>OZ007561.1:15000000-20000000 GCA_963931875.1 Pollenia griseotomentosa
CTTAGACAAATTTAACTACATCGTAGAAAAAAGGGTTAAAAGGGCGAAATTGTATTAACACAAATAAAGAATGGAAATGGGCATTTTTTAGTTTTCCCCTAAATAGGTTTTTGCACGTCTGAAGTGCAAAAAAGGTCTAAATCTAGCCCGAAAAGAGCAAAGTTGACAGCATTGCAGACAACCATATTTTATGTAACAAATAATACAAGAATTAAGAAAACAAAATATAATTTTTAACCAGCCTTTAAAAGCTGTTTTTATGTTTTTGACAGTGAGATTTATTTTTTAAACAAAAACTTCGAATACACAAAAACATGTAGGATTAAAAATATACGGATTCAAGAAATTTGGCGTTTTATATCACAAAATAAAAACATTGCTAGGTCTTATATGGGCTACCTTGCGTAAGACTCCCATTTTGCAAGGAAATTTGAAAAGTAAATACAAGAAATATAAACTTGAGTATGCAAAAAAGTAGATTCACTTTTTCGATAAATGTGAATTAAAATTTTTTTTAGAAAACCGGATTTGCCTAAAACTTTGCACACTTGGATTTTTCTCTAGATGTACACTAAATAAAATGTTTTTTGAAGGTAAAATAAAGCAAATCATGCCACACAATAGAATTTTTCAGAACATCACACACATACTACAAAAACCCACACTCTCAGAAAAAGTTGAGAAATACTTATTTTTTTTCAAACTTTGATGTTAAATATGTGTGAAAAAATAACATTCAAATCCCACGTACTCGTTTAAAAGGAAAATATTTTCTCCAACTAAGGAAAAATAATAAACAGAAATAGAAATCAAAGGTATGAAAAAATAATTTCATTTTCCATTTCAAAATACAACTCTTAACTAATAAAACCAAATAAAAAAAAAACATAAAGAAAAAACATCATTAAACAATAGACTTAACAGAAAATATTTCATTTATTTATTGAGTTTCAGTCCGTTTTTTAAATAAAAACACATACCGAATTTCCCCCGAACTAGAGAAAACAGCTAGAAGAAAATATTCATAGTAAATGGAATTGAAAATGGTTTATGAAACTTCCAAAAATGTTTAATTAAATCAACAAAATGTCTACATTTCTTTCAAACAATTGAATTTAATTGTTTTTTGCATTTGATTTCCAAATCTTACCTTCCTTTCTATTTGAATTCTTTTTCTTAGTGTCAATAAAACGTTTCTCTTTCACTTCATTATTTAATTTTCAATTTCCAGTTACTTTGCTTTGTTTTCCTATTAAGGCTATTTCAATCTATCCGTCCATCCATCCATCCGTCCATCTAGCGAAATTTTTATTAGAAATTGTGGTCTTAAACTTTGTTTTAATAACCAATTTATTTCTTTTGAGTTATTTTTTATGCTTTTCTCTTAATGCCAAAACATTATTTTTTCTTTTTTTCTTGAACAGAAAATACTTATACTTTTATAATAAATAAACAAGTACTAAGAGCAAAAAGGTGATAAAAAAAGAGAACTATATAAAAAAAAATAAAAAAGGATTGGATGAAAAGACCACCAGGACATGACCATCACAAATGAAGTGTCTTACAATTTGCTGGCATTCAAGCAATTTTAACATTAACCCAATAAATAATTTTTTAAGAGAGATAAATAATTTTTTATGCTCAGGAGATCTCTCGCGTTATCAATATTTGGGTTCGATTCAAACGTATTTTGACTACAAAAAAAGTAGAAACTATAAGACAAAATGAACGTAACCACTACTTTCAGCAAAAATATATTTGTTTTAATCTGGCCTGCTTAGAATTAAATAATTTAAAATTTTTATTTTTTCAACAAAAAAGTAAAAAGAAATCAAAAAGAACATATATGGGCATTTCCTGGGGTCGCGAACGTACGTTCGTACGCTTTTGATGTACAAATAATATAGAAAACAAAACTTTTCCTAGCATTTTTTTTGCGATTCGATAGCATTTGGGTAGACGCATGTTTAGTGCAAAAGATGGATTTCATCGAGTTTAAGTTTTCATAATAATAGATATAAACATGTGGTCACGAACGTACGCAAAATAGAAGTCAACTTTGGCTGACGTAGTTAAATGTAAAAATCTGCGTAATGGAACGGAATATTCAAAAGTGATTAATTTATTTCAAAAGTGTATTAATGAAGGTCTCCATACAGTATTTACAAAATAAAATATCTCTTTTGGTTTTTGTTTAATTGGCTTATGTACCGGTCGCGAACGTACGTGTCGCGAACGTACGATTTTTCCATATGTTTTTTTTATTATTATCACCATGCAGATTCCCATAAATATCTTCAAATTTCCTTAACAAGCAACTTAATACTCAATTTACAATTGATTGTAATGGAGAGGTTATGAAGAAAGAGTGTAAACATAATATATTTTTTGCATATAAAATAAGTACATACAAATGTCTTTAGAAGTAGAAAATATAAGAAAATATAAAATTTTCCAGTTTCCAGCGCAATTTCCTCAAGTAAAACAGCTGAGATATGCTATGAAACCGTTCTTTTATAACAACATAGATTTTTTTATAATAATAAACAATAAAAGACGATGATAATCAACATTTTATTTTTTCATCCTGGTAGACCATTCTGGGGAAATGCCCATATAAGAGTGAGTCAATTTGTATGCATTAAAAAAATTCACCAAGCGGTTGTCAAAATCGTAATCTACGACGAATTCTAAGAAGGTTTGCCAAAGATGGTTTCTTTGTTTGGTGTTTACGTCTTAACTGCAGGCAACGATGTTTCCAGCCCTGGGGTCTAATTAGATTAAACTTTGACATCTTGCGGCGCCACCGTCAGCAAGAAGTTTATTTTAAGTTCTTATTTGAATTTTTATGTATTTTCGTTGTTTTTTATTTTTTTTTTTTTTTTTTTGAGAAAATTTTTATTATTCATTGTGTAACCGCCATAGCGCACAAGTCAATCTTCTAAACCGTAGAAATATTTAAAGCTTTAATAAACCGAGTTTTATAACGTTAAAACCAAATAAGTGCTTTTATTTGGAGAGACATTTTTTTTTTTTGTGCGCGAAAAAATTATCCTCTTTTCTTATTCCTCTTTTTTCCGAGATTTGTCGTCACTTCTGTAACCAACATCGGACACTTGGGCTTCTGGTGCTGTTACAGTACAACCATATCCAATCCCTAATACAGTCCATACCCTCTGAAGGACGTAAGTGACATTTTTAATGGGTCTAAAATCAAAATCGAGCTTCCAGTTTTTTAAGAGAAACTTTGCTTTTCGTTTGTACAAAATTACAAAGTGGTAAAGTTTGTTTGTTTGTTTGCAGGAGGTAATCTTCGTAACCGCTGAACCAATCTTTATGAAACTATTACAGTATGTTATTGATGGTCAGGGAGGTGCTACAGGATTTATATTTTTATGAAATTTTAAGTGGGCGGGGCACCTTCCATACAAAGACACTATAGAATTATGTTTAACTAAAGAACGACAAGAGCTAAAGTTTTCAAATTGGGTACGGATATCTTGGTAATCAGTACACAACATCTGACGAAATCTTGGCGTGATAGCATATTTAAAAAAAAAAAAATAAAATTCGAAAAGAGAATTTTGTTGTTAAAAACGGGAAGCTCGATTTTGATTTCGGATCCATGGTTTCTTGGGAAAACCTTCTTAGAATTCGTCGTAGATTACGATTTTGACAACCCCTTGGTCGAGAAAAAAATTGACCCACTCTAACATATATATCGGTGGCTTTAAATAAAAATGGCCTAACTCGATTTTTTTTAACAAATAGCTTTTTTTGTTTATTCTGTTTTCTAATGCCACGTGTATCTCGATTTCAAAGTTTTAAGGGGCAGTAGTACTTACTACATTTGTTGGATATTTTTTTTTAAAAAATTGCTTTTTATTTTTTTTTTATATAAAATTCTACGGATTTTATAAAGTTTTTTTTCTTTCCCTGTAAACCAACAAAAAAATCGAGTTAGGCCTTTTTTATATACAGCCATTGATATTTTGTATGCTCTTTAAGGAGGTCTGGAAATCTTTTAAGGAATCCTGGGACCCACACACAAAAATACGAACTTTTAACAATTTAATGACAGTTTATTTAAATTATAGTCAAAACTAAATAAATTTTTTTGAGAGTAATTGCGGTAATTATTTAACAATTATGGGTGCCCCGATTGGCTATTAAGTAGTGAGCTAGTCTATCAGTGCGAGGGTTGCGGGTTCGATTTCCGCCAGAGACTCTGCTCTGTTTCACTACAACGAACTGAAGATCTACGTTACTATTGCTCGGTTAATTAAGTTAGAATATAATTTGTAGCTCTTATTAAATAAATAAAAATATTAAAATTTTATTTAAATACGTTTTTACAGTTTAAGAAAAATTTGCTCGTTAACTTTTTGATTAACTTAAATTAGAAAAATATATGTCTATTAAGAAGAAGGCATTTGATTTTATTAAATTCAATTATAAAGTCAGATTCACAATAGATGCAACATTTTCACTCGGTGTTCACAATGAAAGGAAACATTTTTTCACATATGCACCCTTTTTCAGTAAAAAAAAACGCAAAATTTTGCCCAGAACATTTTTACATACAAATTATTGTTTTCAAAAATAATTTAAAATGCCACTTACAGTTTCATACAAATTGTTTCTAAATTAGAAGAAGACTCACAAAATCAAAAACTTGTTTCCACACTTTGTGAAAAAAAGAGAAAAAACCCAAATGCTGCTCCCACTTGTGAATGGAGCTTAAATCAATTTTACACAAACATATTAGTTTCTCACAATGTTGCTATGAATTAAATTTAATTACAATTTTAATTAGATAAAACAGTTTAATTGAATTAACTTAATAAATAAATGATTTTAACAAGGAACAAATTTTAATTGAAATAAGCAAATTTGTTGTAAAATTGTTGCTTTATATTTATTAATATCTTAACTGAATTAGCAAGACTGTTTAAATAAAACAATTAATTAAAATTATATTAATCAAGTTATTTAGAATGTTTAATTAAAGAGGCAAATTCAACTTATACTGCCAAAAGAGGCAACTTGCCACACATCTTTTTTTAACTCTGTTAATATAAATCCCGAAAAAAAAACTTACGAAAACGACAACAAATTTTAGACTTTTTGGACTTAAAATGATTCGCTTTAAAAATGTAAACAAATTGAGGTATAAGAAGCGTGCTTAAAGTTTTGAACTTGGACTTTATGTCGGGCAAGCATAACCACATGGTGCCCTTAACCAGAGTATTACCAGAGTTCTTACAGACATATACCCTGTTTGTAAGCCATTGCCAGTCATGCACGTACCACCCGAATTCAACCCTTAGTTTAGTAAAAAAAAAGTTATCAATAAATTTTTATTAGTTTCATGTTCTAAAATTCCTTCCTTCAATAAAAAAATTTTAAGAAAACTAAATTTAATGAACTTAAACCTGATATAAATAAGAAATAAAATTTAGATTACAAATAAAAAACATAAAAAAACTTATTCAATAGTGAAAGCGTGTTTATCTAACGCTTCAATTTGACTAACGCTAAACTGTCAGCTGTCAAACTGTGTTTTATTAACGGTTGCTAACTCTTTGCTTATACATATTTTTTTCTTGTGTAAAGATTACTGCAGTCGGTATCTTAATTAACACCCTTTATTGCTTACTGGTAGCATTTTTAAAGATATTTTAAAATATCGTCAAATTTTTCTTTAAGCAGGGAAAACAATAAAAATGGGAGATTAGCTTAGAAGCGTTTGTATTGGTTAGGAGATTTGTGTGTTATGACTTTCCGTTTCCGGTCTATTAATGTCAATTAGCCTTTACTTTGCTAAACTATATATTGGGTTTTTGGAAAAAAAAAAACTTATAACTGAAGTACTCTTTAAGATTTTTGCCTTCCATAAACTTAGCAAAAAAGACAGATAAAAAAGAAGAAAGTTTTTAGGAAGAGAAAACAAAAGGAAATACAGACGATAAGGGATCAAAACTGACGCGACAATAAAGCCAAAGAGAAAACAAAAAAAAAAAAAAAAATAAGGAATTTATTAAGACAATATTTGCATTTATTATCGGACTTTTTTGTTACGTTTTCGTACTTCCTTTTCCTCTGACCATATTCCCTGATCTAAAATGCTTGAGTTTTTTCCATTTCAATATTTCATTTTATTATTTTTACTTCTGCTCTGCCACGATTTTTATTGTTTATCCAGTAATTAACCGTAAACAATAGACGCGAAGAGATAAATGCTATGAAAGAAGACAAAGACGAAAAAAACTGAAGCAGAAAGGGAAGTAAATAAATAAATTATGTTTTATTTTCGGCTAAAACAAAAAAAAAAATTGTGGCTCATTAGAGCAGAAAAACAGAAGTAGAAATAAAACGATATAAAAATGTATAAAACTGATTCTTGGGTTTGGTGTAAGAAATAATAAATGACTGAAGGGTTTCATAAATTAATTGAGCGTATTTACAAGGGATTTATTTTTAAGGGCTAAAACTTTGATAAACAAAGACAACAACAACAACAGCAGCAGCAACAACAATTTATTAATAAATTTATTGTTTGTTATTTTCTCTTAGGCCAAAGTTATGTCTCCTGATAAATTGATTTGCGTTCATAATTTTTATTGCCTCTAGAGATAAAGAGATGGTTTAATTTTGGAGTTGTTTTTGTTTTCGTTTTCCTTTGATTTATTTAAGATTTTGGGTAAATATTAAAACAGAGATTTAAAGATATTTCAAATATTCAGGATTTTGTTTTAAATGAAGTTTATAAAAATTATCTATTATGTAATATTTTGTTAAAATTGCTCTTTAATTACTTCTTGTATTTAAAAGGCTGATCAGCGGGGAAAGTTTTTATTTTTAGGAAATTTACTTAATGAATAAAGAAAAGAGGCAATATAAATACAAATTTTAATAGACCAAGCTAAATCAGAGCGTAAAGCGTTTTCTTTCTGTCACAAATTCTCCTGCTCATACAAAATGTATGAAGCAAACCCAAATAGCGCAGCATCAATTCTTTGTTATTGTGAAATCTGATTTTGACAGCGCGTTAAGTTGGTTGCTGTTGTTAAAAAGTAATGCCAATTTAGCTATTTTTTGGTCGATCTCACGGGTTTTCTCTATTTTTATGACACACCGTTGACGCAATTTCTACGCTACTACGCTTGGCGCGCTGATTGAGATTAGTTTGTAAGTTCTACGAAATTAGTTTTGGAGCCAACAATAAAAACGGCGAAAAAGTAGATTTTGTTATTGAAGCTAATTGAAAAAAAAAGTTCTCCATCCCTGATGCATATTTCCATGTTCACAAAGTTTATCGTCTAATTCAGAGCGAATTTATATAAGGTGAACGCAAAGGCGAATTCACTATTATTTTTTTATATTGAGATTATGTTTTGTTTCTGTCAGGGATTTTTATTTGTTTATATTTGTACTTGTCTTGACAGTGTCAAATTCAATTGTTTCTCTGAATTTGTCTTTAACCCTTGTATTAATACCCAACTTTATCCACATTGCTTAGCACCCGGGGTACCCGGGGTATGAATCTTTTGCTTTGTATTGCATAACGGCTAAAATTTTAAATTTTTTATACAGCACAGTATTTTTTAGTATAATAGTTGAACAGTTTTGGTCATACATGATATGTAAATGAGACTTCCCCGTATTATAATAATAACGCTTTGGGAACTAAACTTAAATAAATGTATGATACAGAATTTAGTTTATTGAATTTTTTTTTAGCAGTTTAAACGTGTGTGTGTTATCCCATAAAGTGTATTGTTTTGTATTGGGTACCGGAGTTTAAGCAATTTTTTTTGAGTATTAAAGAAGCAAAAAATTTATCTAGAATCTGAATTTGCTTTCTTTTAAGTTAGATAACGACAATCCAGAAGCTTGTTTTAATTCTTAATACATTTTTTTCATGTGGGTACCATGGTACCCGGGTATTAACACAAGGGTTAAGAGCACCTTATACAAATTTGCCTTGGACTAAATGTTAGCTGCCCAACAAGACGAATTCGCTTTACAGGTGGCTTCGAAAACACAACTTTTTGACATATCGACCAACTAAAACAAAAATAAAGCCACCATGTTGTTTTCTTTTTGTAGTTATAAGTATTGCCGCTGTCTCATTTATGAATTCGCCTTGATACAAAAACATATACACAGTACGAATACTTAGAAACAAAATGACGTGTATTAGTGACAATAAATTTTATTTGTTGCTTGTTAGCTTTCAATCAAGGTGGATCTTACAGAAGAGACGAATTTTATAAAACAAGGTACAACTTTGAAGAAATACATTTTTGATATTTTCGATTTATTCGCCGACCATTAAAACTGGTGGGTGTAACGATCAGCACTAAACACTGAATATTCTTTAATATGTATCTTTACTAGCTTGCTTTTTAGTAAGGAAATGTCTTGGTTGGTTTTTGAGTTGTTACTTCTTTAAAAGTTTTTACGAAATCGTGGACATACATTACTGCAACTCTGTATTTCTTGTTGCTTAGCGGATCAATGTGCGTTTATTTTTTTAAATGTGCCATTGGTGTTTCGTATAATATGAATATTTTTGTATTATATTTTAACTGATGTTAAAAAAATGAAGATATGAAGGAAGGAAAATTATTAAATCAAAATCGATTAAAATTGAAATCAAAGGACATTTTTAATAAAAATTTTTTAAATATGACCGTAGCTATTCGTGACTTTTAGAGTAATTTTTAAACATATAAGTGGTACTCAAAGAAAGTCACACATATAAAACGGAATATTTCTATGAACTTTTAAAAGTGGATCGTATTGAAAATTTGTTCGATTTTAATGTCACTTGAACTCGATTTCCAATTTAGTCGTACGATATTTAAAAAAAAATCCTGTGTGCTTAAACGTATGGTAATGACACCTAGAAATAGAA
Source organism: Pollenia griseotomentosa (assembly GCA_963931875.1). Lineage (NCBI taxonomy): Eukaryota > Metazoa > Arthropoda > Insecta > Diptera > Polleniidae > Pollenia > Pollenia griseotomentosa. The sequence continues at coordinate 15,008,924 of OZ007561.1, forward strand.
TTGCGTTACAGGCCAACCTAAATAAGAGCGTTAGCAGCTGCATTTTTTGTGACTTAGCGTCTGCCTAAACAAGAGCAGAATAGAAATGTAAATTTCTCTTCTTTAACAAAGCCCACTAAATAAATAAAAAAAACATTTAAATTAAACCGCTAGATTGACACGAAAGAAGAAAAAAAGAAATATTTTGATATTTTTTATTACGCCCTTTCAAACCCGGATTTTCTAATTGCAAAGCATTGCCGCCGCGTTATTTCGGTTTTCTACATACAAGTTGTATGGGCGTAAGAATTTTTGCTGCCAGTGATCGAAAATAAACACTAAATATCGCTCCTTAGTGTTCGGATCTGTAGATTTGTGAAAAATACAAACACTAATAGTGTTTGTGCAGAAAATCATTAAAAAAATAATTATTAAAAATAATAATTTTCCCTGTTTGTCATCTTTCGAACACAAAAATAATACTGTTTTTATCTAACTCAACAAAAGATGAGAACATTTAATTCCGTTCGGTTTTATTTTTTTTTTTTATTGAAACCACAAACTTCATTGTGTTCGGTTCGGTTCATTAATGTTCGTCGCTTTTGGCTGGTAAAAAAAAAGCCAAACATATTTAACAAAAACCAAATACACATACGAAACAAAAAAACAAAAAGCCAGCAAAATAATTTTATACAAACAAAACATATACACAACACACACAAAAGCTATTCGTGCTGCGGTCGTAGCTAAAATTTTTTGTTTGTTCATTTCTTTATCAATGTAAAAAGAGAACCATTATAATATCACTACAATTGTTCTGTTTTATTAACGAAGAACAGAACACTATAATGTTCGGCTCTTTCTTGAAAAAAGTTACGAACGGTATTAAGGGTTCTGTTCGTCTAGACAAACACTTAAAAATAGATATCGTTACTGGGTATGTAAATCGAACGCTAAATTATGTTCTGTTTTTTTCCGAACACTGCTGGCTGCTCTTGTTTAGATTTTATTTGCTTATGAAAATTTTCATAAAAGAATGATTCTATGCGAAAAGAATTGCATTTTTTTTAACAACACGTGAGTCAAATTTTTTTGCATTATTTTTGTGTGATAGTATATACTTTGCAGACATTTTCTTATGTCGGGCTAAACTCTGTAAGACTTTTGTGTGAATATATAGAACGGTTTTATAGGATCGAATTCGGTCCCTTAGGTACATAACGCACTTGATTATAAAGATGGTACTAACTCAAAATTTTGTTTACACATTTTTCGTTAAAAATAGTTTTGTTTTAGGTGACCATATAGAAAAATCTGCTTTCTCTAAGTGTAGTAACAGTTTAGATGCAGATTTACTTATCACTTCTATTAATTATCGTTAGCTGGGAAATATTTTTCGGAATCATTTATGTGAAATGCCCTGTAAGTAAGCCTGTCTTTGTTGATGACTGGTATCTAAAAAACGTTGAAACAAGTAATCAGATATTTAAATATATTTTTTTAACAGTCAAAATTGTTTTGAAAATACATATTTCGTAAAATAACGTCGTTTGCTATCTTATTTTCTTATTTGTACAAAGTAACTTCTTAGTAACAGAATAATAATAAAAATGCTAATTTCAGACAATAACAAATTATTTAAAATAACATTTTTTTCCTTGGAACAAGAGGAGAAGAAAATTTCCCTGTATCAAATAAAATAGAGAAAATAAATATTCAAACTCAAGCTCTTAAGAAGAAATAAAATCTTATTTTTCTGTTTTTTTTTTCATTTTATTTTTCATTCACTTCCTAATATTTTGCTTTTTTTTGTTACTTCTTTCTTATGAATACTTGATTGAGTCTTTATTAGAGGGAAATGCAAGAAGAAAATGGATACTTCTATAATAAAGTTTTACCTGTGCTTGAGCAGTTTTTTTTTAAGGAAGAAGGAGGGAGGGACTATTGATTGGTATGTGACCAAAAATGTCTTCTTTTCTTCGCTTCCATTTCTTCTGGGTACAATAAAGTAATTTTTCATGTCACATTATTTCGAGATAAAAGAAAAGATAAATAATTCTTGGAATTTAGTTCCTTTTTAGTATTATTCTTCCTATTTTTTTTTATAACTAATCAATAATTTTTATGCTAATTAAAAAAATTTAGTCATTGATTTTTTGTTTATGTTTTATTGAAATAAATAAAAGAGCCTCTGGGGGTTTGTAGCAATTTATAAATAATTTCAGGTAGGGAAATCATATTACAATTTTCAAAGAATTTTTAAAGAGCACTTGTCTTAGGATTCGTTAAAAAATTGTTTCTTTTGACGTAAAATTCAAAAGAAGTTCAAATAATGAAGTGGAATTTAAAAAGCTTTTCTACTTAAAAAAAAAAAAAAACTGAAGTATATTTAAAATCAAAAGAAGATGTATACTTGAGTTTACATATTATCAGGAGTATTTTGTAAATATTTTTCCTTTTTTAAGTTTAAGGATCCTTTTGTGTAATTGTTTACCCTCTACACCAACATCACTATTTATAAAAGACTTTATAAAGTATACATTTTCTGGATCCTTGAGTAATTCCAATTCGAAAATTATTTAATTAAATCCGCCTGTAATTAAATAGAATGATAGAAGGCGACTAGAACAAAAAGAGAGATAAAGGGAGAAAACCGGGCTCCGCTGTCAAAAAACCCTAATTCTATGATTGTGTTGGTAAAAAATTTATTAACTTCGTTATTTAAGTCATGAATTTTCTAAGATAATGAGTGACATTTTGACTATTTATCGCGAAAAACGATAAATAATTTTTTTTATTTATTTTTAATTTTGCCGTATACATTTACATTATTGAGCTCAAGGAAAAAGTGGTGTAAAACTTTTATGATCTCCATCACCGAACCGGAAGTCAAGAATCGCCAAAAGTCAATTTTATTTACGTTTTGTTAATTTTAATTTTTTTTCATATAAAAAAATTTAATTTTTCTTAAACTAAACAAGATAAAAAGGGTTGTCATGATATCGCTTAAAAGTCTCGCAATCTGTGCAAACTCTGCATTTTTACGCCCTTGCAAATGAACTGTCAAAAATTCTATGAGAATTCATTTACAAAAACTTCGTAAATTTGCCCAACAACTTTGACTCGTAAACTTGCGCTGTTCGATTGTGCATTTATACAAGCAGATCTTTTAATGCTTTTCAAATCGCTTTCAATGAAAAATCCAAGTGTTTATAAATCACAAACAATAAATTCTAGCAATAACACTGTGGAACAAATTCAGGTTAGCAAAAGTTAGGTTGATTCTGAGAGTGAGGGGTGAAAATATAGGCTAAATTAGAAGACCCGTATCGCGGCGTTTATTTATGTTAGTTCGATTTTTTTTTTAATCGACCTTCAAGCTTTGCAGTCAAATGCCGATTTTCAGCACATTGTTTATATGGTTTTTTGCCTATAACTCGTCGACTAATTAATATTTTTTAAATCTGTAAAGGCCAAATTATTGCTAGAAAACTGTGCAAGAATTTTTTAAAAAATTGATTCAGAAAATTTTTGTGGTGCTTATGAAGCAAAATGTTGGAAAAATTATTGGTTTATCATGCTTTTTGAAAATATTTTCCACAAAACTAAGTCTTTTTTGCTTTCTGTTTAATCTATAATATGTTTCTCAGTTTCTTCAATAAATTTCATTTGAAAAGAAAACAATCATAATACAAAACTTGCGTTTTCCAGCTTAATATTAATTAACTTCTCATTTTTTATGTACCAATTTTGTTCAGTGTTGGTTTTGAAGAAACATTGAAAAATATATTATAAAAATATGGAAAATAAGTACATAATATGTATTTTGTTCGACCTTTAATATTTCAAATATTACTAAATTTTCGAGCTTAAGGTCTTTTTGTTATAAAAAAAACTTTTAACGTTTATTTAAAAACCAATATTTCGGCACTTCCTTGCATTTTTTAGAACAAAAAGGAATATTTGTGACCCATATAACTTTTATTATGCCTACAAAATTTAAAATGCATCTTTATCTTTGAAAAAAAGAGAGCAAAAGTCCGTGATATCCTGAGTTCGATTCCCAGGTCAGTCAAGACTGAAAAATTATCAATAAATTTTAATAAATTATATGTTGTAAAATTCATTTCTTCATGAAAATATTTGTTGAACTTAAGCCTGATTAAGAATACTAAAATTTGGATTAAAAACCATCAACAGTTCAATAATATAACCACATACTTATTATTGGAAAAAGTTGACATTATCGATTCTCAAAACAAATGTATGGCTCATCAAAAATGGCCAACAAAATCGCCAACTGGAAAATTTGAAATACGTTTCAAAATCTATATCGACATATCTGACAGCACTGCAAGGGTTGGCGGAACAACTTGGTGAAAACACAGTCGATAAGCACACTGAGCAGGAAAAAACTTTAGCTAATGGGTTTAAAGGGTTTAAAACTTGTCACTACTTCTGCGGATGTAGGCAGTCTTAAACGGACGCAAATCGGAATTTTGAGGGAATTTTTTGATCTCAACTTGTTTTTACTCTTCTAAGCAGTTTGGGATAAGATATCCAGCGCAATTAGTTTAGTAAGACAAGATTTATGAACCAGCTTCTCTTTAAAATTTAACATTTTATTCCGTTTTTTATACGAACACTATTTTAATGAGCAATTTCTTGACTAGCCGACTTAATTTGGCGATATATAAAATATTGATTTCATGTATTTAACCCTCAAATCAACCTCAATAGAAAGAACTGTATTCATCCCGCTTGTGATCTACAACAACCTATAAAAAGCCTGTGTGTATTTATAAATGTAGTCACTTTGTAAAACATACGCTGCATGCAGTTCGCAACAATATCAAAACTTGCCGCACATTTGCCGACCGAAAATTTTGTCTAGTACACATTACTAAGAAACTGAATATGTGTGGAAAACCACACACGAGGGTAACTTACGTAAGTTCTGAAATATTTCGTTACTAAAAATAGTTTTTAATCAAAAAATTTGTTTTCAGTACTTGATTGATATTGCTAACAAAGTCACGAAGTTTCTTTAGTGTACCTCAACAATTTCTTTGTTTATCATGTAAAAATTATTCCTTTTGAGGGGGTTTTAACACAAGGGTGATTTAAAGGTTAAAGGCCAAAATACAATAAAAGCGGCGGAAGAATAAAGGTGTTGTTACGATTGTTGACGTAAGTTCGTTTCATAAATAACAAAGAATTATACTGACAACATTTATTATTTTTTTATTAAGATTTACCAATAAAATTACCAGTTATATTCTAACTTAACTAACCGAGCATAGTTGCTTAGACCTTCAGCACATTACAGTGAAACAGAGCAGATTCTCTGGCGGCAATTGGTTTTACAACCCTCGAGCTGATAGACCACACAGAAAAAATTCACGCCATTTTTTTTTCAATTAAGCCATTTATTAAAAAACAAAATCAGTTTTAGTTACAAATTTAATCAAGTGACATAAAGATTTGCTTATGTCAACAACATTACCGTAAAAATGTTATTGACATCAAAAAATATTTAATTAAAGCTATTAATTTGCTTACTGGTGCCACTTTAATTAATATCACAAAATTTTTTCACGAAATAAAATTTTATATTTTTCTGTGTAGCCAACGACTTTTATTATAATGGGTCTATAATTTTTAAAGCGTCTCCGAAAACTACACTGAAAATATTATGTAGTTAAACGAAATTTCATTTTAAACAACTTAAAATTCTTAAAAAAAAAAAAACAGGTCATTTACATTTAATTTAAAACAAATGATTTTTAATTTTTTGATTTATTGAACAGCATGTTCCTTAAAATTGAATAGTATTTACTCTTAAAAAATATATTTAAACCGACAAAAATCAAACTACATAACAAAATAAATCCGGAAAAACATTATTTTTGGTAGTTTATTTTTTGAATAACAAACATCAATGTTAAAAAATAAAATTGTCCGTAAAATAACAATATTTTTATTAAGTTTTAACAGAACGAAAAACGAATTTAATAACCCACAATCAGTTACTGTAATAATTTTATGAGTGTACTTTTAAACGCTTATGCGCCTGTATTCATAAAAAGATTTTAAATTTTATAAATTCTTACAAAACAAATTTTCTATGAAAATTCTCCTCAAAAACGTTTGTTAAATTTAATAATCGTATATGAATACGGGGGAGAACCAATATAGCACACATAAATTTTATGTGACTAGAAATGCCATTCAGTGCCAGTTTTAATGAAGATTAATTCATAATTTATCACAGATCTCATATAAATTTCCATTGTGATAAGCTTTAAATCTATTTGGAGGGTATTAATGATTCGGCACAGCCAAATATACATATAATGTTTCTAAATATTTAAGTATGTATGTGTAAGTATTTTTGTTTTAGTAACTCACTTATGTCTAAGTATCACTACATATCCGTCTGTTGATATTAGTAAAAAACTAAACTATTTGAAAACTACCCAGCAAACAAGAAATCAAGCCTTTGAAATAAAATAAGTTTATTATTTAATACAATTCTCAAACTTGTTTAAATAGTTCGATTTTAACATTTGCATTAAAATTGCTAATGATTTAAATACAAGAATTTGACAAACAGTGTTTTACCAATTTGTTATCAAGTGTGTTAAACTTGGAAATACTTAAGCAAAAAATAAATTTTAAATTCTTACATAAACATAAAATGAAAACAAGAAAAACAAAATAAAAAGGGGATTTTAAAAAACTACAATGGAATTGAGTTTAATTTTTTTGATTGTAATAATGAAAAAATTCAACATTTTATAACAACAAACACAAGGTAAAAGTTTTACACTAAAGACCATTATAACAATAAGGCGATAGTTGAAGTAAAAGTTTTCCATTATTAAAACTTTCCTTTAACTCTTTCGCTATATTGAATCCATCTGGATACACTCAACTTTAGAGGCGTCTGACATCAAAGGGTTGATTTAGATACCGACATGTTATTGTTTTTTAAGATCTTTTGAATCAATTGTAACGAAAAATTCTTGCATTTTTACAAAATTGAAAAACTATAACATTAAAAAAAAAAAAAACGCTTTTTAATATATAATTTTTTTTTGAAAAAAGGTTTTTTATTGTTTTAAACAGGAAAGAAGCTGTGCAGATTTTTAAAATATTGTATGTATCCAAATGGATACAAACGCAAGCTATGGCTTTAAATGATATACACGCAATACAAATAAAATCATTTTACGTTTGATGCTGCTAAGTGGACTTTATACGGGGCCTATTGCAAATTATGGACCTACCATCAAGAAATTTATTAGTGTGATTTCTAGTCTTATAAAACTCTGAAGTATTAAATTTTTTTCTGATAGCATTATTTGTTACGGTTTTAGGCGTAATAAACTGTTTTCCGGGAGTATAGCTTGTATGGGTCTAAAAGTAAATTATAGGCCGATCTTCACAAAATTTTACAGTGTGATTTCCAGTCGAATAGAACGACATTTTCCAAAATCTTATATCATTCCGTGCATTATTCCACCATTTTTGCAAGTTTTTGTTACAAAATTATCAATTTTTTAGGGTGGTGGTTCCCCATTTTGATTGATAGCTCTGATACTACTTAACCGATTTTGCTGGACTTCACCCCCAGACTGATTAGGATAACTACAAGCAATTTGACATCAAATTTGTTCATTTCTTTTGAATTTTTCGAAAGTGAGCGTGTTTTCAACAGACGGATAGACAGACGGACATGGCTAAATCGACTTAGAATTAATCAAGGAGCCACAATATATATGTATACTTCATGGGATGAATAATAATAATAATGAATAATAAAAAACTTTCACACGGAATGACAAACTTAGTTTACCCTCCTCGCAACTAATTTTGGTGGAGGGTATGATAGTATACTAGCATTTTTCTTGACCATAACCGAAATATGTATCCATATGCATTCAGTGCAAAAACATATTTAGGGTAAATTTTTTTTCAAAAGTGAGTATTGATTGTTGTTGTTGGTAGGGTCAATTATAATCCAAAAAATTGGATTTTTTTGGTAACTTAGTAAAAACTTGTAGCAAAATAAATGGGATGTATTCACGTCAAAAGTTGTTCTCTTGCGAAAAAACAAAATTGCAAAAACAAAAGTTTCGCAAGAGTACACCTTTTTACGTGAATAGCTTTAAAAAAACCCCCGCTGAATTCAACATTAGTGCAATTTTCCTTTTTTGTAATTAAAAAAAAATTTAACTTAATACCCTTTATAAGTTAGTTGTATGATCGAGATGCTACGCACAGCTAAAAGAATCCTGAAAATTAAGAGGGGGATTTTGTTTTTTCAAAAAAAATAAGGAAGATGAATCCCTTTTTACCTTTCAGTAGCGTCGTTGGTACCGAATGTTTAACTGATAAACTATTTTAGTATATAATGAATATAAATTAAAAAAAATATATATTAGAGAAATATGAATTTACAAAGCAAAAATTATATTTCGGTTATGTTCCTCCTTGTATTCCAATCCACATTTGAGAATAACGTTTGAAAGCAAGTTGAAATTAAATAAATTTTCTCAATTTAAGAACAATTGTGATTTTTAATTATTTTCAAATAATTTTCAAAGACATTCAACCATTTTCAATTTGATCTCAAACCTTCGTGTTTGTTGGGTATTATGCATAACTCTGTGTATGTGTTACAATCATCATCGCAATGACTACATAAAAAAAGGCTTCAAATAAAGTTTTCCGATAAATGTTTTTCCCTTTCTTCTTACAATAATATTTATAAAGTACTTTTGTTTTAATTCATTTTGTAGAGTAGTTTGTCTTCTTTCAACATGAAAAAGTTTTGTAACACATTTTCTACAAAAGAAATAAAAATTCATGCATATTAAGCCTTAATATAGGACATATAGTAATTTTGCTACCCAGCATCTGTGCCAGTTTCAGATCGATATTTCGAAAGTATTTTTGTATATACTACAAACTTACTGGAGTCTTTATATGCATATACTTACATCCATATGTACTGACATGATGATACCCGCTGTTGACTGTATCTACTCTATCGACATAATGTTCAAAATACGACCACAACTTTTTGTGGAATGTGGCAAAGAAGCGGTAAAATTTGAACCAGTAAAACTCAGTCGTGCTTGTAAATAAGTTTCACACAGAAAAAACAATTTTCATCTAAACTCATGGTACTTCTACTTAGTACATATGTTTGTTGTTGCTGCTACTAAAATATATATAAAAATCTGTAGTAGGAGATGGGTATACATAAATGAGAGACATTAAAACATATTCATCATTTTTTTTTTTTTTTGTTTTTTTTCTATTTTATAATTTTGCTTTGCGTTGAAAGAGAAATTCAGAAGTATTTATTAAATTTTTTTATAATTATGGTAATAGATGTTAGTTGTAGAACTGGTTACAAGTAATGTGTAGGGAGTAGTTATCAACCACAGTTATTTACACCAATTTATAAAGTGATTTCTCTTTATAAAGAAAAGAAGAGACCAAAATTCAGAACTCAACTGTGGCAGTGTTATTTAAAAAAAAAATCAAGATTTGTGCATTTTGCAACTCTCAGTTAAATAATACGGACGGGGAGTAATCAGTAAGAATTACTGTTTTTAAGAAAATAATTTTTCCTTTACCCACTTACATACAACTACAATTCGAGTCGGAAAAAAAAACAACCAAATTGTAGTAGGGAATGAATGAATAGCTAAACTCACTGTTTGTGTTTGGTGTTTTGTCTAAGCTTTGATATCGTTGCAAATAAGACTTTAGAGTTTGTAATTCTCATTTGCTTTACAGTTTTATTTGTTTGACATCTTAAGCTTTTCAAAGTCTTTGGATTAAGGTTATCTGGTGATCTGGCCTAAGCAACCAGTGCAATACGCATGAGAACTATCTTATCCCTTAACAATAAATTGCAATGCATTTATCAGAATAAAAATTGGAAATTAAGCACAAAACAAAATCTTGTTTATAAGAAAAAGAATTGTTTAAGTTTTTACTAAATTTCCCAAATATTTCTTCATATTTTGCAAATCCATTCACTGGGAAAGTTTTAAAAAGACTTCATATCTTTTCAACTACACATTTGCTTTCAACACATTGTATTATAAAGGGTTTCTTTTCTAAAGCCGATAGAACTTTAAATTTTAAAAAATAACACAAATTGTATGTATTTCGAAAAATTGTTTTATTTAAAATATCAATACATGGCATTAACATTTGCAAATGTTTTTGAGCACATGGACACCATGCTATTATTGACTAAGCACAAACTAGAAGTCACATTATTGGCCACTTTCTTAAGGATTGGTGGCCGTTTGTCACAAATAACACGAATAATTTTAACCTTGAAGATGTCAATTATTGCTGGTTTATTAGCACAAACCAGTGACTTCACGTAGCCCCATAGGAAATAATCGAGAGGTGTTAGATCGCATGACTATGGTGACATGAACTGCTTTCGAAATCAACTTGTAGCCAAATTTTGATTTAAATAGGTCAATGGTTGCAGTCGCCGTATGATCTGTAGCGCCATTCCAGTAAAATTTTTTATCACCCGGATCAATGTTATCCATGCTTTCAAATAAAAGATCATTGATCACGTTGCAAAAACAATCTAAATAGACAGAAGTGCGAACTCCGGACTAAATTAAAAAAAAATAAAGTCCGATTAAGCTACCAGGGCTGTCAGATGTGGCGATTTTTCGCCAATCGTGGCGATTTATAAACCCAATTTTTTTTTTTTTTTTTTTTTTATTTTAATTCCCTAAGCTAATCCCGCGAAGCTTTATGCTTGTCTGCAGGAAAGAAACCAGAGTCTCTGGCGGGAATCGAACCCGCAACCTCGTCGCTGATAGGCTAGCTCGCTACCAGCTAGCCTACCGAGGCACTCAAATTGGCGATGCAATTGTGTGTTTGGCGACATGGCGATTTTTTTTTGGCGAAATTTAAAAAAGTTGGCGATTATTTGGCGATTTCTAAAACACATTTTATCTTTTTTTATATTTATATGAAGTATTATTTAAAGTATTAGAAATGGATAAAAACACTTGTATAAAGTTGTTGTTTTAATCATTTTAATGATGAAATTGTGAGAATTTATTAATTATTTAAGGAAAAAAATACAAAAACATTAAGCAGAATTCTTGGCCGGTTGTACACGATCATGTTGGCGATTCTACATTTGAGGTATGTTCAGTGGAGTCTATGTGATTTATGAAGTGATTTAGTTGTAATCATGTCAATTTGAAGTGATTAACAAATCACTTCAATGTATGGGTAATCATCTCGATTTTGAAGTGATTAGAGCTTAATTACGTTCGAACTGCTTAAACGCGTTTAAGAAGCCAAATGTGAACATACTTTTATATTCACATAGAAAATCACACTTATAAAAACTCACTTTTTTGCATCAAACTCTACTCAGTTTACATGCTTGATAAAAGTAATGCTTTGGCAAAATTCAATTAAATGATCTGACAAGTTCTAGGTTTTAAGATAATCAGCCTTCTTATGATTACAAAAATTCTAGTTCCCTTTAGCATACTTTTGCAATTTAAAGTCGCCAAACTTCTTGCGATTGCGATTAATGATTTACAGATTACAGAATTAAAGTCAGAATCACAAATGTTAAGCATTTGGCGATGTTCTACTATTATATAAACACACTACTAGAATAAGGATAAATATGGAAAATTTATATAAAGTTGAAATACACTTGTATACTCTTCTTTATATAAAACTTTTATTTGGCGATTTTTGGCGAATTTTTTATACCAAAAATCTAAAATAATAAATTTTTGACGATTTTTGGCGATTTTCAGTATACTATTTGGCGATGAAGGTGAAAAAAATCTGACAACCCTGTGAGCTTCCAGTGTGTTAACCACAAAACTCAGCGCATTTTTCTGGATGCAGTAGAGTCTGTAAGGTCTGTTGTGGATTAGTCCCACCCTCATTATATATACCCTCCACCATAACTAGTTGTGAAGAGGGTATACTTAGTTTGTCATTCTGTGTAAAACTTTTTTGATATTCATCAAAGATCCCATGAAGTAAATATGTATGAATATTCTAGGTCCTTGAGTTATTCTAAGTCGATTTATCCATGTCCATCTGTCTGTCCGTCCGTCTATCTATTCGCCTGTCCGTCTGTTGAAATCCCGCTCACTTTTGAACAACTCAAAACAAAAGAACAAAATTGGTATCAAATTGTTTAAAGTCCTCCAAAGCAGTTTGGTATTGAAAACCAGTAACATCGGTTCAACGGGATAAGAGTTATGAGCCAAAATGTGAAACAATCACCATAAAATGGATATCATTGATACAGAAACTAGCATAACTATTAGCAGAATACACATCTGCATATGAGATTTTGCACAAATTTGTTCTATATGAAAAAAAATTATATCAAGAAATTTCGTGAAGATAGGTCCTGAAAAACCCATAGTCCCCATATAAAGACTACTCTTGAAACACGCATTAGTGCGCCGTATTTTAATAAATAAATAAAGCTATGAAGCTTTGTATGACTATAAATCAAATTGTCAACTTTCGTGAGGATAGGCCCATAATTTACCATATAAAGCTCACTTTGAAAATATTCTAAGTTAAAATTTGTAATTGTAGGTGGAGGGTATCAACGATTCGGCATAGTCGTATAAACTTGTTGTTGTTGCTTATTAAAAACTCGATTAAGCCAAAAATGGGCAGTGCGTCATAGAAATTAAATTAAATTATAAGTTGTGCGAATCAATGACAGATTTTCAAAATAAATGTGGATAATTTGGAAGCGCTGTTAAGCATGAATGGTGATTTTCTAGAGTAACTGATCATAAATGACTGAAAGTAAGCGCAGTATGACAGAATGTTTGAGACCCCATTTTGAAAGTTCTAACGGGCTTAAAAAAAATATCCTTTAAAAAATATGTTTTTGCATATTTTGAAAGAATTTTGGAAAAAATTAATTTTTTTTTTGCAATTATGAAATCAGTTTCTTAACAAAATTCGGGATTCATTAAGCTTTGCTTTGCAGCGTTGCTTAAATTGCATTAAAATTGGCTAAAATGTCTTACAACTGTGTGAACATTGTAAGCTCATTTGTATTTGCAGAAGTTTAAAATTAATGCATCTGACAATCGCATCATTGTCAGAAAAATATGGCTGTTGGCAACGCCTGCTTACAATATTGTAAGATCTGACCATCGTCTGTACGAAGCTTTAATTGCGACTGTGTAGTGGTCTTAAAAAAATAATAAATACTACTGCTACAAATTAACTTGTATTTAAAAACTAATTGCCGTATTCACAAGACGCCTTGTATTGATGCCTCTATAGTATATTGTATAAAAAACCAATAGTGATCATCGATTCAAATCGGTTTATTTTCAAAATCTTTTTCTGTTTCATACCCAAATACTTTTGTTAAAGTTTTTGGTATAAATATTTATTCATGCATATTACAGTAAATTGAACTGATATAAGAACTTTCCATACACATTAATATCATGAACAAACACATTCATGCATTAATACATATGTGCTTCTTTATGTATATATACAGATATACCCAGTTGGCCATGTGTTCGAGACAACGTTGACGACGCGTACAAGACCCATAGTAAATCGCTGACGACATGTTGGCGACAGCCAGAGCAAATCGTCGACGACTTTTTCGAACAAAGGGCACCAAAATCGTACACGACAATTTGAGAGACACTATCATGGACATTGTCGTTAACGACCATATGGGTGACAATGTGGTGAAAGTTGTCATTGGCGACTACATAAACGACTTTTTTCTCATATCGTCGTTGATGTTCTATAAGCGACATTACCTTAATAGTGTCGTTGATGACAGTATTGCAGATACTATCCACAATTTAGTCGCCGATAGGTTAATGACAATACGCTTTTTCAGTAGAGTTTTGTATAGAAATAGATAGATATGTATCTGTTGCATTTCGACAAAATATCTTAAGTCAAATTTAAAAAGTTGAAAGAACTGTTTTTATTCATACGAGTTTTCATTCAAAAAACATTTTTGTTAACGTTTTTAAAATTTTGTATTATTATTTTGTATATTGTTTTTTAATACAAAAACAAACAAAAAAAATATTGACAACTAGTCCCATGTTTGTGAGACATTTTCATAAATTTGTTTTGAATATCACCTTATTTAGGACAAGATGAGCGACAATTTCATGCATATTGTCGCCAATGCGTTTTGAAACACGACATATTGCATGCAATGGTCGCTTACGTTGTCCTCGATAAAGCCTTGTTGAAGACAAATTTAAGAAAATGTCTCATATAAAGTCGTAAATCCGATTTATACACGACAAAATACATGTTTTATTACTTAAGTTGTCTTCATCAATTTTATATGGGCGACAAATTTTAGAATGTCCTGAGGACATCGTTGACGACATTTGCATCTATGACCATTTGGCCAACTGGGTATCTACAAACATTTGAACAAGTCTATGTGCCTATGTTTAAACACATGTTTTATGGTTATTTTTTAAAATTTATTCCTATTTTTTGTACAAAAAAAAAACAAAAAAGTTGAATATGTTTTTTAACTTTAGCATGGAAAGGCAAATCAAATATGTCATTATTACACTAACAATAACACAAAGAAAACAAAAAAAAAAAAAAAAAAAACAAAATATATAAAATAAAGGAAAAACAAGAAATAGGTAACATATAAAAATCTATATAAATTTTAAAAATTTCTAAACCCCCAGAGTCTTTAAATTCACGCTTAACTACACTTTTTTTTAAAACACAAAAAAAATTTCTATAGTCTGCAACAATGCTGGAATTTACTTTTGGAAAATTCTTAAAATAAATAACTGCTACAAGTATTACGCTTTCTTTTTTTCCTTTTGCCAAAATACTTTGAGTTAGAGTTTTCCTCTAAATTCCTTAAGTTGAACATACTTTTTAATCATTTAAGTAGAAAATTTGTTAAATTTTTCATTAGATTTCGGTTCAATAAATCTTTTCAACTGAATAAATTTTGTTTCAAACTACTAAATACTGAAAAATACGTAAAATGTTTGCTCTTGTTAACACACAAAAAACTCCTGTTGATTAAATGAATTTTTGTTCAGTTAATACGCACACAAAAATACTTAAAAATATTCTCTTAACACAAATAAACAAACACCCACTCACCCGCATACACAAATACACACTAACAGTTATAAACTTAATTTGTTGTTTTTGTATTTATATTTGGGATACATATTAGGATCGTGGTTGCCAGATTTGATGAATAGTCGCGATTTTCAAAGTTATTGTGTGCAAAAATTACCTCGTCACGGTTTATGTCCCAATTTTGCAAGAATTTTTCAAATGTAAAATTCTTGCTCGTATTTTTACTGCTAATTTGTTTAATATCCTTCACCACAAGTGGATATTAGGGGCATTTAATATAAAGTATAAATATTCCGAATCCTTATGAGTAGTTAAGTTAATTTAGTGATGACTGTCCGTCCATTTTTCTGTTGATATAGGTTTTTTAAAGACTTCAGATACGATGGGGACCATATTGTTTAAAAATTAAATAGCATATAGTCCCGAAAAGTTTGGAATTGAAATTCAGTCAGATCGGTTCATATATGGCTGAGATATAAAGAAAAAACAACGACTGCCTCTTATTTTATTCACAAATACCATGTTGTTGTTTTTGCCTGCATGTCTGGAGAATGGCAAGAGCCAAAATTTCTAAAATAGGTACAAGCATCTTGGTTATAAATGCACAACCTTTCTAAAAAAATGGGCGCGATTGGAAAAGTAGGCGTGGTTCTTTCCATACAAAGACATTTGGGGTATTCACAAGGTGTCATAAAGTCATAAGTCTTAAAATAATAACATGAAAAAATACGACTGTTGTGAACCGCCCCTCATAATTTAGTGTGCTATTATGAATTTTAATCAGCTGATTTTAAATAAATATAAAAAATACATATTTACCTAACATCAAAATATTTCTTAATTCTAATCCATAAATTAATAAATTAAATTAGATCTTATCTGACTATTTTCCATTTTTTAACGCAAATCACAAATAAATTTTATTTAGTTTGTTTACCAAACATCGGAGTCCTAAGCCGATATAATTTGACGCAGCAAGTGTTTTGTTGCAAAAATTGCTAGCCGCAAGTTAAATTCGGATATTAGCCGGATAAAACTATACCATCAACGGCGGCGGTTACAAGAACTAATGCGGCTCGGCTCAGCCGCTCAGTGCAGGTCTCTTTTGATAAGTTACGACCGCACAATAAACATAGCAAGCAAAGTTCTTTTAATTTAAGACACTTTTGTTAACAAAGCAACAACAATATTTTTAAACCATTGTAAAATGTTAGAACATAATGACAATATAACATGATAGCACACCTTGTGAATACCCCAATTATATATATCTGTATATCTGGAGAACGGAAAAAGCCAAAGTTTAAAATTTTCATACAAGCATCTTGGTTATCTATAGACAACATCCGTCAAAATGAGGACGGGTTTTGAGAAGTAAGCATGGCAGAAAATAAGTTTATATATGTCTAATAAACAATAAGAGAAAAAAATGGTACACATAGCTGGGTTATAAGTACACAACCTCCCTAGACAATGGGCGGGATTGAAGAAATGGGCGTGACATAAACTAGATATATTTGTATCGACAGAACTGTTCTAATCGCATGATTATGAAGAGTATTTAAGATTCTGGATAGCCCAATCTCATATACCCTTTCCAATCGGAAGACATCGGTTTCAAAAGTTGGGTCACTTGACATGAAATCCCCCATATACATAACAAGGTTAATAATGAACTTATGGCACTTAAAACTTTTTTCGGAAGGGATTTTTGTATTGGAGCTAAAATCAATTATTTAACAATTCCACTAAAATTTGGTAGGAGTATAAAAGTATAAAAACTTTTGGGCCGAATTTGATTTAAATACCAACATAAAAAGATGGTTAAAGGCTAGTTTACACGGTAATTCAATAGATTACAACATTGCAAAAAATTACGTAGAATGAGAAAAATCTTATCATGTAAAAGCAAAATGTATTGAGTAAAAGAGAATACGAATACAAAATCTGTCAAGCCGTCGGTAAATGCTTTTTCTCTAAACCATTTTAGAAACTCTAAACTGTAAACCATTTTAGAAACTTAAATTCTCATCACACCAAGGGTGTATTTTAACAGCATATATTGGTTACGTTTTTATACAATTACAAAACCAACAAAAATCAACTCAGGTAATTTTCATGTTGTTTTTGTAAAAATTGTAAGACTGCAACCATCTGATTTTTTGCTATCATTTTTGATTTTACTTATACCATCCGTGTAAACACGAAATATACTTACAACAGACTTTTATTTTTTCTTTTAAACACGGAGAAAGTTTCATATTATTTTAATTCTACAAAGTCGTAATACATTGTATTACCTTGTAAACAAGCCTTTAGTGGTATAAAAACTCTATTCCAGGATATTGCGGAAGTAGGTAAAACTTTATCTGGCAACTATAATTGCAAGTATTGTTTTTCTCATGTGTTCCTCAAACTCTCGTAATCAATAATGAATTGGAAATTTATTTCTCTTCATGTTGGTTTTATGGTTTTATTTTCTATCTGATTATGACCACATCAATTAGTTTAAGCTCTTTTTTGATGAATTTATTAAACATTGATGATGTTGCTCTTTGTTTTTTGTTTTTTTTTTGGTCTCGATTGTGCCTTTCAGTAATGCGAGCAACAACTACAACAAATATTTGTTTATAATGAAAGGAAAAACTACCCTGTAGGAAGTCAAACACATTTTTAAGTAACTTCAAACTGGTTTTTTTATAACCACATCTAGTTGATTAAGTGACTGTTTTTCTTGTCGACGACTCATTATTTTAACATAGGCATGTCATAGGCTGTAGTCAACTAATTACTTATTTTTCAACCAATTTGTAGTTAATTTATAGTATAGTCGGTTTATAATAAATGATTTAAATTTTAAAAAATTGTTGTCAAAAAAAAAAATATATGTACATATAAACATACATATGTATGTATATTAGAGCGACTCACCAAAAAAAGTGCTCGATGTACCCTCCTAAAAATGAACCTTGGACTTTTTTAAGATACCATTTTAAATATTTCGGCTCCAGCTTTGACCTCTCGTGAGCTGGACCATTTTGAAAAAGAGTCTATTTTTGCATGTTTTGTTAATTTGAGAATCTGTTTCCTTACCAACATATACAAATTGGGTATCATAAGAAAGGTTTTTTTAAGGCGCGTCCAACTGAATATACAATTTGTCCAAGGACGATCATCCATATCCTTTTTTTTAAGGATTTTCTGTAAAAAAAACGGTTATTGAATTTTTTGTTCGGCGTTGCTTGTAATAAAAATGCCAAATTAACATATTTTAATCTTTAGTCGATTTAATCAAATACGTGTTTCAGCTTTTTTGGAAATTCGCGCTAGTTCGCGTTTTGACAAAAATGCAATGGGGTGGCAGCCCTTCGATTTAAATATAGCAATATGGGTATCAAATTTCTTCTTTTACCAAGTACATCATCTTTGTATGTAAATAATATTATTTTTTTGCAAATTAGAAGCATTTTACACGGTGCTCTGGAATATATAAATGCAATTTTGTAGTAACTGTAATATGTTAGCGGATTTAGTTTCTAGATCATGTATGGATAAAAATAGAACTAAAGAAAGAAAAAAAGAAATGATCCACGACTTTTTGGCGGCATATTTTTTTCGCAAATTAAAAAAAATTTTAAATTTTATTGTTTATATTTACAAAACTTTTATACAGATCATTTTCGATTCATTTATAGCGATTTTAAAAAGCGTTACAGCAAATTCTTTCGTGATTCTATTTGAGTATATTGCTGACGCGACACGATTTGGCTCGCAATATAAGCCGGACGATTTTTATTGATTACCGATACTCTAGATTGACTGACAACGTGTACAAAACGCTCAGTGCTTTGTGAATGGCAAGGAAATTCTGAAATAAGTTCGTTAATAATATTAATATTTTTTGTATTTTATTTACTTTGATTTTTTTTTTTTTTTTTTTTTTTTTTTTTTAATATTTTTTGTATTTTTTTTACTTTGATTTTATATTTTTGCAAATTTCTAAATTATTTACATACAAAGATGATGTACTTGACAAAAGAAAAAATTGTATACCCATATTGCCCTATTTTAAACGAAGGGTTACCAGCCCATTGCATTTTTGTCAAAACGCCAACCAGCACGAATTTCCAAAAAAGCTAAAACACGTATTTAATTAAATCGACTAAAGATTAAAATATGTTAATTTGGCATTTTTATTACAAGCAACGCCGAACAAAAAATTCAAAAACCGTTTTTTTTACAGAAAATCCTTAAAAAAAGGATATGGATGATCGTCCTTGGACAAATTGTATATACAGTTGGACGCGCCTTAAAAAAACCTTTCTTATGATACCCAATTTGTATATGTTGGTAAGGAAACAGATTCTCAAATTAACAAAATATGCAAAAATAGACTCTTTTTTAAAATGGTCCAGCTCACGAGAGGTCAAAGCTGGAGCCGAAATATTTAAAATGGTATCTTAAAAAAGTCCAAGGTTCATTTTTAGGAGGGTACATTGAGCACGAATTTTGCTTCCATACATTTTGAGTCGCTCTAATGTATATCTATATATATTTTTATATAGAAATAATTATATAAGAAAATTTTGCATCAAATTGCTTAAAATGATGATGTATGTATAATAGTGCTGAAATAAATACGCTACATAATTGCTTGTACATAAACAGATTTCTATTGCTTTAATTTTTAATTATTTTCAATTATTTTAATATGTTTGTATATATTTTTTTTTCATTTGGCTTCATGGCATGCTTGTTTTTCTTATTTTGCTTTTATTTGTTTTTTACGTGTGGGTCTATGCAATATGTTTGGTTGATATCTGCATGGGATTTAAACCAATTTGTAGTCATTTCAAAAATAGTTAATTTATGGTTGGTGTTTTTTGCAACTGACTATTTTATTTACTACAGGGTAGTAACAAGAAAAAAGTATTTATTTTTGTATCTGTTTGCTTAATGAAAACTTTTTAAACTTTGATTAAAATATTTATTATTTTGTTATTTATTTTATGGATAGAAAATATTTCGTTATTGATGAAAAATATTTCCAGATTTTTTATGTTTAGAGAGTATTTACTTTGATTCGGGTTTTGGTTTTTCTATAATACATACCTTGTTGTGGTTTAACCATTTAGTTTAATATTATATCTGAAAGCTTAAAAAAGAGATATTAGTTTTAATTAAATTGTTATGTGAAATATTTTGATAAAAAAATGTTTGTTTCTTTGAAAGAGAGAAAATGTTAATGCAGTTTTTTGTTTTGAACAAAAAGAGTTAAAAAACTTAATTTATTTAAATATTATCCAAGAGAGGGACTCACAGGCCTCCCGCTTGTCCTAAAGTTCAAAATATAAGTTTAGCTCTTTATGATCCAAAACCTTCTTATAGCAGTTTAAGTGCTGTAAGTTTGTCTTAATGCATCTGATTTCAAAACACTTTTGCAGGCAGGTTTTCTTTAGTTTTCTAGTTATCTCTAAGAAGAGGTGGGGGGGGTAATTAAGTGTCTGATTGAGCTACAATTTTGCAAAATATTTGAACTATGGGTGAAATAATATTGTCACTTTCGGGAAAAATATTTGCAATAAATACCTCATAATCTAGACAAAAAAATTACCAAATCTCCCTACGACAAGAAATAAAGGTAATAGACATACCTTTACAAAAACAAATGATTTGCTATTTTTTGTTTGGCAAGAAAACAAAAAAGTCGTGCACAGAAACTGTCTTTTAATATATATTTAATAATATTAATTAATTAATAATTCTGATGAAAGAATGTGTTGATTCTTGAAACATGTAAATTCAACCCAGGTTCGAGCCCCAGCTCAGCCAAGAAAATTATCAACAAATTTTAATAAAAATTTTATGTTGTAAAATTCCTTCCTTCAGTAAAAATAATTTAATGAAAATAAAATCTGATGAACTCATACCTAACTAAAAATGTTTAAATTAACAAAAAAAAAAAAAAAAAAAAAAAAAAAAAAAAAATTAATTAATAATAATTTTATATATTTAATCGAATTTTATAACTTGCGATCAGGGCCCTGTTTCTCAAAACTACAAGTTACAAATCTACAAGTCAAACACATTTGAAACAAAAACAATAAAAACAAGTTTTTTGATAATTTTTTAATTAAAATTAAAAATATAATTTATTTTTTATAATCCATATAATCATTTTGGTAATAGGTGCAAAATCGAAATATTGTTTGCTGGATTCTATGAATTTGGTGGTTAGAGACAATTTTAAATATTTTCTGTGTATCAGTGAGCCTTTGCTCTGACCAGTAGTAGAACCCTTCAATCTGTAAAAACTTATAAATAAGAATCCGCAACTTAACAAACTTTAAGGGAAATCACGATGGGTAGTGCAAAGTGTGCAAACGATGCAAATGCGTGCGAAAATACACACATTTGCACAACACAACAACAAAATGTACGTTTTTGCAATTTGCTCTATTTTACTTCGTTTGCACTAAAAATACCATGAGCAAAAATTGTGCATATTTTCTCAGTTGCAAACAAACGTAAACAATAAAATTTGACATATTAAGCGCCATATTGTTTTCTTAGGAAACTTATAAATTAAACATTTTCGTCGGTTTTAATATAAAAATGAGAATTAAATTTAAATAATTCAAAAAGAAAAAATTTATTTCAATTTGTATAGTTGTAAGCAAATGCAGATTTTTAACAGTGCTGCCAGAAGTTTTTTGTGTTGCCAGAATTAATTTTTAGAAAAATATCACATTTGCACAAAAAATAAAAGTCGTGTGCTCACGATCAATCATAATATGCACTGTACATTGACAAATTGCAACTTTGCACAATGACTATCGTGATTAAATTTTTTTGTATTTTTAAATTGTTGTTATATCTTTTTTTAAAAAATTTAATATACCAGACATTTTATATAAACGATCCGGTTATAATTATCAAAAATAATGTGGTTGACTTAAAAGAGTGTCTCTTTCGAAGACCAAAAAAAAACATTTTTTGAATCTACCTCAAAATTGTTGGTCAAAAAGCCAAATTATCCGGTATTCCTGCAGTCAAAATAGGCTGTATATTAAGGTGGACTGAAAGTTGTGCCAGTCACGCCCTAGAATGAAGGATATGTCAATGAGATTTCTAAAAAAGGAAATTCTTTTCCCAGGTCTCGAAATACAGCCCTTTTGGTCTTTCTTGGCACGTGCAAAAAATTTGACAACTGGGGGAAGAATCCGAGATGGTTTAAGGGCCGCCGCAATTATGATGTCGGATTAAAATGCTGCATTTGGGGTTGTGGCAGAAAATTGTTTTTCCTGTTTTAGAAACTTTTTTGACATATTTTTCATTCTAGATGGTGACTGGCACAACTTTTTTTTTTTTGTATGGAGGTCAACCCGGTTTACTGTTCATTGTGATCGAAATTTGTAATTACCTCTATGCATTCACTGACTTAACGACTTAAAGCACTCAAAAAACATTTAAATTTTTCCAACAATAATGAAATATCATATAAGTTAAACACAAACTTTATTACCACATTAAGTAAGTTCCACTAAATATGTTATATTTTTTTTAAGGGACAATAAAAATTAACCTTTTGCTTAAAAGCTAATAACATATTCATAGATATTACTATCACACGCCTAAGGACACGTACGTACAGTGTGTTTTATATTTCCAAAAAAAAAAATAAAAAATCTTACTAAAATTCCTTTTCCTTCTTGTTAAAAATGTTACAGAATTACAACTTTTCAAATATACCCCAAATAAGAATTGCTTTAAAAATTTCTTAATCTGCTCCCAGTTTTTTTTTTAATAACTTCATTTTATGTTAGAATATAAAGTTCCTAGACTACAGCGATTAATAAAAAGTGTGTATGTGGTTTTAATTTGAAAACAACAAAAGAAAAAGTTTAACATGTAACTTTTATGTTTGATTAACACGCACACACACATACTTACACAGTTATTCACACAAACATATACATAAAGCTAAATTGCTAAACGAAATCAACAAAAATCTTTAGACTTTAAAGCAGAAGAAAAATTTAGAAACAAAACAATTAAAACATGAAACAAATCTTTAAATACTTAATTACTTTAGCTTAAATACATGTATCTTTTATGAAAGAGTAAAAACTTTTTTGGTTAAGCTGTTATTTTTTTTTTATTTGTAAGAAAAATGGCTTAAATACACAAGCACACTTATCTATTTACTTAAATAAACCTTTATTTATATGTGTATGAATATATACGTATATGTACTCATTTGCTGCAACATCATGATAAGTCAAAAGTTTTAATTTAATATCACCAATGCATAGTTAATCATTCTTTAATGAACATTTTTTTATAAAGATATTCTTAAGAGAAGAATAAAATTTTCTTTTTCCATTATGTTGTGTGTAAATTAAAGACTTTAAAGTCTTTTCATGTTAAGCCAATAAATTTGAGTTATGACGATATTGCAGCAACTGAGCAACTGATGCATGTGTTGGTGTATAAAAAGTGGAAAAAAATTAAAATGTTTAGGTTTCTGAGTGTTGTCAAGGACACTGGTTTCTTCCTTCCTACCTTTGGGTTGTTATCAAATTCATATTGTTTTTGCTAGCAAAATAATGCCAACAACAGCAGCATCAGTTTCTGTTTTTTTTTCTTCTCTTCACCATTAACTTCTTTCTACTTTAGCTCTTTCGTTGCCTTTCGTGGGAATAAAACATTTTAATTACTTAACTTTTCTTTATTTTGTACAATATTTACTTTTTTCACCAGGTTGCTACAAGTGTGAGTGTATTTGCAGTTAGGAGTTAGGAGTTTGTACGAATGTTGGTATCTTAAGTTGTTTCTAACAAACACAAACACACACTCTCTGTAACATCCCTGCAGCTAAATTCGTAGCTAGTACGAATTTGGGACAGTCTAATACTAGTTGTTACGAGACTAGTTACAAAAGTACTAGATTCAAAAGTACTAGAAGAAAGACGATCAAAAATTGATTGTAGAGCATAATGCCAGGCAATGTACAACAACACAATTAAAATAGGTATGAACGTTTTACTGTTTGTTGTAGAAACAAAAAACAGAGTTACCAAATTGGTAATTTATGCCAATTTTTTTCTCGAAAATGTTTGTGTTATGGCGACATTTTTTCATGGAAATGGAAAATTCCCGATTTCTATTTGCAAAAATTGTTGAGCTAAATTTCAAAGTAGAAAGATGTCAACAACCATATCGGGCCATGGTGTATGATAGTTGAGAATTTTTCTGTAGCCAAAGGAATACAGCAAAAGTGAATCATGTGTTATAATAATAATAATAATACAAACTGGTCTCTCTGGTTGGTGGGGGTACAGTGGGGAACACAAAAGTCGATGTAATACATCGTTACGAATAGCGCTGCGAGCTGTCAAAAGTTAAAAAAGAGTGTTTCAAAGTAGTGTCAGCAGCATACGCTGTTGTGATAGTCGTTGCGGTTGAAGTTAAAGAGAAAAATTCGAAATTTTGAATTTTGTTGCGCTACAGAGCATTCGTCAGTTTCAGCTTCTACTACAACTACTTTATTCTGTTACAGGCCTTAGTTCTTGGAACAGTGTTGCAATTTTGAAGCTTTTCGGGTATTTAATGACGCGTTTGTGCTTCGTAACCCTCTTTTTTCTTACGAATACCTTTTTTTTTAAAATAGGCGAATAGTTAAAGTGGGAATTAGTTTTTGTTTTTATATTATACCATATATAAACTAGTATTTAGCAGCATACAAATGAACTAGTTGAGCTGTCATGCCAAACCAGCGTTAAAATTAGTCTTAGGTAAAAGCAACTAGTATATTTCTAACTAAATACTAGTTACAATGTGTGCAAGGATTTTACACTAGTACGTTTTTACATAAATTTGCTAAAAACTTTTCATACTCGCCCATTAACTTTAACACATACATTTACAACTTTACACGTACTCATATATCTATTTTAGTGTTAAAACAAAATAGTGAAAAACAACAAAAATAAGACGCAAAACACATGTAAGAAAACACACACAAACACGCATACACCATTTAAAACAAGGACAAGAAAAGATTCCATTTTAGCTTTTAAACACCTCCATGTCGTCTTCTAGTAAAACAATTTAAATAAGATTTTTTTTGTTTTTCTTTCAACGAAGAATATACACCATATTTTTCTCTAAAGCAAAGTAAGTGTAAAAGTATGAATTTAGAGTGTGCAAGTAAAGCTATTTTTATATACCAACACTAAGACACTTCCTTTTACATAAACATTAGAAAATATAGGTTAATAAACAGTTTTACAGCAGGTGTGAACATTTTTTTTCATATTAAAATTATGTCAAATACATTTTCCAAGTTTATTTACTTTAACACCATCTTTATTTATTTATTGTTTTGTATATGGAATCTATTTGTTTAAATTTAGTTGAAGTTTTGCCATTTATTCTTTATTTTGTATTGGGGCAAAAAAAAGGGGGGGGAGCAGTTTTGAACACAAATGTAGTCTTGAAGAGAATTTAAAGTCAAATTAATGTAAAATAAGGAAGACAGTCAGTAAAGTTGTGAACAAAAACTGTGACAATTATTACTTGATTTTAAAAGGAGTATTAAACAATCTGACATTGATTTAAGAATATTCTTAGAAATAAATCATTTGTTGGCAATATTTATCACTTTCAATTGTCAGTTTAGTTTTAAAAACACATCAACTGGGTAACTAATAAGTTCTTAATTATTTATAGTAGACGCTTTCAGTGGGAGGGGTATCACTCAACACAAGTGAAAATGATATTTATTTTTACAATATTGATTTTGGATCTATTAAATTATTTGAATCGCTATGAGTGGGAAGGTGAAATGTGTTTCCTGAAGACTGTAAATAAGCTGGAGACCACGATTTTGTACAAGGGGGCGCAGAGTGACCTCTATGGCTTATCTTGTTTATAAATTTTTTATCAGTGCCGATTTTATTCATTTTTTAATACTCTCCACCACAATTAGTTGTTGGGAGGGTATATTAAGTTTGTAATTCCGTGTGAAACTTTTTTATAATTCATCTCAGACCCCAATTTAGAAATCGATGTCTTCCGATTTGGATGCACCAAGGTTAGTCAAAAAGTTTCTGAGTTAGAGGAGGTTAAAGTTTGACATTTTGGCCATACAGGTGTTCTTTCTTATTCATGTAACTTATTACCCATTGGTGTTTTTTTTTTTTTAATTTTTAAAATTTTTTTTTTTAAATTTAAAAATTTTTTTTTATTTTTTTTAGCGGGAAGGTTTTTTTTTTGCTCAAAAGAAAGCTTATGTATTTTTATTTAAGGTAGTTTTGGGGCCTAATTCTGGCATTCGTGATCGAGTACTTTCTCGATTCGAAAGCAATTTTATTTCAGTCAATACTGAACGAATCGAAATTATTTTTTCAGTATTATGAAACTCAAATGAAAGCTTTACAATACCGAAAAAATAATTCCAATTCGTTCAGTATTGACTGAAATAATTAGATATTAAATTGCTTTCGAATCGAGAAAGTACTCGATCACGAATGCCAGAATCTGGACCTTGGTCGCTTTTTGGGATGCGAGTGGCTTATGTATGAAAAAAAATTATTTTCAATTTTTAGCATATGCAGTGTTCTTTCTCATCCATGTAATTTATTACCTATTGGTGTTAGCAAAATTTGTCTCAAATAGCTTCGATAGCTATTTGATCAATCTCCTAAGACCAAAAGTTCGTGCAATGTATGTTAAACGGGTTTTCGAAAAATTCAAAACTTTCAAGGCCCGATATTTCGAAAATCCGTTTTACATACATTGCACGATGTTTTGGTCTTTGAAGGCCCCTAGTGAAATTTGATGCAGAAAATATTCGTAGAACATTTTAACCCTCTAAAGTGACGTTTTAGTGTGGAAATTAAAAAAAGGACAAAAATGACCCCTTAAAATAAGTGTTAGAGGGTTAATATATTCTAAGAAAAGAATCGCCATACAATTCTACTGCAGACATCTGAAATTATTTTTTAGCTCAGGAGTACATTTATTATTTTTTTTTTGACTTGTACCAAACGCCTTTTCAAGAAATTCAAAAAATTTAGGGGCCCATATTTCGGGAACCCGAGTTAACTTCTCAAAACCCTTTTTCAGATTTGCTCCACTTGTAGTCTACTTTCATTTCGCGTTGCAAGTGTTGAGGTTGGCGTCGATGACCCGAATTTTGTTGCACTGTGTAATTTAACATATGTCGGTTTTTATAAAGATTAATTAATAATTTATAGATCCCATATAGGCTCCACGCCTGAAATATTCTAACTGACGGTAGAGGATATCAAATATTCGAAAATAGCAATCTTTCTTGTTTAATCTCAACTTAATAAATGTGTCAAGATTGGCGCTTGAATAAAGGAATATAACCTATACTTAAGTAAAATTATAAATAATTTAAATAAAGTTGATTTGACAACAGATTCGAAAGTATCAAAATTTTAAATAACTAATTGTCTCTATTTGCTTCTTCATTGAAAAACTTAAGACAAAGTACTTAATAAAAAAAATTTTATTATTAAAAAAAAGCATTGGATTACATGGCGTATGATTTATTAATCTTATAAATCATGCGTCTTCTAAAGCTTTAAGCTTTATACTCACAGATATAAAAACTTTCGTAGAAAAAATGTGACATTTATAAAAACAAAAACAAAAATAAAAAAAAATTAATTCTTCTTATTAGCCTTAAACCAAGAGCCGAAGAAGATTGTCAGAAAATATTAAATTTCTGTATTAAAAAACGATAATAATTTTAAGCATAATGATTTAAAAATGTTATTAAGTATTAAATAATTTTCAGTTTTCCATTTCTTATTCTTTTTTTTTGGAAATGTTTTTCATAAACACGCATTAAACCAGCCACTAGATAAAAAAAATGTGAAGAGCTAAAGAGATAGAGAGTGATAAAGAACAAAAAAAAAAAATAAACGAATAAAACCAACACTCTATTAAAAACACACACAAAAATGTTTAAAAATAAAAAAAAATAAATTAATGTTGAACACATTTTTCATGCTTTAATTAACAGAGCAGGGAAAAAACACATTCTTGTTTCATACCGACATGAACACCAAAACAGTCAAACATACACCACACACACAAACTTATAGACCCACAAACCATCGCAAACACAAAAACACACGCAACCTCCCGCAAACTGAAGGATTCGTAATGGTAAAATAAAATACATTTTCTCTAAAGGAAAAAAAGGAAAATAAAGAGGATAAACAAAATGAAGATAGACATATTTGAGAAGAAAAAAAAAAAAAAAACAAATAATAGAGGGAACCGGAAGAATATGAGAGCAAAAAAAAATTGCTTAAATAAAAAAATACTTTTTATGGATAAACAAATACAATTTAACATAGTTTTTTTTTATTTTAATTTCTTTTGTTTTTTTTCATTCAGTTGTTATTCTGTTAAGTAAATTTTTCTTTTAATTTTTTTTTTTTATAATTGCTATTAAGGTTGAACAATTTTTGAATTAACACTTAGATTTTTTTTAAATATGACTTTAAAGCCCTAAAAATCCACTAATAAATCAACGAAAGAAATCTTGTTAAATAATCGTAAAGTCTTATAATATTACTTAAGGTCTGAACGACTTATAATAGGATTTTAAAATCTTTTTATACGAATTTAGAGTCTTAATAGACGGGGCGCTGTCCGCGCGTAGGGTGAATTTTAGTTTGGTCTTTACTTATTTCTCTATCTATTTTCTGATTCTCGGGCTGTCATTCTCTTTTTCATCTACCTTTTATTTTTTTTTTTTCACTTTTCTATTCTAATAAGGCGTCGCAATGGACCATATTGGTCTCTGGGTGAAGGTGTGAAGGAAACTTCACACCAGCCTTTCTACCTACCTAGAGTCTTAATATAAAACTTGATAGTTTTAACATAAGATCAGAAAGACTAGACTTGAAAATTTTTACATAAAACTTGAAAGACTTACAGCCTGCTCATCGACTTCGAACGCTTAAAGCTTTGTTCACAATCAGATTAAACTATAATATGCTTAAGTTGGCTTAAACAAATGGGCGAATACAAGTAAATCATATATGTCAAACCATATTGAACTTAAGGAAACTTTTTGTTAAATTTTATGAATCTGCTTAAGCAAGGTGCGAAACAAATCGCACTTTCCGTACGGAATCAAATGTTTTTTGGTTTTGTTTTTGTGTTTTTAAATGCATTTGAAAAGATTTTTTGACAGGAGCTTAAGCATATTATAGTTGGGCCTTTACAATTTCGTTTTTTCTTCTATCTTATTTCTTCTCAAAGTAATTCATATATTTTCCTTTCATTTTATTCATAAAATGTAACTTAAGTTGTTTTAAAAATTTGAGTCAACTAGAACTTCAGCAACAATTTGAATGAAATTGTTTCTGACGTTTAAAATAATTTTATTTAGTTTTGAAAGAAAATTTTAACAAAATGTTGTAAAAAATAATAATAAATGCATAATATTGTTATGGGTAAAATTTGCCATTGGTTTCTTAATGCAAAATGTATGTGGTTCCGAAAAAAATTGTTGCTCTATTATGAACACCAAGTGGAAACATTTTTGAGATTGTGAACGAAGCTTAAGTTCGCTTAGAAAATTACATTTAAAACAAAACAAATCTTAGAATTTTGTTTTTGTTTTAAATATAATTTTCTATGCGAACGTTGACGGTCGAAATCATTAAACAGGCAGTTAGTGCCTATTTTACCAACTGTATTTAAATATCAATTTTCCTTTTTCATGTCAAAAAAATAACAAAATTATATGAAAATTTATATATAAATATGAATTGATATTTAAATACAGTTGGTCAAAATGGACCTCAGGGTTATTATTACAACATGCCGTAACTTAGAGGTAGGATTTTGTCGGAAATGTAACAAGTTAATTATTATTTCAACTTAAGTTTAACCTGCCGGGTAGAATGAACTTCCCTTAAACATACTGCTCACTTTTGTTTAAACCAAAGTTTAATAGTGTAAAACTTTTAATACGTAGAACAAAATCCTAGCTGTTACTATCGGCAAGTTGTAGTACTGGCCCTTACTTTAAAAATTTAGTTCTTATAATAGTTCTCAAAAGCAGAAGTATAATTCTTAAAATTCTTTAAAGTTTAACCCTCTTATGCAAAAAAAAAAGTTGATGTTCACATAACTTAACTACTACATTAGGCCCAGGAAATTTCAGTAAGAATCCGATTTGCAAGTTGTACAAAGCAAAGATCACACTATCGGCGCAAATGGCACAATCTACGAATATTTTTATCATTTCTACAAAATACACAATTAATTTTTGAGCGTTCACATTATCGCCGCACATTGTGACGAGTTTTTCAGCGCATAATGGCTAAATCTTAAATTTTAGCAAAGTTTTCTACAACTTAGCAAAATGGCTATAAAACTCAAATTTAGGCAAAAAGTAAATTATAGTAAAATTTCCTATAAAAAGTAAATTTTAACAAAATTTCCTAAAAAAAGTAAATTAAAAAAAAAATTTAATTAAAAGTAAATTTTAACAAAATTTCCCATAAAAAGTAAATTTAAATAAAATTTCCTATAAATAGTAAATTTAAATAAAATTTTCTATAAATAGTAAATTTAAATAAAATTTCCTATTAAAAGTAAATTTTAACAAAATTTCCTATAAATAGTAAATTTAAATAAAATTTCCTATAAAAAGAAAATTTTAACAAAATTTCCTAAAAAAGTAAATTTAAAAAAAAAAATTAATTAAAAGTAAATTTTAACAAAATTTCCCATAAAAAGTAAATTTAAATAAAATTTCCTATAAATAGTAAATATAAATAAAATTTCCTATTAAAAGTAAATTGAAACAAAATTTCCTATAAATAGGAAATTTAAATAAAATTTCCTATTAAATGTAAATTTTAACAAAATTTCCTATAAATAGTAAATTTAAATAAAATTTCATATTAAAAGTAAATTTTAACAAAATTACCTATAAATAGGAAATTTAAATAAAATAAAAAGTAAAGTTTAACAAAATTTCCTATAAATAGTAAATTTAAATAAAATTTCCCATTAAAAGTAAATTTTAACAAAATTTCCTATAAATAGGAAATTTAAATAAAATTTAAATTTAAATAAAATAAAAAGTAAAGTTTAACAAAATTTCCTATAAAAAGTGAATTTTGACAAAAGTTCCTATAAATTATCAATTTAAAAAGAATTTCCTATAAAAAATCAATTTTGCAGCATTTTTAAAATAGTAAATTTTAACAAAATTTCCTATAAAAACCAAAATTTTGGAAAAATTTTCTATTAAAAGTAAAGTTTGGCAAAATTTCCTATCAAAAGTAAATTTTAACAAAATTTCCTATAAAAAGTTTATTGTAGCAAAATTTCTTAACTAGTAAATTTTAAAATTTTTATAAAAACTACATTTTGGAAAAATTTCATTTCAAAAGCAAATTTTATCAAAATTTCCCATAATAAGTAAATTTTGGCAATATATCCTATAAATGCTAATTTTTAATAAGAAGTAAATTTTGTCAAAAATGGCCATAAATAGTTTTTACTGTGATGTTTTTATTTGTTTAGCAAACAAATGTTCGCTTATTTCGGCGCTGATTGTCCACTTTGATCGGTGCACAACTGGCCAATAAAAATCGGCGCATTTGTAGCCTTTTGATTGCCTAATATTGTGCTAAAGAGTGTACACATTATCACACCTCAGGGTTTCCTTTACTTGTCTAAAGGTAGCACGATTTCGGCGCAGAATGTCTTATATAACGTGCGTTCACATTATCGGCATATGAAATGGAACGAAAATTGATACATTGCGCCGATAGTGTGATCTTAGCTTTATACTAAGAAGCCTTTGTTTAAAAATAGGACCGAACTCTAAGAAATTTTCTAAACAAATATAAAGTCAAAGCATCAAAATGAGAAATTTGACTATTTCGACGACCGTTTTAAAGAGAGTTTCGAAATAATACTCATTGGACATTTTGTATGTTTCTTGCAGGATATTTATCTTCATATATCTCGTTCAGGGACTGGTTATATACTTTTTGATTAATCGAATTGCTTCTTGATATTATTCTAACTTCAAGTACATATGATTGTTTTTTTTATTTTTGGTTGAAATCCGAAATTTTTAAAAACTAGAAATTAGGTTGCAATTTTAAAAAATTTGCTCGACATAAACGTGTGCGACTCTAAAGTTGTATTTTAAAACCAATCTAACTAGACTTAGAAGGAAGCTTAGACCTAGAAAATTTTAAAAACTAAAGAAAAAACATTTCAGTGAATTAAAAAAAAAAAATATTTTAACGAACTCGGGCTGTCCCTATTTTCAACAATTCGGAATTGTATGTTTTTGATTTTAATTTAATTTTTATTGTTGTTGTTATTGCTGCTTCTGTTCTGCTTCTGCTGAAAAATGAAAAACAAATACAGATGTTTGTATGAATATATGTATGAGTTTGTAATAGTTCGTGTTCGTGTATGAAGTTGTAGTTCTGTGGTGCTGGTGGTTGGTAGTTAGTTGTTTGGAATTTGAATAGACAGCTGCTTTAAACTATTTTTTAGTTAATTTTTTTAACTCTTGTATATTCTGTTTTAAACATGTACTTGTTTCGTTTTTTTTTCTATATAAATTTTATGTTTGTTTTAAATCCTATTTATGCTTGTAGCCATATACAGTGGCACATTTAGCTTAAATTATTTTTTGTTCACTTATTTTTCTTCCTACAGTTTTCTAAGCTTTATGAAGTTACTAAGGCCTAAATGACTTTGAATTTCTTAGTTTCAGTCATTTAAAGCCTAAACGCTTTATAAATAAAGCTTATATAGAGGAAAATTTATATTATTGTTTAGTTGACTTTGCTATTTTACCTTTTTCTGAGAATTTAGTCTGGTGGTTTTTATATAAAATAAAAAAGAAGGAAAAAGTTGTACTTTCTTTTTAATTTCTCTTATTTTTTCTGGCCTACGGTTTTAATGCAGGTTTCGTTCGGTTGTAATAACAAAAAATTTAAAAAAAAAAATAGTTGACATTGCATGTTTTTTTTTCTACTCCCCTCAAGATGTGGGTACATTTATTTTAAAAAATGTTTGCCCGAGTTTATGTCTGTAAATTTAAACGAGTATGTGGGCTTTCTTTTTTGTTCTCTTTCTATCAGATATTTTAAAAGGTGTATGTGTGCCTGTTGTTGTATGTGTGTCTGTTTGTTTAAAAATAAAAAATGGTTTCATATATAGAAACTATAAAATATGCCCTTGACTTAATAAGTATGATACTTTAGTTTATTAAGGGGATTTTTTTTAGCTCTGCTTATTTTTTCCATTTGTTGAATTTGTAAAACTTTTCATTGAAAAGTTTTTATTTCTGTTAAATAAACTAATTTTTTTCTTCTTCTATTGTTGACTTAATTTTCAGCCAGCATTTTTCTGCTGTTATCAGCAAAAGATTTAAATTGCATAAATTTACATTTTATTATTGACAATAAGATTAACAACAACAACAACAATATAATTTTACTAGTTTTTGTTAGAATTCTGTAAAAATTGTGTACCCTCCCGCATTTAATAGAATATAAAAGGGTTGGTTAGATTATTACTGTTGCTTTTGAGAATAGAAAACAAGACACTGTGGCATACATACAACGATGTCCTGTGGGATGTATAAAAAATACGAAGACTAAGCAAAAGGATAGGCTATTAACAACACTATATAATCTAGTCTATAGTGCACTCTCTTACTTAACCATGGACTAGACGTAGAGCTTAGTTTGAACTATAAACTGTACTATGGAAAATATATATTTTTATGGATGTTTGGTGCTGATTATTCCCAAAAATGCCAGAATTATTGGATTCTTGGACGATAGAGATACAGTTTTTAAAGGAAAGTTCTCAGGTAAAATTCACTTGGGATGTAATGGAGACTCACTGAAGTTGATTAGGCGATGAAAATCTGATTCAACTTCCAGGTGATTCTCAGTCTATTCACCGAATAGCTTTAGTTCTTGCACCAGTTGGATCTTATATGGATGAATGCTAAGAGAGTTTCGCGAAATTATTCAAGAAGTCGACGGACAGAGACCGAGTTAATGAGAATGGCTACGAATTGCTAAACTAGATTCCTCTGCCACACCCACGTCTACACGTAGGGTGCGGGCTCGATTTTGATGAATATTTTTCATAAAGGTAAATGTGACCACACAGAAAATATTAAAATCCAACTTCAATTAACACTTTAGTTAAAAATTTCTTTTCTTGCTGTTGAGGTTTAATCAATAGGTTTAATTAAAATGTGACCACCAGCAAAAGAGGCTTTATAAAATGTAAAAAAAAATCAAAATATTTCAAACTTTAACTTCTTTAAAATATTTTGAAGTTTGTGTGTATGTTTTCATATTTGCAAGTTACACACAAACATTGTAATTTTTATTTTCAATTAATGCAAATTAACTGAAACAATTAAATAAATTGTTTGAAAGAGCATTACTTGATTTTATTGAAAAAAATGTTGGTGAACATTTTTTTTGTGCATAAATCGATCCATAGTATTGCGTAAACTTTCCGAAGTGATCTAAAAATTTGCCGAACAGAGCGCGAATTATACAAATCAATTACCACGATTTGTAAACGTTGTTCTGCTGTAAGTTTTTATTTATTTATTTTTTTACAATTTATACAAATTTTGCATGGTGATTTGCCAAAGTATTTAGCAAAAAATTCAAAAACACTTCAATAGTTTGACAGCTAGTTTTTCAGGTGTTCCTATCGGAAGTTTTTACGTCTTAAAAAAACACCCTTTACAACAATTTCAATAAACAAAAATTATACTTTAGTATAAACCTATTTTGTTAGACTGACTATCCATTAATAAAGTAGCGTTCGCTGATCGGCCATCTCATTACTTATTCCACAACTCTCCATAAATTGCTGTTAATTCACAAAAACTCATTCCTAATGCATTAAACTACAAAATTTTTAATGTATTTTTTACAAATTTTTGATTGCTTAAAGAATTTTTTAACAACTTTTTTTCACAAATATTTCCATGTTGCTAAAGATAAAGTTGATGTTGATGATGATGATGATGTGTTTGCCAAAAAGTTTACATTGTTAATAATAAAACCATTTGCTATGAAAACAATTCATTTCTCTTAAAACAACACATTACTTTTGCTTGTAGTTTTATATGGTTTTAGATAAAGTGGCTTTTGGAGAAATGCTAATACAGCATTTGTAAGCATATTGAAGTTGTGGCCATAAGACTCTCCATAGAACTAAATTTTATTTACTTAAAGTTTCATGCACAAATTGAACAAGTTTCTCGGATATGTGCCAGAAGATATTCGAAAAAATACGGTATTAAATGTTCACAATTTTTTAATGTATAACTTACAGATGTTTTAAAAAGCTGAAAAAACAAGAACTTTCAGTATATAAATTAAAGAAAAAATCGCCAGATGTATCGACTTAATATAAAGCGTGTTAGATTGTTCCGGAATTTTCAATTATTTTCAATTTCCGCGTTCCCTGGAATTAATTGCGGGATGCCCGGGAAATTTTGAAGACAATTTTTTTCAAATTTTGAGTAAATCTATGTGGGATTCGCGTCTTTAGTTGTTTTATCCAACTAAAATTCACCACAATATTAAAATTTTACAATGATATTATTAAGATTTGCGGTTTAAGGCGTAGTAAAGTATTTCCGAGAGTGTGTTTTATATGTGGCGTATGATAAATAAATTAGGAATCGATCTTCACAAAATATAGTACACAAAAAAAAAAAAACTTAAAAAAGATTTCAATTAAAAAATTTGTGATATTAATTAAATTTGCACCAGTTAACAAATTAATCGTAGCAATTAAACGTTTAATTTACTTAATTAAACGTTTTGTTCACTTGTTTAAACTTTGAATTCACTTGATTAATTTTTTAATTAAAACTGATTTTATTTTTGATTAATGCTTTAATTAGCGAAAAATTTTGAAAAATGTTTTCTGTGTAGTGTGATTTCGAGTCTAAAGTACGCTAAATTTTACCAAAAAAGCATTATTCGTTGCTCCTTTAGCCATACTAAGATGATTTCCGAGACTGGTCTAAGTATGGGAACGTAGGTAAATTATGTCCCTATCTTCAAAAAATTTGGTGGCATATAAAACGAATTTGTTGAAATTTGTTTACAATCTGTGTAGTTCGACACAAATTTATGTTAGTTTTTATAAATTTTTAGGGAAGATGTTCTACATTTGTGTGCATAAATTTTGCCTACTGAGCCGATACTGCTGGAATACAATCCCAAATTGCCAAGGAGAACTAGAAACAGTTTGACAAAGAAATGGCTAAATCGACTTAGATGAAATACCCAGAATATATATACTTTCATACTTCATGCACTGAAAAAATGCTCACTGGGTTTTTATCAAATAAATAAATTGTTTGAAAAATATTAAAATTTAATTAAATTGTTAATTGAATCAATTATTTTTTAATTAAACAAAAAATAAGAAAAAAATGTTTGATTCCGTTAACATATAACGAAGTATATAAATAAAGGACTGATATTTACTAAATTTGGTGATGTGATTTCTAGACACATCAAACGGGAAGTCGGTTTTCTCTGTGAGTCCTTAGAAAGTGACCGTGGTTTCAACAGTAAAATATGCAAACAGACGGACATGGTGGCGAATCTTATATATAAATACGAAAACAATTTGTTTAAATTTTATTTTTAAGCACTGTTCGAAAATAAACACTTAATATCGCTCCTTAGTGTTCGGTTCGATAGATTTGTGGAAAACACAACCACTTATAGTGTTTGTGTAGTAAATCATTAAAAAAATAACGTTTCCCTCTTTGTCATCTTTCGAATACAAAAATAATACTGTTTTTATTAAACTCAACAAAAAATTAAAACATTTAAATCCGTTCGGTTTTTTTTAAAAGACCGCAAACTTCATTGTGTTCGGTTCGGCTCATCAAAGTTTGTCCCTTCTGGCTGGTGAAAAAAACCAAAATTTTTTTACAAAAACAAAATACACACAAAAAAATACAAAAAGCCAGCAAAATAATTTTACACAAACAAAACATATATGCAATACACACATAAGCTGTTCGTGGCGCGGTGGCTGCTAAAATTTTTTGTTTGTTCATTTCTTTATTATTATGTATAAAAAGAAACATTGTTGAACATTTAAATATAATGTTTGTCTACAGTATCACTACAATTGTTCGGTTTTTTAACGAAGAACAGAACAATATATAATGTTCAGCTCTTTCTTGAAAGTAGTAACGAGCGGTATTAAGGGTTGTTTTCGTTTACACAATCACTAAAAAATAGATATCGTTCTTGGGTGGCTCACACACGCTTCAATAATCAAACGCTTAGTAATGTACTGTTTATTTTCGAACACTGCTTTTTAGTATCTTATCGTCCACCGAGTTCAATGAAACATATACCGTCTTAAAGGTGTTTGCGTGTAGATATGCATTATATTAATTTTTTCTAAGTTTCTAGAATTAAAGTGTTTAAAAACCGTTTTAATTTATCTTACAAACACTCGAACACACATGTATTAACGATGATTGAAAATACCAAGCTTTTTGTTGTTCTTTTAAAATGTTTAAATGTCAAGTGGTCGAATTTCGGCCACTGAGCGAACTTAGTATTCATTAAAACGTGTTTTTGTTTAACTGAGAAAATTTATGATGTTGATTTTATGATTTATGAAAATCTGAATAGTTTAATTAATTTATTTAATGAAATTTTTAATTGGGTCATACAAACAATTCGATTACTAGTTTGCTCAATTTAATTAATACAGTAATTATTTTTTTCAATCCATTAAGGTAATTTAGTAAAATATGGACTTTGTTTAATTAATTTGTGATTAAGATCAATTAACAGATTATTTTAGATTTTCCAATCGTAAATCCAAGGCCTAAATGATTCATCAAAAAAAAATATTTTCTTAAGTGTCTTGAATAACTTTAATCTAAAATTTTTAGTTTTTCGTTAGATATTAGGTACTTTATATTTAATTATTTCAAGCATAAGCCAGTAAGAAAGAATTTTATAAAGAAATAAATAAAAAATTTTGGGCGGGAACCCCGGGAGTATGATTTTTATTTCCCGCTTTCCCAGAAATCCAAAAACTGCGGATTAAAAGAAACTCTAGTAAGAACGCATAAGTTTTTATTTCTCTTTAGTTTATTTATAATGCAATTATGCTCATATATGTGTGGGTGTGTTAAGTAAAAGGACTCGTAATTTTGAGCGCATTTCCTAGCAAAACATATTCAAGTTATAGTTTTTGCTCCTTTAGATACAATTGAATTTTCTTACTTTGATATTAAAGGGTGGTTTTTAATGCCCGAACTTGAAAATCAAAAAAAAAAAAAAAAAAAAATACAAGATATTTAATTTCAATCGAATATATTTTTATTCGACAGATCAAAATATTGAGCCCTTTCCGCAAAAATGGCGTTTTTTTAATAAATGAATTTAAAGGCACAACACTTGCATCATCTCCTAAAATTTCATGGTCACATAAAGTACCGTTTAGCTTAAGCGACAAGCTTCATACAAAATGTTTATGAAATAAAATTTAAAGAAAACTTTCTCCTGTAAAATTGTTTTTTTGTCGCTCAAGCTTTTTTTGCGGTAAGGGCTCGATATGACATTAACATTTGAAAATGATTTCGGGCATATGGACATACTATGATTCTTTTTAACGATGCACATTATGCACGTCCAATTTTTGCAAAAGAAAGGTTCGATAATATCACCAGCGTTGTGTTAACAGCTTATTTCTCTAGAGTTTTTTGGGTGTGTAGGGTCTGCTGTGGATTGGTCTCACTTCATAAGCATTGAGTTGTGTTACTAACAAGCCTTAAGCCTTAAATGAGAAGTGCGCCAAAAAGTCACGAAATCGCCTATAAATTGCGTGAATGGAGAATTGATTTTAAAAGTAAATTTGGATAATTTTCCTGAATCATTTCAAGATAATTTGTCAGAGTATACCGATCATAAAAATTCGTTTGACAGCTAACCCTTTCCTAGGTTATAGTTGGCTTTAAAAACTACCCTTTATAAGAGCATAAAAAGAAGTTGTTATTTACTACCACTTTTTGTTCATATAAATTCAGTTGTGTGATTTAAATGCAACTGTTTTTTTTTTTAAGTTATCTCAAGTATTTCTACAGTCATCAATCAAACATTGTTTTGGTTACATAAAAATTTTAACTTTTTCCATTTCTACAACTTTTCAGAGTTTTCCTTTTAAAAGGATACTTGTAAATTCATGTGGAATAAAATGTTCATAAAGTTTTTTTTATAGATAAATACATTTTTTATATAAAACTTAAAAAGACAAAGAGACAAAAACTTATTCAGTTTTTGATTAAGAAAGGAGTTGGAAATAAAAAAAGGAAATGAAGTTGTGAGAATTTTACAAAATGAGATGTAAAACATTTAAGTGTGATTAATCTAATAATTATTAAAAAAATAAAATAAAAAAATTAAGGGTGTTGGTAAAAAAAAAAACACGATAGCTAAATTAATTCTTATTATCAAAGAAATTTTTGGGAATACACAATTTTTTTTTCTTAACCAACTTACAACTACAATTAATGCTGGGTGAATTCCAATCAATTGTTGTGGGGAATGTAGGAAAAGACAAACACACTGTTTATGGGTATTTTTTTTTTGTTTAAGTTTTGATATCGTTGACTTTTTGAGTGTTTGCAAATCTCATTCACTCTGCAGTTTTGTTGGCTAATATCTTTGGCTTTTCTAGCATTTTTAGGGAAATGCGAATGAAATGTGCATAGAAACTAGCTTATCCTCTAACAAAAAATTTAAGTGTTTTTATCAAGAATAAAAATTGGGAATTAAGCACGAAAAACAAAATTTTATTCTTTATAAATGAATTTTTTATTATATTTAGTTTCAAATTTTGATTTTTATTTTAAATCAGGCCCCAGGCTTATCAAATTTAATTTTCATTAAATTATTTCAATTAAGGATTGATTTTTACAACATAAAATAAATTAAAATTTTTTATACAATTTTTTTTTTCTTGGCTGAATGGGGGATTGAACTCGGGTCGAACTTACATGTTTCGGGAATAACCACATTCTCAATATCAGAGTTCTTTGCACTTTTACCTTTTCCGCCACTGCAACGGCTGTCAGTTGATGTTGATTTTAAATCAAGGTCATCCAATTATTTCAATTAAGGAAGGAATTTTACAATATAAAATAAATTAAAATTTATTGATAATTTTTTTTTTATTCTTGACACTATGGTGCGATAAGAACAAAAAGTTATATAAATATCGATCTTTCACTTTTACTTCTCCTAGCTCTCCCACATTCGGTTGTTTATTGATAACCAAAACGGTTTTGCCTAATTTGAAAACTTTGGACCTTTTCGATCATCATAAAGACAACAACAACAACAACAGGGGATTTATGGCTGAAATTCTTGACCGTCGTGGTTCAGGCTGAAGTTTAGTAACAAACAGTTCCGGACTATGTGTGATATAACTATATATAACAACTGAGTCCCCACCGAGTATGGGGTCTTCGAAAAACCCATTTTAACGAAGACGCGGACAGAAGGGCTATTTTTGACTTAAAATGTGTTCTTAAATTAGCCGTAACAACTTAACTTCAACTTAATATCAACTAAACTTCCTGTACTAGAAATATAAGATTATTTTTTATTGAACACGAGTTGAACATACAAATAAAAAAATAAAAATAAATATTAGTATTCAAATTCAAATAAGATTTTAATTTATCAGGCCTGTCACAGAAATTAATTCCGATCGAAAGTGATTTCGCGTTATATGAACCAAGATAGGAAATCACTTCCACTTTCGATCGGAATTGATTTCTGTGACAGGCCAGTATATAATAAGAATTTTTTATGTGCAAAATTGTTTACTTTTTTTATTTAGGTATTTTGTTTAAATAAGTAAACATAGACGTGATAGATAAAATCTGTGTAAAAATTAGCTAAAGTCAATTAAAATCGCATACCAAAGTTTTTGCTTTCGACTGTGTTTTTTTTTGCCGATTAGTGTGATTATCACAAGAATATTAAATATATTTTTAAACTATTCTATTAACTTTTGATTTAAAAGTAATTTCCAGAATATCAAATGCAAATAAGCTCGACGTGTTTAGTCTTAAAAAAAAAAATCCTTTTTCATTTAAAATTTCCACATCGCTGAATAAAATTTCCTTGGCCCTCGCTGTTAATTAAATATAGCGCTGTCCTTAAATTTGTGCCAGTACGAGAACCTTTTGTTAAAATACATGTAGATTGTTTCACTTCCATTTTTATCTATTTTTTTTTTCTCTTTTTTTTAACTACAAACATAGAAAAATATTTTTATTTCTCCCATTTAAGATTCATTTTTATACAACTTGAATTTCCTTCGTATATAGTTTTAGTTATTTAAATGAACAAACAGTGGAAGCCAAATATTTAAAATTATCAAAACTACAAATTAAGGCCCAGTTAGGCGAACGTTGCTGTACCCGTAATGTACCGCACCGTACTGTAAGCACGTTGGTGCACTTATAGAACATTTAAAAATGTGTCATATATATTTTCCATACATAAACAAAAAGCAATAGTATACATAAAACAAAACACACAGTGATGGGAATCAAAAATGTTTAAATGGTGACCGCTGTGCAGAAAAAGTACCAAGTGATTTAAATGGTATTAAAACAGTATTAAGTGTATGTAAAAAACGTTTATAATTTAATATTTATATTATAGATTTACAATAAACAAATTTGTATTTTATCATATATATTTTTAGCATACATATATTGTATTGTGGTGTACGCAACAAACAAGGTTTTGATACCATTTAAAGCCTTTTATTTCTTTCACATTTCCATTGTATGTGTATATGAATTTGTTTATTTTTTACATCTAAACATAAATATATTTGTTTATATGGAAATACGTTGTATTTTAAGTGGTTTTGTCTCAATTCAATAGCTATACTGAAAAAGTTCCAAAAAAAAAGAGCAAAAATACCCACATTCAATTAAACATACAAGCAGCCCATCACTGCTTTACAACTATCACGTAACAACGGCATAAAAATCTGTTTTATACAGATCGAGACGTTCCGTCAACGTGACATTTAAATTCAGTAAGCATTTACATTGTTTGCAAACAACAAAACGAACCAGACGTTCCGTTAGGGGACGTGGACGTTCGGCTAACTCTGCCTTTACTTTTTAGACACCAGCACAAAAACATTTAAATTTTTCTATTATAAATGTTGTTTATGACATCGAGATTCCACTGTAAGTTTGTTTGCAAATATATAAGTCCATATAATATACATTTGTTATCTGATATGAGATAACGAAAGACCCATACACACACCCAGTGTTTTTGTTGCTGTTATTGGTGTACTTGGTATAAAAGGACATTTTCCTGCACAAATGAACAGCCGCACATTGAAATACTTACAAAAAAAAAAAAAAAAAAAAAAACACTAACAAACAGACAAACATGAATACCCATCCATATGAATGACATTCTACGAATATTAGAAAGAAACTTAGAAATAATAAAAAAAATGAACAAAAATTGCACAATAAAAAAAAAGAAATAGAGAAAACGTTGACGTCGCAGTCATTCTAGTGGCCATTGTTATAGTTGCTGTCGTTTTTTTTTTTTTTGTTGAATGAATGCAAACAATTCCATTTTTAGTTTTATTTTTTTGTAAAATTTTGCTGTACTCATGCATAAATGCATGTGTGTGCATTTAAGTATAAAAACATTTGTTGAGCCAAACAATTTGAGTGGGGAAAAAAGAATTTTGTTTTTAGGAATTTTAGTTTTATTATTTCAACATTCCCTTCAGGGGTGGCAGACCAAATAAATGCGACAATTTAAAGCTTGAGATTTAAGTTGGTTGAAATCTTTAAGATTTTCATAAAAAACATGTTTAGTTTTAAAAAAGGTACTTTTCATAATCGTACCTTTAAAAAAAAAGTTGCTACTACTTTTTTTATTGGACTATATCCTTAATACTAAGTTCACACTAAGTTTTTTAAACGCGTTTAAGCAAAATGTTAATTTAGCTAATCAAAGCCGTTCACATTACATTTGAGATGATTAAGATGACAGATGATTAAGAAAAAAAAACACACAACAAACACACAACAAACAAATTTATAATTCTTTAAAGTATTAAAAATGGATAAAAACACTTTTATAAAGTTATTAGAAGATTATTTTAATCATTTTAATAATGAACTTGTGAAAATTTATGAATTATTTAAGGAAAAAAATAAGAACATTAAGCAGAATTCTTGGCCGGTTGTACACGATCATGTTGGCGATTCTACATTTGAGGTATATTCAGCGGATTCTACGTGATTTATGAAGTGATTTAGTTGTAATCATGTCAATTTGAAGTGATAAACAAATCACTTCAATGTATGGGTAATCATCTCGATTTTGAAGTGATTAGAGCTTAATCACGTTCGAACTGCTTAAACGCGTTTGAGAAGCCAAATGGGAACATACTATAATAGATAGCTGTCTCAAAATTGTGATTTAAAAAGAGTTGCTTAAAAAAAGGGGCATTTTTTCAAACAAGCTTGAATTGTTTTTAATTGTTTGTTTTCTGCAAGGAAAGTAGAGTAGATTTGTAACTGTTTCAGACCAATAAAAATAGAATTAATAATTATACCAACTTTTCTAAAAAAAATACAAATAAAAATTCGGTACTTTTACGAAATTCGAACGTTTAGGAAGTGAAAATTCGAACGTTGAAAAAGCGAAAATTGTTGATATTTATGGTACCTTTTCTTTACAAAACCCTTTTCTCCATACTTGTATTAAATTATGGGCTCCGACTAAAATTTTTAATACTTCAATGGGGAGAAAAAGGTATTTTAATACGGGAAATTATGGTAATTTTTGAATTTTGTATAAAATTAAACTTAGAAACATTAAATTAGGGGTTTTAAGTGAACCTATATTAGAACCTATAAAATGAAAAATGCAAGTACTATTTTGTTCTTTAACTGGTACTTTTTGAATTTTCGTTAATATTAGACTAAGAAACATAAAATTTAACATGGCCCTGAGTGAACAAAAATCTGTAAGGGGGAGCTTTTTGGTACTTTTTCGTTTTACAACTAGTACCTATTGTTAATTTTCGGTAATACTGGACCTAGAAACATAATACTATACAAACTATCCTGAACGGGTGAAGATCTAGGAGAAGAAATTTTTGGTACTTGTTTGTTTTTCAACTGGTACTTTTGGAATTTTTGAAAATCTTGGACCTGAGAGGATTAGCATCTAGAAAAAGGAACTTTTTGGTATTTAAACTGGTACTTTTTGAATTTTTGTCAATATTGGACCTTGAAACTTAAAATTAAACATAATATAATACAAGCAATGTCCTGAGTGAATTGGCATCTATGGGAGGGTACTTTTTGTTCTTTAACTGGAACTTTTTGAATTTTCGTTAGTATTGGACCTAAAATAGACATACAAGGTCCTAAGTGAATCAGAATCTGTAAGAGGGATCTGTTTGGTATTTTTTCGCTCTTGAACTTGTACTTTTTAAAATTTTAAAAATACTTAAACTTGAAACCTAAAATTCAATATGCAGAGTCCAGAGTGATTGAGAAACAATAAGAGGAGACTTTTTGTTAATATTTTGTTTTTCAATTA
This sequence comes from Pollenia griseotomentosa, assembly GCA_963931875.1. NCBI lineage: Eukaryota > Metazoa > Arthropoda > Insecta > Diptera > Polleniidae > Pollenia > Pollenia griseotomentosa. Next base: position 15,053,839 of record OZ007561.1, read on the forward strand.
GTATTTTCAAATATTTTTTATATTATAACACTAACAAATTTATATTAAACTTTCACGGACTTGAGTGGGAAATAACAATCGCTATGACGGAGAAAACAAATGTTCGAAAATTCAATTCATCAGTTCATATTTATTTATATGAATGCTTTCTTTATATTTGCATAAATAATTAAGTTGGAATTTCGACTACTGGGCCTTACTTGAATAACCTAGTAATAAAAAACATTCAGCCTCAGGGCTTGCATTAGTTTTTGTCTGTTGCAAGAGGTTAAAGATAGTTCCATGTTTTTTTTATTCTTGAATTCTTTATTCTTCTGCCGTTGCCAAGTATATGATTTGGACGTGCTGATCTGCGAGTGTATTAGGGATTTCACTTAATGGCATTACTGGCTATGTCGGATTGTGCTCTAAGCATGTCATGTCTAATCCAATCTATCTTCATTTTCGATTTCGGGTCACACTTTTAACTGGGGTCTGCCCAGTTTGCACCCAGAACATTGCATTGCTGAATGTGTTTTGCCAAAATGTTTAAAGGATTCGACAATGGCATCAGTTGATGAAAATCTGTATTGGTCTTAATTCGCGTTGAAGATTAATACATATGTAACTATTACCATTAATGACTTAATATCTTCCCAATTAGGTCTAAAGTGGCTGCAAATAAATTTACCCGATCTTGGGGCGGCTTATAATTGACCGCAGGTTAGATGTAAATGATATGGTATCCGCCAGACTTTACTGTCAATTAAATATTTTGTAAACGTTAGATGTAAAGAAATGGTAAAAAATCGTATAACTTATTTCTTTCATATGTTTCACTGTCTGTATGCCAAATTTTAAGAAAACCGGTTTATTAGTTAAGAAGATATAGAGAGGGGGAGCTTTAACCTTAACTTGCCCTATTTCATGCCCTTCATAATAAAACTTAAAGGCTGCTGCACTTTTTGCCTGCCAATTTTCAAGAAAATCGGTTGATTAGCTAAGAAGATATCGGGAGGGGAGATTTTACCCCTCTTGCCCTATTTCCTTTCAGATGTTACAGTGTATGCATGCCAAATTTTAAGAAAACCTGTTGATTAGTTAAGAAGATATAGGGAAGGGGAGCTTTTACCCTTGTTGTCCTATTTCATGCCCCTAAATAATAAAAATTAAAGGCTATTGCACATTTTGCCTGCCAAATTTCAAGAAAATCGGTTGATTGGTTAAGGGAGGGGAGCATTAACCCCTCTCGCCCTATTTAACGCTATTTCCCATTTTCTTTCAGATATTACAGTGTCTGCTTGCAAAATTTCAAGAAAATTGGTCGATTAGTTAAGATATAGGGAGGGGGAGCAGCTGTTACAACAATAAATAATGCCAAAGAATATTACTACTTCGCTCAATAAGCAATTGAAAAAATGGATTGTGGATAATTTTGAAGCTATGGATAATTTCAACGATATTATGGTCATATTCAACCATAATGTGTATACCTAGAAAATTTGGCATTGTTTAAATTGAATCGTATCATTTTAACCATACTTTTTCTGTGTGTAAAAACCACATTAAAAATTAAAATCAAACTGGAACAATTTTTGCCATGATTGCTTTAAATTTTGGTAAGACTCTATTTAAATTTATATTTAAGACGAATCGATCAAATTAAGAAGCATAATTAATTGAGCTAATATGATTAAAGAAAATAATTTATAGAATTAATAAACAGATGTATTATATTCTTACACCTCCCCCAAACCTTGTCTTTTACTATAGAAATTAGTTAATTCAAGCATTTGAATTTAGTGTAAATAATTTATTTGTATTTTTTTTTTTTTTTTGTTCTAAATTGTCTTGTAAAGTTAAAGCATAACAAATTCATAATGTTGTTAATCATGCAAAATCAATTTTGCAATCAAATTCAATTCATATCAATTAAATATGCAAATCAATATTAAATAAATTCAATAAAATGGAAAATATTACAACAAATATACACACAAACATAAAAAGAGAACCAACAAAATGCTCACACACACACACTCAAATACTTTCATACAGATTTTACTCATTCTGTTTATAATAATTTCCCCTCACGTATTTTCCCAACTCAAAACCCTCCTGTATCAGAGATTTTGTTCATATTTCATTGTTTTTTTTTTTTTTTTTTTTTTGATGTTGTGCTTGTTAAACACCTGATACAGCAGAAAAATAAATTTTTGGATTTTAGTACCGAAAAAAAACAAATAGAATTAAAAATGTATTTCATAACTTATTTAAAGTTAATGAAATATTGACAAAAACATTCGAAAATAAATACCGAAACAATAAATTCATTAAAAATAAACAAAAAACACCGGATAAAATGTTAAAGGAATTATAAGGCAAAGACGAATGCAAAGAGTACCCTATAAGGGTTTTGAAAACAGTTAAACACAATGTCTTTGTTAAAATTCAAAATCAGCTTCTTTCCCGTTATTGTGTTTAAAATTACGTTGATATAATCGCTTTAAATTTTTATTTTCAATTGTATTTAATTCTTCTGTACTATACTTAAATTGAAATAAAACAATTTGTTATGTAATCCTGTTGACCATCAGATAAAAGGTATTTTTATTTCAAAAAAATTTATAGAACAGAAATATAAATTATAATTTAACAAATAATGCGAAATAAAAAAAAAAAAAAAAAAAAAATATAGAGCAAACAATTTCACAAAAATAATACAACTATAGAGATCTAGTTGAATGCGTTATCAAAAAATATTTTATTAAATAAAATAATAAAAAAAAATGGCAAAAATTAAAATAATGTTTGTTGTTATTTAAATAATTTATTGTATAAATAATAAATTTAAATGCAATTTGTAAAATCAACAATGGCATAGATACAATCAGGCCGTGATGTTTAATTAAAAATACAACTGAAATGTACACGAACAAAATAATAAAAAGTAACGCTGCCTATTGTCATGATGATATTATTCATGTTGATATTGATTAAAATAGTTGTATAAATATTGTTAAAATATTAATAAATTTTTTTTAACATAGAAGGTGTATAATTTTAAACTTTGAATTAAATTTTTTGTCATTGATTTTTTTTTCAATCAAACTATAAACTAAAAACTATAATTTTAAAGAAAGATCTATGTAAGTCACATAAATTACTTTAGTATCAATTTGCTCGCTGTTTAAAAAACCCTAGTATATCGACTTATTATTTGATGTATATAAAATAAAGACTCAAAATCATAAACACCCTTCGGATTGCTTTACTAAAGATTTCATTTTTGGACAGAGAATAGAACTCAGCTATTATTTATGCAAATTTTCATTTGAACTTTTAATCACCAATATTAAGACTTAGAGCAATACTTGTCATGCAATTACCTCCTGTATACATTACAAAACCTTTTAAATACTTGGCTTTCCATTTTAAAAAACTTTCGTTTAATTGACTTACTGTGTTGTTGAAAATTCATCATTAATTTCCATCAAATTCAAAAACAATTAAAATTCCTATTTGCAAGTGCGTTTAAAAAAAATTACAAAGATTATTAGCAAAAAAAAAAAAAAAAAAAATTGAAATTCAAAAGAATGTTAATTAATTTTATTACAAGGAATTTTTTATTTACACAGGAAAAAATAATTTGTTAAAGGAATGAATTTTTTCATTAAAAGCATGAATTTTTTCCCCCGGACAATTTAAATGTGGGGTATAAAGTTTTTCATGAATATTATTTGTCATTTAATGACGCATTTTGTAGCTGTTTTAATAGAAATTTTTATAATGGGTGATTTTTTTAACGTATTTTTTTCAAATCTAATAAAACTCTCAAATTTGCATCATATATTCAAAATTTTTATTGTAATCGATAAATTGGCCTTTGCCATTTACTTTTTAAAAATAACTTTCTTTAAATGCTGCCCGTGGCTCCGGTTCAAATGGTCCATTCGTAAGGTCCTATTTTGCACCACTTTTAATGTTATGTTATACTCTAAGGCTTCAATCGTGTTCGGTTTATCCACATAGATCAACGACTTCACATAACCCCACAAGAAATAGTCAAGAGGTGTTAAATCACATGATCTGGGCGACCAACTCACAGGACCATTTCGAGAGATGAACTGCTCACCAAATTCATCCTTCAATATGTCCATTGTTTCACGAGCTGTGTGGCATGTGGCACCGTCTTGTTGAAACCACATATCAACCAAGTCCGACTCAGCCAATTAGGGCAAAAAAAAAGTCGCGTATCATGGCACGTGGTTGAATAACACATGCCCAATACCTGAGGACGGTGACGAACTCACATTTCACTATCCTCATTAACACCGGTCGCTACGGCTGCAATATTCTCTTCGGTACGCACTCTACGAAAGAAAGTCGGTGTTTAAATGTCGTCCAAAGTAAATTTAGTGCAAAATTTGGTGATAATAGCACGAACTGTTGATTCACTAGGTCGATTATGACGACCATAAAAAGTTCGTAACAACCGATGGTCATTTCTCACAGAGCACGAATTTTGATAATAAATTTCAACGATTTGCAGTCGTTGCTCGTTTGTGAGTTTCTCCATGGTGAAATGGCATAGTACACTGAACACTTTTCACTTTCACAGATGTAGTTTGGACACAATTACCAACCAGTGCTGCCAGCCCGAAAAACTAAATTCATAAAAATCATCCTTTATAATTGACTTTAATTTATTGTTCTCATGATAAATTAAGGTGTTTTATATAAAATTTTAGCCAGTTTTTAAAGAAATATGAAAGTATTTCATAAGTTTTAGAAACTTAAATATTAACCATCCGTATTCATAAACCATTATTAAATTAAACAAACGTTTATAAAGGAAACTATTCATAGAAAATTTGTTTTGCAAACCTTTATTAAAATTAAAATATTTTTATGAATACATGCATTGATGCAAAATCTTGGGACATGAATCGTGTAAAATCATTAAAAACAGGCTAAATAGGACAATTTTAAATAAATGATGGTTATAGTCTATTATGAAGCAATATATTTTTTAAGGTAAAACTTTCAAAATTTTAAACAAAATAAATTCAATAACAAAAAAGTATTAAGTATGAGATCATTTTGCATTCAATTGGCCTAATATATTAATGTAGCTTTATAAAGCATTTGCGTCCTTTTAAAATTGTTTATTTCATCGATGTTATCGATGATCGTATTCGAAACTATATCTAATATGATTTAATTATTATTTGCGCACGGATATATCAATATATTTATAGCAAACAAGAAAGCTTAATAAACAAATTGTTACCAATAGCATTTTTTTAATTAAAATTCTCGATCGAAAACTTATGCGCTCTCTTAAGAGTTCTTCTATTCGCACGTTTTCAAATGTTTCGGACAGTTTTAACAATTCGATATTGGCAGAAACACAGAAGCAAAAGTTAAAAAGGGGCTAAAATTACTGAATGATAACAACAGAAACTCGCACGTTTTTCAGTTTAAAGTTAAAGTTTTTTCCCGTTCTAGCTACTTAAAAAGGGCTATTCCTTACCTGAAATGGACAAAGTGGGCACCACTGTTTATATGTTGTAAAAATTAATTAGTGTGCCACTCACATACAAAATATTATATCTCCATTACCCCCGTTGGGAGTATATGACTTCTACAAAGCATTTCCATCTTACACGATTTGTGGCTGTTGTTTCAGCATCCTTCCATATAAGATTTCACTGTTCTAGTTTTTGGAGTATCGATCCGTCCAGAAATTTTATTATTTTGCATTCTTTCAGTTTCGTTAATCGGTTGTTGATCCAGCTAAGTACCTACACCCAGAGAAAAAATATGTTTAAATATGTTCACCTTCATCAACACTACTTTTAAAGAAAATGTTGAATATAGTATGTTTAATTTAACCATATTATTGTCAGCGAAACCTTATTATGGTTAAAATATTCCTTCATCAGGAAGCCACAACCATATTATGGTTGCCTCCGACCATGCTATGGTTAATAATAACTTAATAATGATATACACTTATAATAGCATGGTTGGTTTTCAATCATAACTGGCTGCTCTTCAAAAAGAGGAAAATACTATTGTTAATTTTGAAACAAATTATTGTCATATTTAACCATAACATGATAAAAGGCAACCATAATATGGTTGTGGCTTCGTAATGAAGGACTATTTTAAGCGTAAAGTGCTTGTCGGTGACAATAATATGGTTAAATTAAACATAATATTATCAAAGTAATTTTTGGGAACACATCTTGTAAATAAAAAATATAATCCTCCGTATTTATAAACGATTATTAAATTTAAATAAAATTTATTAAGCCAAATTTTCATACAAAATTAGTTTTGTAAACCTTGATTATACATATTTAAAAAATTTTTATAAATACTGGCAAATATGCTTAAAATTTTCTTTAAACATAGTTTTGTTGGAGGTGACCATATTAAAACATGTTTTTTCTCTGCGTGTAGATGGTTGGTATACTATAGCAAGTCGTAGGATAAAGAGGCAAACATCTGTCGTTAACTAGAAACTTAGCCCACCGTACATTTTGGTGTAGTGGGGTGGTGGTCATGATGTGATCCTCTTTTTCAGGGGGAGTGGTCGTCAGGAGGCTTCTTGAATGGATTGTTGAAGGGGGGTTAAACCCACTTAGGCTTGAAAATTTGAAAACCATGATGAACATTTTTCGGGGTGCTTGGTTTTGTAGGCAACTACTTTAACCACTACACCGCGCCGCCACCTCAACGGAGTAACAGTAAAAGTGTAATTATTTAGAACAATGAGCTTAGTTAGCAACACAAAATATCTATCAGTAAGCGGACTGTGTTAAAATAGTGGGCGTGGTACCGCACATACAAAGGCAGTCGGCTTAAGTAGAACTATAATAATTTGGTACAAATAGTTTGAATATAAATACAAAACATTTTTCAAAAGGTAGACTGGATTTGAAATGTGGGCGTGGTTCCGCATATACAAAGACAATAAAGATTTCTGTGTATCTGGAGAACGACAAAAGTATCTTAATTCGGCAAAAAGAGCTTCGATATCAATACACGCGACCTGTATTGAAAAAATTTTACATATTAATTTAGACAGTGTTGCCATATTTTTCTTTTTACAAAATCTGACAATTTCCCGAAAATTATTATAATGAGCCAATTTACAAAGTGCTCTAAAGTGCTATGTACTAATATACTATTTTAGGCTACATAGAACTTTTGTGAACAGCCTGTTGTTGTTTTATAATATGATAAATTCACTTATTTATCGTATTATAATATAACGTCAAAATTAAATTACAGAAATAAATAAAAATGTTTTCTATTTTAGTTACATGAAAAAATTTATTGTAAGGGAATTGTAATGAATGAAAATTTTGAACAATAACACACTTAAGATACCTAGGCAACAAAGTTGTATTGTTATATAATATTTTAATATGAAATAAAACAAAATTTGTTAAACAGTCATACAAATTTTGAAAAACTGCAGTAATTTAGAAAAACAGTTTTTTGAAGTAAACATCTGCATGACTGTTTTGTACTTCAAAAAACGATAAATGTGAATATAGACCCTTAGCCTGCTGTAGTGAAACAGACGACAGTGAACCCACAGCCGTAACACTGATATATTAGATTACTTCAAGTTAGCCTACTGTAGGCAATCTAAAATAATTAAAATTATTTTCTCCAACACTCTACATTTTCCTTATATAAAAAAAAATTTAATTAAGAAATTATTTTAAAATATTATAAACTAGCATTTAACCCGATACTTCGTTAGCGTCTCCTTTTTCTTCGTGGTCATATCTGTATGGCAAAGTTTATTTTGTCATTCACTCAGGACCTTGCATGTTTAATTTTTTTTTCTATTTCCAATACCAACGGAAATTCAAAAAGTACCAGTCAACGAATACAAAAGTACCAAAAAGTTTACTCTTATAGATTCTCATCCACCCAGGACATTAAATCTTGAATTTTATGTTTCTAGGTCCAATACTAACGGAAATTCAAAAAGTACCAGTTAAAGAACAGAAAAGTACCAAACAGTTCCGCTATATATTTTTATCCACTCAGGACTTTGCATGTTGAATCTTATGTTTTAAGGTCCAATATTAACGAAAATTAAAAGAATACCAGTTGTAGAAAAGATAAAGAAAAATATCAAATTTACCGTATTCCCTTTTTTGGGTACTACTTTTTCCCCCATTAAAGTATCAACAATTTCAGTATTGTAGTGGCAGCGCATAATTTAGAACGAATATGTCAATGAATGGAGAAAAAAGTACCAAAAATAGGTACGATTTTCACCCCTTAAATGTTCGAATTTCGAAAAAGTACCAAGAAAAGAACAGAAAAGTACCAAACAGTTCCGCAATATATTCTTATCCACTCAGGATTTTGCCTGTTGAATCTTATGTTTTAAGGTCCAATATTAACGAAAATTAAAAAAATACCAGTTGTAGAACCAAAAAGCTAATTAAAGTATCAAAAATTTCCGTATTGTAATGGCAGCCCATAATATGTCATTGAACGGAGAAAAATGTTTTGTAAAAAAGTACCAAAAATAGTTACGATTTTCACCCCTTTAATGTTTGAAAAAGTACCAGTATTCGTATCTTTTTGATAAGTTTCGAAGGTGGTATTTACTTGTTTCTATGTTTATTGGTTCAAAAGATAGATGGGGTGTCGAAAAGGTACCAAAATTCAGGTTTAACCCGTTTTCTCCCTAATAGGGCCGAATTTTAAAAAAGTAAGTCTGTGTTCATACGGCTCTTTTCTTATTGAAAAGATTGCTACTTTATAGGCGAGAGGGGCGAGGAGAAAAGAAACGAGTACACAAATGCCTGTACTGTCTTTACGTTTTGCTTTTTCATTCGTTGTTTAATTTTGTTATTGTTTTCAATATCAAAAAAGCATACATGCAAACGCACGACTATACAAAATAAAAAACATGGCGTAAACATGACATGAATAATTTGAACGCCAATTCATGTTCAAAGAAGAAAAAGGAAGAATCTTTTCAATAAGAAAAGAGCCGTATGAACTCAGACTAACAGACACATGTCCGCTTATTTTTCTAAAGCACATCGATAAGTATTAAAGGGCTGCATGAACAACTTCATTCATGAACATACTGAAATGCTTATTCACTGAAAGTCGTGTTCGAATAAAATTGTGATTACCGAACAAACTGTTGTTTTATTCATGCTGCTATGAACACATTTCGTTTCATATCGTAAACACACATAGGTTGTTCAATGAAACGGGCTTTGTTTCATAGTTTTCATTCTCTCTCATTTATTTTTATTAATACTCAATAGCAATGTTGCCACTTTAGTAAATTCATATTATTATTTGCATGCGTTGCCCATGTGTAATTAAAATTTTAACACATATGTAGATATACCTATGCACATACATACATATACATATGTATAGTATACATATTTGGAATATAAACAATAAATAAAATGCAAAATATGTTTGTTTTTTTTTTGCTTGTCATTTGCATTTTTGAATAATACAAATCTTTGAAACATGGCAAGATTTAATTGTCTTGTAATGTACTGTACACGGCCCTGAAATGAAACGAACTCATAAAAAACACACACATTTTTAGGTGAAAGATGAAAAACAAAAGGAGGAATGAGTTTATGAGAAATTTAATTGTTAGTTTTGTAAGTGTCTTAGGAGTGGTTGCTTTCCATGAAGTATTTCATGATAGCTTTGATGTGTTACTATGGTGGGAAATAAATAAATCAAAATTTCCTCTTTTATACCAGGTAAGCTGCAAAATTTTCGCCACACCGGCTAGCAGTACCTCTTCAGAACGGGTGTTTTCGTCAGCAAGAAATTTACTTTGCGAAAAATGTTGCGTCATTGGGTGGAATACAGCGTCAGCCGAACAAATTATGTTTTTACATCATAATATGAAAACGATGGATGTTGATCGTGCTGGATGATGTATATGACACTTTTTAGCCTAGAATTTATCACTTTTATTTTAACCATGCATTATCTCATATTTTAGTTCTCATTATAATAATATCTGTAGATTGTTAAGCATTTTGAACTTATTAGCTATCTACTTTTTTCTGTTTAAGACAAAAATATTGCCGAACATTTTTTAATGTTAGTGAATGTTTTTGAAAATAAAATTAAATATCTTTAATTTTATTGAAAATTTACATTGAAAACAAAAATAAATTTGAGTTTTTATTTCAATATTAATGTATCTCTTAAACTTTTTTTTAACTTTCTTATGTTTTTATTTTTCTACAACTGGCAACACTGACATTTAAATCATGCTGTTTTTTCATGAACTTATTCGAGATTTGTTCAATGGTTGTTCTGTTTCATGGTTGTTAATGTTCATATTCTCTTGTATAAGCGAATAAACTAATTTCATCTTATTCGACTCTTAAATATCGAGTGTTCATTGCTTTCATTTCATTGTATTTCATCTTACTGAATACGAATGAAGCGAACACAAAATTATAATGAAGGTTTCATGAACATCATTATTAAGTTTCATGCAGATGTTTAATAAGTATTACATTTTTCCCCCCCGTTCTTACTCTTTTTTACCCCCTAAACATTCGAATTTCCAAAAATCCCGTCTTAGTGGATCGATTTTGGGAGTGACCAATCTTTGGTCCAAATTTCAAGTTTTTAGCTTCAGGTGTTTAGGCTGTGCGATGATGAATCAGTGAGTAACGTTACAAGTTTATATATATAGATTAAATCGTACAAAAACGGTTAATTTTCTAATACAAATTTTTTCTGTGTGAGAACTGGAATTTGTCAAACGAATAACTCTATTTTAAATACTCATTTTAATTAACATTATTTTATAATAAACAAAATAAAAAAAAAAATAATTTTATTTAATATTTGTGTTAATTTTAATAACTTAAATAATCACATATTTAAAATTCTTAAATAGTGAAATTAAAAAACATGGAATTTATTATTTAATACAATTAGATATTTCAGTAGATGTGTGTGTGTGTGTGTGAATGTGTTTCTTTATTTGTATGTGTTTATTTGCTTAAAAAGTTATTAATTGTGTAAATACTATTAAAACTAAATAACAAAGTCATTATAAAAACATTATTTACTGCACAAAAGCTTACTGTTGGGTAAATATTTTTATTAAATATTTAAACAATTTATGAAAAGGACAATTGACTTTTAATTTTTTTTGTTGCTTTCTTGTTTGCATTTAAAAATTTTAATTAATTATTTATAGGTATTTTTACTAGTTTTATAATCATAAATGATTATGTAAACAGGAAGCTAAATAAAAATTTGTTTAAATTTTTAGTAACGTAAACGCAGCAGCGATGACTGCTACAAATTAAGAGCAAGGGATGGTAGTCGTAAGGCAAAAAAGCCGAAGTCGTAACATAAATTATTCAAGCACGAAATTAAAGTACTGAAGAGGGGTTCTATAAGATTCTTATTTGCAGAGATAAAACCTCTTATCCGCATTTCTTTTCAAGTTTCAATCATGAAACAACAAACATAAATGGCGCCTTCATGTTTCCAAAATAATTTCTACTGAGCGTGACGTCAATATGACGTCACAATTTATATCTTGTATTAGATGTCAAATTCAAAACAAAGCACAATAGTATTTTTTCACACAATTATCTACAACATAACAAACTTTAGCGCAATTCGTTGTCTTGTTTTTTGTATTTATGAGTTTCGGTTTATATGGCGTGTCATTGGGGACCTAGGTCTTGCTTTTTGGCGCCTTCCAGAAGGCCTCCTAAAGATTAGTAAGAACAAAGTCTTATCTTAGAATATTTGTTGTTGCTTATAATGTGCACTGAGTTAATCAATAACTGTTGAAGTTGTGTATGGCCTGCTAATTTAATACCAAGAGTCGCACATTTGAAGCGCTGCCCCTTTTCAGGAATTTAAGAAGGGGTTAAATGATCTTATACTGATTCCAATGCGCCTTCTTAGAAAATATCGTTTAGAATGTTGTTTATAAAATATTTTTTAAATTCAAACTTGCATTCTAAGGCCTGTCAAAATCGATTTCTTAGTAGTAACATATCGAGGCATTGCCGCAAAAAAAGCTTAAGCGACATCATTTTCATTTTATCATAAATTGGTTGTCTTTAGCGTGCCAAAGCGTAGAAACAGCAATCAGGCGACGAAAATGTTATCTCTCAGAAAATAAACATATAAGACAGATATGGTAGGAAAAGACCTTTCTAAGAAAAAAAAAGTAGCCTGAATAGTTTACAAGATATAGAAAAAAAGGGCATTCCTCTTATTCCTGCTCAACAGCTCTACTGTTTGTGTGGGTGCTTTATTTTTTTCCACCTTCCCTTTTCTAATGCTTAATTTATGCCCTCCCTTATGGGGATAAGAAAAATAGGGTGAACGTTAAAGAATTAAGAAATTTAATGAACCAAAACATTTATTGTGTTTATTTTAAATGGATATGGGTTTTTTGTATACGTAAGTTGCTTAGTAAGTTTAAAACCAGAAACATACTGAACTTCTTAAACATTTTAATGGTATTTGTCTTAAATCCAATTAGCCCACTTTTCATGCAAAAAGTTAAGAATGACTTTTGATACCCACATGGGTGGAAAGGGTATGATGCGTTTGTGCTGAAGTATGAAACAAATCTTGGTCCTTGACCCACATTTTCTAATCGATCGAAAGATGTCCGTCTGGCTGGTTGGTTGTAGCTCGCATCCTGGGATAGCTGCTGCGGAGGTCACCACGTACTCGGCTGTAAGGGAGTGAACTGTAATATCTTTTGACAATGTAAAGCTTGAGCGCAAAGTACAGGTCGCAATTTTGGAGATAAGTTGATGAAAGTGCAATCCACAATTTCGAAAATTTCATACACATTGGTGAACAATTTTTTTTAACATTTCTATGAATTTTATTGTAGAACACAAAAAAATGATAAAGCTTAACAAATATTTATTTTCCCCCAGTGCTGCTAATATTGTCGTAAAAAGCACCTACTTCTAAGCGTTGTCTTATTTTGTATCACAGTGCATATTTGAGTTAATTGAACTTGGGCTAAAATGGATTCCAAGAAATGTTTTCACTTCGAAAACAATCCCCGTGTGAATATTTATATTTTTAATCATGTAACGTATGCACTTGGTATATTGTACATAAATAATGCTATTAAGGAAGAAATTTATTATATTTTCATTTACACTTTCTATCTCTCTCTCTCTTTATTTACTAGAAACTTAAGTTAAAGGCATGTGTGTTATTTATTATGAAACATGTGTACACGTTTATTTAAAGCATTAAGTTTTATGTGTGATTTAGTTTTCATGTTCTCTTATCCTGGCAGGAAAAAGATGAAGTAGAATGGCCTTTTAATAGGCCTTATTTTGCAGTCAGATGGCTTAACAATTTGGTTTAGGTTTTATTTCTAAGGCGTGTCATCAAAGTAAGGACTTGCAAACCACTTTAACTTTTAGAGCTTTTGGAAGTTCTTGCAGGACCTTTTTCAATATTTTTAATACAATTTGCCTGTTTGCTAATTATCGCATCGGTCTTAGATGCGTTCGTAAAATTTGGTTAAAAATAAATTTGAAAAACATTTAGAATTAAGACACGTGTTTATCAGACCTTTTTTATAAAAAAGTAATAAAGCCTTCTTTTTGATGTTAAAAAGGAAAAAAATTAAGGGAAAAAGGATGCTTTTAACCCTGGAAGGTTACTCTTCATTTTACTAAATTCGTCGAATCGACGAACAATTTAAAAACAAATTCTAGCGGTACGACCCAACAAAAAATTTTTTTGCTAAACAATTTATTAAAAAATAAAAGAAAATACATAAAGCATAAAAAACAAAAATTATTTTTCCCTCTCAAAATTCGATACGAATTTGAAATTATTTTTTTTAAAGCTTAACTTCATTATCTTTTTAAAGCTTTCGTTATTAGCTAACTTTGTTTAGAATAGAAATTTAAATACACATAAAAAAGTTATGCGATAAATAGTAAATAAGCTTTGTCGATTCGACGAACAGTAACCATCCAGGGTTAAAAGAAATACAAAAATTTAGGCCTTGTGTTTCTGTCCCCCTGACCATGTTTAACTTTTATTCGTCCTTAAATACGTATTTAATTTTTCATAGTGGGCTTTTTTATAATTTAGATTTTGTAATTTACAGTTTTGTCATTTTCATTAGACATAATCAGGACAGAAGGGAAAACAAATTGTATTCTCTTTTCTAAAGCTAATTTATATAAGTTTTATTCATAAATAAATGAACATTATAAATACATATGCATATTTAATCAATTGAATTGAAAATAAATTATAAATTACACACACATTTAAAAGTATCAATTTGTGTTTTAGTTCTTAAAAACCCAGAGGGAAAAAATCCCTCTTATTGGGTCTCATTTTGCGGTCAAATGGTATTATCATTTGACTTAAGTCTAAGTTTAAACATGTTTTAATTTTAAATGATTCATGGCCTTACCAATTTTTTTTCTACTTGCAGGGCTTTTTGGAAACTCTTGCAAGACCTTTTGCAATTCTTTTGATTTGCTTCTTAGTGGAGCATTTGCAATAAAGTGAATGTAGCGAATGCGACCTTGTTTAGTAGATCTTTAAGAAATGAAAGTGAAAACAATGAGAGGACAAAGGAAATGAACGTAAAAAGGAATGAGAAGGATTTTTTTAAAAAGGACAAGCAAAAGCCCTTAAAAAGGATACAGGTAAAGGATTGCATACAATTACACTTAAATATATGTATATTCTTTTGTAAAAATTATTTTTAGAGCTTAAGTCTATTGGCAAAATACTTTTCTTTTAATTTGTATGTATTTATCAGCTAAGAAGATTTGTCCCCTAATTGGGATGTCAACATTTAATTGGGGACATAGTTTTGCAGCATGTGGGTGTACAATTTAAATGTGCTATAATTTGCTTGTATTTTTAATAACTTATGTGAAATTTGACAGAGTAAACTTTTGTCATGTTTCCTACATAGTTATCAAATCAAATGTCTAACTGTGCGCCAACGTTAAATTATGAGTTTGCCATTAAAAAAAAGTAATTATTGTATCGACTTATTACGAAAAATAAATAAAAATCCATTATGGCAACCGAAAGCGCCAGAAATCATATATTTATCCTGGCAAGCTAGCAAAATCAACCTCGTGGCCTAATATCCGTAATGCCGGAGTAGAATGCTCTGTATTTTTTGAGTTCCAGTCAGGCCATCAATGGGGACCTGTAATGAGCACAATTGATTTGTTTGAAGCGAGCATGTGTAATATGTCATTAGGACAAATCTCGGCTACATGTTGGGAAACTAGTTTAAACTACCATTCAGGAAATTTGCACGAATTCTTCCAACAGAACTAATCCTGGAATTTGCGAAAATAGATTTAGGACAAAAAGAAAGAACTAATGACCAGTATTTATAAAACATTTTGAATTAGATTTATTTTATTAACTTTTTTTTGTATTAATTAAGATTTAATAAATTTTTTATATATAAAATGAATAGTGATTTTCCATTTATTTATAAGATTATTTTTGTAACAAGTACAGTCTTCTCCAGTGTTGTGACCCATGTAAAACTGGCAGGTCCCTTTCATATAAAGTCTAAGGGCTAGAATTGGTCTCTGCCACCAAAGAACCTATCGCGGGACAACTTTATTGTTAGTTTGCATCTCTTTAGATCATTCAGAAAGTAGTGAAAAGAGAGAGTTTTGCTCTTCTTAATAATAAGGATCTTGACTCATCCGACTGAGATTTGTTTTGATCGATATAGAATGTATTAACTGGATTACACATAATTTCAAGACAGTGCACGAAATCAGCTAGATTAGTTTTTTGTTTGGAAAAGAATGTGCAAAAGCAATATATTAGGACACATTTAGACTACTTAATACTCTTTATTAAAAACTTTATACTCGTTTTGTAATCATTTTTATACCCTTCAACACAGGTGGAAAGGGTATATCATAGGTCTCATGTAGAAAGTCCCAAACTCGATTTTTTGTAAATTTAATTTTTTTTAGTGATTGCAATACATTTCCCACAAACACAACTCGTCACAAAAATGTAATGCAATGGAATCAAAAATAGTGGTTTAACAATTAATTGTACAATTTCTTGTGTACTTTTGCCTTTTCCTGTAAAGTTGCAATTATGTAAGTTAGCACCTTTTTACATTAGAGCAATGATATATATCGCACTTGTGCCTCTAAAGAGAGCCAACTCAAAATTTTTCAATTCTTACTTTTTGCCAGAAATGGATGAACAGTGGTCACATCTACGCACTGTAAAAATTCAAAATCAATTTCTCTTGTGTTTTGCCAAAAAAAAAAAAAATACAATTCTTTCCTACTTTGTTGTATAAGACTACATATTAAAAGAAAACAGTTTTTTGTCTCTACTGAAAATTTATAAATTTTGAGTTGACTCTCTTAAGAGGAACAAGTGCGATATGTAAGTTTGTTTAAATCAGTTTGGCTCACACACCCAGTAATGATAGCTATTTTTAGTGTTTGTGTACACGAACACAACCCTAAATACCGTTCGTAACTATTTTATAAAAAGAACCGAATATAATATAGTGTTCTGTTCTTCGTTAAAAAGCAGAACAATTGAAGTGATACTGTAGACAAACATTATATTTTAATGTTCTATAACGTTAATTTTTTTACATTGATGAAGAAATGAACAAACACAAATTTTAAAAACGACCAAAGCACGAATATCTTGTGTGTGTATTATGTATGTGTTTTGTTTGTGTACATTTTTTTGCTGGCTTTTTGTTTTTTTTTCGCATATGCATTTTGTTTTTGTAAAAAATGTTTGGTTTTTTTCAAGCCAAAAAGGCGCTCAGCACAACTGAAACAAACGAACACTAATGAGGATGAACCCAACATAATGAAGTTATTTTTTTTTTTTTAAGCCGAACGGAATTAAATGTATTTATATTTTTGTTGTGTTGGATAAGAACAGTATTATTTTATGCTCGCAGATGACAAACAGGGAAACGTTATTTTTTTTAATCATTTACTACACAAACACGTTTGTGCTTTCCACAAATCTACCGAGCCAAACACTAAGGAAAGATAGTAATTGTTTATTTTCGAACACTGGTTTAAATATAATTTTGTCATTGAATTTCAGTAGCAAACTGTTCCGGACTATATCTTGGAATATTATTAGTAGCGGAGTTGATAAAACTATGTCTGTCTGTAAGTCCATCAGTTTGTCTTCCTGTTCCTTGGTATGTTTATGAAAACCTTTAAATTTAAATAATTTAAAGTAGCCAAATGTCAATTTAAATAACCACAATACTTATTATTATTAACAGCTAAGGCAAAAGCTCTATGTTAACATATTTCCTTCAAGTTGTGCTGAAAAAGGTCAACAAGAAATAGGAAGACAAAAACATGAGAAACAGAATAATGACCTTTGGACTTCAAGAAGAATTCTTGACAAAAAGTTCGCAAAAACAAAAGCAAGGAAGAATATGTAAATCAATTTAAAGAGATGATCATTCAAAACAAATTTCAATTTACCAAAATTAAAATACTATTTGGTTTAAAGATTGATGTTTGCCGTCGTCAATGGGCGGTGAGTGTTAAACGGAAAACCCCTCTAAAGAGATTGTGTGGGCAATCTGCCCGAGAAAACCTGCGTTCGATTGCCAGCTCAGTCAAGAATGAAAAATTATCAATAAATTTTAATTTTTTTCATGTTGTAAAGTTCCAAAGTTCTTCATAAAAATAATTTAATAAAAATGAAATTCAATGAACTTTTGCCTGATTAAAATATTAAAATTTGAATTCAAAATCATAAAACAGTTCAATAAAATAACCACAAATGAAGTTTAAATTTCACAACTGATGTTTAAGCTTATAAAGTAATTTAAAAAAAAAAAAAATAAAAAATAGGAATTACAATTTTAAGCTAAATTTTTTTTTTATACTTTAAGTTTCAATTGAGGCCACAAGTTAAAAGTGCGCTGGCAACACTGGATTAAGTAAAAATACTCTTTGTTCTTCTATTTAAACAAGCATTCCATCTTTGTTACCTTTCATTAGCCACATAGAAAAAATATTCGCCAATTTTTTTTATTAATTTATTAATCAATAATTAAATCCGTTTTAATTAAAAACTTAATCAAGCGATTTAAATGTTTACTTATATCAACATCGTAACTAAAAAAAATGTTGTTGATATATAAAAAAAATTCAATTGATACTATTAATGTGTTTACTGGTGGAAATTTTACTACATTTTTTCTTAGTGAAAACGGCGTGGTAATAAATCCATCAAAATATTTTTTCGGACAATAAGAAGTGCATTTTTAGGATTTTTGGTAAATAAAAACGGTTTTCGGCATCCACCTGATCTTATTAAGGCCTTGGTCGAATACCAACTTCCTGAACGTGTTCGTAATCTACGAAGATTTCTCGGCATGATAAATTTGTTCCGCCGATTTTTGGCTAAAGCAGTCGAACACCAGGTCCTCTTGTGTCAATTTATTGAGTCTTTAATTGATTGGACTGATGAGACAAGACATATCACAAGTTTTTTAATTGAAATCAATTTCTATTTTTTCTGTGAAAAAATTTGATATTTTATTACTTCGTTTTAAATGTTCTTGCAAAATTGTTTATTTGTTATTTTTAGTAAAATAAAAAAAGTTTTTGTTTTAAGGAAAATCCTCTTTTTGTTTTGTTTCAAATTACTCATTTTCTTAATCAATTCTTGTTTTTTGCCAAAAAAAAAACAAAAAAAAAAAATTGTTATACCATTTTCAACCTACAAAAACTTTTACTACTGCTAATTTAAAATTACAAACGCCATTAAGCCCAAAGAGTTACAAAAAAGTACCTACTAATCATATCGTTGTCTTTATCATTCCCTGAAAACAAAGAACTTTTTGTTGTATGTTCTTTGCCTTATAGCTAACAATGCGCACAAAATCTACTTAAAAACTTTAAATTCTGAAAAAAATAAATGCTCGAAAACTAAAAGCAACTATTAATCCTGCCGCAAAAGAGTGTGAGTGTTTTTCTGTGTTAGTGTGTATACATTTGGGGGGAGGGGGGTGTCTTAAACCTGAATCTTCATTTTTTTTTTTTTGTTTCTCAACACGCAACAACAAACTCTTTTGGCTAAATTATCCATTTGCTTAAAGTTAAAAGTCTCTGAATTTGTACGATAAGACTTGATAAACTGAATACACAACAATAATGCAAGAAAAAAAGAATCCTGCTAATAAAAGGATTTTCGAGTAAATGGGAAAATGTTGCAAAAATTTATTTGGAAATATTAACGGAAATAAAAAGCAATTTTATAAAATTATTTTCTATTATTTTGTTTCAACAATTTATGGCGAGTGCGTTTTCTGTACCATTGTAGCGGAATGTACTTATGGAGTGAAATTATTTCTATAACAACAAGCAAGCATTCAAAAAATAACAGGTCATTTTGTTAGTGAAAAAATAAAGAAACAAACTTGACACTTTTGTTAACAAAAATTACGGAAAACACTACATTTTACTAACTAATGGCCAATTTCACCCATGTCAGTTATAATAAACTATGACTTTAACTGTCAAAACCCGCATTGTTAACCGGCAGTTATAGCAATAGCTAATTATAGCTGAACTTAGTGAATTTGGCCGTAAATGCTGCCGTCTTAATAACGAATCATGCATTGTAGCCAGGATAATGTTTTGTCACATTGCTAAAAATTTTTCTAGAATGACATTTTTCTGCATAGTGTCGTACAAAATTCATTAAATCTTATTTTGATCTCTTGAAGTTGCCTAAATCTGTGTCCAGCTGAGGTCCTCGTTCGCAGACTTTATTTCATTCATGAAACTTCTACGCCCTGATCCTCTGGGACTTCCTCTGCAGCGAAGTTATTGTTTCCAGTCTAGAGCTGGTCTGACGATTCTATATAATGGTTTTCGCATCATGTGTCCAATCCATTTCCACTTTTGCAAGTTATCTCCTTCTCAATTACAGGGTGGCGCATAATGAGCTATATGGTGTAAATGGTTTATAACTTTTTTATTTATGCTATTATTCTTATTTTTTTTTTAAATACAGTATATTATTGGGGAATTTTTTGCTATTTACTTTGAAAAATGATATCCTGTATGTGATGTCCATTTTCAGCTTTGCACATAAGTGCACTTTTAAGCATATTTTCCATATTTTTTTAGCAAAATTTCGGGTATATAGTTATTTATATTTAATTCCCCAAGTATTCTTCATAAAATGCTGGAAAAAAATAATAAATAAAAAAGTTATAAAGAATTCAAACCATTAAGCTCATTCTGCGCCACCCTGTAGTATTTGCATAGAAGGTGCTATGTAGTTCGGAGCTAGAAATCCAGTTGTGGGGCAACTATATACCAAGAATGTTTCCTTAACAGCGGTTTATATAAGCTTGGATTTCTTTCTGCCCGATTATAGCCATGTTTCGCGCAATATAAAAGTGTAAATTTCACATTGGAATTGAAAATTCTTATTTTTGTCGCATTTGATAACTGCCAACACCGCCATATTTTGCGTAGCTTTGCAAATACTCCTTTTGTTGTGGAGTGCCTGGCATCGATAACTTCCTTAGTGCCGCCGTTAGGTGGTATTTGGCTGCTGAGGTAAGTAGAATTATTGATTTCTTGAAAAACGTGTTTATAAAAGAACAGATTACCAGAGTGCGGTGCGTTTTTTATTTCTATTTTTTTTTTTTTTTTTTTTTTATATATATATATTAATTCTTTATTCATAAATTGCTTACAATATGTAGTGCCTCTGCGTCTTGAAGACATTTTAGAGGCGAATTGGCAAGTAAAAATTATATAAACTTAAACTTAAACTTAAAAGTCATATAACCTTAAGTATACATATTATAAAAACAAAAAAAAAAAAAAATTTTTTTTTTTTTTTTTTTTTTTTTTTTTTACTTTTTTTTTTCCTTTTTTAGAATAAGACTAAGCTTTAATTGAGATCAACTAAAATCATGAAATCATGAAAGAAGCATTTCTAAATTTTGTAAAAGATGCTTTTTCACTTTATTTTTAAAACTAGAAATTCGAACAATATTTTTTATGTTCTCAGGAAGGTAATTAAACTCCAAACTACCAATGTGTTCTATCTACGTTAATCCGCAATTGGTACTTTTCAGCATCTGTTCTTAAGCTGTTTATTTTGTTTGATGTGACCGGCATGCCTAAAATCATTCAGATGTTCATGTGGATAGTGTGCCAAATGATACTTTTATGTGGCTGCACAGCGATACTTTAGAGAAGTAACTCACCCATCCCACAAAAAATACAAGAGGGGAAGTTACATCCATGGAGTGCCCGGTAGGCTGGCTGGTAGTGAGCTAGTCTATCAGCGTCGGGGTTGCAGGTTCGAATCCCGCCAGAGACTCTTGTTTCTTTCGTGCAGAAAAGCTAAGAGCTTTGCGGGGTTAGCTTAGAGAATTGAAAAATAAAATAAAGCCTACTGCCGAGAATGTGCCATTATGGTGAATTCCGCACTTAAAGGCGGAGTACTGTGTTTTGAATAGATGGACAATAATTTCGGGTGCTCCTTTTCTCACTTCCTACATTCTTTGGTTTTGTTAACGGTCAAATGCCTTAACATTAAGAATTAATGTTATTATGGCTTGACTTTGTTAATTTTGTCTATAATTATTCGAAGGCACTCATTATAAATACTAATTAGAGGCAGCTTTGATTTTTTGCTCATATCTTAGCCATTTAAAAACTGTTCTTGCTAAGTTTCAACAACAATTTATTCCGGACTATTTGTGATATAAATCTATAACAACCAAGTCATATCTGGGGTTCTCCGAGAACCCATTTTAACTAACACACAGACATGCGGACATCGTTTAATCAATTTCGATACTCATAAAAATCCATTATATACAATTTAAGGGTCTAAGATCAATATTGTAGACATTACAAATGGCATGACAAACTTTTATACCTTTCCACTTTTGGTAAAGTGTGTTAAAACAAGTAATCTTGGCCTACTTGTAACTTATAAATCAAAATGTTGTAAAAAAAACTTCCTTTTTCATGATGTGTTTTCAAATGTTTTAAGTAATTTCATTTACTACAAAAAGGCTTTAAAGTTATGTATACTTATGTACATAAAGGTCCTATACATACATTTTACCTATTTGAAAAGGTGTCAATTATTCTCTTCTAATACTTTTCAATCTTATTATTAGTTCAACCTTTCTTTTCGTTCATTCAATAGACTTTCTAAACAATACAAACCTCAAACAATAGCGAATATCTTCTTTTCTGTAGTTGCAACAACTTAAAGTAAATGGTTTGTAAAATAGTGTTAAAGTTGCAAAGGCTTTGAGAATGCTTGCTGTAAGAATATACTTTTGTATTCATATTGTTTCACTTGTATATCAAAAGAAAAAAATTTCCAAGACTTGAGTTTTCATTTAATGTTTTTTTTTTCAAAGCTTTTGTTAACAAATAAAACAACAACAACAATATAAAATGCAACATTTTATAAAACAACGTAAATAAAATATGAAAGTGTGCGTGATACTGCACTAACTGTTATTTTATGATATACAGGGTGGCCTAAAAAAAACCAAAAACCCAGTAAAATAAAATTCGCGATTTTTTTTTTTTTTTTTTTTTTTGAAGCGCTTAAGAGAAACAGCGCACAATTTTGTGCTCCAATAAAAGAGCTTTTATGGGGCAGTGAATGCTTTTAAACAAAATTATATTAAAACCAGTTAGAGTGCTATATTTGGCTGTGCCGAATCTTTGATACCCTTAACAGACAGTTCGAATATTTCAGAAGTGAAATCGATATGATGTCTATTTATTATCAATGTATCTTTATAAAAACAGACATCAGCATTTTCGGTAGTAGAGTTTATATGGGGCCTAGGGTAAATTATGGACCGATGTTCACGAAATTTTACAGTAAGATTTCCAGTCAAATAAAATGAACTTTTGCATCTCATATCATTTCGTGCATTGTTCCACCATTTATGTAAATTTTGGAACAAAATTTCAATGTGATGGTGGTCCCACATTTTGATTCGATCCCAAGCTGCTTAGGATAACTACAAGCAATTTGGCACCAAGTTTGTTTATTTCTTTTGAGTTTTTCGAAAGTGAGCGTGTTTTTAACAGACGGTCAGACAGACGGACATGGCTAAATCGACTTAGAATTACTCAAGAAGCCAGAATATATGTACTTTATCGATTTTAAAGCGGAATGACAAACTTACGGTGTTTTCTTTTCAAAAAAATAATAATGCATTATAATTATGTAAAATATTTATCAGTGTAGCACCCTTACAAAGTTATACATTTTTCTAAAGTACAATGGAACAAAATAATAGCTACGTTTTACACTCAGCGCTAATGTGTATTTAGCGTGTTAAATATTGAATGCGTTAACAATACTGATTTTCAATAATTAAAGTCAGCTGTTGTTAAAAATTTTACGCAAAAAAAAAATTATTATTAAATAAAAGTAAATCAAACGAAAAACAAAAAGTTTAGATATTCATCACAATATAACACAAATTGTACGCAAACACAAGAAAAAAGTTAATACAAAAATACTTGCTTGCATAAAAAAGTACTTAAGGCAGATGCAAAAAAGGGTATTATCTCACACTCTGTTATAACTGGGGGTAAAAAATGGAACAATTTTGCCATTTTTTTTTTTTGCAACATATTTAGAAAGGAACACCGCAACTTTCACATTTTTGCATTTATTTTTAGAATAGAACAAAAACCCGCGCGAATGGTAGCATACATGGAACGTTATTGTCAGAAAAGAAAACACAATTAGTATACCCTCTTCACAACTTATTGTGGTGGAGGGTATAAAAAAGCCGATTTTGTTAGTGCTGATAGCAAAGAAGGTTTAAAAGCTAAACAATTTACAAATACTCCAATAGAAGTAAAAGTATGATAACGAAAGACAATTACAAGTCTACGTGCTCTTTTGGTAATTATATTTTTTTTTGCGCAAGTACACGAATTATTAACTAATACTATGTTCACACTTGGGTTCTTAAACACCAATGATTTGATTTGTGTGATTTGTTAATCACTTCAAATTGACATGATTTAAACTAAATCACTTCATTAATCACATAGACATGATTTAAACTAAATCACTTCATTAATCACATAGAATCCACTGAGCATACCTCAAACTGAGTATAATGTAGAATCGGCCAACCTGAACATGATTTAAACTAAATCACATTGACATGATTTAAACTAAATCACTTCATTAATCACATAGAATCCACTGAGCATACCTCAAACTGAGTATAATGTAGAATCGGCCAACCTGAACGTGTACAAGCGACCACGATTTCTGCTTAATATTTTTATATTATTAATTAGTTTGTTGTGTTTTTTTTCTTAATCATCTGTCATGTTAATCATCTTAAATGTAATGAGAAAGGTTTTGATTAACTTAATCAACATTTTGCTTAAACGCGTTAAAAAACTCAAGTGTGAACATAGTATAAATTAATAAAAGCTACACAGAGAAAAAAATAAAAAATAATTTCAATTAAAGAATGTGTGATAGTTATTAAAAACATAATTAAATTTGCATCAGTAAACAAATTATAGTTTCCATTAAATATTTCTGTAGTAATTTTGTTGATATAAGTAAACTTTTAATTCACTTGAGTAAATTTTTAATTAAAACTGATTTTGTTTTTGATTAATGGTTTAATTGAAAAACAAAATTGGCGATAATTTTTTCTGTGTAATTGCATGTTTAATTAGGTTAAAGAAAAGCGCTTATTTTTTAAAGAAAGTTGTCCTTCAGACCGGCAACTCCCCATACAAATATAATGCACTCTACCAGCAGGCTTAAAATTAATTATTTGTCATTTTTAGAGTAAAAACCTGTTGCTTTTGAAACACCTCTTTTACTGAAGAGGTTCAAATTATTTATAGGTTATTATTTTGAAATGATTCAAGTAGTTTTTAAGATTGTTGTAAAGAAGGAAAGCTGCGAATACAAAGAGACACTTTGGAACAAAGAACTAACAAACCAGCAGTAACTAATTCTTAGATTTATTTAAGACAAATAGCCAAATAAAATCACATTTTTAGTTTTTTTAAATCGAGAAATACAGACACTTAACTTCGAAAAATTAAGAAAAAGCCGAGTTTTGGAACGAAGCTTACTTTTTTGGCTCTAAACAACGTCCCGAAAATCCACGTTAAAAAAGTTACACGGGATCAAAGGTCGAACAAAACGGGTTTTCGGAAAAATCTCGCCGTCGTGGAGATAGCAGCTATGCGAAGCGAAGAATGAGCAGCAGCTTTGCGACTTATTATGCTCGTTTTAATTTACCAAATTAAAGAAATTGCAAACCAATCTAACCTCTTCGTTTTTCTCAGGGTAATTTATATCAGGTGGCAGCGAAAAGAGCGATACTTTGACAGATCGTACCAATTGGTGTTGGTTTTACAATGTTTCGTAAAAAATTGTCAACCTTCGAACCAGCAATGTAATGCACAAAAGCTCTGTTGTTTTAGTGTTGTTGTAGTATTGTTGCCACCGTGTACATAAACTCGCCTTGGTTTTGTTTGAACCACCCTGTTTATACATCCATACATACGATGCTTTTTAAAAGTGTACGTTTGTATGAGCTATACAAAAGAATACAAGTCTCACCCATTATCTTTGTTCAGCAGACAATAAGAGACAAATGAATAACGACGGTAGAGCCAGTACGAGAATGATTATAAAGGTCGCTGTACCTAAGCTGCTTAAAAAGTTAGCAGTACTTTAAACTTTTCATATGAGTTTATTTTTTCAAATAATTTCCATAAACTTTTTAATTTTTTTTGTTTAATACTTTCCTCCTAGTCAGGGCTATATAAGACAAGAAGAGAGGCGGGGTATGGAAAAAAGTAAATTGATTAATTAGATAAAAATCCTATAAGTTTGTTAACAAAAAGTTTTTTTCAGTACTTTTTTTCTATAAGTGCAGTTTTAATTTATTTTAAAAGCTTATTAGCAGACATTAAGCTGTTGAATAAAAAAGACGTTGTTGAAAGCTAAAATAGGCAGGCGGCTCATCATAAAAAATTTTTTTAGACAAAGTAATAAAAGTTTTTTCAAGAGAAATTTTATTTTATACAACATGATTCACATTGACATTAATGGTGCAATTTATTTAAGTGAATTAATTAGAAACTTACTTTTTTAAGTAAATTAAAGAGGGTTTTTTTATAAAAGTTTTTTGATTTATTTTTTTTTTTTTTGAAGAAATTAATTATATTAAAGAGCATTAGATATGAAGAAATGAAATTTAACGCTATACGTCTAAAATCAAAAATGTTGTAAAATTAATTTAAAATTTTTGCACAAAACTTTAATAGATTTGAGCACGATTTTTACCGTATGAATGTCGCTGAAACGTGTGGTGACTTACTTCGGTAATGGTCGACACAATCTAATCTGTTCTGTGTCTCAAAGTCACTAATTTTTTGAATAAACGAATGACTTTAGGGAAAATAATCAGTTAATCGGATCATTTTAAGTAATAAATGCTTTCTCTAAGATCTGGATGACTGACTCATGACAAATTACAAAATATTACTAATGCCCTCGCACTGCTTTCGACAAATGCAAATGTAATATTTTGGATTCCAGGGTACTGAAAAACAAAATGATTTTCTTGTGGATGCAGTTTTCGAAATAGACGATTCTATACAACAAACAAAATAGCATATGTTTATACTAAAGCACTGTATTTGATTTTAATTTTAACAGTGCACAGGAATTGTTTACGCGTTGGTCTGTTTCTAATGAACTTGTAAAGTGCCCTCAATACAAATCATTTTAATATTTATTGGAGAATATAAATTTTAAAAATAACCTTAAATATTTTTTCAATAAACTTTCCTTTTAAAATTGCACAAGGAATAAAGAAATATATAATTTACTAACTGACCCGGCAAACGTTGTTTTGCCATAACTAATACTTATTCTTTCAGATGTTACAGTGTCTGCATGCCAAATTTCAAGAAAATCGGTTGATTAGTAAAGAAAACATATGGAGCCATATTCCCTATTTCCTCTCAGATGTTACCGTGTCATGCTAAAGTTTATGAAAACCAGTTGATTAGCTAAGAAGATATTGGGAAGGGAAGCTTTTACCCCACTTGCCCTATTTGACGCCCCAAATAATACAATGTATAAGTTATAGTTCCTTTCAGATGTTACACTATTTGCCTGCCAAATTTCAAGAAAATCCGTTGACAATTTAAGTAGATAAAGGGAGGGGGAACTTTTACGCCTCTTTTATTATTTTATGCCCTATTTCCTTTCCGATATTACAGTGTCTGCCTGCCAAATTTAAAGAAACACCATGACACAAGAATTTAATATATATGGAAGATTTTTATTCTAAGAATTTTACTGAAGAAACCTTTTAAAATGAATTACTCGATTTATTTATAGATTTCCGGTGGGACTTAAACGTGCGACTAAAATAATACATGTTTTTCCGTTTGACTCCATTTTAAATAATAGCGGTCAGAACTCTTATTTTAGGCCGTCTTGCCGACAGATTCTAAAACTTTGTTCTGCCTCAATAGAGCAGAATTCATTTGATATTGTTTAATTATAGACTTAAAGGCAAATAAAGTTTTGAAATAGTACAAAACTGTTTCTGGAATTGTAATTTTTTAGTTTTAATAAAATCTGTTTAAATAATTGTTCAATACACAAGCTCTGTCGTATGGCTAATTGTTTACAAAAATACGGTTTTTGTTTATGCACTTGTGAGTAAACAAATTTGTTGTATCGTTTCTTTGTCGTTTTGCTAAATGTCAAAAATGGAAAATATCAATTTAATGTAAATTGTCAATTCACTTTGAGTAAACTTTTTAGAAAATTAACCAAATCTCTTTTTTCCAAGAAATAAAAAATAAAACTAAGGAAAGCAAATTGTTTAATTTTAGTTATAATTTTTTACTTAACCTTTGGTTCTTATTTATTTTTCCTTCTTGTTTAAAAAAATTTGCTATTTGCAATGGTTGGTACCATGAAATTAAAGCAGGTATGGGAGCTTTAATTTGAGATAAAAGGGTAATAAAAATGAATTAGTAAACTATTTTTATTGAAATAGTTTAAAAAATAAATTGAAATGAATTGAACATATATAAATCATTCAATAGACTTCAATTTGTGGTGGTAGTTCTAAATATATTTTTACAACATATCCAGGGTTTGCATAGATACAACATTTTTCAACACACATAAAAATCAATCGTGTAATGAGACAACACCCTTGTATGAAAATTACTAACAACAAATATTAATACATGTTAGGACAATTCACAAGATCGTAGTAACGTCGTATTCGATGTATAAGTTTTTTGGTTCTAATAAAAAAGGCGTATCTCTTCATACGATTGATTTTTTCGTGTTATGAAAAATGTTGTTTGGTGAATTTTGAAAAACTTTTAGAGGGTTAATATATGTATGTTTAATTCATTTCAAATTATTTTTAGAACGAATTAAATTAAAATTACTTTTCGATTAATATTTACTAGGATCGCCCGGTGGCCGAAATTCGACCACTTGACAATTACTTTCAAGAGAACCTGTGCGTTATACAATAAATACGTACAAATTTTAAGAGATCGGCAAAATGCACTATTCATACATCTTTGTACGTGTGTCTGCAAGATAAATTTTTAAATACTTTTATTCCAAAAATTAAGAAAAAAATATTTTGCATATCCCCGTATTTAATTTATAAGATTTTCAAGAAACGTTATTAAAGTAAAACATAGAAACACACGTCTTATTTAAAAGTTATTAAAAAGGTTTCCGCCTTTTATTTTCTTTACGACGTTTTTGCGCGACTTTATTTTTCAAAATGTTTAACGGTAACCTTGTCCTAATACGTTTATACATGTGTGTTTGCAAGCATGGTGAAATAAACAGGTGGCAGCACTACGCCAGGTGACGATTTTTTGCTCTTGCATTGCTTGTCTAGGTTTATGTCAAAGTTTTGTTTATGTTTACAAAAAGTCCACGTTTTGTGCTGTGATTTTTGTTTTTTATTAAAGTTTTTGATAATTTTGATAAGATATTGACCATAATTAAATAAAAATTGGCTAAAAATTTATTTATTTCATCACGTTCAGCGGCAGGCTTTGATTTTTGTTTAATGTGTTTTTTGACGTAACCGGTTATGTAATTTCCATTTTTGTTGTAATGTTGTATTTGTTGCCGTAACGATGCCACCTGCTTATTCCACCATGTTTGCAAGTGCTAAATGAAAACAAAAACATTTTGGGAGAACAACATAGAGCACAACCGTCGTGTACTCAACAACTATTTATACATATATGTATGTGCGTGTGTTTGCAAGCAAATTTAAAACGCCTTTTAAGGTGGATTCACCCATGCGTTCCGAACAATATTTTTGACCGGACAATAATTTTTTTACAGAGAGTGTTCTGCAGAACGTTTCACCCATCTCGGAAAATTTGTACGGACAAACAAAGCTACCATATGGTTTACAGATGTAAACGATTATACAAAGTGGCAGCACAGTTAGCAAACTATTAGTTTTTTTTTTTATAAAAGTGTGTTAAAGAAAATGGACGAAAAAAGAAAATTAATTTTATTATTTTTAATTGAATTGCATAACACCCATTTACTAGCAAACAAAATTTATCAAAAAATGTTGAAAGTAAAAAGAATAGCAGTAAGAAAAATATTACAGAAAAGAAGAACAAACGGTGTTTTCCACACACTTGTTCCTGAGATGCGCCTTCATGACGTGGAATCGTTTATAAATTTTCACCGTATGGACCCCAATACGTTCAATGAAATCCTTGCAATTTTAGGGCCTGATTTGCGTGGTATACCTATTCGTAAACAAGAGCATATTACGCCGGCAGAAAAGTTGTCCTTAACATTAAGGTAAAGCTGCTTTGTAGCGTCTTCGCAGACTTTTCCATAATATTTAACATTCACTTCCTACAGTAATTGGTAAACATTATGTTAAAAAATATTAAAATTTACCATTTAAAATTTACTTACGACAAATTCCAATAGATTTTTCTATTTCCGTCCATATATTTTGTTTAAGGTAAGTATTTTTATTTGAACGATTGCCCATATCATAAATACATTCTCTTCCTGGTTTTTTTATTTCTTCAATTAGTTTCATGGCAATATTTTCTTTAACATCCATCTTTTGTTTAATTTTTTTTTTAATTATTCAGCACAAAACGAAAAATGTAATATGTGGCAGCTCAATTCAACTTTTATGTACAAATTGAAAAAAAGTGGCATCTCAGTTCATTTTGTTCGGTACAAGAACTAAAATTAAACCAATTCAAGAAAAAACGTGCCGAACAAAATCGTTGCTCTCTCTCTCAAAAGTAAAACGTCAAACTCAATATAAAAAAAATTTTGTCCGGACAAAAATTTTGTTCGGAACGCATGGGTGAATCGAGCTTAAAACCCTTTAATCCTGACAATTTATATTAAGCATATTTACACAAAAATACCTTTAAAACGTTATGTGTTTCAATAAAATCGGTGGACGATAAGATACTTAAAAATCAACGAAAAAAAAATTGTTCCCGTATTTATATATAAGATAACTATTTCACATCAAGTTTTAACACCCATACCTGCCTGAATTTCATGGTATCGAATAATGGGAATGTCAAATTTTATTTAGGAAGAAGAAAGCAAAAATCGTTTTTTTTAAGAATAAGCCATACCGCACAGCTTGTGAATTAGACAATTTAAAATTAGAAGATTATACAACGAATACGGCGACACTGCGAGCTTAAGAATTGTACAAATCGATCCTTTATTGCAAAATGCGATTAAAGTTTTCAAAATGAACCTTTATATACAGACTAAATACAATATATTTTGCTATAACTTTTGTTTAGTTAAAACTGATTTTTTTTTTACATATTAAGAAGGTATGAAGAAACACTTTTGCTTAAGTAACTTAAAACTTTTGACTTTTGCAGATACGACTATGTTGCAATAAAGGAGCGAAATGTTTTTTGATATTGAGTTTATCTAAAGAACTTTTAACTTCAGCTATTCCAAAACTTCAATTCGTCTGTTGGTTGCTAAATTGTTCCTCAAAACAAAGATAAAGGCGGATTTCCAAGAACACCTACTGAACATATATGGTAGTCGTAGACGAACATTTACTTTATGCTCTAATATCATACACGGTGGCATTTTTTTAAGCGAAAATCACTTAAAAAAAGAACAAGTGTACCCAGCTCTGCCAACCCTGTATTTTTGTAATGAATTAAAGAGTGATGTTGACATTCGTGATTTCTGTGAGATTTTCAATAACAATTGTGCTGTTTTTAAAGTACAGTTATACGAAGCGAAAAAAGTGCTATAATTTTAAAAATTAAATATTTTAGAATTAAACAAATGGCTTCTTAGCTTTACGAAAATCTCTCTTTTATTTCTAAGAAAATAAAAAAGGCCACTTAAGGGTCACCTTTTCAAACAAGAAAATAATAAGAATTATATACAGTGTAACCTCTCTTAACGAACCCCGTCCTTAAGCAGACATCTACTGTCGACGGGTGCATTTGAGTTCTTTTGAAAGGACATTTCTCTTTCACGGACCCTTTATAACGTAACCTTCGCTTTTCGGTCATAAGAGATTTTACTGTATATTTCATACTCTGTTCTTAACTTAAATTGGCTTCTCTAACTATCTTTACTATTTATTATCTCAAGTAAGAAACTTCCTCCTCTTCTTCTTCTAATATTTTGTGAATTCTTGCAAGTGCATTTACTATTTGGCTTTATTTTTCTTATTTTCTTTTTCATTATATTATATTAGTTGAAGAGGAAACTAGGAAATATGAAATTTAATACTTAATAATACTAATAAATAATACCAGGAATTAACAAGAGTATAAAACAGTTATGATACTCTTAGTAAATTAAAAGAATATTGAACTTTTAAGGAAATCAAAGTTTTCAAAATTTAATAAAGTTCCAAGAACTTTTAAAAACTGAAGAAACTTAATTGAATATGTTTTGCGAGCTTAATTATAGATAAATTAATGTGAGTTTAATGTTAGATAAAAATGCGAGCAATTTTCTTCTCTGTGAATGCTCGGCCATAGCTGTTAGAAGAATCCGTTTTGTGGGCAACTACATACTACTCAACTCTGTACCTTTTCTAAGTCCACATATAATAACCTACTGAGATATCTAACGGCTGCTGGCTGGATCTGATATGATTTTTTTTTACATTACGATATAAATTAAAATATAGATGACGAGTGGTGTCGTCTTGTTAAAATAGATCTCTTTTTGTCTCTACACTGAAAGAATTTTCTTCAGAATACCAATGAATTTTGACATTAATCCCATAAAAAATTGCATTAAAAAGGAACCTATGCAGCGCTTCGTTGGATCAATGAAACCAGTTTCATTAAAATGTTTTTAATGAAACATAACATTATTTCTATGAATGTTATTCATTGGATGAATACTTTCAAAAAAGTAAAAAAAAAATTTTATTTTATTTTTTAATTTTTTTTTTAATCAAAGTTGTTCTTATTCAACTTTTTTTTTTTAACCAGAGTCGAGTCGCGGGCGGGAATCGATCCCGCTTACCTCGGCGCTGATAGACTTTTTTTATTAAAATTTTTTTTTTTTTCAATTTTTAGAATTTTTTTTTTTTTGTTTTCATCAAAGTTGTTCTTTATTCAACTTTTTTTTTCAACCAGAGTGTCGCTGGCGGGAATCGATCCCGCAACCTCGGCGCTGATAGACTAGCTCACTCCCAGCTAGCCTACAGGGGCAGTGTAGCTTTTGAATAAAAAAACTATGTTTTTTGACATTGCTCAACTAAGAGTGTAAATATGAGATTAAATTGTCATAACATAACAACAATAACAACGTTGATTTTTTTTGCTAACGCATAACAAAAAAAGACCACATAAAGAGAGAACAAGCTTTTTCGTATACATAATTTGGTTGACAACAGTTTAAAATAAGGGGGTGTTTTTTTAAAGGAGAACATTTGTTTTTCATTACTTATTACATACTATATGTAGGTAGGTATGTACATTTTAAAGAAAATTAAAAACATACGTATTTATGGATTGAGAGCTTTTGTTTCATTACTATAATGACATTTTTCATTGTCATAATGAAAATTTAAATTTATGAAGGCATGCTTTTTCGAAATATTTTTATACTTTTAATTATTTAGACTATAGAGTTATTTAAATGTTAAAAATATTTTTTTTTTTCAATTATTGAATTATGTTGCTTTTATAAAAAAATTTTTGATATCATAAATTTAATGGCATATTACATTAGATGTATGAAATAATTAAATCTTACATTTTTTAATTAACAGCTAAACATATTTTTAAGGATTCTTATTTTGTATTAATTTATGAATATAGTTATGTTTGTATATTGTTTTTTATTTTCCCAATTAAAATTTTTTGTTTAACTTGAACAAACTTTAGTTTTCATATATCCAATGAAAATTTTTAACGTTATTACGAAATCCAATGAATCGATTTTAACGAAAATACATCATTATAACTACGAAATTCCATTTGGACAATGAATATTTTCATTTAACCAGTGAAATTTTTTTTATGAAAACGATTCATTAAATATATGAAGCATTTTTCTTTCAGTGTAGTTGACAGTTTGCGCGAAATGAACTTTAACGATGACCAACAAGAGTTCAGAATTTTTTTTCGTATGAACGCAAAATAGCACACGTTTTTGATATTTCTCATGAATGAGAAATCTAATATTTCTTATTTACTTGAATAATTAATGTGGGATAGAAACTTCATGCCACGCTTGCCAGCAAGCTGTCAGCTGCACAATTATACTCGTGTGGGATGGCTCAGTGAACGTTTCAGTACCCTGTATTCAAACAACCATGAGCATTTAAAAATTTCTTTAATTTTTTGCATATTCGCCCAAAAAGTTAAATTTATAATCATGAAAACAAAAATAAGTTTATAATTTATACAAAATTCATTTTGTTTAGTTAATTTACTAAACATTCTAAGCTTCTGACATTTATTAAGTTTCAATAAAATAAAAAAAAAAAAAAAAAAAAATAGTATCTCAATGCAAATTTATTAATAATCTACTTGAAAAGAAATTTTTAGCAAATTATATAAATCAAAATTTAATAATCCTCTTTAATTCAAGTACAAACATAATATTTTTGTTTTTCTATTAAAATAAAAGCTTAAAAATATTTATTAATTTTAAAGTTCGACTGAAATTGGATTAGTCTGTTCATTTAGAAATTTATATAAAGTTTTTATTTAATTTTTATAAAAAAAATATTTATAACATTTTTTATACCGCGACTGGATTTAAATAAAACAAGATTTATATTGTTTGTTGGTGTATAATATAGTTAAATATAAAAAATTACAAAACAGTGGAAACAAAAAGAGATAAACGTATTTTTAAAGTGAGAGTTAATAAAAAAATAAATCAATTAAAAAGTTAAAATAAACTAAAGCCCAACCATAATGTGCTTGAGTTGGCTTAAGCTAATGTGCGAATACATGTTAATTATATGAGGCAAGTTCAATATGGGACTTAAGGAATCTTTTTGCTAAGTTTAGAGAAACTGTCATTTGCTTAAGCAAGGTGTGAATCTAATCGCACATTCAGTACGGAATCAAATGTTTTTTTATTTTGTTGTTGTTTTTTTAAATAAATTTGAGAGACTTTTTGTTAATTTTTGACAGCAGGTTAAGCAAGGCTATGCATATTATGGTTAGACCTTTACAAATACTTAAAGCCTATATCACCAATAATATTTAAATATCAATTTATATTTAAATATAGCTTTTCATATAATATAATTTTTATTTGACATCAAAAACGAATTCAAAACATTAATTGATATTTAAATAGAATTGGTGAAATAGGCCCTAAATAATTTATTATAAATACCAAAATAAGTTCAATAAAAGAAAAAAAAAACCGAAGAAAAACAAAATATTTTAAAAAACGGCATCAAATTCTAAAAGCAAAGAGACATTTAAAAAGAAAAAAGTGAAACGAAAAATCATACTGGAAATCATTAAAAACGAGGAAAATGTTGTTAATTGTCCAATTAAAACTACAAGCAGAAAAACCACCATTTATTTTCATAAAAACAAAAGTTATTAAAACTGCCATAATTATAACTAAAGTCACAAAAACTTCGAGAAAATTGATATTATCACAAAAAATATCTATAGAGTGACAAAAAAAGAACGCTTTAATCAGAACAAAATATAACCGCAAAAAGTGTTAAAAACAAAACGAAATATAAAATTGTGACAAAAACGACTGTAAAAACAAAAAATGGCCAAAACGTAACAAAAAACAAGTAAGAGTGCTATATTCGGCTGTACCGAATCTTATATACCCTTCACCATTTTGCGAGCAGAATACAGAGCAACTAGACAAAAACTAAATAATTTTTACATATACATACATATTTTCAACACTGAAAACTTCATTATAAATTAAATTTAAAAAGCCAAAACTGGTAAATATTTTTTAAAATCGCTTTTAGAACATAAAAATTAAAAAAAAAAAATTTTTTTATTTTGATTTTAACTCAGCCTTTTTTTTAACCGATTTGACAGATTTATATACCGACGTGCTTAAGAAGAAATTTGCCAGTTAGTTGGGTTATAAATCTTGGACTCGGGAAGATCTATCGTTCCCGAAAGTGGGTATTTAAAAAAAAAAATTATTATTTTTCGTATCTGAACCGATTTTTCCGAGTTTTTCAGAAAATATTTTTTACCAAAGATTTCCGATCTTTTGATATACAAGGTATAACCAAAGGTTCTATAACAGTCCAAAAAATCAGGTTTTTATACAATTGTTGATATTTCTTGTACGGGAGGTACCACGCCCACTTCTCCGAACCCGCCCACATTTTGTGGGATGCTGTGTATTGATAAACTTTGGCTCTTGCCGTTCTCAAGATATACTGAAAAAAGTAATAAAAATACAACAACTACAAGGGATTTTTGGAAAAAATTAGAGGTAGTCGTGGTTTTTTGCTCATATGTCCGCCATTTTTGGACTGATCTGGCTGAATTTCAATAGCAAGAAATCGTGGACTATATGTGACATAAATGTAAAACAACCTAGCCGCTATCATGCCTGGAGTCTCCGGAAAACACATATCAAACGTAAGAAATACAGACGGACAGACGGACATGGCTAAATCAAGTTCTCTCCTCATAAGGACCCAGAATATATATACTTTATAGGGTCTTAGATCAGTATTGTAGAAATTACAAACGGAATGACAAACTTATATATACCCTTTTCCACCTGAGGTGAAGGGTATAAATATATTATTGAATAAAACATTGAAACTCTAAATGAGATAGGAACTACCAGTGATGTTGATTTTTATTTTTTCATTACCGTACGGCCCTCTAAAAATTTCCGTTTTTGAGAAGAAATTACCGTGCGCAAAGATTTTTAATCAACACATTAAATTGTTGATTTTTAAACAAACAGAAAGTTAAATATAAAATTAATAATATACAACAGTAATTTCATTTTTCTTATTTTGCACTTACCGGTGTTACGAAAACATAATGTTCTTAATTTTTTTGTTAATAAATTATTCTATGTATTTTTAAATTGAAAATCACCTCTCAAAAATTAAAACTTTAAACCCTACATATGCAATTACGTATATTTATACCAAAAATCCAAATTTCTTTAAATTACCGTATTTTAAATAAAATCACCTTGATACCTTTTACAGCCCAAAATAACCCGAAAAAAGGGTAATTATCGTACGGTTAACATCACTGGGTACTACCAACGTTGATCACTAATAGCGGTCATATTGTTGAAGCTACAAAAGCATATATTTATACTCTTTACGGCATAGTTTGTCAATATTTTTTTAAGAACGATGTTGGCCAGACCAATACCGTAAAACGGTAAGCGCTATAGGTCCATGATTACTAACTACAATTAAAAAATTTGTGATATTAATTAAAAAATTCAATTAAATTTGCACCAGTAAACAAATAAATAGTATCAATTAAACGTTTAATTTACTTGATTTAACGTTTAATTCACTTGATTAAACATTTTATTAAACAAGTGAAAAACGGATTTTATTTTTGAATAATGCTTTAATTAATGAAAAATTGTGAAAAAATTTTTCTGTGCATGGAGGAAATGTGAACTCATCACAGCAATAGAAAAATATTTATTCCGTTAGACTTTTTCCGGTCCCAGGTTTACGCGAATAAGCCACAATCAACAGAGCACAACAATATTTAAAAACCGATTTTCGAGATTGTACTATATTTGGGACCCATAGAATTATGTTTGGAGGTTTAGACTCATGCAAATGTTCTTTGTGCCGAATATTAGATTTTTCATCAATATGAGATTTGTTTGCATGAAAGTGATTTTAAGAAGGGGGTTACATGCGACCCAAGGCTAATTTTGGACCTACCAGCACAATATGTCATGGCATAGTAGCTATCGTAAAAGTAATTGTCGCCAAACTTTATGTTTATACTAACATTTTTAAGAAAATAACGGCTTCATGGGAGCTGTGGCAAATGTAGACTGAGTCCAATTTGATAAGAGGATTTAGATTGCAATGCTATAAGTTTGGATCAATTCAATCTTACTAACAAAGTAATACGATTTTTAATGACCACAAAGACCCCATTCCGAAAAGAAGCTACAGACTGATTACAATCTGTAATAGGGTCGGTCGTTTTAACAGAAATTATGCACCAAATAAGATAAAATTATCTTCTAAATTGCAATTTGTACTTTGCGCACAGGGTTTGAAAAAGTGATTCCTACTGTCTGTTTAACGATTTCGAACGTCAACGTTCGGATAGAAAATTATACTTAAAACAAAACAAAATTTGAAAATTTGTTTTGGTTTTAAATGTTATTTTCTATGCGAACATTAACGTTCGAAATCGATGAACAGGCCTCAAATTAAAAAAAAGCCAAAGAAACTCGATTTTTAAACAAAAAATCTAAAACATTGTATCACAAGCAAGAGTCAGTAAAATTTCCAAAAAAAATACTTACCAAGAAAACCACAACAACTTTGAAATCTTCAAAAAACAAAATAAGTAAATTTGTTATTTCACACTAGAAAATAACTAATTTTTTTTTTTTCAAAAATACTTAAGAATTGTTAAAATCAAAGGAAATCACAAAAAACAGTAAATCTTTAAAAAAAGAAAAAACCGCTAAACTTCAAAAAAAAAAAAAAAAATCAGATTAATATTTTTTAGCAAAATCAAAAATATGAAGCGCAATAAAAAAATAATCAAACTTAAAACGCAGAAAAACAAGTAAGAGTGCTATATTCTGCTATGCCGAATCTTCTGCCACGCCCCCTTTTTCAATGCCGCCCACATTTTGTCGGATGTTGTGTATTGATAACGAAGACACTTGCAACTAATTTGCAAACTTATGATCTTGTGGCATAGGAACTGTCAATTGTTGTTTACACACACTTATACTATATAATAACACAAACAACAGTCAACAGTTCGTATTACAAAACAATAATAAAAAGCCCTATTGTTTTTTTCTATTGTATATTTACCTGGTACAAGATGCCATGCTTTTGCTCTTGCCGTGCTTCAGATATACAGAAAAACAGACGGACAGATGCGAATCCTTAAATCAGCTGCGCTATACATGGATGTAGTTGTTATGTGTAAAGCAAAGCAAAAAAGTTGACATTAAAAAAAAAAAAATAAAAAAAAACTAACTTAAGGATTTTATATAAAAACTTAGAGGCAGCCGTGTTTTTTGCTCAAATCTGAGCCATTTAAATACCGATCTTGTAAATTTTAGCAGAATTAAATGGAGCAAATGTGACATATATATACAACCAAGACTCCATCATATCGGGGGTCTTCGGAAACCCCATTTCAAACAGACATACAGACAAATGGTCAGACGGACATCGTTAAATTTACTTCGCTACTCATAAGGATCCAGAATACATATACCTTAAAAGGTCTGACTAATGAAATGACAAACTTATATATGGGTAATTCCAAAGTGTTGAACGTGACAGTCGTACGCATAAAAAATGCAACAACATTTTAAACAATAAATATTTTTACGTTCTTTTAACCCTTAAATTATAGCACTAAGAAAGCACTATTATCTATGCTAAAGTTTATGGGGGGCGCGATTCTAGGTCAAAGATAATGGCAAAAGAAGTAGCGGTTCGAACGTGAAAAAAATAGAAGTAGTTTTTGTGGCCATGTATAAAAAGTTGTAATTCAGCGTAACCTGGCACAATTTTTTAGTCAAACTACTTTCAGAATTTTACATAGCAATGTAACATTAAAATGTCTTTGGTTTGGTTCCAAAATCGTCTGTACTATTTTTTGTTTAAGCCAAAATCTGGTTCGATACGTGACAATTCGAACGTGAAATTTTTTCCACAATAATTTAACTGAATAATGATTAATACAAAATAAAAATTTACCGTTAATTCGAATAACATATTTCTCTTCGAACTCTTCCTTAGATTACAGACCATGTAAGAAATTTTTTTTGGAATAATTTTCATCAAATATCACCCCTTTTAAGGAAGATAATATTAAAGAAAATATATAATAAAACATACTCACAAATAAGAAATTACGTTTGCACAACTTTGCAGTCTGATTGTTCATCTAAGTGAACAAATTTATGGGTAAACTTATAAAATTAGTAAAATCTAAATATTTCTACATAACAATATCGTAAAATAATCAGATTTTAATAACTTTCAAATTTTCGGTCACGGTGGACCATTTGGCGGAAATGCCCATATGTATAGTATACATTGTATACCTTTATACCTCCGGTGAAGAGTATAAAAATCAATCGAAAAAATCTAAAAACAATGAATTAGGCAAATCGAAAAAAATTATTTTCTAGCATAATTTTTTGCAAATCCAAAATAAATTTTAATACTGGAGAATTCATGGCTGAAATAAAAAAAATCCAAAATGATGTCTTTAACAAAAAAAAAAAAAAAAAATACCAAAAGTGCGCATTTAGATTTTCTGAACCCCAAATGCGGCCATTAAGGTGGAAATAGGAGTCATCGCTACGAATAGGATTCATTGCATCTACAAAACACGTTGTTTTATCATCTTCTATAAATAAGTCATCACATTGTTTTTTGCTTATTATAAACCTTTTTCTTACAAAAAAGTATATACCTTTAGTTACAATCAATACTTTTATTTTAGAAAAAATTCCTTATCACTATCTGCGATAAAAAATTTAAAAATATTTTCTGCCTTTAACAAAAATTTAATACACAATGTACAAATACTTATATATGTATGTGAATTTCATACATACATGCATATAATTTTTGTTTTTTGCTCAAAGCACATTCATTTTGTTTAAGTTTATTTAACAACAATGTAACAAGGTACACTGTCATTGTTTGTCCCTACATGTGACCTGGGGGGGCTTTTCACAAAAATAAATGAGAATTTTGCATTCGTTATTTTATCCATCATTTGAATTTTCTCATTCGTTGGCATGTGTTTAATGTATGGAAGGACATGCAGACGAATAAATGGATGGATGCGTGGGTGCATTTAAAATAAGTTTTGTTGTTTCCGTTTCTTTTTTTGCGACACCAATGAAATTTTTATACCAGCCTTTGTATTTATTTTTACTTTTTCAGATGAAATAAAAATTATAATGATTGTGACGTTTAATGAAAAAATGATAGAGCCAGGCAACCAAAGAATTGCTTTAAAGAATTTTATAGAGAACATTGTATGATATAATAGATTCGATATGAAAATGTCGATGTTAAAAATATTAATGTTATTTTGGGATATTTTTTTATGAACGATTGGAATTTACATTAAAGGAATACAAGAATTGTGTATTATATAAAAAAAAAAATTTTACCGGGACTTAAATTCTTTTTAAAGCAGGGAAATATTTAGCTTTTAACATTCTGTACAGTGGGTATGATTATAAAATAGGTCTCAAAAAGTTGAAAAAATTAGGACTAGAACTGAACAAGAACTTAACTAAGTAAGAAAAATCATACACAAATGTTAATTTCAATAAAGGTTTAAATAAAAAAAAAAAAAAAAAAAAAAAAAAAAAAAAACGAAGCTGGAACTAAACTGGGATTAAACTAGAACTGAACTAGAACTGAACTAGAACTGAACTAGAACTGAACTAGAACTGAACTTGAACTGAACTAGAACTGAACTAGAACTGAACTAGAACTGAACTAGAACTGAACTAGAACTGAACTAGAACTGAACTAGAACTGAACTAGAACTGAACTAGAACTGAACTAGAACTGAACTAGAACTGAACTAGAACTGAACTAGAACTGAACTAGAACTGAACTAGAACTGAACTAGAACTGAACTAGAAATAAACTAGAACTGAACTAGAACTGAACTAGAACCTAACTAGAACTGAACTAGAACTGAACTAGAACTGAACTAGTACTGAACTAGAACTGAAATAGTACTAAACTAGCGCTGAACTTGAACTGAACTAGAACTAAATTAGAACTAAATTAGAACTGAACTAGAACTGAACTAGTACTGAACTAGAACTGAACTAGAACTGAAATATGACTGAACTAGTATTGAACTAGAATTGAACTAGAACTGAACTAGAACTAAACAAGCACTGAACTAGTACGGAACTAGGACTGAACTAGAACTTAACTAAAACGAAGCTGGAACTGAACTTAGATTGAACTAAAAATGAACTCAAACTGAACTAGAGCTGAACTAGAACTGAACTAGAACAGAACTAGAACTGAACTAGAACTGCACTAGTACTGAACTAGAGCTAAACTAGAACTGAAATAGAACTGAACTAGAACTAAACTAGCAGCGAACTAGAACTACAACTGAATTTTCGAAATTTGTTTTTGCAATAAATTACTGCAGAGATTTTCCTGCTGTTTCCAAACAAACTTATATAATTTATGAGCACAAATTCTGCCAATAACGACAGAAACTTACGAAAAAGATTCTGCCAATATTACTCACTTTAGCAGAACCATAGGCTATTTTTTTAAACTGCTAGTTTTTCTATCCAAAAACAACAACAGCAACTGTTTGCTTGAAAAACTGAATACAAAAGGCTTGTTAAAAGTTAAGAAGGATTTTTACATACCGGAAACACTTGTTTTAAGAATAAAAATATGAAATCAAAACATACTGCCACTATACACGTTTGAGTGTGGTTGGATGTGACATGAAAATAAAGGCCAAGACGAGTAGACAACCATGGAGAACACGATAGATAGACCAAACGAAGGAAATCTACAACAGCTTTTTATAAGAGATGGGTCAGTGTGCTTGAAATTCATACAAACAAACAAACAAAGCAAACGAACATTGTCATTTACATTAACTTTTTTCGATCATTGCCATTTCCTTCGTTTTTTCTTACATCCTAGATAATAGAAGGTTTACCAATTTGTTTGTAATATGTACAAAGTGTAAAAATATGTGTTCACACAGGCTGCTCTTTGTGTTCAACTTAAAACATTTTCTATTTTTTTAACACAATTTTTTTAAATATTTCACAAATCTATATATTTAATCGATCTGTCAATTATAGTTTAAGGAATTTTATACAGGCAAATTCGACATTAATCGAGATTCACTTTAAAATTATAGTTTCGATCGAATAGCAGGATTTGGCACCAGCACGAAAAATTGTTGAAAACCTTGAAACAACGTTTAAAATGATTAAACCTAATTTAAAAAAATAAGTTAGTTCCCATAAGCTCGATCGTCAATGCTTGGCTTCGTTCAACTGAACGAACTGAAAAAGTCTGAAAATGTTTTATATCGGAACAAAGTTTATAAATTATAATAGAAATGTAATAAAAATAATCGCTGAAAAAATCAAAATATGAAAAAACAAGAAAAACACTTAAAAAGTAAAAACAATACTTAGCCTTAAGGAGAAATCTACAAAATCATATAAGTTCTGAGAGAAATATTAAAAAAATGCCAAAACTATAAAATAAACTTTAAAAGAAATTACTAAAAATTATAAAACAATTGTCGCTAAAAATATCAAAATCAGAAAATTCGTTAAAACTGAAAAAAGTCTTCAAAATCTTAATATCGGAAGCAATTTTCCAAATATTTATATAAATATCAATATTGCCTTGCAAAATTTAATTTAGTTAATTTATAAGGAAAGTGTCACATTCTCTTTTGCTAGCTCACCCATTTCTTTCCTAATGTTCATATGGATGTCAAAGTTGCCTGTGCAAAATTTGCTGACTTTACCCGTTATAGTTTTGCATATATACGAAATTTAGTTTTTAATTCATATGGTAGGTGCCCCGCCCACTATTGCAAATGCACCCGTTTCTTATCCAAATAATCATATAGATGTCAACGTTGCTCTTGCAAAATTTGGGTACTGTTAGCGTTTTCCAGATATACAAATTTTAGTATTTAATTAATGTGGGTGATGCCACGCCTACTATTGCAACTTCACCCATTTTTTAACCAAATGTTCGTTTGGATGTCAGAGTCGACCGTATTTAGTTTATAGACTACTGCCCGTA
This sequence comes from Pollenia griseotomentosa, assembly GCA_963931875.1. Lineage (NCBI taxonomy): Eukaryota > Metazoa > Arthropoda > Insecta > Diptera > Polleniidae > Pollenia > Pollenia griseotomentosa. Next base: position 15,097,508 of record OZ007561.1, read on the forward strand.
TTCATAAAAATATTTTAAATATAATAAAGATTTACAAAAAAAAAATTTTGTATGAAAATTATCCTTAATAAATATTTGTTAAATTTAACAATCGTTTATGCATACAGGGGCACAGCTGTATTAGTTTCCGAGATAAAAAGTTTTTAATACTTATTCTTTGATTGGGCGTGGCAACTTGCCCACTCGTAATTTAGAAACGGAATAAAGCCTATGTTTCCTTCCAGACATACAGGAATACGCTGTGAATTTCAAGAAAATCGGTCCAGCCGTTTAGACGCCTATAGACTTCAATCAAATATAGAAATATACTATATAATATACATATATAGAAGATATATGTTCCTTTCACTCCTCGGGTAGAATAGGGCCATAATTAGGTAATTCCCATAATCTCGATCGAGGCTAGATGCTTGACTTCGTTCCACTGCATCCGCAATCTCGAAAGTTCTGTTTCTTTCCAAGTATGAGCTGTTCTCTTGACTCGTCTGCTTTGCTGCGGGTTCCAATCTTTGCTTGATTCTGTTTTGTTGGTTGCTGGTCTGCCACCATCCAAAGTTGGTTGTTGGCTATTGCTGCAGGCCAGAAAATTCGTAAGATCTTGCGGAGGCATTTGTTGAGAAATACTTTAAAACGTTGTAAATTGCGTGACGACATGTTCCAGGTGTCGCATCCATTCAACACAATGGCTTTTATGTTGAAATGAAATAATTTGATTTAAAGTTCTTTTTTTAAATATAAGACGTACCTTATTTATGATGCTGAGCCACCAGCTTTATCAATTTTGCTACACAAGTAGCAGAAGGACTTTACATCCTCAATATCCTGATCGCGAGGAAGTCTACGCCATCCTCATATGCGCTAGGGAATGTCTGAGGAGGAGGGCAAGGGGCCTGAGTTTGTTTATAACGTCGTCCGCTCTTAGGGCACATTCTTCTTTGGAGATGAAGTCCAGGCTGGTCATGGACTGTTTAGCGTCTCTGAATGAGACAGGGAAACACAATGACTTGAATTTGTGTTGGGTTCCCGGTCATGAGGGCCATGCGGGCAACGAAAGGGCTGATTACTTGGCAAACAGGGGCACTCGTCGTTCATTTATAGGCCCTGAGCCTTTCTTCGGCATCCCTGTGGGTCACATCAGGGGGACGTTACAAAAATGGCCCGAGCGTGAATTCCTTCAAGCATGGACGTCCACTTCTGAACTAAGATAGTCCAAAAGACTTGTGACACTGTCCCGGCGCAAGGCAGGCAAGTTTCTGCTGCTTGAGAAGGCGGAACTTAGACTGCTGGTCTATTCACGGGCCACTGTGGTTTTATATACCACCAGTTTAATATGGGTACCACATTTACCAAAATATGCAGATTTTGTGAGGTGGTTGACGAGACATCGGAACATCTGCTCTGCTGCTGTCCCGCCTTGGGGACTTCTGGGCGGAAATTTTTCGGGGGGCAAATAGTGGGCCCAACTGATGTTTAAGATCTTTCACCAGACAGGGCTATGAGCTTTATACGCAGCCTGAACCTGACATGGTGAGACACATGGGCTGCACAAAAGATCCTCTGGGTCGTGGTGCTTCTGGTCTTCCATGTACATACATCCTGATCGCTCGCGAAAAAAAGGCGATCGATTTTCCGGAACAAAAGCTAGCATGCTCATTTCGGAGTGATGGAGCAATTGTTGCCGAGAGTCTTTTGCTTATTTGTCATGCTTAACAAGGTAATGCCTTTCCAATTCTTTCTGTTGGTCAATTCGCCTTTTATAACCCGAATCAGTTTTCAAAATAAGGAAGTCAATAAAAACCAAATAATCACTGAAAGAATTAAAAAAAAATAAACACCGAAAAAATCAAAACCTTTTATATACGCCAAATTTAAAACCATCCTTAAAACTTTTACCCCCGTATTTATAAACGATTCTTAAATTAAACGTTTATTAAGGAAGATTTTAACACAAAATTTGTTTTGTAAACATTTATTAAATTTAAAAAAAGTTTATAAATACAGGCGTTAATATTTAAACAATTAATATTAATATTTAAACAATAATTAATATTTTTGTGAAAATGAATAAATTAATCAAGTTTTTACCAATAATCATTTCAATTCTGTTGAAAATGAGATCGTCCCAACTATTTGATGAATTCGTTCTGATATATTAACAATTTTTACAAAAAGTGTGGGCAAAAAAGCTTATATGTATGTAAATACTTACATGTTGTATAATTATTTTAAATTTTTTTTTGCCGCTGGTCCTGCTTCCATATTATCTTTTATTTTGTTTAAACAAATTTGATGAAAAAAAATAATTTTGTGGTTGTCAAAAATTTCTACACTAATGTCAAAATTTATACTAGCCCCCAGGGCTAGTGAAATTTTATTCATCTCAACTTTTTTTTTTTTGAAAATGGTATACAAAAAAACTACTGAATATTTTCTCAAATTTCTTTTTTTATTTGAAAGTACAATCCCTCCGGTTAATAATGGAAATTAATTTCATTTTAATGGCTGCCTTGGCTGGCCATGCGGTAGCCTACACGATCGGTCCAATTTTTAAGCACATTATCGATTGTGTGCAGCTGTATTTTACCAATGGCTTCACGAATATTGTCCTTTAAAGCGTCAATTGTCTCTGGCTTGTCTGCGTAACACTTATCTTTGACGGCACCCCACAAATAATAGTCCAACGGTGTCAAATCGCAGCTCCGAGGTGGCCAAACGACATCAGCTCTGTGGCTGATAATGCGATCCTCAAAAACAGGGCGCAAAACATCGAGTGTAGCTTCGGCTGTGTGGCACGTAGCGCCGTCCTGTTGAAACCAAATGTTGCCAATATCCTCCTCTTCAATTTTTGTGAACAAAAATTCGTTCTACATGGCCCGATAACGATCGCCATTGACTGTAACGGCCACTCCTTGCTCATTTTCGAAAAAAAAATGGCCCAATTATGCCTCTGGACCAAATCCGCACCAAACAGTGACTCGTTTTGGGTGCATCGGCTTTTCAATGTATGCGTGCGGGTTTTCTGTGCCCCAAATGCGACAGTTTTGATGATTTTTTTGGCAAAATCGGCATCTTCTGTAAGTCGATCGCAGGTTCACTTAGCGATGATTTTCAAAGTAATGTCGCAATATTTTCAAGCGTTGTTCAAGCGTACACACAACCATATTCGTTCAGCGGAAGGATAAAATTTAAGACTTGCTGCTAATTTTCCTTACAAAATTAAAAGTCATGAAGGTTGCCCCGAGTAAAAAGTCATATGGAGGATTGAATCTTACTTTTTACAAAATTTTTTTAAACTATTTTTTTTTTTTTGTTTTATTACTAAAATAAAGAGTACCTAAGTTTCGGTTTAACCGTACACATTCCTACTTGTTTCCTTCTAAAGTTCCTTTTTTACTGCTTGTCATTTATTTTCCATTTATTTAATTTTTTTTTTAGTTTAATAAACAAGCCTGTTTACATACTTAACCTATTTTTTTAAGATATTTTTATTTATTTTATTTTGTTGTTTTTTTTTTTTTTTTTTTTTTTTGAATTTTCTTATTTTGTTTACTCGTTTTAGGAAGCAAAGTAAAAAGAGAAAATAGGGAAATTATTAGATTTCCAGAGGATATTTGTTATACACATGACAGCATGTCTTTAACAAAAATAATATTGGAGTTTTCCAAAATAAAGTTTTGTAAGAATAAAAAAAAAATAAACATACATGAGAAAATATTTAGAAAAATTATAAAAAAAAAAAAATGTAAATATGCCAGTCAACAAAAAAAATCCCTTAAACCTTATTTTGCATATCTTTAACCAGTCATATGAAAAATCCTGCAAAACTGCTACAATTGCTGGTGAGAGATATGAAATTTATTAATAAAACAAATATTAAATTTTAATAGTTTTGCAAATATTTGCTGGAAAATCCTTTTAGAAAAATTCTATTTACCTAAAAGGCATTAAGGGCAAAAACGCATAAACAAGAGATTTTAAAAGTTTTTCCTGTTTTTTTTTTTTTTTAATAATAAAAAGTTTTCAATTTACTTGTTTATTTTTTCCATCATACTGGTATTTATGGTTTATTTTTTTGTCTAATTTACTTGAAATTTTTTAGTTCAACTCTGGATTGTTCCTGTATGTGGGTCTCCGCCTCATTGCACCTTCATTATTATTATTTATTTTTTTTTCTGCTTTAATAAAAGGATTGTTGTGTTTTGTGTGTCATAGAAAAGAAAATTAAAAATAAAATAGAAACCGAATGTAAATAGTCTTTGTTCTACATTTTTTATTTAATTTTTTTCTATTGTTTTTTTTTTTTTGTTATTATTTACACAAAAGTTACTGAAGTTATTCAGTGTAATTTTATTGTTTCTATTTCTGTTCTATTCTTTTGTTTACATTTTTAGTTGTTTACCAACCGTATACTTCATATTTTTTATTAAAAAAAATTAAAAAAAAAAAAATTTATAATGAATACAAGTAACATCAGCAATTATTGTGACCCATTTGTAACCCTTTTTTTTGCAACAGATAAAAAAAATATAAACCTATCCTCACTATAGCCGTAAAGAGTCCTGCTAAAATTATTTTTCTATTTTCACTTTTTGCCCTAAACAAAGACTTAAAGTGTAGTTTTTAAGATTTAAATAAAATAAAAGAGATAGACAAATTAACATACATACATATAAGAGACCTGTACACACGGTTGCCAGATTTAATGATTTATCGTCATTTTTACGATTTCTAAGTGCAAAAATGGCTAATCGGCGATTTATGTCTTTAATTTGCAACTTTTTTAATCGGTTTGGGTTTCTCAAATAGAGATGCAGTTGGCTTCGCAATTCTTTCACAGTTAAAAACGCATTTTAATAAAAAAAAGCTGCTTATTTAAAAGGTTTGCAATTATAAATGTTTTCTATGTTCTAGATAGTTTCTATTATATCGAATTCGTTTCATGCAGTTGCACCAATTTTCGAGGAAGCTAACTTCGTGATCAGAATCAAATTGTCGCTTTTGGATGTGGGAGCCTAAAGTGAGGCACGGGGCATAACCTTATCCAATAACAAGTTAGATAGTATAGTCAGTCCAGACCGACCATACGATACCCTACACCACTTTATTCACATACAACTATTCGAGAGTAGGTGTACTTAAGACCAACGTTGCTAAATATTATCAAGATACCTACATCTGAGATTTTTTTTGTCTTGAACTGACCTGTATGAATAAATATAAACGTAGGACTATTTCAAGGATATACACTATCGCCTTTACTGTCTTAGAGTCTAAACACAATGTAACGATAAATTATTGCGGTGCGGTTTTTCATACGATTTTGAAGTAAAAAACCGCAGTGCGGAACGGCATAAAATTAAAATCTATTTTATTTTCATTGCGGATTTTTTACTCGTTCTCTTTCTGATGTTGCCATAGTTTTTGAATAATTGGCTATGAACACAACATTATTCCAAACAAACAAAATGATAAAAATGTATGCACAAATAAATTAATAAAAATTTAAACAAAAAATGACAACAATGACAATCACACCGCACTTATGTTGTCATTGAGAACATTATGGTGAAAGCAACATCAACGTCAAGATGCATATGGCGTCTGAATGGCCGCATCGAAGACCTGAATTATGCCGACGGCATAACTCGGTTGTCGCGCAAACTTAATGACATGAAGTTAAGACTGAGTGAAATGGAAACTAAAGCGATATCATGTGGCCTTTAAATGAACTGCTTGTTTTTAGAACGCGAGTGCAAAAGTGACTCGTTCAACTGATATTTAAAACAAAAACTTGTCCAATACCAAGGCAATGAGAATTAACACGGTAAGTTTAAACAGTTTTACGCCACGCCATTGAAGATGTCTTTTAGTTATGCTACCTGCATTTGTATTCTGTATTTCACTTAGCTAAAGCTAAATCTCGATCGTTAAAATGCCTTAGAGAATACAAAATTAAAAAATGTTAACGATGACATTAACAGCTAAAATTGCGGCGAATTAAATTGTTATGGCATTGTCAAATTTAGCAATGCACGTTACATTTGCCAAAAATCGCTAAATCAACTTTATAGATTTTTAGCGATAGAGATTTAGCTTTAGCGAATTACAAAATACCAGTGGCCGTATCATCCGGAGGCTCTAAAAAGGACGTTAAAAGCCTAATCCAGTTTCGAGGCAAATTAAGCTAAACATAATTAAAAGCTACGTAAAATCCATTGGTCTATATGTATATGAATCTAAGAATACTGCTCGTTGCAATACCACAGCATTTCCTTCATCGAGTATTTTAAATTTTCTGGCCAAACGAAATCAGCACTGTTGAGCTCTGGGCATAAACTTAGATCCGCAGACAAACCTAGACGATGGGTTGGTTGATCATGCCCTACGAGAGCCACATTCCGAGATATACCGAAACGCCATTTAGCGAAATGATGGACCGGTTATGACCATTTAGGCTTCGTGCTTATGACAATTAGGAAGTATGTTCGCAATTTCAATAAACTATGTTCACTTTGCGCACAAAGTTAACATGGACAGCCCGCCAGATGGACGGACGGACAATTAGATTAGATTGAGCTGATTCTGATTCGACCGGAATACTGTTTTTATCTGTTATATACATCAGGCGCCTAATTCTGGCAGTCGTGATTGAGTACTTTCTCGATAACGCATAATACCTTCCACCGCCTTTGGCGGGTTTAAAATAGTAACTTTTAGTGCGGCTTTTTTGCCGGCGTAATTGGAACATTTTCCATTTTTGACAAAAATTACGCTGCAACGATGATCAACTGCGTTTGCTAAAGGGCCATGATATCGACGTATTTTAGGGCATATCTCGACGCTTGGAATTATGGCGATTTTGAAGCTAGCACATCCCGGCAGGCTGGTGGCTTATATCCTACGGATATTTGACATTTTGGTGTTATATCTTCCGGGGAAATCAGGTGCAGACAGATCTCTTTAAATCGCAGATCTCTTTAAATCTGGGGCTTGTTGCAATTCAATAGATGCCGCTTACTTTGTAGCAGATGAAGTTAGATAGCTCCAGCTCTAGAGCAAGTAACGAGTGTATAATTTGGCAAAATTGCTTCACATGTTTGTTAGTTCCGCTCATACAAAGGCGCGATGTTGGACGCACTTTCTTACTCAGTGTTACGTGCACTGTGGGCTTAGGCCGCTATGGCAGGTATTCACGTTCATCCCATCCGACTTATGTAGTCCAAACCGAACGGCTCTACAGCGAAGCAACATAATCGAATTATTAAAAACCAAGTTCGGCGTTGGAGTTTTCTCACTTTACGGTTCTTGTGAATTAATACCTCGTTCGAGCGCTTTAAAAATTTTAGCAAAAAATTTTTTATTAAATCCAATAAAAAAAAAACCTGACTAACAATGTATTTCAATTAACGAGACCCAAAAATTGTATAAACAGTATAAACACTATATTCTTAAGCCATTATAAACGACCGGATATTGCCTGTTTAAAGCAGGATAAACATTTCAATGCACATATTTAAAGAAAATCCAAATAGGTTAAACAAATTGTTCTTAAAATGAGGTAAAAGTAAAATCAACATTACGATTCGTTTTATGTTTTTGAAGAAATTTCAATGTATATTTGTGTTGGAGCAACTTTTTTTCCAAAAAAAATAACGCCTTCCATTCTCTACAGCTTTTAAGGCTCTTATTACAACTTTTTATATGTTTTCAGCACAAAAAAGAAGATGAAAAGGCAAAAAAGTTTCAAACAAAAATACTTGCAACATTAAGAAAAATAAAAATGAGGTTAGTGGCATTAAGTTTAGTACAGATACTTGAAACAAATTATAGCTTTAAAGGGATTTCCAAGAAAATCGCACTCGCCGTATTCTTGCTCGTAAACATTAAGGAAAGTCAACTATTTCGACAGTTACATTAAAAGGGAAAAAAGAAAAACATTTTTAAAAAAAATAAAAAGAAAAGTAATAATACAGGTGGTTTAGAAGGAGATGATAAAAAGGGATAAGAAAAGAATTGTAAAGAAGTTTATTTTTTTTTTAATAAAGTATAGAGATGACTTTTCCTATGCCCCTAAGAGGGGAAAGCGCTAAGATTGCTTGATATGCTTATAAAAGAAAACAGCATGACATTTTAACGAATAAGAAAATTCTTTGTCGAGAAAGTTTTCGAATAGAAAGAAATAATGTCATGTAAAAAATTCTTAATTTCGTTTTCTTTAAAAACTTCTACAGAATGTTTTAAAATCGAACCTTGACTTCCGCCAGGTCATTTCGTGTTATTGTGAATAATATAAGTATACCAAGAGTTGCTGTCATGCTACAACAGCAAAACATCAATGATGACAAGGTTACACACACTTTAACTCATGCATTTTGTAAGCAAACACACTCGTATTTAAACATTACAAAGGCAACATGTTCAAAATACTTAAAATTAAATTAAATAAAATTGCTGTTCTTGACGTTAAAGAAACAAATAAACATTTTTGCCAAAGGATACAATGCAATTTTCTTTTGTGTTTTCCCTTTAAGTATTTGAAGAGACATTGAGTTTTTAAAGCGTGACCGCTTATCCCTAAGCAAGTTTTTCTTTAAAGTTTTGCGAACTTCAAAATGTCAGATATCAACATTAAAGTTTGCAGGATGATATTACTGTTTGGAATTTATGTTAATAATGTAACATTTTTATTTTTAAAAACTTACGCGTTGACTTATTTTCTTTATATTAAAACTTCCAATTCTTATTCTTGCAAATTAGCCCATTTTACCAACCGGTGACTAAAGTTACCACCACTCTTAATGTTTTTGAAATGTTTTTTTTCTATTAGTTACTTAGAATCTTATTTATTATATTCAACATCGATCAACAGGAATGCGGCGAAAAATGGGTTAAATAGCACTTTAGTCCGTTAATGTTTAATTTAATTTTGTATATGTAATAATTAAAAAAAAAATTTAGAAATAAGCAATTGGAAAACAAAAATAGTACCAAAAAGTCTTCTCTTATAGTTTCTCAATCACTCTGGACTCTGCATGCAAAATTTTGTGTTTCTAGGTTTAGTACTTAAAAATTTCAAAAAGTTCTTATTAAAGAACGAAAAAGTACTTCAAATATCCCTCTTACAGATTCTCATTCACTTATGACCTTGCATGTTTATATTTATATTTCTAAGTCCAGTACTAACGGAAATTTTAAAAGTACCAGTTGAAGAACAAAAAAATTACACAAAGTTCCCTCTTATAGATTTTTATCCACTTTGGGCATAGCAGGTTTAATTTTATATTGCTGTTGTAATATTAACGAAAATTAAAAAAAGTACCAGTTGTAGAAAGAAAAAGTACCAAAAATCTCCCCCTTACAGATTCTTATTCACAAAGGACCATGCATATTCAATTTTATATTTCTGGGTCTAATCTTAACAAAAATCCAAAAAGTACCAGTTAGAGAACAAAAAAGTAGCAACATTTTTCATCTTTAAGATTCTCGTTTACTCAAGCCCCTGCACCAATTATTATTATTTTTTTCAATAAATATTATAGAAAATTCAGAGATTACCACATGCAGCACGGAAAAGTAAAATAAAGTAATTTAATTTCCCCTTTTTTTAAACTTTTTTCTCCCCATTGAAGTATCAAAAATTTCAATATCATGGTACATATTTGTCAATTAATGGAGAAAAATGTTTAGTAAAAAATGTACAAAAAATAGGTACGATTTTCAAAACTTAACCCTTCGAATTTCGAAAAAGTATCAAACTTATAATTGTATTTTCGTATAATCTTTATTTCCTTATTTATTTCTTAAAAATATAGATGAGGTGACAAAAAAAAAATTCTAAAATAAAGGTTATACCTGTTTACTGTTCAGAACGGCCGAATTTTAAAAAAGTACCAGACACCTGTACGCTTTTTTGTCTAATGCACGACTATAAGTATTAACTTTTTTTTTTACCCTCTCAGATTTTGCTTATATATATTTCAATGAAAGGTAAAGATGTGGCGAAAGATTAAACTAGGCAGTTCAAGTAGCCAGAATGCCCCGGAACAGAGCTCAAAAAGAATTATGAATGTCACCCCATACAGAACTAGATCAAAACGCAAACCGAGGTCAAGATGATTAAGTCGGAAAAAATTGCAGCACAGCCAATATACCAGATTACAGAACTTGATCACAAGAGCCTAACCGAGGTCAAGATGATTAAGTCGAAAAAAATTGCAGTGAAGCCAATATATCAGATTGGAAAAACGCTGCGCAAATCAGATCTGAGTCGAAGAAGAAAGTACACAGGCCCTTAACCACACCGGCCAAAAGAAGATGATGCCATGCAGTAAATACCTTTCAAATGGTGTATTTTTTGTTTAAAGCGGTTGAAAAACGGAGGAGGAAAGAGTTCCTAACAGTTTTGCCTTTGCCGATTTATATATAAGATGTAGTAAAATTTGTTCTATTATAGTTTGATAAAGCTACACATTTTCACAGATTGCCTCATGATTTATCAACAAATGCTTTTATAAACAAGACTGCAATGTCTTTGTTTGTGTGCCAATGTCGCACCTGCATAATATTTTTCCCAAGCAGTTGTGCCAAGTAATTGAGAAAATGCCTAAGTTTTATTTAAGCTGGAGGTCCTTAAAACCACTTATATACATACATAAGTATTGTATTAAATTTGTAAACTATTTGAATTTTTTTTAATCCCTTTTTTATTATACTTCAGTCTATCTACACTGTTCTATTAAGAGTTCAATAAACTAAACAGTTGAAAAATAACACTTCACTTAAACAAATAAACCGATTATGTTAAAAATACTTTATTTTTTTTTGGACTAAAGCACCATTCAATTTGTATTTTTATTTAGTGGTTTGAAAGAAATGACATTCGATTACTTAAATTTTTCTACTATTCAATTCAATTTTTTTTTCCTTCTTTTCTTTCTTCGTCATCTTATTTAATAGCCTTTGAATTTACTGTCAATAGCACACGGCGTCATTATGTTACACAAAATTATTTTTCTTCCTTTTATGTTGAAAAACAAACATAAAAAAATAACACTTAAACTGGGAAAAATTCACAAAAAAAAACTCATAAATTTAAAAGTCAATGAACCAGAGCTCACATAATTTTTTAACCATAATGTTCGTTAAACGAACAATAAAGGAATTGAATAAAAATAAAAAGAACTTGGAAAAAAAATCACACTATTTTTAGAAAATGTTGCTTTTAGTAAGAAGCGTACTCGTAAGTTTAGTAAGAAGTCTCTTTTTTCTTGGCAGCTTGGTAAAAAATAGTCAAAAACAGATTGGGGAAATTTCGACAGGATTTGGCACGAGTATAAGGCACTGTTTTCAAGTGTGAACCTTTCCTCTCTTTGTTTTTTCTTTATTTGTTTAACCATTATTTTTTTTTTTTTTTTTTTTTTGCTATTTGCCTTTTATTTTGAAATCCTATTTGCTGCCATTATTATTATTATTATTTTTCTCTTAAATTTGTTTGTTTTTCTTTCAACTTTATCTTAAGTTTATCAACCAACATCAACATTTTTCAGTTGGTCATAGTGAATAGAAAAAGTTTTGAAATCTAAAGTCAGGTCTGACGTTTTTTTTTTTTTTTTTTTTTTTTTATGAGGCAAGTTGTGGGAGCTGGTGGTAATTTCTTTGTTTGATATTTTTTCCGGGCAGCCTGCTGCTGCTTTTATTATACAAAAGCCAGCTTTTTAGAAAACTTCAATGAAAAAATAAAATAATATGCCACTTGTCAGGGCATGCTTTGAAGTTGAGTAGCTGTGATTTGTGTAAAAATAATATGTCATTGTTTTCTTATCAAAGTATTTACCAGGGAAACCGCAAATATGCAATTAAATGTTTTCTCTTGTGCGACCAATGGAGACAAAAACAATTTATTTATTCGTTAAAGAGTTTTAATAAATATAAGCAGCGATTTCTTAGTGCATATTTTTACCTTTGCAGCATTTTTTTGCATGTTTTAGTCAAAGAAAATTTTATTAGTTAAGCATACACTCGAAAATTTGTCTGTTAATACGTAAACGTAATACGTAAACCCGACCAACTTTTTTTTTACTTGTTTGTTATATAAAGGATGGTTAAATTTGAAGGGCCGATGTTGATTTTGATTAAAACACAAATTATTTAGAAAATTACTGTCATTTTCTTTTATTATGATAATATTGGTATGGTTCATTTATGCATGGAACAAAATATCGGCCAAATGGTCGCCGCGACCTCGGCGGCACACCCCCATCCGATGGTCTACATTTTCGATGACGCTGAGGCATAATTGAGGTTCTATGCCGTTAATGTGCCGAATTATCTCATCCTTTTGCTCTTGAATTGTTGCTGGCTTATCGACGTACCCCCTTTCTTTCAAATAACCCTGAAGAAAGAAGTCCAACGGTGTCAAATCACATGATCTTGGCGGCCAATTGACATTGCCACCCCATGAGATAACACGGCCATTGAATTTGTCGCGCAAAAGAACCATTGTTTCGTTAGCTGTGTGGCAAGTGGCACCGTCCTGTTGAAACCACATATCGTCCATATCTATATCTTCCAATTCGGGCCATAAAAAGTTCGTTCTCATCTCACGATAGCGAACACCATTCACAGTAACTTCCTGACAGGCCTCATGTTGGAAAAAATACGGCCCGCTGATGCCGCTAGCTCATAAACCGCACCAAACAGTAACTCTTTTTTTGGGTGCATTGGTTTTTCGACAATCACTCTTGGATTATCATTCGCCCAAATGCGGCAATTCTGCTTATTGATGAATCCACTGAGGTAAAAATGTGCCTCACGAAAAATCACGAAGTACACGATATGCATTTTGATTTGAAGGCCCATTTTCATAATAAGCCTGAATAACTTTAACGCGTTGCTCGATTGTATATCTTCCCATGGTTCAAATTGAGTTAGTCTCAAATTGAGAAATGTCAAATGAAATGCAGAAAAAAACTTGACGTTTAGGTGTGGTTCACATTCAACATCGGCCCTTAAAATTTACGCTCTTGTTCAGTAATAGTGTTATTGAACTGTTCATGGTTTTCAATCCAAATTTTAATATTTTTAATCAGGCTTAAGTTCATCAAATTTAATTTTCATTAAAATATGTTTAAGAAGAAATGAATTTTATAACATGAAATTAATTAAAATTTACTGATAATTTCTTATTCTTGGAATCGAACCCAGGTTTTCACGATGAGGTTGCCCTGACATGTTTCGATTGAAACCACACTGTCTCTTCAAAGGTGTTTGCCGTTTAACATACCGCCATTGACGACGGCTGGGAGTAGAGTTGCCAGATACCAAGAGTCGACTAAACTGGACAATAGAAAAAATTCACCTGGATTTTGAAAAAAATAGCTTGACAATTTTAAAATGCACGAAAAGAAAAATGTTACTTCATATTTGTTTACAATAAAAAAAAAACATAAAAAGCCAGGAAACGTAACATTTAAAATTCAGTTTTATGTCAAATAACAAAATTATGTATACACTACAGGTAGCAGCGAAAAGGGGGAAAACTCCTGGGCAAGGCGAATTTACTTCAGGTGGTGTCGAAAAGACAGCCGGTTATTTTTTTTGGTCATGCCATTTATGTCAAAAGTTTTGTTTACATGTGCTTTTTAAAATTGTGTTTTTAAATAAACATTTTGTTTAACAAGTTATTAATGAAAAAATAAAACAATAAAGAGATGATTAAAGAAACTATATATAAAAATTAAATACAAATCGTTTTTACATCACAAAAAATAATTTTTACCGTCATCACTATATCTTAATGGTATTTTTATGTTTATGTTCAGTTTTAATATTAAAATGCATAAACTGGACGCAGAAAAAAACGGTTTAGATTATTTTTAATAAAAGATCCAATTCAACCGAATTTGCAATTTAATGCTCACAAAATTCTCACAAGTTTATGTTATAAAAACTGTGTTTTTCTTAATTTAAAAAATATTTAATTTTTTTTTTTTTTTTTTCTCAAATATTTTTATTAATTTTTAGTCTAGTGATGCCACATAAATTTTTTCTTCAATCCCAAATTTAAAATAAAAATTTCTTGTAATATCCCCTTCAAAAATAAAAAGCCCACAAATACATTATTTTTAAGAAACTATTTAGTTTTAAAGTAACATATTAGTGGGCAAGGTATATTTACACAAGGTTAACTCTTTGGCCCATATGTTTGTCAGCTGTTTACCCCTAGTTGGAACCCAAACGTCAAATTTCGTGTATATGAGCCAAAATTTGGACATGTGTGTGTTAAATTGTTTTTGTTTTATATGAAGACAATTTTGACAACTCGGTTCCTTTTATAGAGCAGCATGTCTACACTCCCAAATGAGTCTACCTTGTGTAAATATACCTTGTTAGTGGGGATTAATAATTATCTTATAAATTTGTCATTTAAATTTATATAAGTAGGTATAAGTAAGTAAACTAAAACAATAATGTCATTTTACCAATTTTACAACTTGGTAATTATCTTTCAAATTTTAACCAAAAATGTACGTTTTTAAGGGAGAGGGAAAGTTGATCATTCAGTTAATCTTAAATATTATTAATACATTTTTAGTTTCTTGTATGACTACTGGTTAATATTTAAAACTTAGAGCATCATGTACATATAAGCAAACATTCTTCTAGCATTAATGGAGTACTAGCCTGAAAATTCCCGTTTAACCATTCAATATCGTTTACGAACATTTTAAGTTTTGACATTTCAAATACGGAGAATTAGGGTTATAATAACGACCCCACAAATACATCCATTGAATGCGTTAAATATCCATTGGCTAAAGCGGTCCATACACTAGCAATATTATTGTATATGATATTCGCCATATTATTTCCATTTTGTCCTATATTATGCAATAAGTCGCACAATGGTTTCATTCTTTCAATAAAAAGGTGAACATAACCTATAGTAATAACATAAACAGCATTGTACAATGTTGCCAACACATTTCACTTTCTTTTCTTTGTGCAATAAAAATCAAAAGTCTTTTGATTGTTGTCAATATATTGTGCCACCTTTGAATATCACATACACATTAGCGATATAATTGTACAATACGTAAATTTAAACAATTTAATTGCAAGTGTATGATCCGCTTAAGCCATTATATTGGTGGACATACGTTTGAAAGTATTTTTACTTATTAGAGTATTAACAGGTCAACCTAAACAAAAGGAGAAAATGTTTTTTATATAAGAAAAATTCTGCTGCTGACACATTTTAAATTAAAAACTATATTGCGTTCAGTAAATCCGATTTTTCAGCCGTCCGAAATTGAATTTGCTCTATAATTTGTTTATCATTTATACATAAATTGTATTAATATAAGTTTTGTACATGAAAACTCTTACAGATCTTATATATGTTGGACTGTTAAAGAAACAAAACGATCAATAATTTTCCCAAAAAGAAAAATATGTAGTTTATTTTTACATTCTCAATTAAAATCCGAAATTAATTTTTGCTATCTAATTTGATATTAGAACCCCAAATCTGGTAGCCCTGCTTTAGTCAACTGTTTTATACAAGGTGAATTCATATATATATTAATTCGCCTTGTATTTGACATTACATGACCGAAAAATAACAACAAAATACATGTTGTTTTTTGTGTTGTTGACTTGTTGTAGTCTCGCCGCCACCTGAAGTTAATTCGCCTTGCTCCTGGGGAATTTTTATTCACATAAAAAAGTACATATACAGCCATGATATGGAAGTCGAAATCGAGTGAGATTAAAGTCAATGGAGATTTCCCGTTAATTTTTTTTGAAAATTATCTTGGTTTTGGTTTTAAGATAAGTTATAATAAAGATTGGCTGTACCCATAGAATAAAGTGTGTATATAAAACGAAATAATTGAATGAACTTTAAACACTGGTTCGTTTTCAAAGTTTGATCGATTTTAATTTCACTCGGATTCGATTTCGAGAACATGGCTGATAACTATTTGTTAAGCCTAATATACATATTTTGTATTGTTATATGCAGAGTTTAATAACACTTTACTTTAGTTGTAAGCAAAAGTGTTTGAAACATGTAGCAAATTTCAGCACAATTTAGTCATACTAAAATCGTAGCCTTTATTCGGTCAAAGAAATGGTTTCTTGTAAGTAAAGATTATTAAAAATACCTTAAGTCCTTTCACAAAAAGTATCGGTTATTGGCATTAATTACGAACGAGATAAATTAATATAGATTTTGTACTGTTTCTTTCGCCAAATTAAAATTTTTTCCTTTACAACTTTTGTCTTAGTATACGATTTTGTTCTATACAAAATATTAATTAAATCATTAAAAAGTATAATTAATAAAAAAGTAATTTTTCAAAATTAAATATATTTTTTAACTGGATAAATTGCATTTTACTTTGTACCTGGACAAGACCCAACATACTGGACAATCCAGGTCGTCCGGCAACCCTGGCTGGCAGTCAAAAGTCAAACTGTATTGTAAATAGTGTATATCCCTAAAATTTTTTCACTTTTGTAAAAAATCGACACGTAATATTTATATCTAACCGCTCTAAAAATATCGTGCTATTTTGTGTACTTTTTGGTAATGAAATGGTTGGTTCTTAAATTTTTTTTAATAAAAAAGGATTGTTGAACAAGTGCTATATTATAAAACTGGGCTCAGTGCATAAATCCGGTTGCCCTGGTAATAAAATTAAAGGGAAAAAATACAAGCAAAACAACCTTTGAAATATTTCTGTGGCATTTTGACAAAACATCTTAAGTCAAATTGAAAATGTTGAAAAAAATGTTGTTAATCATACGAATTTTCATTCAAAAAACATTTTTGTTTACGTTTTAAAATTTTGTATTATAGAAGAAATTTTTCTTTAATTTTAATTAATTTTTTTTATAAAAATGATTTTTTCCCTATTTTTCTATCTTATCTTAGGTATATATATAAATAGGTATAGACTTAAGGTGTTTTGTCAAAATGCCACAGATTTAAGTGAGCAACAAATAAATATCTATATATTAATCTGGAAACTCAAAACAGTTAAGAACAGTTTGCTACTCTGTTTGTTAACCGATTTCACTTTCTTATTTTACTCGAATCTGTCTTGCGCAGCATTCTTATATTTTGATGTATTTTTCGACTCCATCAAGCCATCTTGACCTTGGTTTGCCTCTCGCTCTGGTTCTGCATGGGGTTGTTGTCATAATTCTTTGTCGAGCTCAGTTCCGGGGCATTATGTCGACATGTCCTGCCCAACTTAATCTTTGCGCCTTTATAATTTTAAACACATCTTCACCTTTTATTGATATATCTGTGGCTTGGTGCTAAAAGGGCCAATGTCAAAATATTAACTTTTGAGAAAATTGATATTAAAGTTTTTTTTTTATAGAAGAGTTCTAAGTGAAATTTGCTAGTAAAGCCTTTATGAAGCTGTTCTGGATTAAATTAGAACTTGACTGTTTAAGTAAAATAAAAGTGGGTAATAAAAGACAGCTTATGCAACAATTAACTCAAAACAACAAAATATTGACACTGGCCCTTTTAGAACCAAGCCGCAGATACATGTAATTATAAACTCAGGGAGTTAAAAAGGTCAAATCCGGTAGCCTCATATCTCAAATAAAAAAAATTAAAGCTTCTCGTTCTTCATTAGAATAAAAGCGGATATTTGTCTGGTACTTATTTGAATTTTGGCCCATTTGGGGTTTACGTCCCAGGTGTAACCTGTGTTTTCGAACTTCTTTGTCACCCCATCTATCTTGTAAGCCGATAAACATAAGAATAAAGAACATACAAAATACCCATCTTATCTATAAAGTACAAATATAAATTTCGTACTTTTTCGAAATTCGAACGTTCGTACCTTTTTATGGTACTTTTTGTTTACATACTTAATTTTAGGCTACCACTACAATATTGAATTTTTTGATTCCTTAATGGGGAGAGAAAAAATATCAAAAAAGGAAAACACGGGAAATTAATTTTTTTTTACTTTTTACACATGAATTAAATTGAATTAAATATATGAGAACCTTTAAGATTAAAGATGTTGGTACTTTTTTTGTTATTCAAGTGGTATTTTTTAAATTTTCGTTAAAATCTAGAAATGTAAAATTAAACATGCAAGGCCCTTAGAGAATAAGAATCTGTAAGAGTGATATTTGTGGTACTTTTTTGTTTTTCAACTGGTACTTTTTGCATATCTTGCATATCTTTTAGTATAAGACCTATAAACATAAAATTAAACATGAAATGTCCTAAGTAAATGAGAATCTATAAGAGGCAACTTTTTGGTACTTTTTTGCTCTCAAACTGGTACTATTCAAATTTTTATTAATACTAAGCCTAGAAACATAAATTTCAAAATGCAGAGTCCAGATTGATTGAGAAACTCAAAGAGTAGACTTTTGGTACTTTTCGTTTTCCAATTGGTACTATCTGATTTTTTTATATAAATAAACTTACAAAATTAAATTAAACATTGACGGTCTTTAGTGCAAGATAACATATGTACCGGATGGTGATCCCTCGCCAAATCGATCAACTAATACGGAAAAAATGCTCGAAACATTTTATAAAAATTCATATACATACATACTTATACTTATATGTATGTTTTCTTTATATTTGCATAAATAATTATGGTAATTTCGTTCACTGGGCAAACACTGGTTTTTTATAATGTTTTCTGTATATATATTTTTTAGCTTAAATAATATTCAAATTTTTTAATCAAATCTCTAGGAATTTTTATTAAAAATGTATACAAATTAGTCGTATTTTATTTAAAGTTTCATCTTAAAAAAAAAATAAACTTTAAATTCACTCAACATTTGTTTTTCTTCATGTGTTAGTTTTTTTTTTTTCTTTAAATACAAATCACAGAAACAGCATTAAAAACGTTTTCATGTATCTGTTTATTTTTATAGATATTCAAGCATAAAAATTTTATAAAAATAGAAAAAAATCTAAAAGCTGCTACAGAAAACAAAAAAATGGAAAAATTAACAAAAATAAAAAACCTTTTTTTGAAACACTGAAATTCATTATCATGCATGAGCTGTGTTTTGCGACAGGATATAAATAAATGTATATTGTTTGTAGCAACCACTATTCAAACGCCAAGGCACTGTAGGGAAGTAAGCACTACATTTTGGTAGGACAAAAACGAGAGAATCTTCGTCAATTGATGAAAAATTACATTTTTGCTAAAAAAAAAATTATATTTTTAGGGTTAATTGCAATTTATAAAATATTAAAATCTTGTTATTTCTTTTATTGGAAAAAAAAGTTGATAAGTATAATATTTTTGGTAAACAATTTAATTTTGGTGAGAAAAATATATTTTTTTTGTGAAAAACCCGATTTTCAATGAAAAAACCCATTTATAGTGAATATACCAATTTTCTGTGTAAATATCGATTTTCTGCGATAATATAGATTTTTACTAAAAAATTTCTATTTCAGATTTTAATTTTTAGATTTTAAAAAAATATATTGTTAAAAATTAAGTTTTGGGCGAAAAAAAGCGTAATTTTGGCGAACAATTTTTTTGCAAAGTAAAAGCCAATAAGTACTTGATTTTTAAAATGAAAAACAGGTTTGTGGATTCAAAATCATTTTATTTTTTAACGTAGTCTTCTTTCCAATTTTTTATCCCTTCCAAAAAATTCGATTTGTCAAGGTCATTAAAATGGGAATTTGCTTTTGAGATTATTTCATCTCTAGAATCAAATCTCACCCATTTCTTCAAGCTTGGAAACAAGAAATAGTCACTCGGTGCTTAATCCGTAAGCAAAGGAGCAGTTCGTACCCTAATTTATGGAGTTTTGCAATGCATAAAGAACAGACAAAGCTAAGTTTTTTACATCTTCTCCTCAAATCACGTGGTATTCTGCTATCAACGGCTGCAAGGAGGAACTAAATCACGCAGCTTATAATATGTTGATAGGAGTCTACTAACAAATTTCTGTTGATAGAATCAGTGTTTTCGTTGCAGTTAACAGGCGGGGAACTTAAAAAGTTACGGGCTTATGGACCCTCGTAATTGCTTTATAATAAATCATTTTTGGGAATTGTAATAAAATCAGAAATATTTAAATAATAAAGATAAATTGTACCAATATATTTGGTAATATTTAGAAAAAGCTGTTAAGGTTTGCTAAACCTTTTATTTTAGTAAAGCCCTAGTAAAAAATGGAGCTTTAAACGTAGCACCTTTAAAAGGGAGAAATGTGAAATTTTCACTAACCATCACGTCTAAAGAAGGCATTTATTTTATACAAGGGGTTCCCATTTTTGGCAATAC
The DNA here is from genome assembly GCA_963931875.1 of Pollenia griseotomentosa. Lineage (NCBI taxonomy): Eukaryota > Metazoa > Arthropoda > Insecta > Diptera > Polleniidae > Pollenia > Pollenia griseotomentosa. The sequence continues at coordinate 15,117,820 of OZ007561.1, forward strand.
ATTTTTGACACAAAAGCGCTTCAAAGTTCAATAAAAACGTCATGCTTTTAAAAAAACCATCGAAATTGCTAAAATCTCTACATCGTTAAATTCAATGATATCCTTCTTTGTATGTGATTAGTTCTTTGTAATCTATGTATTTTTTGTTTGGGTAAAATTCGTAGAATATTTATTTTTAATGAAAAGGTAAATTTCAGTGAAAATATTACTTTTAGTGAAGTGAAATGACGATTTTGGTAGATAATATCGATTATATCTCAGAAAAAAAAATTTTTTTCGGTGAAAATATGGATTTTCAGTAAAAATATCGGTTTTCAGTGAATATGCATATCGATTTTCAGTAAAATTTATTTATGTGCTATCAAGAAAAAAATTTTCATTAAAAAAATCGATTTTCAACGAAAATACTGATATCCAGAAAAAAGTCGTAGACATTTAACGAAATAATCGATTTTCATTGAACCTGTTGCATTGTTGTTCAATGAAAATACCAATTTTCAGTAAAAATATCGATTTTCAGTGAAAATATTAATTTTCAGAAAATTTCGATTTTCAGGGAAGAAAATATCGATTTTCAGGAAAAATATAGATTTGCAGGGAAAATAAAGATTTTCAGTGAAAATACCGATTTTCAGTGAAAAAACTGATTTTAGTGATTATACCGATTTTCAGTGTACATATCGATTTTCTGTGCTAATATATTTTTTACTAAAAAATTTCAATTTCAGCGAAAAAATATTGATTTTTAGTAAAATTTAAAAAAGCAAGAGAAAATATCGATTTTTATTGAACATATCGATTTTCAGTGCAAATATCGATTTTCAGTGAACATATAGATTTTCAGTAAAAATTTCGAAAAAATTTGCGCAAAAATATCGATTTGTAGTAAAATTTATTTATATACCATAAAAAAACAATTTTCATGAAAAAATATGGAATTTCAGGGAAAATATTGATTTTCGATTTCAGCGAAAATACATATCTATCGATTTTCAGTGAATATCGATTTTTGTAAAATTGATTTATATACTATCAAAAAGCAATTTTCATGAAAAAATCGATTTCCAGAGAAAATTTAGATTTTCAGTAAAAATATTGATTTTCAGTGAAAACATCGAAAAAAAATTTTCAGTGGAAAAATCGGTTTTCAGTACAAAAATCGATTGTCAGTGAAATTGATTTATGTTTTACAAAAAAGCCATTTTAGTAAAAAAAAAAATCGATTTTCTGTGATAATAAAGATAGCTATCGAAAATATCAATTTTCAGTGGAAATATCTACCCTTTCCCTAAAAACATCGAATTTCAGTAAAAAAAAAATTATTTCGGGAAAAAGTTTTAGTAAAAATGTTTGTTTATTATTTAAAAAATATGTTTTAAGATATTTTATTTTCAATCTTTAGAAAAATTGTAGACCTTTGATAAAAATTTTGATTTTTAATTACAATTGTGATTTTATAATTATAAGTATGATTGTGATTTTAGTTGAACTGTTAATTTTCAATTTTTAATATTTTTAGTTAGGCTTGAGTTCATCAAATTTAATTTTCATTAATGTGTCGTTTACAGAACACGAGCGCCTTACTCGTCCGTTCAACTTACATTTAAAACAAAAACAAAATTTCGGAAATTGTTTTTGTTTTAAATGTAAGTCGAACGGACGAGTAAGGCGCTCGTGTTCTATAAACTACACATAAATTATTTTTTACTGAAGGAAGCAATTTAATTTGATTTTTATTAAAAATATCCATTTAATGTGAACATTTTTGGTTTAAGTAAGAATATCGATTTTCTGCGAATAGTTGAAAGAGGGTTTTTGAAACTTGATATCCAAAGTGCTGATTGAAATTTATTTTCGCTTTGAGCTTACGATCAACTGAATTATACTTTTAAAGCCATAGTGCACTAACGAAATAAGTTAAGCACTTGGAGGTACTGCTGGTACTATTCTATGTTTGCATTTATGGTTGTGTTAGTTGAAGTGGATGTGAAAGTTGTAGAAGTATAGAAAGTATATTTATAATAAAACATCTAGGGACATGCAACCAAAAATCATAAACTAAAATACTTTTATCATACATTCGTGTACCACCGAGTATATAAAAAATGTAACAAACATTTTGTTGATACAAAGAAAAAAACATGATTCACTTAAACAAAAAGAACCTTAGACACTAAAACTAATAGAAGCCAAAATGTTGAAGCAAACCTATAAAACCAGCGATCATTAGTGTGGGATCAAATGTATAGAATGCCAAATAATGAATTAATAATTGAAGCTTTTAAAAGAATTATTAGTGATTGCTTACACGCTTCATTCAGGTTTTACGTTTTACGTCTTAAAGTTTTTTTTTTAATCCCGCGAAGCTCTGTGCTTGTCTGCAGGAAAGAAACCATAGTCTCTGGCGGGAATCGAGCCCGCAACCTTGGCACTGATAGACTATCTCGTTACCAGCTAGCCTACTGCGGCAATCATAGGAGAGAAAGTAGCATAAATTAATTTTTTCCCTTCTTCCCATCAAAGTTCAAAACTTGGCGATTAAATACCTGAAGAGTGTGAATCAGCACTTACGTTAACTAGAGTTAGAAAACGAATTTCCTTAGTTTTCGTGAGAAATTTTAGCCACCCTAATGCAAATAAAGTATAACACATTCAAACTTCATGTTATAGAGCTACTGAGTCGTTTATTGCTACATGTTGTTCACTGTTGCTGCTGGCATACAAAGTTTCAAAGACACAAAACCCACAAATCTGAAATAAAAAAAAAAAAAAAATATTTCCTTATTGTTGCTGTTATTTGGCTGTTTGTTTCTGTAGCTCTATAATGCATAAAGTTTATGGCTGTTGCTATAAAAACAACAACCGCAAGTTTTTTAAATTTACAACAGGAGAAAAAATAAGATTTTGAAGGTAGAAAAACTACAATGGAAAATACGAAACTCTGCCACAACAAGAACAAAAACCCAAAAACTTTAAAAAAATATTCAGAACGATTACGGCAACATAAAAACATTTCCAAATAGTTTTGTTGGTTTCACAAGATTGCAGTAGCAAAAATTGCAAGGATTTATATAAAAAATTAAACTACAAAGTGGTTGTTAAAGGGATTTAGGTAAAAAAAATATATAAAAGTGAGATTATACAGACAGTGTTACATATAAAAATTAAAACTAGTGCAAAAGAAGAGAATATTTTTTATTTACAAAATAAAATTACCGCACAAAGAAATGTCACTTCAAACTCTTGTGAAAAATAAACGCTGCCATAAAACTCAAAAAAAAAAAACATGTCAACTTATTTAAAAATCCCTTTTTTCCATGTATGGCGACGTTGTTGACCACCGCCAAAGTTGATTTTTTTTGTGGTCTTTTGTTGTATTGCTTTGCAGAAGCAGTTTAAACTACGTTAAATCCCTGATATTAAAATATAGAGGATTTCAAAAATTCATAAAAGAAAACCAAAATCTGGAGAGATTTAACTGTTAAGTCAAACATCTGGAGAAATTTAATTTTTACGTTTAATTGCTAAGCCCTCTCTAAAACTTTTGCTCGCTGGCAGATTTTAGTTTTTAAATTATGTTTGAGTTATAAGTGTGAAATAAATAGATTTTATTTTAATATCTGTTTGCTGTGAATATGAATATTGAAAACCTTAATTTTTAATCATATCACTTCTCTTCTTCTACTTTCAGAATCATTTTATGGAAAAGAAATGGTAATTATACAGTGAAAAAATATGGCATACAGGTCAATATGAATAAGAGCGGTAAAATTTTTTAAAGTTAAAGTACAATTTCTAACAAATAAATGTAAGGTTGCCTCTTAAACACCTGAACGTTTGAAAATACGTCTTGAAATGTACAGTGTTTTTCCTAGCCGCAGAGAAAATATCTGCAGCCATATTTTATAACCATATTCTTAGAGCAACATACTGGACTTTAATAATGTTGATATTTGTAGGTACTTAAATTATGGTTAAATATGCGCAAAACATGGTTAAAACTTTCCAGAATTCGGTCGAAATTAATCGTAATTTGCTTAAAAATAAACAATAATAAAGTCAAAGTTAACTATTATTTGGTCTAGAGAAGCCATATCTTATTCAAAAATAACCATAATATGTTCAAAAATAATCATAATATGGTCAAAAATTTCCAGATATGATTGTGGCTTTTGGACTAATTGAACCATAATATGGTTGCCGGTGACAAAACTATAGTAAATGTAACCATAATTTGTTTTGTTGTAGCTTAATTTTATTAAAACATTACGTTCTTCAATTGAACCATTTTTGCAGTTTCAAGGGAGGTAAACATTTTATTGTTCAATACAAACAAAATACCATTAAACGCGAAAAAAGTAATGTTAAAAACAACCATAGTTTGTTTGTTGCCATTGCGGGGACTACAATATTTTTCTAACCAAACTTTAACCATGCCTTTTCTCTACGTGTACACTTAGAACTTAAAGAGTACTTAAAGTTGGCATAGCCTTTTTAAACCAGAGTATATTTAGAGTCTCTTATAATTATATTTTTCAGTTCATACAAAATAGGGTGTCCCAGCAACTCCTCTAGGTAGTTTTGGATTTAATTCTTGCCAAAGGCTCTGGTCTATTTGACTACAATGTTATTACTAATATTATTACCAACACAAAAAGTAATTTATTACACAATGACTCTATTCCGTAAAGAAGTTGCATTTGGTCAAAACGCCCTGATTGCAAAGATAAAAAGAAATCACCAACAAGCGTTTATTTTTCCAATTGGTGTTTGCAATGGCTACAGAACAACAGCTTTAAGCAGGGCTGCCAGAAAAATCGCAAATTTACTGAGAAAATATTAAAAAGTCGTCTTGTTTTAAAAAATCGTCAAAAAGAAACTAAAAGGTTGTTTTTAAATCATTCTTTTTATATATAACAATTCTAATTAAGAGGTATTTTATACATACATATTTATTTACGCGAAAAAATTTTTCACAGGGCTGCATTTTCGGATCCCGGGTCGTTCTAGTGACGTACACTTGCATATCGCCCAATTTTACCGTTCTAGAATTCTTTTAAATAAAAAGCTAGCAGTCAAAACAAAAAGAAATAACAATGTTTACATTGAAATCAGAATGTGAAAAAATTTACCGTATAACACATACACGTGTTTGTGTGATGTTGTTTTCGCTCATTTACTATTGCCCACAAACTGAAAATCTTGAATTCATTGTTTCAAGCATAAAAAGTAACAAAGGCAACCCGAAAAACAAATACAACAGAAAGAAAACAAAAATAAACATGTATTCAGTTGCTAAATAAATTTCAACGAAGCGGGAGTGTTACGCATGTTGTTATTTTGGCAAATTTTGCAATTTCGTAGTGGTACACTGACCATATATTTATTGTGTTGTGATCAAGCTGTGCTCATGTATGTTTTTTTCAGCTTGTTTTAAAAACTTTTCAGCAATCATGTGGGATGATGAATTATATAATAATCAAGTTTTTTACTGAACTTTAAAACACATTTTGAAGTTTTTGCTCACGGCATTTTCGATTTAAGGTGACCGTATGTATATATATTAGGGTATTCATTCGGTTAACCGTTAATCGGTTAACCGATTAATTACTACCCGATTAACTGACCGGTTAATTTTAAATTGGATATTTTCGATTAACGGTTAAACCGGTTAATTTCAGTCGATTAATCGATTAACCGATGTAACAAAATTTTGAAAATAAGTAGTATTTTAACATAGTTTTTTATGTTTTTAACTATTTGTTTCGCCTCATAAACAAAAGGTTTGTGCTTAGAAAATATTTTTTCATGCAATATATATCCTTTTAGCAATAAATTCCTCAAGTACAGTACAAAATCAGAAACTAAGGAATATGGAAATTCATTTTGCAGAATGTTCTCTGCTGAGACTTGCCAGGACGAGTCAGATGATGGCCTAACAACAGAAGAAACTCTCGCTATGAACACAAACAATCTTTTAACAGAATTTACCGAAACAATTAGAAGTGTTATCATTTTTAAAAAATGAAAACCGGACTGTAACGGCAAAATGGAAGATTTTATATGTTTAGAGAAATTCTGGAAAATGACTGAGAAATAAGATATTCTGTATTATTGGTTGCTTTCGATTTCTCCAACATCTTCGATAAGTAGTAACATTTTTTTTGCTCGTTTTAGTCCAAGAATTGTTTTGTTGGTTATGTTATTGTTTGTTTTTTGCTAATAAACTCCAAAGAATAAACAATTTTTGCATTTTTATTTATTAAAATCACTTAATTTATAACAAAACTTTATTAATCGGTTAACCGATTAATAACAAAATTAACCGATTATTAACCGATTATATCAAAACCTCGGTTAATTAATCGAGCGGTTAACCGATTAAAGCAAAAGCCCGGTTAAATGAATACCCTAATATATATATATTTTATCGTTAATTAAAACTTGTTGAATTATATAATAATAATATTTTTACTAAACTCCTTTCTTTTTTTTGTATTACATATTTACATACAGTTTCAAAAATTTTTCATAAATTTCTCTAAGTGTAAATCAACTAATTAACTCCCTTCTATTCAATGTTCTCTATCTGCCCTTCGCTGATTTATAAAACTTAGTTATAGTGTTTTTAAAACATTACCAATTTATATCTGAGCTTAACGTTTTTATTATGTCAATTAAAATTTTCATTTTAAAGCTGTTTAATGTTTGTTTTATATTGTTTAAATACACTTCAAAGTTGTTTCTTATTGATTTTAAGTGCTCAAGGTTGAAAAGTTATACATTTAATAACGGTCTACTTCGATTTTGTATTATGATCGTTTACAGTAATCACACGCAACCCGTACATACATATTAGTATAAACATTTACAAATAAAAAAATATTTAAATCATACGCTTTGTTGCTTTAGATATTTATTTAATATTAATCATACGTAACCGGCATTTCATAACCTAGAGTTCTATCTACACGCAGAGAAAAAACATGTTAAAATATGATTCCCTCCAAGAAAATTTTTTTAAGGAAAATTTTAAATATGTAATTAGTATTGTGGTTATTTTGTTGAACTATTTATGGTTTTTAATCCAAATTTTTAATATTTTTAATTAGGCTTAAGCTCATTAAAAAAAATATACTATGTTTAATTTAACTATATTATTTTCACCGACAATCATAATTTGGTAAAATTAGTTCTCCATCATGGTTGCCTCAGCAAATGTTATGGTTGAATATGACAATAATTTGTTTTTAAATAAACAATAGTATTTTGCTCTTTTTCAAGAACAACATGCTATGGTTGTAAACCAACCATGCTATTATAAATGTGAAACATATTTTAGATGCTATGTACCATAGCATATTCGAAGGCAACCATAATATGGTTCTGGCTTCTTGATGGAGGCCAAATTAAACCATAATATGGTTGTCGGTGACAATATTATGGTTAATTTAAACTTAATATGTTTAAAATTCTCTTTAAAATAGTTTTGTTGGAGGCGGCTGTTAAACATGTGTGTACATGGGTGTACGATAATTTATGACTTAAAACCTGGCAAAAGTTTATCAAAATCATAGAATCTGTTATGGAAAGAAGTATATATTTTATTACCTTCGCTTTTTCATTTAATTTGCATCGTAATGATAAAATGGAAAACAAAATCGTGATAAATGCAAAAGAAATTTTAAGTTTTTTGAACTCATTCACTATTTGATTGAGATATACTTTAAAAGTTTTTGCTGAACTTGGGTAAAGAATTTTTCGATAATTTGCTTAATTTTTTCCCCTTCTTTTAAAGATGCCTTCTGCCAACTTGACCAAAGAATTTATGATAAGAATTAAAAACTTAAAACTATTTAAGTTCTATTATTACTAAGTCCAACGTAAGAACTGTTTTTTTTTTAAAGATATTTTTAAATATCAATATATTAAATATTATTTTATTTACAAAAATTGAAAGAAATTTTAAAAATATTTGTTTGCGGTAATAACCAGAAAAGAAACTTTACTGTCTGTTCATGGTTACTATAATTAAATATAATATGGTTGCCTATGACAATAAGATGTTAAGGTAACGATAACATGTTTGAACGTTTATTTTTAAAAGCGACAGCAACATTTAGCTGAACAAATATTGAATTAATTAAAATTACCCCACAAGGAAAAATTTTTTCATATAACGAAAATCGATTTACACATCGTACCTATTCAACAATACTGTATTAACTCAAAATTTTTAGTTTTTCAATTTTTGGAAAACATCTACAGCTATTATTCATATCTACCCGCTGTAAAAATATCGAGCTATTTTGAGTACCTTTTGGTAGAGAAACGGGCCGTTTAAAAATACTTTTTAATATGCCTTCCATAAAATTGTTTTGCTTTTACTGAAAATTTTGAAATTTTGAGTTAATACAGTATTGTTGAACAAGTGCGACATGAAAATAGGTCATTGTGTAGCATAAATTTAAAATTTTCAAAATATTTTAATAAAATATTTTAGCAAAAATAGAGATAAAGGAAATTTTAAAATAAAAAACTTTGCCTTAATCCAAAAATTATAATTTAAACAATTCATTTGTTGGCTAAAAATTTAATGTCTGGCTGACAGGGTTTATGCCTTAGGTCAGTTGACATTAATTTCGATATAAAAAAGTGATTTTTTCTTAACTTAGAAGTCCTTTTAAAAGGAGCAAACAAAAATATGAAAACGCATCACAAATGGATTCAAGTTTTGTCGTCAATTATTTAATTGATTTCTTAACAAGGGATGTAAGAATTAACGATATATCGGCGATATTTTGAATATATACCGATACCGATATATCGGCGATACATCGGATATATCGGTATCGGTGATATTTTACTGTCAACACATCGATACTTTTTTAGAGTTTTTAAAAGAAACAATGTACTTTTCAATACCTTTTTTTGCATAACTACTAAGAGCAATAAGTAACACATTAAAAGACAGTCTAAAAAATCAAACAGAATAATAAAATTGTTCTTTTAGCTCATAAGCTGGAGGTTACCATAGTAAGAAATAGTCTCTTGTTGATAAATCTTGAATGTATTTTTACTTCTTAGGATTTTATTGCTGAGTAAAAATCATTTTGCTGCAAATTTTTGGTTACTACAAAGAGCACATAAAACCAAAAGGGAAACCCACTGCTTCATTGTCTGACGCTATTTCGCTAGTTAACATTCTTTGAACATTATTAGAAAATACAATTGGGGGATTCACAAGGTGTCATAAAGTCATATGTCTTAAAATAATAACATGAAAAATACGACTGTTGTGAACAACCCCTCATAACTTAGTGTGCTATTTTGAATTTAAATCAGCTGATTTAAAACAAATATAAATATTTACGTAAAATCAAAATGTTTTTTAATTATAATCCATGAACTATTAAATTAAATCTTTCCTGACTATTTTTCATTTTGCAGACGCAAACCACAAATAAATTGTATTTTGTTTGTTTACCAAACATCAGAGTCCTAAGCCGATCTAATTTGACGCCGCAAGTGTTTTGTTGCAAATATGCTAGCCGCAGGTTAAATTCGGATGTTAGCCGGATAAAACTATACCATCACCGGCGACGCACACTGGTTCATATTTTGAGAAGGCGGCCAAAATTATTTTTTTTTATGTTCTCCGATTTTAAAATTTTTTTATTCATGTGAAAGTAAATACTAGTGAACCTCGGGAGCCAAAAAATTTCAACCCTATTTCAACTATTTCATTGAGAACAGGGTGGTCCGAAATCGACTTTCTCAATATTTGGTTATAGTTTTCAATTTCTGAGTCAATTTTTGAAGTTGAAATGCTCATAACTTTTTTGTTTTTTAAGATTTTTTGATTTTTTATTAGCTATAAGTGGTTTAAAGGATTAAACTCTGCGACCTCTAGAACTATTTAATTTTTTTTTTTTTAATGTCAAAATTTCCCGGAAATTTCCTACTTTATAGAGCATAAGTCCTGAGCGTCAAAATGCGTCAAAAAAAATCTATACTCTCTTGTAGTCCAGAATCTAACCTACATTTCTATACCCCATTGTACACACATCTGGATACGGCCTTGCGAACTACAGCAATTTCTGTGACCCAAGGTAAGATATTCGGTTCAAAAAATAAGTCCTGCAAGGAAACATTACTGAAATTAAAGAAGGTGAATCTTAAAGAATTTTCGACAAATAAAGCAGTTCAGGCCACATAAATTATCTAGCACGTCAGGTTATCAATTAATTTGGAGAAGGTAAAGGTATTGCCATTGTTATGAACTTATTGTGGGTGAACGGATGCTGCAAAACAAATAGGCGACATTAATAGACTAACACATTAGATTTCTGAGGAAGTTAAACATTAGTAAATAGCCGCAACATAAACTACATAGTTTAATTACCTGAAACTTGCAACTTTATTTAAAAAAATGGAAGACCAGGTAAATGGTAAAAAAACTAGCAATCAGTTATATTTTACGTGAAAATTACCTACATGTTACCTGTTAATTTATTGCCGGTATGTTATCCTTTTAAAAAATGTGAAAAAAGGGGTTTTTTTATGTTTCAAAGAAATGCTAATAAAAGATTAAATTTGTATTTAAAAAAGGGTTTTTATGTTTCAAAGAAGTGGCAACAAAAGATCATTAAAAAAAACTTCTATCAAGAGTACAAAAATGCATGCATTCATAATTTTACCTTCATTATTGTTTAAACAATGGCTAAGTTCAGTTATAAAGTTCTCGCAGATATATATTTTCAACAGAAAGATGAAAAAGATTTTGTGTTACACATAATGAATAATCCATTCTTTAAATTACACTGCTTTACAAATTTTTAATTTGGAAAAATACCAAGAACGCTACATGCCTAGATAAGTTAATTGGGACCTCCTGAACACGAAAAACACTGTAATTTTTTTTTCTAAGTACCGTTTTTTAGATAACGGTACTGTTGTGTTTTTCGGTGTATTGTCCCACTCAAACCCTTGAGGAGCCCAACCGAAAAGTCCGATCGAGATAATTGGCATATCGTTCGAAAGGTAATTGCATGCCTTTTCCGCCGATATTATTTCTATCTGATAAGAAATGGCTGAGTTATGGCACCTCAAAATTCAAAATTTGCCTATTTTTACGTTTGTTTCAAAAATTTTCATTTTATTTCGTTTTTTTTTCTACGTTAAAGTAAAGATCTGGAATGTTTTATTTTTTTACCTAATTTTTTCAAAATATTCCTTTTCAGTTTTATCCTTATAACAACTCGTCTCGTCCCAAAAAAGCCAACCTTTGGCCCCTGTGAATATTGTTACTAAAAAATTTACAGGGGCCAAATATTGGCATTTTCTGACAGGATCTAAGTTCGACAATAAAAAATAAGTATCAGTTGTAAAATACAATAGAAATAATGATAAATTATAAAAAAAATCATATTTGAAATATTCAACTTTTACACCGAAACTCAACAAAAAAATGAAAATGCATTTTGAACTCCCCATAACTCCCCATTGCTCCTATCAGTCGAATTTTACGTTTTATAGCGCAAATGAAAGCCTAACATCGCACCTATCGAACGCATAAAAAAATACCGATCCAGTCAAAAGTTATGGAATTTTGACCGCCTTCTCGTAAAATTTCCCACTGTGCGACGGCTACAAAATCATAGCCGCTCAGCTCAGTTGCTCGGCGCAGGTATCTTCTGATTAATTACGACAGCACAATAAACATAGCAAGCAAACAACAACAATATTTTTAAACCATTGTAAAATGTTAAACCATTATGACAATATAACATGATAGCACACTTTGTGAATACCCCAAATAAATGAATAAACTGAGGCGTAGAATAGTTCAGAGTCCCAATAACTAGCAACTTACTTCGCATTAGCTCTAAATGAAAGATTTGGGTTAAGAAAAATCTAGTGTTCATCTACCATTCTGGACTGTCAATACAAAGCTCGAAAATTTCAATAATTCGAAGACAATATTTTGAAAAAACGACTTATTGAGCTTCTTAACATGACTCTGCATTTCGAAAGTGTTGAAGGCACGGCAACCCCTACACCAAGCAAAAGTTTTGAAGAGTATACAAGGACTGGCCTTTGGAGCGCTTGTTCAAATATATCAAGCAAATTTCGAAGAGGATAAGCCGCATCCTACGCTGTTGTTCAGCTGAAGAAAAAGTCTAGAGATGGCTTTGATCTTCTTATTTTTATAGAGATTATATCCGCTTGTTTACTTATACCCAACATAAAAGAACAGAAGTACTCAAGTTTTTAACTGAGTTCTGTCGCATTTGAGCGAATATTTTTTACGACAGGTCTGGTTCAAACGGATTCGCAAAATCGTCTATCTCCACAAAAGTTGAGAATACTTTGTTTTTTTTTTACAAAAATCTTGTAAATATTAATTTTAAATATTAATAATCCTTTATATTGTAACTTTGTATATTTTACTCTTCCCGTTCTCTATATATAAGCAAATCTCTTTCGCACTACGCCATCTTCTCCGATCCTTTTTAATAGCAGATGTTTTATATTGATAACTAAGCTTTTTGTTTTAATTTAGCTGTTGCCGTTCTCCAGAAATTCAGAAATCGATTTAGTGGAGGAACCACTTTTTTAATCTCGCCCACTCTTTGCCAGATGTCGTCTATTGATATCGAAGCTATTTGTACTAAATTTGGAACGATTTACTATTTCTATTCTTCAGATATACAGAAATCAATTTAATGTTTGTATGGGAGGTGCCGCAACCACTTGGAATTTTCGATTTTTTTCTTTATAGACCTTAGCGAAGCAATTACGAATAAACCCGAAGAAGGAAGATCCAGTTTTAAATTTTGTTTAGGTTAAGTATTGACAATAGTTAACTTAAATTTTTAATATAAATATATATAAGTTTTTATATAGTGTAAACGCACACTTTTAGTGCAAATACTATTTATAAAAGTATTTAATTGTATTTTAGATGTCATGCATTTTTGACAGGTTCAGTAAAGTCGTTACAAGCCTGCACCTGGGCAATACATTTTACTTATTTAATATTCTTTTAGCAACATTTCTCCGGAGAAATAATGCATCATATTCAACTCAAGCGTGCAAGGACATGCAACATATTCATACCTACATTTTTAAGTATACAGACATAAATGCATGCACTTACATACACACAAATATATAAAAATAAATACTAGAGTTTTTACAATACCTGTCTGTATTCTTTGAATATTTTGGCATAAAGTTGTTGTAGGTCTTTGTTGTTGTTGCCTCAGCTGTCGTTATTGTTGTGTTGCTGTTAAGCTTAAATACCAGACAGACAGACTAAGGCAGTTCGTATTGTTATTGTGTTGTTGAAGCCGTTGTTTTCGTTAATGTTGGTGGCACAGCTACTGTTGCTGCTACTACTGCTGCTGATGTTATTTCTGCTGTGATAACAACACATGTAAAATATTTAACAAGAAAAAGTGTATATATTTTTTTATTAAAAAGAAAAACAGAGTAAACTTTTCATAACCTATTGCTGTGTGTTTTTTATCCTGGCAATGTCTTTAAGTCTGTCTATCTGACAGTTGTTCTATTATACTTATATATATATGTAGAAATACATATATATCTGCAATACACATGTATGTGTATAAATGTCTGCTTGCACTAATGTAGTATGCAACATTATTGTCTGTAAGTGAATAAAGTAAAATTGTGTTGTGTTTGTTTGTTGGCAAGAGCTTAAAACTGGAAAGTAAAAAAGGATAAAAAAATCACATATATACTTTTGCTTGCACTAACTTATTTACATATACATACATGTGTATATGAAGTTACTATACACACAAACTGCAAAGTAAATGCAAGGTGGTTGCCTTTAATGTCTACAAAAAAAAAGGGAAAACAACAATAAATATAAACACATGTACATATATGTGAATCTACATATGTGTTTGTGCTCTGAAAGCTGCAAGTAAGGAAGTGAATAAAATTTAATTTAAAATGATTTATATTACATTTGGATATAAAATAAATAAATGAAATATAATTCAAAATAAACTTTAAAAAGTCTCAAAAGCCCTTTTGATCATAAAAATGAAAATTTCTAGGGGACAACTAGCAAGATGACTTGTAACTACAGAACAATGAGGTTCAGAAATTTTATAATTGAATTTAATAAAGTTTTTTTGTTTTCACTAAGGAAGCAAACACTAGGTGATTTATTGCAAGGTACTTTTTTCAAATCGATTTGTAATGTATAAGTCGTGCAATAATTTTAGGTATATTTTAAAACCCAACATTTTATGAGAAATGTTGTGCACATGGACCAGCTCATACTAGAGTTGAGCTTAAATTAAATTAGAACTAAAGTAAAACTTAACTAAAACTGAACTAGAACTGAACTAGAACTGAACTAGAACTGAACTAGAACTGAACTAGAACTGAACTAGAACTGAACTAGAACTGAACTAGAACTGAACTAGAACTGAACTAGAACTGAACTAGAACTGAACTAGAACTGAACTAGAACTGAGCTAGAACTGAACTAGAACTGAACTAGAACTGAACTAGAACTGAACTAGAACTGAACAAAAACTGAACTAGAACTGAACTAGAACTGAACTAGAACTGAACTAGAACTGAACTAGAAGTAAACTAGAACTGAACTAGAACTGAACTAGAACTGAACTAGAACTGAACTAGAACTGAACTAGAACTGAACTAGAACTGAACTAGAACTGAACTAGAACTGAACTAGAACTGAACTAGAACTGAACTAGAACTGAACTAGAACTGAACTAGAACTGAACTAGAACTGAACTAGAACTGAACTAGAACTGAACTAGAACTGAACTAGAACTGAACTAGAACTGAACTAGAACTGAACTAGAACTCAACTAGAACTGAACTAGAACTGAACTAGAACTGAACTAGAACTGAATTAGAACTGAACTAGAACTGAACTAGAACTGAAAACTAAGGGCGGAAATTCAGTCGGGATTGGCTCCAAGCCCAGTTTATTAGTTTAGAATACAAGTTTTTGACTCTTGGATCTGCAATGAGTTGTAACTAAGTTTAAATTTACTAGCACGGACTTAGATTTCAGGTAAATTTCATTAAAATTATTATCTTATTATTTCAAATTTCGAAACGCTTACACTCAATTTACATGATGAATTTTATGACGTCCAATTTTGGACGTCATTTTTTGTTTGGCAGCAAGCGGTGTAGAGAAGAAAGAGGAAGAGAAAACAGAAATCATGTCTATTTTTCTACCCCTCTTTCTTCTCTACACCGCTTGCTACCAAACAAAAAAATGACGTCCAAAATTGGACGTCATAAAATTCATCATGTAAATTGAGTATTAATTAACATCTGTATTTTTTTCGTGATAAATTTATGTAATTTTCTTTTCTTAATAATTCTTAAATACAATCAAATATTTGTGCAGGACTCTTTTGTTTCAACGACCTTGTAGTCGTCCAAATATTTCATTAATCATAATCTAAGAAATTTGTCTGTGTTGCTTGCTATTGTTTTTGTCAGCAACTAAATCATGCTTAAAGACATTTTTAAGATATTAAAAGTAAAAAAGAAACTGAAAATGTGTTTCAAGGTCAAGAAACACATATGTTCGTGAACTGTGTACAAAAAAAATCTTTATAAAAAAATATCTAAATAATTTTTTATTCTTAAGAGCAATTTTACAGAAAAAGCAATGTGCTCTTAAGGAATTTATGAAACCTTTTAACTTTAAGTGTAAGAGACTGTGTGCGCCTTCATGTGTAAAAAAATGTTTATTAATTCTATTTTTAATCCTTTTTTAACAAATTTCAAAAGATGAAAACAGACCATAAAATTTGGTTTCAGAATTTCAGCTTTAATTTTTGTTTTCCAAAAATCTTTTGAATTGTGGGTAAATTTTAAATTATTCCGTCCTTTGTGTACTTAAACAGGTCTAACTAAATTTAATTCGAAGTAAATTAATAATATGTTACATTTATAATCAAAAATAAGAACCGCTAATTTAAAAGTCGCCAAAAATATTTAAGTGCGTTGCTAATAAAGACCTGGACTTTAAATTAAGTGCATTTTTGCAAAGAAACGAAAGTTTTAATCAAGCTGCTGTTTGTTGTTGTCGTCTAATTTTTTAAATATATAAATATTTCCACATATTAATAGCAATTTCTCAATTGTATTAAACCCTAATCCTATATTCATGGGTCAAAATTAAACAAACGTTTTTATTGCTTATTATTTTCAAAACTATTTCTATGCATTCTTAGCGGTAATTGCCTTGCACTATTGTTATGTTCTCTTATTACTAGATCTTGTATGTATGTATGTATTGGATCAATTTAAGGGGTTTCTGCTTTTTGATTTATGAGCCTTTGCCCATCCTAAGTTAAGGTAATTTTAACTTGAACTCTAATTCAATAGGCCTGTCGGTATCGCAGATATTTCCTTTTAAGAATCGTATCGGCTGAAAGGGATATCGTTACATCGCTAGTATTAATCATATTGTATTTTTACCCGCCATAGATCTTAAGCAATTTTTCTTTTAAGTTCATTGAACAATTAAGCTTTAACAATATTTTTTAAAGTTCTCCTGCCTAAAAGTGGGCACATATTTTTTCCAATAACTAATACATACTCATATTAAAAAAAAATATATATAAAAGAAACATTTTGCTTTATACGCAAAGCCCTTTTATTACTAGAAAAAATATACCCAGTAAAAGGTGCCGTCGCAGAAAATAATATTTTTGAAAAGTAAAGAAAGTTGAAAAATATTGATGAATTTCTAAATAAAAATCAAGACCATGAACAAATTAATAGTATCCCAGGAAAAACTTTTTGATTTTTAGTAATAGGTGGTAGTTATTTCATACGTTACCTGGTTAGTAGTTGTCATTACAATTGTCATTATTTTGAAAACTTTAATAAGTAGTTACTAGTAATGACCACAACAACTTCTTATTACTTCTATTATTTTCACTACTGAATATTTGCTTACTAATAATCAGCTCAATAACTACTTATTACTTGTGTTGTTTTCAGTACTGAATATTTACTTACTGGTAACGCACTTAATAATTACTTATTAGGTCTATTAACTAGTGATTTTTTGGCTTCTGGTAAGTATATTGTAAGTACTTACAATTCAAGTTACTAGTAGTTAAAAAATAACTAGATATTTTTTGACTTCTAGTAAGTGTATTGTAAGTACTGAATTCTGTGGACACCTCGAACAAAAATAAGTAGTTATTCAGCCGAAAAATAAGTAGTGTTTATTTTCTCCAACATTATTTGCTAACTTACTTGGTAAGTTAAGTTTTTGCTGGGATCTTGAGAAGTATCATATTTACCAAAAAAAAAAAAATAAAAACACGAGAACAAAAACCAACAACAAAATTTGTTGCCAATATTTGTTTCTTTACAGTTTATTCTAAATGAAAGAAAAGTTCAAGAAAAAAAAAAAATAATAAATATTGAAGATGAATGTGAGATTGTTGATTTTGGTGAAGTGGAAACCAGAAGATTACAAAATATGACTTTTTTGAGCTTTGTTGTTATTGCTGTTTGCTGACGCCTTCTTGCCTACAACAAACAAAATATTTACAATATTTGAAACTCATAGATGATTTTTTTTTTTTGTTCTCCTACCATTTTACCCAGTCCAAGGTTTTCAATTTGTTTGGCTCTTCTCTTTCTCTTTCTCTCTCCTAGAAAAAGCTGGAGAAAAAATAATAAAAAATGTTTAATACAACAGCTTTTATACATCGAACCACAACATTATACAAATTCATAGTCATTGTTCGAAGGTTAAGTGATGACTTGAGATTGAAAAGGAACAAACAAAAAATTAAAAACGATTGAATGAACAGAGAAAAATGTTTTTCATTTTTTATAACGAAAAAAGAAAAACCATAATTTTTTTTTTTTTTTTTAAGGCCTTTTGTTTGTTTTTAATATTAAGTTTAAAAGAAAAAATTTTTTATTTAAACAAACTAATGACGAAGGACTTTTTTCAGATGCAAAATTTTCATGTACAAAAATCAATTCTACCACTCTAAATATCAAAATATCTTCTTAACAAATTATTTCCATCTTTAATTTACAAAAAGTTTAAATCCCTCTTAAAGTCATATGGCAACCGTCAAGTAAAAGCCCTTAGCAACTGTTTTGTCCGAGCAACAATAAACAAATCAGAAAACAAACAAAAAAATTTAAGCAAAAAGTTGTTGAGAAGTGGATATTGTATCTCTCTTCTGGGACATTGTGACTTAAATCTTTTTGAAAGAAAAAAGAAAAATGTTTTTAAAGTTATAAAAAGGAAACTTCAATTGAACAGAAGGTCAAATAGATGATATTTGTCCAAGATATGTAAATTTATGGTAAATTGGAAAGTAATGCCAGAAATATAAGTTGGATTGCATTAAAAGTGGAAAAACTATAAATGTTTATTATGTTCATTAGTGTTTTTTATACGGGATTTTCCGGGACAAAAACCCCGGGATCCCGCATTTTTCCGGAAAAAACATTCCGGGAAATTTGTCCGGGAATTCCCGAATTTTTTTATACTTAATTATGGAAACTTTACTGCTGATATGTATAATTATAAATAAATTGTGTCATGAAATATATCTTAGCCGTTATGCAAAATGGATTAAGTCAAAAAACGCATTTTGAGTTTTTGATTGGCTTTAATTCAATATTTGTTTGGTTTTAATCACTTTAGTCTAACACAACTTCTTCTAAACGTTATCATCACCTCTTAGAAAAAAAGTCTATGAAATACACCAAATAAATAGTTTTCAATTTAACTTGGCGAAAAACTTCAGTTTATGACAAGATATTTTTCCACAGAAATAAAAAAGTTAAATGAATTTATAAACTTATTTAATTGATCTCAGGAAATGTTATTTTTTCAAATAAATTAAATTAAAAAATATTTTGCATCGATTTTTTGTAGCGTGAATTCCCGGAATCCCGGGAAATTGAAAAATAAATCCCGCTTTCACGGGAAATGAAAAAGTCCGTTAAAAGAAAAACTCTAATATTAAAACAAAAAACCAAAAAAAAAATTTATTTCAATTAATTAAAAAACATTAATAATTCCATGTTCGCACGGTGCTTTGGATTACTTCGCTCTCTGTTTTTATTACTTATTTGAATTTTTTTTTTAATTTCCAAAGCTAATCCCTCGAAGCTCTATGCTTGTCTGCAGGAAAGAAACCAGAGTCTCTGGCGGGAATCGAACCCGCAACCTCGGCGCTGATAGACTAGCTCGCTACCAGCCTACCGAGGCACTCCATGTTCGCACGGCATTTTCCTAATCGGTTTTGACAGAGTTCTTCTTCTTCTTTTTATTAATTTTGTTTATTGCTAAATTTAATTGTTTGTTTGCGGTTACTTGTATTAAGAATGAAAAGAAAAAGTAAGTAAAAAATATTATTTCAAAGAAATACATATTACATATAAATATTTAGTTTCCCTGTAAATAGAAAAGCTGTAAGCAAATGGATTTAATGTATTTTTATAACATAAAATTACTTCCTTAATTTTGTTTACTTTTCTTCAGGGCTACCAGATAAATTTGTGAGGAAATCGTCAGTTTCCTGAGAAAAAATAAAAAAATCGCCTTTATCGTTTCGAAAAACCGTAAAAAAAATCGGACAATTTAGAATTTTGTTTTTTTTTTTTTAAATGGATTCAATGTATTTTTATAACATAAAATTACTTATTTTACGTTTGTTTACTTTTCTTCAGGGCTACCAGATAAATTTGTGAGGAAATCGTCAGTTTCCTAGAATCCTAGAAGATTCCGCACACGGGAAAAACTGTAACACGAGTGAAATTCTTCCATAGCACAGCGAAAGACGCTTCTTCAATATTTGTGGGAATCGTTTAAGACGTGGGTAAAGATAATCTAACAAGACTTTTATGTCAAGAATCGTATGAGACTTATGTAAATATTTTCTTACAACTCGTGAAATGTACTCTGAAAATAATCCAAGATTTTCTTAAGAATTGCATATTACAGCCGTACCTAAAAAAAGGGGCACGCGTTTCCTAGTTTTTTAATAGAGTGGCCTGATCGCTTTGAAATTGGAAAACGCGATTTTGACAGATCGTTTAAAAGTGAATTTTGCCACTATTGTTAATTAATAATGGCAATTTAGCTATTTTTTGGTCAATTTTGCGTTTTTATCTATATTTTTATTTAGATTTAAGCTATATTTAGCTATTAGCTATCACTACTGTTCGTGACACAACGTTGACGCTCTTTCCTGGTATGGCATATCAGCGTAAAAGCCAAGTGAAAGAAAACGTTCCGCCTCGCGCTCTTGTTAAGGTAGGGCTGTTAACCATTCCAATATTAGAAAACGAAATTGTCAGAAAATGTAATATTTCTTCAGACTTTGGAGACTGAAAAAAATCGTCACTTTTTTTTAAAAAATCAGCAAATCGGCATTTTGCTAATTTCGAAACAAAAAATCGTCAAAATGACGATAAATCGTCAAATCTAGCAGCCCTGCTTTTCTTTGCTTATGTTATATTTTTTTTTTTTGTTTTTTTGGTACTTTGACAGCTGGTGATGGGAAAAACCGATAAAAATTAGAGATCACATTGATTTTAAAGTAATCCACAGGGAAATAAAAATTTAATTACGAACAAATGAGATAATCCGCTCTCAAAATTTTGTGTGACGAATTATGTAATTTGGATAATAATTAGGCTGTGGATTACGAATGAGAGAGTGAATTACGAAAAAAGGCTGTCGTCCGAACATGGTATAAAATATTTTGAAATGTAAACAACGTTTTTTGCAGTAATGTTGTTGATACAAGTAAACGTTTAATTGAATTTTTTTAATTAAAACTGATTTTTTTTTTGATTAATGGTTTAATTCAGAAAAAATTGGCGAAGAAATCTGTGTACCACGTGATATATGAATATAAGGAATTCGTATAACAAAACTAAGCTTAATGGTGCTTTCTGTATAACTCTTTTTACTCGTTTGTACTAAACTAAAAAGGCGTACTAAACTATTTTCCGAGAGGAGGCTTTATATGGAGCAAACGGTAAATTATGGACCGATCTTCCCGAAATTTAACAGTAAGATTTTTGGTCCTTTAAAACCTTGACATACCAAATTGTATTACAATAGCATAATTTTTTACGGTTTAAGGCGTAGTAAACTGATTTACAAGAGGAGTCTTTATATGGGCCTATTTTAAATTGGGACCGATCTTCACGAACTTAAACCGTATTAAAAATTCAATATCAATCCTTGCATTATACCACCATTTATGTTAGTTTTTGTAACAAAATTATCAAGTTTTTGGGATTCATGTCTCTGATTCTACTGAACCCATTTTGCTGCACAGAAAAAATTCTCCAAAACTTTTTACCAATTAAAGCATTTAATAATAAAAATAAAATCAATTTTAATTGAAAAGTTAATTTAAGGAATTAAACATTTAATCAAGTAAGTTAAACGTTTAATCAAGTAATTTAAACGTTTAATTGATACTTTTATTTTATTGTTTACTAGTGCAAATTTAATTAATTTTTTAATTAATATTACAATTTTTTTAATTAAAATCAACTGTTATTTTTTCTGTGTGTGTATCAATCACAAACTGCTTAATATACCTAGAAGCAATTTGGCACCAACATTTTTCTTTTCTTTTGAGTTTTTCTAAAGCGAGCGTGTTTTCAACAGAAGGACAGGGAGAGGGACATTGCCCAATCGCCTAGAATAACTTAAGGAGCTAGAATATATAAACTTTATGGGGTCTGAGATAGATAATAAAAAGTTTCACACGTAATGACAAACTTATGGTGTTTTCTTTACTACAAAAAAAAATGTGACATATTATTAAAAAAAATAAGAGTGGCTTGTTGTATTCTAAAAACCTCACCCTCACTTAAGGTCCCGTAAAAATAGAAAGTGTTTATAATGGCCTGTAAAAAGGTGACTTCAGTTTATATATAGGGCTACCAGCCGAAGTTGGGAAAAAATCGCCTCTAATCAGGACAGTAAAAATTTTAATTTTAAAAAGTTATTTTTTCTTTTAGTTTGTAGTAAAAAACATAAAAAAGCATTGTTAATGTTGGGTTGTCAATGATATAAAATTTAAGTGAATTCGGGTGTTATAAAAATTTAAAAAAAAAAAAATTGTGAAATCAAAAAATCTTAAAAACTTGATGTCAATAAATCAGCAATCTGGCAAATGTATTTTCTTGTTTATATATTTTATGAACAACAAACAAAAGAAATTAGAATTTCGTCATTCATTTTGTTTTTTGATTTACATATTTATTAAATATCCATCAATAAACAAATTTTGGTTTATGTATTTTTTTTTATATTTTGAAGAACAAACTTTTTGTCAGCTGTTAATAACAGGGCGATCTAATTTTGTGTTTTGTTTTCGTTTGTTTTTTGTTTGTTTCGTTTTTGGAACCTTCAACTGAAACATGCCATTTTGCAAAATTTCTTTTGGAAAGACCAATGTATATTTACAGCAAGTAGTCTCAGAAAGCCAGCTGTTTATTTTTAATTTGCTTGTTTGCGATACGAACTGTCAAATGTGGCATAGTAAACAAGTAAGCAAACGTTTTTTGTCTCTATCTTTTGTCTTTTTTGTCTCTTATCAACCCCTTTGCTGTTTGACAGTTCGTATCGCATAACAACAATAAAAAGCCCTGTTGTTTGTTTTATTGTACAATTGTTGTAATCTCACGGCTACCTGCTATAAATATACCTTTGGAAAGTCCATAGAAATGGTATATATTTTTCCGTTTAAGGTGGGTGGAGGTTGAGGTGGGTTGGGATGAGTACCAATTAATTTTTCTTCCCCTGTACTCACGACTGCATAACTATATATAACAAATATCTGTTCTTTCAGTAAATAGCAGAAACTTGGCATTCAAATATTGGGCAAATATTCAGTATACAAATAAAAATAGCTTAATAGAAAAAAGTACCAACCATATTTATATTTTCGAATTTCCAAAAGGTACCAAAATTTGTATGAGAGGTTTTAAAGAAAAGAGAACACAATTTAAATCTCATTTTTTATTTTGTTACTTAAGAAAATAAATTGTTTACCAAAAAATTACCAATATTATATTTTTGCCCTTTTTTTACCCAAAATGTGCAAATTTCAAAAAAGTACAAAACACATGACAATTTAATTTTCGAATCAATAATGATATTTTTTGAATTTTACGTCTACCTCTGTTAGATCACGAGATATAATGTAACTGAACTTACCCGTTTTTACCCATTTCTAACCCCTTATTTTATTTAGTGATGTAAAGTATCAACTTAACCTCCCCTAGCCCCACCTTTTTTGTTATGGTCTCTTTAAATTTGGCTTACTTTAGGTTTTATTTTTTATTAAAGTCACTCACAATCACTTCACTTATCCAAAAAAATAACGCGCACAAAATAACAACTATCACATGGAATGATTTGTTACTAATACAGTTTAAACATAACGTGCTTTTTTTCAAGGAAAACTTTAGAGGAAAACTCATAGCTTACTTTTATTTCAAAGTACAAAAATCAACTTTGAAAACCTTAAATTTGTAAGAAAAAAATTATCTACTTTGCTCCAGTATTAAGGGCCAAATTAAGAAATGAATTGTTTTGAAGTGTTTGCTATAATCCGTCATCAAAAATTTATTAAAATTAAAAAAAAAAAAAATCATTTTGGACCGAATTGACCAGTGTGCATTGTAGTAAAATTCAGTATGTCATGCTTTAAGAAGATTAGTAATCACACCCAAAAATAACGTATCAGACCGTAATTTACTACACAGAAACAAAAAACTCGTTCTAAATTGAGGTTTTTTTTCTTCTTACCTTAGTATGACTCGTACTCAAAAATTTAAGTACGGATAGCACTTAAAAGTACTTAAAACAATCCAAAATGCGATAACTTTCGAAAACCAATATGCGTGCATACGCGTGTGTTTGTAAAAGTTTGTTGTATAAAAACAACAACAACACTACAAGAAGAAAAATTTAGATTATTTTGATGCTTAAAAAGTAAAATAATAAGCAATAATTCCCATATTCTTTTTTTTAATATTAAGTTAAATATAAGTATAAAATTTTTAAAGTAGAATGATTACGGAAACCATATTGGGCATGCTGCTGGTGTCTTATAATTAGGAATTCTTCTCTTAACAATGGGCGAAATACAACCAAATAGAAAAAATACATGTAGCGAGTAAGTAAAATAATAATTTTCTCTCTGTTTGTGTGGGGTAAGTGTTAGATTCAATCAAATCTCCTTTTTGGTTTATTTCAAGTATGAATCGAGATTAAAGCGTCTTAGAAATACTTGAATCAAGCACAGTTTAAGATTAATTTTATCTCACTTTTATTTAAGACAATCCTGTTTTCGGATTATTTTAAGTACGAATTCGGGACTTAATATGGATAAGTTAAGTGTTTTGAACTAGAATAATCGGTACATTAATCAAGATTCTGTCTGTCGCAATTAAATATGGAAAAATATCACGCCAAAAATTTTAAAAGTGTCGGTCCATAAGATGTCAAAGGAACACAGAAAAAATTTTCATTAAAATTTGTTCAATTAATTCAATAATGCTGTTGCAAATAATTTTTTTAATTGTTCCAATTAATTTAAGTTAATGGAAAAAAAAATTTTTCTGTGTATATTTGCAAATATGAAAACATACACACAAACTTTAAAAAATTTTAAAGATTCAAACAATTTTTTAATTGTTTCAATTAACTGCGTTGATTGAGAAAAATATTTACGTTTTATATAGCCTCTTTTGCTGGTGGTCACATTTCAATTAAACCTATTGATTCAAACTGAACAGCAAGAAAAGATCAAGGTAACAAATGTTTTAATTGATATGATCAATTTGTTTGCAGGCGAAAAATCAGTACGGAATTTAATTAACAGTACAAATTTCTAACAAATACGTTAATTGAAGTTGGTTTTTTATTTTTTCTGTGAACGTACAAAGTCCCCTCTTGGAAAACACTTTAACACACCTTAAGCCGTTTTCTATTGTAGTAAAATTTGGTCTGGTGTAGTTGAGTTAGACTAGAAGAACTACAAAATTTCGAAGGTACGCGTCTATAACTTAGCATATGCCTCATATGAAGCCAATTCTTTTAAACGTAAGTTTGGTTTAAAACTTATAGATTTCACAAAAATCTTACTTCTTAATATTCTTACTCTCGGTGGAGATTAACAAAGATTCGACACAGGCGAGAATAGCGATTTTACCTCTTTCGTTATTTAAAATCATTTTGCTTTAAATTAATTGTTTAAGCAAATATATATTATTTGTTAATTTAGAAATCTAGATTAAGTGTTTTGATTTTAAGCCCGGATCCTGGGAACAGCAATGGTAATTCCTGGGCAACAAGAAAATCTAGAAAATTGCAATATCTTCTCATAGCTTAATCTACTAAAGAAAGTTAATCAATCTTTCTCAGCAAATTGAATCATGGCACCTCAAATAATTGTTTATCTTTACTTGAAGTCATTTCTCATAAATCCTCTGACAACATTTCATTTCTTCTATCGCAAACTACTCTTGTCTATTTCCCTTCAATAAGCACAAAACACTTTTATCACTTCAACCTTTCGCTACAGCTCTTGTTTCGTTTACTTAGATCCCCTGGATAGTTAAGTGAACAACTTACCTTATCAATTCCCCTGCAAACCACTGGAAATCGTAAATAGTTTTCTTTACATTTAGCAAAATGCTAAAATATGACAGTGTGCAAGTAAATATGAGTTCAAAAACCACAATAATAAAGTGCAGAACTTAGTGTTGCTGCAGTTACAAGTTAAATGTACTCAGGAATCTACTTTACATGTTCGCCTGTTTGTTTGTTTGTTTTATGAACAACAACAAATAGAGCATCAACCTTTTGTACTGCAACAACTTTCCATTTAAATATATTTCATATTTTTTGCATACGAACGAACAGCTTTTCTAGCCACAAACAACACTATTTATGCAGCAATTCCCTTTTGTATCTGTGTGAGTCTATCGTAGTTGGCTTAAAAACAGAAATACAAGGAAACGAAGCTCCGGGAAAAACCTAATCCTATTTATATTAGTTTTTCTATATTTCCTTCTCTCAGCCATTTTTACACTCTTTATTTGCATACTTTGTTAAGGTCAATAAATTTTTTATCTTTCATATTCTTGTTTTTTTATCTCTCTATTTATTTTAATATTTTCACAACAAATAAATTTTCTACTTTTTTAGTGAATTATTGTTTGCGGCTTTGGTTTGTGTGTGTGTGTGTAAGTTTGTATTGCATTTCTAGTCTTCATATCGTTTCTATTGTTACAGTTATTGTGTATTTGTATTGTTGGTTTTTATAGTATTTGGATGTAAAATCATAAAGTTATGAAACAAGCCATACTTCCACGTTTCCACATACCTCTAAGTAAATATCCATCCTGTATATGAATTGTATTTGTTGTGGCATTAAAGCGATTTAGTTGTAGCAGAAAACAAAAGCAACAGCAGCAAATAATCTAGAGAGCAACAACGACAACAAAATGCAACGCTTTATTGGTTTTGATTGTGTGGCACTGCTCTAAATTGTACTGTGTGTTGCATAGTCGTTGTGCAACTTAAGCTCTAGAAAATAAGCTGATTTCTTTATTAAGTTGAAAAATTATTTAAGATTGTTACGAACGAAGGGATTTGCATCGCTTTGTGGCAGTGAGTGCAGTGCATTTGTTTCGCTAAAAATTTAAATACTTTTTTTGTTTTACTCTGCATGTCTGCGGAGCTTTAGCCAATTTGTTGAGACTTTTGGTTGGCTTAATAAATATTTTTATTTGCAATACATATAAAAAGATTTTCAATTCATTTATGTTAAATTCAATAAAAAAAAATGGTAACATTTGTAAGAGGCTTATGTTATTTTGTGGAAAAAGTAACTGTTGTGTAACGAAGTGTTTAAAAATATTGACCATTTCGAATGTAAATGGAAATATTTCCTTTGTTAAAGAAAGTTTTTGTGAGAGCATTTGTAATCGTAAATAAAACTTTTCACAAAATTTTAACATTTTTACTGATAAGCGTTTTTTCCATAATTTCTTTTAACGGCTTTTTGAGCAAAAATAAAATTTTCTAGAAGAATCCCTTTTTATTTATAATTATTAATTATGTATAAAATATAAAGGGAAATCACGATAGGTAGTGCAAAGTGTGCAAACGATGAAAATGCGTGCAAAAATACACACATTTGCACAACACAACAACAAAATGTACGTGTTTGCAATTTGCTCTATTTTACTTCGTTTGCACTAAAAAAAACCATGAGCAAAATTAGTAGTGCATATTTGCTCAGTTGCAAACAAATGTAAACAATAACATTTGACATATTAAGCGCCATATTGGTTTAAAGAAAACCTATAAATTGAACATTTTCGTGGGTTTTAACATAAAATAGAGAATTTAATTTAAATAATTTAAAAAGAAATAATTTATTTTAATATGTTTGTGTATAATTGTAAATAAAAGCAGATTTTTTAAAGTGCCGCCAGAAGTTTTTGTGTTGCCAGAGTAAATTTTTAGAAAAATAGCATATTAGCATAAAAAATAAAAGTGGTATGCTCACGATCAATCATAATATGCACTGAAAATTCACAAATTGCAAATTTGCACAATGACCATCGTGATAACACTTATAATAAATATCCATTAAAAGTGCACAATTAAATTTCTATTACAAAGGGGTTTGGCACCTTTTCCGTAAATTTGGCTCGTTTTTTTTTTTATTTTTGGCACACAATAGAGCCAATAACATGAAGCAATTTTAAAATAAATTACTAAAAGACTATTTAAGATTACCTGGAAGGCCTACCCCGCAATGACAACGTACATCCAAAAGAAAGTACTGAGGCCTTCTAGAAGGCATCTTTATGCCCTTTTTTTCCCGCTGGGTATACATACATATTTACATATACGCATACTCTTAACACTTTACAACTGATCATTACTTGCAATGTTCTTTTCTATACTGCATAAAGAACTTTTGCATGTTTCTTATATTTCTGCACTCCTGTTATACAACTCGCTTTCAAATCATATTTTTGGCTTTATTTTAGTTTCATAAAATACATACATACATACATACACACACACACACACACGCACGTGTTCAATAAAAAGTACAGATAAGTTCGCTAAAAATACTGTACATGTACGTTAAAAGATGTTATGTACGTTATCGTAGTGTTTGTGTGCGTCAGCTCACTCTTGCTGTGTACCGTATATGTTTGTGTACACATTCACATACACAAAATTGTTTTTTTTTTTATTTTGTACTCTTGTAACGAATGTGTATGTGTATTGTTCATGGTAAAATACGGTATGGTACTCTTAATTGTGTACTTTACAGTTTTTTTTCGTACTCTGCTCTTTACTGCAGAGATGTATACACTGCTGCTCTCGGGGGTTAACATGTTTGCCACATTGAGTGCGCGAACAAATATTTTTACCGCAAATCATTATTTATCCCCGAAAATCGATAATTTCAAAGACAGTACTTTCTTTTAAAATGTATATAATAATTGAAATTCGATATTTACACGGAAAAAATACTTTTTTCAATGAACATTATTTGTATTATTAGCTAAAATTTATATCTTCACTATAAGTCTAATAATACTTGTAAATTTTCAAATTTAAATCAAAAACTCCGTTGTTTTATTAAAAATGTTACATTGTCATAAATTTGTAAAAATTCAGCTTTTTTCAAAAATCCCCTCTTTAACAAAAAATCATCTGTTTTGACAAATCTCACGTTTTCCGCACAAAATACATTTTGTTACAAAAACTACCTTATACACGAAAAGTTTACCCTTTGAAACGAAAATCAAATTTTTCTCAAAAAAAAAATTCCAAAATAAACAACTTTTTTATTAAAAGTTACTTTAAATTTTTTCAAAAAAGTGGCTTTTTTATCCAAAGAAATTTTTCTACAAATCGTCACCAACAATCGGCAACCACATACAGCAAAAATAAAATCTTATTTTATTAAAAAAATTTGTGATATTGATTAAAAAATTTTTAAAATTTGCACCATTTTGTTTACTAGTATCAATTAAACATTTTTATCAAATTTATCAAATATGAATAATTGGGAGTTTAGCACGTCATACAGAAATCTTATTAATAGTAAATTTTGTATTCCCAAAAAATAACTTTGAAAATATTTTGTGATTTTCACAACATTTTCTGCAGTAATGTTATTGACAAAAGTAAAAGTTTAATTTACTTGATTAAATTTTTTAATTAAAACCGATTTGATTTTTGGTTAATGGTTTAATTGAAAAAAATTGGCCAGAATATTTTCTGTGCAGTTTAATTCATAAGCCGCATTTAAAATTTTTTTTTCTTAGAAGTTTTTTTAGTACATGCAAATGAAAATTTAAATGCCATAAAATATTTCGCTAAAGCAGAGACTAAAAAAATGGCTCCTACTATAACACTTGCATTGATCCATATACGAAAAGGCCCTATTTGATCATAATTAATTTCGCATTTGTAGCGTTAATTTCACGTAAGAATTGTTTAAAGTTTTAAATTCATACAAACACTATTAAATAAAATTTTCTTTATTTTATAATTCATTTTAATTTTGCAACTCTGTTAAACTAATATTTATTATTAAACATTACGAGTAGTCATTATTACAACCTGTCATATTTAACATAATTTAAGTACTACTGCAACAATAAATTGTAAATATTAGCCATACAAACATAAACATGCAAATGCATGAAGACACTTGCATAGACACAGGGAAAAAAGCATTTTAAAAGTAGCAAAAGGAGGCCTTTTGCCTATAAAATAGAATGAAAAAAATTTCAAATAAATAAAATACTAACTCGAATCAAAATGAGAAACCAGAAATCGTAAAAGAAAATACGAAATAAAGCTTGATACTTATTAGCGACAAGAAAAAATTACGTTAAATAAATTTCTCTTTTTCTTCGAAAAAGTCTGTTTGTTGAAACATTTAAAATGTTTTGTGTACTGACAGGACGATGGAGCTTGTTTTGCAAATCATAAATGTCACCAGTAAATTCTATTTTTGTTTCTACTTATTTTGCTGTCTAGAATGTCCTTTTTGTTTTTTCTCTATTGTTTTAGTCACATTACATCAAGCTGTAATTTCTTTTTGTTTGTCATGATGACAATGGTGGCCACTAAATACAACCAGCAATGCAAACAACACCAGCTACCACAAAACCAACAAATTCAGTTCTAAATATGATATTAAGATTTGTTTTTATGGGTTTTATTTGATGCCTGCAGCAACAAAAATTTCAACTACAAGAACATGACATCTCTCATGTCTACAGTGTTTTGCTGCTATTGCATGCCACTTGTGTTGCAACAACAAGCTACAGCCCTAACATTACGATAGAAATTCAAATAAAACAAAAAAAAAAAAAAATTATATATGAAAATCATAATGTATTTTAATAACAACAACCAGCTGCAAATTATGTTCCAATTTTTGTCCTGCCACTTTCAACTCTTCTGTTTTTATTTCTAACAAATTTTTTTTTTTTAACAAAAATCATTTGTATGTAAATTTTTAAGCCTGAATTTTACAACCCCAAGTTGAGAGTCAATATGTTTGTATATGGGGTATTGAGTGTGTCTGTGAGCTTTGTTTTTTTTTTTTTTTTTGGTATTTGTTGTGGTTTTTATGGGGCTTGTAATATTTATGCAGTTATTAGCGCTTACTATTACGTTTCATGTCTGTAAATATGATTCCATGGCTGTCTGTTAGTATCTCGGGGTTTAAAGTGTGCATGTGTGTGTGTGTCTGGAAGTGTTTTTATATCCGTGTGGTATTGAATATGATAATGGGTAAAAATGCAACTAGCATTAACACAACTATCTACACTATGGGAAAAAGAGCAAAAGTAAATTTGTACACTAACTTTACTAATTTCGGATGAAAAGTCAGTTAATTTTTTTATTTCTTTAAAGCTAAAAGTCACTTTTTAAACAAAAAGTCACTTTTACACATAAAGTAAATTTTTACATGACGACTCACTTTTTAGAAAAGAATTCACTTTTCGTACATAATGCCACTATTTAAACGAAAAGTTAATTTTGCGCAAATCAGTGTTCTAAAATTAACCAAACATTATTAAGCGTACGGTACACACACCCAGAAAAAATATCTATTTTTAAGTGTTTGTTATTTTTCGTTATTAAAGACAACATTTGTAGAGATTCTGTAGACATACATACAATTTTTTTTAATGTTCTTTAACGTTTTATTTTTACACTGATGAAAGAATGCAACCAAATAATTTTAAGGCTAGATTACACAATTATACTTTGTATTAATACATGTCAAAAACTGAAGTAATATGACAAAGTGTGATAGTGTGAATGCAATGTGTCACGAAAATGACAAGTATTATGAAAAAAGTCTGACATCCCATACGACTTCATCGTTTTTTGGAACATTTCTAAACAATAATACTTTTCATTGGATCAGGGTTGCATTTCATTTCATGTGTGAGTGTTTATACTTTGTGTGATGGTGTGAACACAAACTGTCATGTTAAATTAGATTTTTTGACAGTCGCAACAAAACTCATTAGATTTCTATCTCACAAAGTATTATGAACACGTAATGCTAAGTTCACACTTAGGTTTTTAAACGCGATTAAGCAAAATGTTGATTTAGCTAATCCAAGCCGTTCACATTACATTTGAGATGATTAAGATGACAGATGATTAAGAAAAAAACACACAACAAACACACAAAAAAACAACAAACAATTTTATATTTCTTTAAAGTATTAAAAATGGATAAAAAAACATTTTTATAAAGTTATTAGAAGTTTATTTTAATCATTTTAATTTTAAGGAAAATAATAAAAACATTAAGCAGAAATTGTGGCCGGTTGTACACGATCATGTTGGCGATTCTACATTTGAGGTATGTTCAGTGGATTCTATGTGATTTAGTGCTTGGCAATTAGCACGAATAGCCTGTGTAAAAAATGTAAAATTTTTTTGTTGACTGTTTGTTTTTTTTTTTCTTTTTTGTAAAAACACGTATTTTGTTTTTGTTAAAAGTTTTTTGTTGAGTTTACCAGCCAAAAGATTGCTGAGCCGCACACAACGAAGTTTGTTTTTTTTTACGAAAAACCGAAAGCAATGAAATGTTCTAGTCTTTATGTTGAATTGGATTAGTACAGTGTTTGATTGTGTGCGAAGATCACAAACATAGAAACGTTTTTGTTAGGGAATTTACTTCACAAACACTGTTAGCGTTTATGTTTTTCTTATTTCTACCGTACCGAACGCTAAAGAACTTTATATGTTTATTTTCGAACACTGGCGTAAATATTGGCTTTTTACAGAAAAGAAAATTTTTGCACGAAAAATGTAATGCTTTTTTACGAAAAATTACTTTACACACAAAAAGTAGTTCCTTACTCGAAATATTGCTATTAACACGAAAATAGGACTTTTATTCCAAATAACTTCTTTTCTAACAAAGAGTAACTTTTTACACGACGAATTAATTTTTTTACAGCAAAAATTTATTTTTCATAAAAAGCTACTTTTAAGCAGTGTTCGAAAATAAACAGTACATTATTAAGCGTTCGGCTCACACACCCAGGAGCAATATCTATCTCTTTAGTGTTTGTGTAGACGAACACAACCATTATACCGTTCGTAACTATTTTCAACAATTGTAGTGATACTGCCGACAAACATTATATTTTAATGTTCTATAATGTGTTATTTTTTACGCACGAACAGCTTGTGTGTGTATTGTATAGGTATATGCTTTGTTTGTGTAAAATTATTTTGCTGGCTTTTTGTTTTTTTTCGTATGTGTATTTTGTTTTTGTAAAAAATGTTTGGTTTTTTACCAGCCAAAAGGGACGAACACAATGAAGTTTGTGGTTTAAAAAAAACCGAACGGAATTAAATGTTCTCGTCTTTTGTTGAGTTGGATAAAACCAGTATTATTTTTGTGTTCGAAAGATGACAAACGGGGAAACGTTACACGCAAAGAAAAAAATGGTTGTGGTAAACATATGCTAAGAGCAACATATTATGATAAGAATTATGATTGTTGTCACCATATTAAGATTATTATTGAAACATATTATGACTCAATATACTCGTAATATGTCATCATAACATTTTTTCCTTAATCATATTATTATTCTGTTAATCATACTAAGTTAAGAAGTAATCAAATTATTGTCATGTTAATCATAATAAGCTAAGAAATTAATCATATTATTGTCATGTTAATCATAATAAGCAAAGTAGAAGAAGTCATATTATTATCATGTTAATCATAATAAATTTAGAAGCAATCATATTATGATACAGCACCTTTCATAGCTGTCATAAAAATACAAAATAAATTTAAATATTTTTGAATCGATTTTTTATTTTGTGGCTTTTTACATTTTTTCTTAATGTTAATCAAAAAGCGGAGTTCAATATAAGGCTTGCAAAAGAGCAAATGAAAAATCTGTGGTTTTCATGGGCAACCGCGTGTGTCCATTTTTTTGCTTTTAAGATGTTGATGCCATATTGCCTAATTTTGAACGCTCTTTATATTTTTTTGAAAAAAGATGGATCAATTCCGTTTTGTAACGTAATGACAAAGTTTAAAATGTGCAATACCTAGCCCATAGTTTGATCTAGAATGGGTTTTCGGCTTTCCTGAACAATTTGTTTTAAGACATACGCGGTTGCTCATGAAAACCACAGAAATATCGTAGCACTTTTATAAAATATAACGAAATCTCTGTGTGTTTTGTTGTTGGATTTTACAAAAAACTATGATATTTTGCATTTGCACCATTACATCACTAATACTTGAATGAACTCCGCTAATATTTTAATTTCTTTAAACTTATTTTATTTATGGAATTTTATCTCTTAATTGTTTAACCGCTCACAAATAAAAAAAACGACACAACTTCTTCAAAATTATTTTACAAATGGCGCTAACATAATATGATTAGAGTAAAAATAGTTTGATTGCATCTTTATCATAATATGATAAATGTATAGAAAGTTATCATGTTATGGCTATTAAATATCATGATATGGTTGTGAGAAATATAATATGTTTTCAAAGTTATCATTATTTAGTTATTAGAAAAATGATTATTTTTCGGTCAACAATATTCAAATTTATAATTGCGATAAACATTGATATGTTTACAGTAACTATAATATTGTTGATATTAAATAAAAATAACAATTATTTGTGTACGACAACAATATATTGTTACATTAAACATAGTGTTGTTGCCGTAACCATGCCCAACCATATTTTTTCTCTGCGTGTAGGCAACTTTTTGAACGAAACTTATATTTTTTTTAAAAAAACCCTTTTAATTTTCAAACGACAAGTGAAATTTACTTTTTACTCGAAAATTCATTTCACGTGAAAGAAATCGCTTGTTACGCGAAAAGCCACTTTTTATACGAAAAATCGATTTTTACACAAAAAATTACATTTGACACGAAAAGTAACTTTTAACACCAAAATTAGTTTTTCATGTGTACAATTATGTGTTAACTTTTCATACGAAAGGTCACTTCTTACACGAAAAATTAAGTATTTTTTCACGAAAAGTCACTGTTCACACGAAAAATTACTTTTTTCACAAGAAGTTTACTGTAACACATAAAATCACTATATATACTAAAATTTTGCGTAATTCTTCCCATTTATACGAATTGAGGCTATAGTGATAAGGCAAAGCTTCTGATCGGTTCTACCTGTTGAATTCAGTGTGACTCTTATCCTTTACACCACAAGTCAACACACAAACCTCCACGAAGTGTTCCCTGGGTGTTGTTCATGAAATCCGTCAAGCATCGGCGAGTTGTAGCAGGGTCCGCTCTCCTTTTTGGTGCGGCTTCAAGCGGACATCTGCTCTTATGTTCGCTATAAAATTCTTATGTATACTCAGCCAATTGTTCTGCTTTAATGGCGGCCACATAATCATCTGCTTATCTGAAACTAACCGATAAACAAAACCTCAAATGATGAGAGGCCCTATGCTCCTTGTAGGAACAACGGGAACTTATTTATATATATTTACAAACAAGTTTAACTATTTCTCTAATTTTTAGAATATTTTTATCCTCTTACCTCCCATAGTGCCATTTTCTTTGCTGACTACTACTACTACCACTACTGCCACAGCAAACTCAACAAGAACCACTACAATTTTCCTAAATTAAAATGCATGCAATAAGGCGTATGCTTAACCTTTTTTCTCATCTATTTCCGTGTTAATGGTTTGTGCCCAACAATTGCTTTATGTTGTTGTTGCTATTTTCCTATTTTATTCATTCCATGTCACACACTTCGCAATACAATAAAGAAATACGAAATGATTGTGTATTTGTGAGTGTCTGGCATAGTTTTCAGTGAATGTGGTCGGTCGTTAATAACCAATATCAGAAAATAGCATTAAAATGAGCTGGATTCAGTTGTTGATGTTGTTTCGAAGTTCTGTGCATAATTTTGTTGTTAAATTTGCATTTCCATTTGCGATTTGATGATTGCCGTTATTGTTGTTGGAAGAAAAAAAAAAATTCAGAAAAAATACAAGTCTTATATTATTTTTTATGGCGACAAGCTCAAATAATTGAATTGTGTCTTCTATTTTCCTCGTTTTCAAGTTAATAAGAAGCCAATTCAATTATTTGCTAAACAAAATTTAATATTCAGACATTTTATGGGGGGAACAATAATAATATTCGTTTTAACAAATTGCTTAAATATTTTTTCTTGCAGACCAAAATACTTCTTTATTTGTGTGTTTAAGTATCCAGCAGTTTTGTAAGATAAATTATTTATTCAATATATACCCAGCAGTAAATATTGAAAAGACCGCAAGCGGCAGGCTCCTTTCTAAAAGATTCGCTTCGTATGATATCCTGTTTTCATATCCTGCCTTTAGAAGAATGCTGATAGACCTTCCAAAATATACAGTATTCATTTGCTACTCCCTTCTTTAAGAAGGGAGAAATGAAGTTGTTCAGTTTATTTTTTTATTGACCTTCCGTGCTTCCTTCTTTGGGAAGGGAACGAAATTGTTATTAATGGGAGCTTGGAAGGGCTTGCTCCCAATGACAACCTGTATAAAAAAAGTATGGAATGCGGCGAGGAGGTCTTGTGTCTGCCAAATAATACCTACCCAGCGGTAACAAGAATGAGTAGAGGGGCCTTTAAGTATGCCTTATTTAGCTGACACAAGTCTACCTCACCGCATGAGTACTGAATATTTTGGAAGGTCTATCAAAAAAAAATGTATACCTTCTAGAAGGCATACTTCTAAAGGCAGGATATTATACGAAGCGAATCTTTTAGAAAGGAGTATAGAGCCCTTTAAAAAGGCATGTCATTTGCGGTCCTTTCAACATTTGCCGCTAGGTATGTATACACATTATCAAATAGCTATATATAGTATTATTTGGTGTGTGTGTGGGTAGAATTTGCCCTGTAGGAAATGTTAATATTGTAACTGTACTGGTTCACCATTGACTTAACAACAACTACTACTGACCAGCTGCAGACCAGAAATTGCTTTTAGCATGTGCTTGTCGTTGAAACTCCATCCCTGACCTGACTTTTGACTAGGTAGTTCTTGTGGAACTTTATGTAGACATTGGAACCAGAGATTCACCAGTGTATTTTATTACTTCTAGTGTACATTTTTTAATACATATTTCTACTGATTTTTTACATACAAATTTTAGTGGAAAAAGCAAGAAATTAAATTAAAAGACCTGCATATTTTTTATTTAAATAAAATGTTAAACTAATAAAAAGAACTTATAGTCCCTTAAAAAAAATACGAACTTTCACCACAGACAGTTGCATTTTTTCACTAATTTTGGGTTTGCAGCTGTTAAATTAATTCTTTTTTTCAGAAATATAAATCGCCAAAAAGTCAGCAAAACAAGCGAAAAAGGTGGCGACTTGTGGACACTTGATCCCAGGTTTCCTACAGGGTATATATTCAAAAATAATATTTTTATATTATTTATTTGTTCTTTATACATATTTTTATAACATGCTGTTATTTGTTGTTGTTGTGTTGTCTCTTTTTCATTTAATATTTTACCCAGCAATAAGTTGCAGTTTATAGCAGAATCTCATGTTAATATAACTAGTTCATAATAACGAATGTATGAATATTTCTTTAATATGACATTTGACAATTTATGTCCTAGTTCTATTTTAAACTCAAAATAATATCATCAATATTTTTGCATAGAATAGATTTTAATTGGACTTTTTTCCGTTTTTTTGTCAAAGCACTTTAACCCCACATACCTTCTTTCACCCTTCGCCAAATTTAGAGGCATGATTGCTCAACTATATTTAAAGTCTGGGGAGTTAACACGTATTTCGGTTCGAAATAAATAACTTACGAGTTCGAACAATTTGTATTGTGAATTACGAGTTTCGTATTGTTTGTTTCAAATGAACAGATGTTTTTTATCAAAGTTATTTTTGGGAGTACAAAATTTATTATTAAAAAGATTTCTGTATGACGTGCAAAATTTCCAATTTTTCATGTTTTTTATACTTAATCGAAAACAAAAAATCCCTTTTAAAGCAGTAACTCTATATAACAAACAATAACTTCTTATAAAATTTCCCATTTGTTTAAAAAAAGACCTCTGCCATCGTTTTGAACGAGTACGAAAATTTTGATAGATAAAACAAATTGTTCGAACTAATAAACTATTTATTTGCAATCGAAATACGCGGTTACCGTCCTGGTATTGCCATCAAGACACATATCTAACCGCCACTGGCATATCCGGAAGTACACAGAAAAAATTCTCCAAAATTTTTCATCAATTAAAGCATTAATCAAGTTAATTAAACTTTTGATCAAGTGAACTAAACGTTTAATTAATACTATTAACTGGTTTAATTGATACTATTAATTTGCTTACTGGTGCAAATTTAATTAATTTTATAATTAATATCACAAATTTTTTAATTGAAATCAATTTTTATTTTTCTCTGTGTACAACTTCTAAGTACTTTTCAATGCATTTCGAGCCATATTCCGTCAATACTCTGCACGATATTATAATCTGAGTAGTCGAAAGTTGATGATTTGATTGAAGAAAGTAATGACTATAATTTATAGACACTACAGAGGAGAAAGTTAACCAAAAGTTTTAAATCTCACGACAAACTCGTCCCTAAATATTTGATTGTTATGGCTTAATTTAAAAAGTTAGTTGACCTTCTTGTTAAAGAAGTAAGCACCAAAAAGTTTATTGGCCCATTAAGTTCAGCCATAGGTCCCATATTATAAAATGGGTCCCATCGTAAAATCACACAGAAAAAATTCTCCAAAAAATATAATCAGTTTTAATTAAAAAATTAATCAAGTGAATTAAATGTTTAATCAAGTGAATTAAACGTTTAATTAATACTATTAACTGGTTTAATTGATACTATTAATTTGTTTACTGGTGCAAAATTAATTAATTTTTTAATTAATATCATAAATTTTTTAACTAAAATCAATTTTTATTTTTTTCTGTGCACCTTAAGGCAAACATATCTCATATAGATGAAGATATCAAAATGAAATTCTGTTCAAAGAACTTTTTCGCCAATCTTAACCTCATAACATAATTATGTTTTGGCGGGTCCGTTATGCAGGTATACTCTAGAAATTTATTTTTAATACTTTTTTAATTATATCGAAATTTTTAGAGAACACTTGCACAGTGGTAGCGGCAACAAAAAAAATTAATCATAAATACAAAACTTCTTATACTGTTTAGTTTGATTTAAAATTTATGGCAAAAAACAAAAAAAAAATTACCTATTCCAAACTAAAAATTTCCAAGCAAAACTAAGACTCTCGCTGGGATATAAGCCCTATTAACCATATCAAATTTTGCTATTGCATTTTTAATACCTACCAAAATATAATTTATAATTTTGCTCATATAAACACATATACACTCAAACAAAAAAGTATACATACAGTTTAGGTTTTCTTACAAAAGTTTTATAATGAATGTGTGTAAAACTAAACGTAAAATAATATCAGCAGAGTAAAAATCTAAATGAAAATTTATTGCTCAGTATTTAAGTCGGGTCTGCTTCTAATATAATTTTTTTTTAGTGCCATTAGCATGGTAGACATACTCGTACTAATATTTTAGTATATAAAACAAATATCTACAGCAACAAGCATTTATAACGGTATCTAAGAAAAAACAAAAATAAATTTATAAGCCAGCAAACTAAAAAAAGCAAAAAACGAAAAATTTAAAGAACTTCCAACATGAGAACAACCATTTAACATGAGATATGAATTATGTGCTCTATACAACAACTACTATTAAAATTTTCATATGAGTTTTTGTAATTTTATAGAAACTACAGAAGAATACAACTAAAATGAAAAATGTGAACTAAAAGACTAAAACCATAAGTTTTTCTGAATATAAAATTGTCCAATTCAGAACCTCTGGCGTATCGTTTAAAAAATACGACTTTTATTTATGCACTTGTGAATGGCAAATTTGTTGTTGCGTTACTTTGTCGTATTGCTAAATGTCAAAAATGGAAAAAATGTACATTGTCAATTCACTTTTAGCAAACTCTTTAAGAAGATTAACATATTTCTTTTTTCCAAATAATAACAAAATATAAAAAATAAAACTAAAAAAAGCAAATAATTTTAGTTATAGTTTTTTATAACATGTTCACACGTACAGCCGTATTCGTGTTTCACTCTCCAATTCCTGTTTCGTGCCACAAACATGATTGAAAAACATGTTTTTCCATACAAAATTTTGAGAGCGAAACAAGTCGTTTCATTTTGAAATGTGCTGCGAAACCGGAAAAGTGTACTATCATCTCCAATTTAAATAACAATCATCGTAAGCTTATCTGAACTAGCTTTCAAAAAAAAAAAAAATCAAAAAATCAAAAGAAACAAAATTAAAATTGATGTTAAAAAATAAGGTCATATATATAAAATAATAATATTAAGGGCTAAAAAATCAGAGCAAGTTAAACTCTCTTTTTGGTTTAAAATGTGTTTAAACCAACAAATCTATAAATCATTAACAGCCTTATTTATAAAAAATAAAACATGTTAATAAAGGGTTTATTAAACGGATTTTGTATGAAAATCCATTTTATTAACCCTTTATTAACCGGTTTTATTTTTTATAAATTAGGCCGTAAACATATAAACCATCTTTAAACGCATGAAATTGGGCGTTGAAACTACCAGTACAAATCATATGAATTTGCCAACATTTGTCGTAGTGCTGCCACATGTTATTTTTTTAACAACATATAACACATGGGACACTGATTTATGGTTGTTGAGTTTAAACTACATACAAATTCAAGTTTAGTTCAACTAAACCAGCGTTTGAACCATCAGTGATTTATTAGGCATAAGAATGTATTTTTAATTTTTACTAACTTTTTTTAATCTATTTCAAATAAAATTTCACTAACAACACAAACAAAATGTCAAAATTGAACAATAATGAATCGTTTAAACAGCATAATTGGCAATCTAGTTTCAGAGAGCGAAACGAGTGGTTTATATGGTTTGTCTTCTTCTTGAATAAAATTTGCCATTCACATGGATTGACACAATGTAATTAAACCAGGAATGGGAGTTTACTTTTAATATTAAATAATAATAAATAATATTTGATAAGCAATTTTAATTAAAATAGTTTAAAAAATTAATGGATATGAATCAAATATATATTAATCATTCAGACCAATAAAATTTGTGGTGGTAGTTATTACATTCTAAAAAGATTTTTACAAATTTATTATATAAATCGAAAATTTCTAGGCCTGGCATAAATACCACATTTTTCAAAACACATAAAAATCAATCCTATAATGACTTATATATTAACATATGTACAGTGTTCGAAAATAAACAGTACATTATTTGCGTTCGGCTCACACACCCAAGAACGATATATATTTTTTTTTACAGATTATGTAGACAAACACAACCCTTAATACAGTTCGTAACTATTTTAAAGAAAGAGCCGAACATTATATCGAGCCCTAACCGTGAAAATAACGTAAGCGCCAAAAATCAATTTTTACAGGAGAGAATTTTTTAAGTTTTATTTTATATAAATTTTGTATGAAATTTTCCGCTTACGATAAAATTGTTCATGCTATAAAATCGTAACGGTACCTTATATGACCAAGACATTTTTGAAGATGATGTAAATGTTGTCAATAAAGTCATTTATTAAAAAAAAACGAAAATGGAAAATTATGTCGCTTACGTAATTTTCGCGGTTAGGGCTCGATATATTGTTCTGTTCTTCGTTAAAAAACAGAACATTATATTTTAATGTTAAATAGTGTTTCTTTTTTTACATTGATAAAGAAATGAACAAACAAAAAATTTTAGCAACGACCGCACCACGAACAGCTTGTGTGAGTATTATGTTTATGTTTTATTTGTGTAAAATTATTTTGCTGGCTTTTTTTTCGTATTTCTATTTTGATTTTGTAAAAACTTTTTGGTTTTTTTACTAGCCAAAAGGGAAGAACATTAATAAGCCGAACCGAACACAATAAAGTTTATGGATTTTAAAAAAAAACCAAACGGAATTAAATGTTCTCATCTTTTGTTGAGTTTGATTAAAAACAGTATTATTTTTGTGTTCGAAAGATGACTAACAGGGAAACGTTATTTTTTTAATGATTTTTTAAACAAACCCTATTAGCATTTTTATTTTCCACAAATCTACCGAATACTAAGGAGAGATATTTAGTGTTTATTTTCGAACACTGGTTGATAAATTAAAATGAACCAAATATATAATAATCATTCCGAAGAATTTAATTTATGGTGGCAGCTATCACATTCTTAAGAGATTTTTACAAATTCACCAAACAAATCGAACATTTTCAGGCCTGGCATAATAATAACATTTTTTAACATACATATGGGGGATTCACAAGGTAGTCATAAAGTCATATGTCTTAAAATAATAACAAGAATAAATATGAGTGTTTTGAGTAACCCTTCGCAATTCAAATTTCTACTTTGTAGTTATGAAAAAACAACAAACATAGCAAACAAAGTCTTATTATTTTAGGACTTGTTTTGTTTGAAAAACACAACAATAGTATTTTTAAACTACTGTAAAATTTTAGGATATTATGACAACATGACTTGAAAGCACACCTTGTAAATCCCCCAATTATTATCAAACGCTTAATAAGACAACATGAAAATTAACCACATCAAGTATACAATACTGCATAATTCAACGATTATACAACGAATACGACGATACTACGAGCTTGTGAATTGGGCAAATATCTTTTCTAGTATATATACAGCTTGTAACAAAAAATATTTACGAACATTTATGGTTAATACAATATCGCATAAAAATAAATGCCAGACCATTTACACTTCATAAAACATTTTTTATTTAAAAATTTGTTTACTAAAAAACTTAAAAATAACATGCAAAATTTGTTACTAAAAATAACAAAAAAAAAAAAATAATAATAAAATAATTTCACAACACAACTTGAGTTTTTTCAATTAAAAATAATAAAATTATCGGTAATATTTCGATGCACTGTCTTCAGAACTGCGGGGTATTGTATCTATTAAACTTGATAAAGTTTTCGTAGAACTTCTATTCCATGTTATTTTTACATGTCAAAATGTATTTTTGCAATAATCGCAATTTTACAAATAATTTTTTTTTTTACAATTTTTTATAGATTCTTTATGCGATTGAGATCCGAAGATTGTTCTAATCACTTTTAAATGCCAATATCTCTCTATTCACGAAACACTCTTTCACACATTAAGTTGAGTGCTTGGGATCGTTATCATGTTGATACCACCACTTAAGTGACATTTTTATTTTCTGCATGTCATTACAGCTTAAATGAAATCATTCATTACCCCATTTACTTTATAAAATGGTCCAATTCCATTTCAGAAAAAAATTTTCAGAACAAAACATTGCTTCCTTCCCTTTAGATTCTACGTAAAACTTTGACTCATCAGAAGTACAGTCGTTCGTATGGGGATTCTGTCTATATTATTTTCGACAGAAATGAAAAGTTTTCGTGGACTTCTGTATGATTTTAATCCACCATTCTCAGCTCGTTTTAAAATCGATCTAATTGACCTATTAAATTCCAGCGGATTTGCCATTGACCTTGCTGATATACAAGGATCCTTATTTATTATTAATCAGAGTATTCATTTTTCGTGTCGCTTTCTGGTTTTCCGCCGCAAGACGACTCCTTTGCGAAATACCGCTATGGTGAATTTCAAATTTATTTGCACGAGATGTACATATTTTTTTATCACTAAAAAAAAAACCTTTTCATGTTATCCTTGTTCCACTGTAATACCATACAAAAATTTACCAAACGATATCATAATAAATGTATATATAAATATTTTTTCTATTTAATTTGAACATTTTGAAAATAGAGAAAACAAAATTCAAAACACTGTAGTTGATAAAGATTAAAGACCCAGATTTGTGATCAAAGCCAAACAGAAAAAAAGTCACAAGTGATTTATTTGCTTTCATGTCCTAGTTTTGAATTTTTGGCTGTTGTAAAATGCTCCCATAATTTTGCATATTGCTGTCAATGCATAAGAGTGTAAAGGATAAAAGTGAAAATGTTCCTGCATTACTTGACCTAAAATAAAGTATGTTCTACATTATACTATTTGGTGAATGACTTTGACAAATATTTTATATAATTATTAATGGCTGGCTGGATGTATGAAAATAGTTTTCTTAGAAGAATGGTGAACACTTTATGGTGGGAAAATTTTAGTTGCAGACATTTATGCAATTAATTAGTGAATGACCTTGAAAGGTCAAATAAAGCTAAAATTTTATGTCCTGTTATTAAATTAAGAAACACTTTAAGATGTCGTTAATCATGAATCAGAAAGTAAGAATCCTTAAATTGTGTAAAAAATTGTGATTAAACGAAACACTTTTCGATCATTAAAGGCTAAGAGGAAGAGAAAATAACAGAATTTTATTGGACTAAAATAGATGCTTTATCTGACATGACCAGGGTCAACTTAAATATGCAACAAAATTTTTAAAATATGCATGCA
Organism: Pollenia griseotomentosa; assembly: GCA_963931875.1. Taxonomy (NCBI): domain Eukaryota; kingdom Metazoa; phylum Arthropoda; class Insecta; order Diptera; family Polleniidae; genus Pollenia; species Pollenia griseotomentosa. The sequence continues at coordinate 15,162,052 of OZ007561.1, forward strand.
GAAATATTTTTAATATTTTTATTTTTATTATAAATTACCAAACTTGCATTTTGTATAGAAATGGGTCACTTCATCGGCATCTAATATCGAAAATATTCAAGGTCGCCAGAATAAACTTTTTCGGATATAATCACAGCCGATTCCTGGTGGGTTAACAACTCAAATATCCAATGTCGCACGAAATGTAAAATCAAGAACAGATTTGATGTTCCTCTTTTATATGATTCGTAAATATTTTTAAAACTGAATAGTTAAATTCAAATTTTAAACTAAAATGTCAAATTGCAACTTGCAATTTGACAAAAAAAAAAAAAAAAAAAAAAAATATACAAATATTGTTGAAGGGACATGTCGCATAATCGGTTGCAGGTATATTAAAAAATTTTAATAAGATTGGAAAATAATTTAAAGAAAAGATTCATTGCAATAAAGTTTTTATATTTATTAAAAACAGTGTTCGAAAATAAACACTTAATATCGCTCGTTAGTGTTCGGTTCGATAGATTTGTGAAAAACACAAACGCTAATAGTGTTTGTGTAGTAAATCATTAAAAAAAATAACGTTTCCCTGTTTATCATCTTTCGAACACAAAAATAATTGAAAAATAATACTGCTCTTATCCAACTCAACAAAAGATGAGAACATTTAATTCCGTTGGTTTTTTTTTTACCCATAAAGTTTATTGTGTTCGGTTCGATTCATTAATGTTCTTCGCTTTTGGCTGGTAAAAAAGAAACAAACATTTTTTTACAAAAATAAAATACACATGCGAAGAAAAACAAAAGTCAGCAAAATAATTTAAAATAAAACACAAACAAAACATATATACACACAAGCTGTTCGTGCTGCGGTCGTTGCTAAAATTGTTTGTTTGTTCATTTCTTTATCAATGTAAAACAAGAAACATTATAGAACATTAAAATGTTTGCCTACAGTATCACTACAATTGTTCTGTTTTTTTTTAAGAAGAACAGAACATTATATAATGTTTGGCTCTTTCCTTAAAATAGTTACGAACAGTATTAAGGGTTGTGTTCCTCTACACAAACACTAAAAAAATAGATATCGTTCCTGCGTGTGCGAGCCGAACGCTAAATAATGTACTGTTTACTTTCGAACACTGACTAAAAACGTATTTTTGAAGCTTAGTGTAAAAAAGTTCTGTTGTAAGTTAAAATAAATAACTGAAAAGGCGTTTCTTAAATAATCTAAATTAATTATAAATACATTTAACGTAACCATCGAGTTTAAATTAAAACAATCCTGTGGTTTTCATAGGCAACCGCGTCTGTCTTAAAATTTCAGGAGAGCCAAAAACCATTCAAGATCCAACAATGGGCTCGGTATTGCACTTGCTGAACTTTGTTATTAAATGCGTTTAAAAAACCGGAGTTGGTCGATTTTTTTTAAAAATTTTTAGAACCATGTAAAGAGCGTTTAAAATTTTGCAATATGGCATCAACTAGCGTTTAAAAAACTGCAGTCAAAGTAGAAAAGCTGCCATTTCTTTTACTTCTTAATTTGTTATAAGCAAAAAAAAAAACTGCTGCTTTTACTTCGGATTCATTAAGTGTAAACAATCGCTGTCGAAACAACTGAAAAAGCGGAAAGTTGTACACGAATTCTCGTTTTTCGTTTTTGTTCGACAGTTTATGGTTTCGACTGCAATGAACATCAACCCTGGCATGAACATCTCAAAATCGAAAAAAAAATTTCATAAGCGTTTTCCCATGAAAACCACAGTATTGAGACTTCCAATTGGTAGCTGATATAAAAGTCACATTATTGTGTTCTATATGTTAAACCCTCTTAAAAACTTACGTTAGTTACCTTCGTGTGTGGTTTTTCATACATATGCAATGTCTGTCTACTTTACTGTGGAGCCACAGTACGTTTGTTATCAAAGTCATGTTTTACGTAACATAAATGATGTATTTATCCCTTTGGTGATCACTTTATAAAACATACATTGCATACGGTTCGCAACAATATTTTAAATATTAATACTTGTCAACAGAAAATTTTGTCTCTAGTGCAAATTACATAGAAACTACTTATGTGTGGAAAACGACACACGAGGATAACTTACGTAATTTCTGAAATATTTTTTTAGCCAAAAAATGTGTTTTCAGTACTTAATTTATATTGCTAACAAAGTCAAGAAGTTTCTTAAGTGTACCTCAACTATTTTTTGTTTATCGTCTAAAAATGATTCCTTTTGTGTGGTTTTTAACACAAGAGTGACTTAAAGATTAATTAAAAAATCCTACAAACTCTCTTTTATTAGCTTTTCACTAGCAGAACCTGTTGAACTTTTTTTAAATCGTAGTAATTACTCGAATGGTATTTTAATTAAAACATCAATTTTATCAGTCTGTAGTATTTAATACTAACTAATTGGAAAAAAATACTTGGAAATTTTTTGCAATTAATAAGTGCTTTTCAATGATTATAATCAGCCCAATTTGTACAGATTTATGATCATTTCTATTTACATTTTCCCCTCCCCCATACACAAAATAAAAACTATGAATACATTTTCACTTAATAAACATTTCACTTTTTTCTATCACATCTCGTTGCAGAATTTCTGAGTAATAACAACTGATTAGAGGCAGCCATTGTGCCGTAAGAATAATAAACCATTACATGCAACGGACTACGGGCAAATATATAAAATCGAATAAAAACTCCAATGAAAAATATCTCGTATACAATGATTAAAATTTGCAAAAAAAAAACTACATAATAGGAAAACATAGTGTTAAAGTAAAATTCTGAAAAAAACCACTAACAAGAACTAAAATATATTTAAATAAATATATACATATGCGTGCAGTATAACACTAATAATAACAAAGGAATAATAAAAAAAAAATATTAAAAAAAACTGGAAGCTGTAACATTGTTGGCTCATTCATGCATTGGGGCTGAAATACAATAGGCTTCTGTGTACTCTTACAGAAACGGCTTAAAAAACCAATATATACTCTTATATATACTATACCAGGAATATACACACATACAAAAAATAGAATAATTACACTTTCACGTATACAAATGTGGATTATGCACTTACATACACACTTGCAATCTACCGAGATATACCACAATAGCCTGATATGCCATGGCCCGAAACAAACTTATCAAAATAATAAAAACCAACACAGCCGCAGCAACAACTTCAACAGCAGCGACCGAAGCTGCATCAATAATACCAGGAACATCCATGAAACTGAGTGCTTTAGAGCAGGCAACAGAAGCATACACACAAACACGTTTACATCAAAATTGCAACAAATTTCATCGACATCACGAACATCAGCAGCATCATCATCATCATCATCATCATCACCATCACCATCACCATCAGCAACATTATCATCGTCCAACATCTCCTCAAGAACAAGAGCAATGCATTCTAGGAAATTGCATAGAAACTCCTGCCGAGTATTGTTTGCGAGGCGATAATACCGCCCAAAGCATAACACTGGCCTTTAAAGTGAGAAGAAAATCCAAGGAGTTTCCCAATTCGCCCCGAAATTGTCTCAGCTTACCTCTGTTCGACACCCTGAAACGTTTTCGCAGCATACCCTTGATACAGTTACTCTGGCTGCTGTGCTGTCTTAGCAATATATTCCACAAGTCCATGGCCGAATGCCCCAGTGTCTGTGAGTGCAAGTGGAAGAGTGGCAAAGAGTCTGTTTTGTGCCTTAATGCGAATTTAACACATATCCCGGCCCCCCTGGATGCTGGTACGCAAGCTTTGGATCTGACCGGAAATGAAATAGCCACCATAACAGATGACACATTTGCCGAAGTGAATTTATTGAATTTGCAAAAAGTCTATTTAGCCAAATGTCGTCTGCGGCTAATAGAGCGTTATGCGTTTCGGGGTCTTATTAATTTGGTTGAATTGGATCTAAGTTACAATGCTTTGGCCCATATACCATCGGATGCTCTGGAGAGTGTGACGGAGCTAAGAGAATTAAAAATGAACGGCAATCCTATAATAATAGTAGGCAATGATGCCTTTAAAAGAATGCAGCATTTGGTGAGACTTGAACTGAGTGATTGCCGTGTTGAGAGGGTGGAGGTCAAAGCTTTTGCTGGTCTAGAATCTAGTTTAGAATATTTAAAATTAGATGGCAACAAGTTGTCGGAAGTGAGATCGGGTACTATAACATCACTCTCAAATCTTCATGGCATTACACTGTCTCGCAACCAATGGAATTGTTCCTGTGCTTTACGGCCTCTTAGGTCATGGATGTTAAGGGAAAATATACCATGTGATATACCGCCAGTATGCCAAAATCCTTCCCGTTTAGCGGGTAAATCATGGGACAAAATTGATTTGGATGACTTTGCCTGTGTGCCACAAATAATAGCCACTGACACCACAGCCCATGGGGTAGAGGGTCGGAATATAACCATGAGCTGTTATGTGGAAGGAGTGCCGGAACCATCTGTCAAATGGATGGTAAAAAATCGTGTCATAGCCAATCTCACCGCTACCAATGGTGACAGTCCCTCAAATAGTCCCAGAACAGCAGCAGCCATCCAAGGACGCAAAACTTATGTGGTCAATATGCTACGAAATGCCTCCAATCTCACTATACTCACAGCCGACATGCAAGATGCTGGCATTTATACGTGTGCTGCCGAAAATAAGGCAGGAAAAGTTGAAGCTTCCGTTACGCTGGCTGTATCAAGAAGACCCCCAGAGGCCCCTTTAGGCTTCAAAGTTATTTTGCTGTGCATATTCATTGCATTGCTCTTTGTCGCCGGCTCATCCTTTGCTGCAATATGTTTTTGTTCGTTGCGACGTAAAAGGAAAATGCGCTTGTGGAATACAATGCCGCAGGGACGCACAGAAAGTTATGAAAAAATCGAAATGACTTCACGTATAACGGGCGGAGGCAGCAATGGCAATGGAGGTGGCAACATTAACGGTGGCTCTACAAACAAACCGGATTTGGGTGGTAAAACTGGCATGCAGGAAACAAGCAAAAACGGGAATGCACAAGGCCAAATATTCCATGACAATGAAAATGGCTATTTGTGTTCTGCCACCACTCCCTTAAATTGCGGCTCCGATGATGGTGGTGATACGGGTGGGGCAATTATCAATCCCAGCGGTGGCAGTTCCAAACGTAATGGGGATTATCGTAACATACCAACGCACTGTGACGATGATGATAACGATCTTATGCAGCAGCATCAACAGCATCATAAAGGCTTTGGTGGCGGTAGTCATAACACATTTCAACGTAGTCTTTTGTTAGCTGCCGCCACGACACACAATGGCACTCTTACAACTACAACAACATCTTTAACGGCAGCCAGGTGGAAAACGGGTTCAGCATTTCAATCATCAACACCTCAGGATACAGCAGTGCATTTGGATGGTGCAATACAAACGAGTGGCTTTAAGGATGACACAGATTTACATATACCACGTCTTATTGATATTGGGTAGGTATGATTTATTTTTTTTTTTTTAAGTAGATTTGAAAGTTAAATAAACCCTCCCTTAACTACCTTTTAAGCCCCACCAAAACCTCAACTACCCTGTTGCATTTTAATAATCACTAGCTGCAAAATAAAACAGTGGTATGTGATAATATAAAATTTATTTTTTTTTTTTTGCGTTTTCGGTAACAATTTTCAAATCCATTTGAGATTTTAGCTGTTACGCTGAATGCTTAGTGGTGCCGTTCTTTGGCAAACAAGCCTTTGGGCTACATGTGATGACCTGGGTGTTTGTCTGACGGCAATATTTTCGTAAATTTCATAAAGTTTGCTGTTTATTTATTAACCAGCTCTGCGCTGAATTTCAATAATCCTTTGACTTGTTGTGTTGCATTCGAGTCACAAAGAGAAAAGGTTGGATATTAATATGTAAAATTTAAGCGATTAAGTTTAGGGCAGGTAATTTGTGGGATTATATGTTGGCACATGACTAATAAGAAAACATGGAAGTGTTCGTTATAAGGCATATTTAATAAGGATGTAAGGAAAATCCTCGGCTTTAAAAACAAGATTGTATTATAAATGTTTAGTGCATGAATCTTGCATTTTAGTCGTTTAAGGGTAATTGGTTTAACCCTTTAACGTTTTCGACTGCCTTTAGGCAGCTATTTAATTTATTTCATAATAAGATATTAACATTATACTTATTTGAAAGTGTATTTATTAAAGATAGTTTCAACATCTTTAGAATACAAATTTTATTAAAAACTTATATACCAAAAGTAAATTTTGGAAGTCAATTGCAAAACATTTTGCTCTTGGCCGTGAGAGGATTGCGAAGTCGATGCTCATGGCAACACTCTGTAACAACCGCCAAGCACTTGCGAGTAACTTGTACGGATGAATGTCAAACTTTGATACGTGTTACGATCATATTGATCGCTTACCGCGAAAATAGCTTAAGCGACATAATTTTCAATTTTCGCTTTTTGTTAATAAATTGGTTAATAAATTGGCAACACTTGCATCATCTCCTAAAATGTCATGGTCTCATAAGGTACCGTTACGATTTTGTAGCAAAAAAAATTTAGCTTAAGCGCCAACCTTCATACAAAATTTATTTGAAATTAAAAAAAAATCTTCTGCTGTAAAATTGTCGCTTAAGTTTTTTACCGTTAAGGGCTCGCTATGAAGGAGAAGCTAGTCGATTTCTATCAAAAGGTGTGCTATCTGCATCACATCTGGCAAACTATTTGTCAATTTGTAATTCTATTTTTAGATTCAAATCGGCAAAAGATAATGGTGCTTAAGACAATTGAATTTACAGTGTCAGTCAAATAAAGAAAAGCTGGTTAGAGGCGAGGGTGGATACCTTCGATTACGAGGTATTTTATAGACCCTTAAGACCGTTGAGAAGCGCTAATACTATTTTGCGGCTCAACTTAATTTAACTAAAAATTAAAATTAAGCTTTATATGACCCCTTTCACACATAGCAAGTTGACTGCGCCAGTCTCTTGCGCAACTCGTTGTTTGTAGACGTCAGCGGTAAGGTCGGGGTAATGAAAAAAAATTTAGTACAGACTTTGTTGTACTCGGCAAGTAACTTGCGCAACTAACTTGCCGAGTCTGAAAGGGGTCTATGAGTCGAGCCATTGGAAGTTACTTTCTAATATGGAAAAAAGCGCTGTTCGTCTTCAAACCAATTCACCTGCTATATAAGTTAATATAGCCAATCAGTTATGGCAGATTGACTCATTGGAACGTCCTTATGAGTTCCTTAAAGTCAGTAGTTCTTACTTTGCAATCTTTTAACGATTTTTACTTTGCCATCTATTTAAGATTTCCTAAATCGGATTTAACCAACACTCAGTTCCAATTGGCTAACTTTGCTCTACAAGTCACGTCAATTAAAATTTTCCCATTTACAAATCTTTCAAATATTATACGTACCACTGTGTCCTTTATTACAAAATAAGTATGTAGTTTATTGCACATGTTCTTTTTTCTGTTTATTTTTTCTGTTTTTTTTCTTTTCACATTATTTTTTGTGTTTTTGTAGATTACTCGAAAAATCATGGTACTACTAATCACTATCACAATCACTAAATCCAAGGGGTATGTGTCAAGTCTGTCACACTGTTCTAATCGAAAGAAAAAAAAATAAACATTCACAGTTTGTTTTGTGTACGTTCGTTTGGTCTTTCGCTTCTTCGTTCATGTAGAGAGAGGGAGAGAGAGAGAGAGACAGACACACACAGTGAGAGTGTCTTTCGTTAGAAAGAAGAACATGATGAAAAATTTAAAGAAGAGTCGTATGTAAGTTGCCTTTTTGTTGTGTTTCTTCTACATCTTCCGTTTTGTATTCTTTTCATTTCCATTTTTTGCTTTGCTAAATGTCTTTGTATATGTTTTCACTATATGTATGTATCTGTGTGCGTGTCTGTGTTTATGTCTCTATAATGGTGAGTAAGTGTGTGCGTGAGTGCCATTTTATTTAATTTTTCTAACAAAAGCAACACCATCTTTTTTACTGTATATTATGAACACTATAAATGTCAGTTGCTGTGGACATCAAGATGTTTGTTGTTGTTGTATGTTTCTCTTTCGCTATAGTCCGTGTGAACGGATATTGAATATTTAAGAAAATATTGAAAATATTTTCCGCATCTTTGTCGAAGGTTTTTGTTTTTAACGAAAATGTCTGCTCCTTTAAGGAGACTATCTATTTGATCACAAGCTTCTAAGTTTAGAACAAATATCAAACGTTTTCGTAACGAACATTTCTTCGGTCTGGGAACTTAACTGAATAAATTCATATTTCAGCTTTGAAAATTAATTTTACAGCCAATTTCACCAAGTTCAGCTATAATTAACTATCAGTTATAGCTGTCAAAAATATAATGTTAACTGGAAGTCAAAATAATAGTCAGATTTAACTGAACTTGGTGAAATTGGCAGTAAGTTCATTAAATTTTTTTCTAAAACCAAGTGACATAAGGCAAGGGAATCGTCATGTTCGCCTTTATAATATTTGGTTAGAGGGCAAATAATCGAACTTTAAATCTTATTTGTTTCAATCAGTGTTCGAAAATAAACAGAACATTATTTAGCGTTCGGCTCACATCCCCAGGAATGATATCTATTTTTTAGTGTTTGTGTAGACGAACACAACCCTTAATACCGTTCGTAGTGTTCTGTTCTTCGTTAAAAAACAGAACAATTGTAGAGATACTGTAGCCAAACATTAAATTTTAGTGTTTTATAATGTTTATTTTTTTTACATTGATAAAGAAATGAACAAACAAAAAATTTTAGCAACGACCGCACTACGAACAGCTTGTGTGTGTATTATGTTTATGTTTTGTTTGTGAAAAATTATTTTGCTGTCTTTTTATTTTTTTCGTATGTGTATTTTGTTTTTTTAAAAAATGTTTGGTTTTTCTACCAGCCAAAAGCGACGAACACTAATGAGCCGAAACGAACACAATGAAGTTTAAGGATTTAAAAAAAAACCGTACGGAATTAAATGTTCTTCTCTTTTGTTGGGTTTCATAGAAGCAGTATTATTTTTGTGTTCGAAAGATGGCTAACAGGGAAACGTTATTTTTTAATGTCTTTCTACACAAACCCTATTAGCGTTTGTGTTTTCCACAAATCTACCAAACCGAACACTAAGCAGCGATATTTAGGGTTTTTTTCGAACACTGGTTTGCATTATGTAGTTCAATTTGTTCTAAATAAATATCTAAATAATTCTTTTAAGCAAAAATATTGTTTTGCAAAATACGGCGATTGAATAACGATTTACATACGAATGTATTAAAGTTTTAACGAAACAAAATCTTTAGCGATAACGTCATTTTCTTAATGTTGTTTCGGGAGTCACAGGCTACGTGAAAAAAATGTTCTTAAAAATTAATAAATAACATCTAAATTGCAATTATTCATTAAAGTTTAAGAATCACAGATGACATCTAAAATAGCTCTTGACAAACAACTAAGATTTTGCAATTAGTAATTAAAAATAGCGTTCGCTAACAAATACTTTACAAAATTTTCTTTGAATAAGATTTTTAAAAGTGCGCAATGAATATAGAAAAAAAAAATTCGCAATGGAAAGAGTAAAACCAGTGCTAAAAAACTACAGTCAAGTAAAATTCGACAGTTTTTAATTTCGACTGCAATTTTTTTAAGCCTGGGTATAACTCAAAAAAATGTGGTTGTTCTCGAAACATGTAAATTCGAGCTGAGTTCGAGCCCGTGTCTAGGCAAGGACGAAAAATTATCAATAAATTTTAATTAATTTCATGTTGGAAAATTTCTGCATTAACTAAAATAAATTAATAAAAATTAGATTTAATGAACTTAAGCCTGATTTTAAAATACCAAAATTTTAAAAGCTATTAATAGAACAAAGTTCGCGAACTGTTCTTTATAAAAATATTAGCTTGGGATACATTTTTGCGATTATCAAGACCTCTTTTACATAATGAACTTCATTGTCCACTGAAAATTGAAAGCCAGACAGTCGAAGTTTATTCCTAAAGAGGCAAGCCTGTATGCATGACACACTTTCCTTTTTTCCTCTCTCACCAACACACTTTGTCTGTCTGGCTTTCAATTTTCTATATGTATAAGGGCTCCACACGAATATGTTGTAAGTTCGGAAGAACTTTTGGATAACTGGGTAGGTATGTGTTTATTTTATAATGTCTATGAGTAAGACCCGTTTTCACATATTACCTTTACCTTAAAGTACACTTGATGCGGCCTTATAAAAAGTGTTCCATTATTAAAACTTTACTTTAACCTAAAGTGAGCAATTAAGTCAAGGAAGGTTTATCCGACCTGGTAGGTTAAAGTAAAGTTGTAATAATGGAATACTTTTTATACGGCCGGTAAAATCCTACCTTTAGTAATAGGTAAGTTGTGAAAACGGGCCTAAATCGGTGAATATGTTGTTTTATTTTTTAAGCGAGAGAGAGAGAGAGAGAAAGTGTTTTGTGTAATAATGCATGCGATTCTTCTTCCTTGCTTTAGTGTCTGATTGTTGGCATCTCTTACACATCACTTGTAACTGCAACAACAACTTAAAACAGCGTCAGTAGCAACACTACTGCTACTGATACTACAACAAACAAACAACACCATAAATACTTGTTCTATAGTTTTTTGCCCTTGTTGAGATTATTATGGCTTATACTTGACACTTTTTTATTTTTGTTTTTTCTTTATGTTTGAGTATATGTGTACAAGTGTTTCTTTACCTTCCGTTTCCGCCAGCCGCACCTCCTTCATTTTTTGTGCAATACTACTCGTGTTGTTTTTAGACACAACTATATTTCAAGAGTTCATGTTTTAGTTTTGTAGTAGCAAGATGCTCAACAAATAAAAAAAAAAAATTAACGAAGAAAAAGAAAACAACAAAAAAAAAAAAACGGAACAAGTGTAAGCAAAGTTTAAATTAGCAAAAAGAGACACCAAACAAAACTTAAGCTGAAACAACACACTGTGCTAATGATGTGCAAAATACTAGAATAAGTTTTTGTTTGTCTCCTTCATAATTCAAGGGTTTTTGTTAATAAAACTACTATATTTATGAGACTGGCATGTTTCAAGGATTTTAAGGTTTATTTCCTTTATTTTTTTATGTAAAAAAAAGAAGAGAAACACAATGGATTCTTCAACAAAATTTCTTTTTAACTATTAAACGAATAGTTTTTGTTTTATTTTAAACTAATTCATACAAATATTTATACATTTAACTTGCTACGAGTTTCTGTTATACCTCCACTCAGTCATTCATTAATTTATACGTCAATCATTTGGCAGGATCTAAGTTTTAGTTTTATACAATTCAACTTGACTCACTGAACGTCTATTTTGTTTTGTGGGGGGGGGGGGGGGGGTGCTCTTTTTGTCCACATTCTTCTTTAAGTTACTCAAATTCATTTCCATTTTATACAACTTTTGTTTTTTAGTTTTTCCTTTCTTGGCCAAAACAATTCATTTTAAAGGATTTTGTTAATATTGTCTTAGTTTTCCTTTCTTTGTGGTCTTTTGTTGTGCGTACTCGTTCGTAATGATGAGATGAATGTATGCCATTATCTCAGTGTTTCTTGCTGGTGCGGAGGAGTGTGATAAAAAGAATCTTTGCTAATTTGTTTAATCCATTTAATTTATGTCCTCCGGTTTTATCTTATTTGTATGTCAGATAATGCTTTTAACCATCTTATTTTATTTTTCTAATTTAGTTTTAAAATTTGGTTGGAATAAAGTTGGGACTCTGTACGAGTTGATAATTTGACACTATCAAGTTTCATAAATTCCTAGATAAACGGGTTTATTTTTTTTTGTATAAAAGGGTTGTAATTTTGAAAAGTAATTTCAAGGGAAAAAGTGTGAATTTAAAAACCGGATATTAAAAACAGTGGAATATAAATTGTAAAAGTTTTGTGTGTTAGGAATTTAATTAGATGTCTTTAAGAAGTGGTATGGAATTAAGTATTAATGAAACATTTATTAAGGGATAGTCTTTGGTTAATAACTCAAATTTTATTACCTACAGAATCCGATAATATTAATCTGGAATCTATGGATCCTTAAAAAATCCATAAAAACCTTAAGATTTTTCTTAAGATAGATTTCCTTTTCAGACAAAAATAATTTTGTAACGGAATTTAAATTGTATCTCTATCGATAAACTGTTGGGCTGCAATTCGGACAAATTTTAAACTCAAGCCCAAAATTCGCTTGTATAAAAAAACTTCATGTAAGCCAAACGACTTATACTTTCGTGTTCAGATAAATTAATAGGCTTTCTAAGTTTATTTTAAGATATAGCAAAGTTCAAAATGATCAGCCCAATTATAAATAAAAATTAACCGGGAGTTTTCTCCCTTCTCCCATTTTTCCTATGTTAATTCTATTGTAAACATGGGAGACTTTGCTTATACTCAACCATCGACTAATAAAACTTTGGGTATTGTTCCCCTTCCAGAAACACGTTTGAGCTTGTTGAAACAAAGCATAAAATACAGGAACACCACCGTTATCCTGATTTATTTACAAATGTTCTTTTCAGTAGCAAAACCATCTATCAGTAACTAGTCCGGTATTCTTATGAAAAAAAATCCTCGGAACATTTTTCAGTTGATATAATCCAAATTTCAAGATGGATTGTTTTTCAAATTTTCTTTTGGGTAAAAGTTGTATTTACCATGCGGGGAATGTGTGTCAATTGTTCTTAAAGTACTAATCCTGCGACCAGTGAACAAGATATTAAAATTAAATTAACCGAATTCTGATAGTTGAAAACAAGACATATCGCTGTACTGGTGATAAAGTGTAGTTTCTCCAGAGGAACTTGTCATGGGACTGTATTTCGTGCGAGCTTATGCTATCTGTTTATATAGCTTTATATGAAGGAGATCTATCATATAAATATGGTTCACTCGGGACAATATCTGCGACAGGCATTATCTTTACCTAAATTGAATGTGTTCATTGAGGTTACTTCAGTGATAGGTGTCAATTCACCCTCTCCTACGACATCGTCATGTTAAAGTGACAAGTTAATATAAAGTGTTGGAACTTGAACCGGTCTCTATCACTTTATAACTGTCACGTGACAAATTTGGTGCTAGTTCTAGAGTTAAAATAACCGTGATCAAAATTACATCTAAAACATATATTTAGAAGAATACAGAAGTCGATCCTATCAAAATTGATTGTTTTAAGGTATCAGGATAAATACAAATATTCGACGTCTTTACGTCTTCCATGATGTTAAGGATTTCACTTAATTGTCTTTTGAATAATTTTTTTAAATAAACATATGTTTTTAATTCCAACTGGATAATCGGGCTCCAATTAGGAAATTCATTTAACGAATTGTATACACAGCCAATCCCTTTATAATGGTAACCAGGAAAAAACTTGGTGTCTCCTGTTTTTAACCAACGAGGCTCTGGAAACTGATCTTTTATAGTACACAGAAACAATTATTTTTCCAATTCAAACAAAAAATTTTAAGAATCAAAACATTTTTTTGTCTGAAATCGGTCCTACAAACAAATTTGCATATTTATTTATTTGCATTTCGTTTATTGAAAAAAACCCTGATTTTTTCAAACAAATAATTTAACTGAATCAAAAAAATAGTTTACTGAAAATCATATAAATTTCAAACAAATAATTTTTCTGAATCAAACAAAAAAGTTTTTGCACAAGCAATGACGCGCACACAAGCAAGCACTGTAGAAGTAGATGAAGGCAGAGCAGAGAGGCGCGGCTGGCTTTGAGACACATTTTTTTGTTGGAATAATTTTTGCACCAAGTCTTGTTTATACACACAATGTTTTTCTTCTTCACTCACTGTTGCTGTATCTTTTCCTTCGCAGCGGACCGACTTGACATGTTTTTCGTCATCATTTTATTTTTGTATTTGATGTAGGTATTTTTCTAAACATTTTTAAAAAATCGAATACGGGATTTTGTTTTTCATTCTTTTTACCAATTTTTGAAACCAACTAAAAACTTATTTTGTTTCTTCTAACGTTGTTATTGTTTAAAATGGGTGAAACGTTTTTTTACCTAATATTGTTTTTGTTTTTTTTTACTACAAACCTCGCCACGCTATTTTATCATCTTTCTTATTGTTGTACTTTTTTAAAGCGTCCATAAATAGACGGTATGTATTTTTTGTTGTTGTTCTTATATTTCACATAAAGAAGTGTTGCTTACGATCAAATAAAAAAATGCAAAAAAAACGACAACATTAGAGATCGTTAAATATTTCATACAAAATTATGAAAACTTGAAACCAATAACGCGTATATTATATTTTTGAATAGTTGTCAAAATTTCTGTTGGTTAAAATAAAAATCAAACAAAAATATTTATTGAATCAGTAAAAAAATTTGTAGAAATTAAAAAAATTTTCAAACAAGCTTTTGTTTGAAAATAATTCAGCAATAATTTTTTCTGTGTATAACCTTCACATCTGCACAAACGAAATTCTGTTAAAAAACGCCAAGGTTCATAAAGAAGAAGGGTCGGAGTTTCAGTGAACCTTGAATTGCTCAAGAGCGTCTCAGGAAGTAGGAGGAACGCGTACACTGGCTTTGAAACACTGGCTTAAAAAACTACAGCATATTTAGGTCCCTGGACAGCAGTCCTATCACCGAGCTTGAGTACGAAAACTAGAGTTACCTGAAATAAAATAAGACATACAAACAATGCAAATGAAAGTCGAGTTAAGGAAAATCTAGATAATGATGTTCAAAGTCTTCTGGCAAATAAGTAACTGATCGGGTCTTAAGCTGGATTTATCACTATTGATCTCTTTTTGATTTCTTATTGCGTTGCATATTTACTATAGGGTGAATCAGAATGAGATTTACTGGTTTATAACCTTTTTATTTTTGATATTATTATTACTTTTTCGAAAATGCACTTAAATGAGGCACCAGCAGTATGTGCATATATGCACAAAATTCTCTCAGAGTCTAATCTACTCAAAATTCTCTGCATCAACTACCGAGATAGTACAAGTTGTGTTGAACGCCTTCTTGTTGATCCTGAGGGACTTTGCCATACACTCTCCCGTACACTCTAAACATTTTCATGATACGTGCTCTTCTGGTACCAGGAAGGGTTCTTACAGACCCATGTTGACGAAAATTTCCATTACGCGCTGTGTCAACACAATTGATTGTTGCTTTTTAAAATAAAATTCAACTATTTTTGTTCTTTGTTCGATTGTATAGTTACTTATAATAACTTTCCCAAGTCTTCTTCATAAAATGCTAAAAAATAATAATAATTTAAAAAGTTATAAAGAATTCATAGCATTTAGCACATTCTGCGCCACCCTGCACATATTTAAAGCAACAAGATTAAATCGTTTTCTTATTTAGAACAAATACGTGTTTGCGGAATTCAAACGGTAGTCATAAGGTCGTATGTCTTAAAAATAGCTGCTATGATTAACCGCTTGTATAAATTCTTCAACTGTGTAGTTATGCCAAACATTAAACACAGTATGAAAAGTATTCTTATTTGAGGATATATTTTGCTTGAAATATAGCATCAGTTTTTGAAACTATTGAAAAATATTAAAATTTTATGACAATATGACTTCATATCATACCGTTTGAATTCCCCAATTTTGTATTTTTAATTGAATTTTTACCTATAATCGAAGAGGTCGACTGTTAACAGCAGTAAGATCTTAGAGTTTAGTTTTCTATAAACTTCACTTTGTTATATATCCTTTATTCCACAAATCTACTATAAAACGTTTAAGACACATTTGACACAGTGTTTTATGCAAAATTCATGGCATATTTAAACATTTTTTATTTTGCTTATATTCTCTTGCAATACCATGATTTTTTCTTTGCACTTATTAAATATTTCTCGATATTAAATGTTTGCATGCTAAAAGCCCACTTACACAAAATACTAAGCAGTCAGACTCTTTTGTTCTTTTCGTTACAGCTCTACACCCGATTCTGCATCAGCCTCCATATCCAGTAAGGTTGATGCGGCCTCTCGTCAAGGCTCCAACTACAATCATGTTGCCAACTGGGTGACCACCTCAATAGCAACGACAAAAATAACATCACCCCATAGTAATATAAATAACAATCACAAGCCAGTCGACTACTATAGTCCCAAAGACGAAGTAAACTCGTCCATTTTCAGTGGCAAAGATTCGTCAGACAATGATCTTTTCGATAGTAACTATCCGGATCTCTTAGATATAGCGAAATATGCTGTAGCCCAGGCTACAAGTACAAATCAAACGAACGGGGCACTCTGTACACTGCCTAGGAAACTCAAAAATACCGGCAAATACTTTAAGAACTCCTCGGATAGTCAATCGCCTTTGCTGGCGGATAATTCGAGTAAGTATGGCAGCAGTACTTTGGGAGATGCTAGTTATCTTAACGAAGTGGCTTTGGGTAGAAGATTCTCGGCAGAATCTTCTTACTCAAGCTATGGCAGTACGGTAACCTATACCAAGGGACAAAGGTCGAATAGTTTTTTGAATCTGGTGCACAGTTCGAGTAAAAATACTTTGGCTACCACCAATAACAACAAAGTAGCGGTAACGAATAGCTCAGCTACAAAAAGAAATCCCTCGTTACCCTCTTCTCCTGTGCACGAGTATCAGCAACACCAACGATCGTTCAGTTCAGCAGCAACACCTTTACTGGACTTCACTTCTCTTACTAACCGACCGAATGTAACGAACGGCTCTGCCGTTACTCCCAGTGGCTTAAGTACTTCAATGCATTGTGGCAGCACTAGTACAACAACTCCAGTTACGGCCTACGATTATCATGCTGCACAACTGGAACGTTTTCTCGAAGAGTATCGCAATCTACAAGACCAATTGTGCAAAATGAAGGAGACATGCGAAACTATACGCAAAAAAGAAGTACCCCTTAGAGTGGGCATGGGTCATTCGGCCCATGCCGCCGATCCTGTGATGTATAATGCTGCTTTGGCTGCGGCCAGTAGTCCAACTAGTAATCCAAAAATGACTTTAAAATCGAAAACAACACTACCGGGACAACCACCAGATCCCCCGCCGTATTGGCTGCATCGCAATGCCATGCTAAAGCGTTTGAATGAACCACAAAATGACATTTTCAAAAGCTAATGAACCTGTGTACAGTTGCAAATACAATTAAGTCAATTTCATTTACGATCTCAAAAAAGTTGTTGGTTTTAAGTTAAGGCAAAAGGAAAAAAATAAGAAATTAAAAAAAAATTTAATGTAAGTATTTTAGTGGGAGTGTTAAAAGGGAACTGAAGGAGGGCCTTAAGTCACTAAAAGTCCTAATAATATAAAACGCAACGCAACGCCAAAGAATTACATTGAAAGCAAAAACAGAGTCATAAATATTTTGTAATTTTGTTGTTGCTTTCTACAGAACTTCATGTACCGTTTTAAAATTTTCAACGCCATAAGTTATGAGGCGTTTAAACCTTTAAAAGGCAATTAGAATTTGTGTAGAAAGAACAACAAAATTACAAAATATTTATAAGTCTGTTTTTGCTTTCAATGTAATTTTTTGGCGTTGCGTTGCGTTTTACATAATAAGGACCTGAAATGTTAAACGTCATTATGAAAATATTTGTAGATTTTTAATATTTAAAGATGCTATTGAAGAAGTTTAACTATACTGGGCTAAAAATGCTGGACTGTATCGTCATTTTACTGTATTTTCTCTAAAAAATCGTCAAAATTACGAAAAATCGTCACATTTAACAACCCTGGTTGTATTTTGTTCTTTGTTTACAGAAGAATTTTCAATTATAAGACACCAGCAGCATGCCCAATATGGTCGCCGTAATCATTCTACTTTAAAAATTTAATGCAGTTAACTCAACAATTTAAAATAAAAGAATATGGGAATTATTCCTTCTTATTTACTTTTTAAACATGAAAAAATTAATATTTTTCTTCTTGCAGTGTTGTTGCTGTGTCTACAGCTAACTTTTACAAACACACGCATATTGGGTTTCAAAAGTTATTCCAGTTTGGATTGTTTTAAATAATTTTAAGTGTTACATTTTTGAGTAAGAAGAAAAAACGTACATCTAGTACAAGTTTTTTTCTTTCTGTGTAGCTCTAAAAAATCACCAATTTGCTTATCTTTCTTAATTCTCAACCGGTACGCAAAAAATCTTATAAAAAGCTTTACATTAATTTTCTCTTAAAACAAATTTCTTCTTTAGCTTTTAATATGTTCATATCTTAAAGAATTGTTTTTTTTTAATGAAAATTTTTGAAACATAATTTCGACTTTTTCCCAATCTGTTCTCTAGACACTCCCACTTTAACGTTTAAATAAACAAAACAAATTATATATAAAAATATATTTTTTCATAAACTCTTAGTTCCTTTATCCAAAGAAAAGAAAAAAATTTATTCTAACAAAAACTAGCAGAGACATAAACCTTTTGTTTCTAAAAAAAACAACACAAAAAAAATATAAATATATTTTGTATTCAAGAAAAAAAAAACAGAAAAAACTCGCATTTATACAGCTTAGCTTCAGAATAATTCACACATACATACATACATATATACATACATATATACATACATATGAAAACAAAGCAACATATCAAAAATATACATATACATATACAAACATATACATATATATACAAACATATATTCATATAAAAAACAATTGCCTACAACATATAAAATCCCACATACTCCTAAATTTTTTCAAAAACCAAAAACATAGAATATTTACTAGAATAGAAAGAGAGAAAGATTGAATTGGCGAGTTCTAAAACATCAGCTGTAAACAGTGATGCCAGAAGTGCAGATTTATCTTTAAATTGCTAAATTGCAGATTTAAAGTTTTTGGCTCGGTGGAAACTTCTTTAAATTTTCACTTATGTTTGTACTATTTGCTCTTCTTGCATTGAAAAACGAAATATTTCAACCATTCATCGAAGAACCGTATGGAAATATGTTCATGAGTAGCAATTTTATTCACAGAAGATTGCTTAAAAATTCGCATTGTCTTAATTCATTACTATCGCCTGACTTATGTCACCTGATTTTATACGAAATAATATGCAAATATACCTATTTATTCTTATGTGCTTTTGTATAAATATCTTTAATAATTCAATTAATTTGCAAAAATTCGCAATATTTTTGTTAAAATACATATAGTTTTCATTTAATTGAATAAAGAACATTTCAAACTAAAAACCAAAATTATATTTTTGCTAAAAATGTTCTTACATATAAGAACAAATGTCGATTCGTTTTAGTTTCACTACCCCGTTACTATTCTAATTGAAAACGAATAAAAACATGTGGACGTGAATTGCAGAACACAAAAAATGCTGAAGTAAGCCATTTTTGAGTGAATTCGGATTCTAGAACACACCCGATTTTCTCAAAAATTGCGACATGTACTTTGCGAATAAGGTAAACATGGACAGCTAGCCGGACGGAAGGACGTTGTTATATCGATTAAGAAAAGGATGCTAATGAATAATAACAAATTTAGTGGCTATAAGCAACTTTTTGCGAATTTCTGCTAATTTAGAAATTTAACCGAATTTTTGCCATTCCTAACAGTTTAAGGCGCTTTTAATAAATTTTATGGCTTGTTTGAAATATCTAAATTTTTCGCGAATTTTTGGTATTTTTGCAAATTTTTTTTTTCTTTTTTGTTTTTTAACCGACAGCGATTTCAAATATATTTAAGGCTTTGCTTTCAAGTTTGCGATTTAGCGATTTCAAATATTTTAGGCTTTGTTTCCAAGTTTGCAATTTTTCGCAAATTTTAGCTATGCTCCCGTTACCCATTGTCTTCCAGTTTGTTTTCCTTTTACCAGGGACCGAAAATAACAGTTATATTCGAATTTTAAAACAAAAAACGCATATAGAAGTAAATGGCGAAAAACAGATTCAAATATACCATACTGATCATTATGAACTTGTCTATGAAAAGATATATTGATTTCTAAAATTTTGATTTTTATTTTTTCGATCAAAAATAACAGTTATTTTTTGATTTTTAATTTTTTGAACAAAAATAAAAGTTATTCTTTAAAGAAATGTGCGTGTAATAATAATTTAGTTGACTTTAAATGTTTATTTTAATGTGTAATCATCATTGGGAGTTCTTATGCACATTAAAATAAATATTTAAAGTCAACAAAATTATTATTACACGTCCATTTCTTTAAAGAATAACTTTTATTTTTGCTCGAAAAAATAAAAATCAAAAATTAAATGTTATTTTTGTTCAAAAAACTAAAAATCAAAAAATAACTGTTGTGTTTGCTCGCAAAAATAAATATCAAAAAATAACTGTTATTTTTGCTTGAAAAAATAAAAATCAAAAAATAACTGTTATTTTTGCTCGAAAAAATAAAAATCAATCTGACTGTTATGAAAATAGGAATAACTGTTACGGTCCCTGCCTTTTACATTATCCTGTTCTAACACTTAAAGAGATGCTGCTCCACAGAATAAAACAAATAAAGTAGCTTCTGCGCTCATTTTTACTATTTTAACAGACAAAAATTGTGAAATATTTGAGTTTAGTTTGAACATTAAACAAAATATTTTTTTGTTTCACATAGTTTGAAGCAAATATCAGAACAAATATTTCATTAGTTTGAACGTACCTTTAGTTTCAATATAAGATCTCTTGTAAATGTTCTATAAGACTCTGATAGCTTAAATAACATGTCAAGCAATTTTTTAATTTGTTTTTTTGATAACAAAGATGTGATTAATCCTTTCTTGATTTGGATAATAGTTTTAATGTAAAAATAAAAAAAAAAATTATTATCCATGTGAAAATCACATTCGAGTGAAATTAAAATCGAACAAATATTTAAAACTTTTCTGTGTTGAAACTTCAAAAAAATATTTCCTTTTTTTACCTCTTACCTCGAGGACCACTTTTAGAATTTAAAATTCCAAACATTGCCGTATATTTCGAAATGGTTTGTTATATATTTTTCTAAATAAACTACATAAAAATTTAAAAAATATGTTTTGAAGAATTATTTAAGATGTTTAAAATATTGACGCAGATTTTGCAGATCTTTTGATGAAAAATTATGGTTTTTTGCTGATTTTACCTCTAAAAGTTCCGGCAACACTGGCTGCAAGGCAGCTCGTATTCTTAAATGCATTCTAAAATGCAAGCCTGTGTTTTATCGCCTAAAGAGCACCAAAAACAATTATTGATGCAATCACAATAATTATCGTTAAAAGCCAAATGCATTGGTCAAATGCTTGACATGCAGGCGAATTCAATGATGTACGTGAATTTGCCGTAATATCTTAACTACTTTGTTTTAACATCCATTAACTTTCATTAACGAGCCAACACATTCATCAAATTATTCATCAAGCGCTGTGGTTGTATTAGTGAAAATGTATTTGTATGTGTGACACCGACGATGCTAGATAAAAAGTCATCACAAGTGAATTCGTCTACATGTCAAACTTTTGACAAATGTATTTGGCTCTTAATGCAACCATAGCTTTTGATCAGAAATTTGATCAATGTATGTATTTAAATTTTTTTTGATATATTTCTCGCTGCAAAATATTTTGATGTTATGGAACTCAGCCAATAAAACCAAACTCAACTGTCAAAAAGGAAGCTAACTCTAGTATTATGTTAAGGACAAAATAATTCATACAAACGGCTTGGAAAAGATGTCAAAACATTTAACATTTGTACAAATGTTTTGTGTTGTTAATTGGGGTGGTTGCTATTTGGACAAACATCGGAAGCATGTTTGTGGAAATATTAAAAATGTGAATAACTTTTAAGCCTTTGTGGTGTCTTGTTTTGAATGTAATTAGTTCGGTGATAACTTGGCAGAGTGAAGAATTAAAAGAAGAAGCATTTAAATTATTTTCAGCTATAAGCTCGTATTCGAAACGATTATTAAATTAAACAAATGAATACGTGTTTAATTATTTTAAAATAATTCTCGTTATTCAAACCACTCTTTAATTTAAATTATTTTCCTTTCCCTTATTTTTCTTCGCCGTTTTAAACAAATAGCAAATTAAAAATTTATGTTTGCACGAAATATGTTTGTGTTGTTTATTTACAACGAGAAACAAAGTATGTGTGTGTTTGTCAAGCCATTTGTGTAGTTTATTTTGCCCTTTAGTTAGAAACATGCTCACTTTGTTCTTGCACTTCACGCGTATGGAATTTCGAGAAATAACTTTTTTGTTTTTCTTTGAAAGAGTTTCGATTTTAGTCAATCTTCTATGTCCAAAACACTTAAACAAAATGTATAATAACAACAAATTAAAAGAAAATTTTCTCTTTAACGTTTAAAATAAATAAAAAAAAGGATATATTCATAAAAAGCCCAACAAAAAACATAAAATTTTTTCTTCACTCTTTTTAGTAAAATATTAAAAAAGAAAAATATTATAAATATATGTATGTATAAAAAAAATATTTAAGAAATATTCTAAGCAGGTCGATCTTGTGTCTAAATTTGTAGTAGAATAAGTGTTAATTTACACAAATTGAATTAAATCAAACAAATCTAGGTTTGAGAGATTTTTGTTAGAAATATTTTTTTTTAATGTAAAATTTTGTTCTATATTCTTAATAAACAATAACAAAATAAATACAAATATGAAAACAAACAAAAATGAAAATAAAACATACGAGTAAATATGAATTTCGTATTGTATTTGTAGTTTAAACAAATCGTCGTATAAATTTTATATTGTTTGTTATTCATTTGCATAAATATACATACACATACACATATAAACGTAAATAATATAAATACTTATACATATATGTATAAAACAATCCTATGTAAATAAATAATACTAAAAATTTTTTATTTACTTAAAACTCACACACACACAGACATACATACAAAACTTTTATTCTCACATTTAAATGTTTTTAAATATATTTTCTTTATCGTCCTCTCTCTAACCCTCTTGTTACAAAAACATACATACACTTAATTCAACAAACTTACACATTAACATACATACATACATACGTAAAAATATATATATAGTGTTCATGTATACTAAACTTTATTACTTGGACATATCCTTGTTAGTAACTACTTTAAGTTTTTTGTTTTGTTATTAAATTGACATACATTTTTTTATATCAATATCCTTTGCAGTTGTAAAGATTCAACTTAGTCTTAATGTAGTCCTAGTTTAGTGTATTATCAAAAAACCTAAAACCTAAAATTTAAAGTTAAACTAATTAATAAATTCACTGTAATAATAACGATGATATTTCTCAAACTACAATTGAAAATGTATTTGTATTTATATTTAGGGATAATATTTATTTAAGATGACATTGTAAACATTAACAAAATAAATAATAATATTTAAAAGGAGTACGAATTCAATTATTGAATCTAAATAATAACAAAGAAGAATGAAACAAAAATTAAAAACAAAAAAAAAATCATATTTAAAACAATTGAATTGAAATAAAAATTAGTTAAAAAAAAATGTTGACTGGGTGTTTTTATTGGAACTTAATTTAAAGGAAATGAATTTGGAGCGAACTTTAGGATTAACAGATATTCCAAGACAGGATTGTACTTTAAAACCCTGGGCCAGTTAGCTTCGTTTAACTAACTTTTTAACTATGACTTGATTATGACTTGACTTTGACTTGACTATGACTTACTATGACCTGACTATGACTTGATTCTACGACTTTTTTTTGTAGGTAGGTGAAACTCTTGCAAGGCTTTTACGTCCTCGGTTATTTTGGGCTAAAAACACCTTCTCTTTCTTCAGCCCTGCGGAACTAACTGTCATGATATTCCATCGCAGGGTCGGATAGACTTAATTAATCTCTGATTCTACCTACAACAGCATCTTTGTGGTTGTGAACTTCCTTGACTAGAGAGTAGGTTGCATCCCATTTCTTTTTCTTTCTAATCATAACGTCTATTTTGTTTTCGATATTAATACTCTGTCCTTTTTGATCCTCTGGGTGCCTACGCTCGTGTTCAATCTTGGATAGCAAAATACAACGCGTTCTGCGTCCTTTATTTGGTTTTCTCAAGAGGTACAGTTTGGTGACGTGTCAACTGCAAATTTGTGGAGATATTTTCTGTACCCACCATGTCCCGTAAGGAAATGCGTTAGGTGGTAATTCACCTCGCCCTGCTTTCTCTTTATCCATGACTTTGACTATGACTATGACCATGACTATGACTATGATTATGACTATGACTATGACTATGACTATGACTATGACTATGACTATGACTATGACTATGACTATGACTATGACTATGACTATGACTATGACTATGACTATGACTATGACTATGACTATGACTATGACTATGACTATGACTATGACTATGACTATGACTATGAATATAACTATGACTATGACTATGATTATGACTATGACTATCACTGTGACTGTGACCATGACTATGATTGTGACTATGAGTATGACCATGTCTATATATATGACTATGACTCTGACTATGACTGTGACTGTGACTGTGACTGTGACTGTGACCGTGACTATTACTATGACTTGACTATGACTTGACTGTAGTGTGATACTAATTGTGATATAACTTTAATTAAAATTTCAATATATTCCACATTTTCTTTAATCAGGTAACTTGATAAAGCTCTCAATCTCTACAAATCCTCCCATTCTGCTTAACGGACAATAACTACTTCGTGTATGAAGAAAAGGTCTATTACCAGATCTTCGGCATGCCGATGGGCCATCCTCTTTCGCCTACTATAGCAGATATACTTAACCTTACTTAACGATGCAATCACGAAACTTAGAAATAAAAATATTCACATAAAATACATAATCAAGTAAGTAGACGACATATTAACCATAATTAACATCAAGGACAAATATATTATTCTGAACACTTTCAATAGTCACCACCCCAAAATTAAATTTACAGTAGAACTTGAGAAAAATGGTGAAATTGCGTACCTTGATACCAGACTTCGTAGAGAGCAAGATGTGATTAAGTTTTACTGGTACGCTAAGGAAACTTCATCTGGCAGAATAACAACCCAAAAACCAGATAATCGATACAGCAAAAAATTTTATATCAAGAGTACTAAATATAAGCGACCCGCAATATCATAACAAAAATATCGACAAAATCTCAGAAATATTAGTCAGCAATAGTTTCCCTAAAAAAATAATAAAAACACTTATCAACGATACACAAAAACATGTACAATACAAAAACATCAATAATGATGACAACCCTGAAAAAGACAAACATTTTTACAGTGTAAAACACATACCTGGCTTAACGGATAATAGACACATAAGGACAACAATAAAATCAGAACAAATAAACTTTACTTACAATCCAAATACAACTTTAAGTGCAATATTTTCAAGAGTTAATGCGCCAATAGAAAAACTACAACAAAGTAATGTTGTTTACGAAGTAAATTGTAAC
This sequence comes from Pollenia griseotomentosa, assembly GCA_963931875.1. Taxonomy (NCBI): domain Eukaryota; kingdom Metazoa; phylum Arthropoda; class Insecta; order Diptera; family Polleniidae; genus Pollenia; species Pollenia griseotomentosa. The sequence goes on from OZ007561.1 coordinate 15,187,537, forward strand.
GGAAGGAACGATCAGAATTGTGACTTAATTTATATAGGAACAACAAAACGCTCACTTGAGAAGAGAATGGGAGATCATCAAAACGACATATTAAAGAGGAGAGAAACAAGTGCATTATCACAACACATGAAACAAAGATAACAAGATAGTGCATTTAAATTTATAAAAACATTATTTTTGTGCGCATGTACGTCATAGTAGTAAATGAGCACAAACATGATCACACAAACATGTGTTTGTAGTATGCTGAATGTTTGTTTACATCAGTGATGTCAATTGTGGTTGTATTACTTTATATTAGTATTAGTGAATAAAGAGACAATTATTCTTAAAAAATACGTAAGCATCCGCCGCATGTGCACTCGTCGCTTGATAATCGACGAATAATTGTGTACTCTCGTGGACTAAATGAAAGAGCGTAAGAATGCGTGTGAAGAATGTGTGTGAATTAATTTACACAATTGTGTATGACGCTGACACCCCTGGTTTACATCAAAGATGCCCAGTAGTGGCTGATATCAGCAAAATAAACTCACACGTATACTTACGCTCTTTTGTTTGATCGTCAATCAACCAATAGGAAATCAGCATGTTGAGTGGGAGAGACAAACTACACTTGCAGAACTTCTGTGTCTTATTTTACATTTTAATAGTCATCGAGACTGCTGTCAGTGAACATATAAATTGAAATTATTGCGATATATTAATGATGTCAGCCGAAAAGTATTTTATGTTACAAAATGCTTTTGATGACATACAATGTCTTATTTGTCATAATATATAAATTATATATGTATGTATGATAGATATATATGTATATATATCTCAAAACATTCATCAAGAGTATTACTAAAATATGTACATTCATTAATTTAACATTTTCTTTTGTTAAACAAAGAAACAGAAAAAAAATGATGACGACTAAATAAAATGAATAGCAAATTGTTTTCTTCCAGTGTTATTTCGTCACTCTCACCAATACTACTACCTTGGGCATCTTTGGTTTACATTTAAGTCTCTTTACTATAATGACGTCAAAATGAGAGTAAAAAGATAACGGACGTGCGCAATGCGCTATCTTGTTTTCTTTGTTTCATGATCACAACACATGATTTCAGAATAACACTCCTTCGAAATAGAACAAGTGAGAGTGTTGGATATAGAAGGAGGGGAGTGAAGGAGATTTACAATAGGAAGCTTGAGAATACAACAAAACATAACGAAAACAATGAACCACAATGAAGATGTTGACAACATTAGCGCTTGTTATAGAACCGCAATATAATTAGTTCTGTGATAATAAGTTTAAGTTGTGCCTTACTGTTTTTTGTTAAATGTGTTTGTGCAATTAAATTTTATTACAAACCTGTCGATGTTCTTAATTTAAAATAGTATATATTATTTGTAAGTTGTTTTTTCTTGTTGTGAAAAATATTTTGTATTAATGTTGTCCTTTTATTATTTTTATTTAAATAGACGACCCTTGAAAAAGTCACCAAAAAAGTGACGAAACGTCGGTTGAAATGTAATAAATTTGTTTTATTTACATCAACATCATTAGGTCTTATTAGCTTATAAAGAAAAATAAACTGAAAATTGATAAAAATAAATTTCGAATTTTTAAAAAAGTAACTATTTTTTTAAATTTCCAACACTTCATTACACATTCTCTTAAAGCAAAAAATGTCTATTAAATCCTGAACAAACCTTCTTAGCAATTCACTTTCAATTTTACATCATTGTTTCGAACCGAACAATGAATGGATAAAAAAGCGAGTGGTTCATAACTTGTACACCACTATTATGCTTTAGAAATTATAGAGAAAAACTATATAACGCCAACATACACCCACAACAACATAATTAATATGTATTTGTGTATGTATGTATTTATGGAAAGATGATTCCTTTGCATCCAATTTTCGACCCATTTCACAGTAACTGACAAAGCATTTGAAAGTTTTTTAAAGATGGACTTTATGCATCTGAGCGTAAGTACGTGCATCGTAGTTAGTATAAATAATGTGTTATTGCCATTATAGTTTGTTAGATTTTTTATTTTCTTTTATTTTATTTTTTCTGATGCAAGCAACAATATGGCCCGAAGATTGGACAGCAACAGAAAAGGAGAGTTATAAAAAAGAACGAAAGTTTAAGACTAACTATCGTTCCGTACGGAGATGTAGATGTATGTGCTTAAAGCATTGCTTGCATGTATGTATGTAGGTATAGATTTGTGTTTAGAAGTAAGAATAGACGTTAGTTGGCATGCAAAGGCATTAAAAATGCACATGCCGACATTGTGAAGAAAGGATAAAAAATTTCACAAGAAATTCATCACAGGTATTAAGATTTATAAGAAGGTTTGCTATAATTTGAATGGGGAAATGTTCATTTACCTTTTTGGAAAATCTGGATAGTTTAACGAATCTTATGTGCTGTTTCTTTAAACAAATGAGCCTAACAAATCTGATTGACATTTTAATTAGATTAAATTGTTAAGTACTCATGTACTGTAAAAATAGTTTGTTAAATTTTTAAGGAGCTTTATACTGTATTTTACAATTTTTTTAACTCTCATTCGATTGAGTTAAGCAATAAACCTATCGCAAAGTTTGTAAAGTAAGAGGAATATCGGTGAACGCAATGATCGTGTGTATTTCCATATACACCATTTGTTCTATTTCTGTTCTATTTTCGTTGCAAATAATTTTTCGTTCGTGCCTGTTGTTTTATTTTTGCATTAATCGGATTTTTAGTGTGTTTACAAACAGTAATAAAATGGTCCTGTAAAACCTAATAGTAAAATTTTGTGTTCGTTGCAAATGGCCTCGCGAAAGAGCAATTGCAAAATTTAGTAGCACCTTTATAGAATGTAACGAAAATTCTGGAAATTTGGTTGTTGCATTGAAAAACGAGCTACGATTTTGTTCCTTTGCTCTACCGCAAGACCATTTGTACCAAACATTAAACTCCGCTTAAATGTTTGTTATGACATTGCACAACAAAACAAAAATCCCAATTAAAACAGGTTAAGGTAAATAAGGATTTTAATTGAATTCACTGCCAAGTTAAAGTTCATGCTCTAGTTTTACGTTTTAATGCATTTTGTACCCTCCACTATGTACTTTGTTTTCGCCGAAGAACCTTTTTATCTTTGTTTACAGATAAGAGTACTATAGAATAAGAAAAGAAGCTTTAAGCTTTTAAGAAAAAAAAAATTTAAGTTTCTACATGTGGCAATTATTCAACCTTTTCTTGGATGAAGGTTTTTTAAGACTTATAACTTTATAACCTATAGTCGAAAATTGTATATCATTCGACCAAAATTTATTAGCGCAAACATCTTTTCAAATGGGTCGAAACTTATTTTAACTTCTAATACTTTGAATATTACTAAATTTTCGAGCTTAAGGTCTTTTTGTTATAAAAAACTTTTAACGCTTATTTAAAAACCAATATTTCGGCACTTCCTTGAGTGCCTTCTTCAGGGTCTTTTTTTTAATTTATAAATTTGTAACAAATTATAACAAATTATAACAAATTTAACAATAACTGACAAATTAAAAAATTTTAAATTCAAAAACAACAAAATATTTTTCAAATCAAACTTGATCTATTTCAATATAAATAAACTTTTAACTTCCGTTTCTATTTTTATAAATTAATGCCTGTATTCATAAATAATGTTTAAATTTAATAAAGGTTTAAAGAACAAATTTACCATGAAAATTATCCTTAATAAACGCTTGTTAAATTTAATATTCGTTTATGAATACGGGGGTAGGTGTCTATAATTTTGTGCTACATTTTCAGTGTCTGACTTAAAATTAATTCTTGAAATTGTCGGAACCTTTATAATTTGTAACATTTCTAACATAAATCTACGTTTATAATTATTTTCTGTGTTTAAAACAGTTGTATTTTCAAAATCTGGATAATGATTTAGATTAGCACAATTAGTTGATAAAGCTGTTTTTTGTGATATATTTCTATATTTTTGATCTGATTTATGTCCTGCTATCCTAGTTTTCAGTTTATTTTTTGTTGTACCTATATATACCTTATTACACTGTCCACTAACATTACCCTTACATGGTATTTTATAAACAATATTTGACATATCCATCTTCTTTATTTTGTCTTTCATTTTAGTAAATAGTTTACCTACTGTGTTAAAAGATTTATGAGCTATTTTGTATATTTTGCTATCATATAAATAACTATATTTGATTTTTCTAATCTTTCTGAAAATTTTGGTATATATGTTACCGACTTATAAATCCTTTGTTCTGTAATACTATTTTGGTTATTTATTCTTCAATTATTATGTTGTATTAATAAATCTGTTATTAATTGTTTAGGAAAGCTGTTATCAGTTAACCCTGGCCTTAAAATATGATGACGCATTAGTAACCTTATGATTTTATTATTAAATAAATTTTTTGGTAACTTAATTTGTTTTGTTTTTTATTTTCCAGAATTAGTTTTGAAAAACTGGGCAAATTTTCAATTTAAAGATTAAGCACAGTAAATAAAAACCAATATTGTAAAATTTGTATAAAAAAAAATAATTCTCGTTCGCCTCAAAATTTTATTTGCATAACACCTTTAGCTTTTTTAAAGCCTTTGGTGCCCCGGTGGGCTAGCTGGTACTGAGCTAGTCTATTGGTGCGAGGGTTAAGGGTTCGATTCCCGCCAGAGACTCTAAGGGTCTACTCTCTACTCCGATGCGAAAACAATTTTAATACGAAAGCTAAATGCCAACTTGGTACTCCCTATCACTTTCGCAAAATTTTCTAAAAATGAAGCAATACTGGCAATAAAAATTAAAGATGGCGCGGATTTACAGTAATGCTAAAGTGTGTAAAAATATTTGAAGTTACGAAAAAAAAATTAAAAGATGCGAAAGACATGTGCGCAAACGTATTAAAGGCGACCGTACACGACATGTTTTTGTCATCTGACATGTCAAATTTTCCACTGCAAAACACATACATGTCGTGTGTTACCTTTTTAACTTTGCGTCTGTAAAAGTCAGACGCAAAGTCATCTGACAAAATTTCAATTAGAGCGTGCTCTATTTTCTTCTGACAAACCATCTGACATCAGAAAGCTATGCCGGCAAGAAACCGGCAGCGGCGTCCACTATTGACGGAATCATTAGCCGGCTGAATTTAATTTTTTACAATACCGAGATATGTTTGATCATCTTACCATATATATAAAAACCGTTTTATTATAAAATCTTAAATTGGTATCTTTGAATTAAAAGAAAAAAATGTTAACGCTGGGTCTCCACGTTGCAATATTTATTGCTAAGTACAAGCAAAAACGTCGGCAGAACAATGACAGAACAATGGAGCAATAATTGCTGAATTTATTGCTGGAGAACACTTGAAATTGCTTTGCCATAAATTTGCAATTTTCACCGCGAGTAGTCGTATAAAGTTTTGTGGCTGTACATATTTATAACAAATGTTTTATGTTGTGTTTTGAAGTGGTTGTGAAATATTCTTTTTTAAATTAATAAAATAGTTAATTGTAATTGTCGTAGCTGTGTTTTGTATTATTTTTTTGTTTATTTGCTTTAAAAAAAGTTGAATTGTTCTATTGAAAAAATAAGAATAAACAAAAAAATAAATTCGTCGTTCGCCTTTGTTGATCTTTATGTTTATTAAAAAATATAATAAATAATAATATATTTATTGATTGCTTTTTTAATAAATAAACACACAAACAAAAAACAACCGTACAGAGAAATGAAATGTCAGATAAATTACAACTATTTTGACAGCATATTGCTAAGCAATAATTGCTCAAGCAATAAGAAGAGCAATCATTGCGCAATGGATTGCCACTCATGGCAATATGCGGTCTATACGTCGCAAATTTTATGGAGCAATGAAATTTGACGTTTGCCGCAATAAATATTGCTACGTGAAGACCCGGGGTAAGATGGCTGAACTATTTTACGGCGCAAATAAAACTTTTCATGGCGGCAGCAAGTTATTTTGAAACCGAGCACTACTTTGGTTTCTGCAATAACAATGCGAAAAAAACAGAGACAATGTCAGAAGCAAATTACATGTACGTTTGTGACCGAATATTATAAAGCTTATGTAAAACAGCGATTTTGACAGACATGCACAATTACATGTGACTTGAAAATTTGACATGTCAGATGACAAAAACATGTCGTCTATATGCGCCTTAAAGAGTTACCAATTGCCAGATTTGCTACAATTTTCTTTCGCATCGCACTAGAGAGTAATCTGGTTTCCTGCAGAGAAACAAAGAGCCTCGCGGGACTAGCTTAGGAAAAAAAGGTCTGCTCTAATCAACCAGTGAAATGCGCATAGGAACAAACTTCTCCGCCAACAACAAATTTCAGTGTATTTATCAAGAATAAGAATTGAGTACTGAAAAAATTTTAAAAGTATTTTTTATCGAGTTGAATATATATAAGATAAAATGATATATTAAAAAAATTATCCTTCTTGAAATACAATAATTAAGAATGGATTTTCGGAACTTTATATATTTTAAATTAATTATGCATATAGATTTTTTTCCACCTAACAAAAGGCTGAGTTCAATAAAGCTCATCTTAACTTTTTATTTCTATACAAATATTTTAAAAATTCTCTTCAACAAAAACTTTTTTCTATAAAATCATAACGGTCTTTATACAAAAATATACAAGCATATTCAATATGAACTCGTATTGAGTTAAAACTGTTGCAAATCCTTTATAGACAATATGCAACAAGAATTAGTAGGAGGCTCTATTATGTTTGCATAAAAACCCCATTCAAATGAACAGCAAATATATGAGACGTTTAAACATTTCATTCAATAGTTACAGATACTTTAACAATAAAAACATTCCTGTTGTACTCGCACACACATACGTAAATACACAAGATGAAGGGATTAAGATTCTACAAGTATAAGAGTAATGACGATGTTGCATATTTGTTTTTATTGCAACAACTACGCATTGTTAGAATGACAATACACATTGTTGAAAATAAAATAAAAACTAACATGCACTTTCTCTTTGGTAAATCAAACATCTACTTAAGTCATACAAAATACACGATTTACAATTAACATGTGATTTCTTTTGTATTTGCAAACACTCACAATTTAAATATGACAAGTAAAAGTAAATAATTTATAATGTCAGATAGTTGAATAAACGACGCATTATTAAAGTTGCTTTAGTGAATGAATGAATGGATGGCTGGTTTGTTGGTTTTGAAACTAGAACGTGTTTTTTTTTTCTTTGCAGAATAAAAAAAAGAAGAATATCGATTTTCCGCTTTAGGTTAGTAGGAATAACAAATCAAAAGCAACTAAAAAGCCAACGCTGTAGTATATTACAAACATTTACTGGTACTAGTTACGTTTATAGAAAAAATAGGCCAATAACACAACAGCAGTAGAGCAAAACACACTCATACACACACACACTCACACACACACACACTCAGATACACTACACAAGGATGAGGACGTGCACAGAATAAATTGTTGCCATTTATGCAACACATACATACTCAACACATCCAGCATAAAAACAATGCTTCAAATGCCATCGACATCAAGTAGCAAATACACACACACACACACTCACAATACCTTCGCTTATAACTCAGCTCGTAAATATTGAATAATTTTATTTCATTTTATTTTTGTTATTGTATTGTTTTTTTTGTGAATGCTAGAACTTCAACACAAAATAATAAAAATAAAAATTATTTTATATCAAATGTACAACCTCAAACATTTAAACATGCAACAGCTGCTCAATTTATTTATTCATACAGAAATAACACACATATACAGACACACGCGCAAACACACATATTCATACTTATAATTAAACAGAAAAGCATAATGCAAGTTAAAATAATGTGTTTGTGGATTAATTTTGGGTTAATTGTTAATTGTTTTAAATAAATTTAAAAAATATTGCGTGGAATAGATTGTGGTAGGAAAAGGTTGAAAGTTCTTGATTGTCACTCACTTGATTCCTATTTTGCCCAGTGAACGCAGCCCAATAACTCCGGTTTATATCAGCTATTCTCCAGGCAATGACTTTTGGACACCCATTCAATGCTAGCTAAAGTGAGAAGGCGGCTAAGTAACCTGAATGGTAGAATGACAGTGTTCGAAAATAAACCGTAAATATCGCTCCTTAAGGCCAGTTTTCACTATCTCACAAGTCTTACGTATTCCATAATACATTGTGAGATAGAAATCGTATGAGTTTTGTTGCGACTGTAAAAAAATCTAATTTAACACGACAGTTTGTGTTCACACCATCACACAAAGTATAAACACTCACATATGAAATAAAATGCAACCCTGATCCAATGAAAAGTATAATTGTTGAGAAATTTTTCAAAAAACGATGAACTCGTATGGGATGTCAAACTTTTTTCATAATACTTGTCATTTTCGTGACACATTGCATTCACACTATCACACTTTGCCATATTACTTGAGTTTTTGACATGTATTAATACAAAGTATAATAGTGTAATCTAGCCTTTAGTGTTCAGTTCGGTAGATTTGTGGAAAACACAAACGCTAATAGTGTTTGTGTACAAAATAATTTAAAAAAAAATAACGTTTCCCTGTTTGTCATCTTTTGAACACAAAAATAATACTGTTTTTATCCAAGTCAACAAAAGATGAGAACATTTAATTCCCTTCGGTTGTTTTAAAAAACCACAAACTTTATTGTGTTCGGTTCGGCTCATTAATGTTCTTCCCTTTTGGCTTGTAAAAAACCAAACATTATTTAGAAAAACACATACGAAAAAAAGCCAACAATATAATTTTGCACAAACTAAACATATACACAATACACACACAAGCTGTTTGTGCTGTGGTCGTTGCTAAAATTTTTTGTTTGTTCATTTCTTCATCAATGTAAAAAAAAGAAATATTATAGAACAATAAGATATAATGTTTGTCTACAGTATCACTACAATTGTTCGGTTTTTTAACGAAGAACAGAACAATATATAATGTTCGGCTCTTTCCTGAAAATAGTAACGAACGGTTTTGAGGGTTGTGTTCGTCTACACAATCACTGAACAAATATATATCGTTGTTGGGTATGTGAGCCGAACGCTAAATAATGTACTGTTTATTTTCGAACACTGCTCTCAGGTCAGTTGGAAGTTCTGTTAAAACGTAGCTTCTGTAAAGTATCCCGATGGCGTGAAGAGTTATCTCAAGAAGTAGAAGGAATTCAGTTGTTCTCTGACTTCGAAAAACTTTACACAGCCGCATGCCTGGAGCCTGAGTTGCCCCAGCACCAGGATCGAATGCCGAAGACCAATACGCTACCCCACTTTAAATTAATACTATTAACTAAGCTCATATTTTATTAAGGGCCCTATGTTCCTAACAATAAACATATGTACACTAGGGTGGCCGTTATTTTTTTTATTTTGATTTCTTATATTCTCCCCCCCCCTAAATCGGTTCAGTTTTATGTAAAAAAAAAATACAAAAAAATTTCGTAGCGATAAGTTGTGTTTTAGGGGGGGCGTCCGTCCCTCAAAGTTTGCCATCAAGCCATTTATTCAAATGTAATTTGTTTGCGTATGACTATCTTCTAAAAACAACATTTTACAAGAATATGATATATGGCAATATTTTAGCTCTTCTAGTCAACAACATAAGCCTCTAAGAAAGTTTTTTGGTAAAATCAATATTTTAGAAAATAATTAAGAAAATATAAACAAAATACCAAATATTTTATATACGTTATATATATATATAAAAAGGCGATTTAATGTCAAGTGACCCAATTTTGAAATATTTGTCTTTCGATTTAAATGAAATTTACACCAATTTTAGTACTGTTAGATAGTAGCTTAGACACAAATTTTCAACAAGATCGGTCAAAAAGTTTCTGAGTTAGAGGGGGTCAAAGTTTGACATTTTGGCCATACAGGTGTTCCTTCTCATCCATGTAACTTATTACCTATTGGTGTAAGCAAAATTTGTCCCAAGTAGCTTAGATAGCTTTTTGATCAAACTTTTTAAAAAAATTGTTTTTGTTTTTTTTAAAAATTTTTTAATTATCAAAAAGTAATTTCAATTTTTGGGAATACAAAATTTTAATTTCAAAAGATTTTGTTATTCGTGCTTAATTCCCAGTTTTTATTATTGATAAAAACACTTTAAATTTATTGTTGATGGGATAAGCTATTCCTATGCGCATTTCACTGGTTGCTTAGGCCAGATCATCAGGAAACTTCATCCATAAAGATTTTAGAAAAACTAAAGATATTAAACCAAATAAAACTGTTAAGCGTATAAGACTTATAGCAACAGTTCTACTTGTAATAATATCAAAGTTTAAACAAAACACATCAACAATAAACAGTGGGTTTATCTCATCTTACATTCCCCACTACAATTAGTTGAAATTCTCTCAACATTAACTGTAGTTGTAAGTAGGTTAAGAAAAACAAAATAAAAACAACAACAACTCTCAAGTTTGAATCATTTGAATCATTAGCCAAGATATCTCAATGATTTTTTTTTTTTTAATTGCAAATTAAACAAGGTTTTTTTGTCGTATTGAATAAATTATTTTATTGTTCCTTGTCTTCAGGATATTTTCTACATGCAACGATTTTGTGATCCAGTGTTTTTTATCCGATCTGCTGGCACGTGATGGGAGAGTTTAACAAATGGAAGTTGGTTGTTATAAAATCTGATATATAAATTTGCTTACGAATATTGAGATTTAAAATTGACTTAGGATTCATGCAAGTGTCGTTTATCTTTTGAATAGCAACAGCACCTAGGAATGGTCCATCCACAGGTCGACCTCTCCTACAAGTGGAGCAAAACTAGCATTCTAGTTGAATTTTCAGGATACACCATCCCGCGACTTTGGGTTCCAAACACAACCACTACATGAACCCCGAAATAATCTTTTCAACGAAAAAGTGAAACTTATGCTATGTTCACATTTGGCGTCTTAAACGCGTTTAAACATGATTAACCTCTAATCACTTCAAAATCGAGATGATTACACATACATTGAAGTGATTTGTTAATCACTTCAAATTGACATGATTACAACTAAATCGCTTCATAAATCACATAGAATCCACTGAACATACCTCAAATGTAGAATCGCCAGCATGATCGTGTACAGCCGGCCTCGATTTCTGCTTAATGTTTTCAATTTTTTTCTTAAATAATTCATACATTTTCACACTTTCATCATTAAAATGATTAAAATAATCTTTTGATAACTTTACAAAAGTGTTTTTATCCATTTCTAATACTTTAAAGAAAAAAGATTTGTTTGTTGTGTTTTTTTTTTCTTAATCATCTGTCATCTTAATCATCTCAAATGTAATGTGAACGGCTTTGATTAACTTAATCAACATTTTGGTTAAAAGCGTTTAAAAACCTAAGTGTGAACTTAGCATTAGGCAAAGGGAATTTTGGATTTTTGCTGAACCCAATAAATAAAATAAATTGCAGCTAATTTTTCCTGAAAACGTGACACCAAAAAGTAAAAACGTAAAAGTAAACCGTTCATTTATAAACCGATTTTGTTAATTTTACTTTTCACTGCCAGTATCAATTGCCAGCAATTTCACTTCAGGTGAAAGTAAAAAAATAAAGTTCATGGATTATAAGCCGACTTGAAAAAATTAAGGCTTATGGGAAAAAATAAAAATCAGCCGTGATTTTTTACTCATATCACATTTATTTTTTGACAGACCTGGCAGAGTTTCAATGATAAACTTTCGTACATACGTTTCAATTGTTATAGGGACGAAGCATTTGAAAACGTTGGGAATAGGTCCATAATTTCGCATGTATGCCATACAAACTTCTTTTTGGAATATAGTAACTTTTCTTATAAACTATGTTGGTGTTTAGATTAAATTAAGTAAAAAAGTGTATCATATATCATGTATCATGTAATGTATCATATATCATATTTTTTTATCTTTTTAAAATCCACCCATATTCAATCATAGCTCCTATACAAATACCACTCCCGAAGAAAGTTTTAAATGGCATAACTTCCATATAAGACTTGGCGATGATAACTTTTTATAATAGCTTCTATGTCATGACCATTTTTTTTTCTGGAAAGTCCAGAACTACCATAGGTCCCATATAAGTACCCTCCTGTAAATCACTTTATAATGAACAACTCTCACATACATACATAGATGTTCAGATCTAGACAATATTCGGCCCAACGAACTCTTATTTGATTCTAAACCTAAATTTATTTTTTCGGTTCCATGATAATTCCATGAAGACATTGTCGAAAACGTTTTTTCAAAATATCTTTTGTAAAATACTTCGTATGTTTATTTAACCCTTTCGGGACGGCTCTCTAATTGCATTGATATATTATCATTTTTGTAATTACTGTGTAAGATATGTCTCAAATATATCGCCCTTTTGGGAAATGTGGCAGGGTTGCCACAAGGGGACTGTTGGGGGACTGATAAGCCCTTGGACTAGTGGTACATATTGCCATTGCAAAAATTTTTTTGCAATAAATACAAAAAAAAATTTTAAATATAATTACCAGTTGTAAAGTAAAAAAAAACTAAACCGAACTTTATTAATTAAGTCCAAATATGTCCAAATATATTCCTATTTAATATCATCAAACCTAAAAAAATTCATCAATCAATGTGGTTTACGTCCGACTCTGCTAAAAAGATCCATGCACTGAGCACATGTTTATGTTCTTAAGTGATAGGTACCGGTTCTGGTCCTAGCACTTTATACGACTAGTCACTTAAACATGGTGATGTCCTAGGAGGGGGTTAATTGGCACCTTTTTGACACTTTGTAACTGGTCACTGAAGTAATCTAAATGGACACAATAAATTTCGGTTAAATTATTGCCTGCCGCAGATATTGTCCCGAGTGAACCATTTTAATATAATAGATCTCCTTTATATAAAGTATTATAAACTGATATCAACAGTCCGCACAAAGTCCAGTCCCATGACTAATTTTGTGTCAATTTCCTTTCCTCTGAAGTAAATTCACTTTAAACACCTTATCGCCAGTTAAGAGATATGTCTTGTTTTCACCTATTACAATTCGGAGCATTTGACACAAATTTCCCACAGGGAAGCTTGTCACTCCGTGTGAAACTTTATCAGTAGACCCCATAGAGTATATATATCTGCACGGCAACCTGTACTATTACATTTTGCGATTGTATGCGTTGAATGAATTGTACATATGTTGTTTCTAATTTCTCTTCAATGTGTGTGCACTCGAACGTAGTAAAAGAGATTTTGATTATCGCAGATATATATTCTGGGCCCCTGAATAATTCTGCGTCGATTTACCCAAATTCGCCTGTCTGTCCGTCTGTTCTAATCACGCTCACTAATGGTACATTAAAAAAAAAGACGCACAATTATGCGCTACGAAATAAGACATGCAGAAATGCACTAAAGTAAGTGAAAGAACTCTCAACAACTCTTTTAAGAAAAATTACATTTCAAGTGCCTCGGCATTCCCTTTGTAAGGGAAAATACTAAAATATAACTGTATCAAAATATTCAGTGTGTAAAGCTGATCGTTACATCCAACAATTTGTATATGCTCAGAATAATGCGCTTTATGTTTCAAAAATTTATTGCTTCAAAGTGAGTTCCCACTTTCCCATATAAAATTAATGTCTTCCGCAAGCGCAATTGTAAGCGACACTTTTACGTTTCTCCTTTACAAACCTGCTTCGTTGGAAACTCCATTTTAAATTGGGAAGATATAACATAGGGGCACGTTCGATGTTGAAAGAGTTTTACGAAAACGTGATCGATAGTTATTGAAATTTTTTTGCTCACTAGGACATTTATTCAAGTTTATTTATAGTACCTCTTTCTATTTGCTGACGACAACTTTAAATCTCTTCTGAAGTTTTAAACTAAATCTAGAAATTGTTTTATTCAAAATAAAACTGTATTTTGTTTTTGGCGATTTTTTGCTGCTCAAGGATTTAATGATTAAAAACAAATATTGAGAGATTTCAAGATATAATTGATTTATAAATTATCCCACTTACAATGAATGCATATAGATTGGTGAGATAATGATAAATATTATTCTCATTGAAGCTTAAAACCGCACTAGATATACCCACTTTTGAAATCAAATACATTCCATGTCAGTTGTTTACTACAAAAAAAAAAAAAAAAAAAAAAAAAAAGACTAAATAAATAAAATAAAGTGACAATAATAATAATATTGTATTAAAATAAATTTAGTGTGAATAGTTTAAAGGTTAAAATAAATTTCCCATATGCCCTGCAGTTTGCAAGTATAACTAAATATGAACAAAATTCCACAGCAATTTGGCAAACATTTTAATAATTCTAGATAACTATTTACTGCCATAACCCCAAGTCCTTGGAAATAGAAAATAATAGCAGTAATGTTGCACCTCATTATTGTGACATGAAAATAAACCACCGAATGTGGTGTCAAGCATCTAAAAATGCAGCAGCTGAATTTCACATGAAACAGAGGCCACAGCTGTCTACTTTAACTGACACTACGCAAGAGAAAGTGCACAACAAACACATGGCGCACTACTTATTATTACGACCAGCGAAATCTGTTTTTTAGGTGCTGTTTTAATATTTAAACTTTATAAAATATTTTACAGTTTCTTTTTTTTTGTATATTTATGTCATTGCTATTGTTGCTATTTTTTCCGTGGTTCAGTTGCATTTTTTTTTTGTGGCGTAACTACAACGACCTTGGCTCTTAATGTGGCACTTCGTGACATTTTTTTATGATTAGTTGAATTTTATTTGCATTTTGTTGCTGATGCTTTTGTTACTGTTGTTGTTGTTGATGTTTTTTAATGTTAGTTTTTCTTGCCGTTGTTAGTTAGATGCTCGTTAATGTGTATACCCTACAGCACAATTGATGGAAACGGTATTGTGTGTTTATGCTGATCTGTGTAGCAAAAAGTTTTATTCACACTGATCGGCTCAGCAACAATTTTTTTAATCAAATTTGCTACTCAGGTTTTAATAATTATAAGGACAAGACCTATTCATTTGAATCGGCCCATAATTTATTTACGGAACAGGGTCTATCTGCGCACCATCTAATTATGTGGCTAGTACGATAAAATTTATCCAAAAAAGCTGCGAGCGCATTTAAATTGTGCCGAAATCTTGTTGTTTTAATTTGAAATCTGCCGCGTAATCTATATCGTTAATATTATGGTTTTTTGACAGTTACAACCGTACCTGAACAAAAACGGCACGCGTTGTCAAAAATTGTCATGCCCATACAATTTGTATGCACTTCCCTAAGCAGCGCGGCATCAACGCTTTGCATTTCAAATCTGATTTTGACGGTACGTTCAACAGTGACGTTGGCCGCTATTGTTAATATATAATGGAAATTCAGCTATTTTTTGGTCAATCTTGCGGTTTTATCTTCATTTTTAATTACTATTGGGTGGGGTCTATTAAACAAGAAACACTTCTGTTGTTGAGGAATGGTACATAAGCGTAAAAGCTAAGCGGAAGAAAACATTTCGCCTTCCACTCTTGTTTAGGTACGGCTGTTAGCAAGATATTTTATTTGAAAAACGAGTAATCAAAAGGGTATTAAGATATCCTCACTCTCAGCACTCTTCAGTTTTTTCTGTTTGCAGATGCATTTGCTCCCACGGCGGTTGTAGTGGTCATCTAAGTCATACTACATATTTTGGCATTGCATCCTTCGGGCCTAATCAGCTTAAGATCAATCCTGGGATCCGCAAGAAGTAAAATTTGATAAATCAATGAATAACTGGAAACAGTTTACAAGCACAAAGAGAAGCCATCTAGAGGTATCGGACGATTTATCGTTTCTTCTTTATAGTCGTACTTCCATTGAGTTCTTCGGAACAGGGATATGGTAGCGGGCTGGAGGAGCATAATAGTTGACTTTTGTGTCGATATGCTTTCCTCGGACATTGAAAATCTATGCTGGGGCGATCAGGTGTCTGCATACCTAAGGTGCGGCAAACATCTCAATTGACAGGTCTCTTTGGGGTATAATGATTTCCAGTACCCCCAGGCCTATTGGTCTTTAAAAGAATATTTTCGGAAAGCACGAGGTAGCTGTGGTATTACCCACATCGCGGGTGGAGTGGGCACGTGTTGCGATGTTTTAATCATTCAAAGGTTCTTGAATCAGCTTAGCAGTGGTGGTTAGATAGCTCCAACTCGTAAGCAAGGGGGAGGGTGTGATTCAGCCGGCCATCTCAAATTGCACCCTGCGTATGAAACATGATGCTCGTATACGCGGTGGCACTTTGTAAATGCAAATATAACCACCAAGTGGTTGAGATCCACCATGACATGTGGCCATAGTGCAGGTGCTTATGTAGCCCGCACTTTTATTTTTAATTTTCTGCCAAAGTGTCAAAGCTAACGTAGACAGTGCTGCATTTTTTAGCCCATTATCAGAGTTGCATCTCTTGGTAAACTAAATTCAGCTCGAAATCTCATATGTACTCGATTTAGCTTTGGTGTAAATGAACTGTAAGCCAATTTTCAAATTCTGAATGCAATTGGTTTATTTTTGACAATACCACTCCCTAAAATAGTTTTGGGTTGGGCCTTTTATACCGTTTTTCAAAAAATCCATTTAATAACAGATTAACAACATTTTGCGATGCTGAGTCCAGATTTGACCATAAGTCCAACATGAACCCCGTACAAATAATCCTTTCAAGATGCAACAAAACTCATTTATTGGTGATAAGACCAATCACAGTACTCGACTGGCATTCTTAAATTATAAATTCGGCTTAGAGACGGTCCCGACGGAATTTAAGCCAGAACCCTTGAACTTAAGCATAAATGAGACCTTGCATAGATCTTGATATATAAATAATATTCCGCACAAATAACTTTTATATTTAAGATTCACCTCACGATTACACGCAGAGAAAAAATATGGTTGGGCATGGTTACGGCAACTACACTATGTTTATTGTAACAATATATTGTTGTCGTACACAAATAATCATTATTTTTATTTAATATCAGCAATATTATAGTTACTGTAAACATATCAATGTTTATCGCAATTATAAATTTAAGTATTGTTGACTGAAAAATTTTTATTTTTCCAACAACTAAAATGTGATAACTTTGAAAACGTATTACATATATTACTCACAACCAACCATATCATAATATTTAAAAGCTATAACATGATAACTTTCTATACATTTGTCATAATATGTTTAAGATGCAATCAAAATATTTTTATTCTAATAACATTTTGTTAGCGCCGTTTGCAAAATAATTTTCCATCAGTTGTGTCATTCGTTTTACATATGCCTGTGGAATTATTTGTTAGTGAGTGGTTAAAGAATTAAAAAAAATACAAATTAAAAAAATTAATTTAAAAAAAATTAAAAAAAAAAAAATAACGTATTAAAATTGAAAAAATTTGTAAAGTGCCACAAAATAAAAAATCGATGCAAACAAATTTCGTTTTTTTTTATTTGTTGTGACAGCACACAGAAAAAAATAGAAATTGATTTTAATTAAAAAATTTGTGATATTAATTAAAAAATTAATTAAATTTGCACCAGTAAACAAATTAATAGTATCAAATTAACCAGTTAATAATATTAATTAAACGTTTAATTCACTTGATTAAATAATTAATTCAGTTGATTACAATTTTAATTAAAACTGATTATATTTTTGATTAATGCTTTAATTGGTGAAAAATCAAAATGTGATTACTTATAATTTTGTTATGAATAACATGACAATAATATGATAACTTCTAAACTTATTATGATTTACAGGATAATAATATGATAAACAATCATGCATTTTGTCATAATATGTTGCTTTACGTGTTTCAAATAGGGTAAACTCTCGAAATTTTGTTAGTACATTAATACTATTGAGTAGGGTATAATATGTTCGGCCATAATCGACTATACTTTCTTATTTGTTTTTGTCCTTTTTGGGTTTATTTTCTGTTTAGTTGTTGTTTTTCTATTCTTTCTTTTTTTTTTGGTCTTATGTGCTTAAAGGCTAAAAATTAAGGTTTTATCGCTAAAACCATAATAACGCTAAAAAAAATAAGGACATGCACGTACCACTTTTATATAAACGAAATAAGAAAGAGAAAAAAAAATTATATGTTTCTATTATTTATTTTAAAGGTTTTAATTGGAATAAATTATTTCCTAAGCCAAACAAAATAGCCCACATGTAAACCTGAAATTTTGTGTAAACCAATGAACACAAGCTGGAGTCTACCATCCGTAATTAAAACATTTTCTTTTATCAAATAATGTTTTAAGCGTTACGAAAATGTTTATTCAATAACTTTATTTAGCATTTTTCTGGGACTAGAATCCAAGAAATTAAATTGTATTTTTGCGTGTCCGGGAATTTCTGGGAGTTGTTAGGAAAATGGGGGTAAATAATGTATCAAAATTTTTTTCGACATTTTACTTACACTAGCAATTCATAAATTGCCTTCTTAAGCTCAAGTTCCACACAACACATTTGCGCGATAACGCATACTTTTGATACCTTAGTTATGTTACGTGCATCTTTTAAGGCGGCATTACCGCAATAAAAATTTTAATTTTATTTTCTAAAATTAGCTTATTTGTTCAAACGCCGCTTACAACGAACAAAAAGTAGAAGGTAATTTTGCATTCTACGCGTCAATTAATCCTACGCTAATTTACATGTAACTTGCTACGTTTACCTACACAGATTCTACTTTTTAAATGCGCTGTATGGACCTCAAGCTTTTGGTGTCTTGTTATATCAAAACCAAAGCACATTTTCAGTCCGCTAGTTTTCTTTAATCCAGACTACTTCAGAAATGAAGTCTGTTATAAAGTACAGAGTAATTTTTCTTTACAAAGGCCTGCCTAAAGCGGACAACATATTTCGACGGGGACTGTTACCTGTTTCTGGCAGCGTTCTAATAGAAAGCATTTGAGTCCGGTGTAGGGTCATGACTGATTGGCCCGTTTTTATTAATTGAAATTAAATTCCAGGACTTTGAATAGAATACTAATAGATTTTTCTATTAAATTTGTTACTTGGACGAAAGGAAGGCGATAGTTAAAACAAGTAAGAGTGCTATATTCGGCTGTGCCGAATCTTATATACCCTTCACCATTTTGCGAGCAGAATACAGAGCAACTAGACAAAAACAAAATGATTTTTACATATACATACATATTTACAATACTAAAAACTTCATTGTAATTTAAATTTAAAAAGCGAAAACTGGTAAATATTTTTTTAAAATCGTTTTTGAACATAAAAATTAAAAAAAAAAAAAATTATTTTGATTATAACTCAGCCATTTTTTAACCGATTTGACAGATTTATATACCGACGTGCTTAAGAAGAAATTTTCCAGTTAGTTGGGTTATAAATCTTGGACTCGGAAAGATCTATGGGTCCCGAAAGTGGGTATTTAAGAAAAAAAAAATTATTTTGGTCATAACTTTTTCGTATCTGAAATTTTTTGGAGTTTTTCAGAAAATATATTTTATTGAAGATTTCCGATCTTTTGATATAAAAATAAAAAAAACCTTCTCCTGCCAAATTGTGTTTTTGTCGCTTAAGCTTTTTTTGCGTTGATGGCTCGATTAAATTATTACTTCAACTATATTTTTGTCTTACAGTTTTCCGTGTGGGGGCATCTTCGGAAAACAAGTTGGGAATCAAAGAACGCAAGAATATTCCGCCGTTAGTGGAGAAGCTCGGCCTGCTGGGGGTTCTCCCTAGGCACTGTTGGTAACCAACAGAAGTTGCTGTTTTTAAGTTGTGGAGATTAGATAGCTTTAGTTCCTTAGCAAGATTTTTTTTTAATTTTTTTGTGGAAGAATTATTTTTAGTATGGTTGTGCTGGATCATACCCTAAAATTGCTAATTGTGTATGTGTTGGTGTAATCAGTTCGGTAACACATGGAAACGCCAGTGAATTCATTGTGTTTATTTAGTGTTTTTGAGCACCGTGGGATTAGATTTTAAGACGGGTATCCACGTTACCGGTTTTCCACTCTTACGATAAAAACAGTTCGAAATCTACGATTGGGTTAAATAAAAGAACGCATCGTTAAGCTGTATTTATACTCATAATCCAGCATTTAAGAAGTTTGCAAACGATGCTTAAATCTGCTACTTCTATTTTATTTCCGTGTACAGCTAAGCTTTCCGCCCTTGCGGATTATATAACATGCCTTGTCATTTTTATTATGCGGTATGATATATTTAGCTACTTATGGGGAGAACACATTGGACGCGTCACAGGTTGCGAATAGTGATACGTTCCATAGATATAAGGAGTAACTACATCGGCAATCGCGGACAGTCAAGGGGAGAGTTTCGGGGGTATCTTAATTTCCAATGAAATTCCAAGTTTTGGCGCCAATCTACAAAAAAACTATCACACCTACTATTGTGAAATAAAATAAGGCTGGAGCCCAATAAAAATTTTTATAATTTTGCGAAAGGTACACTGAAAGAAAAATGCTTCATATATTTAATGAATCATTTTCATAAAAACATTTTCATTGTCTAAATGGAATTTCATAGTTATAATGAAGTCTATTCGTTAAAATCGCTTCATTGGATTTCGTAATTACGTTAAAAATTTTCATTGGATATATGAAAACTTAAGTTTGTCCTAGTTAAACAAAAAATTTTAATTTGGAACATAAAAAAACAATATACAAACATAACTATATTCATAAACTAATACAAAATTATAGTTTCCCTAAAAAATGTTTAATTGTTAATTAAAAAATGTAAGATTTAATTATTTCATACATCTAATGTTAATGCCATTAAATTTATGAAATCAAAAATTTTTTTATAAAAGCAACATATTTCAATAATTGCCTTCTTACATTTAAATTTTCATTATGACAATAAAAATTTCTTTATAGTAATGAAACAAAAACTTTCAATTCACTTTCAATCAACTTTGTTATTGTTGGTATGGCCAATTTAATCTCATATTTACGCTCTTAATGGAGTAAAAAACGTAGTTTTTTTTTATCCAAAAACTACACTGCCTCGGTAGACTAGCTGGTAGTGAGCTAGTCTATCAGCACCGAGGTTTCGCGATCTATTCCCGCCAGAGACAGAAAAAAAATAAAATAAAATAAAAAAAATTAAATAAAAAAACAAAAATAAATAAAAAAAACAAAATAAAATAAGAAAAAAATTTTTACTTTATTGAAAGTATTCATCCAATGAATAATATTCATAGATCTAATGAAATGTTTCATTAAATACATTTTAATGAAACAGGTTTCATTGATCTAACGAAGCGCTGAGGTTCCTTTTTAATGCAATTTTTCATGGGATTAATGTCAAAATTCATTGGAATTGCGAAGAAAATTCTTTCAGTGTAAATTTTTTGTTTTAATTCACTAAGCCAATCCCGCGAAGCTCTGCGCTTGTCTTGAGGAAATAAACGAGAGTCTCTGGCGGGAATCGAACCCGCAACGCCGACGCTGATAGACTAGCTTAATACCAGCTAGCCGACCGGGGTACTCATTTAAAAAAATAAGCGCACAATTATGCGCTACGCAATAAGACATACAAAAATGCAGTAAAGTAAGTGAAAGAAATCTAAACAACTTTTATAAAAAAATAACATTTCTAGTGCCACGGCATTCCCTAACTGCGAAGCAGGTTTGTAAGGGGGAATACTAAAAAATAACTGTATAAAAACATTCAGTGTGTAAAGCTGATCGTTACATCCAACAATTTTTATTTTATGCGCTTTGTGTGTCAAAAATTTATTGCTTCAAAGTGGGAACACGCCATGTAAAATTCATGTCTTCCGTAAGCGCAAGGGTAAGCGAAACTTTTACATTTCTCCCTTACAAACCTGCTTCGTTGGAAGCTCCAGTTTTTATTGGGAGGCTTCAGCTGGCTATCCCACCACAAGACTCGAGTGCAAATCGTACTAAATTAAAACTACCTATCTTTCTTGAAAATATGTAACTTTGTTACAATAGAACAACGATTAATATTCTAATTCAATTTCAATGTGCAATAGCAATATAAACCTTGACTTCAACCTTGTAAAACAGAACGTTATCTCTGTCAGAAATCGAACCCGCAACCTTTAGCCTAATAGACTGGCTTACCCGATTATTATTAAAATTTGAACTATTCATTTTTATGTTTTATTGAAAAAAAAAAAACTTCACGTCTGTTTCACAAAATAATTTTTTATAAATTTAAAATAAATTAATTTCTTATTAAAAAAAACTTTTCGTAATCATTAAAAATATTTTAGTTTTTTTTTCGAAGTTTCATTTAACATAGTTATAATGGCGATTTTAAAATTCATAATATTTATTTTAATTTGTTTTTTACTGTTTTTTTTTTTGGTGAAACATTATTTATGAAAAATGTTTTAAAAATTTGTTTTTATGTGGCATAAACAGTTTTTTGAAACTTTTTTTTTTTTTTTTTTTTTTTTTTTTTTTTTTTTTTGTTAACAAAATAAACTTTTTTCATGTACAAATTAATTTTTTTCAAAAGGGGAATTGGGGAAAAAGTATTGTAATTGAAATCTAAAAAGTTCTCAATTAGAGAAAAAACCAAAATTATGGTTGGTGAAAAAAATTTGTGTGTGTATGTGTTTTACCCCCTGTTTTGTGTAGCAGAGATGGAAAGTTACTTTCTAATTTGTAACAATTTTCAAAAAAAAATGTACTATAAAGATTTCGAAAGTTCTATTAAATTCTCTTTGATTTGTTGAAAGCAACATGGATTTGGGTGCTTAGCCTTGTTAAACTGTAGGTTCTAGAAAGAGCGTGGATTGCACGTTTGCACAGTGTGACTTTTTGCAACTTTGGGTGGGCAAAATTAATAACTGCCGTTCCGGAGCAGATACCGAAGTGGGATTTGATATGGATTATGTCTATATATAAGAAAAGCATTGTAGAAAAAAATTGCCGCGGTCTGCTTACTTTTATTGCTAGCCCCATATATTGTGAAAACAGTGTTCTGTAAATTTGACCAGACTCATTTAGCTATATGTATTTCGACGCGCTAAGTCCTAATCCATCCGTTTGGTTTGTTTGTCTCATAAGCCGAAAAATCGAAAAAATAGAAAATATGTAGGGCCCACTACCGGACCGAGCTTTAAAGTTGTTAGGTGGATAGAAGTTAAAATAACAGATTTTCAAAAAAATCGAAGGATACACTATTTTTAAAAACACGATTTCAAATTTCCATTCCAAACACAGAAAAATATAAATCTTAATTTCAATTAAAAGTTTGTAAAATTATTAAAAAAATTAATTTAATTTGCACCAGTAAACGAATTAAACGTTCAATTCACTTGACTAAATGTTTGATAAGCTTGATTAATCGCTTAATTCATTTGAATTTAAATTTTTAGTTGAAACTGATTTTATTTTTACCATTAAATGCTTAAATTGGTGAACAGTTTTGGAGAATGTTTTCTGTGAAAATCTTAATCAAAAAAACTTGGAATATTTTTTTCTATCTTTTTGCTTAAAAATCACCTAAAAAGAATATTTCACAAAAAAAAAAAACTTCCAATTCGGACCCTGGATATCTTAAATTGTACCAAGATATCCAGTCCTGTCTAGTTTTGTACTCTTTTTTTTACTGGTTTTGTTCTCAAATGCTCCAACAAACATATTTTGCATGTTGCTGGCAATAATTTGAAACTTGGAAAAAATGCAATCTACATGCATATGTAAATGAGAAAATTGAAGAGGTAATTGGGTTTGTAAAGAGGTTGGTAACTTAGTAGAAATTAAAAAAAAAACAAAAATTTTCAAAACTACAAGAAAATAATGAAAAATAATAATTTTAAGTATTTTTTTCTATTCTTACTTATTAAAGGATATTCCTGATTTTATCAATACCAAAGAACATTTGGTCGACTTGATTGACTTTTTTTTAATTATGCTCTCGTTTCCTGTTTGTATATCTAACACAGATGCAAAGCAATTTTTATAGCAAAAATATAAACTTACATTTACAAAACAAAAAAAAAAAAAAAAAAAAAATACCATAAAAGCAGAGAAAAAAAGAACCTTTAAAAAAAAGCCAAAGGAAAAAAAACTTGAACCGAACTAAATGAAAATGGTCATGTAGCAACATCCAGCAAATGCTTCTTGATATACTCGTATCGAACATGGTCATGTACCACTAGTACCACTATAGACGTTAATGTTGTTGTGGATGTAGATGCAGGAATAGTTGTAGTTTGAACACGAATTTACCCGCGGCCATTAAAAACTATTTTTTTTTTTTTTCATCTTTTTTTTCTGCAGTTCTTCTTTAGCCTTAATTGCGTAAATTTACGACATAACTTTTTTGTTATATATTTTTTTTTTTTTTTTTGTTGTAGGTACTAAAAACATTTGAGAAACTTTTTTTTGAGTTAAAAGTAAAAAAGACAAAATAGCAAATAGAAATAGAGAGCAAAAAAAAAGAAGGAAAATATAGGAAATTTTTGTGAGAAAATTTAACAAAAAATAAAACCCAAAGTGTTTGAATAATTCAACTCACCTGTACAGACACTAAAACAGTTAAAATTCTGTAAAAGAAAAAAGAAAAAAAAAAACAAGAACTTTAGTAAAAACTAAAAAAAAAGAAAAATAGTCGTCAGGTAAAAAAAGTGTTTAGTTATGCAGCCTGTTGGTGTCACTAAAATTGAATTACGGTCAAAAGTTTAAAAAGTACAGAAATAGAAAATAAGCAAAAAAAAAAAACAAAAAGGAAAACGAAAACTTATTTTGATGCCTTAATACAAGAAGAAGAGCTTAAGTGTCAACAAAAAAATTATTAAAAAAAAGTTTAGGTGCAAATGGGAAAAGCTTCCGAGGTAATTGCAGAAGCTTTTTAACTTTCAAATTTAACAAAACGTTTTTTAAAATAAGCTAAAACTTTTTAAAATAATTTTCATGTTTTTTTTTTTTTGGTTTAAATAAAACTTCCAGTTTAATACATTTCCGAAAGTTTTTTGATACAAAAATTAAAGTAAAGCAATTTAGTATTGTGAATCAAGCCCGACCATATTATACCAAACACTCCAGAGTTTACAGAAAGAGTTTTCGAAAGTGTAAATATGCAGTCAACGGTGCTAGTTTATTTTATATACAAAAATACATTCCAAAAACTTTATTCAAAAATTTATTTTTCTTGTTCTGTTTTGTTATTTTAAAATAAAGAAACATTTTTTAAGGTTTTAAGTCAACATTATTAATTATTAGCTTTTACCCGTGACAAGATTTAAAGAAAAGGATTACTCATATAACAAATTTACAGACATTTCATATACTTTTCTACACTTATAATAACTTTTTGCGGTTTCAGAAATCATTTCAGTTTAAGATTGAGGGACGATTAGGACTCCCATCCGATCCTAGTGTTGGGGCTGCCAACAACCTCTAGGCAGGTCGAACAGTTGAGTTTCAGTGCCTGTTCATTTCGGTGGCCACCTAGTAACCTGAGGCGCATCGGTTTTAGCATGCCATTCAGGTTACTCAACTGTGTGCCTTCTCACTCTAGCTGTCGACAGACGGGTGTCTGAGAGACATTACCATGGGATACTTGGTATAAGACCGGAAGTAGTGAGCTGCTTGGGAATTTCGAACAGAGGAATCGCTTCTTGTCATCCCCAAGTGGATGACAGGCAGATAGCTTTTCGCACAAGTGCACCTCTGCGAAATACCCCATCACCCTTTTAGCGGCCCTTTGTTCTAAAAACTAAATAACGCTCCTCAGAAATCGGTTCGGTAGAATTGTGGAAAACAAGTGTTTGTGTAAAAAATCATTAAAAAAATAACGTTTCCCTGTCTGTCATCTTTCGAACACAATAATAATACTGTTCTTATCCAACTCAACAAAAAGATGAGCACATTTACACTACGTTTCCACTTGCAAGTAGTGTATACGTACTATCAAAATTGTGTGAATGTAAGTGAAAAAGTGTGAGTGTATTGAGTTTTTCGAACTTGCACTTGCAAGTGGAAACGGGGGGTTAATTCCGTTCGGTATTTTTTTTTAAATCACAAACTTCATTGTGTTCAGTTTAGCTCATTAATATTCGTTCGTTTCTGTTGTGCGTAGCGCCCTTTTGGCTGGTAAAAAAAACCAAAAAATTTTTACAAAAACAAAATACACATACGAAAAAAAATAAAAAACCAGCAAAATAATACACAAACCAAACATATACACACACACACATAAGCTGTTCGTGCTGCGGTCGTTGCTAAAATTTTTTGTTTGTTCATTTTTTTATCAATGTAAAAAAAGAAACATCATAGAACATTAAAATATTATGTTTGTCTACAGTATCACTACAATTGTTCTGTTTTTTAACGAAGAACAGAACACTATATAATGTTCCGCTCTTTCTTGAAAATTGTTACGAACGGTATTAAGGGCTTGTTCGTCTACAGAAACATTAAAAAAATATATATCGTTCCTGGGTGTGTGAGCTGAACGCTAAATAATGTTCTGTTTATTTTCAAACCAGGGGGTCTCTGTCTAACCACTGGACTATATACTGTATACCAAATTTCTTAAAAAAAGAGAAAAAGTACCAATTTTTTCGTTTTTATTTAATAACAAGTTATTGTACTTTACCTCTTACTTTTTCTCTTTTCGAACTATTAAAGGAAAAGAGTACCAATAGAACCAGCTTTTGCTCATTTTAGGCCCCAGAAAAAACACTGAATGTAGGCTATAGTCACTATAAGTACTCTTGATAAGCGTTTGAAAGACTGCAGTCAAAGTAGAAAAAATGCCATTTCTTCCACTTCTTCATTTGTCATTGGCCAAAAAAAAAATGTTGCTTTTACTTCTGATTCATTTAATATAAACCGTCGCTATTAAGCCGACGACTGCAGTTTTTTTAAACCCTGCTCTTGATTCATAAGAAACACTATGTTCGGACGTTTCACATTGTTTGGAGTAAGATAGTGAATAACAATAGCTATACAATGTTTTGATGAGTTAGAAAAAGAAGTATAAAGTTTTGTGAAAATCCACTGAAAACCAAGCCACACCTCCCAAACATCGTGTAATATAAATCGTTTATTTTACATATTATTTCTATTTTAAAATAAGTCAGTATATTCTAGGGTTTAGCAACCCCCGAAAAAATTTAGCCACCCCTTCAGAATTTTTTTCCTTCTTATGAAAATTCTAATGTCTGAAACAAGTTTCCTCTGCTTCAAAGGCCCAAATCCATTCCCCTACGCTACCCATAAACCAAATTTCCAGCTAAGCTTATAAATATAGGTTTTCTTATATCTAAAGAACGGCAAGAGAAAGATTTTCGAAATTTATAACACATATCTAGGTAAATACACAACCGCTCCAAAAAAAATATTGTTGGGATTGCGGAAGTGGGCATGGCATCTCCCGTACAAAGACATTATAGATTTTTGCATATCTGGAGAACGGCAGAAGCCAAAGTTTCCAAATTAGCTACAAACATCTTGGTTATCAATACACAACATCCAACAAATTGTAGGGGGGGGGGGGGGGAATTGTAGGAGGTGGCGTGGCACAAAAAAGATTTATTTATATATAAAGAACGGTAATTACATAACTTTCTGTTCTTATCACACCATGGTGAAGGGTATATAAGATTCGGCATAGCCGAATATAGCACTCTAATTTTTTTTTATAACAACAAATAATTTATTTTTGCAAATCGATAAAAAAAATTAAGGGTGTTTTCGTCATTTCTTAAGCATTTCATCAAAGAAGTTCTCTTGGAGTAAAATTTCTACAGCGCCGCCTTTAAATACTAAAAATATAGACCCCACCTGCTGCTTATTTATGCTGGTAATTCCTCCGATTAAAGCGTACCCCTAAACACTAACATTAAAACATTAAAATTAGCCGCAATTAGCTAAAAGACTAAAATAGACAACAACTGATTTGACAACATTGCAACAAAGAAAATTACCTAATTAAATATTCAGTGAATTTGTTAGTTGCTGTCTTGCTGTTCGGTGTTATTGTGAGTGCTTATTGTTTAAAATTGCATGTCTAATTAAACAATCAGTGATTGTCTTCCTTATTGTCTTTTCCTATTCAGATAAAGTTGCTTTAATCTAGTTTATACAGGGCTTTTTCTTTCATGCATTTGTTATTAAACTAACTTTAATTTTATTCGGCTGAAAGTCTAGAAAAAGACTAGAAGCGAAGGTTTAGTTAGGGATAATAAGCGAAGATACTTAAATGTTTAATTCGCTTTGTTTAAGACCTTCGATTCTTGGCTTTTTCTTTGGTTATCAGCTAAAATGTTTGTGAATGTTTTTGGTTGTTTGTTTGTTTGTTTTATTTCCAAATAAAATGTATGCGGGCACTATTTATGTTGTTTTTGAAAATATTATTTTATTGTTTTAATTCGTGAGGGATTGTCTAATGCCTTTGAGGGTCTGGTTAAGGAAGAATGTGTCAGGGGCAGAGGTGTGGTGTTTTTAGACAATACAACACACAACATTTACTGCTAAGCCATCGAAGTCATAAAAAGAATTTGTATACAAGTTGGCAGCACTCCCTGGAGACGAATCAATTTTGGCTTTAAGTGCAACTTTCTTGTGTTTTTGTGTGTGTAAGTTTTTCTCTTTCCTGCTTTTTTGTTTTTTTTTTTAATTTTTTGTTGCTGTTTTTACTTTTCTTTGGGAAACTTTTGTTTAATATCCCTTAAATCATGTATTGCTCTACGATCTTGTACTGTTTTCTCTGAGAAAAATTTTTATAGTTGTTGTTTTGTTGTTTTTATTTTTATTTTTTTCTGCTTTGTTTTTTAAAAAATTTTCTTTGTATTTTCTATTAGAATTTTTGGAACTAAACTTAAAAGTTTTTCTTGTGGATTTTTTTGAGAATATGTTTTTCTACTACAAAAAAGTCAAATGTGTACGAAGAGAATGATTCAAAATTTGCTGTTAAATGATTTAGATATTAAAGGGTGGTATTTATATTTAAAAATATTAAAGATTATAGTATAGTTTGAAATAAAGCCAGAAAATTTAATATAAATAAAAAATATAATTTAACGCTTAAGATTTTTGACAGAACATTTAAATTTTTTCGAAATAATTCTTAAAAAATAATCAACATTGTAGTACAAGATGCAGACATTAATTTTCCCCTTGCCAACCCTCGCATTTCAAATTTTGTTTTCGAAGGTAAAAGTTTTTCCCTATTTTTTTCTAATTATTTTCAAATTAAATAACTCAACGTACAACTTTTTTGTGAAATTACTTTTTGTTGTTTCGATTCAATATTGTTGCTTCTTTTTATAGCTAATATCTCTTAGAATCTTTCGAAAAGCAATAAAATATATTTTTTACAATAGCATAAAAATGGCATAAAAATAACAAAACTAAACTTTATTTTATTTTGAAAAAAGTCTATAATTGTACTTTCTAAATAAATTGTTTTACTTATTTTTTAAATCTATTATTTTTTCATTTATTTAATCTCGTAATCATATTAATTAAATTTTTTTGTAATCCTTTAAAATTTTTGCACTTTTTTGGCTCTAAGCGCTCTAAGCCATTTTTATAAAATTGTAATTTTTATACCCTTCACCGAAGGTAAAAGGGTATATATTACTTTGTCATTCCGTTTGTAATTTCTAAAATATTGATCTTAGACCTTATAAAGTAGATATAATTTTGGATCCTTATGAGAAGGGAAGTTTAAATCCGGTTGACCGTCTGTCCGTCCGTCTGTCGGTTGAAATTTGTTTTCCGAAGCCCCCAGAAATGATGGGGGCTTAGTTGGTGTAGATTTCTTTCAGGTATTCTTATTATAATTATGCTATTGAAATTCAGCCAGATCGGTCCAAAAATGGTTGAGATATGAGTAAAAAACCACGACTACCTATAATTTTTTCCAAAAATTCCCTGTTGTTGTTGTATTCTTATTACTTTTTCTGCATATCTGGAGAACATACAAGAGCCAAAGTTTCCAAATTAGGTAAAAACATTTTGGTTATCAAAACACACCATCCCACAAAAAAATTAAATTTTTTTTAATTTTTATGTTCTAAAAACAAATTAAAAAAAATATTTATTTAAAAAAAATTTAATTAATTATAAAGTTTTTAGTATTGTAAATATGTATTTATATGTAAAAATTATTTAGATTTTGTCTAGCTGCTTTGTGCGAGCAGAAGCACAACGGTGAAGGGTATATAAGATTCGTCACAGCCGAATATAGCACTCTTACTTGTTTTTATTAGAATCATCCAAAAGGACAAATAAATTTATTGTTGTTTTATTAATGCCTAAATGTCTGTGTGTGTATGCGTTGCATTGTATGAGTTTGCATTTGTATTCGTGTCATTGTTTTGTTGAAAATTAGTAAATTGTTGTTGGGTCCATTTCAGTTTGCTATATGGCAAAATATACCACATTATTCGCATATATTGGCAAGAAGCAAATATAAAAAATACGTAAAACGATTTGGGTATCTGTGTGAGTGGATAAGTATTTTTGTATAGGGAGATTGATTATGAGTAAAGATGTCAAGAGGATGGGCAATTATGATCTAATCTCTCCATCCTCTTTTTTTTTTTTTTTTTTTTTGTTAGGACCAACACTCAGGGGATGACTCCTACTAACGCATTGCATTTTGTGTTGGAACTAGGAAAATAGATAATGGGAAGATGGATAGAGGGACTAGTGCTTGTAAACATCCGATTCAAACTTATTCATGTCGAAAGTGAGAGAGAAACTTCAGCAGGTAGGTTTATTCGATATGCGAAATGTGTGGCCAAAAAACGAAATTTGCCTGTAATGCGTTGTACGATGCACCTACCAATCGACCACCAACGAATGGGCTCTTGAGGAAACACGTGTATTTCGAACAAACGTACGGTTTTCGGGAACCAGATACCTAATTTTATCAGAAAACATCCCGTTGTAGTAACGATAAAACAGGCAAATCCAACCCACATTGTGACGGTGATCAAGAGAAACAAAAAAATTGGATACTCTTCTTTTACTTATGAGAAACTTTCAAGCACCGGCCCACACATGAGATTTGTATTTCATTCGCAGTCGGATGAAGGTGATACATATAGAAAGCCGATCAGATGGAGTGAAGTATCTCTTACACCGTTTAAAAAAAATCGGTGCAATTGAATGCTTCTTTCGATACATTGAATATAAGTTTTGTCCATCGGACATCAGAATGTATTTTTGTGCCCAAAACATTAGGAGATTCTAATTCTTCAATTATTGTACCATGCATATATACAGATGAGGAACGAGCGTTTATGCGTCTGCTTGCAACATTGGATCTTTCGGGCATTAAAATCGTCACTTTTCGCACGACGCCAATTCGAGATTATCTCAAGCTCTCGGCCAAGCGTATCATTTATGTTCTGACTCATAGAACCAGTATCAGGTATGCTTGGTCTATAATCAAATGAACACGAATTGCAAAACTGCAGTCATCTGCAAAAGAGTAAATAGGGTTGGAAGTTTGTCATAGGAAGTCATTAAGAAAAAAGAATTAGAGTAGGAGAAAGATCGGTGCCTGCGGCACGCTGAGAAAACTTTACAATTCGTTTATTTGAGCTGCCTTATGGACAACTTGCTGAGGTGCTACCTAATCCTTGATTTAAAGCAGCAATTGCTTACAGAGTCTTATGTTTTAAACTCTACCTTAATCGAAAGCAAGAGCTAGGCCTTTGCCTGTATTTTTCTGATATAAAACGGGGAGTATTCAAGTTAAAACTACTAGAACTATTTAATAACAGAAGGAACATTACATTAAACATTTGCTAGGCCTATAAATTTCCGAATCTCTCTACTCGCAATTTGACTTTTAACTACAATAACCATCTGAATCTTTAAGCAGTTTCGGCTAAAAACAGTTGTGGTCGTATAAAGTCCTAATGCCTTCTAGTTCTCCTTACACTAGCCGCGATCTATAAATGACTTTTCAGTTTTGAAGCTTTAGTTACTGCCTGCACCTACGTTCCCAAAAATAGCCAAGTCAAGAGGTAAAAGATTCTGAGGAAGTGCACACATAGCCCAGTAAAGAAGCGATTTCAGTTCATTGTTGTTTTTACCGCGTAAATTAAAAGGCTGTTAGAATGTTCGCGGCGACATTTGAGGTTTACAAACAAAGAAGATGTTGTATTTTAAATAAAAACATTTGAAGATCTTAGTGGATAACCCCTTATCACAGGCGGAGATTAATATATCTTGAAATCTTGAACAGCCATTGTAGGGCTCGTTTCCCCGGGGGTGTGTTGGCTACATCTTATGGATATTTTACTTTCTGGTGAACATCCTGCGGGGCAATCAAGTGCATTCAATACCTGGGATTTGGCAAAAATCAAGAACTAACAGATCCCTCTTGCTATCTCGGCTGACCAGAGATCCTATCTGCTACCACGGGTGTTAGTAGCCCCTAGTGACGCAGCATCAGATTGACAATTGGTTGAACCTTCATTTAGTTAGCTTCTATAATTCAGGAAAATTATCTTTGCGTTAAGTTTGTTTTTCCTTTAAAATCCAACACGAGATAAGGCGACGTGGCAGATGGTAAGGTTAGGTAAGGTTAGGTTAGAAAGGCTGGTGCGAAGTAAACTTCACATCCTCGCCCAGAGACCAATGGTCCATTTTAACGCCTTATATAGTGAAATAATTCTAATACAAATGAATAGGAGAAGTCAAGAGTAAAAGCACAGGAAAAAAAATAAAAATATAAATCTTTTCCACATATGGTTCGTTGTCCCCTGGAGCGAGGACTCTTCGGGGATAACCTGATAGCAATAATTCAAATCCAAATAGTAGAGGGAGGATATTAAAAATGCCAGGTTAGGGGTTGATTTTTCGCAACAAGGATAGACTGGGCCAACTAAATTTCACTTTAAAATTAACAATTTATATCCCCCATTTTTGAAAACGTGCCACCCTAATGCAAATATTCGGCGAATTTAATTTATTCATAAACAATGTTCATACATACAAATTTATTATCTATCATGTTGATGTAATTTTTTTTTTTCATTTTTTGTGCTGTATAAACATAAATGTGTATATGTACACTGTTTTCTACTTTTTTTTATTGATTGTTAAAAAAAATTTTATAAATTTTTAATAGAATTTTTATTTTACATGAACACCAAAATAAAAGAAAAAAAAATAAAAAAAATATTAACAACAAAATAATTGGTTTTAAAATGAAAGCAAATAAAATTGAATATTTAAATTTTAAGTGAACGTACTTCCATTTATTAAAAATCAGAACTTGAACAAAATGACGATCACAAATAAACAAAAAATTCAATTTTGTGATTTTTATATTAGTCGCTTATATAACTTGTTTAATGACAATCAAAATTAGCTATAAAATTTGTGGATTGGATTTTTAAATATTTAAAAACATAGTTTGCAACTTTAGAAATAAAAGTTAATTTAAAAAATGGTTAAATAACTAAACTAAATATTGTATTTATAATCGTCACTTTAGCTGCGACGATTTTATAGGGCAGCACATAGGTCATGTTTAATCGACAGCCGATTCCAGGACAGCTCACTTGGCTCCTTATAGCGGTCGCCTTGCGATACCCTGAGCCAGAGATCAGTCTTGAGCTAGTGTTAAAGCAAGATAACTCATTTCTGCAGCCTCCAATCATTTAAAACGTTTGCTAGAAGGAAGACCGACCTTAGTCCCACCTTAGATAAAACATCCAAACGGTAAAATTATGGTATCTCAAAATGTTTTATTTTTTTAATATTTTTGAGACCAGGGCATTGTCAAAAAAAGTAAAACAGCATCTCTTTCCTCCTCCTTGTCCCGAAAACTTCTAAGGTGGCCACTGCAATCCAGGCCCAGCATGAGTCTATCAGTGCGAAGATAGTTGGTTCGATTTCACTACAACTAAATTTATAAGTTTCTATTGCTGGGCTTGTTAAGTAAAAATAAAAAAGTAATCGTATTTGTAGCTCATATCAATCCAGCGCTAAATATTGAAGTACCGCAAGTGGCAGGCCTTTTTGAAGTCCTCTATACTCCTTTCTAATATATTCGCTTAGTATGATAACCAAAATATACAGTACATATTCGCTACTCCATTCTTTAAGAAAGGGGAAAGGAAGTTGTTTATTTTTTTTTGTGATTTTCCTTACTCTCTTCTTTGGGAAGGGAAAGGAAATAAATAAATAAGGAAATAAATAAGTATGGAGTGCGTCGAGGAGGGCTTGTGTCTGCCATAAGGCCTTTTTACTTATTCTTGTTACCGCTTAAAAATAAAATAAAAAAAAAAATAATATAAAATATTTTTATGAATACTGGCAAATATCTTTCAAATGGTGCTTATTGTTGGCTTCGTCCTAGCGTATTTCTTCCAGGGCATTACCCATAACTTTTTTTAGGCTTTGAGATCCTAGCGCGCTTAACTCTTCTAGGAAATTGAGCTTTGGCCTTAAAAAATTGTTTTTGCATTGTCGAAAAAACGATTCAAAAATTAAAGTATTCTAAAGCTCGTTTTCACAACTTATCGATAAAGAAAAGAAGACTTTAACCGGCCTTATAAAAAACGATAAGTAAAAGCAAGGTTTATCCTACACTGATAGAAAAGGCGTCATAACGCTGATGTATTTTGACATCAGTACTATGACAAGTGTCTTCGTTTTTGACCCCAAGACACTTTTCATCATTGTGATGTCAACCTTAACATCACTTGGCCAAAGTGTCATCAGGGTCAAAATGAATTTGTGCCATCAATGGGATGACACATCGACATCACAGAAATGACGAACATGTCCTCAGTGCGATGACGCAGTAACATCGGAGAAAGGACACATTAGCATCAATTTAATGACAGTTTGTCATTAAGTCAAAGTCATATTATTATTATTTACTTACCCGTTACATATGTTTGTTTCACGTTTGTTGAATTACGACCTTTGTTTACAGCAGAACTCTCAATTATAAGATACCAGCACCATGCCCCATATGGTTTTCGTAATAATTCTACTTTAAAAATTTGATGTATTTAACTAAATCATTTAAAAAAATAGAATATAGGAATTTTTGCTTCTTATAATACACTGTAATCATGAAAATAATGTTAATATACAAAATGTGACATCGAATTGATGTCACTATAGTCATAAAATAGATGACACGTAAAATATTACAAAATTGTACGAAGACGTTAGTCATTGGATTGATGTTACTTTTTGCATCATTGATGCCATTTGTAGTAACATTGATGTCACAATTCTAATGTTAGGGCATCATCAATATGAAGATGCATTTTTCTATCAGTGTATCTGGTTGGTTAAAGTAAAGTGGTAAAATTGAACACTTTTAATACGGCCGAAAAAATCCTAACTTTAGCTATCGCTAAGTTGTGAAAACGGGGGTAAGGGTATTAATTTTATGCAGAAGTATTTTGACAAATATATCCCGATATATTCTATTATTTTAAAAGCGTTTGTGGCTTTGCAGAAGAAGTTAAAATTTGTTTATGGATTCGTCCTGTAAACTAAGTTTATCTAATTTTTCTGGTTATTAATCCCAAACTGCTTCGGGTAACTAGAAGCATTTTGACACCAATATTATTCTTATCTTTTGAGTTTTTCAAAAGTAGGCGCGATTTTATCAGACGGACAAGGCTAAATCGACTTAAATTACTCAAGGACCCAGAATGTGTATACTTTATGGGTTCTTAGGAGAATATATATATGAATAAGTTGAATAAGAAATGACAAACTTAGTTTACCCTCTTCACAACTAGTTGCGGAGGCTCTTAAAGAGGTATTGCCAATTAGCTAATACATTCGCATCATCATAAACATAAATCAAATACGAAAGTTGCTTTTTCGCGATTTATATAAAATGTTGGGTTAATGTTTCTAGAAACCTGAAGATCTTTGACGACTGCTGCAGCCGTGTACCTAAACAAAAGCAGCACGCATTTTCTGGTTGTCAAAAATTGTCATGCCCATGCAATTGACATTAAGCATCCCTAAATAGCGCAGCGTCAACGCTTTGCAATTGGAAAATCCAAACTAGCTTTTTTAGGTCAATCTAGCGGTGTTATCTAAATTTTGTATTCAATTTTGCCTCCATTTTCCATATTATGATTTTTTATTGTCACTTGAAAATTTGCCAAGCCATGTATCGTAATTTCTGATGTGTAAAATAGCATTCGGAATATATCTTTATGTTATTTCACAACGCTAGAGGGCGTAAGTTATGGCAAGACAGGTTAAAGCTCCCCCTTCCCATATCTTTTTAACTAATTGACCGATTTTCTTGAAATTTGGCAGGCAAATAGTGTTGCATTTAAAAGGAACTATAGCCTTTAATTTTTATTATTTAGGGCGTTAAATAGGGCAAAAGGGGTAAACGCTCTCCCTCGATATATCTTCTTAACAAATCAGCCGGCTTTCTTAAAATTTGACGTGCAGACACTGTAATATCTAAAGGAACTTAAAGATATACATTTTTGGAAATTCCAACAATAAGTGCGTAAAATAAAGCAAAATAAGTAAAAGCACCCCCTCCTATACCTTCCCAATTATTTAACCGAATTTTTTTCTCCGGTTATTCTACTTCGGAATTTGAACCCACCACCGCTGTGCAATGGTATACGATTGGTCGTTAAAAAACTGATGAAAAACGTTATCTAAGCTACAATTTTGAATAGTAAATTCCAAAAAAAAAAATGCTTTGCTTTCGCGAACTCCGATGATTCCCACAGACGCCCCAATTAAATTCAAACGCGTTCAATTTCCTATTAGATTGACATTTGCAATGACAATCAATAAGTCGCAAGGGCAAACGATGTCTGTTTGCGGCTTAGATTTGGGCACACCATGTTTTTCACACGGACAATTTTACGTGGCATGTTCTAACTTCGGCAAGCCATAGAGCTAATTTTTGTTGGCTAAAGACAGACAGACAAAAAGTATCGTACATGCAAGTCCTCTTTGTAATGAAAATTGATTTTGTATCTCTGTTTGATTTTTATACTTCAGGATAAAAAATACATCACTTTTTTATGTTTAACTTTTGAATATTTATCGAACAGAAATAAAGAAAAAAATAGCTATTGTTTTATTTCATCGCCGATAATGGTATAAAGCGCTTCATTCCTCTTTCATTCACTAGAAATAAGTTATATGGCAAAACAACGTTTGCCGGGTCAGCTAGTAGTCAATTGAAAAAAAAAAAATTTTAAACAGTTTTATGTATTTGTATAATAAATTTAGGGTTACCAAAGTCTTTGAAAAAAGGTTTCCTGATGATCTGGCCTAAGCAACCAGCAAAATGCGCATAGGAATATGCTTATCCCCCCACAAAAAGTACACTTGAATTTACTGTGGGTGGATAAGCTAGTTCCCATGCGCATTTTGCTGGTTTTTTTAATTATTAAATAAATAGATAAAGATTCGATAAACATTTTGTTTGATATATTCAACATTTCCAACAATTTATTTTAACAAATCACATTTTGTTAAAAAAATTATTTTGGGCAACAATTTTTTTTAACGACTCAATAAACTATACAAACATTTTTAACTAAATTATTTTTTTTTTTTTTGTGAAGAGAATGAGCTCTACTGCTAATGACACAACGTTGACGCTCTTGTTAAGGTATCAGCGTAAAAGCTTAGCGGATAAAAACGGCAAGCCCTCCGCTCTTGTTTGGCTAGTCGCAAAGTACTTTAGAATCTTATGCAAAATATTTTTTTTTTTTCAAAAACAAAGTTGTTCAATTTAGATTAGCAATCGCAAATCAATATCAATATCAATTTTTAATTTGTCATTTTGTCTCTCCGTTTGTCATTTCTGCAATATTGATCCTAGACCCTAAAGTAAATATATCTGGATCCTTATGAATAGGCAACGATGTACGTCTGCCTGTCAGCCTGCTGTAATGAGTTTTACGAAGAGCCCAAAAATTATGGAGACTATGCTGTTTTATATTTCTTTCACATATGATCTGTTAAATTTTTCTTTTGAAATTCGGCCAGATGAGTTCACAAATTTCTCAGATACGAGCAAAAAACCACCATTGTCTCAAACTTGTGTCATAAAACATCCTGTTTTTTATTTTGAAGTGTGGATTTTTTTTTATTAACACATAACAAATACATTTGCCGCTTAAATAGAAAAATGTGTTTTAAACGAAAAAAATGTACTCAACATCCCAGCGGGAAAACTCAGAAGACCTTCTTACTTCAGGCCTTTTTAAAGGCCTGCTTAAAAGATTTTTTGATTCAATTACTATTCTTATCTAACTGCTAAAGAAGGCCTCATAGAAGGCCTCGGCTCTTTCGTACAAATGATAAGATACACCTTCCACACTCGCTTCTATGAGAACGGAGTAACATTTTTTGTATTGTTTTTTTTGCACAAGCAAAAGCAAAATCAATTTTTTTTGGTCCCGTTACTCTTTTTATGTACCTGCTGAAGAAGCGAGGGCGGAAGGCCTTTTCCGCAATGACAACGTGTGTGAAAAAGATATGAGTATGGAATGGAGCAAGAAGGCCTTGTACATCCAAAAGAAGGGGTACAGAGGCCTTCTAGAAGGCTTTCCTACTCCTTCTTTTTCCCGCTGGGATATTTTATTTAACTTTGTGTGTGTTAGTGCGTGACTACCCAGCGGGAAAACTCAGAAGACCTTCTTACTTCAGGCCTTTTTAAAGGCCTGCTTAAAAGATTTTTTGATTCAATTACTATTCTTATCTAACTGCTAAAGAAGGCCTCATAGAAGGCCTCGGCTCTTTCGTATAAAAGATAAGATACACCTTCCACACTCACTTCTATGAGAAGGGAGTAACATTTTTTGTATTGTTTTTTTGCACAAGCAAAAGCAAAATCAATTTTTTTTTTGGTCCCGTTACCCTTCTTATGTGCCTGCTGAAGAAGCGAGAGCGGAAGGCCTTCTCCGCAATGACAACGTGTGTAAAAAAGATATGAGTATGGAATGGAGCAAGAAGGCCTTGTACATCCAAAAGAAGGGGTAAAGAGGCCTTCTAGAAGGCCTTCCTACTCCTTCTTTTTCCCGCTGGGTAGTCTAAGACGCTGTATTACGTTAGCCTCCACCTAATTAAAGATTAGGCACAGTTGAATATAGTACTATTGTTTGTTTTGAATAAATTTTTTATTAAACTACATTTTTGCCTTTCATTATCTGCTTTGTAAAATATTTACCTTAAAAAACCACTTACAATAAATTTTTTTTCACTTCCAACATAATTACTAAAGTCAAAGTCAAGCTCAATAACCTTTTAATAACAAAAACTGCAACGTAATTGTAAACAAATTTTTCCACAAAAAAAAAATAGTTTTTGTTAAACTTAAAAAAGTTTATTTTTCATAATCTCAAAAGAAAAAGCTCTAAAGCCAGTTTTGATAAAGAAAACCACATTTTAAAAGGAAAATTCGTGTCGGCTTAAAGACTCAACTGAACTAGGTCAGGTTTTTTTAATATTATTTTTTGTAATATTTTTGTTTCTGCCAGCTAAAATGCATAAGAGGAAAAAATAAAACTACGTAAAGCAATGAAAAATACACAAAAAAAAAAAATAGAAAAGAACCCACATTCACTACTTCCATGCAGAAATACACATTTAGGGCTAGTATTTATGCAACGTCACTCACATTTATTCATACACACACACACGCACACACCCTCGCACGTGGCTTTGCATTCGCTTATATCCTTTCAAATATGTACAACAACTAAATATTATGTGTAGAGTATAGTGTACTTCTAAGTAAGTAGGCCTTACACACTACTCATTTTAAAAGCTGCTGATCTATTTATTTATCAACGTTGAAATTATTGCAAAATTTTTACACGCATCGCTGTAAAAGTGTTTCTAAATTAGAATTAGGCGTTTATAAGTAGGTGTTTGTATATGTGTGTGTGTATTTTTGAATGTATTAGTTTATATTTCATAACAAGAGTGAGGAAGTCATAT
The DNA here is from genome assembly GCA_963931875.1 of Pollenia griseotomentosa. Lineage (NCBI taxonomy): Eukaryota > Metazoa > Arthropoda > Insecta > Diptera > Polleniidae > Pollenia > Pollenia griseotomentosa. The sequence continues at coordinate 15,227,594 of OZ007561.1, forward strand.
TATGTGTTTGTGGTTCGTTGCTCTGGTATTGCACTTGAAATTATATACACTCAAACCTATAATTTTGCTCAGCAAACCCAGCAATCATTTAATATTTGTTAAATAAAAAACAAGCTAGTAAAAAATTTAAGTTTTTGACCCTGAATGGTTACTGTTCGTCGAATCGACGAAGCTCATTTACATTTTATCATATAACTTTTTTGTGGTATTCAAATTGAGTTCTTTTTTTCAACAACGTTAGCTGATGACGAAAGCTTTAAAAAATAGTTAATTTGACTACACAAAAAAGTGCTAAAATACGTACAAAATTTTGAGGTAGATGAAGAACTTTAATTTTTTTATGTTTTATTTTAGTTTATTTCTTAATAAAATGCTTAATTATTAAGTTTTTGTTGTTTCTTTACTTTAAAAATCGTTCCGCTAGAATTTTTCTTAAAAAGTTCGTCGATTCGACGGAGAGTAACCTTAATGTAGCAAAATGGAGAGTACCCTTCCAGGGTTAAAGGGAACTCTAAGTAGCAATTTTATTACTTCAAACTATTTTTACAACGAAGAAAATACTTTTCTTCGTAGAAACTTAAGAACTTTAAAAAAAAGCTGCAAATTTTGTGAAAGTTTTGCCATTAAATAATTACTTTTCAACTAAATATAAAAAAAGAAAAAAAAGTTATTAAAATAATAACTTAGGACATTAACGTGTCTCAGACGACTTGAACAAAAAATGTTGGAATAAAATTAAATATTTTGATTAAGAGCTAATTTTTACTTTTAATATACCCGTATTTACTTGTATATGAGTTTGTGTCTTCGTAGAATACCTATGATCTTTTCGCAGGTATGAGCAAAAATAATAAAAAAACAAGTTAGTGTAGAGTGTTATATTCGGCTGTTCCGAATCTTTGATACCCTCAACCGACAATTTGAATATTTCAGGAGTGATATGTGATATGATGTCTATTTACTATAAATTTATCTCCATAAAAACAGACATCAGCATTAAAATTGGTTGCGGCTTGGACCTATATTAAATTATTGACCGACAAATACATTATTTATTACGGTCTTAGGCGTACTAAATTGTTTTCCGGGAGTAGGGTTTATATGCGGCCTAGATTAAATTATTAACCGATCTTCATGAAACTATACAGTGTCATTTCTAGTTCTAAAAAACTTTGACGTGCCGAATATTATTACGATAGCATTAATAATTACGTTTTTAGGCGTACTTAACTGTTTTCTGGGAGTATGGTTTATATGGAGCCTGGGGTAAATTATGGACCGATCTTCATGAAATTTCACAGTGTGATTTCCAGTCGAATAAAACGAACATTTGTAAGATTTTATATGATTTCGTGCATTGTTCAATCATTTGTGTTAGTTTTTGTAACAAAATTATCAATTTTTAAAGTGGTGGTTCCACATTTTGATTCATAGCTCTGACCCTACTGAGCCGATTTGGCTGGATTGCAATCCCAAACTGCTTGGGAGAACTACAAGCAATTTGACACCTTCTGGGGGTCACGACTAATAACACCAAAGGGTCGTGTTTTGTTTAATACAATCTCTAAAATGAATTTTAAATGTTGTCGCGAGTGGCCAACCAACATATTGGCCTGCTGATGCGCAAAAAATTCCAGATGTCATCGATTTTGGCGTTGTTAAAAACATCCCCACAAAAACGATTCACGTTGAAGCTTCCTTAGAATTATCCTCTGATCACACACCTACAATTGTTACTATAAAAAATACCAATAGAATTGAATCTCCCTCTGGTCACATAGCGACGTCAGCTACACATATAAATTGGTTAAAATATAAAAAATATCTCAGTACCCATTGCACAGAAAATATTCCGCTTAGCACACCGGAGTATATAGATCGCTCTATTGTCAATTTGGACAGTTTTCTAAAACTAGCTGTTCAACATTCCAGTATTGCCCCCAAAAAAACCAAAAATAATAAAATATATTCCTCAGATGTCGAGCGTCTTTTGTCTGAAAAAAGGAGAGCTCGTAGAGAGTGGCAATTGCACAGATCCCCTCAACTTAAGAACTTACTAAAAGACTGTACAAAAAGGCTGAGAATGTTACTGCAGACTCAGAAAACGGCTTCACTGGAAAAATATCTCAAGGAACTTGATGCAACTCCACAATCAGACTACTCATTGTGGCGTGCAGCTAGAAATCTCAAAAGGCCAGTTGTCTCTAAGCCACCATTAAGAAACTTAAATGGAAGTTGGGCAAGAAATGATGTTGAAAAAGGAAACCTGTTTGTCGATCATTTAAAAAACGTATTTACACCAAATATATCTCACAATATTGCGGTCGAGTTACCACCTGTTGCTGCTAGAGCAGCTATACCCTTCAGATTTGAGATAAGAGAAATCGAAAAGGCTATTTGTGACTTAAACACTAAGAAGGCACCTGGTATTGATAAGATCAGTAATAAAATGCTTTTAGAGCTACCTCGCATAGCAAAGAAAATTATTCTTGTTATTTTTAATGCTATTTTACGCCTCGAATACTATCCTCAAAAATGGAAGGTTTCCTTAGTTACCATGATACCAAAGCCAGGTAAAGATTATAAAAAAATTGAGTCTTATAGGCCTATTAGTTTATTATCAAATATGTCAAAGCTGTTTAAGAAATTATTAGTTTCAAAATTAACACCGATTTGAAGTGAAAATAGATGTATTCCAAACCATCAGTTCGGATTTAGAAGAAAACACAGCACAATCGAACAGACTCATCGAATAGTAAATGTCATAAGAAAAGCATTTGAAGAAAAGAAATATTGCTCAGCACTCTTAATCGATGTTTCGCAAGCTTTTGATAAAGTCTGGCATGAAGGCTTATTACATAAATTGAAGCAAAATTTACCAGCTAACACACACAAGCTGCTAGAAAGCTACTTAGTCGGTCGTCAATTTATTATTAAAGAAGGAAATTTCTTAAGTTCACCTCAGCCCATTGGCGCTGGAGTCCCACAAGGCAGCATCCTGGGCCCTCTATTATACTTAATTTATACTTCGGATATGCCAACAAGCAACTACACCCAAACTTCAACATTTGCAGACGATACAGCTTTTCTAAGCGTCCACGAAAACCGTTATGAAGCATCTCGTTACTTACAGGATCACATATTTCAACTAGAAATATGGTTAAGACAATGGAGGATAATGGTCAATGAGCAAAAATGCGTTCATATAACATTCACCTTGCGCCGGGAATCTTGCCCCCCTATTACAATCAATAAACAAATAATTCCTCAACATTCGCACGTAAAATATCTCGGTATGTATCTGGATCGGCGATTAACGTGGAAATGCCATATAGAGGCAAAATTAACTCAAATGAAACTGAAAGCCATTCAAATTCATTGGCTTATTGGAAGAAACTCTGTCCTTAGCCTCGACTGCAAACTTCTTCTTTACAACTCCATCTTAAAGCCAATCTGGTGCTATGGTATTCAGTTATGGGGCACTGCCTCGGCCTCTAATATCGAAAAAATTCAAAGGCGCCAAAATAAGCTTCTTCGAATAATCACAGCCGCTCCCTGGTATGTTAAAAACTCAAACATTCATAAGGATCTCAATGTGCCATTAGTAAAAATTATGATTACAAAATATGCGGTAAAATATTTAAAAAGGCTTGAACAACACCCAAATCCACTAGCTCGAAATATCTTAAATCATGGCGGCCACACTCGCTTAAGAAGAAGAGACACTGCAGCACTTACCCAGTTAGATGAGTGATAAGCACTTATATATGTGAACAGAACCCGTAATGAAGAACATTTTTGTCTGGCAATGGCAGGACATAAATAAAGTATTAGGATAAGATTTGATTAATTATTGTTAGTTCATATTAAATATATGAAGATTCAATAAATAAATATTGAAAAAAAAAAAAAAAAAAAAAAAAAAAAAGTTTTTTTATTTCTTTTGAGTTTTTCGAAAGTGAGCGTGTTTTCAACAGACGGGCAGATGGACAGACAGACGAACATGGCTAAATCGACTTAGAATTACTCAAGAAGCCAGAATATATATACTTTATGGGGTCTGAGGTTAATAATAATAAAAAAGTTTCCCACGGAATGACAAACTTAGTATACCCTCTTCAAAACTTATTGTGGTGGAGGGTATAAAAATAATTTTTTAACGGCAGTTTCAAAACTCCATTTTCAAATTTTTAAAAATTTTGTTAAAAAAATTTCCAAATTTTTTGATTATCACTAGGCCAAGCAAAAAAATGCCAATGCTTATTTTTTGGTTACAAGATAGAGATAAAGCCATCATCGCGTTAGCCCACATTAGCAATATTAGAAAATGGCTTTATCTCTCATTTCACTTTTAAAGAAGTTTTGCATTTCACTTTGATTAATAGTTTCTTATTTTTATAATTAAGAACTATTAATAATAATAAAGCAAAATTTGCACACCTTTGTGTAAACAAAGCACTATAAGTTTAAGCAATTATATTATAAGGGGGTGCATTAACACAAACGGCAATAAGGCAAAATTTGCTTTATTTCACTTTTAAATGAGAAATAAGACACAAAAATCGCTTTGGTTTTATTTCCAAGCAGGATTGGTAATAAAGCAAATTTTGTTTTATTTCCCATTCTTAATTTTTAATATTGTTTGACTATCTGCATTCGAATTCTTTCTTTAACAGTATGTTTCCTGTTCTATGTGCATTCATTGAAGGAAGAAAATCTAATAATATTAATAATAATAAGAACATTCTGTAAAAAAATGTCTTCCCGGAGACACTAAAGTTAAGTATTGAATCTGGACGCGGCAGGTGGCTTCGCTGAATAAAATTTTCTAATTCTTAGTTTTTATTTTTTTCCTTTTACAGAATGTTTACACTATTCATAACACTATTCTGAAAAAATATGGCTTTATCTCTCATTTGCGAAAAAAAAAAAATATGGCTATATCTCTCATTTCGCAAAATTTTAAATATGATCTTATCTCTCAATGATTGGGCAATACGGTCATTAAGGCTTTATCTCCCATTCAATTGAACAATAAAGCCATCATGACCTTATCTCACATGGCTTTTTTTTTCTTATTTTGGCAATACAGTAGACGCTCGCAAATTAGAACCGCTTTGTTTTTGAGGCAATTCTAATTTCTGAATTATTCTAATTTCTGGACGTTTTTATTTCGAATAAAAAATAAAAATTATTTAATATTTTTTAATTCAATTTTATTTGATAAAAACAAGAAAACAAAACGTAATTCACTCATACATTAAATGTATTTTTTAAAATTAAAAATACCGTGTCGTTTCTTATATTTGGAAAACTATCCATTGCTTCCACGGAATGCATTTTCATCTTTATAGGGATATTCCTCTCTAAATATTTTTTTAGCTTTCTCTTTAAACCACCCATACAGACGACTTACCATATTTGGGTGTTCAGCGCTGTGCATAGATTTATTGCTTGCTTTCTGATATGTGTTGAAAACAGCATTTAATATTGCTGTTCTATGTGATTTGATATAGCTGATTGAAGATGTCGTAACATTAATATTCCCTTCAAACCCTTTGTCAATCTTTTCTAATATTTTGACCTTCGTTTCCAATGATAAAGTGTTTTTTTTACGTTTATTTGACATTTCGAATGATACACTTTCACTTTTTAATAGAGACTTCCAAAATATGCACACATGTTTCGAATTTCACAAATAAACTAGCCACAAATATATATAAATGCGACAAAAAACAACAAATAAGGAAACACATCTAAAATTTGGGAATTCCCCTTTTTAGTTTTACATGTTCAAACAGAATAAAAATAAATTGCGGATGTCTTGTGTTCAAACAACAAAAAAAAAAAAAAACGCTCTGAAATTAGAACTATAAATTCGAATTTTAAAGCGTTTAATGTATTGCAAACACTGATTCTAATTTCTGGACGTTCGAATTACTGAAAGCTCTAATTTGTGAGCGTCTACTGTATCGACTTTTTTAGTTATTTTTGCAATATCGTCTTTTTTTGCTTGATTTAAGATAATTTTTCATTTTTTCATACGAAAAAAATAAAACCTATTAAATAAATTTTTGCAAAAATCACTATAATTTTTTTTTGATGTGCAACTTTTTTTTTATAAATACTAAAACAAACAAACCATTTTTGTGCTGTAACAACTCTGGTTAAAAAAAATCGTTCAACGTTATGGAATCACTTTCTGAGTCAATCTAACGATGTCCGTCCGGCTGGCTGGCCATGTAACATTGAGCGCAAAGTACAGGTTGCAATTTTGAAGATATAATTTAATAAAATTTGGTACATAGCAGGGATCAGCAATAATTTGTTTTTTCGCTACTCATACTGACTCATGATATCGTAAGTATAAATGCGTAGACATCATTTAGGTGTAGTTTATAGAACACAAGCGCCATACTCGTCCGTTCAAATTATATTTAAAACAAAAACAAAATTTCCAAATTTGTTCTTGTTTTAAATATAATTTGAACGGACGAGTATGGCGCTCGTGTTCTATAAACACCACATTAAAATAAACTACTCTGATTCACTCATACTCACAAGAGAAATTAATATGAGTGCGACGTCGACATTATACGAATTATGAATAAAATCAAACTTTTAAGCACAGAACTGTAAAAAGTGACGTGTGAAAAAGGCCACAATCAGTTGCGAGTGCAGCTTTCGAAGAAAAAGACAGAAAGCTTTTTTTGGTAGTGAAGTGGCAATGTGTAAAAACAGGCAGCAACAATCAACACAAATGGCATGATCAAAACAAAAATAACAAAACACAGACCACGTAAAAAAAATGCATTCGTTCAACAAACGTTGTGTTTTGTGCAAAAAAAATGTATTTATTAATATTTTTTTGTTTTATAATGTTCTTTATTTACTTAAATATTATTTACTTGTGTTGTGGTAAACTTAAAAGTTGATTTTTACAAAAGCTTTGCAAATAAATCTCAACTAAATAAATTTGTGTTCATTGTATTGCGGCATAAAAGATGATGCAAAGAGAAATGAAAAAGGGCAGCTTTCTTAAAAAGAGACAAAAAAAAAACGCAAAATCTTCGTTCTCGTGATAGTTCTATGGTATTCTGTGCTTTTGAGTGAATATGAGTTTGAATAACATTGAAATAAGTATGAGTGCGTATAAGTACAAGAATTTATGAGTCATGATTAAGCTCTACTCAATTGTTCACTATTCATATAGCCCACATGCAAGCTGCTGTCAGGAATAGGGTCCAGATTTATAAAGACACATAAGGTATGCATTTTTTAAAAAAAAAGGACCACGAGGGGAGATAAGGGCAATTTCTGTCTATCAGAAACTATTAAACCGATTTTAATAAAATTTAAAACATAGATAGATCCCTATTCATATAGCCATACACTCTCGAAAATTTGTTTTTAAATACTGTGGAGTTGGGTAATATGCTTTCTTACTTGATTTTTATGTTACTTTTTCTTACGTTACAGTAACGTACATTTTATATAAATGTATAAATATTTTATGTCTTTAAAGCTACGGTCACACATATTAAATATTTGATCAAATAACCGTAACCCCTACTTTTGTTAATAGTTAGTAAGATTTAGAATGGTCTTAATATTACAAAATAAACTAATTATACTACCAGACATAGCAAAAAACAGTTTTTTGTAAGATGTGGTATTTTAATCAAAATAAATATTGATATAAAGCGAAATGATTTTTTAGTTTGGTTGTTGGTCCCGTTTTTTTCGTCAAATATTTGATAAGTCTGACCGTAGCTTAAGTTTTAAGTCTTAAGCATTTTTAGCAACGTATTTTATTATTTGCTTGTTTAAGTTCTTTTCTTTTGTAAATTCCATAGCTGTATTCTAATGATCGAATTCCTCAGTTGCACAGTCACTTTATACATTTCTGCAAATTTTGGGTTTTTACACGAAGTTGTAACAAAAAATCTTTCATTAGTTTTCCAAGTGAAGGTAGTTATAGACACAGTAAGAAAAATGTCCGGCGTTCCTGGGGATATATGAGACTAAATTAACAAAAAATTTATTTAAAAATTTTAATTAAAAAATTAAGGATTTTCGGTACTAAAAATTATTAGGTATATTTTGGGAGGCAAGCGGAATTGTGAGTCCAATAGTATAAAATATACTTCAGAGCGAATACTCAATTTTAATTATGCTCCCCTAACATCTGTAGACGCAGAAAGAACGTTTTTTATGTACAAGAACTTGTTGACTCCAAATAGACATAGTTTTCTTTACGAAAATTAATTGCATCAACTAATAATTTACTGTTACAACGAATTTAACGAATAAAGTGGAATATAAACAATAATTTTTAATGGCTTTTTTTTAATTTAAACAGCTTATTTTCATTTTTTTAACGCTTTTTGAAGAGCTTAAAACTGTTTTTTTAGTGTTTTTTTTTGGTTGCCCTAATTATCACATTAGGATTTATGGAGGATTTAATATATAAGGGTGATTTTTTTATGATTTAAGCTATTTGGGCTGGCATCACTGGTTGGTAACTGTGTCCAAACTACATCTGTGAAAGTGAAACTCACAAACGAGCAACGACTGCAAATCGTTGAAATTTATTATCAAAATTCGTGCTCTGTGAGAAATGTCCATCGTTTGTTGCGAACTTTTTAGGGTCGTCATAATCGACCTAGTGAATCAACAATTCGTGCTATTATCACCAAATTTCGCACCAAAATTACTTTGGTGAACATTAAACCACCGACTCGCGTTCGTAGAGAGCGTACCAAAGAGAATATTGCAGCCGTAGCGACCAGTATTAATGAGGATAGTGAAATGTCAGCTCTTCGCCGTTCTCAGGTATTGGGCATGTGTTATTAAACCACGTGCCATGATACGCAACTTTTTGCCCCAATTGGCTGAGTTGGACTTGGTTGATACGTGGTTTCAACAAGACGGTGTCACATGCTACACAGCTCGTGAAACAATGGACATATTGAAGGATGAATTTGGTGAGCAGTTCATTTTTTGAAATGGCCTTGTGAGTTGGCCGCCAAGATCATGGGAGTTGACGCCTCTCGACTATTTCTTGCGGGATTATGTAAAGTCGTTGGTCTATGTGGACAAGCCAAACACGATTGAAGCCTAAGAGTGTAACGTAAAACGTGTTATTTATGGAATGCAGGCCGAAATGCTCGAAAAAGTGGTGCAAAGTTGGAGCTTACGAGTTGACCATTTAAACTGGAGCCGCGGGCAACATTTACATGAAGTTATTTTTAAAAAGTAAATGGCAAAGACCAATTTATCGATTCCAAAAATTTTAAATTTATGATGCAAATTTGAGTGTGTTATTCGATTTTTAAAAAAATAACTGTGAAACAAATAACCCATTATAAGCCAATTCCAATAAAACTTGGTAAGATGACTTAGATTGCAATAACATAAGTTTGGACGAAACTAAATGTAAATACCAACATATTAAGATTGTTTATGGACACAAAGACTCTATTCCGGAGAGAAGCTTGTATGGCATCTATGCCAAATTATGGATCGATTCTCACCATTTTCACTAGCCTTGGTCTAGGTGCCAATCAGAGCCTATGTACCAAATTTCATCAATTTATTCCCAAAATAGCGACCTATACTTAGCGCACAAGGTTTATTTAACTAGACAGCCAGCCAGCCGGAAGACTGGACACCTTTAGTTCGACTCAGAGAGTGATTGTAAGATGATCGGTATGCTAAAAGGTGGTGCCGATATACATAAATATTATTGCAAAATCTAGTAATTGATGAAATTTTTAATGAAGAAAAATATATAAAAAACTTTATAACTGCCCTCGAGCTCAAGAGAAAAGATTCTCTTGTTTTATTATTCTTCTTAACAACTTTTTAACTAAAAATTAATTTTTTTAAGGTAATTTATAAAAAATTCCTGCAAACAACATTAAAGTACACTTTAGCTGATAGACAAATTACGTTAAACAGAAAATAAAAAGATTTTCTCAGTTATTCGTCTTTCCGAAAATCATAAATGTTTAATTGGAACCGACTTTTTCTTTCCTTTTTACACAATTTCTTTGTCAAATGTTCAACTTTTATTTTGTGGCCAAATTTCAGAAATTCAAATTTTAATTTTTCTTCAAGTTGCTTACTGGGTTGTATCAGTTTTATGTTAGCTTGATGATAATGATGAGTTTTTTGTTTTGCTGTAGCTTGCATCGACTGACGACAGCTGCAACGGAAATTATGCGACACAAAAATTTCCTTCATCATTTTGTGGCGACGTGTAGCAGCCGTAGTAGTTATAGAGCTTAAAAGGCCTTCAAGCACGAATCTTTATAGTGGTGTAGGGATAAATACATACTTTCATAAATACACACACACACACATATACCTTTAACCACATAAATACATACTAACATATGCGAACGTGTATGAATCTATTTAAGTGTAGATTATTCGTGCCCCAATTGGAAATTAAGTCTGTAAGACAATAAGAACGTCTCCTATGGGGTCTGGTCATAGTTTTGCAAAGAATAATGTTGGAATGTATATAAATTATCATTGAGAATTAACTTTCAATAATGGCTCGTAAGCTTGCAAAGGGTGCTTTTTTGGCGTATACAATTTTCGATAGTCTGTCATACTTATGAAGTATGTTTACCTTTTTTTTCCTGTATACTTTAGCAAATCACCATGCAAAGACTTCTACTCGAATAACGCTTACAAATTGTGGACATTTATTTCCAAAACTCGAACTCTGTTTACCCGAATTTAGAGCACTCCGTCAAGTTTACGGTACGCAAAATTGTTCATTTAAACAGCTTATAAGTAATACTTTAAATAGATTCAAAACCACATTTCCTCTTTCGGATAATATGCATTCAAATCGAGCCCGTACCGTGCGTACAGAAGAAACCATTGTTGGTGTTGACGTAAGTGTGACAGAGGACTCGAATTTATCAATCTGAAGAAGTTCTCATTAACTCGGTTTCTGCCCGTCCACTACTTGTAAAATTTTGCGAAAATATCTCGGCCTACATCTATTTAAGATCCCACTGGTGAAAGTATCAAAGCCTGAGAATCAACTGGAAGTCGAACCAGATTTTTTTATCGTAAAATCTTCTTTAGCGATTAGGCTCGTTAAGCCGGCAGCGGATATGTAAACAAGTAGAATTGTCGTTTTTCGAGAAACTTGTGAGACTTCATTTCATCCCGAAAAAACTGTTTGGTTCGGTTTACATGCCGAAGGCGTCACCAGCCCGTTTGTCTTTACAGGCAAATGATTTGTGGTTTTTTTAATTCCTAATGTCATTGCGAATTGTTTGAAGGAGAAACCATTCCAACAAGATGGCGCAACATGCTTTACACCGCGTGAAACCATCTCTTTGTTGAGTCAAAAGTTTGGGACCAAATTAGCTCAAGAAATGGACCTGCAAATTGGCCACCTTGTTCGTATGATTTAACATTTTTAGACATTTTTTTTTTGTAGCGGTACGCCAAATCTCTGGGCAATACTGAGAAGCCAGCAACGACTGATTTTTTAGAAGCAAACATTGGACGGACTATTGACGAAATAAAACCGGGTATGAAGGTCGTTTGTATTTGTTAATAAAAATTTTTTGTGTACATTTGTGTTGATGAAATAAATCAGAATCAATGAAAAAGTAGATTCTTAATTTTTGGTTAGTTAGAGCCGCTTGCGTTTTAGGTAACGATATGTAAGTATAAAACTTGACTGGTCCTAAATTTTACCTACTGACATCGCAACACTAGATTTATTCACTAAGTAAGGAGTGAGATACAAAGATTTTTTGCATGATTTTGTCATGACGCCGCTTTAACAAGGCCATCATCATCACCATCGTCGTCATCGTCGACATCATGATTAAACATGCACACATTTAGACATACTTCAAGCAAACCACGTTATTAATGCAAAACATAACTATGAAGTGGTTCTCATTTCGTTTTCCGTTTTTCTTTTTTTTTTTTTGCTCGTTTGCTACTGATGCAACTAAAGACATACAAGGTGCTTGAGCTCAGCTTGTGTTCCCGTGATTGTTCTCAATAAATGTTGGGAATGAGATTGTTTCCGTTTTTTGTTAAATATTTTTTTTTTCGCTACACAGATGTTGTCATTGTATTGCAGAAATGTACTTTATGGGACGGCGGTGTGTGTGTGTGTGTGTGCATACGTTTGTTATCCTTACTGCAGCAAAAGCCCACATATACTCACAAAACTGTTATATTATGATTTAAAGTGTGTAGATTTCGTATGAGAGCTTAAGGATTTTGAGACAACTTTGTTTTCTCTTCTTCTGTTTGTTTGTTGTTAAATACACAGACACTTTGACATCAGCAGGGTTTATTTCATTGGAATTTTTGTTTTTCCTTTTTTGCTATTTTTTCATGGGCTGTTTTTCGTGCTTGAGTTTTGTATTCAATTAATGCATATTGTGCAATTGCATAAACATGTTGCGTGCAACATGAGGTCAATTTGTGGTTAAGCGATGGAGGCGATAATAACGATAATGATCGCATCATCATCACCAATGTCGTCATCTACATTTTGTGACCAGAACTATGCATGTTGTATATATAGTCTTTCATAAGTATGTATAAACGTCATCAATTAGATTATGTTAAAACCGTGAATTTGGTGAGCGAATAACTTCAATTAAAATGAAAATTTATTAAATTAAGAGACCAAAAATTTAAATGAACATTAAATAAATTTAAAATCTAAAAAAATGGCTTATGTAAAGTAAAGCAAGAGTATGACAACCAGGGTTTTAAATTCAAATTAAAAATTGCCATACAGAAAATGTTAGTTTGATATCAATAATACATATTTTAATTTTCTTATCATTAAAGGTATAAATCCACGACTTTATTAAGGATTAGTTTGTAAATTGCGAATACATATGCAAAAAATTAATTTTTTCACAACTGTTACGAAATATGCAAGAGCAAATAATTTGAACAAAAAGCTTAAAAAACTTGCCATACTGAACATTTAGCTGTTCTTTACTTAATTCGCCTCTGCACGGGTCCACACAAATAGTGTTTTATATACATCCATTTGTAGTCTTGTTGGGCCAGAAGGACCCAGCTGAATTGTTGGCCTTACCTTCAGGCCTACAATAAAAAGTTTGTCGATTACACTGGTCTACAAATTTGGAAAAAAAATTGAGTGGAGAAACGAAGCATGTTTTTTAACTAATCTGAATGCGCTGAATTCTCATCTGACATACAAATTGGGCTATCACGTCTTGTTCATTTTGTGTCGCATGCTGGCAATACTGTAAAACAGTCAATACTGAATTTCACAATTATTTAATTATAGTAGCGCTTAAGCATGTCAGGGAGATCTTTTGTTACTAGGGTTTTTTCCCGGGATTTCCCGTCCCGTCAATTATTTTATTTCCCGTTTTCCCGCGATTTTTCTTGCGGGATCCCGGGAAATAAAAAATTCCTCATAATTTCAGAAAATAGCTATTTATACTTTGAAATTTAGTTTTCTATTCTCTAAAAATTAGCATCTGTGGATGGGTTGTGGATTAGATCAATTACAAGAAGTGAGTACATATATTTAAATGTATGTCTCCTGATGCAATAAATCTACTAAAAGAAGAATGGGCAGTGCAACAGTTGATAGTTATTACATTTAGTGAAGTGAAGAGTTAATTAAGTACATTAATTCAAAATAAGATGCTGGCAGTAAAGTTTCATTGTCCATGAACAAGTCTTAAAAAAGGGAGATACCTAAACATATCGCTCATTATTGGAACATAGTCATATCTACAAAAACAAACGATCTTGGCAAAATGCGATTAAAGTTTTCAAAATGTACCGATTTAAAGATATATTTTGCTATAACTTCGGTTCAGTTTAAGATATAATACGAGAAGGTATGAAGGAAATCTTTGCTAAAGTTCACGGATTTAAGAACATAGTTTCTATCATATGGACTATTAAATTTAATAATTACTGCAGCATCTGGCGTACTATTCTTTTTATTACTTATGTAGTTGTTGTTTTTGTTTATTTGTACACGAAAAATTTCTTTAACTTCAGGAGGATTAATTTTAATCGTCTCACAAATTAACTGATACATTTCGAAAAGATTTTCATTGTTGCTACGCGGAATACCGTTTATACGTAGGACATGTGCCACTATTGAATTTTCCTGCTTTTGCACAAATTTTTTCAAACATTCTATTTCCGTTTTTAATTCGGCATTTTCATCAGTATGTGCTATTAATTTGTCCGAGGCTGTATTTTTTATTTCTTGTACTGTTGTTTCAAGAGTTAAAACTCTTTCAGATAATTTGTTTAATTCACTCATTGTAATGTTTAGTCTTTTATCAATTTGACTTAAGAGATGATTCTCGCATTCTCGAAACATTGTTTGTATAGTTGTTTGCAATTGTTCACTTAACTTTCAAATCGTTTATCCATTACTAGTAAAAGCTTAAAGGGCGAGTTTGTTTTGTTTAAATAAAGATACTCTTGGTCTTTACAAAGATTCACACTTGGTGTATTTGTCATATGAGTAGTTTCAACTACCTCTCTTAATCTTTTATGCGCGGGAGAGAAAGAATTATCCATAATTACCGAAACTGACTTCTGATTATTTTTTTGTTGTTCGATGTTTTTTTTATTTTTGTTGATACCCAGCGGGAAAATGGAATTAATAGGAATCGAGAAAGTAATACATATATTGTATAATATTTGATTCCAGAATTCATTATTCTTAACACAGACCATGTCCTAGGATTGTAATAAATTATATAAATGTATCCTGCGAATGAATTAAATAATTCATTCTTAAGAATAAATTATATTATTCATACATTCATAATCAAAGGAATCAAAGTTTTCCCCAATTATTTCATCCCCTTTTTTGAGGTCTGATTCGTTTTTTATTGGAAAATTAAACTTTTTTAAATCTTCTGATAGTAAAGTATCCAATTTATAATCAAGCTTTTTCATAAAATTTAAGCATTCATCACATTTATCTGTAATTATACATTTAATAATAAAAATTATTAAAAGATAAAACATAAAGTACTTACCTTTTTACTTTAAATAACTTTGACCGTACGCTTTCAAACACAAACTGCGACTAAAAAAAAATTATAAGTAGGCGACATAAAGGCAGCAAAAAAATAACGGATTTTTATAAAGGAAATATGTATGTATGTTAAGCAAAAACACGAATAATTGTTACTAACAGAAACAATAAATTACTTGTTCTGCAAATGTGGGAATATACGTGGTAATCAATGCATAATTTTTGTGTCTGATGAAATTACCTTCTCGATTCCAATGAATGCATTATTATTCTTTCGAAAATAATGCATTATTTTTTGAATTATTTATGTAATCAATTCCTCATTTTCCCGCTGGGTACTTTTGCTTTGACTTCTAAGTTTACTTTTGTACATTGAGTTAAGAGTTCTGTGTTTTTTATGAAAAGAAATTCTGTTGTTTTTGTTTATAGGTATTTAGATTTTATTTAAATTTCTGTTTTTTATTTAGTTTAAAGAGTTTTGTGGCGGTTTTCTGTTTCTGTTTATTTTTTAATCACTTTGTTTGTTTGTTTTGTATTATTTATTTATTATTTTTACAATAAACAATAAGAAATATTAAAAAACACCAGCGGAGCTAAAAAAAACACAACCTACTTGTTTAATGTGCAAAAATTTTGAGATATGACTATGATGCAATGAAGGAGCGATATGTTTATTAGGTGATAAACACAAATTTTCAATTTCAATTTCAATTTGTGTTGGTTTATATACCCGTGAAATGTGGGGAAACCGAAATAAAATAACTTTTTGGAAACTCGTGTAAGATACTACAACATACAACTTGAAAAACACATTGTCCCAAAGATAACAAATGGACCTATTGAAAGGAAAAGGTTTGTAAGAAGCAGTCCGGTTGATGCTATTTTTGTATCAACCATGACATACATTTGACTGATATAGACGTTGTTTATAAAAAGAAAAAATTGCTTCTGATTGTGAATCCGAAGCTACAACGGTGCACTTTTAGCTATTTGTCCAACCTCGGTAAAAAATGAACGAAATTTTTCGGAAACATGATAGTTAGTAAATAAAATCAGGAATATACTTTTCGACGACTTACAAAGCGCTTTGAGTGTGTCAGAAAGTTATTTCCTAAGTCGTTAAAAAATGTTATATATTTCTTTAAAGTATTTTATCTACTTTATTAATTAACTTTTTGATTTCATATCTTGAGTACTTTAATTTTTATTTTGTTTTTATTTTTGTTTTATGAATTAAATTGTTATGTCTATGTTATCTTTTTATCTTGTATCCAGAGCATAATAATACTGAATAAAAGCATAATAATAGGGAATAAAAGCGTGAGGTGATAATAATTCAAGTTCCTATTTCAATCTTCAATTAATTAATTAGTATTGACCCATTTCTTTTACTTTATTTGTAAACAAGTTCCCTTACGTTTTTTTATAAGTTTTTTTCATTCATTAATAACAAAATTTACTTTGTATTTTTTGTATGGAGCGGGATCCCGGGATCCCGGGAAATTTAAAAAAATTCCCGCTTTCCCGGGAATCGAAAAAGTCCGGGAAAAAAAAACTCTATTTGTTACTGATTCAAGTTATTTTTGTTTTCTGTGTGGTGAATATTTGGTTGGAAAAAAAGGATATGAAATATTAGTGGATTTTTTCCAAATAAAAACTAAGTGCAGTGAGCGCGAACAAGGGGGGCCTGCCCACCAAGATTTATTGAAAATTAAAAGAATTTATCAAGGATTTTGAGACAAAAGCATGCTGGAATGCTGCTGGACTTTAATACGTGAAACAGAACCAACAAAATACAAGCTACGTTCAAATAACGCCATTCACTCTTGAAAATTCATTGATTTTTAATTAAACTAGTGATTTTTTGTGTAAAAAACGAATAGAAACATTTTTTTTGTATCTCGAAAACCTGAGGTGACAGAGAAAAACCAATTAAAGATTCGATTTCAGCCCACCAAATAAAAACCCTAGAAAGATATTTGGTTACTCCAGTCTAAAACCTTGTTGGCTACACGCAGAGAAAAAATATGGTTGGGCATGCTTACGGCAACAACACTATGTTTAATGTAACAATATATTGTTGTCGTACACAAATAATTGTTATTTTTATTTAATACCAACAATATTATAGTTACTGTAAACATATCAATGTTTATCGCAATTATGAATTTGAGTATTGTTGACCAAAAAATAATTATTTTTCTAACAACTTAATTATGATAACTTTCTAAACATATTATATTTCTAACAACCATATCATGATATTTAATAGCCATAACATGATAACTTTCTATACATTTATCATATTATGTTAACCTTTATGTGCTCGGGATCGAAAACTTACGTGGGCGGTCGGAAGACTACATTTGTAGTAACATTATTTTTGCACTACTTTATCCTTATAAAAAAGAACAAAATGGTTGTATTTATTTTATTGTATTTATATTTTATTTATGTATGTACATGTAGATATAGATTTGGTTCCAAATGGTTGAGATTGGTGCTGCTTTATCTTCCAGTAGTCGAGTAGCTCTAGTACGCTGGCTATCAAAACGAATAAATCGAACTATTTGTTTGAATCGAGATTTTGACATTGATGCGCGGTAGTAGCATGAAGCTTCTGAGCTCCATAGCACATCTATATCCTCGTCATTTGATTTGTTTACGCCACCCAATATTAGAAGACCAATAAAAGCTCTCATTTCAATATCTGTAACATTTATCCACAATTTTTTTTTTGCTTCTGCGCTTTTCTCATTTAGGTTTCGAAATGTTGTCTGTGCTTTTTCATTAGTATCCAATAAAATTTGTTCGAGCATCGCTGGAGTGAATATAAGATCAAATATGGCGGACTCGGTTAATCCTTTAGTTGATCGCGATGGGCCTACATTGGTATCACGGAATACATTATGA
The DNA here is from genome assembly GCA_963931875.1 of Pollenia griseotomentosa. Taxonomy (NCBI): domain Eukaryota; kingdom Metazoa; phylum Arthropoda; class Insecta; order Diptera; family Polleniidae; genus Pollenia; species Pollenia griseotomentosa. Next base: position 15,245,565 of record OZ007561.1, read on the forward strand.
GCATTTGTACGAATTGCTTGATTGGGTAAAAGAGTGAGCCATTCAGTGTGGTCCTTAGAAATTAACATACCAGGACGCTGCAAAACATTTTGTTCCTCTTCAGCGTCCAGGTCTTCTTCAAAATCGGCTTCAAAAAATAAACCCTCTTCCTGTACGTCGTCTTGAATATTATCTTCCTCGAGCACCATATATTCTTCTGCATCTGATTCTTCTGGATTTTCTGATATTTTCATAGTTTTAGCAGGAACCGAATCAGTACTTGAGTTTAAATTTTCAGACGGTGTGTAATCATCCATTGAGTCATCATCGAAATCTCGTGCATCTTCTTCCTCTTCATCAATCTCCATCATAAGCTTTTGAATATGTTTTGAAAGCTCTTCGTGTGTTAGCCTTCATAGAAATTTTTCACATATTTACAAACCGCATATACACATATATATGTAGAGAAAAAGCTAAAAAATACTTACCGCTTAGCAATACGATGTGGACGCTTTGAAGAATTTCCAGACATTTTTATCGTGAAATTTTCTATTTCAGTTTTTTATCACAATTTATATCAAAATACGCACGTGTGATTCACTTGACTAGCAACACTTTACTAATTTTTGCAATACAAAGAATAAAAAAGCAAAACAATATAAAATCATAAAAGTAACGTACACTTTGTCTTTGCTCTATTGTTTTTGATGAAATGTTATTACTTTGATGCGCTATCAGCATACAAGTGATGCAAAGAATTCTTTTTTTTAGCAAAAATAAAACAAAAAAAAAATGTGTGCTAATGTAATAAGCAACAAATAAAGCTTATTTGCATACAAACCAAATAGTTACTACAAATGTAGACTACCGGCCACGAGATGATCATTTTAAAAAATATCCCTTTAGCACCTACGAAATAATTTTTTTTACATCATTAACGTTTAAATCTGCTTAAAACAAGATTTTAGGAAGCTACCTAAAACCTCAAATTGTTTTAGTGACGTTTTTAATTTTTATTTGCTAATCTATTCAAAATTACTACAAATGTAGACTTCCGAGCACATAAAGGTTAAAGATGCAATCAAACTATTTTTACTCTAATCATATTATGTTAGCGCCATTTGTAAAATAATTTTGAAGAAGTTGTGTCGTTTTTTTATTTGTGAGCGGTTAAACAATTAAAAGATAAAATTCCATAAAAAAATAAGTTTAAAGAAATTAAAAAATTAAAATATTAGCGGAGTTCATTCCAGTATTAGTGATGTAATAGTGCAAATGCAAAATATCATAGTTTTTTGTAAAATCCAACAACAAAACACACAGAGATTTCGTTATATTTTATAAAAGTGCTACGATATTTCTGTGGTTTTCATGGGCAACCGCGTATGTCTTAAAACAAATTGTTCAGGAAAGCCAAGAACCCATTCTAGATCAAACTATGGGCTAGGTATTGCACATTTTAAACTTTGTCATTACGTTACAAAACGGAATTGATCCATCTTTTTTCAAAAAAATATAAAGAGCGTTCAAAATTAGGCAATATGGCATCAAAACCACAGATTTTTCATTTGCTCTTTTGCAAGCCTTATATTGAACCTTATATTGAACAGCTATGAAAGGTGCTGTATCATAATATGATTGCTTCTAAATTTATTATGATTAACATGATGATAATATGATTACTTCTTAGCTTATTATGATTAACATGACAATAATATGATTACTTCTTAACTTAGTATGATTAACAGAATAATAATATGATTAAGGGAAAAATATTATGATGACATATTACGAGTATATTGAGTCATAATATGTTTCAATAATAATCTTAATTTGGTGACTACAATCATAATTCTTATCATAATATGTTGCTCTTAGAATATGTTTACCACAACCATGTTTTTTCTTTGCGTGTAATGTTATTTTGCTATTACCTGCAAATAATACGAATAGTCCATACACGCGTGTATGGGAAAAAGATAGTCTATTAAACATTACGATGTCCTAGGGCAAGACCATGTAACCCAGCTTTGGATTACAAAGGAGTAGTCTTAAAACTACTCCATGGTATACTCAAAAGGATTAGTTTTGAAATCGTTTAAACGAAAACATGTCGTTTAAAAACGAAGACATGTCGTTTCACTACAAACTCTTTTTAACAATGAAATGGTCCATGCTTGCATTACATTGGACCAGTCTAGGGTGTAGTACATTACCTACCTGATCTAATTTGATCAAATGGACTACTCCCTGGACTGGTCCAAGGAAAATTTGAAAATCGGGGAAATTAAATTCTAACTTCTTTTACTGATCTAAGTTCCGTCTCATGTGTAGATGTTATACACAGCTGTCGATACACAGCGATTGTATTTCTTTAGCATTTTTTCACTAATTGACTCGATCACCCTTTCGAGTTTTTGTCAAATAATACAGCATCCAATGGGAACAAGTCTTTTTGACAGCTAAGTGTTCATACAGTATCTTATAGTTGCTTGTCATTCTTGTGCGATATATTTCATGCCGATCTTGCAGGCTGCATTAATACTTTCTTGCAAAACAACTCATTTCCGGCTGCCTTTACGACTTTCTTCCCTAAGCGAACTGCAGCCGCGATTAAATTCGTAATAGAGAAAGCTTAATTGCTAAAGGCAAGTTTACATTACTATACCTTGTAGTAATACATTTTAAAAACTCAAGTAATATGTAAAGAAGTGATAGTGTTAATTCAATGTGCTAAGAAAATGACAGCTATTACAGGGTGGCATTTAAAAAATCATGTTCATGTCTGACAGTATGAATAAAAACTGTAATGTAAAAAAAGATGTAAACTAGCATTAAAGTAAATATGTTGACCGAATTCCAAACGTCAGATAACATTTATTAACACAGTTTCACTAAGGCTTTAAAATATTTGTACTGTACTGTCTATATTCATAGTTTTTCTTTAATGTTACTTCCATTGTAATTAATTATTTATTTTGACATGTTAAATCCACATAATTCCCATTTTAGTACGACAATGCACTTACAAAAATCTCTGTCCATGATTTTTTAAGGAAATTAATGAAAAATTCTCTAAAATCCCCGAAAAGCGTTATGTAACACCAAGCTGACAAGCCATCCTTAAGGACCACAACCAATTAATGTCCACAGTCAGCCACATAATAAGAGATTTAGAAAAAGATGAAACAATAATGATAATGAAAAAAAAACCAAAAGAGTGTTACCCACAAATCTTCTATAAACTCGCAAATATCAACACTTGCTTATACAATCACAAAAAAGAAAATCAAATCAAAATAAAAAAGTTGTTATCCATGACTTTCAGTCTTTTTTTTTTTTGCATCACTCTCCTCTTGTTTTCCAATTTTAGTAAACTTGACTCTGGGCTGTCACTTTGATTGACAGCCGCTTGACCTAGTGCTTTTTTTGAAAGAGGGGACTGAAAAACAGGATGGAAATGGTAAAGCAACAGAAGAACTGAAAAACTCAAGTGGTTTGGTCATCTCTAGCCAGACTGCAGTTTAATTACACCACACTGCATTAACCATGAATGTCAATCACACAGTCCTTTTTTTTTGTATGTTTGATTGACTAAAAGAGTCAGAACTTTAACAATGTAGTAACGAATAAGAAAGCAAAAAACACTTAATTAGCCAATTGTTTTAGCACCAGTTGAAAATCAAAAGCTGGAAAGGTTTTTGAAGAAAATGTTTTAGTGAATGAAGAGGATGAGCAATGTTGTTCGGTTTGAAAGCAGCGCACACTGGGGCCAAAAGCCCCTTTTTCACGGATCAATTCAAATCTCCTCAACTACAATAGTAAAGCACACTAAATTTTAGTGTTTAACTTTTGGAACAAACTTTTCCAACAAAATCTTGGAGGTATAGGATTACGGATACCCTCCATACAAAAAAAAAAAAAAATAATAATTGAATGATAGCTGTGATTTTTTATTCACGGATGGTCCTGCTAAATTGCCTGCAATTTAATGATTTTGGATACGAGTTACCCAAACATTGATTTTTTTACAATCTAAGAATGTTTTTTCGCACTGATGAACTAATAACTAAGTTTATTAAATAACGCGCGCCATTTTCTAAACCATTATAATATCTAAATACGAGTAGCCAGTTGATACAGATCCCGACATTTGCCCTTGTCTAATAAAAAAGCATAAAACTATGACAACAACAGCAATAAAAGAGTTACCATAAATCGCGAAGAGCTTTTTCTTTTGCACCGATGCGCAGCATACATTTGCTAAAATAACGTGCAACCAGAGTTCGAAAAAAACAATAAAGTTAGTGTACCATACCGTATTTTGTCATTAACAGTACACATACATACTCTATACAAGAATAAAAAAAATTTGTGTCTGTAAATTTGTATATATTTGTATATTTTCTTAAAACATAAGTACAACTTTGCAATTTTTTATATTTTTGCACCGCATTTTTCATTAAAAAACAATTAAAAAATTATTTTTTTAAATCTTTCCTAAAAAATGTACATTAAAAGTTCACTAGAAAAAACAGAACACGTTAGCTAAAAGTTCGCTACGAGTTCACTAAAAAATACAGAACAAGTACCCTACAAACACTACGCGTACGCTACAACAAGATTGGTAAGTAATCTTAGGCCCCTACTACGGTTCACAACTTAACTCAGTTGAGTTGTAATTTCTTAATTTTTATATTATGGTTTACAACTTTGCTATATTTCGGTGAACAAGAACATAACAAAAATTACAACTGTTCACAACTATTTTTCTAAATTAAAACTCAACTGATTTGATTTGTGAACCATAATAGGGGCCTTAGTGCTTGTGTTCGTCGGCTCACAATCGTTGTGTGCCGTATTTTGCTTGTGTTTAAAAAATAAACTACGAAAGCTTACAGTTTTTTTTTTACTCTGGTTACAACGTTTAATTTCAACGCGTCACAACAAAAGCACCCTTACATATTTGACATTTATTTTGTGCCTAGTGATGGAGAGTATTGTGCACTTTAAACGAGTACTTTTCGTTTAAACGGTACCTAATTTTTTGTTTTAATTAATCCATAAAGTTACCGACATACATGTGTATTTTATAATAATGATAGTGTTTTATTACTGTCGCGCTCTTAGTCCATTGTGAGAAATTCATATATAGTTTTCATTTATATGTACTTTTAAGTGTGTAAAGAATAAAAAGTGTGCAACGACGCTGAAGTTTGATGGTTTGTAAAAATTTTGCAACTAAATGTAAAAGAATCGGAATGTGTACGTAATTTTCGTTCATATGAGTTATAAAAGGCAAAATATGGTTAAAAAATGTTAAAGTTATGCAAATTTCCCCAGGCCATTAACGTGTCACAGGCCAATTGATACCGTTAACCTCTTCGAAAGTCTGACCAAAAAAAATTGTTTTAACGCCAGATTCAAAACTCCATTTCCAAATTTTTAAAAGTTATATTAAACAAATTTCAGAATTTCTTATCATAACATTGGGATTCCTTGAGGATAGTAATAGGGAATACAAATATCGAAAAAAGTATTATGTTATTTTTTATCCGTACCTGCTATTTAAATTTAGCTCTTTTCGGGAACAACTAATTTGTTGGTCATATTTTGGTGGTTGGCCAAATTTTTGTACTGCTATGAATTTCAAGTAAAACTTATTCAAAATATTATAGTCCAGATAATTTTTAAAAATAATCTGTAGGAAAATATTAACCCTTAAATCACGAAGGTCAAGGCCAAATTTTGGAATTTGGAATTTTCTAAAGGAAAAATAGCGAAATAAGCTCAACAAGAAAAAGAAAGACAAAAAAGAAAAAACAAAAAATGTACTTTGGACTTCAAGAAGAATTCTTGACGAAGGTACGGAAAAACAGAAGTAAGGAAAAAACATGTAAAATCGATTAAAATGGATAATCATTCAAAAAAGCAAACTTCGATATACCAAAGGTTAGAATACAATTTGGTTGGAATGAAAGATTATCAATAACAATTTTAATAAATTTTCATGTTGTAAAATTCCTTTCTTCATAAAAATAATTTAATGAAAATTAAATTTAATGAACTTAAGCCTAATTAAAAATATAAAAAACTTGGATTAAAAACCATAAATAGTTCAACAAAATAACCACAATATTAACCTTTAACTGTAGAGGTGGTGGTAAATTTTACCCTCTCTTTAAATTTTTCTAGCATACTCTCTTCCAGTCAATTTAATTCTCTGAGCATCTTCTTATATCGTGATCCTTGTTATTCACTTGTGTTTTGGCTGAGCTCGACTTAGCACGAGCGGATCTACGCACATGCTGGTGTAAAAGTTACCACTCGTCATCATTTATGTAATTTTTTCTTTGAAAATATTTTACCACCACGTCAGCAGTAGCGTAAGTTTTTAGTAGAAAAAAATTTACCCCACATCAAAATAAACGTAATATTTTCATGGAATTATTTTTACCACTCGTCCGTTTTCTTGTTCTTTTTGACAGATGATGGGTATTATTAACCATTCTATTTGTACCAAATTTGGAAAATTTTACACTTATCATTATTTAGATATAAAGAATTGTATTTTGTGCCTTGACTGATGTTGCATATTGGTAGCAAAGCTATTTGTTCCAAAACTTAAGCAGTTACCGCTTGGGCAATTTTATATCTTTCTCTTGCCGTTCTTTAGATATAAACTAATGTGCTTTGTGCCACGCCCACTTCAACAATCCCGGCCATTTTTGTAGAGAGGTTGTGCATTGACAACCCAGCTGTGTACCAAATTTGAAAAAATCTCTTACCGTTCATTGGATATTAAAATGTATTTTGTGCCACGCCCAATTCTCAAATCCCACCTACATTTGCTAACCAAGATGCTTGTAGCTTATTTCGAATCTTTGACTCTTGGCATTCTTCAGTTACACAAATATCTATAAGGTCTCTGTTTGGGAGGAGCCACGCCCATTCTCCAGTCCCGCCTAGATGTTGTGTATTGATAACCAAGATACATCGACCACAGTTGGAAACTTTAGTTCTTGTCGATTTGTCTGCAATGTAGTAGGCCAATGTGTATGTGATGCAGGTTTTGATGAGTAAGAAACCTCCAAAATTGTTGACCTGTAGTTTCTACACATAATTATTTTTTTTCATGATCTCTTTTATAACTTTAAATGTATATGTTTGGCTGTGCAAAAATGCCCTTTAAGCTTTTGTTTTTTTTACATTCATATTTTTTTGATAAGTTTTTGATGTACATTTAAAAAAAAGGTATGAGAAGTTAAGTACCTGCTTTGTTTAAACAAATAAAAATAATTTTTGGTTTCTTTATTTTTTGTAATTCAAAATGTAGTAGTTTAATTTTCAAAAACAAATAATTATCAAAAAATATGTTTTACTAATTTTTTTTTTTGTAAAATTTTGAGGGGTTAAATTTACCACCACGTCCTAAGGTATGCCCAAAAATTTCACTTCCACAGTTAAAGGCTAATTATTGAAATATCGTATATTTTTGTGCCGATTTTAATGAAACTGAAGAAAAATATACCTTTGAGTCATAAGAAGACAAAACAGTCTAAAAGTGGAGATTAACCCTTAAATGCAAGTGAGGTCAAAATTACCCCAAACTTTTTAAAATCTGTCAATTTGAATATACTAGTCGACAAAGAATCACTTTCCCAGTCGATCCAACGATGTCCGTTCGTCCTTCCTGGCTGGCTAGTTATCTGTTCATGTAGCATTGTGCTCAAAGTACGGGTTATAATTTTGAAGGTAATGTGATAAAATTTGTTGTTCAAATTTCAAGTGTCATAAGGACAAAATCTATTAAAAATGGTGTGAATCGGACCATAATTTCACATGGTTCCCATTGAAACTTCTTTTCTGATTCTTTGTACCCATAAAATATCTCTTTCTATTGATATTGAGACACGTTTGGAGAGTGTTTGCTACTTAGAACCCATGGGGAATCATGAGTCAAATTAATTCATTCGTTTCATTCTTCGTGACAAATAATATCTAGTTATCCGTATCTTTATTATGTTTTTTTAAGAGTGTTTATATGTTATCTATTGTCAGTTTTGGACCTACCAGTATATAGTAGTTATTACAAAAGTAGCCGCTACAAAATTGTATGTCAATGCCAACATTTATAAGAACGTTTTGGGAAGTGAAGCTTTTTCCGTAAGTGGTATTTGTGTGGAAGCTACACACAGAAAAAATACCAATGTTAAATTAATATGCCGAAATGTTAATTGAGAATCATAGTAAATTTCTGCAAAAGTATGGCCTTTATTTTAAAATAGGCTTAAATCACGTTTATTTAATATTATTCACTGTTAAAATAACATTGTTCAATATTGAATCCATCATTATGTATCGACTCTATTTAAAATTATCTTGGTTTCATGTTTATTTTAAATGAAAAATGTCATAATTAAATTGTTCGATATTGAAACAATAAAAACCTGTTTTACTTGTTTTGTATAGAAAAAAAACAACACCATAAAAAGAAAAACATACATTTTTTTATTTCTTGTTTAGAATATGTTATTAAAAGAATACAATTCCCGTGCTTCTGTTAACAAAGGGGAATAAAAATAAAAGAAACATGTGTTACAGGGGTAAGTGTTTTGAATTATTCTTTAATAAATGCATATGGGCATTTCCTGGGGTCCCGAACGTACGTTCGTACGCTTTTGATGTACAAATAATATAGAAAACAAAACTTTTCCTAGCTTTTTTTTTTGCGATTCGATAGCATTTGGGTAGCTGTATGTTTAGTGCAAGAGATGAGTTTCATCGAGTTTAAGTTTTCATAATAATAGTTATTAACATGTGGTCGCGAACGTACGCAAAATAGAAGTCAACTTTGGCTGACAGCAGTTAAATGTAAAAATCTGCGTAATGGAACGGAATATTCAAAAATGATTAATTTATTTTAAAAGTGTATTAATGTAGGTCTCCATGCAGTATTTACCAAAAAAAATATCTCTTTTGGTTTTTGTTTAATTGGCTTAAGTACCGGTCGCGAACGTACGGGTCGCGAACGTACGATTTTTCCATATGTTTTTTTATTATTATCACATTGCAGTTTCCCATTAATGTCTTCAAATTTCCTTAACAAACAACTAAATACTCAATTTACAATTGATTGTAATGAAAAGATTATGAAGAAAGAGTGTAAACATAACATATTTTTGCATGTAAAATAAGCATATAAAAATGTGTTTAGAAGTAGAAAATAAAGGAAAATATAAAATTTTCCAGTTTCCAGTGCAATTTCCTCAAGTAAAACAGCTGAGACATGCTATGAAACCATTCTTTTATAACAACATAGACTTTTTTAATAATAATAAACAATAAAAGACGATGATTATCAACATTCTATTTTTTCATCCTGGTAGACCATTCTGGGGAAATGCCCATATGTTGTCTCCGAAGCTTCTTCTCACTGTTATATCACACTCAAAACAATTTGATTCTACATGAAATTCACGTTGTTTCAACTTGAAATAACTTTTATCCAACGTGATTCGGATTGTTATTTCAATATAATTGACATTTTGCTTTAACTTAACGGGAATGTTAAATTAACATGAATTATTGTTATGTTAAAAGAAAAAATGTTGTTTGCAAGTTATTGTAAAATCATGTTAAATTAACATGAGTAACTATGAAGCGAAATCTTCACCAATAACGGTAAAATCAACCTTGTTTTCGACGATTTTACCTTGATTTTTTTTTCTCTCTGTATGGTTATATATGGACGGATTCCGATAATATTTGAAAGGATGATTTAGTCGTAATATCAATATATGAAATAAGATGGTTTATTGGCACAAAAACTCTATTGCGGAAAGAACTTAGCTTGGGGCTTTGTGAAATAGTGGACCGATTGCGACCATTTTCAATAGTCTTGTTCCTTGTGACAATTACAACAAGGGATGTAACGAATACCGAGACTGTAATATCGGCGATAAACCTATAGAATTCTATTGTTTATCTAAAATTCTATGAATATTTTAAAGACAATCGCCTTCAATCGTTTTGAAAAAACGTCTACTAAGATTTTATGACTATGCATTCTGAAATTTTCGAATACTTTTGGAGCGTTTGTGAATAAATTAAAGAAAAATCCAAGGAGAATTCAAAGCTGTGGTTCTGCTAAAGAAGAAGTCGAGATATATCTTAGATCTCATTTTATTTCTAGAAACGCAGATCCGCTTGGTGCGAAATACTTAAGTTTTCAAATGAGTTCTGTCGCATCTAACTATTTTTCACTGCAGGTCTAGTTCGAATGGGTTTGCGATCTCCGCAAATGTTGAGAATACCTTGTATTTTTTAACAAAAATCTTATTAATTGAAATGCGCATAGGAATAGCTTGTCAACAATAAATTTCAGTTTATCAATAGTATGAAATGGGAATTTAGCACATTTAAACGAAACCTTGTTAACTAATTTTTTGAATCCCAAGAAAAACTTTGATAACTAGTATGCATGTGGCAGTGTAAATAAAACTGAACTGGCAAAATAAAATAAAGTAGTTTGTTTTTATTTTGGTTTTTTCTTTACCCTCTTACAACTACGTTTAGAGTTGACAAAAAGTCAACCAATTGTAGTCGGGACTGTAAGAAAAGATAAACTCACTTTTTATTGTTGTTGTTTTTGTTTAAGCTTTGATATTGTTACAAGTAAAACTGGGGTTTATAATTCTTAATCGCTTTACAGTTTTATTTGTATAATATCTTTAGTTTTTCTAAAATCTTTGGATGAAGTTTCCTGACGATCTGGCCTAAGCAACCAGTGAAATGCGTAAAGGAATAGCTTGTCCCTTTTCTTTAAAAACATTATTCATTCCATAAAATCAAATTCGCTGTTTTTTTAACTTATTAAATTCAATTTTAAATATAAATAATCTCCACCACTATAATTTTATCTAATAAGCAAACTACTCTACTAAAGTTTAGTCAATTTTACCTTAAATTCAAATTAAATATTCGTATCGGTATCGCTGATAATTCTTTTTGAGTATCGGTATCGTATCGGCAAAAACGCGTATCGTAACCTCCCGAATTAGAACCGATTTTAGTAAAATTATAAAAAATTATAACTGGAGAATATTGAAAAAAAAAGTTCTTAAATATCTCTATAGGCTTAAAAGTTACAGACTTTTGACCGATGGAAACCGATTCTAAGCCACTGTGCTGCGCAAATTTTTCGCGAATGGATTCTATATTATGCAGCCAGATAACTCAATTTCCTTTCACAAATATTGGATTGAAGTCCCAAAAATATGTCTGTGATGTTTTAAAGAAAATACATGAAATTAACTGCTGTGAAAGCCTGAAAACTGCTTTCACCAGAGCTTCGTCAGAAATAACTCCGGAAGTTAAAAAATATTTAGAAAATTCGAAGTTCATTAGCTGTTAGCAGGGTGGATCAAATAAAAATATTGAGTTTTAAAAATTATAATGCAATTTTCAATTATATTTCTTCTTTTTTTACTTTATGTACACTTTTGTACTCTAAAGTCGTTATGTTTTTTTCTGTTATTGCTTTTGTTATGTTTATAACCAAGTTTTTTCAATTTCATTACCAATTCTCAAAAATTGTTAATTAGTAAGGTGTACGTAGACTAAAGTCCTTAACTGTACCCTCTTATAAAAAGAATTTTCAGGAGGTTTCAAAAAAATTGGTTTTTTTGCCGAACGTAGGGGTCGCTTTTTTACATTTTTCGTTATATCTGAGGCATTTAAAGTCCGATCTTAAAGTATGATATATCAATGACCAACGCTTTGTCCTTAGGGGTCGTTGACCTCAAGTACCTCGTTCTAGTATTTATCCGCCAGTGACCGTGTTCTGTAACTCTCGCGTCGAGAAACTTTTCGATTAAAATGCGTGAAATGAAACAAAAATGCCATATAGTGAAGTAAACAGCTGTTTTTCTCACTAAACTGCCACGTAAGGAAATACCTCGCCAATTTACAGAAAAATTGTGTCTGTAACATTTTTGTGAGAAAAGTTCCCGCTTTTAACGGTCATAATAATAACATTTTGCTTTTAACATTTTCGTAAACTATTCCAATTTGTTTAAAGCTCTTTGGCAAACAACAAATATTTAAGGCGCACTTTACATTATTTGGTATAGCCGACGGTTGTATTTTCGCCGCCGTCATTGACAAATTTTCAATTTTAGTAAATTTTGGTCGCCGTCAACGATATGTGTGACTGGCGCTCTCAACGTCTGCAATTTTACATCGGCTTCTAGTGCAATGTTATTACATTTATAACCTAACGACGTAATCTCTTTTGATGGTTTTCGACATGAGTTACAGAGAGAGTTTTTTCTCACTTTTCGAAAAACGATGGAATATTTTGTTTCACATCTTTTCGATGCGAGAAGTTCTCACTAAAGTTACAGAACATGGATACAGATCTCTTTTCGCAGAACGCTAACGTACCACACTAATGTCAGAAAATGAAAGCTGGCAAGAAACCAAAGTGATATCGAAATAGTTTTTTCGATTTGTGTGTTCCGAGATCTTTGCAATAGAGGAAAATGAAAAATACTTGATAAACTTCGTGAGCAGGAGAGGGTGAGCTGCATATTGTGTTTACTAGGGTATTCATTTAATCGGGCTTTTACTTTAATCGGTTAATCGCTCGATTAATTAACCGAGGTTTTGATTAAATCGGTTAATAATCGGTTAATTTTGCTATTGGCCGGTTAACCGATTAATAAAGTTTTGTTATAAATTAAGTAATTTCAATAAATAAAAATGAAAAAATTAGTTATTATTGGAGTCTTTTAGTAAAAAAAAAAAAACAAAACATAACGAACAAAACAATTCTTTAACTAAAACGAGCAAACAAAAAAGTAATATTATGAAAAACACATTTTAAAATTTATACATAATATTTGTATGTATTTGTAAAAAAAAACTGTGAGATTTTTTTATTAATTATTTCAATAGTTTGAGATTTTTAATCCAAATTTTTTATATTTTTAATTAGGCTTAAGTTCATTAAATTTAATTTTCATTAAATTATTTTTATGAAGAAAGGAATTTTACAACATGAAAATTAATTAAAATTGTTATTGATAATCTTTCATTGAGATTTTATAAAATAATCTTTTGGAAAAATAATTTGGTTTAAATGTTTAGAATTTAAGCGATTCTTTTCTTTAGTTTTGATAAAACTTTATTTGGAAACAATTCTTTCGCTTATCGAAGATGTTTGAGAAATCGGAAGCAACCCATAATACAGATTCAATATTACGCATTGCACATGTTTACAAAATTCAACTGTTTCATACGACGATTTATACACATGTTTGTTGGCTTGTGTTTCTATATTTTAGCTGTACTTATACGCTGATGTGACGTAGATGCGCAGAAACATTTCATTTTTAAAAGCTGAATGCGATATCTTGGTTTCTTTGTCCTTTTCCAGGATTTCTCTCAACATATAAAATCATCCATTATGCCATTATTTCGGCTAATTTTGTTAAAGATTGTTTGTGTTACAATCGAGAGCTTCTTCTTTTATCAGGTCATCATCTGACTCATCCTGGCAAAGCTAAGCACCGAACATTCTGCAAAAAATGTAATACGAACCCCAAGTTTCTGTTTTTGTACTGTATTTTAAGAATGTATTTCTCGAAGGAAATATTTTGTAGGAAAAAATATTATCCAAACATATACCTTTTTTATATGAGACGAAACAAATAATTAAAAACGCAAAAATATATGTTATAATACTACAAAAAACTAAAAATATTTGTTACAACGGTTAATCGGTTAATCGACTGAAATTAACCGGTTTAATCGTTAATCGAAAATTGCCAATTTTAAATTAACCGATCAGTTAATCGGGTAGTAATTAATCGGTTAACCGATTAACGGTTAACCGAATGAACACCCTAGTGTTTACGCATTAACAAAGAAAATTTGTTTTACTTGGTTGTTTATTCAAAATGATTCGAAATATTTTTTAACTATCTTGAATTAGCTTTCTTAATTCCTTTCAGTAAAAATTTAATTTTTATAAGTCAAATTTAACATTGTAGGCATTATTTCATTTATGTATGAATTTAAACGAAACCCTCTTCAAACAAGACGAAAATAAAAAATCACTTTTTTATGCCAACCTTCTGTTTTCTGTTGTACTTGTTTTGGGTTATTAATGTCAACAATATTTTAATGCTTGTGTGTGAAAGAATTAAAAAAAGGAGAGGAACAAAAAAAACGTTGACAAGCCAAACAGAATAGCAATAAAAATAAAAAATAAAAATTAATAAAATTCTATTGACTGACAGGTAAACTAAGTACAGAATCCTGAGTCTGTAAGAGGACAAAAATTCAAAAATAAAGCAAAAACAAAATAAAATGGAATGAAAGTTAAACATAAACAAAGCACTTGTGATGATTAACTGCTAGACCAAGTCGAGCAAGCCCATCATCACTGGCGTTCTTATCATTACAGTCATTATTATAGTAAACGTCATCATCTTTGCCAGGACAACTGAAGCATCCACATAAAAAAATTCCGCCAGTCAACTTGCCAAAAGCGAGCCAAAAACACTAATGGCAAATAATTTAACACCTCACAATTTAAACAGGAACAACAACACTAAATAACCTTCATCATCATCACAATCAACGTCAGCACTGGGAAAGATGAAAAAAAAAACTGAAAATTTTTTTTTTTAAACAACAAGGAAATTGTCAAAAAAAAAAAACACACACAAAGTAAAAACCTCCTAGAGAGAAAAAGTGTAAGAGCGGCAAACAGACGAAAAGTAAAAATTGACAAGTAGCCAAGTCCAGGCATCAGCTAGTTTGCTTCCTCTGTGTTCTATGACCTCTGTCCCTCGGTCCCTTCTATCTGATGGTCCACATTTTACGGATATTCTTGTGCAAAGCTTACAGTGGACATTTATTTTAGTCCACCATTCAAGACTCCCCAGAATGGCTCAACGATGAAGGATATAAAAATGATGTTGTATATCCTGTTTTAACTTCCTTCCTCACCTTTAAACCTGCTTTGTTTTTTCATATTTTTTTATTTCAGCTACGAACTTTGTTTTGCAACACGTTTGAAATCTCTGGCATTCACGTTGAAGTGGAACAATGTGGCTCAAGTTCATCACAAAAATTTAGTCATTAATTCGTTACGTAAAAAAGCGAGAGAAAAAAATATTAACGACAATGAATAACTCAAAAGAAAAATGCAGGTTAAATTAAAACATAAAACTGAATAGAGCTCGGGGAAAAGCAGAGAAAATTGCTCTTAAAAAATATGGACAATAATTATAATTCTCTGTTTTGTAAAAGCGAAAGTAGGGATTGTTAATGCAACTCAAACTCAACTGGTTGAAAAGCTTAAAAATGACCATGATTATAATGAGAAGTATGATGAGGATGATAATGACAGCGAAGATTATTATAATAAAATTTTACAACAAAAGGTGGTAATAATGACAAAAGTAACAATTTTGTTAGCAAATAAAAGTGATAACGGACGATCATCATCATTGCCACCAAGAACAATAAGAAAGAGTGCTTGTGGTTCTCGAAAGCTAAAAGAAAAGAAATAAATAAAATTAAATAACGAGTCATTGAGTAGATTTTATTAAAGAAATGAATACTTCAACAACATTTAAGAGACTATGAGATAATGGTAAATTAAATTTTAGTTAGTATTATTGAAAAAATTAACTTTTTGGGTAAACTGTGATTTTATGTGGATTAGATTTAATTTTATGTAGAATGTGACATTTAAGGTTAAATGTGACATTTTATGTATAATTCGAAATTTATTTTGATAATCAGAGTAAATGTAAAATTTTATGTACAGTGTGACAGTTTATGAAAAATGTGACATATTATGTGTTGAAGGTGGCCATTTTTGTAATATATGACATTTTGGTTATATGTATGTGATATTTTATGTAAAACGTAAAATTTGATGTAAAATGTGACATTTATCGTAGAATATGATATTTGGTGTGAAATGTGACATTTTGTGTAAAATGTGACATTTCGGGCAAAATGGGAAATTTTTTGTAAAATATGACATTTTGTGTAAAATGTTATCACATTGTAAAAAATGTAATATTTTGTGTAAATTTTATGTAAAATGTAACATTTCTTTTTATATTTTTGGATTTCAGCATTTGGGTAGATGGAAAACAAGTAAATGAAAGTTTTTCAACAAAATATCTTGGTGTGCACTTGCAAAGTAATCTTTCATGGGATACACATATTCAGAAACTAAAATCCAAAGTACTATCCGTAGTTGGTCTGCTATATAAGTTTAAGAATAAATTCAACCAGGAAACAAAACTGGTAATATATCAGGCTTTGAAACACAGTCATTTAAAATATTTGCCTGTTATATATGGCAATAAAAAAACCAATGAATTTAAATCTCTACAGAGAGCTCAGAATAGAGCATTAAAAATAGTTTTTAATTTGCCTCTGATATATCCAACAGTACCTTTGTATAGGGACATAGCTTAAACTATTCTTCCTGCACACTATTTACACAAAATGCAACTTTTGCTATATGTTTTTAAATCATTGAATAAAATTGGATATCATACAATAACGTTTCAACAGCTTTCAACACAAGAAATAACACGAACTTAAGAGTAGCAAGATGTCGATTGGAAACTACAAAACAGCGGGTAGAACCCATTGGTAGTTTGGAGTTTAATAACCTTCCTGAGAACATAAGAAATATTGTTCGAATTTCTATTTTCAAAACTAATGTTAAAAAGCATCTTTTACAAAATTTAGAAATGCTTCTTTTATGATTATTAGTTGATCTCAATTAAAGCTTAAAGTTTAGTCTTATTTTTTTTTTTTTTTTTTTTAAATACTTTAGATTACATAATTTTTATTTGCCAATTCGCCTCTAAAATGTCTTCAAGACGCAGAGGCAAAACATACTGTAAACAATTTATGAATAAAGAATTAATAAAAAAAAAAAAAATATTGTTTTGCAACACGTTTGAAATATCTGCCATTTACGTTGAAATGGAAAAATGTATCATTTTATATAAAATGTAACCTTTTATTTTATCGGGCATGTTTTACAAATTCAAATGAAGTGGGTTTAAAAGCTAACGAAATTTTGATTTTAATTATTTACAATTTCCTGTTTTTAACCCAAGGATTACTGTCTTGGTCTGGCCAGACCAAATTTGTGTTTTGCTTGCAATATTTTTCGATTAATTTTTCAAAAGAAATAAAAAGAAATATTTTTCAAATTTGTGAAAAATGTTGAGCAACATTAATTATTTCACACGAAAATTTTGACATGTATCAATGTTACCTATCTTGCGAGTTTGTACAATTTTAGGTTTTTATTCCTGCAAAGTATGCAACATTGTTTTGTGTATGTAAACAAACCCCACATGTTTTTTAGTAAAAATAGTTTTTTTAATACAAAATTAAATAAAAAAAGAAAGTAAATATGGATAAAAATCTGTTATCGGTTGTGTTATTTAATTTTTTAGTTCTTATTTAATAATCAGTTCATACTTATTTGCTGTTGCTTAAAATTCTACGTGAAATAAGTGCAGCTTACATTATTTCGCAGTTGTAAAAAAATGTTGCCAGAAACATTTCGGAACTTTTTCACATAATGAACAGAGTACAACTCTATTAACATTTTGGCTGACTTCCTAAACGCATGTTGCTTTGTAGTAATACATTGCAGCGTGTTCGTAAATGCAACCCTGAAAATTTTTACAATGTATTTTGTTCCCTTTTGCAACATTGTTGTAGTTAATACGCAAGGAAAAGCAACAAAGGCATCCAAATAAAAGTAGATGCAAAGCGAATGCAAGACAAAATACGATGGCGACGCAGAAAGATAAGTAAGCATTTTTTTGTTATAATTTATTATATTTCTCTATTCAGTTTTATTTTTTTTTTATTACAGTAAAAAATGGACGCATAATTTTAAAAATGTAAAAAACATCGTCTGGCATTTCAACAATGGTTTCCACAAAGCCTTTTGTTTTTGGTATTCTTTTTGATACCCGTGATTCTTTCAGCAAAACAGCAAATCGTTTATGTTTTCTTTTTATAATGTTTACAGCAATTTTGAGGCTGGAGTTTCCCTGCTCGCACAAATCTAAGACATTTTCCAATAAAATATGTGCTTCCCCCATTGTTCGCTTTATTATGAATGATACAATGCATATAAATGTTCCTAAACGATTTCAGTGTTGCAAAGTATTAATATGCAACGTATCAAAAAAGTTACTACACAATGTATCAACTCGGTTTAAATACTGTATTGATACATTGTTAATATACGTTTAGGAAGTCAGCCTTTTTCATAGATATTCCGCACAAGTTTTTTTCATATGCGTTTTGATAGCATTTCACGTGCAATGTTAAACAAAGTACCAGGCTTAAAACAAAAAATCAAAAAACCTGTGACGCGAATTCTATAAATGATATGTGCAGAATCCAATGAAACGAATTTGAATTCGATTGGAGGAAATTAGTGGGGTAAAATTCCATTTTTATGTAAAAGTCTTTGAAATTACCCTCATGGTCTGGCCAGACCAATTTTTTTTTTTGCTTGCAATATCTTTCATATTGGACAAAATATCAAAAAGAGACGTGAACTCTATAAATGATATATTCTGAATCGAATAAATCAAGTTTAAATCTAATCAGAAAACTACGGCACATTATGCGCTTAGTTCAATTTAGCTACAAAAACCAAACGTATAACTTGTTTCAGCGGTGGTAGATGCGAAAAAGCAATATTCGAAATAAACAACTACATTTTTGATGACTTGCATGTGGAATAAAGTAATGAAATAATAAAATTATATAATAATTTCGTATAATATAAAATTATAACCATACGTTCAATAAAAAATACATTTATTTACTTTTTATTTAATTGGGTTTTTAAGCTGTTCTAACTGTGGTCTGGCCAGACCAAGAGAAGAACTTAGTGGCAAAAATTTACCGGTAATTCTAGGGTTAAGAGTTGTTCTTGTAAATTAATTGGTACTCAAAGTATGGAGTTTTTAAAAAGGAATAATTTTTTGAACTTTCTTTACAGGCTCGTTTTCAAAATTTATTCGATTTTAAATACACTTTATTTCGATTTACAGAAATGTAAAATTTAAAATTTTTTGTAAAGTAAGTTAAATGTTTTCACGTTGTTTAAAATTTGATATTTGTGTAAGTTTTATGTAAAACGTAACATTTTATGTAAATATATATATTTGTTCCTTTTAAATCCTACAACGACCATAGGGTCGTGACATTTAATGAAAATAAAATTTGATGAACTTAAGCCTAATTGAAAATATTAAAAATTTGGATAAAAACCATAAGGGCCATTATTACAACCTAATGATAAAGTTGCTGATAGTTAACGTGAACAATAGCTATCTTGAACGATAAAGTGACCAATAAGTTTTTTCCATTATTACAACTGTCCGATAAAATAAAAAATGTAATTTATATACTGTGGCAACATTGCAGTATATACCGACTACTTTTGGTTGTTCAAAATACGTAGTGGCAACGACTTAGTTTTGTTTTATTTATTAATTAAAAACAAAAGTAAATTTGTGTGCTTTATTTTTGGTTTAAATGGAAAATTGTTTTGTTTTTTGTGTTAAATTGTGTTTTTTGAAAAAGTTGAGTAATTTAAGACTATCATTGAAGTTACCATATCTTCAGCAGCAAATATGGCATCTTCAAGTTCTTAAAGTTCACTTGTAAAGTTACCATGAGGACAAACCTGATGTTAGCTTATCAGTCACTTTTTAGGTTAATGTTAACTTGTAATAACCAAAAACTATTTATCTGTCAGATAGCATCCTAAAAATAACTATTTGTAAGTTGTAATAATGGCCCTAAATAGTTCAACAAGAAAACCACAATACTGATTATTGTTAAAGCTAAGGCACGAGCTGTATGTGATCATTTGTCCTTCAAGTTGTGCTGAAAAAGCTCAACAAGAAAAAGAAAGACAAAAATGAAAAAACAAAAAATGTACTTTGGACTTCAAGAAGAATTCTTGACAAGAGTACGGAAAAAACAGAAGTAAAGAAAAACATTCAAAAAAGCAAACTTCGATCTACCATAGGTTAAAATACAATTTGGTTTAAGGATTGATGTTTGACTATTGACGTCAGCAGTCGTCGATGGCTGCGGGTGTAAGACGGCAAATCCATCTGAGGAGATCGATTGGTTGCGATCGAGACATGTCATGGTAACCTACCGGCCAGGGTTCAAGCCCCAGCCACGGTCAAGAATGAAAGATTATCAATAACAATTTCAATTAATTTTCATGTTGTAAAATTCCTTTCTTCATAAAAATAATTTAATGAAAATTAAATTTGATGAACTTAAGCCTAATTGAAAATATTAAGAATTTGGTAACAATTATTGTAAAATGCAACATTTTATGTAAGATTTAATATTTTATCTAAAATCTAACCTTTCATGTTATAAATTACTTAAAATGTTAGACGTGAACTTTAAGGTTAAGTAAAATATTTTATGTAAAATGGAACAATTTTTGTGTTTTGTTACATTTTATGTTAAACTGGCGTAACCCGGTGCGCCTCGCTTTCTCTATCGCAACAAATTGAGTAATTTTTTATAAAGAGATTTCGTATTTTGATTAGGAAACAACTTGTACTTAATTTTAATGCTTTTGCCGTTCTTCAGATATAGAGGGGCACCATGTATTTATATCCAAATGAACCTACTTTTTGATATTATCTATTAATATTTAAGCTTTGGAATACTTTCTTTGTTACAGTAGTTCATTCATAAAGAAATCTAAATCGCTTTGTATGGGAGGCATCACGCCTGCTTCCCCATTCTAGTCCACTTTTTGACTGATGTATGTTGATAACCAAGCTATTTGTACCACAGTTCGATACTTAACCTATTGCCGTCCTCTAATTATAAAGAATTTATTTTGTACCACTCCCACTTCTCCAATTCCAACCACTTTCTGATAAAATTTATACCACATTGGATACTTTACCTATTGCCGTTATCCAGATATACGGAAACCTTTATTGTCTTTGTATCCAAAAACATCCACTTTTTGACGGATTTTGTGTATTGACATCCCAACAATGTGTACCAAATTTGGACAATTTTTCCCCAATTTTGCTTTTAATATGAAGAAATCTATTTTTTGTCACACCCACTTCTCCAATTCCACCCACTTTTCGCCAGATATCATGCATTGACATCGAAGCTATTTGTACCAAATTGGGAACTTAAGCTGCTACGCTTCTCCAGATATACAGAAATCGATTTTGTATTTCTACGGAAAGTGACACGCCCACTTGTGAAATCCTGCCCATATTTTAAGTGACGTTGTGTATTGATAATACTCGGCTTTGTGTACTAAATTTCTTCTTTAATCCCTCCAAAATTTAGTCGGTTGTTGTATATTGTAACTGATTTGGTAACTGTTGATGTTCTCCAGATATACAGAATAATGTCTTTGTAAAGGAGGTGCTACGCCCACTTCTCGAATTCCAACATTCGTACATGAACGTAGGACGTAACGCCGTAAGTTTTTCGAACACGCTTCACTTACCCACAATGCTTTCGTAAACGTATTCTGATTTCTTTTGAAAATTATATTAAAAAATTCCCAATTTATTCAAATTAATGTTTATTTCTCTATCCTTTTATTTTTTGTTATCAAATATTCAATTTGAAAACACAAAAATAATTTAATTTCATATTTTGAATTTTTATTTTTCTATGACAATACGGTCGTAACATTTTATGAAAAAAATAATCATATTCGAGTCATTTATGACTACTCTGCGCGATTAAAATAGGCATATATGAGCTCATTTTCTGATCATAAATGATTGTTTTCTCGGGCGGAAATGGTACCCTACCCGGGACTCTTCTTTTATTATCCGCTTTTCTGATCAGTTTCGACTCATTTATGACTCATATTTCTAATGATTTGCGAGTCTTTTTCGAGTAATTTTTTAGACGTATTTCTGATTGTTTGCGAGTCTTTTTCGACTCATTTTTAAGTCGTATTTTTGATCGTCTAGGAGTCTTTTTCGACTCATTTTTTAGTCGTATTTCTGATCGTCGTTTTTCGACTCATTTTTTAGTCCTAATTCTAATCGTTTGCGAATGATTTATGAGTCGTTTTTTAGTCGTATTTCTGATCGTTTGCGAGTCTTTTTTGCCTATTTCAGTCATATTTGTAATAGATTACAAAAAGAAATATTTTTCGATTTAAATTATTAACCGGTGTATGATATAGAATTAGGTGTATGTTGACGTACGTTTACTTCAGCTATTGTGTGCCCAAGGCGAATTCATAAAGGTGACCTTTTCGAGTCATCTGTTTATTGTTTATTTCTTTGTGTGTATACTGAATACCAAGCGTTGCTTACATTTTGTGAATAAGTTTGTTAAAATTAAAACTTCAATAAAAATCTAAAAACACAAGGATTTTAAAAGGCGTTAGGAAAACGTGGAGCCACAATAAATTTGCAATACAGGAAAAAGATTTACTTTCTAAAGCAATTGTGTATATTTCATAAATAAAAAAATTCCCTTTTTTATATTTTCAACAAATAATTTTGACATTCACTCTAACTTTTTACAAAAACAAAATACATAGTACTTTAAAAAAAAAGGAATAGCTAACATAACGCTTTCTCATGATGCGGTTACCTGTATGAATTCGCCTTGTGTGTGCCTTTGTATAAAATATTATACGTTTTAATTTGACAACGTATCTATGTCGTACGCTACTACGATCATACGGTGCAATTGTGTTCCTACGGTATTCTAGCAGAAATGTAAAGTTAAAACATTCGTTAAATTTAAATAGCGGTTTCAATTTTAGTAATGCCGTAGTGCAAATTTTGGTAATGCCATAACTACATATTGTTAATGCATAATATTTTATACCTTAATCAATGACTTAAGCGTTAATTTAACAAAAAATCAAAATCTCAGCAAATATCTAGAAACTTGTTAAAGAGTATAAACACACTGCAAACAATTGCATTGAGAGTAAGTACTAGTTCCGATATTGATAATTGTATACTAGATCAGAATAGTAAGACATGTAAGCTGTAACTAAAGGTTGTGAAAATAAATAACAGCCAATTTTTTGGTTTGATTTTAAATCTCGTTTATATTTAAGATTGTTTTAAATAAAAAAAATATTTTTAGCTAAGCACTTAAATGAAACTTCCCTAGAGGGAAGCGAATTGACACCAAAGTAGTCCGGTGATAGGTCTTTGGTGGTAGAGACCGGTTCTAGTTTTAACACTTTCTATGAATAAGACCTATCACTTTTACATGGGGTTGTCATTAGAGGGGGTTAATTGACACCATTTGACCAGTCACACATCTATTCTCAATGGACGTGTTTGGTGTCAGTTACTACAACGTAGTTTTATTTCATTAAAATGTAGTATTTTTTCAATAAAACTAGTCCTAGAATTAAATTCAAGAACAAAATTTAAGAAAGTCCTACAAAATGTGTCACACCACCGGTTAAGACTGTACTGTTATTCATTAGTTTTTTTTTAGCTTTTTCTCTTCATAAACAGTTACATGATTGATTCTCTTTTCACTGGTTCATTTTGTACCTGTTTTGTTTTCACAACTCCCAGGACCAGTCTGTAGGACCAATTGACACAAATTTCCCGCAGGGTTAGTTCACCAATTTTGCATACTTACATTCAATTTAAGCTTCCAAAGTATATAACATATCAAGGTGGCCTCAATATCACAACAATATAACAACAACAGGAAAAGCAATAACAGTTAGCTCTCTTTTAAAATAAATGCCATTTTTATGATATTTTTTTCTGGTTTTTAGTAGTGCTACCGTATTTCTATCTTAATTAAACTTAAAAATTAAAGACTTTTTGAATAATACTGAAAAAGCCAAACTGTATTTTATTACGATTTAGGTTTATATGAAAGCTAACCAAATATAAATTTAAATACTATCCTAAAAATTGTACAAACATAAGTGTTTCAGTCATTGTGTTAACTTTATTTTGATTTGCAAAAAAAAAGAACTCAAAGGTTTGTAAGAAAGGCAATAAACCAAAACGTTATTAAAAGTTAGTAACGTAACCATATGTAGGTATGCATGTATATCATAAAATGTCAGTGTTAACCAGAAAATGATTTATTTTTATTACAATAATTTCATGTCAAAGTAAATAAATCCTTCCCCTTTAATTTACTCTGTTCTCATTTACTGTAAACCAAAAAAGTGTTGTTAACAAATCTTCTATTGTAATCACACTGTCGTTAGGAAAACAAAAAATTTGTATAATTATAATAGAAACGTATAATTTTCCCAATTTTTAGCCGTCATGAATTATTGTGCAAAATAAGGAAATAAAATAAAGACAATTAAATAAACACGAATGTGGTATAATTCGAAATTAACAATGCGCAAAACAAAGTCAAAAGGGTTAAATTTTAAGTTTGTACACAAATTTTTTACAAATTACCAACGTGCTTCTTACCGCAAAAGGAGTGGTGTGGTAAAAAATGTTTATTTTATAGACAGTATTCCTAACAGTTGACAATGATTCACCACAACCTAATAGAATAGAATAGAATTAATTTATTTTTTGTTTTGTATAGGTCAGAATCTCTTAAAAATAATAAAACTCTTTATTAAAAAAAATAAACTGAAAAAAAAATTTTGTATAAAAATGAAAAATAATATCAACGGTCAAAGAAAGTTGACATTTTACAATGCTGGCCAAAAAATTATAAGATATAAAATTTTAGTTATTCTAGAAAGAATTTGAAGACTTTGATTAATCAGATTTTTATGTAAATATTTCTCGATTAATCGAATGGACTTTTTGTGTAAAAAGTGACTTTATATGTTAAAAAGTGACTTTTTGTGTAAAAAGTGATTGTTTGTGTAATAATTGACTTTTTGTGTAAAAAGTGATTCTTTGTTTAATAAATAACTTTTATGTAAAAAGTGACTTGGTCTAAAAAGTGACTTTGTGTAAAAAAGTGACTTTTTGTGTAAAAAGCGACTTTTCGTTTAAAAGCGACTTTTTGTGTAAAAAGTGATTGTTTGTGTAATAAATGACTTTTGTGTAAAAAGTGACTGTTTGTTTAAAAAGTGACTTTTTGTGTAAAAAGTGACTTTGTGTAAAAAATTTACTTTTTGTGTTTAAAAGAAGTGACTTTTAATGTTAAAGTGAATTTTTGTGTAAAAAGTGGCTTTTGGTGTAAAAGTGACTTTTTGTGTAAAAAGTGAATTTTCGTGTAAAAGTCACTTTTTTTGTAAAAAGTGACTTTATGTGTACAAAAGTGACTTTATGTGTAAAAAAGTGACTTTTTGTGTAAAAAGTGACTTTATGTGTACAAAAGTGACTTTATGTGTATAAAAGTGACTTTTTGTGTTAAAGTGACTTTATGTGTAAAAAAGTGACTTTTTGCGTAAAAATGACTTTATGTGTAAAAAAGTGACTTTTTGTGTAAAAGTGACTTTATGTGTACAAAAGTGACTTTATGTGTAAAAAAGTGACTTTTTGTGTAAAAAGTGACTTTATGTGTACAAAAGTGACTTTATGTGTATAAACGTGACTTTTTGTGTTAAAGTGACTTTATGTGTAAAAAAGTGACTTTTTGCGTAAAAATGACTTTATGTGTAAAAAAGTGACTTTTTGTGTAAAAGTGACTTTATGTGTACAAAAGTGACTTTATGTGTAAAAAAGTGACTTTTTGTGTAAAAAGTGACTTTATGTGTAAAAAAGTGACTTTTTGTGTAAAAGTGACTTTATGTGTACAAAAGTGACTTTATGTGTAAAAAAGTGACTTTTTGTGTAAAAAAGTGACTTTTTGTGTAAAAAGTGACTTTATGTGTACAAAAGTGACTTTATGTGTAAAAAAGTGACTTTTTGTGTAAAAAGTGACTTTATGTGTAAAAAAAAGAATTTTTGTGTAAAAAGTAAATAATAATAATATGAATTTTACTTCAAACTGATGGTCTTTTACTCTTTATTTCTATAATAAGAGCCACTGCTGTTTCTGTCGAACAAATAAACACAAATTTGCGTGACATCCAAAGAAAAATAAAAAAATTATGTGAAAGCAAATACTCAAATACACACAAAATAAACCGCTACTTAAACAAAACAACAAAATCATTCAAATTCTTATTCATACTCACACACAAATTCACTTAATCATGAAGAAGCTTATTTTGGTTTGAAAAAGGACATTCAAAGCAAAACAAAACTAGAAGGCCAACACACCAAACAACACTACAACAACAAAACAACAGAAAGAAGCAATAACAGCAACACAAAAAAAATAAAAAAATTTGAATAATTTAATTCAAAAGTTGCGAGTGACACGTCAAATTATAATAGAAATCAACATTTTTTTTTTCTTTCTTCTTTTTGGTATTTCACTGACCAAATTATATAAAAAACAGATTTATTTTCTGCTTTTTTTTTGCTTTATTGTAACATTTATTATAATAATTTAAACAAAAATTAAAGCACAGAAAAAATTTATATTTTAATATTAAAAAATTAAACGGCTTCTTTTTTTAAGAATTATAAAGTCAAATAAATGACTTTTTTCTTCTGATCGGCATTTGTGAAAAAAAATCGCCAGCTTTGCCCAAACAATAATATTTATCCCATCATTCCGCAAGGAAATATATCGGTGTTGGAATAAGAAGTCACCGAAAAGTACCAACAAAAGTCCACTTTGACAAACATTAACTAACACTTCATTAGCCATGCAAATTCTATACGAAATTCATTCTCATCCCATTATCCAACCAGCCAACCAACTTTTTCCTTTTGTAGCAGCTTTTTTTAATTTTCGCTTTTTGTTTGTTTTCTTCTTTCGCTTAGACGTAAGTGGGATGAGATTCTCAGTTTTTTTTTTTTTTTTGTTTTTTGTTCCGGAAGTGTTTTTCTAAATAACATAATAAAATAAAGAAATATAAAAACATAAAGAAGGCAAAACTTTTTCAGGCAAAAGCGTGAAAATATTTATGTTTCTAATTCACTTTAAATGTCAAATGTCAGTTGGTAAATAAAATCTGTTAAATTATTGGTAACATGTTAAAAATGTCTACTACGATGCCAAATTGAATTGTAAATGTCCTTAAGTTATGCAGTATGGTGAAGGAGGAATATAAAATGTTTTAACAACAATTTTAACACTGACATCTTGTGAGTTTTGCCTCTAGTAATTTAGAATTTAGAAAAAAATATGATGAGCAAAGTTTTACTTAAAAGTGTTGCCTTATCTATTAAAAACAGTGATTTGCAATATAGATTCTTTTACGCATATATAATATATGGTTCATAACCTTAAAAGCCAGGAATATGATTAGTGTGTGTGTGTGAAGTCGATATTTTGTATAAATTAAATACGTACATTAGAAAGAAAAAATTAAGATCAGAAAAAGGCAAAAATGTATTAGGGCTTTCTAAAGCAATGCGTTATTAACCAGCGTTAATGAAAGTTAGCATGCTAATAAGTAGAATATCAAGACAGCAGCAGAACAAAAAATAAGTTGATGTTGATGAGAGGTTTATAGTTCAAGTGCGCCGACTAGGTTAGGTTCCATTGGCAGCAGTGATCAAGCTCAGCTCACGTGGGTCCATTAGTTCCCGTTGTGTTTCCATGTAACACCGTCTTCCAAGGGTCCTATGTTACCCAGCTGCAAATATTCCCACGCATCCACTTGGTCGATTCAATAAAGGAGTGGATCTTGTTTAAATCAATATTAAAGAGATAAGTTTTGTCCCCAGGGGCTCTTCGAACAAACTTTCCAAGTCTTAAATCTCCGAATTCCGGACAATTGCAGAAAAGATGTTGACTCCTGCTCCTCCTCGTCGCTGCAACTTCTACATAAGACTTTATAAGGGATCCCCAGCGTCTGGGCGTGCCTTCCAATGGGTCAGTGGCCAGTTATAACCGCAAATAGGTTTCTGAGGTGATGTAATGTAATGCCCGTCGTGTCCTTTTTACATCTATGATGGGCCAGATTTTCCTGGTTTCCCCACAGGTAGTTTCATCGTACCACCTCTGACTGGCAATAAGATGAAACTTGTGCGCAATAAGTTGCTAACCCCTTGGGAGTGAAACACCTACATTATATGTTGAACCATCTAGATTCAAGGTGGTGCCTGCATACGCCAACGAATCCGCCATGCAGTTTCCCTGTTAAAAGCAGTGACAGCACTGGTTGATTTGATGGATCGTTAAACAGTTTATTCTTGAGAAAATTGCGTGGGGAACAATTTCTGATATTTGAAAGATGCTTGTCGCTCCTTTTAAGGTTGATCATTTATGCTAATGTGGTATTTTAAATCGTTATTAATGGCTTAAAATATGCAAGGGAATGCAATAGAAAAAACTTGTCTGGAAATTCAGCCTTCCAAGTGAAAGTTGCAAATCAATCGCAGTGGAGGTTAGATAGTTCCAGCTCCTATCCAAGAGGCAAGTAAGTGTATGATTCTGCCGGATCATACACTCAAAATTTCCATGTATTAGTCATGTGGGTGACACGTAAACAAGAATGCGTTGGTAGACGCATTTAGAAACTCCAGTATTACGAACGACAAGGGATAAGGCTGGCGTCAAATGAGGTTTTGTTAGTTTCGATGAGTTCTTCGAAAAATCGACATCAAAAGGAGTTTGAACTCGGTTACTTCAAAAATATACCATTGTGTTATCATTTGTCGCCAGAAAATCCATTCGTTTGAATTTTAATACATTTCAAAAAGTTTTTTACACTTTGTTTTATTGACATGGTTTTTGGGATTTACTGTCAAATGGTTCTTTCAGTTCCATTTTTTACTAAAAATTCGACAAAAATAACATGAGCTACAATAATAAATCTTACCGGTGCCATAAGCAATTTATCTGCAGATTTGGATGGAGTCGTACTCGTCCATCCGCCCTTTTCTTTTGTGTTCAGGAATAAACCCGTTCGTTAAAATATTGTCCAGGCAGTTATTGTGGCGATCTAGACAGTTGAGGACTAGCTGGGTACGTTAGTCGGTATTTTATATAAAAAAATTAAGTATCATCACAATTAATCTTAAAAAAGTACGATTTGAGGGGACAATAAAGTAAAAGTCAAAATATACATAAGGCTATTAATTCCAAACAAAAGCTGAACTAGCAAACCTCAGATGGGGTGTTGTTATTATACCCTTCCTCAAAAGTAAAAGGCTATTTACATGTTTGTCATTCCACTTGTTATTTCTACAATATTGATCTTAGACTAAAACGAACATAAAACAATCCTAAATGGTATTACTTTCGAAAATCAATGCCGGAATTTCTTAAAATAAGTACAAAATTTTAAACGAAGTTAAAAAAGACTTAAAGTTTTCGTTGGTAGTGACACTCTGAGAGTAAAATTACAAAGTGAGCGTTTTAATCTCATTTAACTTATCAAAGTTTATTGTAGACTACTACAACAACATCACACAAGTAGTTAAAAATCGATTTGCTTGTTGTGTGTAGAAAAAACAAAAACAAAACAGAACAAGACTAAAACACATTATTTTCGAACTCTTGCTTCTCATTTAGTTTATATTTTCAGTTATAGTTATATTTCGTTAAGGTTTTAAAGTAAAAACCATATCGGAAATGATGCTGGTGTTTTTTTTTTTTTTTTAATTTAAATTCTGTAAGGTATAAAACAGGTAAGAAAATCAATCATTCTCCTTCTAATTTCACTTTTGGTTTATTTCAAGTACGAATTCGGGATTAAATTAACTTTATAATTCTTAAATTAAGCGCATATTGAGATTGGCTCAATCTTAATTTTACTTAAATCAATCTTATTTTCGGATTATTTTAAGTACGAATTCGGGATTGAAAATGAATAAGTAAAGTATTTCGCGATTGCAAATCCGTACTTGAATCAATCTTTCTGTACTTGATTTAAGAAAATCCGTACTCACCGTACTATTAATATAGCTTTGGATAGATTTGAGTACGGATAGATATATTTTTGTTTAGAGTGTATATATATATATTCTGGGACCTTATGTGTAGCGAAGTTGATTTAACGATGTCTGAATGTCCGTGTGTGTGCTGAAATGGGTTTTCCGAAGGTCCTAACTCCATTGAAGTTTTCTGTTTAGATTTGAGCAAAAACCCACAACTGCCTCTAATTTTACGCATAAATTCCTAGTTATTGTTATTTCCAAATTAAATACAGCCATCTTGGTTATTGTTGGGGTTAGAGAAGTGTCCGTGGAACTTCCCACACAAACACATTATAGGATTCTTTAAAACTGTAGAAAGGAAAAAGCCAAAGTTTCCAAACTAAGTGCTAACATCTCGGCTATCAACACCCAATGCCCCACAAAATTAGGGCGCGATTGGACAAGTGGGTGTGGCTCTAAATAGTTTTTTATATCTAAAGAACGGTAAGAGAAATATTTTCTAAATTTTAAAAAACAAAGCTGGGTTATTAATATACAACCAATCTAAAAATATGGGAGGGATTGGAAAAGTGGGCATGGTACCTCATGTAAAAAGACATTTCAGGTTTTTATATATGTATCAGCTGTCAATTAAGGTTCACGCCTCTTGGTTATAGAAACACAACATCCGACATAATGTGGGCGGGATTTGAGAAGTGGGCGTGACACAAAATAGATTTATTTATATCGTAAGGACAGGGCTTAAAGACCTTTTTATTCTTATCGCACCATCGTAAAGCGTATATAAGATTCGGATAGCCTTCTTACTTGTTTCTTCTTCTTTTGTCCACTGTAACTGTCTCCATAAAATGTAAATTTTTTTAAACAGTTTAGCGTAGCATATTTTGTTGTTTATCATAATTTCATTTGTAACTTTTACTTTATTCTTTTGAAAACAAATATTGAGGAAAAAAATGTTAATAATTTTTATGCAAACTAAGTTCATAATAATAAAATCTACAGTATTTTTAATATAATTGGCTAAGTTTTTTTAAGTGTTTTCTTTAATTAACAGAATACAGTCGTAATTGTAAATAAATTTAAATTACCATTATTATTATTATGATTATTATTAGGGCAACCAAAAATAAGCACTAAAAAAACAGTTTTAAGCTCTTAAAAAAAGCGTTTAAAAACATGAAAATAAGCTGTTAAAATAATAAAAAAAGCAATTAAAATTTATGGTTTATTTTCCACTTTATTCGTTGAATGCGTTGTTACAGTAAATTATAAATTGATGCGATAAATTTTCGAAAAGAAACCTCTGTCTATTTGAAGTCAGCACGCTTTTGTACATAGAAAAAGTTCTTTCTACGTCTACAGATGTTAAGGGAGCATTTTTAAAATTGAGTATTTGCTCTGAGGTATATTTTATACGATTGAACTCGCAATGCCGCTTGCCTCCCAGTATATCCACAATATCTTTTAGTACCGAAAATCCTTCATTTTTTAATAAAACAGATTCAAATTTTTTATTCACTTTGTCGCCTATATCCCCTGGAACACCGGAAATTTTTCTTACGGTGTCCATAACTATATTCACTTGGGAAACCAATGAAAGATTTTTTGTTTCCAATTTGGTTACTACTTCGTGTAAAAACCCAAAATTTACAGAAATGAACAATATTTGGTTGCGCAAATTATTTTCATTCATTAAAGCCTGGCATATACGCACTGCTGAAGAATCTGTAGAGTTTAAATTTGAAAAAATTTCTACGAAATTATCAAAATATTTGGCATAATAATTTACAGCCATTATCCACGTCCCCCATCGAGTTATCACTGGTTGTGGAGGTAGTGGTATATCTGGTGCTGTTTCTCGTAAGATTTGAACCCTTGCAGGAGATTTAAGGAACGTTTTTTTAGCATTTGAAATAAATTTGTCTACATTTGAGTAGTATTCTCTTATATGTTCACAAACTCTGTGAACTCCATGTGCAAGACAGGTTACGTGAGTTATATGTGGGTAAAATACAGCAATGGCTTTTGCAGCTTTCACCATATATGGTGCGGCATCACTTACAAAAAGAAAAATTTTCTGTTTATCTAGGTCAAATTCTTTCATTGAATCATCAAACAAACGTGCAATAGTGGAATGATTGACTTTTTCTAATACAGCTGTTTTTATTAAAAATCTTTTTTCTGAAATATTTTCATCCACATGCAGTATACCCACAACAACGTTTGCCACAAATCTGTTCGACGCATCGGTGGTCTCGTCTATAGAGACCCAAATAAAATGTTTTTGTATTTCTTCCTTTATTTTGTTAACTGTAGATTCATAAACTATTTTTGTATATTTGTTTCGAAGAGACGATTCAGATGGAATATGGAATGATGTATAGTTTTGAAGATAATGTTGTACTTTTAAATGTCGAATTTTGTATAATGGTATATCTGCTGATACAAAGGCTTCACAGAGATCAATGCAAAATTTATCGGCGGCCGATGAACTTGTAGAACTTTGTAGAAAAGTTTGTTGTAAATTTTTTTTTGATTCTCTTTCTTTTAGATCTTTGTGCTTTTTTGAATCCAGGTGTTGTTTTATGTTGTAATTTGTATCAACAGATAAAGGTTTTGAGCACACGTTACACACAAAAGCTGATCCATCAGTTTTTAAATCTGGATACTGTTTGACTAGCTTGCTCAAGTAAACCGATTTGCTTTCCTTGACTTTAGGCATTTTCTAAATAATAAAACAATAAACCAATTTTAACAAAGGTTTTAATAAATTAAAAAAAATTTATACTTACATCCAAAACGCAGAGGCTATGAGGTAATTTTATCTGTTTTTAAACTAAGACAACTTTAAAAAGTTTTAAAAATGTTATGCTTTCAACAATTCAATGAAATTTTTAAAATGTAAATTTGTTGACAGTAAAAACTTGGCTACTTTGATTTAAACGTTTTTTTTTTCAACCAGAGTTGTAGCAGCACAAAAAGTAAGGCGATTTCATGAATTCGCCTTGACAAAAAGGTGAATTTGTTAGTACAAATAAAAAAAGTTGCCACATCAAAAAAAAAAAAAAAACAACGATTTTTGCAAAAATTTATTAAATAATTTTTTTTTCGTATGAAAAAAGTGAAAAATTATCTTAAAATGACAAAATAAGTAAAAAAAAAGCCGATATCGCAAAAATAACTAAAAAAAGCCGATATTGCCAAAATAAGCAAAAAAAAGCCCTAACAAATATAGCTCATTTTCTTTGTTTTTTTATGATCGGAATTTCTGTTCAATCAAAATCTTTCTATCTTGTAAACAAAAAAAAAAGCAATTGCTTATTTTTGGTTGCCCTAATTATTATTAACAGAGCAAGTTTTTTTATGTACACATGTACAAAACAACATTTGAAACAAAAGCAAACAAAAAATAATAAAATATGCTTAAAAATATGCAAATAAGAAACAAAAGATGTCACTGTAATGTTGTTTAGTAAACTCTTGACTGAAACAAAAAATAGTTAGTTATTTTATTTATTATTATTATTGTTATTATTTTATTTAAAGAAAACATTTTTCAAAATTGCGTTTTGCAAAAAAGCACTCAATAAAACATATTTAATAATGAAATAATAAAATATTTCTTCATATTCAACAAAAAAATATTTGAATCATAGTAAACAGTATTTTTCAATCCTTGTCCATTTTTAATAGCTCATAATTCTCATTTGCTTTACAGTTTTATTTGTATAATAAATTTAGTTTTACCAAAGTCTTTGGAAAAAGTTTCCTGATGATCTAGCCTAAGCAACTAGTGAAATGCACATCGCAACTAGCTAAACCCCCACAATAAGTTTTAGTGTATTTATCAAAAATTAAAAATTGGGAATGTAGCACATCCCCAGGAAAAGCTTTTTTATTTTTAGTAATAGGTAGTAGTTATTTCATACGTTACATGGTAAGTAGTTGTCATTACAATTGTCGTTATTCTGAAAACTTGAATCATAACACGATAAGAAGTATTTATATTATGATGCAAAAAGATTATGTTATGGTTCAAGTAAACATATCATTTATGAAAGAATCATATTATGATATTTAGTATGAAATATAAATATTAAATATGCTTCGGGGAATAAATAATTTGTAGATAAGAGCTAAGTGGACTTTAAACTACCACCAAAATTCGTCTATGGTATAATTTCTCGGACATGGTTACAGGGAGAAATTATACGAGGGTTGATTGGGAGATAAAGGGTGTTTTTTTTTTGGAGTGATACGACTTTGAGTTGACATCACTGTTTTATTTGGCCACCCGTTTAACAGCTGAAAGTTGCTTTTTGTTAAGTTTGCTTTGACATTTCATCATGGATCGACTTACACGCGTGCAAATTTTTGAATTGGTAATCAAAATAATTCGGCGAATGGGCTGAAGCACAAATTAATATTAATTTTGAATTTCCATTCAAAATTTTATTTTCCGATCAAGCCCATTTCCGGCTTAATGGGTACGTAAATAAGCAGAATAGTCGCATTTGGAGTGGGGAGAATCCACAAGCTTTTGTCGAAACACCATTACATCCACAGAAAATTACTGTTTGGTGCGCTTTATGGGCTGGCGGAGTCATTGCCCATATGTCTTCAAAATTCAGAATGCGAAAAGTTGTTAAAAATTGGTGTTCCAAATTGCGCCTTCTACGAGCATTAATGTAATAAAATTTTCTATCCAATAAAGACCGTTTCATTGATATCAAAAATATATTACTATGTTTTATTATGTATCACTCTATAAAAAATGTAAAAAAAATATAATTTAAGTTGAAATTAATTTATAATAATTTCCAAGAGCTTCTAGTAAAAAAAGTCATCGCCACCAGCCTCAATACTTGCAACGCGAATTTAAACTAGACTTTTGGTAGACGTATCTGCCAAAGGGTTTAAAAACGTTATTAAAGTTAATTTTTTGGACTTATACCAAACGCCTTTTCAAAAAAATTAAAAAATTTTAGGGGCCGATATTTCTGAAGCGCGAGCTAACTTTTCAAAACCCTTTGGCAGAATTGCTCTACCAATAAATAGTCTAGTCTCATTTCGCGTTTCGAGTTTTGAGGCTGGTTTTTTTTTTTTTGTTGCACAGTGTTATAAGTATTTGGTTAATATAAGGATTTTATTTAAATATTTAAGTAAATTAATTGAGTTTATAAAGCTGGGATCACACGATTGCCTCAATGCGCCAATTTTTACACTTTTTAATACCCCAATCGTGTGATTGCACAATCAAATAGCTCATGTACCAATCGAGGACAATATTGTGCTTACTTTTACCAATAAAATGCAACCCTGGTGCGGCAATCGTGTGACTGTTTGCTATGCAACAGCGCACCAATGCACCAATATTTATTGTGTTCTTTTCAGCAATCAAACAACACAATACGCGCCAATATTTGCCTTTTTTTAATAAATTTACTCACTTGTGTTTCTTTTAGTAGCTAATGAATATAAATATTTATTTATTTATTATGCATTTTAATTTTTTTTTAAGTATTGCTATTAACAAAATATGTACATATGTGTTTAATCTTAATAGTTTTTAAGATATTTAATTTTTATTTAAATTGATTATTTAATTTGGGCACTTTAAAAACTTCAAAATAAAGAAAACACGATCGATTCGTTTAAACTTGACTTTGCAAGTATCTCTTTTTTTTCTATGTACAAAAGATGCTTCTTTTTCTGTATTTATTTTTAACTCAGCCATACAGTTATCTTTAACATATTAAGCAATCTCAGAGTTTACAAGTTGTTAAAATTAAGTTAGTATTATCGGGAAGTATTATAAAATTCATTTCCAGTATTATTATTGCTATTATTATTATTAAAATTCAAATTAAAATTCTATTATTAAGTTCCAATATGGCTCAACAATATTTATGTTCCAAAGCATATTTTGCTGTTCAGTGCGAATATTTTTATTTAAGATATTTCTAGGCGAACCTTAACCCTTTCGGTCCGACTTTTTATTTGAGAAACAACAATGTACATGACAAATCTGTTTACACATATTGAAAAAGCTTAAAAATTTATTATGTTTTGCATTATTAGTTTTTCCGTAAGTCCTTTCATTATTCTGAGATATTGTCTGAGATATTGTCCCAATCGGATTTTTCGGAGTATTGTCCCAACCAGTTTTTTAATACAAATGGGACAATATGTCCTACTAGTATCGAAACTATGTACAAATCTTTTAATAATGTGCTCAAAATTGGCAACCGTTACTTCTTTGATAAACTAACACAAAAAGTTCGACTGGGACAATTTCAAACGTGATTTTTTTACTTTAAAGAACAAATCGGATCAATCAAACATTGTCTGGGATGTATTATCCCAATAGGACAGAAATGGTTAACATACGAAATGGTTGAAAAGACTTAATGTTTGGAATTTCTAAAAAAATGAAAAACTTCAACAAAAATTTGTTTAAGTATATGATCCAATTGAAATTTTTTTTAATAAACAAACCAACAAGAACTATCAAACAAATTAAAAAGCCACCACAGCAGCTATTTTAAGAACAGTTAACACAAGTAAGAACAATCGTGTGACTGTGCTGCGGCAATTATTGTAACCATGTCGCTTCGTACCAGCTAGCGGCAATTAAATTTGTTTGAAACAGGGCAATCGTGTGATTTCAGAATATTTGATTGGTGCAGTTTCATTATTGTGCGTCAATAAAGCACAATAAAAATTGTGTGATATTGGTGTATTTGCTTAGATTGTATTTGGTTTAGATTTAGATTTTATTTTAGAAATAATTTACGTTGTCAGATTGATGGTTGAAAATGAAGTGAACCTTAAGTAAAAAAGCCAGCTTTAGTGTAAGCCTGGTTTCTTTATGTAATGTAACTTAGATAGAGTGCTTTTAATTTCCAAAATAATAATAAGATTACAATTCACAATAATAACAAGCTACTCGTTACAACTACTTTTACACTAGTGGTAAAATTCAGATAAAAAATTTAAATTGAAATAGTGATTATTCTAAAAGATAAAGGAAATAATGAAAAATAGTAAAAGTTTAAAAAAAAGAAAACAAGAAGACTTGTTTGATTGTTTGCATTAAATCTGGGATTTTATAAATAGTTTTATATATTCTAGCTCCTTGATTATTTTTAAGTAAATTTAGCCATGTCTGTCTGTCTGCCCGTCTGATGAGAACACGCTCAATTCCAAATGGCTTTGCAGAAAGTAACGGACCAACCTTCCTGAAAATATGTTTTCTTTTTATTTCATTTGCCCATTATTTACTTTTTAGCAACAAAATTATTAACATCTTTAAATGCATCCTTACGACATGGCGCGAAATATTATAATCTTAGTTGGAAAACTTTATGTCCGTCCATTATGGTGACAACAACATTCACCACAAAAAGTACGACAGTGTAGATATTGTCATAGAATATTGCATTAAGCCGTTCTATATGATTAAAATTATGGCGGTTGCTCAATAATTTACTGTAGCGCCTTAAACGCTGTGGAATTATTATATTGAAATTTGATCCGAATTCTTTTTACAAGTACCATTACATATTTGTTGTTCGTTCCATAATTGGCGACACTTTAATATGCTACAACATTTTCTGATAATCGATCTATAATCTAATAAGGCTCTTGCATAAAGCCCGCTCTGGAAACACACTTTAGAGAGCTTAAAGCTGTAACAATAATGACGTTTTTACATTTGCACACAATAGTTGACTTGGAACTGTGTTGTCCGAATTCATGAGGATTCATTTTATAATAAGTCGCAGACGCCATATGAAACTCGCTTTCAATACCTAATACAAAAAAACCTTTTTCCCTTTTTACAAAAGTCTACAAACAATTTCTAAAAAATGCCCAATATTTAGTTTTAATTACAAAAGGAAATAGTTTTTGCTTAATTTTGCAGATAATACAACGAAATCTAAACTTTTGCAATGTGCAAAAAAAAAAAAAACAATATTACCGATTGAATTGAATACATGACAAGGGCCTTTTACATGATTCTAAGTAGAATGCCAACTTAAAATTTTCACAGAGAATTTCCTTTAACTGCCTAAAACTCACTCCTCCAATAGACAAACTCATTTATGAATGTATTAATCATCACTTACCCTCATCACCGATGATGTGAAGCTTTAGAGTCTATTAAAATGAGACGTATGGAATATACCCCCAAAGCAAATTCGAACGAGTAATTAATCTATTGTTGGTTTTGCGTTTAATCTCTAAACTAATGTCTAACATCAGTTAACATATTCCAAGGGTTAAAGGGGGAAAAACCAAAAGGTTACACCTAAAACAAAAACACACCAAACTACAGCTGCTACGAAATACTTCGCTAGTTCCTGGGTACAATGAACCAACCTCCGAAAAAGGACTTTTGCGGGGAAGGAAGAAATAAAATGAGGAAAAACAAATTTGCAAATAGTGTGTGTGTGTGTGTGTGTGTGTGTATTTGGGTTGCTCCAAAAAAGAAAATATTTATAAAATAAAATAAAATTAAGACATTTCGTGAACATTAGTCATTGTGTTCTTATAACAAAATTAATATTTTAACAATTATGTGGTTTTAAAGTAAATTGCTTTCTATTTGTTGGTTTTTTGTTGCCTTAAAAAAAAAAACAACGAAATTACTTTCGTTGAAATTGTAGCAAGTTCAAGTTAAAGGTGCGTTCATGTTTAGTGGCTGTATTTTTTTTTTTTTTTTTTTTTTTGTTTTTCTTCCATCTTTTTGTTTTTAAAATGATACATGATTTCAATTCTGCTGACACATTTAAACTTAAAAAAAATACCCAGCGATTGGGGCAAAACCTTATTCAAGTGAAATATCTGCTTCAACATTTTGTTATTATATTTCAAGCAATTAGTTTTGTAGACAGCTAAACATTTATTTTGCTCAACAACTTTTAAATATTTAAGGAAAACTGAAAAAATTCCTTGTAATTTACAAAAACAATAGAAATTATTTGAATTAACGATTTTCCTCACTCAGTTCTTTGGCCCACTTTAATGTTTGGATTTTCTATTTATTCGTCTTGCACAAAATTTATTTATAATGAAGTAATTCAAATAACAGTAATTGTTTTTAATATATAATTTTCTATTTGCTTAATGAATCTCTTTAGATTGTCTTTATGAAGGTAAAAAAAAATAAAAATTAATTTTAAAACAACTCATAAAAATTCAAAAGAAGTTTTTCTTTAGAAATATTAACGTACAGAATTTAATTAAAAATTATTCTTGACGGAAAATTTATCGTTAGCATTACTTTTTTATTTAAAATTTATTGAAAAAACTTTTTTTTATTTAGAAAACTTAATGATAAAAAAATTTAAAATTTAAATTTAAATTTAAAATATTTATTGACAACATTATTTTACAGAAAACTTAACGTATCATTTGCTTCTTAACAAAAATGTTAAGATTTTCTTATAGAATATTTACCGATATGGTTAATTTTTTACCGAAAATTTATTGTAGCATTAATTTTCTACAGAATATTTACCGATAGCAATAATTTTCTGTAGAAAATTTACCGATAACATTTAACATTTTATAGAAAATTTATCGATAGCATAAATTTTGTATAAATATTCATCGATAGCAATGATTTTCTATAGAAAATTTATCAATAGATTTTCTATAGAAAATTTATCGATAACAGTAATTTTCTATAGAAAATTTATTGATAGATAAAGTATCGATAGTAATTTTTTTCAATAGAAAATTTATTGATAGCATTAATATTCTATGGAAAATTTATCGATAGCATTAATTTTTTATAGAACAATTATCGATAGAATTGATTTTCTATAAAAAATTTATCGAAAGCATTAATATTCTCTAAACATTTTATCGATTGCGTTGGTTTTCTACAGAATTCTATGGAAAATTTATCGATATTGATATGGAAAATTTATCGATATTATAATTTAAAAAAAAAACGTTTATCAAAAGAATTAACTATCTGTAAAAAATTTATTGATACCAAAATTAATTTTTTAAGGCCCTATAACCCTAAAAAGACCGTGGGTAATCTATATATAAAGGGTGTTTTTTTAAGCTAGATAGAACTTTAAATTGTAAAAAGTAACACAAAAAATAAAATTTTGATGAAATATTTTTTTTATCGTTTCAGTATACTCTGACAAATCATCATGAATAGACTCACGCTTGAACAACGCTACGAAATTATCCAAATTTACTTTGAAAATCAGTCGTCGATTCGCGCAACTTATAGACGACTTCGTCATTTTTATGGCGTACATAATCATCCATCTGAACAAGCCATTCGTCGAACTGTGGATAGATTTCGTACCACATACTCTCTAGAGGATGCAATAACAGACCCTACAGACTCCATTACATCCAGAAAAATGCACCGTTTGGTGCGGTTTTCACGCTGGTGGCATCATCGGACCTTATTTCTTCAAAAATGAGGCCGGAGCTCGCGTTACGGTCAATGGAGATCGTTACCGCACCATGATCAATGATTTTTTGTTTGAAAATATGGATGACATTGTAATTAAGGTAATTAAAGTCTTTTTGTTTTATTTTAAATGTTTATTTATTTCATGTGCGGCTAGTACGCACAGTTTTAGTTTGATACAATAATTGCTTTTTACATAGGAATTGTTCTTAATTTTATACTAAATAAATGCTGATCAAGCATTTTCTTTTACTGTGGAAGGTGTAACGGTTTGCTGGGGAATTTCATACAATGTCATAGTCAATCGTCCAACAGAAAGAGTGTTGATCGTATTGATATGGGACGAATGTGTGTTGATCGTACTGTTACCAATAAAATTGTATTGTATTGATATATTCACAACACACGACACACAAGTGCTTTATTCATGTTACATTAAAACATGCGCCTGGTTTGTGTGTATGTAATGTCACCGAAATTATGTGTGTAAGCATAGTCGAACACAATGACACGCTACACCTCCCTTTTACGGAAGAATGTTCATATAACTGACAGTTCTATGGACATTCTTTTACAATTATGGATTATACTTAAACAGTTCTGTTATTGAAATGCTAATAATATTTATTATATTTTATTGAATTTTGCTTAATATTTTATTTATTATGGTAAGCCTTAAGTCTATTCTTATGTACTATTTGTTCTTTATTATTTTTCTTATCAACTATGGTTACATTATTTCTTAAGTCTATATTTTTAATTTCATAAGGGCCCTTATACCTATCATCTAATTTGTGCCCTACTTCATTTTTAATTAAAACTAAGTCTCCTATTCTGAAATCTACTTCTAATAATGACCTATCATAATTTAATTTTTGTTTAAGTTTAGACCTATCTATCATAGCGCGCGCTCTCTTATGTGCTATTTCTAACCTAAATTTAACTTCCTTAGCATAATTTTCTATATTATATAATGGTGTTATTTCTTGAATACTATTGAACTGTTGAAACCCATTTGGAAGTCTACCAAAAACTAACTCATAAGGACAATAGTCATGAACGGAAGATGGCGTAGTGTTAAAACAGTACGTGAAATACTTAAGCCATTCATCCCAATCGGTTTTGTCAACGGATATGTATGATCTAACATATTCGTTAAAAGTTCTGTGACTTCTTTCCACAGTTCCTAGAGTCTGGTGATGGTAAGCTGTTGATGTTATTTTTTCAATATTCAAAAGGTTACACAATTCAGTTAGTATTGAGTTTTTGTATTCTGTACCCATGTCTGAAATGAACGTCTTCATTGGACCATAGGTAAGGATAAAATTTTCAAATATTGCTTTCGCAATGGATTTTGCGCTTTTATCTTGTATAGGTACCGTTACAAGATATTTTGTCATGTCACATATTATGGTGACGGCATATTCATTTCCGAAATATGATTTTGGTAGTGGACCTATAGTATCCACAATTACCGTATCAAAAGGTTTATTTGGTGTATTTGTCAATGTCAGTGGTATTTTTGTATGTTTTGTTATTTTAGCCGTTTGGCATTTTTGACACTTTCTAACGTATTTTGTTATATCTCGAGTCATATTTTTCCAATAGTAGTATCTTTTTATTTTATTTAGAGTTCTTGAAACACCGGAATGTCCTCCCTCTGCGGGGTCATCGTGGTATCGTTTCATTATCTCTGTTATTAATTTGGCATTTGTTACGTGGATCACCTCATTAAGTATCGCTACTTTTAATAATTTTAATAATTTATTGCCCATTTCTTTAAATTCATTAACAGAGATAAATTCGAAAATTTTCTCACTGGGTGCCACTTGTAC
Organism: Pollenia griseotomentosa; assembly: GCA_963931875.1. NCBI lineage: Eukaryota > Metazoa > Arthropoda > Insecta > Diptera > Polleniidae > Pollenia > Pollenia griseotomentosa. Next base: position 15,287,807 of record OZ007561.1, read on the forward strand.
TTTATGAATATTTAATTTACCGGCCACTTCTTCGAGCCTAGGGAAAAATTGTCCTAAGTCAAATTTCCCATTAGTCACAATTCATCTATATTTATACATGCTATTATAGATTTGCCACGTTTAATATAAACTTTTTGTGGGGTAATCTTTAGCTTACAAAATTTTCTGACGTCAGAATTAATAATTGGTTCAAATACATTGGGCTTCTCATTTTCATTATTTAAATGCCGTTTAGTTGGTGTAATTGGATATTTATTTTTAAGTGCATTGTTTGTCATTGCTCGAGTTGTTACTTTGTATACATTGTTGTTTTTATTATTTATTTCTTTTAAATCATTTATTGTAATGCGCGACAAAGCGTCGGCCACATAATTATATTTTCCCCTAAGATATTCTACAGTGAAATCATATTCTTCCAAGTCTAGTCTCATTCTAGTTAGTTTTGAGCTTGGATTTTTCATGGAAAAGAGGTAAGACAGAGGTCTGTGATCAGTGCGGACAAGGAAATGTTTACCATAAATGTATGGTCTAAAATGTGTGATGGCCCAGTGTATAGCGGTTAATTCTTGTTCAATTGTTGATTTGTTACTCTCGCCTTTTGTAAATATTTTGGATGCGTATGCTATTGGTAGATGTTTTCCGTCATGTTCTTGAGTTAGTACAGCTCCACAAGCATGTTTGCTTGCATCTGTTGTTATACAAAACTCTTTTGTGAAATCTGGATATTGAAGTAATGTTGGACTCATTAATTCTTTTTTAAGATATTTAAATGCTGAATCACAATCTTCAGTCCATTCGAACTGCACACCCTTTTTGGACAATCTTGTAAGATGTCTAGAATACTCCGAAAAATTTTTGATAAATCTGCGATAGTAGTTGCAAAATGCTACAAATCTTCTTGCACTATCCGCATCTTTTGGTTGTGGATAATTTTCGATTACCGAATATTTACTATCGTCAGGCAGTATTCCTTTATCAGTGCATTTATGTCCTAGGTATGTTACTTCTCTCATGAAAAATGAACATTTTTCGGGATGTAACTTAAGATTGCGTTTTCGACATAATTCAAACACATTTGTTAAATTAGAAAGCATATGCTTTTCAGAACATCCTAAAACAACTAAGTCATCCATGTAAAGAAAGGCTTGTTCTGGTCGCAATCCAGTAAAAGCGAGTGTCATCATTCTTTGAAAAGAATTGGGCGCTATTTTTAAACCATAGGGCAATCTAGTAAACCTATAAGATCCATTTGCTGTTGAAAATGAAGTAAGATCTCTAGAGTTTTTCTCTAGTCCAATTTGGTGGAAACCGGACATTAAATCTAGACATGAAAAATATTTAGCTCTACCGAGTTGGTCTAAAATGTCATCTATTCTAGGTAATGGAAATTTGTCTGCTATCAATTTCTTATTTAGTTGTCTATAATCCACTACGAGTCTCCATCTTTTTGTTTCTGAATTTGGAAGTGATTTTTTTGGTACAAGCAGAATTGGACTGTTGTACTCAGAATTTGATGGTTCCACTATTCTGTCGTCTATTAATTTTTTCACCTGTCCATCTATCTCCTCTTTGTGTGTATGTGGTATCCGGTAATTCTTAATGTACACCGGTTGTGAATCCCTTACTCTCAACTTTTGTTCATAGAAATTATTAATTGTTATTGTTTCTGATTCTAAACCGAAAATATCGCTGTATGATGTGCAAAGTTCCGTTAATGTATTTTTAAATTGTTCTGGAAAATTTTTCCGTAAAATTTTTAATACTTCTGATTTTCTATGTGTATTTTTGGTCGGATTTCGTTCGACTATTTCATATTCAGAGAGATTTTCGGTTTTTATTTTACTTTTATTAACTGATGTGATAGTGTTATTTGTATTTAGAATACGAATGTATGCTTTATTAGATTTTACCAATGTGTTCGCGATAAAGACTCCTGGTTCAAGTTCTTGATTTGGTATTAGTATTTCATTACCACAATTAATAAAATTTACTTTACGTATTACTTCTGATCTTGGCGGCAATATAAGGTTATCGCTGTTGTTAGTAATTGGTATTTCTATAGGTTGTGGTATATTGAATGGTCGTAGAACTAGGTAGTCATAATCTTGATTAAAATCTAATATGCAATTAAATTTCTTAATAAAATCCATGCCAATGATTCCATCGCTTGGTATTGGGAAATTATTGTCTACTACTTGAAAATTGTGTGGTATTAGATAATTTTTAAATTTTAAATCAAAAAATATACTACCTATAGATTTAATTTCACCTTGTCCTATTCCACTTAATGTTGCGATTTTGTTAGTATTTATTTTAGTTAAATCAAAATATTTGGATTTTATGAGTGAAATGTCGGCACCTGTATCAACTAGTAGTTTTACTGTTGTGTTACTGTTATCTATATTAATCTGAATGAAATAACATAAGTTGAGGTTCAAGTTATACACTTTATGATTTACTGTTCTGATCTTAGGGGATGGTCGGAGTTTTCCGAACCATTTTCATTTGAGTCCATTGCTCGTACGTTGTGTCTATTTCTACGATTATTGTCAGGTCTTTGTCTGTTTCTATTATAGTAATTGTTATTGTTGTTATTTTCGTGGTTATTATTAGTATTGTTATTCTTTCGTGGATAGTTGTTTCTCCCACGAAATCTTCTGTTATTTCCACGATAATAAGTGGGTCTTTGACTGAAATATAATACGGAGTTCTGTTGCCCTGTTGCTTCAGTGCAACTGCTTACAAATTTACTCACGGCTTCATTCATATCATTGAATTGGCCTGCTTCCATGATAAGTTTTACTTTATCATTGGAGCAGTTTTTTGTAATAGCTTTTACTGCAACTTGTGTAGCGTATTTGTTAGCTAGTTCACAAGATAGACCATCAGATATATATGCCGTTTCAAGTGACTTTGTGAGATTTTCTATTTCGGTACAGTATGCAGTTGGTGTTTTATTGTTTTGTTTTATGCTCATTAGTTTAGCTGATAAAACATGCACTGATTCACCTTTAACGGTTACTTTGAGCTTAGTGATAATTTCTTCTATTGTAGATTCTTCACTTATGATATTTCTAGCATTTCCCTTAAGCTTTGTTTTAATTAGCGATATTGCAGAAGATTCGTGTATACCCTTTATTAAATTAACTAATTGTAAGGAGTCTATGAATGACTGCAAATTTTCGTATTTTCCATCAAATTCCGTAATCAGCTTTGAAGCTGTATTTAGGAATTCTACCAATGTTTGTGTCATTTTAGTATCTGTTTTATTGTTTGTTGTCAAATTTACTGTTTCGTGTAGAGTTTCAGGTAGTTTTATCTGTATATTTTTTAAAGCGGCTATTTTTAAGACTTTGGTTTTTAAATCTAAAAAGAATCCTTCTGCTGCACTTTTGTGACTAAGTGTCAACCGATTATAGTTTACATTTAATATAATTCTTATTTCCTCAAGTATATTTAGTAGGATTTGGAAGTGGTGTTGAATGGTTTCTTGCTTAGTTGGTCTTTCAACATTCAAACACTTATAAGAACGGTCGAAGTGCTCTTTAATTAACCTAACCTTATTCAATATATCTTTCCATTCCATCTAAACTTTTCTAAGTCATTGGCTCTATTATATTTTATCTAGATTATCTGCTCTGCTAGCATATTTTTTCTTGAGTCTTCTATTGTGCATTTGGTAAATGCGAATTATAAAATTAATTATTATGATTACTGTTATTATTAATAGATAGATTTCTATAGTTAACAAATTTGTTTTTCCCTCAACTACTTCTACCTCATTGATGACATTGGCCTTCGGCCTGTCAAATTTTGTTTCTGATTTACACATTTAATAAAAAAAAATTCTAGTTTTACACATTTAAAAAAAATTTTAGTTTTTTCAAAAATAAAAATAAAAATTCCCTTATGAAATTAAAATATTAAGTTTGAAATTAAATTATATACATATTTTTTTTAAATTTTTATATATATGTATATGTAAAGTATAATTATCAGCCATGTCACAGAGTACAATTCCGTTCGGAATGATTCCGTACGGAATCGAAGAAAACGTATTTCTTTATTGATAGAAATAACATTTTGATAATTTTTTGGCCTTTCAGATACAGAAAACTCACATTCCGTTCATGAAAACATAAATGGTTTCATTCCAAAAAGTTTTTTCGTCGTTTTCTGAAGCACCAAAATACTGAATGAATTCCGTTTTCGAACGGAATTGTACTCTGTGACATGGCTGTATAATTAGGTTTTTAATATATTTTGTTTTTTTTTTTTTTTTTTTTTTTTTTTTTAATATTGAATTATTTATAATAATAAAAAAAAATTTTTGCCTCGAGCGATTTTCGCTTATAGGCCCTAAGAGTGCAGATGGACCGCACGTCTTTTAGAAGCTAATGTTGGTAAAAAAAAATATTTACTTTTTTTTTGATGTATGTTGCTCTATTAACAACTCTATATCATGAATTTTACTCCACATTCTGGACGCCTCCGTCCATGATGGTGGTGGTGAATTATTTATCAGCCGTAGTAGGATTGATTTTGTTCTTTTCAATTTTGTCGTATATCCTCCTCTTCGTTTTGGCTTTGTAGTTGTTATTGTTACTTTTTCTTTTGTTTCTGGCTTCTTGGTACGTTTTCGGTATTCTTCTATTGTTATAGGCTGGGGTCCCTGCCCCTTGGGGAATTTTTCCATCCAGAAATTTAGGGTGCTTTAACCAATTTAAGCACTCCTTCTTCCTTCTTGTCCCTCTATGCCTTTTGGCCAGGCGGCATTACATGGCAGGATCGCCATGTAATTAAGGTAATTAAAGTCTTTTTGTTTTATTTTAAATGTTTATTTATTTCATGTGCGGCTAGTACGCACAGTTTTAGTTTGATACAATAATTGCTTTTTACATAGGAATTGTTCTTAATTTTATACTAAATAAATGCTGATCAAGCATTTTCTTTTACTGTGGAAGGTGTAACGGTTTGCTGGGGAATTTCATACAATGTCATAGTCAATCGTCCAACAGAAAGAGTGTTGATCGTATTGATATGGGACGAATGTGTGTTGATCGTACTGTTACCAATAAAATTGTATTGTATTGATATATTCACAACACACGACACACAAGTGCTTTATTCATGTTACATTAAAACATGCGCCTGGTTTGTGTGTATGTAATGTCACCGAAATTATGTGTGTAAGCATAGTCGAACACAATGACACGCTACAATATTGATCCGGAGGAGATGTGGTTTCAACAGGATGGCGCTACGTGCCATACGGCGAACGCAACCATCGACTTATTGAAATCAAAATTTGGCGATAAGTTGATTTCGAGAAATGGACCTGTCCAAGGTCGTGCGATTTGACACCTCTCGATTATTTCCTGTGGGGCTACGTGAAGTCACTGGCTTATGCTGATAAACCAGCAACAATTGACGCCTTGGAGGCCAGCATTGTTCGTGTTATTCGTGACATACGGCCAGCAGTGCTCGAAAAAGTGGCCCAAAATTGGACGTCCAGAATGCGCTTCGTCAAGAACAGCCGCGGTGCCCATATGCCCGAAATCATTTTCAAATGTTAATGTCACGTATTGATCTTTCGAATAAAAAAAAAATTTTGATTACAATTTAATTTTTTGTGTTATTTTTTACAATTTCAAGTTCTATCGGGCTTAAAAAAACACCCTTTACTAATAATTTTTTGTAGGAAATAAATCGACAGCATTCGTTTTCTATACAAAATTCACCATTTGCATTAATATTCTATATAAAATAATAATATTCTATATAAAAATATCGATAGTATTCATTGTATATAGGTTTCTCAAGAAGAAATTTGTTTTTAATTGTGGCAACAACAACAACATGATAGATTTGACATTAAGTTTTTTGATGAATTCGCAGTAGATGCATTGGCAATTGTTGCAATGAATTCAATTTCGCTCGAAAATCGCATTAACATAATTTAAATTCACAAGGGAAATGGTAGTTCTGTTAAAGTAACATATCGTAAAATTCGTAATATTTTCCATAATCGTCCTTCCGAGACTGTTATTAAGAATTTAGGTTTGAATCGAAAGGCTTGATACAAAATGTGCCAACACCAACAGGGCGGTGCCATATGTCACATAGCCAATGAAATGATCAATTTATTGCAAACCAAATTTCCCAATTGCAAAATTTCACGAACATCTGCTGCTAAGTAGCCAGCCAGATCGTGTGATTTAACACCACTGGACTATTTTTTTGTGGGGCTCTGAATCGATTGCAGCCTTAAAACTCAAAATCTGTGATGTGATTAAAAATTGACCCGCCTTTTTGCTAAAAAGTGATTAAAAATTTTGATTAAAGAATGAATATCTGCAAGCATGCTCTTGGTGGACATTTGCCATATATCATTTTTCATTTATGATTGCCGAACTTTTCTCTCCGTAATACAATCAAAATTTGAACCATCTTCATCTAAATTTTTTGTTTTATTTAGTTTTAAAAAACAAAGTTTTTGTTGAAAACCAAGATATTAATAATATTAGAAGGAAGCATTATTTTTCTAGAGAATATTTATTAATATTTTTTTATTAGGCTTAAGTTCATCAAATTTAATTTTCATTAAATTATTTTTATGAAGAAAGGAATTTTACAAAATTAATTAAAATTAACTAAAATTGTTATTGATAATTTTTCATTCTTAACTGTAGCCGGAATGAACCCCGGCCGGCAGGTTACCCTGACATGCTTCGATCGCAACCACTCGATCTCCTCAGAGGGATTTAATGAACTTAAGCCTAATTAAAAAATATTACAAATTTGGATTAAAAACCATAAATAGTTCAACAAAATAACCACAATACTAATTATTGTTAAAGCTAAGGCACGAGCTCTATGTGTACATTTGTCCTTCTAGTTGCGCTGAAAAAGGTCAACGAGAAAAAGAAAGACAAAAATGAAAAAACAAAAAAATGTACTTTGGACTTCGAGAAGAATTCTTGACAAAAGTACGAAAAAACAGAAGTAAGGAAAAACATGTAAAATCAATTAAAATGGATAATCATTCAAAAAAGCAAATTTCGATCTACCAAAGGTAAGAATACAATTTGGTTTAGGGATTGATGTTTGACTATTGACGTCAGCAGTCGTCGATGGCTGCGAGTGTAAGACGGCAAATCCATCTGAGGAGGTCGAGTGGTTGCTGGCCGGGGTTCGAGCCCGGCTACAGTCAAGAATGAAAAATTATCAATAACAATTTTAATAAATTTTCATGTTGTAAAGTTCCTTTCTTCATAAAAATAATTTAATGAAAATTAAATTTGATAGATAAATAGATCAACGAAATAACCACAATACTGAATATTTGTTAATATTAATAATTTTCTATAGAAAGCTTATCGATAGCATTAATTTTCAATAAAATTTTATCGATAGCATTTATTTTCTAAAAAAAAAAAATTATCAATAGAATTAATTTCCTTAAGAAAATTTATTGATATTATTTATTAATTTTTATAAAAAAATTAACGATAAAGTTATTTTTATAAGGAAAATTGTTGAAAATTAAAATTTATCGATAATATTATTTTCTAAAAAACAAATATCAAGAGAATCAACTTTCGATACAAAATTTATCAAAAGCAATAGAAAATTTATCGATATTAATAATCTTCTATTGAACATTTATTGATGGCATAAATTTTCTACAAAAAAATTCTCGATTGTATTCATTATCTATAGACAAGTTCTCGATGGTACGTATTATCTATATAAAATTTAATAATGACATTTATTTTCTACAAAAAATGTATGAATATTTGCAAGTTTCTATAGGAAATTTAGAGAAAGCATTAATTTTTTATAGGAAATTTATCAAAAGCAATAATATTCTACGAAGAATTTATTGATGGCATTAATTTTCTATAGAAAGTTTATTGATAGGTTTGATTTTCGATTAAAAATTTATCGATTTAATTAATTTTTTTATAAAAATGTATCTACTTTTATTTTCTTTATTAGATTTAACGATAAAATACATTTTTTATAAAATTTTATCGATAATATTATTTTTTGAAGAAAATGTATCGATATTAGTAATTTTCTGATAAGAATTTATCAATATTAATAATTTTCTATAGAAAATTTATATTAATTTTCTGTAAAAAATTTATCAATTAAACATAGAAAATTTATCAATTGCATTCATTTTCTGTAGAAAATTTAACTTATACATTAATTTTCTATATAAAATGTTAACGATAACATTATTTTTCTGAAGAAAATTTCTCCATTTGGTAAATTGATCGATAACTTTAATTTTGTATATACAATATAAATATTCGATAGAATATTTGTCGATAACATATTTAAGAAAATTCTGTTATGAAAAAATTTTGAAAAAAATTATTAAACTTTAAAAAATAAATTTTGTACTGCAAAATTTTAAGTAACGCGACTATTTTATACGAATATTGTATTTTGATAACCTTTTATGCAGCTTATTTTAAAATCTGGACATGTTTTGAAAATGTGTCGGTTTCAAATAAGTTCTTTAACTATTCAATAGAAAAAAATCAATAATAAAATGTTTCTTCCGTATTGTAGAGCTGTCTACTGTAACGCAGATTAATATTTGTCTTACTTTGTGCACGTGACGTATGACTAATATATTTTTACTTTATAAATTATAAGCGCACTGACCATTAAACCATGTTTTAAACAAATACAATATTAAATGTTTATCTTTAAGACCAATATTCCAAATGTCATATTTCAAAATAACCCTAAATAGATTTTAAATAAAACCCAAAAAGTATGCAACGGTATTTACCTAAAAGCTATTTTTTGGATGGTAGACATTTGGGTATGTGTGTATGAATTTTTTCTGGTATGTTTTGTAGTTTTAAAATGAGGGAAAAAATCATTTTCTTGTTAACAAATGTACACATGTCAATTAGAGAGAAAGCAAAATAAAAAAAAAATGTAAAATAAGAATAACAAAAATTTATCGTAAAACGAAATTAAAATCTAGTCAACAGTTGGCGTTTAATAGACAAACAGACAAAAAATGAAAAGGGACACACAGCCAGAAGGACAAACCTATTGTATTGTAAAGTTTTACAAGAAATTAGAAAAATTTAAACCCCATTTTCAAGAATTTGTGTGAAATACAAACATTTTTTAAGTAAAGTTTAAAGTGTTTTCTCTCTAATATCACTAGCAAGTGCTAAAAATGCGTGATAAAAACAGGGACTAATTGTAATGGCTCCCAATTGGTGATACTTTATCTTAATCTTCACTACTTGTAGTTTAGTTAAGACAACTTAACTTGTTTTAATGTTGTAAATGCTAAAACTCTCCGGATAATACACGTACGCAAAAGGGACATGCTGCAAATGTGAGAAAATTAAAATAAATTTGTGGGAGTGAATGAAAAAATTATATTGTCATTTGAGATTATTTAATAGAATAGTCCTTAAAGAAAGGGAGAACAATTAAGAGGTGTTCAAAAATTTACCTTTAAAATTAAGGAAATTTTTCAAAGAAAAATTTAGCTTTAAAATATTAAATCTATGAGTTTTAAAGAAGTTTAAAAAAAATTTTTTTGAAAAATATTTTTTGTGAAACTACATTTTTTAGGAAATGCCTTCTTCTTTTTTTAACAAATTATCGTAAAAAAATATATCTTTTAATTAAAAAGTCATTTTTTAAAAAAAGCTTATTTTAAAGATTTTTATTAAAAACATTACATTTTGAAAAAAGTTCCCTTGCAAAAAAGAAAATATATGTATATTGTTGAAAAAATATCTTTAAACTAAATTTTTTAAATACGTATTATGAAAGAAAAATTTTAAATAATTAAATTATAAACTAACTTTATCAAAAAAAGTACTCTCTTGCAAAAGTATAAAGAAAAGTACATTAAAAATATAAGCATTGAAAATTTATAAAAAGGTCCTTTTTTATAAGAAAAACCACTTAGCATTTTATGTGTATATTTTCAAGAAAAACTATTTATAGCAAAATTGTCGCGTCGAAAACATAAAAAAGTTTTAAAAAAGTAACATTCTGAAAATTGTACCTTTTTAAGAAATAAAAATATATTTTTCCAAAAAAATACTTTGTTTTAATTTTTACAGGCTTCAATTTATTTACAAATAAGGATTTTTACAAAAAAAAAAAAAAAAAAAACTTCAAAGAACTTTTTTCTAAATTGGTACTTTATTAATTAGGCATAAGGTAACTTTTCAGATGTTTTTCAGCGTAATAAAATTATTTTTGAAACTCTATCCTAAAATGGAAGGACAAAAGGGATGCCCTTATGATTGACATTAATCAACAAGAGGATATTAACTAAAAATTTAATAATTTTTAGCAGAAGCGGAACAATTTTTAATTTTGCACTAAATGCATATGAAAAACAATTTTTAAACCAACCTTTTTCATAACCAAAAAGTAGACAAAATAGCAAGATACTTTTGCAGTGCGTAGATATGAATATGACGTGTAAATTTTTTTTAAAATATTGAAAAAATACAAATTTTGAGTTAATAACCTCTTGTTGATCAAGTGCGATATGTATGCATGCCACGCAGATGAACAAACTATGTCGAAGAGGCGAAACCAACTTCTGAAACTCAATATGGTATAAGAATGCAATGATCGATAAAAATGTATCGACTAATCTGACGAAATATCATGGTACGAGAAAATTGCTGTAGATGTTAAAATAAATTGAACCAGCAGACAAAATGTAATCGTTTGCACCACAAGAAGAAATTAGCACAATTAACAATCTTGTGCAAATGGTCTTGCAACGTAGCATTTGCGAAATGGTAGAGTATATTTTTCTCTACACCAAAATAATATACAGCAGTGCACTTGCTTCGCTTTTGCAAAAACGCAACGCTTAAAACCCAGAGGTAATATTTACTCGACTAATGGAACACTTACTGCCTGTTTAACGATATCGAACGTTAACGTTCGCCTAGAAAATTACATTTAAAACAAAAACAAATTTTAGAATTTTGTTTTTGTTTTAAATATAATTTTCTATGCGAACGTTGACGTTCGAAATCGATGAACGGGCTGTTAATTACAAACCGACCATGATGGTGTATCGGATTAATTTAATTTGCTCATAATAAGAAAATAAAAATTAAACAGAAAAAGTATAAATAAAATATAGTACCACGGAAAATAAAAATAATAAAAAAAAAACGAATGAAACGAGATAAGCCCAATGAAAAGTGAACAAAAGGTAGTTGTTGCCAAAAAATTTTCTTAGACAGAAAATAATGATATTTATCAATCAGCTTTGAGTTTCGTATTTTGCAACAAGTGTTGTAAACCTAACCAAAGTGCTTATTCACAATTAATAGAAAATATTTACATTTGCAAGCTGAAACGCACAAGATCGTGAATTTAGCTATTGTGAAAAAGCCACGAGGTGCACAGGTAGCATATTAACCAAGCACCACTTTCGCCGGAGAGAGGCTCGAATACAAACATCTCACAAAGAGCTGATGCTCCCCCGACTATCTTGAACCAGCACTTTCTTGCAAAACTGGATAGAAAAAATTAGCTCATAAGAATTTTTAGTAATATATGTTCTCCTTTTTCAATAAATTTGTTATTTTCCAATATTTTTTGTGTTTTCCTATGAATCCAAACCGTCAGGTCCAAGTCAAATAAACGAGATTTCCTCCGTGTCAACCATGTCTTTCTTATTATCTGTCCTTCAAAGTCCAAGTCAAATAAACAATGTTCACGCTACGTCCACAATTCTAAAGCTTTTTAAAATTATATGGACAAAAACCCCACATATGGGCTGTGCACTTCCATTCACTGTCCATATCGTCGGCTTAATATGCAACCCTGCTAAATCCACTTTTTAAGTAAATTGAGATTTTGATGTCGTGTGGTAGAGAAGTTTTCGCCTCTTTGACCAGCATGAAGTTTTTCTTCAATTTGTGTCTTGAAGTGTGTTGAACCAAAATTTTTGGTATTTTTTTTAATTTGCAAATGTTAAATATAGAAAGTTTTTTGTCCCTCCTGTAAAATTTACTGAAAGGAAGTTAGCAGGTTTGTTATACCGACCAAAAAAAAAAGGTACTTTTTGGAATAAGTACCTTTTATTGAAAAATTGTTTCTTTTTGAGAGAAATTGATTGTTGAAATGAATCTAAAAACATATTTTTTTTTTATTTAATTTCAAATTTTTTCCTTTTCCCTTCTTAATCCTGCAGGTCATCAATAATTCATAGACAAATAATTCGTCCAACACATTTTATTCTTTAACATTTCCAAGTAGAAAATTAAGACCAATGTTGCATTAGACAAAATCCCCAACACTTTATTTCTATAATAAATAAATAAAATAATGGAAAGCCAACAGAAGCAATCAACCTTAGAAACACTTACCATAAAGGTCACTTGTTTCGATGTTGTATATTTTGCAATTACATCTTCATTTATTTCAGCACAAAATGTGGGCTATAATATAATAAAACCAACAACAGTTACAACAAAAAGAGTTCTTACAACAAATACAATATTGTAAGTTGTTGCAAGTTGTCTGTTAAAAACAAAACAACAAGACAAATTTGTAATAGAACTTGAATAAAACAACCACAAATGTAAAAGAAAACAAGTGAAAAATAAAATAACAACTTAAACCGAAAAACACACACAAGAAAACAGTGGATAGTAAAAGTAAAACAACGGCTTTTAATTAAAATTGAGATTAACTTTAACATAATTTTTAATAAAAAAAAGGAAACAAAAACACTAATAAAAATAATTGCCAAATTACTGCTAAACAATTAACAGGGTTTTTTTTTGGGCGACGGGGAAGATTATAGATTTTTTTCCAGTAGAAGTACACTTTCCTTTATTACTGTTAAATAGAACAAATGGTAAAAGGATAAACTCTTAGAGTGGTAGCCAGTGCGGGCAAAATTACAAAGCAAAAAAAAAAAAACAAAGGAATATTGCAACATAAAAAAAGGGAAAAACAACTTAAACTTGTATTGTAAAATTTAAAGTTATGAAGCCATTACGCAAACACACAGATGCCAAACAAAGATGCACTTTAATAAATACTTTTGCATCATTTTGTCTTGTTGTACAACAAACAAACTAACCACATGCAGCATTTGAAAGTCAAAATGATCGAAAGATTAAAACAATTTTGAACGATATTTTTAAATTTTCATTAAAAGAAAAAACGACTTATCTGTGGTAAGATACAAATCCAAAAAAAAGAAAAAACGTAAAGTTAAAAACAAACTCAATAGCTTATCGATAATTGTATTGCATAGCTTGAACGTCTTTTAATGCTTTCAAACGTTGAATACAACAAGGAAAATAAGCAAAATGCTTCTAAGAAAACAACTTTGGGCCATTTAAGCAACAAACTGCCTGCCTGTTCATCTACGTCCAAACGAAGACTTCATTCGATCAACTTACATTGAAAACAAAAAAAAAACAAATTATAAAATATAGCTTTTGTTTATTTTAAAATTTAAGCGCACTAAGTCTTCGTTTAAAATCCATGAACCATAACATGTTCGGAGGCAACCATAATATGGTTGTGGCTTCTTGATGGAGGACTAATTCAACCATATTATGGTTGACGGTGACAATAATATGGTTAAATAAAACATAATATGTTTAAAATTTTCTTAAAAAATAGTTTTGTTGAAGGTGACCATATTTAAACATGTTTTTTCTCTGGGTGTACTACACAGAAAAAAATTAATTTTCATATTTGAATACGAAAATCGCATATTTGATTAAAAAATGTATAGATTTTTTTTTTTAATATTCTGCGATGACGATTTTTAAGGTATTGATAAAAAAGTTTGTTAAAATAGTTATTGATTTTAAAGTCAACAACCAAGTTTATTGAGTCAATGAAAAAAGTTGTTGCCCAAAAAAATTCTTTTCCACAAAACGTTTACGTGATTTGTTAAAATAAACCGTTGGAAATGTTGAATAAATCAAACAAGATATTTATTGAATCTTTATTTATTTATTTATTTATTATGTTAAATTCCCAATTTTTATTCTTTGATAAATACACTAAAATTTATTGTAGGGTGATAAGCTAGTTCCTATGCGCATTTCGCTGGTTGCTTAGGCGAGATCATCAGAAAACCTTTTTCCTAAGACTTTGGAAAAACTAAAGGTATTATATAAATAATACTGTAAAGCGAATCAGAATTATGAGCTATTAAAAAATGGACAAGAGTTAAAGATATATACTGTCTTTACTTTGATTCAAATAATTTTATTCTAATTTCTTCGACCTTTTTAAATATTATTCTTCTTTATTAATTATTGAGGTCACTTTTATTTCAAATAGTTCTCTTATTTATTCTATCAATATTTCGATTTCCTTTGGAAATCTTCTTCAGGATATTATTTTTATAAAATTATTTAATATCCTGAAGAAGATTTCCAAAGGAAATCGAAATATTGATAGAATAACTAAAGGTGCATGTAGACGACATGTTTTTTACATCTGACTTGTCAACTTTTCAAGTCACATGTAATTGTGCATGTCTGTCAAAATTGCTGTTTTAAAGAAGGTTTATAATATTCGGTCACAAACGTACATGTAATTTGCTTCTGACATTGTCTTTGTTTTTTTCGCATAGTTATTGCAAAAACCAAAATACAAATACCGCCACGAAAATTTTTATTTACGCCGTAAAATAGTTAAGCCATCTTAACATATTTTTCTTTTAATTCAAAGATACTAATTTAGGATATTATAATATAACGGTTTTTATATATTCTATTCAATGGTGGGATGACCATACATATCTTGGTATTGTAAAATATTAATTTCAGCCGGCTAATGATTCCGTCAATAGTGAACGCCGCTGCCGGTTTCTTCTCGGCATAGATTTCTGATGTCAGATGGTTTGTCAGAAGAAAATAGAGCACGCTCCAATTGAAATTTTGTCAGATGACTTTGCATCTGACTTTTACAGAAGCAAAGTTAAAAAGATAATACCGTGTTTAGATATACCTTTTTTATTGAGTCAATATTCGGTTTATTGACATAATTATCTTTCTGTTCACATATACACAACTTAGCTAACTCAATTTATATTACTACTACATACAACATTCAACGTAAACACAAATGTACATGTATAAGCAAAATGTAAACAAGTTTTGACATCTTTAAGGAATAAACATCTGGCTTTTGCAACGACCTAATTGATGGGCATTTGTTTTGTTGTAATTTCAGTTGCCAAATGTCAAAACCCTGCTTAGTAAGCTGTGTTATGCTCAATAAACACACTTGTGACAGGGTCGCATTTTAATTTTACTCAATATTTATAACAATTTCGTATTAATTGAGCAATAACTAAATTGCAATTTTATATGGATAATTGAGCTCAATAATGTCATTTATTGCGTAAAACTCAATTAAGGTGCATATCTGAACACGGTATAACACACGACATGCATGCAGTTTGCAGTGGGGAATTTGACATGTCAGATGACAAAAACATGTCGTGTACGGTCGCCTTAAGAGAACTATTTGAAAAAAAAAGTGACCTTAAGCTCAAAAATTAATAAAGAAGAATTTGATTCAAATATTTTTTTTTTTTTAATATGAAGAAACATTTAATTATTTTATTAATTAATATGTTTTATTGAGTGCTATTTTGCAGAGTGTAATTTTGATAAATATTTTCATTGAATCAAATAAAAAGTTTGTTGCCCTAAAATTTTATTTTTACCCAACTGTGTTGTTACAAATCGTTGGTCTCATGTAGAAAAGCCATAACTCACATAATTGCAACTTTACAGGAGAAGGCAAACACATAATAGAAACTGGTTGTATCATAATGCAAAATGGCTTCTTCAATTGCTTGTAAAACTGATATTTTTGATGCTATTGCATTAAATTCTTGTGACTAGGTGTATTTGTGGGAAAAGTATTGGAAGCACTAAAAAACTCAATTTCGAAAAAAAATCGAGTTAGGGCCTTTCTACATGGGACCGACGAAACGTTCTTGAGATACCATAACTTAAGAACGAGTAAATTGATTTAAATGAAATAACCAGCAAATGATTTGGTGTAAAATCCCAAATCGCACTCAAGTTAAAATTAAAATTATAAACAATCCCATAAAAAACCTAAGTCCGTTAGAAAAAAACTGAAAACGGATTCCAATTAGACGCTTTAAAATCTTAATATTCCATATCGTCCCGTTTCTTTTAATGGTAGAATATAACATTTGTATTTGTGGGAAAAGTATTGGAAGCACTAAAAAACTCAATTTCGAAAAAAAAACGAGTTAGGGCCTTTCTACATGGGACCGACGAAACGTTCTTGAGATACCATAACTTAAGAACGAGTTAATTGATTTGAATGAAATTACCAGCAAATGATTTGGAATAAAATCCCAAATCGCACTCAAGTTATAATGAAACTAATTAACAATCCCATAAAAAACCTGAGTCCGTTAGAAAAAAACTGAAAACGGATTCCAATTAGGCGCTTTAAAATCTTAATATTCCATATCGTCCCGTTTCTTTTAATGGTAGAATATAACATTTGCCTCATGATTCCATTCATATCTTGACAAACTTGTATGAAAAAAAACAAAAATTAAAGCTGTTTCGAAAACCTCGTAATCGAAATACAAAATGACATTTGAACGCATTTCGAATCAGTGTTCCAAAATAAGCGCTAAATATCGCTCCTTAGTGTTCGGTTCAGTAGATTTGTGGAAAAAAACGCTAATAGTTTTTGTGTAGAAAATCCTCTAAAAAAATAACGTTTCCGTGATTGTCATCTTTCGATCACAAAAATTATACTGTTTTTATCAAACTCAACAAAAGATGAGAACATTTAATTCCGTTCCTTTTTTTTAAATCCACAAACTTCATTGTGTTCGCTTCGGCTGATTAATGTTCGTCTCTTTTGGCTGGTAAATAAAGCCAAACATTTTTTACAAAAACAAAAAACACAAACGAAAAAAAAAAACAAAAAGCCAGCAAAGTAATTTTACACAAACAAAACATATACACAATACACACGCAAGCTGTTCGTGCTGCAGTCGTTGCTAAAATTTTTTTTTTTGTTCATTTCTTTATCAATGTATTTAAAGAAACATTATAGAACATTAAAAGAAATTGTTTGTCTACAGTATCACTACAATTGTTCTGTTTTTAACGAAGATCAGAACACTATATAGTGTTCGGCTTTTTCTTAAAAATAGTTACGAACGGTATTAATGGTTGTGTTCGTTTACACAATCACTAAAAAAATAGATATCGTTCTTGGGTGTTTAAGCCGAACGCTAAATAATGTACTGTTTATTTTCGAACACTGGTTTTCATACAAAGTTCAAACAGAACATTATTTAGTGTGCTGTACACTCATAACGGCACACTCATAAACGATATAAATTTTTTTTAGTGTTTGTTTATTAGTGCACAATCCCTAATACCAACGTTCATAATTAGACAATGCGACAGTCAAAATCGGGATGGGATGAAACCAACGGGAAATGTTATATCGGTAAAAAAGAAGTTATACGTGTCCCGGCGTTTCGCTGGGTCACGCCTAGGAATCGAGATATATCGATTTGAAGTTAGTAACTATCATATAGGGGAAATTGTCACCTTTGGTGGTCTTTTTTTTGACATAACTCGAGACCAACTAGTCCGATTTTACTTAAAGAAATTTAAAAAAATTAGGAATTACAATTCCTAAATTCTGTTCATACATACGTTTCGCTACATAAGCAACAGTTTCGCAGTTATCAATTGAATTTTTTTATTTTTAATTCATAAAAAAACCAAAACGGTAAAAAAAGTGTCAAGTCCTATTACTTTCACGTAAAGGCACATAACCTTTAAACAAAATGAGACATAGATCATGGAAATCGATGGACGCGTTGCGCTATTATTCACAATTAAGTGAAGCTCGAACCCCGGCCGGTAGGTTACCATGACATGTTTCGATAGCACCCACTCGATCTCCTCAGATGGATTTGACGTCTTACACTCGCAGCCATCGAAGACTACTGACGTCAATAGTCAAACATCAATCCTTAAACCAAATTGTATTTTAACCTTTGGTAGATCGAAGTTTGCTTTTTTTGAATGATTATCCATTTTAATTGATTTTACATGTTCTTCCTTACTTCTGTTTTTTCGTACTTTTGTCAAGAATTTTTCTTGAAGTCCAAAGTTAATTTTTTGTTTTTTTTTCATTTTTGTCTTTCTTTTTCTTGTTGACCTTTTTCAGCACAACTTGAAGGACAAATTTGGATTAAAAACCATAAATAGTTCAACAAAATAACCACAATACTAATTATAAAATAAGTATTAGTTATATCACAAACCGAACCGAAGTTATAGCAAAATATATTTCATTAAACCTGTATCTAAAGGCTCATTTTGAAAACTTTAATCGCATTTTGCCAAGTTTGATTTTTTTGAGATATGACTATGTTGCAATAAAGGGAAGATATGTGCTATGTAGATAGTTTTAAAACTTTTAAATTAAATAAATAATGTCAAAAATCAAAAAACCCGCTTGCAAAAACTACAGTTTTTATACATTAAAAAGACCGAAACAAGATTAAGGAAAACAAAATTAAAACAAATTATAAACAATGTTTGCACTTATTCAGTTTAAAGGGGTCTATACACGTCAAGTATTTCTTATCAAGCGCTACGGTAGAATTAGCGAAAATGTGTTTGTATGTGTCACACCGACGATGCTGGATGGAAAATCAAAACATTTAGATAAGACAGCGAATATTAAGTCCAGCACACGAACACGAGTGAATTTGCCTGCTGGACAAGCATTTGAAATGTGTATTTGGCCCATAACAGACTTTTAATTGATCTGAAAGCCAAAGTTTAGTACAATTATGTTTATCAGCAGGCGGAAACCAATAGTTTTGTTCGGTTTATAATTTCCAATTTCCCGCCTGCTTATAAAATATAGGCTTGAACTCATATTTTTTAAGACAACTTTTTATTTTCTTCTTATATTTTTGTCTTTTTAGATCCGGCACATTTTGTGAGAGGTGCCAGTTAGTTATGAAAAACTTTTAAAACTAATTTATTATTCCTAGAAATCGAGTGGAATTGAAGTCGATGGACATTCTTAATAAAAAAATCACCTAATTTTTTTATAATCTTAAGTTTTTAAAATTACTTTGATTTCAATTTCACTGATAACTTATAAATTTTTGTAATCTTCTTTAATTTAAAAATTTTTTTACGATAAATGTTAAACTATATATGAAAAATGTGCTATTAAAGTACCAAATTTCTAACGTATGGAATTTGACGTTTGTAGTGATATACATAGTTTGTCTCTTACGCAATAACATCTAAAAAGGGTCTGAAATATGCTCAAAAGTTTGTGTGATAAAAATAAATGTAGAAGTTAAGAACATGTTATTTAGTTTTAAATAATCTTAGAGTTAGAAATAAAAAAAAAAAATTTTATATTAAAAAAGTAAAATTTTTATGATATTAATCTTAATCGATTAATTGCCATAAATTGTTCGAGTTATTCGTTATTCGAAATTGGCTATTTTGATTATTCGATCAAATAATGGCGAAAAAATTATGGATGCTCTACTAAGTACACGTAGAAAATAAATAAAAAAAACATATTCTTAGAGCAACATACTATGGTTGCATTTTAACAATGTTTATGTTTCTAGGTTACCATATTATGTTAAAATATGACCAACGAATTGTTAGGTTAGGTTAGGTTCCATTGGCAGCCGTGATCAAGCACAGCTCACGTGGGTCCATTAATTAGTTCCCGTTGTGTTACCATGTCACACCGTCTCCCATGGGTCCTATGTTGTCTGGCTGCTAGTGTTCCCACGCAGCCATCCGGTCGATTCAGTAAAGGAGTGGATCCTGTTTACATCAACATCAGAGAGACAAGTTTTGTCCCCAAGGGCTCTTCGACCAAACATTTCGAGTCTTAGATCTCCGAAAGCCGGGCAATTACAGAGAAGATGTTCCGTTGACTCTTCCTCCTCCTCGTCGCCGCAACTTCTACAAAAGTCATTGTAAGGGAGCCCCAGCCACTGGGCGTGCCTCACAATGGGCCAGTGGCCAGTTATAACCGCAATCAGGTTTCTTAGATGATGTCTGGACAGCTGTAGTGCCCGCCGTGTCCTTTTTTCATCTATGACGGGCCAGATTTTCCTGGTTTCCCCACAGGTAGTTTCATCGTGCCACCTCCGACTGGCGATAATATGAAACTTGTGCGCTATAAGTTGCTTGCTCCTTGGGAGCGAAGCACCTACATTATATGTTGAACCGTCTCGATTCAAGGTGGTGCCTGCATGCGCCAACGAATCCGCCATGCAGTTCCCCAGTATGTCCCCGTGTCCGGGGACCCAGTTAAGGGTGACCAGTGAATGTCTCGCTATCTCATCCAAAGACATCCGGCATTCTCGGACAATTCTCGATGTGATGAACACATTCTCCAGGGATCTTATGGCCGCCTTGCTATGGGTAATAATGTGAATATCCCTTCCAGATATTTCACCGTATCGGATGCGTCTCGCGGCTGTGTGGATGGCCATTATCTCGGCCTGGATGACACTGCAGTGGTCCGGCAGCCTCATAGGAATGCTCCAGTTTAGCTGCTCGGAGTATATACCAGAACCGACACCATACAGTGTTTTAGACCCGTCCGTGAAGATTTGAATCGCATTCGCGGGAATTTGTAGGTCATCATAGTGGACCACGTTATCCAAAATGCATACCGTGAAGCCAGGATCAAAGATCGGCTCGGGTGTGACATAATCAACATCCATGTGCCAATTAATTTCGTTCAGAATATTAGCATGTCCGATATTGAAATCCCTCCATGCTCCGGTGGCCCTTAGTCTTACCGCCGCGTTCGCAGCCAGCCTTTTAGCTAAAATGTCTGGTGGTAACCAGTTTAAAATCGTAAACAATGCCTTAGAGGGGGTTGTTCTAATGGCACCTGTTACCGCTATCGCCACCATTCTCATTGTACGTTCAAACCCAGTTTGATGACTCTTCACCTTAAGCGCCGGCCACCAAACAGCTGCCCCGTAGAATAGAATGGCTTTAATGACACATTCGTATAGCCAGTATACATTCCTCGGGTTAATTCCCCAGTTAAGACCAATGGCCCTCTTGCAGCAATACAATGCAGTTGCCGCCTTATTAGTCCTGGAAATGGTGTTCATCCTCCAGTTCAGTTTGCTGTCCAGTATTAGCCCAAGATACTTGGCGCTGTCAGACATTTTCAGTAAGACCCCCTTTATCCTCGGGGTATCAAATTTGGGAATTTTGTATCTCCTTGTGAAAAGTACCAGTTCCGTTTTGGCAGGATTTACATCCAGTCCACATCCCTGGCACCATTTTGTTAGGACGTCCAATGCGGACTCCATTAGTTCAGACAATAGTCTGGGATCTTTACCCAGAGCCACAACTGCAACGTCATCCGCATATGCAACCGTTCTGCAGCACGTCCTTTCCATGGCCCTGAGTAGGGTATTCATATTCAGATTCCAAAGTAATGGTGAGAGTACACCACCTTGCGGGGTGCCCCTAGTCGCAACCTTGGAGATGTTCGAGGCGCCTAAGTTGGATTCGATACGCCTGAAGTGCAAGATGCTGCTGACAAATTGAATAATCGCCGGGTCGATTTCCAAATATCTCATTGCGTTAATAACCAAATATCTCATTGCGTTAATAACCGATTCAGGTTCCTTGTAGTGCAGGGATCTCTCTAACGAATTGTTAAAATCAATACAAATTTTTCTGAAATCAACCATAATATGGTCATAATCAACAATATTTTGGTCAATATTAACAATAATAATGGTCAAAACTAACCATATTATGTTTAAAATTAACCATAATATTGTCAAAATTTCTCAGAATTTTGACAAAAGTAACCATATTATGGTCAGAATTAACAATAATATGGTCAATTAAACCATATTATGGTTTTTTATTTAATCCATTTTTTCAATTTGTTTGTTATTTAAATGTCAAATTATAATTTTATAAATTTTTTTTTCCTGTGATTCATATTCCAGCCTGTGATTCTTAATGTATTTTAATGAATGATTAAAATAAAATGAATGAGAATTTTAAGCAAACTAGCAACTATTGTAAAATGCAAACGGCCAGAATGTTGTTGCTTTTTAAACATATTATTTTTATATGTTTCAAAATATTATTATTTCATATTATTGCATATTATTGTTATTCAATATTAACCATAACATGTTGGAGGAAACCATAATATGGTTATAGCTTTTGAATTGATGAATTTAACCATAATATGATTGCTGTGATAATAATATGGTTAAGGTAAATATAATATATTTAAGTATATATTTGTAGCTTTATTTTATTACAACATTATATTGCTAAACTCAACCATATTTGGAGTTTCAAGAGAGGTAGACACTTTATTGTTAAATAGAAACAAAATGTTAGCAATCGTGAAAAAAGTTTTGTTAAATACAACAAAGGTTTGTTTGTTGCCATTGCAGAGATCATAATATGTTTTTTAACCATACTTCAACCATGTTTTTCTCTGCGTGAAGATGAATGGTCTGCTTTAGCAGTTCCTAGGGTGATATGGCTGACATCTGTCGTGACCTAGAAACAAAGTATTTGATGTAGTAGTGGGAATCCTTGCTAATCTTTGATTCCTAACTTTTTCCCAGGTGTGGCTCAGGCCTGACCTTTGCCATAATGTTAACTCCTTTTCCAGGGCAGGGGAAGTCAGCGTGCTTCTTTGATTGATTATTAAGTGGTTGAAGCCACTTAATTATTCAAAACTCAAAAATCATGATTAAAAATGTTTGTTTTTTTGCCAGGCAAGCACTTAAACCACTACGCCACGCCGCCACTAAAATGTATATTTGATGACCTCGAAAATGTTGCACTTTGCTATTACATTTGCATGCTTTTATCAAAGTTTTCTGTCATCTACAGCATTTAAAAGGAGTGGAGAGGTAGATTATTTTAATTGTTATAAAAGCTTGATGGATGCACACCGGTTATTAGATATAAATGCTTTGAATGACATTTTAAACTTTATTTGCCAAAAATTTTTATGTAAAACTTTTCCTATTAATCTAGACCACTTCTACACAAAAAAAAAAAAAACAAAATACAATCACTTTTACTTTACAAAAAATATGCATAAACTTTTCGTTAAACTCAATTTCATGTATATATTTTTTTTAATGGGAATGAAAAATAATAGAAAGTAAACCGTAAAATTTAAACCAACTAAAAAGTATTTTATATTTTACTGACATTCTGTCAGAAGGTCTGTTATGGAAATCTAAATAAGTATGTGATTTTCATTTAGATGTGACCGAAAGAAGTACTCTTTTAAAAGTGTCAGATAATGATCAATTTGCATTAAAAATTTTGTGTTAAATGTAAAAATTTATATTTAAGGATTAACAGTAATTTCAAATTCACTCATTAAATTTATAGAATGGGGAGAAACTTTGAATTCCACACACATATTCATATAAAAGCAATATACAGGGTCTTGAATCAAGCTTTTGCTATATTTAAAATAAAATGTAACAAAGTATGTGTGAGAAAGCATCGCCCTTGTTTGTTGTAAAGATCTAGCAATGCCATTATGCTTGGAATATCATCACTTCTTTGGTCGCATCCAAAATGGTTAATTTTCGATGACCGTGGCGGAAAATTTCCCGGTCGGGATTGGCTATGTTAACTGTAAGGGCCGCTGTAGTTTGTGCCATATTCACACAGACCTGCGACTTCAGAAGCCTGACAAGAAAAAGTCTTTCAGGAAAAAAACCACACAATCTCGGTGGCCAGTTCACATCAACGCTATTCGTTCGAGCGTTGAAGTATAATGCAGGCCTAGTTTTACCGATGGTATGGGTTATTTTGGCTTTGAGGGCTGTTGTGGTTCGTGGTTTATTCACATGGACCGAAGAAAGCTCACAAGATAAAGTTGAACAGGATCAAATCGCACAATCTCGATGACCAGTTCACATCAACGCCAGTCGACATAAATATGCTCTCAAATCGCTCTTGCAGAAATTAAAGAGTGGCGTGAGCAATGTGACACATAGTTTCAGCCTGTTGCTACCAAATGTTTTCCGAATCAGGCCAAACGTGGTTGTTAGATATTGATCTTTAGCACTCTCTGTTTACATTAATGTCTTCGCCAACGTCGTTCTCAATGAAATATGGACCGATGACGCTCCAAGTCCCAGTTGATACAAAACCGCTCCTTTTTAAGTATGCATTGATGTTTTTGGATCACATAAAAAGTGGTATCGTTCAAAATTTGTAAATTTTATTTGTTGACCTTCAGAAATGGGCTATGTCGCTAAATATGATTTTTTGCTGAAAATTAGGGCCATTTCAAAGTTTTATCATTTGCAATTATTGCTGAACGCTGCAGCTGTATCTGTCCATGGTAAAACTGGCTAAATAATTGACAGCCAATTTGACAGGTGTGGTTTCCACAATATGGCTGCTTTCAACTGGCAAAGTAACGAAGTCCCTAATTAAAAAGCCTTTAAATGTTATGCTTGAAATAGAGAATAACTTTTTCTCAATTTAACTTCCTTCCATTAAACAGAGTATGTTGAGTTTAAAATTGCATCTCTTCAGATTTCTGGGAAAAAACAAAGTACTTTACAATATATTGTATTTTATTTGCCATTTACACAAGTAAAAGTATTATAACGTAAATATATACATATAAATCAAATGTACATATAAATACAGTGGTGGCCAAAAAATTAGGAACAATGCTTTGTGAACCAACTATTACAGTGTCTAATTTTACTTATAAGGACCCTTATTCAACGAGTAGACAACTTCTTTTAGTTTATTAAAAAAAAAATAATTAAATTATTTTTCAAGTTTTCCGTTTAATTTTGTACGAGTCGTACTTTGATTCGAGTCGTGCTCAATTTTCATTATTTTTAGGTCCTAATATTTTGCGAAGAATATTTCTTTTATATTTAGTTAGTCTTGCCTCGTCTGTAGTGTTTTAAGTCCAGATTTCGGCAACGTAACGCGACCTGAGAACAACAAGGTTCTATTTGCACCTAAAACTATATGTAAGAAAGCACCTTGTTATCCTAAGGTCGCGGTATGTATAGACGGGCCTTGTCATTGTTTTGTAAATTTTCAACTTGCATGTTCTGTAAGCGTACGTTTTTAAACGCGTTTAAGCAAAATGTCGATTAAGTTAATAAAAGCCGTTCACATTATATTTTAGATGATAAAGATGACAGTTGATTAAGAAAAAAAAAAACACAACAAACAAATTCATATTTCTTTAAAGTATTAAAAATTGATAGAAATACTTTAAAAAAGTTATCAGAAGAAGAAATTGTGAAAATTAATGGACTATTTAAGGACGAGATAAATAAAACATATTGAAGAAATCGTGGTCGGTAGTACACCTGAAAGCCACTTTTATTGTGGTCGATGCTACATCATACTCAGTTCGAGGTATGTTCAGAGTATTCTATGTATGTGATTAATAAAATAATTTAGTTTGAATCATGTAAATTTGAAGTGATTAACAAATCACTTAAATATATGAAAAATCACCTAGATTTTTTGTGATTAGAGCTTAATCACGTGCGAGATGCTAAAGACATTTAAAAACCGAAGTGTGAACAGAGCATTAAATAGCAACAAGTTCGCATTGAAGGTCATGTTTGAAGCTACAATCCATTCAGTAATACAGTCATGCATTGAATTATCATTTCGGATTAGAATAACGGGATAGTTGAAACTGTGTACACCTTCAAACATTAAATCCCCCATTCAAAGGTTGTCTATAGTTCTCTGATCTGGATAGTATCATTTATATTTTGCCACAAATTTTTGCCATAAATTTTTGTCGAAGCTGTTTTTTTTCAGTTATTCCCGTTTTATTTAATATACATATGTATGTATGTCCGGATCTAGCATGATTCTTTATAGTATAATATAGTAGCATACTGTTGTTCATAATGCAAGGTGATGATTTACACCGGTCGTAATGGTGTAATGTTCAATGGTCTTCTTTTGATTACTTCAGGTACCATGTATAATCCTGACATATTTCGTATCTTTTAAATCTGTAAGCAAAATGTACAGGAATAAAATATTGAATTTTCCGTCTCTGAGAAAGTTTAATTTTTATTTATTTATAAGGGAAATCACGATGGGTAGTGCAAAGTGTGCAAACGATGCAAATGCGTGCAAAAATATATACATTTGCACATTACAACAACAAAATGTACGTATTTGCAATTTGCTCTATTTTACTTCGTTTGCACTAAAAAACCATGAGCAAGATTAGTAGTGCATATTTGATCCGTTGCAAACAACCGTAAACAATAAAATTTGACATATTAAGTTCCATATTGTTTTTAAGGAAACTTATAAATTGAACATTTTCGTGGTTTTTAATACAAATTACAGAATTAAATTTAAATTAAATAAAAAGAAAACATATATTTTAATTTGCTTGTGTATAATTCTTAACAAAATCACATTTTTTACAGTGCTGCCAGAAGTTTTTAGTGTGGCCAGAATAAATTGTTAGAAAAATAGCACATTTGCACAAAAAATAAAAGTGGTACGCTCACGATCAATCATAATATACACTGCAAATTTACACAATCAAATTTGCACAATGACCATCGTGATTACCCTTTATATCTATATATATAAAATGAAAAATGTTTGTCATTTTGTATGTTTCTTTGTTGGCTTATAGACTCCTAAGTTACTAACAGATTTTCCAAAAATTTATACAGTAATATCATGTGAGCCCCAAAAATAAAATAGACTACCTATTTTTTCGATAGGGGAAGTGGTACCCTCCATAGGATGCCAATGTCAAGTATCGCATATTTTAAGAGTCGCTATACCAATTTTCTTGAACTTTTTGCAGTAGAATCTTCTAAGCCCCGAGATTCAAAAAAGATAGCAGTAGGGTAAGTGGTGGTCCCCGTAGGACGCCAATGTTAAATATCGCATATCTTAAGAACTGTTATAGTGAGAATGTTCAAACTTGGAAGGTGTCACTCTTATTGTAAACTATACCTTTGAAAATAAAAAGAGGCACAGGGGTAGCAATGCTCTAATGTGATGCATATATTAAATATGCGTAACTGAAGAACTATAATAGCGAGAGTCTTCAAACGTCGTTAAACCCACTACTATGGTAAACTTTTAATTTCAAAATAAAAATTGACTGGTTGGACGGAGTAGTAGCAGTACCCGCATAGAACGAAAATATTAAATACCGAATATCTAAAGATAAACATCTTCAAGCTTTGTAGGACCCAATCTTTTGAAAATCTACGCCTTTCAAAGTAAAAATGAAGAAGGAAGGGGCAGGGGGAGCAATAAATAATATATAAGTGAAAAAGCGTATGTAGTTTTGTTCTCTATAGACTCCTAAACTACTGAACCAATTTTCATGAATTTTTTACACTAATTTTCTAAATATCCAGCGCTTAACACAGGCGATTGATATTTTTTAAGTAAGCGTGACACCTCCCATACAAAGACAATACAGATTTCTACATATTTGGAGTGCTGTAAAAGTGAAAGTATTCCAATTTCGTACAAATAGCTAACATAATAACGCACAACATCTTTTAAAAGTAGGTTTAATGGGAAAAGTAGGAGGCATGGGAACTCCCATACGAATACTCTTGAAATTTCTGTATACTGTAGAACAGTAACTGTAAAATCATTAAAATTAAGTACAAGATGCTTTGTTAGCAATGCACGAGATCTGTTTTAAAATTTTTTTACTAATTTTATTTCGATGGGGGTAGCAAAGCGCAGCGGGTTAAGCTAGTAATTATATATATACATGTACAAAAATTTATGCTGCAAGGTCGTTTCTAATTTGAAGTCCACTACTGTAAGAGCTATTTTTATTTTATACCAATCGAAAATAAAATAAAACAAAATGATAGTGAATCTTATTTCATTTTTATTTCCTTTTAGCTTATAATAGTATTGCCATGAATTCAATTCAATGTATTAGTGCACAGTGTACCCTGCAGGAGATTGAACTAGTACTTTATTAGTACCAAACTAGTACAAAAATAACCAGTACTAGTTCTTAACTGTAAACTTTTCTATAACATCCTAATGCTCAAATTAGCATTGAGTGTGCTTGGAACATCACTAGTACTATTGGTTCTAGACGTGTACTAGTACACTTGGACGACATTGGGTGCTTTTTGCATTAGCATTTTAACATTTCTTTATAATAAAAATGCCATAAATATAAATGATTTGAAATAAAATTTAAAAAGCAGTATCAAAATAGAAATATGTACTGGAATTTTAGTTGTGTTACAAAAAATTCTATCAGTCTACAAGTAGTACCCTTGTACTACATCAAGTACTGGTACTCAAGTGCACTAGTTATTTTATATAAAAACTCTAACCCCGTTAGCACTAGTACTTCTTGTTATAGTAATTGTACTAGTGGCATTTAGACAATTAACTCTTAATCTTCTGCAGGGTATGTACACGTAGAAAAAAAATATGGTTGGAGGCAACCATATTCTAAGAGCAACATACTGTGGTTGGATATTAACAATGCTAATGTTTATAAGGAACCATATTATAGTTAAGTTTAACAATAATATGGTTAAAATTAGCCATTATTTCCTCCATACTAATCATATTTTGGTTAAATTTGAACATAATTTGGTCAAATCCAACCATAGTATGGTTAAAATTACCTATGGTTTTGTCTTAATTAACCATATTATGGTTATATGTGAACATAATTTGGCTGAAATAAACCATTATGTGGTTAAAAGTAATCATTATTTTGTCAAAATCGCCTATGATTTCGTCTAAATTGATTATTTTATGGTTAACTATGAACATAACTTGGTAACAATTAACCATGTTATGATTAAATATATATATAACTCGGTTAAAACTTACCATAATTTGGTTAATAGTTATCATAATTTGGTCAACATTACCCATGATTTGGTCCAAATTAACCATATTATGGTTAAGTGTGAACATAACTTGGTTGAAATTAACCATATTTTCATTAAAAGTAATCATAATTTTGTTAAAGTTTCCCCAGATTTGTTCTTAAGTAACCATATTATGTTTAAATATGGACATAACTTGGTTAAAACTAACCATGTTACTGTGTAATATGAACATAAATTGCTTAAAATTGAGCATAATTTGGTCGAAATGAATTATAATATGGTTAAAAATAATCATAATTTTGTCAAAATTAACCATAATTTGGTCGAATTTAATAATGATATGGTTAAAATTAACCATAATTTGGTCGAAAGTAATTATAATATGGTTAAAATTAACTTTATTATTATTAGTAATTTAATTTATTACGTACCATAATATTTTCTATATTTACTATAATCATATAAGTTAATAACAATTAAAAAGTTAATATATTATGGATATTTATTTTTAAACAGTCTTTTGCATATAATAACGTTTTATCTGGTTATAAATAAAATTTATAATATAATAATAAAAATTTAACATCAATATATTTATATATACATTTGTGATTTAAATTTTTTAAATACAATGAAAAAGTTGGAGATATTATATATTATATAATATTATATATACATATTTACATCAATGTACAAATTTAATATTTTTTGACATACAAACATAGCCAATGTAGTGAGTTTCTAACAATTTTATGTTCAAAGAAAAATAAATGTTTTCATATTCAACCTGAAAAGCATGATAGTGTGAATCAAATCCATGACTTAAAAGCCTTTGAATGCAAAAGTTGTAAGAAGTATTTAGAACATAAATATGATGTACAATTCCAAACACTGGAACCTAATTTTAGAATCTATTATGTCATTATAGTTTATTAAAAAATCCAGTAACTTTATTTGGTATTTTGTATAAATTGTCTTTAAAATATTAATTTTGTTGTTTGAGCTATTGCAAATATTTTTTAAAATCTTGTGCACAGATTCAAACCTCATGGAAGATATATGTTTTAATGGACCAATTTTGGTAATTATATATGCATAATGCAGCATATTATGAAATTTTGGTTTCAAATTTGATTTTGTTAGTTTAAGATACAATTGATTATGTTCTATAACTAATTGGTGAAGGTAATCAGCTACACCACTTTGAATAGAATCAGACTCACAAACTATATATACTATTTTTCTCAAAATCAAATATAATTACCACTCCTCACAGTCGGGGACCAAATCGCCAATAATTAATGCCAAACATTTAAAAAAAACAAGCATTTCAGGTGCAGACAGCTTTAGTTTGTTTTGCTTTAAAAAATCGGATTTCATTATTGGAGGTTTGTTTCTGCTATAAACCGGGCCATAATCAAATATAAGCATTCTATAATTTAATTGCTCTGTTGAAAAAAACTTATAGTCTGATATAAACCGGTTTAAAATAAACATTAATACATAATGGTAAACTCCTTCTAATAAATCGTGCATTACATCTACACTATAGTTTTGCGTAACATGAATTTTTTTTATTGTATTCCAAATATAACGTTCTTTTATTCCAGTAAGCCTTACATTATTTGTTGCTAAATCCGTTTCATAGTTTTCTGGATTTCTTAAGGAATCAATATTTGAGATTGTTTGAATTTTTGTATTGTTACGATGCAGCTTGCATAGGCGACAATAAAAGTTACTGGAAAAACTTTCCGAAAACCCAAGAATGACATTAAGCCCAAGGTTATCCCCTAAAATCAAAGATGGAATTATTTTTACTCTGCTGACATTTCTACCTTGATATATTTAATTATTTTTTAGTTCAATTCCAACAGTTTGTAAAAAATTTAGTTCTTTTATAAAATCTCTAAAAAATTTTGCATTTCCAAATTTTTTTCTATCCTCTGAAAATAACAACATTGCTACAAATATATGAGATAATTTAGATTGAAGATATTCAGGAATGCAGGGAATTTTTATATAAACACCACCAAGTTTTTAGGGTCCTGCATGAGAACCTAGGGCATTTACATTCTCAAATTCATCAAAATATATAAAAAGTGTTAAATTTAATACATTTTCGTTAAGAGAACTTTCAAAATTATTATCCAATTTTTCACTCCAAAATGAGCTTTGAATAAAATTGTAAGACACATTTGGATCGCAAGAATTTAGTTTGCTTATATACGATATAGCTTCCTGTAAAAAAAAAATTCTTTGAAAAACAATTTCAAACATTTTCCTCAAAGGTAGCATTGCTATTGAGTAATCAATTTCTCTTAAAATTGTTTTCCCGCCTAAACTTAAAAATTCTTGAAGTTCCTTATGCAAAGAAATAAAAATTACCTCTACAAAAAAATCAGTTTTTTTTAATTCATTAATAAATTTATACTCAGATAGTAATATGCTTATCTTACACAATTTTTTTACAAAAATCTGAATGTCATATATATCAGTTTTGTCAGACATTTTATCTTTCAAAAGTAACAAATAATTTCTAAAAAAATTTAATATATTTGCAATTATCTCAAAACTCTTATTTCTTGGAATTGATTCATTACAATATGCTTTTACTATTTCTTTTAACAGGTTTAGTCGAATATCTGTTTCTATTGTTGAAAAATTATATCTAGCATTCAAGAAAGAATCTGTGTTATAGATTTGATCATTCGTTTCTGCTACAACAGTTTCATCATCTAAATTGTGATCACTATAAACAGTGCTACTTGAATCTGTCACTGATACAAGCATATCTCTTTCATAGTTCTTGCAATGAGTATCTAAAATATTAGATTCTAAATGATATTTGTACGAATCTAAGCGGCTATACTTTCTATAACAATTGCTGAAGCAACAAGTTATTTGCGATGTGTGTGGATGTCGATATCTGATATGACTTATTAATTTATTAACGGCTATAAACGACTTATTACAACTGGAGCATTCAACGGTTTCCATTTTTTTTAACGAAAATTAAAAGTTTACAAAGTAATAAAGTTAAGAGTAAAAAAACTTATAATATGATGTTTGGGAAAATATACATATGTATGTATGTATATGTATATATAAGAAACTGTTATACTGGCAAAATATATTAAAAAATAAAACTAGTTAAAAAAAGGAACGAAATTTAAGTAATACTAGTATGAAAACTCTGAAATTTGGCAAATCAAGGAAAATATTTTTTAAATTATTTTTGGAGATCATTAATTAATGTGTCAACTGCTGGTATTTTCGCATCCCACTTAGTATCTATTTTAAATATTAATTTTTGAATAACCATCCAAACGTGTTCGCAAAATTTTGGGTACCTGAGATTCATACTCATGAAGCAATAGAAGCAGACTTTGATGGCTTCCAATGGGTTTTCAAATTTGAACCTTTTTCCACATACATCTACATAGGCAAGGCTTATAACTTTGGTACAGTCCCAATAAAATAAATCTTTGGTTGGGTTTCAAGTTTTATACGTTTTATAGAATTTCTAGTTTCATCATCTGCATTTAATATATTCTGTAAAATAACATTTAAATATGTTATGTTTTATTTTAAGGAATTAAAAAAAATTAATTGGTTATTATCATTTTATTTATAATCACTTACATTACAATAACAAATGAATGAAAGTTGGACTTCAAGTTTACTTTTCTTTCTTGCAGTTGGAAGTAAATACGGGACCAACATAAGCCACAGTGCCAATTTTGAATCTGAAATATTCAAAGCTTTTCTTAATATATCTGTATAAAGGAAAAGTTTTTTTTAATAACATACCATTATCCTCTGCTTTTTCAATGTACACTAAAATTTCTTTAGCGGGATTGTCCTTTATTCTATTGGCTTTTTCAATAATTTTTTTATAATAATTCTTTAATTCACAAATGTTTTTTGAATTGGGATATAAAATTTGAAAATCTACATCAAACTAAAAAAAATAATCTATGATTAATAAATAAATTTCCTATTCGATTTTAAATTTTGCTTACCAATTCATAGCTCCTTACGTTTTGAAAAACTTTATATTTTTCAATGTAGTCAATTGTTTTAAATTGCTCATTTTGAAGTTCGTTTCGTCTAAATGAATGTGTTTTCCTCCAGTTTTCTAATATTAGGTTCCATTCAACGCATCCTGTTTTTAAGACCTCAATTAAACATTGGACACCTTCATTATTATTTAAACTATTAAAATTTAACTCACCTGAAACAATTCAATTAATAATTACAAACTTAATTAATTGAATAATTTAAATTTTGTTTACATATGTGGGCATTTCCACCAAGAATTCTACTTTATGTTACGTAACGCCAGAAGGCAATTAACCTTGTATTCAAGGCCCATGTTGTTCAACTTTTTTCGCTTTTAGTTGCGCTTTACGCCAAAAAAATAATAAAAATAGTACATATACAATTTTTTTAAGAAAGAATTTTAATTGCTTGCTGGCGTGATTTTACAAAATTAGACTTTTCGTTAAGTTAGATTTTTTAAATTAATTATTGCTAAACTAGCAACGATACAAAATATGTAAGAACTTACTATTGGCTTCTTTTGGTTTGGATTTAACTCGTCTTTGAATTATACCTAAAGCACTTAGTCGGACTCTTGAGTTGTTATATGCATCGTATAGTTTACCTTTTGCTAAATGTCCATTTGCAAATGGTATATAATAGGTTGCCCTTACTTCTGAGGGAAAAATGTCAACGATTGAATTTGACAATTCTAAAAAATCATCTTTAAGTAATCTGATTGAAAAGTAAAACAAGTATTACTCAAAACTGTATACATTTTTTCAAATATACATATTTACCTATAATTTGGATTGTGCTTCAAAATATAAGATATAATTGTTTTTGCTATTTTAGTGCGTTCTCTATTTTCAAGTGTATTTCCATCTGTAAGTAGTTTTTGAATAACATGCATTCTTTTAATATCCTAAAAAAAGAAGACATGTATATGTAACTAAATTTTTTTAGTGGCTAAATGTAGTCAGTCGTGAATAGCTCGGGTAACACTTCTGATTTAAATAACACACTAATCTAAATTCGACTTAGGTATATACATACATAAGTATTTTTTAATTACTTACATCAGTGGATGGTATTTCATTTAATGAAATGGCTGGACTTAGCACGAAATCTTGCGATAAATTCAATAATTCCGTATCACTGCTGTATGTAAACGTTTTTACCAATGGTTGTTCTTGAAAGGCAATTAGATTTTCGTGTGTGCAAGACGTACTTGAAAATGAATGATTGGAATTCACATTAGGCTCTGCATTTATAGCTGCAGCACTATTTTCAGCATCTAAGGAAAATGTATTATTTTGTAATTTTTTTTTTCAAAATGTTAATTAATTGCATTAACCTAATAACTTTATGTTCAAAACAAAATCGGTACTGCATATGTACTGACTCACAAAGATAGAAAATATGTCCGAATTTATTTCAAAATCGTTTGAATACACATTAAGCTCCAAGTCTTCTTTAATTCCGTACACCTTTTTTACTATAAAGAAATTTATTAATTTTTAGTACTTATGTATTTATAAGAATACTTTTTCTTACCTTGGTTTAAAAATATATTGTAATCGTCTTCACCATTGAAATGGACACCAACAACTCGCTTAATAGTTTGGAACGATGTTTTTATTAATTTAAAGCCTTCCATTATGTTGTTATTTAAGTTTAAATTGTAATTATTATATTTTACTCTTTTTCTAATGTATTTAAATAAAAGTTGTTAAACAACTTACCGAAAAGGGTAAATATTAAATATGTATGTATTTACATACTATATATTAGCAAACTAAAGAATTTTCAATATGAAATATAAAATATCAATTTTAATTGTAAAAAATTAAATCGCGGCGGTTTTTCTTTATTTAAATAGAAGAAATATTTATAAATAATCTGACATCTATGAAAAAAAAATTGTGGGAATTGAAAAATTTTTTACATTTGTATTTATGAATACATACACATTAAAATATATAATTAAAAATTTTTAAGACAAATGAAAAATTCTCTATGTATGCAAATATGTATACATAATAATTTTTATTGAAAATTTGTGACACAAATATAAAAATTTCTTTTGTTTTAATAATTCATATTTATAATAATTTATTTAATTTTTCATATCTAGATATGTATATAATTACCTATGGACATATGTATGTACATCTGTACCAAAATTAAAAGTCACCTTTTTGTCCAAATATTATCTTTATAATAATAAATTTTTTATTTATTTTTTAAAATAATTTTTTATTTTTTGCACAAGACTTTACCGGCTGACTGAAAAAAACAGACTAAACTGATTGAAAGGCGTTCAACAATTTCTTTTGTTGCTTTTTAATCATTAAATTTTATACGAAAACAATTTAAACATTAAATGTTTATTTTTATTATATTATTGTAAAAATCAAAAATATTATTGTTATAAATTACAATACCTATAATTGTAGCTTACATTTATTTTAACATTATATTGTTGAATCCAACCATATTGGAAGTTTCAACATTTTATTGTTAAATTAAAACACAATTTTATTAATCGTGATAAAAAAAATGTTAAAAACAACAACAGTTTGTTTGAGGCTGTTGCGGAGAACATAATATAATTTTTTTAACCATACTTCAACCATGTTTTTTCTCTGCGTGTATGGCTGTGTTCATATATGTATAAATGTATATGTGTGTTATAATGGTTTGTATATTCTTTATGTCTGAGAATTCATTTCACTCAATTTACTTAAGAATCAAAAACAGTAAAACTGTTTACGGTTTGCTCTACATACAGCAAGCATTCTCTTACCATCGGACACTCATACGAACAATTTTTTGTTTATATTTAAAATAAGTAAATACGTGTGTTTGTGAAAACGAGTATAAATGTTCATTTTAAAAAGTTTAATGCTGCTTTACAGAGTGGAGCAAAAGTAGCGTTATGATCGGGGGAAAAGTGCCATAGTTTGACGAGCTGTGTGAGATGTGGATCCATCTTCTGGATTGTTCTGTTCCTCGGGCCTTAAAAATGATGATGAATGCCATTCACATTGACCGCAACTTGTTCCTTATTTTCGAAAAAATATGGCCCACTGGACCAAGACGAAACCGCTTAGTTCTGCTTATAACGTTGGTCTTTTATGGAATAATAAAAAATCACATTTCGCCGGAAAAATCCGAGTATCAGACAACTTTAAACTAACTTTTAACTTAATCCACATCTCAAAAGCCCGGCCAAAGTGAGTTCCATTGATGTTTGGTAAGTATTCTTGGATTTTGGATGACTGCAATTTTATCTACTGACAGGACCATTGAGCTGAATAATTATTTTTTATGTCTGGCTAATCGATTGATGTCTTTCAAAATAAAATCCAACAACTTTGGTACTTTGTTTTGTGCTGACTCTTTCAAAGTCTTTCAAAGTTAGTTCTGAAAAAAACCAAAAAAAAAGTTAACAAAAAACGTATTTACTTGTTACATCATAACGTTCATTATGCGCCACCCTGTAGTTGTAAACACTCAAACACTCACAACATTAACTTTTACAAACACAAAAAATTAAGTTAAGGAAACAGAAGGAAATTGATTTTTGAATTTTTTCCCCCATCTTCTATTCATTTACTCTCTTGTCTGTGATGCATTCGTTAATAAAAGTAAGTTTGTATCTGTATGTGAAAGTTGTAGTCATTTACCAGTAGTGCTGCCAGAAATGTTTTAGCTTATATTGCCAATTTCAAGTTTGAGGGCCCTGAAATTTTCCTATTGTAAAATTTTAGTCCACAAGTTTTTTATCCCATATTCGAAAAAATTGTTTTATTTATAAAAGGTCTATTGAACAAATTTTCATGGGTTTAGTTTAACTTTAAATTTTTGTAATAAAAATTTTTTTTAATGCATACGTTTTGAAAACAAATATTGACGTCGTGGATGAAAGACAAAAATGATCATAGAAAATTTATTTTTCCAAAAAAAAAAATGGATTCTTGGTTTAACTTAAGTGTGTGATCACAAGTTTTCGAACATAGTTTGTGCCTGTAATAACTTATATGGCATTTGGGAGAGTAAACATTTGCTCTCACTTAGACATTTAAGGAAATAGTGTAAACAATTAAAATGGCGAATTTTGTGTCAACAAATCATAATTTGCATGAAGGTTTGCTTTACATCTTCAGATTGAAATAAAGTGCAGCTAGACTTTCCTGAGTTTATCCTTATCGTTCCCCAGTTTGGCTTAAAATCCCTCTAGCTGGCAATCCAGTGCAGCAACATTTTATTGCATGATACAGAATGATGCAGAAAGTAAATTGTATCAAATTAATATTGAGTTTCGAAAGTAAAAATAAATTAAAAATAAAATCTATATACAAACACATTGAAGATAAATTGAACTACT
The DNA here is from genome assembly GCA_963931875.1 of Pollenia griseotomentosa. Classification (NCBI taxonomy): domain Eukaryota; kingdom Metazoa; phylum Arthropoda; class Insecta; order Diptera; family Polleniidae; genus Pollenia; species Pollenia griseotomentosa. The sequence goes on from OZ007561.1 coordinate 15,325,231, forward strand.
TTAAATACCAAAATCAACATGCAGGCATACATATGTATGTATATCTGTGTGCAACAAACTCAAAAATGTACATGTAAACCTGTATGATTATTGAAAATATCGTTTTGGGCAAAGAAAAGAAGAAAAGCCATAATATTTATAAAAAAAAAAAAATAAAATCAAGGCAAATATTATTTTCATTTCTTTTTAATTTACATTTATTTGAGTTGTGTAAAGTACATTGTTAAATTGATGAAGTTGAAAAAAGTAATAAATACGGGTTTTATTAGAAATAATTAAGAGGTTTATTTCTAACATGAGTATGGAAAATTTTTTGGAATTATTTTTATTTTATTTTTATAATTCCTTTTTTTACAAATTTCATTAAAGCAAATAAGTAAGAAGAAAGTCAGGATATGGGATAGTGCTGTATTGAGTTTATTAGTGAATGGGTTTTATGAGGTTCGAAACAAAAATGCATTAGTAAAAAATGAGGTATTGATACGACGAGGGGAATGGGACGCTCATCGAACTTAAATTGGGAACATAAAGGAAAAAATAACTGCAACAGATTGACTGCTAGAATGGTAAACCATCCCACTTTATTTTCAGCCCCAACATTTGTTTCTAATTTGTTTATTTATTATTGACTTTGTGTAACTATATATTTTTATAAAAATTTTAAGTATAAAAAAAACATATTATTTTTTAGATTATAATAGGCTAAATTATAAAGGATTACTTTTGGGACATCTCGAACAAAAATAAGTACTTCTTCTAGTAGAAAAATAAGTAGTCTGTTCGTCAAGTTCTCATTATTTTTCTGCTTATTTTGTAAGCAAAGTTTTTACTGGGTATTTACATACATATGTATAAGCTTTTTTGCCCGCACTTTTTGTAAAAACTGTTAATATATCAGAACGAATTCATCAAATAGTTGGGAAGATCTCATTTCCAACAGAATTGAAATGGTTATTGGTAAAAACTTGATTAATTTATTCATTTTCACAAAACTACTAGTAATTGTTTTTTTCATTGTCAAAATTTTTAAAAAAAATAGGTTAAAACAATTAGCATTAAAAGAGGAAAATATATGATTAATTTTAAATGCAAAAATTATCAATCCCAATTGACCCTATAATCCCGTAAGCACAACTTTTTTGTATTGCTAACCCTAACCTTTATTACGCATTTTATTATTTTGCTATGTGTATCTACAATCGAGAGTAACAGGTCAATTATTAATTCATTGAGATTAATTAATTCATCTTTTTTTTTAAATAAATCACCTTTTCCTCTGCTGGGACCAACCAAGGTATATTTAAAGCAGGTAGCCGCGAGATTACAACAATTGTACAATAAAACAAACAACAGGGCTTTTTATTGCTGTTATGCGATATAAACTGTCAAACAGCAAAGGGGTTGATAAGAGACAACAAAGACAAAAGATAAGGACAAAAAACTTGTTTACTATACAAATTTGACAGTTCGTATCGCAAAACAAGCAAATAAAAAATAAACAGCTGGCATTCCGAGACTACCTGCTTAAAATATACCTTGGGTCCAACTATGAAACAAAGGTTATGGATCATGCAGCATTGTAATTTTTTTTCTGTAAGTAACGCTCATTAATAATTTTCTATTGCTTTCACTTAGTTATTACTCTGGTTAGACTTCAAAATTCATAATATTACATTCGATTCCGTCCGTTCCTTTTTTTTACAATAACAAGAACAATGTTGTAACTTTTTTTTTGGTATAGTTTTAATCATATTTTTTTTGTCATTTAGTACACTCCAGAATTAACATTGAATAACTTTTTCAATTATTGATATAGTAATAATAAGAGATTTTTTTTTTGAATTCATTAATACATGTGTGATGTGTGTGTGTTCGCTTACATATTACTTTCTCTTATATTACTTTTTTATGTATTCTTTTTTTTTTTTTTTGCCTTGATCAATTTCATTTTAAGTATATATGTTTAAATTTTCAATAAATATTAAACCTTCGTTTTGTTAAGAGAAAAAAGAATGCAATTTTAATTTTTAACTAGCGGGGAAGGATAACCTACGAAAAAATGTCAATTTAGCAAAATAATCGTGTACGTTCTAGGGACAGAAAATTAATTCAGGGTATTTTTCTGTCATGGAGTTTGGCAAGTGAATTGCTAGTAGGGTGGGAGAAAAGTGTGCCCAAATTGGCGGACATCAAGCCAATACTTTGTTCATTGTAAGGATTTAGACTTTTATGTTTTTTTTACATACTCTGCTGTAGTGTATAGGCAAGGAGTATGTTATATGTTTGCGTATTTTTGTTTTTTTTTTAGCTGAGATCTTTTCACTGCCTTCTTAACTTTTAATGAAATACACCGAAACGTTTTGTTTTTTTTTTATATTATTTTTTTCTTTTGAAATATACACGCGTAACAAAGGTCTACTTGATCACACAACATGCATGATTGTAACGGAAGAGAGTCTGTGGATTAAAGGCTCATTCAGCCGGCAGTAACAGTTACGTTGCAAATCAGCTGCTTCATTTTGTTGTGTGTATAGCAATTAAAATGATTGTAGTTAGCCGTAAGATGTTACGTTTCAATCTGTAAGAAATAGATTGGCCTTACTTTTTTACGATAAGGCTATATTACTGTTACTTCTGGCTAACTGAGCCTTAACTCTATACTGTAAATGGGGGTCTGATGGTTCTGCAGGACAAAGTGAATATAAACAGTAATTTACCGAGGAATCTAACATAATTTCTATTAAACTTGTAGATGAAGATATATACTATACATATTGGCAAAATCCAGCATTAATAACTTATTTCATTGTAAATAATAATTATCTAACTATTTCGTACCAAAAACTTATTCAAGTAATCACCAAAATAAAAAATGTAAACTTCAAACTTCATAAGCATTTTTCTAAGTATCTTGTATTTGCTACGAATAAAATTTTATTGTTACTCTACTGCAGCTGATCATGTTTTTAAAAATGCAACCTTTGGCCCTGTAAATATTAGGTCTTAAATATGTACGGGCCGAAGGTTAACCTATTTTTAAAAAGAATTTAAGCTTAAAAGCTATTAGCAAATTTCAGTTGTTAATACAATTAAAACTGATAAGAAAATACATAGAAACATCTCTTTTGCTTGTTAGAGTGCTGTAGTTGGCTGTGCCGAATCTTTGATACTCTCCACCGACAGTTAGAATGTTTCAGGAGTGGGATTTATGTATTACTATATTCGTTATGGTATAACGCGTACTAAAGAGTTTTCCTAGATTGGGCTTTATATGGGGCCTATGGTAAATTATGGACCGATCTTTACGAAAATTTACACTGTGATTTTTAGTTATATGGAATTGTGCAATATTTAATAAAAATCCGTGCATCTTACCACCACTTTTGTTCGTTATTGTAACAAAATTATCAATTTTTAGGGTGCTAGTTCCACATTCATAACTCTTACCCTACTAAAGACCAGTTTACACGGTAATACAATGTATTACGACTTTGTAGAATCAAAATATTATGAAATTCTCTCCGTGTTTAAAAGAAAAAAATAAAAATCTTTTGTAAGTATAATTCATGTTTACACGGATGGTATAAGTAAAATCAAAAATAATAACAAAAAAACAGATGGTTGCAGTTTTAAATTTTTACAAAAACAACATGAAAATTTCCTGAGTTGATTTTAGTTGTTTTTGTAATTGTATAAAAATGCTACCACCTTCAATATACTCCGTTAAAATTCACCTCTGGTGTGATGAGAATACATAAGTTTCTAAAATGGTTTAGAAAAAAAGTATTTACCGACCGCTTGTCAGATTTTGTATTCGTATTCTCTCTTACTCAATACATTTTGCTTTTACATGATAAGATTTTTCTCATTCTACATAATTCTCTGCAATGTCGTAATACATTGTATTACCGTGTAAACTGGCCTTAAACAGATATTGCCGGATTTTAACCCCAAACTGCTTAAGATAACTAGAAGCAATTTGAGACCAACTTTGATCTTTTCTTTTGAGTTTTTCGAAAGCGATCATGTTTTCAACAGACGGACCGCTATGGTTAAAAAAAACTTAGGATTACTTAATGAGCCAGAATATATACTTTATGGGGTTTGAGATGAATAGTAAAAAAGATTCACACAAACAAACTTACAAACTTAGTATACCCTCATTCACCACTTGTGGCGGTGGAGGGTATAAAAATTGACAGGAAATAAACATAAGTTTTCTTAAAGCCCTTTTCCTGCTTTCAAGCGAGTTAAAACCCATTTTTCACAAATATTTTTTTTTTACTTTTACGAAAGAATATTTTAGCACCTGCTCTTTTTATTAATTTATTTAAATTTCTTTATTTTGAATCCTTTAAAGCAATTATGTATGTGTTTTCCAAATTTTAAAATTAAATATTTTCTATTCAACATTTTTGATATTTCGAATTTATTCTATGAGTAAAACTAGATTTACACGATTGAAATTTTCTTCAAAATTGCTCTTCAAAATGCTTCAAACTCGTGTAAACAGCAAAATTTTGAAGAAATTTGCTCTTCAAAATGCTTCAAACTCGTGTAAACAGCAAAATTTTCTTCAAAATTTCTTCTTCAAAAGTTTGAAGCATTTTGAAGAGCAATTTTGAAGAAAATTTCAATCGTGTAAATCTAGCTTTACATTTCAGTTATGTATTTTATAAAGTTTTTTTGTAATAGTTCTATTCCTTAAATTTTAAGGAGATAATTCCCAGTTTCTATTAAATATTTTCTTTAGATCGTAAATTTTAGTTTATAATTTACGGTCTCAAATGTATCAAAGATTTATTTTATTTCTTCTCTTATTTTTTTTTTCAATTATCAAAAGATTTAAAAGATTATGCACATTTTGTTAGCCTGACCAGAAAAGTGCTAAAGGTCACTAATGTTACTGGCTTTGGCAAATTGTCCTTCACTGAACTTTTGTATACAATAATTTGAAATAAACTAAAATGTTTTACTAGAATTAACTTCACCACAAAAATAAAAACAAAACCCCCACTTTAATAATGCAAATGTTGAAAACAAACTGGAAATTGAAATCCTTGGATGCACTCCCTCCGCCCTTTTCCCTTTGGAAAATGCACCATACCATACCATAAACAAGAGATATATACACAACTGGAGAAATATACGGGTGAATTTGCTTTTAGTCTAAAATTGAATTCAAGAACAGAAACAGCCAGGAACCACAAATATTGTATTTTGACGGGGAGAGAGTTAATGAAATATAACTTCTAGCTAAAAGTTACTCTCCCAGACTGCTTGCTCTAGTTGGGGCGATAAAGGCCCAAAGGGACATACAAAATGATTAACAAAAGAAACACCAGCACTGGCCAATGTACTCGCATAAGAAAACAAAAACACTCTCTCACACGTGTTAACAAGGATTTTATAGTTTCTAAATACCTGAGAATTTGTAAATTTGTCCAGAACAGAGAGAGTGAGAGAGACAAAAAAAGAAGTAGAAGGACAACAACATTTACATTAGAATCAAAAAGTAAATGCATGCATTTATTACATGTACACATACCTGCATGTGTAAAATACTGTTATTTTGGGTTTTTACATTCAGACAGGACAAATATTTTTTTATTTTTAAATTACATGACACAAAACTTGTTACCAACAGAAGAGATGCAGGGACACAAAGGGATTAAAAAATAGTGCACAAATTTGATTACACAGGGTGGGGCAAAAGGCATCACCTTATCGAAAGGTGCTATAGTTTTTGCAATTGGTTGAAAATTTTAATTCTGCTTGGACGTTTTTGAAGTAAACCGATATAAATTACACATCAATAAGAAATTGAGCGTTATACTCCTCAAGAACGCAGAGTAATTTGTTCGAACTTTTTGCGAAATTTCTCATTAAAAATCATGATAAGCGAAGAGGCCCATTTCCATCTCTGCAGATACGTGGATAAACAAAATTATCGCCTTTGGGGCATTGAAAATCCGAGAATAACGCAAGAAGAGCCTTTACACCTGTTCGAAGCTACTGTTTGGTGCTTACGCTGGAGGCGTCATTGGGCCTTATTTTTTAGAAAACTCCGCGGGCCAAACTACTACTACGAATGTTGAGCGCTACAGTGGCATACTCAATGACATTCTCCCAGCTCAACTTTACGAATTGGCACTAAAGAGCATGTGGTTAGAACGTTCTAGTTTTCTTTTCGTGGGGTCTCTTTAAGTCCCCAAAGGGAATAACTGTCCGGGCTGCACAAGCACATTCATTTTACCGCATACAATAAGACATTCGCAGAATTGTGCTTGACGACGGTTAAAAAAAAATATTATTATAAACAAATTGCAGAGTACATGACAATAAACACAAATTTAAAAAGTCTGGTGGCCATTTTCTTATTAGGCAATTATCTATTTTCCCAACGAAAAACTGGACATTAACCCATTTCGTCCCAGCGATTTTTTTTTTTGAGTAACTTTATAAAACTTGGTGGTTGATAGATAATTTGGGACTAGAAAACACGAATCTGCAGCCCAAATTTTTTTTAGATTTTTTGTTTTTGAGTTTTGTTTTTGAGAAAATTGGGCACTATTTAGCATTTTTGTTTTATTGCTCCTATAGATTGTAAATATAGAAAACCTAAGTTTTTTATAAACTGAAACTAATTAGTTTTATTAAATTAAAGAAAAATAGAACAAGGGATTTATTAAAATTAAAAATATACAGTTGAACCTCGATTATCCGACTCGCACAGGAACGGATTAATAGATATAACGGGTGATTCACCGTGAGGTTTAAATTAAAATGTAAAATAAAACACATAAATTTGAAAGTGAACTTAAAATTTTTATTATCGGTTAAAAGAATAATTAATGGTATTAACTGTATGTAAATGATATCATGGTAATGTTGGCCATGACTTTGTCTGAGGTGGTCCATTCGGAAGGTCCAATTTTGGGCGACTCATGCGAGCATAGCGACTTGTATCTCGCGAATTACACGAGTAATGTTAGCCAAAGCGTCAATCGTAGCTGACTTATTCCTAAAGATCCCTGACATTACATATCCACAGAGAAAATAGTCCAACATGTGATGTCACACGATCTAGGTGGGCAATTTACCATAGCAAATCATGAAATTATGTGCTCACCAAAATGTATTGCTCGTAGCGCCGTCTTGTTGAAACCAGATCTCACCGAGACCATGCGCTTGATTTTCAGATTGCTCTACTAAAGACCTACTGTCCCTGTTATCGGAAATATGGTGCTGTTTCAGTCACCATTTTGGCGAAAGTAAGGGAATTGCTTAAGATATTTCCAAGGCGTTTGACAGAGTCTGACATGGTGCACTCGTGTCAAAACTTGTTTCATTTGGTGTCGGTGATAATTTCTCTCGATTTATATCGAGTTCTCTCAGAGATCGCACCATACGAGTTGTTTTAGATGGAGTTTCGTCAAATGAGTTCAAAATTCATTCAGGGGTGCCGCACGGCTCCGTTCTTTCCCCTACTATTTATATTTCCTATTTTTCTAAACGACCTCCTAAATCAAACTTCCAACCCTATCTACTCTTTGGCAAATGACAGCAACCTTTGCCATTCGGTATCATTTGATTATGGACCAAGCGTGTCTGATGTTGGTGCTATGAGTCAGAACATGAATGATACGCCGAGACCAAAACCCGTACGTTTGTTCGTAATACACATTTTTCCTCAAGAGCCCATCCTTTTGTGTTCGAAAATTCGTTTTTTGGTCGGACTGTTCGTATTTATGTGGAATAACTTTCCGGCTGGAGTCTTCCCTCTAATTGTCAACATAAATAAATTCTAGTCGAATGTTCACAGGCACTACTACCTCTTCTCTCCTTCCTATAACCTTTTTTCCCAGTTCCAACCCAATGAAATGCATTTGTAGGGGTCATCCCCTGAGTGCTCTGATTTTTCTCAATTTTGGAAAAATTTGGACCAATGAATACTCTCTCAGCTACAGCTGCTATATTTACTTCACTACGAGCTGGATGTGGTCTAACCGGTCGAGTATCATCCACCAATGTAAACTGGGACTCAATATTGCGAATGATGTTTGCAATAGTGGTTTCATTATGCGCAACGTAAGTTCATCGGATCGCACGAAAAACATTTCTCACAGAACGGTGATTGCGCATAAACTTTTTATTGATCAGCAAAAACAAAATAAATATGTTTCCGTTTATTCAAATGAGTGAAAAATGTATATAATGGTTATATGCGATGATTCAGCTAGCCTTTCAGAGAAAAAACAAAAGTTCCAATAGTGCCCATTGTTTGAAAAATCGAACACTGCTTTTTAAAATCAAATAACAAAAACACAATTGAAAAACACGGAAATGTTTTTGCTGTTGTTAAAAGTTTAATCGTTTTTCAATGGAACTACATTTTTTCTTTTTCATTTTTTTATATTTTATACAAAGTTTTCAGTTTTTAATATTATGCCAAAATTAAGGTTTTTTCTTCACCCTCAAATCGAACATTGGGACGATATGGGTTAAAGAAATTTGGTTTTCTCAATGTCTCATTTGCTTCTATTTTGTCGCAATGCTAACCGGCACTCATCTGCCAATTGTTTATTTTTCTTTTATTTGACGTACAGATAAATTCAATCAGCTGATTCCCAACTTTTACATGTATTTTGAGTGGTGTTGCCAACTTAAACCAATGTTTTTTGTCGGTATATTGAGAAACCCAAAATCGTTAACGGAAAGTTTATCGGTATAATAAATTTATGTTGACATTAAGTAACAGACAGTTTGACAGTTTGTCGATACATTGAAACAATGGCCATGGGACTGTTTTACTCGTATACGTCTTTTGTCTTATGTTTATTCGTTCGTTGGCGTTCGTATATTGTGTATGCTATGAAAGAGTTCATGTTACGAGCTACTGGCATATTGGGTGAGCACACTGATCAGACTTATTGCACTGACAACACGTAATACGAATTTCGTACATTTCAATATTATAAAACGTAAATTAAAAGATTTCCTTTGCTAATGCTGCATAAAGAAATAAGAGAAACATTATGCCTGACTTATAACTTTGTATTGCTGTTGTTCTTTTGCAATTGCAAAAAACAGATGTTCGCCTTGTTAGTGTTTTCTTGTTGGCTTCGAACTCAGTCCACACTTAGAAGAGTGCACTGTTTTTCATTGAATTTTGTGTCGTTGGATGTTCTGTCATTGACATAAACTCACACTAACTCATAACCTGTTCGTTTTGTTTTTCGTTGGCTGTTGTTGTCGTTTGCATAAGCTCATTCGTTTCGACAAATAACAATATGCGACCTGAAGTTTTTGATTTTGTGTAAAATGTTTTGAGTACGAATTTTATAGTCTTGTGCAGAACTTTAGTGGGACCCTATCGTTCTGAGAAGAGGGCTAAAAATGCTATAAATCGGGGCCTTCTTGTATCAATTCTAGTGGCGGCCACTTGGCCGATATCATTTTTTCTACATAAAAACAAAAAATTTAATTCAAAAGCAAAACCAAAGTTTTTCATTTATTACAAAAATTACACTCAAGGAACATCTGGTGACAACTTTAGCGCCACCATGTTTTTGCCTGGTGGGCACAGGAATGGGGAAAAAACATAAGGATAAGGATTTAGAATTATCTAGTGTTACAACAAGTCTTAAATAATATTTACTCCTTCCCTTGTGGCCTCAAAAATCTTTTATAGACAAAATATTTACAGCAACCAGAGCTGTTGTATGTGGGTTTGTAAGATACTTGGTATTATTGTTGTTCATTGGTTACAAGCTGGAAAGTATCATTTGCAACATTATGCACATATTGCTCATTTGATGCAACAAAGTTATAAATAAAAAACTGAAAATATTGATTTAATGCATGCTTGAGAAAATAATACAATTTTATTTTTCTATTATATCGTATACAAATTTCAAACTTTAATGTTGTCTTATGTAAAATTAATATTTTTGAGTTATGATGATGTTGCAGCAAATGAGTGACATGAGACATAAATTAGATACATATTTCAGTGTAAATCTATAGCACACATGTTTTTGTCTATCTAAATTTTCATCTAGAAAGTAAAAACAGCATAATCTTTTTGTTTTTTTTCAGATTCTAAATATTTTTGATTCATAAGGATTTTAAATTATTTCACTTAAATATTTAAGGTAGCTTATTTTTCTTTTGAAATTATTCAACTTTAAGAGAAACTTTAATTAAAAAGTGTTCATTGTTATTATTTAGTGTATTGGTATTGAGACTCAAGAAAAGGATTTCTCTAAATGCAAATTATAATTTTCATATTAATAGATTTATTAAGATAGAAATGTTAGCAGGTTTTTAGCTGACACACACAGACCGATTGATCCATTTTGATATAATTATGAATTTCTACCCGAAAACAAATCCGAACTCCTAGCGAATTTCAAAATGCAATTAAGATGAATATACCAGCAATACCAAACAGTTCCTCGATTTTGCTAGCCGCCTTCACAAATTCATTTTTATATTCCGAAATATGCCAATAAGGTTTCCGGATAACATCGTCATTATATGCGTCATTTGATGCAGAAAATATTCGTGGAACATTTTATACCTCTTAAGTGCCGTTTTAGTATGCTTTTGTGGGAAGTTAAAAAAAATAACAAAAATTACCCCTTAAAATGAGTGTTAGAGGGTTCTCAGAAAATAATGGCCATACAATTCTACTAAAGACATATAAAATAGTATTTTAGCTCAGAAGTACATTTAGTATATTTTTTTGACTTATCTAAACGCCTTTTCAAAAAATTCAAAAACTTAAGGGGCCGATATTTCGGGAACACGAGCTAACTTTTCAAAATCCTTTGGCAGATTTGCTCTACCAATATTCTTGTTTCATTTTGCATTGTAAGTATTGTGGCTGGCGTCGATGAGCCGAATTTTGTCGCAGTGTGTAATAAAGCATATGATAGTTTAGTAACCTTAGGTAGTTGTAATTTTTCTTAATATGACCCGAAAACGCCGAAATTATCGCATCTGGACCTTAAATTATGGCTTCTCTGATATCCAGGAATTTCATCGTTGTATTTAAACCAATCAAGAAAGACTTTATTTATAGTCACCAGGGCGCTAATTCTGGCAGTCGAAATCGAAATTATTTTTTCAGTTTAATGCAAAACTCAAATTAATGCTTTACAATACTTAAAAAAAATAGTTTCGATTCGTTGAGTATCGACTGCAAAATTTCAAAATAAAAGTGTGTGTAACATGATAAAAAATATTACCCATTTATAAGGCATCATATTTTTTATACTTTCTACCCAGTCGGAGGAAGTAAAAAACTGTCACCTCTATTGTGTATAAAAATTTTACAGTTAAGAGGGGTTGTATATTTGTGTTAAGAAATAAGTGGTTTAATTTAAATATATGCAAATATACAAAAAAAAAAATTTTTTCAAGGAAAAACCTTAAACAACGTTTTATTAGGCTACATACACTACACACTGGTAAATTCCAGACAAAAAAAAATTTTTTTTTTTATATTTTTTTTTTGTTAATTTCAATAAAACTTTGATGACAGATTACACCTAACAATTCAAAACATACGACTTCATCTATTTCTACAAGATACCCGTGACTGACTGGGTGATAATCGCCCAGAACAAGCAACTGATGACAGAGACTTGAAATTTTTTATGCAGACTCCCCTTCCGATGTGTAGATATAACAAGAAGGGATTTTTTGGAAATTAAAATCTTAAGGCGTTAGAGATGGGTAAACTCGGTAAGCCTTATATCTCGTGGTCTTACATAGCTAAAGGTAAAATTCAAAAACATCGTTAGTATAAAAAAAAATTAAACAAGTGTTTGTTTTTTTTTTTTTTTTGAAATGTGTACATTTAAAGGACGTAAAAGTTCAAAAATAATTTTGGTACTTATTTGGTAACCCAGTTTTTTGTAAAGTCATAAAAGTTCAGAAAAAAATATTTTAATTGTATTCTCCTCTCCTTAGGTTGCCCTTAAGTATATTTTGGTACTTTTTGTATTTTCGATTATATAAATATTTTTGGTACTTTTTCCACACAGTTATTTATGTGCAGTTAAAGCTTTCTAATTCAGACATTCCGTTTGCATTTCTCGCAGCACGTTTGGACGTTCTAGATATTTTTGAGGGGCAAATGTGACAACGCTTCTTTCGTTTTCAATCAGGTTCAGATGGTTGAACAGCTCAATATACATTAATAAATAATATATTAATGTGTCTATTGGACACTTGTGGGTTGAGGCTCTACTATTTTAGTTTATTGATAATAAAGAATAAACAATTTATGCTACAAATATTTTTATTGCGCATTTCTATTCAAGACCATCGGCGTAGAATAGAAAAATAAATACTTTTATGGAATTAAAAAATGTGTCCGCGAGACACTTGTGGGTAGTTAAGGGTTAAAATTGCCATTTGTGCAAATGGGCAAACTTGCGAGAGTCGTTTCATGAAGAGCCTTTTTAATGTTTGTGTAATTTTAAACAATTAATGCCATTTCAAACTGAAACGTCACTAACAAATAATAAAAATAAATAAAAAAAGTGGAAATTTGTGAATAAAAAGTGAAATTTGTGTTTACAAATGCAGAAAGAAAGCCAAAAGACTAATTTGCTTAAATTGATGCAAGAATTTATTGTTTGTGATTTATAAACACTTGAATTTTTCATTCAAAATGGCGGTAAGCATTAAAAAAATTTCTTTGTATAAATGTACAATTAAACAGCGCAGGTTTAGTAGTCAAAATGGTTGGGCAAATTTAAGAAGTTTGTGTAAACGAATTCTCATGACAGTTCATTTGCGAGGGCGTAAAAATGCACAGTTTGCACAGATTGCGAGACTTTTAAGCGACATGAAAACCCTTATAACCATATATGAGGAGGTCCATAACAAAACGCAATAACTACATTTTCAAGTGGTTGCAATTTTAATCAAATTGATATAACACAAATCTATTCAAAACAAAAATCAGAAATTCCAGCCCTACTTCAGATCAAAACGCATTATTTTCATACAGTTCAAAGCCAAATGAAATAAATAATATTATGATTCGGACCAACACGCAATAGTTCCAAATTTTCTATCTAAATAACTTCAAAACAAACTATCAAATAAAATAATAAATTTGTGATTAATATTATTTTTTTGTACACAACAATACTTCAATAATTGTTTTTTAAACAAAATTATGTTCTTCTTAAAGCCGTTACACACTATCCCACAAAGTCTTACGTATTTTTCAAAAATGCTTTCCTGAAGTGGGATTCTGTAACTTTTAACAATAACAACTGTTGTTATAATTGTCAACCTGTTTGGTTGTTTGCACTAACGATTACGTGATTATGTAAATTGTTGTTAACAACATAGATAAAAATTAACGTCAAGTTTTTTGATTTTTTTAAGAAGATAAGAAAAATATTTTACTATTAAATAAAATGCAAATTATTTAATAGCCATTTTCAAGTTATATTATTTCTTAAAACTAATTTTTTTTTATTTTTACGACATTTAACAATAAATAAACAACACTAATAAAGCTGTCGTTTACTTAACACAAACAGCTGACTTTACGATAACAAGTGTTGTTTAAAATGTTACAGAATAGCAAAATCGTTAATTTGCTTGTTAAATTTTTTATCAATGACAACTATTGATGAAATTAATTACAGAATCACACTACTGATCTAATTATTCTTTAAACATTTTAAAAAAACATTAGCAACTTATCTTGACAGGGTTGCATTTTCGTAAATTACTAAAGACTTTGTGGGATAGTGCATAACGGCCTTTACTTAAATTACATTTTGCCGTTTATTCAAAAAAAAAATGTTATGGTGTAATTATTGCGTTTTGTTATGGACCTCTACATATGATCATGTCTATTTTTTTACTCAGGTAGTCAAAAAAAGCGGACGGGTCAGGATCATACATACACAGAAAAAATTCTCCCACCTTTTTCACTAATTAAAGCATTAATCAAAAGTATAATCAGTTTTAATTAAATTTTTAATCAAGTGAATTAAACGTTTAATCAAGTGAATTAAACGTTTAATTAATACTATTAACTGGTTTAATTGACACTATTAATTTGTTTACTGGTGCAAATTTAATTAATTTTTTAATTAATATCACAAATTTTTTAACTGAAATCAATTTTTATTTTTTTCTGTGTAGATATTCCACAAACAAGTAATACGCAGAAAAATTTTTTAATAGTTTTTTATCAATTAAAAAAATAGCTTGAAAAGTATTTCAATTTAATTAATGTGATAATTGAATCAATAATTTGTTTAGTTGAAAAAAAAAAAATTAAAAATATAGCTTTGATTTAATTAACATTTTAGTTGTTTTGAAATAAATTTGTAATTAAAATATTAATTAAATTACAAGAACTATATAATTGTTGTTGAGAATTGTTTGAAATGGAAAAGTTTTTTGATCATTTTTTTAATGAAAATTAGAAATATCATTTATAGAAAAAATTCGCAACTTTTAATTATAAAAATGTTTAGTAATTAATAAAATCATTTTCGTAATAGGTGCAAAATCAACAAATTGTATGCTTTATTCTATGAATTTGGCGATTAGAAACAATTTTTAATTTTGTCTGTGTATAAACTTTACAAAACATCATAGGTAATTATTCTCCCATTATCCGTTTTTTTTAATGTTGTTCTATACTTTTGGGTCGTCAATACTTACTTGACCTACTGTAACATGGTTTTCTCTACGGATGAGGTAGTTTAGTCGTGTACAGGGTATATTTACGGATCCACGAACCTTAAGTGATAAAATTTTGCTTTCACCCTTTCTGGGGGTTAATAATACAGATATTCTTTACTGTATACAAAATTAGTACACAGAAAAAATTGTTAGTAGTTTTTATAAATTAAAAAATATTTAAATTTAATTAATGTGATAATTGAATCAATTATTTTTTTTTTTTTTTTTTTTTTGTTGAAGGAAAATTAAAAAAATAATTTTGATTTAGGCCCCTATTACGGTTTTTACGGTAATTAAGACAACTGGTTGTGATCAGTTGTAATATTTGTTATGTTTTTGTTCACCACAATATAGCAAAGTTGTAAACCATAATACAAAAATTATGAAATTACAACTCAACTCAGTTGAGTTGTAAACCGAAATATGGGCCTTAATTAACATTTTAGTTGTTTTGAAATAAATTTTGAATTAAAATATTAATTAAATAACAAAAAAATAATTTCGTTTAAAATAAAATAATTTAAACTTGTGAAATTGTTGTTGAAAATTGTCAATATCAATCAGCACATTGTCTGAAACGGCAAAGTTTTTTGATAATTTTTTAATTAAAATTAAAAATATAATTTATTGAAAAAAAAAAAATATTCAAAATATTAACTTTTTACAATTTTTAGCAATCAATATAATCAATTTGGTAATGGGTGCAAAATCAACAAGTGGGTTGCTTGATTCTATGAATTTGGAATAAATTTGGTGATTGAAAACGAATTTTTAAATTTTTCTGTGTACAAAGTTAGTACGATACGATAGCTACGATAATATAAGTTCGGGTAAGCTAAAGTTGAGTGTTCGGCTGTAGTTAACTTCGGGAGTGGCTGCATGCAAAATGTCTTGATTATCTTCGGAAATTCAGGAATGATGTCTGATCGGCTCGGGCGCTAGGTTCACAGAAAAAATTCTCCAAAATGTTTCACGAATAAAAGCATTAATCAAAAATATAATCAGTTTTAATTAAAAATTTAATCAATTGAACGTTTAATCAAGTGAATTAAACGTTTAATTAATACTATTACTGGTGCAAATTTAATTAATTTTTTAATTAATATCACAAATTTTTTAATTTAAATCAATTTTTATTTTCTTCTGTGTTGGCTTGGGGAACTCAAAAACGTTGTTCCAGGTTCGGACTGGTCAGCTTCGGGAAGTGCAGGAATTCTTTAAATATGTACAATATTTCTTAAGATTAGTTTCTTCGATAGTAGAGTAATTGGTATATTCTACTTGGACAGATGACCGAGGTCACTGTCAGAACAGATAAACTGAATCACTGTAGGAACAGATAATCGAAGTTACTGTCGGAACAGAAGATTTAAGTCACTGCAGGAACAGCTGAACTAAATCACTTTAGAAACATATAGCCGAAGTTACTGTCGGAATAAATGACCGAAGTCACTGTAAGTGTGTATTCTATACCAAATCCAGGGGTTAAATATTGTGCAAAAATGTGTCAACCGAATTCACATTCGTGAAATCAGTGGGCTCTTCAATTATTATAATTTCCGAGACTTGTATGGTAGGCTTTTGTCTTGTGGAAATCGACCAGACCGTAACTAAACCTTAATTCTTGTTTCAAAATGAACTGAATGAGAATTATATTTGCTGTTGTTTACAAGCAACGTACAAAACACATTAAACAAGTAAATAGTTTAAATAGTTTAAGTATATTTGAGGCCCTATGCTCCTTATAGGAACTAAAGGAATCAATATATATATATATATATATATATTGGGTTGTTATAGTAGGATCGTTCAGATTTGTTTTTTATCTATAAAATAAAAATGAAGTGTTGTGTGTTGCTGAATGCATAACTTGAGAACGGCTTGGCCGATTTGGACGATTTTTTCTTTAAAATGATCGCCATGGTCCAACTTATGTTTTCACAAAAAGAATTTTGCCCCGCTCACATTTACGCCTACTTTTTTCGATTTACCTAAAATCAGAAGACGGCTCCATCAATCATTAGTAATCAGCTACCAAGCGAAGCCCGGGCGGATAGCTAGTAATTAATAAATATTACAAAATAGGTTAATACACTAAAATTATTTTATTATTTTATTTATTTTTAGTAAAGTGTTACAAATACATTTTCAAATTACATTCCAGCTTTATTTAACTGAACAATAGTAACGTAGACCTTAAGCTCTTTAGGGAAACAGACCAGAGTCTCTGACGGGAATTGGACCCCCAAACCTTGTACTGATAGACTTAACCAATAAAATTATGAACCGATTCGCCCATTTTTAATATTCCTGGTCCTTGTGCCAATTATAACCTATGTACCAAATTTCATCACATTATCTTCAAAATTACGACCTATACTTTGGGCACAAGGTTACATGGACAGCCAGCCAGCCGGACGGCCATCGTTAGATCGACTCAGAAAGTGATTCTAAGTCAATCCTCTCCACTATTGTGGTGTTCTCTTATTAGTTTTACTCAAAAACAAACACTTGCTATACAAATATTTTATTTTGTTGTTACTGATTCTTTTTTTGTTTTTTTCTTTATTATCCTTTTTAAATTTAATTCATATTTGCCTACACCCACAGTCTAGACTTCCTGTTCGCAAATTGTTTCGTATTTACAAAACATTTCTGATTTAACAAGATAAAGTAGTTTTAGAAAGAATAGAAAAAAGCATTTTTTTAAAGGAAATAATTTTGTTTTCTCTTCTTCTTTGCTGCATAGTTATATTTAATAATATTTCTTTCAAATTAAAAAAAAAAAATACATTTGCCTGGCTAATTTAAGCCAGCATAAATTTAATGCAATTTACCAGACAAATCGAAACAAAAAACGACCACATTTTTTAATTTCCTGAAAATGTTTATGAAATGTTCTGGAGCAAACAGCAAATAATCTCTAAACAACATTCAACATTCCAATTAAACAACATTTTGATTTGGCAATCAAGAGGATCCAAATTTACCTCATCATCAGCATCAGAAGCAGCATCATCCTTTTCCATATCTCATCATCAACGTCAGCTTATTTATCTGTTGTATCTTTCATTTCGTTTCATTTATCATTTTTAACTGAGAAAAGCAAAAAAAAAAAAAGAATATCTCTTTTAACTTCTCTGGCATTTAAACAACTAAAGTAGCTTGTTGGTGTGTCTGTCTGTCTGTCATTCAATATCTGGGTGTTTTCTTGTCAATGAATGATTTTCCTTTTATATGGTAATTTGTAATTTAACTGCTTTGTTTTTACCTTTTTCCACTCTCTAAAACTCACCATCCAAACCAATCTAGTTCAGATTAGTTCTTCATCTAGATTGTATGGGAAATTTTTCGTATTTATTAAAGGACTAGAAAGCATCATGTTGATTTGACCAATTCTTTCTTTTGTGAGTGTTTCTGCTGGCCAGACGTTATTCATCAATTAGGGCAATTTGTAATTGCTTTTAATACCTTCTAAATGAATTATGTCTACGTAAAAATTCAATTGCAAATTGTTGTAATATTTTTCCGTTTTTTTTTTAATTTGCTTAAATGTAAAAAAAATTTTAACAAGGGAAAATTCTGATTGGGACTATTCAGATGAAAGATTGAAAAATAAATAAAAGATGTCTGGTTAAGTGCACCAGCAACGTTTTGCACCCTTTTGAAGTACTGAGATCATGAAGAGTTAAGCCGGTGTTGAAAGGTACTTGATGCTCTTGTGACATTTAAGCACTAAAAACCAAACACAAAAGAAGCTTAGTCGGTCAAACCCGACCATTTGAGAACCTACATCACAGTATTTGCAGACAACTGCTGACAGTAGACCCTATTTAAAACCCATGGATTACCATGGACATGGAAATAGAATTCTGTTTTGAGGTTAAGATGCATATAACAGTTATTTGAGCCGAGTATTAAATAAATATCTCAAGGTTGGCAACAGAAACAAATTTTGGGTATCGATATTGGTATTATAAAATGTTCGGTATACCGGTACATAAACTTTAATGGTAAATTACAATTTAATTAACCAAACCAAAGAGAAATGTTTAAAAAAAGAACTTAGAAGGGGTCTAAGCAACTAAGATGGCATATTTTTACATGGTGGCAATTATTAAAGGGAGTTTTCTCTAAGATACTGTAAAAATCAGTGTTCGAGAATGTATATTGTATACTATACTTAAGTGTTCTTTACGGTAGAAATATGGAAAGCACAAACGCTTACATTGTTTGTGTAGTTAAGACCTTAAAAAAACGTTTCCCTGTTTGTAATCCTCGAAAAGAACATTTTTTTGCGTTCTGTTTTCCGCAAAAAGTTACAAACTTGGTTGTGTTCGGTTCAGCACATTAATATTCGTTCGTTTCAGTTGCGCTCAGCGCCTTTTTGGCTGGAAACACAACAGAAAGTTTGTTACAAAAATCAAATACTTATCGCACTCGTTCAACAATACTGTATTAACTCAAAATTTTTTTATTTCATCATTTTGGCAAAAAACAATACATAACACTTATGTCTACTTATAGTTAAAAATTCCCATAGTTCTGACTATTCTGTCTTAATAAAATTACATGTTGTGACCTTTTTGCTGGTGGAATGGTTTATTTCTGTGAATCAAGAAAACAAAATTATTTTGAGTTATTTGAAGTGATTGGCCTTAACAAATGATTGTTTTTTGCTATAAAGAGTAGTATTTTGAGTTATGTTGTTATTCTAATAATAAAAGTTTATTTTAGTCAGGTAGTATTTTGAGTTGCAACTGTTTAATTGATTCAGGCTAAGTAAATTTTTTGTTTTAATTCGAAATATGATTGTTTTCGTGAAATAATTGTGTTTTTTGTTGAGTTATTACTGTTTTGATGAAAAAGTTTTGATGACACTTTGTAATATTATCACTTTATTTTTTTGCATTGCTGCAATATAGCATTGCATTTTTGATCAGCTAGAAATTTTATTATTAAGTTTATTAAACATAATAGTGAATACATGAAATCAAAAGGTGTAATAAGTTCAATTAACAAAATGAGTTGTCCAAATGAAGAGCACTATTCATTATTAAGCAAATCAAGCTCCCCAAATCCGCAGGATATTATGGACCTAGTGAAGAAAAACATAATCCCTGAAAAGTATTACGAATCATACTACAAAAATATAAAAGGGAATTCATTTAATAAAATATATATTTTAAACTTTTTAGCAGTTGTTAGCATTTATTTAGCTTAAAAAAACTTTAGTCTTTTCTCATTTCATGTTTAACACTTTTATTAAAAAATGTATTAAATACAGCAATAAATTTCATGTAAACAAACACAACTCAAAATATTTACTTCTTATTAACAAAAATAATTCAAGAAAATGATAATAACTAAAAAAATCGCGTTTCTATCTCCAAACAATAAACAAATAAAAAGGTTATGTGGTGCAATACAATTATTGATGGGGTTTCTAAATATTGCCTCACTTTTGTTAATGGAAAATTCCTTAAGCATTAAGAAAACAGTTTTTTGTCTCTCTTGAACACTTTGAAGTTTTTGAGTTAATACAGTATTGTTGAACGGGTGCGTTATGTATGTTTATTTGTTTAGTTTTTAAAAAACAAATTATGTACACAGGCTATTTGTGCCATGGTCGTGCAAATTGCCGAGCAACAACCACATTACTAGTGAGCTGATGCTATTTGTCTGATGGGTTTGGAAGGGAATGGAACCTGGTTAAACGATCGATACTAATCTCTACTTTAAACGTTTTTTTGTGATCTCTATTTCAACATTACTGAGAATTTAAGCAAGCATGTTAAATGAAACGGTCAGAATTTATCAATAGAAAATGTGTTGTGTTGTGTTCCATTACGGCAACGACAGACCACACACATCTTTGATGACCCAGCAGAAGCTGCGAGAGCTTGGCTGTGCAGTTCTTATGCATCCACCAAATAGCCCGGAGCCTGCACCTTCCGATTATAATTTACTTCGACCTCTGCAGAGTTCTCTTATTGTTGTAAATTTAAATTCCGTAGAGGAATATTCAAATATTTTCACCCATTTCGATAGGCGTCGTCCTTTTAGTAATAATAACGCATATACTAAACCTCTAAATACTTTGTGCTTAAACCAGGTGGACAGACGGATGGACAGGCATCGTTGGATCGATTTAAAAAGTGATTCTGAGTCTAAAGATATACTAAAAGGTGGGTCTAAGTCCAAACAGGCAATTTACAACGTGTTCTATTGTGTCCTATTGGTTGTATTTGCTTTAATTCATAAACACATACAACTATTATGACATAATAGAACACTTTTGAATTGCATAAATATTTGTTGGTGGTACACACATCAGCATAAAGGTAAATTAGCCTCTGCACTATGGTGGTATGGGTACCGATAACGACTTAACTAAAAAAAATTGAAATTACTGAGGAACTTTTCCCATTTTAGATGGAAGTTTAAAGAAGTCATAGTAGTTAGCCTTATTTAAAAAACTCCATATATTTTTATACCCATACCACAATAGTGGAGAGGGTATTATGCATTTGTGCTGATGTGTGTAACGCCTTAAAACATTGGTCCTAGACCCACCTTAAAGTATACCGATCGACTCAGAAAGTGATTCCGTCCGGCTGGCAGGCTGGCTGGCTGGCTGTCCATGTAACCTTGTGCGCAAAGTACAGGTCGCAATTTAAGAGATAATTTGATAAAATTTGGGATATTGGTTCTAATTGGCACAAGGACCAAGCCTATTGAAAATGGGCCGAATCGTTGGATCATGAAGGAAGATAGGGGGAAATTTCTTCCTCTCAGAAACTATCAAACCGATTTTAATGAAATTTAAAACATGGATAGATCCATATCTATATGGACACATAAGCTATACAGTTTTTCAAAAATAGGACCACAATAAGATGTAGGGGGCAATTTCTGCCTCTCACAAACTTTCAAACCGATTTTAATGAAGTTTTTAAACATAGAGAAATCCATATTTATATGGACACATAAGCATGATGTGTTTTTAAGTACTGTGATGCTGGGTATCATATGGTCGGACTTGACCGACTATACTTTCTTACTGTTTTTTATATATTGATATGAAAAACGATTATTTATGGAAAATGTGAATATTACGTCACTTTTTTTCACGGGATGCCCCGGTAGGCCAGTTGGTAGTGAGCTAGACTATCAATGGGGCGTTTCCGGGTATAATTCCCGTCAGAGACAATGGTCTGCTGAAGGCCTTAGCTGGCATTTATACGATGATTTTTAATGCATGTCTTTCATACATGGTTATTTATTTAAAGACGAATTTGATAAAAGTTCTTCGTGATTTTTTTTTAATTTTCTTTTACAGGCCATTTAAAATTTTGCTATTACGCTTTATTTTCATTCGTTTAAATGTAAAAAGATTTTGAAAAGAAAATATATTTAAAAGAAAATTAAAAAAAAAAGTCCCCAAGTTACTTTTTCTCAGTTAATAAGTTTAAAATATAATTGGTAACTTCAAGTTAATAAAAACGTCACTATTTAATTTAAGCTTTTTTTTTAATTTTCATGTTTAAAAAGTTCTTTGACTGCCTTTTTGACAAGCAAAAAGCAAATGTATCGTGTTACATGTCAGTCTATTTGTTTGATTTGTTATTTATCTTTCAGTTATTCAACAACAAATACAGGAAAACGAAAAAAAAATAAACAGGAAATCAAAATTTCAAACTTTATCCTTGTACATTTTTCAAAGGTGTTTGTAGTTGAAAGGAAGCATTTGTTTTGTAAGAGTGAATATGTGAATAACTACAAGCAATATTTAAGACTTAAGAATTACATTCTTAGCATCATAATTATGTTGTTGTTTGTAAATGATTGGCTAGATTTTTTGCCAGCCTCCTTTTCTAATTTTCCATTTCTTGCCAATAAATAATTACAGTTCGTTTGGAAAGGAAAATTTTGAGGAATTTATCAATTTGTGTTATGGTAAATGCTTTTATTATATTTTAATTTGATTACTTATATTTGCTATCATCTATCCAGACTGTTGGTAATTAGCTTGATTATATTTACGAATAGACACTTTATGATGTTACTTATTTTTCTAGGATCTTTAGAGGAAACTCGAAAAACGGCCTTAAAGAAGAATGTGAAGTTTATTTAGTCAAAAATATAAACAAGTTTGGGTACTATTTTCCCCCGTTTATGTATACCTCGTGGGAACATAGGACATCCACCACGCATTTGAATTTTACTCTATTATCTACAATTCCCTAAATTCCATCCCAATTTTTATCTTTTGCACTTAAATCGTTTTGTAGGGCTCTTCTTCACGTCATGTTAGAGCGACCAAGCCGTCTGCTGCCCTTTGGATTCTAGTCCAAAGCTGTCCTAATAATCAAGTCTGAGGGCTTTCTGAGAATATGGCCTATAAGCCTCCATTTTTATCTTTTTTTTAGCAGCCTTCCCACTGGATATTCATTTGCAATTTACCACAGATTGTCGTTACTAATGTAACTTGGCCAAAATATTCCGTAAATGTTACTAAGGATTTATAAACACCTGCATTTAAAAACAGCCAAGTTTCGCTGCCGTTTACTTTTCTTAATTTTTGGATTTTACGCATGCCTTGGTTTTGCGTGTGATCTGAGGAGTTCTTTATACACACCTTAAAAGTCAAATTTCTCAACTGGCTTTCGTAATCCTGTCGGTGACATCAGCATCAATTCCACCGTTATTTAAGATTTCGCAGCCTTAATAGCAAAACTTATCCACAAATAGAATTGTCAGGCCAATTATGGCGATGTGGCTCTCAGTGGAGTGGTTTACAGGCATCGCAAATGTCTTCCTTAAACTTATCTCAGGTCTGACATTTTTCCCAAGTCTTACCAGATATTTTACCTTGTCTTGCATGCTCGAGACTCTGTGGAATAGGAGGCAGATATCATTTGCGCAGTGCAGAGACTCGAGGTGTCTAAGCAACCCCCATTCTATCCCTCTTCTTTTCATGCTCAGCTCTTCCATAATATTGTCCAAAAGCAATAAAGGTGAGAGCAGGCTTGTCTAACTCCAACGTTGGAAGTAAATGGAGCATTTTTACCTTCCTTGTGGTGGACTTTTTGTTCGGCATGGTCATACACGGACTGGATATTGTGTGTGTTTTTTTTTTTTTGGCTCCCCTGCCCCTCAGCGCACTCAACGCACTGTCGACTAACTGAATAGAATGCTTTCTTAAAATCGATGAATAGTAGATACGGTGGGGTCGGTAATTCTACATATTGTTTAATTATAATACGTAGAGTATTTGTTTGATCGTGTCAGCTTCGTAGTGGTCGAAGACCAGCTTATTCAGCAATCAGAATGTTTTCCACACTTTGGAGTCGGTTGTAGGCTAAAGCCGCTAGTTTCTTATGAACTGCATTCAGTACTGTTATTCCCCTCTAGTTATAACATTACTTTAAGTTGCGTTTTTTTGGTATTTTGACTACTACATCCTTTTTCTGTTTCCCATGCGAGTACCTTGTGAGGTTTGTGGATTTCGGCAAAAGTTACGGGGCATGCTGTGAGAAGATCGGCAGGAATGCCAGAAGCGACCGCAGCTTTGTTTCTTTTAAGGTTAGCTACGGCTTGTTTTACTTCTTCATGGGATGGTGGTGAGTCGTCTATAAATCCTAAAGTTGGGGTGTCTCGTTCGTTCTTGGAGTGATGTTGAATGTTAATGATGTTGGGTACTAAATTCGACTCTAATGTATCCTTTATCACAGTACAGTTGACTCTGAAATAAAAGGGATTAGAGATAAAGTTTAAATACCGCCGAATCTCGATAGTTTCAAATTCAAGGGTCCAGATAAACAAATTAAAATAATCACGATTTCATGTAAACAAGAGTTCAAATTATCAAGAAGAAGATAGAAGAAAAATTTAAATTAACAAGGGTTTAATTAAAACTTCTAATGTTTTATTTTGAACCTTCCAAAAAGCGCTTTATTTTCAATGCGCAGAGCGACTTCAATCTGTCTTTGTCCAAGGAATTTTCGAAGGTGACGAGGGCTAAAAAGAAATTGTCACTTATATCCATCCTGAGGGCGTTGGTGTTTAAGGAAACGAGAGATATCTGTGAACTTTCGCAAGACCAGTTATTCACAAAAACGCCAAGTTGACATTCTTGCGTAGCCGGATAATGAAAACAAATATTAAGGCAATTCACAAAGTGTTCTATTGTGCCATATTGGTTATATTTGCGGTAGTTTTATGAATCTGACAGTCATAAAATTATAGCAAATGCAACCAATATGACATAAGAGAGTTATGAATTTGTCAGAATAAATTACACTGGGGAGCAGTCATTTTGCGATTTCATGCAAAAACACCTTTTTTTAATGTTCTATTTTTTGCTGTTCTATTTATGGAAGTTTTTTCCTTCAAAATGAGGTACCTTCACTTAATTGTGAATAAAAGCGAAACGCGTTCATCGATTTTTGTTATCTATGTCTAATTTTGTTCAGTGTAATGTGACCTCAAGTGAAAGTAATAAGACTTACCGATAGCTAAAGGAAGGATTTTATCGGCCGTTTATAAAGTGTTCAATTACTACAACTTTACTTTAACCTACCAAGTAGGATGAACCTTGATTCACTTTATCGCTAACTTCAGGTTTAAGAAAAGTTTTAATATTGGATCACTTTTGATAAGGCCAGTTAAAGTCTACTTTTAGCTATCGGCAAGTTGTGAAAACGGGCCTAAAAAATTTGTAATTTTTTTATTTTTTTTATTTTATTTTACGTAAACAACCATTATTCGGCAAATTTTTTGGTGATTATCAAAAATTTAATTGTTTTTAAAGTTAAGTTACTTTAGCAAGAAAAGTTGCTTAGTGTAAAAAAGCCAAGAGCTCCCCAATTATAAAATTTTTTTGTAGAATTGGCTTTAATATATTTTAGGACATTATTAGTTTTCAAGCTAAATTTTGATGAAAAATTTTCATTCTTTCTTCAATATTTTGAAGCCGTTTATTGTGTCTTGGGTTTATTTAAAATCAAATACGACATTATATGAAATTAAGTTTTTTTTTAAATAATTATATGAGAGAAGATGTAAAGAATATTTTAATATTCACAAACTAATTAACATTTACAACACAAATTTATGTTAAAATGTTTGTTTTCTCAGAAATATATGCATATTAAGGAGGCTCACATCTTAAGCATACACCTAACTCACAAAACGATTCAAATCCAAAAGATTTGCTAATAAATTAGAGAGCTAAAAAATGCATCGTATATAAAAATAAATAACAGAAAATCCTCGAAATAAAAACTTAAATCCTTTTTAAGCTGTTTCGTGAATAATTTTTGTTTTAGTTAAAAATTTCAGTTTTCTTAATTGACATAAGCCGAAGTTTGAAACAAAAAAAAATCTAATTTACACTTTTTACAATTTTATTTAAATGAGTCCTGTCTAATCTAAACACACACACTCCGATATATGTCTGCCAGAGTGTGTGTGTGTGTCTGTATGTCTCTATTCCAAAGTGGCTGTGAGTTGTTAATGTATGCATGGAATGGCAGGCAATTTATTAATTTTATTATGTATTTATAACGAACTAAATTAGCTACTTTAAGCGAATAAAAATGAAAGAGCAACATTATTAAATATGTAGACACACATATAAGAGGTAATTTAAGTTAAATGTAGCAATATAGCGAAATATAATTTGAAAGGGGTAATTAAAGACCAAAAATTCCAGGAATAACAGGCATAAGAAGACTGACATTAAAGTTTAAAGTGCATATGTCATGCAATTTTTAAGAGCTTTACAAAATGCTAGACATAGCTCGTAGCTATGAAAATGAAGTAATTAAAAGTGATTTTTTTTTAAAGAATAAAAAAAATTAAAGTTTATTCGTACAATAAGCCATTACTAAAATGTATATCTTCTCCTAGAGTTAAGACCTCGTTACTCAAACGGAAATGTTGCGGGCACGTAAATTGTTCGTAGTTACTTAGAATACGTAACCGTGACATGTGCTGTGGAAATGTGTTAAACAGAAAATGATTACGATGAATTCAAGAAAGACTTCTGGTACATAGAAATAAATAAAAATGGATTTCAATTAAAAATTGTTAATATTAGTTAAAAAAATTAATTAAATTTGCGCCAGTAAACAAATTAATAGTATCAATTAAACGTTTAATTCAATTTTATTTACTGTATTAAACGTTTAATTCACTTGATTAAATTTTTAATAAAAACTGATTTTATTTTTAATTAATACTTTATTTTATTTTTATTTATTTATTTACAAATTATACTTATAAGTTAATTATTAGTATAATGAATGGAGAGCTATGGCAACGACGGCCTTAAGCTCAATTTTTTTTTTTTAGTTTTAAATGGAATAGTAGAGGCTACAATTTTTTAAAAAATTTAAAAAGCTTTTAATATTGCCATTCGTCATAGTACAGTCTATTAGTTGAGAGAGGTCGTTATTATTGAGATTGGTGCTTTTAAATGATTTAATGTGGGACCTCTTTGAAAAGAGATGATTAATGCTAATTGGGTTAAAACCACAGAATGGACATTGTTTTGGTAGGTTCCTATCCATTATATGAACTTTTGAGATTCTAGTGAGACCTAGTCTTAATCTAATTATTTTGATTTGGTCTCCTCTCGGTAGTATATTGTGGTTTATATTTTTGAACAGTCTGTAGGCATTATTTTTGTTGGGGTTAATTTTTCTGTACCAATCTGTGGTTAAGTGCCAATTGTCACTAACTTTTGTCTTGAAAGAGTTTTTTATAAATTTTTTTTATATCTTCGGAACTTAGATTTGGTGTGGTTATTAGGGGCGCAGTTAAAGCTGCTTTTGCGGCTCCGTCCGCTGCCTCGTTACCTTTTATTCCGATGTGACCCGGAATCCCGATGAGTTTAATGTCAGGTTGTCTGTCAATAAGAAACTGTCTAATCATGTTTGGGTAAAATTGGTCATTATTGCAGTTTCTTATGGCATCTAGTGCAGAGAGAGAGTCAGTACAAATTGCGTATTTTCCCATGAGCCCGCTAACATATTTAACAGACTCGTGTATTGCTATCTTTTCAGCAGAGAAGTTAGTGCTGTATTCGGGCAAAATTGAATTAAATAATATTTTGTGTTTGTCTACAATGCTAAAGCTTGTGCCTTTAACGCCTTTAGAGCCGTCTGTGTAGATAAATTCGTGGTCGTTTAGTTTGTATTGGATTTCTCGAAATCTTTGAAGATATATTTCTGCGTTTGTTGAGGATTTTTTTAGATCGTTGAGAGATGTGTTAATTGTAATTGCGTTGATGTGCCAGTTGCGAAATTTATTCGGATATTGTTGCTTGATGTTGTATAGTATGTTTAAGTTGTGGCATAATTGTACTACGCGTGTAAGTGTTGATTTTGTTGAGTGGAAGTATTTTTTATTGATAACTTTTTTTAGGATATTGGACATTGGATGTCGGTAGCTAAACATTATAGATTTGAAGAGCTTTGTTGTTGCAAGGCCCCGATATTAACATGTTTCTAATTAATACTTTAATTCGTGAACAAATTTGGAAATTTTTTTTTGTATTCATGAAAATATAAATAAAACTTTGTTCGCGTTTAGGCATCAGCTGCTTAAGTTCTTTAACAGCTGTTACATAATAGAGGAGTAACATTTTTATTTTATCAGGTTTATTCACAACGCAACGTCACGTTTACCTTAGAATACCTTTTTGTATATAAGCTTGTTAAGGGAATCGGAAAAGTTGATCCGCAACGTATACGTTTACGTAGGAATAACAAAGCCTTTAAATATTAAGAAATCAACATGGTTCATTTCAAACCTACGAGGTCCAACCAGGTCTGTGCAGCCCCATTTGGCATAAAAACTTTTGTATAACTTTTCTTGTGTAGCGTGGTAGAGATGGTTCGTTCATGACTTCCTAAAAGCTGCTACGGTGAATACAATACCAGACCGCTTATTTATTTTTGTACAGTTTTATTCGCGATTACAAACGAAATGGTTCATACGCACCAATCAGGTGTGGCCAGACCTGCTTTTGATTTGGTCACGGGTTTGATGCCAAAACGTTTGGCATGTGTAGGAAAAACAACAAAGCCTGCAGCATACCGAATGAGATGTTGAATCGCAGACGATATTCGTTAACCACAATGGAAATATCGCGCTATGCTCAGACGTGCCAAAGAAGCAAAAAAATTTAGTTTTTATCTTGGCCGAACAAGAAAATAGCGTCATTTGATCATCGAAGCTGTTGTAAAAGCCATTTCAAGTATTGGACTAAAAGTTTTATATATCCGGAGTGGATCCCATGGATCAGAGGGTTGGTGGGTACACGTGCAAGCGGGTCAAACACCGATGGCCATTAGCTCTGTTTTTTAACATTTAAGACGTGCCAAGATAAGCCTTATTTGTCGTTCATGAATAATTTGGGATAGACGCTTCTTCCTTAGGAATCGGCAGAACAGCTGGTGGTACCTCAGATGGAGTGAAGGATAACGAACCCCATTTTTCGAAGTATTCAACACGTCAAACTTGAAATTTTGTTCCCAGTGTAGAGGTAAACATATTCTTTCATTCAATTCGAATTCCAAAAACAATTACTACGTTTTTTCGAAAGTAGTTATAGTCACCCTTAAGGCGATAAATCAGCTTTTGCTGTTTTCTCTGCAACTTTACCATCTTGCTTCCTTTGCTAGCAATCGAACAAAAGTCAACGAAAACATCTTTTCGTGTAATAAAAACATTGGTGTATCAGCACCATTCACATGCCGGTGCGAGTGACTCGAATGCCGTGCTTAATTTTTATTTGTTGGACCTTCTAGGTTTAAAGTGAAGTTGAGTTATTTTGTGTATTTATATATCTATACATAAACTGTCGTAAAAAGTACAAGAGGTGAATCGAATTTCTTAAATTTTTCTTGTTAGTAAGAAAAAAGTAGCAAAGAAAGTTTCTTTCGTAAAATATTTAATGTTTAATTTTTTTTCTTTACGACAAGGGCTACAACTTTGTCTCAGAAGGTAAATCAACATTCCGAACGGTTTGCAAGATATGAGCCTGAGAAAATGATAAAAAAAAGTGCATGACTTTGGGCAAAACTGGGAGACACGGGTCTTTTTTATTTTGGTCTATTATCACGTAGTGGTATCCGTATATGGTTATTTTTTTCGTGTTGCACTGTGTTATTTTTGTTATTAACCCTTGATCTACACTAAAGACAAATATCTCAGCAAGTTCGCAATAACGTCGGCAGAATAACAGAGCAATATTTCTTATTGCTCAGCTTATGTTAAAGGTATGGGAAAACGTTAACTCATAATTTTAAAGAAATCAAGGAAGAAGGTGCAGTGTAAAAATTACAATCAAAAATTATATTTATTAATATAAATTCTATCCTATTCGACTTATTTTTTAAATGTATATTAATTTGTTTAAGCTTGAGATCTTTTTTTATATAAATATATAAATATTTATTAAATTTATTTTTTTTTGTTAAGAAAAAAATTAATATTTTTATATAAAAAAAACTCAAGCTTAAACAAATTAATATAAATTTAAATAATAAAAATCGAATAAGAAAAAAATTATATTAATAAAAATAATTTTTGTAATTTTATTTTAGTGTTTATTAAATTCTTTAATTTAATTCTTTTACTACAATTAGAATTTGCTACCATCTCACAAATTTAATTTTTTTTTTCTCACTTCTATATTTTTCTTTTTTGCTTCTTTTTTCCAATTGACAACCAAATTTGACGTTTTTTGATAGCAATAATTGTCAACAAAAATGGACTAACAATTATTGCAATATGAATTGCCGGCAAAAAATTGCTGTCTACATTACAGATAACATAATTTTGATATTTACTGCAATATATGTCGCAATAATTATCTCTGGTATAGACAGGCAGTAATGAACATATAACGCAAGAAATTATTATTTTTTATTTACATCCGTGAAGATTTTTTTGTCATGAATCCGCCTATTGGAAGTCATGTTCTGCTTAAAGAGCTGTTCGAAAAAAGATCTTTGATTGTTTAAGGGTTTGAACAACTAAAGACCGGTTTATGTTGGCGGACTGTGGCAGTCATGTTAGCCAAATTTGTTTACTGTTTTTCAGTCAATCATTGCATATTTAATAAAAATCTCTCCTTTAAGCTGCACGTTGAAATTACAGAAACTGGTTGTTACAATTACTTTCAGTATAAATGCTTTCCTGGCGGCTTTTCCATAATTTTAAGTATAGAGGTAAAACCCAAAACAACGTGGTTTGAAGTTAATACCATGACTCATCATCAGAGATTTGATTCTGCTGAAACTTATTTGATAATGAAAAATGATAATAACAGCAAATTTCGAACCATCAGTACTACTGGTTAAAAGATTGATGTTTGACTGTTGGTTGGCGGGCACCGCAGTATTTAGAACTCAAAGATTTTCTGAAGATAGAATGTGGTGATTCTTGAAACATGTAAAAATCAACCCGGGTTCAAATCCCAGCTCAGCCAAGGAAAAATTATCAATAAATTTTAATAAAAATTCCAAGTTGTAAAATTCCTTCCTCAGTGAAAATAATTTAATGAAAATAAAATTTGATGAACTCAAGCCTAACTATAAAAAAATATCAAAATTAAAATTAACAGTTCAACTAAAAATCAAAATCGTTCCCAAAAATCAAAATTGTACTTATTTTCTGAAGTCACAGGCCACTATCAAATACTTGAAGTCCTTAATATACAACAATGCTTAAGTTCCATTGGTTTTTAGTTTACTTATCTCCCACTTCACAGAATCTTTGAAAAAGGGTTTTACGCAGTTGTCTGATGGATAAGGAGCCAGGATTTGGAATTAAAGGAGAAAAGTATCAATAGTCGGTCGAATATGGTATTTTTGTCTCGATAAGTTTTTCGATCAGTTTTTTTTTTGAAACCCCAAATGTATCCAACTGACAGTCTTCCTCTTTTAGGAAGATTAAGGAATCCTCTATTTAACTCATTTTATGCATTTTATTTTTAGTTCCTAAAATTTTTGTGACCTAGATAATTTTTCTCTGATAAAAGTGCTGAATAAAAATATAGAGTACAATGTAAATTGAGTTTTTAACACAAACTTTCCTAGATTTTTAATCAAAGCCAATTTGTTTAATTATTTAACCGAAAAATATTAAACAGCTAAATAATTTCCTATTGTAAAATAACCCTAGAGGGAAGCGAACTGACACCGAAGTGGTCCCGTGATAGGTCTTTGGTGGTAGAGACCGGTTCCAGTTCTAACACTTTATATGAATAAGACCTATCACTTTTACATGGGGTTTTCATTGGAGGGGGTCAATTGTCACCATTTGACCAGTCACAGGTTTATTCTTCATGAAAAATGTAGTATTATTTCAATAAAATAAGTCCTAAAATTAAATTCAAGAACCAAATTTTAGAAAGTACCAAAAAATGGGTCACAGCACCGGTGAAGACTGTACTGAAATTCATTACTTTTTCTACTTTTCTGTTCTTTATAAACCAGTTAAGGGATTGGTTCTTCTTTCACTGGTCATGAGTCTTTTCTTTTTGTACTTGTTCTATTTTCACAAGTCCCATGGACACAAATTTCCCGTAGGGAAGTATTTGATAAGGAATTTGTATGTTTATTATTATAATCGAACATATAACACATTTATTTTTACAACTCTAACAAAAGGTAACAATTTTATCTAAATGGTAGGAATAAAAATTAAATTTAATACAAAGTGAAAACTTTCTCATGAAATTTCTGAACTTTTGAGGTAAAGTTGAACAAAAACGTAAGTACCTTTTCTAATAATTTACCCCAAAAATTCAATTTCAATCATTAGTTCAAAACATATAATTAAAACTTTAACTTAATACTATCTTTTTTATTAAAACTTGTTACAAACAAATACAAAAAAATAAATAAACAAAAGGACAACAAAAAGGAATCCTTACAACTGTTTTAATTCTTTCGGTATCTCTTAAACATTAATCCCTTTGCTAGCAAATACAAGAGAACAACAATGACATTAAAAACGACAAAACAACAATAAAATAACAAAACATTTAAAGGATTTTATTTGTTGCAACGAAAAATTCTGTAAAAGGTCCTTAAGCCAAAACTAACTGGCAGTAAAAACAGCCACGGGCTAGAAAATATAATGAAAGTTAAGGACAAAAGCCGCCAAAAACTGACAGTAATTAATAAATTCGAAAATCGTAAATTGTCAACTGTGAATTGTTTTTGTTTTTTGTAATGGAATTTTGATTTACTCGTATTTATATTTTAAATTTTACAGATAAAATATACACACAAGCACATACCAATAAGTACTTGAAAGTTTATCAGGACAAATGACAGCAATTAAAGAAGTTTTAGTTCGATACTTATGCAAAGTTTTACAGGGGTATTAAAAGATTTTGAAGATATTAAAACAATGGGTTTTTCTGACAGTCATTAAATTTAGGGGACAATTTAAAAATGGTAATCTATAACTTATGACAACATGTTAAAAATTAAGGTGTTAGTAATGTAATGTGTGATTTGGAGAGAGAGAGAGAGAGAGATAGTGAGATAGATGTAAATGTTCTTGGAAATTCGAAAGCTTTTTAAAGTTCAAAAGTTTTACAAAAGTTAATGTACTGTAGCAATAAATCGAGGTTTTCGTCAACCTGCACAGTGGGGCTTAACACAATAAAATATGTATGGGAAATAAATTTAATAAGAGAATTTAATTAGAGTTTTTTATTCATTCATAAATTCAGTTAATTAAAAATTTATCAGCCTGTTCATCAATTTCATACGTTAACGCTCGCTTGGAAAAGTATATTTAAAACAAAAACAAATTTTAGAATCTTGTATTTGTTTTTAATATAATTTTCTATGCGAACATTGACGTTCGAAATCGTTAAACAGGCAGTTTATTATTTTGACTTAATTCTTCTTTCTCTAGCTAATAAAGGGGATTATATAATTTCATTAATTTTCAAGAAATCTTGAAAAGTTTGTGAATTATATATTTAGAATAATGTGGCTTAAAATTGGCTTGTGTAGCAAATATGAACAATAATTTTGAGTTTTTCTTGATTGACACCGAAAATTCGATATTTTAGTTAGTTACAGAAATGATCGAAATTTAATTGCTTTAAATTTTTTTTATTTACATTAAACGCACGATGATAATTGTAAATAAAACAAAAAGTTTTCAGAGAATTTTCTTAATATCTTTATTATTATTATAGAGGATCTTAGACAGTTATGTGTAAAACAATATATTGGCCAAATGCTCGCAATGGCTTAGGTGGCATACCTCTATCCGATGGGCCATATTTTAAATGACTCTGAGAGATAATTGAGATTCAATATCGTTAATGTGCCGTGAACATATGGGAGTTTCCATTTTGACGTAACGTGATATTACAAAACTGAGTAAGACTGCGAATTGAGCAAGACGTTTTGTATAAACATTTTTTAGTACACAGAAGAAGCATTAATCAGAAATAAAACCAGTTTTAATTAAAAGTGTAAAAAAGTGAATTAAACGTTTAATCAAGTGAATTAAACGTTTAATCCAGTGAAATAAACGTTTGATTGATATTATTTATTTGTTAGCTGGTGCAAATTAATATTGTCAATTAAACGTTTAATACACTTTATTAAAAGTTTAATTCACTTGATTAAATTTTTAATTAAAACTAATTTTATTTTTGATTTTTGCTCTTACTGATTAAAATTTTTTTTCTGTGTAAGCTTTGGACTTACATAGATTAATTTTTCAAGCTATCCAATTTGAAAATCTTTGCTCGTTTAAAGGAACATATGGCCATTTTCAGCGAAAAGTTTACATTTTTTTAATGTAACGCCAGATTGTAAATAAGTTTGTATTTTAGAGCAATGTTGTTTAACCGTTATCCCTTTTGTTACGAAATGTAGAGCTAGTTGCGCTTTACACCAAAATATGAAATAGTAAACTATGTACTTATATAAATTTTTTTGAGAAAGAATTTAAAAAACAATTAGTATTGTGGCTATTTTGTTGAACTATTTATGGTTTTTAATCCAAATTTTTAATATTTCAATTAGGCTGAAATTCATCAAATTTAATTTTCATTAAATTATTTTTATGAAGAAAAGAATTTTGCAACATCAAAATTAATCAAAATTGTTAATCTTTCATTCTTGACCATAAAAATAATTTAATGTAAATTAAATTTCATGAACATAAGCCTAATTAAAATATTACAAATTTCAATTTAAATAACTTCTGGCGTTCTGTTACAAAAAGTAGACTTTTCGCTGGAACTGCCCATATTTAAGTTGGACCTTAAGAATTCATAACAATCTCAAAAAGTCCAATATTGTTGCTCTGCTACAATTCCTTAAATAAGTAAATTTTTACGGAAAATATATATTTATTATGCATTTTATATTGCATATCATTAACAATTTTAGTGCGAAAATCATACTTTAAATTCAAAACTTTAATAAAAGTTTTTTTTTTGTTTTATATCAACAATTATATTTAGTCTATGTGCAAAATATTCATACCGAACAAAAATATTTACAGACACAAAATGTGAAAGTGTCCACATAAAGCGTTACTCATATGTATGCATGCATGTTTGTGCGTAACTGTGTTGTCTAAATAATACGTGCTAGATACACAAATACATATTGCTGTGATTACATATCAGCATAATTGCGAAACCCTTTTAGATAATTGTACCCTTGAGTCTTTGAAGAACACATTTACAAACATACGCACTCACATTTACACACACACAGTGTTTGTCCATATTGTTGTTTTAGTTGTCGTTATGCCAGTTATCTTTGCACATTCTCCACAGCTCTTTCTCTTAATAATCTTCATCTCTTACTAACACTTTGTCACTGACTGGTTAGTAGAGCAATTGAGTTGGTAACAGTAACATGGCCATAACAATTCTAAGGGTATGGCTACGTGTTATGTAAATATGCCAGCATTAGATCTACTACACACACACACACACACACACACACACTCGTTAACATTTTAACATATCTAAATGACGCAAACTAGCAGACAGCCAGCCTTTTAGAATTATACCAGATTTTTAACCCTTTTTCCAAAACCAAAAAAGTCTGAAATGTAAGAAAAAAAATTTACCAAATTTCTAAACAGACGCTATTCCATTTTAAAATGAAAACAAATCCAGAAAAAAGATACATAATCTTTAAATAAGATATATTTTAGTTGTAGTATCTTTTTTATGGAACAACAATAACAAAATTGTAAATCGTTTTGAGGGTTTTATCTTAAGTGCAATATAATGTTTATGGTTTCAATAGGATAGTCGTCTATGTTTTGACTTAAATATAGGGTTTGGAAATTCGTAAACTTTTTCCATTCCCAAAATCATTAGAAAAATGTTTATGCCAGGCAATTCTTACGATTTTTTTTTAATACAGTACAAAACTAAATTGAATACTGTTCAAAAGTAGATTCGTTATTTCGTTATTAAAAATAAAATTATTTTGGGCAAAAGAATCTGGTACGACGTCAGAGCATTCTATAAATCGCTTATCTTTCCTTCTGCTTTTAAATTTCTATCATCGACGTCTTTTTTTGAGAAATACTTACTTGCAGCTCGCATCTCTTAAGATTTAAGAAACATTCGCCTTAAAAATTAAGGACATTGATTTTGAAAGATATTCCAAAAAAAAAAGTTTTTAAACCTTATGTGAAGCTGGCCACCATTTTGAAGATCTGTAATCAAATCATTTTTATTCAAATCATTGTATGATAATAAACACTAAGTATCGCTACTTAGTGTTCGGTTCGGAAGATTTGTGGAAAACACAAGGCTAATAGTGTTTGTGAAGTAAATCATTAAAAAAACTAACGTCAGTGTCATCTTCGAACACCAAAATAATACTGTTTTTATCCAACTCGGTTCGGTTTTTTTTTTAACCAGAAACTTTATTGTGTTCGGTTCTGCTTATTCTGCCCTTTTGGCTGGTAAAAAAACGAATCATTTTTTACAAAAACAAAATACACATACGAAAAAAAACAAAAATCCAGCAAAGTAATTTTACACAAACAACACGTATACACACACAAGCTCTTCGTGCTGCGGCCGATGCTAAAATGTTTTATTTGTTCATATCGTATCAATTTAAGAAAAGAAACATCATAGAACATTAAAATATTATGTTTGTCTACAGTATGACTACAATTGTTCTGTTTTTTTACGATGAACAGAACACTATATCATGATCGGCTCTTTCTTGAAAATAGTTACGAACGCTATTAAGGGTTGTGTTCGTCTACACAATCACTAAAAAAATAGATATCGTTCCTGGGTTTGTGAGCCGAACGCTAAATAATGTTTTGTTTATTTTCGAACACTGGTTCAAATACAAATTTTTCACCACCGATTAACCGGCAAATGTCATTTAATTGGCCAAAAACCTAAATTTAGGTCAACGATTTTGCAAACAAGTTCAGCGAAATTGTCCACCGTTAAGTTAAAGGAATGTTCAATATTATTTTTCCCCAATTTTTTTTGTTTTTTTTTTCAAATAGGAACCCCGTCTAAATGAAAAAAAACTAAGTTGAAAAACTAATATTAAAAAAAATTTCTGAAAAGATTTGCACAAAAATAATTGAAATGAAAAATATAGAGAGCAGCCTACAAACAAGAAAGGGTCTTTATTGGTATATGGCTTTATTATTTTAATAAGATTTTTTATTTTTTTAGGTTGCTGACAAGAAAAAATGAAAAATTGAAAATGCATTGGTACATGTCTAACCCCACGGTGCTCCAAGCATTGGCTGAACTCAAAACGTTTACTTATGCCGCAGTTTTTTTTATTAAACTCTACGCCATACACATACACATTTTAATATTATGAATTCAAAGGAAGGAAAGGAAAGGAAAGGCTGGGGCTATCTGCAATGCTTAAAAACAGCAATGGAAATCCGCTAGCTGGTCGTACTTCAACGCAATGGATGAAGAATAAGCCCTTAGGGCTGACTTTTTGAGATTTTGCTTGTAGCGATTTTGGGTATAAACCACAGCCACCACGTGATTAGTTTCACACAGCCACGCGCAGCTGGAAGGCTGGGAAACACATTTTCCTGAATCCAGCAAGGAAACTTTTGGGCCGCAAGAAAAAGAAACATAAATAATGGATTGCTGACACCACGTGGACTTTAATAGCTGAAAGAAAAAGTGTCAAAAGTTAACTGAACAACGCAAAGACCCACAGATCTAAGCAACAACTGCAGCACAGCCACAAGCTGCAAGCTGCTGCCTAAACCAATCGTAGCAGTGACCTCTACAAAGTCGCTAAAGAACTGACTCACAAAACACCATCCGCAAGAATAGCTGAAAATATGGGCAAATTATTACACCTAAATACTAGAAAGCTCCACAACAAATGGTCCATCACGCTATGTGCCGCCCACTCTGTAAGGAATGACATCACTAATCTGAAGGAAATTGTTGAGGCTATAAAAAAATTACAACCCAACAAAGCGCCAGGCAATGATAATATATCAGCTGAGCTCATTAAATTATAACCCAACATCAGCGCGCAGTTACATCTTCCTATTATCCAAAATTTCTGGAACTCTGTTTACCTGTCCACCGGCATTAAAGAGGGAGTCATTGTTAAATTGCCTAAGAAAGGGGAGCAGCATTTCGTGCTGGAAGATCCTTTGTTGACCACGCAAAATGCCTGAGTGGGACTAAAAATTAACCCCATAAAGACCAAAACATTGCGCATAAATGCATTAAATACTCAGCCATTTCTCTTACGGCACCAACCTGCAGAAGATGTAGCTTCATTTTGTTATTTTGGTTGCACTTTTACAACAATCGGCTGCTCATCTCAGGACCAGATTGGAAAATTCAAGACGGATTTTTGCTATACTAAGCCTTTATGGCGATCCACCCAGCGATCTGCCAAAACCAAACTCAAAATCTTTAATTCCAGCGTAAGGTGTTTGTTGCTGTATGGCAGTAAATCTTGGAATGCTGCACCCAAATAGATAAGTAGCATTCAAGTATTTGTAAACAGATGTCTCCGTAGAATCCCACGTATAATCTGGCCTGAAAAAATAAGTTACATCAATTTTTGGAATACCACCAACCAAATACCCATACAATTGGAGAAAGGTACGTAGACGTAAGTGCCGCTGGCGACATTAGAAGAATGGTCATCGACTGCAATCCCCAGGGTCAACTACACAGAAAAAAAAAATTGATTTCAATTAAAAAATTTGTAATATTAATTAAAAAATTTATTAAATTTGCACCAGTAAACAAATTAATAGTTTCAATTTAACCAGTTAATAGTATTAATTAAAAAAAAAAAAAAAAAAAAATTTAATTCACTTTAGTGCACTTGATTAATTTTTTAATTAAAACTGATTATATTTTTGATTAATGCTTTAATTGGTAAACAATCTTGGAGAATTTTTTCTATGTACTTGGAAGGCCTGCTGATATTTTGAGGAGACAGCTGGATACCGAAAAAATAATTTCAGGACGCATCTGGAGTGAAATAAAACATATTGGAAATTAAAGAGATGATTGAAAGAACTTTTTTGTGGCCCTATGTTCCTGATAGGAACTACAGTGATTCACAAGAGAGCGTAAACTAGTAGGACAAAAGTTGTGAGGTCTCAAAATTAATATTTTCTACTCTGAAAATTTCTACTTGCTTTAATTTAAATAAGTTACTTTTGTAATATTATTTTTTTTTTTTTTGTAGAAACATTTTTTTTTAGAATTAAATTTTAATAGTGTGTGGTTTGGAAAGTTATGTGCGCAAACTTTTTTTTTTGTTTTTGGTTTGCTAAATTTTATTGCTTACATTTTTTTCTTTGGAAGAAGGGACAACAATTTTAATTGAAAATTTAAGAAATAATTGGCGAAAAGATTGTTCAAGAAAGGGAAAATTCCATTGAAAATTCTTTCTTTGAACGAAAGCTCAAATCTGGTATAAAGAATTAAGCTCCTGGACAATTGTGTGATTACCAAGATTATCCTAATCGTTCCACTTTTCAAAATATTGCTCTTTTGGAAGATGTGTTTTGGGGTTAGGCATCAGATAGTTAAAACAGGTCACCCTACACCAAGTGCACATAAACCTCATTGGATTAGAAATTGCGGAATAAAAATATTTTTTTTTATTAAACGTTAAACTTCTTGGTTGGTTGCTTTTGCTGGCCTATATTTTCATTCGGGTTGTACATTTCGGTTATGAAAACAAACTTTATTGCTAGTCATAACTGAGAATACACATATTTTAAAAAAAATATATATCACGTTAAAAATAAATAAAAATTAATTTGTTATTATCAAAAGTAATTTTTGGGAATACAAAATTTTAATTTAAAAGATTTTGTTATTCGTGCTTAATTCCCAGTTTTTATTCTTGATAAAAACACTTGAAATTTATTGTTGATGGGATAAGCTATTCCTATGCGCATTTCACTGGTTGCTTAGGTCAGATCATCAGGAAACTTCATCCATAAAGATTTTGGAAAAACTAAAGATATTAAACCAAATAAAACTGTTAAGCGTATAAGAATCATAAGCAACAGCTCTACTTGTAACAATATCAAAGTTTAAACAAAAACATCAACAATAAACAGTGAGTTTATCTCTTCTTGTAGTTGTAAGTAGGTTAAGAAAAAACAACTTGCAAAAGCATGTTGCCAGGTAGTTTTTTAGGCCGTGCACTTGCCAGTTTATTATCAAAAGTAATTTTTGGGAATACAACATTTTAATTTAAAAGATTTTGTTATTCGTGCTTAATTCCCAGTTTTTATTCTTGATAAAAACACTTGAAATTTATTGTTGATGGCCTAAGCAACCAGTGAAATGCGCATAGGAATAGCT
Organism: Pollenia griseotomentosa; assembly: GCA_963931875.1. NCBI lineage: Eukaryota > Metazoa > Arthropoda > Insecta > Diptera > Polleniidae > Pollenia > Pollenia griseotomentosa. The sequence continues at coordinate 15,365,861 of OZ007561.1, forward strand.
TATCCCATCAACAATAAATTTCAAGTGTTTTTATCAAGAATAAAAACTGGGAATTAAGCACGAATTGTTTTTTGCATTTTGTTTTTTCTTAACCTACTTACAACTACAATTAATATTGGAAGAATTCCAATCAATTGTAGTGGGGAATGTAAGAAGAGATAAACTCACTGTTTATTGTTGATGTGTTTTGTTTAAGCTTTGATATTATTACAAGTAGAACTGTTGCTATAAGTCTTATACGCTTAACAGTTTTATTTGGTTTAATATCTTTAGCTTTTCTAAAATCTTTATGGATGAAGTTTCCTGATGATCTGGCCTAAGCAACCAGTGAAATGCGCATAGGAATAGCTTATCCCATCAAAAATAAATTTCAAGTGTTTTTATCAAGAATAAAAACTGGGAATTAAGCACGAATTGTTTTTTGCATTTTGTTTTTTCTTAACCTACTTACAACTACAATTAATATTGGAAGAATTCCAATCAATTGTAGTGGGGAATGTAAGAAGAGATAAACTCACTGTTTATTGTTGATGTGTTTTGTTTAAGCTTTGATATTATTACAAGTAGAACTGTTGCTATAAGTCTTATACGCTTAACAGTTTTATTTGGTTTAATATCTTTAGCTTTTCTAAAATCTTTATGGATGAAGTTTCCTGATGATCTGGCCTAAGCAACCAGTGAAATGCGCATAGGAATAGCTTATCCCATCAACAATAAATTTCAAGTGTTTTTATCAAGAATAAAAACTGGGAATTAAGCACGAATTGTTTTTTGCATTTTGTTTTTTCTTAACCTACTTACAACTACAATTAATATTGGAAGAATTCCAATCAATTGTAGTGGGGAATGTAAGAAGAGATAAACTCACTGTTTATTGTTGATGTGTTTTGTTTAAGCTTTGATATTATTACAAGTAGAACTGTTGCTATAAGTCTTATACGCTTAACAGTTTTATTTGGTTTAATATCTTTAGCTTTTCTAAAATCTTTATGGATGAAGTTTCCTGATGATCTGGCCTAAGCAACCAGTGAAATGCGCATAGGAATAGCTTATCCCATCAAAAATAAATTTCAAGTGTTTTTATCAAGAATAAAAACTGGGAATTAAGCACGTATAAAAAAATCTTTTGATATTATTGTAATTGTTATAAAGTTACTATGATCTTTTTTTTTTTTTTGTTTTTATTTTGTTTTTTTTTTTTAACCCACTATTTGTACAATTAATGTTGGGAGATATAGTTGCAAATAAGACTTTTTGAGTGTTTGCAATTCTCATTCACTATGCAGTTTTGTTTGCTTATATCTTCGGCTTTTCTAATTTTTTTGGGAGAATATTTCCTGATGATCTGGCCTAAGCAACCAGTGAAATACGCATAGAAACTAGCTCATCCACCAACAATAAGTTTCAGTGTATTTATCAAGAATAAAAATTGGGAATCAATCACAAATTGTTATCGAACTTGAAAACGTGTTCTTAACCATTCCAACTGATTCTTGTTTTTTTTTTTTTTTTTTTTTTTTTTTTTTTTGGAATGCTGAAGCCGAATATGAATTAAGTTTTTTCCAATCCCGTCATATTTATCAGATAACGGTGCATTTGTGATTTTCGCTGTACACTCACAAAATTATTACAGTCACTAATTGTGGGCTGTTAAATTCGTTTTCCGTACTGTTAAAATTGAATAAGAATATAGTCATTTTACGAATAATTTTATTTTTTAACATTTATGTTTGTTATTCAAAAAACAAACGGCCAAAAAATAATGTTTTTCCGTACTTATTTCGTTACGTAGTTTGATTTTTTGACGGTTAAAATAAATTTTTTAAGAGTAACAACTATTAAATTTTACGGAATATGCTGTTTAATAAATAAAAAATTTAAAAATTAATGTAAAATAAATTTATTTTAAATAAAAAGGAAATGATCCGTTATAATATTATATTTTTAATTTTAAATAAAAATGCTTTTTCTTCAAGCTCGAGGCCAGTATTGAAAATAAATTTTATTTTTAAAAGTTGCCGATATTTCGATACTCTTTAGTGTTAGAGAGCGAACAAAATTATAAACGACGTTACATGCTAGAGATGCTACACATCATCAATATACCAACTACAAAAATGAATTTTAAAATTGATGTGGAGAACTGTTCTCAAAGCTACAAACATTTGATTAACAAGGGGAAGAGAGTTAGCAATATGTAGTTTTTTAAGTTTAGTTTAACATCAGACGCTTCAAAGAAATGAACAATTTTTCTTGTTAAATATAAATTATTATTTATTTGTAAGTTTACGTATTAATTTGTACATGTATGGTTATTGTTGTTTTTTCTATTACGTTTATTATGATTGTTATTTTTTGTATGAGTTTTACATTGTACTTATATTTATATTTATAGACAAGCCCAGATGATGATACTCAAAGAGTATCGAAATATCGGCAACTTTTAAAAATAAAATTTATTTTCAATACTGGCCTCGAGCTTGAAGAAAAAGCATTTTTATTTATACGTATATTAAAAGGTCGAATAAAAACAACTTAAATTAATTATATTTTTAAATGAATTTTATGTTGTTTTAAATGAATTTTCGTTTGAATTTAACTACATAATATTTTGAGTGTATACTTCTCATTTAGCCGCAATCCAGAGTCAAGTGATGGTTTAATTAAAATAAATTATATTGTTAATTTGAAATGGATAAAAATGCCTTAGTAATTGCGGATAAAGTTTAAGGTTTGAACATTTTAACGTTTTTTACCAATTATTTCAAAATCCATAGTTTTATAATTTAATTCTATAGTCCATTTGATTAGAAAAATTTTCAGCCCAAGTTAAGTCCACTTGGATAAATACTAATCTAGTAGACATTTTTGAGCACAATTATCTAGACTTTGTTTTTCACTCCAGAAATAGTAGAAATGCCCGTTCTCAAGTCAAATGTTGCCTTAGATTACATAATACAATCTGTACTCTAGCCGGGCATTATCAAAATTGAATACTCCACGGTCCGGGTATAATTCATAGCCATTTTTAATTCCTAAAATAGCCTCAATAAAAACAACTTTTAATATAAAAAATTTCAGGGTCTACGATACGTCGAAAAAAATATTTGTAAAAGTTTTCTTGCTTTACCTGCGCACAATTTTCTGTTACTTCCTTCGTCGTTCAAAATAAAAAGTTTTTTTTTTTTAAATTTGAAGACAGTTATTCAAGGGATATTACAAAAACGATTTCTTTTGCGTTGCTAGTTATTGCTTTTATATTATTATCTGCTTAAAATAACTATTGACTTAAAATCTGAAATATTTTATTTATCTTTTGCAACAATATAATCTTTACGATATTAAGTTCTTATTTCTATAAGAGGATAAAAATGAATAAAAATAAACACTTAAGAAAAATACCAAATATTATGAAAACAAGTAAATCCCAAAGGCCAACTATGGAAACGACAACCACAACACAACAACAACAATAATAATAAAGTGTTTAACTAATCTCTCGAGGAATCTAAATTAATTTAAATTTGTTGTCAGTAATTGAAAATCTGTCTCGATAGAAACATCAAAACAGTCTCTATCTACAAAAATCAATACAATAAAACCATTTACCCAAAAATAACAATCTCTCTGTGAATTAAGAAATCTTAAGAAACTTGAGCAAACGAAGAAAAAAAAATAAAACTAAACCGAATAGATTGGGAAATATAATAAAAACAAACAAGCAAAAAGAGAAATAAAGGAAAAAAAAAATGTAATAAGATAACATTTTTGACAAGTGTCAGTTTAGTTTTATTTGTCTAATAAAAAGACCTTCAATCAATTGGTTTTCAACAAACACATACACACACACACACACCCCAGCGGGAAAACTCAGAAGACCTTCTTACTTCAGGACTTTTTAAAGGCCTGCTTAAAAGATTTTTTGATTCAATTACTATTCTTATCTAACTGCTAAAGAAGGCCTCATAGAAGGCCTCGGCTCTTTCGTATAAAAGATAAGATACACCTTCCACACTCGCTTCTATGAGAAGGGAGTAGAAAAGGAGTAACATTTTTTGTATTGTTTTTTTGCACAAGCAAAATCAATTTTTTTGGTCCCGTTACCCTTCTTATGTACCTGCTGAAGAAGCGAGAGCGGAAGGCCTTCTCCGCAATGACAACGTGTGTAAAAAAGATATGAGTATGGAATGGAGCAAGAAGGCCTTGTACATCCAAAAGAAGGGGTACAGAGGCCTTCTAGAAGGCCTTCCTACTCCTTCTTTTTCCCGCTGGGACACATACACAGAAGTCCACCCATACAAACGTATGTTCACATTATCGTCCAACTAAACTTAACGATTTTCTTTGTGTTGTTGGTGTTAATGTTTCTTTTTCCTAACACTAGCTTTTGCCTTTTTGTTGTATTTAGTGTTTTTTAATGTTCGTGCGTGTGTGACTGTCTCTTAAAGTAAATGTGTGCATGCGAGAACAAAATTTTACCCCTCACAAGCACTTTTGCACTCATGTATATTTATATGTATGTCGATGGTAATGGTCACTTTTTTATATTTATGCGATACGATAACAATCATCTAACGAAATTCAAACCACATTTGGCAGCTCACTCAACAACAAGGACAATAACTACAACGTAACACTAATACCTTTTTCATAGAACAAGGATAAGAAAAAAAGAATAAACCCAACACCAAAAACACTATTATTTTAAGTTTTTTTTTACGATGACAAACAGCAGCAAAAAAAAACGTTCTGTAAATTGTTTTGTTGCTGATTTTTTATTTATTTTTTTTTATACCCTCCAGTTGACGATTTGTAAATCCTATTGATCGACCATGAAGATCTAATCTTAAATGCTTACAAATATTTAGACACATTTACACTAAAAATATTTTACTCACACATACGCAAACATGTATTTTACAAAGAGTATTACAAGCATTAAAAAAACACAGAACTGTGCACAGTGGCGTGAATTAGAGAAAAATTTCAAGCAATGATTTAAGGTGCGTTTTGAGTTGTTGTGAATTTTATTTCGTATTTTTTATTTTTGTTACATCATGTTATGTTCTACTTTGATAAGTTTAACTTTAAATAAATATCATTTAATGAATTTCCAGATCGCGACGACCTTCATCAGCATTCTTCCAATTTTACGGGTTTGTACTTCTACGTACATTTTGTGTATTTAAATCAGAGGCCCGCAAAAGTACTACACCGTGCTTTTTTTTTCTCACAATAACATTCGCTCTCACTTTGTAAAAAACAAACAAACATTCAAACAGGAAGGTTCTGTTGACGACTGCTTTAGAATTCCACTGCGAGAAATGTTTAAAGAAGAATTGGAATTTAATTTCTTGTTTGCCGAAATGTTTTGGCAAGCCCGAATGTTAATGATATTATAGTTTTTTTTTTTTCTTGAAGAATCGTTTAAGTTTTATGAACACAAGTAATTAATTTCTGAATTTATTTTTGTTTCAATAGATTAACACGTTTTAATGATATTATATATTTTTTTTTAAATTGTTCTTGAAGAATGTGATTTATTTAATTTCAAAAATATTTTTGTTTTTTATTTTATTTAAAACATACGCTAATGTTTCGAGTTTTTACATTAACAGAAAGATTGATTTTAAAAACAAGAACATAACACAAAAATTTCTTTAAGTGCTTCTGCATTTATGTGTTGCCGGGCTCTGATTTAAATTCACAATTAAAGGAAGAAGAATGTGAGAATTTTTTTCTCTTGTTTTTGTTTTTCTTGTGTTTGTTTTTGAATTTATTAATCCAATTTCGTTCAAATCCATATTTCCATATGAATTTGTTCATTGATATTATGAAACATTCATAAATTTACTAGTTTTCATGTCTGTTGCCAAAAATTTAATTAAATATGCGTTTTTACAACAATCATAGGAAGAAAATATTTTCTAGTTATAAGTATTTTCCAGTACGAGAACTTAATTTTTTTTTTCAATGATTTATTGATATTTTTCATCGAAAATATGAAGTATAAAAAATTTCTTGAAAAATTTTGTTAAAACTTTGATATCGTTGCAAGCAAAATTTTAGGTGTTTATAATTCCATTCACTCTACAGTTTAATTTGCATATCTAATAAATTAAGCTTTTCTTAACCTTTTGGGAAAAGGTTTTCTGATGATCTAGCCTAAGCAACTAGTGAAATGCATATAGCAACTAACTTATCCTCCAACAATAAAGTTCAGTGTATGATCAAGAATGAAAATTGGGTATTTAGCAGGACGAGCGAAATCTTGTTAATGAAAAATTATGTATTTCCAAAAATTACTTTAATGATTTATTTTGATTTAAAAAAAACATATTGAAATAATGTAACAATTAGTAGGATGTTTCTTTTTAAAGAGTTATTCAGTTGTCAATAATCCAATGAAAAGTTTCAACGAAATTATGAAACTTTATTTTGTAGTGTTAATGAAATTGCTCTATTAAGTTTGTAATCAAATTTTTCATTAGATTAAAGAAAAAGATTTAATGAAATTGATTCATTAGATTAGTGAAGCATGATTCTTTCCCTTTTACATAATTTTGTTATGGCGGGTCGATGGATACCCACACAGAAAAAAATAAAAATTGATTTCAATTAAAAAATTTTTGATATATATTAAAAAATTTAATTAAATTTGCATTAGTAAACAAATAAATAATATCAATTAAAGGTTTTGACTTGAATAAACCTTTAATTCACTTAATTAAACGTTTAATTCAATTGATAAAACGTTTAATTCACTTGATTAAATTTTTAATTAAAATGATTTTATTTTTAATTAATGCTTTAATTGTTGAAAAATTTTGGAGAATTTATTTTGTGCTAATGCGATGTATGGTCGGGGTAGACCGACTATACTTGATAGCTTGTTTAGTTTTATTGCTGAAAAGAACTTGGAAAGGGAAACCTTATACGCAAAATAAACGTAAATCACCAAACCGCCAAGGAGAGGAAGCAGAGCAGAAGAGTGAGTAAGTACAGTTGATTTTGTTGCTCATTCAATTGTTTATTTGTTTGGATAGCATTTGAATGTGAAATCAATTTGTTTTTTTTTTGTCTAAACGACCACATTACTAAAGTCTCTGTACGCCTACTAAAATATCAAAATAAAAAACAAACCCCTCGCTACAACTTGAATCAATCGTCTTTGTGGAAATTTCCAGCACCCCTGTGTCCAATTCAAAAACATAGACGTTAAACGATTTTGTTATACAACGGATATTTGTATGTTTGTAAGTATTAATATGTATAGTTTTTAGTATTGTATCTATAGATACTAGTTGTGTGTTCTGGTTACGTATTTGGCTAAATGTGTTGTTTGCAGTTTATTCTTTTAAACTCGTATATGTAGTAGCGGTGGAATAGTAGCAGCGGCATTAGTAATTGTGGTTTGTGTCATTATTGTAGTTCTCAGTCGATGATTTTGTTGTTGTTTTTTTTTTTTGCTGCCTTAAGTCTTAACAAGTCAGTAAAACTAAGCAAGAGGGGTATTAATGTGTTGGCTGTGATTATACACGTGCTGGCCAACAAATGGACTTTATTTGGATGTATTAGTAGACGTGTATAAGTGTATGTGTATAGAACAGTGCAGCCTGAATAAACAATTGTGTAGTTTGTCGATATATTGTCAACGTTGTTTGTTTAATGTTAATGTTATTGTTCTTGCTGCTGTTGCATTTATTAGTGAACATCTACATTTGTATGTATGTATGTATGCATATGAGTGTCTGTGACTACTCCTACCAATTTGTTTGAGTTTGTGTGAGTATGCAAGCTTTTATTTATGTGTGTGCCTGTGTAGTTTGATTTATTGCAGCCAATGCAAAAGATTATTACTGTAGTAGAATTGATTGTTAGGCATGAATCAATATATCATGGTTTCATCTTACAGTTTACAAACGTATAAATCAATGGAAATTTGTTGTTTTAGCGTGTATGAGTTTCGAGTGCATCTAGTGAACAAGTGTAAGTGTGCTTATTTATGGGGGTGTACTAATTGGAAATTTAAATTTCATTTTTCTGCAATATAGAAACGCAATGCTTTAGAAAATGTCCAAATCTTTGCAATATTTTCTTATACACTCAAAAGAAAAATCAATAATTCCATACTCAAATCAATCCGAAGCATTATATATAGTACGGTGTGAACGGGTTTTCTTAAATTAAGTATAGAAAGATTGATTCAAGTACGGATTTTCAATCGCGAAATACTTAAATTATCTATATTCCATTCCGAATTCGTACTGGAAATAATCCAAAACGAGATTGATTTAAGTAAAACTAAGATTAAATCAATCTCAAAATGCGCTTGATTTATTATGATTTATATTTCAAACCTTACAGAATTTCAATTATAATACAACAGCATCATTCCCAATATGGTTTTTACTTTAAAAACTTAATGTACTTTTATACCTGGATATATAAACTAAGTGAGTAGCAAGAGCTCTCAATTTTACTTTATAAACAAGAAAATAATTTGTTTTCGTCTTGTTCTGTTGTTTTTGTTGTTACTACACACATCAAACAAATCGTTTTTTTACTACTTGTGTGGTATTGTTGTAGTGTCTGCAACAAACTTTGACAAGTTAAATGAGATTAAAACGCACTTGGAGTTATCAATTATTCGCCTTTCAACTTTGTTCGAATAATTCTCAAATAATTGTTGTTGTTCGTTTGATCATTATTAGATTAATCGATGAGAATAACGCATAAAAAAAAATTATTTCTACAAAAAAATTACTATAGAAATTCCTTAATTTCATCCGCTATGACTTCTTCTTTTTTTGATGCATAACATTTTTCTATTAATTCCATATCGTTGTATTACTTAAAGGCATGGTTAAATCCATAATTTCTTAATAATCCGATATTACTCTGGATTTTCGAAAGGCGTTGGCAGACCTACCATCTTCAGCCAAACTTCGGTCTCTCTCAATGTATTTTTCCATTGGACAACGTTAGGCATTTCTTGATGTCGTTGGATTATCTTCCATTACATCGTTTTCAATGGTAACATTATGACACTTACGCAAATGTTAAAAATATACATACATATGGGCATTTCCCCAGAATGGTCTACCAGGATGAAAAAATAGAATGTTGATAATCATCGTCTTTTATTGTTTATTATTATTAAAAAAGTCTATGTTGTTATAAAAGAATGGTTTCATAGCATGTCTCAGCTGTTTTACTTGAGGAAATTGCACTGGAAACTGGAAAATTTTATATTTTCTTATATTTTCTACTTCTAAACACATTTTTATATGCTTATTTTACATGCAAAAATATGTTATGTTTACACTCTTTCTTCATAATCTTTTCATTACAATCAATTGTAAATTGAGTATTTAGTTGTTTGTTAAGGAAATTTGAAGACATTAATGGGAAACTGCAATGTGATAATAATAAAAAAACATATGGAAAAATCGAACGTTCGCGACCCGTACGTTCGCGACCGGTACTTAAGCCAATTAAACAAAAACCAAAAGAGATATTTTTTTTGGTAAATACTGCATGGAGACCTACATTAATACACTTTTAAAATAAATTAATCACTTTTCAATATTCCGTTCCATTACGCAGATTTTTACATTTAACTGCTGTCAGCCAAAGTTGACTTCTATTTTGCGTACGTTCGCGACCACATGTTAATAACTATTATTATGAAAACTTAAACTCGATGAAACTCATCTTTTGCACTAAACATACAGCTACCCAAATGCTATCGAATCGCAAAAAAAAAGCTAGGAAAAGTTTTGTTTTCTATATTATTTGTACATCAAAAGCGTACGAACGTACGTTCGGGACCCCAGGAAATGCCCATATATAATTTTAAAAAATATATATATAATACAATATCAACATTTTCTACTTTCAAGATATGATTTGTATAAATTATTTATTTTTAAGCTTTTGGTTTATTTAAAATTTTTTAACCCGAAATTGAAAAATCCCCTTTCTTGAAAATTTTTTAACGTTTGATTTAAAAATAAAACAGCTGATACAATTGAGAAGGTGAGTTGTAAAACTCGTTCGGTACAAAATAAAAAGTACGAAATGGTAATTGATTCTAACAGTTATTTTGGCGTTTTATTGGACGAAATATTCGGATTGCATCGATGCATGTCCTTGCTAAAAGCATGGAAGAGGACATGAATTTATATAATTAGTATATTTCTTCTCATAAAGCGCCAAAAGAACTGCTAAAATCAAGTGTCATCTCGTATTTTTAATTTTGTAACGAACGAGTTTTGCAACTGACCTACTCAATTGTTTGTTAAGATTTGTTTAATAAGAACATAAAATAAATTTTTGAAATACTATGAGTACTCAACACGGTTTTTGCTTGCTTAACATTGAGATTAATTACAACCAGGGCTATGTCTACAATATTTTTTACCTTTCCTACATTTTGTATAAAATTACTAAAAACGTATGAGAATTAGTCAAATTCTAAACTTTTATTTAATTTTTTTTTATTAAAATTTTTCGATTAATCAACATTAATTAATCGTTTTAAAATTAATTGAGCAAGAGTTTGGTTTTGTTTGATCGATTAATCGAATTATTCTCAAACGGTTGACAACTCTAGTTACGAAACTAGTTACTAGTTATCAACGAATTTTTAATCTTTTTTTACTTGGTTACGAATTTTTTACTTATCTTAAGAAGTTCCGGTATTGGGTTTCGAAAGTAATCCCATTCAGGATTGTTTTAAGTACGTTTTAGTGTTACTCGTACTTAAATTTTTGTGTACGACTTGTACTTAAGTAATTATAAAAAACTTAATTTATGCCGAGTGTTTTTCTTTTGGTGAGTATACCCTGCGGGAAATTTGAGTCAATTGGTCCAACAGACTAGTCCTGCGATTTTGGAAACAGAACAAGTACAAAAAGAAAGGACTCGTGACCAGTGAAAGAAGAACCAATCCCTTAACTGGTTTATGAAGAACAAAAAAGTAGAAAAAGTAATGAATTTCAGTACAGTCTTCACCGGTGCTGTGACCCATTTTTTGGTACTTTCTAAAATTTGGTTCTTGAATTTAATTTTAGGACTTGTTTTATTGAAATAATACTACATTTTATTGAAATAATACTACATTTTTCATGGAGAATAAACCTGTGACTGGTCAAATGGTGTCAATTGACCCCTCCAATGACAACCCCATGTAAAAGTGATAGGTCTTATTCATATAAAGTGTTAAAACTAGAACATGTCTCTACCACCAAAGACCTATCACGGGTCTACTTCGGTGTCAGTTCGCTTTCCTCTAGGGTATGTATGTAAAGGGTGGTTAAATTTCAAGGGCCGATGTTGATTTTGAATAAGACACAAACTATTTAGGAAATTATTGTAATTTTATTTTATTATGATATATTGGTATTACTCAATTATGTATGGAACAAAATATCGGCCAAATGGGCGCCGCGACCACGGCGGCACACCTCCATCCGATGGTCCAAATTTTCGATGACCCTGAGGCATAATGGAGGTTCTATGCCGTTAATGTGCCGAATTATCTCATCCTTTAGCTCTTGAATTGTTGCTGGCTTATCGACGTACACCTTTTCTTTCAAATAACCCCAAAGAAAAAAGTCCAACGGTGTCAAATCACATGATCTTGGCGGCCAATTGACATCGCCATTACGTGAGATAACACGGCCATTGAATTTGTTGCGCAAAAAAACCATTGTTTCGTTAGCTGTGTGGCAAGTGGCACCGTCCTGCTGAAACCACATATCGTCCACATCCATATCTTCCAATTCGGGCCATAAAAAGTTCGTTATCATCTCACGATAGCGAACACCATTCACAGTAACTGCCTGACCGGCCTCATTTTGGAAAAAATACGGCCCGATGATGCCGCCAGCCCATAAACCGCACCAAACCGTCACTCTTTGTGGGTGCATTGGTTTTTCGACAATCACTCTTGGATTATTATTCGCCCAAATCCGGAAATTCTGCTTATCGACAAATCCACTGAGGTGAAAATGTGCCTCATCACTGAAGATGATTTTCTTCGAAATTTATCATCCATTTTCATAATAAGTCTGGATAACTTTAACACGTTGTTGGATTGTGTATCTCTTCATGGTTCTAATTGAGTAAGTCTGAAATAGAGAAATGTCAAATAAAATTCGGAAAAAAACTTGGCGTTTAGGTGTGGTTCACATTCAACATCGGCCCTTACAATTTAACCACCCTTTATAATGGGTTTTAAGAGATTTAGGAAATAGTTTAATTCAACGTAAGACACAGTTTTTAATCTTGATGAACAGGCAAACTGGAAATATGCGCTAAACAAGTAAATTTTATAATTTTTTTCACATAATTAATTGTTCTTTCTCTATTAGCCGCTTTGGGAGCAAATGGTTTCCAGAAAGCATATCCATCTAACACGATTTTTTGCAGTTCTTTCCTTTTACTTCCCAAGGAAGATTACACTGTCCTTGTTCTTGAAGTATCGATTCATTCAGTATTGTTATTTTGCCTTCTATCAGTTTTGTTAATCGGTTGTTGTTCCAGCTTAGTAGACGATTGGCAGGCAATATTGTAAGATTGCACTGTTATAGTTTTTTTAGTATCGATCAGTCCAATGTTATTTTGCCTTGTATTAGTTTCGTTAGGTTCAACCCAGACCAACAAAAGACAAACAGTTTTTTTTACTAAAAAGGCAACACAGCATAAGTTCTTTAGAAACAACACACACCTTTTTTATGATATAACCGCCACCAATTGGGACTAATAAAAAAAACAACGAAAAATGACAAAAAGCGGTTGTTTTTTAAGACAAACACTTGATAAGACGTTTCTTGTTTGCTTGGGTAAGCATCAAACATTTGATTCCGCCGAAATGTTGAAGCTTTTAGCATGAAGATATGCTCGAACAACTTAAAATTTTTTAATGCCTAAGCGGCCATCCCATCTTCGGTAACACAACGCGCTAATTTTTGACCCAATGATTCATTTTGGGCAGCGTATTTTAGTTAAGTATAATTTGCCTTCTCTTTAGAACTACTTGGAGCGGATTCAAGTTTTTTTTTGTTTACAAGAACAAACGCTTTAAAAAGCGATTTGTATTTTTATCGTCCATAGTGTTTTTGGCTTTTGTTACATTTGTTTTGACAATCTTCATAAAAAAATTAAGTCAACCATATAAATATAACAAAAAGAAAAATGCCTTAATTACGGGTACATTTACAGCAAAAGTAAGGAAAACGTATATAAATTACACTTGATTAAAATAACCGGATTATTACAACAAAGTTACCGGTTTATTCGATTTTCGAAAATTGGACATTTTATAATAATCGGCTTGGGCAAAACTAAAATATCCGGTTAAAACCGGACGAATAATTACCGTTCGATTACCCTACTACTGATAATATTACTCAGCTAATCACTTGAATTAATGTAGGAGAGAATCCTTTCCATATCAATGCCAGAGAGACTCGATTTGTTTCTACTCTACGAGTTCTTTGACAAAACAGTTTGAGTTTTAGGTAAAGCCTCGTACTCGGTTCAGTATTTCGTGCGAAATGTTTTAAAAATCAATATAAAAAAATTTTCTGTGAAATAAATACGAAAAAATTTTGATAGAGTTGTACTTTATTTATATTACGAAAAACATGCGAAACGTTTCTAGCAACATTTTTATTTTCCGTGCGAAACATGTGCAGATCATATTATTTCGCAGGAAATTTTAAGCAACAGCTAATCATCTTTTATTTTGCATATGCGAGGTGGGGTTTATAACAAGCGTTTCAAAAAGAAAAATGTAGAAAAGTGCAAAAATTAATAATAAAATTAAATTTTTTTGTTTTTTACTTTAGAAAATTATTTTAATAAAATTGGATCACTTTTTTAATGACAATTATCAAAACACATGGTTTTTGTCATAGATGGGGATAGTGCACTACTTCAAAATGATAGCAATAATTTTGTTGATGTTGAGTGATGAATTAATTTTGTTGATGTTGAGTGATGAATTGAAAATTAGCAATCTCACTACACATGAGTGATTGTAATGTCAAAATATTTTGCGCTAAAAAAATAGTTTGATTTAAAAAAAGCAATCATCGGTATATGCAATTTTTTTTCTTTAGTTATTTGACTAAAAATTTAAAATAAAAACTTTTAAAATAAATAATAAATAATTTAAAATAAAAAAAAAACTTGTGTTTTCATGATTAAATCCAAGAATTACTCCGTTATTGACAGAATTTCATTAAGTTTAATTTCCTTTGCTTATGCATATCATCAGAAAACCATGCACATACAAAATTGAATTTTTTTTAAATTTTAGTGATATTATGTTTTGCACAGCTTTTTGATTGCAAGTTTAAATTTTGAACTACATATTTGATTTGAGTGCAGATTTAATGCAATCAATCACAGTTATTGATAGTGAAAAAAATTTGCAATACCAACTAATTTTTTTAGTGCTAGTGAACAAAAAACCAATCATCACTAAAGCTGGTAAAGAATAATAAAAACTAATTTTTTTTCAGTGCAATGTTGATTTAAATCAATATTTAGTGCACTACCCCCAACTATGGTTTTTGTTTACCTTCGCAAAATAAAGTTTTGAAAAACCGCAAGATAGACAATATTGATACATGTAAAAATTTTCGTGTGAAATAATCAATGTTGCTCAACAGTTTTCGCAAGTTCGAACAGAGTACTAGGCTTTACGGAATGCCGAAAAATGAAAGAGAAGATGTTCCGAGAATACAAGCTGGAGCGTGCTAATAATTAGAGCCCTTTGATTATTGAAAGGATCAAAAGTAGACCAAACTCATAACATATAAATAAAATTCATATATTTAATGATTTTTTTTAAGATGTGGATAGAAAAACGTAAGCAACTTTTTTGATCTATTCAATAGAGTTCTATAAAAGCGCTAAAAAAGTCACATTAATTTAAACAGTTTATCTTATTTGAAAAATTTTTTTAAAAAAATCACGGTTTAAAAAACTGCAGTCGAAACCAAAAACTGTCGAACAAAAAACGAAAATATTTGTACCACTTTTCACTTTTTGAGTTGGTTTGACAGCGACTGTTTACATTTAATGAATCAGAAGTAAAAGCAAAAGTTTTTTTTTTTTTTGCCAATGTCAAATGAAGAAGTTGCAGTTTCTTAACGCTGAAAAAACTTGATTTTCTTAGCAGCAAAATTACATCTTCTAAAATGAAATGAAACTATTTTTAGCATACATTTACAAAAGTTATTAAAAAAATTTTTTTTTAATAAAGTTTTCGAAATTCACTTTCTTACGTCAATCAATAAAAAACTTATTACATTTTAAAAACGAATTTGAGTCAAAAAATAAACGAAATAAATTAACATCAAAAATTATCAAAATCAAAAATTAAAAATTTTTTTAAAGCTCTCCTGTTGATTAATTTTGGCTTCGATAATTAAAATAAAATAAATAATGGACCGACATGACAAATTCTTTATTCAAAAGAATCTGTTATTACGAAATTATATCTACCGAATTTCATCTTTCGAATGCTTTCATTACGACCTTTATCGTGCTTTTCACTGACTTTAAAGGACTTTACAACAGAGATATTTTATCACATTTGTTACCTACGATTTCTATAGAAATCAAAATATTTTCCAATAGTAAACAACACAGTGTGTCTTGTTGAAAACACACACATTAGACATATAAAAATTATTTAACTTTTTGCGATAAAAAAAACAAAATATGGAACTTCGTCCTTCGACTAGTACTATTCACAGTCATGCTATAATTTTGGATACTTTTTTAAATTGAATGAATTTAATCATTATAATTAAACAGAATATCCGATTGAAATTAACGGATATAACTTGTTTTTTTGTTTCAATACAAATTGTAATATAAAACAACGCTGATATAAAAATGCAAAAATGTTTTAATTGCTAATTACATTGTAAATAAAGTTTTTCCCAGCTTCCTCTTTTAGCGCTTTAATTTCAATCAAAAAACAATATGATTTCTTTAGAAATAATATAATAAAATAAAATATAAAATAAGAGGAGTTTAATTTGTTCTAGTTTTTTATTTTGTTTAAGATCAAAAAATAATTTTTGTATAAAAAAAAAACAAAAAAAAAAATAATTAATTAAGTTCATCAAATTTTCATTAAATTATTTTTATGAAAAAAGCAATTTTGCAACTTGAAATAAATTAAAAAATTTTCTTATTTTTATTTGACTGAACACGGGCTCGAACTCGGGTCGAATTTACATGTTTCGAGAAAAACCACATTCTCATCGTCAGAATTGTTTGCCTTATTTAAAAATATCAAAAACTTCAATTTAAGACCAACAGTTGAAAAAATCACAATTGTAATAAAAACAAAAATCCAATTTGCCCTCAAACTTTGTAAAAATGTAGTTTTTTTGCAAAACTAGATATAATTTTAATTACTTATATATCTGACCAAAAACAAAATTAAAACTGATATTGGCTTAAAAAAAAAATAATCAAATTTTGAAATTAATATTTCTTTTTAAATAAACTTGACATAATTTTTATTGCTTTATAGAAAAATTCAACCAAATTTGAATGCCCAAATTACCTTTTTAAGCATAATCCATAAATATAACATTAAAATTTTCGCATTTGTGTTTTTTTTTTATGTCCATAACAGAATTTTCATTGCAAGAACTGACGCTTTTGCTAATAATTTGCTTTTTATTTTAATTAGCTTTAAGTTCGCTGACAAATAAAACGTATGTTTGTATGTTCAATTTTATAATTAGCACAAATTCAACGGAATTTGTATTTGTCTGAATTTACTCATCTGTTTGTGTATCGGTATGTGTTAATAACAGGAAATGCCAAAAACAACAGTACATGCATTAACCTGTCATTTTAAAGAGCAACCAATGTTTGTTTGACCCTTTTACGGTTTTCGCTCTCGCTCTCCCTCTCTTGTAGTACGAATAACTGTTGGAATTTGTGGTAATTATGGGTTCTGTTATTTGTTTTGGTTACGGGCACACAAAAAAAACATACAAACGCGAATACATATTTATGGACTTAAGTATCCCAGCAAACATCTAGAAATTATCAAATTATTTATTTATATTTATATTTTTTTTTTTTAACCTGTTGAAAAGATGTTCAAAATCTAGATTTGAAGTTAAGTCGTAAAAGTTTATTTCACTTTATTATCATGAACATTTTGAACAAAAATGTAAAATCACAAATCAATATTTAGGGAAATTCTGGAGTCTCTCTCAAGCCTTAAGACTAGTTTCAGCAACTTAATCTTAGTTAAGGGTTTTAACTTTAAGTTTTTATATATATGACAAGAAATGCCATACCCAAGTATCTTACAAACTTAAACGAGTGATTAATTTCAACTATAAATTTAACTTCAACTTGATTACAATAGTTTTGTACATCGCAGGTGGGTGAGGATTTTCATAATACAACGATGTCTGATTCTTAAATTTGTTTTCCTATTGCCAACCATAAACTGCACCAGCTTAAATTGTACACTTTGGGTGGCAAACAGAGTGAACACCAATTTATTAATCAACAAAATATACAAAAATACAAAATACAAAAATACAAAAATATTGAAAAATTAAAACATTTGCTTAATTGTCTCCATGGCCAAGAACTTGAAACTGTCAAGTCATTCCAGAAAGCAAATGATGAAAATTCGACGAAGGCTCTGGAAAGACTTGAAATGCTACGAAAATAACTCACTAATTTTTATGGAAAATATTACTTCCCGTTTTTGACACAATTGTGTACAATTAGGTAGTCCTGGTGATGATGTTTCTGCCTTTTATAGCTCTTTAGCGTCTATATGCTCTCCTAGGAAAACTGCTAATTCCACGTTAAAGACAGCACCAAAAGAAAGTGGAAGAACTCTTTGGACTTTACCAAACTAACATCAGGGGATAATTGCTCCAATGAGCTTGAAAGACCCTGGAAATTCTTGGAATCGGGCGACACCAGCCTAACGTGGCCTGTAAATCTTGAAGCAAATCAGTTCAAAAATACAACTTCAAATCCTGGTTAACAAAATGTGCGATAAGGAGGGTTTTCTCCACCGATGGCTTTATAAAGCAATTCAGTTTTTTAGAATTGTTGCCTAAAGGACACTGATATATGGGCAATGAATAAAAATGCCTTACAAGAGATAATCAACTGTGAAGCGCAAAAAGAAAATAACCAGTTCAATCAAATTCAAACACTTTAACAAAATATTGCATTTTGGGGTTTATCCCAACTTTAAATAATTTGTAATAAAGGGTGGTTCAACCAAAACGCACAAAGTTAATTTTAAATAATGGCTAATTCCATGTCAAAACGACCAAGTGTGGAACACGACCCCTTCCAATTTCAATAAAATTTGGTGAGAAGGTTCCTTTTATTTTATAAGGATCATATATGAACGAAAAATATTTTAAAATTTTTCTTTCAAAAGTTATGTCATATTCAAAATGTCATAATTTGAGCTTATTTGTTCAATATCTCGAAAACTACTTAACATACAAAGATGATTTAAATGTCATTTTAAAGCGAATACTTGGGGCTACAAACCATATATTTTTTTTAAAATGTAATATCTGGCAAATATTAAATTTTAAAACCGGACTAAGTCAAAAACCTATTTTTTTATTTGGCTGATTTTTTTATATAATACCTGAAACTGTTCTTTAAAAATTCTGAAACTTTGAAGGAGTTGTTTTTTTCTTTTTTAAGATATGATTTTTTTTCTTTCGCAACCTTTAAAAAAATAATCTTAAAAAGAATTTTAATATTGTAATTTTGAGCAATAAGTACACTGTGCTAGTTGCAAAACACAGACCAGCCGGGCACCTGGCATTTTTGTTTTCGAGATTTACCGTTATTTTGGAAATGGAGAAGGTTGCACTGCATAGTATATTCGCGTAACTCAGAAACGGTTTAGTTTATTGAAATTACTAAAAAAAAAACCGAAATTCCGCAATAAAAAATAAAGTGGGGTTGGTCATACATTTGACCCATCAAGGAGCATCTGTACCATATAAATATGGCGGTTTAACAATATTCTTTAATTTGGCCTCTGCAGCGCGTAGGATGCTCCTAGTTGGGTTGTTTTCAGAGAATTATCTTAATATTTTTTACTATTTTAGAAGGATCTATGACAATTATGTGTGAAACAAAATATCGCCCAAATACTCGTCGCGGCTTCGGTGGCATACCTCTATCCAATTATCCATATTTTCAATGACTCTGAGACATAATTGAGGTTCAATATCATTAACGTGCCGAATTATCTCATCCTTTAGCTCTTGATTTGTTCTTGGCTCAAAGGAAGAAGTCCAACGGCGTCAAATAACATGATCGTTATGTTCAATTAAAATCGACACGAAATGAGATAACCCAGATAATGAATTTCTCGCGCAAAAGAGCCTTTGTTTTATTGGATGTGTGGCAAGTGACACAATCCTGTGACCATATCCTCAATTTCTGGACACATGAAATCTGTAATCATCTCGCGATTGCGAACAACATTTACGGTAATGATTGGCTGATCTCATTTTCAAAGAAGTATGCCTCGATGACGCCGCCAGTCCATAATCCGCTCCAAACAGTCACTCTTTGTGGGTGCATCGGATTTTTAACAATAACACGTAGACTCCGGCTCAGCGAATAAAGGCCTAACGAACTAACGCCTAATTTTTCAAAATGAAAGAATGCCTAAACAAGAACGCCTAAGAAGAAAGTGAAAGAACGTCTAACTTTAAAAATGAAGGAAAGTCTAATTATAAAAATGAAAGAAAGTCTAAATTGTTAGGGTTTCTTTCATTATGAATTAACACCTAATGAAAGAAAACCTAACAACTGGAATTAAAATGCTGAAAATATATTTTGAAAGGAAAAAATGTATTTTTAAATTATATTTAACTATAAGTTATGTAAATACAGTTAAATTTTCAACAACTATAGCTCTACATAGCGGACATTTGAAAAAATTTTCACCTGCGTTAGCTTTTAGTTCATTACAACAGTTCAAGCAAATTTTTAAATGCCGACATGGCAAAAGTAATATATTTGGCTTTGAAACCAAACACACTATGCACATCGCAGTATCAGTTTCGCCAAAATAATGACTTGGTATGTTTGGATCAACAGTATCGTCGTCATCATCATTTTCATCTTCGCTATCATTATCGTCCTCGTTATCACTGTTATGCACATTTGTTTCAAATATGTCCTCATCTGGTTCTAGGTCAACACAAATTTTACTTTTTCCGAAAACCATTCTTTGCATAAATTCTTTGGGAGTAATTTTTCCCTCCAAGAGTTTATGACTGGCTTCTTCAATGTAACTTGATTTTTGCTCATAGACGGTCTTCTTTTTTTTTGAAGTGCCATGGGATCCACCACTGCATATAAGAAGCTCAAAATCTCTACTCTAATTAAACTCTTCATCAATAAGAGCTTTAACAAATTTGAAAAAATTTCCATTTTTTTGAATGATGCGGCCAATAACGCCGTTATAAGCCTCGACAGCTGATGTAGTCCGTGTTCTTTTTAAGAAAACCGAAAATACTTCGGGTGTCACCTTAAAAAAAAAAAAACAAACAATAACAAGTTAAAAATCAATTACTTTTATAATTTTAAAAACTAATAATTTTCCCTTTTACAGAATGTTTACAAGATAGTGTATGCATTTTGTAAAAGGGAAAATCAATTGCTTTTATAATTTTAAAAACTAACATTTGTCTAACCGTAAATACAACTGTTAGTTTTCAATGAATTCACGCATAATAGTAATAAAAATCACACTTTTATCAAAATGAAAAATCGCCTAACATTAATGAAAGAAAGCCTAACAATCAAAAATGAATAAATATCTAATTAGGCGTTTTTTAATTTTTGATTGTTAGGCTTTCTTTCATTATGAAAAATCACCTAACAATTTTAATGAAGGAATGCCTAAAATATTAGACATTCTTTCATAATGAACAACCGCCTAATTCCTATATAATTTTTTGTTGCAATTTTTAGGCATTATTTCATTTTTTTTTAGGCGTTAGTTCGTTAGGCCTTTATTCGCTGAGCCGTAGACTCCTGTTTGCCCAAATGCGGCGATTCTGCTTGTTAACGAATCCACTAAGGTGAAAGTGTGTGTCACAAAATGCCCCTTTTTATAAAAGGCTTCAACAATCTTAACGCGCTTCTCAATTGTGTACCTCTCCATGGTTGAATTGGATGAACAAACACTGAAACAAAAAAATGTCAAATTAAGTTGGGCAAAAAACTCACAATTAACATCATGCATTATAGTTGACAATCTTAAATTTGATTTTAAATAGAGTTGAAGCTTAAATGTTTGCTGGACAACTTAACTGAATTGGCTTTTTGATATTTCTGTTTTAACATTATGTCTGTGTGTTTATTAAGAGTATTACCGCTTTTGTTTTTAGTAGAGTGTAAATTTCCAAAATGTTAAACATTGTCCAATTTTAATGACCTTGCACAACACAAATGTTAACATGCACAACACAAACACAAAGTGCTAAAGTGGATCTGATTACACTATTTTACTAAAACAAAATATTTTAAAGCAAAAGTAATGTAATATTTTTATTTGTGCTAGTCGAAGCCAGATTTTGCTATGGGGCAATTGGGCAAGTGAAAAGCTTCCGTTTATTTTTTAACCCAAGAACATACTGGCATAATAGTTATTAAAGAAAAAAAAGGTTAACAACTGCCTCATTCAAAATTGTGTAAAGTTAAAGTTTTCCATTTAAATTATTTATGGTTATCTTATGGAATTTATTTTTAATTATCACCTTCAACATCCAACTTTACAGCTCTGGTTGGGTCTTTTCATTTATGTCTTTTATTATGTCTGCACCAGTTCCCTTCTGCCTTCGCTTGCTTGCCATCATCAATGCTGATAACTAGATGCTTATGGGGACGATCTGAAACTCCGGGGGTGGGGTTAATCAATATTAAGCTTTTGTGTCCGGTCCGGATTCATTTTACAACATTTTCGCTATGGTAAACCTGAAATGGCTTTGCAATGCTCCTCAGGAGATAATCACCAATTTTATTTTCTCTTAAGCCAAATATTTGTCTAATCATTTTTCATTCGAAAATTCTTAGGGACCTTTACTTTGAGCTCGTCATGGACCAATTTTCAACAATCCAAAAGTAACTTTAGGCCTTCTACTGACATTGTAAATTCTTAGCTTGCAGGTTCTTAATAAAAATAGTGATTAAATTTTTTAACAATACCACAATTGTAGCATAATACCCTCTATGCTTTTCTGCTGATGTAAGTTACACTTACTAATCTTTTTCATAGACCCACCTTTAAGTATACTGAACGATACAGAATCCCTTTTCTAGGTCGATCGAACGGTGTTCGTCCAGGTCGCAATTTTGAAGATAATTTTATGGGATTTAATACATATTTTAAAATAATCACAAAGCCCAATCTCATTAGTTCGGCTTGGTTCTGCGGTGGCGCTTCTGTTTAGTGGAACCTTATGGTATCATAATGGATCATTGGGTCTAAGTGCGTTAGATGTATACTCACTGCCATTTCTACCTAACCTAACTTAACCTAACCTTTCACTCACAATATTCTGTTCGAAAAATTAACGGAAATTGTTATATAAAATAAATGAAAATTCAAAACCCGGTCTACTTATTTTTCATTTATTTTTAACGAAAAATTCATATAGTTTTTACTGTCAAAAATTCAACTCCATGTTAACATGTTAACTGAATATTCCTTTGTATTTTACGGAATATTCAGTTCATTTTTCGATAGTTAAAATATATTAAATAAATGAATATTCATTTGTTTTTACGGAATTCGCTGCTGAATTTTTGACAGTAAAAATTAAGTGAACATTTCGTTACTTTAAATTACATTTTCATTCAATTTTACATAAAGAAGAATTTTACTTAATCAACGGACAATAATAACTGCAACTAAAAATCCGTATTAATATGCACTTAGTTTTTTGAATAACTGTTAGAATCAGTTAAAAACAAATTTACTTGGAATTGTTTATTTATTAAAAATTACTGAACGGAATACTTCTTAAATAAACTACAGTTCGTTACTGTAATAATATTGTGAGTGTGTACCTTTATAAACCCGCCTCCATAAAACCACTTTAAAACGAAAAAAAAAATCTCGTAAGATGTAGATATCTAGATAAAAGTCGGCACAAAGAACTCTTATATCAATGCTAACTTGATAACATAATTTTGTTTAGCTGGGTCCATGACAGTCCGAAGGTCCCAAATGGGATACATCCTCACAAATTTTCCTGTAAATACTGCGATGTATAGTATTAAATGGCCGGGCTTGACCGTCTAATTATACTATTGCCTTACTTGTTTTTTAATAAACACTTGAAAATCTACAGCCGTATTCATTAAGACTTATTGATGATTAATTAACCGTTTTTAAGCAAAAATTGCTAAAGTTGTATTCATAAACGAAAAATTTATATTTATAAAATTATTACAACTAGTTCTTTTTTTTTTTTTTTGTTTAAAACCAGGGACCGTAACTGTTATGACTTTTATCAAAAAAATCAAGAAATAAGAGTTATTTTTGATTTTTATATTTTTAGATAGAAAATAAGAGTTATTTTTGATATTTATTATTTTAAATGAAAAATAAAAGTTATTTTTGATTTTTATATTTTTATATCAATAATAAAAATCAATTCAAACCTCTTATTTATTTGTCGATGCCGTATGTATTATAATATGCTGGTTCATTCAAATTTCTATATGAATATAATATATTATGTGACTTATCCATTATCAGCTATAAAAACATGAATGCATAGAAATAGCTTATAAGTTTTGGCTGCCATTCAAGTCAGTGTCGAAAGGTAATTTTCAGCACTCAGATTAATATTGGGAGATTTGAGATATAATTTATCTGAGGAACATTTAAAATCAATTAGGATGGTTAAATTGAACACCTGAAAACGACCTCTTAACACTGACTTGAATGGCAGCCAAAACTTATAAGCTATTTCTATGCATTCATGTTTTTATAGCTGATAATGGATAAGTCACATAATATATTATATTCATTGAGAAATTTGAATTAAGCAGCATATTATAATACATACGGCATCAACAAATAAATAAGAGTTTTGAATTGATTTTTATTATTGATATAAAAATATAAAAATCAAAAATAACTTTTATTTTTCATTTAAAAATATAAAAACCAAAAATAACTTTTATTTTTCATTTAAAAAAATAAAAATCAAAAATAACTCTTATATTTGATTGTTAAAATAAAAATCAAAAATTTAAATATCATGCAATATGTTGGATGCATTCATATTAGGTCTGTCTGCGTACTTTTCCAGTAGCAAATACTCAGTAAATTTTTTTGGGAGAGTAAGACCAATTTTACTCTGTCGGCTGAAAATATCTCAAAAAGTACGCAGACAGAATCCAGTGAAATCTTGCAAGAAAACAGCTGATCGGTGTGTAGGCAATTGATTTTTTATTTACGTGTGCCAAGATAGCGTCGACGAAATAGCGACTTTTGGGAATTTAAAAAAAAAAGGAAAAGGAAAAAAGGAAGTATAAATATTTAATATTTTTAACAAAAATACAAAAAATAGTTTAAAAAAAATTAACTTTTTGGAACAAAATGAGCGATGCGTGCAAAAAATCGTTCGTTCCGTTCCTGAGATTTCTGGGTTCGATTTTTTGCAGAATATATACAGTTTGGCTAAGTTCCAAAACATCAATATACTTTGCAGCACAAGTCAAAAATGTATATTCAAGTTTAATAATGCACAGCTTTTGTATTATGTTCTCATTAAATACTTTTTTGGTGCACATTGGGACAAATAGAATTGTAATAACCTACACGGTTGCATTGTAGCATGCATTTAAAAAAGATAGTTGCTTTGCAACCGACGTTTTGGAACTCAGCCTTTATACCGTGCAAAAGCTTGTGTTCCAAGGGATAAGTCAGTAAAGCTTTGTACTGACCATTTTGGATGCACCCAAATATCTCGGGAACTAACCGAACGATTTTTTGCACGCATTGCTTATTTGGTTTCTAAATGTGTATTTTTTTTATTTGTGCTAACTATTTTTTGTATTTTTATTAAAAATATTAGTTGTTTTTACTTTCCCATTTTAAATTCCCAAATTCGACGCTTACTTTTTTTTACTTTTGGAAATCCCCCTAAATTCCTAAATTCGACGCTAACTTTTTGTTGTTATTCTGCAAAAGACCATAATTTGGGTATTTTGTTTTCCCGGTTTTTATATTTCCAAATTCGACGCTATTTCGTCGACGCTATCTTGGCACACGTAATAGAAACAGCTGCTCAAACTAGTTGCAAAATCTTGCAAGAGGAAATTTCTCCAGTAACATTTTGTAAGTTCTCTAACTTCCAACTGTCAAAAAATTCTCTTTTTGGCTCTCTCGCTGCAAGAGATTTGGAGTACACAGACAACATTTTGCAATATTTTGCAACATTTTTCACAAAATGATGCAAAATATGATACGCAGACAGACCTATTATTGTTCAAAAATATTAAAAAAAATTAATTAAAGAAATCATAATAATAGTGATGTTAATAAAAAGTAAACAAACTTTTTATTCGAATACTTTCTTAGCGTATATTTAAAAAAATTATACAACAATAGTTTTTATGATACCTTTCGGCAACATTTTGTTTAGAAACTTAAATTGTATGTAGTTTTATTTGATAAGAATAATTTTTAAGGTCTACAATTTAAAAAAAATTATAAAAAAATGTATATATAGAATATAATGTGAACCGAATAGAAGTTTCATGCATCACTAACAATAAAACAGAAAATTGCTGCAAACAGTTAATAGTAAAAAAGCTGTTAATGTACGTTTATGAATACAAATTTTTATAAGAGGTTTATAAGGCAAATAGCGTTTAATAGTTATTACATACTTTTAAGCTTAAAATAAGAACTTTTTATGAATATGGCTGCATATATTTAACAAATAAACAAATAAAAAACCACGGCAGCAATACTTTTAAAATAAATTCATTAGCAAAATCTGATATCTTGTTTTGTATTTTTCCTGATTTTATAAGTTTTCATTAATTTAATTAAATTATTAAAGATAAAAATAAAAAAAAAGTTTTTCTTTTATTTATTACATGCCTAAAATATTATAATTTTTATATTTTTAATAAATTAAATATATAAAAACTTTTCATAAAAACATCTTGTTGATGTCATGTTAAACATTTTAAATAACAACAGTGAACACAACTCTTTCACACACACACACACACTTACACATACAAACAGAAACATACCCAAACACAACATAAACCAACTAACAACATTTCATATATTTTTACACTTAAATATACAAAGTATTTATTTAATACTTTACTTTCGAAAAAAAAGAATAAAAATAAACACAAACACTCACATTAACAACAACAAATAGGAAAAGGACACAAAGCATATGAAAATAAAGGTAAGCATATGTATGTATGTGTGGTTATTTGTGTATGTATTTTAAATAAAAGCACCTGTACCACTTCATATGTATTTATTACAACAAAAATAAATAGAAAATGCAGGTCGACATTTAAACACATCCAGACCCGGAACTACATGAATACAATTACACACATACAAACCAAGTTCCTGCATAGTCAAACCGAAATATAAATTTGGATAAATGATCAACGAGGCGTACATCTATAATTGTGTGAGTATCTTTAGGAAAGTGAGTTTCTATGTTCAACATGTTTATAAAGTACATTTAGAAAGTTCTAAGAGAGGAAGAGATAGTAATAAACTATGTGTGTGTGTGTGTGTGTGTGCATTTTGTGTAAACCTGAAATGACAAATGACCAGATAGATGAAGTATGTGTTTTTGGAAAAAGTGTTGTAAAATCATACTTAATGTTGAAACCCATACGAATATTAAACTAAATACAAATGTGTGATACTTATACATTTTAAATTATACAGGGTGATAAAGTAGGATTAAACTTTATCTCTTTTTAAATATATCGAGACCTTACGGCAAAAATAGCTTAAGCGACATTATTTTCAATTTTCCTTTTTTGATAAAAGAATTTATTAACAACGCTTGCATCATCTCCTAAAATGTCGTGGTCGCATAAGGTACCGTTACGATTTAATAGCAAAAACAAGTTTAGCTTAAGCGCCAACCTTCATACAAAATGTTTATGAAATTATATCAAAAAAAACCTTCTCCTGTAAAGTTGTGTTTTTGTCGCCTAAGCTTTTTTTACGGTAAGGGCTCTATATGAATATAAAAAACCAAATCTGGTATTTAATTACAAACTTTTTATTACTCGTAAATTTATTTTCTTCAAATTATTGGGTGTATGTCTTATTAAGCGGTACTCACAACAGTACGCCGCACAGAGGGATTTGTCCATACAATGTTTGGCAAAAAATATAAGGAGTGCTCGTAGAATGTTAAAATTTTGCTCTGAGCCTTTGGTTAGCTCAATTAAGAAAAATATAAAGTTTCATCAAAATTGGCCACGCCCTCCACCCACCGCCCATAGAACCCAAAATTTTTTTTTGGCCCAAAGTTTTTGAAATTTTGCTCTGAGCCTTTATTTAGCTCAATTAAGAAAAATATAAAGTTTCATCAAAATTGGCCACGCCCTCCACCCACCGCCCATAGAACCCAAAATTTTTTTTTGGCCCAAAGTTTTTGAAATTTTGCTCTGAGCCTTTATTTAGCTCAATTAAGAAAAATATAAAGTTTCATCAAAATTGACCACGCCCTCCACCCACCGCCCATTGAACCCAAAATTTTTTTTTGGCCCAAAGTTTTTGAAATTTTGCTCTGAGTCTTTATTTAGCTCAATTAAGAAAAATATAAAGTTTCATCGAAATTGGCCACGCCCACGCCCGAATTCCTTAGCTGGCCTTCCCATTTTTGTTGAACAACTAGGTTGCTCATCAGCAAGCGATACTTCAAATATATCTAAAAATTTTCAATTATATTCAAAGTACACATTAATTATTTTGTTTTGAAACGTACTTTTTAGCCAAGTGTAATTTTTCTTAAAGAAATATGATTTGTTTCTGTGAGATTCGGCCCAACGTTTAAAAAAGTGACTAAGAAATCGCTTTTGAACTGATTTTTTCACAATTTGAATTTCTTTAATAGTAAGCACCATGTTTTTTGTTTTTATGAAATCAGTTAAAAAATCCACATTATTATTGCAATTTATAAGTTCCTTGCACAATTCACTATATGAAACACAAAATGAACCCATTTTAAATATTAGTTACGTTTAATAATTTTCTTAAACTTTTTTTGGCAAATATTATTATTTCAAATAATCATATGGTTTTGTTTTTCTTTTTTTGTTATGCACTTTTTGGATATTGCTGTCAATCAGTTATTAAAAAGTAAAAGTAAAAGTAAAAGCCTAAATGTATACAAAACCTTTTATTGTAAATATGCATTGCAGTTTATTGTAAATATTCACAAAAAATACGTGAGTTTTATCACAAAATTTATAAGTTTGTTCAGCGATCGCAAAAAGTCGCAGAATTTTTTTACATAAAATGAAAGAAAACATTCCAAACTTTCATTTAGTAGTATTACCAACACGGAGGTAGACCGAGCTAACTTATTTTTTTTCTAATGAAAACTGCAAATGCTAAATTTTTTGGAGTCATTTTGATTTGCTCAGATCTCTTAAACTATATATATAATTTAAATATTTTTTCTTTCCTATTAAATTTAAAATACTATATTTTAATACAAATGCTCTAAAACTATTGATAGTTGAACCATATTTATTGTATAAACAACTGAAATGTAGTAAAATTTTCATCAGTTTTCGTTGCATAATATTTAGATAACTTTAACACACTCTTTTTTATACAAAATTTTATTTTTTTCGAAAACAAATCATGGTTTTCTACTAATGAAACAGTTCTTTACAGAATTGAATCATTAGATTTCTAAAAAATAACTGTAAAAAAATGGACTTTTTGCCAAAAAAATACCACTGTGCGCCGTCTGTTGTGAAAATGTTTTGTGTGTTAAATTGCTGATATTGTAGAGTAAGGATCGGTCATTAATACTGACTTGCTTATAAAACGATCTGGTCTAAGCAACAAAGTTTTTCTTACTTCAAAATTTTCGAATTTTTCGCATCCTTTGCGAGAAGTTTTGCTTATGTTATTTACTTTAACAAAAAAAGGTCAGCACAGGTACATTCTTATCGCACGATTTTAATAAATTTTCGATCAAGAGGAAGTCTTTTTTAATTTTTTTGTGTTATCGGTTTTTGATGAATAAAACTTTGGCTTTGTGGCTTTTTTACTGTAAAAACTTTTCTAAAGTCATATAAGTCAAAATTAGCAAAAATTTCTCTAAAATACGTATGATTAACATTTGTTTAACATACTAAGTTAAATATTACGCATACGTTACAGTGCAGGTATTGTACTGAACTTTGGTTGCTAGTAGCGTATGAGTAATAGCAAATAACACTTTTATACGCAATAATATTAATCATTAGTTTTAAATATGCACAAAAATGTTTAAAATATTCATGCATGCAAATATAATCGTTACCTAAAACGCAAAATGCCTTAACTAAAAAAATTAAAAATTTACTTTTTCATTGAATCTGACGTATCCCATCAGCACAAATGTCCACAATAAATTTTGGAATCTTTCGACCAAATTAAGCGATATTATTAACAAAAAACAAACGGCCCTATCTGCAAAAGATTATATTATACGCGCTAAACCACCTTACGAACAGTTTGCATAATATGCAAAATTGTCAAAACAACTGGCAGGTTGTACAAGAAAAATAGAAGAAAATCAAGTAAGAGTGCTATATTCGGCTATGCCGAATCTTATATACCCTTCACCATGATGAGATAAGAACAAAAAGTTATAAACACAAATAACCTTCTTTAGATAGATATAAATAAATATTAATTGAGCCACGCCAACTTTTCATTTCGCCATGCCGAAGAATATAAATAAAAAACAAAAAATTTATATGTACCTAAGCCCGTTTCAAAGTTGATGTATGAAATTCGTTTTATAATCTTAAAATCGTTTTTTAGAACATAAAGAATTAAATAAAAAAAATGAAAATAAATTATTTTTGGGATTCGAACTGGCAATATCATCAGTCTCAGGAGAGAACTTAACAACTTGGCTACGAATGCTTTTACCGAAGAAGCGTTAAATTAAAATATATTGAGTCTATAAAACTCTTTCTTTATTTCAGAGGCATATTATACATGCATTAATGTATATGTGTATGCGTAAAATTAAACACATTACAAACAAAATCCACCACTTGTAGTGAAGGGTATAAAAAACAACAAAAAAATCACATTACCAACACTGTATTACCATAGCAACTGTATGACCGTAAAAACCAAAATTGAATTGGTTTGTATGGTATGTTTATGTCGTTTTGGTAATACAGTGTTGGACAAACTTATATATACCCAGTGCTGCCACAACGAATACAATTTTTAAAACCAAAATTTTTGAAAAAGTTACCAAATGTAAAAAAAATATAACCAAATTTAAAATGCTTTTTATTAATTGAGAAAATCATTAAAATCATTTTAATGCATTGTAACACAAAGGTTATTTGCACTTTATAGTAAAACAATAATTATAAATCAAGAAAACAAAACAAGAAATGTAATTCTTTTGCATTTTATGTAAATATTTTCTAATTTACATATGTATATCTAAAATATTATTAAAACTTTTTTCTCTTTTGTGTAAATTTTATTTCAAATTTATAATTCTTATTATAAAAAAGGTTTCAAAATTGTTCTAATATATCAAATATTTTGTAAATCATTGTAAAATTATGCTGCCTTTCGCCTTTCGTAACGTACATTCAATGGGGAAAAAGTATATGACTGACAGGCAAAAGTTTTTTTTTTAAGCAAATAATTATCTTAAAAAACATTAAATAAATATACATACCGACAAGTTATAAGCAGTAAAATTTCAAATTTCTTTAAACTTACAGCAATTTCTTAAAAAAAATTCCATAAATTTTAAAATTATATTGATAAATTAAAGTAATTTTAAAAAATCTTTAAAATTCCTACACGTAAAAAATATGTATATAAATATACTTCTGGAAATAGCTTAAATTAAAAACTTTAAACTTATTTTCAAGTTTTTGAAAACACTGAAACGACTTTTGTGTAATTTTTCAATAATTTTCTAAAATCGATTCCGGATGATTTCATGCACTTCCTACTTTAAGTACTAATTATCTTTAATTATCTTTAAAAAAAAATAACTGAAAATCTCCATTGATTAAAACTTTATTTGTTAACGATTTCAGATCTTGGCGTTTTTAATAAAAAAAAATCACAAATGGCAATATTTTCTTAGCAAAAATCTTAAAAAAATTATTTGGTTGCTGTTTTGAAAGGGATTTTAAAAAACTTCCGTTCATTGCTAACCAATAATGAAAAAATCGTAGTACCACAGTACAAATTATTCGAGCTCGTAAATAATTGTACCAAGAAAAACATATTCGTTCGTAATTACTATTGTTTTAGAAAAAAGTAACCAAAATGAAAAAAATATTCACATCTCCACATTAAAAAAAAAATATAACCAATTTTGGTTAGAAATAACCAAAAACGGCAGCTCTGTATATTCCCTATTCACCACCAGTAGTGAAGGGTTTAATAAATTATAAACAGTTTAAGGCAAATTTATCAAAAACATTATTAATAGTTTTTTGCTTCTCCTGTAAAATTTTTAAAATTTTTAGACAGGGCCTTTTGCGTTTTAGGTAACGATATACTGAAAAAAAAACTTAAAAATAGGTACGCGAAAAAACAAATTTTAATTAGTTTTATTTGAACAAATGTTTATTACAAAGTATAATCATGTGTTTTTTCACGGTTTAAAAAAGAAATGATCCTCAGTTGTCACACAGAACCGTAGAATATATGACGAAAAAACGTTCAGAGTTAAGTCACAAACCTTAATATTCACATGAAGTTGTTGTTTTTTAACTTGGTCAACATTTGAAGACCAACATTGCAATTAATTTATTCTAAATATTTTGAACTGTTTCATCTCACCATACGAGCATAAAAGTCGTTTTAAGTTTCTTTTGCCATTTTTAAAAAAAATACCAACAAGACATCTAAAATTGTTCAGTAACCGTTTGTTTTAAAAAAACTTCACCCGATATAATTTCCTAAAGTTCTTATTAAACATTTCATTAATAGCAAATTCATATGAAAGAAAAAGAAGATTGAATCAAAATCAATTTTTTTGTTAAAAAGGTTTGCTTATATAAAAATTTATGCAAGCATATATTTTTGGGAAAAACTTGAAAAATATCGCAATGCTTATTTTTCAAGCAAAAATGCATTAAATACTTGCCCTGCTTATCACACTTAATGTTTAATTTGGTACATTTTATAAAACTTTTTATCTTTTGAAAAAATGTATGGAAAATATCACACCACCCTTTATGCAAAAAGCATTAAAAACTTAACCTGTTAATCATACTTAATTGTGATTTTGTAAATTCTATAAAATTTTTAATTAATTTTTAATTACATATTTTTTTAAATTAAATTAATTTTGATGAACTCAAGCCTAAATAAATATCAAGATTTCAAATTAAAAAACGACAGTTCAACTAAAAAATTACAATTGTTCTATAAATAGCTATGGCACAAGCCCTATATGTTAACATTTGTACTTCAAATTGTACAAACAAAATTCGACGAAAGTGGAAAAACAAAACGTAATAAACAAATTTACTCAGGTATTCAAGACAAAGTCTTGACAGAAAGAGTGCGGAAAACAGAAGAAAAGGAAGAAACATGTTAAAAAAAATTTGAAAAATGATAATTAATTACAGCAAATTTCGAACCACCCATACCATTGGTTAAAGATTGATGCTTGGCTGTTAGCTGGCAGGCACCGCAGTGGTGCAGAGGGTAGAACTGCAAAGAATTCTGATGATGAGTAAGTGGTTATTCTCGAAACTTAAATTCAGCCCGAGTTCGATCCTCAGCTCAGCCAAGAATAAAAATTACCAATGAATTTTAATTAATTTCATGTTGTAAAATTTCTTTCTTCAGTAATATCAAGCCTAACTTAATTTCAAATTAAATTTTTATTAAAAACTTTTTCAAATTAAACGAATGTAAAATATCCCAACACCCTTTATAAATTAACTCTTTAACCAAAATTATTCTTCCTATCTCAGAGTTAGTCGTCACATCGTTTTTGTCCTTGTGCATCAAATGTGTACACATGTATATGCTTTTATTGAATTGTGACAACAAAACGACTCTTATTACTTTTTTGAAAAGCCTCCAAAAATACGATTAGCATTAAATGGTATATATTACCTTTGGCAACTCGATAACTCATACCCAGAATAATGACATGATAATGCGTACACAAGTAACTACAACCGGAATACGGTTTCATTTACATGACCAAAACATATTTATCGTGTTGCACTTGGGAATTGTAAAAGAAAACACATGTTTTTATCAGTTTAAAACAAAACTATTTTCTTTAAAATTTAAATTTTTTTCTTTAGAAAAAATGTAAGATATACCACAATTTTTCTGGAGGCTCTAAAAATTGTTTTCTTTTTTAATTTTTTTTTTTTTTTTTTAATATAATATGGGCATTTCCTCAGAATAGTCAACCAGGATGGAAAAATAAAATGGTGATAAGCATCGTTTTTTATTGCTTATTAATTTTAAAAAAGTGTATGTTTTTATAATAGAATGGTTTCATATCATATCTCAGCTCTTTTACTTGAGGAAATTGCACTGGAAACTGGAAACTGGAAAATTTTTTAATTTTTTTTTTTTTTTTTTTTTTTTTTTAATATAATATGGGCATTTCCTCAGAATAGTCAACCAGGATGGAAAAATAAAATGGTGATAAGCATCGTTTTTTATTGCTTATTAATTTTAAAAAAGTGTATGTTTTTATAATAGAATGGTTTCATATCATATCTCAGCTCTTTTACTTGAGGAAATTGCACTGGAAACTGGAAACTGGAAAATTTTTTAATTTTTTTTTTTTTTTTTTTTTTAATATAATATGGGCATTTCCTCAGAATAGTCAACCAGGATGGAAAAATAAAATGGTGATAAGCATCGTTTTTTATTGCTTATTAATTTTAAAAAAGTGTATGTTTTTATAATAGAATGGTTTCATATCATATCTCAGCTCTTTTACTTGAGGAAATTGCACTGGAAACTGGAAACTGGAAAATTTTTTAATTTTTTTTTTTTTTTTTTTTTTTTTTTAATATAATATGGGCATTTCCTCAGAATAGTCAACCAGGATGGAAAAATAAAATGGTGATAAGCATCGTTTTTTATTGCTTATTAATTTTAAAAAAGTGTATGTTTTTATAATAGAATGGTTTCATATCATATCTCAGCTCTTTTACTTGAGGAAATTGCACTGGAAACTGGAAACTGGAAAATTTTTTAATTTTTTTTTTTTTTTTTTTTTAATATAATATGGGCATTTCCTCAGAATAGTCAACCAGGATGGAAAAATAAAATGGTGATAAGCATCGTTTTTTATTGCTTATTAATTTTAAAAAAGTGTATGTTTTTATAATAGAATGGTTTCATATCATATCTCAGCTCTTTTACTTGAGGAAATTGCACTGGAAACTGGAAACTGGAAAATTTTTTAATTTTTTTTTTTTTTTTTTTTAATATAATATGGGCATTTCCTCAGAATAGTCAACCAGGATGGAAAAATAAAATGGTGATAAGTATCGTTTTTTATTGTTTATTAATTTTAAAAAAGTGTATGTTTTTATAATAGAATGGTTTCATATCATATCTCAGCTCTTTTACTTGAGGAAATTGCACTGGAAACTGGAAACTGGAAAATTTTTTAATTTTTTTTTTTTTTTTTTTTTAATATAATATGGGCATTTCCTCAGAATAGTCAACCAGGATGGAAAAATAAAATGGTGATAAGTATCGTTTTTTATTGTTTATTAATTTTAAAAAAGTGTATGTTTTTATAATAGAATGGTTTCATATCATATCTCAGCTCTTTTACTTGAGGAAATTGCACTGGAAACTGGAAAATTTTTTAATTTTTTTTTAATATAATATGGGCATTTCCTCAGAATAGTCAACCAGGATGGAAAAATAAAATGGTGATAAGCATCGTTTTTTATTGCTTATTAATTTTAAAAAAGTGTATGTTTTTATAATAGAATGGTTTCATATCATATCTCAGCTCTTTTACTTGAGGAAATTGCACTGGAAACTGGAAACTGGAAAATTTTTTAATTTTTTTTTTTTTTTTTTTTTTTAATATAATAGTCAACCAGGATGGAAAAATAAAATGGTGATAAGTATCGCACTGGAAACTGGAAAATTTTTTAATTTTTTTTTAATATAATATGGGCATTTCCTCAGAATAGTCAACCAGGATGGAAAAATAAAATGGTGATAAGTAT
Organism: Pollenia griseotomentosa; assembly: GCA_963931875.1. Classification (NCBI taxonomy): domain Eukaryota; kingdom Metazoa; phylum Arthropoda; class Insecta; order Diptera; family Polleniidae; genus Pollenia; species Pollenia griseotomentosa. Next base: position 15,401,411 of record OZ007561.1, read on the forward strand.
CGTTTTTTATTGTTTATTAATTTTAAAAAAGTGTATGTTTTTATAATAGAATGGTTTCATATCATATCTCAGCTCTTTTACTTGAGGAAATTGCACTGGAAACTGGAAACTGGAAAATTTTTTAATTTTTTTTTTTTTTTTTTTTTTAATATAATAGTCAACCAGGATGGAAAAATAAAATGGTGATAAGTATCGTTTTTTTTTTGTTTATTAATTTTAAAAAAGTGTATGTTTTTATAATAGAATGGTTTCATATCATATCTCAGCTCTTTTACTTGAGGAAATTGCACTGGAAACTGGAAAATTTTTTAATTTTTTTTTAATATAATATGGGCATTTCCTCAGAATAGTCAACCAGGATGGAAAAATAAAATGGTGATAAGCATCGTTTTTTATTGCTTATTAATTTTAAAAAAGTGTATGTTTTTATAATAGAATGGTTTCATATCATATCTCAGCTCTTTTACTTGAGGAAATTGCACTGGAAACTGGAAACTGGAAAATTTTTTAATTTTTTTTTTTTTTTTTTTTTTTAATATAATAGTCAACCAGGATGGAAAAATAAAATGGTGATAAGTATCGTTTTTTTTTTGTTTATTAATTTTAAAAAAGTGTATGTTTTTATAATAGAATGGTTTCATATCATATCTCAGCTCTTTTACTTGAGGAAATTGCACTGGAAACTGGAAAATTTTTTAATTTTTTTTTAATATAATATGGGCATTTCCTCAGAATAGTCAACCAGGATGGAAAAATAAAATGGTGATAAGCATCGTTTTTTATTGCTTATTAATTTTAAAAAAGTGTATGTTTTTATAATAGAATGGTTTCATATCATATCTCAGCTCTTTTACTTGAGGAAATTGCACTGGAAACTGGAAACTGGAAAATTTTTTAATTTTTTTTTTTTTTTTTTTTTTAATATAATAGTCAACCAGGATGGAAAAATAAAATGGTGATAAGTATCGTTTTTTTTTTGTTTATTAATTTTAAAAAAGTGTATGTTTTTATAATAGAATGGTTTCATATCATATCTCAGCTCTTTTACTTGAGGAAATTGCACTGGAAACTGGAAACTGGAAAATTTTTTAATTTTTTTTTTTTTTTTTTTTTTAATATAATAGTCAACCAGGATGGAAAAATAAAATGGTGATAAGTATCGTTTTTTTTTTGTTTATTAATTTTAAAAAAGTGTATGTTTTTATAATAGAATGGTTTCATATCATATCTCAGCTCTTTTACTTGAGGAAATTGCACTGGAAACTGGAAAATTTTTTAATTTTTTTTTAATATAATATGGGCATTTCCTCAGAATAGTCAACCAGGATGGAAAAATAAAATGGTGATAAGCATCGTTTTTTATTGCTTATTAATTTTAAAAAAGTGTATGTTTTTATAATAGAATGGTTTCATATCATATCTCAGCTCTTTTACTTGAGGAAATTGCACTGGAAACTGGAAACTGGAAAATTTTTTAATTTTTTTTTTTTTTTTTTTTTTAATATAATAGTCAACCAGGATGGAAAAATAAAATGGTGATAAGTATCGTTTTTTTTTTGTTTATTAATTTTAAAAAAGTGTATGTTTTTATAATAGAATGGTTTCATATCATATCTCAGCTCTTTTACTTGAGGAAATTGCACTGGAAACTGGAAACTGGAAAATTTTTTAATTTTTTTTTTTTTTTTTTTTTAATATAATAGTCAACCAGGATGGAAAAATAAAATGGTGATAAGTATCGTTTTTTTTTTGTTTATTAATTTTAAAAAAGTGTATGTTTTTATAATAGAATGGTTTCATATCATATCTCAGCTCTTTTACTTGAGGAAATTGCACTGGAAACTGGAAAATTTTTTAATTTTTTTTTAATATAATATGGGCATTTCCTCAGAATAGTCAACCAGGATGGAAAAATAAAATGGTGATAAGCATCGTTTTTTATTGCTTATTAATTTTAAAAAAGTGTATGTTTTTATAATAGAATGGTTTCATATCATATCTCAGCTCTTTTACTTGAGGAAATTGCACTGGAAACTGGAAAATTATTTAATTTTTTTTTTTAAGCTGCCTCTAAAGACATTTTTATATAATTATTTTACATGCAAAAAATAGAATATGTTTGCACTCTTTCTTCATAATCTCTCCATTAAAATTAATTGTAAATTGAGTATTAAGATTTTTGGTAAGGAAATTTTAAGATATTTATGGAAAAATGCATAGTGATTTTAATAAAAAAAAAAAACATATAGAAAAATCGTACGTTCGCGGCCGTTACTTCAGCCAATTAAATGAAAACCAAAAGAGACATTTTATTGTGTAAATACTGGATGGAGACCTATTTTAACACACTTTTAAAATAACATAATCACTTTTAAATATTCCGATGCATTTTGCAGATTTTTACATTTCACTACTGTCAGCCAAAGTTGACATCTATTTTGCGTACGTTCGTAGAGCTACCAAAATGCTATCGAATCGCAAAAAAATGCTAGGAAAAGTTTTGTTTTCTATATCATTTGTAAATCAAAGGCGTACGAACGTACGTTTTTAGTCAATACTGAACGAATCGAAATTATTTTTTCAGTGTTGCAAAGCTTTTATTTGATTTTTCACAACACTTAAAGAATAATTTCGATTGGTTTATAGCGACTTAAAGAATAAGAAATTAAATTTCGAGAAAGTAGTCGATTACAATTGCCAGAATTAGCCATCAGATTTTTTTTTACTTAAATCAGTGATCAATTATTTTAAAGCAAAGAGCATGTCCTAAACATTTTATTGTCACAATTTCACCCTCTGAAGCAATGATTCGTTGCTTAGGTCATCGTCACTACCAAAATGGCACCCTAAGAGATTTATCTCGAACCGATAGACCACATTTAGTTCGAACTGTGGAAAAAATTGAACGTGTAGAGCAAAGTCTTAGCAAATCGCCAAAAAGATCTACCAGAAGGCATTCTGCTGTAACGAATTGCTCGTACGTCCCGTATAAAGTGCAATTTGTGCAAGCATTTAAAACCGCAGATCATCGGCAACGTATAAATTTTGCAGCTAAATTTCAACCCAATGCAAACTTTTGCCCACCCTGCACATGTGACAATTTATTTTCTAAAAGAAACAGTCTGGAAGACCTCCTTATGTATCAAACCATTTTTGTATACATTGTTTTGCGTTAATCAAGCCCATTTTGTATACCCTGTTACAGGGTAAAGCATATTCCAATGAAAGCTTTCGGTAGCAACAGAAGAAAGTGGTAGTCGAACGGGACAAGATCTGGGATGTAAGCCGAATGATGCAAAACTTTCCAACCGCTTTTTTATAAAAACGGTAATTTTAAACGGATTTTGCAAGCACTTGGTGGAGTATTATCATGGTGAAATTTGCAGCATAACGGCGGAAAAGGCATTCAATTACCTTTCCAACGATATGCCATTTATCTCGATCGGACTTTTCGGTAGGGCACCACAAGGGTTTAAGTGGGACCATACACCGAAAAACACAAAAGTACCGTTATCTAAAAAACGGTACTTAGAAAAAAAATTACAGCGTTTTTCGTGTTCAGGAGGTCCCAATTAACTTATCTAGGTATGTGGCGTTCTTGGTATTTTTCTAAATTAAAAATTTGTAAAGCAGTGTAATAGATAGAACCCTGCTTGTCCGTCCAAATAGAACACACTTTTGTTGCTCCTTGGATATTTGTTAGCCGATTTCTTCAACTTGAGTTTCTCGTATGGAATCTAATTTTCAACGATTTCATGCAAAAATTACTGTTTCTTGTTACGGTCAAACAGCTTTTTGGACACGAAACCCGTCTTTCAATATCATTCGGCTTAAACGCGTGGAGTAACCAATTTCTTTGCTTTTAAATTAACCCAGCAGCAGCAAAGGGTCTGAAACTTCTGTTATTGTCTACCACGTATTGTGCATGCTATTTAAAAGTTTGTACCCATCTTCTTTGAGTAATTTTCTTTTTGTACCTGAGCATTTATTGAATCTTTATTAACAAAAAAGCAAATATTAGTTAAATCTTCATACAACTTGTTCTATATTTACTAAGCGCTCATCTAATAGGATAAATCACTGTTCCTTAAGTGGGTACGGATTCGAAATTGCCTCCATCATCTTCAAACGTTCTGGTCTTTGTGGTAAAGTCACAACTTCGAACATTAAATTCTATGCAATATTTTCACGATAAATTTCGATCAATCTTAACGGCCTTTTTTAAATTATACAAATAAAACAAAACCTACCTACAATTAAAGTAGTGTTGGCTTAAAGTTTTAAATTTTTAAAGCAAGAAGATAAAGCCTTGATTTCAAGATTTCATTCGGCTCTAGAAAAGATTTACATGTGTACCTGCACACACAGAAAAAAATACCAATGTAAAATTAACATGGAAAATTTTTGATTGAGTGTAAAGATAATAATATACTTGTTTTATTTATTTTGTATGAACAGCCGCTTGTGCGACTGTTCACTTTGACTTTATTTTACTGATTGATTTTACTTAAAAATACTTAAAATCTAAGTACCTAAAATACACTTATACTAAGGCATTTATTCTATAAACAAAGTATCATAAATATGATACTTTGTTCAATGTCACTTACAAATAATTTTAAGACATTGTTGGGAATGTGCTAGTCAGCATAATCCCAACAATGAGTATGTGGTCATTGTTGCTTCAACAAAGTGTGAAGCTCGTGTTACATACAGAAGGTATGATAACCGCGACTAGTCAAACACACTACATGAGAATCATAGTAAACTTCTGCAAAAGTATACCCTTTATTCAAATGTATCATTATTTCATATTAATTTTAAATAAAATAACCTTAAATCACGTTTATTTAATATTATTCACTGTTAAAATAAAAAAAAAAATATTAATATATAAATAAATATGGATTCAATATTGAATCCATAAAAACCTGCTTTATATTGAAATCAAAAGCTTATCTTCTTAAATTAACATGCATACATACTTAAGTATGTACATTTTTTTATTTTAGTTTTTAAAATATGTTATAAAAAGAAGACAATTCCCGTATTCTTTAAATTAAAATTAGTTAGTTAAATAGTACATCAAGTTTTCAAAGTAGAATGATGACGAAAACCATATCGGGCGATTCTGCTGATGCTTCTGTTAACAAAGGAGAATACAAAATAAGTGAAACATGTGTTACAGGGGTAAGTGTTTTGAATTATTCTTAAATAAATGCATATGTTGTCTCTGAAGCTTCTTCACACTGTTACATCACACTCAAACCAATTTGATTCTACATGAAATTCAAGTTGTTTCAACTTGAAATAACTTTCATTCAACGTGATTCGGATTGTTATTTCAATATAAATTACATTTTGCTCTAACTTTACTGCAATGTAAAATTAACATGAATTATAGTTATTTCAAAAGAAAAAAAGTTTTGTTCGCAAGTTATTGTAAAATCAGGTTGAATTAACATGAAAACCGTATGAAGCAAAATCACCACCGAAAAATTTTAAATCAATCTTGTTTTCTACGTTTTTAACTTGATTTTTTTCTGTGTGAAGAAAATAATTTTTTTTAAAAAGGAATAACAAGTTTTGAAGGAATTGGTAAGAAAACTGAAAGTGTCTAGAGATTAAATAATATTCCTTTGACTATAAATGCAAGCATCCGTAGAAAGAAAACGTGTTTTTTCATTGAAATCGTCTTGATAAAAATTAGAAATAGGCTTTCAAACGATTCTGTAAATGCTTATACGGAACTAAAATCCTATTTTTAAAAAAATATTGTGTAATAATTTAACTTTTTTGGTTTTATATAAATGATGTTGGCTTTAAATGTATTCTGTTGCAATAAGTACTTAAGTCTATTGGTTTAATTTTATAAGAGATCAATTTTAAACTTTAAAGGTGGCTTTTGGAAATTTACTCCGTACACAGAAAAAATTCTCGAACATTTTTCACCAATTAAAGCATTAATCAAAAATATAATCGGTTTTAATTCAAAATTTAATCAAGTGAATTAAACTTTTAATCAAGTGAATTAAACGTTTAATTAATACTATAACTGGTTTAATTGATACTATTAACTTGTTTACTGGTGCAAATTTAATAAATTTTTTAATTAATATCACAAATTTTTTAATTTAAATTAATTTTTATTTTTTTCTGTGTATTTAATATAATCATCAGTTCTCTGCGGTTATAGATTTTTTAATTTTTTTTCCTAAACACTCCTAATGTCACAGATCACAAGTTTTTATTATTCCAAAAATTATTGCACGTTGAAAAAAGATAACAAAAAAGTCATTTTGCTATAACTTCTCCAAAAATCCTACACAATAATTGAAATTTTGCCCATGTGTACTTTTGAACATGAAGATTTCAAGGTGCCACAGAAATGAAAAAGTTGAATGCTTTTATAAACTAATTTAATTGATTTTAGCGAATGTTATTTGTTCAAATAAGTTAAATAAAATAATATTTTGCATCGATTTGTATTGAGCGGGAATTCCCGGGATTCCGGAAAATTTAAAAATAAATCCCGCTTTCCCGGGAAATGAAAAAGTCCGGGAAAAGCAAAACTCTAGTACCTGCCCTATGGACTACTTAATGATGGATCTGAACCACTGGGGAGTGCACAAGATTATATTCTCGCCCCGTACTTAGAAACTGAAGCTTTGAACCCGCCGCTGCTTTGAAATCTGCTAAAAGCATCTGTTGAGTAGCCAAAGCTAGAGATAGTCCTCTCTCAATTCCAAGTCTCCCACAAGTGGTCAAAAATCAGTCCTTTTCTGGCATTTTCAGGATTTCCCTTCTTACGACATTGGCTAACAAGCAACAACCACCACTTTTTCCCCGAAAATGTTTTTTCAACTTCATCTTGAAAGGCAGAAGGCATTTCCCATAAGAAGCGTCCTTGCGGGAAATTTGTGTCAATTATTCCAACCATGGGATTTGTGAAAATAGAGTAAGGAATAAGGAAATAGAACTTATTACTTAACTGCCATAAAAGAACAAAACGATTTTGTAAACCTTTTTGAATCAGATTTTTAGATTAAAATTTTGTTTTAATAAATTTTTTTTATCTATAGAACGTAAAAGCGATTTTCTTTTATAAGGCCTTTTTATAACCGGTACAGAATTCTCGGGTTGTGTGATACATTTCTTTGGGACTTTTAAAAATTTTATTTTTAATTTTAGTTCTAGGAATTGTTTTATTGGAACAATACCAAAAGGACTAGCATTGTAGTAATTAACACTTAACACGCTCATTGAGAAAAGATGTGTGAGCGTTAGGTTTGAAATTTGCGCAGTTTAATGACAACACCAAGTAAAAGTGATGGGTCCCATTCATATAAAGTGTAAGAACTAGAGCTGGTATCTACAACCAAAGAACCTCTCACGGGACTACTTAAGCTTCAGTTCCCTATTGGATATTGCCGGAGGCTTCAACTAATAGCCACGATCACGACAGATCGTGAGGAGCTCTTAGAGGTTTCGACTGCAGCTGATTCTACCGGAAGATGTAAAACCAAAATGTGAAATATCCTCAGGATGAACCCTACAAGCCACCGGGGGAACTATTTTATTCAGTAAAACGAAGTAATAAATGACAGTTACAACCCTCCAAACTGCTACATTAGTTATTCAAGAGACGATCCATGTCTTAAATATACAACAACTATTGTAAATCCAGAAGTTAAAGGATATTTAACCAATAGCATTTGAGGAAAGATTTAACTTGTATGTGCGCAACAGGGTATCCGTATACATTTGACTTTTTCAACCCAAATTTTCTCATTGAAATTGATAATTTGCATATCTAAAACTTCTTGAGATTTAATAACTCTAAAAAATTAAGTTTTTTTGCAGCCGTCACACAATACTTTGATGTAGAACAAAATGGTTTAAAAAAAGAAGCAGTTGACCCAGACTAATAATATTTTGCATGGAGGTATATATGATAATGATAAAAAAAATTCCGTCAAAGATTCATGTACCTCCCATATATCATTTTTTTAAAAAAACACAATTCCGCAACACCTTTTGTGTTGAGTCGTTGAAAATTACCAAATCTATCTAAATATAATGTTAAACTTAATTTTTTATAAACTTTAGCAAAGATTTTTCAATGATACAAACAATTTAAACGAAACATTGTTAATTAATTTTTTGAATCCCAAGAAAAACTTTGATAACTAATATGCATGTGGCAGTGTAAATAAAACTGAACTGGCAAAATAAAATAAAGTAATTTGTTTTTATTTTTGTTTTTTCTTTACCCACTTTCAACTACATTTAGAGTTGACAAAAAATCAACCAATTGTAGTCGGGACTGTAAGAAAAGATAAAATCACTTTTTATTGTTGTTGTTTTTGTTTAAGCTTTGATATTGTTACAAGTAAAACTGGGGCTTATAATTCTTATTCGCTTAACAGTTTTATTTGTATAGTATCTTAAGTTTTTCTAAAATCTTTGGATGAAGTTTCCTGACGATCTGGCCTAAGCAACCAGTGAAATTCGCATAGGAATAGCTTAGCCCTTCGACAATAAATTTTAGTTTATCAATTGTATGATATGGGAATTTAGCACATTTAAACGAAACATTGTTAAATATTTCATAATTAAAATATTTCATACAAATATATAAAAAAAAACAAGTACAATTTGGTGTTCCGGAAAAAGCACAAATAATGACACTTAAACTCAAAATGTGATAAATTTTTTTCTTTACATCAAGAGTAAGGGTACCGTAGCATATATTCTTTAAAAAAAAACTGAAAAAACGGGGCACTCAGTTTTTTTTTAAATTTAAAGTAAATATTGACGACTAGCATTTAACCCGCTACTTCGTTAGCGTCTCCTTTTTTTCGTGGACATATTTTTATGCCAAAGTTTACTTTTCTAGGCTTAAACTTGTTTAAATTCAAGCATTTAACCCGCAAGTTTTTAATCGGGCTTTTTCTTTTATGAACATATTTATATGCCAAAGAATATGTATCTATGTTTTAGCAAAAAAGTTCCAAAATTTTCATCTCATAGGTTGATATTTACACAGGACTTTGCACCTATTATTTTGTGTTTCTAAGTTCAATATTATAGAAAATTCAAAAAGTACCACTCGTATAACACAAAAGCAAATGAAAGTAAGTTAATTTCCCGTATAATCCGTTTTGATACTTGTTTCAACCCATTTATGTATGAAACATTTCAGTGTTGTGGTGGGAGCCCATAATTAAGTACGAATATGCCAATGAATGGAGACAAATATTTTGTAAAAAAGGACCACATGACCCTGCATATTGAATTTTATGTTTCTAGGTCCAATACTAACGGAAATTAAAAAGTACCGATTGATGAACAAAAAAGTACCTAAAAGCCCTCTTTCAGGTTCTCATCCACTCAGGACCTTGCATGTTTAATTTTATGTTTCTAGTTCAAATATTAACGGAACTTAAAAAAGTACCAATCAAAGAATAAAAAGTACCAAAAAGTTCCCTCTTATAAATTCTTATCCACTCAGGGCATTGCATTTTGAATCTTATGTTTTAAGGTCCAATATTAACGACAATAAAAAAATACCAGTTGCAGAAACAAAAAGCTAAAGAAAAATATCAAATTTCCCGTGTTTCCTTTTTTTGGTACTATTTGTTACCCCCATTAAAGTTTCAAAAATTTCAGTATTGTAGTGGGAGCCCATAATTTGGTACGAATATCTCAATTAATGTAGAAAAATGTTTTGTAAAAAAAGTACCAAAAATAGTTACGATTTTTACCCCTTAGATGTTCGAATTTCGAAAAAGTACTAAATTCGTATTCGTATTTTTTTGAGAAGTTTCGAATGTGGTATAAACTTTTTTTGTATGTTTACTGGTTCAAAAGATAGATAGGGTGTCAAAAAAGTACTAAAATTCAGGTTTTACCCGTTTACTTCCTAAAAGAGCCGAATTTCAGACACCTGTCCGCTTATTTTTCTAAAGAACAACGATAAGTATTACATTTTTTTTGTTTCACTTTTAGTTTTGGAGATATAAGGTTACCAAATTCTCCCGTTTTTACCCTTTTTTACCCCCTAAACATTCGAATTTCCAAGAATCCCGTGTTAGTGGATCGATTTGGGGTGTGACCAATCTATGGTCCAAATTTCAAGTGTTTAGCTTCAGGCGTTTAGGCTGTGCGATGATGAATCAGTCAGTCAGTCAGTAACGTTACAATTTTATATACATATATAGATATATAGATAGATAGATGAAGAAAAATTTTGTGAAAAAATAAGAAAATTTTTAACGATTTTAACACCTTAAACATTTGAATTCAAAAAAAATCCAAATCTTTTGTATTTTTTAAGATAAGGTACGAATGTGATATAATTTGTATTTACCCTTTTACTCCACAAAAAGCCCATACTTCAAAAAAGTGCCAAACACCAGTCTGTTAATTTTTTTAATTTTGAATATCTTTTAGTTTAGGAGATATGAGGTTAGCGAATTTTTCTAATGAACAACAATAAACGTTAATGTTTTCCTTTAGCTTAGGAGGTATGAGGCTAGCAGGATCGATTTAGCGAGAGGACAGACCCCGGTACTAATGTCAAACTTTTAGCTTTAGACGTTTAGGATCTGCGATGAAAGATAAATATATGGAAAAAAATATTTTGAAAAAAGTAACAAACATATCTTAGGAGGTATAAGGTTAGCAGGATCAATTGGGCGAGAGGAGAGCCTCCGGTCCAAATGTCAACCTTTTAGCTTCAGACGTTTATGCTCTGCGATGAAAGATAAATAGATGGAGAAAAAATCTTTTGTAAAAAGTAACAAACATATGTTGGTACAATTTTGACCCCTTAAACGTTCGAATTTTCATAAAGTACCAAATATGCATTTTTATTTTTTAGATAAGTTACAAATGTTATATAGTTTTTATTTCTATGTGTATTGATTTAAAAGCTAGATGGTGGAAAAAGACCCAAAATACAGGTTTTACCCGTTTGCTACCTAAAAGGGCCGAATTTCGTAAAAGTACCAGACAGCTATTAGCTTTTTTTTATTTAATGCATAAAAATTAATATTAAATTAAATAAAAGTACCAGTTTATTTAAAACAATTACCAGTTAGAGAACGAAAAAGAACCAAAATATCCTTTTTACAGATTTTCATTCACTCAGGAATTTGCACGTTTAATTTTATGTTTCTAGGTCCAACAAATATGGAAATTGAAAAGGTACCAGTTAAAGAACAAAATAGTTCCAAAAACCCTCTTGCAGATTTTCATTCACTCAGAACCTTGCATGTTTAATTTTATCTTTCTAGGTCCAATACTAACGAAAATTCAAAAAGTACCAGTTAGTGAATAAAAAAGTACCAAAAATTTCCCTACGATAGATTCTCAACCACTCAGGACATTGCATGTTGAATATAATTATTATAGGTTCAATATTAACGTAAATTCAAAAAGTACCAGTTAATAAACAAAAAAGTACCAAAAATCCCTCTTACAGATACTCATTCACTCAGTACCTTGAATGTTTAATTTTATGTTTCTAGGTCCAATATTAACGGAAATTAAAAAAGTACCAGCCAAAGAACAAAAAAGTACCAAAAACTTCCCTCTTTTAGATTCCTATCCACTCATCACACATATTGAATTTTATATTTCTAGGTCCAATAATAACGGAAATTCAAAAAGTACCAGTCAATGAACAAAAAAGTACCAAAAACTTCCCTCTTATAGATTCTTATCCACTCAGGACATTGCATCTTGAATTTTATGTTTCTAGATCCCAGTATTGGACGGAAATTATACCAAAAGTACCAGTTGTAGAACCAAAAAGCTAAAGAAAAATATCAAATTCCCCGTATTTCCCCTTTTTAGTACTATTTTTCCCCCATTAAAGAATAAAACATTTCAGTATTGTAGTAGGAGACAATAATTTAGTACGAATATGTCAATGAATGACGAAAAATATTTTGTAAAAAGGACTACATGACATTGCATGTTGAATTTTATGTTTCTAGATCCAATACTAACGGAAATTCAAAAAGTACCAACTAATGAACAAAAAAGTACCTTAAAGCCCTCTTACAGGTTCTTATCCACTCAGGACCTTGCATGCTTGATTTTATGTTTCTGGGTCCATTATTAACGGAAATTAAAAAAGCACCAGCTAAAGAACAAAAAAGTACCAAAAACTTCCCTCTTATAGATTCCTATCCACTCATTACATTGCATATTAAATTTTATGTTTCTAGTTCCAATAATAACGGAAATTCAAAAAGTACCAGTTAAAGAACAAAAAAGTACCAAAAAGCGATTTTACAGATTCTCATTCACTCAGGACCTTGCATGTTTAATTTTATCTTTCTAGGTCTAATAACAACGAAAATTTAGAAAGTACCAGTCAAAGAATAAAAAAAGTAACAAAAAGTTCACTCTTATAGATTTTCATCCTAGGTGCAATATTAACGGAAATTCAAAAAGTACCAGTTGAAGAACAAAAAAGTACCAAAAAGTTCCATCAAAGATTCTTATCCACTCAGCACATTACATGTTGAATTTAATGCTTCTAGGTCCAACAATGGCGGAAATTCAAAAAGTACCAGTTAAAGAACAAAACAGTACCAAGAAGCCCTCTTACAGATTCTTATTCACTCAGCACCTTGCATGTTTAATTTTATCGCTCTAGGTCCAATACCAACTGAAATTCAAAAAGTACCAGTCAAAAAATAAAAAAAAGTACCAAAAAGATCCCTCTTACAGATTCTCGTTTACTTAGGACATTGCATTTTAAACTTTATGTTTCTAGGTCCAATATTAACGGAAATTCAAAAAGTACCAGTTATAACAAAAAAGTACCAAAAAGTTCCGCAATAGATTCTTATCCCCTCAGGACATTGCATGTTGAATCTTATGTTTTTGGGTCCAATATTAACGATAATTAAAAAAATACCAGTTGTAGAACCAAAAAGCTAAAAAAAAATATCAAATTTCCCGTGTTTCCTTTTTTTGGTACTATTTGTTACCCCCATTAAAGTTTCAAAAATTTCAGTATTGTAGTGGGAGCCCATAATTTGGTACGAATATTTCAATGAATGTAGAAAAATGTTTTGTAAAAAAAGTACCAAAAATAGTTACGATTTTTACCCCTTAGATGTTCGAATTTCGAAAAAGTACCAAATTGGTATTCGTATTTTTTTGAGAAGTTTCGAATGTGGTACAAACTTTTTTTGTATGTTTACTGGTTCAAAAGATAGATAGGGTGTCAAAAAAGTACTAAAATTCAGGTTTTACCCGTTTACTCCCTAAAAGAGCCGAATTTCATAAAAGTACCAGACACCTGTCCGCTTATTTTTCTAAAGAACAACGATAAGTATTGCATTTTTTTTGTATCACTTTTAGTTTTGGAGATATAAGGTTACCAAATTTTCCCGTTTTTACCCTTTTTTACCCCCTAAACATTCGAATTGCCAAAAATCCCGTCTTAGTGGATCGATTTGGGGTGTGACCAATCTCTGGTCCAAATTTCAAGTGTTTAGCTTCAGGCGTTTAGGCTGTGCGATGATGAATCAGTCAGTCAGTCAGTCAGTCAGTCAGTAACGTTACAATTTTATATATATAGATTTTCATATTTTTGGCAAAAACAACCTGCATTTTTTACGGCTATATAATAATGTCTAATAACGTTAGAGATTATCTTGAAATTAATTTCTTTAGAACGTTAATTTTTAAACATAGTACAAAGAAAATAGGATTATTTTATCGTACAGAAAAATATTTATAGTTTTTAATCTAAAGTGTCAAAATTTATAAAATAATAAATGCGTTTTGGGCCTCTAAAAAGATCGTATATCTCTAAGTTAGAACTAAAATGTGGTAAGTTTCTCTTTTAATTCTTAATGGCGGTTACTTGGTTTATTAAACGGAAAATTGAAAAAAGTACTCACTCAGTTTTTAGTTTTTTTAGTTACGGCAACACTTTTTTAAGATTCATCCAGAGCATTACTATAATACATACATTAAAAAAAAGCGTGGGCTCATATTAAAGAAGAATGTCTGATTTACCAAATACTAACTTAAAAATTGTGGTACTTCTTTAAATAAATTTTTAATGATTTTTTTTTTCGTAGAACATGAATTAAGTTTAATTTTTCTTGTAAAATTTTATTCAAAATTAGAACAAGTTTAGCACCCTCTAGCAGCGGCGAAACGTATTTAACATAAAAAAAGGTTTTTCCTACATTTTATTTATTTAGATACGAATTCAGTACAGTAACTTTTTTTAAACAGTGGAACAACATTGCTTCACTTTATTTTTGTATATGGAACAAAGTACTGTGCGTCAATTTGAACGAGAGACCAAATTAATCTTAATACCCTTAAATGCATACCAAGTTACCGAGTACCTGGAAGTGTTTTATATTTGAATGCGGTCATTGTAAGAAAAATTTTTGAAGCTGTCAGTAGCTCTGCATGAATTAATGATGTCCTTCATATACATAATATCAACGTAAATAAAATTTATTTATGAAAGAGGTAAAATAAAAGTTCAATAAAATGCTTAGGACTATAATACTCATATCGCACATCTAGTTTAAAAGTGACCCAACATAAAATTTTAATTTTTATGGCTTTTATGCTTAAACTATGTACAATACATTTGTTTATCTATAAAAAAAATATGTGTGTATTTGGTTGCTGTTAACTTTTGCTAAAAGTAATGTCTTTCTTTTTTTTCAATTGGTATAAAGTTGCAATTCATAAAAGTGACTAATTTTTGGTTGTGTCAGAAAATATAATGTTAGTAGATCCCTACTGCTAAGTGGTAAATAGCCTTAATTCGAATTGTGACACTTTTTATAAAATAAATCTTTGTTGGAGTGCATATTAATAAGACTTGTGTCAGTTAAAAATTTGGGAAATGCGCCAAAACTTGAAAACTAACTAGTTCAAATTATACATCATCAAAAATGAGACAACTAAAATTTTGTTCATTATCTAGTGTATAAATATTAAAAAAAAAATTTTAAGATCATAATCTGTATGGATTTTTTACTTATAATAATTTTAAACTATTTTTTTAGGTCAAAAAATGTTTTTCGATTTCTACTTTTGAACTAGGTGTGCGATGTATCTGTTTTCTGATCACGGCATTTCTTCAAAATAAGTGAATCGTTGTAAGAAGTAAGAACTTGAACTGTCATCTTCGAACCCTTCACTTCCACAGGAGGTCTCAGAAAACGGGATAACTTATTGTGCAATTTTTTTCGACATTTTAGTGAAAAACAAAAAAATTTTTTTGAAATAAAAGGGCAACGGTGAAGACAAAAGTCATATGCTCCTCGCTAATACAGATGATATTGACATTATTGAAAGACATTCTAAATGTAACTGCTGTCTATAAAAAAATTGAGAAGGTTCAGCTGAAAATGATCTTATAATCAGATCACTTTTAGCTGAACCTCCTCAATTAAAAGGACAAGGGCAAACAAAGATATTGATTGCAATTGCAGGAAAATTGACGCAAATAAAATATGAGACAAAGTGCAAGCAGTTAGTTATAATTTCGAGGCAGTTGAAGAGTTTGTCTACCTTGGACCCGCATTTCAAAAGTAAAGCCATCTCCAGGCAAACGAAAACCACTTGTGATAAACGTGTCGAAACATAGTACTTGCAAAAATCGTTAAATATCTATGTGCTAGGAAAAATAATTCGAAAAATGTATGGGTATAGACGACGAATAAATCATTAGCTGTATGAGATTTACACCACTGATGCATAAAGATCTAACGATTGCGCTGGCTGGGACACATCGGAGAGTTAAAGGCGTATACTCCAGAATGAGAGACATTCGAGAATCCAATTGAAAGAAACGTGTGTAAAGATAAATATGAAAAGTTAAATTCAATTTTAAAAAATATCGCATGCGATAAAAAATATATTTTTAAAAAATATCGCATGCATATTATACAGAAAATGCGACTATGTACACGAAATTTAAAAGTTTTTATGAAAAATCAATCATTTTTATTTAATTTGATATTTTATTAGTATTTTATATTAAAATTAATGATATTTGAAAAAACATGGCTAAGACTGAAATTCTTTTGAATAAGTTCCTTGAGGGATATGGCCACTGTGCCCACACACAGCACTTTCATGAGAATTTCACTCTAAGTCAAGTGTACAAAAATTTTCACGAATACAATTTGGATATAGTGCTTATAGATAGTTGTAGCCTGGTCCATAGTCTTCATTTTTCATTAGGTTTGATTCCGTGAGATCGAAGTATTTGGACACAGTGGCCATATCCCTCACGAAACTCATTCATAAAAATTTCAATCTGTCATATTTTTTCAAAAATCATAAATTTAAATATAAAAAGACTAATAAAATATCAAATTAGTTTTTCATGTTAAATAAAAATGATTGATATTTCATAAAAATTTTAAAATTTCGTGCAAATAGTCGTATTTTCTTTACAATATTTGTTTTATCGCATGCGATATTTTTTAATAAATTTTTTATCGCATGCGATATTTAAAAAAAATGAATTTAACTTTTCATTTTCATCTTTACACACGTATGAAAGAAAGCGTAAACGAGGAAGACCTAAAAATCCATGGTGAATTAAACTGGAGGAACGTACCGCATGGAGAACCTCCCAGCAAAAACTTGGTAATGACTTGCAATTACTGAGCAACTTACTTTTCAATGCCTACTTCATACCATCTGCATTACATGGAAGTAGTTTAGTAATGGCTGGCATATAATCTGATACATAAGAACTTGTTTATGAGTTGATTAACGAAATTTATAATTTATTCATAATAAAATGCATCTAAGGTTTTATTTATTCAAATCTAATACAAACTGATTTTATTTGTACTAAATTGAAATAATTTGTAATAAATTTGAATATGAAAAATTTAAATACCTAATTGATTTTGATATATATTTTAATATTAAAAGCTTGATTAAAAACTTGGTATTGTGGATATTAAACCGATATCGTCTAGGTGATATAGTGTAAAAAATATGATATCGATATTGTATCATAAGCTTAATGACTTACTTAACTCCCTATTTGTAAGCGAATGTGATAATGACTTATTAAACTCCCTATTTGTAAGCGAAAGTGGTAAGTACTTGCCTCCAATGAAATCACCGTGTTAAAATGCCAATGTAGAAGTAGTGAAGAGTAGTTATATTAGCTTTTTAACGCATTACTTTGCAATGTCAGTTTTTGCTGGGACGAGACCAACAGCAGGCAGTAGAGCCATCTTAGTAAGTAATTAAGTATCTTTTACCAAGCCGATTAATATTTTACTGCGTTTTAAATAGATATTTAGTGCAAAAATGCCTGTTTTGCACATATCTTTTATATGGGTACCCGGGTACCTTGCCGTGCAATATAAGGTGTTTTTTGCCGCGCACATAAAAAACCATTTTACTTCATACTCTAAAAATTTCCTTCATATGTATAATTTAAATTTTAAGGAAAAATCTTCGCTAATTTGCAAAAAATCTCATTTAAAAAAAAAGCCAAATATAAAACTTTAATATAAAAATTGTTTCTCACAAATTAATTTGTTTTAAGACATTCAAAAAACGCTTTTATTTAAACTAAAAATTTATTATTTTCCGAAATTTTCTGTGGCATTTTAACTATGCAAATCAGATTTTTTTTTATTTTATAAAGTAAAAATGAACAATGTTTAAAAATTATAATGTAATTTAGCATGAAAAGTGTTTGGTTTCAACAAAACCTACAAATCACCACGTAATGCTTTTCGTTTTTTTTTTTTTTTTTTTTTTTTTGAAAATCCTAATTAGCTGAAAAGTTGTTACGTTTATTGCTCTTGACTTCCTCTATAGTGCCATGAATACTTACAACTTTCATCACAATTCAATTTTCAAATAAAACCCCAACTTCTTCTCCGCCTCTCTGTTGGTGTAAAATTTAGCCAAAAATTCATACGAGTCTCTTAAACTATAATGTTGCACGTGCAACATTAAAATAAGTAGCAATCATATAAAAACATATTTAAAAAAATAAATAGAACTATAAGGCGATAATTTTGTTGTCGTTGTAATAAAAAAATAAAAGGTAGAAAAAAAAACGGAAACATATTTTTTTTTTACATGTGTGTGTGTGTGTAGCAAGTAAAATAGACTTTGAAAAAAAAAAATCAAAAAAAGGAAGAATAGTAAAAATCTGCATGTTCCACTTGCTATTTTGTTTGTTTCCACTCTGCACATCCAACCAATACATATTTATAAGAGTTCAGTTGAAGTTGAGTCGCTGTAGATTTTCATCATCACCATAAAATTGTATGACAAAGTTTCTTTCGTTAACACCAGCACTTGAATAATATGCACATTGACGCCCTTCACTTACATACATCTACATGTAAATGTATGTGTAAGCTTTTATCACGATTTGTTTGTACACCACAGCTCCTACATACACACACACATACTACTGTTTCTCTACAACAAGTAGCAGAATGACGACAACAAAGGCAACAACCACCCACCACAACTACTATTTTCGGCTTATGGTTGCTGCATATGAATGCACAAGTAGTTGTGTGTGCAAAAGAAGTGCTACAAAAAAAGAGGAGTAGCAGGAAACGAAATTGTAGAGTATTGTGGCATGTAGAATGGAGGGAGGCAGTTGTAAAAAAACATACATAATAATTTAAATATGAGATGAATTTTATTATAATGTTTATTGTTAAAGTTTTCTTTTAAGCACTATGAGTATGTTTACAGATGTGTGTTTAAATGTGTGTTGAGTATTCAAGTGGGGTTGGATGTGTATGAGACTGTGTGTTTGCGTGTGCACCTCAATCAACATTAACAACTTTTTCTTTGCCACTCACTCACTTACACCCACTGGAACTAACCCATACAAACACTCTGTGTCTATCTCAACTCAACTCACATCCACTTTGGGTGTTGTAACAAATTAACAGTATTGAAAAGTTTAAAGTGCTCTCCTTTCTTCAGTTTTTATTTTATTATTTTTTAAATATTCTTTTTTTGTCTTTTTTTATATAAATTTTGTTGTTGTTGTTGTTGGTTTCTTTTATGTTTTATTTGTATATTTAATATATTTTACATGCATGAGTTTTTTTTTTTTGGTTGTGATGATGAGAGATGTTGTTACTTGCCATAAAACTCATGCATGAGTTTGGAGTGCTAAAATATTGTTTGCATAGACTACAGTTAATTTTTGATTAAAGTAGAGACTGGAAATAACGAACAGATTTTGAAGAATGGGTTAGGTAAGGTAAGGTAAGGTTCAATGGCCAGCCGACACGAGGACGGCTCACTTGGATCCTTGCAGCGGTCCCTTTGTGATACCATTATCCAGTGAGAAGAGTCAACCAATATCCACCAGACTATTCCCCAGAGGTCACTGCAGCCTCGAACCACCCCGACTCCCTACCGAACAGAGAGATATATTTTAGTCCCACAATTTCGGTCTCCCAAAATGCCTTAACCTAATATCCCCGAGACCGGGGTATTGGCAGAGAAAGTGAAATATTGTCTCCTCCTCCTCATCATCATGACAACTTTTACAGTAGTCATTATAATCAAGCTCCATTCTCCCCGCATGAGTCTCTATTACCCAGTGACCCGTAATGACCGATATCACTGTCCTTTTCTGGTCCCTATCGAGACCAAGTAGCACATGCGTTTTAATCGCGTCGTAGCCAGGCCATAAATTCCTGGCCATCAAGCAGTTATGCTCTATCGCAAATCTTGGAACCGTCAGTATAGACCCTTAGGGCCGGTTCCAGAGATCACGTGTTATCGAACAGCTCATCATCATTACCATGATGAACTGTGAACAAAGCACCGAAAAAGGGTTCCGGAGTGCAAAAGTCCAGTCCCGCTAGATCATATGACGCGCGCAGCATGACCCTGGCATGACAGTAGTTCCGCGTAGATCATTTGCCCACCGCCCCCAACCTAATCGCGGAAATTAGGGCCTGCTGTTCAGCCAATTTTTGAAGGATCTTAAAAAATAAGGTAATCTTAAAAAAATTTGGTTTTTTAAATGACCATAAGGAAAATTATGAAGCGTAGAAATACCAAAGAAAACAAAACAGTAGAAATACAAAGAATTCTGATGATGAGAATGCGGTTTTTCTGGAATGATGTAAATTCGGCCCGAGTTCAATCCCCCCCATTCAGACAACAATAAAAATTATAAAAAAAATGTAAATTCATATCATGTTGTAAAATTATCTAAATTGCATGAGTCTTTATTGACTTCTTACGGTTTTGAGAGGTTTACAATATATTTTTGGGGCTAAAAAAATAATAAACGAATTAACAGCTACGTATAGTAATTTTTAGAAAAATTTTAATTAAAATTTTTATTATACGAATTTATACGAATTTTGTTCGAAATTGAAAAAAACGATTTTTTGTTAAATTTCTTGTAAAAAGAAGTATAAAAGATTTTTGAAAGTGAAGGTAGTAGCGCGTTATACATAACGATAAAAAATTGGAAATTTGCACTTTTAGCCTTAAAAAAACGGTACGCCTTTTGCGGCATTTTTTTGGGTGATTTTTTTGAAATTTCACCTTTTTTCTGTTTTTGCTCATCTTGCATAGGTACAAATGAGTAAGAAATCCGTTTGTCAGTCATAAAATGTTTGGATTTTTTATAACTGTTTGTCGATGTTTTTTATTTAAATTATTAAATTTAATTTCTCATAATAAACTTTTTTAAGAAAATCAGAAAGCTTTTATGTCTTATAATATTAATAATACTCAATTTTTTGCTATAAATTTCATATACAAATCCCAAAAAAATTCTTACTCAAATTACGGCTGATTATAATAATTATTCTTAGGAAAATAACTATGGACTTTTTAGACATCATAGCTACATTCTGCTGCAACCTTATATATGAGCTTGTATACCAACATAAAGGTAAATAAGTTACCTTTCAAACAAAAAAAAAATTCCGACTCTGTCAAAAGTTATAGACTTTTGACCGCTATTATTGAATTTGCCACACTGTGCGGCGTAGAATGTTTCAAATGAACACCCGAATATAATAAAAAAAAATTCTCTTCGACTTAACACCAACTGCGAGAGCATCTTGAAGCGAGATTGCAAGTTATTAGTTAGTTTAAATGGTCTCTTCAAGCCACATTCTCAATTGATTTTAAAGCAAGGCTTGCCCAAAATATGATTGAATTATGACAACTATAATTCTGGTACGCGTTAGAAACTTTCTAAGGAATACAAGCATTAATTTAGGGGCAATTTAAAGGTGCACCTAAACTCTTTAGTTACGCAAAGTTTTTAAAACTACAGGATAAGCAGAAGACTACAGAACGCTGCACTGCTTAAATGTGCTCACCGATTTCAGGGGAATTTCGACAGAATTTGTAAGAAATAATCCAAAATCTGTTAGAACGGGCTCTGTGTATACCGTATCGTCTTTGATTTTCCCGATTATCGCATGCAAATGCAGTAAATTCAATTATTACATATTTTATTTTAATGGTTAAGTTAAGATTTCCATACAATAATTTTAAAATTGTTCTTGTGGACTTCTATTTCTATTCTAACGAAAAAAAATTAGAGAACTTTTAATAGAGTAAAATTAATTATCTAAAGCAGTGTTCGAAAATAGACAGAACATTATATTGTGTTCATCTCACATACCCAGGGACGGTATCTATTTTTTAGTGATTATGTAGACGAACACAACCCTTAATACCGTTCGTAACTATTTTCAAGAAAGAATTTTATATAGTGTTCTGTTCTTCGTTAAAAAAACAGAACAATTGTAGAGATACTGTAGCCAAACATAATATTTTAATGTTCTATGATGTTTCTGTTTTTTACATTGATAAAGAAATGAACAAACAAAAAACTTTAGCAACAACCGCAGCACGAACAGCTTGTGTGTGTATTGTGTGTAAAATAATTTTGCTGGCTTTTTGTTTTTTTTTTTGGTATTTGTAAAAAATTTTGTTTTTTTACCAGCCAAAATGGCGCTAAGCACAACAGAAGCGAACGAACATCAATGAGCTCAACCGAACACAATGAAGTTTGTGTTTTTTTTTTTTAAAACCGAACGGAATTAAATGTTCTCATCTTTATGTTGAGTTGGATAAGAATATAATTTTTGTGTTCGAAAGATAACAAACAAGTAAACATTATTTTTTTAATGATTTACTACACAAACACTATGAGCGTTTGTGTTTTCCACAAATCTACCGAACCGAACACTAATGGTGTTTTCTTTTCTACAAAAAATGTCACAATTATTTAAAAAAATGCAATTTGGTGTTCGTTTCTTAAAAATGCTTTGCTCTCTAAGAGGGCAGCGTGTTTTATTCTAAAAAAATGCACCCTTAAATGGCATAAGGCATTGCACTTTACGCCCCGTATAAATCGAGAGTGTTGATAATGCCCTGTAAAAAGATGGCTTCTGTTTATATATAGGGTTACCAGACGAAGTTGGAAAAAAATCGCCTCTAATCAGGACAGTAAAATTTTTAAGTTTTAATAGTAATTTTGTCTATTATTTTAAAGTAAAAACAAAAGAAAGCATAACATTATTAATGGTAGGTTGTGTTAAAAAATTGTTTTTGAAAAAAAAACGTCAAATCAAGAAATCGTAAAAACTTGGTGTTAATAAATTCGCAATCTGGCAAAGGTATTTTCTTGTTTACATATTTTATGAAAAACAAACTAAAGAAATTGGAATTTGGTCATTCATTTTGTTCATTTATTTATTTATTTAATATTAATATATTAACAAATTTGGGTTTATGTGTATTTTTTTTATATTTTGAAGAACATTCTTTTTGATTTATGTACATATTTTTTTATATATTGAAGAACAAACTTTTTGTCAGCTGTTAAAAACAGGGCGATCCAATTTTGTGTTTTGTTCTCGTCAAATAAAAAATTGCATTATTACATGTAAGGCAAGACATTTTATAAATGCACCTTTTAAAATGTGGTATTTTTTTTGTAGAAAAGAAAACACAATAAGGAGCTATATTTAGTGTTTATTTTCGAACACTGATTTACCTAGCATTTACACATGCCACTGCCATTTCGAAAAACTCAATACACTCACACCTTTTTACTAATACACTCACATTTTTCGCAATGGCAGCTCCAGTGGCAGCAAAAATTGCATGCGAGTGGAAATTTGGCACTTGCATGCCATTAAATGACAAAACGATGAACAATGTTACCCCGTTTAGAATTTAATGCAAATTTACTGGATTATTGTCAAATTTAAATTAAAGTTAAAGTAATTGATTTTATACTCATTCTCGAGTTAAAGGCGACCGTACACGACATGTTTTTGTCATCTGACATGTCAAATTCCCCACTGCAAAATGCATACATGTCGTGTGTTATCTTTTTAACTTTGCTTCTGTAAAAGTCAGATGCAAAGTCATCTGACAAAATTTCAATTAGAGCGTGCCCATTTTCTTTTGACAAGCCATCTGACATCAGAAACCTATATTGACGGAATCATTAGCCGGCTGAAGACATGCACGATTACTTGTGACTTGAAAAGTTGACATGTCAGATGTAAAAAACATGTCGTCTACATGCACCTTTTATAAAGTTTATGAAGAAAATTCTTTTTCTAAGGAGCTAAAGTCAAAATGTCCTTTAAAAGAAATATGTAGTTAAATCTACATAAATATTAATTATTTTTTTATTTTAAGAAGGACTTCCAGTGTTATAAAACAAGTTTACAACTTATCGTTAACAAAAATAATATAAATTTAAACAAAGGAAATTAATAGCGTCATTAATTTTGAATTCTTTTTTTTATTAAGATATTGTCAAACTTTTCTAGTCTTATTAAGTCCCAATACAAAAATAAATTATAATAAGTCTTTTTAGACAAGGGTATGAGTAAATAAATCATTTACATCTTAATATTTCAATATTTTCTTCTTTATTTTAAATCTATAGAATAGCAAAAACAGAATCAAAGAAACCATGAATAAGTTAACTTAATCAATTTTATAACAAGTTCTTTGTTAAAAGTTTTGATATAACAACACCTTTTTTGATCTTTTCAAATTCAGTTTAGCCAAAGTATACTGTATGTAAGTATGAAGATACGTACTAGTGATAGATTATTTTATTTAAACATGTAGTAAAACTTCCTTTAACTCACACACACACACATACATATTATCGAATACATACATACTAACTCATACATAAACAAACGCGTTTTAAAAGCCTTGAAGCCACTCTAATCAACATTGGCTTTTTGTATTTTTTTAAACAATGGAAATTGTTAATACAAAAGAATCATCAACAACAAAAAATATGTGTTTGTAAAAGTGTAAGTTTGAGAAGAAAAAAAAATTAGTTAAGTTTTAGGGTGAAGACTTTTAAACCAGACTTTAAAAGGAATCAATATTTTATGTTAAACAACATGAATAAAACCAGTAGAAGTAAAAAAAGACAAAATAATTAAATGCCTTGAAATTATAAAATTCGCTTTAAATAAATTAAAATATTCTTAAACCCAACCAAAAATGAAAGGGAGAAAACAATTTCTACACAAAAAGAAAAGTGCTAAAGAGCATCAGAAATCCAATTAAAATGTGCTTTTAATATTTATAAACTCTTAGAAAATCTAATAAAAATGTATGCACTTCGTTCATCTAACATTTAAAATAGCATTAAATACCCTTGAAAAAAATAAGAATTAATTTAAGCCGTATACAATAAAATCAAAGCCTTTAATCGATAATTACACTGATGTTAGTGAAATCATAATGCTCTGAATGTAATAGTTATTCGAATGGCCTCTGAGCAAAAGGGATTAAGAAACGAATTTGCAACAACCTCAAAAACAAAACAACAATTGCAACAACTGCAACACTAACCGAATATAATGAAAGTTACAAAAGTATCATGAATATCAACAGAATCAAAATCAACAAACAATACACCAAAGACACTTATAGACGTACCCCGCGCGAGCATACACACATGCACACTCATACGTACGATACAATTTAATACACAACCCAGGTAGCATTTCCAAGGTAATTTTTTTAAATCACTTGAATTAGTATTTTATGAGTACTTTTAAGGAATAACAAGTAAGAGTGCTAAATTCGGCTGTGTCGAATCTTTAATACCCTCCACCAAGAGCTGATATATTTAAAGAGTGGGCTTTATATGGGGTCTATAAAAAAAAGCTTATCTTAAACGTTGAATCGCCTTAGTTGTCGCCACCTCAGGAATCGCGGAAGCACTGTTTTAGGGAGGAAAGAAGGCTTACACTGCCTGTAAGCTCCCAGTAAACCTAACTAAAGTCGAAACTCCGATCTGCAACATTTCAAAACAGAGTGGAATGAAAGTTAGATGACAAATAAAAGGTGTTTTGAAGCGGTTAACAGAACTTTTAAAGATATTAGAGGGTACGATGACATTTAGAGTGCAGTAACGTTGTTGTTAGCTGGAGGCTTCCTTCAGACTTTGTCGATAGTGCCGAAAGGAACTCAAATGTTTGGCCCCTTACAGAAAAACTTACGAAAAACATGCGAGTGTACTTGAAACGTGACGTTTGCGCCGATCTTCTCCTTAAAATTGAAAACGGAGAATATCCTGAAACCGACGTCAAGGAGACAATGCCACGAGGTCTTGCTTTAATTTTGTAACATACACGGCCAGTCCATGGACTAGCTGTACGAGAGTTCAATTTGCACGCCTAAAAACAAAAAGGCAACAGCTAATATTTTGTTAGAGTTGTTTGAAGGAGCAGAATATAAATCTGTAGATACTGTTGTGCATACGGATGTGGCCGTACTTTATCCTGTGAAGTTCTCATATACACTAAACCCAGCTGGTCTACCGTCTCACACACTTATCCTCAATGTAGGAGCGCCTGTGATGCTACTCAGCAATCTGAATCCGCCTAAGTCAAGCAATGGGACCCGATTGGGCCATTATATCGGTGAATAGGGGGGTTAGTAGGTAGAAAGGCTGGTGTGAAGTCTCCTTCACACCTTCACCCAGAGACCAATATGGTCCATTGTGACGCCTTATTTAGAGATAGATATATAAAGATAGAGAGTAGGTAAAATATAGAGCGAAAGCATAAGACAAATAAAAAAAGATAGATAAGAAAAGAAAGTATCGAATCAAACGTGAGAGCAATCCTACTCAACCCATCACCTGGATAACTAATAATGCCTTCTAGGGAGAGCTGGTCGGGTAGCGACAGATTATTAAGTGGATTTGCTATTTTCACTGATGGTGTGATGATGAGGAGCACGTGTGCGGGGGTCTACATTGAGAATCTGGACATCAGAATGTCATAAAGGCTTCCTGACGACTGCAGTGTTTTTCAGGCGGTGGTTCTGGGGGTCTTGAGGGCCGTGGAACTAAGGAGGGACAACACTTTTTTTTTTTTTTTTAAAATTTCCTAAGCTAATCCCGCGAAGCTCTATGCTTGTCTGCAGAAAAGAAACCAGAGTCTCTGGCGGGATTCGAACCCGCCACCTCGGCGCTGATAGACTAGCTTGCTACCAGCTAGCCTACCGAGGCACTGATAGGGGCTCGGAGGTCACTATATATGTGGATATCCCGGCGGCTCTTATGGCCGTAAGGGGCTGTTATGTGACCTCCAAGCTAGTTGCTGATTGTAGGAGGGCTCTGTAGGGAGTCTTTGGAGAATATGTGTTAAGGTGTCTTGGGTGCCAGGTCACTGCGACATAAACGGCAATGAGGTAGCTGATAAGTTGTTGAGACAGGGCTTAGAGATGTAGAATCCTAACTGTATGGAGGCGGTTAGGCCTCCAATAGGCTTCTATTTGGAAGGATGGATTCTTGGTGCGATCAATCAGGCCTGGGGGAACCAAACGGACTGCCGGGTATTGCGGACGCTGCAGCCGGTCCGATTCGGAGTCGCTGCTGGACAGGAGTAGGGTCTGCGTTAGGACCCTGATAGGAACTATCACAGCCACTGTATGATAGGTAGGATGGCGGTGAGGATGGGATCCAACTTCTCGAATATGTGCGAATTGTGTAAGGACCCGGAGGAGTTGGAGACAGTTGAGCACATAATGCAGCAACCATTTGAGCTTAAAAGATTCCCCGTACGGTCTGCTTTGCAATTGCTGTTAATAAGTTTTAGGGTCAGTCTTTGAAAACAGCAGGGATTGCTTCTCACACAAGCAGTTTCAAGTGGTCACGACCTAGCAACTTGGTCGTGTTAGTACCTGATAGCATCTAATGTGGTGTATAAAGAGTTAACTTAAGTACAAAATAAATTCAAGATATATTATAAAAAATAATAAAATCTTTAAAACAAAATTGCTCTCTTTAAAACTTAAAATATAATAGTAGTAATTTTTAATAACAATCTGGTAAATAGTGTTAACCGTTAGGTATTTCATAAGAAGTGTTTTCCGCGCGTACAACGCCAAGGGCTAAGGCTAGGTTTATATTAATATTTATATTGAAAAAATTTAACGTCTGTTATTTATTAATAACACTGTGCATGAAATTGACACTTTTTTTCGTGACAAGCCGGGCACATGGCGTTTTAACATAATTCGGGGACGCTGAATCCAGTGGTGCCAGCGGTTTTTTCAGATTGGCTCTGGTTTTCAAGATATACCGTTATTTCGAAAATGGAGGAGGTTGCTCAACATATATTCGCGTAACTCAAAAACGGTTTAGTTTATTGAAATTACTAAAAAAACCGAAATTCCGCAATAAAATTTCATTTCAGAAAAGTAAAATTTTTTTTCTAATATGAGTAGTCGTTATTGAAACATAATTTTTTTTTGAAAAAAAAATTAATTTTTTTTATCAAAATTTCGAAATTTTTGTTTTTTAAAAATTCATAAAAAATTAAAAAATACAGCTAGGCTTCTAATTTTTTGCAGACTTATAAAAAACGAAGCTACAAACAAAATAAGCCATGATTAAAATCTGTTTGCAACTTTTGATTTTATTCACAAAAGTCGACAAATTTTTCATTAATTCAAGAATTTCCCTTAGGGGGCTCCCATACAAATATTGCGTTTTATGAAATTCTTTAATTAATTAAAATTTGTCGACTTTTGTGAATAAAATCAAAACTTGCAAACAGATTTTTTATAAGTTTATAAGTCTGCAAAAAATTAGAAGCCTAGCTGCATTTTTTAATTTTGTATGAATTTTTAAAAAACAAAAACTTCGAAATTTTGATAAAAAAATTAATTTTTTTTTCAAAAAAAAATTATGTTTCAATAACGACTACTCATATTAGAAAAAGAGTTTTACTTTTCTGAAATGAAATTTTATTGCGGAATTTCGGTTTTTTTAGTAATTTCAATAAACTAAACCGTTTTTGAGTTACGCGAATATATGTTGTGCAACCTCCTCCATTTTCGAAATAACGGTATATCTCGAAAACCAGAGCCAATCTGAAAAAACCGCGGGCACCACTGGATTCAGCGTCCCCGAATTATGTTAAAACGCCATGAGCCCGGCTTGTCAGTTTTTTCAACTAGCATAGTGTAATTTTTGTGTTATTGTTTCACATGCCTAATTTAAGACTTAGATATTTATGAATTACAATCTTTAATTCAATTAAAATTAAAACTTTATTTGCAATTGTTTTTTAGATTTGGCTCACATTTTTCAAATATTGGTTTTATTATATTCCTTTTACTAAATAAAAAAAAAAAAAACCAAATCAATGCCAAAAATTACGCTCGAAACATTAAAAAGCAATACCATATTTGTTTTATGATCTTTTCGAAACAATGTTCGTAAAATTAACGCTCTTTCCCTCTCTCTCTCTCTCTTTCTTTCTTTCTCCCTCTCTTTCTCTCTCGTATGCAAGGATATTATGTTAGTGTCAATAGAATGTATTAAATGTTTGTAAAATTTGTAAAATCAATCCCCCAGAAGTAAAGAAGAAGTGATGTCCCGTCACTTCTTTTTTCCAAAAATCGCTTAAATACTTGCCGGGTACCCTAATATACAATGCAACGTTAATAAGGCCTAAAGGGATAAAGCCAAATAAACAAACAACACAATTTGCACATGCACACGCACACCCATCTATACAGAGCAGCGCACAAATACAATCAATGGTTGGCTTAAAGAGGAATGACTCTTATTACTTGATACTTATTGTTTTAACACTGCAGCAGCAGCAGCAGCAGCAGCCAGAGAGTGCAATAACAATTACAACTACAACATGTGTTCTGATTTAACTTAAGGTCGGTTAAAATGCAATTATAACAACACAACAGTTCAGCAACAAAGTGTGAGTTGAACAACAACTACAACGATAACAACAAATAAGCAAACAAATATGTTAATTCCCCCTAATAGAAGGATGCAAGAAAAAGCCAACAAACACAATAGCAACAACAACAACTTTGAACGCAAATATTCACATACAAGTGGGCTGTGTAATGAAATGAAATCCACTTAAAAAGGCTGTAATAAACGGGATGTAATGCATAATTAAAAAATAAATCTTGAGCAAAACAGATAGAGAAATAAAACAAGGCCTTTAAACGAACTCACTTTGCACTCTCTTTAGTCCTGTTAAAAGAATTACACACACGTATACAAACATACGTCGAGATTTTAGAATAAAAAACTCTTGTACTGACTTTAACGATATCTAAGTACATGAAAGCTGTTGGGAAACGTTAATTTGAATCTTATTATATGGGTACTAAATACTTGAAATGGGAAATTTTTTGCGAAGCTACAGTTACTGCTAAGCACCATCATTTTCTATATATCAAAACAGAAAATACTGATGTTAACCCTTTTTGAACTGCAAGAGTTATATTTTTTTTATGGAAGAGGATTTTGTTTAATACAATTCAAACATTTTTTTTCTTTTTTATCGTACTACATTTATTTTGTTTAGTAAAATACAATTTTAAAATTTATTAAAAGAGACTAACCGAAATTTAAGTACTAAGAAGTAATGAACTTAAGCAACTTTTATTTGAAAAGAGAAGAAAAAGCTTTTATTTACAAAATTCTTTCGTAAAAATAGTTTTAACTATAAAAATAGTTATGACATACATATAACCATATCATATAGATATATAAAAATCATTTAGCCATATAATCATGAAGTCATATAATATTTTACTATTTTACATAAGTGTAATATTTTAGTGTTTTAGTTATGCAGTCATGTTTTCATATAATTAATCATGTAGTTAAACAAACATGCAGTCATTAAGTTAAATACATATTCTATTGGATAAAATTTATATAATTCCCTATAAAAGTGTTAGGTCGTCCAATCGTAGAGTCCTGATATAGTCTTATATGGCATTTTGGATTGTTAATATCTGCCATTTATTCTGACAAAGTCTTTAAATAGTGTAAACAAGCAAGTTTATGTTTTGGTTAAAGCTGTCTAATTTTTGTGTCAAAATATCATACTATCATCAAAAAATCGACTGCACATTAAAGCTCACCACGAATATAATCTATCGATTTCAAAGTTCTGCACAGAAAGATGAAAAACTCTTGATAAATTTAGTTTTTTTTATACCATTCACCACAGGTGGTGAATAGGGTATATAAGTTTGTCATTCCGTTTGTAATTTCTATAATATTGATGTTAGACCCTATAAAGTATATATATTCTGGGTCCTTATGAGGAGCAAAGTTGATTTAACGATGTCCGTCTGTCCATCTGTCCGTTGAAATGGGTTTTCCGAAGACCCCATATATGATGAGGGCCAGGTTATTATACATTTATGTCACATATGGTCTGGAATTGTTTGCTATTGAAATCCAGCAAAATCGGTCCACAAATGGTTGAGATATGAGTAAAAAACCACGACTGCCTCAAATTGTTTTCCTTTAAAGGTCCAATTAGACGTGACATTACCATACCAACACTGTATTACCAAAAGGACATAAACATACCATACAAACCAATTCAATTTTGGTTTATACGGTCATACAGTGGCTATGGTAATACAGTGTTGGTAATGTGGTTTTTTGTTGTTTTTTTTATACCCTTCATTACCTTCAATTTTACGCATACACATACACATTAATGCATGTATATGATATGCCGCTCAAATAAAAAAACAAACTCATAGACTCAATATATTTTAATTTAACGCTTCTTCAGTAAAAGCATTCGTAGCCGAGTTGTTAAGTTCTCTCCTGAGACTGACGATATTGCCAGTTCGAATCCCAGGTACATATATAATTTTTTTGTTTTTTTTATATTCTTCGGCATGGCAAAATGAAAAGTTGGCGTGGCTCAATTAATATTTATTTATACCTATCTAAAGAACGTTATTTATGTATATAACTTTTTGTTCTTATCTCATCATGGTGAAGGGTATATAAGATTTGGCATAGCCGAATATAGCACTCTTACTTTTTTTATACTTAATTTAAGTACGAGTCGTTCTCAAAAATTCAAGTACGAATAACACTAAAACGTACTCAAAACAACCCTTAATGGGATTACTTTCGAAAACCAATCCCGGAATTTCTTAAAATAAGTACAAAATTCTTAAACCAAGTAAAAAAAGTTTAAACTTTTCCATGGTAGTGCCACTCTGAAAGTAAAATTACAAAGTAAACGTTTAAATCTAATTTAACTTTTCAAGTAGTTAAAACACGAACAGTTTGTTTTGTGTAGAAACAACAAAAGCAACAGAACAAGATGAAAACACATTATTTTCGTGTTTAAAAAGTAAAATTGAGAACTCTTGCTTCTCATTTAGTTAATATTTTCAGTTATATATGTACATAAAAATTTTAAAGTAAAAACCATATCGAGAATGATGCTGGTGTCTTAGAATTGAAATTCGATCTTCACCTCACAATTTTTTGTCATAATAAACGTCAAACTTTATATAAAAAACGCTTACAAAAGTTTAAGAGTTTTTCTATATCGACTTTGACGTTTCCCTGCGGGAAATTTGTGTCAATTATTATTAAAGCACTTATCCCGTGACCAGTGAATAAAATTTTATTATAAAACGTGATAGGTGAAAACAAGACATATCACTTAACTGGTGATAATGTGTTTGAAGTATATTACTCTGCAGGAGAGGCAATTGACGCAAAACTAGTCATGTGACTATATTTTATGCTGGTAGTAGCTGATTCTATCTGGTATTACCTTATATCGATCATATTTATATGGTTCACTCGGGACAATATCTGATACAGGCATTATTTTAACCAAAATCTAATGTATCCGTTTAGGTTATTTTTGTGACCTGTCACAAAGTGTCAAAAAGGTGCCAATTAACCCCATCCTAGGACATCGCCATGTACAAGTGACAAGTCCCCTTCATATAAAGTGTTTGCACTAGAACCGGTCCCTTTCACTTTAGAACTGCCCCGTGATAAGTTTGGTGTTAGTTCCCTTTCCCCTAGGGTTGTTATGACAAAAAATTGTCAGGTGAAGACCCCGTGTAAGGTGTAAAACGGATAAGTAAATCAATCATAATAAAATTCTCCTTTAAATTTCACTTTTAGTTTACTTCAAGTACAAATTTGAAATAAAATCAACTTTATAATACGTGAATCAAGCGCGTTTTGATATTGGTGCAATCATAGTTTTACTTAAATCAATCTCAATTTCGAATTATTTCAAGTACGAATTCGGGATTGAATATGGATAATTTAAGTATTTCGCGATTGAAAATCCGTACTTGAATCAATCTTGGCACTTGTCAGCCGAGAAACATCTATGATGATAAACTAAAGGCATAACTCCATAATTGTGGTCCAATTTAGGAAAAATTTGCACTTAAGTAGCAATTTTGAAATGATAGCAAGCAGCAGAACTTATCCTAAAATCCATGTTAACTCCAAAGCACTCATCAAAAGATTCTTTGTTTGAGCGCTTTCCAGAAGTCGTTGTTCGAAAATTTTTGGAAGTCAAACACAACTGTTGCAAAGGAGAACCTGATAATTCTGCGGCTTGTTGTGATATATTCATATCTCTTACCAAATCAACAAAATAATTTTGGATAACAAGATAAGGCTATGTTTCAGCGAATCCACCTGAATATGCCTCAAATTCAGTGACAGTGACGTCCTTTTCTGAACTCTCATTGCCATCGTTATCTTGAATCATAATACGCCCCCTCGGAAGGGGCATATTGATTACTTTTAGAATGAATTATTTAGGCCTCTAGTGTATCACTACAACATTAGGATATCTTAAAGATTTAAGTAGCACGAATCTTTAAAATGATCTAAGAATCTCAGTATTCTTTAGAATAACCTTAAACAGAGAAAAGGCACTGAATTCACATGTTATCACAAAGATGTGAATGAGTTATACAAAACGACTGCCAATAAAAGGTCCTAATTTGCCATAAAAAACACCGACCTGAATGGTCGTATATTATTAATCTATGGTTCAAAGTTTTTTCAAAAAATAAATTTTTTTAACCATCCTAAAGTTTAAAGTACTATTTAAGAGACGAATTAAAAAAGTATCATCTCCTTTCTAGAATAAAATTATTGTAAATAGAAGCAGAATTAGCAGAATAGATAATTTGAATATAAATAAACCATTGTTACCTTTAATATTCATTAGTTTCTTTAGAGCAATTATACAAGCAGCCAGAGATTATTTTTTATTCTTCCTACATTTCAAGGATAAGGCCAGTTAAGTATATTTATGCAAAAGAAATATATTCCTTTTTTATATTTATAAGTGTATATATAAAAAAGAGAAGGTAAAATTTAAAACATTCTACAGGGTGGCCTTAATAAGACTTGCCAATGAAAACGTTGTTGTTGGTGTAACGGTAGCAATGATTGTGCTACTTAAATTTTGTATGGAAGTTTCGTAAGATCTAACTTCAAAATTCTACACAAGGCTGCTCTGGAAATACCCAATTGGCCGGGGTTGAGACAGATAGATAATATTAAACCCTCTGTTGCAAAGCATCTACGCTGCCTTCAGTGTGTATTAGGGTGGTTACAAAAAATCAGTGTTAGATTTTCCATCGGGGCATCCCTCTAAAATGTGGCAATAGCCTGGAAAATTCAATTGAACAAGTATCACCTTAATCGAATAACGCTAACACGTGCCTCATTGAACATAAATTAAGGAAAAACAGCGATTTTTCACTAAAATTCGTATTTCTTTGTCTTTATAACCGAAACAATTCATTGTGGGAACCTGAATCGAGTCCTGTTTTATAGGACATTTTATTCTTATTAATTTTGATTTTAATAGTTTTGTTCCTTATACCAATAGACAAAGAGATATTTAGCTTTAATTAAGGACAAAGAAATACGAATTTTAGTGAATAATCGCTGTTTTTCCCTAATTTATGCGCAATGCGACACGTGTTGGCGTTATCCGATCCGGCTTAAACTTTGTCAATCGGATTTTCTAGACAATTGGCACATTAAAAGGGGGTGCCCTAAAAGATAACCCCTAAAAAAATTTACCATATACCTTGTAACCACCCTAGTGTGTATATTTCGATGAGCACCTTTTCAAGGACGGTCAATCTCTAAACACTGTTCCTCAAAAAGCTTGACTATCGTTCGAATCATGAAGGCTGTGGCATTAATTTGATGGTTGACAACAACAAAAAAAATCGATCATTTCAACGCCTTATTGTGTACCGTATTTATTTAATTTAAATTTCCAAGACTTTATTAATATCCCGCAAAAAGATAAAAGGAATTATAAAACTGTTTTTACATTGCTACGTCTTATTTGGTCCACCCTGTAGCGTAGTACTATGAATACAAATAAATTAAATAACAAAATAAACACAGAAAGAGAAAATGGGGGACAGCCGAGAAGTAAAACTAAATAGGGAGACATGTATCCTTTCAAAAGTACTAAGTATTCTATTTATTTTGTTGGGTTGCAAGTACTTGGTATACTTAGTTTCTAGTTTTCTTCTTTTTTCCTTTTTTTCATTCTCTATCTCTCTCTTAATTTTTTGCAACTTTATACAATTTCTTTAATTCAAAATAAGACACCACATGAATACAAATTTTTTTGTTGATTTACTTTAAATGAATGAATATCTAAGAACAACAGGGAACTGAAGCACAATTATATACACAACATATAAACCCATACAGACACACAAACACACTTGTATTAGTAGTAGCATAAAATATACATTAAACTTGGCTATGCGTTGATGTTTGTAACTGACTGAAGCGGGTGAACTGTGGCAATTATAACTCAGCGGTAGGCAACAGGAACACAAAAAAAAACACTCTCATTCACTTATTGTGCTACACACATGCCACAAAATAAAGATGAAAACTTAACCGCAATCGTACATAAATTGTTGTATGGTTACGATACAACCAAAGAAAATACCAGCAACAACTACAGAAACAACAGCAGCAGCAATAAAATAAAAAAAAGTAAGGTAAAGAAGAGAATGAAAAAATAAGAAAAACTTATCGTGAATTTATGTTAACTATGCGTTTTATGTTTTCACTTTTAATATGGCTTAAAAGAGATTTGAAAAATAAATACGTTTGTATTTATCTACGTAAATGTATGTGTGTGTGTTCCAAC
This sequence comes from Pollenia griseotomentosa, assembly GCA_963931875.1. NCBI lineage: Eukaryota > Metazoa > Arthropoda > Insecta > Diptera > Polleniidae > Pollenia > Pollenia griseotomentosa. Next base: position 15,436,969 of record OZ007561.1, read on the forward strand.
CGCCACTGGATGAATGTGTATGTGTATATTTTTAAACCAGGTGTGTACTTTCATTGAGGTTTTCTTCCCAATGGTCTTATACTGCAGTGCACTGTGAAATGTGCCAGTAGACAAAATATATACTTTCTCGTGTGGCCAAGGCCAGGGTTTAAAAAACTGCAGTCGAAACCAAAAACTGTCGCACTAAAACCGAAAATTTGTGTACAACTTTTCTCTTTTTGAGTTGGTTTGGCAGCGTCAGTTTACAGTAAATGAATCAGAAGTTAAATCAACCGTTTTTTTTTTTTTTGCTAATGACAAATGAAGAAGTGAAAGAAATAGCAGTTTTTCAACTATGACTGCAGTTTTTTAAACGCTGCTCAAGGCTTACAAAACCACAGTGTAATCTCTTTTAACGGACATTATCCTTACGCGGTTACCCCTTTCAACGGAAACTATTTCCTGGTCCCATCAGCCTTCTTAAGAAAATCACCAAGTCTGTTGAGAGGACATTCCCCTTGTACGGACACATTTCAATGGTAACTTCAGTTTCCGGCCGTGACAGGCAATACTGTATTTTAAGGGAACATACAGGAGGGCTTGAGTTCTTAAACGAAATAGTGTAAGCCACAAAAGTTTTTTTTCTTATTTTAAAAATGTTAAATTTTATGACACCAAAGCCAAAGCACTATTAACGAAAAGTTTTACTCAACTTTTCCCTTTTCAAGCAAAATACAACTGAAACATTTCGACGGCTCTTTAAAGCATATCCGAAATATTCAACGAGCGAGAAATTATTTGTGCCATCTTTAGGTCAGCCAAAAAAGTGAGAAGATAAAAAATTTGGAGGTATGCCCCATAAAAATTGCTGTCGAACTCAACAAGAAAATTATTGGGAACAACCCAACAACTCGAAAGCGTGTGCAAGGGGCAGAATACCTCCACAAACTAGGAAATGAATTTAAGTCGAGAGACGCAATGAGAAGGCATTTGTACACCAGGTTATTATTAACTGCAAAAAACAGATCCATTGCAGCAACCTAAAGCGAAGAAAATCGAATATGAAGTCCAGCAAACCAGCAGAATCAATGCGAAAACCAGAGTACCAATGTAATAATCTGTATTTGGTGGTTTTCGAAGAATTGCGACTCTTAACTTATAAGTTGTTTAAACCGTGCCTGACAATCACAGTCACCGAATAAAATGGATTCGTTTAAAAAGAGTATTGGCCGACAAAACTTCTGAAATATGCGATCAGATGAAAACCAGTAATGTGCTCACATAACAACGGTCGGCTAAATGCTTTAAGAACAGCTAAAAATTATTTACAAAATATTGGTTGAAAAGCTTTGTCTTATTCGCCTTATAGTCCAGACTTTTATTGGTGCATAACACTCTTCCTCTTAGAACAAGGTATCCTGAAGTTTGCTGAACTCGTTTTTGGCGCGGAATCAATATTAGAGATCTGCAATGAATCTTTCATACTCATTCATGATGTTTTAAAATAAGTGATTAGACGTTATCATTAAAATCCAACTACTCTGATTTACGCATACTCCCAATAACGTCGACTTATAAGTATGATTTGCAATAAAAATTAAGCCTTTATTTACCACAATATAATTCTCATACATCAGATTGATTTATAATTGATATATACTTATAATACTTACCATTGATTCAACTCAGTCAGTTTATTCATCTACCGCTTTAAAGCAACAGAGCAAACACACAATTTCGTAACCAGGCTGCCAGATAAATTTGCAAAAAATTCGTCGAATTTATACGAAATTGCTAATGTCAGCCGATCTTAAAATGAGTTTCTACATGAATCATAATTAACCCTAGGATTATCCTCTCGGTAGGGCCAGCCCAAATTTGTGTTTTGCTTGTAATATTTTTCGAATATTACAAAAAAATCAAAAAACAGGGACGTGAATTCTATAAATGAATGAATCAAACAATTACAGTTCATTATTCGCTAAGTTCAATAACTACAACATCAAAACACAAAACTCGTTTCAGCTGTGGTTTTAACAAAAAAGTTCCAACATTTTTCATCTTATAGGTTCATATTCACAGGGACAAAAAGTACCAGTTAAAGAACAAAAAGGTACCAAAAAGTTCCCTCATAGATTCTTGTCCACTCACGACATTGCATGTTGAATTTTATGTTTCTAGGTCAAATATTAACGATAATTGAAAAAAGTACCAGTTATAGAACCAAAAAGCTAAAGAAAGAAATTTGATTTTATTCGTATTTCTCCTTTTCGTACTTTTTTTCTTCCCACTGAAGTATCAAAAATATCAATATTGTAGTGGGAGCCCATAATTTCATACGTATGGAGAAAAATGTTTTGTAAAAAAGTACCAAAAATAGTTACGCTTTTCACCCCTTAAACGTTCGAATTTCGAAAAAGTACCAAATTTGTATTTTTTAGATAAGTTCAGTTTATTGGCTTAAAAGAAAGATGGGGTGACAAAAAGTACCCAAATACAGGTATTACTCGTTTACATCCAAAATTTCAAAAAAATATCAGACAGGTGCACTTATTTTTCTAAAGAACATCGATAAGTATTAAATATTTTTATCTCTATTAGTTTGAGGATATAAGGTTACCGGATTTACCATTTTCCCCCTTTTTAAATCCCTTAACGATCGATCAGGTCCAAATTTAAAGTTCTTAGCTTCAGGCGTTTAGGCTGTGCGTTGATGATCAGTCAGCCAGTCAATAAGTCAGTCAGTAACGTAATTTTTTTTAACATTCTATTTAATTATTGAATCTTCACTTAATAATTGTGAACTAACAATAAGTATTCAAATCTTAAGACTAAATAAAAGTATTAAGTCCAGCCAATGCCAGATAAAATTTCATGTTTTTATCAAACGTAACGTAATAGCAAATTCTAATTAAGGCCTAGCCAGAAGAAGAGAACTTTGTGGTAAAGAGCTACCGATAATCCTAGGGTTAAGTACGATTCGCATTTGAATCTAAATCAAACACGTCATAAATGTTGAGTGACAACATTGCAATAAATATGAATGGGTATAAGTAGAAGGAATCATGAATCTGGATTCAACTCTACTCAATTTTCAATACTCATTGCAAACCTCTAATCCATATGTTTCCACAGAGATGGGAAAACATCTTAGCTAATAATAACCAACACTTTAAGTAAATTTCTATTGCACCAATCTTTCAAATTAAACGCTCAGAGCTTGCGAAAAATCCAGCATTGTTACATAAAAATAAATGATTAAAATAAATATGAGTATCTACTTTGTATTTAATTGAATTGTTTCACAATTTTGCATCATTTCCTTATTCAAAACGCTACTAGTGTTACCACATCATCTTTTTTTTTCTCGAGTTTCAACTTTCATATCCTTATGGGCCTTATTAACGTTTTGAGTTTCTTTTTTTTATATCATTTATGGTTTTAAAAGTTGTGTGGTTTTTTTTTCAACATTCAGAGAAAGTGGAAAAAAACTCACATGACCCTCACGTTTCTTTGTGCGTCCCCCTTCTCTTGTTTTCACTTTGCTGTGGCAGGATTATACCTTAAAGTCAGAGAATATAATTTTTGTTTTTTTTTACCTTCCTATTAAGTACTTTTCTGTCAATATATTTAAAAGGTACTTATTAAGGTTGTTTAGTTTTTGTGGTTAAAAGTTTATATAGAATTTTATTATTTATACATTTGTAAAATATTGTGTTGTTGTACAAATGCCACATTATTATCCTGGCAAGGAAGGACACTGTATTTTGTAGACTTAAGCTAAAGAAGGTTGGTTGGATTCGTTTGTGTTTTTTTTTCTTAGCTTTTTTATGAAAATAATAAAAGTAAAAATACTATACAAATGCTATTGCCTACTGAAGAGAGGGGCCCGAAGGCGAAATACCAGAATGTGTTTGAAAGTGTTTGAAATTTTGGGTTGCGCAGTTAACACAGTAACAAGTAATAACAATACTCATTTATGTTGGAAATACTTTAAGGTGATTTAGTTGAATAAAAACTTTTAGATTGAAAATGATTTTGTATGAGTGAAATAAATAATAAAATTTTGATTAACAGAGAAGTGACTTAAGAATTTTTTTTTTTTTTTTTTTTTTTTTTTTTGTTATAATTGGGATTTTACATGCATGGAAAAGTTGAAAAGTTTAGCATGTGTTAATTTTTTATGAATTCTTATTGAGGTTAAATAATACAAATAGATATTTTTTACCATCCACAAATAGTAGTGAACGAGGGTAAGCTAAGATTGTCGTTCCTTATGAAGCATTTTTAATATTCACCGAAGACCACATAAAGTATATATCGCTCATTTGCTGCAACATCGTCATAACTCATTTTTGATTAAGGTTTACAGTAATTTTTACAGAAAACGATTTTAAAGTTTTAAATTTACACACAACATCGTGGAAAAAGAAAATTGTGCTCTTCTCTCAAGAGTTGTGTTTACAACATCGTCATATGAAATAATTACCGCTTCCAGCTGGGGGCTAATTCTGCCAGGCGGTTGAATACTTTTTCGACTCGAAAGCAATTTTATTTCTAATTTTTTTAGTCGATACTGCCCAAATCGAAATTATTTTTTCAGTGCTTAGGAAAACACTAATAAAAGCTTTACAACACTAAAACAATAATTTCGTTTCGATCAGTATCGACTGAAAAAATTAGAAATTAAATTGCTTTTGAGTCGAATAAGTATTCCATCACTGCTGCCAGAAGAAGCCCCCCGATTTACTATGGATTATCAATATTAAGTCAAACTTTGCGTTTTTTGATGGCGATGTTGCAGCAAATGATCGATGTATTATAGGTCCTTGAGTAATTCTAAGTAAATATATGCATGTATGTTTGTCTGTCTATCCTTCTTGCGAAATAATCACAATTTCATAATCACAGCTGCCAGATAAATTTGCAAAAAAAATCGTCGACTTCATACAATATTGCTAAAGCCCTTATGACACTACATTTTTAATGCATTGTTCAAGTTTTGGTGAACAGTACAAATATAATGTAATAGAAAAATTTACCAAGTGCAAAGAGTTAAGCTGTATTAAGATAAATGGCAATCAGTCAAAAATTTTACTAAAGTTATCGATAAAAAATGAAGTTATGTCAAAAAAAATGTAAAATTGTTTAACTTAAAATTGACATTTCAAGCTTGAAATATTTAAAGTGTTGCTGAATCAGCGGTTTATGGGCAAATTCAGCGATTTACCGCTTTTTGTTTTTACGTTTCTCATAAACAAAACGTTGGCAACATTTCATAAAATTAACAAAACAGGGATGGCTATGTTGTTTCAATTGTAGTTTTTTGTTGATACTTTTTAAACTAAGATTTATAATACCTTTTTGTGGTGTTTTTTATGAACATAAATAAAATTAATTTCAACTAAAAAAATCTTTTAGTACAATTAGGGCAAAAAAATAAAATTTTTAAAGGTTGTTGGTACAATTTCAAAAATTCTCAACGCCATCCCTGAAACAAAACCATAACAAGAGAAAAAAAAGCCCAAATTTGTGTTTTGCTTGGAATATTTTTCGAATATTACAATAAACAAAAAAACAGGGACGTGAATTCTAAAAATGAATGAATCAAAAATTACAGTACATTATTCGCTAAGTTCAATAACTACAACATCAAAACACAAAACTTGTTTCAGCTGTGGTTTTAACAAAAAAGTTCCAACATTTTTCATCTTATAAGTTCATATTCACAGGGTCCTCCTGCACGGAATTTTAAAAAAGTACCAGTCAAAGAACAAAAAAGTACCAAATAGTTCCCTCATAGAGTCTTATACACTAACGACATTGCATGTTGAATTTTATGTTTCTAGGTCCAATATTAACGATAATTGAAAAAGTACCAGTTATAGAACCAAAAAGCTAAAGAAAGAAATTGGATTTTTTCGTATTTCCCCTTTTCGTACTTTTTTCTTCCCACTGAAGTATCAAAAATATCAATATTGTAGTGGGAGCCCATAATTTCATACGTATGGAGAAAAATGTTTTGTAAAAAAGTACCAAAAATAGTAACGTTTTTCACCCCTTAAACGTTCGAATTTCAAAAAAGTACCAAATTTTTATTTTTTTTGAATGTTATATAACAAGTGCTTATTGGCTTAAAAGAAAGATGGGGTGACAAAAAGCACCAAAATACAGGTATTACTCGTTTACACCCTAAAGGGGCCGAATTTCAAAAAAATATTAGACACCTGTCCACTTAATTTTCTAAAGAGCAACGATAAGTATAACATTTTTTATCTCTATTAGTTTTGAAGATATAAGGTTACTGAATTTGCCCTTTTTCCCTTTTTAACCTCTGAACAGTCGATATGGGGAGAGACCTAGCTCAGGTTTAAATTTAAAGTTCTTAGCTTCAGGCGTCTAGGCTGTGCGACGATGAATCGGTCAGCCAGTCAATTATTCAGTCAGTAACGTTTTGGCAATTCTAATTGTGGCCAACAGAAACTATGTCGCCACATTGTTGCTAGTTTTCTAAGCAGCTTGCGAAGGACACAATCGGTTCAGTAGGAAAAGAGTTATAGACACAAATAAGATATCAAACTTAGATATCTTTTAAAAAAGCTATTTTAAATTGGGGACGGAATGTACCGATTGTCATTAAATTTTGCAAAAATTTGTTTATATGACTAGATGTCATACAACTAAATTTATGCATTTTCTTTTTTTCCCTGAGCTTATCCCGCGAAGCTCTACACTTGTCTGTAGGAGACCAGACCGACAAAGACGGGAATTGAGCCCGCAACCCAGGCACTGATAGCTAGCTCACTACCTGCTAGCCTACCGGGGCACCCATAATTTAACATAGGCGCCACATAAAGCCCACTTCCTGAAAAGACTGTAGTAGAAATAGTAATATATGGTCTGTTACAGTTCCATAGGACTGGAAATACCAACACCAAATTTTAAGCAGATCGGTCAAGAATTTACCATATGCCTCATATAAATCAAAGTCTCAAAAAAGTACCTTTGGGATATGCCTAAGACCGCAATATACTTAAACACTGTAAGTTCCGTTTTTTAGGATTGGTTCGTAACTTACAGACTCCATATTTTTACACTCGGTGGAGGGTATCAAAGATTCGGCACAGCCTAATAAATAACACTCTTACTTATTTTTAAATACTTGTAATTTTTAGTTTGAAATTTAAATACCACAAAGCCGCTAAGTCTAATTGCAATTAGGTTAACGAATATTTGTTAATAATTAAGCAGGTAGTGTGTGGTTTTAAAAAGTTTTATAAAAAAGATGTTAGGATAATAAGTTTGCTTGATGTTAAATATAATTTTTAATACTTTTTTTAGAAATGTGATAATTATGTAGGAATTTACTAGGTTAATATTAAATTTAAGAAGTAAAAATTTATAGCAAATTAGGTCGGTCTCCACACAAAGAAAAGTGAAGTCTGTGAAATGTTAAATCTAAATTCAAATGGCTTAAAAGCTGTAGCTACATATTTTTAAGCGGTCTTTTAGCAAATCCTTTAATTTCTGAGGGATTAAAAAATCATCGTGGTTAATAATTAAGCTATATTGGCAACGATATGCGAAATATCTTGAACGGATATTTAGGGTATGATAAGATAATTAAATTGTTTCTTTTTTTAGAGCTAACCACCTTTAAGTTATCTTTATAATGTTTGATATTTGATATTTTTTGTAAAGGAGGTACTACGCTCACTTCTCCAGATTTTGTGGGATGCTGTGTATTGATAACCTCAATGTGTGTACCTAATTTGGAAACTTTGGCTTTTGCTGTTCTCTAGATATACTAAAAAAAAATAATAAAAATAGAACAACAACAAGGGATTTTTGAACACAAAATATACTTAGGATCACGTTCTGGTCTATAACTCTGACACTAATCGAGTCTCCATCTTAAAGTTTTCTGCAAATGTAGAAGAGGGTCTAATACTTGGCATATATTTTTTAAGAATTTTAAAAAATATACTTTTCCAGATATGGACTTTTGAACTCAAGACCCCAAAAAAATACCTTTGACCTTTTCTTAAAAAAACACAATATTCTCATCATTTTAAAGGGAGTACTTTCACCTTTAAAATGATACCAAGAAAACTAAATTATAAAAATCTTGCATAGTTCAAAAGTTCTATCCCTTTTTGTAAGGAGACTTTTGTGATTTTTTAACATTGTTCACATCTTTTATGACATCATATTTCGGAAGACGAACGAAAGAGTCTGGGGTCTGAAAATTCATTTTTTGTTAAAGTTCAATAACATACAACATTTGTGTTGAATTTCATAGAAATCGGAGGTGTTGATGCCGATCGACATGATGGTTTGACATGGATTCACCCAATAGCATTTTCGGGAATTGTTCCTATATGGTAGCTGTGTTCAATTGTAAGTAAACCTTTCCAAATTTTATTGGAGTTTTTTTATTTATGGACCGTTGTAATTATATCCCATTTTTTTAAGAGATTTATGCAATTAAAAGCGCTTTTCGGGAATGGATCCGGAATGCTACCAACAATTGAGCATTTTGTATAAGCATATTTATGTTTACCATAGTTGGGGGTAGTGCACTTAATATTGATTTAAATCAGCAGTGCACTATCACTAAATAAAACTGCAAAGAAATTAGTTTGCACTCTTTTTTTTACCAGCTTTAGTGATGATTGCTATTTTTTAACTACCACTAAAAAAATTTTAGTGATATTGCAAATGTTTTCACTATCACTAAACGCAGATTGAATGCAAAAATATGCACTCAATTCAAATAGTGCAAAATTTGGACTTGTTATCAAAAAAGCTGCATACAAATATTGTATCACTTAAATTTAAAAAATGTAACTTTGCATGTGCATGATTGAATTTTTGTCAATAACGGTATAATTATTGGCTTTAATCGTGAAAAACAAGTTTTTAATTTTCAAATTAGTGCTTTTTTTAAATCAAACTATTTTTTTTTTTTTTTGAGTGCAAAATTTTTTAACATCACTATCACTAATGTTTAGTGAGGCTGCAAATTTTCAATTCATCACTCAACATCAACAAAATGATTGCAATATTTTTGCACTATCACTAAGTGTGAGTTGAAACTGCAAAATGAGTGCACTACCCCCATCTATGATGTTTACACACTAAGCAAACTACCAATTTTTTAAGATCCAGAACATATTAAGCCAATTTCACTATTTCGAGCTCAGTAACAACTTCGCATGCTTTTTCAAAATTAATAGCTAATAATGAGTAACATTATTTAGCAGCTGTCTTCGATGCCACTTACTTTGCATAGTAGCTTTCTATTTACAATAACTATTTCTTAAAACTTATTATATATGGGTAATTCCAAAGTGTTGAAGGTGACAGTCGTACGCATCAAAAATGTAATAACATTTTAAACAACAAATATTTTTACGTTCTTTTAACCCTTTAATTATAGCACTAAGAAAGCACTATTATCTATGCTAAAGTTTTTGGGGGCGCCATTTTAGGTCAAAGATAATGGCAAAAGAAGTAGCGGTTTGAACGTGAAAAAAATAGAAGTAGTTTTTGTGGCCATGTATAAAAAGGCGTAATTCAGCGAAACCTGGCACAATTTTTTAGTCAAACTACTTTGAGAATTTTACGTAGCAATGTAATATTAAAATGTCTTTGGTTTGATTCAAAAATCTTCTGTATTTTTTTTTTAAGCCAAATTCTGGTTCGATACGTGACATTTCGAACGTGAAATTTTTTCCATAATTATTTAACTGAATAATGATTAAAAAAAAATAAAAATTTACTGTTAATCCGAAAAACATATTTCTCTTCGAACTCTTCCTTACCCTGCCTTTACACATGCAAGTAATTACTTGCAAGTAGTGTATACATATTATCAGCGAAAATGTCGAAGAAAAAGCCGAAAGTCTTGCAAGTAGCTTGAGTGTTTACACAGTCAGTTGTAAGTTCATTTTTCAAATGTTCTCAAAGCGAAAACATCTTATGAAAAAAGCTTTGTTTTTCAGTTTAAAAACATTGTCATGTTAAAAATATTACCATGTTATAACGAAATAAATTTAATAATTTCTTCTTTATTTAATTTTCGGTCCATTCTGATGAAAAAATTATGTTTATTTTATAAAATATGTGACTACAGTATTGCCGTAGTGGCGATATCATAATGTTACAGAGAAAATATTTTGATTAACAATTTTTTTTTCAAAATGCTTAAAATTCATGATTAAAATTACCATTTAGATGCGTTGTTGTATAGTTGTGCTTTTTTTTATTAGTTATTTTTTATAAATACACAGAAAATCCGCTATACACATAACTTTTATTTTACTTAGTACTAGAAGATTGATACAAAAGTCATCCACGGCAACACTGTTTTTTCATTTGTCATTTTACTTGCAGTAAGTGTCAAAAATTTACTTGCAAGCAAATTCTCTTGCAAGTTGAGCTGCAAGTACGAAAAATTTAATGGTATTAGTGAAAAAGTGTGAGTGTATTGAGTTTTTCGAACTTGCACTTGCAAGTGTAAACCCTAGGTTAGATTACAGACCATGCAAGAAAATTTTTTTGGAAACATTTTCATCAAATATCACAAATAACTAATTACGTTTGCACAACTTTGCAGTCTGATTGTTTGTCTAAGTGAACAAATTTATGGGTAAATTTATAAAATTAATGAAATCTAAATACTTCTCTATAACAATATCGTAAAATAATAAGCTTTTAATAACTTTTAAATTTTCGGTCACGGTGGACCTTTTGACGGAAATGCCCATATGTATATTTAAGTCGTTATTACACTGAATAAAATAAACGTTTAAAGGTAATAATCAAAAAAAGCGACTCCAAAAAAAAATTTTTTTTAATGAAAAATATATTTTTGATAAGTTTACAAAATTTTTTATTGATTTTTTGTAACTATAAATATATAACAATACATTCCCTATCATATCTGGGGTCTTTTGAAAACCCATTTTAACATACACGTGAACAGAAAAACTGACGCACTGATAGACGGACATCGGCTTATCAACTCTGCTTCTCATAAGGTTTCATAATATATATACTTTAAGGATTTCAGATCAATGTCAGAACTTTTTAAAAAACGAATTTATATAAACGCTTTTCCACCTGTGGTGAAGGGTATAATAATGACTTTCTTTTTAATTACCATTTAGTTAAATGTGAATGCGTTCATTTTGGGACAACCTTGTAAAATTTATTGGTTCTTTTCGTCGAGTTTTAAGTAGAATTTTTGCTTTTTCTGATTACTCAACATTGTATTTTGTAAGCAAAGTTTTTACTGGGGAATGAAACGCATTTCATTAAGAGCATTCTGCATCGATCGAAATATATGATAGTCAGACGAGACAAGGTCTCGGCTATAAATTGGTGTTGCAAAATGCCGCCAGCGTATTCATGGCAAAACTTTACCATTCATTCCTGTTCGCATATTTTGGGCGTTTTTGGACCAATGCCCACCTTAAACGCATCAATAGTATGCAATGTCCATGTTCTGTAAGTCCCGCATAGAGAAACTTTTCAATTGAAACGTCAGAAATGAAACAAAAATGACATAAATTGCAACAAACAATTGTTTTTCTCAGTTAACTGCGTCTGCAACATTTTTGGCGACTAATATCTGTCGTGTAAGGAAATTACTCGCCAAACTACAGAAATAGTGTGTCTGTAAAATGTTTGTGTGAAAGCTCCCGCTTTGAACTGTCAAATAAATTCACAAATAAAAACAGGGTGAGAAACATTTTAACACAAAAAATAATGCACCGAAGAGGTAAGTAATTTGTTCTTGGTAGATTTTTCCATTGTTTAATTATTTTGCTTTTAAAATTTTTGAAAAATATTATATGTACAAATTTTTTTAAAGCCATTTTGTAAACAACCAGCATTTAAGTCGCACTTTACATTATTTGGTATAGCCGACGGTTGTATTTTGACCGCAGTCGGTGAAAATTTTTAAATTTTCGTAAATTTTAGTCGTCGTCTACGAGTAGTGTGACTGGCGTTCTCAACTTCTGCAATTTGTGGGATATTATGACATTTGTAACGTAATCTCTTTTGAGAGTTACAGACAAACTTTTTTCTCACTTTTCGAGAAACGATGGAATATTTTGTTTCACATCTTTTCGATGCGAGAAGTTCTCACCAAAGTTACAGAACATGGGTACAGGTCTCCTGTGATCGCCTGTTGCATTTAAAAAAGCTTATGTTATAAGAGATGGACAAAATAGAGCCCTGTATTAGTGCAATAACTTAAGCGTTGCTTCGGATAGTTGCCGAGCTTGACATAAGATTTTCTGCGCTTCAAGTTGTCTTAATGTATCCATGTTTCATTGCCAGTACTGGTTTTATGCAAGAATAAAAAACGTCCTTCCCTTCTTTCTTAAACTCGTGCTTTTTTTGCTTTTTATCTAACATCCGATTTAAAATGGTCATTCCTAAGCCTACAGTACACGGAAGGTAAAAAGCCACATGCGCATGTAGTTCTGACGTAATTTTGACGTCACTACAAAGCCACAATAGCAAGTTTGTGATGTGTGATGACGACAAAATTACGTCAGAACCACATACGAATGGCTTTTTACATTCCGTGTACTGTAGGCTTTAAGAAAAAAAGTTTCACTTTTTGTTTAAAAATTCTAGGTGTGTGATAAAGCATTAATCTTCGTCCACAAGATGTCTTTTTTAACGTATAAATGCAGGGACCGTAACAGTAATTCCTTTTTTCATAAAAGTCAGATAAAAACAGTTATTTTTTTTATTTTTATTTTTTGAACAAAAATAACAGTTATATTTTGATTTTGATTTTTTCGAGCAAAAATAAAAGTTATTCTCTAAAGAAATGTACTCGTAATAATAATTAAGTTGACTTTAAATATTTATTTTAATGTGCATAAGAAATCCCAATGATGATTACACATTAAAATAAACATTTAAAGTCAACTTAATTGTTATTACACGTACATTTTTTTAAAGAATAACTGTTATTTTTGTTCAAAAAAAATAAAAATCATAATATAACTGTTATTTTTGTTTAAAAAAATAAAAATCAAAAAATAACTGTTAATTTTGATCGAATCAATAAAAATCAAAATTTTAAAAATCAATATATTTTATCATAGACAAGTTCATAAGGATCAGTATGGTATATTTGAATCTTTTTTTCGCCATTTACTTCTATATGCTTTTTTTGTTTTCAAATTCCAATATAACTGTTATTTTTGGTGCCTGTATAAAAGACCATTTGCCTATATTTTATTTCTGTATAGCATTATGATGGTTATTAGACAAGGAATAAAATCCTTAAAATACTTTTTTTTTTTTACTTTTTTCAAAAAAGTCAAAAAATAACGGTTATTTTTTAACTGATATTTTTTGAGTCAAAAATAAAAGTTAAAGTTTGACTGAAATTTTTTTAGGCAAAAATACAAGTTAAAATTTGACAAATTTCAGTAAAAAATACAAATTAAAATTTTAACCGATACCCTTTGGTCAAATATAATAACCAGGGCCCGGACTTTTATGCAGTTAATATCGCGTTTTATGCGCATAAAAAATGCACTAAAAATAGAAATATAGAACAAAATTTAAAAATATGCATTTAAAATTATCTTTAATTTTTTATTACTGATAAAAAAACGTACGTAAGGCACAATAACCACAAAACTAGAAGTTAAACTAAAGTAGAATACAAATATATAAAGAAATAGTAAGACAACCATATAAATTAAGTCACTTCTAAAGGTCCAACTATAATATGCATAAGCTGGCTTGAGCAACTGTACCAATACATGGTAATCATAAGTGTCAAACCTTATTGAACTTAAGAAAAATTGGTATTCAATTTTTTTAAAATGTCAATCTCTTAAGCAAAGTGCGAAACTGATCGCAATTACATACAAATCAAATGTTTAATAATTTTGTTTTTTAAAATACTTTTAGAGATATATTTGACCGTATATTTTTTCAAAATAAAAGTTTACTGCCTGTTTTTCAAAACAAAATAAAACGGAATTGATAGGTGCATGATTAAATGCTGATAGTAACTCTGTGGTATATTCATTTTCACTACGCTTTTTTCGAAAACAATTTAAATTAAATATGCAAGCTGTTAAGGATTTAAAACAATAAATTTAAATCCTTAATTTTTGTTTAAGCTTTATCAAACTTGCTACGAATTCACAACGTTCCGTTTAAATGTGCTAAATTCCCATTTCATACTATTGAAAAGCTGAAATTTACTGTTGCGCAATTCGCTGGTTGCTTAGGCCAGATCGTCAGGAAACTTCATCCAAAGATTTTAGAAAAACTAAAGATATTAAACAAATAAAACTGTTAAGCGAATAAGAATTATAAGCCCCAGTTTTACTTGTAACAATATCAAAGCTTAAACAGAAACAACAACATTAAACAGTGAGTTTATCTTTTCTTACAGTCCCGACTACAATTGGTTGACTTGTTGTCAACTCTAAATGTTACAACTACATTTAGAGTGGGTTGAGAAAAAACAAAAATAAAAACAAATTACATTATTTTATTTTGCCAGTTCAGTTTTATTTACACTGCCACATGCATATTTATTATAAAAGTTTCTCTTGGGATTCAAAAAATTAATTAACAAGGTTTCGTTTAAATGTACTATATTCCCATTTGTTAACTTAAGTTACCGTCCACAAAATACATCTTATTTATGGCAATATCAATTAACTTAACGTCACTATTGTTAAAGGATTCAATTACATCTTTGAATTGGCAAGAGTTTTCAGCATAATACATAATTGCCTTCAACCACGTCCCAAATCTGGTTGTTATAGGCTGTAGAGAAAAACAGTAATCCGGATAATTCTTTTTATATGCGGCAACACGCGAAGGTGCTTTACAAAATATTTTTCCCATTAGAAATCAATATATAAATATCATCGAAGTTGTCTTTTATCTCTTCTGCGGATGGGTGCATTGCAAAATAAAGCAATTAAAAGAAGTTTTTTCAAAATATGCAACAAAAATATGCAATATCAGCAATATATGCAAAAATATGTATTCAAAGCAAAATATGCAGTAACAAATCGATGCCATTTTACTGCAAAGATATTTTGTATATGGTAATCTCCGACTGACGAGAACAAATAAGCATTTGCATAAAAATCCGGGCCTTGATAATAACAAAACGATGTTAAAAGTTGAGATATGTGCTGCATTAATTTTTAAGTTAATAATATTATAAAGCAGAAAAGTTTGTATTTTTCTGTGTTTGTATGTTTGTTACAGGTAATCTCCGGAATTGCCGGTCCGATTTTAAAATATTTTTCAACAAAATGAAGAATGGAACCTCCTTACGGACAAAGGCTAGGGGCGCCGATACTCAGAAAATATTTACCCATTTACGCCCGCTGTGTCAATTTGGGAACACTTCATTATTTCCGGCTTATGACAAAGTTTTTGACATTATTCAATATATGTTTACCTTACTTATTGATAAACTAAAATTTCAGAAATTTTTATAACATCAAAAAAAATTTTTTTTTTTTTTAAGTGACCGTAGTGCCAATTTGGGTACACCTCTTTAATTCCAAAAAAAAAAAATTTTTTTTTTGTTTATATGTAATGAATTAAATAATTAAATAAACAATATTTTATTTTTTTTCCGGTAGTTTTTGTTTGGGCTTAAATGGGTTAATTACACGGTGCAAGTTGAAAAAACAGACTAGCGGGGCACCTGGCATTTTAACCTAATTTGGGTACGCTGAATCCAGTGATGCTAAATATCAGTCAGTAAAAGATATCAGTCAACAAATAATGGATAAAATAACTTTGACTTTTTTGAAAAAGTCATAACAGTAACGGTCCCTGATTATCAGCCCAATCACGAATAAAAATTCCTTGGAAAATTTTTTTCTTCCCTCATTTTTTTTTTAATTGCAAATAAGAAATCCGCATGAAATTTTTCGCTTTCTCCCGAAATAAAACCCTTGAAAAGATGAAGGGAGTTTATAAAATTATTGTGTTACTGAAGAGAAATATATTTGTTATTAATATTCTTAAAAGTAGTTGATCAATCGAAGAAGTAAGTACGCCAAAGAGCATAAAACTAAAAAAAAGAACACAAGAGAATTAAAATCATACATCGAAGTTGTGCCGGTAAAGCTCGTTGGTGTTATCGACAAACCTGTCACAAAAACATTATATTCTTTTTTTATTTTGTATTATATTAATTTTACTTCTTTTACATCCACAACAAATAAAATTCAATGTAAATAAGCAAAACAACTTTGTTGATGCCACTTATTAATTTTTATGTTCCCGCAGAATTTACAATTGAATGATTTTTTTCTCGAGAAAAATATTGTCCGTCAGAAAAAAATTTCTTGGGAATATTCGTGATTGGGCTATATATTTTTGAAAAATATTTTTGTGTTTTTTCCTTTGTTCGAAATAATATATATATATAAATTTCTCGGGGTCAAGCCGCTTTTCGTCATAGCCAGAGGGCGTAGGCAATTTCCAACACATTCAGGCCAAGAAGCCTTTCAAACACGGCAAAATAACTATTTTAAACAAAGCCACATGACCCAAGATCGGCTATTCCTAATAGCTATTGAAAAGGAAGCCCCTTTTTGTCATACCGTGAGAAGAAAAAAAGGTTTATAATGCAGAATTTTGACAATGGCCGATAACTTTATGAAGCGAGATCACTTTTTGCAATACACAGGCGAAAAAAATCTTTCTAATTTTTACTCAACATTTTTGGGAATAACAAATTATTTTTGCTTTTTTGTCTCTAGGGAGTTTTTTTCTGAGGAATAAGGATTTGTATTTTTCTTTATGCAATCGTTTTTATTTGAAGTTTGTCAAATTCGGATTTTTTTCATTTAGGAGCCATTTGATGGCACCGATACAAGATTTCTAAGCTTTCCACTTATTTGTTAAGTAAATAAAGTTAAAGTTTTTTCTTTAATGGAGGTAAATCCAATTTATTATTGAGCCTAAAATTAATAATGGTTTTTTTTAGGTGCCTCAAGACATTAAACAATAGGAACCCCTGGTTTAAAAAACACTCACACTGGGGCAGATGAGAGTTTCAGCGGAGCATATGCATGAATACAAGCACTTTAAAGACTACTTAATTTTAGAGATTGAAACTTTTTAAAGAAATAAATAACGCCTTATATATTAAATTTTATTATAACTGAAGATGTGTTTAATCTTATTAAAAAAAAATATCTTGAAAAATTAATTTAATTTTTTATCAAAAGCTTAAACTTTCGTTACTTGGAGATATCAAGCAAGAAAAAGTAATAAATAAATTTTATTTACTTTAATAAAATAAAAATCAACTTTCACTGCTTTGTTTTATATATTTTCCTTTTTCTTCTACTTTTCGAAGAAAATTACAAGGACCTTATTTTTTATATCACTTACTCTAGATATTTTCCATACCAAAAAAAAAAAAAAAAAATCCATTAGAATCAAGGAAACAACAAATCCTATTAAAACTTAATTTATTTACTTTAAACAAACACCTAATGGCATGAAATCCTTTTTCCCTATGTTTCCTCTTATTTCTTTATTTAATCTTTTTTTTTTAAATGCTTCTTTGTGTTTTTATATCCTCCAAGGAGAGCATACTTATCTTATCATTGCGTTTGAAACATAACGAAATAATCTTTAGGGATCTTATAACTTCTTTCTTCTTTTCTTTTGCCAAAGTCTAATCTAGACAACAGAAACGTTTAATGCTTTGAGAATGTCTATTAAACTTTAAATTTGTCTGTAAATGCAGGTGAAATGTTTCTGAAATATTTTCAAAATCTTTTTGAAACGCCGAAGAAAAAAATCCTAAGAAAAAGATCTTGATAATGAGAAAAATTATAAGTATGTGTGTGTGTTTAAGAAAATTGTAGGGTTTTCAGAAAATACTTCAAATGTCTGATATTTTGCTTTTTTTTGTATTTTTACTTATAAACTTGTAGTACAAGCGACAGTTGTTTACAGCATTTAGTTGTATTTGTATTACTTACATCGACACAAACATACTATTGTTGCCAGCGTTTTAAAGATTCTATTGTTAGCGAACGCCGGGAAGTCACTTTTTAAATACTTCTGGCAAAACGTTGGATGTTAATACATTTATATTCGAAATATGTTGTCACTTTTGATGGCTTAAAAATTCGTGTTTCACAACAGATGGATTACTAAAAAATCAAAGAGTTTAAGCCTTGGCTTGCATTTTTAGCACAGGGTGGCTGATAAATGTTGCTACATTAAAAAATTGGAATAACTTTCTTTGTAATGCTTGGAATTTCTTCAATCTTTTTTATTTGAAAGCAATTTGAATTGTATTAAAAATATTTTAATTAGTCTCAAAGATATATTAATTTAAGTGCTCGCCCTTAGGTCAAGATGACTGGGGTTCCAACTGAAGGTTGAGTTTCTTGAAATGAGCCTGTTAGGAAATTTTCAGCGTAATTAGGCCATAACCGGCTGAGCTATGTGGGAAGTTGCACCTTCTTTTTAAAAGCACACCGACTTGAAAGGAATTCTCTTTCAGTGTCGTTCCGGATAGAAAAATGCTTATGTAACGGTCTCCAATAACCGTAACGCTGTGTCAGGTTTGTTCAAAGAAATATGGCCCGACAATACAGTGTGAAGAAGCGGCACACTGTACTGCGACGCGAATTGGATGCAATTTCCTCTCATACAGTATTTCTGGGTTGGAATCACTCCATTTTTGTTTGTTTATGTTACCATTCAGATCAGGTTTTCGTTTGGACCAAGCGGTTTTCGTCAGCCGCCTTGATTTTTGGCTAGGAATGATTTTGATTTTTATGGGTATGACTTTGAATTTTGTAGACAAGGACATTGGAAAGGACTATCTAATCCGCATGCCTTGCTAAGGCCTTTTTATCCTTCTAAGACATTATTAAGGCCTTAGACTTTTCTTAGGTCCGCATCAGGGTTATAAAATAAGAATTTGGAAAAGGTACCGAATTCCTATGTAATGTGTACTTTTTGAAGAAGAAAAAAACTTTAAAAAAAGCGTTAAAAAAAACTTTACTCAAAAAAAATTCTCTTTAACTTAAAAAAAAAGTAATAGCTTCAAAGCCTAAAGCACAGTAAAAACAAATTTCATGCGATGATAGTTTACGACTTTCGACGTGATTATCAAGAGTGCGCATCGACCAACTTATTTCGATATTTGACAAAGAAGCCCCACACTCTAAAACGCTGGCATAACGATGTTAATCATTACCGCAGTTAGCTCAGCACAAAAGTCGTACCGGTCAGTCAAAAGTCATAAACGTTGATGATATACACATACTAATATTGCAAGATCGGCATGAGATATAACGAAAGATGGAGAGATTTTTGATCATAAGTATAACAAGCATCACTAAAGCGGCCCTTACACTTGCAATATCATTGTATATGATATTCGCCATATTATTTCCATTTTGTCCTATATTATGCAATAAGTCGCACAATGGTTTCATTCATTCAATAAAAAGGTGAACATAACTTATAAGAATACAAAAATCTCACAGTTTTTTTTTTTTTAATAAATACATACAAATATTATGTATAAATTATAAAATGTTCATTGCTCATATTTAAGAATTACTTTTTTGTTTGCTCGTTTTAGTTCAAGATTTGTTTTGTTCGTTATGTTACTGTTTTTTTTTTACTAAAAGACTCCAATAATAAATAATTATTGCATTTTTTTTATTGAAATTACTTACAGCCTTATTTATAAAAAATAAAACATGTTAATAAAGGGTTTATTAAACGGATTTTGTATGAAAATCCATTTTATTAACCCTTTATTAACCGGTTTTATTTTTTATAAATTAGGCCGTTAATTTATAACAAAACTTTATTAATCGGTTAACCGATCAATAACAAAATTAACCGATTTTTAACCGATTAAACCAAAACCTCGGTTAATTAATCGAGCGAGTAACCGATTAAAGCAAAAGCCCGATTAAATGAATACCCTAGTAAATAGCTATGGGGATATTGTGCCAAACTCTCTTATTTTTTGCTGTTTTTCAAATATCTCGAAACTATCATGTATTAAGACACATGCAGTGGCTATCTCGTAATTGTTTTTAATTAAATTAATAATTCTGGAAACAATTCTGCATGCTTGTAGGGCATTTTGTATAGCTAAGAGCTCCGCGGTGTCGAATGCCTTTTTAAAATCGATAAAAACATCCGAGAAGGTCTCCATTTAAAGCCACAGATCACGCTGCTAATGTTCACAAAATTATTTAACAGAAAAACAGAGTTTTAACACAAAAAAATCCTAAAACTAAATTTGACAACAAAAAAATGTTTGCTGGGTATAATAACATACAAAAACAAACATCAACCAGACCAGGCCAGACCAGACCGTACTTCATATTTAAAACATTATTTTGTAATTTGTTATGACAGCAATCAACAAGAAATATGAAAAGTACAAAAGAAATAAAATGAGGAAAAAAAGCAAATATAGAATAAGAAACATGGAAGGACAGAAAAATTACGTACAAAAGTGAAACGTTAAAGCTACCAGTAGCAACAACTTAAGACTAAGAACACGAGTAAAAAAATTCTAAAAATAAGTTGGATTCCAAAGGAAATCAAACGGGACAATACAAAATGAACCAACCAACAAACACACAGGACCTCTACGCACCTACAAACTAAAATAGAAAGAGTGTTGTAAAGACATTAAGAAAACAATACAGCAAAAGCAGTAAACAGAAACAGAAAAAAAGAGGTAAGGAGAAAAGGAAATAACATTACAACCCGTACAATAATGACAATATAATGCAAAAAGGAGTCACACACTTTTTACTTTTCTACACAAACCTTCACACACACTTCAACATATACAACGTAATATAATTTCATTTTTGATGACAATTTATAATACAATGATATAAATGTCTTTCTCTTCCACATACAAATAAACAATGACAGACAATTGTCTTAAGACACAAGAAAACGCTTGTACGTTTTGTTGATACATACAAATGTATGTGATGTTATACGTATATGAAAATATCTAGATTTTATAGATGAAGTAAGCATATAAAAAGGATACCAAGGACTAAAATATTGTAATGTTTTACGAAAAATAATAACTTCCTTAATAGCAAATGTATTGTGTATGTGAATGATATTAAAAAGAAATATAAACGAGCAAAAACAACAATAATAAGATAAATAAGGAATATAAATATGTTTGTATGTGTGTATGTGTCTGTATGTGTGTGCACGTTTCTATATATATTACACACAACAAGACAACAAAAAAAAACAATTGCTAAAATAGCTTAGGAAATTTGTTAAACAAAAAGTACTGAATCGCTTAAAGTGGAGAATCACAACAAAAAGTATAAAAAAAGGATCTAAAATAATACTTAAGCAAGTTGCATGTAGTACTTACATTAAAAAAAAATATATAAATATAAAGACGGCAGAATGTAGAAACAAAAAACAACTTAATCATAAAATTGTTAGAAGTGCTGCTTTAAGTACTAGATGAGACAATTTGTAGGCTGTATTAAAAGGATTGGAACTGTTTAAGTTCTTATAAGCCATAAAAAATTATATCCAAATGTAAGTGTGTGGTTTTTTAATAAAAACTTTATTACTGTCTGCAGGAAGACATGATCAATCATTATTAAATGGTGGACATGAAAAAAATAAAAATCATTTCACTTCGTCTTAGAGATTTATAGGTGTAAATCCCTTTTTCATGAGCCCATTTAAATGAAAATATACAAAGAAAGAAAAACACTCGGAATAAATTAAGTTTTTTATGCATAATTTTTAAGTTTATTTTTTATTCGACCTTTTTATTCTAACATAAAATAAGTAATTAATTAAGCTCGAGGTCCAGGTTTTTGTTTTTATAAAATCATATTTTATTTTCCAATATTTCGCTACAAAACATCGAGTAGCATCATCAGGGTAAAAGCTACAAAAATATAACATCAAATTAATACAAAACATCAATAGCAATCAAACCAATAAGAAAATTACGCACAAAACAAAATGTATAAACAACAAAAAACACTCAATACAACAAAAAACTATGCTTACATATAATTTAAACAATTTCAAGAAACAAAACGTTAAAAAAGTAGTTATCAATACTTCTTCTGATATTGCACTGTATATGTATTAATTATTGCACTGTGTTTTTTTTTTATTATTCTTATTAACTAAGTGACGATAGAATTCTGCACAGTTCTCTGTGAGGTCAGCTTTAAAGTTAATTCTCTCCTTTGTTGGTGTGTTAATAATGTGGAGTACTTCTAACAAGTAGCGACGTTTGTAATTATTCTCGCTGTCAATAACTCGTGCTTTATCAAAGTCTGGAGAGTGATTTTCCACTGCACAATGGGCCGCTAATGCTGTTTTATGTGTAACATCATAAGTACGAGATTTTTGGTCTGATTTGTGTCCGGATAATCGTGTTTTAAATATGTTTTTAGTTGTCCCAATGTAAACCATATTACATTTCTTGGTATTGTTGCCACTACAGGGTATTTTATATATAACATTTGATTTTTCAAGGTTGTCAAGGTTGTCAAGGTTGTCAATTTTGTCTTTTGTCTTACTAAATAAATTCCCTAGTGTATTAAAGGTTTTGTAAGCCATACTGTATCTTTCTCCATTAAAAAGTTGTGATTTTTCAAAACGTTCCGATATTTCTGGCACATAAATGATGGATTTGTAAACTTTTTCTTCGTCTTTGTGTTTCTTTCTTTGAGCCTTATCTTTTCCATATTCCCGAATCAGTTTTTCGGTGATATTTCTTGGAAAACCGTTAGAATGTAAAATGTGTCGTATTTTGTTTTTATTCGAATGGTGAAACTCACTATCACTGATATTTAATATTCTTTTAATCAAATTATTCGCAGTGTTGATAATTATTTTCTTGGGATGTTTAGAAAAATAGCTAATAATGCGTCCGGATGCGGTTGGTTTTTGGTACCAATCAATTTAAATGATGTTATCCTCTCTTATTACAAGAGTATCCAAATATGGAAGTTTGGAATTAATTTCGTTTTCCATCGTGAATTGTATACTTCTATGGAAACTATTTAGATGTTTGATTATATCTTCTATTTCATCGTCTAGTACAATACTGAACAGGTCGTCTACATATTTAGTCAGAATTTTTGGTTTGTTCGTCAATTTTTCCATACAACTATCTAATAGTTTTTCCATCACAATATCTGCGACTATCGGAGATGCTGGAGATCCCATTGGCAAGCCCTTTCGTTGTCTGTAAATTTTGTTGTCATATTTAAAGTAGCGATTATCTTTGATACAAAACTTAAGAATACGGAAAAACAATATTTTACTCATGTTTGTGTATTCAGATATCTCGTCCCACTTGTCGTCAATAATGCTTAGAGCCAAATCAACTGGAATGCTAGGAAACAACGATATAACATCGAATGAGACAAGTCTTTCGTTTTCTTGTATCGTAAATTTTTATACATACTTTAAATACGAGTCATACTCAAAAATGCAAGTACGAATAACACTAAAACGTACTCAAAGCAATCCTTAATGGGATGGCTTTCGAAAATCAATCCCGGAATTTCTTAAATAATTACAAAATTCTTAAACCAATAAAAAAAAAAGATTAAACTTTTCGTTGGTAGTGCTTTTCTGAGAGTAAAATTACAAAGTGAGCATTTTAATCTCATTTAACTTATCAAAGTTCGTTGCAGAACAACACCACACATATAGTCAGAGCTGCCGTTTTAGGTTATTTCTAACCAAAATTGGTTATATTTTTTTTTCAATGTGGAGATGTGAATATTTTTTTTCAATTTGGTTACTTTTTTCTAAAATAATTATACGTACGAATATGTTTTTCTTGATACAATATTTACGAGCTCGAATAATTTGTACTGTGTTCTACGATTTTTTCCATTAGCTGCGTTCGTTTACCCCAAAAATGTAGAAAGTATTTACCTAAAATGCATTTCGCATATCGGTATTCGTTTTAAATTTCGCCAAAATAATCGCCATACGTAAATTTCCATCGACATAAAATTTAAGAAATCGCCACATTCGACAGTCCTGCCAATAACAGCTAAAAAGCGGAAAACAATTCCCCATTTTTGTTTTTTATAACTGGCATATTAAAAAATATTTCATTTATTAACTTTCAATATACTGAATTTTGTATGGAAATTTTACGGGCTTAACTCTTGTAAAATAAAAAAATTTTACGCAAAAAGTCTCAAATAAATAAAAACTTTTAATTAAGTTTCTCGTTATTTTTTAAATAGTAAAAGAATTTCATTTCTTGATTTACAATTATTATTTTACTACATATAAGGTGCAAATAACCTCTGTATTACAATGCAACTTGAAATAAGTTGTAATGATTTTCTCAATTAATAAAAGGCATTTTAAATTTGGTTATATGTATTTCTTTACATTTGGTAATTTTTTCAAAAATTTTGGTTGTAAAAATTGTATTGGTTGTGGCAGCACTGCATATAGTTAAAAAACGACTTGCTTGTTGTGTGTAGAAACAAGAAAAACAACAGAACTAGACTAAAACACATATTTTCAGTTATATATGTATGCACATTATGTTTTTAAACTAAAAGCCATAGCGGGAATGATGCTGTACCCATGTTCTGTAACAATAGTGAGAACTACTCGCATCGAAAAGATTTGAAACAAAATATTCCATCGTTTCTCGAAAAGTGAGAAAAAAGTGTGTCATGTCGAAAATTATCAAAAGAGATTACGTCGTTATGTTACAAATGTCATAACACTTCACTCGAAGCCGATGTGACATTGCAGACACTGAAAACTCCAGTAACACATATCGTTGACGGCGACCAAAATTCACTAAAATTGAAAACGGCGGCGGCGAAAACACAACCGTCGGCTATACCAAATAATGTAAAGTGTGACTTTAATGTTTGTTGTTTGCAAATTAGCTTTGATAAGATTTGTATATTTTATAAAAATGTTAAAAGCAAAATAATTAAACAATAAAAAATGTGCCAAGAACAAAATATTATTATTACTGTTATTATTCTTTGTATTTTGCATTCTTAATTGTTTCTATAGGTGTTAAAATTTTTTCTCGCCCCATTTTCATTCGTGAGTTTATTTGAAAGTTCAAAGCGGGAATTTTTCTCACAGAAATGTTACAGACACACCTTTTCTGTAAATTGGCGAGAAATTTCCTTACATAACACCTAGTGCACACATTTTAATCGAAAAGTTTTTCAACGCGAGAGTTACAAAACATGGGCACTGGCGTTTTATAATTCAAATTCTGTAAGGTGTAAAACGAGTAAATAAAATTTTAGGTTAGAATCACTTTCGGATTATTTCAACTACGAATTCGGGATTGAGATTGATTCAATCTTAGTTTTACTTAAATCAATCTCGTTTTCAGATTTTCGGGATTGAATATGGATAAGTTAAGTATTTCGCGATTGAAAATTCGTACTTGAATCAATCTTTCTGTACTTGATTCAAGAAAATGCATACGCCCCGTACAATTAATACAGCTTGGGATTGTTTTCCGTACGGATGGATTGATCTTTCTTTTGAGTGTGTGAAAAGCGTAAGACGCTTTGGGGCGTTTATGCGAACTTTCTACGTATGTGAGCGTCACAAGTAGCGATCGAACAAATCAGCTGATTTTAAGAATAAAATTTTATTTTTACTTGTGATGGCGCAAAAAAGCGTCGCAAGTAACTTCAAAGATAGGAGGCAGGTATGATATGTAAAACATGAAATGCATGGAGAAGAAAGTGCGTGGACTGTATCGCAAACAGTGTTCGAAAATAAACACTAAAAATCGCTCTTAAGTGTTCGGTTCGGTAGATTTATGGAAATCACAAACGCTTATATTGTTTGTGTAGTAAATTATTAAAAAAATTAAGTTTCCCTTTTTGTCATCTTTCGAACACAAAAATAATACTGTTCTTATCCAACTCAAAAAAAGACGAGAACATTTTATTCCATTCGGTTTTTTTTTTAAGCCACAAACTTCATTGTGTTCAGTTCAGCTCACTAGTGTACGTTCGTTTCAGTTGTGCGCAGCGCACTTTTGGCTGGTAAAAAAAACCAAACATTTTTTACAAAAACAAAGTACACATACGAAAAAAAAAACAAAAAGCCAGAAAAATAATTTTACACAAACAAAACATATACACAAATCACACAGAAGCTGTTCGTGCTGCGGTCGTTGCTAAGAATGTTTGTTTGTTCATGTCTTTATCAATGTAAAATAATAAACATTATAGAATATTAAAATATATTGTTTGTTGACAGTAACACTACATTTGTTCTGTTTTTAACGAAGAACAGAACACTATATAATGTTTGCCTCTTTCTTGATAATAGTTACGAACGTTATTAAGGGTTGTGTTCTTCTACTTAAACACTAAAAAAAAGAAATATCTTTTCTGGGAGTGTGAGCCGAACGCTGAATAATGTTATGTTTATTTTCGAACACTGCTTTTAACACAAAACTCGCCTGGTGCCTGATTCTGGCAGTCGTGATCGAGTACTTTCTCGATTCGCAAGGAATCGGAATTGTTTTTTCAGTGTTATAAAGCATTAATTTGAGTTTCACAAAACTGAAAAAACAATTTCAATTGGTTCAGTATCGACTGAAATAAAATTGCGTTCGAATAGAGAACGTACTCGATCAAGACTGCAAGAATTAGGCCCCTATTATGGGATTGCTGTAAAAAGTATATGACTCGAAGGAGGGCAGCACATCACAAAAATCTTAATTTTATGAATTTACACCCCAAAACACCAAAATTAAGCATAAAATTGGTAACGAAATGTGGTTAATATTTGACATACATTTATTATACAACCATACAACCACCTTTTATTACTTTGTATATAAAATTATCTTGAACACCATCCTCATATGCTAAAAATCGTAACAGATAAGGATATTGGGCTGAAAAAGGTTCCAAATTATTTAAATGTGACTTGAAATAACACCAACAACTTTTCCGATGATCAGTTAATAATTTTCCGTAGGCCAGTCATAGAAATCAATTCCGATAAAAAGTGGAAGTTATTCTGTATTTTCCTTTTTCAAAAAACGAAAAGTTCATTTAATTACGGAATTATAACTATTTTGATTGGAATGTGTAACAGGCCTGATAAAACTTATTCCCACAGAACCCTTCAATATGCCTAAGGTCTTTATGAAAGCTTATATTGGGATAATATTTAGCTCAAATTAGTTTTGTATTCTTAGAAATTGTGATGACAGATTATGTGAAGATTGGTTCATCACACAGCCTAACACGAACAATACTGTGCACTAAATTTTGACATCTGGCTTAGCTCCGATTAAGATTTAATAGCATCATTATTAAAATTTCCCAACCAATCACAAATATCTTTTTTTTGCGTGTAAGGTTTATTTTTAAGTTTTAATTTATTTAAAAGTTATTTCACATAAATAAAATAAGTTTTCTTTGAAAATGTTTAAAATCAAATTTAAGTCAAAATATTAATGATGCTATAAAATCTGAATCCAAGCTAAGCCAGAAAACCCGAAATTGGTTTTTGAAAGTTTCGACAAGTACGATCAGAAACCGAAATCAAAATGAAGTGCTTATTAGATAATCTTGAAAATGTTTCACTGTGTCGCATATCCCATATAAAGTCTACTCTACTCTAAGATTCCAATTTTATGTTGAGGTTATTAAAGACTCAGCCGAGTATAGTGTTTTAACTTAATAGAATTAATATCTTTAAGCTTCTGTCTTTTGGTATTGTTTTGTTAAATGTTGCTCGTTTTAAGTATCGCATGTTAAGTCACCACTTTATGACTTATCAAAAAAAAAAACAACAATAGCAACAAAATAAGAAAAAAATAATAAAAATTTAATTCAGTGACAGACAGCAACGTTAAAAAGATGTTCTTGGTGAAATATTAAGTCAATTAAAGCTTCGTTCACAATCAAAAAAAAACATTTTTATTTAGTGTTCATAATAGAGCAACAATTTCTTTTGCAACCACACACATTTTGCATTAAGAAACCGTTTCCGTTTGCATTTATTATTAATTTTTAAAACATTTTGTTAAAATTTTCATTCAAAACTTAATAAAATTATTTTAAACGTCAGAAACAATTTCATACAAATTGTTGCTGAAGTTCTAGTTGACTCAACTCAAGTAACATTTTTAAAAAAATTTTAGTTACATTTTTGTTTTAAAAATGAAATGAAAATATATGAAATATTTTAGGAAGAAAAAAGATAGAAGAAACAACGAAATTGTTTCCCTGATTGTGAACGAAGCTTAAAGCAATAATAAAAATATTTACTGAACTTACAAATAATAGAATATAATTTCATTAACACAAATGGATGAAATATTTAGCAAAAAAATTTTGAAATTCCGGGCCTTGAAATTTTTAATTTTCCGAAACCCCGTTTTACATACATTGCACGATTTTTGGTCTTAGAAGACCCCTAGTGAAACTTAATGCAAAAAATAGTCGTCAAATATTTTAACCCTCTAAAGTACCGTTTTAGTATATTTTTCTGTGGAAGTAAGAAATGACCCTTTAAAATGAGTGTTAGAGGGTTAATATATTCTAAGAAAAGAATCGCCATACAATTCTACTGAAGACATCTGAAATAGTCTTTTAGCTTAGAAGTACATTAAGAGGACAAAAATTACCCCTTAAAATGAATGTTAGAGGGTTAATATATTCTGAGAAAAGAATCGCCATAAAATTCAACTGAAGCCATCTGTAGTGCGATTCTGTAATAAATTTTAACAATAGTTGTCATTGCTAAGAAATTTAACAAGCAAATTTAATCAACACTTGTTATCGTAAAGTCATTAAACGACAACTGTTTTGGTGTTGTTTATTTATTGTTAAATATCGAAAAAATAAAAAAAATTAGTTTAAAGAAATAATATAACTTGAAAATGGCCATTAAATAATTTGCATTTAAATTAATAGTAAAATGTTTTTCTTATCTTCTTAAAAAAAAAACCAAAAAACTAATAAAAATTCTGTTAAGTTTTAATAATTTTATTTTCTTTTTTTTTGTGTTTTTCGTTATTTTGGCATTTTTTTGACAGTGATGCCACTTGACGTTAATTTTTATCAATGTTGTTTACAACAATTTACAGAATCACATAATCGCAAGTGCAAACAACAAAACAGGTTGACAATTTTAACAACTGTTGTTATTGTTAAAAGTTACAAAATCCCACTACTGAAATAGTGTTTTAGCTCAGAAGTACATTTAAGGCTAAAAAATCAGAGCAAGTTAAACTCTCTTTTTGGTGTAAAATGTGTTAAAACCAACAAATCTATAATTCACCAAACATATAAACCATCTTTAAACGCATAAAATTGAGCGTTTAAGCTACACAGAAAAAATTATCCAAAATTTTTCACCAATTAAAGCATTAATCAAAAATATAATCAGTTTTAATTAAAAATTTAATCAACTGAATTAAACGTTTTTTTTTAATTGAAATCAATTTTTATTTTTTTCTGTGTACCAATACTGACCATATGAATTTGATAAGATTTATCGTAGTGCTGCCACATGTTATTTTTTTAACAACATATAATACATGGGATAATGATTTATAGTTGTTTAGTTTAAACTACATATAAATTCAAGTTTAGTTCAACTAAACCAGCGTTTAAACCATCAGTGATTTATTAGCCATTAGTATATATTTTTTTTTTTTTGACTTATACCAAGTGCCTTTTCAAAAAATTAAAAAATTTTAGGGGCCGATATTTCGGGGGCCCGAGCTAACTTTTCAAAACTCTTTGGCAGATTTGCTCTACCAATAGTCTAGTTTCATTTCGCGTGGCAAGTATTGAGGCTGGTTTTTTTTTTTTGTTGCACAGTGTTATCAATAAAACAAATTTCGCTAAAACTTTTTTTCTATAAATAAAAAGTACAATACATACTATGTTATTTGGTATGTTTTCAATAGGGCTAAGAAAAGTATTCAATAGAGTTAAGAAAAAAAAACCGCGGAAAAAGTGTATTGTTCAAAAGGAATTGAATTGATTTAAAGCTCAAAAGTAAGTATTGAATTTAATAACCGCTATCACAAATGAATCCAGAAATGATTAGCACAGTTTTATTAACTCTTACAAAAGTTTTTAAATGTATGTATATGGTGTAAAATAAGGTAACTTAGAGAGGCTTTAAAAAGTCAATAATAACCAACTTTGGATAACTAACTAACCTTTTCGAGTGTATTTAATTTATATGCTTTCATTTTTCTTTAGATCTATTCGGGAAATATTTTCGTTTTGCACAGTGTTTTCAATAGTAAATATTGTTTGAATAGAATAGAAATATAATTTTTTTTGGGAATGTTGGTCGACCCATGGTTTCATTACTCTTGTTATACATTTCAATAGTTCGCTGCTTAAGAAAACTGGCAATTGAATTCTTTCATCATTATTTTCTGTCGACAAAGAATCCATAATATTGATACTTTTTTGGGTCTTACTTTTATACTTTTAATCCCTCGTATTGCTTTAAATAAAGCTGTATTTAAAAAAAAAAAACTTCAACAGAAATTCAAGCAAACACTAAACGAATATTAAAGAAAAAATACAAACAAAATAACTCTAACAGATAAACACAAGCAAAATTATTTCAATTTGCAAAACACTTTATTTGGGGAAATTCAATAAAACTTTAGCAGACACCAGATGACGGCATTCGGTGGTAAAAAAAGTTAAAAGCCAAGACAAACAAACAAACAGCCAAATGCCACAGGAGCAGATGAAGCAACAGCAGATAAAATAAAAGCTTAAAAACTTAATGAATGATGAATAAGAGTATGAATTTATTTACAAAAAAAAAAAAAAATACACATGGGAATTATTTAAAATGTTTAGGAAAAAAACAATAAAAAAATGCATAAAAGTTAACAAAATCATACAAAACAAATTACTCAAACAGGAACTTTTTTAAGAAATAAAAACATTTAAAGGGGCCAGTAAAAAAAAAAATGTTTAATAATTTCGACTTTAATTTATCGATTTTTCTACATTGTGCAGAAGAAAAATGCTAATATTTTTAAGTATTATTTGGATTATGTGTAAAATAGTTATTGTGTAACAGATTAATCCAAATAAGTCGTTTTTAAGCGCCAGTGGTGGGCAACACATTCAATATGATACCTACATTAGGGGTATAACTTATTCTTAGTATAACATAGTCGAATAGTTCATTGAAAACTATTACAAAAATTATATTAATTTTTCGCGGTTTTCAAAAAAGTTCACCCACAAAACGCGGTAAAGTTAGAAAAATTATTATTTTTTTTTTTATTTTTTTTTTGTAGTTATACATTTAGCCAAAATCTTTAGCAAAACAACACGCACATTAAATTTGAAATTTATGTCCTATATAATTATCCAGAAACTTTTTAACTTTTTTTTCATTTATTAATAAAATCCTTAAAATTTTTTTATTAAATTTTTTTCTTTGGGGATTTTAGGAAATCGCTTTTGTGGGTGAGTTTTTTATTTTCGAACGACCCAAACAAATTGTTTTCGTAAATAAAACAATATTCGCTATCGCGTAGTGCTGAACCAAAATTTGGTTATACCCTAATCTACATATGTGTGTAGTTGAAACTAGTTTTTATTTGTAAAAGTAAAAAAAAAGAAATTTGTAAAATCTTTAACTAGACTTTGTAGTAAATTAACAAATGCCCACCACTGTTATGTGCCATAGACTCGAAGTAGGCATAGATCTAGAATAAATAGCGGAAAGTAAGTTTAAGAAGTTTTACAACATGAAATTAATTAAAATTTCAATTCAAAAGATTTAGACGAATATATGCTTAATTCTCAATTTTTATTCTTGATAAAAACACTGAAATTTATTGTTTATGGGATAAGCTATTCCTATGCGCATTTCACTGGTTGCTTAGGCCAGATTAATTAAAATTTTCATTCATATGTCAGAAATAGCAGAGTTATGACCAAAATACTGAAATCCCAAAAATTACTCTTTTTATAATTAAGTTTGTTTTTTATACCCTTCACCGAAGGTCCTACACCCCATAAAGTATATATATTCTGGGTCCTTATGAAAAGCGAAGTTCAAATCCGGTTGTCGTCTGTTCTTCCCCCCCCCCCCCCCCCTTCGCATTTGTTTACATATACTAGTATAATGACCAATATGATTTTCGTTATCACCCTTCTTTATTATTTCATCTATTTAACGAAATAATTTTAACAAATAGAAACTAGGAATTTTCGTGTTTTTTTGCTACTTAAAGACTCGCCAAAAGAGGTAATTTTATTTTTTAAGATGTCGGTATAAAAATGTGTCAAATCGGTTACAAAATGGCCGAGTTATGACCAAATACTGAAATTCGATCAAAAAAAAACTTGCTATATATTAATTAAACTTTTAATATAAGTATTTAATACCACGCAAACATGTGCAAACAATTAAATAAACCTAACGATATATATAATATAAATATACATGTATATATATATATATATTTAGATAAATATATAAACTTCTGTTCTTTCCAAACCATGGTGAAGGGTATATAAGATTCGGCATAGCCGAATATAGCACTCTTACTTGTTTCTTTTTTTTCTGTTTTTTCGTACTCTTTCTTTCAAGACTTTGTCTTGAATGCCTGAGTACATTTGTTTGTTATGTTTTTTTGTCCACTTTCGTCGACATTTTATTTGTACAACTTGATGTACAAATGTAAACATATAGAGCTTGCGCCATAGCTTTTTTTTAGAGCAATTGTGATTTTTTAGTTGAACTGTCGATTTTTTATTTGAAATTTTGATATTTATTTAGGCTTGAGCAAGGCGAATTAACTACAGGTGGTGTCGAAACGCCTTCTGATTTTGGCAGTTCGAGCATATTTGTTTTGATTTGTTAGTGTTTTGCTAAGCCGTAAACACTAACAATGCAATGCAAAACCCCCTATATTGTTTCTGTTGTTTTTGGATCTTGAAGTTCCGACACCACCTGTAGTTGAATTCGCCTTGGGCTTGAGTTCATTTAATTTAATTTTCATTAATTTATTTTACTTAAGAAGGAATTCTACAACATAAAATTAATTCAAATTTATTGATAATTTTTAAGATTTAAAAAAAAGTTTCAAGAATGAGCTGAAATAATGCGTATTCGAGGAATTGGTTTCTGTATTAATTCGGTAGTCGGACGGATCAAGGTCTGGCCTATATTTTCTAAATAACTTTTGAGATATATTATTTAAATATATTCTATTAGTCAAATATCTTCCATCAGTAAGAAAAAATTATTAGATGCACAGAAAAAATTCTCCAAAATTTGTCACCAATTAAAGCATTAATCAAAAATATAATCAGTTTTAATTAAAAATTTAATCAAGTGAATTAAACGTTTAATCAATTGAATTAAACGTTTAATTAATACTATTAACTGGTTTAATTGATACTATTAATTTGTTTACTGATGCAAGTTTAATTAATTTTGTAATTAATATCACAAATTTTTTAATTGAAATCAATTTTTATTTTTTTCTGTGTGATTTTCCTTGAAAATGTCATTAACTATAATTTATTAAAGGCACAAGCAATCTGCGAAATAAACATCAAGTGTTGTAAATGCCTTATTTTTCAAAACAACTTTCGTAACAAAATTAAGTTCTTGCAATTCCAGGAAACGTCTTATTTCATTTCTTAATCTAGTTTCGTTTTTATCTATCTGGCAGGAAATACAACAGACAGTTATCGAATAACGGAAGCCTGAACACTTGCCTCAACATCAGCATTTAAAACGTGAAAAGAAAAACAAAATGAAAACGAAATGAAAATTATAACGAAAGAAAAAGTTCATGAGAAATGGTACGGACACTTATAATTGCAATTTTATGTAAAGCATTTAAAATTCCGAGCAAAATAACAGAGAATTTAACTCAAGTTTAAGATTGGATACTTCTGTAATATGTTTAATTGTTTACGTTTAATTATCCTTTTACATACATACAAACCTAAATGCAATACAATGAACACAAACATTTCACTATGAAAATTTAAACAGTCAACACTTTTGCTGTGGCTCATTAGTTTTTAAAATAGAAGCTCTCTCTCTCTCTCTCTCTCTCTTTGTATTTCTTATTTCACTCTGTCTTATAAAAAGGACGATGAGATTTATACAGAGCTACAATAAAATTGCTAGTACCGAGTACTTTTCTTCTAATGTATTTCCGCTTTTCAACACGAATTTCCAAATTATAAACACCTGCACACAAACCCATACACAAACATACAATTACAATTATAGGAGGGTGGGTCATAAAGCCCGTGACTTTTTGACTTTTTCGGCAGTTGTGTGGAAGGGAAACACTTTTATCAAGAGGAACCTCTCAGTTGTTTTTGGTCTGTAATATCAGACTACAGCGTGATTTAAGGAGAAAATGGAAAATTGATTCCATTACTAAACATTACATGGCAAAAATCCATGTATGAGTCTTAGAATTGCTACGTCCTCCCGCGCTGTTATCCGGATATAACCTCGATTGACCATTTCTTGTTTCCAATCCTTTTACTTGGGATTTGGGACCTTCAACATAGGAACACGTAGTGCGGAAAGCTTTCTGACTGTCATTCACTTGGGAGTGACCAGTAACGATTCCTCTGTTTGACTATCCAAGCAGTTCACTACTTCCGGTCCTAGACCAAGTATTTCCAGGGCAATAGTTTTTTAGATTCCTCTAAAAACTAGCTTAAGTGAGAGGGCGCCCAGTCATGTCAACTGAATGGTTAAGGTACATCTTAACTACTCAGGCAAGTAGGCAAATTACCTAAACATTTGCCGGAGCATGAATGCATCGTGGGATAGGACACAAAGATAGCAGCCCTATCACCAATCTAAGAAAAGAGGGCCAACAACCCACTTTTCCGAAATACAATTTGCTTATGAATCGCCTATGCGCCCTATGCTCCAGTGGGAGATTGAGAAATATATATAAGCCTAAAGAACGGGCTCAACGGAAAGACCAGTCACAGACTTATTGCCCCGCCCTCGTATATATCACAGCAAGCATTTGCTATCGCGGAATCACCTACATACATTGGACCACAATATTTATGATTGTTACGGTTTAAGGCATATTGAAATAATTTCTCAGAGCTTTATTGGGACATATGGTAAATGACTGATCGATCTTCACAAAATTGTTGTTTAATAATTTAAGTGAAAATGTTTCCACACGCAAAGAAAAAACATGGTTGTGGTAAACATATTCTAAGAGCAACATATTATGATAAGAATTATGATTGTAGTCACCATATTAAGATTATTATTGAAACATATTATGACTCAATATACTCGTAATATGTCATCATAATATTTTTCGCTTAATCATATTATTATTCTGTTAATCATACTAAGTTAAGAAGTAACCTAATTATTTTCATGTTAATCATAATAAGCTAAGAAATTAATCATATTATTGTCATGTTAATCATAATAAGCTAAGAAGTAATCATGTTATCATCATGTTAATCATAATAAATTTAGAAGCAATCATATTATGATACAGCACCTTTCTTAGCTGTCATAAAAATACAAAATAAATTTAAATATTTTTGAATCGATTTTTTATTTTGTGGCTTTTTAAAATTTTTCTTAATGTTAATCAAATAGCGGAGTTCAATAAAAGGCTTGCAAAAGAGCAAATGAAAAATCTGTGGTTTTCATGGGCAACCGCGTGCGTCCATTTTTTTGATTTTAAGATGTTGATGCCATATTGCCTAATTTTGAACGCTCTTTATATTTTTTTGAAAAAAGATGAATCAATTCCGTTTTGTAACGTAATGACAAAGTTTAAAATGTGCAATACCTAGCCCATAGTTTGATCTAGAATGGGTTTTCGGCTTTCCTGAACAATTTGTTTCAAGACATACGCGGTTGCCCATGAAAACCACAGAAATATCGTAGCACTTTTATAAAATATAACGAAATTTTTGTGTGTTTTGTTGTTGGATTTTACAAAAAACTATGATATTTTGCATTTGCACTATTACATCACTAATACTTGAATGAACTCCGCTAATATTTTAATTTTTTAATTTCTTTAAACTTATTTTTTTATGGAATTTTATATTTTAATTGTTTAACCGCTCACAAATAAAAAAAACGACACAACTTCTTCAAAATTATTTTACAAATGGCGCTAACATAATATGATTAGAGTAAAAATAGTTTGATTGCATCTTTAACATAATATGATAAATGTATAGAAAGTTATCATGTTATGGCTATTAAATATCATGATATGGTTGTGAGAAATATAATATGTTTAGAAAGTTATCATAATTAAGTTGATAGAAAAATAATTATTTTTCGGTCAACAATACTCAAATTCATAATTGCGATAAACATTGATATGTTTACAGTAACTATAATATTGTTGATATTAAATAAAAATAACAATTATTTGTGTACGACAACTATATATTGTTACATTAAACATAGTGTTGTTGCCGTAACCATGCCCAACCATATTTTTTCTCTGCGTGTAGAAAATAAAAAATTCATATAAATTACATTGACATCAGGGGCCTAATTCTCGCATTCGTGATCGAGTGCTTTCTCGATTCGAAAGCAATTTTATTTCAGTCAATACTGAACGAATCAAAATTATTTTTTCAGTATTGTGAAACTCAAATGAATGCTTTACAATAACGAAAAAATATTTCCAATTCGTTCAGTATTGACTGAAATAATTAGATATTAAATTGCTTTCGAATCGAGAAAGTACTCGATCACGAATGCCAGAATCTGGCCCCAGGCTTATGGTTTTCCAACAAACCTGCCTGCACTATAAAAATTAGTTAAAATAATAACAAGATATTTTATAACTGATACCGAAACCAAAAAAATAATTTTTTACGAGTAAGGAGTTAATGACAAAAATAAAACGTTAAATTCTTTCTTTAAAAAGATAGATTATGATTTCGAAAACTAAAAAAACTAATTAAATATTGCTAATGTATAGTTACGCCATTAATTTGCTTTACTTTTCCCTTTGATGACTGTTGATAGATGGCATATATGGCAAATGTTCTTATATCGCTAAACGGACTAAAACGTTAATACTTTATATTAAATTGACTTATAGCGGCAACATAAACAGATAAAATGGACTATATCGCTAATGTGACTATAACCCTAGAAAGATAAGGTACGTCTGCGAGACGTACGCATTTTCAATTTTGTGCTCTTACTTTCACATTTGTTAGCATACAACTTTCTCTCGTGCAATAATCCCAGTTGTTAGCAGCACCTAGTTGGTGGTGGCAGTTTTTATATTGTAAGTTATGTGTTTTTTGAAAAAAAAAAAACCACAAATAAACACAACATATGTCTTGAGTGTTTTAAAAATGTGTTGTAAGCGCGGCTTGGACGACGCAGAAATTGGCGCTATTTTGCAGGCGTGTTGGAGGACTCGGTTTCACCGGAAAATATGAGCGACTTGGAAGATGAATTATTGGAGGATAGTCTTCAAAGTGATCCAGAAGATGAGCTTTTGACATCCTTGAACCTGACGAGAATATACCACCGATTCAGGAAAATCCTCAAGAACCTGAACATTTTACTACTTCTTCCGATAGCTACGCTATTACGATATCTCGACCCACTTTAAGAAGTAAAAGTAAGTGGGCTACATCGAAGGGTCAAGTGATGGCCGAGTTTCTTCAATGAATATAGTTCGTACGACAAGAGGACCAACTCGGGAATGCATATCACTGAACGACCCAATTTCATGCTTCCATATTTTTTACTACCGAAATAATTTCGGAAATTGTTTAAAGGACCAGTGTCGAAATTTCCAAAAATTTTTCAATTTTAATGCTAGAAATTCCTATTTTATCGAAAACTTGACGGACAACATTGAAAAAATTTTTCAAGATGCAGTAACCTCTTATTGAGGTTGTAGTGGAGAACAGCGTAAATCAAAAAAAGAGATAATACGGTGGCTTCTGTCCATCAGAAATTAAACTTTTGTTCAAAATGGTATGTGTCAAATGCGGTATACCTGTATGTGGCGACCACAAAACTTAAATTGGTAAATCTTGCACACAATGTTATTCAAATTATTTTTTTTTTTTTTTGGTTTATATAAGTTAATACAGATAACATTATCTACACAAAGTACAAAGAAAATATTTATTTAAGTTTTTAGAACCGAACTGAAGTCCTTTATAAAAACTCTTTAATTTTTGATAATGCTAATTGAGTTTTATTTTTAATTTTATTTTTATTATAATTTTCTGTTTAAAAATTAAATTTTTTAAAAGAAATAGAATAAATAAATGTTTTCAACAATAAAATTGATCAATATTATTTTCGGTGGTATTCTTTAAAGGATAGAAACAAGCATACGTCTTTCAGACGTGTCGTTATCTTTTCAGTACAAAAAAATAAGGTTATCTTTTTAGGCATAAGCAGTAGTGACTATAAACGAAAAGTACTGTAGTAGATTTTAGTTTTTCAAAAGAAAAGTTTAAATTTAGACTGAACTGAAATTTAAATGAATGCTTAAATTAGTTTAAACTATGTAATTTACTTAATTTAATATAAGTGAGTAGTCTGTAAGGATGAGTTGTTAATCCAAAGACTTTAATAAATAAAATGAAATTGAAATTGAGTAGGCCTATGGTATATTATGGACCGGTCTTCATGAAATTTAGTAGCATGATTTGCAGTCATATAAAACGAATTAGTGCCAAATATCATTTCCATCCGTGCATTGTAGCACCATTTATGTTAGTTTTTGTTACAAAATTATAAATTTTTAAGGTTAATATTTCCACATTTGGACTCATAGCTCTCATCCTACTGAAACAGTTTTGCTGCGTTTTAATCTCATACTGCTTAGG
Organism: Pollenia griseotomentosa; assembly: GCA_963931875.1. Lineage (NCBI taxonomy): Eukaryota > Metazoa > Arthropoda > Insecta > Diptera > Polleniidae > Pollenia > Pollenia griseotomentosa. The sequence goes on from OZ007561.1 coordinate 15,475,905, forward strand.
ATAACTAGAATCAATCTGACCCCAACACTGTTCTTTTATTTAGAGCTTTTCAGATGTGAACGCGTTTTCAATGGACAGTCAGACGGACATGGCTAAATCGACTAAGACATGCTTAAGAACCACAAAAATATATATTTACTTTGTGGAGTCTTAGCTCAATATTAAAAAAGTCTCACACGGAATGGCAAACTAAGTATACCCTCATTCACCGCAAGTGGTGGAGAGTATAAAATGGTTTAAGTTTAACATTTTTAACGTTGGGCTCTTTAGAATTGTATCAATTTCTAGACGAGTTTTTTAATTACAAAATGCTAATTTTTTTAAACTGTATAACAAGAGATCTTTTGCCAAACATTTTACGTCTTATCATTCTATATATTTTCTTTGATATTTAATATTATTTTTATATTTTATTTTTTCACTTTCAATATAGTTCTTTCAAAATTTGACTTAAAACTCAATTCGCAATTTATTTTACTTTTTGCTTTCAATGTAATCGGAGTTCAATGATTGAAGCAAATGACCTTGAGACAAATATCGAAGCTCTTTTGTTAAACCCAAGAACAAATTGCAAAGAGTGTGTTAGATTTCATAGAAGAGCTACGATATTTTTATTTCTGTGGTTTTCATGGGCAACCGCGTATGTCTATTTTTTCCGATTTTGAGATGTTGATGCCAAATTGCCTAATTTTAAACGCTCTTTACATGTTTCTAAAAATTTTTGAAAAAATATGGATCAATACCGATTTTTTAACGAAATAACAAAGTTCAATAAGTGCAATACCTAGCCCATAGTTTGATCTAGAATGGTTTTTCGGCTCTACTGAAAAATTTGATTTAAAGACATACGCGGTTGCCCATGAAAACCACAGATTTGTTCTTTCGCAAGACCATTTATAGACAAATATGACAGAAATAGGGGTAACGCCATCCTAAAAAAACAACATTAAAATCGTCTGCGCATACCAAACAAATGATGTCATCTAAACTGCAATATCGAGATGCCAAACTTACCACAGTTGTTGTTGAACTGCACAGTTTTTAGCTTATACAAAGTGCATAGCTTGTAAATATTTTTATTGAGTCTTAGGGAATTTTAGATTTGGCAACCCTTGACCGGGACAAGTATCGTCATCTTACTGCAAATCATGGGCCTGGCGTAATCTTTATTACAATAATTTGTTGTTTATAGCAAACGCTGAATTCCGCAAACCGCAGAAAAGCACAAAAGCTGCTCATGTTTTGTTTCTTGTTCGTTCTCTTCTTATTATCGTGCAAAAGTTACAGAAAAGACTACAATCAAAAAATGTGTAAAAAGTTTTTTTTATCCTCCAGAAGTGTGAAAGAAGTGAGAAACAAGCACTTCCATTTTCAAAACTTTTTAAATGCTTGCAGGGTATATACATTTTTAAAATTGCACAACTACACACTCTCACATAAAATCTTGTTAACATAATAACTTCTTGAAGAATATTCGTTCCTTAAATAAAATAAGACAAGGTTGAATGAATTAAAATTGTATTCTTGCTCTTAAATGGCACATTAAACGAAAGAAAGCACTTCCCTACGAAATACTTTTGAATACCTACAAACATACATACACACTCCCGCTCACATTCACACATACTTACTTACACCAACAAAGTTTATTTAAATTGTATATAGAATTTGTCGAAATGTAGATGTCTTGTTTGGCAGAGAATAGAGTAGTTTAAGTCAATCACAAATCTCTACAGATGATATAAATTAAAAAAAAAAAAAACACACAGACAATTACAATTACAACAATATCCACAACTGCAAATACAAAGCTAAGAGAAATACCTTTTTAGCTTTACAAAGATATTTCAACACACAAAAACTTAATGAGATAATTTCCGTACAAAACGGCAAAAACTGTATTAAAAAATGAATACAGTTTGTTTTGCAATTGTTACGATGCTGGAGGGGAGAACAGGGTAGGAGAGGAAATGCAAAGATTTGAAGGACAAACCATTAAGAAAATTTAAAATTTATAAGAAGCAAATATATATACACACACACAAACACACAGCCAAATAAATTTAAACGCATGCACGAACACTTAAATACACAAAATAATAAAGAGGCAAAGATTCATATGGGTCTGGGTTTCCATTTAGAGAAACATTCTCGGGGAAAGATATTTGTTAATTTTCGGAAATTTGTAGACAAGAAATTTTGGGATTTCCTTCCTAAAATTTTGGAAACTGTCAAAACATCAAATGTTAAGCAATTCAAAAATAAAAGATTAAGAAGGGAAAACGTCTAAATTTGGCAAAATCTAAAAAAATGAAGAAAAATCATTTCAGCCAAACTTAAATCAAGCCGAAGCGGTGTCAATAGTACGGTAAGTACGGATCTCCTTAAGTCAAGTACAAAATGTTTGATTCAAATTGTGCTTGTTTGAAGAATTTCTAAGTTGGTTGTTTTCCCTAAATTCCTACTTGAAATAATGCGAATGTGAGATATTGATGCTAACCAAAACACTAACACCATAGAGCCAGAGAGGGAGAGAGAGAGAGAGAGGATATTTTCATTTACTTACCCGTTTGTTTTACATTTGTTGTATTTTCCCCTTCGTTTTCAGAAGAACTCACAATTTTTAGACACCACAAGCATGCCCGATGTGGTTTGCATAATTGTTATACTTTGAAAATTTGGTGTATTTAACTATATAATTTCAACAATTACAATTCGGGAATTTTTGCTTCATAATCTACTCTTTAAATAAGAAAATAATGTATGTTGTAGGGTTTGTTGTTGCTTCTACACAAAATAAGCAAATCGTGTCTTATCTACTTTTGTAGTGTTTTTGTTTCTACAATTTTACAAGCAAACGCGTATGCACGCACAAAGAATGCAGTGCTTTTCGAATATAATACCATTTTGGATAGCTTAAATTACTTTTTGGTGTTGTGTTTGTACTTAAAATTTTATGTTCGACTCGTACTAAAAGTAAGTGGAAAAAAATTAAATTTAGTAAAAAAATTTATGCAATTTTCAAAAAGAAAAGTACGTACCTAGTCAATAGCACCAACGTCAATAGCAGATTTTCAATGACATGCACACGTTAAATGTCAATAGCAAAAAGCATTGTCTGGGGTAAAGTAAGTCGCTAGTACTGGTGACTGTGTCAATATTGAATCAGTACAGATTCACCAGTGACATTCCTACAGGGTTTTAAATTATAAAAGTATAATAGTATAATCAAGGTATATTTACACAAGGTAGACTCATTTGGGAGTGTAGACATGCTGCTCTATAAAAGGAACCATTTTGTCAAAATTGGCTTCATATAAAACAAAAACAATTTAACGCACACATGTACAAATTTTGGCTCATATACACGCAATTTGACGTTGTGGTTCCAACTAGGGGTAAACAGCTGACAAACATATGGGCAAACGAGTTTACCTTGTGTAAATATACCTTGAGTATAATAAAGTAGTATTTTTATACAATTCACCACAGGTGGTGAATAGGGTATATATAAGTTTGTCATTCCGTGTGTAATTTCTATAATATTGATTTTAGACCCTATAAAGTATATATATTCTGGGTCCTTATGAGGAGCGAAGTTAATTTAACGATGACCCTCTGTCCGTCTGTCCGCTGAAATGGATTTTCCGAAGACCCCATATATGATGGGGGCTAGATTATTATACATTTATGTCACATATGGTCTGGAATAGTTTGCTATTGAAATTCAGCAAGATCGGTCCACAAATGGCTGAGATATGAGTAAAAAACCACGACTGCCTCAATTTTTTCCTTTCCATTGAGTGCCACGCCGTACGTTTCCGCACGACACCTTAGTCGTCGTGGGGTGCCACGTCGTCCGTTTCCGTACGACAGTGATTTTTTTACTTAGTTTATTTAGAGCCTGTCGTTCATTTATAGACGACATTGAGTAAAATTTGTTGTTTTAAATAAAGAACTCTTTACTGAACATTTTTGCAAAAGCGTTCTTGGGTCTAGGATGATTTTTTGAGGTTTTATAAAGTGAAAAATGTATAAAATGTAAATAACACAAAAACTGCTTGGCCTCCTGGGAAGGTTTTCGTCAAATCCGCTTGGCACTCAATGTGTTAAAGGTCCAATTAGACGTGACATTACCATACCAACACTGTATTACCAAAACGACATAAACATACAATACAGACCAATTCAATTTTGGTTTCTACAGTCATACGGTGGCTATGGTAATAAAGTGTTGGTAATGTGGTTTTTTTTGTTGTTTTTTTATACCCTTCACTACAAGTGGTGGATTTTATTTGTAATGTGTTTAATTTTACGCATACACATACACATTAATGCATGTATATGATATGCCGCTCAAATAAAGAAACAAACTCATAGACTTAATATATTTTAATTTAACGCTTCTTCAGTAAAAGCATTAGTAGCCGAGTTGTTAAGTTCTCTCCTGAGACTGATGATATTGTCAGTTCGAATCCCAAAACGAATTTTTTTTCATTTAATTTTATTATGTTCTAAAAAACGATTTTAAGATTATAAAACGAATTTTAAACATTAACTTTGGCAAAAGAGGAAACGGGCTTAAGTACCTATATAAATTTTTTGTTTCTTTTATATTCTTCGGCATGGCAAAATGAAAAGTTGGCGTGGCTCAATTAATATTTATTTATACCTATCTAAAGAACGTTATTTATGTATCTAACTTTTTGTTTTTATCTCATCATGGTGAAGGGTATATAAGATTTGGCATAGCCGAATATAGCACTCTTACTTGTTTTATATAAACTTTCCTTAAAACTTTCACCCAACTTCATTAAATCAAAAGAATATTTTATTTTATTCCCGCAAACAAAAAATTAATCTTATTTCATTTTTGAACTTCTACAAATAAAATTTATGAAAACCCCTTTTTCCATAAACCTACAATTTTGAATCATATTTGTTTAAAACAACTGTGTTAAGAAAATAATAATTGGCAAAAAAAACTAACAAATATGTAATAACAAACAAGAGATAACATGTTTTAAGAAGACGATTTAAAATTACTTAAAGCATACTTTAAGGAAAAACAAATATTAATGTAAAATTTCTTTTAAAACTGTTATTACCCTGCAGGATATTAAGAGTTAAATGTCAAAATGCCACTAGAACAAGAGGCACTAGTGCCAACAGGGTAAGAATTACAAGTATGTATTTGTGATTTTGACAGCACACGCAATGTTTATTTGAGCATTAATATGGTATAGAAAAGCTTACAGTTGAGAACTAATACTGGATATCTTTGTACTAGTTTGCTATTAGTTAGGAACTTGTTCAATCTTCGGCAGGGTAAGTTAAAACAAACAAATTTAAATATAATGTTAATGCATATTCTTATAAGACTTAATATAATATATAGCAGGAGTCCTCAATGCCTGAAAGAAGGCTTCCTAATTTGAAATGTAAATAAAGAAATGAAAAGTTTATTTGTATTAAGGGTTTCTGGATGGATGGATGGTGTCTGTTTGTCAGGTTAAAACTTGTGGTTGTTGGTTTTTTTTTCTCATTTTGGAGACTGTTTGTTAGTTTGTTTACTTAATTTATAATTTATTGTAAGTATGTTGCTCTTTTTATTGTTATTGTGTTGTTTTTGTTGTTGTTATTATTATTGTTATGCATATGTAAGACAACATCCGTCTCCTCGACAACATCCGTTTCCGTTTTTCTTTGTTAAGAGAAGAACATGATGAATAAGAAATTGTAATGACTTTTTTTTTTTTTTTTTTTTTTTTTTGTTGTTTGCCTCTTCCTCTGCTTTTCTGTTTGTAATTTTGTATAATTTCTTTGGATTTTCTGACATTTTATGAAGGTAAAGCATTTTTTTGTGGTTTGTAAAGCTTTTCTTGCGGAAATTAAATTAGCATTGAAAGCCTTTAAGATGAATTAAATAGATTTTCTCTTGCCTTAATGTCCAATAAATTTTTAATCCACTTAAATTTGTGACAAAATTTTGATTTGTTTCAGGGTACAGCTGATGCCACCTAAAAGTTGGATTTCTATTTAAAATAAGGAAATAAGAAAAAATAAATTGTCCTTCGTTTTAAAGAATTTATGCCAGAGAGAAATCTTGTGTATTGTCCAGTGTTTTTTTCCTGTGTTATCAAATAAATAATCAACCTCATTTTAAACAAGTCAGCCTGATTTTTGATGCATTATCAATCAATCAGTAGACATCAGCATCATCATTATCATCAGCATCATCATCATTATCGCTTTTATCATTGACATGTTGTTAATAAGTATGCATGTGCATTATAATGTCATTGTTGATGCTCCAGATGGATGCATGATTATCAATGTGTTGCTTGTTAAGAGAATATTTAAGAATATAGATTTGTCTGTCCGTCTTTCTGTCTGTCTGCCTGTGTTTCTGCTACGAGAAACCAACCAACAAACCCACTGCTGTTATTACCACACAGAATCAGTAAAGTTCAAAGAATAATAAAAAAAAAAAATAAAAGAAAAATTATTCTATGAAATATTTTATGTTTTTTATAAGGCGTAAAAAAATAAAAACTTGAAAAAAGCGAAATTAAGTGTAAAGTAAGTTGAGTGGCAACGTTGATGATGATGAAGTTAGATTTCTTCTTTTATTATATGTGTAAGAGAATGTGTGTGTTTGTGTAGGAAGTTGGTGTTGCATATTCTACAACAAAATGTAAAACAGCAGCAGGCTGTCATTATGAAGTATGCAAAACTGCATGCAGCATATTTTATTTGCATTGCTTTACATTTACTTGAAAAAATGTTCACATTAATTTTCAACTTGTTTCTCTTCAAACGAAAGAGAAATCATCATCCATTTATAATTCAGTTTTACATTTTTTTTTGTATTTTGTTGCTCTCCTCTTTTTTTCCTTGTGCTTTATGCTTGTTTTAATGACAATTTCTTTTCAGCAGTCATCTTCTCCTTTTTGTTTGCAAGGTTTTATATGGGGGTTTCCGCAGGTGAGATCTTCAGAACTAATGCCACTGGCAATTTTGAAAATCATAAAAAAAGTTGAGGTTTAAATAATTTTCAAAAATATTGATTAAAACAGTCTCTCTGGTGTTTACCAAATGAGGATGAGATTGGTAAACACCAGAAAGAAAGTTTAAATCAATATATTTAGAAATTATTTAAAAAAACAAGCGATTAAGCGTAAAACAGTGAATTGTAAAATAAAAAAAAGTGTGAGCTTCAGTGCCAAAGATTTGCGGTTTTTAGTTAAGAGAATGTTTCTCCGTTGAAAATGAATTTTTTGTGGAAAAGAGCGATCTTGCAGTAAAATTAATAAAAATATTCTCTCCAAAAAAATTAAAAAATGCCATTCTCTCGAAATTATTAATAAATTTGATTAAACATTTTTTTTAAAAAAACAAATTATTTTAAGTGAAAGTTTAAAATTTTAGTTTAACTTTCAGTAAAAATGTAAATTTCCAATAAAAATTTTAATTTTTTATGAAATATTCGTAATGAAGAGCTGCAAAGAATTCTGATAATGAGACCGTGGTTGTTATCGAAACATGTAATATCGACCCGAGTTCAAGCCCTGGTTCAGACAGGAAATATGATCAATAAATTTTAATAATTTTATGTTTTAAAATTTCTTCTTTCATTAAAAAAATTTTATGAAAATTAAATTTGATGAACTCAAGTCTAATTTAAAATAAAAAATTAAATTTATTCTTAATGAAACTAGAGCCGGCATGAAATAACCCCCCAAAATATAACCACCCAAAAAAATAATTAAATAACCCCCCAAAAGTTTGTACAGACCACAACAACAACGATTTTTGGGGGGTTATTACTTTTTGTTTGGGGTGTTATTTCATTTTCCTAATTGGGGGATTATTTCATATGAAATAATTCCCCAAAAAATCATTATGAAATAAAGCCCCAATATATTTTTTTGGGAATTATTTCATTTTTAAATTTATAACGGAAACAAGGACTTTCTCCTCTATGATATAACAAACACCGCCATCGTTAGCAAAAGCTTCTCTGTATAGCCGGCCTTCGGCCGGAGGCTAGAGTTTTCTGCTCTATGGTATATCAAACACCGTCTTCACTAGGTAAAGCTCCTAAATTTGGGCTTGCGCTAGGCCTAAGGCCGCCTATGCAGAAAAGCTTTAAAGAGCGAAGCCGGTATTTGTTATACCATAGAGGAGGAAATTCTTGCGCTTGACCGAAGTCTCAACCATACTATCTATCGCATGATTCTTTAAACCAAAACTGTATAGTTAATGTATTATACATATTGGGGTCTTATTTCATTCTAGAAAATAAGGGTACTATTTCATTTCTGTTTGGGGTGTTATTTAATTTCGTTGGGAGTTTATTTCATTTTAAAAATTGGGGGCTTATTGCATATGAAATAAGGTCCCACACTTTGGGGGGTTATTTCATGCCGCCGAAACTAAAATTGAAGATATCTGATGAAAATTTAGATTTTCGGTAAAAATTTTAATTTATCAGGGACTATAAATAGCAGCTTTCCAGCAAATTTAAACGAAAAAGCTCTCCATATTAGAGTCAACGCTGACCTAGAAAATAACGTATGCGACTTTATTTTTCAATTTCGTTTTTTTAAATGACTTTACTGGCAACACTTGCATCATCTGCTAAAACGTCATGGTCACTTAAGGTACCGTTACGATTTTATAACAAGAGCAATTTTATCGTAAGCGACAAATTTCATACAAAATTTATATGAAATAAGTGAAAAAAAACTCTCTCCTGTAAAATTTTATTTTTGGCGCTTACGTTATTTTTGCGGTTCGGGCTCGATAGATATACCAAAAGATTCGTATTGAAGTGCTCTTTCAGAATCTAAAAAAATTCTATATAGTTCGCATTTTTAGTGAATTGAATATCAAAAATTTAAAATTATGTTGCAACCCATATTTTTTGCTGAGCTACGTCTTCTTTTTTTTTTGTCATTTAATATGATGGAAAATTTTAAAATAAATCCAAGGCAAGAATAGAATAGAAAAGAAAACGACATATATTTGTCATAACAGCTGTCAGAAGAATATTGAACAATTTAAACACAATTTTATATCAAAAAAAAAAAAAAATTCATATACAGTAGTGTATTTACTTAGAAAATTATCAATTATGTGTAGACTAAAACGACTTTCAAACTCGCTTCAGCTAATAGAAAAAGGAATGAAAACTTTTGAAAAACTTTTTTTTTAATGTTTACTAAGTTAACTTTATTTAAAATTCATTTTATTATTTTTAATTGAATTTTAAACTTTAGCAAATGCAGAGTGTTGAAATGCATGAAAGAATTCCCTCATCCGTTAAATAGATTTCTACACAAACCATTGAAAAGAATTCAAGTTACATGCACTTGAAGTCATAGACATAAAACATCCACACACTCATACATATTTAATTACCAAGTAGTTCTTTAACTACATGCACTACTTACCTGACTGCCAACGGTCCTTTTAATTATTGGCAATGTTGCCTTAGCTTCAAAGTTATATATCCTTTGTAAATTTGATCAAGAATAATTAATTATAATAATTGAACTGAATTAAGTGACTAAGGGAAAATATTTACATGAGCACCTGCCGGGTAAGCCTAAGCTCATGGTAGTCTTAGCAGCTGGGTGACAAACCATGCGTCCACTTACCGCCCCTATGTGTAAGGGCAACAAGCACACACAGCTTGCAGTCTGATCTTAAAACTCAGCAAAAGTATGCACACGCCCCTTCTTTAGGGGCTAGAGCTAGCGAACCTTCCCTGCTTTTCTGCATGCTACCATCACTTGTTGAATAGCAACAGCATATAAGGATATCTGTCAGGAGGTCAAACGGGTTTAAAATTAGCTGATTTTCTAAGATCTTCCTTTAATCTAAGTGGTTATAAACCATAAGCACCATGTGATCCCCGTGGGGCATCAAAATATAGTCAGACCGGAAGCAATTCTCCATATTCTACTGACTCCCATATTATATATGGGCCATATATAAGGTTAGGTTAGGTTTCATTGGCAGCCGTTATCAAGCACATTTCACGTGGGTTTATTAATTAGTTCCCATTGTGTTACCATGTTACACCGTCTCCCTAGGATTTTATGTTATCTGGCTGCTAATGTTTGCACTCAGCGACCCGGTTGATTCAATAAATGAGTAGATCCCGTTTAAATCAATATCAGGGAGACAGGTTTTTTCTCCAAGGGTTCTTCGACCACACCGTTCAAGTTTTAAATCTCCGAATGCTGGACAATGACAGAGAAAATTTTCCATTGACTCTTCCTTCTCCTCGTCACTGCAACTTATACGTTAGTGATTGAAACCTTTGGGCATTCTTCCCAATAGGCCAGTGGCCGGTTATAATAGAAATAACGTTTCTGAGGTGATGCCTGGACACCTGTAGTGCCCGCCGTGTTTTTTGTTTTTTGTATCTATCCAGGGATCTTATAGCCGCCTTGCTATCGGTAATAATGTGAATATCCCTGCCAGATATGTCACCATACCGGATGTGTCTCGCGGCTGTGTGGACGGCCATTATCTCGGCCTGAATTCCATGTATTAACTGCACCTGATTTCCCTGGAGGATGTAAATCGAAAAGGTGGACTATCCTATATATCGTTTCCTAAAGCGCAAGAAAGGCCCTAATTGGCAAAAAAAAAACTTTTTTGCAAATTCCATTGTATCTCATCAAAAAACATTGGAATTTGCAAAAAAGTTGGTTTTGAATTTTTGTTAGATAGGGCGTTTTGAGTTTTGGGTAGCCTGGAAGAATTTGATGCATTACAAAACGTTACAGAAAGACCTAAAGTAACCGTTAAAGAAACTTTTGTTTAAAGGAGATTTAAATTTAGATTAGAAAATTTCGCCAATTTCTATTTGCAGAACTGCAGGGCATTTAGTAAATTTATAGTAACACTAAGATAATCAATGTGTACAACATTTGATTTTGTATTGACATTTATGAATTAAAGAGATGGAAACAAAACTGAAAATACAAGAACATGCCACTGCACTTAACACACATACACATTGACATTAACACATACTATACTATTATGCACACACATGTTTACAGGGTAAATGCGTATTAACACATTTGCATATTTGTTTTACAGCTAGAGCTAATAAAGTAGCACAATTTATAACAGAATGGTTTTTAAAATTATGAGTAAAAAAAAAATAATAGCAAAAATTTCAAAACTAGCTATAGCAAATAGAAAATTGCTACCTTTAAATCCATTTATCTTTCCCCTGCAGTATAATTTTGTATTTAGTAAATCCTTTCACTTTGCCAGCCAACTACAACATCTATATTTTTATATTCAGATACAGTGTACTTGTATTTACTATTCGAATTGTTGTTGGTTTTGAAAACTTTTCATAATGTAGTTTCATTCATAAACATGTTCATACATATAAAAAGCATTGACAGATGTCTGTTGCATTTAAAGCTCTTTATTTAAGTTTTTCATTTCTTTTTTGTACACTTGATTTCAAAACTCAAATATACTGAAACACTCACACACCCACTCGCATACATATATATATATACAACAGTTATACAAATACAATCATGGAATACATGTCAATTAGTGTTAAATGAAAAGTTTTGCATGCAAATTCATACAATTTACACGTTTTTGTTGGTATTTCTTTTTATAATTTATTCTTTCGTTTTTCTGACATACAAATAAACATCTCTATCAGTCATTTGCGAACATTTTTATGGAGAGCAAAAATGTTTTATGGCTGAAGAAAGAGTTGGATAAGAAATTATTATGACAAATTCAATGAACAAATTGAAATTCTTTTTTTCATGTCATAGAAGTAAAATTGCTATTTATTTGTATAGTCATAAATTTATATATTATTAAGGCTATTAAATCATATAGCCCTTTCCTGCACTCATTTTGTTATGCTGAATAGCAGTCATTTAATGAAATAAAGTTATACAGTCAAGTAAAAATATATTCTTAGTTTTCTGCTCACATAGTCATATTTTCATACAATCCTATAGTCGTAAAATCATAAGGTCATAAACTCATATAGTCATATAGTTCGATGGACTTACTGAAATCAAGTCCTAAAGTTGTACAGTCACATAGTTTACTTCCCTAAGCTAATCCTGCGAAGCTCTGCGCTTGACTGCAGGAAACCAGAGTCTGTGGCGGGAATCGAACCCACAACCCCGGCACTGATAGACTAGCTTACTACCAGCTAGACTACCGAAGCACATTGGGAGTTTAACTTAAAAAATACTGGATTCACAACAGATGGCGCAACTTTTAACATGGCTTGTGTCTTCAATAATTTATATTGCATTCTTGAGAACAAACATCATTTATTTATTTTCACTTAGTCAGTAATTCGCTTCGCAAATGACGAATTGTATACCATAATTTAGGGCAAATTGTGCTTTATATCTTAAATAGGTAAAATAACGCTCATCTTTTGCTCATCAGATCTTTTCCTGAATATGTTTAATCGATTTCAATGTGCGAAAGATGCAAGTAGTGACTTGCAGTACAAGGAACGCCCAAATCAGCCAAAATAATTTAGAAGATAATTAATTGGGCAACTAATCCATGTAGATTGTTATCAAAGTTGGAAAGTTATTTGAAGCCACTTAGGCTACAATATCAAAACGTTAACAAGCAGCAGGATTTATCCGAAATAAGGAAACGGAGTACCACATACAAGTTTAAGACAAGTAACGTTATATAACGATTTTGTATGTATAAAATAAGGGGTGATTTTTTAAGAGCTATAGGAAAGTTAAAAAAAAAACACATAAAATTCAGAAAAATGCATGAAATCTTTATTTGAATCGATAGTACGGTCCATATAATTTAATGTTTGAAGATTATTTCATGCAAATGTTGACCGTGACTGCGCCTCAAATGGTCCATCCGCTTAGTTCAATTTTGGCTTACTCTTTCCAACATTTGGGCCGGTATCTCATAAATAAATGCTTCAATGTTGTCTTCCAATGCGTCAATTGAAGCGGGCATATGTGTATAGATACCCTGCAGGAAATTTGTGTCAATTGGTCCAACAGACTGATCATGGGATTTGGGAAAATAGAACAGGTTTTTGGACTCATGACCAGTAAAAGAAGAACCAATCCCTTAACTGGTTTATGAAGAACAAAAAGGTAGAAAAAGTAATGAATTGTAGTACAGTCTTCACCGGTGCTGTGACACATTTTTTGGTACTTTCTTAAATTTGGTTCTTGAATTTAATTCAAGGACTTGTTTTATTGAGGTAATACTACATTTTAGTAATTGACACTAAGCACGTTCATTGAGAATAGATCTGTGACTGGTCAAATGGTGTCAATTGAACCCCTCCAATGACAACCCCATGTAAAAGTGATAGGTCTTATTCATATAAAGTGTTAGAACTAGAACCGGTCTCTACCACCAAAGACCTATCACGGGACTACTTTGGTGTCGGTTCGCTTCCCTCTAGGGTATGAGCTTTAACATAGCCCTACAAAAAATAGTCTAAAGGCATTAAACCGCACGATCTAGGCGGCCAATTGACCGGTCCGAATGTGAAAAAAAATGTTCACCGAACTCGCCTCTCAATAAGTCCATTGTAAAGCTTGCTGTGTGGCATGTGGCACCGTCTTGTTGAAACCACATGTCATGCAAGTCAAGCTCTTGCATTTTGGGCAAAAAAAAGTTGGATATCATCTCACGGTAGCGCTCAGCATTCACAGTTACGTTACGATTCGCATCATCTTTGAAGAAGTACGGTCCAATGATGCAACCAGCCCATAAATCGCACCAAACTGTGACTTTTTCTGCATGCATTGGTAGCTCTTGCAATGCTTCTGGGTGATCTTCACTCCAAAATCGACAATTTTGCTTATTAACGTACCCATTGAGCCAAAAATGAGCTTCGTCGCTGAACACAATTTTTCGATAAATTTTTTGACAAATTTTGATAATAAAATTCAATAATTTGCAAGCGTTGTTCGTTTGTAAGACGATTCATGGTTAAATTATAGACAAAACTGAAGATGTTTGACAGTGAAACAAAACACGAAACGTTCGTCAGCTGTTTAAACCAGTGTTGCCAAAAAGATAATAGCTAAAAAATCACCCGATAGAATAAAATATGTATACATTACGAAAATGTTAAGCTCTAGAAATCCTACGAGAGGCCCGACCAAACATCCAAATCAACGCCAAAGCCAAATATCCATGGTCTTCACCTTATGGGTGCAATCTTAGGGTGAATCCTTGGGGAAGAACCTTACTTAGGGTATACTCTTTTATAAACTGCCGAAATCGGTCCACATGTTTATTGAAAACTTGTACCGTTTACAATTAAGTCAGAGCTTCGAAATATTCACGTCAGTACCTGCCGTCTTTAACGCAACCAACACACGCGGCTAGCAGTTTGAGTTTATAACTCGGCCGAATTATACCACGCCACTTGTGGAGGTGCTGGAGCTCTCCAACCTACACGTAGAGAAAAATTTTGGTTGGAGGTAACCATATTCTAAGAGCAACATACTTTGGTTGGATTTTAACAATGTTTATGTTTGCAGGTTACCATATTATGTTTAAATATGACCATAGTTTGGTTAAAATCAACCAAAATTTTCCCGAAATCAACCTTAATATGGTTAAAGTTATTCATATTTTGGTCAATATTAACCATAATAATGGTCAAAACAAACCATATTATGTTTAAAATTAACCATAATATGCTCAAAATTTCGCCGAATTTTGACAGAAGTAACCATATTATGGTCAGAATTAACAATAATATGGTTAACATCAGTGTTGAAAAATTCAATACTTTAGTACTTTTTTCAGTACTTTTTCTTATTAAAAATACCGCAGTACCCCCGCGTTGTTTTAAGTACTTTTTTATCCTTGCCGCTTTTTAACTTTTAACTATGATGTGTTGTGATTATTTCGATAGCAGACTTTGGTAATTATGTGTTTGTTCCAAAATTTATGTAGTTGTGTATAAAAAATAATTAACGACGGTAATAGTGAAATGCAAAGCGAGGACGCCAGGATTCATATTTTGCTATCCAGAATAGGATATTTGTTCTTACAAGTTGTAAGAAAATTTTATAAAAAGGTCACGTGTGAGAAGATAAATATGAAAAGTTAAATTCGTTTTTTAAAAATATCGCATGCGACAAAAATATTTTAAAAAAATATCGCATGCGTATTATAAAGAAAATACTACTATTTACACGAAATTTTACAGTTTTTATGAAAAATCAATAATTTTTATTTAATATTTAAAACTAATTAGATATTTAATTACTCTTTTTATAATAAAATTTATGATTTTTGAAAAAATACGACTTAGAGTGAAATTCTCATGAAAGTGCTGTGTGAGGGATATGGCCACTGTGTCCAAACCATTCGATCTCAGGGAATCAAACCGAATGGAAAATGAAGAGTATGGACAGGGCTACAATCACCAATAATTACTATATCCAAATTGTATTTGTGAAAATTTTTATACATTTTTGAAAATTTGACTTAGAATGAAATTCTCATGAAAGTGCTGTGTGAGGGATATGGCCACTGTGTCCAAACCCTTCGATCTCAGGGAATCAAACCGAATGGAAAATGAAGAGTATGGACAGGGCTACAATAACCAATAATTACTATATCCAAATTGTATTTGTGAAAATTTTTATACATTTTTGAAAATTTGACTTAGAATGAAATTCTCATGAAAGTGCTGTGTGAGGGATATGGCCACTGTGTCCAAACCCTTCGATCTCAGGGAATCAAACCGAATGGAAAATGAAGAGTATGGACAGGGCTACAATCACCAATAATTACTATATCCAAATTGTATTTGTGAAAATTTTTATACATTTTTGAAAATTTGACTTAGAATGAAATTCTCATGAAAGTGCTGTGTGAGGGATATGGCCACTGTGTCCAAACCCTTCGATCTCAGGGAATCAAACCGAATGGAAAATGAAGAGTATGGACAGGGCTACAATAACCAATAATTACTATATCCAAATTGTATTTGTGCAAATTTTTATAAATTTTTGAAAATTTGACTTAGAGTGAAATTCTCATGAAAGTGCTGTGTGAGGGATATGGCCACTGTGTCCAAACCCTTCGATCTCAGGGAATCAGACCGAATGGAAAATGAACACTATGGACTATGGAGCACTTTCATGAGAATTTCACTCTATGTCGTATTTTTTCAAAAATCATAAATTTTATAATAAAAAGAGTAATTAAATATCTAATTAGTTTTAAATATTAAATAAAAATTATTGATTTTTCATAAAAACTGTAAAATTTCGTGTAAATAGTAGTATTTTCTTTATAATACGCATGCGATATTTTTTTAAAATATTTTTTATCGCATGCGATATTTTTAAAAAACGAATTTAACTTTTCATATTTATCTTCACACACGTAAAAGGGCTGCTTTGATAAAATTTTAGTGGAAAATAAAAATTTAAATGAAAATCATTTACCTTTAAATGGATTTTTTTGTGGAACTCGTTTTGACATATATATGGAAACATGCAAATTAAACATGAAAATTGTTTATAAATTGAAAGAAACTGCAAAGCCATTTTATTAGAGATTTTGCGAATCATTCAGAACTAAATTTTGTTTTAAAAATAAAACCTTAAAAATAATAAGCAGTGCATAATTGCCGACGCACAGTTGCAATGATCACAAATCTCAGGCGCTCCTTAAATATATTGAATAAACCTATTTGAAAGGAAAATTTCCAACGATTTCAAATATGCTTCTCTTTTTACAATCAGATTTTTAGTTCAGATATTTAGATAGATATAGCATTTCAAAGTTGACTGATTTTCAGTGTTAAGACAATGTTAACAGACAATTTTTAGATAACTTGGTCCGCTTTCAAATACAGTATCTCGAAAACTAAGTAACGGATCGTCATTCTATTGATAGATCTATTTATTGAGAAAAGCATAGACAAAAATTGAACTGTTTGCTTTGTGTTTGTCCAGGTAAATCGTTATTTACCAACTATCCATTTTCTCAGCTTTGATGGAAAAAAAAACTATAAATTTCTCAATAAAATATTTTTTGTTACTTTTATTTCCATAAATGGTGGATTTTTTTTTTTTTTTTTGAACAAAAAGTACCATTTGGTGGGAAAAGTACTCTTTGAGTTAAAGTTCAGTACCATTTCAAAATTTAAATTTTGCAACACTGGTTAACATTATCCATTTATTTCATCCATTTTTTGAATTTGTTTGTTAAGTGTCAAATTATAATTTTATGTTATTATGTTCCACTTTTATAAAAAATCCCCTCTGATTCATATTTCAGCCTGTGACGACCTTCATTACCATTTTTTCTGTTCTACTAGTTTATTTTACGTAAATTTATGTGTTTTAATCAATAACTAAAATAAAATGAATGAGAATTTTAAGCAAACTAAGCAAATATTGTAAAATGCAAACGACCAGAATATTGTTGCTTTTTAAACATATTATTTTAAATTCAAAATTAAACATACAATGTTTCAAAATATTATTGTTATTATATATTACCCATAACATGTTTGGAGGCAACCATAATATGGTTATAACTTTTGGATGGATAAATTTAACCATAATATTGTTGCCGTGATAATAATATGGTTAAGGTAAACCTAATATGTTTAAGTGTATAGTATTAAAACATTATATTGTTAAGTTCAACCATATTTAAAGTTTCAAGGAAGGTAAACACTTTATTGTTAAATAGAAACAAAATATTATCAATCTTGAAAAAAGTTTTGTTAAAGACCACAAAAGTTTGTTTGTTGCCATTGCAGGGACCATAATATGTTTTTTTAACCATACTTAAACCATGGTCTTAAAACAAGCAGCATATGTTGAACAACAACAGCACCTAGCAGGATGCATGTGTCGAACATACCCTCAAGGTGGAAAATCAGCCTTTTAAGCCAATTTTTTGCGATCATCCTCTTCACTACTTTGGGCTTAAGCCACGAGCACCGCGTGATCCTCAAAGGAACCATAAATAATAGTCAGGCTGGAGCTGATGTTTTAGGGTCCACTGACTCCAGTGGTACCAGATATAAACTCTGGCGAGCAGCGTTCTAAAGAGATCTGGCAATTTTGAACTCTGCCTAAATGGCTGCACTTGTGCTCCTCGAAGGGTTTTACACCAAAAGGTGAAATATTCTTAGGAACTATCCCTACATACCCCCAGCGGTTCATCAATTGATTCATCTGAATCGAGCTGAAGACGAGCGGAATATAAGACTTGTTATGACGTGGCAATATTATATTATAACAACCAGCGGCCACATATTGCCCGACCAGTCAGAAACTAGTTATAAAATATTGCCTGGGACTTACCCACCTTGCACCCTCCGATTAATATTTGTAGCCAAAATAGCCTTGCTCTAATTTCACTCGAATTTGATTTCCAGAAATTGGCCGAAAGGCATGAAGTCATATTATCACATGATTATATATTCGAATACTTATTAAATTATACAGCCAGATGGTCATGAGGCCATATATTAAAAAGTTATCATTCAAATATAAAATTTTTACTTTTCTGACTTTCATGATGGCTCAGCCGAAACTTCTGAAGCTACAAAGTTGACGTTTGGACCGATAATTGGTCTATCGCCAAATATGTAGATCCACTTAGACGGGATTTTTGGAAATTCTTAAACTAGCCGTTGTTGATTAAAATATATAAGCGAACATGTGTCTGGTACTATTTGGAAATTCGGCCTTTTTAGGGAGTAAAAGAACCAACCCTGTACTTTGGAACTTTTTTTGTCACCCCTTTTGTCTTTGAAACTAATAAACGTAGAAAAAAACATTATATCACATTCCTAGCTAATCTAAAAATACAAACATGAATTTGGTACTTTTTCGAAACATGAACTTTAAATTGAAAAATGTAACCTATTTTTGGTCCTCTTTTTACAAAACATTATTCTCTATTAATTGACACATACACGATTATTAAATAACGGGCTCCCACTACAATATTGAAATTTTTGGTACTTCAATGAGGAGAATAAAAGTACCAAAAAGGGAAAATACGGGTAATTTAATTTCATTCTTTCACTTTTTCGTTCTCCAGGTAGAACTTTTTGAATTTTTTTTAATATTTAACTTAGAAAAATAAAATAAAAGATGCAGGGCCCGAGTGAATTATAACATATAAGTAGAGTTTTCTCAATTTCAGACTCAATTTGAACCATGGAAAGATACACAATCGAGCAACGCGTTAAAGTTATTCAGCCTTATTATGAAAATGGGCGTTCAAATCAAAATTCATATCGTGCACTTCGTGATTTTTTCGGTCAATTTAATCGTCCAAATGTGCGTACAATCGGAAAAATCGTGCAAAAATTTGAGCAAACCGGGTCCTTAGGAGATGTGAAAACACCAGCGCCAGCACCAGAAAATATTGCTGCTGTTCGCGATAGTGTGGCTGAAGAGCCGTCCACCTCAACTCAACGTCGTGCCCAACAATTGCACCTCTCACGCTCGTCGTTGATGAACATTTTGCATAAAGACACGCTTACAAGGTGCAATTGACTCAAGAACTAAAGCCTCTTGATCATTCCAAATGTCGTCAATGGTCAGAATGATGGCAAGAAATGGCAACAGTGGATGATGAATTTTCGAAGAAAATCATCTTCAGTGATGAGGCACATTTTTACCTCAGTGGATTCGTCAAAAAGCAGAATTTCCGCATTTGGGCGAATGATAATCCAAGAGTGATTGTCGAAAAACCAATGCACCCACAAAGAGTGACTGTTTCGTGCGGTTTATTAGCTGGCGGCTTCATCAGGCCGTATTTGTTCCTAAATGAGGCCGGTCAGGCAGTTACTCTGAATGGTGTTCGCTATCGTGAGATGATAACGAACTTTTTATGGACCCAGTTGGAAGATATGGATGTGGACGATATGTGGTTTCAACAGGACGGTGCCACTTGCCACACAGCTAACGAAATAATGGCTCCTTTGCGCGACAAATTCAATGACCGTGTTATATCACGTGGTGGCGATGTCAATTGGCCGCCAAGATCATGTGATTTGACACCGTTGGACTTCTTTGGGGTTATTTAAAAGAAAATGTGTACGTCGATAAACCAGCAACAATTAAAGAGCTAAGGGATGAGATAATTCGGCACATTAACGGCATAGAACCTCAATTATGCCTCAGCGTCATCGAAAATTTGGACGATGGAGGTGGATTTGGCCGATATTTTATTCTATACATAATTGAACCATACCAATATTACCATAATAGAAAGAAATGACATTAATTTCCTAAATAATTTGTGATTTATTCAAAATCAACATCGGCCATTAAAAATTTAACCACCCTTTATAATCATATAGTCGCATAATCATACAGTTACAAAGTTTAATAGTTTTATATTCATGTAGTTATAATAAAATAATTCATCCGTTAAGGAATAAAGTCACCATACATTTTTTATAGTCATGCCTTCATGTAGACATATAAAACTTTACGCCTTTTGCATTTACACCTCCGATATGTTTGGTGGCAGTGCATTTGTTTAGCAATTGCTTTTGTATTTATTGCTTGAATACTTAATGCAGTTAGCATGTATTTGCTACAACAGTGTAAAGCGAAGAAGAAAAAAAGTTGTTGCTACTAAAAATAAAACTGAAAAACAAATCATCATTGAGTAAATGAAATTGTAATCAGAGCAATGTCATCCTGAGGAACATGCATAATCTTGAAATGAATTTAATTGATGAGAATGAGTGTTTCGCTTTAACTTCACTGTAAATCTTTGCAAAATTAAAATTTTCCATATACATTAATTCAGGGTCATAGTAAATCATTTTATTGTAGATAAGTATTATTTGTGTTACATGTTTTAGAGAAACTAAGCAATTTAAACTTAAATACCTGCAAAATTTCATAGATTTCCTTAAGAAAATCAAAGTTTTTTATAAATTGATTTGTTATGTAAAGATGTGTTAACTCTATTATCTAAATATTTGCATTTATTATATAAATACTTCAAACGTATTTGCAATATTACATACTAAAGGGTGTTTATTTTAGCTTAGAAGAGTACTTCTGTGGCCGTATGGAAAAACTAGATAACTCCACTTTTTGAAAAGAAGAGAAAAACACACTTTAAGTTTTAAACATATTTCGCTTATTATTTAATACTTTGCATGCGCATTGAACTAAATTTTGGGCACTAAAACCGAGAATCAATGTCATTCATCTTGTTTTTTTTTCGAAAAATGGAGTTATCTAGTTTTTCCGAAAAAACGTTTTTTTCAATTTTGTTTATAGTTTTACGGAATTAAGACAACTTAAGAAATGATTTGTGGAAAAACATTAACTATTTGACTCAGCACTGTAATTTACCCGTTTTTTTTTACGAAAAAATTAAGTTACCCAGTTTTTCCAAAAAATATTTTTTTTTCATATTATATATGCTTATATATTAAAAACTAGCATTGATTCCGCTTTTTCGTGAGCATTTTCCTTTCTTTCGTGGACACATTTTTTTTATATGCCAAAGCTTATGTTTCTTTCATGACATTGCATGTTTAATTTTATGTTTATAGGTACAATTTTAACGAAAATTTAAAAAAGTACCAGTGAAAGAACAAAAAAGTACCAAAAAGATACCTCCTACAGATCCTCATTCACTGAGGACCTTGCATGCTTAATTTTATTTTTTTAGGTACAATACTAACGGAAATTCAAAAAATACCAGTTAAAGAACAAAGAGTACCAAAAAATTCACTCACATATTCTTATTCACTCAGGAATAGAGTATCCAATTATTCGACTTTTGGTTTTGTTCGAGTAAGGAATTAATCTATTTTTGAATTTTTAAATTGCTCGATTAATCGAATAAAGGTTTTAACGGCTTGACAGTTTTGGACGATTTTTCCTTTAAAATTATCGCCATGCTCCAACTTAGGTTTGTACGAAAAGAAAATTTTGCCCCGCCCACTTTTTTCGATTTACCTAAAATCAGAAAACGGCTCCATCGATTTGACTAATTTTTTTTTTTAAATGTTCGTGTTAATCCATTTTAAGTTTTCATCGAAAGAAAAATCTACCACGCCTACTTTTACGCCCACTTTTTCTATTTATTTGACCGATTTGGACGATTTTTTCTTTAAAATGGTCGCCATGGTCCAACTTAGGTTTTTAAGGAAAGAAAATATTTCCCCGCTCACTTTTAAGCCCACTTTTTTTTTTGATTTACCTAAAATCAGAAAACGGCTCCATCGATCATTAGTAATCAGCTACCGAGGGAAGCCGGGACGGCCAGCTAGTTTTTACATAAAAATTGGTATTTTTCTGATTTTTGTTTTTCAAACAACTTTTAAATGAGAAACTGTATTAAAATTTCGATCTGGCAGAGTGATAGTAAATGAAACACGCTTTTATTATTGGTTTATTATTGGTGTTATCTCATTTTTCGCAAAAAGTGGAGTTAACTAGTTTTTCCATACGGCCACAGACTTGTAAGTTATGCTATGAAAAACGCTCAACGGTTGTGTAACAGTTATTTCTTATGAATGTTTGTTAATTATTTACATTTTAATCAAATAAATGTTTTTATTCCAAAGAATATTTTTATTATTATTATGGTATTATTTGTGTTTTGTGTATAGATTTTCCTGATGATGCTCACCGATGGTAGGCGAAATACTGAAAAATAAATTAATTAAATAATAATATATTATAACACAGACCTCGAGCCTGATTATTTGCTTTATTTATTTAAAATTTAAAAGGTAGAAACAAAAACATATTTAGTTATTATTATGGTTTGTATAAATACACTAATATTTAAGCCTTGCATAATTTACAAAGATGATCAGTATATGATTTCCTTTGAGTCCTGCGTCGCGCAGTACTTCTTAACTCGTTGAACGATTTGGACGTTTCCTTCAATATCGACATACGCCATGTGGTTAATGGCCTTCCTCTCATATGGTTTTCCTAAGGGTAAGGTAGAGTAAGGGTTGTAAGGCAACGTGGTTGACATCTTCATTGTCCTTGCGAAGTGTGTGTCCTAGCCAAAGGTATTTTTTTCGTTTAACTTGGACATAAATGCGTTCCTTCCCTGTAGTGTTCCATAACTTCTCGCTTCTAATTTTTCTCGGCCATAAGATTATTAAGATTCTACGCAAACATCTATTTTCGAATGACTGCAGCTTTTGTGTGACAGATTTTACCAAGTGCCAAGGATTTGAGACTTCCAACGCTTCATATTTCGTATTTAGGTTTTCTGTAGAATATCGTTGCAACTCCATACCTTGTGCAGAGAAGCAAATACCGACCTTGCTTTCCTTAGACGGTTCTCATATCTTCCGTTGCTCCACCGTTTGAATTTATGCGACTTCCAAGATATTCGAACGCCTCCACGTTAACAATATCAGCATCATTGATTAAGCGTTGAGTTATTGCTTGTGTTAACTCTCTTGCACTTTGTCTATTGTGAGTTAACTTTTAATTCTATTTTATTTTCTTCAAAAGTTCAATACGTGGCATTAAGATTTGAAAATGAGGTTGGGCATATCGTCAGACAGTACGTCACCAATAACATGAGCAACGCTGTTCGCCAAGGCATCGATTGTTGCTGGCTTGTCAGCACAAACCAGTGACATCCTGTGGCTCCTAAAAAATAATCGAAAGGTGTCGAATGGAGGCCAGTTGCCAGGTTAATTTAACGAAATAAACTTATTGCCAAATTTTTATTTAAATAAGTCAATGGTTGTACCGCCATCCTTTTCAAGTAACATTTCACACGTATTGCTGTCATCCATATTTCCAGAAATTCCAGAAAAAACATCATTTACCATGGTGCCGTAATCATATCCATTGACCGTAACGCGAGCTGCGGCTTCATTTTTAAAGAAGCAAGGTACGCTGATGCCACGAAACGGGTGCATTTTTCTTGATGTAATAGAGTCTACACGGTCTGCTGTGGATTGTTTCACTAGATCCGCGGTAACTTTGTTTATCTACAAACCCGTTTAACAAAAAATAACGAAATCGTCTTTAATTAGCGCGAATTGGTAAGTGGCTTTTAACGATAACTTGGTATCGTGATTTTATTTATGACGATTTGCTAGAGCATGCATACTCATCATAAATGTAAAAATTGAGCGCAGTATGACAGTTTGTTTGTCAGCTTACCCCTCTGTAAGTTTTATCAGGCCTTAAAATACACGATTTAGATAAGTACCGTTTTGATATTTCAATTTGCTGTTGATTTAAAATCTCATTTAACTAAATTGCTTTGTTTACTTAAATATTTCTACTAAAATAGAAGAGAAAAGCTTAGAAGGGGAAGTATTGGAGAAAAAATAAATGAATGAATGAATACACACTAAAATTAAGTTCTTAAGACTGGAATTTATATGCTACTTTTTTATGAGTTTATTTATTTTTTTAAACCAACGGATTCTTTTTCTATCTCGGCTGCCATAAAAATTTCCTTTAAATAAAGATTCAGTTAAAAAAAGAAAAACAACAACAGCAACAACACCAAGAAGATATCCGGCAAATACAAAACCAAAAACATCAAGCAAAACAGTGAAATAACAGCAAACAATCTCACATACACACATAGCCACACTTCTTATTTAGTAACAATTTACAAATACTCACATAATCTTGTGTTATTTGATTATTAAGAACCCAAACAACAACAAAACACTGACACAAATACTTTAATATATTTATATGCATAACTTTGTATGTGAGTTTTCCCTCCCACAGGAAAGAACACTCACACACACACACATATACACACAATCTCATTTGTAACAAATACAAATTCTTGAGCAACGAAAACACTTACTTAACTAAAAATCAAATTTAGAACAAAATTTTTGAAAAACTTAATCAGCAGATTACTTTACATACAAGTGCAAGTGTGTGTGTGCGTGTGTGTGTGTATTCATTTATGCAGATGCAAAGGATTTTGTAAATGGAATGGTATGAAATGGAATAAAATGCCATATGATTTTCCTTAGACTTGGTTAGAAAGTAAACAACCAGTCACAACAACTAAATGTTGGACTGACTGCACTATGGGAAGTGTAGACACCAGTAATAAATATATATTTTTTATTTTTTTGTTTGCTTTAGAAAAACTGAATAACAATAAAATGTTGGCGGTAAAATTTTAAAAATTTTTATGATTTTAAATTTCTTTATAAAATCCCTGCTCGAAATTTGTGTCAATTGTTCTTAACGTACTCATTCCGTGACCAGAAAATACAGTATAATAATAAAAAAGAATCAAATTACGATAGGTAAAAAAAACATACGTATCACTTACCTAGTGATAACGTGTTTAAAGTGTAGCTTTTCCAGAGGAAAGATAATTGACACAAAACTACACAGAAAGAAAAAAACTCGGGACGAATTAAGTTTTTTATACTTACAGTTAATACGAGTCGTACTCAAAAATTCAAGAACGAATAACACCAAAACGTACTTAAAACAATCCTAAATGGGATTTCTTTCGAAAATAAATCCCGGAATTTCTTAAAATAACTACAAAATTCTTTAACCAAGTAAAAAAAAAAAGATTAAAGTTTTTGTTGGTAGTGCCACTCTGAGAGCAAAATTACAAATTGAGCGTTTTAATCTCATTAAACTTATCAAATTCTGAAGTTTGGACTTATCTTTCACAGAGGAGAAATATATCAAAGCCTCTTCCGTTTGTTGCTGCCGCCTTATCCGGGAAAAACTTATTTCCTCCGACTGCCCTCTGCCGGTAAATAACTTTTTTTTTGAAAATGCTATAAAAAAAGCTACTGAATATTTTCTCAAATTTCTTTTTTTATTTGAAAGTACAATCCTTCCGGTTGATAATGGAAAATAATTTCATTCAAATGGTTGCCTCGGCTGGCCATGCAGTAGCCTACACGATCGGTCCAATTTTTAAGCACATTATGGATTGTGTGCAGATGTATTTCCCAATGGCTTCACGAATATTGTCCTTTAAAACGTCAATTGTCTCTGGCTTGTTGGCGTAACACTTATCTTTGACGGCACCCCATAAATAATTGTCCAACGGTGTCAAATCGCAGCTCCGAGGTGGCCAAACGACATCAGCTCTGCGGCTGATAATGCCATCTTCAAACACAAGGCCCAAAACATTGAGTGTAGCTTCGGCTGTGTGGCACGTAGCGCCGTCCTGTTGAAACCAAATGTTGCCAATATCCTCCTCTTCAATTTTTGTGAACAAAAGTTCGTTCAACATGGCCCGATAACGATCGCCATTGACTGTAACGGCCACTCCTTGCTCATTTTCAAAGAAAAATGGCCTAATTATGCCTCTGGACCAAAATCCGCACCAAACAGTGACTCGTTTTGGGTGCATCGGCTTTTCAATGTATGCGTGCGGGTTTTCTGTGCCCCAAATGCGAAAATTTTGCTTGTTTACATACCCGCCAAGATCAAAATGAGCTTCATCTGAAAAGATGATTTTTTTTGGCAACATCGGCATCTTCTGTAAGTCGATCGCAGGCCCACTTAGCGAACCAAAAACGCAATTGGATGGTCTGTTGGCTTCAACTCCTGAACCAATTGGACTATGTATGGCGTCATACCAAGGTCTTTATGCAAATTTCGTCTCAACGATGTCTCCGAAATGTTCAATTGTTGAGAACGACGGTGAATTGATGTTGATGGCGCTTCACGCACACTTTCTGCCACAGCAGCAATATTCTCGGGTGTACGCACTGTTATTGGCTTTTCACGCTCTGGTTTATCGATGAGGATGCCAGTTTCTTTCACTTTTTTCACAAGATAACGAACATACGGAGCTGACGGTGCTTCTCTTCTTCCAAAATCCGTACGCAATTTTCGCACTCATTTTGCAACATTACCATGATTTTCAAAGTAATGTCGCAATATTTCCCAGCATTGTTCAAGCGTATACACAACAATATTCGTTCATCGGAAGGATAAAACTAATTATCTGTCAAATCAGACATGAGCTAAGTGTTACCATTCACGAAATAAGCACTAGTTGAAAATAAACCTTAGATGGCGGACCCGTTATATAAATTTTTATTGTGCGACATTTTTTTTTTTCCTTTAATTTTGCCTTTAAATACACCAACACACGTTGCCGAAACCGTTAAATTATTCTACGATACGCTTCAAAAGACCGAACACTGCGAGCAATTTGACTATTCCAACTGTTTTCGAGTTGTAATTTTTACCATTTAAAAAACTACACATAAAGAAATAAATACAGTAACTTAAAAAATATAAACATTTTATAAAAAATATACATACTTATATGTTTGCGGCGCGGTGCGATTTCTCGTTGCGGGAGAGAAAAATAAACATAATACAACGGAAGACGGCGACGGAAAAAGTTGTAATTTTTTGTTTAAATTTTTATTAATTTATTTGTGCATACATTTTTATCGTGTTGTTTGTTTTGAATAATGTTATGAACATAGTCAGTTATTCAAAAACTATGGCAACATCAGAAAGCGAACGAGTATCAAAAATTGAAAGGCAAGGCGAATTAAATTCGCCTTTATGAGAGAGCAAAAAAGTCCGCAATGAAAATAAAATAGATTTAAATTTTATGCCGTTCCGCAGAGCGGTTTTTTGCTTCAAATCGTATGAAAAACCTTACCGCAATAAATTATCGTTACATTGTGTTTGGACTCTTATTCGTTTTGCGGCTTCTTTAGAGTCTAAATACAATGTTTACGGTGCGGTGCGATTTCTCGTTGCGGGAGAGAAAAATAAACATAATACAACGGAAGACGGCGATGGAAATAGTTGTCATTTTTTGTTTAAATTTTTATTAATTTATTTGTGCATACATTTTTATCATGTTGTTTGTTTTGAATAATGTTATGAACATAGTCAGTTATTCAAAAACAATGGCAACATCAGAAAGAGAACGAGTATCAAAAATTGAGAGACAAGGCGAATTAAATTCTTTAAAAAATATTAGCAGTAACTACAAGTTTGTCGTTCCCACAATGCTAATAATATGGCAACAGAAATAACAAGCTGTTAGTTGATAGTTGCCATACGTAATATAAATTTGGCAACAGGCAACACAATTTCAGTTGTGTTGCCATCCGTAATCAACCCATTAGTATAGCCTCATTCATCCAATAGTAGTGAAGGTTAAAAAAATGCATCGTTTGGATGCATCATTCGGACCCCGAAGTCTTTTTCAAATGTTAATGAGGTATTATTCTTTCGAATGATGGTAATAGTTTGTTTTACTTATCACATTCTAACGGCAAATTCAGGAGATCGGACTTCGTTTAAAAGCTGTTGTAATAATAAAATTGGATTTTTTGTCGGAAAATATTAAATTAAAAGTATTTCACATGAGCTAATTTTTCGATCAAAAATGATACTCTCCTTGTGAGTGGTATCCTACCGATTAATCACCTAAAAAAATCATTTGTGATACAATTTTCTGAATCATATGTGAATCTTTTTCAATCGCTCATCAGTTGTTAATCATAAAAAGTGATATGAGAAGATTCATTTAGATGATTATTAAATAAAATGATAACCGAAACGCTAGCTGGGAATTTTTTTTTATTTCTACCACAATTACATAAATATGAGTTTGATTAGCAAGCTTGATGTTTGGTCATGCTGCTTAGAATTAAATTTTTTTGTTTTATTTATTACAATAACAGGTTCTATTGGGCTTTAAAAAACTTTATAGAAAAAATACTTTTTCAACAAGGAAGAAAGTGCTGGCTAAGAAATATACTTTTTGTAAAACTTAGTACTTTTGACACGTATAAAAATGAAGGCGATTGCAAAATAGTAAATTTTTCAAAAATAAGGCTCTCTTCTTAACCCTCAAATACCTGAAATTTAAATGTGTAGTTTGCAATTTATTTGTCTTTTCGCATTAAAGTTCTGACTAGAATGATTTCTTATTCCACAAGATCTCAATCATTCAATTCAATTGGTACCGGTATACTGAGAATTTTATATTCATTTAAAATTATTGCATTGTAACAGGGTGATGTAAATAGGTTTTGTTCAATAATTGTTTTTTCTAATGACCGTCTGTAGGCTGTCTTGGGTGGGTAAGGGTTAAAAATACATATTTTTTTTCTTTAGAAATCAATTTTTAATAAAAATTTATTGTAATATATTTTTACCAAAATTTCGATTACAACCCACAGTGCAATGAAAAAAAAAACACATCACATGAGGATAAATAAAAAAAAACACCAACCACAAAATATGCAAAAAGAAAAAACGCGCAACTTCCTAAACAAATTTTTGTAACAAATTTTAAATATGTTTGAGACAAAAAAGAAAAACTTTCTACACAACAAAAAATTCTATTTTGCTACAAAAATAAGAAAAAGGAAAAGTTTTAAAAAAGAAAATAACAAAATACTTAAGCCTTGAAAAAGTAAAACCAAATTGAATCAATGTGCATAAAAAAAAAATTTATTGTAATATATTTTTACCAAAATTTCGATTACAACCCACAGTGCAATGAAAAAAAAAAAACAAAACACATCACATGAGGATAAATAAAAAAAACACAAACCACAAAATATGCAAAAAGAAAAAACGCGCAACTTCCTAAACAAATTTTTGTAACAAATTTTAAATATGTTTGAGACAAAAAAGAAAAACTTTCTACACAACAAAAAATTCTATTTTGCTACAAAAATAAGAAAAAGGAAAAGTTTTAAAAAAGAAAATAACAAAATACTTAAGCCTTGAAAAAGTAAAACCAAATTGAATCAATGTGCATAAATAACAAATTGTATTTAAAAAAAAAAAAAAAAACAGATCTTAATGCCAACAAACACAACACAGTCAATCACGCATACCAAAAAATACATTTGCATACACACACACAAATAGACACATACTAAAAAACAATTTGATTCCTACAAAGTCAATTGGCTCAAGAAAAATCTAAATTGCAAAAATCCATTAAGTGGAAATTTATATGTTTATTTATTTTTCCAAATTTTAAGTTATTGAAAGCGGTTGATTGGCTCTTATTTTCTTTTTTGGTTATAGTTTATTTTTTTTGTTATAATTTCAAATATTTTCTTGGCTGTTTAGCTTAAATTTAAAAAAAAGAAATATCTTTTAACTCTTTCATAGCACAGAATAATAATCATCTCATTTTAAATAAGATTTATAAAACTCATAAGGGCAATACAGTGGAATCTCGTATGGCCGGCAAAATATTATTTAAATGTGTTCGGTCAGGGGAAATGTCCTCTCAAAAGAACTTATTGGTTTCCTCTTGAACGCTGTCGGGACATGGGAAGATTAAACTAAATATACGTATTCTTATCTACACCTAGAGAAAAAAACTACTTAAAATCAATAAAAAGAATATTGAATCCATACGAAACATCAACTCTCAAATCACTCTCAAAAAAACTTACGTTAGTTACCCTCGTGTGTGGTTTTTCACACATATTCAAGGTCTGTCCACTTTGCTGTGGCGCCATGGTTCGTTTGTAATTAAAGTCATGATTTATTTAAAATTAATGATGTATTTATCCCATTGGTGCTTAACAACAAACCATACAAAGCTTATGCGTATTTTATAAGTGCTCACTTTACAAAACATACATTGAATGCAGTTCGCAACAATATCAAAAATATTCATACTTGCTGACAGAAAATAACAAACTACATATGTGTAGAAAACCAAACACGAGGATAATTTACGTAAGTTCTGAAATATTTTGTTACTAAAAAATATTTTTTAATCAATAAATGTGTTTTCAGTACTTAATTTATATTGCTTACAAAGTCAGGAAGTTTCTTTAGTGTACCTCAACAGCTTTTTGTTTATCGTGTAAAAATGATTCATTTTCTGTGGTTTTCCACACAAGGGTAATTTAAAGGTTAACGGAAGTGTTGAAATTTTTTATTTCAATATGGGACAATATTTATTTAAGATTGCCCTTTTCTTATAATTTTAATATGAAAACAATATAGAAATAATATTTTTCGGCATTGAATTAATATTGTCATTTTATTGAAACAATGTGGAGAGGTTATTGAAATTAAATTTTTCAATTTAAAAATACAATTTAATCAATATTGAATAAAGAATGAACAAATTTAAAACAAAGGTTATTCAGTTTTGATTTAATATTGAACCATTATGAAATTAAAAATGCACAATATTGATATCCGGTTATTTTGAAATGTTGCAAGTATTTATTCAGATTTTTGAGCGATTCTAAAGTGATACAGGGGGTTGTCGCTGAAGATGTATTATTGAGACTGCTGTTTTCAACCCATTTTCACACTTAAGTAAGTCTGCGTCATCTTCAATTTCACACTTAAAATAATTAAAAACAATTTTACCTCAAAATCGATTAGGAAGATTGAAGGACAACACCAAATTTTTGCTTTCTCCATGAAAAGAGCTTGCCGTGAGACTTTGCGCGGATTCCTTTCAGTGCAATATCCTTCCATATATCCTCCCTGACTCAATATTGCAGGCTATCAAAAGTAACCTTGACGTCTACACTAGCATATCAACACTTGATTCTTTAAGTACTACTTTTTTATCAAGCTTTATTTTCAAATTAAAAATAAATTTGACAACACTAAAACGAAAAATATATTAATATCAAAAAGGCTTAACTCGATATTTTTGTTTGTTTACAGGGGAAGAAAAAAACTTACTAAAATCCGCAAAATTTTAGATAAAAAAAAATTATAATGCAGTTTTTAATAAAAATATCTAACAAATGTTGTACTACAGCCCTTAAATATTTTAAATGAATGTACATGTGGCATTAGCTACCAGAATAAACAAAAAAAGCTATTTAAAAAAAAAAATCGAGTTAGACCTTTTTTATATTAAGCCAACGATATAAAAATTTGAACATGGTGATTAAAGTTAAATGTCTTTTTCAATTTAAATAAAAACTACATACAAACATTGAAATTGAATAAGCTTAAAAAAAAAATTTAATATGTATTTTGTGCGTAAAAAATAAATTACATACTTTGAGTAAGAATGCGCATAAGAAAAAGATAAAACGGGAAATTCAAGAAATAAAAAGTTTTTTGTAAGATCAAAAAATGAAAATGGGTTTTTATTAAAAAATTTGTGATATTAACTAAAAAATTTATTGAAATTAACAACATTTTCTGCAGTAATTTTGTTGATATAAGTAAACGTTTTATTCACTTGATTAAAATTTTAATTCAAACTAACACATTTGAAAAACATTTGAGAATAACAATTGAAAGAAGGTTGGAAAAAAAATAAAATTCTCACTGCCTTCTTCAATGATTTCGAACGTAAACGTTTGTATAGAATTTTCTTTGTCAAATATTTTTAAAACTGTGTATTTTCCATGCGAACGTTAACGATCGCAATTGTTAAACAGGCAGTCAATTAAAAAATAATTTTACCTTTTTGGTAAGAATGTTAAGTTTTTATTTAATTATTTTTAAAAAGGCTTTGATTTCAAATTACTTTCAATTTGAAATTAAACCTTTGTGTTTTTGAAAGAAGGTTGGAAAAAAATAAAATTCTCACTGCCTTCTTCAATAATTTCGAACGTAAACGTTTGTATAGAATTTTCTTTGTCAAATATTTTTAAAACTGAGTATTTTCCATGCGAACTTTAACGATCGCAATTTCACCTTTTTGGTAAGAATGTTAAGTTTTTATTTAATTATTTTTAAAAAGGCTTTGATTTCAAATCACTTTCAATTTGAAATTAAACCTTTGTGCTTTTTTGGAATAATACTGATTACAAAAAGGTACTTTTGCTATTTCAGATGTACACTGTTACACATCAACTGTAAAACAATAAATACAAAGAAAAACATTCATAAATATTACACACATTTATATGTATTTAATAAATTTTAATATCGTTGTAATTCTCTGCAGAATCGAAAATGATTTTTATTTAATATTTATGTAAAAACTTAAAGTCAAATATTAAAAAACCAAATTCTGTTGTTATAAGCCAGAACAACAATAAAATATTGGAATAAATATATTCAATATATAAGTAAGTATTTCAGCTTTGCCTACAATACAAATCTTTCAATATGTTTACGGTTCATACATCCTTACACCCCCCCCCCCCCCTCCACCCCACTCCTCTGCCATAATAAACACTCGTAGCAATGGAACTACAGATTTGTGCGTGTATAGTCTTTTGTTTTACTACAACAATTTTGAACAATGAAAACGTGCACATAATGCAATATTTAAATTGATTATGTAACAATAATAATCCAACAGATTTGTAAAAAAATTAAATAAAAAACACAAAAATAATAAAATAAATGCAAGTTAAAGTGCTATATTCGGCTATGACGAACCTTAAATACCCTTCACCATGGTTCAATAAGAACAGAAAGTTATAAAAATACCACTATTAAGATATAAATTAACCACACCCACTCTAGTCCCGCCCACAAAATAAGCGCATTAAAAACGCACTAAAAAATCCAATATATGCAATAAAAGATATGCACTAAAAACTTTAAAAAATTCCATAAAAATCGTTTTTTAATTTTACTAAAAACAAAAATATAAAATTAAGTCTATTGTTATTCAAATATCTTTAAAAACTTAAATAACTAATTTTAATTTTTGTTTGTTTAAATAAATAAGTACTGTTTTATTAAAAGTAAAACCTTGTCGTGTACTTGAAGAATGCCAAAGCATTTTGGAAAAATTTGTTTGCAAATCCCACTTTGTTTCTAGATCAGATCAAAAATACTTGAAATTTAATTTTTGAAATTCTTAATTTTTTTTTGCAAAACGTTTTGGTTTTTTTTTTTAATTTGTCGGGCTATTCTTCCTTTCACATTGTTAATTTTACTTTTTGGAATATCAATTAATTTGACTTGAGTATTAAGTGAACTAAATCCCTCCTAATTAGTTGTTGTTTCACCAATAGTTATATCCGTAATTGGTAAATACAAATTATAATTGGCTTCTGATGTTATTTTAATTTAATATTTCTTTTCCTTTTTTTAATTGCACAATCATCGGCATCAACAAGCTCTTCAAACATTCTTAAATTACTCGAAGTTTCTTTGAATAGAATTCTGAAGCATCTAGCCAGGCCCCAATTTTGCTACTAATGGCTGCGGCGGAAGGTGAATCAAGGGATACATTTCATTAAAAATTGCAATATTATCGAATTGGCTTCGAAATGCTCTGCAACGCGGTAACCCATTGGAAGCCTTAAGGTGCTGAATCGGTTTAAAATTGAAGCATCTTTTGTCGAAATCTTAAAAGTCTTGTATTTAAAGCAAAGCTCCAAAAGAATTTATTTATTATTTTAAAATTTTTCTGGAAAGTTCATTTTGTGTATTTAAAAATTTTTTTAAGAATTTTTTTTTTAATATGGAAATTAAAAAATCCCTCAAAAATGTCAAAATATGCAAAAATGTGCATTTAAAACCTAAATATGCAAAAATATGCATTTTCACTAAAATATGCAACAATATGCAAAAACAAATCGATGCCATTTTAACGCAAATTTAATGATTCGGAAAAATAATTGGTCGACATCGTTCTTAGACTATCGACAAGAAACATGCATTTGCATAGAAATCGCATTCCTATGTACCTAATTTGAAAATTTTGCCTTTCGCCGTTCTCTAGAAATCTTTAATGTTTTTGAATGGAAAGTGCTACGCCCACTTTACTAATCCCGCCCACATTTTTCCGGATGTTGTTTTTTGATAACCAACATTCTTATACCTATTTTGAAAACATTTGCTCTCTCCGTTCTCCAGATATACGTACAACAAATTAGAAAACAACAACGAGGGATTTATCATTCAAATCAGAGGCAGTCGTGGTTTTTTGGTCATATCTCAGCCTTTTGTAGTGCGATCAGGCTGAATTTCAATACCAAACAATTCCGCACTATAAGGGACACAAATTTATAGCTACCGAGTCTCCATCATATTTGGGGTGTCCGGGAAACCCATTTCAACGGACACAAGCACAGATGGACATAGATATTTCAATTTTCGTCTCATATGGACCCAGAATATATATTTAGTAGGGTCTATGATCAATATTGTAGAAATTAAACGGAATGACAAAGTTACGTTTTAACCTTCGGTGAAGGGTATAACAAAGAAAAACAGCAACAAAGGAGTAAGAGGAAGTCGCAGTTTTCTGCTCATATCTCAGCCATGTACGGATCGTTCTGTCTAAATTTCCATAACAACTAATTCCGCACCATATGCAATATACATAAATATATGACAACCTAGGCCCATAATATCTTGGGTCTTTGAAAACACCATTTCAACGGACAGACTGACATCGTTAAATCAACTTCGCTACCCAAAGGACCCAGAATATATATGGTAGACCCATCAATATTGTAGAAATTACAAACGGAATGACAAACTTATATATTCCCTTCTACCTTCGATAAACGATATCATAAACACTGATTTAATACTTTCCTTTTTCACACGCTCTTACACAGCAACTTACACAGGCACACCAACTCACACACTTTCTCTGTTATTCACAGGCATGCACGTGGCTTAATAAACACACACGTCAGACTGTTAAAGTTTATAAACCTAAAAACATAAAAAGGTGTTACCTTTTACTTTCGAGGTGCCATTGGCACCCAGTGTTGCCAATTAAGTGGCTCAATTAAGCCATTTTTCATCTTGTAGAGTTATGAAAAAAATTTTATTTAGCAAATTTTTGAGAAATTTTGGACCAACAAATGTGATAAATGCTGCTATAATAATTTTGCGGTGTTAAATTTCTCGAATGCAAACGATTAATATGATGAAAAAGTAATTTTGTTGATGATTTGTGCCCGTATTCAAAAAAATATTTTCAATTTAAAAGAGGTTAACAAAACAAATGTTCTATGAATATTGTACTTAATAAACGTTTGTTGAATTTAATGGTCGTTTATAAATACGGGTGTTACATTTTAAATCTCAATATTTAAAAATTAAAAAAAAAATTTTTTAATTTTGTTCAAGAAGAATTCTTGACAAAAAGTACAAAAAAACAGAAGTAAGAAAGAACATGTAAATCAATTAAAATAGATAATCATTCAAAGCAAATTTCTATATACCAAAGGTAAAATACAGGTAAAATACAGGTTGGTTTAAAGATTGATGTTTGTCTATTGACTGCCAGCAGTCGTCGATGGCTGTGAGTGTTAAACGGCAAAACCCTCTGAAGATATTGAGTGGTTGCAATTGAGGCATGTAAGGGTAACCGGTCCGTGAAAGCCTGGGTTCGAGCCCCGCGGCAGTCAAGAATGAAAAACTATCAATAAAATTCCTTTCTTCATTCAAATAATTTAATGAAAATTAAATTTGACGAAAAAATAAAAAATATCAAAATTTGGATTAAAACCCATTAATATTTCAAGAAAAATAACCACAATACTAATTATTGTTATTTAACATTTTAAAAAATTCTTGTTTCAATCTATAGACATATTATATAAAATTTTTAAATTATTCCGAGTCAATACTCCAGTCTGCATCGGGATTTTCTTATACTTCAAAAGCATCTAAAATTTACCTCTGCGTAAGCCCAATATTTAAGTATCTAAAGAAATTAGTAAGGCTATCAATAGGACCACCATTGTATTTATTCGCAAAGTTTTACGTATATGCTTAAACCGGGAATCTCTGTAATATTTGTTCCTAGTTTTCAAGGAAAATCTTCTTTTCTCGGCAAGATCATAATGAGATTTTGATCATTCATCATTTTAGGCGAGGCCTTTCAAATGCCGAAGGCTTGCGAGCAAGTTTATAGGATTACGCAAAAGACTTACTTACGATAGATAACTTTGAGTTGCAAAGGCCCTAATTATTATAATTATGTAAATCGCAACGCAACGCCAAAGAATTACATTGAGAGCAAAAACAAAGTCATAAATATTTTGTAATTTTGTTGCTGCTTTCTACAGAAGTTCATGTACCGTTTTAAAATTTTCAACGCCACAAGCTATGAGGCGTTTGAAATTTTAAAACGCAATTAGAATTTGTGTAGAAAGAACAACAAAATTACAAAATATTTATAACTTTGTTTTTGCTTGTAATGTAATTCTTTGGCGTTACGTTGCGATTTACAAAATTGGGGCCTTAATTTTATCAATCTCGGTACGAATCAAATCTAAGGACTCTTTTGCAAACATCATTTTAAGAGGTCTATACAAAAAAATGTTAATTACCATATTGTTCAAAGAATTGACAAAAGACAGTTGAATGCTCACTCTTATTTTCGTCAACAGATATTTGACTAATGCCCGTAATTTCTACCGATAGATATCTAGCTGTGTTTAGAAATCTATGGTTTTCATAATTTTTAAACGTATTTTTAACCTACGGGTTAAAGTGTAATGTATTTTACCCCATCGATTTTCGATAGTTAGTTAATGTAGGCAAAATTAACGTTGAATATAACAAAATAGTGTTACCGGGTAGGTAAAGATAACTGTTAGGTACGAACACGACTAGATACCTGTTTGTAGAAATAACAGGTATAAATGTTTCCGAGTGCACGCAGGGGTAAAATATGGTTGGGTATGGTTACGGCAACTACACTTTGTTTATTGTAACAATATATTGTTGTCGTACACAAAAAATTTTTACTTTTATTTAAGTTCAACAATATTATAGTTACTGTCAACATTTTAATGTTCATCGCAATTATAAATTTGAGTATTGTTGACCGAAAAATAATTATTTTTCTAACAACTTAATAATGATAACTTTAAAAACATATTAAAATTCTTACAACAATAACATGATAAGATTTTATACGTGTAGTCATAGTATGCTTAAGAAGCAAACAAAATATCTTTACTCTAATATTATGTTAGCGTCATTTGTAAAATAATTTTGAATCAGTTGTGGCGTTTGCTTTAAATATGCCATCGAATTATTTGTTTAGCTGAAGGTCCACAAAATGCGTTTATGCGTCTGTCCTTTTTATGCATCTGACAAAAAAGTAGAATCAGCGTAATTGTATGTGACAAGTTACACACCAAAATGCATAGAATGCATAGACGTATGAACGCATCAAAGTAGGTTTACTTTTGTATGCGTCGCATGTCTGGTGAAATAAAGTAAGCTGTTATTGATGGCCATGGATGACAAATCATATTTTATTTTCCATGTTATCGATAAATATGTTTTGCATTAAAAAAGGTTTTTAATAAAAGAAGAAGCTTTCGTAATAAAGATTACATAAACTTTAAAGAATAAAATACATTAAAATTATTTTTTAGCACAATTTTACCACGAACAAAGTTTGCCATTCAAGTTATCGATTACTTTTATGTTCTGAGTGTCATCTTTGTTGTGTTTATTATTTTTTTTTTTAACAAATGCCATGAACTGGAAAATTATTGATACCGTAATAAATCACAAATATTTGTACAATAAAAGCTTACTCCTCTTTGAATCCTTTTAAATAAAATCTATTAAAATATCAATAGCACTCTCCATTTTTGCCAAAATTATTTTTATTTAATAAAAATATTCTCTCAACAGCTGATAAAAAAACAAGTTGTCGCATAAAACGCATTGCATGTCACTTGAATTTAGAAACGCATAAAACGCACAAAAAAAAAATATCATACGCATCTACGCATGAACGCATGGTGTGGACCTTTAGCTTTAGTGAGCGATTAAACAATTTAAAGAAAAATTCCCAAAAAAAAAAATAAGTTTAAAGATAAATAAGGATATTAGCGGAGTTCAGTATTAGTCAGGCAATAGTGCAAATACAAAATATCATAGCTCGTTTGTAAAATCCATCAACAAAACACACAGATTTCGTTAGATTTCATAAAAGTATTGCTCTTTTGCAAGCCTTATATTGAACTCCGTTATTGTATTTACATTAAGAAAAATTGTAAAGTGCCACAAAATAAAAAATCGATGCAAAAACAATTTTAATTTATTTTTTATTGTTATGAAAGGTGCTGTATCATAATATGATTACTCCTCAACTTATTATGATTAACACGACAATAATATGATTACTTCTTAACTTATTATGATTAACACGACAATAATAATATGATAACTTTTAAATTTATTATGATTAACATGATAAGAATAGTGTAAACATTGTCATATAAAGGGTGTTCTTTTTGGAGTGCTACAAATTTGAGTTGGCATCACTGCTTTATTTGGCCACCCATTTAACAGCTGATAGTTGCTTTTTGTTTACTTTGCTTTGACATTTCATTAGGGATCGACTTACACCAGAGCAACGCGTGCAAATTGTAGAAATTGTTAATCAAAATAATTCGGCGAATGGGCTGAAGCACAAATTGATATTGATTTTCAATTTCCATTCAAAATTTTATTTTCCGATGAAGCCCATTTCTGGTTGAATTGGTAGGTGAATAAGCAGAATTGTCGCGTTTGGAGTGAGAAGAATCCACAAGGTTTTGTCGAAACACCATTACATCCTCAGAAAATTACTGCTTGGTGCGCTTTATGGGCTGGCGGAGTCATTGGCCCATATTGCTTCAAAAACAATAATGGTCAGAATGCTAAAAGTTGTTGAAAATTGGTGTTCCAGATTGCGACTTCTACGCGCCAGCCGTGGCGGCCATATGGCCGAAATCATATTTAAGTATTAATGTCATATTCTACCCAAAAAATACCGTTTAATTTATTATGATTTAAACTTGTATCACTCTATAAAAAACACCCTTTATCATATTTAAACATTCCCACATAATGATTACTTTTGCCTAATTTGTAAACCCTAAATATTATTTCCCATTTTTTGTTTTCTATTCCATTTTGAATTAACACTAACATTAATTTGTCATTGAACACATAACGTGATCTTGTAAAATTTAATATAGAGAAACACCTCGAAGATTGAAGTCCAATAAATTGAACCTTTTACTTTTTAATTTACAAAGCGTTTTAATAAAGTTGCCTATAATATGATTAAGGGAAAACTATAATAATGTAATATTACGATTTTTTTTTAGTCATAATATTAATAAATAGGGCGACTACAGTCATGAATCTTATCATAATATGTTGCTCTGAGAATATGTTTACCACAACCATGTTTTTTCTTTGCGTGTATCACACAAGTTTTACGTATTCCATAATACTTTGTAAAGATAGAAATCTAATAAGTTTTGTTGCAAATGTCAAAAAATATAATTTAACATAACAGTTTATGTTCACCCTTTCACACAAAAATTTAATTTTGTTTAAATGCAACCCTGAACAAATAAAAAGTATTATTGTTTTGATAATTTTCAAAAAACGATGAAGTCGTATGGGATGCAAATTTTTTTTCGTAATAAAGGGTGGTTAAATTTCAAGGGCCGATGTTGATTTTGAATAAAACACAAACTATTTAGGAAATTATTGTAATTTTATTTTATTATGATATATTGGTATTACTCAATTATGTATGGAATAAAATATCGGCCAAATGGGCGCCGCGACCACGGCGGCACACCTCCATCCGATGGTCCAAATTTTCGATGACCCTGAGGCATAATGGAGGTTCTATGCCGTTAATGTGCCGAATTATCTCATCCTTTAGCTCTTGAATTGTTGCTGGATTATCGACGTACACCTTTTCTTTCAAATAACCCCAAAGAAAAAAGTCCAACGGTGTCAAATCACATGATCTTGACGGCCAATTGACATCGCCATTACGTGAGATAACACGGCCATTGAATTTGTTGCGCAAAAGAGCCATTGTTTCGTTAGCTGTGTGGCAAGTGGCACCGTCCTGCTGAAACCACATATCGTCCACATCCATATCTTCCAATTCGGGCCATAAAAAGTTCGTTATCATCTCACGATAGCGAACACCATCCACAGTAACTGCCTGACCGGCCTCATTTTGGAAAAAATACGGCCCGATGATGCCGCCAGCTCATAAACCGCACCAAACAGTCCCTCTTTGTGGGTGCATTGGTTTTTCGACAATCACTCTTGGATTATCATTCGCCCAAATGCGGCAATTCTGCTTATCAACGAATCCACTGAGGTGAAAATGTGCCTCATCACTGAAGATGATTTTCTTCGATATGCACGATATGCATTTTGATTTAAACGCACATTTTCATAATAAGTCTGGATAACTTTAACACGTTGTTGGATTGTGTATCTCTCCATGGTTCAATTTGAGTAAGTCTGAAATAGAGAAATGTCAAATAAAATTCGGAAAAAAACTTGGCGTTTAGGTGTGGTTCACATTCAACATCGGCCCTTACAATTTAACCACCCTTTACTTGTCATTTTCGTAACCGATTC
The DNA here is from genome assembly GCA_963931875.1 of Pollenia griseotomentosa. Classification (NCBI taxonomy): domain Eukaryota; kingdom Metazoa; phylum Arthropoda; class Insecta; order Diptera; family Polleniidae; genus Pollenia; species Pollenia griseotomentosa. Next base: position 15,517,235 of record OZ007561.1, read on the forward strand.
ACACTTTTACATTTTACTTGAGTTCTTGACCTGTATTAATACAAAGTATAATAAATATCATAATAAAAAATGGAGCTTCCATCGAAGTAGGTTTGTAAGGGAGAAACATAAAAGTTTCGCTTACCATTGCGCTTACGGAAGACATGAATTTTATATGGCGAGCTCCCACTTTGAAGCAATACATTTTTGACACATAAAGCGCATTATATTCAGCGAATATAAAAATTGATGGTTGTAACGATCAGCTTTACACACTGAATGTTTTGATACAGTTATTTTTTAGTATTCTCCCTTACAAACCTGCTTCGTAGTCAGGGTATGCAGTGGAACTTGAAATTTTATTTTTTTTTATAAAAGTGGTTGAGAGTTCTTTCACTTACTTTACTGCATTTTTGTATGTCTTATTGAGTAACGCTTATTTTTTTAAATGTAACATTAGTGCTTCGTAAAATGATAAATTTTTTTATTGGGATTAGTATAATAGTGCAAAGTAGCCTAAATCAAGTAATTTGTAAAAAGCGTGACAACTTTTGCTGTGATTTTTTTGACACGCCATTTTTTTGTAATTAACTCAAGTTTCAAACGATGCTTATATTAGAATTGTTTACACGCAATTTATAAAAAAAAAGTATTATATTGTCATGCATTAATGCTTGATATGAATATAAGCGAAATGTTTTAACACAAAAAAATTTTTGCTGTATCAAAAACTAACAATAATGCTAATAACCGATGTACATACAGGCGATACATACTGTATTTGGTGTACTATAAAAAGTATTGACGATCATTATTTATAACCTGTTCTCATTTCCACTAAAACATATGGATTTTGTGCTCAAAGGACTATATAAATATTCGACCTTTTTTAGCTTGCCTGAGCGGTTATCTGTCTCCGTACGAAACTTACCACTTATAAGCCCCAGAAACCATCTCTCGCATGTTACAGTCTATGGAACATATTCAGGTTTAGTTTCAGTGATCAATCAATCAATGTGATTCACCTATATTTTTTTTTAGTTGAAGAAGATCGGAATAGCCTTTTTTAAGTTAATTCGATATTTTGCGACTTTCGTACATTTTTTTTTTTTTTGTTGCTTGCACTATTTAATTTAATAAATAATGCTGGCCATACACTACACTTGCGAAACACACTATACAAGTAAACTGTGCAATTTTTTATATGAAATTTATAAGCGGAGAAGAAAACAGAAAAACGCATTAACATTTTTATTAATTTCTCGTAGGATTCGACTTTCATGGAGCTATTTCTGCTTTAAATTAAACACAAAGAAAAATAACAAAAACCTGCGCTGCGAAATATGGCCCCAGGAAATATGGCCTCAAAAACTAAATGAAAATCGACCCCAAATTTGGGACTATTTTGCATAATGCAATATGACCCCATTTTTTTTAAAGAAAAATTACCCCAAAAAAATTAAAAGTAACCCTAAAAATAAAATGAAATATGACCCTAAATTTGGGGTAATTCTTCATTATGAAACATCACCTCAAAATTTATAATGAATTTTAACCCCAAAAAAGAACACAAAGAAAGTTATATTAAAAATTTTGGGTGGAGTTTATATGCCCGAAACTAAATATCCCAAATTTAGAATCCCGATTACAAAATCCGAATAATTATACAGTTTTGGTCCTTGCGCAGGGCTTTGAGCCATGCGCAAGGATTTTTTCCTCTATGGTATTACAAACACTAGCTTTGCTTTACTAAAGCTTTATGTTATAGCCAGCCTTCGGCCGGGCGCAAGGATTTTTTTTCTATGGTATAACAAATACCGGCTTCGCTAACTAAAGCATCTCTGCATAACTGGCAAGAATTTACTCCACATTCGGGTTTTTATACTATCCCCAGAAACTTCTACATAAAATTTTATATAATTTGTGTAAAAATGTTTGGGGTAATTTTTAATTTCTTAAAATTTGCATTTTTTATTATTAAACGAAAAATAGCCCCAAAGTAACAATTGTGATTTTATTTGGGGCCATTTTTCATTCCTTGATATTGGGGTCATTTTTCACTCCACTTAAAATACAAAATCACCCTAAAGAAAAAATTAAAAATAACCGTAAAAAAAAACAAAAAAATTGCTCCAAAATTGCGTGTTGTTGTGTCTCATGTAACATTTTGGGGCCGTTCTTCACTTTCCTTTTGGAGCCATATTTCCTGGGGTAATTTTGAGCACCGCCACCAAAAACCAGTCAAATAATAATAGGGTTAATACTTTTCTATATACGCAATCTTGAATTTGACTGGTTTTTGTTATTTGTGTTTTCGGCTTTGGTGTGTTTAGACATATATAGTGAAATTTTATGGCCAAAATTTTTGTAGAACATTTTATCACCGCCCTCCCACTTTTTTGGGGTGTTTTTTACGATTTGTTCAAATAAAGCCAAAATTGCCGTTATGAAGGGGAGTTAGGGGGTTAATATATTCAACAAAAATATTTGCCATAATATTATCTATAAAGTTGCTAAACATATCCTACACCCCAGATGTAAAGCAAACATAGTTTTATATACCGATAAGCTTCAAAAACAGGCCAAGGCTGGGAAATTTTAACCGCCACTAAAATAAAGTTCCGACGTGATCTTATTTTTTTTTTTTTTTTTTTTTTGTCTCCTCTACCAGAATTCGTAGTCAGAACTCCGTAATATTGCAAAAAGTTTGAAATTATTGTAGAGTGCTCTTTGCATAATTCTAGGAACTTTATTCAATGTTTTTCGCGCTCATTTTTTGTTGTAAACTCGTAAAAACGTAAAAAATCAATGGGAACGGTTTACTTTAAAAAATAGCCATAAGAGATACAAACCATGATTAAAAAACGTCACTCCTTTCGTTTTTAAGCTGTAAACCTATAAACTAAATTATTTTTTTACTTTATTGTTATATGAGGGGCTGAAAAGCATAGGGGGGGCTTAGAATAAAGTTAAGGTCGATAAAGGTTAATTTGGGTTCATTTAACAGGTCTGGATTTTTGTAAAATGGTAGATACAAGTCGTAAGTGCTGATTGATGCATCCATCTCTTAAGCTTAACGTTTGGCTTTTCAGCCCCTCATAAAAATTTATAAAAATATTTGACAATCATCATAACCGAACACTGGCTTATCATTCTGATGCACTTTTATTGACCACTTCCAATAAACCCATAAACACTTGTAAAACAATAAAATTCAAAATTACTTAAAATGCAAATGCAACAACTGCCATTAATAAAAAATTGTTATGCACAATAACAACTTGTACAAGGCTTAAACAGTGTAACGCTTTAATCACTAAAAATATTTAACGAAGTTTTATTTATGACATTCTCATGTAGTGCAGCAGCATTTAAAAACATGCGTTTTAATTTCGAAAATATTTATGAACTTCATTTTTATGAAGTTTTTTTTGTTTATTTGTAATTTATGTTGTTGGCTGGTTTTCCCCCCAACGCATTCACATTTATTGGCTTAAGTGTTAAATAAATTTTTATTCGCAGTGTTTTTATTTCGATTATATATTTTTATTTTGTTTCATGAGATTTTTTTTTCGTTTTATTATTTTTATTTTATTTGTTGTCTTTAATGATTTCGATATGATTTATTTACGTTGACTTGCAGCAGTAAAAATTGCAGAATTGGTTAGCCTTAAATAAATTCTACAACAAGAATAATGAAGGCGGCAAAGAAAGATGGTGAAGGAGAAAAATAGAATTTCGGAAAGAAAAAACTTTAGTTAATAACTGTGCAAGAAATTTGTCTCCATCACATCTGCCATCCCTTTTATGTATGTAACTGTCTGCATGGAAATGGTAAGTTTCATAATAGAGTTCTGTTTTCCTAGGAACTGTAATGTTCAGTCCTCAAAGATTTCGATAAAATCTTTTTACCTTAGCTACATATGAAAATATTTAAAATTTATTGATCCAAACGTTTGTAACTTAGTTTTATGAAAATTTAAAATTTCGTTTAAGAATTTAAAAAATTTTAGTTTAAAAATAAAATAAAAACTTTATTTTGAAATCCCCCTGCCGAATGTAGCAGTTTGGCTATTTTTTTTTTTTATTATTTCTGTTGCTATTTTAAGGTTTGGTCGTCTCCATGGCCAAGTGTCACTTAAGCAAAATCGAAACCAAAAAAAAAAAAAAAAAAAATAACAACACAATAAAGTAGTGCATTTTTGCGTAAAAGGAATTTACTTCAAGTTATTAAAATGTAAATACCAGCAAACATATACACGACCAACTGCATACACACGCACTCGCAACTTTACACAAGGATATCGGTTCTTTCGCGAGTGTTAGTGAAGGAGATGGAATGTATGAGTATGTGCAAGGGCATTACAGAAAAGCACTTTTGCAAATGAAAATGTGTATCAATGCAACGTTTACATGAACTCGCAAAATTTTTAAAATTCTCTTTCCCACCCAGCATTTAGAAGATTTTTGGAAGAGTAAAGTGACCGGGAGTCACTTCTGCTATACTTCTGGAGGATTCAAAGAAGATTTTGCAGATTAAAGGGTGACCCAGTAAGAATGCATCTTTTCATTTAAAAATAAAAACATGTATTTTTCCACCATTATAACGCGTTGTTCTTTCTTAAAGCGCTCCATTTTAAATAACCGGAATAAACATATGGACAGTTGCCAAATTTCAGAGTTGCCACTTGCACAAAAAAATTACAGTAAATTTTAAAAGTGCACTGCAAGTAAGTAATAATCTGGAGAAATGTAAAAAAACCACAACAATTTTTTTAATGGCTACACAGCACAATGCAAGTTCATTTTTAAAATGTCATCAACAAGTTTACTTCCAGCAAAACTTCGATTTCTCAATTGTTAACTAAGTGTTACCATGTAGTCAATATTTAACGCTACCTGTAGACATATTACGTGACAGTTTTTTGAACAAATGAATCTGATTCTAAATCTTGATGTAAAATTTTCCGCTGAATATGATGTCAGAATGGTCAAAAGTAGAACAGTTTTTGATATATTTTTAAAATAACCTTTATTTCTGTTTTTAATATTCTTTGTATACCACCACTGCATTAAATACTAGTGAGTTAACAAAAAACTCAATAAATGGCATTGTCCCTTTCCATACTCCAAGTGTCAAAAGTTTACTTGCAAACAAATTCCATGGTTTTTTACTCCCCGTGTAAATTGAGCAATAGTTGGGGATAAAAATTCATCTTACAGACGACTTTTTTCTCGGCACTTCGTAATTGTGGATTCTAATTAAAGACATCTAATGAACTTTCTGGAAGGCGACTCTGTGAAGATAATGAAAATAATTTTTATTCATAATACGAACCGAAGTTTAGAAATATGACAGTTTGATTAAATGTTTGGCGATAATTTTAATCGAATGACAACTCTTTTTCCGAACTTTCGCGACAGCAATTGCTTGCAGGGTTCACACAAGTGAGTGCAAGTATTTGTGGGTGTGTATGAATGTATTTGTAATGCTTTTATTCCATTATCCTTCATTTACATGTATCGAGTGTTTTGGGTAAACACAATAAGATTTTAATTGTTTGTGGATATAATTGTTGTTGGTGTTTCATTTATTGTTTGCAAATTTGTATTATTTGTTGCAGCATTTTAATAATGATATCAAAAAATAAAATAAAAATGTCATTTAACAGGATGCAGCGTCTGGCCCATTGTTTGAAGTGGTAAAAATATGGATTTTAAAACAATTAAAACAATGAATGTATTTTTTTTTTTCAATACAAAGCAATCAAATTTAAAGATTTCATTATGTGATTGAGGTTAAAAGAAAAGAAAATAATTTTTCACAAATATGAGTGAACTGCAAAATATTTTAGCAAATTTTACAAGGTATAGCAAATGAAGAGGATTCTCTTCAACTTATGTAAAATTATGATGGCTAGATAGTGCAACATTCAAATAGTCCATTAGTCGTTTAGTCAAACTAATTGACGTAGTCAGCTAGCAATTTGTCATAGAGTAACATCCAATATAGACATAAAGTAATATAGTCACATTGTCTGGTAGTCATATAATTTTATTCCTATACTCATTTCTTGCGTTATATGATATTGTCATTTATGGGAAATTTTTCGCCAAACTGCTTATAGGATTTACTGTTTATAGGAAATTGTTTGTCAAAATTTACTGTTTATAGGAAACTTTTTGAACACACTTTACTGTTTATAGGAAACATTTTGAACAAAATCTACTGTTTATAGGACATTTTGCCAAAATTTACTGTTTATAGGAAATATTTTTTGCCAAAATTTGTTGAAGAATATTTTTTGCCTAAACTTACTTTTTATAGGATATTTTGCCAAAATATATTGTTTAAGGAAAATTTTGAGGATATTTACTGTTTAAAGGAAATTTTTTTGACAAATTTACAGTTTAAAAAATTTTTTTTGCCAAATTTAGAGGAAATTACTACTATTTAAAGGAAATTTTGCCAAAATTTACTTTTTAAAGAAAATTTTGTCAAAATTTACAGTTTATAGGAAATTCTGCCGAAATTTACTGTTTATTGGAAATTTTGCCAAAATTTACTGTATCAAGGAAATTTTGCCAAAATTTACTGTTTATAGGAAAATTTGCCAAAATTTACTGTTTATAGGAAATTCTGCCGAAATTTACTGTTTATTGGAAATTTTGCCAAAATTTACTGTATCAAGGAAATTTTGCCAAAATTTACTGTTTATAGGAAAATTTGCCAAAATTTACTGTTTATAGGAAACTCTGCCAAATTTTACTATTTATAGGAAATTTTGCCAAAATTTACTGTTTAAAGAAAATTTTGCCAAAATTTACTGTTTATAGGAAATTCTGCCGAAATTTACTGTTTATTGGAAATTTTGCCAAAATTTACTTTTTATAGGAAATTTTACCAAAATTTACTATTTATAGCAAATTTTGCCAAAATTTACTGTTTATAGCAAATTTTGCCAAAACTTACTGTTTATAGAAAATTTTGCCAAAATTTAAGGCAAAGATTACTATTAATAGGAAAATGTATTGCGAAGTTTACTATTTGTAGGAAAATTTATGGCAAAGATAACTATTTATAGGAACATTTATTGAAGAATTTACTACTTATTGGAGTTTTATTGCAACGTTAACTATTAATAGGAAAATGTACTTTTTAAAGGGAATTTTGCAAACATAAAATGCTATTTAAGAAAATTTTGCCAAAATTTACTGTATCAAGGAAATTTTGCCAAAATTTACTGTTTAAAGGAAATTTTGCCAATATTTACTGTTTATAGAAAATTCTGCCAAAATTTACTGTTTACAGAAAATTCTGCCAAGATTTACTGTTTATAGAAAATTTTGCCAAAATTTACTGTTTAAAAGATATTTTGCCAAAATTTACTTTTTAAAGGAAATTTTGCCAAAATTTACTGTTTAAAGGAAATTTTGCTAAAATTTACTGTTTAAAGGAAATTTTGCCAAAATTTACTGTTTATTGGAAATTTTGCCAAAATTTACTGTATCAAGGAAATTTTGCCAAAATTTACTGTTTATAGGAAAATTTGCCAAAATTTAATTTTTTAGGAAATTTTACCAAAATTTACTGTTTAAAGGAAATTTTGCCAAAATTTACTGTTTATAGAAAATTTTGCCAAAATTTACTGTTTATAGGAAACTCTGCCAAATTTTACTATTTATAGGAAATTTTGCCAAAATTTACTGTTTAAAGAAAATTTTGCCAAAATTTACTGATTATAGGAAATTCTGCCGAAATTTACTGTTTATTGGAAATTTTGCCAAAATTTACTTTTTATAGGAAATTTTACCAAAATTTACTGTTTATAGCAAATTTTGCCAAAATTTACTGTTTATAGCAAATTTTGCCAAAACTTACTGTTTATAGAAAATTTTGCCAAAATTTAAGGCAAAGTTTACTATTAATAGGAAAATGTATTGCGAAGTTTACTATTTGTAGGAAAATTTATGGCAAAGATAACTATTTATAGGAACATTTATTGAAGAATTTACTACTTATTGGAGTTTTATTGCAACGTTAACTATTAATAGGAAAATTTACTTTTTAAAGGGAATTTTGCAAACATAAAATGCTATTTAAGAAAATTTTGCCAAAATTTACTGTATCAAGGAAATTTTGCCAAAATTAACTGTTACAAGGAAATTTTGCCAAAATTTCCAGTTTATAGGAAATTTTGCCAAAATTTACTTTTTAAAGGAAATTTTGCCAAAATTTACTGTTTAAAGGAAATTTTGCCAAAATTTACTGTTTATAGAAAATTCTGCCAAAATTTTCTGTTTACAGAAAATTCTGCCAAAATTTACTGTTTATAGAAAATTTTGCCAAAATTTACTGTTTAAAAGAAATTTTGCCAAAATTTACTTTTTAAAGGAAATTTTGCCAAAATTTACTGTTTAAAGGAAATTTTGCTAAAATTTACTGTTTAAAGGAAATTTTGCCAAAATTTACTGTTTAAAGGAAATTTTGCCAAAATTTACTGTTTAAAGGAAATTTTGCCAAAATTTACTGTTTAAAGGAAATTTTGCCAAAATTTACTGTTTAAAAGAAATTTTGCCAAAATTTACTTTTTAAAGGAAATTTTGCCAAAATTTACTGTTTAAAGGAAATTTTGCTAAAATTTACTGTTTAAAGGAAATTTTGCCAAAATTTACTGTTTAAAGGAAATTTTGCCAAAATTTACTGTTTAAAGGAAATTTTGCCAAAATTTACTGTTTAAAGGAAATTTTGCCAAAATTTACTGTTTAAAGGAAATTTTGCCAAAATTTATTGTTTATAGAAAATTTTGCCAAAATTTACTGTTTATAAAAAATTCTGCCAAAATTTACTGTTTATAGAAAATTCTGCCAAAATTTACTGTTTATAGAAAATTTTGCCAAAATTTACTGTTTAAAGGAAATTTTGCCAAAATTTACTATTTAAAGGAAATTTTGCTAAAATTTACTATTTAAAGAAAATATTGCCAAAATTTAGTATTAAAAGGAAATTTTGGCAAAATTCCCTTTTTATAGGACATTTTGCCACAATTTACTTTTATAGGAAATTTTGCCAAAATTTACTTTTAATAGGAAATTTTACCAAAATTTACTGTTTAAAGGAAATTTTACCAAAACTTACTCTTTAAAGGAAATTTTGCCAAAATTACTGTTTATAGGAAACTCTGCCAAAATTTACTATTTATAGGAAATTTTGCCAAAATTTACTTTTTATAGGAAATTATATCAAAATTTACTGTTTATAGAATATTTTGCCAAAAATTTACTGTTTACAAAAAATATTGCCAAAATTTACTGTTTATAGAAAATTTTGCCAAAATTTAAGGCAAAGTTTACTATTAATAGGAAAATGTATTGCGAAGTTTACTATTTGTAGGAATATTTATGGTAAAGATAACTATTTATAGGAACATTTATTGAAGAGTTTACTTCTTATTGAAGTTTTATGGCAACGTTAACTATTAATAGCAAAATTTACTTTTTAAAGGGAATTTTGCAAACATAAAATGCTATTTATGAAAATTTTGCCAAAATTTACTGTTTCAAGGAAATTTTGCCAAAATTTACTATTTAAAGGAAATTTTGCCAAAATTTACTGTTTAAAGGAAATTTTGCCAAAATTTACTGTTTAAAGGAAATTTTGCCAAAATTTTCTGTTTAAAGGAAATTTTGCCAAAATTTACTGTTTAAAGGAAATTTTGCCAAAATTTATTGTTTATAGAAAATTTTGCCAAAATTTACTGTTTATAGAAAATTCTGCCAAAATTTACTGTTTATAGAAAATTTTGCCAAAATTTACTGTTTAAAAGAAATTTTGCCAAAATTTACTATTTAAAGGAAATTTTGCTAAAATTTACTATTTAAAGAAAATATTGCCAAAATTTAGTATTAAAAGGAAATTTTGGCAAAATTCACTTTTTATAGGACATTTTTCCACAATTTACTTTTATAGGAAATTTTGCCAAAATTTACTTTTAATAGGAAATTTTACCAAAATTTACTGTTTAAAGGAAATTTTGCCAAAATTTACTATTTAAAGAAAATTTTGCTAAAATTTACTATTTAAAGGAAATATTGCCAAAATTTAGTATTAAAAGGAAATTTTGGCAAAATTCACTTTTTATAGGACATTTTGCCACAATTTACATTTATAGGAAATTTTGCCAAAATTTACTTTTAATAGGAATTTTTACCAAAATTTACTGTTTAAAGGAAATTTTACCAAAACTTACTCTTTAAAGGAAATTTTGCCAAAATTACTGTTTATAGGAAACTCTGCCAAAATTTACTATTTATAGGAAATTTTGCCAAAATTTACTTTTTATAGGAAATTATAGCAAAATTTACTGTTTATAGAATATTTTGCCAAAAATTTACTGTTTACAAAAAATATTGCCAAAATTTACTGTTTATAGAAAATTTTGCCAAAATTTAAGGCAAAGTTTACTATTAATAGGAAAATGTATTGCGAAGTTTACTATTTGTAGGAAAATTTATGGCAAAGATAACTATTTATAGGAACATTTATTGTTTACTTCTTATTGAAGTTTTATGGCAACGTTAACTATTAATAGCAAAATTTACTTTTTAAAGGGAATTTTGCAAACATAAAGTGCTATTTAAGAAAATTTTGCAAAATTTGAGTTAACAGAAAAATTTGCTTTTTATTTGAAATTTGAGAAACATTGTTTAAAGTATAAAAGATTTTATGCTCTTTCACAAATTAAGTAGTTTTTTCTATAACCATTGACCACAGTTAAAAAACTCTTCAACAAAGATATTAAACACAAACATTTCATCATCATATGCGAGTGTTTCGAGTACTATTGTGAAATTAATGAAGTGGTATTATTATAAGATTTCACTTGAACTGAAATTATTTATTTCAGCATACTCGTCGCAGCCGTACATTAAACAAAAGTACAATTTAAATACAATATTAAAAGCTATAAATTTATATGAATGAAATAAACCATAAGTAGTTCATAAAATATAAAAACAAATGAGTGTGCGGAAAAATGCGTTGCATTAACCACAAGATACCAACTATTCCATGCAATGGCTCTTATAAATGACCAAAAATAAATGTTATAAATAAAAAATAAGTAGAATGTATTATGTTGTGGTAGCAGCAAATTGAATGCTCTACAGTATTTGGTGCATAATCTAAAAATACATGCTTCTTGAATGCCTCAAAAAGGTTTTTTTTGGGCATGAAATCGAATGTAAGGCCTGGCCAGCCGGCCGAATACCTATGAAACCCGAATAGTGCATGGTCTTTGACCAGAACGGCCCAATCTATTATGAGCTTATAAATTCAGGCCAAACGATAATAATGAATCAGTACCGAAAACAATTCATTTGTTTAAAGCGAGCATTGGCCGAAAGCGTCCAGAATATGCGACCAGGAAAAAAGCTGTAATATCTTATAACGGTAATACTTAGAGACATGTTTCAACTCCAGTTAAAAACAGTTTAAAAAATGGTGGTTGGAAATTTAGTTCCACCTGCTTTATAGTCTAAACTTTGTCCCGAACGACTAACATCTGTTTCGGTTGCTGCAGAACGTTTTCACTTACTTCATACAGTTAAACATGTACATATAGTTAAATGTAATAATACTAAATGTTCATTGTCATGCACTTCTTTTTTTAAGCAGTCACAGATTACAATATTTTAAAAATTATTAACTTTATTAACTTAATCGTTCATGTTACAAACCTGTTAACCAACCACTAATAGCCCCTGTACCACCATCGTGGTATACAGCATAAATAAAGCCATAAAGTTTGTGTGTAAAACCTCTCATATGTCAGATTAATCTCTTTAGGACAATTTGTATGAATGTAGCAATGATGGTATTAAAAAAATTTAATAATTTAAAAGGAAGAAAAAAAAAACAAGAAAAAAAGGATAAAAGGACCAAAATAAATATTAAAAAAATTAAACAAGAGTTAAAACTATAGATCTCCTCTTACATACACCTACATTTACTGGTAAATTAATGGATTTTTAATTGTCTCCGTGTGAGTGTTTATGTGTGTGAGTACATATGCAAGCACGTATATAAAAAGACTTTAAAAAGGATTAAATATACTACACACACATGCACACACACACACACTTACACAAATGTAAGCCTAAATGAAAAACGTGTATAAAAATGTTTATGTAGTTGTATTTGTTGGTTGAAAATGAGAGGAAATGAAAAATGTGGCATATAATACTTTTTACACATATACTCCTATATTTTTTACACACTCATGCATATGTATATTTATATATTGGTGTTTATGTAGGTGAGTGTGTGTGTGTTTAATTGCAAGTATATAAATACAGTTTATATAAAACGAATGAGTGAGCATTTGCTTTAAATATATGTAGACGTTTGGTGAATTGATAAAAAAAAAATTACATACGTATACACACACACACTTAATTTATATGTATCAAGTCTTTCAATATGTAAGACACATTTTGGTTTCAGCTCAATTTTTTCTTTTTAAAAAAATTCATGCACAAGGAAAAAAAAGGAAATCATCTTTTTAACAAGCAAAATTATCGTATTTGAACGATTCAGCGGCTTTAAGTGTAACAAAAGGCAAACTTTGTCTGCAAAAAATTAACTCTTGTATTCGGTTTCATTTCTGCATCATCATTGAGCCGCCTACAAACGTCAACGGCGACCATCATAACGGAGTGCTTGATGAGCTTCGGCGATATGGGGTTCTTACAGAATAAATGTGAAAAACATTATCATGAGCACCTACCACATAGCCCTTTTTCCGTTGCAAATATAATGATGGATCTTAATCACTGGGTGGCGTATGTTAACCAGCCCTGAGTGTGAGAGCAACCAGCACACAAAGATAGCAAAAGTGCATAGTCCAGCAAGATTATATAGTTGACACTTCTGTAGGAGCCCAAGCTATCTAAGCTCCGCTGCTGCTAGAAATTTTTCAGCAGAATCTGTTGAGTAGCAGCCGCAACTTGGATTAATCCGTCCCTCAGGCATTTTAGGATCTATTTTCTGCTACTTTGAATTTAAGCCACAACGACCACGGGATCCCCGAAAGTATCTTTACAATGGAAAAGTTAAACTACCCGAACAATCTTCCTGAACGACAAATAACATAAGGAACTAACTCCCGTGGTACCAGATAGCATCTCTGGTTAGCCGCTATCCAAAGAGAACGATCTCTTGAAATCTGGCAATTTTGTATTTTTCCGAATACCAAAAATTGATTGATTATTTTGATTTCCCCGAAGGATGTAACACTAGAAGGTGAAATATCTTAAAGATGGGCCCTACAAGCCCCCGGCGGAGGTTCTAATAGGACGATGTAACGTGCCATACAACGACCAATGCATTCGAATTATTAATGAACAAGTTTAGCGAACCAGGACTTCTTCGCAGTGATGCTCGCAAATGGCCACCTCGTTTGGTGCACTTTTACCCCTTTAGTCTATTTTTGTTTGGTGTTACATGTGCCATACGTAGGAAAAAGCTGCTGGGCAACATCGTAGGCAAAATTCCAAGTATTTCGGCCAATTAATGCTCTTGAGTCGTTTAAAAATTACACAAACAAAATTCTCGAAAATGTTTCACCAATTAAAGCATTAAAAAAAAAAATTTAATTAAAATTTTATTAGGTGAATTAGAGCAGAATTAAGACATCATTTAATTAACACAGAAAAAAATGTTGCACAAGTAAAAGCATTAATCAAAAATAAAATCAGTTTTAATTAAACGTTTAATTCTCTTAATTAAATGTTTATCGAGCACTATTTAACGTTTAATAGAGTGAAATAAACGTTTAATCAAAGGAATTAAACGTTTTATTGATGTTATTAATTTGTTAACTGGTGCAAATCAATATTGTCAATTAAACGTTTAATACACCTTATTAAACGTTTAATTCACATGATAATATTTTTAATAAAAACTGATTTTATTTTTGATTAATGCTTTTACTGGTGCAAAATTAATTTTTTTTGTGAAGTGAATTTATCGTTTGATTGATACTTTTAATTTGCTTACTGGCGCAAATATAATTAATTGTTTAATTGATATCACAAATATTCTAACTAATATCAATTTTTATTTTTTTTTTTCTGTGCAGGTTCTCTTAACAGCGCTTTTCCGGCAGGCATTTAAACAATGTGGCATAGAAAATCTTATTGGTTACACTTTTATTTAAAATAATAATAATGCCGATAGCTAACCCACAAGCCTTTTTCTTAAAAAAAAAATACTTTGCCCTTAATGAAAATCCCTTTAGATCGTATTAAGAAATGCATAAAATAAAATAAATAAAATAACAAAAATTAACTACTTGAATAACTTTTATGCAAAACATTCACATTTTCTGCATGTTTGTTTGTGCATGTGTGCGGTAAGATGAGCCGGATGCAAATGCCCCAGCCGGAAGAGCAAGTTGAGAGAAAATTTGTTTTTAATTAAATTGCAAAAAGGTTTAAATAAAACGCATCATGCATCATGTCTGTAATGTGCAGCAAAGACATTGCAATAAAAAAAAAATACCTCCACATACGAGATGGAACCACACTTACATACTTTTTCCATTTAACTGGCCAAGGCAGGAATAATAAAAACAAGCTCCAGCAGCAGCCACACAATTTCCAAAAGAAAAGTCATTTATCAATAAAGAGGCAGGCATACAAAAAAAAAAATACTTAAAAAAATAGAGACAAAATTTAACAGAAATTGATTGGAGTTTTATTGTAAAAATAGGAATAATGTATGAGACTTTTCTGTACTTTTAAATAATTTTTTTTTTCGTTTCTTTCCTTACTTTTTATTACATTTTGTTTTATTTTCTTGCAAAACCCAAGAAAATCCTACATTCAGTTAAAGAAAATTTATCATTGAATATGTAAAATATTGTTTAAATGAATTTATGTTAAAATGTGGCAAACTTTAAGGATTTCTTTTACACTTCCTTGAAGCTGTGAACCCAACAAACAAACATTAAAAAGTTTAAATTTTATATGATTTTAACCTTTGATATTGAGTGTCGTTCTCAAAAACTTTTTTAAACACTTAAAACTTTTTAAATTGTGATTTAAGCCGTATTAAATTTTAAAATACTAAAAATATTAACAACCTTAACATTTTATGAGCTATAACTGTTATTCTCAAATTTTTTTCAAATCTGTTTCAAACCTTCGATGTTTGTGCAAATGATTGATTTGCAGTCATTCAATTATTGATTTGTGACAGTTTTATCTTACGATATTCAACCCAAAAAAACTCTGCCAACTTTAACAGAAGTATTTTAAAGATAGTGATTACAAAATTTCTCTCAAATATTCGATTATCAAGAAAAGTTCTCATCTTCTCCAGTCCTTCTCAAACAGACACAAAATTAAAACTTGATTTCCAACTTTCTCGTTTAGTATTTAATCTAATTAAAAAAAAATAAAAAATTTAAAATTCCACTTGAAAGTTTTAATTTACATGTGAGAAAACAAAATTAAAACACTTTCACAACTTGAAAATCATTAAAATTTAAAAATCTTTAATTAAAAAATTTAAACTAGATTTGATTAAAAATCTGTTGTCAACTTTTCAGAGAAACCAGACTGTTCGCCAAATACATAAGACAGCAGCAAACACAAAAGTTTGACATGAAATCGATAATCGTTTGATATCAAACATTATTTCAGAGGTCAAATGTTTAAAAATGATTTTGGTAATTTTCGACAAATAATTATTATTATAGTATTCTCTTAGCAAAACTTTAGCTTAGGCTTTGTTTAAGTTTTTATAGTTATTTTTTTAAATATTTGAATTTTTGTTTACTGGGTTACTGTAGATATGTGCAAGTGTGTGAGAGTGAGTGTTAAAGAATCTGTTAAAAAAATAAATTTTTGGTTTCTTATTTTACGCTGTAAAAATAAATCATTTATTTCTTTTATACTGGATTTAATAGGGGGAGTTTTAT
Source organism: Pollenia griseotomentosa (assembly GCA_963931875.1). Taxonomy (NCBI): domain Eukaryota; kingdom Metazoa; phylum Arthropoda; class Insecta; order Diptera; family Polleniidae; genus Pollenia; species Pollenia griseotomentosa. The sequence continues at coordinate 15,533,200 of OZ007561.1, forward strand.
GGGAAACCAACATTTTTGTTGAATAACAGAACGGAGCGCACTTTTTGTTGCCCTAGAACTGAATGTTGTTTTAAAGTTATTTAAGATGCTGAACTCGAATCTGGAATCTGTTTGCCTAAATTCATGTCAAAAATGAAGGTACTTGCATGACAAATATTTTTTTTAAAACCAGCACTCAGGGGATGACACCTACTAATGCATTGCATTGTGCTGGAACTAAGGAAAGGTTATGGAAAGGAGGATGTAGGATAGAGTAAGTATTGCTTGTAGATATTCTACTTGAAGTTATTCATATTGAAAGTGACTGGGAAGATTTCAGCGGAAATGTTATTCTACATACGAACAGTCCGGCAAAAAACTGAATTTTCCCTGTAATGCGTTATAAAATTAACTGGCCAATCGACCACAAAAGGATGGGCTCTTGAGGAAAAAATTGTGTTACGAACAAACAAACGAGTTCCCGATACCTAATTTCATCAAAACACATCCCAGTAGTAACGATATAATATTCATATACAAAACATATTGCGTTGGTGCTCAAGGGAGTCAATAGAACTGGATGTCCTACTGTCAACAATGATAACCTTCACCCTCTTCGGCACGCGATCGAGAAGCTCCAAAATAGACTTTGAAGCACCGGCCCACACATGTGAGCTATATTCCATTCGCGGTCTGATATAGGTGGTATACAAAGTAAGTAGATCACATGGAGTAAATAAAGTATCTCTAACACCGTTTTAAAAAGCCGAGGTACTAGCAGAAATAACGGCGAACGATTTGCTATATACAGGTGAAATAAAATACGAAATTAATCCACAAAATTTTCTTTATGTCTTATGAACTTAATTTTTAAATCTGTCTGGTACTTCTAGAGATATCTTTAAATATTTGAAACAAAAAAAAAAAAACAATTGCAAACAAATGACACAATTTACAAACTATTTAGCAATACTTAATCCAGACTCGCAAAAGAAGACAAATCCAACTTGGTGTACAAAATAACGTATAAAGGTGTCAAGTCCAATATAGTCCAAAACAGCACATGTTAGCACAACAAAATGTAAATTAAAAACGAGTATTTCATCACACTAATCGGACTTAAAGGCGATAAACAAACCATTGAAACAAAAAATAAAAATATAAGCCACAAAAAAACAATTTTAATAAAATATAAAATTAAAGTAATTTTTGGGAATACAAAATTTTTAATTAAAAAGATTTTGTTGTCGTGCTTTGGCAAAAATGTTGTATTCCCAAAAATTATTTTGATAATAAATATGCAAGTGCACGGCTTAAAAAACTTAACTGGCAACTTGCCTTATTTTGATTTTTGTTTTTATTTTTTTTTTTTTTTTCTTAACCTACTTACCACTACTATTAATGTTGGGAGAATTTTGATTGTAGTGAAGAATATAAGAAAAAGATAAACACACTGTTTATTGTTGGTATTTTGTTTAAGCTTTGATATCGTTGCAAATAGGACTTTTGGAGTGTTTGCAGTTCTTATTCACTCTGAAGTTTTGTTTGCTAAAATCTTTTACTTTTCTAAAAAATTTTTGGGTAAATGTTTCCTGATGATCGCGCCTAAGCAACCAGTGTAGTGCGCATAGCAACTAGCTTATCCCCCAACAATACATTTCAGTGTTTTTATCAAGAATAAAAATTGGAAATTGAGCACGACAGACAAAATCTTATTAATTAAAAATTTAAAATATTTATTTTTCAAAAATTCAGAAAAGTTGGAATACACCACAAAGCACGTTTTTGGTGAAGAAGCATGTTGCTTAATATATTTTAAACGAAATTACTTTTTTCTTTCATTGAAATTTGTTGATTTTATTAAGAATTTAGTAAGAGAACGAAAGTGCGATTTCAAAGAAAAATTAAGATTTCTAATTCAAAATTTTAGAATTTAATTACAACTAATCAAACGTATTCTTTTATAAGAATATATTAATCTATTTTGTTTACAGGGTTAATTTTTAATGCTCCAACAAAAGTTTGCCATCATATGGGCAGCCCAGTGACCCTGGTATCGCTCCTCTATAGAACAAATATCTTGATAGCAACCTACCTGTAAATCTAAAATGTGAGTTGATGAAAAAAAATCAAGTTTAGATTAAAAATCAAAGACCTAAAACTAGTAACCAACAGGCATAAGGTTTAATGCAACAGATAATAATTGAATTTTGTTCAGGTGTATTAAAAAATTAATTGTTTCCTTGCAAAAATCATGAAAAAAATAGATATTTATTTTGGGTAAAAAGATTTTCTGGGACAAATCCTTGTATTGAAAGTATTATCGTTCAAGGACCCACAGCTATTACTTTTTGTAGAGTCTTTTGCGTTTTTATTGAATTACAATATTAATATAAATGGCATTTGAGTACACACGGAATAAAATAAAAATTGATTTTAATTAAAAAAATTAATTAAATTTGCACCAGTTATCAAATAAATAGTATCAATTAAACGTTTAATTCGCTACATTAAACGTTTAATTCACTTGATTAAACGTTTCATTCACTCGATTAAACCTTTAATTCACTTCATAAAATTTTTAATTACAACTAACTTAATTATCAAAAAGTAATTTCAAATTTTGGGAATTAAGCACGAATAACAAAATCTTTTGACAACTAATTTAATTTTTGATCAAAGCTTTAGTTAGTGAAAAATTTTGGAGAATTTTTTTCTATACGAAGAAACTTTGACTTTTGATGAGCACAAAGGGCGCATCCTCCATCCAGCATAAAGGGAGAAAAACATTTAAATTATTAAACAAGGTCGATTTTAACTTAAAGTTAATGATTTGCGATTTATAAGCCAAATACTACTCAAACTCAAACTGGTTTATACCCCCAACGTTTCGGGACTATTTGAAAGAGCTGGGGACTAATTCTGGCAGACGTGATCGAGTACTTTCCCGATGCGAAAGCCATTTTATTTCAGTGGATACTGAACGATTCGAAATTATTTTTTCAGTATTGTGAAACTCAAATGAATGCCTTTCAACACTGAAAAAATAATTCCGATTCGTTCAGTATTGACTGAAATAATTAGATATTAAATTGCTTTCGAAACGAGAAAGTAATCGATCACGAATGCCAGAATTAGGTCCCAGGTTATCAAACTTAGAATAACTTTTCAGTAATTTAAAATTTTATTAAACCGAAAGTTAAAAGAAAGAAAGAAACTTTGTTAAATTAAAAATTGCCCAGTTTTTATACCCACACCACAATAGTGGAGAGGGTATTATGCATTTGTGCTGATGTGTGTAACACCTTAAAATATTGTTCCTAGACCCGATCGTACCGATCGACTCAGAATCACTTTCTGAGTTGATCTAACGATGTCCGTCCGGCTGGCTGGCAGGCTGGCTGGCTGTCCATGTAACCTTGTGCGCAAAGTACAGGTCGCAATTTTGAAGATACATAATTTGATTAAATTTCGGACAAAGATTCTTATTGTCACAAGGACCAAACCTATTGAAAATGGGCCAAATCGTAGGACCACGAGGGTCGATAGGGGGACATTTCTGCCTTTCAGAAACTATCAAACCGATTTTAGGGGAGGAAAGGAAGGGGGCACTTTTTGCCTCTCACAAACAAATATGGACACATAAGCATGATGTGTTTTTAAATACTTTGGTGTAGGGTATCATATGGTCGGTCTGGACCGACTATACTTTATAACGTGTTATATGTGAAACTCTCCTGAATTTTTAAATTTCTTTACACATTAATATTTCGCTTTTCTTTTGATTTTTTTTTTTTTTTTTTTTTGTTTTAAATTTAAAAATGAAAATCATGAGTCAGCACAGTAAATTCTATACAGCTGCAGTCTCTAGCACCTTTAAGACTAGAGATGTAGAAAATTTTTACAAAATTTTCACAGGAATATTCCCATATATTTCCTATTATGTATGTAAAACATAAAAATCAAATACATAGTATAAACATATAGTTAATGTTCATACGTACATTGTAGGTATCGCACATTATCAACAAGAGGGTATTAACTCAAAATGTTGAGTTTTTCTCTTTTTAGAAAAAATTGATACGTAATATTCAAATCTAATCGCTGTTAAAATATCGCGCTATTTTGCAGGGCTGTGGAGTCGGAGTTGCATAGTTGGAGTTGAGGTTTTTGTGCCGAAGTCGTAGTCGAAGTGCCCACAAAAACTCGCGACTCCGACTCAAAAATTTGTCGGCATTAAAAATTTATTTTAACGATTTGAAATTTTTACAGAATCATTTTCTTGCTAGATTTAAGCATTAAAAAGGCACTGCATTAAAAAAGAGTTTAAAGTCAAATAAGGACCAGCTTCATAAGCATTAAGCATCAAAGTTAGAGTAGGAGTTGGAGTCGGAGTCGAACTTAAAAAATTTCAGCGGTTGGAGTCGGATTTAGAAATATTTTTGACGACTTCACAGTCCTGCTATTTTATCTACTTTTTGGTAACAAAACGGTTGACCTAAAAATAGTTTTCATATGCCTTGAATAATAAATTAAAAATTGTTTTGCTTCTATTAAAAATTTTTTAGTTTCGAGTTAATACCCTCTTGTTGATCAGTTGCGATGTATAAAAATTTCATTCTTAAAAAAAACAAATTATACTTAACCTGCAAACAAAGACAATATGATTTTTTTTAATATACCTCAAAAAATATGGGTATATTATTTTAGGAAATACATACGTACACATGTACAGTGATATCTTAAACCTAAACAATTCACTCTAAGGTCGGATTTTTTAGATGTGGATTAAGTTAAAACTTAGCTTAACGTAGTCTGAAACTCAGATTTTCCGGAGAAATGTGATTATGTCTTCTTATTTTTATATTAAAGGCCAACATTTTAAGCAAACCTAAGCTGTTCCGACAATATTTTGTATACGAACTTGGTAATGGTGGCAAAAATCTGTTTTCAGATTAACTAAACCTAGTTTAACTGAGCTCTCAAAAACCCAGCCTAAGACATCTTAATTTAATGTTAAATAAATATTAAATAGGACTTCATTTAAAGACTTTTTCAATAATTTTTGCAACGTTTTATATACTTGTGTATATATTTTTTTAGATACATTTTTTATTGTACTTACGTCCTCCTGTCACAAACAAACATTATATTCCCACCAAATCTTATTACGCTTTAACATTTTTATATGTACATATTTATCTATATTCACCATTCAAATTGGTTTTAAATAAATATTCTATACAAATTACTGTGTCATAAGAAAGTGGAAGTGTCAGAAAATACCACAAAGACGCCAAAACACATACTTGTACAAGCAAAAACAAAACGCTGGAGGCTTTAGGCTTAAAAGCCCCTTGGCCCAGCAAACATTTTAAAAGAATTTTGTGCGTTGAAAGTAAGCAGGTTCCGCCACTTCTTATCCACTTGTGGATGATAAAAACAAGTAAGAAAGTGTAGCCCGAGCATTTGATACTCGATACCACAGACAAATTGAGAGTGTATCCTTTAAGGCCATACACCAAAAAAATCTATGTAAAGAGCAGGAACATCGAAAATACGATCTAAAAAGTATTTTATGCGCGATAAATATGCAGTAAAAACTAGAATTTATGCTCTTATATTTGCTTATGCTTTAATATCGTTGCAAATCATTTCGGAGTGTTTGTAATTCTCATTCGCTTTACAGTTTTTTTCGTATAATATCTTTAGCTTTTCCAAAGTCATTGAGCAACCAGTGAAATGGGCAAAGGAACTAGCCAATCCCCAACAATAAATTTCAGTCTATTTATAAATGAATGTTGGGAGTTTAGCACACATTATTAATGAAATGAAAAACTGGAAAATATGCCCTTGAAATTATTTAAAATTATGTCTTAAAACTGAAATGGCGTATTTTAAAACAAAACATTAAACAATTTAAAAGTATTTGCATATAATTTTATATATATATATATATAAATTCGTCATACGCGGCAACTTTGCAATAGATTTATTTATATTTCATACGCCGGCTAAAGACGAACAAATCAGTACCAGGTGACCATGTTTGATTTTAGTTTTCAAGTATTTTAGTATATTAAATTACTTTTTTACTTTAAAAATTGTTTTTAGTTATTTTATCGCATTTAAAATAAATATACAAAGTAGATAACTATAAGAATAGTTTTTAATGTTTGTGTTTTTTAAGTAAATTTGTTTTTAATATGGTCACACTATTTCTCTCTCTCTCTTTGCACACCAGCAACAACTTTCTCAATTAGTAAAGCTGTTCAGCGTTGCCAGAAGATTTGAAAGGAAAATCTTCATATGGCCAAAAAAAAAATCTTATTTTGAAGAGGAAAATCTTAAAATTTTTAATAACAAGGGCAAAGAAGTAAAAATTATTAATTTCTTAAAAGGAAATACTTCTTATTATGGAAACTATTTAAATTGAAATACATAATTGCGGTATTTAAACAAAATTATATTGTAGGCTTAAATTGTATTTTTAGTTATATTTTCCATAAAATTCTTTCTAAAAATATACTTTAATTTAAATCCATTTGTTTTCTAATAAATAAGAACGTAAAAAAGTTCATATAAATAAAGAAGTTTCTTTGGAAGTAATTAAATTCTAAGATTAGAGATATATAAATTTTGGGCAAGAAGATCATACATCATTTGAAGTTTTAAGGGTTCTCAATTTAGTATTATATTTAATACCGTTGTTGTATCGAAGGCATTTGAAAATATATGGATTATATGGATTTCCCTAAATATATTCCTAATGGAATTTTTATTAAAATAATGTACACCTTTGAAAAGACATTGTAAAGCACTAATGTATATACACTTTATTTAATAATTATCAAAAACATGGAATGTGGAATTTTCACACCAAAAGCTTCTTAACCCTAGGTAACTTTTTACCACTTAGGTCTCCTCTTGGTCAGGCCTGACCCCAATTAGAACAGCTAAAAAACCCCAATTAAATAAAACGTAAATAAATATATTTTTTATTAAATTATTATTTTAGATAAGCAGGGGTGTTCTGGAAATCGAAAACACAAGAATTTGGAAATTATTTTTAATACACTTTTAATCGAATTTTTATAATGTTTGTTATTAAATTCTGTTTAATAGAGAAATATTTGTAAAATATTTGTCATTAAATTCATTTATCACAGAAATCTTATTAAAAAACGACGTTTAAAATGTTTGCCTTTCCGATTTAAAAGACACCCCTGTATACGAATTTATTATATAATTTTAATATTTTATTTTACATGCAAGTCATCGAATATGTAGTCTCTTATTTTGCACATTGCTTTTTTGCAACTGAGTGAAACGAGTTTTCCGCTTGGTTTTTGTAGTTAAATTATACTTAGCCCATAACGGGCCGTAGTTTTCTGGGCCCAAATAGCCGCATTCGTGATCGAGTGACTTTGATCGAAATTTTACTTTTTGAGATTATGTCATTCGATAACGAGTAGTCGATCGAATGACTTTACTCGAAATGTCATTCGATAGGTTAAGAGCTTTCGTAAAAACATTTAATTGTTTTTTACAAACAATTTACACACTTTTTGGGAATAATTATTAGATTTATTTAACCAATAGCTAAAAATTTAAGTATTAAACTTTTTTCAGCAATAAGAAATAAAATAATAACATTCAGTTTTGCAATTTTTCGCAAATTATAGTCATAGATAGAAGCGATTTTTGTATTGAAAGTTTTTTGATTCTTTACAGCTTTAACGATTTTTAATAAATAGTAGACCTCGCTATTATGCCGCTGTTAGCAATTTTTGCGAATTTTCCTTAATTTAGCAATTTTTTCAATTCCTTATATTTTTATGGACTTTTAATCAATTTTATGGCTTGTTCGAATTATTAAAAATTTACGCGAATTTTCGCTATTTTTGCAAAAAGAATTTTTTGTTAATTGTTGGCATTTTGTTTTTTTTTTTAACCGATTTTAAATAAATTTTAGGGTTTGTTTCCAAGTTTGCGATTATTTGCGAATTTTAGCCAATAAATACTAGACTTTGCTTTCATGCCGCTGTTTGCAAATTTCCGCTAATTTAAAATTTGTAATCGAATTTTTGCCATTCCTTGTAATTTTAGGGACTTTTAATCCATTTAATGGCTTGTTTCAATTCCGTCTTTACCATAAGGGCACACGGGGCCCGTGCCCAGGGCCCCGACCTTATGGGGGCCCGAAAGGCCGATATATTTGATTACACGAAAGAAAGAAGTTAAATATTTTGTATTTTGCTGGTGATTTTCAACAATTTTTTTTTGTTAGTTTCAAAAACAAAAAGGAATAGAAAAAAATTAACCGAAACTTAAATATTAACAAATACTAAAAAAATGTATTTTGGCGAATTTTTAACTGTATTTGGCGATACAAACAAAAAAAAAAACTGGCAACAGTGACTGGTGCAGATAGTAATAGTTGACATTGTGTATATTTAAGGGATTACCCGTGTAAGTGTTTAATGTGCATTATTGAACTTATTTAAAAGAAGTTTTTACCAGTTTGACGTCTTAGTTGTAAACAACTTGTCTATAACGTTTTATAATTAATTTAATTATGTCAAAGAGAACATACTTCACAAAAAAGAAAAAAAGTTCTAGCTCAAAAAGAAATAGCCGAAAAACTTCCTAAAGTCACTTCATTTTTTAAGGTGGAAGAAACAAACAGGATGACTGATTCTTCGCCTTCAACATCTCAAGATCCGGTTACTTTCGAATTTCAACGGGAAAAAGAACTTACGTCTGACAAAAATGATATTATTATGCAAGTTCCAGATGTAGAGACAATAACAGGTACATTAGATGCTGAATCCTCCAGTTCAAGCTTCTGTGACTTATTATTTACGAGCATAGAAAGTGTATCTCCTGATCCTGGTACGTACTGTGATGAAATTTTAACGGAAGAAGTACGCGATATTTGGACTCAAAAAGGGCCAAATAAAGAGTGTGACTTCTCCAAAACTTCTACAATTTTTCCAGATTCAAGCAGTAAAACAAAAACTAGATACTTGACTAAAAATATGTTTACCCGTATATTGACGAATGGTGAGTCTTTAGAAAGAAAATGGTTCCTATTTTCACTCTGTATACTGTTATAGCTGCCGTCTATTTAATACTACTACTGGTCATAGTTTGAGTTCTTCAAATGGATACAGTAATTTTGACTTAGCTGCACAATCTCCTTTGCACGATTTTTTGTGCAGGTAAATCAAAAATGCAGCTATCTTAAATGTATTTAGCTGCCTTAATGTGCAGGTACGCAATTGTGGTTACCTGCATAAAAGTGCAGCTAAAGTAAAGTGTTTGAAAGAGAAGTAACAACGTTTTTATTAATAAATTGATAATAACAATGACGTTCAAACAACTTGTAGACATTTGTTACGCATTTTTATAATGAACGAGCTAGCCAAATTGGTAACAATAAAGTGTGGAACAGAATAGTTGCGGTAGTACAACGTTAAGAATAGCGCTGCAAGCTCTCAAAAGTTAAAAACGGCAGTTGCAAAGTAGTGTCAACAGAAAACGTAGTTGTAGTAGTCGTTGCAGTTGAAGCGCAAAATTCGAAATTTTGAACTTTGTTGCGCTACAGAGCATTCGTCAGCTTCAAATACTACTACAACTACTTTATTCGGTTCCAGGCCTAGGATTTGCTATTCCTTTCATATAGTCGTGGTAAAGTTGCTGTAACCCCTTCATATAGTCGTGGTAAAGTTGCTGTAACCACAACCCATATGCATAAATGTAAATATATGCAAGCAAAATAAATGAATTATAATGATACCAACTTGACTTGTTTGCGATTTTTGTTTTTATAAACACCTAAAATTGGATATTAATGTGAAAATGTGGCCACCATATTTTTTCATGTGTGCAGCTAACTTTGATGTTTTATATGAAAATATTTTAAAGTTGCCCAAAATTATGAAAAATGTGCAGGTATACAAAATGCACGTAAACAAGGATTTTGAAGAATAATTACAGAAAATATGTATTTTGGGCAGTTAAGTCAAAGTGCAGCTAACTTGAATTTTTTGTATGAAAATAATTTTAAAATGACAAAAACTTTGGGCACTTATCTTAAATGTGCAGATAAAGAAAGTGCACTTAAAAAAGGAATTTGTATGGGATTATAAAGAAAAATGCCAAAAATATCAATTTTGTGCAGCTAAGTCAAAAGTGCACGTAAATAAAAGGCAGTTAAGTCAAAACTACTGTATTAAGACTGGAAACATATAAGTAATTTATTAATGGAGCATGAGAACAGTTCACAACAGAGGGAATCAATGATGAAATATGTCGCAAGAAGCAAAACTACCGGGCGAATTGACAGCAAGTTTTTGTCCCAATATAATACACAAGTCAATTATTGGAAGAATGTACTTAAAAGAATTGTTGCAGTAGTGAAATTTTTGGCTTCCAGAGGACTTGCTTTTCGTGGTGATAATGAAATATTAGGGTCTCAAAATAACGGAAATTATTTGGGATACTTAGAACTAATTAGTGAATTTGATCCTTTTCTTGCTGATCACATGAGATACTTCGGAAATAGTGGAAAAGGAAAAAAAAGCGTTGATTCTGACCAGTTGTCAAAAAAATGCAAAGAATTTGCCGAATTCTACCACAAAGACATTAATGCTTAGGAGTTCATATCAGAGTGTTTTCATTTAAGGCAGTACCTCAAGAAGATAGCAACGGAATTATCGAATTTAAGTATCTCAGCTTTACATAACCTAATAAAGTCCGATAAGTAAGAAGAAACTTTTCCAAATGTTGAAGTTGCTACAAGAATATTTCTTTGTTTAATGATCACTAATTGTAGTGGAGAGCGGAAATTTTCTCGGCTAAAGAGAATAAAAAATGAATTACGAACGTCTATGTTACAAGAACGCCTAACTAAATGTCAATTTTGTGCATTGAAAGTGATATCCTTCAAAAATTTGATTTTGAGGATATAATAGAAGATTTTGCAGCACAGAAATCCCGCAAAAAACATTTAGCGTAGCCAATTTAAATCAGAACATAAATACCTAGGTTATATTTCTTATAACATTAAATAACATGTATTAAATTTGTATTAAACATAATAAATTTAAAATCACAATAAAAAATTCTTGTCATGATTTTTTTTACTTTTCAGTGGGGCCCCAAATTATTTTGTGCCCAGGGGCCCCGACATGCCTTAAGATGGCCCTGGCTTGTTTGATATGTTAAAAACTTTCGCTATTTTTGCAAATTTTTTGAATTTGTAAAATGTTGCTTTGTTGCTCTTTTTGGCAAGCGCCGCCGTTATAAAAAAGCCACATAAATAAACCGAAGTCACCTATTTGATAGGGCACTGTCAACATTGTTGATTTATATGCGGCGAAAAGTGCAATGTATACAAGCATAAAAATGTATTACATTTTTTAAACAAATTTCGATACGAAAGCTTTCGAATGCCGCAATCCCGTTTTTGATACGTCACGAAGTTTTATTCGATACGAAAGTTCATTCGATCACGTGTGCGACGATTTGGGCCCTGATTTAATTCGAACTGGATTCATTCAATTCACAACATATCATTTATAGAATTTACCTTTCTGTTTTTTTTTTTTGATATATTGTTCTATTTGAAAAATATTGCAAAAAAAAAATTTGGTCCGTCCCAGAGGGTAATTTCATAGACTTTTACATAAAAATAAAATTTCACCCCACTAATCAAATCCAAACTAGTTTCATTCGATTCAGCACACATCATTTATAGACGCCCCTGTTTTTTTTTTTTTGTTATATTTGAAAAATTGCAATAATTGCAAAACACAAATTTAGTCTGGCCAGACCAAGACGGTAATCCTAGGGTAAAGTTCCATTAGTTTTACCTTTTGGTACTAAATACATCAACTTTTTTGTTCTTTGATATATTTAACTTTATAAAAATACGGGTTTTATTTTTTCTAATATTTTTTTTTGATCAATATTCCCAAAATGAACAACCGCTAATTTTTGTGTATGCTAGACAATGGGTACAAAAGTATGCATATCCAATAGACAACAAGCTGATACAAAACCTCATTGTTTTAAAAACTGACTGTCTAAAAAACTTCAAAAAATTATGTAAGTTGTACAAACTTAAAGTTAAGAATTTTTATTTCTAAAAATAAAAGATCTTAATTTGAGAAAAAAGATCTTCAAATCTTATTTTAGTCAAAAAATCTTCAAAAATAAGGTAAAATCTTCATTCTGGCAACGCTGAGCTGTTAGTTATTCGTCGTATATGTGTTTTGTACGACGAGTTGACTCAACGAATTTGATAAAATTTGTAAAAAACTGTTATTAAAGTGTTGAATATATTGTTTTCAAATTCAAATTTTTGAATTCTTTTGGCGCATATTTTGAACAATTATCAGGGCATATTTTCAAGTTTAATTGGCCTGATTCATTCTTGGCCTCAAAAAATTAGCAGGGCCTGATTCTGGCAGTCCTGATCGAGTACTTTCTCGATTCGAAAGCAATTTAATATCTTATAATTTTAGTCAATACCAAACAAATCGAAATTATTTTTTCAGTTTTGTAAAGAATTATTTTGAGTTTCACAACACTGAAAAAATAATTTCGATTCGTTCAGTAGCGACTAAAAAAATCAAAAATAAAATTGCTTTTAAACCGAGAAAGTAGACGGTCACGACTGCCACAGGTCGTTTGGCAAGAAATTCATATGTTGCCAGAAAGAATGACGAATTTAAAGAGACTTAAATTAATGATAGTTTTATTATGAGTGATCATTTTAATTGATTTACGACTCTTTTTTGCAACTTTCGCGATAACAAATGCTTGCAGGGCACAAAAGCACACAAAAACTCAATGTAATGTATCCAAAAAAGGCACAAATTTAACATTACTTAGGGGAACACATGTCATAAACAATCTCATCGTGTGTGTAACATAAAAGAAGATATTTATAAAGATAGATACAAAACTGAATAAATGAACGTCTGAGTGAATGGAAGGATGGATAGATGAATAAATGTAAGAATGAGTGTACGAATAAACGAATGAAATTGTCTTCAAATCCAAACAAAAGTAGAATAATGCAATAAAATATTGCTTTGCTTAGCAAAAAAAAAAATAGAAAAAAAATTGAAGAGCTGAAAGAATAATAATAATTTTTAAATTATGATTGCCTACAGCTTAAGCTGTTAACTGTCTGAAAAGATGCAGAGCAAGAACTGTAGCAAAATGACACCAACCAACCAACCAACCAACCAACCAGCCAGCCATTCAACCAACAATAATATGAACACAACACCAACCAACAATGAATCTATGACAACAATGCTCACCAACTCATTTACACAAAACTTACACACTCATAGAATAAATTCCTCTTACAGTTAAATGAAAATTCACAGCCTGAAAATGAAGAGCCGACTAAAAATTCAAATTTCCGCCTTTACACATATATCCGCTACTATTCGTAATACAATGACTATAGATAAATTGCAAAGAAAAAAGGAGGAGGCCTATTCAAAAAAAGTACAACAACTACAACAACACCAAAAATAATGCCAATGTCTAGTTTTTTTGTCGTCAAAAGTTTTATCCATTTAGATGGCTTCCTAAGACTTTCGATGCTTAAATTCCACCAGCAACCAAAACAACTGTATGAATCACAATTTTAATTTGCTTATAGAAGAAGAAAAAACAAAACAGTAGCAATAGAGTCGTAGCAGCAGCAGGAATAGCAATAGCAACAGCAGTAGCAGTAGAAATTTCGTTTGTGTAATGGAAAAATCAAATTTATGGCCGTATGTTTCTCAATACGACTCAGTGAAAACTCATTTTTTCTTTTTTCTTTTCAAAATTTGAAAAGGAAATAAATACTGGTTGGTAGTAGTGTTTGAACTAGTATAGCATTGATATATATATATTTTTTTTGCTTTTTTACTGGCCAACACAATGTAATGCCTACTTTTAGGCAACAATGAATTTTGTACAAAATGTATGAAATTCATATTTGCCTGGAAACTGGCTAAAGTTTGGTAAAATATCTACAGATATTTTCTGTTTTGAAATATTGAGATGTAAATGCTTATTGTTAAAGATGGGTGTATTTGTGTGTGTGTGTGTGTGTGTGTGTGTGTAAAGAAAAGTATGGTACATATAGAAAAATGTATCCAATTTTAAATTGGATTTCATTATAGATTATGACTAAAAGAGTGGTGAGAGCTGAGGCTTAAGAATTATAACAATAAATTATGATGACACAAAAATTAAATCATATATTACAACAGAAGACAAGAAAATAAATTAGGAGAAATACTTTTGCTAGAGAATGGAGCATAACGTTAGGCTTACTAAATTTAATAGGGCCTTGTTTTAGTTCAATTTATTTAAATATTTATAATTGGCAGATTCTTATCGTGTTTTTCAATGTCATATTTTTATTACACTTTAAAATTTTACAATTCCTTAGCAAATATAGAAAAAAGCTGAGACAATCGTTCAAAATTTGTTATTTAAAAAAAATAATCAAAAAAAAATTTATGTTTATTGGCGCCAAAGTAATATTTGCTCTGTGTTTAGTTGGATCAGCAGGTTCCAATTTATTATGAAGTTCTGAAATCGGGCAAGACAATCACAGGTGATCTGCACCGAAAACACATAGAAAAAAAATAGTTTTCATATTCGAAGATTGCATATTCCATTAAAAACAACGTTTATAGGTGTAGTTATAAAATTTTTAGTCAACAAACAAGTTTATTGACTCAATAAAAAAAGTTGTTGCCCAAAATAATTTCTTTCAACAAAATGTTTACGTGACTTGTCAAACAAAATGCTTATCAATTTTTTTTTTTTATTTATTCATTAATTATGATGTTCTAAATTCCCAAAATTTTATTTTTTTACCATATACTAAAATCTATTGTTGGGGGATAACCAGTTCCTATGCGCATTTCGCTGGTTGCTTTGGCTAGATCATCGTTTAGAAACCTTTTTCCAAAGATTTTGAAAAAACTAAAGATATTATACGAATAAAACTAAAAGCGAATGAGAACTACAAACATTCACTATAAAACGGGTGGTGCAACTTTACCCGTCAGACTACAATTGCTTTCGCTCGATGCTGAACGCTCTCACTGGAAAACGGGGTAGTAGAAATCGGCATGAGTGGTTCATGGGCTTAAACTATAAGCAGTTCTTTCAAGGCAACCTAATAAATTTTTAAAAATTCTTATTTCTATGAAATATTATTTTTTATTTATTTATTTATTTACTTATCAGTTATTACAATACAACAAGAAAAAATCTTATATTAAAGTATTGGGTAGAAAAATTGGCATAAGGAAGAATACAATATAAATAATAATCATTAATATTACATGCATACATAATTTAACATTACAATAATTTAACATTACAATACTATTTATTAGTCACAAAATTGTTCAAATATGGCAGTTTTAAAATGACTTGCATTGCGTATAGTTTGAATATAAGAGGGTAGTTGGCTCCATAAGCGAATAGAATTTATGAAAAATTGCTGCGATGAGATGGCTCTTGTAAATTTTACATTGTTGATCTTTTGACCTCTGTTGGATCTAGAAAATATTAATCTTCTGAATAGATAATTTGGTTGTCTGTCATAGATAATTTTGTGCAAGAAGATAAGAGTTCGGCATTTTAATAAATTATCTAGGGTAACATTATATATTTGCTTAGCAAATTGTGAGATGCTATTGTTCCTTTTCACGCCAAATACATATCTAGCAACATTATTATATGTCACATTCAGTTTTCGCCTACTTTCAGCATCACAACTTGCAAATAACTCACAGCCATATAAGAGGGTTGGTAACAGATAAGTCTTTGCAAGCAGCATTCGGATGTGTATTGGCGTAAAATACTGCGATATCCATAGATTTCGCAATATATAAAATGTTTTCCGGCAGTTTGCTCTGATGTGATCTGACCAGCTTAGCTCATTGTTAAATATAACCCCAAGGTTTTTTGCATTTTCTACAACATTAATCGGCGCATTATTCAAATGTAGTGGTGGAATAGTCGGAATATTAGTCATTGGTGATCCAATTACTAAGCACACTGATTTTCTTGGGTTAAGGCTTAAACCATTTGCAGATGCCCATAAAATTATTCTTTGTAAATCTTGGTTTATTAGCCCAACAGAGTTAGACACATCTGATTTGCTGTAACTTGTATACAATTGGACATCATCAGCGTACATTTGTATTTTACAATGTGTAACCTGCAACGGGAGATCATTGGCGTAAATGGAGTATAAAAGCGGTCCAAGTATAGAGCCCTGTGGTACACCTCTTGGCATCAAGCAGCTTGTGGATATATTTTCACCGGAACAAACACTTTGACTTCTATTACTTAAGTATGATGATAAAAGCTTTAACGCAGTTTCAGAAAAATTGTACATTTTTTTCAACTTTAGGCATAATACAGAGTGGTCAACGGTGTCAAAAGCCTTAGAATGATCAAGTAAAATAAGGAAAGATATTATTTTAGGTTTATCAATTTGGCATCTTATTTCCTCAGAAACATCAATAAGAGAAGTCAAACAGCTATGTTTTGGCCTAAACCCGGATTGCCGTTCATTTAACAAAGAGTGCTCATTAAAATAACAACTTATTTGTGCATGTACTAATTTCTCCAACACTTTTGACAGAAAAGACAATATTGCAATTGGGCGGTATGTTTTATCAGTTTTTTTTACTGGTATTATTTTAGCATGCTTCCACATAGTTGGGAATTTCGAGGTTGTTATTATGTTGTTAAACAAATGGGTGAAATGACATAAGGTGTAAGGTAGAGTCAGCTTAATAAACTTTGGAAGTAGGTAGTCAAAACCAGTGGCGTTTGATTTAATACTTAGAAATGATTTAAGTACTTCTTCTTGTGTAAAATGCATAAAATTAAACTCAACAATTTCATTATTATTTACACCATCATAAAAATCAGAGTCGATTTGTGGCATTGGTATATTGGCAAATTGCTGGTTAAGCTGGTTTACGTCAATTGGATGATCATCACTATTGTCATGAGAAACAAGGCCCATTTTTCGTATTTCAATCCACTTTTTACGTGAATCAACAAGTGTTTTAAATTTTTGTTGGTAAAACTGTATTTTCTTCATCCTTATTTGTAAATTTACTGCAGTCCTTGCAGATTTAAAAGTAACATAAAACTCTGGTATTTTAAACCGTTTCCATCTCGCGTAAGCATGGTTTCTTTCTTTAATAAGTGATTTTATATCTGGTATAAACCAAGGTTTACTTATTTGGCTTCTCAACACAAATCTTAAATACTTTTCAATTTCTTAATTTATAAAAAAGTTCTTGGGAATTCGCAAAAAAGAAAATACTACCACAAGTTTTAATTTTTGAAAATAATAAACATAAATAAAATGTTAGATAACTCTCTACACACATCTGTCCCTACATAACTGATAAGATCCCGAATTGAGGAAAAGTTCCTTTAAATGTAAGTTAAAGAAATTTTGCTAAAATTTTTTCAAGAAAATTTTAATTAA
The DNA here is from genome assembly GCA_963931875.1 of Pollenia griseotomentosa. NCBI lineage: Eukaryota > Metazoa > Arthropoda > Insecta > Diptera > Polleniidae > Pollenia > Pollenia griseotomentosa. Next base: position 15,550,736 of record OZ007561.1, read on the forward strand.
AAAAATTTTCTATCATATTGTTAAAAATTTGTTAAAATGGAATTTGCAAAACAAGTTAAAAAAAACAATAAAGGCTGCTCTATTCGGATATGCCGAATCTTATATACCCTTCATCTTGTTGCGATAAAAACAGAAAGCATTTTAAATACCGTTCGTTAGATTCAAATAAATCCATTTTGTGCCACGCCCACCTCTCCAATCCCTCCCACATTTTGTCGGATGTTGTGAATTGATAACCAAGATGCATGTACCTAGTTTAAAAACTTTGGCACTTGCCGTTCTTCAGATCTAAAAAAATCCATATTGTGTTTGTAGGGGATGAACCACACCCACTTTTCTAGTCCCGCCCATAGTTTAAGAAAGTTATTGCATTAATAGCCCAGTTCTTTCAATATAAAAAAGCTATTTTGTGTCACGCTCACTTCTCTTATGCTGCCCGCATTTTGCAAAATCTTGTGTACTTATAACCGTCATACTTGTACCTATTTTGGAATTTTAAGCTCTTTTCGTTCTCCATATATACAGATATTATAATGTCTTTGTATGTGATGTGCCACGCCCAATTCTCCAATGCCGCCCATTTTTTAGAGAGGCTGTGTACTGATAACTTAGATAATTGTACATAGTTTGAAGACTTGGGCTGCAAATAAAAGTAATAAAAAACAACAACAAGCTATTTATGGGTAAAATTCGAGGCTGTCCACAGTGGGAAAAATGGCCAATCTAGTGGCGCTTTAAGGAAATTTTAAATTTTAGAATTTCGCAAATTTTTTTTAATTTTTTTGGTAACTAAGAAACCAACGGATTTTTGGTTTTTTTTTGTTTTGTTTTGCTCTCGATATTCGCTCACCTGTGAGCTTTCAAACTTGACATGTGTTTTAGCAAGTGCATTAATACTTTTCGCGCTTTTTAAAGTTAAAGTTTGTTTACACAACAAAATATTACTTTACATATATTTATATTTAGTGTTTAAATTGAAATTATTAGGTATGTATTAAATAAAAAAATATGTTTGTGATTTGTGCTTATATGTTTTTGTTTTTAAATGTGGTAAACAAATGACCTGTGTAAAATAGTGTTTTATTATATGTAACTTAAACTTCTGTGGAATAAAAGTTGGGAGTATTCGACGAATTTCGCTCCAATGTTTGGTTTATTTGTTTCTATGTTTTGTTTTCTATGTCCATTTGAAAAATTAGCTGCAACTTTTTGCAACTTTATGATTTTTAAAGTTTTTGGCGGTGGAAAATCATGTTTTTTCAAAATATAAAGAAGATTTTTTTGTTAATAAACTGCGGTTTTGTTGATAAGACGCCAACAGAAGAGTTAATGTTAGCAACGAGCATTAGTCTTTTCAAATCTGGAAAAAGGAATGCTTCACAAGTTGTTTCGAAATTGAGCTCAGAACCTACAATATCTTCTAAAATGCTTAAAACTGTAAATGCTGAGCCAAAAGCACCTATTCCATATACACCTGAGGAAGCTTTGGCCCTATATATAGATGGAGACTGCTCAAAAAATACATATAAATTAATGCAATATGGTGCCAAAGAGCGAAATTGTAACATTTATCCACATTTTAAATTAAACAAGTTAGAGTGTTATATTCGGCTGTGCCGAATCTTTGATACCCTCCACCGACAATTTGAATATATCAGGAGTCATATCTATATGATGTCTATTTATTATTAATTTATCTTTATAAAAACAGACATCAGCATTAAAATTGGTTGCGGCTTACCCTATATTAAATTATTGACCGACAAATGCTATTATGATAGCATTATTTATTACGGTTTTAGGCGTACTAAATTGTTTTCCGGGAGTAGGGTTTATATGGAACCTAGGGTTAATTATCGACCGATCTTCATGAAATTTTACAGGGTCATTTCTATTCCTAAAAAACTGTGACGTGCCAAATTTTGCTACGATAGCGCTATTAATAACGTTTAATAGCAGTTTTAGGCGTACTAAACTGTTTTCTGGGAGTAGGGTTTATATGGGGCCTAGGGTAAATTATGGACCGATCTTCATGAAATCTCACAATGTAATTTCCAGTCGAATAAAACGAACATTTTCAATATTTCATGTCATTTCGTGAATTATTCAATCATTTATGTTAGTTTTTGTAACAAAATTATCAATTTTTTAAAGTGGTGGTTCCACATTTTAATTCATAGCTCTGATCCTACTGAACCGATTTGGCTGGATTTCAATCCCAAACTGCTTAGGATAACTACAAGCAATTTGACATCCAGTTTTTTTATTTCTTTTGAGTTTTTCAAAAGTGATCGTGTTTCCAACAGACGGACAGACAGACAGACGGACATGGCTAAATCGACTTAAAATTACTCAAGGATCCAGAATATATATACTTTATGGGATCTGAGATGAATAATAAAAAAGTTTCACACGGAATGACAAACTTAGTATACCCTCTTCACAACTTATTGTGGTGGAGGGTATAAAAAGAAGAAATAGAATTTAGCAATGTCACATTATTCTTATTTTACTTCTCATAAATTTGCATGAATTTCTGATTTTAAGTACTTTTATTGGTGCATGTTGTGTGTAGGGTAAAATTCCAAAAAATAAATAAATAAAAAGTTTTAAAATCGAATGTAATACAAAATTATAAACATACATACTACTATTAATATATTAATTGTCGATGATGAATGATACAGCATTAATGGCGCACACTGTACAGAAGCGGCATATCCCAAAAAAAAATTTTTCTGAAAGAGCATATCCTTTGCTATAATTTCATTAAACATTTCTAATAGATCAGATCAGTAATGAAAAAGATATAATTAAAGCGCCACCAGATTAACCATTTCTACCACTGTGCAGTCGTGGCTTTGTGCTTATCTGCCTGTTTTTAGAAAACGTTAACAAGTGAGTGAGTGAAAACTTATATTAAAAACAACAATAAACAAGTAAGAAAGTATAGTCGGTCAAGCTCGACCATATGATACCCCCACACCACGGTATATAAGAAAAATTTTTGCAAGTGTAACTATTTGGGACCTAGTTTGGAAAAATGCATAGCTAAGGTAGCTATATGAATAATGATCTTTGTTTTAAATTTCATTAAAACCTATTACATAGTTTCGGAGAGGAAGAAATTGCCCCCTTTCTCCACTCGTTGTTCCATTTTTGAAAAACTCCATAGGTTATGTGTCTATATGAATATGGAATATGTTTTAAATTTCATTAAAATCAGTTTGATATTTCCTGAGGGGGGAAAATTGTAACATATCCCGCCTCTTGGTCCCATTTTTTAAAAACTGCGTTGCTTATGTGTCTATAGGAATATGTTATTATCTATGTTTTAAATTTCATTAAAATTAGTTTGATATTTCCTGAGGGGGGGAAATTGTCCCCTATCCCTCTTGGTTCTACTTTTTAAAAAATGTATACCTTATGTGTCTATATGAATACCTTTCTATCTATGTTTTAAATTTCATTAAAATCGGTTCGATAGTGTTTGAGAGGCAGAAATTGCCCCCTATCCCCCCTCTTGATCCTATTTTTTAAAAACTGCATAGCTTATGTGTCTATAATATGTTATTTCTATGTTTTAAATTTCATTAAAATCGGTTTGATATTTCCTGAGGGCAGGAAATTGCCCCATATCTCCCCTCGCGGTCCTCGATTTCATTTTCAATAGGCTTCTTCCTTGTGCCAATTACAACTTATATGCCAAATTTCATAAATTTATCTTCAAAATTGCGACCTGTACTTTGCGCACAAGAATACATGGACAGCCAGCGAGCCAGCCAGCCGGACGGACATCGTAAGATCGACTCAGAAAGAGATTCTGAGTCGATCGGTATACTTTAAGGTAGGTCAATGACCCACATTTTAAGGTGTTACACACATCAGCACAAATGCATAATACCCTCTCCACTATTGTGGTGTGGGTATAAAAACGAAAATTATTTTTTGTTTTCAATATAATTTCTCACTCACTCACTTGTTTACGTTTTCTAAAAACAGGCAGTATATCTAAGCCATTTATAGACCAATCAGGCTGAATTTAACGGAGCATATATGACATATATATATATATACCAACAACCATAAATCGGGTCTTCGAAAGCCCTATTTCAACATACACATGGAAAGACAAACCGACCGACCGACAGATGGACATCAACTATTAGCACCGCTACTCATAAGGATCCATACTTTTTCTCTGTACGATCTTAGATCAATATTGTAGAAATTACAACCGAAATGACAAACTTAAATATTTACATATTGTATACCTTCGATGAAGGTTTAATATGTAATTAACAAGGCCCGGATTTTTATGCGAATGCATATTTGTTGTCGTCAGTCTAAGATTCCCTTTTGCTTTGCGAATCAAGAAAATTGCAGTGAATTGACATCGATTTGTTAGTGCATATTTATGTTGCATATTTTGTAAAAAAAAAACTTCTTTTAATTGCTTTTTTGCCACGCACCATGTTGCAAGCCGTAAACTTTACTTTTAAAAAATATTAAAAAAAAAAAAAATCAAATATTTAATAAATATCTAAGTGACTTAAGTTACATGATTGTTTTACTTTTAACTTTTCTTTATTTTTTGTGTTTTTTTTTTTTTATTTTAACTTCTAATTTTGTGGTTACTATGAAATTACATGGAATATGGTTGTACATAAGTATGTATTTATGTTTCATATATCGAAATGTCGATATTTTTAATTTATAAAAATCGATATTCCAAAAAAAATATCGATGCGATACACAAATATCGACATATTTTTTCAATTTGCCCATTACTTAAGGTACGTTCAGACCAGTGATGTTAACTTTTATTTTTTCATTACCGTACGGCCCTCTAAAAATTACCGTTTTTGAGAAGAAATAACCGTACGCAAAGATTTTTAATCAAAACATTAATGTGCTGTTTTCAAATGACAGGCGATTGATTGTGTAGTAAAATTTATATGAAAGGACTCAGTCCATCGCTTGTCATTTGTTAACAGCACATAAGAGCATTATTTATAAACTATTTATTTAAATTTTAAATGTGTTTTAAGAAAAATCGGAATTTAAATTTTTGTCTTAAAATACATTTTTAACCAAAATTATTGTATTTTTTATGAATAAGATTGTAAAATAATTTTGAATTTGATCCGTACGTGAATTGTTGATTTTTAAACAAACAAAAAGTTAAATATAAAATTAATAATATACAAGGGTAATTTAATTTTTCTTATTTTGCACTTATCGGTGTTACGAAAACATTTATAGAAACATAATGTTCTTAATTTTTTTTTGTTATAATATTTATCTATGTATTTTTAAATGGAAAATCACCTCTCAAAAATTAAACCTTTAAACCGTACATATGTAAGTACGTATATTTATACCTAAAATCCAAATTTGTTTAAATTACCGTATTGTAAATAAAATTACCTTGCTACCTTTTGCGGCCCAAAATTACCCTAAAAAAGTGTAATTACCGTACGGTTAACATCACTGGTTCAGACTTATGAAATATTTGACGAAAATATTTGTTCTGATATTTGCTTCAAGCAATGTGAAACAAAAAAAAATTTTGTTTAGTGTTCAAACTAGGCTCAAATATTTGACAATTTTTGTTTGTTAAAACAGTTGGCAAATAGTGTCAAATAAAATAAATTAATTCATGTTTGCCATGCGTTCAGACTAAAACAAATATTTGCATTAAATAATTATTTAATGAAAGTGTCTAAAAATAAAAATATATTTCCCAAATAGTAAAAATGAGCGCAGAAGCTATTTTATTTGTTTTATTCTGTGGAGCAGCATCTCTTATAGTGTTCAAACAGGAGAATGTTAAAGGAAAAAAAACTGGAAGACAATGGGAACATGGCTAAAATTTGCGAAAAATTGCAAACTTGAAACCAAAGCCTAAAATATATTTGAATTCGCTAAATCGGTTAAAAAACAAAATGTCGGGAGAAAAAGAAAAAAAAATTGCAAAAAAGCGAAAATTCGCAAAAAGTTTAGATATTTCAAACAAGCCATAAAATTTATTAAAAGCGCCTAAAACTGTAAGGAATGGCAAAAATTCGATAAAAATTGCTAAAATAGGGGAAATTCGCAAAAATTTGCTAACAGCGGTATTAAAGCCCTTATGACACTACATTTTTAATGCATTGTTCAAGTTTTGGTGAGCAGTACAAATATAATGTAATACAAAAATTAACCAAGTGCAAAGAGTTAAGCTGTATTAAGATAAATGGCAAACCGTCAAAAATTTTACTAAAGTTATCGATAAAAAATGAAGTTATGTCAAAAAAATGTAAAATTGTTTAACTTAAAATTGACATTTCCAGCTTGAACTATTAAAAGTGTTGCTGAATCAGCGGTTAATGGGCAAATTCAGCGATTTACCGCTTTCTGTTTTTAGGTTTCTCATAAACAAAAAGTTGGCAACATTTAATAAAATAAACAAAACAGGGATGGCTAAGTTGTTTCAATTGTACTTTTTTGTTGATACTTTTTAAACTAAGATTTATAATACCTTTTTGTGGTGTTTTGTATGAACGTAAATAAAATTAATTTCAACTAAAAAAAATCTTTTAGTAAAATTAGGGTAAAAAAGTAAAAGTTTTAAAGGTTGTTGGTACAATTTTAAAAATTCTCAACGCCATCCCTGAAACAAAACCATAACAAGAGAAAAAAAAAACTAAAATCTTTATTTACATTATGTATAGTTAGCTCTTTCTAACATTTACTGTTTCTTTTCTATATCAATTAATGAATAAAAAATGTAGTGTCATAAGGGCTTAAAGCAAATCCTAATAATTATTAAAAATCGTTAAAGCTGTAAAGATTCACAGGGAAAATCACTTTTTCGCGAGAATTGCTAAAATTCGCGAAAAATTGCAAACTTGGAAACAAACCCTAAAATTGATTTGAAATCGGTTAAAAAAAAAATTGTCGGAAAATAACAAAAAAAAAATTTTTCCAAAAATAGCGAAAATTTTTAATATTTCAAACAAACTATAAAATTGACTAAAAGTCCCTAAAAGTATAAGGAATGGCAAAAATTCGGTAAAATTGCTAAAGTAGCGGAAATTCGCAAAAATTTGTTAATAGCGGCAGATAGCAAAGTTTAATAATTATTAAAAATCGTTAAAGCTGCAAAGAATCACATGAAGAAATCGCTTCTATCGTGAAAATGGCTAAAATTTTCAAAAAATTGCAAACTTGGAAGCAAACCTAAACCTAAAATTTATTTGAAATCGCTAAATCGATTAAAAAACAAAAAAAAAAAAATGTTGCAAAAAATATCGAAAATTCGCAAACAATTTTAATATTTCAAACAAGCCATAAAATTGATTCAAGTCCCTAACACTATAAGAAATGGCATAAATTCGACAAAAATTGCTAAATTACCGGAAATTCGCAAAAAATTTGCTAATAGCGGTATGATAGCCAAGTCTACTAATTATTAAAAATCTTTAAAACTGTAAAGAATCCGAAAACTTACAGGAAAAATTGCTTCTATCGGGAACATGACTAAACTTGTTTGTCGTTGTTTGCACTTACAATTTTTTTGTAATATCAAATAAATGTTTGCTCAAAAATAACTAAAAAATATTTGATATTTTGTGTTCACATTGGACAAATATTTGTTCGCCGGCAAATACTTTTAATTGCTCGAAATCAGCTTTTATTTTATTAGACACTCAAAAATATTTTGTGTTGAGACTATGTTAATGAAATATTTGATGTTTGCTTTCAAATATTTAATCAGTCTGAACGTACCTTTAGTGAATTTATAGTTTTTGTGGGATGCTTATTGGTGCTTCAAATAAATGCGCTGCTGAGTGGGAAATAAAAATAAAAATCAATTAACGAAACAAACGTCATTGGAATTATGCACAGGTTAGTATGGCAAAAGGAATCACAAAACCTTAAAACATGAAAAGAATACAGACGGTGGGTTAGACAAAGACCAAATTTTTTCTCCGAAAAAAGAAAAAATTTTAGAGGAATAAAATAATCCGTCGAGGGTAAAATTGTAGGATTTTTTTTTTTTTTTTTTTTTTTAAGAAAGTATTTGCCGAGAGAAAGAAATTTCTTGAGAATATTCTTGATAAGGCTGAATATTAAATATAACAATCAACTCGAAGTTCAGTTTAACTATCGGAAACCACTTGTTATAGTTTAAAGTTCGTAAAAGTTAATTTTGCGTGAATTCCCCATTAAAATTTGAAAAAGTCCCAGTTCGTAAACAAATTAATACAAGGTGGCGCAAAAGTTGTCACCCCATGTTCTTTGACTGTAATTTTTTAATAAATGAAAAACTTTAGTTTTGATTTTCGATTGTGTTTGTTAAGGTGTAAACATTTTTTTTTTCATTAAGTATAAAAAATTATATCAGTCAAGTGGCTAACGCCAGTTTTGATAACCATTCTAAACCGATTTATGTCATTTTCCATTACTCTTGCCAAAACTACCTGTGATAGGTTCCCTCATTACTGACGAATATTCCCTTTGATGAGTTCAAGAGTATGAGACCTATAATATATATTAATGACTTTAAGAAACCCCTTAAAAAAGAATCTAAAATGATTAAATCAGGCAATCTTGCCGGGCAGTGCCAAATCACCAAAATGAAGGATGAGGGGAACTGGAAATACAACTCTCAGAATTTCATTAGTAGATTGTGCGGTATGTGCCGTTGCTTTAACCTGTCCCGCCAGTCCCAGTTCGCCCAGTTGAGGTATGAGAAAGTCGTTGAGCATGACTCTTTAAAGCTCGCCATTCACAGTCGGCATTTTTCCCGCAGAATTTTTAAAAAAAATAAGGCCCGAGGATGCCTCCAGCGTAAACCCAGCACCATAGTAACTTTGAGTGTGTGTAATGGCTCTTAGTGTGTTTTATGCGATAATTGTGCTTATTTTCATATCCAAAAAGATGTAAATGGGACTCTTCGCTCATGATGATTTTTGATGAAAAATTTCGCAAAAAAATGTCGAAGCAATTATTCTCCCTTCTGGAGAATTATAGCGCTCCATTTTTATTTACGTATATTTTTTATCTGCTTACTCAATAAATATCAAAGAAGAACTGACATTTACCGCCATTTGAATAATATATAACATCTTCCGATAAGACAAAGACTTTTGTGCGAACCTGTATCTTAGATAAGTATAAAACGCTTATCTTTTTTTATTGAATATGACAAAGTTTATATATTCAAAAGTCTTAAAGTAAAAAAACTCCAAATGACTTATCAAGTTTATTGTTTTCAAAAAAATACATGCCATTGGAAATCACAAATAAATTTACAAAATATTTTGACGTAATGAAGACAATTATTAAGACAAATGAATGTGCAAACTAAAACTCAAAGCTTATCAAAACTTTGATGTCAATATTGTTAATAAATAAAGGTAATAATCAAGGCATATAAATATTAAAATAAAAAGCTAATCAAATTTTTAATGTCCATGCAGGTAATAAAAAATTCATAGAAATGTAATTATGCTTGTTTGTTGTAAACCAAAAAAAAGTTTTCTAAACACTACTAATGTACAGTAAAAATATCACAATTAAAGTAAATTACAAGTCATTTAAATATACAACGTAAATACATAAAATCTAATCAAGAGACCCCTTGTTTGTATTACAAAGATAATAAAGGCGTCATTTAAAACGATAGCACATACAAATGTGTCATCGTTTAATAATTATTATCTTACATTCAAACAATTAAAAGCTATTTATAACTACAATAGCAACTAAATCTTTTTTCAAATCAATATCGGACATTTATACATAATATTTATCTTTGTTATATCTTTTTCACTTAAACCAGTTCTCTGGCCAATCTGTGCCTTAGGATCCAGGGTTTTTAAAGTATCTTTGCCATTCGCGGAAAAAGCTTTAGGGCCGTAATGCAAACAACTCTCATAATCGTAGCCCACATCAAAATCTGTTACCACAGAACTTTTATATTTCTCAAAATTGAATTCTTTGCCCGGTGTAATATTGTCATATAGAATTTCTATGAACTGATCACGATCAGCGTCGCTTTGTTGGTGATAGAAACCCAGAGCGTGCATTAATTCATGCATTATCGAGCCAGCGCGGAAGCAGCCTTGGTTTAGGGGGTAAACTTCTAAATTCATTTGCTGAACTTTAGCCAAATAGCCAACGGCTGTATAGCAACCGCCTGCATCAGATGTTATGGCCACATAGTAGGGCTGGTAGCTATCGGCCTCTTGAAAACGAACACAGGTGCGGGATTCGATCATTGCAATGCCTTCGAGAATGGCCTGACGATGTGTGGAGTCTAGAGGGGTTTTAAAAAGTTGTATTAATGTCCTGATAAAAGAGAAGTGATTAATGATGTATCTGTGTTAAATAATTCCTGAAATTCTAACTTATTTAAACAGTTAGTAATAACATTATTTCAAACCTTAGAGAAAAAGCATACTTTTATTTCAAATATCGATTTTACTTATACATTAGGAAGTTAAAAAATTTTCCTCTTCTTAAAAATGGTGGTTAAACTCGTAAAACAGATTTAGAATCAAAATAAGCTAAGTCATCCCCAGTTTGATATCATGCCACTTTTTGAAATAGTATGATATATATAAACAAAGATTGTTTCTTTAATCTTTTTCCTACCAAATTTAAATCAAGAGTTTAGAAATTGTTTGACTTTTTTTTACTACCCTGCAGGAAATGTCACTAGTGACACCAGCACTATAATTATACCCCATACAATGTTCTTTCCCCAACAAACACGGAGCTTTGACTTCAAATTGAAAATGATTTGAAATCAAACGTTTTCTCAAACGACAAACGTTTGATAATGATTTGAAAATCATTTGAAAATCATAGCATTCTCAACAAAAAGGGGAAATTATTATCAAGTTGAAAAATGCCTTTATTTTCAACTTGCTTTCAAACGTAATGCTCAAATGTTTTTCAAATGTGGATTATAATACAATGTGGAACATAAATAAAAATATTTTATTTTTTTAATTTAAATTCATAATTTATTTAAATAAACTGTGAGATTAACATTCATAGCAGTAAGTAATTACAATGATTAAGAATACGAAAAAAAGGAAAATAAAACGGGAAAGTAAAGAAAGTTGGTTGAACGATCGCGGTTCTACAATCCTCAAAATAGAAGGGTGCCAATTATTTCGTCTTTGCAAGGATTAGAGGACGAAAAGGACTTTATTTCATCTTGTAGCTATGGTGCCGAATGTTTATCTCACAGTTTATTTAAAAAAATAATGAATTTAAATTGAAAAAATAAAATATTTTTATTTATGTTCCACATTATATTATAATACACATTTGATAAACATTTGAGAATTACGTTTAAAATCAAGTTGAAAAAAGGCATTTTTCAATTTAAAAATAATTTCCCCTTTTTGTTGAGAATGCTATGATTTTTAAATGATTTTCAAATCATTATCAAACGTTTGTTGTTTGAGAAAACGTTTGATTTCAAATCATTTTCAATTTGAAATCAAACCTCCGTGTTTGTTGGTATTATGTAAAAAAACAACCCGAGACTTTTACCGCAATGATTAAGATGAAGATGAATTTTTGAGACGAATGAAAAAACGCATTTTACCAACAAACAAAGCTATAAAAATTATTAATATAAAAAATTATAAAAACAAAACTATAAAAATTATTAAAATTGTTAAAAAAAAAATAAATAAAAAGAGATTCAGGTATATAGTATAATGGAAGACTACCAATTTTTAGACTGGACAAAAAAAAAGAATAGAGAAATTTTATATTCTTTTGTTAAAAATAACATAATTATTCATAACACAGTGCAACAAAATTCCGGTCATCGCCGCCAGCCTCAATACTTGCAACGCGAAACGAAACTAGACTATTGGTAACCCCCTAACACTCATGCAGAAAATATTCGTAGAACATTTAAACCCTCTAAAGTGCCGTTTTAGAATACTTCTGTGGGGAAGTTAAAAAAAGACAAAAATTACCCCTTAAAATGAGAGTTAGAGGGTTAATAAATTCTAAGAAAAGAATCGCCGTACGATTCTACTACAGACATCTGAAATTATTTTTTAACTCAGAATTTAAAAATTTTAGGGGCCGATATTTCGGGAACCCGAGTTAACTTTTCAAAACCCTTTGGCAGATTTGCTTTACCAATAGTCTAGTTTCATTTTGCCTTGCAAGTATTGAGGCCGGTTTTTTTTTTTTTTTTTTTTTGTTGAACAATGTAATTGGTGACTGATCCGTTAAGAGTCGAGGGCAAAGTAGTGCTAAAATCTGTAGGGCCACTGTCACAGTAAATAAGATCCTCAAAAAAAAACTTTACTTTCACGGGCTGTGAATAATACTATTCTGCTTTAAAAAAAAAACATAGTTATTGCGATTTTTTATTTTTTGGATAAGGCAAATTTTTTCATTTTGAATGGACAAAGTTTCCGACTTTTGTCGTTATTAGTATTTTCACCAGCGACGGTTTTTGTTGGATATAACATTATATTATAATGACTTTATTTGTTTTGCTTGAGCTCTAAAATCTCGTGCTTAGTTTCCGAAAATACTTTACAATTTAACACAGATGACGCGTGTAAAGTGAATATTTCACCAAACTCACCAAAATTTCCCACAATTTTATAGTGCACAATATTATTGGGCCACCTTTTTGATTCATCTACTAAGCCATTGCGACCTTGTACTTTCGAAGTTAAAGCACGCACTTGGTCTTCGGTTAATATCATATCTCCTTCAAATTTTCCAGCTGAAATTTCCGGATCTACTTCTTCGTTTCTCAAAGGCCCAGCATTGATTTCAATCCATAAAATCATAAACAATATTCCGAAGTACATTAAAACACAACGTTTAAGAAACATGTTAATTTATTACAAATTCAACAAAGACTAAGGTGAATTTCGAATGTTTTAACAATTTTAACAACTTGAATTACTTTCTATATAAAATTTTTTTAATACAACTGGAAAAAGTTCCTCACAAACGTATTGCAAATGCAACAATAAAATTATAATATTGATAAGATTAAATGGTCATTTACTACAAGTAATTTCTAGTAGCCTAAACTGAAGTGTGGTGGGGTAACAGATAGTGAAGATATCTACGAAATAAGTAAAACAAGATGTTTAAAATCAATCAATAACCTGTACTAAATAAATCTGAAACAATTAAAAAAACTATTTAAAATAAAGCAAGTTGAGGTTTAGAAAAGTGATATATGAAATATTTTTGTAAATATTAAGATAAGGACAACTAGAAATTAAATTCAGCATTTTGTTAGCTTCCACAACTAGTTGTAAAGACTTTTTTAATATTCATCTCAGACCCCACAAAGTATATTTTTTTTTTTTGGTCTGTGAGTAATTCTAAGTCGATTAAGCCAGACGGACATGTCTGTTTAAATCACGTTCACTTTCGACCTAAAGGCTCAGTTAGCCGGGAGTAACAGTAACAGTAACCTTACCGTAAAAAAGTAAGACCAATCTATTTCTTACAGATTGAGACGTAACATCTTACTGCTAACTAAAATCGTTCTTATTGCTTTACAAACAACAAAATCAATCAGCTAATTTGCAACATTACTGTTACTCCCGGCTAACTGAATCTTTCTAGTTCTCCTAGGCGGTTTGGCCAACATCTTACACCTACCACCAATTTGCGAAGATGTTAACATCGTCCTATAAGAAATACATAGGGCTTAAAAGCAACATCTTTGCAAGTTGTTCGTTCCTATCTCATTTCATTCCATTCTACATCTTTTGATTTTTTTTAGTGTTATCACTTGAAAAGTAGAAATAAATTCTATTATGGCAGCAGCACTGACAAAATGTTATTTGTTTTTAAAGAAAAGGTTTTTTTATAATTTTATTTACAGTGCATTGATTTTTTTTTTTTTTTAATTTTATTTCTGTATAACTTTGTTGCTTGTTTTATTTAATGTACTAATGTTTGCCTCGACCATTAGTTCATATGAATTAACATGTTACGAGCATTTGTAGCGGATTGATTTGTCGAGGGACCAACCTTCGGCTCATTAATTCTCTTTCACTTAAGTCCGTGAATGTTTAGTTTCGTTTTGTAACTTTAATAATAAAAAAAAAATCAGAAAGTACCAATTAAAAATAAAAAAAATACCAAAAACTCTTATTTAACAGTTTCTTAATCTCTCTAGCCTCTGCATGTTGAATTTTATGTTTCTAGGCTCAGTATAAATAAAAATTGCAAAAGTACCAGTTAAAGAACGAAAAAGTACCAAGAAGATCCCTCTTACAGATTCTCATTTACGCAGTTCCTTGCATTTTCATTTTTATGTTTTTAGGTCTAATACTAAGAGGAAACTCAAAAAGTACGAGTTAAAGAACAAAAAAATACCAAAAAGTTTCCCTTTATAGATTCTCACCCACTTAGGACATCTAGGTTCAGTATAAATAAAAATTGCAAAAGTACCAGTTAAAGAACGAAAAAGTACCAAAAATATCCCACGTACAGATTCTCATTTACGCAGTTCCTTGCATTTTCAGTTTTATGTTTTTAGGTCTAATACTAAGAGGAAACTCAAAAAGTACGAGTTAAAGAACAAAAAAATACCAAAAAGTTTCCCTTTAAAGATTCTCACCCACTTAGGTTAAATTTTGTGTTTCAAAGTTTAATATAAACGAAAATCAGAAAAAGTACCAGTTGTAGAACAAAAAAGGACCAAAATCTCCCCCTTACAGATTCTTATTTACCCAGAGCCATGTATGTTTAATTTTATGTTTCTAGTCCCAATATTAATGAAAATTCGAAAAGTACCCGTTGAAGAACAAAAAAGAGCCGATGGTTTTCATCTTATAGGTTCTCATTTACTCATGGTGTTTTCTTTTCTACAAAAAAATGTGACATTTTATTTTAAAAAAATGCAATTTGGTGTCTGTTTCTTAAAAATTTTGCTCCCGAAAAGGGTGGCATGTTTTATTCTAAAAAAAACTCATCCTTTTCGTGAGCAAAATTTTTAAGAAACAAACACCAAATTGTATTTTTTAAAATAAAATGTCACATTTTTTTTTTGTAAAAAAGAAAACACCATCAGGCCCATAGTTGGGGGAAGTGCACTAAATTTTGATTTAAATCAGCAGTGCACTATCAATTAATAAAAGTGCAAAAAATTAGTTAGCACTCTTTTTTACCAGCTTTATGCTGATTGCTATTTTTTGAACTACCACCAAAAAAATTTAGTGATAGTGCAAATTTTTTCACTATCACTAAACGCAGATTGAATGCAAAATTTGAACATGCAATCAAAAAATCTGCATACAAATATTGTCTCACTAAAATTTAAAAAATGTAACTTTGTATGTGGATTATTTTTGATTTCTTTTGAGGATATGCATAAGCAAAGAACATTAAACAAAATGAAATTTTGTCAATAACGGAATAATTATTGGCTTTAATCATGAAAAACAAGTCCTTGATTTTAAATTAAGTGCAACATTTTTAGTTGCACTCAAATGAGTGAAGAAGAAAAAAGTTGCAATAAGCTGATGATTGCTTTTTTTAAATCAAACTATTTTTTTTTTTTTTTTGAGTGCAAAATTTTTTAACATCACTATCACTCACGTTTAGTGAGGCTGCAAATTTTCAATTTATCACTCAACATCAACAAAATGATTGCAATATTTTTGCACTATGACTAATGGCCAATTTTCAGGATTGATATTAAAACACATTTATGTTTAAAATCGTTTTAAATACAAAATTCTCTTCTTCACTAAACACTTAAATAAAACTTAATTTACCGGTGTGGTACATTTAAATTCAACTTTAGTTTCCATTGGCATAACTTAGCAAGGTGGCCTCAATATGATAACAATACAACAACAACAGGCAAAGCAATAACATTCATCTGTTTTTTGAGACCACCTTGCAAGTAAATAAAATTTTTTATGATATTTTTTTTTGTATTTAGTAGTGCTGCCATACTTTTATCTTAATTAAATAAGACTTTTCAAATAAAACTAAAAAATTCAATCTGTACGATTTAAGTTTATATGAAAATTAACTTAATATAGACTTTAATACTATCCTGAAAATTGGGCATAACTGTGAGTTGAAACTGCAAATTGAGTGCACTACCCCCATCTATGTTCAGGACCGTGCACCTATAATTTTATGTTTCTAAATTCAATTTCGTAGAAAATTCTAAAACTACCGTTTGCAGTACCACTGAAGTTAAGGAAAAAATTTAATTTCCCGTATTTCATTTTTTTGATACTTTTTTCTCTCAATTGTAGTATCAAAAATCAAAATATTGTAGTTAAAACCCATGATTTAATACCAATATGTCAATACATGGAGAAAAATGTTTTGAAAAAAAGTACCAAAAATAGAGTACGATTTTTACCCCCTTAACGTTGCAATTTCGAAAAAGTACCTTATATATATATATATATATATGTAACGATTTTGCATATATTTGTTACGATTTTGGTATAATCTTTATTTCTGTTTATTGATTTAAAGGTTAGATGGGGTGACAAAGTAGGCCCGAATATCAAAAAAGTACCAAACACCTGTCCACTTTTTTGTAATAAACATCGATAAGTTTTAAATTTTGTTGTATCTCTTTTAGTTTTGGGGAGGTTATGAGGATATGAGGTGTTTACCCTTTTTTACCCCTCAGATTTTAATTCAATATATCGTCGCAGGAATTAAAGAACGCTATTACTGAAAAACCATAAAATGTTTACCAGAGCCAAAAAAACCTGTATGAAAGAAAGTAGAAAAAAATTCATATCACAAAAACTATACAACTTAGGAACATGGTTTTAAAAACTTATTTTTATTTTTCTCGCTTTATATATTGGTTGTAAACATTTCCTCTGAAGTCTATTATTCCCGGTGATTCTGCGGCTTATTTTTTTTTTTTTTTTTTTTTTTTTTTTTGCAAAGGTGAATTTTTTTTCATCATACAAATATGGAACCGGGATCAATCGACGCAGTATTTTTGTTCTGATAAAAAAGATGAAAAAAACGTATTTTCGATTTTTTGTCAGTTACAGCGTTCTTTAATTCTTGCGACGATATATTGTGCACTGGCGTAAGTAAATGCCTTTCAAATTGTGTATTTTTTTCAAATCAAATGACGAACGGAGAAGGAAAGTGTTCTTAGTTCTTTTGCTTTTGCTGTTTTATATATAGGATATTTAAAATGTACAAATTGCATTTTTGTTTGTTAAATTTTATTTCTGTATTACTTTTCTTTGTGTGTTTTTTGATCTTTTACATTTTTAATTAATGGTAGATGTTAGATGTAAGTAATTTTATACATCTTCCATGCGTTTCATCTAAATGTTGGTCAGTGTAAAAAGCCTAAAAGCGCCATTAAATGAATTGTTATTGTATACCTTCCCAGTAAAAAAATTTGGGTTTTTTGCGAAAATAATTGAAGAAGGCATTTAAACAAGTAAAAGCAAATTATTAATGAATATGTTAATAAAGTTAGCCATTCAAAAAGCACTTTAGGTGTGCTTTGTTTGCATGTTAAAAGAAGCGCTTATTGTCAGCAGAAAATAGTCCACCAAACCGGGAACACCCCAAACAAAAATCAGGCATCCCATCAGCAGGTTTGAAGCAATTTGAGGCATGAATTCATACATACAACCTGCTCCTTTGGGAGCACATTTTTTAATGGGTTTGGTTTTTGTAACTTTTTTTTTGTTATTATTTATTTAAAATAATAATAAATGAAACGCAAACAAAACATTTCCATAGAAAGAGAAGACTAAGCTTTTAGAAAAACTTTGTGATTTTAAAAAGTTCAATACAAAAACTGACTTATTCGAACATTTGTTTAAAACATGCCCAAACGACTCACACTCTTACCACACGTAGCGATATCAAACACAAACCTGATTTTTTTCAACCCCCTAACCGATTTATCCCAATATGTGAATAAAGCTCGCTTATTATCCAAATCCCAAATGCACAAATGAAATGTTTACTAAAGGATTTTTATTTTACTCAACGTTGAACTTTGTAGCATGATTAGAATTGATTAAAATTTAGTTGTATTTCAAATCAAGCAAAAAAGAGATTTTATTTAGTTCTCTGGTAACCACAATCCCAAATATTTAATACTCTACTTTAAATGACAGACCATTGACAATTTAACTGACATAAATCCAGCAAAAACATTTTTTGGAGAGCCAATAACATGAACATTTTACGGTAAACAGAATCATTGATTTTTATTTTCAATAAATATTATAAATAGAAACAGAATGGCGATTTAAATAATTTGATTGAAAAACCGTGTGCCTTTTGCCTTTTCTAAAAATATAATGAAAAATATTGCTAGACGTATGAATGTTCAATAAAACTGATTAATTTTATACAGCTAATAAAACAATAAATGTCCACGTTTTGATAAAGACAAATAAAGAAATTTTACATTAGTGTAAATAGAAATAAATTGCATAATTTGACAGTTAAGGACATTGAAGTTTATTGAGTACAAGACGTTGTCATTTTGATGTACATACATATATAAATAAAAATTTTTAAAAAGAAATATTTTTAACAAAAAATAATCCATGAATTATAAAGAATGTTTAGTACAGAAAACAACTTTTAGAATAATTTTAATAATACATAAGGCCTAGTACTCTGTTCGAACGTGCGAAAAATGTTGAGCAACATTGATTATTTCACACGAAAATTTTGTCATGTATGTATCAATGTTGTATATCTTGCGGTTTTTCAAAACTTAACGTTTTTATTACTTACAAGCATACAACATTACTTTGCGAAGGTAAACAAAAACCATAGTTGGGGGTAGTGCACCAAATATTGATTTAAATCAACATTGCACTGTCACTAAATAAAACTGCAAAAAATTAGTTTTTACCAGCTTAAGTGATGACTGCTATTTTTTTCATTAGCACTAAAAAAATTAATTGGTATTGCAAATTGTTTCACTATCACTAACTGTGATTGAATGCATTAAAGTGCATGGTTTTCTGATGATATGCATAAGCAAAGAAAATTTAACTTAATGAAATTCTGTCAATAACGGAATAATTCTTGGATTTAATCATGAAAACACAAGTTTTGTATTTTAAATTGTTTGCAAAATTTTTAGTCAAATAAGTGAAGAAAAAAATATTGCAATATACTAATGATTGCTTTTTTTTAAATCAAATTATTTTTTTAGCGCAAAATGTTTTAACATTAAAATCACTCAACATCAACAAAATTATTGCAATCATTTTGAACTAGTGCACTACCCCCATCTATGACAAAAACCATGTGTTTTGATAATTATCATTAAAAAAGTAAAACAATATTATTTAAATAATTTTCTAAAGTAAAAAACAAAAAAATTTTATTATATTATTAATTTTTGCACTTTTCTGCATTTTTCTTTTTGAAGCGCTTGTTATAAACCCCATCTCACATATGCAAAAAAAAATACAAAAAATGATTAGCTGTTGCTTAAAATTCCGTGCGAAATAATATGAGCTGCACTTGTTTCGCACGGAAAATGTGTCTAGAAACTTTTCGCATGTTTTTCATAATATAAATAGAGTACAACTCTATCAACATTTTTTCGTTTGTATTTCACAGAATTTTTTTTTTTTATTATTGATTTTTAAAACATTTCGCACGAAATACTGAACAGAGTACCAGGCCAGTTAAAGTCAGAGTTCAGAAAAATTCATTTATGATCGTTCATAAAAAGGCATTTATGAGTTTCCTCATGAGAAATCTAAAATATGTTATCTTTTTTTCACAGTCATGAGTGAAATGGTAATTTTTCGGGTATTCGCACATGAACGAGAAAACTTTAGTTTTCCTCACAGATGAGAAATTAGTAACAACAAATTTTAGCTACACTTCTCACTAGTAATGTTGTTGTGCTCGACAATTTGTACTACCACAACAGTATTAAAAGCCTGTGTGTGTATTAAATATATGTTTTGATTATTTTCATTCATTGTGATGAATGTTAATTATGAATGAAAAAATTATGGTCGTTTTGGTCTCTATAATAGTTGAGAATTAATGTAAAACAGAAGGAGTGCTTATAAAGGTCTTCTAAGGCTGGAAAATGTTTGAATGGGATGGTTTCTAAAAGTGAAATAAATTATAACTTGACACTAAGTAAAAAAATTGGAAAATGGATGAAATAAGTAACCATAATATTGTTACTTTTGTCGAAGTTCTGAAAAATGTTGATCATATTATTGTTAACTTTGAACATAATATGGTTAATGTTGACCATTATTATGGTTAATATTGAACAAAATATAGTTAATTTTGAACCAGTTATGGTTAACCATTGGCCAATGTGCAGTTGATTTCAGGCACATTTTTGTTGATTTTAACCCTGTTATATAGTTAATATTATAGTACCCTGTAAACATAAACATTGTTAAAATCCAACCATAGCTTGTTGCTCTTAGAATCCAACCATATTTTTGTCTGCGTGTACTTTGCACACAAGGTTTACATGGACATCCAGCCAGCCAGCCGGATGGACATCGTAAGATCGATCATGGTGGAATAAGTACAAGCTAAAGTCATTACAAATTTTGTTCTCAATTTAAAACTCATTTAACGTCAAACAAAAGAATATAAAGAGAACAATTAAAACAAGCGTCATAAGTCAAATAAATTAATTTGACATAACATGGGTAAATAATCATCTTAGAAACCTGATTAAATAACATGGGTAAATAATCATCTTAGAAACCTGATTGCGGTTATAACTGCCCACTGGCCCATTGGGAGGCACGCCCAGAGGCTGGGGCTCCCTTACAATGACTTATGTAGAAGTTGCGGCGGGGAGGAGGAAGAGTCAACGGAACATCTTCTCTGTAATTTCCCGGCATTCGGAGATCTAAGACTCGAAATGTCTGGTCGAAGAGCCCTTGGGGACAAAACTTGTCTCTCTGATGTTGATGTAAACAGGATCCACTAGCAGCCAGATAACTTAGGACCCATGGGAGACGGTGTGGCATGGTAACACAACGGGAACTAATTAATGGACCCACGTGAGCTGTGCTTGATCACGGCTGCCAATGGAACCTAACCTATGGGTAAATAATGACAACTCTATCTAATGAACATACCTTGTACACGCAAAGAAAAAAAATGGTTGTGGTCAACATATTCTAAGAGCAACATATTATGATAAGATTCATTATTGTAGCAACCATATTGCAATTATTATTGAATCATATTTTGATCAAATATATTCGTAATATTACATCATAATATTTTTCCCTTGAACATAATATGTTACGAAGTAATCATATTATTATCATGTAAATTATAATGAGCTTAGAAGTGTGATACAGCACCACTTTCACATCAATAAAAAAAATTGAAATTTTTTTGCATCGATTTTTTTGTTTGCACTTTACAATTTTTTTTTTTTAATGTAAAAACAATTTCTTTATTTTTTAATTTCTTAAAACTTGTTTTTTAATGGGTATTTTTTCATTTGTTGAACCAATCGCTAACAAATAATTCGTTAGGCATATTTAAAACAAACGACGCAACTGTTACAAAGTTCGAAAAATAGTTTTTCTTAATCTTCTTCTAATCAAACATTTTAACAGTTCCTTGTTATTACTACGCGCAAAGGACTTCCTTTTAGTAACTTTTGTAACACCTTCAAGGAAATGGAAATAATCTTAACATTTTTCATATTTAAGAATATAATTTGTTACCTTTCTAAATGTCTAATTTCTATTGTGCTTATAATAATTTATTAAGAAAACTTTTATGTTACTACATTTCTAAATACATATTTGTATAGTTATTATTCATTATGAAATATTCCAAGAAATAAATATGCGTTTATAGAAGGTAGAGATAATAAAATCCGCTTCTATTAGATAAACTTTTTAGTTGCTTAGGCACATGATGATTATGAAAACAAAAAATCCAAATACACGCATTAACACACAAGCAAACTAACACTTAAGAGTATAAACAAATACACATGTCATTGAATTATGATTATTAATTACTTTACCTGCTTTGATTATTATCACCTGTCTTTTAGTTTAGTTACAAACCATTAATATTATTTCAAACACACACATGCATTTTCACTCATTCACACACACACACTCGCACATGCTTAAGAATAAATATTGCTAATGAATGGAAATTCAAAATAAGAACAAAAAAACACGAAATGAGTTACGATTATAAAGCATATCTTAAGGGTTTAAAACAAAGAGAGATCGCTTTGGGTATGAGAAACGGAGAATGGGCTACAAAATGAGAATAAAGGAAGGAAAATTCCTTCGTAATAATCTAAAAATAAGTAAAATAAAGAAAATTATAAATGTTCTTTCTGCCTCAGGCGAAAGATTATTAATGATAGAATAATAGGAAATAAAACAAAAATAAAAAAGGTTGAGGTTTAACTAAAAAAAAATTACCAAAAAAAAATAAAAAAGGTTGAGGTTTAACTAAAAAAAAATTACCAAAACTAAACGAAATTAACGAATGTGTTAATTATATGTGCAAAGGAAGAAGTTTTTTATTCGTACAAAGATTTTAAAAAATACATTAACGAATAAAGCCCCAAATATTTTAATAACATATATACATAAATAAGTATGTACATTTTTGTTCATTTTTCTTTATTTAAAATTAATAATTAAACATGTTGAAGTCATGGGAATTAGAAAAGTTTGGCACATATTTAAAATCTCTTTTTTAAAACTAGATATGTATATTTCTTTATTCTGTATCATGCAACGCTTCAAGATACAGTGATACCTTGGTTTACGCTACCCTGGTTAAAAGCAACTTCTGGATAACCGCAATACCCAAATTCGTAAAATTAGTGTTTCTGTTAACGCAGCTTTTCAAAAAACAAAACATTTATTTACGCAACTTTACAAACAAAGTTTGGGATTTTATTCTCTTTCGAGTGGTTTTTACTTTAGTTTTTTGGGAATGAATTCAAAACTACAAACGCGTGCTCAAGGTGTTTTTACTTCCCAAAGTGGCTTTAATATTATCACAAACACATACCACAATATTTTTTAGATCCCGTAAAATGTAGCTTTAGGTCCAATAACACTTTTATGTCAGAAAACTTTCGAAAGCTTTAACGTTTGCCTTTAATCGGCCGATGAGAATAAGAGCTGATTAGAACGACTTATAGAAACTGCAAATCAAAGAAAATATTTCATGTAAGCCACGCGATCAAAAATTTCACACTACTTTGTTATAAACATAACTCTTTAACTTAAATCAAACTGTCGTTACAAATTACAGACTTGAATGTTTGTAAATCTGATTTGTTTTACAGTTTTATTTGTATAATATCTTTAGCTCTTTCAAAGTCTTTTGGAAAAAGGTTTCCTGATGGTCTGGCCTAAGCAACCAGTGAAATGTGCATAGGAACTAGCTTTTCCCTTAAAAATGAAATTCAGCGTATTTATCAAAAATAAAAGTTTGGAATTTAGCACGTCATAGAGAAATCTTATTAATAAAAATAAAATCAGTTTCAATTAAAAATGTTATAAAGTGAATTAAGCGATTAATCAAGTGAATAATATGTTTAATTAAGTGAATTAAACGTTCAATCAAGTGAATTAAATGTTTAATTGATATTATTAATTTGTTAACTGGTGTAAATTAATTAATTTTTAATTAATATCGTACATTTTTTAATTGAAATCAATTTTAATTTTTGTGCAAATTTAATTAATTTTTTAATTAATATCATAAATTTTTTAATTGAAAACCATTTTTTTTTTTTTTTTTTATGTTATGTGTATGGTTTGATTGTGTTAAACCAAGAAAAGATCCTCCTGTATTGATGGCGCTTTAATATTTAAGGAGGGGAAAAATATTTTTCAATGATATTCGTGTTTGGCATTTTTTGCATATTTTCTGCATATAATATGCATATTTTCAATGTGCACTAAAATTTTTTGTTATTTGAATCATGAAACGTCTATATACAAAGGTTGGTACCAATCGGACGAAAAATAAAAAATATGCAATACCGAGGTCTAATTATAAAATGAATTTTTACTTCATTTTAATACTTTTTTGTATTCAATTGGTTTTTCTTTATTTTTATCCTTATGTGCGCACCTAGGTACCCGGAAACCTTTGGCGTTTTCATTGAAATCGATAATCTAAATATCTGAAACTCCGACTTACTTTAGTAATTTTGCAGACGTATACCTTAAATAATTTTTGATTTTGCGTAAAAGAAGAATTTATTCTTAACACGCTTTAGTGCACACCAAAGTACCAACGTACCTGTACAAAAAAAGAGGTGTTTTTATGAACTAAGCAAGCATTTCAGAAGTAAAGCCTTCTCCAGGAAAACGAAAATCACGTTCTATCGCTCTTCTAAAACTCGTGCTGTTTTCCAAACATGGGTACTTGCAAAAACCAATGAAGATGTGTTACGCATTTTCGAGAGGGAAATACTTCGTAAAGTTAAGTTTATAGGCCCGGCCAGGCCAATAAGCGTTAACGGAGAATATATGCGACGAATGAACAAAAGCTTCATAAGATTTACTTTGATGTGAGCATAGTAAGATGCATCAAGACACAAAGATTGCGCTGGCTGGGAAAGGTCAAAAAAATGGATGCGGATACTTTAGCACGAACGACATTCAAAGAAGAAAAGCGTAGACGGGGATGACCGAGGCTCCGGTGAAACAAGTTGAAGAAGATCTAAAATTAATTGGTGAATGGAACTTAAGACAACGCACAAGAGATCTTGGCACATGGTGTACCTTTTTCAGCGTATTCGAATTAGTTTTACTAGTTGGTTGTCTAGTTTGTTAAGATTTTCGACCAGTAGAGTGTTATGAAAGACAGCAATTATTATTGATAAGCAGATCAAGGAAGCACGAAAAATCGCAAAATATGCTTAGATAAAATAAAAACATTGCACTATTAATAATTTATGTTAACCATTACAAAGGATTTCCCAGAATTAATCAAAGACTTGAATTTGCCGCCATTAGTGCAGAAAAGTGCTGGCAACCACACTGAAAGAATTTTCTTCGCAATACCAATGAATTTTGTCATTAATCCCATGAAAAATTGCATTAAAAAGAAACATATGCAGCGCTTCGTTGGATCAATGAAACCTGTTCCATTAAAATGTATTTAATGAAACATTACATTAGACCTATGAATATTATTCATTGGATGAATACTTTCAATAAAGTAAAAATTTTTTTTCTTATATCATTTTTTTATTTTTTTATTTATTTTTGTTTTTTTATTTAATTTTTTTTTATTTTTTTTTATTTTATTTTTTTTCCTGTTTCTAGCGGGAATCGATCGCGCAACCTCGGTGCTGATAGACTAGCTCACAGTGTAGTTTTTGGATAAAAAAACTACGTTTTTTACTCAATTAAGAGTGTAAATATGAGATTAAATTGTCCATAACAACAATAACAAAGTTGATTGAAAGTTTTTGTTTCATTACTATAATGACATTTTCATTATCATAATGAAAATTTTAATTTATGAAGGCAATTAATGAAATATGTTGCTTTTATAAAAAAATGTTTGATTTCATAAATTTAATGGCATATAACATTAGATGTATGAAATAATTAAATCTTACATTTTTTAATTAACAATTAAACATTTTTTTAAGGAAACTATAATTTTGTATTAATTTATAAATATAGTTATGTTTGTATATTGTTTTTTTATGTTCCCTTAAATTTTCATATATCCAATGAAAATTTTTAACGTAATTACGAAATCCAATGAAGCGATTTTAAAATGATTCATTAAATATATGAAGCATTTTTCTTTCAGTGCATAAAGAAAAAAATTCGACTGCTGAAAGTTACAGTCAATAAAAATGAAGCGTTACACGATAGAACAATGTATCTTCATTATTCAACCGCATTTCAAACATAATGACTTAAAAAAAATGATTTCACAAATAAACTTCGGCAACTGTGAAGATATTAATTGAAAAGTTCAGCGAGGCTGGATCTGCTTCGACATCAACGAATGTACTAGGGGCACATTTAAAAATGTTTAAATCCCATCCATAATATAGAAAGAAAGGTGAATTCAAAATATATGACCAATTTTTTTAAGTCCAGTATTCTTTTTTTAAGACTGCATCAAGTTTGGTTTTTTTCGCCGATTTGACCTTCGTCTTATCTTATTTGAATGACGGCATCTTCAACGACTTTAATGTAGGTTGCCAATAAGGAGATCGAACGGTGATTGTTCGACCGGTTTTAACTGGATTTTTTTAGTTTTCTCAAGTAGTTTGTTTTAAAAAGTCAATTATTTTAATATAAGTATGTAGTTCTAAAGAGACTCAAATAATAATTAACTAAAATACGCCGCCAAAAGTTAATCACTGTGTGAAATATTAGCTCGTTGTGTTGCCGAGGACGGAACGCCTGTTAAGGCACTAGCAAATCTTAAGTAGTTCTAGTACATCTTCATGCTAAAAACAAGAACATTGCGGCATAATCAACGATATGAAAAACATTCAAGTTTTATTTTTTTTTTTTAACCGAGAACTCATGGTTGGTTATGGTAGGTTTTTAATTGTGATCGAAAAACGGACAGATATTTCATAAAAAATATTTGTTCATATTACTTTTCGTTTCTATTATCCTGAAACAAAATCATTTGAAATATATGATCTTGGCTAAGAGGTTTTGTTTCTTAACGTTTAAAACTGTGGTTGAATCTAAAATACTGAATTTGTAAAATTACTATACATTTTTAAAACCGAAGTTCTTTTAAAATGCTAAAGGGCTAAATAAACCAAGCAAATTGCTTGGCAAACATCTCAAAATTGAACGACTATACAAATATTTTATGTTCTAAAATGGGTTGCTTGCTGTTTGGACAAACATTTGCAACATGTTTGTAGAATAATTAGAAATTAATCCAAATTTTTAATAATTTTAATTAGGCTTAAGTTCATTAAATTTAATTTTCATTAAATTATTTTTATGAAGAAAGGAATTTTACAACATGAAAATCAATTAAAATTGTTATTCATAATCTTTCATTATTGACCGTGGCCGGGGCTCGAACACGGGCCGGCAGGTTACCATGACATGTTTCGATCGCAACCACTCGATCTCCTCAGATGGATTTGCCGTTTTACACTCGCAGCCATCGACGACTGCTGACGTCAATAGTCAAACATCAATCCTTAAACCAAATTGTATTTTAACCTTTGGTAGATCGAAGTTTGCTTTTTTTGAATGATTATCCATTTTAATTGATTTTACATGTTCTTCCTTACTTCTGTTTTTTCGTACTTTTTTCAAGAATTTTTCTTGAAGTCTTAAGTATATTTTTTCGGTCAATAATGAAAGATTATCAATAACAATTTTAATTGATTTTCATGTTGTAAAATTCCTTTCTTCATAAAAATAATTTAATGAAAATTAAATTTAATGAACTTAAGCCTAATTAAAATTATTAAAAATTTGGATTAAAAACCATAAATAGTTCAACAAAATAACCACAATACTAATTATTAGAAATTTTTAATGTTTGGCAGACATGTTGGATATTTGTCAAACTTTTTGTGGTGTCTAGTGCTGATTGTGATTATTTCAGCGAAAACTTCTATCACTTTATTTAATATTTTTCTCCCGTTTTAAACAAATAACAATAAAATTGACACAGCACTATCGACATCATATTTTCCATAGAGATTGTTACCACATCTATAAATTATTCAAAATTCTTGTCATAATACTCAGTTGCCACAAACCTATTAGGGTTGGTTCTGTTGGAAGATTGAAGTTAGAATATGTTTCTTTATAGATTAAAACACGCAAATGTGACCTGAACTGTCAATTTACGATGTCTAAAGAGTTCTTTAGCTTACGTAAATGCATTTGAAGCAAAAACAATGTTTCTAGAAGTTGTTTTTGTGCGATGAAAGAGGTTCTTCGCATTTTATTAAATAGGCAGTAAAATTATGTTTCTACCACATGATATCAATGAATCTGCATATATGTTTTATCAAATTGGTTTCTTATTTCTTAAGCCACACGATGCATGACATGAGCTAAGCTTGTGATAAGAAACATTTTTGGGTAAACAAATTTAAAAAATTTCCAAGCTTAACCATGTATTTTTTATATATATATATTTATTAGTTTTATTTGTATGTATTAGTGTTCTCTTCGGGTCAAATTTACAGTCATTAGTTAGCTAATAACAACTGTTTAACATATAAAATATTATTTCCAGCTTTTTCTTAATTAACCATTAGTTAAGCCTCAAATGTTATTGGTAAACTACTTTTATTTTTTAATTATTTATGATTTTAAAAGAGTTAAACATTTTAATTAACGAATTATTGTAAATATGATATTTTAGTTAAGCAATAGTTATCGTTTTAGTTTGCAAATAATTAACTCATGACTGTAAATTTGAGCCCTAAAAGCTTAACTAGAATCATTAAGAGCTCAAGCTATTGAAGCATGATCCACCTTTTCCACCCAGACAATATTGACCAAAAAAATAAAGAAAAAGAATTTTTTTTAAATAGCAATGAAAATGACGCAAAATTTTTATGTAGTTATAAGAAAATATGCCAAAACATGCATTAAAAATACATATGTATATAAAATAAAATATGCAAAAATATGCACAAAAAAAATAATGTTATTTTACTTAAAAAGTTGGGATATGACGCAATATATTTATGTAGTTTCCAGTTTGGGGAGCTTGCGCAAAATCCCACATTAAAAAAATTCAAATCTGTCAAAATAAGCTATTAAAGATGATGCTTAATTTACCATGGCATTTCTCCACCACAGATCTTCACGAAGAAAATAATATAAAATTAATTATCGAAAAAATAAGTTTTTTAACAGAACGCTTCAAGGTTTCTTGTAGTATGTCTAGTAACCCACTAATTTCCGGCCTTTATTAAAGAAGACCAATTTATTTATCTGATTGTGTCTCCATTCATGCATATATGTATTGCGTATATACTCAAATGTGTATATATGACTTACAATTATATAGGTATTCATGGGGTACATGATTGTTACATACATTTTTCATTTATATTAATTTGTCTAAAATATCAAATCAGAGGTTTTTATAATGATACTTTCCTCTGAAGTAAAATATTTCTTTATAATAAACATCCTCTCATAAACTAAATTTTATTTTATAGATGAAAAGTTAGTATAATGACTAAAACTCTGTAAATTGTGTGATAACTTTAGGTTAAGTGTTAAATGTTTAAAAAAATAAAAAAAAAAATAAAAAAAAAAAAATTTATGTAGTTATAAGAAAATTCAAAATACATATATAAAATAAAATATGCAAAAATATGCACAAGCAAATTAATGTTATTTTACTGAAAATGTTGGGATATGACGCAAAATATTTATGTAGTTATAAGAAAATATGTCAAAACATGCATTCAAAATACATATATTAAATAAAATATGCAAAAATATGCACAAACAAAATAATGTTATTTTACTTAAAATGTTGAGACATGACGCAAAATATTTATGTAGTTGTAAGAAAATATGCCAAAACATGCATTCAAAATACATATATAAAATAAAATATGCAAAAATATGCACAAACAAATAAATGTTATTTTACTGAAAATGTTGGGATTCGGAAGGATATTAACTTTAATCAGGTCTCAGAGTAACGAAAACAAACATGCAATTGCATAAAATGCTTTGCCCTGTTAATAAGTATTAACAACCCCAATAACTGGATTTTCAATTAATTTGAAACTGGTGTTCTTGCTTTTATTTACAACCAAATGATTAGACTTCGAGATAAAGACCACCAAAAAAATCTTATCGAAACAATTTAACACCATTAATGACAAACATGATTGGCATTATTGGCTACTAGTTTAAATTCTTTTACATTTTTCTTTAATGTTTTAAACAAAAATAGAAAATTTTTATATTTGAAAAGAGAGCGAATAGCTCGCGATAAGATAAATTCAATAAAAAGCCACTTCAGCAATATTCCTAAATCCCATACAATAATTTGGGCCATAATACCATTTTGCGAGTATGTTTTATGATTACAATCATTGATCAGTAAATAATTTTTACCAAGATAAGATTTTTTTGTACTCTAAAGGAATAGAATTTGTGTTACAAGAACTTTTTAGCAGTTAAAATTTTTAGCACTTTTACTTGATTTAGTCTTCAATTGCTTAAGCAGCGGTTCAGTCATGCAGTACATAATTTTGGTCTTTGCAGCTTTCCTGGGCTTAACTTGGGCCATGCCTGCCACCCGCATAGAAACCGATCCCGAATTAACAGCTGGTTATGTGGAAGGTGATATGGTCTTAGATTTAAATACACGTAATGGCTTACGTAATGAGGACTACAAATGGCCATATGGTATTGTGCCCTACAGCTTCCATACACAATTTGGTAAGAAAAAAAAATGAAAATTAACTGGGAATCGGTTTTATAAAAATTAATATTTCCTTACAGATGAACCCCACAAAAATCACATTTTACACGGCATGAAAATCTTGGAAAGTGTCTCCTGCATACGCTTCATTGAAGCAACAGCTGAGACCAAGACATTCGTTAATATAACTGGTTTCGATGGTGGTTGCTACTCCAGTGTGGGTCATCTTAATAGAGGAGCTCAAACCTACAATTTA
Source organism: Pollenia griseotomentosa (assembly GCA_963931875.1). Classification (NCBI taxonomy): domain Eukaryota; kingdom Metazoa; phylum Arthropoda; class Insecta; order Diptera; family Polleniidae; genus Pollenia; species Pollenia griseotomentosa. Next base: position 15,581,415 of record OZ007561.1, read on the forward strand.
CAGCTTTATCCGCTTGATGAAGGCTGCTTCCGTTTGGGCACAATTGTTCACGAATTCTTGCACACTTTGGGCTTCTATCACATGCAAAGTGCCGCCAATCGTGATGAGTATGTACGCATTGCCGAGGAAAACATTAAGGAAGGCACATTGCATAATTTCAATAAATACAATGAAACCACTGTCGATGATTTCGATGAGGAGTACGATTACGGCAGTGTTTTGCATTATTCCGCTTTTGCTTTCTCAGCGAATGGCGAAATGACGATTATACCGTTAAAAGAGGAAGAGGCATCCGGCGTTATGGGCCAACGTCGTGGCATGAGCAAACATGATATTAATAAATTGAACGTAATGTATCGTTGTCCTGTAAAAGTTTAATCCTGTTAAGAATTATGGCGATAAATAAATGAGGATGGCAGTGGTTGAATTGCGTATATTTTGTGTATTCAGGTGCATCATATAGAATTTCTTAGTTTTGTAAAGGGAAGAGAAAAACAACTTTTTCTTAAGAATATTGTTCAAAGGTCATATTAGGGACTTTTTATATTGAATTTTTACAGATTTTTTTTAAGAAATTTTTAGTTTAAAATAAAAAATAAGTTAAAAATTTTTTAGATCAAAATACATAAATACAGTGTGGCGCAGAATGAGCTATATGGCTTAAATGGTTTATAACTTTTTTGTTTATGCGATTATTATAATTTTTTTTTTTTTTTTTTTAATTATTGGGGAATTTTTTGCAAGTGATGTTCATTTTCTGCTTCGCACATACGTGCCCTTTTTAGCATGTTTTCCATAACTTTTCGCAAATTTTCTGGTGATTTTATTTCGGATGCTGGTTTTTAGTTGGAGTATTGCTCTTGGTTTGTTAACGTACACTCTTACTTTCAAATATCCCCAAACAAAACTGTCAGGAGCTGTTAAATCTGGTGAACGTGGAGGCCAGTTAAAATCGCTTGTGCACGAAATAATGCGTTCGCCGAATATGTCCCTTAACAAAGCCATTGAGGCACCTGCAGTATGTGCTGTGGCTCTATCTTGTTTAAACTACAAGTTTGGATGGTTTTCCACTGCTGGCCTAACAAAATTTTCCAACATCGTCCGATATGCACCACCACTTTCATTTTCATAAAAATATGGGTCAATTATCGTTTCGGAGGATACACCGCACCAAACGGTACACTTAAGTGGGTGTGATTGTCGCTGATGAGCTGCTCTTGGATTTTCCGTAGCCCAAATCCTGCAGTTTTGCTTGTTGACATACCCATTTAATAGGAAATGGAAAATGGGCGATATGCACGCTGTGTCAACGCAATAGACTGTTGTTTTGAAAAAAAAAATTCAATTATTTTTGTACGTTGTTCGATCGTGTAATGATTCATAATTAATTTACCAAGTCTCATTCACAAAATGCTGAAAAAAAAACAAAGAAAGAATAGTAATTAAAAAAGTTATAAAGGATTCAAACCATGTAGCTCATTCTGCGCCACCCTGTACATACATAAATAAGCGTGTTATAGAATTTCCTTCCGATCGAAAGTGGAAGTAGTTCTGTTATTTGCTTTGTTAAGAACGAAAATTTATTTTAAAGATGCTTCAAGCGATTAAACATAATTGCACTATAAACCATTTTGATTGATTGCAATATATGAAAGGCCTGATAGTGTTTTAAAATCTCTATGTTTCACTTAAGGGTACTTTACACTATCACACAAGTCTTTCGAATTTTGAGGAGAGTACAACCCTGCCATGATATGTTGTTATTGTTTTTTGAAAATTTTCCAACATCGATAAGATCAGGGAAGCATTTCTTTTCAAATACTTAAGACTTGTACGATAGTGTAAAACGACATTTAACAGTTAGAGCCAATTTACATTAAACTGCCTCTTGTACGCATCTGGCCAGCTGATCGTTTTTAAAACCTTCACCAAAGGTAAAAGAATATATAAAAGTTTGTCATTCGGTTTGTCATTTCTACAATATTGATCTTAGACCATATAAAATATATATGTGCATTCAGGGTCCGAAGTTAATTTAACGATGTTTGTCTGTCCGTTGAAATATTTTTTCCAAACAGACGAGAAACGATAGGAACTTATGTCACATATCGTTACCTTAATATAAAAAGGCCCCAACTCATCAAAAACACCTTTTACAGGAGAAGGAAAAAACTTAATAAAAGCTGAAATAATATAGCTACACAAACATTGTCAAAAAACATCTTTATTAAAATTAAACGAGGAATTCAGATTGAAATACAGATTCGAAAAATTGTGTGTATGAGTTAGGGCTTTTTTTCTTTAGAAAAATTGTGTGTATGAGTTTGGGCTTTTTGTGTTCTGCTTATAACTTCTTTATTTTTAATCTAATTTGCTTGAAATTTGAATAGAATGTGTATTAGCAACCATTCTACAAGAATCAATAAAAAAACGGATTTCCAAAAATAATGAGTTGGGGCCTTTTTATATTAAGGTAACGATATGCTCTGTAAAATTTTGCTATTGAAGTTAAGCCAAATGGCTGCGATATAATCAAAAAAACAATGTCTGCCTTAAATTTTATCCACAAATTCCTTGTTGTTTTTTTTTTGCTCTGTATCTAGAGAACGGCACGAGCCAAAGTTACTAAAATAGTTACAATAATCTTGATTAACAATAGACAACATCCGACAAAATGTGGGCGGGAGTGGAAAGAGGGCGTGGTACAAGAACGACTCAAGCCAATTTTGAATTTCCTGTTCTGATGTAAAGCGTATTCTGAATCCGACGAATCCGAGTTTTGACTTAAAGGCGGTTAAGAGGAAAAACTTACCATCAACTATTTCACAATCACCAATACCCCGCTTGGCGTCACTAATTGGGACCGGAAAAACACGGCGCAAACCGAAACAACGCAAACATAAGCACGATTTTCCATATATTTGTATTGATTATCATTTAATTGGTTCCGAGATTCATAATTTTATCTAAAAACAAAAATTGTAACTTGATAAAGGATAATTTCCTTTTAGATCTTCAAATAAAGTTCAAGCTCTCGTTTAAATTATCATTTATTTTAAGGGCATTATTCGCTGATGTTCATCTTCAATTTAAATTGTAGGAAGTTGTTCCATTTTTTCATGATGTTGATGTGGCAATATCAATTTTATTAGAATTTATAGTTAAACAAAAACGTCTAACTTGTATTTAATTTCAACGATTTGTTCTTAAGGTGAGGTTAGTAATTTTGGAAGTTTCATTCAAATTTGTTTTTTTTTTTTAATTTCATACACATGTACATTAGGGCTATAACTTTTTCAAACTTTTTGCGAATATCAAAAACGGCATAGTATAGTCGTGTAGAACATTAAAAGTTATTAATAAAAAATATGATAATTTTTTTGGATTGTTAAAAAAATTCACGCAGGGATCGGGTTTAAAGTTTGAAAACAACCATTTTTATCTCACGGAAACTTTAAAAAATATACACCTGATATTTGTATATATTCCTATGCGTATCACTTAAATGCTATTTAAGCATTTATCCACTGCTATAAATTTATAAATGTTCCTACGGTTTACAATTCATCGCGTTTCAAAATTTCTTGGAAGGTCTTAGAAATATGCTTCCCTGCGTGAAGTTTTTTTTTCTTGGACACTCCGTGGTACTATGCCAAAAATTTGGTTATCGCCCTAATGTACATAATCTGATATTCTTATAGATTCTAGGTAATAAATTTTAAGTTTTGATTGGTTAAAATTACCCCAAAAATTATAGATGGGAAAAGTTAGGGAGGAATGAAGACCGGCTAATGATGAAGTAAGAACACCCTCAAGAATGCCATAAAAGTTATCAAAGACACAAACCATCTGTAAGTAATACACCATTTGTCGTCAATCCTTAATTTCTCAATTAAAAATTTAAGCTAAATTTAACCACTTAAAACTTTTCTTACTGTAAAGAAAAATCCTGAAAAAGATCTCATATTAATTTCAAAAAAAGCAGGTTAATTAAGCATCAAAATTAAGAATGACTGCCACAGAACTATCCATACTTTTATTTGTGAGAGCATGAAAAAGGCATTTCATTAAATTTCTGTTTAATTTTGTTTCTTCTTGTAATTATAAATAAAATAATGCTAATAAGTTTGAATGGCTTTGTGTATTCTTTCTCTCTCTTGTCTTAATTGTCCTGTGCTCTTTTATTATTATCGTTATTATTTTCTTTTGTTTCAATTATTACTTATTTTTATTATTCACACATAAATAATGACAATAAAGAATAATTATGCAATTTCAAAAAGAACAACAAAGAAAACACCATCATAAAAAAAACACAAAGTTATTTTCTTTTTATTGTTTGGTTTTAAAATAATTTCTATAATTTCTTCAAGTGTATGATGATGGCAGTGTAGAGCTTTAAGTGAAAACAAAAAATGTAATTTTGCAAAAAGTTGCTTTTCTTCTACAGACAATTCCTTCTCCTGTTAACTATGCGTTGTAAGAATAACTTCCGTTTCCTTTTATTGTTAATTTAGGTTTCTGTGTTAAGTTTAGTTTCATTTTCTAAAAAAAAAAAAACAAATGAATTTTAATCTAAATGAAATAAGAGAAAAAGCACTGCAACATAAAACTTTCGATTTAGGTCATAATAAATTTTGTTTGAAATGCAAAAAAAACAAAGAAAAAAAAATGAGAATTCAAGGAAACACCACAAAAATAATTATATAGGCAAAAAAAATTAATTTAATTTATTTAAGGAAATTTAAAAGTTCATAAAAAAAAATTCAACAGAAATTCTTAACAGGGTGTGTTAAAATAAATCCAGTAAAAATTAAAACAAGCTTAACTTTTTATTACAATGAAAGCTTTTTTATTGTTCTGTTTTAAAAAGTATTCTACACAAACGTTTTTTGTAAAAGCTCTTTTAGCAATTTGCTTTAAAAAAATTCTTATAAGTAAATAGTTTATGAAAGTCTTAATTAAACGAAATAACTGCTGAAAAGCTTTTGTATTCTTAATTCAGGATTTCTGAAAAAAAAACCAGCAAAGAAACAAACTTCAGAAACTAAACTTCTAATAAAAAGCTTTTCCCAACATGTCTTTTTTAAAATAAATCATAGTTGTTTTTGGGAGTGCAAAATTTTTTCATTAGTTAAATTTTGCTTCGTGCTAAATTCCCAATTATTCTTCTTGATAAATACACTGAAATTTATTATTGTGGGATAAGACAGCGCTGCGAAATATGGCCCCAAAAAATAAATGAAAATTTACCAAATTTGGGGCTATTTTTCATAATGCAATATAACCCTATTTTTTTAATGAAAAATTCCCCCAAAAAAATTAAAAATAACTCTAAAAATAAAATGTTTATGAAAAAACACCTTAAAATTTATAATGAATTTTAACCCCAAAAATGAACACAAAGAAAGTTATAATTAAAATTTTGGGTGGAGCTCATATGCCCTAAACTAAAAATCCCAAATTTAGAATCCCGATTTCAAAATCCGAATAGTTATATAGTTTTGGTTTTAAAAATCGTACGATTGATAGCATGGTTGGGTTTTCGGCCATGGGCAAGGATTTTTTCCTCTATGGTATAACGAACACTGGCTTTGCTTACTAAAGCTTCACGTTATAGCCGGCCTTCGGCCGGGCGCAAGGATTTTCTTCTCTATGGTACGAACACTGGCTTCACTAACTAAAGCTTCTCTATATAGCAGGCCTTCGGTCGTGTGCATTTTTTAACATTCTTATTAGCAAATGTTTTATGTTTTTTTTTAAGATTCTTTATGCCAATCGTTTTTATATATAGCTTTTGTACGAACTTTTTTTTAAAAAACTGTTAGTTAAATAAGTTTTTTGCAAACAGTTCTAAGCGAGCGTTCTTTCAAAAGCTTTCTACATAAAATGCTTAAAAAAAACTTTTAATTATATGTACAAAATTATCGAAAATCGTATTTTTTAAAGAATCAGTCAATATGTTAATCACAAAGAGAATTTATTTTATTTTTTTTTTAAATTGTGGTTAAAAGCTTATTGCAAGAAAGCTTTTGTAAAGAATATTATAAAATGTTTCTATAAAGCTTATTTATAATTTTAATAAACTTTATGTTAAGAGCGTTTTTAAACTTCTTAAAAAATAAACTTTTTACAATAAGCTTGTAATAAAAAACTTTTGTTTTTTAAGTAATTTCTTGAATATCTTATTACAAACCTTTGATTTTCAAAAACTTTTTATAAATAAATAAAATAGTTTATATCGAAAAGCATTTTGTGGTAAGCATTGTTCAGAAATCTTCGTTATAAAAGCTTACTTTAAAAACGAGCTTTTTTGGCTTCTACCTAAAGCTTTTTAAACAAATTTTTTATGATAATTAAAAAATAATCTTGTTTATAAACCTTTTTTGGAGGTATTTTGTTTTAGTATATTTTTATTATTTTTTTAGGGCTTTAAAAATAACTTATATTATTGTAAAACAAAAAGATTCTAAACAACAAGAATGTGGGAATTATTAATTTTTCATATATTATTTTTATTAATATTTTATTAATAATAATAATACTTTTTATTATTCTGGCAGTGTATAGAATTATTTCTAAGTATATATGTGCTTATCTACAGCTTAAGCTTTGATATTGTAACAAGTAAAACTGGGTCTTATAATTCTGTTTTATTTGTATAATATCTTTAGTTTTTCTAAAATCTTTGGATGAAGTTTCCTGACGATCTGGCCTAAACAACCAGTGAAATGCGCATAGGAATAGCTTGTCCCATCAATAACAAATTTCCGTTTATCAATAGTATGAAGTGGGAATTTAGCACATTTAAATGAAGCCTTGTACAGCTTCAATGTTAACCGTAGTTTTGCTTAAGCATAAAGTACGTGAAACATTAAGGGCATAATAATTGCAAGAAAGCTTTATTAATTGAAATTTTACTCAAGGAAACAAATTCGAAAAAAAATTCGAAATATTCTTAAAAAAAATTTTAAACAGTTATTTAGGGTTTAAAACAAATCATCGTTATTTGAAAATACAGCTTAATTTCCCATAACGGAAACCCCTTTTTGGGTTTCATGAAAAAAGCATAAATTTCTTTTAAAAGCACAATTAACACTATACGGGAATATTTTAATGGCCCCTTTAGTGTCAGGTTATAAGCTATTTTACTGTTTAAATAAATTAAGTTAGTCTGATTTTCACTTTAATATTTTGTGAAAAAGCTTTATTGATAGCTTTTATTTTGTTGTCGAATCTTGTCAAGGAAAATCTTTTGAATTACTTTTCTTAATTTTGTAAAAATGAAACTTAAATTTGTGTAAAAGTGTTTATTAAAGAAAATTTTAGAATGTTTGGTTTGTTATAAAAAAAGCTTTCTGATAAAGTTTTATTATTTGAAAAAAAAAAAAATAATATTATTGTTAATTTTTCCTAAATTTCTTTTGGAAAAGCTTTTCAAAATTCATTAATAAAATGTTTTGATTTAAAAATCCTAAAGTTTTGCTCTTCCTAAACAATTCAAGTTACTTTCAATTTTAACCGTAAGACTATTCCTGATTTACAAAAGTTTTCAGTGCTCGTCAAGAACCAGTAAATAAAAAGTTTTGTTAAGAATTTTAAAGCCCAAAAAAAAAACGGGTTATTATTTTGGATATTCGCTTATAATTTTCCTTAATAAAAATTTCATAGTTTTGTTTTAGTGTATTTGTTTAAAAATCCATTAAAATTACGTTTCCTGTAATCAAAACTCAATAATGCTGATTAAATTTTTAATTGTCAAGAGTTTTTTTTTTTTAAATTAAAATTTTTTGTTATTGAATTTCAAGAATTTTGCAAATTTTAATCTGGCAAGCCTACGTAAGACAGTATTTTACCATTCTTCACATGTATGTACATTAAAAATGTATTTTATCTACAAAAATTCTTTCTATTACTTCTTCGCTTTGTACTGTAATTCCATCTTTTGTTTAGGCTTGTGGTAACAATTGAAAAGAAAAGCTTTTCTTACCGTTTTGCTTGTCTTAAAAAACTTTTTTCGCAAAAGAAAAAAAAAATTTGTTCTTTGTATTCTGTTGTACTTCTTAAGAAGAAGATTTCATTAAATATTTATAACTTAAGACGTGACGACGAAGAAGCAAAAGAAAACTTAAACTTTACATGTATATTTAAATTCAACTTTATCTTTTTGTTGTCGTTCAAATTTTTGCTCTCGTCTTATCTGGCTGTACGAGAAAAAAAAGGAGGGAAAAAATTTATTTTCTAGACTTGATTTTTGTTTCACCGCTTCTGCTTGTGGATTTATGTGTGTTTCAACATTTTAACGCACGCACTTTAACTATTAAAAGTGCATTTAAAATTAATTATATATGCTACTTTTGTATTTAAGTTTCTTTACAATTTTATTCGCTTTTAGGTTTTCCGGCTGAAGGTATGAAAACTTTTTGGGGGAAATAATAATCAATAATAAAGTGCAAAAGCAGATTATAGGCTGAATGCTGAAGGGAAGAGCAGAGAGAACTAAAAGGTGCTGTTCTTCTCATAGACTCGAAGAAGTTGCGCTACCAAACAAAAAAGGTTGTATGTTGAAAAGTACAAAAAGTTAAGAAATCTTTAGCCGCAGAAGGAAAGATTTTAAAAAGTTCAGAAAAAGTTTATTAAAAATAGATTAAAAGTTATTTCTATTTGTTTTTCCTTCAGTTGTTATATATAATCTTATCAAAAAGTCCTTGATCTTTTTAAAAGATTAACATTGTTTGAATCAAAGTTAAATTATTAAAAAAGAGTGTTGCCAAAGTGGCAGGACTGAAATTTGGCAAAGGAATTGGACATAAACGAGTTGGTGAATTTTTAAAAGTCTTAAACTTAAATATAAACAAATACATGTTAAATTTGTATGTCACTTTTTCATATAAGAGGAAATTCAGCTTTATTTTTTCATGTTTAGCTTAAGATTTTTCATTTAGCTTTAAGCTTTTTTTCGGCTTTTTTTAACAATGCGTTTAGCTTTTTCTAGACTTTTTTTAATTTTAATTTCGTGTTTATTTATATTTAAAAATTAATAAAACACATTTTCCAAATAAACTTATGTGTTGTTTAGTTAACCCTTTCGACCCCAAAGTTGCTTATAAGCAACTTGGATTTTAATCATCGTTAAAAACAATCGTAATAAAATTATCAAAGCACATATAAAGTTGGTTAAAGAATGAATAAAAAATAGAAAAGTTTGTCTTAATTTTTCATAACGTGCAAAACTTCCTTAACGGCCCAAAGTTGCTTATAAGCAACTTCCTAAATCTAGTCACCCGAAAACTCAAAAAGTCTGAAATCTTCAAAAATCCTTAATTTAGATCTAAAAACTAAGGAAATTATAAAAAAAAATTTCTGACAGTGCATTCAAGAGCGGGCGCGAAAGGGTAAAAAGAGAAATAGTCTGGCAGCGCAGAAGAAATCTATGTTGCAGATTTCATCTACATAAGTACATACATAGCAGTTTGCACTTTGGCGATATAGGTATTCCAATTAATCTGTTTTTTTTTTTTTTTCGTTTTAAGTAAATTTAATAAATCGAATTATGTGCGTTATAGTTAAATTTGCAAGACGTTCTACGTTCTTTATAATTTTCGAAGCCTCAATTCATATAAAATAACTAAGAATTCAATCGTTTAATATTGTCATCAACCCTCAACTGGTTTAAGTATCAAGGAAAAAATAGCTTTCTTAGCCTTTTTATGAGTGTTGTTGTCGTCGTCGAAAACTAGTCGTCTTTAAAAATTGGTATTGTGATTGACGCAAACGACATATATACGACGAACTTTTTACTTAGTTGTTTTACATTGTCTTCGTCGTGATTTCAAAGTCGACAAAAATTTTAAACGACTACGACTTCGATCACGACTACGACTCGTCAACTATTTTTTTGAAAATTTGTTGAAAATTTCTGATAGTAAAATTTTTTCTTGCAAGAATTATTTAACCTGTTTTTATATTTTTATTTAAAAACAAATAATTTTCAAAATTTTTAAATTAAAAGTTTTTCAATAACATAAAATATTTATTTTTCTAAAATTTAAGAACAATATTCTTCGGCAAATAGTCCAAAACAATTAAATTAATTACGATATAATTTCTTTTATTACATCTGAAAAGTGTCGATATGGCCAACTTGTCAAAGTTTATAAGTAAAGTTTGGAATTATTCCCAGCAACATATACATAATTACAAAAATTGTTTATAAAAACTTTAAATTTAATTTTAGAATTATGAGTACATATTTTGATAATGCCCTTTAAGAATAAAGCCAAGGATATTATATATTCTTACTTAAACACTATTTAATCTATGAAAAATATCGAATTAATTAAAAGTTACTACAAGAAGCTTTAAAAAAAATTTTAGCTCTTTTTAGCTTTATTTTACGCATGATTTAGCTTTATATTTTTTAAAAACCTGGTCACACTGATGAATAGACTTATGATTGAATAGTGCTACCAGATTATCTTAAATTGCTTTGAAAATCCGTCATCGATTCGAGTAAATTTTAAACGACTTTGTAATTTTTGTGGCGCACTAACCATTTATGGCTTAACGCGTCATTATATTTAGAAAAATGCAACGTTTGGTACGTTTCTTTTGGCAGCATCGGACTTTATTTCAATAAAAATGCAGCTGGAAATCGCATCATGGTCAAAGAAGATCGTAACCGCGCCATGATCAATGATTTTTTGCTCGGATTATATGGATGACATTGATCGACCCGTGCGAAATGTCATTTAAAAAGGATGGCGGCACATGCCTTACGGCGACCGAAAACATCGCCTTATTTAAATAAAAATTTGGCGCTCTCGATTATTTCCTGTGACGCTAAAAAAAAGTCACTGGCTTGCTTTGCATTCCAATACTGTTCATTTTATTCTCGACATACAGACAACAACGCTTAAAAAGTGACCCAAAATTGGGCATACTGAATGTGCTTTGTCAAGAACAGCCCGAAAGAATTTTCAAATGTTAATGTCATGTTTTAATATAACGAATAATTGCTTGTGCTTTTTTTACAATGTCGAATTCTATCGAGATTAAAAAAAATCACCCTTTTCATATAGAAAGTAAAAATAGCCTATCAGTGCGGGGGTTGCGGGTTCAATTCTCGTCAGAGACTACAGTCTGTTTCGCTACAACGGGCTGGAGGTCTACGTTACTATTTCTCAATTAAGTTAGAATATAACTTGTAATTCTATTTGTAAGATTTTAAGAAGAAAAAAATAAGATATATAAGAACTCTGTGATCAGATCAAATAAAAATAGCTTATCAATTATTTTTGTAAATGTAAAGCGGTACCACTTTAATAATAAAATAATCAAAAGTATGTACATTTGAGCAAGCTGCCGAGTTCTACACGATAACATGCTTAGAAGTAAGATTGTGGTTGACACTGGCGTTCGTCAAGGGTGTATGATGTCTCCGCGTCTTTTCAATATAGTGCTGAATAGTGTGATGCATCAGGCAATAACGGGAAACCGCAGGATCTTATTGGGTCTGAAAAAAAGGCTGGAAGACCTCGAATACGGAGACGATATCTGCCGTCCCTCTCATTGCTATACTGACATGGCCGCACAACTAAGCCGTCATATCTGAGAATAGTTATTAGAAAAAATTCTGTAAACTCGAGTTCCTATCTAATAAAAATAATGAAATATTAGAAGAAGTTGATACATTTTTTACCTCGGAGCTGTTATAAATCGAACTGGTGGATCTAGTGAAAGTATGGAAATCGTCCTCATTATCACGCCGTGTAAAATCACCAATCTAAAATTAACTCTATTAAATGGATATGAAACTTGGAACGCTGCATCCCGGGACATTCACGCTTTGCAAGTTTTCGTAAATAAATGGCTTCGAAGAGCTCTACGAATATTCTGGCCACGAACCATCTCAAACAGGAATTTGTGGGCTAAAACACGTCAAATACCGTTGTGTGTAGAAATACACAGAAGAAAGTGGAGCTGGATTGGACACACACTCGAAACGACGTAGATGAATGCTGACGAATTCTAAAAAGGTTTGCCCAAGAAACCATCGAAAATCAAAATCGAGCTTTCCGTTTTTAATAACAAAATTCTCTTTTCGAATTTTATATTTTGTTAAAATATGCTAAAATTTTTTGAACAAATTTTCCAATCCCAAAAAGATTTTGTCAGATGTTGAGTACTGATAACCAAGATATTCGTACCAAATTTCGAAACTTTAGCTCTTGTCGTTCTACAGATTAACATAAAGCTATAATGTCTTTGTATGGGAGGTGCCCCGCCCACTTAAAATATAAACGAAAAGAAAAGTTTCTCTTTAAAAACGGGAAGCTCGATTTTGACTTTAGACCCATGGTTTCTTTGGCAAATTTTGACAACCGCTTGGAGAATTTTTTTTATGCATACAAATTGACCCACTCTACTAAACATACTGAAAACCGTAAACTTTTTTTATTTAATACTAGCTTAACCCGGTGCGCTTCGCTACACTGCTTTAACCACGTTTGAAGACTCTCCCTTTAATAGTTCTTCAGTTGAGAGATTTTTAATATATGCATCCTATGGGAGGTATTTCCCCCCTTCGCCTACCCGCTTTATTTTTATTTTCAAAAGTGTAGTATACCATAAGAGTGACTTCTACGAAGTTTGAACATTCTCACTATTACAATTCTTAAGATATGCGATATTAAACATTGGCGTCCTATGGGGGGTACCACTTCCCCCGCTGCTATTTTATTTAAATTTTGGAGCGCAGAAGATCCTACTACCAAAAGTTCAACAAAATGCGTGCAGCGGCTCTTATTAATATTTCCATCTATGAGGGGTACTGCTCCTCCTCCGTCTACCCCACCCATTTTTATATTGAAATTCAAAGTTCGCCATAATAGTAGCTTTAACCACGTTTGAAGACTCTCTTTTTAATGGATCTTCAGTTGAGCGATATGAAATATATACATCCTATGGGAGGTACTTTCTCCCCTGCGCCTACCCACTTTTTTTATTTTCAAAAGTCAAGTGTACCATAAGAGTGACTTCTACAAAGTTTGAACATTTTCACTATTACAATTCCTTAGATATGCGATAATAAACATTGGCGTCCTATGGGGGGTACCACTTCCCCCGCTGCTATTTAATTTCAATTTTGGGGCTCAGAAGATCCTACTACCAAAAGTTCAACAAAATGCGTGCAGCGGCTCTTAAGATATTTGATATTTAATATGGGCATCCTATTAGGGGTACCGATTCCCCTGCCGCTATCGAAAAAATAAGTAGCCTATTTTATTTTTAGGGCTCCCGTAACGTTACTGTAAAAATTTCTATAAGTCTATAAGCCAACAAACAAACACACAAACATTTTTAATTTTTATATATATAGAAGATAATTCTATGATGCAAAAAGGTTTAACATGTTAGACCCTAATTTCAGCAAGTTCAGCGTAACTAGCTATTACTTTTGCTTCCAGTCAACAAAATGTTTTGACAGCTAGCTATAACTGATAGTTAATTAAAACTGAACTTGGGGGTATATATTTTTAAGTCAACTATTTTTATAAATTTTTTCTTATGTTTTGAAAAACAAGCCAAACAAAGTAGTTCTTTGAAGCCTTCTGTTTTAATTATATCTGTGGCATTTTGACAAAACATCTTAAGTCGATATAAGATAGCAAAAAAGTTTTAAAAAAAAACTCGGCGAAAAACTAATTTTTATTCAATAATTAAATAAATCAAAATAAACACACAGAAAAAAATACCAATGTAAAATTAACATGAAAAAATGTTGATTGAGAATCATAGTAAATTTCTGCAAAAGTATGCCCTTTATTTAAATTTATCATTATTTAATATTAATTTTAAATAAAATAACCTTAAATCACGTTTATTTAATATTATTCACTGTTAAAATAAAAAAAAAATATTAAAATATAAATAAATATGGATTCAATATTGAATCCATAAAAACCAGTTTTATATCAAAATCAAAAGCGTATCTTCTTAAATTAACATGCATACATACTTTTTTTATTTTAATTTTTAAAATATGTTATAAAAAGAAGACAATTCCCGTATTCTTTTAATTAAAATTAGTTAGTTAAATAGTACATCAAGTTTTCAAAGTAGAATGATGACGAAAACCATATCTGATGATGCTCCTGTTAACAAAGGAGAATACAAAATAAGTCATGTGTTACAAGGGTAAGAGTTTTGAATTATTCTTAAATAAATGCATATGTTGTCTCTGAAGCTTCTTCACACTGTTATAACACACGCATACCAATTTGATTCTACCTGAAATTCAAGTTGTTTCAACTTGAAATAACTTTTATTCAACGTGATTCTGATTGTTATTTCAATATAAATTACATTTTGCTCTAACTTTACTGCAATTTTAAATTAACATGAATTATAGTTATTTTAAAAGAAAAAAATGTTATTCGCATGTTATTGTAAAATCAGGTTGAATTAACATAAAAAACGTATGAAGCAAAATCTCCACCGAAAAATTTTAAATCAACCTTGTTTTCTACGTTTTTAACTTGATTTTTTTCTGTGTGTATAAGAATTTCTGAAACGGATAAATAAAATCTCAAAAACATCGCAAAAAAATGGCACAAAATTGTTACCAAAATTTTTTCAATTAATTCAATAATGCTGTTTCAAACAATTTTTTTAATTGTTTCCATTAATTTGCCTTAATAAAAATATTTATCTTAAATAATATTTTGTTTCAAACGTAGTAAGTGTAAAATTGTTATCGTCGGCCAAAGAATTAAGAAATAACGGCATATTTAGTGAAAACATCCGAATTTGAATTTTCATAAATTTTTTTTTAAGAATGCTTCTATTACACTGCGAAACAGTAAGTTTGCGGTCTGGAATTTCATATCAAATTTTTACTAATTTGAGGTCGCTGATTTCAAATCTAATCTCCATTTTTCTCTATCAGCTATCAGTTAAAAAAAATACGAAACTCGGCAACAATATTATTTTTAAGCCGTGCTTACGTTGTTTTTAAATTTTCCCTGTAGTTTCAGAGATATTGTAGAGATATCTATGCAAAATGTTAAGTCTTGTACAATTCAGTTGAACAGTTCTCGAGATTTTTTGAAATACTTAAAACAACTGCAGAAAAACACGATTTTCGCGTATATCTCGAAAACGCTTCTTGTGAAAAATAAATTAATGCCATATTCGTGTTCAGCAGCCCCAATTTAGCTTAGAAAATATCAAATTTTTGAGGTTCATTTTTTTGTGGCGTAGTGTAATTTAATATAGGTCTAAACCGCAACCAATTTTAATGCAGACGTCTTTTTTTATAAAGATAAATTATTAATAAAAAGACACATATAGATCCCGCTCCTGAAATAATTGAACTGTCGGTGGAGGGTATCAAAGATTCGGCACAGCCGAATATAGCACTCTAACTTGTTTACGTTTTAATTTTATAGCGTTTTATATGTATTTTGCTAGGAACACAATTGTTAAGTACTTTGTTAAAACGTAGGACGTATTGCCGTATATTTCTACACGCTTCAATTACCCACAATTCCGTCGTTAACGTATTTTGTTTTCTATTAAAAATAATCGTAAACAAATTCAAAAATGTATTCCAATTTGTCCCTCTTTTTTTCTTCTCAAATATTCAATTTGAAATACCAGCTTCGTAGAAACTTAAGAAAAGATCTCATGACTTTGAATTATTGTAGGCGAAACATGTGAAAGGGCATGAAGGGGGTGGAAAAGATATTCTACACTTTTCGCCTACAAAATTCAATTATAACTTGATGCAAAAAAATCCAGTCTTACAATTTTTTTATGTGTTCAACCAATGAATATTTTTTTTTTGTAACCAAACAATAGACTATAAATTGCGAAAGTCTCCAACTAATTTCTTTAGAAATTAATTTTAATAAAGAGTTTCCTTTTATGCTTCCATTTCAACTTAATGCAACTAATCCATAAATTAATAATTATTTCGAAAAATTTAAATTTCATTTGCCAAGCAGTCGGAAAACGCCCTTTACCATTCGAGTCATTTGAAGTGGCAAAGAACTTAAAATAAAAATAAAAAAGATCATAAAATTAAACCCCAAATGGAAAACGGTTGATTGTACTCCGAATTAAAATATTTGTATGCAAATTGTGGGTATTTGCTTACAATAGAAAGACCACTTTGTGCACAATTTTTGCTATAAATCAAATAATATTTTTTTTTTTTTATCTATTTTTAGTTCTCACACTTAAAAAAATGGTTTGTCTTCTCAATGTTCAACCATAAAATAAATGAATGTATTAAAGTTTTTTTTTTATATATTTTTATTTTGTTTTCACCAAAATGCATTATTTAAAACTTTTTGCATTAAATAATCATCCATACACAGACATAGAACCACTCACACACAAACACATGTTTCTGAATAGAGAAAATTTTGCAGACATTAAAATAGTTGTACATTTAAAGATTTTTCTGTGTGAGAGTCTGTTTATCTGTCTCTCTGTTTGTCGAACATTTTCTACCATGAAAAGCCCTTTTCAGCCCCCAACTGCTAAAAATTAATAATAAAACATAAAACAGAAAAAAAAACAAGGAGCAAATGAATTTTCTCATCATCAAAATTAAATAAATCTAAAATTTTTAAATGCAACGAATTAAAAATCACTTTACAAATAATTGCAGAAAAATTTTCAGTATTAAGTTATTTTAAAATCACGATCTGGATACCGAAGGAGTTGAAGTCGGATACTGTTATTCAAAATCTTTAGTTGAAAGTAATGGCGATTTCTTTTCTGAGAAAAATGTTGCATTAATGTTACATGTTCTACATTTTGTGTTCGTTTGTACAAAAAATACAACTGTGGGAAAAATTTTCAAGTTCTTTTGTGAAAATGTTGATGAAAAACATGCAAAACATGTTACATGTTTTACCCTTACTTTTACTTAAGGGGTTCATACTGCCCTGTTTTACAACTTTGGTACCTACTACTTTGTTTGTACAACCAATATTTTATTTTGTTTGTCATAATATATTAAAAGTTTTGTCAAAAGAATTCTACATCTAAATATTCTTTGGTGGCATACTCCATTTTGAATTAAATCGTTTTTTTTTATTTTGGTGGAAAATTCTACGTATTTATTATCGTTTTAAATTTGTTCAAGCAATAAGTGATGTCAATGTCTGTTTCCAAACCGTAAAGTAAGTGTGCAGCAAATAGTCGAATAGTTTTAAAAATCGTTAATGAACTACATTAATAATAAAAGTGTAATAGTTGTAAATAAAGGCAGCTAATTCTGTTCGATTGAAGTTGTACAACATGTAACACTTCGAGTGATTATAGGTAACATGAAAAAGTGTTACATGCATATACTGTAGCATTTCTTTCTCAGAATAGAAATCGCCATAAATTGCTTTACGTCCTTTATTTTGATGAAATAAAACCAACACTTTTAGATTCCAAGGCAATAATTCCTGCTTCTTTATCCAGCCCCGCAGGAAATAATAGAGTGGTTCGAAATCGCACGACCTTGGCGGTGATTTGACTGGTATATTTGTCGAAATTAACTAATCGCTAAATATGGATCTCAATCAGTAGATAGTTGCGGTCGCTAAATGGCACGTAGCGCCATCCTGTTAAAATCACTTCATGCGCAGATCAATGTCATCCATATTTTCATTTTACAATATTCATGACCATTTTTTTGCCGCAGAAAGAAAGATGGAAAACGTCATAGCTAATGATGGCCAATAGTTTGAAAGATTTTGATTACACCAATAATCGTTCAAAACTTGCCAAAACCCGCCATTTTTAGGTTGCATCAATAAATCAGTAAAATTTACGTTGCGATGTATTGATAAAAATTTTACCGATATCCACCAGATTGATGGACCTCAAAAAAACCGTTTCCACGATAGTTGGTTGTACATACGGGAACGACTCAGAGTTCAATAAACAACGACTAAGGGATGTAAACTTGGCAGCACCTTTATTTCAGGTCTTGCTGCTAAAACAATAGCAACAACCTCAAAATTAAGAGAGTTAGCGGCAGGAATTGCTATATCTATATATTATCTTTTAAAGAAATTAAAAATTCTTTGACATTAAAACACCAAGTTATGTTTGAGCTCTCAGGCAGAATTTAACCCGATCTCAACTAAACTGATAGACTACTGGCTAACATCGGCCCACACTTTGTCATATTTTAAAACTACGCAAAAAATAAAAAGCTTTAAGGATTATTTTTACTTTTAACCTTCATAAGGTTTTCGGGTCAAATCTGATCCATTTTGAAATAAAAGTTAAATTTTTTCTAAGACTGAGTGACTTATATTTTTTATATTTTAACAGCCATATTCATAAAAAGTTCTTATTTTAAGCTTATAGTATGTAATAACTATTAAACGCTTTTTGCCTTATAAACCTCTTATAAAAATTTGTATTCATAAACGTACATTAACAGCTTTTTTACTATTAACTGTTTGCAGCAATTTTCTGTTTAAGTATGGCAACTTTCTTTATATTTGGCTGCCATTTTATTGTTAGTGATGCATGAAACTTCTTTTCGGTTTACATGATATTCTATATTTAAATTTTTTTTATATTTTTTTTTTAATTGTAGACCTTCAAAATTATACTTATCAAATAAAATAACATATTATTTTAGGTTCTGAACAAAATGTTTCCGAAAGGTATCATAAAAACTTTTGTTTGAACCTTTTTTAAATATACGATAAGAAAGTATTCGAATAAAAAGTTTGTTTACTTTTTATAAACATCACTATTATTATGATTTGTTTATTTTATTTTTATTTATTTATTATTTTTTATATTTTTGAACATTAATTTGTTGTTTTAAACAAAAAAAAACAACTAGTTGCAATAATTTAATAAATAATTAAAGAGAATTTCTGCAATTGCCCCTGAACATATTCATTTAAATCATATAAATTTTTTTTAAATAATTAATAATATAACCTTAAATTGGCTGTCTAAAATAAAAAAAAATTAGTAAAATGTACATATTTAACATGTCCGTTGTAATAAATAAAACATTTTCGTATATTTATAACATTTTTTGCACTTAACGTCTTTGGGTCATATTCAGTGTTGCCAGAAGATTTTTTGAAAAATACCTACGCATACTAAGAAAAATCCGATTTTTCCCTATACGTTGCAAAAAATTTCCCTACCAAAATACCTACGTGTTTTAGTCATTAAAGTCTAACAGCCGTATTCATAAAAACTTATTGATGATTAATTGACCGTTTTTAAGCAAAAATTGCTAAAGTTGTATTCATAAACGAAAAATAGTCTATTGAACCTTTAATAAACCATTCATAAAGTAAGAAAATTTATTGTTGGATTTGCCCTTCTTTAAACCAAAAATAAAATGACATTTTAAAAAGTGTTTGCATTTTATGATTTTATTTTTGTGAAATATTTTGAAAAATAATGACAAAAATGTTTTATTTATTACAACGGACATGTTAAATACATTTTACTAATTTTTTTTTATTTTAGACAGCCAATTTAAAGTTATATTGACAATTATTTAAAAAAAATTTATATGATTTAAATGAATATGTTCAGGGGCAAATGCAGATATTCTCTTTAATTATTTATTAAATTACCCAGCAAAAACTTTGCTTACAAAATAAGTAGAAAAATAATGAGAACTTGACGAACAGACTACTTATTTTTCTACTAGAAGAAGTACTTATTTTTGTTCGAGATGTCCCAAAAGTAATCCCTTATAATTTAGCCTATTATAATCTAAAAAATAATATGTTTTTTTTATACTTAAAATTTTTATAAAAATATATAGTTACACAAAGTCAATAAAGTAAAAAATTTTTAATTTTTTTTTAATTTTTTTTTTTTTGTTTTTTTTTTTTAATTATTTTATTTTTATTTTTTCTTATTCTATTTTTACTTTATTTTATTTTTTATTTTTTTTTCTGTCTCTGGCGGGATTTGATCCCGCAACCTCGGTGATGATAGACTAGCTCTCTACCAGCAAGCCTACCGGGGCAGCGTAGTTTTTGCATTAAAAAACTATGTTTTATGACTATAATGACATTTTTATTGTCATAATGAAAATACAAATTTTTCTGTATATTTAAGATATAATAATAAAGTTATTATTTAATATATAACTAATAATCCAAAAAGTGGCGAATAAAGCTACAAAGTAATGAATTCTTGAAGTCATTAAAAGTAGGATTGTAAGTAAAGTTTTTGCTGGGTATTGCAACTAGTTGTTTCTTTTGTTTAAAACAACAAATTATTGTTCAAAAATATTAAAAAAAAATAAAATAAACAAATTATTATAATAGTGATGTTAATAAAAAGTAAACAAACTTTTTATTCGAATACTTTATTATCTTATATTTAAAATAGGTTCAAACAAAAGTTTTTATGGTACCTTTCGGAAACATTTTGTTCAGAAACTAAAATAATATGTAGTTTTATTTGATAAGAATAATTTTGAAGGTCTAAAATTAAAAAAAAAAAAATAAAAAAAAATGTATATAGAATATCATGTTAACCTAATAGAAGTTTCATGCATCACTAACAATAAAATGGCAGCCAAATATAAAGAAAGCTGCCATACTTAAACAGAAAATCGCTGCAAACAGTTAAAAGTAAAAAAGCTGTTATTCTACGTTTATGAATACAAATTTTTATAAGAGGTTTATAAGACAAAAAGCGTTTAATAGTTATTACATACTATAAGCTTAAAATAAGAACTTTTTATGAATATGGCTGTAAGAAAAACAATAGTTATAAAAAACAAATTTCATTCGCATATGTTTAGTAAAGCTCTAACAACAAAAATAAGTAATAAAACTAAAAAAATTTATGTTCTTTTAAATAAATTCAATTAAAAAAAAACAAGAGGTTTAAAAAAATAATGTACTCCCGTATACATAAACATTTATTAAGTTTAACAAACGTTTTTTAAGTAAAATTTTCATAGAAAATTTGTTTTGTAAACCTTCATTAAAATAATATTATGTTAATGAATATGGCAGATAATCTTTATATGATAATTTTAATTTAATTCAGCTACAAAAGCAACAGGTTATTTTGGCCATGTCATGGAAATCAAAGTCACGGGAAAATGAAATCGAACAAATTTTTAAAACTCTCCTGTATTCAAAGTTCAAAAAAATATTTCCTTTTATATCACTGAACTACCTTTGAATTCAGGAAAAGCTGGGTTGATTTTTACATTAATTCAATTGAAAATCTTCGTAGATTTCAATTCCAAGTGATTTCGATTTCCATGACATGACCGATTATATGTATTTCTTTTGAACTGAATTTTTTAAAGTGACCATTAGTATATTCGAAATTAATGCAGCCTCTTCCATTCTTTTGCAAAAATGATCTTATAATATAAATTAAACTTAAAGTTTAATTTGTTTCGCTTTCTGGTGGTCTCTCTGCATCACCATTTGCAAACAAAATACAACCTCGTCATTTTAGTTTTTTTTTTTACCATTTTTATCGAAAAGTGTTCCAAATTCCAATTTCAGAAAATTAATTTTATGCGATTGTTCTACACTCATACAAAAGATCATTGAAGCTTAAGTTCAATTGTTAAGACAATAGTTGAAATTTGTACTCCTCTTTTTTTTGGTCCAAAAATACTTAATACTTAAGAATTCCATTTCTTTTAATATTAAATCATTAATAAAAATACATTCTTGGGCATTTATTTCGTAAACAATGCAATATGAGAAAAAATACCTACATTTTGGCGAATATAAAAATCTGTCCGATTTTCCCTACGATTCTATTTTAGTAACAAAAAACCCTACATGTAGTGATATTTCCCTGGTCATATTTGACCAGTAGCAAAATTCTGGAATTTTCGTTAGAAATTTCCAGTTAATATTTAAAATAAGTCGTTGCCAATTATGTCACAAAACATATACAACCACTTTATTTTAAATGTGCTTTTGTATTCGCAATAAATAATAACAGTAAATACAGCTTCATTATACTGAATAAATCTAGAAATAAAATATCAACTTTTAAAACATACTTAATTGAAAAAAGTGAGTTTTTATATAACATTTTCTATTTGGGTCAAATTTGACCCGAAGACCGTTAACGTCAGCAAATTTGAAGACCTTATGAAGGTTAATATTGTTTTAGTTTGTTCTACGCCATCAAAAACTAAAAACATTTCCAATTTTTGTACAGCAAAGATTACAAAAACGTCTAACGAACTTAGAAATTTCGCAGTATTAGCTTTTCATATAAAGTACGCTTCAGCACTTGTTCGAGTATTACTTTGCCTCCTCAAGGGGTTTTTTTATTCAACCATCTTCTTTTGGTGCCATGAAAAAAAAAAGAAAAACTTTTCTATTTATTTTAAGCTCTATAAATATTCCCACATTTTTTTATTTTATTTTTTGCTTATCTTCTGGCAATTTTCTTTTTTTTCTCTCTCTCTTTTTTGGGGGAAAAAGTCAATAGCATCGACATTTGGCGTTCATTGATAATTAAACTGTGACTGTCACATTTTGCCATTTGCACTTCATTAAAGATTTGTGGCTTTGGCTATGACTATAATATTGCAGCTCCCCTCCAGCCCCCTCTTCAGATAGAGAAGCTATTCATGTTCAATAGTATTTCAATGGTTTTTTTCGTATTTTGGTTTGGTTGTTACTGCTGGCTGCAGTAGTAAAACGTATTTTTTTAATACAAAATTAAAGCAGAGAAAAAAGAGACAGAGTCTACTTCCTCTTGAGCTTTTTTTTCAAAGACATTTTCGAATATAAAACTAAGAAATTATTTTATCAAAGTTTTTCTTGGGATTCAAAAAATTAATTAACAAAGTTTCGTTTAAATGTGTTAAATGCCCATTTCATACTATTGATAAACTGAAATTTATTATTGATGGGATAAGCTATTCCTATGCGCATTTCACTGGTTGCTTAGGCCAGATCGTCAGGAAACTTCATCCAAAGATTTTTAAAAACTAAAGATATTATACAAATAAAACTGTTAAGCGAATAAGAATTATAAACTATATTATAAACTATAAAATTATTTTAGTTAGAGAAGGAAAAAGGAAAACGTTATTCCGGTTACGTAAAACCTGTTTAAGTCATCTTGCTTAATGTTAATCCTCTACTTACAAATTAAATAAATACATATAAAAATCAGGTCCTTATCCGGTTGCTAAGAACTTTCTTCCGATAATTTTGTTTTAAAAATTTTTACCTGCTATTACAGTCTCTTGGAGACAATCATCTAACATCATCTAACGCCTCCAAATAGTTAGGCGCCCTGGTAGGCTAGTTGGTAGTAAGCTAGTCTATCAGCGCCGTGGTTGCGGGTTCGATTCCTGCCAGAGACTCTGGTTTATTTCGTGCAGAAAAGTGTAGAGCTTCACGTGATTTGCTTAGGGAAGATAAAAACAAATTAAATACATTAAAAATTAGAGTGCAGGGTTCTTACATCCTTGCACTCCTTGCACCAATAACCATATCAGGACTTCCGTATTCCTTAAGAGGAAACTGGGTTCTCTGATACAACAAAATGCTATGTTGAGGCACTATTTTTGGAGGTTTGTAAATTTTAAAGCCCCGGTAAGCCTTGTATTTTGATTTCACCAATATCTCCCAATATCTTGGCACTTTCCAAAGTTTTTGAGGGTCTGGTAAGTCACCATTTAGAGAGGCCATTCTACTGGATACTAACTGGCCATTTTCCATTTTATCGAAAGTAAAGTAATTGCTTTAGATTTCCAAGGCTTTTGACAGAGTCCTGCAAAAGATATTAGTTTTAATGTGGGCGATAATTTCCCTCGATCTATATATAGAGCTTTCTCAGGGCTTTCTTCAAACGAGTTCAAGATTAATTCAGAAATGCCGCAAGGCTCCGTTCTTTCTCCAACTCTATTTTTTATTTTTCTAAATGACTTCCTATGTCAAGCTTCAAACGCTATCTACTCTTTTGCAAATGATAGCAATTTTTACCATTCGTATTCATTTGATTACGGACCAAGCGTATCCGATGTTGGTGTTGTCAAGCAAAAGATAAATGATACGCTTGGTCGAGCACTTGATATAATCTCGAAATGGGGTCAATTTTAACAGCTGATACATAAATGTGACGGATCAAGTTGCCTCATCTGTATATATGGGTGGTATAATTATTGATGCATCAGAATCAAGTTGCCTCATCTGTATATATGGGTGGTATAATTATTGATGCATCAGAATTCTTTAATATTTTGGGCATGGAAATGTGATGTCCGATGGAAAAAACATATATTTAAGGCTTCGAAAGAAGCATTCAAGTGCCTTGGTGTCCTTACTTTTTTCATTTCTCATGTGTGGGCCGGTGCTTCAAAGTCTTTTTTGGAGCTTCTCGACCGCGTGCAGGAGAGGGCGAAGCTTCTCATTGGTGGCAGTAGGGTATCCAATTCTATTGACTCCCTTGAGCACCGTCGCAATGTGGTTTGTAAAGAGTGGTCCAGCCATAATGCATGATTTTACCTGTAAGTGACATCTTAACCTCAAGTTTTTTGTACAACCTTATTTTACATTTCTTTGTTTCAGTGTTTGACAAATTCAACCATGGAGAGGTACAGAATTGGGCAGTGCGTTGCTAGTTGAAGCCTTTTACGAAAATGGTCGTGCAAATCAAAATTAATTGCGTACACTTCGCGATTTTTTTGGTCAGCATAAACGACCAATTGTGCCCACAAGGAAATCCCCTGTGCATGCTCGCCCAGTTCGTTCTGGCTGGTTGCTTCATCGTACGGCCCGATGATTTTAGAAAATAAGGTCAGCCAATTAGTTACCATGAATGGCGTTCGCTATCGCGGAATGAAAACAGACTTTTTGTGGTCAGAAGTTGAGGATACACAGAAGAAATTCTCCAAAATTTTTCACCAATTAATGCATTAATCAAAAATAAAATCAGTTTTAATTAAAAATTTAATCAAGTGAATTAAACGTTTAATCAAGTGAATTAAACGTTTAATTAATACTATTAACTGGTTTAATTGATACTATTAATTTGTTTACTGGTGCAAATTTAATTAATTTTTTAATTAATATCACAAATTTTTTAGTTGAAATCAATTTTTATTTTTTTTCTGTGTACGGGCCTGGCCGATATGTGGTTCGAATAGGATGGTGCCACCTGCTACACCGCCAACGAAACAATATCTCTTTTGAGCAAGAAATTCAATGGCCGTGATTTAATACCGTTGGACTTCTTTCTTCGGGAGATTTAAAAGAAAAAGTGTATGCAAAAAGCCAAGAACAATTCAAGAGTTAAAGGATGTGATAATTTGGCACATTAACGGCATTGAACCTTAATTATGTGTCAGAGTCATTGAAAATATGGACCATCGGATAGAAGAATGCCACCGAAGCCATGGCGGGACTTTGGCCGATATTTTGTTTAACACATAGTTGTCATAGATCCTTCTAAAATAACAACAAATATTAAGATAATTCACTTAATAACTTTGGTTTTATTTACAATTAACGTCGTGCGTTTTGGTTGGACTACCCTTTATTTACCTATTCAGCCCAATTATGAATAAAAACTCCCCGGGAGTTTTCTCCCTTTTCCCATTTTTCCTATGTTAATTCAATTGTAAAAATGGGAAAAGGGAAAAAACTCCCGGGGAATTGTTATTCATAATTTGGCTGATTATATTGTTACTACTACAATGGGATGTGTTCTAATGAAATCAGGGATCTGTTTCCCGAAACTCGTACGTTTGTTTTGTTTGTATTCGATTATCCATAGCATTGTACAAAGCATTACAAGGCAAATTCGTTGCTTGGCTGCACTGTTCGTGTATCGAATTACTTTCCTGCTGAAGTCTTGCCTCTAACTTTCAACATGAACAGTGACCATGACTTAATTCGTTATATCTGCGTTTCATGGTGGTCAAGTTGCATTTATATATTTGTAAAAACAAGGATTTTAATGCAAAATTTTCTTAATTAAAGCAAAATATCCAGCATAAATATTTTATATAATATGAGAAAATATAAAAAAACCGAAATCTAGATTAATGAAAAGTAAAATATAATTAATAAGTGTATGTCAAAATGCAACCAATAATGAACCAATACTTATACATTTTTAAATTCTCATGCACTTGCAACAAAAAGATAGCAACAATATTAAAAAAAATGGATTTAATGACGAAACATACAAAGACTTATATTAACTTACATTAAAACCAGCAGCAGCAGCAACAACTACAACAACATAATATGACAAATTACCAATTAAGTGTTGAAAAAATGATTTTTAATAAGTCTACACACACACACTCTTAAAAAATATATCCAATAACACTAAATAAGTAAAAAAAGACAACAGTAACTAAAAAAAAAATTAAAGGACATTTATTAAGTGTATGTGTGTTCAATAATGGATGCCAAGACATGTAACTGTTGATCTCATATGAACTGCGTGAGTATATGATAAAACTGTCTGTGTATGTGTTGCTATGCTTACAAGCCAGTGTTACCACCAGCAAAATTCTAAAATACACTTGAAATAAAACAAAATTACCCGATTAATATGAAATTACACCTGACATAAAATTACCGTTTTAATTTATAAAAACTTTTGGAAAAAAGACAAACCCAAAATACTTATTTTAATTATGACCATTTTTTGCTTCGCATATGGGCATTTCAACAGAAGTGTCACGATACGCCTTATCTTGTATTTTAGACCCATGTTGTTCAAATACTTCCTCTCTTTTGCTCAATTGCGCTTAACACCAAAATACAAAAAAAATTGAATAATACAGTAGAAGCTCGGTTATATGAACTAATTCAGACAGGGCCTGTTCACTAAATGGAAAAGTTCACATAATCGAGACAATATAAAATATGTACTTCAAATCATTTTTAATATGTATATATTAGCGTGGCCGTTAGTTGTATAGAGAACTTTTTTTTTTTTTTTGATTTCTTATACTCTCCCCCTCCAAATCGGTTCAGTTTTATGTAAAAAAAAAAACAAAAAAATTTCGTAGCGATAAGTTGTGTTTTAGGGAGGGCGTCCGCCCCTCAAAGTTTGCCATCAAGCCATTTATTCAAATGTAATTTGTTTGCGTATGACTATCTTCTAAAAACAACATTTTACAAGAATATGATATATGGCATTATTTTAGCTCTTTTAGTCAACAACATAAGCCTCAAAGAAAGTTTTTTGCTAAGACTAATTTATTAATAATTAAGAAAATAACAACAAAATACCAAACATTTTATATACGTTATATATATATAAAAAGGCGATTTAATGTCAAGTGACACAATTTTGAAATCGATGTCTTCCGATTTGGATGAAATTTACACCAAGGTTAGTCCTATTAGATAGAAGCTTACACACAAATTTTCAACAAGATCGGTCAAAATTTTTCAGAGGTAGAGGGGGTCAAAGTTTGCCATACAGGTGTTCTTTCTCTTCCATGTAACTTATTACCTATTGGTGTTAGCAAAATTTGTCCCAAGTAGCTTAGATAGCTATTTAATAAATCTTTTTTAAAAATATTTTTTAAATTTTTTTTTTTAAATTTAAAAAAAAATTAAAAAATTTTTTAAAAAAACAAAAAAAATTTTTTTAAAAAGTTTGATCAAAAAGCTATCTAAGCTACTTGGGACAAATTTTGCTTACACCAATAGGTAATAAGTTACATGGAAGAGAAAGAACACCTGTATGGCCAAAATGTCAAACTTTGACCCCTCTAACTCAGAAACTTTTTGACCGATCTTGTTGAAAATTTGTGTCTAAGCTACTATCTAACAGTACTAAAATTGGTGTAAATTTCATTTAAATCGAAAGACATCTATTTCAAAATTGGGTCACTTGACATTAAATCCCCCCTTTATATATATAAAACGTATATAAAATGTTTGGTATTTTGTTTTTATTTTCTTAATTATTTTCTAAAATATTGATTTAAACAAAAAACTTTCTTAGAGGCTTATGTTGTTGACTAGAAGAGCTAAAATATTGCCATATATCATATTCTTGTAAAATGTTGTTTTTAGAAGATAGTCATACGCAAACAAATTACATTTGAATAAATGGCTTGATGGCAAACTTTGAGGGACGGACGCCCCCCCTAAAACACAACTTATCGCTATGAAATTTTTTTGTATTTTTTTTTACATAAAACTGAACCGATTTAGGGGGGGAGAATAAAAGAAATCAAAAGAAAAAAAATAACGGCCACCCTAGTATACATACGTAACCTATATTAAGTTTTTATTTTGAATTAGTTTTTTCATAATAAATGTACATGAAAGTAGTCGGTTATATTTTTTTGCTTTAAGGGATTTCTGTAATGCCTTGTCCCTGCATTTTCGCAATGCCAAATATCATTATCAGATATATTATTTTCACTCTAAGCAATAACTTTACAAACACCAACCATCTTATACATGCTCCTTTGCATTCGTATATACACATTTACTAGCTTATTTCGGGGAAGAACAGATTTCTAATAAAGGGTGTTTTTTATAGAGTGACACAAGTTAAAATCATAATAAAACAAGGAAATATATTTTAAATATCAACGAAACGGGCTTTATTGGAAAGAAAATTTTTTTCAATATAATTTCTGCCATGTGGCCGCCACGACTGTCGTGTAGAAGGCGCCAATTTTCAACGACTTTTCGCATTCTGACCATCATCGTTTTTGAAGACATGTGCCAATGACTCCGACAGCCCATAAAGCGCACTAAGCAGTAATTTTCTGTGGATGTAATGGTGTTTCGACAAAAGCTGGTGGATTCTACTCACTCCAAATGCGAGAATTCGGCTTATTTACTTACTAAATGGGTTTCCAGAAATGGGTTTCATCGCAAATTACAATTTTGAGTAGAAATTTAAAATCAATTTGTGCTATTCGGCGAATTATGTATTTTGATTAAAAATTTCAACAATTTGCGCGTTGCTCGTATCATAATAAGCCATTAGCCGATTGATAATGAAATTTCAAAGCAAACTAAGCAAAAAGCAACTATCAGCTGTTAAAGGGGTGCTCAAATAAAGCAGTGACTCAAAGTTGTGATACTCTAAAAAACACCCTTTACAACAAATAGTTACAAAAAAATCAACGGTTGCAAGTTGTTCACATAATAGAGACAGATTGTGTTCACATAACCGAGCGTCTACTGTATATTGTAATGTTTTTTTTTTTTTTTTTTTTGAATAAACGCCTTTGAGTTCTTTTAATTGCAAGTCCAAATAAATTGTTAGTTACGAACAGACTAAACTCCAAACAAACTTAAATAATTATTCATGAGTCGTCCCCTTTTATATTTCATAACTTTTTCTAGACTTTTCCTAAAACTCCCTGTAATAACAATTTATTATGTTCTTAATCCATTTCTAGAAATTACTTGGAAATTCATGTAGTAACTTTTATAATCTAAGTACACATTTAGGCAGTAATACAGTTGTTTATACATGACTATTACATAAAACTATAACTTACAAGATAACTTATAGCTATAACGATACATAATTCTTAGATAATTTAACTTTCGTAACAATATAAATTATTCTTTGAGAAACAATTTCAAATACTTAATGCCGGAAATACTCATAAACGAATTCCTTTAAACATATTTTCCATAACTTGGAAGCCAGTTTAAAATTTTTTTACGTGAAATAATTCGTGCATCAAATATCTCCCTTACCAAAGCCTATGAGGCACCAGCAGTACGTGGATGATTTTCGTCAGCTGGCCTTACACAATTTTTCAACATCGTCCGATATGTGCCACTGATGATAAAGATTAAAACAGCAATTCCATTTTCATAGGCCAATTATCCGATCAAACGGGAGACCATACCAAACAGTTCACTTAAGTAAATGCTATTGTCGCTAATGAGTTTCAATTAGATTCTCCTTAGCCGAAATTCTGCAATTCATACAAGGCTTGTGTGTATTTTAAGCACTTACTTTTTAAAACATACAATGCATGCAGCTCGCAACAATATCAAAAATGTTCACACTTGCCGACAGAAAATGTTGTCTCTAGTGCAAATTATATAGAAACTAAATATGTGTGGAAAACCACACACGAGGGTAACTTACGTAAGTTCTAAAATATTTCGTTACTAAAAATTATTTTTTAATCAAAAAAAAATGTTTTCATTACTTAATTTATATTACTAAAAAAGTCAAGTAGTTTCTTTAGTATACCTCAACAATTTTTTTGTTTATCGTGTAAAAATGATTCCTTTTGTGATTTTTCACACAAGAGTGATTTAAAGCATTTGTCCCGTGACCAGTAAAAACGTTATAATAAAAAAAGGAACGAATTGTGAGAACTGAAAACCAGACATTCACTAAACTGGTGATAAAGTGTTTTAAATATAGTTACTCCAGAGAATAGATTTTTGACTCAAAAGTAGATGTCACTGGCTATTGGTTATATTACTTTATATAAAGGGAATCTATAATATTAACGTGGTTCACTTCACATAAATTGTTCGAACTAGAACCGGTACCTACCGCTTTGGAACTTTTACGTGAAAAGTTTGGTGTTAGTTCCCTTTCCCCTTAGGTATGTTTACCACCTTCTTTTGTAACACCTATCTCGAAGAAACTGCGGGTTTTTAATAGCAATTAATTAAGCTCAAACTTATCGAAATCTAAGTGCCTGTTTTTCATAGACGAACTAATTTTGATTTTCTGATATAAAAACAGCCAGTTAGAGTCCATGTTGCCGCCATTCATTATCAAGCTTTTGCAAATCGATATTAAACAATGGAAACTAGCTTAAGAATATAAAATAACACCTGATCTGCACCTAAAAAAAGTACCCACGTTCTACCCACGCTATCAAAAATAATACCTAATTCCGGTAATTACCCACGAATTGGCAACACTTTTATACACATTTTACAAGAGAGTGTATTAGTCTGTGCTAGTGTGTTTGTGTGTGTGTATGTCCACAGCATAGATTGAATGAAATTAAAAGCCAATAATTGGAAAATTAATTGAATTAAATTGACAGTAAAGCGATATCAACAATAAACTTTGCAAGTATATGTATGAGTACGTTGACTGTGTGTGTGCGTATGCTTGTGTTTAAGTGTGGTATGTATGTCAATGCTATGCTCTGTTTATTGCTGTAAACCACGTTGTTGTTATGTTAATGTATTTGCGTGTGTAAATGTCTAGATGTAAATATGTGTAATCAGCAAGAACTAAAATATAAATACAATTGTTGATATTGTCCGCACTTTATAGTAAATTCAATCTACCAAAAGCAGCACTAAAATACAATATTGCATACATTTACATTTGCAATTAATTTAAAGTCATATATTGTGTGTGTATGAAAATTAAGTTTTTTTTTAAAGTATTTACACTAACAGGATAATGGTTAAACATTTGTTAGTAAGTGAATTGATTAACATTTGCTGAAAATCAAAATTCTATTGATCATTTTATGTATTTATATCACTTGATCAACAAGATGGTATTAACACAAAATCTTTATGTTTTGATAAAATCGCCAAGTAATATTCATCTCTACTCGTTGTAAAAATATCGTACTCTTTTGTCTACTTTTTGGTAATAAAACGTTTTGTTTACAAATTCTTTCTCAAATGCCTTTAATATTAAATCCAAAATTGTTTTGCCTCCACTGAAGATTTCTAAGTTTCGAATTAATACAGTATTGTTGAGCAATAAAGATATATAAAAAAAATTAAAATCACTAAAGACTCCTGAACTTCTATGCCACTGTTACTGAAATTTGTATGGTATTTTCTTGATTACCCAGAAGTTAACATAGGCTATAAAGATTTGTGAGTGTTTAAGTAGGCATGGCAAAATACCTTCCAAAAATCAAGCTTAACTAAAATATTAGACGTTGGAAATACTGTACAAATTGCTTTGAGATCTGTTTTAAATATTTTTTAATAATAACATATTTTATTTTCGAGCTTGAGGTCTTATTTTTTTATATAAAATTTTTTTTTAAACAATATTTCGGCACTCCTTTGTGTGCCTTCTGCAAGGGTTTTTTCTTGATTATTTCATAAAATTAAACAATTATAA
This sequence comes from Pollenia griseotomentosa, assembly GCA_963931875.1. Classification (NCBI taxonomy): domain Eukaryota; kingdom Metazoa; phylum Arthropoda; class Insecta; order Diptera; family Polleniidae; genus Pollenia; species Pollenia griseotomentosa. Next base: position 15,613,509 of record OZ007561.1, read on the forward strand.
ATTATTACATTTTTATAAAATGATCAAGAAAAAAAAAACATTTTCGTTTCCAACAACTTTATGCTTATAAATAAAAAAAAATTTTAAAACATTTATTTTGTTTTCAAATACAAACATAATTAAATTAAAGTTATTGACAATTAGTTGATATGCAAAGGGGGACAATTTAATTGAACAACCTGTTAAAAGTTAGGCTGCATGTACACCAACAAAAGTCAAAAGAACGCAGAACAACAAAAGAAAGAGGCTTAACCGGAAATGTGTCTTTTTGACTAACTGCGACAACACAGTGGTTGCAGAAAAAACACGTGGTTTGATACAACCAACACACAGAGTAAGACAAAACAGACTGACACGAACCTCCTTGCACTAAATTGCGTGCTTTCTTATGATATAACCCATACCAATTAAGACAAGTCCAAAAAAAAAAAAACTAAAAAAAGCAAAAAACATTCATGCATTGTTTTCGATTTCCGGTTGTTTTTTAAGACTAAAACTGAATAAGTCGTTTTTTTTTTGAGAGGGTTAGCATCTTGTCTTTTGTTGGCGTGGGTTCAGCCTTAGAGTAAAATTAAGTAACATTCAAGCCATAAACGACAATATGCGATACGATCTTTAACAGACGGTTTATATATAAAAAACAAAAGGTACTGCATTTCATTTCATTCTAACTGATGCCATTTTCTTGCTTTTGCATGTTGATCTACCTGGTTTACTATATTATTAATGTGCAAAAGAAGAAATGGGGCTTACTTTTTCGGCGTGGCAAGGCGAAAATTAAGCCATAGTGAGTTTATTAAAAATGATATGCCATACAATAAAATTAAACTTTAAATGGCGGCGCTATATATAAAAACCAAAAAGTACATTGTAATATACTTATACCTATATAAGTAAGTAAATAAAAGTGGGCTTAATTGTGAGGCGTGGCATAAAAGTGGGTACATTAAAAGCTAGAAGTACATAGTTTTAGAAGGGCTTTCTTGCCACTTGCAAAAAATTGAACATTAGAGGGGTACGATCCGAGATGGCATAAGTGGCGCCCAGAATTCGATTTTGGGTTAAAAATGTCACCAAAGGCAATAATGAAGCCATAGACAAGCCATGAATAACGATATGCAATATGTTATCATCGGACTTAAAATGGCGACGCAGTTTACAAGAACATAAAAGGGCGGTATCCAGAGGCGTGGAAAAGAATTAAAAAAATTCCGGAATTCTTTTTAACTAATCTTTATTCCTAGGGGGTTACTGGCTCATTTTTTTTTTTTTTTTTTTTTTTTTTTATGGGGACCGAACCACTCTAATGTCCAGTATGCAACAAAAATGGATATCACAGCTATTTAGAAAAAATTTGTACTAATGCTGTTTAATTTTAAGTAGTTTAAGGATTATAATTTATTTTTGATTTAAGTATACATACAGTAGAATCTCACAAATTAGAACCGTCACAAATTCGAACCGTCCAGAAATTAGAACCGGCCATTTTAATGTATTGGACGCTCTGAAATTAGAACCACAGGTTCTAATTTCTGGAAGTGTTTTTTTTTGTTTGTTTTTATTTCTACTAGAAAAAAAATTTTTTTTATGATTTTGAACTTAATAGGCGAAAAAACAAATTAAACGCTCTATAATGCCAGCTATTCCTCTTTAAAAGTCCTTGAAGGCATCAATAATGTTATAAAATGGTGCAAAGCCAGTGCTATATATTCCAGTAAACACATGTCTAACCTTTTGAACGTCCGTAACGATATCGTTGTATCCAGTTTTAATAAATCAAAAAAAAAAAAAAATAAAAATCAAGTAATACTTATTTTATGTTAAAGACCAATAAGTACCTAATAATTAAAAAACTTTTTAAAAGTTTTCTATGAATTGAATATTTTCAATTAATAAAATTTTATTAAATAAAAACTGTTTTCAGTTAAAATAACGCTTACACTACTATTTATTATCTATCACTATTTCATTATAATTTTATCATTTTCTGTAAAAAATGTCCAGAAATTCGAAATTTTCAGAAATTCGAACTGCCCGGTGCACAAAGTGGTTCTAATTTGTGAGATTCTACTGTATTTGAATTAACACATAAAAATAAAATATATACATTTGTATAATACATCCTTGAAGGAAACCTGGGTGCAAGTGTCTCCAAGTCACCAGTTTTCTACACTATTTAAGTGACATTGTCAACGAAGTGTCTAAACTACTACATTTGCCACCATATTTAGCTTTAATACGAAAAAATTTTTATCAATATCAACTGAGAAGTACGATTCCTATAAAAGTTGAAGAAATAATAAAAAAAGATTGTTATGATTTCTTATTAGTACCAAAAGTGTAGACTACATTTACTAAAATGTACAAGTGATTCTATGGTTCCAATGTCTACATATGTTCCCAAAGGAACTACCTAGTCAATAGTACCAACGTCAGTAGTAGATTTGCAATGACACGCACATGTAAAATGTCTATAGTAAATAACATTGTCTGGTGTATAATAAATCACTAGTACTGTTGACTGTGTCAATAGTGAATCAGTACAGATTCACTAGTGACATTTCCTGCAGGGATATCAAACTAAAAACTAAAAATTAAATTACTTAGGCCCGTTTTCACGACTTACCTATTAAGCTCAAATCAGTTAACGGTACCTTTAGCACTAGTGAGGAATAAAGTTACCTTCAACTATTTTTCGTTTTCACAACTTCTGTATAAAATTAAAGAAAATACTGATTATTTTTGCCAAAATAAAAATACGAACTGGCAACTACGTACTTTTTTACATTTACCAAATATACGTATAAGTGGAGCTGCCATATATAAAAAATATGTGAATATAATATGGCAATCTCAAATCTAAACATTACGACAAAAGTTAAAGGTAGAACGTTCCTCGCTTTAGCTTATCCTTCACTTTTAGATTAAAGGGAACTTGTAATAATTAAAAACTCAATATCTGTTTGATAACTTCCTACATTTAGCTATCGTTAAGTCTAGAAAACGGGCCTTAAAGTTTTATCCATAGCTAAGAATACTATTTGAGCATTTTTCGAAATGAAAATTTCCAGGGGCCAAATGTTGGCATTTTCTGGCCGGATCTAAGTTCGAGAATAAAAATTAAAATCAGTTGCAAAATACAAGAGAAGTAGTGATAAATTATATTTGAAATATTCAAATTTTAAGCCGAAACTCAACAAAAAAAAAATTAAAATGCATTTTGAACTCCCCATAACTTTTGTTCCTATCGGTCGAATTTACGTTTTAAAGCGAAAATTACCGATCCAGTCAAAAGTTATGGATTTTTGATCGCCTTCTCGTAAAATGTTCTACTATGCGCCGCCAGAATTGATGGCCATACAGTCCCGCTTTATGGCATTTTTCATCACTCTTGCCAGAACTTCCTGCGAATGGACGGGTATTTTCTTTAAAGACTTTAAGAGTCTGAGGCTTTTTAACAAAGACTCGTGACTTCAAGAAACCTCACAAAAAGAAGTCAAATCACCAAAACGAAAGATAAGACGAACCGGAAATGTAGCCCCCAGAATTTCGAAATAATTATTCCGCGTTCTTTCTTTTTGACGTGTATTTTGAATCTGTTTACTTCACAAGCGCCAAAGCAGAACTGACTCTAACCAAAATTTGCAAAAATTTTAGCATCTTCCGATAGGGTTATGACTATTTTGCATCCTTTTGTATCGATAAGAAGTTCGATTTCCCAAACAAGCCAAACACCCAAGCGATCAAATGTTCAGTGAATTTGTAATATTTTTGCTACCTTTAGGTAGCACATCCCAACCAAATTTCTCTTAATTCCACCCAAAACTTTCGTAAGCCCCATTAACCCTTTTTCAAAATTCAAATTCTTAATTTAAAATTTTCCTTTCTTCTAAATGACCGCTAATGTGCCGTATCTAAATTAAAGAGTTTAAACAAATAAACTTTGTAAAAAATATAATCACAATAATAAAAGTTCTAGTGTTGGTGGTACCAGACAAAAAAAAAAAATTTTTTTAAACAAAACTAATGAAACTATTTCAGGACTAAACCATTTTAATGAATGTTTCCACGAATCCATAAACGAATTTGATTGTGTGTGTGTGTGTGTGAGTCTATTAAAGTTTAAATGCTTTTTACACAGATACAAATTTAAATTTGCTAGTGTGTGTTGTGGTGGGTGGCTGTTTGAGAAAAGGGTAAAAAGGGATAATTGTGACTATTCTCCATAAGTTTCAACAAAAGAGATCAAATGAGAAGATGGTAATGTCACTAATGACCGTCGTTTTTATCCTAATGACACAAGTTTTATGCAGTTTCTTTTTATATTTCAGTGGTTTAAACAATTTTGTTTTTTTTTTTTTAACTAATGAAACTATGTGTGTAATAGAATTTCTCATTTAAGGGGTTAATGGCTGAGAGTATGGGGGAGAAATTAATAGCTGGAAAATATTTGCGGCTAAAAAGTTTTTTAATTTAGAAAACTTTTTTTGAAAATAAATTTTAGGTTAATTTAAAAAAAAGGGAAAGATAAATTTAATTTGGGTTTTAAATATTAAATAAAAATTAAATAACAAAATCTCGCATAATTATTAATCTTTTTTGAATATAAAAGCGAATTAACCTTTTTTTATACGCTACATCGAAGGCAAAAGCGTATCAATATTAGTTTGTCAATCTATTTGTATTTTCCACAATATTGATCTTAAACCCTACCGTACCTAGACTCTACTGGGTCCTTATGAGTAGCGAAGCTGATTGAACGATGTCCGTCTGTCCGTCCCACCATTTGTCCGTCTGTCTGTGTGTATGTTGAAATGGGTTTTCCGAAGGCCTCAGAAGTAATGATAATGAGGTTGTAATATATTTACATATATCACATATACTCCAGTAAGGTTTGCTATTTCAATTCAGGTAGATCGGTTCACAAATAGCTGATATATGAGCAAGAACTCACGACTACCTTTAAGTTTACCCATCCCTTGTTTTTTTTTTTTTTTTGTTTTTTTTTTTTGGGTATATCTTGCAAGAGCCAAAGTTTTCAAATTAGTTGCAATCATCTTGGTTATCCATACAAAACATACGACAAAATGTATGTAAGAAAAATAATTATACAAATTTTGTACACATAGCAGGCTTTACAATACACAACCTTTCTTCAAAGAAATGTGCGAGATTGAAGAAGTGGGCGTTGCACAAAATAGATTTATTTTTATCTGAAAAGCGGTATTTATTTAACTTTCTGTTCTTATCTTACCATTGTGAAGGGTATTGGATCGTCGACATAGCCGACTATAGCACTTTTACTTGTTTTCTTATAAAATGAAACTTTTCATTTTATAATTATCTACTTTTGAAATTCCTTGGCTTGTGTCTTCTTTTTTCAGAAAACTCTTAATACCAAAATTTTATTCATAAGGATTATGGTCTTAAATAGCAACAAAAGAGAATTACAAATCCAAACATTAAAAACTAAATGAATAAAATTGTTTGTAGATAACAAAGACATGAACATTATGATTAAAATAATTTATAACATTTTGTATGACACACACACACACTTAAACATAAAAACAAACATATGCCTACCATTTTTTTTTTTTTTAATACTAAATGACACTCCAAAATTTTGCACACACACTCAAGCAAATATAAAAGCAAATGTTATGATTCAGATAGCAAAGGATGCCGAGCAACAGACCCAACTGACAACCATAAATGATGTTTGTGGTCAACTTTACACTTAAAACCACAACAAAACACTATAAAAAATATTGTTGCCACACACTAAGTACTGAGCAGATGAGTACTTATGTTTGTTTTGCAACTGCAACACTTATAAACAAAAAAAAAGAACAACTACTACAAAGAAAAACAAGCAAAATGAAAAATGAAAAACGGAGACAAATAAAAGGAAACTCACACAAAGCTGGAAAAACATTTCTAAAACGCACAATACAACCGCAGAGTGGACAACACTAAACTAAGTAACACCAAGATAAACGCAATTTACACGCTCGCTTTAAGCAGCAAGAGCAACAGCCCAGCAACAACTCTACATCAACAATAATAGTCATAGCCATAGATGGCAAACACAAAAACACTTTTTTAAGAGCAGTAATAGCAGCAACTGCAACACATAAACAACAACTAAGAAGAGAAAAATACAAATGACAAACTTCAACACTTACGAAACTTAAAAGAGCAGCAAAACGAAAATTTTTACAGCAAACGACAAATTCTAACGGCTCTTAGGAGACCAAAAAAAGAAAAAAATAAGTGAATGAAAAATGTTAAAGGCTTTTGTTTAATAGAAAAATAAACTGGTTGTTCTTTAATAAGAAAATTTAAATAAAAAAGAACATATCGTTAGCTTAAATGCAAAAAGGCGTAACTAACAAAAATATAATTTTATAGGAGAAGAAAAAAACTTTGTAAAATGAAAACTATAAACATTTTTAACAAAGTTTTTTTTTTAATATATATAATATATTTTTTTAATATAACCTTAAACACACCGACAAATTTATTTTAAAACCAAAAAAAAAAATAATTTTTTATTATTTGAAGATATATGTTAGATAAGCCTTTTTGACTTTTAATTTCCTGATATGCAAAAAGACGTATCTACAACAAATAAGTTTAAACATATAGTTGAAGTTTTTTTGGAAAATATAAAATGTCTATTTTCGGCTTAAAGAAGGTATACGAATTAATATTTGATTATAAATATGATTATAAATTGAGTTTATTGATTTAATAAAGTTCAACATAAGGATTTAAAATCAAACGTTTTTTATTATACCCACACCACAATAGTGGAGAGGGTATTATGCATTTGTGCTGATGTGTGTAACGCCTTAAAATATTGGTCCTAGACGCACCTTAAAGTAAACCGATCGACTCAGAATCACTTTCTGAGTCGAACTAACGATGTCCGTCCGGCTAGCAGGCTGGCTGGCTGGCTGTCCATGTAACCTTGTGCGCAAAGTACAGGTCGCAATTTTGGAGATAATTTGATTAAATTCGGGACATAGGTTCTTATTGGCACAAGGACCAAGCCTAATGAAAATGGGCCTAATCATAGGACCACGATAGAAGATAGAGGAAAGTTCTTCCTTTCAAAAACTATCAAACCGATTTTAATGAAATTTGAAATTTAGATAAAACCGTATCCAAATGGACACAAAAGGTTTGCATTTTTTAAAAAATAGGACCACAAGGGGAGATAGGGGCAATTTATGCCTCTCAAACCGATTTTAATGAAATTTAAAACATAAATAGATCCATATCTATATGGACACATAACATATACAGTTTTTCAAAAAAATGACCAAAAGGGGAGGTAGGGGGCAAATTCTGTCTCTCAAAAACTTTCAAACCGATTTTAATGAAGTTTATAAAAATAGATAAATCCATATTCATATGGACACATTTTCACTATGTGTTTTTAAATACTGTGGTGTAGGGTATCATATGGTCGGGCTTGACCGACTATACTTTCGTACTTGTTTTAAATTTGAGTTTGTTAATTCGTTTATATATTTTCATTAAATTTTTTTTAATAAAAAATATTTTATTTACACACATCTACACGCAGAGAAAAAACATGTTTAAATATGGTCACCTCCAACAAAACTATTGTTAAAAAAATTTTAAACATATTTTGTTTAATGTAAACATATTATTTTCACCCACAACCATGTTATTGTCAAATTAGTCCTCCCTCAAGAAGCCACAACCATATTATGGTTGCCTCTAAACATGTTGTTGTTGAATATGACAATAATTTGTTTTAAAACTAACAATAGTATTTTCCCCTTTTCCAAGAGCAACATGCTATGGTTGAAAAACAACCATGATATTATAAGTGTTAAACTAATTTTAGTTATTATTTACCATAACATTTTCGGAGGCAACCATAATATGGTTGTGGCTTCTAGATGAACGACTAATTTAATCAAAATATGGTTACCGGCGATAAAAAAATGTTTAAATTAAACATAATATGGTAAAAAATTCCTTTAAAAATAGTTTTGATGAAGGTGACCATATTTAAACATGGTTTTTCTCTGCGTGTAGAAGTGTGTATATAAAATATTTTTTATTAAAAAAAAATTAATGAAAATATATAACCGAATTTACAAACTCAAATTAAAAACAAGTACGAAAGTATAGTCGGTCAAGCCCGACCAAATGATACCCTGCACCACAGTATTTAAAAACACATAATGATTATTTTTCATAAAAATAATAACTGTCTGCAGGTAGTAATTTTTTCAGATGCTGTACTTGTGGTTTTAAATTTATAATTTTTTAGCTGTTCTAATAGAAGCTTATCGCTTAGGAGTAGACTAATAATTGAGAAAGCAATTATGATTTGAAAGATTCACTGTGAAAGGTTTCGGGCTCTTCCAAGTTCGAATGGTAAAACAATTGCTTATTTTAAATTTTCCTTTCAATCAAAACGTGGGTTGAATCACATTTCATTTGAGTGTGACCAACTTCCAAGTATTTGTGCTCTTTTGTGATGTTTGCTTCTACGCAAAAAGAAAAATAAAGTCCACAGAATCACATTTCTATTTTAAAAACAACCATTAGAATAGAGAACAATGTGGTGTTTGTCGTGGAATTAATTAAGATCATTTCTTAAATATTTCACGATAATTGTTGCAAATTTCGATGATACCAGAATTTCTCCAGTTTCATCCCAAACGTTATTATCGGAATCATGATTTATAACATTATAAGTTGTTATTTTTTTTTTTTTTTTTTTAATTTCCTAAGCTAATCCTGCCAAGCTCTACGCTTGTCTGCAGAAAAGAAACCAGAGTCTCTGGCGGGAATCGAGCCCGCAATCTCGACGCTGATATACTAGCACACTGCAGACATGGTGCTCTGTGATACTAGCTAGCCTACCGGGGCACTGTGAAGTTTTAAGTTTTATTTTATTGAGACTTTTTATAATTCTTTTTTGAAAACAAACTTAAAATTATTATAATATTAGAAGGAAAGAACTTAAGACTATAATGTAATATCTTAATTTACATTAAAAGGAATTCAGCACCAAACTTGAAACAAAAAAAAAAAATTAAATGATAAAATCAGACATAGAAATTAATGACCACTCTTGATCCCTGAGCTTTAATATTTGAAGGAAGTTCTATATTCACTGCAAAATAATATTAGAAATAACTTAAAACTTAACTTAAAACTAGTATTACAAAAACTAAAACAAAATTAACTTTGTTATCCCCTATGAGTAGCAGGAATAGTCCTTTCATAAAATTCACAACGAAGTGAAGTGTTTATATCAAAAGATGGAGGATGCTCATTAATATAACCAATAGCTGATAAGTAGGGCAACCAAAAAAAAGCAAATGCTTATTTTTTGGATAACAAGATAGAAAGATTTTGATTGAACACAAATTCCGATCATAAAAAAACAAAGAAAATGAGCTATATTTGTTAGGGCTTTTTTTTGCTTATTTTGGCAATATCGGCTTTTTTAATTATTTTGTCATTTTCAGATAATTTTTCATTTTTTTCATACGAGAAAAACTTATTTAATAATATTTTGCAAAAATCTAGATTATTATTTATTTTTATGTGCAACTTTTTTTATAAATACTAAAAAATCAACCATTTCTGTGCTGTAACAACTCTGGTTAAAAAAATCGTTCAACGTTATGGTAATATTTTGTGCTTCCCTTGAACAATATCATCCCATTATCGTATATTATCTCTGTATGTTATTATACCTACACTAAATAGTGAAGAGCGTATTATGCATTTGTGCTGATGTGAGAAACACCTTAATATATTGGTCCTAAAGTATACCGATCAACTCAAATCAAATCACTTTCTGAGTCGAACTAATGATGTCCCTTCGCCTGGCTGGCTGTCCATGTGACCTTGTGTGCAAAGCACAGGTCGCAATTTTAAAGACAATTTAATGAAATTTGGTACGTGGGTTCTAATTGGCACAAGGGCGAATCGGTCCATAATTTAATATAGCCCCCATACAAGCTGCTATCCGGAAGAGGGTCTTTGTGCCTTGATTTTAATGCAATTTAAGACATATGTATATAGAACCATATTTATATGGACACGTAAGGTATGCATTTTTTTAAAAATAGGACCACGAGGGGAGATAGGGTGAGTTTCTGCCCATCAGTAACTATTTAACCGATTTTAGTGAAATTTACAACATAGATCGATCCATATTCATGTAGCCGTACACTCTCGAAACTTGTTTTTAAATACTGTGGTGGTCGGTATCATACGGTCGGGCTTGACCTACTATACTTTCTTACTTGATTTTAATGTTACTTTGTCTTAGCGGTACTGTAACGTACTTTTTATAGTGTTGTGTATAATTTTTATGTGTTTTTGTTTTTAGTATTAAGCCTTTTTATCAACTTATTTTATTATTTGCTTGTTTAAGTTCTTTTCTCTCGAAAATTCCATAGCTGTATTCTTACGATCAAATTCCTCAGTCTGTAACGTATTTTACCATTATACTTTGTAACATCTTATTTCATTTTAAATATAGTTTTTGTATAAAGTAACGTCTGTTAGCTCCCCTTCTCTCTGTTTTTGGTATAGTAAAGTCTTATTTTTTGCTTTTTTAATATAGTTTTAGCTATTAAGAATTTATCTGTACATCAAATATTGTTAATTTCTGCAAATTTTGTGGTTTTACACGAAGTTGTAACAAAATTGGAAACGAAAAATCTTTCATTGGTTTTCTAAGTGAACATATATTTTGGGAGGGAAGCGGAATTATGAGTCCAATCGTATAAAATATACTTCAGAGCAAATACTCAATTGTAAATATGCTCCCTTAACATCTGTAGACGTAGGAAGAACTTTTTCCATGTACAAGAACTTGCTGACTCCAAACAGACATAGTTTTCTTTTCGAAAATTTATTGCATCAACTTTTAATTTACTATAACAACGTATTAAACGAATTAAGTGGAAAATAAACAAGTTTAAATTGCTTTTTTTTTAAATTTTAACAGCTTATTTTCATGTTTTTAAACGCTTTTTTAAGAGCTTAAAACTGTTTTTTTAGTGCTTTTTTTTGGTTACCCTACTGATAAGTAATTAGCGTTAGGCCAATTAAAAAGTCTTTGACTGTCATATATTCTTTTAACAAAAACATTATCATGGTCCAAAACCCTATCGTTTTATCAAGTCACAAACATATAACCCGACAGGAATAACTTTCGATTTCGAATAAACCAATACATTTGAATACCTTTTATTTGGAGATTGGTAGTATTTTCCGATACAACACCTCAACACCTTTCCTTTGAAAATTTCAAATTCCTTTAATACAGTGGGAGAAATGCTAAACCAAATTGGAAAAGCATACAAAAAACGGGTCTAATACATGTTTTATAGAGAAGTTTTGTTTTCATTGGTAAGTTTTTATTTTTGAAAATTTTTGAAAAAAATTCCCATTATTTGGTATGCTTTTCCAAGAACTATACGGACATGTTTATTAAATTTCAAAAGGTTACCGAAATTAACACCAAGGTATTTTATTTTGTCTCTTATTGGGATATCTACCCCTGCATTTCCCAGAAGCGTTTCGGATGCAAATTACGTCACTCTTTGATGTGTTGATTTTTAATCCCCAGTTGTCGTAAAAAGCCTTAACAATTTGCAAGTGCTGGGAAACCTTACATAATGCTGCTTTTGGGGATTGACCGTGTATATATAGTAAAGCGACATCAGCATATAACAGACCCGTGGACTGACCAACAACGTGGTGAAAGTCATGCATAAAAATGTTGAACAGATGTGGTAATTTTATAATAAGCGGAGTTGACATTCTATTGAAAACGTTATTTTCGAAAACGATAATGACACTCATAATTATGCCCATTTTTTTTCTTTTAAGTTTAAGTTGAAAAAAAGTCACTTCGGTCTCAAAGGGATACTAGTCGTACAAAGAAATTGAATTACTCAATTTGATATTAAAACCAAAGTTTATTAATGTGGAAATAATATTGTACCAACCAAAGTCAGAAAAACATGCGTTGATAACTAGTCCATGGAATTCTTTAAACAATTTTGAAAGAAACTCATTTCATTATATTTTGTTAGAAAAAAATGTGTAGTTACGTCGTTTTGCATTGATAAAATAAACACACTTGTAGTTACGTTCTTTTTTTTTCTTTTAATAAAAGCGTAATTTTTGATCGCAGAACTGTAAAATTTTGTCAAGACATGTAGTTTAATGGCATTCATAGTAATCAATCAAAAAGTCGATTTTGAATTTTTTGTTAGTTATGCCTTTTTTGCATTTTAGCTAACGATATGCCTTTTTTGTAGTGTTGCCACATTAAGGGTAATTACCCGAATTTGGTATAATTTTTACAGTCGTGGGTAGAGCATGGGTAATTTCTCTGAGGTGTAATTCAGGTGTAATTTAAAATTCTTACTTCAGCTACCCAAATAAAATCAAGATTCGATATCAGTGATGACATTTATTTCTTTTTTAATATTGTTGATAAAAAATGCACAGTCTTTTGAACCAAAGTCTTGGCTTCTTTTTAAGAAAAGTCTTCAATCATTTAATATATATTTTCAAAAGTTCGATAATGAATGTCACAAGATGGACTCTTAGATTTGGATAAAGATGACTATCATAGTAACTAAAATCTATCATAAGACTAAAAACTATAATTAATTTCATTTTTATCTGGCAACTTTAAAATGATTTATTTTAAAGAATATTTAACGCCCTTAACAGTTGTAAAACTGAATTACGAAAGGGACAGTTGTATAAAACCCTGCAGGCATTTTGTTTACTAAATAAGGTATAAAGGTTATTTGTAAGACCATGAAACTTAAAATGGTTGACAACACAAAAAAATTAATTTTAATCACAGATTAATACAAGGCATTAATTACCAATTGAAACTGATTGCAAAAAAATAGGAACAGCGCTTGTTCTTGACGAAATGCATTGTAAGACGTCCAATTTTGTTTCTCTTTTTCGAGCATTTCTGGCTACATGTCATCAATTAAATGAACAATGTTGAACTCCAAGACGTCAATTGTTGCTAGTTAATCAGCATAACCCAGTGACTTCACAGCCCTACCGAAAACAATCAAGCGGTTTCACATCACACGGCCTTGAAGTCTAATTGACAGTTTATTTTCTCTAAAACAACACATCGCCTTTATTTTTAAAAAAATAAATTGCGTCATTTAAATCATGAAGTCGTTTATAAGTTTCAAAAATCGATGGCTGATTTTCAAAGTAAATTGGGATGATTTGGTGACTTTGTTCAAGCATGAATCTATTAATGATAATGTGCCTGAGCAGAAAGTGAGAGCAGTATGACAGTTCGTTTGACAGCTAACCTTTTGTAAGCTCTATCGGGCTTAAAAAACACCCATTATAGAGAAATGACAATGAGAATCTTAAACTCTCTCCAGACATATGCAGCCAAATGTGGAAGTTAAACTCATTATTTTAGTAGTTTTATTTTATGTTTTATTAATAGTTTCAAAATCTTAATCTTCTTTCAATCAGTTGTGTTTTAGCTTCTTTGTTAATGTCTTTATTAAATAAAACTTCAATTTTATTTCAGGTGCAATTTCATTTAAATCTGGTAATTTTGGTTCATCTGAAATGTTTGCTTTTTTGTATCAATCCTACATCGAATAATTTCCTAGGTAAGAGTCTAAATACAATGTTTGCGGTGTGGTGCGATTTTTCGTTGCGGGAGAGAAAAATAAACATAATACAACGGAAGACGGCGACGGAAATAGTTGTCATTTTTTGTTAAAATTTTTATTAATTTATTAGTGCATACATTTTATCATGTTGTTTGTTTTCAATAATGTTGTGAACATAGCCAATTATTCAAAAACTATGGCAACATCAGAAAGAGAACGAGTATCAAAAATTGAGAGACAAGGCGAAATTAATTCGCCTTGTTGAGAGAGAAAGAAAGTCCGCAATGAAAATAAAATAGATTTTAATTTTATGCCGTTCCGCACTGCGGTTTTTTACTTCGAAATCGTATGAAAAACCGCACCGCATTAAATTATCGTTACATTGTGTTTAGACCCTTAGGATTGTTTTCATAACAAAAACTCAATGTTGCGTATACTTAATATTTAATTAACTTTAAACTAAATGATTATAATACGTACGATGTCCTTAACAGCATAATACAGTTGACTCTTGATAATTAGAAATTCGTTAATTTGAATCTCGCAATAATTTGAACTGTTTTCCAGGTCCCTTGACAAACATTTAATAACTTGAAAGAAATCTATGTAATTTGGTCCCCTCGGTAATTTGAATTTATTTGAATGGCATATTTATCACCGGTTCGCTATAATTTGAATTTTTTGGCTCTACGCTCTATAATTTGAATTATTTTAATGTGCTGTGTTTTATGCAAAATATAAAATAAATAAACAATGATTTATTTTAGTTTAAAAGCGCTGCCTTATAGAAATGACTTCTTGCCCGATACCGTTCTATAATTTGAAGTTTTGGTTTTTACACTCTATAATTTGAATTCGTAATGTGATTTTGTTTCTGTTTTGAAAACAAAAATTAAAATTGTTTGCTTTTAGCCTACACAACACATCGACAGTTGCTGTGTAAAATAAAAAATAAAATTTCTTTGCTTTTCTTTGCTCGTTAATATGAAATTTCGATTATTTGAACTTTTTCTCTGGACCCTTGAATTTCAAATCATCAAGAGTCTACTGTTCTTGCAATAATTAGAATTATAATTATAAGATATGTACAATAATTAAGGCAGGACGGCCATTTAATACCCTTAACCTTTTGTTTTTTGTTTATTTTGGGATTTTTGGCTTATTTTGACCATTTATAATGCATTGGGCCAGCGTTTAAAAAACTGCAGTCAAAGTAGAAAAACTGCCATTTTTTCCACTTCATCATTTCTCATTGGCCAAAAAAAAAGGTGTTGCTTTTATTTCTGATTCATTAAATCAAAACAGCGACAACGCAAAAAGAGAAAAGTTGTACAGAAATTTTCGTGTTTTGTTCGGCAGTTTTTGGTTACGACTGCATTTTTTTTAACACTGATTGGGGCAATATAAGTTATGGCCGTTGTTTACTATGATCTTTTTTTATCTCTCTGGTAACCAACGAATACCACGCCAAAGAACTGCTAATTATTTAAGGCTAATAATGTTTCAAGCCAATTTTGGAACAGCTGTTTTAAATTTCACTGCAATTCAGTGAGATCGTTCTACATTCATCGAAATAATTAGTAGTTGGACTCCCCAAACACCATTTAAAAAAAGTTTTTAGCTGGTCTTGCAACATGTGGCCGAGTATTTGTCATAATAGAATATAAAAGCTGCATGTGGGCTCCCTTAAAACAAATAAATTGTTCTCGGTACACTACCAGCGGTTTGTAGGGATCATCTATAGAATATTTCTCCTTCTGTTGTTGCATTCTCCGGGGAAATCAGGTGCAGTCAATACCTGGAATTCGGTGAAAATCTAAAAGTAAAAGATTTTAAGATATCTGTACATAGAAAAAATTCTTGCTAAATTGAACTTTAAATCAAAACTAAAATCAGTTTTAAATAAAAATTAAATCAAGTGAATTAAGCGTTTACTTATATCAACAACAAATGTTGTTAATATCAAAAAATATTTAATTGATTAATTTTTTAATTAATATCACAAATTTTTTAATTGAAATCAATTTTTCTCTTTTTTTCAGTGCTGACCAAATATCTAATACCACGTGTACCAAGGAAGTCAGTAACCCCTGGTGGCATGGCAACATACTGACTGTTGGTGGAGGCCTTAGATAATAAATTTCTTGCGGGAAATGCTTTCTGTCACTGCGGGAGTTTCACTTTTCCATTGAAAATATACTTTTGGAGATCACGTGGTGGTTGTGGTTTAAGCCTAAAGTCGTGGGAAGGAAGATCCTCTTATTCAAGGGCGGATTTTTTCCCATTTCTGGATGAGCTCGGTCTGGGGAAGGATCATCCCTAGGTTCTGTTTCTAATCAACGGGTGCTGCTGGCATATTTCCAAAAGCAACTGCAGTTAGATAACGAGTGTATAATCTTGCCGGATTATGGTTGTTGTTCTCACTTTCGAAAGCCATGAGAAAAGTCTAGTTGGCAGGTGTTTATGTAAAGCTTTTCCACATCTGTGTTCGGATTAGATAAACTAAGAACTTCTGCACAGATATCAGCAGCTTAAAGAAGTAGATTGGAATGTTTTGGTCGCATTTAGTGCACAGCATTATCCTGGCACTATGGAAATTCGGCTTAGGCGTGAATAAAGCTGGTTGGTTCGGCTTAACATTTGATGTCTTGGGCTGCAGGTTGTCGCAGTTTTTATCGCTAGCAATAACTCGATGCAAAAACGACTTCGTTTAATGCAGTTCGGGTTGACTCTCGGACATAAAAGAACTTCTTTTAAGTGCCTTGCTCTTAAACTCGTATTGTTGTCAATTAACTTGCTTTGAGATGAATCCAGCTGCTGGGCAATGTCTGTAATTTTTATATTGTAAAATATTTCGAACTTATTTGCAAACCTCATAGAATCACTAAAATAAAACAACTAGATAGACGATTAAGGCAAACGTACTGCCTACTTAGACGTAAATTCCAACTCTCTCTCTGAGAAATAAAGTTTTCCTACTTAAAACTATATTAAAACCTATATGGACTTATGGCCAGAGCTGTAAGAGATTGATCAATTTTTTTAGATCAATTCATTAATTTATTGATTCCAATCAAATTTGATTGCAATCGATTTGATTGCAATACCTTAATTCCAATCAAGTCAGAACCAAAATCTTCGTTCTCTTCAAATAAAAGTCCTTCTACACTCCAAACCAAAAATCAATCCATCCGAACTCAAATCAATCCGATGCGCTATTAACAGTCCCGTGAGTACGAATTTTCTTGAATCAAGTACAAAAAGATTGATTCAAGCACAGATTTTCAATCGTGGAATACTTAACTTATCCATATTTAATCCCGAATTCGTACTTGAAATAATCCGAAATTATTGATTTAAGTAAAACTAAGTTTGAACCAATCTAAAATGCTCTTGATTCAATTATTAAAAAGTTACTTCAATCCCGAATTCGTACTTGAAATAAACCAAAAGTGGAATTAGAAGGAGAATTTTATTATGATTGATTCACTTGATTTACACCTTAAAAAATTTAAATTATGAAATCATTCCTGATATGACTTTAACTTTTAAAACTAACAGCCAATCCCACGATGTCACACGTTAAATTTCGCATAGAAAATTACACTTAAAATAAAAACGTTTTTTCTTTTGTTTGTATCAGAGACCTGCGCCTTGACGGCTGAAGCCGGCTGAGCCGCGCCGCCGATTATTTTTAACAGCCGCCGCCGCCGAAAATTTATCGACTAAAGTCGGTTTAAAATCAGCCGCCGGTCACAGTCATTTAATCGAATATTCCCTACAAGAAATGCATATCCAAAACTAGAAAAAAATTTTTTCCATTCTTTTTATTTTTTATAAAAACAGTTTTTTTTTTAATAAATAAAAATGTTAATGAGTAAGATATAGATAGTCCTTGTATATTTTTAAAGGTTTTGCGGTAGTAATTTAAAATCTCATTTAGGAATAGATTTTAGTCACAAGAATTAAAACAAGTATACATATATGCAAATTAATTTTACATACAAACTCTGGTTTGTATGTAGACCTTTTTACTTGTTAAATGTGTTGTGTTAATATTGTTCGGCTTGAGGTCTGTTTCATAAAATTATAACAAAAATAAAAACTCTTGTTTTGTTTTAATTTTTATTATTTATTAATTCCAATATTTCGACCAACTTTGTTGGTCATCCTCAGGGAAATAGTTATGATCTAAAAATATTATAATTTTAAACATATTTCTTAATTTTAATAACAAACAATTTACTTAGTAATAATGCAGTGTTGTCCGATGATATTGTTTTAAGTTTTCTTCACTGACTGTCTAGTAATTTTCTTTTGTTTATTTATTTTGTGTTTGTTTATTGTATGACGATATATGCTAGGAACACAACTGGGACGAACGACGAATTTCGCCCTACACGACGAATTTTTTAATAAAAACTCGCTAAGTAAATTCGTCATATGAAACACAATAACGACGAATAACTCACAGCTTTACTAATTGAAAAAGTTCTTTGCTGTTTGTGCAAAGAGAGAGAAATAGTGTGATCATATAAAAAAAATTTACTTAAAAAACACAAACATTAACCAAAACACAATTAAAAACTATTCTTATAGTTATATTCTTTGTATATTTATTTTAAATGCGATAAAATAATAAAAAACAATTATTAAGGTAAAAAAGTAACTTTATATACTAAAATACTTGAAAGCTAAAATCAAACATGGTCATCTGGTACTGATTTGTTCGTCGTTCGCCGGCGTATGAAATGGAAATAAATCTATTGCAAGGTCGCCGCGTATGACGAATTTCGGCCGATTGTGTGTATTTTCATATACACAAATATGTTTTATTTTTGGCGACGAATATTCGCGGCCAAAAATTCGTCGTTCGTCCCAGTTGTGTTCCTAGCAATATGTGAGCGCAATTATCGGTATCAGTTTTGTAGTTTATTCTCTTTTCGTTTGGTGTATTTATAATATGTAGCATCTCCTGCATGTATCGTTTAGTGTAATTATTCTCTCCCACAAGTATGCTCACCTTATTAAAGTCTGGTTGATGTCCCGTTTTTACACAGTGGGCTGCTAGTGCTGTTTTTTGTGTTAAAGGTTTGTCATTTGATTTAAGGTCTGATTTGTGCGATGATAATCTTGTCTTTAATATTGTCTTCGTTGTACCAACATATATCTTTTGGCATATGTCAGTATCGTCCCCCTTACATTTAAGCTGATATACTAGAGTGGACTTATCTAGTTTGTCTATTCTCGTTTTCATTGCAAATACGTAATTTTCTTTGTTGTATATGTCTGAATACTTCATCCTTTCTGACATCCCAGGTATATATTCTATCGACCTATATATCTTTGGAGGTTCTTTCGTCCTGAAGTTGTCATGTGACCTAGGCTTATTAATAACATATTTTATCAAGCTGTTTATAGTTTTGTATGGAAAGTCGTTTTTGCGTAATATATGTTTTTTAAATAAAAACAATTTCTAAAATTTGTTTTTGTTTTAAATGTTATTTTCTATGCGAATGTTAGCGTGTGACATCGTGGAATTGGCTGTAAATGTACGTTTATAACTGTAAATATAAACTAAATGAGAAGCAAGAATTCTCAATTTTACTTTTTAAACTTGAAAAAAGTGTGTTTTCGTCTTGTTCTGTTGTTTTCGTCTTGTGTGGTGTTGTTGTACTGTCTGCAACAAACTTTATTTGTTTAATGAAATTACGGGATTGATACTCGAAAGTAATCCCATTTAAGATTGTTTTAAGTTCGTTTTAGAGATATTTCATTTTTGAGTACGACTCGTACACAAGGAAGGCATAAAGAACTTAACTTATCCCGGGTGTTTTTCTTTTTGTGCAGAACTAAGGCTGACTCTGATAATTTTAAATTGGCCACAATGTAAATTTGTGTTTAGAACCGTTAGATTCCAAGTTCAAAGGAATTGATTGACTGATCGCATAATTTGAATAAAAGATCGACTAGGATCGAATTAATTTCAGTTAAATTAATTGCATTCAATAATTTCTAAACACAATGAATGCAATCACAAAATATTGCAATGTTGTCAAGATTTCATTTCGTAATCCGATATCAAAGAAATAATGTATATTTCAATCGCAATTGATTGCAGTTTTATACAGCTTTGCTTATGATATGGAATTATGGAAAATTGCCAGTATTTGAAACGTAGAAAACTTACAAATATTTCAATCAATAGCCAAAGGAGACTTACAGCTGTCTCCCGAATTCTTCATGTGGTGGAGTTGTGTTTAGTGATAGTTTTGAATTGTATTTAATGTTTTTTTATTATGTTCGAATACAAGGCTGGTGAGGAGGGTTGGAACCCCGCGAGAAAAAAAATACACAAGAGCTTGTGGGAAACCTCCCCCGACCAAACGGATTCGATTATTTCATAAAGACCTTAAAATACTTTTGTAAAATGAGAAGTAAGAAAACTTAGCTATAATTATCTAGATAAACTCAGTCATCATACAAATGTGTTGGCAATTGCATTAGTAAACACAGAGGTGAAGAAAGTTACGTGTGAAAAAGGCCCAAAGCAGTTGCTTTGCAGCTTTGGAAGAAGGAGACAGAATAGGTTTTTTGGTAGTAAAGTGAGTGGCAATGTGTATAAAATTTAAATAAGATTAATATGGCTCCTTTTATGAGCTGTTTTCGACAAACGCTGGCTTAAACGTTGATTCTCGAATGTAAAATTTGTATTATTAGCTGACAGTTGACAGTCGAAAATTTTGTTGTCCATCTAATTTGTATG
The DNA here is from genome assembly GCA_963931875.1 of Pollenia griseotomentosa. Taxonomy (NCBI): domain Eukaryota; kingdom Metazoa; phylum Arthropoda; class Insecta; order Diptera; family Polleniidae; genus Pollenia; species Pollenia griseotomentosa. Next base: position 15,633,975 of record OZ007561.1, read on the forward strand.
GTGCCTTTTAAATATGGCAACCTTCAACCATAATTTTTTCTCTATGTGTAAATACAAATTTTTAATAAATGTCAATGTTTTCTGCGGATGTTTAGCCACTGTTTTTAAACTTCTTTTTAGAAACTCTCTATTATAATATTATCTTTTACCGAACATTTGCTTGCCTCACTTGTTTTTGTAGACGCTAAGTCCCTTGAATTCATTCTTTCGTATTTCAGTCAGAAATTTAGTTTCCTGTATCGCTGGCGCACATTTACAGACACACACACACATACGGATTATCCTCAAGTGTTTTTTATTTAATTTCTTTACTCGAATGTTTTGTTATTTTTCTCGTTTTTTTAAGGAAATGAAAGAAGCTTTTGTTTATGCAAAAAGTCAAACAATACATGGCAAAGACTAACTTTATATAGTGTTATATGATGTTGCAACACAGCGATGCAAGAACACAAATACACTACAGCAACAACAATGAACTCACGCAGCCTAATGTTGATAATGATGATGATCTTGCTGATGATGACGTTGATGGTACTACATCTATTTTAACAATGATGACAACTGCAACTATTACTACGACAAATTTTTGCTCAGCAACATAAATACAGAGACATAGACACACGTACAGAGGGAGAACAATTCACTACATCTTCAACTAGATGATATTGTTGATACAGTTGCTATTGCATAGCTTCATTGTTGCTTTTTTGTTTTTTTTTTTTTATTTTTCTTGTCACATCACTTGAAGCGTTTCATGTAATGACAACCCAAAACAGCACCACTACTAAGTTTAACTGTTTGTTAGTGTTGCATAAACTTGTAAATTGTTGTTGTCATACAAGTAATTTTAGATTGTATACAAGATTTCATCATGTGTGTGTGTGTATGTGTATTTATGTTTTCCCATAGATGTATGCTGTATCTTTCTTTACATATGTGTAAGTGTTTGCATATGAATCCGAATGACCACCATGAACATGTTTGGTTAAGCACTAAATGAAAAAAAAGAATTAAATTCCAACAGGAAATTAAGATGAATCTGTTTTTCTGCCGCTCTTTTCTGGTGGCTAAGTTTAGTTAATATTTCTGTAGATTGCAAAATATTTAAGTGCTTAAACTTTTGTTGAGTTTATGGAAAAAAAAATAAATTAAATCTGTGGAATTTTGACAAAACATCTTAAGTCGAGATAAGAAAGCAAAAATGTTTAAAAAAAAACTTGGTGAAAAAATCATTTTTATCAAATATTAAAATAAAACGAAATTAAAGAAATTTTAAAATCGTAAACAAAAATGTATTTTGAAGGAAAATTCGTATAATTAACAGCATTTTTTTCAACTTTTTAAATTTGACTTAAGATGTTTTGTCAAAAGGCCAGAAATATATTCATTATTTTAAGATATTGACTGACAAAACGACAAAAGAATCACCTGGCTGATACTTAAAATAAAATAATTTAAAAATTTTTTTAAAATATTTTACAATGAAAGAGAAAAATTTGGTAAAACAATTTTTGGTAAAAAAAATTTGTTAGTTAATATTTAATTCAAATAATTAAATAAAAAAAATCATTAAAAAAGTATTCATTTATTATGCATTGAAACTTAGTGTACTAAAATAGCTCTTGAATTTGTTTTTTTTTTTTTTTTTTTTTTAATTCAACTCCAACTAAAATTTTTAACACCATCAAATTTACTTTTATAGAAAAACATCGACTTAATTTATTATATCTTCACTTCAATTAAAGTTTCTCAACTTTTTTTATTAATACCCAAAATTAATTTTAACTTTAACTCAGAGAAAATACAATTCTAACAGAAAGTGTTTTAATATGAACAGGACCAACACTAAAATATTGCCAAATCTAAATTAAAGCAAAAAAATATGCAAGTCATTATTAAAAAGTTTTTATAAAATATGACCACTTTATTATTTTTTTTTTTTTTTTTGTTGAACACTTTTCTGCACTTCTTTTGTAGTTTTACTTGCCAACAACCTTTAAGAAATAAAAAAAAAAAATACTTGGAAAGGAATGGAAAAAATAAAGCAGCCATCACAATAATTTTTGCGCCTAATTAAGTGCAACAGACTTTTAATTAACATTCTTAGACATTTTTCACAACGGCCAAAAGGGCACTGAGAGAAACAATTTAGTTAAGAAAGTTTTAAAACGATGAATGCTTTTTCGTTGAAATAGTTTTGGTTGATTTCTTCGCTAAGTTAATTTTAAATAAAAAATTATTGATAAAGTCGCATGTCTAGGGGCTACTCTCTATTGCTATGCGAAAACAATTTCGATGCTAAAGTTAAATGCCAACTTGGTACTCTCTATCACTTTCGCAAAATGTTTTGAAAATGGAGCAATACTGGCAACAAAAATGAAAAATGGCGCAGATTGACAATAATGAAATGCTAAAATATATAAAATTATTTGAAATTTGAAAATTTAAAAAAAATAAATAATGATGATTTGCGAATAGAAAAAAATTAATAGATGCAAAAGGCAAAAGCGCAAACGCATTTAAGAGTACCAATCGCTAGATTTGCAACCATTTTCTTTCGCATCGCAATAGAGAGTAGCCACCCTGGTTTTTGGCATGGCTTCTAATCTATTCTCAAGTTTAGCATGTAATCTAGTCTCTAGTCTGGCCTCTAATCTAGTCTTCAATCTAGTCTTAGGTCTAGCTAAACTATAGTATATAGTCTAGTCTGCTCTATAGCCTAGTCGCCAGTCTTGGCTTCTAGTTTAGGCTTCAATCTCATCTAGAGTGTAATCTCTAGTCTATTATTTTCCTGGTCTCTAGTCTAGTTTCTACTATCTAGTCTAGTCCCTATTTTAGCCTCTAGCGTGGGCTCTAGCCTAGTCTGCTCTATAGCCTAGTCCCCAGCCTTGGCTTCTTGTTTAGGCTACAATCTCATCTAGAGTCTAATCTCTAGTCTATTCTTTTTCCTGGTCTCTAGTCTAGTTTCTACTATCTAGTCTAGTCCCTATTTTAGCCTCTAGCGTGAGCTCTAGTCTAGTAATTAATTCCCTAATCTATTCTTGGTCTATTCTCTAGTCTAGGCTATACACTGAACCAAAAATCCAATGAAAATGTACGTTAAGCAAACGAAATTACGTTTATTAAAATATTTTCGTTGGCTCAACGAATTATTCGTTAATATAATGGAAATAATACCTAAATTTTCATTATATTAACGAATAATTCGTTGAGCCAACGAAAATATTTCAATAAACGTAATTCGTTTGCCTTACGTACATTTTTATTGGATTTGTGATTCAGTGTAGTATGCTCACTAGTCTAGTCCCTAGCCTTGTCTCTATTCCTGTCTCTAGCCTTGTCTCTAGCCTAGTTAGATGTCTAGTTTCGACTCTCTGGTCTAGTCTATCCTCTAGTCTAGTCTCTACTCTACGCTCTAGTCTAGTCCCTAGTCTTTTATATAGTCTAGTATCTAGTCTGTTCTCTAGTCTAGTCTTAAGTCAAGTCTCTTGTCTAGTCTACACTTTATAGTCTACAGTCTGTATTCTAGTCTCCATTATAATCTCTAGTCTAGTCTCTAGTTTTTAGTCTAGTTTCAAGTCTTGTTTCTAGTTAGTTAGTTTAAAGTTATTTTTATTTAATATATTCTCTAGTTTAGTCTTTAGTCAAGTCTCTAGCCTAGCTTCTTATCTAGTCTCTATTCTATTCTCTAATCCAACCTCTTGTCTAGTCTCTAGTCTAGTCTCTAGTCTGGTCTCTAGTCTAGTCGCTTGTCTTGTCTATAGTCTAGTCTCTAGTCTGGTCTCTAGTCTAGTCGCTTGTCTTGTCTATAGTCTAGTCGCTGGTCTAGTCTCTAGTCTAGTCGCTAGTCTTGTCTCTAGTCTAGTCACTAGGCTACTCTCTAGTCTAGTATCCAGTCTAGACTATAGTCTCTAGTCTAGTTCCTAGTCGTGTCTCTAGTCTAGTATCTAGTCTAGTATCTAGTCTATTATCAAGTCTAGTCGTTGATAAAGTCTCTCTTCTATAATCAATACTCTTTAGTCTATATATAGTATTTAGTCTGTTATCTAGTCTCCATTCTTATCTCTAGTCAAGTCTCTTGTCTAGTTTTTAGCCTAGTTTCAATTCTTGGTTCTAGTGTCATTTGTAATAAAAATGGTTAGTTAGTCTAAAGTTATTTTTCCAACTTATTCTCTTGTTTAGTATGTAGTCTAGTCTCTATCCAAGCTTCTTATCTAGTCTCTAGTCCTACCTTTTTTTCTAGTCTCTAGTCTAGTCTTTGGCCTGGCCTCTAGTATAGGCCCTGGTCTAGCTCCAGTCTAATTCCTAGTATTATTTGTAAAAATAATGTTTAGTTTAGTCTTAAGTTATTTCCGCAGTCTGGCCTCAGTTTTGTCTTTTGTCTAGCCTGATTTTAATCATTTCTCTTTTCTAGTTCCTTATCTCGCTTGTTGTCTAGTGTTTAAATAATTTTGGATTTCATTAAAAATTTTAAAAAATTCAAATTTAGAATTTTCCATAGTCGAGTCTTCCGCCTAGTCTTTACCAGTCTAATCTCTTACTAATTCTTTATTTCATAAAAATAAAAGAAATTATAAGGCTTATTGTTAATATAATTTTTTATAAAAACTTCATTTATTTTAAATGAAACCTTTCCTTTAATCAAAATTTTCGTTCGAATTTGGTTTAAATATAATATTAAATATTTTTTGATTGCGAGAGTTGTTTAGAGTTCCGTTTAATTTTGTTTTTTTTTTTTTTGAGTGTATTAAAAAGAAACTGAATACTGCAGGCAATAACTTTGCTTTTGTCTTACTTCAACTGCCACTACTACTTTTCGCAATAAACAACAAAACTAAATCCAGAAACCCGAAGAACAAAAAAAACTTTAAAGCTTCATGAACTAACATCAAAGCAAAGAGAGTGGGTGCTTAGCCGGGGCTAAAAGCTAAAGGGCAGGGGAGTTTTTAAATCTGTGCTCCAGCCTCATGGAACAAGAAACTGCAATTCTACTCTACTAAACAAAACTTTATTGCATCTTTCCACCTCTTCGCTGTCCTTCGCCTCGTAGTCCTCTATTGCTGGTTTGTTTCTGCTTTAGCTCTGGTTGCCAGTGGCATTTAAATAATGAGCATTTAAGCGGATTAAATTAAAGCTTATATTAAGTGGTCGCCTGTTACTTTTTCTGCTTGTATTCAAATTCTTTTCTCTCATTTTATAACAGTTTTGTTTTAGTTTTCTTAATTTTATTATTATTTTAGAGGCACTAAAGTCATTTACATTGTTTTCATATGTAATTGGTCTTTTCGTAGTGGTTTAGGGGCAACGCAGATTCAATGCTGCCACCAAAATGTTGTTGAATTGTGGCATGAGAGTTTAGAAAATTTATCGCAAACTAAACAGAAAGAAATGTTTAATTTGAAACTGTAAAGCTGTAGTTTAAACGTTGAGGAATACATATTAGAAAATTTCAAAATGAAAAAAGTTCGTGTGCTTGTTAGAATACTATTAAATAGATATTCGTCTTTTTGGAAGGTTTTTGTTGGCCAAAATAACGAGAGAGAAGACAAACAAAATAAAGAATTGTGGTGAAATAAAGTTTTGAAATGAAGTGTTGCCAAAAAAAAAAAACAAAAACAAAAATGTCAAGAAATATTGGCTGATAGATAACAGGCTGACGAAAGCACAATGGGGCAGTAATATAAGAAAATTAATTTCTTTTTATGAAAAGCGTTTTTTAAATAATATTTTATATTGAGAAATTTGAGTTACAAAATTTGTTAAAGAAATTTTATTAAAAAATATGTTGTAAACAATTTTAAAAAAACCTTTAATTTTAGTTTTTTATTATAAAATATAAACTCTTCAGTAAAAATTTGTTGTAAAAAATTTTTTAATCGAAAACTTAAAATAACAAATTTCAAAAAAATTTATTAAAAATTGGACATAAAAATCAAAAACTTTTATTGGAAAATTTTTACAAAACAGTTTTCGTTAAAAATGTCTATATTAAAAAAACTAACAAGGAGCTGCCACTCCTCTAATCCCACCCATATTTTTAGAGAGGTTGTGTATTATTAACCCAGCTATGTGTTGGAAAATTTTTATCTTACCGTTTTTTAGATATAAAAAAAAACTATTTTTTGCCACGCCCGCCTCTCCAATCCTTCCCACATTTTGCGGGATATTCTGTATTGATAACTAAGACGCTTGCACCGAATTTAGAAACTTTGGCTCTTGCTGTCCTCCAGATATACAAAAATCTTTCATGTCTTTGTAACGGATGTGCCACGTCTACTTCTCTTATCCCACACACATTTTTAGAGAGATCTCATCGTCAGTATTCTTTGAAGTTCTACCGTTTGCGCCACTGCGGCAAAGAATTCTGAAGATGAACATGTGTTAATTCTCGAAACATGAAAATTCGGTCCGAGTTCAATCCCCCGTTCAGTCAAGAATAAAAATTATCAAAAACTGTTAATTCATGTCAAGTTGTAAAATTTCTTCCTTCGTTATAATAATTTAATAAAAATTAAATGTAATGAACTTCAGCATAATTTAAAAACAGTTCAATAAAATTTTAATAGCCGATTTCATCAATTTATTTAAATATCAATTAATGTTTAAAATTCGTTTTTCATGTCAAATAAAAATTAAATAATATGAAAAAATATAAATTGATACATATTTAAACAGAATTTTGAATATTTATTGAAAAATATTTTTGATTTTTTTACAAAAAAAAAAAATTAAAAATTAAATTAAAAAAAAATTTTATTTAAAATTATTTCGAAACATTAAATTTTTAGCACACAGTACAAAAATTTGGCTCATTTTGATTTTCTTTTTTGCAATATAAATAAATTTTTTTTTTAATTTTAAAGTATAGAGGGATAAAGTCAGTTTTATTTGCAAAAAAAAAAATTTCAACCAACAATTTCATCTTTAATTTCCAGAGTCTTTTAGCGGAAGTAATATTTGGCAAAAGAGTGTAACTATAAAATTGCAAAGAAAACATTTACAGGAGACATACTCAAAGTTTCGAAATTGCAATTGAACGAAGGAAGAAAAACAACTTGAATTTTGGAAAATTTTTTGTATTTTTTCTAATTTCAAGAAAATCTTTTAAAAAATTTTTTTACAAGAATGTCAGTTTAAGTGCATAAAGGAGTATAAAAAATAGATGTTAATGTATTTAATTTTCAAGCTTTATTTTAACTTCAGATCGTTGGTATTTTTTGGTTTTGTAGTTCATACTCGTGCTGTGGATTTAGCTGCTAGTATATACTTTAAACCGCAAAAAGGAAGGAAGTATTTCATTTCCGTTACGCGAGCAATTGCAACTACATTTAGAACACTTGCTCATACAAATGACAAATACATAGACAGACAGACAGACAAATGCACATTAACTACACTTTAAACAAACACATGCATACACTGTCCCGTGTTTCACTCGCTCTCTCTGTTTCTCTCAGACAAATAATAGATTGCATCATCATCTGTGCCATAGACTATGCACCACAAAAAAAAACAAACTGCAATAACAAATATCTGTTTATAGAGATGAATGCATGATTGTATCCTTTAGTTGCTACAACTATTTACCATTCATCCATTTAGTAAGTCAAGCATCCTGACCCTCCTCCGTCTCTTCTCGCCATACCAATGCTGTGAATACCACATTAGTTTCCGTTAATTTCATTGCTTTTCAAGTTGAAATTAGAGAAAGGCGGTCGTTCATTGCTGAAATTTTTCTGCTTTTTGTATTTTACATTGCTGTTGTTTTTGCTGCTGTTGCTAGCTGGTTTTTGAGGTAGTTTAAGTTTCCTATTTAAACTAAAAAGTACTCGCGAAAAAATGGAAAAAATTAAGCATCACGGAATGCACTTCCATTTTCGGACGTGCATGTCAGTCAGACATTAATCTTTAGGCTTTAATGTTTAACATTTAAGATCAAGTTGTTCTTTTTTATTTTGGAGTACTAGATTTGTATGTTGTCTTTTGGGGGTTTTTGGCCAGATAATGGATGCTGGTTTCAGGATAAAGTAAATGGAAGTGCATTAATTTTTAGAAGTTAATATTATTCTATAAAAATATTTTACTTTCAATATTAATTAATTTTTTTAGGGTTGGCTGAAAGAAGCAACAAAAACAGTGATACACTCGACAACACTAAATGGGTAAGAAGCAGCCCGTGATGTACATAATCGCTAAAATGTTTAAAAGTGACTACATAAAAAAGTACTAATATCTTATTTGAAGTAAAGAAAAGACCAAAAACAGGCAAGGCCCTTTTATTTGAAATATGCTGCAAAGGGTAAAGAACTAACAAATCTATGCCATTATTTATAAAAAGCTCTAAGACTTTTTAATAAATTGCTTCTGCCTTCATTGGTGGGACAAATTAAACAAGCATTTTAACCGTGCTCCTGGTTTTGACTTAAAGACTTATGGCCATTTTCTTAAAGTATCGACATATCGATAAACTGTCCGCTAACAATTTTGGTTTTCTCAATATACCGATAAAAACATTGTTTTCAGTTGGCAACACCTCTAAAAATGCATGTAAATGTTGGGAGTAGAAGATTAAGCAGGCAACATAGGAAAAAACGCCATTGCAACATTGCAAGTCACTATAACTCTTACCTAATCAAATATACTGAGATAATGAAAGAACTTAAAGTGAGCTACCTAAGGCTGGGTTTTTGAGATGCCAGTTAAACTAGGTTTATTTAATCTGGAAACAGATTTGTGCCGCTATTACCAAGTTTGTATACAAAATTTTAATCTTTAATTAAATAATAAAAACAAATCACAACTCGTCGGAAAACTCCGAGTTTCAGACTACGTTAAGCTAAGTTTAACCGTAATCCACATCTCAAAAGCCCGGCCTAAGCAAGAGCGGCAAGCGTTTTTAGGGCAAAACTTCTCATTTCCATACAGTTTATACGAAACAAACATATATAAAGCAAATTCAACACCACCGCCTGGTTATTCTTATTTGGCTGATCGCAAGGTTGGTTTGTTTTATTGGAATTGTATTGACAATAGAATTTTCGTGTTTAAAAAACGCTTACCGCTCTTGTTTAGGTAGCTCAGTAAGTAAAAAAATCAACTAAATGATAAGAACTTATAAGAACTATTAAAAAAAGTAGGCTGAGTCAGGTCTTAATGGCCTATATTATTAAAGGAATTGCGTTTTGCTCTTAAGACTTAAGGCATCTTTACTCATACGTAAATGTTGCAGACACGTAAACGTTGCGGTCGACTTCAATCATTGGTAGTTACTAAAAATACGTGCTGAAATGTTTTAAAAAGACACTAAAAAATTTGTCAAATGTTAGCTTTTGTTGTTAGTTGTGCTTAGGTTGTTCAGTCGATTAATTTTAGTTCGATTAATCGAACAATTTTAGACGATTAATTGTTCGAATAATTTTAAATTGCTAATTTCGATTAAAAGATTTATCGAAGAATTTATACCGATTAATCGAATGATAATAATTATTGTATTTCTGTTAAATGTATAATTTTTTTAAAGTTTTAAGTCGAATAAACAAACCAAATGTATTTGTCCGTTGGAATAAAAAAAAGTCATGTTTAGTGGGTAATTTAGCTTTTATTTTTGTTACATTTTTTCAATACAATTTCATAGTTCATTTAACAAAAGAAAAAAGGACAAAGGTATGTTAACTCAAAGATTTGTATTAATTTATCGGGTATGTTTTAGAAATCGACATGAAGTAAATTGAAATCGAACGATAATTTATATTAAATTATTTATATTTAATAATAGATACCCTAAATGAAGTAGATAAAATGGAATATTTTTATAAACTTTCATTACAGGGTCGTTTTTAAAATTTGCTCGATTTTAAATCTACTTCATTTCGATTTCTAGGACACGCCCATATTTTTTAATAAAATAGTTCATGCGGTTCTCTCTTTAGAAAGAGTTTGGTTTAAAAATTTTGTACGAAGGATAAAGCTAAACGTAACAGGTGTCCAAAAATTTATTAACGTAAATGTTTTTCAACCACTTCACTAATTTACTACTTACACAGTGACTATAAAACAGTACTTGATGCTCCACCAACAAAACCAAAGGGGCTACAAGTGGTCCAATGAATAAATATTTTAAACAATATACTTCGTTCGGATCTCTAGAGGAAATTATTTGCAGAAGAATGCAGAGGATGAAATGTCCGTGAAAAGTTTCAAAAAATCCAAAGTTATATTGACTTTTAAAATCCAAGTGCCCGAAATTGAAGCAACAATTTGGAGCTACATTGACATGTTTTATTTAAAAAAGAATGTTTATTTACTCAAGTACTATTTTTTTCTAAAGTTATCAAAAAAAATTATAAAATTTCTGGATTTAGAATTATTCGATTAATCGATTAATTTTAAAATTTTATTCGCTTAATCGAATTAGTAGTAAAATGCCAAATATCGATTTATCGTTTAAGCGAACAAAAATAAGACCCGATTAATTGAACACCCTAGTTGTGCTATACAAAACGCACAACTAACAAATCAAAATTTGGAAATTACACAGGACTGTATCCAGATTTACACATTTAAAGCAAAATTACACACACATAACCAAAACGCTTGGAATAATGAATTCGCCTTGCTTAACCTTATTGAAATTCCTTGTTAGCTTTAGTAAAGTGAGGTACACACCATCGAACATGAATAATACTTGTGCTCCAGTTTAAGCTTGTTTGATAATGCGGCCGCTAATTTGCATTAGTGAACCGTTAACTGATGAAATTTTTTAGTACCCATTTACAGAACAATTTTTTATTTAATTTTTATTAAATTATTTTTACTGAAGGAAGGAATTTTTACAACATGAAATTTATGAAAATTTATTGATAATTTTTATCCTTATCTGAGCTGGGGATCGAACTCGGGTGGAATTTACAAGTTTCAGGAATCACCACATTCTTTCATCAGAATTATTTGACGTTCTAACTTCGGCACCACTGCGGCGCCTGCCAGCCAACAGTCAAACATCAATCTTTAACCAGTGGTACTGGTGGTTCGAAATTTATTTACATGTTGCCTCCTTTTCTTCTGTTTTTTCGTATACATTCTGTCAAAACTTTGTCTTGAAATCCTGAATACATTTGCTTATTATGTTTCTTGTCCACCTTCGTCGACATTTTAGTTTCACAACTTGAAGTACAAATGTACATTAGAGCTTGTGCCATAGCCATTTTTAGAACAATTGTGATTTTTAGTTGAACTGTTAATTTTTAATATTTTTAATAACAATTAGTATTGTGGTTATTTTGTTGAACTATTTATGGTTTTTAATCCAAATTTTTAATATTTTTAATTAGGCTTAAGTTCATTAAATTTAATTTTCATTAAATTATTTTTATGAAGAAATTAATTTTACAACATGAAAATTAATTAAAATTGTTATTGATAATCTTTTATTCTTGACCGTGGCCGGGATTCGAACCGCGGCCGGCAGGTTACCATGACATGTTTCGATCGCAACCACTCGATCTCCTCAGATGGATTTGCCGTTTTACACTCGCAGCCATCGACGACTGCTGACGTCAATAGTCAAACATCAATCCTTAAACCAAATTGTATTTTAACCTTTGGTAGATCGAAATTTGCTTTTTTGAATGATTACACAGGCCAACACTCAATTTGCTTCTTTGAATTTATCACCTGGTTCTAGTTAATTTTGGTGCGCTGAATTCAAATCTGTAATCAGTTTTTCTCTATCAGCTCTAGTTTCATGATATAGCTTTTTTATACCCTCCACTTATGACCTCCATTTATGACCGTCTGTTAGTGTTTTCAAAAAATTTTTTTCATCAAAATTTCTTATTTACAGTTATGGTAGTTGCCATAGATCAACACTTTTTTAATAAACTTTGCCAACTGCAATAAACCACTTCTTACAAGCAACTAACTTCCGATATTCAATTGGAGTGCAACTAGAAAAAATAACGTTCTCAATAATATTGTACATATAAAATTCCCGTTAATCAGCTAGCAATTACACAAAAAATATTTTTACGGAAAAATGTTTTTTTTGGCAACTACCATAACTGTGAATAAGAAATTTTGATGAAAAAAATTTTTTGAAAACACTAACAGACGGTCATAAATGGAGGTCATAAGTGGATAATTTTGTCGGGCTGTGTTATCCATTTTAATTGATTTTACATGTTTTTTCCTTACTTCTGTTTTTTTTTTTAAACGCACAATGTAAACGGGCACTTACTGTCACTTAAGTTCGATATTGTGTATCACACACGGAAAACGTCGGCATAAAAATGTTTATATACAAGCTTGAGCTAACAAAAGTTTTTAAAATTCGCTGTGGATGGTTCTGACTTATATGTTGGTATCCTGTCTTGTCTTAAAATAATTTGCACAAATATTTTTTTTATTTTTCAAAAAAACATAAGAAACTAAATTTTTTAATTCTAAAATCTTTTGAAAGTACACAATTTTTTTTATAAATTTGTGCAAATAACAAATGTCAATCAAATCTGACAGTTTTTGTTGAACATTTTGTAATCAAAAAATGTTTGAACAATTACATATTACATATTTTGCGACCCACACATGGCCATATGGTGTTGACAATGAAATTTAACACTTGACTGTACATAACTTTTTCGAAGTTTATTGCTCGTGGAGCAATATTGGACATTTGTTTATGCGTTTGTGTTGGAAAGGCAAAAACAACTAAAAAAAAGTCACAGGCTGAGAAGCAAGTTTGACTGTGATGTAGACTTATAAAATAATTGCAAAAAATCAAACTTGACTATCAAAAATAAGTGAAAGCGATGCACATTCGGAAAAATAAAAGTACACAAAGATTTCATATAAAACAAATTACACATGGGCTACACAATAAGGTGGGTCGAAAAAAAAGTTGTGCCTGTCACACCCTAGAATGAAAGATATGTCAATGAAGTTTGTAAAACAGGAAAAACGTTTTTTTTGCCCCGCACCAAAAAACAGCCCTTTTGGTTTTTTATATGTGGCGCTGCCTTTTAAAGACCTTACACACAATATGTTTAATTACACACAGATTGACAACACTGATAGAAATATGTATTATATACGCCGCTTTTGTCGCTCAGTAAACATAAGCAAACACAAAATTCTCTAACACCTGATACGTGAAAATATATACAATTTTTAATTTATCAGTTTCAGTGTTGCCAGAAAATTTTTGACCCATGCCCCAAATAAAAAGTTTGATGTCCCAAAAAATCCTCAAAAATCTAAGTCCCCAATTATATCCCCATATATTAAACTATTAAAAAAAGCATTGCATATGAACTTTAACTTTAATTTATCAATTTTTCTAAAAAAAAAAAAGACCATTAAATGTTTCATATTCGGCTATACCAAATCTTTGATACACTCTACCGAGAATTAGGCTTTTTGTGAGAGATCTGATAAATTAAGCGCCAAGCTTAATAAAACTTCACCTCACAATATAATAATTTTTTGCGGTCTTAGGCGTATTAAAGTATATTCCTAATTTGAATGAAAAATTATGGCTCGTTTCTGTTTTAGGCACACTAAAGGGATTTTCCAGAGGGGATCTCCTATAAGACTAAAGTGAATTATAGGGGATCATCACACAATTCGGTAGAGTTATCTATAGTATTAAAAAAAAACTCAACAAATTCGACCACAAATTCGATTCGATCTTAACACAATAATACAATTTATAAGCGTTACCGGCGTTTTAAAGAGAGACGGCTTTATATGGGACCTTTGTACTGTAAACTCTGGATATATCAGCACAAAATTCTTTTAGTGTAATTTTTAGGCGCCTAAAACTATATTTAACCAAATACTAGGGTATTCATTCGGTTAACCGTTAATCGGTTAACCGATTAATTACTACCCGATTAACTGATCGGTTAAACCGGTTAATTTCAGTCGATTAACCGATTAACCGTTGTAACAAAAATTATAAATTTTTGTAGTATTAAAACATATCTTTTTTGTTTTTATTTGTGGGTGAGTTCTAAAACTTCGGTTGCAAAGCAACTCGCTTTTTTAAATACATTCTACAGTGCAACCATGAACAATTTTACAACGTTATCCGTACCAAAATTCACCAAAAAAGTTACCAAACTGCACCAAAAAAGTTGTTCTTAGAACTATTTTTTATACAATATATTTCCTTCTATAAATACATTTTTAAAAAACAGTACAAAAACAGAAATTAAGGAATTCGGAAATGAACTTTTTTGCAGAATGTTCGGTGCTGAGCTTTGCCAGGATGAGTTAGATGATGACCTGACAACAGAAAAAACTTACGATAGTAACGCAACAACAGAATTAACCCAAAAAATTAGAAGTGTTAAAAATTTTAAAAAATAAAGCAGGACTTAAATGGCATAACGGAAGATTTTATATGTTTAGAGAAATCCAGAAAAAAGACTGAGAATTTAGATATTCTGTATTATGGGTTGCTTTCGATTTCTCCAAAATCTACGATAAGGGAAAGAATTTTTTCCAAGTCAAAATTTATCAAAACTAGAGAAAGGAGTCGCTTAAATCCAAAACATTTTAACCAAATTATTTATCTAAAGGATTATTTTATAAGATTTTCTTAAACTATTTAAATTACTAATAAAATGATCTCATAGTTTATTTTTTAATAAATACATAATCGGTCTTGTTCTGGAAAACAAAATCACGTGAAATTGAAATCGAAAAAATTTTTAATTCTATCCTGTGTTTAAAATTGATAAAAATATTTCTTTTTCATCACCTCATACTTTGAGGACCACATATCTTTACCAAAACTAATTTTGAAATCAGGAAAAGCTACGTTTTTTTTTAAAAAAATTGAACTTAAAATCTCCATCGATTTTAATGTCACGGTTTCGATTTACAGAAAAATATGTATTACATATGAATTATTTTTTTTTTGCTCGTTTTAGTTCAAGATTTGTTACTGTTTTTTTTTTACTACTAAACTCGAAATAATAAATAATTTTTCATTTTTATTTATAGAAATTACCTTATTTATAAAAAAAAATTTATTAATCGGTTAACCGATCAATAACAAAATTAACCGATTATTAACCGATTAAACCAAAACCTCGATTAATTAATCGAGCGATTAACCGATTAAAGTAAAAACCCGATTAAATGAATACCCTACCAAATACATATTACCAAAAAATCATTATTTTTCATTATTTTTTGTTTTTTAAAACGTATTTAAATGTTTTCTAAGAGTTGTGCTTATATGAACCCCTGGTAATTATGGACCGATCTTTACGAACATTTTTAGTGTGATTTATAGACTTATAAACGAATTTGTTCAATGACAATCATTGCATTCCGCCTAGAATTTTTTTAACTGCCTGAATTTTTCCTTATTTCTGTTAAAAAACAATTCCAGTTCCAAGATTTCGTAAGAAAACTTCGTTCGACTAACTTACTTTTAAAGCAAAATTTAAAATATTGTTTTTGTTTTAAATGTAAGCTTACCGAACGAAATGTTCGTTTGAAATCGTGGAACAGGCAGTACATTTTTAACAGAAATAAGGAAAAAAATTGATGAAAAAATTAGTACAAAGGTTGTTTATTTGACATCAAAAAAACTGGATTCAGGCATTTATCGAAAATTTTCATTTGTTATAATGACAGTGACATGAAAGTCTTACATAATTTTCTTGGAGAAAATGCTAATCAAACTAAAATCTTAAAAACCCTTTTGTAATATTTTTTATATAAAACTCTTGTTTATCCGGTAATAAAAGACTTAAAAAAATTATTTTTGTTATAATAATAAATATAAAGAAAATATTATAGTCTCTCATTTTGCAAAAATCGCCAAATCACCACTCACGAAAATCCCAAATTTTGATACAAATGCCCTCATCTGACGAATCATTCATCCGCGATGCAACGTCACCTTTACGTAAGAATACCGCTTATGTGGTAAAAAAAAAGAAAAATGGAAAAGCTGATCAGCAGTATACAATTACGTAAGAGTAACGAAACCTTGAAAAGGAAAATTTCTGGAGCCAAACTACGGCATTCGATAACGATCGAAATTCCCATTTAAGTTGTATTGTAATATCGTTCGATATCGAATGCCATTATTTGGCCCCTAGCATTAATTTTTTTTTTAATAATTTTAAAATGATTTTACTACATATCAAATACGTTTAAATACTTTCTTATCACACTGTTCGATTGCACTGATTTTAACCGAAGCATTATTATTTTTTGTTATCTACTTTTTGTTTTTTGTCTAGATAACGATTACTCACCCAATTTTTTGTTATCAAGACTTTACACAAAAATGTTTATTTTTTTCAGTCAACTTTTGTAATTAAACGAAACAATATCGGAAAAAATCGAAAATAAAAAGGAATTGTGTTTGTTATTAAAAATAAAAATACTCGTTAAGATAAATGTTAAAATATTTTAATAAATTTATAACTCTTGGTGAAAGAAATGCTTAAAGAAGTAAAATGTTTTTATTTAAAACAATTGTTTTATTCGTTTGTTTGACATTTGCTGTTGATTGTGATAATAAAATTTTTAATTGCCCAAGATTTTGTAAATGTGATGCATATCTGCAGTTAAATAGAGCAGAATGCAGGTAAGAAAAATTAAAAAAAAGGAGAGAGGAATAGAAAGAGAATGGGTTAAAATGAAATAACAGCCGTACCTAAACAAGAGCGGAAAGCTGTCAAAAATTCTCATGCCAATACAATTTGTATGAAGCATCCCTAAATAGCGCGGCGTCAACGCTTTGCAATTGGTAAGCGCGTTTAATAGTGAAGTTGGCCGCTATTGTTAATAAAAAATGGAAATTTAGCTGTTTTTTGTCAATCTCTTCTTTTTATTTATATTATGAGGGTGCTATTAAACAAGAAGGTATGGCATATCAGCGTAAAAGCTAAGCGGAAGGAAACGTTCCGCCTTTCGCTCTTATTTAGGTACGGCTGTAAGTTACTGATGACTCAAGGCGAATTGATAGAGGTGATCGCATAAAAGAGAGTTAGAGACCAGGGCTGTCAGATATGGCGATTTCTCGCCAAACGTGGCGATTTTGAACGTGTTTGGCGGTGGGATTTTCTATTTGGCGACTGGCGATTTTACCATATATATTATTTCAGCGATTCTTGTAACAGTCATTTTTTGTTATCATTATTAATATAAAAAAAAGCTGGAAACTTTTTTCACATGATTTTTGTTTTGTTATCATTTTAAGTGAATTTTATATTCAGTCACTATTAAATTCTAAAAGTATGTATGCAGTTAAAAATACGTACGTTCTTATAGACTTGTGTACTTAATTTTTTTTAACTCAATATATGGACCTTCATTTTTTGTTTAAGAAAAAAAAAAATAACAGAAACTAAACAAATTATTTTCGACGACTTCTTTTGGTTTTTTTTTCTCAGTTTTTGGCGATTTTTGACTAAAATATTATACTTGCTTTTTTTTGTATGCAAAATTTAATTTAAAAAAAAAAATTAATGAAATGTTACGAAAACTGAACAAAACTGACGTTTGGCGATTTCTGGCGATGGAGCTCACAAAAAATCTGACAACCCTGTTAGAGACAACCTGAAGTCTTTTTTACAGGGTATGAAAATAAGAATACAACCATCACTATCTCTCTGATGCTGTCACCTGTATGAATTCGCCTTCTCTTGACTAATTTTTTTAAGAAAAATTAAAGAGAATATTTGTTTGAAGCGAATTTTGTTTACATTAAAGTTCACTCACATTGAAGTTCTCACTTCAAAATATTGAAATAATATTATAGCATTTCGCATTGTTACGCTCGTAGTGGTAACTATAAGGTTGTCGGCGTATTTGTCGTTTTAACAACTGAGTAACGAGCAGGGTTGTCAGATTTTGTTTCACCTTCATCGCCAAATAGCATACTGAAAATCGCCAAAAATCGCCAAAAATTAATTTCTCTTAGATTTTTGGTAAAAAAAATTCGCCAAAAATCGCCAAATAAAAGTTTTATATAAAAAAGAGTATACAAGTGTATTTTACCTTCGCAAAACGCTTAACATTTCTGTTTCTGACTTGAAATTTCTTAATACGTGTTCTGTAAATCGCAATCGTAAGAAGTTTGGCGACTTTAAATTGCAAAAGTATGCTGCAGGGAACTAGAATTTTTGTAAGAAACTATGGCAGATCGCAAGCAAAACGCACGAGTTTCGGAACACCGTAAGAAATCTGGCGTTTTGTCATTTGATTTGGCGGATTATCTAGAACTTATTAGATCAGTTAATTGAATTTTGCAAATTTTATAAAGTATGCAAAATGAGTTGGGTTTCATGCAAAAAAATCAGTTTTTATTGGCGTGATCTTCTATATGAATATTAATCAGAATATGGTAAAATTTTTGTGTTTATTTGAAGCAAAGGATTGGATATTTGGAATCGAACTGAAATACTAAAAGTCAACTCAGTCTTCTAAACGTATTACAAAAATAATTTACATTATGATTTTATTTCGTACAAAATCGAGTCAAAATTTATAAAAATAAAACTACTCATTTTATCGCTCTACACTCCACTTTGAAAAATAAGCTTGATACTATTATAAAAAACCTGATATCAATGTAACTTTTTTTTAAGAATTTTCTGATTTTCTTTCGCTATTAATTCAACTATTTTTGCATACTACCCAGTATACATTATTATTTATTTATTTTAAAAATCACATTTCATATGAAATCGATTCAGTTTTTAAAATTTTTTTTGCAAAATAAGTTTTTCGGGAAAAGATGCGATGATTGAAAACTTTTGATAAGGAAAATGTGCGAAAATCTAAGAAAGCTTAAGCATTATTCCAAATTTCTATGGCAACAAATTTTTAATGTTTTCTGGGTAATTATCTGGCAATATTATCAATTTATCATCTAAAACAATCGCATTCGTATTGCGATTTTAAAATTTTTTAAAAATCCAAATAAAAAAATTAGCCCATACTCATAAATTTTTTCATATAAATATAAAAAAAGTAAAATGCGTTTTAGAAATCGCCAAAATAATCGCCAACTTTTTTAATTTCGCCAAGAAAATCGCCATGTCGCCAAACACAAAATTGCATCGCCAATTAGGTTTATAAATCGCCACGTTTGGCGAAAAATCGCCACATCTGACAGCCCTGGTAACGAGCTCCATCGTTAGACACAAAAAATTTATTTGTATTAGATTAAAATTTTAAACGACAAATCACTAATATAATTTTTAATAAATTTAAAATTTCAGTTATAGGTCGTCTTAAAAGCCCTGCTGATAACTTTTTTTTGTTTTATAATTGCTGGATGTCAAAATTTTGTTTATTTTTTTTTTTTTTTTGTTTCTGTTCTGTTTCTGTTTTTGACATTGTACAATGATTGTACAAAAACAAATTGCTTGTGGGTTTTGGACGAGTTGTACTTGTTGTAGTACCGAGATAACATATAATTAATTCGCCTTGTACTTGTGTTATTATTCCAAAAAGTGAACAAAAATTGGTGGAAAAATACCAACATTCTTACCATCCATTTTGAAAAGTGAGCTTAAGTTGACTTAATTTTTAGAACACGTCGTTGTCAGTTTGTCCTCATTTTGACAACGCTTTGCCTCATTTTGGCAGTACTTAGTACTTAGTACTTGCAATATATTGCTTTCGTTTCGATAAAAATTATTTTTAATTATTTTCTCTGAAATAACTCGCCTCTTATAGATAAGCTTTTAGAGTAAGTCGCCCTGAAAATTCAATTCAGTCTTAACTAAAGGCAAATTATTTGTTTGGATTTTATATAACTACCTCCCGTTTAAACTTATTTAAAAATATATTTTTTTTTATTTATTTTAATAAATATTATGTTCTTTTCAATAATTCTTAAGTCCTTACAAATAATTGAAAAATAATATAAACAAGCTAAGCAGCAACGTCTTGTTTTTTATATAACAACAAGATGTTTTCAATGTGACAACAGGAAGTTATTGATTTTACAACGTATGGTAGAATATTTTCACGTTCCCAACATCTCGATGTTGCTTTGACAGCATTTTGTTATAAATTTAAAAACGGATGTTGCCGTTTTAAGAACATCTATTAAGAATATAAGAGGGCTCTTTTTGCCTTGTCTAGACTATGTAAATTAAAATTTGTGGTGGAGCTTATAAAAAAAGTACATAATTGCTTTTTTACATAGTAAAAAGTAAATTATATTTCATTTCTTTCTAGTTCCAAACGACTTATAAGTGCTGAGGTAGACTTGCCGAGCTCAGTGCAAATACTAGACTTAAGTTTCAACGACATCACTTCAGTGGAGAAAAACTGCTTTAAAGTGAGTTCTTCAATAAACGAAAAATATGTCATGATTAATTTTACATAAATAGAGTTCTTTGTTTACTTTAGAGCTTTTCTCACCTAAAATATCTTAACTTATCTAACAATGCTTTACATACCTTAGACTGGGAAGCTTTCTCCAAACTACGACGCCTTACAGAAATAGATCTCTCCCATAACAGACTCGAATACTTGGACGAGCGGCTGTTGGTCAAAAATAAATTTTTACAGAAAATAAATTTAGAAGGAAATAAATTAGGCACCTTGAAACATGAAGCTCTCTTAAACAATCCATTTGTAAGTGAATTAAATTTAAAGAACTCGCAACTAAACTTGCTACAGCCTCAACTATTTGCGGGCTTAACAAATCTAAAACGTTTGGATTTGAGTAAAAATTTTCTCAATAATTTTAACATAGAAGACTTTCAACATTTAGAAAAGTTACAAGAACTTAATTTAAGTGACAATTTTATAAAATGCAATAGAGTTATTAGAAATAAATTAAACCTATTGGAAGAAAGAGGAATTAATGTCGTTTTGGATCAGTGCACGAGTCAATCTGAAGCAGAGCCGAAGGAGGAGAAAGTGAAAATGTTTGAGAAAATAATCATGGCTCCGTACAAAAAGGATGAGGAAAATCCTAGCGAGTTGTCTAAAATCAATCAATGGCGTTTGCAAATTGATTGGGAAGACGATTCCGTCGAGCAAAATGCTGATGATGATGCTGATTTCAATTCAAAAGAAAACCATCATAATTTTAGAAAAAACAATGAATGGTTGAGATTTGCTCCCGATGCCATTTTATGTAATAAACAAAATTATATTTTATGCCAGGAATATCGTTCCTGTTTGCAGGACCTTAATAAAGCTTGGCACGAGCAGCGAAAATATAAGGACGAGTGTCCAGATATAAAATTTACTTTTGTTATGGGCGTGGCCATTGGAGTATCGACTATTGTTTTGATACTAGCCTGTGGTCTTTGTATGAAACGATTTTGGGAAAACAAAAAAACTGGTAAACCAATTTAATGATTTTATATTCAATTTTTCAATAACTGAAAGAATTTCTTTAATGTTTTCAGCCCGTCCATCCCACAACCTTGAGGATTATCCTTCCCAACCTTTGGCTAGACCCAACTCACAACTACCTCTTCAAGTTCGTCGACAATCTCGCAGACGACCTGCTCCTGCACCTCGATCTATGGTTCGTTACGAAGGACCAGTAGCAGAAAATTTCCTGTCACGTCTCTTTGGACGTCCAGCCCGCCAACAGTATTACCGCAGTATTAATCAAAATACTGCCACATTAATCAGACGTCTTAGTCGCAGTAATCTGTTTAATAATCGTTTAAGTCAACATTTTGTTGATCGCCAAACATCGGCAGAATCGAATAGTCCAGAGGTACAAGATTATGCTCCCTCAGCACCCAGAGCAGAAACCCCACCACCTTCGTATGGGGAGATCGTGATAAATAATTGCAGTGATGTCAAATGAATGTTAAATTAAACTATTAATAGTATCAAAAATTGAGATAATGTCCTATTAGATAAATATTTATTGCATAATCAGCTAAAATAAACAACTCAGTCGCAGTATAATCTTAAAGAAATTGGTTTTTAGACATCTTTCAACTAAAGAAAGTCTTTTTATATATTTTTGATAATAATGTCATATATTTTCCAAAAATGACCGTAAAAAATTTTTGTAGGAAAGAAAGTCGATGCATTTTAGAGAAGAGATAATTTTTATAAAACTGTACCCAATTCTGTAACCTAAGTGAGAACTCCTCGCATCGAAAAGATGCGAAACAATATATTCCATCGTTCTCGAAAAGTGATAAAAAAAAGTGTGTCTGTAACTTATGTCGAAAACTATCAAAAGAGATTACGTCGTTACGTTATAAGTGTCATAACATTGCACTCGAAGCCGATGTGACAACGCGAGTAACACATATAGTGTACGGCGACCAAAATTTACTAATATTTAAAAACTTTCAACGACGGCGGCGAAAATACAACCGTCGGCCATGCCAAATAATGTAAAGTGCGACTTTAATGCAAACGAGCTTTGAAAACATTAATTAAAAAATAAAAAATGTGCCAAGAACAAAATATTATTTTATATATAAATACGGGAACAATTTTTTTGTGGTTGATTTTTAGGTATCTTGTCGTCCACCGATTTTAGTGAAACATATATCGTTTTAAAAGTATTATTGCGTAGATATGCACAAGATAATTTTTTAAGGATTAAAGGGTTTGAGAAGAATTTAATTTATTTTGCAGTCACACGTACAAAGATGGGTACATAGTGCATTTTGCCGATATCTTAAAATGTGTATGTTTTTATTGTATAACGCACCGGTTCTCCCGAAAGTATATGTCAAGTGGTCCAATTTCGGCCACCGGACGATCCTAGTTATTATTATAATTCTTTGTATTTTGCATTTTTATTTGTTTTTAGTGTTAACATTTTTTCTCACCCCATTTTAATTCGTGAGTTTATTTCACAGTTCGCAGCGGGAACTTTTCTCACAAAAATGTTACAGACACACTTTTTCTGAAAATCGGCGCATAATTTTCTTACGGGACAGCTAGTACTTGCCAAAGCTACAAGCACAGTTTAGTGAGAAAAACAGATGTTTGTTTCAGATATGGCATTTTTGTTTCATTTCACACAGAACATGGGCACTGGAAAACAATAACTTAAAATAAATAGAAAACAGCAGCTAAAGCATTAAATCATCTTACATTTTTAACCCTCCGGTGCGCACATGGTTCTGACCAGACCAAATCTTTTTTTAAATGTGTGTATTGCTTTTTTTAAAACTAGCTGAGCTACCTTATTCTATGCCTTCCTTAGGTATAGAGCGCTTAACGCTGTGAAAAAGTAAAATCTTCAATTTGATTATATTTGCTGTGAAATTTTTTAATTTTTAACTACTTTCGATAATCAAGCACATATGGGACTGTGTTGACCCAACGAACATAGACGTAGCAATTGCATGGACGTAAGCCCCATTGTTATTTTTAAATCATATTAAAATATTTACATTAAATACTAATGCATATTAAATGCATTAATTAATAAATAAAATAGTTTCAAAACATTATTTTTACAGATATTTTTATGGGATCAAAAGGGCATTTTTAAAATTAAAAATTTTCTCTTTTAAAATTCCTCACTAAAGTTAACAAATTTTTTGAACATTTCAAAATATTTACAAATAAACTGTTTTAAACATTTACCCCCGTATTCATAAACGATTATTAAATTTAACAAATGTTTATTAGGGAAAAATTGCATAGCAAATTTGTTCTGTAAACCTTTCCTAAATTTAAAATAATTTTATGAATACAGGCATTATTCTCTATACCTTTTTAAATTCACTGCTGTTTTCCTTAAGTGGACACGCGACGGACAGTGTTGCCTAATCTCGAGCTCCTTCTCTAAGGAAACCATCGCCTTGTTTCCTTTTAACTATCATCTCCTTGTAAGGACACATTTTATTTATCCCTTTGGTATACGGTTATGAGAGATTCTACTGTATTACTATTTTTACTACAAATTTTAAACGCTTATGAAAACTTTTTCTTTAAAATATGTTGTTTTTATTGTTGGTATTTTGTTTAAGCTTTGAAATTGTTGCAAATAAGACTTTTTAAGTGTTTGCAATTCTCGTTCACTCTAAAAATTTATTAGCTTTTATCTTTGGCTTTTCTAAAATTTTTTGGAGAAATGTTTCCTGATGATCTGGCCTAAGCAACCAGTGAAATGAGCAAGAAACTAGCTTATCCTCCAACAATAAATTTCAGTGAATTTATCAAGAATAACAATTGGGAATTAATCACGACAAACAAATTCTTATTTTTAGGTTATTTTTTATACCCTCCACCACACCCAGAGAAAAAACTGACATCGACAACCATATTATGGTTAAATAAGTCCATCATCAAGAAGCCGCAACCATAATATGGTTGCTAATCAAACATGTAATGATTGATAATAACTAAAATATATTTAACACTTATCATAGCAATGTTGGTTGTCAACCACAGCATGTTGCTTTTGGATAAGAAGAAAATACTATTGTTAATTTTAAAACAAATTTTTGTCATATTTAATCATAACATGTTTAGAGACAAACATAATATGGTTGTGTCTTCTTGATGGATGAATAATTTAACCATTTTATGGTTGTCGGTGACAATAATAATATCGTGAAATTAAACGTAATATGTTAAAAAGTTGCTTTAAAAATTGTTTTGTTGGCGGTGACCATATTTAAACATGTTTTTACTCTGCTCGCACCACTAGTGGTCAATGAGAAATGAATAAACAAACAATTTTAACAACGACCGTACCACGAACAGCTTGTGTGTGTATTGTATATAATTCATAGCTATGATCCTACTAAACCGCAAGCAATTGAGACCAATTGGCTGTAATTTGGGCGTGGCAAAAACAATTTTTGTAAGTTTTTTTTAAACTTAATATACACGCAGAGAAAAAATATGGTTGGGCATGGTTACGGCAACAACACTATGTTTAATGTAACAATATATTGTTGTCGTACATAATTGTTATTTTTATTTAAAATCAACAATATTATAGTAACTGTAAACATATCAATGTTTATCGCAATTATGAATTTGAGTATTGTTGACCGAAAAATAATTATTTTTCTAACAACTTAATTATGATAACTTTCTAAACATATTATATTTCTCACAACCATATCATGATATTTAATAGCCATAACATGATAACTTTCTATACATTTATCATATTGTGTTAAAGATGCAATCAAACTATTTTTACATTAGTCATATTATGTTAGCGCCATTTGTAAAATAATTTTGAAGAAGTTGTGTCGTTTTTTTTATTTGTGAGCGGTTAAACAATTAAAAGATAAAATTCCATAAAAAAAATAAGTTTAAAGAAATTAAAAAATTAAAATATTAGCGGAGTTCATTCAAGTATTAGTGATGTAATAGTGCAAATGCAAAATATCATAGTTTTTTGTAAAATCCAACAACAAAACACACAGAGATTTCGTTATATTTTATAAAAGTGCTACGATATTTTTGTGGTTTTCATGGGCAACCGCGTATGTCTTAAAACAAATTGTTCAGGAAAGCCGAAAACCCATTCTAGATCAAACTATGGGCTAGGTATTGCAAATTTTAAACTTTGTCATTACGTTACAAAACGGAATTGATCCATCTTTTTTCAAAAAAATATAAAGAGCGTTCAAAATTAGGCAATATGGCATCAACATCTTAAAATCAAAAAAATGGACACACGCGGTTGCCCATGAAAACCACAGATTTTTCATTTGCTCTTTTGCAAGCCTTATATTGAACTCCGCTATTTGATTAACATTAAGAAAAATTGTAAAAAGCCACAAAATAAAAAATCGATTCAAAAATATTTAAATTTATTTTGTATTTTTATGACAGCTATGAAAGGTGCTGTATCATAATATGATTGCTTCTAAATTTATTATGATTAACATGATGATAATATGATTACTTCTTAGCTTATTATGATTAACATGACAATAATATGATTAATTTCTTAGCTTATTATGATTAACATGACAATAATTTGATTACTTCTTAACTTAGTATGATTAACAGAATAATAATATGATTAAGGGAAAAATATTATGATGACATATTACGAGTATATTGAGTCATAATATGTTTCAACAATAATCTTAATATGGTGACTACACTCATAATTCTTATCATAATATGTTGCTCTTAGAATATGTTTACCACAACCATGTTTTTTCTTTGCGTGTATATACCTTCTATTCTAGGGCGTGACTGATGAAAATTTTTTGATTTGTATTGGCTTCTACCTGGTTTAATGTAGTATGTGTGTGAAATAGAAAAAAAGGGGCTTAATTTGGGGGCGTGTCATAAAAGTGAGCATATTTAAATCTATGCATACGTAGTCTTAGAAGTAGTTTCTTGGCACGTAAAAAACTTGGACATTTGGGGGAAGGATCCGAGATGGCATAAGCGGCGCCCAGAATTAGAGGTCGGTTTAAAAAGTCACCAAAGAAAATAATAAAGCCACTATCAAGCCATGAACAACGATATGCGATATGATGAGATCGGACTTTAAATGGCAGCGCTACATATACAAAAACAAAATGGCTGTATTTTGGGGCGTGAAAAAAAAATTTTCCTATTTTAGAAACTTCATTGACATATCTTTCATTCTAGGGGGTGACTGGCACAACTTTTTGTTGCATGGAGGTCGACCCGTTCTATTAAGCAGCCTTCTGAACTTCACTCTAAACGCTAAGACTTAGTTCACTGCTTTATTCAAATTTGTTCCAATTTATGTTTTTACCCTACAGAATTTTGGGATGATTGGTCCATATACACGTTTAAAGTTTTCATTGATTTTTGAGAAATAAATTTTTTTAGAATTTTTTAAAAATTAATTTTTTAGTGATTTCTGAAACTTAAGTAAACTTTACAAATATATTTAAATTTTTTTTTTTTTGTTGTTTTTATTGATTTTCCGAAGTTTTGCTTTTGTTTATGTTTCACTCTTTTTCAACAATATTTACTATTTTAACTTTTTCCGTAATTTCTCTAAAACTTAAATGAACTAAAAATTTAACATTTTCGAAGTAATACTAAAATTGTTCTACTTCATCGGAACAGGACACTTGTACATCAAATTTAATTTTTTTATATCGCTGGCACTCATTGCACGTCTCTGGCCAATTATGATATTATCACCTTTCAATGGAATTATAGTTTTTGCACCATTTTTCGAAAAAGCAGTAGAACTGTAGTGCATAATACTGCCATAGTCATATTCGATATTAAAATCGGTCAGAGTTTTATCATCGTATTTGATAAAGCTGTTCGCTCTGCCTTCCGTAATATTTTCTTTCACAATTAAAACATAATCATCACGATCGGTGGCAGACTGTTGATGATGAAAGCCCAGGGTGTGTAAAATCTCATGCTTAATAGAACCCGATTTAAAGCAACCCCTTTTCAGACGATCAACTTGTAAATTAAGGGTCTGAATGTTGCCCTGATAACCCACTTTGGAGTGGCAACCGGAACGTTTTCCGATAAAAAGTAAATAAGCTTCAGCATCATCCAAGGCTGGGATGAAACGGATACAACTGACTTTTTCAATCGATCTCATCGCACGACGAATGTACAAAGTGTGATCGGCATCTTTAAATTACAAATTATATACTTGCTAATAACTTATCTACCGGTTACTGCATCTTTTTCTTACCAAACACTCCATCGATCTTATAGGGCACAATGCCATTTGGCCATCTTCTGGATTCAGCTATCAAACCATTACGGTTACGGGTCCAATCGACTTCCATATCACCTTGAAAAAATCCTCCAATTAACTCATGATCCTCGTCAATATCTTCTTGTTCGGGCTGTACGGGGGCACCCAAACTTTGGACCAAGAACAAGACCAATAAACCAGCAAAATACATAATATTTTTAATAGTGATTCTTTGGACAGCAAAATAAAACTAACTCTTTAGAAATTTATAGTTAGAATTTTATAGCATAATTTTCGAGGAGTGTATATTCAAAGTGTCAATAAACATTGTGTGGTTGTGTGAAACCAGATCATAAACATTAGATTAAACAAACAATTAAAAACGTGTAAGAAGAATACGGATTTTTCAAATAGTTTCTTATCAAAGCTGAAATTTTGCTGCGATGATAGTTTTATACAACAGTTGTGTTTAAAAGTTAAGGCCACTGAACAAATTAAAGGCCCAACTTTAATTGGCATGAACTGGCTTGTATGAAACCATATTGAACTTAAGGAAACTTTGCGTTAAGTTTAATGACATTTGCTTAAGTAAAGGGAGAATTTGATCGCACATTCTTGCTTACGTAACCACAACTCTAACAGAAAATCTGATAGTTTGCCTTGAAGACATAAAGAATAAATCAAATATCAAATAGCTGTGTCAAAAATCTATGCCGGAAAGAAACCGACAGCGGCATTTCGCTATTGACGGAATCATTAGCCGGCAGAAGTTAATATTTTGCATTACATAATATTGTACATGCTGTACTTCACGGATAAGTGCATCACGCTTAAGTGCGTTTTAGGCTTAAATGAAACATTTTCCTTGATTCCATCCCGCTTAACTACGTAACACTCATAAATGGGCCATATATTTCGAAACAAAAAAAATATAAAAAAACAAAATTTCAAAGTTAATTCTTGATTTTTTTAAGTTTTCTTTGTAATTTTTAATGAATTTTATTATTCATTGTGTTTTAAAATGATTAAGCAATTGACAAAGTGTTCTATTGTGCCATACTGGTTATACTTGCTATAATTCCATGACTGTGTTAGAAATTTTGTTATATTTTCCATATTAAAATGTATAATGAACTGGGCAAGTTTTCAATGCTATTAGCATGAAAAATATGCTTTTACATATTTCTTAAGTTTTTCCCAAAAAATCTGAAAAAAATCTCAAAAATGCTTTACCCTATAAACCTTTTAGTTATGCTTGAGCCCCACACTAGTGTACATGTACCTTTATTCGGGCTTCAATTAAGATTTCTTACAGCACCTGATATCCTAATGGATAAGTTTTCATCGCTAGTAATTATCTCTGATATTCAAACTCGTCTTTTAATGTATTTTAGCTTCAACTTATGTGGTAATGAATTCTGGCATTCGTGATCGAATACTTTCTCGATTCGAGAAAGGTGTTTGCCCTGAAAATGCCATTTAAGTTATTAAAGACACAAACCTTGTGTAAAAGATACGACATCAGTTTTTAAAGTTATACACCCAATTTCTTTTATAATAAAAAAATTTTAAAAAAAAATAATTTAATCAAAAAAAAAAAAAAAAAAATTATTTGTTTAAGTGATTCAATATGACTTTATTCACAATCATACATTAAATTCAATTTCTCCACATCACCATCACTCAAATAAAGTCGCTGACCGATTTCCACATTCTCACCACCATTTAATGGAACCAGAGTATCTCCACCATTTCTCGAAAAGGAAGTGGCACTATAATGCATAACACTGTTATAATCATATTTAACACCGAAATTGGTTACAGTTTCGGCATCGAACTTTTCGAAATGGGGTTCTTTGCCCTTTGAGATATTTCCCCACAACACCTTGATGAATTTATCACGCTGTGGTGTACTGTGCTGATGATAGAAGCCCAAAGCATGTAACAATTCATGCAATATACTGCCAATTCTAAAGCATCCCTTGTCCAATTTAAAAACTTGCAAGTTGACACTTTGTTTTCGACCAGTGTAGCCAACTTTAGCATTACAACCAGTGTCGGCGCCATTTATTTGTATAAAAGCTTTTGTCGCTCTTGAGGCGGGAAAGAAACGTATACAGGTTTTGGACTCAATAATTTCCATTGCTTTTAGAATGTATAAAACATGATCAACATCTAGAAGGAATGAAAATGTCATAAGATATTTATATTTTTTTTTTTTTTTTTTTTTGCTAAAATTTAAAAGGAATTTATTTTATTACCAAATGCAGGCCCTAGTTTATAGCGTACCACAGCATTAGGCCATCTCCTGAGAGAACCCAAAACACCATTGCGTGTTAAATCGAAATCCATATCGCCTTCAAAGTACTTCCCTGTTAGTTCAGGATCTTCCTCAACCCTTTCTGTCACCAAAGTCTTAGTTTTAATTATGGTCTCAGTTTTTTCTTGTTCAAGAGGTACTGCTTGGCTTTTAGCCAAAACAATGACCAGCAAAGTTATTTTCCAACAATTTTTCATTTTTATACATTGAAGAATATTTGAAAACTACAAACATTTTGGTTTACTGTTTTCAGTTTTATAGAAAAATTTTAGCAAAAAAAATAAATTAATTCTTATGGCGACCAAAATGAAACTTTCTATGTAAAGCTGAAAGTCAATGACGTTATAAATTAAAAGTATATTCACACTTCACAAATATTTGATGCAAAAAATCCGAAAAAGTGTGACAACCAAATGTATTTACATTCCCAACAAACACGAAGTCAAACCTTTGATCATTTTTCGTTTGAAATCAAACACAATTCTCAAACGTTTTTCAGTTTTTTGATTTGAACATTTAAATTCAAAATGATAATGATTTGAAAATAAACATTTCACATCAAATGTTTCCTCAAATTGGTATCAAATGTTAAATTCAAATTAACACTAAACTGGGCAACACTATAGCGAAAAATAAACGTTAACATTAAAAATGGCGATTTAAGTAAACAAGTGAACTAATTATTTCCTATGAAAAATAAAAATTATTTGTATGTTATTATAATGATTATACGAATTAAAAAAAATAAAACGGGAAAGTAAAGAAGTTATAAGTTTGTTTGATATGAATCCTCAAAATAGAAGGGAGCCAATTATTTCGTCTTTCCAAGAATTAGAGGACGGAAAAAAAATTATTTCATCTTTAAAGCAGCTCATACACTTCCAATAAAATTGTTCAATTTTACGTATTGTATAATTATATCGCCAATGTATATGTGATATTCGTTGGTGGCACAATATATTGGCAACTATCAAAAGACTTTTGATTTTTATTGCACAACGAAAAGAAAGTAAAATGTATTAGAATCATTGTACAATGCTGTTTATGTTATTCCTATAGGCTATGTTCAACTTTTTATTGAATGATGAAACCATTGTGCGACTTATTGCATAATATAGAACAAAATGTAAATAATATGGCGAATATCATGTAAAATAATATTGCAAGTGTATGGGCCGCTTAAGCTACGGTGCCGAATATTTATCCCGCAGTTTTTTTAAATAAATGAAAGTAAAAAAAATAAAATATCCACATTTGAAAAACATTTTAGAATTACGTTTGACAGCAAGTTGAAAATAAAGGCACTTTTTAATTTGAATTAATCTTACCCTTTTTGTTGAGAATGCTATAATTTTCAAATCATTATTTAACGTTTGTCGTTTAAGAAAACGTTTGATATCAATTCATTTTCAATTTAAAATCAAACATCCGTGTTTGTTAGAATATAGAAACATATGTACATTAGCGTGGCCGTTAGTTGTATGGAGAACTTTTTTTTTTGATTTCTTATACTCTCCCCCTCCAAATCGGTTCAGTTTTATGTAAAAAAAAAAAAAAAAAATTTCGTAGCGATAAGTTGTGTTTTAGGGAGGGCGTCCGCCCCTCAAAGTTTGCCATCAAGCCATTTATTAAAATGTAATTTGTTTGCGTATGACTATCTTCTAAAAACAACATTTTACAAGAATATGATATATGGCAATATTTTAGCTCTTCTAGTCAACAACATAAGCCTCCAAGAAAGTTTTTTGCTAAGACTAATATCTTAGAAAATAATTAAGAAAATAACAACAAAATACCAAACATTTTATATACGTTTTATATATATAAAAAGGCGATTTAATGTCAAGTGACACAATTTTGAAATCGATGTCTTCCGATTTGGATGAAATTTACACCGAGGTTAGTCCTATTAGATAGTAGTTTACACACAAATTTTCAACAAGATCGGTCAAAATGTTTCAGAGGTAGAGCGGGTCAAAGTTTGCCATACAGGTGTTCTTTCTCATCCATGTAATTTATTACCTATTGGTGTTAGCAAAATTTGTCCCAAGTAGCTTAGATAGCTATTTAATCAATCTTTTTTAAAAATATTTTTTTGTTTTGTTTTAAAAAATTTTTTAATTTTTTTTTTTTAAATTTAAAGCTTTTTTTTTATTGTTTTAGTCAAGTGTTAAATTTAAAAAAAAAAAATTTAAAAAATTTTAAAAAAAAAAAAAAAAAATTTTTTAAAAGTTTGATCAAAAAGCTATCTAAGCTACTTGGGACAAATTTTGCTTACACCAATAGGTAATAAGTTACATGGATGAGAAAGAACACCTGTATGGCCAAAATGTCAAATTTTGACCCCCTCTAACTCAGAAACTTTTTGACCGATCTTGTTGAAAATTTGTGTCTAAGCTACTATCTAACAGTACTAAAATTTGTGTAAATTTCATTTAAATCGAAAGACATCTATTTCAAAATTGGGTCACTTGACATTAAATCCCCCTTTTATATATATAAAACGTATATAAAATGTTTGGTATTTTGTTTTTATTTTCTTAATTATTTTCTAAAATATTGATTTTAGCAAAAAACTTTCTTAGAGGCTTATATTGTTGACTAGAAGAGCTAAAATATTGCCATATATCATATTCATGTAAAATGTTGTTTTTAGAAGATAGTTATACGCAAACAAATTACATTTGAATAAATGGCTTGATGGCAAACTTTGAGGGGCGGACGCCCTCCCTAAAACACAACTTATCGCTACGAAATTTTTTTGTATTTTTTTTTACATAAAACTGAACCGATTTAGGGGGGGAGAATATAAGAAAACAAAATAAAAAAAATAACGGCCACCCTAATGTACATACATACATATACGCAAAATCAAACACAAGTAAAAAAAAAATAGAAAATTAGATTTGGTCAAGAATGAAAGATTATCAATAACAATTTTAATTAATTTGCATGTTGTAAAATTCCTTTCTTCATAAAAATAATTTAATGGAAATTAAATTTAATGAACTTAAGCCTTATTAAAAAAACTAAAAATTTGGATTAAAAACCATAAATAGTTCAACAAATTAACCACAATACTAATAATTTATAAAGAATATCTTTTAAAAGGTGTACCAATATTATTTTAATAACTCTATATATTTTCAATGAGTTTTTTTCAATTGCAATTTTCTCAAAATGCCTTCGATATAACAATGGTATCAAAGAATATAATATTAAATTAAGAACCCTTTAGATTTCATATGATGTATGAGCTTCATAGCTCCCAAAATAAAATCTGCTTGCCCAAAATTTATATATCTCTAATCTTAGAAATAAATTACTTTCAATGAAACTTCTTTGTTTAGATGGAATTTATAACGTTCTTATTAATTAGAAATTAAATGGATTTAAAATGTATTTTAATAAAAAATTTTATGGAAAATATAACTAAAAACGCAATTTTAACATATAATTTAATTTTTTATAAAAACCGCAATTATATTTTTTTGTATGTTTGTATTTCAAGTTAAAAAGTTTTCATAATAAGAAGTATGTTCTTATAAAAAATTAATAATTTTTACTTTTTTGCCCTTGTTATAAAAAATTTTAAGCTATTTTTCTTAAAATAAGATTTTTTCGCCAAATATTATAGGGGCGATGTGAAATTTTGGACCTTGTGACTGCTGAAACATAAGTTCTAACATTGAGATCTTCACTTTGGACACACGATTTATATTCTTTTAGTTGAATCTATTTAATATTTCTATGTGTTACACATATCAGTACAATGCTCCTACTGGTGTAGGGTATAGATGGTGGTTGCGTGTAAATAGTCAAATATTTGAATAGTGTGACCTAATCTTTGGTCTTTGTTATAAAGGTCATAAACAATGTTGCCAATTTTTACATTTAAATTAAGCCAAAAAACGCTTGTTTTAAATTATTGGCCCATAAAATTTTTCTAATATATGCTGATAAGATGATAATGTTATATAGATTATTTTTTTTATTTATATATGCAAACGACTTAACTAGCAAAACATTAAGTTTTATTGGTATTATGAATTTTACGCTTTTCCAAAATTAACTGACCTACATATCGCACTTGATAAGCAAGAGGTTATTCCAACGAAAAAAAATTTTTTTTAATTTTTGATTAATATTCATATCTAACCGTTATTAAAATATCGTGCGATGTTGTCTACTTTTTGGTAATAAAACAATTTGCTTAAAAGTTCTTTTTCATATGCCCTTAATATAAAATTTAAAATTGTTTTGTTTCGGCTGAAATTTTTTAGTTTCAAGTTAATGTTCAATAAATCAAATAAGAGTTTATATTCCGCTGTGACGAATCTTTGAAAACCTCCTCTGGGAATTGTTACTTGTTACTTTGACTAGGGCTGCCAGGTACATTTTACCTTGTCCCCAAAAAATAAAAAAAATCCTCAAAAATTCTCAATTAAAAAACAAAACATTAAAAAGTTAACATTTTTTGTTTGTTTTTGTTTCTGACCAAATTTAAATTTTTTTTAAAAATGAATAAGAAAAATAAATATTAGAAATCCCGAAAAATTCTCATATAAAAATTTTTAGTAAAAAAAAATTTTTTATTTTGTTTGTAGCGATTGGTTTTGGCAATCAAAAATTTTGTATGTCTTGTCATCGGATTCAGATTAATTTTTTATATTCTTTTTTTTAAAAGCACTCACTCAAGAATAATAACATAAGTTTATAAAGTTCCTTTTCTACACTCATCAAAAGTGGTAATCTTAATTAGGACCCTTTACACCGTATTTATTGTTAATAAGAGCAAGGTAAAAGTTTTGCTACTTTTTTGATATTTAAAATACGAAACAAATAAAAATAAGCGTTAATAATAAAAGAGGGAAAATGTATTAGAAATTCCCGAATTTTTTTTTAATCCCCAATCCCTAAATGACTTTCTTTGTCCTTTTTGCCAGCATGAAATCCCCAAATTTGGGGATAAATCCCCAAGTCTGGCATCCCTGACTTTGACACCGATTTTGCCTATAGTTGAAAACTTATTCTGTTTCGTCACTTACCCTACAACAATATTCATATTTTATTTTAGTGTCCCTTCAAAACATCGTACATGCTCAGACGTTACGTTTTTTATTGCAATTCCACAATCTACAATTTTATATTACACTATTTAATTAAAATTTAACTCCTAAGTTTAAAAAAATGTATACCAAACGCTTAAATATGGATTTTCATATTGTTCCCGATTTTACTTACATTTCATGCTTTATTGTCTTCAACTAGTGAGAAAGTAAATTTTCTAAATCGTGAAATTCTTTATTTGTTTAACAAACATGTAGCTCTGAAAACCAAAAGAGTTAAAGGCAGGAGAACTCCATGGTTCACTTCAAAAACAAAATTATTAATTGAACGTCGGGATGAACTATATAGGCGCTGGAAACGTTACAAAACGAACGATCTTAAAAATGATTTTCGAGTGGCTAGAAGAGCTGTTGTATCAAAAATAAGATACGATAAGTTAACCTACTACGGGGAAAAATTTCGCACTGCGGTGACCACTAAACAAACATGGAAACAAATTCGCGATATTGGCATAGTTAGCTCTCAAAGAAGTACTGCTGCAAGGGTTATAGATGTTGATAAACTAAATTTCTCTTTTTCAAACATTCCTAAACCACCGGTTCTACTTGACTTCTACAACCACACCTCTTCTCGTATTTCCGCAAACAAATTTGGATTTCAATGCTTCACCATTTGCGATACCGTTGAAGGGTTCCGAGCTGTAAAATCCAATGCAGTTGGACTTGACGATATTCATCCACGCTTTGTAAAATTAATATTACCATATATAATACATTATATTAACCACATTTTCAACTCTATCGTTACAACCAGCACTTATCCAACTGATTGGAAACTTGCAAAAGTTATACCAGTGCCCAAAAATGATAATGAATATCGCCCAATATCCATCCTTCCATACCTGTCAAAGGTCTTTGAGCGTCTCATATATAACCAGATTTATAAGTATACTCTTGACCACAATCTTCTTACCGATCGCCAATCTGGTTTCAGACGAGGCCATAGCTGCACAACAGCCTTATCTGAAGTAAGTGAACATATTCGAAAGAGTATGGATGAAAGTAAAATTACCTTTCTGGTTTTACTTGACCACTCAAAGGCCTTCGATACGGTAGATCACCAAATGCTGATCATGAAACTATTGAAAATGTTCAACTTTTCTGACACCGCATCGAAACTAGTTGCGTCATATCTTTCAGACAGATGGCAAGTTGTAGCAAACAATGGAACTGTATCCAGGCCTTTGTTCATGCCGAGAGGCGTTCCTCAGGGGTCAATACTTGGTCCGCTTCTATACTCGATGTATGCCAACGACCTTCCTTCTCAGATCAAGCACTCAAACATGCATATGTATGCCGATGATGTCCAGCTATACATTGACTGCACCAAAACATCATTGAGTCATAAAGTTGGAAATCTTAATTACGACCTCAACAAGATTTATAACTGGGCAACGGCAAATGGCCTGTGCCTAAATCCAAAAAAAATCGTTGATGACGTAGGTATATATCTTGGTGGAAAGAAAATTGAGTTGGTCAACTCTGCTAGAAATCTGGGTGTCGTTTTCAATAGAACACTTACATGGTCTGACCGCATTAACCAAACGTGCGGCGGAGTATATGGTATGCTCAGAAGTCTATGGTATAGTCAACCGTTCACACCACCGAAAATAAGAATGATGATAGCTAGGACATACCTAATACCAAAACTTACTTATTCTTCTGAAGTTTTCGCCGGGTGCAATGCTAATGAAAAAAGAAAACTGAACACCACGTTTAATAACATTATACGTTACATTTTTGCTATACCCAGGTTTGCGAGTGTAACAACATACTCCAGACGAATCCTTGGAATGACTTTTGATAACTATCTGAAGTTTAAGAATTTACTTTTTCTGCACAAAATTATTATTACTAAGGAACCCAACTACCTATATAAAAAGCTAACATTTACAGCATCTGCAAGAAATAATAGCATTATCACCTTTACATATAGAAACAGCGCATCTTTTAACCAATTTTTCGTTTTACTAATATTCAACTCACCAGCAACGCAATGAAATTAAAAAAATTGTTAATAACGTACTATGCATAAAGTTTTTAAATTATAAATGTATAATCTTCTTATTTTATTATTTTTTTACTACATTGTACTTCAAATTTAAAATGTTATTAATGTTCATTTATGTTTATGTTATATTTCACTAGATTAGTATATTTAGTTTCAACAAATATGTATATCTGATAACTCATCTGATTCTAAAGCTGTTATTCATAAGATTTTATATCTTGTTGCTTTAGAAAGGCAATTGTTAATAATAAAATACAAATACAAAAAAATACAAATTGTTTAGCTTTTAGTCGGCTCTACCAATCTTGAGTTTCATGAATAATAACTGTGCGGAATCTTTTATAAAGTAAATAGTTTTGTTATAAAATATATTTTATACTGATGAAATTTTTAATTTATACGTTTTTTAAAATATTTTTCTATGTTATAAAAACTTGTTGGCAACACTGGACATACATATAAACTAGTGATCAAAAGTCTGCATAAATTACTTAACATAAGAAACATTTAGCACAAACTTCGTAAACTGAATAAAAAGCGAAAGTAAATGGAGAAAAATTTGCTCTTATGATAGCTAAAGCCTGCCATACACGACATGTTTTTTTACAATTAACGTGTCAACTTTTCAACTAACATTTATTTCTATAAGTATGATAAAGTTGTTGTATTACAGCAGGTTTATAATACTCGACCACAAACGAACATGTTGATTGTTTCGATATAGTGTTTTTTTAATGCGTTTCGCGTAGTTTTTGCAGCTATCAAAATTCTCGGTTTCAAAATATCGTGCTCCACAAAAATATTTGGAAGCGCCGTTAAAGAGTTCAGCCCTTTTAAGGATTGTTTCTTTAAATTCGAAGATAGAAACTGGTAAAGTGAAACTTTAAAAGAAACTGAGAACATACGTATAAATTTATATCGTTATTGTAAAATATCAACTTTAAGGAGCTAATGTTTCTGCCAATAGTGGACCGCCGCTGCCTGTTTCCTCACGGCATATACTTCCGACAACATATTTCTACACAAGCAACATTTTAAAGGTAACGCACTTCAATATTTGTATTTTGCAGCGAGAAATTTGACAAGTCAGCTGTAAAAAAAATGTCGTGAATGGCAGGCTTAATCAAGTTTTTTTCTATTTTTTCTTTTCTTTTTTTCTTTTTTTTGCAAAGTGAGACTTTCTATGTCAAACCGAAAGTCAATGAACTTATAACTTAAAACTATGCCTTATTTTGTTATTGGGGCCATAAACTAGTATTAAATAATCTGCATAAATTAAATTATTTTAAAAACATTTAACACACAGTCAAAAAAAAAGAAAACAATAAAAGTAAACAAAAAGCAAAAGTATATGAAAAAGAGTTTTAATTTTAATCTCATGACAAATCAGAGCACAGTTTACTAAAATTAATAAAAAAAATATGTAAAACAGAAGATTAAAAAACTTGACACTATTAGGTGGTGTATAAGTGAAAAAAGGGGAAATTTTAGCAAATTGTAAGCGTTTTTTTTTACACTATCGGTACAATATAAATTTATTAAAAGTATAAACCCTGGTCAGCTTTGACCTTTTCCCATCTCTCTGGCAACATATGGACTCAGCGTCAAAAGATCTGCTTCTTTTTATTTAAGGCCAAGAACTAATTGGGCCAATTTTGGACACACTCTAATAAAGTGAAATGTTTTGCAGGGTCATCATTCCTCATAGATCGAAACAACTAGATGGACTAGGCAAAGTCTTAACTATATGACGGAAGAGTTGAAACTTATGCTTTATCTCAGGGTTTAAAAAACTGCAGTAAGTGAAATTAAATAGACTTTATTAAAATTCAGAGAACTTTTAAAATACAACCCAAAGAAATCACATCCATATGTATATGAAAATGATAAAGTTTTATTTAATTTCAAAAAATTAAAAAGATTGTTAAGCATTATAATAAATAAATATTTATGTATTTATGTACACATGTAGTATTTAAAAAAAAATATATATATATTTAAAAAAAAAACCCCAAACACAACGTCCCATCTTCGTTAACTATGGGATTTTTTAAAAGTTTCAGTCTGTCAAACAAAACACTTTCGAACATCACGACTGCCGATGTTCTTTGTTGTGTACAACTTTTCGTTTTTTGCTTTTGCCTTGACTGTGAATGTTTTCATTTAATGCATCAGAAGTAAAGACAAAAGTTTATTTTTGTTCAATGACAAATGAAGAAGTCGAAGTTACAGCACAATCTTATGACTTTTTCTATCTCAACTGCAGCATTTTAAACACTGCTTTATCTGTGCTTTTTTAACTGAAAGACTACAGAAAACTTCCCTTTAATTATGGTTTGTTAACAAAAATTTCTATATTTTTGAAAATGTTACATGTTGTGAATAGATGACCTTTAGTTTCTAATTTTGATTTTGTTAGGCATTAGGTCATGAGTTTAAAAATTTTAATAAAAATATAAACATATTATAAAAACATAATAAAAACAAAAAAGCGCTTTTTTGGAACTGTTATTCAGCATTCAGCAGTAAGCTTTTGTCAACTATTGAAAATAGCAAAAAGACGCCCAGAATAAAAACATAAAGATTTTTGTTACAAAATTCAGAACATGTACAGTAAGAACAACAAAAAAACACTTTTCCTAATTAGTCTGGGTTCACATCACTATTAGGATCTGACAATTCTTAAATTGTACCGTCTCAATGGCAAAACTGTACCAAATTGACATAGATTTAACCAAAACTTCGCTGTAAAATAAAAAAGCATACAAAGTAATTCATAACACTTTTTATTTAATAAAATTAAAAACAAAACAAGTAAAAAACTATAATCGGTCAAGCCCGACCATTTGATACCCCTCAACACAGTATTAAAAGACTCTATTTCTGACCCAGGGGCAATCATGGACCAGCCAGAATAAAATTATGTTAGGAGGTAAGATTCATGTGAAAGTTCTTTGTTTGAATATTATTTAGATATCTTCTTCTATAGGAGATTTGTTTGGCGTTAGGTATTTTAGGAAGGGCACTTATTGGGACCTACCAGCACAAAATTTGTCATTATATTGTAGCTATCTTAAAAGTTATTGGAGACAATTTTTTATCAATACCAACATTTATAATGAAGTTATGGCATTAAAAGCTTTCCGAGAGTAGTATCGTTAAATGATTCTAATGTTTTTTTTTTTCAGGGATATATTTAACAATTCTTACTATTGTTTTTTTTATTTGGGAATTAATAATAAATTGATTCGTAATTTGTTTTCGTTGCTTTGCTTGCGAGGAAAGTGGATTCTGGTAATTTTATGTACCTTGCCATATACGCATTTTATAACGTTTTTTTTTATTTAACAGTTTTTATTATTTTAATTTGAAAAGTTCCTAAATAATTTGTTTTTTCTGTGCTCTGGAGGAAAGGAATTTTCGTTTTTCAGTTATTTTGCCATACCAGCGCTGCGAAAGATTCTTGGCTGCGCATTCTATAACGTTTTTTTTTGGTTATATATTTTACAATTTTTATTATTTTTTAATTTTTATTTGTTTTTACAAATTCTCTAAGTAAATTCCGTTTTGCTACTTTTTCTAAGTTAATTTTGCTAAATTGTTTTTGTGAAGTAAATGCAATATATTTAAGAGTTTTTAATAAATCCATTACCTTTTATAATGTATAAATGAAATTTGTTGCCCAGTGTTATCTTTTAATATGATTGGCTAACTTAAACAATAAGCGGCGGTAAGTAGGGGAAGTAATGTTTGCAGGTTGGATTTGGGACGTCGTTGAAGATGACGTCATGGCGAGACGAAGTTCTCGTGTGGGAGGGAAACGTATTTGTGTATAGGTATGACCGGTAGGGAGATGCAGGACTACTTTGAGCCCCTAGAAATTTAATAAAACCAACATTAGCTGGTATGATTTTTTTTTTGCTAGTGTGTGTGCCAGGGTCCAGTTGCCGGCAAGAACCACCCCATCCGGCGAGCTTCAGCCGAGCTAAAAGCGGGCATACCAGCGCCGCTAGCAATCTGGCCACTCTATGTGTTTTTTTTTTGTTAAGTCTGTTTGTTTAACAAACAGATGACCACACCACACCACTACAAAACTCAACACAACTAGAGTTGTCTTGTTTACAACTCAACTGAGTTGAGTTGTGAACCATAATAGGGGCTTAACAATTATTTTTTTTACAAATTTAGGTGTTTTTTATTAACTTTAAGGCTCGTAGTTTAACCAATAATATTTTTAAGAGATTTGGCTTTTTTCCGTAGCAGATCCAATAGCAAAAACAATGATACCTACACAGAAAAAATTATTGCTGAATTATTTTCAAACAAACGCTTGTTTGAATTTTTTTTTAATTTCTACAAATTTTTTTACTGATTCAATGAATATTTTTGTTTGATTTTTATTTTAGCCAACAGAAATGTTGACAACTATTCAAAAATATAATAAACGCGTTATTGGCTTCTAGTTTTCATAATTTTGTATGAAATATTTAACGCTCTTTATTGTTGTCGTGTTTTTGCATTTTTATTTGACCGTAAGCAACACTTCTTTATGTGACATATAAGAACAACAAAAAAAAAACACATAGTCTATTTTTGGACGCTTTGAAAAGGTACAACTATAAGAAAGATGATAAAATATTGTGGCGAGGTTTGTAGTAAAAAACAACAAAAACAATAATAGGTAATAAACGTTTCACTCTTTTTAAACAACAACAACATTAGAAGAAACAAAATAAATTTTTTGTTGGTTTCAAAGTTGGTAAAAAAGAATGAAAAACAAACTCCCGTATTCAATTTTTCAAAAATGTTTAGTTAAATACCTACATCAAATAAAAGAAATAAAATGATGATGTAAAACATGTCGAGTCGGTCTGCTGCCAAGGAAAGGATACAGAACAGTGAGTGAAGAAGAAAAACATTGTGTGAACAAACAAGACTTGGTGCAAAAATTATTCCAACAAAAAAATGTGTCTCAAAGCCAGCCGGCGCCGCTCTGCTCTGCCTTCATCTACTTCTACAGTGCTTGCTTGTGTGCGCGTCATTGCTTGTGCAAAAACTTTTTTGTTTGATTCAGCAAAATTATTTGTTTGAAATTTATACGATTTTCAGTAAACTATTTGTTTGATTCAGTTAAACTATTTGTTTGAAAAAATCAGTGTTTTTTTCAATAAACGAAATGCAAATAAATTGTTTGAATATGCGAATTTGTTTGTAGGACCGATTTCAGACAAAAAATGTTTTGATTCTACAAATTTTTTTGTTTGAATTGGAAAAATAATTTTTTCTGTGTACCCTCAATATCTTAAAATTAATTTGTTTTACAATTTCGGTGCTCCTACATTGCGAAGTAATAGAAATAAGAATGTTTCGATACGTTGTCAATACAGTGCAATAAAAAAACTTGTGTCCCTATGATTTTAAGGCAAAACGGAAAAACTATAATTTATAGCAAAAATGGTACTGAGAGAAAACTTTCTGAAAATTTAAAAACAATTTTACAAAAATTTGCTATTTATAGGAAATTAGCAAAAATTCGTTGTTTATTTAAAATAATTTACTTTTTATAGCAAATTTTTTAAACATTTTTGCGAAAATTTTGCTATTTCTGGAAAGTGTTTTCTAAGGAAATTTTTCCGAAAAAAATATCTTAAGCGACATCATAATCCATTTTTGTTTGCTTTTTAATAAATGAATTTATAGGCAACACTTGCATTATCTCCTTAAATGTCATGGCCACATAAGGTACCGTTACGATTTTATAGCAAAAAACAATTTTAGCTTAAGCGCAAACCTTCATGAAGAATTTTTATGAAACATAATAAAAAAAAAACCTTCTATAAAATTGTGTATTTGTCGCTTAAGCTTTTGTTGCGGTTAGGGCTCGTTACAGGAAATTTTTCGAAAATTTGCTTTTTTTCGGAAATATTTTGATAGTTGGCTTTTTATGTAATGTTTTTTGAAAATTTGCCTTTTTATAGGAAATATTTCGAAAATTTGTTTTTTATGGGAAATGTATGGAAAATTTGTTTTTTAAAGGAAAATTATCGAAATTTGGTTTTTGAAAGGAAACTTTGCAAAAATTTGCTTTAACGGGAAATTTTTCGAATATTTGCTATTTTATAGAATACTTTGTGAATATTTGCTATTTTAAATAAAACTTTGTGAATGTTTGGTATTTTATAGGATACTTTGTGATTATTAGCTTTTTATTGGAAATTTTTCTAAAATTAGCTTTTTATAGGAAATATTTTGATGTTTTGCTTTTAATAGGAAATTTTTCGAATATTCGCTTTATGTAGGATATTTTTCGAAAATTTGATTTTTATATGAAATTTTGCGATAAATTGCTTTTAATAGGTTTTTTGGCCAAAATTTTACATTTTATAGGAAATGTGTGGAAAGTTTGCCGTTTGTAATAATTTTAATTATTTTTTTTAATTTAAATTACTGTTTATAAAAAATTTTATGTTTATAGGAAAGCTTAAGAAAATTTTCTGTTAATAGGAAATGTTAAAAAAAATGCTGTTTATAGGATACTAGCTGGCCCGGCAAACGTTGTTTTGCCATATAATTTACTTCTTTCAGAT
This sequence comes from Pollenia griseotomentosa, assembly GCA_963931875.1. Classification (NCBI taxonomy): domain Eukaryota; kingdom Metazoa; phylum Arthropoda; class Insecta; order Diptera; family Polleniidae; genus Pollenia; species Pollenia griseotomentosa. The sequence continues at coordinate 15,677,638 of OZ007561.1, forward strand.
GTTACAGTGTCTGCATGCCAAATTTAAAGAAAACCGGTTGATAAGTTAAAAAGATCTTTTACCGCTTTTGCTTTTACCGCTTTTGCCGAATTTTACGCCCTAAATAATAAAAAATATAGGCTATAACTCCTTCCAGATGTTACACTATTGGCCTGCCAAATTTCAAGAAAATTGGTTGATTATTTAAGAAGATATAAGGAGGGAATGATTTTACCCCGTTTGTCCTATTTCAAGCCCTATTACTTATTTCCTTTCTGATGTTACATTACAGTATCTGCATGTCAAATTTTAAGAAAACCGGTTGATTAGTTAAGAAGATATAGGAAGGAGAAGCTTTTACCCCTTTAATCCCTTTTGCCCTACCCTATTTGCCTTCAAATCACAAATTTAATGATGTTACTGTGTCTGCATGTCAAATTTTAAAAAAACCGGTTGATTAGATAGGAAGATAAACAACACAGAAACACTATCCACGGCCTATAGACACAAAAAACTAAATATTGCGCTATCTGTCGGACTACACAGAAACACTACGCACGGCCCATAGAACATGCATATAAAATTTGGTAAAAATTGGTCCAGTAGTTTTTGAGTTTAGCGATCACGAACATACACGTAATTTTTATATATGTACACTGAAAGAAAAATGCTTCATATATTTAATGAATCGTTTTCATCGTTTTCATAAAAAAAATTTCACTGGTTAAATGAAAATTTTCATTATCTAAATGGAATTTCATAGTTATAATGAAGTCTTTTCGTTAAAATCGCTTCATTGGATTTCGTTGTTACGTTAAAAATTTTCATTGGATATATGAAAACTTAAGTTTGTCTAAGTTAAACAAAAAATTTTAATTGGGAACATAAAAAACAATATACAAACATAACTATATTCATAAATTAATACAAAATTATAGTTTCCTTAAGAATGTGTTTAATTTTTAATAGAATATGTTTAATTGTTAATTAAAAAATGTAATATTTAATTATTTTATACATCTATGCCTGTATTTATAAAAAATTTTTAAATTTAATAAAGGTTTACAAAACAAATTTTGTATGAAAATTTGGCTTAATAAATGTTTGTTAAATTTATTAATCGTTTATAAATACGGGGGCTAATGTTTAATTTTTTTATAAAAGCAACATATTTCAATAATTGAAAAAAAAAATTATTTTTAACATTCAAATAACTCCATATTCTTAATAATTAAAAGTATAAAAATATTTCGAAAAAGCATGCTTCATAAATTGAAATTTTCATTATGACAATGATATAGTATGTACTAAGTAATGAACAAATAAATGTTCTCCTTTATAAAAAACACACCCTTATTTAAAACTGTTGTCAACCAAATGATGTATACGAAAAATCTTGTTCTCTCTTTATGTGGTCTTTTTTATTATGCGTTAGCAAAAAAAATCAACGTTGTTATTGTTGTTATGTTATGACAATTTAATCTCATATTCATATTTACGCTCTTAATTGAGTAATGGCAAAAACATAGTTTTTTTATTCAAAAACTACACTGCCCCAGTAGGCTAGCTGGTAGTGAGCTAGTCTATCAGCGCCGAGGTTGCGGGATCGATTCCCGCCAGCGACTCTGGTTAAAAAAAAATAAAGAAAAAGTTGAATAAGAACAACTTTGATTAAAAAAAAAAAATTAAAAAAATTAAAATAAAATAAAAAAAAATTTGTTTACTTTTTTGAAAGTATTCATCCAATGAATAACATTCATAGATCTAATGTAATGTTTCATTAAATACATTTTAATGAAGCAGATTTCATTGATCCATCGAAGCGCTGCATAGGTTCCTTTTTAATGCAATTTTTCATGGGATTAATGTCAAAATTCATTGGTATTCTGAAGAAAATTCTTTCAGTGTAGAGATGTTAAAAAATTTTGATTTTTATGAAAACGTTTCGTATATTTGCTGCTTTATTGGAAGCTCTTAAAAAATGTTCTTTTTATAGGAGACTTTGCAAATATTTGCTATTTTATAGGATACTTTGTGAATATTACCTTTTTGTAAAAATTTTTAGTATCTTGCTTTTTAAAGGAAATTTTTTGAACATAGTTTTTTTTATAGGAAATTTGGCTAAAAATTGGGTTTTTATAGGAAATTTTTTGGAAATTTGCTGTTTATAGGAATTTTTAGAAAAATTGGTTGTTTATAGGATATTTTATTTAGAAACTTGTTATTTATTAGAAGTTTTGCAAAAATTTGTTTTAATAGGAAAATTGTAAAGATGTTAATATTGTTCGAAATTGTGCTTTTTTAGGAAATTTTGGGAATATATTTGCTATTTTTCAAGAAACTTTGATTTGAAATTTCCTATTTTATAGGAATCTTTGTAAAAACTTGCAACCTTATAGGAAGTTTTATAAATATTTGCTATTTTATAAAAAATTTTGCATAAAAAACAGAGTTGTCAACTTTTCAGGGCCGAAAATGGCTAAATTGTAAGCAAACTATGCCTAAGTAGAGGATAAAAAAAACTTACCTAGAGTTTATTACAGAATGTCATTGAAACTAATAAAAAAGGTAGTACAATTGATTTTTCACAACAAATTTTCTGACTGTTTATCGATATTGAAAGAAAATATTCTTAATTACATTTCCATTAAAAACAGAACAAAATTAGTTTTTGTTTTATAATTACTTATAAGTAATTAAAACGTATAAAATTTTAGTTCGATATCGAAAAACAGCCGGTGTTAATATCAGATAATTTTTCTTACACAAAAAAGTTGTTTTCTAAAAATAAATTATAAAATTTTTTAATAACAGAAATTTTAAATCGTCAATGGAATTGAATTTTTTGTTGTACCTCACTCATCATCCAAACGGAATTTCTCATATTTTTGTTCCAAAAACGTTAAAAAATTTAGCTTAATAAAATTTCATTTTGTATTGGCTCAACTAGATAAAAAAAATTATCTGGTTACTTAATAGCTAATATGGCAACACTGGTCATTGATAAGAACTATATTATATTGTGTGCAGTTCTTGAGATTTATGGTAAATGTGATCTTGTAATGCAACATGATGGTGCTAATGTAACAACATAAAATAGTAATTTCCATCTTGATAAGATAAAACGATAATCACCTTATACATAAAAAAAGTTTTAGATTTACAAAAGTTTTACTAAACAAATTTTCATAGAACAAGAAAGAGTCTCATAAACCTAAAATTTTTTCATGAATGAGACCTTAAATGGGTTTATTTCTTTACAGTTTTACATGTAATCCAAACACAAATTTCCAAACATTTAATTATCTAACAAATTTTATAAGCTTATAAAATTTTTAGTTTATATTTTGTTACACTTCCTATAAATAAGGCAACCTTTCGAATTATCTCAAGTAGTTTTAGAAAATCATCACAATTATCAACATGAAACGATGCGTAAGTTTCATTTTGTTAAGCAGCTTTATAGCTTCGGGCATTTTTGCTTTCATGAACACCACAATAGAGGAGAAAAATCCTGAATTAACAGCAGATTATTATCAAGGTGACATGATATTGACATCAAGCAAAAATTGCTTAATAGATTGCAGGAAGAGATGGCCTTATGGAATTTTCTGTAGGATTATTGAAGTATTCGGTAAGCAAAAACCTTTCTCAAAATATCAGACATATTTTATTTATTATTGCTGTTTGCTCCTCCCAAACAAGATCAACTCTCGTATATCCAAGAAGCCATGTCCGCCTTTAAATTAATTAGCTACATACGGATTCTACCAACCTCCAAAGAAACATTAAGCTTTATACTCATTGCCAGAATATCTGATGATTGTTATGTTGCAGTGTGTTATGAGGGTGACAAGTTGCCTTTAAATTTACAACATTTTAAATTCGATAAGGGTTGTTTCCGAAAGGGCACTAAAATGCATACATCTTTGCAAGACTTGGGTTTCTTTCACCAGCACACAGCTTCAAATTGGGATGAATACATTTGGATTACAGTAAACAACATTTTGAAACAGATAAATATATTCTTGAGAAAACTCAGTGAAACTTATTCTGGTACTAAACCTGTTTATGACAGTGTTTTGCACTATGGCTCTAAAGCATATCCGAAAAATCGTCTGGACACAATAATTCCTTTAAATGCGACGTCAAAAACTTGGCTTACGTTTGAAGTATATTCCTAAATTAAATTTTATTTATGACTTTGCAATGGAAGAGAATGATAAAGGAGTATTTTTTTTTATTTTTTTTCTAAAAATTTTGCAAACTTAGACTTTTTTTCATTTTGTTATAATAAATTAAATTGTGTTCAAGTTCTAGAAAACTAAAATAAAAAATTCAATATTCTCTCGGATTAACCTATTTGTTCCTTACAAAACGTTGTTTTTTTTTTGTGAGAGAGACGGCAAACTAATATAAAAAAGAAATCAGATAAACATTTTTTTCGAAAAAATGGGTGACTAAGAACAATTTTTAACTTCAAAAACAATTATCGTGTATAGAAACTTCTGTGTAAAATGTAATCGAATTTTATTCAATATAAGAGTTTCTTTACGATCTCTAATATTAAAGAATATTTACCAACTAACTGAACTAACTAAACAAAAGCGGCAAGCGTTTTTTTAAACAGGAAAATTCTATTTTAAATACAATTTCGATAAAACAAACCGACAAAGCGATTTGTCAAATAAGCTTTACCAGCCGGGTGGTGTCTTATTCGCATTCCAAAGGTTTGTTTCGTATAAATTGTATGCAAATGAGAAGTTTTGACATACAAAAAACGCTTGCCGCTCTTATTTAGGTAGCTCTGTAACTGCCAGTTCACACGACTCAACTTTCGGTGTTAAACTTTTGAGTTTTTTAGGGGCTTGTTAGGGGAATGCTTGTACTTGTCAACATGCTCTTTTCTTTAGTTTGTAGTTGTGTAGACAAAGATGGCGATATTTAACTTTATTATTTTCTTTTCTCTGTGAATCCCTATAGATAAAACTGTTTTTGAATTCACACTATGAAAGTTTTCTTTGGTGAGAGGGGAAGAGAACATACTACTCGTCTCTCCCCTCGCTAAAATAAGCTCAGTCTTTCTGAAAGAAATCTTTCATAGTGTGACCTCAGACTAAACGAAAATAGTTGACACAAAGTTTTGCATGCGTGCATGTGCCCTTTCAGCAATTTTAAAACGAAAATTGAAAAGAAATTGTACAGCAAAAGTTGAAGCGTGGGAACCTTGACTTATATCGCGTATTGGAGTATCTGTAAAAATATTATCAAATATAGTTTCTAATATTAATCGTATCTTTTAATGCTTGAGTTAAAGTTTCGAGTTACTGCAGAAAATTCTATCATATATTAAAGATTTTTCAGGAACTTTTATGGAGCATAAAATATCAAAAATAAAAGTTTCTATCTATAGGCCTAACCTTACCATGCATAAGCTAGCTTAAGCTAAAAAACCGAAAAACGACTGATTCCGTACGGAATGTGCATTCAGTTTCACACTTTGCTTAAGCAAATGATAGTTTTATAAAACTTAACGAAAACGTTCCTTTAGTTCAATAAAATTGTACAGATATGATTTACAGGTACACAGAAAAAAAGTTTTTCACCAGTAAAAGCATTAATCAAAAAAAAAAATCAGTCTTAATTAAAAATTTAATCAAGTGAATTAAACGTTTAATCAAGTGAATTAAACGTTTAATACACTTGATTAAAAGTTTTATTCACTTAATTAAACATTTAATTCACTTGATTAAATTTTTAATTAAAACTGATTTTTTTTTGATTAATGCTTTTATTGATGCAAAATGTTTTCCTGTATATTCGCACTGTTGCTTAAACAAGCTAATGCATTTTATAGCTGGGCCTAAATACTTTGCTGCAACCTTTTTAGAGTAAAAATGTTCTTATATAAACTTTGTCGAGTATAAAAGTATCTACAGAAACCTTTAATTGGCATTAGCGTTGATTTAGAAATTTTTATCGCGTATTTAATTTTTTTTTTTCAATAAAACTTTACTGATATAAGTAAGACGTTTCTATAAAAACTTTGAGTATAAAAGTTTCGATATAAAACTTTTTACCGAGTATGAGAACTCTTACAGAAACCTTGTCGAGTATAAAAGTTTCTGTAAAAACTTTTAAAGAATATACGATGTTTTAAAGAATCTTTTAAATAACACTGTGCTAGTTGCAAAAATAGACAAGCCGGGCACATGGCGTTTTAACAACATTCGGGTACGCCGAATCCAATGGTGCTAACCGTTTTTTTTTTTTTTTTAGGTTAGCTATTGTTTTCGAGATATACAGTTATTTTGAAAATGGAGGAGGTTGCACATCATATACATATTCGCGTAACTCAAAAACGGTTTGGGCTGCTGCAGCGCCTAGGATGCCCCTAGATGGGTCAAATGTATGACCGTTTTTTATCTGCCCAATTATGAATAAAAATTCCCCGGGAGTTTTCTCCCTTTTTCCATTTTGCTTATGTAAATTCTATTGCAAAAATGGGAGAAGGGAGAAAACTCCCGGGGAATTTTTATTCATAATTGGGCTGTATGTCTGGAAAAAATTAGAAGCATAGCTGCATTTTCCAATTTTTCATTAGTGTTTAATAGACAAAAATTTTAAAATGTTCCTAAAAAATTATTATTAATTATGTTTCTAAAACGACTGCGTTTCTTAGAAAAACGTTTAACTAATGCTAAGTTCACACTTAGGTTTTTAAACGCGTTTAAGCAAAATGTTGATTTAGCTAATCAAAGCCGTTCACATTACATTTGAGATGATTAAGATCACAGATGATTAAGAAAAAAAAAACACACAACAAACACACAAAAAAACAACAAACAAATTTATATTTCTTTAAAGTATTAAAAATGGATAAAAAACACTTTTATAAAGTAATTAGAAGTTTATTTTAATCATTAATGATGAAATTGTGAAAATTTATGAATTATTTAAGGAAAAAAAATAAAAACATTAAGCAGAAATCTTGGCCGGTTGTACACGATCATGTTGGCGATTCTACATTTGAGGTATGTTCAGTGGATTCTATGTGATTTAGTTGTAATCATGTCAATTTGAAGTGATTAACAAATCACTTCAATGTATGGGTAGTCATCTCGATTTTGAAGTGATTAGAGCTAAATCACGTTCGAACTGCTTAAACGCGTTTAAGAAGCCAAATGTGAACATACTATAAAGGTAATTTTATTACACAATTTCGGTTTTTTGTAATTTCAATAAACTAAACCGTTTTTAAGTTACGCGAATATATGCAACCACCTCCATTTTCGAAATAACGGTATATCTCGAAAACAAGAGCTAACCCCAAAAAACGGTTAGCACCATTGGACTCAACGTATTTTAAAACGTCAAGTGCCCGGCTTGTCTAAAAAAAAGTGTCAAATTCCAGCACAGTGTAATTTGTAGTGACTATAAACGAAAAATAAAAATTTTTTTTTAAATAATGTTTGCTAAGTTTTTCTTCAAAATAAATACTTTTCTAACTAAAAAAACTTTAAAGTTAATATAAATTTTAATTAAGCATCATTTGACTGCAATTAAGATTACAATGCAGTATGCAATTTAATTGTATTTTGCAGATTTTTTTAAAACAACTTATTTCTATACTTAAAAATTATAATAAAAAAACGAAAATTCTTTTAAGCTAATAAACTTATTTTAACATCTTTTAACAAAAAATTTTTTCTTATCGTTATCTGAACCCTCTGCGTAGCTTTTGCTTTAGTGCTGCCGTGACATTTGGGTATTGTCTGTTTAGTGGTATGTATCACAAAAAAAAAGTTAAAAACTTTAAAATGCAACTAATTTTTGCAACACAAAATGTAAATACAAAACAAACACTGGGAGACACAGACTCTGGAGATGGAATGAAGAGCCTTGTCAAAACAAAATTCGAACAGTCTGAAAGGATGTCAGCAAAACAAAAAACAAACTAACACTGTTGCAAAATACTAAGTTTGAAATAACAAAACAACTGGCTTCTGGATGATGATAAACAAAATGCAACCAGAAACGAAAAAAATAGCAAAGAAAAATAAAACGGAAGAAATATATTTACGCATCTGACTAGAATATGACAGCGGGGATTAGTGGTGATACGGATATTTAGCTTCCTGGTAGTTAAAATCGGTTTGCATAACATGCTACTGAATTTGTTAAAAAGTTTTCTATAACGAAAACAAAACTATAAAAGATTTAAAAGGATATGAGTAAAAAAAAAGTTTTTTGAAAAGTTCTTAACAAATTATTTTTCACAAAACCAAAAGCTTTCTATTAAATCTTCTGTTGTTAAATTTTATATTATTATTTTAAAACAACTGTTAAAGATTTAATTAAAAAAATCAACGTTTCTGTTAAAGAAAGCTAAAATAAGGTTTACCCGAAAAGCTTCCATAAAAAGCTGAAAAAAGATCCCACTTAAATAAACGAAGACCAACTTCCCCTTGTAGCGCCATTGCACTAAATCGAACCCGCAACGCTCACAAAAATTTTATGAGTTTTAAAGATGTTTACCGCAACTGCAAATATCAAAGTATGCGCGTTCGAACGTATCTGATCTAAACGTTTACTTGCAAAAGAAGGAAAGATTTTTCCTAACGATTTTTTCAAAAGCAGTTTACAAATTAAGCTTCTAGTAAAGCTTTTTCAAGAAGTAAGATTAAATATTTAAAAAATTTATTTACTAAAATCCTAAAATAGCGAAAAAGCATTAATTAAACCTGAATTACAAAAAAAAAAATTTCTAAAGCTTTTTTTCCATACACTAATTAAGCTTTTTAAAAATAATAAGATATCGTAGTATACAAAGAAAGCAAAGCAAACCATTTTTCAATAAAAATATTTTCAGTTTGATTTTCGCACTTTTCCAACAATTAAAACTTCATTCAATAACTGAGACACATGTGATCTCGAATCAACACCTTTTTCTAATTAAAAAATTTAAAAGAGATGTTTTCAGTTTGATTTTATAAAGCTTTTAAAAAAAGAGCTTTATGAGAAAAAAGCTTTACAAAAGAAATATGTTTTTAACGAGTTTTCTAAGACTATAAACCTTATACAATTATAAAAACTAGTGTTCGCCTAATGGTCAAAATTCGACCATAAATTTGTATGTACATACATATGAAGAAAACATATCACATCTAAGTATATCTGAATTTACATGTTTTGAGCGAGGGACCAAACTTCGATTCATATTTTATCTTCTAGTGAGTTTATTTAATTTTGTAAGTTCAATATAAAAAATATCAATTGAAAAACAAAAAAGTATCAAAAAGTCTCCTTTATGGATTGTCATCCACTCAGGACATTGCATCTTTAATTTTATGTGTTTTAAGTACCAGCTGTTGAACGAAAAAGTACCAAAAAGCTCCCCTTACATGTTCTTGTTCACCCAGTTTAATGTATAATTTTATCTTTATAGGCCGAATATTAACGAAAATTCAAAAAGTTCCAGATTAAAAACAAAAAGTGCCAACATTTTTTATCTTATTTGTTTTCATTTACTCAGGAATATTATGCTTCTAATTTCAACATTACAGAAAATTTCAAAATTATCACATGCAGCACGGAAAAGTAAAAAAAAGAAATTTTATTTCCAGTATTTCCCTTTTTTGATACTTTTTTTCTCCCCATATAGGTTCGGTTGACAAACAAAGGAAGAAAGCGTTCTTAATGGTTTTGCCTGTGCCGATTTATAAATAAGATTTATAAAGTCGAAATATTCGAAAACCGGTTTTTGAAAAATGTCGAATAATTCAAAAAAACAAAAATTATTTATTTATGTGTTCTGCATATGTGTGAGTAGCAAATTTAAACACTTATAACTCTGAAATTATTGAACAAATTTAAATAAAATATATATTGTACACTTCTGTGAGTAAATACCTTTCAAATGGTGTTTGTTCAAATCGGTTGACATACAGAGGAGGAAAGTGTTCTTAACTGCTTTGCCTTAGCCGATTTATATATAGATAAATATTTTGCTTTTCTGAAATACACAATTTTAGGAAAACTTTAAGTTCACATAACCGGCTTAAGCGTTTTTCTTGTACTGTCTTGTTTTGTTCAAAAACAAAAAAATTCAACAAAAAACTGCAATAATATATAGTTAAAACGCCAAGGAAGACAAAAACAAATGTCTTTTTAGTTTTTGTCCAAAACTTTAAAATCCTGTATGGCATAACATTCATCCTCTCTGGTGCTTTCTAGCCACTAAAACTCTCTGTTTATGCTCTCTATTCAAACACACAACATGATAAACGTAAAGTAAATCTGGTGCTTTTGGAAACTGCAACAAAAAAATAATTTGGTTTGATGGTTGGTGGCTTGACTAACACTTTGCTGGGTTTGACTTTGCGATAGTTGTGGCTTTGAGCAACGAAAACAACAGCAATAAAAACGAACAAAACAACTAAAACTTTTTTTTCGGTTACAAATAATATCACTTTAGTAAAACTATTTTTTTTTTCTCGAATTTACATTTTATATACTACAAGCTTTTTGTACCCGGCGTTGACCGGTTGAAAAGTATCATGAAGTTTAATACTTAAGAAGGGAAAACTAAATTTTATGCAAATAAGGGCAAAATGTTTAGAAACATCTTCTTTAGATATAAATAAATCTATATTATGCCTCGCCCACTTCTCCAAACCCACACACATGTTGTCGGATGTTGTATATTGATAACCAAAATGTGTGTACTTAATTTGAAAACTTTGGCTCTTGCCAGTCTCAATGTCTACAGAAATCTATTACGTCATTTTACGGGAGGTGTCACGCCCACTATTCCAATCCCACCAATTTTTTAGGTATGTTGTGTATTGATAACCCAACTTGGTGTACCAAATTTGGAAAGTTTTTCTCTTACCGTTCTTTATACAAAAATTAATCTATTTTGTGCGATGCCCACATTCACCCAAGCGTGTACCAAATTTAAAACTTCGTTTTTTCTCTAGATATATCGAAATCTATAAAGTTTTTGTATGGTAGTGCCGCACCCACTTCTCCAATCCCGCCCATATTTTGTCGGATATTTTTTATAACCAAGATGCTTGTACTTAATTTGGAAGCTTTGGCTCTCTGTTCTCAAAGGATTTATGGTTGAAATTAGGGACAGGGCTTTGTTTATCATTTCTCAGCCATTGGTGAAATCATCAGACTAAATTTAAATAGTAAAAGTTAACATAATTTAGTTTTAGTTCGACTGTGATACATTAGCAAAAACAACCTGTGATATTAAATTACTTTTTTATTTTTATTTTTCAATTAATTTTAAACAACTTCGTGTTTTATGTTCTAAAACTTGTGTGTTTTTTATTATAAAATGTAAATTTAACAAAGATTAAATATTTAATAAACTGAAAATCCCAGATGAGGTTGGAAAATACCAACGAAACCTTGAAAGCCTGTTTAGATAAAATCTAAGAAAATAATAACAAATTCAAGAAAAAGTTCGATTAATAAGTAATAGTGTTAACAGAGCATATTTGACGCAAATATATACATAACTACCTAGTCACCATCATTTCTGGGGCTTCGGAAAACCCATTTCATCAGACGGACGGACATCACTAAATCAGCTTTATTCCTCATAAGGGCCTATAATATACATATATACTTTAAAGATCTTAGATCAATATTGCAGAAATAACAAACGAAATGACAAACTAATATAAACCCATTCCACCTGTGGTGGAGGGTATATAAAAAGTGTATTATTTATTGTTTTGCACTTTTCAGTTAATAATTTCACAGAAAAAAAATAATTTTCATATTTGAACACGAAAATCGCAAATGGGCATTTCCTCAGAATGATCTACCAGGATGGCAAAATAAAACATTGATAATCATCGTCTTTTATTGTTTATTATTATAAAAAAAAGTCTATGTTTTTACATAAGAATGGTTTTAGAGCAAATCTCAGCTGTTTTACTTCAGGAAATTGCGCTGGAAACTGGAAAATTTTATATTTTTTTATATTTTTTACTCCTTAAGACATTTTTATATACTTATTTTACATGCAAAAAAAAGTTAATTTTACACTCTTTCTTCACAATCTCTCCATTACAATCAATTGTAAAAGGAGTATTAAGTTTTTTTGTTTAGGAAATTTGAAGATATTTATGGAAAAATGCATGGTGATTGTTTGCGCTGCAACTAACTAGGGAACATGGAACATGTATTGGGTGTCCATCTCTGGCGGCAACGATGTGGCAACATCGAGTGGAGAGATTTTGACAACTGCCATCTTATATGATTTAACTTTTTTTCTCACTTCCATTTTCGCATTTGAGCCATTAACAATATTTTACTTTTTAATCGTTTAACAAAATTGTGGTAAATTTGTGAGACAAATCGGTAATAGTAAAACCCAACGTGTAACAGAATTGTAAACTTCCAGAAGAGTACAGCCGTGTTTTTTTAATTAGAATTGTGTCCGTGGTGTGATTTCTAAGCCCGGCCACCCTATAAATAAAGTAAAATTTGTAAAACCTACAAAACCAACCCCCACAGTGTGTTTCAATTAATAAGTGGGCAACAGGGGTCTACAACTCTTTCAGCCACCCGTTGGTGTACCAAATCGTGTCGAAGCTGCCAAGGGACTTGCGTCGCCTACCATCAGCCTTCTACTCAACCCATCCGCCAGGAGAACAAGCAACAACTTCCAGCGAGCGCCTGTGCCATCGGTTACACTATCAGTGAACAGCGCGCCGCCAGTGCGCTTGTCGTTTCAGCCAGCCACCGAGGTAATCATTTGCCAGCTATCGAGGTAAACAGTGATAATAATAAAAAAGCATATGAAAAAATCGTACGTTCGCGACTCGTTCGTTCGCGATCGGTACATAAGCCAATTAAACAAAAACGAAGAGAGATATTTTATTTTGTAAATGGTGGATGGAGACCTAAATTAATACACTTTTAAAATAATTTAATCACTTTTGAATATTCCGTTCCATTTTGCAGATTTTTACATTTTGCTTTTGACAGCCAAAGTTGAAATTTATCTTTTGCACTAAATATAGAGCCACCCAAATGCTATCGAATCGCAAAAAAAATGCTAGGAAAAGCTTTGTTTTCGATATTATTTGTACATCAAAAGCGTACGAACGTACGTTTGTGACCCCAGGAAATGCCCATATTTGATAAATAAAAAAAATTTTGAATTTTCTGCGAAGACGTTTACTGCGGTATTGATAAAATAGTTTGTAGGTATAGTTATTGAATTTTTAGTCAACAACCAAATTTATTGAATCATTAAAAAAAGTTGTTGTCCAAAAAAATTTTTTTCAATAAAATGTTTATGTTGGGTGAGTTCCAAAACGTCAAAACACATTGCAGTGATACGGTTTTGCTACTGTTTTAATACAAAGTAATCAACTATGTTGTTTGCTTTGTAAAAAAAAACTTTGCAAATTTTTTGCATTTAGAAACACTGTTTTGCAATCAGTTTTTTTCAAGATAGCGATGTCAACAATAATCTTTGAAAACTTGATAGGATTATTGGACGAAACACCTGAAAGCAATAATAAAATTGTACAAAAATACATAAAGAGTAAAAAAAACAAACGCACTCTTGCCTTATATACAATTATAAAGAAAAAACCACAGAGACGTGCGCAAAATGTAAACAATTTATTGAAACCATTGGAGAAAAACCGGATGACATTTTCTATAGCTATTATCGTATGGAAATTTCAACATTCAAGGTGAGCAATAATTCTCAATTTGTGTTCCAGTTCAAAAATTTTAATTCCAGAAACTGTACAAAATGCTACAACCCTTATGGAGAACTGCAGCAACGGGACGTCCTGAAATTGGGCTAAAAGAATCGCTTTATGTTACGCTTTGGAAACTCGGTAATCAAAGCAGTAACAAAATTAGTGATACACAGTTTGCTTTTGTTTGCGTATCGATAACTTTTATTATACATTTAGGGATGTGTAACATTGTACATTTTTACACGGTTGCGTTTAGGAATGCATGACTGTCAAAAATGAAAGATTATCGATAACAATTTTAATTAATTTTCATGTTGTAAAATTCCTTTCTTCATAGAAATAATTTAATGCAAATTAAATTTAATGAACTTAAGCCTAATTAAAAATATTAAAAATTTGGATTAAGAATCTTTATTTATTTATTTATAATGATGATCTGCTAAATTCCTAACTTTTATTTTTGATAAACACGCTGAATTTCATTTTTAAGGGAAAAGCTAGTTCCTATGCACATTTCACTGGTTGCTTAGGCCAGATCATCAGGAAACCTTTTTCCAAAAACTTTTGCAAAACTAAATAACTAAATAGGGAATGGGAATTACAAATGGAAAGAGTTGTCAAAATTCAAATATTTTTTTATTGAATATGAAGAAATATTTAACTTTTTCATTATTAAATATGTTTTATTGAGTGCTATTTTGCAAAATATAATTTTAGCTTTTCTAAAATCTTAGGAAAAGGTTTCCTGATGAGCTGGCCTAAGCAACCAGTGAAATGCGCATAGAAGCTAGCTTTCCCTCAACAATAAATTTCAGTGTATTTATCAAATATGGAAAATTGGGAATTTAGCACGTCATACAGAAATCGTATTAATGATAAATTTTGTATTCCCGTAAATAACTTTGATAATATACTCGCATGTGCCCGTGCGGAAAACTGAATTGGCAAATTGGTTTTTTTTTGTTGTTTTCTTACGAAGACAATAAAATGAAACAATTTGTTTTTTAATTTTGTTTTTTCTTTTTACCCACTTATAACTACAATTCGAGTCGGAAAGAACCCAACCAATTGTAGAGGGATGTAAGAAAAGATAAACTCACTGTTTATTGTTGGTGTTTTGTTTAAGCTTTGATATTGTTACTTACAAGTAAGACTTTGAGTGTTTAAGGTTCTTATTCGCTTTAGGGTTTTATTTGTATAATATTTTTAGCTTTTCTAAAATCTTAGGAAAAGGTTTCCTGATGAGCTGGCCTAAGCAACCAGTGAAATGCGCATAGAAGCTAGCTTTCCCTCAACAATAAATTTCAGTGTATTTATCAAATATGGAAAATTGGGAATTTAGCACGTCATACAGAAATCGTATTAATGATAAATTTTGTATTCCCGTAAATAACTTTGATAATATACTCGCATGTGCCCGTGCGGAAAACTGAATTGGCAAATTGGTTTTTTTTGTTGTTTTCTTACGAAGACAATAGAATGAAACAATTTGTTTTTTAATTTTGTTTTTTCTTTTTACCCACTTATAACTACAATTCGAGTCGGAAAGAACCCAACCAATTGTAGAGGGATGTAAGAAAAGATAAACTCACTGTTTATTGTTGGTGTTTTGTTTAAGCTTTGATATTGTTACTTACAAGTAAGACTTTGAGTGTTTAAGGTTCTTATTCGCTTTAGGGTTTTATTTGTATAATATTTTTAGCTTTTCTAAAATCTTAGGAAAAGGTTTCCTGATGAGCTGGCCTAAGCAACCAGTGAAATGCGCATAGAAGCTAGCTTTCCCTCAACAATAAATTTCAGTGTATTTATCAAATATGGAAAATTGGGAATTTAGCACGTCATACAGAAATCGTATTAATGATAAATTTTGTATTCCCGTAAATAACTTTGATAATATACTCGCATGTGCCCGTGCGGAAAACTGAATTGGCAAATTGGTTTTTTTTGTTGTTTTCTTACGAAGACAATAGAATGAAACAATTTGTTTTTTAATTTTGTTTTTTCTTTTTACCCACTTATAACTACAATTCGAGTCGGAAAGAACCCAACCAATTGTAGAGGGATGTAAGAAAAGATAAACTCACTGTTTATTGTTGGTGTTTTGTTTAAGCTTTGATATTGTTACTTACAAGTAAGACTTTGAGTGTTTAAGGTTCTTATTCGCTTTAGGGTTTTATTTGTATAATATTTTTAGCTTTTCTAAAATCTTAGGAAAAGGTTTCCTGATGAGCTGGCCTAAGCAACCAGTGAAATGCGCATAGAAGCTAGCTTTCCCTCAACAATAAATTTCAGTGTATTTATCAAATATGGAAAATTGGGAATTTAGCACGTCATACAGAAATCGTATTAATGATAAATTTTGATCAATTTGTTCATTGAATCAAACAAAAAGTTGGTTGACCTAAAATTTTAATTTTTTAAAAAATTGTTAAAAATTTTCTTGAGATTTTTTTTTTTTCTGTGTTCCAAGTTATTTTTAGCTAAGCAGTTTTTGAATGTTGCGTTCTGAATGAGCTTAACGATTCCCTTATTTGACCACTGTTACCCCATAAAAAGGTGGTTTTCGAAATGTACTTTTTGAGACATTCAGAGGCTTAAGCGTTATTGCCGAACAAACAAACAAACAAACAAAATTACACCTCTACTTTATGATACATATTAGGATTTCTCTTTTTCGAATTTGTTGTTGGTACTTTGTTGCAGGACTTTATTGTTGTTGTCTTGTGTTGTAGCAAAAGATTATGCAAAAAGTTTTTCATTAATTTTTTGAATTTTTTCGCGTGTACAGCAAGTTGCAGTAAAAGTAAAGTTTGTCATTTTGTTATTTCGAGGAGTTTTAAGGTTTTTTTTATTGGGATTTTCTCCCTAAAAAAGTAAAGGTTACCCTACAATGTGTAATGTGTAGGGACATGAGTAAATGCGTAAATTGTAAGCTGTATATTATAAACAATGTAACCTTCTAAGAGTTTGTTTATTGTTAGAAATTCAGCTTACAAATTATTTGTCACAAAATATTTGTGAAAAAAGAAAAACTTTATTACCTTCATTTTTTTATTATTAAAAAGTTCCTTAGTCTGCTTTCACACGTTTCATCTTTTGATGCTCAACTCCTATGTTTTATGGTGAGGGAAGAAAGAAGAAAGGGGGTTAGTACGGAGATGCCTGTACTCGGTCAGTACGCTTTGTGTTTTTATTCGTTGGTATATGCACAACGATGGCTGCGTGTAATTTTTTCTTTTCTTTTTCTCTTTGATTTGCTGTTATTAAAATTATTGTTGTTTTGAAGCGTAAAAAGTTGAAACCCGTTGCTGCGTGTGATTATATTGGCATCTTTAAAAGGGAATTGAAAAGAAGTTGAGCATCAAAAGATGAAACGTGTAAATTCAGACTTAGCGTAGGTACTTTCATTGTCGAATTTTCGACAAATACCAAACGACTGTTTCACCACCCCACTGTTTTTTCCTTTTTTGTAGTTTTGTTTGTATCACAAGTTAAACTTTTAAATATTTTTTGTTGCAGAATTTTGCTGCAATCATAGAACTTTTTTTCTGGGTGTCACAATTTTTATTTGTTTTAGTGTTTTATTTTTTCTTTAAGGAATATTATTATTCCCTATTTTGGAATGTGTGAAATCTTTATATTGCTTTTTTCGCAATAAGAAACTTTGATAGTTTTTGGAAATTTTTGTGTACGTTTTTAATGTTCGTTGTGGGAAAAAGTTTTTTTTTCTATTTCTCTTTGCTTCAAAATAACCAGAGAATAATTTTTGTTTTAACTCTTAAAACTTATATTTTATCAATTTTATTTTTAGGAATACAATAAATAGAAGTTTTAAATGTTTTACTTTTTTGCTTTTTAATAGAAACACAGAAGTTATAATTTAAACTCAGACGAAATTTTCTTTATACAGATTTTCGTTATTTTTGATTTTTGTCAATATTATTACGAAAGTAAATTTAGTTAAGAATAAATTGTGGTTAAAATCAGTGTTCGAAAATAAACAAATGTTATTTAGCATATGGCTAACACATACAGAAATTATGTATAGACAGCCCTTAAAAGCGTTCGTAATTTTTTTCAAGAAAGTAGCGAACATTATAAAGTGTTCTGTTCTCCGTTAAGAAACAGAACAATTGTAGTGGTACTGTAGACAAACATTATATTTTAATGTTCTATAGTGTTTCTTTTTTAAATGGATAAAGAAATGAGCATACTAAAACTTTAAGCAACGACAACAGCACGAATAGCTTATGTGTCTATTGTGCACATGTTTTGTTTGTGTAAAATTTTTTCGTCTCATATCAAAAGTAACTTTTGGGAATACAAAATTTTAATTTAAAAGATTTTGTAATTCGTGCTTAATTCCCAGTTTTTTTGTTGATGGGATAAGCTATTCCTATGCGCATTTCACTCGTTGCTTAGGCCAGATTATCAGGAAGCTTCATCCATAAAGATTTTAGAAAAACTAGAGATATTAAACCAAATAAAACTGTTAAGCGTATAAGAATTATAAGCAACAGTTCTACTTGTAACAATATCAAAGTTTAAACAAAAACATCGACAATAAATAGTGAGTGTATCTTCTTCCAACATTAATTGTAGTTGTAAGTAGGTTAAGAAAAAACAAAATGCAAAAAACAACTTGCAAAAGCATGTTGCCATTTAAGTTGTTTATTATAAAAAAAAACTTTAGTCTACAAGGTGGGATGAACTTAACTTTAATTTACCGATCATTTTAGGTTAAAGTAAAACTGAAGTAATTAAGAGAACTAACATTAAAATGTCTAATAAAATCCTACCATGTGTGTTAAGATATATTCAAATTTAACTAGCAAAGACGCAAACCATATTTTTAGCATTGCTCATTTTGCAGTTAACAGAGCAATGTTAACCGCTCAACAGTCATAGTAATATACTACGTAGACAAAAAATCATGATTTGTATGAGCATTTTGGACAAATATGGAGTTGCACATATATACCAGCATATAGGAATGGTAGTCCTATACAGCGTTGCCGTTTTGGTTACTTTTAACCAAAATTGGTTACTTTTTTTCTCAATGTGTACTTGTGTACTTTTTTTCCATTTTGGTTACTTTTTTCAACTGAAAAATAACCAATTTTTTGTCTTACTTAGGTGTTAGATGATCAAGATTTGCACTTCTTGTTTAAATACCTCTTAAATTTTTACCAATTCACTCATACTGCTCTAAAATTGCGTGCAGCCTACATCACATCTTTAAATTTTTGTAAATTTTGACAAGCAGTATGTTAAAAAACTTGAAAGCAACACTTGATCGCGTGGTTAGTCCTACCATTGCCCGTTCCGCTTTTCTGGACATATATAATTGTGTATGTTATTGATGCATTTAACATTTATACTATTTTTTATTTACTTTAAAACGGGTTTTTATGCAACCGATTATCAACTTAGCCATATAAGACGTAGGGAAAATCCCTATTTGTAAGTATTTGCTTCTAAAAAAATTAACATAGGGAAAAGAAGGAAAGATTTTTTTAAATCATTAAAACTAAGTGACTTTTCAGAGTTGTAAGGATTTTTGTGGGGACAATTTTGTGAGCGCGTAGGGAAAATATGGATTTTTCGGGCAGCGTAGAGACTTTCCAAAAAATAATATCACTGATACCCAGGTTTCTCTACTCTTATCGAGACAATATGAAACCGGATAATGTACATAGATTTATAGTCTGTAAATTCTTTAAAAGTTTGAAAGCGCTCACTCATACAGTTTTGAAAATAGACGAAAATAAGTTTTAGCTTTGTTTGAAAGTTGCCAATTCCACAAAAAACTTCGTAAAGTTATAAGGCCTATTTTGGTTTCCAGACCAGAGGTAAAAGTGTCTATATACATACTTGTATAAAATGCAAATAAAATAGTGTTTTAAATACATAAATACTTTGGTTACTTTTTCTTGCATTTGGTTACTTTATTTATACATTTTGGTTACAAATTTTTTTTGGTCGTGGCAACACTGGTCCTATACCATTCCTATAAGAAAGTAATATTAACATAGAGAGATGTAATCCGAAGTCTCGTGCGAACAAAAGCATAACTTTCCTGTAGCTAATATCATAACTAGTTACGTGTTTGTACAGTCATAATACTAGTTATAAGAAGTCAACCAAATACAGCAATAAGAAAAATGTGGAAATTTCGACTAAACAGTTTTATACGTGACGATGTTTGTTGTACGAACAACAACAGTACTACAAAATTGAGTAAAACTCGATTCATTTGTTGGTAAAAACAACAACAACACTAGAAGAAAAACCAATTCATTTTTTGATGGTTTTTAGTGGTGATAAATTGGGTTTTCTTAGTATTTTCAATCTAAAAATAAAATAATTTTTAAACAGAAAAACAAATCCCGATTTCTATTTGTTAAAATTTTTGAGCTTAATGCACAAAATTTAATAGATTTAACAATAAAAAGTTCTTCTGTGAACAAAGGTACACAGCAAAAGTGAAACATGTGATATTTTCTCCCGTTTTGGGGATTTAAGTTAGTGTTTAGAATTATTCCAAAGTAAATAGATTTGATGTCTGAAGCTTATTTTCACAGCTTGCTGCTTTGGTGTTATAAGCAAAAAGTATGTAGGATATATTATGGGAACAGGGGAAAATAAAATTTACTTTTATTTTTTAAACTTATACTATAATTAAAACAACTAGAATATAACTGCACACAAATGAACTAGTTAGGTTTTTATAACAAACAAACGTTAAAATCGATAGTTTGATATATGAAAAGAAAAACAGATAAGCAACTAGTCTGAAGTCAAAGCGACTTGTATAATTTTTACCATATACGAGTTATTTCGACTTAGGGTATTGCCAAATTGTACTATTAGCCCGTAGATCTAGTTGTATATATACACGAATGTTGTGCCTAGTTTTGGGGAGACATCAGTGCATTTTAAGGCCAGATTTTAAAATAGCTTATTGAGAAAAACCTACAAGTTTTTAAAAAAATAAAATTAAAAAAAAAAAACAAAATCCTTTAGAATCCAAAACTAAATTTATTTTTTATAAAGTATTAATTTTCCATTTGTACCGTTTTGATGAAATATTTTCAGCTAAACAAACCTTATTTTGAGATTATTGAATTGTGGCCAATGATCGTTTTAAAAGAATCAATTGTTTTCGTTCGATTTTAAAAATTTATAATTTGGTGGTATTCTCCTGGTACCACCCATTTTATTTATTATACTTGTGCCACCCATTGTTATTTATTATATTTGTATCCAAATACAAATTTAATTCTTACTTAATTTATCGAGCAAAAAGTAACCTTAATCTTGTCGAGAATCGAACCCGCATCCACCACACTGAGAAACTGTCTTACTTAAACAAACAAGTCACCCCCTTTCTAAATAATTTTACCAACACCAAAATAGTGGAGAGTGTATTATACATTTGTGCTGATGTGTGCTACACCTTAAAAATGTGTAGACCCACTTTAAAGTATACCGATCGACTCAGAATCATATAAATATAATTTTCTTAACATCATCCTGTTTGAAAAATTTTTTTTAATTATTTTATTTCAATGAGGGTATTAAAGCTTATCCGTTTTAGCTATTTTGTTACAAAGCTGTTAGTTCTTTAAACTCAGTTAAATATTTTAATTGACAATTCGAAAAAATTTTAACAATTCGGAATTTTTCATTATTCTAACAATTCAAATCGTAAAAGTTTTAACAAAAAATGTGGAAAAAAATATCAATTTCATTGTCGTTTTTTTTTTTTGCTCTGTAACTCGTACGTCTGTCTGTCTGTCTGAATTACTATCTCTATTGCTGGAATCTTCATTTTCTTTTCTTAATTGTGCAACAGGATTAAGTCTGTTATTTTTTTTTTTTTTAATGAAAAAATTTCCTTTTTATGTTCTTTTGTTTTTTCTATTTTTCCCCAATATTTTTTGTTCTTCTATTTCTTATTGCTTTGGCAGTATTGGTTGGTTATTGTCCTTGCAGCGAACGTTGTCAACGTTTATATTGTTTTATTTCTCCTGCTAATGCTGTTCTTCTTGTTGTTGTTGTTTTTATTTTCACATCATGGTTTTCATCTTACAACGTTTCCAATATCCTGTTGTTCAATTTCAATAAATTTTTTCTAAACATTTTCCTTTTCTATTTGTGTTTCTTCATCATACATTTTAATTGCATTTGTAATTCATTTCGATGCAATTATAACAATTTTCCAAGTAAAAGCTGATGGACGATGGTACAAGAGAAGATGGAAAATGAGAGAAAATGCTGCTTTAAAGGAAACTGAAATATGGTTATAGTCATTTATAGTTTTTATGGAAGCATATGCTTGAATATAGTTGTTTCTTTGCTCTTAAAAGGAAAAGGTATTTTATTTTTTTATTTTCTTTTTTTTCTCAATTTTGTGATATAAAGCGGGAACTAGAATCTGTTTTGCTATTCTGGATTTTCAACCGCTGTGTAAAGCAATTAGTCAATGTTTTTTTATGAAAATAAAAATTGCGGGGAAAAACTTAGCGATTTTAAATTTATAATAAGCGTTGAGGAGTTGTCAAAGAGAAATCCATTGGCAAATAACTTAATTGATATTTAAATGAGAAAAAAGAGATATAAAATTTAACCTCGAACATTTCTAATGAATTTATAATTAGACCATTTGCAAATTATAACTAAAAATGAAAAAAACATATCCAAATGCTTTAGGTCTATTTTATAAGCATTATAAGCATTATAAGCCTATAAGCATTTATGTCGAAGCTTTTTATGATTATTTTAATATGAAAATCATTTAAATGATAATCGCAACCATATTATTTTAAACTCTTTACAATATTGTTACATTTTTTTCTTCTTTATCAACGTGGTGGAGTATTTCTTTTAGAGCTAAAAACTAAGTCCTTAATGAACTTAGCCCCGAAAAGGAAGATTAACTAAGTGCTTAAAATTAGAGAACTAGAAAATTGTGAATTCAAACCCCAATTTTTTAAATTAAACAAATCTCCAAGTATTAAAATAACTCCGAAAACAAAAATAAACTAAAACACCATAAATGTAAACTTCTATTTCCAGGCATTTTGTTTGTGTAAAATTCGCCGCCGTTGTCAAAATCTTACTACTACGTAGGGAAAACAAAAGGAAAAATGTGATTTGTGTGCATGTATGTGTGGGAAAAAACCAAAAACGTAAACCAAAACATACATGTATAAGGAAAATGTAAATAACTTTTGACACCGTTGAGGAATAAACCAAATAAACATCTGGCTTCTTGCGCAGACCTATTGAATAGACCTTGGTACACCACTGATTTTTGGTTTCGAAAAACTCAATACACTCACACATTCTTACTAACACATTTTTCGTACTTGCAGCCCAACTTGCAAGAGAATTTGCTTGCACGTAAATTTTTGACACTTGCAGCAAGTAGAATGACAATTTACTAGTACTAAGTAATATAAAAGTTATGTTTATGGCGGATTTTCTGTGTATTTATAAAAAATTTACAAATAAAAAAGAGCACAACTACACAAGAACGCTTCTTAGTGGTCATTTTAATCATAAATTTCAAGCATTTTGAAAGAAAAAAATTGTATTATGATATCGCTACTACGACAATACTGGAGTCACATATTTTATAAAATAGACATAATTTTTTCATCAAGATGGACCGAGTTTTAAATAGAAAAGAAATTATTAAATTTATTTTTTAACATTTAAAACAAAGCTTTTTTTTATAAGGTGTTTTCGCTTCGAGAACATTTGAAAAATGAACTAAAATCTGACTGTGTTAACACTCAAGCTACTTGCAAGAATTCCGGTTTTTCTTCGACATTTTCGTTGATAATACGGATACACTACTCGCAAGTTTATACTTGTGTGTGTAAGGGAAGAGTAAGGGGTTTGCTAATAAACACAACTGCCGCATATAGTGTGACCACAATCGACAACAGACCATACAGACTCTATTAAATATAAAAAATGTGGTTTTGAAGCTGGTAGCATCATCGGACCTAATATTTTCAAAAATGAAGTCAAATCTCGAGTTACGGTCAACTGAGATCGTTTCCTCATAATGATCAATGGTTTTTGCTATTGATACAGGCGAGATGGCGCTACGTACCATATGGCGACTGGGACCATTAACTTATTAAAATCAAAATATAGGTATAAGTTGATTCGGAGGAGTGGACCTGTCATTTTTTTTTTTTTTTTTTAAATTTCCTAAGTTGGAGACCAACATTGTTCGTGTTTTTCGTGACACACATATATACAGCAGCAATGCTCGAAAAAGTGGCCCAAAGCTGGGCGTTCAGAATTCTCTTTTAGTGTTATTTTTTAGGCCCAACTACACTGATCCAAATACTCATCAAGCATTGTGGTAGTATTAGTGAAAGAGTGCGTGTATGTGTCACGCCGACGCACCTGGTGGAAAACTAAAAAATTTAGGTATGACGGCGAATATTACGTCCAGCGCACGTACACGAGTGAATTCGTTTGCTGGACAAGCATTTGACAAGTGTATTTGACCCTTTAGGGTCATCGCGAATATAAAACCGTTAAGCCCATTTCAATTCTAAACAAAAATTTAAGTGATTTAAGTGGTTTAAGTGATGTGGTAGAATGAGTCTTCACCTTCAGGCGAAAGCACTGTCAAATTAACAAAGCTCATAGTTAAAACGCAGCTCAAGGGGGCCAAAAGCTTATTTTTCGTGGATCAACTCATATCTCCACACCTCACAATAGTGAGTCTTGCTAAATTGTATGCAGGTAACTCCTACAACAAACTGCATGTGCAACGAAATCTTAGAGATATAGGAGAGGGTACACCATAAAAAGTAGCTATAGAACAAACTGTCTGTTTCAACTAAATCTTCGGAATACGATGGGGAATTATTATAATTATGTATTATGTTTCTAATAACTGCAGAACTACAATAGTGGGGTACTCTTAAATTGATTTGTGTAACTTTTAGAGCAAACTGCATTTTCCAACAATATCTTGGAGTAATAGGAAGGGGAGATGGCGCCCCCTATATTTTCAAATCTTTTTCTAAGTATTTTTTTTTGTAAATGCGGTTACGGGCAGGCTTTCGTCTAATATTTAACATGTAGTTTGGGGGTAAAAAAGGAATTTAAAATCAGTGAGGCACTTAAAAAAACCATAATTTCCTTAAAGCAAAGTACCTTCTTAACAAAAATTTTTTTTTTTAAGTAAATTATATTTGCAAAATGTTAATTTTTGCATTAAATTACCGTCCTAATTTCTATACAATAAATTCAACATCCACCACCTGCCAACTGACATGTTTCTTATTAGAAAGTGGGGGCTTAACAAAATTACAATTATAACGACATCGTAATGCCCCCGTTCAATCATTAAAATCGTAACATATTTCAACCCTTCCAGTTCGCCCGACTCGCTTGACAGTTAGTAACTTAAAGTCTGAAATGGCTTTTTGATTGTTTATTTTTTTTTAGACATTTTGCTTGCCAAACGTTAAAAAAAAAATAAAATATCGTAATTGTCCTCCAACGTAATCGTCCACATCATCAACATCACTCCCCAGAGACAAATTTATGTTTATTTGTTTTACAGCTCACTGATACTTTTTTTCCACTACACTCTACCTGCTGTATTAAGCTGTGTGAGTTTAAGTGTAAGTGTGGGTACAAGAAGTACCCAGCGGGAAAACTCAGAAGACCTTCTTACTTCAGGCCTTTTTAAAGGCCTGCTTAAAAGATTTTTTGATTCAATTACTGTTCTTATCTAACTGCTAAAGAAGGCCTCATAGAAGGCCTCGGCTCTTTCGTATAAAAGATAAGATACAGCTTCCACACTCGCTTCTATGAGAAGGGAGTAGAGAAGGAGTAACATTTTTTGTATTGTTTTTTTGCACAAGCAAAAGCAAAAGCAATTTTTTTGGTCCCGTTACCCTTCTTATGTACCTGCTGAAGAAGCGAGAGCGGAAGGCCTTCTCCGCAATGACAACGTGTGTAAAAATGATATGAGTATGAAATGGAGCAAGATGGCCTTGTACATCCAAAAGAAGGGGTACAGAGGCCTTCTAGAAGGCCTCCGTTGTCCTTCTTTTTCCCGCTGGGTATTTTTGGTGTGTGGCTGTGTATTTGATTTTGTTTGTTTTAGAGTTCAGATTGTATTTAAAGGACCCAACACCTGTAAAAAGGTTTGAATATTCAATTTCGACCAAAATTATTCTCTAAAACTGCATGTGTAATTTGAATGAGTCTAATGATGTTAAGAGAGTTAGATAGAGAGAGAGAAAGTGAAATACAAAAACTACAAGAAGAAATACTATATTAGGTTTTGTCGACTCTTTAATACCCTCCCTCAAGAATGAGATATGTTGGAGAATGGACGATTTATGGCATCTGAGGTAAATTATGGATCAATGTTCATAAAATTGGCATCGCAATTTCTAGTCGCATAAAGCTAATGTGTGCTAAATTGTATAACAATAGCTTAAGGTGTATTAAAGTGCTTTCCAAATGTCGCATAGTGGGTTGAAATAAAGGTAAACTAACAATTAATTCAGCAAAGCCCATTATTATCGATATTTATATATAATTGGAATAACTATACATTATTTATTAAAAAAAAATGGGTTGTGAAAAAAAATTATTAAAAATAGAAGAGAAAAATTAAACAAATTCAAAATATATTAAAATCGTTTTTTTATAAACCAGTTGAAAAATCAAATCTATAGTGAAAGAAGGCAGTGACGATTTCGTTTGCGTCACTGTCTTCTTTAACAGTTGTCAAACTCAATTTGATACAAAAAATAACAGCCATGTTTTTGATCCAGTTCTTTACCATTATGCTGCATTCTTGGAGAGTACAGCGCTCTACTTCCTTTCGACTTTGTTTCTGTTAACTTCACAAATTTAAAAGCAGAACTGACACTTATCTCCTTTTGCAAAAACCAGCACCTTCCGATAGATTGATGACTTTTACGCTACATTATTTATGTACATATCTGAAGCTTCAATGTAATCGAAATAGGACTATTACAAGAAAGCTATTTAGTTTGAAATTTGACTCAAGGAAGTACATATGTATATTCTAAAAATGCCTAAATAATACAATATACATTTAGGGTACATTTTAATCATGTTGTTTTTGTTGCAGCAGCGCCACAGAAAACCAGCGGGAAAAAGAAGGAATACAGAGGCCTTGTAGAAGGCTATGGCACTCCTTCTTTTGGATATACAAGGCCCGGTCGCTCCGTTCCATAATCATATCTTTTTTACACACGGTGTCATTGCGGAGTAGGCCTTCGGCTCTCGCTTTCTTAGCAGGTCTATAAGAATGGTAACAGAATCAAGAAAAAATAATTAATTTGCTTTTACTTGTGCAAGAAAACAATACAAGAAATGTTACTCCATCTCTACTCCCTTCTTATATAAGCGAATGTGGAATGTGTATCTTATCTTTGATTCAATTCCATTAAGTCGTTCGGGAATGAGTGTTCCCTCAACGAACCAGAATAGATTGTATATATTCTATTTGGGTTATAAGACGAAAATTTCTTCGCGTTACATACGAGATGACACACTTAATAAACCCCCCTTTACCACTCGTGGTGAAGGGTGAAAAAACAAATTTATTTAGAAACATACAAAAACTGCTAAGGTGTTGTAAGTATACAAATTTACCCAAAAAAAAAACAAGCTTTAGCCATTCCAAACAAAAGTTGCCTGATGTTAAAAAAAATTTTGTTTCACGAATGGACCATATGCTGCTGCTTTTGCCACTGCTAAGGATGCTGTTAGTACGTATTGCCAACAAGCACTTGAAGTATTGACAATGGCAGCGTAACAAGAAACGACTTCATAAAATGATGACATTCAACAAATTTGCCTGAAGGGACGTTTATATTAATGAAAATATTCAGTTGAAGGGACAGAGATACAGACAGCCAAACTGTTTGGCAGACAGAGATTCTGCTAAAAAAAAAAAGGTAGATGGACAGACTGGCTTTTTAAAGCTAAACAAAAAAATACGTATTTGGACTCCTTTTGAAAAATGTGTATTTGAAAAAATATTTGCTGGTGTTATCACACCATGATCCTTATCTTCCCTAAATGTTTTACATGATGATGGTGGCAACAACGCTGAGAACGTTGATGACAATTATGGCAAATGTCGTGGTGATGTTGGTGGTAGTGATTATGATTATTATGAGGCCACTAATAAATGTTAATGGTTTTAAATGAGAAATGCTGTGAATAAACTGTAAGTAAAAATTTTTCAATAAGAAATAAAGTTGTTAGGAAAAGAGAGAAAAAATGGAAAATGAAAGTTCTCCCTTTTTTTCTTCGATGAATCAACTTTCTTTTTAGCTCATCTGATTAAAAATTATCTAAAATTATTAATCTAAATTTAGCGAAGCATAAGAAAGTGCGAAAATTAAGATGAATTCATTTAAATTTAGCTTTCTTTAACCACGTAATGTTGTCACTAAATCCTTTCGGCTCTTAATACTTTGTTCAGGTGAAACACGAAATAGTCACTCGAGGCTAAATCCAGAGAATAGGGTGGATTTTTGGCTTGGACTGCTGAATGAGCTCACGAAATTCTCTTTTTTCCACTTGCTCCTTAAATCACGAGGAAGTCTACTCTTAACTTTTATCAAACACAAACTTAATAATGCAGCTTATTACAATATTAACAGGAGTCAAATGATAGATGCCTGTTGATAGGAGCAGTGTTTTTTTTTACAGTTAAGTGGCGGGGATTTATTGTATATATATATATATTGGTTCCTTTAGTTACTATAAGGAGCAAAGGCCCTCTACGTTGTTTGAGGTTTCGGTAATCATTTGTTTTAAGATGAGTAGCTGATTGGGCTTCTGCATCCGATCCTGGAACTGGGGCTGCCAGCATGGCCTCTAGGCGGGCTGTTGGTGGCAATTGGTTATTTGAAGGCGCCAATCTCTCGCCTTGACGTTCCGAGTATCATTGGCACTCAGCACTTGTTAGGAGTCCGGCGCCACCCGGAAACCCTCTGAGACTCTCCTCCCGGAACCGCTGATTGTCCGCGACTGCATTTGCAGCTGTTCCGTATATCTACGGAACTTTCCACTATCCGCAACCTGTGGACGCGCCCCATAGCACTCAGCTGTGCTTCCATCAGAGATGGCCGGCGGGGATTTATTGACCCGCCCTAAAATGACAACCAATACGTTAAGCTTATTTAAGCATTTTTATAAAATTTTGGAATTCTTTAAAATACAACTTTAAAATCTAGTTTGAATAGAAAGAAAATCTTCTTCGAAACATGAATTTGCCATGAGTTCTATTCAGAAACTCTTAATGTACTCCATTTATTACTCTTAGTATAATTGTCTTACTTTATTTAATCTTTGTACTATAATGACCAAAAAAAACTAACTTTATTAAAAAATTTATATAGTCAAAATGTTGGCAAACTTTATACTCCAAATATTATTGCATAACAGAAACTCATTTCCTTTATTCTACGAGCAAAACATAGTAAGATGAAAATTTACTGGTAACATGAATTTATTGAGACTAGTGTTAAAATTTTAATAGTATTTAAAAGCTTAAAAAAACAAAAACCACCTAATTAGTGGAAGAAACTCCAAACTTATTAAACTGATAGTCTATTAAAGATTTTGTTTTAATTGCAGATTATTTTTTCTCATTAATTGAATTAATTTTTTAAAAATAAGTTTTTTTCTTGCTATTCATTTGTCGATGCTTAAAAATATGAAAAAATTAAATTCTATCTATTGAAAAGCATATAATTCATATTCTTTCATTTACTCTTCCTATTAATATTAGTAACGGGTATTTTTTTTTTTTAGCTGCATGAGAACTATCGATATCGATAACTATATTTAGGCAGCTGAGAACGTCAAACTGTTTTGACATTTCTGTTCAGTAAGTCATAATGAGCTCAATTGGACTTCATATGTTTAATAATAGAATCCCAACTCATTTAACGACAACTTCTACTACATTACTGGATCTCTGCATACTAACGACCAGCTATCGGCGTCCATGTTCTCCAAACATGACTTGTTGTTTCTATGTTATGAGTTTAATATTGTAAATAACACTACACCACGATTACTGGAATATAGAGATTACAAGAATATTGACTTTCAGTCGCTCGATACTGAGTTATCATCATTAAATTGGAATGATATTTTCTATATGGCTAGTGTTGACGAACAATTAAATTTTCTTCAACAAAAGTTGATCTATCTTTTAAATAAATATGTTCCTTTAAAAACAAAAGTTGTACGAAATGAGAACCCATGGTTTACAAACGAGATAAAAAATCTAATTGAGCGCAGAAATCATGCTTATAAAAGGTGGAAACGTTTCAGAATGCCAGAGTTATATAGTAGCTTTAAAAATGCTAGGGCTGCCGTTAACTTAAAAATCAGAATGGCTAAATCGACGTATTATCACAACAAGTTTCAAACATATATTGAAATGGTGGGAAATTTGTAAAATGGGCTTAGTAAATCGTAGGAATGTCGCTGCACAGGTCCTTTACGTGAACGAATTAAATTTTCAATTTGCAAGTACACCTATGCCCCAAATAAACACAAATTTTTATAATAACTTGGGCTGTAATCAAATTCAAATAAGTTCCTTTCAATTTACACACGTTACTCAGGAAACTGTACTTGAAACACTTCTTCATATCAAATCTAATGCCGTTGGTTATGATGGATTGCATCCAAAGTTTATCAAGCTTACTCTTCCCTACATACTAACTCACTTAACTCATGTACGTTCCCGTCTGAATGGAAGCATGCTAAAATTATTCCGATCTTGAAATCAGATTTTGCCTTATTTGTCAAAAGTTTGTGAGAAATTAATGCACTCGCAAATAAGCCACTACCTTTATACAAACTCCATGTTAAATGACAGGCAATCTGGATTTAGACCCAAGCACAGCTGTACTACTGCTCTGATTGATGTCACGGAGGAAATAAGATGCCAAATTGATAAGCGCCAAATGATGTTATTCCTAATACTGCTTGATCACTCCAAAGCCTTTGACACAGTGCATCATTCCATTCTCTGTCTTAAATTAAAGCACATGTGCAATTTCTCCTCAACAGAATTGAAACGGTTAACGTCATAACTAAGTGCCAGATGTCAAAGTGTATTCCATGAAACAAATGTCTCTGAACGTTGCTTAATGCTTAGAGGTGTGCCACAGGGTTCAATACTTGGACCACTATTGTATTCTATATACGATAATGATCTGCCTTTGCAAGTGAAACATTGTAAAATTTAAATGTATGCTGACGACTTGGAACTCTATATAAGCTGTAAAATATTAGACGCCGCAAATTGCATTCAACTTATAAACGAAGATCTCAATCATATTTCTGTGGTTTTCTTGGGCAACCGCGTATGTCTTAAAATAAAATTTTTTAGGAGAGCCGAAAAAACCATTCTAGATCAAACTATGGGCAAGGTATTGCACCTTTTGAACTTTTTAATTGAGTTAAAAAATCGGGATGGGTCTATTTGTTTTCCAAAATTTTTAGAACCATGTAAAGAACGTTTAAAATTAAACAATATGGCATCAACATTTGATTAACAAATCACTTCAATGTATGGGTAATCATCTCGATTTTGAAGTGATTAGAGCTAAATCACGTTCGAACTGCTTAAACGCGTTTAAGAAGCCAAATGTGAACAAACTATTATCTTACAAATAAAACAATTAGAGATATGTACAATATATTTTCGATCTTGACATAAACGATTAACACTCAACGTCTTTGCAATAAACACAGACTTTCTTTCAGTGAATTTGAGAGTGAAACACACCCGTTAACTTAAAAAAAATGTTTGCGTAATCTAAAATATACAACTTAATATAAGATAAACGAATGTACAGATAAAGATGTTTTTTTTACAAAATATTAAATTCTTGTAATATTTCCTTTAATTTCTTGATTTGTCCAACAACTTTTAATACATTACAACCTAAAAAAAGAACCTCTTAGTATGTACTTCATTACTCTTAACTAATTTAAACTAGGCCAAAAATATAACATACATATGAGATTTAAAAAAAAAGAAACCCACTTGAAATTAATTAGATTTACAAGTATTTATTATTGAGTTTTTTTTTTCAATATTCAATCAATAAAGAATTAAAAGTTACCTCTACATATTTTTAAGCACATACATACATATTGCAAAAGAAAAAAACCCGCCCTTAAGTATGCTTCATTAACTGTTATTCGTACGCCTGATATACATACATGCAAACCAAACCAGCAAGTCAGCAAACAATGAATCAAAAAACACTCGACTTATGCACGTGCGTGCGGATTATTGTAAAATGGCATCATTATTCACTTTTAACCCCTTAATAGCATCATCTCTTACCAGGGCACAGCCTTCAATAGCATTTAGAATTCCAGGGAAAACCAATATCTGAGATTGTTTTGTTTTAGATTTTACCTCTCTACCTATTTCTGCCAGATTTTGCAGTAGTTCTGTGTGTTGGTTGTGAGTACAGGGAATGGCTTAAACGTTTGAGAAATTAATAATGGAAGAAACCAGAAGAAGAAGAAAAAGAAAAACACATGAATATTAATTTTTCATTTCATAGTGCGTAACGTAAAAGAACAATGTATTCACTTACAGAATAGCTACTCATACATATGTATGAGTATGTATGTATGTGTTAAAGGAATTTAAAACACAGTGGGTCGAAAAATGTTGCCTATTGACTTGACTAGTAAACAAATAAAATAATTAATTATTAGTTGTTTTTGTTTGGCTGCAGGTCTAAGTAAACAAATAAAAATTAAAAACTCGTGATTTTTGTTTTTATGTTTTTTTTTATCAAAAAGTAATTTCAATTTTTGGGAATACAAAATTTTAATTTCAAAAGATTTTGTTATTCGTGCTTAATTCCCAGTTTTTATTATTGATAAAAACACTTGAAATTTATCGTTGATGGGATAAGCTATTCCTACACGCAAAGAAAAAACATGGTTGATACAATCACAAACGCAAACTATCATTAATGTTTGTGGTTATGATTGTGTCAAACACGTCTTAAGTAACAATATATGTTTAAAAACAATGTTTATAGCTAATAATTGTCTCAAACATATTATTATGTTCAAAAAAAACGCCAGAGATTCAAACCATGTTTTTATATTTCCCAACACCATGCAACATGTCTATTTCAACATGTTATATGGTTCTCAGAATAAAACCTAAAACAAATTTAATTCCAAAATTTTATTTTTTATTAAAAATACAGTGTAGCATATATTAAATAAAATTAAATACATACATTTTAGAGACATATATGAAAAGTAAAAATAAAGTCTAATACAAAAATATACCTTATACTGTTGAGCAGAAATTTCAGGGCTAATGACAAAATTTTGTGTGAAAATTGCTATGCCGGTTTCAATGTTTGTTTTTTTTTTTGCTGCAAGAAAGACAATCCAATTGCTAATTTATATATTTTTATAATTGTGTATATATAAAAAACTTACCTGTTTCAATTAACGTATTATAACTATTGTATTTCCTTAGTTTTGCAAGGCATCCTTTTAATTATTTTGTTATTGATGTTTCCCGATTAACATCACGGAAAATGACGTGGAATAAAAATTTATTTTTTTAAATACACACTGTTTGCGACAAAAATTAATGTTTGCTCATTTAGAGAATGTGTTTTTAAGCAAACAAAAATTATTGCATGAAACATACCTTTTGTGGGCAACTAATATTATTATTTGAATTGTATAGTTGAAAATATATATATTATAGTAGCAAACATTTTACATAATCTAATATGTTTAGCTAGATCAGAGTAACTTTTGAGGTATAAAACACCATATAATATTATTATAGTGAATTAAAAAATGCTTAGGACAAAAAATATTTTTTCATGTTAAATTAGAACTATAATAAATTTATTATGGTAAAAATATTAGGCAAATGTGAATAAAAATGGTCGTAGTGACCATTCATTTATCATGTTTTTTCTCTGCGTGTATGCGCATTTCACTGGTTGCTTAGGCCAGATCATCAGGAAACTTCATCCATAAAGATTTTAGAAAAACTAAAGATATTAAACCAAATAAAACTGTTAAACGTATAAGACTTATAGCAACAGTTCTACTTGTAATAATATTAAAGTTTAAACAAAACACATCAACAATAAACAGTGGGTTTATCTCATCTTACATTTTTTATTATTTTTATTCCCAATATTTCGGTTAGCGTCGCTAACCATCATCTTCCTGGGTATGTAAACAATTAAAAAAATAATAACAAAACTTCACAAAAGCACTTGTTTCACTTGCTATAAGATTTTCTTAACTAAATATAATAATAAAAAAATTTCACAAGAAACTCAAAGTTTTATAAGACATATGGACTGTCGGCCAATTTCTAACGGTCGATATTCTAACTTTAATACTATGCCAGAAATGTCGGCAACATAATGAAATATTTTAATGCAATACTTATTCCAAACATATGGCCTGTGGAAATATCTTAAGTGCAAAATTTATGCAAATAAGTCAAATTCGATTAACCAATTTATTTTCAGTCTTTAATTTTTGGCTGGCTGGACACTTCGAAAGTTTTCTTTCAGAAAGTCTAAGTTTATCAGTAAGGGAGAAAGATAACATGCTATTTTCCTTTCCCCTCTCACCAAAAAGCAGAGACTTTCTGAAAGCGCTTAGAAACTTTTACTACCACTATTCCCCAGATTTACAGAAATCTATTTTTTATTTGTATGGAAGGTGCCCCATTGTGCACCAGCCTGCGTCTAAGGCCAGTGGAATAAAACATTATTCTTATGCGATTTCAATCTACCCCATTGTGCAACAGCCTTTATTTTGCGATATGTAAGTTTCTGCGTAAATAAGATGTATGCAGGAGTCTGTTTGTGCTTTCTTCAATATTTCGTGTGCAATGAGTCAGGAAATTGCTTTTACCATACAAACCAAACTGGAAAATCGTATCCCTCTTTGTTACAAAAGCCGTTTAAGAAAACATACAAAACACAAAAGCCTCTACTAGTAGTAGGAACACAAGACAAGAAAAATAAAACAGAAAACGTTTATGAATTTTTAATAGGGTATAAAAAAAGTGCATAAAAGATTTAAAGAAAAAAAATCAAGAGGAGGGCGAAAATATATACATAAGTCTTTTTTAAAAGCTTCATCTTCTTTGTAATAATGTTAGCTGGTGCTAGTCGCACTACTACTTAATATTCATTTTCTTTTCGCAGAGCTGAAAATCTGAAAGCCTTATTATTGGTCTAGCACACATTAGTTCTTTATGAAAAAATTGGAATTTTTCTTTAATTTTTTTCTGTTTCTTGTTCGAAATTCTGCTTTAAACATAAGCAGAGCTGGAGTAAAAAGTTTTCCCATTAAAATTTGCCAACTCATCATTTACACACGCAAAGTCTCACTCAAGAATAGACATAGTTTTGCTTAAGCGCCAGTAAGCAAAAACAATCATTAGCATACTGTTTAGGTTTGTTGTTATAGCAAAAAGAACCATAAAACATTTGCCTACTTTAAGGCAACAGGAAAAATGTTTGCCTTTTTAAATACGTGACTCCGATAGTCATTGTTATCGAAGAAATACTATGCACATACCTATACATATGTATGTGTTTATATTTATATTACTACAAGATACATCTTCAATATTAAGCAAGTAATTTTTACAGTTTTCGTTTTCAAGGGATTTCGAACATTTTAGCTAAATCATCATTTGCTTATTCGCAATATAGCACATATTAAGTCATAAAAAACATTGTATTAGTGTTTGTTCTAGTACTTGTTGGCTGTGTTTATTATTAAATGTTTGAGTTAAGGCAAAATAGTTGGAAACATTCAATGATTTGCCAATTCCTATTTTGTAGGTTTAATTAAAGCTTTAGTAAGCAATGATGCGAAAACAATGGAGATTGTATTTTCATTGTTTCCATCAATGAGTCTTAAACTAGAGCATCGTATTTACGAGCTACTCATTCATGTAGACATAAAGCCCTTTAATACTTAAGCATTTGTTGCTGGAAAATTTAACAAATATGTAGTGGAAGATGAATTTTAAATATAAGCTAAATATTTTAAGGCTAATGTCAGGGTGCGTTCTACAAGTGATGCGATAATATGACGTTATAATTGACTGCAATCCACTGATTGTGATCACTTACAAATTTTTATGGTAAGGCCTGGTAATCAGTTCAACATTTCAGATGAAATGCTGTCAAACCTCATATGAAAAAAACTTTTGCAGAATATCTATGAAATAAAGAGTGTTTTTTATAGCGTGTCACAAGTTTAAATCATAACAAAACAAGGAAATATATTTTAAATATCAATAAGAAGAAAATTTTATGAAACTAATGTTTAAATATGATTAATGCCATGTGGCCGCCACGGAGGGCGCGTAGAAGGCGAAATCTGGAACACCAATGTTCAACAACTTTTCGCAGCATTTGCGGCCGTATTTCGCCGATAACTCTTCAAATGTTGATTTCCAAGGTATTAAATTGTTTGTGGTTCAATTAACATTACCACATTAACATGGGGTTAAATCACACGATCTTGGTGGCCAATTAATTGAGCCATTACGTGAAATTATTTTTTCACCCAAAGTTTCTTTAAGTAAATCGATTGTAGCGCCCGCTGTGTGGCATGTGGCTCCGTCCTGTTGGACCCACATATCCGCAAGATTAATGCCACGTAATTGAGGTACAAAAAAATTTCGAATCATGAATCATATACCTTTCACAATTGACAGTAACATTCTGACCATTATCGTAAAGCCAGCCCATAAAGCGCACCAAACAGTAATTTTCTGTGGATGTAAGGGTGTTTTGACAAAAGCTTATGGATTCTTCTCACTCCAAATGCCACAATTCTGCTTATTGACGTACTCATTCAACCAGAAATTGGCTTCATCGGAAAATAAAATTTAGAATGGAAATTGAAAATCAATATCAATTTGTGCTTCAGCCCATTCGCCGAAGTAACGGCGCATACGATGGTCGTTTGGCTTTAATTCCTGCACAAGTTGAATCTTGAAAGCTTTTAAGCCAAGATCCTTTCGTAAAATCTTCCATAAAGTGGAAGGACACAAACCCAGTTGCTGAGAACGGCGACGAATTTATTGATTAGGATCATCTTCAATGCTTTCCTGTATAGCGGCTACAGCATCTTCAGTGCGCACTGTTCGGCGTCTAACGGGATGCACATCTTCAGAAACAGTAAATGTGATCCGAAAACGACATATCCCAATAAAAATCTTTATCATTTTGCGAAGCACTAAAAGTACATTTAAAAAAATAAGCGCACAATTATGCGCTACGCAATAAGACATACAGAAATGCAGTAAAGTAAGTGAAAGAACTCTCAACAACTTTCATAAAAAAATAACATTTCAAGTGCCACGGCATACCCTACGAAGCAGGTTTGTAAGGGAGAATACTAAAAAAATATCTGTATCAAAACATTCAGTGTGTAAAGCTGATCGTTACATCCAACCATTTTTATATGCGCTGAATAATGCGCTTAATGTGTCAAAATGTATTGCTTCAAAGTGGGAGCTCGCCATATATAATTCATGTCTTCCGTAAGCGCAATGGTAAGCGAAACTTTTATTTTCCTCCCTTACAAACCTGCTTCGTTGGAAGCTCCATTTTTATTGGGTATTGTTCTTCGAATTAGCCGCTCGAAATGACGATTATGTACGCCATAAAATGGAAGAAGTGCACGATGAGTTCGTCGATTCATAATGAAATTTCAAAGCCAACTATACAAAAAAGCAACTATCAGCTAATAAAT
Organism: Pollenia griseotomentosa; assembly: GCA_963931875.1. NCBI lineage: Eukaryota > Metazoa > Arthropoda > Insecta > Diptera > Polleniidae > Pollenia > Pollenia griseotomentosa. The sequence continues at coordinate 15,715,236 of OZ007561.1, forward strand.
GGGTGCTCAAATAAAGCAGTGATGCCAACTCAAACTTGTGACACCCTAAAATAACACGTTTTATAATTGATAGACTATACGTGTTTCTGGCAGCATTTTCTTAAAACTGCAAAATAATATAAGCTGCACTGGTTTCGAGTGGAATTTAACATAACTTTTTTTGGCACAATTCCACTTTCTGGCAACACTGCGTGCTAGAAAACAGGGAGCTGATTCTGCCAGTAATGATTGAATAGTTTTTCGATTCGAAAACAACTTTATTTCTAATTCTTTCAGTCGATATTGAACGAATCTAAATTATTTTGTCAGTGGTGTAAAGCATTTTTTTAAGAAAGAATACCAAAATCATATAAAGGATCAAAGACAAGTAGGGATGGGCAAATTTAATAAATATATCGATATATATCGAATCGATATTTATCGATATTAATTATTTCAAAAATATCGATATATCGAGCGCATTTTATTTTGCTGAAACTATTACCAAATTAAAAAATTTAATATACATTCCGTTGTTAGTTTTTATTGTTTCATTTTATTTCAAAAAATTAATAAGAACAAAAAATTCAATCAAAACAAAAAATTCAATAAAAACAAAATATTCAATTATAATAAAAACAAAAGGGAAGAATACAAGAAAACTATATGAAATCTAAAAAAAAGTAAATTACGAAAAATTTAAATGGAAGTAAATAAGTCATGGAAGCACCAACTTACCTTAAAATTTGAATTGCACCCCAAAAGTATCAACTTTAACTAGAAATGTTTTTGATTGTTTTAGTTAAACCAGCAATCATCAGATATGGACATCAGGAGCACTCCCTGTTTTATGTGCTCTCCTGTCAATCTGCTTCTTGTATCCAGCACTGCTTCTTATAAATGCCAATCATTTTAGATCTTCATATTAGTTTAAAAAACATATGATGCTTGGAGTGATGCCAATTATTAAAAAAAAAGATATTGTTTGAAAAACGGCTAAAATTTTGAGTTTTTAATGAAGACTGACTTTAAAAAATATCGAATTCGATAGTCGTATTTTAATATCGATATATCGATATTTTAAATATCGACGATATATATCGATTATTTTTTTTTAAATATCGATATTTTGATATATCGATATTTTTTGCCCATTCCTAAAGACCTAAAGAAAGATGTTTGCAGGATCAGAAGCAAAGAAGAAGAAACTCATCATTCTTGCGATTAAGCTTTAATCTCGAAAAATTTCTTTTACACCCCATGAAAAAAGCGTAGATTTATTTTATTCGCGGAAATACCCATACTATAATGAAAGCGCGTAAGAAAATGGCACTAGAAAAGGTTATTTCTTTTTATGGTGAGAAGCTGACGGAAAAAGGGCTGTAATGAAATTTGTACCGCTATTTTTGAATAACTAAAACTTTTAGAAAAGAGAAGAATTCACTCTTCGATCAGCATTTACCGCGACATTTGTGCTGCTCAAAATCGCAACAAAGCCCTTCTTGGCACATTCAATTTTCTTGATAATTGGCGATACGATAATGCCAGTTGACTTTATGCATTGAGCCTTTTGTACGAACAGTTTGGTCATCAAGTGAAGGGTTTTCTATGATCACCAATGCAAGAATTAATCCAGACTAAATCACTACGACTTTAAAACTGGAAGGCGTTTTCTCAAACAATATATAATAAAGGGCTGCATGAACAACTTCATTCATGAACATACTGAAATGCTTATTCACTGAAAGTCGTGTGCGAATAAAATTGTGATTACCGAACAAACTGTTGTTTTATTCATGCTGCTATGAACACATTTCGTTTCATATCGTAAACACACATAGGTTGTTCAATGAAACGGGCTTTGTTTCATAGTTTTCATTCTCTCTCATTTATTTTTATTAATACTCAAAAGCAATGTTGCCACTTCAGTAAATTCATATAATTATTTGCATGCGTTGCCCATGTGTAATTTAAATTTTAACACATATGTAGATATACCTATGCACATACATATATGTATAGTATACATATTTGGAATATAAACAATAAATAAAATGCAAAATATGTTTTTTTTTTTTTTGCTTCTCATTTGCATTTTTGAGTAATACAAATCTTTGAAACATGGCAAGATTTAATTGTCTTGTAATGTACTGTACACGGCCCTGAAATGAAACGAACTCATAAAAAACACACACATTTTTAGGTGAAAGATGAAAAACAAAAGGAGGAATGAGTTTATGAGAAATTTAATTGTTAGTTTTGTAAGTGTCTTAGGAGTCTGACCACGTGGTTGTTTTCCATGAAGTATTTCATAATAGCTTTGATGTGTTACTATGGTGGGAAATAAATAAATCAAAATTTCCTCTTTTATACCAGGTAAGCTGCAAAATTTTCGCCACACCAGCTAGCAGTGCCTCTTCAGAACGGGTGTTTTCGTCAGCAAGAAATTTACTTTGCGAAAAATGTTGCGTCATTGGGTGGAATACAGCGTCAGTCGAACAAATTATGTTTTTACATCATAATATGAAAACGATGGATGTTGATCGTGCTGGATGATGTATATGACACTTTTTTGCCTAGAATTTATCACTTTTATTTTAACCATGAATTATCTCATTTTTTAGTTCTCATTATAATAATATCTGTAGATTGTTAAGCATTTTGAATTTATTAGCTATCTACTTTTTTCTGTTTAAGACAAAAATATTGCCGAACATTTTTTAATGTTAGTCAATGTTTTCGAAAATAAAATTAAATATCTTTAATTTTATTGAAAATTTACATTGAAAACAAAAATAAATTTGAGTTTTTATTTCAATATTAATGTATCTCTTAAACTTGTTGCATTTACCCCTCATGGTTAATTCTATTTTTTTTTTTTTACTTTCTTATGTTTTTATTTTTCTACAACTGGCAACACTGACATTTAAATCATACTGTTTTTTCATGAACTTATTCGAGATTTGTTCAATGGTTGTTCTGTTTCATGGTTGTTAATGTTCATATTCTCTTGTATAAGCAAATAAACTAATTTCATCTTATTCGTCTCTTAAATATCGAGTGTTCATTGCTTTCATTTCATTGTATTTCATCTTACTGAATACGAATGAAGCGAACACAAAATTATAATGAAGGTTTCATGAACATCATTATTAAGTTTCATGCAGATGTTTAATATATAAGCGCGATTAGACGTTGTCGCCACACTCTTCCAAAACAAAAAAAATTTGGCACAAAAAAAATGTGCATCAAAAAAATTACAGCTTCTCTAAAATTTTTCATCGCGAATACGAGCGGTCAATTTGAATTAAGCTTAATCGAATTAGCTTTATCGATAGGGTGCCCAGCTTGTTAAAATAAAAGTGTGAAATTCGAGCACAGTGTAATTATAGCAATTATAATTTGTTTGGGTACACCATGTGATGTTGTCATGATTAAATGATCATTGTCACGTGATTAAATATTGTGATATTTACCACAAAAGATGTCGTTATCGTGACTGAAATGTGGCTGAAAATTTCCTCTAAATTCAATTTTGAAAATTGAAATTACTATTTAAATTATTTATCGTAAAAAAATAAAAAATCGTGAAATTACTAAAATCAAAAAATTACACTGAACACATTATTTTTAATACAAAAAATTTTATCATTTAAATTAATATATTTTTAAAAACCCTTTCAATTTCTTTCCTCAAAACATATTTGTCAAAGAATTTTTTTCTCCAAACGCACATGTGGCATTCTGTCTACAAAAAAACATCCTTTATTTATATCCAATATTTGCACATTTGAACCTGACTATTTGCCAACTACGTGGATTCACCTTTTAAAATTTTTAGTTTTTTTTTTTCTTTTTCAAAAAACAATAAACAACAAAGCAACAAATAAGTACATAAGATTTGTCTCTAGTCTTAAATAATACAATAAATGTAAGATATTTTTCAACACATGTTACAAGAAATTTATTTCCCAGTTTTTTTTTAACGTCACATTCCACATTTTTTTTTTTTTTTTTTTTTGAAATACTTTATCAAAAACTTGCAAAATAAATTGTGAACAGAATCAGTCATAATCCCAATCAGAACATACTAAAAGTAAAAGATTTTTTTAGTTAAAAAATGTATAAAAATGATAAAATTATTATCAACACCAACAGCATGTAACAAAATCAAAAATCTCCAAAGACGAATACATACCAGCAGCCAGCAGAGTAACAGTGAAAGGTTGATTTGTTAGAGAAACACTTACACGCCATAACAAGTCCCTAAAGATTTTTCATTATTATTTTTATCCATGACTCTAAGCTAAATACAATATTTTGCAGAGACATACATTCCCTCTCTCTCTCTCTTTGACTCGCTATCAATATGACTTCTGTTTACACACATACACACACTTGTCAATGGTTATAAAGATAAAATGTGCAAGAAAAATTTTGAGTATAGTTTAAAGGATAAATATATTTGTGCTGAACCACTTTACTAACTTAAGACCCCTTAGGAAATAAGCAGTACAATTTTGAAATGTTTAATACCAGGGCCCTGTTTCTTTAAACTACAAGTTACAAATCTACAAGTAAAATATATTTGAAACAATGACAAAAATTGTAAAATTGTTGCTTTTTTAAGGAATTTTACTTGTAGATTTGTAACTTGTAGTTTTGAGAAACAGGGCCCTGGTGGTCAAAACCCTAGAGATATTTTATTAAAATATCCGTTTAACATTTTTTTTATATTTAACAACAATTCTTTTTTCTTTTTTATTTTTTTTTTGTTTTCATTTCCTATTGACCCTTTTCAGTTCCTCTAATATGGCAACAAATGTGTTGCTGGCAAAGAAATATGAAAACTAAATAAAACTCATTCGAATGTCAACAGAAATTTTTCACATGACTTATGGTTAAATTGATTTGTATTTCAAATACCCCACCCCACTTCTAACCGTTTGGCAACACAGCATCCTCTTAATCGTCATCTTTATACACCGCACCAATGCCTTAAGGTTAAGTAACCTCCACATCATCATGAACTAAGCAAACAAAGTTTAAAGCAGGGGTTCCCATTTTTTCCTGTTGTACTTAACTCATTTATTTGAATTGGAAGGCATCAGAGTAACCTTTGGACACACTACTAAGACCTCTTTCCAACTTTCTTATAACATTTAGATGCCGCGTAAAAAGAACTGTTTGTTTTTTTTTAACACATTTAGCGCCATGTGCGGCACCGGTGCACACGACCTGAGTACTTGTTCGAGCCGCGTGTTCACATATCCACACGCAACCTTAGTATTTTTAAACGTGAATGTGGCATAGTGCACACGATTTACATTGGGTTTATATACATGAAATGAATCTGTGGCTCCAGGAGAACGTGGATTTGTGCTTGGCCGAGCGTTTTGCATACCCATAATGCGTCAGGGGCAGATAAATTTTAGGGTTATTTGGTTCAATGAGAACAGGTGGATAGGTTTTTTTAATAGTATTTTTATCATTTCTATATTGAAATAAACAATTTTTTACCATACCAAAAACAATGTTGACAATGTTGACTCTTTATCACAACTACTAGAAGGAATGTAATTCCTGTCTCTATTAACATCATCTTCTGAGTCACCAAAATCTGAGGGATCAGAGAGACAAGCATTCAAAGTTTCATTTATCTCTTTACCACTAAGTTTTTTCGTTGACATCTTTTATTTATTTTCCAAATTAGCTAAATTAATTCGTCTGAAACAATAAAGAAAGAAAAAAATGTTAAATGTTCACCAGTGATTAAATTACTTTCTGGGGCCGCGTGAAAAACTGAAAGTTTTCACTTTCTGTTTTCAATTATAATATAAGTAAACCAAAACATAATGTTTTCAGGAACAAAAAAATTCGGCCCGAATGAGTGAATTGCGATTTTGGGGCTTGGCGCGAAATGTGTTAAGTTAATAAAACGAATCAAGCCTGTTCTGTTTTGAAAGCGATCTGTATCGATCCAAACAACAGGTATTCGGGCCAGGCAATGTCTAGACTATAAGTGGGTAAGTCAACATTTTTCAGAGTATTGACAATAGCATCTACAACATTTCCGAGTATATTTCTTTCTATCAGGCGCGTATCCAAGTTTACCATTAGGGGAGGTTGGCTTTTTTAAATTTATTAATTAGTTGATTTAAATTTGGAATAAAATATAAAAACAAAAAATAGTTATCAGAAATATTTTCAAATTAAATATATATTTTATATTTTATACCTTCGGTATAAAAAACAATTAACAATTATACTGCTCATTGAAAAAAGGTATGCAGAAAGTAATTTTTGCTATAACTTCCTAAAAAATCGTACATAATAACTAAAACTATGCATATGTGTGGTATTCACTATAATGTTGATTAAGTCAATTTAAGCGTTTTTACCTTTTGTAACGGATATATTGGTTTCTTTAGTTCCTATAAGGAGCCAAGGGCCTCCTGAGGTTTCAAAAATCTGTTGCTTTAAGATGAGTAGCTGATTTGGTTTCTGCATCCGAACCTTAGAATTGGATCTGCCAGCACGAAATCCAGGCGGGTTGGGTAAGGTGCTTCATGTCATGTTTTCAAAGCGAGCCGCTTAACGCAATAACCAACGCAAACAGCCAGCCGTCCCTTACATGGGGAACAGAAGCTGGCTGGTGGTAACATTCTAAGTTTCGTAGGCACTTAGAACTTGTTAGGAGTCCGGTTCAACGCGGAAGCTTTCTGAGAAGCGATGATTGTCAGCGAAGGCATTTTTACCTGTTCCGTATATCTACCGAACATTCTACTATCCGCAACTTGTGCACGAGCCCGGCAGGGCTCAGCTCTGCTTACTTAAGTTGTAAAATCAGCAACTCCTTTGAATAAAATCATAAGTCTCATTTTCCATTTAAGAAGCATTTAATAATAGAAGCCTTTTTCCGAAATCCTCCTTGCAATTTAAGAAACCCAATTTGTTGGTTATTTTGCAATTAAAACTAACAATCTTTTTTTTACTAAGCAAATATTAATATTTTACAATATGTCAAGACGAAATTTAAAACTTACAGACTCCCAAAAGTTCCTTAGGTTGAAATTTTAGAACCCCTGCTTTAGACCAAGAAAAAAAATTAAAACAAGGCCATTATAACTAAGTATGTGAGTAAGTTGTTTTTAAAAACAATTTTCCTTTTTCTTTTACTCCCCAGTTTTAGATTTTTTTTCTCCCTTCATGAGGTCACGTAGCATTTGAAACCCAATCATTTTGTTTAGTAAATTAAAGTGACAAAAATGTGAATAAAATCACCATGTGTGTGTGTTAGAGTGTTCACATGTTCCAAGGATAAACTAAAGGCCAGGATGAGTAAATTCGAGAAAGAGAAAGCACTAGTTGAAAATCAAAATTCAATTGCCATACACTGATGATGGGTTGTTATGGCATTGCAATAATATTTGTAATTCAATTAATTGAATTACGTGTCATGAAAGAAATTAAATTTGTTGCACAATTAATGATAGATTCAACCACTGATAATGACTATTGACAATTTATTTTGTTTTTTTTACAGAATTCCCTCCCATTCCCAAGAACTCGGGTATTTATTAGTTTTAGTTTGTGTAGAAAAAAAAAATAAAACTTACCCTGTGTCACAAGGATATGAGCAGGAAATGAACTATAAAAAAAAGAAAAGAGAAATGAGGAAAAATACAAAAACACAAAATAGACAAATTAATTACGTGATAAAAACATTTAATTTAAATTGATATACAAATGAATTACTATTATGATTATTATTAAATTAGATATAAATAATGTAGCAAGTCATGCAAGAGCAGGGGCTTGAAAGAGAAAAATTATTAAATTTATTTCATTAAAAGTTGGGAGTTATTTAATTAATAAATATATTTATATCCTTAAAGTTTCCAGAATTTAGGTCAATAAAAAAATACATAGACAAAATAAATATAATCCTTAAAACATTTTAAATAAAACTGAATCATATTAAAAGTTGATCATATTGTAACGTTTTTACTTTTGTTTTTTTTCCCCTTTATAATAAACCTTTAAGTTCTATTAGTTCACAAACATTAAAATATCAAATTCTTTGTAGTAATGACAAAAGAGTTGAATCAGTGTAAAATTTTATTGACAAGTTATACAGAGCACGAGTAGAATATACGCATCGAACGCATGGTGTAGACCTCCAGCCTGAAGACGAAAAAAAAACATGCTCAATTAACCCATAATTGCGTCTTTTATACATAAATAATATTAGAAAATTCCAAAATTGCTGATATTGTTGTTATTCTTTCTCCTTTTATTTTGTTTTTAAATAATCAATTTGAAAATAGAAAAATAATTTCATATTGTCTTTTAAATTTTTAGATCTAATAGGCCATTTACATTACAATGAAATCTAGTAGATTTCATTTGAAATCTTCCTCAAAATCTAGTGCTTTTACATTATACCGTTTTGACATTAGCGAGATTTTGTTTTTATAACAAATCAATGACTAAAATATTTTTGTGTAACACATACAAACACAAAAAGAAATAGACATTAAAAAATTTGCATTATCTTAAGTTTATTATCAACATCACTTTTTTACCAATTATTTGTCCTTTTTTTTATTTTTTACAAATTCTCATTTTTTTTTTATTTTTTTCAACAGTTTTTGTTTTGTTTTTAATTAAAATGTCATATTTTTGTTATCCAGGGAAGTATTTTTTAGTGCTATATGGAAAAAACTATAGTTGCAAATTTCGTCGAAATCTAGTCACAAAGTAGATTTTGTTTTGTATGGGAAATCTAGTCAAAAGCCACTAGATTTGGCTCGAAATCTTCTTTGCGAAGGGAGAAACGATGTTGTTAAGCGGTAATTTTTTTTAGTGACATTCGTTACTCTCTTTTTTTTGGGAAGGGAAAGAAGTTGCTCAATTTTTATATTATTTTTTTATCTCGTTACTCTTACGTCAACGAATACGTTGCGAATCAGCTGTTCCGTTTATATATTTTTTTATTTTTTAACAAAGCCCACAAATAACAAAAGCTAAAATGTATAAATTATATAAATTTTGACAAATTTTCTGTTTTCTTTTTAATTTTTAGTAACTACCAACCATTGATGTCGACCGCGACAATCTTCATATTCCCTTGTAAAAGTCCTTCATCTGAAAGGTCATTCCGTATTTATACCAAATTCAATTTCTAGTAGTTTCTTGAACCTTCTTGTAGTTATTATGACAGAATCATCGTTAAAAAAACTGCAGTCAATCTGCAATTTTTTCCACTTCTTCCTTTGTCATTGGCCAAAAAAAACTGTTGCTTTTACTTCTTATTCATTAAATGTAAACAGTAGCTGTCAAACCAACTCAAAAAGCGAAAAGTTGTACACAAATTTTCGTTTTTTGTTCGACAGTTTTTGGTTTCGACTGCAGTTTTTTAAAGCCTGGACAGAATACTTGTTATACATAGGGATGAAACGATACCTCTAAGGTATCGATACTTTTACTCGTTGTGGTATCGCTCGTAAAGCATCGATACCTACTTAGTATCGGGAAAAAAGTATCGATACTTACTTGTATCGGAACTTACTTGTATCGGTTTGAATGATGAATAATACATACAATACAAGCATTTATAAATGATCCTTTTATTGCAGATAAGGTAGTTTAGTACTAAACAATTCAATTAGCACTCCGACAATGTCAGTCACTATCAGTGATGTCAACTTTTTGAGAGCAAAAAGCTCTTTAAAATTTAAAAAAGGCACTAAAATGCACTATTTCGAACAAACAAAAGCGTAAAAAGCACTAAACCATTTTCACAATTTAATTAAACACAAAAAAAGTTGCATTCGGCTGTGCGAATATTATATACCTCCAAAATTTAAAAAAAGGCTACGGCGTTGATGGGTGACCGTTTTTATTTAAAATTAAATAATAAAAAAAATTACATTTTTATATAAACATTTTTTTTTTTATATAAATCATTTGGATCATCATCAGATGAGTTTAAATTGGCCATAAAACAGTTTAAAAGTAATAAAGTGCGAGCTCGATTTTCGTAGCTCGAAAAAATTTAGCCTGTTGCAATTACCGAAAATTTGCAATGACCGACCATTGTTTATAAAACTTAATGACAGCCTTCTGATACTTATGGCGATTTCTATTCTGAGAAAAAAATGCTACAGTATATGCATGTAACACTTTTTCATGTTACCTATAATCACTCGAAGTGTTACATTTTATTACTTTTATTATTAATGTAGTTCATTAGCGATTTTTAAAACTATTCGACTATTTGCTGAAACAGACATTGGCATTGCTTGAACAAATTTAAAACGATAATAAATACATAGAATTTTCCACCAAAATAAAAAAACGATTTAATTCAAAATGGAGTATGTCGTCGAAGAATATTTAGATGTAGAATTCTTTTGACAAAACTTTTAAAATATTATGACAAACAAAATAAAATATTGGTTGTACAAACAAAGTAGTAAGTACCAAAGTTGTAAAACAGGGCAGTATGAACCCTTAAGTAAAAGTAAGGGTAAAACATGTAACATGTTTTGCATGTTTTTCATCCACATTTTCACAAAAGAACTTGAAAATTTTTCCCACAGTTGTATTTTTTGTACAAACGAACACAAAATGTAGAACATGCAACATTAATGCAACATTTTTCTCAGAAAAGAAATCGCCATTAGTCAAACCTTTTTGTAATAGCACTAGAGGAAGAAGTGCACAACACGCGGTTATTTGGAGACGAGTGTCGTGCGTTTAAAAACTAAAGCGCATGAAAAATGCCAGGTTACACAACGCTCGTTATAAAAACATTATCTGTCAGCTATTTTCAATTAACACTTTGTTTATACTAAGTTACTGCTCTTTTTTTTGTTTCAATACGTTTTTTTTACATAACTCAAAATCGTTGTTTATTTTTCCATTCACAATTCCTAATATTTTCCAAGCCATTTTCTATTTTTGAAACAGTGTCTACATTTTTAAAAAAAAGTTTACCGCAAGCAAATACATGGTTTTATTATGATAATTATGTTCTCAACGCTAAAAAGTGCAACGTTTTGTAAAATTACCAAATTGCTAGAAAGCCTAGCTTTAACCTCGTAAAAAAAAAATTTGGTAAAACGAATGCAACTTTCTTTTAGCACTTTTTTTATCATTTGAAATCTTAATTTCAAAAGATTTTGTTATTCGTGCTTAATTCCCAGTTTTTATTATTGATAAAAACACTTGAAATTTATTGTTGATGGGTTAAGCTATTCCTATGCGCATTTCACTGGTTGCTTAGGCCAGATCATCAGGAAACTTCATCCATAAAGATTTTAGAAAAACTAAAGATATTAAACCAAATAAAACTGTTAAGCGTATAAGACTTATAGCAACAGTTCTACTTGTAATAATATTAAAATTTAAACAAAACACATCAACAATAAACAGTGGGTTTATCTCATCTTACATTCCCCACTACAATTAGTTGAAATTCTCTCAACATTAATTGTAGTTAATTTTTTTTACTATTAAAAAACACTGCTTCAGTTTAAGAATAATGTCAATGCTAAAGTGAAGCGATTACTTTTGACCGATACCGAGTATTTTTTTACCGATACTACTTGGTACTCGGTGTCTAAGTATCGATTACAAAAATAGTTGGTACTTGTATAAAAGTATCGAATATGTACTTGTATTTACTCGTATCGTTTCATCCCTAGTTATACATTTCAATTTATGGTCTACTTTTAGGCTTTTCATCTCTAGAAATTTCTGTACTGTAGAGTTAGACCACAATTATGCACAATGGTTCTTACTAAGAAAAATTATCTTTTTTATGACCTTCACGAAGCATTTCGGACATGCAAAAACGTTTTTTGACTGTCTCCCGGCTTTAAGTCTTTTGGCACTCAATTTACTTGTTCATGAATTTCAATTTTGCTGCCTTCAACATTTTGAAAATGTCATTTGAGTGACTCCTAATGAAATAATAATAACCGTAATAAAATAATGCCTTCAATGTATTTCTTCGATTTTTCGTTTTTACCTGGAAGCTTTTTGTCTTCCGTTTCAAAGTCACCACACTTCTGAACTGCACAAATAATTTCTCGACATTGTAGTCAATGGAGCATATCCGGGATAATCTTCGTTAGGCAATCGCTGTGCTTCGGTTGCACTTTTTTTTTTTTTTGTTTAATAATGCCTGCCACACTACACAAGTTCAGTGCTCAAGTCTCTTCGCATATGAAACTTGTGGCAGACACTATACAAGTAAGTATATAACCAAAAAAACAACAAGCAAAAAAACAACATGTGCAAAGGGTGTTTTTTTAAGCTAGATAGAACTTTAAATTGTAAAAAGTAACACAAAAAATTAAATTTTGATGAAATATTTTTTTTATCGTTTCAGTATACTCTGACAAATCATCATGAATAGACTCACGCTTGAACAACGCTACGAAATTATCCAAATTTACTTTGAAAATCAGTCGTCGATTCGCGCAACTTATATTTTTGGCTTAACGGGTTTGTTAATAAGCAAAATTGCCGCATATGGAGCGAGACCAATCCACAAGAGACCCTACAGACTCCATTACATCCAGAAAAATGCACCGTTTGGTGCGGTTTTCACGCTGGTGGCATCATCGGACCTTATTTCTTTAAAAATGAGGCCGGAGCTCGCGTTACGGTCAATGGAGATCGTTACCGCACCATGATCAATGATTTTTTGTTTGAAAATATGGATGACATTGATCCGGAGGAGATGTGGTTTCAACAGGATGGCGCTACGTGCCATACGGCGAACGCAACCATCGACTTATTGAAATCAAAATTTGGCGATAAGTTGATTTCGAGAAATGGGCCTGTCAATTGGCCTCCAAGGTCGTGCGATTTGACACCTCTCGATTATTTCCTGTGGGGCTACGTGAAGTCACTGGTTTATGCTGATAAACCAGCAACAATTGACGCCTTGGAGGCCAGCATTGTTCGTGTTATTCGTGACATACGGCCAGCAGTGCTCGAAAAAGTGGCCCAAAATTGGACGTCCAGAATGCGCTTCGTCAAGAACAGCCGCGGTGCCCATATGTCCGAAATCATTTTCAAATGTTAATGTCACGTATTGATCTTTCGAATAAAAAAAAATTTTGATTACAATTTAATTTTTTGTGTTATTTTTTACAATTTCATGTTCTATCGGGCTTAAAAAAACACCCTTTACTAAATAGAAAAATTGTATGCCTTTTTTTTTGCTTTCTTTATAATTTTCACTAATTTTTTGTAGGAGTCGACTTTTATTAGTCTATTGCTGTTTTTATGCGCGATAATTCAGGTGATTCTTTTCATAATTCTATAAACTCTGTCCAAAATATTTTTTGTGTGCTAATTTTTTGTTGCCAACTCTTAAATACCGGGACAGAACCGAAATATTTTAACATACACTACACAAGTTCACTGAACCGTTTTACAAATTTGAACTTAAGAATACAAACTATACACAGTTCACTGCGTAACTGCAAAAACGCCTCCAACAAAAATACAAAAATGCACTGGATAGTGTTAATAAGGCAGATGTTTACGCTGTTGCGTTGTTATACCCCTGCGGAAAAAGTAATGAATTACAGTACAGTATTCACCGGTGCTGTGAAACATTTTTTGGTACTTTCTTAAATTTGGTTCTTGAATTTAATTCTAGGACTTGTTTTATTGAAATAATCAGCCATGTCACAGAGTACAATTCCGTTCGGAAACGGAATTCATTCCGTATTTTGGTGCTTCAGAAAATGACGAAAAAATGTTTCGGAATGAAACCATTTTTGTTTTCATGAACGGTCTGGGAGTTGTCTGTATCTGAAAGGCCATAAAACTATCGAAATACACTTTCCATCAACAAACAAATATGTTTTCTTCAATTCCGAACGGAATCATTCCGAACGGAATTGTACTCTGTGACATGGCCCAATACTACATGGTATTGAAATAATACTACATTGTAGTAACTGTCACTAAACACGTCCATTGAGAATAGATGTGTGACTGGTCAATGGTGTCAATTGACCCCCTCCAATGACAACCCCCTGTAAAAGTGATAGGTCTTATTCATATAAAGTGTTAGAATTAGAACCGGTCTCTACAACCAAAGACCTATCACGGAACTACTTTGGTGTCAGTCCGCTTCCCCCTAGGGACCCTTCACCACTGGTGGAAACGATATATGTACTTATATAAGTTGGTAATTTCAGTTGTGATTTTTACAATACAATTTATCTAAAACCCTATAAAGGATATATATTCTGGTTCCTTATGAGTAGCTTAGTTGATTCAACGATGTCCGTCTGTATGTTGAAATGTTTTTTTCTTATTTATTTATACTCCGTTATACTCCGTTAAAGTTTTAAAGAGCGATCCTTAAAAAACCACGACTTCTAATTTTACTTATAAATCCCTTGTTGGTGTTGGTTTTTCCCGTATTTCTGGAGAACGCCAAGAGCCAAAGTTTACAAATTAGCGACAAGCATCTTGGTCATCAATACACAACATCCAACAAAATATGGGCGGGAGTGTAGAAGTGGGCGTGGCACACAATACGTTACCTTAGTCGGAAAAAGTGCTAAGTCCACTTTTCAAAATACATCATTTACAAAGAAAAATAATACCACTATTTGGTTTTTTCTTGCTGGAATGCAGTGGTAGGCAAATATGCTAAGTCCAAAAAAAAAAATTTTAAAAAGTAAGAAAATATGCCAAGTCCTGTTGAAAGGAACAATTTTTTTTTTTAAATAAAGTCTTTTCTTTTCAAGTTGGATTATAAAGAATTACAGCAATTTGGCAATAGCTACAATATTAAATATCTACTTTGCATTTCATATAATTCGTTATATCAAAGTGTTATATATATATATATATATATATATTAGTTCCTTTAAACTCCTACAAGGAGCATAGGGCCAAAACAAGTTGCTTCCAATATTCTCGATCCGATGCTCGTTGTTTAAGTTCATTCCAATTTAGGTTTAGTTTGGACATCTCAATTGTTATCTGGCGTTTCCAGGTATGCGATGGACGTCCTGAATGGCGACTGCGTTGTGGGTTCCACTCTAAAGCTTGTTTTGCTATATCTTCTGGTGGTTTTCGCAAAGTATGACCTATCCAGGTTCATTTTCGCTTGCGGATTTCATTTTGAATCGGTTGTTGGTTGATATCAAAGTGTTAACAGTCTTAAATGCTTTTGCATGCATTGAGAATTTTGGTTATTTTAAATATTTTTTTCGTCCATGTTATAAGCACACATCTATATACAATCTTAGTATCTACTGTCTTAAGTCGAATTATATACGGGTTTATGAATTTTGAAAATATAAAATATTGCAAAATACCATAATTATACAGTTTTTTGACGCCGAAGGTAACTATTTATTGTATCTGGAAAACCATTGTTAATTATAAGTTTTGTTAGATATTTAGCATTGAGTCGGATGATGGAGTTAAATGTCTGGTTCCCTATGGTTTTAACAGTGATATCGATGATTCGTATGAGTTACCATCGACATTGAAAAAACGCAAGAGGAGAGGTCGTGTAGAAAATCCTGCTTGGTTTGGACCAAGAAAAAAAAACGAAGAGAAAGAGGTAAAGGTTATTTGGAAAGACAAAAAGTAGGTAATAAGAACGACGTGCAATAGAAAACGGATGCAAATGTAAAGGAAATGTTACTATAAGGTGCGTACAGATTACAGACGATGAAAGATGCAAAATATTTACAGAATTTTGGAAAATGTCATGGTTCGAAAAAAAGACTTATGTTCAAAGCTTGATTAAAATTGTTCCAACAAAAAGACATCGAAATCGAAAAGTGTCCGATGAATCCAAAAGATGTCGAACGTACCAGTACTATTTTAGAGTAGAAAACACGAACGTTCAGACAAGACATTTTTCTTAAATACTTTGAACATTGGCAGGCAATCGGTTTTAATAGAAGGTAAACAAGCCTTAAGTTTAAAGAAACCTGCTCAAAAAGAAAAGAATTCAACAGCAGAAAGGCAAGGCTTGAATTCCTTTTATAATTCCCTGCCTTCAATGGAATCCCATTATTATCGCGCCAAAACTCAAGAAAAGTATTTACTAGCGGAGTGGAGTTCGAAAAAGAAGCTCTACGAGATATGTTAGTGTGCGTTAGGGTGCGCTAGAAGAAATATTCGTCCTCTTTCTACTGAGGTCTCTTATCAAATATTCTTTTCCAAAAATCTAGCTTTGTTTTCTCCTAAAAAAATACTTATGCGAAATATGTGCACGATTTTCAGTCGGATATATATCACAAGAAGAAAACAATCTTCACCAGAAAAAAAAAGAAGAACGGATATTCGTGCAATTTAATATACATCAAATTGTGAAATAAAGCATAAACTTCGTTTCACCGAAGAGTGGAAAACTTTACCACAGAAAATAAATAAAAATATAAAACCTATTAGTTTTTTGAGTTTGGAACCACTCTACAACGAAAGAAGGAAAATAACGGCAAGAAAATATGAAGACGTGCAATTTTTTTAACTGACTTTACCAAGGACCATCACCGTTTTTATGATGATCTACCTCATCTATGATTTGTTTTTAAGCTTCCGCTTAAAATAAATACACTATTGAATTCAACATAATCGTATAGTTTAAAGCAATTGGATGTTCCCTATATCGCAAAAATATTTCCTTTTTTATTATTATTTATTTATTTTTCTTTAAACAAATAATTCCTATTTATTGTTAACCAATTAATATTTTGTTTATCAACACCAATAAAATAACTATATTCTTGTTAACACCAAATACATTTACTTTTAGTTTTATATAGTTTTATTGAGCTTTTTTGTTTACAGCGAACACCGCTGTAACGAATTATGCTTCATAAGGAACAATTCCTTAAATGAAATTCCAGAAATAAAAAAAAAAACATATTTATAAGTTCCTACTATAATATTGAAATTTCAAAGCGCAAATGTGACAAGATCAAAAAGCCTATAAGTCAGCAAATGACTTATTTTAAAATCCTACGACTACTGTTAATTTAAGAGGATGGAGATGAAGAAAAAAACTGCATATACAGATTTTCAAAAAGTCTATTAAGAAAAAAATTATACAGTTTTTTGTCTCTTCTGAATTATTTGAAAAAAATGGACTTAGCACTTTTCCCGACTAAGGTAACGTAAAGCTTTATTTATATCTAAAGAACACACAACTTTTCTAAACAAATAGCCGCACTTGGAGAATTGGGCGTGGCACCTTCCGTAGAAAGCCATTATACATTTCTGTTTTTCTTAAGAACAGCTAGAGCCAAAGCTTACAAATTAGGTACAAGCAACTCGGTTATCGACAAAATATTGGTTGGAGTGTAGAGGTGGGCGTGGCACAAAATAGATTTATTTATATCTAAAGAACGGTAACAGAAAAATTCTCCGAATTTAGTGCAATCAGTTCTGCTTGCGTGCTCGTTGAATGCAGACGTGTTTTTTCTTTTAACTCGGCATACGGTTTTTTTTTAACATAAATAATTGTATATTTATAATATCATATTATTTTTTTAAAAAATAATATAAGATCAGCGAATGAATGGACGCTTTAAAATAATTTTTAAATTAGTGAACATAAAATTTATAATACAAATATTAAAAATTACAAATAACAAAAATATATGTATGCACACACATACATATACATACATACATTTTAAGCAAAAACATTTCTTGTTTTTCTTTATTCTTTTTTTTATTCTCGGGGTTTTTAAACAACAAATAAAAAGAAGAGCACAATTAAACAAACAGTAATATATAAAAAAAAAACTCTTATGAATGCGTATAATGCAAAAACAATAAAACATAATGAAAGAAATGTTTATGTTACAGTGAGTGTTGACGAAACAAAAGTAGAAACAAAAAAAAGAATCGATGATAGCAATTACTTAACGGCTAAACCAATTACTCGAACGCGTTCCCTCTCACCCTCTTTGTTTACAAATACGGTCGATCGTAATACAATAACAAGTTTGTTAACTGCAAGCGCTGTCGCAGTGCCAAAAAAAAACTTTAATAAGTGATGATACGGTTAACCCCAAAACAGCCGCTATGGACAACTCAGTAACTCAAGTAAAAACTTCTCAAAAGCCTAGAGTACAAGTTGGTATGGACAGGTACATAACGGTGCTTAAACGGGGACGCAGCCCTACCTCTGCAGCAGTTGCTTCGGCCTCAAAAGTACCATCTTTTGATAAAATAAATTCTCAAAATCGTTTTGCAATTCTGGAGGATGAATCCTCTGAAGCACCAAACGTCATAAAATCGTCCAAGCCTCCCCCGATATATCTTAGGGAGCAAAATTCAAATGAGCTCATAAAGAGTTTGATATCAGTGATAGGTGAAAATTCGTTTTACGTAGCGGCTATCAAGCGTGGTAGTATAAACGAGACAAAAATACAAGTTAACCATGAGAATGATTTTCGCAAAATAATAAACAAATTTGAAGAACTAAAAAAAAGTTTTTATACATACCAACTGAAGAGCAGCAAAGGCCTTCAGGTAGTGATTAAGGGAATTGACTCATGTGTGGACCCAGCAGAAATAAAAACTTTCTTGGAAGAAAAAGGCTTCAAAATAAAACATGTGGTAAATATTAAAAATAGGGAAAAAAATCCCCAACCACTATTTCGAGTGGAGTTGGAGCCCGGCGACGTTAAGCTAAGAAAAAACGAAACGCACCCTATTTACAGTTTAAAATATATACTGTACAGAAAAATCACAATAGAGGAGCCGCACAAAAGAAGTGGACCCGTTCAGTGTTTGAACTGCCAGGAATATGGTCATACTAAGGCATACTGCTACTTACCCCCTGTTTGCGTAGTATGTGGTGAATTACATGGTACAGTTCTTTGCGATAAATCTAAAAATGACCCCAACGTTAAAAAATGTAGCAATTGTGGCGGCAATTACACAGCCAATTATAGAGGATGCCCTGTATACACTATCGTCAAGCAGTCGGTTGGACCGAAAACTAATTCCCCTCAAATGCAGGTAACAAATCAGCTAAACACTAATGACATTCAGGCTCCACAGCCTAGTAATAACAGAACCTCCTACGCTAACATTCTAAAATCAAACCATATGCCAATGCAAGGTGCTTCGCCACTTAATGAAGAAACTCCAGTTTCTAATTTAAGTCGTCTTGAAAAAACCATGGAAACATTAGTGCAAACAGTTAATAATTTTACGAACACAATGGGTAATATGATGCCGGAAATTCTAAGAATGCAATCGATGTTATTGCAAGCTGTACTTAACAAGCCATGAACTGTTTAAAAATCTGTTTTTGGAACGCAAACGGCATCCGCCAACATAAAAATGAATTAGAATACTTTCTAAAAAATAAACAAATTGATGTCATGTTGGTTTCTGAAACTCACTTGACCTCAAGAAATACGTTTAAAATCAATGGTTATATACTATATGATACTAAGGACCCTCGAGATAGAGCTTGTGGAGGCTCTGCCATTTTGATAAAAGCCCGAATCAAACACTACTTAATGTTTGATCATTGTGAAGATTATCTGCAAGCAACAACCCAAATAGAATTGTATCTCCGTCATGTTACTTAGCGACGTCAGCCACACAAATAAATTGGTTAAAATATAAAAAATTTCTCAGTGCCCATTGCACAGAAAATATTCCGCTCAGTACACCGGAGTACGTAGATCGCTCTATTGACAATTTTGACAGTTTTCTGAAACTAGCTGTTCAACATTCCAATTTTGCCCCAAAAAAAACAAAAACTATTAAAATATATTCTTCAGATGTAAAGCGGCTCTTGACTGAAAAACGGAGAGTTCGAAGAGAGTGGCAACTGTACAGATCCCCGCAACTTAAGAATTTATTAAAAGAGTACACAAAAAGGCTAAGAAAGTTACTGCAGACTCAGAAAACGGCTTCTCTAGAAAAATATCTTAAGGAACTTGATGCAACTCCACAATCTGACTACTCATTATGGCGTGCAGCTAGAAATCTAAAAAGCCACCTTTAAGAAACTTGAATGGTAGTTGGGCAAGAAACGATATTGAAAAAGGAAATCTGTTTGTTAGTCACTTGAAAAACGTATTACACCAAATATATCTCACAATATTGCGGTAGAGTTACCACCTGTTGCTGCTAGAGCAGCTATTCCCCTCAGATTTGAGATAAGAGAAATCGAACAGGCTATTTGTGACTTAAACACTAAGAAGGCACCTGGTATTGATAAAATCAGTAATAAAATGCTTTTAGAGCTACCTCGCACAGCAAAGAAAATTATTCTTTTTATTTTTAATGCTATTCTACGCCTTGAATACTATCCTCAAAAATGGAAGGTTTCCTTAGTTACCATGATACCAAAGCCAGGTAAAGATCATACAAAAGTTGAGTCATATAGGCCGATTAGCTTATTATCAAATATGTCAAAGCTGTTTGAGAAATTATTAGTTTCAAAATTAACACCGATTTTAAGTGAAAATAGATGTATTCCAAACCATCAGTTCGGATTTAGAAGAAAACACAGCACAATCGAACAGACTCATCGAATAGTAAATGTCATAAGAAAAGCATTTGAAGAAAAGAAATATTGCTCAGCACTCTTCATCGATGTTTCGCAAGCTTTTGATAAAGTCTGGCATGAAGGCTTATTACGTAAATTGAAGCAAAATTTACCAGCAAACACACACAAGCTGCTAGAAAGCTACTTAGTCGGTCGTCAATTTATTATTAAAGAAGGAAATTTCTTAAGTTCACCTCAGCCCATTGGCGCTGGAGTCCCACAAGGCAGCATCCTGGGCCCTCTATTATATTTAATTTATACTTCGGACATGCCAACAAGCAACTACACCCAAACTTCAACATTTGCAGACGATACAGCATTTCTAAGCGTCCACGAAAACCGTTATGAAGCATCTCGTTACTTACAGCATCATATATTTCAACTAGAAATATGGTTAAGACAATGGAGGATAATGGTCAATGAGCAAAAATGCGTGCATATAACATTCACCTTGCGCCGGGAATCTTGCCCCCATATAACAATCAATAATCAAATAATTCCTCAACATTCGCATGTAAAATATCTCGGTATACATCTGGATAGGCGATTAACGTGAAAATACCATATAGAGGCAAAATTAACTCAAATGAAACTAAAAGCCATTCAAATTCATTGGCTTATTGGTAGAAACTCAGTCCTTAGTCTCGACTGCAAACTTCTTCTTTACAACTCCATCTTAAAGCCAATCTGGTGCTATGGTATTCAGTTATGGTGCACTGCCTCGGCCTCTAATATAGAAAAAATTCAAAGGCTCCAAAATAAAATTCTTCGAATAATCACAGCTGCCCCTTGGTATGTAAAAAACTCAAATATTCACAAGGATCTCAATGTTCCATTAGTCAAAACTATGATTACAAAATATGCAGTAAAATATTTAAAAAGGCTCGAATTGCATCCGAACCCACTAGCACGAAATATTTTAAATGATAGCGGCCACACTCGCTTAAGAAGAAGAGACACTGCAGCACTTATCCAATTAGATGAGCGATAAACAACTATATAAGTGAACAGAACCCGTGATGAAGAAAATTTTTGTCTGGCACTGGCGGGACATAAAATAACGTATTAGGTTAAGATTTGATTAATTATTGTTAGTTCATATTTAATATATGAAGAATCAATAAAAAATAATGAGAAAAAAAAAAAAAAAAAATTTAGTACACATAACTGGGTTATCAAAACACAGCCTCTCTTCAAAAAAAAATGTGCAGGCTTGGAAAAGTGGGCGTGGCACCTTCCGTAGAAAGACATTATACATTTCTGGAGAAATGAAGAATTAGGTACAAGCTTCTTGGTAATCAATACACAACATCCGACAAAATCTGGGCGGGATTGAAGAAGTACTAATTTCTTTTATGATAAAAAAACGGACAAGCCAGCATCAAAAATGTCTAATAAATCAGTAGATTTAATTTGCCAAATCTTTCAAATCGGATTCAAAACATGGAACTACAATCGGTTTGAATATTAAAATAGCATATCGAGGTGTTTTAAATTAGAGTTTTTTAAGTTCATCCATATAGCTTTTAAATACTAAACTTAAACTCGAAACTACCTCGGCTATAGACATGCGGAATGTTATTAAATTTTAATTTTTTCTACATTTTTTAAACCCTGCAACATACGAGAACACTTTGGGCATCCCCGCCTGTGACGTAAAAACGGACAGATGTCTTCATCTAATCATCGTGGATAAAGTAAAGACCTGTTAAACGTTTTTTTTTTTATTTACAAAAAAAATAGAACAATAACCTTATTAAATGACCCCATTTTAAGTATATTTTTGCATTAAATGTACATATTCATTCACCCATTAAACATATTAAGTAAATGACCAACAAAAAATACACACACATGCACTAAAATTATAATTTATAATTAGTCCGGGTATAAAAGAAAATCCCTTTTGAATTAAATTAAATGATTATTATAAAAAGGCAACGCAAAACAAACCAAAGAGCAAAACAAACAAACAAAGAATTAAATTACTTAACATTTTTAACCTTTTGATTCACTTAAAAGGACCATATAGATTGTAAACTTTAAATCCCCATAGAAAAATAAATAACTTAACAACCAACCAACAGAGCCAACATAAACAACAACAAGCATGAAATAAAAAAAAAATAGTAAAGAATGAATTTTACGAAAATAAAACAACACATGATACCACCGATCAACAGTAACAATTTTTCCCACTGATTTATAATCCATAACCTTGCAAACTTTACTCAACACGAATACAGATCCCGACGCATACTTACACAGAAATACACGGATTTTCACCACAGTTATGTCTATGTTAATATACCCTGCAAACATTTGTTAACGTGAAAGTTCGGAAAAAGATTTGGAATTCCATTCTAATGATCGTCAATTAAATCATAGTTTATCATAGTTCTAAGTTATCGCAGAGAAGGCTTCTTCACTATGGACGCGCTGCATTTGGAAAATAAAACTGTTGCATAAGACACTAAGAAGATTCTTCGTTGTAATGTTTTTGAAAAGTTACTCAAAATCAGTGTTCGAAAATAAACAAAACACTATTAAACAACTAAAATTACAAAGAAAGAAATAGAATAGCGTACCGACCACAATTATTGGCACCCATAAGGAATTTTCGACATGTTTCATGGGATATACCGTCTGGTTGCATGAGAGCCTATCTTGTGTTATTTTTGATTAATTTTTTGATATGTTTTCTATTAGATACAGTTATTGACATAATGAAATAAACTCTATGCGATTTTTAGTAAGTAAAATAAAAATAACCTTTAAAAAAATATTGTTATTGGCACTCAAATACAACTATTGGCACATTAAATTATATAGTCATTGGCACTCGACTACATTTATTGGGCCTTTAAAAATTATAATTATTGGCACATTACCATAATTATTAACACCCCTAAAAGTTAAATTATTGGCACCATGGTAACTCAAAAAACTAAAAAAAACTTAACTAGCTAGCTAGCTAGGTAGAGGATTGTGATAATTGTTTCTCTGTTTAATATGGTTAGTGGACCTGGTCGAATTTTAGAAAATTTAGGGTCTAAGCGAAATTGTAGCGTGGACCGTGGTATCCCATAAGCTTGATGCAGCTTTTTTTGAAATTTTGCCATCCTTAATTTCGGAAAGAGCTTTCTGCAGAAGACTTTCTTCATATGAATTGTTTTTTTTTTTAGGCATTTCAAAAATTCTGAAAATACACAAAATTCAGTTATTGGCACTCAAAAAAGGTACAATGAGTGGCAATGCTAATTATTGTAGTAATTACAAATTCAATAACTGGCACCACCTGCCAATAATAGAAATTATAGTGTTTTGGAATCTGTTGTTGGCACTGATGTTTTATTACAATACTTTGGAAGTATTGTGTTTTTTAAAATTAGATTATTTAATGTTTTGGTATGTCAATGAATCAAAAGGCTTAATTAAAAAATCTTTAAATAAAAAAATAATGGTACTTATTGAACTTCTGCTCGCTATCGAAATCCACACTAAAAACCGCGCACAAACTCCCTTTAAAAACACCCTTGTTATTTGGAAGATTACAAGCAACTGAGCGTTTTAATGTTTTGCATCAGTTCAGAAAAAATGATGGAAAGAGATCACAGAGTGAGAAAAAATGAACTTAGAAACAACGGGACTTAAACGATGTCTCATAAATGCTATGCAAGTAGGGGGTGCCAATAATTAGGGCTATAATTTGGAGTGCCCATAAGTCGGTACGCTACATTAATTTTTTGAGTTTTTGATTGACTTTGATTTAATTTTTTTTTTCTTTCGTTTGGTATCATCTGCACTTTAGGAAAAAAGTCTATGATATACACCAAAAAAGTTAACATTACCAAAAAACCTTGCTGCTTTTTAGAATCGATACTTCCATCTTTCATATAAACTGACAATTCAAAAGTGGCCAGGAAGAAGTGAAGAAGATAAAGCACTTGTTAAGAAATATATATATATATATAAATATATATATATATATATATATATATATATATATATGTCCTTTATTTATCTAAATATTAAATATTAAAGAAATAAGTCATCCAAAAAAAGGCTTGAAGACGAGATTGTTTATGTTCCAAGACCAGGGTACGACAACACTCATTGTTCTCGTCTGAACCGAAGGCAGCGGATTTCCCATGCCTGGTTTCTATTTTGAATGATGATATGCCCTAAGACGAATTGACAACGTGAGGCGCCACTATCATCATGTATTATATTGTAAATTTTTCTTTAATTTGTATGTATTTTTTTTTTATTGTTGTAACTTACAAATAATGTTTTTTGGAAAAAACAGGAAAGTGTTTCTTTATGGTTAGAAGTGCTTTCTTTTTGTTTAAATATTAATGCCTTTTTTCTCTTCTAGCTTTCATAATGTCACCAAGTTGTTTGGCTGATGCTTTTGCGCTAAATCCCGAAGCCACCCTATACTCTCGATAAACCCAGAAACGCAATCGGCGTTCTCTCGGGGAATATCAGCAAGGTGTTTTGATCCTTGGCAGGTATTCTGGAGCTGTAGCCCAAAACCACCCCTAAATACAGTCCATACTCCACGAAACGTATCGGCGTTTCGTCCGGACCACTATAGGACGTAATCGACGTTTTTACTTATGATGGCAACACTTTAAAAAGGATTTTCTCGGACCCTGAACTAAATCGGAAATCACTGTAAAAAACAACACGAACCCACCAAAAGTACGCCCCTAGATTTTTTTTTTATAACAAACTGAACTTGAAACTATAAAAAAACTCGAACTTTGAATTCAAAAAACACGTTTATAAATTTTGGCCAAATTTTTGGAACAAGTAATTTTCTGTGTGGACCAAATTTGTTCAACGATTTTTATTTTATTTTAACGAAGTACGTTTTTAATTAATGTAAGAGGCTTTAGTTAATGTTGTACATATGAAATGGTAAAAAAAATATTTTGAATCGAATTTAGGTATCAATAATTTCTGTTGGTCAATAATTTTATAGAAAACTTGTAAAATAACTCGGACTGAAAATGGACCTATCGAACGAGAAATGGCTTTATAGATTTTATGTATGTTAACGTCAAGATTAGTAATCAGAAAAGTGTTTTTTTCTGAAGCAAGTCGTTTTTAGGAATTTTAGTTTTTACAACTATGTGACAAGCTCTGCATTTTCCAATCCCCCATGTTTGAGAGGCTCCATATTGCAATTTTGAGTGTATAATCCGTTAATATTATATACTCGCCCCTTGTATCTAAGATGTAGCTGATGATATCTCCACTGCATTTGTAAAAATTCCAGCAGCTGAATAGTCCTCCCTCAACTAGCGATAGTCCTCCCTCAGGCCGCAATCTCCCACAAGTAGTGAAAAATCAGCCTTTTAGTGGGCTTTTCCGTGCTATTTCTTTTTAAGACTTCTCAGCGGACAGTCGAAACTTCCGATAAGACAATCTCCCTAAAAGAAGGAAGCACGCCACAAATCAAATTTTACAGAAAAGAGAGTTTTTTTTATTTTATTTCATATAAATTTAGTATGAAATTTGTCCCTTACGATAAAATTATTCTTGCTATAAAATCGAAACGGTATCTTATGAGACCATTACATTTTAGGAGATGATGCAAGGGGCGACTTAAACCAGATAATGTAACTATGATTGTATTGTATTTTTTTTTTTTTTTTTTTTTGTAAAACGTGCCAATACTACTATCCTCGCAAGGCGCGGAATAACGTCCTTACAATCGTTTAAACTTACCTTTAATGCTTGCTGGGTAAGAGAATGCGCAATATATTATTCTACTAAAAAATAACGGGACATAAATAACGACACTGTGCAACACCTCGTCGTCGCCGTCGTAGCATGCATGCATGAGTGACTTGTGACTGGATGCCAAGACTGCTTTAGCTGTTTGGTAGCTGAACTGGTTAGTTGGCTGACCACAGTATGACACAACCACGTACCACCTTTTACAGCATTACATTCCCTATTTTGTGGAGCAAACAAATGTGTCCATGTAAATGTTTTAACGCACACAGTTACATTTAGCAAGAATATTTGTAAAAAAAAAAAAAAAAATTATTATTTTTTGGACACAAAGGTTTACGGAAACATGTGATCTCGTGCCGCACAGTAGGGGAATTTTCGAAAGTAATGAAATTAATGTAAACTATTTATTATAAAGGGGAGATATATCTCAGTTTTAAACCTATTTTTAATCGGGATTATCATACACAGGATTTTAAGTAGGCCAACTTGGAATAAAAAGCGATATTAGCTCCTTATTGTGTATTTATTTTGAAAGATTGTAGCTATTCCTAAATCTAGTGGCCATGATCTCCATTCAAGAAGCATAGCTTAAAGTTTAAAACCTAATTCGACTTTGAAAATTAAAATATGTAACTTTTTTCCACGGAGTTTTTGTTTAAATGGAAGAAAAAATCTTATTTGTTTAAATTTTTGAATTCAACGTTGCTACTGGCATGTAAAACTTTACAAATTTTTTTATTATTAGGCTACAAACTGCAGTTTTAGTTCGCTGTTTTTTTTTTAATCCCCCACTGTGCGCCGCTGAGAGTATATATTTTACCATGTTGATACAAACCTGTCCCACGCGTGTATAAATATGAATCACTGACTGGAAATTTCAATACGAAAACTCAAAAAATGCTGCAACGGATGTGAAAGCATATGATATATTTTTTATTATATTTATATTTATTTATATTTTTGTTGGTCAACTATTTTTTATTGACCCTACCGTACGGCAGAAGAGCATCTTTGTACTCACTGTTGGATTTGCGACAGCTTTAATCAAGAGCATGTCTGCATCAAAAATTATACAGTAATTAACAAGATAAAAATATTTATCTAATAATATTGGTTTTTTATGTTATCTAACAATACAATTACCATTGGCATTATTCTTTAGTTTAATACAGTCGTATAATGATTAAAATAGTCTATTTAGTGATTACCATTATCATACACTTAGAGCCACTTTTTGGGTTTGAGATTAAAGTTAATTAAAATCTATAATTAGCTAATCTGAGAATTAAGTTAATCTAGTATCAATTGAATTTGATATTTTTGGGTGGTGGCTTAAGCCATGTAGCGCTACCATACTGAGCACAAATAAATGGCAACTTTTTTGCAAATGGCAACTTTTTATCAAAGCAATATGGATGTTTTCAAAGAAGAAGAAGAAAATGCGCGACTTAAATATTGTTTACAAGGTAGAAATTTTTTGTGTTTAAAAAAAAAATATATTAATGAAAAAATATAGAATGGAAAAATTATATAAAAATGCTAAGCAATATATCATGTTGTTAAATGTATTTTTTGTTTATATTTTTGCAAAAGTTCTTTATGTAAAACATGTGTATGTTGACAGTTTCAGTTTAGGTTTAAACAACCACCGTTGGCCGCTTAAACTAGCAAAAAAAGTTTAAAAAAAGTACAACTCAAAAAGTAAATACGGAGATTAAAGTTAATTTAATCGCTAATCTCTAACCCAAAAAGTGGCTCTTAATGAATACATTTTTCGATATGGTCACCTCCAACAGAACCATTTTAATGCAAAATGTTTTTAAACATATTGTTACATTACTGCCTTTTCAATAACGTTCTTGGTTAATTTCCTTTATAATAAACCTCTTGAGTTCTTTTATTGCAGCTTTAATAAAATAAAATAAAGATAACACTCCACTTATGGCGGAATTCGGCCTGAGGGAGGATTATCCCAAGGTGCTCTTGCTATTCTGTGGAAGCTGCTGGCATAAAAAGCATTGGAGGTTAGATAGCTTCGACTTTTAAGCAAGGGGTGAGTGCATAATTTGCAGGTTTACCAATCAATATTGTTAGCCAGGATGTTGGTGCCTTTGACACTCGGGGTTGGTTGGTAAACGCATAGTTTGCTACCCAGTGGTTAAGTTCCACCATGACATTAGGTCAAATTGCAGGTGTTCTCTTCATCTAACAAATGGATAAAACATTGGCACCTCATTATATATACATTTTTTTTAAATATCGAAATCCAATCCCTCCGGTGTTCTAGTATAATAAAAAAAAGCTGGCTCAAGAATAAAATTTTTTTTTTTGGAAAGTTGTTGTTCTATTTCCATTAGATTCACTTACAGGAAACGAAATCTTAGGCAATTTTGTTTGATAAATTCCTGATTAATTTGTATTTTTACACGATACGAATAGTTAATAACACTATGCCACAAAAAAAATTAACCTCAAAAATGGCATTCATTTTTTTCTCAAGAAGCTTTTTCGAGATTTACGCGAAAATCTTTTTTTTCTGCAGTTGTTTTAGGTAGTATTTAGAAAAATCTTGAGAACGATTACACTGAATTGTACAATATCCCATATATATACTGTTTCGATCGGATTAAGATTTCTTGAGCTACAGGACTTTTAACTTAAAAAAAATTAGATATTTTATGATTTTTCAAAATTCACCATTTTAATTCGCTCAAGTAAGGCAATAGAAAAAATGTAAAAAAATTTTTTTAACATGTATCATAAACAATATTATGTTCCGAACGTAGTTGGCGTAAAATTGTTATCGTCAGACCAAAAATTAAGAAATAACGACATATTTAGTGAGACCATCCAAATTTGAATTTTCATAAACAATTTTTTTTATCAATGCTAATATTATAAAGGGTGTTTTTTTGGAGTGATACAACTTCGAGTTGGCATCACTGCTTTATTTGACCACCTATTTAACAGCTGATAGATGCTTTTTGCTTAGTTTGCTTTGACATTTCATTCTGGACTTACACCACGTGTAAATTGTGGAAACTGATATTGATATTGATTTTGAATTTCCATTCAAAATTTTATTTTTCGATGAAGCCCATTTCTGGTTGGTGAATAAGCAGAATTGTAGCGTTTGGAGTGAGAAGAATCCACAAGGTTTTGTCGAAACACCATTACATCCTCAGAAAATTATTGCTTGGTGCGCTTTATAGGCTGGCGAAGTCATTGGCCCATATTGCTTCAAAAACAATGATGGTCAGAATGCTAAAAGTTTTTAAAAATTGGTGTTCCAGATTGCGCCTTCTACGCGCCAGCCGTGGCTGCCACATGGCCGAAATCATATGTAAACATTAATGTCATATTCTATCGAATAAAGACCGTTTCATTGATATCGAAAATACATTACTATGTTTTATTATGATTTAAACTTGTATCACTCTATAAAAAAACACCCTTTTTTTATACCTTATTGCGGTTTTAGGTAATATGCTTTCACTTATTGGTCTATTCCAAGATTCTAGATGACTTCATAAATGCAATTTTGCAAAGCATCACAAATAAAAACAATGCACACATTTTGCAACCGCTGTGCAGTGAAGACGGTTACCATTCAATAATGAACTCAGGGCATTGCGTTTAGAAAAGTTGTCTGTGAATTCTATGCCTTTCAGTGTTGCATTGCAATACCCAGTTTATGAAGCCAGCCAATGTCCCGTTCCGCTTCTGTTGTTTTAATAACTTTTGAAATTTATAAATTACATTGTATATTAAAATATATAAATAATCACTTGATCAATTTTAGTTAGTTGGTGGTCTGTCGACATTATTAAAAAGTGTCCACAGAAAGTTGGTCAAAATCTTTTTGGAATCTTATAGATTTTATTTTCGGTGCTTAGCCAGATTTGACAATGAGCTATGGACTGAAAACGTATTTTATTCTGCGTGTTTTGTAAAATTAACTTAATTTGGTAAGGGCGTGGAGGAGTATTTGTCATTGGGGAGCCAGTTGAATAGAGGGATCCAATTGATTATATGTCTGATTGCTATATTTGCATGACCAAAGTGCACAGCGGAAAAAATGGCTGTTATTTATCCGGATAAATATTAATTGATCTCAATTACCAAAGCAAATAGCTCTAGCATTAAAAGTAACATCAGATAATAAAGAAGAAGATTTAAATCTGAATTTAATTCTATAGGTCATACAAATATTACGGTATGAGGCAAAGCGCACTTAATGATTTTCATCGTGACTCTAACTTGTCAAAAGAGAGCTCGAAATTACTCGCGTAATGTTTAAAAGAAATAGGATTTTCGGACACAGAGACACACTTTTTTTACTATCGCAATCGTTCTAAGATATATGGAATTCTTTTCAGAAAGTAGTAAGTGGGTTTTTATGAAGCAACAGAAGCCATAACAATAGTCATGTGATTCCAAATACAACGGAAGACTTTTATGCCATAGGTGTATATCAAAAAATAAAAAAATCAGTATTTTTTGAAGTCTAAATTGGTTTCCTGTTATTACAGGAGCACACATGTCATTGAAAAGGCGTTTTCTCTAACACTTTTTAGACTTGTTTCATTGTGACAAACAAGGTGAAATAAATATCTCACCGAGGTCTTGCAGTAATGAAAAAGCATTAACAGCGCCAGTGGGATCAGACCATGATGGGTAACGTCATCGCAACATAAAAGGAGAGGATCGAAGAGGATAAATATAAAATTTTTGACCAAAAATAGAATTATGAAAACAAATTAAAGTGTCTCTTTACACTTAATCCTTATCCAAGAAACAAAAATTTTTTATTGAAAATTTCAATTTGGATGTTTTTGCTAATTATATTGCAACTTTCTTATTTTTTGTCCGACTATAACCATTTTGTAACAAATATGTTTGGAACAAAATTGTCTTTAAGGTATGGGCTTAAGAATAAAAAAAAAATTATTTTGCCTTAACGGAAGGACTGAAAATTTAGAATTTGGAAAAAACGTGATAAAATCCATTTTTTCCAATCTTAAGTGAATTTTTGGCCGATAAACACAGTAAAGATATCGGCTGAAAGAGAAAAAAGATATCTTTGTAACAGTGTAAAATTTGGGTAATTAAAAAAGCCGTTCTCTAGATTTTTGGAAACATCCTTATGAACTGCAAAAAAACTGGTTTATCGCGTAAATCTCGAAAACGCTTCTTCGAATACAAATGAATGCCGAATTATCTTAGAAATCATCTCATTTTTTAGGTTATGGCAAACAGCTAAAAATTTGTGAACCAGAGTAATTGCACAGTTCATATAATTCGTTTTAAACTGTTTAAATAATTTTCTTCATCATTCATAAAATTCAATGTGGCTTAAAATCTATAGAGAACAGACGGGTACAAACAAAAAACACTGTATATGTATTTAATAAAAAATCACACTGACTGCTTTATAAAATACCCTGTAGGAAATGTCAATAGTGAAACTGTACTGATTCGCTATTGACTTTGTGACCAGTACTTCTGACCAACTGTTGATTAGACACTGCTTTATGCTATAGACATTTATCATGTGCTTAACATTGAAAATTAACTCTTGACGAGGTAGTACTTGTGGGACCATATGGAGAAACTGGAATAAAAGATTCTCCAAAACATTTTAATAGTTCTAGTCTTTTTTTTTTATTATTTTTACTAGATGTTCACACCGTTTAAGTGAATAGGGCAAATCAGTACAGCCAAATTCGTGAATACATTTTGATTATATAAGATTTGTTTTAAATAAAAAAAAATCGAACTTTCGCTGTTTTATTGTAAGGAGCCTCCAGTTACTCCGGACTTAAGGCTGGAGTGCTACGCAGCCGCATCCAGGTCCCGTTCTATATAAATTTATTTATAGAAAAAGACGCCCTTGCTTAAGATCGGTTTTATTACTTTATTTTTTTCTCTGCTCTAGTTTTTTCTTTAACACACTTAACACCATTATTTAATTCTCACCGGTTTTCTAGGGAGCTCCTGCTGCTCCAAAGTAAGTTTCACTTCTCATATTTTTCAGTCGATAAACCAAGCACCCTCACATAATTTTTACAGCTCTCTTTATACTTACATATATAAAACTATAAAGACGTTGCTTTGAAGCAGCCAAATTTCTACTACATTCGAACCGATAGCGGCATGCTCTTATTTTACGTCTCTGGCTATTGTACTTTATCGATTGTTTGCTTCTGTTTTCTTTATTTTAAGCTCTTTAATCCTTCTCTGCTAACGTCTCTCTGTTGATACTGATCAGTCATTTCGTATCTGCTGACGTCACTCTGTTGACTACTCTGTTAACTCTGGTAGTCATTATGACTCATTGACAATGAAAAAAAAACAAAGTTTGCGGATGTAAGTCCGCCCCAGTGAATGTATCTAAATTCATTATTCCCCCAGTAAAATATACAACAATAATGAATAATTTTTGTGACAAAATTACCCACAATTTTGGTCCTCACGGCAACGATTTCAAAAATTCTAGCTTCACAGCTGTTACTTTTTCTCAAAGACAGACAAAAGTGTAGACGCTTTGTTGATAAAATGTCATTAAAATACTCGACAAAAGTGATGACTTGGACAAACTTGATCCCATGTTTCCTGCAGGGTTTTTTGTCTTACAATTTTTTTTTTTTTTTTTTTTTTTTTTGATAAACTACAAACATTTTTCGGCCAAAGGAGTCACGCGCCAAAAGAAGAAGAAAAAGTAATGTTAACATACGTTACGTGAAATGCAACAGATTTATTTGTAACAATGACCAAGTAAAAGTTGCTATAGAAATTAAAGAAAAGCGATAAACGTTCATTTAACGTTAAAAGAGAAATGGCAAAAACACGCATTGATTTTATATAATTTCCAATATTTTTTTCTTTCACAACAATTCAGGATTGCATCTTTTGGTTGCACACAGAAAACAAATTATAATTGCTTGTGAATTTAAACTTGAATGTATATGTTCTACACTCAAAGTCATATGTAGACAGGAAGGAAATGCAAACGTGTTTTTTTATTCCTTCGTTTAATTTTTTTTTTTTTTCTTATTAACTTTAACATTTAAAAAGAGAGTAAATTCGATGCTTGCACTTCTGTGCGTGCTTAACTTTAACAACTACAAGTGCATGTGTATAAAAACATAGATACACACACTCACAGTTTTATGTGGCCGGCTTAGTTTAAAGTATAGTGAATAGTCTCTAATAGATGAATGTTCGTGAGTTTAGCAGACCAATGCACGTTAAAATTGGTTTTGTCAATTTGACATTATAATAGATTTAGAAATTGCTCAAGTACTCGTACGTTTTGTTAAGCTCACACTTGCTGACAATGTTGTAAACATGTACTACGAAAATGGGGAAAATCAGGGTACTTGATACTGAAAATGCAAAAAAAAAATATATAATATATGGAATTGAGACGTCAGAGAGGAACCATTTGAAAGCGTTACCAGTTAACAAAGAGTCGCTTTACAAATTAAATAATGAAATTCATTTTTTTAAACTGATCTTTTAAAGGTACCTTTTGAAGTATTTTTTTTTAAATCGATTTCTAAAGCAAAATTTTGATTGAAACTAAAGTTGGGCTCACTCTTTTTCCTAAAATCAAAAAGTTTAAAGTTAAAATTGATTTGTTATTTTAATATATGAAATTGTAACCCCCTGAGGATGAAAAGTTGAAATTTGGACCAGAAGTTGGTCCCTCGCCAAATCGATCTCCTAAGACAGGATCTTTGGAAATTAAAATTCGAAAGTTTAGGAAGTAAAAAAAGGGTAAACACGGGTAAATTTGGCAACCTTATATCTCCAAAACTAAAAGAGATAAAATATGTAAAACTTATCGTTGTTTTTTAGAAAAATAAGCGGACAGCTGTCCGGTACTGTTTTAAAATTCGGCTCTTTTAGGGAGTTAACGGGTAAAACCTGTATTTTGGAATTTTTTTTGTCATGCCATCTATATTTTAAACCAATAAACATAGAAATAAAAATTTGGTACTTTTTCGAAATTCGACCGTTTAAATTGTGAAAATCGTACCTATTTTTGGTACCTTTCTTACCAACATTTTTCTCCATTCATTGACATAAGTATACGTATTTAATTTAGGGCTTTCACTGCATTATTGAAAAACTTAATACTTCAAAACGGACAAAAAAAGGTACCAAGAAGAGGAAATACATGACGTTAAATTTACTTCTTGAATTTTCTATAATATTGAAATGAATGAATGGAGTGAATGAAAACCTTTAAGATGAAAAATGTTGGTACTTTTTTGACGAAACCTAAAAACATAAACGAAAGAAAGGAAAAAGTTAAATTCTGGTTGTTAAAATTTTCCGAAAAAGTCAAGCTCGAAAAAGTGGCTTAAAATTGGACGCCACGAATGCGTTTTGTCAAAACTAATCACGGTGCTATTTGAGCCGTTTTTACCTTTGCCAGAACATAGAACCGCCACAAAAATGCTTTCCATCTTCCTCTAGCTGTTACAAGACTTTACATCTCACTCCAAGTAACGCCATTTTACCTTAGCTCCATTTCGAGTTGGCGTCTCCAAGTGTTAGTTGGTCTTCGAATACGACTTAAGCTGCCTTGTTATATCATTCGTTGTGTTATATAAAATATGGTGTATTCGGCGCAGAACGCTTGCATAGCTTCCATTTGACGTTTAGACAGATTTTACATAACTTTTGACGACTTTTACCTTTCTACACAAAATTTTCATTCGAACTCGATTTTTATTCCTAAAAAGTCTAATTTCATACCTTCCTGGAACTTTACCTATTTTCAATTTCCCTTTTGTTGGCTGTTCAGTTGAAAAAAAATCCTAGTAAGAGAGACTTATTTAATAACGTTGAAATGCACACACACACACACACACAAACACTCAAACACAAATATCTATATTACATTGGCCAGCAATGTCATATTGCATCAAAACCAAACTAACCCTTTCATATATTTGTGTGCGTCTGTTTGTGCATCAGCAACAACTAAGTCTAGGAATGTAATAACGTTTGTCACATGAGTTCCGGAAATTACCTTTTATGCATTGGATACACACATGAATGCAACAACTGTACACAACACACACACAAAAACAAATTCATGTTAGCAGCCAGCTTAGGTGAAGTCACAATTATGTCTACAACTATAGTTATATATGTACTTGTAAGTATACTCGAACATTTAGTTTGCTGGAAAAAATCTGCACGCAGGTGAAACTACGAGGGCAGGACAAATGTTTCTGGAATCTTAAAAAGAGAATACAGTTTCTAAGATTTCTTTTGTTATCAGAAGGCAGCAGCTTAGTATGAATTTGTAATTTTTTAAAATATTTTTCGGACTGCTTTCGCTTTTAATGCGAATAGGTATAAACTTAGTTATATAGCTGCATGTCCCAAGCAAGCAATGCAGCTCGTTACAATCACTGGAGTCCATAACAACAACAATAGCAGCAACAATTAAGGAGAAAGTTTTGCAATGCTCTTATGCCTGTTGGTTCGTTGGCAACTACTAATCTAGACTGCTCGCTCAAACCCCCGAACTACATTCAACTAATTATATACTCATAGCTTATCAAATAACTGTTACACACACACACATACACATACACAAGCATATTTCTCAATATCAGTCCCAAAACTTTATGTGCTCAATTGAGAATGAAATTGCTTGTGTGTATGTGAGTCCAGCAGTCGTAGTAAGCCTGTAAATATGCAACATGTACTTTAATTCTTTCAATTTCTATTTTATACAACTTCAAGTAACTTTGGAGATGACGGCAGTGTATGTGTGTGCGCTTGTTTGTTGCTTGCTCTTGTATTGTTCAGCATGTCCTTCGCTTCGTTTTCTTCGTTGCTCGTAACAATGTTAATTGTGCTAATTATTGGCATATTTGTTGTGGTCTTGGATCGTTTAGGACAATTGCTAAGATTTATTTTGATGTCTTTGGTGTCAACATTTGGTAAATTCTCATAATGGCTGTGCGTATGTGTGTGTGTATGAGGCAGTGGCTGGTGTGTTTTTGTATCAGTCAATGGAATTATAAAGCATTTTCTGAATCATGTCAATCGTTTATAATTCTTGGCAACAGGCACTTTAATACACAAACAAAACACATTATCCTGCTTAACGCAGGATAATAAAAGCAACAAATTTTTTTAATCAAAACATGTTGTATTACGTTTGTTACATAAAAAATTATTTTGTTTAAGAATGCCAACGGGAATTTGTTTAATTAAAATAAAAAAAAATTGACGGAAGATTTATTAAATTTACAATCACGTGTTTTACACACTTTTTACGCAAAAACTGAATTTTAACACAAAAAAACGCTTGTAACACAAAAAATCAGAGTGAATCCTGCAACTTTAGTGAAAACTTCTCGCATCGAAAAGATGTGAAACAAAATATTTCACCGTTTCAGAAAAAGTGAGAAAAAGTGTGTCTGTAACTCACGTCGAAAACTATTAAAACTGATTACTTCGTTACGTTATAAATGTCATAACATTGTACTCGAAGCCGATGTGACATTGCAGGCGTTGAAAACGCCAGTCAAACATATTGTTAACAGCGACCAAAATTGAAAAATTTTTAACGACGGCGGCGAAAATACAACCGTCGGCTTTACCACATAATGTAAAGTGCGACTTTAATGCTTTGAAAAATCGTATATTTTATAAAAATGTTAAAAGCAATATAATTAAACAATAAAAAAAATGTGCCAAGAAAAAAATATTATTATTCTTTGCATTTTTAATTGCTTTTAAGTGTTAAAATTGTTTCTCGTCCCATATTTTTCGTGAGTTTATTTGACAGTTCAAAGCGGGAGTTTTTCTCACAAAAATGTTACAGACACACTTTTTCTGTAAATTAGAGAGTAATTTCCTTACGTGACAGCTAGTTCTCGCCAAAAAAAAGTTACAGACCCAGTTTAGTGAGGAAAACAGCTGTTTGTTTCAATATTTGGCATTTTTGTTACATTTCACACATTTCTATCGAAAAGTTTATCGACGCGAGAGTTACAAAACATGGGCACTGAATGACCAAACGGAAATCACCAGCTGATATCTTTAGGATATCTTTTTTTTTTTTTTTGAGTCTTAAACCATTTTTGCGGAAATTGTAAGGGATCACTTTTATATACTACAGGTAAACCTTAAAATTTATGTTTTGCAACTTTAATCACAAAAATATTTAGACCTTAATCAATCAAAACATTGATGGCCATAATCTCAAATGACATTTTATTTACTTTTTTACTTTAAAAAAAAAAACAGTCAACTAATCCTCAAAGTAACCAAATATCAAAGATATTTTCGTTTACAAAATTCAAAACTGAATTTTTTTCAATAAAAAAACATAAAAATCTAAAAAATATTCTAATGAAAAGATTTAAAATAAACATGTAAAATACCCACTCGTACATGAGAGTATTTAACATGTTATCCCTGCAACAAAATAAAAATTTCTGTATTCTTTTTTCACATTTTTATTTCAAATGTAAAACGTAAAATTCCTTAATCTCTAATTCACATTGAATGTTGAAAATAATGCCAAATTACACACGTTTGTTGGAAATTGGAATTGGCGCTCCCTTTGAGACCTGAGGATACAGAATGAATGCTTTTCTGGTTTTATTATTATTTCTTTTATTATTTGTTATCTCTGTATTTATGCCTTTAACTTTTGTTAAAAAAAAACCCATGTTTTATACTTTTTCGATACTTTTTTTTTTGTGTGTGTTTTTTTTTTATTTATTTACTCTCTTCTATTGCAAAAGATTACCTGGAAAATGTTTAAAGAAAAATAACCACAAAACTAATCCGCTTCTAACGAGACAAAGTAGCGACAATTTTTTCCTGAAAATGGAAGCAAACAAAGAAAACAAAATAAACCAAAAAGTTGTATGTGAATTTAGCAAAAGCTTAGATTGAATTGATTTGTATAGGAATATGTTGGTCGGATGATGTCTAGGGTAACAGGGCCCAAAAGGAATTAAATCAAAGTTGAACTAAGGGAATTGTCAAACACAACCTAAAAGGAATTTCAACTTTTTGCGATAATTGAAATATTTAAGCAAAAAAATCTTTTGCTAAATCTCATACACAATTTACAAAAATATATTTGAAAGAAAAAATTTTTATGAAAATTTAGTTTATTCATAAAACTAAAAAAAGCCCGTTTTTAAACTGCCAACATATGGTATCAAAACCACATCAGTTCTTTGTTAGTATTTTGACAACACCCTCTATCGTATTTAAAACAAAACGTTGTCAATTTGTAAATGAAAAAATAATAAAAGATAGCAAAGCCCCGTTGTCAAATTAAGACGATAGTACATTGTAGCATTTAGGTGGTTTTACCTTTGATATATTTTTTTGGCCAAAAATAAAATTTTCTTTTCTCTAGCAGCAAAATGTTATGGTTGCAAAGCAGACTCAAGTTATCTTAGATCTATTTAATCCAGCCAATTTTTTATCACAGATTAGGGATTGTCACCATTAACATCCCCCACATATAAAAAACCTGTAAAAGTTAAAAATTGTTAACTCTAATCATTGCAAACATTTATGTTACTAAAACATCAATTGTTGTTCGCTTAAGGTTTCCGGTGCTTGATTTACCCAATTTTAGCAGCTCTTAAAATAGAAGACTTCTTTCTGATCACAACAATCACAGGGCATTGTTTCTATAATTTCTTTA
The DNA here is from genome assembly GCA_963931875.1 of Pollenia griseotomentosa. NCBI lineage: Eukaryota > Metazoa > Arthropoda > Insecta > Diptera > Polleniidae > Pollenia > Pollenia griseotomentosa. The sequence goes on from OZ007561.1 coordinate 15,754,268, forward strand.
AAAAATGAACCATCGTCATGATATTTTACCATGTTTCTGGCAAAATAGTTTTTTCCAGCGTTTAAAAAGCTGCAGTTGAGAAAGTAAAAGTCATAACATTGTGCTGTTACTTCGACTTCTTCATTTTTCATTGGACAAAAATAAACTGTTGCCTTTACTTCTGATTCATTAAATGAAAACAGTCGCGGTCAAGGCAAAAGCAAAAAACAAAAAGTTGTGCACGTGCAGTGTTTGGTTTGACAGACTGAAACTTTTAAAAGATCCCTTAGTTAACGAAGATGGGACGTTGTGTTTTGTGTTGATTTTGCAGTTTGAAGTGCGTTTTCTGTCTTTAATCACTTGTTGGAAGAAAATGAATCAGAAGTAAAAGCAACAGTTTATTTTCGTCCAATAAAAAATCAAAAAGTGGAAGAAAAAGCATTTTGTTATTTTGACAGCAGTTTTTTAAACCCTGGTTTTTTCCTCGCCAAAAAAAAAAAAAATAAAATATAAAATATTGTCGTTGGTTCTTAATGGCTGGTAGCATGTTCCGGGCGTTTCTTAGCCGATGTTCCCTGTGATCATCTGCTGCCGTATTCTGTAATTCGCTTAGCTAAAGCTTAATCTCGATCGCTTAAATTCCCTAGAGAATACAAAATTTAAATATTTAAGCGATGACATTAAAAGCAAAAATTGCGGCGAAATATATTTGTATCGCATTGCCAAATTTAGCAATGCACGTTACAGAATTACATTTGTAGCCAAAAGTTGCTAAATCAACTTTATAGATTTTTAGCGATAGAGATTTAGCTTTAGCGAATTACAGCATACGGCTGCTGGTCCGATTTCTGTTAGTCCTACTCTTTTAGTTTCACCAAATGTTGAGCATTTCCTAAGCGTTGATTCGGATAGCTGATCGGGCTTTATATGCGGTTTTCTTTAACTTATGATTATCGTAATAGTTTCTTTTGTTATCGCCACTAATAAATCAATGCAAAAATGAGAACTCTTTCGTTTTTTAACGGCTCTCGGTTACAACTCATAGCCAAATTCCTTCTTTCTAGATGAGTCCTAATGGTAACAAGCAAGGCTGAGCTGGCTGTAATTTTTTTTTTTTTTGTAAGGTGTTGGACACTTAGAATACATATAGCTCCATCCAAAAATGGGACAGCTAGCAAAACTCTCTCTATCTCTCTCTTTATGATGCGGTCAGCTGTATGAATTCGCTTTGGTTACAAGTCATCATCTTCGAGTTCTTTTGGCTGACTTAGCTGATTTTTGTCTTTCGTATCAGAATCACAACTTTCAAACAGCTCAAATAATCTTTCACGCGTTGAAATCGATAGAACATGTTTCGGATTTCCCACGGTTGGCAATTTATGTGTATTTTAGGTGCAGTTTTTTTTTTTTTTTAATTTAAAAAGTAAAGCAAAATTTGACGAAAATAATGCTTTGTAAACAACGAAATCGAAATTTTCAAAGCAATAAAAACTTTTTTGTTGCTACTTTTTTGTTAAATGACTAAAGATCCAATTGGACGTGACATAAACATAATGTCATAGCCGTAACGATGACCATAGAAACCAAAATTCCATTGGTTTCTATGGGTATGGTTATGTCGTTATGGTAAGGTCACCTATTTTCAAAAACAGTGCTGCCATAAGGTTGGTTCAAACAGCTGTTTTGTGAGGTTACGATTAAGTGAGAATAACTGCCAATGTTTTATAATTTATTAAAGACACAAACCATATTCATCCGCATTTTTAAGTTGGGTTCATAATTTTACTTGACTACTTAATCTAAATTCATGAATATTGAATACCTTTAGTGATTTTACAGTGAAGCACATAAATAAAACAAATTATTTTTTAGAACATTTGAAAAAATTAAATCATATAAACGAGCAGAAAAACACATTTGTTTGAGTGCGAAAATAATAATTCCCGTCTATACACAGATTTAACTAATGGTGGATAATATCACATCATACAACTAAACAGACAATAAAAACCCCCAAACAACATGTCTGAGCGCACATCCAACAAAAACCTTCCATTTTAAGCTTTTACTACAGGTAAATCTGCAGTTAAACACATACAGATACAAAATCCAATGTCAATATTTATCTAAGCGATTTTTTCAATGCCACACGCAAAAAAACACATAAAACCCAGAAAAAGTAATGAAAAAAATATGAGTAGAAAACAAAATTCAAAAAAACAGTCATAAATCTTCTAGAATAATAACCAAATGATGCCCTTTTACCAATAGTGGCTAACAAACAACTTTTTGCCACACTGGAGTACACAATTCCTGATCTGTTGTAAGTTTAATGGTTGTTTTCTATGTTTTCCTTTTTTTTGAGCAAGTTTGGCAGATGTGTGTGTGTGTTTGTTTGTGTGTAAGCAGATTTGCATTTTTCTCCGCCATGATGTAGAATTAACATTCCAACTTCGGCCAAAAGTCAGAGGTAGTTGTAGCCTGCTCTGACTATTTAAAGCAAACATTTTGTTTAGGATACGGCACACAAACCTCTAGACTTTTAACCGCACAAATACAAACACATCAAGTTCCACCAACAGCTTCCCAACAGACCAAAACAAAGCAAAATTTAAATGAGTTGTAGAATAAGCTTATCATAAGATATTTAATACAACATGACAACCATTATGATTGCAAATGACTTATTCTCGCTATAGTTTTGAAAGTGTTTCTGAGAATGATGTCCCGTTATTTGATGTGTGAATAAATTTCGTATAATAAGTTAAAGTTTTCAGTCTTTGTGTTTTGTTTAAAGAGTGAAGTGGCTTAAAGTGTTTTAAACAGTGTCCAATTTAAAAAAAAAGTAATTAAATATTAGATATATAATTAAAAAACTTTTTGTTAATATGCCGTATAAATTTAAACAGAGTGTTCGTAAAGAATCGAAAGAAGTTGTTGAATTGCTTTTAAATACTAATAAAAGAAAGGGAAGCAATTCAAGTGAATTTCCAGCCAGCTCTATTGAGATTGGTTCTTTCAATGATGAAGATTTTGAAAAAAGTTATTACGAATTTTCAAGTTCGGAAGAAAATTTTGATAATATAATTCATGATATGGATATAAGAGAAGAAATTGCTGTTTGGGCTGTTAAACATACCATAACAAATAGTGCTGTAAATGATTTACTAAACATTTTAAGAAAATCGTTTCCTTTTTTGCCAAAAGATGCAAGGACTTTAAAACAAACACCGCGCGACTCGCCAATTGTTCCAATACAAGGCGGAAATTATGTACATTATGGGCTAAAAGATTGTCTAACCGATTTCCTATCATCTGAAACGTTTATAAATAGCTCTATTGATTTGAATATAAACATAGATGGATTGCCTGTTGCAAAAAGTTCTCTAGCACAAGCGTGGCCAATTCTTATTAATATTAATGGTACCGATTCAGTATATACAGTTGGTATTTATAGTGGAAACAGTAAACCAAAAGATGTTAATGAGTTCTTACACCCTTTTATCAACGAGTTAACCGAAATTATGAGTGAACATTTAACTTTCCGTAATAAACAGTATAAAGTTAACTGTCGAGCATTCATATGTGATGCACCGGCAAGGTCACTAGTTATGGGAATAAAATCACATACCGGCTATAGTTGCTGCCACAAATGTGTTCAAAAGGGTGATCATATAAACAACCGGATGGTGTTCAAGTATGAAGATAACATACTACGAACTGATGAGAGTTTTAGAAAACGTTTAGATAAAAATCATCATAAAATAACTAGTCACATGATTATAGAAGACTTTCCAATAGACTTAATAAGATCGTTTCCCATGGATTATATGCATGTGGTTTGTCTGGGTGTTGTAAAGACTTTAATGAATGCTTGGATAAAAAAAAGAAATACACCATGTTCGCTTCAAAAGGACAAACTTTGCAAATTAAATCAGGAAATCTTGTATTTAAAAGGACAACTTCCACGTGAGTTTAACAGAAGTACAAGAGATATCAATGAGTTCGAAAGATATAAAGCTACTGAATTTCGTACATTCCTTCTGTATGTTGGACCATTTATATTAAAAGACATTTTAGATGAAAAGCGATATTTGCATTTTCTCCAACTGAGTTTGGCTATGAGAATTTTATTGAACACTGAACAATGCAAATCAAACAATACCTGTGCTGATACATTACTGAAGAATTTTGTGAAGACATTGCCTGATTATTATGATAATTTTATTTCAACATACAATTTCCATTGCCTTACACATCTAGCTGCAGATTGTTTACAATATGGATCAAGAAATATGTGGGTAAACAAAACAAAAACAATAATTAAATATATTTTGTAAAATAATAAAACAACTTTGTATAATTCTAATAAATAAAATCACTACTGTAGTTCAGTGTGCAAATATTATTTGGTTATATTTTTAATAATTGTTAACAGGATTAGAAAAGTATTTTTCTGTAAGCTTATTCTATAATTAGAATTCTTAGCTTACATTATATTATAGGCAAGTAATATTATCGCAAGGGTTCAGTTTTCATTATTAAACAATTGCTAATAAGCCTTTTATAATAGTAATCACAACACTTTTTTAAGCTTAAGGCTTATGTTAGTAAGCTTGCTACAAGTTCTTTCCATATCGTTTTGGTTTGTTGGGTTCATTCATCAAATAAAATTTTCAGTTACTGCTACAACTACATCTACTGATACCACTACAACATTTGTAACTACACCAACAATAAACACCAGAATGCTTTACATTCAATTTATTGTAACGAAAATCAATAAAAAGTACGTTTCAAAACGTCATGAACTCTCGTGCAAAAGAAAAGAGGTCGGTGATGATAAAATTTCGTAATACGAAATAAAAAACATTCCGTTGTAAAATAAAAAAAAAAAAATGAAAAATTACATTTACCGTGATGTCATGATGAAAACAAAAAACTACTATTGTAGTATTTACTCATTTAGTATAATGCGAAGGTCGTGAGAGAAATTTCGATTGAGTTAAAAATAACAAATAGTTATACGTCCGTTAATTGCACAGTTCAACTTATGTGACGATCTTGGAACTGAAGAAACCACGAAAACTTCTGGGACCTAAAATTGGCAGTCAGGTAAAAAATATCTGAACTGGTCAGCATTAAGTAACACAGAAGGCAAACCCCCAAATTTTGTATTCTGGAATTATTTAAAGCCTTTTGGTATATATAACGCTATTTAATTTATGTTTTATTCACCATTTTCGTATTTATACGAACATTTTTACATTTACGCTCTTGTGATTTAAAAACTTAACGATAGTTTTTGCAACTAATACGCCAACCACGGTAACCTTTTTTGTAAAAGCTTTGTTAACAGTGTCGTATTTGTTATCGTTTTTTGCTTACCACGATACCATTTTTTAAAAACGCCGAACACTTTCCAAATGATGATTGAGTTACCGGTAGGAAAGACAATGCTTCAGGTAAATACCTCTTGGTGTTGCACTCCCAGGTGATATTTGTAGGTGCATCCAATAACTGAAGATTGTCTTTGCCTTTAAATTGATGGATCATCTTAGAATCACGGCTGACCAGACCTAATATAAGCTGCGTTCGTTTACCCCAAAATTTGTACAAATTTGTACTGGATTTTACTGAAATGCGTTCGCGTACACATAAATTTGTAAAATTTTCGTTTTACTCACCTACTGGATTTTACTGGAAAAGTAAACGAACGCACATATAGTCTAACGAAAACCAGTAGCAGACTGGCGTTAGGCCAGATCCCGAACTGATTACGTAGATAGCTTGTTTTTGTATTAGGGCAACCTAAAATTTTCACCCTTATCGTGGTTGGTTCTCTTTAATCTATTACCAAACAGTCAAAGGCGTATTTTTAACTCGCCAACCACGATAAGGATGATTAAGACAGGCTGAATTGAAAATCCTTAGTCATTGTAGGAAGGAAGGTTGTTGAAATGTGAGAAAATGTTCATCTCCACCCAGAGATCCGTTAGGTTTATTGGGAATTGCTTCGTTAAAATACAGAAAACAAAAAAAAATAATAGGAAAGTAAAAGGAAAGAAGCTTTTATAGAAGTGTATTAATTACACTGTGCATGAAATTGACACTTTTTTTCGTGACAAGCCGGGCACATGGCGTTTTAACATAATTTAACATAACCGTTTTTGAGTTACGCGAATATATGTTGTGCAACCTCCTCCATTTTCGAAATAACGGTATATCTCGAAAACCAGAGCCAATCTGAAAAAACCGCGGGCACCACTGGATTCAGCGTCCCCGAATTATGTTAAAACGCCATGTGCCCGGCTTGTCAGTTTTTTGAACTAGCATAGTGTTATTATTAATCTACGAAATTCCTAAAAGGTGCATGGGCCCCAATAATTGATCTCCATCGAGTTTTGTCTAATGCTGTTCTCTTGGTTTCATTCTAGGGTAGGTTAACGGTTTTCAATTCAGCCTGCCCTTGTCTTCTCCACGTGTTCTTAGGACTACTTACTCTTCTAATTCCCTGAGGATTAAAGTCAACGGATTTTCTGTTGATATCATCTGGTGCTTTTCGCAAAGTGTATTTTAACCATCTATATTTTCGTGTTTTAATCTCGTGCTCAATTGGAGGTTGTTGTGCTCTAAACCACAGTTCTGGGTTTGAAATTGTTTGTGGCCAGAATATTTTTTTTTATTCGGCGAAGACATTTATTAACAAAAACTTGCAGTTTTGCTTGGAGTCTCCGAACCGTAAAGGAGCACTGACTTTATATTGCTACACTCACAATATTATTACAGTAACGGACTGTAGTTTATTTAAGAAATATTCCGTTCAGTAATTTTTAAATAAATAAACATTTAAAATTCCAAGCAAATTTATTTTTAACTGATTCTAACAGTTATTCAAAAAACTAAGTGCATATTAATACGGATTTTCAGTTGCAGTTAATATTGTCAGTTGATTTGGTAAACTTCTTCTTTATGAAAATTAAATGAAAATGTAATTTAAAATAACGAAAAGTTTATTTAATTTTTACTGTCAAAAATTCAACCGCGGATTCCGAAAAAACAAATCAATATTCAGTAATCTTATAAAAATTAATTGTCAAAGAATTAACTACATATTCCGTAAAAACAAATAAATATTCAGTTATTTTATAAAATTTTACTGTCAAAAATTCAACACCATATTTAGTAAAAACAATTAAATATTCACGGCCTAATTTATAAAAAACAAAACCGGTTAATAAAGGGTTAATAAAATGGATTTTCATACAAAATCCGTTTAATAAACCCTTTATTAACATGTTTTATTTTTTATAAATAAGGCTGTCAGTATTTTATATAATTTTACTACCAAAAATTAATTTTTACTTATCTATAAAAAATGAATTGCTTGTTTTGTGTAAGCAATTCCCATTTTCTATTTGTTAAAATAATTTAGTTAAATACATCAAATTTTAAAAGTAAAATAATTGCGAAGCCATATCGGTCATGCTGCTGGTGTCTTATAATTGAGAGTTCTTCTGTAAACAACGTGGTCAGTACAACAAAAGTAAAACAAACGTGTGTAACTGGGTAAGTAAATAAAAATATTCTCCCTCTCTCGCTTATAAGAAAAACAAGCGGACAGGTGTCTGTCTGGTATTTTTTAGAAATTCGGCTCTTTTGTGGAGTAAACGAAAATTTAATAAAATAACTGAATATTTAATTGTTTTTACTGAATATGGGGTCAATTTTTTGACAGTAAAATTTTAATAAATAACTGAATATTTAATCGTTTTTACTGAATATGGTGTTGAATTTTTGACAGTAAAATTTTACAAAATAACTGAATATTTATTTGATTTTACGGAATATGGTGTTGAATTTTTGACAGTAAAAATTAAATGAGATTTTTGTTAAAAATAAATGAAAAATAGGTAGACCGGTTTTTAATTGAACTTTCATTTATTTTATATTACAATGTCAGTTAATTTTACGTACAAAATATTGTGAGTGTATTAGATAATTTATTATAAATTGCAATGTTGGCTGATATCCAGAGCTAAATCAAGATTTTAAATGTCTTTTTGGCCGTATCTTTAGGATATCCTCCAAGCATCCGACGGAGACTGCAATAATACTGCCCACGCAGCAAAAGGATTCTTTCTTTTTAGCTGTTGTCCTTACAGAGAAAAGCGGTACATCGTCGTGGTATTAAAGCGCACTGACTTTGTTTTATTGCCGCTTATTATCAATCCTCCACAGTTCTCTTTGGTTACGATGTTGTTTAACATTTTCTGCATATCACGATGTTTGTAGGACAATAGGCAGATATCATCGGCGTAGTCTAGGTCGGTTAGTCTTCCAGGCAAGCCCATAGTGATTCCTAGCGATGGTTCCATGGATTCATTCATAATAAGGGTGATAGGACAAATCCCTGCCTCATGCCTGTTTTGATAGTTATGCTTCCACTGACTTAATCTTCGTGTAGTGCGGAGCAAGTTGCATCAGAATACATCATTTTACAAGCCTGATCTTTTTGGTGCAGCGGCCGATCCTTTTGAGGTAGTTTTCGACCACTTTTTCGTTTGAGTAGTGCCCGCGTGGACACGGTCTTTAACGAAGTCCAATTGAAGTCGTCAAAACATTGGATTATACGTTCGGGAAACTTAAGCTTTTCTCTTCCTTGCACAGTAGAGCGATTTTGGTGACCATAAGCACCCGATAATGCTGGAAAACTACCATTTTGTACTAAGCTTTAACTATTTTTGCGCACTCTTCGGTTGTTTAACAATCCGTATTCGTAAATGGGAAATCTTTCACTTAATAAATGCCACTTAAGATGGCATATACTTAACAGCTGACAAAGTAAGTCAGTCGTTGCCACTACGTATTTTAACCAATGTTGCCACAGTATACAAATTACATTTTTTATTTTATCGGATAGTTAATAAAATGGAAAAAACTTAATGGTAGCTTTATCGTTAACGATAGCTATTATTTACGTTAACTATCAGGAACTTTATAATTAGGATGTAATAATGGCCCTAAGAACACTAGCAAGTTGACATCCGAAGACCTGACCTAATTTACCTATGAAATATCTTTTCTACGGAGACATTTTTGCACATCGTACAGAAGTTCGATGTGTCAGATACTTATAGTAATCTAATTTTAACGATAGCACAACGACCTGGGGGCTACTTTCTATTGTGGTGAGGAAGAAATTTCGATGCGAAAGCTTAATGCCAAATTGGTACTCTCTATCAATTTCGCAAAATTTTTGGAAAATGAAGCATCACTGGCAATAAAAATTAAAGATAGCGTTGATTGACAGTAATGAAATGCTAAAATATGTAAAATTATTTGAAATTGGAAAATTTAAATAAAATAAAATAAATATTGATGATTTGCGAAAAGAAAAAAATTAATAGAAGCGAAAGACAAATGCGCAAACGCATTCAAGAGTTCCAATCGCTAGATTTGCTAGCATTTTCTTTCGCTTCGCCATAGAGAGTAGCCCCGCTCTTTATACAACTATGGTAGTCCTTAAACATTCCCTGACCATTGACTGATTTTTAGCGAAGCATCGCCGGTGATAACTTTTTAGTTGTGGTTTAAAACCAATTTGTGAAGAGATCTTAAAAATGTCGGATTTGTGATAGTTTTTGCTTATAACAAAGGGCGAAACTTGGACTGCTGTTGGATGTGAATGTATCCTATTTATTTTTAGTGGATGTAAGATATCTCCAGCTCCTTAGCGAAAAGTAGTGCATGGTCTGGAAAATCATTTACATATGTATTAAAATCTTGAAATTCTTACACTGTTGACATAAAAAATTAATGACTTTTCTTGCATCGACATGCAAGAGCGGTTAGTAAACGCATTGTGTGTCATCCAATGTTTAAGACTACTATGCGATTAGGTCGTAAGCCTGGTTCTCATGCAAATCTTATTTACAATTGAGGTTTCTACTCCACGCTTAAACTATTAAGCAAAATTTTTTTTTTAGCAAACTCTTTGCGATTAAATATAAAACCAAAAAGATCAGCCCACCCTCATACCAAAAACTAGAACAATAAAAATTAAAACCTCCCATTGTCAATATTTTCTCAACTTTTTAATTTCACCTGTCTGCCAATGAAAGGATTTGCGGATTTAGCGATTGTCAGAAATGTTTTATAACTGTCATATCACAGTCGAATGTCCACGATGGCATTGCCATTGAATTTAAGTCATCAATCATTCATTCATGCAATTTATGACGGGAAAAACTAAACAGTTTAGTTTCAATATTTGTGCAATGTTTTAAAGTTTCTTACTCGTTTTTTTTTTTTTTTTTTTTTTGCCTTGCTCCTGTCATTTCTTGCTACAGTAGACTTTATAGGGTGTATTCTTTCGAGGTGGAGTAATGTGTAAAATACGATTTGCAAACACTCTCTCAAGATTATTTGTATAGCCTTCACAATAGGTTTTTGTAATTTCTTAGACAATGTCTAAGACCCTGTAAGGTACTTATGTATATAAATTCTGGGTCCTTATTAGTAAGAAGTTCATTTAACGTTGTCCGTCTATCCATGTGTATGTTGAAATCAGTCTTCCGAAGATCCCAAAAATGAAGGGGATTAAGTTGTTATTTATGCCTCATATACTGCGTTAAAGTTTTCTCTTGAAATTCAGCTAAACCAGTTCATAAATGACTGATATATGAGCAAGAAAACATAACCCTTCGCAATGTGGAGTGCTCTTATTCGCATTACATTCAGGTTTTGAGAGCCGAATGTCCACCTCCGAGAAGAACACCCGGTTTTATGGAAAACTGTTTGTAGTATTTGCGGTAGAATAGTTTCTGATTTTTATTTTCTTTGTTCAGTTTATACAGGTTTAGACATTTACCGTGTTTGTGTGTGTGTATTAATGTTAGTAGTAAAGATAGAACAACAGGAGCTAAGAAAGAGAAAAACCCAACAAAAATCGCAAGAAAAAACGTATGATATCTGTCAAAATATTTCAAGCATCATTATTGGCACGTTTGGTATTTGTCAAGTGAATTTAAGAGTTTGTTCAACTTAAATGTTGATATTTGAAAAATATTTAGAAACGTATTGCGTTCATTTGAATGAGGTAATAGATGTTAGCAGTAGAATACTAATAATTTGTTAGAGATTTTAAGGTAAAGTAAAAATGTTTTTTATTTTGAATTTTTTCTTAAATATCTTTAAAAGTTTTTATTAGTCATAACCTTAAACTTTTAAAACAATTCTAGGCAAACAAAAAGTAGAAGCTTATAAACTTTTAATTCTTTTATTTCAAAATAACGTTGTGTACATATATGTAAGTATTAGTGCGCACACACAGAAAAAAATCATAGATTGAAAATCATAATAAATTTCTGCAAAAGTATAAACTTTATTTAAAATTTTCATTGTTTCTTATGAAAAATGAAAATGAAAAATGTTAAATTAACATTGTTCAATATTGAAAATAAATTTGAAATAAAAAATGTTAAAATAACATTGTTAAAGACTAAAATAAAAATCCTATTAGAATTGTTTGTATTTCTTTTATTAAAGAAAAACATAAATTTTTTTATTTTCATGTTTAAAATCTATAAATGTATATAAAAATGAAAAATGTTTGTGTGTTTGTTGGCTTATAGACTCCTAAACTACTGAACCGATTTTCCTAAAATTTTTACAGTAACATCAATAGGCTACTTATTTTTTTGATAGGGGCAGGAGAATTGGTACACCCAAAGGATGCCAATATGAAATATCGTATATCTTAAGAGCGGCTGCACGCATTTTGTTATACTTTTGTAGTAGGATCTTCTAAGCCCAAAAATTGAAATAAAATAGCAGCGGGGGAAGTGGCACCCCCCATAGGACGCCAATGTTTAATATCGCATATCTTAAGAACTGTTATAGTGAGAATGTTCAAAGTTTGTAGAAGTCACTCTTATAGTATACTACACTTTTGAAAATAAAAATAAAGCGGGTAGGCGCAGGGGGGAAATACCTAGCATAGGATGCATATATTAAATATCTCTCAACTGAAGAACTATTAAAGGGAGAGTCTTCAAACGTGGTTAAAGCAGTGTAGCGAAGCGCACCGGGTTAAGCTAGTTATTTATAAAAAGAAAAAAATGCTCAAAATTTACGGGAATGGTAAATTAACATGAACTATAGTTATTTTAAAATGAAATAATGTTGTTCGCAAGTTATTGTTAAATCATGTAAAATTAACATGAAGTAACTATGAAGCAAAATCATTGACGAAAAATGTAAAATTAACCTTGTTTTTGAGGATTTTACATTGATTTTTTTCTGTGGGCAACAGTTTTCTTCGCTTTTGCTTGAATATTTTTATATTTTCTCACAAAATGTCGCTTCTTTCTTAAATTTGGTACAAAAAGAAAATCCATACAAATATAATTTTTCTGTCATTTAAAAAAGTTATTGATCCGTAAATAGCTGTCTAATCGATAAAAAAAAAGGAAAAAAATTCTCTCTCATATTTTAACCAAAAAAAATACTTTTTATATAAAAAATCTTTAGTCGCTTATATCGATTTTTAAGTCGATATTTCATGTAACAGTTTAAAAAAATGTTAAATTGTTAATAATTCCGCAAATAAGCGGTAAAATAGAAAAATGAGCGAAATCAGTGATTACTCATATTTTATATAAAAAATCGAAAATGAACCCGGCTACAGTCAAGAATGAAAAATTATCAATAATAATTTTTATTAATTTTCATGCTGTAAAATTCCTTTCTTCATAAAAACAATTTAATGAAAATTAAATTTGATGAACCTTAGCCTAATTAAAAATATTGGAAATATGGATTAAAAACCATAAATAGTTCAACAAAATAACCACAATACTAATTATCGAAAATGTCTTTGATCGTTAATATTCCCGTCAAGAAGTGTTTACTATAGATGTGCTTAGTCATCTCTCGACGAGTCGGGCTTCAACTCGTGTGTGTTCAAATTTCTTTGGTTTTGAAAATCCAAATTTTAAACAGCACAAACCATTTCTCGCACATTGAAATTTATTAAGCATACTTAGAATAAACACGATGTTAATTGTGACACACCTAACAGCCGTACCTAAATAAGAGCGGAAGGCGGAACGTTTTCTTCCGCTTAGCTTTAACGCTGATATACCATACCTAAACAAAAGCGTCAACGTTGTGTCACAAACAGTATTGTTAACTTTCTTGTTTAATAGAACCCACATAATAGAAATAAAAAGAAGAAAAAACCGCTAGATTGACAAAAAATAGCTAAATTGCCATTATTTATTTACAAGAGCGGCCAACTTCACTATTAAACGCTCTGCTAAAATCGGATTTTCCAACTGCAAAGCGTTGACGCCGCGCTATTTAGGGATGCTTCACACAAATTGTATGGGCATGAGAATTTTTGACAGCTAGAAAACGCTGTCCGCTCTTGTTTAGGTACGGCTGTTAACGTCAAGTTTTGTACCCAACTTATTTTGGCATTTCTTAGTTTCAGTGTTAGACAAATTCAACCATGTTTAGGTACACAATTGAGCAGCGCGTTAAGATTGTTAAAGCTTTTTACAAAAATGGGCTTTCAAATGAAAATGCATTTCATGCACTGCGTGATTTTTTCGTTCACCTCAGTGGTTTTGTTAACAAGCAGAGTTTCCGCATTTGGACAAATGGGAATCCACGAGTGATTGTTGAAAAGCCGATGTATCCACAAAGAGTGACTCTTTGGCAGTGTTGAAAACTTCAGTACTTTGGTACTATCTTCAGTACTTTTTCATATTAAAAATACCGCAGTACCCCCGCGTTGTTTTCAGTACTTTTTTATCCTTTGAGCTTTTTAACTGTGATGTGATCATTTCGATAGCAGGCTTATGCTAGGAACACAACTGGGACGAACGACGAATTTCGCCCTACACGACGAATTTTTTAGTAAAAATTCGCTGAGTAAGTTCGTCGTATGAAACACAATAACGACGAATAACTAACAGCTTTATTAATTGAAAAAGTTCTTTGCTGTTTGTGCAAAGAGAGAGAAATAGTGTGACCATATAAAAAAAAGTTTACTTAAAAAACACAAACATTAACAAAAACACAATTAAAAACTATTCTTATGGTTATCTTCTTTGTATATTTATTTGAAATGCGATTAAATAATAAAGAACAATTATTAAAGTAAAAAAGTTACTTTATATACCAAAATACTTGAAAACTAAAATCAATCATGGTCACCCGGTACTGATTTGTTCGTCGTTCGCCGTCGTATGAAATAGAAATAAATCTATTGCAAAGTCGCCGCGTATGACGAATTTCGGCCGACGCCATGATTGTGTGTATTTTCATATACACAAATATATTTTATTTTTGGCGACGAATATTCGCGGCCAAAAATTCGTCGTTCGCCCCAGTTGTGTTCCTAGCATTAGGCTATCTATCATTTATTTGTTGCAAAATTTATGTTGTGTTTTAAAAATAATTACCGACGTTAATATTGAAATGCAAAGCGTGGACGCCAGAATTCATATTTTGCTTTCCAGAATGGGATATTTGTTCTTACAACTGGCAAGAAAATTTATAAAAAGGGATGCATAGGCTAATATGGTAGTGGAAAATTTAAATGAAAACCATATTTATAGAAAAATGCAATGTTAAGCAATTAGTTTATAAAGTAAAAGAAACTTCGAAATCGTTTTATTGGACAATTTGCGAAACATTAAGAACTAAACTTTGTTTTGAACATAAAACCTTAAAAGTAATAATCAGCTTCACTCCAGAAAATATTGTTTCCGAAAAAACCATTGGCATAATACTGATGCTATTAATGTTATTTACAAACGATAAAGAAAATTATAATAATAAATAAGTTCTCAATTCCGTGTTCTAGTGGATCTTTCAGCAATTAAGCATTTCAGAACTGAATATATTTAAATTTCTTGGAAAAATATAGCCAAAATTAAGAACGAAACTAATGTTTGCTGACATTTCACATATTGCTTTTGGTATTTTATCGACACCACATTTCTGAGAATCAATTGAACGCACAATTTCAAATGCAAAATGATGAAAAAGCAAAAGAAGAAATCGTTAACACGTAGAAACTGTTGCAAGTTTGATAAAAACTAAAGATCTATTAAAATCAACTGGTAGTTGCTGTTGTAGTTATAATATATCTTATTTTATCTTAAAGTAAATTTGCTTTATCTTATAACATTGATTTCAAATCACGTGCTTTTAAAATCACAAGTGTGATTTTGTGGGATTCTAAAAGTCATACCGTTTTTATGTTTCTTTGTGTGCTTTCGCAATTGCAGATCACACCAAAACACACAAAAACGGAACACCAAAACATCACACTTGTGATTTAAAAGGCACATGTGATTTGATATCACGTGATTTGAGCTAAAGTGATTTTCAGAACAGGCCTGATAAATACTTAATTTGCTGTTAAATACTTAGATAAATGAATTCCAATAAAATATTTTTTGTTCCTTTTACATATTTTCATCAAAAATCAAAAAAGTACCATTTGGTAGGAAAAATACTCTTTTAGCTGAAGTTCAGTACCATTTCAAAATTTCAATTTTGCAACACTGCTCTTTGGTGCAGTTAATGGGCTAACGGCGGCGTCGGGCCTTACTTTTTTGAAAATTGGGTCGGCCAAGCAGTCAGCGAGAATGGTGTTCGCTATTGCGAGATGATAACGGACAAATTGAGGATATGGACCTGGAAAATGTATGCTTTCAACAGAATGGTGGCACATGTCACACAGCCAACGAAACAGTGCTCTTTTGCACGAGAAATTCAATGGCCCCGCTATATCATGTCGTGGAGAGTAAGGCAATTAGCCAAGAACAATTCAAGAGCTAAAGGATGAGATAATTCGGCATATTAATGACACCTGAACCTCAATTATGTCTCAAAGTCATTGAATATATGGACAATCGAAGCAGTGGCAAGCATTTGACCAATACTTTGTTTCAGACATAATTTTCATATTTTCGTCTATAATAATAAAAAATATTAAGATAATTCTACGAAAACTGTTTGTTTTATTTACAATAACCATCGTGTGTTTTGGTTGGATCACCCTTTACAACTATAAGATAAGTTTTACTTTATATGGGTTGCTTTTTAGTGCTAAAAGCTATTTTATGAAATTAAATTGACATAAAATCTAGCAAAACACTCAAATTCGTCACAAAAATCTAGACACTTAGAAGTTTTTCATTGTAGATTAGGTATGGGATGTGGACTTTTCGGAACCTCATTTTCTGAGGTTTGGAAAAAAAATGCATACGCCAAAAAATGAAGGGGCGGGACACGACAAGGGAAAAGTGGACCTTAATATAAAAATTTACAAAAAAAAACTCCATTACTGCCAGAGAGTCACTTATTTTATGAAACAAGAGTAAAAAAATTTAATACCGCCAGTCATAAATGCAATTAAAAAAAAATGTGCAAAATCGTATATCAATATGTGCATTCCGCCACTATTTATGTTAGTTTTTGTAACAAAATTATTAATTTCTTAGGACGGTGGTTCCACATTTGGATACATAGCTCAGATCCTACTAAAAAATTTGACACCAAGTTTGTGCATTTCTTTTGAGTTTTTGGAAAGTGAGCGTGTTTTCAACAGACGTACAGACAGATGGGCATGGCTAAATCAGCTTAACTTACTCCAGGACTCAGAATATACATATATACTTTATGGGGTCTTAGATGAATATTGCAAAAGTTTCACATGGATTGACAAACTTAGTATATCATCTCCTCAACTAGTTGTGAAGGATATCAGAAATATATTAAAAAAATGGACATTTTGTATGGGAGTTCCCTTATTGGATATAACCGGTGGGTGTGTTAGGAAATACATTTGACCCATCTGGGGGATGCAACCGCCATTTTGTGCGGGAGCCTCTAGGTGTTGATAAGGGGCAAATATGCTTTTAGAAAATGTTTAGGACAAAAAACTATCCTTTAGCTATTGTAAATATTTACCAAGTTGCTACTGTTTAACTAAACGACGTTACTACATTGATAGGAATTCGAACTCTAAGCGATTGATTTCTCCTAATCTATTGAAACCAATAAACTTAAATCCTCAAAAATATTATTTTCCATCTCAACAATTTATTCGTGTGAAATATTGCTGCCAAACAACTGTCGATGATGAGCATTGATTGAAATAAAAATTGTCTTTATAACAAACACAATAAAGAATTTAAAAAAAGACAACAACAAAAACAGTTAAAAAAATACATACAAAAATATGTTAAAACATACAGCAGTAAGCCATAAAAAACAATATGCACATAAATAAGTAAATCTTAGTGTACCGTACAGAATACTCATAGACACTTATACATACATATATCCATATTAATGTCACACAAAAATTTTGGGAAGGGATATATGTTTGAAAATACTCAAGATTGAGAAACAGTAGTTAAGAAAATATTTAAAGATAATATTAAAAAATAAAAAAGAATTAACACCCATCGGGTCCATGTGTTCAGATTTCTCAACGAAGTCTTCTTTGAGCTCCATACACTTTGTCCAAAGTTTCTCCAACTTTTTTATCCCTTTTAAAAAATAAGATTTGTCAGATCATCGAAATAGGTGCATATTTGTTTGTAAGATGATTTCATCTTCTTCCGCGGAGCCATTTCTTCAGGTTAGGAAACAAGAAATAGTCACTCGGGGCTAAATCCCAAGAATAGGCTACATTACCTTTTACCATTTTTCTTGTCAAATCACGACAAAGTCTGCGGTTAATGGCTTTCAAACATAAAATAAATGACGCAGCTTATTAAATCTTTCAAGAAGATAACTGACATATGCCTATAGGCAAGAGCAAGTTAGTATGTTAGCAGGAGCAGTGTAGCATTTGTATTTCAAACCAGTTTTCTGTTGTTCTTCTGGCAGGCAGAAATTTGTTAAAAAACAGTCCTTAAAAATAATATTTAAAAATGACGAGGTAATGAAAACGTTATAATTAATGGTGGGCGCCACAGAGTTTAACGCCTCTAGATTATGCAAGTTATGCTCGAGACCGCAAGCCACTATTAAAAATAAAGTAAATTCCTGTACTCTCGGTTATTTCAAACGTTCCCGAACCTTTATGCACATTAATGTAACATACCAATCGACCTTATTGCGAAACTCATATCGACTACCATTTTGGAACCAGACAAAGTTTTTAAGTTCTTCAAAACTTTATGATACGATATCTTTCTTATAAAGGCAATTCATCAATGTGTTCATATTTTAATTGTGGGTAAACATTATTAAGAACAAATTCTTAGGGATCATGACACAGAGTTGCCACACAAAAATTAAAAGATTGTTGGCAATGCTGTCATCTGACACCCTCATCGCATATATATTTTTCATTGCTAAGTCTAGAACAAACATTAGTCCCGAAAAAAAATATCTTTTTAATGAATTTGGCTTCAAGTGATTTTGATCCTCGATAGAGATTTTCTAACAATAGGATCTTTACATTAAGCATGATGTCGCCTACGACGCGTGTTTTTGGCGGCAAGTGTAAAATTCTAACATTTTGCTTATAAAAAATTTTTACCTATATTTTGTAAATTGTTGTCAGATTTGCCTATTTCACATATTAATTTTACATTTTCTAAAGTAACAACTAGTTACTTTTTTTGCAACACAGTTACCAATGAACGAATAAGAACTAAATGTGAAAAAGTTCCCTGATTGTTGCAGCAAAAAATCTTAATGTAAATAACCGTGGATTTAAGAGGGGACTTTAAAGAGAAAGTAAGCTTTGTCGTAGCGACATCACCCTTAATGTAAATGGGCTCTAACCAGTTTAATACCTGGTTTTACCAGCCATGTGAGTGCCCCTGCAGGCTAGCTGGTAGTGAGCTAGTCTTTCAGTGGGGGGGTTGCGGGTTTGATTCCCGCCGGAGACTCTGGTCTCCTGCAAAGAAGCGAAGAGCTTCGCGGGATAAGCTTAGGGAATAAAAAAAATAACGCTTCTTTGTAAAGTTTGCTTTAGTACCAAGTAATCCAGAAATAGTCTCGACTTTTAAAGAAAAATAGGGCTTTAGAAATCTTTTACGCCCAATTGGAAATTGTAATTTTTACAAGTTGCATTTTTGTCATTATTTACTAACTGGCAACCACTGTATTGTATTGACACAATACAAATCGCAACAACTGCCACTTGAATTGATTGCATATATACACACGCTTAATTTTCTAAGTGTTACACTGACACAAAAGCCAAAATAAAAATCCCATAGAAACAAAATAAAAAATAAGCCCGCACTGAAACTACCCTGCAGAAGATTAAGAGTTAATTGTCTAAATACCACTAGTACCATTACTAGAACAAGAAGTACTAGTGCTAACGAGGTTAGAGTTTTTATATAAAAATACTAGTGCATATGAGTACCAGTACTTGATGTAGTACAAGGGCAATACTTGTAGACTGACTTTTTGAAGAAAGTTTTTGTTCACAAACTCAAATACCAGTACGTATTTCTATTTTGATACTGCTTCTTAAATTTGATTTCAAATCATTTATTTATGGAATTTTTATTATAAAAAATGTTAAAATGCAAAAAGCATCCAATATGGTCCAAGTGTACTAGTACACGTCTAGAACCAATAGTACTAGTGATGTTCCAAGCACGCTAATTTGAGCATAAAGATGGTGTAGAAAAGTTTACAGTTGAGAACAAGTACTGGTTATTTTTGTACTCTTTTGGTACTAATTAGATACTAGTTCAATCTCCTGCAGGGTATCGAACACACACTCACACAAAATTGAAAATTCAATCAATACAAACAATAAATTCGTCAATTACACAATTCACAACAGAGACTACCAGAGAAGTTTTATTCTCTCTGTTATCTTCCTTAACTTTTTTTACTTCTTCTACAACAGCAAAAACATAAACTAACATTGCAAGTAAAAAAAAAGTAAAGCAATTTTAGATCTCTTCAAGATGTAAACAATAAGTAGTTTTCTGGGATTTGATTTAGCCCGGCACACATAACATTAAAAAAAGTAGCAAAAAAAAAAGACAACTACCCCAACAAGCATTTTTGTAATATTAACAATAAGAATCTACTTCAAGTCTACACTTTGTGACGAATTAGAGCCTTTTGGTAGATAACCAACAGTTCGCTTTCGTTATATAAAATTGCTTACAGTTCACATCATAGCATTCAACTCAAAAGATTTTTGGCAAATAAGTTGATTAATGTGAACGAAAAATCATTAAAGCATGTATTTCGTGCGAAATGTTTTAAAAATCAATAAAAAAAAATACTGTGAAAAACAACCGAAAAATGTTGATAGATTTGTACTCTATTTATATTACGAAAAACAAGCGAAATGATTCTAGCAACATTTTTATTTTCCGTGCGAAACAAGTGCAGCTCATTTTATTTCGCACGGAATTTTAAGCATCAGCTAATCATTTTATTTTGCGTATGTGAGGTGCGGTTTATAACAAGCGTTTTAAAAAGAAAACTGTAGAAAAGTGCAAAAATTAATAATAAAATTAAATTTAATTTTACTGTGATATTTTTTATTTTTATTTATATTTTTACAATTGTTTTGTTTAATTAAATTTATGTTTTATGTTGTGTTTATGTAAAACAGAATGTGTGTTAAATATTCAAAATGCAGAAATATTGACGAAAGATTATATGTGAGTAATATTATTCCTGTAGAACTAAGTTATCGTTGTTTTTACTAAACTATTATTTTTCAATTGTGTATTTATTTTGATGTTGCCAGATCTAATAAAATATCCCTGATGATGTTGGGAATCTCCAACGAAACGTCGAAATAATCTTTTATTTGCATAGAATACATGACCTTAATAAGCCCGATTTAGAATTTTCTAAGCAAACCAATAATTAAATTTTTTTGTTTTTACTTTAGAAAATTATTTAAATAAAATTATTTTACTTTTTTCAATGACAATTATCAAAACACATGGTTTTTTTTTTAATAGATGGGGATAGTGCAATAGTTTAAACTGATTACAATAGTTTTGTTGATGTTACGTGGTGAATTGAAAATTAGCAATGATTGTAATGTTAATATATTTATTTTGCGCTAAAACATTAGTTTGATTAAAAAAAAGCATATCATGCATATCATCCATCTGAAAACCATGCACATACAAAATTATTTTTTTTTTTAAATTTTAGTGATATTATGTTTTTTACAGCTTTTTGATTGCAAGTTCAAATTTTGAACTACATATTTGAATTAAGTGCAGATTTTATGCATTCATTAACAGTTAAGCTTCGTACAGACGGTGGTCAGATCAATGTTGTCAATTAAATGTTGTCATTAAAATTGACTAAAAATGTCTTGCAACTGTGTGAACATTGTACGCTATTTTCACTTGGCAGATGTGTTAAATTAATGCATCTGACAATGGCACCATTGTCAGAAAAAATGACAACATTGTAAGATCTGACCATCGTCTGTACGAAGCTTAAGTGATAGTGAAAAAATTTGTAATACCAACTAATTTTTTTAGTGCTAGTAAAAAAATACCAATCATCACTAAAGCTGGTAAAAAATAGTAAAAACTAATTTTGTGCAGTGTTATTTAGTGAGAGTGCAATGTTGATTTAAATCAATATTTAGTGCACTGCCCCCATCTATGGTTTTTGTTTACCTTCGCAAAATAATGTTGTATACTTGTAACTAATAAAAACGGTAAGTTTTGAAACACCGCAAGATAGACAATATCGATACATGACAAAATTTTCGTGTGAAATAATCAATGTTGCTCCACATTTTTCGCAAGTTCGAACAGAGTACAAGGCTTAACGTGTTACCTTTTTACTTTCTTTAAATATGCCACTTTATGCGCCAACGAAGCATTA
Source organism: Pollenia griseotomentosa (assembly GCA_963931875.1). Classification (NCBI taxonomy): domain Eukaryota; kingdom Metazoa; phylum Arthropoda; class Insecta; order Diptera; family Polleniidae; genus Pollenia; species Pollenia griseotomentosa. Next base: position 15,776,132 of record OZ007561.1, read on the forward strand.
TTTGCGGGAAATTTGGCTTAACTACTTCAGTTTGAAAACAGTTCAGCTGAAGCCCAATGAGTTCTCAACGAGGGATATTCTGAATATGTTCTTTCGATTTCAATGTGCGAGATATACTTTGGGTGGTTTATAAGTGGTAATTCCGACTCGAAAGAGTAAGAGCAAAAAAGTTGAAAGATGATGAACGAATTCATGAAAACATAACTTAAGAGAGTCTTGCAAAATGATTGTGAGAACCACTCAAGCAGCAATTTTAAAATGCTTCCAAGCTTATCTATAAGCAATGGAATATGCTCGAATTGAATCGAGTGACGTTAAAACACAATTTTGCTTATTAGAAATACAAATTTGTCTTTTTTTTGAATCGAATTATAGCTGGCAATGTAAAATTGATCCATCACGACAAGCTGTGTGGAACCACACATCTTTGAAATAACTATCTTCTGTAAAACTACCAAATATAATGAAGAAGTGACGCTTTAGTAGTCAATCGAAACCAAATGCTTGGAGGGACAACACAAGTAATTGAATACAAATTAGATTATTGTAGTATTAAAAACACAAACACACTTAAACACGCATGCCAGGAAATTATAAAAACACATACGAACCGAGGGAATAGCACTTGCTCCAGGGGAAGGAAATGGTAGTACACATGTCAAAATATTGGTACAAGATGACAGTGTTCGTAGTAAATATTAGCATTTTTTTCGTTCTCTTCGTATTAAAACAATAAACGAGCTCAAATACGTTCAAGGAAATCAATAAAACTTAGTTCTAAAAAAAATTTCAAGGCACGTGAAAGTATTAAACATCTAAAATGTTAAAAATATGTAGTATATAAATGTATTAAGAGCTGAAGAAAAAACTATTACAATGATAACATTAGCACAGCAGCAAGAGTTGAGAGTAACAGTACACAGAAAAAATTAAAAATTGATTTTAATCACAAAATTTGTAGAATCAAGCAAACAATTTTCTGATTTTGCATCTATAACCAAAATGATTATATTGATTACTACAAACATTGTTAAAGTTTTTATTTGTCATTTTTTCAATGAATGATATTTTTCATTCTGTGCGATTTAATAAAAATAATAAGTAAGATTTATATTTATTTATTTATTTTGTTTATTTATTTCAATCCAAGTAATATAAAAAGCCTAGGAGGCCAAAAATTATATATTACATATCGATGGTTTTCTTCCGCAACCTCGTAACTCTTTTCAGGAGAGCCAAAATACGTTTTTTTTACCAAATACACGGAGAGAATTGTGTGCAGAAGTTATGCGGTATGGGCACAACTTATGCACAAATTGTTCACGAAAAACGACCAAGAACAGTTGTTCATAAACTATGCACACTTGTTCATAACTTAAGTTCAGCACTATGAGCATGTCTTATGAACAACTGTGCATAGGTTATGAACATAATTTTCATAGATTGTGAACAACTGGGAAAATACTATGAACAACTGTGCATAGGTTATGAACATCATTTTCATAGATTGTGAACAACTGGGAAAATACTATGAACAACTGTGCATAGGTTATGAGCAAAATTTTCATAGATTGTGAACAAATAGGAAACAATTTTACACCTCCTGCTAATATTAAAGAAACAAAATTTTATTTTATTTTCAAATGTCTTTATTTCAAAGTACAACTAATATTATATATACACATATTTAAATAAAATAAATAATTTACTTCAGTATTAACATGTTTGTTTTATATAATTTATAGTTATTAATTTTTTTACATTTCTATAAAATTCTTATCATAAAACATAGCTTAGTGCTTAATATTGGGTTCAAAACCAACCCGTACATAATATATATACAACAAGTATACAAAAATAACAGCAAATTAACTAAAAATATAAATGAATACCTTCTAAATTTGTAGAAAACATAAAATCACTACTTTGTTGACCTGCGATGTTTTCCATATTAACCACTTCAATGGATGTTTTTCTGCAAAACACAAACAAAAAGTAAACAAAATCAGCTAAAGCAGAAGGCCAGAAATAGTTCGCCAAGCAACTATCCAGTCAGAAAAACAATATATTTAAAACTTTTTGCTATATATTCTTCTAATCCAAGAATTAGGTAACATTCCGATATCCCGCCAAACAAAAAAATTGCAAAATTGTAAGGCGGTATTTACTGATTACTTTTCCGGTTAAAACAAAAAATCGGAAAAAATCAAGTTACGTGGTTGCGGAAAAAAACCATCGATATATTACCTCAGATAATTTAAAATAAATAAAAAAATAATTAACAAAGTAATTGAATTGATCAAATTAGTCACAAAATTATTTGTTAGAGTCAATGAAAATTTTTACTGAATGAATTTAAATTTGATAAAAACAAAGCTAATTAAGCTTTGTATAGCTAGAAATAACAGCATTTAATTTTTTCATGGAAAAAACTTAAATAAGTCTGAAATTGTGATAAATAATGATGTTGTGGGAAAATTTTGTTCATTTGAGTTAAGCTACGGTATTCAGTTATGAGGCACTGCCTCGACCTCTAATATCGAAAAAATTCAAACTTCTTAGAATAATCACAGCTAGGGGTTATGCTTTAAACTCAAATATTCATAAGGATCTCAATGTGCCATTATTAAAAACTACAATTACGAAATATGCAGTAAAATATTTAAAAATGCTCGAATTGCTTCCGATTTTGACCCACTCGCTTAAGGAGCAGAGATACAGGAGGACTCTTCCGATTAGAAGAGCGCTAAGCGCCTACAAATGTGAACAGAAATAGTAGACCAAATTAAGCAAGAGTATGTATTTAGAGTATAAATTATTGATCTTATAATATTGTTACGTTACTGCCTTCCAATAACGTTTTGCTTTATTTCCTTTTTAATAAACCGTTTCGAGTTCTTTATTGCAACTTTAATAATATAAATAAAACACAACACTTACAGTTTATAACACTTATATATTATTTACACAGCTTTGTTTTGTCCTTAGTCACTTTAACAACCGTAATTTACAGCTTTTATTCACAACTCACTATAATTTTCTCCGCGCGCTCTTATCATCACAAAGTTTGAACTTAGAATGATCTCATGCCTTCTCTTGCGATTCTATTTAAACTCTAGCCCAGACGTGTAGATGTTTCTAGTAACGTCTAGATGGCTCTAGAAAGTTCGTCCTCTAACGGCTATTTTGTTAATTAAACTTATTTATCTTTAGTTACTATATAAGGCTGAATTAATTGAGTTATAAGGCATCATAAACTAAAGCATACTTTTAGGCGTTACAATAAATTTATATAACTAATAACGAAGATTCTAGTATTTACAGTGGGGTTGAAGTACAATTATGCAAAACAATTTTACCATTACATCATTGATTTTTACACTAGAAGTGTGCATAACTTATACAATAACAATTAAAACTAATTAAATTACGAACAAATACTAAATAACTTATCAATACAAAATAACTAATAAATTAATCTAAATCTTAACTAAAGTTACTTTCGTAACAATAGCAATTATTGTAAATTTTTCTCTTTTTGTATGGCAATCGATTGCAAGATTGCAAAAAATGCACTTGTGTGCAAATAAAGGATTTTCAAAAATCTTTTTAAGTATGTATGTTAAAACTTATTTTTCTAGAAAAAAGATAGAAAAACCTTCCATTAATATCATCTCTAAGATTTTAAAAATACTGTCTAAACCCCCTTCATAAACAGATTTTGAATAGAAAAAATATTTAAAACGAGACTAAAACACAAAACCAACACAAGCATAACGAAAAAAAATCAAAGCCTCCAGTATTTTTTTTTTTTTTTTTGTATATATTCTGCACACACTCACCCAATCCCAATTACACTTCTTATAACCTCCTTAAACATTTGTTAAGAAAATAAAAACAAAATACTTAAATACGTGACTAAAACACAAAATGTTTATGGACTACTTTTTTTATTGTTTCTTTACACTTTTATCCATTTCGTTTGATTTGATTGTACTCTTTCTTTTTATTTTTCGGTTGCCTCTTTTTTTTTGTCATCATCTTTATAAAAGTCAAAAAGATTTTTTGTTGTTTTGTTCATAATGAACACAGACAAACAGACAGTGGCTACTTTGACTGTCCCTCAAACACCCACACCCGCACGTGGTCACAGCGTGTGTAATATTTGGGTCTCTAATAATCTACGGCTTAGTCAAAATATATTTAAGAAGAAAGTTAAAACGAATCCCTTAAACAGTGGTACATGTGTATTTGGAAAAGTGTTAGTTTCTTTGCTCCAGAATTGTCTGTGGTAGAGTTTCTTATTTCCCGGAATTTTTCCATATCTGGGAAAGTACATATAATGTAAATTCAAGAACAAGAATGAAACGAATATCATGGTTCCGAATATTATGGTTCTTAGAAGTTTGTCAATGTAAGACGTTTTTCTTTTTAACCCATGTATCGAGAAATATCTAAAACTCTAAGAATTTTCGAAATTATATTGAAAACATATCTGCTAGGACAGTAATGCGAAAGATTGACGTGGGTACCTGCCGTGTCGACCTAACCCAACGGTGCTAAGGGTGGAAAACAACGCATTTACCAACGCCCTTATGTGTGGGGCACCAACAAACACAGAAGACAATTTGAGTGCATCATCCGCCTAAACCATATACATACATGCCCCTTGCTTAGGAGCTGGCGCTATCTAACCTCTGCAGATGAAAGGAAAGCAGTATTCGGGTTTAAGCTAGCGCCCCAGCGTGATTCCCGAAGGAGCCTTACGAATAACCAGACCAGGACCTAAGTCCCAGGAGATACTGGTTCTCATCGCACCAGATAACGATCTCTTTTCCAGCCTTATAAACCTCATAAAAGAACGAAGCCCTGTAAATGTTGCTTTTGAAAAATATTAGGTATTGGCTTCACCTGTTTCCCCAGAAGTAGCAATTCATGTGAATAACTAGGCAGAATTAAACACTCGCCCCTTTTTAGTTGCTATCTTTTAGGAATGCTAGCAGCATCTGTTGAATAACAACAGCACCTAGGGAGATCCACCTGTAGGCAGACCTTCCCCAAATGGGACGAAAGTTTGCTTTTTGAGATCTCCCTTCCAGCAACTTCTGGTATAAAACAAGACTCCCACGTAATACCAGAGGAGGGCTTCACAATACTTAATCCGTAGCCGTGTCTCCGGGGGCTACCCGTTGTACCAGAAATGAAATTTGGTCAGCCGCAAACTCGGGAGATCAGTCAAGTTTTAACTTTTCCAAATTCCAGTCATTGGCTGCATATTAGACCATACCTCAAAAAAAAATCCCGGACGCCCCCCAAATATAAAGTATTTTTGAAAGTCGGTTTCGAAAATAACCATTTATTTTGCTGAACGTAGGGGTTGCCATTTTGAATTTATTTTTTTTTTTTTTTTTCGTTATATCTTTAAGGTATGATATATCAAAGTTTTTGTTTAGAGAACGCCAATGCTACAGAACAATAGTGTTATTCGTTACGGTTTTTGGCATACTAAGCTGTTTTCCGAGATTGTGATTTATATGGGCCATATTGTGAATTGTGGACCATCTTCACGAAATTGGATAGTGTAATTTATAGTCTTATAAAACTGTGAAAAACCAAACATTTAAAGACCAAATCTTATATATATTGTTACGTTACTGCCTTTCAATAACGTTTTGGTTTATTTCCTTTATAATAAACCGTTTCGAGTTCGTTGATTGTAATTCAAATAAAACTAAATAAAACACAACACTTTAATTTAAAACACTTATTTATAATTTACACAACTTTATTTAGAACTTTTAACAACAGTAATTTACAACTTTTATTCACAACTCACTATTGTGATCAAAACATTTCAGAATTTATAATTTTCTCCGCGTGATGCGTATCAACTTGACAAAGTCTGAACTAAGAATAATCTTATGCCATCCTTTGCTATTCTATTTATACTCTAGCCCAGACGGTCAAATAACCATGGAACGTTCGAGCCCTAACGTCTAGATGGCTCTAGAGCGTACGACCTCTAACGTCTATTTTGTTAATTAAACTTATGGCATCTATAGTTATGAAAATTGTGGATTATCTATATGGCTGAATTAATTGAGTTATTATGCACCATCAACTAAGGCATACTTTTAGGCGTTACAATAAATAAAGATAACTTAATAACGAACATTCTAGTATTTACAATGGGGTTGAAGTACAATTATGCACAACAATTTTAAAATTACATCTGTACATTGATTTTTACACTAGATGTGTGCATAACTAATACTTTCGTAACAATATCATACTTTTAGCTCCGACTGTAAACGCCAAAGATATTAAGAAAGATTTTTCGAAACCGTTTGAAAAACTTTATACATATTTGGAAACGATTAAACAAGGAATCATTCAAATATGAGTGTCCTTGATTTTTGTTTGTTTTATTGACATCAAGATACCACAACCTGCTGTTTTAAAATGTTTTCACTCAAATCTTAATGCCGCAAACTTTTCTGTTGAAATAACGCTTAAAATCATTTTTATGATTCTCAAAATGTCAATTGCAAGCGATCCTATTCTGAGGGCTGCTCTTTATTTCGATGCGAATACCATTTCGATACGAAAGCTTAATGCCAACTTGGTACTCTTTATCACTTTTGCAAAAAAAATTAAAATGAAGCAATACTGGTAATAAAAATAAAGATGGCGCAATGAAATGAAATGTCAAAATATTTAAACAAAATTAATATTGGAACATTTAAATAAACGGTGAAATATCCTTTAAATGGTTCCCTACACACCAACATGGGAATCTGTTGGGCCAATGTATACAAAGATTAGCTTCTTTAAGTTTGCTAAGGTAAAATAAATTGCTTACTTCTTCCCCCATTGACAAATTGAAAGTTAGTGTTCCCAAAACTTAAATTACGGTGGAAACCTTAGCAAAATAAAAAAAATCCAAAATATTCCGTCTTAAAACTTCAAGAAATTTCAAAAATAATTTCTGGGAATTCCTTAAATTTTTTTTCAAACATAAACCCTAATCAGTGGGTACATTTTTTTTAACATTTTAAGACATATCGCCTTTTTTCCTTAGACTATCCGTCTGCTTTAAGGTTGATTTGTTATTGAGCCCTTTTTTGTTATTTCATTTATTTGTTTTTTTTTCTTGTGGTCGAATTTCTTAAATTCAATTATCGATGACATTCTATCTTTTGTAGGGAGGTAGTAATAAGAAGGTGATAGTTTGTTTAAGCACAAACAAAGTGTAGAATATGATTTGGAATGCTGTAAAGGAAAAATTGTTTCCAGGAATTTATGTTAATTAACATACAAACTAGATTTGTGACCATTTTGTTTGTTTTTTTTTTCTTTCTTTTCTGGTCCTTTTCTTTATCGAATTAAGTTAATAAATTTAAAACGTTTATGGAATATTTGTTGAGGAGCCATTTAAGAAGAACTGCATATTTTATTTATATAATTTATGTATAAATTCAGAGCACTTTTTAAAGCATTTTTTGGCTGAAACAGAATAAAGATTCCACGCTAAAAAAAACTGCTCATTTTTTAAGACCAGTTTTATATACCCTGTATTTAAGAGAGATTGAATTGTATTTTACATCAATCAAAACAAATGGTAGTCATTCGAGCAAGTGGGAAAAATATTCCAACTAGTTTTCTAAGGGCAGTGCAACCTCGCCCAATAAAAATTTTTATAATTTTACGAAGCACTAAAGGTACATTTAAAAAAATAAGCGCACAATTATGCGCTACGCAATAAGACATACAGAAATGCAGTAAAGTAAGTGAAAAAACTCTCAACAACTTTTTTAAAAAAAAAATAACATTTCAAGTGCCACGGCATTCCCTTACCACGAAGCAGGTTTGTAAGGGAGAATACTAAAAAATAACTGTATCAAAACATTCAGTGTGTAAAGCTGATCGTTACATCCAACAATTTTCATATGCGCTGAATAATGCGCTTTATAAGTCAAAACTGCAAAAGCGCTTAAATTAAGACAGTTGCGTTAGCTGAAGTTATTGCGTTAACCGAATTTAAAGTTCCTATGCCTATTTTTTTTTTACAAAGTTTATTTATTTACATTTTGATAAACATTAAACCACATAAATAATATAAATTCAAACTATAGGGGAGACTGGGGCAGCTTCGGCACTGGGTACATTCGTCAATGACGTTTTCGATATGATGCACTTATTTTATATCACTAACTATTTATTTAAATGTGTCGAAAATCAAAATAAATAACTCCCGCAAAGTTTGTCATCTCTAGCTTACCAACTGAAAAAGCTACACGTGTTTAAGTGTTTTTCCAAGTGTTTCTGTAATATTTTGATTATATTTCGTAAGTATTTTGTATTTGAAAATTATCAATATTTAAAATTAAAATTACAAACCAACATTAATAATTGGGCTAGTTTCCTAAAAAATAAATTAAATCTAAATCTTTGTTGAAGAATAAAAGAAAACAAAAGAAAATAGTGTACATAGTGCTTTCGGGGTAGATTCGGCATTTTCAATTGGGGCACTTCGGCCTAGTCAAACTTGGTCGATATGGTAATAATCCAATTTATCAAGTTACTGAGATTACTTAAACTCTTGACGACTGCATCTCAATAATAAACTTCCTTCGGATGCTTGATATCTTTTTGATCTCTATTTGTTAAGCCTGAAAATTAAAATATTTCGCTAGTTCTATGGGCCGAAATAAAACTTAAGTTACTAATTCCAAGAAATGTGTTTATTTTTCATTAACTGTATCCATCTAATAAAAAATGCTTAATCCGTTAATAACTGGCATCTTATTTTATTTTTTATGGAGTTTTTAATGAGCCACTGTCTTTAAGAATATAGTCGACGAATGTGCCCCGTGAAATGCCGAAGCTACCCCGGCGTGGGGCACATTCAGCGAAAATTACGTTTTTTACCAATTCTCAAAAAAAATAACAAATACTCAGTATTCATAAAATGTTGTACTAAAATTTTATTATTCAATATCCAAGGACAACAACAAGCGATACAATTTTTAAATCTGCAGATTCAGGGCTTAAAAAAAAGTGCCGAAGCTGCCCCAGTTTCCCCTACAATGTCCCATACCAGAGCTCTCTAGTATAAATAATATTAATAATAATTACTTTTGTACGTATATATTATATTTTATGTACTTCAATGAAGAATATATGATTTTATTTAATTGCAATAAATAATTAAAAAAAAACATTACAATTTTTTTTTTAAGTTGATTTAAGTTGGTCAACAATTATAGATTTAGCCACCAACATTTTTTTTTAGTCTTCGAGTAATACGAGATACTTTATTACCTATACTTGTACTATATCTAAAATCGTTTGTCGTTGAATTACAACAAACACTTTCCACGTTGGCCCGTCTATAGTTATGGTAAAATATCGGGACTAAGTTTTCATTTTATATCACATTACATAATTTTATCGAAATACAAAAAGGGCTTCTGGAGGTACAAACCCCCTTTCCAATGTATCAATAATATACTCTTCATTTGTATAATATGGAGCCATTATTAGATTATTACTTGAGACTGCTATACATCTCGTTATGTGGTTTCTTATTAGATAGATAATAAAATTAACTATTCTTATTATATTTGATATTAGTATTGTTTGAAATATACTTTACATAGTTGCTTTCTGAAAATCTGAATTTAAATCCACAAGCCCTAAGACATTTTCTTTCAAACATTCTTAATTTTTCCATAAAAGATGGTGAAATATTGGAACAGGGGGGCTACTCTCTATTACGATGCGAAAACAATTTCGATGCGAAAGCTAAATGCTAACTTGGTACTCTTTATCACTTTTGCAAAATTTTTTGGAAATGGATCAATACTGGCAACAAAAATGAAAGATGGCGCAGATTGACAGTAATAAAATGCTAAGATATGTAAAAATATTTGAAGTTGGAAACTTTAAATAAAAAAAATAGTGAAGATTTGCAAAAGGAAAAAAATGAATAGATGCGAAAGACAAATCCGCAAACGCATTAAAAAGTACTAATCGCTAGATTTGCTACCATTTTCTTTCGCATCGCAATAGAGAGTAGCCCCCCAGATAGGGCAGCCGTACGTAATTATAGGTCGAACTAATGTTTGGTACACAATAATTTTGACTCTTGGTTTAACATATTTTGAGTAGAATAAAGATTCTTGCTTTGTTAAATATCTCATTTATATGATTAATAAAATATAAGAATTTATCTAGGTAGATACCTAGGTATTATTAATATTATTTGAATTAGATTTGATTCCAAATTGTTTCCAACTTTTCTTTATATTAGCATAACACCTTTCAACTGGTGGTCTAAATAAGATTGTTATACATTTGTGTGCATTTATTATCATAATCCAATCAATTGTTTATTTTCCACCGTATTAAAACTGGTTTGAAGATTTTGATTTATTTTTTCAATGGTTCTATCAGCATGATATATTATAATATCATCTGCGAAGGATATGATATTTGCAATTTCATTTAAGGGATCTAGTATATATAAATTAAAAAAAAATGGTGAGTTCACTGTACCTTGTTGTAAACAGTTAATAATTGAGTAGGTGAGATGCAAAACTCGTTCGTTATACATTTTTCGAATTTTGGGAAAATGCAAAAAACATATAGCGCCGGATTAACTGGACCAAATTAGTTGAACTTTTTTGATTTTGAAGTTTTATGCCATTCTTGATTAATAACTCAACAGTTGAAAAATTGAAACCAACTGTATATAGAAAAATAATAGATTTAATTTTTTAAGAAACGAGTTTTGCTCCGAATTTTTGAAAGAAACTAGTTTTGCTACGATCCGTATGGGATCGAACTAGTTCTGCAACGCACTTTAGCCCACCAGGAAAATTAATCATTAAACTTTAGTATATTTTGGAAGTTTAATAAATTTATTAAAATTAGGCAAACAGTGCTAAAAAATGTAACAATAGTTCTGTTCGTGAGAGATAAACTACCCCAACTCACATTGTTTTTTAAAATACGTTTTTTATGCAGTTGGAATCGAAATTTTTCCTCTATCGATGTGTAAATTCCCATAAGTCCTATCTAATGTAGTTTTCGAAATAGAAAAGTTAAAAACAACAACAAGTCCAACTTACTTAGACGTTAAGGGCATCAAGTGTACTTAGTTTTGATTACCACAAGATTTGTAGTCAATAAGGAGAATTTGCTTAGAGGCAAAGAAGAGTATTTTTTTTTTTGTAATTGTAAAGTGAGATAGATTAAAACACTGCTAATTTGGTTTTATTTTTTATTTAGTCAAAAATTTCGACCAACTTTGTTAATCATTCACAGGAAAATAAAATATATTTTTATTTAAACATGCGTCTGCTTCTTTAGTTGGTACTTGTAAAATTTTGTATAATACATTTTGAAGAGAAGAGTAAGGTAAAAAAAACATTGTGTAGGCCTTGTATTATTTTTCGGAAATAGCAGACCCTTTGCTGTTGGACTTGATGCTGGAGCGTCAAGGGATTAACCAGTACCAATACCAACATGGGAGGTAAAGAGCACCAAGTCCAATTTAATAAGTAAACGTATGTTACCTTATATGACGTTATTTTATTAAGGATATTATCGACATTAATAAAACATATTAGAGTCATTATATTTTTCTTCAGTGTACTCGTCATTGTTTTTTCCGTTCCTTAATCAATATTATTATTCTACAAGTATATAAAAGTTTCTCTCCAATCTTCCCTAAGTGGGTAGATACAATTATTCTCAAATGTTTTTTCGGGTAAACCCCCACATTGATGGGAAGTATATTTGGAACAATGGCATGTATTTTTTCCGAGTTCCTTTTCCATGTTTAATCTATTAGCATTCGCTTTGAAGGTTGAAATTTAAAATGTAGTTAACTTATTGCTTTCACCACAGGAGTTACAGCAGATTTCCAGTCGAGTATAAGAACATCCCTACAAAAATTTATTTCAATAGCTGCGTTCGTTTACTTTTCCAGTAAAATCCCAGTAAAATCCAGTAGGTGAGTAATATGAAAATCTTACAAATTTATGTGTACGCGAACGAATTTCAGTAAAATCCAGTACAAAATTGTACAAATTTTGGGGTAAACGAACGCAGCTAATATATGGTTTATAAAAAACAAATATGTCAAAGCGAACTTGTTTACAAATTTGCATTTTTAAATTTCCTAATTCGACTCTATATAATCAAGGATATCTTCGCCCACTTCTAACAGAAAGTTTAAAACAGTGAACCAGCGAGTTTTGTTACACAAAATGCAAAGAGATAGTTTTGAAAACGTCTGTTGAGTGGAACGAACCAGTTTTGTTACCAACTGCAATTTTATGTCACAAAAAAACATAGAAAAGAACATGATTCGATATAATCTATATATATATATATTCTTATAAAGTGCTAAAAGATCTGTCTAAATCGATTGTTATCTCAATTTTTTTAATTTTTGAAACGAGCGAGTTTTGCAACTCACCCACTCAGTTGTAAACTTCACTTTCTTTCTAAATTTTGATGAAACACTTTAAAAGTTTAAAGATAAATAAAATTTGGCAAAAAGGAAATTTATAAATATTTAATTTGAAAATGAGTCCTGGAATCCATACGCTATCTTTTTCATGTCTATTAGACATGCCCCGTGCAGAGCTTCTTATTCCAATTCCAATTGACATTTGAAGTCAACAAATTTATTGCATTTATTGTGGAATGTTTGTATTTGAAACCAAATTGTTTCTCACTTATTAATTTGTTTTCTTTACAGAATGCATTAATATTGTTATTAATGCATATTTCAAATATTTTACTAATATTAGAAAGTAAACTGATAGCACGAAGATTTTTTGGGTTACTTAAATCTTTATCCTTTTTAGGTAATATTAGGACTTTAGTTTCTTTCCATTTAGTGGGAAAGTAAGAGTTATTTAACATATTGTTAGACAAATTACAGTATTCGATAATTGCATTGGGAACATTTTTTAATATAACATTTGGTGATAATTTACCTCTTAATTTCCGGAAATGTATATTATTTTGTCCCTTGTTATGAAATAACTTGCAGCTTGAGTATCATTCATATTATCAGATGTTTTTTCGCAGGAAAAATTTATTAAAGTAGTTTGAGTTTTTTCATAAAATATTTTTCATTTCTAAAAACTGATGAAAATAATTACTTGCGTCTGTAATCTATTATTGAAATCAATTGTTTTGAAAGAATGAATGGACTCTAAATATGCTCCAACAGTATCTAACATTTCTTCTGGATGACGGATTATAAAGTTATTTATGTTGTCTTTTTCCAAATTGTTTGGTTAAATACCCGCTCTATTTAATAATTTTTCTGCGCTTTCTGGTATTTTTATATTCTGAAGATGTAAAGGTTTCAATTTCTTGAAATTCTTTATAATTTCTTTAAACACATCGAGCCCTAACCGCGAAAATAACGTAAGCGACATGATTTTCAATTTTCGTTTTTTTTTTAATGACTTTATTGGCAACACTTGCATCATCTCCTAACATTTCATGGTCGCATAAGGTACCGTTTCGATTTTATAGCAAGAACAATTTTATTGTAAGCGACAAATTTCATACAAAATGTATATGAAATAAAATTAAAAAGCTCTCTCCTGTAAAATATTATTTTTGGCGCTTACGTTATTTTCGCGGTTAGGGGTCGATATGGACTGAATCCTTTGGATCTATATTAGTCAATTTTTCTTGGATATATTTATTAATACAAACTTTAAAATTTCTTGAATTAATTTTCTAAGCAGTTTTAATTAAGTCTTTAATAAATTAAGTGCCGACACAGGTAGAGTATGTTCTAATCTATTAAGTCTTTTAATGCAATTTAAAATTTTACTTTTACTATCTAAATTTGTAACGACATCTTAAATCAAGTTAAAGATTCATAATGGTCCAAAGAGCTGTTATTCTCATCCGCCCATTGAAGACAAACGTTTAAATTTCCGATGGCGTTCTGACATAAGTTTTTGGACCTAAAACAAAATTTTACTGCATGTAAAACTAAAAAAAAACCCAAAATGGCTGTTGTTTTTGTATTATGTTATGTATTTGTGGTAATGTATAGGATTTAATGCACCATCTGAACGTACATACGTTTTGAACTCATTCATAAAAAAACTAGAGTAAAAACAAACCAAAAGAGAAAACCAACTTTACTTGTTAATTTGCATTGATTGAGGTTTTGTTTTTTGAAAATTTGCGTCACCAATGTTAAGAAATTAAATGTTGCGGTTATAGAGGAGGTGAGTTTATCGAGCTCGAGGGTTTCGTAAAACACGGTTACACTGTAGTTATACCCACACCGCAGTAGTACCGCAGTATGTGCTGATATGCTGATGTAGCTTACAAAATATTGGTGAAAACCCACCTTTAAGTATACAGATCGACTCAAAATTGCTTGTATCTTGCTACGCTAGTATTTAGATTACATTTGGCTTAAATATAATTTAATGCAACATTAACTGTCTTACGAATATTTTTTAAAATATTTTCATATTTGACTGTAGCTCCCGTACAAATATCGATCACGAAAATATCTTTATTATTTAATCTTCTACAAAAAACGACACAGTCGCTTATGACAACGGCAACCACAATAAGGCTGAATGCCTACTATGTCATGGAAAAATTTTATACTAATACTTGCAGAATTGATCAAATGTCCCATATAAACTACCACCATTAAAATTGCTTATATCCTTTGTACACTTGCATACATTTCGGAGGAACGCATGGAAGATGTTGAAAATGTGAAATACGCGTTCACACTTGAAACATCTAACATCTACCATTATTAAAAAATGTCACCATTTCTGAAAAAAGAACTTTTATTTTTTTTTAGTACTTTTTTTCTACAAAAGTGCCAACATTTTAAAAGATAACACCAAAATGTATTTCTCATTCATTTTGTTTAATAATTTTAGCAAAATTAAGCAAAATAAGGCTTGCAAAAAAGGAAAAACTTGAGAAATGGTAGCGCTGCTTTCAAGGCAACTTCCATTTTGTCAGTGATGCCACAATAATAAAAGAATTTATTGCCAGTTTTCTAGTGATGACACTAAAAGAATCGAAAAATGTAAAAGGAAACAGAATGAGATAGTAACATTCTGTAAAGATATTTAAAAGTTTTGATTTTTAGCCCAATGTATTTCTTATGGGAAAATTCCAACATCTTCGCAAGTTGATGTTAAATGTTAAATGTTGATAAGTGTGAAAAGGCTATTAAAAACGAACAAGTTTCATGTACACAGATGTAAATATCTAGATAATATTTGGCACAGAGAAACTCTTATATTAACCTCATATCAAAATGTTGTTTTGCATGGTGCATGATTGGCTATAGGTCCCAGATATGGTACACTCAATTTATTGTGTAAAGTACTGTATCAAACGGGCGGGTTCGACCGGCTATACTTTCCTACTTGTTTTAAGTGGTTTTGTAATTGTAACAGCTTCATGTTTAGTCGCATAATCTGGGCATTTTTCAACCAATGCTTGCTTCAAAGGAATCAATTGTGTTCGGTCGCTTGTGATCAGCAGACTCAATATCAGCAGCTAATAATATATACAACATCTAGTTGCCAGTTATAATCCTGTGCAAGATCGCAAAATTCTTCGGCTTTCTTTGCATTCTAATTAAGGAATAATTTTTCTCACAACAATATTTGGGGATCAACCTTTTTTTAATTATTGCCAACAAATAACTAAGCTATTTGATTATCAGAAAATTTTGACACCGTAAACTAAACAAGCAGACGCAGACTAGTTTTTAAAGCACCAATAACTTATAAATAATATTGAGAAAGGAATACGGTAGAGAGATTATATAGTTTAATTTTAAAGTTACTGCTCCTGAGTTGGCCAGTGACCAGCACACTTAAGTAGCAATTTGAGAGCAAAATCCGGTAATTTTATACACTCGCCCGTTGCTTAGGAGCTGGAGCTATCTAACCTCCACTGCTTTTGGATATATGTAAGCAGCAGCTGTTGAGTAGCAACAGCACCTAGGCAACGTCTTCCCTTATACCAAACTCTCTCACAAGTGCTGACAAATCAGCACTTCAGTGGTATTTTCAGTATATCCCTTCCCGCGACTTTTGGTTTAAACCACAAACACCTCGTGATCTCCGAAAGTATCCCTTCGTTGTAAAGCATCTATTCGTTGCACACCGTACATCATTCGCTACGGAAGCTCAACCTTGGGAGTACTAATTTCAGGAAAGTAAAACTTCCGCAAACACATTGAATCTGTAAGACAGGAAGCGTTTCTCGCAAAAAGTATGTATACTAACGGAGCCCTGAACCAAAAGTCAGGCGGATGCTGTTGTCTCCCGTGGTACAAGATAGGATCTCTGGTCTGTCGCGATAGCAAGAGATCGTGAAGTTCTCCTGTGATCTTTCAATTTGGAATTTTTGTCAAATCCCAGGTATTAGCTGCACCTGATTATGCTCTGGAGGATTTAATACCAATATGAAATAGCCTTAAGATATTTGCACACAATAGAACAACCCCTTCTTTATATATCAGGAGAAGTACGTAACTATACATTAATATCAAAATGAAGTGACAAACTATCTCTTCTTCGCCTTGAAAGTATAAGAAGCTTAAAAAATTAAAAAAAAATTCAAATGTTTTAGTAAAACGCCATCTGTTAATAAAATGAAGAAGTAAATAATATTATACTATAGTTTTTTATCTAAGTCAAAAACCTCCATTAATTTGACAAAAGCTCTAGACCCCCTCTGCAAAGCTTTAAGCCTTAAAAATTCGAAAAGCTTTGCATAAAAACTTTTTTCAAACAATTGTAACATTAACTTTTATTACAGTTACTAAACGGCTGTTGTCAGTAGTAAATATATAAAGAGTTTCTTCCTATTACTCTCTCCACTAGGCTTTATTTTTTAACAGCTTTGTAGTAATTTTCTAAAAGCTGTTGTACATACTTATGTTTATAATTCAAACAAGAGTTAGCTTATTTTGGGAATTGTAGAGGGAAAGAGACTAGAAAACAAAGAGCATAAAAAATAATCCTTGAGACTCGCAAATAATGTATAAAAAGAGATTTAAAGCACATGTAAGTTATCATGGGACAGACATAAACTTAAGCATAAAATGTCAAGGAATGTCACAAAATGAAATTAATAGGGTTGCCATCGGCGGTAACACTATTTTGTAAACCCAAATATATATACATATTTACATATATTTTCCTGTAGCTTCCAAATAAATTAAACAATTTTACTTTTATAAATTTAAGTTTTACATTTGTTGTTTGTTTATATCTCCTTAATTGCTTGTACTTGTAACTAATACAACTCTGTATTAGAGCTTTTACGTTAAAAAATTAATCGATTTCATTATATTTCTTTTTTAAGCGACCTGCTTACTGCGCATGTGTTTGTCTATGCAAAAAAGGAATATCTAAAGCTTTTTTTTAGTAGGACTATCATTGGCTGTATTACCTACAAACGCTTATGAACATCGACCGTGAACGTTTAATATAAGAAACTAAAATAAAATTTTTGCTGCTGTTAAACTGTTTAAAAAAAGGTGATTAAAATTTGCTGTGAAAGTGTCCTTTTCTTTAAAAAAAAGCAAAAAATAATTACAGTTTAAAATCTTTTAAATTAAGCAATATGAAAAATAAATAATTAAATTATTACGGAATAAAACCAAAAAATAAGAAGCAAAAAAATTGGTAGTGAGAATTTTGTAGTAAAAGAAAAAATTGTGTATCAGCTTTATAAAAGGCTACATTTTCTATATTCGGGGGATACATGCTAACGAATACCAGAAAAAAATAAAAACGGGGCCATTAAAAAAGAAGCAAAGGAATTCTGTCCCTTTTTTGTTAAATAATACTAAGAGTTCAAGCAATATTATTATAAAAAAAAGTCAATTTATTGGTTTCAATTTTCAGAAAGTGAATGCGAAATTGAAAAAACTTGGCAAAGAAATAAAACAGCAAGAAATTAAACTAAATAATATCGATTTTTTTCCATAATAAAGAGAATTGATATTTAACTGGTAAATTGTTATATCATATAATAAAAATAAGATTTATTAGGAAAATAAGTTTTAAACATACATATATATTTTTTAATATTTCAAAATTATATTCAATCAACTAACTAAATCTAACAAAATTAAATTTAAATGGCATCACAAAATTTATTTCCTAATTTTTTTCGTATCTATTTTGCAGACCGATTAAGTTAGAAATTTTCTTAAGTTTGCCTTTGAAAGGAAGAGTCATACATTTCAAGAAAATTACCAATATCTACACTTTCCTACACACAAAGTTAAGAAAAAAAAAAAAATTTTTTTTTTTTTTAATCTTAACATAAACACTTGAAAGAACTATTTAAAGCTTTTTTGGCTTTTACTCTCACTATCAATTTATTTTCTCGACAACCCGAGAGTTTTTTACTTTGTCTCTCTCTTTTGTCATTGATTCACTTCTATGTTTTATTTCTTTATATCATTCTTAGTTACTCTCTTGAAACATATACATACACATCTTTTTATCTAATACAAAATAGAGAATTAAAAACGAAAACGAAGAAGCACCCATGATATTTAACCACTACTTCCTCTTTTTCTGTCACAAACTCATGTACTTCCATTCACAATATAAAATCAAATACTTACAAATGTTTTAAGAAAGAATAGAAAAGAAGAACAACAACAATTCTTGATACAAAAAAGTTCTTAAAGAAATTTGTAGTAGTATCGAATAAAAAGAAACCTCCAATACTTACAAATACAAAAAGCAGATAACAAGCAAATTACAAAATAAAGAATGAAAACCTAAAAAAGTAAAAAAAAAAAAACAACAATTCACCGACACACATACTTATGCACAAGTAGCTTTCGTTGCGATTATGTGATGTTTTTTTTTGGCTTTTCATTCGTTAGAATGTTCTGCTTTTGCCAATTGTATCGATTTCATGACGTTGTTGTTATTATCAGCACGAATAACAACAACATAAACCTCATCATCATCATCATTTACACGGGTGCCGTAGTCACCTTCGTTAACGTCCAAAAAATACCTCTAGGTTTTTTTTATTACAATTTTTCTTTTTATTTCTTTTTACCCACAAAATCTTGGGACAAAATTCAATAAATTTCTTTTAAACATTTTTAATGTTTGAATAAACTGTAAAGAGTCAGCATAAAAAAAAAATAAATTCATATTAAATAAATAATCATAAGATAAAGAAAATCGTGCAAAATTATCTTTAATTTAAAATCCAAAACGTGTGTACCATTTTATACAATACAATAAGAGTTAAAAAAATTTTTTTTTTTTCAAAATTCGAGTAGTCATCGAATAATAAAGGTGAGTGGGTGAGAGGGAGAGCAGCAAATGAGTGGTCGTTTGAACAAAAAAAATTTCAGCAAAAAAAATCTCATTCATTTTAAAAAGGAAACTAAAAGGATATTAATAAAATTAATTATTTATACTTACATTGATGTGCAAATGGTTATAAATTACATCGAAAACCTAAAAAGAAGAACACAAACAAATTAAAACGTTTTTAAAATTTTTTTTTAAAAATAAAAAATTTTTGGAACATGGAAAAATTAAACATGCAAATTTTAGTTTTTTCAACTTTGCCGAATCAGATCCACTCTTCACTGTTATATTTTATAAAAGCAATTTTGAAGAGTTCTACATTTATTTTGAGTTTCAAAAGATTTTTGTTTTTCAAAAATGTATATTTTTTAAAATATTTCTTCTAAAACCGAACTGTAAAATTTTAGTTAAAAAAGATCTAAAAATTTGTTTTGTTACCTTACACCCCAGGTGGGAAAGTCTATAAATAAATTCGTCATTCCGCTTGTAACTTCCATAATATTGATCCTAGTCCCTTGTGTAATGTTTTTATATAAAATAAGAACACAAGCGCAAGCTCTGATTGATGTAAATTAATTGATTTTTATTCAATAAATTTATTTGGCTTATGAGAATAATGTTTAACCTTATATTGAGTGACTTTACAAAAGTTCACTCTATTTCACTTATTTTGTGAACTTAGAATTAATTTACTAACATACAAATATACAGTGTTGTATTAGGCACAAAGAAATATTTGAGTTACTTTATAAATTCCAATATTAATATATTTTGCTTTTGAGTATTTGAATTTGTTCGTCGTGAAGAATTTGTTAGTTCAGCATAATTGTAAAAATGTACATTGAACTATTGTAGTCAACATCAATAAGCGAACGTTGACCGCTGTTTATTTAAAATATCGAATGGCCCAAAAGAATTTATTAACAAGGTTTCGTTTAAATGTGCTAAATTCCCATTTCATACCATTGAAAAACTGAAATTTACTGTTGATGGGATAAGCTATTCCAATGCGCATTTCACTAGTTGCTTAGGACAGATCGTCAGGAAACTTTATCCAAAGATTTAAGAAAAACTAAAGATATTATACAAATAAACCTGTAAAGCGAAAAAGAATTATAAGCCCCAGTTTTACTTGTAACAATATCAAAGCTTAAACAAAAACAACAACAATAAACAGAGTTTATCTTTTCTTACAGTCTCGACTACAATTGGTTGATTATTTTTTTGATTGACCTGTCTCATTAATACAATTTGTTTGCTTTCTGCAAGAATGTATTAACAATACATTTTGTTAACTATTGAAAGAATGTGTGATAATTAAAACGTATGGATAACTACACTTGGTTGGTTGGTTAACGTGGTAGCATGTCGAAAACTAGGCGTGCTGCAAGAAGAGTCGACAGTGACTCCGTTTTGACAGCACACAACTTGTGACCCAGGGCACTGAGGTGGCTCTAGACGCTATTAAGTATATATATTCTGGAAAAATTCAAATCCGGTTGACCGTCGGTTCATCCGTCTGTTGAAATGGGGTTTCTGGAGACCCCAGATGTGATAGGAACTTGGTTGGTATATAATCATGTCAGATGGGCTTATTTAAATTTTGTTATTGAAATACGGGCAGATCAGTCCACAAATGGCTGAGATATGAGAAATAAAACCATAACTACCTCTAATTTTACCCATAAATCCCTTGTTGCTGCTTTTCATTCCTTTTTGCTGTATACCAAATTAGGTGCAAGCATCTTGGTTATCAATACACAACATCTTAATAAAATGGGCGGAACTAGGGAAGTGGCCGTGGCACTTCCCATACAAACACATATGTCTGGAAAACGGCATGAGCCAAAGTTTCCAAATAAGGTGCAAGCATTTTGGTTGTTAATACACAACATCCGACCAAATGTGGGCAGGATTAGAGAAGTGGGCGTGACACAAAATTGATTTATTTATATCTAAAGAATGGTATTCATATAACTTTTTCTTCTGATCGTACCATGGTGTAGGGTATGTAAGACTCGGCATAGCGAAATATAGCACTCTATAATAACTTTAAGCATTTTTTGCTAAAATTTTGAAATACTGGTGGTAAAATCATGGGCACTTTAAGGCCCACTACAACTGCCAAAAAAGCCTTACAGAGAACACATATAACCAACATTTAAAAAATCTTGTTCTTTTTTTCTGATCATATTCGTAAAAACCACTTATTCCAGGTATTTGCATGGGGACTAGGCTGGATAATTCTCTCGCGACGGGAAACTTTTCGATTGAAATGTGTGGAATGAAACAAAAATGCCATATATTGAAACAAACAGCTGTTTTTCTTACTAAACTGTGTCTGTAAATGTTTTGGCGAGTACTAGCTGTCACGTAAGGAAATAACTCGCCAATTGACAAAAAAAGTGTGTCTGTAACATTTTTGTGAGAAAAGTTCCCGTTTTGAACTGCCAAAAATACTCGCGAATAAAAATGGGGCGAGAAAAAATGTTAACAATAAAAAACAATTAAAAATGCAAAGAATAATAATAATAACATTTTATTCTTGGCACATTTTTTCATTGCAAAACTTTTCAACTGGCACATTTTTTTAATTAGTACCGGAACATGATGGTTCGATAGAAAATAACAGAGTTCTGTTAAAGTACCTTAAAACAACTGGAAATTGTTGCTAAAATGAGATCCAGTAGTTCAGGAAGTACTTTTTATTTTTGACATAAATATGACAAATTAATTTTCTTCAAATTTTAACATTGCCATACATTCGCCACAAGTTACTTAAGCTTATGATTTTCACTTAAATTGTGAAATAGTGCTCATTAATAATGACAAACTTTTTTTTTTTAATTAATTCACTTTATTAAATGTATTCAGTGTTAGTAAAACCTTGCGAAGCCGTTATGGCTTATCTGCAGGTGGGTTTAGTAAGCATCGAATATATAAAAGAAGAGATGGAAGGTATATTAATATTTGGTCATTCCGTTTGTAAGACATTGAAATAAAATCAATAAAGTGTTCACGTGTGTATATATTTATTGTGAAATTCTAGAACGATCTAGCCACGTACGTCCATCTGTAAGAACACGAAACGGGTCTTAATAAAAGACCAAGGCACGTTTTCACGACTTACCGATAGCTAAAGGTAGGATTTTATCGACCGTATTTAAAGTTTTTCATTGTTATAACTTTACTTTAAACTAAAGTGATCGATAAGTTAAAGGAAGGTTCCTTCTAACTTAGGTTAAGGCAAAGTTGTAATGAAGGAACACTTATTTCATGGCAGATTAAATCATTTCTAAACATTCCCTCGGAATAAAAGATAATATAGGCTAAAGCAACAGCATTTAGAATTAACACCATTTTTTTATATGATAATTTTAATAGCAAAAATTAACAATTCATCCCAAAATTTAATCAAGCCCTTATACAAATGTCTTTCTAGAAAAAGGCTTTTTGCACAATGTTGGTCATACAAATTGAAGAAGACTAACAAAGTCAAACATACAAACTTTGTATGCGTTAGAAATGTTTGGTACAAAAAATGGTCAAAAATCGTACATAATTTCGTTAGCCCCCTTACAAATGTCCGCACGAGAATTTTTGGCTAGATAGCGCCCA
The DNA here is from genome assembly GCA_963931875.1 of Pollenia griseotomentosa. Classification (NCBI taxonomy): domain Eukaryota; kingdom Metazoa; phylum Arthropoda; class Insecta; order Diptera; family Polleniidae; genus Pollenia; species Pollenia griseotomentosa. The sequence continues at coordinate 15,799,150 of OZ007561.1, forward strand.
AAAGGAATGAAAAAAAGAAACATAATTTGGCACATAGACTTCTTCCTGCGCAGAGTATCGAAATGGTTTTGATTCAATGCATTATTTTAGCTATGCTTTACACAATTGACTCTTCGAAATAAGACTTATAGTTTAATTACTTTTATTCTACAAAAGATGTTTGCTGTCTAAAAAGGACCAAGTCGGCCTTATATTTGAAATATCCCCCATTAAAACCTCAAAACTCTACGAATGGGTTAGTTAGAAACATGTTTACTTTGTTGTTGTTACTTCACACGCAGGGAAATTTGAAAGATAATATTCAACCTTATTCTATTTGGCGTCGGCAATAACAACGTCAATTTTAAGGCAACAGCAATTCTTATCAAAGACACCATCAATTCTATGTTAAATTGGTATTTTGTAAGAGTATTATGACGCCGTTGACTGTTTATCGATAATGTTAATAAAATACAACACACTTCCCTAATAAAAGAGCCAGCTGATTCATTTTGTTTACTGTTTTTTTGATAAGAAAACAAATTCTGTGCTGTTTGTGCAAGGTTTTAAGTTAAATAAAAATAGTTTTCTAAAAAAAAAAAAAAATAATGTTTAAATAAAAATTTTTTTATTTCTGATTCTGATTTTCGAAATCTTCCAATTTTAATTTGCCCAATGAAAAGTTAATGACATAAATATTAAATTTTCCCAAGTGCCTAATGGATATGTTTAACCTTTTTAAGATTTGAAAGCTATTTTCGGCTGAATAAACCTTTTAAACATGTAGGAAATAATAGAGCTTCATTTAAAAAAGGGAACGTCTGTTCCAAACACAAAATAATTTGCAGCAACATTGCGTTTTTTGGCCCAGGGATCGTACCAGCTCAGCATTGGAAATTACTTCCACTTTAGATTGTCCCAGCCACAAGTTTTAAAAATTTTGCCCGAGACTCTGGAAATCATGGAGAGAGAACTTTGTCCACAGTGGATAAACTTCGACATAACGGATGCTGATAAGAATGAGACTAAGTTGCATTTCTCTGCAAAGCAGCATTTCCAGGTGAAATTGGCTGTGTAAACTGAACCCACATCAAAATTTTAGCTCCCAAAAAAAAAAAAAAAAAAAAAAAAAAAAAACAAGACCAGCATCTTTAGTTTAATCGCAAGGGATATTTAATTTATTAGGAAAAGAGACCCTGCAAAATCCTCTGGCTAGTGATGGATTTTTTCACAAAAGCTCTTCCAATAGCTTCTCGAACTGGCACATAGTTGTTATTTTATTTTTTTTAAATTTTTCCACAAAAATTATATCAAAACACCAACACAAATGTAGAAATATATCAAAACCGCCGTAGAAATCAAAATTACAGCCAACTATAACGTAAACTTTCTTAATATGTATTTTAAAAACACAACACAAAGCAGCACAAGACAACACTAAAAAAGCCGACGACAAAATCAAAGGCAACAGCAACGCTAATTTTTCCTAGAAAATACCAAGCATATGTTAACAGTCATCAAAATATGTTAACAGTCATACGAAATTGAAACAAAACAAAAAACAACCGGCGTTGCTTACTGTTGACGTCGCCAAATAGAACAAGGGTGATTTTTTTTTTTTTTTTTTTTTGTTGAGAGAGTTTTCGTTCTAGTAAATCTACTATGATGGTGGCTACCATAGACTGTTGCAACTATTCGACTGCTGCAAGAAATTCTTTTATCACCTATCATTAATTTAACAATCTGGGAAAAAGTGTCACTAAAAACGCTCCTGAACAAAGATACGTTGTTTTATACTTCGTTTAAACTGATTTGTAAGGTCCACAAATAATGATTAGGATTTCTGAATTGGCATAGCGATCAGGAAATGAAGTCAGACCAATTATTATTAATATAAATGTTCATCATGTCCAATTAAAAGAATAAAACATCGTTATAATTTTGAGCCAAGGAAGAAGCTAATTTTCTTTGGAGACCATCTATCCCTGAGTTATTGTCGTTTTCCAAAGAACCCCCACTAAGAGGGGGTTTTATGGCCACACCACAATTGTGAAGAAGGTATTATGCGTTTGCTTAAAGTATTGGTCCTAGCTCGGCTAAGAACCACTTTTTGAATCGATCTAACGATGTCAATACTATTAGAGACCTGCATGAATGATTCACTCATAGCAAAGCAATAAAAAAAACCATCCTCTTTAGGATACACACAAAACCCCAGTAAAAAATTTTTAGATTTCTGGAAGCACAAAAGCCACACCAGTGCTGATATATGCGCTGGCTATTACACACTACTAAGAAGCAGAAGAGAAGCAAATACCATTTAAGTGAATTTTCAATTTAATGATTGAAATACTTCGCATTATCCCTTATAAGTAAGCAGGCTGTAAGTGAATAATTAAAATCATTTTTTTAGAGAAAAACTTCACGAGCAATGTTCTCAGTGCTTCTGTTATTCCCTTACATGGAAGCAGGTTATATTGCAGTAATATTAAAATGTGTTTACGATCATTCCCGAAATATTACCGAACATAGAAACTACATGTTTTTCATAACGCAATCAGTCATCAAATTGTTTTTTAACAGAAAGGAAAAAAGTAGTGCTTCCAAGTGGGAATTCGCTATATTAAAATTATGCATCTTGTTAGCAGGTTTGTAAGGGGGTATTGTGCTTCTCTCCCTTACAAAGCTGCTTACCAGTAAGCTGCATTTTTTACTGGGCCAATACATTAAAAAACATATGAGAGATAACAAGAACAATTCATTCATTCATTCAAATTCTTAATGGAATGAATGCACATTTTTTTCATTTAATGGCATTCATGCAGGTCTCTACTGTCTATGTTAAGCTTTTGCGCAAAGTTTAGGTTAAATTTTAGACATAAATAATTTGATGACATTTGGTACATAAGTTTCAATTATCACAAGTACCAAGCCTACTAAAAATGGTGAGAATCGGTCCATAACTTCACAAAGCTCCCATAAAAGCTCCAAACTTTTTTTATTGCAATCATATTCATATTACCACATTTTATTGAATCGGTCCATATTTGACCATAGCTCCAGTACCAATTCTTCTCCCGAAAATAGCTTTAAATGCGATAATTTTCTTATAATTTGTATAAACTTGCTTATAATTTGTATAAAATTGTCGACAATAACTTTAACGATAGTTTCTACGAAATCTTGTGCTGGTAGGTCCAAAATAAACCATATGTCCCATATAAGCCCCCACTCTTAAATTACTTAATGGCAAACAAATCAAATATAGATGAATATATCTAAATAATATTTGACACAAAGAACTTTCACATGAATCTTAATGATTGCCCATGTGTAGCAAAAGGGGGACACTTTCGACAATTTATTTTTAAATACTGTGGGATCACAAGGTCACTTATTTTTTTATTTTTTTTATTTGTCTATCCTAATCATTAGTTAACTTACAAAATTTAATTTCAGTTGGACCATTAAATGAACGGGATTTCAGAATCTTTAAAAACTGCTTGTTATTTTTTTTTTTAAATTACTCAAAAGCTACAGAAAAATAGTACCGTTCAAAAATTATCCAAACATTTGAAAATTTTAAATATTGTTGAAAAGAACTGATAACGCCGGTTTTTAGATAGTCATCGCTTCGTCGGTCTATTTCTCTGTAATCTTCTCGATTTGAATAAAGTTATTGTTTGTGCGAATTCTCTAAAAAGAGTTTTCTCGCTTTCACAATGTAGCTCCCACACTGGCATATTTTAGCAAAGACTATTTATTTCATATTGCTCTGCCCGAATTCACAATTGAGCTCCCACGCTGGCATGTTGTTGCATTGCTATAGCACAAATTGTTGCAACATACCAGACACTATTCTAAGTAATAAAAGCTAAAGCCACATTAGGAAAATAAATTGTAATTCATGTTATGTTCGAAATAAATATAAAAACAGAAAACTTTATATTTTTAGCACTTTTATAAGTCTTGTACATATTTGTTTCTCTTTATATTTATGGCTAAAAATTAATTAACATTCAACAATATGAATGATTCTTTTGATACTATAAATAAACTTTAGTTATAAAAATTAGAACTGTTTGTGATATCAAAAGGATATTTTAAATGCTATTTTTAACTAGTGATGTGGATTCATAAATAATTTATATGACAACTAATGTATCTTTTTATTTACAAATTAATGCCATCAAAATATAAACACATTCACACTATACAATTATTATACCTATAAACAACGAAAACTCCAAAAATAAAACATGTCATTCAGTGTTGCCGATTTCGCTATTCATGGCCTAGATTACACCATAAGTCATCTTCAGTCGCCCAAAAATAAGTAATTTTTATTAAGATAATCGGGCTCCGTGCAATAACTCCCAGGTGCAATAAGTCCCAAGGAAAAAATGAAATTAGACCCAACAATTTTTCATACAAATGTGGGAGTAATTTCATTATGAAATAGCTCCCAGCTCTCTCGGTTTTATTTAATGTTTTTGGAAGTTATTTCATTTTTTGCCTGGGAGTTATTTCTTAATGAAATAAGTCCCCGAAAAAATAAACGTGGGAGTTATTTCATTTTATTTTTAGCTTCGGTGTTATTTCATTTGCTGTGGGAGTTATTTAATTTTTTGTGGGAGTTATTTCATTTTCAAAATGTCGAGGACTCAATGTTAGTTTTTTGGTAACCTAATATGTAAATATTCAAGTAAAACGAATACATATATAATAAATTTCTTTGGAAGTTGTTTCATTTTTTTTGGGTCTTATTTCATTTCTTTTCGATGGACTATTTTTGGAAGTTATTTCATTAATGTCTTTAGGAGTTATTTCATTATGAAATAACTTCCAAAAGTTGGGGTTTGTTTCATTTAGGACTTGGAAATTATTTCATTTTTTGGGATTTATTTCTTTTTTCCAGTTTGTTACTTATTTGATTTATTTTGGGATTTAATTCATTGGGAGTTATTGCACTGGGACTTATTGCACCTGGGAGTTATTGCACGGAGCCAGATAATCGACTTTAATGTTTAAAAAAAATATTAAAAATATTGAAATTAAAAAAGGCAATTATCATCTAAATCAAATATCGGCGATATTTGGCTGTGGACACGACAATAATTCTTTAAATGTCAATGCTTATTTTTTGCACAACAATTAACCGAGCTATGTAAACAAGAGCGGCAAGCGTTTTTAAAACATGAAAATTATATTTCCAATACATTTTCAATAAAATTAAACGACATAGAGCTCATAAAATAAGAGTTTCCAGCCGAGTGATGTTGAATTCGAGTTCTAAAGTTTCGTATAAACTGTATGAAACTGATAACTTTTTACTTAAAAAAAATGCTTGACACTCTTACTGAGCTACCTAAACAAGAGCGGCAAGCGTTTTTTTAGACATGCAAATTCTGTTGGCAATACATTTTCAATAAAATAAAACGACCAAGCGATCTATCAAATAAGATTTTCCAGCCGGGTGGTGTTAAATTCGCGTTCTAAAGGTTTGTTTCGTATAAACTGTGTGTAAATGAAAAGTTTTGACATAAAACTGACGCTTGCCGCTCTTATTTAGGTAGCTCAGTTACTTAGGAAGCTCAGTTAGAGAAGTAAAACATTAAAAAACAGATTTGGTGAGTTTGTAAAAATCTTTTTAGAATGTGATAACAAACAACACATATTTAATTCTTCTTAAAGATTAATATATGTTTAATTTATTTTAATTTATTTTTTAACTATTTCAATTACAATTTCTTACTAAATTATTACCATTTCAATTCAAATTAAAACTCCCATACCTGGTTTAATTTCATGGCATCGAATAATATAAATGGCAAATATTAAAGAAGTAGAAATAAATAAAAACTAATACTGAAGTAAACAAATTATAACTTGAATTTTTTCATCATGATTTTATATTATTAGCCTAAAAGAAATTTGTTGATCTCAAGTGGATTGACTGTGTACATTGAATTGACATGTTCTATTTTTGACATTTGGGAAAACGATATAAATTGAATGTTTTCTTCGGTCTATTAATGGTGTTTTTACAATAAGCCCTTTATATGCATACAACTTATATAACGAAAAAGCTCTGTTACTTAAAATTTTATTGTAAAAATAAATTTGTTCTACCTTTTGAATTAATTATAAAAACTCTCTTAGCCCAGGGTGCTTCACTACCCATTGAAATAAAATCAGTAAAAAAATGTATATAACAGATCTCATATATTGATAACTAGGAATGAAATGACCATGCAAATGCATGTTTTTTGTCTAAAGTCTTAGAACGACCAATTATCTTTCCGAATCATCAAATTTGCGTTAAAATGGCATCGATTTGTTTTTGCATATTGTTGCATATTTTGGTGAAAATGCATATTTTTTTACATATTTAGGTTTTAAATGCATATTTTGACATTTTTTAATGATTTTTTTTTTAAAATTTCATATTAGAAAAGAGTTTTAAAAAAATTTATTATTATTATTTAATTAAGCTTGAGGTCTTTTTTTATATAAAAAATATATTAAATTTATTAAACCAATATTTCGGCACTCCGTTGTGTGCCTTCTTCAGGGTTTTGATCAAAAATTCAAGAAAAACCCTGAAGAAGGCACACAACGGAGTGCCGAAATATTGGTTTAATAAATTTAATATATTTTTTATATAAAAAAAGACCTCAAGCTTAATTAAATAATAATAATAAATGTTTTAAAAAAATTTTTAAGTACACAAAAAAACATTCCAAAAAAAAATTTTTAATTAATAAATAAATTCTTTTGGAGCTTTGATCCTTCTATTTTAAACCGATGCAGCACCTTAGATGGTTAAGGCTTCCAATGGGTTTTAAATATTATATCCAAAACTGTTACAAGTTACTTACTTGGCATATGGGTTATAACGCGTTGAAGAGGAAATTAGAAGCTAATTCGATAATATTGTAATTTATAATGAAATGTATCCCTCCACCCCTCTATTAAAAAACTTGAGTAATTTAAGAATGTTTGAAGGGCTTGTTGATACCGATGATTATGCAAACAAAAAAGTAAAAGAAATATTAAATTTAAATAACATCAGAAACCAATTAGGATTTGTATTTTCCAGTTACGGATATATTGGTGAAAGAGTAACTAATTAGGAGGGATTTTGTTCATTTAATACTCAAATAAAATTAATTGATATTGCAGAAAGTAAGATTAATAATGTGAATGGAAAACAGTACCCATGCTCTGTAACTTTAGTGAGAACTTCTCGCATCGAAAAGATGTGAAACAAAATGTTCCATCGTTTCTCGAAAAGTGAGAAAAAAGTGTGTCTGTAACTTATGTCGAAAACTATCAAATGAGATTTCGTCGTTACGTTATAAATGTCATAACATTGCACTCGAAGCCGATGTGACATTGCAAACGTTGAGGACGCTAGTCACACATATAGTTAACGGCGACCAAAATTTGTCCAAATTTAAAGCGTTTTACTCTTATCGGTCTTTTTATATACAGAAATTTATATTATCTTTGTATCAGAGGTGTCACGCCCACTTTTTTAATTTTTATTTACACAAAATTTTATTACATTTTCTTCCTCTGTATATTGTCCTTGTGTGGATGGTACCACGCCTTCTTTTATAATCTAGCCCACTTTTTGACAAATGTTTTGTATCAGCAGCCCAACAAATAACAAATTTTGGAAACTTTTACCATAGCCATTCTCCAGATATACTGTAATTTATATTTCCTTTGTATAGGAGGCGTCACGCCCACTTGGAAATTGGTAAGAAATGTACTTTATAACCCATTCTAGTAAATTTCATAAAGTATAGATTTGTATTTGTGAAGTCATTGTTTAAAAGTAAGCCAGAGTTGGCAACACTCATACCAAATTAACTGACAAGACACAAAAACTTTTTTAACAAACATAAAACTTAGTCTCAAAAACATATTTATAGCCTTATAAAATAACAAAAATATGATTACAAAAGATACCAAATAAAAATTTTAATAAATCCCATCAAAAAGTATTTTCCCCTAGTCAATCGATAAATATTAAACACTCAACTTCATGGCGACAAGCAAACAAAAATTAAAACGAATACAGTTTAGTTACTTGTCGTTTGTTGTCTTTTTAACATGTTGGTAAAGAAAATGACCTCAAATTTCAGTTTGTCCAATCATTTTGGTTAGAATATATTTTTTCCATATTTTTCATTTTGAAATAGAAAAGTGTTTTGGGAATAGAAGATTAGTGTGTAACAGTGTTTGAATGCTTTTAGTTCTGATATTGCTGAATACATCAAGTGGAAAATTAGTTTTCTTAATATTTTTGTCGATATATTTTTTTTTTTTTTTCTTTTTTATTAAATCTTGATAAGTGGGTGTCTATATAATTTAAAAATTGTGTATTAAATGATTTATGGGACATCATTAAGGCAATAGGAAGTAGCTGTTACTACTAAATAATCAGTTTAAAATTTAAATTTATTAAAAACAAATAAGAGTGCTATATTCGGCTATGCCGAATCTTATATACCCTTCACCGTGATGAGATAAGAACAAAAAGTTATATACATAAATAACGCTCTTTAGATAGGTATAAATAAATATTAATTGAGCCACGCCAACTTTTCATTTCGCCATGCCGAAGAATATAAAAAACAACAAATTTATATATGTACCTAAGCTTGTTTCCTCTTTTGCCAAAGTTGATGTTTGAAATTCGTTTTATAATCTGAAAATGGTTTTTTAGAACATAAAAAAATTAAAAAAAATTATTTTTGGGATTAGAACTGGCAATATCATCAGTCTCAGGAGAGAACTTAACAACTCGGCTACGAGTGCATTTACTGAAGAAGCGTTAAATTAAAATATATTGAGTCTATGAGTTTGTTTCTTTATTTGAGCGGCATATCATAAACATGCATTAATGTGTATGCGGATGCGGATGCGTAAAATTAAACACATTACAAATAAAATCCACCACTTGTAGTGAAGGGTATAAAAAAACACATTACCAACACTGTATTACCATAGCCACTGTATGACCGTAGAAACCAAAATTTATGTTTATGTCGTTTTGGTAATACAGTGTTGGTATGGTAATGTCACGTCTAATTGGACCTTTAAAGGAAAAAATTTGAGGCAGTCGTGGTTTTTTACTCATATCTCAGCCATTTGTGGACCAATCTTGCTGAAATTCAATAGCAAACAATTCCGGACCATATGTGACATAAATGTATAATAACCTGGCCCCCATCATATATGGGGTCTTCGGAAAATCCATTTCAACGGACAGACGGACATAGTTAAATCAACTTCGCTCATCATAAGGACCCAGAAAATATATACTTTATAGGGTCCAACATCAATATTATAGAAAATACAAACGGAATGACAAACTTATATATCGTTACCTTAATATAAAAAGGAACCAACTCATCAAAAACACTTTTTACAGGAGAAGGAAAAAACTTAATAAAAGCTGAAATAATATTGCTACACAAACATTGTCAAAAAACATCTTTATTAAAATTAAACGAGGAATTCAGATTGAAATACATATGTATGAGTATGTATGAGTCCGTGTTTTTTTCTTTCGAAAAATTGTGTGTATGAGTTAGGGCTTTTTTTCTTTAGAAAAATTGTGTGTATGAGTTAGGGCTTTTTGTGTTCTGCTTATAACTTCTTTATTTTTAATCTAATTTGCTTGAAATTTTAATAGAATGTGTATCAGCAACCATTCTACAAGAATCAATAAAAAAACGGATTTCCAAAAATAATGAGTTGGGGCCTTTTTATATTAAGGTAACGATATACTCTATTCACCACCTGTGGTGAAGGGTATAAAAATAGGAGTTTTAAAGAATTGTGAATTAAAGGCATTGCTTTATAAGAATAAGAAGAATAAGAAGAACTTTAAATAGCAAAAGCAAAAAACCAAAAAGATATTTATTATAACATATCGCACTTGTTCACTTGTTTTTTTACTTTTTGGAAAAAATCGAAAAAAATTTAAAAATATCATGCTATTTTGTCTACTATTTTGTAATAAAACGGTTGGTTTGAAAATTATTTTTTATAGGTCTTTAATATAAAATTCAGCTTTTAATTTTTTTTGTTTTTTATAGTATTGTTGAACGAATGCGATATTTGATGTAATATTTCATTTGACAGTTACGAATCTTAAAAGTGTCTATACAAAATTCATATAAATGCAAAAACTTAATAGAAAACCTTAAGAAAACATTTGTAATTTCCCCTTGGGCTAATTAGTCAGTAATAAAATAGCAACTAGTTCATTTTTAGATTTAATTCAACCAGAGACTGACATTTCAATTGAACTTCGCTGTTTATACTGATTAAACTTGACCAATGTAGTGTTAGTAGAAAATAAACAAAAAACTAAAAATAGTAAAACGAAAATCAAGCAATAGAAGAAAAAAATGATTTCGATTAATCTTTTGTTTATTTCAAGTAGATAAAGGACAAGAACCGCCCACAAATGACGACGTTAAGCTGGTTAAGCTTTTTAATACAGTATAGTAACAAACAGTGTTGGAACGCAATTAATTCTTTAATTTATTTAACAACAAATAATTGAGTTTTCTCATGTTTTTTTTTTTGGGAAATTAAACTCCCTGAGCTGTTAAGGATAAATCAGGGATGGAAAAGGGAGTTTGGTAGAAACTTCAATAATGGGGCTTTAAAAAAAAAAAAAAAAAACCCTGTTTAACCTTTAAAAAATGAGTTAAGCCATTAGCCATTTTCAACTTGTTTAGCCATACATTTTTTTTGCCGATTTTCTTTTAAAAGAATAATTTTTATTTTATTATAAAAATTTATAAAAGTTAAATAAACATTTTTTAACAATTAAAACGCTTTTAATTTAAATCAAAACTTTTACAAATGTTGAAAATCGCTATAAACTATGTTGATGAAACATCTTTCAAAATAAAGGAACAGTATTCTAATATTAAATTTATAAAATGTATCAACACAAACATCGGTGTTTCTTTCTGGTTGCAAATATTTCAATAAAGAGATGCAGGCGGCAACAACAATTTTTTTAGAAATTTCAGAATTGACTATAAAATTGCTCTCACTTCCATGGTCTAATGTTGAAGTAGTAGCACAAAGCATACAGAGATGAAAAAAGTGACGTATGAAAAATGCCTAAGCAATTTGCGAGCGCAGCTTTCGAGGAAAGAGAAAGAAAACGTTTTTTGGTAGTGAAGTGGCAACCCGATAAAAAATGGAGCTTCCAACGAAGCCGGTTTGTAAGGTATAAACATAAAAGTTTCGCTTACCATTGCGCTTACGGAAGACATGAATTTTATATGGCGAGTTCCTACTTTGAAGCAATAAATTTTTGACACATGAAGCGCATTAAAAAATTTTTTGGATGTAACGATCAGATTTACACACTGAATGTTTTGATACAGTTATTTTTAAGTATTCTCCCTTACAAACCTGCTTCGTAGTAAGGTAATGCCGTAGCACTTGAAATGTTATTTTTTTATTAAAGTTGTTGAGAGTTCTTTCACTTACTTTATCGATTTCTGTATGTCTTATTGCGTAGCGCATAATTGTGCGCTGATTTTTTTAAATGTACCATTAGTGCTTCGCAAAATGATAAAATTTTTTATTGGGAATGTGTAAGAACAGGCCGCTACTGTCAACACGAATTGCGTAATCAAAACAAAAAATGCAAAAAGGGCAGCTTTCGAAGAAAAAAAAAACACAATATTTTCTGTCTCGTAACGCTTCTGTGTGCTCTGTGGTAGTAGCCAAGTAAACATCGTTAAAAGTTATTTGAGAAATAAGTTATATTTAGCAACCGTTAATACCATAAAATAAAATAAATGGTGTTGGTATACCACAACAGTGGAGTGGGTACAAAATGGAATATTTTTCTGTATTTCAGTGGAACAAAATAATATCTTTACGTTAATGTATATTAAGCCTGTCAAATACTGAATGCAAAGATTTAATCTATAAGTTCAGCATTAAATTTTGTGTGGTTGCAAATAAGCGTTAATGGCACTGATTTTTTAATGGTAGAAGTCACCTAACATGGGGTCTTCACCTAAGATAATATCTGATATAATATGTGAGAGAACGTCGGCAGAATGAGAGAACACATTTCTTCATGTTAATCTTAATCTTAAACAAGGGAAACACGTATCTTATAAGATTTCAAAATCGAATGATTCCCGTACAGTAAACTTGCGTCGTTTTTACTCTTGTTTTAGTTTTTTCTTGTTTTGTAGCATAAAATTTATTATCATATTAATACTAACACTATTTGAGAGTCCACACGTAAGATAATACTCTCTGCGATTGAATTTGACGTTTGCTTATAAAAATCCACCTGCAATTTTTTGTCATACCAAACTTCAAACTCTATATAAAAAAAAATCTAATATTTTTTTTTTGTCAGCGTTTTTTATATATGAAGTTTGACGTTTAATATGACAAAAAACTGTTTGAAAAATAAAAAAAAAATTTTAATAAAAGTGAAACAACAACTTTTATTTTAGTAAAATATTCGCTAGAAAACATTACGCTTGACGAACTGATTTAGGTTGGTGTTTATTGTAGGGAAATACAAGAATAAAGCAAAGAGAAAAAAGAAAAATACTCGCTTGCATAAAAAAGTACTTGACACAGCTGTAAAAAAGGATATTATATCACCAATAAAATGGGGGTAAGCTATGGAACATATTTACCATTCATAATCTAACAAATAATGCCATTGCAATGAAAGTTGGCTTGATGTAGTTCATTTAGTCCGTCCGCAATTTACCATTGTTCCCATATAATGTTAGTTCTTGGAAGATACTCAAAATAACACTTTCTTGTAATTTACAATATATCCAATGTTATTTAAGGTTTTTTTTCAGACTATGAGGTTTGGAATTTTCGACTTTAAGTGTGGTTCGCCGCCAGGTGTTGTAAACAAGGGCGTGGTTGCATCCTCAGGTGGTTTACGAATTATCACATTCTAAAAAGATTTTTTCTAAACATGAAATAGAAATTCAACAAACAAATCAAACACTTCCAGTCCTGGCATAAATACAAAATTTTTCAAAATCCATAACAAATAAAGGCGAATTAACTACAGGTGGTTTCGAAACGGCATCTGATTTTGACGGATCGAGCTTATTTGTTTTGAAGAATGGTTGACATTTCGAGCAATAAGCACTAACAATGCAATGCAAAAAACCCTATGTTGCTTGTGTTGTTTTTGGATTGTTGTAGTTCCGACACCACCTGTAGTTGAATTCGCCTTGATAAAAATCAATCGTATAATGAGACAAAACTTTTGTATGAAAATTACCAACAAGAAATATAAAATATTTTATAATTAGACGATTATACAAATAATATGACGATACTACGAGCTTGTGAATTGGACAAATTTCTTAAGTGAGCATAAAACTGATAATAGCAATTTTAATAAAGAAGATGAGTTTTAGAGAAAAACCTCTGTATATAAATATCGATTAATATAAAGTATTTGTAAAACATTGTAGCCAGTATAAGAAATTTAATGACAATTTTTTACTAGACTAAAAAAGTATAACAACCGTATTCGAAACTAAAATGTGTGTATTCCGACTATACTGCGCTTATCGATTGAGTAACTGATATGTTAGGTTAGGTTAGGTTAGGTTAGGTTACGAAGGGTTATGTGACCAAGGGCACACCTCCACTCGGAGACCAATACGGTCCATTGTGAATCCCTTCAATGAAAAGAAAAAGTAGGGAAAGTGAAAAGTAAAGAAAAGAAGTATGAGATGATAGAATCAATAAAGCTAGAAAGTTAGTAGGTATCGCGTAGAACCACTGCCCTCTCTATAGTCCCCTCAGCCACACTAATTCCCTGACAAACCCCAGTAGATCAGCCGGCTTACATCCAGCGATGCACCCCAGTTCGTCGTGAAACCTATCTTCTAGCCACTTCTGTCTGAACCCCTGCATCCTGGGACAATGACACAGTACATGCTCGATTGTCTCCAGCTCCTCTAAATCATCGCATAATCTGCAGAAGTCCAGTATGGTATTGTCCCATTTGCCCGTAAATCCCCGTAACCCGTAAGTGTTCTAAGACCACCCCTATCCAATCCCAGTAGAACCCTGGTTGCCTCCGCATCCAATCTGGGCCATAGTGCCCTGGACACCCTGCAGTCCGTTCTGTTTCTCCAGGATCGAACTGATATGTTAATTAAGCTTAATCACCATTTAGCCATGAGTTTATTCAAAACACTTTCGCCCAAATAAGAAATATTTTTAAATCTCTGTTTTAGTTAAATTCAATTGACAGCAGTTAATTAGGAGTTAAAAAAGTCTTTGATCATTCGATAATTATAGTTTTTAAAAAAGTGTTTTGAATCATTCTTGTTTTGAATACGGGTGTGTTTTTAGAAAATATTAGATTTCAAAGGAAAATTTATAGAATTTTATATTTTTCCAAAAATTACATTTTAAAAATGTTTGAAATTTAAAATTTGCCGTATAAAGCCGAATGAGAGTTTAAGTTTTTTTTAAGACTGTTATGGTCAAGTATTAGAGATTGTCGATATCTTTTTCAAGAAAAATATGTTAAAATTTCTTCTTTTAAAGAAGCAAAAAAGTAAGTTATCTATGTCGAATAAATATGAATGAATTTTTAATATTTTTAAAATGGGTGAGTTCCAAAAAGGTCAGTTGCAGGGCAACTATACAAAACTCTCGCATTCTAAAGTGCAATCATTAAGAATTTTAAAATGTACGCAATAAGCCAACTATGCATTGTTAAGCTTGATGACATATTTTTGCCATTGACTGCAAGGTATTATGATGTTTTGAAACTTAGCCATACAAAACTCTTCTAAAATTTTCAAATACTCGTACAGAACTTTTAGTAAAAAATTCGAATTAAAAAGAACATGTTTGATGTACCTAAAAAACAAGAAAGTACTCGAATCAATTCCCTTATATTGATTTGCTTAAGTAAATAAGCCATTAATCATTTATTCGATGTATTTCTAATGAAATCAATAGATTATTGAACACTTTTGCTCTTGTTCATTGGAAAACGTACAAATATTGTGACGTTTAAAAAACAAATAGTGTTCATATTAATGAACTGAAAAAAACTATGTATTTAAAGTCTACAACACATTTTTGCACACACTTATTAATAAATTCAATAAACAAATTTGTACTAATGCACAAGTGTTGAATGGAGGAAAAATGTGATCCTGAGAGATAAGATAAAAAATTGTGACTTAGGCATAAAAACTTTTTTATGTCTAAATAATATATGAACAAATTCCCAAAAATTAGTTTTTATTTTTCTACAGCAGTTTTATGAAAACAACAAAAATGAATTATTTACGCACACAGTCACACGACCACTTTAAATTAGTATGTGCTATAGCCTGTAGAAATATGTATGTGTGCGTTTTGTTGTGTGGGTTGCAACCCTTAAAGTCTTGTACTGAAATTAGGTTAGCATTTAGTTGAAAACTTTTTCAGTTTATTTTTCATGCTTTTTTATCTTGGCAAAAAAAACATTCAAAACACATTTTTATTTCATTTTTTTTTTTTTTTTGCAACTTTAGGTGAAAAATTTAAAATGTTGCTGGAATGCGCAGAAGTCGAAATAACATCACAAACTCAGCATAGGCATTTTTAAAAAAACTAAATAAATAAAAATTTAGAAAGGAGAAGCGAAAAATAAGATAAGTAAGAAAGTAAAGTCTGTCAAACCCTTTCATATAGTACCCTACACCACAAAATTTAGAAATAAATTTTCGTGAGTATAGCCTATTTGGGACCCATGGGCTAAAATTATTTTGCCAGAACAAGTCGATGTTAAGAGGTTGAGATTTATGTGAAAGTTCTTTGTGGCGAATATTATTTAGATACCTTTGTCTATATGAGATTTGTTTGCCTTTAAGTGGTTTAAGGAAGGTGATTTATGTGATTTATTTTGGACCTACCATCACAACATTTTATCATGACATATTAGCTATCATAAAAGTTATTGTCGCCAAAATTAATTTCGATACCAACGTATAGAAGGAAGCTATGGCATTTTAACCTATTTTCGGGAGAAGTATTTATATGGGAGCTATGGTTTAATATGGACCGAACCCAAAAAAATTTGGTCAGATGATAAAGATTGCAGCAAAATGTGTTTGGACCAAATTTAATATAAACACCAACATAATAAGATGGTTCACGGGACGGGACGTACAGACATCGTTAGTGATTTTAAATTGGTTTTTATTCGATCGTTACACTTAAAGGTGGGTCTAGCACCAATATTTTAACGCATACTACTCTCTTTACTATTGTGTTGTGGGCAGAGCTGCCGTTTTTGGTTATTTCTAACCAAAATTGGTTATATTTTTTTTCAATGTGGAGATGTGAATATTTTTTTCATTTTGGTTACTTTTTTCTAAAACAATAATAATTACGAACGAATATGTATTTCTTGGTACAATTATTTACGAGCTCGAATAATTTGTACTGTGTACTACGATTTTTGCATTATTTGTTACCAATGAACGGAAGTTTTTTATAATCCCTTTCAAAACAGCAACCAAATAATTTTTTTAAGATTTTTGCTAAGAAAATATTGCCATTTGTGATTTTTATATTAAAAACGCCATGATCTGAAATCGTTAACAAATGAAGTTTTAATCAATGGAGATTTTCAATTTTTTTTTTTTTTTTTTAAATGAGCGAGATAATTTGTACTTAAAGTAGGAAGTGCATAAAATCATCCGGAATCGATTTTAGAAAATTACTGAAAAATTACACAAAAGTCGTTTCAGTGTTTTTAAAAACTTGAAAATAAGTTTAAGGTTCTGAATTTAGGTTATTTCTAGAAGTATATTTATATACATATTTGAAAATACACGTGGGAATTTTAAAGATTTTTTAAAATTACATTGATTTATCAATACAATTTTAAAATCTATGGAATTTTCTTTAAGAAATGGCTGTAAGTTAAAAGAAATTTGAAATTGTACTGTTTATAACTTGTCGGTATGTATATTTATTTAATGTTTTTTAACATAATGATGAGGCTCATTTTTGGTTGAATGGCTACGTCAACAAGCAAAATTGCCGCATTTGGAGTGAAGAGAATCCACATGAGACCCTTGAGACGCATATTACATCCACAAAAACTGACTGTTTGGTGTGCTCTATGGGCTGGTGGAGACATTGGGCCATACTACTTCCGAAATAATGCTGGAGAGGCAGTTACCGTTAATGGAGACCGGTATAAAGCCATGATAACCGACTATTTTGTTCCCGAATTGGATGGCATGAATGTGGAGTTGTGGTTCCAACAAGACGGCGCTACATGCCACACAGCGCACGCCACAATCGATTTATTGAAGGAAACATTCGATGAGCGCATAATTTCGCGGAATGGACCTGTCAATTGGCCACCAAGATCGTGTGATTTGACACCATTGGATTATTTTCTTTGGGGATATGTGAAGTCGCTCGTCTACGCCAACAAACCAGAAACGTTAGGGGAATTGGAAGCCAACATTCGTGGCGTTATTGCCGACATACGGCCCCATATGCTCGAAAAAGTGGTTGAAAATTGGACCTGTAGAATTGGCTTTATTCGAGCCAGCCGCGGCGGCCACATGCCTGAAATCATATTTAAACATTAATGGCATAAAATTATCCTTCCAATAAAGCCAAATTGATGGTCATTAAAACGATTTTCTTGTGTTTTATTTCAATTCGAAGTTCTATACCATATTACGATGATTTTAATGATTTTCTCAATTAATAAAAAACATTTTAAATTTGGTTATATTTTTTTACATTTGGTAACTTTTTCAAAAATTTTGGTTGTAAAAATTGTATTCGTTGTGGCAGCACTGGTTGTGGGTATAAAAACAATTTAAAAACTCATGGACTTTAACTGGTTCTAAATATATGAATGACAAAAAAAAAAAAAAAACAACATGATAACAAGTACAAGCAGAACTGCAAACAACTAAAAGCACAACAATAATTTTCTCTATATTTTATTTCTTTTTTTTAATTTGTTCTCAACATGGCGAAAACACAAAATTGTAGGCGTGTGTTTATATGTAAATTATAATCTGTATAAAGTGTGGTGTGTGTGTGCGAACATTCAGTAAATAACTTAAACATGAAAAACAATGTAGTATACTTTTAAGCGTCGACCGTCATTCATCTTTTAAACCACAAAGAGAGAATCAGCAAGGTAAATTTTATTGTTAAACGACGTAGGTCAGAGCGACATGTTTTTATTAGGTCTGTTCATTTACGTTATTGTCAGAAACTTGCAACCAGAGAGTTAATTTAACATTTACAATAGTTTTTTTCTAATTGCTAAAAAAATAGCAAAAAATTACAAGTTAGGCATATCCAGTTGTGCGATACGAGGTTCTGTTTTCCTTAATTCTGTTGTTTTGAACTATAAGCACATGGATATTGTTCATAAATTTGAATATGCTTAAAATAGTTTTCTTTCCAAATTATTTTTTAAGCAAGAGCTAACCCCAAAAAAAGTTTCCGACTCCAGTACAATGTTATTATTGAGTAGGTGGGGAAAAACATACAAGTGTTAATACGGGGCTCAGTTTCAAATCAGCATTTCAGGGTTTTCCTACAACATATTAGTGTTGAATATGGTAAACGTAGTTTTAATAGATTTTTAGCAAATACACAAAAAAAAATTTTTTAAATATTTATTTGCTTTTAACACAGCTTTCTATAACAGAAATTGTAAGCAAATGTAAGAAATATTTACGTACTTTTTGGTTAAGCTTAAAAAAATGTTAACAAAATATAATTTTTCTTGATATTTGACGAGCATTAAAAATTCTTGAAAATGAAGAAAAATTAAGGTGTTCTTGGCAAGCCTAGTTGGTAGCTAGTAAAGGGCTGCACAAGCACATTAATTTTACCACATACGATAAGACATTCACTGAATTGTGCCGGACAACGGCTTAAAAAAAAATAGATAAAAACAAATTGCAGAGTACATGACAATAAACGCAAATTTAAAAGTCAGGGACTGTTTTACTCGTATACGAATGTGAGTTTGTCTTATGTTTGTTCGTTCGTTGGCGTTCGTATATTGTGTTTGCTAATAAAGATTTCATTTTACACGTCAATGGCATATTAAGTACACTGATAACACTGATTGCACTGACAACACGTGTTATTCGTAGTACGAATTTCGTACATTTAAAAGTTATAAAACGTCAATTAAAAGATCGCCTTTCCTTATGCTGCATTAAGAAGAAAGAAAAACAATAAACACATTTTTGTATACCTAAAGCCTATTATAGTACACGGATTGTAAAAAGCCACATACGCATGTGGTTCTGACGTAATTTTGACGTCACTACAAAGCCACAATAGCAAGTACGTGTTGTGTGATGACGACAAAATTACGTCAAAACCACATGCGCATGTGACTTTTTACATTCCGTGTACTATAGGCTTTATAACTTTGTTTAGTTATAAAAAACAAATGTATAGTTATAGCTTATTCCATCAGTTCATCAATAGTATGAAATTGGAATTGAGAACATTTAAACGAAACCAAGAAAAAACATTGATAAATGTTCGCTTTGTTAGTGTTTTCTTGTTGCCTTCGAACTCAGTCCGTACTGAGAAGAGTGGATTGTTTTTCGATAGATTTTTTGTCGTTGGATTTTTTGTCATAAACATAATCTCACTATTATTCATAATCTGTTTGTTTTGTTTTTCGTTGGCTGTTGTTGTCGTTTGCATAAACTCATTCGTTTTGAAAAATGAAAATGTACGAACTGAAATAACTGTTTTTGTGTAAAATGTTTTGAGTACGAAGTTTTTAGTCTTATGCAGACCTTCAGTAGCTAGTGAGGATAGGTCTAGCAGTGTGAGGGTTGTGGGTTCGTTTCTCTAGTATGTTTAACTACAACTGGCTGAAGATCAACGTTGAAGATTACGTTACAATCGGGTTTGATAATCATTTTTAGTTGTATTTGTAATATTTAACTAAAAGGCACCGTGCTTAAATGAGTCATATATTTTTGGAAAAAAATTTATATCTGAGAATTTCATTTCTATATAAACAAAAACTTAGATATGACATCAATAGAATAAGAAAGAAGTAGTCAACAAGATGCTTATCTTATTATTTTTTTTGTCACAACAATAAGTTTGTTTGTTCATTTCTTCATCAATGTTAAAAAGTAACATTATAGAACATTAAAAAATAATGATTGTTAACGAAGAACAGAACACTTTATAATGTTTGCCTTTTCTTGAAAATTATTACGAACGTACCGTCTACACAAACACTAAAAAAATAGATATCTTTCCTGGGTTTGTGAGCCGAACGCTAAATAATGTTGTGTTTATTTTCGGTCATTGATTTAAATACCCCTTTTTAATAATACAACGTGTGTCGTCCAGTTTATTAACAAATGGCTTTTCATTTTTTACATTGCTAAGGGAACGCCTAAAACAGTTTTAAAAGGGTGGGCATTTCTTGTTTTTCGCATTGTGCTTTTGGGAACATCTTTTTCAATCGGGGATAGAAAAAAACGCGTTCTTTCCTGTTAAGCAATCAATGCCTAATTTTAAATAAAAATGTATGTAGAAATGTAAATGTATCCAGTCTTAATTTTTTTAGGCAGGAATAGGTTAGTACCATTGTTCGAAAATAAAAACTCAATATCGCTCCTTAGTGTTCAGTTCGGTAGATTTGTGGAAAACACAAACGCTAAAAGTGTTTGTGTAGAAAATCTTTAAAAAAATAACTTTTCCCTGTTAGTCATCTTTCGAACACAAAAATAATACTATTTTTATCCAAATCAACAAAATATGAGAACATTTAATTCCGTTTCGTTTAAATCCACAAACTTCATTGTCGTTGGATATCGTTCTTGGGTTTGCGAGCCGTTCGCTAAATAATGTACTGTTAATTTACGAAAACTGATTAGTACCTTCTTTAGGATCAAGTGCGATATGTATCTATCCAAAGTTTTGCTTAAGTACTACCCGATTGAACGCATAAAAAACTTCGCAATTTAACAGATGCGCTTAAGCGGGAATTACTGTTCTTGTCCCTCAAACCCCTAATTATTAATGAGTCATTGGATAAGCGCTTACAATGCTGCTGCAGAAAGTCATCGTGGGTGTCAACTCAGACTAAATACTCTAGATCGAGACCAAAATTTGTTGATCAAGTGGCTCTCAATGATTTTGCAAGTTATTCTGGAGTTTGAGAACAAACTTAATGCCTCCAAACATTATCTTCGGACGGGGTTTTTTAAGCTGACGGTATTTGTTTTCCATACTTAAATCGTCACTTCCAAGCCGCATAAACTATTTATCTTACATTGAAATCGATGGAACAAATAAGTATTTAAGATTCTTTAAAGCCGAATATAGAAATTTACATGTTAAAATGGACGATATTTCTGTTTAAAACTATCTGGCGTAGGCCTGTTTTCAAAGCATGTTGATAGTTAGAAGTAGGATTTTACCGACCGTATAACATTGTTCCATTATTATAGGTTGTTCCTTTAACTTTAACTTATCGCTCAGTTAAGGTTAAAGTAAAGTGGTAATAATAAAACGTTTTTACGGCCGATAAAATCCTACATTTAGCTATCGGTAAGTTGTGAAAACGGGCCTGAATATGGTACACTCACAATATTCTGTACGCAAAATTAACTGAAATTGTAAAATAAAATAATGAAAGTTTAATTAAAAACCGGTCTACCTATTTTTCATTTATTTTTAACAAAAAGTTCATTTAATTTTTACTGTCAAAAATTCAACACCATAATATGGTGACCATATTCCGTAAAATCAAATAAATGTTCAGTTATTTTGTAAAATTTTACTGTCAAAAATTCAACACCATATTCAGTAAAAACGATTAAATATTCAGTTATTTATTAAAATTTTACTGTCAAAAAATTGACCCCATATTCAGTAAAAACAATTAAATATTCAGTTATTTTATTAAATTTTCGTTCACTCCAAAAAAGAGCCGAATTTCTAAAAAAAATACTAGACAGACATCTGTCCGCTTGTTTTTCTTATAAGCGAGAGAGGGAGAATATTTTTATTTACTTACCCAGTTACACACGTTTGTTTTACTTTTGTTGTACTGACCACGTTGTTTACAGAAAAACTCTCAATTATAAGACACCAGCAGCATGACCGATATGGCTTCGCAATTATTTTACTTTTAAAATTTGATGTATTTAACTAAATTATTTTAACAAATAGAAAATGGGAATTGCTTACAAAAAACAAGCAATTCATTTTTTATAGATAAGTAAAAATTAATTTTTGGTAGTAAAATTATATAAAATAACTGAATATTTATTTGTTTTTACTGAATATGGTGTTGAATTTTTGACAGTTTTTACGGAATATGTAGTTAATTTGTTGACAATTAATTTATATAAGATAACTGAATATTGATTTGTTTTTACGGAATTCGTGGTAAAAATTAAATGAACTTTTCGTTGCTTTAAATTACATTTTTATTTACTTTAACATAAAGAAGAATTTAAATCAATCAACGGACAATATTAACTGCAACTGAAAATCCGTATTAATATGCACTTAGTTTTTTGAATAACTGTTAGAATCAGTTAAAAATAAATTTGCTTGGAATTTTAAATGTTTATTTATTTAAAAATGACTGAACGGAATATTTCTTAAATAAACTACAGTCCGTTACTGTAATAATATTGTGAGTGTAGGATTTTAAATATTGCAAATATATAAACTGCAAAAAGAAAATTTTATAACTAAGCAATAAACCCTACTGTCACGTCTATGGATTAAGAGTCTTAAATCACAGGGTATTACTAAAATGAATCGCTCTGCAAATACGTATATTCTGCCCCCAAAATTTAATTAAAAAATATGAACAGCAATATACCGAAAAATAGTTCAAAAAGATTTAGAGGAAATAAAATCATCATATACCCATACCTGTGTAAGTGTGAGGAGGTCTATATATGAAATGGAAATAGAATCTAACCTCAAACACGTTTATTAATTTTTTTACGAGAATTTCGCTTGAATTTGAAGGAAAAGTTTTTTATTATTGTTATAAAAAATGTATGTATTTGTTTTTCTTTTTATGTATAGCGTGTTTGTTGATTTATACCTTTTTGCATTTATGTACTATTTACTCCAATGTATGTGTTTATTTAATATACCTAAGTACACATACATACGTAAATACATTTTTTTTTTTACTCTTGGCTACACAAAATTTTCTTGGCCCATTTGAACTTAAAACGGAGACTACTTGTCTACATTGAAATGAGTAAATTTTGTTATAGTCGCTGGTGCTATTGCAATGAAAAGAATACTATTCAAAAAAGTGAAATTACAACATAAAAGTCACACTATTATATACACATACATACACATTGAAATAAAACCTGTATTGAAGTATTTTCTGCCAGTATTTTTTTAAGATAGAAGCAGATTAGAGTCACTGTTTAGCCACTGCTGGACTACAAGAAAAATATTACAAACATTTTTCAAAACCAAAATACATTTCAAACCAATTTTTATAGTCTAAAGAAGACGAATGTAGTATCTTAAGTCACTTCTAAATGCTAAATTATACACATTTGACGCAAACAAAAGGCAGTACAATCTAAAATGCATTATCTGTTTGTAGTCTCTTTAGTCACTTCTGGACTGCAGAAAGAAGGAAATAGTAAAATTTTTACATCTTATATATAAATCGGCTATGGCAAAACCGTTAAGAACACTTTTCTCCTCTGCTTGTCAACCTAATTGAACAAAAAATCGATTTAATACACAGAAAAAATTAAAAATTGTCTCTAATCAGCAAATTTATTCCAAATTCATAGAATTAAGCAACCCATTTGTTGATTTTGCACCTATTACCAAAATGATTATATTGATTACTAAAAATTGTAAAAATTTTATACTTTGAATATTTTTTTTCCAATAAATTTAATTTTTTATTTTAATCAAACAAATGATCAAAAAACGTTGCCGTTTCAAACAATGTGTTGATTGATTTTGACAATATCCAACAACAATTTCACAAGTTTAAATTATTTTATTTTAACCGAAATAATTTTATGTTATTTAATTATTAATTTAATTCAAAATTTTTTTAAAACAACTAAAATGTTTATTAAATCAAAATTATATTTTTAATTTGCTTTCAACAAAAAAAAATAATTGATTCAATTATCACATTAATTAAATTTTAAAACTTTTTATATAATTTTTTTAATTGATAAAAAACTACTAATAATTTTTTCTTACAGAAGTACGCAATATATATTTTATTAAAATCTGAGGGGGTAAAAAGGGTAAAAACGAGTAAATTCAGTAACCTCCAAAACAGAAAGACTTACGAAACAAATATAATACTTATCGTTGTTCATTGGAAGAATAAGCGTACAGCTGTCTGGAACTTTTTTGAAATTTGGCTCTTTTAGGGAGTACACGAATATAATCAGTATTTTGGAACTTCTTTGTCACCCCATCTATCTTTTAAACCAATAAACATAGAAAAAAGCATTTTACCAAATTCGTTACTTTTCGAAAAAATAATAATATACAAATATAAATTTGGTACTTTTTCGAAATTCGAACGTTAAAGGGATGAAAATCGCAACTATTTTGGTATTTTTTTTACAAAACTTTATCTACATTCGTTGACATATATGTACATATTAAATTATGGGCTCTCACTTAATTGATATTTCAATTAGAAAAAAAAGGTATTATATTAATAAGAGGAAATACAGAAAATTAATGTCCAAACAATGTTCTGAGTGCATAAAAAGCTATAAGAGGGAACTTTTTGGTACTCTTTTGTTCTTCCACTGGGACTTTCTGAATTTCGCTTATTATTGGACTTTGCAACATAAAACTAAATATGCAAGATCTTGAGAGAATAAAAAACTGTAAGAGGGGTCTTCTTGGTAATTTTTCGTTCTTATCTGGCACTTTTTGAATTTTTATTAATGCTGAACTTACAAACATAAAATCCAACATGCAGAGTCCAGAATGAATAAGAAACACTAAGAGGAGACATTTTACTTTTTTTTTGGGCTTTTGGATTGGTACTTTCTTGTTTTTTTATATTATTGAACTTACAAAAATAAATCAAACATTCACGGACTTGAGTGGAAGATAACATATGGACCGGAGCACAGAGAACAGTGCCAAAAACGAGGATTTATTCAAAAAATTTAAGTTTGTTTTTCGTATAAGTATTTAGTACCAAATAAAAGAAGATTAAATTCAACACAAAATAACTGTAAAAATTATGGATTTATGTTGTTTACTTTTTTTTGTTGTACGCTGTCAAAGTTGAAAAATATTTGCTAATTTGGCAATATTTCTTAAAAAGTAAAAAATATAGATATTTTGATTGCTATTTGTGCGAATTGTTCATTAAAAAACTGTATTTTTTAAAATGGATTCATCCGCTTCAGGTACTTGACTAATTTATTAATAAATTTTTGTAAAGAAAAATATTGTGGAAATACATATTTTTAATTTTTTTTTTTTTTAATTGGTTTTTTTCAAAGAAATGTTGATTTTCAAAATATTTGTGAGATTACTTGGGCATAGCTTTGTATATATTCTTAAAATATGGTATTTCAGCATGCATTATCAAAAAAAAACTTGCCCGTTTTTCCCCAATTTGAAAATTTGAGATTTTGTAAAACACATTAACTTAAGCTGTGTTCACACCTATTAAATATTTGACGTCCTAGACGTAACTACTAACTAGTTTTATTGAAAAATTATTTGCTTTTGCAAAACGTAAAATTCAAATTCATGATGAAATTAATAAAAAATAAAATTTTTTATATAAATTTTCATATTAATTCGAATGTGTATTCTAAATCAAATTATAATTTTTTAAAAGCTTTTATACTTTAATAGTCTTTTTCCTTCAATATTTAAGAGTATAAAAGCTTTAAAAAAAATTGTAATTTGACTTAGAATACACATTCGAATTAATATGAAAATTTATATAATAAATGTTACTCACCATAAGAAATAAATTCCCAGATTTTATTCAATTTTTTTTTACAAAAATAACAGAATTTAATTACACTACGCCACAAAAAAGTTAACCTTAAAAATTAGATTATGGCACTAATTTATTTTTCTCAAGAAGCGTTTTCGAGACATTTGCTTAAATCCTGTTTTTCTGCAGTTGATTTAGCTATTTTAACAAATCTCAAGAATTATTTATCTGAATTGTACAAAATTTAAGCTATTGAATGAATATATATGTTTTTATATATGTTACAAATGAGCTACTGACCTTTAGATTTGAAAAAATTGTCTTAATGGAGAGACTGAAAATGTTCAATATTGAAAAACGTAAGAAACTATTTTTTTTTTCAAATCTAGACGAACAATTCTTGAGATTTTTCGAAATAGCTAAAACATCTGCAAAAAACACAATTTTAAAAATATTAAAATTTACATAAATAAAATTTTTGTTTAAAAAACAAAGTATTCTTAACTTTTACGGAGATAGGCTACTTCGCAATACCGTTTGAATCAGACCTGCAGTGGAAAAAAGTCTCTCAGATGCGACAGAACTAATTTGAAAACTAAGAAATTTCTGCCCTATTTCTTCAGTTTGGGTATAACGTGTCATTGCTGCCGTTAACAAGTGGATCTAGCAGAATCACAGCAAAGAATGCAAAGAGGCTCATCCTCCTCGGATTCTCTTATAAAATTTTTACAAATGCTTCAAAGGCCAGTTTTTTTATACTCATCAGAACTTGTACCACCTGTAATGGTGACCGTGTTTTCAACCCTTTCGGAATGCAGAGCCATGTTAAGTAGCTCAATAAGAAATTTTTTTCGATATGACTGAAGTCGATTGTCTTTGAAATATTCGAGCATTCTATCGAGGGTCAAGAATTGTAGATAAAAAATAGGTTTCACTATTTTCTTAAGCCTCAAATCATTTATTTATATCTAATGCTAAGTAAGCCGCTACATTTTGGGATTATTTTCCATCTCCGTTAATTTATTTTGTAGTGGGGAATGTAAGATGAGATAAACCCACTGTTTATTGTTGATGTGTTTTGTTTAAGCTTTGATATTATTACAAGTAGAACTGTTGCTATAAGTCTTATACGCTTAACAGTTTTATTTGGTTTACTATCTTTAGTTTTTCTAAAATCTTTATGGATGAAGTTTCCTGATGATCTGGCCTAAGCAACCAGTGAAATGCGCATAGGAATAGCTTATCCCATCAACAATAAATTTCAAGTGTTTTTATCAATAATAATTAAGCACGAATAACAAAATCTTTTGAAATTAAAATTTTGTATTCCCAAAAATTGAAATTACTTTTTGATATATGAAACAATTTCATTATTCTGTTTTGATCTTATACTCTGATTTTTAATGTGTTATTTCTCCTAGTTGCTTTGCAAAAAATAAGCATAGAAAATTAATTTGTTTGTTAAAAATGCTCCGAAAAACAAAATATAAAAAGTATCGTCGTATCGACAGCAAAGTATCGCCGATACCGATATTTTGGAAAAACTGAAGTATCGCCGATATATCGGTATCGGTATTCGTTACATCCCTAGTATTAACATCTAGAAGTCTTGCTTGTGTCTTAAATTTTTCTTAGGTGACCCAGTCTTATTATGTGCTGGTTCACACTGTTCAAGTTTTAGCAGTCGAATCTTGAGTTTTAAGGAGAGAGAGGAAAAGAAATGGCATTCTTTTTTCTCTTCTCTCCTAAAAGCTCAAGACTTGAAGGCTAAAACTTTAAGAGTGTGAACCAGATTTAAGGGGAAACTTGAAAAATTAGAGTTCGATGATTATAGTGGCGGTTATTTTAATAAAATAAAGATTTTTTTTACTTTTGCCATAGAAAATTTTTGCAGGCAATATTTAAAATTACGTTACTGCGTTACTGCACGTAAAAGGTACTTCTGGCCAAAAGAACTAAGAACAATCGAATTTTCTTCTAATTGTAAGCTCTATTTACACTTTCGGCCTAATATGAGAAGAAAGCACTAATTTTACTAAAACAAAATACATTTCTATTGATGTCTAGAGCCCAAAACAAAATTCGACCAAGTCCCGTGCTGAAGATTAGAAATTTTTTTCCTTCTTAACTTTCTCGTTAAAAGAGGCTTGCTGGGTATATTTTTCACTCTTGTAGTAGATATTTATTTAAGAGGCCAACTCGAGAGTATTTATTATAAACTCAGCATAAAACAAGAAAAAAAGCACTTAAACTAAATAAATGTAAGTATATGAGTATGAAGCTGTGTGTGTGTGAATGTGTTTGTAACTGTAACTTAGAATTTTCTTTTACCAGATGAACTACAGAGATAACATTTGTCAAATACGTCCCATTCACAATGACAACGTAGATGTGTGTCCTGCCATAGAAAAGGAAAATAGTTACACTTTTTTTTCTTTATATCGCAAATTGTCTTAATGCTGCCAAGTGACACATTTATTAGGGAATTGTGTCCTTTTTGTGGAGTAGTCATTAAATAAAAAGCATTATTTTCTGGACTGCAAACAATAACTTGAGTATTAAATGCAAAAAAGTAAAAAGAAAAATAAATCTATAACAATTTTTTGCCAATATTTATGTAGGTTGATTATAAATTATTTAAAAAAAAAAACCTTTTTGGCCAAAAAAATTTGTTCGGTTCTAACCCAAACAAAAGTGCCAATACAAAGTCTTTTAAAATATTTGTACAATTATGATTTTTATACTTTTCTTGTGTGTTTTCAAGCATCATTAAATTTATTTACTCTTTAACAAGACTTAAAAATGATTTGCGATTCCAACAACAAACAATCAGGAATAAAAAGAAAAATGCGTATAACAATTGACATAATTACAAAGTTTTCTGTATTTTCTGGTTGTCAGGTTTCTTTTTTTTGTGTTTCAAACGAATCCAGTGCAGTTGTCTGGTTGTAATACAATAGAATTTATGAGGAGTAATTGTTGTTTTGTTTTAGAATACTCAGAATGGTTTTTGTGTAAAAAGGAAAACTTTTAATTGCATAACTTTAAGTGAATTTATTTATTATTTTATTTAAAAATTTTATATATTAATTAGTATTGTGGTTATTTTGTTGAAATATTTATGGTTTTTAATCCAAATTTTTAATATTTTTAATTAGGCTTAAGTTCATTAAATTTAATTTTCATTAAATTATTTCTATGAAGAAAGGAATTTTACAACATGAAAATTAATTAAAATTGTTATTGATAATCTTTCATTTTTGACCGTGGCCGGGATTCGAACCGCGGCCGGCAGGTTACCATGACATGTTTCGATCGCAACCACTCGATCTCCTCAGATGGATTTGCCGTTTTACACTCGCAGCCATCGACGACTGCTGACGTCAATAGTCAAACATCAATCCTTAAACCAAATTGTATTTTAACCTTTGGTAGATCGAAATTTGCTTTTTTTTTTTTGAATGATTATCCATTTTAATTGATTTTACATGTTTTTCCTTACTTCTGTTTTTTTCGTACTTTTGTCAATAATTTTCTTGAAGTCCAAAGTACATTTTTTGTTTTTTCATTTTTGTCTTTCTTTTTCTTGTTGACCTTTCTCAGCACAACTTGAAGGACAAATGAACACATAGAGCTCGTGCCTTAGCTTTAACAATAATTAGTATTGTGGTTATTTTGTTGAACTATTTATGGTTTTAAATCCAAGATTTTTAATATTTTTAATTAGGCTTAAGTTCATTAAATTTAATTTTCATTAAATTATTTCTATGAAAAAAGGAATTTTACAACATGAAAATTAATTAAAATTGTTATCGAACCGCGGACGGCAGGTTTTATATTTTTTTTATATATTAATATTATTTTATATCAGCGATTCGTGTTTGTCCATAACTATACATGTGTAAATAAGCCATTACTCTATTTTTACCGAAAATTTCAATAGCATATTTTTCAAAAAAAAAAAAAATTATTTAAGAACTTTTTTTGGCAAAATTTCTTGCTTTGAATTGAGTTTAATCATGATAAAAAAAACACAACCATTTGTTTATAATAAAGGGTAACTTTTTAAGCCCGATAGAATATACATAAGTGTTTAGCTGGCAAACATATTATCAAGCCGCACTTTCTTTTTAGCATTCAGATCAGTATTCTCTGTTACAAGAAAAGATTGATTCACCCTTGAACAATGGCACCAAATTATCCAAACTGACTTTGAAAAGCAGCCATCGATTCGCGCAAGTTATGAACGACTCTATTTTTTTTAAAGCGCAAATAGCGAACAGGCTAATTTTTGACTTAACGGGCAGTCCACTCCAAATCCTCCAGCCTCGATTACATCTTGGAAAATGGTGCGGTGCATTTTGTGTGAGGCTTGTGTCATTATTGAACCTTACGTCTTTAGAAATGAAGCCAGATTTCGCGTAACGGTCAATTAGGATCGTTATAGTACCATTATCAATGATTTTTAAACCCTCACCACAATAATGGAGAGGGTATTATGCGTTTGTGCTGATGTGTGTTACACTAAGAAATAATGCCTCTAGATCCCCCACCCCTCTTATTATACCGATCGACTCGGAATCTCTTTCTGAGTCGATCTTACGATGTCCGTCCGTCCGGCTGGCTGTCCATGTTATCTTTTGCGCAAAGTATAGGTCGCAGTTTTGAAGATAATTTTATGAAATATAGAACATACATCTAAATTGTCATAAGGACGAAGCCTATTGAAAATGGTGAGAATCGGTCAATAAATTTACATGTCCTCCATACAAATTTCTTTCCGAAATAGTTCAATATTGTACCCATAAACTATCTTATGATGTTGGTATTAAAATTTAATTTGACCATATATGTATGTAAGTATGTGTTTGAGCTAACCCTGCATATAATAGGACCATATAAACCAGTCGTCTTAAAACTACTCCATGGTATACTAAAGAGGATTAGTTTCTAAGTCGTTTAAAACTAAAACATTTCGTTAAAAATAGAAGACATGTCGTCTCACTTCAAAAACTTTTTAACAATGACATGGTACATGCTTGCATTACATTGGACCAGTCCATGGAGTAGTCCATTTTCCAAAATGGATCAGGTAGTCCAATGTTATTTGCAATGTAGGGTCATAGCTTCCATACAGATACCACTCCCGATAATAAATGCCATCACTTTCTTGTTAATGTTGGCATTGATATAAAATTTGACGACGAAAACTTTTATAAAAGCTACAATGTTACAGCAAAATTTTGAACTGCAGCCGTATTCTGTAATTCGCTAAAGCTAAATCTCTATCGCCAAAAATCTATAAAGTTGATTTAGCGATTTTTAGCTACGAATGCAATTCTGTAACTTGCATTGCTAAATTTAGAAATGCCATAAAAATTAAATTCGCCGCAATTTTAGCTTTTAATGTCATCGCTAAAATTTTTCAATTTTCTATACTCTAAGGCATTTTAGCGATCGAGATTTAGCTTCAGCTAAGCAATTTACAGAATACGGCTGCTAGTATGTCAAGAATTTACCATAGGTCCCATGAAAACCTCCTCTCTAATATCGATTTAAGACGAACGTATCTCATAAAGATGTTGATATCTAGATAATAATCGGCACAAAGGACTCTCATATGAATCCTGATCTCTCAACATAATTTTGACAAAGAAGTTGAATTGAAGAAATGAACCTGTCAATTGGCACAAAGGACTCTCATATGAATCCTAATCTCTCAACATAATATTGACAAAGAAGTTGAATTGAAGAAATGAACCTGTCAATTGGCCTCCAGGGTCGTGCGATTCGGCACATTATTTTCTGTGGGGCTTTGTGAAGCCACTGGCTTATACTAATACACCAGCAACAATTTACGCCATGGAAGCCAACACTGTTCGTGTTATTCGCGCATGCGCTTTGCCAAGAAGAGCCGCTGTGTTCATATGCTGGAAAATCCTTTTAAATGTGTATGTCATATAAAGCGATTGTTTTAAATTACATAAAAAGGCTATTCCCCGTATTTAAAAACGATTATTAAATTTGACAAACGTTTATTAAGATGAATTTTCATACAAAATTTGTTTTGTAAGCCTTTATTATATTTATAAATTTTTTATAAATACAGGCATATATATTTATAAAAAATATTTCTGTGGTTTTCATGGGCAACCGCGTATGTCATAAAATAAAATTTTTTAGGAGAGCCGAAAAACCATTCTAGATCAAACTATGAACTAGGTATTGCACTTTTTGAACTTTGTAATTGAGTTAAAAAAAATCAGAATGGGTCTATCTGTTTTCAAAAATTTTAAGAACCATGTAAAGAGCGCTTAAAATTAAGCAATATGGCATCAACATTTCAAAATCGAAAAAATGGGCATACGCGGTTGCCCATGAAAACCACAGATTTCAGGTTTATCACATGTTTATGAAACGAATTTTCTATGAAAAATAGTTTAATAAGCCTTTTATTAATCATAAATATTTTTTTTTTTAATATTTCTAATTTTGCTTTTTACAAATGCAAGTTTTATCGGTCATACAAAAAAAACACGTTTATAGAAATATAGTAGTATTTACTCTTTTTTCTTATTCTTTTTTATTTCTCAGAAAAACCATTAAGTTTAGCTGCAATTGTAAATAAGAAAAAGTTAATAGTAAATATAAAAGTTTCTTTGTTTTATTTCCTGGAAAAGAAGGAAAAATATAACGTAGTTAGTTAATGTAAAATTTTTAGTTGGTAG
The DNA here is from genome assembly GCA_963931875.1 of Pollenia griseotomentosa. Taxonomy (NCBI): domain Eukaryota; kingdom Metazoa; phylum Arthropoda; class Insecta; order Diptera; family Polleniidae; genus Pollenia; species Pollenia griseotomentosa. The sequence continues at coordinate 15,831,907 of OZ007561.1, forward strand.
TTGTTGTCGATTAATTTAATTCAGTGGCATGTTGTTGACAATTATTGTTCAAGAACTTCAAGCAAATTTCAAGAATCTTTTTCAAATATTTAAATACGCCGTTTCTGTTTAACAAGTTTCATAATAATTACGAGAAGTTTTGAATGTTTTCAGGTTTTCTGTGACAAAAAAAAATAAAATTCCAAATTTTTAAAAATCCGTCATCGATTTGCTTAACATGTTTTTTAATTAAAAAAAATTTCCACATATGTAAAGCGACTAATCCACAAACGACTCTACAAACTCCATAACATCCAGAATAATGAGCTGTTTGGTGTGGTTTACACTCTGGTGTCATCATCGTAACTTATTTCTTTAAAAATGGAGCCGGAGCTCACGTTACGGTCAAGGGAGAAATCGTTATCGCACCACTATATTTTTTTTTTTTTTAATTTGGATGACATTGATCCGGGCAAGATGTGGTTTTAACAGGATGGCGCAAAGTGCCATACAGCCACCGCAATCATTGAAATTAAAAATTTTGTGATACTTTGATTTTGGCCTTCAAAGTCGTGCGATTTGATACCCCTCGACTATTTTCTATGGGGCTACAAGCAGTTAATTTATGTATGCTGATTAATTAGCAACAATTGACACCTTGGAAGCCAACATTGTTCATGTTATTTGTGACTTACGTCCAGCAGTTCTCAAATTAGTGGCCCAATATTGGTCGCCCAGAATGCTCTTCGTCAAAAAAAGTTGCGTTGCGTATATGCCGAAAATCATTTTCAAATGATGATGCCATTTATTGATCTTTAGTTTTCTGTGTTATTTTTAACAATTGGAAGTTCTATTGAATTTAAGGAAACCCCTTTAGAAGAGAATACTTGAGCCAAACAGAATCCATCATTTGTATCCAAACGTGTTAATTAAGTTGTTATCTGTTCAAAATTGTATGGTTTGACCTGTTTTAGTTAAAGAAATTCCAAGTTGAAGTTTTTAAAGCATAAAAATTCTAGTCCCACCTATTAGAAGCATTTTCAAAGACCATCATTAATGCAATGACAATCTCAAAGAGCTAATCGAGCACTGGTATTCGAAAATTATATTTAATTTGTGTTCGAAGGTTGTCATTGGAGTTCCCTTTAACACGAATACATTTCCCAGGAACAACCTCAACATAAATATTTTCATTACAACACAATTTTTGTGCAATATGTCTTATTTCGGATTAAATCCCATAAAAAAAATCATACTAGAATTTATAAAAAACATATATTTATTTCATAACAAAATTTTTTTGGGGTACATAAGTCTCAAATAAGGTGTTCACTTACAAATATAAAAATTGTTATACCCTATAAAGTATATATGTATATTCTGGTTCTGTCCCTCTGTCTGCTGAAATTAGTTTTCCGAAGACCCAAGAAATGATGTGAGAATGCTTTGTAAATCAGCCAGATCGGTCCACAAATGGCTGAAATATGAGGAAAAACCACGACTGTCTCAAAATTTATCCATAAATCCCTCGTTTTCTTCTCTACATTTGGAGAACGGCAAGAGCCAAAGATCTCTAATTAGGTACAAGCATCTTGGTTATCAATACACAAGGTCTGAAATAAAAATGGCAGCATTGGTGAAGTGGGCATGGCACTTCCCATTCCAAACCATTATAGATTTTTGTATATCAAAAGAACTGCACGAGCCAAAGTTTCTAAATTAGGTGCAAGCATCTTAGTTGTCATTAGAACACATTCTAAAAAATGTGGGCGGATGTGAAGAACTAGGCGTGGCACAAAAAATATTTATTTACTTCCAAAGAACGGAAACAAAAAATTTTTCCAAATTTGGTACACCTAGCTAGGTAACCAATATACTTTCTCTCTGAAAATATGGGCGGGATTGGAGAAGTGGGTGTGCCACAAAGTAGATTTATTTTTATCTTAAGAGCGGTATTTATTTAAATTTCTGTTCTTATCGCATATAAGGTTCGGCATAGCCGAATATAGCACTCTTACTTGTTTTTATTAGGTCTATTCTTCTTCCTATGACCCACGTAGGGCTTGGAGAAAAATTGTTTTAATATTTACATATCGCTATAAAATTCTAAAAAAAACTTCTTTCATTTAAAACCACAATTCTTTAAATAAATGTTACGAGAGGTTTAGAATTAATTATATACGTCAAATAAGTCCCCTTCCTTTTATCATTCTAAATATACACGCAAGTGGTGTAGGGTATTCTATGGTTAAAGTGGACCGGCTATACTTTCTTATTTGTTTTGTATTCATTCTTCAAAGTCTGCTTAGGAATTGTATTTTCCATTTTTCTTTTACCATTGTATTCTTGTAGCCTGAAGTGAATCCTTTTAAAATCTATCTGTGTTAAAGTGTGTATGCAATGACGTAAATGTCATTAGGGCTGCTTTATATTTCGTTACCAATGTTTCTATTTTTACTCTTGTTATTTGCTTCAATACATGTCATGTTCATATGTATGTATGTATGTAAGTATGTATAGGTGCTATCCTTTTAAATAACTAAAGGATCATTAGTTAGCATTAAAAAGAATCCTGGTGACAGCAAACAATAACAACAGTATGGAATTTAATTGCATTATGGCACCTTTTTCTATTTGTTAATTTTCCTATTTGTATTCTTAATAAAACTTCCTTAATAACAAGAAAACTTTTATCATAAAATAAGAAAAATAATAATAAAAATTACTAAAATTTTAAAATACCATTTTTAATTACTTTGACAGTAAAGCGAAGAAAACTACGTGATAAAATAAAAAAAAAAAACACATATCAAACTATAATGCGTGATTAGTGCGTGATCTAGAAACTATTGTTTTGAATTTTAAATTTATTCACTTTTTCATCTCCAATTTGAAAGTTCATTTAAGTCAAGGTTGTTTCAGAGCAGAAAAGTTTTTAAACAGGAGCAGCAACATTTTCAATAGGAAATAAAATTGACATACACAAATGAAGAAGTGAATGAATGAATAAAAAAATAAATGACACAAAACTTTTGCCAACTCAGTGGCGTATTACTTTAATGATTTCATTTCACATCTACGAGTAATTTTTTTTTCATTTCCATTTTTTTCTTTATTTTTATTATTTTTTGTTTTTTTATTTTTCCTCTTTTTTTCTTGTGTAATTTATACTGTAAATGTATTTGGTATGAACTGAGTACAACTGGCGTCTAGTTAATGACGATAATGGTGATACTGCATTTACTCGTTGTTGTTGCAGTTGTTTTTTTTTTTATAATGAATACAATCATAATGACGTTGCAGCAGTTCAGTGGTTTCATTTGTATAAATTACTCAAGTATTCGAAATTAATAGAAAAAAATAAATGAAAGTTTTTCAAAATTTTGATTTAAATGGACTAACATGGCCAATTAAAGACTGAGAGACTATAAATTGCTTACTTTTGATTTTTTAAGATTTCCCTAATAGTATTTACGAATAGAGATTTAGGATGAAATGGATGAGCAGAATGCCGTCCAAGTAAACATTGAAGATATACATGTACATACCTAGGCAGACCTTGACATTTTAAAAGGACATTCGTTCAGGCCAAGCTAATTCTGGTTTTAGAACTGGATTTAGAACAAAATGTTAGAAAGTTACTAAATTCAACATATGTATTAATAAAAGAAAACATTATTATAAACGTAAACCAACATTTTCAAGAGAAACTCAAAAATTTAAGTCCAATGCTATACTATACGATGAGATTGGACTTTAAATGACGATGCTATATATATAAAACAAAAAGGGCTGTAATTTAGGGCGTAACAAAAACAATTTTTTTAAAGTTTTTCAAACTATACCTTTTATTCTAGAGCATAAATGATGAAAATGTTTTTGGTTTGTATTGGCTTCTACCTGGTTTAATGTAATATGTATGTGAAAAAGAAAAAAGGGGCTCAATTTTGAGGCGTGGCGTAAAAGTGAGTATAATAAAAGCTAGACATACTTAGTTTTACAAGGACTTTCTTGGCACGTTTAAAAAAATTTACATTTGGGGGAAGGATCCGAGATGGCATAAGTAGCGCCCAGAGTTTGATGTCGGATTGAAAAGTCACCAAAGCCAAAAATGAAGCCACTGTCAAGCCATGAACAACGATATGATATGATAAGATCGGACTTTAAATGGCAGCGCTACATATAAAAAACCAAATGTGCTGTATTTTGGGGCGTGGCAAAAAAAAAATATTTCTGTTTTAGAAACATCATTGACATATCTTTCATTCTAGGGGGTGACTGGCACAACTTTATTTTCGACCCGCCCTAATGTACCTGTAATGGTTAATTGCCCGCGGACTTTGCTGAACAGGGAGCTACTTAGAATTTGGAGATTTATTTATTTTGGTTAGGACCAGGCCTCAGGGGTTGACCCCTACTAATGCATTGAATTGTGTTCGAACTAGAAAAATAGTTTATGGATAGGAGTAAAGAGGTGGTAGTGACTGTTAACGATCGACTTCAACTTATTTATGTTGAAAGTAAGAGGAAAGACTTTAGCCAAAAAAGAACTTTACTTGTTATTGGTTGTACGATGCAGCGCAAAAGGAGGCGCTCTTGAGAGAAGACAAGTTATACGAACAAACGTAAGAGTTTCGGGAACCAGATCCCTAATTTCATCAGAACACGTCCCATTGCGGTAACAATTTAAAAGAAAAAAATTGCGACGGTGCTCAAGGGTGTCAATAGAATTCGATACCCTACTGTCACTAATAAGAACCTTCGCCCTCTCCTGCGCACGGTCGAGAAGCTCCAACATAGACTTTGAAGCACTGGCCCACACATGAAAATTGTATTCTATTTGCAGTCGGATATTGGTGGTATAATAAGTAAAAAGATCAGATGGAGTGAAGTACCTCTTACCCCGGTTTAAAAACCAAGGCACTTAAATGCTTCCTTCGATACCTTAAATATATATGTTTTGTCTATCGAACATCACATTGTATTTTCATGCCCAGAATATTAAGAGATTTGTATTCCTCCATAACAATAACACCACCCATTTTAACAGATGAGGCACCTTGATCCGTCACGCGCTTTGCATCACCATGCAACATTAAGTCTTTCGGGCATTAAAATCGACCATATTCGAACAACCCCATTCTTGACCAAGCGTTTCATTCATGTTTTGAATCATAACATCAGGGGCCTGATTCTGGCAGTCGTGATCGAGTAATTTCTCGATTCGAAAGCAATTTAATATCTAATTATTTCAGTAAATTCTGAACGAATTGGAATTATTTTTTCAGTGTTGTAAAGCATTAATTTGAGTTTCACAATACTGAAAAAATAATTTTGATTCGTTCAGTATCGACTGAGATAAAATTGCTTTCGAATCGAGAAATTACTCGATCACGACTGCCAGAATTAGGACCCAGATCAGCTTGAAGTTTTTCTTTAACTTTTTCTTTTTTTTTTTCAATATAAAGGAGTTACAATACCCCCTTGGCACTTTGAGTAAAATTGATAATTTTGACATTTATGTATACCCTTTAATCAACAAAGATACCTTATTATATTTTTAACCTCAACAATTAATATCTGTTAATATTCAAAGAAATCTACGACTTTATTAAAACTCTCTTTCTAAAGCAAACTATTTCCACTATCCTCTTTCAATTTTAAACAATTCTCGTTTGTTTTATTTTTCAAATACTTATATTAAATTTTTTCTCAGAGTACTTTTACTTTTTTTTATTTATCTATTTTTTTATAAATGATTCAATATTAAAAGCAGGAACAACAACAAGAAAAAATCCTATTAAAAAGTTAAAGCTCAATGAATCATGGCTGACGGCTACCAACAGTTTTGTTTCGTAGAATTATCTTGTAGGCGTTTTTAAAAACAGATGTTTTCTCTGGTTTTACAACCACCACTAAAAGATGGCAAAATAAGTGTTTTAGGTGCATAGATAAAAAAGATTTAAAAAATTTATACAATAATTTGTATCCATCCATTTGCTTGTTTATAATAAAAAAAATGAGGTTATATTAAAGATAAGTTTAAAAAGATTCATCTTTTCTAAGATACTTTTATAAACTTTTTATTTCTATTTATCCTTTAGGTTATTATATTATGTTCCAATATAAATTTATTTCTAGCATGAACTACACCAAAAATAAAAGATAACTTTCCGTTATGAAAAAGATTTTTAATTTAAAAAAAAAATTTTAGTCATCTAAAAAATTGAACAACCAAAGTGGTTGTATTAATAAGAATAAGTAATATGTACGGTCAAAGTAAAAGTGATATTTACATACTTACATACACTTGGTTATTCTATCACTTTAGAGTGAAAAATTTAAGAAAAAAAAATAAAACGAAATAAAAACAGAATTTAATAAAGTAAAGTAAACATTTATTATTAAAGAGTAGTTGAACCCAGTGCGCTTCGCTACCGTCATTTAAATTATATACATATGTGACAGCGCATAGAGAAAGGGACCAGTAAGGTAAAGGGAACAGTAAAAACCAACTACACAAAACAAGAGGTAGGGACGACCTACGCGCGTTTCAAGGTTGACTAACACGTTCCTGACGTCATGAGATGTGTCGCTTTCAAATGAGACCAATATCAACACGCTCAGTGATGGTACACCAAAGATACACGTATTTAAATCTTTAAAATGGCTCTCCTGAACAAAAAAAATAAAATTTATTTAATACACATATTGTGTATGTTACAACGAAACTGTTTATACCAAATTTACGCACTTTTGCTGTAACCGTTCTTCAGATGTACAGAAAATCCATATTGTCTTTGTATTCAAGGTGCCACGTCCACTTCTGCAATCCTTCTTTTTTTTTTTTTTTTTTGATAGATTTGATTACGCAACTATTTCTACCAAATTGATCGTTTGTTTCTGTATAGGAAGCACAGAATACCACAGAAATGTAAAAAGTGCCGTGTGAAAAAGGCCCAAATCAGTTGCGAGGGCAGCTTTCGAAGAAAAAGACAGAAAGCTTTTTTTTGGTAATGAAGTGGCAATGTGTAAAAACAGGCAGCAACAATCAACACAAATGGCATGATCAAAACAAAAATAACAAAACACAGCCCACGTTAAAAAAATGCATTAGTTCAACAATCGTTGTGTTTTGTGCAAAAAAAAATGTATTTATTAATATTTTTTTGTTTTATAATGTTATTTATTTACTTAAATATTATTTACTTGTGTTGTGGTAAACTTAAAAGTTAATTTTTATAAAAGCTTTGCAAATAAATCTCAACTAAATAAATTTGTGTTCATTGTATTGCGGCATAATAATGATGCAAAGAGAAATGAAAAAGGGCAGCTTTCTTAAAAAGAGACAAAAAAAACGCAAAATCTTCCGTCTCGTGACAGTTCTGTGGTATTCTGTGATAGGAAGTGCCACATACCCTGCAGTGCAATGGAGGAGGTTGCACTGCATATATTCGCGTAACTCCAAAACGGTTTAGTTTATTGAAATTACTAAAAAAAAAACGAAATTCCGCAATAAAAAATAAAGTGGTGTTGACATACATATGACCCATCTAGGAGCATCCTACGCGCAGCAGGGGCCAAATTAAAGAATTTTATTAAACCGCCATATTTGTATGGTACAGCGCGTAGGATGCTCCTTGATGGGTCAAATGTATGACCAACCCCACTTTAATATTTATTGCGGAATTTCGGTTTTTTTTTAGTAATTTCAATAAACAAAACCGCTTTCTAGTTACGCGAATCTATGCAGTGCAACCTCCTCCATTTTCGAAATAACGGTATATCTTGAAAACAAGAGCTAACCTAAAAAAAACGGTTAGCACCACTGGATTCAGCGTGCCCCAATTGGGTTAAAATGCCAGGTGTCCGGCTTGTCTGTTTTTTGCAACTAGCACAGTGTACTTATTGCTCAAAATTACAATATTAAAATTCTTTTTTAAGATTATTTTTTTCAAGGATGCGAATGAAAAAAATCATATCTTAAAAAAGAAAAAAACACCTCCTTCAAAGTTTCAGGATTTTTAAAGAACAGTTTCAGGTATTATATAAAAAAAATCAGCCATATAAAAAAATAAGTTTTTGACTTAGTCCGTTTTTAAAATTTAATATTTTGCAGATATTTTTTTAATATATGGTTTGTAGCCCCAAGTATTCTTTTTAAAATGACATTAAAATCATCTTCGTATGCGAAGTAGTTTTCGAGATATTGAAGAAATAAGCTCAACACATTCGGCTAGTTCGGCGATATTATGACATTTTGAATATGACAATACTTTTGAAAGAAAAATTTTAAAATTTGTTTTCGTTCATATATGCTCCTTATAAGATAAAAGGAACCTTCTAACCAAATTTCATTAAAATCGGAAGGGGTCGTGTCCCACTCTTGGTCGTTTTGACATGAAGTTACCCATGTTATTCTTGAAGGTTGTATAAATCCATTTGGAGCTAAAAAAAATCTAATGTTTTTCTAAATAATTATAATGATACATTTAAAAAAAAAATTAAAGGGTGTAATATGGTAAAAGCTTTAATCTTAAAGATGATCGTTACCCAATGTTTTTAAATTGATACATGACAAAATGGGCTTGTTTCACTTTCAAATATAACAGCTCATTTATTGAAAAACTTAACAACGTTTTTAATGAAAATGTTGGTCGTCAAGTGTTTACCATGTTACAAAAAAAACAACATATGTTTTATTAAAATCGAACCGATGAATTTATTGCAACGCTTAATGTGAACTAATATTATTGAAGTATTCTCTTGTTACATTGACTTGATGTTCAAATATTTTTTATGCGGCTTTATGTGACAATCGAACATCATACAATTTGATACAACAATAGTGTATTAACTCAAAATTTTTATTTGTTCAATTTTTGCAAAAAGTCAACACGTAATATTCATATCTTACCTCTGTAAAAATATCGTGCTATTTTGTCTCCTTTTTGATAGAGAAACGGTTGGCTTAAAATTAAAAATTGTTTTGCTTCTACTGAAAATTTTTTAATTTTGCGTTAATATTTACAAGTGAGATATGATTATATTTTGCAATAAGCATTTGTTTAAATAAAACTAGTTAAAAGTTATTAGTTTGAGCATTTTTCGCGAACATATTTTTTTGTCTTTTTGGGTATATGTATTTGCATGCATATTTAAAACATTTTCTTGTGTATATTTAAACTTTCCCTGTTCAACATGCCATAATTCCAAGTATTCAAAACTTCATGAGTTTATTAAAAACATGGATTCCTTTATGATTGATTGATATGCTTTAAATATGACATGTTTGTACAGCCAATATAGGCCAACTAATGTCTATTTTAAGCTCGTTGCTTATATTTTATCATATTTTTTTTATTGAAAAAGAGCTTTAGAAATTGTTTCACTAACAATTAATTAAGATAAAAATATACAATACAACATTGGATCGTATTAGTAATATTTAATTAAGATAAAAACACAATACAACCATTGAATCGTGCTAGTAATATTTATTCAGTATTACTTATTGTTCATACGCTTTGAAGCAAAAAATACACATACATGTGTATCAGTGTTGCCAGTGGATTTTTCGAAAAAATACCTACACATGCTAAAAAAATCCGATTTTTCCCTACAACTTGAAAAAATTTCACCTACAAAAATCCCTACGCATTATTGTCATTGAAATAGAAGAAAAAATAGTATTTATAAAAAATAAATTTTATTCGAATATGTATATTAAAGCCTTGACAGAAAATAAGTACAAAACTAAAAAAAATAATACATACACATTAGACTGCCATTAGCGCATATGGGATTTTTTGTTTTTGTGAATTTGTCTTTCAGCACAGATCGGTTTCTTTTCCCAAAAAAGTAATTGTTGCAAAATTTTATTCAATTCGGTTGGGGGGAAATGGCGCCTCAAAGCCCCCAAAGTTTTCTAAAATCAGGATTTTTGCACAAAAGTTTACAGATTGTAAGGGGATATCTGCTTATTAGCCTACCTACATACCTACGTAATAAAATAAATAACACAAAATTTAACGTTTTGCAAATTAACTTATTGAAGCCGCAAATCTTGTTTGGGGGGGTATAAATCGAAAACGGTTGGAGATAATCAAAAACTTTCTCAAAATTATTCAGCATTAAATTTCCTTCATTTCAGTAGTATGTCATTTTTATGAGTAATGGGTAATAGGTGAGTTATTCAAGCCCAAAGTCAACTTTTGTGCAAAAATGCGGATTTTAGTAAACTTTGGGGGCTTTGAGGCGCCATTTCCCCCCAACCAAATTAAATAAAATTTTGCAGCAATTACTTTTGAGAAAAGGAACCGATCTGTGGGGTGCTGAAAGATTTTTTTAAGTGGCAGTCTAATACACATGTATGTACTTTTATTTACCCAATTGGCTAGATTGCTGTTGACAACATCGTCGTCAATGATGTATGTACGACTTGTCCCCTGTCGCTTAGGTTTTCTAGAAGACAATGTACAGGAAATCGTCGTCTACGACAGTTTGAGCGACGTTGTCTTATAAGTTGTCTTCTATTTAGGTTTATGTGGGACAGTATGAGCGACACTGTCTTGTATAAATGCTATTGACGACAAAGTTTTCTTGGATGCTATTCAATCGCTTGCTTGATTTTCTTAAAATTCTCATATTCTTTTTTTTAAATTTTTGATTTAAATAACTACAAAAAATTTACAAATTAACTCTAGCCAGTAAAACCGAAAAATGCTGATGAAGTTATTCGCGGGCTAAAAAAAAGGATTACATGCAGGTTATACTTCAGTGTCAACTTTAGGATTGCTTATAAAAGTCGAATATAAAAGATATAAAAGAAATTTAAATTCCAACTATACTAAAAAACTGTCTGAAATAAAAAGCCATATAATAATTTTTGCCGTGGACGTCAAAATAGACGAAATTGTCATGCGTGTAGTCGTTCACGACAAAGTAGGCGACACTTGTTCGAAAATTTCGTTGCCGATCTGTTCCCGCTGTCCTTCACATGTCGTGCAGGAATTAACATTGTCATGCATCCGTCTTCGAGGATGTCTTAAAGACGTGGCCAACTGGGAATATTTTAGAAAAAACAAATACATCAAACAACTCTGGAAATATATTTTCAAAATTTTTCAACCATTTAAGACAAGAAAATATCACTAAAAAACTTTTTCTCTGCATTTATTTCATAAATAATGCGATGTGACGAAAAATCCCTACATTTTGGAGAATATAAAAAATCTGTCAGATTTTCCCTACGCTTCTATCAAAAATACCTACATGTAGGGATTTTCCCTACTCTGGCAACACTGATGTATATATATTATATACATATATTGCAAAATAAATCATAATGTATACTAAAAACTGATACAAATATACAAGGACAATAGATTTTTTTTTGTTCGTTCCCTAAAATAAGAAAATGAAAAGCAAAAATATGTCATGACATGTAAATTATTTAGCTCTAAAGACCGAAAAAAACTAAAAATTATATACTATACATATAATATAATTAACATGTTTATAATTTATTCTGGTCTATTGTAGTACTTGTGCACTAAGTACATATTAATTATGTTTTAGCAGGAATCTTAAATGAATTCCACTGCTTTTCCAATTAAACATTTTGTTATTTAAGAAAGCGTAGAGAGAATTTTGTTAAAAAAGTTTAAGTATTTACATCAAATAAAAAGGAAATAGTGAAAATAGATATCCCTTAAATTAAAATCTAAAATTTGCTGCCAAAATTTCAATAACTTTAAAAGGACATTAATACGATTTAGTGAAAAACACCTTTGCAAAACATTTAAGCAAGACATTTTTACTGCCGACACTTCTTTATGGTTGTAAAATTTTTTCTAGCTGCAATTCACTATGCCAGAGGAAGCTTAAAGTGACATTTAATAATGTTGCAAGATATATTTATGGTAGAACTAGATACAGTAGAATATCACAGTTTTCTTACCAAATCTTTAATGTACCTTTTGAAACCCTACTAAAATGCCGCACTCTACTATTTTTACACAAAATTATTTATAGTAAACAACCTGAGTATCTTCACAAAAGAATAACGTTTTCAAAACCCAATAGAGGATACAAAATAAACTCCATTCGATACCGCAAACTAATATCAGAAAGACACTTCTTCGTTAATGCCATCCGCTTCTGGAATGAACTCCCTTCTTATATACCCAAATAGGGACTTAAATAACTTATTACTCCGATGTCACCAAAATTACAACTAACATGTAGTGTTATTCATTGGATGAATACTTTCAATAAAGTAAAAAAAATTTTTTTTTTATTATTTTTTTTAATTATTTTTTTTCTAGTTTTTCTTATTTTATTTTTTTTTTCTATTTTTTCTTATTTTATTTTACTTATTTTATTTTTTATTTTTTTTTCTGTCTCTGGCAGGATTCGATCGCGCAACCTCGGTGCTGATAGACTAGCTCACTACCAGCTTGTCTGCTGGGGCAGTGTTGTTTTTGTATAAAAAAACTATGTTTTTTACTCAATTAAGAGCGCTAATCAACTCATACACAAGTACTTAGGTATCAGATTATATGTCAGCCATTACTAAACTACTTCTATGTAATGCAGATGGTATTAAGTATTCATTGAAAAGTAAGTTGTTCAATAATGGCAAGTCATTACCAAGTTTTTGCTGGGTACAAATCCTAGGCAGTGCTAAGCACTTTTACATTGCCATACTTTCTCATTTTGCTTAAAAATTTTTGTAACTTTTATTTAAATTTTTGTCTATTTTTACTTATTATTAATATAAATAATTTCTCTAACCTCAAATAAATCTGCCATTGTGTCAGCAGTATTATTATACATATTAGATTAAAAGTCTTGTTGTACTGTAATTTTTCTAAATAAATAAATAAATAAAAACAAAACAATTGGTTTTTGTAAAAACATTGCAAATATCTGCGCCAACATTCGCCGAATACGAAAATCCAAATTGGGTGTTCAATCTAACAGTCGTGATCGAATACTTTTTCGATTCGAAAGCAATTTCATATTATAATTCTTGTCATCGAGGTCGAACTCTTTCTCCTGTGGAATATCTCAAAGTTCTGATCGAAACTAAAAAAAAAACACATGATACTTGCAAAATCATTTCTTTGCCTTTCGAGCTATATTAAAAGGAATATTTCTTCTGAAGTTTACTTTACTGGATAAGAAATTTTAATTTTCCGACATTTTAGCAATTTTGAGGCACTAGGTGCAGTTTTATTTTTAGGCTAGTTCGTTGTACGCTTTTTTCTCCTGGTCTACCGCTATAATCGTGCCGAGGACAGGAACACAAAATTGTAATTGGTTTCTGTGAAATAATCGTGTTAAAAATTGCATGTTCTTTGAAAAAATTAAGTTTTTTGCCAAAATAACCATGAGACCATAAAATTCGAGCAGCAGCTAAACTCGCCAAATTCAAATGACGTTTTGTTAGTTTCTATAAGTACTTCAAGAAATTTCTTAGGGGAAGGAGTTTGCATTTTATGTGTTGCACTGTGTGAGCAGAACGAAAAGATCTATCTGAGTTTCTTTAAATGTCTCATGCATTTTGTTAAAATTTTCCAATTTATTGCTGCTAGTTTATTATCATTATTACCGCAGCGAACGCATTTGCAATTTATGTAATGGGATTGGAATTTGCTTGATATTTAATTGGCCCATTACGGATGTCAATAATTTTCTTAATCCCGGGATTTTTCTTGCGGGATCCCGGGAAATAAAAAATTCACCATAATTTCAGAAAATAGCTATTTATACTTTGATATTAAGTTTTCTATTCTCTAAAAATTTGCATCTGTGGATGGGTTGTGGATTAGATCAATTACAAGAAGTGAGAACATGTATTTAAATCAATGTCTCCTGATGCAATAAATCTACTAAAAGCAGAATGGGCAGTGCAACAGTTGATAATTATTACATTTAGTGAAGTGAAGAGAAGAGTTAATAAAGTACATGGACAAGTCTTAAAAATAGGAGATACCTAAACATATCGCTCCTTTATTGCAACATAGTCATATCGACAAAAACAAACGATCTTGGCAAAAAGCGATTAAAGTTTTCCAAATGTACCGATTTAAAGATATATTTTGCTATAACTTCGGTTCAGTTTGAGATATGACTATGATGCAATGAAGGAGCGATATGTTTATTAGGTGATAAACACAAATTTTCAATTCCAATTTGTGTTGGTTTATATACCCGTGAAGTGCGGGGAAACCGAAATAAAATAACATTTTGGAAACTCGTGTAAGATACTACAACATACAACTTGAAAAACACATTGTGCTAAAGATTACAAATGGACCTATTGAAATGAAAAGGATTGTAAGAAGCAGTCCGGTTGATGCTATTTTGCATCAACCTTGACAAACATTTGACTGATATAGACGTTGTTTATAAAAAAGAAAAAATTGCTTCTGATTGTGAATCCGAAGCACGCTACAACGGTGCACTTTTAACTATTTGTCCAACCTCGGTAAAAAATGAACGAAATTTTTCGGAAACGTGATAATTAGTAAATAAAATCAGGAATATACTTTTTGAAGACTTACTAAGCGGTTTGAGTGTGTCAGAAAGTTATTTCATAAGCCGTTAAAAAATGTTATATATTTCTTTAAAATATTTTATCTATTTCATTAATTAACTTTTTGATCTCATATCTTAAGTACCCTAATTTTAATTTTGTTTTTATTATTGTTTTATGAATTAAATTGTTATGTTTATGTTATCTTTTTATCTTGTATCCAGTGCATAATAAAACTGAATAAAAGCATAATAATAGGGAATAAAGGCGTGAGGTGATAATAATTCAAGTTCCTATTTCAATCTTCAATTAATTTTTTAGTATTGAACCATTTCTTTTACTTTCTTTGTAAACAAGTTCCCTTACGTTTTTTTATAAAAGTTTTTTTCATTAATTAATAACAAAATTTACTTTGTATTTTTATGTGGAGCGGGATGTCGGGAACCCGGGAAATTTAAAAAAAATTTCCCGCTTTCCCGGGAATCGAAAAAGTCCGGGAAAAAAAACTCTAATAATAAGGCAATTGCTTCAAATGATAATATATCTAGGAAGGCTTAACATCAACTTGAGTAATTTTCATAAATTATTTTTGTGAAGGCACAATATTTCTGATGTTTATTTGCTTTTTTTACCTTACTCAAAGAAGATTTTATTTATGGTTAATGCAAAGCTTTTTTTCATTAAAATTATTTATTTATTATAAAGATTAAATTTTTTTTTTTAATGTATTCGCAAGATATACGAATACGAATGTTATTAGATAGCCGAGTACTCGAAATTTCGAATACAAAGATCTTCCTATTGGTCGGATACAAATGTATTCGGG
Source organism: Pollenia griseotomentosa (assembly GCA_963931875.1). Lineage (NCBI taxonomy): Eukaryota > Metazoa > Arthropoda > Insecta > Diptera > Polleniidae > Pollenia > Pollenia griseotomentosa. The sequence goes on from OZ007561.1 coordinate 15,847,257, forward strand.
GTACAGGCCTTAAAAGTTTAAAATGTTTATTTTTTGACATTTTGTAAAAAAAAACTATAAATTTAAATTGCTTTATTAAGAGGAAAAAGTATAGTAAATAAATTTTTTCTTCGGACTGTATTTCAAAAATAATTTGTTTACAGTCACTTGATGTAAATATACAAATTGTAAACTTGGTTAAAAAGTAAGAAAATAATAATGCATTAAGTGGAAAAAGCCGAACTTATTTTTCACAAAAATTTTTTTTAATTCAGGTTAAAAAATAAATTTTTTTTTTTTTTTTTTTTTTGAACAAACAAACAATTTTGTATGGGAAACAATATCGGTTTTTGTCACTTAATGGCGTATAACTTTTTTATTTTTTTAAGATCTTCTCGATTTTAAGTTTCTTGTTTTCAGCACAAAATTGTTTCTTACGTGTAATCTTAAAAGAAATAATTTATAAAATTATCCATACTACTTAAGCAAATTAAAATAAAATGATGGCTAAAAGATAATTCCGGAAAATTAAAATAAATTTTTTATATAATTTAGGTAGATGCAAGTTTCAGGAGGAATTTGAAATTTATTGGATGATTTTTTATTCCTTCATACACCGATGCCCTACCCTAATGTATGGCCAGCATAATTGTAGAAGATTTTATCCCCATTCTCGCCCTAAGTAGCGGTGTTTTTTACGATTTGTTTGAATAGTGCCAAAAATTACCGTTATAATGGGAGTTAGAGGGTTAATGTGTGCCACAAAAATGTTTGCCGTAAAATGTTCAACTAAGTTTCTGAACACATATATGGTGTACCTCAGATGTAGAGAACACATAGTACCGAACCGGCCAAATGGGTGGAACTTTAACCCTCCCCCCTAAAATAAAATTGCGATGTGATCTTTCAAAACGCTGATATACGCATATTTTATTTTTGTCTCCTCTTCCGGAATCCATTATCAGAACCCCGTTATTCTTTGTGCTATTAATTTTTTTTACATACACAATTTACCATTCTAATTCCATTTAAATCACTTGGTACTTTTTCTGCACAGCGGACACCATTTGAACATTTTGAATGTTCAAATGGCTTTTTTGTTAATGTATATGAAAAACATACGATACTTTTTGAACGTTCTATAAGTACACCAACGTGCTAACAGTTCAGTACGTTACGGTTACGGCAACTTGGAGGTTCACGTATGATTAAAACCACATTAGCAGCCATGTTCTGAAAATCGTATTCGAATAAAATTAAGATCAGACAAATTGTATTAACTATTCTCATACTTAAAGGACCATTAATCTTTACAAGAACTACGTTTGAAATCAGGAAAAGCTATGTACCTTCATCTTTGAAATATGAAATTAATCAAAAATTCCCATCAATTTCAATTTCACTTAATAATAATTTCCAAAAAATGACTGTAAAACATTTGCATCTTTTTAAATGTTAACTTTTAAAAGGCTAAGTTGATAAGCTCTTGAAGCATTTTTGTTGTATCAGTTCATCAGGTTGATCTTCACTCCTAAAGGGGCACCCTCTCTTCTGAACGTGATCGTTGGGATTAAATATTTAAGAGAAATCTACCTAAATCATAAAATATTTTCTCTACCTTAAGAACAAACTTTTTTAAAATTTTTTAAGGTATATTCAAAATCCGAAAAAAAACGTGACCAATAAGTTTATCAAACTTAAGCGTTGTTTTGAACAATGTCTTTTGTTTTACTAAACTTAATTTGTAAGAATATAATTGTATAATGTAATAAAGAAACTGTTTATTGATGTTTGATTTAGCCAAACATTTTGCAAAAGCAAGTAAGACGTCACATATTTAATAGGTGTGGGTAAAGCTTTAGTATTTCAAATTTATTTTTAAATATTTTTTTATATTCATTATATTCATTATTTCATCGCATTTATGATTATTTTTGCATAATTTAGAAAAATAGTATTTGGTTAAGTTTTTATTATCAGCCTTCATAAACCCACACAAGAATACATTTTCAAATACATTTGCAGTTCTGCAAAATAGTAAAAAAATCCACCTTCAAGTGTTTGCTAGAAGAACTAAAGAAACTGAGAAAGTGAAATTAGTAAAAGGGTGAACAAGGAAAAGGATATGCATAAATATGTGTAAATTCTAAACATCTGGTGAATAGCATAATAAAACTAACAATTAAAATAATGCACTTCTATGAAAAACTATAAATAAAATAAAATAAATTACATGAGCACAACACGAACATTTACTAACACACGCATAAAATCTTCTACACTTATACAAAGTTATTTACAAAAACACACATACTTAGGAATGTATAAACAAACGTTCATGACATACAAATACTAGTACTTGTATTCCATAATTAAACCACAACAAGAAATAAATAAATTTACATTTAAAATAGTTGTTAAGATGTGAGATTTTCATCAAATAAAATGGGGGAAAAAAATTGTGCAGAAACCAAAAGATGAAAAAATTAAAACATGGAATCTGCCAAGGAAGAGCCTGCTTGCTCTTTGAAGGCAAATCAAAACTGTATGAAATGTGTCTGTTTGTGAAAAGACTTCCAAGAAATATTCTAAATTTTCTTTAATTTTAAACTTAAAATAAAATGTAATTATTGACAGTGACATCAATCAATCTGGGTTGGTTATTTCATAATTTTTCGTGGTAGTGACAAGTGATTTGCTGAAGTATGTAGATTTTTAATTAAATGGAGATTTCAATTTATTGAAAACATATAAATAAATTTTTTATATTAAGAATGTGCGTTTTTGTGCTACGAACACAACTGGGAATCTGTGGCCTGGAATAAATAAAGCATATCGTTACCTTAATATAAAAAGGCCCCAACTCATTATTTTTGAAAATCCGTTTTTTTATTGATTCTTGTAGAATGGTTGCTAATACACATTCTATTAAAATTTCAAGCAAATTAGATTAAAAATAAAGAAGTTATAAGCAGAACACAAAAAGCCCTAACTCATACACAAAATTTTTCGAATCTGTATTTCAATCTGAATTCCTCGTTTAATTTTAATAAAGATGTTTTTTGACAATGTTTGTGTAGCTATATTATTTCAGCTTTTATTAAGTTTTTTCCTTCTCCTGTAAAAAGTGTTTTTGATGAGTTGGGGCCTTTTTATATTAAGGTAACGATATGTGTATATCGCACTTGATCACATAGAAATTATTAACTCGAAATTATTTTTATTCACTTTTTGGAAAAAAAAATCGACAAGTTTTATTCATATCTACCCGCTGTAAAAATATCGTGCTATTTCGTCTGCCTTTTGCTTATGAAGATTTTGACTTAAAATTTCTTTTTCATATGCCTTTAATATTAAAATAGTTTTGCCTTCTGAAAATTTTTAAATTTTTAGTAAATACCTTCTTTATGATCAAGTGCGGTATGTAAATATAAATATATACAGTTATGGCGTAAGCAAAATTTTGCACACATGGCGAACTTGGCAATAGTTTTTTTTTTATTTCTTAAGCTGGCGAACGACGAACAAATCGGTACCAGGTGAACATGTTAAGTTTTTAATTTCAAGTATTTTGGTAAATAAAGTTACTTTTTACTTTGAAAATTGTTTTATTTTTATTTAATAGCATTTAAAATTTTAAGTATAATTTTTTAAATATGGCCACACTATTATTCTCTCTTTAAAGTTAAAACCAACAGTAATTAACTTTCTCAGTTATAACATCTGTTTTTTCGTCGTTATCAGCGTTGCCAGAATGAAGATTTTATCTTATTTTTAAAGATTTTTTTGACCAAAATAAGATTTGAATTAATTCTATAAATGATATGTTATGAATCGAATGAAACTAATTTTGATTCGATTGGAGTAAATTAGTGGGGTTAATGTCCCTATTACGGTTCACAACTCAACTTAGTTGAGTTGAAAATTTTTTTTATTTTTGTATTATAGTTTACAAAAAAAAAAAAAAAAATACAACTTAACACAATTAGTTGTTTTATTTACAACGCAGCTGAGTTGAACCTATTACGGTTCAATTTTCTTCAATTCAATTTTTATGTAAAAGTCTATGAAATTACCCTCTTGGCCAGACCAAAATTTTTTTTTTTGCTTGCAATATGTTTCAAATAGAACAAAATATCGAAAAAAAAACAGAAACGTGAATTCTATACATGATATGTTCTGAATTGAATGAATCAAGTTTGAATCGAATCATAAAACTACAGCCCGTTACAAAATAATGGAATAATAAAATTATATGATAAATTAGTATAATCTTAAATAATAACACTGGTTTACACTGAAAATGTACATTTGATGAGATGTGATTTTTCTTATGTATTTTCTTCCGCTGAATTCAAAAATCAAGGTTAAATTTTTTTTTATGGAACAGTTTTTGAGATATGGTCATTTTCTCATTTTTTCGACCTTTTTCTACTTGACAAATTTGTTGTTGGGTCGTTATTGGTACCAAATGGAAGGTATTGAGATGACGAATAAACATGTATAACTGGATCTTTGATTGGTAAAGCGGTTCAAAATATATTGATGAAAATATGGCACATTTTCAAAAAAATCATATTTTATTTTTTATATATTATATTTATATTTTTTATTTTTTTTTTTTGAAAATGTGCCATATTTTTATCAATATGTTTTGAACCGCTTTACCAATCAAAGATCCAGTTATACATATTTGTTCGTCATCTCAATACCTTCCATTTGGTACCAATAGGACAATCTAGCTCGAGATATAATTTGTCAAGTGGAAAAAGGTCGAAAAAATGAGAAAATGACCATATCTCAAAAACTGTTCCATAAAAAAAAATTTAACCTTGATTTTTGAATTCAGCGGAAGAAAATACATAAGAAAAATCACATCTCATCAAATGTACATGAAAAAAATTTCATTTTGTAAACTAGTGTAATCATACGTTCAAAAAAAATATATTTATTTACTTTTTATTTAACTGGGTTTTGTAGCTGTCTGGCCAGTTATAAAAAGTTACCGAGAATCCTTTATTTTAAAAATTCTAGATTCCATGTTAATGATAGTTTTTAAACGAAGTATATATACATAAGTACTTAAGAATACATTTTAAAAGGTGTACCAACATTATTTTAGTAACTATTCCATTAGGAATATATTTAGGAAAATCCATACATTTTTAATGCATTTTTTTCAAAATGCCTTCGATATAGCAACGGTATCAAAAAATATAATATAAAATTTAAACCCCTTAAAATTTCATATGATGTATCAGCTTTACAGCTACCAAACTTAAATCTTCTTGCCCAAAATTATATATCTCTTATTTTAGCATTTAGTTACTTTCAATGAAACTTCTTTATTTAGATCGACTTTCTTACGATCTTGTTTATTAGAAATTAAATCGATGTTAAATGTATTTTTAGAAATTTTTTTATGGAAAATATAACTTAAAAAGCAATTTAAACCTACAATATTTATGTATGTATGTATTTACATTTAAATAGTTTCGATAATAAGAAGTATGTTCTTATAAAAAATTAAAAATTTTTACTTTTTTGCCTTGTTATAAAAAATTTGAAGATTTTTTTTTCAAAATAAGATTTTTTTCGCCAAATGAAGATTTACCTTCCAAATCTTCTGGCAACGCTGGACGAATTTATACAGAAAATTTTAACCAACAAATTCGCAATATTAAACGAAATTATTTATCGTTCGTCCCAGTTGTGTTCCTAGAATTACTCTAATCACAAAATTTTTGTCTAAGATTTTTTTTATATTTTATATTTACCACAAGGAGTTTTAAAACCACTAAAACATATTAACACTTTCTGTAAATTTAAAAGATTTGAATTTTCTACACTAAAAAAATTGTCGGAAAAAATATTTTCCAACAAAAAATTAACTCCTTCTGTAAATTTATGAGCTTCTTTAGATTGAACGACCTCAAACTTAATTTAACATTGAAATGGGGCGATTTGGATAAAGCGCTGATTTTTTTTTTTTTTTTTTTTTTTTGAAGTTTTCTATGATTTAATGATATGTTTAGAATTGATAGTCTAGGAATGACTTTATAAAAAAAGCTTAGCTCAGGAAGAGATAGACTTATATGACACATGTATTAGATACAGAGTAATCAAAATACTAGTATTTGCTACAGAGTTACTTTGGAAAATCGACTTGTTTTTAGGGTGAGACTTTTTTCACATAGTCCCTTTTACAACACAGAAATTGAAAGGCAAAAATTTTCTAATTCTCTTTTGAACTTGCCTAAACTATTTACAATCGCAGAATTAGTTGCCAGATAAACAGTTTTCGTTTCCATTTTCGCTCTTGATGTTGATGAAAATTTAACACGCAGTAATACTGAAATGACATTGATGTGAGAAAAATTATATAAAGCAACAATAAGAAAATTGCGAAGAGTGGAAAAGAGAAACAAAAAAAATCTCGTGTATTACACACTCTACACCTTCAGCTCCTCGCGAAAAAACTTCGTCTGTCTTGCTTTTTTTCTGCTTTGTAAAAGGGGACTTAAAGTGCTTTGGAGTCGTTAAAATTAATGATCAAGTTTTTTTTGTATGTTTGTGTTTTTGTGCTTTAACAGTTAGTTACACGTACATATATGGGTAATTCCAAAGTGTTGAACGTGACAGTCGTACGCATCAAAAATGCAATAACTTTTTAAACAATAAATATTTTTACGTTCTCTTAACCCTTAAATTATAGCACTAAGAAAGCACTGTTATCTATGCTAAAGTTTATGGAGGGCGCGATTCTAGGTCAAAGATAATGGCAAAATAAGTAGCGGTTCGAACGTGAAAAAAATAGAAGTAGTTTTTATGGCCATGTATAAAAAGGCGTAATTCAGCAAAACCTGGCAGAATTTTTTAGTCAAACTACTTTCAGAATTTTACGTAGCAATGCAACATTAAAATGTCTTTAGTTTGATTCCAAAATCATCTGTATTTTTTGTTTTTTAAGCCAAAATCTGGGTCGATACGTGACATTTCGAACGTGACATTTTTTCCATAATAATTTAACTGAATATTGATTAAAACAAAATAAAAATTTACCTCTAATCCGAATAACATATTTCTCTTCGAACTCTTCCTTAGGCTATAGACCATGTAAGAAAATTTTTTTGGAATAATTTTTATCAAATATCACCTCTTTTAAGGAAGATAATATTAAACAAAAAATACAATAAAACATTCTCACAAATAAGAAATTACGTTTGCACAACTTTGCAGTCTGATTGTTACTCTAAGTGAACAAATTTATGGGTAAATTTACAAAATTAGTAAAATCTAAATATTTCTCTATAAAAATATCGTAAAATAATCAGCTTTTAATAACTTTTAAATTATCGGTCATGGTGGACCTTTTGACGGAAATGCCCATATGCGATCAGCTTTGCATTAAGAAAATCAAAAATTTGGAAATTTTTATTTGCTTAGCAAAAAGATGTCATTTGCTTAGTGTTGGCCATCATGGCTAAGTGTATTGCAATGCTTGATAGTTTATTTGAACGTCTACAAGGCACTTAAGGACTTTCTTTACAATAACAATGTAAAACAAGTAAGAAAGAATTGCCGTCCAACCACTTGGCGAGCATTATGAGATCACGTTCTTACTAAAAGTATCTGTGCAGTGATGTTTACGCTACGAAAACACAAAACACGCAGATAATAATAATAACAATGGTGTTCCTAAACAACCCATTACCAAAACTACAAATACTTCTAAACTTAATTTAATTTCGTAAGAATTTAAAAAAAAAAACTTGTAATAAATCTAAAATTTAAAACGTAACATTAATGAACGAAAAGCTGATACACAAAATATTTACTACAAAAATTATCTTTAATAGATCTAATAAATAAAAACAAATAATTTTAACAATAAATTAAATTATTTTCATTTACAACAGTAACAGATCATCATGCCACCAAATGAAGTGACAGTCGATGAGCCAAAACCAGCGCCTGAAGTAGAAACAGCGACTGCGGAGCTAGAAACAGCCGACCAAAAAGCCGAAGAAGCAACACAGCATTCATTATTCCGAGAAAATGAACACCATCAAGTTGGGGAAAATCAAAAAATTTTAACCAATATAGAAGAAGTAAAACCGACAGCATCCTCATTAGGCACAACAGAGGAAGAACCTGGTAGGTTTGAAAACATACTCAATACACTCTCATTTGACACATCCACATACAATCGCTAAAAATTGTTCTATGTACAGAAGAGACTACAACTAAGACCTCAGTGCTACAAAAAGTTGAACATGCTGGAGAACGTGTTACCATTGCTATTGCTGATAAAACCGGCCTTCCGACATGGGGTGTGGTGGCCATTATTATATTGGTATTCCTGGTTGTCTTTGGCATCATATTCTTCTGTGTACGAAGATTCTTAAAGAAGCGACGAACTAAAGATGGTAAGGGTAAGAAGGGTGTTGATATGAAATCGGTACAATTATTAGGATCAGCGTACAAAGAAAAAGTAAGTATCAAATGCGCTATTTAATCTTAATAGTTATTGGGTTCTGGTATGTCATAGGTTCAGCCTGATATGGAGGAACTCACCGAAAATGCTGAAGATGGCGGCGAGGAGGATAAAGAAAGTGAACAAAAGTTAGGCAGACTGAATTTTAAGGTAAGTTAATTTATATACAACATTTAAGTCCAACTCCTCCTTCTACAAATCTTTATCAAAAAAAATACGAAGATGATGAAAACTGTCTTAGATATTTAAACAAAACGACACTCGTTCAAGACAACAATTTGTTTGTGTATACATTAAGGGTAACAAGAGATAAATTACACAAGGTTTTTCTAATTTTAAAGAAAATATTAATAATTCCATTAGACACACTTTTCGAAATACATGCATACTTTTACTCAGTCAATCAGTCGTTCGTTCGTTTCTTCATACAGCATAATTGTAGCACCACATTAATTCAATTGGATTTTAATGTTAGAAATTTAACATAATTATCATAAGAAAACTTGGATGAATACTTCCCTTGTTCTAATGGATTTCCTTTTTTATCTTATTATATTTACTTTATAATGCGTAGCACTGGTTGCTGGTCCTTCGGTTTCAATTTCAATGAAATTTTCTTAAAAGCATTACAAAAATTTTAATCAAAGTAATGTGTTTAATTGTATTTGAATGCTTTATTGCTGATGAATTTATATTTTAAATAATTAAACTTATTATAACAGGTTACCCCTTTTTAGGTTTTAAAAGTAAAGTTAAATAGAACACAAATAAAGTTATATTTCAATAAAACTTTTTTTTAATAAAATGCTAAGACCTTGTCATAGATAGATTGTAGTGGTCGATAATTTTGACGAAGTTTTCGATCACTTTTACCACATTTCGGACGGTATCTCGGCGAAAACTTGGCAATTGTTAGTTTTCAAATGCTCCAACGTTAGGGGACTATCCACTAGATACGGTTTTTGACATAGTCTTACTTCGTTAGATCGCATGATCTTGGTTGCCAACTCACGTCGATAAAACGTGAAATTACGCTTTCTGGAAACTTTATATGCAAAAAGCCAAAACCGGCTGGTTTTATGGCTTGTGGGACCGTCTTGTTGGAACCACATATCGTTTCGTTCATAATTTTCAATTGTAAGCCAAAAAAAATGTCAGGCCATAGCGAAAACAGAAAAATTTGATTTATCCACCACACTTTCACTAACAGTAGTGATATTTTTGACAGTGCGCATATTGCGTTAATTCACAGGCCTGACCACATCTACAACGCTTCCAATCTTTTCTAATTTCCTTATAATCTTGTCAGTTCCTTGCACTGTAGGTCGATAATGACGGCCATAATTGCCCCGTAGTGCTCGAAAAGTGACCACGTTGAAGCCACCACTTTTGTAGTAATTTTTAACTATTTTCACGCTTTTTTCGGTTTAACATATTTTTAACAGCTGGCCGCCTTGCCAGACCGGCAGTTTTAAGACCACTAAATGGTTAACCCTGCACTAAGAAACCTTGAATGATTTTCTATTTAAGTGTATTAAAGCTTTTTCAGAATAATTTGTCCTTTGGTTTCAAATCGAAATTCTTTTTGATTTTTTAATAATAATAGCAACTTTAGATAACTTAGGTTAGCCATTAATGAGACCTAAAGATTATACAAATATTATGTTTATTGTAGATAGATATTGAGATGTTAATAAACTCCACTTTAAAGCATGTTTTATCAGACGGTAGCATATCTGTCAGAGCTTAGTCTTTTTCGTAGCTGTGGAAGCGAGTAACGAAGTTATCTTCATAAATCCTGAACTTGACATTCAAATTGCAAAGAGAATTTTGGATTATTGAATCTATAAACTATCTTGGAACTATAATAACGATTTTCTTATGAAGTTCTTCATAAAAGCTTTTTATTATCTTTTTAGTACCAAACTTTAGAAAGCTTAGCTTAGGAATAAATCGACTTATTTTACCCGTTGTAGTTATAGGAACTTGGGACTATCGCACAATTTATTAATGCCCAGATAACAATTGAAAAAGTTACAAAGAGTTTAGAGCTATTTTAAGCGCATTAAATAACGTTCGACTCGAATTGCAAAATAGCTCAATTATAATACAAAAAGCTCATTAACGCTCCCATCAGTAAGGAAAAGCTTATGCTTTCGAATCTTTACATATTTATATCTACAGATCTAACCAGACTGATCTATTGATATAGTTTCTGTATTAATTTTCTCTAGAGTTAAGCTAGAAGAGCTACAAAGAATGTCATTCAAGCTATCTCTCTTGGACATGCCTACCCAATAAAAATGTTTCAATTAAACAGACTGTGGCAGATTTAAAGTTTTAGAGAATGCTACTAATGCTTTCCTAACATACTAAGTATCCCGAAAGCAAAGTTGAAATCTTCTGCGCATGTCGAACAAATGACGTCAAGATAGTTGTTGTTTAATTGCGGGGTTGCCAGCTCTTATAACATGCATACATTTCTTACAATTTTCTTCGCGAATCTTAGGGGCTATAAAGCTTCGTACAGACGATGGTCAGAGCTAACAATATTGTCAGTAGAATTTGTTAAAAATGTTTTACAACCGTCTGAACGGACAATTTTTGTTGAAAAACGTTGTCAGAAAAAGCATTGATAGTCCATTATAATAGCACTATGTTTCTTTGGCAGTATATTGTCAACACATTGCTAAAACTTACATCATTGTAAGATCTAACCACTTCATCTAAAGGGAAATTATGCTCATGGCGTACATTTTTATACTATCATTCTTGCTTAGTATATGACAGTTAGTATGTGGATATATTTCCCAAATAAAATTGGTGCAGTTATAAAATCTCGTGAACGTGAAATTTAATTATCTCCCAAAGCTTTAATAATATTGTTTCAATATATACTGGTATTGTCTGCCTGTTAAATCTGTCGAAAGGCCTGAATTGTTGTCGATTGGTCGTACTAATCTGTGTTAACGTTTGTCGTCTTGATAACAAATAGCGATTGAGACTAGGACAGTTATATGAATTGCCGTGTCAGATTTTTTCTACTTATCTCAACCGATCTTAGACATGTTTTCGAAAAACTACAAGAGAAGAGAGCTTACGAGAACGTTAGCAAAATTTTCCTTTTCTTACTAGTAAGTACTAGAAAGCTCTTCCTAGCTGGCAATAAAATACAGGCTGTGGCAGAGTTAAAATTAATGGTATTAAAGATATGCTTGCCTCTATTAGTTCTTCTGAGCTTTGGCCAGTAAGTAAAGATTTTAAGTGATTAGGGGGAAAGTAGATTGAAAAAAAATTCTCAAGCTAATGAAACATAACGTATATCTTGACGCGATTTCCCATAATTCACAAAGTAGTCGCTCCAATTAAATTCATCTCCAACCTGTGCAGAAAGTAAAAAGTCAATTATTTTATTTTTATCTCCACAAATCCTTAGCCTAGTAAGTAAAAATACTAGAAGAGAAGAATGTCTTCTACTTATGAGAAACTTTGATGTTATACGAATCGGCACTAGATGTGACAACATTCCTTCTGCAACTTTACAATCATGAAAAGGTTGAGTTGATAGTCTTCTTTTTACATTCCATTCTCTTTCAATGTTAAGCCTTCAACAACTTCTCGCTATTAGACTGGAGGTCCATGCCACGCGTTTTATGCCTCTGGTACTTTCTTGTGTTTCTCCATGCAAAAGTGGAAACTAAACTTACTTCATGCATTCGATGCGTATATGTTGTTTCTGCATTATTGGCAGACGCATAAAACGCATTAATGTATTGAACGCATGGTGTAGACCTCCAGCTTTAGTATTCAATATAAAATAAAATTATATAAACATTGAACATTACACACATTTAACATTTAACATAAACAATAAAGTTTTTCTCTCTCTCTCTCTCTCTCTTTATGATCAAAAACTAATCTAATATACTTTATATTTTACTCTTTTCTAAAATGCTTTTCCTTGGATCTTAACAAAAAAAAAAAAACGGATCACAATTTTTCTTGAATGATCTTTGTTTATATATTATTTTTGGTTTGGTTTTCTTTTTTCTTTTTTATTCCTTTAATTTTGAAATTTTGGTGAAATTGTGTTGATAATAACAAACAGCTTGAATATGATTTCAATTCTAACAGTTTAGCCGTAACTGTTATACAAGCTGAAGAATTGCCAGCCTTAGATATGGGTGGTACCTCAGATCCCTACGTTAAAGTGTATCTATTGCCCGATAAGAAAAAGAAATTCGAAACAAAAGTACATCGTAAGACACTAAGTCCAGTTTTTAATGAAACATTTACATTTAAGGTGGGTGACCAACAATAAAAGAAACATTTGCAATGCCTTAAATAAAGAATAAATTAAAACTCTACTAATTTTTAAAATAATTTTTTTTACTTTCTTCCAAAAAAAAAGAGTTTACCCTATGCTGATGCCATGAATAAGACTTTAGTATTTGCAATATTTGATTTTGATCGGTTCTCAAAGCACGATCAAATTGGAGAAGTAAAGGTACCACTGTGCACAATCGATTTGGCGCAAACAATTGAAGAATGGCGTGATTTGATTAGCGTCGAAGGTGAAGGCGGTCAGGTAAGAATAATTCTTATTTACTTCCGTAATTAGTATGTCTTTAAGAAACTTAAACAGAATCTAAAATACTACCTTAATACTTAAAACAAATTAATGTTTAAAACAATTTAGTAAAAAGTGTGATTTTTTTTTTTTTTTTTTTTTTTTTGAACTATAAACAACATTAAAAGTTTTTGAGAACAAGATTTTATGAATGTGTGAATGTTTTGTGTGCGTATTTTTAATAATAAATTTTAAAGTTTGTATAGATTAAAATCACTCGGATGGTACTATTTTTAACTCATTTAAATTGGTTTTAAAACATTTTAACGATTTTCGACAGTTTGTTACACTGTACAACATGGAAAAAAATAACGGGGTTCTGGCAATATACTCTGGTAGAGTAGATCAAAAAAAAAAAAATAAACGTGTGTCGGCGTTTTCAAAGATAGCATCGAATTTTTTTTTTAAGGTGGGTTAAAGACTCCCCCACTTGGCAGCAGTTCGTGCAGCATAACGGTATATAAAACTATATGTTCTTTATATCTGAGCAATTTTGTAGAAAATGTTACTATCATATATTTCGTGAAGGATTGATATTCCTCTTACTCCGCTTTATAACGGTAATTTTTGACTCTATTCTAACAAATCGTAAAAAACATGCCTATGAAGAGGGAGGGCAGGGATGACATGTTCTACAAAAATGTTGGCCATGAAATTTTACTAAATATGTCAGAACACAACAAAGCCCAAAACCTAGCACAATCATTGTCAGAACCGCGTTATTTTCAAAAATTTCGTAATTTTTGTACAGTGCTATTTAATTAGAGACAAATTCTAAGCAATTGTTATTGAACTTATTGTAACAATAATCCACATATTATTCTAAAATAACCAATCAACCAATATTTACTCTGAAATTATACTTTATTGATAACATTAAAATAGAAAAGCTTATTATCTGAACTACTTTCTTTGGCTAAGCAGTATCAATTGTATCTCGAGACGATTAAAGTGAATGAAAAGAAAGGTTTACTTTGAATAGGCGTGGCACTGCCCACTTTTCTATTCATCACATTGCATTTATGGAGGAGCTTAATGTTTCATAAGATTTTATAGCCATTGTACTAAGCTGATACAGGCAGCGAATGTTTCTACAAAATTTTTTAAGAATCGGTAAAGGACTTTTGGCCAAAGTAAATAGTCTTCTAAGCCATAGTGCACTGTTATAACGTTTGTTTATCAATTGTGGTAAGTCTATGCTTCAAAGAAAATCCAACAACTATTTTTAATTGAATGTTGCTACCTTAGTTGACTGTTGAAAACATAAGATTCGGTACTTGGTTTGGCCTTTTAAAAATCAGTAAAATTTTATTGGTTAATTCACAAATTAAAAAGAATTGCTTACAGTCACTTTTATTTAGGCCAACTTTCAGTACTTCAAATTTTAATTTAAATCCTTAAAACATTTGTGATTATATCATCAGAGACTATTCTTACGGAAATCAATAGATCCAAAACCTTAAAGTTTCTGACTGTTTTTTGTGAAGGACACTCAGGGAATAACTTGAATCACTTTCCTCTGATATTCCAAATGATTTTCCAAAATAGACTTTTCAGTTATCATGTAGCTTCATTCAGCTTATACGTAAATTGTAGGAAGGATGATCTTCCAGATATTGGATTAGGGGCTGATATTTGTTTCAAACTTTGTGAGGAAGTTCATTATCTCGACTTTCTTCGTGTTTTTTTTTCTATCCGTTAAACCTTTAATAGTAATCTATCTGCAAAAAGTTATAAATATATGATTAACGTATTTAAGTGATGAAATTGTCAACTTATTGTTCATTTTATGGGCAATGGGGCGTTCATAGTCGCATTGTTATCCCTGTATTGAGAACACAGAGAGTTTTTTGTATTATGGTTGGTACCCGAGGTAATCTAGTACACATTTCTTTATTGGTTTGCCTGTATTAAATCAACCCTCGGATGCTCAGTTTTAACATCTGAGGTACCCTAAGTCAGACTTGTATTAAATAATCTTAAGTACACTATCATTAAGGGTCTCCACGTTAAACTCATTAGGTATTCATGGTATTTCACGTATCCTTAAGGTATCATTAGCTTTTATTCAACAGCTTATTCAACAGAAAACTGTTCAGGGATGTTATCTATTAGATTAAATTGTGGCAGCTTTGGTCTCCCTAATGTAAGACCATAAGGCAATTCAAATAACACGAAAATCGTTAAAAAATTTTAAATTTGAACAAAGTACCACTCTCGCAAATATGTTAAAATTCAAAACAAAATAAAACAAAAAAAGCAAGTGTTAAATATAGCAAGCAATCAATTAACAACTGAAACAAACAATTGAAATAATAAAGAATTTTTAACACACCCAGTTCAAAATGTAACATTTATACCAAAATATACTTTTAATAATTCCTGTATTAATGTGAATAAAACTAATTGACAATCTATCCAAATATTCTTAAAAAAAAAACAAATGTACAACAAATTCAAAGGAATTTTTTAACAACAGCAACAACAACAATAACAAAAGAAAATTCTTTTTATAAAAATATATAAACACAAAAGTTGAGTTTATATTAATTTGAGTATATATTTATTTTATTTTTTTTTTTTTTGTTATAAACTTATAATTTTTCTATTCTTTAGTTTTATTTTTAACCAGACAGACCAAAAATACTACAACAAATAATTATTCTATTTCAAATCTAATTTTCTTTTCTGATTCTTGATTTCCTTCCCCTGAATACAAAAAATACTCCTTTGATTTTTCAACCTTTTTAGAAGGTAATTACAAAATACGTAACAATTATATACGAAAAAAAAAGATGTACAAAATCAAAACCATAGAAAACGACTAGAGTAGAACGAGAAAGGCAAACATCCAACTTAGCTGTCAAAAAAAACCTAATTTTATGATTGTGTTAATAATAATGAATTTACTTTGTTGTTGTAACCTCTAACGTACGAATTTTTGAGAGAGATTTATTTTTTATTTTGTTTTAAGTGAGTTTCTTCTACTCTAGTCGTTTTCCTATGACCTAAACTCTTTTAACTAATCTCCATATTCAAATATATTTAAAAATTATGATTTATTTTTTAATTTTGTTTAAAAAAAAAATTGAACATTTAAATATTTTTACCACACTTTTGCATTGAAATCAAACAATAACCAACAAATATATATCAAACATACTAAATTTTTTTCTTGCAATCCTTAATAATTTCTTTCTAACCCACCCTAAATAAATAATATTTTTTTATGATTAAATCGAAAACAGTTATGTTTTATTAGTTTTCTTTTTGCCATTCAATACTCGCAACATCACTAATATTGTAGTTGAATGTTTATGTTTTAATATCTCTTAAATGCATTTACTATTTTAACTTTAACCATTTACTACTAAAATATATTCTAAACTTAAAATCAGTTAGGAAATTTAAGGTTTTTAGAGTTTAAATATTTATTTTAATTTTTTATATCTTCTCGATAATTTTGCTGAATTATCTCTTAGTAAATTCTCCTTTATGTCATGCAGCCTTAATTCAAATTTTGAAATTTTTTAATAAAAAAATCGACTTAAATTTCAAATTATTTTTTTAATTAACACATTAAACATTTTTGCTACAATATTAGTTTGTTAGAGACTAGTAAATATAAGTGAATAAAATGTCAGTAGAATGAACTGAAAACTAGAAACCTTTGAAACTTTGAGTTCTGGAATGACTGCTTTTTTCATCATCTAAAGGATTTTTCACCTTTTGGTGCTGCATCCTCCTCGGAAGATCAGCTCAGGTCGATCCTGGACTCCGCAAGAATAAAATTTTGACCAATCAATAAACAGTAACTGGCAACTCTTTACGTATCATAGAGAAGCCGCAAAGAGATATCGGAAGATTTATCTTTTCCGTTTTAAAATCTTAATTCCATTGAGTTCTTCGGAACAGATTTATAGGAGCGAGCAAGAGGAGTGACAGTTTACTGTTTTATTCTTTCCTCGAACATTGAAAATCTCTGCTGCGGCGATCAGGTGTATGCGTCCGATCAATCATCCGAAGTGAAGGAGTCCGAAGTTTTACCTTAGTACTTAACTGATGGTTCCTCGGGAGTTTGTAGCCCCCAGCCTATGATACCGTCTATTGGTGAGGGGTCCGTTAGTATGCTTTCCAAGAAATGCTTCCTAGATCTCGAGGACTCGGAAGATGGTCTTGTCCTTCTTTGAAGGAATACTTTCGGAGAACCTGATGTAGCTGTGGTTATGCCCACATCTCGGGTAAAAAACGGGCTGTAAAAAACGTGGTGTCATTATTCGCAGGGGAGCCTATGTGGAGTGGGCACCTGCTGCGATGTTTAAATCATCTTAAGGTTCTGTTGCTATCAGTACGAGTCAGATTAGCAGTGGAGGTTAGATAGCTCCAGCTTCTTAACAAGGGGGAGGGAATGATTCAGCCGGTCCTACTCTCAAATTGCAACCTGTATATGAAACATGATTCTCGCATACGCGGGGACACTCAGTAAATGCATATAAAAATCACTATTCGAGAAATCTCCAAATGACAGGGATCATAAAGTTTTCGTATTTCTTGAGTTCGAAGTTTCAACAAAGTACTTAACTCTGGTGCCACGAGAGTCAGTAGACCCGGTTAGTGCAAGGCACCGGTCTAAGTTGTATTGGTTGAGGCCCCCTTTAGTATGCTTCTTGCAAGAAATGCTAACTGTTTTTAGAATGATTGTCATTGTAGAAGCCCTGCTTTTCTTTTTTTTACCGACCGGTAGGGAAGTGTATTTTTCAAGGCATGAGCTCATAAAAGGGTTCCTCGAAGAGCAGCTCTTTTGACAAAGTGATACTTTCGGGGTTCACGTGTTGGTTGTGGCTTATTCCAAAACAACAGGAAGGTATCGTGCTGATAATCCCATTGAAGAGCTGATTTTTCACCACTTGTGGGAAATTTTGGCCCGAGAGAGTGCTAGCCCTAGGTGGTAATGCTATTCGACAGAAGCTGTTGAGCTTTAATATAGCAATGGAGGCTAGATAGCTCCGAAATTCCTAACATAGTGCCAAAA
This sequence comes from Pollenia griseotomentosa, assembly GCA_963931875.1. NCBI lineage: Eukaryota > Metazoa > Arthropoda > Insecta > Diptera > Polleniidae > Pollenia > Pollenia griseotomentosa. The sequence continues at coordinate 15,865,395 of OZ007561.1, forward strand.
CAACAGTTTTTAAAAGTACCGAAAACATTTAGACTTATATGTTTTCTATAAAATTTGTTTTCTGGACTTCTACTGACATTTTACTTAAAACTTTATATAATGAAAACTTAACTTTAAGTTTAGTTTCACTATAGTTTATTATTAAATATACATAAGTTGATTATCTTTTAAAATTTTTGCACCTATTTATTAAAAAAAAATACTATACTATACTTTGTACGGAATTTTTCAAAACATTTAATCAACTAAAAACAAAGTAGTTAAAACTTGTTATTGCACCACATTTTTAAGAATTTCCTTCAAAATAAAACATTTTATTTCAATTAAAAACACACGATACAAAAATAAATATAGTATCATAGATTTAAAACCGCACTCGATACTCCAAATATTAAATAAAACATACACGCATACAAAAATCGGTCGTTAATGAAATCAAATTCCATCACAAACACACACCCAAACAGTAAAATCGTATTCACACACACCTTCTCTCTTTGCCACATTTTTAACACTTTCAACTCAAACTGTTCACTAAAAAATTTATTAAAAAACAAAAAAGCTTTTAAGCCTGAGAATGATTTATAAAAAAATTACTAATAATTTTTAAAAGAAATATTTTATAAAACTACCAAAAATTTTAAAATTTTTCAAATTTTAGTTAGAATGGATTGGAATAATAATTCAAAATTTTTTCTAAAAATCAAATTAAAATCTTGCATGCCGAGCTTTAAGTTCTTTGAAACTTTTTTTTTAAGCTGTTTTGCAAAAGAAAATCAAATTTTTAGACGAGAGAATTCAGAACTCATATATATTTTTTTATAAATATCAAATTTGAAAAACAATCTATATTTTTTAGTTTTTTTTTTTCTTATAATTAACACAAACAATCAAAAAAATATATAATTAATAATCTTACATAAGGTATCAAGTTTTTAATCTTTTTTTCTTCATATATTTTTCTAATTTCGTAATGTATCGCTATAAATATAAAATAAAATCTCAACTTTAAATATTCGAATTACAAAAAAAAAATCCAATTAAATCATAACAATCACAACCAAATAATTTCAAAACTAAAAAAAACGATTCGAAATACATCCCACTAAAATGTACAATAATTCGAATTTCTACGCTCTGTGATGTCGCCAATTGAAATTTTTTGAAAATGCACGTAAGTATTTAAAAAAAAAATCAATTTCAACATTTCATTAAACTATTTAATTTGTATTGAATTTTATGTTGTTCTTTAAGCAATTATTTATTAACTATTTAATATTTGTTATTATTACTACATATCACTTAATTGTTTTAAGAATGAATCGGCTTTTGGATAAACCATATAATTTAATTGTATTGACAAAACTTTTATTTATTTTATATTTGATTGATGTTGTGAATCAAAGTGAGAAGATAATATATATTTTTTATAGCAAAATTTAAATAAGATATAAACTTTCGTGATTCAAATTATATGTGCTATAAAAATATAATTATTTTAGAATGCTTGTTTATAACTGTTATTATTTATGAAAAGCGTTTACACTGAGTAAAAGTTTTAATGAATGCAAAATAAAATGTTGTAGCTTATTTTACTAGGAACGCAAATTAAAGGTTTCAAACATTTTAAAAAGTTTTAAAGAAAACTGATGTAGGTTTTCTATATTCGATAATTTCAGTTAAGTTAGGTTCCTTAGGCAGCCATCGAGACAGCTCTCTTTGGTCCTTCCATGGTCCCTCTGTAATACCCAGCGTCAATGTCCATCCTACGGAGCAGTTACTCACTTGGCGTCACTGCAGAATTTTACCAATTTGCCTTCCCAATGAAAAGAAGAACCAACCCAAGTTCTATCCTAGATAGCTCCTAGAAGCAGGCAAACGCTGGTTTTTCCAGGTATTTTTTTCTAATGTCCCGAACTCCAGAGCATTGACATAGAAACTATTGAGATTATTTTTCTTATCTGGTTCCTGTTTAACCTACGCTTAACCTTAGTAGAGAACAAGTTCTCCGTTCATCACAGCCAGGCCATAGTGCAATGGATATGAAGCAGTTGGATTGCGCAACTCTTTAAGAGTCGTGCTTGATAAGTGACTTACAGTGAAACATTGGAGGCACAACGAATAAATAGTTTGGCAAGCTCATCTACAATCTGATTGATTGGTTAGTTCGCGTGCCCTAGTTCCCGCATTAGCGTAACCTTCGAATGCTTCACAATCTCATTCAAAGACATCCGACATTTTACAGGTAACTTAGAGGATAGACACCTGCTAGGGAAGTCATGGTAGCCTTGCTAACAGTAAATATATTTACCTCGAGTAGTTCGGCAGACGAAAAGAAACTTTTATATCCAGTTCCTCTATGAAGAAACCCCCGCCGATAATAATTTGAGATGTTCTAATCAAATATTTTTTAAATTGATAAATTTCAATTCCATTTATTTTACTTTAGTTCTGCTGAGATACTTCTAGGGAACAAGGTTACTCCAGTTACTGCAAGTTACATACACGCAGAGCAAACATATGGTCATTTCCAACAAAACAATTTTGAATGAAAAATGTTTAAACAAATTATTGTTACTTTAACCGTACTGTTGCTACCGGTAAACATTATATGGTCAAATTAGTCCAACATCAAGAATCGATAACCATATTCGGGTATGTGATGAAAATCGATCAATATCAAAACAATAGTTTTTAAAAGGTGTGACGAATTTTGATCAGTTTTAAAAACCATTTTTCAAGTGAAATCTAAATTTTTTGTTCAGAAGCAGCACTCAGGGGATGACCCCTAATAATTCATTGCATTTTGTTTGAACTAGGAATTAGGTAATGGGAAGGAGGATAGAGGGGTAGTGCTTGTGGACATTCGACTTGAACTTATTCATGTTGAAAGTGTGGGCCGGAAGGTTATTCCACATATGAACAGTCCAGCCAACAAACAAATTTTCATTGTAATGCGTTATACGATGCACCGGCCAATCGACCGCAAAATGATGGGCTCTAACGGAAAAGCGTGTATTACGAACAAACAAGCAATCCAACAAACTAAAAGGGAAATTATCTCGGATTAAGCTTTGCCAGTAAAACTTTCAGTGTAAACGTTTTCTCTTTATATTTATTAATAAAATTTTTTTTTTTTTTTTTTGTTTTATATAGGCAATTTATTAATCAATAATAATTTAATATAACTTAAAGATAATTTTAATAATTTGATGTTTTCTTATGTATAATTTTGCCTTGATCTAAAGCTGTATTGAAAAAGGAGCTTCGATGACTAAAATCTTCCTTAAAATTTCAAAAACAAAAATCATTTAAAAAATTTTTTTTTTCATATACTTATATTTTTGGATTTTTTTCTATTATAATTTTTAACATTAACATAACACTTACAGTTTCTTTACTCATAATACAAAGGGGTAAGTTTTAAAATACCAAATTTTAAAATTTTTTATTAAAGTAGTTGCATTTTTTCTTCCAAATATTAACAAAGAAAAGAAATAAATTCTTGGTTACGGTTATGAGAAAAGAAACTTCCTCGAGAAACACCTTAAATTGGCTTTATTTTTCTTTTTAATTAAAATTTATGATCCAAAATTGAAGCCTGCCAAGAATTTTAGACTTTCCAATTATTTTTTTCTCTCTATCTCTACTTAATGGTAATTTTTAATCTTATATTTTAAACTTTTAAAAATTTTAAATTTTTCTTAAAATATTTAATGCTCTATTCCAAATAATAATAATAATAATAATAATAATAATAGCTTGAAACAAAAACATTTTTACCATAAATTATCAAAATCATTTATTATAGTTTCATTAAAAATATTTAATATAGTTTTTTCCCTATTTATTTTTTTTTTAAAAAGACTAATTTTACACTTAAAGAGAAGAACTAACAAAATTATTTAATATCCTTAAATATAAAAAACGTTATTATCATGTTTTGAATTTTGTTTGAGAAAGCTGTTCTATTTTGTGAGAACAGTGTCTCCAATTTTGAGCTGGGTGTTTTATTAAATTTACAGCCAAATTTTAGTGACATTTGTAAAAAAAAAATTAAGGAGTAAGTTTAACTTTAAGCAACTCAACAACAATTTTACACTTAAACAATTTCTATTAAATATTTTAATTTCAAATTGTTTTAATTTTTATAACGATTCTGTTACTTTTTTTTAATTTATTGTTTAAAACCAAATCGAAGCTCTCGGACGTGCAGTATTTTAAAAATAAAATCTTAAAATATTAATAAATCTAATGTGTTAATGTGCTTGTTTTTAAGTAATTAATCAATTAATGTTTGTGTATAAATGACAAATTACTATTTCTTTAAATTTGTTTATATTTTCTTTTCTTAAATTAAGTTAAATGAAAATTTCAAATGTTCTATGTTTATTTGTGTTTTAATTATCATTTTAAAATCGTTAAATTAATGTTGTCATTGTTGTTGTAATAACTAAACTTAAATAGTTGGAGTATATATTACATTCCCTTAGTCCAAATTAATTAGAAATCTGGTAAGGTTTAGCGATTTTTTAATGCTTTGGTCAAATATTAGTGTAACAAAATCGGCAGTTAACCAACAGTACTTAACCAGTAACTGATTACCTGTTAATTTGGTCCCTCTAAATTAAAGACATATTGCAAGAGAGTCGATAATATTCTTCAGATTTTTATATAGCATTTGAAAAAGAGTCAACAGATCTTTAAGTGCAATACAAATTTAAAAAATTTTTTTTTTAAATAAATTTCGAAAAAAAAACATTTTCTTTTCAGCTGCAGACAAATTTTTGCATCTTATACCCTTTTCGTACTTTGCGGGTCGTACTTTACGACTAGATCCCGCCATAGTTAGATTACTCTCCCCACGAAATGGACTTAAACCGGTAATGAACATATTCCCAAGGTCTTGGCACGTGCTCTTAGGTAACAAAATTCTGCTTATGAGGCATCGTACACTTCCAAGTTCTGTCTTCGTTCTCTTTGTTTCTTACTTAAATTGCAAAAACATTAACATGTGTTCGTTTTGCTGTTCCTTTGCTTTTTGTACAGAGCAAATACAGAAAATCTTCTGTTGCCTTACCGATACAAGCGTATATACATGTCATAGTATGTGTGTTGCCCACCACAGGTTAAAGCCCTCGATGGTCATATTCCCAATTTGTCAGCATGCGGCCCATTGGCAACCAAATTCTGCTTGCACTTGGTCGACACTAGGGTTTTTCATACGGGATCCCGCACATTTTTTGGGAAAAAAATCCTGGGAAATTTGTGCGGGAATTCCCGGGATGCTGATATAATTGTAAATAAGTTGTAATAAATATTTTTCAGTTTAACATAGCGAAAAACTACAGTTTCTGTCTTAAAACAGTATTGCCAAACGCCAAAGAGATGTCGATTCATAACCAATAAGTAGGGCAATGTTTAATGTTTAATGCTCTGAAATTTCCAAAAAAGAAGAGTTAAAATGTACAGAATTTTTAATTATTTCAAAGACCCAGATTTATTTTATAAAAACGATAAAAAGTTGTTCCCACATGCTTAAAAAAAATTTAATGAGTTTATATGCAGAGCAGCTGCACAAAAGATTTTTCGAATTAGGTTCTGCAAGAGATAATGGCAAATTTATTAATAGAGAAAACGCTTATTCGATTCGAAGAAAATAATTTAAAAAAAAAAGGAATTACAAGTTTTGAAGGCAGTGCTAAGAATCGTCAGTTCTCTGCGGTTATAGTTTTTATTCCTAAACCCTCCTAATGTCACAGGTCGGAAGGTTTTATTATTCCAAATCTTATTGCACATTGAAAAAAGATAACCAAAAAGTCATTTTGCTATAATTTCTCAAAAACCATACAAAAAAATTTAAATTTTGCTCATGTATACTTTTGAACGTGAAGATCTTAAGGTGCCATTAATTACTTTTTCTTTTTTGCCACAGAAATGAAACAGTTGAATGCATTTATAATTAATATTTTGCATCGATTTGTATTGAGCGAGAATTCCCGGATTCCCGGGAAATTGAAAAATAAATCTCGCTTTCCCGGGAAATGAAAAATTCCGGGAAAAGAAAAACTCTAGCCGACACAAATCCGCTATGAAAGTCTGTCTCTTGCATATCTATTTCTGTAATATATATTAAAAACATTAACTTGTTTTTGATCTGCTGTGCTTTGTTGTTATTTGTTCAAATCAAATATCCAGGTACTTTACGCATTTAAACGTAGCCACCATCACGCTGATCTGTTGTAGCGACGCGCTCGACTGCAACTCTTTAGTTGCCACCTCAAATTTTATTCCGATCGGACTAACAGTTTATATAAACCAGAATTTATTCCCACAGTGCGACACCTAGATCTGTAAATTGTAGTTTTCAGAGAGCTTGAGGTATTTGTTGCAAGCAAATAGGACGCTGTCATTGTCCAATGTGTTCTTAACTTCTTTTAGACCACCACGTAATAACTGCCAGAACCTTGGAGCTACCAGTAGTAACATATTGGTCTCAAGTTAACAACCACGTTTTAATCACATAAAAATTATAATCGCCACACGTGCTTGAAGTATTAACCTTATCTATATATATCCCCAGAGGATACAAATTATAAGAACAGTGGTAACTCATGGTTTATGAGCAAATCACCTTGTTATCAAGTACAAAAATCTTCTTCTTCTGCGATCCTTCTCTTCCACTGGAGCATAGGGCCTCTAATATTCTTCTGTACCTAATTTTGTTATTGGCTTCTCGGACGGTGTACCACCAATTTTAATTTGCTGAATTCATCTCACCATCAATGGTTCTTCTCCAAATCTCGGCAGGAGTACCAGGGTAACGGCTACCTTGTGGATTCCACCTTAATGCTTGATTTACTAAAATCGGAAGCTTTCAATATGCCAGCAAGCACAAAGATTTAATACAGTTCGTTTGCTTTGAATTGACCTTCAAGAATGATGATTCTTTTATAAAGATATTACCAAAGGTTAAATTTGAGCTCTCAAGAGAAAGCGATTTTCAATTTACAAACAAATTAAGGCAGATCAAACATTTATATTTAGCATGGTTTGATTTAAAGTTACTCTTTCAAACGCAAGGCGACTAAAGAATTTTTCATAAAGAATGACAAATTACGGCGTAGGTCTGATGAGTATTATCCAAAAGCTATGAAACGGCCCATACGTTCATACAGGAAGCGAAAAACCTTCAGTCAGCCATTAAGCAAGCCACACACTTTGCGACTGTTGATACAACATGAGAAGGTTGTGCATGAGATTGTAAATTGTGTAAGGTGGTTGTATGAAGTTGTGTCTAGGTTGCACGAAAGATTAGATTTTTTCGTAAGTTGTACAGATTGGTTGCAAAGCTTAGAATGTGTTGTACAATTTTATTTAATTTTGTTTTCATTTTTGGTGTGGCCAATTCACATTTGCGTTTAAAATGGAAAATTTGGTAGAATTCAAGTAGAAACAAAAACTACAATAAATTGCTCAACTACAATACACGCTATAAGAATATCCGAAGTTATCTTCCCTCAAAAAATTTTTTATGAACTGAAGTTCGGCATAGAATTGTATTGCCTGTGCGTAAAACACACAATTTAGTAAAACAACATGTTTCAAGACCGGACGCAAAGTGTGTGGATTGCATTTTAAATATTTGAAATTAGTTTTTGTTGGTAGTCCTCCAACATCATGCTCGAAGTAAGGTTAAAGCAAATAGCAAACTCCGAATGACAATGACTGCTTTCCCACTTTTAAATTATAGTCTTTTCATTAACACATTTAAGTTTTTAAATTTTTAGTGCTCTGTCTCTAAAAAAGCACCCGACATTATAAAATACTAATTTTTTTAAAAAAATTACTAAAGATATAACAAAGAGTTTAAACAACTATAATAATATCAACGCAATTAGTAGTTCTTAAATTATAATTTATATTTATTCAACTTCCAGACATGCAATTTTTTTTTTGTTGTAACTTTTTTAATATCAAATACTAGTTTTGAAATTTTTATATTTTTAGCCGTCTTTTCTCTTATCCTTTTTTATTTTTTGTGTACAAATACAAATACCCCTACTACCAAATTCAAAGTAAGAATTACAAAACTAAACAGGGGGCAAATTACGGCATTCGATATCGATCGAAATTTCCATTCAAATTGTATTGTAATTTCGATCGATATCGAATGCCGTAATCTGCCCCCAGAATTGCAGAGCACATGTAAATGTGAGCCCATTCCCAATCTTTACAACTCTGTCAACAATAAACTAAAGAATTGCACGAACCCAGCGGGAAATAAGGAATCGCTTATATTAATAGCTAAAAATTGGGTGTTTCATTTTCGAAAGAATACTAATGCATTCATTGGAATCGAAAAGATAAATTCATCTTACACAATAATTATGCATTGAAACCCCGTATATTTTCACATTTGCAGAAAATGGAATGTATTTTTTAAAATAATGAATTAACAAAATAATTTTTGGGAATACAAAATTTTAATTTAAAAGATTTTGTTATTCGTGCTTTTTTCCCAATTTTTAAATTAAAATTTTGTATTCCAAAAAATTATTTTGATAATAAACTGGCAAGTGCATGGCCTTAAAAAACTTAACTGGCAACATGATTTTGCAAGCTGTTTTTGTTTTCATTTGGTTTCTTCTTAAACTACTTACAACTACAATTAATGTTGGAAGAATTCCAATCAATTGCAGTGGGGAATGTAAGGACCCTCGAGGGAAGCGAAGTGACACCAAAGTAGTCCCGTGATAGGTCTTTGGTGGTAGGGACCGGTTCTAGTTCTAACACTTTATTTGAATAAGACCTATCACTTTTACATGGGGTTGTCATTGGAGGGGGTCAATTGACACAATTTGACCAGTCACAGTTATATTCTAAATGAAGGTGCTTAGTGTCAGTTACTTAAATATAGTATTATTTCCATACAATGTAGTATTCTTTCAATAAAACAAGTCCTAGAATTAAATTCAAGAACAAAATTTTAGAAAGTGCCAAAAAATGTATCACATCACCGGTGAAGACTGAACTCTAATTCATTACTTTTTCTACCTTTTTGTTCTTCATAAAGGGATTGGTTCTTCTTTTACTGGTCATGAGTCCTTTCTTTTTGTACTTGTTCTGTTTTAACAAATCCCAGGACCAGTCTGCTGGACCAATAGACACAAATTTCCCGCAGGGGAGAGATAAACTCACTGCTTATTGTTAATGTTTTTGTTTAAACTTTGATATTGTTACAAGTAGAACTGTTTCTTTTAATTCTTATACGCTTAACAGTTTTATTTGGTTTAATATCTTTCGATGAAGTTTCCGGCCGATCTGGCCTAAGCAACCAATGAAATGCGCATAGGAACAGCTTATCCCATCAACAATCAATTTCAGTGTTTTTATCAAGAATATAAATTGGGAATTAAGCACTAATATCAAAATCTTTTAAAATAATGAATTATTTAATTCATTCGCAGGATACATAAAAATAATTTAATAATTCTGAATTAAGAGTAATGAATTATGGAAACAAATAATTCTCAAGATATCTATTACGTTCTCGATTCCTATTGATTACATTTTCCTGCTGGGAATAAAAATTGCAAGTCTGGAAAGGGACTTACATATATGAAGAGATATTAATATGGTCGCTTTTAAATGTCTATAAGTTAAATGCGAATTAATCATAAAGAGTATAACTACTTTGTGGTGTTTTAAATATAAAATTTAGCAATATTTAATATTAACTTGCACAAAGGCTTAAAGAAAATTGTAAAATATTGTATAATATTTATTTTACAATTTTAAATAATTAACGATGTATTGGTAGTTTATATGTAACAAATAAATGTGTTTTTATACTTATATAATACAATTACCATATGTATGTATGTGTTTATTCATTAATAAATTTTACATTCGATAATACTAAATTCGTTTTTGTTTTAATTTCTTTTTCTCCCCTTTTTTGAATTTTAAATATGTGTATGTATAACTTTAGGAAAAGCTTGGCGATATCTGCTTCTCATTGCGTTACGTACCGACTGCTGGAAAATTAACCGTTGTCATATTGGAAGCCAAAAACTTGAAAAAGATGGACGTTGGTGGATTGTCTGGTAATAAAATTGGATACCGAAATAATGTGAAAATTTATATAAAATTATTTTTTTTTTTTTTTTGCAATGTTTTATGTTAAAAATGAGTAAAATTGTTTGTTTTATTTTAAAGTATTTATTAATTTATTGCAAATATTAAGTATTTATTCCAGTTGAATGTTGTAATTTTTTTTTTTTTTTTTTTTGTTTTCTTTTTGTTTTTTGAAATTTTTGAATATTATTTATATCTAATATCATTACTATCATTATGTCGGTCCGTTTCATGTGTAAGTTAATCATGTGTTAATTAAAATAGTTAGAGAACAGAAATGCCTGATGAGTATTTTCGTATTTGTCCTCGTTATAGTTATATGAAAGATATTTGGGTTTTGAAACAAAAAAAAAAAACTTTTAAATTATCTATGAAAATGAATTCAATATACCTGTTGCCGAAATACTAAATAGTGTCTTCTGATTTTTTGCCAATCAGAAGACACTGGGAACAAATGAATTTCATAGTCTCTAGTTGACCAATATGGTCTCAAATTATAATTTATTTAGATATAAAAAATAAATTAATGAAAATTAAATTTGATGAACTCAAACCTAACTAAAAATATTGGAAATGAAAATTTATTGTTTGACTATGTTTATGGAGATTAAGAATAAAACCTTTTTAAATGATTTAAACTTAATCAAGTAAACAAAACACTTTTCTCGATAAGGTCATCTTAAACAAAACTATTATTAGCGAAAAATTTTTAAGCATATTATTTAACAATATCATTTATTATGGTTAACTTAGTCCATCCTCAAGAAGCCACAAGCATATTATGGTTGCCTCCGACGATTTAAGGGTGAATAATATCAATAACATGTTTTTGGCTTATACTCGTATAATTAATTTTTAACAGGTTGATCTTAAGAAAGAGGAAACCCCCGAACGGCAGCTAAACTAGCAAAGCCCAAACAGTGGTTTGTTACTCTTCACGAAAAGGAGTTTGCATGTTATGTGTTGCATAGTGTAATTGGCTCAAATAACTTTTTACCTCATAACATAAATTTGTTCTGGCGGGTGCATGATTACCCATGCGCCTTAAATTGGGTGCATCCTCCAAAATTTGTCTTTATATACTTAAGTGCAGGGTATCAAATGAACGGTCTGAACGTACTGTACTTTCTTTCTTGTTTTAATGTATCTATTGAGAACAAGATTTGATAACTTATGATATTGGGTATAAATAATAATATTTACATAATCGGTAGATAATCGATTTCTGCTTTTTATTTTTCATAAGCTAAAAAAAAAGCAATTTTAAACTTCAATTTTGATTTTTATTTATGTCTCTTATTTTTAAATAAAACATTTTTGAATCTTAACTTTAATTAAACAACAAAAATCAAAATAACAAAGCTTTTAAAATGCTAATGATGATTATTCTTGAATCATACTACAAGCTACTTCTTAAATATCTTCTTAACTAAAGCCTACGATTTTTTTTTTTACTATTTTTACATAATTTTTCATTAAAAACAAAAAAATCAATTCAATATCTAGATATTTTTTGAGAGCAACTCACCAATATTTTTGATTATAAAATAATTTTTTTTTTTTTTTTTTTTTTTTTTGTTTGAATGTAAATATAAAATTGCTTGACAAAGTACTATTGTAGCTTATTTTGCTTGATTTTTAGTTTAGCTTAAATTTTAGTTTCCTTTTCGATTACAGCCATTTTTCCTAATCATAAATATAGTGTATGCTTTAATTTACCACATACTAGTTTTTTTCACACACAACAAGAGTTGCCTCAAAAAATATCGCCAATAAAAAGAGTTCTTCTAGGCTTTTACAAACAAACGATTAAAAGAAAAGTATATCGATAAAATATTTGATTTCATACGAAAAAGATAACTTTCTTATCCCGTTTATATATATTTTGTTTATAAAGTGTGATTTTTATTTTATATAGTTTCTTTTGTACTCCTTGATTTGAGTTCTAAAATTTACTATAATTGTTATCTATATAATCCAAAAAAAAAATATATTAAAAAATTCAATGTTTAAATGTTAAACGTATTTAACTTTTACTAAAGAAAAAAATATATATAAATTAACCAATTTGTTCCAAAAGACAAAAAAGAAAAAGAGTTACAAGAAAAGATATGAAAAAAATATGGAGAATTTTATTATTTATTATTCTTCTTTCTTTTTTATTTATTTCTATTTTCTTTTATAGATCCATATGTGAAAATTGCCATTATGCAAAATGGAAAACGTTTGAAAAAGAAGAAGACAAGTATCAAAAAATGCACCCTCAACCCCTATTATAATGAGTCGTTCTCATTTGAAGTACCATTTGAACAAATACAAGTATGCGAGAATGTATTATACTATCCTATTTACAAAACAAAACAAACAAAATACAAAAACAAAAAAAGATTTAAACTGTCTACCCTACAAACTACTTTTACTACTTAGTACTGACACTACTATTACGCCTACAACTAAATTTTGTTACGTTAACTTTATTAACTTCTTCCACTGTTTACTAACAAATAATCGACTTTTTCAATCCCCCCCTCTGTCTCTCACCATAAACACACACTCAATTTGTTATTGTTGTCTTTATTTAGACTCCAGTGTTTTTTAATTATCTGAACGACTTTCTATGTACTTCCTTAATAAAAAAAATATATTTTTGAATGTGGAAGTTAAGACTGAATAATCTATAAAATAACCCTATTTTTAATTGTTGTTCCACAAGACAAAATTCCTTTAATTAATGTTTTGATGTTTAAATGTTGTGTTTTATCAAAGGAAATTTACATAAAAAATACTATTTTGTTTGTATATTTGATTTTAATATTTAATTTTTTTTTTATATTAATAAGTACTGTGTGTTGAAATGTGTTAAAATTTTAAAGTTACAAGATATCAAATGGAATTTCGATATACATATATAAAAAAATGGAAAAGAACTTTTGATAGCTGAAATTTTTAATAGATTATTTTTCGATCCTGGGAGTATCCCTTTGCCATTTTCTTCCTATTTAAATTCAACTGTAAAAATCGTAAAAGGGAAAAAACTTCCCGGGAATTTTTATTCATAATAAGGCTGTATATGTGATAATTCTCAAGTGTAGAAGTATGTATGGTATTGCGGTCCAGGCACCTGTTGGGGTTTGTAGCAATATTGCAAGGTGTCCGTTTAAAAGAGTAGAAAAGTTTTTTTATTCAAATTTTTTCAATTAAACTTACGAAGAAGTAAACAATAGTAAAAATTAAGTTATTTAGTCTTAAAAAAAAAAAACAAATCAAAACAGTCCGCAAAATGGGCCCGTACAACAAAAACGGACTAGAGAATAAAAATGTTAAGCAATTTAGTGACAGAAAATATTTAAGGACATAAAATGGGCACGATCTTCACAGATTTTATTAAGAGAATCAGAATATTTTTTAGGCGATAAACAACCATTAAAGGTTTAATTGAAAATATAAAAATTTTAACCAAATTGTTGTTGTTGAGTTTTTAATTAATTTTTTTTATCAGCAGAAAATATAACGAATCTCCATTTGCGGCAATTTTTATTGTTCCTTTTCTTGCCTTTCATCAAAGTGGTCTCCAAAACTAATTGCACCAGGTTAAAATTAACCTTTTGTTATGAGTAATAATTCAAATTATTTAACTACTCCCCGATTCTCTCAAATGGAATGAAAACGCTAGAACGTTAGAAAACGCTTTTGACCACAAGTGATTTCCACAGCAAAACAATTTCTAAGTTTCAAGCTTGTCTTTTGCATTTTGTGCATTGTTGCCGATAATGTTTTGCCTCCTGTCCCCAATTTTATATTCGGCTGTGCCTTATCTTTGATATTCTCCACCAAAATAATAAATTATGTACAGATCATCACAAAATACAGTAGAGTGATTTGAAGTATCAAAATAACTTAATTGGGCCAAATCTATCTATCTAATATAGTTATACAGATTTAAGTTGTTTTGTCTCCGAATCCCTAAAGTCACAATCAGTTTCTCTGATACTGATTTGGTTAGGATTCATTCCTTTTTATTATAGGCGTGTTGGGTGTTGTTTTTGCGGGCAGTTCAGTTATAATTATCTTTCAGCTATAGCTGTCGGCAACATATTGTCAACTGTAAGTTAAGGTAAAAGTTAGTTTAAACTGAACTTCGTAAGGCCGTTAGTCTCATAAAACTAAATTTATACAGATTTGACCTCAATATTGTTATATATCATAGTTTTAAAAGTACTAAAATGTTTTTTCAAGTTGGCTTTATTTAGGGCCTATTGAAAATATAAACCGATCTTCACGAAATTTGGTGATTTCTTGTCTAATGAATCGAGTTTTTGCAAAATTTACGCCCATGTTTAAAAAATAAAAAAATAGTGCTTAAAAACGCTAGAAGTTTTACTTTATATAAAACATAAAGAAATGTTTTTTTTTTTTTGTAATATGTAAGAATAAACATACAGAAGGTGTTTAATGTATCCCTTAACTTTGCAAAAATTCCTAAATCCCCTTTCACGAAAATCTGTCCCCAAATTAATGTTCAAATCCACAATTTGGGGACAAATCCCCACATCTAACAACACTGAATTTGTGGAATCAAGAGTGTCGAACTAAGCACAGAGCTACTCCAAACAAAATCAAACTGTCACCAGAGATTGTATTAACTTAAATTGAGTCTATCGAATATATTAACACTAGTTCCTCTTAAGTGAGTCAATTAAAAGTTTATAAATTTTCAGTAGAGACAGAAAACTGCATTTTTTGGCAAAATACTAGAGAAACTGATCTAAGATTTTTTCAGTAGAGGCAAAAAACTGTATTTTTTGGCAAAATACTAGAGAAACTGATCTAAGATTTTTGTCAGTAAAGACAAAAAACTGTATTTTTTGGCAAGATACGAAAACTGATCTAAGATTTTTTACAGTGGGTATATATGACCACTCTTTATCGTTTTCTTATAAAAAGTTAAAAATGTAAATTTTGAATCATTTTAACACACAAATACTTAATTTTATTTCTTTTAATTTTGCTTAACAACAATATGAATACTGTAAATTTAAAAAACAACATTAAGTTTTCAATGTTTTATTAAATAATTTAAAAGTTACACGTTGATTTTTTTTTTCTTTTTTTTTTTTTTTTTTTTTTTTGTTTAAAAAAACAAACTATACAAGTAGTTACAATATTGATTGATGTGCTTTTTATGTTTAACATATATTTTTATGTTTATTGTTTGCAAAATCTTCAAAAAAGAGAATTTTAAGCAAAGGTTTTTATTTTTTATAAATATACTTCAAAACTTAGATTGCAGTAAAAATTTTTTTAACAAACAAAACAATAGTACAATTTTAACCCGCCCCCGCAATAAATAATTAAAGCATTATAAATATTGTATTGTAGTAATGAAAAAACACTACACATGTAGATGAACAAACAAAAATACAACTAACGAATTCAACAATTTTTTGCTTTCAAATGCAACACTACTTTAAGCAAACACTAAAAAAAATAAATTAACCAACAACTCCTTTAAACCTACAACAGTTACAACAACATAATTTTTTGAACACTTTACATGCAATAAACACTCGTTTACTTAGTTTTGAAGTTTCTCAAAAAAAATTGAAAAAAAGAGTAGAAATATACTTCAGAAATAATTTAACGAGCAAATTAGTAAGACCTTTTTTGGGTAATTTTATCCAGGGAAGCTTACTACAGCGTCTTGAAATTAACAAGCCCTAGGGTTCGTTGTTTTGACACTGTCTTCTGATTTGATACTTAAAAAAAAACATGCAACAAAAACAACACCAAATAATCCATTTAAAAGTAAAAGAAAAAAACGCTTAAGAAGAAGAAACACAACAATGAAACGAAACACCATCACCATACTTGAAACGTTAAGATCCCTGTCAAGTTTTTAAAAGGAATGGTGATGAATGGAAACATATTTATACAGTAAACCATGCAATTGATTGTAGGCTTTGAACCATTACCTTTTTTACATTTTAGGGTATAGAAAAACAAACAATGGATACAACCTCTAAAAAAACTCGAAATTTAGGATTGAATATTATACATTTTCGTTTACCAGTATTTAATGAACATTATTCTTTTCTTCGCCTAAAAATACCAAATTCGCTTGCAACTAGCATATTTAATCATTACCTATACAAAAAAAAGAACCTTAAGAAGTGAAAGAAAATTGTTCATTTTATTGAACTAAAAATTATCTGTCTCTATCTCTCAACATCCAATTTATTACCCAAAAAACACTTCAAAACATACATACTCAACTCATCCCATTAAAATTCACCTTAAAATCCTTAAAACACTCGAAATACTTATAAGATATTTAACAAATAAATTTTAATTTCATTTATTGCCGAAACACACACAATGAATTATTTGCATGTTAACAAAAACTTTTAAAATAAAATTTCAATCACCGCACAAACCCGTCACCCCTCCAACGCCGCTACCTTACACTGATTTCATTGAAAATTGTATGTAGCAATAAATATTTCTAACGCTGTGTACAACCCAATTAGAAACAAAAATGCCACCACTCACTCATTCCTTAAAATTCCAACCACTTTCACTTAGAGTATTTCTTTTAATTATGTATCTACATAAATATTAACATAATAAATACTTATGGAAATGTATGCGGCTGAATTTAGTAAAAAAAACCCCTAAAGTAGATTACTAGCTTTCATTATTTTAATGTTTTTAATTTTGAATAAAATTATATGATATTTTTTTTATTTATCATGCAATTATATTTATTTTTTTTTAAGAAATATCAAGGTGTACAAAATATTTTAACTATACTTTTTTTAATTACATCTTAAGTTTAGGTAACACCAACTGGATTAAACAACGTCTTTCATTATAATCTAAAAGCTTTAATAGCTTTGCTCTTTTTCAGATATGCTCTAGATTAACTTGAAGGGGTCTAAACATAAAAATACTTGATGTCAAACTCGAGTACATGTGCTTGTCATAATATCTAATTGGTTTGATTTTCCATCCAGCATCGTCGGTGTTACACATACTAACAAATTTTTTAATCATATTATAAACATGCTTGTAAAGCATTTTGATCGAGTATATACCCTTTAAGTACTTCTCATTGTACACCCTCGTGTGTGGTAACCAACACATGCATAGGTTGCAATTTTAGTATATGCTTATATTGTAAGCTATACTCTTAGCTTTTGAAAAACTATACAAAAGGTATCTTACCTCCAAAGCAAAATAGCAACAACACACTCTTAAACTTGCGTTATTAAGATACGATTTGGTTTTAAACGAACAATTCAAGGCCAATGTAGCTGGTTCCTGGGGCCTAATTCTGGCAGTCGTGATCGAGTACTTTTTCGATTCGAAAGCAATATTATTTCAGTCGATACTGAACGAATCGAAACTATTTTTTCAGGATTGTGAAACTCAAATAGATGCTTTACAACACTGAAAAAATAATTCCGATTCGTTCAGTATTGACTGAAATAATTTGATATTAAATTGCTTTCTTATCGTGAAAGTACTCGATCACGAATGCCAGAATTAGGCCCCTGTTGTACCAAAAGAAAACTACTTAAGGCTTACACGACATATTTTTTTTTTTGCATCTAACTTGTCAACTTTTCAACTCACATGTAAAATTTTGCATGTCTGTAAAAATTGTTGTTTTACAGAAGGTTGATAATTATAATTATCGGTCACAGCCGTACATGTTAATTGCTTCTGAAAAAGCACTGATTATTTTTTTCGCAACTTTAGCTGGCTAATTCTTCCGCCAGTAGGGAGCAGCCGCGCCGCTGCCTGCTTCCTCACGGAATATTTTTACAGTAACAATTTTTTAAAGGTAGCACACGACATGTTTGTATTTTGCAGTGGGAAAGTTGATAACTCAAATGTAAAAACATATCATGTACGGGGGGCTATATCTACGATCTTCAGGAAATCCGTTAATCTTTAGCTCTAGACAAGAGCTTATGGCTACGAGCCAAGAGGCTGGTGCTTTTTTAGTTGATGAGACTGCCTGGAACTCAATTGAGTGCCCATTTTTTTAACTATATTAGGAGATTTGTGGCGACCTAAGGGCAACAAGCTTCTATCTTACATGTTGTTTAGGTGCAAATGGAACCTTGTTGTGCTAAGGTCGCGATTTTGTTACTATATTTACACTAAGTTGATAGTTTCACCTCTACACTCAGGTAGAGTTATTCAAATGGAAAACTTATTTCAACACTGAATTATCTACCATCCGCCTGAAACCACTTTGCTTCTGAATTAAAAAAAAAGCTAAAATTTAAAACGAATTTGTCCTCAAATTAAATTTGCAATAAATTGATCGTTTTGTGGGAACCAAATATCGCTGATGTTAAGCTGTTTTTTTTTTTTTGAGAAAACAAAAATTCATTCAGCATGGCTCATTAGAGCTCGCCTTAACGGCAGCTCATTTAAAAAGAAACTGCACCAAACAGTCAATTTTAATCGATGGAATGGTGATTCGTTAACGCAAACAATTTTGCTTATTGGAGTCGCCATTTAACCAGAAGTGAGCTTCGTCACTAATGGACGTATGTATGAACTTGGCGAAAATTTTTTTTTTTTTCAAAGTTAGTTTTCACAATATCTAAGTCCCCTTTTATACAGTTAGTTTGACAAAGTTTGTTAAATTCTCTTTTAAACTTCTTTCGTGCTTAGACTCACAAAGTTTAATTTTACAAACTTTTGTTTGAATATAATATATAAATATAATGGTGCAGCCAACTTCACAAACGAAAAACAAAACAAATTTGCGAGTACAGGAAAGTATGTACTCCCCCGTTATTCTCTTTTTCCCTCTCTTCAATAAACTCAAGACTTTGGATGTCGAAAAGGGGTCCAAGGGGCCGTTGTTCTAGCCTTAAACGACCCATGCTGACTTGCCACACAGTTTCACGTTCTCAGCTGTCAAACCAAAGTTATGGTTATCGATAGTTCTTATGCACCTAAAAAAACACTCAATACGTATAAAGTGTAGGATTCTTCAAACATATAAGAAGAATGTTTTCTAAAATGTTAAAGGTTTTGGATATTCTTAAGAAGACTGGAGCGAAAAAAGTATTATTTGTCCTCATGATTTATAGATTATTATACTAAGCGAAGTCATTAGAAATTTTGTTACTAATATTTTTGTTATATTTTCAAACGGGCTTTAAGTTTTTCTTATCTTTAATCAACTTTGAAAACACTTGATATTTCTCATTTCCTAAAACAATTTATTTTTTTTTTAATATTTTTTCAAAAGTTTTAATTTAATTTCGTTAAGTGTTAAAACTTGGCACCAAATCCCGAATATGTATGTATATATTTATAACTTATATGTAATTAACTTTTGAAACACCTCGGAGAAATTAGATAATACAACCTTTAATAAATACTTATGTATGTAACTATATAATATATTCAACAGACTCTTCAATATAATACCAGAACCACCACAACACTCTTTAACTAGAGATAATATAAAAAAAAATCTAAACCTTCAACAAATTAAAAAAAGAAAAATCTACAACAGAAATAACAAAATACTGATTTATAATTTTGCTAAACTAATCCATAAACTTTGATAACTTACATTTTGTTCTATTTAATTTTTTACTAAAAGAAAATCTGTTTGGTTATCACTGTCGTGGATTATGATCGTATTGGTACTTCTGAGCCCATTGGACGCTGTATACTTGGCTGTATGGCCACCGGTACCGAATTGCGGCATTGGTCTGATATGTTGGCCTCACCCCGACGACCTATTGCACAGTGGCATACTCTGAAAGATCCTGAAGAAACTGATGAGATTCTTAAGAATATGAAGTAAAATGGATCAAGCTTAACTTAAACCTAATAGCAACAACAAAATAAAACACAAATATTCATTGGAAATGCAAATAAAAAGTGAAGGAGAAGTTAAGAAGAGAAACTAAAACGATGCGAAAAAAATTGATTGACATTGTTATTTACAAGCTAAACTAATAATAAAAAAAGTAAGCTCGAACTTTTGCTTAAAAAAAAAAAGTTTGTTGTAATACAAATTTTAAAAGAAAAACAGCAAATACTTACACACATACAAATGTACTTACTTTTTTACAATTTAAGGATATGAATCAATTTTTTTTTAGTTTCGTTTCTTTCCTTCTCGTTTGACTTTTCACAATACAAAATGTTCAATACAACAACAGCAAACTATATAAATCACACATCAAAACCGTCATTAATAAACAACAACAACAACAAAATAGTACCAGCATCTTATAGTAGCTATAATATTTAATATTAAAATAAATTAAAATATACATATTTACATAGTCTATGTTACTCATACATACGATAACATTTAGCATACAAGATACAAAAGAAGAAGAAAAAAGTTAAAACAAAGATGGCCACCATTCTCATATTAAAACATTTAAGTAATACACACATAATTTACGGAAAAAAATTAACGAAATACAATCAAATATACAAGATAAATACTACTTACTACATTAAAAGACAAACAACAACAAAAAAGAAACTGTAAAATATTTGTATTTATCTAAGAGTTATAAATCAATGAAATAAGTTTAAATATTTTCGAGTCCCGGCGCGAGAATTTACAAGATTCATTTTATTATTTTAAGTTTTTCTTTTTCAAAAAATATAACAAATTTCCAAAGACAATATAATATTTTCAGTATACTTTTCATTGAAATATTATTAACAAGTTGTCTTAAAGTCAAAAATGAAAGTATAAACAGCTTTTCCTTTAAAGATCTCTCTCTCTCTCTTTCTCTATTTATATATTAAAAAACAAAATCCCAAAAAAAAACAAAAACTATTTTTAACAAATTAAAGTTATTATTAATTATCTATATTGAAAATCAATTTCAAAGTTGTTAAATTTTAGTAAAAAAAAAAATTAACAAACACTTACTTAACCTTTAAACGATCACAAAAAAAATTACAGAAAAAAACTATATACAAAATGTTGATTATTATTATAATAATTTAAAATTTTTTAACTAATTATTTGATTTTGTAAATTTCTGATTTTGTTGTTTGTTGTAAAAACAAATTTGACAAACTAAACCTAAAAAAAATGTAAATTTATACAACTATAATTTTGGTAAAAAAAAAATCGTTTCCTTTTGTATTTCTGTGACCGAAAATTAAACTCGATACTTTTAACGTTTGTATGTATGTATGTTGCTGTGTCTAATACAAATACAAAATACAGTGAAAAAAATTCAATAGAAAAAATCATATTTGTATATTTACCTCTTATAAAGCTTTTTTTGGGAAAAATGTTCAAACTTGTTTTGGTTATTTAAACGAAATTATTGTCACATACAGTCATATTATGGGTTAATCAGTCCTCTATAAGAAATAAACAACTTTATTAAAGTTACCGTCGACTATGGTATGGTTAATAATAATAACATTAATAGGTATAACACAAACGTTTGTAAACAACCAAGCTATTATTTGTGGTAAACATAAAAATGATATTATCAACCATACTTAGATCGGAGGCAATCAAAATATGTTTATTACTATCTAAACGAAGACTGATTTAACAATAATATGGTTGCCTGTGACAACAAAATGGTTGAAGTAATCAACATATGTTTGAAAGTTTTTTTCATTAAAAACAATTTTGTTAGTGGTAACATTATTGAAAAATAGGTTTTTTACGAAAAGATAACCTATTGTGCAAAATGAGCGTAATGATATATTTAAAAAAAACTCGCCAAAATGGATTTTGGAAACTTTGATTTTAATGCTTTTCAAGAAATTATTAAAATTTTAAATTAATTTGAACTAACTAAAAATTAAAAAAATTTCACTTGTATTATTTCTAAAGAATATCCAAAAATCAGCTAGATCCTTGTGTATCACAAGGTAAATCCTTAAAAAGTACTGCAAATATTTGTGGGATAAGTGCTTTTTCTATTGAATTTTTTTCTTAACTGTTTAACATTTTTGTATATTTTATTGCCTATATCTTTTTAATAAAAGCCTATTTATAGTTTAAAAAAAAATGTTATTGTTAATGTTTAAAAATAATAAAACCAAAACTAAACTAAGAATGATAAATACATACAAACATATTATAATTAATATATCTTAAAGAAACTTCGAACCCATTTATCCCCCTTTAAAAAAAATATCAGGAGAACTGTTATGTAAATTATTTAATTTTATTATATTTTAAATAAATATATTCTTAAAACAAATGTAATTTTATCTAATTTATATTTCTATACACAAGAAAATAAGGAATTTATAGTCGGTCTAGACCGACCATGTAATTAATACCCCACAACTGAAATTTTTTATAAACTTAATTGAATTTAATTAATATTATACTCCTGAAGTCGTATGTGTCGTATCTAAAGAAAAAAACTACTGCTTACCTAGAAGCAGTGATGAAATGAGTATGTATATTTGTTTGCCCTCCTGGTAAGATATGAATATTTAAGCTAAGTTTCTAATAAGTCCAATTCCTGAAGTCATTTTTAAAAAAATAAGTTGTTATCTGATGCGTGATTACCAACATCACATTGTAAATATTGCTTTTTTCCTGGTTGCTAAATTCTCATCTATCGAAGATTTCATTCAGGGTCTTTTTTTATGACTTTTACTGCTTACTAGAAAGTAGTTTTGTAAGGGATAGTTTTTGAACCGTAAAGCCAACAAGCACAATATTTTAATCGTTAAGAAAAAAATTTATTTCAAACGGATGCCTATGAATCTTCTAGCGAAATCTTTTAGGTGGTGCTAATTCCAAAGCATTTGTATAATTAAGATATTTTTCGTAATTTCTTACCCATCTGCTTACAGAAGCCGTTATTTTATGCTACTTAAAAGCCATATTTTTTTGACAGTGAAAAATGTTTTTCCTTTTAATGGAATTATTGATTTATTTGCTTTGATTGATGTATTTAATCTTTCAAACAAAAGCAAATATTTGTTTCAATAATCATTTCTCGATAACAATCGATAACAAGCTCAGTTTTTTTGGACCTCATTGGTTACTTTAAAAAAATATACTTTCAATAATAAGGAAGTATAAAAAGCCGTTTTCGGACATAACCAAATAGCGTCAATATAACATAACCAGGGGCTTAGATTATTTAGTGCATTTTTAATTCTTAAATCTTTATCTGATAAATATTCTGCGTTGAAAAGCTGGACTTTGAATGCAATTTTGACTAACAGACAGACATATTAGACTGCTAATTCTTGCTCCAAAGCAAAATATAGGGGTTTCAATTAAATAAACCTTTAATAAGTAAAAATAAAAAAATGATAATTAAATACCTAAAAGCAAATACCAAAAGTTTAACTTTAACCCAGTGATTTCAAAATGGAAATTATACATATATCATGAGTTTTACTTTCTAACTAGATAAACATTAATTTATAATAGGTTTCTAATTTAAAAAATTATTACGTTTCAATTATAATTTAAATACAGGATCTCAAATTAAATATTTTTAAACATATTAGATCTCATTTTTTTTTATTTTAGCCAGGTTTGAATATATTTTTAAATTGATTTATATAAAGAAAAAAATAAATTATTTATAATGTAACTAGAACCCTAAAATCGATCCAAATAAGTAGACTTTGTAAAACGAATTTAAGTATTGTTTTTATAATTTTCTTTTTTAATAAAACCTGGTTTAAAGATTTCTTTTTACGGTTTTTATTGAGAACAAAATAGAGATTGCTTTTTTATAGTTTAATTTTGTAAATTTAAAGATCAACTTCCTGAAAACAAAAAAAATAATAATTTTAAATTTATTTTTAAAAATATTATTTAAAAAACATATATACTTACTATTTACATAAAAAAAAAATAATATAAAAATAACAAATATTTAAAGAAATTATTAAGAACAATAATAGTTATTACTTACTTATTTATATTATATGCATATTATAACAAAAGTTAAAAAAAAAGAATATAAACAGTATAATATAAATAATAACTTAATTAGCATATTAATAATAATATAATGAATAAAAAACAAAATCTATAAAAAATTCTTACAAACCAAAAAAAAATATATATATATTATAAATGTGCATAATATTAATTATAATATAAATAATTAATTAGCTAAAAATTATAATTAAAAAAACCTCATATTTAGAAAAACGTCAAAACCCAACTAAAAAACATAATTTAAATTAAAGACAACAAATAAACCATTTTTTTTTTTTTTTTTTTTTGTTTTAATTTCTTTTTGAAAACAGTTTTAAAACAAAAAGAAGACCTTAAAAAAATAATTTTATTATTATGTAGATGTTTTTTGTCCTGTATAAAAATAAATAAAATAAATTTAAAAAAAAAAACTTAAAAAAGGCCACACAGAAAATGCAACTAATTAAGAAACAAAATATGTAAAATATTAACAAAAATAAATTTAAATTCCTTAATATGTTTTTTTAGTTTGTTAAGCAAAAACCTAAAATTCTATAAATATATAAAAATGTAATATAATTGTATTTCAAGTATTGCAAAAAAAAAAAAAGACTTTAAAATTTTAAAAATTAGCTTTTCAAGTCATAAAAAATAAAATTGAAATTATTAAAGGAAATCTAAGAACTTTATTACATAAATTTCCTTAATGATATAAAATTTCCCTAAACCTTTTACCAGCTGATTTTTGCAATTTTAGAGTCTCTTTGAAAAAAAAAGAAAGGAAAAAACACACACAATACATACTACATACATATTAATAAATACAAACTAAACTTTACACACATATTAGCATAAATATATTTCCATTTAATCTATAACTAAAATACTTAAAGCAAAAATCTAAGTAATACAATGTTGATGATTTAAATTGAATTATATAAGTATATAGAAAGAAAAATTATGATTGAACAAAAATAAATGAACTTATATTTAACGAAAAAAAATTTATTTTAATTGTTTATTTATGCTGTTTTTAATTTTAGTTATCTAAAAATCTATCAAACAAACGAAATTTAAGTTCTCATATCATTTAACCAATTCAAACAAACAAAAAATTACACAAAAATTACGACAACAACAAAAAACTTAAGTACCTCTCTATATTCTATATCTCTCTCTTTACACCTCTAGGGAAATAATTAAAAATTCCTGAAAAATGGAAAACAAATTTCCTAAATTTCGACACGATTAGTTTATATTTACTTGTACAACAACTGACCAAACAAACATTTCATTTATCGAACAAAACACATAACAATAAATTAAATAAATTTATGTTTGAAAAGTAATTACTTATTTACATTATTTATTTACATACTTTATATTGGTTAAGCGTGTGTTAAACTATTAGGCAACGACGACATAAGTAAGATATTCTAAAATACACAAAAAATATTTTAGTTGATATTGCGGTAAAGTTTTAATGCAAAATGTTGTTTGTAGGTTAAATGTTAGAATATAAAGCACAGTATATTTTTAAAAAGGACTTTTTATTTTCGATCTGAAAATATATTAAAAAAAACTTTAAAAATGTATCACAAAAACACAACCAAATAGTGTTTTTTTTTAACAAATTTCATTGTTTTAAAGGTAAGATTTTTTTTAAATTGGTCCGTTCTATAAAATTTTGATGAAAATATGTATTTTTAATAAAAATGTATTCAATAAATAAATTGCAATGAAAGTAGTAGTTAAGATTGGATAGGTTCAATTGGCATCAAGAATTAAGCATAGTTCAGTAATTTGTTCCCGTTGTGTTATCATATTTCACTGCCTCAAAGACGTCCTGCATTTCATGGCCGACAGCAGAAATGAATCCCAATCAAATCAATATCAGAAAGAAGGGGTTTGTCTCTAAAGTGGTGTACACACAATCGAACATTAATGATATTTTTGCTTTAATTTTCGTTTGTTTGATAGTGCGGCCGCAAATTTTCGTCAGTTAACATTCTACCATACAAGTCTTAAGCCTCGAATGACTCTTCTTCTTCGCCTGGCAACTTCTATAAATATCTTTGTAAGGAAGTCCCAGATCCTGGAAGTGTTTTCAAAAAGCCCAATGACCAGTTATAAGCGACAATGGGATTCTAAGTTAAAGGCAGCTTTAACGCTCGTTGGGTGCTTTTTCTATATATAAGGGGAAAGAATTTTCTGGTTTCCTTACAATGAAAGTATGTATGTATTTAAAAAAAATTTTTAATTAAAAATATTTAACAAAAAGATTTTTCAATGAAATTTGTATTAGAGTGCCCCGGTAGGCTAGCTAGTCTTTCAGCGCCGCGGTTGCGGATTCGATTCCCGCCAGAGACAAGCGTAGCGTTTCGCGGGATAAGCTTAGAGAGCATTAAAAAAAAAAAAGTTACATAAGAACATAAATACCCTGTAGGAAATTATATCAATAATAAAACTGTACTGATTTACTATTAACTTTGCCACTAGTACTGCTGAGCAACTGTAGACCAGACAAAGCATGTCTATAGCACAACTTTGCATGTGCTTGTCACTGAAAATCAGTGACCCATAATTTATATGCAGTTTCAAAAATAATATTGCATCAACACTACGATAAATGTTGTCAAGTTCATATGGTCTGCAGTAGTAGTTTAAGCGACCAATTTAAAGCGTTTGGAGATGGTCTTTATGTTTACGGATTTATAGATTTGCTGGATTAAACACATTTTAAACCAAAAAGTGAGTTATACTTGCACCGAAATATTAGCCCTAAGTAGTTCTTGTTGGACCATATGGAGACATTTAAGCCAGAGATCCACTAGTTTTAGTTTTGAATATTTTTACTTGATTATTGCAATAATAATATTAGTGAATAAGGCAACTATTTTAATCCAAATACGTGCATATACATATGTATTTTGATTAAATAATATATTTGATTAATAAAATGAAATTATCATTAATTTATAAAATCAAATCCGAACTTTCCCTAAAAACGTTTGCATTCTCTTCACTAATTCTAGCTGTAAAAAATGTGTCTTTTTTCAAAGAAAGTCAAAAGTGTATACGCTTTGTTGACAGTGTCACCAAAAAGACTTGGAGACTCTTGATCCCAAGTTTCCTAGACGTTATGTCATATGTACAAAACTAAAATTTTCAATGACAAATATGTTTGACACATTTTTTCATAAGCAATTTTTTTTTTTAAATAGTGGGTTTAAAGGCCAATTTTATCAAGTTAATTATAGCTGAATAAAAGTTAGTTTTAACTTGGTGAAATTGGCCGTTAATGTGTATTTTCAATTAAATTTTTTGTAAAGCCGATGAAAAATATAACATGATTTTGTAGGAATAAGATTCTATTGTTAAGACTCATTCGCTCTTATTATTACCTAATAATTCTACAAAATTAATCGGCCCTGCTTATATTTAGAAAATATACTGGTTTAACAATTTTTCTAACATTCTTATCAGTAATCTGATAAAAAGAAGAACATCTCCACGCATTATAGTTCCATGTATTTTTGGAATTATAATTTTAGGCAGCATTTCTAAGTCAGTATTTAATCTCATTACAAACGAGATTAACGAGCAAAATTTAAAAATGCTAATGCAACTTAAGTTTATTACAAAGATTATTTAAAGCACGGCTAGGTATTTTTATTCCTCTGTATCTTCGTAATTCATCCGTATTTCGTAAAAGCTAAATAGGCGCTAAATTTAAAAACAAATTGTATATAGATTTCCGGCCTTCTTAAGGTAATAAAACAGTACATGTAGCAAAGCAAATATGTAGCACACATGCACAAAAGAAAAACTTTAACGGCATAGAAAATTTAGTGTATTGTAAGTGTTTTTTATGGTTTTAATTAATACAAATTAAAGGAAGATAAGCGTGAGTATTTTTGAAAGAAAAAAACAACAACAAATATTCACAATATTATTAAAAACAAAATAACAACAACAAAAACTAACAAATTCCCTTTTAACAACAAATTTATATACAAAATACATATTCGTATGAATTCATTTATACATAATCATCAGCACCACATAGTATGAAAACTAAAAGAAAAAATAATATAACATGTTCTAAAATAAGATAAATAAAATAGAATTGCACCAAGTTTCAAAATAATACTAATAATAATGATAAAAATAACAAATCATAACCTCTAGGCTCTAGTCAATAGAAACCAAACTAATCCAAAACTAATCTCAAACAAAAAACTAATCTTTAAGCCTATTAGGAAAATTAATTAAAAACGTTTGCTACGTTGATTTTTAGTTTTAAAAACCAATTCAATTTTAATAAGTTGGTTTATTTTTTTAAGTTTAGTTAATATTCCATAGGTTCCATAAAAAAAATAAACCAATAAAAGTTTTATAAATCTAATAACAAAAAAAATAAAAATTATTAAAAAATGTTTGTAAAATCTGTAATTTTATTGAATTAACTCTTTTACATGGGCCCTCCCTTAACCCCCCCCCCCCCTCCCATTTTTGATTAAGAACTTAATTCAAGTTTAATAAAATAAATATTAAAATGAAAACTTCAAATACGTTTTTTGTTGTTCTTTGTATAAATTTTACAAAAATATATTTTTTAAGTATAGAAACAAAAAAAGTCCCGTATATTCATTATATTAAATTATTTATTATTAATTGATAAAGAAAAAAATAAAAACGAAAAACTGTTAAATGTTAAAAAAAAATAAATAAAAAATATATTATTCATTTTCTCAAATATAAAAAAAAATAAGAAAAATAAATAAATTGATTAATAAAGAAAAAAATATATTAAATTGTAACCAATAAAATTCAGAACAACAAACAATTTATTTAAATGATTTAAAATAAATTTAAGTAAATTGACAACAAAAAATTATATGAGAACTTAAAAATAACAACAAATAAAAGAAAAATAAGAAACCAACAGACATCTGTAGTTAAATGAAATACAAAATTTATATAAGTTTAAATAAAAATATGTTTGAAACTAAATATTTCTGAAAAAAAAATATTGTATTCCACAAGGCAATACTAAAATGAAGGTAAGTGGTAATTATTAAAGTTAAAGCAGTCTTATTTAATTTTATTTATTTGTAGTGTTTTTAATAATGTGCTATACCCTCCACCACATTTAGTTGTTCTATATGACTAGAAATCATATCACAAAATTTCGTGAAGATCGGACGATAATTTACCATAGGCCCCATATAAAGCCCACTTTCGAAAAACAATTTAATACGCCTAAAACCATTACAAATACAAAATGAGTAAAACCGTAACGTATAATGCTTTTGTAAGAAATTTTGGTCTGTCACAGTTTTATATGAATAGAAACCACACTGCCAACTTTCGTGAAGATCGGTTCATAATTTACCACATGTTCCATAAAAAAAAAACTCTGAAGTAGATGGGAATTGAATTTGTGACTGCTTGTGTTAAAGGTTAATTGCTTAGGTGAGTTCATTTACCCCGTCTAAGCCAAAGATTAATATTGCTATATAGAAACTGCAGTAAATGTAAAATGATGGTTTCTTTAATGTAGTTTTTGTTGCAGTAATTCTTTCCACCGGAAAAATAAGGAATTGATAAAATAATCAGCCCTATTCCAGTTGAAAAAAATATTTAACACTTACTGCTTTTTTCGTAGTAATTCGTATGCTTTTTTGCAAAATTTTCCAACACGTGTTCACTTCTTCACTAATTTCAAGCAACTGCAGCTTCAAAATTTCAAGCAAGCATCGACAAGATGTGTTGAATGTCATAAATAACGAAAAAAATACATTTACATTCACATTCTTCATCAAATATTACCAAAAGGTGTTTTTGAACTTTTTTGGGATATATTGTACCGACCGGGTCGAAAGGGTTAATGTAGTTTTTGTTGCAGTAATTCTTTCCACCCGGAAAATAAGGAATTGATAAAATAATCAGCCCTATTCCGGTTGTCGTTATCGACAGTGTCGTTTTTTGTAGAAGATTAAAGAACACATGCTGTGTGTCACTTTGATGACGACAACGACAACCGGAATAAGGCCGAATGTATTACATATTTTCGAAAGAATAACAATTCATTCTTTGGAATCGAGAAGGTAATTTTATTGACACAATAATAATGCATTGACTACCACGTATATTCCCACATTTGCAGAACAAGGAATGCATTAGTTTTTTTTTTTAAAAATTATTTGTGTTTTTTCTTCTGTTCGTGACAATCGTATGTTTAAGAATTATTTAATTTATTCCCAGTATACATTTAAATAATTTATTACATGTTCTGTGTAAGAGTAATGTTCTGTGTAAGAGTCAGGGCTGTGGAGTCGGAGTCGGAGTCGGAGTTGAAGAGTCGGAGTTGAGGTTTTTGTACCGGAGTCGGAGTCGAAGTACCCACAAAAACTAGCGACTCCGACTCCGACTTTTTTGCATTAAAATTTTTCCAATATTTTTCAAAATAAAAAATTTTAATGACCAATTTCTCCAATTCTTTTTAAATATCAATTCATATTTAAATATAATTTTTCTTATAATTTTATTTAAATTTGACATAAAAAAAAAAAAAATATATAAATTGATATTTAAATAAATTAGTGGAATTAGCCATAAGAGGGTCTGCTTTTTGAAATTGTGAAGTCAGAAAATAAGGACCAGTATACTTTTCATATCAAAAATTAAAAAATTTAGATAACATCTTATTTTAACAATTTATAAGAATAGTTATATAGATTGTATCGAAGCATGTCCTTTTCTATGTTTTAATGTGACCTCAAATTTCTGTAACAAAAACCAGCGGGTTCACAATTTGAATTTCGCCAAGATATCGTTAATGAAATAGAGCCGAATTAAGGAATTTAAAAATTAAATTTGTAAAGATGTTGTTTTTTATTTATCGTATATTAACAAATATTTTTGTAGCCATGTTCATGAATATGACTTGAAATCAGCTGAAGCTCCTGTGGTGAAAGCATTAAGTGAACTACATTTTAAGTTCCAACCTTCGAGGTGAATTATAATAGAATAAAAGGAAAAGGAACTCGGAAAAATACACGACATTGTTCCATATATAATTCCCATCAATGTGGGGGTTAACCCGAAAAATGATTTGAGAATACTTTTATCTACTCACTTTAGGGAAAATTGGAGAGATAATAAAGACTTGCAATTTCAAATTTCGGTCTTGGACAATAATAATATTGAATTAGTAACGGAAAAATGCAATGGCGAGTACACTAAAGAAAAAGATTTAAATTTAGTTGTTTAAAAATTCACATTTTTTTTTATCTCTGCAGGTGGGAGATAAACTACATCACGCCACATTTTGAAAACTTTACAGCAGACCGCGCAAGCATGTTGATAATCGCAAATGATGTTTATGTAATAAAAATGTGCATTTGTACGAATATTTTATATGATCCTAACATATTTTTTTTATGTCGTTGATATACTTAAAAAATTACGTTCGTTACCTTCGATGGTACTGTTCCATGCCTTGAGACAAACAGCACCAAGTCCAACAACAAAAGGGGTGCTATTTCCCAAAAATAATAGAAGGCTAACAACATTTTTTTACGTTACGTTTCTATAGCAGAGCAAGGTTTGACTGTATATATGGTAATGCGTTTTATTAAAAAACTGATAAAGTTAGTATAGGTTTGTTAAGTACAAAAATGGCGTTAAGTTGTATGTATAATATAAACATAAGGAACTATAAAAAACAATTAACACGTAACAAATAAGATTATACAGGGCGACTCCAATACTCCTCCCTAATCTGGAATTTGTTATCGGACACCCAAGGCTTCACGGAACTTTCCAAATTTGGTTTTATCAAGGGGTTTCGTAAGAACATCCGCAACTTGTTGATCGGTACTTACGTAAGCCAATCTGATGTCTCCTCTTGTTAGGGCATCTTGAATAAAATGGTGTCGTATATTAATGTGCTTTGTTCTCGGATGAAATCCACCACTTGAGGCAATTGATATAGCACTTTGGTTGTCGCAACATATATCTAAGGGTTTCACATTTTTGTAAAAGTGTGATCTTATTCCGTTCCACCACAGGGCTTCTTGAACAGATGCCGAGAGGGCCATATATTCGGCTTCACAGGATGAGAGTGCAACGGTTTGTTGCCTTTTTGAACACCATGAAATGGCTCCTCCCTGAGCTATAAAAACGTAGCCTGTTGTTGACTTTCGATCCTCAAAACTTGACGCCCAGTCCGCATCAGTATAACTTAAAACGCTGCCGTTGGTAACATCTTTACTTGAAGAATAATAATATAACTTTAATTTCGAGGTTCCACGTAGATATCGGAAAAGATGTTTTACAGCAGACCAGTGATGGTGTCCTGGATTAACGTTATAACGACTGAGTTTATTTACTGCAAAACAAATATCTGGTCGCGTACATTGAGACAGGTACATTAGACATCCTACTGCCTCCTGGTATAGAACATTTTGCATGTCCTGAATGTCTTCGCTTGTTGTTGCGCAATCATCTTTGGATAATTTTTCACTAGCATTAATTGGCGTAGTTACTGGTTTTGCATTTTTCATACCAAATTTTTAGAGAATGTTTTCCACGTAAAGTTCTTGATCTAGAGCTATAAAGTTTTGTCCACGAGTTATTCTCATTCCAAGTATTTGAGTGGCAGCACCTAGATCTTTCATATGAAATGTTTGCTTTAGAAAATCTTTTATATTTTTAAGCGAAGTGTCGTCATTACAGAACAACAGGATATCGTCCACATAAACAGCAATTATCAAAAGTTTTTTTCTTTGAGTTTGTAAAATAAGCATGAATCGTATTTTGATTTATTTAGACCAAATGACACTAGTGCAATATTTAGTTCTTGATTCCAAATTCTACTTGACTGTTTGAGTCCATACAGTGCTTTGTTAAGACGACATGCTTTTGATTAGTTGTTTTGGTTGATGTAAAGTGGGGGCTGTTCCATGTATATCTCTTCATTTAAACGACCTTGGAGAAACGCTGTGACGGCATCCATCTGTTCAATTTTAAGATTCATCCGTGCGGCGATTGCGAAAAGGTATCGCAGGGTAGACTTCATAGTCTACCCCCTTTCTCTGTGAGTACCCTTTTATAACTAATCGCGCCTTATAGCGATCTATTGAGCCAGTTATGTCACGTTTTGTGCGAAAACCCATTTACATTTGATTGCCTTGCGATTCGGTGGTAAATCTTGAAGTGACCACGTATTATTATCCATTAACGATTGATACTCCTCTTCCATTGCCATTTTCCATTTATCCGAATCTGGACGAGATAATGCTTCCATTAGTGTTTCCGGATCTTGTGATGACTGAAATAAATGTGTGGCAGTATTTGATTGACTTAAAAATGTATTATTAGGATACAAAACTCGTTCGTTCCAAAATTAAATCCATTATTTTTCTATATTTCAGTTGGTTTAAATTTCTCAATTGTTGAGTTATAAGTCAAGAATGTCATAACACTTTAGAATTAAAAAAGTTCAACTAATTTGGTCTATTGAATCGGGCGGTATATGTTTTTTACATTTTTTCCAAAATCCAAATAAAATATTTTGCAGCTTTCCTACTCTTATGTTAGTAAAGGCGACCGTACACGACATGTTTTTGTCATCTGACATGTCAAATTTTCCACTGCAAAACACATACATGTCGTGTGTTTCCTTTTTAACTTTGCTTCTGTAAAAGTCAGACGCAAAGTCATCTGACAAAATTTCAATTAGAGCGTGCTCTATTTTCTTCTGACAAACCATCTGACATCAGAAAGCTATGCCGGCAAGAAACCGGCAGCGGCGTCCACTATTGACGGAATCATTAGCCGGCTGAAGTTAATTTTTTACAATACCGAGATTTGTTTGATCATCTTACCATTGAATAGAATTTATGTGAATATATATATAAAAACCGTTTTATTATAAAATCCTAAATTGGTATCTTTGAATTAAAAGAAAAAAATGTTAAGATGGCTGAACTATTTTACGGCGCAAATAAAACTTTTCATGGCGGCAGCAAGTTATTTTGAAACCGAGCACTACTTTGGTTTCTGCAATAACAATGCGAAAAAAACAGAGACAATGTCAGAAGCAAATTACATGTACGTTTGTGACCGAATATTATAAAGCTTGTGTAAAACAGCGATTTTGACAGACATGCACAATTACATGTGACTTGAAAATTTGACATGTCAGATGACAGAAACATGTCGTCTATATGCGCCTTAACTAGTAGGTTAAAGCTCAATGCGCGGCTCGTTAGAACTAAAATATCGATTTGAAATTTTTACAGAATCATTTTCTTGCTATATTTAACCATTTAACAGGTACTAAATTAAAAAAGAGTTTAAAGTCAAATAAAAACTAGTCTCTTAAATAATGCTAGGAGTCGGAGTCGTACTTAAAAAATATCAGCAAAAGGAGTCGGAGTCGGAGTTAAAACTATTTCTTAACGACTCCACAGCCCTGGTAAGAGTAATGAGTTCTGGAATCAAATATTAATCAATATATCAATTACATTCTCGTTTCCTATTGATTAAATTTTCCTGCTGGGATGAGTTTATCAGTGAGAAGGGTTTGTAAACATAAACAAAACTTTGACATAAGGCTAGTCAAACAATAGGTGCGTTCGCTAACACAAAAGTTTTTACTATTTTTTACTGAATTTTATTAAATTGCTATTCTTGACTGAGTATTTACAATTTTTTACTGCAGAAATTTTTGCAGTAAAATTTAGCAAAACAAAGAAACATGTTTCAAAAGGTAAACAAGCAAAATTAAACACACAAAAAGCATACAGTTTTTGAAAAAATTGTTTAATTAAAGAAAAGTTGAAATAAAAATTAAACAAAACCAATAATCTAAATAAATATTAATTCATTAAAATTGCTTTTGAAACTTGTTTGTTAAGGCCGTGTCAGATACAACTTCTTAGCTTTTCGTGACGTTTCTTACTTGGACAGAAAAGCGTAAAGCAATAGGTGTATGACACAATAAAAACTTTAACAACAGTCACGCATTGTGTGTTGAAAAAAAAAAATAAATAAAATTATACTAGCAAATTGTCAAAGCGCGCAAAAAGATGAGAGTTGTCTAACTTTTCGCTTCGCTCTGCGTTAAAAGTACTTTATGCGAATCTCTAACGCAACGCAAAGCAAAAGTTTTATCTGACATGGCTGTTCAGCTACAACATAAAATCAGCTTACATTTATTAAAAAATAAAAAAAACCTTTATTTTATACATATTTATATTTTGCAACTATATTTTTACACATAACTATTACTCAAAATATTTTATTTGCTTTTGTAAAATTATGCTCTTTCTTTTAGTAAACTTTCATTTCGTAATTTCCAAATTTAAGATTGTACTTATTTTTACTAATTATTTAACTGAGAATTAACGGTTCTTTAAACTCTTGTAATTTCATTTATAAGAAGCCCAGCTTAAATTACTTTTTTCTTATTCTTGTTAATATTCTTGCTGATTCTTCTTTTTCTTTTTCTTGCTGATGATACTATATTTTAGTTATTAGGTTTTTTTTCTAAAACGACACATTAATTAATTTAACTTAGGTTTTTTTATAAGGATAATTTGGCTGTAGGAAATTTCGCCCAAAGAAAAATGGCCCAAAAAAAAAATGAAAAATCGCCCAAAAAAATTCCATGTAAAATTGGGCTTAAATTCATATGAAAAGTGACCCAAAATTTTTGGGCTTTTTTTCGTTATTATTGGGTGATTTTTCGTTTTTTAAATTGGGTGATTTTTCATAACGAAAAATATTATATGAAAAATAGCCCATTTTTTCGGGCCATCTTTATTTAATATAATTGTAATTTATTTAAAAATTATTTTGTTGTTTTTTCTCACTTTCTCCGGCTGCGCTAACTTCGCTAAGCTTCTCTGCGCAGCCGGCCTTCGGCCGGGCGCAAGGATTTTCTCCTCTATGGTATAACAAACACCGGCTTCGCTAACTAAAGCTTCTCTGTATAGCCGGCCTTTGGCCGGGCGCAAGGATTTTCTCCTCTATGCTATAACAAACACCGGCTTCGCTAACTAAAGATTATATGGCCTTCGTTCGAAAACAAGGCAGATTTTAGAAGCTTTACTTAGCGAAACCGGTACTTGTGCTACCATAGAGGAGAAAATCCTTGCGCCCGGCCGAAGGCCGGCTATACAGAGAAGCTTTAGTTAGCGAAGCCGGTGTTTGTTATACCATAGAGGAGAAAATCCTTCCGCCCGGCCGAAGGCCGTCTATGCAGAGAAGCTTAGCGAAGTTAGCGCAGCCGGTATTACTGTCCTTACTGCCGAGCAGCTGTTGAAGATACAATGCAATTTTTTACATAAAACGTACACTTGTATGTATCTAAATTTATATGAATAATAAACACTTTTTTGCAAATTGGGTAATTTTTATTTTTTTTTTTTTTTTGGAAAAATTCGTTTTTGCTTTTTGGGTAATTTTTCATTTTTTTTTTGGGCCCCTTTTCGTTTTTGTTGGGCAAAATTTCATATATAACTTTTTGGGTCATTTTTCATGTTCTTTTGGGCGATTCTTCATTTGGGCGATTTTTCATTTTTTTTTTTTTTGGGCCATTTTTCTTTGGGCGATATTTCCTACAGCCGATAATTTCAAAAAAATGGAACACTAATTTTTTTATTAAATAAACATTTTCTTCAAAATAACACGACATGCAAACTTAAGTCCTTCACCGTATACATACATATACATATATGTAAATATATTATATGGTTGAGAAAAGGATTGTTTTTATTCTTATGTTATTTTTAATAAACAAAAATAAAGAAGCTTAATCGTATATTTTTAGTCTTTCATTCAGTAGAGGCATGAAGTAGTTTTTAAACTACCCCTATTAGTTACATGGAGTGACATGGAGTAGGTCTGACACTACCCCTTTTGTGCACTCCATTCAGTAGTGACATGGAGTACTTTTGAAACTACCCCTTTAGTGTACTCCATACTGTAGTGACATGGAGTACTTTTAAAACTAACCCACTTTAGTACTCCATGGAGTAGTTTAGGGACTACTTCGGTGGGTTATATGGACCCCTCCTAGGACATCGTAATGTCAAATGAACCACCTTTTACCCATACATTTGGAGTAGTTTTGGCGTACTCCTACTCCTTTATGGACTACTCTTTACATGCATGTATGGACTGTCTCGTTATCTGCAGGGGTTTTACGAATTCTTCTGGCGTGGTAATGCCACCTGTTTATTTCATCATGCCCTTAACACAATCTAACCGTGATGATAAACAGGTGGTTTTACTACGTCAGATGACGATTTGTTGCTCTTGCATTGTTTGTCCAATCGTATGTCAAAGTCTTGTTTATGTTTACAAAAAGTCTGTGACATCAGTATCCCACATACTGTGTTGCGATTTCCGTCGGCTCTCCCATTCCCCACATTGAAGATTTTATACATTTTTTGCATAGCCGTGAAATTTTTTACACCACTCCCCTACGCAGAGCGTACCACAAAATACCCGTAGAGCCCAAGGACGAACCCAAAACGGTCATTACGGACTTATTTGGATTGTTTGAATTCACCCATATGTGTTTCAGCCTATGTAACGCCGGACATGCATTTCAACGATTCATGGACCATATCCTACGTAAATTCGATTTTGCCTGGCACTATTTGGACGACATTTTGTTCGCTTCCAAGAACATAGAGGATTATCGTGAACACCTACGTAAAGTATATGTGCTGCCCATAAGCTTACATTACAACCATGGTGGAATAAGCAGGTGGCATCGTTACGGCAACAAATACAACATTACAACAAAAATGGAAATTATATCAGCGTTTACGTGAAAAAAATACTTTAAACAAAAATCAAAGCGTGCAGCTGAACGTGATGAAATAAATAAATTTTCAGCCAATTTTTATTTAATTATGGTCAATATCTAATTTATTTTAATTTAAAGTTATCAAAAACGTTAATAAAATACAATAATCACAGCACAGAACGTGGAGTTTTTGTAAACATAAGCAAAACTTTGACATAAGACTAGACAAACAATGCAAGAGAAAAAAATCGTCACCTGGCGTAGTGCTGCCACCTTTATTCTTCCACTATGATTACAACGAAATCTAGTATATTTGATTTCAAGACTTCCTCAAAATCTAGTGCGTTTGCATTGAAATCTAGCAAAATCGCTTCAGTAGAAAATGAGTTATTTATCAAAATGTGGAACAACCACCCCAAATAATTGATAATTTTTTTACAAAAACTAGCACAAATAGTTGCGGAATGCAAATATTGATATAAGATTTTGCACAAATTCGTTCTATATGGCAAGAAATCACGCCACAAAATTTCGTGAAGACCGGTCCATAATTTACCATAGGCTCCTTATAAAACACACTCTCAAAAAACACTTTAGTATGCGTAAACCCGTAACAAACAATACTATTGTTATAAATGTTGGTCTGTCACAGTTTTATATGACTAGAAATCACACTGTCAATTTTTGAAAAGATCGGACCACAATTTACTATAGGCCCAATATAAACCCTTCTTTCGGAAAACAGATTACTATGTGGAAAACCGTAAAGAATAATGATGCTATAATAAAACTCGATCTGTTACAGTTTCATAAGATTAAAAAGCACAATGTCAACTTCGTGAGAATCGGTCCATACTTTACAATATGTCCACTCTCGAAAAGCACTTTAGTGCGCCTAAACTGTAAGGAATAATGTTATTGTAAAAAAATTTGGTCAGTCATAGTTTTTCATGTTCACGTTATGTGTTTACGTAGTTTTTTTTTGGTTATGCATTCCACGGTTTTTAGCGGTATCGGCTTTCCAGCCCTGAAAAACTATTTTAAGAAATCAATCACAATTACTTATTGTTTTTAATATTTTACTGTGAATATCATTTTTTAACAACAAATTGACATCATGGTATTTCTCTTTTTTGTTTTGAACTGAGTTTCTATGTTATGTCTGTGGTTTCTATTTCATGACAAAGAATCGATACAAATTTAATACATTTTACAAAAAATAGTAATTAGTATTTAATTCAAATTAATAAAAATATGCCAGCAAGAAAAAAATCTGGAGGACTTAGAAGTCCCATGTCCGATGACAACGATAAGGATTCCGAGGCATACATATTAAAAAGAAAAAGGAACAATGATGTAAGTAAATTTTTTTTATAAAGCCATTCACCACAGATGTTTTTAAGTAACTTGGTTTCTATCAATAGGCTGTGAAAAAAACCCGAGAAAAATCCAAACAAACCGCTCAAGTTCGTAAAGAAAACGTTGATAAACTTCGTATTCTTAATAAGCAAATGGAAGCCAAAATTGAAACTGTGAAAAGTCATGTTGAAGATTTGAAAAATTTACTTCTACACAAGGTAGAGTCGGAAAAACATGATGAGGTAATTAAAAAAATACTTGAGGAATCCGATGAAGAAGATGAATAGTAAAAGTTGGGACAAAAAGTTTGACCTGTCAAGGGAATCTTTTTGTATTGGGTTCGTTGTGAAATTGCAGTTCTGAGTGGACGCAAAGAAGTAACAATTAAGAAATTAAACAAGAACAATCTAAAATTACTTA
This sequence comes from Pollenia griseotomentosa, assembly GCA_963931875.1. Taxonomy (NCBI): domain Eukaryota; kingdom Metazoa; phylum Arthropoda; class Insecta; order Diptera; family Polleniidae; genus Pollenia; species Pollenia griseotomentosa. The sequence goes on from OZ007561.1 coordinate 15,905,087, forward strand.
AAATAATTCTTATAAACTTGTTTACCTAAATAATAAATACATATGTATGTATATTTATTTTAAGTACACTGTTATGCATTTTGTGATATTAAACATAAAAATTTGCTAAAGTTCTTATAATTCAAAAGGTCATACAAACTTAGGTACTGAGTTAAAAGAGAAATACATATCCCTCATTTACGTTAACAACGTCATAACTCAAAAAATGAAATGGAGTTATTGATGCAGAATTGTACGAAATGTTTTTCTTTATATTGTGTATAAAATTCATCTTTATAAGGTGTGTCACAGAATTTATACGAAAGTAGAAATTTACACATTTTTTAAATCGTACCGTTTTTGTTTTGCTTTTATGAATAAAAACCCAAACTTTTGTATGGTTTGCGTTTCATAGAGAAAGTTAAATAGCTTTTAATTTCACTTTCGTACGAATTTTGTTTCTGTGACACACCTGTATATCTCTGTTAATGGTTAAAGCAAATACAAACTTTAAACGCGCTTATCTCGAAATGGATTTTTTTTTTTGAGTTATGACATTGTTGAAGTAAATGAGCGTTAATTAAGTTACACTTAAGAATGTAAATATTTTTATAGGTTAAAAAAATAAATCATGTTATACAAAAACTAATGGTGTTTTCTGTTTCTACAAAAAAAAATTTGACATTTTATTTAAAGAAATGCAAATAAAAAATTTTAGCGTATGGAGTCCGAGTTGGAACTTTTTCTTGACGACTCCACAGTCCTGGATTTTAGGAATTTTAATTAGGTATTTAAGCATAATTTTCCGAATTTTTTCAGTTTTCGCGTAGCTTTGTTGCTCTTTGAGGAGATCTTCGCAGAAATGAAATTAGTTTTTTATATAAACAGACTTCACCTGGGGCCTAATTCTGGCAGTCGTGATCGAGTAATTTCTTGATTCGAAAGCAATTTTATCTTAGTCGATACTGAACGAATCAAAATTATTTTTTCAGTATTGTGAAACTCAAATTAATGCTTTACAACACTGAAAAAATAATTCCAATTCGTTCAGTATTGACTGAAATAATTAGATATTAAATTGCTTTCGAATCGAGAAATTACTCGATCACGACTGCCAGAATCAGGCCCCTTTTTTGCATGGCACTATCAACACTGTCGATTTAAACGGGGCGTAAAGTGCGATGCATTATGCACATAGTAAGGGTGAATTTTTCAGCCCAATTATGAATCAAAATTCCCCGGGAGATTTCTCCCTTCTCCAATTTTTTCTATGTTAATTTAATTGTAAAAATGGAAAAAGAGTAAAAACTCCCGGGGAATTTTTATTCATAATTGGGCTGTTTTAGAATAAAACATGCCACCCTTTTAGGGAAGCAAAACATTTTCAAAAAAAATTTAAAAGATTTTGTTATTCGTGCTTAATTCCCAGTTTTTAAAAAAATATTAGAAAATTTTTTATGCTGAAAAATTCTATAGTCGGAGTCACCAGTTTTTGTGGGTACGCTGACTTCAACTCCGGTACCAAAATCTCTATTCCGACTCCACAGCCCTGCTTTAAACTATAAGGAACCGCAAAAATTCGCTAAAAATTGCCAAAATTATCGAAACTGTAACAACGTCATAATAGCAAAGTATTATGTTTATTAAAAATCGTTTAAGCTCTAAAGAATAAGAAAACTTTCAGGAAAAATTCGCGAAAAATTGCAAAATTGGAAACAAACCCAAATATTTTCGAAACAAAAACTTCCCTTTCGTTATTGCAACGCTGTTATACGAAAACATTTGTCAAAAAGGTTAAAAACATTTGAAAACCTTTCGAAAGCAATATTGTTCGCGCAAATATAAAAATAATTATATTAAGTGTAATTATGTTTGATAAAACGATCAATAATATATCTAATCTATACTAGTATAATAAAGACGTAATGTACATACACTGCGCGTCATCAGGTCAGCGTCTCCCCTATCAGCTAGCTTATTATATTTGCTATTGTGGTTGTGGTTACTAATATAATAATCCTTTTTGGTGTTCTATTCTAATCGTCACTGTTTGAACTGAATCTGGTAAAGAAAGCATATGCCGGAAATTTACCTTTACATTGCTTTTTCTATTTTAACAAATAGAATCTGGGAATTTATTTCTCATGGTGAGTAAAGGCCCAACTATAATATGCATAGCATTGCTTAACCCACTGTGAAAAAGTAACAAAAAGTCTCTCATATGTATTTAAAAAAAAAAAACAAAAATAAAATCAACAAACATTTGATTCCGTACGGAATGTGCGATCAGTTTCGCACTTTGCTTAAGAAATTACAGTTTCATAAAATTTAACAAAAAGTTTCCTTAAGTTCAATATGGGTTGCCTCATATGATTTACATGTATTCGTACATTTGCTTAAGCCAACTTAAGCACATTATGGTTGGGCCTTAACATTTATTTTATAAATTTTCATATTAATTCGAATGTGTATTCTAAGTCAAATTACAATTTGAAAAGCTTTTATACTTTAATAGTCTTATTCCTTCAATATTTTCCAGGAATATTTTCTATGAAAAAGCTAACATAGTTTTTGTGCATCAGGTAAGCGCCTGCAGTTTTCTTTTAGTTTTTCTTAAAGATTAAAAAGCGTATCGACGCCAATTTTTTTTATCTGATAAAGTTGTCTATTGTTAACAATGTGGCTTAAGGAAAATAACTTTCTGTGAAAATTAAAATTGATGCTTACGAGGTCGGAAACGGCAAGGACAATAAAATAGGGTTCTTTCGAATTTAAAAATAAGGGTAAATGTTGGCGTTAAATCACTCTTAAATTACAGAAAAAACGCCTCTCCCCCCGTCACGCCAGTAAATGCGCTTAAGTTTTGCCAAATAACGTATGACAATAACGCTAGCTCAAACGTTCCAAAGTATAGAACGTCTCCCTACATATTTACAGCACCCATCCGATTGGAAAGATTATCCAACTGGTATTATTCCTTGCAATGAACGTAGAAGTAGTAGTTATAGCCGTCTGAAAATGTCAAATTAAATTTCTTCATTCTTAAATTCATGCCATGAGTCCTTTTGCAAAATTAAGGAGCATTTCCTTGCGTGCCGGGTGGAGAGGAGACTTTTTGTGTAATTTTAGTATTTTGAAGTGTGTAGAGTAAGTAAAAATATTTAAAAACATACAAATCTTAATACTTATGGATATATTACTACGTACCTTTATGCAGAAAGTATAAATAGAACAGTTTCATTTATTATTTATTTATTAAAAAAAGCTTTATCGAACTTATTTTTGCGTTAATAGCGAAACATTATTTACGGATTAATTTTAATTAATTGAAATATGTACTAATTAATCGATTTTAACCCAATTTTGATTCAAATTTCATTGATGACCTACATATCGCACTTGATCAATAAGAGGGTATTTACTCAATCGACAAGCAATATTCATATCTGTTAAAATATCTTGCTATTTTGTCTACTTTTTGGTAATGAAAAGGTTGGTTTAAAAATTCTTTTACATATGCCTTTAATGTAAAATTAAAAATTGTTTTAATTCTACTGAAAATTTTAAAATTTTGAGTTAATACCCTCTTGTTGATTAAGTGCGATATGTGTATTCAATAATATTTAATTAATGAAGCAAAATAAAACTAAAATATTACAAATTAGCGGATACATATTAAAACAAATAATGTAAATATGTATATGAAAAATAATCTTAAACATTTGTCTTTCACAACCTATAATTTTTGGCTTTAATCTAGTTTAGCGACGCACACCCAAACAAAAAAAAGTAATAAAAAAATTGGTTTTTAGTTTTCATAGAAATACCTATGTGATTTGGTGGAAGTGCAGTTTAACGGGCTACGAAAAATATAAAAAATTCAGAATAAAAAAAGAAAAAAACCAAAATTAAAATTTAAGGGTACTGAGGTCTGTGGGGCCCCCTGGAATCAAAAAACTGCTCCGCTCATTTAGTGATATGTGTGGGTACTCAAAGGTAAATTGCTCACGATTGCAAATATGTATTTTGTTGTTGTATTCGCACATTATTTTCTTCTTTAGGTTAATTTAAGTATCTTTCATATGCAGAAAAGCATTACTTTGCGAAGCCGGTATTTGCTATACCATAGAGGAGAAAAAGCTTGCGCCTGGCCGAAGGCCGGCTATGCAGAGAAGCTTTAGTTAGCGAAGCCGGTTTTTGTTATACTATAGAGGAGAAAATCCTTGCGCCCGGCCGAAGGCCTGCTACGTAGAAAAGAATTCTTTAGCACATCGGATATAGGCTATTAGTTACAAAAAAATTAAAAAATGTATTCATTTTTTTTTAAATATTTTGTATATAGTACATAGGTACTAATTTTTATTTAAATACATATTTCCATAAAAATAAAACATCTTTTTGAAAAAAATAAAAAATTAAAAAAAATAAAAAATTTAATTTAACTATGTATGTTAGACATTATTATTAAAGTTTTTTAAATTTGTAAGTAAACAAAACCTGAATTTATTGTCTATCGCACAAACAATTTATGTATATCTTCGATACCGTAACAAAACGTTTCGTTTTAGTAGCTTTAATTTTGTAAATTTGTACTGTTTAACAAATTTCATCGCGGTTCCGTTTCACACTAAGGATCTATTTACTCTTACCCGTACCTTGTGTTGCTCAGCTGGCAGATGGCCAGACTGACTAAACGATGGACATGTTAGCTTCACTACTACTACCACACTGACAACTTAGGCAAATATGCACGGCTATGGCTCGTCGGGCCTGGGCGGTGGTACGTTGGAGTAATAGTGAAAGCGACACAATACAACTTTTGTGTCAGTGTAAAAAAACTAACCTGCCGTTTCTTCCCCGTAGGACAAGGTGTTATTGCCTACGATTAAATATACCCTCCCCTAAACCATGGTAACCGTTGACATTCCAAAGGCTACCCCTTTTATGCATCACCACTCGATACCTACCCTTATAGCCGCATCAAATTCCTAGTAAAACATTTTTATGTTCATTTCAAAACAAATTCAAAATATATTTGATATTATTATTTCAATTATTTCAAGTAATATAGTTTTCCAAGTTAATCGACTTATGCCATCGGGCTACCCTAAACTATTCCCTAAGTTCGAACTGTTACATTATAACTGGACCTGCCATTCAAATTTCACAATATTCGGTATTGTTCTTAGATAATAAGGTTATGTTTTGTACAATCCAGGATACCATAAACAATTACCTAGGTTCCGTTTGTAAATTTAAATTTGAATTAACTTTGTGTTCTTCTAATGGCTGACAACCATTGTCAATTGGTTTTGTTTCCTTCTTAAATTACTTAAATATCATTTAAATATAGACTCAACCCTTATTATTCATTTTTTTAACTTAAATTCAGCTTTATTTTTTCTTAATGAGTAACACATAGTCCTTAATTCAAGTTTAAATTTATTTTATTATTTCCCTCATTTGGGGTTTTGCCACTTAAACTATGAATGATTTAAATTTAAATTTATTTTTTCAATTTTATTTTTCAATTCAAATTTTTGTTTTTCTTTTGTTTTATTTTAATAAAGAGTCAATCGAACAATTCGGTACTAAAATTTACTTAATAATTGTTTGGTACTTTTAACAATCATTTGAAAATACTAGGGATATTGCTTAGTTAGTTTTTTTTCTTCTTTCGTTGATACCTAAAAAGGGTGTTTTGGATTTAAATCTAATTGGTTTTCGCTCTCATTGTCTACCGACTAGTTTAAATTTAAATTTATCTTGTTTCCAATTGGTTTTGTTCTTAACAAGATAGTTTTTAAATCTCAACTCGATTTTTTTTTTATTCTTTAGAGCGTTAATTAAACTTTTTGAAATTTGAATTTACTTTGCCCTTGTTGGCTTGGCAAGATTTGATTTGGAATTTAAATTTATCGTGACCTTACTGTTCACACAAATTTAACTTTATATTTACATATATTGTTTTCTTACTCCACTGGCAACACTGTTCTAAATGTTCATTTGTTTTGATTTTTTTTTTTGTAAACAAACAAAGATATTTTCAACCATCAATCCGTAAGAATCAAAAAACATTTAATGTTCATAAATTTAAATTTGTTACATTCGCGATTGTTCAAACTTAAATTTATTTCATCCTTTTCATGAAACTCATCAGGATAACTTTTGTGATTCGTTAGTACCTAACTTTGGATACTCGCGGCGGGCTGAATTGGATTGTTTTCCTTTTTTTTTTTTTGGTGTCACGAAAAAAACCAAAACACATAAACTTTAAACTTGCCCGAAGAAAGAATTTTGCTCCAAATTGAGCTGAGGATTTACTGCCGAAATAAAAATAAAAAAAAAGTGTGCCCAAAACATACGTGGTCAAGTATAGGTGGCCGTTTCTTTTTTGGTTAGGCAAAAGAAGCCGGTCAAAAGAAAACTAAAAAATTGTATTCAAACGGATTTGAAAACGAATTGTGCTCCAAATTGAGCAGAGGATTAACTGCCGAAAAATTTTATTTGCATGCCCAAAACATGCGTGGTCAAATATAAGCGGCCGTTTCTTGTTTTAATTAGGCAAAAGAAACGGTCAAAAGAAAACTAGAAAAAATGGAAAGTCCAAACCGAAATTTATGTAATGGGCTATTGACCGAAAGGTAATGAGAATTTTAAAATGACGACCAGCCACAACGCAAAGACATAAGACCCGTTCACTCTAGCAAATATTTAATACAAGTCCGCGAAATGCGACACGTAATCGGTTCAACTTCGATTTAATTTACAAGAAATTTTCCTCAATTTATAAAACTTGATGTGGGGTAAGCTTATGGCTTGTATTTAACTCCCCAAACGTTTGGAAAATCAACTAATTTTCAAGAACTCGCAGCACGTGTGAAGATCAAATATTTGCCATGTGTGGACGTGGCTATAATTGTGTATACCCTATCATACTTCAGATTAAAACACCGTATGTATTTTAGTTTGAACGAAAGTTCAAAACGTAAAGGTATCTATCAAAACAAATAACTACCAATTTCAAAACAAACTACTCTCACTTATCTGTTTATTTTAGCTGCTAGACGTCTGCTTGTAGAAAATGTTGTTGCTGTGCTCCTTTACGATGTAGTATTCCTTGATGTTGTTGTTGTGTCGGATGTTGTAATTGAGGTTGTTGTGGTGATATGTGGTACTTTGGCTAACTCACTTTGTAGTTGTTGTACTTGAAGTCTTGGCTAAATCACTTTTTAGTTGTTGTTTTTGATGTTTTGGCTAGGCCACTAAGTTGTTGTACTATTACCTCAAATATTTGTTGTTGTATTGCCACAGGTTGATGTTATTAGAGGTTGTTGTTGTCGTTATCAACTTATGTTGTTGTTGTTGTTGATATTACCTTATAAAGTTGTGATTGTTGGTATTACCTTTTGAAGTTGTCGTTGAATTAGAGGTTGTTGTTGTTGTTATCAACTTATGTTGTTGTTGTATGTTTCTGTGGCGGTATGGCTTTATGTTGTTGTGGAGGTTATTTTTGGGTTGTGCTTTTCTTTGTCGGGGTGTGGCTTTTATGTTGCTGTGGAAGTTACTTTTGGTTGTACGTTTTTCTCTTCTTCTTTTTTTTTTGTTTGTTTGTTGTTGCACTGGCCGGCGGGGATTCCGATAGTGTTGTGGCTGCTTATTGCTGTCAGCTCACTGTTGCGACTTTGTTTTTGTCAGATTTTCCTGCTGTAACAGGTGTAGTTCGGATAACGACGGATTTCACACTAAACAACAGAACCGGGGTGATATCGATAGGGTTTTCCAACACCGCCGGTTGTGGTGCGCATGCACGTGCAGCTTTGGCTGCCGATTTTTGCTTACGGGGTTTGGCTTTGCTGTGCTCTTAAGTTTTGGAGCCCTGGTTGCAAATTTTCGTCCCCGGCCATAAGCCAGTGTGTTTATGCAATCGCCAAAGTAATCGATTTGCTGGTGGTGGTGTCTTTTCCACTTCCGAACGACGCCTGTTACTCCCAGCTTCTATTTGGACAATCGCGCTGTCCAGTGACAACCTGGGTCAAGTGAAATATCGTGATGTCATAGATTTTTTTTTTTATTTAATTTACACCCTTTTTAATTCACGACACTTACCTTGCTTCCTTCCAATTCCTTTCCTTTTGATGTAGTTTGCTGTCTCTTTGATTTCGGTGGATTTAAATTCCTTTTTTTTTCAGCCAACCTCCACTTCGCACGACGTCAGAATTGAAAAGGCCGGATGCAAAAATTGCCTTCCGCCTTTTTGCTTACGGCCATTCTAAATTGCCAACAACTGCAACCTACTTCACTTAGTCAGTTGATAACTTTAGTAGTGTTACCTACCACTGCCTTTCAATTTTTGCAATTCTGCCCATCTGGCACCCTTTGACTTTTTCCACTGATCAGGGTTGTAATCAACCAGCCAGTGTGGTCAACACGGCACACATCCTCACAGGTGGTGTAAGATTTTTATCATATTAGCAAATTCAATTTGCTAATATGATAAATTTCAAACTATTGCTCAAAAGTTATCATCTCAGACTTTTAAATCTTTTGCGTGATATACACCCTGGAATTTTCCTTGTAGATTTTCAACTTCATAAAGATTATTTCCAACTGGCTTTAAGATTCGACATTTTACAAACTTTTTGCACAATTTCGCCGAGATTTGCTTGGAAAAGTCTGAAAGTTGAAAATTGCGTCGGAATACCTCCTGACCAGGCCTGAATTTTGTCTCTCGACATCTCACGTTGTAACGTTTAGCATTGACGGTGTAGCTTTTGTGTAGCTGTTGCTTCACATTATCACGAACTATTTCTAAAAATTCACTCCGGTTCTCCAAACGATTTTCTGGCTCTTCTAACAGGTCTAGTTTCCTAGCTAACTTGTAAGCTGATGCATGAGTTATCATGTTGGTTCCGAACAGTAGAAAGTAAGGTGTCACGCCTGTAGCTGTATGTACGGCCGATCGTAAAGCGCATTCTATCTCACAAAGATGTAAATCCCAGTCACTTTGATTCGATTCCAAATACGACCGTATGGCTGCTAAAACTGATTGATTTACTCTTTCAGAAGCGTTGGCCTGTGGCGCGTAATTCGCTGTACGTATATGTTCTATTCCAAAACTTTCCATTAGCTCTGCAAAATCTTTACTGACAAACTGTTGTCCGTTATCGGAAACAAGCGTTTCCGGACATCCAAATTTATAGAAAACTTCCTGTATTAGAAAGTTGATAACATTCTTTGATGTCGCTTTAGACATCGCTTTCAGTAAAACATATTTTGAAAAATAATCAAGAACGATAAATATGAAACAATTGCCTCTTTTAGAGCGGACATAGGGACCTAAAAAGTCAATGTATACACGCTGAAACGGTCTACATGCATCGGGTTCTTTTCCCATTGGTGGTTTCAAAACACTATTTGCAGGCTTACATTCCTTGCATGTATCGCATCGATTAATATATTCTCTCACTTGGACATTTAAATGTGGCCAGTAGAAATATTCCCTTATCCGATGTATGGTTTTTCCTATGCCTCCGTGAGCAACATTTGGTGGTTCATGAGCTTTTGATATGATTTTCTCAGTTAGTCCTGACGGAATCCATAGTTTCCATGCGTGGTTTTCTCTGTCAATATCCCCGTCATACCTAATTGTTCGCTTATACACGAAATTATCGACAACTTTAATATCGGGAAGACTAGTCTGATTATTCTTAACGGTTTCTATTAAATCCTTATAATCTGCGCTACTAAATTCTGGTGAAGTTAAGTCTATCAACCGGTTATCAAATAATTCGATTTCATCCATCGAATATCTCGACAAAGTATCTGGTACTATATTCTGTGCCCCTTTTCGATGACGAATCTCGAATGAAAAAGTTTGAAGTTGTAAACTCCAGCGAACAAGACGACCACTTAAATCACGTTGTGACATCAGCCATTTTAAAGACGAATGATCGGTGATCACTACAAAATTCATAAGCTCTACGTAAGGTCTGAAACGTTTCACGGCAGTGATCACTGCTAAACATTCACGCTCAGTCACCGAATAGTTTTTTTGAGCCGGTGTAAACTTTTTTGAAAAGTATGCGATCGGGTGTTCTCCACTCTCAGAATCTTCCTGAAATAATACTGCTCCCATACCAACATCAGATGCATCGCATTGTACATATATAAAATGTTTTGTTGAAATCCGGATGTGTCAACACTGGGCTTGCAGTCAGACATTCTTTCAGTTTGTCAAAAGCTTCTTTAGCTTCGTCTGGAAACGAAAATTTCCTGCCCTTTTTCAAAGTATCGCTGATTGGTGATGTAAGAGAAGCGAAATCCGCGATAAATCGGCGGTACCAACCTGTAGTACCTAAGAAACTGCGTACCTGTTTCAGTGTTTTTGGATACTGAAAATTAATAATTGCCTGAATCTTTTCGGGGTCGGGTTTCAATTGTCCTCCTCCCACGATGTATCCTAAATATTTTAATTCCGCGCATCCGAACTTAGATTTGCTAACATTGATGGTTAATCCAGCCGTATTTAGACAATCGGCAACTTCTGCCAAAATCCGAACATGTTCCTCGAAGTCTGGAGATACCACCAGCAGATCATCCAAATAGACAAACACTTTCTCTCTAAGTCGCGCTGGAATCACCTTGTCCATTAAACGGCATAACCTTTGTGCAGCATTGCACAACCCAAAAGGCATGACCGTGAAATGGTACAAGGGTCTTCCAGGCACTGTAAAAGCTGTTTTCTCTCGGCTCTGTTCTGCCAGGGGTATCTGCCAGAACGCATCCTTCAGATCAATGCTGGATATAAAATGGGTATCACCCAACCGACTTAAGAGTCCCTCGATGTGTGGGAGTGGATATGCATCCTTAACCGTCAAATCATTAAGCCGTCGCGCATCCAAACAAATTCTTACTTTATCTCCTTTCTGCACAAATGTTACTCGGTTGTTCCACGGGCTTTCACTAGGCTCAATTACCCCTAACGACAACATCCTATCCAGTTCTCCATACATTAATTTCTGCACCGCTGGCGACACTGGGTAATGTTTTTCTTTAATTGGAACAGCCGCTCCTGTATCAATGTGATGGGTTTCAAGTGAAGTCTTACCTAGGCCTTTGCGCGTAAAACACGGGAACGAATCTATAACAGTTTCTAATAATCCCCGCTGTTGTGGATTCAAAACCTGCATTCTCGGGAACGAATCATTCTCGACCCCTATTGAGCAGGTATCTATACTATCTACATTAAATCTTATCAAGTTAAATGCCTTCATAAAATCTAGACCCAAATAAAGTGGTAACTTGAGAGACGGAACTAAAAAGAAATCTATCGGCTTACTAATTTTACCAAACGAAATATCCGACCTAACACGACCAATTATAGGATTCAACCTCCCATCTGCTGTTCTTATTTCAGATTCAAATGGATAAATAACAAGGTTAGCTTTTTCGATGAAATCCAAACAGTCCTTTCCGAGTACTGTGACCGATGCTCCGCTGTCTAACAATCCTTGTATAGGTTGTCCGTTTATATCGATGGTTGCGTAAATCCTTGTATCTGATCCTTCATAAATACTTGCTGCCGAAATTTCAAATCTAACGCGTTTTCTTTCTTTATACCTGTTTCTTGCTCTTAAAATTTTTTTAGTTGGTCCAAAAATTCTTTCCTTGGCTTTCTCGTATTCTTCCATTCGTACGTGTAATGGTTTTAGCGGGTACATCCGGTTTAAATGTTCTTGCTGGGTAACTTTTTGTAAAATCTTCGTGTGAGATTCTTCATGACGTATATCAGGTTCACAAATTTTTATTGCTGCTTGGGATACGGTGCCCTGGAACGTGTCTCCATCCCAACTCGAGACAAGTTCGCCTTTGGGTTTCCCTGGCATACGGGACATCGTGGCGTAACTGTATTTTCAAGTCCGCATTTGTAGCAAAACAAATTTCTCTTTTCCTCAGCACAATCCATAAATGTGTGACCATCAACTTTACAATTCCAACAGATTAATTTTCTTGGACCTGTGGATAATGCCTCTACCTCCGGAGTATCATCCGTTGTGACTACTTCACACTCTATCTCATTTACTGATCTAGCAGGGAATCTATTGTTGAAATTGCGATGACTACCTAACAGATTTTCCGCACGACGACATTCCTTGGCGAAATGTGCCAAACTGACAGCTTGAACTGAAAACAATAATTGAGCCATAGGTGCTCTGAGATTACCTTTCATTATGCTAACTAAGTCTTTTTCACTAATTGGACTACGAAGCTGGTTACGTAAACGAATTACCGCATTATAAAAATCATCAAAAGTTTCTTGATTTTGTTGTCTCCTATCTAGTATTTTTCTCTGAATGTCAAAATCACTGTCAAACGATGAAACTGTGAAATTAAGGCTGCTTTAAATTCTCTCCATCTAGACACATTATTGAATCTTCTGTGGTCCCAAAACCACTCCAGTGCTGGTCCACTTAATAAATGATGAAAAGATTTTAAAACATCTTTCCATTCACATCCATAATCCGACTGTAGGGTTTCTACTCGAAAAACAAAATCTTCGATGCTAGTTGTACGGGTAGTACCATCAAAAACAATGCCCCATTTGTCAATACGTAGACTTGAACTATGCGACGTCTGTCTTTGACTTGCTGGTAACGACGTAGTATGACCTTCTAGTTGAGTAGGAAACTCACTAGGGAAATTTGTATTTGGGTTATAAGAAACGTTAGGCCATTGCTGAACTTGTAATTGTCTTTGAGATGGATTAGAGAACGATGGAGGTGGTTGACTTAAGTCTGGAAAATGATTACTATCTCTTGGTTGTGAATGCTTTGCTTGTGGCCGTGGAGAAGGTCCATGTAAGCTTTGCTGAATTATTCTGGGTACTAAGTCTAATAATCTGTCCTCAAAATTTCTAAGATCCTCATGGGTTATACTTCTTTCAGATCGACTAGGTTCTGGACGACTGACATAATTCGGAGGTGGTCTTAAAGGAACATTTTGCTGTCTAAATGCTTCCCTTACTCCTCGCGCACTGATACTACTAAACGGTGGGGTTGTAATAGAGCTGTTGGCGGAAGAACTTCCTCCACTTGCATCTAAATCTTCAGCTCTGTGGGCTTCCATAATAGTTGCGTTCAAATCCTGTCTTCTAGGAATTGCTCCAGCAGTATTTATCGACGTAGTACTGGTTGTAGTCGTCATCCCGGTAGTGGTAACGATTGGATCGTCGTTTTTACTAGTAGACCGTGTCCCTACCATTGTTGACTATAAACCAAAACAAATTCTATAACAAAAATCAATCCGAATACTATTCAACCAAATTATTCTAAAGTTCTCAAAACAATTTCAAAGTAACCCTCAAAGGCTTAAACGTAAAATCAAAGTGTAACGTCAATCAGGTACGACGAATATCCGCGAAAATAAAAGTATAACGAACCGTACTTATTAAATAAGTTTCCCGCACGATAAACAAAACAAACTCAACTCGGACAATCAAATTCCCCAGTCGCAGTAGGTTAAGGTAATACAATTTGTTACTAAATATGAGACAAAGCAGGTAAAAAAAATATTGCTGAAATAACAATATACCACTCTACACTTAGTTAGTAAATCCTTGCCAAATTAAAGCAAGTAGCATAAACTCTGAAAATCAAATTTGTCTAAATAAAAACCGGTAAGCGCAATTTTATTTGTGACGTAAAGCCGGTAGAATAACTGTTATTCGCGTAAATAAACGTATGCGTAGCTATACTTCGCAAATAAATTTTCCGAAAGACATACAAAGCGACTTAGCTTGGAAAATCAAATTCCCAAGTCAAATCAGGTAAGCGCAATATAATTTATCACCGAATGTTTTTCGAATCAAAGAATCTAAATATTATCAACGAGAATCAAAGTGTAATAGTTTATACCTAGTAAAGAAATTTACTAGAAGAAATGAAACCGCAATAAATTCAGTAAATCTGATTTCAGGTCAAATCAGGCAAATGTCAATGTGACATAAAGCAGGTAAAAACAAATTTCACGAAAATATAAGTTTTATAACTATGAAAATTTAATTTTAAATTTTCAAAAGGTATGCTGAAATAAAATAAATTTAGGTAATCCGATTCTCAATTCAAATCGGTTAAAATAAAATTATCAATGTGAAAAAGTATAAGATAAAAGTATATATAAAATTATCAATGAAAAAGCAATAAGATATATGTTCGCAATAAAATTTCAAACGGTAGACAAAAACCAAATAAATTTCGAAAATGGGATTTCAAAGTCAAATCCAGTAAGCGTTCAGTAATATATCAGTAAGTAAATTCTACTGATAGGTTACTTAGTTAATTAACAAATATAAATGTGTTCAAAATTTCATAATGGCTAAGATGGTATCGAGATGGTGATTAAAAAAAAATTAGGAAGAAACGCAGAACGAGCTAGGTTAAACGATTGGTTATATCAAGTATCTATCGGAAATTAAGCAGTAAAAACAAAGCGGCAAGCAAACTTTAATCTAAAATTGTCTAAGCTAGGCCTCACCTCAATTCACTACTAAACTATTGCCAAAGAATCGTTGCAATTAAAGAATCCCTAAATTAAATTCGTAAGACTAACGAAATCTCAGCTAAAGTCTCTTTGTTAATCAAGCCCCGGTGGCATACTAATTGTTACATTGGTGACTAATCGGACTCACCAAAGCTTTCTTAATTCACGTAAAATTTTAATCCCATAAATACCGAATGATAACCTCAAGTTTGTTCCTAAATGTGGATAATCTTGACTACATATACTAGTAAACTATTTAGCTACTCAAGGTTGTGCCTTAAGTTGGCCAATCTTGAATACCCATACTAGTAAACTATCTACCTAATCAAGGCCGGGCCCCACGTTGGGCGCCATTTTCTGTACTGTTTAACAAATTTCATCGCGGTTCCGTTTCACACTAAGGATCTATTTACTCTTACCCGTACCTTGTGTTGCTCAGCTGGCAGATGGCCAGACTGACTAAACGATGGACATGTTAGCTTCACTACTACTACCACACTGACAACTTAGGCAAATATGCACGGCTATGGCTCGTCGGGCCTGGGCGGTGGTACGTTGGAGTAATAGTGAAAGCGACACAATACAACTTTTGTGTCAGTGTAAAAAAACTAACCTGCCGTTTCTTCCCCGTAGGACAAGGTGTTATTGCCTACGATTAAATATACCCTCCCCTAAACCATGGTAACCGTTGACATTCCAAAGGCTACCCCTTTTATGCATCACCACTCGATACCTACCCTTATAGCCGCATCAAATTCCTAGTAAAACATTTTTATGTTCATTTCAAAACAAATTCAAAATATATTTGATATTATTATTTCAATTATTTCAAGTAATATAGTTTTCCAAGTTAATCGACTTATGCCATCGGGCTACCCTAAACTATTCCCTAAGTTCGAACTGTTACATTATAACTGGACCTGCCATTCAAATTTCACAATATTCGGTATTGTTCTTAGATAATAAGGTTATGTTTTGTACAATCCAGGATACCATAAACAATTACCTAGGTTCCGTTTGTAAATTTAAATTTGAATTAACTTTGTGTTCTTCTAATGGCTGACAACCATTGTCAATTGGTTTTGTTTCCTTCTTAAATTACTTAAATATCATTTAAATATAGACTCAACCCTTATTATTCATTTTTTTAACTTAAATTCAGCTTTATTTTTTCTTAATGAGTAACACATAGTCCTTAATTCAAGTTTAAATTTATTTTATTATTTCCCTCATTTGGGGTTTTGCCACTTAAACTATGAATGATTTAAATTTAAATTTATTTTTTCAATTTTATTTTTCAATTCAAATTTTTGTTTTTCTTTTGTTTTATTTTAATAAAGAGTCAATCGAACAATTCGGTACTAAAATTTACTTAATAATTGTTTGGTACTTTTAACAATCATTTGAAAATACTAGGGATATTGCTTAGTTAGTTTTTTTTCTTCTTTCGTTGATACCTAAAAAGGGTGTTTTGGATTTAAATCTAATTGGTTTTCGCTCTCATTGTCTACCGACTAGTTTAAATTTAAATTTATCTTGTTTCCAATTGGTTTTGTTCTTAACAAGATAGTTTTTAAATCTCAACTCGATTTTTTTTTTATTCTTTAGAGCGTTAATTAAACTTTTTGAAATTTGAATTTACTTTGCCCTTGTTGGCTTGGCAAGATTTGATTTGGAATTTAAATTTATCGTGACCTTACTGTTCACACAAATTTAACTTTATATTTACATATATTGTTTTCTTACTCCACTGGCAACACTGTTCTAAATGTTCATTTGTTTTGATTTTTTTTTTTGTAAACAAACAAAGATATTTTCAACCATCAATCCGTAAGAATCAAAAAACATTTAATGTTCATAAATTTAAATTTGTTACATTCGCGATTGTTCAAACTTAAATTTATTTCATCCTTTTCATGAAACTCATCAGGATAACTTTTGTGATTCGTTAGTACCTAACTTTGGATACTCGCGGCGGGCTGAATTGGATTGTTTTCCTTTTTTTTTTTTTGGTGTCACGAAAAAAACCAAAACACATAAACTTTAAACTTGCCCGAAGAAAGAATTTTGCTCCAAATTGAGCTGAGGATTTACTGCCGAAATAAAAATAAAAAAAAAGTGTGCCCAAAACATACGTGGTCAAGTATAGGTGGCCGTTTCTTTTTTGGTTAGGCAAAAGAAGCCGGTCAAAAGAAAACTAAAAAATTGTATTCAAACGGATTTGAAAACGAATTGTGCTCCAAATTGAGCAGAGGATTAACTGCCGAAAAATTTTATTTGCATGCCCAAAACATGCGTGGTCAAATATAAGCGGCCGTTTCTTGTTTTAATTAGGCAAAAGAAACGGTCAAAAGAAAACTAGAAAAAATGGAAAGTCCAAACCGAAATTTATGTAATGGGCTATTGACCGAAAGGTAATGAGAATTTTAAAATGACGACCAGCCACAACGCAAAGACATAAGACCCGTTCACTCTAGCAAATATTTAATACAAGTCCGCGAAATGCGACACGTAATCGGTTCAACTTCGATTTAATTTACAAGAAATTTTCCTCAATTTATAAAACTTGATGTGGGGTAAGCTTATGGCTTGTATTTAACTCCCCAAACGTTTGGAAAATCAACTAATTTTCAAGAACTCGCAGCACG
Source organism: Pollenia griseotomentosa (assembly GCA_963931875.1). Taxonomy (NCBI): domain Eukaryota; kingdom Metazoa; phylum Arthropoda; class Insecta; order Diptera; family Polleniidae; genus Pollenia; species Pollenia griseotomentosa. The sequence goes on from OZ007561.1 coordinate 15,922,255, forward strand.
TGTGAAGATCAAATATTTGCCATGTGTGGACGTGGCTATAATTGTGTATACCCTATCATACTTCAGATTAAAACACCGTATGTATTTTAGTTTGAACGAAAGTTCAAAACGTAAAGGTATCTATCAAAACAAATAACTACCAATTTCAAAACAAACTACTCTCACTTATCTGTTTATTTTAGCTGCTAGACGTCTGCTTGTAGAAAATGTTGTTGCTGTGCTCCTTTACGATGTAGTATTCCTTGATGTTGTTGTTGTGTCGGATGTTGTAATTGAGGTTGTTGTGGTGATATGTGGTACTTTGGCTAACTCACTTTGTAGTTGTTGTACTTGAAGTCTTGGCTAAATCACTTTTTAGTTGTTGTTTTTGATGTTTTGGCTAGGCCACTAAGTTGTTGTACTATTACCTCAAATATTTGTTGTTGTATTGCCACAGGTTGATGTTATTAGAGGTTGTTGTTGTCGTTATCAACTTATGTTGTTGTTGTTGTTGATATTACCTTATAAAGTTGTGATTGTTGGTATTACCTTTTGAAGTTGTCGTTGAATTAGAGGTTGTTGTTGTTGTTATCAACTTATGTTGTTGTTGTATGTTTCTGTGGCGGTATGGCTTTATGTTGTTGTGGAGGTTATTTTTGGGTTGTGCTTTTCTTTGTCGGGGTGTGGCTTTTATGTTGCTGTGGAAGTTACTTTTGGTTGTACGTTTTTCTCTTCTTCTTTTTTTTTTGTTTGTTTGTTGTTGCACTGGCCGGCGGGGATTCCGATAGTGTTGTGGCTGCTTATTGCTGTCAGCTCACTGTTGCGACTTTGTTTTTGTCAGATTTTCCTGCTGTAACAGGTGTAGTTCGGATAACGACGGATTTCACACTAAACAACAGAACCGGGGTGATATCGATAGGGTTTTCCAACACCGCCGGTTGTGGTGCGCATGCACGTGCAGCTTTGGCTGCCGATTTTTGCTTACGGGGTTTGGCTTTGCTGTGCTCTTAAGTTTTGGAGCCCTGGTTGCAAATTTTCGTCCCCGGCCATAAGCCAGTGTGTTTATGCAATCGCCAAAGTAATCGATTTGCTGGTGGTGGTGTCTTTTCCACTTCCGAACGACGCCTGTTACTCCCAGCTTCTATTTGGACAATCGCGCTGTCCAGTGACAACCTGGGTCAAGTGAAATATCGTGATGTCATAGATTTTTTTTTTTATTTAATTTACACCCTTTTTAATTCACGACACTTACCTTGCTTCCTTCCAATTCCTTTCCTTTTGATGTAGTTTGCTGTCTCTTTGATTTCGGTGGATTTAAATTCCTTTTTTTTTCAGCCAACCTCCACTTCGCACGACGTCAGAATTGAAAAGGCCGGATGCAAAAATTGCCTTCCGCCTTTTTGCTTACGGCCATTCTAAATTGCCAACAACTGCAACCTACTTCACTTAGTCAGTTGATAACTTTAGTAGTGTTACCTACCACTGCCTTTCAATTTTTGCAATTCTGCCCATCTGGCACCCTTTGACTTTTTCCACTGATCAGGGTTGTAATCAACCAGCCAGTGTGGTCAACACGGCACAAATTAATATTTTATTTATTTTTTGCCAAGACTTATTTTTTGCAAAACACTCATAACTCTTATTAAACTTAAACTACTTTTTAACAAATTTCGATTATTTGCCTAATTATTATTAAAATTGCTTTGCTTTCGGTACCCTACAAATCAAATTTTTTTTTATTTTTTTTACATTTATTAGCGTATTTATATTTACACAATTACCACCACAATGCACAACTTGAATTTTCTATTTAGATTTAATTATGTATATTATTGCTCTGCTTTTGATATTTCTATTTAATTTTTATAAATTTTTTTATTATTTGCAATTTTTTTTTGAAATTTACACATTTGACATTTGTTTTCAATTAACTCAACATAAAAACTGCCAATATGAAAGCTATTACTTCCACAATTCTACCAACGATCAGCCATGTTTCAATCATATCGGTATTAAACGACAAAAATAAAGACACAATGATAAGCCCGAAAACTATAACGGTAAAGAACAAATAACTTTGTTAAATTCACATGCGCATCCGAGATTTCTGCATCATTTTGAAGAGAATTTTGTAGCGAACCTTTTGAAAGGTTTTTTTAAACAGAACACTTTTTTTACTAGAATAATAATTTAATTAAATAGTAACTTTCTAAACGAACAAATTAATGTAGCAGTAAAACGGCGGAAACAGGCGTCTCTACACCTAACAATGGCGCTCTTTACTATTAAATTACAAAAGCTTTTAGCGTATTGTGAATGTGTGTCATATTATTGTGATTGTTTCTGATTAAACGCCTTTTGACATTTGTACTATTGTTATGATTTTATTTTAGAAAAAAAAAATTTGTTCAGGAAACGAAATACGTAATTTGTTGGATTGCCTAAAATAACTAAGAAAAAAATAGTCTTAAATTATAAATAGAACTCTATTGATTGCAAGTGTTAAATTATAAGAATATATACGTGTAATGTCAGAGCTGCGCTCGAAAGTTATACAACTATATAAACATGTAAGTTCTATTTAATGGAAAGAAAAAATGTTTTAACTTTACTTATGAGTCATGAGACTTAAAACCGGATTGTTTTGCAAAAACTTAAATATGTTCAATTGCAGCTGCAGTATTTGGGACGTGAATATCCCGGGGTTAATGGACCCCAGAAATTCCGGCAGCAAGTTAAAGATGCATTTCTAAAGAACAAAGATGAGAAAGACCCCAAGAAAGTAATGGCCCTCTTGGCCCAGGGTCGGTATGCTGCCAAAGAGGTAGAGGCTTTGGTATCATTAAAGAAATATCGTACATTGAAACAACGTTACTCTCAAGATTAATTATTTTGATGCTTATTTTATTACTCGAATTCAAGGCCAATGTTAATGAAAAGAAATGAGGAAGTACATTTAAGAAAAGACTTGTTTGTAACAACAATCAATAATTGGACAAAAATTGCATTTTTTTCATCACATATACATACTATACATACATTTTTTACTCTTGCATACACACGAATACATAATATTTTTGTTGACTCATATTTTGTTTAGATTTTTAGTATCTGAAATATTAGTATGTAACAATTTTAAGTCGCCAATATTTGGGCCATTAAAATCTTCCATTATGGAATCAAATTAAAAACATGCACCTATTGTTTTAATTTCTTCATGGTCGGCATAACAATTTTTTTTTAGTCAGATGTTTACCGGGGTTATTGTGATTGATTGTAAAGATTTTAGGGATTGCCATAATTTAGCTACAATTGCGATTAAAATAACGCAAACAATATTGTAGTTCAAAATAAAATTTATCTATAATGGGGTTTTTATAGTTACTTAAAAATATTAAAAAAGTAAAAAAATCAGAATACACCTAGGTCATTTTAAAAAAGCCAAGAACTTAAGAAATATGACCTTCTCCGAGAAAAGAGAAAGGGAGTGTGTGAAAATGAAGTTTTGAGAAAAACGCATTTAAAGTTTCATAATTTTAACGTTTTTCTCTTTTTTATCGGGTTTTCCGAGTTCGTTTTGTACGTTTTTATGGGGTAAATAAATTTTTATCAGAAATCTAACTCATTTCATCTTAAGTCCAAACCCGTTTTTTGACACACTAGGTCCCTTTTTGCGACACTGAAGGCAGCAACATTCAGCCCAATTATGAATTGAATTCACAGTTTCAGAGCTTTTAATAAATTTTGGTATCACTTTGTCAGTGTAATTTTGGCATATTTTAGTAAAAAGTTTATCGGACTTGTTCTGAAAATCACGTGATTTCAAATCAGGAGTTTTTGAAATCACGAGCGTGATTTTGTGGTGTTCTGAAAGTCATACCGGTTTTGTGTTTCTGGGTGTGCTTTCGGGAATTGAAGATCACAACAAAACACACAAAAACGGGACACTAAAATATCACAAGTGTGAGTAGGCACATATGATTTGAAATCACGTGATTTGAGTAAAAGTGATTTGCAGAACAGGCCTGTATAGCGTATATTTCGCATTTATGAAACATATCGTCACCTAAAACGCAAAAAATTTTACAGGAGAAGCAAAAACTATTTTAAATGATTAATAGCCACAAACTGTTTAGCATTTATTATACCCACACCACAAAAGTGGAGAGGGAATTATGCATTTGTGTTGATGTGTGTAACACATCGACCCAGAATCACTTTCTTAGTCGATCTAACGATCTCCGTCCGGCTGGCTGACTGGCTGCCCTTGTCCTCTTGTGCGTAAAGTACAGGTCGCAATTTTGGAACTAAATTGATGAAATTTGGCACATAGGTTGTAATTGGCACAAGAAAGAATCATATTGAAAATGGGCCGAATCGAAGGATCGCAAGGGGTGAAAGGGAGCGATTTCCGCCTCTCAGGAAATATCAAACCGATTTGAATGAAATTTAAAACATAGATAGACACATAATTATATAGACACATAAGCTATGCAGTTTTTAAAAAAATAGGACAACGATGGGAGTTAGGGGACAATTTCTGCCTCTCCGAAACTATCTAATAGATTTTAATGAAATTTAAAACATAGATAGATCCTTATTCATATAGCCCCATTAGCTATGCATTTCCAAAACTAGGTCCCATATACTTGCACTTGCAAAAATTTGTTTTTATATACCGTGGTGTAGGGTATCATATGGTCGGGTTTGACCGACTATACTTTCTTACTTGTTTTTCTTGTTAAACCTACCAGTTGGTTTGACAATTGACAATGTTGGATATTATGCAAACTTTTAGTTTGGCTTTTTTGCGTTAACCACATAATCGTTTGTAGAAAGATTCCAAAATTGTTTGTGGACTTTTGTGTTGACGCAATACATAAGAATCAATGAAAAAGTCGATTTTTATTTTGGTAAGTTAGGGCCTTTTACGTTTCAGGTAACGATATATTGTTACAAGTAAAATTTTTTAATTTGCATACAAGTTGCTTTCGCATCCATAAGTATGCCGATCGACTCAGAATCACGTTTTAAAGTGGTCTATTAGTGTCCGAGCATTCGTCTGACTGGTTTTCTGTCCATGTAATCCTTGTGCGCAAAGTACAAGTTGGAATTTTGTAGATATATTGATAAAATTTGGGAAATACAGACGAAGTCCGTATAAATGGTGATAATCATTATATAACAAATATGTATGTCTTATGAATCCTAAACTCATAACATAACTTTATTTTGGGGAGCCCATGGCTGCCTATCGGATGCAAAAAGGGTACAATCTCGAAAATTCATTTGTAAATACTGTGCTGTATGGGCTTTACTGAATTTAATTTTTTTAATTTTTGGGTTTAATGCAAAATTATTAAATTGTTGGATATTTTGTTTTCACAATTTTTAGGGCAAATCTTCTAGTTTTTACAGCATATATAATGCGGATCTTCTAGTTTTTACAGCATATATAATGCGGATATAACTCTTTTTAGAGCATATTTCCGGCAAGTGTGGTAACGAGAGCTGCCACGGCCCAAAAATTATTTCAACCAAAATGTTTGAAAGTTTCGAATTGTAAAAAAAATATAACCAAATATAAGATGGCTTTGTTAATTAAAAAAACATTAACATTTATTTATTTCAGTTGCATTGTAATACAAAGGTTATTTGAACTTTATAGTTAAAAAAAACTAAAAATCCGGAAAACCAAACAAGACATGTAATTCTTTTACATATCGGAAAAAAATAACCCGAAAATGTATTTTAGTCTTTGCAATAAACGAATTTTGTACGTCAAAGTTATAAAAAAATTTTAATGGTTTTCCACTTTTTAACTGTTAGTTGAAGGGCTGTCAAATGTGGCAAATTTCTCAACAAGCACGGCGATTTTTAAGTCCTTTTGGCGATGGAAATTTACGTTTGGCGATATGGCTCATTTTTTTTTTGTAAAATTGGAAACGGTTAGCGATATTTAAAATAAATTTGTATGCCCTTCACCACAGGTGGAAAAGAGTATATATAAGTTTGTCATTCCGTTTGTAATTTCTACAATAGTAGTCTTAGACCATATAAAGTATATATATTCTGGGTCCTTATGAGGAGAGAAGTTGATTTAACGATGTCCGTCTGTCTGTCCGTCTTACGTTTGATATGTGTTTTCCGGAGACTCCAGACATAATAGCGGCTAGGTTGTTTTCATTTATGTGACATATAGTCCACCATTTCTTGATATTGAAATTCAGCTAGATCGGTCCACAAATGGTTGAGATATGACCAAAAAACCACGACTGCCTCTAATTTTTCCCAAAAATCCCTTGTTGTTGTATTTTTATTACTTTTTTCTGTATATCTGGAGAACGGCAAGAGCCAAAGTTTCCAAGTTAGGTACAAACATTTAGTTTATAAATACACACCATCCCACAAAAACCTGAATTTTTTGACTGTAATATGACCTATGGTTACGCCTTATATATCAAAAGATCGGAATTTTTTTTTTTTTAAATATCCATTTTCGGGAACCATAGATCTTCCCGAGTCCAAGTTTTATATCCAAAATAACTAACAAATTTCTTCTTTAACACGTCGGTATATAAATCTGTCAAATCGGTTAAGAAATAGCAGAGTTATGACCAAAATGCTGAAATCGCAAAAATTACTCTTTTTATAATTAAGTTTGTTTTTTATACCCTTCACCGAAGGTCCTACTCCCTATAAAGTATACATATTCTGGGTCCTTATGAAAAGCGAAGTTCAAATCCGGTTGTCGTCTCTTCTGCATGTATTGCTACTGTCTTGCCAGTACTGGCAAATGTAAACATCAGGTAAACATGTTAAACTAATAGTGTGAATGCATTATAAGATTCCTATGTGCATTTCCAAATATTAAAATATACTACTGGAAATAATCTGAATTTAGAACATTTTACTTAAGCGGCCCATACACTTGCAATATTATTGTATATGATATTCGCCGTTTTTTTTTTCCATTTTGTCCTATATTATGCAATAAGTCGCACCATGATTTCATTCATTCAATAAAAAGGTGAACATAACCTATAGGAATAACATAAAAAGCATTGTACAATGTTGCCAACACACTTCACTTTCTTTTTGTTGTGCAATAAAAATCAAAAGTCTTTTTTGATTGTTGCCAATATATTGTACCACCTTCGAATATCACATACACATTGGCGATATAATTGTACAATACGTAAAATTGAACAATTTTATTGCAAGTGTATGGGCCGCTTTACATATATGATGTGTTGAGGTTATTAGAGACACAAAAAATACTTTTGTATACAATTTAACCCATGTTCTAAAATCGATTGCGAATGATATTGTAATCGAAGAAAGTTTAAAAAGATTTTGTTTTGATAGTTTATAAAAGTAAGCACTTTAATAAATTTAATACTATAGGCACCACTTTACTTCTTTTAAAATCAGTAAAAACTACACTCATTAAAATAATTGATGGAAAATCTCGAACGAATTTAACTTCAATTGAGTTTGATTTCCAAGCCATGGGCGTTTCTAATATAAACGTCACATTTGGCCATTTTTTTAAACAAATATCTCAAGAAAATTTAATTTGGCAATTGTCCGAGTACATATATTTGTGTAAGGCAACAAAGCTAATAAAAAAAACATATATAAAAATGTTAAAAATTAAAAAAAACCTGATTTAAAAGTTTATAAAGAAAAAAAAACCATTTTCATATGCATTATTATTTTAACGAAAAAAGTAACCGAAATGAAAAAAAATTGACATTATCACATTGAAAAAAAATTTCCAATTTTGCTTACCCTACGTCTATACGAGCAATTTGTATTTGTTAACATAAGCAATAATGTCGGCAGAATGACGTCACAGAAATATTTTTTGTTTAATATTTTTTTTCAGAGTGGAGTAACCGTATGTCTAAACACAAAACATGAATTTGTATGTAAATAAATACTTACATTTTCTTTGGCAACGAATTTATTTTTAATTTTTATTTATTATTAATTTGTAAATTTTGTATTTAAATTTTATAAGTTTTTAGTTTAAAATTTTTCGTTTTTTGTAACTGATAACAATTTTAACAGCTTGTGTTAAAAGATAATTGCTCAGCAATGTGTTATAACATTTGTTGCTGAACATGTGTTCAAATGCATATTTATGCAGTCCACACGCTAATATCTAGTGTTGGCAACAGAATTTGATAGTTGCTACGGCAATAATTGCCAAACAAATTGCTCGTCTAGACTTAGGGTTAGAAATAACCATACGCATGTTCTGACAATCGCAAAACGCTTCACATTCGCGATTCTGACTTGAAAAGTTTGGCTACTTCAAATCGCAAAAGGATGCTCAAGATAACTTGAATATTTTTAGTTCCAGATCGCAAGCAAAACGCTCGAGGTTCAGGACTCCATAAAATAAATCTGGCGTTTTGCGATTTCAAATCGTACGATTATCAGAACATGGCCGACAAACGGCACTCTGATGGTAACTCCATCCATTTATTAATTAAAAAAGTATCGTTACATTTGTAATTGTGAATTATCACAAATAATTTATTTTATTTTGTGCAAACTTCTGTAAAAATTAATTTAAAAATGTGTATTTTTTAAAAGTGTTGTGAAAGTGAATGTAACATCATCCATATAGGAATATAATATGGTAAACCGATGGAAGTCGATGTAAGTCACATGATCTTTTCCTAAACAAAGTACGGCAAGAAGCAAATATGTATGTTTCCATGATTTAAAACATATAAAAAGATTTTTTGAAGAACTTATTTATAAAAAATTATGTTCGTTCTTAATGTTGAGGATACTACAAACAAGTATTTAGCTACATTGTTACATATGTTGCTACTAATAATAAACTTTAATTATTAAAGTGAGGGTTTTCTTTGGTTTGATGGTTATTATATAAACAGGTCTGCCAGATTTGGTGTTATAACCCCAAGTATGGAGAATTTTTTGTTAAAAACGATCAACATTTTCATTTGGGATTGTCGTTGGGGATATTAAACAAACAAATTTTTGGTGATTTTTTTTTAAAATTTGTAGTTTTCCTTTTCATATTTGAAAAAGTAAAATTACTTTAAAACTAACGTCTATAAACACAATAGATAAATTAATTGATATTTCACCCTTTAAATTGATGTGTTAAAACTTATGTTCGCAATTATAGCCATTTGTGTTGTTGCTATGCTTCAAAATATATTTCTTACAAAGCTGAGTCTCTGCAACAGAACATTGCGCAGCATTTACTTTAAACGGGGTTTTGAATTGCATAAGCTGCGTTCGTTTACCCCAAAATTTGTACAAATTTGTACTGGATTTTACTGAAATGCGTTCGCGTACACATAAATTTGTAAAATTTTCATATTACTCACCTACTGGATTTTACTGGAATTTTACTGGAAAAGTAAACGAACGCACATATAATAAGTATTTGAGTTGACAGAATCAAATACACATACAAACATGGTCCGGCTGTAAAGACAACTCTTGAGCAATGGATTAAATTAAAATATCTGTTTTTAATTATTGCTACTGCTAAAAACGGTCACACTGCAAAGGTGATCAATACAGAGATAAATGTTAGCAGCAGCAGATTATTTCTAATTTTTTAAGCCAATCATTAACGATAAAATTGTTTAAACTTATGGCGATTTCTTTTCTGAGAAAAATGTTGCATTAATGTTACATGTTCTACATTTTGTGTTCGTTTGTACAAGAAATACAACTGTGGGAAAAATTTTCAAGTTCTTTTGTGAAAATGATGAAAAACATGCAAAACATGTTACATGTTTTACCCTTATAGTACGTTTCCACTTACATGTTTTGGGTCACAAAACTAGTTTTGCAGCAAAACAAATGTTTTGCTACTTGTTTTCCCATACATTTTTCATGTTCGAAAAACTCAAACAAAAACTAGTTTTGCTCCAAAACATCTCGAAAATCATGAATACAACTCTGGGTTATCCATTATTGGTGATTGACAATTTCGAAAAAAGTGACATATTTACCAAACTATTAAGACTTATTAAATAGCTTTATGCAACTCTCCAGCTGATTTATTTGTTTGCAGCGTAAAAATAATAAAATAATAGAATAAAAAGGTAGTAAACTATGTGCTTTTATATAAATACATATATGTACATCTGTGTATTAAAAAACAATAAAGGAAATTTCATGTTAAAGATAAATATTTTTTTTTTTTAACACATATTTTTTTTGCTTCCATGTTTGTTTACAACATAAATGTCAAATTGATTTCGAAAATTCGAAAACCAAAACCAGTTTTACATAATGGAAACACTTTGACAAGTTTTGCCCAAAACAAGTTGTTTTGCTCATAGTGGAAACATAGTATTACTTTTACTTAAGGGTTCATACTGCCCTGTTTTACAACTTTGGTACTTACTACTTTGTTTGTACAACCAATATTTTATTTTGTTTGTCATAATATTTTAAAAGTTTTGTCAAAAGAATTCTACATCTAAATATTCTTTAACGGCATACTCCATTTTGAATTAAATCGTTTTTTTATTTTGGTGGAAAATTCTATGTATTTATTATCGTTTTAAATTTGTTCAAGCAATAAGTGATGTCAATGTCTGTTTCCAAACCGTAAAGTAAGTGTGCAGCAAATAGTCGAATAGTTTTAAAAATCGCTAATGAACTACATTAATAATAAAAGTGTAATAGTTGTAAATAAAGGCAGCTAATTCTGTTCGATTGAAGTTGTACAACATGTAACACTTCGAGTGATTATAGGTAACATGAAAAAGTGTTACATGCATATACTGTAGCATTTTTTTCTCAGAATAGAAATCGCCATTAAACTGAAGGTTTTATTTTTTTGTTCTAAAATATTTTAATCAGCTATTTGTATTCAAACATTAATAATATTTTTTTTGGATCTACTTGAAGTATACACTTTTGCTTTTCCTTAATAACGCAAATTCAAATTTTAATTTGGTAACCGAAGAGATTTTTAAATTAAGGCAGTAGCTTGCAGTATTAAAAAAATTTTGTAGAAAATAATTAAACTTTTACCTAAAAATATTTTTTGAATAATGCAACGCAACCAAATTTTACTGTGGTAAAACAAAATTTTTGCTCATATTAAATATTAAATGGATAAAAATATATCTCCTGATGTTTGTGAGATTAAGTGGAATAATCGTCCATTAACCAATTGGAATAATTATTTGGAAAAATAACGTTTAGCTTAAATTAATCGAATTTTAAAATGCATCTGGCACAAAACACTAACTCAGGGTGTACCAATGCATTTTTTAAAGGCAGAAATTCGGTATATCGCCTGCTCATTATTGGTTTGACCTACCGACCATTTTTTAAAAAATTGATTTAGGTATGGGATGTACATATTTTAAATACCCCCTTTCTGTATCCAAAACCTGCTTCACTAAACTTTTTATGGTTTCTGAGAATTTAAGACCAAGTTTTGCTTCACATCAACTATTTTAAAGCATTGTTTTGCTGCACAGCCACCTTTCAACAAATGCTGCAAATTTCACTCTTGCTTTTTTCATTGCCGTGAGAAAAATAAGCAGTTAAAGCAAAAGCAAAAGCCAAATAAAATAACAACAAGACAATCAATTTTACTCGCGTTTTTATCCACTACGACTTTTTGGCATATGCGCCAAACCTAGGGTTGCCATCCGTCCTCTTTTCCCCGGACACCGTCCTCTTTTTTTGGGTATCCGGGGCAGTCCTACCTCTTTTTCATCAAGTGTCCGGGGTTGTCCGGTTTTTTACACCTTCATTGTAAATTTGTTTCTGGATTTAAATCACAGTTCACAAAATTCATTAAAAAAAAGAAGATTCAGGTGCTCGGGTTTTTTTAAGATAGGTATGATTTAATTTTTGGGGACGTAACGTGACAAAAAGAGTACTTTTCTTTGAATGTGCGCAAAATGGAGCTCCCAAAAAAAAAAATGGAACAAATAAGCAAAAGCAACCTTATCAATGTCGTTACTTTTGTTCAAATAAATACAAATGATTATATTAAAATTTTATTTGAAGATTCTTTTTGGAAAGAAAAAAAAAAATCATATCTTAAAAAAAAGCACATCCCTCGAAGTTTTAGGATTTTTTAAAAACAGTTTGAAGTATTATATAAAAAAAAATCAGCAAAAAAAAGGGTTTTGACTTAGTCCATTTTTAAAATTTGATATTTTGCATATACATTTTTTTCAATATATTTATTGTAGCCTCAAGTATTCTCTTTAAACTGACAAAAATCATCTTTGTATGTAAAGTAGTTTTCGAGATATTAAAAGAATAAACTCAACACATTCGGCATATTCGGCGATATTATGACAATTTGAATATGACATAACTTTTGAAAAAAAAATAAAAAAATTGTTTTTCGTTGATATGTGTTCTTTATGGGATCAAATAAACCCTCTCGCCAAATTGCATTCAAATCGAAAGGGGTCGAGTCCCACTCTTGGTCGACTTGACATGGAATTACCCAAATTAAGTTTTTGTGTGCCGTCGTTAATTTTATTAATATTAAGTTGTTTAGAAAGTGTCCTCTTTTTTCGAACAAATGTCCTACATTTTTTATGCTGGCGTCCTCTTTTTCTCAAAATAGAAATGGCAAGCCTAGCCAAACCAATAATAATCTGCCGATATTTATATCGTGGTTAAGTATGTAAATATGAATATAAAAATGCATCTTTGTAAGATACAAATGATCCACACTGGTACATAGTAGGAAAATATACTAAGTATATCGTTACTTGAAACAAATACAAAAGGCCCTAACTAGCCAAAAATTAAAAATCTACTTTTCCATTGCTTCTGATGTATTTCATTAACACAAATGTTCACAAAAAATCTTTCGACTAAAATTTTCGTTTTATTAGCAAAAAACAAAATGCCCTAACTAACAGTTTACATAATTGTCAATGCAACAATATCAAAACAACTGGTATGTTTTACAAAAAAAAAAATAAAAGAAAAATAAATTGTGAAGCTCCATAACAAAACGAACCAATTCCAGTTTTACAATTTTTGGATAAATGAACAAAACATGATAATTTAAGCAAGTACGATATATGTATGTATGGAAATTGCAGCGTATTGATCTGATCCAAGGGAATCAAATTCATTCAAACAGTGACTATAAGGATTTAAGCATATACAATAATATTCAGTAACAAAAAACATTAAATTTAAAAAGTGAAATTGTTGCGTTTTGTTATGGACCTCCTAATAATAATTTCAAATAGTTTTTGCTGTAAAATTTCAAATTGTTTAAAAGGGCCTTTTGCGTTTTAGGTGACGATATAGATAATTAATAAGCCTACAGAAACCAAATTCGCACGAAAGAGAAAATGAAAACGTTATTACGTTATTACAAAAAAAAATGTTGTTTTTTATTCATAAAAGCAAAAGAAAAACAGAACGAATTGTAAATGTGTAAATTTTCACTTTCGTATACAGGGGTGTTCTGGAAATCGAAAACGCAAATCGCAAGAATTTAAAACGTCATTTTTTAATAAGATTTCTGTAATAAAAGAATGGTTTGACAAATATTATACAAATATTTTATAGCATACATAAAAAAAATTAGATTGAAAGAAAAACAACTTCTAAATTCTTGTGTTTTCGATTTTCAGATCAGCCCCGATAAATTCTGTGACAAACCTGATTAACCATTAAAAAAAAACTATTTTCTTAAGAGAGATTTTTATCCTTTTAGAGGGGATATTTTGGGAATTTTTTTTAAAATTTTAGGAGGATGTAAAAATGTATCTGGCAGCCCTGTATATTAACTTGAATTTCGTGTCCTTTCTCTTGTCGGCAATTTCATTTTGCTTGATCTTACTGCATTCATTAGTGCCGGTTCAAACACGTCAAGTTTGACTCGTCAAGTCTTGAGTTTTTAGGAGAGAGGGGAAAAGAAATGGCATTCTCTTTTCCCTTCTCTCCTAAAAGCTCAAGACTTGACGAGCCTAACTTGACGTGTGTGAACCGCCACTTAAAGAGGTCTATCCATATATCATACTTAAATATCAAACGAAATCAATTAATTAACTTGGTTATTTTTTTTTTTTTATAAAATTATGAATAACTAGCATTTAACCCGCTACTTCGTTAGCGTCTCCTTTTATTCGTGGACATATTTTTATGCCAAAGTTTACTTTTCTAGGCTTAAACTTGTTTAAATTCAAGCATTTAACCCGCTACTTTTTAATCGCCCTTTTTCTTTCATGAACATATTTATATGCCAAAGAATATGTATCTATGTTTTAGCAAAAAAGTTCCAAAATTTTTATCTCATAGGTTGATGTTTACACAGGACTTTGCACCTTTTATTTTGTGTTTCTAAGTTCAATATTATAGAAAATTTAAAAAATACCACTCGTATAACACAAAAACAAATGAAAGTAAGTTAATTTCCCGTATTATCCGTTTTGATACTTGTTTTACCCCATTTATGTATGAAACATTTCAGTGTTGTGGTGGGAGCCCATAATTAAGTACGAATATGCCAATGAATGGAGACAAATATTTTGTAAAAAAGGACCACATGACCTTGCATGTTGAATTTTATGTTTCTAGGTCCAATACTAACGGAAATTCAAAAAGTACCGATTAATTAACAAAAAAGTACCTAAAAGCCCTCTTTCAGGTTCTTATCCACTCAGGACCTTGCATGTTTAATTTTATGTTTCTAGGTCCAATATTAACGGAAATTAAAAAAGTACCAATCAAAGAATAAAAAAGTACCCAAAAGTTGCCTCTTATAAATTCTTATCCACTCAGGGTATTGCATGTTGAATCTTATGTTTTAAGGTCCAATATTAACGACAATAAAAAAATACCAGTTGCAGAAACAAAAAGCTAAAGAAAAATAAAAATATCCCGTATCTCCCCTTTTTGGTACTATTTTTTCCCCGCATTTAGTTATCAAAAATTTCAGTATTGTAGTGAGAGCTCCAAATGTCAAGTTTTTAGCTAGAGGAGTTTAGGCTGTGCGATAATGACTTAGTGAGTCAGTCATTCAGTAACGTTACAATTTTATATATATATAGATAGATAGATGAGGAAAAATTTTGTGAAAAAAGTAACAAAATTTGGAACGATTTTCACACCTTTAACATTTGAATTCAAAAAAAATCCAAATCTGTTTTGTATTTTTTAAGATAAGGTACGAATGTGATATAATTTGTATTTACCCTTTTACTCCACAAAAAGGCCATACTTCAAAAAAGTACCAAACACCAGTCTGTTAATTTGTTTAATTTTGAATCTCTTTTAGTTTAGGAGATATGAGGTTAGCGAATTTTTCTAATGAACAACAATAAATGTTAATGTTTTCCTTTATCTTAGGAGGTATGAGGCTAGCAGGATCGATTTAGCGAGAGGACAGACCCCGGTCCTAATGTCAAACTTTTAGGATCTGCGATGAAAGATAAATATATGGAAAAAAATATTTTGAAAAAAGTAACAAACATATCTTAGGAGGTATGAGGTTAGCAGGATCAATTGGGCGAAAGGAGAGCCTCCCGTCCGAATGTCAACCTTTTAGCTTCAGACGTTTAGGCTCTGCGATGAAAGATAAATAGATGGAGAAAAAATCTTTTGTAAAAAGTAACAAACATATGTTGGTACAATTTTGACCCCTTAAACGTTCGAATTTCCATAAAGTACCAAATATGCATTTGTATTTTTTAGATAAGTTACACATGTTATATAATTTTTATTTATATGTGTATTGATTTAAAAGCTAGATGGCGGAAAAAATACCCAAAATACAGGTTTTACCCGTTTGCTACCTAAAAGGGCCGAATTTCGTAAAAGTACCAGACAGCTATTAGCTTTTTTTTATTTAATGCACAAAAATTAATATTAAATTAAATAAAAGTACCAGTTTATTTAAAACAATTACTAGTTAGAGAACGAAAAAGAACCAAAATATCCTTTTTACAGATTTTCATTCACTCAGAAACTTGCATTTTTAATTTTATGTTTCTAGGTCCAACAAATACGGAAATTGAAAAGGTACCAGTTAAAGAACAAAATAGTTCCAAAAACCCTCTTGCAGATTCTCATTCACTCAGAACCTTGCATGTTTAATTTTATCTTTCTAGGTCCAATACTAACGAAAATTCAAAAAGTACCAGTTAGTAAATAAAAAAGGACCAAAAATTTACCTCCTATAGATTCTCAACCACTCAGGACATTGCATGTTGAATTTAATTATTCTAGGTTGAATATTAACGTAAATTAAAAAAATTCCAGTTAATGAACAAAAAACAGTACCAAAAAGCCCTCTTACAGATTCTTATTCACTCAGGATCTTGCATGTTTAATGTTATGTTTCCAAGTCAAATAAAAACGGATATTCAAAAAGTACCAGTTAAAGAAAAACAAAGTACTAAAAAGCCTATCTTACAGATGCTCATTCACTCAGGACCTTGCATGTTTAATTTTATCTTTCTAAGTCCAATACTAACGGAAATTTAAAAAGTACCAAAAAGTTCCCTCTTATAGATTCTTATCCACTCAGGACATTGCATGTTGAACTTTATGATTCTAGGTGCAATATTAACGGCAATTCAAAAATTACCGTTTAAAGAACAAAAAATGCCAAAAAGCCCTCTTACAGATTCAAATTCTCTCCGGACCTTTTATGTTTAATACTATGTTTCTAGGTCCAATACTAACGGAAATTCAAAAGGTACCAGGTAATGAACAAAAAAGTACCAATAATCCTTCTTACAGATTCTCATTCACTCAGTACCTTGCATGTTTAATTTTATGTTTCTAGGTCCAATATTAACGGAAATTAAAAAAGTACCAGCCAAAGAACAAAAAAGTACCAAAAACTTCCCTCTTTTAGATTCCTATCCACTCATTACACATATTGAATTTTATATTTCTAGGTCCAATAATAACGGAAATTCAAAAAGTACCAGTTAATGAACAAAAAAGTACCAAAAACTTCCCTCTTATAGATTCTTATTCACTCAGGACATTGCATCTTGAATTTTATGTTTCTAGGTCCCAGTATTGGACGGAAATTATACCAAAAAAAAAAAGTTGTAGAACCAAAAAGCTAAAGAAAAATATCAAATTTCCCGTATTTCCCCTTTTAAGTACTATTTTTCCCCCATTTAAGTATAAAAAATTTCAGTATTGTAGTGGGAGTCAATAATTAATTGCGAATATGTTAATGAATGGAGAAAAATATTTTGTAAAAAAGGACCACATGACCTTGCATGTTGAATTTTATGTTTCTAGGTCCAATACTAACGGAAATTCAAAAAGTACCAACTAATGAACAAAAAAGTACCTTAAAGCCCTCTTATAGGTTCTTATCCACTCAGGACCTTGCATGTTTAATTTTATGTTTCTGGGTCCAATATTAACGGAAATTAAAAAAGCACCAGCAAAAGAACAACAAAGTACCAAAAACTTCCCTCTTATAGATTCCTATCCACTCATTACATTGCATATTAAATTTTATGTTTCTATATCCAATAATAACGGAAATTCAAAAAGTACCAGTTAAAGAACAAAAAAGTACCAAAAAGCGATTTCACAGATTCTCATTCACTCAGGACCTTGCATGTTTAATTTTATCTTTCTAGGTCTAATAACAACGGAAATTTAGAAAGTACCAGTCAAAGAATAAAAAAGTTCACTCTTATAGATTTTCATCCTAGGTGCAATACTAACGGAAATTCAAAAAGTACCAGTTGAAGAACAAAAAAGTTCCATCATAGATTCTTATCCACTCAGCACATCACATGTTGAATTTAATGTTTCTAGGTCCAATAATGACGGAAATTTAAAAAGTACCAGTTAAAGAACAAAAAAGTACCACAAAGCCCTCTTACAGATTCTTATTCACTCAGGACCTTGCATGTTTAATTTTATCTCTCTAGGTCCAATAACAACTGAAATTCAAAAAGTACCAGTCAAAAAATACAAAAGTACCAAAAAGATCCCTCTTACAGATTCTCGTTCACTCAGGACATTGCATTTTAAATTTTATGTTTCTAGGTCCAATATTAACGGAAATCCAAAAAGTACCAGTTATAAAACAAAAAAGTACCAAAAAGTTCCGCAATAGATTCTTATCCCCTCAGGACATTGCATGTTGAATCTTATGTTTTTGGGTCCAATATTAACGATAACTAAAAAAATACCAGTTGTAGAACCAAAAAGCTAAAGAAAAATATCAAATTTCCCGTATTTCCTTTTTTTGGTACTATTTGTTCCCCCCATTAAAGTTTCAAAAATTAAAGTATTGTAGTGGGAGCCCATAATTTGGTACGAATATCTCAATGAATGTAGAAAAATGTTTTGTTAAAAAAAAGTACCAAAAATAGTTACGATTTTCACCCCTTAAATGTTCGAATTTCGAAAAAGTACCAAATCCATATTCGTATTTTTTTGATAAGTTTCGAATGTGGTATAAACTTTGTTTCTATGTTTATTGGATCAAAAGATAGATGGGGTGTCAAAAAAGTACCAAAATTCAGCTTTTACCCGTTTACTCCCTAAAAGGGCCGAATTTCAAAAAAGTACCAGACACCTGTCCGCTAATTTTTTTAAAGAACACCGATAAGTATTACATTTTTTTTGTATCTCTTTTAGTTTTGGATATATAAGATTACCGAATTTTCCCGTTTTTACCCTTTTTTACCCCCTAAGCATTCGAATTTCCTAAAATCCCGTCTTAGTGGATCGATTTGGGGTGTGACCAATCTCTGGGCCAAATTTCAAGTGTTTAGCTTCAGGCGTTTAGGCTGTGCGATGATGAATCAGTCAGTCAGTCAGTCAGTCAGTCAGTCAGTAACATTACAATTTTATATATATAGATAATTCTAATAAAATATAACTCCTTTATTGACTTATTTTACCCAGATTGTATTAAAAATATACAGGAAATTTATTTTATAATAAATAGTTTTATACCTATGATAGCTATTTAAAATTAAGAACTTAAACAATAATTTTTGAAATTAAGAAAGCGGCCATGAATAATAAAAAATTTAAAACTATTTACTACCTACCACTTAAGGAATGTACTATAGGCAAAAGATATTTAAAAATTTTTTTACACTTCACATTGTTAAAAAATTAACCGAATTCGAAACCTAAAACATCATCTAAACTATAATCAAATAGTTTAAAATCATCGGCATATATCTCGTACAAATGACGAATAGCACTTATGGGAAGAGGATCAAAATATTTTCGTACATAAGCACGAGTTGTCGAGGATTTGTGGGCGGGAAATGTTAAATTTTCAGCGCCGGTTAAGTAGAGAGTCAAAGCAGAATCATCCAATAAGGTTTCATATTTGCCTGAAAATATATACATACATATATTTTTTAATTATTTGTTGAAAATTTAACAATAAGAACGTTAAACTCTTACCTATAACATTATATTTCATGGCGCAAGGATTACATAATTTAGCAATCGGTTCCCAATGTTCATTGTAGGATGATTTATTGCCTAAACTTACTTCGGGCGTTAATAAATATTGTACAAATTCGGCAAATGAAACATCATCTCCATACTCCAAGGAATGATTACTAGCATCTACACGAAATGCTTTAACGATTTGTTTTCCAAATCTTCGCTGAAAATAACGAGCGTTTGCAGTATCGCCTTCTAGTTTATTGCGATATGCCGACAATAGTCTTTCAAATGGATGGCGAACGAAAAAAAATCTTGTATAATCTGAAAGCACTTCATGTTTCTCATTTTCATTTAACGAACTAAATTTTTCAAACATGCCCTGTGAATGCACCAGAAAGCTGGGTATTTGTAATGGATCTGTTCCGTTTCTCCAAGTGCCATTGAGTATCATTAGAACTCGTTTCCAATTGGTACAAGCAATCTACATAGTATTTAAAAAGAGAAAATTTATAAATTATTATAGAAAGGAAATTATTCATTGTAATTATTTTCACAGGCAATTAATACAACTACATACATAGATATTATTCGTTTGTTTATACAAGTGTGTATGCATGTATGTATATATTAAAAATTCAGGTTTTTTTTAAGAGTGTGTTTTAAAGAAAATACCAGTGCAAGGCGAATTTACTTCAGGTGGTGTCGAAAAGACAGCCGGTTATTTTTTTTGGTCATGCCAGATATGTCAAAAGTTTTGTTTACATGTGCTTTTTAAAATTGTGTTTTTAAATAAACATTTTGTTTAACAACTTATTAATGAAAAAATAAAACAATAAAGAGATGATTAAAGAAACTATATATAAAAATTAAATACAAATCGTTTTTACATCACAAAAAATAATTTTTACAGTCTTCACTATATCTTAATGGTATTTTTATGTTTATGTTCAGTTTTAATATTAAAATGCATAAACTGGACGCAGGAAAAAACGGTTTAGATTATTTTTAATACAAGATCCAATTCAACCGAATTTGCAATTTAATGCTCACAAAATTCTCACAAGCTTATGTTATAAAAACTGTGTTTTTCTTAATTTAAAAAAAAATTTAATTTTTTTAATATTTTTACTCAAATATTTTTATTAATTTTTAGTCTAGTGATGCCACATAAATTTTTTCTTCAATCCCAAATTTAAAATAAAAATTTCTTATAATATCCCCTTCAAAAATAAAAAGCCCACAAATACATTATTTTTAAGAAACTATTTAGTTTTAAAGTAACATATAAGTGGGGATTAATAATTATCTTATAAATTTGTCATTTAAATTTATATAAGTAGGTATAGGTAAGTAAACTAAAACAATAATGTCATTTTACCAATTTTACAATTTGGTAATTATCTTTCAAATTTTGACCAAAAATGTACGTTTTTAAGGGAGAGGGAAAGTTGATCATTCAGTTAATCTTAAATATTATTAATACATTTTTAGTTTATTGTATGACTACTGGTTAATATTTAAAACTAAAAGCATCATGTACATATAAGCAAACATTCTTCTAGCATTAACTACCCGTCTCCACTATCCATCAACTTGGTTAGAACAGCATGTCGCACATGAATTCTACTCGTGTAGACTGTTCATGTTCATGTTTCGTCCATGTGCTGCCATCGTTGCCCAAACATTCGTCTTAGCATCCATGTGCGCCATGATGTTGGCCATACAATGTATTTTCTGTATACAAACAAACGCCACAACAACAAAAATTGTGGTCAATCAGAACATTAACATCAACACGTATTCGCCACATACAAGAACGTGAACAAATTAATACCGTTGCTCTGCCGGCGTTATGGTCATGTCATGTTCAAATCGAAAGTGCATGGAGACGTGGGGTAATGGAGTACCAGCCTGAAAATTCCCGTTTAACTATTCAATATTGTTTACGAACATTTTAAGTTTTGACATTTCAAATATGGAGAATTAGGGTTATAATAACGACCCCACAAATACATCCATTGAATGCGTTAAATATCCATTGGCTAAGCCATTATATTGGTGGACATACGTTTGAAAGTATTTTTACTTATTAGAGTATTAACAGGTCAACCTAAACAAAAGGAGAAAATGTTTTTTATATAAGAAAAATTCTGCTGCTGCCACATTTTAAATAAAAAACTATATTGCGTTCAGTAAATCCGATTTTTCAGCCGTCCGAAATTGAATTTGCTCTATAATTTGTTTATCATTTATACATAAATTGTATTAAGTTTTGTACATGAAAACTCTTACAGAAATTATATATGTTGGACTGTAAAAGAAACAAAACGATCAATAATTTTCCCAAATAGAAAAATATGTAGTTTGTTTTTACATTCTCAATTAAAATCCGAAATTAATTTTTGTTATCTAATTTGATATTAGAACCCCAAATCTGGTAGCCCTGCTTTAGTCAACTGTTTTATACAAGGCGAATTCATATATATATAAATTCGCCTTGTTTTTGACATTACACGACCGAAAAATAAAAACAAAATACATGTTGTTTTTTGTGTTGTTGACTTGTTGTAGTCTCGCCACCACCCAAGGCGAATTTACACAAGGTAAACTCATCTCGTCAGCCGTTCATCAGCTGTATCCACGGCGAATTAAAAAAACGCTGAAACGTCAAAATATTGTTTTGTTCAAGGCGAATTTATACAAGGTAAGTGCAACTCTACAACTACAAAAAGTCCCATGTATTTTGTTTATGAAATTTTCCGACTTGTTGTCAAATTTCAGTACAGAATCAAAACAATATTTTGACGTTTCACCGTTTTTTTAATTCGCCGTGGATACAGCTGATGAACGGCTGACAAGATGAGTTTACCTTGTGTAAATTCGCCTTGGTTTTGTTTCTATACTGAAATTTGACAACAAGAGGGAAAATTTCATAAACAAAATACATGGGGCTTTTTGTAGTTGTAGAGTTGCACTTACCTTGTGTAAATTCGCCTTGCCACCACCTGAAGTAAATTCGCCTTGTACCAGTGGTTGCTTTTTTATGGCCCACTTTGATTGATTTATTATTTATTTACTTTAAAATTACTATTGGCCTGTTTAACCAAACTTTATGCAGGGATCTTTATTTCTATTTAGTATTCCACATTTAACTAAACAATCAGGGGTGTGCTGGAAATCGAAAACGTAAAACGCAAGAATTTGGAAGTTGTTTTTAATAACTTTTAATCTAATTTTTTTATTTTTGTTATAAACTTCTGTTTATTTTATTTATTTTATTTATTTTTACATTACCAATAACCTAGCCTTAAAGGCCATAATCGGTTACAAATTTCTACTAATAATTGTAAACAAAAATTAATATATAAATGTATGTATGTATATAAAAATTAAAATATATTAAAGTTAAAATATAATAACAAAAGGGTTAGATAGCTTCATTAAAATGTAAGAGTTTAAGCTATGAAAAATCCCAAAACAAACGATTCAGAAAAATTATATGAAAATTTTATATGTAAATACATGTACATGCACACACATACATATATATACACATACATATATACATATGTATATATATATATATATATATATATATATATATATATATATATTACTTTCAATTATTTAAGCTTGAGGTCTTTTTTTATATATATATATGGGGGATTTCATGTCAAGTGACCCAATTTTGAAATCAATGTCTTCCGATTTGGATGAAATTTGCATCAAGGTTAGTCCTATTGGATAGTAGTTTAGACACAAATTTTCAGCAAGATCGGTCTAAAAGTTTCTGAGTTAGTGGGGGTCAAAATTTGACATTTTGGCCATACAGGTGTTCTTTCTTATCCATGTAACTTATTACCTATTAGTGTTAGCAAAATTTGTCCCAAGTAGCTTCGATAGCTATTTGATCCATCTTTTGAAAAAAATTTTTTTTGTTTTTTTAAAAAATTTTTTTTATTTTTTTTTTTTAAATTTAAAACTTTTTTTTATTTTTTTTTTTAGCGGGAATGTTTTTTTTTTTTTTTTTTTGTTCAAAAGAAAGCTTATGTCTTTTCCTTTAAGGTAGTTTTGGTCCCTTTTTGGGATGCGAGCGGCTTCTGTATAAAAAAAAATAATTTCTAACTCTAGACAAGGGTTTTTCAATTTTTAGCATATGCAGTGTTCTTTCTCATCCATTTAACTTATTACCTATTAGTGTTAGCAGAATTTGTCCCAAGTAGCTTCGATAGCTATTTGATCAATATTCTGAAAATATTTTTTTTTGTTTTTTTAAAACTTTTTTTTTTAATTTTAAATTTTTTTTTTAAATGTAAAATTTTTTTTTTTATATTTTTTTTTATCCGGAATGTTTTTTTTTTTTTTTTTTTTGTTCAAAAGAAAGCTTATGTCTTACCCTTTAATGTAGTTTTGGTCGCTTTTTGGGATGCGAGTGGCTTATGTATAAAAAAAATTATTTCTAACTCTAGACGAGGGTTTTTAAATTTTTAGCATATGCACTATTTTGAATTTTTTCCTATTTGTGTTTAAGTGTTTCTAAAGCCTTAAAAATAAAACGTTTGCAAAGAAACTAGACAAATTAACCTTTCTGACGGTATGTTACAAACCCAATTACTATTTTATACCTTCGATACTATAATGCCCACAATATGTTAATCCCAGGAATAAAATCACTTTTTTCTGTAGAAATGTTGACAAATAATTCTTTTTTTAATTTTTCCTACATAAATTTTATTAAATTATTTATCTTTATCTTTTTATTATTATTATTAGAAATTATTATTATTATAATTATATATTAATTTAATTATTATTACAAATTAATAAAAAGAATTTAATTTGTCAACATTTCTACAGAAAAAAAGTGATTTTATTCCTGGGATTAACATATTGTGGGCATTATAGTATCGAAGGTATAAAATAGTAATTGGGTTTGTAACATACCGTCGGAAAGGTTAATTTGTCTAGTTTCTTTGCAAACGTTTTATTTTTAAGGCTTTAGAAACACTTAAACACAAATAGGAAAAAATTCAAAATAGTGCATATGCTAAAAATTTAAAAACCCTCGTCTAGAGTTAGAAATAATTTTTTTTATACATAAGCCACTCGCATCCCAAAAAGCGACCAAAACTACATTAAAGGGTAAGACATAAGCTTTCTTTTGAACAAAAAAAAAAAACATTCCGGATAAAAAAAAATATAAAAAAAAAAATTTAAAATTAAAAAAAAAAGTTTTAAAAAAACAAAAAAAAATATTTTCAGAATATTGATCAAATAGCTATCGAAGCTACTTGGGACAAATTCTGCTAACACTAATAGGTAATAAGTTAAATGGATGAGAAAGAACACTGCATATGCTAAAAATTGAAAAACCCTTGTCTAGAGTTAGAAATTATTTTTTTTTATACAGAAGCCGCTCGCATCCCAAAAAGGGACCAAAACTACCTTAAAGGAAAAGACATAAGCTTTCTTTTGAACAAAAAAAAAAAAAAAAAAAACATTCCCGCTAAAAAAAAAAATAAAAAAAAGTTTTAAATTTAAAAAAAAAAAATAAAAAATATTTTTTAAAAAAACAAAAAAAATTTTTTTCAAAAGATGGATCAAATAGCTATCGAAGCTACTTGGGACAAATTTTGCTAACACTAATAGGTAATAAGTTACATGGATAAGAAAGAACACCTGTATGGCCAAAATGTCAAATTTTGACCCCCACTAACTCAGAAACTTTTAGACCGATCTTGTTGAAAATTTGTGTCTAAACTACTATCCAATAGGACTAACCTTGGTGCAAATTTCATCCAAATCGGAAGACATCGATTTCAAAATTGGGTCACTTGACATGAAATCCCCCATATATATACATATATACACACACATATGCATACACACGCACATATGACTAAGTAACAAAATAATGAAAATTTTAATAATGAAGAAAAATATTAAGTGAATATTTCTTAACTCTCAGAGTATACATAACGATTTATTTTGTGTTCATAAAGAAAATACTACACAACAAACTTCACAGAAATAAATTTTCAATATTATGAATTTAATCCTTTAATGCATATTCAACACATAAATAGAATCACTTATATAGAAGATTGATTTCTTGAAAGTTCCAGAAAAAGTCTTTTTTTATATGTGTTAGCAGAAACACCAAAAGTTTTCAAAAAGTTAGGCAACTTATTATAAGATCGCGCAACTCTAACATAAAAAGAACGCTCCAATACGGCAGATAATTTTGGTATCTTTAACTGTCTATTCCTCGTTGATCTACAAAATTCAAATAACTGAATTAAATATCCAGGAGTTTGCAACCTATAAGACTTGTAAAAGTGAACAAGATTTCTAAAATTAATGAACTCTACAAAAGAAAAACCTAAAAATTTTAAAACAAATGGTGAGACATGCTGTCTTATTCTCAACGAGTAAAAATATCGCATAACTCGATTAAAAACCAATTTTACTTTTTTTTAGAATATAGCCAACTGTTCCAGAGTACACCTCCAAACCATATAAAAAAACTGGCATTATAAGACCATGAACAATTTGTTTCTTAACATACGTTGGCAACATTAAATCTGTATTGTACAATTTACGTAAAGTAAAATTCACCTTGGATATTATGAAATTAACATGACCTTCAAATGATAATTTAGTGTCAAGTATTACACCTAGGCAGTTAAGACGATCAACAAACTCAATTACACCACCACTTAAGCCTACAGTACACGGAATGTAAAAAGCCACATGCGTATGTCGATCTGACGTAATTTTGTCGTCATCACACATCACGAACTTGCTATTGAGGCTTTGTAGTGACGTCAAAATTACGTCAGAACGACATATGCATGTGGCTTTTTACATTCAGTGTACTGTAGGCTTTAGAGTAATAGTAAACTCAGAACTACTACACTTGCCAAACAACATAGCCTTAGTTTTACCAGTATTAACTACAAACGCATTATCCAGAACCCAACTATCCAACAATTGAACTGTATAATTGATCACATTTTGCAATACATCAGAAAATTCAGGTGTGCCCTTTAACCCTTTCGCTATTTTGTTGCCATATGGCAACATCAAGTTTTTTGACCTGTAGCTTTATTATGTTTCAATAAATTCATGATCTAAAAGTTATTTTTAATATTTGTATACATTAAAAACAAGAATATATCAAAATATTTATATGTTAGACAACTCACAGAAAAATAATTAATATTGAACTACCTTTTCATTGACCTCACCATTTTTTCTGAAAAAATGCTTTTTTTTAAATATGTTGTTAAATAATATTTTGCAATATTAAAAAAAAAAAATAATAGTTATAGACCAAAAACACATTAGATTATGCATATAAGCCTAAAACTTAGCTTTTTAATAACGAATAAGAATTTAACAAATTTTTCAAATAAGCTTGTTGCCATATGGCAACAAAACATTTTTGTGTATATACAATTTACCAAAAAAAAACGTTACTTTATTTTGTGTGCGGTTTCATTTATATTTTATTTGCCAACATGATATACGTCTTGTGAAATAGTGAAATCGAAAAAAGCTTGATAAATTTTGAAGACTCAGATTTATGAGATATAGAAGAATTAGAGGAAACAAATGTTTTAAAAGATTTAATAGAAACTTTTGATCAAAATGATTCTTTTATAAGGCAAGAAATATTACAAGGGGAGAACTTCGAAGTTACAGTTAGTAATAATGAAATATGAAAATATGAAATATGTTGCTAAACAATTTAATGACTTCCGATGGAGAAAATGTCCCTGGACCACACCCGAAGCGCCATTTAGCTGTGAGCACTCTACCCATCGCGAAAAAGTTCCTGTGAAATATTTTTTGGAATATTACACAGAAGAATTTATTTCAGCGTATAACAAAAGTATGGGCGGAGTTGATAAGTTAGATTTTTTACTTTCGTTATATAGAATTTCTATAAGATCCCGAAAATGGACCCTCAAATTATTTGACCATTTTATTGACTTATCAATATGTAACTCCTGGCTAGAATATCGAAAAGACTACGAAGTAAACAATGGAAAAACAAAAGATTACATGGATCTCTTACGTTTTCGAAATGATATTGCGGAGGGACTTTTGGCACTATCAAATGTAAATGTTTGCTCCCGCAAAAGAGGAAGACCTAAAACGTCTACAGGTGTAGGTGACTTAGACAGCCCATCGACGTCAAAAGACATATGAAACAGCACCATCAACTTCTGTCCGATATGATGGAAATCAACATTGGCCAGAATATATAGAAAATAATAGCAGATGCAAGCATAAAGGCTGCCATGGATATTCCAGATATAAATGTTCAAAATGCAATGTGCATTTGTGTATACCAAACAAGGACCGAAATTGTTTTCGAGAATACCACAATTTTATCAAATAATATAATTTTATAAAGTTTTGTAATTACTTTTGAATGAATTTTACTATTTTTAAAGTTTTGTATTGATTTCTGAAAAAAATATTGATTGACTTTCAAAAATATTTATTAGTTTTACACAAGGTATATTTACACAAGGTAGACTTATTTGGGAGTGTAGACATGCTGCTCTATAAAAAGAACCGAGTTGTCAAAATTGTCTTCATATAAAACAAAAACCATTTAACGCACACATGTATAATTTTGGCTCATATACACACAATTTGACGTTTAGGTTCCAACTAGGGGTAAACAGCTGACAAACATATGGGCCAACGAGTTTACCTTGTGTAAATATACCTTGGTATTACTTTTTCTGTTATGAAAAAAAAAATTTTAAGTTATTTTTTTTAAAGTTTATTTGAAAAGTATGACTAAAATGCCAAAAAAATTGTTTAAACTAGTCAAAAAAATTTTTTAAAACAACATAAAAAAAAAAAATTTTTAACACATTAAAAAAAATTGTTGCCATATGGCAACAGTCTGAAAATCCATATTTCTGAATTTTTTTTAAATTTTTTTTTTTTATTTTGGTTTTATTGATTAAAACTATTAAATATTTGTAAAAATTGTATTTTTTAGATAATGATCTACTCTATCAAAAGCCTTAGTAAAATCTAATGACAATAAAATACAAACACCTTCATTAGCTAAATTATTGCGAATATTATCTGTTAAGCCAAGCAGTAAAGAGGTAGTACTCCTATTAGCTCTAAAACCAGATTGACAATCATGTAGATAATTATTATGATCAATATGTTTCAAAAGTTGAATCTTCATAAGATGCTCCACAATTTTAGATAGAACAGGCAATATGGATATCGGTCGTAAGTCGCCAGAGCCAGTTGTTGAATTATTTTTACTTATGGGTACTATCCTCGCAATCTTCCAAAATAACGGAAAATTCGACGTTACCAATATTGTATTGACTAAATGAAGTACGTAGCTCCCAATAATTGGCATCAAAATCCTGATAAACTTAAGCCTAAAGCCATCTTATCCAACAGCATTTGACTTAATTAAATAAATTGATCTATCCACTATTCTATTGCTATTATTAATTTGATTGGATGAAAAGACATAATTTAAATAGTCAGGATCAACGTGACCTAACCTGTCATCATTAACTCCAATTCCATGCCTATTCAGGATTGTCCAAATATCCTTAGCGTTTTTATTCTCAAACATAAAACTATGCACCCTCCTTTTTACTTTCCTAATAACAGATTTTACGCGATTCCTACAGCGACAAAAAACCTTCCAATTACCATCCGTTCTATTCAATAAATAGGTCCTATAAGCAAGGTCCCTAAGAGAAACATTGTATTGAATCTCTGGATCATTAGTCCAAGACTCACTACGATTGCTAAAAAAACGTTTCCTTAAGGGAACAAGAGAATGTAAATTTCCTAAATTATAAGTTAAAATGTTTAATTGCTCATCAACATTACTAGTCAGATACATATCATCAAGGTTACAGTCCAACAATGCAAATTGAAAAGAACTAATATCTACCGCATCATAATCATAAAATTGATAAAATCTTCTATGCTCAGATAATAAAATTTCAAAAGACAAAAAAATAAAAGAATGCCGCGTTATACCAGGACATTGAAATTGCCCAGTAGATTTTACTAAGTTAGTAGAAGACACCAAAAAATAATCAAGAAGAGAAGTGGTATTGTTAGTAACATACGTTGGCATAGAATTATGTATTAAGAAGAGATTCAATCTACTACAAATATTTCTAACATTAAAACCTTTATCAACATCAAAAAGATTATTGTTGAAATCTCCCATAATAACAATATTGGAGTAACGTACAAGCACCTCAGATATCTCCTCTTCAAATGCATCAAAACTACCATGAGGTAAATATACAACACCCACCAACACCTTCACTTCGTTAAAAACAAGTTCAACAAAGAGACATTCAGCAACTCCATAACCCTCACCAACAAATACAACCTTATGTTTTATATTTTCCGAGACATAAAGGGCCACTCCTCCACCTCTACTGTTTAACCGATCATTTCTGTGGCATATATATCCTGATATATTAATAGCATTAGAAGATATTTCATCACGTAGCCAGGTTTCAGTAAAACCAGCAACATTTAAATATCCACCATCTAATATTTTTCTAATTTCATTAAACTTAGAAGAGTTCGGTCTTAAATTAAAACTTGTACAATTTAAATGACCGATGTTAAGATTTTGCTTAAAATAAATCAATTGGGATTTTAAATAACTATTATCACTTACAACATTTCCTAGATTTTGCCTTAAATTCATAGCAATTACAAAAATTAAAAATACAGTTATTAAGATAATTAAAAATAAATAATTAACAAAAAGCAAATAATAGAAGAATCTACATAAAAATAGAAAACAAATTTAATGAAAATAGCAGTTAAACGAACTTTATTAGGCCAACTCAAACCAACATTCTACTAATATACATATCTATGTTTTTATAATTATATAAAAATATAAAGTACTTTATACAAAGAGTATTCAAAAAATATAACACTAAAACAAATTTACATCAACATTAAGTACAATAAGCAATTTTGCTTTGAACTGGCCTAATATATTTCCTGAAAGAATAGCAAACAAATAAATCAAAAAATATTAAGTAGTTTCACAATGGGCAGTACAGTGTCCAACTATGCAAATGTTTTATTTTACTTCACATGCACAAAAAACCCCCTGAGCAAAAATATTAGTGCACATTTGCTTAGTTGCAACAATTGCAAACAACAATGTTAGACATAATAAGGGATATATTGTTTGTTAAGGAACTTACAAGTTCAAAATGTTCGTGATTTTGATAAGATAGAGAAATAAGTTTAAATAATTTAAAAAGAAAAAAAAAAAAAAAAAATTATTAATATGCTTACATAAAATAATAAACAAATGCAGATTTTTGACAATGCTGCCAGAGGTTTTTTTTTTGTGTTACCAGAAAAAAAATTTTCAGATAGATAGTACATTTTCAGAAAAAATAAAACAATCATAATATGCACTGCAATGTCCATCCCGATTACCCCTATTAATTTTGTTTAACTGCAATAGAAAGAAGTGTGTGAATTAAAATCTAATAATAAAAAAAGGTTCAGTTATGTAGAATCTGCATTAGCAAGAATTGAGTTATTAACAGATGAAAAAGAAATTTAATAGAGAAATACTTGTCGTAAATTCTTTTATTTCTGAAATCTTATTAAAAAAACGACTATTAAAATTCTTGCGTTCTACGTTTTCGATTTCCAGCGCACCCCTGAAAATTTTTTTTATAATTTTTTTTTTTCAAAATTATTCTTATCAAATAAAACTACTATATATTAATTTATTTTCTGAACAAAATGTTTCCGAAAGGTATCTTTAAAACTTTTGTTTGAACCTTTTTTAAATATACGATAAGAAAGTAATCGAATAAAAAGTTTATTTACTTTTTATTAACATTAATATTATGATTTGTTTATTTTATTATACCCACACCACAATAGTGGAGAGGGTATTATGCATTTGTGCTGATGTGTGTAACGCCTTAAAATAGTGGTCCTAGACCAACCTTAAAGTATACCGATCTACTCAGAATCACTTTCTGAGTCGAACTAACGATGTCCGTCCGGCTGGCTGGCTGTCCATGTAACCTTGTGCGCAAAGTACAGCTCGCAACTTTGGAGATAACTTGATAAAATTTGGGTCATAGGTTCTTATTGGCACAAGGACCAAGCCTATTGAAAACGGGCCAAATCGTAGGACCACGAGGGAAGATAGGGGGAAATTTCTTCCTCTCAGAAACTATCAAGCTATACAGTTTTAAAAAAATAGGACCACAAGGGGTGATAAGGGCAATTTTTGTCTCTCAAACCGATTTTAATGTAATTTAAAACATAGATAGATCCATATCTATATGGACGCATAAGCTATACAGTTTTAAAAAATATAGGACCACAAGGGGAGAAAGGGGCAATTTTTGCCTCTCAAACTGATTTTAATGAAATTTAAAACATAGGTAGATCCATATCTATACGGACACATAAGCTATACAGTTTTTCAAAAATAGGACCACAAGGGGATGTAGGGGGCAATTTCTGCCTCTCACAAACTTTCAAACCGATTTTAATGAAGTTTTTAAACATAGAGAAATCCATATTTATATGGACACATAAGCATGATGTGTTTTTAAGTACTGTTGTGCTGGGTATCATATGGTCGGGCTTGACCGACTATACTTTCTTACTTGTTTTTTAAACAAAAAAAAAACAACTACATATATGCAATAATTTAATAAATAATTAAAGAGAATATCTGCATTTGCCCCTGAACATATTGTCTGCTTTCACACGTTTCATCTTTTGATGCTCAACTCTTATGTTTTTAGGTGAGGGAAGAAAGAAGAAAGGGGGTTGGTACGGAGATGCCTGTACTCGGTCAGTACGCTTTGTGTTTTTATTCGTTGGCATATGCACAAGGATGGCTGTATGTAATTTTTTTCTTTTCTTTTTCTCTTTGATTCGCTGTATAACTTTAAATTGGTTGTCTAAAATAAAAAAAAAAATAGTGAAATGTATTTAATATGTCCGTTTTAATTAATAAAACATTTTTGTCATTATTTTTGAACATATTTTACAAAAACAATATCATAAAATGCAAACACCTTTTAAAATGTGATTTTATATTTGGTTTAAAGAAGGGCAAATCCAACAATAAATGTTCTTACTTTATGAATGGTTTATTAAAGGTTCAATAGACTATTTTTCGTTTATGAATACAGCTTTAGCAATTTTTGTTAAAAAACGGTAAATTAATCATCAATAAGTTTTTATGAATACGGCTGTAAATCTTAAAGCAAAATTTTAGAAATTATTGTAATTATTTCTTAAAAAAATTATATGTACAGGTATAAAAATGAGGTAGCAAATTGTTGATTTTTTAAAAGATTTTTTTTTAAACTTGCCCCCATCAGTTTTTTCTAATAAAAGAACTTGTTTTTTGTCTTACTCATGTTCTATGTTTGTTAAGTAATTCGGCAATAAAAATAAATACACAAAAAAATTCAATAAAAACGCAAATATGGAAAAGAATTTTATTTACATAAACTAGCTTTGCCCGCCCAGAATTAATTTTTGACTTACTATAAAAAAATATAAAGCCTGTGTCTTTTATTGTTTGTAGATCGATCTACATATATTTTAAATTTCATGAAAATCGGTAAGATAGTTTTGGATAGGCAGAAATTGCCCATATGTCCCTTTATATTCCTAGCTTTGAACAACATATAAATAAACCCCGTGTGTTCTATTTACGCTGAAATATATATTCAAATTTCATCAAAAGTGGTTAGAGAGAGAGGCAGTAATTGCCCCTATGACCCCTTCTTAGTCCTAGTTTTAAAAATATAAAAAGCCTATATTTATAGTTTCATCAAAATCGGTTCAGCTATATAGCCGATAACGCGTAGCAAACGTAAAAGTCACTTTTGCATTCGGCCAGAGGACGGTCGAGCGGAGAGATAGACTGGACGCGGAATGGATGGAAAAAAGCGTACTCGCGTTAAATGGCTTTGTTTTTCTTTTGAGTACGGAAATATCTTCTGAATATAGCAGCTTTAGCTCCTCTCCAGGTAGAGAACGACAAAGTACCAAAAAAATCTCTCTTACAGATTCGTATTCACTCAGGACATTGCATGATTTTTTATGTTTCTAGGTCCAATATTAACGGAAATTCAAAAAGTACCAGCTGAAGAACAAAAAAGAACCAAAAAAATCCCTTTTAAAGATTCTCATTCACTCAGGACCTTGCATGTTTAATTTTATTTTTTTAAGTCCAATACTAACGTTAATTCAAAAAGTACCAGTTAAAGAACAAAAAAGTACCAAATAGTTCACTCATAGTCTTATCACTCAGTGCATGTTAAATTTTAAGTTTCTAGGTCCAATATTAACGGTAATTAAAAAAGTACCAGTTGTAGAACCAAAGAAATTTAACTTTTCGTATTTCCCCTTTTTGGACTTTTTACTCCTCAATAAAGTGTTAAAAAATTTTAAAATTGTAGTGGGAGCCCATAATTTAATACGTACATATATTTCTAAGAATGGAAAAAATGTTTTGTAAAAGAAGTAACATCAATAGTTACGATTTTCCCCCCTTAAATGTTTGAATTTCGAAAAAGTACCAAGTTCGCATTTGTATTTTTTTAGATAAGTTTCGAATGTGATCCAACCTTTATTTCTATGTTTATTGCTTTTAAATATAGATGGGATGACAAAAAATATTCAAATGCAGGTCTTACCCGTTTACTACCTAAATTGGCCGATTTTCAACATACAAACATTACAGCTTTATAATAATATGTAGTATAGAAGTATAGATATATATAAATCATATTTTATGGAAAGTTTTTTTGCCTCATTAGTTTTTCGAAATTTAGTTCTTTGAATTTTATGGTATTTAATTGAATGAATTATAAAATTGAATTTAATTACTCAGGGCAACACACATAATTTTTCAGAGTTCTGTTGATAGTTCTTTGTTCAATTAAGAGTGCTGATTATTTGGTTTTTTTTCTTGCCGAATCAACTATTTTGATTTTAAAAAACTAAAATAAAAAAGAAGTTTGAATGATTTAACCTAAAACAAAATAGTTTTAACATTCTTGCCACAAGATATCCTGCAAGCGAGATGTCCGGATATATTCAATAATGTGACTCTTCTATAATAAAGAGGGATTCGATAATCGAAAAAAGAAAAACATAATGGGTATTATATTTAAAAAAGGAATTTGAAAATAAATACCCTGCAAAAAATGAAAGATGGGTATTATTTCGAAATTCTGTTTAAAAGTTTTTTGAAACCTAAAAATCACAGTATCGTTAGTGACGAATAGTGTTTATGAGCCTAAAGTGCTACTCAGAAAAAAAGCCATAAAGTAAGATTTTTTTCCTTAAAATTTTTCCAAAAAGAAAGAAAAATTGAGAATGTATCATCTTTAAGTAGTTATGCAGAACAATTTATGGGGTTTCACTAGAAAATAATGAGCATAGAACAAAGCTCTAAAATACAGAACTGTTCTGTATAATATAAGATGGATGGTCACCGTAGGGAAATTATTTATTAAAAAAAAATTATGATTCAGTGCTTTTCGCATTACCAGCTATCAATACAAGTTATATTATTTATTCACACGTGTGTCATAAAATAAATATTTATTTCAGCACTTGAATAGCAAAACAAAAGTAACATTCTACTAAGTTTTAAGAAAAAAAAAAAAAAACAACAACAAATTGTCATAAACTTAATCATATCCGTCTATTATTTGAAGAGTAGACAGTGGTTCCACCCAGCTCTATAATAATTGTGATACATGCAATTCACTTTAAGTGATAAAGATTCATCACACTGCATTGCAATCAGTCATTTATTAAGTCAGGGTTCACACGATTCGAATTTTGAGTTTTTGAAGATTGAAAATAGATTAAACAGCGTTGGTATGGAGATCCTTGTACTTGTGTTTTTATTCGTAGTTATATTCAGAAATATGGCTGCAAGAAATTTTGTTGTTCTTATTCTCCGCAATTCGCTGTGAAGGAAATTGTTGTTGTTTTAAAGAATATATATTCGAAAAAAGTTCGCTGCATGCATGGTGCGTGTAACAATTTCGGCAACTTTAAAAGGAAATTGGAATGAAATTGTCCAGCAAATGTTGAAGCGTGTCAGCCCTGACTAAGTATTTACAGCTTGATTTCTTGACATATTTTCTAATATGTATGTATGTTTCGTCGATATGTTGACAAAAGAACATAGAATTTCACCTTGTCAAGATAATCATACATTCTATAGTCCATTGTATATTTCACTATTGTATTGCAATTATGGTTTGTTTATGAATGCAGAGAATAATTTACAGACAGTAACAGAGTTTTTACATACAAATCAACTATAAAATATAGGAAAAAAAACTATAATCTTGCAATCTTTTGCTTAACTTGCCGGTCTGTTTTTAATATTTTTTTTTATTTAAATTTTGTTAAGGTGTAAACTCATGTGTAATAAAAAAAAAACATTAAATGGACAAGACCTCCGTGTCAAAAGTTTCTAGCGCTTTTGTACTTGCCTCATTTAATAAGTTAAATTCATAATAATTCGCTTAGTATTTTAATTTAATTTTGTATTTTTACATTTTTATGTTTAATAAACAAATTTTGTAATAGTTATATGAGTTTTTCATAACTAGTTTTTCAGTTTTATATGTGATACTATTATTTTTGTTTATTAATTTTTATTTTGCTGGCACTTTAAATAATGAAATGTTCACTTATGGAAATAATAAAATTAAGCTTATTATTTTGGTTAATGTGTAAAATGTTTTGGGAACAAGTTTTGTATTGAATAATACTGAAATATAAAACGACGGCTTATGCATATTCAAAATCTTTTTTTTTTTAATTCATTCGTTGTTGTTGTTGTTACATTCAAATTATTAATCTGAAATTTCTGCTAGAAAGTGAAAGTCAAGAGCAACTTCAGCAAGACGAGATTTCAAACCAAAGGAACTGTGACAGTAACTAGTCTCACGCCGTCAAATCCGGCAAACACGGTTGGCGGTGTTATGGGGTCAGTATGGTCTATGCAAGACAATACAAGTATGAAACGGAATTGATGTCGTCTTTATAAATGTCGTTGTTCTAAGCTGCCATATATTCGTAACGGAACTGAGCAACAAATATCAACAAGTTAAATATTTTAATTTGTGACGCAGAGAGTGTAGTTTTTTTTGACAAGCATATTTTCTGAATCTATAATATATTGCGATTATTATATAACGAAAGCTAAATTAAGATCATTTTGTAATTCTAAATATTATTTTTAAAACGTCTTTTAAATATCTTTATTGTGATATGACATGGTTATTTATACTGCAATCCTATATTAATAACTTAAAAAAAAAACAATATTGAATAGAAGATCGCAATATTGACATTATATTTAATATAATAGGGTGCCCTGGTAGGCTAGTTGGTTGTGAGTGAGTCTATTAGGGGTTGAGTCTATTAGGGGTTGCGGGTTCGATTCCCGCAAGAGACTCTGGGGCCTAATTCTGGCAGTCGTGAACGAGTAATTTCTCGATTCGAAAGCAATTTGATCTCAGTCGATACTGAACGAATCAAAATTATTTTTTCAGTATTCTGAAACTCAAATTAATGCTTTACAACACTGAAAAAATAATTCCAATTCGTTCAGTATTGACTGAAATAATTAGATTTTAAATTGCTTTCGAATCGAGAAATTACTCGATCACGACTGCCAGAATCAGGCCCCTGGATTGTTTAACTACAACGTGCTGAAGGTCTACGTTACTATTGCTCGGTTAATTAAGTTAGAATATAATTTGTATTTGTAACTCTTGTTAAATAATAGACCCACCGAGCTCGGTTATGCTATTGAAGGAATAAAAATTTTAAAATAAATAAATAATTAGCCGACTGTAAAGGGTATGTATGTATATATAAAATTACCCTGTAGGAAGTCAAACACATTTTTAAGTATGTAACTTCAAACTGGTTTTTTTATAACCACATCTAGTTGATTAAGTGACTTTTTCCTTGTCGACGACTCATTATTTTAACGTTAGCTCTGCATGACTTTTTAGTTGACTACTAACTACTTATTTTCCAACCAATTTGTAGTTAATTAAAAGTATAGTCGGCTTATAATAAATTATTTAAATTTTAAAAAATGTTTGTCAAAAAAATATATGTACATTAAACGTACATATGTATATAACGGGTCCGCCATTTCATTATATTTTTCAACTAGTGCTTATTTCGTGAATGGTAACACTTAGCTCATGTCTGATTTGACAGATATGTAATTAGTTTTATCCTTCCGCTGAACGAATATGGTTGTGTATACGCTTGAACAACGCTGGTAAATATTGCGACATTATTTACTACAGAGTAATAACACAAACTAAAAACAAAGTATACTACTGCAATTCAACAAACTATATTTTGCTTTTATGCCATTATGTCAAATCAATTGCAGTTGGACGTTATAAAATCCACCCTTAATTTTTAAAACTCCTATTTTACATACTTCCACAAATCACACACATATTCAACACAATAATTACAAAAGTTATTTTTCTACAGAACTTGGCTGAGTTTCTCTAAGCTACAAGTTACAAATCTACAAGTAAAAAATACTTGAAACAAAAACAAAAATTGTAAATTTTTTGTTTTTTTACGGACTTTTTGCTTGTAGATTTATAAGTTGTAGTTTTGAGAAACAGGGCCCTGGAAGTGTGTGAATCGAAATTATTTTGTTTGTGTTATAAAGCATTTATTTGAGTTTTTACAACACTGATAATAATTTAGATTCGTTTAGTATCGACTGAAAGACCTCGAAATAAAATTGCTTTCGAATTGAAAAAGTATTCGATCACAAATTCCAGAATTAGCCCCCTGGTCCCGATAAGATTTAAGATGTTGGTATCTGAATGGCAATGCAACGCAGTTAAGGAAAGATATTTTTAATTTGTAATCTCGTACTTGAAAATGTGTAATTTCTTGTATTTAAAATCGCTTTTGAATGTCATTATGTTTAATATTGTACGATCATGCCTTTTAAAAATTGCTTTTATTTATTAAATTCTTTTAATTTTATGTTTAATGTTAAAATCTTTTATTCTTTGACCCATATCAATTAACTTTATGTCCTGTTGTATAGGAATACCAATAAATAAATATGAATTTTAAGCTGAAAGCCGAAGACAAATACCCGCACTAAGTTAAGCAGGCGGGACACAATTGCAAACTATAAAACTTCTAAAGATAGTCTTCTTTGTTTATAGTTCTTATTGATTTTGTTTTCTTAATCTTGTTTCGATCTGTTTAGTGCATAAAAGTGGTAGTTTTTGCAGACGGGTTTTTGATATTTTGAGTTATTTATTTTTTATAGTAATTTTTTTCGCTAAAAGTATGTTTGGTAAAATGTTCTTGTTGTATATATGTACATATTTGTAACTTGATAAAATTCTGTTTTGTGATCGTTTTTTGAGTCATTTATTTGCTTGAAAAGTTTTTTCAGTGAAAGTTGAAACAAAGAAGAAAGTATAGTCGGTCAAGCCCGACCATGATACCCTACACCACAGTATTTAAAAACAAATTTTCGAGAGTGTATGGCTACATAGGATCTGAATAGGGATATTTCTATGTTTTTAATTTCATTAAAATCTGTTTGATAGTTTCGGAGAAGCTGAAATTGCCCCCTATCTACCCACGCGGTCCTTTTTTTAAATGCATAGCTTATGTATCCATATAAATATGGATCTTTCTATGTTTAGAATTTCATAAAAATCGGGTTGATAGTTTCTGATAGGCAGAAATTTACCCACTAAAACATCCAGAATAGTGAACAACTAAATTTTTACACATGGGGTTCTAAAGAGTGAACACAACCTATCTCTATTATGTGAACAACTTGCAACCGTTGATTTTTTTTGTAACTGTTTGTTGCAAAGGGTGTTTCTTTAGATTGTCTCAACTTTGAGTTGGCATCACTGCTTTATTGGCATCACTGCTTTATTTATTTAAGAGCTAATAATTACTATTTGTTTAGTTTGCTTTGAAATTTTATTATGAATCGACTTACGACTTTTTATGAATCGAGCAACGCGCAAATTGTTGAAATTTTTAATCAAAATAATTCGGCATATGGACTAAAGCACAAATTGATATTGCTTTTAAATTTCCATTTATAATTTAATTTTGCGATGAAGCCGATTTACTGTTTAGTGCGCTTTATGGGCTGGCGGAGTCATTGGCCTATATGTCATCAAAAAAAAAGATTGAAAATTGGCGCCTCTACACGCCAGCCGTGGCGGTGACATAGCAGAAATCATATTTAAATTTCATAAAACTTTCTTTGCAATATAGTACGTTTCATTCATATTAAAAATATATTTCCTTGTTTTATTATGATTTATGCTTGTGTCACTCTTTAAAAAACACCCTTTATTAGAAATCTGTTCTTCCCCGAAATAAGCTAGTAAATGTGTATATACGAATGCAATGGAAAATTTATAAGATCGTTGGTGTTTGAAAAGTTATTGCTTAGAGTTAAAATAATACATCTGATATTAATGATATTTTGGCATTGCGAAACTGCAGGGACAAGGCATTACAGAAATCCCTTAAAGCAAAAAAATGTAACCGACTACTTTCATGTACATACATATATTATTAACAAACTAATATAAAATAAAAACTTAATATAGGTTTTTTATATACACATATTAAAAATGATTTGAAATACTTATTTTATATTGTCTCGATTATGTGAACTTTTCCATTTAGTAAACAGGCCCTGTCTGAATTAGTTCATATAAGCGAGCGTCTACTGTAGCTTCAAAAATACATTTGAAACAAAAACAAAAAATGGAAAATTGTTGCTCTTTTTAATGTCTTTTACTTGTAGATTTGTAACTTGTAGTTTTGAGAAACAGGGCCTAGTACTTTGCGCACAAGATTACATGGACAGCCAGCCAGTCAGCCGGACGAACATCATAAGATCGATTTAGAAAATGATTCTGAGTCGCGCGGTCTAGGACCAATATTTTAAAGTGTTACAAACATCAGCACAAACTCTCCTCTGTTGTGGTGTGGGTATAAAAACTGTCAAGCGGGGCAGCCGGCGGGTCAACCTAATTCGAGATATGTACAACATACATATCGTTTCCTGAAACGCAAAAGACCCTAACTAACCAAAAATTAAAAATCTACTTTTTCATTGATTCTGATGTATTGCATCAACACAATTGTCGACAAAAAGTTTTGAAATCTTTCGACCAAAATTTGCGATTTTATTAGCAAAAAACAAAAGGCCCTATCTACAACAGATTATGTGGTAAACGCCTTAAGGCATAACTAACATTTTACAAAATATGCAACATTGTCAATTATTAAACCAACTGGTAGGTTTTACAAGAAAAATGGAAGAAAAATAAGTTATAACAGTTTAAGGCGATTTATCAATTTTTCATTTTAAATATTTTTTGCTCAAACTGTAAAATTTTCAAAATGTTAGATAGGGTCTTTTGCGTTTTAGGTGACGATATATTCGCGTAACTCAAAAACGGTTAAGTTTATTGAATAAACTAAAAAAACCGAAATTCCGCAATAAAATTACTTTTAAGCAAAGCTAATTCTAATCTGTGCCGTCGTCTTAGGCCGAGGCCACGCAATGAGCGGCTAAGCGTCAAGCGTCTGAGCGATGAGCGTCAAATCGTCAAGTTTGAGCGGCAAGTGGCTTATTACTGAGCGTCATTTCTGAGCGGTTAGTTGTTAAAATGCTATTGTAAAGAGTGGATTGTTTAATGTTATTACGCGAAAATCGTATTCATATGAATTTAATGCGTTTATTAAGAAAAAAAAAAAAAACAATTTGCGGCCTGTTCGTCGATTTCGAGCGAAGACTTCGTTCGCTTAACTTACATTTAAAACAAAAACAAATTATAATATATATATATATATATATATATATATATATATTAATCGAAATCGGCGAACAGGCCTTGGTGTTCATCATTAACCATATATTTATATACAAATCTACCCAAATGTGAAATCCATTGATTTGCTGTTGCAAGCAGTTAACACTAGATTGACAAAACAAAAAAATAAATTTTCGGTTATATTTTTATTTTTAAAATTTGGTAATCTGTCTTGCCATAATAGCGGTCGGCTTTGTACAGATGAAATTGTAAGCTCCACATTCACTTTTGCCATGTTTATTCTTTGACGCTCAGAAAACAACTAAAAATTAGAACAAGTTTTATTCCTGAGCGACGCCGCTTAGCCGCTCAAAAATTTCGCTCGCATGCCGCTCATTTCGTGGCCACTTCAATAGTATTTCATATGTTTTAATTTTTTGACGCTCATCGCTCAGCCGCTTGACGCTTAGCCGCTCATTGCGTGGCCTCGGCCTTAGAAACAATTTTTTTTTGGTAAAAAAAAAAATAATATTTTTTTTTGCAAAATTTCGAAATTTTTGTTTTTTAAAACGGCATAAAAATCTGTCAACAACTTTTGATTTTATTTACAAAAGATGAAGATTTTAATTAAATTTAAGAATTTCACAAAACGCCATATTTGTATGGGAGCCCCCCAAAAGGTGGAGAAAAAGGGCAAGTATGTTTTGAGAAAATGTTAAAGACAAAAAAAAAATGAACGTCACACATAGGGGGTTTTTGCCAATCTAGCCGGACACTACTTTTTGTTTTAGCTTATATTGCTTCTTAAAAGTTATTGAGTGAACCTAGATCGATGCAACTTGGCAGAAATATGTGATATGTATTGTCATAGGCAGGTAAACCTCAAAAATAAATAAAATCGGACCAAGGAGGAAAAGGTTCCCCCTTGAAGAACTAATCCAACCTCTGAAAAATGCAATTTTTTTTTAAGTTTTTCCATACTTTTGCTTGGCAAATGCAACTTTTAACGTCGGTGAAAGTTAAAAAACCTAAAATTAGACCCACGAGATCGTAAAAGTACACTTTTCGCCCTCGCCCCCTTTTGAGGACGGTTACATAAAATAATATTTAAAAAAAAAATGTAAATATTAAAAGAATTAGATTACTAGCGCCTTAATACTATAAAAATGAAATTTTTGAACTTTTATGGTATCCCTCCAAACCCCCCCCCCCCCCGGAACGACCCTGTAAAAAAATTTTTTTTTTTTGCTAATTTCCAAAACATATTAATTTTGAAGATTTTATGTGACTTTTATGTATTTTATAGTATTTAATTTATCGGAAAATAATTAATATATTCGTAATTATAACTTATTTATAATAGTAACAGCAAATTTTATTTAAAATAATAACAACTAGTTTATTTAAAATAACTTCTCTTTTGCACTAAGATGATGATGAGTGCCATGGTTCTTCTTCGTCTGCTTCTTCAAAATCCTCTTCTGAATCTGCATTCTCTTCAGAGCCAAGTACAGGTGGAAGCATAAAAGAAATTGCTTCTTTGGTAAAAAGTAATGACTTTTTTTTTGGAGTTGGTCTTATACTAGTAATCAGTGGGTTAGAACTGAGCAAAAGTCTATTTATAATATCTTTGTTACACTGAACCCTCGAAAACTTTCTAGCAAAATTCTGCCTGTAAAGCCGAAAATGTTTATTTCGTGCCTCAGACGCTTCTTCTGATAATAGCCAGATAGGCAACAGTGCCTCACTCATTACAGTTGCGCCATGTATTAAAATCTTGAGCATTGTAGGTGTCATAGGATGCCAGGGATATAGAGTAACGTAAAGTTTTGCAGTGTCTAAGCAATAATTGGCAAGCTCGTGCAAATGGATTTTGTGACCACTTGTAATTACTTCAATAATAACTTTGATTCGGTAGATGAAATCCAATGCAATTCCAGTTATTTCTGCAGCTAATTCAGGATTGGAAAAAAATCTTCTGCTGGTGTTACCATCGCTGCTGTTTCCAAAACCAGTCTTCGGTACATCCACTATTAGCCCTAATTCACTTCTAAATTTTTTTTGGATAGTTTTTTCCTCTCATTAACAATAGTTTTGTCCTCATCCGATCTTAATTGCCACTTTTTTTACCGTGAGTTTTTACGATAGGTGTAATATGCTCTCAAATAGACGAATTCTGGCGTGCAAAGTAGATAAACTGAAGGAAAGTGCATCTACGTCTATATCCCTTTTGATTTTCAAATTGTTAAATTCTTTTGAAGTAGCCCCACAAATATAGCACTTCATTGTGGACGTAGTTTGTGTTGCGGTATTACATACTTTTGCATCTATCATTGTAAATACCATTGTATGTTTTATGGAATATAACTTTCCTTCCATTAAAAAATTAGTGTTTTGTAATGTACTAATGGCATCTTGTACATAATTAATTTCTTCTTGGATTACATCTACAGTTTCTTTAACAAATCTGATGCGAATAGGTCTACAATATCGCGGTGATATATTAGTCGAAGCTGTACCATGTATTAGTCGAAGCGGTACGAAACTACTCTGAAAAATATGAGAATCAGAAGCATCATTTTTCATCTTTTGCTTAAATTGTGCCTGGTGTGAGCATTCTTCTATTTGTGAATCACATAAAACATCTTTTCAATATGTAAGTAATCTACTTGCAGTATGATTAAGCAAATCCTGAAGATTTATTTGAGCACATGTTTCCGTTACTTCAAATGATTCTTTTGGAGGATAGCATTCACTTTTTTCTCTCTGCAGAATATTGTAGCTAGGATAAACCTTCTTATCGGCACTTCGGATTATTTCATATTGTTTTCGAGAAAGATCAGCTTCAACAAATATAGAAAGAGCCTTTAGAGGGGTTAGCTGTTTTACTTTATCCTCTTGTGCAGCTTTGTATGCTTTTTTAACTTTGTAGCTCTTGCCGGAGAAGACACAATTTCTTTAAGCAGACCTGAGGCATCTTTTTTTTCCAGACGTTTGTAGTTGTGTTTGGGCAGGGTGCATCAATAAATCAGCATCGTATTGAGTTCGCAAGATTTCAGTTTTTCTTCTCTTACTTCTTTCGGTCAATTCAACAAACGGCTTTTGTAGTCGTTTTGAAGACGAATTCCCAAATAAATGTATTGTCACTGTTCCTTCCAGCCATTTGGCATGCATGCTTACAAATCGATCCTTTTTTCTTTGTGCTGAATGCCAAAATATTTTTTAAAAAAATATTTGAATTTCTTTAAGCACTGATTTACTACTGATATGTCACTATCTCCTTGACATTTTGAAATTTCGCACAATTTTCTAACTAAAAATTGTAATTTCTCTTC
This sequence comes from Pollenia griseotomentosa, assembly GCA_963931875.1. NCBI lineage: Eukaryota > Metazoa > Arthropoda > Insecta > Diptera > Polleniidae > Pollenia > Pollenia griseotomentosa. The sequence continues at coordinate 15,966,926 of OZ007561.1, forward strand.
AACGAGTTTAGAACTACATTCTTGTATAATTTGGAATAACTCTAATTTCGTATACACTTTTTCCTTTTTACTCTCGAAGCTTCAAAATGGTTCTGATAACAATTTTATGCAATAACCACATATTAAAAAAAACTAAGTACCTAGAGCCCAGATTTGATTTTTTATTATATATTATTTTTGTTGTTAATGATTTTAAAAGTTATGCTAAACAGTTACATTTATTTTGCTCCTAAAATAACGTCATTTAGCGGCCGCACTGGTGGTTAAAACCCGTTACTTACTGTTTCGCACATCCCTTTTTTTACTTAGGTAATATTAGTCTTAGATGTAATAATTTAAATAAAAAACATCTACGTACAACCAAAACATTTTATGACTGACGAGAGGGTTTCTATCATATGTACCTATGCAAGATGAGCAAAAACAGAAAAAAGGTGAAATTTTCAAAAAATCATAAAAAAATGGCGCAACAACGCGCAACTTTTTTTTTTAATTTAAAAGTAGAGATTTCAAATTTTATCGTGATGTATAACATTTTAAGAACTCAACTGGCTTCACCTTCAAAAACCTTTTAAATTTTTTTTTTTACAAAAAAGTGAACAAAAAAATCGTTTTTTTAATTTCGAACTAATTTTTTTATCATAAAAACTTCTAATAAAATTTTTCAAAAAATTTTCATAAGTAGCTGTTTTTATAGTCTTTCACAGAAAAAAAATCAATGTAAAATCTTTATTCGTTGTATATATTAAAAACCTCCAAAAACCGTAAAAAGTCAATGAACACGCATGCAATTTAATCAACTTTCCTGGTTTTAACAGTGTCCCAAAACCACAAATCTCAAGCAAAAGAAAATTCACTATACGATGCAGAACTTTGTTGTCTGTCGAGCTGCGTACTTAAATTTTTCCATTTCTTAAATTTAATTTTTTGCCTAATGCCCGGCTAGATTGGCAAAAACCCCCTATGTGCGTCGGTTATACATTTTATTCCCCTAGAGGCGGTTCTTAGGCAGTTATGGGACTTTTTCATCAATATACATGAAGAACATAATTCATATGGGATTTTTCATGGGACTTTTTCTTCAATATATGTATTTGAAGAATAAAATTCATATCTGTACATTGAAGAAAAAGTCTCATAACTGCCTAGGAGTCGCCCATAGAGGATAAACTGTATGACCGACCTCCTTTATTTTTTTGTCCTTAACATTTTCTCAAAACAAAGAATTTTCTAGAAACATGGCTAGATTTTGCAATTTTTTATGTCATGTTAAAAAACGAAAATTTCGAAATTTTGCAATAAAAATAATTTTTTTTTTGCAAAAAAAGTTAAATTTCTAAAACGACTGCGTAGATTAGAAAAAAGTTAAGCCTTACTTAAATGTAATTTTATTGCGGAATTTCGGCTTTTAAGTTTATTGAATAAACTACACCGGTTTTGCGTTCGGCGAATATACATATGTTATCCAACCTTCTGTATTTTTGATCTAACCTAAAAAAAAACGGTTAGCCGCACTGGATTCAGCGTACTCAAATTAGGTTAACCCGCCAGACAGAAAATAGTGTCGAATTCCAGCACAGTGATATTATGTATTGGTCGCTATTTAATAAAAAAATAATTATTACTAAGCGCGTAGAAGCAAAGGTTATTTTAAAGATATTTTTGTTTCGTATTTAAACAAAAAAAAAATTTTCGCTTAAAAAAAAGATTTTTTACTTTTTAACCAAATTTTTTATTTTTTTTTTGTGAAAAAATGTTTTTCGGATTTATTTTTCTTTCACGCAAACCAAGCAAAATTCTTATTTTTGATATAAACGATTTTTTTAGCGAAAATTTTATTTTAAATAAAACAAATATTTTTGGAAAATTTCTTTTTCCCTGAAAACAATTTGTTAGCAAAATTTTCTTTTTTTGGAAAAACTCCCGTTTTGTTGAGTTTTTATTTTTTTTAATAAAAAAAAAAAAAAAATTATCGGTGCAGGAAATTTTTTTGTATAAATTCTATTCACCGAAATTCTTTGATAAATTAATTTTTAAGCAAACATTTTATTTTTTAATTTCGAGATGTACATAGTTGAGGCTTTTTTGTTTAAATAACAGCATAACCGATAGTTTTCAATATAAAGAAAAGTTACCACAATGTTTATAAATTCCTGCGAATTTAGTTCACTTTTAAAATATGCTAGAAATATGTGTATTTAGTTGTGTAAGATATTTTGTGTATGCTTCAATTCTTTCTTTTTTTTAAGGTTTTTTTTGGCAAGATCTGTCCAAAAATAAACATAACAATTCTTCCACAAACTTAATGTTTAGTTAAAATAAAATTTTGTTTGTTCTATTTTAAACTGCTTGCAAAACCGCAACGCAACATGTGTAAAAAAAAAAATATTGACAACAGCAAAATCAAAAGCATTTCAAAAAATATGATACCATGACAAAAATTAAAAAAAAAAACGTCTGCAAGAGTCTTCTTTTCTAAAAAAAAAAACAAGTAAGAAGGTATAGTCAGTCAAGCCTGACCATATCGAGCCCTTACCGCGAAAAAAGCTTAAGCGACATTATTTTAAATTTTCGATTTTTTTTTAATAAATAACTTTATTGGCAATTCTTGCATCATCTCCTAAAATATCTTGTTCGCATAAGGTACCGCTACGATTTTATAGCAAAAAAAATTTATCTTAAGCGACAACCTTCGTACAAAATTTGTATGAAATAAAATAAAAAAATAACATTTTCCAGTAAAATTTGGTTTTTGTCGCTTTTTTCGGTAATGACTCGATATGTTACCCTTTACTACAGTATTTAAAAACAAAATTTTGAGAGTGTACCCTATCATGGACCCGCCATAACAAAATTTTGTTTTGACACTATTTAGATATGAATCTTCACAAATTTGAGTTTGCCTTTAAGTGATTTATGAAGGGGTTTTTTATGGGACCTATGGGTAATTTTGGACCTACGAGCACAACATTTTTATCATGAAATCACGACGTCACCATTACTTTGGAATCTGAATACCAATACCCTGATCATGCCATGGAAAGGATGTGGCTATAAATAAGATCCTAAATGTCTGTCGGAGCTTTTAACATCCGCCCTGGACGTTCTATTAAGATGGTGCCTGGACTGTGGACTGGATGTTGATCTTGCCAAAACAAAACTGGTCCATTTTACAAGGAGGTAAACAAAATTCCTCAGTTTAATTCCCCGAGAATAAATGGGGTTTCACTGAAAATGTCCGATAATGCCAAATACCTTGGATTAATATTGGACAATTTTGGGCAACTGGGCACTCAACCCGAGGAATATATATTGATTAAACAAATATATCGTCAAATCCATTCTATTCTACGGCAATAACGGTATCAGCCGCCGTTACACGCAAAGAAAAAACATGGTTGTGGTAAACATATTCTAAGAGCAACATATTATGATAAGAATTATGATTGTAGTCACCATATTAAGATTATTATTGAAACATATTATGACTCAATATACTCGTAATATGTCATCATAATATTTTTCCCTTAATCATATTATTATTCTGTTAATCATACTAAGTTAAGAAGTAATCAAATTATTGTCATGTTAATCATAATAAGCTAAGAAATTAATCATATTATTGTCATGTTAATCATAATAAGCTAAGAAGTAATCATATTATCATCATGTTAATCATAATAAATTTAGAAGCAATCATATTATGATACAGCACCTTTCATAGCTGTCATAAAAATACAAAATAAATTTAAATATTTTTGAATCGATTTTTTATTTTGTGGCTTTTTACAATTTTTCTTAATGTTAATCAAATAGCGGAGTTCAATATAAGTCTTGAAAAAGAGCAAATGAAAAATCTGTGGTTTTCATGGGCAACCGCGTGTGTCCATTTTTTTGATTTTAAGATGTTGATGCCATATTGCCTAATTTTGAACGCTCTTTATATTTTTTTGAAAAAAGATGGATCAATTCCGTTTTGTAACGTAATGACAAAGTTTGAAATGTGCAATACCTAGCCCATAGTTTGATCTAGAATGGGTTTTCGGCTTTCCTGAACAATTTGTTTTAAGACATACGTGGTTGCCTATGAAAACCACAGAAATATCGTAGCACTTTTATAAAATATAACGAAGTCTCTGTGTGTTTTGTTGTTGGATTTTACAAAAAACTATGATATTTTGCATTTGCACTATTACATCACTAATACTTGAATGAACTCCGCTAATATTTTAATTTTTTAATTTCTTTAAACTTATTTCTTTTTTTTTGAATTTTATCTTTTAATTGTTTAACCGCTCACAAATAAAAAAAACGACACAACTTCTTCAAAATTATTTTACAAATGGCGCTAACATAATATGATTAGAGTAAAAATAGTTTGATTGCATCTTTAACATAATATGATAAATGTATAGAAAGTTACCATGTTATGGCTATTAAATATCATGATATGGTTGTGAGAAATATAATATGTTTAGAAAGTTATCATAATTAAGTTGTTAGAAAAATAATTATTTTTCGGTCAACAATACTCAAATTCATAATTGCGATAAACACTGATATGTTTACAGTAACTATAATATTGTTGATATTAAATAAAAATAACAATTATTTGTGTACGACAACAATATATTGTTACATTAAACATAGTGTTGTTGCCGTAACAATGCCCAACCATATTTTTTAACTGCGTGTAGAACCACTCCTTCTAAGGAACAAAAGAAATTGACTGCAAACGCAACGGTAAGACTAAGAACCACTAGAGCATGTAGGAATCACACCACCGGACATGCAAGAATCATGTATGAATAAATTGGCAAGAGGCCGTTGATTATGTCACACCTGAGCCAATTTTTGATAGCTTCACTGTTAGCATTTCGGATAACATGGCTCACTACGATGACCTACAATCATACACCGACGGGTCTAAAAGACTGCATGGTGTCAGTTTTGGCATTTACTCCTAGCAGTTAAACTGGATCATCCCTCTTATACTGCCGGATCACTGCAGTGTCATTCAGGCCGAGACAATAACCATCTAGACGGTCGCGGGCACAATCGAAGTTGTGAATTGTTTCAGGGATATTCACATTATAACCGATAGTAAAGCGGCCATAAGATCCCTGAAGATTGTGTCTATCGCAACAAAAATTGTCTGAAAATGCTAGATGTCTCTGGAGGAACTAATTTCTGGACCTATGTGAGCTGTGCTTAAGTGACAATTAGAGCCTATGTACCAAATTTCATCAAATTATCTCTAAAATTATATAGTTGCGGACAAAGATTACATGAACAGCCCGCAGCCAAAAAGACGGGCACCGAAAGATCGATTCAAAATTGATTCTAAGTCGATCGGTACACTAAAAGGTGGGTCGATGACTAATATTTTAAGATCCCTGCAGTTTTAAAAGTAGAGATTGACTCAAAATCGTTAGGTATTTCCCTAAGGAAAAATCGACTAGCTACTTCATTTGCCACAAGTAATGCAAGAGTTCGTCTTTTAAATCTCTCACCATATTTATTTTTGTGTGTCGAAAAAAACTGTGCCGTTATAACGGCACAGTTTTTTCCAAAGAGAATTCAACAAGAAAAACATTAACTATTTTTCTATAGAAGCAGTGTCAGTGAAATCGCACATCACATGGGATTAGTGAAATCATTAGTAAAAGGTTATGCAGATGGAGGCAATTGACTACCGTCAATGTCATCCCCATGTTAAAATCGTTAGTCGTGTGCATTGCTAGTAGTTAGGCTGGTAGTTAATGGTAATGATTGGTAGTTAAGGAAATAGCTAGGCATTCGCTAGCTACGCCGACTGCAGGGATGTTACAAACATCACTACTAACGCATAACACCCTCTCCACTATAGTGGTGTGGGTATAAACATGTATGTATAATTGCACATACATATCGTAACTTAAATTTAGAAAAGGCGTATCTAACATTTAAAATTGTTTAAGTTTGAGACAAAAATCTGGTAAAAAAGAATATATAAAAAAGCTTATACATAGATTTAAAACTATGTATGCATAAAAAATGTGGGACCTTTTCTGTATTTCTTATAGCTCTAAAAGTATGCATAAGCTCTTTAATAAATTACTTTTATCAAGTTTTATGTCACAAACTTAAAAACATTTTATATGTTAGATACGCCTTTTTTAAATTAAAGTAACGATATGTTTAAATATTTTGTAATTTTATAAAAAAAAAGTAAAAGAAAAATAATTTTAATTAATTATAGAATTTGACTAAAAATAAAAGTAAAGCAGACGAAAGAAAAATGATTCGTCAGTCTAAATCGACCAAGTTCAATAAACTTTTATTTTAATATAATTTATTAAAATATTCTTCAGAATTTTTTTCAACTCTTTCTTTATACACACACACACATCACATTAACACTTCATAAATAGTGCGGCATTAACAGACAGATAGACAGACAGACAGACAGAAACCTTGCTTACCTTTGGTACATAACAATACAACAACTTATGCTCTTGATCCACAATCATATGCTTCATTTGTCCTGCAGTTAAACTGTTTAAGTCCATACTGTAGCCCAGGGTATCGCAATTCTTCTGCAAATACTCCTGTCTCTGCAGATTAAGGGCTTGTGTTAATTCCAAACTCTGTTTGGTAACTTTAACATTGTTGTTGTTGCCATCTATGAATGCTTTACGAATGAGGTCAATTTGTAAAGTACACAAAATAAATAAAGCAACCAAAAAAATTAACAGTGATTGACGAATGAAGAACATTTTTCTTGTTTCTAGTGACGAACACAGCGATGACGAAAAAGTTGAAGAGAAGAAGGCAGTTATGGTGGTATAGAAGAAGTAGAAGTTAGACTTTAAATTGATTGCTGCAGTCGTACGTAGATATGATAGTTTATGGAAAATCGTCATTATCAGAATATCATCTGGGTTGAAAAGTGAACGGAATGCAATTTAAATTCGTGATTTTACTAGTAAAAGTTAGTTGCAGAGGTTGATTTTTTTTTTGTTTTTAGTTTTTAATAATATTTGTAATAACTGGCACATGAAATTATTATTATATGTGCTAAATTTTAATGGATCTTTTAAAATCATTGGATTATTTGGTTTCTTTTTTAGAAATATATTTAATGTAAATTTTTTCTTTTTTTTTTGGAAAATTTGTTAATTACACTTTTTATTTATTGACGTTTTTTGCCAAAGTATTTCTCCCGTTTGTAAAACTTTAACGTTTGTGCATTTTCTATGCCACATTCTTTTAGTAATTTGCGACCGTTTACATCTTCAATAAATGATTTTGTTGCGGTATTAAATAAAATATAAGCGCGCCATAAGAAACGCCAGCTAACATTTGGTCGATGTTGGTGTCCGTTGTGTGTTGCCGAACAAACTAACTCTCCTGTTGCGTTCAGGGGCTTTGCATACTCTGGGCCAAGGTATATTTATAGCAGGTAGCCGCGAGATTACAACAATTGTACAATAAAACAAACAACAGGGCTTTTTATTGTTGTTATGTGGTACGAACTGTCAAAAGGCAAAGGGGTTGATAAGAGACAAAAAAGACAAAAGATAGAGACAAAAAACTTGTTTACATGTTTACTATACAACATTTGAAAGTTCGTACCACAAAAAACGCAAATAAAAAATAAACAGCTGGCTTTCCGAGACTACCTGCTATAAATCATTGATGCTCATTCAAGCAAACAATTGTTTGGAAGCCCCACCCAAGGTATATTTATAACAGGTAGCCGCGAGATTACAACAATTGTACAATAAAACAAACAACAGGGCTTTTTAGTGTTGTTATGTGGTACGAACTGTCAAAAGGCAAGGGGTTGATAAGAGACAAAAAAGACAAAAGATAGAGACAAAAAACTTGTTTACATGTTTACTATACAACATTTGACAGTACGTACCACAAAACAAGCAAATAAAAAATAAACAGCTTGCTTTCCGAGACTACCTGCTATAAATATACCTTGGCCCCACCCTTTTGTTTTTTACGCTCATTAATTTAGTTGCTCGTCAGACAGCGACGAATGCACATGTACGGAAGCTGTGTTGATCTTGTTTCAAATGCAGTGTGTAGAATAAGTAATAAAATTTAAGAAATATTTTAATGCTTTTACGAAACTGTCATAAATGTAGAAGATTTTAGTGAAGTTTTTTTTTTTATATATAATTCTTACTTTTAATTTCCAAACATGATCGCAGTTCACACTGAATTTTTTTAATGGTAATATTGAAAAATTTCCAATTCTTACTGTTTTTTAAAAATTTTTAAAAGTTAAAATTTTTAAGGTCAATTTAAAAAATAGAAAATTTAGTTTGGACCGTATTATTATAAATGTTTTAGAGCCAAAACAATTTCTTTCTAATAAATTTAAATAAAATTTGTGCGCTTAGTTTTGCGTAACTCTGTACTTAACCATTCTCTCGCAATACATATGCAAAACATTTTTGAGCACCCCTGCTATAAATCAGCGGTGGGCGCTGGTTTGCCTGGATTACGAAGTTTTTCGGGTTTTTACATTTACTCTTCGTGTTTTTTTGTACCAGAGCTGCTACAAATACAAAAATTTCCCTACTAAGATATTCCTTAAAATTCCCAAAACATACCATACACTTGTTTTATTATACTACTTTTTAAGTTAATAAAAGTAGATTTTTAAAGAGAAAATGAGTTATTTCTTTTCAAAACGAAAAGAAATAACAATATTAACATTGAAATCAGAATGTGAAAAAATTTACCGTATAACACATACACGTGTTTGTGTGATGTTGTTTTCGCTCATTTACTACTGCCCACAAACTGAAAATCTTGAATGCATTGTTTCAAGCCTAAAAAGTAACAAAGACAACCCGAAAAACAAATACAACAGAAAGAAAAAAAATAAAATTGTATTCAGTTGCTTAATAAATTTCAACGAAGCAGGAGTGTTGCGCATGTTGTTATTTTAGCAAATTTTGCAATTTCGTAGTGGTACACTGACAATATATTTATTGCGTTGTGATCAAGCTGTGCTCATGTGTTTTTTTTTTAAGCTTGTTTTAAAAACTTTTCAGCAATCATGTAGGATGATGAATTATATAATAATCAAGTTTTCTTACTGAATTCCTTTTTTTTTTGCATATTTACATACCTATAGTACACATTTTGAAGTTTTTGCTCACGGCATTTATGATTTCAGGTGACCATATGAATATATATATATATATAATTTTTTTTTTAATTATATAAAAATAATATTTTTAATGAACTCCTTTTTTTTGGTATTGCATATTTACATACAATTTGAAAATATTTTCAAAAATTTCTCTAAGTGTAAATCAACTAATTTACTCTCTTTTATTCAATGTTCTCTTCGTAGCGTTCTCTTAGTTCTCTTTTTTGCTGTACACGTGCTTGTCAGTGCTGCCGCTACTACTTCAATCGAAGTATTTTGCTTCATTTTCACAAAATTTACTTCGTCACTCCTTCTTCCAAAAATCTGCTTCACTTTTTGTTCTGCTTCACTTTTTGTTCTGCTTCAAATTTTAAAATTTTTTCCTATATTACCTAATTGTTTTTCCTATTCCCTTAATTACGATGAAAATAGTGACTTTAATCACTGAACATATGCAAACGCTATTTTTCATCGCTGGAATGGCAACCCTTTATTTTTGCTTTGTAAAAGTGTCATTGCGTGAACTGTCAAATTGTTGACTTAAAAAAGCATTAGATTTTAAAAAGAGCTGACACTAGATGGCTTAGTTTGGAACACGCCATAGTAAGAGTGTTAGAACAATGACCAGCTCTTCAAACTTATTTGGCTAGCGCTGCTTTTGAGGAAAATAATGACATTACTAAAAAAATCTTAGAACAAATGACACCGTTAAATAAATGCTATTTGCTGTTTTTAAGCAACAGTCTAAAAAACGTAAATAAAATAAATATAGAGTTTCAGGCAACAGAACCACGCTTCCATCAGCTCTTAAAATTAAAATTGTATTTAAAAAGTATTTTAAACAATTTCATGCACATAAACCTATTAAATTTTGAATCATTAAGTGAAGATACTATAGAAGATAGTACAATGTACAAAAAACTTGAAGATCTCTATCTTGGAGCACAAACTGAAATGTTTATTCTAGGAGGCACTTTAACCGCGGAAGAGATTTACTCTATGCAAAAAAATTGTTTACGTTTTTACATTTCGCTAAGCAAGCAAATTTTAAAAAGAATAAATTTTAAGGACCCAGTTTTGAAAGCACTACGAATAATTGATCCATTATCGTTAGGGCCAAGCCTTGTGCCACTTATTAATATATTCCCTAATCTCGTTGGAAATATGAACATTGAAGATATTAATGAAGAGTGGAGACTTTTATTATTACATGCATTTTCCGAGGAAGAGATGACTCTTGAAATGTTTTGGCAAAATGTTTTTAAAGTAAAAAATAGTTTAGGAGAGCACATGTATCCACATTTGCGGCAATTTATAAGTTCTTTACTTTGCTTGCCTCATAGCAGTGCTTCCACGGAGCGTGTATTCTCCCAAATGAAATTAAATAAAACGGCTATCCGAAATTGTCTTAACGTAGAAACAGTGAGTTATATACTTATAATTAAAGAAATAATGTCAGAATTTGAATTTGAAAACTGGGTTCCACCCAAAGAAATCATAAATAAATACCTAAAAATTAAGACCAATTAAAATTTAAAATTATTTTAACATTTTTGTATACTTATATGTACTTATCATAGTAACGAAATGTGATTTATATTATTATTTGTATGTTTATTTTATTATATGTATCTATATTTAAAATGAAATGTCATTTTTTTGTTTTTCTTATTAAATAAAATGAACTATATTGTTTTGTTTTCAAAAATGTATGCTACTTCAATTTTATTCAATCTACTCCACTTTTTTCCAAAATCTACTTCACTCAATTTTTCTCTAGCGGCAGCACTGGTGCTTGTGCTTCAATGGCTCTTTTTAGTTGAGCAATTGTGGGGTTTTCTTGTGGGAGCTAAGTAAAAAAATGAAAAAAAAAACGAGAAATTTATGTTGTAGTACAGTGGTATTATTTCATAAACTATGCTTGATTATTTTCTTAATATAATCAAAAATTTTAATGTTTCATTTATCACTAAAAAAAGCTTATTTTCGTCATATCCGGAATACAAATTATTAATAAAAAAGTAAATATATTGATAGGTACATAATTATTAATCTTTTGATGTTAAGCTTAATTTTAGGCGTAAGAATGTTTTAACAACCTTTAATATTGATCAATAAAATGTAATTCCTTAAAAATTAAAGTTAAATTCCAACAAAAAACTAAAACGTATGTTAAGGTTTGAACAGGTCAAGGCACATTCATAACCCAGCAAGAAAATAGAACTATTTTTTTTTTATTTTTATTTATTTAATTCAATCAGTAATACAAATGCCTTTTTGGCCAATTTAAAGCATTACATAGTATTATATACATTTAAGCAACAAAAATATCATTACATATTCAATAATGTAACAATTTTTAAATCTAACCAAAATTTATTTAAAACTACAAAAAATACAAAATACAAGGTTCCTCCCAAAAACCATCAGCTCTTTAGTAAATAAAGTATGTATAATATAAATTAAAATATTTAATTTAATATCCCCACTAGTAATTTAGATAAACTAGTATCTTACTTTTAAAGCAATGAATTGAATCTGAAAAACATTTCAGTTCTGAAGGCAAGGTATTCCATATTCTAGCAACTCGAACTAAGTATTAACGTGAAAAGATCTGATACCGAATGAGAGGTATATCAATCTGTAGTATCCGTGATGAATAAAGAAAATTAAATTCATTGCATAAATCACAATAAAGCACAATAAAGTTCGTCATATAACATAACTATCATATGTACATCCTAAAAAATTAATTGCATAATTGGTAACATGATCACGTATTCTTAAATTGTACAAAAATCTTAAAATCCTATTAATAACTCTCTCTAATCTACCAAGAGTAATATCTGATGAGCCAGCAATAACTTCAATACAATAATTAATATTCGACATAAGAAGTGCACAAGCCACACGTCTTTTCACAAATCTAGGCTTATATGAGCTTAGCGAATATAGGCCCCTATTACGGTTCACAACTCAACTGTGTCATCTGGTTGTGTTGAGTTGTAATTTTTTGATGTTTTTGTTCGCCGCAATATAGCAAAGTTGTAAACCATAATACAAAAATTAAAAAATTACAACGTAAATGTGTTGAGTTGTGAACCGTAATTGGGGCCATAATCTTCTTCAGATGAAAAAGACTTAACTAGAAATGTGATTAACATGTCGTTCAAAAGACAATTTTTGATCCAAGTAAATTCCAAAATTAATAGGAATCGATAATGTAAAACATAGAAATATTGTTCATTTGTTTCCAGAATTCGTTACTCTTAACACAGAACATGTCCTAGAATTGCAATATATTATCAAATGATTGACTTTAAGTTTGCAACTTTCTATGATTTGTTAGGCATTTTTGAAAATAGATATTGTTCGGTATTTTGTTCTCAAACCTTTCCAAAGCTTAAATTTAATTAAAGATTTAAAAAGGTTCAATTTGATTTCCAAAAAGTTTATTTGGCTTTGTAAAAGGTTTCATATAATTTGCGAAATCTCAATTTGGACTGCTAAACCTGTATAACAAATTATAACGTTTTCATTTGCTTTGAACCGAAACATTTATCAACTAACTAAAAATTAATAAGATTTTGTTTGTCGTGCTTAACTACCAAATTTTATTCTTGATAAATAAACTTAAATTTATCGTTGGAGGAAAAGTTAGTTTCTATGCTCATTTCACTGGTTGCTTAGGCCACATCATCAGGAAAAATTCCCCCTAAAAATATTATAGAAAAGCCAAAGATATTAGCAAACAAAACTGCAAGGTGAATGAGAATTGCAAACACTCAAAAATCTAAAAAAAATATTTACATATACCACAAAAGCTTAAATTTAAAACAAGGGCTTATTTTTTTCATTTGAAAGATACAGACTTATTTTGATTTTAGTTCCCAAAGTTGGGTTAAATCGTCTATGGTAAAAAAAATATGAAGCCGGCTAAGAGAAACGGGAAAGGGGTTTAAAATTGAAGTACGATATCAGCAGGGGAGTGTTACCCCCATAGGACGCCAATGTTAAATATTGCATATCTTAAGAACTATTATATTGATTATGTTCTAACTTGGTAGGAGTCAATCTTATAGTAAACTACACCTTTGAAAATAAAAATTAAGGGGGTAGGCGCAGGTGTAGCAATACCCCCCATAGGATGCTTATAATAAATATCGCGTAACTGAAGAACTATTTCAGCTAGAGTCTTCAAACGTGGATAAAACCAATACTATGGTAAATAATAAATTTTAAAATACAAATGGGGGGGGGGGGGTAAACGGAGGAAGAGCAGTATCACCCCCCCCCCTCCCCATAGAAGGAAAATATTTAATACCGAATATCTGAAGACAATACTTCAAGCTTTGTAGGACCCACTCTTATGGGAAACTACACGTTTCAAAATAAAAAGTATAGTTGTTTGATCCCTATATACTCCTAAACTAATGAAAAGATTTTCCCTGAAATGTTCACAGTAATTTTATGATTACCCGGCACATTGGCTATTAATATTTTTTTAATTTTTAGGTGGGCGTTGCAACTCCCATACAATGACATTACAGATTTCTATATATTTGGAGTACTGTAAAAGTGAAAATATTCCAATTTTGTACAAAGAGCTAAGATTATAATACACAAAATCTTTCAAAAAGTAGGTTCAATGGGAAAAGAACGAATGGCACCTCCCATACGAATACACTTAAAAGGTCTGTATGTCTGTAGAACGGTTACTGTAAAATCAATTAAATTTAGTACAAGATTCTTACACGTGATCTGTTTTAAAAAAATTTTACTCATTTTATTTTGATTGGAGCAGCAAAGCGCACCGGGTTAAGCTAGTTTACAATAAATCCGAAATGTTTTATTATAAGCGTTTTTACTTATTTGCAGCGTTTAAAAAACTGCAGTCAAAGTAGAAAAACTGCCATTTCTTCCGCTTCTGCATTTGTCATTGGCCAACCAATAAACTGTTGCATTTACTTCTGATTCATTAAATGTAAACAGTCGCTGTAAAACCAACTCAAAAATTGAAAAGTTGTACACACATTTTCGTATTTTATCCGACAGTTTATGGTTTCCCTGCTTATTTGTAGTAAAACTAAATTTTGAAAGGAATAGCCACAAGAGCTGAAGTGTACTTGCGATATTGTATTCGTGTGCTAAAAGAAATATGAAGAAGTCGATAAATATTCACAGAAAAAATTATTAGTAGTTTTTTATTAATTAAAAAAATTATTTAAAAAGAACTTAAATTTAATTAATGTGATAATTGAAACAATTATTTTTTTTTCTTGAAAGAAAATTAAAATAATAATTTTTATTTAATTACCATTTTAGTTGTTTTGAAATAAATTTTGAATTAAAATAAGAATTAAATAACTTAAATTAAAATTATTTCTTTCAAAATAAAATAATTTAAACTTGTGAAATAGTTGTTGGAAATTTTCAAAATCAATCAACACATTGTTTATAACGGCAAAGTTTTTTGATCATTTTTTTAATTAAAATTAAAAATATCATTTACTAAAAAAACACTTAATTGAGAACATCTTTTGTAAGTTGTTGTTTGTTTTTTTTATTTTGTTTTTCTTAACCTACTTACAACTACAGTTAATGTTGAGAGAATTTCAACTAATTGTAGTGAGGAATGTAAGATGAGATAAACCCACTGTTTATTGTTGATGTGTTTTGTTTAAACTTTGATATTGTTACAAGTAGAACTGTTGCTATAAGTCTTATACGCTTAACAGTTTTATTTGGTTTAATATCTTTAGTTTTTCCAAAATCTTTATGGATGAAGTTTCCTGATGATCTGGCCTAAGCAACCAGTGAAATGCGCATAGGAATAGCTTATCCCATCAACAATAAATTTCAAGTGTTTTTATCAATAATAAAAACTGGGAATTAAGCACGAATAACAAAATCTTTTGAAATTAAAATTTTGTATTCCCAAAAATTGAAATTACTTTTTGATAATAAACAGGCAAGTGCACCGCCTAAAAAAAACATTAATTGAGAACATCTTTTGTAAGTTATTGTTTGTTTTTTTTATTTTGTTTTTCTTAACCTACTTACAACTACAGTTAATGTTGAGAGAATTTCAACTAATTGTAGTGGGGAATGTAAGATGAGATAAACCCACTGTTTATTGTTGATGTGTTTTGTTTAAACTTTGATATTGTTACAAGTAGAACTGTTGCTATAAGTCTTATACGCTTAACAGTTTTATTTGGTTTAATATCTTTAGTTTTTCCAAAATCTTTATGGATGAAGTTTCCTGATGATCTGGCCTAAGCAACCAGTGAAATGCGCATAGGAATAGCTTATCCCATCAACAATAAATTTCAAGTGTTTTTATCAATAATAAAAACTGGGAATTAAGCACGAATAACAAAATCTTTTGAAATTAAAAAAAAAAATATTAAAAAAATAAAATTTTTACAATTTTTAGTAATCAATATAATCATTTTGGTAATAGGTGCAAAATCAACCAATGGGTTGCTTGATTCAATGAATTTAGTATAAACTTGGTGATTAGAGAACATTTTTAATTTTTTCTGTGTTGCTTTGAAAAAAGGGAAGTTACTATAAATTCTCAATAGTTTCTTATTTTTATTGAATAAAAAACAACGTCAACTTATTTTTACACCAGTATAAAGGTTGTGTAAAAAAAAATAAGTCTATATATATAAAAATAAGTTGTCCTATGTTCGTCATTTTATAACTCGAGAACCACTCAACCGATTTTCAAACGAGTACATGCGTTGGATGGGTCCACTTTCACTGATGGTTAATATAAAAAAACTCCCGATAGGTGGCGCTGTTATCGTGATATTTAATTTTTTTTATTGATGGTAGATAGCGCTGGGGTCAAGTTATTAACAAAATTCTCCAGTATTTCATTTTTTATTTTTATTTAAAAAATCTCGAGCAGCGCCGGGACCAAACAGCTAGTGTTCTATAAATGGCAGCCAACAACGAACGACACTTTAAATAAAATATACATACATCATCGTTTTTTCAAAATGAGTCCTAATGTTTTTAATAAAAACACCAGAGACATATTTTCACTTCAAATACTTTCCTATTCTTATCATTTATAATGTTATATGCCTGTCTTGTTTTCAGTCTTGCATTTAATAAGTCTTTCTTAAAATATTCTGGTTTTAATTACGCATTAAAAAATTATTTGCTGATAAAAATATAAATTTAGACCTGAAAGTCTAGACGTCAGTCACAAAAATATAATATTTTAATTTAAATCACAAATAATAACCACATACTTCCAACTCAGCTACTTAATACTTAGTATTTTGTAGTAAATTTCAAAAGAATGCGTCCCATTTAAAACATATTAAATGACAATTCCAAAAAAAAAGTTGGCTTTGTTAAAACAAAAAAAAAAAAAAAACAATTAAATTAAATATTTGACCAAATAAGCATAACCACAACTTTTGTTAATAGTTAGTGAGATTTAACATGGTCTTAATATCTCAAAAAAAAAACTAATTATACTGCTCGACATAGTAAAAAACAGTTTTATGTAAGATGTGGTGTTATAAACAAAATAAATATGGTATTAAAGGAAATTATATCTTAGTTTGTCTGTTGGTCCCTTTTTTCGCCAAATATTTGACAAGTGTGACCGTATCTTTAGAATTACTTTAGTAGAAATAAATACTCGTACACTTAAATTGAAATATTAGAATTAAAAATGTGATAACAAATTTGTTTTTTTTTTAATGTGTAAGGTGATAATATAAGTGATCATTAGAAGATAGAGTGTATAAGAGAAAAATTAATTCAATATTAGCCTACTGACATAATTTCACTAAATTTGTTATGATTTGAAAGATATTGTGTTTTCAAAAATAATTTGCATAATAATATAAATATCAAATAAATAAAATAATAATAAATTAAAGACATGTCAACAAATTCTTCAAAAAAAGTTGCGTTACTAAACAATAGAGGAAAATTGAAAATTTAGAATCATAGAAAACGACTAGAATATGTTTGTGTTAGTATAAAATGTGTGTTTCTTTGTTGTTGCGTACGTACGGAATTTTAAGAGAAAAATGTTTATTTTGTTTTAAGAAAGTTTCTACTCTAGTCGATTTCCTATTTCTAGAACAATGAAAAAAAAAATAATTTAAATATCAGATTTTAGAGTATAGTATATTTAAAAAGAAAATAAATGTTTTTCTAGGTGCTAATTTGTTTTTTTTTATATGTATAATTGCAAGCAAGGGTATGCTATTAATTACAATATTGAACTTGACAGCTGAGCTGGCATTAAATTTGTTTACAATTATTTAAAATGTATTTATTGTTGGTTTAAAATGGTTTACTCATCACCAAAGAGTTGTTAAATGTAATTTGTTTACATAGAAATTTTGTAATAACAAACTTTAGTTAAAAAATGAAATAAGTAATGTACACATTTCTATTACATCATACAATATTAGGATTTATTTTTTATTAACTCACTACGGTAAATGTTGAGAGGCCATCACGTTCTATATAGATAGTGGTACCACCACCTTGAGCTAAAGCCAGTTGTAAAGAATATTTCATTTATTCTTGATTAACTACTCACCACTATGGTAAATGTTGAGAGGCCATCACGTTCTATATAGATAATGGTACCACCACCTTGAGCTAAAGCCAGTTGTAAAGAATATTACATTTATTCTTTATTAACTACTCAACAATACGGTTAATGTTGAGAGGCCATCACGTTCTATATAGATAGTGGTACCACCACCTTGAGCTAAAGCCAGTTGTAAAGAATATTTCATTTATTCTTGATTAACTACTCACCACTATGGTAAATGTTGAGAGGCCATCACGTTCTATATAGATAATGGTACCACCACCTTGAGCTAAAGCCAGTTGTAAAGAATATTTCATTTATTCTTGATTAACTACTCACCACTATGGTAAATGTTGAGAGGCCATCACGTTCTATATAGATAGTGGTACCACCACCTTGAGCTAAAGCCAGTTGTAAAGAATATTTCATTTATTCTTGATTAACTTCTCACCACTATGGTAAATGTTGAGAGGCCATCACGTTCTATATAGATAGTGGTACCACCACCTTGAGCTAAAGCCAGTTGTAAAGAATATTTCATTTATTCTTGATTAACTACTCACCACTATGGTAAATGTTGAGAGGCCATCACGTTCTATATAGATAATGGTACCACCACCTTGAGCTAAAGCCAGTTGTAAAGAATATTACATTTATTCTTTATTAACTACTCAACAATACGGTTAATGTTGAGAGGCCATCACGTTCTATATAGATAGTGGTACCACCACCTTGAGCTAAAGCCAGTTGTAAAGAATATTTCATTTATTCTTGATTAACTACTCACCACTATGGTAAATGTTGAGAGGCCATCACGTTCTATATAGATAGTGGTACCACCACCTTGAGCTAAAGCCAGTTGTAAAGAATATTTCATTTATTCTTGATTAACTACTCACCACTATGGTAAATGTTGAGAGGCCATCACGTTCTATATAGATAATGGTACCACCACCTTGAGCTAAAGCCAGTTGTAAAGAATATTACATTTATTCTTTATTAACTACTCAACAATACGGTTAATGTTGAGAGGCCATCACGTTCTATATAGATAGTGGTACCACCACCTTGAGCTAAAGCCAGTTGTAAAGAATATTTCATTTATTCTTGATTAACTACTCACCACTATGGTAAATGTTGAGAGGCCATCACGTTCTATATAGATAATGGTACCACCACCTTGAGCTAAAGCCAGATGTAAAGAATATTACATTTATTCTTTATTAACTACTCAACAATACGGTTAATGTTGAGAGGCCATCACGTTCTATATAGATAGTGGTACCACCACCTTGAGCTAAAGCCAGTTGTAAAGAATATTTCATTTATTCTTGATTAACTACTCACCACTATGGTAAATGTTGAGAGGCCATCACGTTCTATATAGATAATGGTACCACCACCTTGAGCTAAAGCCAGATGTAAAGAATATTACATTTATTCTTTATTAACTACTCAACAATACGGTTAATGTTGAGAGGCCATCACGTTCTATATAGATAGTGGTACCACCACCTTGAGCTAAAGCCAGTTGTAAAGAATATTTCATTTATTCTTGATTAACTACTCACCACTATGGTAAATGTTGAGAGGCCATCACGTTCTATATAGATAGTGGTACCACCACCTTGAGCTAAAGCCAGTTGTAAAGAATATTTCATTTATTCTTGATTAACTACTCACCACTATGGTAAATGTTGAGAGGCCATCACGTTCTATATAGATAATGGTACCACCACCTTGAGCTAAAGCCAGATGTAAAGAATATTACATTTATTCTTTATTAACTACTCAACAATACGGTTAATGTTGAGAGGCCATCACGTTCTATATAGATAGTGGTACCACCACCTTAAGCTAAAGCCAGTTGTAAAGAATATTTTATTTATTCTTGATTAACTATTCACCACTATGGTTAATGTTGAGAGGCCATCACGTTCTATATAGATAGTGGTACCACCTCCTTGAGCTAAAGCCAGCTGTAAAGAATATTTCAAATTGTAAAATTGTAAAATAAAATAAGTTTAATTTTTTCGTTAAAAGAAAAAGTTGTATTGTAAGCAGGGAACACTAATGGGTATTGATCGTAACTTAATATTGGCAGTAAATAAATTCTATTTTTTCCTGACATTTAACAGTTAAATGACGTAAATGATTATATAAGAATTGAAAACTTTTTAAGATATCGTTTTGCTGAATCTAATAACTTATTTTACTATTTATGTACATTATATTAACCATTTTTATTTTTTAATGTGTTCAATGAATCAAATTTCAATTTATAAAACTTTCTTGCAATAGTCCTATTCCTTCAATATTTCACATATGTACTTTTTGGCTTAAGCCAACCTTTGGTTAAGCATTTTGACAAAACATCTTAAGTCGAGATAAAATAGCAAAAAAGTTTTAAAAAAATACTCTGTGAAAAAATAATTTGTATCAAATAACTAGCTGTTTCGTCCCGACGCGGCTCAGGATTTTCCAAATAAAAATAAAAAATTATATACTGGAGAATTTTGTTAATAACTTGGCTTTTATCAGGAAACTTATTTTTGTTTAATAAATATATTTTGTGAATTTCAGCTAAATCGTACCATAAATTAAAAAAATTTAAATATCACGAGAACAG
This sequence comes from Pollenia griseotomentosa, assembly GCA_963931875.1. Lineage (NCBI taxonomy): Eukaryota > Metazoa > Arthropoda > Insecta > Diptera > Polleniidae > Pollenia > Pollenia griseotomentosa. The sequence goes on from OZ007561.1 coordinate 15,987,299, forward strand.
TGCCACCTATCGGGATTTAACTTAATAAAAACCTTGCTCCAGACTAAACTAATTCATTGTTCAAGTTTTGTGTCAATCGGTCCAGCGGTACTTGTGTTTTAGGAGCTCATACACGGCACAAACGTTTTTATATATATATATGTATATATATAGATATAGCCATTTGTTTTATCACTAAATTTAGAAATTTGAATAAATATTATTTTTGTAAAAATCGCTAAAAAGGCGATATAAATTAGAAATACAATACTTATTTATATGAACTGGTCCAAGATTTTAAATATGTACTTTTAAAAAATAAATACTTTCAAATATTACTAAATTTTCGAGCTTAAGGTCTTTTTGTTATAAAAAACTTTTAACGTTTATTTAAAAACCAATATTTCGGCACTTCCTTGAGTGGCTTCCCTATAATAAATTTAGAGAAATGACAGCACTCAGTAATGCTCGTTTAAATGCTAGAGCTATTCTGGAACTTGTTTTTTATACTTAATCCGGAATATCGATTGCAATTATTTTCTATTTGTAAATTTGTATATGATGTTTGGAGCGAAGTCTGGTTTTCTGATCATCCTTTCAACAAAAATAATTTCATGTTACTGCGTATTTCGATTCCAAAGAAATCATTTACGAATTCAAACAATTTGTTCGAATAAACGGACGTTGTTTATACTTAATCGAATACGAAAAATATCTTTCTTAACAGCCACTCTCTATTACGAACAAAAAGTTTTAATCAGATTTTAATTTTTTTAAAAATACAACCTCTGCCATCGTTTCTAACGATTGCGGAAATCGTAATTCACAATACAAATTGTTCGAATCCGTAAATGATTTCTTTCGAATCCAAATACGCAGTAACCCCTATGATTTCATATAAGAATTGAAAAAAATAAAAATTTTTTAAAAAAAAACTGCCTTTTTTTATAAATCACGTTTGGTGCGGAACATTTTTGAACCCAAATCACCTAAAGAAGTGATATTCATTACTTGTACAATATTTGCCACCATGTAGTGGTATGCCAAATTTTTCGTAAAATTTAGTTATATGCCTAATATGAATGTGTTGCTAAATATTTTTTTTTTATGATGTTTATTTGTCGAGTTATGGGGTGCTAAAGTGTTGCCGTTTTTAATTATTGTTTCAAACTGCAAATAAAAAACAAGTAAGAAAGTATAGTCGGTCAATCCCGAGCAGAGCTGCCGTTTTTGGTTATTTCTAACCAAAATTGGTTATATATTTTTTTCAATGTGGAGATATGAATATTTTTTTAATTTTGGTTACTTTTTTCTAAAACAATAATAATTACGAACGAATATGTTTTTCTTGGTACAATTATTTACGAGCTCGAATAATTTGTACTGTGTACTACGATTTTTTCATTATTTGTTACCAATAAACGGAAGTTTTTTATAATCCCTTTCAAAACAGCAACCAAATAATTTTTTTAGGATTTTTGCTAAGAAAATATTGCCATTTGTGATTTTTATATTTGTGATTTTTATATTAAAAACGCCATGATCTGAAATCGTAAACAAATGAAGTTTTAATCAATGGAGATTTCCAATAATTTTTTTTAAATGAGCGTAGTTTTTCTTGATTTTAAGAGAAGTAAAAATAATTAGTACTTATAGTAGGAACTGCATAAAATCATCCGGAATCGATTTTAGAAAATTACTGAAAAATTACATAAAAGTCGTTTTAGTGTTTTTAAAAACTTGAAAATAAGTTTAAGGTTCTGAATTTAGGTTATTTCCAGAAGTATATTTATATACATATTTGAAAATACACGTAGGAATTTTAAAGATTTTTTCAAATTACATTGATTTATGGAATTTTCTTTAAGAAATGGCTGTAAGTTTAAAGAAATTTGAAATTTTACTGTTTATAACTTGTCGGTATGTATATTTATTTAATGTTTTTTAAGATATTTGTTTGGTAAAAAAAAACTTTTGACTGTCAGTCATGTACTTTTTCCCCATTGAATGTATGTTACGAAAGGCAGTAATATTTTACAATGATTTACAAAATATTTGATATATTAGAACTATTTTGAAACATTTTTTTCCGGAGTTTTTTGATAGATAGCAGAGCAGAGGTTTCGTCCTTACCCGCTTCGAGATTTAAAAGTAATAACAGGCTATCTGATGTTAATCTAACCGCAGCCAACGGGTCTAATATTTATACATTATGGTTATTTAACCATGATATATGCGCTTAACAAATTCTGAGCTGACAATATGGCAAAAGGCTTCTTAATATTAATTTAGGTCTGCGACGAGAATTTCCTTTTGTATTTATCCACTCCAATATTTGGAAACCTACACTCAAAAGAAAAATCAAGTCATCCGTACTCAAATCAATCCAAAGCGGTTTTAATAGTACGGTGAGTATGGATTTGCTTGAATCAAGTACAGAAAGATTGATTCAAGAACGGATTTTCAATCGCAAAATACTTAAATTATCCATATTCAATCCCGAAATGAGACATATATAAAATTGTAACGTAACTGACTGACTGACTGACTCACTGTTTCATCATCGCAGAGCCTAAACTTGAAGCGAAAACATTGAAATTTGGACCACAGATTGGTCACTCCCCAAAACGATCCACTTATACGGGATTTTTGGGGTAAAATCGGTAACCTTATATCTCCAAAATTTAAAGAGATACATAAAAAATGTAATACTTATCGTTGTTTTTAAGAAAAATAAGGGGACAAGGCTCTGGTACTTTTTTGAAGTTCGGCCCTATTAGGGAGTACACGGGTAAAACCTGAATTTTGGTACTTTTTTGACACCCATCTATCTTTTGAACCAGTAAACATAGAAACAAAGTTTATACCAAATTCGAAACTTATCAAAAAAATACGAATATAAATTTGGTACTTTTTTGAAATTCGAACATTTAAGGGGTAACATCGTAACTATTTTTGGTACTTTTTTACCAAAACATTTTTCTCCATTCATTAACATATTCGTACTAAATTATGGGTTCTTACTACAATACTGAAATTTTTGATACTTTAATGGGGGGAAAAAATAGTACCAAAAAAAGGAAATACGGTAAATTTGATATTTTTCTTTAGCTTTTTGATTCTAAAGCTGGTATTTTTTTAATTATCGTTAATATTGGACCATAACACATAAGATTCCTGAGTGGATAAGAATCTATTGCGGAACTTTTTGGTACTTTTTAGTTCTTTAACTGGTTCTTTCTTAATTTCCGTTAGTATTGGACCTAGAAACATAAAATTCATCATGCAATGTCCTGAGTGACTGAGAATCTGTAAAAGCGCCTTTTGGTACTTTTTTTGTTCTTTAACTGGTACTTTTTGAATATCCGTTTTTATTAGACCTAAAGATATAAAAATTAAGATGCAATGTAGTAGGTGGAAAAGAATCTATAAGTGGGAAGTTTTTGGTACTGTTTTGTTCTTTAACTGGTACTTTTTGAATTTCCGTAATTATTGGACCGTGAAATATAAAATTAAACATGAAAGGACCTGAGTGTATGTGAATCTGTAAGAAGGCTTTTTGGTCCTTTTTTGTTCTTTAACTGGTACTTTTTGAATTTCCGTTAGTATTGGACCTAGAAACATAAAATTCATGATGCAATGTAATAAGTAGATACAAATTTATAAGAGGGAAGTTTTTGGTACTTTTTTGTTCTTTAGCTGGTACTTTTTGAATTTCCGTTAGTATTGGAACTAGAAACATAAAATTAAACATGCAAGGTCCTGAGTGAATGAGAATCTGTGAGAGGGTTTTGGTTTTGTTCTTTATCTGATACCCTTATAATTTCCGCATTTATTGGATCTAGAAACATAAGATTAAACATGCAAGTTCCTGAGTGAATGAGAATCTGTAAGAGGGATTTTTGGGTACTTTTTCGTTATCTAACTGGTACTGTTTTTTAAATAAACTGGTACTTTTTTTAATTTAATATTAATAAATGTGCAATACATAAAAAAAGCAAATAGGTGTCTGGTACTTTTACGAAAATCGGCCGTTTTAATAAAAATAAAAAAATTCAAAAGTAATTTTTGGGAATACAAAATTTTAATTTAAAAGATTTTGTTATTCGTGCTTAATTCCCAATTTGTATTCTTGATAAATACACTGAAATTCATTGTTGATGGGATAAGCGTTTCCTATGCGCATTTCACTGGTTGCTTAAAAATTACATAACATTTGTAAGTTATCTACAAAATACAAATGCATATTTGGTCCTTTTTCGAAATTATTATCTTTCATCGCAGAGTCTAAACGTCTGAAGCTTAAAGGTTGACATTTGGACCGGAGGCTGGCCTCTCGCCAAATCGATCCTGCTAACCTCATACCTCCTAAACTAAAAGAGATAAACTACATTAACACTTATTGTTGTTCATTAGAAAAATTCGCTAACCTCATATCTCCTAAACTAAAAGAGATAAAAAAAATTTAATACTTTTTATTGTTCATTAAAAAAATAAACGTATAAGTGTCTGGTAATTTTTGAGGTACAACCTTATATATATAATATAATTATAAATTATATCACATTCTAGCTAATCTAAAAACAGATTTGGACCTTTTTTGAAATTTAAACGTTTAAGGTGGGAAAATCGTTCCTAACTTTGTTACTTTTTTCACAACATTTTTCTCCATCTATCTATATAATATAATATAAAATTGTAAAGTTACTGACTGATTCATCATCGCACATCCTAAGCACCTGAAGCTAAACAGCTGACGTTTGGACCTCTCGCCAAATCGATCCCGCTAACTTAAAAAATCCAAAATTAAAAGAGATCCAAAAAATTTAACACTTAATGTTGTTCATTAAAAAAATAAGAGGACAGGTGTCTGGTACTTTTTTGAAATTTGGTCCTTTAGGGGAGTAAACGCGTAAAACCTGTACATATTTTAGAACATTTTTGTCACGCCATTTAACTTTTAAGCCAAAACATTTTCTTCGGTCTATGACAAAAATAGTAAATTACAACATTGAAATTTTTGATACGTAAATGGGGAGAAAAAAGTATCAAAAAAGATAATACGGGAAATTAACTTTCTTTCATTTGCTTTTGTGTTCTACGAACGGTACTTTTTGAATTTTATATTATATTGAACTTAGAAACAAAAAATTATAGGTGGATAGTCCTGTGTAATTATCAACTTATGAGGTAAAAAATGTTGGAACTTTTTTGCTAAAACCTAGATACATTTACTTTGGCACTTAAATATGTGTATGAAAGAAAAGGCCTGATTACAAAGTAGCGGGTAAAATGCTAGAATTTAAACCAGTTTAAACCTAAAAAAATAAACTTTAGTATACAAATATGTCCACGTTGGAAAAGGGGACGCTAACGAAGTAGCGGGTTAAATGCCAGACGTTATATAAAAAAAATTAGCTGACAAAACCATTTATTTAAACATCAAACATTTTATGTATTTATTAGAAGGTTGCTTCGTTGTTATAGCTGCTGCTGCTGAAAAACAGCTGTGTTTTCTTCGCAAACAATAACTAACATTTCCTCAATACAATTTATTTTCAAAACATTTAAAAAACACGAAATTAAAAAAAATTGATACCTAATTTTAATTTTTTACCTTTTTTTATTGATATTTCTTAAAAAATATTAATTTTAGGTTAAAAAAACAATGTTGTTTTAACCTATTTTTATGTGAGTGTATAAGTATAGATTAAAGTTAGTACAGGTGGAAAAGGTATTCTTTTATTGTTTTAACAAAATGCCGTTGTAGCTTATCTACGTCTCAAGTAAGTAAAAACTTCATATTTGTGCATTGAACAAATTCCATTTTGCATTCAACCTATATATCTATTGGCCAGAAAGTCTTTTCACGTTGCGTTTATGTAGGCAGTTTTTTGCCGACAAGTTTTCTAAATTACATTTTTGTTGTCAATGTAACACCCAAATACGTGTACTGCAGTGTTGCCAGTGAAATTTCGTGAAAGATACATTTTAGTTTCCAAAGAGATACACTTTTTCCCAAAAAAAAAAACATTTTGAAAAAAATGTTAAATCTATTTTTAACGTTTAACATTTACTAACATAACATTTTTATTTAAAATTAATTATATATAACTATCTTTGGATGTTATCAAAACAAATTCAGTTTTGTAAAAATTAATGTACTAGTTAAGGCGTTTATACTCATATAAATTTCCTGAAAAGATACGAAAAATGTATCTTTTGTATCCTAATGGCATCACTGGTGTACTCTTTGCGCTCCTTTGGCTCTCCATTTTTCACATTTAGATATTCTGCCTACACTTTAAAGTCCTGTAACAGAGTAAGTAGTAGCTGAATCTGACGAATGCTCTGTAGCGCAACAATGTTCAAAATTTCGAAGATTGCGCTTCCACTTCAACTACAACGACTACTGCAACTACGTATTCTGTTGACACTACCCAGCGGGAAAACTCAGAAGACCTTCTTACTTCAGGCCTTTTTAAAGGCATGCTTAAAAGATTTTTTGATTCAATTACTATTCTTATCTTACTGCTAAAGAAGGCCTCATAGAAGGCCTCGGCTCTTTCGTATAAAAGATAAGATACACTTTCCACACTCGCTTCTATGAGAAGGGAGAAGAAAAGGAGTAACATTTTTTGTATTGTTTTTTTGCACAAGCAAAAGCAAAATCAATTTTTTTTGGTCCCGTTACCCTTCTTATGTACCTGCTGAAGAAGCGAGAGCGGAAGGCCTTCTCCGTAATGACAACGTGTGTAAAAAAGATATGAGTATGGAATGGAGCAAGAAGGCCTTGTACATCCAAAAGAAGGGGTACAGAGGCCTTCTAGAAGGCCTTCCTACTCCTTCTTTTTCCCGCTGGGTACTTTAGAACTGCCGTTTTTAACATACACACACACATATGCAAAGTTCCGAAACAATGCAACTATGTGCTTTGTTTACTTTAACGTTTTGAAATGAAGATGATACGATGCATCATATTCGAGAACTAATTTTTGTATTGGCAATAAACAAAAATGGAGAATGCAACATTTAAAATTTTGTTCGATAATTACTTTAATTTGTCAGAGGTTTCTTATGAAAACTCTGTGCATACTTTGATATCTTTGCTACAGCGTATCAAAAGAAGGAAAAGTGTTTTATTATTGTAGCAAAACAAACTCCAACGGAGAAAGGTACCAAAAACTGTTGACTTTTGTAAGGTTATTTCAAAAATGCCTGACGACGTATTTAGCAGCCATTTTAGAACGAAAATGAGTTCATGTTAGGTAATATTTAAGTGTTTTTATTGATGCTGTTTCTAAATATTTTTCGTTTTTCAGTCACTGAAAATGTTGCTAAAGCATTTGTGGCCTTATCGCGCTAAAGGATGGCCTTGTTTGCCCTTGACTAAATCAATCTACTTAACCCTATGGAAGCTAAGCAATCAAAACATCTTCAGCGAACTGACTGATCGATTTGGTATATGAGCAGCAACGGCGTATGGATCATTTTAAAAAACACTAACTATAAGGTAATTACATTTCCATCGACAGAGATTTGCCAGAGAGTTATTATGGAGCAGTTTGAGGCTAGCCGCGCACTTCCATTCCCTTTTGTACTCGGTTGTAAAAATGGAAACCATATTCGAATTTCGCAACCAACATCAGTTACTACACAGAAAGAAAACACACGGGATAAATCAAGTTTTCTATGATTACTTTAAGTACGAGTCGTACTTAAAAATTCAAATACGTATTGCACTAAAACGTACTCTAAACAATCCTATATGGGATTACTTCTTAAAACCAATCCTGGAATTTTTTGAAATAAGTATAAAATTCTTAAATCAAAAAAAAAAGAGAATAAACTTTTCGTTGTGTTTAACCCTCCGGCTCACGCATGTTTTGATTTTCTATACACATTGAAAAAAGGTCTGGCCTGGCCTGACTCATGTGTACCACGAAGGGTTTAAAAGTAAAATTGAACTCTTGTTTCTCATTAAGTTTATATTTTTGGTTAAATATGTACAAAAGATTTCTAACGTAAAAACCATATCAGGCATGATATTGGTGTTTTATCATTCTGTAAGGTGTAATACGGGTAAGTAAATCAATCATAATAATTTTTTCTTTCTAGTTTCTTTTTCGGTTTATTTCAGGCACGAATTTGGGATAAAATCAATTTTTTAATACTTGAATCAAGCGCATTTTGAGATTAATTCAATCTTAGTTTTTCTTTAATCAATCTAATTTTCAGATTATTTTAAGTACGAATTCGGATTAAAACATTTTTATAATTCTTGAATCCAGCGTATTTTGAGATCGATTCAATCTTAATTTTACTTAAATCAATCTCGTTTTCGGATTATCTCAAGTACGAAATCGGGATTGAATATGGATAATTAAAGTATTTTGCGATTGAAAATTCGTACTTGAATCAATCTTTCTGTACTTGATTCAAGAAAATTCGTTTTCACCGTAATATTAATACCGCTTTGGATTGATTGATTTGTCTTTTGAGTGTACAATAGAAAGGAGACATATTCTATAGTAGTACAGGTAAACTCAATTGTTTCTTTTTCAATCATAATTTTAAAGACTTTTCCAGGCTATTGTCGAAAGCAACATGCGGTTCTTGACGCTTTTGTTGGTTACCCCGGAAGATGTCATGACGCCTCTGTGTGGCATAACAGTCCAATTCGAAGAGCAAAAAAAGATAATGATATAAAAATACCACCCGAATGTCATTTGGTTGGGAGATGGTGCTTATCAGCTAGAAACATTTTTAATGACACCGTATAAGGATAATGGATATATCACGCCAGAACAAAAAAAAATTACTTATGTGTTAAGTTCGACAAGAGTTTTTGTAGAGCAGGCATTTGGTATACTAAAAAAAATTCCGTATTTTAAATTTCAATGAAATACAAAACCTAGCTCTAGCAAAGCAAATTGTCATGGCATGTATGGTACTAATTTATAAAGTAGACCCCCATACCACACACTGTTAAATGCTTTCGCTACATCAAGATATGTAGCCTCACAAAAATGTTCTTATCAATTTCAGATGAGATTTTGTAAGTTAATTTATGTATTTGTTGGATCGTAGAGTGCATAAGTCTAAAACCATACTGATGCCTGGTATAAGATTTCTTTCTAAAAGTATTGGTTCAAATCGATTAAAGATAAGTTTTCGAATAATTTCGATAAAAGTGGTATTAGACTTATTGGCCTGTATGAATTAACTCTTGTGGCGTCCTTGTTGGGCTTTGCAATAGCGATTATTTCTGCAACTTTCCATACTTTAGTTTGTGGTTGAAATGATTTATGGCAGGGTCAAATTTTGTTTGCCCATTTGATTAGAAAAACTTTTGTGAAAATGATCAGCTAATACTTTTGCCTTTTCGCTATGAGATCTGGCCAACGTTAAATAAGATTTTTGGATTGGCGGTTGATGGATTGTTAAGTTTTCTTATGGCTTTCCATAATGACTAGTTTGTTGTCTTGGTTGAATCAAGAAGTTTTTCAAGATAACTTTTCAGTTTATCTTGTTTGTCCTTTTTTAAAAGATCCTTCAATTCTTTTGTTAGTTTGTTAAGCTTTGTATTATCTAAGAGTGATCTTGGTGATTGCCATTTTTTTCTTTGTTTTCGCTTTGCTTTAATTTTTTCACAAGGAGTGTGTCATTAAAATATGATTTTGGACTGTCCACTTCAACTTTGGTTTTTAGTGATATCTTTATATCAAGTTTATTTTCAACAATTTTTCTAAAGCACATCCAGTCTGTTTTCTTGTTGTAAGAAAATTTGTTATGGGTCGCAAGAAAAACATTACTTTCGAATTTGAGTATTATGGGTGAGTGATCGGAGGATAGTTCAAAGCACGATTCTATCTTTAAATGTTCATTTTTTTTTATTTTTCGTGATAGAGAAGTAAATTTAATCAGGTTTTTTGTTGGCCAGTAAGTAGTTGCTTAACACTTTAACTGCGTGAAAATGAACAGTAAACTTAATATGGATTTAGAAGATATCGTAATAACAGGAGATTTTAATATTGACTGGTCTAAAAATTCTACATATAAAAATCAAATGGAATGCATACTAAATGATAATGGTCTCAGGCAATTAGTTAGAGAATATACAAGAGTAGCAAAAAGTTCTAGTACCATAATTGACTTTGTAATAACAAATAAATATAATATATCGGTAAACAACAGTACTACAAATAAAATAACAGATCATGAAATGATAAACATTTTAATTAAGAGTGAAAATAATGATCATACCAACATAGACAATAAAGAATTGGACATTTTTAAATACAACAAAGAAACATTTAACACAGAGTTAAGTAAAAATATAGTATATAATGAAAATAAAAACATTAATGAAAATGTTATTTTATTTGATAATTATTTTAAAGAGACTATACAAAAATTTACTAAAAAGAGAATTATACAAGAAAAAAACCATGTAAATCGGTGGTTTAATAATGAATTACGTTTAATGAAAAATGATAAAATAATAAAATATCAAACAGCGAAATTGAAAAACACGAATCAGGCATGGACCAATTACAGAACAATAAGAAATTTATATAAAGTAAAAATCGAAAACGAAAAAAATAAATACATTAATAACAAAATTAACAACGCGGGCGATCAAAAACAAATGTGGAGAGAGATAAAAGATCTAGTAATTAAAAAAAACCATAACGAGATAAAAACTGTGATATTTAACCAAGTAGAATATAAAGATAATAAAGAAATCGCTAGTCAATTCAATAATTATTTTGTAGATAGTATTAAGTTAATAATCGAGAATGTGCAATATGAAAACCAAATAACTGCGATAAACCATATATTTAAATTCCGTGCAATAAACATTTTAGAACTTAAGAATATAATTATACAAATGAAAAATAAAACAGACTGTGATAAAATATCCAATAAACTAATTCTTGATAACTGGAACGTGACAGGAGAAACAATATTAAAAATTGTTAATAAATCGATGGAGACAGGTGTTTTTCCTGAAAACTGGAAAAAAACTACGATAACACCAATTGAAAAAGTACTCAAAACAAATAAATGCGAAGAATACCGGCCAATAAATACATTGAAAACATGTGAAAAAATTTTGGAAAAAGTTGTGAAAGAACAATTAGAAAAATATATTGAACATAATTCTTTACTGTCAAAATATCAATCGGGATTTCGTAAAAAATTTTCATGTGAAACGACTGTAAATTATGTAATAAGTAAATGGAAAAATATAGAAAAAACTAAAAAAGTGATGGCAATATTCCTAGATTTTAAACGAGCCTTTGAAACAATAGACAGACATATAATGGTAAAAAAACTGTATATGTATGGAATACAAGGTACGGAATTAAATTGGTTTGAGTCGTATTTAAAAAATAGAAAACAAATAACAAAAATTAATAACGTTTTATCAAATGAAGTTGAAAATGATTTCGGGGTACCACAAGGTTCAATTTTGGGAGCTCTTTTATTTATTATATATATAAATGATATGCCAAAGGTATTAGACAGAAGTGAAATGGTGCTGTATGCGGATGATACGTTAATATACACGGAAGCAGACGATGATGAAAGTTGTAGAGAAAAAATGTACTATGACATTAATAAAATTAATACTTGGTTAAAAATGAATAAATTAAAACTTAACGAAAATAAAACAAAAATAATTGAAATAAATATGAGTACTGAAGCAATATTTAAAATTAATGATAAAATAATAGAAAAAGTTGAACATATTAAATATCTCGGATTTATAATAGATAAAGAGTTAAAATTTAAAGAACATATAAACTATACATGTAAAAAAATCGGCAAAAAAATTCAATTTTTTAAAAGATTAAGAAATAAAATATCTAAAACAACTGCAATAAATATCTATAATACTATAATTAAACCACATTTTGAATATGGATCGACAATAATATATACATGCTGTAATGATAGTCAGATAGAGAGAATGCAAAAACTGCAAAACAAAGCAATGAGGGTTATACTTAAACGCAATCGATATGCACACATAAACGAAATGCTTGGAGAACTTAAATGGATGAATATAAATCAGCGGCTGAAATTCAACACCTTAATTTTTATTAAAAAAATGAAACAAGGTGATGCACCACAATATCTATGCGATCAAATTAAGTATGTTGGAGAAGCACAACCATATGGGCTAAGGAATGCCGAGGATTTTCGAATCCAAAGAGTCACGACAACGCACATGCAAAGATCTCTTTTTTATAAAGGTTTTCAACTATTTAATAAATTACCACATAATATGAAAATTGAAAGAAATTACAATGTATTTAGAAAAAAATGTACAAATTTTATAAGATTCAATTTATTTATATAGAACTTACAACAAATGTAATTAGCATTAATATAATATTTTTTTTTGTTTGAATATTAAAAGTATTTTTAATACTAATAAAAATAAAAAAAAAAAAAAAAAATGAATGTGATTTTGGAGTTGAAGCCACCTCCAGCAAAAAAACGGTTCCAATTGATTGTAAAAAAATTATATATTCGATTTCGGTATTATTTTGTTTGGGAGGGCAATAAACAGCAGACAACACGAGTGGGCCGTAAAAGTCTTCCATAGTTATTGAGATAGCTTGGAGGTAGTCTTGTTACGGTTTAGGTGTACTAAGCTGTTTTCGAGAGTAGGATTTATATGAGGAATATGGTAAGTTATGGACCGATCTTTACAAAATTTTAAGGTGTGACTAATAGCCCTATAGGAATGTTATGCACCAAATTTTATTACAGTAACATTAATTGTTAAGGCTTTAGGCGTACTTAACTCTTGTACGAGAGTATGCTTTATATTTACGGACCAATGATAAATTATGGACTGATCTTTACAAAATTTAATAGTGTGGTTTCCTGTGCTATGGGACTGTAACGTACCACATTTTATTACAGTAGCATTATTTTTTACGGCTTGGCGTACTAAACTCTTTACCGGGAGTAGGATTTATTTGGGGCAGTAGTATGTTATCGCCCGTCCGCGAACACTTTTTCCATATAAAGTTGGGATCATGTCGTGGTGCTGCCACCTACATATATTTTTTTTTACCAAATTTTCCCAAACAAAAACCGACATAATACGAATATAAGGGGGAAAAAGTAATGGCGTGGAAACATTTTGTGTTTATTTAGTGAAAGGTGTGCGTAGCCGTCTTGAATATTTATTTAAGATTTTGGTTGTTATTTGCACGTACAATCGAAATATGGCTGAGAATAGAACTGATTACGGGACATTTAATTTTTAGTTTGAAATGCTTTTTAGGGTAGTATTCTAATAATAGAAAACGAAACGTCGAAAAAATTTTTATATTTGTATGTAATTAAAAACGACTGCATAGTAACCAGGTTAATATCAATACGCAACAGTAAAAATTTCAAGTGAATTTCTAATATCTCGATATATCTCAATGGTTTGCCTTTATTTATAGGGGATGGAGTAAACGTATACTCAACGCACATTGGATTATTAATGCATGCAGGTGATATTGTAATCTTAACAGACGATATTGTAACAATGCATAATATGATACATAAACTTGAGAGCTACTGTTTATTGTGAAGTTAATCTCGTTTAATCAGAAATGATGATATTTAAGTGGGGAACAGAATATTTGCTGTTTTACAACGGTACGAATAGTGCTACAAGCTGTCATAAGTTAAAAACGGCAGTTCTAAAGTAGTGTCAACAGAATACGTAGTTGCAGTAGTCGTTGTAGTTGAAGTGGAAGCGCAATCTTCGAAATTTTGAACATTGTTGCGCTACAGAGCATTCGTCAGATTCAGCTACTACTTACTCTGTTACAGGACTTTAAAGTGTAGGCAGAATATCTAAATGTGAAAAATGGAGAGCCAAAGGAGCGCAAAGAGTACACCAGTGATGCCATTAGGATACAAAAGATACATTTTTCGTATCTTTTCAGGAAATTTATATGAGTATAAACGCCTTAACTAGTACATTAATTTTTACAAAACTGAATTTGTTTTGATAACATCCAAAGATAGTTATATATAATTAATTTTAAATAAAAATGTTATGTTAGTAAATGTTAAACGTTAAAAATAGATTTAACATTTTTTTCAAAATGTTTTTTTTTTTGGGAAAAAGTGTATCTCTTTGGAAACTAAAATGTATCTTTCACGAAATTTCACTGGCAACACTGCAGTTCACGTATTTGGGTGTTACATTGACAACAAAAATGTAATTTAGAAAACTTGTCGGCAAAAAACTGCCTACATAAACGCAACGTGAAAAGACTTTCTGGCCAATAGATATATAGGTTGAATGCAAAATGGAATTTGTTCAATGCACAAATATGAAGTTTTTACTTACTTGAGACGTAGATAAGCTACAACGGCATTTTGTTAAAACAATAAAAGAATACCTTTTCCACCTGTACTAACTTTAATCTATACTTATACACTCACATAAAAATAGGTTAAAACAACATTGTTATTTTAACCTAAAATTAATATTTTTTAAGAAATATCAATAAAAAAAGGTAAAAAATTAAAATTAGGTATCAATTTTTTTTAATTTCGTGTTTTTTAAATGTTTTGAAAATAAATTGTATTGAGGAAATGTTAGTTATTGTTTGCGAAGAAAACACAGCTGTTTTTCAGCAGCAGCAGCTATAACAACGAAGCAACCTTCTAATAAATACATAAAATGTTTGATGTTTAAATAAATGGTTTTGTCAGCTAATTTTTTTTATATAACGTCTGGCATTTAACCCGCTACTTCGTTAGCGTCCCCTTTTCCAACGTGGACATATTTGTATACTAAAGTTTATTTTTTTAGGTTTAAACTGGTTTAAATTCTAGCATTTTACCCGCTACTTTGTAATCAGGCCTTTTCTTTCATACACATATTTAAGTGCCAAAGTAAATGTATCTAGGTTTTAGCAAAAAAGTTCCAACATTTTTTACCTCATAAGTTGATAATTACACAGGACTATCCACCTATAATTTTTTGTTTCTAAGTTCAATATAATATAAAATTCAAAAAGTACCGCTCGTAGAACACAAAAGCAAATGAAAGAAAGTAATTTTCCCGTATTATCTTTTTTGATACTTTTTTCTCCCCATTTACGTATCAAAAATTTCAATGTTGTAATTTACTATTTTTGTCATAGACCGAAGAAAATGTTTTGGCTTAAAAGTTAAATGGCGTGACAAAAATGTTCTAAAATATGTACAGGTTTTACGCGTTTACTCCCCTAAAGGACCAAATTTCAAAAAAGTACCAGACACCTGTCCTCTTATTTTTTTAATGAACAACATTAAGTGTTAAATTTTTTGGATCTCTTTTAGTTTTGGATTTTTGAAGTTAGCGGGATCGATTTGGCGAGAGGTCCAAACGTCAGCTGTTTAGCTTCAGGTGCTTAGGATGTGCGATGATGAATCAGTCAGTAACTTTACAATTTTATATTATATTATATAGATAGATGGAGAAAAATGTTGTGAAAAAAGTAACAAAGTTAGGAACGATTTTCCCACCTTAAACGTTTAAATTTCAAAAAAGGTCCAAATCTGTTTTTAGATTAGCTAGAATGTGATATAATTTATAATTATATTATATATATAAGGTTGTACCTCAAAAATTACTAGACACTTATAAGTTTATTTTTTTAATGAACAATAAAAAGTATTAAATTTTTTTTAATCTCTTTTAGTTTAGGAGATATTAGGTTAGCGAATTTTTCTAATGAACAACAATAAGTGTTAATGTAGTTTATCTCTTTTAGTTTAGAAGGTATGAGGTTAGCAGGATCGATTTGGCGAGAGGCCAGCCTCCGGTCCAAATGTCAACCTTTAAGCTTCAGACGTTTAGACTCTGCGATGAAAGATAATAATTTCGAAAAAGGACCAAATATGCATTTGTATTTTGTAGATAACTTACAAATGTTATGTAATTTTTAAGCAACCAGTGAAATGCGCATAGGAAACGCTTATCCCATCAACAATGAATTTCAGTGTATTTATCAAGAATACAAATTGGGAATTAAGCACGAATAACAAAATCTTTTAAATACAAATTTTGTATTCCCTCTCACAGATTCTCATTCACTCAGGACCTTGCATGTTTAATTTTATGTTTCTAGTTCCAATACTAACGGAAATTCAAAAAGTACCAGCTAAAGAACAAAAAAGTACCAAAAACTTCCCTCTTATAAATTTGTATCTACTTATTACATTGCATCATGAATTTTATGTTTCTAGGTCCAATACTAACGGAAATTCAAAAAGTACCAGTTAAAGAACAAAAAAGGACCAAAAAGCCTTCTTACAGATTCACATACACTCAGGTCCTTTCATGTTTAATTTTATATTTCACGGTCCAATAATTACGGAAATTCAAAAAGTACCAGTTAAAGAACAAAACAGTACCAAAAACTTCCCACTTATAGATTCTTTTCCACCTACTACATTGCATCTTAATTTTTATATCTTTAGGTCTAATAAAAACGGATATTCAAAAAGTACCAGTTAAAGAACAAAAAAAGTACCAAAAGGCGCTTTTACAGATTCTCAGTCACTCAGGACATTGCATGA
Source organism: Pollenia griseotomentosa (assembly GCA_963931875.1). Taxonomy (NCBI): domain Eukaryota; kingdom Metazoa; phylum Arthropoda; class Insecta; order Diptera; family Polleniidae; genus Pollenia; species Pollenia griseotomentosa. The sequence goes on from OZ007561.1 coordinate 16,003,880, forward strand.
TGAATTTTATGTTTCTAGGTCCAATACTAACGGAAATTAAGAAAGAACCAGTTAAAGAACTAAAAAGTACCAAAAAGTTCCGCAATAGATTCTTATCCACTCAGGAATCTTATGTGTTATGGTCCAATATTAACGATAATTAAAAAAATACCAGCTGTAGAATCAAAAAGCTAAAGAAAAATATCAAATTTACCGTATTTCCTTTTTTTGGTACTATTTTTTCCCCCATTAAAGTATTAAAAATTTCAGTATTGTAGTAAGAACCCATAATTTAGTACGAATATGTCAATGAATGGAGAAAAATGTTTTGGTAAAAAAGTACCAAAAATAGTTACGATGTTACCCCTTAAATGTTCGAATTTCAAAAAAGTACCAAATTTATATTCGTATTTTTTTGATAAGTTTCGAATGTGGTATAAACTTTGTTTCTATGTTTACTGGTTCAAAAGATAGATGGGTGTCAAAAAAGTACCAAAATTCAGGTTTTACCCGTGTACTCCCTAATAGGGCCGAATTTCAAAAAAGTACCAGAGCCTTGTCCCCTTATTTTTGTTAAAAACAACGATAAGTATTACATTTTTTATGTATCTCTTTAAATTTTGGAGATATAAGGTTACCGATTTTACCCCAAAAATCCCGTATAAGTGGATCGTTTTGGGGAGTGACCAATCTGTGGTCCAAATTTCAATGTTTTCGCTTCAGGTTTAGGCTCTGCGATGATGAAACAGTGAGTCAGTTACGTTACAATTTTATATATGTCTCATTTCGGGATTGAATATGGATAATTTAAGTATTTTGCGATTGAAAATCCGTTCTTGAATCAATCTTTCTGTACTTGATTCAAGCAAATCCGTACTCACCGTACTATTAATACCGCTTTGGATTGATTTGAGTACGGATTTCTTGATTTTTCTTTTGAGTGTAGGTTTCCAAATATTATAGTGGATAAATACAAAAGGAAATTCCCGTCGCAGACCTAAATTAATATTAAGAAGCCTTTTGCCATATTGTCAGCTCAGAATTTGTTAAGCGCATATATCATGGTTAAATAACCATAATGTATAAATATTAGACCCGTTGGCTGCGGTTAGATTAACATCAGATAGCCTGTTATTACTTTTAAATCTCGAAGCGGGTAAGGACGAAACCTCTGCTCTGCTATCTATCAAAAAACTCCGGAAAAAAATGTTTCAAAATAGTTCTAATATATCAAATATTTTGTAAATCATTGTAAAATATTACTGCCTTTCGTAACATACATTCAATGGGGAAAAAGTACATGACTGACAGTCAAAAGTTTTTTTTTTACCAAACAATTATCTTAAAAAACATTAAATAAATATACATACCGACAAGTTATAAACAGTAAAATTTCAAATTTCTTTAAACTTACAGCCATTTCTTAAAGAAAATTCCATAAATCAATGTAATTTGAAAAAATCTTTAAAATTCCTACGTGTATTTTCAAATATGTATATAAATATACTTCTGGAAATAACCTAAATTCAGAACCTTAAACTTATTTTCAAGTTTTTAAAAACACTAAAACGACTTTTATGTAATTTTTCAGTAATTTTCTAAAATCGATTCCGGATGATTTTATGCAGTTCCTACTATAAGTACTAATTATTTTTACTTCTCTTAAAATCAAGAAAAACTACGCTCATTTAAAAAAAATATTGGAAATCTCTATTGATTTAAACTTCATTTGTTTATGATTTCAGATCATGGCGTTTTTAATATAAAAATCACAAATGGCAATATTTTCTTAGCAAAAATCCTAAAAAAATTATTTGGTTGCTGTTTTGAAAGGGATTATAAAAAACTTCCGTTTATTGGTAACAAATAATGAAAAAATCGTAGTACACAGTACAAATTATTCGAGCTCGTAAATAATTGTACCAAGAAAAACATATTCGTTCGTAATTATTATTGTTTTAGAAAAAAGTAACCAAAATTAAAAAAATATTCATATCTCCACATTGAAAAAAAAATATAACCAATTTTGGTTAGAAATAACCAAAAACGGCAGCTCTGCTCGGGATTGACCGACTATACTTTCTTACTTGTTTTTTATTTGCAGTTTGAAGCAATAATTAAAAACGGCAACACCTTAGCACCCCATAACTCGACAAATAAACATCATAAAAAAAAAATATTTAGCAACACATTCATATTAGGCATATAACTGAATTTTACGAAAAATTTGGCATACCACTACATGGTGGCAAATATTGTACAAGTAATGAATATCACTTCTTTAGGTGATTTGGGTTCAAAAATGTTCCGCACTAAACGTGATTTATAAAAAAAGGCAGTTTTTTTTAAAAAAATTTTTATTTTTTTCAATTCTTATATGAAGTCATAGGGGTTACTGCGTATTTCGATTCGAAAGAAATCATTTACGGATTCGAACAATTTGTATTGTGAATTACGATTTCCGCAATCGTTAGAAACGATGGCAGAGGTTGTATTTTTAAAAAAATTAAAGGAAACGCTAAAAACCGCATTAAAGGAAAAACAAAGTCAAAATTAATTTTTTATTTTGTTGTTGCTTTCTACATATGTACATAAATTCATGTTGCGTTTTAAAAATTTTAAACGCCACTGCATGTTTCATTTATTTTTTAATTTTCAATGTCAGCTGCTTAAGGCAGTGATGATTACCGTACGGTAATTACCCTTTTTATACCCTTCGCCGAAGGTAAGAGGGTATATATAACTTTGTCATTCCGTTTGTATGTTCCAAAATATTGATCCTACACCCTATATAGTATATATATTCTGGGTGCTTATGAAAAGCGAAGTTCAAATCCAAATGTCCGTTTCTCCCCCTCCCTTTTGCATTTGTTTATATATACTAGCATAATGCTCAATATGATTTTCGTTATCAGCCTTCTTTATTATTTCATCTATTTAACGAAATAATTTTAACAAATAGAAACTAGGAATTTTTGTTTCGTTTTGCTTCTTAAAAACTCGCCAAAAAAGATAAATCTACGGTATGACAACAGTGCCTATACAAAAAGAAACCAAACAAACACACATACATGGTACAAACTATTTTGGTGATTATAGGCCACCTTTTATGGTTCACAACTCAAATATGTAGTTGATATATAATTTTGGTATTATGGTTTACAACTTTGCTTTATTGTGGTGAACTAAAACATCAAAAATAATTACAACTCAACTGTGTTGAGTTGTGAACTGTAAACTGATCATATTTACTTTTAATAATATTCATAAAATGTTCCTTCATGGTCCAGTTGTCTAGGGGGTTTGCTTAGGTAGAAACTATGAGTCCCTGGTTCGAGTCTTGTTTTTTCAAAAAGAAAAATTTTTTTTTAATTTTTTTATGTTCTGAAACGATTTAAAAAAATATTTACCAGTTTTTACTTTTTAAATTTAATTTATAATGAAGTTTTATGTATTGTATATATGTATGTTTATGTAGAAATTATTTAGGTTTTGTCTAGTTGCTCTGTATTCTGCTCTCACAATGGTGAAGGGTATATAAGATTCGGCACAGCCGAATATAGCACTCTTACTTGTTTAGGGTAATTTTGGGCCGCAAAAGGTAGCAAGGTAATTTTATTTAAAATACGGTCATTTAAAGAAATTTGGATTTTTGGTATAAATATGTTTACTTACATATCGTTAGATAAAATGCAAAAAGGCGTTACTAACAAAAGTATAATTTTACAGGAGAAGCAAAAAATTTATTTAATGAAAACTATAAACATGTCAGAAAACATGCATCCATGGAATTCTTTAAGCAATTTGCTAAGGAAACCATTTAGGGTTTAAAGTTTTAACTTTTGAGAGGTGATTTTTCAATTTAAAAATACATAGATAAATATTACAAAAAAAAATTAAGATCATTATAATTCTATAAATGTTTTCGCAACACCAATAAGTGCAAAATAAGAGAATCTTGTATAAAATTAATTTTATATATAACTTTTTGTTTGTTTAAAAATTAACAATTTTTAAACATATGAAATAGCCGCAATGTAATACATTTTACTATAAATTACGGACTATTTTAAGTACGGATCAAATTCAAAATTATTTTACTACCTTATTCATAAAAAATACAATAATTTTGGTTTAAAATTTATTTTAAAACAAAAATTTACATTCAGATTTTTCTTAAAACACATTTAAAATTTAAATAAATGGTTTATAAAAAATGCTCTTATGTGATGTTAACAAATGACAGGCGATGTACTGAGTGCTTTTCATGTAAGTTTTACTACACAGTCAATCGCCTGTCATTTGGAAACAGCAGATTAATGCTTTGATTAAAAATCTTTGCGAACGGTTATTTCTTCTCAAAAGGGATAATTTTCAGAGGGCCGTACGGTAATGCAAAAATAAAAGTAAACATCACTGGCTTAAGGCAAGTTTACACTATGGCTGACTTCCGAAACGTTCGTATACAAAGTTTGTCACAGTATTGCTACTGTATTTAAAGCACATACATATGCAAAGTTCCGAAACAATGCAACTATGTGCTTTGTTTACTTTAACGTTTTGAAATGAAGATGATACGATGCATCATATTCGAGAACTAATTTTTGTATTGGCAATAAACAAAAATGGAGAATGCAACATTTAAAATTTTGTTCGATAATTACTTTAATTTGTCAGAGGTTTCTTATGAAAACTCTGTGCATACTTTGATATCTTTGCTACAGCGTATCAAAAGAAGGAAAAGTGTTTTATTATTGTAGCAAAACAAACTCCAACGGAGAAAGGTACCAAAAACTGTTGACTTTTGTAAGGTTTTTTCAAAAATGCCTGACGACGTATTTAGCAGCCATTTTAGAACGAAAATGAGTTCATGTTAGGTAATATTTAAGTGTTTTTATTGATGCTGTTTCTAAATATTTTTCGTTTTTCAGTCACTGAAAATGTTGCTAAAGCATTTGTGGCCTTATCGCGCTAAAGGATGGCCTTGTTTGCCCTTGACTAAATCAATCTACTTAACCCTATGGAAGCTAAGCAATCAAAACATCTTCAGCGAACTGACTGATCGATTTGGTATATGAGCAGCACCGGCGTATGGATCATTTTAAAAAACACTAACTATAAGGTAATTACATTTCCATCGACAGAGATTTGCCAGAGAGTTATTATGGAGCAGTTTGAGGCTAGCCGCGCACTTCCATTCCCTTTTGTACTCGGTTGTTAAAATGGAAACCATATTCGAATTTCGCAACCAACATCAGTTACTACACAGAAAGAAAACACACGGGATAAATCAAGTTTTCTATGATTACTTTAAGTACGAGTCGTACTTAAAAATTCAAATACGTATTGCACTAAAACGTACTCTAAACAATCCTATATGGGATTACTTCTTAAAACCAATCCTGGAATTTTTTGAAATAAGTATAAAATTCTTAAATCAAAAAAAAAAGAGAATAAACTTTTCGTTGTGTTTAACCCTCCGGCTCACGCATGTTTTGATTTTCTATACACATTGAAAAAAGGTCTGGCCTGGCTCATGTGTACCACGAAGGGTTTAAAAGTAAAATTGAACTCTTGTTTCTCATTAAGTTTATATTTTTGGTTAAATATGTACAAAAGATTTCTAACGTAAAAACCATATCAGGCATGATATTGGTGTTTTATCATTCTGTAAGGTGTAATACGGGTAAGTAAATCAATCATAATAATTTTTTCTTTCTAGTTTCTTTTTCGGTTTATTTCAGGCACGAATTTGGGATAAAATCAATTTTTTAATTCTTGAATCAAGCGCATTTTGAGATTAATTCAATCTTAGTTTTTCTTTAATCAATCTAATTTTCAGATTATTTTAAGTACGAATTCGGATTAAAACATTTTTATAATTCTTGAATCCAGCGTATTTTGAGATCGATTCAATCTTAGTTTTACTTAAATCAATCTCGTTTTCGGATTATCTCAAGTACGAAATCGGGATTGAATATGGATAATTAAAGTATTTTGCGATTGAAAATTCGTACTTGAATCAATCTTTCTGTACTTGATTCAAGAAAATTCGTTTTCACCGTAATATTAATACCGCTTTGGATTGATTGATTTGTCTTTTGAGTGTACAATAGAAAGGAGACATATTCTATAGTAGTACAGGTAAACTCAATTGTTTCTTTTTCAATCATAATTTTAAAGACTTTTCCAGGCTATTGTCGAAAGCAACATGCGGTTCTTGACGCTTTTGTTGGTTACCCCGGAAGATGTCATGACGCCTCTGTGTGGCATTACAGTCCAATTCGAAGAGCAAAAAAAGATAATGATATAAAAATACTACCCGAATGTCATTTGGTTGGGAGATGGTGCTTATCAGCTAGAAACATTTTTAATGACACCGTATAAGGATAATGGATATATCACGCCAGAACAAAAAAAAATTACTTATGTGTTAAGTTCGACAAGAGTTTTTGTAGAGCAGGCATTTGGTATACTAAAAAAAATTCCGTATTTTAAATTTCAATGAAATACAAAACCTAGCTCTAGCAAAGCAAATTGTCATGGCATGTATGGTACTAATTTATAAAGTAGACCCCCATACCACACACTGTTAAATGCTTTCGCTACATCAAGATATGTAGCCTCACAAAAATGTTCTTATCAATTTCAGATGAGATTTTGTAAGTTAATTTATGTATTTGTTGGATCGTAGAGTGCATAAGTCTAAAACCATACTGATGCCTGGTATAAGATTTCTTTCTAAAAGTATTGGTTCAAATCGATTAAAGATAAGTTTTCGAATAATTTCGATAAAAGTGGTATTAGACTTATTGGCCTGTATGAATTAACTCTTGTGGCGTCCTTGTCGGGCTTTGCAATAGCGATTATTTCTGCAACTTTCCATACTTTAGTTTGTGGTTGGAATGATTTATGGCAGGGTCAAATTTTGTTTGCCCATTTGATTAGAAAAACTTTTGTGAAAATGATCAGCTAATACTTTTGCCTTTTCGCTATGAGATCTGGCCAACGTTAAATAAGATTTTTGGATTGGCGGTTGATGGATTGTTAAGTTTTCTTATGGCTTTCCATAATGACTAGTTTGTTGTCTTGGTTGAATCAAGAAGTTTTTCAAGATAACTTTTCAGTTTATCTTGTTTGTCCTTTTTTAAAAGATCCTTCAATTCTTTTGTTAGTTTGCTAAGCTTTGTATTATCTAAGAGTGATCTTGGTGATTGCCATTTTTTTCTTTGTTTTCGCTTTGCTTTAATTTTTTCACAAGGAGTGTGTCATTAAAATATGATTTTGGACTGTCCACTTCAACTTTGGTTTTTAGTGATATCTTTATATCAAGTTTATTTTCAACAATTTTTCTAAAGCACATCCAGTCTGTTTGCTTGTTGTAAGAAAATTTGTTATGGGTCGCAAGAAAAACATTACTTTCGAATTTGAGTATTATGGGTGAGTGATCGGAGGATAGTTCAAAGCACGATTCTATCTTTAAGTGTTCATTTTTTTTATTTTTCGTGATAGAGAAGTAAATTTAATCAGGTTTTTTGTTGGCCAGTAAGTAGTTGCTTAACACTTTGCTATAAGTTTCTCTTATTGCATCGAGTAAATGTCGGCCCTTTGTATGTAAGAATGTGATTTTGGAGTTGAAGCCACCTCCAGCAAAAAAACGGTTCCAATTGATTGTAAAAAAATTATATATTCGATTTCGGTATTATTTTGTTTGGGAGGGCAATAAACAGCAGACAACACGAGTGGGCCGTAAAAGTCTTCCATAGTTATTGAGATAGCTTGGAGGTAGTCTTGTTACGGTTTAGGTGTACTAAGCTGTTTTCGAGAGTAGGATTTATATGTGGAATATGGTAAGTTATGGACCGATCTTTAAAAAATTTTAAGGTGTGACTAATAGCCCTATAGGAATGTTATGCACCAAATTTTATTACAGTAACATTAATTGTTAAGGCTTTAGGCGTACTTAACTCTTGTGCGAGAGTATGCTTTATATTTACGGACCAATGATAAATTATGGACTGATCTTTACAAAATTTAATAGTGTGGTTTCCTGTGCTATGGGACTGTAACGTACCACATTTTATTACAGTAGCATTATTTTTTACGGCTTGGCGTACTAAACTCTTTACCGGGAGTAGGATTTATTTGGGGCAGTAGTATGTTATCGCCCGTCCGCGAACACTTTTTCCATATAAAGTTGGGATCATGTCGTGGTGCTGCCACCTACATATATTTTTTTTTACCAAATTTTCCCAAACAAAAACCGACATAATACGAATATAAGGGGGAAAAAGTAATGGCGTGGAAAAATTTTGTGTTTATTTAGTGAAAGGTGTGCGTAGCCGTCTTGAATATTTATTTAAGATTTTGGTTGTTATTTGCACGTACAATCGAAATATGGCTGAGAATAGAACTGATTACGGGACATTTAATTTTTAGTTTGAAATGCTTTTTAGGGTAGTATTCTAATAATAGAAAACGAAACGTCGAAAAAATGTTTATATTTGTATGTAATTAAAAACGACTGCATAGTAACCAGGTTAATATCAATACGCAACAGTAAAAATTTCAAGTGAATTTCTAATATCTCGATATATCTCAATGGTTTGCCTTTATTTATAGGGGATGGAGTAAACGTATACTCAACGCACATTGGATTATTAATGCATGCAGGTGATATTGTAATCTTAACAGACGATATTGTAACAATGCATAATATGATACATAAACTTGAGAGCTACTGTTTATTGTGAAGTTAATCTCGTTTAATCAGAAATGATGATATTTAAGTGGGGAACAGAATATTTGCTGTTTTACAACGGTACGAATAGTGCTACAAGCTGTCATAAGTTAAAAACGGCAGTTCTAAAGTAGTGTCAACAGAATACGTAGTTGCAGTAGTCGTTGTAGTTGAAGTGGAAGCGCAATCTTCGAAATTTTGAACATTGTTGCGCTACAGAGCATTCGTCAGATTCAGCTACTACTTACTCTGTTACAGGACTTTAAAGTGTAGGCAGAATATCTAAATGTGAAAAATGGAGAGCCAAAGGAGCGCAAAGAGTACACCAGTGATGCCATTAGGATACAAAAGATACATTTTTCGTATCTTTTCAGGAAATTTATATGAGTATAAACGCCTTAAGTAGTACATTAATTTTTACAAAACTGAATTTGTTTTGATAACATCCAAAGATAGTTATATATAATTAATTTTAAATAAAAATGTTATGTTAGTAAATGTTAAACGTTAAAAATAGATTTAACATTTTTTTCAAAATGTTTTTTTTTTGGGAAAAAGTGTATCTCTTTGGAAACTTAAATGTATCTTTCACGAAATTTCACTGGCAACACTGCAGTACACGTATTTGGGTGTTACATTGACAACAAAAATGTAATTTAGAAAACTTGTCGGCAAAAAACTGCCTACATAAACGCAACGTGAAAAGACTTTCTGGCCAATAGATATATAGGTTGAATGCAAAATGGAATTTGTTCAATGCACAAATATGAAGTTTTTACTTACTTGAGACGTAGATAAGCTACAACGGCATTTTGTTAAAACAATAAAAGAATACCTTTTCCACCTGTACTAACTTTAATCTATACTTATACACTCACATAAAAATAGGTTAAAACAACATTGTTTTTTTAACCTAAAATTAATATTTTTTAAGAAATATCAATAAAAAAAGGTAAAAAATTAAAATTAGGTATCAATTTTTTTTAATTTCGTGTTTTTTAAATGTTTTGAAAATAAATTGTATTGAGGAAATGTTAGTTATTGTTTGCGAAGAAAACACAGCTGTTTTTCAGCAGCAGCAGCTATAACAACGAAGCAACCTTCTAATAAATACATAAAATGTTTGATGTTTAAATAAATGGTTTTGTCAGCTAATTTTTTTTATATTACGTCTGGCATTTAACCCGCTACTTCGTTAGCGTCCCCTTTTCCAACGTGGACATATTTGTATACTTAAGTTTATTTTTTTAGGTTTAAACTGGTTTAAATTCTAGCATTTTACCCGCTACTTTGTAATCAGGCCTTTTCTTTCATACACATATTTAAGTGCCAAAGTAAATGTATCTAGGTTTTAGCAAAAAAGTTCCAACATTTTTTACCTCATAAGTTGATAATTACACAGGACTATCCACCTATAATTTTTTGTTTCTAAGTTCAATATAATATAAAATTCAAAAAGTAGCGCTCGTAGAACACAAAAGCAAATGAAAGAAAGTTAATTTCCCGTATTATCTTTTTCGATACTTTTTTCTCCCCATTTACGTATCAAAAATTTCAATGTTGTAATTTACTATTTTTGTCATAGACCGAAGAAAATGTTTTGGCTTAAAAGTTAAATGGCGTGACAAAAATGTTCTAAAATATGTACAGGTTTTACGCGTTTACTCCCCTAAAGGACCAAATTTCAAAAAAGTACCAGACACCTGTCCTCTTATTTTTTTAATGAACAACATTAAGTGTTAAATTTTGTGGATCTCTTTTAGTTTTGGATTTTTGAAGTTAGCGGGATCGATTTGGCGAGAGGTGCTTAGGATGTGCGATGATGAATCAGTCAGTAACTTTACAATTTCATATTATATTATATAGATAGATGGAGAAAAATGTTGTGAAAAAAGTAACAAAGTTAGGAACGATTTTCCCACCTTAAACGTTTAAATTTCAAAAAAGGTCCAAATCTGTTTTTAGATTAGCTAGAATGTGATATAATTTATAATTATATTATATATATAAGGTTGTACCTCAAAAATTACCAGACACTTATACGTTTATTTTTTTAATGAACAATAAAAAGTATTAACTTTTTTTTAATCTCTTTTAGTTTAGGAGATATGAGGTTAGCGAATTTTTCTAATGAGTAGATAGGTAATGGGGATCTTGTCAAAAGTGCGTGAGAAGCCTGTAGTAGTCACTATTTCTCTAGTTGGAATGCTGACAAAATTAAGACAGGGAATCGGTAATGTAGATAGATATTTCCAATTGGAAATGAAGAATTGGTGAGAGCGTGAGAGTGATTCCACTTGAGAGTAGTGAGAGAGTGGGTTATATGAATTTAAGTATGAATGGGTATTATTTTTAGGGGTTGAATTGGAAGGTAAAATGTTTAGGCAAGAAAATGTGTGAAAGTGATGTTAACACCTGCATTTCTTTATAGATCAAGATGGTTGAAATGTGTGCACTGAATAAGGATTGGTGGTTGTGCTAAGGATAGTAGAATAGAGAATTTTTTTTTTATTTATTGAATATTGTGCATTATTTTAAGGGTTGAATAGGTAGGTAAGACATGTAGGTGCAAATGTTGTAAAGTGATGTTTTATGTTTAAAGATGAAAATGGTTGAAATGTATTGTACTTAAAAAAGGGTTGGTGGTTGTGCTAAGGTAATTATGATAGAGCAATTTTCTTTTATTGAATAGTTAGGTAAAATGTGTAAGTGGAAATGTTATAATGTGTTGTTTAGGTTTAAAGATCAAGATGGTTGAAATGTGTTTATTCTGAAGCTGAATTGGTGGTTGTATTAAGAATACAAGGAGAGAGAACTTATCTTTTATTGAAAATTTGTATTTATTTTTTCTATTATTGAATCACTTAAACTAAATTGCTTGAGAGACTCTATTTTCTTGAATATAATTCCAATTAGAATGTATATTTTTGCTTAGATCACATTAAAATGTGTTTTGTTTAGCTATATACTTTTTATTTTTTTTTTTTTTTTTTTTTTTTTATAAAAAGATATGAAAATGTGATTGGAGTATTTAACTATTTATAAAATATGTACATATAAAAATGAGTATAATAATTATTTTAATTAAGAAAAGAACAGTTTTTAAATTTCGTTTTAAGTATTTATTTTGGTAATAAAAAATGTATAATATTTGTCTATTAAATGAATTACATTATCCTTCTATAACTTAAATTCAGTACATTCACATGTATGTGAACGATCGCAAATTTGGCATAGAAAAGGACAGTTTTTAAAATGCTTCCCGTAAATAGATTCAATTAGCTCCATATGTTCATAGTCATCTAGCATTCTTTTGATTTCAGTTATCTGAAGTAAATGGTCATCAAAAATGCATCCATGAAAATCAAACAAAAATTTTTCGATCATGCTTCTGTATGTCATTTTCTTTAGAAATATGTTTCTTCTTTTTATTCTTTCGTGTGTACTCATATTCAACTGATACTATTGTAACTTACACTACTTACATACTACCTACATATATAAATAAATAAATGTAGTGAATGAATAATGATTGAACTTGCACTTCCATGCTTACATAAAATAAAATGTTTGATAAAAATCAATTGACAAGAAAATTTAAAACAGGTACAAAAGTAAGAAAAGAAAAAAGGATCAATGTCATTTTTTGGTTTTTGTTTTTGTTTTTTATGTTTTCAATTAGAAAAGAAAAAATGGTTTCAATTGTTTTATTTATTTATTTCTTTTTTTCAGTTATTTTATACAAAAATTCAAGACATAAATGTCCACAATTAAATGAATCATAATTTTGATGCTGATTGTAGTTTTATTTTATATTTCCTCCTAGGTATTCAACTAGTTCCAATGGTGGTTGTAAATTTCCAAAACTATCATAGTATTCTATTTGTTTATTGTTTTTATAGTAAGCTACCCAATGTGTACCATTTCCGATTGTAGAATCCAAATTAATTACTCCACATTCAATATTTCTGGGATGTTTTGGTATTGAGTCTAACATAAAAATTCCTCTAAAGTGTGGTATATTTTTTTAAAATTTTCGTATATCAATATCAGTCAATGGTCTTTTGGGTAGCTTGCTTAGAAGTTTTTTGCTTTTTCTTTATAAGTTAATCCATATACTTTCTTATATGGTTTAAGATAAAGTCCTTTACCCATTGCTATGGCTTCCATACTCTTATTGTGTCTAGTCGCTTTATCAAGTTGAAGTTTAGCATTCTTTGCTGCATTAACTGCTTTTGCTATGTTAGCACCTCCACTCGATAGGGTGCCAATTACACCTAAAGCAGTTAATATTGGTATAAGCGGTAAAACACCTCCAATTTTCGGAACATGTATTACACGTGGAATTACGATTTCAGATTTTTTCCCCTTAAAGGATTTGTTGATGACTTTACGTGCGATCTTGATAGCAGCGTTAAGATCTGTTGGTTTTTCTTTTTTTTTTAAATTTTTGTTGTCCTTTTCATCGTTGAATTGAATAGTTTTTTTTTCCAAATACCTTATTCAATTTTGAATGTCTATTATTCTTTTGCATAGCCATCCCCATACCTAATTTAGTTTTTGCTTTCATTGTGTTGGTAACCAAATATGCGGGTAGACTGCTATCTGTTGAAAGTACTCGTTCCCAAGCTCTGTTCTCAAGAATTTTATCAGCTTGATGTCTAATATTTATATCTTTACTTCTTGAATAAGAAATATCGTGTTCCTTACATGCAGCGTCTAATAGATTTATCCTTTATCACCTCGTGCTAAACGTTTTTGTAATTTCGTTCCAGCACCGCAATATTGATAACCAGGAAGATGTAGTTCGAAAGGAAGTGAGTTTATTAATGTATTAACTAAACCTCTTCCTCTGATAGTTTTATTGTAATTAGGCTTATTGTTAAAGCGTATCACCATTTTATGTTATTTTATTCTAAAAGAAAATATAATATTTAATAGTTTCATTCAGTTGTAAAGATGCGTTTAATAAAACAACATAAAAATATTTTTATTCGCAATAATGATTCTTCAACGAATATATAATCAAAAACTAGACATAGTTCTATATTACCGAATTCTATACGAGCGCTAATTGTAGGTCCATCAAATTGTGGAAAGACTAACGTTATGATTAGCTTACTAGAAAGTTCTAATGGACTAAGATTTGAAAACATCTATTTATACTCAAAAACATTGTTTCAACCAAAGTATGAATATTTAAGAAAATTAATATCACCAATTAAAGGAATGGGGTTTTACACATTCTGTAGTACCTCCTGATGAAGCACAAAATAATTCAATTAGGATATTTGATGATGTTGCATGTGAAAAACAAAACCATATATGTACGTGCTTACTTTTGTATGGGTAGACATAAAAATGTGGACTCATTCTACTTATGTCAAACATATACAAGAATTCCTAAACATTTAATTAGAGATAACGCTAATATGATTATTATGTTCAAGCAAGATGAAATGAATATGAAACATATATATGCTGATCATGTTGGTAGCGATATGGGTTACGAAAAGTTTGGTGAAATTTGCGGAGAATGTTGGAAAGATAAATATGGATTTTTGGTTATAAGTAAAGATGATGAATTCAATAATGGAAGATATAGAAAGCGGTTTGATTATTGCATAACATTATAAATAATAGAATAAATTGCATACAAGTATAAGTACATCATCGCCCTTTAATGATATTACAACGAAACTCGTTTTAAACTAACTGATTAAAAATGAATGAAAAAGTATTAAAAGAGCTGATAAAAACAAGAAATGTTTTAAAGAAGAAATTTCGCAGTATAAAAATTGGTGAAGCTGATACTCGTGAACAACTTAAAGATACATTTAAACCCATAACAGAACCCTTGAAAAATTTCATTAATAGTTCGAAAAATACCAAAGTAAATTCAAAAATTGAAAAAAATAGTATTAAAAATGAAGCAAAACAAAAACAATTTAAAACAGATTCTTATATTCCAATTATAAAACCAGAAAAAAATATATTAGCTACTGCTGCAAGTAACTCTGAAGATTATGATGACGATGATGATGATGATTTTTATTCTCAACCAGAAACAGAAAATCTAAATAGTCTTATAAATTTTAATGATTTGTTATATCTAGAAAAAAGGCGTGAATTAGACACACTATATGGATTACATAAAGATTCAAACAATGAATGGAAATTTGGTGATAGTAACATCAAATTTAATGATGATAGGATTCAAGTTGGAAATCAAATATGGGCACTCACTCCAGGTTTATTTTCATTAATGTTCCAAAAAATACCAAAAAAACTATGATAAATCCGAGTTAGATATTTATAAAAAGATATTAATTAATACCAATGCCTATAAAAGGGGTTATACCACAGATGGTAATATAAGGGGCACAAGAGCATATAAATATAGAAATATTATTAGAAAATTGATTAAACCTAAGAATCCATCTACCACAACACTGCAATCACCCACTTCATCTGATACATCAACAACAAAAGAAAATTACTTGGGAAGTGGGTTAATGGATTTCAATTCAAATAAACCAAACTATATATACTGGGATGATCCAAATGAGTTGATAGATCGACTTAGACTTCTGCTCGCATCACAAGCTGCAGGTCACAGCAATCATAATAACGAAATTGTATCTATTATTGAAGAATTATATGAAGCAAACATTATTGTGTAACTATTAAATTAACACAAAGCAATGTCTGTTGACAAATTTGGTCACTATATTAACGATACAAGTGGCGTAATTTCTATGAAGAATGCACCTAAATTGCTTGGGTTCTTTATGGATACAGATAACAACATTGACGTTCAAAACAAAAGAATCAAACATATGTCGAATGCTTTGGAAGAAAATGATGGTGTCAATAAAATGTTTTTACAATCTCAAATTGCAAAAACACAGAAGGAGATAATGGATCAATTAAACAAGAATATTAATGAAATTTCTCAAATAATAGAGAAAATTCAAAAAGATTTTGAAAGAAGAATCAAAATCTTAAATCAGAAACTATATAACAGGCTTGATATTAAAAATAAAGAACATGAGATTACAATATTCCCTTAAGTAAAGAAGACTTAATAATAATGCATTCAACAAAAAGAGACTTAGTAAATGAACTTCATAAACCAGCCCGAAAAAATTTCATACGGCGAAGAGTAGTGATGAAAGGCATAGATGATCTCTGGCAAGCTGATTTAGTTGAAATGGGAAACTATTCTACATATACTAATAAAAAATACCGATATTTGTTAACTATCATTGATACTTTTTCAAAGTTTACATGGGGTGTTGCACTTAAAACAAAAACAGCAACTGAAGTATTTCAAGCAATGGAAAGTATTTTAAAATTAGGTCGAGTTCCCAAAAACTTGCAGACTGATGATGGTAAAGAATTTTTTAATAAAAAATTTAAAACCCTAATGGACAACCACAATATCAATCATTACTCAACATTTAGTATAATGAAAGCCTCAATAATAGAACGATTTAATCGAACTCTAAAAGGAATGATGTGGAAAGAATTTAGTTTTAATGGTTCATATTATTGGCTTGATATTTATAGAGATCTAATTAAAAAATATAATAGAAAAGTTCATCGCACCATTAAAATGGCACCAATTAACGTTAATTCTAAAAACGAAATGAAATTATTGAAAACAGTCTATAATCATTTAAAAATATACAAAACATCAAAATTGAATGCCGGAGATTATGTACGCATAAGCAAATATAAACACATTTTTGAAAAAGGTTACACTTCCAATTGGACTACTGAAATTTTTAAAATTCAATCAGTAAAAAATACTTATCCCGCAACATACATATTAGAAGACTATCAAGGAAATCCAATTAAAGGTGGTTTCTATGATGATGAACTGACAAAAACTCGATTTCCTGATACATACCTTGTAGAAAAAATTCTTAAAACTAAAGAAGACATGGCACATGTAAAATGGTTGGGATTTTCTAATCAACACAATTCTTGGATTAATAGAAATGATATATTATAGTTTGTAAGAGTAGATATAATAATAGAATGTAAGAGTTAATGTATTGTTATTATTAAATAAGAAAAGAACAAAAAATATATGTAAATAAATTGTTTTAAATAAGGAATATTGTGTTTTTTTTTTACTTTATTTACAAACCAACAGCCGAAATTTCAATAACTCTAACTTTAAGCTCTAATTCAACTGAGTTGACGGCTAACTATTTTCCTCCAATTGAGTTGGATGGAAAATATGAATGAGCACTTACAGATTTTCATTCATACAATAGTATTCCAAATGTAGATGTATATAATAATATGTTTCATATTGGAGAACAAGTAATTGAAATTCCAATTGGATCTTATGAACTGAACGACATAGTTGATTATATTAAAGAAGAATATCAACGATACAGCCCTCAAAAAAAAAAATGAATATTGAAGCTAATAATAATACGATGCAAGTTAAAATTAAAAACTCTAATGATCCAATATACTTTAATAAGGAAAATACAGTTGGCAAGCTTTTAGGATTTAAAGAAAATATTTTATTACCTAATAAAGACTATTACTCAGATCTTCCAGTTAATATTTTTACAGTTAATCTTTTACGAATTGAGAGTAATATAGCTGTCAACACATACATGAATAACTCCCAAGCACATACTTTGCATGAATTTGCCATTAATGTCCCACCTGGCTATAAAATAGATGAGATCCCTAGGAATCTCATTTATTTGCCAGTCAACTGTCGAGAGATAAGCTCCCTTACTCTTCGAGTGGTTAATCAAAACGGTGATTTACTTAATTTCCGAGGAGAGGAAATTAAAATTCAAATACATTTAAGACCAACAAAATAATGATAATTTACAAGAAGAATACGCCTAAAAACAAAATCTCACATTTTTCTTCTAACAAAATATTGAAAAATAAATTAAATTCAAAGAGTTCATTAAAACATATAAACTTAACGCAATCAAATAAAGAATTTCTAAAATCATTAAATTTAAAATTGAAGAAACCATGAGTTCAATAATAGATGTTCTGGATAAACCTTTGTCCGATGAAAATATAATTAAAAAGGGTTACCATACATATACCCCATATTTACAATCTTACAATAATAACGATGAAATTCGTATTACAATACAAAATCAAGACTTGTATGTTTTGCCGTCGGAAAGTTTTATATATGTAGAAGGATTTGTTAAAGATGATAGCAATACAAAATTAGTTTCTTCTGCAGCCAACTTCAAATTAAAAAATAATTTCGTAGCACATCTATTTGATGAAATTCGTTACGAAGTAAATGGTGTTGAAATTGATCAATCGAGGAATTTAGGAACATCAAGTACTATTAAAAATTTAGTTTCATTGTCACCAATAGATAGTAATAGAATGCAAAATGCTGGATGGAATAAACTTGATGATATTGATCTCGTAAATGGATATTTTAATTCTTATGTACCACTTTAATTGTTTTTGGGATTCGCTGAAGACTATAACAAAATATTATTGAATGCAAAACATGAATTGATTCTATTACGTATTAAAAATGATGAGAATCTTGTATATTCAACTGTTTCTACCGAAAAGGCTAAACTAACAGTTTCAAGTATATCGTGGAGAATTCCCCATGTACAACTATCTGATTTTAGTAAATTAAATATGATAAAAATAATAAACAGTGGTAATTCAATACCAATTGCATTTAGAAGTTGGGATTGTCATATAAATCCACAACTAAATATGAATCATTTTTATTACGTAATAGAATCAATTCATATTTTGCATTCAATAATATTTTGTAATAGTCTTCAGCGAATCCCAAAAACAATTTAAGTGGTACATAAAAATTAAAATATCCATTTACGAGATCAATATCATCAAGTTTATTCCATCCAGCATTTTGCATTCTATTACTATCTATTGGTGACAATGAAACCAAATTTTTAATAGTACTTGATGTTCCTAAATGCCTCGTTTGATCAATTTCAACACCATTTACTTCGTAACGAATTTCATCAAATAGATGTGCTACGAAATTATTTTTTAATTTGAAGTTGGCTGCAGAAGAAACTAATTTTGTATTGCTATCATCTTTAACAAATCCTTCTACATATATAAAACTTTCCGACGGCAAAACATACAAGTCTTGATTTTGTATTGTAATACGAATTTCATCGTTATTATTGTAAGATTGTAAATATGGGGTATATGTATGGTAACCCTTTTTAATTATATTTTCATCGGACAAAGGTTTATCCAGAACATCTATTATTGAACTCATGGTTTCTTCAATTTTAAATTTAATGATTTTAGAAATTCTTTATTTGATTGCGTTAAGTTTATATGTTTTAATGAACTCTTTGAATTTAATTTATTTTTCAATATTTTGTTAGAAGAAGAATGTGAGATTTTGTTTTTAGGCGTATTCTTCTTGTAAATTATCATTATTTTGTTGGTCTTAAATGTATTTGAATTTTAATTTCCTCTCCTGGGAAATTAAGTAAATCACCGTTTTGATTAACCACTCGAAGAGTAAGGGAGCTTATCTCTCGACAGTTGACTGGCAAATAAATGAGATTCCTAGGGATCTCATCTATTTTATAGCCAGGTGGGACATTAATGGCAAATTCATGCAAAGTATGTGCTTGGGAGTTATTCATGTATGTGTTGACAGCTATATTACTCTCAATTCGTAAAAGATTAACTGTAAAAATATTAACTGGAAGATCTGAGTAATAGTCTTTATTAGGTAATAAAATATTTTCTTTAAATCCTAAAAGCTTGCCAACTGTATTTTCCTTATTAAAGTATATTGGATCATTAGAGTTTTTAATTTTAACTTGCATCGTATTATTATTAGCTTCAATATTCATTTTTTTTTTTGAGGGCTGTATCGTTGATATTCTTCTTTAATATAATCAACTATGTCGTTCAGTTCATAAGATCCAATTGGAATTTCAATTACTTGTTCTCCAATATGAAACATATTATTATATACATCTACATTTGGAATACTATTGTATGAATGAAAATCTGTAAGTGCTCATTCATATTTTCCATCCAACTCAATTGGAGGAAAATAGTTAGCCGTCAACTCAGTTGAATTAGAGCTTAAAGTTAGAGTTATTGACATTTCGGCTGTTGGTTTGTAAATAAAGTAAAAAAAAAAACACAATATTCCTTATTTAAAACAATTTATTTACATATATTTTTTGTTCTTTTCTTATTTAATAATAGCAATACATTAACTCTTACATTCTATTATTATATCTACTCTTACAAACTATAATATATCATTTCTATTAATCCAAGAATTGTGTTGATTAGAAAATCCCAACCATTTTACATGTGCCATGTCTTCTTTAGTTTTAAGAATTTTTTCTACAAGGTATGTATCAGGAAATCGAGTTTTTGTCAGTTCATCATCATAGAAACCACCTTTAATTGGATTTCCTTGATAGTCTTCTAATATGTATGTTGCGGGATAAGTATTTTTTACTGATTGAATTTTAAAAATTTCAGTAGTCCAATTGGAAGTGTAACCTTTTTCAAAAATGTGTTTATATTTGCTTATGCGTACATAATCTCCGGCATTCAATTTTGATGTTTTGTATATTTTTAAATGATTATAGACTGTTTTCAATAATTTCATTTCGTTTTTAGAATTAACGTTAATTGGTGCCATTTTAATGGTGCGATGAACTATTCTATTATATTTTTTAATTAGATCTCTATAAATATCAAGCCAATAATATGAACCATTAAAACTAAATTCTTTCCACATCATTCCTTTTAGAGTTCGATTAAATCGTTCTATTATTGAGGCTTTCATTATACTAAATGTTGAGTAATGATTGATATTGTGGTTGTCCATTAGGGTTTTAAATTTTTTATTAAAAAATTCTTTACCATCATCAGTCTGCAAGTTTTTGGGAACTCGACCTAATTTTAAAATACTTTCCATTGCTTGAAATACTTCAGTTGCTGTTTTTGTTTTAAGTGCAACACCCCATGTAAACTTTGAAAAAGTATCAATGATAGTTAACAAATATCGGTATTTTTTATTATATGTAGAATAGTTTCCCATTTCAACTAAATCAGCTTGCCAGAGATCATCTATGCCTTTCATCACTACTCTTCGCCGTATGAAATTTTTTCGGGCTGGTTTATGAAGTTCATTTACTAAGTCTCTTTTTGTTGAATGCATTATTATTAAGTCTTCTTTACTTAAGGGAATATTGTAATCTCATGTTCTTTATTTTTAATATCAAGCCTGTTATATAGTTTCTGATTTAAGATTTTGATTCTTCTTTCAAAATCTTTTTGAATTTTCTCTATTATTTGAGAAATTTCATTAATATTCTTGTTTAATTGATCCATTATCTCCTTCTGTGTTTTTGCAATTTGAGATTGTAAAAACATTTTATTGACACCATCATTTTCTTCCAAAGCATTCGACATATGTTTGATTCTTTTGTTTTGAACGTCAATGTTGTTATCTGTATCCATAAAGAACCCAAGCAATTTAGGTGCATTCTTCATAGAAATTACGTCACTTGTATCGTTAATATAGTGACCAAATTTGTCAACAGACATTGCTTTGTGTTAATTTAATAGTTACACAATAATGTTTGCTTCATATAATTCTTCAATAATAGATACAATTTCGTTATTATGATTGCTGTGACCTGCAGCTTGTGATGCGAGCAGAAGTCTAAGTCGATCTATCAACTCATTTGGATCATCCCAGTATAGTTTGGTTTATTTGAATTGAAATCCATTAACCCACTTCCCAAGTAATTTTCTTTTGTTGTTGATGTATCAGATGAAGTGGGTGATTGCAGTGTTGTGGTAGATGGATTCTTAGGTTTAATCAATTTTCTAATAATATTTCTATATTTATATGCTCTTGTGCCCCTTATATTACCATCTGTGGTATAACCCCTTTTATAGGCATTGGTATTAATTAATATCTTTTTATAAATATCTAACTCGGATTTATCATAGTTTTTTGGTATTTTTTGGAACATTAATGAAAATAAACCTGGAGTGAGTGCCCATATTTGATTTCCAACTTGAATCCTATCATCATTAAATTTGATGTTACTATCACCAAATTTCCATTCATTGTTTGAATCTTTATGTAATCCATATAGTGTGTCTAATTCACGCCTTTTTTCTAGATATAACAAATCATTAAAATTTATAAGACTATTTAGATTTTCTGTTTCTGGTTGAGAATAAAAATCATCATCATCATCGTCATCATAATCTTCAGAGTTACTTGCAGCAGTAGCTAATATATTTTTTTCTGGTTTTATAATTGGAATATAAGAATCTGTTTTAAATTGTTTTTGTTTTGCTTCATTTTTAATACTATTTTTTTCAATTTTTGAATTTACTTTGGTATTTTTCGAACTATTAATGAAATTTTTCAAGGGTTCTGTTATGGGTTTAAATGTATCTTTAAGTTGTTCACGAGTATCAGCTTCACCAATTTTTATACTGCGAAATTTCTTCTTTAAAACATTTCTTGTTTTTATCAGCTCTTTTAATACTTTTTCATTCATTTTTAATCAGTTAGTTTAAAACGAGTTTCGTTGTAATATCATTAAAGGGCGATGATGTACTTATACTTGTATGCAATTTATTCTATTATTTATAATGTTATGCAATAATCAAACCGCTTTCTATATCTTCCATTATTGAATTCATCATCTTTACTTATAACCAAAAATCCATATATATCTTTCCAACATTCTCCGCAAATTTCACCAAACTTTTCGTAACCCATATCGCTACCAACATGATCAGCATATATATGTTTCATATTCATTTCATCTTGCTTGAACATAATAATCATATTAGCGTTATCTCTAATTAAATGTTTAGGAATTCTTGTATATGTTTGACATAAGTAGAATGAGTCCACATTTTTATGTCTACCCATACAAAAGTAAGCACGTACATATATGGTTTTGTTTTTCACATGCAACATCATCAAATATCCTAATTGAATTATTTTGTGCTTCATCAGGAGGTACTACAGAATGTGTAAAACCCCATTCCTTTAATTGGTGATATTAATTTTCTTAAATATTCATACTTTGGTTGAAACAATGTTTTTGAGTATAAATAGATGTTTTCAAATCTTAGTCCATTAGAACTTTCTAGTAAGCTAATCATAACGTTAGTCTTTCCACAATTTGATGGACCTACAATTAGCGCTCGTATAGAATTCGGTAATATAGAACTATGTCTAGTTTTTGATTATATATTCGTTGAAGAATCATTATTGCGAATAAAAATATTTTTATGTTGTTTTATTAAACGCATCTTTACAACTGAATGAAACTATTAAATATTATATTTTCTTTTAGAATAAAATAACATAAAATGGTGATACGCTTTAACAATAAGCCTAATTACAATAAAACTATCAGAGGAAGAGGTTTAGTTAATACATTAATAAACTCACTTCCTTTCGAACTACATCTTCCTGGTTATCAATATTGCGGTGCTGGAACGAAATTACAAAAACGTTTAGCACGAGGTGATAAAGGAATAAATCTATTAGACGCTGCATGTAAGGAACACGATATTTCTTATTCAAGAAGTAAAGATATAAATATTAGACATCAAGCTGATAAAATTCTTGAGAACAGAGCTTGGGAACGAGTACTTTCAACAGATAGCAGTCTACCCGCATATTTGGTTACCAACACAATGAAAGCAAAAACTAAATTAGGTATGGGGATGGCTATGCAAAAGAATAATAGACATTCAAAATTGAATAAGGTATTTGGAAAAAAAAACTATTCAATTCAACGATGAAAAGGACAACAAAAATTTAAAAAAAAAAGAAAAACCAACAGATCTTAACGCTGCTATCAAGATCGCACGTAAAGTCATCAACAAATCCTTTAAGGGGAAAAAATCTGAAATCGTAATTCCACGTGTAATACATGTTCCGAAAATTGGAGGTGTTTTACCGCTTATACCAATATTAACTGCTTTAGGTGTAATTGGCACCCTATCGAGTGGAGGTGCTAACATAGCAAAAGCAGTTAATGCAGCAAAGAATGCTAAACTTCAACTTGATAAAGCGACTAGACACAATAAGAGTATGGAAGCCATAGCAATGGGTAAAGGACTTTATCTTAAACCATATAAGAAAGTATATGGATTAACTTATAAAGAAAAAGCAAAAAACTTCTAAGCAAGCTACCCAAAAGACCATTGACTGATATTGATATACGAAAATTTTAAAAAAATATACCACACTTT
Source organism: Pollenia griseotomentosa (assembly GCA_963931875.1). NCBI lineage: Eukaryota > Metazoa > Arthropoda > Insecta > Diptera > Polleniidae > Pollenia > Pollenia griseotomentosa. Next base: position 16,027,893 of record OZ007561.1, read on the forward strand.
AGAGGAATTTTTATGTTAGACTCAATACCAAAACATCCCAGAAATATTGAATGTGGAGTAATTAATTTGGATTCTACAATCGGAAATGGTACACATTGGGTAGCTTACTATAAAAACAATAAACAAATAGAATACTATGATAGTTTTGGAAATTTACAACCACCATTGGAACTAGTTGAATACCTAGGAGGAAATATAAAATATAACTACAATCAGCATCAAAATTATGATTCATTTAATTGTGGACATTTATGTCTTGAATTTTTGTATAAAATAACTGAAAAAAAGAAATAAATAAATAAAACAATTAAAACCATTTTTTCTTTTCTAATTGAAAACATAAAAAACAAAAACAAAAACCAAAAAATGACATTGATCCTTTTTTCTTTTCTTACTTTTGTACCTGTTTTAAATTTTCTTGTCAATTGATTTTTATCAAACATTTTATTTTATGTAAGCATGGAAGTGCAAGTTCAATCATTATTCATTCACTACATTTATTTATTTATATATGTAGGTAGTATGTAAGTAGTGTAAGTTACAATAGTATCAGTTGAATATGAGTACACACGAAAGAATAAAAAGAAGAAACATATTTCTAAAGAAAATGACATACAGAAGCATGATCGAAAAATTTTTGTTTGATTTTCATGGATGCATTTTTGATGACCATTTACTTCAGATAACTGAAATCAAAAGAATGCTAGATGACTATGAACATATGGAGCTAATTGAATCTATTTACGGGAAGCATTTTAAAAACTGTCCTTTTCTATGCCAAATTTGCGATCGTTCACATACATGTGAATGTACTGAATTTAAGTTATAGAAGGATAATGTAATTCATTTAATAGACAAATATTATACATTTTTTATTACCAAAATAAATACTTAAAACGAAATTTAAAAACTGTTCTTTTCTTAATTAAAATAATTATTATACTCATTTTTATATGTACATATTTTATAAATAGTTAAATACTCCAATCACATTTTCATATCTTTTTATAAAAAAAAAAAAAAAAAAAAAAAAAATAAAAAGTATATAGCTAAACAAAACACATTTTAATGTGATCTAAGCAAAAATATACATTCTAATTGGAATTATATTCAAGAAAATAGAGTCTCTCAAGCAATTTAGTTTAAGTGATTCAATAATAGAAAAAATAAATACAAATTTTCAATAAAAGATAAGTTCTCTCTCCTTGTATTCTTAATACAACCACCAATTCAGCTTCAGAATAAACACATTTCAACCATCTTGATCTTTAAACCTAAACAACACATTATAACATTTCCACTTACACATTTTACCTAACTATTCAATAAAAGAAAATTGCTCTATCATAATTACCTTAGCACAACCACCAATCCTTTTTTAAGTACAATACATTTCAACCATTTTCATCTTTAAATATAAAACATCACTTTACAACATTTGCACCTACATGTCTTACCTACCTATTCAACCCTTAAAATAATGCACAATATTCAATAAATAAAAAAAAATTCTCTATTCTACTATCCTTAGCACAACCACCAATCGTTATTCAGTGCACACATTTCAACCATCTTGATCTATAAAGAAATGCAGGTGTTAACATCACTTTCACACATTTTCTTGCCTAAACATTTTACCTTCCAATTCAACCCCTAAAAATAATACCCATTCATACTTAAATTCATATAACCCACTCTCTCACTACTCTCAAGTGGAATCACTCTCACGCTCTCACCAATTCTTCATTTCCAATTGGAAATATCTATCTACATTACCGATTCTCTGTCTTCATTTTGTCAGCATTCGAACTAGAAAAATAGTGACTACTACAGGCTTCTCACGCACTTATGACAAGATCCCCATTACCTATCTACTCTAATGAACAACAATAAGTGTTAATGTAGTTTATCTCTTTTAGTTTAGGTGGTATGAGGTTAGCAGGATCGATTTGGCGAGAGGCCAGCCTCCGTTCCAAATGTCAACCTTTAAGCTTCAGACGTTTAGACTCTGCGATGAAAGATAATAATTTCGAAAAAGGACCAAATATGCATTTGTATTTTGTAGATAACTTACAAATGTTATGTAATTTTTAAGCAACCAGTGAAATGCGCATAGGAAACGCTTATCCCATCAACAATGAATTTCAGTGTATTTATCAAGAATACAAATTGGGAATTAAGCACGAATAACAAAATCTTTTTAATTAAAATTTTGTATTCCCAAAAATTACTTTTGAATTTTTTTATTTTTATTAAAAGGGCCGATTTTCGTAAAAGTACCAGACACCTATTTGCTTTTTTTATGTATTGCACATTTATTAATATTAAATTAAAAAAAGTACCAGTTTATTTAAAAAACAGTACCAGTTAGATAACGAAAAAGTACCCAAAAATCCCTCTTACAGATTCTCATTCACTCAGGAACTTGCATGTTTAATCTTATGTTTCTAGATCCAATAAATGCGGAAATTATAAGGGTATCAGATAAAGAACAAAATAGTACCAAAACCCTCTCACAGATTCTCATTCACTCAGGACCTTGCATGTTAAATTTTATGTTTCTAGTTCCAATACTAACGGAAATTCAAAAAGTACCAGCTAAAGAACAAAAAAGTACCAAAAACTTCCCTCTTATAAATTTGTATCTACTTATTACATTGCATCATGAATTTTATGTTTCTAGGTCCAATACTAACGGAAATTCAAAAAGTACCAGTTAAAGAACAAAAAAGGACCAAAAAGCCTTCTTACAGATTCACATACACTCAGGTCCTTTCATGTTTAATTTTATATTTCACGGTCCAATAATTACGGAAATTCAAAAAGTACCAGTTAAAGAACAAAACAGTACCAAAAACTTCCCTCTTATAGATTCTTTTCCACCTACTACATTGCATCTTAATTTTTATATCTTTAGGTCTAATAAAAACGGATATTCAAAAAGTACCAGTTAGAGAACAAAAAAAGTACCAAAAGGCGCTTTTACAGATTCTCAGTCACTCAGGACATTGCATGATGAATTTTATGTTTCTAGGTCCAATACTAACGGAAATTAAGAAAGAACCAGTTAAAGAACTAAAAAGTACCAAAAAGTTCCGCAATAGATTCTTATCCACTCAGGAATCTTATGTGTTATGGTCCAATATTAACGATAATTAAAAAAATACCAGCTGTAGAATCAAAAAGCTAAAGAAAAATATCAAATTTACCGTATTTCCTTTTTTTTGGTACTATTTTTTTCCCCCATTAAAGTATCAAAAATTTCAGTATTGTAGTAAGAACTCATAATTTAGTACGAATATGTCAATGAATGGAGAAAAATGTTTTGGTAAAAAAGTACCAAAAATAGTTACGATGTTACCCCTTAAATGTTCGAATTTCAAAAAAGTACCAAATTCATATTCGTATTTTTTTGATAAGTTTCGAATGTGGTATAAACTTTGTTTCTATGTTTACTGGTTCAAAAGATAGATGGGTGTCAAAAAAGTACCAAAATTCAGGTTTTACCCGTGTACTCCCTAATAGGGCCGAATTTCAAAAAAGTACCAGAGCCTTGTCCCCTTATTTTTCTTAAAAACAACGATAAGCATTACATTTTTTATGTATCTCTTTTAGTTTTGGAGATATAAGATTACCGAATTTTCCCGTTTTTACCCTTTTTTACCCCCTAAGCATTCGAATTTCCAAAAATCCTGTCTTAGTGGATCGATTTGGGGTGTGACCAATCTCTGGGCCAAATTTCAAGTGTTTAGCTTCAGGCGTTTAGGCTGTGCGATGATGAATCAGTCAGTCAGTCAGTAACGTTACAATTTTATATATATAGATAATTCTAATAATATAAAACTACTTTATTGACTTATTTTACCCAGATTGTATTAAAAATATACAGGAAATTTATTTTATAATAATTAGTTTTATACCTATGATACCTATTTAAAATTAAGAACTTAAATTTTTTTATTATTATTTAAAGTTAAAATACATCACAAACTTACTTAAACAATAATTTATGAAATTAAGAAAGCGGCCATGAATAATAAAAAATTTAAAACTATTTACTACCTACCAATTAAGGAATGTACTATAGGCAAAAGATATTTAAAAATTTTTTTACACTTCACATTGTTAAAAAATTAACCGAATTCGAAACCTAAAACATCATCTAAACTATAATCAAATAGTTTAAAATCATCGGCATATATCTCGTACAAATGACGAATAGCACTTATGGGAAGAGGATCAAAATATTTTCGTACATAAGCACGAGTATTCGAGGATTTGTGGGCGGTGGGAAATGTTAAATTTTCAGCACCGGTTAAGTAGAGAGTCAAAGCAGAATCATCCAATAAGGTTTCATATTTGCCTGAAAATATATACATATATTTTTTTTTATTATTTGTTGAAAATTTAACAATAAGAACGTTAAACTCTTACCTATAACATTATATTTCATGGCGCAAGGATTACATAATTTAGCAATCGGTTCCCAATGTTCATTGTAGGATGATTGATTGACTAAACTTACTTCGGGCGTTAATAAATATTGTACAAATTCGGCAAATGAAACATCATCTCCATACTCCAAGGAATGATTACTAGCATCTACACGAAATGCTTTAACGATTTGTTTTCCAACTCTTCGCTGAAAATAACGAGCGCTTGCAGTATCGCCTTCTAGTTTATTGCGATATGCCGACAATAGTCTTTCAAATGGATGGCGAACGAAAAAAAATCTTGTATAATCTGAAAGCACTTCATGTTTCTCATTTTCATTTAACGAACTAAATTTTTCAAACATGCCCGGTGAATGCGCCAGAGAGCCGGGTATTTGCAATGGATCTGTTCCGTTTCTCCAAGTGCCATTGAGTATCATTAGAACTCGTTTCCAATTGGTACAAGCAATCTACATAGTATTTAAAAAGAGAAAATTTATAAATTATTATAGAAAGGAAATTATTCATTGTAATTATTTGCACAGGCAATTAATACAACTACATACATAGATATTATTCGTTTGTTTATACAAGTGCGTATGCATGTATGTATATATTAAAAATTCAGGTTTTTTTAAGAGTGTGTTTTAAAGAAATTACCTACCAGTGGTTGCTTTTTTATGGCAAACTTTGATTGAGTTATTATTTATTTACTTTAAAATTACTATTGGCCTGTTTAACCAAATTTTATGCAGAGATCTTTATTTCTATTTAGTATTCCACATTTAACTAAACAATCAGGGGTGTGCTGGAAATCGAAAACGTAAAACGCAAGAATTTGGAAGTTGTTTTTAATAACTTTTAATCTAATTTTTTTTATTTTTGTTATAAACTTCTGTTTAATAGAGAAATACTTGTCATAAATTCTTTTATTACTTATAAATCTTATTAAAAAAACGACTATTAAAATTCTTGCGTTCTACGTTTTCGATTTCCAGCGCACCCCTGAAAATTTTTTTTATATTTTTTTTTTTAATGGTAGACCTTCAAAATTATTCGTATCAAATAAAACTATATATTAATTTATTTTCTGAACAAAATGTTTCCGAAACGTATCTTTAAAACTTTTGTTTGAACCTTTTTTAAATATACGATAAGAAAGTAATCGAATAAAAAGTTTGTTTACTTTTTATTAAAATCACTATTATTATGATTTGTTTATTTTAATTTTTTTTTATATTTTTGAACAATAATGTGTTTTAAACAAAAAAAAAAAAAAACAACTATTTGCAATAATTTAATAAATAATTATAAAGAATATCTGCATTTGCCCCTGAACATATTCATTTAAATCATATACATTTTTTTTAAATAATTATCAAGACCCCTTTTAGACTCGGCAAGTTAGTTGCGCAAGTTACTTGCCGACAACAACAAAGTCTGTACAAAATTTATTTTTCTTTACCCCGACATTACCGCTAACGTCCACAAACCAAGAGTTGCGCAAGAGACTTGCGCAAGTAACTTGCCGAGTGTGAAAGGAGTCCAATATAACTTTAAATTGGCTGTCTAAAATAAAAAAAATAGTGAAATGTATTTAATATGTCCGTTTTAATAAATAAAACATTTTTGTCATTATTTTTCAACATATTTCACAAAAATAATATCATAAAATGCAAACACCTTTCAAAATGTGATTTTATTTTTGGTTTAAAGAAATTTTCTTACTTATGAATGGTTTATTAAAGGTTCAATAGACTATTTTTCGTTTATGAATACAGCTTTAGCAATTTTTGCTTAAAAACGGTAAATTAATCATCAATAAGTTTTTATGAATACGGCTGTAAATCTTAAAGCAAAATTTTAGAAATTATTGTAATTATTTCTTAAAAAAATTATATGTACAGGTATAAAAATGAGGTAGCAAATTGTTGATTTTTTACAAGATTTTTTTTTAACTTGAACCACATCAGTTTTTTCTAATAAAAAAACTTGTTTTTTGTCTTACTCATGTTCTATATTTGTTAAGTAATTCGGCAATAAAAATAAATACACAAAAAAATTCAATAAAAACGCAAATATGGAAAAGAATTTTATTTACATAAACTAGCTTTGCCCGCCCAGAATTAATTTTTGACTTACTATAAAAAAATATAAAGCCTGTGTCTTTTATTGTGTGTAGATCGATCTACATATATTTTAAATTTCATGAAAATCGGTAAGATAGTTTTGGATAGGCAGAAATTGCCCATATGTCCCTTTATATTCCTAGCTTTGAACAACATATAAATAAACCCCGTGTGTTCTATTTACGCTGAAATATATATTCAAATTTCATCAAAAGTGGTTAGAGAGAGAGGCAGTAATTGCCCCTATGACCCCTTCTTAGTCCTAGTTTTAAAAATATAAAAAGCCTATATTTATAGTTTCATCAAAATCGGTTCAGCTATATAGCCGATAACGCGTAGCAAACGTAAAAGTCAATTTTGCATTCGGCCAGAGGACGGTCGAGCGGAGAGATAGACTGGAGGCGGAATAGATGGAAAAAAGCGTACTCGCGTTAAATGGCTTTGTTTTTCTTTTGAGTACGGAAATATCTTCTGAATATAGGAGCTTTAGCTCCTCTCCAGGTAGGGATGAAACGATACCTCTAAGGTATCGATACTTTTACTCGTTGTGGTATCGCTCGTAAAGCATCGATACCTACTTAGTATCGGGAAAAAAGTATCGATACTTACTTGTATCGGAACTTACTTGTATCGGTTCGAATGACGAATAATACATACAATACAAGCATTTATAAATGATCATGTTCTTGCAGATAAGGTAGTTTAGTACCAAACAATTCAATTAGCACTCCGACAATGTCAGTCACTATCAGTGATGTCAATTTTTTGAGAGCAAAAAGCACTTTAAAATTTAAAAAGGCACTATTTCGAACAAACAAAAGCGTAAAAAGCACTAAACTATTTTCACAATTTAATTAAACACAAAAAAAGTTGCATTCGGCTGTGCCGAATATTATATACCTCCAAAATTTAAAAAAAGGCTACGGCGTTGATGGGTGACCGTTTTTATTTAAAATTAAATAATAAAAAAATGACATTTTTATATAAATCATTTGGATTATCATCAAATGAGTTTGAATTGGCCATAAAACAGTTTTAAAGTAACAAAGTGCGAAAAAATCTAGCCTGTTGCAATTACCGAAAATTTGCAATGACCGACCATTGTTTATAAAACTTAATGACAGCCTTCTGATACTTAGTCAAACCTTTTTGTAATAGCACTAGAGGAATAGGTGCACAACACGCGGTTATTTGGAGACGAGTGTCGTGCGTTTAAAAACTAAAGCGCATGAAAAATGCCAGGTTACACAACGCTCGTTATAAAAGCATTATCTGTCAGCTATTTTTAATTAACACTTTGCTTATACCAAGTTACTGCTCTTTTTTTTTTGTTTCAATACGTTTTTTCTACATAACTCAAAATCGTTGTTTATTTTTCCATTCACAATTCCTAATATTTTCCAAGCCATTTTCTATTTTGGAAACAGTGTCTACATCTTTAAAAAAATGTTTAACAAATACATCGTTTTATTACGATTACTAAATATGTTGTCAACCTTAAAAAGTGAAAAGTTTTTTAAAATTTCCCAATTGTTTTTGGTAAAACGAATGCAACTTTCTTTTATTACTTTTTTATCATTTGAAATCTAAAAATCTTTACAGGCCTTCTCAAAATTGTACCTCAAATAGCAAATCCCATCTAAATCATCCTCTATATAATCGAAGTTTTAAAAAATGGTAGAAAAAAAAAAAAAAAAAAAAATTGTAAAAAGCACTAAAGGCACTAATGAAAAATTGAAAAAGCACCAAGTTAGTGCTTTTTCTTTGTTTGGCACTATGGATAAAATTTTGGCGTTTTGAGGCATCAAAAAGCACCATAAATAATGCCAAAAGCTCTAAGTTGGCATCACTGGTCACTATATAATTTTAATGTATATATATAGTTTAATTTTTGAAAATAATAAATGTAATTATTATTAACTTTATAATTAATGAATAAGTTTAATAAAAGGGGATTTAAATTTTGGAATAGGAATTTTTGAGTACTTAAAAATTTGGGACATGAGCCAAAAGTTTTCCTTCAACACTGATTTAAGAAAAGTTTGTAATTTTTTTAATATAGTCAAAGAGCATATTTTTGTCTGAAAATTAATATTTTTTTTAAAAAATAAAAGATCAATAGTATGTATTTCAAATTATTTTTATTATAACAAAAGAAAAACAAAAGAATCTTAGATAATAATTCAATAAAATAAACCGTTTTTCAGGTTTATAAAACATAACAAAAAAAAGGGTGAGATCTTGTAGTATACTATGTTACTAAAATTATCATTAGTAAACAAAAGCTAAGGAAATAAACAGATATGTGATGTAAAACTATTGTAAAAACAAAACGATTAAATCGCTTTCAATATCTTTAAAAGCACTTTTTCCATCTTTTCTAGTGTAATGTAGCCAAAAACTAGATTTTGGTGGTCCCATTTTAAATAAATTTTATTTTGCACCTTTTTATTTTTAAAGATTTTATAATTTTTTTTACTATTAAAAAACACTGCTTCAGTTTAAAAATAATTTCAATGCTAAAGTGAAGCGATTACTTTTGACCGATACCGAGTATTTTTTTACCGATACTACTTGGTATTCGGTGTCTAAGTATCGATTACAAAAATAGTTGATACTTGTATAAAAGTATCGAATTTATACTTGTATTTACTCGTATCGTTTCATCCCTATCTCCAGGTAGAGAACGACAAAGTACCAAAAAAATCTCTCTTACAGATTCGTATTCACTCAGGACATTGCATGATTTTTTATGTTTCTAGGTCCAATATAAACGGAAATTCAAAAAGTACCAGCTGAAGAATAAAAAAGAACCAAAAAAATCCCTTTTAAAGATTCTCATTCACTCAGGACCTTGCATGTTTAATTTTATTTTTTTAAGTCCAATACTAACGTTAATTCAAAAAGTACCAGTTAAAGAACAAAAAAAGTACCAAATAGTTCACTCATAGTCTTATCACTCAGTGCATGTTAAATTTTAAGTTTCTAGGTCCAATATTAACGGTACTTAAAAAAGTACCAGTTGTAGAACCAAACAGCTAAAGAAAGAAATTTAACTTTTCGTATTTCCCCTTTTTGGACTTTTTACTCCTCAATAAAGTGTTAAAAAATTTTAAAATTGTAGTGGGAGCCCATAATTTAATACGTACATATATTTCTAAGAATGGAAAAAAATGTTTTGTAAAAGAAGTACCATCTATAGTTACGATTTTCCCCCCTTAAATGTTTGAATTTCGAAAAAGTACCAAGTTCGCATTTGTATTTTTTTAGATAAGTTTCGAATGTGATCCAACCTTTATTTCTATGTTTATTGCTTTTAAATATAGATGGGATGACAAAAAATATTCAAATGCAGGTCTTACCCGTTTACTACCTAAATTGGCCGATTTTCAACATACAAACATTACAGCTTTATAATAATATGTAGTATAGAAGTATAGATATATATAAATCATATTTTATGGAAAGTTTTTTTGCCTCATTAGTTTTTCGAAATTTAGTTCTTTGAATTTTATGGTATTTAATTGAATGAATTATAAAATTGAATTTAATTACTCAGGGCAACACACATAATTTTTCAGAGTTCTGTTGATAGTTTTTTGTTCAATTAAGAGTGCTGATTATCATTGGTTTTTTTTCTTGCCGAATCAACTATTTTGATTTTAAAAAACTAAAATAAAAAAGAAGTTTGAATGATTTAACCTAAAACAAAATAGTTTTAACATTCTTGCCACAAGATATCCTGCAAGCGAGATGTCCGGATATATTCAATAATGTGACTCTTCTATAATAAAGAGGGATTCGATAATCGAAAAAAAAACATAATGGGTATATATCTAAAAAAGGAATTTGAAAATAAATACCCTGCAAAAAATGAAAGATGGGTATTATTTCGAAATACTGTTTAAAAGTTTTTTGAAACCTAAAAATCACAGTATCGTTAGTGACGAATAGTGTTTATGAGCCTAAAGTGCTACTCAGAAAAAAAAGCCATAAAGTAAGATTTTTTTCCTTAAAATTTTTCCAAAAAGAAAGAAAAATTGAGAATGTATCATCTTTAAGTAGTTATGCAGAACAATTTATGGGGTTTCACTAGAAAATAATGAGCATAGAACAAAGATGGATGGTCACCGTAGGGAAATCATTTATTAAAAAAAAAATTATGATTCAGTGCTTTTCGCATTACCAGCTATCAATACAAGTTATATTATTTATTCACACGTGTGTCATAAAATAAATATTTATTTTAGCACTTGAATAGCAAAACAAAAGTAACATTCTACTAAGTTTTAAGAAAAAAAAAAAACAACAACAAATTGTCATAAACTTAATCATATCCGTCTATTATTTGAAGAGTAGACAGTGGTTCCACCCAGCTCTATAATAATTGTGATACATGCAATTCACTTTAAGTGATAAAGATTCATCACACTGCATTGCAATCAGTCATTTATTAAGTCAGGGTTCACACGATTCGAATTTTGAGTTTTTGAAGATTGAAAATAGATTAAAGAGCGTTGGTATGGAGATCCTTGTACTTGTGTTTTTATTCGTAGTTATATTCAGAAATATGGCTGCAAGAAATTTTGTTGTTCTTATTCTCCGCAATTCGCTGTGAAGGAAATTGTTGTTGTTTTAAAGAATATAAAGGGTGTTTTTTTAAGCCCGATAGAACTTGAAATTGTAAAAAATAACACAAAAAATTAAATTGTAATCAAAATTTTTTTTTTATTCGAAAGATCAATACGTGACATTAACATTTGAAAATGATTTCGGGCATATGGGCACCGCGGCTGTTCTTGACGAAGCGCATTCTGGACGTCCAATTTTGGGCCACTTTTTCGAGCACTGCTGGCCGTATGTCACGAATAACACGAACAATGCTGGCCTCCAAGGCGTCAATTGTTGCTGGTTTATCAGCATAAACCAGTGACTTCACGTAGCCCCACAGGAAATAATCGAGAGGTGTCAAATCGCACGACCTTGGAGGCCAATTGACAGGTCCATTTCTCGAAATCAAGTTATCGCCAAATTTTGATTTCAATAAGTCGATGGTTGCGTTCGCCGTATGGCACGTAGCGCCATCCTGTTGAAACCACATCTCCTCCGGATCAATGTCATCCATATTTTCAAACAAAAAATCATTGATCATGGTGCGGTAACGATCTCCATTGACCGTAACGCGAGCTCCGGCCTCATTTTTAAAGAAATAAGGTCCGATGATGCCACCAGCGTGAAAACCGCACCAAACGGTGCATTTTTCTGGATGTAATGGAGTCTGTAGGGTCTCTTGTGGATTGGTATCGCTCCATATGCGGCAATTTGGCTTATTAACAAACCCGTTAAGCCAAAAATGCGCCTCATTGCTGAACACAATTTTACGACAAAACAACGGGTCAGTTGGCAACTGCTCTAGAGCGAATCGACGACTGATTTTCAAAGTAAATTTGGATAATTTCGTAGCGTTGTTCAAGCGTGAGTCTATTCATGATGATTTGTCAGAGTATACTGAAACGATAAAAAAAATATTTCATCAAAATTTAATTTTTTGTGTTACTTTTTACAATTTAAAGTTCTATCTAGCTTAAAAAAACACCCTTTATATTCGAAAAAAGTTCGCTGCATGCATGGTGCGTGTAACAATTTCGGTAACTTTAAAAGGAAATTGGAATGAAATTGTCCAGCAAATGTTGAAGCGTGTCAGCCCTGACTAAGTATTTACAGCTTGATTTCTTGACATATTTTCTAATATGTATGTATGTTTCGTCGATATGTTGACAAAAGAACATAGAATTTCACCTTGTCAAGATAATCATACATTCTATAGTCCATTGTATATTTCACTATTGTATTGCAATTATGGTTTGTTTATGAATGCAGAGAACAATTTACAGACAGTAACAGAGTTTTTACATACAAATCAACTATAAAATATAGGAAAAAAAACTATAATCTTGCAATCTTTTGCTTAACTTGCCGGTCTGTTTTTAATATTTTTTTTTATTTAAATTTTGTTAAGGTGTAAACTCATGTGTAATAAAAAAAAAACATTAAATGGACAAGACCTCCGTGTCAAAAGTTTCTAGCGCTTTTGTACTTGCCTCATTTAATAAGTTAAATTCATAATAATTCGCTTAGTATTTTAATTTAATTTTGTATTTTTACATTTTTATGTTTAATAAACAAATTTTGTAATAGTTTTATGAGTTTTTCATAACTAGTTTTTCAGTTTTATATGTGATACTATTATTTTTGTTTATTAATTTTTATTTTGCTGGCACTTTAAATAATGAAATGTTCACTTATGGAAATAATAAAATTAAGCTTATTATTTTGGTTAATGTGTAAAATGTTTTGGGAACAAGTTTTGTATTGAATAATACTGAAATATAAAACGACGGCTTATGCATATTCAAAATCTTTTTTTTTAATTCATTCGTTGTTGTTGTTGTTACATTCAAATTATTAATCTGAAATTTCTGCTAGAAAGTCAAAGTCAAGAGCAACTTCAGCAAGACGAGATTTCAAACCAAAGGAACTGTGACAGTAACTAGTCTCACGCCGTCAAATCCGGCAAACACGGTTGGCGGTGTTATGGGGTCAGTATGGTCTATGCAAGACAATACAAGTATGAAACGGAATTGATGTCGTCTTTATAAATGTCGTTGTTCTAAGCTGCCATATATTCGTAACGGAACTGAGCAACAAATATCAACAAGTTTAATATTTTGATTTGTGACGCAGAGAGTGTAGTTTTTTTTGACAAGCATATTTTCTGAATCTATAATATATTGCGATTATTATATTACGAAAGCTAAATTAAGATCATTTTGTAATTCTAAATATTATTTTTAAAACGTCTTTTGAATATCTTTATTGTGATATGACACTGTCGTTATGGTTATTTATACTGCAATCCTATATTAATAACTTAAAAAAAAAAACAATATTGAATAGAAGATCGCAATATTGACATTATATTTAATATAATAGGGTGCCCTGGTAGGCTAGTTGGTTGTGAGTGAGTCTATTAGGGGTTGCGGGTTCGATTCCCGCAAGAGACTGTGGATTGTTTAACTACAACGTGCTGAAGGTCTACGTTACTATTGCTCGGTTAATTAAGTTAGAATATAATTTGTATTTGTAACTCTTATTAAATAATAGACCCACCGGGCTCGGTTATGCTATTGAAGGAATAAAAATTTTTAAATAAATAAATAATTAGACTACTGTAAAGGGTATGTATGTATATATAAAATTACCCTGTAGGAAGTCAAACACATTTTTAAGTAACTTCAAACTGGTTTTTATATAACCACATCTAGTTGATTAAGTGACTTTTTTCCTTGTCGACGACTCATTATTTTAACGTTATCTCTGCATGACTTTTTAGTTGACTACTAACTACTTATTTTCCAACCAATTTGTAGTTAATTAAAAGTATAGTCGGCTAATAATAAATTATTTAAATTTAAAAAAATGTTTGTCAAAAAAATATATGTACATTAAACGTACATATGTATATAACGGGTCCGCCATTTCATTATATTTTTCAACTAGTGCTTATTTCGTGAATAATAACACTTAGCTCATGTCTGATTTGACAGATATGTAATTAGTTTTATCCTTCCGCTGAACGAATATGGTTGTATGGTATACGCACAGAATACTAACAGAACTGAAAAAAGTGACGTGTGAAAAAGGCCCAAATCAGTTGCGAGGGCAGCTTTCGAAGAAAGAGACAAAAAGCTTTTTTTGGTGGTGAAGTGGCAATGTGTAAAAACAGGCAGCAACAATCAACACAAATGGCATGATCAAAACAAAAATAACAAAACACAGACCACGTTAAAAAAATGCATTAGTTCAACAAACGTTGTGTTTTGTGCAAAAAAAAAGTGTATTTATTAATATTTTTTGTTTTATAATGTTATTTATTTACTTAAATATTATTTACTTGTGTTGTGGTAAACTTAAAAGTTAATTTTTACAAAAGCTTTGCAAATAAATCTCAACTAAATAAATTTGTGTTCATTGTATTGCGGCATAAAAGATGATGCAAAGGGAAATGAAAAAGGGCAGCTTTCTTAGAAAGAGACAAAAAAAACGCAAAATCTTCCGTCTCGTGACAGTTCTGTTAGTATTCTGTGGTATACGCTTGAACAACGCTGGTAAATATTGATTCATTACTTACTACAGAGTAATAACACAAACTAAAAACAAAGTATACTACTGCAATTCAACAAACTACATATATTTTGCTTTTATGTCATTATGTCAAATCAATTGCAGTTGGACGTTATAAAATCCACCCTAAATTTTTAAAACTCCTATTTTACATACTTCCACAAATCACACACATATTCAACACAATAATTACAAAAGTTATTTTTCTACAGAACGTGGCCGAGTTTCTCTAAGCTACAAGTTACAAATATACAAGTAAAAAATATTGGAAACAAAAACAAAAATTGTAAATTTTTTGCTTTTTTAAGGACTTTTTGCTTGTAGATTTATAAGTTGTAGTTTTGAGAAACAGGGCCCTGAAAGTGTACGAATCGAAATTATTTTTTTTGTGTTATAAAGCATTTATTTGAGTTTTTACAACACTGATAACAATTTAGATTCGTTTAGTATCGACTGAAAGACCTAGAAATAAAATTGCTTTCGAATTGAAAAAGTATTCGATCACGACTTCCAGAATTAGCCCCCTGGTCCCGATAAGATTTAAGATGTTGGTATCTGAATGGCAATGCAACGCAGTTAAGGAAAGATAATTTTAATTTGTATTCTCGTACTTGAAAATGTGTAATTTCTTGTATTTAAAATCGCTTTTGAATGTCATTATGTTTAATATTGTACGATCATGCCTTTTACAAATTGCTTTTATTTATTAAATTCTTTTAATTTTATGTTTAATGTTAAAATCTTTTATTCTGTGACCCATATGAAATTGCTGTACTATAATTTATGTCTCCAATAAATAAATATTAATTTTAAGCTGAAACCCGAAGACAAATACCCGTACTAAGTTAAGCAGGCGGGACACAATTGCAAACTATAAAACTTCTAAAGATAGTCTTCTTTGTTTATAGTTCTTATTGATTTTGTTTTCTGAATCTTGTTTCGATCTGTTTAGTGCATAAAAGTGGTAGTTTTTGCAGACGGGTTTTTGATTTTTTGAGTTATTTATTTTTTATAGTAATTTTTTTTCGCTAAAAGTATGTTTGGTAAAATGTTCTTGTTGTATATACATATTTGTAACTTGATAAAATTCTGTTTTGTGATCGTTTTTTGAGTCATTTATTTGCTTGAAAAGTTTTTTCAGTGAAAGTTGAAACAAAGAAGAAAGTATAGTCAGTCAAGCCCGACCATGATACCCTACACCACAGTATTTAAAAACAAATTTTCGAGAGTGTATGGATACATAGGATCTGAATAGGGATATTTCTATGTTTTTAATTTCATTAAAATCTGTTTGATAGTTTCGGAGAAGCAGAAATTGCCCCCTATCTACCCACGCGGTCCTTTTTTTTATGCATAGCTTAGAATTTCATAAAAATCGGGTTGATAGTTTCTGATAGGCAGAAATTTCCCCATAACCACTTTGTAGTCCTACATATTTAAATGCATAGCTTATGTGTCCATATAAATATGGATTTTTAATTTTCATTAAAGTTCCGGAAAGTAGCTTGTATGGGGGCTATGTGAAATTATGAACCGACCATTTTCAATAGGCTTGGTGGCTCTTGAGCCTATTAGAACCTATGTACAAAATTTCAACAAATTACAGTAGACGCTCGGTTATATGAGTATCCAGTTATATAAACATCCAGAATAGTGAACAACTAAATTTTTACACATGGGGTTCTAAAGAGTGAACACAACCTATCTCTATTATGTGAACAACTTGCAACGGTTGATTTTTTTGTAACTGTTTGTTGTAAAGGGTGTTTCTTTAGATCGTCCCAACTTTGAGTTGGCATCACTGCTTTATTGGCATCACTGCTTTATTTATTTAACAGCTGATAATTGCTATTTGTTTAGTTTGCTTTGAAATTTTATTATGAATCGACTTACGACTTTTTATGAATCGAGCAACGCGCAAATTGTTGAAATTTTTAATCAAAATAATTCGGCATATGGACTAAAGCACAAATTGATATTGCTTTTGAATTTCCATTTAAAATTTAATTTTGCGATGAAGCCGATTTACTGTTTGGTGCGCTTTATGGGCTGGCGGAGTCATTGGCCTATATGTCTTCAAAAAAGATGATGGTCAGAATGCGAAAAGTTGTTGAAAATTGGCGCCTCTACACGCCAGCCGTGGCGGAGACATTGCAGAAATCATATTTAAATTTCATAAAACTTTCTTTGCAATAAAGTACGTTTCATTGATAGTAAAAATATATTTCCTTGTTTTATTATGATTTATGCTTGTGTCACTCTTTAAAAAACACCCTTTATTAGAAATCTGTTCTTCCCCGAAATAAGCTAGTTTTAGTTAGTGTTTGAAAAGTTATTGCTTAGAGTTAAAATAATACATCTGATATTAATGATATTTTGGCATTGCGAAACTGCAGGGACAAGGCATTACAGAAATCCCTTAAAGCAAAAAAATGTAACCGACTACTTTCATGTACCATTTGCATTTTTTTGCAAATATCAAAAAGGACCTATCATAGTGAGATAGTGCATAAAAAAATATGAAGAAATGTACCTTCCTTTTTTCGCGAGCGTTCAAAAAGGTTCGGCACCGATCGCGATGAAGTTTTAGCTTATAATTTTTTTCAGTTTTACAGGAAATTCATAATTCTAACGTCGAAAGCCATGCTGGTCTTTGCATTTCGTGTTTTTTTTTTATGAAATGGCGATTCCTTGCATTCCAAAAAAACGGTACAAGGGAAGGAGACCCACCATAAAAATTTATATTACAATTAAAAAAAAAAAAAAATGTTTGGTGTTTTAGAAATTGCATTCGGTGCCGAAGGTTTTTGGACCGAAATGACCCCTGATATCGATTTTTAATATCAGTATAACATTGCCCATACCGTAATGATAGGTTCTTATTTTGGTTATACCCTAATATACATATTATTAACAAACTAATATAAAATAAAAACTTAATACAGGTTTTGTATATACACATATTAAAAATTATTTGAAATACTATTTTATATTGTCTCGTTTATGTGAACTTTTCCATTTAGTGAACAGGCCCTTTCTGAATTAGTTCATATAAGCGAGCGTCTAATGTAGCTTCAAAATTGCGACCTGGGCCCTATTTCTCAAAACTACATGTAAAATACATTTGAAACAAAAACAAAAATTGTAAAATTGTTGCTCTTTTTAATGTCTTTTACTTGTAGATTTGTAACTTGTAGTTTTGAGAAACAGGGCCTAGTACTTTGCGCACAAGATTACATGGACAGCCAGCCAGTCAGCCGGACGAACATCATAAGATCGACTCAGAAAATGATTCTGAGTCGATCGGTCTAGGACCAATATTTTAAGGTGTTACAAACATCAGCACAAACTCTCCTCTGTTGTGGTATGGGTATAAAAACTGTCAAGCGGGGCATCCGGCGGGTCAACCTAATTCGAGATATGTACAACATACATATATTCGCGTAACTCAAAAACGGTTAAGTATATTCCGCAATAAAATTACTTTTAAGCAAAGCTAATTCCAATCTGCGCCGTCGTCTTAGAAACCTATTTTTTTTTGCAAAATTTCGAAATTTATGTTTTTAAAACGGCATAAAAATCTGTCAACAACTTTTGATTTTATTTACAAAAGATGAATTTTTAATTAAATTTAAGAATTTCACAAAACGCCATATTTGTATGGGAGCCCCCCAAAAGGTGGAGAAAAAGGGCAAGTATGTTTTGAGAAAATGTTAAAGACAAAAAAAAAATGAACGTCACACATAGGGGGTTTTTGCCAATCTAGCCGGACACTACTTTTTGTTTTAGCTTATATTGCTTCTTAAAAGTTATTGAGTGAACCTAGATCGATGAAACTTGGCAGAAATATGTGATATTGTCATAGGCAGGTAAACCTCAAAAATAAATAAAATCGGACCAAGGAGGAAAAGGTTCCCACTAGAAGAACTAATCCAACCTCTGAAAAATGCAATTTTTTTTAAAGTTTTTCCATACTTTTGTTTGGCAAATGCAACTTCTAACGTCGGCGAAAGTTAAAAAACATAAAATGAGACCCATGAGATCGTAAAATTACTCTTTTCGCCCCGCCCCCTTTTGAGGGCGGTTACATAAAATAATATTTAAAAAAAAATGTAAATATTAAAAGAAATAGATTACTAACGCCTTAATACTATAAAAATTAAATTTTTGAACTTTTATGGGTAGGGGGAGGTATCCCTCCAAACCCCCGCCCCCGGAACGACACTGTAAAAAAATTTTTTTTTTGCTAATTTCCAAAACATATTAATTTTTAAGATTTTATGTGACTTTTATGTATTTAATTTATCTGAAAATAATTAATATATTCGTAATTATAACTTATTTATAATAGTAACAGCAAATTTTTTTTAAAATAATAACAACTAATTTATTTAAAAAAACTTCTCTTTTGCACTAAGATGATGATGAGTGCCATGGTTCTTCTTCGTCTGCTTCTTCAAAATCCTCTTCTGAATCTGAATTCTCTTCAGAGCCAAGTACAGGTGGAAGCATAAAAGAAATTGCTTCTTTGGTAAAGGGTAATGACTTTTTTTGGAGTTGGTCTTATACTTGTAATCAGTGGGTCAGAACTGAGCAAAAGTCTATTTATAATATCTTTGTTACACTGAACCCTCGAAAACTTTCTAGCAAAATTCTGCCTGTAAAGCCGAAAATGTTTATTTCGTGCCTCAGACGCTTCTTCCGATAATAGCCCGATAGGCAACAATGCCTCACTCATTACAGTTGCGCCATGTATTAAAATCTTGTGCATTGTAGGTGTCATAGGATGCCAGGGATATAGAGTAACGTAAAGTTTTGCAGTGTCTAAGCAATAATTGGCAAACTCGTGCAAATGGATTTTGTGACCACTTGTTATTACTTCAATAATAACTTTGATTCGGTAGATGAAATCCAATGCAATTCCAGTTATTTCTGCAGCTAATTCAGGATTGGAAAAAAATCTTCTGCTGGTGTTACCATCGCTGCTGTTTCCAAAACCAGTCTTCGGTACATCCACTATTAGCCCTAATTCACTTCTAAATTTTTTTTGGATAGTTTTTTCCTCTCATTAACAATAGTTTTGTCCTCATCCGATCTTAATTGCCACTTTTTTACCGTGAGTTTTTACGATAGGTGTAATATGCTCTCAAATAGACGTATTCTGGCGTGCAAAGTAGATAAACTGAAGGAAAGTGCATCTACGTCTATATCCCTTTTGATTTTCAAATTGTTAAATTCTTTTGAAGTAGCCCCACAAATATAGCACTTAAATGTGGACGTAGTTTGTGTTGCGGTATTACATACTTTTGCATCTATCATTGTAAATACCATTGTATGTTTTATGGAATATAACTTTCCTTCCATTAAAAAATTAGTGTTTTGTAATGTACTAATGGCATCTTGTACATAATTAATTTCTTCTTGGATAACATCTACAGTTTCTTTAACAAATCTGATGCGAATAGGTCTACAATATCGCGGTGATATATTAGTCGAAGCGGTACCATGTATTAGTCGAAGCGGTACGAAACTACTCTGAAAAATATGAGAATCAGAAGCATTATTTTTCATCTTTTGCTTAAATTGTGCCTGGTGTGAGCATTCTTCTATTTGTGAATCACATAAAACATCTTTTCAATATGTAAGTAATCTACTTGCAGTATGATTAAGCAAATCCTGAAGATTTATTTGAGCACATGTTTCCGTTACTTCAAATGATTCTTTTGGAGGATAGCATTCACTTTTTTCTCTCTGCAGAATATTGTAGCTAGGATAAACCTTCTTATCGGCACTTCGGATTATTTCATATTGTTTTCGAGAAAGATCAGCTTCTACAAATATAGAAAGAGCCTTTAGAGGGGTTAGCTGTTTTACTTTATCCTCTTGTGCAGCTTTGTATGCTTTTTTTTAACTTTGTAGCTCTTGCCGGAGAAGACACAATTTCTTTAAGCAGACCTGAGGCATCTTTTTTTTCCAGACGTTTGTAGTTGTGTTTGGGCAGGGTGCATCAATAAATCAGCATCGTATTGAGTTCGCAAGATTTCAGTTTTTCTTCTCTTACTTCTTTCGGTCAATTCAACAAACGGCTTTTGTAGTCGTTTTGAAGACGAATTCCCAAATAAATGTATTGTCACTGTTCCTTCCAGCCATTTGGCATGCATGCTTACAAATCGATCCTTTTTTCTTTGTGCTGAATGCCAAAATATTTTTTAAAAAAATATTTGAATTTCTTTAAGCACTGATTTACTACTGATATGTCACTATCTCCTTGACATTTTGAAATTTCGCACAATTTTCTAACTAAAAATTGTAATTTCTCTTCAACGAGTTTAGAAGTTACGATAACCCCTAACAAAGTAATAATTTAATAAATACTTATGGTTATTTGATACGAACACTAGCGCCTCAACATTCAGATAAAACATACATGCATACATAAATACAACGTATGCATTTAAATTTAAAACTCTTTTTATTTTTCTTTTTACTTATAAACAAAAAGCACATATGGTTGCACTTATAGTTTAAACGTTTCTTTTCTTTCTTTTTTCATTTAAGTACTTATGAATGTTTGTCCACAAACAAACATACATACTTAAATGCACGAATTTTATTGCCCTAGTAAATATCAAATTCCCAGAATATTTAAGCAATGCATTTTGCGGGTGGTCACACAAAATGCACTTCAACCACTTTTACCAATAATAAATAGAACTATTATTGAGAAATGTCTTTAAAATCAATAATAAAATAGAACAATTATTAAGAAATGTTTTTTAGAAAATAGAACAGTTACTGAGAAGTGTTTTTGAATGATAAACAAATTTTCAGTATTTAATATTAAGATTCATAGTAAAATAAGTTAGTCTAAATCTAAGATTCAATAAAGAAAGTTGTAACAGAAAAACCAACCCGTGTTTTTTTATACAACGTATTAATTCGAAACAAAACTTTTAGAACTACATTCTTGTATAATTTGGAATAACTCTAATTTCGTATACATTTTTTCCATTTTACTCTCGAAGCTTCAAAATGGTTCTGATAACAATTTTATGCAATAACCACATATTAAAAAAAACTAAGTACCTAGAGCCCAGATTTGATTTTTTATTATATATTATTTTTGTTGTTAATGATTTTAAAAGTTATGCTAAACAGTTACATTTATTTTGCTCCATAAAATAACGTCATTTAGCGGCCGCACTGGTGGTTAAAACCCGTTACTTACTGTTTCGCACATCCCTTTTTTTACTTAGGTAATATTAGTCTTAGATGTAATAATTTAAATGAAAAACATCTACGTACAACCAAAACATTTTATGACTGACGAGAGGGTTTCTATCATATGTACCTATGCAAGATGAGCAAAAACAGAAAAAAGGTGAAATTTTCAAAAAATCATAAAAAAATGGCGCAACAACGCGCAACTTTTTTTTTTAATTTAAAAGTAGAGATTTCAAATTTTATCGTGATGTATAACATTTTAAGAACTCAACTGGCTTCACCTTCAAAAACCTTTTAAATTTTTTTTTTTTACAAAAAAGTGAACAAAAAAATCGTTTTTTTAATTTCGAACTAATTTTTTTATCATAAAAACTTCTAATAAAATTTTTCAAAAAATTTTCATAAGTAGCTGTTTTTATAGTCTTTCACAGAAAAAAAATCAATGTAAAATCTTTATTCGTTGTATATATTAAAAACCTCCAAAAACCGTAAAAAGTCAATGAACACGCATGCAATTTAATCAACTTTCCTGGTTTTAACAGTGTCCCAAAACCACAAATCTCAAGCAAAAGAAAATTCACTATACGATGCAGAACTTTGTTGTCTGTCGAGCTGCGTACTTAAATTTTTCCATTTCTTAAATTTAATTTTTTGCCTAATGCCCGGCTAGATTGGCAAAAACCCCCTATGTGCGTCGGTTATACATTTTATTCCCCTAGAGGCGGTTCTTAGGCAGTTATGGGACTTTTTCATCAATATACATGAAGAACATAATTCATATGGGATTTTTCATGGGACTTTTTCTTCAATATATGTATATGAAGAATAAAATTAATATATGTACATTGAAGAAAAAGTCTCATAACTGCCTAGGAGTCGCCCATAGAGGATAAACTGTATGACCGACCTCCTTTAGTTTTTTGTCCTTAACATTTTCTCAAAACAAAGAATTTTCTAGAAACATGGCTAGATTTTGCAATTTTTTATGTCATGTCAAAAAACGAAAATTTCGAAATTTTGCAATAAAAATAATTTTTTTTTTGCAAAAAAAGTTAAATTTCTAAAACGACTGCGTAGATTAGAAAAAAGTTAAGCCTTACTTAAATGTAATTTTATTGCGGAATTTCGGCTTTTAAGTTTATTGAATAAACTACACCGGTTTTGCGTTCGGCGAATATACATATGTTATCCAACCTTCTGTATTTTTGATCTAACCTAAAAAAAAAACGGTTAGCCGCACTGGATTCAGCGTACTCAAATTAGGTTAACCCGCCAGACAGAAAATAGTGTCGAATTCCAGCACAGTGATATTATGTATTGGTCGCTATTTAATAAAAAAATAATTATTACTAAGCGCGTAGAAGCAAAGGTTATTTTAAAGATATTTTTGTTTCGTATTTAAACAAAAAAAAAATTATACATCAAAGATATTGTTCGCTATCAATTCTATTTACCATATCAATCAAAAGATAAACAAAATATTCTGAGGTAAGAAATTAATGTGCTGTCATTTGCGGTGTCCAGGCGTATGGGGAAAAAGCTATGAAATTATTTATGAATTTGAATAAACAACCTTTGATGGATTTTGGGGCCAATATTTGTATGTACATTATACCGATTCACCTTGTATGGAGCCGAAAAAAGTGTTTTTGTTACCCCTCTGAAAATAAAGCTTGATATGTTTTATGATGATTCCTAAAATATTTTGGTTCTAGCGTTGACCATCCGTGAGCTGGACCATTTTAAAAAAAGGTCTTTTTTCAGTTTTTCGAATTTTTTGTACTTTGCTCCAGGACGACATAAATAAAATTTGGTATCATCAAAAAGAGTTGTTGAAGCAGCACTCAATGGTATATAAATCTTGACTATTAGTAATCTATTAGTAGGTCGCAATACTAATTGAAATATTTAACTAAATACATATTTTCGTTTCGGGTTTTTATACAAATTCTACGTATGTGGAAATAATGTACTGCTTTTCAAACTGAATCTGTTTTAAAATAATATAAAATAATCGCGATTTTATCGTTTTTTTGTGATTAATTACAAAAAAAAAATAAATTAACATTATTTTAAAACAGATTCAATTTGAAAAGCAGAATATTATTTCCACATACGTCAAATTTGTATCAAAACCCGAAACGAAAATATGTAATTGGTTAAATATCTCAATTAGTTGGTCGCAAGTGGTCAAGATTTATATACCATTGGATGCTGCTTCAAAAACTCTTTTCGATGATACCAAATGTCGTCTTGGAGCAAAGTACAAACAAATTCGAAAAACTAAAAAACGCCATTTTAAAAATGGTCCAGCTCACGGATGGTCAACGCTAGAACCAAAATATTTTGGGAATCATCATAAAACGTATCAAGCTTTATTTTCAGAGGGGTAACAAAAACACTTTTTTCGGCTCCATACAAGGTGAATCGGTCTAAAGTACATAGAAATATTGGCCCCAAAATCCATCAAAGGTTGTTTATAGCGGCTCTTAGCGAAATAAACATTAATTTTATATAAATAAATACCTGTGCCTTAAGAAATTGAAAGAACTAGCAACAAAATGAATAACGAACTTTATACACACTACAAATACAATTGTTAAGTAATCAAATATTATAGTTTCTTTTAGTTTAAAAATAACAAAAACGCTATTGATTTATCTTTTAAAAGTTAAGTTTGTTGTTTTAATTTTATTTATTTATAATCTGTTTACCTTTCGTAATCAATTGACTCATCATTTTCAAGAAACGACGATCAGTTGTTGGTAGTTTTTTAATTAGGAATAAATTTTATTTGATAAAGTAACGGGTTGATGAATGATGGCAACTGAACTAAAGTTGAGTTGCCAGCAGAGAAATCAGGAAACGCCGGTCATGTTAAAATATAAAAAAAATTGTATCTTTTAACATGAGCGGCATTGCCTTATTTCGCTGCTGGCAACTCAACTTCAGTTGTGTTGACATCCGTAATCGACCCATAAGTTTTTCCGCTCATTCAAAATGTTGGATTTTTATTTTAAAGAAACAAACTTTATTTAATCTTATCACAAATTAAAAGGTTAAAAAAATTGTTTGTTAAAAATTAAATGATAATAAAATAGAATTTATTTGTAGTAATTTTTACTAAACTTTGTGAAAATAAAAAGAAATATAGGATGATCTTCTTAAAGCTTGAAAATTTATTATTTTTTGTGAATTCCACTTGTCAGTATTATCACTTCCCATTAATGATAACGACAAATTAAGTTTTTTATTTAACAAAATAATTGATTTATATTTTGTTTAAGCTTTCAAAATTGTCTAATCTTAAATCTTTATTGCGATTTTTTCCACTTTTAGTTCAATGTTATTAAATAAAATATAAATCAAATTGAAATTTGCGTAATTGATTCACGCTTATTAGGAGATAAAAAAGAGTATTCTAAAATGAACGCAAGATTTGGAATTAAATAGAAAACACAGTCTAAGACTTTAAATTGTTACATTTTAATGAATCATGAAGTACATGGGATAAGGAAGGTTCTTTATAGACTAACGCAAATCCGGCAATGTCGAAATTTTTTCCATGAATATTTTGCGTAAAGGTCGACAAAACAAACGATCTAAGAAGCTAAATTTGATCATCAAAACGAAAGATTTCACTACCAGAAAATATCTGAAGTGAATTGTTTAAATGTGTGAGTTTTGCTGCTTATAAATCACTAAGTTTTAAACTTAGATTTCCTTATAATTTGTCCCATATTATCAGTATGTATACCCGTGTTCGGTGGAAGAATACAAAATTTCACTCGCGGAAAATTAATTTTGTTGTAATCAACTAAATTAATCACATTTAAGATCCATATTTTTGTGTTTATGTTGAACTGGGGGGGTTAACTCTCTATTGAAATGCGAATGCAATTTCGATACGAAAGCTTAATGTGATAACAGGCCAATTTGGTACACTCTATTGCTTTCGCCCTATGCTCCAATGGGAGTTAAAGGAACATATATATATATATTGCTTTCGCAAACCCTAACATAGGGTCTCCACCTGATATGTTTTTGTCTTAAAAAACTTCAAACTTCATATAAAAAAATGCTGACCAAAATATTTGAGTTTTTTTATATAGACTTTGACGTTTGATATGACAAAAAATTGTCAGGTGAAGACCCCATGTAAGTAACTAATTAACATTGGCAATAAAAACTATAATGGCGCAGGTAAGTTAAGCCGCTTAAGGTTATGTTCTTTAAAAATTTAAAAAAAAGTAGTGATTTGCGAAAAGAAAAAAAAACTTGCAAAAGACAAATACGCAAACGCATTGAAGAGTAGCAATCAATCGATTTGCAACCATTTTTCTTTTGCATCGCAAGTGAGAGTAGCCCCCTGTTGTCACGATGTCCAACATCAAAAGCAATCACTACCATTTGTTAAACTGCTCTGCGTAGGGAAGCATCACGTGCTTCGTTGTCATTATGTTTCAAGGGCTATCAGGATATCATTGATTGTCTGCCATTCGTGCGGTTTGCGTTTCATTTTTTCTTAGCATTTCACTTGTTGTCCAACTGTACCGAATCACAGTTTTAGCGGTTTTCAATACTCACACTATGCAATCGTTTTTAACCTTAAGCATTTAAATAACTTGATGTGACGCGGTGGAGTCCCATTTAAAACTCAGATTGATTACTGGTGGAGACTAAAACACTCTAAAGAGGATTTTGGAAGTTTTAGTGATTTTCAAGACTTATCATATTCAATCGTTTTAAACCTAAAACTTTTAATGTGTTTGTTTGGTGGGAAACCATAAATAACTTGATGTTACGTGGTGGAGTCCCTATATGTACTAAGGTTAAGGTCGGCTCCAAATTTGTGCCAGGGTATCGGCAATATGTATATCTACAAAAAGTTAGCCAAAAAACTTTATTAATGTTTAAAAAAACAGTCACTTCTTGACCAGCTTGTATTTAAAATGATGCCTTCAGCTCAAAAGATACATTAAAAAGTGAAACGATTTCAGCTGCATTTGTTTTTGTAACATGTAGATTCTTTTGAATGCGGCAATTTCGGTAAGCAACAAAAAAAATGTGCTTTATCGCTTTTGCAATAATTCATTCAACGACTTCCCTTCACTGAGTATTAGGACCCTGACCTGAAACAGTCAGCTGTTAAATTGTTTTTAGGCTTTTCAAAACTTTACACCACAAATTGAAGCAAATTGAAATCTTGCGTTATTTTTCGAACACCCTTTAGGTTTAACTATAATAAAATTACAATAATAAAGTGGAATTAATAAAAGTTGATATAATTATTTGATTTACTAACCGAGCGATATTTGTAAAAATTATTTTTACATAATTTATTTTTGCTTTCGAACTAAATAAAAATATTTTTCGTTGGGTTTAGTAAAGTATTTTTCAATTCTCTTTTCAAATCTTAGTAACTTGTTTTGCTTCTCAACAATAGCAAAGTGATTATTACATGCTAATTTTAGCATTTAATTGCTTTGTATGTATTTCTTTCGTTCCACTAAAGTTCAGAAAGTTCAATGCAATTTTAAGTTATTTAACTCAGAGAAAAAAGAAAAATATTGAGTTGTTTATACGTTCAGACATCTGTCAATTTAAAATGCTATAAAATTAAAAAATTCTCCTTATAGTATATTTTTATAAATATGATTATTAAATTGTGTTGTAGGCCACGCGATGAAGTTTTTAAGCCGATTTCAATTATAAAAAGTTTGAAATTAAGTTAAATGAAGTACAGTTTTTTTTTCTTCTAAAACATGTTTTATTTATCGGACATGTTCTGAAATTGAAATCGATAGAAATTTTTAACTGAATTTTTTTTAAAAATTACCGTATATTTTCCTGATTTTAAAAGTAGTTCTGGTAAAGATAAGTTGTTCTCAAAGTATGAGTTGTATTTTTGTAAACTTTAAACACAGAATAGGTTTCAAAATTTGTTCGAATTTATTTCGATTTTCAGAACGTGGCTGTATGCTTGACCCTGTGACCACAAAAGTATGATTATTTTGCAGTAAAAACTGAGTAAAATATATATTTATATAGAAATCCTTTTTTAAGAGGTTTATTTTATAGAGTTATTCACCCTTTTCGTGGTTGGCGAATATAAAATACGCCTGCGACTGTTCGGTAATAGATTGAAGGAACTTGAACTTTGTTTCCTTTAATCTCTTACCAAACATTCGAACGCGTATTTTAAATTCGCCAACCACGTTAAGGGAATTAAGTTGAATTTTAAACACCCTACAATAAATTTGTCTTTGATCTTAAAATTTGCAATGACCTGGTCTTTTAATAAGTGATGCCAATTCTTCTCTATTTTTTCTCCATTACCCCCTTTACCCAAAATCATCTACATCTTACACGATTTGTTGCAGTTGTTTTCTAATCGGTTGTTATTCAAGCTAAGTAAATGGCTAAATTGGCAACAGGGCACCTTTTTTCAATTTGTGTTTTGCAATGTTGCTGGAATTTAAATTCAGTTTTACACAGACAATGTATCTAAAATTGTACCAATTACACCAAACAAATTTTATGTTTGATAAAAAGTCACGGCAAAAATCCAAAATTGACAGATCACACGAGATCTTTGCGAGCGCGGCTGACCAGAGATTATATCTGGTACCCCGGTGAGCAGGCGCCGGACTGACTTGTTTAAAGCCTCCGTTACTACACTTCTAGCGGGAAATGCTTCATGTCTTTGAGGATGATTGTCTTTGCGGAAGTTTTGCTCTTCTAATAATTAGTATATTTTTTTACGAAAGGATACTTTGGGGAATCAAATAGTGGTTGTGGTTTAAACCCAAAGTCGTGGAAAGAGATATCCGGAAAATCCCACTAAAGGTCAGATTTTTTAAAACTTTTGGGAGAGTTCTGCCTGAGGAAGGACTATTTCTTGGTGCTGTTGCTACTCAACAGCTGCTGCTGGCATTTTTCCAAAAGCAGCGGATGTTAGCTCCAGCTCTTAAACAAATGGCGTGTGCATAATAACTCAAATTTTACGAACTGTATTGATTTTTATTTCCAATCAGATTTGTATTGTGTTTTTGGCGAAGAATTGCTTTTTTATTTTTTTGATAAAAAAATGCATTTTCTGTCAAAACATATTTTCAGCGAAAAAAAATTTCCTTTTAAACAAAAACAAAGTTTTAATTAAAAAATTTTTTTTGTAAAAATTAAATTTTCGCTTAAAAAAAGATTTTTTACTTTTATTAATTAGTATTGTGGTTATTTTGTTGAACTATTTATGGTTTTCAATCCAAATTTTTAATATTTTTTAATTAGGCTTAAGTTCATTAAATTTAATTTTCATTAAATTATTTTTATGAAGAAAGGAATTTTACAACATGAAAATTAATTAAAATTTTTATTGATAATCTTTCATTCTTGACCGTGGCCGGGATTCGAACCGCGGCCGGCAGGTTACCATGACATGTTTCGATCGCAACCACTCGATCTTCTCAAATGGATTTGCCGTTTTACACTCGCAGTCATCGACGACTGCTGACGTCAATAGTCAAACATCAATCCTTAAACCAAATTGTATTTTAACCTTTGGTCTGCTTTCACACGTTTCATCTTTTGATGCTCAACTCTTATGTTTTTAGGTGAGAGAAGAAAGAAGAAAGGGGGTAAGTACGGAGATGCCTGTACTCGGGCAGTACGCTTTGTGTTTTTATTCGTTGATATACATATGCACAACAATGGCTGCATGTAATTTTTTTCTTTTTTCTTTTCTTTGATTCGCTGTAAATAAAATTGTTGTTGTTTTGAACCGAAAAAAGTTGAAACCGATTGCTGCGTGTGATTATATTGGCATCTTGAAAAGGGAATTGAAAAAAAGTTGAGCATCAAAAGATGAAACGTGTAAATTTAGACTTAGTAGATCGAAGTTTGCTTTTTTGAATGATTATCGATTTTAATTGATTTTACATGTTTTTCCTTACTTCTGTTTTTTCGTACTTTCGTCAAGAATTTTTCTTGAAGTCTAAAGTACATTTTTTTTCCATTTTTGTCTTTCTTTTTCTTGTTGAGCCTTTTCAGCACAACTTGAAGGACAAATGAAAACAGAAGTAAGGTAGAACATGTAAAATCAATTAAAATGGATAATCATACACAATTTGGTTTAAGGATTGATGTTTGACTATTGACGTCAGCAGTTGTCGATGGCTGCAAATCCATTT
Organism: Pollenia griseotomentosa; assembly: GCA_963931875.1. NCBI lineage: Eukaryota > Metazoa > Arthropoda > Insecta > Diptera > Polleniidae > Pollenia > Pollenia griseotomentosa. The sequence continues at coordinate 16,058,052 of OZ007561.1, forward strand.
GAGAAGATCGAGTGGTTGCGATCGAAACATGTCATGGTAACCTGCCGGCCGCGGTTCGAATCCCGGCCACGGGATTACAAATTTGGATTTTTTACTTTTTTAACCAAATTTTTTTTTTTGTGAAAAAATGTTTTTCGGATTTTTTTTTTTCTTTCACGCGAAACAAGCAAAATTCTTGTTTTTGATATAACCGATTTTTTTAGCGAAAATTTTAAAACAAATATATTTGGAAAATTTCTTTTTCCCTGAAAACAATTTGTTAGCGAAATGTTCTTTTTTTGGAAAAACTCCCGTTTTGTTGTGTTTTTATTTTTTTTAATAAAAAAAAAATTATCGGTGCAGGAAATTTTTTTGTATAAATTCTATTCACCGAAATTATTTGATAAATTAAATTTTAAGCAAACATTTTATTTTTTAATTTCGAGATGTACATAGTTGAGGCTTTTTTGTTTAAATAACAGCATAACCAATAGTTTTCAATATAAACAAAAGTTACCACAATGTTTATAAGTTCCTGCGAATTTAGTTCACTTTTAAAATATGCTAGAAATATGTGTATTTAGTTGTGTAAGATATTTTGAGTATGCTTCAATTCTTTCTTTTTTTTAAGGTTTTTTTTTTGGCAAGATCTGTCCAAAAATAAACAACAATTCCTCCACAAACTTAATGTTTAGTTAAAATAAAATTTTGTTTGTTTTATTTTAAACTGTTTGCAAAACCGCAACGCAACATGTGTAAAAAAAAAAAAAATATTGACAACAGCAAAATCAAAAGCATTTCAAAAAATGACAAAAATTAAAAAAAAAAACGTCTGCAAGAGTCTTCTTTTCTAAAAAAAAAAAACAAGTAAGAAGGTATAGTCGGTCAAGCCTGACCATATCGAGCCCTTACCGCGAAAAAAGCTTAAGCGACATTATTTTAAATTTTCGATTTTTTTTTTTAATAAATAACTTTATTGGCAATTCTTGCATCATCTCCTAAAATATCTTGTTCGCATAAGGTACCGCTACGATTTTATAGCAAAAAAAAAATTTATCTTAAGCGACAACCTTCGTACAAAATTTGTATGAAATAAAATAAAAAAAAAAAAACATTTTCCAGTAAAATTTTGTTTTTGTCGCTTTTTTCGGTAATGACTCGATATGTTACCCTTTACTACAGTATTTAAAAACAAAATTTTGAGAGTGTACCCTATCATGGACCCGCCATAACAAAATTTTGTTTTGATACTATTTAGATATGAATCTTCACAAATTTGAGTTTGCCTTTAAGTGATTTATGAAGGGGTCTTTAATGGGACCCATGGGTAATTTTGGACCTACGAGCACAACATTTTATCATGAAATCACGACGTCAGCATTACTTTGGAATCTGAATACCAATACCCTGATTATACCATGGAAAGGATGTGGCTATAAATAAGATCCTAAATGCCTGTTGGAGCTTTTGACATCCGCCCTGGACGTTCTATTAAGATGGTGCCAGGACTGTGGACTGGATGTTGATCTTGCCAAAACGGAACTGGTTCATTTTACAAGGAGGTAAAAAAATTCCTCAATTTAATTCCCCGAGAATAAATGGGGTCTCACTGAAAATGTCCGATAATGCCAAATATCTTGGATTAATATTGGACATACTTAGGCCAACTGGGGACTCAACCCGAGGAATATATATTGATTAAACAAATATATCTTCAAATCCATTATATTCTACGGCAATAACGGTATCAGGTGCCGTTAGAACCACTCCTTCTAAGGAACAAAATAAATTGACTGCAAACGCAACGGTTAGACTAAGAACCACTAGAGCATGTAGGAATCACACCACCGGACATGCAAGAATCCTGTATGAATAAATTGGCAAGAGGGCTTCACTGTTAGCATTTTGGATAGCATGGCTCACTACGATGACCTACAATCATACACCGACGGGTCTAATAGACTGCATGGTGTTGGTTTTGGCATTTACACCTAGCAGTTAAACTGGATCAATCCTCTTATACTGCAGGATTACTGCAGTGTCATTCAGGCCGAAATAATAACCATCTACACGGTCGCGGGCACAATCGAAATTGTGAATTGTTTCAGGGATATTCACATTATAACCGATAGTAAAGCGGCCATAAGATCCCTGAAGATTGTGTCTATCGCAACAAAAATTGTCTGAGAATGCTAGATGTCTCTGGAGGAACTAATTTCTGGACCTATGTGAGCTGTGCTTAAGTGACAATTAGAGCCTATGTACCAAATTTCATTAAATTATCTCTAAAATTATATAGTTGCGGACAAAGATTACATGAACAGCCCGCAGCCAAAAAGACAGGCACCGTAAGATCGATTTAAAATTGATTCTAAGTCGATCGGTACACTAAAAGGTGGGTCGACGACTAATATTTTAAGATGTTACAAACATCACTACTAACGCATAACACCCTCTCCACTATAGTGGTGTGGGTATAAACATGTATGTATAATTGCACATACATATCGTAACTTAAATTTAGAAAAGGCGTATCTAACATTTAAAATTGTTTAAGTTTGAGACAAAAATCTGGTAAAAAAGTATATATAAAAAAGCTTATACATAGATTTAAAACTATGTATGCATAAAAAATGTGGGACCTTTTCTGTATTTCTTATAGCTCTAAAAGTATGCATCAGCTCTTTAATAAATTACTTTTATCAAGTTTTATGTCACAAACTTAAAAACATTTTATATGTTAGATACGCCTTTTTTAAATTAAAGTAACGATATGTTTAAATATTTTGTAATTTTATAAAAAAAGTAAAAGAAAAATAATTTTAATTAATTATAGAATTTGACTAAAAATAAAAGTAAAGCAGACGAATGAAAAATGATTCGTCAGTCTAAATCGACCAAGTTCAATAAACTTTTATTTTAATATAATTTATTAAAATATTCTTCAGAATTTTTTTCAACTCTTTCTTTATACACACACACACACATCACATTAACACTTCATAAATAGTGCGGCATTAACAGACAGATAGACAGACAGAAACCTTGCTTACCTTTGGTACATAACAATACAACAATTTATGCTCTTGATCCACAATCATATGATCCATTTGTTCTGCAGTTAAACTGTTTAAGTCCACCATACTGTAGCCCAGGGTATCGCAATTCTTCTGCAAATACTCCTGTCTCTGCAGATTAAGGGCTTGTGTTAATTCCAAACTCTGTTTGGTAACTTTAACATTGTTGTTGTTGCCATCTATGAATGCTCCACGAATGAGGTCAATTTGTAAAGTACACAAAATGAATAAAGCAACCAAAAAAATTAACAGTGATTGACGAATGAAGAACATTTTTCTTGTTTCTAGTGACGAACACAGCGCTGACGAAAAAGTTGAAGAGAAGAAGGCAGTTATGGTGGTATAGAAGAAGTAGAAGTTAGACTTTAAATTGATTGCTGCAGTCGTACGTAGATATGATAGTTTATGGAAAATCGTCATTATCAGAATATCATCTGGGTTGAAAAGTGAACGGAATGCAATTTAAATTCGTGATTTTACTAGTAAAAGTTAGTTGCAGAGGTTGTTTTCTTTTTTTGTTTTTAGTTTTTAATAATATTTGTAATAACTGGCACATGAAATTATTATTATATGTGCTAAATTTTAATGGATCTTTTAAAATCATTGGATTATTTGGTTTCTTTTTTAGAAATATATTTAATGTAAATTTTTCTTTTTTTTTTTGGAAAATTTGTTAATTACACTTTTAATTTATTGACGTTTTTTGCCAAAGTATTTTTCCCGTTTGTAAAACTTTAACGTTTGTGCATTTTCTATGCCACATTCTTTTAGTAATTTGCGACCGTTTACATCTTCAATAAATGATTTTGTTGCGGTATTAAATAAAATATAAGCGCGCCATAAGAAACGCCAGCTAACATTTGGTCGATGTTGGTGTCCGTTGTGTGTTGCCGAACAAACTAACTCTCCTGTTGCGTTCAGGGGCTTTGCATGCTCTGGGCTAGTTTTTGATTTATAAACTTGTTTCTGTTTATGTTTGCGCTCTTCACTATCATCCAAGACGATCGTTTGGGACTCGTTGTTTAGACCTCTTCGGCGTAAACGCTCTTCGTAGCGTTCTCTTAGTTCTCTTTTTTGCTGTACACGTGCTTGTGCTTCAATGGCTCTTTTTAGTTGAGCAATTGTGGGGTTTTCTTGTGGAAGCTAAGTAAAAAAATGAAAAAAAAACGAGAAATTTATGTTGTAGTACAGTGGTATTATTTCATAAACGATGATTGATTATTTTCTTAATATGTATAATCAAAAATTTTAATGTTTCATTTATCACTAATAAAAGCTTATTTTCGTCATATCCGGAATACAAATTATTAATAAAAAAAAAAGTAAATATATTGATAGGTACATAATTATTAATCTTTTGATGTTAAGCTTAATTTTAGGCGTAAGAATGTTTTAACAACCTTTAATATTGATCAATAAAATGTAATTCCTTAAAACTTAAAGTTAAATTCCAACAAAAAACTGAAACTTATGTTAAGGTTTGAACAGCTCAAGGCATGTTCATAACCTAGCAAGAAAATAGAACTATTTTTATTTATTTAATTCAATCAGTAATACTAATGCCTTCTTGGCCAATTTAAAGCATTACATAGTATTATATACATTTAAGCAACAAAAATATCATTACATATTCAATAATGTACATATATGTAAAAATTTTTTAATCTAACCAAAAATTATTTAAAAATACAAAAAATACAAAATACAAGGTTCCTCACAAAAACCATCAGCTCTTTAGTAAATAAAGTATAATATAATTAAAATATTTAATTTGATATTCCCACTAGTAATTTAGATAAACTAGTATCTTACTTTTAAAGCAATGAATCTGAAAAACATTTCAGTTCTGAAGGAAAGGTATTCCATATTCTAGCAACTCGAACTAAGTATTAACGTGAAAAGATCTGATACCGAATGAGAGGTATATCAATCTGTAGTATCCGTGATGAATGAAGAAAATTGAATTCTTTGCATAAATCACAATAAAGCACAATAAAGTTCATCATATAACATAACTATCATATGTACATCCTAAAAAATTAATTGCATAATTGGTAAAATGATCACGTATTCTTAAATTGTACAAAAATCTTAAAATATTATTAATAACTCTCTCTAATCTACCAAGAGTAATATCTGATGAGCCAGCAATAACTTCAATACAATAATTAATATTCGACATAAGAAGTGCACAAGCCACACGTCTTCTCACAAATCTAGGCTTATATGAGCTTAGCGAATATAGGCCCCTATTACGGTTCACAACTCAACTGTGTCATCTGTTTGTGTTGAGTTGTAATTTTTTGATGTTTTTGTTCGCCGCAATATAGCAAAGTTGTAAACCCATGAAACAAAGAAAACAAGATAGTGCATTTAAATTTATAAAAACATTATTTTTCTGCGCAGTAGTAAATGAGCACAAACATGATCGCACAAACATGTGTTGGTAGTATGCTGAATGTTTGTTTACATTTAAATCTCTTTACTATAATGACGTCAAAATGAGAGTAAAAAGATAACGGACCTGCGCAATGCGCTATCTTGTTTTCTTTGTTTCATGTTGTAAACCATAATACAAAAATTAAAAAAATTAAAGGGTGGTTAAATTGTAAGGGCCGATGTTGAATGTGAACCACACCTAAACGCCAAGTTTTTTTCCGAATTTTATTTGACATTTCTCTATTTCAGACGTACTCAATTTGAACCATGGAGAGATACACAATCCAACAACGTGTTAAAGTTATCCAGACTTATTATGAAAATGGATGATAAATTTCGAAGAAAATCATCTTCAGTGATGAGGCACATTTTCACCTCAGTGGATTTGTCGATAACCAATGCACCCACAAAGAGTGACTGTTTGGTGCGGTTTATGGGCTGGCGGCATCATCGGGCCGTATTTTTTCCAAAATGAGGCCGGTCAGGCAGTTACTGTGAATGGTGTTCGCTATCGTGAGATGATAACGAACTTTTTATGGCCCGAATTGGAAGATATGGATATGGACGATATGTGGTTTCAGCAGGACGGTGCCACTTGCCACACAGCTAACGAAACAATGGCTCTTTTGCGCAACAAATTCAATGGCCGTGTTATCTCTGTGGTTTTCACGAATAATCGCGTAAGTCGGTTTTTACCGAAATTGAGATAATGATGTCAAAGTGCTTCATTTTGCATTAGGTTTTTATAAGTATTAAGCTTTTTAGAATATAATGTAGTATTATTAATTTTTTCTGCTAAAAACAACTTAAGTTAACTGTTTAATAAAATATTTTGCTATTATAACGATTTATGTCGACATACATCGCCAAAAATTGTAAAATTGCTGAATATGTTTCCAAATAAAAAGCATATGTGATGTTATGTTGTTATTCGTGCAAAAAATATGAAAGTATTTTTTGAAAATTTTTCTATTAATAACAACTTATATGTACATGTGCGTTTATTGTTGACTTCTTTAGTTGCAACAACAGCAGATGAGCGGTTGTTTGAAATTTTAAGTCCATACGTTGTGCTATAAGTATCAAAAACTCTGAATATGTCGCCAACTTGTGTGCTAAAAATAACAACGTAAGTCGTCATGTGTGATTAAAATGATAACATTTATTTTCACAAAAAAGAACTTATGTGGAGATATGATGTTATATTGCACACACTTAATGAGTCAATCAAAGATATGTATTTTTAGTCCTTTTACAGATTGTGATCCTGTGAGGATTTTTTCATGAAAACTATGTATAATACGTAGAAAGTCACTGTTAAGAGGATAGTAAAGAAAAAAGATTAAAAAAGCATCTACAGAAGCCGCAATTGAAAAAAATAATTGTTTTTGCTCTCCTGAAAAGTTTGGTTTTATAACTTACGCGATTATTCGTGAAAACCACAGATCTCACGTAATGGCGATGTCAATTGGCCGCCAAGATCATGTGATTTGACACCGTTGGACTTTTTTCTTTGGGGTTATTTGAAAGAAAAGGTGTACGTCGATAAGCCAGCAACAATTCAAGAGCTAAAGGATGAGATAATTCGGCATAGAACCTCCATTATGCCTCAGGGTCATCGAAAATTTGAACCATCGGATGGAGGTGTGCCGCCGTGGTCGCGGCGCCCATTTGGCCGATATTTTGTTCCATACATAATTGAGTAATACCAATATATCATAATAAAATAAAATTACAATAATTTCCTAAATAGTTTGTGTTTTATTCAAAATCAACATCGGCCCTTGAAATTTAACCACCCTTTACAACTTAAATGAGTTGAGTTGTGAACCGTAATTGGGGCCATAATCTTCTTCAGATGAAAAAGACTTAACTAGAAATGTGAATAACATGTCGTTCAAAAGACAATTTTTGATCCAAGTAAATTCCAAAATTAATAGGAATCGAGGATGTAAAACATAGAAATATTGTACATTTGTTTCCAGAATTCGTTACTCTTAACACAGAACATGTCCTGGAATTGCAATAAATTATCAAATGATTGACTCTAAGTTTGCAACTTTCTATGATTTGTTAGGCATTTTTGAAAATAGATATTGTTCGGTATTTTGTTCTCAAACCTTTCCAAAGCTTAAATTTAATTAAAGATTTAAAAAGGTTCAATTTGATTTCCAAAAAGTTTATTTGGCTTTGTAAAAGGTTCAATATAATTTGCAAAATCTCAATTTGGACTGCTAAACCTGTATAACAAATTATAACGTTTTCATTTTCTTTGAACCGAAACATTTATCAACTAACTAAAAATTAATAAGATTTTGTTTGTCGTGCTTAACTCCCAATTTTTATTCTTGATAAATAAACTTAAATTTATCGTTGGAGGAAAAGTTAGTTTCTGTACTCATTTCACTGGTTGCTTAGGCCACATCATCAGGAAAAATTCCCCCTAAAAATATTATAGAAAAGCCAAAGATATTAGCAAACAAAACTGCAAGGTGAATGAGAATTGCAAACACTCAAAAATCTAAAAAAAATATTTACATATACCACAAAAGCTTAAATTTAAAACAAGGGCTTATTTTTTTCATTTGAAAGATACAGACATATTTTGATTTTAGTTCCCAAAGTTGGGTTAAATCGTCTATGGTAAAAAAGATGAAGCCGGCTAAGAGAAACGGGAAAGGGGTTTAAAATTGAAGTACGATATCAGCAGGGGAAGTGTTACCCCCATAGGACGCCAATGTTAAATATTGCATATCTTAAGAACTGTTATATTGATTATGTTCTAACTTGGTAGAAGTCAATCTTATAGTTAACTACATCTTTGAAAATAAAAATTAAGGGGTAGGCGCAGGTGTAGCAATACCCCCCATAGGATGCATATAATAATTATCGCGTAACTAAAGAACTATTTCAGCTACAGTCTTCAAACGTTGCTAAAACCAATATTATGGTAAATAATAAATTTTAAAATACAAATGGGCGGGGTAAACGGAAGAAGAGCTGTATGTTAAAGCGTGTGTTAAAAGAAATATGAAGAAGTCGATAAATATTGCTTTAAAAAAAAGGGAAGTTACTATAAATTCTCAATAGTTTCTTATTTTTATTGAATAAAAAACAACGTCAACTTATTTTTACACCAGTATAAAGTTAAAACCACGGGTTGTGTAGAAAAAAATAAGTCTATATATATAAAAATAAGTTGTCCTATGTTCGTCATTTTATAACTCGAGAACCACTCAACCGATTTTCAAACGAGTACATGCGTTGGATGGGTCTACTTTCACTGATGGTTAATAAAAAAGAACGCCCGATAGGTGGCGCTGTTGTCGTGATATTTATTTTTTTTTATTGATGGTAGATAGCGCTGGCGTCAAGTTATTAACAAAATACTCCAGTATTTCATTTTTTATTTTTATTTAAAAAATCTCGAGCAGCGCCGGGACCAAACAGCTAGTGTTCTATAAATGGCAGCCAACAACGAACGACACTTTAAATAAAATATACATACATCATCGTTTTTTCAAAATGAGTCCTAATGTTTTTAATAAAAACACCAGAGACATATTTTCACTTCAAATACTTTCCTATTCTTATCATTTATAATGTTATATGCCTGTCTTGTTTTCAGTCTTGCATTTAATAAGTCTTTCTTAAAATATTCTGGTTTTAATTACGCATTAAAAAATTATTTGCTGATAAAAATATAAATTTAGACCTGAAAGTCTAGACGTCAGTCACAAAAATATAATATTTTAATTTAAATCACAAATAATAACCACATACCTCCAACTCAGCTACTTAATACTTAGTATTTTGTAGTAAATTTCAAAAGAATGCGTCCCATTTTAAACATATTAAATGACAATTCCAAAAAAAAAAATTGGCTTTGTTAAAACAAAAAAAAAAAAAAAACAATTAAATTAAATATTTGACCAAATAAGCATAACTACAACTTTTGTTAATAGTTAGTGAGATTTAACATGGTCTTAATATCTCAAAAAAAAAAAAAAAAAACTAATTATACAGCTCGACACAGTAAAAAACAGTTTTATGTAAGATGTGGTGTTATAAACAAAATAAATATGGTATTAAAGGAAATTATATCTTAGTTTGTCTGTTGGTCCCTTTTTTCGCCAAATATTTGACAAGTGTGACCGTATCTTTAGAATTACTTTAGTAGAAATAAATACTCGTAGACTTAAATTGAAATATTAGAATTAAAAATGTGATAACAAATTTATTTGTTTTTTTTTTAATGTGTAAGGTGGTAATATAAGTGATCATTAGAAGATAGAGTGTATAAGAGAAAAATAAATTCAATATTAGCCTACTGACATAATTTCACTAAATTTGTTATGATTTGAAAGATATTGTGTTTTCAAAAATAATTTGCATAATAATATAAATATCAAATAAATAAAATAATAAGAAATTAAAGACATGTCAACAAATTCTTCAAAAAAAGTTGCGTTACTAAACAATAGCGGAAAATTGAAAATTTAGAATCATAGAAAACGACTAGAATATGTTTGTGTTAGTATAAAATGTGTGTTTCTTTGTTGTTGTTACTTCACACGTACGGAATTTTAAGAGAAAAAGGTTTATTTTGTTATAAGAAAGTTTCTACTCTAGTCGATTTCCTATTTCTAGAACAATGAAAAAAATGTATGTATAATTGCAAGCAAGGGTATGCTATTAATTACAATATTGAACTTGACAGCTGAACTGGCATTAAATTTGTTTACAATTGTTTAAAATGTATTTATTGTTGGTTTAAAATTGTTTACTCATCACTATTTGCCAAAGAGTTGTTAAATGTAATTTGTTTACATAGAAATTTTGTAATAACAAACTTTAGTTAAAAAATGAAATAAGTAATGTACACATTTCTATTACATCATACAATATTAGGATTTATTCTTTATTAACTCACTACGGTAAATGTTCTATATAGATAGTGGTACCACCACCTTGAGCTAAAGCCAGTTGTAAAGAATATTTCATTTATTCTTGATTAACTACTCACCACTATGGTTAATGTTGAGAGGCCATCACGTTCTATATAGATAGTGGTACTACAACCTTCAGCTAAAGCCAGTTGTAAAGAATATTTCATTTATTCTTGATTAACTATTCACCACTATGGTTAATGTTGAGAGGCCATCACGTTCTATATAGATAATGGTACCACCAACTTGAGCTAAAGCCAGTTGTAAAGAATATTTCATTTATTCTTGATTAACTATTCACCACTATGGTTAATGTTGAGAGGCCATCACGTTCTATATAGATAATGGTACCACCAACTTGAGCTAAAGCCAGTTGTAAAGAATATTTCATTTATTCTTGATTAACTACTCACCACTACGGTTAATGTTGAGAGGCCATCACGTTCTATATAGATAGTGGTACCACCTCCTTGAGCTAAAGCCAGCTGTAAAGAATATTTCAAATTGTAAAATTATTAATAAGATTATTTTTGATTTTGCATAAAATAAGTTTAATTTTTTCGTTAAAAGAAAAAGTTGTATTGTAAGCAGGGAACACTAATGGATATTGATCGTAACTTAATATTGGCAGTAAATAAATTCTATTTTTTCCTGACTTTTAACAGTTAAATGGCGTAAATGATTACATAAGAATTGAAAACTTTTTAAGATATCGTTTTGCTGAATCCAATAACTTATTTTACTATTTATGTACATTATATTAACCATTTTTATTTTTGAATGTGTTCAATGAATCAAATTTCAATTTATAAGCTTTCTTGCAATAGTCCTATTCCTTCAATATTTCACATATGTACTTTTTGGCTTAAGCCAACCTTTGGTTAAGCCTTTTGACAAAACATCTTAAGTCGAGATAAAATAGCAAAAAAGTTTTAAAAAAATTCTCTGTGAAAAAATAATTTTTATCAAATAACTAGCTGTTTCGTCCCGACGCGGCTCAGGATTTTCCACATAAAAATAAAAAATTAAATACTGGAGAATTTTGTTAATAACTTGGCTTTTATCAGGAAACTTATTTTTGTTTAATAAATATATTTTGTGAATTTCAGCTAAATCGTACCATAAATTAAAAAAAATTTAAATATCACGAGAACATCGCCACCTATCGGGATTTAACTTAATAAAAACCTTGCTCCAGACTAAACTTATTTATTGTCCAAGTTTTGTGTCAATCGGTCCAGCGGTACTTGTGTTTTAGGAGCTCATACACGGCACAAACGTTTTATATATATATATATAGATATAGCCATTTGCTTTATCACTAAATTTAGAAATTTGAATAAATATTATTTTTGTAAAACTCTTTAAAAAGGCGATATAAATTAGAAATACAATACTTATGTATATGAAATGGTCCAAGATTTTAAATATGTACTTTTAAAAAATAAATACTTTCCCTATTAAAAATTTAGAGCAATGACAGCGCTCAGTAATGCTCGTTTAAATCTAGAGCTATTCTGGCACTTTTGTTTTTTATACTTATTCCGGAATATCGATTACAATTATTTTCTATTTGTAAATTTGTATATGATGCTTGGAGCGAAGTCTGGTTTTCTGATCATACTTTCAACAAAAATAATTTCATGTTACTGCGTATTTCGATTCCAAAGAAATCATTTACGAATTCAAACAATTTGTACTGTGTATTACGAATTTCGTAATATTTGTTTCGAATAAACGGACGTTGTTAATACTTTATCGAAAACAAAAAATATCTTTCTTAACAGCCACTCTCTATTACGAACAAAAAGTTTTAATCAGATTTTAAATTTTTTTAAAAATACAACCTCTGCCATCGTTTCTAACGATTGCGGAAATCGTAATTCACAATACAAATTGTTCGAATCCGTAAATGATTTCTTTCGAATCGAAATACACAGTAACCCCTCTGATTTCATATAACAATAGAAAAATAAAAAAATTTTTGAACAAAAAACTGCCTTTTTTTATAAATCACGTTTGGTGCGGAACATTTTTGAACCCTAATCACCTTAAAAAGGGATATTCATTACTTGTACAATATTTGCCACCATGTATGTATTGGTACGCCAAATTTTTTGTAAAATTTAGTTATATGAATGCCTAATATGAATGTGTTGCTAAATATTTTTTTCTTATGATGTTTATTTGTCGAGTTATGGGGTGCTAAAGTGTTGCCGTTTTTTATTGTTTCAAACTGCAAAGTAATAAAAAACAAGTAAGAAAGTATAGTCGGTCAATCTTGAGACCATATAATACCCTATACCCCAGTATACAAAAGAAATTTTTGCTAGTGTACCGTATTTAGGACCCATGGGTAATAATGGACCCGCCTAGACAAAATTATGTTGTATATATATATTCACCGATTCCAATAAAATTTTGTAAAAATATTTAGATTGCAATAAAATAAGTTTGCACCAAATCTTAATATGTACTAAAATAATAAGATTGTTTATAGGCACAAAGCCTCTATTCCGGAAAAAAGCTTGTATGTAGGCTATATATAGCTATGGATCTATTGTCACTATTTTCATAAGGCTTGGTGCTTGCGACAACAACAACCTATGTACCAAATTTCATCAGATTATCTCCAAAATAGGCACCTGTACTTTGCACAAAGGTTTAAATGGACAGCCATCTGGACGACTAGAGATCCTTAGACCGATTCAAAAACTGATCGGTTTACCTTAAGGTAAGTCTAGGACCAATATTTAAAGGTGCTACAAACATCAGCACAAACGCATAATACCATCTTCACTAATGTATAAATTTTAAATGGAGTTTTAAAAAAAAATATTCCTGGAAAATATTGAAGGAATAAGACTATTAAAGTACAAAAAAAATCTTTTAGAATTGTAATTTGACTTAGAAAACACATTCAAAATAATATGAAAATTTATGAGATAAAAAAAAATTATTTACCTCCCCCTGCAGTTCGTCTGGCGTAACGTCATACGGTATATCTGACAATTGTTGCTCATTTCCAAGTATTTCTCTTAAATGATTTTCTGTTCCATTTACTAAAGTCTCTAATTCTTTTCTTTCGAAATCCTGTTTTCTGCTTTTTCGTAGACGTTTCATTCTATTCCTCTTTCGATTCCGGCCAATGCCACCATTCCGTATGCGCTGCTCCCTCTGGGACTTACGAGCCAAATTAATGGGCAAATATTTCTTTTTGTGCTCCTGTTGCATTTTAAAGTAAAGTGAAGTTGTCAAGTTAATTTTTTATTTAATAATTAATATTTAAATATATTTTTTTATAAAATTTGTTTGTGTGTCGGAGAAAATGTAAACAACTGTTTTGTTTTTGCGGCCCCAGCTGTTGAACGGTTCTTAATAATTCACAATAGCAGGAGAATTCTCTGAACAGTAAGTGTAAAGAGTTGCCAGAAATGTTTTCATATGTTAAGGGAAAAATATATATTATATATATATTATATATTGTTACGAACCGTTTGGTCTGGCGAGGTTTCCCACTAGCTGTTTGGCATGAATGACCTCAGGAAGGTCCCAACCCTTCTCACCAGCCACGTATTCGAACAAAAGAAATATGAAAACAACAAAACTGACATCTACTCAACAATCTACCACCACATAAAGAATTTGAGAGACAGCTGTTCTCGTCTCCTTTGGCCCCCCCAACCATGTCATAGAAGCCTCCGCTTAACTTCTTCCTATGACCCACTACCCACTTGACCTCTCTCTCCACTTACCAATCCATCATTACCTGTACCTTGCTAAGTAAAAATTCTAAATATTTAAATTAAAATTTACATTATTTATTATAAAAAAACTTAATAATTAAAAATAATAATATAAAATAAAACAGAAAAACACAAATATAAGACATTATACATATATACTTTTTCCCTCAATCTTTCTTCTTAATGTTTTTATTTTTCATTTGCCCTTAACTAATAAATTTATTTATATCTACATATTTTAATTCTCCAAATTTATTTTTCTTTTACCTATATTTTTTCTTTTTTTATCATAAATTTTAAATCTGCTTAACTTCCTATATCTAAAAGAGCTCTCTGAGACATGCAACCTTTTTTTTTATTGAATTTTTTTTTTATTTAATTTTAAATTTGTAATTATAAATAAATTAATACCGGCAAAAGAGGGTTAAGTGTATATATACAAATATATGGGACATGCACACAAACTACTACACTTGACACTCGTTTTACAAATTTTTTACACAATGCACAAAACTACACTTAAAATTATTTTTATTTATTATTTAATTTTTTCCTCTTAGTTTGCCCTCCTGAGGGGTTTTTTTTTTGAACTATATTTTTTCTACTTTTTTTTTTTTTAATTACTTTAATTATTGATTAATTTTAGTTTTTTATTTTTTTTAAGTATTTATATATTTTTTTTCCTTTTTTACTATTTTTATCGACTTTTCTAATGTATATATTTATGTTTGCTTTTTTTTTATTTTAAATATTTTCTTTGTAAGGGCCTTTATCTTTAATTACGGGCACTCTAACCCAACTATCATCCAGACTTATTTTATTCTTTTTTTCCCCACCAATTGCACATATTTGCTAGTCCCAGGCGTTATCAAACAAAACGGGGACTCACATTAAGGATTAAATCACAAGTACTATAATATCAACTTAATGGTTACCTGGCTATTTTTCTCTGGTGTGGTGTTAGGGAAATTTCCAATATATCCCACGAAAATAGCCAGCTGAAAGAAAATTGTTTGATTTTTACACACACTTCACACATTTTTTAATTAATTTTATTTTCCTTACGTTCTTTTTTTTTTTTTTATTCCTTACACACTATTTTAAAAAAACTAAATTAGGTTTCACCACACAAAAATTTAACGTTTTTCCTCTTTAAGTTTTGTTTTGTTTCTGACTCGAATTTCTCTTTCCTTGCCGTCTTCATACATTTAATTTATCCTATTCCTATTTACAGTCCTAGCGGTTTATATTTCATTATATAATTTAAATACCTATGTAATTATTTTACCGCCAAATAGCCATCTTTTACTTTAATTCTATTTATTTAAAATATTTAATTTTAAAGCTCTTCGTAATCAATTCGCCATTTTTTTAAATTCATGCAATTTATCCCATGAACTTTTTATTATACCAGGCAAACATGAATTCCAATAAGTATCATATTTTCATTCATTATTTTTATATTGTTTCAATTATTTTACTCACTTTACAGAAATTTAAATATTTGAATGAAAATACAACCCTACGCACTTTTTGACACTGCACTATCGACACACCAAATACGTAACACTGCCTTACTACCCTAACACATACATGTTAACATAAACAAATGACACGGAGGACGAACACAAGAAACAAAACACATAAAAAAAAATAATTTTGCTAATATTTTTTTAATTTTGTTTATGGACAGGACAATGGATAACACACATTTAATATGGGTAAGTATATATTTATTGGCCTATATTAATAATTACAAACCTTAACCTTTTGATCATTTCAGAAAAACGTACATACATGCAAAAAAAACAAAAACATTAAGCAAAACACAAGGGAACACTTAACATCTACAAAAAAAGAAAACAAACAGACACCGAAGAAACACAACCAAACACACATAACAAAAACATACAAGTTCTTAATATTAAATACATTAAACACATATGGTCAGTTCACCCGCAACAATATGTCATATTCCAAAATCCATTTTTTGATATCTCGTATAGAATCTGAGATATTCAGCATCGACTTTGGTCTACATCCACATTTTTTAGGTTCATTGAACATTATATTTCTACATATGAAAATTTTTTGCATATGCAACAAATTTTGCATACAAACATAAAAAAATTATAGTTTACTATTGCTTTGCGCCATTCGAATAATGAACAACGTAGGTCAAAATAAACCGTCACAATAGTTAAAATTTATTGGACACAATGTGAAACTTGAGCCACAACAAACCTAGTTGTTGAATATTTATTTGCCCTAGCTAACACAAAACATTTTAAGCAGCTCTGATTTCTTTTAGTTTTCAGTTTTTGATACTTTTATATTTATATATAACTATTAGGTTTACTCAAAAAAGGCTGTCAAAAAAGGCTGTAGAACTGTTTTTGTGTTAAATTGCTAATATGTAAATTATAAATACATATTGCAAAATTTAAAAACCATTATATTTTTTTCCATATTATGTTGCATCTGCATTTCGGGGCTTATAGGAGAGAGTTAAGTAATTTTCACCATTCTAAAACATACCAACCTGTCCTTATAAATCTCTATTGACTATCAACTTCATTGTTTTTGCCATAGACTAACTTTGCTCCACGTCAAAGAAAACATCATAATACGAAATAAACTTTGATATGGAGCACAAAACGACAAAATGTTATTTTAGAAAAACCATTAAAAGTTTGGATTTATTGCACGTAAACTCATGAAAATGTATAGTTTTGTTAAAAACATACGTAGAAATCAACTAGGAGCGTTAAAAAAAATTTATCGAGTAGTTTTTGAGAAAATTTATTGTAAACCTATTTTATCGTTTTTCCCAAAACCGACTTGATGGCTTGTAGGCTAAAACAATAATAACCTGACGTATTGTATATCTGCGCGAAACGCCAGATGATTTTTTTGCAGAGTTGTGTTTGTTTTCGTGTAATTATTTATGTAGGATTTTTTGAAATCTTTATCATTTTTTACACAAACAAATTCGGTTGTTTAAAAATCTTTATCAAGTTTTACACAAACAAAATGCGTGTGATTTTTACTCCTGTTGCATTTAACGACGTCAGTCTGTCCGCTGAAATAATTTTTCCGTAGACCACAGAAATGATGGGGTATAGCATTTGTATATGTTTATATCGCATATAGTCCGGTAAAGTTTGGTATTAAAAATCAGTCAGATTGGTCCACAAATAGCTGCGATAAAACTTCACTTTGAACTGGCTATAATTAGCGAAATTGGTTTAAAACTGAAAGAGTTATAGACAATTTTTATCCTAAAATAATGGTTTTGGGAATGAGCGCCCATAGCGTATTAGCCCAGATATTTCTTATATGTATATAAGGAGTGTTTAGTATTACAAATGAGGCTCAAATATGTCTCATTATTTACCCAGGCTTCCATACAATTGTCCTTCCAATTTTACGGTCTATACAACATTTGCCACCGAATTGCATTCTCATCTTGTGAACTTTGTATTAAAAAGAAAAATTAAATCCATTTTGAAAACCTCGTGAGCGCCGTACAACATGAAATTTGTATGCAAAATAGAATGATTTTTATATAAAGTTGGAAATGTTAAAGTCTCACCCACACATTTTTTGTTTTGTTTTTGAGATCAGAAAAAATGTGGAAAGTTTCATTGCAATCAGATCTTTTTTTTAGTGGCGCCAGGCCCTCAAAGTCCGTAATTTCTGCAAAAACTACACTTTTCGTCGAATAGCTCAAAATCTATATAATGCCAGAAGTACAGATTTATCTGCATTGTGCAAATTTAAAACCCCAAAATGAAGATTCGAAGACTTTTGGTTAAAAATTAAGATGTTTTTGCTATAGCTATTTTTTGTGCTATTTCCACTTCTTGCATTGAACTGAAGTCATCTGATTTTACACGAAATAATATGCATATTTACGTATATATTAATATTTACTTATGTATAAATATCATTAATAATTACAATAGCTGCGTTCGAGAACACAAAAGTTTTTACGATTTTTTACTGAACTTTACTGCATTTTACGAAATTGCGTTCGAGTACACAAAATGCAGTAAATGAGAACACAAATTGAGAGCGAAAAGTGACAGTTCTTCTCTGAGTATTTACAAATTTTTACTGCAGAAATTTTTGCAGTAAAATTTTGTAAAACAAAAAAACATATGTTTGAAAAGGTAAACAAACAAAAGTAACAAACAAAATGCTTATAAATTGTGAAAAAATTGTTAAATAAACGTAAAGTTGAAATAAAAATTAAATAAAAACAAAATGTGAATAAATAATTGTTAATTAAACTTGTTTGTGAATCATTTACTGGGCTAAATACCAACATTTGAAACTTTTTTGTTATGTTAAGTTTTTAGAGTTGTAAAAGTGCTAAGTACTTGGGTACTTAAGTAATCAATAGCAAAAAACTATTCATGTTTTTTTGAATAAATTAACCCGCCACAAATTAGTAACATCAAATAAAATAAAAAACAAACAAATATGAAAGATTACATAAAATAATTTGTTTGTATTTTCCAAAAATGTTTGTGTTATAAAAAGTATTTAATCGAGTACCGATAAGAAAACGAGTTAAGTATTCAAAAGTGTTAACATTTTTCAACACTTCAACTATTTGTCATCAGCTGTTGCCTTTATTTTACGAATTTTTACAAAATTTGCGTTCGCGTACTTTTTTGGACAACAGCTTTTTGTGAGAGCAAATTTTACAATTTTCTCATTTACTGCATTTTACTGTAGAAGTACTCAAACGCACCTAATATTTGATCTCTTGTAAATTTCCAATAAGACCCTTGGTAGACCATTGATAAAAAAAATGTGCAGCAATTAACTTTTAATTTGTTGTTTAAAATAAAAAAGATTTGATTAATCCTTACTCAGCCTGATTAATTATATTTGGATATACATATACTTTTAATGTAAAAATATCCAAAAATTATCTGTTATGTTCTGGAAATCGCTTTTGAGTAAAATTAATAATAAAACTATTTTAACTACAAATAAAAATTTTCTAAATACAATTATAAATTTACCACAACATTGAACAGGGCTATGGAGTCGGAGTTGAGGTGTTTGTACCGAAGTCAGAGTCCAAGTACCTACAAAAACTCGCGACTCCGACTCCAACATTTTTCGGCATAAAAAGTTTAAAAAATTTTCTAATATTTGTCAAACTAAAAAAAATTTTAAGAGGGTCTGCAAGGTATATTTACACAAGGTAAACTCGTTGGCCCATATGTTTGTCAGCTGTTTACCCCTAGTTGAAACCCAAACATCAAATTTCGTGTATATGAGCCAAAATTTGTACATGTGTGCCTTTAATTGTTCTTGTTTTATATGAAGACGATTTTGACAACTCGGTTCTATTTATAGAGCAGCATGTCTACACTCCCAAATGAGTCTACGGAACTCCACTAAACGGGTATTTTTACACAGATAGTTTTACTGAATGATTTCGTTCCATGATTTTTAGTGCAACGAATAGTGAAAATCAATGAAGTGGGGCTCAACCGAAAACCACTTTATATTAAAGCTCAATGCGAATCATTTTCTTGCCATATTTAATTTTTTAAAAGGTAGTGCATTAAAAAAGAGTTTAAAGTCAAATAAGGACCAGTCTCATATACATTTAGCATCAAGGTTAGAGCAGGAGTCGGAGTTGGACTTAAAAAATTTCGGCAGTTGGAGTCAGAGTTAGGACTATTTTTTGACGACTCCACAGCCCTGATAGTGGAGAGGGTATTTTGCGTTTCTGCTGATGTTTGTAACACTAAAACATAGGTGGTGCTAGATCCATTTATATACATATATATATATGTACCGATCGACTCAGAATTACTTTCTGAGTCGATATAATGTCCTTCCTTCCGGCTGGCTGGTTGGCTTTCCATGTTACCTTGTTAATTTGATGAAATTTTGTACAAACATTTCAATTGTCATAAGGACAAAGGGCAAAATGGTGAGAATGGGCCCATGACTTCACATAACTCCAATTCTCATTCTCAAAATTTTGTCTCTAAATACTGTGGTGTAGGGTATGATATGTTCGGGCTTGGCCGACTGTACATTCTTATTTGTTTATAGCAAAGGGGAAAAATTCAAATTGATTTTCAATTTAAAGTTTTTGACATATAAGTTAAAAATTTTCTAACACAAAAGACTTGTTTATATAATTGTAGTTTAAAATTTTTCTAAACCTTTTTTTTTAAATATATTGGAAACGTTTTAAAACTATCGTTTTAAGGCCCGTCTGCATTACTTACGGATAGTTTTAGGTAGGATTTTATCGGCCGAATTAAAATTGTGTTCCATTATTACAACTTTATTTTAACCTAAAGTGAGCGATCAGTTAAACGTGGTTGGTTCAAATAATGTTCTAACAATGAAACATTTTTTATACCACCGATAAAATCCCACCTTTAGCTAGCGTTAGGTTGTGAAAACGGGGGCAACTTAGCCCCGTCTATATTATGAAACATTTGCTGCGGAACATTTAAGCGTGAAAGCGAGAAGGGAAAGACGTGTGGAAAAGTGTACCTGGTTTCGTGTATAAGCAGTTTTTGTGAGATTGGGCAAGTTCACATCACTGCGCTGCAAATGAAATTTTAACTGCATATTTCACTAAATGCAAAAGAATTTTTTCTTTCGCACAACTACATTTGGAACAAAAGCAAAATTTTTAAAATTTGTTTTTGTTTTAAATGTAGTTGTGCGAAAGAAAGCGTTCTTTTGACATCGTGCAATTGGCAGTAAATGTCTTAAAATATTTTGCTAAAGCAGATGCACACAAACAAGTGTCTGTAGAGAAATGCATTCTGCTATAAAATATGGTCAGCAAACTTTCATTGGCAGTGTAAGCAACGGTTTCTCTCATGATGCACAGCAATGATGCATTTACGAATAAGCCCTTGGTTATTGAAAATTAAAAGTAGAAAGACCGAATGCATACTGCATGGACACGAATGCAGTTTCAAAACCGAATTGAAGAAAGTTTTTGCCGCAAATATTATACAGTATAAACGAGGACTTGTTTAAATAAAATACTTTATCCTTTCAAAATGAAACAACCAAAATTTTTGGTTCCGCAGTGAGCTAAACAATGTTTTTTTATTTATTTAATTTTTTTTCTTTTACACATTTTTATAAGATTTTTTTAAATTGATTCTTATAAGAATTATATATTTAATAAGTTTATTTTATTTAAAGATAATTTTAATAATAATATGCAATGAATATTATTTATTTCAATTAATAATTTCTGATAATAAAATTTTATAATAAATTTATGATTTATAAAGGAAAATATTACACTTGGATGTTCAAATGTGTAATTTCCTTTCAAAAATATTTTCAATAATGTTGTTTAAAAGATGTTGACTTTAAGCAACATTAAGGCTACTAGAACTGCAATTGTATTTAGATTAGAATTGGATTAGAAAAATTTTAAAACTACGTTTAAAGAAAATAATTCTAAATTTTTAAATAAATTATAAAGAAAATTATGAATATTTATATATTTACATTTTTGTTTCTAGGCATTTTATAATTTATTTATGAAAATAAAAAGGTTTAACTAAAAGTTCATTGTTATTTTTTCAGAATTATCATAACATAAATAATGCTAAATCCTTTGTAATTATTTTAAAAATAATCCTCAATGTAAAATCTGCCTTTGTGTATTTTTAAGTGCCATTTTTAGAATTTTTATTTTCAAAAGACACCCGAAATCATTGCCAAATTTGTTCGTATTTGGTAAATGTTTCTTGGCGTCTTTTGGTAGAATTAAAACGTTTTTGTGTTTGGTCTCAAGTAGTTAAGGATTTATGCATTTCCGTGTTACTAAAATATTATTGGTTGCTAAAAAAATCCTTTTTAGTACTTCAGACCAATGCAAAACTGTGTTTAAGTTTTTGTTTGTGTAACTGAAATACAGTGCAGTAAAAAACTGGCTTTCCTTTAAATACTGTTTACGAAGGCGTATGATTATTGTTGTTTTAGTTACTTCCGTTTTAATTTTCCATCCCTTCCTTTTATTTACTTTAGTGATATCTCCATCTCTTTCATACTTCATAGGTAAACTAACATTGTTGTTGTTGTTGTATCTTTTTTAAGTGTGTAGCTGAGTTTATTTAGTGCAGTGCATTTCCGGTGGTGGTTTGAGCTTTTATTTTGCTCTTCTCTTATTGGTTGGTCAGGCCAATAAGTGAAGTTCTCTTATATACACACGCACACACATATGTACATAACTATTTGTATTTTTTGTATATATTATGTATGTATGTATGTGTATACAAAACTTTATGAAAACAAGCCACAAAACTATTTGACGATTGGCAGGATTTATTAGCTTTTGTTGTATATTTTCGTTTTTCTTGTTTGAGTGTGTCCTTTGCCTTTTTTTTCGAGAAGGGGGATGAATTTTTAGCTTTTTGTTGTTGATGTTATTGTTGTTGTTGGCATGGGACTGTAATGAAAAGATGGGTACATAAACAATTGTTATTAGAGCATAAAAATAAGATTGGTAAATATTAAATAAATATTTTGTAAGAGTTTTAATAAGAACACTGTACAATAAAATGCTACTTTTTAGGTACCCTCTTTCAGAGTATGGGTTCAAATTATCGCATTCGATACCAATCGAAACTACAATACAGTTTGAATGAAAATTTCGATTAATATAGAATGCCGTTATTTGCTCCCTGTACAAAAAAGTTTAATTTTAAACTTCGCTGCATTCAGAGACATAACGGAATATTTTTACAAATATTCTTGTGGGACATTTTAACCCGGTGTATAGGGTTATTCAACAAGAACTTACATAAAAGTCATTAAAATTTTTATTTTATTGCAAACAACAAGGATGTCAAACAGATGTTCACCAAGACCACATGTGCAAATTTCGATTTTTTTATTAAAACTTTTAAGCACCATTTGACCCAATCACGCCTCTAGACCATAAAGAGCATCATACTTTTACAAGATCAGCATGCAAAGGATACCCAGCAGTTTCTGTTGAATTTTAAGTCCTCGTCCATATTATGAAAAATTCGACCTTTTTGAAATTCGTGTCCATACGGCGCCGTTACTCTTCGTCGAATCGACGAAGCTCATTTACATTTTATCATATAACTTTTTTATATGTATTCAAATTACGCTCTTTTTTTCAACAACGTTAGCTGATGCCGAAAGCTTGTAGTGAGTGGACGTACGCTGGATCCTCATTTTTTTATAGTTAAAATTCAGAGGTGTGTACTCGCCGCAACGACGAAGAGTAACCTTAGTGTAAGTTTTTGTGTCTATTTTTTTTGGAATTTTAAATATTCCTTTGTCAACAGCTACGTCATATATACTCACAATATGTTCCATAAAGATCGAAAACCCAAAAACTGACGACAGTATCTGAAAAATCTTCATTAATCTCTCGTGGCTCCCTATTAAAGAGGCAGATTCGAGACACCTCCCTTGCACGCCTTAATTAAGGAAAAAATTCAAAATAAAATACATAATCGAAAAGAATCCGTCGAAAATGTTGTCAAAGGACCAAAAGGGCGTAGAATTTGTCATCTCTGTCCTTATAGCAAACTCAGAATGACGAAAAGTACATGAAAAGCATCTGTTGTGCACATAAAATTGAACTTTGTGTCTCATGCGTAAAATATGGCTAATATCTAAATACTAGTATGGGCCAGCAATCGACACAATCGACGACAATCTAGAAATACAGACTTTGTTTAGTGCATACCAGCAAGCCAAACGGACTTAATCGATGGGTACACTGAAGGGGGGGGGGGGGTCCAGAACCAATATTTTTATCTGTTACATAATTTAGTACACCCGCATATTATTCATTCCATTCTTTCAATACAAAGAAAGCCTATAAGGCCAATTATACAATTATATTATCCTCTCTATCTAAGGTAGAGTGCACGCAAAAAAAAACATGGTTGTGGTAAACATATTCTAAGAGCAACATATTATGATAAGATTCATGATTGTAGTCACCATATAACGATTATTATTGAGTCATATAATGACCAAATATATTCGTAATATAACAACATAATATTTCCCCTTAATCATATTATTATCCTGTTAATCATACTAAATTAAGAAGTAATCATATTATTGTAATGTTAATCATAATAAGATAAGATGTAGTCATATTATTATCATGTTAATCATAGTAAGTTAAGAAATTATCATATTATTGTCATGTTAATCATAGCAAAAATAGAGGTAATCATATTATGATACAGTGGTGCTGTCACAACAATTAAAAAAAAAAAATTAAATTTTTTTTCATCGAATTTTTATTTTATGGCACTTTACAATTTTTTTTTATGTTAATACATTTTCAAAAAGAAACTGGGAATTATTTCCTTCCGAAGGTTACTTTACATTATATTCAACATTTTTTCATTTTTTCGAATTTATTCTGGTAGTGTATAAAGTCATTTCTGAAAAATTGAAGGAATAGAACTATTACAAAAAAAGCTTTATAAAATACATAACTGAAATTTAGCTCATAGAATAAATTCGAAAAAATGAAAAATGTTGAATATAATGTAAAGTAACCTTCGGAAGGAAATAATTCCCAGTTTCTATTTGTTAAAATAGTTGAGTTAAATACATTCAATTTATAAAGTAACACTATCCAGTGAGACATAAAGAATGCTGACGAAGGCCGTAGCGGGCCAGAAAATGCATTACATTCTGCTGGTGTCTTATAATTGTAAATTTTTCTGTACATAAAATATACCTCATTGCTTTCCAAAGGAAAGCTAAGGTAAAATGTACCAAGAAAATACAATATAATAGTCTGGTAGTGTATAAAGTCATTTCTGAAAAATTGAAGGAATAGAACTATTACAAAAAAAGCTTTATAAAATACATAACTGAAATTTAGCTCATAGAATAAATTCGAAAAAATGAAAAATGTTGAATTTAATACATTTTCTTTATTTTTTTTAAATTTTTTTAAAATAGTTTTTTTAATTTGTATTTTTTTTAAATTGTTGAACATAGGCATATGTAAAACAAACGACACCACTATTCAAAATTATTTTACAAATGGCGTTAACAAAATATAATTAGAGTAAAGATATTTTGATTGCATCTTAAACATATTATGATAAATGTATAGAAAGTTATCATGTTATGGCTATTAAGTATCATGATATGGTTGTGAGTAATATAATATATTTTGAAAGTTATCATTATTTAGTTGTTAGAAAAATAATTAATTTTTAGTCAACAATACTCAAATTTATAATTGCGATAAACATTTATATGTTTACAGTAACTATAATATTGCTTATATCAAATAAAAATAACAATTATTTGTGTACGATAACAATATATTGTTACAATAAACATAGAGTAGTTGCCGTAACCATGCTCAACCATATTTTTTCTCTGCGTGTGGGTATTAAAATAGAATGATTGCAATAATATTTAACTTTCTTTTTGGAAAATTTGTTTTTCTACCCACACTACCAAAGGCAGAAAGTATATTATGCATTTATGCTAAACAAAACTGTTGCTTATTAAAAATTGTATGAATTGGTCCAAAATTACACATAAACCTCAGAAAAAATCTGTACGGAATATAAGTTTGTGCCCATTAAAAATCATATTATATTGGTATTTATATTAAATTGGACCCAAAATTATTTTATTGCAACCTTAATAATTTTAGCAAATTTTATTGGAATCGATCCATATTTGACCACAGCTCCCATACAAATACCACAAACGCTATAACTTCCTTAGAAATGTTGGTATTAATATAAAATTTGTCAACGATAACTTTTATAACAGCTTCTTTGTGAACTACGTATTAGTACGTCCATTTTAACCATGGGTCCCATATAAACCCTTTCCTTTAAATCAATTTAAGACGAAAAAATCTCATATAGATGTAGAAACCTGGATGATATTGGGCACAGAGAACTCTTACATGAATCGTAAGCTCATTACAGAAATTAGTGATTGCCCATGATCAATAGTTTTAATTATTACATACATCAGTACAATCGAATATGTAATTGTAAATATGTTCTTCAATAGTTTTCTTTTTTGGCAGTGTTATTGTCTTAGTACCCACACCACCAATGTTGGACAGGGTGTTATGCGTTTGTGCTGACTTAAAAATTGTGCCTATTGCAAATAGGGAGAGTCGGACCATAACTTCACATAGCCCTCATACAAAATTCTCTCCGGAATAAAGCTTTGTACCGTCTAATTATGTTGTTATTTAAATTGAATTTGAATTTGACCCACATTTATTGTATTGCAACTCAATTTATCTTACCAGATTTTCTTGAAATCGGTCCATATTTAACCATAGCTCCCATATAAAAAACACTCCCGAAAAAAGTTATTAATGAAGTAAAAATATCAAAAATTACGTGGGTTTGAATTTAAACCACAGTTAAAAGAAACATCTAAGGTGCCAGTATCATCATTCCATTTGTTGAGGACTGCATTACATATTTGGTAATATTGTGGAATGTTTCTTCGAAGCCTTTCAGCTCTATTCGTCCAGTTATAATATTCAACAGTTTAATAAAAGTTCCATTTAATAAAAACAATTCTAAAATTATAATCGGTAAAGCCCAAACTCCATAGTATTTACGAACGTAATTTCGGGATTTTACCCTACTTGGAAACGATGGGCAGTTTTGGCTCACAAAAACAAAGTTATGTTAAGAGTAGGGTGTTCAACCGTTTAATTATTGTTCGATTAATCGAACGATTAATCGTCTAAGATTGTTTGATTAATTTAAAATTGCTCATTTCGATTAAAGGATTAATCGAAGAATTTATGCCAATTAATCGAATAATAATAATAGAATATGGTTTTTCTGTTAAATGTTTAATTTTTTTTAATGTCCAAATTTAAGAATAGAATTTAAAGCAAGTTTAAAACAAGAATATGTTACACCAACAAAATCAAAGGAAGCTGCATGTGGTCCAATGAATAAATATTTGAAACAAGATACTTCGATCGATTCTCTTGAGGAAATTATTTGCAGAAGCATATCAGAAGATGGAATGTTCGTAAAAGGTTTCAAAAAATCCAAAGTTATATTGACTCTTTTGAAATCTAAGGGTTTAAATATGCCCGAAAGTGAAGCAACAATTCGGAACTACATACGATGGTGCAGCCGCAATGCGAAAGTGTGGTAATAATATGCCAGTAGAGTCTTATTTTTGCATTAATCATGCTATTCACCTTGCGGTTGTTGACACAATCTATACTAAAACGTATAAAACAACTATAGATGAAAAAGTAGAAGATAATGAAGATGAATATGACTGCCAGGGTGATGAAGATGATGAATTAAAAATACCAGAGGAATTTGACCTTAAAATTTAAATAAGTGAAGTTATTAATCGTGTTCGTAAGTGTTGTAACAAAACAAAAACTTCAAACATATGTTGTATTGCAAAAAAAAAAGAGATTAAATTTATACATGACGTAAAACATCGTTGGTCATCCTTATCTAATATGATTCAAAATTTTCTTCGAATATATAAATGTGTCAATTAGTATGAATTGTTACGTTTGTTTTGTTTTTTTTGTTAATAAAATGTTAAAATACTTGTAATTAACAATGTTTGTTTACTTAAGTACCAATTTTTTCTAAAATTATCGAAACAAAATCTCGTAATTTATTAAATTTCTGGATTTGGAATTATTCGATTAATCGACTAATTTTAAAATTTTATTCGTTTAATAGAATAAGTCAAAAATGCCAAATATCGATTAATCGTTTAATCGAACAAAAAAAAAAAAACCCGATTAATTGAACACCCTAGTTAAGAGGTTAACATCCATATGGGATTATTTGTCTTAAAGGGATTTTAGCGACGGTCGCTAAATTGTTTATTAATGTTAACATTTAAAAGGACATAAATGCTTTTTATAGATGGCAGCTTCGGGCAAATGTGAACTGATTCGAAAAGGAAAAATTTTTGGGGCGAATTTAATGTAAATACATACCAACATAACTAGATAACTTGCGGACACAAATAGTCTAATTTTAAAAGAAGTTTTTATGGTGAATATGCAAAATTATAAACCGATTCTCACCATTTACACAGACTCCGTCCGTACAATTAAAGTGTATTTATGTACCAAATTTCATCTAACTATCGACAAGATTGCACTTGTACTTTGCGCACTTTGCTTGTAAATATATAAAATCTTAAAGCTTAAAATAACATTTATCTCTAATAACAACCTGCTTTGTCTTACAATTTTCGAGTAAAAATTAAATGCAAATGGCGAAATTGAGGCAACACGTTGGTTGATAGAAGCAGAAAAGTCAAAATTTAGTAAAAAAAAATTTTTTTCTTTGAAAGCTCTAGTAGGCATCAAGAAAAATTTTACATGTATCAAATTGTGCCTAAAAAAGGCAAAATATGCGCTATAAACTTAGAAAATGCTGAAAAAGGCTCTTTTAAATAAATTATGCAAAAAAAAACGGCTACAAACGGTAAAAACGGTTGCGCAAGGAAAAACATGCAATTGCATATATATCACCCAGGCTACAACTGACATCAAATGGTTAACATTAACACTAACATCATGTTAGTGTTAGGTATAGCCTCCTCATGTTAGTGTTTTGTTTGTGTTTTAACAGCGTTGTTAAGCAATCTGTCTATTTTATAACATAACTTGACGTTTAAGTTTGACAGACAGCTTTTTTTTTGTTTCTTTTTATTAACTTTTTTATACAACTTGTCAATAATACGCGCGTGGCTGATAAATAATTCAAATTAAAGCGCAAAATAAAGTGCAAAATAAGTTTTCCGAAAATAAATTCATTTTAAAAGCAAATTGGTGAAAAAAACTATGAATATAACACACAACCTGTCTTTAGCTTGTTTTTAAACTTATGTTGTAAGATTTTTACGTGTTCTCCACCTAAAACACATTGGCAATTTGACGAAGTTATTCTGCCGGCGTTATTGCTTGTGTTAAGACATCACAAATTGCACGTGTGGCCGTGGGGTATGGTTTCCCTGAAGATGACCAAAAATATATATCACTAAAGAATGAGGCGCGGATTCAGGGGGTGGGGAAATAAGGAAATTCCCCCCACCCCACTCTGTCTGAATTATAAAAATATGTGTTGTTTATTTCGATAATACAAGAATTCCCAATAATAATATTTTTTTTAAATGTACAAAATTTTTGGAAATCCCAGCAATTTTTTTTTTTTATTGAATCTCTAACGAAATTTTTAATAAGTATCCAAATCCTAATCCTAATAGTTATTAATTAGTTATTTCCAATGAAACATCAAGTATATTGTATTCAAATACTTATTATTCTACATTCAATCCCAGCAGGTGGCATCTATATCCTAAGAGTAAACGTTTGACTTGAAAATGCGTGTGGTTGAATTATAAATAAGCCTTAGTAAATGCAATATTTATGTACATATGTGTTATGATAATTATTATTATATACATTTGAATTCATCATAGTCATCTTTGAATTTGAAATTTTGAAATATGTATGAATCAAAATTTTATTCGATAATTTTTGACGAAATCAAGGATTTGTCGGAGAAAATCCAGATTTCCTTATCTTTAAGATATTTCAACATACAACAAAAAGTTGTTGGGGAAGAATTTATTGGCTTTGTTGTAAACACTTTTGAAGGGGCTTCAGAGGAAATTGATAATGACGTTAATGTATCAGTTGATGCGAAGGCACTAGCATCAATAGTTCTTAAAGCTTTGACAAATTTTGGTCTTGACCTAAAAAATTGTGTAGGAGTTGGAACAGATGGGTGTCCTCTAATGTCAGCAGAAAATGGACCTATTAAAAATTCTGGAAACCGCGACAAATGCGAAACAAACGCCTTGCTATTCCCATAAATCAAACAACTCAATTTCTAAAAGCAATAAAGTGCAAGTGTACATCATATAGCTTTGGAAAAAATATCTCAGTGGAAAGGTAGAGATACTTCATCAAAAGCCTTATATTAAGGAACTCACTTAGTACTTTTGAATTTATTTGCGGAATATACATATTAAGTAACACAGCCGCTTAGTTTCATTTTACAAAAGCACGATATAGATCTTCAAAAAGAATCAAAAATAAAGCCGAAGAACAATTTAAAGCGATTTTGAAAAAGTTAAACTTATTTGCGTTCAAATCGAGGTTCCATTCGTAAAGACAAGATTTGAACGAAATAATCACATCCAAAATGTTGAAGATTACTACCGAGTTGTAGGTAATTTATTTTAGAAATCTCAAAACACCTTTCCCAATAGATATCCTAAATGTATTGAACATACCTAAACTTCTACCTCAAAGTGTAATCAAGTCATATACAGATACAAAACTTTTAAAACCACAACCAGCTGATGAGCTGATTATGTTTGATAAAAGAGATAAACACCTACTAACACCTAAACTTGAGCCTGAACTGTTGCATTGGCAACAAACATGGAAAATATTTAAAAATCTATCAGATAACGTTGTAGAGGCTTTAATAAACTGGGATGAAGATATCTGCCCAGATCTAAGAAAAATATTTCAAATTTTCGTATCAATGCTCGTCAGTAATGCTACGAGCGAGAGGTCATTTTCTACCCTTCGTCGAATAAAAACAGGCCTGAGATCAACAATGACAAAAGGTAGACTGTTCTATCTAAATTTGCCTCACAAGGAAATCATAAATTGCTCATTTAAAAAGATTAATTTATTTTAATTTATATTAAACTGATCTTATATTTTATTTAACCTTATTGTTGAGTTTTTTTTAAATAAATTATATACACATATTGTTTTTAATAAACTTTTAAAAACAGATTTTTTTCCCCCCTAAGGCTCAAGCTGGATCCGCACCTGTAAAGTATAAAGCTTTTACAGATCCACCATTTTTCAAAGTAGAATTTTAATATTTAAGTGAGATTATCGAGCAAAATTGAATTAATGTAACAATCGCCAAAGCTTCTAAAACTGTTATGTTAACAAGTTTTTGCTTAAATGTGCTAAATTCCCATTTCATACTATTGATAAACTGAAATTTATTGCTGTTGGGATATTCCCTATTCCTATGCGAAAGATCCAAAGATTTAAAAAAAACTAAAGATATTATACAAATAAATTCTTAAGCGAATAAGAATTATAAACACCAGTTTTACTTGTAACAATATCAAAGCTTTAACAAAAACAACAACAATAAACGATGAGTTTATCTTTTCTTACAGTCCCGACTACAATCGGTTGAATTCTGTTTACATACTTTTATTTATTTTTTTATTTTAATAACAATGATTTGACTTTTTCAAAATCAACCATTGAACCCAAGGCGAATTGACTAGAAGTTGGGTTCAAGTCAATATATGGTGTTTATTTTCGGTGGTCGATTTGTCAAAGTTTGTATACAAACTAGTTTTTTATGTAAACAAACCTATTTTTTTTTACTAGCAATTTTTTTGACAACCCGACCACAGAAGCATTGTAGTTGTAGAGTTGACCTCACCTTCTAGTCAATTCGCCTTGATTGAACCCATCTTTGACTTACACAATATTTGTTGTTATTGAATTTCTTTGCAACACACATTTTTTTTTTTTTTTGGCAAAGTTACAAAGTGTGTGTGTGTGTGTCACGAATCCGGCAATTTTATTAGAGGAAAGTTTTCTGACACTTCTTACGGTTGATTGTTAGAACTTTAATCAAAAAACTCTAATAATAATTTTCAGTTCAAAAAAGGACCTTGTGACAACATCACAAATATATCAGACTATGTAAATATGAGATAATATAAATCTTTTTTTTTTTCTTTTGGTTTTTATTCCATATTTGTATATAAACATAAATTTATCTAGAAATGCCTCCTCCACTTCCCTCTCTTTTATAAACAGTTCTCAAAGAATTTTGTTTAAAAAAAAAAATTGTGCCAAAAATAATTGTGCTTTAAACATACACTCAAAGAAAATTGTTCGGAATGAAAAAAGATCAAAACTTATTCATGTTTTTGTGAATTGTGATAACTTAGAAATTTGTAATTTTCTCTTTACGAATTATTCTTCATTCATTCATGAAAAATTTCTTTTGTTTGTTAATTGTAGTAGTTTTCTGTTGTTGTTGGTTGGGACTGCTTGCTGCCTGATGCCGTTTTGGCTACCAATTCAACCAAAGATGAGATTGCATAATTTATGATCATGGAGTTTTGCCAATAAATATTTTCTGGATATGTTCCCAAATGTTTTTTTTTCTTTTGCTGTTGTTATTTGTCTTGTAGAATTTAATTCTTATTTTAGTCAGTTTCTTTATTATGACGCTGTAAACTAGAATATTTCTTGGCTCATGATCACTTGATTTTTTTTTTCGACAAATCCATTTTACACATAAGAAATCTGAAAGGTGGTTGGTTGGTTTCTTGCATTCGTACTTTTGTATCTGCCCGTGTTTAATTCTGTTTGTTTATATTTCTTTTCGAATTCAATATTTTTTCTTCTATTTTCGATAAACATAACAATTCTAAAGAAATAACTTTAAAAACATTTCTTTTTACGACCGTTTTTTCGTTTGAGAAGGTCAGGTTTATTATTTACGTTATTGAAATGCATAATCGAATTAACAAAAAAATATTTTTTGTTTGTTTTTGTGGTTCCTGAGGAATTTCATTGTGATTAATTAATTGTAGAGCTTTTATCAAGTGTTTTTTTTTTTTTGAAAATAAACTATTTCAAATGGATTCTTTCTTTGCAGAAAACTTTTTTACGAAAACAGTTTAATTTTAAAACGTGTCAAAATATCGAGCACTTACCGCAAAAATAGCTTAAGCAACATCATTTTTAATTTTCGTTTTTTTTTTAATGAATTTATTGGCAACACTTGCATCATCTCCTAAAAAGTCATAGTTACTTAAGGTACCGTTACGATTTTATAGCAAAAACAATTTTAGCTTAAGCGCCAACCTTCAAACAAAATTTTTATTAAATAAAAAAACCTTCTGTAGAATTGTGTTTTTGTCGCTTAAGCTTTTTTTACGGTAAAAGCTCGATATATGTATTTCATAAAATAACTTTTAAAATGTTTGCAATGTCCACACTTTTTTCTGAAATATTTTCGAACTTTCATCGAAAAGGAGAATTAACTTTTTTACTTTATAAGGACTGTATTTGCTATTTTAAGTTTTCGATTAATTTTAAAATGAATTCTTGCAAACTTTAACGGAGTATATGTGACATATATGTATAAAACCTAGTCCCGACTATTTCTGTGGTCTTAGGAAAACACATTTCAACATACACGCGGACAAACGCACAGACTGACTTTGCTATTGATAAGGACACAATACATATAAAAACTTTATAGGGTATAACATCAATATTGTAGAAAATATAAACGGAATGACAAACTTATATGTATATAGGCGGCAGAAAGAGATACAGCCAAAAACACAAATAGACAAATATCTGTTAAATGTGACGTAAATGCCTGTTCTCGCACGTCAAGTTTGACTCGTCAAATCTTTAGTTTTCCCTTTCTCTCCTTAAAGTTGACGTGTGTGAGCCGGCACTAATGGGAGAAAACTGAGTTCGTATTCGGCTTCCGCATGCCAAAAAGCGTAATAATCAGTTGAAATGGTTAAAAAAAACTTTCAATTTACACCTGTGTGATTGGTGTATGGAACCTGATGTGAGCCAAAAATCCAAATGACAGGGTTCCTTGGGGTAGAATGGATTTCAAACGAGTTCGAAGTAACGCCATAAAATAATATTTTCTGGTGCAATGGGTGCACATGAACATGAACACCGGTCTGACTTTTTGCGAGGTCTCCTTTAGTATGCTTCTTAAAAGTAACCTTTTGGGCGCTGCGAAATATGGCCCCAAAAAATAGATGAAAATTGACCCCAAATTTGGGCCTATTTTTCATAATGCAATATGACCCCATTTTTTTAATGAAAGATTATCCCAAAAAAATGAAAAATAACCCTAAACTAAAAATCCCAAATTTAGAATCCCGATTTTTCCTCTATGGTATAACGAACACTGACTTCCCTAACTAAAGCATCTCTGTATAACCGGCAAGGATTTTCTCCACTTTGGTAAAGGAACTCGGGTTTTTATACTATCCCTAGAAACTTTTACATACAATTTCTGTAAAAATGTTTGGGGTGATTTTTCATTTCTTAAAATTTCCATTTTTTATTAGTAAACGAAAAATAGCCCCAAAGTAAAAATTGTGATTTAATTTGGGGCCATTTTTCATTTCTTGATATTGGGGTCATTTTTGATTCCACTTAAAATGCAAAACCAACCTAACGAAAAAATGAAAAATAACAAAAAAAAAAAAAAACAAAAAAATTGTCCCAAAATTGCGTGTTGTTGTGTCTCATGTAAAATGTTAGGGCCGTTCTTCACTTTCCTTTTGGGGCCATATTTCCTGGGGTCATTTTGCGCACCGCCAAACTTTTAGGGAGCACGTAGTGCCTGTGGTGTTAACTCAAAAACGCGGGAAGGGAAACTTCCGCATGGAAGGCTGATTTTTTACCCATGTAGGAAAGTTCGGCTATTTAGCAGATGCTGCTTGGATTAACTATATCAGTGAAGGTTAGATAGCCCGTCTCCTGAACAAATGAGAGGGGAAAGGAAACTAACACCAAACCCGTCACGTGACAGCTCTAAAGTGATAGGTACCTGTTTTAGTGATAACTGTTCTAGTTATAATATTTAATATGAAGGGGACTTGTCCATTTAACACGGCGATGTCCTAGGAGGGGGTTAATTGGCACCTTTTTGACACTTTGTAACAGGTAACTGAAGCAACCTAAATGGATACATTCAACTTGGGTTAAAATAATGAATTTAACAAATATTGTCCCGAGTTAACCATGTTAATATTATAGATACCCTTCCTGTAAAGTAATAAAATCAGAGAACCACTGCCCGCATAAAATTCAGCCACATGACTAGTTTTGTGTCAATAAACTTTTCTCTGGAGTTACTAAACTTTAGACACATTATCACCTTTTTTTTATTATATTTTTGTGTTCTTTGGTCACGGTGTTATTTTTGGTGGTTTATACACTTGAATTGCGATCTGTGTGTGAAAATGATCCTTAACACACACATTTGGATACTGCATATATTAACTCACCATGTGGTCGAAATCCACCGTGAGATAAGGCCATATGGTAGGTGCTTAAGTTAATCCAAGTCACAGCTGAATGTATTATCTTTTGAAATTCGGAAATATTTTTTACATTGCTGCTTTAGGCATTAAGACGGTGGTGTAGGGTATCGGAGAATGGTTTGTTTGCTTCTATTTTATGCTTAAGAACATAATCCCAAAAATAGAGCCTTATGTTGACAATATAAATTAATTCAGTAAAGCAACGAATGACACTATGTGTATAGAAAAATGAGTCTAACGAAAATGATGCATGCATTGCTTGTCTTATACACATGCAAGCTAGCACTTCCAAATGTTGCGAATACTCAACGAATGGTATAAATGTCTTTACATGTTGCATCTTTGCATGTTGTATAGTTGTATTGAAGAAAAATACATAGTTTTTGTGTTTTTTGAAAAAAATCTTAAGAGAAATAACGAAAATTGTTAATTTGCTTACGACAATTACAGAGATATTTATTTTAACTAAAATTTCTTCATACTTCATTAATTTTTTTAATATCTGTGGGGTCATATGGAAGAGTAGCTTTAGTCGATATAAGTCTGAGTTTATACGGTTCATTCTTTACTGAAAAGATTGCTACTTTATAGGCGAGAGGGGCGAGTGGAAAAGAAACGAGTACATACCCCTCGCCTCTCTCGCCTATAAAGTAGCAATCTTTTCAGTAAAGAATGAACCGTATAAACTCAGACTAAGACAAAATTTAGCTGTTACAATCAGAAAAGGCGTAAAATTTTTAATATCTACTAAAAAAATGTTTTAAAATTTGTACTTTTACCCTCTATTAATGTTTTTTGCTAAAACGATAATGTACAGACTTAAAGCAACAAACTCCTTGAATAAAACTACAACAAAACTGAGAATATCTACAAACTACAACATTCGACATAAGCCACTTTCTCATACTGGCACAGATATAAAACCTTAAGCAAAACTGTTTGTTTGCAAGTTATACATACAGATGGCAACGATTACTAACGAATAGTGTGAATGTTTGCTTAAGCTTTCATGTGGCATAATGTTACATTTCATTACTTGATGTATAGCAACTTCACAAAAAGAGATTGTAAAAAAATAATCTAAATGATCTTAATTGTTGTCGATTGAGGCAATGCAAAAGCAATGAATTTATGAATATGCAGCAAAAAAGTGAATGTATTCAATCTACTCTCTGTAGGGTATACTAAACATCTATTTGTTATTCAACATTTTTGTGGTTAATTTATAAGTGAATATGACTTCATTTAAGGCAACGTTATCTCTGTTTTTTTTTTTTATTACATTCAAGCAGATGCTAAACTATATTTTGCCTGCTACTGCTGCTGCAAGTGTTAATTATGTGTGTTTTAAAGTGATTTACGTTCTCAAAAAGGACATCTTTGTTAGAAAATTATTACTCCTTATGTATTTAGTTTAATATGTGGTATTAAAGTGTTGTGTTTTTAATAAAATTTATTGCCAACGGATGTGAATAATTGACTTTTGAGAAAGAAAATTTAAGAAGAGTATGGCTTTTAGATTCTTAAGGATTTTTTAAGGGATTTATTTACATTAAAAAAAAATTTTAATTGAGCTAAAGACAATATATTCGAACAATATCTTTTACAAAAGAACAAGACAGGTATATTAAAAACAATGG
The DNA here is from genome assembly GCA_963931875.1 of Pollenia griseotomentosa. Lineage (NCBI taxonomy): Eukaryota > Metazoa > Arthropoda > Insecta > Diptera > Polleniidae > Pollenia > Pollenia griseotomentosa. Next base: position 16,095,065 of record OZ007561.1, read on the forward strand.
TCCATATTCATAGTCAAAAATAAAGTATATTTTAAGATTACTAAAGTCGACTTTACTTAAGAGTCGACTTTAGGTCTTTTATAGAGAAGCTTAAGTATACTTTTTACGTTAAAGTCGACTTTGAATATATAAAACTAGCTGAAGTTGTTTTTAACTTATTTAAGAACTGCATCAGCTGGGAAAAAATGCTTAAATTAATAAGTGGGACGCATAGAAAAAGTCTCATGTTGTTCTTGTTAGAACTCAAAATAAAAGCCTTAATTCTGTGGCATTTTGACAAAACGTCTTAAGTCGAGATAAGATAGCAAAAAAAGATTAAAAAAAACTCGGTGAAAAAATCATTTTTATCAAATAATAAAATAAGCCGAAATCAAAGAAAAATTTGGTTTATAATACAAAATTTTAAAATCGTAAACAGAAATGTTTTATGAAGGAAAATTCGTATAATTAACAGCACTTTTTTCAACTTTTTAAATTTGACTTAAGATGTTTTGTCAAAAGGCCACAGAATTTTTTTTTAAGAATTTTCGTTTAATACTTAATTTTTTATGAATTTAATTATCCCAATTTAATTCAAACCTACATAACATAATCAACATAAAGTATTTAAACTAAGTGTTTCTATAAGGTGTCCCACCTTTAGTGTGAGTAGCTGTATGTAAATTATAAAACAAAATTATGTACCCATTAACTCAATGCTCAGACATAATTAGTTTTAGTTAATTGAGAAAAACAAACAAAAAATTCATTTGTTTTTTTTTTAAATATGTAAAGGGTGTCTCAGTAGGAACGCACTTTTTAATTTATAAAATAAAAACACGTACTTTTTGAGATAGTTGTAATTTTTTTTTTATTGGCTTGTAAAGAAGTCATCTTCCGATTAATAATGGAATAAAATATCCGTCAAATGGCCCCCACAGCTCTGATGACAGGCCATAAATCATTTCATACAATTTTTCATGCATTTTTCACAGAGATGTTGCTGTTAGTGCTGGGAAACTATCGATAGTACCATCGATACTATCGATAGTCTTAAACTATCGAAAATATCGATAGGAAAAATATCAATATCGATATTATTATTATTATTTAAAATACAGCTATGAAGACATGTTACAGCAGCTATACACACACAGTTTTTTGCCGCAAAAAATAATAAATAATATCATGTTTTTACTTGCTAATAATAATAAATAATATCAAGTTTTTACTGGCTATTATTAATTCGCGCAGAATTAAAGCAATGAATACAAACAACAAAAATGGCAGGTGGTATGGATTGCTTAGCTGTGCTTTTTTACTACTAACTTAAGTCCTTTATGCCGAAATTTTTATATGTTTACATAGGGACTAAAATGTCAGATAGTTTTATGATGTTGTAAAAAAATCAAATAAAAATGCAATTGCAATTGCGAGCATAGAAGTAAACAATGAACGACCATTAGAGGAAAAGTCCGCTAGATTGATTACCTTTTGGGTTGAGAATCAAATCAAATAAGAACATTATCTAAAGTTTCAACAAAATATCTTATAGTCCCTGTTACTTTGGTTCCTTCAGAAAGGTGCTTATCAGCATCACAATTTTTAAAAACTGTCATCTAAAATACGTCTCATACGTTCAATAAAGTGATAAAAACAGCGAACTGTAGCCTGATAAAAAGCTAGTTACAGTTTTCCTACTTAAGTACAAACATTCAGTCGGTAGTAATATCGATATATCGATAGTGAAATCTGAACTATCGATAAATATCGATAGTATCCCAGCACTAGTTGCTGTAGATCACTGATGACGCGTTGGATCTCAGATTTGAGCTCAGGAATTGTTTCTCTTTTGTTCACATAAACCTGCGATTTCAATTCTGTTCAACATTTCACGTGAAATGCTGTCAAAAATCATATGAAAATAAAACTCGCGAGATAGGTACATTTTTCGTATGAAATAGTAAATGTTGCTCAACATATTTCATGTATTTGAACCGAGTTCTAGGCTTTAAGGGCAAAATAAACCACACAAATGGCTTGGCAAGCATGTCAAGATTTTAAGTTTATACAAATTTTTAATGTTGATTATTAGTCTGTTTGCTATTTGGACAAACATTTGAAGCATTTTTGTAGAAATATTTAACATTTTTAATATTAAGCAGACATGTTGGATATTTTTCAAACATTTTGTGGTGTCTAGTGTTTAATGTTACCATTTTAGTGAAAACTTTGCAGCACGAAGAAGAAGAATAAATTCGTACACGACATGTTTTTGTCATCTGACATGTCAAATTTCCCAATGCGAAATACATACATGTCGTGTGTTACCTTTTTAATTTTGCTTCTGTAAAAGTCAGACGCAAAGTCATCTGACAAAATTTCAATTAGAGCGTGCTCTATTTTCTTCTGACAAACCATCTGACATCAGAAAGCTATGCCGGGAAGAAACCGGCAGCGGCGTCCACTATTGACGGAATCATTAGCCGGCTGAAGTTAATTTTTTACAATACCGAGATATGTTTGATCATCTTACCATTGAATAGAATTTATGTGAATATATATATAAAAACCGTTTTATTATAAAATGCTAAATTGGTATCTTTGAATTAAAAGAAAAAAATGTTAAGATGGCTAAACTATTTTACGGCGCAAATAAAACTTTTCATGGCGGCAGCAAGCTATTTTGAAACCGAGCACTACTTTGGTTTCTGCAATAACAATGCAAAAAAAACAGAGACAATGTCAGAAGCAAATTACATGTACGTTTGTGACCGAATATTATAAAGCTTATGTAAAACAGTGATTTTGACAGACATGCACAATTACATGTGACTTGAAAATTTGACATGTCAGATGGCAAAAACATGTCGTCTATATGCTCCTTAAGCAGCATTGTTTGCCCACAGCTCGTGGTTTAAACCACTCTTTTGTTCAAATCTTTTCCTTTCTTTTATATTTTTCCTCAGTTTTAAATAAAAAGCCAGCAAAATTGCCGCAGCACTATCGTCGTATGCGTCCATTGAAACGAAAGTTTTAAATTAATGTTTGTACGTCATGTGATTGTGTTGTTTATTTGCAAACAGAAACAAAAACAAAGTGCCCATTTACATTATGGCATTGCTGTTGGTGCAACATTTTCGGTTCTTCTTTAAAGTTGCTTTTGCGTTTACATTTGGGACCACACCAAAATAAATTTTTTGCCAAATGAGAGAAAGAATGAAAGAACAAAACTTATTGAAGAGCACACTTGCTTGCGTACCCCTGTTAAATCCTCTCTTTCCTCTCAACCATAAAGTTAGAATCGCAGCGAAAAAAACGCAATATGTGAACGGCCACAAATTGCGTATTTGCCAAGCCGTTTTGGTATGGCATATCAGCGTTAAAGCTTAGCGAAAAAAAAATGTTCCGCTTTCCTCTCTTGTTCAGGTAAGTTCTGCTGGCTTTCTCCGGTTATAGTTGGCGAATTCTATCCACACTACGCCAGTTTAGATAAATCTAGGAGTGTGCGCTCGTTCCATGTTCTGATTCGAGGAATTTTTTTTCAGACAAAAGGTGATTATTGTGGAAATTTCTTTGGTTGTAATCTGTATTAGTTGTGGTTTCGTTAATAATGTAGAATTAACCCAGAGAGTCTGATTTGACTCTTCATGTTACTCAGCTGTACGCCTTTTCACTCTAGCTGTCGCCAGGCTTTTAAAGCATTTCATTAACTACATTCTTTTATAGTTATTTTCAAGAGATAAAACTGTAAAATAAATTGTAGTGGTTAATGAAAGTAGTGATCATGTTTCTTTTGGAGCTTTTTGTCGAATATTTCTAAAATGTGAGCACACTATACCTTAAGAAAAAAGTTTCTGATTTTTGTTGCCTGTGTAAACAGGCATGACTTTGAATTTTATAGACGAAAAGTCTAGTAATCTATCGCGCTTGCTTTTCTACCCACATTGTTTACTAAAATTTAAAGTCTTGCCTGTTCCACCCAGTAAAAAAGTCATTATGAAAATCTTGTCTCATATAAAAGTAGTTGGTATAGAATTAGTAGTGTCTTTATTTCCTATTTTGAGATCTGCTGGGGACTTTTACTAAAGTATGTAATTGTGTGTTTGTGTCATGCAATAAGTGTACAAAATTTGATGGGCATTAACGGCTGTTGCTTTTAAATTAGTTGTTGTTGCGGTTATGTTTTTTTTATTGCAATTTTCGTTAAAAATGGCAAAAAATACACAATTATTTTAGTTCATTATTTTGACGACTTTTCGTGTTGTTTTTAATGAAAATAGAGAAATGATTTTAACGAAAAAAAAATGTCTGAATGTGTGTATTTTGAAAATGATTATATGGTCACATAAGAACACAAGACAAACAACTTGTAAAACCTTAAAATTAAAAAAAAAAAAATTAAATTTTAAACACTCGGGAAAAAGTGCTTTTTTAAAAATAGATTTTAAGCAAAATAAAGAAAAATATATTTGTACAACACAAGTATATTTTTTGGTTAACGTTAATTTGATGTCGATCATTGTAGACGACGAAATACAAAAAAAAAAATAAGAAAGAAAAAAAACATTTCTAAAGAAAAATTTTGTAAGAGACGACGACAATCTAAAGAGAACACTTTCAGCATCTCGTCGTATTTTATGAGTTTTTCCTAATCTTTGTGGATCTTTTTTAACAGACATGCAAATACCCTACTTCATGTCATTTTGCTAAGAAGTCCATTTGTTAAGAGTTATGTTAAAAGCCTAAATGTTAGGCTGAAATTTTAATTGGCAAACTATTATTTATTTATTTATTTACTTGAGTTCTATTAGAGAGAAAAATTCTCTATTAAAATCTTTAAAGTAATAAGTTTTCTAAATACGTCAAAATACTAAACAATGTGGAAATTTTGGTATGATTTCCCTCAAGAAATAGTAGAGAGGTGTCAAATCGCACGGTCTCGCCTTATGGTCTCATGGTGCGGTAACGATCTTCATTGACCGTAACTCGAGTTCCGACTTAATTTTTTAGAAATGAGATCCGATGATGCCACCAACACGTAAACTGCACCAAAGTGTGAATTTTCCTGGATGTCATGGAGTCTGTAAAGTCGGTTGTGTGTTGGCCTTACTCTAAATGCGGTAGTTTAGTTCATTAAACGCTTTAAGCCAAAAAAGGGCTATAAGTTGAGCGAATCAATGACTGATTTTCAAAGTTAACTTTGGTAAATTTGTTGCGTTGTACAAGCGTTAAGCTATTCATGATGATTTTCCACAGTAAACGGATCATAAATTTCGTGAAGTAAAGCTCGATTTACGAATGCGTTCTAAAGAATATTTTTGTCCGGAGAATTTTTTTTTTATATTGAGTTTGACGTCTTACTTTTGAGAGAGAAAGAGAGAAATTGTTTTCATTTAAATTCTTGTTTGATTTTTCTAAAGACTAAAATGCTTTTGGATTACTATATTTTGTTATATTGCAGGGTATCACAAGATTTGATTGGAGCCTAGTCCAAAAGTCCTCGGTTTACCTAGACCATCGTATAGGAAGGCGAAGGGCTTCCAGAATCCGCTCCAGAGTACTTTGGTCCCCACCAGTAACAACCGTACCTAAACAAGACCGGAAGGCGAAACGTTTTCTTTCGCCTTGCTTTTACGCATGAGAATTTTTGACCGCTAGAAAACGCTTTCCGCTCTTGTTTAGGTACGGCTGTAAAACGTCTTGAGTTTTTTTTATGGTACTACACCAGTCACTTTTGACTTTTTTCCTTGGTTCTCCCTAGATAAAACACCTTACAACTTTAAGGTTATAAAAGATTGTATAACCGTAACTCGGTACTGCTATGCGCAGCCAATGCGGTGTGAAACGTAAAACTCACGTAAAGCAAACACCTGTTTGTCTCTTAAGATTACGACAAAGACGCGATGCTGCCCAGAGCAGTTTTACGAATGTTTTAATTCTTGTTCAGAATAAAATGAGCAGAGATGCCATTTTGTTTTTAATTTGAACATAAGACCTGGAACAGAATAAAGTAGTTGTAGTAGTAGCTGAACCTCAAAAACGCTCTGTAGCGCAACAAAGTTCAAAACTTCGCAATTACTGCAACGACCACAACAACTACGTGTTCTGTTGACGCTACTTTGAAATTATCGTTTTTTACTTTTGACAGCTTTTAGCGCTATTCGTAAATTTATACTACAGCGACTATTTTATTCCTCACTTTAAAGCTGAATAGTGCTGCCCCTTTATATAGTGTGTTTGCATTAATATTAGAACAATTGTTTTTTCGCTAAATAATTAAATAAAAAAAATTAAGTATAATTAAGAATAATAAAATCACTTTCCTTTTTTCGTCCATTTTATTTAATACACTTTTAGAAAACAATTCAATAAAAGTACTTTGCAAGTTGTGCTGTTATTTTGTATTATTGTAAACATTTGCAAACCCTATGGAAGCTTTGTTTTTCCGGCCAAATTTTCCGAAATTGGTGAATCGTTCTGCAGAACACTCTCAGTAAAAAATATTCTCCGGACAAAAATATTTTTCGGGTCGCATTGATGAATCCACTTTAAGTGCAGGACAAGGCGAATTTATACATTTAGAATACATATAAAAAAGGGACAGCCAGCATAACCCTCTCTCTGTTGCGGTCACTTGTATAAATTCGCCTTGGTGTAGTTTCACAGTTTAAAAGTTATTTTTATTATATTTATAAAACATTATTATTATAAAACACCCTTTAATTATATTGTGAGTTTAACGGTAAATTTCACCAATTTCATTTGTAATCAACTATCCCTATAACTGTCAAAAAACATATCGTTAACTGACAGTTATAGTAACATGTAGTTTATTATGACTTAACTTGGTGAAATTGTGGCCGTTCAATGTACATATAAATTGATTCCAAATCTGTAATAAATTGTAGAGTATTTTCAAGTTTCTTCTGTCAAACTAAAAACATTTAAAAGTATGTCTGTATGCTTTTTTTTATTTTCGGCTAAAGTCAATTGCGCGTCATTGATTTGAATATTGAAGGCAGACTTCTTGCAAGAATTGCTGTTTGTCCGTCTGCCAGTGTTTTAATGTATTTTGCTTTTTTTCTGTTAGAACAAAACAAAATGAGATTATATAAATGCATAAGATTACGAATAAAATAAGTACGTGTATAAGTATGTAGGTATGTATCTTTTTTTAAATGCAGATTTTTTATTTCGAAAATTAAAAAGAAACACAAAATGCAGATACATACTAACAACAAATTCATACTCATTAATACCTAAATATGTTTGTGGATGTTGTTTCTATATCTGTTTATAGATTTGTTCATGTTTGTCTGTCTGTAATTTAACAACTTCTGCGCATTTTTTTTTTAATTTTGTCCGTCTGTTTAACTGTCTCATGTCTTTTAAATTTTCTTCTATGTTAAAATGTCTATATAAATTGTTTTTTTTTTTGTTTGTTATTTTTCTCACAAGATCATTTTGTAAAAGTTTTTGTTGTTGTTATTGTTGTTCTATTCTTAATTTAGTACCGTTGTTAATTTGCTGTTGTGCTTCTCAATTTCCTAAAGTATCTCTTTGTTGTTGTCTTTTATGTCATCTCTTTTCAAACAATCTCCTTTAAAGTGTCAATCTGGAGATATTTTTATACCTATCTTTTAATGGAGTGGCGAATAAAATAACTTAATTTAAATTAATTTTTCCAGAGAAAATATTGAAAATTTTAAAAATTAATTAAATTATAAAAATACAGATATTTTTCTTTCTGCATCCCATAACTGCCTAAGAGACGCCCCACAGTACTTTGTTCCATATGGGCATTTCCATTTTGACGTGTCGTGATATTTGTACCACAAAATGTAAAAAAAATTAAATGAAGAAGTCAAATTTGTAAAAAGGGTTTTTATATATGATGAATTTCATGTAAAAATCGAGATGCACTGAACCCGACCCCCTCAGATATCGATGAAATTTTGTTCATAGCTAAATTTGATCAATACAAACAAACTCTCATTTTTAGAAATGACTGTTTTGCGATTTTTTGGGCGTGACACAGTGGGAACGTTTTCGAAAAAACGCGAAAATGGTCGAAAAGAGCTCCATTTAAACTACAATAACTCAGAATCGGCTAAACCGATTTCCATGATCTTGGTATCATTAAAAAGATATTTTAACAGGCTTTATGACACGTTAAAAAAAAAAAAAGAAATACACTGTAAAAAAATTTATAACAAAAAAAAATTTTAACTGACGAAAAAACCAAAAAGATCAAGTGTTTTTTTACAGTGTATTAATTTTTTAGAAAGGTTTATCCTTCATCTATACCATATCAAAAAATAAAAATGGGTTCTTTTTTAGTTTTTTTTATATAATATTTTAAGTAGTGTCACTTCTAGTAATTGCCCTTATATTTTATAAAAAAAAAAAATTTTGGTAACGAAAAACCAAAAAAGATCAAGGATTTTTTACAGTGTATTACTTTTTTAGACAGGTATTTCCTTCACCTATAACATATCCAAAAAGTAAAATGGGTTCTTTTTTATTTTTTTTTAAATAATTTTTTAAGTAGTGTCACTTCTAGTAATTCCGCCAAATTCTGAATAAAAAAATCAATGTATTCTTCATAATAATTTTCTATTTTGTCATAAACATTTTTTACTTTACCCATAATAAAGAGAAATATATATAGAACAAAAAATTCATAATTCATAATTATAAACAGTTTCGAGAAGCCAAGATATCCCATTACAATTTTTACGCGTATATTTTAAAAATTTGAGTGAATATGAATTCAAACAATAAGTACAGATGCATAAAAATATCTCATAAGTGTTGCGCTTCGCTTCGTAAAATAAGTGAAAACGAGGCTGCAAATATAATTGAATATTTTCCAGCTGTCGCCAACATTCATTGTAGCCGTATTTGCGAAACTTGCCGGAATACACTGAGAAAAGCGCGCAGTCGTAATGAATCCAACGTGGAGCAGAATGAAGTCTCAAATTATTTACCGACAACGCCCAGCGATGAAGTTAGCGAAGAATTGAATGAACTTCCAACTTGTAATGCAAACATCGAAAGGACGGAAGTCATTGAAAATATAAATGATCATATTATTCCTCATCTACCAAACCAGATGTCGCCTCTTAAAAGGAAATATATGAAACAAGATGCATACAGAAATAGAAAATCACTGCAAATTTTCGAAAATATAGCAGATTCACTTGGAGCTGATCCATTATCTGATTTGTCAGCGCAACTTGAAAACGTCAAAGCCATTTACGAAGAAATTTTGGAAAACATCAAATATCAAATAGAGAACAGCTCAAATCTTTTGGAAAAGCAAAAACTTTTATCTCTCTTACCAATCAATATGAGTCACGCAGAAATTAAAGATCGTTTTGGGGATAATATATCTCACGATTGTATCAAAAAAAGTAAAGATATCCAAAGGAATAAAACGAAGTTTGCAGATATCAATCTTTTTAAAATGAGCAGACGTAGTTTACCAACCGAAACTCTAAGCACAGTCAAGTTATTTTATGAAGATGATGAAATTAGCCGAATGATGCCTGGATCGCAAGATTCAATTACTGTTAAACAAGGAAACTTACGTGAAAAAGTTCAAAAAAGACTTTCGGTACGTATTACTAGAAGTGACACTACTTAAAAAATTATTTAAAAAAAAAAATAGAAAAAACCCATTTTACTTTTTGGATATGTTATAGGTGAAGGAAATACCTGTCTAAAAAAGTAATACACTGTAAAAAATCCTTGATCTTTTTTGGTTTTTCGTTACCTAAATTTTTTTTTTTTATAAAATATAAGGGCAATTACTAGAAGTGACACTACTTAAAATATTATATAAAAAAAACTAAAAAAGAACCCATTTTTATTTTTTGATATGGTATAGATGAAGGATAAACCTTTCTAAAAAATTAATACACTGTAAAAAACCCTTGATCTTTTTGGTTTTTTCGTCAGTTAAAATTTTTTTTTGTTATAAATTTTTTTACAGTGTATTTCTTTTTTTTTTTTTAAACGTGTCATAAAGCCTGTTAAAATATCTTTTTAATGATACCAAGATCATGGAAATCGGTTTAGCCGATTCTGAGTTATTGTAGTTTAAATGGAGCTCTTTTCGACCATTTTCGCGTTTTTTCGAAAACGTTCCCACTGTGTCACGCCCAAAAAATCGCAAAACAGTCATTTCTAAAAATGAGAGTTTGTTTGTATTGATCAAATTTAGCTATGAACAAAATTTCATCGATATCTGAGGGGGTCGGGTTCAAAATTTCAGTTTTATCTCGATTTTTAAATGAAATTCATCATATACAAAGTAAGTAAGTAGCACTGTATTCAGAAAAAAATTTACCGCAATCGACACGAATGATTTGCAGATATAAGCAAAAATATGCGCTGTAGAGACGTTAAAAAAACGAAAGTGGATTTTGACTTGCATTACAAAACTGAATAAGACTGTGAATTGGGCAAGACGTTTTGTATAAAGCCTTTTTTAGTTAACTTTGGACTTATAAAGATTTATTTTTCAAGCTATCAAATTTAAAAATCCTTGCTCGTTTTAAGGTACATATGGGTATTTTTAGCGAAAAGTCTACATTTTTTAATGTAACGCCAGAATGCAAATAAAATTGTATATTAGGACCATGTTGTTGAACCGTTATCCATTTTGTTACTTAATATAGAGCAAGTTGAGCTTTATACCAAAATAAAATAAGTAAACTTACATATAAAATTTTTTGAGAAACAATTTAAATAAATTCAGGCTTTACGTTACAAAAAGTAGACTTTTTTCTGGAACTGCCCATATACAAAAATAAGGCGAAACAATATTGTTCCAATCTTGTCCTAATTTTTAAAAATATTTTACAAGAAAAATTAAACTTAATTCATGTACTAGAAAAAAATCATTAAAAATTTATTTGAAAGAAGTACCACCATTTTTAAGTTAGTATTTGATAAAAAAGACATTCTTCTTTGATATGAGCCCACACTTTATTCAAAGTATGTGTTAGTAAAAAAGTGTTTCCGTAACTAAAAAAAAAAAGTAAAAAAAAATGTTGATGGACAAATAACCTCTTCAGACCATGGGTACACATATGTGTGCCTTAACTTATTACAAGTTTTAAAGACTAGCGACATCGTGTCACCAATAGAAACAGTTTTATTACTTGCTTTAAGCTACTGCGCTTCAAAAAATATCAAAAAATGGCAGGGCTTAGAAGTTTTAGCCATTATTTTTACATTTGAATTTAACAGTTTGAAAAAACCATTAAGCCGTTAAGACCTGAAGTACACATATGTGCACCTCTTTTTCTACCACTTTAAATAAAAAAATTAAAAAAATAATAAAAACCGAAATTTAAATTACACCTCATAAGAAAAAAAAAATTGTTCAGTTCAAATTTTAAGAAATTAAGGATTTACGTTGAAATTATTCATATTTTAAAACCTGAGGTACACATATGTGCACAAGTAATTTCTAAGAATTCAAATAAAAAATTAAAAAAAAAATATACAGTTGTCTTATTTGCTCCCCAAAAGGAATAAGAAATGTAAAAATTCAGTGGGTTAATGTTCGGGTCTTAAGAGGATAAAAAAATTGAGTGAATAATTTTTTAAATTTTCTCCGCCGTTTTATAAACCAAGTGTCCGCCATTAAGAATCAAAAGAGAAACTTACCACATTTAAGTTCTAACTTAGAGATATGTGATCTTTTTTAGAGGACCAAAACGCATTTGTTATTTTTTATAATTTTTTAGTACTTTAGATTAAAAGCTATAAATATTTTTCTGTACGATAAAATTATCGTATTTTATTTGTACTGTGTTTAAAAATTAACGTTCTAAAGAAATTAACTTCAAGAAAATCTCTACCGTTATTAGGCATTTTTATGTAGCCGTAGAAAAATGCAGGTTGTTTTTGCAAAATATATGAAAATCGTCAATATTTACTTTAAATTTCAAAAAAAAAAAATTAAGTGCACCGTTTTTTTCAGTTATGCTCCGTTGCCCTTACATGGCGTTTACATTTGCCAGTACTGGCAAGACAGTAGCAATTCATTCAAACTTTTTCACTAATACATAAACACTTTTACAGCTATTTTGTTTTTGCATTGTTTTGCCAACTAATATGTATATGCTTACTGTCTTGCCAGTACTGACAAATGTAAACGCTGTGTTACTGTTGATGTAAATAAAATATTTACCAGACTTTGAGTTGAAGTGTCTTTTCTTTGTGTTTTTTTCGGAACACCATATTGTACTTGTTTTTTATATTTTTGTAAGAAATATTTTAATTATGAAATATTTAAACTGTTTGTATCATTACAAAATCCTTGCTAGAATTTATAAAAAATAAGGAACATAAATTTTAACATTATATTTATGTAGATAGATTTGGTAATTTTCAACAATTCAACATAAAAAGTGTTGCCGAATTAAATTTTTTTAAAAAAGGGATACATGGGAGGTTCATGAATCCTTTGACAGAAATTTTTTTCATTATTATCATATACACCTCCATAAAAAATATTATTAGTCTGGGTCAACTCCTTGTATTTTGGCACAATTTTGTTCTACATCAAAATATTTATCAGTTTAACAAACAAAAAAAAATTAAAATTTTACAATACAAAAAAAAAAAAAGAAAAAAATTGTCATTCATTATGTAGCGTAATGGTATTTTTATTTTATATGTATGTATGTAATCAGTAGAAATAGTAGAAAAAGGGCTTACGGAAAGAGCATTCCCGGAATTAAAAGCAACTAACATTCTTTATCATTTAATGAAAATGTGATTAAAATAGCACTTACAGCAGACTCATCAAAATATAAATTTCATTAAAAAAATGTATATTCATTCGTACATTCATTAATAATCACAAAATTAGTTAAAGAAATGCAATTCATAAATATGTATATATGTATTTGGTTTTGTAAAAATAAAGAAAATTGGGTTTATTATATACATACTACTGGAAAAACTGTAGTTTGCGTTGTGAGGCGTGCGTCACAAATGGTTCACGGCTTTTACCAAAAAATCACAACATTTTTTTTTGACTGCGAACAAGTAATTTTAGAATTTTCTTCAATTCATCTTTCTTTTAGGAATTAGATTTTGTATACGTTTTGATGCAAAACTCGCTAAAAATTAGGAAAACACGCCAACTTTTAAAGGTACTTCCACTTTTTGTGGCGTGCGTCACAAAACTTTGTTATCAATTATTGTTGTTTATCTCCCCGCTCCCCCTTAAGGGGGTACTCATACAAATATGGCGTTTTATGAAATTCTTAAAATTTTTTATTTTTTGTTTGCAACTTTGTTTTATACGTGTAAAAAAAGGAACAGCATTTTCCAATTTTTTGCGCCGTTTGAAAAAATGAAAATTTCGAAATTTTGCTAAAAAGTTATTTTTTTGCCAAACGGTTTCTAAAACGACTGCGCAGATTATTTAATTTTATGGCGGAATTTCGGGTTTTTTAATTTATTCTATAAACCAAACCGTTTTTGAACTACGCAAATATTTCTTATGCAACCTCGTCCATTTTCAAAACAGCGGTATATCTCGATAACAAGAGCATACCTAAAAAAAAACGGTTAGTACTACTGGATTCAGCGTACTTGAATTAGGTTACCCGCTGCGTGCCTGACAGTTTTTTTAAAACTCTTAATTTAATTTGATCCTTGCATTTACGCAATCTAGCAAATTAAATTCATTTTCATTCATTTTTTATTTATTCCAGTTTGCATCAACACCAAAACGTATTGATATTTTGAGATTGCATTGATGTAGGTTGCATGTAGATTGCACTGTGTGTACCCAGCATTAGGAACAAAACTTTCGTATTACAAACTCTACTTAGGGCTAAAAAATCAGAGCAAGTTAAACTCTCTTTTTGGTTTAAAATGTGTTTAAACCAACAAATCTATAAATCATTAAACATATAAACCATCTTTAAACGCATGAAATTGGGCGTTTAAACTACCAGTACAAATCATATGAATTTGCCAACATTTGTCGTAGTGCTGCCACATGTTATTTTTTAACAACATGTAATACATGGGACACTGATTTATGGTTGATGGGTTTAAACTACATATAAATTCAAGTTTAGTTCAACTAAACCAGCGTTTAAACCATCAGTGATTTATTAGGCATTAGAAACAAGTAGACAATGCCGTCTTCAAGATAAAAACTCAAATACTTCGCAAGAACAACATATCAGTAACATAACTTTATTGTAAAGTTTATTCTGTCTATCGATTTGTTTAGTTAATTTTTTAACAAAAATCTTTGTGCCATTTTGAATTATCATCTACAACTATCATTTTCTATTCGAACAACAAAATTCAATTCGAAAAAATTTAATTGTGATAGAAAATATGTATGTATAAAATATTTTTCCTTTTATTTTTCTTAAGAACTTCAAATGAAAACAACATCTGCATCATCTACATTTCCTGCATTTTTTTTTGCTACAGTCAGTTTGTTCATGCACCTGCTGTCACTTTTCAAATAATCAGCGAATGTAAATAAAATTTTTCTCCAGTAGCAAACAAATATAACGATCAGTTTTATTATTCTTTTAATTAAAATAGGAGAAATACTCACCAAATAATGCTTCATAAATTTTTAATATAAATTGTATTCTAAATAACTTTTAGTTTTTGTCTAAATTTCAAATGGCAATTTTAAATAAAATAAATTTAAAAATACTGTTACTTGTCATTCTTTCAAAATCCAAACAGACGTAGAAAATTTATTTTCTAATGCATATAAGAACATCTATTCTTTTAAAGCATTTTATGTTGTTAATAAATTTTATAGTCAGAGTTGGAAAACTTAATTTAAGCACATAGACAAACTAACCTATAACACATTTTGTCATCAAATATGGAAACATCTCAAGGTGAAAGCAGCCTAAATCTCTTAATCTTAATTAATTATTATACCCTTCACGAACACGAGTAGTAAATGTAGGTATAGTAAGTTTAGCATTCTGTATGTAACACGCAGAAATTTTCATCTTAGAATCCATAAATTATAAAAAATTAGCAACCACCACCCGGTAGACAATTTCGGGGTTATTTATTTAACTAACCTAAATTTACAAGGAAATTTTTACCCACTAAAAAATTGTTGAGTTCATTAAAAAGAAACTGAAAAACAATAACAAATTTGTTTGACAAACACTACTCATAGCTGATAACCACATGGTAAGTAACTGCAATGGTGTGAACCACACTGCACTTAGAAGTTAGTCCCAATTTCCACAATGCAAGTCTTATTAATAAACTTATCACATTTTCTTCTTTGAATCAGCTTCGGTGTTTCCACGAGTCAAGTCTTATTATTTATCTGTTATTCCATTTGTATGAATGTATATGTGCGTTTTGACATTTCGCTTAAAACATATTTCTTATTTAAATATATTTAAATTCAAATTCGTGTTAATTTTTAATATTTATTAAATATGTATGTATATTTCTTTTGTTTTGTTAAAATAAAAAATATTCAAAAAATTTTACACACAAAAAATCACACACGCTACGAAATTAACTTTGTACAACGAAATTAAAAATGAAAGATAATTGTCAAAATAGACCTGCTGAAAATTACGAATGAGAAAACAAAGCGCATATGACGAGTACAGCAAGCTGAGTACTCGTTTCTTTTCCCCTCGTCACTCTCGCCTACAAAGTAGCAAGCTGATCAATAAGACTTGCATTGTGGAAATTGGGACTTATCGTCAAGACTTGCAATTTGTGTTACTGAAATTTTTTTTAAATTGCACTAGTGTCAAGATTATGAAATTCTATGGTTGCAATTTTTCTATTTTTATCTTGTTCTATTTATACAGGGTGTCCGCCGGGAAGGTATACTACTTTGTTTTGCCGCCATTTTGGTAAATATTAGTCTTGACAGTTCATATTTGGCAGTCGTGAAGTAGACACGTGGCAAATTTATTATGGAAAAATATTCGATAAACCATTGTGTTTTAATCGTTAAAACATTTTATCAAAATCAATCATCGATTACTGTGACGATGAGAAAGTTACGTGAAAATTTTGGGAGAAACAACGTGCCAACAAAACGCACTATTTATCGTGTTGTGAATGATTTCGAAGAAAGAGGGTCTGAATGTGATAGGCCCAAGCATGGACCACAACGTACTGCACGATCGGCTGAAAAAATTACTGCTGCTCAAGAAACTGTTCAAAACAATCCATCAACCTCAATTCGACGCCGTACTCAGGAGCTTGGTTTTCAAAGAACAACTTTGGCCACAATTTTGCACAAGTATTTGCATTTGTTTCCATTTAAGATTCAGTTGACACAAGAGCTTCTTCCAATAGACCATTTACGCCGCCGTAGTATACCTTTCCGGCGGATACCCTGTACTATATAAATACAAATACATCCACAGCCAACTTCAAGTTGAAAAGTGTGAGATTTCGAAACAAAACAGAATTGCAAATTGCATAAAACTGAGTACACCTCCCAATCTTCTCCCCTCTCTTACTAAAAAACTCAGCAATTGCCGCAACAAAAATTACACGTCAGACGATTACTAATCGTCTACAACTGACATTAAATGCTAAACACTTACATGATGTTAGTGTTAAGTATATCGACATCATGTTAGAGTGTTTTCTCATGTTTTAACATCTGTCTTGAAAGCTCTTTCATGACATTAATTCTTAACATCAATTAATGGCTAGTGGAAACCTAAGGTAATGGACGCTATCGCACGGTAACATTCTGTAGTGTAATTTCATTTGTAAAACCGTTGCTGCCATTGCACACTAGGTAATTTAAGCTATTTTTTTGGCCAAAATTTATTTCAGCCAAATTTGGAATTTAAGAGTTTTTCATGGCACGATGCAGTTTTTGATTTTTGGAATAGGTTTGGATATTTTAGGGTTGCTACCATACAAAAAAAGTAAAAAATCTAAATATTCCGAAAACTAACAAAAGAAATAACAAAATGGCGTTTAAGACATGCAGACCAAATCATCTTAAAGAAAGAAGCCAAATCTTGTTTTGTAAGATTAATCAATTTCACTAATAAGCAGAATCAGTTTTTTTCTTTTTTATTTTTTTCACAAATCCAAACATTAAAAAATGCGTTTAATTTTAAGCTGCCTGAAAGAATATTATTTAAATAAAAATCGAAACAAAAAAAAGAATTCTTTTGTTAAAGCTGTTCATCAATGAAAAACACGGCAGTCCACGGGCAACATTCACCCCTATCGTATATAACAAGTGGAATTTTTGTTCCCATGAAATTTACATTGCTCTCGAAGAGAAAACAGCAATCGTGAATATCATGTTTCAGTGAATGTAAGAAAAAGAAGAAAGATTAAAAAAAAATTAAAAATCAATGAAATTTTTGTTTAAATCAAGTAAGAGTGCTATATTCGGCTGTGCCGAATACTGGTAAATATTTTTTAAATTCGTTTTGAACATAAAAATATAAAAAAAAATTCTTTTTAAAAAACCAAGGTTCGAATTAGGGAACTCACAGTTTCTAACTTAACACACCCCCTAGACAACTGAACCATCAAGGAACGCTGTTTAAATATCATTAAAATTAAATATGGACCGTTTACTGTTCATTACTTACACACAGTTGAGTTGTAATTATTTTTGATGTTTTTGTTCACCGGAATATAGCAAAGTTGTAAACCATAATAAAAAATTACAAATCAACTTATTTGAGTTGTGAACCGTAAAAGGGGCCTATATTCACCAAAAACGTTTGTACCATGTATGTGTGCTTGTTTGTTTTCGTTTTGTAAAGGTACTGTTGTCATACCGCAGATTTATCTCTTCTGGCGAGTTTTTAAGTAGCAAAAAAACACAAAAATTCCTAGTTTCTATTTGTTAAAATTATTTCGTTTTGAGTGCCCCAGTAGGCTAGCTGGTAATGAGCTAGTCTATCAGCGCCGGGGTTGCGGGTTCGATTCCCGCCAGAGACTCTGGTTCCTGCAGATAAGCGTAGAGCTTCGCGGGATTAGATTAGGAAATTAAAAAAAAAAAAAAAAATAGATGAAATAATAAAGAAGGGTGATAACGAAAATCATATTGGGCATAATGCTAGTATATGTAAACAAATGCGTAGGAGGGGGGGTAAGAAGAGACGACAACCGGATTTGAACTTCGCTTTTCATAAGGACCCAGAATATATATACTTTATAGGGTGTAGGACATTCGGTGAAGGGTATAAAAAACAAACTTAATTATAAAAAAGAGTAATTTTTGGGATTTCAGTATTTTGGTCATAACTCTACTATTTCTTAACCGATTTGACAGATTTATATACCGACGTGCAAAAGAAGAAATTTGCCAGTAATTGTGGTTATAAAACTTGGACTCGGGAAGATCTATGGTACCCGAAAATGGGTATTTTTCAAAAAAAAATTAATATTTTGGTCATAACTTTTTCGTATCTGAAACGATTTTCCCGAGTTTTTCAGAAAATTTTTAGTAGAAAATATTTTGATATATGTATAAGGCGTAACCATAGGTCATATTACAGTCAAAAATTCAGGTTTTTATACAGTTTTTGATATTTTTTGTATGGGAGGTACCACGCCCACTTCTCCAATCCCGCCCACATTTTGTGGGATGGTGTGTATTTATAACCTTAATGTTTGTACCTAATTAAGAAACTTTGGTCTTGCCGTTCTCCAGATATACAGAAAAAAAGTAATAAAAATACAACATCAACAGGGGATTTTTGGAAAAAATTTGGGGCAGTCGTGGTTTTTTGATCATATCTCAGCCATTTGTGGACCGATCTTGCTGAACAGCAAGATATGGTGGATTATATGTGACATAAATGTTAAACAACCTAGCCGCTATCATGTCTGGAGTTTTCGGAAAACACATATCAAACGTAAAACGAACAGACGGACGGACATCGTTAAATCAATTTCGCTCCTAATAAGGACCCAGAATATATATACTTTATAGGGTCTAAGATCAATATTGTAGAAATTACAAACGGAATGACAAACTTATATATACCCTTTTCCACCTGTGGTGAAGGGTATAAATATACACGTATACATATATTTAAAAGAAAAGTTAAAATAAAAAAGCAAAAATATTAAGTACTGGAGGAATAGTTTGATTACAACGTTAGTTTTTTGCAATTTTTAAATTTCATGTAGTAAAATATTTTCCAAAATTCTGCCACCACGTCTGTCGACGTCTGTCGTACCTTATAAACGGATTTAGCCCTTAATATTCGATTTATAGGAGAAACTGCTTACATACATGTTCTGTTCCCTAGCAAAAAAGAAGTGAGAGGAAACGTGAACAAATTACGAGGGAAAAAACTTTTCACGATAAGGGTAACTTTTCCCCGTGAACATTTTTTCACGTTATTATTCTCCTTTGAATTAACTTTTTTTCATGGGAGTTTTTCATGATCGCAAATATGTGAAAAGAGGAAAAATTACGAGGGAAAAATTATTCACGGTAGGGGTGATTATCAAAAGCTTATCCGATGTTTATATATGTATGTGGAAAAAGCCATTTATTTGAGGTTAAGTTAGAATTATACATTTGTGTTAAGAAAAGCAATAACGTCCACCAAAATATTTTGGTTCTTTTTAATTACTTACTATCCCCTCTCTTCTCCAAATTATACACGATTGCTTTCTTTTTGTTTATTAACTGATAAAAAACGTTTTAATTAATATCAATATTACATTTTTTATGCTGCAGTATGTACGTTGCTTGCAAATGTCAATTTCGACTGCTTATAAATCAGCTGATATTTGTTTTTACAAAAAACCTTATATGCCGTTATTTGCTTTGATATGTTCTTAATCAATTGTCATTAGCAAAAACATTATTATTGTAAGTGCAAAAAATTATTTTTGGCCAAGATTTGGGGTCAAATTACCTATAGTGCATTGTTTCAAACAAGTCGCTGAATAGTTTATAAACTTTGCTGATATATCTTAAATGCAGACAAAATTTTCCCACTCAATTATTGAAGAATACGTAAGAATCGCCTTAAAATTTATTTAAACATTCGGTGCCCTTCAATGAAATATGTTGCTAAATATAACTAAGTACAAATGGCCAAATTTAACAACCTCATGAGAATTGTCAAAAGTGAAATTAAGGCCCTTAGTCATGTAAAGCGCTACACAACGCCAAAAAAAAATTCAGCAAGAACAAAGTCATAATTATTTTGTAATTTTGTTGTTGGTTTTTACAGAAATTCATGTACAGTTTACAAATTTTCAACGCCACAAGTTATAAGGCGTTTGAAATTTTTAAAGGCAATGTGAACTTCTGTAAAAAGCAACAACAAAATTACAAAATAATTATGACTTTGTTTTTCTTTGGCGTTGCGTTGCGTTTTACAGGATTAGGGCTTTAAAAAAACTGCTTTTATTAACATTTGTTAGCAAAATTATTTTAGTACTTTACAGCTCTGGTTTTAAATTTTTATTTATTTGTATAAAATTTTTTTATAGGGAAAAAACACACACATTTATTAAAATGTGCATCTGTTTTATCATATTTCTTTCATGTGCATATATTTTATTTTAAACCTAAAAATATGAAATTATTTTCTTTTGCAATTAAAATTGTTCAATCACTAAACAGTCAGGGGCAAACAAAAAGCAAAATGTCTTTTTAGTATTTCTCCAATTCTTTGATAGTTCATTTAATTAAAGAAGTTTTATGTCCAGTTTTTTTTTAATTTGTATTTAATTCACTTCATTATTATTAAACTCTGACTCTTATAAAAAAAAGCATAAAAAACAAAATTCGTTTTGAATTTGAACTCTTTTTTGTGTTTTCAAATTAATTAACTTTTTAAAGTTTCGTCATTAACTAAAGTTGTTGAAAAAAGTGTGTTATTTGTATACACATTAAAAAGTTATGTATATGATAAAGAGTAAATGGGCGTGTCGATTCGACGAACAGTAACCATCCAGGGTTAAAGCCTCACGTACAAACATTTTTTTTATATCTGAATTGTTTAATGTACCACTCCTAAATATGCCGTTTGTTACCTTTCAAACATTGCTTTTTCGTCGTCTGACAACATTTCATTTAGAGCGTGCTCTATTTTCTTCTGACAAGCCATCTAACATCAGCTGTTTTTATTATGAACAAATATGTTGGTCGAAATCTATGCCGTTCCTAATTTAAAGAAAAAATTTAAAGAAAAAATCTTTAAGATGACTGAACTCAAGCAAATATTTAGGGGGGCAGCACGCCATTTTAAAACAGGGAACGATTAAAGTGTCTGCAAACATTTTGCAGAAAAAACCGAGACAATGTCAGAAAATTTTTTGTTAAAATTTTTCTTAAATAAACCTTATATGTAAATATAGTCCCTTTTAGGTGTGCTAGTTTATTTGCCCACAACTGTAAGTAAATGCAAAAGTACAATTATCAAAAATATTGTTCTACTTTTTTGTCTATTAAAGTAAAGGAAACGTACAATTTATCGTTTGCGTAAGTTCCTCAATTGCAAATTTGAATGTATGTCATCAATATAAAAAGGAAACATCATCAAGTCTTTAGTTTTTCTCTTATTTTTGGTTTCATCCAAACTACTTAAGAAAATATAATAAAAAACAAAATTTATTAAAATCTTCTCCACTGCAGTTACAATGTTGCCATATAATTACGTTGTTTCTGTATTTTTTTTTTTGTAGATTGACACATAAATTTCTTTGTCTGTTTCTGAAATCAATAGAATTGTTTGAAAATAATTTATGGTTTTTTTTTATGTTTTCTTTATTTCTAAAGAGTGATTAACATACAAAAGGCATTAAATACTGCATTAGTAAATCATTAAGTCATAATTTTTTTTCTCTCGAAAGCTGGAAATAAAACAAAGAACTTAAAAACACAAAGTAAGTTATCTTTAGTACTTAAGTTCAAATAAATTTTCAACTGGCGAAAAAAATATGAAACTAGAAAAGGAAGAGTGAAAAAAATTATGTTTTTTTTATACGCCACGATAATTGCAATGGACATTTGTTTTATGGCCTGCAAAATACGAAAAGTTTGTGTTTGGGCGATTTGTGACGCCTAAAAAGTTTTCTAGAATCTGACAAAAATAAAAACGAGAATGTGAGTGGTAACAGAGAATCTTTTGCTCTGTACACTACAAAAATTTAGATACTAAAAATTACGTAATGTTACGTAAGTCAGGATCTGACAAATACATAAATAGAAACGAGACTATGATCAATAACAGGAAATATTTTGCTCCATGCATAACTTAGTTTTAATTAATTGTTTACCAATATAAGAACTACGTTGAACGTAAATGAACGCAACGTTAATCTTGACCCGTTAAATACAAAAATAGAAACGGAAAATCTCAAGTACCACGGTCAGTGTTAAAAAAGCTGCAGTCAAAATAAAAAAAAATGCTTTTTCTTCGACTTTTGGTTTACCTTGACCGACTGAGACTTTTAATAAATACCGCTTTTAAGGCAGAAGAGATGTTGTGGGTATGTGTGTGTTTTTACATAAATTCAAAACATCAAAAACAAACAACAAAAAAACACACATGCACAACACCTCTTTTGCATGAATCCATACACACTTACATTTGTCTGTTTTTTCAAAACAACAAACATCTTCTGCCTTAACTTCGGTCGGTCAAACCAAAAACTTCCAAACATGTCGACTGCCGAGGTTTTGTGTTTTGTATAACTTTTCGTTCTTAGCTTTTGACGTGACTGCGACTGTTTACATTTAATGAATCAGAAGAAAATGCACAGTTTGTTGTTGACCATATAAAATCATAATCTTATGACTTTTACTATTTCAACTGCAGTTTTTTAAACACTGACCACGGCAATCGGTTTTAGGCACTGAAACGACTCGAAAATCAACGAACACTGACCAAGGATTCGCAACTCGGCACCACCTGTTCTTCAGGTCTAGCTGCAACAACAACAACAAACAGTACAAAAATATAGAGAAAAATACGTAGTTTTAATGAATTGTCTGTTAAAATGAAAATTCATTTAAAGCAACGTATTTTGACATTAATCTAACGTCACGTAAATCTTGATCCATCAAATATTTAAGCAAATAGAATATTATAATTGGTAAAAATGTATCTTTGCGTTATAAAAGCGTTCATTAATCTGAAGAAAATTTTTTTTTTTTTTTTTTGCTATTAATTGTGTGTTAAAATAAGAACTACGTAAAAATATTGTACTTTTATATTGATATAACGTCACGTTAACCTTCATCCGCTATTTATATAAATAAGGTGATTATTGGTAAGAGAAAATATTTTGAGTGGTACACCACAAAAAAGTACATAAATATAAATAAAAATGTGTTAATTAATTGAATTTTTTGTTAAACTAAAGACTAAGTTGAAATAGCGTAATGTTACTTTAAGGTATCGTAACGTAAACCTTTTGCCCACAAATATGAAAAAGCAAGATTATGATTGATAACTTAAATTATGTATGTACTTTGAATTAAGAAGTACTGGAATTAATTTATATAAAATTGATTTTTCCCATGAATACAAATACGTTGAAATTACGTACTTTTACATAAAAGTAACATTAAATTTAACCCAACAAATATGGAAAATATTTAAAAACGATATAAGTCTGGATTCACACTATGAAAGTTTTCTTTCAGATAGTCTGAGTTTATTAATGAGAGGGGATGAGAACATGCTATTCTTCTCTCCCCTCTTACCAATAAACTTAGACTTTCTAAAAGAAAACTTTAAAACAATTGTTTGTTAAAATAAGAATTATGTAGTTTGAAATAACGCAGTTTGACATGAAATAAACGCAATCTAAAGATGATTGTATTTGGCAGTAGAAAAAGTATTTAAGGTTAAAGAAAAAATGAGTTGTTTAAATCCATTCTTTGCTCAATGGGAATCTAATAGCAAAATGATGTACTCTTTCACTAATGACACGTCACGTGAGAGTACGTTATGTCAACGTATTTCCAGTTAGCTTCTCAAATAAGAAATAATTCATTTAATCCACTTCTTTTTTCTAAATATTTTAATATATTATGTAGTTTTCATTGCTTTAATGTACATATTTATTTAATTAGGACAAATTAAGTGTTCTTATATTTTCACGATATAAAATTTTAATTTGGTTTATTTAAAAATTAAGTTTCATTATCTTCATAAAAGTTTGCTTCATATTTCTAGATTTTTTGAAAAGTAGCGTACAACTCAAACAAATAATCAAACATACTTTCCAAAAATCTTGTAATGATTTAGTTTATTTGCATTTTTTGGCCGTTAAATAAAAGAAATATAAAAAAAAATATTTGAACAAAAATTATGGTGGGTGATGCATTAAAAACAAACAAACAAATTACAAAATTTATGAAAAAAAAAGAAAAATCTGCACTAAATGAAAAAAGAAGAAAGAAAAAAACCAACGTCCAACAAAGTAATTTTTAGTTTTAAAGTTTGTTAAAATCATTTCGCAAAAATATTTTGATATAGATTTTCTTTATTTACAAAATTAATTAATTAATTATTGTTTAAATTTATTTTACGGAATGTTTATTATTTAAAACTAGCTGGCCGTCCCGGCTTCGCTCGGTAGCTGATTACTAATGATCGATGGAGCCGTTTTCTGATTTTAGGTAAATCGAAAAAGTTGGCTTAAAAGTGGGCGGGGAAATATTTTCTTTCCTTAAAAACCTAAGTTGGACCATGGCGAACATTTTAAAGAAAATATCGTCCAAATCGGTCAAATAAATAGAAAAAGTCGGCGTAAAAGTAGGCGTGGTAAATTTTTCTTTCGATGAAAGCTTTAAATGGATTAATACGACCATTTGAAAGAAAAATTTGTCAAATCGATGGAGCCGTTTCTGATTTTAGGTAATTGGAAAAAAGTGGGCGTAAAAGTGGGCCATGTCGATCATTTTAAAGAAAAAGTCGTCCAAATCGGTCAAGCCGTTCTCAAGTTATGCGATCAGCAACAGACAACATTTCATTTTTATTATATAGATTTATTTTAATTATAAACTAAAAGCTGAAATTAGTTTTCTTATATTTAAGATATTTGTATTCATTTTTTTTTATAATGCGTTTGTTGAAAACTAAAATCAATTCAAAAAGTGATTGGGAGTCGGGTTATTTTTTTTATAAAAAGGCTTAAGAAGTAAAGGTTTTGGTGTAAAAATTAGCGTTTTTTGTGTAAAAATTTAAGGCAGTCGTGGTCTTTTGCGGACATCTCAGCCATTTTTAGACCTATCTATTTGAATTTTAATAGCAAAGTATACACGCTATAAATATATAATAACCTAGTCCCTATCATCCCGGGGGTCCTCGGAAATTAAAATTTTAACATACTTACTGACAGACAAACCGACAGAAGAACAGAATTAGATCAAGTCCGCTTAAGGAGCCCAATAAAAAATGGAGCTTCCAACGAAGCAGGTTTGTAAGGGAGAAACATAAGAGTTTCGCTTACCATTGCGCTTACGGAAGACATGAATTTTATATGGCGACTTTCCACTTTTAAGCAATACATTTTTGACACATAAAGCGCATTATTCAGCGCATATAAAAATTGATGGATGTAACGATCAGCTTTACACACTGAATGTTTTGATACAATTATTTTAAAGTATTCTCCCTTACAAACCTGCTTCGTAGTAAGGAAATGCCGTAGCACTTGAAATGTTATTTTTTTTTTATAAAAGTTGTTGAGAGTTCTTTCACTTACTTTACTGCATTTCTGTATGTCTTATTGCGAAGCGCATAATTGTGCGCTTATTTTTATAAATGTGCCTTTAGTGCTTCGCAAAATGATAAAATAAAATTTACTGGGAGTGGTCAAAACATTTGCAACTGTTGCCCATTTCTAACAAAAACCTTTATTTGAATGACCAAATTTCAATAAAAGCAAAAATATTATTACTTAAATGTTCTTCATAAGCTTATTTTAAAGGAATGTAAAACAAAAATAACTTAGCGACAACTTTTCGTTAGTAAAGTAAAATAAGGAAACATCTCATGTTTTTGCTCAAAACATTTGCAACTTATGGCTAATAAATCACTGATGGTTTAAACGCTGCTTTAGTTGAACTAAACTTGAAATTATATGTAGTTATTAATCAGTGTCCTATGTACTATATGTTGTTTAAAAAATAACATGTGTGTATTGGTAGTTATACGCCCAATTTGATGCGTTTAACCCTCAAACACCCAAGACCGCCTACAGACGGTCATAAGAATAAATAAGTATTGAAGAAAACCTATTTATTTCACGCTGTTACGATGCAAAAAATTTAAATGAGTATACAATTCTCAGTATGTATAACGGTACCATATGAATTGAATGATTGAGATAGTGTGGAAGAAGGAATCATTCTAGACTAAATTTTGACGCGAAAAGACAAATAAATTTCAAACTACATATTTAAATTTCAGGTATTTGAGGGTAAAAGATGATTTATATGTTTAGAGATTTATAGATTTGTTGGTTTAAATACATTTTAAACCAAAAATAGAGTTTAACATTCTCTGATTTTTAAGCCCTTATACTTCTTAATTTTAACATAAACTAAATTTTTAATTTTTCGTTTCTTGATTTCCGCACATCGCTCTGGCGTGGACTGAATTTAATGGTCAATTATATTTATTGAGATGTTATTCCAGTGCTATTTCATGTCAAAATTCTCGGGGTTTTTTTAAGAAATTTAGTTTCCGATTTCATTTTTCACTATTTTCCAATTCTCTATAGGATATACGTTGGTCAGGGGACTGGGCAGGGGACTGTGCTAGGAGTCATTGTAATCCTCTGACCTCATGATTCCGTGGATTTTATAAATCGATCCAATTCTTTCCCCTAAAACATAATGTTGCCACCACCTTTTTTAACAAAACCTTTTGTATATATTGGATTAAGACTTTCACCCTTTGGTCTGTGGCACCAGGCACCTGCCATCCAAACCGTGAAAATAAAAATTTTGATTTATCTTAAAAAAACACATATCCATTTCTCTTCGGAGAAGTTGAGGTATTTTATTGCAAATTGAAGCGAGATTACCTGTTTTTTTTTTTTAGAAATTAACGTCTTTTTAATAGTTTTGTAAGCTCGTAGTCCAACTTCTACGGATCTTCGTGTGATTGTTGGCGTAGGTATATCAAGTTGAAGGTAATTTTATATTTCTTTAGATGATAATTCTCTTAATTTCCCGATCCTCTTCTGCCACTTCTATGCACTGAATTTGTGTTTCCACAACATATAGCTCGAGACGCGGTTGATTTATGGACTTTATAGATACTTTCCCGATATTTCTTATTGGGATACACCTTTTTTGTAATCGTCAATAACAGAGTGCAACACAATTCGGGTCGTCGCCGCAAGCCTCAACACTTGCAACGCGAAACGAAAGGAGACTACTAGTATAGCAAATCTGCCAAAGGGTTTTGAAAATTTAGCTCGGGTTCCCGAAATATTGGCCCCTAAAGTTTCTGAATTTTTAGAAAAGGCGTTGCGTACAATTCAAAAATAAATATAGTAAATGTACTTCTGAGCTAAAAAAAAAATTTCAGATGTCTTCAGTACAATCGTATGGCGATTATTTTCTTAGAATGTATTAACCCTTTAACACTCATTTTAAGGGGTCATTTTTGTCCTTTTTTAAACTTCCACACTAAAACGACACTTTAGAGGATTAACATGTTCTACAAATATTTTCTGCATCAAATTTCACTAGGGGTCTTCTAAGACCAAAAGTTCGTGCAATGTATGTAAAACGGATATTCGAAAATCCGGGCCTTGAACTTTTTGAATTTCTTGAAAACCCGTTTTACACACATTGCACGAACTTTTGTAATGAATTAAATAATCTAAATTGTTTCTGTAGATTTTTGAAAAGAATACATAAATATCTACACGCAGAGAAAAAACAGATTTAAATACAAATACAACAAAACAATTTTTAAGGAAAATTATAAACATATTATTTTTAATTCAACCATATTATTGTCACCGACAATCATGTTATGGTTTAATTAGTCCTCCATCAAGAAGCCACAACCATATTATGGTTGCCTCAAAACATGTTATTATTAAATATGCCATTAATATGCTTTTAAATTAACAATGGTATTTTCCTCTTTTCCAAGAGCAACATGCTATGGTTGAAAAATAACGATGTTATTATCAGTTTTAAACATATTTTAGTTATTATTAATCGGAGGTAACCATAATATGGTTGTGGCTTCTTGATGGAGGACTAATCTAACCATAATATGGTTGTCGCTGACAATAATACGGTTAAATTAAACATATGTTTAAAAATTTCTTTTAACATAGTTTTGTTGGAGGTGACCATATTTAAACATGTTTTTTCTCTAGGTGTATATACTGATCCAAAAAATATGCTCTCATTCATCCATCTAATATCTTGTATAATTTAATTTTTTTTTTTTTTTGAGTTACCTGTAGGAGGTTACAGAGTTAAAACATCGTTTTCATATTCATTAGAAAAGATTTGTAACCGAGAACAGTGCTGTCATAAGATAGAAAAGTGCTAACTCGCCTAAAAAAAGAGCTAAAATGTTTTACAGCTAAAAAAGAAAGTGCTTGATTTATTTAACAACATTTTTACCTAAAACAAATAGAAAAGCTAGTGAACATTTTTAATTTAATGTTGATATACAGATTAACATTGTGTTTTTTTAATTTTTCAATCTTATACATAAAAGGTTTGCATTCATTCCTGTTCTGAATTTGCTGTTTATTAACTCCATTAATCTAAGCAAACGCTCTACTTCGTCGTTTGAGAAAGGTAGAACTACAAACTGACAATTCCTTAAAAGGACTTTCGTTAATTTTATTTCGAAGGCTATATAATTGGATCGAGATTTCAGTTGAATTTATATTAGTATCCAAAAACAGATAACTAATAAAGCTCAACTGGTTTTGAATTTTTTCCGTTTTATACTGACTGAAATTCACGCGCTAATCGCCGTTTCCCCATTTGGCGATTATATTTTTTCCCAACGAATAACTGCAGATTAAAGAAATTTGGTTTTCTCATCTGCCAATTATTTATTTGCCTTACAGATAAATTCAATCAGCTGGGATCTCGATATAGTGTCTAATAAATTTATGTCGATATTAAATAACAGGCAGTTTGTCGATACATTAATAAAAAGGCCATAAAAGAAATATATATGAATGTATGAATTTACTAACAAATTGAAAAAAAAAACAAAAAATTAAAAAAATGCTAAGAATTCATAAAAAGTGCTAAACTGGCACTTTGGAAATCTTTTGTGCTAACGCAGAATAAAAAGTGCTGGATTTAGCACTAAAAGTGCTAAAATGGCAGGCCTGATGGAGAACCCTAGTTTAAATCCGTTCAAAGTTACTACTTTTATTTTTAATGGAGCACCCTTGTTAAAATCCGTTTAAAGTTACTACTTTTATTTTTAATGGAGCACCCTAGTTAAAATCCGTTCGAAGTTACTACTTTTATTTTTAATGGAGCACCCTAGTTAAAATCCGTTCAAAGTAACTACTTGAACGTATGAGTGTTTTTAATTCACTACGTACAAATTCAAATCACTCATACTTCCTGGTGTTCCTTAAAGATATCTTTTAAAATATGTTCGTAAGATGAAAATAAAATAAAAAACCAAAAATACTAAATTGAATATTATGCCGCATTAAAAAATCTGCAATTTAAAGCGTCTAAATGTCTGCTGCAATGCATACAACAAAACACAACACAAGATGTTAAAATGAAAAATATCACCAACACATAACAATTTTCCTCCGACTTTTTTTTTTGCTTTTAAATTTGGTTTATTTTTATCTGCGTTTTTAGCAAAAGGAAAATTCGCTTCATAAAAAAGAAGCGAACTTCTAAAGCGAAGAGTTGAAAAAAGATGTTTATTACAGCCTCTAATGTTTGTTTGGTATTAAGCCAAATAAAATGTTATAAATTTAATCGAAACATTAAGCAAAACAAAAGGATACAAGATATTTTTGTGACTGTTATAATTGGGATTTAATGGAGATATTTGAACTTTAATAACACATTAAAGTTTTAGTTTTTTTAAAAGGTTTTACTTAAATACTGAGAAGCCTCGTAAAAAGTGTCTCTTGCACACATTTTAATTTCTGTTAATTTGTTGCTGTTGTTGTAGTTGTTTTAATCTCATGTGGCTGCGTGCCATTTACTGACCAGTTCGTAGTCGTGTGCCACTATAGCCAAACATATTTTTTTTTCTTCTCCTGGCAATCAAACATGTATGTTTGTGTTTCTTTTCATTCTTAACTTAATTGTTGACGCACATTTTTGATGAGTTGCCCAGACTTTTATTGCTACATCTTGTTGTCATTGTTGTTGTTGTCTAAATTTCTTGGCATAATCTGCTGCGCCCACTATTCGTAAATGTCTTGAACAAAAAAAAAAAAAAAAAAAAATATATATTTTTTTAAATTCTCGTATTGGCTCATATCAAAATTGTTTAAAAAAGTTTTTTCTTCTTTTTTGGCCAGCATTCTCTGGGGTATTTCCTATTTGGCTCTTGAATGGACTTTTTTTTAGTCATCTCACTCTTCAGCATTTCTCATTCATTCGTTCATTCATAATGATGATCCTCGTTAGTGTGGCTAAATGAACAGGTGGTTGCTCGCTTTTGGTGATTCTTGGATGACATTCCTTTTTTTAATTTGTTAGATTGCAAAATTATTGTTTGATAATTTCAAGTTTGATTAGTTTGGCAAGTCTATCAGTTGAATTCTTGGGCAGAAGTTCAATAACCTTTTTGATATCAATGTTGGCACTTATTAAAATGTTGGTGGGGAAAAGAGGATTTCGGAAAAGTGGGCTTGTTTACATTTTCACTCACAATTGTTGGCTGATATTTGGTGCAACAACAAAACAAACAAAAATATTTTATGTTGTTTATTTAAATTTTTTGTTGTTTTTGTTATTATTTGATTTAATCTTGGCATTAGTTAATATTTTTGTTTATATACAAGTATTCATATCTTTGCCAGAATTTTCTCTTTCATTTTACGGGTTTTCTTAATTATTGATAAGTTCAACAATTGTTTAGTGGTAATTTCAATGCTTGTACAAACAATTAAATATTTTACTTATTGATAAAAAAACTTAAAGGTTTTTTGTTTGGACATTTAGAGATTTGCCAATTAACTGCAACCTGTCAAGAGGAAATACGAGGTGATTTTACCAACCGAAAGTACTTTTGACTGAGACACACGCTTCAAAAAACGAAAATAAAATCTCCCATTCAGCTCTTCAGTGGAATCCTCAAGGTCAGTCTAACAAAGGCAGACCAAGAAATACATAAAGAAGAACATTAAGAACAGAAACCAAACCTTCAATTGAAAAATTAAGATATTTAGCAATTGGTCGAGATATCTACATAGAAAAACGTTGCAAATGATTAATTTTGTAGTGCAGGGTGGCGCAAAATGAGAAACATTGTTTGAAATTTTTATAACTTTTATAATTATTATATATTTTTCCGCATTTTGTAAAAAAGACTTTAATATCAATAACTACACATCATATAACGTACCAAAACAATTAAATTTTATTTCTCCAAAAAAAAAAACCAAACATTATATACAATTGAATATTTAATAAGCGATAAAGCCCAATACCTATTAAATGGCTACGTCACCAAGCAGAACTACAGAATTTGGTCTAAGGAAAGTCCAATAGCTGTTTATCAGCAACAATTACACCCACTTTATAGTACACAGAGGCCAAATTACGTCTTTCGATATCGATGAAATTTCCCATTTAAATTCGATTTACTTCGTATTAGTGGCATTAAAATAATGAGTAAAAACTGGTGAATCCTACAAAGAAAACATGAAAATTTTGTCTCTAATCACCAAATTCATAGAATCTAGCAAACAATTTGTTGATTTTGCACCTATTACCAAAATGATTATATTGATTACATTTTAAATATTTTTTTTTTTTATAAATGATATTTTTAATTTTAATTAAAAACATTATTAAAAAACTTTGTCGTTTTAAACAATGTGTTGATTGATTTTGACAATTTCCAACAACAATTTCACAAGTTTAAATTATTTTATTTTAAACGAAATAATTTTTTGTTATTTTATTATTATTTTAATTCAAAATGTATTTCAAAACAACTAAAATGTTAATTAAATCAAAATTATATTTTTAATTTTCGTTCAGCAAAAAAAAAAAAAAAATAATTGATTGAATTTTTACATTAATTAAGTTTAAATACTTTTTAAATAATTTTTTTAATTGATAAAATACTACTAATAATTTTTTCTGTGTATAGATTACTAAAAATTTTAAATTTTAAATATATTTTTTTAATAAACTATGTTTTTAATTAAAAAAAATATCAAAAAACTTTGCCGTTTTAAACAATGTGTTAATTGATTTAATTAAATATAGCTTAGGTTTTGACAATTCCCAACAACAATTTTACAAGTTCAAGTTACTTTATTTCTAACGAAAAAATCAATTAAGAATTCTTTGTTATTTAATTAAAATTTTAATTTAAAATTTATTTCAAAGCAATAAAAATGTTAAATAAATCAAACTTATATTTTTAATTTTCTTTCAACAAAAAAAATAGTTGATTCAATTATCAAAATAATTAAATTGAAATATTTTAAAACAATTTTTTTAATTGATAAAAAACTACTGATAATTTTTTCTCTTTCGATTTTGATTACAATTTTTATTTGAAAGGTGATGAAAAAAACATTTGGTATTACTTGGGCAACAAATGCATGAACTCATTTGCTTTTTATGACTTTTATACCCTGTGGCAAAGTTGGAAAGGGTATACATATAAACAAAAGTTTCATCAAAAAGTCATTCCATTTGTAACTTCTTTAATATTGATCTTATACCTTATATAGTATATATGTATATTCTGGGTCTTTATGAGAAGAGTAGTTGATTTTACGATGTCTGTCTATTTGTTGAAATAGTTTTTGCGAAGACCCCAGAAATCATGGAAAACAGTTGTTATAAATTTATGTTGCAAATGCTCCGCTACACAAAACAAAAAAATGAATTCCTGATTCCTGAACCTTTTAAAAGAATTGTAAATTCAAACACAAACATTTGTAAAAATTTAAATGAAATTTTTTTTTTGGCAACTAAAAAAACTGTTAAGAATTTCTTAAAAATTTTAAACAAATATGTTAATAGAAACAAATAAATTGTTTATTTGTAACAAACTTTTAGTTGAATCTATAAATAAATTGTTTATTAATATTTGTAAAAAAACAAAAAAAGTAAATTTTTATTTAATTTCTCTTCTTTTCCTTTCCACCAATATTACATACTTTTTGCTCTATCAACCACCAACGCACGAGAACGACCTCAGCCAGTGAAGAGCCGGAGAGAGGTTCTCGACACCACCCATATGTATTTTATATTTTGAAATAGAGTAATCCTTAAAACTAGATGAAGTTATTCACCAACATCTTTCTTCTTCATTGTCTATCTTTTGTTGTTTTCCCTTAGTTTTGTACAGAAGAACTCTCAATATTTGATTTTCGTCATCATTCTACTTTGAAAATTTGATGTATTTAACTCAAAAATTTTAACAGATAGAATTCGGGAATTTCTATTTTTTGAATTATGTTACGTTTTAACCATTGAACAAAAAAAATGCTTTCACTTTTTGTTTTAAACTTTACATGAAAAACATCTGAAAATGAAAAATATGCAATAAACACAATTTTTCAACTTTGAAACCAACCAAAAATGTATGTTTTTTTCTTATGGTGTTTTCTTTTCTACAAAAAAATGTGACATTTTATTTAAAAAAATTCAATTTGGTGTCTGTTTCTTAAAAATGTTGTTCCCGAAAAGGATGGCTTGTTTTATTCTAAAAAACTCATCATTTTCGGATGCATTTTTTTTTAAATAAAATGTCACATTTTTTTGTAGAAAAGAAAACACCATTATAGTGTTGTTGGATATACACAGTTTTTTTCAAACTAAAATATTAATAGAAACAGGAAAAAAATGTATTAAAATTTAATTAAATTTCAAACAACTAGCATACGTGTTAAGTGGTTAAGCAATAATTTTTTTCTATTTAAATTTTGCTATTGGGATCCAGCCAGATCGGTCCATTAATCACTGATATTAGCAAAAAAAAAAAAAAAACAAAAAAACGAGTTCCTCTAATTGTTGTCATAAAATCCCCCTTTAGTGGTTGTTTTTTTGTTTGTTTTTTTTTTTTTCATTTTAATGTATAGACTTTTTTTGTTTTTTTTTTTATACATAAAAATGATTTGCGACTGAAATATAGAATGTTTTTTAAACTAAAAAATTTAGAGACATAACAGATTTTTCTCTTAATTCTGTTTGGTAATGTGTGTTAACGGGTGAGTGGTCTAAGACACTGCATTATGTTAGGGTATTGAAGGTTCGGCACATCCGAATACAGCATAGAAAATATTCCTGGAAAAAATTTAAGGAATAAGACTATAAAAGTATGAAGGCTTT
The DNA here is from genome assembly GCA_963931875.1 of Pollenia griseotomentosa. Lineage (NCBI taxonomy): Eukaryota > Metazoa > Arthropoda > Insecta > Diptera > Polleniidae > Pollenia > Pollenia griseotomentosa. Next base: position 16,129,581 of record OZ007561.1, read on the forward strand.
ATAAATTGTAATATGACTAACAATAAACATTCGAATTAATATGAACAATTGTTTTTTTATTAAGTTATAAAGGTTTGTATGTATGTTTGTTGAAATTATGTTTTAGGTTTATTTCTAGTTTTTGGAACTGACTAAACTTTTTATAACTTTTAAGTTCTTAATAAAATAAATATTTAAAAGGCATATATACACATTTTTTTTAATGCGATTTACGTCGTTTTAGTTTTCGTCTTCATTTTTGTGGAACGAATCTCGACGTAAGTCGAGGTATTACTGTAGCAAAAAAATTTTGTTTAGCACCATTTTTAAATTGTTAGCTTATTTTATTCTATTAATCGTTTTTAAATTATTTCTGCAAATGCTATAAATCTTTAAATGCAACTAAATATTTAAAAAAAATCTAAATAAAATTTATTACTTTAATGTAATCTTTACATTTACATCTAGACCTTGAAGACATCCCAGCAAACAAAACGAAAATGATTTGCAAAACATTGACACAATATACAAATACGTCTAAATCTCCGAAAAATACTTTTAAATAGGAATAAAAGGAATACTGGAATTTAAGAAAAAATATTAATTTTTTTTTTTTTTTTCATTTAGCCATTTCAGTTCACACTTAAGAAAATACAAATTATAAATATTGCAAAGAATCCCTAAAAATGTTAAGTTTCATTGATGGCCGGGATTTTGTATCTCTTTTTTAACAATTAATTCATTCGCCCTTAATAAATTATTTAAAATAAAATGTTTTCTCGAAATTTATTTTAAAATCTATAACATCAATAAAATTTTGCAACAAAATACTAAGAGAAGGACAAAAAATTTAAGTACAAAAAGTAGAATGATGTAAATTTTAGGAAGTCATAAATCTTTGAAACAAAAATAATGAAAAAGACATTTAAACAAACTGCGAAAAAGAAATAAAAAAAGCGAAATAGAAATCTAGTGGAAATGATAAAAATAAAAAACTAGTGAGAACAAAATAATTCAGAACCATCATTTTGTAGCCTTAACAACTGACCAGCATTTCCTGTGAACAAAAAAAAATATAATAAAAAATAACAAAAGGACATGCATATGCAAGCATTCAATAGAAAATAATTGCCAAATAGAAAAAGAAACGAAATCGCAAAAAAAGAATTGACTTTAACAATAAGATATTCGCCAATTTCCGTTACTAAATTCTTATGGAAAAAGACAAAATATTTCCATAGATTTATTTGTTTTGTAGAAGAAAAAAAGTAAAAATTCTTTTATTTCGTAAAAAAAAATGTCCAAAACATTGTTGTTTGTGTCAAAAGTATTTAAATTTTTAGTTTTTTGCTCTTTTCTCTTCTAATGCAGCCTGTTTGCCAAGAATTCCTGTTTATTACAAATAAATTTTGTTTGCTTAAAATCGTAGAAAAATTGCTTTGGCCTCTGCTGCAAGCGAAAATTCCTTTTTTAATTCAAACAACAAAAAAAAAAGAAAAAAAAATTGGAAGACAACAGAATATCATTCACTTTTCGCGCCCCATTAAATCTTCTGTTGTAATGAGTTTTAGGTAATTTGTCTTATTACTCCAAAAGCCGTAACAAAATCGTCCTTGTTTTAACTGCTAACAGCACAAGGATCTGTTGCAAAAACGAAAACATGTAAAGGATGCTAATTTTTTGTTTGTTAATTAGTTTATTTAGTCCTTGTGCTTTTTTTAATTTCTACAGGAGTTTTGGGATTTTTGTAACTTTGTATTGAAATTGTTAATTGTTTTAATGGCGGTTATAAATTTGAATTTCGTGGCATGTTTTTTCTGTTCGACTCAAATCAGTGTTATTTATGCATTTAACGTACAAGTGTAAACTTTAATAGAGACAATGAATATTTTTAACATTTGCTGTTTTTACAAGTCATTATGTTAATTAAGCTTTTTCATAAATAATGAAAATAAGCCTAAGTTATAAGTTTTTTTATAAAAAAATTTTTTTTTTCTTTAAGAAACTGTTTTAAATATGTATGTTTTTAAAACAGTCACGATGTCCAAAGAATTCCTTTTTTATTTGAAACAAAAACCAAATTTTAGCAAGAATTCTTTTGACATCGTCAAATAGGCAGTCAGAGTATCGATTGAAAAAACTTAAAAAGTGCCTTCTGTTGGCAACCCTACAAGAAATCAAGTTTTCTCTCATTTCTTTCTATCATTTTCTTAACACCAACGTGAAAAATGTGACTATTCGCTCATTCATTTCTTGTAGGGAAACTGTCTTGAAAGGTATCTTTTACTATTAAAGTTATGCAAATTTATTTTCACACGTTAAACACTTTCTAACCGGAATTGATAAATTTTTACCACAACTTTCTAAGGCTGGGTTTTTGAGATATCCGTTAAACTAGGTTTAGTTAATCTGAAAACAAATTTGTGTAGCCATTACCAAGTGTGTTGACAAAATTTTGACGGAACACCTTAGTTTTGCTTCAAATGTGGGGCTTTAATAAAATAATAAAAACCAATCACCGTACTTAATATAAACTGAAAGCGGGATAGACTTTAGCAAAAGTGAGATAAGAATTAATCTTAAACAGTGCTTGATTCAAGAATTTCTTAATTTGGTTTTACTCCCAAATTCGTACTTGAAATAATCCGAAAGTTATTGATTTGAATAAATTCTAACCTCAACACTTATTCCAGAGAACAAGATAGTGAAAGAATATTACTTATAACTTACTAACGCGTTTACACACATAAAAAAAATTCTCTAACATTTTTCACCAATTAAAGCATTAATCAAAAATAAAATCAGTTTTAAGCAAAAATGTAATCAGGTGAATTAAACATTTAATCAAGTGTTTAATCAAGTGAATTAAACATTTAATTTATACTTTTAATTTGTTAACTAGTGCAAATTGAATTTATTTTTAAGTAAAAATTACAAACTTTTTAAATGAAATCAATTTTTATTTTTTTCTGTGCATATGTTTTTTCACATTTGTCGTATTCTCCCCTCCGTTTACAGTAGATCTCACAATTATAACAGCAGTAAAATTTGTGTGTATTTAACTAAATAATTTTAACAAATAGAATCCGGGAATTTTTGTTTCTTACTTAACTTTTTAAACATGAAAATCATGAATGTTTTTCTTCTTGTAGTGTTGTTGTTTCTAAAACAAACTTTAACAAACCAACGTGTCTGCACGCATATAAAATGCAATGGTTTTCGAAAGTAAACCTATTTTTGATTGTTTTAAATACTTTGTGGTATTATTCGTACTTAAATTTTTAAGTACGACTCGTACTAAAAGTAAATGGAAAAAACTTAAATTTAATATGAGTTTTTTCTTTCTGTGTATGGATATCCCATTTCAAAACTTCTGCAGTATAAAGTGGACACGCAATAAAGTTAAAAAAATAGGTCGAAGTTTAAATTGCTTATGTCCGGTTTTGCAGATGAATTTTTTCTTTCGAAAAGATCAAACGATTTTCTTCAAGAATTACTTATCTGATTTTTGTTTGTTTTATTTGCTTCAAATTCAAAACAATAATTAAAAAAAAACAATTTTTCAAAAGCGGGGACACTTTAGTACCTGATAACTTTCAAATACAACAACAAATATTTGGCACACATACTCATATCTACTAAAGATATATTTAAGCTTAATATAAAGGACTTCGTCAAAATAGTTTTTTGGTATGTCCGCTTCACGAGTAATGCCTCATAAATATTTGTAGAAAACGTTTATTAAGAAATTTATTTTTTTTTAATAAGTTTTGAAAACTGCCTTTAATTTAATATTTATAATAAAAAAAAGATCTCTAAAGCTAGATTTACACGATTGAAATTTTCTTCAAAATTGCTCTTCAAAATGCTTCAAACTCGTGTAAACAGCAAAATTTTGAAGAAATTTGCTCTTCAAAATGCTTCAAATTCGTATAAACAGCAAAATTTCTTCAAAATTTGGCTGTTTACACGAGTTTGAAGCATTTTGAAGAGCAATTTTGAAGAAAATTTCAATCGTGTAAATCTAGCTTAAGTTTCTTCGTAAAGGCCTAAAGCTACGTAAATATTTTTTCAGACCGAATGCTGTGATATTAAAAAAGGTGGTCCAACCAAAACGCACGATGCTAAATGTTAATAAAACAAAAAATTTTCAGAGAATTATCTTAATATATTTTATTGTGATAGAGGGATTTATGACACTTATGTATGTAACAAAATATCGGCCAACTGCTCGCCACGGCTTCGGTGGCATACCTCTATCCGATGGTACATATTTTCTTGGCTTATTGACGTACACTTATTCTTTCAAATATCCCCAAAGAAAGAAGTCGAATGATCTCAATACACATGATCGTGACGGCCAATTAACATCGTCACGACGTGAGATAACACGGCCATTGAATTTCTCGCGCCAAAAAGCCATTGTTTCGTTGACTGTGTTGCAAGTGGCACCATTTTGCTGAAACCACAAATTGTCCATGTCCATATACTCAATTTCCAGCCACAAGAAGTCTGTTTTCATCTCGCGATAGCGAACATCATTCGCGGTAACTGCTTGGCCGACCACAATTTCGAAGAAGTACGCCGCCAGCCCATAAGCCGTACCAAACAGTCACTCTTTGTGGATGCATCGGCTTTTCAACAATCACTCGTGGACTCTCATTTGCCAAACTGCGTAAATTCTTAAAGAATCCGCTGAGGTGAAAGTGTGCCTCGTCGCTGGAGATGAAGTGCACGAAATGCATTTTGATTTGAACTACCATTTTCGTAAAAGGCTTTAACAATCGTAACGCGCTGCTCAATTGGTTACCGTTCGATGGTTAAATTTGCAAACATTGAAACAAAGTAATGTCAAACTAAGTTGGGCAAAAAACCTAATGTTAAGGTGTGACCCACAATTAAGAACGTGCATTATGGTTTGACCACCCTTTAAATAGAATTTAATGTATATTTACTGCCACAAACAAATAACTTTTAAAACAGATGATGTTTGTCAGTTCAAAATAGAACACGCTCTAATTAAAAATGTTTACACTGCAAATTCGTGCTGACATTTACATAAGCATTTTTTTACAATCACACTGCTTACTAAATATCGTCTAAAACCACCTTAAGTGAATTGGTAGAACAAAATGTGTTTCTATTGAAAAAAATGTTAGAACAATATTCCTACCTAGAGCTGTCGTCGTTTTATAAATTGTAAATACTTTTCAGTTTTTTATTTTCTATAAAAAACAATAGTGGCAAAGCAATAATAAATTGTGATAACATTAAAAAATAACGTCGTTAAAAAAATTTTTTTTTAAGTGTGAATACATTCTAGCTTAACCCGGTGCGCTTCGCTACCCCAATTGAAATACAAATTTTTTAAAACAGATCTCGATTGAGAACAATGTAGCAAATTAAGAAACTTCTACTGTTATGTTTCTCCATATATTCAGACATATAAATTGTCCTTGTGTGGGAAATTCAACGTTAACTTTTTTATTTCAGCTCGCTGTTTGACAGATATTTTGTATTGATAACCAACCTATTTGTTCAAAATTTTGAAACTTTTACTGTTAGCGTTCTCCAAATATACAGGTATTTATACTCTTACTGTATGGAAGGTGCCACGCCCACTTGAAAACTTACAAATATTTATAGCCTAAGTTAAGTGCCGGAGATTACTGTTAAAATGTTAAAAAAAACCGGCTTAGTAGTCCATATGGAACAAACAAACAAACGCATTTTCATTTTTATAGATATGTTGATAAAATAAACAAAGCTAAAAAATTTGTTAAAAACATAAATTAAAATTACACCCACATATGCATATGTATACATAAAACTTTCAAACTCATATACAGAAATATGTATCCATTAAGAAATCCAAACCAATATCGGTCTTCTATACTCATACATACATATTTTATTGTATCATATTATAAAGAGAGGAAACAACAAAAACAATTTTTAATTTTCACGAAACACAAACAAATTTTGTCAATCATAAAAAAACAAATTTACAAATTAAATATTTTTGTTGTTTGCTACTAAAGTTAAATTTTGCTACTATAAACAAAAAGAAAAAAGCAAAACTATTAAACATGATCACAAATACACTTGTGGCTTTTTGGTAAAAGCATTTATGAAAATCGACAAAACTAATGAAAAATAGATTTCTCGGTTTTCGCAATTGACCTTAAAAAAAACGTTTAAGTTTTTTTGTCATACGTGTAACTCTTACACACAATTTATAAAATATTTAAATGAATTTGCCAAAACAAAAATTTATGGCTTTTTAATTTATATAGTGGGGGAAAAAAGTTGCCAAACAAATTTATATTTACCATTAATACGATTTCTGTATGACGTGCTCAATTCCCAATTTTTCATATTTGATAAATACACTGAAATTTATTGTTGAGGGAAACCTTTTTCTAAGATTTTAGAAAAGCTAAAAATATTATACGAATAAAACCCTAAAACGAATAAGAATTTTAAACACTCAAAGTCTTACTTGTAACAATATCAAAGCTTAAACAAAACACCAACAATAAACAGTGAGTTTATCTTTTCTTACATCCCCCTACAATTATATTGATATTATATATTCAGCCTGATTACGGTTGGCGTTGGCGTATACGCCAGAGTCGTTTTTTGTAGTAGAATAAAGAAGACAGGTTGTGTGTTACTTTAATCTACAACAAAAAACGACTCAGGAGTATACGCCAACGCCAACCGTAATCAGGCTGATTGTATTTACATGGTTTTGAAACATTTGTTATTAGGGGGAAACATTTTTTAAAATTAGCGTTTTATTAAAATTTTTTACAAAAGGCTTATTTTCATACAAATTTTTTATTTATAGTAAATTTAATCCAAATTTTCAATATTTTTAATTAGGCTTAAGTTCATTAAATTTAATTTGCATTAAATTATTTTTATGAAGAAAGGAATTTTACAAAATGAAAATTAATTAAAATTGTTATTGATATTCCTTCATTCTTGACCGTGGCCGGGGCTCGAACCCTGGTCGGCAGGTTACCATGACATGTTTCGGTCGCAACCACTCGATCTTCTCAAATGGATTTGCCGTTTTACACTCGCAGCCATCGACGACTGCTGACGTCAATAGTCAATCATCAATCCTTAAACCAAATTGTATTTTAACCTTTGGTAGATCGAAATTTGCTTTTTTGAATGATTATCCATTTTTAATTGATTTTACATGTTTTTCCTTACTTCTGTTTTTTCGTACTTTTGTCAAGAATTTTTCTTGAAGTCCAAAGTACATTTTTTTTTTTTTTTTTTTTTTTTGACCCGGCCGCGGTCAAGAATGAAAGATTATCAATAACAATTTTAATTAATTTTCATGTTCATGTATTAAAAACCATAAATAGTTCAACAAAATAACCACAATACTAATTATTATAGTAAATTTTCATAAAATTTGCTATTTATATATAGTAAATAAAATAATAATTAAAAATAGCTAAAGGCTAAATTAATTCATGGCTAAAAAATGTAATGGAGTCTAGCGAGTAAATTTGCAACACTGTTTGGATGTTTACTTAAATAAAGTAAAAAGTTTTCTTAATAAAATAAAATAATTTTTTTATTTCTAATAACTTTTTTCATGGTATGATTTATTTGGTATTCGTTTTTTAAAAATGTGTTGCTTTCTAAAAGGGCAGAATATTTTATATTAAAAAATTCACCCTTTCTCCGCGTATAAATCGCCAGTCTTGATAGTGCACTGTAAAAAAGAAGACTTCGGTTTATATACGGGACTATTTTTACAACGGCGAAGATTGCCTCAAAGAGCAACAAAGCTACGATAAAATTGCAAAAATTCAGAAAAGATTGGAAAAATTACAAATAGTATTGTTACAGGGTTGGCGAGACATTTTATACATTCAACTTTTTAAAAAATAATATTTTTTGCGTAGAAAAGAAATTACCATAAGCATACGGAAGTTCTAATTTGCGTCAAGGATTGAAAACTTAATTTTGTCAAAGATTGATAAACACTTTGCTTAAAAATTAACCAATTGCTATGCAATTAAAGTTTTTAAAGTTCAAATTACTTTAACACTCTCTGTATTAAAAAATGTCAAACTTAACTGTCTCAATTCTTAAACTTTATTCCTACTACCGAAATTCATATTCATATAAAATTAATCAACACTTTTTTTGTCAGCATTTTTAACTTTCATGGTTTTTTGAATAGTCAGATAGTTTATAAGGACAACTAAATGTCATCTACAAGTACTCAATATCTAAGTCGTATAGTTAATCAAGCTAGGTTATTGCAACTGTCACACACACGTTTATCTATTCAACTTAAATACTTATGTGTGTTTGTTTCAAATTAGCAAATGTACTTTGAAATAATTTTAAATGTCCTAACAACATTTTTGTGTTAACACCTTAGATAAACATAACTTAGCCGCCAATGAGTCTTAAATTATAAATGTTTTAATGAAAACAGAAATTTAATACTCACTTAATCTCCTATAGTATATCATTTAAATCCCCCCTTTTAGTTTTAAACATAGATAAAAATAAGTTTCATTCAAAGTTTTCAAATTTCATTAACTTTAAAAAACAAAAATCAAATTTTTTCTTTAAAAAACCCCAACATAAAAAAATTTCCGAAATAAATCAAAACGTATCGATTAAAAAAATAAACTGAATTTATTTGCTATTTATAGTAAATTTTAATAAAATTTGCTATTTATAGTAAATTTTCATAAAAATTGCTTCATATTTATAGTAAATTTTAATAAAAAAAATTGCTATTTATAGTAAATTTTAATAAAAAATTGCTATTTGAAGAATATTTTCATAAATATTTATTACTATTTATAGTTCATTATCATAAAATTTGCTATTTGTAGTAAAATTTCACGTCAAAAATTGCTATTTATAGTAAATTTGAATAAAAAATTGCTATTTATAGTAAATTTTAAAAAAAAATTGCTATTTATAGTAAATTTTAATAAAAAATTGCTATTTATAGTAAATTTTAATAAAAAATTGCTATTTATAGTAAATTTTAATAAAAATTGCTATTTATAGTAAATTTTAATAATAAATTGCTATTTATAGTAAATTTTAATAAAAAATTGCTATTTATAGTAAATTTTAATAAAAAATTGCTATTTATAGTAAATTTTAATAAAAAATTGCTATTTGTAGTATATTTTCATAAAAATTGCTATTTGAAGTATATTTTCAAAAATATTTATTACTATTTATAGTTCATTTTCATAAAATTTGCTATTTGTAGTAAAATTTCACGTCAAAAAATGCTATTTATAGTAATTGCTATTTATAGTAAATTTTAATAAAAAATTGCTATTTGTAGTATATTTTCATAAAAATTGCTATTTGAAGTATATTTTCATAAATATTTATTACTATTTATAGTTCATTATCATAAAATTTGCTATTTGTAGTAAAATTTCACGTCAAAAATTGCTATTTATAGTAATTGCCGTCAGCCAGATGGGGACACAGGGGGACTAACATGCATCTTTGTGATCGTGCCGTAACTGTGTCTCACTTCTGGAAGTGCGACTATACCCTCCACGTGGGGACGGCTGGTAACAGATCCTCAGCACGGTCATGTCTCTGCTCTGGATGCTGGCTAATGGTAGTCGGGCGGAGAGAAGACAACTCTACAAAAAATCACCCCAATCCAAGGTGGAACAGCTTACGCCGATGGATGCATGGCCAGAGGGGAGTTTGGTCGTTAGTAAGCGGACTCTGGATACAGGTCGACCTCCAGTTTAAACTTAGACTTCTCATGGTACACGGGCTCTGCCATGGGTGACCATATCCATCCCTACATTATAAAAAATATTAATGGATACGACTTTTAATGAAAAAAATGAGTTGGATGATACTCTAAAACCATCAACCACCAACATTAGCGGAGCCATTGGGCACGTTAACGCTGGTACCAAACTTCAGGAAGCGAACAGATGGTTCGTGAATGAAGGAGCTGAGGAAATGACCTCAGCAGTTGGAAATCCGCAGCAAGGGGTACTGTCTTCTAGCTCGGTGAACCCAACAAGCAAACTGACAACCGACAACAATGGCAGCGCCACTGGGCAAGCAGTTGGAGGTACCAACCTGGAGGCGGAGGACAAAAGGTCCAAGGAGGCGGCAACTTGTGCCGCGACCGAAATGCCTAGAACAACACAAGAGGAGATAATGTCCTCTGGCTCTGACACCGAAGTCGCTGAGCAGGATGATGCTTACAGCTTGAACTCGGTGAAGTCTGGCAGCACAGTGCGAGGCGTAAATTTACAGGGACTTAGCCTGGAATCCGGAATGGGATTCGTTAAGCTCAATTCTAGGGAGCGGCGGTTATTTAAAGCTGCTTTAAAAAAAGGACTGTCGAGGGAAGACGCCTTAAGGGACGCCACAAGGGCTCCGGCAGTCGCAACACTAAAGAGGGAACGATCGGAAAACTCTCCCTCTACTGGAGCTCCGGCAAAGCGTGCTTGTGAGAGACAGACATATGCCCAAAAGGTCCAGACGCCAAAGGGCGTTAGACTGGGTTTTGTCTCAGCAACTGAAGCTCCGTCACTAACTGCCGACCAGATCGAAAGGATCAAAAATACGATTCTTCAGGCGGTTATTGAGAAAGCGGGAACTTTCAAACCACAGTTTGAAAGCTGTCTACGGCGCACCGACTGGTTGATGCTTGTGTGCGTCAACAATGAGACGGCGGAATGGACTAAGTCCAACCTTGCTTACATCAAGGAGAAATCAGGAGTGGAATGTAAGATCGTCCTTGAGGAAGAATTCCCCCGCACGCATTTTGTGAGAGGATACTTCCCTCATAGTCTTGAGCTGTCCAATGAAAAGCCTTCATAGCGGCTCAGAATGACTTGGCTGCAACTCATTGGGCAGTGGCTCAAAGACAAGTACATGGCGAATTCCTCCATCTTCGTCTGGCAGTTGATACTTGCTCCTACCAGAAGCTTGTGAAGATGGGAGGTAAGGTCAGCTACTGCTTTGGGCAGGTGAGACTGCACCTTAAGAACAATGGTTCGAAGGATGGTGGCAAGAAAAAGGACGAAAAGCCGGCGGAGGATGCGGCAAAAAAAGCTGGCAAATCGTCGCCAATCAGAGGACAAAAGTCCGCCCTTGATGATGGCCCGTCTACCAGCAGGGCAGCTTATGCTCGCGGGAATAAACGGGCAGACAAGGGAAGTGTGGCGGTAACAGTCCGAAGGCCTCAACCCCCGGCCAAAAGCAGCACACCCAACCCTGGGGAAAGATTAGAGAAATCGACCAAAGGGTCGCGAGGGAAGGGACCCCGACGTAACCGGTTGGGGGATTTAGTGCAGCGGTCCATCAGGGATAGCGATGGGCACCATTAGGGTGCTACAGGCAAACCTGCACCACGCCAAAGGGGCGTCGGCCACGCTGTGCAGGATCTTTGCCGAAGAAAACATCGGTCTTGCGCTTTTGCAGGAGCCATGGATCAATAGTGGCCGGATCCGGGGACTACAATCCCAATCAAGTAAGCTGATATATGATCGGTCAGTGGACAAGCCGCGCGCAGCGTTGCTTGTCGACAATTGTGTTGACATAATTCCATTGACTAATTTTATTTTCAGAGATCTGGTGGCAGCACAGATGATTATACCCACTGAACGGGGGTCGTCGGAGATCGTCGTTGCGACGGCCTATTTCCCCGGCGAAGAAGATTTAGCCCCACCAAAAGAGGTGGCGGACCTGGTGCAGTATTGCGGTATGCATGGAAAGCAGCTTATCCTGGGCTGCGATGCCAATGCCCATCACACCGTTTGGGGTAGCAGCAACATCAACAAAAGAGGTGAGTTACTACTGGAATATTTGGTAGGTACGAACTTAGATATAGCCAATGTCGGCTGTAAGCCGACCTTTATTAATGCGATCAGGGAGGAGGTATTAGACCTTACACTGGTTAGCGGCGCTTTGCGCGATTCAATTCGTAACTGGAGGGTTACGGATGAGGCCTCGCTGTCAGACCATCAACATATTAGGTTTGACATACCGGGGGGGGAGGATTTGCGTAGAGGCGCTTACAATCCCAGACGAACGGACTGGAATGAGTTCAGGTCCCTTGTGAACCGGAAGGCTGAGCTCCTAATGACAGATATCGGGTCTGTTGATGAGATTGAGCTAGCAGCCAACCTTGTTGAAGAAACATTGCTCTCCTCCTTTCGAGGGAGTACGACATTGCGACCCTTAAGCTCCAGCCGTAGGACTCCATGGTGGAATGAGACGCTCGAGCAGAAGCGGAGGCATGTCAGGAGGTTATTCAACAGGGCAAAACGGACCAAAAACTGGCAGGAGTACAAAGGTGCCCTAACGGAATATAACAAATCCTTACGTAAATCCAAACGGGATTCATGGAGGAACTTTTGCAGTAGTGTTGCGAGCCTTCCTAGCGCAGCAAGACTTCACAGGGTAATGACCAAGGGACACTCAAATGGAGTGGGTCTGGTGGAGGGAACAGATGGTTCCTTCACGACAAACCGCAGGGAGACATTGGAAACCTTGCTAAGAGTACACTTTCCGGGCTCGACTATTGTGGATGATACTGGACACACAAATGTCGAGGCGGCAATCCCGGGGACTCGCCGGGCTAATGGGTTAGCCGGTAGGATTTTCGATGAAGACAGGGTACGGTGGGCAGTTGGCTCGTTCGGCCCATTCAAGTCACCAGGAGGTGACGGAATCTTTCCTGTATTGTTACAGGAGAGTCTTGATATGATAGTAGGGCCTCTGATTAGTCTTTTTAGGGCAAGCTTCACCTGGGGATACATTCCGACCACTTGGCGTACGGTCAGGGTTGTATTTATTCCCAAAGCTGGCAACAGGCCGCTGGAGAAGCCGAAATCCTATAGACCTATCAGCCTTACTTCATTTTTGCTCAAGACTGTTGAGCGGCTACTGGACCTGCACATCAGGGAAAAACTGCAGGTTTCCACGCCACTGCATCGAACGCAGTTTGCTTATCAAAAGGGTAAGTCAACTGAGGTGGCATTGCATCATCTGGTTGCGCAGATAGAAAAGGCACAACGTAATGGGGAAATCGCATTGTGTGCATTTCTTGACGTGGAGGGTGCCTTTGACAACACGAGCTACGGTTCTATCACGGACGCTCTGGCGCGGAAGCGGATAGACGAGCTCACGATCAACTGGATCGGGGCTATGTTGAGGGGAAGAAAAATCACTGCCTCCTGGAATGTCACTAGTGTCAGCATCAGTGCTGTTAGGGGTTGTCCACAGGGGGGGGTGCTATCACCTTTATTATGGTGCCTGGTGATTGATGATCTGCTGGTCAAGCTCGAGGGATATGGCCTTCGGGCCATTGGCTATGCGGACGACCTGGCAATAATGGTGACTGGAAAATTCGAGAGCACCATCACTGAGGTGATGCAGGGTGCTCTCAATATGATTCTTGGATGGTGCCATGAAAGGGGGTTGAGTATCAACCCTAACAAGGCGGTCGTGATACCGTTCACGAGGAGGTACAACTACAGGCTTGAGAGGCTAGTAGTGGACGGAATTGAGGTTGAGTATTCCAATGAGGTCAAATATCTGGGAATAATTCTGGACAGACGGCTCAATTGGAACTCGCACTTGGATCAAACCCTCGGAAAGGCGGTAAGGGCCTTCTGGGCATGCAGGGGCTTCTTTGGGAGAACTTGGGGTTTTAGTCCAAGTATGGTAAGGTGGCTATACTTTATGATGGTCAGACCTATAATAACCTACGGATCATTGGTATGGTGGCCTAAGATTCGGCAGGAGACTGCAAGGAGGAAGTGCAACAGGCTGCAGCGGATGGTGTGTCTTGCCCTGACGGGGGTTATGCGCACATGTCCCACAGCAGCACTTGAGGTTATAGTGGGCATATTGCCACTACACATCCATATAAGGAAGACTGCCATGTCCGGTCTCCTTAGGATTAAGCTAACATCGGGACTTGCTGAGGTCCAGGGGCATGCTAGCTTGATGGACATGGCTCCGGGTCTATCTGTCTGTACGAGGGCAGACATAATGACCACGGAACTGGTCTTCAACAGAAGGTTCAGGGCAATCGTTCCGGACGAAAGGTCCTGGAGTGATGGGAATCCATGTCGGGGAAACCATGAATTGCACTGGTATACTGACGGGTCAAAATCGGAGCACGGAGTTGGTGCAGGGGTTTTTGGACCTAATACACGACTCTCGATGGCAATGGGCGAATCGCCGAGTGTTTTTCAGGCCGAGATTTGCGCCATTGATGTGTGTTGCGGCAACATTCTGGATAGGGGAATGGTTGGCGGCAGTAATGTGATTTTCACTGATAGCCAAGCGGCCATTAAAGCACTCTCTTCTTGGAGAATGTCCTCGAGGCTGGTGGCGGAGTGCCGTGAAAAGCTACAGGAGCTGGGAACAAGGAGCAGATTGACGCTCTGCTGGGTGCCAGGGCACTCAGGGATCCCGGGTAACAAAATGGCTGATGAGCTGGCCAGGGCTGGTTCTAACGCGCGGATGATAGGTCCCGAGCCCTTCTGTGGACTAAGTTGGGCAGGGGTCCAGTCCGTCATGGAGGACTGGGCTCTGGACGAACATAGGGGATACTGGGTATCGCTTCCGGGAATGCGTCAGGCAAGGAGATTTATCTCCCCCGGGAATGTAATGAGGACGAATGGTCTCGGCAGACGGGATCTGCGACTGCTGGTGGCCTATTTGACTGGTCACCACACGATCAAATACCACCTTTATCGGATGGGCCTGGCTGAGGATCAGGAATGCAGACTATGTCTAGACGGGGACGAGACGACGGAGCATGTACTGTGTGACTGCCCGGCGCTGGCATGGGCCAGAAGAAGGCACTTGGGGCATGGGACAATGTGTGCGTCCCGAATCGGTAATATATCGGCAAGGGCCCTAGTTGGGTTCCTATGGGAAGCGGAGGGACTTTTGGCCAGCTAAGGGGAGTGGGTACAATAGACCTGACCTGGTCGCGGTACCTGTCACTGTGGGGAAACCTCCCCGCTTTATTGTGGAAAAAAAAAAAAAAAAAAAAAAAAAAAATTGCTATTTATAGTAAATTTTAATTAAAAATTGCTATTTGTAGTATATTTTCATAAAAATTGCTATTTGAAGTATATTTTCAAAAATATTTATTACTATTTATAGTTCATTATCATAAAATTTGCTATTTGTAGTAAAATTTCACGTCAAAAATTGCTATTTATAGTAATTGCTATTTATAGTAAATTTTAATAAAAAATTGCTATTTGTAGTATATTTTCATTAAAATTGCTATTTGAAGTATATTTTCATAAATATTTATTACTATTTATAGTTCATTTTCATAAAATTTGCTATTTGTATGTACTAAATTTGCTATTTGTAGTAAAATTTCACGTCAAAAATTGCTATTTATAGTAAATTTGAATAAAAAATTGCTATTAATAGTAAATTTTAATAAAAAATTGCTATTTGTAGTATATTTTCATAAAAATTGCTATTTGAAGTATATTTTCATAAATATTTATTACTATTTATAGTTCATTTTCATAAATTTGCTATTTGTATGTACTAAATTTGCTATTTGTAGTAAAATTTCACATCTACTTTTGTCTCTTACTGTACAATTTTCCTTATCGCAAGTAACCAAATAAACGGGTGTTTTCTTTCTTTGTGAACAGAAAATTTTTTATAAAGTTCCCTTTAAACAAATATTTATTTGATTTTTTTTATCACATCATATTTTCATATCAATTTTTATTAAGATATTATTGTAACTTTGCCATGAGAAAGATATTTTTCTTTATTGGGTTTTATGCACAAATGCATTATTTAATTTTTGTTCAGATATTTAAGACATAAATTCATGTCATGAATATTCATAGTTGTTATTTAACTTTTACAAGATTTTTTGTTGGGTGCCTTTTGGCAGTTTTTAAGGATGGAAGGGATATTTTCTCTGCTGGATGTTGTTAAATTTGTATTTTCTCATATTCATATAAACAAATAACAAATAATAAAAAAAAATTTTTTTCTCTTATTTAGTCGGCTTTCATTTTTGTTGCTTCGGATATTCATGTTTTATTTGTTTGTGTTGTACAATTGTTGTTTGTTTTATTGTCATTTTGTAGAATTTGGAAAATATTTATGGGGCGCCAAATTGTCGTGACATGAGCTTAGAAATATTAAGATATTTTTTAAGAAAAATTTAAATATATTTAAATTTGCATGTTCATTTATACGATACTTTTGTATTTCAAATCTAGTAATTTTTCCGTAATAGAACTAAATATATATAATAATTTATTTATTTACGCACCTACAAACATACATACTCGTATAATGAAAATAAGGCAACTTTTTTGACGAAATAAGAAGAAGCCTCCTTGTTAATGTTCTCATTAAGCTGGAATTTAGGCACAACAGGACTGAAGATCCCAGATTAAGTGCTAGTTAAGAATTTGGGGCGTACATTATTCATGCAAAATTTTATTTAAGCGTTTCGTGGTTAATCAGTTCTTTTTCAAATATGCTTGAACTATTTGCATACCCTTGTCCAGAGGTGATGGGGTTAAGTTTGTATTCAGTTACATCGGTCTACAAATGGCAAGAAAACAAGATCGTGCGATTAAAACAGATTGGATTATAGTGGGGTTATGAGAAGTCATTGGTTTATGCGAATTGAAAATTTTGAAAATTGGAACTTCAGAGAATGCTACAATCGAATCAGCCTCAGAGACCCTAATGCCAAAAATTCTATTTAAACACTAAAGCCAGATATAAAAAATATATCGTTAGGTGAAAAAAGTTTGCTTGTAAATCGAATTTTTCCATTTTTAACGATAATACAAGTTATAAAAGACTTCCATGGAAATTTTGAGTTAACTTTAAAACTAAAATAAAATAAAGTTTTTCATTGCCAAAGGATGTTGTCTGGGCCCTGTTTCTCAAAACTACAAATAACAAATCTACAAGTAAAAAATATTTGAAACAAAAACAAAAATTGTAAAATTGATGCTTTTTTAACGTATTTTACTCGTAGATTTGTAATGTGTGTGAAGATAAATACGTATTTAACTAGCGGAGACATCCACCACAATTTCTTAACAGCAACTATTTGCAGTTAACATTGCACTTAACAGTGCTACTGAAATAGAATAAAGTGTATTTAGGACGATTTTTAGTTTAATGGAACCGGTTGCACATAAGAATATAGATCTTAATAGGATTCTGGTAGTGGGAAATCTTAAATAATTTTGGAATTTCAGAAATTCAGATTTGAAAAATTTCGTTTTTTACGAAAATTTCTGGGGAGGATAAGTGACCATTTTGGAAAAATATGGAATGTTACTAGCAACACACTATATGGAAATGGTGCTCCAAGGGGTCCTCTTTAGTTCCCTATTAGTGGTATATCTGGAATAATTATGGAAATTCAGAAAATTGAATTTTAAAAAAGTGCTATTTTGAAAAATGTTAAAAGAGGACTTTATGGACATTGGCCAATTTGGAGAAATGGTGATAGTTACTAATATTACACCATATAGGAATGGGGGAGAAGAGAGTCCTAAAGAGGATTCTGGTAGTGGGAAATCTGAAATAATTTTGGAATTTCAGAAATTCATATTTGAAAAATTTCGTTTTTTAAGGAAATTTCTGGGGAGGATGTGTGACCATTTTGGAAAAATATGAAATGTTACTAGCAACTCACTATATGGAAATGGTGCTCCAAGGGGTCCTCTTTAGTTCCCTATTAGTGGTATATCTGGAATAATTATGGAAATTCAGAAAATTGAATTTTAAAAAAGTGCTATTTTGAAAAATGTTAAAAGAGGACTTTATGGACATTGGCCAATTTGGAGAAGTGGTGATAGTTACTAATATTACACCATATAGGAATGGGGGAGAAGAGAGTCCTAAAGAGGATTCTGGTAGTGGGAAATCTGAAATAATTTTGGAATTTCAGAAATTCATATTTGAAAAATTTCGTTTTTTACGGAAATTTCTGGAGAGGATTTGTGACCATTTTGGAAAAATATGAAATGTTACTAGCAACACACTATATGGAAATGGTGCTCCAAGGGGTCCTCTTTAGTTCCCTATTAGTGGTATCAAAATGCAACCAAATTATTCAAAAAAAATTTTTAATTTAGTACATTTTTTAATAGAAAATGTGTAAAATTCTACTTTTTTTGTCTAACCGAGAACCTGTTCAAGAGAAATTTTTTATTTATTTTCTTTTATTTTTAAAACGCTTGTTATAAAACTCACTACACTATGATAAGCTGTTGCTTAAAATTCCGTGCAATTGTGTCGCACAGAAAACATAAATGTGAGTAGAAAGATTTCGCAAGTTTTCCGCAACATAAACAGATTCAACTATTTTTGTATAAAGAACAGTTTGGGTTTAGGAAAGAACACTCAACGATACATCAAGTGAAAAGACTTGTAAACATAATAACTACAAATAAAAATTATCGTAAAAGTACCGGAATAGTTTTCCTGGATATAGAGAAAGCTTTTGATTCCATATGGCACAATGGAATTATCTTCAAACTTAATAAATTTGGTTACACAATATATATACAAAATATTATAAAAAGTTTTTTATCTGAAAGATACTTTGTGGTAAATGTAGATACTGAAAAATCTACAAAAAGGCCCGTCCCTGCTGGTGTTCCCCAAGGTTCAATTCTGTCACCAACTTTGTACTCGATATACACTTCAGACTTCAAAGCACTAAGAAATCAAACTTCAGCCTTTTACGCAGATGATACTGCATTGATAACAAGTGGAAAACTCTCGAATGCAATAGTTAAAAATATGAAAAATGCTCTAATCAATGCTGAAAAATATTTTAACAAATGGAAAATTAAAATAAATCAGGGAAAAACTCAGGCAACGATTTTTCCATTTAATAAATCGCCAAAAAGAATTCCGCAAATTACACTTTGTATGCAGGGAACTGAAATTCCATTACTCGACACAGTCAAATACCTGGGAGTTGTCCTTGACAAAAAGCTGACGTTTAAGCAGCATATTTTTCAAGCGGGAGACAAAGCACTAAAATGCGGAAGAGCTCTTTTCCCACTGCTAAATCGAAAATCGAAACTGAATCGTAAAAATAAAATTTTATTATATCGTATGTGTATACGACCAATAATGACATACCGCTGCCAGGTTTAGTCAACCAAATGCGCCAAAACTTATCTTAAAAAGTTGCAGGTTATCCAAAATAAAAACTTAAAGATTATATTTAACCTCCCGAGAAAACTTTCTACCACTTTGTTGCATACCAACTACAAGCAAGAATTGTTGAAACACGTTATTAATAAGGTAACAACAAGATTCGAAGACAGGATCAGGTCTTCAAGATTTGATTTAATAAGAAATTTGTAAAATTATCTTATTTTCTGCAACTTCTGAAAAGAAGATGTGAGAAAGAGTTAATATTAAAATTTCTTTGATAACTCAATGGTTTTTTCCTATCTTTTTACCTAAATATGTACAAATATATTTTAAAATGTGTTTTAGTGTAAAAATATATAAGTAATTTATTTGTTGCAATACTTTTAGTAAAATCTCGAATATTGTAGATATTAAATATATATTTATTTTAAAACTGTAATACTGATAGATTAAATAAATAAAAAAAAAAAAAAAAAAAAACTATTTTTGTATGTCAACAATTATTTTTACAGAAATTTTTTTATATTGAGTTTCACAACATTTCGCACGAAAAACTGAACAGAATACCAGGCTTATTATTAAAAATGCTAAATCGACAAAAAAAGTGCTAAATTGTTCTACAGTGCAAAATAAAAGTGTTAGTTTTGTAGCATTGATTTTTATGAATATAATAAAAAAATTACATTTGCAATTTATTTTACATATTCATTTTGTTTAATATAAACACTAATTCTAATGTGACATTATTAAATGTTTTATGACGATTTATTTTCTGAGAAATATGTTGCATTAATGTAAAATGTTCTACATTTTTGTGTTCGTTTGTACAAAAAATAAAACTGTGGGAAATATTTTCAAGTTCTTTTGTGAATAAGTTGATGAAAAACATGCAAAACATGTTGCATATTTTACTCTTACTTTTATTTAAGGGGTTTATCTTACTTTGTTTGTAGAAACAATGTTTTATTTTCTTTGTCATAATTCATACCGCTCATAATTTTGTAAAAAGATTGTTTTAGAACAAAATATAAAAATATTTACATATTAAAATTAAAAAAAATCTATGTATATTATAATCGTTTTAATTTTTCGAAGCTATTATTGATGTCAATATTTGTTGCCAAACCGTTACAGCGTGCAGAAACCGCTCAAATAGCCTTAAAAATCGCTCCTGAATTACATTTATGATAAAAGTGTAATAGTTGTAAATAAAATCAGCTTATTTTGTTCTATTGAAGTTGCACAACATGTAACACTTCGAGTGATTATAGGTAACATTAGAAAGTATTACATGTATA
The DNA here is from genome assembly GCA_963931875.1 of Pollenia griseotomentosa. Taxonomy (NCBI): domain Eukaryota; kingdom Metazoa; phylum Arthropoda; class Insecta; order Diptera; family Polleniidae; genus Pollenia; species Pollenia griseotomentosa. Next base: position 16,150,064 of record OZ007561.1, read on the forward strand.
TACTGTTACATATTTTTCTCAGAAAATAAATCGCCATTAAATAAAGTTGTTACAACTGTTTCAAATTTCAATTATGTCATTTTCATCTTCTTTATATACCAACTCATTTTGGTACTTTTCAGATGAACCGATTTTTACAATATCGTCCGATATGTTTAAAGTGTGGCAACAAACGTTTTGCACCTTCTCTTATGCGTATAACTGAACATAACAGTTCTGTTTTCATTCTAGTTCTTAGCAAGGTCTATCCAATAGGTTTTTGGTCCAGTAGGAGGTTGCCTTGCTGAACTTTCTGAATAGCTGATGGTTTTTTGTCCCAATGTCTGAGAAAACATTCATTTGCTTCTGTAAAGCCCGACAATCATTTTTGTAGTGTGGCGAAATTGTTTTTGTTGATAGTATGATCAGAGAATCAAACTTCGATCTAAGCATCACATACAAATTTACAAATAGAAAATAATTGCAATTGATATTTCGGAATAAGTATAAAAGACAAAGGTGACAGAATTCCAACTGGCATTGCTAATTGGTAATTGCGTTTGATGCGAAAACTTTTATGTGATTTAAAAAAAAATAAATATGCTATACTAGCACTAAGCACTTTTTTCGAAATTCTTAGTGCTACTTCAGAAAAAATGTGCTAAATCTAGCATTAAAAGTGCTAAACTGGCAAGCCTGCTTACGGCATTAATTGGAATGGATTAATTCTAATGGTATTAAGTGTGTGGGGTTTTTTTCTGGGCCACTAGTTGCATAATATGAAATTGTTGTGTTCAGTATTTTGGTTTAAAAAATATGGATTGAATCATTTCAAAAAGTAGTCAAGCTACACAAAATTCCAAAATTGAGTTATTGGGCGATTACTGTTTTGTAAAGGTACCTTTAGATACATCGTTTAATGCAAAAAAAAAAAAATCAAATATGTCCCCAAGTGATGGTGAAGTAAAGGAGAGAAAACCTTGTTTCAGTTTTGTAAAAGTAATTTTAAGATTTCTATAAAAATTCCTTTCTTCATAAAAATAATTTAATGAAAATTAAATTTGATGAACTTAAGCCTAATTAAAAATATTAAAAAATTTGGATTAAAAACCATAAATAGTTCAACAAAATAACCACAATACTAATTATGGATTTCTATTAAGTATTTTATGATTTACTAAAATTCAAAAACTGTTAGCGACTGGTTTTTCAAATAAACGATTTAACTATCCCGCTTCTAAAATTAGTTAAATGTTTAGGGCCATTATTACTACTTGCCGTTAGTTAAAGGAAGGTTTTTGTCGGACTCATAACAAATCTTTTAATATTTTAACTAAACTTTAACCTTCCTAGTAGGAAAAACTTGCCTTTAACATATTCTCACTTTAGTTTTATATGTTGGACAAAATCCTACCTTTAACTCTCGGCAAGGTATAATAATGGCACTTAGCCTTGTATATTTTTTATTTGTTATAATTTCGAAAAGATGCAAAAATTAGCATAAATTGATTTTAAATAATACAATGGGCTACATTAAAAAAGTGGTCAAGTTACAACTTTTAGGTCGCAACGGCAACGCTGTTGCCTGTATGTTGTTTTATGCTAGAAACACAACTGGGACGAACGACGAATTATTCGCAACGAATATTCGTCGTCAGAAATAGAACAGTTTGGTTTGTATGAAAATACACACAATCATTGCGTAGGCCGAAATTCGTCCAGCGTAACGAACACTGCGGTAGTTTTATTTCTATTTCTTATGCAGACGAACGACGCATAAATTGGGACAGGGACAGCTAAACGCAGCTAAATCGTGAAACCTGTAAAGGATCACGGGGAAAAATCGCTTCTATTGTGAACATGGCAAAAATTTGCAAAAATGGCGAAAATTCGCGAAAACTTTTAATATTTCAAACAAGCGCCATAAAATAAATTAAAAGTCTCTAAAACTACAAGGAATGGCAAATATTCGGAAAAAATTGCTAAATTAGCGGAAATTCGCAAAAATTTGCTAACAGCGGCATAACAGCAATGTCTAATATTTTTTAAAAGTCGTCAAATCTGTAAAGAATCACAACCATTACAGATAAAAATCGCTTATATTGCGAACATGGCTAAAATTCGCAAAAATTGCAAAATTGAAACAAACGCAAAATTTTATTTGAAATCGCTAAATCAGTTAAAAGATCAAAATATCCGATAATAACATAAAACAGTTTGCAAAAATAGCGAAAATTCGCGAAAATGTTTAATTTTTCAAAGAACCCGTAAAATTGATTAAAAGTCCTTTAGGCTATTAGGAATGGCAAAAATTCGTTAAAAATTGCTAAATTAGCGGAAATTCGCAAAAATTTGCTAACAGCGGCAGGATAGCAAAGTCTACTATTTATTATAAATCGTAAAGAATCACCCAACTTACAGCAACAAATCGCGAACATGGCTGAAATTCGAGAAAAATTGCAAAATTTGAAACAAACCCAAAACTAATTTGAGTTTGCTAAATCGAAATGCAGAACACCAAAAATGCTTAAGTAATCCACTTTCGAGTGGATTCGGATTCTAGAACGCAATCAATTAATAGTTTTTTATTTTTTTTTTATTGAAATATGGTCAACCTATGATTTGATAAATGTTAACAAACAAATAAATTACAAAGCGTCCAAAGTATTTATTTTTATAAATTAAAAAAAAATTCAAGTCACAATAATATCCGGAATTCACCCACTTATTGTGTCTTATTTGACGAATTTACGCAACGAATTCTAACCGACGAATTCGTCGTAATATGCGAAGTTTGTCGTTCGTCCCAGTTGTGTTTATACCATTATTTATTTTTGTATGTCTAGGGTTACAAATTCATGTTTTTTGCCGATAGTCTAAGATCAATGTCGGCCAATTACCTTTCCGAATCATCAAATTCGCGTAAAAATGGCATCGATTTGTTTTTCATATTTTGTTGAAAATGCCTATTTTGGTTTAGTTCTTTAAAAATTTCCAAATGCACAAAAAAATATTTAAAAAAAATTTTTAAGCTCAATAATAAATATTTTTGGATTTCATGGTAAAACCTGCCAATGGGCTTAAAATATTTTATCCAAAACGGTTACATGTTACTTGATTGTAAATTAAAAGCCAATTCGATAATATAAATTTATTTGTTTGATACAGAAAAAAAAAAAATTCGATTTGCAATTTTTAATGAAATGTATCCCTTGGTAGCCTTACCATCGCAGCCAGTATTAACAAGATGGGGAATCTGGCTAGATGCTGTAGAATACTATTACAAAAACTTTGAGCAATTGAGGAATGTTATTGGAGAACTTGTTGCTACCGATGCTTATGCAATTAAAAAGTAAAAGAAATATTCAATTTAAATAACATCAAAAGTCAATTAGCATATGTATTTTCCAACTACGGATATACTGGTAAAACAATAACTAAACTGGAGGGATTTAGTTCACTTGATAGTCAGCTTAAATTAATTAATATTACAGAAAGTAAAATTAACAATGTGGAAGGAAGAATTGCCTAACTAATTAAAAGAAAATCTTAAACGTTTTGTAAAAAAATGTAGGATTTCAAAAAATAAAACAAATCTTAAATATTTATGATCTGAATCAAATGTGGGATCTGAATTATATATAACTTTGTTTGACGTTGAGAAATCATTTTCAATGTACAAACATTTTTGCGTCCGAACAGACAAAGGCTTACTTTCGATAATATACAGGCCTGTTCTGAAAATCACATTTTATGAAAGTGATTTGAAATCACAAGAAAGGTGTTCTGGGCATATTATTATGTGATTTCAAAACGTTCAGCTACGTAAACAACTTTTTAAAATCACTTTGTTATTTTTGCGACTATTGTAAGATGACCGTCATAATAAATTACTTAAATAAAATTTTTAATGTGTTGGTTATTAATTTTTTATGCAATAAGCTATTTTATGTACAAAAAATCATTTAAAATTAAGAAAATTCGACGACACTACAAAAATGGTTTTTGCTTTTGTGACTTCTGTTGTGATTTCAGGTTTGTTTTTTTAGTTGAGTTAAAGATCGCCAATTTTCTAACATGAAAGCAAAGCCAATATTTAATAAAATCGTAAAAGCTGGAAAGAATCGCTTCTATCGCGAACATCGCTAAAATTCGCGAAAAAGTGCAAACTTGTAAACAAACCCTCAAATTTATTTGAAATCGCTAAATGGGTTAAAAAAAACAAAATGTCGGATACTAACAAGAAAAAAAATTTGCAAAATAGCGAAAACTTGCGAAAATTTTTAATATTTCAAATAAGCCATACAATTGATTACAAGTCTCTAAAACTATAAGGAATGGCAAAAATTCGGTAAAAATTGCTAAATTAGCGGAAATTCGCAAAAATTTGCCAATAGCGGCATGATAGCAACGTCTACTATTTATTATAAATCGTTAAATCTGTAAAGAATCATAAAACTTACAGGAACAAATCGCTTCTATCGCGAACATGGCTAAAATTTGCAAAAAATTGCAAAACTTTAAACAAACGCTTCAACTAATTTGAGTTCGCTAAATTGGTAAAAAAAAAACAAATTGTCAAAATATAACATAAAAAATGTTAAAAAATGAGTTATAATTTCAAACAACAAACTAATTGTGTTTGCTTGTGCTTTCGACTATTGAAAATCACACCGAAAAACACAAAAACGATGTGATTTACAGAACACCACAAAATCACACGTGTGATTTTAAAAGCACATGTGATTTGAAATCACGTGATTTTCAGAACAGGCCTGATAAAAAAGTATTTATTTGTCCATTTGTGAAAATAAAAATGCAAAATTTTTTATTTAATTTTTGCAGACGTTTCGTGAATTTTAAATTAGTTATTTAAATGAAGTTTTTAAAAATATTAGCTGAGTTCAGTGTCTGGTGCAAATGCTCTTGCAAAAGAGCAAATTCAAAATCTATATATAAATCGGCTAAGGCAAAACAGTTAAGAACACTTTCCTCCTCTGTATATCAACCGATTTGAAAAAAACACACACTATTTGAAAGATATTTACTTACAGAAGTGCACAATATATATTTTAATAAAATCTGTTCAATATTTTCGGAGTAATAAGCGTTCAAATTAGCTACTAACACATATGTACAAAATACAAAATTTGTTTTTTTTTTAATTATGAAATAATAAAAAAATAGGGTGCTCGATTATTCGACATTTTTAAGAAACCGTTTTTCGGAAAATTAAATTTCTTTATTTTACTTTTCCGTGCTGCATGTGGTGATTTGTTTAACTTAGAAACATAATATTATAGGTGCAGGGTCCTGAGTGAATTAAAACCTATAAGATGAAAAATAAATAAGAACATGTAAGGGGAGCTTTTTGGTACTTTTTCGTTCAACATCTGGTTTTTTGATTAATTTTCATTAATATTAGACATAGAAAAAAAAAATAAAATGCAATGTCCTGAGTGGAATACAATTTACAAAGGAGATTTTATGATACTTTTTTGTTTTTCAATTGATATTTTCTGATATTTTTTATAGTAGAAGATAGAATATGAACCACTATGATGGAAAAAATGAATGCTCATTTATGGTCGAATTTTGACCATTAGGCGAACACTCGTTTTGATAAATCCAACAACAAAATACACAAAGTTTCCGTTAAATTTCATAAAAACGCTACGAAATTTATCATTTTTCTATTTCGCAAGACCATTTGCACCAAACACTGAACTCCGTTATTGTACTTTTAATTAAGAATAGACTGAATTTTTAAAGCTTTTTTATTTAAAATTTCCAAGTTTTTAGTGCACAGTTTTTATTATTTGAATGCATATTTTCGAGTTTTTAGTGCATATTTTCGATTTTTTAATGCATGAGAATCTCATCCCCAGTTATGTCTTTTATTTGTTCTTTTTATCTACTTACCACTTTATCTAATTTATTTTGCAGAATAAGACGACTGACTTCCTCTTAAATAATCGGGTTGTCACAGAGATTTGATGTTGTTGTTGTTTGTTTTCGAATTCTCAAAATCGCAGAAGCATTATTTACGTGATGATAAAGTAAAATTCGGTAATTATTTAGGTGAGTAAGTAATTATTTTGATTAACTACAAGTACAAAGTTGGTCGGTCATACGATTTAATCCAATATTATTGAGTATTTATTTTGTTAATTTTATTTTTTATTTGAAGAATATTATTTTAAAAAAGGTATACTTTTATTTTCTGCACTTTTAATTAGATTAATTTTAAAGATATTATGTAATTGCTTTTAATATATGAATAAAAATTATATTATATTATTTAAGCACTTGATTTAGAAACTAATTAATTAACACATGAAATATGTATTTTGTTGCATGTGTTTTATTTAATTTATTTTTTTTCTTTAGATATATTCTATATTTAATTTATTTGTAATTATTTTTCTATTTCACTAAACTGTTTTAATTTATTTTTACGTTTTGTTTTATTTATGTATATTTGAATGTCACTTTGTGTTCTTCTATTTAATTTTTTTTTTTTTTAATTTTGCACAAATAGATCGCGTATAATCCCATTACTTAAGATACAAGTCCAATGTACTAGATTAAGATGTCGGTTTCTAGTTTTTAGTCCATTTTTTATTTTGAAAACCTGATTGCGTTAACTGTATGATCGAGACGTTTGGACTTGTTGGCTGGTTGTTAGTTTATTAGCGTTGAACTTCTATCTAAATACTGGTTGATACCCGAAAATATTTTCAATAGCTGACCTTTTGTTTGTTCATATTTTTGTAATTTTTTTTCTGAGTGCCAGCGTGTGCTCTTGTGTCAGTTTGAATGTGTCGTGTGTCTTCTTTATGTTCATAAACGATATTTTGATTTGGCACTCCAAAATATTGGCTTCTATTTGATTTGGCTAATCTCATACTTCATCGTTGGACAATGACATTTGTTTTCGAAAAAAAAAAATAAACATCATGATGTTTTTTTTAGCCAAAAACAAAGAAGAAAACGACAAATTTTTGTCTTACTTCTGATGAATCCTTTTTCTGGCTTCTTCCTTATTTTTGCTGGCATCTGTTCTTAAACATCTTGGACCATCATCACCACCACCATCACTTGATGACACGTTAAGTTGACCAGAAGAAGAATATTTTTTCCAAATTGTTTTTCATCGTTTTCTGGTTTTTTGTTTTTTTTTTTTTTGGCTAACTTGTTGTTTAACGTGTGGCGATTTTCTTGGATGCGTCTCAGTCATAAAAGATGATGATGTTTGCCGTAGGGCATACATTTTTTCGTTGCCAGCCGCCAGTCAGTCAGCCAACAAATATTAAGTTTTCTCGTACACACCACTCATGTTGGCTCGCGCTTTAGCTGGCTGCCTGCCTTATTGTTAGCCAACTGACTGACGACTAACGTAGCTGGCTATCAACTATATTACGGTGTGCCAGCAAAACATGCAAGCAGGCCAGCAAGCAGTTAGTTTGTCTACTAGTGTCGCTAATGTTTCCATCGTCGTCGTTGTCGTAGTAGTCGCAGTCGTCATCATCATCAACAACATGAACATGAACATCTACAACATCATCCTCATAACTTGGGAGAAGAGTTAAAATGCGTTCAAAGAGCATCCGTATCTAAAAAACACATGTTATTACTAACTCCATGACACTGATACACACACTGTGTGTGGTGCCAGTGCCTCCATTGCCCGCAGCACCCGTTGTATCTCCATTATTGCAGCAATGTGCACAAACATTTCGCAAACCCAACTGGCTCTGCTCCAAACTCTTATGTTTGTTTCTGCCGTTTTTTTTTATACAACTTTTTTTCTCTGGCTGCTCTTATTTTCTCGTTTCGTTTTATTATTGGGCTGTCGTCTAAATGCACTTCGTTTATCTTGGGGAGAATTTTGTTATCGTCGTGTGCATTCGTTTCAAATTTTATTTGTTTTTTTCTTGACTTTGTCACATTTGCCTGTGTCTGCCTAAACGACGACGACAATGTCGGCAACAACTACGACTCATTATATCGTTCTCTCTTTGATGAACTTGAGGCATTCACTGGCTGTGTTTGTTTGGGGCATATAAAATGCATGCGGTGTACGTGTGTGGGGTCTATTTTTAGTGCAGTTTTTGTGACACAGTCTACAATTTACTTTGATTTTAAGGTATAGATAGATAGAATGAATTGAAGATGAAGATCTTTGCTCTCAATATTTGCTGTTTGATACACTGCGAGGATATTTTAAGAAAAAATAGAACAAGTTGGGCCTGCTAAAGCTGGGTTTTAAGTTTTAAGGATTTGAAAATTTTTATTTCCATATTCAGGTAATTTTATAAAGTTGCAGTCCCTTGTTTTAACTAACTTTTCTTCACATCATACGATGAGAACAAAAATGGATCTAGTCGTGCAGTATGTATATTCTAGGTACTTCTGCTTTAGTTTTTTTTTTTTTTTTATTAGAAAGCAGCTTATTTTAAAATTCTTGAACGCACCGTTTAAGAAACTGCAGTCAAAGTGTAAAAACTGCCATTTCTTCCACTTCTTCATTTCGTCGTTTGAAAATTATTGTGTTCTATACAACGACAGAAAAATGCTTCATATATTTAATGAATCGTTTTCATAAAAAAATTTCACTGGTTAAAGGAAAATTTTCATTGTCCAAATGGAATTTCGTAGTTATAATGAAGTATTTTCGTTAAAATCGATTCATTGGATTTCGTAATTACGTTAAAAATTTTTAATTGGATATATGAAAACTAAAGTTTGTCCAAGTTAAACAAAAAATTTTAATTGGGAACATAAAAAACAATATACAAACATAACTATATTCATAAATTAATACAAAATTATAGTTTCCTTAAAAATATGTTTAATTGTTAATTAAAAAATGTACAATTTAATTATTTCATACATCTAATGTAATATGCCATTAAATTTATGAAATCAAAAATTTTTTATAAAAGCAACATATTTCTATAATTGAAAAAAAAACAAAATTATTTTTAACATTCAAATAACTCTATAGTCTCTATAATAAAAAGTATAAAAATATTTCGAAAAAGCATGCCTTCATAAATTTAAATTTTCATTATGATCGATTCCCGCCAGCGACTCTGGTAAAAAAAAAAAAAAAAAGTTGAATAAGAACAACTTTGATTATAAAAAAAAATTAAAAAAAAATAAAAAAAAGTCTATCAGCGCCGAGGTTGCGTGATCGATTCCCGCCAGCGACTCTGGTAAAATAAAAGTTGAATAAGAACAATTTTGATTAAAAAAAATCAAAAAAATTAAAATATAAAATAAAAAAAATTTTTTACTTTTCTGAAAGTATTCATCCAATGAATAACATTCATAGATCTAATATAATGTTTCATTAAATACATTTTAATGAAACAGGTTTCATTTATCCAACGAAGCGCTGCATAGGTTCCTTTTTAATGCAATTTTTCATGGGATTAATGTCAAAATTCATTGGTATTCTGAAGAAAAATATACATATTATTGAACACAATAATTTACGAACGACGATTTGTCATTGGCCAAAAAACAGTTGCTATAACTTCCGATTTATTAACTGTAAACCGTAGCTGTCAAACCAACACAGAAAGCGAAAAGTTGTACACAAATTTTCGTTTTTTGTTTCGACTGCAGTTTTTTAAACCCTGTTTGAAAGCAAAAAATCGCTGATGTGAAAAAAAGAATAGAAAAAACTGAAATTATTTTGAAAAGAAGAATTAATTTAGTTCAAATTGTTGAACCAGATATTCAAAAAAAATTTTTTTTTTCTACAACCTTAGACGAATGAATTAATCAATTAAATAAAAAATTGTAAAACGACACCAAAGACTTTGTTACAATTCCATTATGAGAAACTACTTTTGAACTCTAAAATTTAAATAAGAGTTTAAACAGTTGTAAAGACCAATGAGCACGTGAATTTTAATGACGCTTGTGTCGTGGGTATTGGTAAAGTTGAACTGTTTTGGCTTCTGAGTGTTATCGGTTGCCAGGGAAATGCGTTGTAAGTGGTATTTTTTTTAGAGGCGTTTTTAATAATAAAACACAACAAATTCAATGGAATGTCCTGAATCTTCGCTTTATTAGCTCACAAATTTTATGGTATTTAATGTTTAAAAGTTGTTTCTGGCACATTAACTCCGCGACTACGCCTTATGAACGTCATACTTTGGGTCTAATTTTTCTTGAGACGATTCGTTCATCAAACGTTGACTCGACAAGGTGATGGTTTCACGCGCTATAAGGGATCTTGCGCTGTCTTGTTGGAGCCATTCCTCCTTCAAATGATTTGCAGTGACTTGAAGAATAAATAAAAATCTCGAATCCTTTGCCTCAATCCTTCGCTATTCATGGTAATGTTGACAATCGGTTTCGGATGAAAGACAAATGGGCCGAAGACGCCTTTGGCATGTAAACCGCACCAAACAGTAATTTTTTCGGTATAAATGGAGTCTCATGAGGAATGTACTCTCTCCAAAATCACATACCCGTTAAGCCAGAACTTAGATTTATCTCTGAAGGTGATTTAACAATAAAATTCTCTGGTTTAACTTTGGCGAACAGAGTGCCAATTTTAGAAATAAATTAACACGATTTGTAAACGTTGGTCTTGTGTAAATCTTTGCATGGTGATTTGCTTAAGTATAGTGAAAAATGACAGCTAGTTTAGCAGTTATCCCTTTTGGAAATCCTAAACGTCTGAAAAACACCCTTTAGAACTATCTGAGGTTTTAGTAGGCCTTTTTTGTTTTAGACCCTCTTTTAATTAATAAACTCTGCTTTTTTAATTTTTGTAACTTAACTAATATACGAGGGTAGGTCATTAAATCCGCAACTTTTTAAGTGATTTTAGATAATAAAAATCATTTTTGTTTTCAACGTAGTCTCCTTTGAGTTCTGTACGTTTTGCCTATAGATGGGGGTAGTGCACTAATTTTGCAGTTTCAACTCACACTTAGTGATAGTGCAAAAATATTGCAATCATTTTGTTAATGTTGAGTGATGAATTGAAAATTTGCATCCTCACTAAGCATGAGTGATAGTGATGTTATAAAATTTTGCATTAAAAAAAAAAAAGTTGGATATAATAAAAAGCAATCGTCAGTTTATTGCAACTTTATTTTTTCTTCACTCATTTGAGTGCAACTAAAAAATTTGCACGAAATTTAAAATCAAAGACTTGTTTTTTCATGATTGAAGCCAATAATTATACCGTTATTGACAAAATTTCATATTGTTTAATGTTCTTTGCTTATGCATATTTCTTTAAAAAAAAATCAAAAACCATGCACATACAAAGTTACATTTTTTTTAAAAAGTAACAATCATCACTAAAGCTGGTAAAAAAGAGTGCAAACTATTTTTTTTGCAGTTTTATTTAGTGATAGTGCACTGCTGGTTTAAATCAATAGTTAGTGCACTACCCCTCACTATATTTTTGTCCAACATTTCTCCAATTTGTTATCCCCTCTAAAAAAATAAGATTTAAAGAGGTCAAATCTCTTTCCGTAGAGCCATTTCTTCAGGTTTGGAAACCAGAAATAGTCATTAGGGGCTAAATCCAAAAAATAGGGCGAATGAGAATGTAATTCGTATACTAGTTTATGGATTTGTTCCATTTACTTCTATTTTCACGAGGTACTTTGTGTGTTATCAAAGGCTGTCAAACAAGAACTAATTGACGCAGTTTATTAAAATTTTGACAGGAGTTATCTGATAGATGCCGCCCAGTTAAATTTTTTCAATTTACAATTTTAATTTTTTGATTTTACTTAATTTGGTTTTTCTAACTGTATTCAATTCCCTCTCTTTTTTCTCTTTTATAAGTTTTTAGTTTGCATTTCTTTTAAAAAGGCTTTAATTTTATTTATTTATTTTTGTTTTGTATTAATTTTTTTTTACTTGTCTTTTTGCCCATCATCAATGTGTTTGTTGCCCACAATCTCTCAATATACTGACAGAAATTCTACGTGAGTGGGTTCCTTAAAGAACTGTTATCCAAACAATCTTTCGGTTGCGTCTGTTTACACTGACAATAAGTCTCCCCATTTTTTTTTTTTTTTTTTTTGTAATGCGTGTTTTTTATAAAACGCCTTTAGTTATGAGTGTGTGTGTATGTTTCGAATAACTATCTTTTGGTCGTTACTCCTCATCGTAGAAGACAGACAAGACAAGTCTAAAGGAAAATGTAGCATGTGGGTTTTTTCTCGTTCTATTTTTGATTTTATTTTATATTGTTTTTACAAAGTGGACGTCTAGTAGTTGTTCTGCCAATTGAGTCATTTGTTGTTGTTGATGTTGTTACTGTAGAAAATGTTTTATCAACTAAACCACATCATGTATGTGAGTCGGTGCGTGTGTGTTGTGGGGCAGTAGGGGTCGTTTGGTGGCAGTTTACTATGCATTTAGGGCCATAAATAATAATGTGATTTTCGAATGTTTGAACTACATACAAGTGGTAAAAAGGACAAAATTGCCGGTTGATAATGGGAGTTAAAACAAAAAACAAAACTCCAAAATCCCTTGTGTGAGTTGGTCGGAATCTGCTTGTATCTTTGTGTTGTGTAGACCACGTGCTGTTGTTTACAACACGTTGCTGGCTAAAATGTTTTGCATTTTTTTTTGTTGCATTTTTGCTAAATTTTTACAAAACACCCCCACAAAACACGTGGTTTTTTACTGTAACAAAAATAAACATGAACATTTTAGTCTAAACAATTTTAAATGACTCCAATTTTAATGTAAATCAATGTAAAATTCGTTTTTGTTCAAATTCTATTCGGTGGTTTCACCACATACTGTCAAATTATTAACGCATAATTTGTACAATAAATTTGAATTGTTTCGTTGTGTTTTTAGGTTTCCACACATTAACCACATGTTTGCTGTATTAAATGTTTAACATCTACTAAAAATATTTTTTGTTTAAACAAACTAATAAACTTTAATAGCAAGTTTATTTAGAATTTCTATGTATTAAATTTAGTTCTGAAGTACTGGCGCCGTTTCTTAACATAACTCTTACAAAGTTGCTTCCGTTTTCTTTCTTGTTTGCCGAAATTTTTGCAGTTTTTTTTATATTTTTGCAAATATTACCATAAAAATCTTTATGATATGTACTTAACATCGTTATCTGGTACTTGTTCTTTTGTAGTTTTTTATTTGTAATATTTTTTGTGGTTATTTTTCTTAAAAGACCTGTTGACCGTTTGTTTTCATTAAAAATTGTCTTCAAGTAATAAAATTTGCCATAACATGGAATATTTTTATAGCTTAAGTAAGCTTAAGATTTGTTTTTGAAGAATTTTTAATGGGAAAAATTAAATCCGATATGGAAAGGAAATTTTTTTGATTTTATTCAAAGATATTTTTGAGTATTAGGTAGGTTCTTTGCTAAGAAAAAGTTCTGATAACAATGTTAGTGCATTGCAATAGTGAATCTATTTACATTTCGAACCCGACTGTTACTCTTAATAATCTCTAACTTTACTTCAACGTTTCTGTGACACTACTCCAACTCTTTTTTAACACTACTTAAACTTAATCCAAGGCGAATTGACTAGAAGTTGGGGTCAAGTCAACATATGGTGTTTTTTTTTTCGGTGGTCGACTTGTCAAAGTTTGTATACAAACTAGTTTTTTTTGTAAACAAACCTATTTTTTACTAGCAATATTTTTGACAACCTGACCATAGAAGCAGTGTTGTTGTAGAGTTGCCCTCACCTTCTAGTCAATTCGCCTTGACTTAATCCCTAATATACTCGGAATTTTCTCTAATTCTACTTCGGCAGCATGAAATAACCCCCCAAAATATAAGCCCCTAAAAAATAATGAAATAACCCCCCCAAAAGTTGGAACAGAGCACAACAACAACGATTTTGGGGGGTTATTTCTTTTTGTTTAGGGTGTTATTTCATTTTCTTAATTGAGGGCCTATTTCATATGAAATAATTCCCCAAAAATCCTTATGAAATAAAGCCCCTTTATATTTTTTTTAAGGGATTATTTCATTTTTAAATTTATTAAGGAAACGTTTTTTGGCGCAAGGACTTTCTCCTCTATGATATAACAAACACTACCTTCTTTAGCAAAAGCTTTTCTGTATAGCCGGCCCTCGGCCGGAAGCTTGCGCTAGGCCTAAGACCGCCTCTGCAGAAAAGCTTTAATTAGCTAAGCCGGTATTTGTTATATCATAGAGGAGGAAATCCTTGCGCCCGGCCGAAGGCCGGCTATGCAGAGAAGATTTAGTTAGCGAAGCCAGTGTTTGTTATACCGTAGAGGAGAAAATCCTTGCACCCGGCCGAAAGCCGGCTATACAGAAGAGCTTTAGTTATCGAAGCCGATGATTGGCATACCATAGAGGAGAAAATCCTTGCGCTTGGCCGAAGTCTCAACCATGCTATCTATCGCATGTTTCTTTAAACCAAAACTGTACAATTAATGTATTATACATATTCCAGAATTTAGGGTCTTATTTCATATGAAATTTGCACTTTCATTTGGAAACATTTTTCATAAAAGCTGTACTATACTGGTGTTTTTAATTGAAATTACATTTTCTGGAGTAAATTTTTCTAGCCAGCTTAAAATTTCGTCGTCGAAGTTAATTTTATTTTTAAAATTTTTTTAAATCCTGCTATTTCTGGATATATAAATACATATCTACGATAATATAAATATTGTTAAGTGGCAGATAATTTTCTTCGAACCTGAGCTTTGATAATTCGAATTTGTCCAAAAACTCGTTTTCAAAAATTGCGCCACATTCGACGAAATAAAAATTTTAAGCATTCTAAATATATGTGCATACGAGCATCTTCGGATTGCATTTCCTGTTTTATTGGGCTTACAATTTTCAATATGTACTGCAGAAAAATGAAAGACATTCTATAAGCTGGAGTAGAAATTCCGGATATAAAAAAATTTAATTTAGCGCTTGTTAAATCTCCTTTAAAATCATTCAGAGTAAAATAATACTGAAGTGGCAACCACTGTTACAAAATTCTGTTGATGACTTCTTGGAGTGAAAACAATCTTCATGATAAATTTCCAAACATTATGAGTTTCCGTTCCAAAATAATCTTGAAATGAGAGGAAGTCGTCTCTTCTACTAGAACGTTTGCAGAAGTGGTCACCTATATATTTTGTCAATACCATCAGAAAATGCACGCTTATTTGCTTATTTAGAATGTGGCATATCGTCGTTCGTAAATTATTGTGTTCAATAATTTATGCAAAATATAACCATATAGAACACAATAGTTTACGACCGACGATATGTCCAATGAACAAGTGCAAAAATCTATTCACAATAGCGGAGTTTAGTGCTTGGTGCAAATGGTCTTGCAAAACAGCAAAAACAAAATATCATAGCTTTTTTGTTAAATCCAACAACAAAATACAAATGTTTCTTTAAGATTTCATAAAAATGCTACGAAATCTTGCATTTTCTCTTTCGCAAGACAATTTTTACCAAACACTGAACTTCGCTTATATTCATTGGACAGTAAGTACGAGTTGCCATTTTATATGCATTAACAATAGGTTTGAAAAATTTAGAAACAGAAATTTAAAAACTTTTTGGTTTTCAATTGTACCAAAAAAGTAGAATTGTACCAACTTTATCAACCGTGATCTCAAGAAATCAGCGGTTAGCACATTCTAAACTTTTCATCAGGAGTGCTTGGAGAAAATTCAGCTGCCTTTATTTCTGACTAAAGTTACAACAACCGAAAGTTGGCCTAATGCTGTTGATCTTCTTTCAACTTTAAAATGTGATTAAAAAGCTTCCCAATAAAAAATTGTGCTTCGAGCGAAGCAGGTTTGTAAGGGAGAAATGTAAGAGTTTCGCTTATCATCTCGCTTACATTTTTGACACAAAAAGCGCTTTATGCAACGCATATAAAAAGTGGTGAGTGTAGCTATTAGATTTACCAACTGAATGTTTTTTACAGTTATTTTTTAGTATTCTCCCTTATGGTGTTTTCTTTTCTACAAAAAAAAAAAAAAACATTTTAAAAGGTGCATTTATAAAATGTCTTGCCTTACATGTAATAATACAATTTTTTATTTGACGAGAACAAAACACAAAATTGGATCGCCCTGTTTTTAACAGCTGACAAAAAGTTTGTTCTTCAATATATAAAAAAATATGTACATAAATCAAAAAGGATGTTCTTCAAAATATAAAAAAAATACACATAAACCCAAATTTGTTAATATATTAAATAAATAAATAAATGAACAAAATGAATGACCAAATTCCAATTTCTTGAGTTTGTTTTTCATAAAATAAGTAAACAAGAAAATACCTTTGCCAGATTGCGAATTTATTAACACCAAGTTTTAACGATTTCTTGATTTGACGTTTTTTTTCAAAAACAATTTTTTAACACCGAATCCATTTAAATTTTATGTCACTGACAACCTACCATTAATAACGTTAAGCTTTCTTTTGTTTTTAATTTAAAATAATAGACAAAATTACTATTAAAACTTAAAAATGTTACTGTCCTGATTAGAGGCGATTTTTTTTCCAACTTCGTCTGGTAACCCTATATATAAACAGAAGCCATCTTTTTACAGGGCATTATTAACACTCTCGATTTAAACGGGGCGTAAAGTGCAATGCCTTATGCCATTTAAGGGTGAATTTTTTTAGAATAAAACACGCTGCCCTCTTAGGCCGAGGCCACGCTATGAGCGGCTAAGCGTCAAGCGTCTGAGCGATGAGCGTCAAAAAATTAAAACATATGAAATACTATTGAAGTGGCCACGAAATGAGCGGCTTGCGAGCGAAATTTTTGAGCGGCTAAGCGGCGTCGCTCAGGAATAAAACTTGTTCTAATTTTTAGTTGTTTTCTGAGCGTCAAAGAATAAACATGACAAAAGTGAATGTGGAGCTTACAAGTTCATCTGTACAAAGCCGACCGCTATTATGGCAAGACAGATTACCAAATTTTAAAAATAAAAATATAACCGAAAATTTATTTTTTTGTTTTGTCAATCTAGTGTTAACTGCTTGCAACAGCAAATCAATGGATTTCACATTTGGGTAGATTTGTATATATATGGTTAATGATGAACACCAAGGCCTGTTCGTCGATTTCGATTAATATATATATATATATATATATTTTATAATTTGTTTTTGTTTTAAATGTGAGTTAAGCGAACGAAGTCTTCGCTTGAAATCGACGAACAGGCCGCAAATTGTTTTTTTTTTTTAATAAACGCATTAAATTCATATGAATACGATTTTCGCGTAATAACATTAAACAATCCACTCTTTACAATAGCATTTTAACAACTAACCGCTCAGAACTGACGCTCAGTAATAAGCCACTTGCCCCTCAAACTTGACGCTTTGACGCTCATCGCTCAGACGCTTGACGCTTAGCCGCTCATTGCGTGGCCTCGGCCTTAGAGAGCAAAGCATTTTTAAGAAACGAACACCAAATTGCATTTTTTTAAATAAAATGACATTTTTTGTAGAAAAGAAAACACCATTACAAACCTGTTTTGTGGGAAGGGAATAATGCCGTTGCACTTGAAATTTTATTTTTTTTTTTTATATAAAACTTGTTAAGAGTTCGTTCACCTACTTTACTGCGTCTCTGTATATCTTATTGCGTAGCGCATAATTACGCGCTTATTTTTTAGTGCTTCGCAAAATGATGAAATTTTTTATTGGGTTATTATTTCCTTTCGTAGGTTACTTTATATTATATTGAACATTTTTTTTTTTCGAATTTATTCTATGAGTTAAATTTCAGTTATGTATTTTATAAAGCTTTTTTTGAATAGTCTTATTCCTTCAATTTTTCAGGAATGACTTTATACACTACCAGACTGCTGCTGCTGACGAAGGCCGTAGCGGGCCAGAAAATGCATTACATTCTGCTGGTGTCTAATAATTGTAAATTTTTCTGTGCATACAATATACTTCATTGCTATCCAAAGGATAGCGTAGGTAAAATGTAACAAGAAGATACAATATAATAGTCTGGTAGTGTATAAAAGTCATTCCTAAAAATTTAAGGAATAGAACTATTACAAAAATGCTTTATAAAATACATAAATGAAATTTAGCTCATAGAATAAATTCGAAAAATAAAAAATGTTGGTTATTAGTTTTGTAAAAATTAAATTAACTACACTAATTTTGCTAATATTTTATTATTTCCACTGTATTGTGAATCACCCATATTGTTTTATTTAACGAACTCCTTATTTATGCAGGATACTGCACTCAGGTATAATGAAACTGATTGCAAAAATGTACTTCTACATCTTTGTTTTACATCTTAATCTTTTGTTAAATTTGTTAAAAATAAAACACATGCATTTGATTTCCAAACAAAACTAATTTTTTATTTCTTTCTTGTAAATATTTGAATACCGGAATAAAAACCAAATTCCGGCAAATGAAATAAATTCATATTCAAAAGACATTTGAAACAACTTTCATACATCATGCCACATACTCAGAGTTCAAGTGTGTAGCCATTTATGGGGGGAAAATACAATTTGAACTTGTAGACAGACGCCAAAGGTCCTCGAAATAATGCGAAAGAAAAACTGAAATGCCCACACGTCGTCAAAAACAAATGTAGCCAAATAATATGAATGTCATTTACTTGGTTTAAAACACTGGCATTCTCACTGACATCCCTTTTTTAAAAAACAACATTTTCTATACCGAAATGTAAACGTATTTAGGAATTTTGCTAAAATCCTGTTTTTAGTTAGTACACGCAGAAAAAATATATTTTTATATTTTATATTTCCTTAAACCATGTTATGGTCGAATAATTGATCATTTTATGGTTGTCACAACGAGTTATTTGGTAAGCAGTAAAATGTTTTGAACATGATAAGTATTGGGTATATGTGTAGATTCCTTTGGTTTCTGTAAGGTACAAAATACCTTGAAGAATTCGTTCCAGATCTCCTTATCCTTTGCGATGGTCTTTATTTCACTCCACTGCCTGTTGGTATTGTTTGGCTTTAATGTTGAACTGTCTGCACCATGTGTGACTTGCACCACCGCCTCTGCGGTTTCACTGGAGTGTAACAATCGATGCGGCTACTAGTGATGTTATTCCGAGGTCTGCTTAAGGCATGATCGATGTTCCGCCATTATCGCTTGACAAGTATGGGCAAAGTTACTATACCATTTAAAACCTCCCGAGGGTGTACCAATCAGTTAAATGGGCAAATTAGGTGCATGCATACCTGAGATGCGACAAACATTAGAAATCGGTCTCTTGAGGTCGTTTGATATTTTGAGTCCGGAGTACTTACCAGAGTACCTTTTTTTCTGGTGCTATGGGAGCCAGTAACCCCCAGTGAACATGCTCACACTATTGTCGGAGGCCTCCGTTAGTATGCTTCTAGCGAGGAATGCTTCCTGTCTTTCAGGAAGATTGTCTTTGCTTGCCTGATAGAATGATGCTTTTCCGTAATTTGTTCACCGTCCGATGTCGGCGTGCCTTTATTAAGGCATATACTCACAAAAGGGGTTCAACGTAGAGCAGCTTTTTTAGCGAAAAGAAACTTTCAGGGATCACGGAGTTGCTATGGTTTATACCCAAAGCCGCGGGGAAGGGGACTAATTTTTCACCCTTGTGGAAAAGTTCGGCCTGTGGGGGTTCCCTAGGCGTTGTTGCTGAATTTGAATATGGCAGCGGAGGTAAGATCGCTACGGCTCCTTAACAAGGGCGAGTGTATAATTTTTGTTGGATTATACACTCAAATTGCTAGGTACCTGTGTTGAAGTATCCGTGTTTCAGACCCACCATGAGGTTAGGTCCTATGGCAGGTTCTCATGTAAATCTATTTCCACATTTTTTTTAAACCATTACAAATTTTTTTACAACCGACAATATAAAACCATATTTTTTTTCTCTAGGTGTGGTGTAGTTGTAAAAAAAAAACACATTTCGGCGATTGCATTCAACCATGTAAAAATATTTAAACGTTGCTACTTTCTTTTTTTTTCTGTAAAGGATGTTTATAAAAGATTCAATATCTTTTGTTTTACTTAACAAGAAATAAAAAAAAAATAATAATAAAAGCAAAATGCCAACCCAAAATGTATGCAACCATATTTTTATAACTGTCATTTCGCCAGGATTCTTAAAAGTAGAGAGTAAAAACCCCTTTAAAAAAAATCGAAATATTAGCAACAAAAAATTAGTAATAAATAGATATTTTAGTTAAATTTAAATTCTATTTAAATTCAAAAATTTAACAAACTTTTTGCAATAATTTTCCAACAATTCCTTAAGCTTTATTAATGCCTTTTAAAAATTCAGTTTTTTTTCTATTTGTTCACACATATTTGTGCTTTGCCAAACTTAATGACCTGTTAACTTTTCGATAATAGACATGTTTGTGCAAAATTCTAACACTCCAATACCAGCAGCACAAAAAAAAAACGGCAAAACCAAACACGACTATTACAGCATTTTAGTTTTTTGCTTAACTCCCACTATCTTTTTGAGACAGTGTAAAATAAAAAATTAAAAAAAAAATTCAGCAAAGGATTTGAAAAAGTAGAAACACCTACCTTCCGTTAACACCCTTTCAATGTTTCTGTTGGCTCATTATGTGAAAAAGGATTAGCTAAACTGTCTGTAATTATCAGTTAAATGGAGGATTTCACTTCAAGAGACATCGATAACAAAGAATTTTAAGTAAATTAGGCAAAATAATAGATGGTACTATTTCAAAAGTTGGAGAATTAAGTTTGCAAAATAGTTGGTTACAGAAAGTTGGAAAAAATAGATACAGTTCAATTAAAGACTTAAAAGAATCTCTTGTGTTTAAAATAGTAAATAGTTGAAGTTCCATATATCTTATACCCAAGCGTTTAAAAACAATAAAGTATGTGTACTCAAAACCATTTCTATATAAGCTCTTATACTCGATAACAGAAACTTTTATATTCAATCACATCTTCATGGAAAATGTATACTCGATAATAGTTTCTGTAGAAACTCTTTTACTCGGAAACAATTTTTTTAAAAACTTATTTACAAAATGTAAAAGTTTCTATACTTTGTTCGAATAATGCGAATAATGTTGACTAACATGGATTATTCCACACAAAAATTTTCACATATCGTCAGCTCATTAGTTTTTTAAAAAGTTAGTTACGTATGGGGTATATATATTTTGAATACCTCCTTTCTGAATCCAAACCCGGATTCAGGAAATTTTTTATGGTTTCTAAGATATTAAGCATTCATTTTGCTCTATATCAATTATTCTAAAGTTAATTTGGTATTGTTTTGCTCTACACGCCACTGTTTGGCGAAGACAGAAAATTCCTTTCTTTGCTGAATCGCCGTCAGAAAAAAAAAATAGTTAAAGTGAAATCAAAGCAAAATGACAACAAGAAAATGCATAGTTCTGTAACGAAAACTATAAAGTTATAAATTAGATGCAGTATTCATCAGCCACCCTGTAGTTAAAAAATTAAATATTCACCCTTGTCATGAATTAAATTTCAAATGTAAATTTCCGAACGTGTGAACAGTTGATATCACGAATAAAATGTGTTGTGGAAATTTCCGAATGTTTATATTTTTAAACTCTGAAAAAATTACTTGTGAATTTCCTTTTTTTTTAAAAAATTCACACGATTGTAAATAGCTCGCATGTGAAATATTTGTACAACTTATGAAGAAAATAATTCACAAAGAATTGTCTGTCGAAAAGGGAAGAAAATGTAAGTTTCCAAATTTAATTTATTTCATTTATCGATCTCAAACTAGTTTTAGGTTATATTTCAAATTTTGCAATTTTTCGCGAATTTCAGCTATGTTCACAATAAAAGCGATATTTTCCTGTAATTGTTCTGATTCTTTACAGCTTTAAAGATTTATAATATAAAAAGTAGACTCTGCCATCATGTCGCTGTTTGCAAATTTTTGCGAATTTCCGCTAATTTGACAATTTTTACCGAATTTTTGCCACTCCTTATAGTTTTAGGAACTTTTGATCCATTTTATGGGTTTTTTGAAATATTAAAAATTTTCGCGAATTTTCGCTATTTTTACAATTTTTTTTTTTTTTAATTTTCCGTCCCTTTGTTTTTTATAACCCGATTAGCGATTTCAAATAAATTTTAAGGTTTGTTTACAAGTTTGAAATTTATTGAGAATTTACGCCAAGTTCGTAATAGAAGCGATTTTTCCTGTGATTCTTTATAGCTTTAACGATTCTTAATAAATAGAAGACTTTGCCATCATGTCGCTGTTTGCAAATGTTGACGAATTTCAACTAATTTTAAAATTTTTACCGAATTTATGCCACTTTTGATAAATTTTATGGGTTGTTTGAAATATTAAAAATTTTCGCGAATTTTTCGCTATTTTTGCAAATTTTTTTTTTCCGACACTTTGTTCTTTTAACCCGTTTAGCGATTTCAAATAAATTTCAAGATTTTTTACAAGTTTTTTTTCGCAACTTTACAGCTCTAACGATTTTTAATAAATATTAGACTTTGCTATCACGCCGCTCTTAGCTAATTAGCGATATTTAATTCAAATATAGAATTTAATTCCATAAATTTCCAAAAACACATTTTTCTTAAATACATTAATTGTTTTTTGTTTACAACTCCGAATATAATGACAGGTTTTTAATATCAGGTATGTGATTTTATTCACAGGGAATTCATGATACGAAATTAAAATCCATGTGAATAAAAAATTTCATTTGGAATTTTTCACGTGTGGAATTCATGATAAGGGTGATTATAACAAAAAAATGGCTGTGGTGATGATTCCACCTGCGCAAAAAGTTGACCACCGGAAAGTTTTTCAGGTGGTGTCGGAACTACAACAATCCAAAAACAACAGAAACAACATAGGGTTTTTTGCATTGCATTGTTAGTGCTTATAGCTCGAAATGTCAACTATTCTTAGCAAAACACTAACAAATCAAAACAAACAAGCACGAACTGTCAAAATCAGATGCCGTTTCGACACCACCTGTAGTTAATTCGCCTTGTTCATAATAAACTTTCTATCCAAACTAACCTCAAAACAACTGAGAATTGTCAAATCACCTGTCACAAAAGACGTTGCTGCCTATTGTAAGCTCTCCGTCTCTATAACTAAAAAAAATATCCTTTATTTAAAATGAATAGAGCATATTTATTTCGTTTACTATTTTTTATTTGCTTAAAGTATTAGCCAGCATTCACTAGAGTCCTTAACAAACCAATTTCGTATGCAAATGTCTTCTTGTTTATTTGTCAATTCATTTAAGTTTGTTAGTTGTAAACTTTTATCTTAACTAAATATTTCGTATCTAAGAATAATTTGTCAAGTGGATTATACAAAAAACTTGTTTGTGGTTTAACATATGTTTTTATGCAAATATCTGAAAAATAAAGAGTTTTTTAAGAAAAAGGAAAGTTCCTAAAAAAAAACATTTTAAAATATTGGATTTTGGTAGCATTTTAGATTTAAAATTTTTTTTAAACATGCGGAATATTTCCTGCAACAAAATCTAAACAACATTGTATTTTTATAAAATGAATAAAAAGTTTATAGAAATGTATAACGAAAAACTCTTAATAATAATCTTTTAAACAGGATCTAAATTATTTTGTTTGAATTAATAATACAAATCACGTTGGTCGATTTTCCCCCACAAGTTTAACATTTTGTTTTTTCTTTTTTTTTCTTGTTGCTGCTGTTGTGTTTTATTAAATACTAGAAATCACATGATGGCTAAACTACAACTTTCACAATAATAGTTTTCATAACCTGATTTAATTTGCAACTAACAAACAATTTGCAAAAACTTTTTTGTATGACAACGACTACACGTACAAGTTTACGGCAACAATAAGTGTGTAGTTGTTTTCTACTTAAAGTTTTTTCTTTTGCGTTTTTTCTTCAAATTTACGCAAAATACTAATTTTGCATAATAATTGTGGCAATTGTAGTAAAATACTGCAACTGTTTGAATTTTGTTAACAGTTTGAAAAGGAATGGAAATTTAAATCAGTCTTTTTCATAATTACGTTTAAAACTCTTATACATTATGAGACTTTCTGAACATACCCTAAAATTAATGGGGTTTTATGTAGGAATTCTTGCACTCGATATTATTTTTTATTGAAATATTTGTACGTACTCATTTCGTTTATTAATAATCTCTTATACATAATAATGTATTCGAAAAAAATTAAAGTTTTTCTCGATGAAAGTTTCTATAAAAACGTTTTAGACTTGGTAAACGTTTCTATATAAACTCTTAAATTCGATGAAAGTGTCTATGGAAACTCTTATACTTGGTAAAAGTTTCTATATGAACTCTTTTACTCGATAAGAAAATTATACACAAACTCTTATATTCCATCATAAGGGCTTAAACAAACTTTTATATTCAATAAAACTTTCTATAGAAACAACTATCTACGATTAAAATTTCTGTATAAACTCTTATACTCGGTAAATGCTTTTATAGAATCTCGTTGACTAGATAAAAGTTTTTACAGAAACTCTATTACTCAATAAAAGTTTCTATAGACGCATTAATACTCGATAGAAGCTTCTATAAAAAATCTTTTACTCGATATACGAAGATAAAAACTAATACTCTAAGGCCCGTTTTCACAACTTACCGATAGCTAAAGGTAGGATTATACTGGCCGTATAAAAAGTGTTCCATTATTACAACTTTACTTTAACCTACTAGGTAAAATGAACCTTTATTTACTTTATCGCTCACTTTAGGTTAAAGTAAAGTTTTATGATGTTTTCTTTTCTACAAAAAATGTCACATTTTATTTAAAAAAATGCAATTTGGTGTTTGTTTCTTAAAAATGCTTTGCATTCTAAGAGGGCAGCGTGTTTTATTCTAAAAAAATTCACCCTTAAATGTCATAAGGCATTGCACTTTACGCCCCGTATAAATCGAGAGTGTTGATAATGCCCTGTAAAAAGATTGCTTCTGTTTATATATAGGGTTACCAGACGAAGTTGGGAAAAAATCGCCTCTAATCAGGGCAGTAAAATTTTTAAGTTTTAATAGTAATTTTGTCTATTATTTTATAGTAAAAACAAAAGAAAGCATTACATTATGAATGATAGGTTGTCAGTGACATAAAATTTAAATGGATTCGGTGTTAAAAAATTGTTTTTGGAAAAAAAACGTCAAATCAAGAAATCGTAAAAACTTGGTGTTAATAAATCGCAATCTGGCAAAGGTATTTTCTTGTTTACATATTTTATGAAAAACAAACTAAAGAAATTGGAATTTGGTAATTCATTTTGTTCATTTATTTATTTATTTAATATATTAACAAATTTGGGTTTATGTGTATTTTTTTTTTATATTTTGAAGAACATCCTTTTTGATTTATGTACATATTTTTTTATATATTGAAGAACAAACTTTTTGTCAGCTGTTAAAAACAGGGCGATCCAATTTTGTGTTTTGTTCTCGTCAAATAAAAAATTGCATTATTACATGTAACGCAACCCATTTTATAAATGCACCTTTTAAAATGTGGTATTTTTTTTGTAGAAAAGAAAACACCATTAATAATGGAACCCTTTTTATAAGGGCGGTTAAAGTTTACTTTCAGCTATCGGTAAGTTGTGAAAACGGGCCTAAAAGAAATTTCATTGAAAAATTTTATATTTAACAAAATATTCTTTTATACTTGATTAAAGTTTCTAATTAAACTCATTTACTTGATAAAAGTTTCTATTTTAATTCTTATCATTAATATACATAAGTTTTAATATAAACTTTTATACTGGATAATTTTTTTAAGAACTCTTATACTTAATATATACATAATATTTTAAACTCGAATTAAGCTTCTATGAAAGCTTTTCTGCTCAATTAAAGTTTCTATAGAAACTCTTATACTTAAAACAAGTTTCTCTAGAAACTTAATTCCATCGAAAATTTATATAATTATACAAAAGTTTTTATTCAATAGTACTCTGATACCGGATACAAATCATTGTTATACTGCATAAAAATTTGTATATAATCTCTTATGTTTGATAAAAGTTTATTAATATATACATACATATATATATGTATATATATATATATATATATATAAACTCTTACAGCCGTACCTTAACAAGAACGGAGGGCAAAATATTTTCTTGCTCTTAGCTTTAACGCTGATATGCCATACCTAAACATGAGCATGAACATTGTGGCATAAACAGAAGTGTTAACTTTTTTTTTTAATAAAAATCTCTAAATTAAAATAAAATAAAAATAGCTAAATTGCCATTATTTATAATTATTAACAGTGGCCAACTTCGCTTTGAAAAGCGGCTTAAAAATCGCGCTGTTGGGTATGGGAATGACTGTTATGTTTGAAAAAAATTTGAATACCGCAAAAATTTTTCTCAAAAATGTTTCTCTAAAAACTAAATTCCTTTCTAAGCTGTTATACTTATACAAAATTTTTTATTGAATGGAATTTTTTATACTCGATTAAAGTTTCTACTTAAACGTTTATACTTGATAAAACTTTCCACATGAATTCTTAATGTTTGATGAATTTTGTTTAATGCTATATTAAATTAAAATGTATATGAAATCTTTTATACACGATTAAGGCTTACATGATAATTACTCAACTTGCTTATAATTTCTTTGAAAACACAATTTTTCTTTAGAAACGGAACAAAAGTTTTAAACAGTAAATTCTTTTGTTTGCTCGATTCAAGTTTCGATAACTAAGAATTCAAACGAATTTTTATCGGTTATAAAGTGGGAAACGGAATAGTCGCTGTAGTACAACGTTACGAATGGCGCTGCAAGCTTTCAAAAGTTAAAACGGCAGTTTCAAAGTAGTGTCAACAGAATACGCAATTGTAGGAGTTGCGTTGAAGTTGAAGCGCAAAATTCGAAATAAGTAAGTAAGTAATAGGAATAGCTTATCCCACCAACAATTAATTTCAGTTTCTCAATGGTAAGAATTGGGAATTAAGCACATTAAAACTAAATCTTATTAATAAAATTGTTTGACTCCCAAGAAAACCTTTGATAAAATTAATTTAATTGAAAATAAAGAAGTTAGAAAGTATAGTCAAGTCCGACCTTATTCTACCCTACGCCATAGTATTTTCAGATTTTCGAGAATGGATGGATAAATGGATAGCGTTCTGCGGATGTTTTAAATTTAATTAAAATCGGTTTGATAGTTTTCGAGAGAGAGAAATTACCCCCTATCTCCCCTCGGGGTCCTAATTTTTAAAAAATGCATAGCTTTTGCGTCCATATAAATATGGATATATCTATGTTTTAAATTTCATGAAAATTGGTTTGATGGTGGGCACAAAGATCCTATTCCGGAAAAAAGCTTGTATGGGGGCTATACGAACCGATTCGCCCGATTTTCAATTTGGTCCTTGTGCCGTTTAGAACCTTTGTAACAATTTCATCAAATTATCTTCAAAATTGCGAGCTGTACTTTGCGCACAAGGTTACATGGAGAGCCAAGCTGTCTGCCAGCCAGCCGGACGGAAATCGCTTATTATTATTCTGTTCCAGGCCTAAGTGTTCGCTTTAAGAAACTTAAACACATTTATTGTGTACTTTGTTCAAGTTAAGGGACTTTTGTATTAAAGAAATAATTCTTTTAGATAATTTTTTCATTTAACAAATTCATTTGTACTCATCGCAAATATAGTAGTCTCTTCTTATCTGTTAGCTAATGACCAAATGTATTTGAAATGCTGTCACTCATTTGAAACTATTGCTGTTAAATTGTAGTTGTTGTTGTTTTTTATTGCACTGTTTATTTGTTGTTTTAGCCATGGAAAGTAATCATGTATTTGTTGTTGTTGAAGAACACGACGAACCACGCCGTTGTATTCACGGTGTACAAGTTTTGTAACAAATTTGTATGCAACACATAAAACAATTGCAGTAAAAGCGGCATTTTTATTTATTTTATATTATTATTTTTTTTTTATTTTTTATTTAAAACGTATGGCCGAGATTTTATTCTACATTAAAATTTAAAGGGATTTTTTTTATTATTTGCAAACAAGTTAAAACATTAATTGTATAAAACGTTTTAAAAGCTTAAACTTTTAACTTTTTAACATAAGTAGCCTTTATGGCGAGAACTTAATAAATTTATGGAAAAATAAATTTATTTAATAGGTTTTCTTATTTTTTGAAAAAAATGCTGCTTTAACAAATATTTTGAATAAAATTTCAATAGATTCCAAACCAATTTCCAAACGACATATCCAGCATATTGTCAGCCGTTCAGGTAGTCTTAAATTTTTCTCAACATTAATATATTACTTATTCATCCCAAAAATGTATCTTCACTTTACTCTTCACTCCTGTCTCCAATAAAGTAACCTGGTTATAACAAATTTTTCATATTGACTTTTATTAGTTTTGAGATTTGACTATTATACCCGTTTAAATGGCTTTTTATGATTTTTAAACCCTGATATTTCGTAACATTTTTTTCTGCCATTTCTTTTTTTTTACTCTCTTCACTAACATTTTAGACCATTTAGACATTGCAGTTGTATTTAAAAGCCAACAATACAATACGGTACAATACAATAACTACTAAGTCAATTTTTATGGTTTTATTGCCTGAAGGTTGGCTTGTTCGTTGGCTAAAGTCATTTGTTGTATCAAAAAGTACTAGCACGTTTAACAGGTGGCTCTTTTTCTACATTTGCTACAAAAAATTGCACTTCTTCAACTTCCAAAGTTGCAAACGGAGAGAGGGGCTTGTTAAAAAAAGGGTATAAAAATATGTTAGCCATTTAAAAATGATTACTCTATCATTTTATTGCCAAAGTTTTATGAACTTTTGTTTAAAGTTTGTTTTTATTATATTTGTTTGTTATCCTTAATTCAGCACATATTAAAAAATAAAAATAAATTTTAAAGAATTTCAATTGTGACTATTAATGCAAAAACAAAAACAATTCTTTAAATAAATTACTCAAGAAAATTTTAGAAACTACTTTTTCTTCAAATAAAATTATCTCATTAAAATTGCGACCTGTGCTTTACGCACAATTACAGTCAGCAAGCCGGACGGACACCGTTAATTCGACTCAGAATTTTGGGCGCCGTGCTATAAAGCCATATGACCTTATTTCTCACTCCATTGAGAAATAAGGCCAAATGGCTTCATTTCGATGTAAGGAATGAAATAAAGCCATTATGGTGTTATTGCTCATTTAATTTTTTTTTTTTAATATAATTCTAATTTATTTAAAAATTGTTTTTTTATTTTTTCTCTGGGTGTATATATTTAATATATAACGAAAACCCTTTTGGGCGCAAGGATTTTCTGCTCTATGGCATAACAAAGACCGGCTTTGCTAACTACAGCTTTTAAAATCTGCCTTGTTTTCCAACGAAGGCCGACTACGCAGACAACTACACTGTTATGGCGTTATTTCCACTTTGGTTACTAAACGATTATGGTGTTATTGCACTTGGATGATGGTAATAAAGCCATATGGTTTAATTTCTCATTCCATTGAGCAATAAGGTCAAATAGCTTTATTGCGTATGGCTTTATAGCACGGCGTCGAATTTTGTTAACTTTCCTTAAATTAATTGCTTATGCCGACCATACAATTCACTAGCAGCGTTGGCGTTATGGTTACTTTTAACCAAAAGTAGTTAATGTTTTCTTAATATGTACTTGTTACTTTTTTTTCCATTTTGGTTACTTCTTTTCAACTGAAAAATAACCAATTTTTTGTTTAATTTGGGGGCTAGGCGATCAAGTTTTGCACTTCTAGTTTTAATACCCACAAAATATTTTACCAATTCACTCATACTTTAAAATTAAAATTTATTTGCTCTCAGTTTCTTTTTCAAGATAAGTATTTTAATTTACGTTCAAGAAAACAGCTCATAACCATTTTAATGAGCACCTTTAAACCCACACCACATATGTGCTAATGTGTGTAACACCTTAAAATATTGGTCCTAGATCCACCTTTTAGTATACCGATCGACTCAGAATCACTTTCTGAGTCGATCTAACGATGTCCGGCTGGCTGGCTGGCGGGCTGTCCATGTAACGTTGTGCGCAAAGTACAGGTCGCAATTTGGAAGATAATTTGATGAAATTTGTTTGATAGGTTTTAATTGGCGCAAGGCCTATTGAAAATGGGGCGAATCGGTCCATAACTTTAAATAGCCCCCATACAAACTGCTTTCCGGAATAGGGTATTTGTGTCTACCATCAAACCAATTTTAATGAAATTAAAAACATTGATGGATCCATATTTATATGGACACGTAAGCTATTAATTTTTTAAAAAATAGGAACATGAGGGGAGATAGGGGAAATTTCTGCTTTTCAAAACTATCTAACAGATTTTAATGTAATTTAAAACAGAGATAGATCCCTCTCGAAAATTTGATTTAAAATACTGTGGTGTAGGGTATCATATGGTCGGGCTTGACCGACTATACTTTCTAACTTGATTTTGATTGTTTTTATAAGTTGTTTTCTTGATGACATCTTGAAACTAAATTGCTTTAAAATTGCGTGCTGCATACATCACAGCATTAAATGTTTGAGAAATTTGACAAGCCACATACTGCTAAAAAAAACTTGAAAGTAAGATTTGATCGTGTGGCTGCAGGGGGTTAGTACTACCATTACCAGCTCCATTGTGTATGGTATTGATGCATTCAACATTTATGCTATTTTTCATTCACTTTATAAAGATTTTTATGTAACCGATTATCAATTTAGCCATTAAAGCTATATTTAATGTAAATAATAACCACTATCTGAGGTATCATTTTCCTTTCTTCTACCGAGGCAATATGAAACCTGGTAATGCACATAGATTTACTGCCTGTTTTTAGAAAACATCAAACAGTGAGTGAGTGAGAAATTATATTGAAAACAACAATAAAAAAAGAAAATTTGTTTTTGTTTTCAATAAAATTTCTCACTCACTCACTGGTTTACGTTTTCTAAAAACGGGCCGTTAAAGTCTATTGATTCTTCAAAAGTTTCAATGATTTTACTCAAACAGTTTTGCCAAATAGACGAAAATAATTGTTAGCTTTGTTTGGAAGGTATCAATTCCAATTGTACCTTCCAGACCATCAGTAGCATACTGTCAAAATTTTATAAGAATTTCACGATGTCACTCGAACGCTTTCGTTCGTACAAATTACATGTAAAACAAAAGCAAACTTTGAGAATTTGTTTTTGTTTTACATGTTATTTGTGCGAACGAGAGCGTTCGAGTGACATCGTGAAATAGGCAGCTAGTATTTACTTTCTGTTCTGTTACGAATCAGCTGATTTGTTTTTGTTATTAAAAAAACCTGTGAAATTGATTAGTTTTTCTGTTCTCTTGCGGTTCAGTTTGTTAAAATCGAAAACTTGTTATGTATGTAATTGTAAGTGACAGCAAAATACCTGATAAAAAAATAAATATTTATTTTGAAATAAACTATTTTTTGATTTTAAAAATTCATAAAATTTAATTTCTTTAAAATTTATGTGCATTAAAGTTATTCAAATAAAACAATGGACGGTGCAAAACTAATAAATTGGTCATAAATGGCTGATAAGTTGCTACAGAAAAAGTAACTATTACAATTTTGTAACAGAACGGCATGGAACAGAACAGAAACAGAAAGTATAGACTAATTCTGCCTTTAGGTGTCTAAATATGTACAATAGTGATGGATTTTAATGGGTGCTCAAGCATAGGGTAAAGGGTAAAGTATTTTTGAGAGGTCGATCGCTCAAGTCGCATTTTTACCAAAAATCGGGTCTGCCGGTCTTTTTTTAAGTTTTCTTCATAACTTTGTCAAAAACCACGATTTTCTTCACTTTTAAGGAAATAATTTAAAAGAAAAATGTCCTAGCTTTATTTTGGTGTACAAAGACTAAAAGTTTTTGCAATGCATTTGCTCATTTATGCACCTTACATTAAAATTTTTCCATAAATTTTGTAAATAACGTTTTATAACTTTTAAAATTTTTATGAAAATGAAACAAACCAACAATGCAGTTTGAAAGATCAATTTATTCTAAATAACTTAGAAACAAATATTTTTCAATTCGCTCTTACCGTTCCTGAGTTATACCGGTTTTCAGATTTGTACCCAGTTTATGATATCGTCAAAAAAATCGCATTTTTTAAACAGTTTTTGTTTGATTTTTTTTTATAAAAAAGCATTCAAACAAAAACATAATTACTTCATACCCAGCTAGCATTTTAAATTGTGTAAGAGATATTGGGAGTCTCATACAAAGCGTCTTTGATCGTCGATGCCGCATTTTTTAATCGTGGAAGATTCCTCACATGGGAAAACTGCAACACGACTGAGATTAATCCATAGCACAGTGAAAGACGCTTCTTCAACCGTTGTGGGAATCGTTTAAGATGTGGGTAAAGATTATCTAACGAGTCTTTCATGTCAAGAATCGTTTCCTAGTGAAAAATGGAGCTTACAGCAGTTTTGTAAGGGAGAGAAGCACAATACCCCCTTACAAAACCTGCTTACAAGAGGCATGATTTTTATATGGCGAATTCCCACTTGGAAGAACTTTGATAACTGATTGCGTTATGAAACAAATAAAATTTCTATGTTCGGTAATATTTCAAAAATTATCGTAAACACATTTTAAAATCATTGCAATACAACCTGCTTCGATGTAAGGGAATAACAAATGCACAGAAAACATTGTTCGTATAAGGGATAATGCGAAGTTATTCAATCATTAAATTAAAAATTCACTTTAATGGTATTCGCTTATCTGCTGCTTCTCAGTAGTGTGTAATAGCCAGCGCATATATCAGCGCTCATGTAGTTTTCGTGCTTCCCGAAACATAAACATTTTTTACTGGGATGAGACTCTTGTAGATATTATCTCACAACTCGTGAAATGTTCGCCGTATAATTGTTGAAAATATGATTTATACAGAGAGTCGTAAAAGATTCATTCGCTGATGGTTTGACGAAAGATAAACAAAGTGTAACATTGTTGTTTTTGTACTCTGAAAATAAATATTTAAAGATTTTCTTAAGACTTGCATATTATGGCCGTACCTAAACAAAAGCGCCACGCGTTTTCTAGTTTTTGAATAGAGCGGTCTCAACGCTTTGCAATTGGAAAAACCGATTTTCAAGGCTCGTTTAATAGTGAATTTTGGCGCTATTGTTAATTAATAAAGGCAATTTAGCTATTTTTTGATCAATCTAGCGTTTTTATCTCTATTTTTATTTATAACTAGCTGGACCCCGTCCGCTTTGCTGGCCCTTAGTAAAGATTTAAAATTTTAATTGATTTTCAAAACAATAAAAAAAAAAAATAAAATAAATGTTTTACTTACCAGCAAATGCTATTAGATTCTTCATGTTTGTTTAAAATTATTGGATACCCTAACCGCGTATTTGAAAAATATTTATGGAAGTGGAAATAGACTTTTGTAAACTAAAATTAACATAAATGTTGGGTTAAACTGGCTATTAAACCATATAAAAGTTTTTTTTTTCATTTTGGTGACTTTAGCGTATTTTAGTGAATTTCCGCTGAATTGATAAATGTATATTGATAAAGATTTAGTGACATACCATGCATCTAAATTTTAAAACATTATGTTTAGCGATTACGACGAAAATGACAAAAATATAAAAACGTGGTGCCATCTATCGGATAAATACGAAACTCCACAGAAACACTCCTCATGCCTCATACATCAAACGCACAAATTTTGGTCAAAATCGGTGCAGTAGTTTTCGAGTTTAGCGATTACAAACAAACACGTCTCTTTTATATATATAGATTTGTGGGTTTTATTACACAAGAAAGCTATCACTACTGTTTTTTACACAACGTTGACGCTCTTGCTTAGGTATGGCATATCAGCGTAAAAGCTAAGCGAAAGAAAACGTTCCGGCTTCCGCTCTTGTTAAGGTACGGCTGTTAAACATTCCAAAATTTAAAAAGGAACGTGTCAGAAAATTTAATGTTTTATTCAGACTGGAGACTGAAAAAATCGTCACTTTTAAGAAAAAAATCAGCAAATCGGCACTTCGCTAATTCCGTCAATTCTGGCAGCCCTGCTTATACCCAACAAAGAAATTAAAATTAAACGTTTTATTGTGCTTTGTTTAAAAACCATTTATTTGGGATCCTAAGTGCAATGGGATCGTTTTAAAAAAATCATTTACTACATGTAAATTTTAAACTTTGTTATTTGCATCTTG
Organism: Pollenia griseotomentosa; assembly: GCA_963931875.1. Taxonomy (NCBI): domain Eukaryota; kingdom Metazoa; phylum Arthropoda; class Insecta; order Diptera; family Polleniidae; genus Pollenia; species Pollenia griseotomentosa. The sequence continues at coordinate 16,184,297 of OZ007561.1, forward strand.
AAATGACTTGTTGGCTCCCAATTTTCTTGATCTGTTTTTAAAAGATCAATTGAAATATCGCAAGCTTCAAAAACAAATAAGACTGGTTTTGGAAATTAATCCATGAATTTCTAAACTTTTAAGGTTGTCTTCTGTTAAAATTTACTACTTCGTTCTCGCTACTTGGCGTATGTAGATTTTTTGCCTTTCAACTCAAAGTTCTGGTGTCGGAATGTTCATCAAAAAACGCTAAGGTAGCCAACTTTGGGATAAAGTACCACTACTGACGTAAAAAAGTTATTAACGTGGCGCGTTCAATTGCTTCATTATTAATTTTGGAGTTATCCAACTGCTTTACAAGACTAAGATAATTGGCATTGACAGGGGTATCAGTTTTTGATATTTATTCTTAAAATAAATGAACTAAATTCTAGCAAGGCATCGAATTTTCAATTGTCCTTGCAAGATTGAAGCGATTTCGAAAAGTGCATAAGTTTAAAAATTATATAATTTTCTTCATCCAGCGGGCCCAAACAATAGCTTCTGAAGCTTTTCCTGTTGGATAGGGCTTAGATCTATCACCAAAAGATAAGAATCAAATGAAGCAATTATTTATAAAATTCTCCTGATTGCATATGTTTAAGATGGCCTTTAATAAAATTCTCAAAAGTACAAGTCAATTCATCTCATAAAGTTTATCCCACCTTTTTATTTTAGCTAATTTGGCTTTAAAAATGGTTTTTCTTAGTTTGTTAATAAAACTTAACCGACTTGGCCATTAAACATTATTTTATTTTTACCCTTAAAAAAATCTCCAAATTTAAATTGTCATTTTAAGTTACTTTCAAGCATATTTTGTTCGTGTAAAACCTTCTTATTCATAGATCCGGTGATGTTATTATTGTTTACATTATGGTACTTTAATCTTTTGTTGCACTGTGGGTGAATTGTAGAATCCCTGCGGGGAATTTGTGTCTATTGTTCTTAAAGTACTAATCCTGTGACCAATGAACAGAATATCATAATAAAATGAACCGAATTTTGATAGTTGAAAACAAGACACATCGCTGTATTAGTGATGTGTAGTTACTCCAGAGGAAAGGTCATTGACACAAAACATGTCATGGGACTAGATTTGTGCACACTGTTTATATTACTTTAAATGAAGGAGATCTTTTATATTAATATGGTTCACTCGGGACAATATCTGCGGCCGGCATTATTTTAACCGAAATTGAATGTGTAGATTTAGGTTACTTCAGTGACCTGTTACAAAGAGCCAAAAAGGTGACAATTAACCGCTTCGTAGGACATCGCCATTTTAAAGACCCCTTCATATAAAGTGTTAGAACTAGAACCCGTACCTACCACTTTAGAACTGCCATGTGACAAGTTTAGTGTTAGTTCCCTTTCCCTTAGGGATAAGATTCTGAAATGCCAAGAAAAATATTTGTATGTTTATTTCACCGATATTATTCATATGTCCGAGATTGTTTATTTAAAATTATAAAACAAAAATTGCTATGGAGGTGAAGATCTTCACTTCATCTTCACTGTCTCTATAAAGGGAAATAATATTATCAAATTTTATGAATATGATTTACCATATAAAACTTAAATTTTGGACAATTATCTTCCCTTAAACGGTGTTTTTTGAAGCTCGATATAAATTGCGAACTTAAACGAACTCTCATACTGCGCTTACTTTTTGAAATAAATGATCAGTATAGTTTGGCAAATCATCATGAATAGATTCACGCTTGAACATCGCTTCCAAATTATCCAAATTGTGTTTAGCGAAGAGTTTAACCCATTAGAAGTCTCTGTACTTAAATGAGTACAGCTGGCATTTTACAAGATTCTAAGCAACAACAAAGAATTTTTAATCAATGTACCATTATTTCTGTTCACAACAATAATACCAACAGCAGCTAAAAAAGAATTTGTGTTTCTTTTTAATTTTTCTGTACAAAAGAATAAGTCTGACTTGTATTACAAAAGCAGTGTGAAGGTATGAACACTATTTTAATAATATAGAAAACAATATTGAATTTTTTTTTGGTAATTTTGAATTATTATAATGAAAATCGTATCAAAATAACTCACAGACAAAAAAAAATTACTTACATAAAAAAACAATAAACTTAGAGCAGTATAAATTTGACTGTACTCGTTTGAGTACACTGACAACATGCATAGGTAAAACAAATGTTTTTTTTGTTAGATTTTAACTATGAGTGGATAACATTTTACATCCCAAAAGTGATTCAAAAGCCTTCAAGAAGCTGTTGATAGCATATCATGTGGTGAAGAGGTGCTTAGGAAAATATAACGGTTTCAAGCCTATCAAAAGACAAACCTGGTACTATTAAAGTTTTCGTAAATGTTGAAATTATTGACAACGACGTCAGTGACGATAGTGATAATGAACAGTTGGCACCAAAGAAAACTCGGCAAGACTTTGCAAAGCAAATAATTCATATTTGGCGCAAATACTTTCCATCGCAGAGCTCAACCCCTCAGCAGAACTCGGAAAGTTGTAAAAGATGAAATAGTGTATGTGAAGAAATATTTAAAAAATCTTTGATCCCAATGTCTTTGTTCTTATAGCCTTCAATTGTTGCAGTCGAATCGAACTGGCTTTCTTCGAATGAAATGCTTAGCGGTGGCCAAAATATTCCTAAAGATGAGTCAATACTTAAATATTCTGGATACCATCCCGCTAAGCAATTCATTCGAGGAAAGCCCGTTCGATTCGGCTTCAAAAACTGGGTTGCGGCTATTGCTATAAGCTTTTGCTGCCAGTTAGATTTGTACTCCGGAAAATCGCATTTGGAATCTTCTTATCCGTTTGCTTTATGTGTTGTTAAGCATTTGTTGGTGTTTTTTATAGCTTTTTACTAGATACAATCTTTATGTTGATCTTTGATATTTAGAGTAACGTCTGGGTCAATGTTTGCAGATGAATCTCAAGTTGGGGCTGGACACTATCCTAATAAACTACAAAACCATTTGCGGTACATTTTTTGATATTTAAGAGTTTGTTGGCAGAATAAGAAGTGATTAAAAACACTTTGCACTGAAAACAATTTTCTGAAAATTTTCATACGTAAGAGGTCAGTGTACTCAGTTGAGTACACCCCAAAAACTCAGTTAAAAAAAAAAATTATTTTTTCATTTTTTCCATTTTATGTTTTTTTTAATACTTATTTTAATCAATAAATAAAGTTGAAATTTAAAAATTATGGCCAGTTTTGGTTTGACCTCTAATGGGTTAATTTTGCTGCGTAAAAAGCGAGGACAATTCACAACATATCCTACAGACTCCAGAAAAATGCAATATCTTAGAATTTACATCAGTCTTGTCAAAACTAAGGGGGAAAACACCTGGAATGGACAGAGTATCGTACCCTATGCTAAAAAATCTACCGCTTATTATGAAACATAGGCTATTAAAACTTTATAATAAAATATTCTCAAAAGTTTAAGAACAGCATTGTTGTGCCAATCCTTAAGACCGGATCAAACAAAAGCCTTGTCAAATCCTATAGGCCAATTTCTCTTAATTCCTGTCTCGCAAAAATTCTAGATACAATAGTAGCTAATAGATTGTGGTGGCTTGTGCAAACAAATAAGCTTATAGATAGTCGTCAATTCGGCTTCAGAAGAGGAAAGTCCACAATTGATCCAATTTTGTATATCGATTATCAAATTTCAACCACCGTTTCATTACGTAAGCATATCTCAATAATATAACTAGATTTCGAGAGGGCCTTCGATAGAATTGGCATACATGCTTATAATCATAATCAGTTTATTACCTGGAAGATGGGCCCAAATATCATAAATTATATTAAAAACTTTATGAACAATAGGAAAATTACCGTACGACTTGGTAACATATACTCTTCTTCAAATCCAATATACAATGGAATTCCACAGGGATCCCCCCTATCAGTTGTTCTATTCCTAATCGCATATAATAAACTTTGTACTATTATTTCCTTTTACAAAGAAATAGATTTTATTGCCTACGCAGACGATTTTAATCTAATCATTAGATGCGATAAAACTAGAAACCCTACAATCGACCTTAGTCAACTGTTTGGCAACATTGATGAGTGGTCTTCCTTCTCAGGAGCAATTCTTTCTACAACAAAGTGTAAATATATACATATATGTCGCAAGAAAACTTGCAATTGTATTATTGACTCCTGTCCCACAAATTTAACCCAAGTTGATACTGTGAGAATACTAGGCTTACATACACTCACAATATTATTACAGTAACGGACTGTAGTTTATTAAAGAAATATTCCGTTCAGTCATTTTTAAATAAATAAACATTTAAAATTCCAAGCAAATTTACTTTTAACTGATTCTAACAGTTATTCAAAAAACTAAGTGCATATTAATACGGATTTTCAGTTGCAGTTAATATTGTCCGTTGATTGAGTTAAATTCTTCTTTATGTTAAAGTAAATAAAAATGTAATTTAAAGCAACGAAAAGTTCATTTAATTTTTACTGTCAAAAATTCAACCGCGAATTCCGTAAAAACAAATCAATATTCAGTTATCTTATATAAATTAATTGTCAAAAAATTAACTACATATTCCGTAAAAACAAATAAATATGCAGTTATTTTATAAAATTTTACTGTCAAAAATTCAACACCATATTCAGTAAAAACAATTAAATATTCAGTTATTTTATATAATTTTACTACCAAAAATTAATTTTTACTTATCTATAAAAAATGAATTGCTTGTTTTGTGTAAGCAATTCCCATTTTCTATTTGTTAAAATAATTTAGTTAAATACATCAAATTTTAAAAGTAAAATAATTGCGAAGCCATATCGGTCATGCTGCTGGTGTCTTATAATTGAGAGTTCTTCTGTAAACAACGTGGTCAGTACAACAAAAGTAAAACAAACGTGTGTAACTGGGTAAGTAAATAAAAATATTCTCCCTCTCTCGCTTATAAGAAAAACAAGCGGACAGGTGTCTGTCTGGTATTTTTTAGAAATTCGGCTCTTTTGTGGAGTAAACGAAAATTTAATAAAATAACTGAATATTTAATTGTTTTTACTGAATATGGGGTCAATTTTTTGACAGTAAAAGTTTAATAAAATACTGAATATTTATTTGATTTTACGGAATATGGTGTTGAATTTTTGACAGTAAAAATTAAATGAACTTTTTGTTAAAAATAAATGAAAAATAGGTAGACCGGTTTTTAATTGAACTTTCATTTATTTTATATTACAATTTCAGTTAATTTTACGTACAGAATATTGTGAGTGTATAACCTCTAATTACCGCTGGAACAACCACATTAATTATGTAACCAACTCTTTGTCCAACCGCCTCAAGGTCATAAAATGTTTATCTAATCCAAAATTTAATTGTAACACGATACTATCACTTCTGTTATAAAAGCTATCATGCTATCAAAAACTAATTACGCACTATCAATCTACGGTCATTCCCCAAACTCTGCGCTGCGGAAAACTGTAAACTGTAGTCAATTCTGCTATAAGATGTTCGCTAGGAGCATTTCGGTCCGCTCCTATAAATAAAACAGAATTATTAACAACAAAACTTTTTAAATCAATTTCCTTCAGTTCAGATACACCCATTTTACAATTGGTTAAAAAATGCAAAAAATCGAAAAAGATACCTAAAATACAATCCACTTTATACCGTTCAATACAAAATTGTAAAAAATTAGATCTTCCAAACAATATAGTGAAACCTAGCACAAAGTTCCAACCACAATGGCAGCTGAATAAGGAAACTATCGACACCTCTTTACACTACTACACCAAATCTATATGTGGCCCAGAACAATACCAACTCTTATTCAGAGAACTTAGGAACGCACTCCCTGATTATATATTTCTGTTTACTGACGGCTCAAAAAATAATGCCTCAATTTCTTTTAGTATCACAACACAAGATACAGTAATTAAAACGGCCATTATTCCAGATTTTAGAACAATACATTCTGCGGAAATGATAGCTATCTACGAGACAATTAAATATATATTCCACAACAGTGGAAGGTTTGCCATATGTTCCGACTCTCTTTCTACATTGCAATCTATAGGTAACATAGGTAACTTGAGCTATTATATATCCGAGATTAGAAACTTATTAATTCATAGACAACCGGATATTAAATTAATATGGGTACCGGGACAATGCGGCATAAAGGAAAAAGAGCTCGCGCACCAATCTGCGAGGCTAGCAAATATTTCTCCCTTGATCATGATACCTAATTATAATCCCACTGACTGGAATAATCATATCGTGCATTAACTGACCGAACAATGCAGGACAAGACTTTTCAATGCCACCTCAATGTGGTATAGGGATTTGAATCAAATATTCTTATACATTTCCCCAGATTTACTACTGAAAGACTAAACATCTTTGACGGCACTGGCCCAGTTGAAAATTTTTTTTTTTCCCTCCCACGAAAATATAGAAAAGATTATAAATTTTCTTAAATCTTCTAAAACATACACTTATATTTAAGAAATCAACATCTGAAACTTGGTTTTGTTTTTTTCTTTTCTCTTTTTCTGCCATTAATTCATTAAATAATTAGTTATTAATACATATCGCCTTGTTTTATATTATATTGAGCTAAAGGCCAATGTTGCTATTGCTCTTATCTTGATATTATCTTATGATTTGTAATTATAAGCTAATAAAATAATAAACAAATAAATAAATACACGCTGGTAACACCAACGGACCATATTTCCTCAATAATGAAGCCAGAGCTCGGGTTATGGTCAATAGAGATCGTTTGTTCGAAAATAGCGACGACATTGGTCAGGACAAGATTTGACAAAATTGTACTAAGTGCCACACGACTTACCATCGACTAATTGAAAACAAAATTTGGCCATAAGTGGATTTCGGGAAATAGAAATGTGAATTGGGCTTCGAGGTCGGGCGATTTGACACGTCTGGATTATTTCCTGTGGGACTATGTGAAGTCACTGCTTTAGGCTGATAAGTCAACAACAATTGGCAACTTGAAGGCCAACATTTCTCATGTTATTCGTGACATGCGAACAACAATGCTCTAAAAAGTGGCCCAAAATTGGACGACCATAATGTGCTTTTTTGATTAAGTGTTCAACAGAACTGTGTCTTTAACTTCGGGCAAAAAGTCATAAATCCCATAATTAAATCGTCTTCAAAAACTACAAATTCTCTCCCCTTTTTTATTTTCTTTTGTTCTAAACAGAAAATGTTTACAAAATGTATGAATAAATAATTAGAGAATTTACCAGACGTAAAATCTAAAATTAAAATTAAGCTAAAGATAAGAGATAAATTAAGATCATTTAGTAAAATATGCGAAATATTTTTCGACTGGCTCAACTTTTTTTTGAATTCACATTAGCATGCAATACATGCTGTTTAAAAATAATTGTTGCACCATTGGAAACTAAAGTTTTTGTTTTAGGTGTTTTTTTATACCCAAGTTCAAGACCTTCTCTACTACTTCTACAGTAATTTAATAGAAATTAGATGTAACACAATCAATAATCTAAGGGATCCTGCACATACTGACGTTAATTCTTTTTTCATAAGCACAGACCTTTCTGAAGAACATCGCTCAGAAGATATCTAGCTGGCTGACACAGCTAGCAGTTATAACACTAAGAGAGCTTTTTACAAACATTTAAAGCATACAAAATCTTTTTTCAACATAACTCCACTGTTCCGAAAACTCTACGCTAATATTACAATCCGCCCTAATGCAGTAAATAGGCTTTTAACAAACCAACTTTAAATGAAATCCTTGCAAATTGTATTGTACTTAACGTTGGCACTAAACGCCAAACAAAACAAAAAATAAAATAAGTGGAAAAAACTGCGGAGGAACAAGTCATGCTCATATTTGAACATTGTTTCCCTTTAACTTTCGAAACTCTTTGCTCTCCATTTGACAATAACAATTTTACCACAAATACATAAGCCAACATACACACGAAGCCATTGACTTACCCAGCAAACAAAAAATTTTATGTTTACAAATTCATATTATTTTCCGCCTGGGAAATAAGGTCAACTTAGCGGCGGAAAAAATCATATTTTCTAAACTGAAAATTTATTAGGTTAGTGGTGTTTAAATAATAAAAATAATTTGAAATTTAGTTGAGAATGACATTCTTAAATTACACTGCTTTACAAATTTTTAATTTGGAAAAATACCAAGAACGCCACATGCCTAGATAAGTTAATTGGGACCTTCTGAACACGAAAAGCGCTGTAATGTTTTTTTCTAAGTACCGTTTTTAAGATAACGATACTTTTGTGTTTTTCGGTGTATGGTCCCACTCAAATACGTTGTAACTGATGAATAAAAAAAACGAAATTTGATATGGAATGAAAATATTGTCGTTCCACAAAATCCTTAATAAAAACTTTATTTTTCATCCGATTTTTTTCAAATTACACTTAAAATGTTGGTAATTAAATAAACTATTAGGTAAAAAAATAAAACATTCCAGATCTTTACTATAACGTAGAAAATAAAACGAAATAAAAATGAAAATTTTTGAAACAATTGTAAAAAATAGGCAAAATTTGAATTTTGAGGTGCCATAACTCAGCCATATCTTATCAGATAGAAATATCGGCGGAAAAGGCATTCAATTACCTTTCCAACGATATGCCATTCATCTCGATCGGACTTTTCGGTTCCACAAGGGTTTGAGTGGGACCATACACCGAAAAACACAAAAGTACCTTTATCTTAAAAACGGTACTTAGAAAAAAAATTACAGCGTTTTTCGTGTTCAGGAGGTCCCAATTAACTTATTAAGGCATGTGGCGTTCTTGGTATTTTTTGGCTGTAAACCAGTGTTATTATCCAACTTTTCATAAATAAGGAAGATTTTCATACGAGTATTTAACTTGTGTTAATTTGACTACAAAATGCATCCTTTGTAAATAATTTTTTTGCAGCATTCTTAAATAAATATTTAACCCATATCAAACGCTTATTGATTAAGATGAGAGTTTTACTGTTCTTTAATAATTTTTTTTGTTTATTACTTGAATTTTATGTCAAAAAGGTGTAAAGTTTTGTAAATAATAGCTACAAAACACAAACCTAATAGATATAATTTTAAATCAAATCTTTTCTCAAATTTCAAACTGTAAAAAATGATTTAGTAACCATAGCATCCCTAACGCATTTTTTTAAGAGCACGTTTATAAACACGTCTACTTTAATACATACACACAGTTGTTAAAACACACGCTTTTTTTAAGTGCGCCCTAAAATAAGGGATCTTTGTCTAAATTTTTTAATAATGGAGACATTTGATATCAAACAGAAAATACGTAAATTTTTAAAAGATTAATTTTTGTTTGCTGGGCCGACAGAGAGTGGGAACTCACTGTTACTTAAACAATTTGTATGCAGAACCATGTGTCATTTTTATATTTCCTACAACTATTTCATTTTTAAGACCAAACGGAAAATGGATAGAATAATTTTGTTTCTAGAAAATAATATATTTTTACGCTTTTATAACTTAAATGCACTTAAAGGGCAATAAAAATAAAAACAAACGACATTTTGAGACAAAACAAAAGGCAAAGATTTTGTAATTGTAACATAAAAGCAAATGAATAAAAGAATAAATAAATGACTGATAGACTCGTTATAGAACAAATATTTATTTTTACAGGGGGTAACTAAAAGCAAAAAATGTTTAGTTCTTTTGAAATAAAACATAATTCAAAATTCGTTGACAATTATAAAAGTTTTTTATACATTCATACATATCGCACTTGTTTAACAATAGTTTAATAACTTGAAAATTTTATTTTTTTCACTTTTTGGAAAAAAAAAACGGACACATTATATTCATATCCACCCGCTCTAAAAATAACGTGCTATTTTGTCTATTTTTTTACGGTTGGCTTAAAATTTTTTTTCATATGCCTGTAATGTTATATTAAAAATGGTATTGCTTTTGCTGAAAATTTTTAAATTTTAAATTTTAAATTTTAAATACAGTATTGTTGAACAACTTTACTTGTATGGCGTATAAGTAATGTGTTGGAGTGTTTACAAACCATACGCCTGGAGGTATGCTTTAAAAGCAATTAAAATAGATTAACAAAAGTTTTCATTTTCAAATGACTTAAACTATACTAAAAAATATATTTTTTTAAAAAATTACTAATTAATTTTCTACTAAGCTTTTTAGTAAAAATAATCAAACAACATTTACAGAGGAAAATTCATATGGCTTACCGCATATTTTTACATATTGCTGATACTATGGGACGAAAACAGAAATTTTTAATATAAAAAGAAATATAATGATAATGCACTCTTTCAAAATTTTCGATTGAAAAGTCAATTTCTAGAGTGAAATACAAATTCATCACATATATTCGATTCTTTTAGGTTAGGTTAGGTTAAGAAGGGTTATGGGTTATGCTCGCAGACCAATGTGGTCCATTGTGAATCCCTTCATAATAGAGGAAGAATAAAGAGAAAAGCGAAGAAGAAAGGAGATGACAGATGGATTTAAGATAGTTAGTAGATACCACATAGAACAAAAATTGCCTCTACAGTCCCCATCATCAGAAACAACCGACCGATTTCCCTGACAAACACCAGTAGATTGACTGGATTACATCCAGCGAGGCACCCCAGTTCGTCGAAAAATCTATCTACTAGCCATTTCTGCCTGAAACCCTGCATCATAGGACAGTGGCACAGTACATGCTCAATCGTCTCTATCTCCTAGGAATCCTCGCATAACCTGCAGAAGTCCGGTATGGTATTGTCTAGGGTATTCAAACGATTAACCGCTGTTCGATTAATCGATTAATTTTTGGCGATTAACTGTTCGAATATCTAAAAATTGCTTATTTTCGATTAACGAATAATTCGAATAATTTATATCGTTTAATCGATTAATCGAAAATTTGTTTTTTCACAGTGTTAGTTTATTTCTTTAATGTAAAAAACAAGCTGGTACGTTTTAAATACTATTTTATTGTTTTTTACTCAGGAACATTTCCCTCAAGTTTTTTTTTTTTTTTTTTTTTTTAATTTTCCTAAGCTAATCCCGCGAAGCTTTATGCTTGTCTGCAGGAAAGAAACCAGAGTCTCTGGCGGGAATCGAACCCGCAACCTCGGCGCTGATAGACTAGCTCGCTACCAGCTAGCCTACCGAGGCACTCAGTAACAATTTTAGTATAGTACAAAGAATGAAACCAAAGAGCTTGGGAATAATATTTTCTTAAAAATGTTTAGAACTTTTACCACAAAATTCAGATGAAGAAGATAATTTATTTGAGACGAATGAAAACAAACCTTCTACCAGACCTTAACAACACTATTAAAAATATGAAAACTGTTAAAACATCAAATAGAGAGTCAAATGGTATAATGAAAAGCGACTAAAATTTATAAAAAAAAAACAAGAAAAGGAACAGAGAAATTGGATATGGCTTTTTAAAGCTTTACTTTCAATTTCACCAACGTCAACAATAAGTGAAAGAATCTTTTCTAAATTAAGTTTTATCAAAACAAAAGAAAGAAGTCGTTTAAAACACAATCATTTTAACTGTATACCCTTTTTAAGGATTATTTTAGAAGATTAGCAAGTTTAGAAAGTTTTCCTCTTTTACTGCATGAAGTATCTTTTGTTAAATTGTTTTAACTTTTTTAATAAAATTTTTATGTTAAAATCAGGGCTGTGGAGTCGGAGTCGGAGTTGAAGAGTCGGAGTTGAGGTTTTTGTACCGGAGTCGGAGTCGGAGTCGAAGTACCCACAAAAACTAGCGACTCCGACTCCGACTTTTTTGCATTAAAATTTTTCTAATATTTTTCAAATTAAAAAATTTTACTGACCAATTTCTCCAATTCTTTTTATATATCAATTCATATTTAAATATAATTTTTCTTATAATTTTATTTTTATTTGACATAAAAAAACAAATTTTAAACATAAATTGATATTTTAATAAATTAGTGGAATTGAATTTTTGAAATTGTGAAGTCAGAAAATAAGGACCAGTATACTTTTCATATGAGTAGGTGAGTTTCAAAAATTAAAAAATTGAGATAACATCTTATTTTGACAATTTATAAGAATAGTTGTATAGATTGTATCGAAGCATGTCCTTTTCTATGTTTTAATGTGACCTCAAATTTCTGTAACAAAAACCAGCGGGTTCACTTTTTGAATTTCGCCAAGATATCGTTAATGAAATAGAGCCGAATTAAGGAATTTAAAAATTAAATTTGTAAAGATGTTGTTTTTTATTTATCGTATACATATTAACAAATATTTTTGTAGCCATGTTCATGAATATGACTTAAAATCAGCTGTAGCTCCTGTGGTGAAAGCATTTAGTGAACTACATTTTAAGTTCCAACCTTCAAGGTGAATTATAATAGAATAAAAGGAAAAGGAACTCGGAAAAATACATGACATTGTTCCAGATATAATTCCCATCAATGTGTGGGTTAACCCGAAAAATGATTTGAGAATACTTTTATCTACTCACTTTAGGGAAAATTGGAGAGATAATACAGACTTGCAATTTCAAATTTCGGTCTTAAACAATAATAATATTGAATTAGGAACGGAAAAATGCAATGGCGAGTACACTGACTGAAGATTTAAATTTAGTTGTTTAAAAATTCAAGCCACATTTTGAAAGCTTTACATCAGACCGAGAAAACATGTTGATAATCGCAAATGATGTTTATGTTATAAAAATGTACATTTGTACGAATATTTTATATGATCCTAACATATTTTTTTAAAAGGTTCGTTACCTTCTATGGTACTGTTCCATGCCTTGAGACAAACAGCACCAAGTCAAACAACAAAAGGGGTGCTATTTCCCAAAAATAATAGAAGGCTAACAACATTTTTTTACGTTACGTTTCTCTTCAAAATGTGTTATATAAATTGTAGAACTAACAACAGAAGGCGCATCTGTATGTTTTAATAAACTATATTAAATTTTCCTGAGAATGATTTGACTTAATAAATAAAACAAGACCAAAATGGCAGTGTCTGAATTTATGTATGTATATTAAAAACAAAAGACCTCACTTCACAATTTACAAAAAAGGACTGTCCTTTACCTCTATTAATATTGTGGTAAACAACACTAAGTAAGTACATTTGATGCCTTTATGCATTTTTTTCAAAATCCAAATAAAATATTTTGCAGCTTTCCTACTCATATGTTAGTAACTAGTAGGTTAAAGCTCAATGCGCGGCACGTTAGAATTAAAATATCGATTTGAAATTTTTACAGAATCATTTTCTTGCTATATTTAACCATTTAACAGGTACTAAATTGAAAAGAGTTTAAAGTCAAATAAAAACAAGTCTCTTAAATAATGGCTAGGTTAGAGTAGGAGTCGGAGTCGGAGTTGGAGTCGGAGTCGGAGTCGTACTTAAAAAATTTCAGCAAAAGGAGTCGGAGTCGGAGTTATAACTATTTCTTAACGACTCCACAGCCCTGGTTAAAATATATAATTTTTGGTATTATTTTTAAACCTTTAAACTAGACGAAATTAACATTTTTCGATTGACCAAATAATATTAAATTGTTCGATTATATTTTTACCTCGAACAATTTTTCGCGCGATTAATACAAAACATCGATTAATTGAATACCCTAGTATTGTCCCATTTACTCGTGAAAGCGCCAACAGAACAGCGACCCGTCAAGAACCTTATAACAGCCCTGAGACCACTCCTATCCAATCCTAATAGTAACCTTTTGCCCCTGCCTCCAAACCGGGCTATATGCCCTAGACACCCTGCAATCCGTTTTATCCCTCCAGGGCCGGTTAACGGCATTACGGAATCTTTTCCGTATTAGCTCATAGTAGTGGCATAAAAGGGGTTTGATCCCCCGTCCCTTCCCCCTAAGTCAACATTCAAACCCTCTTTCGCGAGTTCGTTAATTTATACTTTTAAATATAATAAAAATAGTGAAATATTCACTTTTATGATAGTTTAAATTTGTGTGCCGTAACCCATTGTGCGCTGAAGCCAATAAGTACGTGTATGACTTTTTTACTATAGTTTATGGCATTAGCCAAAATTGAAAACCATGTGGTTTTTTCTTTTCATCGTACATATAACTTAATTACTGCGCTTTTTTGCTTCTTATCCCTGCTGTATTTTAAGGCAAAATCTGTATGAATTTATTTGACACTTGAATAAATGCGGTCGTCTCAAAAACACACAAAATCTATACCCGCTTTCATGCATTTAAAGTTATTTGCAAAATTTTCCTTTTCTTTTTTCCGTTCTTATATTTTCTAATATTTTATTATCGTGGATATGAATTCTTATGCAATTTAGAGTTTATGTTGGCGTTAAGAGTCATGTTAAGTTCATTTCACAGAATCACGCCATACATTCTTTTTTTATCCCCTTTTTTTTTGGTAGTTTAGAGTTTTAGTTGTGGTTTTTTTTTTTTTTTTTTTTTTTTTTTTTTTTTTGATTTAGATTCTTTTTTTGTTATGGACTTCTGCCTTATTTATGATTTTCTTTTTAAATATTTAAAAATGCTTGTTTCATTATGTCACCTAAAATGCAAAAGGCCTAATTAATACTTTTTAATACTTTTCAGGATAAATTAAGAACTTTTTAAAGAGCAAATAGTGGCGAATGACCCTCATATCAGTGTTGCCAGTGAAATTTCGAGAAAGATACATTTTAGTTTCCAAAAAGATAAATTTTTTCCCAAAAAGATACGTTTTGAAAAAAATTTTAAAATCCATTTTTAACGTTTAACATTTATTAACATAACATTTTTATTTCATATTTAAATGAATATTGAAAAGAAAAAATTCTGTATAAATTCATTTTTATATTTATTTAAGTCATAAATATTAGGTACATATGTAATTTTTAAAAAATACAGTAAGCAAACTTTTAAATTAATTATATGTAACTATCTTTGGACGTTATCAAAACAAATTCATTTTTGTAAAAATTAATAAACGAATTAAACGCCTTAATACTAAGGCGATTATATTAAAAAGTTCATATAAATTTCCTGAAAATTAAATAGATGTTCAAGTTTCATCAGAACAACTTCGCACTACTAGTAATCATCGATTAAGGTGGATCGTATGTTGCAACCCCTTAATGTTTTCTTTCACCATTATTAAAGCTGCTATCAACGCGAATTCAAGGAAGGGTCAAGTCAACATATCTGAGGCGCAAAATTGAAAGGGACCTAAGGGTTTTGTTCAGGAGAGCCATTTTAAAGATTTGAATACGTGTATCTTTGGTGTACCATCACTGAGCGTGTTGGTATTGGTTTCATTTGAAAGCGACACATCTCATGACGTGTTGGTCAACCTTGAAAACGCTACCTCTTGTTTTATGTAGTTGGTTTTTACTGTTCCCTTTACCTTACTGGTCCCTTTCTCTATGCGCTGTCACATATGGTGTTTTTTTCGGTGGTCGACTTGTCAAAGTGTGTATGCAAACTAATTTTTGATGTAAGCTAACCTGTTTTTACTAGCAATATTTTTGACAATCCGACCACAGAAGCAGTGTTGTTGAAGAGTTGACCTCTTGTATTAGTATTGAGCCGGTTACGATGATCAGTCTTAATAAGTTTTAGTTGGCTAAAAATTCTCGAACGTTTTGTTTCTGTACATTTTGCGTACAGATTCAAAAGATACGAAAAATTTCAGGATTATACATGATACCTGAAGTAGTCAAAAGATACGACAAATGTATCTTTCGTATCCTAACGGCAACACTGCCTCATATACTAAGGCCCGTTTTCACGACTTAACGATAGCTAAATGAAGGAAGTTATCGAACAGATAATGAGTTTTTAATTATCACAAGTTCTCTTTAACCTTAAAGTGAAGAATAAGCTAAAGAGAGGAACGTTCTACCATTAACTTTTGTCGTAAGGTTTAGATTTGAGATTGCCATATTATATTCACATATTTTTTATATATGGCAACTCCAATTATACGTATATTTTGTAAATGTAAAAAAAGATCGTAGTTGCCAGTTCGTATTTTTATTTTGGCAAAAATAATCGGTATTTTCTTTAGTATTGCCACTTTTTTAAAAATGTTAACTTTATTTTATACAGAAGTTGTGAAAACGAAAAATAGTTGAAGGTAACTATATCGATCTTTAAAGGTATGTCGTGAAAACGGGCCTAAGTCTATCATTCCTTGTGAAACTTTTTTAATATTCATCTAAGTAACTCTAAGGGCTAATAAATCAGATCAAGTTAAACCATCTTTTTGGTTTTAAATGTGCTTAAACCAACAAATCTATAAATCACTAAATATATAAACCATCTTTAAACGCATCAAATTGGGCGTTTAAACTACCAATACAGACCATATGAATTTGATAAGATTTATCGTAGTGCTATTTTTCGTAGTGTTATTTTTTAAACAAAATATAATACATGGGACACTGATTTATAGTTGTTGAGTTTCAACTACATATAAATTCAAGTTTAGTTCAACTAAACCAGCGTTAAAACAATCAGTGATTTATTAGCCATAAGTCGATCCAGCTATTTCTTTCTTTCTGTCCATCTATTGAAAACACAATCAAATTTAAACGTTTCAAAAGAAACGAAAAGTATTGTTATTAACGTCTTTCTAGTTTTCCAAAGCAGTTTGGGATTGAAATCCAGCATAATCGGTTTTGTATAAAAAAATAACATAGACATAATTGTGAAACAATCAGCCCAAAAAATTTATATTACGATTAAAAAAAACTAACACAAACTAGAGGCGGAATGCAAGAGTTGTCATTAAATTTTGTGCAAATTCATATATTAAACAAAGTTTAATATTTTTAGGTCATATTCTTCCTCGCAGTGGAGGGTATCAAAGATTTGGCACAGCCGACTGTAGCACTTGTACTTGACTTTGTTCTTTTTTAACAAAACGACCTTACCGCAGGGAAGCTCATATTTTAGAAAAAAGGACTTTATATCCTACATCCACGGGATTCGTAGGATATTTCACCTTTTAGTGTTTAATCCCCCGCTGAAAATCAGGTGCAGCCAATACCTAGGACTCGATCTCTTGCGATCGTAGCTGACTAGAGATCCTATTTGTTAACATGGGATTCAGTAGGCCCTCTCGAGCAGTCATCTGAATATTAGTAGCGTCTTCCGTTAGTATGCTTTTCACGGGAAATACTTCTTATCTTGGGGGATGGTTGTCTTATTATATACTCAAATTGCTACCTGGATGGCACCATCACATCCAATCTCACAATCGGAGGCGAGTGTTAACGCATTTTTTGTCATTTAGTGTTAAAGATCTGCCATAATATTAAGCCGACAACACGTCAAGTACTCATGTAAATTTGTTTCCACATCTCTATATGGGCACTTCCACAGAGAGGCTCTCTTTTTGTCACGTTACGTCACCAAAGAATTAAGCTTGCATTTTATACCCTTTATACACTTGCATGTATTTCGGAGGAACGCATGGAATATGTTGAAAATGTGAAACATGCATTTATATTTGAAACATCTACTATCAATTAAAAAGGTCACCATTTCTGAAAAAAAAAAAATTTTATAAACTTTTTTCCCCCAAAAGTGCCAAAATTTTAAAAGATAATGCCAAAATGTGTTTGGAATTCATATTACTTAAAATTTAAAAAAAAAATTAAATAAAAAGACTTGCAAAACAGGAAAAACTTGACAAATTGCATCGCTGCATTCAAAACAAATGCCATTTTGTCAGTAATGCCACAATAATAATAAAAATTATTGCCATTTTTCTCAACAATCCCTGCGATAAGATGAAAGATCTGAGCACGTGTAAATAGCCTATTATGGGAAAATTTCAACATCTTCGCAAATTGTTGGTAGATTTTGACAAGTGCGAAAAAGCTATTAGACCCAGGTTGTTCAAATGTTTCCTCTCTTTTACAATTCTGAAACTCATCTCCTCAGTCAGTGCTGTTAAGCGCCTTTTAAAATTTGAAAATAGAGAGATAAAAATTTTTTGTTGTTTAATACATTTGCTGTTGCCGAAGTTTATCTCGCTGGACCCGATGCAACGTTCTATAGTTTGTGCAAATAAAAATTTGGTTCAAAAGTTGATGCCAAAGCAAGACTAATGGCCAATTTCACGAATTCTATTTAAATATCAATTCATATTTAAACATCGTTTTTCATATAATTTTATTTTTATTTGACATGAAAAACGAATTTTAAACATAAATTGATATTGAAATGGGTTGGTGAAATTGGCCAATAGAGCTTAAAGGCCCAACCAAGGCGAATTCATACAAGGTGGTCTTATTTTGAAAACGTTTTAGAGCACTGTAAAATATTTTAACGTTGTGTCAAAAATTCAAGCAAATATTTCATTTTATTTTCAATTTTAAATTGTGTGTTTGAAATGTAATAACTTAAAAAAGTTGTTAATTTCATAATTTTAAGCGAAAATTATAGAATTTAGTAAAGATTCCCCAGAACCACTAGAACGGTATACTATTTTGACACAAGGTTAGTTATGAGCTGTTGCTTACGTAGCAAGATAAGTTCACCTGGTGTAAATTCGCCTTGGGCCCAACTATAATATGCTTGGCTTAAGCAATTGTGCGAATTCATGCGATACATAAGTGTTGAACCATATTGAACTTCAGAAAACTTTTTGATTAATTTTATGAAACTGGAATTTGCGTAAGCAAGGTGCGAAACAGATCGCACTTTCCGTACGGAATAAAATATTTTTGTTGTTTTTTTTTGGTTTTATTTGTTTTTTGTTTTTTAAATGCTTTTTTTATTTTTTTTTTGTTAATTTTTGACAGTAGCTTAAGCCAGCTTATGCATATTATAGTTGAGCCTTAAGAGTATTTACTATTTTAGAAAAATGGGCTTAAAGCCTAGTCACGAAGTTTTTTAACGAGTGTCATTAAAAAGACATCTCGCAGACCTCGAAGCAAAGTTTCACAGATGGCGTTGTTCATAGCTTCGCAAATATGGTTCCAAAAATCAAAGCTAATGAAGGACTAACAAGTCATAAGTTTTAATTATTCATAAAAGTGGACAAAAATCTTGAAATTTGTAATCGGGTTTTATTTAAAATTTTTCTCGCAACCCTTTAATTCGCAAGAATTTAATTTTTTTGTTAGAGTAATATTGATTAAGATTTTTTTTTAATTTGTTCTTTATTTATTTAAAGCATACACTTTGAGCTAATGTGCTACTTTTAAAGTTTAAATTCAACTTAATTCCTCTCTTGCCTTCACTTCTGCCAAGTTATCCACAAGACTTCTACCAATATACATGAACAGTACGGCTCTCATACGATAAGGGAAAATTTTCCAAATTGCATTCTGCAAAAGGAAATAAAAAAAAAAAAAAAATTGTATATAAAATTTTCTTCGCAAGTTGTTTCCTTTATTCCAAAAAAATTTCGAGGGAAAAATCTTAAATTTTCTTGTACGATATTCGTGATTTTAAAATGAATAACTTAAAATACCCACCTGTACTCCATGCCAAAAATAACCCGATGTATCATCCGTTTTTCCCAAAGTACTGACAGCCCATTTGGCATATTCATCGGGATGTGGTATAAATAAATTTCCTTGCATTATTTTTTTAGAGTAATTATTAATTTTGGTTACTACAAAATTTGGGGCACACAATTGTACTGAAATGCCCAAATGTTTAGTTTCCTCCTGAAGAGCATGGGTAAAGCTACGCATATAAGCCTTGCTGCCGCCATATATGGAACCAAAAGGACATGGCTGCAATCCGATACCAGAGGAGATATTAACAATGAGACCTTTCGCTTCGGCTTTTTGCCAGTTATTAATAAAATGTCGTGATAATTGAGTAGCGGCTCCAATATTAACATTTATAACATCCCACATATGTTCGGGGGAAAAGGTGGTAATGGCACCGGGCTTATGACCAATGCCTACATTGTTTACTGGAGTAGAAAATCAATACACTTTCGATTAAATAAATAATAGTCTAATAAATTCAATTCTAAGTTCAAAAAAGCACTAACTACAACCAAGCTTAAAAAT
Organism: Pollenia griseotomentosa; assembly: GCA_963931875.1. Lineage (NCBI taxonomy): Eukaryota > Metazoa > Arthropoda > Insecta > Diptera > Polleniidae > Pollenia > Pollenia griseotomentosa. The sequence continues at coordinate 16,204,372 of OZ007561.1, forward strand.
AATCGTATTTTTTCACGTGCAGATCACTTCAGTTAACCAAACTTATAAAAATAAGTAAAAATAATGATAATAAAAAATCTCTGAACTTTTTTTTTTTTTTGAAATCTAAGCTAGTTTTCTCTCTCTCTCTCTATTTATATTCTATTCGTTTTCTATGTTGATAACATTCGTGCTTTACATGTGCAAAAACCCGATAGTGCTCGACTTTTGACTCTTAAGGGAGTCTCTCTCTATGTTTTAAGCAAATTTTTTATCTGAAATTTTGTCGACACTCATTTTGTTTTTAAGAATATCTTACTCAAAATTCCTATTGGTTTTTCCGCCAACTTATAAAAGAGATTGTTATATATCTCTGGACCCTTGGAGAAATCACATTGTATGGTAAAAGTTTCCACGGCAAATTCAGTTTCTAGAAGAAGAAGAAGAAAAAATAAGCCAAATCCAAACAATCTTTATGTTAAAATAAATGAGATCGAAAAAATCCAAACACACAATTTCAAATCAAACTGAAAACTTGGAATTAAGATTTTCAAGTTGTAGTAGTGATTTTTTCTTAGTTTTTAATCCAAATTTTGTTATTATACCCTTCACCTCAGGTGGAAAAGGGTATATATAAGTTTGTCATTCCGTTTGTAATTTCTACAATATTGATCTAAGACCCTATATTCTGGGTCCTTATGAGGAGAGAACTGGATTTAACCATGTTCGTCTGTCCGTCCGTCTGTTCGTCTTACGTTTGATATGTGTTTTCCGGACACTCCAGACATAATAGCGGCTAGGTTGTTTTAAATTTATGTCACATATAGTCCATATGAGCAATAAACCATGACTACCTCTAATTTTTTCCAAAAATCCTTTGTTGTTGTTGTATTTTTATTACTTTTTTCTGTATATCTTGAGAACGGCAAGAGCCAAACTTTTTAAATTAGGTACACACATTTAGGTTTTCAATACACAGCATCCCACAAAATGTGGGCGGGTTCGCAGAAGTGGGCGTGGTACCTACCGTACAAAAAATATCAAAAATTGTATAAAAACCTGATTTTGTGGACTGTTATATGACCTATGGTTATACCTTGTATATCAAAAGATCGGAAATCTTTATTAAAAAATATTTTCTGAAAAACTCGGAAAAATCGGTTGAGATACGAAAAAGTAATGACCAAAATAATAATTTTTTTTTTTACATACCCACTTTCGGGAATCATAGATCTTCCCGAGTCCAAGATTTATAACCCAACTAACGGGCAAATTTCTTCTTAAACATGTCGGTATATAAATCTGTCAAATCGGTTAAAAAATGGCTGAGTTATAATCAAAATAAAACAAATTTTTTTTTTTAATTTTTATGTTCAAAAACGATTTGAAAAAAATATTTACCAGTTTTCGCTTTTTAAATTTAAATTTTTTGATATAGAATTGATAGAAAGAAACAGTAAATGTTAGAAAGAGCGAACAATAAAAAATGTAAACAAAGTTTTTAGTTTTTTTTCTCTTGTTATGGTTTTGTTTCAGGGATGGCGTTGAGAATTTTTAAAATTGTACCAACAACCTTTAAAATTTGTACTTTTTTACCCTAATTGTACTAAAAGATTTTTTTAAGTTGAAATTAATTTTATTTATGTTCATAAAAAACACCAGAAAAAGGTATTATAAATCTTAGTTTAAAAAGTATCAACAAAAAAGTACAATTGAAACAACTTAGCCATCCCTGTTTTGTTTATTTTATTAAATGTTGCCAACTTTTTGTTTATGAGAAACCTAAAAACAAAAAGCGGTAAATCGCAGAATTTGTCCATAAACCGCTGATTCAGCAACACTTTTAATATTAACAATTTTAAATTTTTTTTGACATAACTTTATTTTTTATCGATAACTTTAGTAAAATTTTTGAAGGTTTGGCATTAATCTTAATGCCTTGTTCGCACGGTGCTTTGGATTTCTTCGCTCTCCGTTTTAATTACTTATTTGAATTACCATGTTCGCACGGCATATTCCTAATCGGTTTTGACAGTTTTTCTTCTTCTTCTTTTTATTAATTTTGTTTATTGCTAAATTTGACTGTTTTTTGCGGTAACTTGTATTAAGAATCAAAAGAAAAAGTAAGTAAAAAATACTATTTCAAAGAAATACATATATTTATTTATTTTCCCAGTAAATAGAATATTTTGTTTGTTTTTTTAGTGCTTTGACAGCTGGTGATGGAAAAAAACCGATAAAAATTAGAGATCACATTGATTTTAAAGTAATCCACAGGGCAATAAAAATTGAATTACGTACAAATGAGATAATCCGCTCTCAAAATTTTGTATGACGAATTATGTAATTTGGATCATAATTAGGCTGTGAATTACGAATGAGAGAGCGAATTACGAAAAAACGCTGTCGTGCGAACATGGTATAATACAGCTTAACTCTTTGCATTATATTTGTACTGTTCACCAAAACTTGAAGAATGCATTAAAAATGTAGTGTCATAAGGGCTTTAAGCTTATGTTCAAGCGTTTCCATACTAATTGATTCATAAATTAGTAAGGCAAAATTTTCCGCAAATGATGCTTTGTACGCACAAAATTCTACTTCTGCAAAAAAAAAATTTACTATTTCATTCAAAGACTAGGTAAGAATTTTTGGCTGACGTTTACCATCCAAAAATGACATAAGTTATTAAAGACAGAAATTATGTTTAAAAGAATGTTGTGAATCCAGCTTTTTCAAGTTAAACACCCAATATATTGTGGACTTTAGTACTTTTTGATATAATCTCAATCTTTCTTCTGCCCCGAGCCTTAAGAATTTATTTTTCTTTATACCTTGCTCTAATCCTAACACGAGAATAATATGTAATAAATATTTTATTATAGAGAGAATCAAGTTTGAGAAAATTTATGGAAATATTCGATAACTAAAATGAACGAATTGCTTTTATATCTAAATTGGCAAAAACTTTTTTTGCACGTTTTGTCTCCTATTGGCTTTTACCTATCGAGCCCTAACCGCGAAAATAACATAAGCGCCACAAATCAAATTTTACAGGAGAGAGTTTTTTTATTTTATTTCATATAAATTTTGAATGAAATTTTTCGCTTACGATAAAATTGTTCTTGCTATAAAATCGTAACCGTACCTTATGCGAACAAGATATTTTTGGAGATGATGCAAGTGTTGCCAATAAAGTCATTTATTAAAAAAAAACCAAAATAGAAAATGATGCCGCTTACGTTATTTTCACGGTTAGGGCTCGATATGTTATACAATTTAATTCCTGTACTTGCTTCATGACATCTAATTTGTTCTATTATGTAGTCAGTTATATTTTTATTTAGCAACCGCGTCTTGGGCGTTACCCTCTCATGGCATACAAATGCTGCTATCACATCAAGCTTGTTTGGGCCTTAAACGATTATGGACGATTAGAGTTTAGACTGGAGCCAACATAGTTAAAAGTTCCCCTGACATTAAACTCGTTTTTGTTTGTGCCTTTTGAACGCTTAAAATTTACAGATCGCATAAAAAGTCTCGGACGATCAGAGTCCAATTCGCCCCCATGGTAATTAATAGTCCCAAAGATATTAAACTGGCTCGTGATGAGTACTCTTCGGAAATTCTCGGACGATTGTATTTGCGCAGCATTTGTTGAAAATGTTTCAAGTTTAGTAAATCATGGTAGCCGTCAACGATATTTGTTATTACTGCTCTCGACATCTGCGAATTTCACACCGGCTTCGCCACATTTATTTCTCATTTTTCAAGCCGCTAACGAATCATCATTACATCCATTAAAATTGTCTGTTTGGTGCGGTTTAAACTCTTTTTCGAAATGAGCAAGGAGCTGCCGTTACTGTGAATGACCAGCGATATCGAGCCATACTGACTGAATTTTTGTTTCGAAAAATAAATTAGCTAAACATCAACGACATTTGGTTCCAACAAGACGGCATAACTTGCCATACAGCGCGCTTTACAATCGATTTATTGCCAAATCATTTTCCTGACAATTTTATTTCCAAAAGTGGTCCTGTTAAGAGGCCCCCTTTTTATGGGGCTATGGACAAACTCTGCAGACAAACCAGAAACTTTTGAAGCATTCAAAGCCAATACTCAAGCCACCATTGGCGCCATACGTCCAGATTTATTGGAAAAAGTAGTCAAAAATTGGACTGGGCGAATGGACCATGTAACTCCTAGCAGTGGCGGACATATGACGGAAATCGTATTTCAAAATAAATGCCGGAAAACTATCTACCAGATTTAATTTCGACAATATTTGGGTCTTGTTTTATAATTTTAAGTTGCCATGTAACTAAAAAAACACCCTATTTTTGAAGAAAATAACAAGATCTATCTTTCGGAGGTAATTTGATTTAAAGTAAAATAAATGTGTGTTAAGATTTTTTAGATGCCCTTCCATATTTACAAATATTTTACATAAATTGGTTTTAAATTATTACCAATTTCACGAGCCACAGCTTTCAGTTTTATATCGCTTCTCGATATTAGCACAATATTAAAACCCAAACGGGCTAATTCCCTGGCATAGGCTTTACCAATGCCATCAGTTGAACCAGTTACGGCTGAAATAAAAAAAAGTTAATTCCCATATAATCCAAAATTTCAGCTTCAATTACTTACCCGCCCATTTTCCATACTTTTCCATTAAATTTATTTGTTGCTGTTTGTTACGCTGCTGCCAGGTATTGTACAATAAATACACTGGAGTTCTCAAATTTTCGTACAAATAACATGTCAAGGCATAAATCCCCAGACCCAATAAATAATTAATTAACATTTTGTTTTTTACTTCATTTAAGAACAAATCAAACTTTTCTTTCTTGCAGTCAGAATAATACTGAAAATCTTGTTTGAAAATTTATTTTATTTTAAAATAATTAATTTTATTTACTTGTTTATTTCGGTTGCCTTTTGTTTATTGGCAGGCAATTGCTTAATTTTTTGTGCAGTTGAAATGAATATAAATTATTTGATTAGCAATTTTTAAAGAAAAAAGTTTTTATATGGAGAAATGTGTGAGTGCGAATTTTATCAATTTTGAAATTTGAACTTGTAATTTTTTGCGTAAAATTAATTTATTACTTGAAATTTTTAAGGCAAGTACAACCGAAACGTGTTGAATATTTTAATACTCCCAGTGTTGTTTATAAATAATTGTAAGCAATAATTTTTAAGGAGTTTTAATTTAAATCTGGGTTAGTCAACCTACTAAAATAATTAAAAAAAACTGCGCCATGCAAATCGTATATCAGACTGTTGTAATGAAAATAAAAATTAAATTTATGGAATTTATCGCCGAAATAAAAACACATAAAATAATCAATTAATTATGATAAGTGTGTAATGTAATGTAAATTAATCTGTTATATAATGATATAATAATTTAAAAAAATTCATAAGGTTTTCAAAAGTTTAAGTAAAAAATTTATTAAATTAAAACAAGTAAGAGTGCTATATTCGGCTTTGTCGAATCTTATATACCCTTCACCGTTGTGCTTCTGCGCGCACAGAGCAGCTAGACAAAAATTAACAAATTTTGTACATATAAATACAGATTTACAGTACAAAAAACTTCATTATAAATAAAATTTTTTTAATATAAATATTTTTTAAAGTCGTTTTTAGAACATAAAAATTAAAAAAAAAATTTTTTTTTTTGAAAAACCAAGATCTCCCAAGAACTCACAGTTTCTAACCCCCTAGACAACTGAACCATGAAGAAACCGTTTGACGGTTCACAACTTAACTCAGTTGAGTTGTAATTAAATGTTTTTGTTCACCGCAACATAGCAAAGTTGTAAACCATAATACAAAAATTACAAATCAACTTATTTGAGTTGTGAACCGTAATATGGGCCTATATTCACCATAACAAAAATTCCCAGTTTCTATTTGTTAAAATTATTTCGTTAAATAGATTAAACAATAAAGAAGAGTTATAACGGAAATCATATTAGGCATTATTTTGGCCATAACTTTTTCGTATCTGAACCGATTTTTCCGAAATTTTCAGAAAATATTTTCCGATCTTTTGATATATAAGGCGTAACCATATGACAGTCCAAAAATTCAGGTTTTTATAAAATTTTTGATATTTTTTGTACGGGAGGTACCACGCCTACTTCTCCAATCCCGCCCACATCTTGTGGGATGGTGTGTATTGATAACCTAAATGTTTGTACCTAATTTGGAAACTTTGGCTCTTGCGGTTCTAAAAGATATACAGAAAAAAGTAATAAAAATACAACAAGGGATTTTTAGGAAAAATTAGAGGTAGTCGTGGTTTTTTGCTCATATCTCAGCCATTTTTGGACCGATCTGGCTGAATTTCAATAGCAAAATTATAACAAGAATACCTGACAGAAATATACACCAACCAAGCCCCCATAACTTCTGGGGCTTCGGAAAACCCATTTTAGCAGACAGATGGACAGACGGACGGATGGACAGACGGTCAACCGGATTTGAACTTCCCTTCTCATAAGGATCAATATTAAAGAAATTACAAACGAAATGACAAAGTTATATATACCCTTTTACCTTCGGTGAAGTGTATAAAAAACAAGTAAGAGTGCTATATTCAGCTTTGTCGAATCTTATATACCCTTCTTCTGTCATACAAATTTGTGATTAACTTTCGTAGTTTATTGATCAACAATGCAGATTTGTCATAAAGAAATAAAAAAATACTTAATGAAATTATGTTTCTATCAATAACAAGCAATGAAAGAAGAGTTGTTTGATTAAAACTTGCAGTGGTATCTGCGAGCAAAAATCGACATGTATTTTCTGGTATTGTTAGTGGGAGTCCACATAACGGAACTAGGAACGCGTTGATTCTAAATATGTGAACAAAGTTTTTTACAACACCCAACTGACTGATGTGGCTGTAGGGTTTTAAAGTAAGCGAGCTTCAATTATAAAAGTAGAAAACAAAGTATAATGTAAGAAATCTTTTAATCCAAAAAAAAAAAAGAATTGATTATTTAACTTTAATTATATTACTATTCTTTACAAGGATTTAAAATTTTATTACTTTATTGTTTACTAACCACATTAAATACTCAAGAAAAAAATCTTAAACTCTAATAGCAAAATCCGCCTTAATGCAGTAAATAGGCATTTTACAAATCCTTGTAAACTGTGGTGTACTTAATGTTGGCACCAAACGCCAAAAACCAAAAAAAAAAAAAAAATGGGAAAAATTTCACTTAAACTTTCCAAACTCTTTGCTCTCCATTTGACAATAACAATTTTACCACAAATAAATAAAACAACATACACACGAAGCCATTGCCTAACCCAACAAACAAGAAATTTATTGTTGGAAAATTAACATCTTTTTCCGCCGACATTTAATTTTGTTTAAAAATACAAGCATTAAATTTGTATTAATTTGAAAACAAGAATGAACTTTTTTCTGATTATTAAATTCAGGTACTGTGCAATAACTCCCAAATGAAATAAGTCCCAATGGAAAAATGAAATAAATCCCAAAAAATTTTCCATACAAATTGGGACTTATTTCATTATGAAATAACTCCCAATGCATTGGGACTTATTTCATAATTTTTGTTGGGAGTTATTTCATTATGAAATAACTCCCAAATGAAATAAGTCCCAACAGGTTTTTTGTTGGGAGTTATTTCATTTGGGAGTTATCATTGGCACTTATTTCATCGCAGTTGGGACTTATTTCATTTTAATTGCAAACACTATTTTATCGTTTTTATGGGCTCAGCGAATAAAGGCCTAACGAACTAACGCCTAATTTTTCAAAATGAAAGAATGCCTAAACAAGAACGCCTAAGAAGAAAGTGAAAGAACGTCTAACTTTAAAAATGAAGGAAAGTCTAATTATAAAAATGAAAGAAAGTCTAAATTGTTAGGGTTTCTTTCATTATGAATTAACACCTAATGAAAGAAAACCTAACCTAAGAATGTTTACAAGATAGTGTATGCGTTTTGTAAAAGGGAAAACCAATTGCTTTTATAATTTTAAAAACTAATAATTTTCCCTTTTACAGAATGTTTACAAGATAGTGTATGCATTTTGTAAAAGGGAAAATCAATTGCTTTTATAATTTTAAAAACTAATAATTTTCCCTTTTACAGAATGTTTACAAGATAGTGTATGCATTTTGTAAAAGGGAAAATCAATTGCTTTTATAATTTTAAAAACTAATAATTTTCCCTTTTACAGAATGTTTACAAGATTATGTTCAATGTTCAATGATTTTTTTTGGTTTTTGACACAAGTCATTCACTAATTCAACCTTTGCCTTGCATTTTTTATTTAAACATACATAATACTTTTTATTTCTTATTAATGTTTTAAATTTATACAACTGTTTTTCTGATATTACATAAAGTAATTTTGAATTAATCCTCTTGCCAGAAATAATTTCGTAATCCATTTTTAATTATAATATAATTTTTAATGTCCAACACTTATGAATGACTTGCTCGTAGTGATAGAAGTTTAACGAATGACGACAACTGATAACAAATTGCAAAAACATTTGTCTAACCGTAAATACAACTGTTAGTTTTCAATGAATTCACGCATAATAGTAATAAAAATCACACTTTTAGCAAAATGAAAAATCGCCTAACATTAATGAAAGAAAGCCTAACAATCAAAAATGAATAAATATCTAATTAGGCGTTTTTTCATTTTTGATTGTTAGGCTTTCTTTCATTATGAAAAATCACCTAACAATTTTAATGAAGGAATGCCTAAAATATTAGACATTCTTTCATAATGAACAACCGCCTAATTCCTATATAATTTTTTGTTGCAATTTTTAGGCATTATTTCATTTTTTTTAGGCGTTAGTTCGTTAGGCCTTTATTCGCTGAGCCGTTTTTATGAATGTTTAATTATTTTTTTAATTATTTTTGTCATCAAAGAAATGAATGAATCTAGAATGAAATGAATGTTTAATTTTTTTTTTAATAATTTTTGTTATCAAATTATGTATAATATATGTACATAAATTTATACCTATAATTATTATTACTATTATGTATATGCTTACATATAATTGTGAAATAAAAAGCGTTCTGTAAAAGGAAACCAAAAAAATGGGAGTTAATTCATTTTTGTTGGGACTTATTTCATTGGAAGTTAATTCATTTTTATTGGGATTTATTTTTACATTTTGAAATAAGTCCCAAAAATTGGGACTTATTTCATTTTTGCCTTTGGAAGTTATTTCATTTTTTTCAGTTGGGCGTTATTTCATTTTTCATGGGACTTACTTCATTGGGAGTTATTTCATTGGGACTTATTTCATTTGGGAGTTATTGCACAGTACCTTAAATTCATATCAAAAGTTTATAATTTTTTCAAATATCGCACTGGTTCCTCTAACGGGGGTTAACTCAAAATTTACAAATTGCCAGTGGAAAAAAAACTGTTTTCTTTTTATGTGTACTCTTAAGCTTCGTTCACAATTTCGTTTTCTCTTCTATCTTTTTTTTCCTTTCATTTTTAGAACAAAAATGTAACTTAAATTTTTTTAAAAATGTAACTAAAGTTGAGTCAACTAGAACTTCAGCAACAATTTGTATGAAATTGTTTCTGACGTTTAAAATAATTTTATTTAGTTTTAAATGAAAATTTTAACAAAATGTTGTAAAAAATAATAATAAATGCATAATATTGTTGAGGCTAAAATTTGCAAAAGGTTTCTTTATGCAAAACGTGTGTGGTTGCAAAAGAAATTGTTGCTCTATTATGAACACCAAGTGAAAATGTTTCTTTGATTGTGAACGAAGCTTTATACTTCAAAGTGGGGTACAATTATATATATATTTATTTATTTTTTTTTTTTTTCAAAATACTCTAGAAATAGATCTAAGATTTTTACAGTGTGTAGATATGACCACTGTACATCGATTTCTTGCAAGAAGTGGAAATTTTAAAATTTTGAGATGACTCTATAGGAACCAGTGCGATATATTATTTGAAATAGATGTGGAAATAGATTAACATGAGCACCTGGCATTTGGTCTTATCTCATTGTGGATCTCAACCACTGGGAAACAAACTATACGTCTACCAAACGCCTCCGTACGTGAGCGCAAACAACAAACACATGTAGCAATATTGACTGTTTACACTCGCCCCTTGTTTAGGAGTTGAAGCTGTCTAACCTGGCTTCTTTCGAAAAAATGCCAGCAGCATTTTTTAAGTAGCAACAGCACCTAGAGGGAACTTTCCCAGAGAGATGACAATTCAGCCATCTGCCATGTGGGATTCTCCCTTGCCATGATTTTGGGTATAAGCCACAGCAACCAAAGCATTCTTTGTGCAAAAGCATCATCCTGCGAAAAACACATTTCATAAGATAAGTCAAAGCAAACGCATTTTATCTTTTAACAATGCCCTAGCTGGTCTTACAAAGCCGCTACTACACCTTACTTTACTAACCAACTACTAAATCTTCATCACACTTGAAACATTTTGATCATTTGACATTTTGACCATCTGACAAAACATTCCACAGAACTTATCTATCTCAAGAACAAAGAAACCCCGCATGCCTTTGGAGGCCTCAGCCAACTACTGACTTCCGTTGTACCAGGTAAGGACCTCTGGTCAGCCTCGTTCTTAAGAAATTACAAAGACTTTTAGACGCCAATTTTGAATATTTGCCGGATGAATACACCTGATTTGCCCAGGAGGATGCAGCACCAAAAGGTGAAATATTCTTTAAAAATAGAGTTTGATCTTAAACCATTTCAAATTTGTCATCGAACTTGTGTAATTTTTTTTTTTAATATAAACCCAGAAAACACAGCTACTGAACGCTGTATTTGCTCAAACCTATTCACAAACTTTAAACGTTACAAAATGGCTTACTTACTACATCATCCTTATGATCTTTACCTGAATTTTTCAGAAATGAAGACATTTGATATCAAACATTAAATACGTTACTTTTCAAAAGTTACATTTTTGTTTGCTGGGCAGCAAGAGAGTGGGAACTCGCTGATACTTAAACAATTTGTATGCAGAACCATGTGTCATTTTTTATATATCCTACAACTATTTCATTTTTAAGACCAAACGGAAAATGGTACTACAAATACAAATAAATGGATTTTCTTACCAGAAAATAACTTGAATATACTTAAAAGGCAATAAAAAATAAAAACAAACTACATGTTAAGACAAAACAAAAGGCAAAGATTTAGTAATTGTTTCATAAAGAAATAAATAAACTGATGGACTCGTTATAGAACAAATATTTATTTTTACAAGGGGTAACTAAAAGCTAAAAAATTTTTAGTTCTTTTGAAATAAAACATAATTCAAAATAAGTTGACAATTATAAAATGTTCAACAATAGTACATTACTTAACAATGTTTCGTTTAAATGTGCTAAATTCCCATTTCATACTATTGATAAACTGAAATTTATTGTTGAAGGGATAAGCTTTTCCTATGCGCACTTCACTGGTTGCTTAGGCTAGATCGTCAGGAAACTTCATTCAAAAACAAACATTACCTCGAAAATTTTTGTTTTTCACTTACTGAAAAAAATCGACACGTAAAAACCGCTGTAAAAATATCGTTATATTTTGTCTTTTTTTTGTAATGAAACAGTTGGCTTAAAAATTCTTTTTCATATGCCTTTAATGTAAAATTAAAAATTGTTTTGATTCTACTGAAAATTTTTAAATTTTGATATAATACAGTTTTGTTGAACAAGTGCGATATTTATTAAATATTTGTTTAAATTCTATTATTTAAATTAACTTGTACGGCGTATGAGTAACGTGTTGGTGCATTTTAAAAATATTCGCCTGACTGTATGCTTTAAAAACAATTAAAATAGATTAACAAAAGCTTTCATTTTCAAATGATTTAAACTATACTATATTTTTAAAAAAATTACTAATTAATTTTCTACTTAGCTTTTTAGTAGAGTTTTTTTTCCCGGGATCCCGGGATCCCGGGATCCCGCTTCATATAAATAATACAAAGAAAATTTTGTTATTAATTAATGAAAAAAAACTTTTATAAAAAAACGTAAGGGAACTTGTTTACAAAGAAAGTAAAAGAAATGGTTCAATACTAAAAATTATTCTTAATAAATTACTCAAGCTTAAGGTCACTTTTTTTAAAAAATTAATTAAAATATTTTAATTTTTATTTTCAATATTTCGATTTCCGTTGGAAATCTTCTTCAGAAAATTTTTATAATAAAATTAAATTTGTTTGTTTTTCTGTTTAAAGTTTGTAGAATGGAATTTTAAATTTCTTATGATAATTTTGTTAATTGAAATTTTAAAATTTATTTTTCCATGTTTTATTTTTCCATTTATTGTCAAATTTAATTTTATTATAACAATTTCCTGAAGAAGATTTTCAACGGAAATCGAAATATTGAAAATAAAAATTAAAATATTTTAATTAATTTTTTAAAGTGACCTTAAGCTTGAGTAATTTATTAAGAATAATATTTAATAAAAAAGGTCGAAGAAATAGAATTATAATTTTTCAATACTAAAAAATTTATTGAAGATTGAAATAGCAACTTGAGTTATTATTACCTCACGCCTTTATTCCCTATTATTATGCTTTTATTCAGTATTATTATGTTCTGTATACAAGATAAAAAGATAACATAACAATTTAATTCATGAAACAATAATAAGAACAAAATAAAAATTAAGGTACTCAAGATATGAAATCAAAAAGTTAATTAATAAAATAGATAAAATATTTTAAAGAAATATATAACATTTTTTAACGGCTTAGGAAATAACTTTCTGACACACTCAAAGCGTTTAGTAAGTCTTCAAAAAGTATATTCCTGATTTTATTTACTAATTATCATGTTTCCTAAAAATTTCGTTAATTTTTTACCGAGGTTGGACAAATAGTTTAAAGTGCACCGTTGTAGCATGCTTCGGATTCACAATCAGAAGCAATTTTTTCTTTTTTATAAACAACGTCTATATCAGTCAAATAAATGTATGTCAAGGTTGATGCAAAAATAGCATCAACCGGACTGCTTCTTACAAACCATTTGTAATCTTTAGGACAATGTGTTTTTCAAGTCGTATGTTGTAGTATCTTACACGAGTTTCCAAAATGTTATTTTATTTCGGTTTCCCCGCAGTTCACGGGTATATAAACCAACACAAATTGAAATTGAAATTGAAAAAATGTGTTTATCACCTAATAAACATATCGCTCCTTCATTGCATCATAGTCATATCTCAAACTGAACCGAAGTTATAGCAAAATATATCATTAATTCGGTACATTTGGAAAACTTTAATCGCTTTTTGCCAAGATCGTTTGTTATTGTAAATATGACTATGTTGCAATAAAGGAGCGATATGTTTAGGTATCTCCTATTTTTAAGACTTGTTCATGGACAATGAAACTTTACTGCCTGCATCTTATTTTGAATTAATGTACTTTATTAACTCTTCACTTCACTAAATGTAATAATTATCAACTGTTGCACTGCCTATTCTGCTTTTAGTAGATTTATTGCATCAGGAGACATTGATTGAAACACATGTACTCACTTCTTGTAATTGATCTAATCCACAACCCATCCACAGATGCTTATTTTAAGAGAATAGAAAACTAAATTTCATAGTATAAATAGCTATTTTCTGAAATTATGAGGAATTTTTTATTCCTGGGATCCCGCAAGAAAAATCCCGGGAAAACGGGAAATAAAATAATTGAAATTCCCGGGACGGGAAATCCCGGGAAAAAACCCTACTTTTTAGTAAAAATACTTAAACAACATTTACACAGGAAAATTCATATTGTTTACCGCAGATTTTTACATATTGCAGACACTATGGGACCAAAAAGGAAAGTTTTAATATAAAAATAAATGCAGTCTTTCAAAATTTTTCTATTCAAAAGTCAATTTCTAGAGATATATAAAAGTTTGTTACATATGTCCATTCTTTGAATTTTTCGGGCCAAATTTTTTTTATTATTTTGAATTTAAAGAAATCTTTAAGAATTAACAGACGTTTTGAGTTGTTTAAAAATCTGATTACCGAGTTTTTTTTTTATAAATTTTTTTTAAACATGGATGGGAAAACAAAAGTGATACCGATTTGGACAACTTTCTTTAAGTTTTACAACTCTAGGATCTAAGAAGAAGAAAAAAACGGGGTAAATTTCTAGTTGAAGGTAAAACAAGAAAGCTATATTTGGCTGTGCCGAATCTTTAATACCCAACACCGAGCGTTCGAATATTTCAGGAGTAGTTTTATACAGATGTTATAATCTATAAAATATTAGATAATCTTTATAAAAGCTGACTTCACTGTATTATAATTCGATGATAAATTTAAATAAAATATCAAAATTTATTTCAGAAATTCTGGAGAAATTCGGATTTTACGCAACTCAAACCCTTAGAAAAGTATACTCTAGTACCAGGGCTTCGACTTTTTCAAAATTTGCCGGCCTTTGGAATGATGTATATAATTCTTTTTAATTTTTACCTTTATTACAGTTTAAATTTTGTATACCGTAACCCATTGTGCGCTGAAGCCAATAAGTACGTGTATGACTTTTTTACTATAGTTTATGGCTTTAGCCAAAATTGAAAACCATGTGGTTTTTTCTTTTCATCGTACATTTAACTTAATTACTGCACTTTTTCGCTTCTTATCCCTGCTGTATTTTAAGGAAAAATCTGTATGAATTTATTTGACACTTGAATAAATGCGGTCGTCTCAAAAACACACAAAATCTATACCCGCTTTCATGCATTTAAAGTTATCTGCAAAATGTTCCTCCTTTTTTATTCTTAATTTTTCTTATATTTTTATTATCGTGGATATGAATTTTTATGCAGTTCAGAGTTTATGTTGGTGTTAAGAGTCATGTAAAGTTAATTTCGCAATATCAGGCCATACATTCTTTTTTGTTTCCTTTTTTGGTATGTTAGAATTTTAGTTTTTGCCTAAGGAGTTGTTGTTTCATGATTCTTTATACCAAGGCTTTCCGCTTATTTTATAATTTCCTCTTCGCAAATATTTAAAAATGTTAGCTTTATTGTTTAAAGATCAAAGAAAGGAATAAAAACCTTAAATGTTTGGGAAAAATAATATGAAAAGCCCATCTGCAAAAAAGCCCAGATCTCTAAAAACTTTATTCCGCAAGTTTATGTAGGCCTGAGAACTTAAAAGAATCAAAATTAAAAAAGTGTTGATTATCAAAAAGAAGCTTAATATCGAAATTTTTGTCTAGTAAAGATATGAGTAATTATTGCAGTCCTTGGTTCGAAGTTTAAAAGTTAGAAGAAAAAAGGAGGCGGGAGGAATTTTAGCTTTTTTCATAAAAGTTAATTCTAGTTTAGATTTCTTTTTTCTTCTGATTATTAATACTTAAAGATTATTTGTTGCGTTTTTAGGATACATTTAATTTAATTCGCCACAGGGAATTCACAAGTGTTCTATAGTGTCGTATTGGTTGTATTCGCTATAATTTTATGACTTTTTTAAAAATTTTGTTTTATAAATGTGAAAGTTTCTTTTTAGCTATTTGGATGTTTGCTAGCTTATGGCTCAACCACGAGAAAACCGCTTAATGGAATTGAATAAAAAAAAAGACGGATAGTACATGGCTCGGATTCAAATATAGGGTACTTTTTTAAAGGTAAATAGGGGAAAATTGGTACCTAAAAAAAAATAAATTTTGTATGCAGATTGAATATAGTCCGGATTAATATATGGATACTTTTAAAGGGATACAAGTGGTACTTTTTAACGGGCTTATACGGGGTATAGTTGGTTCTTTTTCTCTTTTCGATACGTTTGGTATACTTACATACAGATTATGGGCTCAGTTAGCCGGGAATAACACTATTTTTTTTGAAAAATTTAGTATAGAGAAAACATATGGCCCAGATTAAAATATATAGGGTACTTTTAGTACTTTTTCTCTTTGTGATAAAGTTGGTAAACAGATTGCTTATGGTCCATTATGCATACATATTTAGAGACCCCTTGCTTTTTATATGGAGAGTTGAATGTCGGCTGCTCAAGAGCATTGATGTCCAGCCCATACCACAATTGTGGAAATTAATTCACATTCTTCACACGAATTCTTACGCTCTTTCATTTAGTCCACAAGTGTACACAATTCAGTCGTCAATTATTAAAGGCCGTTACACACTATCCCACAAAGTCTTACGTATTTTCCTTTTATTCTTTGAACATTTTTAAAAAAGCAATAACAACTTATCATGACAGGGTTGCATTTTCGTAAATTACTAAAGATTTTGTGGGATAATGTATAATGGCCTTAATCGACGATTGCACATGCGGCGGATGCTTATATATTTCTGATATTTTTAAAAAGAATACTTGTCTCTCTATTCAATAATACTTATATGACGCAATACAACCAGCGTTGCCGTTTGGGTTACTTTTAACCAAAATTAGTTACATTCTTTTCCGATGTGTACTTGTGTATTTTTTTCCAATTTGGTTACTTTTTTTCAACACAAAAATAACCAATTTTTTGTTTTGGAAAAAGAATAACCCGCTCCGCTTTTTTGACTCTTAAAAATTGTGTAATATTTGTGCAATTAATACCAATACTTTTTTAATCTACTTAAAAAGCTTAAACTTAAACAAACTATCATTAGTATTGTGGTTATTATGTTGAACTATTTATGGTTTTTAATTCAAATTTTTAATATTTTTTTAATAAGGCTTAAGTTCATTAAATTTAATTTTCATTAAATTATTTTTATGAAGAAAGGAATTTTACAACATGAAAATTAATTAAAATTGTTATTGACAATCCTTCATTCATGACCGTGGCCGGGATTCGAACCGCGGCCGGCAGGTTACCATGACATGTTTTGATCGCAACCACTCGATCTCTTCAGATGGATTTGCCGTTTTACACTCGCAGCCATCGACGATTGCTGACGTCAATAGTCAAACATCAATCCTTAAACCAAATTGTATTTTAACCTTTGCAAGATCGAAATTTGCTTTTTTTTGAATGATTATCCATTTTAATTGATTTTACTATGTTTTTCCTTACTTCTGTTTTTTGTATTTTTGTCAAGAATTCTTCTTGAAGTCCAAAGTACATTTTTTGTTTTCTCATTTTTGTCTTTCTATTTCTTGTTGACCTTTTTTCAGCACAACTTGAAAGACAAATGAACACATAGAGCTCGTGCCTTAGCTTTAACAATAATTAGTATTGTGGTTATTTTGTTGAACTATTTATGGTTTTTAATCCAAATTTTTAATATTTTTAATAAGGCTTAAGTTCAATAAATTTAATTTTCATTAAATTATTTTTATGAAGAAAGGAATTTTACAACATGAAAATTAATTAAAATTGTTATTGGTAATCTTTCATTCTTGACCGTGGCCATCAACTTAACCATATAACGTATATACTTCAAAGTGTAGATGGTAGGGTATTCATTTAATCGGGCTTTTGCTTTAATCGGTTAATCGCTCGATTAATTAACCGATGTTTTGGCTTAATCGGTTAATAATCGGTTAATTTTGTTATTGATCGGTTAACCGATTAATAAAGTTTTGTTATAAATTAAGTAATTTCAATAAATAAAAATGCAAGAATTATTTATTATTGGAGTCTTTTAGTAAAAAAAAAAACAATAACATAACGAACAAAACAATTCTTGAACTAAAACGAGCAAACAAAAAAGTAATAATATAAAAAACACATTTTATAATTTATACATAATATTTGTATGTATTTATTGAAAAAAATCTGTAAGATTTTTTTATTAATTATTTCAATAGTTTGAGATTTTATAAAATAATCTTTTGGAAAAATAATTTGGTTTAAATGTTTAGAATTTAAGCGATTCTTTTCTTAAGTTTTGATAAAACTTGATTTGGAAACAATTCTTTCACTTATCGAAGATGTTTAAGAAATCGAAAGCAACCCATATTACAGATTTAAGATTACGCATTGCACATGTTTAGGAAATTTAACTGTTTCATATGACGTCACTTTAGCATTTAATACACATGTTTGTTTGCTTGTGTTTCTATATTTTAGCTGTACTTATACGCTGATGTGACGTAGATGCGCAGAAACATTTAATTTTTAAAAGCTGAATGCGATATCTTGGTTTCTTTGTCCTTTTCCAGGATTTCTCTCAACAAAATCTTCCATTATGCTAAAGATTGTTTGTGTTACAATCGAGAGCTTCTTCTATTGTCAGGTCATCATCTGACTCATCCCTAGTTTCTGTTTTTGTACTTTATTTTAAGAATGCATTTTCCAAACATATACCTTTTTTATATGAGACGAAACAAATAATTAAAAACGCAAAAAAATATGTTATAATACTACAAAAAACTAAAAATATTTGTTACATCGGTTAATCGGTTAATCGACTGAAATTAACCGGTTTAATCGTTAATCGAAAATTTTAAATTAACCGATCAGTTAATCGGGTAGTAATTAATTGGTTAACCGATTAACGGTTAACCGAATGAATACCCTAGTAGATGGCCATTATCTGCTAATTCTTCATAGGTCTAACTGAAACACTTTTTTAGATAATCGATAAGGTTTAAGGCTCTTCTGATCCCATCCCGTTTAATAGGATTCTTTTTCTGCCGGGCAAAAAGCATCTTTATAGATCAGTGACAGTTTGACAAAAAATCTTAAGTGGAGATAATATAGCAAAAAAGTTTTAAAAAAAAAACTCGGTGAAAAAATCATTTTTATTAAATAATAAAATAAATCAAAATTAAAGAAATATAAAATTGTTTTTTTAATGAAAATTCGTATGATCAACCACATTTTGTTCAACTTTTTAAATTTGACTTAAGATGTTTTGTCAAAATGCCATTTAGTGTTAACTTTGTATAGGAGTATTTAAAAATTTGGAAATTGTTGTTTACAGACCATCGGCAAAAAAAAACCGTTTTACTTATAAAAATCAGTCCTGCGATGTATGAGCCTACAAGATACAAACAAACACAATTCCTGCTTTAGACATATTTTTCAACAGAGGTGCGAATAAAATAGAACATTTGATACAAAATAATTTTGGTAATATTTTTTTCGGTCGTGGCAACGCTGAATACAACCACAATTTATATTTTGGACATCACTGCTCAAAAGTATTGAGTGCTCAAAACGTACTTATATGTATGTGTTGCTGAAACATCCCAGCGGGAAAAAGAAGGTGTAGGAAGGCCTTCTAGAAGGCCTCTGTACCCCTTCTTTTGGATGTACAAGGCCTTCTTGCTCCATTCCATACTCATATCTTTTTTACACACGGTGTCATTGCGGAGAAAGCCTTCCGCTCTCGCTTCTTCAGCAGGTACATAAGAAGGGAAACGGGACCAACAAAAATTGATTTTGCTTTTGCTTGTGCAAAAAAACAATGCAAAAAATGTTACTCCTTTTCTACTCCCTTCTCATAGAAGCGAGTGTGGAAGGTGTATCTTATCTTTTATACGAAAGAGCCGAGGCCTTGTTTAGCAAATAGATAAGAATAGTAATTGAATCAAAAAATCTTTGAAGTAAGAAGGTCTTCTGAGTTTTCCCGCTGGGATTGTTTAATTAACCCTTAATAAACCTGTTTTATTTTTTATAAAAAAGGGAGTTAATTTTTTGTTTATATAAGTTATAGAAAACTATGTATGTATGTATGTATATATGTAAATATTTAAAAAAAATGTTGTTCAGTTTAAGCATTAAAGCTTTAAGCTTTAGCATTGATGTCTTTGCTAAACTAACTGTTTAATTGTATTAACAAAAGCTTTTTGTACGTATGTATGTATGTAATGTTTATGTACTTTTGATTAAAAGCTTTTGCATATATTCATTTTGTATGTTTCTATACGTCCAAATTTCTTCTTTCATTTAGTGATAAGAAAAGAACAGACAGGCTACAATAAAAATATAAAATTGTAAAAGGCAAACAAAAAAAATATTAACAAAAATAAAAAAAAAAGTAAAAATTGTGCTGATAATAATGGAAAATTAAAAAAAAAGCGAAAATATGTACGTTCCAATTACAGAAATAAAAAAATACAAAAACGTGCAACCCAATGACCGGGCAAATAATTAAGTAATTTTATTTCTAACTCAAAGAAAAAGATTAAAAAAATTCAATAATATACCGAAACTGCGTCAGCTGTTTCTTGCTTGGGATTCATACTCACACACATACATACATACATTTAAATCTGCAAATGTGTAAGCATGTAGTATGCATTTGACAAAAATTACTGTTAAATTTTTGTGGTTTTTGATTGGTTATTAAGTTAATAAAGGGTGTTCTAAAATTCCGACAAGGTTTAAAACATGAAATACATTGGGTACGATTATTTTTAAATTAACATATTGATGAAAAGACTTCCCCCGCTATGTTTTCTATGATTTCTCGCCAAACGTGGCGATTTTGAAACGTTTTTAGCGGCGAGATTTTCGATTTGGCGATATGACGATTTTTTGCGATTTATTAAATAGCTGGATATTTTGAAGAGCCATAAATTTGTTTTGAGAATTGTTAAAGTCAATACGAAAATAAATTATTTTTATGTATGTATTAAGGATCCCCTAAAGTCTCAGTTAGGTTGACGTTGCTGTACCCGTAATGTACCGCACCGTACTGTAAGCACGTCAGTGCACTTATAGAACGTTTAAAAACGTGTCATATGTTTTTCCCATACATAAACAAAAAGTAATAGTACACATAAAACAATACACACAGTGATGGGAATCAAAAATGTTTAAATGGTGACCGCTGTGCAGAAAAAGTACCAAATGATTTAAATGATATTAAAACAGTATTTTGTGTATGTATAAAACTTTAATAACTTAATATTTATAATATAGATTTACAATAAACAAATTTGTATTTCAGCATATATATTTTTAGCAAACATATATTTTAAATGTGCATACACCAAACAAGGTTTTGATACCATTTAAATAAAGCCTTTTATATATTTCACATATCCATTGTATGTGCATATGCATTTGTTTATTTTATACATCTAAACATATGTATATATGGAAATATGTTGTACTGTAAGTTGTTTTGTCGCAATTCCATAGCTATACTGAAAAAAGTACCAAAAAAAAAGAGAAAAATTACCCGCATTCAATATAACATATAAGCCGCCCATCACTGTTTTACAAATGTCACGTAACAACGGTATGAAATTCTATTTTATACAGAATGGTACGTTGCAACTACGGTACATTACATTTCGGTAAGCTTTTGTATTGGTTTGCATATAACAAAAAGCTAACAGCTGATTGATACAGTACAGATACGGTACAGCAACGTTCGCCTAACTGAGCCTTTAAACATGAGTATAGGCATGGTGAAATAAACAGGTGGCAGCACTACGCCAGATGACGATTTTTTGCTCTTGCATTGTTTGTCTAGGTTTATGTCAAAGTTTTGTTTATGTTTACAAAAAGTCCACGTTTTGTGCTGTGATTTTTGTTTTTTATTAAAGTTTTTGATAATTTTGATAAGATATTGACCATAATTAAATAAAAATTGGCTCAAAATTTATTTATTTCATCATGTTCAGCGGCAGGCTTTGATTTTTGTTTAATGTATTTTTTGACGTAACCGGTTATGTAATTTCCATTTTTGTTGTAATGTTGTATTTGTTGCCGTAACGATGCCACCTGCTTATTCCACCATGAGTATAGGTACTTAAAGTTTACGAACTTTCCATTATAAAATTTGGCAAAAACAAAATTCATTGTTGTTAAAAATATTTAAAAGAATTTTATAATTTTGGCGCTTTTTCTCATTTTTTGGCTTTTATGTGATAATCAGGGATGTTCTGGAAATCGAAAAGGCAATAATAAAATAAAAAAAGAACAGGGAAGTGGTTTTAAATACGCTGTTAATATATTTTTTACAATATTTGTTATAAAATTTTTTTAATAGAGAAATATTTGTATAATATTTGTCATAAAATTCTTTTATTACAGAAATCTTTTTTAAAAACGACCTTTAAAATTCTTGCGTTCTCGATTCCCAGGACACCCCTGAATAAATTGCCAAATTTTATAATCGAAAAAGTTCGTAAACTTTAAAACCTAAGTATACTCATGTTTAAGGGAATTCTTTAATTTCATACATATTTCAAAATACCAGAATAAAAATAATATATTTTCGTATTGACTTTAAAAATTGTTAAAACAAATTAAGGGCTCTTCAAAAATAGCCAACAAAACCGCCAAATATTTTATAAATCGCCAAAAAGTCGTCATATCGCCAAATGGAAAATCTCGCCACCAAACACGTTTCAAAATTGCCATGCTTGGCGAGAAATTGTAGTAAATCGCTGTTCATTTCTGCAAAAAAATATGGCGATTGCTTGCAGCAATTTTGCTGTCAAACAGACGAAAACGTACTTGTACTTCCAATATGTATGTACATTAGGGCGGGTTAATTTGTATGGATGAAAAAAAAAAATGAGAAATTGTAATCTACATAAAATTCTAAGAAAATTCTCCGAAGAAACCCTGGGTCTAAAACCAAACCCTAATCCGCGCCTCTTGACTTGAACATTTTTTTACTTGGGTGAATATTTTTTTTAATGTAAAAAAATTTTGAGTGTAGAAAAATATAAAGCGCAAAAGAACTAACTTAATAAACAATTTTATTCAGAATTTTTTTTTTTTTTGGCAAAGGCGGGTATATTCATTTTCATGGCCCATATTCATAGTCAAAAAAAAGTCGACTTTAAAACAATTATTGACATAAATGGATGTCAATAATTGCCGGTTTTAACTTAGCGTCGACTTTATTTTTACTATGAATATGGGCCATTGTTTCTTCGGAGATTTTTCTTAGAATTTTATGTAGTTTACGTTTTTGCTATACGATAAAAAAAATTGACCCACTCTAATGTACACATCTGCAGTATTTATCGCTTATAAGCATTTCATACTTTAAACGTTTCTTGGTGCTTTGAAGCGAGAAATGTATTTATAAAAACTCGCTTAACTGCATATACTGCGCTTATAAAAGAAACTCGCTTAATGTCATCAGCATCATAAAAAAAGCTATTTTACTTGCATTCAAAGTGCATAAATAAATTCAAAGTTTGACCAGCATTTGGCAAATATAATAATTGATTAAAAAATGTTTGTGCAAATGCAAATGCTTATACACGAAAGAGTTTCGACTATTTAAAATAGAAAACTGTAACCGCACAAGCTTGGATGCATGAAAGCGTCACATGCTTACAACAGGTGTGCAAATAAGCGATAAATACTGTATGTACATAAAAATTTCTAAAAACTTTAACGCATATGACCTTCCACATCAAAACATAAATTTTTTCTGCAACCTCTACCTCTCCAAGCCGTTTTTAAGCATTATCAAGTGTTGCGTAAGGCTAGATTACACCATCTCACAAGTGTTACGTATTCCATAATACTTTGTGAGATAGAAATCTAATGAGAAAAAAATAAAAATTGATTTCAATTAAAAAATTTGTGATATTAATTAAAAAATTAATTAAATTTGCACCAGTAAACAAATTAATAGTATCAATTAAACCAGTTAATAGTATTAATTAAACGTTTAATTCACTTGATTAAACGTTTAATTCACTTGATTAAATTTTTAATTAAAACTGATTATATTTTTGATTAATGATTTAATTGGTGAACATTTTTGGAGAATTTTTTCTGTGTATATGAGTGCAATTTTTTTAGGGATATTTTTTCTTGACTTAAGACATACAGTCCTGTAACACACTCCGATCGAAATGGTTTTAATTCCATACTTTTAGTTTTAGCATCTTTGAATTATTATTATTTTTTTTTTTTTGCACAAACAAAATACGAAATTACTTCCACTTTCGGTAGGAATTCATTTTTGTGATAGGCTTAAAAAATACTACGAACAAGTCTCTACAAAATAACGACTTGTTCATATAAGCACTATGTACACAGTATGTAGCTAAAGTTTCTGCTAAAACCCGCTATTTTCCGTCAAAGCCAAAATTAAAATTAAAATAATTTATTTTACAACTTGAGTACCAACAAGTCTTCATTTGTTAAAGTTAAATTTGCTAGTAAACTACAATCAATGTTCAGTGAAGTAAATGTTGCTTACTCAAAACTCAAAATCCAACTACGAAATAAAACTTTATTTTAAACCCCCAGTCAATCGCAAATGTCTTGAAAATGCAACAGACATGTAAAACAAACAAAAAAAAAAACCAAATAAACGATCAGTCAGTGCGTGTTTAGTCAAGCTAGCGTACGGTTCGAAAACTAAATGAAATTAAAATAGAATAAAAAAATTAATTTTAAACATTAATACTTACGTTTTTAAATAATTTCAAAAATAAATTTTAAATTGATAAAAAAAATATTAACACAATTTTAAATATAATTGGAAATATTGATAAGAAATTATAATGTCGAATGTGCACTGCTATCAATTTTGAAAACAACCCCAATTCAGTGATAAGAAATATACAATTTTCAAAAATATTAAAAACTTAAAACTCACCCACGATGTTACAAACAGAAGAAATTTCATTCATTTCATACCTCTTTAGCATGGCCTGCATTTGCCAGTTATTTTCGTTTGGTATTTATTTTGTCGGCTTAGCGGCTGTGGCCTTATTTTTATACGACAATTTTAAATCCGTAATATCTATAATAAAAACGATTTTGGAACCGTATTTCCAACCTCAGCTACCACAAAACTTAGTGGATAAATATGGAAAATGGGCAGGTGAGATATTAGAAATAAAAAGAAAATAAAAAAAAATAGAAATAAAAATAATAAATGAAATAAAAACATACTAAAAAGTAAATGTGATCTAATTATGTATGTGATTTAATTTATGTTAAATTAAAAGAAACATGAACTATTGACTTAAGATTCATTAATTTGGAAAATAATTAATTGATTAATGCTCAAAGTGAAGAATACAAACTTATCGGAAGCTATTTAACATAGATGGGGGTAGTGCACTCATTTTGCAGTTTCAATTTACAGT
The DNA here is from genome assembly GCA_963931875.1 of Pollenia griseotomentosa. Classification (NCBI taxonomy): domain Eukaryota; kingdom Metazoa; phylum Arthropoda; class Insecta; order Diptera; family Polleniidae; genus Pollenia; species Pollenia griseotomentosa. The sequence continues at coordinate 16,229,407 of OZ007561.1, forward strand.
TAGTGATAGTGCAAAAATATTGCAATCATTTTGTTGATGTTGAGTAATAAATTGAAAATTTGCAGCCTCACTAAACATGAGTGACAGTGATCCTAAAAAATTTTGCACTCAAAAAAAAAATTGTTTGATTTTAAAAAAAGCAACCATCAGTTTATTGAAACTTTTTTTTTCTTCACTCATTTGAGTACAACTAAAAATGTTGCACTAAATTTAAAATCAAAGACTTGTTTTTTCATGATTAAAGCCAATAATTATACTGCAATTGACAAAATTTCCTCAAAAAAATTAAAAACCAAGCACATACAAAGTTAAATTTTTTAAATTTTAGTGAGACAATATTTGTATGCAGCTTTCTTGATTGCAAGTTAGGCTTGCCAGGTTCGATTTTCGAAAAAGCTTGACATTGTGGAAAAAAATCTTGATTTCCAAAAAAAAATCTTGAGACTACCAAAAATGAAAACCAAAAATTTAATTTTTTATATTAACTAAACATTAATTAATTAAAAGAGATACTTATAAAATAAATTTTATTCAGTTCACAAATTGTATTTGTCTCTTTTAAGTTAAAAAAAAAATCATTAAGTAAAAATTTATTTTCCCTTTGTGCTTTTATTTTGCCACATACATTTGTTATTTTTTGAAACTGTTTTTGCCAATGCGATACTTTCCTCAGTTTGCAAAAAGCTTTGTAATATTTTACTAAAACTTATTTTTATTATTAACTCTGCTTTCATGAGATCAAAAGACATCATATTTCTTTCTTTTGAATACAAATGATTCAAAACACTAAAGGTTTTTTCACAAAACGCATTACTGACGGGGACCGAAATTAGTTTTCTGAGGTTTTTGGCATAATTTTCACTTGTTTTATAAAAAATATACGCCATATTTGGTCGTTAGAAATATCTTTTGGGAGATATTTATAGGCCTTACGAAAACAGCAATAATTTGTGTACAACTTATCGTTATCTATAGCATATGAAATTTTTAAAGATTGAAGAATTTCCATTACCAATTCCCAAGATAAAAGAGATTTTTTTTAATTGAGAAACGACAATTTCCTGTAAAGGGAACTGTCACTAAAGTCAAAACGGGTTTTCGTTATAGCTTCTACATTACGTCCATAAAAATTATTATTTATTCTATTTTGAACATTATGAACAAAATATAAGTTTGCTTCAGGCAATCCCCCAACTAGACTTTCTTCCTCCTCATTTAGAATCTCGTCGTCAGAAACGTCATAGGCTACAAAGTCCCATAGAACGTTTCTACAATTTTATTTGCCTTTTTCAAAAAATACCGTTTTACTGTAGGCCAAGAATAAACTAATCGATCAATTGCTGGTAAAAATGAAAGCCATCTGGTTGGAACGTGTCGTAAAAGGTTTTTATATTCAATGTTTGTAAATTGAAAACATTTATTAATAACGTGACAGTTACAATTTGCCTTAATTATTTGCACATTATCATTTTTAAGTTTCTGAAATACAGATTTACGGAAACCAAAATTAACGACAGCGTTGTCTGCGCTATAAGCAGTTATTTGTTCGATTTTTAGATTGTTTTTAGATTTTTAGAAATTTTGAAAATTTCTTTAAGCTTGAGAAATACAATTTAATCTTGATTCTTGAGAAGCCCTAAAAAATCTTGAGAATCAAGCTAAATCAAGCTCATATGGCAAGCCTATTGCAAGTTCAAATTTTGCACTATTTGAATTGAGTGCAGATTTTTGCATTCAATCTGCGTTTAGTGAAAGTGAAAAAATTTGCAATATCACTAAATTTTTTTTTGTGGTATTTAAAAAAGTAACAATCATCACTAAAGCTGGTAAAAAAAAGTGCAAACTAATTTTTTTCAGTTTTATTTAGTGATAGTGCACTGCTGATTTAAATCAATATTAAGTAAAAGTAATGGGTCGATTATGTACGGCAACCGAACTTGAGTTTTGTTGCTAGCTGCGGAAAATATATCTCAGATGGCAACGAATGTCGTTTTTAGTTGCCAAATAACAAATATTTAGGCAACCGTTAAGTTCTAATTGCTGTGTAAACTTTTTAAGTAAAACGGCACCAAAAGCTTAGTACATTTTTATTAAATTTTGGACGTTTTGTAATATAAATATTTCTTATTTTGGTTAACAAAATAGATAAAACTACTACGGGACAACAATTTGACTTAGGTAAAAGTTCAACAAATGGATTTGTACCCAAGTACATACAAAAATGTCGCCCAACAGATGCCGCGTTCTCTCCTACTTCTTGGTCATTGAAAAAATAAATGCACACAACAGTGTACAGGGTATTATGCATTTGTGCTGATGTTTGTAGCACCTTAAAATATTGGTCCTAGACCCAGCTTTAAGTATACCGATCGGCTTAGAACCAATTTTTGAGTCGATCTTACGATGTCTTTCCGGCCGGCTATACAGAAAAAAAATTGATAAATTAAAAAATTTGTGATATTAATTAAACTTGCACCAGCAAACCAATAAATAGTATCAATGAAACTTTAAATTCACTTGATTAATCGTTTAAATCACTTGATTAAAAATTTAATTCACTTGATTACATTTTTAATTAAAACTGTTTGGCTGTGAATGTAAGTCTTGTGCGCAAAGTACAATTCGCAATTTTAAAGATAATTTGCTAAAATTTAGTGCATATGTTCTAATTGCCACAAGGACTCAGCCTATTGGGGCGAACCGGTCCATAATTTTACATAGGCCTCATACAAGCTTGTAAAATAGCAACTGGCAAAAGATGCCTTCCCTAATACAAATTTATATTGCAGTTGCGTTGCCATTTAAGAAAGTTACGACATATGAACTTGTTTTGCCTCCGAAATACAGTAATTCACGGATAAATGCGTTCCTGAAAAGTGCCTAAAGCTAAACGCTTTTAAGCGATAAGCGAGAAACGCATTTAAAAGAATCTCAGTTCAATGCGTTACTGGTGCGTTTAAAAGAATCTTGGTCAATTGTGTTACAAACTTATTTAACAAAATTCTCTCTTAATTGCGGTCACAATGCTCATTTGCTACAACAACGTCATAAGTCAATAATCGCAAATTTTGACTTAATATAACTAATGCATAGTAAATCAGGGGTTTTATGAAGTGGTACTTTTTTCACAAGAAAATATTATAACCTCAACTCTTGAGAGAAGAATAATTTTTTTTTTTTTGTGGCCGTTATGTATTGTGTTAATTTAAGACTTAAAAGTCTTTTTCTGTAAGCCATTTTTTTTTTTAATTATGACTATTTTGCAAAAAATGAGGGATATCTGCTATTTACTATATACTGAAGGGAAACATCAATAAACAACGCAATTGCGTAAAGATATTAGAGATAATCGTTTTATTCTAATCAATTAAGTATTAAAATGGTTTGACTGAAAATAATCCTCGAAAACAGTTGACTGGTTCACAAAGTGTTCTAAAGTGCTAAAAAGTAAAGTTCTATTTTTGTCTAAATAGCACTGTAGTAAACAGCCTGTTGTATTATGATATGATAAATTAGTATAAACATTAACTGCCTTATTTATAAAAATTAAAACATGTTAATAAGGGGTTTATTAAACGGATTTTGTATGAAAATCCGTTTCATAAGGCCTTTATTAAACGGTTTTATTTTTTATAAATTAGACCGTAAAATTTTAAATAATCACCAGCTAAATATATATAATAAAAAAATTAGTATTGTGGTTATTTTGTTGAACTATTTATGGTTTTTAATCCAAGTTTTTAATATTCCTAATTAGGCTTAAGTTCATCAAATTTAATTTTCATTAAATTATTTTTATGAAGAAAGGAATTTTACAACATGAAAATTAATAAAAATTGTTATTGATAATCCTTCATTATTGACCGTGGCCGGGGCTCGAACCCCCGGTCTCCATCTGAGGAGATCGAGTGGTTGCGATCGAAACATGTCATGGTAACCTGCCGGCCGGGGTTCAAGCCCCGGCCACGGTCAAGAATGAAGGATTATCAATAACAATTTTAATTAATTTTCATGTTGTAAAATTCCTTTCTTCATAAAAATAATTTAATGAAAATTAAATTTGATGAACTTAATTAAGCCTAATTAGAAATATTAAAATTTTAATTTAAAATAAAATAACAATATAAAAATCTAATTTTTTATTATGTGAATAAATAAATTATTAACACAAAAAATAATGACTTAAAATTGTAAACAGAAACCAGCTGAAATATAGCACACTTAAAATACACAGGTAACAAGTTTGTATAGTAATAATCAGGTCAAGTTTAAATATACACAAAAATGTTTAAAATATTCCCAAAAAACTAACTTATTTTAATTTTAACGAATATTTATTAAATTGAAATAATCTTCGATTGCATCACAAGCCGAAGAATATATTGGAAAATGCATTCAATATAAAGTTGATGTAAATAGCGCATACTCACATAGAGATAGTGAGTTAATATATTCATCGGTTTTGTTTTAATTAAAATATACATACATAAGTATGTTGTTTTTTTTTAACTTGGTCAACGTTGGTAGACCAAGATTTCGATTAAAAACTTCGTTAAGTTTTTCATTAAATATTTTATTCTTCAAATTTTGAACTGGTTTTACGTCTTCTATGACGGATAAACTTTCATGTAAAGCACACAAAACAGAAGAGAACATTCAACTCTTTAAATTCTTAGGTTTACCTTCACCATACGAGCATTTGTAAAAAAATCCCTATTAAAAACAAAACATCCAAAATTGTTTAGTAACTGTTTATTTTAGAAAAACTTAACCAGATATTGTTGCTGTAGCAGCGAGATCTGAAAAACAGGTGCTGAAAATCCTTGGTCGATGTTCGTTGATCTCCGGTGCGTAGATCCTATTGTCGTGGTAACCCGTTGTATTTTTTTTTTTTTTTTGTTCTTGTTACAAATTTCAATAGAAGAAAATATGCAAATTTATGCAAAATATATCAAAAAAATTTTTTTTGCATATTGCCGTCTTCATTATACATACATTAAGATTAGTGTTCAAAAATAAACAGAATATTATTTAGCGTTCGACTCACACACCCAGGAACCATATATATTTTTTAGTGTTTCTGTAGACGAGCACAACCCTTAATACCGTTCGTAACTATTTTCAAGAAAGAGCTGAACATTAATTAGTGTTCTGTTCTTCGTTAAAAAACAGAACAATTGTAGTGATACTGTAGACAAACATTATATTTTGATGTTCTATAGTGTTCCTTTTTTAAATTGATAAAGAAATGAACAAACAAAAAATTGTAGCGACGACCGCAAAACGAACAGCTTGTGTGTATATTGTGTATATGTTCTGTATGTGTAAAAAGCTAGCCAAAAGGGACGAACATTAATGAACCGAACCGAACTCAATGAAGTTTGTGGTTAAAAAAAACCCCCGAACGGAATTAAATGTTCTCATCTTTTGTTGAGTTGGATAAAAACAGTATCACAAAAAAAATGTAATCAAAGTTAAATATTTTAAAATTCTCGCAAGCACTTATGCTCACTATCAAAATTTTTGTAATCACGCACGCTCACCCATGCGTGGTTAGATTTCATTCCCTTGTGAGCGTGCTTGATCGTGGGTGAGAAAACCACTAACCTTAAGAAAGAAAGTAAAATTTATATACAGTGAAACCTTGATATAACAAATGTAAGAGGAATCTAAAATAAAACTTTATATTTTTCGTCACCTTAAATGCAAACGGACGTAACTACTCTTTTTTAGAGAAGAAGATAAAACGTTCAAAATCGATAATAAAAATGTTCTTGGCGTTTGAATTTCTTCAATAAAGTTGCCGTTTATTTTTGCGTGAACATAAAGTTTGATTAAACGAACCTTTATCAATCAACAACTCGATTACGAATTTTGGTGTAGTTACGTTGATTTGCATTTAAGGTGACGATACGTAAAGCCATACATACAAACATAGGCAGTTTTGTTTTGTAAGCACATGTACTGCCTGTTTTTAGAACACGAGCGCAAAACTCGTTCGTTTAACTTACATTTAAAACAAAAACAAATTTTATTATTATTTTCTTAGATTTAATCTAAATGGGCTTTCAAGGTCATTTTTATTTAAATAAAAGATTATTTATTTATATTTTCATCCTACGTTTCGTTGGTATTTTCCAACTTCATCAGGGATTTTCAGTTTATTAAATATTTAATCTTTGTTAAATTTACATTTTATAATAAAAAACACACAAGTTTTACAACATAAAACACGAAGTTGTTTAAAATTAATAAAAAATAAAAATAAAAAAGTAATTTAATATCACAGCTTATTGTTGATGTATCACAGTTGAACTAAAAATTTTGTTATCTTGGTTTTGTTTAAAATCTAAGTTAAACGAATGAGTTTTGGGCTCATGTTTTAAAAACAGGCAATTCGACTTTTTTGGTTTTATAACGAAACTTTACAATTTTACTTAATTCTGACTTCGTTGTATAGAGGCTTTATAGCTCAGAACTAGTTTATAGAGTATCTTTGTATAAAATAAACTTTCAATAAAGAAGTTTTTTCCAAGGGACACACCAAAAATTTATTATATTAAATTTTTCGGTATAACGAAGCTCGTTTAGGGACTCATGCGAGAAGAATGAGTCTGCAGGAAAGAAACCAGTGTCTCTGGCGGGAATCGAACCCGCAACGCCGGCGCTGATAGACTAGCTCACTACCAGCTAGCCTACCGGGGCACACAATTCAATGGCTACTGCAAGAGTTGACATCCCGAGGAGGAAAAGGAAACTGTGTCAATGTCAATTAAATTCAGGACATTAGAAAAAGATTTTGGATTTTCTATCTAATTGAATTCTGCATTGACGCCTATTAAGTAACTGCAATGCAGGATGGGTATTGAAGCTGGGTATCACAAAGGGACCACTGAAAGGCCCAAGTGAGCTGTCTTCTCGATGGCTGCCTAGGGTATCTAACCTAAGTCTTCGGTACAACTTTAACTGTACATCCAAAATCAAAATCAAGTACTAATATAAAAATTAAGTTTCCTAAAACTTTTATTAACATCAAAGAAAATAACATTAAAAAGGCCTCAAACTGTACACCTGCCTATTTACGATGTCACTTTGGGTTCATTTTTATAACGAAATAAAAAATTTAAATATTTATTTTGTCTACATTAAAAAAATATATAATTTAAAAAATGTTAAATGTACATTTATTTACATTCGTAGATAAACAAAACGTTATAATAACATTCACATACAAATTTAAAATGTAAAAAAGCACTTCCAAAAAATGCTGTGCAAAAAATGTGATTAATTGCAATTTTTTTGTTGGTTTAACTTTGAAAACAAAAATTTTAAAGAAAAGTATTTGTAAGCATTACATTAATATTTGCAAAGTCATTACCATTGAACTTAAGGAAATAAAACTTCGTAAAAAATAAATATTAACATCATTAGGTGTGTTCATTTACTTTACTACCCAGTAAACCAAGCGATATTATAACGAAACAATATCATATAGGTAATAGAAAGTATCACCAGTGTTCAAAAACTGCAGTCAAAGTGGCAAAGCTGGCTATCAAACCAACTCAAACAGTTTTTCGTTTCGACTGCAGTTTTTTAAACCCTGAGTATCACAAGTGATAATCGTTTTCAAATCGAAAACAATAGTTTAATTAATTTAATTAAGTTAATTTTCTACAATAGCGTTTTTCCATTAAATTATGATATCGTGTTCGACATCATAGTTTTCAATAATAATCATAGTGAAACCGCATTTTTAAATTTTTTAACGTTTAAAAACTTTTTGTTTGTTTTTAAATTTAAGAAAATAAAGTTTTATTATAAATTTTATCCAGAAAAAATCAAAAAATAACTGTTTGGCGGATAGAACAACAATTATCAAGAATGCAATGCACAGTGGGAGGTTATGAAAATAAATTTAACTAATTTTGGATTGATTCTCAAAGTAGGGCCTCTCGGGTATTTCAAAAATTTAAAACGCTCCAGAATTCTTAATTTTGGGTCGATTTTAATAATTTTATCAATAGCATGGACTAGTTCTACAAAAAAATTATTTCTTATAAAATTAATTCTTATAAATCTGTTATGAAAAACATAAATAACAACGTATGTGCTTTTGAGTTTTTTTAACGAAATTAATTTGTCAGCAATTATGTGTTTGATCACAGACCTTATTCTAGTTTAGACTATAATACATGCCGCATGGAAATATTTCTTGAAAAAGAATATTGGACGATGGGTATGGAGAGGTAGTGTAGCATGGAATGTAAAATCGGGCAACAATTTTATATTTCTCTTTAAAAAGTTTCGTATGCATTTCTTAAATTTTTTAGTTAAAAATTATTTTAATAGTTAAATGCCGAATTGTGGCTTGTAGCTTGCAACAAAAAATGTAACGTCTTAACGTGGACGAAAATACCAATATTGTTGCAGGGTGATATGAAACAGGTATTAGTTTAAGCTTAAAACTTAAGTAAAACGTGTTGTTTTTTAATCAGTTAAAAAAAATGCACCAAATGGTCATTGAAGAAACCCAAAGACATATAATAAGCTTTATATCAATTGCATCATAAATATTGAGTTGTTTAACTGATAAGAATATGCCTACACATTTAAACGAGTTAACTAGACTCGTAAGCATATTGGAATATCCCAGTATTCATAATCGTATCCTTAATTATAGGATCAATTGTAGTAGCTTTCAGCAAATATATTTCTGCCTCAATAGCTTTAATAGTAAATATTACATATTTTATGAAGTTAGCAAAGATCGGGGACTGCTACTGCAGAGAAGGAGCTTCTAGCGATAAATATTAACAATTATCTAATCACACAGTGTCTGATCAGGATCACTGATTAAATTTCTATCAAATATTAGGAGCTTTCGTTACTTGTCCCTATTAATGGCAATAAATGAAGACCACTTTAGTTTTATTTTCTCTGCCATAAAAGGGATGTAAATTTCATCACGTGCTCGTGCTTTAGTTAAGTTGTTTTGTCAAACTCCCTCATGGGCTAAAGCTCCTAAAACTCCTCTATGTTCTTGAGCAGATTTGTTCTAGATTATTCTGGGCATCTGCCCTCCGGACTAATTTCGCGATACTCTTAACCCCGGGCTATTTTGGTTTAATAGAAGCATCCCGGTCAACCGCAATCTAATTGGTGATTTGACATTTTTAAGGACCACTGAAGCTTCAGCAAAGTCATTAGATACGGGCTCTTCAAGACAATTACGCACAACCACCTGAAGTATTACCTTACACCTAGGGTATTTATTCGGTTAATCGTTAATCGGTTAACCGATTAATTACTACCCGATTAACTGATCGATTAATTTAAAATTGACAATTTTCGATTAACGATTAAACCGGTTAATTTAGTCGATTAACCGATGTAACAAATAATTTTAGTTTTTTGTAGTATTATAACATATTTTTTTGCGTTTTTAATTATTTGTTCCGTCTCATATTAAAAAGGTATATTTTTGGAAAATATTTGTTCCTACAATATATTTCCTTCGAGAAATACATTCTTAAAATACAGTACAAAAACAGAAACTAGGGGTTCGTATCTCATTTTTTTCGGTGCTGAGCTTTGCCAGGATGAGTCAGATGATGACCTGACAATAGAAGAAACTCTCGATTGTAACACAAACAATCTTTAACAAAATTAGCCGAAATAATGGCATAATGAAAGATTTAATATGTTGAGAGAAATCCTGAAAAGGACAAAGAAACCAGGATATCGCATTCAGCTTTTAAAAATTAAATGTTTCTGCGCATCTACGTCACAACAGCGTATAAGTACAGCTAAAATATAGAAACACAAGCAAACAAACATGTGTATTAAATGCTTAAGTGACGTCATATTAAACAGTTGAATTTTGTAAACATGTGCAATGCGTAGTCTTGTTTTTATGATGCTTTAAACACATTCGAGACAGCAAGCTACCGACTTCAATATGTCTAAACTAGAATTCATGTGTGCATATGGAAATGATTATTTTCACGACGACACGGATACATGGCTGCAGGTTGTTGTCTGTGCTAATTTTGTCGTTGTAGTCAAATTAAACTAATTTCTATTTTTGTCACTACAAAACAGAAAAAGTGCTGCTAATATAAAAAAATATTTAAAAAAATAAGTGCTTAAATTTTTTTTTTTTTTTTTTTTGCTTAACAGAAAAGAATTGGCATGAAACAAGAATATTAACTCGGCTCAACACCAAATTGTTATTTATATAATTTTTTTTATATCCTTGAAAGAAGTTCTAAAGGAAGATGTTTTTCGCGCCAACGCTTCTAGTTCAGGAGTTATAGGTCGTAAAAGTGTCAAAATACTTTATCCATATCTCTTTAGGTATAAAATGAATCTATAAAATATGGGAATCATTGGAAAATTCTTTAAAGTGTGTTCCACATGGCGTTTATGGCATACCGATTAACCAATTAAGAGCCAATTTTATATATTTATACTCCGTGACTGACTTTTTTTACAAAATTGGCTTTATCTATAAATCATGTCGATATAACAATAATTATTAAACCCTTTCAACTTTTTTCGGTTCAAAACAACAACAATTTTATTTACACCGAATCAAAGAGAAAAAAAAGAAAAAAATTACATGCAGCCATTGTTGTGCATATATCAACGAATAAAAACACAAAGCGTACTGCCCGAGTACAGGCATCTCCGTACTAACCCCCTTTCTTCTTTCTTCTCTCACCTAAAAACATAAGAGTTGAGCATCAAAAGATGAAACGTGTGAAAGCAGACTAAACAAAAACAGCTGTTTGTATTTTTTCAATTAGTCTGAATTTACACGTTTCATCTTTTGATGCTCAACTTCTTTTCAATTCCCTTATAAAGATGCCAATATAATCACACGCAGCAACCGGTTTCAACTTTTTTAGGTTCAAAACAACAATAATTTTAATACCAGCGAATCAAAGAGAAAACAATTACATGCAGCCTTCGTTGTGCATATACCAACGAATAAAAACACAAAGCGTACTTACCGAGTACAGGCATCTCCGTACTAACCCCCTTTCTTCTTTATTCCCTAACCTAAAAACATAAGAGTTGAGCATCAAAAGATGAAACGTGTGAAAGCAGACTTAGAGGTGCCGTCTTCAACATAATTCAGTAGCTGACTACACGACTAAAATTTCAGCCAGCAGCATTTGTAGTATTGTGTTCGTGTAGCCTGCTGTGGTGAATGTGTTTAATGCATCATTTTTGATTCTGTATTATGGGTTGCTTTCGATTTCCCAAACATCTTCGATAAGTGAAAGAATTGTTTCCAAATCAAGTTTTATCAAAACTAAAGAAAAGAATCGCTTAAATTCTAAACTTTTATAAAATCTTAAACTATTGAAATAATTAATAAAAAAATCTAACAGTTTTTTTTTTTAATAAATACATACAAATATTATGTCTAAATTATAAAATGTGTTTTTCATATTTATGAATTACAGTGCACTCGGGAAAACGTCAACTAATTAAAACAGCGGGTGTTGACGTTTAACAAATTGTTGACGTTTACGAATGCAAACTTTTTAAATAAAAAACATATAGATAATGTGCTTTTAAAGGTTTTTATTGATTATAAACTAAAACCAAACTTAAACAAATTCAAAAAGGAAACAAAAATGTCATTCAACCTGACTAGAACCATAGAAGACAATTAGAACCAAAAGAATACATTTTAAATGAGATCATATTTTTAATTTTACATGCACACATATGAATTTTAAAAAAACTTATCTTGCTAATGGTTGACTTTGTTACACAATATTGCTTCGCTAAAGTTACCGCACTTGTACCCTTTTCTAATAAGTCCAAAATATTTGCCTTTTCTTGTAGATTAAGCAATTTCGGTTGTTTTGAGCTCATTTTGTTAATGTGATACTTACGAGAACAAAAAAGCAACTGAACATAAATAAAAAGACAATAGTACATACAGTTGCAAGTTCTTTTCTACTCTACTTATAAGGGGAATCCCCAATTTCTGATATTTTATAAAATAAGTGTGTATGTGTACAAATGTGTGTATTTTAACTGCTGTTAAAATCAAAATTTTGTTTTATTCAGAGTTGAAGTTTTAAAGCTTTGTGGTTGGGTTGACGTTTTAGAGTTGCCAATGTAAAAAAGAAAGGGTTGACGTTTTGGGATGTTGACGTAAACGAGCGTTGACGTTTTCCCGAGTGAACTGTACTTTTTTGTTTGCTCGTTTTAGTTCAAGTATTGTTTTGTTCGTTATGTTATTTTTTTTTTTACTAAAAGACTCCAATAATAAATAATTTTTGCATTTTTATTTATTGAAATTACTTAATTTATAACAAAACTTTATTAATCGGTTTACCGATCAATAACAAAATTAACCGATTATTAACCGATTAAACCAAAACCTCGGTTAATTAATCGAGCGATTAACCGATTAAAGCAAAAGCCCGATTAAATGAATACCCTACTTACACCTATATTCTCTCAGTTGATCCTCTGGCTTTTTCCTCCTTTATATTGATCATTTTTTAAATTTATAATTTCAAGCGTTGTTTTGCGGACCCATATTGAAATTTTAAATTAAACAACTATTGCAACTGCCGTTTGTTGCAATGAGTCACCTTATAAGTAATTAGAAATAAAAATTCAAAGTAAAATTTGGAAAAGTTCCGTTATTTTTTATGCATTTTAACGGTGGACCATTTTCATTGTGACATAAATTTTTATTTACTTTGCTTAACATTAAATTTGTTGCAAAATTTTATAGAAACGTTTTTATGTATTAATATTTTTAATTAATCTAGCCTTTTTATTTCTCTTTAGCGCTTGATTTAGTAGATTTTTTACATTTTATAGGTCTAACTCACAGGTGGACCAATTTTGAAAAGTTTCTTTGCCCCTTATTTATTTTTTAAATTGTTACAGTCATTCACCTGCTGGAGTAGAAAGAAAAATATAAAATATTTATTAGAGTTTTTGTTTCTAATCTAATTTTGTTTTAGCCACCAACAACACAGTTTTAACCGGCTTTTTACGCTGGTTTCATTTGAGCAACTGCATGTTCGTTGAGCGTTTGGCGTTTAAAAATTTTCTTTTCTTTTTTTTACTTTTGTTTTGTTTCTGATTTTCGTTTTTTGATTTTTTTAGTAGATTAAAGTTTTAGTTTTTTTTCATTAAGTTTATTAATATTTTTATGCTGCAGCTGTTAGTTAGTCAGTCGTCAATGACCTTCTATTGTTTAGTTTAGTTATAGATTCTATTAAAATCTGCGCACTTAAAATGTGTGTAATTGTTTCATTCAAAGAGTTAATTAAGGTTTTACTACAAGACCAAGAGTAATTAAAAACTAAATGCTGCAGTTTAATAAAAACCAAAAACATAATAATATAAACATTAAAAACCAATTTAAAGCAAGAGAAAAAAGTCAAGTTCAAGATGATAATAAGCGAAAAAATGAATTTTTAATTTTAATTATTATTTAATGCACAACATGGTATTTATTAATATTCACAGCACTTGCGACACCTCAACTACTAGGCATAATGTTTGTTACTAAAGTTCGTTACAGTTAATGTTTCAAAATAAAAATTTTGAAAAATGTTGTATAATTAAAACAAATTTTTTTTTTGTTAGATGTCTAAACTTAAACTTAATGAAATATATTTATTTGGTAAATGCTAACTTATCTAATATCTGTGGTTTTCACGAATAATCGCGTAAGTCGGTTTTTACCGAAATTGAGATAATGATGTCAAAGTGCTACATTTTGCATTAGGTTTTTATAAGTATTAAGCTTTTTAGAATATAATGTAGTATTATTAATTTTTTTCTGCTAAAAACAACTTAAGTTAACTGTTTAATAAAATATTTTGCTATTATTACGATTTATGTCGACATACATCGCCAAAAATTGTAAAATTGCTGAATATGTTTCCAAATAAAAAGCATATGTGATGTTATGTTGTTATTCGTGCAAAAAATATGAAAGTATTTTTTGAAAATTTTTCTATTAATAACAACTTATATGTACATGTGCGTTTATTGTTGACTTCTTTAGTTGCAACATCAGCAGATGAGCGGTTGTTTGTAATTTTAAGTCCATACGTTGTGCTATAAGTATCAAAAACTCTGAATATGTCGCCAACTTGTGTGCTAAAAATAACAACGTAAGTCTTCATGTGTGATTAAAATGATAACATTTATTTTCACAAAAAAGAACTTATGTGGAGGTATGATGTTATCAAACATATGCATTTTTAATCCTTTTACAGATTGTGATCCTGTGAGGATTTTTTCATGAAAACTATGTATAATACGTAGAAAGTCACTGTTAAGAGGATAGTTAAGAAAAAAGTTTAAAAAAGCATCTACAGAAGCCGCAATTGAAAAAAATAATTGTTTTTGCTCTCCTGAAAAGTTTGGTTTTATAACTTACGCGATTATTCGTGAAAACCACAGATATATCGTTACCTTAAACGCAAAAGGCCCTAACTTACATTTTGAAAATTTTACAGGAGAAGGAAAAAAACTATTTATTATGATAAATTGCATTAAACTGTTTATAATTAATTGTTCTTCTATTCTTCTTGTAAAACTGTTAGTTAGGTCTTTTAGCTTTCTTCATATAATCTTATAGGAAGGGCCGTTTGGTTTTTGTCAATAAAATCGCTAATGTTGGTCGAAAGATTCCAAAATTGTTTTCGGACATTGCGGACAGTGTTGACGCGAATACATCCGATTTAATGAAAAAGTCGATTTTTAGAACAATTGTGATTTTTTAGTTGAACTGTCGATTTTAAATTTTGATATTAAGTTAGGCTTGAGTTCATCAAATTTAATTTTAATTTTTCTTTGTAAGAGTCTTTTGGGTTTTAGGTAACGATATGTATCAATAATTTCTTACTAAACATTGCGTTTCATTTTAAGCTTTTAAGTACTCTATTAATGATATAGATATGTTCACTTAATCGTGAAAAATTAATATTTGTCCACCGATTTTCATGATTCATAGCTTATTTTATTCGTAATATATCTAGCTTTCTGATACATGATAAAAATGTAAATTGTTTGTCCTTATAATTATTTATGAAATTTTGAACACAAAAAATAGTACCAATTGCGTGAAAAAAATGTTCGCCACTAATTTCTAAATATCTCCAAAACAGTTTAAAAATAAAAAAAAAAATTTACCTGACTTAGGGCCATTATTACAACTTACAAATAGTTATTTTTAGGATGCTATCTGACAGATAAATAGTTTTTGGTTATTACAAGTTAACATTAACCTAAAAAGTGACTGATAAGCTAACATCAGGTTTGCCCTCATGGTAACTTTACAAGTGAACTTTAAGAACTTGAAGATGCCATATTTTCTGCTGAAGATATGGTAACTTCAATGATAGTCTTAACTTACTCAACTTTTTCAAAAAACACAATTTAACACAAAAAACAAAACAATTTACCATTAAAACCAAAAATAAAGCACAAAAATTTACTTTTGTTTTTAATTAATAAATAAAATAAAACTAAGTCGTTGCCACTACGTATTTTAAACAACCAAAAGTAGTCGGTATATACTGCAATGTTGCCACAGTATATAAATAAAATTTTTTATTTTATCGGACAGTTATAATAATCGAAAAAACTTATTGGTCACTTTATCGTTCAAGATAGCTATTGTTCACGTTAACTATCAGCAACTTTATCATTAGGTTGTAATAATGGCCCTTAAGGGAACTTCTAATCTAATTATTTGCTGGTATCGTTCTCAAGTTGTGATAAAATGTATCAGCATAACCGCCTTTTTTGGGCAAAATATGAGGCCAGCTCATAAAAAAAGATCCCGATAGGAAAAAAAAAACTAAATACCGATCTAAATTAACGCGTTAAAATCTCTATAATCCACATATTTTTGTTTAAAGACAAGACAATTTTTTGTTTTTTGCAGACCAGTGTAAATGAAATAGACAGACTTGTCTTATTTTTTATATTTATTTACTTAATCTGCCGTTAGAAAGACTTTTTATGCGGTCCTTCTCCTAGAGGGGTGGTAGATCGGCTCTTTTAAGGCTTTAAGTTTTTTCAGGGTTTGACATTAACTCTTCATTTTAAAATAACGCATTGTGCTTCTGGAGTACCAACAAAATCTAATTTTTATAGTTACAAAGGGCTGGCTTTGGAGGTTTCGAATTTCTACATGAAGGTGAAGATCATTAGATAGGTTGTGAAGGAGGCTCATCAGCTATTACCTCGCAATTTGTGTGTCGTTAAAAGTATTCTTAAACATAAGCCCCCGTTTTCATAAACGATTATTTAATTTAACAAACGTTTATTAAGGACAATTTTCATAGTAAATTTGTTCTTTAAACCTATATTAAATTTAAAAAATTTTTATAAATACAGGCAAAGAAGTTTGAAAACTTATTTTTTAAGGGCGTTTCTACACTCACAATATTCTGTACGTAAAATTAACTGAAATTGTAATATAAAATAAATGAAAGTTCAATTAAAAACCGGTCTCCCTATTTTTCATTTATTTTTAACAAAAAGTTCATTTAATTTTTACTGTCAAAAATTCAACACCATATTCTGTAAAATCAAATAAATATTCAGTTATTTTGTAAAACTTTACTGTCAAAAATTCAACACCATATTCAGTAAAAACGATTAAATATTCAGTTATTTATTAAAATTTTACTGTCAAAAATTTGACCCCATATTCAGTAAAAACAATTAAATACCTATTCAGTTATTTTATTAAATTTTCGTTTACTCCACAAAAGAGCAGAATTTCTAAAAAATACCAGACAGACACCTGTCCGCTTGTTTTTCTAATAAGCGAGAGAGGGAGAATATTTTTATTTACTTACCCAGTTACACACCCCTACCAGAAGAGAACGAGCGAGTTGTCACTTTTTTCACGTTGGTGTTAAGAAAATGATAGAATGAAATGACAGAAAATTTGATTTCGGTCATTTCATTCTATCATTTTCTTAACACCAACGTGAAAAAAGTGACAACTCGCTGATTCTCTTCTTGTAGGGACGTTTGTTTTACTTTTGTTGTACCGACCACGTTGTTTACAGAAGAACTCTCAATTATAAGACACCAGCAGCATGACCGATATGGCTTCGCAATTATTTTACTTTTGAAATTTGATGTATTTAACTAAATTATTTTAACAAATAGAAAATGGGAATTGCTTACACAAAACAAGCAATTCATTTTTTATAGATAAGTAAAAATTAATTTTTGGTAGTAAAATTATATAAAATAACTGAATATTTAATTGTTTTTACTGAATATGGTGTTGAATTTTTGACAGTAAAATTTTATAAAATAACTGCATATTTATTTGTTTTTACGGAATATGTTGTTAATTTTTTGACAATTAATTTATATAAGATAACTGAATATTGATTTGTTTTTACGGAATTCGCGGTTGAATTTTTGACAGTAAAAATTAAATGAACTTTTCGTTGCTTTAAATTACATTTTTATTTACTTTAATATAAAGAAGAATTTAACTCAATCAACGGACAATATTAACTGCAACTGAAAATCCGTATTAATATGCACTTAGTTTTTTGAATAACTGTTAGAATCAGTTAAAAATAAATTTGATTGGAATTTTAAATGTTTATTTGTTTAAAAATGACTGAACGGAATATTTCTTAAATAAACTACAGTCCGCAACTGTAATAATATTGTGAGTGTATGTTAATTCAATGGTAAAAATGGGAAAAGAGAAAAAACTTCCGCGGAATTTTTATTCACAATTGGGCTGATAGTCATCGTCCAGTCTTGCAATTTACGTTGCAGCAACTTTTGAGCTTATTAGTGAAAGTGGTGAGAAGATTGGGGAGGGATTCTCAGTTTCATGTATTCTGCATTTCTATTTTGTTTTTTTATTCTCGCACTTTTCAACTTGAAGGTGGCTGTAAGTATATTTGTATTTCATATGTAAAATATAAAAAGGAGAATATGAAAGACAAGATAAAATACAAAAATTGCAAGACTAGAATTTCATAATCTGGACACTAATGCAAATTCAAAGCAGAATTTTAAAAAATTTCAGCAACAAATATTGCAAGTCTGGACGATGACATATGCAATCGTTTTTAACCCTTTTATCTGGTGGATAACCAAAAAGAACTCTGGGGTCTAATTCTGGCAGTCGTGATCGAGTACTTTCTCGATTCGAAAGTAAATTTATTTCTAATTCTTTCAGTCGATACTGAGAGAATCGAAATAATTTTTTTAGTATTGTGAAACTCAAATCAATGCTTTACAACACTGCAAAAATAATTCCGATTCGTTCAGTATTAACTGAAAAAATTAGATATTAAATTGATTTTGAATCGAGAAAGTACTCGATCACGACTGCCAGAATCAGGCCCCTAATTTGACTTGTTGAAGTATCATATACATAAAACTCAAATGAATAACGCAGATAAATAAAAATTAAGAAATTAAATTTTTTTTCTGAAGAATAAATTAAACTTAGAAAATAACTTTTATATTCTAAGCGAAAATTAAATTTAAGAAATAATGACGGTCCCTGAATAAAATACTTTAAATTATTTTTAGGATTTAAGACCATGTCAGATAAAACTTTTGCTTTGCGTTGTAATAGAGATTCGTTTTGACATCTACGATGAAATATTTATGTCACATAAAGTAATTTTAACGCAGAGCAAAGCGAAAAGTTAGGCAACTCTCATCTTTTCGCGCTCTATGACAATCTGCTAGTATAATTTCTTTTATTTATTTTAATTTAAAAGATTTGGTTATTCGTGCTTAATTCCCAGTTTTTATTCTTGATAAAAACACTTGAAATTTATTTTTGATGGAATAAGCTATTCCTATGCGCATTTCACTGGTTGCTTAGGCCAGATCATCAGGAAACTTCATCCATAAAGATTTTAGAAAAACTAAAGATATTAAACCAAATAAAAACAACAGTTCTACTTGTAATAATATCAAAGTTTAAACAAAACACATCAACAATAAACAGTGGGTTTATCTCATCTTACATTCCCGACTACAATTAGTTGAAATTCTCTCAACATTAATTGTAGTTGTAAGTAGGTTAAGAAAAACAAAATAAAAACAACAACAACTTTACAAAAGATGTTGTCAATTAAGTGTTTTTTTTTAGGCCGTGCACTTGCCTGTTTATTATCAAAAAGTAATTTCAATTTTTGGGAATACAAAATTTTAATTTCAAAAGATTTTGTTATTCGTGCTTAATTCCCAGTTTTTATATTGATAAAAACACTTGAAATTTATTGTTGATGGAATATGCTATTCCTATGCGCATTTCACGGGTTGCTTAGGCCAGATCATCAGGAAACTTCATCCATAAAGTTGTAACAAAAATTAAAATTTCAACTATACTAAAAAAATTTCTGAAATAAATAACCATATAATAATTGTTTTCGTGGACGTCAAAATAGGCGACATTGTCGTCTACGTAATATTTCGATCGAATGAACGACAAAAAGAGCGACATTGTCTTTCTTTGTGACGATTTTCGCGACACTTGTTTGAAAATGTCGTTGACGATTTGTTCTCGCTGTCCCTCACATGTCGTGCAGGAATAAACATTGTCGTGCATCCGTCTTCGTGGATGTCTTTAAGACGTGGCTAACTGGGACTTTGTTTGAAAGCCACTACTTTTTATAACACTAACGCAAATTTTTTTCTAAACCCCGGTTTAAAAGGTGTAGTATTTACAAATTTTGGTCAAGTTTTCTGACTTTTAAAAAAAGAGAAACAGATTTATTGAATTATTAAAAACAATTACGATTTTCCTTAAAAGGTGTGGGGGCTTTAACAGTCAATGAATATTATTTGCTTAATGTTAATTCAACAACATTTTTAACGTTAATTTAAAAAAATCTTTCACATTTGTGAATTATGTAATTCCACTAATTGCATTATTGTATACAATTTCAAATAAATGTTATTTAAACTAACAAATAACGTTTTTTACATCTGTTTAACTAATTAACATAAAACCGTTAATTACTTCATTTTTGCTGTTAGTGGTGGCAGTTAACTTTAATGTGTTTTATGATGCTGATGACAAAGATGATGGTGTTATTTCTGGTATTAAATGTTTTTATTTTTCTGTTTTTTTTTCGTCAACAGTGATTACCGGAGCTACCGATGGCATTGGGAAAGAATATGCTAAAGAGTTGGCTAAACAGGGCGTAAATGTTGTACTTATATCACGTACCGAAGAAAAATTAATTGCAGTTTCAAATGAAATTGGTATGTAAATAAGAGATCATTGCCAAACCACGAAATAAAACTAAATGAAATTCGTTTTTTTTTTTTTTTAATACAATAGAAGCTGAATTTAAAGTTAAGACCAAATGGATAGCAGCAGACTTTTCAAAGGGCAAAGAGATCTACAAACATATAGAGCAGGAGTTGGCTGGCATACCAGTGGGAATACTAGGTAGAATAAGATACATACATATCGTTACCTTAAATGCAAATAGACTTAACTACACAAAAATTCGAAATCGAGTTTTTGATTGATAAAAGTTCGTTTTAAAAACAACATGTTCACGCAAATGTTTATACCACTGCGACCGGCGACTTTATTCACGAAATTCAAACGTCGAGAAAAGTGTATTACTATTGATTTTGTAGTTACGTCCGTTAACATTTAAGATGACGATATCAAATTGTTGTTAAAAATTTGTTCTTAAATTTCATTATTTTCAGTCAATAATGTTGGAAAAATGTATGACTATCCCGATGAATTGGAAAATATTCCTGAAGATATATTATGGGACATAATAAATATCAATATTGGTGCAGTTACCATAATGTCTCGTATGCTAGTACCCCACATGAAGAAACAAGGCAAGGGAGCTATTGTCAACATTTCCTCGGGAAGCGAATTACAACCGATTCCCTATATGGCTGTCTATGCGGCTACCAAACGTTATGTTCGGGCCTTCTCTTTGGCCATCGAGAGAGAATTGGCAGAATACAATATCGATGTACAATGTGTAACACCTTTGTTTGTGATCACAAAAATGAATCAGTATTCCGATACAGTAATGAAGGGCAACATTTTGATACCGCATGTTAAATCATATACAAGATCTCTGGTCTTTACTCTGGGCAAAACAATTGAGACGACTGGGTATTGGAGTCATGGTTTACAGGTATTTAATTTTTTTTTTTTTTGTTTATTTTGTAGTTATTTAAAGAACAAAAATTATTTTCTTTTTTAGTATTTTATTATGAAATTATCACCAGAATGGCTAAGAACCCGCATTAGCCATCGAATGACTAGACAGTTAAGAGACGAATACTTTAGCACGCACGGTAAAACAAAGGTGGCATAATTTGTTTATTAGTTATAGATTAAAACAGTTTTTAATATATTATTTTTTAAGTTTTAGATTTTAATTTCATTGTAAATATTTTATTTTTCATTAATATAATTCCACATTTTTTATTTTCATTGCAAAATAATAAAACTATTTTATTAAAAAAAATATTTGCAATCAACCTAAACTCATGGGGAAAAATTATCGTGTTTTTGGAAGCAACTTTTAAAAGGAATTAAAAAAAAACATGATTATTAAATCATGGTTTGAATCTGGTGTTAGCAATAGTTCTTTAAAAAAAAAACCTGCTGAAATTGGTAGTAAATAAAGGGTGATCCAACCATAATACACGATGTTATTTGGAGTCACACCTTAACGTCAAGGTTTTTGCTCAACTTAATTGACTTTTCTTTGTTTCAATGTTTAACAAATTTAACCATGGCGAGGTACTCAATTAAGCAACGCGTTAAGATTGTTTAAGCCTTTTACGAAAATGGGCGTTCAAACCAAAATGCATTTAGTGCACTTCGTGATATTTTTGGTCAGTAGTGGATTCGTTAACAAGCAGAATTGCCACATTTGGGCAAATGAGAATTCACGAAAGATTGTTGAAAAGCCGATGCATCCACAAATAGTGAACAGAACCAAAGGTTAATGGGCTGGCGGCATCAACGGTTCGCGTCTAAGCAGCTCGAACATGATTAAGCTCTAATAACTTCAAAATCGAGATGATTACCCAACATTGAAGTGATTTGTTAATCATTTCAAATTGACGTGATTACAAAACAATCACTTCATAAGCCACATAGAATCCACTGAACATACTTCAAACTGAGTATAATGTAGAATCGCCAACATGATCGTGTACAACCGGCCACGATTTCGGCTTAATGTTTTAATTTTTTTCCTTAAATAATTCATAAATTTTCACAATTGCATCATTTAAGTGATTAAAATAATCTTCTGATAACTTAAATATAAATTTGTTTGCCGTGTTTTTTTTTTTTCTTAATCATCTGTCATCTTAATCATCTCAAATGTAATGTGAAAGGCTTTGATAAACTTAATCAACATTTTGCTTAAACGCGTTTAAAAACCCAAATGTGAACATAGCATTATATACTAATCAAGACGGCTTGCTGACAGTAGGATTGTCAGATTTTTGTAGAGAAGAAAGAGAGGTCTTTCATATTTTGATATTGATATTAATAAAATTTTTAAATAAAACTTAAACTTAAAACAAAGCATTTGAAACAATAATAAAATAGGCATGTCTCAAAAGACATTTTGGTAGCTACTTTAAAAGAAAATTAAGAAAAGGCATGTTTTAAAAATCATCATATAAATGCCGCCTCTCTTTTATTATTGTTATTTTTTTTTTAATAAATTTAAATTTTAGAATTATCAGCCCACTGTGCGTTTTACTTAATTTACATATAAGTTACGTTTCTTTACTAAACAAATCAAAAACAACTCTCCCAAAACAACAAAAATGCACAAAAGTACGGAAACGGTTAAAATCAAATGTCTAGCATTACATATACCTTTTTTTTAATAACACTCTTATTAAGCTTCGTACAGACGGTGGTAAGATCTTACAATGTTGAAATTTTCTGATAATGGTGCCATTGTCAAATTCATTAATTTTACACATCTGCCAGATGAAAACGAGCTTACAATGTTCACACAGTTGCAAGACATTTTTAGACAATTTTAATGACAACATTGTAAGATCTGACCACCGTCTGTACGAAGCTTTAGCGCTACACAAATTTTATTTCATTTTAATTAAAAAAATTTGTTTTGATTATTTTTCAAACAGTTATTTTTTTGACAGTTTACCCAATCTACACAAAGAAAAAGTGTGGGCTGTTTTGTGCAAAGAGAAGAATATTTCTCTAACAAAGTCGCTCCCATTTACCTTTATGGAAACTCTTTCTGGTAAAATTGGTATTCGAAGGGATCCCAATGTAAAGTATGGGAACAGATCTATAATGTTTGCATAATTCTAGGAAAACAAGTTAAACTGTTTCAAGTTCAATTACAAATTTATGATGGCAATTTTATGTATAGATATTAAAAAAAATTTATGTAGGTTAAATTTTGAAAAGTTGTTAAGTTCCATAACTTGAATTGTTTCCCCCTTTAATTAAAAAACTTCACTTTACAAAAGCTCCTTTTTAAATTGCAAAAAAAATTTTTAGTTTTTTGCAAAATACTTACAAGTTTTTTTTTGGCAATTTCGAAGCAAAAACAGAAAAAGCAACATAAACCTGTATGTCTAGAGGAAAAATTACATAATATTTTTTTAACTGAATTGCAGTTTTTACTTTCGACGGTAACTTGTTTTCAATGTTCAATACTGTGTAACCAACAAAACACAGCAAGCAGCAACCAACGATTTAACCAACAATAACTGCTTTTATACAGAAATCATTGAGTCGTTGACCGTAAATTGTTTCTTCTTGTTAAATGGGAAAAAGTAAAGACTGGACGGTTGATTAAACTTTTAACAATTAAAACATAGAGACAAATCATATTTGCTAAATTGTATACATATAACGATTATATGCAAAAATAATAAAAATTAAAATTACTACTTTTACCTTTAAGGTATGTTCACACTTAACAAATATTTGACGAAAATATCTGTACAAATTGTGACCACTTATTTAATCAATCTTTAGCTATATTTTTAACAATTTTTTTATGGATTTACTAAACTTAATTTGTGAAATGATCGTTGTAAAATGTAATTTATACACTGTTAATTTATGTTGGATCTAGCAAACTTTTTGCAACATTAAACAATTGTTTAATAAAACTAGTGGTTACGTGTAGGACGTCAAATATTTGTTAAAAGTAATCATAGCTACCTTAAGTTAATTGTCAATTTGTCATTGAAATGCTTAGAAAAAGAAGAAACAGTTTCTTAGTTAATAATTATTCTATCATTTAGAGGTTTTTTGTTTAAACAATGACATTAAATGATTTTTGTTTTAAGGCAGCCTTATTGCCTGTTCATCGATCTTGAACAAATATTTCGTTCGTTTAACTGACATTTAAAACAAAAACAAATTTTAAATGTTCATAAGTTGAACCCAAGAAATTTTTGTGCTTTAAAGAACAACTGCTCCATGTACTGGCCTACAATTACTTGCAAGTAGTGTTTTTCATACGGGATTTCCCGGGAAAAAATTCCGGTATCCCGCACATTATTCGGTGAAAAATTCCCGGGATATTTTGCGGCAATTCTTGGAATTTTTTTTTAATTTAAGTATGGCAACTGCATAAAAGACTTTGTATTAAATTCTAAAAGTTTAGTAAATATGTTGGTACTATTTATGTAGGAGATGTTGGCAAAGGTTTAATGCGACAAATAGTTTCAAATAGGTACGTTCGAGAACCCAAAAGTTTTTACCATTTTTTTCTAAACTTTACTGCACTTTACTAAATTGCGTTCGCTTACACAAGGTAAAGTTAATTATATTAATTAAATTGAGAGCGTAAAGTCGAAGTTCTTGACTGAGTATTTACGAATTCTTACTATAGAAATTGTTGCTGTAAAATTAAGTAAAACAACCCAACATGAATCAAAAGGTACGCCAGCAAAAGTTAAAAAACAAACAGCATACAAACTGTAAACTATTTAAAAAAAGAAAAGTTGATATAAAAGTGAAACAAAACGCGAATAAAGATTAATTAATTAAACTTGTTTGTAAAGCGTTTATATGGCTCCATAGCAACTTTTAACCTTTTTTTTTTTTTTTGTTGTACATATTAATTTTTTGGAGTTGTTAAAGTGTCTGAGTGGACTAAAATCGATCTCCCTGTTCTGCAGGGAGTCGGGGTGGTTCGAGGCTGCAGTGACCTCTGGGGAATAGTCTGGAGGATACCGGCTGACTCCTGTCACTGGCTAAGGGTATCACAAAGGCACCGCTATAAGAACCCAAGTGAGTCGTCGTCGTGACCGCTGCCCATTTAACCTAACCTAACCTAAAGTGTCTATAAAATTAGATATACTCCATCATTCCCGGTCATCCAGTTTGTCCACAATGACCAAAAATCCCTCAGAGAATCACGGTTTATTTTATCCATACGTTACACACAGGGCTGCCAGATTTGACGATTTTTTGTTCCGAAATTAACAAAGTGCCGATTTGCTGATTTTTTTTTTAAAGTGACGATTTTTTTCAGTCTACAAAGTCTGACTAAAACATTAAATTTTCTGACACCTTCGTTTTTTTATCTTCGAATGTTTAACAGCCGTAACCTTAACAAGAGCGGAAGGCGGATCGTTTTGTTTTACTTAGCTTTTACGCTGATATGCCATACCAAAGCAAGAGCGTCAAAGTTGTGTAACGAACACTAGTGATAGCTTTATTGTTTAATAAAACACACAAATTATAAATAAAAATAAAGATAAGAACGTAGATTGACAAAAAAAAAAGCTTAATTTCCATTATTTATTAACAGTAGCGGCAAACTTTACTATTAAAAGAGCTGTCAAAATCGGTTGTACCAATTGAAAAGCGTTAAGGCCGCTCTATTCAAAAACTAGAAAACGCGTGCCGCTTTTGTTTAGATACGGCTGTAATATGCAAGTCTTTAGAAAATCTTTAAATGATTATATATAACTTTTTGTTTGACCTTTTTTATTTAATTACTGATTATTTTAATTTAAGCTCTAGGTCTTTTTTAAAAAAAATTTTAAATTATTTATTTTTTCGATATTTCGCTAACCATCGGTTAGCATGTTTTTGTTTAAATATTTTTTTTTTTTTTTTTATAAAGATCGAACAAAAATTGTTAAAAAAAAAACAAAATTTTAAGTTGTCCGATTTTTTTACGATTTTTCGAAATGTGAAAGACGATTTTTTTATTTTTCTCAGGAAATTGACGATTTCCTCACAAGCAGCTCTGGTTGCACATGTTTTCAATGTTCTTGTATTGTTTTACCCTTACGGTACTAAGTATTGCACTTGGTTTTTAGGTAATCCATAGCTAAAAAAAAGTTTTTATGCACTTTTCAAAAAATTTAACCGGACACAAATTAGCAAAATCAAATAAAAAAAAAGAAATACGGAGGTTTACATAAAATAATAACTTACAAAAGATGTTGTCAATTAAGTGTTTTTTTAGGCGGTGCACTTGCCTGTTTATTATCAAAAAGTAATTTCAATTTTTGGGAATACAAAATTTTAATTTCAAAAGATTTTGTTATTCGTGCTTAATTCCCAGTTTTTATTATTGATAAAAACACTTGAAATTTATTGTTGATGGGATAAGCTATTCCTATGCGCATTTCACTGGTTGCTTAGGCCAGATCATCAGGAAACTTCATCCATAAAGATTTTGGAAAAACTAAAGATATTAAAGCAAATAAAACTGTTAAGCGTATAAGACTTATTTATAGCAACAGTTCTACTTGTAACCATATCAAAGTTTAAACAAAACACATCAACAATAAACAGTGGGTTTATCTCATCTTACATTCCCCACTACATTTAGTTGAAATTCTCTCAACATTAACTGTAGTTGTAAGTAGGTTAAGAAAAACAAAATAAAAACAAACAACAACTTACAAAAGATGTTGTCAATTAAGTGTTTTTTTAGGCGGTGCACTTGCCTGTTTATTATCAAAAAGTAATTTCAATTTTTGGGAATACAAAATTTTAATTTCAAAAGATTTTGTTATTCGTGCTTAATTCCCAGTTTTTATTATTGATAAAAACACTTGAAATCTATTGTTGATGGGATAAGCTATTCCTATGCGCATTTCACTGGTTGCTTAGGCCAGATCATCAGGAAACTTCATCCATAAAGATTTTGGAAAAACTAAAGATATTAAAGCAAATAAAACTGTTAAGCGTATAAGACTTATTTATAGCAACATCTTTTGTAAGTTGTTGTTTGTTTTTATTTTGTTTTTCTTAACCTACTTACAACTACAGTTAATGTTGAGAGAATTTCAACTAAATGTAGTGGGGAATGTAAGATGAGATAAACCCACTGTTTATTGTTGATGTGTTTTGTTTAAACTTTGATATGGTTACAAGTAGAACTGTTGCTATAAATAAGTCTTATACGCTTAACAGTTTTATTTGCTTTAATATCTTTAGTTTTTCCAAAATCTTTATGGATGAAGTTTCCTGATGATCTGGCCTAAGCAACCAGTGAAATGCGCATAGGAATAGCTTATCCCATCAACAATAAATTTCAAGTGTTTTTATCAATAATAAAAACTGGGAATTAAGCACGAATAACAAAATCTTTTGAAATTAAAATTTTGTATTCCCAAAAATTGAAATTACTTTTTGATAATAAAATAATATGTTTGTATTTTCGTGAAATGTTCGTGAATTGAACAGTATTTAATCGAGTACCGATGAGAAAACGAGTTTAGTAGTCAAAAGTGTAAAAACTTTCCCACACTATATTTAGTATATGCCAACAACTTTTCACTTAATTTTGCGAACTATTACAAATTTTCCGTTCGCGTACTTTTTTTGGCAACAGCTTTTTTTGAGAGTAATTTTTAAATTTACTCAGTAATTATTTATTCACTGCATTTTATTGTAAAAGTACTCGAACGCACCTAGTAATGAAAACGCTGATACGATTCAAGAAAGAAAGTGGTGAAAAAGTGAAGGTCTCCAAAGATTATATTTAGTATGCTTTTTTACTATAAGGCCAACATCCGTAGAAAGTGAGTGTTTCTCGTTGCAGGAATCTTCCAAATTAACGATTCTGTAAATGTTTAAAGCATTGTTTCATAAAAAAAGAAAAAACCTGGTGGCAACTTTGGGACATGCAGTTCTCAACATATATAGAAATATATATCTTTGTACGGGGTGCCACTCCTACTTCTTCAATCCCGCCCATATTTTTGGAAAGATTGTGTATTAATAACACTGTTACCAACTGCAAAATTCGGAATTACACTTACATAATATCAGCCTTTCCTCACCTCAATGCCCATGTGCTGTAACTCTCTCTTGGAGAAACTTTTCGATTGAAATGTATGAAATGAAACAAACATTTTAACATTTTTATAAAATATACGAACGTTTTCAAAGCTCGTTTGCAAACAACAAACATTAAAGTCGCACTTTACATTATTTGGTATAGCCGACGGTTTCGCCGCAATCAATTTAAGTAAATTTTGGTCGCCGATATGAGTTACTGGCGTCCTCAACGTCTGCAATGTCACATCGGCTTCGAGTGCAATGTTATGACATTTATAACGTAACGACATGATCTCTTTTGATAGTTTTCGACATGAGTTGCAGACACACTTTTTTCTCACTTTTCGAAAAACGATGGAACATTTTGTTTCACATCTTTTCGATGCGAGAAGTTCTCACTAAAGTTACAGAACATAGGTACAGGTTAGTTTTTAGTTTGAATAGCGGTTTCTAAATAACTTCAAGTTCTTAATCACTATGAAAATCATCTTTATCCAAATCTAAGAGTCCATCTGGCGACATTTGACTTAGATAAATTACAAACTTCCAAACAATACTGTAAACGGTAAAACGGTACAAGCAAACCGTAAAATACACAAAAATCGATAAATTTGGTAAAAAAAAAAATGCCATGGTATGGCGAGCAAATTTTCAGTTATAACGTTTGACAACTCTTTATCTATAACTTTCGACATTTATATATATATATATACAAATGCCTGCAGAAACGTTGAATGCCCTTATTAGACGTCACCACTCTTCAGTAAAGTTTTGGACCAATTTCGCTCCCTGTTGTTATTCAAAAGCTGTAATGAATCAGTATCGAAGAAGTCAGTTCGAAGAAATATAAACATATATGAACCTACCTAATTGTCCCCAACTTCGGGCAATTGAACCGTATTGAGCTACTGTAATGGAAGATTGAAGAACATCGGTACTGCTGTATTTGACAATAAAAAATGCTAGCGATTTTGAATAAGTATGCAGGGCACATGAATAGAAATTTTGTTGCAATAGTTAAATTTTAACTTCTTCTTTTATTTTTTATTAATTATAAATTAATGAGTAACGATTTGTGGATAAAAAAATTTTTACCGCTTTTTCCAAAAAAAAATTATTTAAAGCTTTATGCGACCGGATTTTATTTGAACAATACTTTAAATCCTATTCTATACTTAAGAAATATTTTGTTATATTCTGTTTAAATAATGGACTTTTTTGGTTTCACATAGGGTGTCCAATTAATCGGGTTTTATTTCTGTTCGATTTAACGATTAATCGATATTTGGCATTTTTAACTTATTCGATTAAACGAATAAAATTTCAAAATTAATCGATTAATCGAATAATTCTAAATCCAGAAATTTTATAAATTACGAGATTGTTTCTCTTTTAAATAAAACTTGTCAATGTAGCTCCAAATTGTTGCTTCACTTTCGGGCACTTTGATTTCACGAGTCAATATAACTTTGGATTTTTTGTAAATTTTCACGGGCATTCCATCCTCTGCTATGCTATTTAAAGAAATTTCTTCTAGAGAATCGATCGAAGTATCTTGTTTAAATTATTTAAAAACGACCCAGTAATGAAAGTTCATAAAAATATTCCATTTTATCTACTTAATTCTTTAAGTATCTATTATTTATGCAAGAACAACACTTAAAACCACGAAAAACAACGGTCATTTTGTAAATAGTAACTGAATTTAAATTATCGTTCGATTTCAATTTCACTTCATTTCGATTTCTAGAACATACCCGATAAATTAATATAAACCTTTTTTTTGAAATGAATTATTAAATTGTTTTGAAAAAAATTTAACAAAATCATAGCCTTATTTACTTAACATGATTGTTTTTTTTTTAATTTCAACGGACACATACATATATGGGCATTTCCTGGGGTCACGAAAGTACGTTTGTTTGTACGCTTTTGATGTACAAATAATATAGAAAACAAAACTGTTCCTAGCATTTTTTTGCGATTCTATAGCATTTGGGTAGCTGTATGTTTAGTGCAAAAGATGGATTTCATCGAGTTTAAGTTTTCATAATAATAGTTATAAACAGGTAGTCACGAACGTACGCAAAATAGAAGTCAAATTTGGCTGACAGTAGTTAAATGTAAAAATCTGCGTAATGGAACGGAATATTCAAATGTGATTCATTTATTGTAAAAGTTTATTAATGTAGGTTTCCATTCAGTATTTACAAAAAAAAATCTCTCTCTTGGTCTTTGTTTAATTGGCTTATGTACCGGTCGCGAACGTACGATTTTTCCATATGTTTTTTTTTTTATTATTATCACCATGCAGTTTCCCATAAATTAAAATTTTCTTAACAAACAACTTAATACTTAATTTACAATTGATTGTAATGGAGAGATTATGAAGAAAGAGTGTTAACATAACATTTTTTTGCATGTAAAATAAGTATATAAAATCGTCTTTAGAAGTAGAAAATATAAAATTTTCCAGTTTCCAGTGCAATTTCCTAAAGTAAAACCGCTGAGACATGCTATTAAACCATTCTTTTATAACAACATAGACTTTTTTTATAATAATAAACAATAAAAGACGATGATTATCAACATTTGATTTTTTCATCCTGGTAGACCATTCTGGGGAAATGCCCATATGTATTTTGTTGGTTTATTCGACTTAACACTTAAAAAAAAATATACATTTAACAGAAATACTATATATTATTATTATTCGATTAATCGGTATAAATTCTTCGATTAATCCTTTAATCGAAATTACACACAGAAAAAAATCAAGTTAAAAACGTAGAAAACAAGGTTGATTTAAAATTTGTCGGTGGTGATTTTGCTTCATACGTTTTTCATGTTAATTCAACCTGATTTTACCATAACTTGCGAACAACATTTTTTTCTTTTAAAATAATTATAATTCATGTTAATTTAACATTGCAGTAAAGTTAGAGCAATATGTAATTTATATTGAAATATTCTAATTGAAACAACGTGAATTTCATTTAGAATCAAATTTATTTGAGTGTGTCATAACAGTGTGAAGAAGCTTCAGAGACAACATATGCATTTATTTAAGAATAATTCAAAACACTTACCCCTGTAACACATGTTTCACTTATTTTGTATTCTGCTTTGTTAACAGAAGCATCAGCAGAATCGCCCGATATGGTTTTCGTCATCATTCTACTTTGAAAACTTGATGTTCTATTTACCTAAATAATTTTAATCAAAAGAATACGGGAATTGTCTTCTTTTTGTAACATATTTTAAAAATGAAAATAAAAAAATGTACATGCTTAAGTATGTATGCATGTTAATTTAACAAAATAAACTTTTGATTTTAATATAAAACAGGTTTTTATGGACTAAATATTGAATCCATATTTATTTATATTTTATTTTTTTTTTTTTTTTTTTTTACAGTGAATAATATTAAATAAACGTGATTAAAGGTTATTTTATTTAAAATTAATTAGAAATAATGATAAATTTAAAAAAAGGGCATACTTTTGCAAAAATTTACTATGATTCTCAATCAACATTTTTCCATGTTAATTTTACATTGCTATTTTTTTCTGTGTGTAGTAATTTCGAACAATTAAGCGTCTAAAATTGTTCGATTAATCGGCTGAACACCCTAGTTTCATATCAATGCAGTTGACTTTATTTACGCTTAATCCATTTATTAACTAATTTATTAGATCTCTAAATTGTTAGTTGTTTTTTGTTCAAAAAAATTAATTAATTATTAATTTTGTAATATTTTGTATTGGGCGGGAATTCCCGGGAAATTGAAAATCAATCCAGCTTTCCCGAGATATAAAAAAGTGCGGGAAAGAAAAACTCTATTTGCGGGTAATGACTCCATAAACAGAGTTTCACTTTTATGTTGTGTTTTCGCAACTCTAAGATAAAGTTTTTAAACATTGCCAAATTTTGTTAACAAGTATAAAGTTTATTATTTCTTTTAACATTTTTAACAGTTTGACGGTTTAACAATTATAACTTGTATGATCTAAAATTGATTGTATTGTAGTAAGAAAGATTTTTTTGAGCATTGACCTTGTAGTTAAGTAAAATAATTAAAAATTTTTTTAAGCTTCGCTACAAAGTAAAAATATGGTTATATTTTAGCAAATTTTGTATTTAAATTATAAATTGATAACAAACTTTATTATGATATTGTTTTGAAATTTACAATTATAAGTTTTACTATTTTCTTATGTTGTATTAAGACTTTGTATTTAACTGGTATGAATGTTGTAATAAAATTGTAAAAAAAGTAAGTCAACTTTAAAAAGCCTAAAATTTAGCTATTTGCTCAATTCTTTTACTAAAAGGAATTATTTTATTTTTTATTTATTTAAAGCTAGAAATAATGATGATAATCCGCTATTCCCAATATTGGGAGCAAACGGACTCAATTAGAAATTTCCATCTGGTTGTCTTTTTCTGTCCTTTCTGCATCGTCCCATGTAAATTGTGACGTCGTAAGCTATTTTATGGTTGATGTCTGCCAAGTGGTTTTAGGGCGAGCAGACTCCGCCAGAGTTTAAGCTAGCTTGGTTTTAATATTTGTTGGACTGAGAACGTTTGCTTACACAACTTAAAACATATTTTATAACGATGCCACTTATCGCCAAAGTAATTTTTTAACTACTGACGCCATCTATACGTCAGGTCGGCTTATTTTGGCACCGCCCACGTATTTTGCATTTGCTAATGTTTAATGAAACGAATCGTACTCAAAAATTCAAGTATGAATAACACTAAAACGTACTTAAAACAATCCTAAATGGGATAAATTTCGAAAATCAATCCATGAATTTCTTAAAATAAGTATAAAATTTCTTAAACAAATAAAAAGAGATTGAACTTATCGTTGGTAGTGCCACGCTAAAAGTAAATTTACAAAGTGAAACAACAATAACAAAAGAACAAGACGAAAACACATTATTTTAATGTTTAAAAAGTAAAATTGAGTACTCTTGCTTCTCATTTAGTTTAAACTTTCAGTTATAACTGAACATTAAGTTTTTAAAGTAAAAACCATATCGGGAATGATGCTGGTGTTTTATAATTTTTGTAAGGTGAAAACGGGTAAGTAGATCAATTACAATAAAATTCTTCTTCTAATTTTACTTTTGGTCTATTTCAAGTACGAATTCGGGATTGAATCAACTTTATAGTACTTGAATCAAGCGCATTTTGAGATTGGTTAAAATTAGTTTTATGTACTTAAATCAATCTCATTTTTGGATTATTTTAAGTACGAATTCGTGATTGAATCAACTTTATAGTTCTTTAATCAAGCGCATTTTGAAATTGATTCAATCTTAGTTTTATGTACTTAAATCAATCTCATTTTCGGATTATTTCAAGTACGGATTCGGGGTTTAGCATTGATAAGTTAAGTATCTCGCGATTGAAAATCCGTAATTGAATCAATTTTTCTGTACTTGATTCAAGAAAATTCGTACTATAAATTTGAGTTTGATTTGAGTACTGATAGATTGATTTTTCTTTTGAGTTAAGGATAGTTGAATTTTTATGAAGAAAAAAGTATACATATCGCTCATTTACTACAATAGTGTCATAATTCAAATAATATTTGCCGAATTCACAAAACCCACCCCTTGTATCGTTGTGTCGATTCTATGTTGTATTATAATATCATAGTAAACTATTGTTAATTAATACAACATACAACCTATACAACGATACACGGGGTTTTATGAATGCGCTCACTATTTTTGGGTAGAGCCGCTTAAAGCTTTTTATCAAAAATAAAGAATGGTTGCATATTTCCCCAGGTGGTTTACGAAGGAATGACCGATCCAACCAAATTTTCTACGTACTTCGTTGTTAAAGTCGCCAACATCTGTTGATGCCCAACATTTTGTACTAGCTATTGTTCGGAGCCCAAAGATTTAAAGGATTCACTAGAGACAGAGATAAACAAAAGCTCATAGTTTATTTTTTATGACTTCTGTGACAAGCCAATCTCGCACCTGTAAAGGAGCACAGAGAAAATACTTCGTTCTAAAGCTGTATGTAGACATTCAAGATCCATATCATATACAGCTGCGTATACGCACCAAGTGCCTTTATAATTCGGCTTTTAACATCATTTACTTTTTAAGCATGCTACCCAAATAATGAAACTCTTCCACACGATGCGCTGGAGTTTGTAGAAGGTACAAAAATCGAAAGTTTTGGGATTTACGCGCATCTCCTTTGTTTTTGAGGCGTTGAATTTGAGACCAACTTTCTCACAAAGACTGGGGCAAAGTTCGCATTTGTCATGTGCATTGTCATCATTTGTGCAGCGTACATTGTCATCATTTGTGCGCAGGGAAACTTCATCCATTACAATAAGGAACAGTAATGGGAATAACAGACATTCATGTCTTACGCCAGAAAAGGTTTTAAATGTATCAGACATTTTCCCTTCATAAAGTAAGGTGCATTAAAAACTGTCATAGATGCTACGGATTATAGAAATAATCTTATGTAGAGCTCCCATATTCAGTTCGGCCCATACACATTCACTATCAATAGAATCCAAAGATGGAGATTGCATTTCCACAGCCTATGCGATTATATTCCTAAAAGTATTAATATGTCATCTTTGAACCCTGCTTCATCGGGACGCAGTTGTCCGTCGAAATGTTTTTTCATTCGGTCCAAGATGATCTCATACGAACTTTAATTAACGCGCACAGAATTATCTCTCAAGTTATTGCAATCAGTAGCATTCCCTTAAGTAGTTTTACGTTGATGCCCTGCAACCAGTCAATTGGAAACTCATCAGTGCTCCTTATTTAGAGAAACAATGGCTGGAGTATTTAACCAAATAATGATTGGTCGGCTTTAAGTACATCTGCAGTACTATTATCATTACCAGCTGTTTTCGATTTTTAAGAGCTACGATGTTATCTCTTATGTTAAGAGTGTATTGGTTAAAAGTGTGAGTGTATTTAAACTTGATAGGCAAAACTTGATCGTGTAACCCTCAAGTTACATACAGCGAAATGAAGCAGCTAATTTGTAACTTTAGTGTTACCGTCAGCTAATGGGGCTTTAAATTATAAATGTAGGCACTTTGTTGTTGTCGAGTTTTAAATCAAGGTTTACAAGACCTACAAGATGTGCAAGGTCTACAATAGCAAACCGTAAATTGCGCTGTAATTTCCCAAATGAGACAGGTAGTATTTAAACTTTTTTATTTCCAACACAACGTTCGCACACTACACTACAGAAACATTTAATAGATTTTAATTTAATCCAAGTTAAAAAAAAAACCTTGTAAATATTCAATTTACTAATAAAATATTAAAATAATGGTAAGTGCACGGTAACAAATTGAAATACTTCAATTTAAAAACATTCCAATTCAAATACTTTTATTTACTTTGTCCCAATTGAAAGTTTTTTAATTACAAATTTATAAATAAATTGCACGAAATTTACAAAAAATTCGACCTTTCAGCGCAGAAAGAATTTGATCTCTTTGCCACATAAAAATTAAACACTTGTGTAGTTTTTTTTTTTAATAACTTTATTTTGTTTTACTTAAAACCGATTGAAAGAAATTTTTACAGATACCATTTTTTGAAAATATTTCTTGTTGATGTTGTTTTTTTGGGGTTTTTTTTTTCTTTCCAAAATAAAATTATTGCAATTATATTTATGATGTATTTCATAAATATAAACTAATTCTAATAAAAAAAAAAAACAATTTATAGGACTTGTACAAAAAGTCAATTAATTAATTAAAAAACACTATAATTTTATAAAATAAAATTTATAAAACGAAGAATTATTTAATCAAACAAAAATACGTTAAAACTTCTACATAACTAGTTTAAAGTTGACATCAGAATAAAGGAAGTTAAGCTAAAAAGAAAAGAAAATATTAATTTAGCAAGAAAAATATTTTGTTGAAATAAAAAGAATATTTACCTTTCAAAATTTCCATACATTTAGCAAAAAAAATTAATTAGCTTAATGCAATCATCGTGACGTCAACTGGAAAGATTAAATGAAACACAAAATGTTATTTGTTAGTACAAGTAATAAAATTAAATATTTTTATTTGTTTATATTATTAAATCTTACAAATACATACAATTACAAATTAAATTCTTACTAGCACACTATTATTTGTGCTTACGGGACACCCTATTTTACATATTGTTATTTATCGATTTTTATAAGAAAATTTCGTTTTAAATACTTGCTTGTCGTAAGAACAAAAATATTAATGTTTTAAAATATTTTTTGTTTTTGTTTACAAACATTTGGTTTTGTTTTTATTGGCAGAATCAAATCTTTGTTGTTATTTTTGTGTTAAAAAATATTTTTGAAATGTTTATACTGAGTTATTATTAAATTTAAAACCTGCCTGGATAAATTTATTACAATTTTGTTTAATTTTTGGCAACAAAATATTTCAAGTGCCTGTATAATCAAATCAAAATCATTTTTAAACATACATACGTACATTCATAATTATTAAAAATATCTAAATACATATTTTTTGATGTCGTTTTTATAATTTTTAAAGCATTTTTATTTAATTCCTATAAACATACAATTTTATACATAAAAAAAAGAATCCAAAGAAGAGTTGCGCACGTTTCACCCAAAAAAAAAAAAAATGGTTGAAAAATTTCGAATTTCTATATACCTAATTGAAAATAGAAAAAGACAATTTTAAAAAAATTTAAACAGTTTTCTTATATAAAATACATTAAAAAAAAGTTTAGAAACGAATATACAAATACTTAATGTGTATGTATGTATATAAAAGTTTTTGTCATTGTCTAAATATCGAAATGTCACTCCGGTTGAGGGAAAACGTATTAAATAGAAAAAAAATTATGAATTTTTACCACTTTTTCTTCACTTATACATCTGCATGTACTCAAATACACAGACACAATTCTATAAACATGTCTTGTCTTGTAGGAATAAAAATATCTTTTTCCAAAATGTTGATTTTAATGTTGATGCCAAAAAAATAAAACTCGAACCGTTTTTTAAAATAAAGAAACAAATAAAATTGCTTTTCTTGATAATTTAATTTTATGTTGTTGGTTTTTTGGGTTGAGTAATTTTAATACGTATGAATGAATTTATGCATTTTTTTAAATTTATTTTAAAATGCATATAGAAGACTATTCCTATAATCTCATACCTAAATAATCAAAAATTTCTTAAAATCTTTAATTTCGCTATTTTAGTAAAAATGTTTATATATCTATCTATTCTATAATAAAAGAAAGTGGCGTTAGTTACTACGTTTAAAACTAAAGAACGGCTGGACTAGTGATGGGACAAGGGTAAATACCCAAATGGTAAATTAGGTATTTAAATGTAAATACCCAGGTATTTACCCAATCACCGGGGTAATTACCCAAAATGTGGGTATAAATCAGAATAAAGAAAAATTTAAATAAATTAAAAGAATTTATTCTATGAGTTAAATTTCAGTTATGTATTTTATAAAGCTTTTTTGTAATAGTCTTATTCCTTCAATTTTTCAGGAATGACTTTATACACTACCAGACTATTATATTGTATTTTCTTGTTACATTTTACCTACGCTATCCTTTGGATAGCAATGAAGTATATTGTATGCAAAGAAAAATTTACAATTATTAGACACCAGCAGAATGTAATGCATTTTCTGGCCCGCTACGGCCTTCGTCAGCATTCTTTGTGTCACACTGGATAGTGATACTTTATAAATTGAATGTATTTAACTCAACTATTTTAACAAATAGAAACTGGGAATTATTTCCTTTCGCAGGTTACTTTGTATTATATTCAACATTTTTTATTTTTCGAATTTATTCTATGAGTTAAATTTCAGTTATGTATTTTATAAAGCTTTTTTGTAATAGTCTTATTCCTTCAATTTTTCAGGAATGACTTTATACACTACCAGACTATTATATTGTATTTTCTTGTTACATTTTACCTACGCTATCCTTTGGATAGCAATGAAGTATATTGTATGCAAAGAAAAATTTACAATTATTAGACACCAGCAGAATGTAATGCATTTTCTGGCCCGCTACGGCCTTCGTCAGCATTCTTTGTGTCACACTGGATAGTGATACTTTATAAATTGAATGTATTTAACTCAACTATTTTAACAAATAGAAACTGGGAATTATTTCCTTTCGCAGGTTACTTTGTATTATATTCAACATTTTTTATTTTTCGAATTTATTCTATGAGTTAAATTTCAGTTATGTATTTTATAAAGCTTTTTTGTAATAGTCTTATTCCTTCAATTTTTCAGGAATGACTTTATACACTACCAGACTATTATATTGTATTTTCTTGTTACATTTTACCTACGCTATCCTTTGGATAGCAATGAAGTATATTGTATGCAAAGAAAAATTTACAATTATTAGACACCAGCAGAATGTAATGCATTTTCTGGCCCGCTACGGCCTTCGTCAGCATTCTTTGTGTCACACTGGATAGTGATACTTTATAAATTGAATGTATTTAACTCAACTATTTTAACAAATAGAAACTGGGAATTATTTCCTTTCGCAGGT
The DNA here is from genome assembly GCA_963931875.1 of Pollenia griseotomentosa. NCBI lineage: Eukaryota > Metazoa > Arthropoda > Insecta > Diptera > Polleniidae > Pollenia > Pollenia griseotomentosa. The sequence goes on from OZ007561.1 coordinate 16,268,311, forward strand.
TACTTTGTATTATATTCAACATTTTTTATTTTTCGAATTTATTCTATGAGTTAAATTTCAGTTATGTATTTTATAAAGCTTTTTTGTAATAGTCTTATTCCTTCAATTTTTCAGGAATGACTTTATACACTACCAGACTATTATATTGTATTTTCTTGTTACATTTTACCTACGCTATCCTTTGGATAGCAATGAAGTATATTGTATGCAAAGAAAAATTTACAATTATTAGACACCAGCAGAATGTAATGCATTTTCTGGCCCGCTACGGCCTTCGTCAGCATTCTTTGTGTCACACTGGATAGTGATACTTTATAAATTGAATGTATTTAACTCAACTATTTTAACAAATAGAAACTGGGAATTATTTCCTTTCGCAGGTTACTTTGTATTATATTCAACATTTTTTATTTTTCGAATTTATTCTATGAGTTAAATTTCAGTTATGTATTTTATAAAGCTTTTTTGTAATAGTCTTATTCCTTCAATTTTTCAGGAATGACTTTATACACTACCAGACTATTATATTGTATTTTCTTGTTACATTTTACCTACGCTATCCTTTGGATAGCAATGAAGTATATTGTATGCAAAGAAAAATTTACAATTATTAGACACCAGCAGAATGTAATGCATTTTCTGGCCCGCTACGGCCTTCGTCAGCATTCTTTGTGTCACACTGGATAGTGATACTTTATAAATTGAATGTATTTAACTCAACTATTTTAACAAATAGAAACTGGGAATTATTTCCTTTCGCAGGTTACTTTGTATTATATTCAACATTTTTTATTTTTCGAATTTATTCTATGAGTTAAATTTCAGTTATGTATTTTATAAAGCTTTTTTGTAATAGTCTTATTCCTTCAATTTTTCAGGAATGACTTTATACACTACCAGACTATTATATTGTATTTTCTTGTTACATTTTACCTACGCTATCCTTTGGATAGCAATGAAGTATATTGTATGCAAAGAAAAATTTACAATTATTAGACACCAGCAGAATGTAATGCATTTTCTGGCCCGCTACGGCCTTCGTCAGCATTCTTTGTGTCACACTGGATAGTGATACTTTATAAATTGAATGTATTTAACTCAACTATTTTAACAAATAGAAACTGGGAATTATTTCCTTTCGCAGGTTACTTTGTATTATATTCAACATTTTTTATTTTTCGAATTTATTCTATGAGTTAAATTTCAGTTATGTATTTTATAAAGCTTTTTTGTAATAGTCTTATTCCTTCAATTTTTCAGGAATGACTTTATACACTACCAGACTATTATATTGTATTTTCTTGTTACATTTTACCTACGCTATCCTTTGGATAGCAATGAAGTATATTGTATGCAAAGAAAAATTTACAATTATTAGACACCAGCAGAATGTAATGCATTTTCTGGCCCGCTACGGCCTTCGTCAGCATTCTTTGTGTCACACTGGATAGTGATACTTTATAAATTGAATGTATTTAACTCAACTATTTTAACAAATAGAAACTGGGAATTATTTCCTTTCGCAGGTTACTTTGTATTATATTCAACATTTTTTATTTTTCGAATTTATTCTATGAGTTAAATTTCAGTTATGTATTTTATAAAGCTTTTTTGTAATAGTCTTATTCCTTCAATTTTTCAGGAATGACTTTATACACTACCAGACTATTATATTGTATTTTCTTGTTACATTTTACCTACGCTATCCTTTGGATAGCAATGAAGTATATTGTATGCAAAGAAAAATTTACAATTATTAGACACCAGCAGAATGTAATGCATTTTCTGGCCCGCTACGGCCTTCGTCAGCATTCTTTGTGTCACACTGGATAGTGATACTTTATAAATTGAATGTATTTAACTCAACTATTTTAACAAATAGAAACTGGGAATTATTTCCTTTCGCAGGTTACTTTGTATTATATTCAACATTTTTTATTTTTCGAATTTATTCTATGAGTTAAATTTCAGTTATGTATTTTATAAAGCTTTTTTGTAATAGTCTTATTCCTTCAATTTTTCAGGAATGACTTTATACACTACCAGACTATTATATTGTATTTTCTTGTTACATTTTACCTACTCATAGAATAAATTCGAAAAATAAAAAATGTTGAATATAATACAAAGTAACCTGCGAAAGGAAATAATTCCCAGTTTCTAAATTAAAAGAATTTAATTTTTTATTATGAATTAGATTTTTTAATAACAAATGAAAAATTTTATCCAAATATGTGGAGGAAATCGCTTTTCTAGTTGGAGTCTTGAAATGTGGATTAAGGTCCCTAAAAAAGTTCTTCCATAATGGATGCTCCACCATAGCCAAAGGAGCGCCGGTTACAAATGTAGCCTTATCTAAGTTGTATTGTGCTAGATTTGAAGAAAGATGCATCTGTAAATCAGATGAAGGTGGAGAATCATTTGCTGTCTGTATCTTGCTTATTGTCACATTGGTTGCAAGCATGTCTTGAACTCGTTGCTTAATTAATAATAGACACTTGATGCACATTATTAAATGTCTTGCCATTTTATTTACATTTGAAAATTTGTACCGCTTTTCGCAATGTGAGCATGAAACTTCATTGCTACTTCCGCTTCTAAGAAAATGTTTCCAAATAGTTTCATTTTTCTGTCTTCCAATCATTTAAAATATAATTATCAACACGCGCACTTTATTTCATTTACTAATCGCTGGGAACAAATATTTAAGAATGAATGAACCAAATTCTTTTTATCTTTCTAGTTGCTTCAGCATTGTTGTTGCCATCGCTCCAACTCATTACATTGAATTGCCATAAGCACGCTGATTAGCGGTTCTTATTAAGAATTGTTGTTGTGTTTGATGCAGTCAAAACTGCCTTATCTGAGCAAAACGCATCAAGAAATGTAAAAACGAAATACACTTAAACAAAATATAATCAAATTAAATTCGAAAATGCGTAAAATACGTAACAACGAGTATTTGTTATTCAAATTAGTATTTACCCGAAATAAGATAAATACCCGGGTATGAAAATGGGTATAAATGGGTAAATACCCAGCGTAGGGTAAATACCCAGGTCTAAACCCATCTCTAGGCTGGACCGATTTCGATGATTCGTACCAATTCGGAATGGTCTCTGACCAAGCATGAAGAGTAGCAAAAAAAAAATCTAAAATAGGTGGCGCCATTGAAAATTACTCAGTATTAATTAAATCGTAAACTCTGCATTTGACGATGCTATGATCTTTAGCAAAGTTGTTTAGCATGAGCCGGCGAAGGTTTATAAGTTGAGCTCTGCTTGCTCGCGTCGTTTGACTTATTTTGTATTGTCCAGCAACGCGGGCAGGGTTACTCTAGTAAGAATATAAATAAAATTTTTGAATTGAAATAAAATTTTCAAAATAATTTAGATTAAAATGAAAACTTAGGCTGACTTCCAAAACGTACTTATACAAAGTTTGTATGCAGTTTTACTACTGTATTCTAACCAAGCACATGCACAAAGTACCAAAACATTGCAAATATGTCCTTTGTTTATTTAAACGTTTTGAAATGTAGGTGATGCAATGCATAATATAAGTATGTATTGTTGGAAATTATATGTTAAATGTCACAAAGCATCAACTTTAAAACCGATGCTCTGATTGCTTTTTTGCTGCCGTACTAATACTTAACAGTGATGTTTTGGAAGCAATTAACGTTTTGGAAGTCAGCCTTATTTATCGGCCATGTTCTGGAAATCGAAATCACGTGAAATTAAAATCGATGAAGCTTTTCAATTGAATTTTTGTAAAAATGAACCTGACTTTTCCTGATATCAAAAGTATGAGGTATATAAATAAAAGGAAATATTGTTATGAACTTTGAACACGGGAGAGTTTTTAAAACTTATTCGATTTTAATTTTACGTGATTCCTATTTCTAGAACATGCCCAATACCGGCAAGAAAGGTTGTATTACTTATGAAATTTTGTTATAAACAATGTTGCCGGATAAGGGGATTTGTCCCCATATTGAGGATTTTTAACATTTATTTGTTGACAGCTTTTCTAGAGCGCGGATTTGCAAAATATAGAAATATTACTTGTGTGACCATTTTGGCATTTTTGCAGCTAAATTTACCGTTATACATACATTTTGATTATACTCTTTTTTTAGCACTTGAAATTTTCTTTAGCATTTTTATAAAAAGGTTTTAACTTACTTAAGCTTTATTTTAAAAATTTGAATAATAGTTTGATTGATTAAACTTGAATTTTTTTTATAAATTTTGAAAGAAACTAGTTGCACTCAAAAAGAATTTTCGTATGAAAACGGATAAATTTTCTCTTAAGAAATGCCTTAATCATGGTGATAATAGAAATTATTTGGCTTTTAATTATTAAGATAACTCAACCATAACTCAGCATTACGACCGTTAAGAAGCAGAATTGCCGTATTTGGGCAAATGAGAATCCACGAATGATTGTTGAGAGGCCGATGCACCCACAAAGAGTGACTGTTTGGTGCGGTTTATGGGCTGGCGGCATTATTGTTCCTACAGGATGGTGCCACTTGCCACACAGCCAATGAAACAATGACTCTTTTGCGCGAGAAATTCAATGACAGTGTTATCTTACGTTGTGGGCGATGTTAATTGGCCGTCACGATCATGTGATTTGACTCCGTTGGCAGGGCTGTCAGACTTGGGGATTTATCCCCAAAGTTGGGGATTTCATGCAAGCAAAAAGGACAAAGAAAGTCATTTGGAGATTGGGGATTTAATAAAAAAATTCGGGGATTTTACACATTTTTAATATATTTTCCCTTCTTTCATTATTTACGCTTATTATTTTTCTTTGTTTCGTATATAAAATATGAAAAAAGAAGCAAAACTTTTATCTTACTCTTATACAGTGTAAAGGGTCCTAATTAAGATTACCATTTTTGTTAAGTGTGTAAAATGAACTTTATAAATTTAAGTTATTTTTCATGAGTGAGGGTTAAAAAAAAAGAATTTAAAAAAAGAATCTAAAACCGTTGACAACACATACAATTTTTGATTTTTTAAGCCAATTTTCAAGCACATATGTATGTCTTCCCCAAAAATAAGTAAATATGAAAGACAATTTAATAAAGTTTGTGAAAAAGAATGCTAGGCTATTGGTTAGTAGTTATGATGCATCGAAGAATTAAATAAATGACGGATATATGTATTTTTATTGTTGATTATAAGGATGGCTTAAACCGATTGAACAAGCTCCAAATTCTTATAAATTGGCTCATTCGTCTTCAATAACAGCATATTGTTCTGCTTGTGATTCCTCACTGTAATCGCATAAAAAGGATTTAAAAAAACATGCCGAAACCAGTCGCTACAAAGAAAATAAATCAATTTTTTTGACTAAAAATTTTTTTTGGGGATTTCTTATTAAAATTTTTCTTACAATTAAAAAAAAAAAAAAAAATTAAATTTGGTCAGAAAAAAAAACAAAAAAAAAATTAACTTTTTAAGATTTTGTATTTTAATTTTGGGATTTTTGGAGACATTTTTTTAATTTTTTGGGTACAAGGAAAAAAGTACCTGGCAGCCCTGACCGTTGGAGTATTTTTCGTTAGAACTAATTTATAAGCATAACTCGGCAGGTTTGTTTGTAGCTAAAAAATAACGATTGTCTCTTTTTAGACTATATGAATAAGTTTCTTGCATGTATTCAACGGCATTTGGAATAAATTTATGACACTAAAATTTCAGAACAATTTTGATTCTTAGTTGAACTGTTAATTTTTTGATATTTTTTAATTCAGTGAAAATAATTGAATGAAAATTAAATTTGATGAACTCGAGCCTAATTAAAGAATATCAAAAAAAAAACACTAAAACTTCTCTCAACTTCAGCGTTTAATTAGGGATATATTAATTTATTTATTTAAATGAATAGATTGTTCCCAATTGCAAACATATCCAAAAATTAACCGTTGTCTTGATGTTATTCCTAAGACAGTTTTCACAACTGTATATGGGTAATTCCAAAGTGTTGAACGTGACAGTAGTACGCATCAAAAATGCAATAACATTTTAAACAAGAAATATGTTTACGTTCTTTTAACCCTTAAATTATAGCACTAAGAAAGCACTATTATCTATGCAAAAGCTTAGATCAAAGATAATGGCAAAAGAAGTAGCGGTTCGAACGTGAAAAAAATAGAAGTAGTTTTTGTGGCCGTGTATAAAAAGGCGTAATCCAGCGAAACCTGGCACAATTTCTAGTCAAACTACGTTCACAATTTTAAGTAGCAATGTAATAGTTGGTTTGATTCATAAAATTTTCTGTATTTTTTTTATTTTTTTTTGTTTAAGCCAAAATCTGGTTCGATACGTGACATTTCGAACGTGACATTTTTTCCATAATAATTTAACTGAATAATGATTAAAAAAAATAAAAATTTACCGTTAATCCGAATAACAAATTTCTCTGCGAACTCTCCTTAGATTACAGACCATGTAAGAAAATTTTTTTGGAATAATTTTCATCAAATATCACCTCTTTTAAGGAAGATAATATTAAAGAAAACATGCAATAAAACATTCTCACAAATAAGAAATTACGTTTGCACAACTTTGCAGTCTGATTGTTTATCTAAGTGAACAAATTTATGGCTAAATTTATAAAATTAGTAAAATCTAAATATTTCTCTATAACAATATCGTAAAATAATAAGCTTTTAATAACTTTAAAATTTTCGGTCACGGTGGACCTTTTGACGGAAATGCCCATATAGCAAGAAAAACAACAAAATATAACTATACCGCAACAAAAGCAAAAACTGGCCCAAAGAGGTAAATTGTTATAACGAAAGGCGCCGACATTGCTCGTTTTTTAGTTTATGGCAAAAAAAATTTCGCGTTTCACGTCCTTTTATGTACCTAAGTCTAGCCCGAAAGGAGTTTAATTGGCATCACTGAATAGTATGCTCTCAACCCCTCTCACCAATAAACTCAAGCTATTGTCACACTTATTAAATATTTAACCAAATAAGCGTAACCACTACTTTTGTAAATAGTTAGTGTGATTTAACATGGTCATAATATCACAAAATAAAACTAATTATTCTGCCTGACATAGCAAAATACAATTTTAATATGCTTTGTAAGTTTTTTTTATCATAATCAAAATAAATATTGCAACTTTATTTTAGTTTACCTGTTGGTCACGTTTTTTGTTTTTCGTGACCGTAGCTTAAGACTTTCTGATAGAAAACTTTAATAGTGTGAGCCCAGACTTAACGCCAATTATTTTAATTGACTTCTAAGTTTGTTCACACAATTTCTCGTAATTAACAATACAATAATTAATAAACAAAAAGTTCATTAGTTCTTATTTAAATCATGAGTAAAGTAGAACTGAACTAAAACTTTACCTGGGGCTAAATACGGCATTTGATATCGATCGAAATTACAAACAATTTAAATGGTCCCTGATCTGTACTAATAAACTATATTAGCAATGATCTATAACTGAATTGAATCTGAATACGAGTCGATGTAGAAATCAACGAGAACTATACTTAAAATGAACTAGAACTAAAATTGTACTACAATTTATATAAAACCAAACCAAAATGAATTTATACAGATGTAAAACCAATTAAAGAACTATAGAGCAATTCCATATGAAAGCGATCACCTTTTGGACGACCCCTCTCCGATTTTAAAATAAATAGTCTCAATCGATTGCCCAGCAAAATATAATGTACCTACATTTTTTTTTTTTTATAGTGACTGGTTTAGTGGTGGTGTACACCACTGTCATGTGACAAAATTGAAGAATTCTTCATAAGGGACCTCATTGAAAGTTGTTTTAAAAAATAACTACTAAAGCGAGTGATAGCTCGTTGGAAAGGTATTGAATCAGGCTTTAATTGAAAAATAAAATTTTTCTAATTTTTCTTAGAAATTTACCTTTAAATTTTCCCATGAAAATTAAATTTTCCGATTTTCCACAGAAGCTCCTAAATTTTCCGGCTAATTTTTTTTTTTTTTGGATTCCTCATAATTTTTGCTTTAAGAATCAGCAATAAAAAAATGGGCCCCGACTCCTTGTTTGGACAGGAGAAGAGCATTTAAGAGACCACCTTGTTAAAAATACATTTTAAAAATTACACTGTGCATGAAATTGACACTTTTTTTTCGTAACAAGCCGGGCACATAGCGTTTTAACATAATTCAGGGACGCTGAATCCAGTGGTGCCCGCGGTTTTTTCAGATTGGCTCTGGTTTTCGAGATATACCGTTATTTCGAAAATGGAGGAGGTTGCTCAACATATATTCGCGTAACTCAAAAACGGTTTAGTTTATTGAAATTACCAAAAAAAATCGAAATTCCGCAATAAAATTTCATTTCAGAAAAGTAAAACTCTTTTTCTAATATGAGTAGTCGTTATTGAAACATAATTTTTTTTTTTGAAAAAAAAATTAATTTTTTTATCAAAATTTCGAAATTTTTGTTTTTTAAAAATTCATAAAAAATTAAAAAATGCAGCTAGGCTTCTAATTTTTTGCAGACTTATAAAAAACGAAGCTACAAACAAAATAAGCCATAAATGATTAAAATCTGTTTGCAACTTTTGATTTTATTCACAAAAGTCGACAAATTTTTCATTAATTTAAGAATTTCCCTTAGGGGGAAATTTGTCGACTTTTGTGAATAAAATCAAAAGATTTTAATCATTTATGGCTTATTTTGTTTGTAGCTTTTTAGCTAAAATTTAGCTTAAATTGATAAAGAACAGAACAGAACTTACAAATGAAGAACTAGATTATCAACCCAATTATGAAGACGAATTCCCCGGGAGTTTTTTCCCTTTTCCCATTTTTACAATTAAATTTACATAGGAAAAATTGGAGAAGGGACAAAACTCCCGGGGAATTTTTAATCATAATTGGGCTGTATAATTATACTAGAACTGAACTAAAACTAAACTAGAGCTGAACTAGAACTCGACAAGAACTGAACTAGAACTAAGCTACAACTAAGCTGATACAAAAATCAACAACAGCTGAACTTGAAATGTTCTTGAACTGAACAAAACTTAACTTTAAAACAAAACCGAACTAAGACAGATGTAGAACTTAATGAAGAACTGTATTAGAAATAAACTAGAACTGAACTAAGACAAAACTAGAACTGAAAAAGAACTAAATTTAAACTAGCCTGAGCTACAAATGAACTGATCTAGAAATCAAGAAAAAACTGAGCATGAAATTATCTAGAACTGAATTTAACTAGAATTGAACTAAAACTAAACAGATCTACAACTGAACTACAACTGAACTACAACTAACCTTATACAGAAATCAACTACGGCTTAACTTAAAATGACTTAAATTTAACAAGAATTGATCTAAAACAAAACAAAACTTAGACATATGTAGAACTTAGTAAAGAACTATATAAGAATTAAAGTATGTGTAACTAAACTAGGACTAAAAAATAACTGAATAAAAACTAATCTTAAACTACACTAAAATCGAAAAGATCTAGAAATCAACTAAAAGCTGAACTAGAAATGAACTTAAACTGAATTTAACTAAAATTTTTAACGTAAAATTAAACTGAACAGAACAGATGTAGAACTAAAAAAAAACTACATATCGTCATCTCAAAGACCTATCTGCAAAAATTTCAAAATTGAGTTTTTTTATGGATTTTTATTTCTTTTATTATAATGCATATGTGTGCAAAATTTTGAACAAATGACAAAGTTTTTTTACCTAGAGGACCGTTACGCACTAAAAAAGAGAAAAATAAATCATTAAAAATCACTATTAAAGTTAAATTTTGTTGCGTAGTGTAATTGAAACAAACATTAAGTACTTTTTTTTATTTGGTTTCAGATTTTTACAATTCTAAATAATCTAAGTGGCATAACATAAGCTGTGTTTAGAAAAACAAAATTTTTTCAACCGATATATATTTCTGGTTTCATTTTAATCAAAATATGTAATTTTCGTTTCAATATTGTCAAAAGTTTAAATTTTATAACGTTTTTTCCCCTCTCTTGTAAACTTTTGAAAACTGCAGATAGGTTATTTTGTCTTTGAGGTGACGATATATTAGAATTGATCTCAAAGGAAAGTTGAATCGACATTCGAAAATAAAAAACTTTTCAAAAAATTTTTTATATTGAAGAAAAAAAAATTTAATTCAATTGAATTTAATTTAATTAAATTGAAAACAAATTTTATTTTCTATATACAACATATATCATTTTTATGTGCGGTTTCCACGTGACAGCACTCAATTTTGGAAATTTTACAACACAAGCAAACGCCTGTCATATAGAAACCGCACATAAAAATAATATACATATATAGAAAAAAAAATCTGTTTCAATTATATATGTTTTAAATTAGGCAAATAACTGGTTTGTCTGCTTTATAATTAAATCGTTGATTCGGCATTTGAATACAATTTTATGCATTTTAATGAGGTCAAGTATAAAATCCATATACAATATTCAAAAATTCAAAACGAACTTTAGACAATGTTAATAAGAGAAATACACTTACCTTTATTATTAATTGTCTCCTTACAAAACTAATAGTATTTTAGGTTAGAATAGAATTCATTACGATACTAGCTGCTTAGATTTCTTATAGTTTACGGCAATATTTGGAATATTTTCATTTTTTCTTCGATGTAAAGGCAACGGTTACATTTTGGTTGATGTTGTTGGTTTTGTTGTTATTAATAAAAATTTTGATTTGTTGTTATAAATGAAAACAAATTAATTTAAATAATCATTAGAACATTTTTTTAGAAAGCAATTTCGTAGAAAATGTATAATAATGACAACAAAAGTGCCAAGATTAGGAAGGTGGTGAATAAACTTGTGGCTTCATTCATTTTGAAAATAGGATTTTTTTCTAAAAAAAAAAACGAAATAAAATACATTAAAAATTTATGTTAAATTAATTAAACGATATTTAAATAAATTTTTTTTGTATTGTTGTTTTTGTTAATTTAATAATTTTTTTAGTGACACTTTTTAATAATTTAATAAAAAAAAAATTACTTTTTCAACTTTCTTCGCTACAAAAAAAAACCGTTCAAATCGATTGACACGTTCAAACTGAATTATTTTTTCTTATGCCTGCCTGCCAAGCGATTGAGAAAAATCCACTTGTATCCAAAATTTAAATAAATTCCAAAATTGTTATTGCTACAACAAATAAAAAAAACTCACACGGCAAATGTTCAAAGAGTAAATAAAATGTACAGTTTTTTTTCTTCTTGTTTAATCCCATGTGTGTGTGATTAAAAAAAGGAAAAATATTGTGGGTGGGAACATCAAAGATCCATATATTTTTCAGAATCTGTATGGTTGGGCCAAAACACCCTATTGTTGCTAAGAAAATTATGGAATTTTGAAATTTTCTTTAGTCACATGTTATTGTTGCTTTAAATCAAATAAATTATGTACGATTTATATATGTATGTATGTATGTATGTATGTATTTATATGCATGTATGAATAAATAGATGTAGGTATAAACACCTACACCTAGATTTACGCTGCGTTTTAATGTATTGTTTATACATGCATTGAAACTTGCACGAAGCGGTCCTAAAATTCCAAATCTCTCTTGTGACAATTTGGCTTATTTTTTGTGTAGTTTTATAAGTTTTTTTTTTATTTTTATAAGGAGAGCCGCATAGTGAAGTTCTGGCGTACTTTTCAGTAAAGGGTCTTTTATTGAGCGCTTGCTATATTTAAATTTAAATGCAACAAAGAAATTTTTTATTCTTTTGAAAGGCCTATTGAAACCATTATGTATGGAATATAAAATCGCGGAAATATCTGCCGCGGCTTCGCTGGGTGGCTTTTTCGCAAAGAACTGCGACTAAAGAAAACCCAACAAGAAATGTGTCCAATTTACATCACCCTTAAATCGCACGAGCAGGGTTCATCATGTGGATTACGCTGTGTGGCTCATAGCGCCGTCCTGTTAAAACCACGTGTCGTTGGTGCCCATTTAATCGAATTCAGGCCAAAAGAAGTGGGTTTTTATTGCCCTATAGCGCTAGGCGTTGACGCTGCCAGACCGAACAAAATTTACACGAAACAGTGACATTTTTAGCATGCATTGGACGCTCCCGCAAATTTGGTTTGTTGGCGTACCCATTCATTCAGTTATGTACCTGCCTTATAATGATTTTTCGATGAAAAATACGATCAGTTAAACATTTTTTAATGTTCTTAAAATTTTATTATTTGCGTATGTTACTTAACGCAACAGCTTTAACCGTCTATGGTGATTTGTCAAAAAAGACTAAATCAATGACAGCCAATTTGACAGATGTAGCTTTAACATTATGACCGCTATCAGCTGTCGAAGTGCGGGAGTCCCTTAACATGAATATTGGAATTAAAATTAACTTAGATCAGCCGCAAAGAGGGGCTTTATTTGCAAAAATCTATATGATTTTTCTTTTTAGTTTTTTTTTTTTTTTTTTTTGAAAAAAGTTAATAAGGGTATTCACGTCACAAGTTGCACCCTTGCAAAAGTGCAAAAACATAACAACAACCACAAAGACAATTATCTACGCACAACTATTTGTCTGTGTGGTTGCTGTTATATTTTTGCACTTTTGCTTTTTCGCAATGGCGCAACTTGTGACGTGAATACCCCCAATATATTTTGATTAATTGCTCGTATACTTTTAGATGTAGATGATTAATGGTTTAAACTAATTAATACTTTCTTTTAAAAAAGTATATTTTTAAAGAAATTGATCTGAAACTTGTTTAAGATTCAATTAAATGCTTTTAATTAAATTCCACTTAAGATTATCCCTTAAAAAATCGGTGTCATAATTTTTATATACATAAGCCACATGAAATCCCCCATATGTATTCGAATTTCTATTTAAATAATTGCAAACTTCTTCATCAAAACATTAAAATTTTTTTTTTTTTTTTTTGTTAGCAAATAACACTTTTAGTTTCTCTAATGAAAATCCATTAAAATTTGTATTTTTCTGTTTTTTTTTTTTAATTAATAAAAACATGTGTTTTGAATCATGAGTATTTTGACTATAATTAAGTTTAATTTGTTTTAAATAAAATAAAATTTTATAGTTCATTTTTATTAAAATTTTGAACACACAAAATAAAGAATATTCACATAGAAGTGAATGTATTTCCGACTGATTTTTGACCTGCATACCATAGGGGAAAAACAGTTTGATATAAATATTTAATAGAACGCAATATGTATTGATAAATTAAAAAAAAAAAAAGAAAAAATAATTTAACAAAAATTAGTATTGTGTTTTTATTTTGAACCGTTTATGGTTTTTTAATTCAAATTTTTATATTTTAATCAGGCTTAAGTTCATTAAATAATTTTTTTATGAAGAAAAGAATTTTCCAACATGAAATGAATTCAAATTTATTGATAATTCTTAATTTTTGACTGACCGGGGGATTAAATCCACGTGCAAGGACAGAAACATGTCAAATCAATCAAACATCAATCTTTAAACCAAATGGTATTTTTACTTAGTATGTATATCGATATTTGTTGTTGTGAATGATTATCTATTTTAATTGGCTTACATGTTCTTCCTTATGTCTGTTTTTTTTGTCAAGAATTCTTCTCGAAGTCCAAAAAATTAAAATATAAAAATTTGGGCTAAAAAAAATAACAGATAATTATTCACACAGCAAATTGCCAAAAAAGGGAAGGGTAAGAACTCCAGTACCTTAATATGTGCATGTGTTTGTCGTTTGGTCAATCTAATCCTTTGAGAACAGTTAGTTATCTCAAATATATGCATGTGTGAAAAACCTTTTTATATCTTTATATACTTATGTATGTATGTGCATATGTACATCTTTTTATAACTCCTTATTATAAGTATAGTACCTGGGACCATATAGTACGTATATATTAGTGTCGCGAACTAGATATGCAAAACAAATTCTTAATTCCGAATAAAAGTAACCCCTAATTTGTTAATAGTTAGTCAGATTTAACATTGTCTTAATATAAAAATAAACTTTTTATACTACTAGACAAAGCATAGATGTGGTATTAAAATCCAATTAAGGACCTAATTGTTCAAAACTCAACGCAATGCGGAAGAATTACATTAAAAGCAAAAAAAGTCATAAATATTTTGTAATTTTGTTGTTGCTTTCTACAGAAATTCTAATTGCGTTTTAAAAAGTCAAACGCCTCATAGCTTGTGGCGTTGAAAATTTAAAAACGGTACATCAATTTCTGTAGAAAGCAACAAAAAAATTACAAAATATTTATGACTTATAAAGGAAATTAATATTTAGTTTGTTTGTTGATCCAGTTTTTTTCGTTAAATATTTGACAAGTGTAACCTAAGCTTTAGTCTATCTTAAGGTTGTGTGTATAACATTGAAGTTCTAAACTTTACTTACCTTCTCTCGTCTGTATCGCCTCAAAAATGATATATATTGCTAATTTAAAAACGCCTATAAACTAATTTAAGTAGATATTGTGATTGTTTTCCAAATAATGTCCATGTTTAGAACATGGCGTAAAAGACATACAAGAAAGTCAGCAAAGCGGCCAAGATAAGGAAAGTGGATAATAAACTTTTGCCTTCACTCATATTAATAGCTGAAAGAGAAGAAAAGGTGAAAATTAAAAAACTTTTTAAAAAAAAATTACCATTAATCATTTTTAAAACGATAAAAATCTTTCATGTTTTTATTGTTTTAAAAATTTTATTTATTTAAAAGATTGTAATGGAATTTGGAAATCTAAATTAACAAATCGGTTAAAGTACATCATGACCGTGACATCATGGGCTGCCATCAAGTATATAAAAAATGTAAATTAAAATCATAAAATAGAAACAATCTTCTAAACACCAAAGTTGAATAGAACTTGAACTACAAATATTCTCCAACCGATACAGGATACCACGTTAATCAACCAAAGAAAACTGAACAATTGTACTAGAACTGAACTTGAATTAAACTAAAACTAAGTTCGAAATGAACTGGAACTGGTATTAAAATTAAACTAAACTAGAACTGTACTCTAGAACAAAACTTGAATAAAAACAGAGCCCCAATTTGCAACACTGAACCAAATATCATCGGTAATATTAACTGAAAAATTTAGTAAACCTTCAACTAAAAAAAGTGTTAAATCAACGTAATTTTTCCTCAAATATAATCAAAATTTATTCAACTACACAAAATTTTCTTCAAATCAACGCCATAGTTTTCGTTTTTCGTATATGAATAAAATTTTGTTAAAAGAATAGGTAAAATTTTGTTATACAGTAGACGCTCGCAAATTAGAACCGCTTTGTTTTTGAGGCAATTCTAATTTCTGAATTATTCTAATTTCTGGATGTTTTTATTTCGAATAGAAAATAAAAATTACTTAAATTTTTTTTGATAAAAACAAGAAAACAAAACGTAATTCACTCCAATACATTAAATGTATTTTTTAAAATTAAAAATACCGTGTCGTTTCTTATATTTGGAAAACTATCCATTGCTTCCACGGAATGCATTTTCATCTTTATAGGGATATTCCTCTCTAAATATTTTTTTAGCTTTCTCTTTAAACCACTCATACAGATGACTTAACATATTTGGGTATTCAGCGCTGTGCAAAGATTTATTGCTTGCTTCCTGATATGTGTTGAAAACAGCATTTAATATTGCTGTTCTATGTGATTTGATATAGCTGATTGAAGATGTCGTAACATTAATATTCCCTTCAAACCCTTTGTCAAGCTTTTCTAATATTTTGACCTTCGTTTCCGATGATAAAGTGTTTTTTTACGTTTATTTGACATTTCGAATGATACACTTTCACTTTTTAATAGAGACTTCCAAAATATGTACACATGTTTCGAATTTCACAAATAAACTAGCCAAAAATATATATGTATAAACGCGACAAAAAAACAACAAATAAGGAAACACATCTAAAATTTGGTAATTCCCCTTTTTAGTTTTACATGTTAAAACAGAATAAAAATAAATTGCGGATTTCTTGTGTTCAAATAACAAAAAAAAAAACGCTCTGAAATTAGAACTTAAAATTCGAATTTTAGAGCGTTTAATGTATTGCAAACACTGATTCTAATTTCTGGACGTTCGAATTACTGAAAGCTCTAATTTGTGAGCGTCTACTGTATACACAAACATTTTGTTAAAATAGTGGTCAAATAATGTTTTGGGAACAACACATACAAATATTTGAATAAGCATCCTTAAAGGAAAGTAATTTGAATATTTAATTCGTTTATTTAATTCCTCAAGGGTGTTATTTTGAAAATTGAATGAAGGTATGTCGAATTGAAGAAACTTCGTTCGTCAAATTTAAATTAAAAAATTAAACGAAAATACAAATGACTCTTTTTATGATTCTAAACACATATGAGGGGCTTAAAGCACAAGGGGTTTAAGAGCCTTTTTCTTAAATTGAGTTTACATATGGAATTATAGGTGAAGTTCGGAGAAGTTGTTCAGAGTACAAGAGGTAAATATAGGATTCTCATCCGGACGCTAGATATGGTGAACAATTCAAGCACTTGACATTAAAATACCAGCTTCGCTTGGAGCACAAGCGAAACAACCGCTTTTGTCTCATTATTTAACATAAGTCCCTTGAACCCCTTCTGCTTTAAGTCCTTCATATGTATGAATATGTCCTTTATTTATCTAAAACTGATATACATATGTAAGTAATAAAATGCAAAATAAAATATTTAAATAAAATGTTCACGGAAAACAAAGGGCGTTATCGAATTCTCTTGATATATTTATATCTCTAGTAAATAGTTTAATCTCGTTGTGAACGTTTGGATTCAATTCCCTGAACATGTTTTCAACAATTATTGAAAAAGTGAGTATATTTCTTTGCACTATCAAGTTTATATATCGCAAACGCAAAACACAAAGGTTATATGTACATATTTGCACCAACACTTCATGTACGTTAGAACCTTGTTGACCTAACTTCCCGATATGATTTTTTATTATTAATTTTTTTTTTTTTCGAATCATTAGTGGCGCCCAGAATTTAATGTCGAATTAAAAAGTCGCCAGGCAAAAACGAAGCCACTGTCAAGCCATAAAAAACGATATGCGATATGATGAGATCGGACTTTAAATGGCAGTGGTATATAAAGGGTTTGGGGGCGTGGCAAAAAAATGTTTCCTGTTTTAGAAACTTCACTGACATATCTTTCATTCTTGGGAGTGACTAGCACAACTTTTTTTCTACCCCACTAACATTATTTTACTGTTAATGTTAATCATTTCAAGGCTGTTATAGACTGCGTGTTAGGAAACATTGAGTTTTTCAGGAAATGTCCTCCTTATACGGACGCATTTCAATGTTCCTTCGGTGCACGGTCATGAGAGATTTTACTGTATTTAAGATTAACAACGTTTAAATTTAATAAATATACCGAAAACTAATTGAGAATCTTGTCATTTTTTCATATAACAAAAATTGACCAAATGCTCAAATCCCAAGAAATCCCTTAACATTTTTAATGACTACTTAATTACGGTATGTCGTTTTGAAAAAAATTTTAATGGAACAAAAATTATAAAAATTAAATGTTCATGAAAGGCACAGAACTGATGTTTAAAGGCAATATTGATTCACAATAGGTAAAATTTTTTATATTAAAAAGAATTTAAGAAAGCATTTATGTACTTATATGTATTTCTTTTTCTTAACCTTTAATCTTTACATAAATTCCATCATACATTTTTTGGAAAATTTATGATGGAATTATTAACGGAAATAATAAAATCTTTTTTTAAAAATATTTCCAAATAATTAACAAATTGGCCAAAGGCCAATAATTTTTTTTTTTTTTTTTTTTTTTGAACACTGACACAATAACAACTTTTTTATAAAAAAATAATGCATAAAAAACTAATTTTACGGCCATTCAAATATTTTTATATTTTATATATAGACAATTTA
Source organism: Pollenia griseotomentosa (assembly GCA_963931875.1). NCBI lineage: Eukaryota > Metazoa > Arthropoda > Insecta > Diptera > Polleniidae > Pollenia > Pollenia griseotomentosa. The sequence goes on from OZ007561.1 coordinate 16,286,289, forward strand.
ATAAAATTTAAATCAACACGATTTGTCTGTCTCACCTGTTTTTTTCTTAATATTTTTTTGCTCGAATTGAAATATTTTAATTTTCAACACAGTTATTTACTGTTTTAAGAATAAGACTTTACTAAATATTTTAGTCTAAGATGTCTATTAAATAAGTCCAGAAAAACTTATTTTTATATATATTTTTTTTTTAAATACAAATAAGTAAAGAGAAATAGAAAAAAACGAAACAATTTGCGAAAAAATCCACTCAAAATTTTTTTATTTAAATGAAAAAGTATGGAAGACAAAATCTTTTACAAATACATACATGCAAAAATTAAAATTAAACAAACTTTTAACATAAGAAAACGGGAGAAAATAACAACAATTTATTAACATTTTTTTAAGAAAAATAAACATATTTCTTGGAACAAAATATAAGCGGAAATAATATTTACATACAACTTGTCGCACACGTACCAACCAAAAACTTACAATACTCTACCCTGGGTAATAAACATAAGTTTAAACAAACATTACTTTTCCAAAAATGTTATCTATACATACATATAATTTCTTTATTTGTGTGTTTCTCTTTTTTTTTTTTTTTGTCTATCCAGAGCTTTCTGAAACCCACTGAAAATTAGCTTGCTATAGTAAAACAACTCGGCCAAATCCTAACGTAGCCGGATTTTTTGACCTGTAGGCGGAGAATTAAGAGGAAAAAGGGGCGTGGCAAAATAAGTTTTGTTTAGCAATTTAGCATTTATTAAAGCCCTCTAATGACATAGGAAGCTGAAAATTGCCTAGCATATAATTCCATCAATAAAGCATAGCCTGAAGTAGTCGGATCTTAGAAGGGACAGGCTTAACAGCTACTATTAAAGATAATTTAAAAGAGACCTTAATGTTCCTCAAATACATACTTCTATAGTACCTTTAAGATATTTTTTAGTATCATTAAGATGCTTAAGTATATTTCAGATTCTTTAGTATCTTTAATATAGGTTAGGTTAAAGCAGCACTAAAAAGTGACGACAAAAACTTAAGGCGGAGATTTGTATGCACGTGCACACAGTTTTAAATCCATTGGTAGACTGACTGGTCCCATTTTTTCTTATTTTAAGCTTTTTTTTCGTTTTTAATTTTTTTATGCATTTTTACGTGTATAATTCGTGTAATTCGATCTTAATGTGTCGTGAGGCCCAAAATGTCGACAAGAACATTTCTTTCGCATATTAATGCTGAAAACAATAATAAATAACTAAAATTTGTTTTTGTTTTCAATATAAATATACGAAAGAAATGTTCTTGTCGACATCGTAAATATTCTATTACTCAAAAATGTAAACAATGAGCAAGGTCATCCAAAAGCACGTGAATTTGTTTATGTTTTAGATATTCCGATGCTCTGAAAAGCTCACTTAAGTGTGTATCTGGCCCAATCTATCTAGTGAAATAAACTACAGCTTACAACTTTGTCCATAGCTTTTAGTGCAGAAACGAAAGGTAACAATCGTAGACGACCGATTTCCTCATATATTTCTAAGACAAGCAGCTCATCTGCATATTGGTTGAGTTGACGAGAGACATTTTCCTCAAAAATGTTCGCTAGACAATTTTTGAGATGGCTTTTAGTTGTTCTTGGGAGTCAAAAAATAAATTAATAAGGTTTCGTTTAAATATGCTAAATTCCCATTTTATACTACTGATAAACTGAAATTTATTTATTGATAAAGAGATTTTAGAAAAACTAAAGATATTATACAAATAAAACTGTTAAGCGAATAAGAATTATAAACACCAGTTTTACTTGTAACAATATCAAAGCTTAAACAAAAACAACAACAATAAACAGAAAGTTTATCTTTTCTTACAGTCCATTAAGGTAAGCTTGCCACACCGCTTGTTTTAGCCTCCATGCATTGCATTTCACGTTTCAAGTTACATTCAACGCTTTCTATGCGGCATCACCGCATTAAAAATGAAATTTAATTTGTCAAAATCAGCTGATTTGTTGGAGCGGTGCTTGTGACACTTACAAAAGTAGAAAATAAACCAAATTTTCCCATTGAACACCTTAAGGCATCCAACGCTCTTGTACAGGATAGAAACAAGCATACGTCTTTCAGACGTATCGTTATCTTTTCAGTACAAAAAAAAACCGTTATCTTTCTAGGGTTAAGAGTAGTGCGTTCATATTCGTCAATGAACAGGGGTGTGCTAGAAATCGAAAACGTAAAACGCAAGAATTTTAGAACTCGTTTTTTAACAAGATTTCTGTATTAAACGAATTTTACGACAAGTAATATACAAATATATCTCCATTAAACAGAATTTTGTAACAAAAATTATTAAAATAAGATTAAAAGTGTATTAAAAACTACTTCCAAATTGTTGCGTTTTACGATTTCGATTTACAGCACACGTCCACAAGTTTGCTTTATTTCGCGACATGCTTTGTTCTCATTTTCTTTGTTGACATATCATACTTACAACCCATTAACAACAATTTAGATTTTTTCAAGGCGAATTAACTACAGGTGGTGTCGAAACGGCATCTGATTTTGAAAGTTCGAGCTTATTTGTTTTGATTTGTTAGTGTTTTGCTAATAATGGTTGACGTTTCGAGCTAATGGCACTAACAATGCAATGCAATAAATCCTATGTTGTTTATGTTGTTTTTGGATTGTTGTAGTTCCGACACCACCTGTAGTCGAATTCGCCTTGGATTTTTTGAAGCACTTCAAAGAAAAAGCGCATAATCGAGCGCTTCAATAAAAGTGATCTTATACAGCAGCAACTGATATGGAATAAAATACACAAAAAATCTGCTTTTCTAGTGCTGACAACGAAGAAGGTTTAAAAGCGAAAAAATAAAAATATATTATGGTTTACGAAAATAATTGCAAAAATGCATTAGATCAAGCAAAACATCATTGAATATCAGAGCTGACGATATGTTAATATACAAGGCGAATTCATTTTTCAGGTGGCGTTGAAAACACAGCTGTGCTACTTTTTTTTCTTAATTAGAGAGAGAAATGTCAAAAGTTCCTTGTGATTTTGACATATGGATCAACGAAAGCAACAAAAAAATACATTGTTGTGTTTTTGGTGTTGTTACTTGTTGTAGTATCGACACCACCGTTTACATAAATTCGCCTTGTTAATATAGTTAGCCCTTAAAAAAGCACTTTAGGAGTGCTTTGTTTGAATGGAAAACAAAAACACAAACACAACATCCCATCTTCGTTAACTACGGGATTTTTTAAAAGTTTCAGTCTGTCAAACCAAACACTTCCGAACATGTTGACTGTCGATGTTCTTTGTTGTCCACAGAATTTCGTTTTTTGCTTTTGCCTGGACTACGACTGTTTTAATTTAATGAATCAGAAGTAAAGACAACAGTTTATTTTTGTCCTATGACAAATGAAGATATCGAAGTTACAGCACAATCTTATGACTTTTACTATCTCCACTGCAGCTTTTTAAACACTGAATCGAACAATGGCATTGCTGCGGAATTGAGCTAACATTTAATCAGACTAGTGTGTGAGCGATATTTAAATCTATTTTTTAGCAGAGTGGAAAAACAGAGTAATGTAACCTAACAAATACGAAATTACAAGGGAATATCTCTGCATTCTTATGACATCAAAGACATGCAATCGTTTGTTTTCTAAAGCTAAATAAATAAAAACTACGGAAAGAAACTATTGTCGTGATCCTTCGAATTACTATCCGTACATTGGCTAATTTGCAATATTTTGAAATGTAGGTATTTAATTTATTATAAAAAATATGTGAAATGTACATACAACAAATTCGCACTGGTTCCTCTAAACAGAGTCAACTCAAAATTTACATATTTTCACTTTTTGCAGGAAAACGGCAAACTGTTCATATCTTCCCACTGTAAAAATCTTAGTTAAATAGGTATCTCTAGTAGTTGGCAAAAAAAAAAAAAATTAAGTTGTGAAAAATCGAAAATTGATTTTTGAATCTATTTACCATTCCCTATTTCATATTATATAAATGGGAAACAAAAAAATAAACTCGTATGTTTGTACATACATATGCATGTGTATGTATATATGTTAGATGTATAACAATTATTCTTGTCGACAAAAAAATTTTTCTTAAAAAATAGTTTTTTTTGCTAGATGTTAGACTTTTATTACTCATATAAAATACAGTGAAAACTCCGTATAGTGGACACTCTCTTTAGCGGACACCCCCTTTTAATGGACAAAAACTCTGAAACGTAGCACCAAAAAATAATTTTCATGTAAATGAACCTCCGATAGGTGGACACTCCCTTATATGGACATGGACAAGCATTTTGTATATATTTTGGTTGAAAACCCTCCATTATGTGGACATCTTCATTAAATCGATGAAAATTTTTTAAATATTTTTGTATAATTTTTTTTTATCTGGCATCGCTTTTGCATATTTTCGATTTGTTTTCAAATATTATTCATTTGGTAACTCTGAAGCAACTAAATATGTATGTATGTATGTTTTTCTGCTGTGTATGAGGAATTCACGAAATTTAGTTTTTGTTGTTAAATTAACTTATTGGTTTTGTGTCAAAAATGGCTTCACAGCGAAAGTGTTTAACATTAAAAGAAAAAGTGGAAATTATTGAATCCTCAAAAAAGATAAATGTTCGGTTCGGAAATTAGCAGATAGGTTTGTTATTATAAAATTGTATGTGCTATTAAGGTGTAGATCAAATTAATATTGATCTTCTTTCAGCTTTCACATCGGCTTTCATATAAACAATTTTTTTACAGCGATTTAAAATTATAAATTACAAAACATTATAAACTAGTGAACATGTATGTATTAATGAAATTGAAATGATCTCTTTTTGTTTTTGTTTTTGTTATTAAATAAAATAAAACAAATATTATGCACTTTTTATTAGACCTCCCCTTAGGTGGACACCTCTCAATAATGGACAAATTTCAGGCGACCGCAGCTGTCCACTATAGAGAGTTTTCACTGTATATGAAATAAACCACATGATTTATGTTTTTTCAAAACAAATCGCTTGTACTGTGTCATTTTATTTTTAAAAATAAGTGACAATTTATTATCATGTTTTTGCAGAATACACCTGTTTTACGTATTCCCAATTTGACTGAAGTTTTATTTTAATTAATGGTTATGCCGAAGTTCGGCCTAAATGACTAAATTCGGACGAACCGAAGCCGAACTTAACTTATCCAAACTTTAAAATTTTTAAGATAAATAAATTTATTAACCAGAAAACCCCATTTGTTTTTAAAATTTTTTTCTTTTCGAGAATTTTTTCATTTTTTTCTTCCACTGCAATGTGAGGAATAAAGTCTTGCATTTCCCATAAAGAAGCTTTAATTTGTATTCTTTCGATATTGCTTCCTTGTATACCTTTTTTAAAATCAATATAATTTACCACAACCGAATTTTTGAAAAAATGTTTTAGTTGATTACACTGTGCAACAAAAAAACCAGCCTCAATACTTGCAACGCGAAATGAAAGTATACTACTTACTAGTAGAGCAAATCTGCCAAAGGGTTTTGAAAAGTTAGCTCGGGTTCTCGAAATATGGGCCCCTAAAGTTTTTGAATTTTTTGAAAAGGCGTTTGGTATAAGTCAAAAAAATATACTTAATGTACTTCTGAGCTAAAAAAATAGATTCCTCTAACACTCATTTTAAGGGGTCATTTTTGATTTTTTTTTTAACCTCCACACTAAGACGGCACTTTAGAGGGTTAAAATGTTCTACGAATATTTTCTGCATCCAATTTCACTAGGAGTCTTCTAAGACCAACATTTCGTGCAATGTATGTAAAACGGTTTTTCGAAAAATTTAAAAATTTCAAGGCGCAGAATTTCTAAAATCCGTTTTACATATGTACATTGCACGAACTTATGGTCTTAAAAGACCCCTAGTGAAATTTTGTTGCAGTGCTATTTGTGCATGATTTTGTAACATTTGCATAAAATGGTATAAAAAAGTTCGGCCTTCTGCAAAAATCGGCAAAATTAATGTCAAACACCGATTATGGGCCGAGTAGCAATTTTTTGCCAATACCGAAGCCTAGTCGGATACTATAGTATCCTATAGTATAGACAGGAGTATTTTCTGTTCCTTATAGGCTTCGTCTGTAGGTGCAAATGAAATAAATCCTTGTTTTGTCTCCATATTACTAAAAAACTTATTTCCCGATTTTGATGCTTTTGATTTGAGTCTTAAGGTAGAAGTAACGATTATGAGTGTTAATACAATAAGGTATTTTGCATCTAGAAAAATTAATTAATGAATTATTAGTTAATATAAAATTTCAAAAGATTTTGTTATTCGTGCTTAATTCCCAGTTTTTATTACTGATAAAAACACTTGAAATTTATTGTTGATGGGATAAGCCATTCCTATGAGCATTTCACTGGTTGCTTAGGCCAGATCATCAGGAAACTTCATCCATAACGTTTTAGAAAAACTAAAGACATTAAACCAAATAAAACTGTTAAGCGTATAAGACTTATAGCAACAGTTCTACTTGTAATAATATCAAAGCTTAAACAAAACACATCAACAATAAACAGTGGGTTTATCTCATCTTACATTCCCCACTACAATTAGTTGAAATTCTCTCAACATTAATTGTAGTTGTAAGTAGGTTAAGAAAAACAAAATAAAAACAACAACAACAACTTTACAAAAGATGTTGACAATTAAGTGTTTTTTTTTAGGCCGTGCACTGCCTGTTTATTATCAAAAAGTAATTTCAATTTTTGGGAATACAAAATTTTAATTTCAAAAGATTTTGTTATTCGTGCTTAATTCCCAGTTTTTATTACTGATAAAAACACTTGAAATTTATTGTTGATGGGATAAGCCATTAATATAAAATATTAAAAAATTAAAAATTTACGTAATGTCGCAACATTTGTTTTCCTTTACAAAAATCGAAAGCTTATGCTCTTCGTCCTCTTTAAATTTATATTAAAATTTTGGAAACACCAGATTTATCATCACTTCAGAGAATTTGTCAAACTTATCAAGAAGTTGATTGGGGACACTTAAAACTATATTAAAATCATTGTCTATCTACATATTTTTTAAAAGTATTGTATAACACTTACTAAACGATAACCAATAGGATCTTTAAACATTGGCCAAAAAGTAGTTTGTTGTTTTTTAGACTTTGGATCACAAATATCATTATACGATTTCCGGCGAAGTTCAAAACATGCATTCCAATGTTTCAAAACTTCTTCGTTTTGATATTATTATTATAATTGTTTTTTTCGTTTCTTAACGCGTGTTTTACTTATTCTTTTACAAAAGGTTCGGGAAAATTTTTAACAACAAAAAACTTTGTAAAATTTACTAATAATTTGTTGATTGCAGTCATTCTACGTTACAAAAACTGTTTTGTATATTTTACAAATTTTGTATTTTAACTAAATTCTTTTGCGCAATCGAAATACAAAATTTTTTTAATATATACAATAATTTTGTTCATTGCACAAAAAATAATTTACAAAAGAATATTTTGTATTTTTAGTCATGAACTTTTTTCAGTGTAGTGATTTCTGATAGGAGTATCAAAATCTTTAACTTATATCCATCTGGTTACGAGTTTTATACTTTTTTGCGGCAAGAGCCAAAGTATCCAAATTAGGTACAGGCATTTTGATAATGAACACATCCGACAAAATGTGGGAGGGATTGGAGAAGTCGGCGAGTCACAATATAGATTTATTGATATATTAAGAACGGTATTAATATAACTTTCTTTTCTTATCGCAGCGTGGTGAAAAGTGCATAAGATTCGGCATAGCCGAATATGCACACTTACTCATTTTAAATAAAGCCGAAATCAAGAAAAAAATGCTTAATCTGTAATCACCTTTTTCCCCACTAAAAATCGATTATATTTTTCCTAGAAAAAAGAAAATTAGCTGTAGTTTCTTAAATAAAACACTAACAGTAAAAATGACATCATTCTGTGATCGCTTATTAATATATACATACATACATATGTATAGATAAATTTGTTTAATTTCTTTTTTAAATACCTAATTGTTTTAACAATTTTAATTTTTTTATCTTATTATTGCACGAGAAATGCGTACATATTTCCATTTCCAATATACAAGTAAATATTTTTATTTATGCATTGGTGGTCACATGATTTTATATATGTATGTATGTATTTCATTAAACCGCCAAATTTGTATAGTTGGAATTCTTAAATTAGGCCCCTGTAACGCGTAAAATGCTCCTAGACAGGTCAAATTTATCAACAACCCCACTTTATTTCTCATCTACGTCATTTATTTTTAACATACCTACCCGGTATTTCCATTCCTTAAGGAGGCTCCCATACAAAATTTTCAATAAAGACTAGAAATATCAAGTCATAACCGCAAAAAAAAGCTTAACCGACAAAAACAAAATTTTACAGGAGGTTTTTTATTTTATTTCACACTAGCATTTAACCCGCTACTTCGTTAGCGTCTCCTTTTTCTTTGTGGAAATATCTATATGCCAAAGATTATTTTTCTAGGTTTTAACTTGTTTAAATTCCGGAAATTCAAAAAGTAACAAAAACTTTCCTCTTATAGATTCTTATTCACTTAGGACATCGCATCCTGAATTTTATGTTTCTTGGTCCAATACTTACGGAAATTCAAAAAGCACCAGTTAAAGAACAAAAAAGTTTCCTCATAGATTGTTATCCACTTAGGAATTTTTTATTTCTAGGTCCAATAATAACGGAAATTCAAAAAGTACCAGTTAAAAAAGAACAAAAAAGTGCCAAAACGCCCTCTTACAGATTCTCATTCACTCAGGACCTTGCATGTTTAATTTTATCTTTCTAGGTCCAACACCAACGGAAAGTCAAAAAGTACCAGTCGATGAATACAAAATTACCAAAAAGTTTCCTCTTATAGACTCTCATCAACTCAGGACATTGCATCTTGAATTTTATGTTTCTAGGACCAATTCTAACAGAAATTCAAAAAGTACTAGTTAAAGTAAAAACGAAAAAGTTCAAAACAGTTCCGTCATAGATTCTTATCCACTCTGGACATTACATGTTGAATCTTATGTTTTAAGGTCCAACATTATCGATAATTAAAAAAATACCAGTTGTAGAACCAAAAAGTTAAAGTAAAATATCAAATTTCCCGTATTTCGCCTTTTTGGTACTATTTTTTCCCACCATTAAAGTATCAAATAGTCATTAATGCAGTGAGAGCCCATAATGTAGTAGTACGATGTCAATGAATGGAGAAAAATGTTTTGTAAAAAATGTACCAAAAATAGTTACGATTTTCACCCCTTAAATGTTCGAATTTCGAAAAAGTACCAAATTCATATTCGTACTTTTTGGTAAGTTTCGAATGTGGTATAAAGTTTGTTTCCATGTTTATTGGTTCAAAAGATAGATGGGGTGTCAAAAAAGTACCAAAATTCAGGTTTTACCCGTTTACTCCCTAATAGGGCCGAATTTAAAAAAAGTACCAGACACCTATCCGCTTATTTTTCTAAAGAACAACGATAAGTTTTACATTTTTTTGTATATCTTTTAGTTTTGGAGATATAAGGTTACCGAATTTTCCTGTTTTTACCCCCTAAACATTCGAATTTCAAAAAACCCCGTCTTAGTGGATTGATTTGGGGCGTGATCAATCTCTGGTCCAAATTTCAAGTGTTTAGCTTTAGGCGTTTAGGCTGTGCGATGATGAATCAGCCAGTCAGTAACGTTACAATTTTATATATATAGATAGATACATTTTGTATGAAGGTTGTTGCTTACGATAAAATTTCTTGTGCTATAAAATCGTAACGATACCTTACGTGACCATTACATATTAGGAGATGATGCAAGTGTTGCCAATAAAGCCATTTATTAAATAAACGAAAATTGAAAATGATGTCGCTTAAGCTTTTTTTGTATTTAAGCGTATTTTTTCTAATAAAAAACTCAAGTTTGCATCATATATTCAAAGTTTTTATTGGAATCGATAAATTGGTCTTTGCCATTTACTTTTTAAAAATAACTTCATGTAAATGTTGTCCGCGGCTCCGGTTCAAATGGTCCATTCGTAAGGTCCAATTTTGCACCACTTTTTCGAGCATTTCGGCCTGTATTCCATGAATAGAACATTTTATGCTCTAAGGCTTCAATCGTGTTTGGCTTGTCCACATAGACCAACGACTTCACATAACCCAACAAGAAATAGTCAAGAGGCGTCAAATCACATGATCTTGTCGGCCAACTCACAGGGCCATTTCGAGAGATAAACTGCTCACCAAATTCATCATTCAATATGTTCATTGTTTCACGAGCTGTGTGGCACCGTCTTGTTGAAACCATATATCAACCAAGTCCAACTCAGACAATTGGGGCAAAAAAAGTCGCGTATCATGGCAGGTATTTGAATAACACACGCCCAATACCTGAGAACGGCGTAGAACTGACACTTCACTATCCTCATTAACACTGGTCGCTACAGCTGCAATATTCTCTTCGGTACGCACCAGAGAACGGCTTTGTGCGATTGCAAAAAAACCGCATTTAATGAATACCAACGAATACACTCGCTTTCGGTCATACAATCAAACTTGCGCAACAGCACACATTCGCTGATGGTTTGCAGCAGGGTTGATAAAGTTGGTACAATTGTACTTTTTTTGGTACAATTCAAAACAAAAAAGTACGCTGGTGCCCCCGTAACTCATTTGGTACTATTTTCAAATTTTTCAAACCTACATACTTATAATTGATATAAAATGGCAACTCGTGTTTACTGTCCAATGAATATAATCGGAGCAAATAGTCTTGCGAAAATGCAAAATGACGTAGCTTTTTTATGAAATCTAAGGGAAACTCAATTTTTTGTTGCTGGATTTAACAAAACAGCTATGATATTTTGCATTTGCTCTTTTGCAAGACCATTTGCACCAAACACTGAGCTCCGCTATTGTGAATAGATTTTGCACTTGTTTATTGAACGATTGCTTATGCCACATTCTAAATTAAGTATCAGCGGCAGCATATAAGCGTGAATTTTCAGATGATATTGACAAGTTTTTAAAAGATATAGGAAACCACTTCGGCAAAAGTTCTACATAGTAGAAAAGACGGCTTCTTCTCAATTCTAGATTTTTTTGGAACGAATTCATAATATTTTCAAATATTCGTCAACAAGATGCTTTTGACGAGCAAAAATTTTACCCAACCTATTGTTATGTATAATAAATGGTCATGTATGTTTTGCTATCTATACTTTACATGTACAAATGAATTTTAAGAACCTTATGTTTTTGTTGTATTAAATTCTTGTTTTTAAAAATAAAATAAAAAAAATTTTAAAAAAATGATTTAGTACTATTGGGGACGAAAAAGTACGATTTTAAAAGTTCGTTAGTACAATATTGGTTTTCTCATTTATCATCCCTGGTTTGCAGTCATTCAAATAATGCACATCGTGCTTTGTTATTTATACCATCGTTTAAAATTGTTTAACTTAAAATTGACATTTCCAGCTTGAAATATTAAAAGTGTTGCTGAATCAGCGGTTTATGGGCAAATTCAGCGATTTACCGCTTTCTGTTTTTAGGTTTCTCATAAACAAAAAGTTGGCAACATTTAATAAAATAAACAAAACAGGGATGGCTAAGTGGTTTCAATTGTACTTTTTTGTTGATACTATTTAAACTAAGATTTATAATACCTTTTTTTTGGTGTTTTTATGAACATAAGTAAAATTAATTTCAACTAAAAAAAATCTTTTAGTACAATTAGGGTAAAAAAGTAAAAGTTTTAAAGGTTGTTGGTACAATTTTAAAAATTCTCAACGCCATCCCTGAAACAAAACCATAACAAGAGAAAAAAAAAAACAAAAATCTTTATTTACATTATCTATAGTTAGCTCTTTCTAACATTTACTGTTTCTTTCTATCAATTCTGTATCAATTAATGAATAAAAAATGTAGTGTCATAAGGGCTTTAGCCACAGAATACTAACAGAACTGTCACGAGACGGAAGATTTTGCGTTTTTTTTATCTCTTTCTAAGAAAGCTGCCCTTTTTCATTTCTCTTTGCATCATCTTTTATGCCGCAATACAATGAACACAAATTTATTTAGTTGAGATTTATTTGCAAAGCTTTTGTAAAAATTAACTTTTAAGTTTACCACAACACAAGTAAATAATATTTAAGTAAATAAATAACATTATAAAACAAAAAATATTAATAAATACATTTTTTTTTGCACAAAACACAACGTTTGTTGAACTAATGCATTTTTTTAACGTGGTCTGTGTTTTGTTATTTTTGTTTTGATCATGCCATTTGTGTTGATTGTTGCTGCCTGTTTTTACACATTTCCACTTCACCACCAAAAAAAGCTTTTTGTCTCTTTCTTCGAAAGCTGCCCTCGCAACTGATTTGGGCCTTTTTCACACGTCACTTTTTTCAGTTCTGTTAGTATTCTGTGCTTTAGCTTTGTTTTTTAATTAAGATGTTTGTGTGTTCGGTGCGACAATGATTGTTTTGGTAAAGAAAAAAAAAAATACAAACAAAAAAGCCAGAAATCAAGCAATCATTACTCATGTAGGCATTCAGCAGTTGCTATGTAGTACAAGAAAAAAATTGAAATGAAACGCAAACGCACTAGGTACAAACAATTTCCATTGAAATAGAAGGCTGTTTTTTTTTTCATTTCTTAAAAAGTACAGAAGCCAAATTACGGCATTCGATATCGATCGAAAGTAGTTCTGTAGTTCTGTATATACAAAGTATTGTTGTTGCTATTGTTGTTATTGTTGTAATTGCTGATAATGTTAATGTAACAAAGCGACTCGTACTCATACCAATTTAGTTCGTCGTTGCCTCATCAAGTGGACAATAACTACGTGAATGCAAAAGCATAAGAATGTTTGCCTTTTGTCTTAGAGAAATTGTGTTATTGCGTGCGCAACAATAAATGCAAACAAAGCACTTTCAATAAAAAACTTATACATGCACAAATCAAATGTGTACAAAACGATGTCAAAATTACCAAAGTTGAACTTTGTTTTGCAGGCATAGAGTCAATGTAAATTTAAGCGTATGACTAAATCAACAAAAATAGTGGATTTTGCAGTTCTCTGGTACGCACTCTACGAACGCGAGTCGGTGGTTTAATATCCACCAAAGTAAATGTGGATAATAGCACGAATTGTTGATTCACTAGGTCGATTATGACGACCATAAAAATTTCGTAACAAACGATGGACATTTCTCACAGAGCACAAATTTTGATAATTTCAACGATTTGCAGTTGTTGCTCGTTTGTGAGTTTCTCCATGATGAAATGGCAGAGTATGCTGAACACTTTTCACTTTCACAGATGTAGTTTGGACACAATTACCAACCAGTGCTGCTAGCCCAAAAAACTTAATTCATAAAAAATCACCCTTTATATTGAAAAGAACCCACAACTGCCTAGGAGTCGCCCTTAAGGGAAAAATGTATGACCGACCTCTATTAGTTTTTTATCCTAAACATTTTCTCAAAACAAACTTGCACTTTATCTCAACCCCTTAGGGGGGCTTCCATACAAATATGGCGTTTTTTGAAATTCTTAAGTTTAATTAAAAATTTACATCTAAAGTTGTAGACAGATTTTAATCATTTTTGGGTAGTTTTCTATACTTGTAGAAAAAATAGAAGCACATCTGCATTTTCCAATTTTTTATAAATTTTTAGAAAACAAAAATTTCGAAATTTTGCTAAGAAATTTTTTTTTTTTTTTTTTAAATTATGTTTCTAAAACGATTGCGCATATTAAAAAAACCTTACTTAAAAAAATATCCTTTTTTTTTTTTATTCAATAAACTAATAGTCTATTTCCGATGTGCGAAAGAATTCTTTCTTTCTTTCGAACAATTACATTTAAAACTAAAACAAATTCTAAAAACTTTGGGGGTTATTCTACCCTAATATGCATCAATATATTTTGTGTGTGTGTTTTTTTTAAACGAATATTTCAACAGTCTTTAAATACATTTTTACTCATCAATAATATGTTGGTTTCAATTTCTTGAATGAGTTAATATTGTTTTCTAATTGTTGAAATATTTCTTTATCTGCTAATTGTGGAACTTAAGTAGTATGCAAAACATTTGTAACAGATGTTTATGTATCTTTTCTTTGTGAAAGAGTTTTTTAATTTTTTTTTATTTTATTTGTCGTTCAGTGATTTTTTATATGTATTAAGCTACGATCACACTATTCAAATAATTGACGACAGACGAAACCAACTGGCAAACTTAAATATAATTTCCTTTAATTGCAATATTTATTTTGATTTTAATACATCATACAAAAAACAGTTTTTGCTGTGTGTGGCAGTATAATTAGTTTTATTTTGTGATATTAGGACCATGTTAAATCTCACTAACTATTAACAGAAGTAGTGGTGTGACCGTATCTTAAGTCGTGTTTTTTTTTAGTGTTTTTTCAATTTGGCCTTTTTCGATTTTTCTTTTGATAGGGTATTACGCGTTCGTTACGCAACGTTTGAGTTCAAAGAACACCGAACAAGAATTGTCAACTGGGCAACACCTGTTCATAAGGTCTTGCTGCTACAACAACATAGGGTAGGTATTACATGGTAGTGTATAGAAATATGTATTCCTAATTATATGTAGACTAGTTGTTTAGCCTGTCCCTGCCTGGCAGGAAGAAATACTACTTTAAGGTAAGCCCCAATGTCAGTACCATATGCTTGGCAATTCTTAGCTTCATTGGCCTTTAGAGGGCTTCAACATTAGCTGAAATGTAAAATAATGCAATTCTGCCACACGCCTTTTCCTCTCAATTCTCCGGCCGTAGTCCAAAAATCGTAGATCCAACTACTGCAAAGTTCTATTGTTAGGACTACTTATATACTTGGCAATTTTCAGCTTCCTATGTCATTAGGGGGCTTAAATATAATCTAAAATGTTAAAAAATTGAATTTTTTCACGCCCCTTTCTCCTCTTAATTCTACGCTTACAGCCCAAAATTCAAAAATCTGGATTCACACTATAAAAGTTTTTTTTAAGAAAGCCTGAGTTTATTGATGAGAGTGTAGAGAACAATAGCATGTTTTCTTCCTGATTGAAGAATTTTACAATGCAAATTCGAGCTGACACATAAGTATTTTTTTTTTGCTTTTCCACATTAAACATCTGTATGAAACTTAATAATGATATTCATGAAACGTTCATTATAATTTTGTACTTGCTTCGTTTGTATTCAGTAAGATGGATAACTATGAAACGAAAGCACCAAACACTCGATATTTAAGAGACAATAAAGATGGAGTTAGTTTTTGTACTTATACAAGAGAATATGAACACTAACAACTATGAAATAAAACAACCACTGAATAAATGTCGAATAAGTTCATGGAAAAACACATTGATTTAAAAGTCAGTATTTTCAGTTGAAGGAAAAGAAAAACATTAGGAAAGATAAAAAAAAACCAAAAAAATAATCATGAAGAGTAAAAGCAAAAATATAATAAAGTAATTAATATTAAAATAACAAAAAATAAACTTTGACTTTGTTTTCAATGTAAAATAATGGTTTTCTAAAGTGGCAACATTGCTGTTGAGTATTTATAAAAAAAAAATTAGAGAGACTTAAAACTGTGAAACAAAATGTGTTTGCTAGTAGTATGAATAAAACAAAACAACAGTTTGTTTAGTAATCTGAATTTTATTTGAACACGAACTTCAGTGAATAAACATTTCAATATGTTAATGAATGAAGTTGTTCATGCGGCTCTTTATTCCACATGTATGCATTTTACTATGGGAAATTTGACAATTACACTGCTAAATACATATCGGCGAAAATAATTCCTATGTAACAATGTTCGTTAACAATATTTACTTTTTGTCCTCTATACATAAAATTTTCTTGCCTTGACAACCTATCTAAAACCTTTTCTGAACACAAGCATTTCTGATTTGGCTATATTAACCTCCATTTTCACATATCACAGTAATTTTTAAATTTTGCTAACATATCCTGCATAGTTTTGACATCGTCCGCTATTGATACTTTTTTATCAGCATATAAAAGTATTCGTAGATTTAAATCACCGATCATCAAGCCTTTAAATAACGTGTAAATAACAAAGGAGACAAAAGACATCCTTGCCTTAAGTCTGGGGGGCTACTCTCTATTGCGAAGCGAAAGAAAATGGTAGCAAATTTAGCGATTGGCATCTATTAATTTTTTCTTTTCGCAAATCATCGCAATTAAGTTTACGATTAGTTTCACACTTTGCTTAAGAAAATTACATATTCCCCCTATTAGATAGAAGTTTGTTTGCATAATAATATCAAACACAGACTCACCTCTTTTGTTGATTTCTGCACTCCTCCAGTTGGTTGAGGTGCATTGATATCACAACCAAGTACCATCCTCAAGCCTTTTCTACTCAAGTACACCACCAACTCTCACTTTTACACCAGATGGATCGGTAGCCTCATAAGGCATGTATACCGATGCTTATGCTAGGACCTTTCTGTCTTTAGCCTCTTCTGTCAAGACCGTGAGGCCTTCATTGCTGAAAGAATGCGAAATCATAAATTAAAGCTCATTTTTACCCATATACAAGTTCGTACCTTCTCATCTGTGTTGGGTGTGAACAGTGTATATCCCGTGGCCTTCATTAAGGCCACGTCCACGTTTTTGTCGATAAGTTGCAGATTCGGAAGAGGCTGCTTTACAGTGATGCAGGTTTATCTGCACCGCTCTCAACCTCTTTAGGTCTATCTCTTTTAGGATACCTAAATTTGATATACCCCAGACCAAATGTAGCAACCCCTCCCATTGACTCCAACTTTTTAAGAGACTCCTGGTCTACTGCGAATCGGAAGTCCCGCCCTAGGTTCTCTTTTAAACCCAGTGAAGATATTAACTTCCAATGACTCGTATCGAGCCCCTTGTTCTGGTTGGCCAGTATTCCCAGTATGACTTCCACCGGTTTAAGAGGTGGTGGGACCCATACTGTGACTACCAGCCTCGAGGGCAACTCAGACGCTAGTATGACGTCAAGTTTGGCTTCAGGGCAAGCGCTGCCACACCTGTCAATTGCGGCCTTTAAAAACTCAAAGGTTTTTTGATTACCACAACTGACAGTTTTGACACCTCTTGTCCAGTCAGCACCTTTAAACGCTATTTCGTCCGGCCTTTCTTTCATACTGAAGATTTCGTCAAGTAGTTTGTCCTCTAGCACCTGCCATCGCTCGTCACTGATTTTTCCATCAGGATCTGTACGATCGATGACAGCCGCCAGAATACCGTCCTTACTCGACGAAGATTTCAGCTTTTTCGCCGTGGAAGGTTGGTCCTCCCTGGAGCCAGTTCTCTTCATTGCCTCCTTGCGGGGACCCTTAAAAGAACTGACATACTGATCAACCTTCATAGCCGGCGGGGTTTTCTGGTCATCACCAGACCTCCTATTCTTAACACCCTCTTTGTTGGGGCTCTTAATAGAGGTAGGATGGTGACCACCAGACTTCCCTGTAAATGTGGATTGGTTTGCCCTGGTAGCAGCTCCATAAGTGCTCCCTTTTTGGAGATTACTCTCAGAGTTCGCCAAGGCGTTGCCAGTCCTCATAGCGCGGCTGGTTGTGGGTAATTCATCCTCAGGCCTGGCTCCCTTAATTGCGTCCTCCCGGTCACCCTTAAGAGGGTGGGGCGGTAGACTCTTTCCCTCCTTCCGGATGTGGACAGTTGCATTGTCAACAGCATTGCTGGGTGCTGCCGCCAAGCCACTACCATCTTCCTTGTCTAAGGATTCTATAGCAGAAGCTGTGTAATACCCTATGTCCTTACTGACAATAGTTGATTCTTTCACAGATTTTGCTATAAATCCCGCAGGATATGGAAGCCCCAGGATGGTACCGATAGGACCGTAGATTCGTTCGAATCTAGCAACGTTCTTTCGGTGCTTCCTCAGCAGATGCCTATCCCGCGCATCGTGCAGCGAAGAGTCTTTCTTGGCTATATTTTCCAGAAAGGCTAAGGAAACTCTTACGCCACTCTTGGCTTTTTCATCCTTCGTTCGGCTGTCGGATATGACCTGTTCTGTCGCATCCTGCCGAGCAATTGGTTTTGATACACTCTTCAAAATACTCTTTGTCTCGAGTGTGACCGAGGAAGCTGATGATTTAACCATCCGGCTCTGACTATGAGCCGAAACTATAGATATTTCGGGCTCATAATCAAAGTCTAAGGTTAGATCACAAATCTTTTCCGAGGTCCGAGTACGAGACAGGGAGTTGCTTGGTGAGTCTATCTCGTCGGTCTCTGTCAGTTCTGTTACTAACTGACTTCCCTGCAGCAGAATATCCCTATGGATACCCAGTAGGTCTGAGTCTAAATCTGACACCGACCCTACTGAGTTGTCAATGTCAGTGACGTCCAGGATATCCTCCACGCTAACTCCTACTAACTCATCCGTTTTTGTTTTTAAATAGTTGTCCAGTTTTTTGTCCCACGAGTATGCACGTTCAAAATGGACCATCTCGCGCAGTGACGGCTTGCGCGGACTAGGCTGAAATTACAACTGACCCTTGCCATCGGCGTCAGAGGGGAGCTGTTCGCGACTAGTTTCTTTTACCACTAACTAGCCATTCAGGTCCTCGGCACTGCTACCAACCACCTTGACCTTAAAAGTGGGGGAAGTGGGATTAGATTGTGGGGACACGATAACACGTGAGAGGAATAGGATAGGAATGAATAACGCCAGAATAGACACTACAGCTTGTTGCTAGAAGCTCCACTTGGAGTAGCGTTCTTATAAATATTGTAAGACACGTTAACTAAAATAAAAAAAAAAAAAGACACTACAGCTGACACTTAAGCCACCACATAGCGGCAAGATAGGGCCTGTTCGGAAATTCATCCCTGCGCTACATCTGACGCGAATATGTGGTAAATTAGCAATACTCATGCAAATCAGCTGATTCCAATGCTTGTTTGTTACCCAGTTTGGGTAAATTGTTGACACAATATGCACTAGCCCTTTTTGTAATGCGTTTTATATTTGTTTTCTTTTCTTTTTTTCTTTGAATCGCTGTGAATAAAATTTTTGTATTTTGAACCGAAAAAAGTTGAAAAAGATTGCTGCGTGTGATCATATTGGCTTCGTCAAACAGGGGTGCTACTCACTATTGCGATGCGAAAGAAAATTGTAGCAGATCTAGAAATTGGTACTCTTTAATACGTTTGCACATATGTCTTTCGCATCTTTTATTTTTTTTTTTTTTCTTTTCGTAAATCATCACTTTATTTTATTTAAATTTTCCAATTTCAAATATTTTTACACACTTTAGCATTTCATTACTGTAAATCCACGCCATCTTTAATTTTTATTGCAACTACATATTGCTTCATTTTCAGTAAATTTTGCGAAAGTGATAGAGAGTACCAAGTCGGCATTTAGCTTTCGCATCGAAATTGTTTTCGCATCGCAATAGAGAGTAGACCCCCAATCGATATTGTTATTACCAGAAATTTCTGTTAAAAAAGATGTCATACAAAAAAAAATTTTTTATAACATTTAATGCGTAATTTGACCAACAGCGCATGTGGTTTTCTTTCACGTTTGTTAATGTTTTTGGATCAAAACCAAAGCACAATTGTAAAATTCTTTGAATAATTTGATGGAAATTTTCGTAAACTACCACCGATATTTGAGAAAAATAGGAACGAGCCTGCAGCCTCCAAGTCGCCACTTTGGTCGATTGTTTTGGTGATTTTTTAGTGATACTTTCAACACCATTCCTGACAGCTGTAAAGCTAGAATTTAAAGTTCTTTTTATTAAACATTTGATTTAAACAAAATTTATTCACGCATTTGGATTTAATTAATTGCTCTTTCCACCAATATTATCAGCGCGAAAAACAAGTAAAAATATTTAAAAACGTATACAAGAACTATTTTAATGTACTTTTGAATCTTTGGTTCCAATGTCTATCTGGTCAGTAGTAGGTTTTTAATGACAAGCACATGATCAACACTTTTGGCAGAAAACATTTACAGCTCGTTAGTAGTACTGGTAACAAAGTCAATAGCGATTCAGTAGTTTCATTATTGACATTTCCTAAAGAGGAAGAATTAAAACGCTGAACAAATTATGTATGTATAATCTAATATCTAAGTGAAAACTAATCAGATAGTAATCCGAACAAACTAAGAGTTAAAAATTTTGCAGAGTTCCTACCTAAGTATAATTCCCAAAAATGACTGCAATTTGTACAAATCTATCGACAACGCATAAAAGTGATACAAATACGTCGTCACAAATAAAAAAGAAAAATCCTTTTAATTTAATTTAAAAACGTTTTTATAGGGAACTCATAAGTTAGAATTTTTATTCGTAGCTGCAGGAAGTTAATTCGTTTATAATTACCCTGAATTCATTATAAACGACTTCCTTAGGTTTTAAAAGTAATACACAATAAAAAACAAATGAATATTTAATGTATGTTTTAGTAAACTTTTTGTTTTATTATGGAATTATTAAGAAATCTAGTCCAAAACAGAAAAAAAAATTTTACATAAAGAAATTAAATGAAAATTCATCTAGAGTATAACAGCTATAATCAGAGTTAATTTAAATGATATTTTGAATTTTAACTGAGAAATATGCAAACATTTAAAAAAATGTAATTATTTGCCTTTTTGTAGAGGAAACTAAACTGATAAAGAAAATCTTAATGAAATACCATAACAGCGGAACTCACCATCTACAATACTGAAAACTGTAGTAGATATTGTAAGTACATTAATATAAAAGTGTGAAACAGCTGGCAATTTGGCACCATACTGTATTTTGCTTTTAATAAATTATGAACTTTTCTTAAAAAAAAATATGGTAATTATCAAAAGAACAGAAAATATTAAAAAAATCGATTTCTTTAGAAAACACTCACACTTAAATGTTTAAAATCGCAATATATGTAAAATAGGTTTAAATTTAATAGCGGAATTCACGGTTCATATTAAATTTAAATATACTACGACTTAGTATTGTAGATGGTGTAAACATTAATGGTATTCACGTCAAAAGTTGCACTCTTGCGAAAAAATCAAAGCTGCAAAAACATAAGCGCATAGATAAATATTTCGCATAAATGTGGTTGTTGTTATATTTTTGCAATTTTGCTTATTTGCAAGAGCGCAACTTTTGACGTGAATACCTTTATAGTAAATATTAACTGTATGCATATTGTTATTGTCGTTTTTAAATTTATCAATATTTACCAAAGCTACAAGATATGCAAGGTCTACAATAGGCAACCGTGAATTCGGCTCAAATATATTTTTGTTGTTGTTTAAAATAAAATATGTATGCCAAATACTCGCTAAAACTCAACGAGGCGTTTGTGATTTCACAGGATATATGTGTAACAACTGTTATTTGTTTCTTCAATATAGCATTAAAGTTATGATTATGGTAGTGAATAAAACTTACGACAATATAGTAGGTATAAAATATTCTTTTAGGGACACAAACATAACGTGTTCATTCTTCATTATCCGAATACCAAGAGAGGCGTTCTTCAAAAAATTTAATCACCATTTGGGGAATTTTAACATGTGCTACCGGTGCAGCTACCATTTCGGCTTGATCGACACCTTTGAATTGTATAAGGAAATGAAGCCCACCATTTGAATCGGAGGCTCCTAATATTTTTTCTGCTTCAAGTCCTTTGTCGAATCCTGTAAGTTCTGTATGTTTTGTAGAGCTATCCGAGACAGATTCTGTGTCAGTTTCGTCTTTACCAGTGTCTGAACGCTTCTTTTTGCTTCCTTAAAGTTAAAAAAATTATTTGAATTTGTACTGTGTATGTAAAGGTAAATAATTTATGTAAACAATAATATACCTGAAGCCTTAGAATCCTCATTTTTACGTTTATTACTCGCTGAACTTGTTCTTCCACTAGTTTCCTTTTCTTTTTTCGAAGGTTTTTCAGATTTTGCACTGCTAGAGGAGGCCTAATATGGTTAAAAGAAAAATGAAGTAAAGATTTTTTAAAACAAATCACAAGGACAAAAACAAGTTATTAAAGTAAAATTTATGATAATTTGGATAAAGAAATTAATTTCGGGTATGTTTATGTTAATCCACTGGTAGATGTCGCTTTTGACAGATAAATATTTTAAAGGCGACGAAAAATAGCCCCAAAGTAAAAATTGTGATTTTATTTGGGGCCATTTTTTATTTCTTGATTTTGCGGTCATTTTTCATTCCACTTAAAATGCAAAAACACCCTAACGAAAAAATTAAAAATAACCCAAAAAAACAAAAATTTGTCCCATCATGTAAAATTTTGGTGCAGTTCTTCACTTTCCTTTTGGGGCCATATTTCCTGGGTTCATTTTGGGAACCGCCTTATTTAATTTCTGTTTGGGGCGTTATTTCATTATGTTGGGGTTTTATTTCATTTTCAAAATTGGGGTTTTATTGTATTTCAAATAAGGCCTCAAACATTAGGGGTTATTTCATTATTTTTTGGGTTACTTGTTGCCGCCGTGTAAACGACGTTTGTAAGTTTGCCATTCATGACTGAGATATGAGCAAAAAACCACGAATGCCTCAAATTTTACCAAGAATCCCTTGTTTTTGTTTTTTATATCTGAAGAACGGCAAGACCCAAAGTTTCCAAATTAGAAACAAGCATCTTTGTTATCAATAACTTGGTAGACATAGCTGGGTTATCAATAAACAAACTCTTTTCAAAAAATTCGGCGAGACTAGAGAAGTGGGAGTTTCACATAACATACAAATAAAAAATCGATTTATATACACATATCTACAGAATCGTAGCAGTAAGTTTCCAAATTTGGTACAAAAAGCATCGGTGTCAAAGCATGACACCTGGCAAAAATTGAGCGGGATATGGAAAGTGGGTGTGGCACAATTGTAATTTGTTCACCTTTCCCTTTGGTTATCTCACTTTATTTTTGCTGGGGAACAGAGTGTGTATGTAAGTAGATCTTCATATACATAATTCGAATATTAAGGGTAAGATCCGTTAATAAGGCACAAACTTATATACTGCTCAACAAAATGCAAAACAACAGGTCGATTGCCGGCGGATTTTTGAAGCTTTCGAAAGACGTGGTGGCAGAACTTTGGAAATGATTTTACTACATAAAATTTAAAAAGTGAAAAAACCAACGTTGTAATCAAACTATCCCTTCAATACTAAATATTTGCTTTTTTTAACTTTTCTTTAAAATAATAAAAGTTGGTTTTTTTATTCGACCTTTTCTTAATAGAATCATGACCTCGAGCTTGAGTATTTTTATTGATTTTTAATCTTTTTTATGTGTTGTTTCCAGGTGAGAAGCAATTGATTGTGTATTAAAATTTATATGAAAAATGCTCAAAAAATTGAGTGATTTTTATACACATTTTTCTACACAATCAATTGCCTGTCACCTGGAAACAGCATATTATTCTTTCTTTTTTTTGCATTCACTTTAACTGATAGCGTGAAAAACTTTTCACGGGAGATTCACGATTGCTATTTTCCCTTTGAGGGAAATGGGAAAAAATTCCACTTTTTATTCATGATAGAAGTGAATAAATACTTGTTAATAAATATTTTTTGTTTTTTCTTTTTTTGTTATTACCAAAATATTGTTTAAATAAATGGTTTTTTCTGTTTAATACATAAATTAATTGATCTCAAAAATTTCTTGTTAGCAAATAATGAAATTGTTTGAAAAATGTGGTCTCGACACAGTTCTGTGTAAACATTTAGTTTGCAATTTTTAAAAAGTGTAAAATATGTAAAAATTGAAATATTTGCAGTTAAGGAAGATTTAGTTGTTTGACATTACATGGGTAAATATTGAAAACTCTCCCTAATGACCCAACACCTTGTTTATATTCAGGGGTGTTCCGGAAATCGAAAACGCAAAACGCAAGTATTTGGAAGTTGATTTTATTTTAACACGCTTTTACTGCCTGTTTTTAGAAAATGTAAACAAGTGAGTGAGCGAGAAATTGTATTGAAAACAACAATAAAATAGAGAAATATGTCATAAAATTTTTTTATTACAGAAATCTTATTAAAAAAAGAAGTTTAAAATTCTTGCGTTTTCGATTTCCAAACACCCCTTTTAAACATTTTTTGTCAATATTTCTTTTTTATTAGTAACTAGCATATACCCGCTACTTCGTTAGCGTCTCCTTTTTCTTCGTGGACATATTTTTATTACAAAGTTTATTCTTCTTGTTGTTGTTTCAATTCTAGCATTTAACCCGCTACTTTAGTGGAACCAAAAAGCTAAAGAAAAATATCAAATTTCCCGTATTTCCTTTTTTGGGTACTATATCCCCCATTAAAGTATCAAATATTTCAGTATTGTAGTGGCAGATCATAATTTAGTACGAATATGTCAATGAATGGAGGAAAATGTTTTGTAAAAAAAGTACCAAAAATAGTTACGATTTTCACCCCTTAAATGTTCGAATTTGGAAAAAGTACCAAATTCGTATACGTATTTCTTTGATAAGTTTTTTTAACTTTGTTTCTATGTTTATTGGTTAAAAAGATAGATGGGGTGGCAAAAAAGTACTAAAATTCAGATTTTACCCGTTTACTCCCTAATAGGGCCGAATATCAAAAACGCCACAAGCAATGAGGCGTATGAAATCTTAAAAACCAATGTGAATTTCTGTTTAACCCATTTACGCCCGGCGTACTCATGTGAGGACGGTTGTTCTTATGACCACAACATTTTGTTTCGATACTTTATATTTCGGTTATAAACAAATTTGTATTAAAAAAAAGCGTGACTTTAAAATAAAATAGGTACTTTTATAAATACATGCTTAAATTGCTTAAAATTTGAGTTTTAATTCATATCTTTAAAGAACTAGGTTATAAGCCAAAGCTACGCTATTATTTTTTTATATGCGTGGATGCTTTTATGCGTTTTTAGCCTAGATTTATATTAATACAGTCGTTTTAGCAAATTGTAATGAAATTGGACATGTATAATAATATTTGAACGAAAAGGGGCAAATTGTAGTATGGTGTCCCCAAAAAGGGTCCAATGGGCAGAAAGCTTATATATTTTTGTTTACTTTTTGCTAGCGTCAGTCATGTGTTTTTGATTTCAAAAGCAATATCTAGAAACAGGTTTATGGAAATTATTTTTTTACATTTCTATAACAATTAGTTTGCTTCCGGTTTCCTCAATAAGATGCTTAAATTAAAATCTCTTGCTGTTTTATAATCAAGAAGTTCCACCAGTGAAGCGCATTCCACGAAGATCTTTCAATAGACGAATCAACGATAAAATTTGTCGGACGTCTTCCAACCAAGCAATGATTGCAAGTGCCTATGCTTTCGAAGTATACTGAGGGAAATCGGCAGGAGAGTCGAGAAATGAGAAATTAGGATTGAAAGTCGTTAAGAACTTGTTGAAAAAAGCCAATGTTGGGCCACATGAGCATACCCTATAATTTCACTACTCTTTAACTAGTCAAACATTGCTGCGAGATTTAAGCGAAGTCAGTTATAGTGCTACTGGTACCGTCAGGGAAAAAGAACAAAGAAATGCCCACTGGATTATGTCAAGAATATGATAAAGAAAGCCTGTGCTGAATTTGACTACTAATTTGATACAGTCAATCAAATTTGTTCGTGCGGTGGCTTGACAATAGTATGTACCATGTGTACAAACTGCGATTTTGTTTATTCGCTTGGTAAGGTGAAAAGATGGAGCTGCTTTAAAAAAAGAAAAGTAGATCTGAACATTCCTCTTGCCTTCCAGAACTACAACGAAGGCATGGGAGGCGTCAATCAAGCTAACCAATATATAAGCTGAATTTGTCTGCGGCTAAGGGCCATACTGTACTGCATCTGATGCGCATATGTGATAAGCTTGCGATGTTTATGGAAATTAACGGATGCCAATGCTTGTTTGTTGCGCAGTTTGATTAAATTTTAAGCACAATATGCATTAGCCAGCTCCAGTTTCGCCGAAGTATATGCAAAACTCACTTAAGATATTCGAAGGGTGAAAAAGATGATGAAAGGCGGTGCAAGCCTTCATGTGTGGTATCAGGTAAAACTTAGATAATATTGGCGGCATCCCCCAAAAACTTGCCTGCCAACTACGATGTGTCGTTTGCTGCATTAAAGCCCGTTTGCAATGTAAGAAATTCATCAAATCACTCTGCATCGAAAAATTATGTTTTGAAAAACTTCACGTATGTATGTGCCCATTGGCCCCATTTAAGGACGGCGATTTTTTTCCGAACCAAAGAATTTTTTTTTAAATTTTTTTTCTTAAAAATGTTTAATTAGCTTACACTAGTTACAGAAAATAAAACTTTTTTAATAAATTTCCTTCTAGTTTATATTTTGGTCCAAATGGGTTAAGGCAACAACAAAATTACAAAATATTTATGAATTTGTTTTTGCGTTCAATGTAATTTTTTGTCGTTGCGTTGTGTTTTACAAAATTAGGGCCTTAAACTTTTTATAAAGAATATCAAAACAAAATATAACAAAAGTCAAAAAACATTATGAACGATGTTAATACAAATCGCTCATAAACGCGTGTGTTCTTGTACGAAAAACTGAAAACTATTCAAAATACTAAAAAAATGTTCAGTTAAAAAGTTAAATAGCAATTTGTGTGAGAGTTTTCTAAATATTAACCCCCTTATTCATAAAAAGTATTTCAGTTTTATTAAAGGTTAATTAAACAAATTTTCATATAAAATTTGTCTTATAAGTCTGTTTTAAGCATGGAATATTGTTTATGAATAAGGCCTTAAATATATTTTTATACAAATGTCATCTCTGGAGATATTTCGAACGGGATTAAAAAAAAAACAAAGTTAAGAAAAAGAAAAAAAAAGAACAACCTTTAATTAAAGATGTGAAAAGCCACCGACATATGTAGGTGACTGCAGCAACTGCAAAACTATTTTTCCCCAAACAACACAGAATAACTAAGTTAAAGCGCGAAAATATTGAGAAAAAACGAAGTTTGAAAGTATATCAGTATAAGTAAACAAAAGCAGAATAAAGCTCTTTAGAGTCATCTTAATGACTTAAGGTGAAGTATACAATGTCAAGGTAGAAGTATATAACACGCGTTAATTCGTCGACGTGTGTCGTGCGTTTAAAAACTTAAGCGCATGAAAAATTGGAAGTTACACAACGCGCGTTACAAAAGACATTCCTGTCAGCAGTTTTTATTTGTTTACTTATTTGTACATTGAAAACAGATTCGAAAGTATATCAAGATTTTTTTATTTTATTGAATTTATTCTTTTTATATAAATATTGATGTTTTTAAGCCCTTAAATAAGTTTTTTTTTTTATGATTCACAAATTTGTTAAATTATTCTTTTTATTGTCAGCTTATTACTTGTCAAAAATACACAACGCGTTAAAAATAAAAAGTTAATAAGGGAAATCACGATGGGTAGTGCAAAGTGTGCAAACGATGCAAATGCGTGCAAAAATACACACGTTTGCACAATAAAACAACAAAATGTACGTATTTGCAATTTGCTCTATTTTACTTCGTTTGCACTAAAAAAACCATGAGCAAGATTAGTAGTGCATATTTGCTCCGTTGCAAACAAATGTAAACAACAACATTTGACATATTAAGCATCATATTGTTTTTAAGGAAACTTATAAATTGAACATTTTCGTGGGTTTTAATATTAAATAGAGAATTAAATTTAAATTAATTAAAAAGAAAATATTTATTTTGATTTGCTTGTGTATAATTGTAAACAAATGCAGATTTTTTACAGTGCTGCCAGAAGTTTTTAGTGCTGCCAGAATAAATTTTTAGAAAAAGAGCACATTTGCACAAAAAATAAAAGTGGTATGCTCACGATCAATCATAATATGCACTGCAAATTTACACATTGCAAATTTGCACAATGACCATCGTGATTACCCTTAATATTTAACCAACTTTCTGGCGCAAACGCGTTAAAATATTTTGTATGAAGCTTGTTCAATGGAAATACACTAGTTTAACTTTTTTTGACAGAAGTCTACAGAGCGTGCGCGCACTAAAGGTCGATTCACCCATGCGTTCCGAACAATATTTTTGACCGGACAATAATTTTTTACAGAGAGTGTTCTGCAGAACGATTCACCCATCTCGGAAAATTTGTCCGGACAAACAAAGCTACCATATGGTTTACAGATGTAAACGATTATACCAATTTCATTTTCAAAAATATTAATAAGCCTAATATTTCGTTGCATAGCCCTTATTTTTTAATACTGCTGCACATCTCCTTGGCATTGACTCAATTAAATTAATTAAAACATTCTCTGGTATTCCGCTCCAGGCGATTTCCACTTGGCGAAAAAGCTCATCCAAATTTGTACAATTACCGCGATCAATTTTACGATCGACAATTTCCCATAGATTCTCTATTGGATTTAAATCAGGAGATTGTGCAGGCCATCTTAAAACATTGATTTTATTACTTATAAACCATTTAGGTGCTTGGGATCGTTGTCGTGTTGATATATCCACTTAAAGAGGCATTTCTTCTTCTCCAAGTGGAAGCATAACGTTTTCCAATATATTTTTATACAAGAAGCGATCCATTATACCATTTATTTTATGTATTGGTCCGATACCATGGCCGGAAAAACATCCCCAGACCATAACATTACCACCTCCGTACTTTACAGTTCCTTTGGTATACCGTGGGTTTTTTGCTGTTTTATATGTTTGTAAGCCACCTTCTACAGCTCGTCTTTGAATGGATCTGGGCGTAATATTTAGGCATAATTGATTAGCAATTGACCTTGCTGATACCAAAGGATCTTTTTTTTATCATTCGAATTATAGCTTTATCTTCCCGTTTGCTGGTTTTTCGGGGTCGACCACCTTTGTGTAAAGTGGTCAGTCACCGAGCCTGATGAACGAAAACGGCTTATAATTCGCGAAATTATGCTATGGTGTATACTAAATTTTTTTGCGATACATGTCACAGATTCACCTTTATTGTAAAAATTAATTATTTTTTCTCTTAATAGTGCTGAATACTTATTTCGAGCCATTTTAAGTTTAAAACTTAAAAGAATTATACCGCACCTTTGAATCAGAAGTCACAACTGATAAACATGTGCAAATTTTCTCTAAAGCTTCTAAAAATATTCTTAAATAACTGTTTTTTTAACTTAACGGGATTTTTTTGTTGGTATGTATTTTGTAAAAAAGAAAAAAAGAGTAAACATTTCAGTTAATGGGCTTTAGTTTTGTCGCGTCATTTCTGGGCTTATGGAAACCATTTTTTAAAAATAATTGTTGCATCTGAGAACAAAAGCATTTTTATTATATTTTATGAAAATTAAGTGTATATTCTTTCTTAAACGTTAATATTAAACATGAGTTCACGAGATCTTAAACTTTAAAACGGTTTTTTGTAATAAGTGGAAGTCCGTGCAATAGTTTTGTCCGACACTGTATACTCACAATCACCTCTATCGTGAATAACAAGTAGAATTTTTGTTGCCATTAAATTTTCGTTTGCCTCGAAGGGAAAAAAGCAATCCACTCGTAAAACTGCTCTGGACGGGGAAGCAGCTCGCGCTCGTTGTCATTAATTTTAAGGACAATCAGGTCGTTCTTGTTTGTCTGTCTTTCTTGCGTTTTGCGTTTCACAGCATTGGTTGATGGCGTGGCGTCGTGTAACTGTAATAATTTACAGTTTTTCGTGTTTTCGGCATTAATCACATGCATTCGTTTTAACCTTATTTTGCTTGGCGGTGACCATGTGGAAATAAGTGGCCAACGATTTTTAACTTAAATTGATAGATATTGGTGGAGGACCATTTAAAACTCTTTAACTAACTGGTAGAGTTCCAGTCAAAACTCTTAAAATAAAAAAAAAACTAGCTACTGGTGGAAGACCATTCAAAATTCAATTGGAGAGAATCCGTGGAGTGGACTTCAGGATTTCCATCTTCCTATACGACGGTATAGGTCGTTCTGTGAAATCCTTGTAGCACCTCCCTTCTATAGTATGCAACTGTATGTGAAAGAATAGCATACAAATCTTCTAGTCCTGGCATATAAACCTAAGGTTTTGCCATTGCAAGCATATGATTTTTAACATATCTTGCACCTAAATCCAAAAAAAAAAAAAAAAAAAAGCAATCGTGAATCTCATGTGAAATTTTTCACGCTATCAGTTCAAGTGAATGTAAAAAAAAAGAAGAAAGATAAGAAAAACTTAAAAATCAGTGAAATTTTTGCTAAAAAAAAATACAAGTATATATTTTAAAGAAAAGTTAAAATAATATATCTTAATAAAATATAATATTTTTTTAATAAGGTTCATTAAATTTAATTTGCATTAAATTATTTTTATGAAGAAAGGAATTTTACAACATGAAAATTAATTAAAATTGTTATTGATAACACTACGTGACAATTTTTTGACCAAATGTTCGTACCAAAATGTTCGTATTGAAATAGGCTAAAATTTTATTTTTTGGATATTTGCATTTCAGTCACATCATCTATTTTAAAAACACAAATAACGGTTATTTTAGAATATCTCAAAAACTGTTCTACTTTTGACAATTCTGACTTCATATTCGGATTCAGCGGAATTTTACATAAAGATTAGCTAACAGATTCATTTGGTCTCGACTTTGTTGAAATTTTGTCACGTAGTGTAATCTTTCATTCTTGACCATGGCCGGGGCCGGGGCTTCATAAAAATAATTTAATGAAAAATAAATTTGATGAACTTAAGCCTAATTAAAAAATATGTATTAAAAATTTGGATTAAAAACCATAAATAGTTCAACAAAATAACCACAATACTAATTAAATCTTAATAATTAGTATTGGAGGGATAGGTTGATTACAACGTTAGTTATTTCCACTTTTTAAATTTTATGTAGTAAAATATTGTTATTTACGTAAAAGGCAGATTTTTTTTCAATTAAATTTGAAATATCCAGTGGCTCTAAAGCTCAGATTGGATATTTAGAGAACCGCAAAATCAACTATTTTTGTTGATTAAATTTACATTAACTCTATGCCTGCAAAACAAAGTTCAACTTTGGTAATTTTAACATCGTTTTGTACACATTTGATTTGTGCATGTGTTAGTTTTTTATTGAAAGTACTTTGTTTGCATTTATTGTTGGCGCACGCAATACCACAATTTCTTAAAGTCAAACGGCATTTATTCATTTGCTTTTGCATTTAAGTAGTCATTGTCCACTCGATGACACAACGACGAATGTAAATTGGTATGAGTACGAGTCGCTTTGTTGGTATGATTGTTGTAGGCATAAGTTCAAATAAACTAGTTGTACCTATTGTCCAATTTGTTTTTGTGTTTACCCTGCAAATAATATTGGCCCACCTGATTTTGATCAAATGGACTACTCATTGGACTAGTCCGATGTAATGCAAGCATGGACCATGTCATTGTTAATAAGTGTTTGTAGTGAGACGACATGTCTTCGTTTTTTAACGAAATGTGTTCGTTTTTAAACGACTTCAAAAGTAATCCTCTCGAGTATACCATGGAGTAGTTTTAATAATACTCCTTTGAAATCCAAAGCTGGGTTATATGGTCCTGCCCTAGGACATCGTAATGTTAAAAAGACCATGTTTTTCCATACGTTTGGGTTACTTTTGGACTAGTCCTAGACCCTTGTGGGCTAGATTTTACACGCGTGTTTGGACTAGTCTTATTATTTGCAGGGTATTTTTTTAAAAGTGTAACAAGCAACATTAACAACAATTAACAAAAATAAAAACGTCTTCTGTTTCTATGGAAATTGTTTCAGCTGCTGAATAGTCATCAGAGCAATGATTTTTGTGTATTTTTCTTTGTATGTTTTTTACCAAAGCAATAATTGGCGAACAAAGCTAAACATAGTATGAATGGCAAAGCCAATACGCTGTGCATGACTTAAATGAATTTTAAAACAACACCGATGTGTGTGGCTGAGAAATTTAGATTGCATGAACACGAATGAGTGTACATATTTGATGTTGTTGATTTAATGCGAATTTTTTGCAATCGCACAAAGCCGTTCTCTGATTCGTATGTGAAAGAACTCGTTCTTTCAGAGAACTACATTAAAAACCAAAAACAAATTCTAAAAATTTTGATTTTTTTTCAAATGTATTTTTTTAAAGAAATCATTCTTTCGCTATCGTAAAATTTGCAGTGAAAATTAATATTCGTAACATCACTAATGCATACATACACATAGAAAAATAGGCATTTGAAAATTTTCATTACCTGTTATTTAAAACTAGCGGACACCCGGCGTGTGGTACTAAGCTCCCCTCTAGTACCCTTTTTGAAAAAATACATAGCTTATGTTCTGCCTAAATAGGGATCTTTGTTAAATTCATTAAAATCTGTTGGGTCGTTTTAGAGACAGAAATGGCCTCCTAACTCCCCTCGTTGTCATAGTTTTTAAAATATATACATTAGAGCGACTCAAGTTGTATGGAAGCAATATTCGTGATCGATGTACCCTCCTAAAAATGAACCTTGGCCTTTTTTAAGATGACATTTTAAATATTTCGGCTCCAGCTTTGACCTCTCGTGAGCTGGACCATTTTGAAAAAGGGTATATTTTTGCATGTTTTGTTAATTTGATAATCTGTATCCTTACCAACATATACAAATTGCGTATCGCAAGAAAGGTTTTTTTAAGGCCCGTCCAACTGTATATACAATTTGTCCAAGGACGATCATCCATGTCCTTTTTAAGGGTTTTCTGAAAAAAAAAAAAACGGTTTTTGAATTTTGTGTTCGGGGTTGTTTGTAATAAAAATGCCAAAATAACATATTTTACTCTTTAGTCGATTTAATTAAATACGTGTCACAGCTTTTTTTGAAATTCGTGCTAGTTCGCGTTTTGACAAAAAAGCAATGGGGATGTAACCCTTCGTTTTAAATAGGGCAATATGGGTATCAAATTTTTTCTTTTGCCAAGTACATCATCTTTGTATGTAAATAATTTAGATTTTTGCAAATTAGATGCATTTTACACGGTGCTCTGGAATATATATAAATGCAATTTTGTAGTAATTCAAATATGATAGCGGATTTAGTTTCTAGATCATGTATGGATGAAAATAGGACTAAAGAAAGAAAAAAAGAAATGATCCACGACTTTTTGGCGGCATATTTATTTCGCAAATTAAAAAAAAAATTTAGTCGTGGATCATTTCTTTTTTTCTTTCTTTAGTCCTATTTTCATCCATACATGATTTAGAAACTAAATCTGCTATCATATTAGAGTTACTACAAAATTGCATTTATATATTTTCCAGAGCACCGTGTAAAATGCATCTAATTTGCAAAAATCTAAATTATTTACATACAAAGATGATGTACTTGGCAAAAGAAAAAATTTGATACCCATATTGCCCCATTTAAAACGAAGGGTTACCACCCCATTGCATTTTTGTCAAAACGCGAACTAGCGCGAATTTCAAAAAAAGCTGAGACACGTATTTAATTAAATCGACTAAAGAGTAAAATATGTTATTTTGGCATTTTTATTACAAACAACCCCGAACAAAAAATTCAAAAACCGTTTTTTTTTTACAGAAAACCCTTAAAAAAGGATATGGAAGATCGTCCTTGGACAAATTGTATATACAGTTGGACGGGCCTAAAAAAAACCTTTCTTACGATACGCAATTTGTTTATGTTGGTAAGGAAACCGATTATCAAATTAACAAAACATACAAAAATAGACCCTTTTTCAAAATTGTCCAGCTCACGAGAGGTCAAAGCTGGAGCCGAAATATTTAAAATGTCATCTTAAAAAAAGGCCAAGGTTCATTTTTAGAAGGGTACATCGAGCACGAATTTTGGTGAGTCCCTCTAATATACATATATCCTCAAATATCTTCACAAAATTGCCTTTCTAATGAAACCGATCTGGGTAATAATTTAATTTTTGAATAAAAATACACTACTTAAAAGTTCTGTTTGTAGCTCTTCTAATTCACTTTAAATAACAGTTTTTAAAAACAAAACAAAAAAAGTTTTTTTTGTCGTTTTTTAATGTTTTTATTAAACAAAAAAAAAAAAACATGCATAAAAATAATATGAAAAAATTACAGTTTGTCCAAAAATTTTGTGCTACCCTCACTTCTTTACTGCTACCCTCATTTTGTCGGATATTTCCTATTAAAAAGCAAGATACTTGTACCCAGGGTTTAAAAACTGCAGTAGAAACCAAAAACTGTCAAACACAAAACGAAAATTTGTCTACAATTTTGCTCTTTATGATTTGGTTTGACAGCGATTGTTTACATTTAATGAATTTGTTAATATCTCAGGCATTTAAGGAAAAAAATTGGTTTGTTTACATAAAAAGCTACTTTGTATACAAACTGACAAGTCGACCACTAAAAAAAACACCATATGTTGACTTGACCCCACCTTCTATTCTATTCAATTCGTATTGGTGTGAACTCATACAAAAGGACAAACTTTTATATACGCCCATGTTCTGAAAAGCGCAAAACGCTTAAAATTTGCGTTTTCAATTTGAAAACGCCAAACAGGTGTTCTGAAAACCGAAAACGCTAGAAATTTGGCGTTTTCAAACCGCTAGTGTATACCTAAGCGATCTGGTCTATTTTATTAAAACTGCACTTTAAAGAGAAAAGGAAATGGCCCACAATTTTAATTTAATATGTTTTCATTTTATTTAAGGAAAAACTTGTAACATTTTTTCACGATTTTAATTAAAAAAATGCAATTTAAAAATTTGGTTTGAGTTTGTCAATTGTTTGTCGCAGTAGTTTACTTATGAACATGTAAGAACGCTGTAGGCACTTTAATTTTAAATTTATTTCACAGAACTAATTTGTAAATTATTTGTTTGTTTACGTTTTTTTATGATAAAACACATGTTTTCTTTGCTCAAACACAACTTCGAAAAAAAGCAAAACGCTAGCAAATCGCCTGGTTTTCAGAACATGCTGAAATGCGTTTTGCGTTTTTGAAATCGTAAGCGATTTGAAAACGCTGAGTTTTCCAGATCTTGTTTTACAAAAAAAAAATTATTTAATTAATCAATTGAACCACCCTGTTAACAAATGCTAAAATCCCGCCAAAAAAACAAGCGCTTGATACCACCTCTTCCACCAAAAACCACCTATTTAACTTAAACATGTTACTGTACTATACAAAACTCATAATCACAAGTGATAAGTACACATACCTCATCCTTAAGTCTTTGTTCTTCAAATTGTTGGATTAGATCTTGACAATCTAAATTTTCTTCGGGCTCCCAAGTATTATCCGATTCGGGATAACCTTTCCATTTTAAGAAATATTCAACCTAGAATTTTTAAACATTTTCATAGAGCTGAAAATTATTTATAGAAATAAATTGCATTAAACTTACTTTTCCCTTTCGTACACGACGCGAACAAATTTTTTCAACAACATACTCGGCATCCTCATCCGATGAACCACTTCCAGAGGCATCAGCTTCGTTTTTCTTGGATTTCATTATTTTTCTATATGTTATTAACTATGTTAATTTAAACAATCTATAAAAAAAAAAATATTAATGAAATTCCCAATTTTTAATTAAAGTCGCTGTCGTTAAAAAAAAGGCCGTAAAACGGCGACGCGCTTGCAGCAGAAGCCGAAAAACATATACAACAACAAATGTATATACGTTTCTATATTTATTGTTTAATATTCAGCAAAATAAATACTCACTTGAAAATTCAGGTAAAACAATTTTTTTACCAATTGCGTTTTTTTTTTTGTTAATTTCTCGAGCAAAACCAACTGACGCGTGCAATTAAAAAGAGTCTATTGATTTTTTTCGATGTTTGTGGAATGCAAATTCGGACGAAAAAATGCCGATGTCTGCAGAGTTGGTTTTTAACAGTCTTAAAATAAGAGTTGTATTTAAATGTACTCATAAATAGATGCACAAACCCAACAAACAAATTGGATATGATTTAGTATCAAATTTTCTCAAACGAAAATGTGAGAAAATAATTAAAAAATATCTTGAAAACTATAGCATTATCTACAAAAAGGGAAGATTATTTAAAATCATTTATTCCTAACTTGCCTTCAAGCGTGATTCTGAACTTTTTTGAAATATGGATTGTAACAAAATGTGAAACATGCTTGAAGGCCGGCTATGCAGAGAAGCTTTAGTTAGCGAAGCCGGTTTTTGTTATACCATAGAGGAGAAAATCCATGCGCCCGGCCGAAGGTCGGCTATACAGAGAAGCTTCAGTTAGCGAAGCCAGTGTTTGTTATACCATAGAGAAGAAAGTCCTTGGGTCCAAAAGTGTTTTCGTTATATATTAAATATACACCCAAAGAAAAAGCAGCAAAACCATTTTTAAGATTTTGTTAACCATATTATGTTTAACTTAACCAAATCATTGTCACCTACAACCATATTATGGTTAAATTAGTTTCTTTAAAAATAGTTTTGTTGGTTGTGACCATAATAAAACATGTTTTTCTCTTCGACTCTGTTGATTTTTTTTTTATTTAACTTTTTTAGTAATTTTGGACCTTATGACACTTTTAAAAGTGTCATAATGTCCATTTTCAAAGTGTCATAATGCCCGCGGACATTATGACACTTTTTGGAGTGTCATATTGTCCATGGACACTATGACACTGCACGTTATGACATGCCACCTTAAATATATAACGAAAACACTTTTGGGCGCAAGGATTTTCTCTTCTATGGTATAACAAATACCGGCTTGGCTAACTAAAGCGTCTCTGAGTAGTCGGCCTTTGTTCGTAAACAAGGTAGATTTTAAATGCGTCACTTAGCGAAGCAGGTACTTGTTATAACATAGAGGAGAAAATCCTTTCCGGCTATGCTTTTGAGTTTGTGAACATGTTGTGGACATTATGACACTCTACAAAATGTAATAACGTCCACTGCTCTGATGGACATTATGACACTTTTAAAAGTGGACACTATTGCACTGGACGTTATGACATACCACTCTGTTTTCAGCATATAATGATATTGTTACGAAAGTAACTTTAGTTGAGAATTAGTTGTAATTATTGGTTAAGAATTAGTTATAATTTTTAGTTATCTTGTATTTATTAGTTATCTTGTATTCATAAGTAATTTTATTAGTTTACATTGTTATTGAAAATTGTTATAATTTAGTACATTTCAAACCCAATGTGCAGAAAGCCCTCGAAATGACCGTTAAAAAAGCTTCAGTATAAGTCATAAAATTATGTAAACATAAGTGCCGCCATAAATCAAATAGACGTTAAGAGTGGTGAAAAGTAAAGCCTCGAACCTTCTTAAAACATTTCGAATGTTCTAGATGGCCGAATGGCAGTATAAATACTTGCGGCGGCTAGCATAGTAAGATCATTCTAAGTTCAGACTTTGTCAATAACGTATAACGTGGAGAAAATTATAGTTGGTTTTGAATAAAAGCTATAAATTGCGGTTGTTAAGAAGACAGTACCAAATAGAGTTGTGTAAATTGTAAACAGTGCTTAAAGTTCTTGTGTTTTATTTATTTTATTAAAGTTGCAATAAAGAACTCGAAACGGTTTATTATAAAGGAAATAAACCAAAACGTTATTGAAAGGCAGTAACGTAACAATATTATATTTATACGGTAGTGTTTTCGTTTTTTTATTAAAGAGTTTTTAGTTTTTATCCGATTATGGCTTCAAATTTTTGTAGTCAAATGGACTATACAATAAAATAATAAAACTATGCGTTTTGAAATAAAATATCTTAAAAAAATTATATGGGGCGTAGGGTAAATTATGGACCGATCTTAATGAAATTTTACAGTGTCATTTCTAGTCCTAAAATCCTGTGACGTGCTAAATTTTGTTATGTGACGTGCCAAATTTTGTTATGATAGCATTATTAATTACGGTTTTTGGCGTTCTAAACTGTTTTCTGGAAGTAGGGTTAAAATGGAGCCTAGGGCAAATTATGGACTGATCATCACGAAATTTCACAGTATCTTTTATAGTCCTAAAAAGCTGTGACGTTTTGTTACGATAGCATTAATAATTACGGTGTTAGACGTACGAAACTGTTTTCCGGGAGTAGGGTTTATATGAGGCCTAGGGTAAATTATGGACGGATCTGTATGAAATTTTACAGTGTCATTTCTAGTCCTAAAAAACTGTGGCGAGCCAAATTTTATGATGATAGCATTAATAATTACGGCTTACGCCTAAAGCCGTAATTATTAATGTTTTAACTGTTTTCCGGGAGTAGGGTTTATATGGGGTCTAGGGTAAATTATGGACCGATCTTAATGAAATTTCACAGTCTGATTTCCACGAACATTTGCAAAATCTCATATAATTCCGTGCATTGTTCCACCATTTATGTTGGTTTTTGTAACAAAATTATCAATTTTTTAAAGTGATGGTTCCACATTTTGATTCATAGCTCTGATCCTACAGAACCGATTTCGCAGGATTTCAATCCCAAACTTCTTAGGATAATTACAAGCAATTTGACACCCAGTTTGTTTATTTCCTTTGAGTTTTTCGAAAGTGAGCGTGTTTTCAACAGACGGACAAGCGGACATGGCTAAATCGACTTAGAAATACTCAAGGAGCCAGAATATATACACTTTATGGGGTCTGAGATGTTATGGAGCAGCATGTCTACACTCTCAAATGAGTCTACCTTGTGTTAATGTACCTTGGTCACACTTTTCACGTTGCTGTTGAGAAAATTATAGAAAGAAATGAACGAAATAATTCAATATTTCAAGCCTGAAAGAGAAGTACACCTGTTAAATTTTTGTTTTGTAAATTCATATTTGCTCCATGGTCCAATCTTTAAGTTACCCACAGACCAGTCAACATTTGTCGAAACATGATCATATTTTACAATATGTTGCTACGTGAGTGGTAATGTTTCTAGTTAAAATTCGTGTTACCTTTTTGATTTCTCAAGTATCAAAATTTTTTGATATTTTATGCAGGGTTGTCAGCCGGATGTCAGAAATCGCCAAACGTCAATTTTGTATAAAAGCTTTTGAGGATTGTAAATATGAAAATTTATATAATAAATGTTAATCACCATAAATTCCCAGATTCTATTTTTTCTTTTTTTTTTTAAATTAAATTTGCATACAAACAAAAAACTAGTATAATACAGTCAAAAATCGCCAAAACTAGGAAAAAATACAAAAAAGTCGCCAAAAGTAAATTTTGTTTAGTTTTTGTTATTTTTTATTGACATAAAATGAAGATCATATATTCAGTTAAAAAACTAAAATTAAGTACACAAGTCTATAAGATCGTACACTTCAGCCTCATCAATTTCATTACTGGTGTTCTGACCTGCATACATACTATTAGAATTAAAAAGTGACTAAGACCAATAAAGATGGTGTCGAAATGGCATCTTATTTTGACAATTCGAGCTTATTTGTTTTGATTGTCCAGCAGGCGAATTCAACGTGTACATGAGCTTGACGTAATATTCGCCGTCATATCTAAATTATTTGATTTTCCATCCAGCATCGTCGGTGTGACACATACAAACACACTTTCACTAATACTACCACAATGCTTGATGAGTATTTTGAGCAATGTATTTGGGCCTTTAGTGTTTTGCTAAGAATGTTTGACATTTCGACCTATAAGCACTAACAATGCAATGCAAAAACCTATCTTGTTTCTGTTGTTTTTAGACTGTTGTAGTTCCGACACCACTTGTAGTTGAATTTGCCTTGATAGTGACCAGGGCTGTCAGATATGGCGATTTCTCGCCAAACGTGGCAAATTTAAAACGTGTTTGGTGGTGGGATTTTCCATTTGGCGACTGGTGACATTTTTCTACCTACTAAAAACTCAAGACTTGACTCGAAACGCCTGCTGATTTTTTGCAGAGTTTTGTGTTTAATAGAAAAACATAGGCATAAATGGGCAAAATGTCAAAATGTGTTTATTTGAAAATTGTTTCCTTTTTAAATATTTTTGATTTTAAAAAATTTTATTGATCAAATGATCAAGGCGAATTCATAAAGGTGATATTTTCGAGCCATCTGTTTAATGTTTATTTCCTTTTGTGTATACTGAATGTCAAGCGTTGTTTACATTTTATAAAAAAATTTGTTAAAATTTAATATTCAATAAAATTATAAATTCTTGAAAAAAAACTTATTTAAATGTTATAAAACAAAAAAGTGAACATAAAATATAAACACAAGGATTTTAAAAGGCGTAAGTCTGAGTTCATACGGCTCTTTCTTTATTGAAAAGATTGCTACTTAATAGGCGAGAGGGGCGAGGGGAAAATAAACGAGTACACACATGCCTGTACTGTCTTTACGTTTCGCTTTCTTATTCGTTGTTTAATTTTGTTTTTGTTTTCATACGCACGACTATACAAAATAAAAAACATGGCGTCGACATGACATGAATCATTTGAACACCAATTCATGTTCAAAGAAGAAAAAGAAAGAATCTTTTCAATAACGAAAGAGCCGTATGAACTCAGACTAAGGAATAAGTCGAGCCGCAATAAATTTGCAATACAAAAAAAAATGTATCTTGTATATTTTATAAACAAATAATTTTGACATTCACTCTAACCTTTTACAAAAACAAAATACAGAGTATTTTTTTAAAAAAAAGGGATATCTAGAATAACTCTATCTCATGATGCGGTCACCTGTATGATTTCGCCTTGGCCATGATTGATATGAAGAAAACGTATGGCAGAAAAATCAATAAAACAAGCAACAATAACAATCAAGATGGCATTTATTTACGTTGCAATACTGCAGTGATGTCAGACATCGTTGAGAAAACAATTGTTTTTACAACGCTGTTTAAACAAGAACAAAATATCGACCACAGCAGTCTTCACGATCAAAATTCATGTGTAAACACGAAATTGTTTTAACTTTGTTTTAATACAAAATTTATAAAAGCGGAAGAAATTATTTGTAGTTTTTTATCAAATAAAAAAATTATTTAAAAAGTATTAAATTTTAATAAATGTGGTAATTGAATTAATTATTTTTTTGTTGAAAGAAAATTAAATATATAATTTTGATTTTGATAATTTTTTTAATTAAAATTAAAAATATCATTTATTGAAAAAAATATTCAAAATATTAAATTTTTAAAATTTTTAGAAATCAGTATTATCATTTTGGTAATAAGTGCAAAATCAACAAATGGGTTGCTTGATTCTATGAATTTGGTGATAAAAGACAATTTTTAATGTTTTTTTTGCGAACTATACAAAATAGATATTGTTGTGAAGAAAGACTACAACCAACAAATTATTTGTACATTTTACAAATCATTTGTATGACACGTGTGTAAACACACCTGTGTAAACACAGTCAACATCGCTACACACTATGAAACATTGTGTTTGGAAACATAAAATATCAAAAACTTTTAATATTTGAGCAACCAAAAAGGTTACACGGATTTCAACCAGAAACATTTCTATACACATACTAACATTAAGTGAAACA
Source organism: Pollenia griseotomentosa (assembly GCA_963931875.1). Taxonomy (NCBI): domain Eukaryota; kingdom Metazoa; phylum Arthropoda; class Insecta; order Diptera; family Polleniidae; genus Pollenia; species Pollenia griseotomentosa. The sequence continues at coordinate 16,327,874 of OZ007561.1, forward strand.
AGCCCATGTTTCGACTAATGTTTCCTCGTCTATGGGCACCATTATATTGTGGAATGAAAAAATTGGTACAATTGTACCATTTTTGGTACAATCGATTTTTAAAAAGTACGGTATTTACCAGAGTACGGAGAGTGCTCGAATTAAACTCGCTCGCGAGCGAGTTTTATTTTCCATATTAGAAAGAATTATTCTTTTCTGCTCGCGAACGAGTTTTATTTTTAAGAGTCGAAAAATAAAACTCGCGAAAAGAATTCTAACTTTAAGAGTCAAAAATAAAACTCAACTCGCGATTCGAGCCGAAAAGAATTTTCGCGAGTTTTATTTTTGTGTGTAAATTTTTTAAGCTAAAATTATGTTTTTCTTGTTTATTTGCTTGTGAATGCCCAGCGGGAAAAAGAAGGAGTACGGATCCCTTCTATAAGGCCTCTGTACCCCTTCTTTTGGATGTACAAGGCCTGCTCGCTCCATTCCATACTCATATCTTTTTTACACACGTTGTCATTGCGAAGTAGGCTTTCCGCTCTCGCTTCTTTAGCAGGTACATAAGAATGGCAACGGGATAAAAAAAAACATTATTTTGCTTGTGCAAAAACACAAAACAAAAAATGTTACTCCTTCTCTACTCCCTTCTCATAGAAGCGAGTGTGGAAGGTGTATCTTATCTTTTATACCAAAGAGCCGAGCCCTTCTATGAGGCATTCTTTAGCAGTAAGATAAGAACAGTAATTGAATCAAAAAAAATTTTAAGCAGGCCTTCAAAAAGGCCTGGAGTAAGAAGGTCTTCTGTGTTTTCCCGCTGGGCAGTATCACATGCCTGTATATGTTTGTGTATGAACATCACTTTTATAACCCTTTTCCACACGTCTTGCCTTCCCTTCTTTTCTTAACAAATAACTTCGCACAAGCAAACAGTAATTTTTTTATATGAGTTGCTCGATTTCAACTCGTTTGTGCTCGTTTTCTGCTCGAATTAAATTTGTACTTACGAGTTGAAAAATAAAACTCGTAAGCACAAATTTTAAAACAAGTCGTTTTATGCTTACGAGTCGAGCAGAAAAATCTTACGAGTCGAAAAAATTTGTGCTCGCGAGCTTAAAAATAAAACTCGCGAGCATAAATTTTAAAACGAACGAATTGACTCGAATTGTGCTCGCGAGTAGAATTTTTTCCTACCCTGGTATTTACCATTGTTAAATTACTAAAAGGTGGCTCAGTAAGCCAGCTGTTCATTGTTTGCTTGTATTTGTTTATGTATCGATCTTGTCAAGTGGGTTGTGGTTTTGTTATTAACTTGTCATAGTTTTATTTGTTTGTCAAAATGTGCGTTCGTTTACTTTTCCAGTAAAATCTCAGTAAAATCCAGTAGCTGAGCAATATGAAAATTTTACAAATTTATTTGTACGCGAACACATTTCGGTAAAATCCAGTACAAATTTGTACAAATTTTGGGGTAAACGAACGCAGCTAATGTGTATTGAAATTTTTGTTTTAAATTTTTCTGTATAGGGGTTACTTCGTTCAATGAGAACAGGTGAATAGATTTTTTCAATAGTATTTTTATCATTTCTATATTAAGATAAACAATTTTTTACCAAATCAAGAGAAATCCACGATGTTCACATTAAGCTTCTTGTGACCGGACTGGCGGCATGCCATAACGTCCAGTGCCATAGTGTCCATGGACGCTATGACACTCTAAAAAGTGTCACAATGTACATCAGAGCAGTGTCATAATGTCCACAACTTAACTTATAACCAAAAATATTAAAATGTGGAAAATTTGTTTTAAAATACCGTTAAAATTTCAAGTGATTATCAAAACTTAAGAAAAAAATTATTATTTATTGATAGAAATTTTTTACAATTCCAAGGTTTGGCTTTTCTTACAGACTATGAACAAATTTAAGGCAGGTTTTAGAAAATGTGTTTCCTAATGCGTCATTAAAAGGTTGCTGGTTCCATTACTGTCAAGCTCTGAGACGCAGAGGTCAGAAGATAAGCAGGTTTGGAAATTTAATAAAAAGAAATAAAGACTGTGGTAATTGGTACCGAAAAATCCTAAGTCTGCCATTGTTGGCTTCGCTAACTAAAGCTTCTCCTCTATGGTATAACAAACACCGGCTTCGCTAACTAAAGCTTCTCTGCACAGCCGGCCTTCGGCCGGACGCAAGGATTTTTTCCTCTATGGTATAACAAACACCGGCTTCGCTAACTTTTTTACAGATTCTTAGGCCGGTTTGTTTTATTGAAATTGTATTGGCAATAGAATTTTCATATTTCAAAAACGCTCTTACATATTTAGGTAGCTCAGTAATTGTTATACGACTCTTACAGAGAGTCGCAAAGCTTCATTCCAAGATTAAAAGACGAGCGTGTCAAAAAATAAATAAAAAAATATTAAATAAAAAAAATTTTGATGTTTTTGTTTTTGTTACTCGTCAGATAATCATCAGAAGATTCGTTAAGGAGTTGTCTATTAAACATAATCGTCTTACAAACAGCCTATACTAGCTGGGTAGTATCGAAAATCTAATTTAGAAGTCGCAAAAAAATGCTTTAACACAAACTTTTTAAGAAAACTAACTACTTTTTAGGAAAGTACATTCTATATTTTGTTATTAAATCTTCACTTGAAGTCCATTCCTACATCTCCTCTTCGAACAAATTAAGAGATGAAAGCATGGAATTGTAAGTTTCTACTTTCAGTCTGTTCCAAAGTTTATTTTTAATCAATGCTAATTCCGAAAACACTTGTTTAGCTGAAGCACTACTGTTCAGCATTTTCAAAAAGGTTAAAAAAGTGGCACAAAACAGTTAAAAATAATACAAAAGGGTAATACAAAATGGTCGCGAAGGGTATCAAGACCGTCGAAAAAGTGTCAAATTGATACTTAAGTATCACAGCGGTAACGCTGATAATAATCACAGTATAATCTTTAACTGCCCGTCTATACCAGAGATAAATGTTGCGACATATATTGCGTTCAATGTCAAAATTATGTTATCTCTAATGTAGACAGCAATTTTTTTGTTGCAATATAACACAGAGTCTTCACCTGAGATAATATCTGATATAATATGTGAGAGAACGTCGGCAGAATGAGAGAACAAATTTCTTCATATTAATCTTAATCTTAAACAAGGGGAACACGTATCTTATAAGATTTCATAATCGAATGATTCTCGCACAGTAAACTTGTCGTTTTTATTCTTTTTTTTTAGTTTTTTATTGTTTTTTGTTAAAAATATTGTTTTTTTAAACACTTATCACAAGATTTTCACTATTTGTACAAAAAAATTTTACATTTTAATGAATGCGTCTTATTATTGTTTTTTATGTATGCATGTATGTGTATTTTTGACAGCTCATCTTATAAGATAGTTGTTATAAGATCTCTCATAACAACTGTCTCATAATATATATTATAATATTAATATTAACACTATTTGAGAGTCCACACGTAAGATAATACTCTCTGCGATTGAATTTGACGTTTGCTAATATAAAAATCTTATATATTATCTCAGGTGGAGACCCTATGTAATTGTTAGTCCATTTTTGTTGACAATTATTGCTAACATAAAAGTTCAAGTTTGGCTGTCAATTGAAAATAAGAAGCAAAAAAGAAAAAAAAAATAGAAGCAAATTGTGTGGGAAAGAAATTAAGTTTGTGAAATTGTAGCAAATTATAATTGCAGTAAAAGAATTAAATAAACACTAAAATAAAATTGCAAAAATTATTTAAATTAATATAATTGTTTTCTTATTCGATCTTTATTATTTAAATTTATATTAGTTTGTTTTAGCTTGAGTTCTTTTTTATATAAAAATATAAATTTTATTTTAACAAAAAAAAAAAAAAAATAATATAATAAAAACTAATATTTTTATATAAAAAAGAGCTCAAGCTTAAACAAATTAATATACATTTAAAAAATAATATATATATTAAAATAAAATATTAATAAATATAATTTTTGCATGATGGCGTCATTTTTACACTGCTCCTTCTTCCTTGATTTCTTTAAAATTATGAGTTAACATTAATACGTTTTCCCATGCCTTTAACCAGGGCTGTGGAGTCGGAGTTAAGGTTTTTGTGCCGGAGTCGGAGTCGTAGTACCCACAAAAACTCGCGACTCCGACTCCAACATTTTTCGGCATAAAAACTTTCAAATATTTTATAAAAATACAAAATTTTTAAGAGATTCTGCTTTAAAAATTTTGAAGTTATAAGTAGGTGAGTTTCAAAAATTGAGATAACAATTGATTTTGACAAAACTTTTAACACTTTATGAGAATAAATATATAGATTGTATCAAAGCATGTCTTTTTCTATGTTTTTATGAGTGTAGGTGGTAACAAAACTGGTTCGATTCACTCACCAGACATTTTCAAAACTATATCTTTGCATTTTCTGTAACAAAACTCGCTGGTTTACTGTTTTAACCTTTCGGTTTGAAGTGCGTCAAGGTATTGTTGATGAAATACAGTCGAATTAGGGAATTTAAAAATGGAAATTTGTAAACAAGTTCGCTTGGATATATTTGTTTTTTATAAATCTTATATTAAAAAATGTTTATGTTGCGATGTTCATATTCATATATGACTGGAAATCTGCTGTAGCTTCTGTGTCGAAAACACTAAGTGAACTACATTTTTAATTACAAGTTTCAAAGTTAATGATAATAGAAATAAAAGAAAAAGGAACTCGGCAAAATACATGAAATTGTTCTAGATATAATTCCCATTAATGTGGGGGTTAACTCGAAAAATTATTAGAGAATACTTTTATCTACTCACTTTGGGGAAAATTAGAGAGAAAATAAACACATGCAATATTATATTGTTAGCTTGGACAATTATAATATTGATAAACTATGGGACGGAAAAACTATGGCGAGTACACTGAAGAAAAATTTCAATTTTTTTTTTTGTTAGAAAAATGGAAAAAAGGAAAATTACACTCTTATTGACGTGAACGGAATTTTTTTTAAATAAAAGTAAAAAGTACAAAAGTAAAAAAAAAAAAATTATGTAATATCATTCTTGGAAGTAATTGATATTTTTCAAGATGCCAAATAAACGCTGTTAAAAGTGAATTAATTGATTATTTAATTGTCACATCATTTTTACATTCTTTTTTAATATTTTTTTGTATAGAATTAATTTTGAATTTTCTATTGAAAAACGACGTTTTAAAAAAATTAATACAGTCGAACTTCCATAACTCGAATCACCATTATCCCAAAAAAAACTTCGACTTATGGAGACTTCGAGTTACAGAATTTTCTTGTTGAAAAGAGAATAAATTGCAAAATTGTGTACATTTTGTATTTTTTGTTTAAAACAGGCACTATTTGAAGGCTTCATACCTAAGCATGTAGGTATGTATTTGTAATAAACAAGTTACAATGAAGTAAAATATCGGCATGGTTGGACTTCTAGCTGCTGTAAACCAATTGAGGACTGCTATGTCGATAATTTTGTATATTTGGGTCCTAATCATTTTACTAAAGAGATGAGATACTGACTCTAACGAGTTGATAATTAATTCTTTATTTTTAAAAATCTATGAGACCGTACTAGCTGGGACACCATATTTATTGTCTGCTTCCTTTTTCTTGAATCCAACCTCGACTTCTTTTATAAACTTATATTTCCCTCCATCGACAAACATTATAAAACAAGTTTACTTGCCATGCAATAAACACATACAAATAATTTTAACATATTTAGGCAAACCAAAAGACACACGTAATGTACAAAAAGGGATTTCTCCGAAAAAAGAGCAAAGTAAAATATACAAACCTGCTAAACAAGCAAAAGAAAGCGAAATAAATAAACAAAATAAGCAAAAAACTTCGAGTTATAGAATACAAATTTGAGTATTTGGTTCGAGTTATGGAGAATTTCGAGTTATGGAAGTTCGAGTTACGGAAGAAGAATTGTATGTAGTTTATTGTTTTAGAGTTACTGCCAATCAAATTGGTTCGAGTAAGAGAAAATTCGAGTTAGAGAAGTTCGAGTTATGGGAGTTCGACTGTATTTGATTTAATTAAAACGGAGTTTTTAAGAATCATAGTTGATTATCTTAAAAAGAGATGTAAATTTTAGTACTTTTTGTGAAAAATAACTATATTTTTAAAAGAGTGCCAACCACACTCAATTTGAAGTTTATGAATTGCCAACTCTTTAAAAATTTTAATTTTCCAATCCGATTTTTTTACACTTGGTTAAAGCTTGTTTAAATTGCAACTTTCAGTGGAAAAGTTTTTCCTTGTGTTTGTTGTAACAAAAATTACATTTTTCCACTTTTCCATTTTTCCAACCAATAAAAAAACTGAAATGAATACTCTTATTCTTTTAATTCTACAGGTGGGAGATAAACTACACCAAGCCACACTTTGAAAACTTTAAGCGGCTCATACACTTGCAATAAAATTGTTCAATTTTACGTATTGTACAATTATATCGCCAATGTGCATGTGATATTCGAAGGTGACACAATATATTGACTCTTGATTTTTATTGCACAACGAAAAGAAAATGAAGTGTGTTGGCAACATTGTACAATGCTGTTTATCTTATTCCAATAGGTTATGTTCACCTTTTTATTGAATAAATGAAACCATTGTGCGACTTATTGCATTATATAGGACAAAATTTAAATAATGTGGCGAATACCATATAAAATAATATTGCAAGTGTATGGGCCGCTTTAGAGCAGACCGCAAAAACATGTTGAAAGTCACAAATACTTCTATTTCTGTAAAGAGTTGCCGTTGTTCGAATATTTTATATGACTTTAATATGTTTTTTTATGTCGGTGATATCCTTAACAAAATTACGTTATATAAGGTAACATACAGTTACGAAAGTAACTTTAGTTAAGAATTAGTAGTAATTATTAATTAAGAATTAGTTGTGTTTGTTAGTTATCTTGTATTCATTACGGTGGTTAAAGTGACTTAGTACTAAATAAAGTTGTATAAATTGTAAACAGTGTTTAAAGCGTTGTGATTATTTATTTTTATTGAAATAGCAATAAAGAAATCGAAACGGTTTATTATAAAGGAAATAAACCGAAAACGTTATTGAAAGGCAGTAACGTAACAATACCTTTACTTTCTTTACCTCCCAAGATGGTACTGTTCAATCTCTTGAGACAAAAAGTACCAAGTCCAACAACAAAAGGGGTGCTATTACCCGAAAATAATATGTACAAGGCTTCCAACAATTTCTTTTACCTTAATTTTCTCTTCGAAATGTGTTACACACACGGCGCATCTGCATGTTTAAATAAAAATTGTCTACAACTTCAGTGGTAAACCACTGAAAGCAATTTAATATCTAAATATTTCAGTCAATACTGAACGAATCGGAATTATTTTTTCAGTATTGTAAAGCATTCCTTTGAGTTTCGCAATATTGAAAAAATAATTTCGATTCGTTCAGTATCGGCTGAAATAAAATTGCTTTCGAATCGAGAAAGTACTCGATCACGACTGCCAGAATCAGGCCCCTGTAGCTCGTTTCTGTATTTCTCGCATCGTAAAATTTCTTACATGAAGTGTGAAACAAAAAATTCCATCGTTTCTCGATTTATGAGATAAAAGTGTTTCTGTATTTGAATGCGAAAACAGACACAACAAATTCTGTTTATACTGGAATATTTCCAGTAATTAAGTGTCAAATAAAAGCGAAACGTCAACAAAAGAAATAAATATAATAAAAACAGGGCTGCCAGATTTGACGAGTTATCGTCATCTCGACGATTCTTTGTTCCGATATTAACAAAGTGACGTTTTGATGATTTTTTCTAAAAAAGTGACGAAAGCAAAAACAAAATCAAAAATATTTTATAATTTTGTTGTTACTTTCTATAGAAATTCATCTTGAATTTTTAAATTTCAAACACTTCTATTTTGTGGCGTTGAAAGTTGAAAAAAAAAATAATAATATGAATGTCTGTAGAAAGCAACAACAAATTTATAAAATATTTTTGATTTTATTTTTGCTTTTAACCGGGCGCCAGGGGGGTGGATTTAAGCTACAAGGACATGGGGGTTGGGTCATAATGACCCACTTATTAAACTCGAGGTTTTTTGCTATATTTACGAAAAAATATATACAATTTAGATTGAATCTAACCTTATTAAGGAAATAAAACATGACTTTGTTAAAAAATAACATATTTACTTTTATTTTTAAACAAAAAACATTTTATATTAAAAAAGTTAACAAAGAAGGCTTCTTCTAGCTTAAATATAATAAACACTTATTTTTTTATTAGTCTTTAAATTAAATTGACATTTTTATGCCTTTATGACTAATTAATGCTTATAAAAAAATAAGAAAAAATCATTTTGAAGGATCATCGAAGGATCATCATATGCAAGATACATAAAATACAAATGGCGCAAAATAGCTACGTTGACTGTGGGGATGGGTCATATTTACCTTTTTTAACTTTGAGCACGTGTTACTCGAAGTACAATCGTCATGCAACTGATTTGAAATTTATAACATTCAGAGATATTCAATATCACCAGCTACTGAGAAGAGCGTAGAGAAGAGAAGTACATTTTTAAAACCACAATCCATTCGAAAAGTGACGGGTAATTTTGACCCATCCCCCCCGGCGCCGGGTTAATTTGTTGGCGTTGCGTTTTACACTATAAGCCCTTTATGCCCGTAATTTCTACAAATAGGTATCTAGCTCTGTATAATGTGTATAATTTCGAGCGAAAGTAATGGACCGACCTGGCTTATTTTGAACATTTAATACTTCTTATATACATATACAAAATATGATTGATATTTGATATTCTTATCTTATACATATGTACACTTTTGTGCCAAAACCATTATTCCTTTTTCAAAATGGATAGCTTCTTTCACTCGTTATTAAGTAGCTTTCTTCCATAAGAACTTCGATAACTACTTTTTTCTGGATGTATTAAGATAAAGAAATGACTTACTTTTGAATTTGTTCTTTTTGGCACAACCCTTGTAAAATTCATTTGTTCAGTAGAATTGTATGTAGTGCTTTTATGTGTTTCTGATTACTTAACATACTATTTTGTAGGCGAAGATTTTACTGGGTCTTTACCCGTTTATTTATGAACCGATTTTTTTAATTTTAACTACAAGGTATTCTACTAAGTCTATTTCAGGTAAAAAAGAAAAAGATTATAGGAATAGGTAAATTAAAGATTTATATCTCAAATATTAAATAATAATTATTAAATACCCATGAACTTTAACTACACTCACAATATTATTACAGTAACGGACTGTAGTTTATTTAAGAAATATTCCGTTCAGTCATTTTTAAATAAATAAACATTTAAAATTCCAAGCAAATTTCTTTTTAACTGATTCTAACAGTTATTCAAAAAACTAAGTGCATATTAATACGGATTTTCAGTTGCAGTTAATATTGTCCGTTGATTGAGTTAAATTCTTCTTTATGAAAATAAAATGAAAATGTAATTTAAAATAACGAAAAGTTCATTTAATTTTTACTGTCAAAAATTCAACCGCGAATTCCGTAAAAACAAATCAATATTCAGTTATCTTATATAAATTAATTGTCAAAAAATTAACTACATATTCCGTAAAAACAAATAAATATGCAGTTATTTTATAAAATTTTACTGTCAAAAATTCAACACCATATTCAGTAAAAACAATTAAATATTCAGTTATTTCATATAATTTTACTACCAAAAATAAATTTTTACTTATCTTTACAAAATGAATTGCTTGTTTTGTGTAAGCAATTCCCATTTTCTATTTGTTAAAATAATTTAGTTAAAAACATCAAATTTTAAAAGTAAAATAATTACGAAGCCATATCGGTCATGCTGCTGGTGTCTTATAATTGAGAGTTCTTCTGTAAACAACGTGGTCGGTACAACAAAAGTAAAACAAACGTGTGTAACTGGGTAAGTAAATAAAAATATTCTCCCTCTCTCGCTTATAAGAAAAACAAGCGGACAGGTGTCTGTCTGGTATTTTTTAGAAATTCGGCTCTTTTGTGGAGTAAACGAAAATTTAATAAAATAACTGACTATTTAATTGTTTTTACTGAATATGGGGTCAATTTTTTGACAGTAAAATTTTAATAAATAACTGAATATTTAATCGTTTTTACTGAATATGGTGTTGAATTTTTGACAGTAAAATTTTACAAAATAACTGAATATTTATTTGATTTTACGGAATATGGTGTTGAATTTTTGACAGAAAAATTAAATGAACTTTTTGTTAAAAATAAATGAAAAATAGGTAGACCGGTTTTTAAATGAACTTTAATTTATTTTATATTACAATTTCAGTTAATTTTGCGTACAGAATATTGTGAGTGTATGTTTTTGTTTGATTATTTTTTAATAAAAGTCGAAACAAATTTGTTTAAAATTGATTTTAAATTGCACGATTTTTAAAACAAAAAAGACGATCTTTTTTATTTTTTTCTCATGAAATTGACGATTTTGACACAAATTTATCTGGCAGCACTGATTAAAACCAAAACAAGAAAAGGCTAACAAAAATTTAAACTAACAAAATATAACAATTGTTTTTTGTTTATTTTCATCATATATATTATGCATTTATCATTTATATTCCTTCTATTTTTTTATTTATTAAAAAAAAATAGTATACATATAAACATATTTTAAATTCAAAATATCTACATTTTGTTTTTCTCGCCACCAATTTCAAATGTGACTTATTTTGACAGTTCTTGAAAGAAACTTTTCGCAAAATATTGTTATAGAAACACTTTTTCTCGCATCCTGCCAATAATTGCTGGAAACTTATTTAAATGACAGATAATTCTCGCAAAAAAAAGATACAGAAACACTTGTGTGAGAAAAACCATTTTTTGTTTCATTTTTCACTGTTTCTGTCCCGATTCACTGGTTTCAGTCGGAAAATTTTACGATGCGAGAAATACAGAAACGGGCTACTGGTTCCAACAGTATAAAAAACGTATTTTGAAAATGATGTGAATTGGTGTAGTTTACCCCTCCCCTACAGAACAATTGTTACATTTTTTAGCACTGTTTGCATAATTTTAATAAATTAATATAACTTTCAAAATATACTAAAGCTACATGAATAATTTTCCTGGTGGTCTATGGTGAATTGCAAAACAAGTTCGATCCCATATGGATTGTAGCAAAACTCGTTCCTTTCTTTCGAAACTTCGTAGCAAAACTCTTTAGTTCTAAAATTAAACCTATTTTTTTCTACATTTCAGTTGGCTTAAATTTGTCAACTGTTGAGTTATCAATCAAGTATGGCATAACACTTCAGAATCAAAATTGTTCAACTAATTTGGTCCATTAAATCGGGCACTATATGTTTTTTGCATTTTACCAAAATTCGAAAAAGTGTAACGAACGAGTTTTGCATCTCACCTACTCCTATGTAAATAACTATATTAAAGCTCAATGCCGCACGTGTTAAAATTGCAATACCGATTTGAAATTTAAATAGAATCTTTTTTTTTGCTATATTTAACCATTCAAAAGGTAAATCATTAAAAAAAGAGTTTAAAGTCAAATAAAGACCAGTCTCATATACACTGCGAATCAAAGGAGTCGGAGTCGGAGTCATACTTAAAAAATTTCAGTGGATGGAGTCGGAGTTACCACTTTTTCTTGACGACTTCACAGCCCTGCCTTTAACATAAGCTGAGCATTAAGAAATATTGCTCTGTTATTCTGCCGACGTTATTGCCAACTTGCTGAGATAATTATCTTTAGTGTAGACCTAGGGTTAAATAAAATTCAACACTGATTACTTTTCAAAACTTTTATTTTCAAAATATATTCTAAAATTGTGTGCGTAAAGTGCTTACTCTGTGCATGTTTTTCATCTATGTATGTATTTATTTGTTTGTTTTTTTTTAGCAAAAACGGAAATATAATACAAACAACAAATTAAAATTAAGTTCTAATTCGGGTTTTCATTTCCTGTTTCCTATTTTTTTATGCAAATTTTTGATTTTTACGCTTTTACTTTTAACTACAGGATCGTATTTGCACCAATTTAGCTTTTTAAATGCTACTTATTATTTTTTTTATAACAATATATGGAAATATTTGTACATTTAATTATTTTTTCAAATTTATATTATTTTTTTTTTTTATTTTTAATTTATAATTATCAATAAAATTATGGCCCCGCTATTCCACAAGTGTTTTAAATATTAAAGTTCACTTCTTAAACTAAGTTATTTCTTTTTTATTTTATTTGTTAAATACATTTATGCAAATATGAATAAGCAATTTACAAGTTAAAGTTGTTTATTAAATTAATTTAAATATTGAAACCCTTATTTGGTAGTTTTATAAATAACATCTTTTTTTTAGAGAATTTAAACCAAGTACATAATACTTAAAAAACAAAGTTTTATTTTTCTAAAACCAATTAATTTATTTTTACTTTTAATTGTTAACATTTAAATTAAGTGTGAAGAATATAAAATATTTTTTTTTTTAGTAATTTGCTGGAAAGTTAGTAAATTACTTTAAAATGTTGGAATTTTATTTTAATTAATTTAAAGGTGGGAATTCATATAGTATTAAAAATAAAATATATCAAAACAAAAATAAAGTAATAAAACATAAAATCTAAACTAAGAAAAAAAAAACCAACTTTAACTTGTAAATTGTGTAAGTTATTTTGTAAAATTATCTATATAGTATATGTTTATATAAAATATGTAAACTAATTTTTTTTTATTTAACAGAAATCTATGTACATACATATACATATATTATATTAATTATGTATGTACATTTATTAAAAATAAATGACTATTTTGCTACTCATTTTTTATAGGTTAAGAAATGTTCAAAATGTTTTAAATACATAAAATGTTACAGAAAACAATTTCGTTTACACTAATTTAAAGTGATTTCTTTGTAATTCCTTTAAAGTTGTTAAGATTTAAAAAAAAAAACATAATCCGGCAAGGAAAAAAATATTCAAAATTTATTGAAATTGGTAAACGTTATTACACTATTTGGAATTCTTTTCGAAATGTTCCAATTATATTTCAAATAACTATTTTTAATTATATTTAAGAAGTTTCCCATAACGTTTAAACATTTTCAGTTTTACATACAGGCATGTTCAAAAAATCACAAGATTTTAAATCACTTGTAATTTTTAAATCACAATTGTGATTTAAGGGTGTTTTAAAAATCACAAAAGTTTTAACTTGGCTTAAAATGGTGAAAAATAAAATAACTGGTTTAAAATCACAATTATGAAAAAAGTTTTTTGTCCAGAACACCTTTCTTGTGATTTCAAATCACCTCCACAAAAAGTGATTTTCAGAACATGCCTGACACTTCGAAAAATCATTTTAAATTTTTTTTTTAATTTTTACAAGTTTTAAAATGGTATTCACCCCTATTATAAAAGTCGTTGTCGTTATCGACGTCAATTTTCGGGTATGTGATGAAAATCGATTTTGGAACTGAAACGATTTTTGATACATTTCCTTTTATTTTCTGTATATGGGTATTTCCACAAGAAAGTCTACGTTTCTTAAATAATAATTCGCTTGTCTGCAGGAATGAAACCAGAGTCACTGGCGGCAATCGAACCCGCAACCCCGGCGCTGATAGACTAGCTCACTACCAGCTAGCCTACCGGGGCACTATAGAATACACATTCGAATTAATATGACAATTTTTAATTTATATATTATTATATTATTTAATTTTTTTGTATTTTGGTGTAAAGCGCAAGTAAGTGAAAGAAAGGAAAAATTTGAACAACATGGGTCTAAAATACAAGATTAATTGCTTGGTGGTGTAACGTGACGTTTCTGTGGAAGTGCCCATGTATTCTTTTAAGTAATTGAAGTTTTTTTTTGAACAAAAATTTAAAACTGTAATTCAGAAATTGATTTTAAAATTGCTCGAAATTCATAACACCTTTTAAAAACGATCGTTTTGAAATCGATCGATTTTGATCACATACCTGTATGAGTTCTTGTCACAGCAAGTCAATGACTGCATCAGTTCGACGTTTATCGAAAATCTGACAACAAAAAAAAAAAAACCAATTTAAAATTAAAAAGCACTTGATTTGAATTCACGTAATTTTCAGAACATACCTGTATATCGTTAGTTTAATTAAGAAAAGATGTATCTAGCACAAAAAGATTTTTTAAGTTTAAGACATGAAACTTGATCAAAAAGAATATATGAAAAAGCTCATGTATAGTTTTAGAACATATAAAGGAAAGGTCCTACATTTCTTATAGTTCTAAAAAATATCCATAAGCTTTTGACATTAAACGTCTCAAACTTTTCTAAATTAAAGTAACAATATATACTTTTTAACTAAATTTTTTTTTTAATTTTTTTGGAACGTCGCAGAATTTCCGGTCGACTAAAACAGGGTAATTTCTACTCGACGTCGACTTAAAAGCGCCGTAGAAAATACCAAGTGACTGCCAATAGTAATCGATTTTTGTCAATAACGACTAAGAAAATATAATTATTGTTGCGTTGATATCGACTTTTATAAAAGGGGTTATTACAAGCATCCGAAGATTATTTAGAAATTTATCTGCTGGAGGATAACTGTTTATCTGAATTCGAAAACAAAACTGTTTGATTTATATTCAAAGTAGGTACTTTGAAAGTATTTTCCGTCGAATCAAAATCGTCAACGACTGTGTCGTTATTTGTAATAGATTAAAGTAAAACACAACCTGTGCTCTACAATCTATTACAAAAAGCGACTTAGTAGTTTGCCACAACGACAACTGTAATAAGGAGGATTGTGTACACAACACACTTTCATTAGTAAATTCTTAAACACGTTTTAGAAATTTTAAAATACAATAAAAACATTTTCAAAACATTTCAAAATGTTGTAATTTATATAATAAAAATTTCGTAACAATTTGATTTATGTAAATACAAAAATAAATTTTAAAGTGCAAATAATTTGTTTGTTAAGGTGCAGCAGCATCATCATTTTCCTAATTTGCATAATTATGCTTGTTTTTATGTGGTTTAATTTATAATACATATGTTTTCCTAATTTTTAAACATTTTTATAATTAATAAGTTTTAGTAATTTTTTTCTTTTTGAACATCACAGTGTATTTTTTTATTATATAAATTATTTTTGTTTGTATACATTCTTTAATATATATTTTTTTTAATTACAATGTGCTACAAATTTAAAACACTTTAAAGCGACTTAATTTGGATCCCCAATTTTATCTATTGATCCCCAAGTTAAGGTGTTTTGGTCAAAAATTGTAACACACTGTCATTAAACCAATTTGCTGCCCCTGTCTGATTTCTAATCTATTATATAATGTTAAACTAAAGAAAGAAAATCTTAAAAATTATTTTATAAGAAATATTATTTTATAAATTAAGTTTTAACAAAAACGGGGGAACAGTTTAAAGTGAAAAAAAAAACGTTAGTAACAATCAAGAAAAAAAAACAAAAAGAAACTAAACTGTTATAAACTACTAAAAAACAATTTAACATTAACAATTAAATTAAAAAAAAAAATATAAAACTAAATACATACAATAAAAATTAACAAAACGTGACTTAATGCTCGTTTAAAAGAAAAACAACAGCGATTTTTTTTTTAAATGCTGCAGCATTTTCAAATAAGAAAAGAAAATTTTCAGTATTTAGTAATAATAACAAACTATTCAGATTTCTATCGTAATATAATAATAATGTTTAATTCCTGCTGATAACTTGACCAGTTTTGGCATTAACTAGTATAGTTTTATGGCTTGTAGAAGATGTTGACGATGAGGTCATCGTTGGTTCCTCATTGTTGTTGGCACAGAGCTGGTTTGTTGCACCGCCTGCAGCTCCCTGGCGACTTATACGTCTGCGCAAGCGATCACTTATGTTTTCAGTGATGGCATTTGCTTGTTGTGGTTGGGATGGACGTTGGTTGGTTGGTTCTTGGGTCTCTTTCTTAATCGTCAGACAACCATCAGTTTTGTACAAGATAATTTTTGCACATTTCGGTTGTTTCTGCTCCGTCGTTGAATCTTTTAAGTTTTCATTAACTCTATTTTCTTCATTGTTGTTGTTGTTATTATTATGATTTTGCAATTCCTTTTTAATATTTAAATTGCCTCCCTCTATCTCATCATCTTCCTGTTGCTCCATGCTTAATTCCAATTTATCGTAGCTCGTAAAGAAGGTAACGTCCTTTAATTTTTCAACGCCATTGAAATGCACCCTGGTGTGCTCTTCAATATGTTCTTGCTCTTCAGCGGAATAATCGCAGTGATTACAGGTGTAGGGGAATTTTTGCTGAGAAACGCAGATGTGTTGTTGTATATGAGTTTTAAACTCTTCGGCGTTCGAACTTTCAAATGGACAATGTTCACATTTTTCTTTATTGTCATTAACTGGCGAGGAATTTTCTTGTGGTACGGCTTCTGGTGTTGGTGCAGTTCGAGTTTCATTGTCGTGTGCCAGGTCACCAGTGGCTACAGATGCTGAGGTGGAAGCGCTAATTGAATCTTCAGCTTCTGCTTGATTTATTTTGTTGCGCACTATTCCATTTGGGGAAGGTACTGTCGCCACTTGCCTTGACTCCAATTGTTTTTTCAACAGGGAATTTCCCGCTTCAAAGGAATTACTTTGTGAGCTGGAGGTTATGACCGAGTTTTGGTGATGTTTTATTTGCTGGTGACCTTCATTTAAATCGTGATCCACTACCCATATGGTTTCATGCATATACGGCTTCTTGGTGGCTGTTATATGCATTAATTTCGGCGCTCTATGTACCGAGTCCTCCTTACAATTCTTGTATAATTCATTGCACTTCTCTTGATATTGTGTTGTATGCACATAACGATGGGTTTGTATAATGGACTCATGTATTGCTCGATAATCGCAGTAATCGCAATGATATTTGCGTTTACTATTGTCACTAGAGTTGTATGTTTCATGTTGCCGTAAGTGTTCGTCCAGATCTTTTTGGGCCGTCAAGGGATCATTATGTTTTTGAGCATAACGTGCTGGACACTTGTTGCAATAGTATATCATACGATATTGATATTCGGGTGGTAATTGATTTTGATGATTTTGGTGGGTGTGGGACAAAGCGGAAGAACTTCGTGCCACCGGGGAAGAAGATAAATCAATAGCCAGTGGTGTTGACAAGTTGTTAGAATTCTGTTGGAATTTGAAAAAAAATTCAATTTAAATAAAATAATATTTAAAATTTAGTTATTATTTAGATAAACATAATATTTAAGAGTAAATCGGCCATGTTCTCGAAATCAAAATCGAAGGGAATTGAAATCGATGGAGATTTGAAGTTAATTTTTTTTAAATTCCCGCAGTTATTCCTGATTTAATGCGTAGTTTTGGTAAAGATTAGTGTCGCATGCAGTATAATAAAACGGAATATTTTTATTAACTATCAAAACAGGATCGTTTTTAAAATTCGATTCACTAGAATTCGATTTCCAGAAAACGGCTGAATATCAATATTTTATTTTTATGACAAACAACTTTAGATAGAAGAGATAGTTTAATCTTGATTTTAGAATACAAAATACAATTTTCAAAATCGGGGTTTCGAAGTTTATCGGGCATGTTCTAGTAATCGAAATGAAATGGAATTGAAATCGAACGAGATTTTGACTTCAATTGTTTATAAAATGACAGGGGGTTTTCCTGTTTTTAAGATTTGTTCTTGTGAATATAATTGGAACTCAAAGTTTTAAGTATACAAAAAGGTATATTTTTATGAACTTGCTTTACAGGCTCATTTTCAAAATTTGTTTGATTTTAAATCCACTTCATTTCAATTTCTAATCGTGGAAAAAATTGTATTCACCCGAAATCTTTTTCGCTCGAACAACAGCATTCTATCGTAAATGTAACTAAAATAAATTGGTGACTGAATGCACCGATTGTTGTTAAACTTTGAAGAACTCGTTTTGTATGACTAGAAATCAAACTACTAAATTTCGTAAAGATCGGTCCTTCATTTGCCATAGGCTCTATACAAAGCGAACTTTTAAGTAGACTTTAAAACCGAAACGAATTATAATTTCCAATCCTGGGGGGTTACCGCGTATTTCGATTCGAAGGAAATCATTTACGAATATTCTTACTCTGAGTGGAGGGACATTTTCTTGTTAAAACTGAAATAAAAATGTTTACAATCGGTGCAGTTTTGTTACTAGAATTTTTTCAACGGATTTTCTCGCATTCTTTGCAATAGAATCTGTTTTTTTTATTTGTTAGGTTGCTCCTAAAACGTAATTATTATGTAAAAATAAAAATAACAAAGAATACTAACGCCACTCACATTTTACTTTTAAACAGTTCGCCGCTTCAAATCAAAGTGAACAAATATTGTTATAATGGCAAACAAATTCCCGGCAAAAAAGCATTCACGGAAATTTTTCAAAGTTAACAGAAATTCGGGTGAATAAAATAACGATAGAAATTTTGTGAACAGTGATAATGGCGAATGCAGACCTTAAGGCCGTTGCAGTGAAATAGACCAGAGTCTTCGCCAATTCCGCAATCCTCACACTAATAGACTAGCTTACCACCAACTAGCCTACCTGAGCACCCAAATATGAAATGAAATAATTTTACAAAGTCTATATTTTAATGTTATTTTGAATAAAATAACAGTTATTTTCTGATTTTTATTTTTTCAAGACAAACTAAAACTTATTTTTTGCTTTTTATTTTTTTTTTTGAGTAAAAATAACAGTTATTTTTTAATTTTTCGAGCAACACTAAAATAAAAAAATTATATTTTTTGCTTTAATTTTTTGGGGAAAAAATAATGTTGAAACATTTTTTTGCTTTTTATTTTTTCGAGCAAAAATAACAGTTTTTTTTATTTCTTTCGATCGAAAACAGTTATTTTTTGATTTTTTTTCGATCAAAAACAGTTATTTTTGATTTTTTTTCGATCAAAAACAGTTATTTTTTGATTTTTTTTCGAGCAAAAGAAGTTATTTTAAAAGAATTAATTTTTTTTTAATTATTTCGATCAAAAATAGCAGTTTTTTTATTTTTTCTAATCTAAAAATAATTGTTATTTTTGCTCGAAAAAATAACAAGCAAAAAATAACTTTAATTTTTGCTTAATAAAATAAAAATAAAAATTTTAAAAAGCAATATATTTGATCATACACTATTTCGTAAGGATTAATATGGTATACTTGAATAAGTTTTCCGATATTTACTTCTATATGCTATTGAAATGTTTAATACATCAATACATAACACACATTAAGCATTCCGTTTTGTATAAAGCTTCGTTCTCAATGGCAGCAACATTTTTATTTGGTGTCCACAATAAAGCAATAATTTTTTTAGTATGAAAATATTTTGCCCAAAACAATATTACGTATTGATTATTATTTTTTAAAACATTTTGTTAAAATTTTCCTTCAAAACCAAAGTATAATTTCAAAACTAAATACAATTTTTATAAACATCATTTATATTTATTAACTATTAAAAAAACTAAGTTAAGTTTTTGTTCAAAAATTTAAAGGAAAATATAGGAAATATTTTGGGAAGAAATAAGATAAAATAAGAAAAAAACGAAAATGTTGCTGTCAATGTGAACGAAGCTGATAATTTTTTGTCATGCCAAACGTCAAAGACTTTATAAAAAAAAACTCTAATATTTTTGTCAGCGTTTTTTTTTATATGAAATTTGAAGTTTATTATCACAAAAAATGTCAGGTGAAGACCCCATCTTAAGAAGGTAAAATATTCAATTTGTAGAAAAATTTAAAATATACATATATGTAGAATATAAAATTTCTTACCTTATTTTGAGTCACTGAAGCCATTTGTACAGCCAAACTAAAATTCATATTAATATCATTTCCATTGGCTATTGATGGATTTGAAGCGGCCAGTATTTGATTCTGTTGCATTTGATGTACCGTACGCATATGAGAACTTAAATGTTGTTTTTTGGCACATACAAATGTACACATGCGACACTCATATTGTGTAGGTTTGTGCAACGAAATGTGATAATTCATTTGGGATTTACTATCACAAATGTACGTGCATAATGGACACTTTTGCTGTTTCGATTTGGCATTTTGTTGTGGGGAGGAAACTCGATTTGATTGGGAATTCAAATTTGATTCTAGCAGCTGAGCTAGATTTGAATTGTTTGCAGAAGGCTGGATTGATAGCAAATTGGTATTATTGTTGTTGCTATTATTGTTATTAGAATGATTTGAAGATGATACTCGGGTAATTTCAATTTGATCATTTTGCTGTAATTGCTGCTGTAAAATCAATTCTTCAGTCATGGTATTAATGGCTTTAAGATTATTATTTTGATTTGCCACTGCAGCAGCGGCGGCAGCTAAATATGCCACAGCAGCAGCTTGTAAATCTTGTGAGGCATTCGCTGCATTTAACGCCGATGCAGCTGATAAAGGAGATTGTAATAAGCTGTTTGGCGCTTCCGATTTTAATACATTATTAAGTGTTTTAAGATGATTATTGTTGTTGATAAGTACATTATTAGGGTTATTATTTTGATTCTGTTGTTGCTGCTGCTGCTGTTGCTGCAAAGCTCTTAAAGTCAAATTATAATTACTATTAGCATTATTGCTATTGCTATTATTACTATTGGTTTCATTTGATGCTCCATTTACTAAGGGTTTATAAACTGGAGGCGCATGTCGATCATTCGATGCAGTACGATCAAGGGTTTCGATGTTGATAACGCCAGCGTGTTTCAAACGACAATGACGCTGTAAATTTTTAAAAATAAAAAATATGTACATAAGTTATTTTGCACAATTTTGTTGTTTCACAAAACAAATTTGTAATTCAGTTTTGTTTAGAATGAATTTTTTTTTTTATTTAAACAAGTATGAGTAAAATGATCACACTGCACCAAAAACCCCTTTTAAATGATTCTTCAGTTCTTATAACACACATAATAATAAAAAAAACAACAACATGAAATTAATAAAACAAATCTTTACAAAAAGACTGACACCATATTTAAGCGAATATATACAAAAATAACACCATAGCCCTTGATATTACAATTTAAGTTTCAAAAATATTAAAAGATGTGTACATTTTTTTTGAAAAAGTCATAATTAATTTCAGTTCTCAATAATAAAAATAAAAAATTTACTCCTCAGCTTTTAATTTCGTATGTTTTAAAAATTTTGAAGAAGACACAATAACACACTTATTCAAATTTGCTTATGACTTTTTCATTTGTATTTTATAAATTTTCAATTCCAACTTCCAATGTTAAATTTGACTTTAAAATTTAAATTTTAACTTACTGTTTTTTAAAGATCTTTGGAATTCTGGTATTAATTAACAATTTTATAATTCTTAATCGGGCATGTTCTAGAAATCGATTTAAAATCTAGCAAATTTTAAAAAGAACACTGCAATGAAAGTTCATAAAATTGATCCTTTTCATCTACTTCATTCTTTGTGTAACAATTATTTTTTACAATAATAATAAAAACTCATTCGGTTCTAATTTCAATACATTTTGATTTCTAGACCATTCACGAATATAATTTTGTACTAATGCCACTTTCCAAAACTTGGGGGATTCAGCCATGTTCTGAAAATCCAATTCGAATGAAATATGATCGAACAAATTTTCAAAACGTTAAAGGTTCGTAAAAATTTTCCGTTTTATATACGTCAAATTTGGAGTACCACTTATATTTATTCGAATTACTCTAAAAATCATAAAAAACTTTGGCTATTTTTAAAAAAAAATTTAACTGAAAATTTTCATCGATTTCAATTTCCAGAACATCCGTATACTAAGCAAAATATATGTCTAAATTGTTTTAAAGGACAAAAATAATGAGTAAATCGGTACCCATGTTCTGTAACTTTAGTGCGAACTTTTCGCACCGAAAAGATGTGAAACAAGATATTCCATCGTTTTTCGAAAAGTGAGAAAAAAGTGTGTCTGTAACTCATGTCGAAAACTATAAAAAGAGATTACGTCGTTACGTTATAAATGGCATAATATTCTACTCGAAGCCGATGTGACATTGCACATATACATATCTTTTACTGCGACTAAAATTTAAAATTTTTCAACGACGGCGGCAAAAATGCAACCGTCGGCTATACCAAATAATGTAAAGTGCGACTTTAATGTTTGTTGTTTGCAAACGAGCTTTGAAAACATGCGTATATCTTATAAAAATTTTAAAAGCAAAATAATTAAATAATAAAAAAATGTGCCCAGAACAAAAAATTATTATTCTTTGTATTTTGCATTTTTAATTGGTTTTTTAGTGTTAAAATTTTTCTCGCCCCATTTTTATTCGTGAAATTATTTGACAGTTCAAAGCGGGAACTTTTCTCACAAAAATGTTACAGACACACTTTTTCTGTAAATTGGCGAGTAATTTCCTTACGTGACAGTTAATGCTCGCCAAAAAAAGTTACAGACACAGTTTAGTGAGAAAAAACAGATGTTTGTTTCAATATATGGCATTTTTGTTTCATTTCACACATTGCAATCGAAAAGTTTCTCGACGCCAGAGTTACAGAACATGGGCACTGGTATGTGGTAGAAATCGATCGATTTCAAAACAATCGTTTTAAAAAGGCGTGATGAATTTCGAACGAATTTTTGAACTTTTTCCAATGACAGTGAAATTACCATATATGAAATAATAATAAGGACAATTTGGTAAAGAAATGAGAAAAAAATTAATTAAAAGTGAATGTTTTAAATCGATTCCTTTTTGAAATGGAATTACATCACATATCTGAATAATTTTTTTAGTCTATAAGGAACTCCATTAAAAAATAAAAATTTTAAAATTTTTTTGTAAGTATTGATTAACTTTATAATTGTTAAATTTTTTCTTTTATCTTTTCGTTTTTATTTTATGCTTAAAATCTTGAAAATTATATTATTTCCATTATAGAGAAAAAAATCTGCTAAGAGATTTCTTTCTTTGTATTAAATTAGAGAAAAATCAATTAACTAAAAATTATCGTGCGTGTTCTTTAAATCGAAATAAGAGAATTAAAAATCAAACAAATTTTGAAAACGAACCTGCATACAAAGTAAACTTTGAGTACCAATTATAATAACCACTGTTTGAAACAGGTAAAACTACAGTTATTTTGTAAATAATTGAGAACAAAATCTCGTTCGATTTCAATTCCACTTCATTTCGATTATTAGATCATGTCCGTATAAGGGCTATTATTACAACTGGGCGTTAGTGAAAGGTAGAATTTTGTCCGACGTAAAAAAGTTTTTCTTATTTTAACTTTAATCTATCCAGCAGAACTAACTTGCCTTTAACATATCGCTCACTTAAGGTTAAAGCAAAGTTGTAATACTGAAAAAATTTTTTAACGTGGGACAAAATCCTACTTTTAACTAACGCCAAGTTGTAATAATGACCCTAAATCAGATAAGAACGACAACCCTATAAAAATTAAAAAAACTCATCTCAAAAATGCTTTTAAAAAACTATTCTTTTCTTTGTCACTCATTTTTTTTTAGCCCAGTCATTCTATCTCACACACATTTCATACAGTAAACATACAACATTTTAAAAAGTAATACCTGAATAACATGCTTCCAATTAGATACTTGATGACAATGACCACAACGATATGGCGATGGATCACGCCTATCGGCGGCTGTTGTATCGTGCGTTAATAAATTATTGTTATTGCTGTTACCATTACCGATACCGTTATTATTACTGTTACAGTTACTGTTATAATTACTATTACTGTTTAATACACCATTACCAGATAAATTACCCAAATTATTTTTGTTATTACTAGAAGATGAATGATTTTGATTTTGAATATAATTTTGATTAGACAATGACAATAATGATGTAGAACAAGATGAAGCAGCGGATAAAGAAGAGTTCGCCATATTAATATTTTTATTATTACTGTTTACAACAGTACTTTTTGGTATATGATCGGAAGATGAGGCCGAGAAGGATGTGCCCATAACCAAACTATGATGGTCTTTAAGACCACAGATGATATCACCAGTTAGTAAACCACCTTCACCATTGTGCAGTGAGAATGGCGATTGTTTTAATTGATATGCATTAGTTGGTGTTGAGGGAGGAGTAGTAGTGGTAGTTACAATTGTATTCGGTGTTGCCGATTGCGGCGGTGGTGACATTTCTGCCATTAATCCGGAATTGTTTTTATGAAGTGTTGAACCCATTACCATTGTATCATTGTTATTGTTATTTAAAAGTTCATTTTGAT
The DNA here is from genome assembly GCA_963931875.1 of Pollenia griseotomentosa. Taxonomy (NCBI): domain Eukaryota; kingdom Metazoa; phylum Arthropoda; class Insecta; order Diptera; family Polleniidae; genus Pollenia; species Pollenia griseotomentosa. The sequence goes on from OZ007561.1 coordinate 16,352,190, forward strand.
TAGGATTTGATGTGAAAGAGCCTCTTGGTGATGTTAATAAATGCTGTAAGGATGGTGAATTTGTCGACGACGACCCAACACCAGCTACTGACGATGATGACGTCGCATGTGACTGTTGTGAACTTTTAAGGTTTAATTGATTAGGCGACGTCGTTGTGTTTTGGGCACTTGCCTCGTTTAGACTCGCTTTCTGCTCACCGTGCTCAATAATGTTAGCGGCCGCGTTTAAATGTGATGCTTTTATTGGAGATTTGCCAGCTAAGGCTAAAGCCAGCCCGCTTAGCTGAGAGTTGTTGGCTTGATCTAAAAGTCCAGCTGCCATTAGATTAGAAAGTTGGGTATTTGGATTGGAATTATGTTGCTGCTGCTGTTGCTGAGAAAGACACATGGCAGCTAAGACCTTGTTCATATAGATATTTGGATTGACAGACACTTGCAAGGGGCCATTGTTATTGGATGCAGTCGGTTGCTGACCGGTTTTTGGTGATGTGAATCCTTGATTTATATCTGGAAAATGTACCTTAACATGGGCTAAAACTGCATCACGATTTATGTGTCTAGAAAAACATAATATGCACAAAAAGATTTGTTAGATGTTTTCGTAAAAAAAATTTATTTCTTTACTAATAGAGCATTACATTTTAAATATTAAACTTACCCAAAATTGCATTTTCGACATTTGTAGTATGGAATTTTCTCACTGCCCTCTTGGCGGATTTCTAAGGTAATTTCGTCACTTGGCTTAAAGTTTTGATTGGTCGGTGGAGACTTTTTTACAGCCGAAATTGTCACAGTTGGCGTTATCAATGTAGTGCCTGAATTTTGTTCATTATCGTTTTGTTGCTGAGCCATTGCAGCGTTCATCATGGACGCCAATAAAGGTAAACGTATGAAGTTGTCCGATAGTTGATCATCGACATTTGGTATAGAAGTCTTGGCCGTTATGGGTTCTAATGTTATGTCTTCTCTTACGCCATTTAAAATATTGTTCATATTTGAGTTGCCAGTGGAACTGGAGCCCTGTTGCTTATTATTAAAGTCATTGATAAAGGCCAATGAAGCAACCTGATTCGGAGTCATTTCACCAGATTTCATTAGTTTTGGATCTCCATCTTCTTCGGTAACTTTCATTAGGGTTATGTATTTATTGTATTTTGTATAATTGCGTCTGCCTGTCTCGTCATTCATTAGGACACGGGCATTTTTATGACTAGGATCTCTAATGGTCTTTAGACGTATATGCTTAGTAATATCCCAACGCCAGTTGGATCGGTATGAACACAAAGAACATTCAAACGGTTTTTTGTTTAAATGACCCACAATGTGCACATGGAATCTGGAGGCTGTTGAAGCCCAAAACGAACAATGCGGACATTTATAGACCTTTTTCAGCGACGAATTAGCAGCCTCTTCTTCGGGTGTCATCTTTTTTGTTACCTGCAAATAGTGAAAGTTTCAATTTTCATTGGATAAGAGGTATTTGTTAGTAATGTTAAGGGGCTATGAAATAAGAACTCAGCATATTTTTAATTTTCACATGTTTAAAAGTTGGCGAAGAAAAACATTAAATTTCAACTTACCTCCCCATAACCGGGAGCTGTCTCAACTCCATAATAACTATTTTCATCATTATTAGCACTTAATAAACTGCCACCTGTATTGGAAGATGAATTGCCGCTGTTTGGTTGTTGACGATTCCCCTCAGAGCTTTGAGAACCACTACCGCCGACATCCTGTTGATTGCGAGGTAATTTATTCCAAATAAATACACGATTTTCCATAGGATGCTGCATGTCATTGGCACTGGTGTCGCCCGTCATAACGCGACTGCCAGCACAACTATCACCAGACAGCGAATCACAGCGACTATTAGCCTCAGAACAAATTTTCAAATGATTCAATAAATCCGCCGACGACTTACAGCGATGACGGCAGTGCTGGCACCTTGTGGAGCCAGTAACACTAAGATTTAGAGCCGAATGAGACTGTTTATCGCAATCGTCGTCTTCGGTGAAATCAATTTCCAAACGACCCTCGTCTCCATCTTCATCGTGTTCATCATCATCCAAGTCCATGTCGTCATTGGTAGATAAAGGAGAGAACGTGCACGATTTACGATGGATAATGGATTCCGATAAACATTTCGCCATATGACCACAGGGGCATATTAAATTTTCATTAGTAGTAGAGGAAGACTTAATTTTGTCAAAAAAAGAACCAGCCTTGCGATTTAATAGACTCCTACTACTGGCTGACGAAGTGATAGTAGTGGTGGGCGATAATTGAGATTGTGCGGCACCTACTATTGCATCCGATTTATCAGCGGGTTGCAGCATTTCGGATATCTGTTTTTCATTGAAAAACATCGAAGCAATATCCGAAAGTGATGAACGTGAAGCCAAATCTGCCGAAAGATTTAAAATATTTTCACTGTCTTTAGTTATGGGTATAAGATTCGGCAAAGGTTTCTTGGCTTTGGGTATACTCAAGTTGGAATTATGCACAGAGGATGTATCTGAAGAACCACCTTTTTGCGATAAATCTGTAGGTTCCTCGTCTTCATAGCGCAATCTTTTCGAATCATACACGCCAATTGGACCAGCTGTCATTAACATTTCATCGTATTCATCCATGTTATTCTTGTTGAAGTGATCCTCCAACATTTCAGCAGAATCACTGAAAAAGTCTTCATTAAGATCAGTACCGCCCACTTTATTGCGTCTACGCGCCAAAGTCATACCAGCTGCATGACCCACCGGTGGCACATGATGGTTCATTTCGTGCACAGTCAACGATTGTTTAATGTCGGCTGTAAAATCACAAGCAGCGCACTTGAATGGACCTGCACCACCATGGTTTTTCATATGACGATCCAGATTCCATTTGTACGGAGTGCGAAAATCACAAGTGACACATTTGATCATGGGCATAGAATGATACTTAACATGTTTGCTAAAACGAGCCTTAATATGGGTCACATACGAACATTTCTCACAGCGATAAAACTTGGCATTTGTGTGATCTTCGATTTCGTGTTCCAACAAAAGATTACGAAATAACGTGGTAAAATCACATAGACTGCATTTCATTAGCCGATTATTGGAGGGCTCATCGCTGCCAGCACTTAAAGCATCCGATTGCTGTTGTCTTGCTGTGTGCGGGAGTGAAAGAGCCGGTGGCGGGGATGAATTACTGCCTGATGGTGATGGTGTCAACTCCAGACTTGATCGCTGAGTTGACATTTGATGGTGGTGATGGGCAGGTGTGGTGGCGTTATCGTAGGTTTTATTTTCGGAAGGACTACCTTCGAGATTTTGTACAAGTGATGATGATTGCTGTTCGTAATTGGAATGGGTGGCTGATTTTAGAGATTCCCTATTTAATTCTTGTTGGACCCTATATTGCTGTTCGAATGCTGCGGCAAAAACCGCTTCACTTAATTTCTGCTGTTGAGATTTTTTCTCTTCTTCCTGTTGTTTTTTAAAGGCCTCAATGTCGCGTTGTAATTTTTGATGTTGGCGTTCTATGTTGGATTTAAACTGAATGAAAGAATTAAAAATTTTTAATTAGAAATATTTCGAATTAAAAAAAAAAAAAAATTTGCAATTCTATTTGTTCAGATGTGATCTGAATAGAAAAAAATTTAAATTTAATAAGAAATGTACATACATATAAAAAAAACGAAAGTTTCAAACATATAAGACTTACCGATTCCGCATTTATTGCCTCAACGCTCATTGCACTTATCACCCCTGTTGGAGCAACACTTTCCTCTAGTTTTCTTTTTCTAGCTTCACGATTCATGCCTCTCTTACCACGAGCCTGCCCATGACCGCTGGCTATGCCATCGGTACAACCATGCACCATTTTCATATGACGCACCAATTTTTGATAGTGGCGGGAGGCATACAGGCACAACTTACACTTATTTATAACTATCTTCTCACCGTGCACGTCCCGCAGATGTGTTAGGTGATAGCGAGGATTTTGTGTGAAATATGTACAATAGTTACAACTATAGTTTCGCTTTATTTTACATTGTGGCAAACCCTCCTCTTTTAGTTCAACAGCGGCCGCTTGCAGACGCTGGTGTTCCTGGACAAGACTTTGCTGTTGTTGTTGCAATAGTTGTTCTTGGGCTCTTTTCAATTGCTCGTAATGCTGTTCCAATGTCAAGGATGGGTTGTTGTTAACAACCGCTTGTGGAGAGGAAATTATTTTCATGTTATTATTATTGCTGTTATTGTTGTTGTTATTATTATCATCATCTTCCACAGTTTCTTCGGCATACAGGGGAATACCACTAACTACACTACGCACTATCAATGTGCCACCGGATCTTTGAACCATTGAAGGTAATTCCATGGTTTATTGGAGGTTTGTTTTTGTATATGTATAAAAAAATATTATGGCTTTTCCTGCTGGTCCTTTTTTGTTATATGTGTTTCACGGTGAGCTGAGGGTAGTCTAAAAAGAGAAGGAATTTTAATGATTAATTTTATTTTGAAAATATAAAAATTTGTTACGTTTCTTCTTTTCTAATTTCTTCTGCTAAATTCATGGCTATTTGGGTTTTGTGGAATTTTTTTTTTGAATTTTTTTGAAGAAGTACTTTTCAAAACAAGTGTTATTTTAAGTTGTTGCACAATGTTTGAATTTTTCAAGTTTATCTTTTTGTTATATTTGAAAGAAATATCAAAAATAGTGAGACTTTCTAAGAAGTCATTACATTTGCACTTAATATTGCGGCAGTTACACTAACGTGATAAGAGAACTTAGACACACATGCAAAATTTACTTAAATTACTATACTTTTAATAACCAATTCAAATATGGCCAATTTAGCTCCGGATACAGTATTCTAATTACATACTCGTACATCATATATATTTTGTTTGCACCAGAAAGCTTTTTAAAGATTTCATTGGTAGAAGTGGAAATTAGATTCAAAAATTCTTTGGTTTCCTATCTATAGCTATGTAAATATTTAGATATGTTGAAAACAATCAAGAGTTGTTTGAGGTCATCCTTATCTATTTAATTATCTTTTTGGTATTTTGACATTTGAACTGACTTTATTTTGATGTTTGCTTATACATAAATATTTAGGTCAACGTTGCTTTATTTACAAATACATAAGCACATATGTACATACCCTGCAAATAATATTGGACTACCTGATCCATTTTGATAAAATGGACTAATCCATGGACTGGTCCAATGTAATGCAAGCATGGACCATGTCATTGTTAAAAAGTGTTATTAGTGAGACGACATGTCTTCGTTTTTTAACGACATGTTTTCGTTTTTAAACGACTTCAAAACTAATCCTCTTAAGTTTACCATGGAGTAGTTTTAAGATTACTCCTTTGTAGTCCAAAGCTGGGGTATATGGTCCTGCCCTAGGACATCGCAATGTTAAATAGACCATGTTTTTCCATACGTTTGGGTTACTTTTGGACTAGTCATAGTCCCTTGTGGGCTACATTTTACACGCGTGTTTGGACTAGTCCTATTATTTGCAGGGTACTAGGGATGCCCATCCCGAAATTCCGATCCAGAGATTTGAATTTTTAATCCCGGGATTTTCGGGATTCGAAAGTTTCGAATTTCAAAAAAATCTAACAATTAAATTTTGACTTAAAAAAAAAACATTACGGCCTAAATTACATGCATCTTCCATGACTGTTTAAGACTTTGGCAACCTCAGATGTATCTTCGTAAAAACAAGCCCAAGAAAAAAAGGTAATCACGAGCAGTGCCAATTAAAGCAAACATTTTTAACAAAAAAAGTAAGAAAGTATAATCGGTCAAGCCCGAGCTTATGATACCCTCCCTACTCCCTACACAATATTTGAAAACTAATTTTTGAGACTGAACCCTATTTGGCCAAAACAAAATGATGTTATGAGGTTAATATTCATATAAAAGTTTTTTGTGCCGAATATTATTTCAATATCTTCATCTAAATGAGATTGTTTTGCCTTAAAGGAATTTAAGGAAGTGGGTTTTTATGGGACCTTTGGTTCATTTTGAAACTACCAGCACAATATTTTTTCATGACAAAGTCAATACCAAAATTTAGAAGAAAGTTATGACACTAAATGTTTTTTTCTGGAGTAGTTCTTCTTGGATAGCAGCTACGGTCAAATAAGACCGCTTCCAATAAAATTTGGTAAGATGATGATTTAAAATGAGTTTGGACCAAATTAACTCTATATGACAACCCAGTAAAAACTTCTCTTACTCTTTCAAAATAAATAGCTTCCTTCACTCATTATTTAGTAGCTTTCTTTTATAACTACTTCTTTCTGGATGTATGTAGGTAAAAAAATAATGACTTACATTTGAATACTTTCATTTTGGGAACTCAACAGAATTCAACAGTTCTTTCAGTAGAATTATAAGTAGTGCTTTAAGTTTTTTTCTGATTACTAAACTCATTATTTTTTACTGGGAACATAATAATAAAGTTTTTGGGCACAAACCATCTATTTCCAAAACGTTTATTGCTTGAGGGCTATGTTGAATTATAGACCGATTCTCACCATTTTCAATAGGCTTGCTTCTTGTGACAATTAGAACAAACCTATGCACCAAACTGCATAAAATTATCTCCAAAATTGAGAACAAGGTTTACATGGACAGCCAGTCGGACAGACGGACATCGTAAGATCGAATCAAAAAGTGATTCTAAGACGATCGATATACTAAAAGGTGGTTGTGGGACCAATATTTTAATGAGTTACAAACATCAGTACAAATGAATAATAAACTGTCCACCATTTTGGTGTGGGAATAAAAAGCCGTGTCCTTAGTCCTCGTCCATATTATGAAACATTTGCTGTTTTTCATTCTTGACTGACCCAGCCTCGAACTTAATTGAATCCATTGAAAGATAGAGGATCGTTCACAACAACAAATTACGATCCACAGAGTAAAATACCATTTGGTTTCAAGATTGATGTTTGACTATTGACTGCCAGCCGTCTACAATGGCGATGAGGGTAAAACGGCCAAGATTTCTGAGGAGATAGCGTGGTTAAAATAGAAACATGTTAAATCGACCTGTCCGTGAGTTCGAGCCCTGGGTCTGTCAAGAAAAATTAATTTTTTCATTAAAAATAATTTAATGATGAACTTTAAACTGATTAATTTATAAAAATTTGGGTTAATTTTTTTTAAAATTTTTTATTTAATTTTTTATTTTTTCAGAAAATTAAATTTTATAAATTTTCATATTATTCGAATGTGTATTCTAAGTCAAATTACAATCCTCAAAAGCTTTTATACTTTAATAGTCTTAACTGTTTTTTGATTTTAAGAATTCATAAAATTTAATTTTTTCAAATTTATGTGCATTAAAGTTATTGAAATAAAACAATAAACGGTGCAAAACTAATAAATTTGTCATAAATGGCTGATAAGTTGCTACAGAAAACGTAACTATTACAATTTCATAACAGAACGGCACGTAACAGAACAGAAACAGAAAGTAAAGACTAACTGGGCCTTAATTTCTTCAATATTTTCCAGGAATATTTTCTATGCACTATCAGAATTTTTCGTTTGTATATTTCTGTTAAATTTTTATATTATGAAAAAGTACGAACTTAATTTTTAATGCTGACCTTTTTTTTAATAAACCAAAAGTTATTAACCAAACATTAGCTTAATTGTTTTTCAGCAACAAGCACTCCTTTCGTATTCTCAAGAGAGTTAAACCAAATTAAGAGAAACAATAATTGGTTTACACTAATTTACATTTAGTTAATATATTTTTAATTATTACTCATACGCCGCAATGCTCCACAGTATAAAGTTTTTGTGGTAATTATTATAACGTATACGTAAGAATAAATGAATAAAATTAAATGTTTATATAAAATTTTACAATAAGTTAACAAGATTTCATACAAAATAATATAAACTATTATAGATATGTATGCATGTTAGTATATCAAGTATGGCTACTTATATGTATTATAGAAGCAAATCTAAACTTCAACTTTAGAAAACAAAGATTTCTATTCAAATCACATAAATATTTTTAAATGGAATCTTTCTTAAGTTTGGAAAACAAAAATATTTTTTTGTTTTAAACAAATCATTCTAATACACTTGTGAAAGTCATTTTGTACGTTTGCAGACACAAGTAAAGCTTTGTTATTGTTAAACTCATACACAAACGTCTGTCCATAAATAGCATACATACATACATATCTATGTGCACACGTTTATTATCTTGTGCGCTTTGTGTGTTATCCTCAATTCACAGGAAAATGCCAAACCAATAACAAAGGAAAAAATACAAGCAAGTATTGTGGTTTAAAACCACAAACAAAAATAAAAGACAATAACCCTTTGAAGAATTTTAAATAAATATACCAACAAACAAATACATATGTCTTTATATTTGTGTGTAGCATCTAACACCTACACGACAGGCAGAAGGTACGCCTGGTATGCTCATCATCAACAACAAATACAACAAAAAAGCAACAACATCAAAAAAATATAATACAAATATGAATTTGTATGATGTTGTTCAGTGACTCTGCAAATTAACAATATAGTCTACATTTGAACAAAAGCTAAAAACTACTAAAACCAAAAAGAAAGCATTATTACACTATGCACACAAATATATTAAATACATATTGACAAATACATACATATGAACACTCTCTTCAACACATGTGTATGTAAAAGTAAACAAATAATACGAGTATATAAAAAAACAACTGTTCTTGATGTAAATATGTTTATTAAATGTATGTGTGTTTAATTTATTTACTCTCACGCTGTTGAATGTTAATAACACTTATACACATAAAAAGCCAGCGCATGTAATCAAAAGACATTTACACATACATACATACATGCCAGTATTTTTTACTTCCACTTGCGCTGGTGCTCATTCGTATAACAATCATTTTGTTTAAAAAAATAATTCAGACAATTTCCAACAATATGCCGGCTGTTGCTTTAATTTCACTATACAGCATTTATTTGTAGCTACACATAGTTTTGTAACTCTGGTTTACCTTTTTGACTCTGTGAAACTAAATCATCTCTGACTTAGTTTTTCTTAGAATACATGTATAAGAACAAAGTGGTTATCTTTTAGTTTTTTTTTTGTAACCGTTAAACACAACTTTACACTCTTGCTGTTTTATAATAACTGAGTTAGTTTCATATTAAAACATCGCCATCAGAACCATGGCTAACATCTGTATTGTGCTCAGCACTGTTGTCTTTGTGTTAAAACAAAAACCATGTTACTCTTGCAAATGTTTCTCTTTGAGTTTTAACTGTTAAGCAGCATCAAAGACTGATAATGTTAAGGGCCTTTTTGGCAACAGTTACTAGTTTAGTATTTGTTTTTATCAAAAACAAAAAAAAAAAAATACATTTTTGCAGATTTAAATCAAAGAAATTGTTTGTGATAAAAAAAATTCAAGAGAGATTATAGTTAAGAGCACACCAAAAACAATAAGTTTTTGGTAAAAGAGAACAAAACATCTCAATCTTTTTTTCTTTTGAAATTTTTATAAAATTAAATTAAAAAAAAAAAAAAAATAAATGAACAAAATCTCATAAAAATTTTAGCAACTTTGCAAGGACTGTGAAGTAAAGAACGGCATAAATGTATTTGAGAATCAAACACCCAACAAAGAACAATGATAAATCCTATGCGTTTCTGCTCATCGCACAATTTAAATAGTGTTTTGAGGTTACAGGAATTCCAAAAATACACTCCAGACAGTACTTGTTTCTTTCAAAACCTTTGAATACTGTAAAAAATTTTTGCCATTACTCCTAGCAAAATTGAAAAAATTAAAACTGTTTATAAATCCACATAGATCCCGTACAAATGAACTCTTTAAATGGCAATTTACTTCTCAAAATTTACTCAAAATCCACAGAAACATATCAGTTAATTATTTACTTAGACCATGGCACTACATTTTTAATTAATGGGTCAATAATTGACCTTTAAAGCCATCTTTACTTATATTCATTTTTATAAAAAGTTGTCATTAAAATGTCTACCTTAAGGAAACAACATTCTACACTTTGCTTTAATTAATATTTTTTATCGTACAAAAACATGTTATTCTCTATCTATAGTAAATCTCAAGTTGGTAGAGCATTTTTTCATACAGTTTCTACAAATTTATCGACATTAAGTAATACAGTAAATACGTGTCGGGTTTAAAATGTTTAAGCCAGCTTATAAACAGAAGAATCGTAAATAAAGGAAAGATGTTCGGTTGTGGAACCGAATATAACATATTTAATACTTTTTTATAAAAATAAAAAATGTTTTTTCTTTAATAAAAGTTTTTTTTATAAATATTATAATAAACCTGTTTATAAACTTTCCAATATTAATTATCAAAGTAAAATTTTTTATTAAATTATAATTTGGATTCTTTAATTTAGTTCACAAAAAACAACTTCTTAAAAGCTGTAATTTCAAAATTAATTGAAAACCCCTAATTTAAATTAGGGGTTATTTAAATATATTTTTTGTTTTAAAATAATATTGCCTACTTTAAGGATTTATTTTCATTTAAAAAAGGTTAAAAGAAAAAATATGTACTTTAAAATAAAAAATAGCTGTTGTAGTAAAATCTTGTATAAATATTTATTTTTAACTTAAACAACGTGACAATGTTTTCCTTCACATCCTGTTACAGCAACAACAATTTAAACACTTACCTACACATACAAGCACATACATATATACAAGCACTTACTAACGCTTTTACACCTACGAATACACACACTTTAACTTAATAACAATGCAACAAAAACAACAAAATACCATAAAAAAAATTTTAAGCAGAGAACGAGAATGTGAGACTAAGCAAAAGAAAACAGTGAGCGATTTAAAGAAAAAAATAAACAAATAACAACTTCATACATCATAGAGTTAATAATAGAGAAAAGTTAGTATTTAATGTTAAATATGAACTGAAATGGTTGCAAGCAAAAAAGGCACTTGATTGTTTTGATTTCCGGTTTACCTTTTATAAAAAAGAAAAAAAAAAACAGGAAATCAGAAAACATTTAAGTAAATATATTTAGAAAAAGCTGGATATATACAGCGGTTAACAAAATGAGTAAAGAGGCCTAAAAGAAGGCCTCATTAAGCAGATACAAGCACTTCTCGCAACAGTACATACCTATTTATTTTTTAAGCAGGTTGTCATTGGAAGCAAACCCTTCCACGCTCCCTTCAACTAACAGGAATTATAAAAGGCTTTTAGATGAAGGACTTTTAAAAGGAAATAAAAAGTATGTTAGTTGTGATTAAGAGCACATCATGGTACAATAAATAATGTAACTCTAGTTCTACAACAAGGCAAAACCAACATGTGTTTTGTTGGTACAAAAACCTTATGAATTATCAAAAAATATGTGCATTTTTAGCAACAATACATATTCTTATTTGTTAACAAACAAAATTTTAAACCAATTGTGACATAATGTAGGGTTCGTAAAAATATTTAAATGGGCTACTGGGGTTAACTTACTAGTTGAATCATGAAATACATAAACTTGTTAAATTGCCTTAAAAGGAAAACAGAAAATTTGTTAAAATTTATATAATTTACAAGGCGAATTCATTACAGTTAATCTCGGTACTACAACAAGTAAAACTCGTACAAAAACTTTAAGCAATTTGTTTTTGTAAAATCATTGTACAATGTTAAAAAAAAACAAAAACAAAAAAAAAAAAAAAAAACAGAAACAAACATATTAAAAAAATGTTGACATCCAACAGTTATAAAGCTAAAAAAGTTACCAGCATGGCTTCAAAGACCACCTGTAATGAATTCGCCTTGTATAATTTATAAAATTTAGCTTTTGTTCATTGGGCGTTTTATATAAAAATATAAAAAAACGTCACGTACATATGTCGACAAAATGTTCGCTTTATCAATAAATATTGTATAATCAAACATAACATTCTTTTACAGCTGCTACGTAAAAAACGAAAAACATTGTTCAAATAAGAAGTTTATTCGCAATGTAAAGATACCTTTACGTAAGAGCACCTATATCCTACCGCGTAGGGAATACAACTCTCATATGTGGGCCGGTGCTACAAAGTCTATTTTGGAGCTTCTCGACCGCGTGCAGGAGAGGGCGAAGGTTCTCATTGGTGACAGTAGGGTATCCAATTCTACTGACTCCCTTGAGCACCGTCGAAATGTGGGTTGTATTTGCCTGTTTTATAGTTATTACAATGGGATGTGTTCTGACGAAATAAGGGATCTGGTTCCCGCAACCCGTACGTTTGCTCGTAATACACGTTTTTCCTCAAGAGCCCATCCTTTTGTGGTCGATTGGCAGGTGAATCGTACAACGCATTACAGAGAGAATTCGTTTTTTGGCCGGACTGTTCGTATGTGGAATAACCTTCCTGCTGAAGTCTTTCCTCTTACTTACAACATGAATAAGTTCAAGTCGAATGTTCACAAACACTAATCCCTCTATCCTCCTTCCTATTTTCCTAGTTCCAACACAATGCAATGCATTAGTACGGGTCATCCCCTGAGTGCTGGTCCTAATAGAAAAGGAAGGTCAAAAGAATACTTTCTTTCGTACAAATTCATTTGAAAGAAAAACAAAATTTTGAGAATATTGGTTTTTGTTTTACATGACTTGTGCAAAAGAAAGTGAACAACTTCGTTTCTCGTGTCTTAAAGAGTAGAGTAGCGAAGGTGAAGTGACTATTTTTTAAATCTGTTTTTAAAAGAAATCTATACCTTCTAGAAGAGATATAAGATCATAAGGCAGGATATTATAAGAAACGAATCTTTTTGTAAAGAGTATAGAGGCCTACAAAAAGCCTTGAACATTTGCGGTCCTTTCCATATTAACCGCTGGATATAGAATTTAAGCAAAAATCTGAAAAACTTTTTTAAATTTAAAATAAATAAAGGATATAAGAAAAATATATTTTAATTATGCCTCTCAATTTCACTAAAACTATTTATATAATAACGCTTGGAAATAGAAGTTAAATAACCTGATGCAATCTACAGGGCTGGGTAAGTGCATTTATTAGTTGGACAATCTTAAGGCATTTGTCCCAAAATAAATGACCATAAAAAAATAATCTTTTAATAATTCTGTAAAAATTATGCTTAACGTAACAAAGTGATAAAATATTGTTTAGAATACAAAGATTTTTTTATCTGCAAAATATATTTCAGACACAGATTGAAACAGTTATTTATCTAGACGTTTTTCAAACAATAAGTGTTTTGTTTGCATGTGTATATATCTAAAAAAAAAAAAGAATTCTTATAACTATTTTTTTTTACATTTTTTTTTGCTTTCTTGACTTTTTTTCTTTAAATAATTTCAATGATGTAGTAGCTGGCTGCTGTGGCTTGATGACAAATACAAAAGTGTAAATGGTTGTTATGTTTAAGAATAACCTTGATGTTAACAATAAAATTAAAAAAAAATACAGTCTTTATCAGTGTTGCAAAATTGAAATTTGGAAATGGTACTTAACTTTAACTAAAAGGGTACTTTTCCCACCAAATGGTACTTTTTGTTAAAAAATAAAGGAACAAAAACACAGTAGCTTAGGGAATTAAAAAAAAACGTGTAATGTGTCTGTTAAATTTACATTATTCAGGCTTTTACATATCGCACTTAATTAACAAAAGGGTAAATATTAAAAAAAAAATCACTTTTTGGAAGAAATCGACACGTAATATTCATATCTACCCGCTGTAAAAATATCGAGTAATTTTGTCTTCTTTTTGGTAATGAAAAGGTTGGTTAAAAAAATTTCTTTTCAAATGCCTTCAATGTTAAATTCAAAATAGTTTTGCTTCTGCTAAAAATTTTTAAATTTTGAGTTGTGGATTAAGTGCGACATATAACATACTTATGCCCGTAATTCCTACAAAAAGATATCTAGCTGTATATAGAAGCCTATGGTGAACAGAATTTTTCATTATTTTATCACGTATGTATTACCACTGGTTATACAGAAGTATATTTTACACAAAAAAATTATAAAAATACAATTGTTGCCATATTTTAACTTAAAGGAAAAATTAACGTTGAAATTAACAAAATAGTTTTAACGGATAGGTAGAGATAGCTGTAAGGTACGAACACGACCAGATATCTGTTTGAAGAAATCTTGGCGTCCTCGCTTTGAATTTCAATATTAACATTGTTAATTATTTTTAATATACGACAACATACATTTTACAACAAACACATAATTACCAAAGTCTGCTACCGAATTGATTTTCTAAATGTTTTTACAAACTGCATGTTACTTAATGTTGACATATATATACTAAACCGATAAACTGTCCGTTAACGATTTTGGTTTTTTCAATATACCGACAAAAAAAAATTGTTTTCAGTTGGCACTCCTATAAAGATGCATGAAAAAGTTGGGACTCAGTCGATTAAATAAACGGAAAATAAATAATTGGCAGATGAGTGCCGGTTAGCTTTGCGAGAGAAAAGAAGCAAATGAGACATTGAGAAAACCAAATTTCTTTAATGAGCAGTTTTTCGTTGGGATAATGTCCTAATGAGAAAACGGCCATAAAAGTTTAAAAGCGCAAAGGATAAAAAAGTACTAAAAACAACGCGGGGGTACTGCGGTATTTTTAATATGAAAAAGTACTGAAAAAAGTACTAAAGTACTGAATTTTTCAACACTGGTCTTTATACAAAATATAAGAAAAAAATTGCAACCACAAGAGAGATAAAAATGGCTTTAGTTTTAAAACACATGTGTGCAGATAGTTTTTAAAAGTATACTTTTTGAAAATTTTTAATAGTTTTTCTTTGAAAATAATTTTGCAGAAGCAGAAAGTTTGTTATAAACTAAAATAGTTAATTACTTAAAACGGCTAACATATTATTAAATAAACAGATTGTATTTTATTTACGCATTTATTTGCCTCAAGGACAAGGTTACAAAATATTCTCGATGCCACAAATGCTAAAATTTTCAAACATACAAACTCATGCTTGCTCACCACAAGCACACCAATCAATAGTGTCTACCGTTGCCGATTTGTTTTCTTATTGTTGTTTTTAGATATTAAATCTCATATGAAATAAAATAAAAAAAAAAAAAAAATTATTGTGCGAGAGTTTGTGTCTCAATAGTTATTTAATTATTGCATATTGCTGGCAGCTGATCTTGAACCAATTTAGTTTAATATATTTAGCAAATAGTCATAGAAAAATACTATTGATTACATTAAAATGCAAAAAATAATATTTTTTTCTATTGTTTTCGAGGTTTTGTTATGAAAGATTTTATTTTTTTCAATAACTGAGAAATGTTTGAAAAATAATAAAAATCATACGCACCAAGCGCTATTAAAAACCAATACAGTCGGCTCTCGATACTTTGAAACTCTAGATAATTCGAAGCTATCGATCATTTGAAAAGTCCCTTAAAAACATTCAATAAGTAAAAAAAAATAACTACAATTTTATCCCTGCGGTAATTTGAAATTATTTAAATGGCATCTTGCTGGCTGACACGCTATGATTAAAATATTTTCTGCTCTACACTTAATAGTTAACAATTTTTTAAAAAGCTGTGTTTTTTAGTTTTTTAGTGTCATCTTGCTCGATAACATTTTATAATTTAATGTTTGGCTTTTCTACAATGGAGTGGAATGGAACTCTTTTGATTTTTTTTTTTTTTTGATAAAACATCCAAAAAATTTTTAAGCCATACCCTTTTTTTAACACTGGGGCTACAGTTTACGTTTCTAAGGGTTTCAGTCGCGCTGAATACGATTCTTTACTCAGAATTACTCCATTACAGGTTTTTGAAATATTTAAGCTTAAAAAAAACAACTGCTTTTCGCCATATTCGAGGCATTATAGCTGCCAGAATTTACCAACCCAGAGTTTTCCAAATTTGGCTGGCCTGAGTAATTTAAACTCTTGTTAATATTAACTTTTAACTAGTTGAACTTTTTCCTTTTGCGTAAAATGAAAACGTTCGTGGATTTGGAATTCTGGATGAATACTTAAGTAGTAAGTATTCATTGCATGGACGAGATTTTTGTTTGTATTAGAGGACATAACTTGTTAGAATTATACAGGTAGTTCTTAAACATGTTAAAGTTTACAACCGTGGAAATGACAAGTCTTACAGGACATAAAGCTTATTAAAAAGAAAACCGATTCAAATCATTCTTATTTGTAGTATGGACTTCAAAAATAAACAAATACTGCTTCTAGTTTTCCGTAATTTTAACTGTCAGAATGTAGTAAAGCTGGTTAAGTTTTTGCAATATAATGTTTTCGAACAAAACCAAAAATATTTTACATGATTCACACACAATTTTATCAAGGGGTTGGAAATGCGGCATTATTTAAACAGCTGTTCTTACTGTTAAAAAAATAAATCTTTTTGAATGATTTTTATACAGAAATCAAAATTAAATAAATGCCTAGTGAGGATCAATTGGAGCAAATTTAGATCCACCAAATAAGATTAATGTTTGTCGCAGTGGCGGAAAGAATATTCAAAAATATTGAAGATGAGAATTTGGTTGTTTTCGAAGCATGTAAATTCGACCTGAGTTCGAGCCCCGGTTCAGTCAAGAATAAAAAATTAATTAATTTATCTATTTCATGTTGTAGAATTCCTTCCTTCATAAAAATAATTGAATGAAAGTTAAATTTGATGAAGTTAAGTCTGATTTAAAAATATCAAAAATTTCAATTAAACCATGAACAGTTCAATAAACTTTAGACTAATAGTTTAATAAACATTTATAACTAAATTAGTCAATTGATATAAGTTTGGTTACTAGATTGTTGCTATTCAGACCACTAATCCCATGGCGGGTTTGCTAGGTTTTAAATCGGGACTCTCCTATTGGCGAATTGGAGAAACTGACCATATAATAATGACCATTTGAAGGGTACTGGTGAAATAAAATACTCAGAAATGACCAAAGGTATCATGAGCAGGTAGATGTTGAGTCAACTTGTATGTTTGCCTATGAATAGCACACGGCGCAGTGATAGCCACAGCATGTGTTCAGCGAAAGGCAGTCGTCTTTGGGCTCACCAGTCATTGGCCAAGTTTAAATAATGTTTAAGAAATATGAGTTTAACAAAAGTATACGAAATACAGTCTCTAAAGAAACTTGCGAGAAATCCACCTGCTTCGGCCAAACTTATGTTCAAACATTACGATGAATGCAACCATTTTTAGGCCTTAAGCTTCAGAGGGAGAGAAAGATGACAGAAGACCACTAATATGATTAAATTTTTCAGAAATTTTTAAAATTTAATCGATTGAATATTTATTATTATACCCTTCACCATAGATGGAAAGGGTATATATAAGTTTGTCACTCCGTTTGTAATTTCTACAATATAAAGTTTATACATATATATATATATTCTGGATCCTTATAAGTAGCGAAGTTGATTTAACGATATGATGGGGGCTAGGTTGTCATACATTTATATCACATTTATTCCGAAATTGTTTGCTATTGATATTCCGCCAGATCGGTTCTAAAATGGCTGAGATATGAGCAAAAACCCACAACTGCCTCTAATCTTTCCAAAAAATTCCTTGTTGTGGTTTTTTTTATATCCATTACGGAAAAAAAGTTAAAAAGTTTTTGGATGGATAGAGGTTTAAAATAACACACTTCCAAAAATCGAAGGATACATATATGTATGTATATCACAAAAGAATTTTGTTAAGAAAAAAAAAAGTTAAATATATTTCTTTGTTCCACATACGGTTTGTTATCACATTTTTAAACTTTTTAAACATAATAAACAGTACAAGTCTCAAAAAAACGGATAAATTCCTACTCTCACACATAAATCCAGTAATTACACGCATGATTTTTGATGATCCTAAAACAAGTACGTTCGACTTGCAAACAAGTGTGTAATAAAATGTGGATGCACTTGATACTGCAAAAAAAAAAAAATAAAAAAATATCACAAACTACCACATGAGCATTTTAAAATAAAAAAATAAAAAAAAAAACCAAAATGACAATGATTTTATTTTAACATGGCAAAAGCAACAAATTTCTGTAGAAATAATCTACTCATAAACATCTGTTGCATGAAAAATGTTTGATATTCATTTTGAACGTGTGTTTGTGACATTGTTTTTTTATTTCTTAAAGCAATTGTACAAATGATTTGGTATTTGTGACTATGTATAGTAGAACCAGGGTTATTTTAAGATGGCAAAAAAACAATAAAAAAAAAATTAAATAGAGAGAAACAAAATACAGTATTGACTTTGAAAATTCGTTGTAGAAATCAATAAAAAAATAGTTGAATAAAGAATTGAAAATTATCATAAATAAATGTAATTTAATAAATTTATAAAAGTTAAGAAAGTGATTTCGGCAGTTTTGGCATCAGAGAGTCTCCATTTATCACTAATAAATTTTTTACAATCTAAAAATTAAAAAAAATCATTGAGTTATTGACTAAGCTACTGTACTGTGTCTAAGTAATTTGGACTCTCTAGAGATGATTATTTGCAGAAGCACAACAGGGGATGGAATGTCCGTGAAACGTTTCAAAAAATCCAAAGTTGTATGGATCTTTTAAAATCTAAGTGCCCGAAAGTGAAGCAACAATTTGGAGCTACATTGACAAGTTTAATTTAAAAAATAATGTTTACTCAAGTACTAATTTTTTCTACAATTATCGAACAAAATATCCTAATTTATAAAATTTCTGGGTTTAGAATTATTCGATTAATCGAATTATTTTAAAATTTAATTCGTTTAATCGAATAAGTTAAAAATGCCAATTATCGATTAATCGTTTAATCGAACAAAAATAAGCCCCGATGAATTGAACACCCTAATATGTGCTATATAGAGTATTCAACTAGTCGGGGTTTTGTATTAATCGATTAATCGCGTGAATAATTATTCGAGGTAAAAATTTAATCAAATAATAATCGAACAATTTATTTTTCTTATGTTAATCGAATAATTTTTAATTTTGTCTAATTAAGAAATTTAAACATAAGAGCATAAATAATATTTTTTAACAAAAAAATTTTATAAAAAATGTAACAACAATTTAACAAGAGAGGAAAACTTTTTAAATAAAAAAAAAACCATCAAAATTTAAGCTAATCTTCTAAAATTATCTTTCAAAAAGAGTTTACAGTTTAAATGTTTATGTTTCAAACCAATTTTTTATCTTTTGTTTTGTTTCATCAAATTGATTTAGAAAAGATTTTTTCACTTATTGTTGACGTTGGAGAGGTAAAAAGTAAAGCGTTATAAAGCATATCCAATTTCTATGTTCTTTTTATTGTCTTTTCTAAAAATTAGTAGCCTTCCATTAAAGGTACCACTTGAATCTCTTTTTTATTTTTTAACAATTCTAATACTTTTAATAGCCTTGTTAAGGTCTGATAGACGGTTATTTTCATCTTATTAAATCATCATTCTTACAAAAAAAAAAATATTCCCAAACTCTTTGGTTTCAGTCTTTGTACTATATTTTAAAAAATTGTTACTCGAAGGAAATGTTCCTGAGTTAAGAAACAATAAAATGGTATTTAAAACATAACGGCTTGTTTTTTTACATTAAAAAAACTGATATGTATTGTGAAAAAAACAAATTTTCGATTAATCGATTAATCGACATAAATTATTCGAATTATTTGTTAATTAAAAATAAGCAGTTTTAAATTAATCAAACAGTTAATCGCCCAAAATTAGACGATTAATCGAACAACGATTAATCGTTCGAATACCTTAGTACTATATCTTAAGAAATGTACTTACTAGTGGGTCCAGAATTGGCTATAGGTACCATATTAACCTCCTCCCTAAAATTGCCTTAAGAAGAAAAACTCTATTCTGGATGAAGTCATCTGGATTATATTCATATTATATTTATTAATATGAATATTAATCTTGTAACAAAATTTTGTTTTGTCGGGTCCATGATGTATAATGTATAAAGTCTCTAAAATTTGTCTGTATTTACTGTGGGGCAGGTTATCAAATGATCGGGCTTTGCCGACTATACTTTTTTACTTCTTTTTTTTTTTAATAGAAAAGGATTGCCAAATTATAATTTTACAACTTTAGAAAAGTTTTAGAACGAGCTGAAGTTAGGTTACTTACAATTTATCTAAAATCCAAACTAAAGTCTTTTTTGCAAAACGAAGAAAAGTTATTTGTCTATTTTATCCATCTTAAGTAATCGGAAATGGACCTAATAGCCACTTAACTGCCCCTAAGTAATCTAAAGTGTAAGGGGATTATTTTTTTTTTTTTTTTTGTTAATTTGTGAAAGACTGTCTGAAATTCATGGATTATTACACAGTGCAACTAGAGATTTTTTTCCCGGACTTTTTCGATTCCGATTTTAAAAAAAATTCCCGGGATCCAGGGATCCCGCTCCATATAAATAATACAAAGTAAATTTTTTTTAATAACGTAAGGGAACTTGTTTACAAAGCAATTTTTTCTTTTTTATAAACAACGTCTATATCAGTTAAATAATGTATGACAAGGTTGATGCAAAAAATAGCATCAATAGCTGAACCGAAGTTATAGCAAAATATATCTTTAAATCGGTACATTTGGAAAACTTTAATCGCTTTTTGCCAAGATCGTTTGTTTTTATAGATATGACTATGTTGCAGTAAAGGAGCGATATGTTAAGGTATCTCCTATTTTAAAGACTTGTCCATGGACAATGAAACTTTACTTTCTGCATCTTATTTTGAAATAATGTACTTTATTAACTTTTCACTTCACGAAATGTAATAATTATCAACTGTTGCACATTGATTTAAATATGTACTCACTTCTTGTAATTGATCTAATTCAGAACCCATCCACAGATGCTAATTTTTAGAGAATAGAAAACTAAATTTCAAAGTATAAATAGCTGTTTTCTGAAATTATAAGGAATTTTTTTATTTCCCGGGATCCCGCAAGAAAAATCCCGGGAAAACGGGAAATAAAATAATTGAAATTCCCGGAACCCTAAGTGCAACACATAAAATGCAAACTCCCCCTCATGTAGAATTTCTCGAAGTACTAATCAAACTTAACAAAACGCCATTTGAGGTTTGCTACTTTAGCTGCTGTTTTTTTCCAGTGATGGGCACAATTGTAGACTAGGAAAAAAAGTACGAAACAAACTAACCCGAAAAATGTCATCTAGTGCCTAAAAATTGCTAAAATGACGAAAAATTTAAATTTTTTGTGTCAAATTTAGGAAAGTAATCTTTATAAAAAATATTCTTGATAATAAAGTTCATAAAAACATTATAATACTGGAAAATGGTTTTTTCACATTTTCATCGAAAATTCGATAAAAGTATGAGAAAATGTAGCAAAAGATAAAAAAACATGATATTTATTAATGCCTCTAATAAAATCATCTACAAAAACTGCGAGAGCATTTATTAAAGACTTAAGTACAAATACATCTTTTTTTTTTTACCCATTTTTTTGATTTTTAATATGAAAATATGAATGTTTTTTACAGAATTTTATTATTTACGTGTTTGATTAACTTGATTAAATATTAACCAGGTATTTGCAAATTAAATACATGTTTGCATTGTTGCAGAATTTTTGCATAATTTAAATAAAAAAAAGGTTTAAATAATAAATGTTTTAATTCAATTATAATGAATCATTTCTAGACCCATTTCTCAAAAAAAATTTATTTACAGTAAAATAAAGTTGAAATCAAACGAAAATAGTAAAATTGGTACTTTTTTAACGTGTTTTACTTTCAGATGAGTAACTTGTTGTTAAAAGAAATGGGGCCCTGATGATCAACAAGAGGGTATTAACACGAAATTTTTATTTTTTCACTTTTTGGTAGAAATTGACACGTAATATTTATATCTAAAATGTCGTGCTATTTTTTAATAATGAAAAAGTTGGGTTAAAAATTATTTTTCAGATGCCTTTAATGTAAAACTAAAAATTGTTTTGCTTCTACTGAAAGTTTTTAAAATTTTGAGTTAGTTCCCTCTTGTTGATTAAGTGCGACATATAAGCCCTTTCCACCTGTAGCGAAGCGAAATTGTTTTTACATTCTCATTGAAAAAAAGAGAAATTTCTTTGCAAATTTGTTTTATGAAAGAGTAAATTTCTCTAATCAAGTTATAAATTTCAAAACTCTTCCTAACTTGGCTTAAGCTAAACAACATCAAACATGTTGTCAAACATTAATGTGTTTCATTATTTCTTTTAAAACATGTTCGCTCAAGTTTGTAACCAAATAAAATCATGTTTGTAATCAAAGCACAACACAACAAAACTTGACTTTAAACGTTGACTTTGGTCGAAGGAATACCACCAATCAACTTAATATGTTGTTGTTTTTGTTGTTTGTACGTGTATTAACAATAAAAACAAATCGAGGCTGACTATGGTTTGTATTTGTTTGAGTGTGTGCAAATGTATGTGTTTAAGAGCAGTGTTAGTGTTGTCAACAACACAAAGCCGCATGAGTATAAACAGCATAACCTTGACCTGGTTCTTGAAATGAAAACGAGACTTGAAACATTGAATGCAACAAAACAACGACAACGACAACAACAGAAAAGCGTTGTGAATAAAATGCACAATTGTGCATCATGCAAGCAAGATCACTTAAATGCAACACACACACACGCACACTCCGGCAAAACAATCATCATACTAACTGACTAACTAAGTGTATAAACGAAACAATTAAGAAAAATACAGGTTTCTTTAGTAAATACTAAACAGAACCGAGTAGTATGCATTGAAATGTAAGACTGGCGGCCAGATAGGCCGACAATCAGGCGAAGAGATTGTGCGGTTGAGGCAAAAAACACATTAAAAAAAAATCATATTACGTGTGTTGGATGAAGATAGTTTGTTCGTTTGTTTGGCTGGCTGGCTATCGCTATTTGTTGGAGCATGCATATGGTCTGTTAACATTGACAATGGTTACGCATGCCTACTTACCAAGTTTATTATTATAGTCTTATTTCTAAGTATTATTATTTATTATTTTTGTTTTACCACAACTGCATGGCTAACAAGAGGGCGTTTTTCTGTTGACTGGTGTTTTATGTGACGACCAAAAAAAGTGCGTGCGTTTAATTAATAATGAATTGTACACTCCGATTTAATAAAAAAAAAATATGGATGGCTTTTCAATTATGGCACTTACGATGGTCAATCCATAAACAAATAGAATATTGATGATTAAATGTTTTGGCTTGAACCTGAATTCTTTATTCGATTTATTGCTTGATGACCTTGAAATTCTGTTCAAATGTTCTTTTATTGTTAAATACCAGTACACTATTTCCAACTGCAAATCATAATTTGGAATTGAATCTTAAAATTTTTTAATTAAAAAGTTTTCAATGATTGTTCACAATTATAAAACAAACCAAATCGTCTCCTTAAATGAAAACAGACACAACAACGCATTTTTTTTTTACAGATTTTGATAAAAATATTACAAACAAGTAAGAAAGTAAAGTCTGTCAAGCCCGATCGTATGGTACCTTACACCACAAAATTTAGAAAAAAATTTTCGAGAGAGTACCTTTTTTGGGACCCATGGGAAATAATGGATTCACCAGAGTATAATTATATTATGAGGTTAAGGCTCATGTAAAAGTTCTTTGTGCCAAATGTTATTTAGATATATTTATGACATTTGTTTGCCTTTAAGTGAACTTAGGAAGGGGGTTTATTTGGGACCTATGGTTAAGTTGGGACCTGCCTAATACTAATTGTCGCCAAATTGCCAATACCAACATTTTTAATTATGGCATTAAAAGATTTTCGGAAGTGGTATTTTCACAGAGGCTATGGTCAAATATGGACCGATTTTAGCAACATTTTGTAAGATGATTTCGATTCCAAAAAATAAGGCCTGGACTAAATTTAATCTAAAAACCAAAATAACCCAACAAAGACGAAGTCAAACCTTTGATATGAAATGACTTTTACTTAATTCATCGATTTCGAACGTTAACGTTCGCATAGAAAGTTACATTTAAAATAAAAACAAATTTAAGAATTTGGTTTTTGTTTTAAATATAATTTTCTATGCGAACGTTGACGTTCGAAATCGTTAAACAGGCAGTTTATCCTTTTGACATCCAACACAATTCTCCAACGTTTTTCAATTGTTTGATTTTAACATTTAAATTCAAATTGATAATGATTTCAAAATAAACATTTGACATCAAATGTTTTATCAATTTGATGTCAAACTGTTATCAAATGATAAATTCAAATCAAAACTAAACTTGGCAGTACTAAAGCGAGAAATATAAATGTAAACATTAAAAATGGCGATTAGTTACATTTTTACTTCGTGGTTAAATGTGTTTTACAAGTGAAATATTTATTTCTTGTGAAAAATAAAAGCTTTTTGTGAGTTAAAACAATGATTAAGAATACGAATTAAAAAAACAAAACGGAAAAGTGAAGAAATTACAAGTTTGTTATATGATCGCGGTGCTACAATCCTCAAAATAAAAGGAAGCCAGGTATTTGTCTTTCCAAGAATTAGAGGACAAAAAAACATTATTTCATCTTTAAGCTATGGTGCCGCATGTTCATCACATAGTTTATTTAAATAAATAATGAATTAAAATTAAAAAAATAAAATACTTTTATTTATGTTCCACATTGTATTAAAATCCACTTTTGAAAATTACGTTTGAAAGTAAGTTGAAAATAAAAGCATTTTTCAATTTGAAAATAATTTCCCCTTTCTGTTGAGAATGCTATGATTTTCAAATGATTTTTAAATCATTATCAAACGTTTGTCGTTTGAGAAAACGTTTGATATAAAATCATTTTCAATTTGAAATCAAACCTCCGTGTTTGTTGGGAAAAAGAGGGTTTATGAGCACAAAGACTCTATTCTGGAAAGAAGATTGTATGGGGCTGTGTGAAATTTTGGATTGATTGCTACTGTTTTCAATATACTTGGTCGTTGTGACAATAAGAACCTATGTTGACTTACCCTGCGGCCACACGATCAAGCTGTTCTTGATAGTCTTTTACATATACTGCTTGTCAAAATTTACAAAAATTGAAAGCTGTGACGAAGGCTGCACTCAATTTGTAAGCAATTTACTTTCAAGATGTCATAAAAAAAAACAGTCTACAAAGACTAACATGTAATCAGCTGTTAAATTGATAGTAAAATTGCCAAACAAATGGAGAGGTGAAATTGAAAGCAATCTCGTGGTCAATTTAAAAAGTGTGAGTGTGTTAGTAAAAAAGCGAGAGTGTATTGCAAATTGAAAGGAATTGAAAGGCAAAACTTGATGGTGTGGCCACCAAGTTAGGCTGGTCTGTAAAATGTTAAAAGTAAAAAAATTTAAAACTAAAGCTAATAAAATAATTTTACTAATATTTTAAAACGCTAAAAGAAATTTCCTAAATTAGATCGTTAAATGAAGAAGTTAATAAAGTTCTGAAATACAATTGAAAATGGTTTATTTGTAAGAAATTTTTTTGTGTAAAATGGAATTGTAATTATTTATATACATACATATATGCAAATTTTGTACTAGTATGATTAAGTAAATATGACGTCATTTTAGGAATAAAAGTAGAATTCATTTAAAATTTAAATCATGTTTGCTTTAACACTAGAGCTTAAAATAAGAGCAGTGTTTTAATAAAAATAAAACTTTTAAAACTAAAATACTTTTAACTTTTCTTAAAAATGCCCTCAAAGCTTTGAAAATTTGTATAATTGTTACAAGTTTCTTAAATCAAAAGAACTTTAACTTGAGTTGATTTTCGTAAACAACTGCTACTTTTCCGCACCCAGCTGCTAGTTCAACAAATGCACTATGAGTTGTAAGAATTTTTATTTTGTATAAATTGCATTGTCACATCATCATCAGGTTGAAATATCATTCAAGCCTTTTAAACGAAGGTCGAGGTTAATTGAGTTGTTTCGCTACTACAACAACTGCTACAACAATAGCAGCAACATTAACAAACAACGTCAACAACTGCATTTGTAATGGCATTTTAACGTTCAAACATTCATGCAGTCATTTTACAAACAATATTGAGTGTCAATTTCATGGCACTCAACACACAGCAAATTTAACGTGTTCAGCCAATAATTGCAATCAAAAAAATATGATGATGATGATCATCATAATATTTAATAATAATAAAAAATATATTAAAAATAGTATTTTTTATGTTATTGCATATTTTTTAAAATAAATTTATGACTTTTTTAATAATGTTTTTAAATATCCATGAAGAAGAGAGAGAGTCTAAGTTATACTCCCTGTGCAACAAAAACAATTTATCACATTCTAATATTTATAATTGTGCTTTATTTCTTAAGTTCTACTAACATACTTACATTTTTAAAGTTATATAAAAAAAGTTTCCCACTTAATCACTAAGTTTAATATCACATCTCTAGTATCACTTCACAATCTCCCTAATGCCACAAAGTGTTGAAACAAAAATCATATACAAATATTATTCTATATATTTTACTTTTCCGTATGAAAGTTTTATCCGCTCCCTTTCGCATTTAATCACACAAAAAGTTTAGATATTTTTATTAAGCAGGGTAAAATTTAATTATACTCTTGCTGTTAAAATGTGTGGCAGTATAAACGGACAAAAGTGTACACTTGTGCAACAAGAATGACACTGATAATACAGTTTACAATTTAGTATTTGCTGCAAATAAGGTATTCTCAACGAAAATATGATTAAAAAAAATTTCAATAGATAGTATTTAAAAAAAAAAGATAATTAAAATTAATTGCTTAATGCAAAAACATAGTTCTTTTGTTAAATCCAACAACTAAATATACACGAATTTCATAAAAGTGCTACGATATTTTGCATAAGTTCTTTCACAAGACTACTTTTGGCATATCCCTAGGGTAAAGGGAACTAAAACTAAACTTGTCGTGTGACAGTTTTAAAGTAGTAGGGACCGGTTCAAGTTCTTACTCTTTATATGAAGGGGACTTGTCAATTTTAAATGGCGGTGTCCTAGGAAGGGTTTAATTGCACCTCTTTGACATTTTGTAGCAGGTCACTAAAAAATTTCCTCAATCGACACATATAATTTAGGTTAACATAATGCCTGTCGCAGATATGGTCCCGAGCGAACAGGGCACAAACCAACCAAGTGTCTAGCCAAAAATACCATAATTTACCACCTCCTAGGCCAACAACATGTTTATATGAAAGATTCCCCTCATATAAATCATTAGAGCCAGATAGAATCAGCGACTACCCGCACAAAATCAAGTCACATGACTAGTTTTTTGCCAATTACCCTTTCTCTGGAATTACTACACTCCAAATATATTTCACCAATTGAGTGTTATGTCTTGTTTTCATCTATTATATTTCGTCCATTTTTATTATAATATTGGGTTCACTGGTCACGGGATAAGAGCTTTAAGAACAATTAAGACAAATTCTCGGCAGGGATATACTTCGGCAAATCATCATGAACAGATTCAAGGTTGAACAATGCTACTAAATTACACAATTCTACTTTGAAAATCAATCATCGATTCTGTATTTTTATTGCTCACTGCTCATGTTTGGCTTAAAGCGTTTGCCAAATGTGGAGTGAGACCAATCCACAAAAGATACTACAGACTCTTATTCATCCATATTCGATAGCTGAGAAAGTTATGTTCTTAGTCACCTTTTCAAATAGGTCATTAAGTTCGCATTTGTGTTTTAAGAGCTGTAGTGAAGTACATTAAGTGAGTTTCATCTTGTTGGACATGGACTAATAACTTGTGTCCAAGACGGTCTTTTATTACTTCGGCCGATAAGGGCATGACTTCCATACAAACACTACTGTCGAAAATAGATTTTAATACCACAACTTCCTTATATGTAAATGTTGGTATTAACAAAAAAATTGGTGAAAATAACTGTTACGATAGCTACTATGTCACGACAAAATGTTGTAAAAAATCAACCGTATGTCTTATATAAAAACCCTTCCTTAAATCACATAAACTATATTCGGCACAAAGAACTTTTATATGCATCGTAACATCATAATTTTATTCGGCCGGGTCCATGATTGCACACGGGTCCAAAATAGGGAATACTCTCAAACATTAGTTTTTAAATTGTGGTTTGTGGTGTGTCAGATAATTGGGCTTGACAAACTACACTTCCTTACATGGTTTTCTTATTTGGATAAGCCATTATTACCGGTTTATAGTTTTAAACATTTTCTGCGACAAATTTAGTGGTGAAAGGGGGAAAGACGAATATTTAGTGGAAAAAGAAGAAAGAGGA
Source organism: Pollenia griseotomentosa (assembly GCA_963931875.1). Classification (NCBI taxonomy): domain Eukaryota; kingdom Metazoa; phylum Arthropoda; class Insecta; order Diptera; family Polleniidae; genus Pollenia; species Pollenia griseotomentosa. The sequence continues at coordinate 16,380,545 of OZ007561.1, forward strand.
AAGGCATACAAAATACTGCAAAACTAAAATTTTATTGCACGGACACGAATGCAGTTTCAGAAGAGAGTTTAAAAAATTTTTTGCGGAAAATGTTTGATTATATGGACGAGGACTTTGATGATTTTTTTCAATAATTGGTATTGTGGTTATTTTATTGAACTCTTTATGGTTTTTAATACAAATTTTTATGTTTTTATTAGCCTTAAGTTCATAAAATTTAATTTTCATTAAATTATTTTAATGAAGAAAGGAAATTTACAACATGAAATTATTAATTAAAATTTATTGATAATTTTACACTCTTGACAGCTCCAGCTACACAGAAAAAAATAAAAATTGATTTCAATTAAAAAAATTGTGATATTAATAAAAAAATTAATTAAATTTGCACCAGTAAACAAATTAATAGTATCAAATAAACCAGTTATTTATTAAACGTTTAATTCACTTGATTAAAAGTTTAATTCACTTGATTAAATTTTTAATTAAAACTGATTATATTTTTGATTAATGCTTTAAATGGTGAAAATTTTTGGAGAATTTTTTCTGTGTATCAAACCCATGTACAAGTTGTTTAGACATGTCTCGGTGGTAACCAAACTATCTCTTTAGAAATCTTTGCCGTTTTACAATCGCCGCTATTGACGGTGGCAGGCAGTCCAAAGTGAAACATCAATCATTAAACCAAATGATATTACACTAGGTGGATCGAAATTTGTTTTTGTGAGTGATCATCTATTGCATATGATTTGCATGCTTTTTCCTTTACTTCAGTTTCTTCTTGATTTTTTGCTTAATTTTTTTTTTTTAACTATAATTGCAGTATCACCTACTACGAAATAGCTGCGGTAATATTTTAAATATGAAAGGACATGCCAGAAGTTGTGTTGTTTTTATTCTAACTTTGTCACTTCCTTGTTAATAACTGTACCCCATTCTCTTTACGTTCTTTATAAGATAACAAATTTCCAGTCATAAAAAGTTCCCTTCTTTTCAATGTTTTTCCTTTTTTCTTTTTTTTTTTGTTTTTAAACGGTATTCTTCTTTTAGCAACAGTTTTTTTTATAAAAAAAAAACGTTAAAAGCCTTGATAACATCCTTGATGTCATCTTTTTTCTTAAATAAACTTAAATAAAATGTATGAATAAAAAAAAACTAGTAACACCTTGACTGTTTTTATTATCTTTTTTTTATATAAATTTTTTTTTAATATTATTTTACTGATCAGAAGTTCAAAATTGCGAAAAAAGAAGAAAAAAAAAAATATTATAATAAAAAGGCATAAGCCAGAACATGTTTTTCTTATAAAAATAAAATTGAAGCCAAAAAAAGAAATCATTACTTTGCTGTTTAAAACATTTTTTCAGTCTTTAAAAATTCATCTCAATGTCATCAGCATAGTTTGTTTTACCAAATCAAGCAACTACCAAAAACCTGCAACTGCAGCAGCAACAACAACAACAGCAAAAAATACGACAAACCACAATTTTATTTAAGTATTCAACCGAGCAAAAGCCAGCCAGCCAGCAAACCAGCAACCAACCGACGCACATTTTTTTTGTTTGTAGAGGGAGCTGAAGAACCAGAGGGAGAGAGAATTTTTTTCCAGAATGTCTTTAAAATTTAAATGTTTTGGGGCTGACAGTTTTTTTTTTATTTTTCTTTCCACTCAGTTCAATTTTCTGGAAAGTAAACAAGTTAAAATGTCCTTGATAACCTTTTAAGCTGAAAAAGAAAATTTTCTTTAAACTTATCTCGAAATGAATTTAAGGAAATCTTTATAATTTATGAAATATTAACAATATTCATTTTCATTCAACCAAAAAAAAAATATTTTTTCATGTAAAGTTTAATCATTTTGATGATTGTTCCTTTACGAAATTATTTAAGTTTATATTTGAAAAGAAAAAGGAAGATATGAAAACTCTTAACCAATTCTTCTTATTGGTTTCCATTAAAATTATTAAATGTCTGGCAAAAGTTAATGGTAAATGAAAGAAAACTGTTTCTAGTGTTTGTATTTCATTTGAACTTTTTTTCCATATAAAATATTAACGAAGCCATCAACATCAGTAGGAAACAAGTGAAACTGCTATATTCGGCAAAGCCGAATCTTTTTTACTCTTCACCAGATTTGGAAAAGAACAGAATGTTATATACTTTAGCTCAATTTTATCCATCTAGCTTGTTTTGTATAGACCCTACCACACTCAAACCCTTAACTCTGTAAGAAACTTGTAAGGCGGCCAGGTGAAAAAGTGGAACGGTTGGGATAATTTACAATATTAAATTAAATATTTGACCCAAATTCTCGCTAATTTTTTATAATTAAAGCATTGATCAAAAATAAAATCGGCTTTAATTAAAAATTTAATCAAGTGAATTAAAAGTTTATTTAAGTGAATTAAACATTTAATCAAGTGAATTAAACGTTTAATTGATACTATTTATTTGTTTACTGGTGCAAATTTAATTAATTTTTTAATAATTATCACAAATTTTTTAATTGAAATCTATTTATATTTTTTTCTGTGCATATTGTATGTCATAAACCCATTATTTTGGGATCAAAAAAGAACCGAGAATATTCATAGGGTCTAACATCAATATTGTAGAAATTACAAACAGGATGACCAACTTATATAAACCTTTTCGACCTGTGGTGAAGGGTATAAAAAAGTTGCTGTTGTTGCTTTTTTGTTACTCTTGCCACGCTAACCAACTTTCATCTTTAGTAAATGAAAGTTAGCAAACTAATCATTATTATATGAAAGAATAATTAATATACATAAATATTATTAAAATTTTAAGTGTCTATTAAAAGAACGCATAGGGGCGAGATTTATTAGCATGAACTTTGTGATTTAAAGAGAAACGACGAGCAGTTTTAAAAATGATAAATCAAAATTTGTTGATACAAAAACTTTTTTGGTTAGATAGCCGAGTTCAATCAGGGTTAGAAAATTTAATTAAAAAGGATTTGAAAAGCACATAAAACTTTACAAATACACATTCTCTTGCTGTGGCAAATAAAGTTACAGTTTACTTTAAGCTAATGAAATTTTTTCATGTTAACGAAGAAACAATAAAAACTTTTCTTACCAAGTATGGCCAACTTATTATGCTGGGTACACACTATGCAATGCATTTACGCAATCTAGCAAATTAAATTCATTTTCATTCATTTTTCATTCATTCCAGATTGCGTCAGCATCAAAACGCTTTGATATTTTGAGGTTGCATTGAAATAGATTGCATGTAGATTGCACTGTCTGTACCCAGCATTAAAGGAAGTCCATGCTTTTATTAATATTGATTTTACTAAAGATAACCTATTTTTAAAGCCCCCCGAAAACGACATGACGTTTACATCTGACGTCAAATTTTACAGTACAAAAAAAAAAAAAATACACAAAAGAAAAATTGATTTGAATTTAAAAATTTGTTATATTAATTTAAAAATTAATAAAACTTGCCCCAATCAACAAAGTAATAGTAAAGAGTGGCCCAACCAAAACGCTCAATGTTAATTGTAAATAAAACAAAAAGTTTTCAGAGTATTATCTTAATGTTTTTTGTTATGATAGAAGGATCTATGAAAATTATGTGTGAAAAAAAAATCGCGATATCGACACCATTTACGCTAACTGCTTAGCCGGCCTCATTTTCGAAGAAGTGCGGCCGCCAGCCCATTAAATGCACCAAACAGGTGTTTTCAAATTTTCTACAGACTTGGTTTGCCGAAATTTGCGCACAATTCTCCCGATTGAAGACACATTTGGTCGACTATGCTGACCAAAAAAAAAATCACGAAGTGCACGAAATGCATTTTGATTTGAAAGCCGATTTTCGTAAAAGGTTTCAACAACCTTAATTGTGTACCTTGGCATGGTTGAATTTGTCAAACACTGAAACAAAGAAATGTCAAATTATGTTGGGAAAAAACTTGACGTTACCAATTTAATATTTTTTGATATTAACAAGATCATCTGTAGTAATGTTAGTTTAAACATGACAGGTGCACATGAAAACAAAGCTTTTCAAAAAAAAAAAAAAAAAATCGTAATGCCAAACTGACTTAAAAAAAATTCATCTGCAATATAATATTATTAATAGTCATTCCAAAATTTAGGTTTTCCATCTCTGGTCTCTGTTATGTAAACAAAAAAAAAAAAAAAATGGTACACACTTCCAACCACAAGCTGTTAATCATTCTAATTAAAAGGGCAAAAGAAACTTAATAGCAGCAAACTGGCATTAAGTACCTATTAATAAAGTTAGTTGGTTTTAATCTCAATAAAATGAACTTTGGTCTTGGTTATAATACTATTTACTTAATAATATATTAATTAATATTGGTCATTTTAATAAATATGCAGATTAATATACATATAAATGTGGGTTTAAATTTTTCAAGTAATCTTAAACAAAAATATTTTCCGAGTACTTTAAGCCTTCATACATTTGAAATCGTTTGGATTTTTAGTAAAGCCTACTTCGTTTTTGATATACAATATATGTAAAAATTACTAAACAGCATTGGAAAACTATATTGTTTTGCTTTTTCATCGGTAAAAAAAAACAGTTACAAAACCGATTAGTGCCTAAAGAACATGTTTTGAGTTAATACTACTTTCTGTTTTGAATACATATCTAAAAAAAATCAATATAATTTAGATACAAAGAACGTATAAAGGATGCTTTACACTATCACACAAGTCTTATGTATTTGGACGAAAATGCATTTCTAATCTAATATATGCTTGAAAACTTAAAAAAAACAATAACAAATAATCATGACAGGTTAATATTTTGACGAAAATAAGTATTACTTGTGTGATAGTGTAAAATACCCTTAATTATCGATAATGATTTAAAAATTTCTTTCGCCAAGAAAATGTCATTTGATAGAACAAACTATTGACAAAAGAAAATAACACAATTATACAAAAATATTTGCAAAATACACATGCACAGACAGTGTGTATGTGTGTTTTACACACATATTTAATGCCATTTGCTAGCAAAAGGGTAAAAAAGTCTACAAAACACGTTTAAATAATACCCAGCGGGAAAAAGAAGGAGTAGGAAGGCCTTCTAGAAGGCCTCTGTACCCCTTCTTTTGGATGAACAAGGCCTTCTTGCTCCATTCCATACTCATATCTTTTTTACACACGTTGTCATTGCGGAGAAGGCCTTCCGCTCTCGCTTCTTCAGCAGGTACAAAAGAAGGGTAACGGGACCAAAAAAAAATTGATTTTGCTTTTGCTTGTGCAAAAAAAAATACAAAAAATTTTACTCTTTTCTACTCCCTTCTCATAGAAGCGAGTGTGGAACGTGTATCTTATCTTTTATACGAAAGAGCCGAGGCCTTCTATGAGGCCTTCTTTAGCAGTTAGATAAGAATAGTAATTGAATCAAAAAATCTTATAAGCAGGCCTTTAAAAAGGCCTGAAGTAAGAAGGTCTTCTGAGTTTTCCCGCTGGGATAATGACAATTAAACACAAGCAATAAAACACATGCACAAGAAAAATGTAATAACGTAGGATAAAAAAAATAGGGAGTCCCAATTATATAGTAGAACATTTTTTTAAAAAAAATTAAGTAAATTAATATTGTTACGAAATTAGATTTATCCAAGAATGATTTATAGTTTTAGCTATAAGTTATCTTGTAAATTATAATTTATGTCGTATTAGCGTAAATTGCTATTTGCTCCGCTGTATTGTAGACTTTAGATTTGATTGTGGAATTTAGAATTCGAGCAGAATGTGCTGGAATCGACTAGAAGGTTCTTGAATCAACTACTGACGGTTATGAACTATAAATACAGGCTGACTTGCAAAGTTTAGTTTAGTTTGTTTTGAGACATTAAACGGTTCAGTTCGTAACTAAAGCTTCGTACAGACGGTGGTCAGATCTGACAATGTTGTCATTTTTCTGACAATGGTGCAATTGTCAGATGCATAAGTTTTACACATCTGCCAAATGAAAATTAACTTACAACGTTCACCCAGTTGCAAGACATTTCTAGGCAATTCTAATGACAACATTGTAAGATCTGACCACCGTCTGTACGAAGCTTAACAATATTGGATAAATTTTGTATACAAAATCTTTTAATTCTTTTGGAAATTTTTATAATTGCCATTTAAAAAACTTTTACATGGTTCTATAGAGTGTCATTGTTTAATTCGTTTTGAAGAAGAACACTTGTAAATTTAACTGAGGGCAACTCTCTATTGCGTTGCGAATTCAATTGAGCACTCTCTTTCACTTTTGCAAAATTTTTTGAAAATGAAGCAATACTGGCCATAAAAATTAAAGATGGCGCAGATTGACAGTAATAAAATGTCAAAATATGTAAACAAATTTTAAATTGGAAAATTTAAATATAAAAAATTGTGATGATTTTCATATAAAAAAAAATAAAGTTGCGAAAGACAAATGCTTAAAGCGTAGCAATCACCAGATTTGCTACAATTTTATTTCGCATTGCAATAGAAATTAGCCCTTTATTTTTTTTTTAAAAAAGTTCGAAAAGGGTTTTTTCCGAATTAAATACTGTTTAATTACTCTTAACGAGCACTTTCCTTTTGAGAGGACATCCCCATTGCAAGAACACATTTCAATTGCCCCTTCGATGTTTGGTCAAGCGAAATTCCACTGTATACACAATAATCCGCACTTCCAAAGTTTTATATCGTTTCTAAAGAAATTTTCACAAAGTTTCAAATATGTAATAAAAAAAAGGATAGTTTTATCTTTTTAACCAGTTTAGTACTGTCTCACGAAGCCATACAATATATTAAAATAATTTCTTGTTACACAAACCCTACTTTTATTAAATGTATAGTTTAGTTAGGGACCCCCTAATGTTTAAACAAAAATGTGTAATAATGCACATAATATATGAATACTTTGACTATTTTTTTGTTAAATGCAAAACGTTTAACACAAAACTACATATTTGTGTTACTTTAAATATGTGTGTGAATGTGTGTCTGTTTGTGTAAATGAAAGTGTATGTGCGTTCATGTGGGTGACTGACTGACATCATACTTTACAACATACACTCTGCCAGGACATGTAACACAACACTTGACACCTATTGTAGAAAATAAAAACTATACATACATTCTTACTGATACATACACATGCACATATCTACTATATACATACATTATACGTATGTACTATTAAACAAACTTTTGTTTAAATATGTACATTAAATTAAAAACATTTTGCTGTTTTTTTGTTGTTGTTATTATGTTAGCTGTTTAAAAAAGAAGAAACGTGAATATGTATAAGAACGCTTAAACAATTTTATTTAGAGAGTGGGAAAGAGGAAATTTACACAATTAGAGGAAGATGTGAAGAATTTAAGCAAGAATATGAAAATCATGGCTTTGTTAAAAGACAACTGATTTTCTAAAAGTATAAAATTTTAAAATAATCTAAAAAAAATATAGTTTCTTTTATTTTATTATGTTGATTAATCTTAAATAAGTAAACTGATTATGACCTATAGGTTAGGTTACTTATATTTATTGAACTGAATTAAAATTTTGAATTTTGCCTTTTTTCTATCAAATTTTCCAAAAACTACCATTACCGGCATTTAATTTAGTATATATGTTAATGTGTGTGATGCTTGCTGAAATAGGGATTTTTGTTCTCTTACTTATGAATACTCTTTCTCTTTTTTTTCAAACTTTTATTATCTTTGTTGTCATTTTCAGAACAATTTAATACACTGAAATTTGTGTTTTTGTTTTTTTTTTATTGATAAAATCTCTTTTTCTCTTTTAATGTTTAAATTTCATGGCAAAAACAATAAAAGACATGAGTATGCGTGAGTTTGAGGTAACAGAACAATATTTTTTTTGCAAAACGTAAAAGTGTAGTATACTTTAAGGTTAGAGATATGATAAAATACTTTTAGGGGAATTTAAGACATTAAATGGCATCTTTATATAGTGGAGAGGGTATTATGCATTTGTGCTGATGTGTGGAACGCGTTTAAATATTGGTCCTAGACCCACCTTAAAGTATACCGATCGACTTAGAATCACTTTCTGAGTCGAACTAACGATGTCCGTCCGTCCAGCTGGCTGGCTGTCTAAGTAACCTTGTGCGCAAAGTGCAGGTCGCAATTTTGAAGATAATTTGATAAAATTTGGGACATAGGTTTTTATTGGCACAAGGACCGAGCCAATTGAAACTGAGCCGAATCGTAAGACCACGAGGAAAGATAGGGGGAAATTGCTGCCTCTCAGAAACTATCAAACCGATTTAATTGAAATTAAAATCGCATATAAAAATATATTTATATGGACACATAAGCTATGTAGTTTTACAAAAAAAGGACCACAAGGGGAGGTAGGGGCAATTTCTGTCTCTCACAAACTTTCAAACCGATTTTAATGAAGTTCATAAACATAGATAAATCCATATTAATATGGACACATAAGCATGATGTGTTTTTAAATACTGTGGTGTAGGGTATCATATAGTCGGGCTTGACCGACTATACTTTCTTACTTGTTTTTCAATAGTTTTATATTTTGAAATTATGGAAAAAAACATTTTTAAAAGCAAAACCATTTCAAAATATGTCTATTTAGAAAAATTAAAATCTTGTGTTAATGTCAACTGTTTACATTTTTATTGTAAATATAAATGTGTTGCATACTTTTAAGCAACAATTAATATACTGTATACATTTTTTTTTTGTAAATATAAATGTGTAGCATACTTTCAAGCAACAATTAATATACAAATTATACAGCATATTGTAATGAGTTTTTCGTTTAAAAATTTAAATAAAATTTGCTTTTTATTGAGAACTTAATTGTTTTTACTATACATTTTACTAAATTAACAGCTGTTGAAAAACACAACAATTTAAATTTGTTTCTTTAACTTCCTATTTTTTTTTTTTGGTAAAATTTCTTTAAACCCTTGGGACATTATACTTCTTAATTTATTCAAAAGCTCTGATGTACGTGCTTTAAGTTGACTTTGTTTTTTTTTTATACATTGGGCCAAAGATTTGAAAAGGTTTAAACATTTAGTAGTTATTTAAACCATATGGTTGCAATAACAGACTGTGGTTAACTTTAGTGTAAAAATGCAATTAAAGAGAGATGGTAGTTTCTGCTTATATAAGAGATGGGCTGCATATCACATATCTACTAGAAAGTTTCAAAAACATTTGTAGCTACGGCATTCTTATTAGACCTAAGAATTAAACAGCAATTCTATGAACTAAACACTTGCGCAACAAAACTTTAACTGTATTTAAAACAATTGTGATTTTTTTATTGAACTGTTGGTTTCTAATTTATTTAAAAATTCAATCAAAAACTATTTTTTTATGATTTAAGGAGGTTTCTTTTTAAAGGTACTTTAAAATACAATGGCTTTTTTATTTTTTAATAAAAAAACAATGTTGTAATACAATTTTACTTACTTCATTTGGCCATTTAGTTTTTTCTTTAAGGTACACTGGAAAGAAAAGAAATACAAAATATTTGTTAATGCGCATATTTAGCTTTAATTTAAAATTTTATGATAAAAAAAATATATATGTTAAAGTTCATTTTTGTGTCTGTGTTTTTTAAGGCAAGAACACTATTAAGGCCTCGTTACTCATACGTAAATGTTGCGAACACGTCAACGTTGCGGTCGACTTAAATGGTTGGCAGTTACTACAAATATTCAAACGTGGTGAAATGTGTTAAAAAGACAACAGAAAATTTGTCATAAATACCTTTCCATAAGAGAGTTCGTCGTCGTTTCATTGTTATTTTTATTTTCATCTCTGGTCGTTCTAATGGCATAAAATAATTAAACATTTTAAAGAATAAAAAAGCGGCTTAAAGTTTGTTATTTGTGCGATAGAATGTTCGCTTTATTAAAAAACATTAATAAACATACAATTTTTAACAGCTGATAAGTAAAACGTAGAAACATTTAAATTTTATCAAGTTTATCCGCAACGAAACATCGCGTTTGCGTAAGAGTACTTATTTAAACCTAATCTTGGTAAAAAACAGAACAGCTGATCCGGAACGTTTACGTCTACAGAAGAGTAACGAGGCCTAAACTCTTTTTATTATCTTTTCTATCTATATTTTCTTAAAATTGATTTAATAAGCAAAACAATTGAATGTGTTAAAATTACACGCCACTACTAACAAAATCTCTACAGCAATACCTTACAGCATGCACCACTTTTTAGCTGTAACGACTGCTTTTGTATTACTTACCAGTAAAAACTTCTCTTACTAAGTAACGTGTGCATGTATTTTGAAATGAGAAACTTCGTTAAACACTACTTACCCTTTAACTTCAATAACTGAGCTATCTAAATAAGAGCGTTAAGCGTTTTTAATGTCAAAACTTCTCATTTTCATACAGTTTATACGAAACAAACCTTTGGAGTGTGAATTCAACATCACCTGGCTGGAAAATCTTTTTCGACACATCGCTAGGTCGGGTTGTTTTATTGAAAATGTTTTGGCAATATAATTTTCATGTTTAAAAAACGTTTGACGCTATTATTTAGGTATCTCAGTTAATTATTATATTTACCAGGAATATTTTTTTACTTTTTTATTTTACTAAGGAACATTTTTTTTTTAAATAGAAAAAGCCATTTGGCAGAGCCGAATTTCGAATTCAGGCTGTCACGAACAACTTTTATACTTGTTAGTCTACCTACGTATTGGATATTTTCTGAATTTGCACTATATCCAACTGAGATACGCGCATATGGTGTAATGAAATGGAATACAGGGTGGCGCAAAGGTAATGTTATAATTTAATTGCAGAATTAAATCATAACATTACATATGTGCGGATTTACTTCATAAAAGATCATTGGACCATATTTTTTCGAAAACGACGAACAAGTTGAGGTTAATGTGAATGGCAATCGATGCCGGGCAATGATTGAACATTTTTTAAGGCTCGAGGTAGGGAACAACCCAAAATTTTATTTCCACAGCTCACACAGCTCGTCCAACAATGGATCGTTTTTGGCGATCACATAATATCGCGTTTTTTTAATTTCAACTAGCCTCCGCATTCGCCTGATTGAACGGCTGCCAAATTTAAATTTGTTTCTTTGGGGTTGTCTAAAGTGTAAGATTATGGGAAATGTTTGAGAATAAGCACGTTAGGTCAACGCAAACAATGGGCACTATTGGAAATATTTTATCTTTAAAACATAATGTAAATCTATTTCTAAACAAACAGGCGTGTTCTAGGATTCTACTCGTAATGAAAACGCAAAATTTTTTGAATGCGCATAATTCAAAAATTGGTGTTCTCTAATCCACAAACAAATTTAAATTAGAAAAACATAAAAATCAGCTTTTTTAGCTTTTCAAAAAAAAAAAAAAAAATATACATATGTATTTTGTTTTCCAAATTGGATCAACAATTATTCCTAAAAAATAAAACTTGTTCATAAAAATGCCAGGAGCTTTTGCTTTCTTACACAAAAAATGTTTAATAAAAACAGCTTGAAATTTTTGGATAAGTTAAAAGTATTGATAACGTTTCTAGGTGTGTGTACCGTACCGTATGCTTAATAATGTTTGTTTTATTTTCGAACACTGGCTAAAACTGTTATCACATGTAAGAATAAAACTTGATTCGTTTTACTTTCACCAATCCCTTTTACTTTAATTAAAAGCAAATAAAAACATGTGGATGTGAATTGCAGAATGCCAAAAATGCTGAAGTAAACTACTTTCGAGTGAATTCGGATTCTAGAACACAACCGAAAAATCCAAATTTTAATAAATGCCAACTTAAATAAAATCAGAGAAAAAAATGCAATTCATTAAACTAATCATAACGTTACTTTTGAGCCACCCTAAAGGAGTTGTTGCAAAGGTTGTTGTTGGTAAAGTGAGCTTTTTGCTGGGTTTGTTTTGTTATTTTTTTCGTGTTTGTTTTTTTCAAATTAAATTTTTCTTTAATAAAAATTCTAACTGGCCTACACTTTCATTTGTTTAAATAAAAAAGTTTGTTATTTATATTCCAGTGCTAAGATTTGTAGAATAATAACTTGAATTTATATAATACAACTTAAATGTGCAAAAATAAAATAATCCACATAATAAATCTGTTTTTAAGTACATACAGATATGAGTATTAACTTTTGTTAAAAAGTTTATAAAATTTATAACAGTTTTCCAAACAAAAAATATAGTTCTGTCATTAATTCTAATTTATGAACTAAAAGTGTTGCCAATTATATAAAAGAGTGTAAAGCCACTAGCTGATGAGATAAAATACGTTCAATATAAGTGTGTCATGTGAGAATGTGTTATATGAAGCTAAGGGAGTTATGTCCTTTTTGCTGTATTGGCCTTTTATTTTTGACGATAAATAACAGTGTGAAGGTTATGTGTCAAAGACAAATAGCTGCAGTTGCATAAAAACCACACATAAATCCTGCTAAACCAGCTTAAAAAAACCATTGACATGAAAACATGCCAGCATAACAGTAAGTATGAACATTTTTTTTTTTTGTTTTTACCAATTAATGCCAAAAAGTTGTTGATGCACAAGGGTAACCAAATGGTCCATTTGTTAGAAATTTAAGCAAAAGTGAAGGAAATTTTGTTAATGCAAAAAAACTTTTTAATTTTACTAAGTTGGCCATAACTAAAAAAAGAAAAGACATAAATAGCTTAACAACTCATTATCATTAAAAGCTTTAAAAAAGTCTTAAAAAAAACAACAACAATACAATACAATGGCAAACCATTAACCACATTCTCTAAAACAAAAGTCACAAACAATTTTCTGATGGATGAATGCTTGCTGCATATTTAGATGGCATTAATGTTAAAGCCCTGAGTTCTACCGATGCCGGAGATGTTAGTAGTGGTTAAGAGATAGTGGTAACCATTTGGGTTGAAAGAAAATTTTTGTTTAGAACTACAACGCAGCCTTTAACACATGCAAAAATCCATTGCAATCTTAAGTGACTATAACAAAGACATATTTATGAAAATATGCAAGTACGTATAAATAAAAAAATTAAAAAAAAAAAAGAAAAGAATGAAGAAAACCTCCAACCACAAAACAATGACAAGACTACAATAAAAATGTACTTGAAGGACAACAGCCATCGACAACAATAGAAATGAGGAGAATAATATCTTAGAAATAAAATATAATAATAAAACATTTTACACTTTAATAAAAAAAGAAAAAGAAATTATTTAAAATAAGAAAAAGTGGTAAAATGAGTTAAAAATTTCATGTTAAAAATGTTTAAACAAGTTTGAATTAAAAATAAGAAAGTAAAAATTTTTCGAGACTTTATTGAAATTTCAAAATTTAAATAGCCCTTAAAATAAATATCGTAATTTTTAACTTATACCATTAAACCAACTAGTGGTTATTTACTAAATTAAACATTTTTCACACAAAGTTTCTGTCAGTGTACAGCCAACTGCTGCCAAAGCAATATAATGGTAAAAAGTCATAAAAACAAAAAGATAAATATTTATCAAAAGAAGAAGAATATAACAAAACAGTCCAAAACTAAATATAAGCCTAAAATTCTTCTCCATTTTTTGTATAACAAAGAAAACAACAACAATAGCAAAACCAAATAACATCATGACATCACAATGCACTAATACAAAGACAAAAGCTGTGAGAGAGTATGAATAAAAAAAATCACACTCACACACATTAATAAGATGCTTCTTCCTCCATATTGAGTAGTCCATTCCATAATGGCCATAAAAAGGTGATGGTGATGCAGAAACTAAGCATTAGTGGCAAGAAAATAGTAAGGGAGGTATTGCGAGGCCTGCAACAAATAGACTTCTAAAGCAAATAAAGCCTAATAAACGTGCCTTAAAGCATAAAAATAAGATGTTGCCTTAAAAAAAAAAATTAAATTAAGACAGCAAAAAAAAAAACGAAAATAAGCAAAGAGTAGAGAAATAATTTGTCTAATAGCAAAAGCATAGAAATGTGGGACTCTCACATGTTCTAGCTTTTGAATGATATGTAATGAAATTAGTTTTGAAACAAGGTAAAGGAACTCATTATTTTTTTTTAAGAAAATTATCTTGTCTTGTTGAAAAGATTCCTAAAAAACCCATTTTGGCTAATAGAGAGAGAAATTTGATTAATTATTATTTGGGATGCGATGGTTGCGGGTTCGATTCCCGCCAGAGACTATGGTCTGTTTCACTAGAACGGGCTGAAGATCTTCGTTAATATTGTTCGGTAAACATATAGAAATCCAAATTTGTTTGCAAAAATAACCACATTCCCATCATCAGAATTCTTTGCAGTTCTACTTTTCCTATAAATAAATAAATGAAAATTAAATTTAATGAACTTAAGCCTAATTTAAATATCAAAAGCTACAATTAGAAATAAAATTAAATTTTAAATTTACATGCCTGCAGCATTCTTGCTTATTATACAGGGTGGCCCAAAATTAACGAAGGGGTTTGAATTCGTTATAACTTTTTATTTAAGAAATAATTATAAAGTTTTTTTTTTTAATACAGTATATAAATGGGGAATATTTTTTAGTCTAGTTATGAAAAATAATATTTCGCAAGTGGTGTCCATTTTCTGCTATTAGCTTTAAAAAGTTACAATTAAAAAAAAGTTTCTAATTAAACAATTGAGAGAGACAACTGAAAAACACAAAGCATATTTTTAATTAACACTCTAACAGGCCAGAGCTTAGTTTTAATGGTCACCGCTTGTTAATTTTTTTTTAAAGTAATATTTGCAAAAAGCAAATAAATTGAAGACTGAAGTTTAAAATCTGTTTTATTTTAGTCGCCAGGTGGAAAAAACGAACGGGTGCCTCAGAACATCCTTGCCTGTTTCTGGTAAAAATTATTTTTTGATATTTTTTTTTTAGTTAGGCTCGAGTTAATTAAATTAAATTTTTATTAAATTATTTTTTCTGAAGGAAGGAATTTTACAACATGAAATTTTTTATTAAAATTTATTGATAATTTTCTTGGCTAAGCTGGGGGTCGAACCTGTGTTGAATTTTCATGTTTCAAGAATCACCTCATTCTCTCATCAGAATTCCTTGAGTTCTTACCTCTGCACCGCTGCGGTGCCTGACAGCCAACAGTCTAACATTAATCTTTAACCAGTGGTACTGGTGGTTCGAAATTTGCTGTAATTTTATTATACAAGTTTTTCTTCAAAAAAAAAAAAAAGAAATCAGTTAATTTTCTCTTTAAAATGTAGTTCCAATAAAATAGACACAATCCTTTCAGTAGACACTAGCGGTTTTAAAACGCCATTTCAAGCGTTTTCGTTTGTCAGAACGCCTGTTTGGCGTTTTGCGATATGCGTTTTTCAGAATATGGACGTTTATTCGATATTGACGAAAATCTCTCTTAAATTTGATTATCGTCATATAGAAAAAAATTTAAAAAACCTCGTGAAAATCACCGAATGGCCAAAATTGAAAAAAATAAACTAAATAAAGTAATAAAAAAACTTCTAAAAATTAGACACAAAAAACAATTCTTGCCAATTTTTTTTTTTTATTAAACTATTAATCAAAGATAAAATCAGTTTTAATTAAAAAATTTAATCAACAAAATAAGCTTTACTTATAACAACAACATTACTGCAGAAAACGTTGTTAACATCAAAATATTTTTAATTTATACTATCAATTTGTTTACTGGTGCAAATTTAATAAAATTGTTAATTAATATTACAAATTTTTAAATTGAAATAAATTTTTTCTTTTTTCTTTTAAAGTAACTTTACGAACAAATGAATAAAATGCATTGAACAATTGAATATCAAAAAGTCCATGGACTGATGCAACAAAAAAGTCTTTATGAAAACAGGCCAGTTTACACTATTATACTTTGTATTAATACTTGTCAAAAACTCAAGGTATATGTAAAAGTTTGATAGTGTAAATGCAATTTGTTATGAAAATGACAAAAGTAATACTTTTTTTCATTGGATCAGAGTTGTATTTTACCAAAAGCAAGTTCACGTCTGATATTGTGAATACAAACTGTAATGTTGAATTCGATTTTTTGACAGTCGAAACAAAATTCATTAAATTTCTTTCTCACAAAGTATTATGGAATCCGTAAGAAAACTAGTAATAAGGTCCAATTAGACGTAACATAAACATAATGCCACAGCCGTAACGATGACAGTAGAAACCAAAATTGAATTGGTTTGTATGGTATGTTTATGTCGTTTTGGTAATACAGTGGATATGGTAATATAGTGTTGGATGGTTATGTCACGTCTAATTGGACCTTTGGGGATGGACTTCAAAAGGAAACGTTAGAATTGTCGCAGCGACATCATTCTTAATGTAAATCGGCTCTGTGTATTTTTTTTAAATTAAGAACTTCAGCTAATATTTTCTATATTTATTTATTTTTTAAATTTAGTTACAAATCCGAACGAATTCATAGTTCATTTAGTTAAATTTATATTTTCTATTCTTTGTCGTAATCTGTACCAAGAGTTGTGGTAAATAGTTTTTTTTATGGTTTTTGGTTTCAACAAAACCATAATTACATTTTAGTTCTTATCAGGCATTTGAATTTTTTTCCAAATTAACTTTTAACATTATTCTTCAGTGAAGAATATTTACCCTAAATATACTAGCACACATATGTACAAACATTAATACATGTGCATAAGTGTAAGATAATAGAGAAGGCCTTCTATGGATTCTTTCAATTTTAATTGATGATAGTAAAACTGTTCTATTTTGTAGCCTTTTTTTTTTTTTTTTTTTTTTTTTTTTTTTCTTGTACTGTTTGTATAATAATAGAGTCTGCTACTAGTACATTTACACTTTAACATGTATTGATTGTACATGTACAAACTAAACTTAATAGTAGAAGTTTGATTATAAAGTGTGTGCACGGAGAGAAAACACATTTAGCTAATTTGGTCTAAAACTATTTTTGACGAAATTTTGTCAACATATCAAAGATACTTAAACCATATTGTTGTTACCAGCATTATTATAGTGAAATTATAATATTAGTGAACGATTCGGCACTAAATCGTTTATACCCTCCACAGACAATTTGAATATTTCAGGAGTGATATCTATATGATGTCTATTTACTATTAATTTATCTTTATAAAAACAGACATCAGCATTAAAATTGGTTCCGGCTTACCCTATATTAAATTATTGACCGACAAATGCTATTATGATAGCATTATTTATTACGGTTTTGGGCGTACTAAACTGTTTTGCAGGAGTAGGGTTTCTATGGGGCCAAGGGTTAATTATCGACCGATCTTCATGAAATTTTACAGCGTCATTTCTATTCCTAAAAAACTGTGACGTGCCAAATTTTGTTATGATAGCGTTTTTAATTAATTATTTTAGGCGTACTAAACTGTTTTCTGGGAGTAGGGTTTATATGGGGCCTAGGGTAAATTAAATACCGATCATCACAAAATTTTTTAATTGTCATTTCTAGTCCTAAAAAACTGTGAGGTGCCAAATTTTATTACGATAGCATTTATAATTACGGTTTTAGGCGTACTAAACTGTTTTCCGGGAGTAGGGTTTATATGGGGTCTAGGGTAAATTATGGACCGATCTTCATGAAATTTCACAGTGTGATTGTGACAGTGTGTTGAATAAAACGAACATTTGCAAAATTTCATATCATTTCGTTCATTTTTCAATAATTTATGTTAGTTTTTGTAACAAAATTATCAATTTTTTAAAGTGGTGGCTTCACATTTTGATTCATAGCTCTGAGCCTACTGAACCGATTTGGCTGGATTTCAATCCCAAACTGCTTAGGATAACTACAAGCAATTTGACACCCAGTTTTTTATTTCTTTTGAGTTGAATTACTCAAGGTGCCAGAATATATATACTTTATGGGGTCTGAGATGAATAATAAAAAAGTTTCACACGGAATGACAAACTTAGTATACCCTCTTTACAACTTATTGTGGTGGAGGGTATAAAAAATATTAATAATTCTTAAACATCGATAATTGTTTGGTTTTAAATTAACAATAAAATTTTCCTCTTTTTCAAGTTGAACATGTTATGGTAACAAATCAACTGTTCTTGGAAGTGACGACCATATAGATGAGTTTTCTCTGAGTGTATGAGTGGGAATGATGGCTTTTATACCAACAATCGATTGTGTCTGATTGTAGGGCTAAATGCATTGTAGTTGCTCCTTCTCCTTACACAAGTCAATCAATCAATAGGTCAAACATTTTGTCATTGAGCTACACAGACATGAAACAGCAACAGCAGCCAACAACACGAGCGAACAACATGAGTTTTATGATGCCAAAGAATATTGAAAATGTGGCTGGTTTTATGTTGATGTAATGATATGGGTGTATTTGTACTAGTAATATATGTGTAAGTGTGTGTATGTATGTGATCTGGTTGTATGCTTGACTGGCTGACGTTATCATTATTTTGATGATAGAAAATATGTAGAACCTCGGCCTGTCTGTCTGTCTGTCCGTCCATCTGTATATCTGTTCAGTTTAGTTTAGTTACATATTTTTATGAATTGTTTGTAGTTAAGAGTGCCACCGCTGCATTCATGTGTTGATGATGATGATACATTGAGTAAATAGCAAATATAACACTTGCATATTTTAGTTTCAGTTTCAGTTTTCAGCGATGCCTGGCGTGAATGATTATGATGTTGACGATGTCGAAAGCGATGTTCATATTTATTGACTGCTGCTGCTGCACTCACACTGATATCATTATTATTCATAATAAATTATGATTCAGTAGGTTGTTGTTTTTTTTTTTTTTTTTTTTTTGCCTATTAAACATATTGAACACTCTATATACCATTTTCTAATAAGTCAAAGTGTTTGGCTTTCATATTAAAAATATATTTTTATTTATGTATAAATGTTGTAAGGAGAGGGAGTGCTAACATCAAGTATCAGTGGTAGATAACTCAGAGTGTGTTTTTTTCACATTTGACTTGAGAGTGATGTGATGTTGTTGATAAAAGTGCTGGTTAATACTTTAGTCAGTCATTCTCGCATTTAAGTCAGTTCTTCTTTTAGCAGTCAATTGCTTATTTTTGCAATGATTGCCAATGTGTGTAAGAATGAGTGTGTGTTAAGAATATTCCAAGGCGACTAGATACAAGTGTTTTATTTTGAACAGAAATAATTTTTTTGCAGATAATTTAAAATTTATTTAAACATGATTTATTTTTGTAGTGGTTTTAAATAAAAAGATTCTTTTAACATATATTTTAAAATAATTTATGAAAATGTTATTTTTTAAGTACCTCTCTCACCTTCTTTCAATTAAGTAATATTTAGAAAACTTTATATTTTAAGCCAAGTAATTTTTAGATGACACACTTTTTTTAGTAAATTTTGAAAAGTGCACTTAAAAACAAGTAAAATTGTAAAATCGCTCAAGTCCGCCTATTTGATACACTACAACTACAGTACATAAAGACCAACTTTCGAAAACGACCCTTTTTGGGATCCATGGGCATTAATGAACCCTCCAGAGTAAAATTATTTAAAGGGTTTAAGGTTTACGTAAAAATTCTTTGTATATGAGATTTGGAAGCCTTTAAAAGATTGTAGAAAGGGTTATATGGTTATATCGATTATTTTGGACCTACCGGCACAACATTTTGGCATGACAATCATAGAAGTTATTGTTAAAATTTTGTATGTTCATACGGACATTTAAAAGGAAGTTATGTCATTCAAAGCTTTTTTGGGAGTGGCATTTCAATTTACAATTACAAAATTTTTTTGTAGGATTGTTTAAATTGCAATAAAATAAATTTCGACCAAATTTAAACTAAAAGAAAGAAGTTTGTATGAGGGGTTGTATGAAATTTTGGACAGATTGTCAGCATTTTCAAAAGGCTTCGTCCAAATGTCAATAAAGGCCTATGTACTAAATTTTATTTAACTATCCTTAAACCAGTCAGCCAGACGGAAGGACGGACATAGTAAGATCGACTCTGAAAATGGATTCTGAATCGATCGGTATACTTAAAGATGGGTGTATGACCAATATTTTTACTGTAACTCACATCAGCATAAAAACCTCACCACTGTTGGGTTGAGGGTATAAAAAGTACTAAGGTACTTTCAAAACATGCTCCCTCGTAAAAGTACCTTTCTTAAGAAAGTGAGAACGTTTAACATTTACACACATTTCACCAAAAATATTGATTTTTTTTCCAAGAGAAAGTACCTTTTTCAAAATAAAGATAATTCTTAAACAAATTACAAATAAAAAAGCGTTTCTAAACTAAATTTTAAACGTATTTTTTTTTTTTTTGCCTTATTTTATTTATTCAATTTATTTCTTATTTTATTGTAGCATTTTTAAATTTATGTTCTTTATTAAAAAAAAAAGATGCTCAAGTTTTTAGTTCTCTACAAAAAGCCATAATAAAACTCAGATTTCAACACATTTAAAATTATGAACAATTTTACCGGTGATTTCAAAAGATCTTCTTTTTTACGTTAAATACAACTTATAACACTTTTTTTATTTTAAATGATTTCTACAAAACAACAGCTTTAGGGCACAAGAAAATCCTTAATAATCCTTAAACTAACCAACATCATAAAATAAAGAAAAAAAAACCCACGAAAACATGGAGAAGCAGCTCAAAGAAAGAGCAATGACTGACAAGACAAGGATACAAATACATTCAAATGCTTCTTCGCCTGCCCCCATCCCCCGAACACAAAATAAAATAAAGCTCAGGAAAAATTCTTTTAAAATAGACAACAACATTAAAATTTTATATAAAAAGAAAAAGGATACTTTTCTCTTCTGCTTTTTTATATTCTTTTTCTTACATTTGTAGTGATTTTGTTTTAATGTAAAAAGCAAAAGAAAATAAGAACGAACACACAAGTAACTGGTGATTTGTTGCTTTTTAGTTAGTTTCTTATTGTTGAATGACGTTTAACTTTTTTCTTTTCTTTCTTTATTTTGTTCTAATGTAAATGCGTATTATTTTATTCTTTTTTGTTTTATTTTTTTCATTTCTTTCCTGAAGAATCCTTGTGTGGCTTGTATTTTTTTTTTGATGGTATTGTTTTGTAATGAGAGTTTTGTATCTTTTCCCTTTGTTGCTGTTGTGGTCCTTAAAGATATTTGCAATCACTTGGCAGCTTTTTTTGTTTTTGCTTTAGCTTAATTTTCTAGTCTAAATGAATGGAATTGTAAATGTATAAGTTTGAAATGAAGGTAGGTAAGTATCTAAGTACAAGTACTGTACCTAATTTTTTTTTTTTTTTAATTTTTTCTTTTTTTTCTCCAGTTACATATTGTGAGTCAGTCTGTCAGTTATGCAGGCAGCTAGTCACTTCAGTGCTTAAACAATACAACATGAATAGCGAACAATTAGGAAACTTAATGTTTTTTACATAACAAATAACAAACATTATGGTGATTCATTTGAGCCAACAGAAACTGAGTGCTTAGTATTTTGTATGTTTTATATGGCTGAAATAAGATATAGAATTTTCGAATATTTATTCAAATTATTTTTAAATTTAATACTTTTATATACTTAAGACTGTTTCTTGCTGCAATTAAAAGGAATGTGTGGTATTCATGTAAAGTATTTTATTCAAAGTTGTCCAAAGTTCAAAAACAATTCAAACACAATTTTCTTAGTCATAGGTAAGTAGAGGGTGGATTTTTTTAAACTTCTTAAATATTCATGTAAAATTTTTTATGCCAAAAGAGAATTCTGACAGTATGTATTAGATCACATACTTTTTCGATTCGAAAGCAATTTTATTTCTTTTTCGTTCAGTCAATTCAAAATTATTTTTTCTGTGTTGTAAAAGCTGAAATAAATGTTTCACAACACTGAAAAAATAATTTTGATTCGTGCAGTATCAACTGAAAGAATCAGAGAACAAATTGCTTTTAAATAGAAAAAGTATTCTATCATGACTGCCAGAATTAGCCTCCAGTATTTTCTAGCTAGAATTAAACGATTTCTTTAAGCATACAATTGAAAACATTATATTATTTTTTAATTCAGAAATTGATCGACAGACATGATTAAAGATTTTAAAATGGATCTACTATTTTGAATTTAGTTTTTTGATTTTTTTGGTATTTTTTTCATAATTTATTACAACCTTTATTTTAATAAATTTTCTGCTTTTTAACTATAAATTGCATCTAAATTACAATAATAAAAAAAAAGAAATCCTTGAAATTACATTTATTAAACTTATCAAAGAGAAACATCTGCAATCAACATTTGTGTGTTAAATAAAAACATGGAAGGAGAGTTTAAATAAACAAACATGTGTGCAAAAATACACAGGCAAGAGAAAAAATATATATATACACATACATACATACATGAATATATTTCCACGAAAATCTGCCTCTAGTTGAAAGAATAAGAAAAACCAAATAATTACAATTAAAGCAACAGGCGAAAACCGCGAAAGGCAGAAACATTTTAGAAAAGAAACTAAAGCCTATAGTACACGGAATGTAAAAAGCCACATTCGTGTGTGGTTCTGACGTAATTTTGTCGTCATCACAAATCACGAACTTGCTATTGTGGCTATGTAGCGAAGACAAAATTACGTCAGAACGACATTCGCATGTGTCTTTTTTCATTTCGTGTACTGTAGGCTTAATACTTGTAAATGTTCGGTTGAAGAATTTTTTGGGTTCGAAGGACCACTAATGTTTTCATAATTTTAACTGAAAGTTTTTTTAAAATAAATCTAAATTTCTTAAGGTCCAATTAGACGTGACATAACCATAGCAAAACTGTATTACCATCGAGAGCTTTAAGGTCCAATTAGACGTGACATAACCATAATGCCACAGCCGTAACGGCGAATTTAGAAACCAAAATTGAATTGGTTTGTATGGTATGTTTATGTCGTTTTGGTAATGCAGTGGTTATGGTAATACAGTTTTGTTATGGTTATGTCACGTCTAATTGGACCTTTACTTCAATGATGTTTACAACTATTTTTTATTTCTCAGAGTGTAAGATATTTCAATAAATCTGCAAACAATTTTAAGTTTAAGAGAGAGTTAAGAGAAAATTTTGAAATATGTATTATAGCAGAAGTATTAAATTATGTTAAAACTAAAAATATATGGTTAAAAAAAATATTGAGATTATTATGATATAAAAAAATCGCTTGTAGTTTGCCGTCTAAATTCTATTTAAACTATTACCCAGACATTTATTCTAAACAAACACATAAATTTTATTAAATTTATTAAAACGTCTGCGCTTTGTTTTTTTTTTTTTCTTTTTTTTTGTTATTAAAAATGCATCATAAATCAACGTTTTGATTGAATTTACTACAAAAATATTAATAGAACAAAGTCAATGAAAACTTTGTCATACAGCTACAAAAAGATGAAATACTAAAAAAAAAAATTAAACAACATAAAAACATCATTAACTTTAAAGGCTTTATTTTTTGTGTAATGAAATTCTTACCGGACATTTTAAATTATTTTAAAGTCGTTTTTTTACCAAAAAAGATATTAAAATTCGATGAATTGTAATAAAACACACCCTGCCTTTTTTAGTAGAAATTATTATTGTTGTTGAAAAAAATAAACCATAAAATGAAAAAAGGCCGACTGTTTTTTTCCTTGGTGTTATTGTTGTTGTTGTTGTTGTATGTATTGCCACAAAAATAGATAGCAACAAAAACAGCAACACGAATGTCACTCAACACAGGCTACCTTGGCCTCAAAAATTAACAGCAACTACAACAGCAGCAACAACAAAAACAACAACAACGACTACAATAGCAGCAGTAGCACCGACAGCACAGCAATCAGAAAATTAAAACAAATTGTATTATGAGAAACGCATTTTTAAAGATCTACAGCAACAATATATTTATTTTATTTATTTTGTTTGGTTTGTAGTCGACAGCAACAGCAACAACATCATGAAAAGCAACAGCAACAACAGTACCTACTTATATTAGCAACAGCACGAGGCATATAATTGTATATTTGCCTTTGAATGTCTATATACTTTAGACATTTATATTATATATATATTTTACTAACACCAACTACGACGACCAACCACCACCGCCTTTACCCAGTCTTGGCAATACTTGAACTACATCATCATCATCATCATCTACATTTTGTCATCACCTTCGACCAACAACCATACACTATTGAAATTACAGTTGAGAGGTATGTGCTAGCACTAGTTGCTTAGACATACTTACTACAACAATAAATGAATGACTCATATTTAGAACTTAATAAAAAGCGAATACCCGGCGTGTGCTTATACTTTCCCCCTTCTTGCTGTCCCATTTTTGAATATTGGGATCTGTCTATGTTTAAGTTTGTTAGTTAGTTTTGGAGGGGCAGATATTTTCCCCACCACCCTTCGTGATCCTATATTTTAAAATTTATAGCTAATGTGTACATATAAGTGGGGATGTATCTATGTTTTAAATATCATTAAAATCTGTTTGAAAGTTTCGGAGAGGCAGAAATTGCCCCCTAACTCCACTCGTGGTCCTAAAAGAGTAAACCCTAAAACCATCTTTACAAAATTGCCTTTTAAATGAAACCGGTTTGGACAACATCGGTAGGATGGTTTTAGAGTCTATAACGGAGATAGGTAGAAGAGTTTTTATTGCAGAGTGTTGCATGATGGCTGCGTTAGTGATAAATTTACCGTAACTACTGGCGCAAGGAAAGGCAGTATTCTACTACTCCTGCTCTTCAATATAGTTTTAGACAACATTATGAAAAGGTTGTGAGGGAAGAGAAACTTCGTTGAGGTTTTTCTGAGCAGTGTGGAAGATCGATTATTCGGATGATATCTGCCAACTCTCTCACAACTACGGCGACATGGCAGTAAAGAACACAGCCGATCAAAATGATGCTGAAAAATCTGGTATAAAGATAACATAGCAAAGATCAAGATAATGCTTCAAATAACATAAGTGGATAAGTACTAAAAGATGTTTACAAATTCAGCTACCTGGGCTACATATCACCATCTATTGCTGGTTCTAGTGATTATGAGCATTTACTCTAGCAAGCGGTCATTTGGCATCTTATATCTCATCTGCCGGGGTCCTCACATATCAAGAAGACCAAACTAAAAAGTTTCAGCTCCTGCGTAAGTCCGCAATTTGGATGTGAGTCTTTGAACATAAGCACTCGGGATATAAACTTGCTGGAAGTTTTAATAAGCCGATATTTGCGGAGGTCTCAGATAATATCCAACGAACGGCTGTGGAGAGAAACAAAGCAAACTCCAATAAGATAAGAAATTTTAAAAGAAAGTGGCGATGAATTGGTCATGTCTTACGAAAGCCTGCAAACGATATAACAAGAAATTCTTTTGAATGGAATCCCCAAGGTAGTTAAATTAGCAGGTAGATCATCGCCAAATCTGCCAGGCAGAACCAGAGCTGTAACGAGATCGAATCAGTTGCGTTGGACAGAATTGTATGGAACAGATATGTAATGGGCACATGCTCCTCTTGATTTTACCTCTGTATTATTTATAATTTTGGTGCATAGGGAGCAACATTGGATCTATAAAATACTTTCCGAGTAGTCAAATGAGTGGAACATGAAACAAGTTGAACTTTGTACACTAGCCCAATAAAAAATTGAGCTTCCAACGAAGCAGGTTTGTAAGGGAGAAAAATAAGTTTCGCTTACCATTGCGCTTACGGAAGACATGAATTTTATATGGCGAGTTCCCACGTTGAAGCAATACATTTTTGACACATAAAGCGCATTATTCAGCGCATTAAATGTTTTGATACAGTTATTTTTTAAAATTCTCCCTTACAAACCTGCTTCGTAGTAAGGGAATGCCGTAGCACTTGAAAAGTTATTTCTTTATAAAAGTTGGTGAGAGTTCTTTCACTTACTTTACTGCATTTCTGTATGTCTTATTGCACCTTTAGTGTTTCGCAAAATACTAAAATTTTTTATTGGGAGGCTGGTTAAAAAAAAAAAAATTGAGCCAGTCACCCCTTAGGATAAAAAGTTGTAGCAAATAATTCCAGCGAAGCCACGGCCAAGCCAGAAGCAATAATATTCGATACAACGAGATCGGACCTTAGATGGAAGCGCTAAATATAAAAAATAAAAAAATTGCTTTATTTTGGGGCGTGGCAGAATTTTTTTTTTCAGTTTTAGAAACTTCAAGTAAAGTATATACTTCATTCTAGGTTGTGACTTGTGCCAATTTTTTTGATTTGTATTGCGATCGACCTGGTTTAACGTAACATGTATGTGAAAAGGCCTTAATTTTGAGGCGTGTCATAAAAGTAAGTGTACTTCAAGCTAGACAGACACACTAAGTTTTAGAACGGCTTTCTTGGTACTTGCAAAAAATTATACATTAGAGGGGAAGGATCCGAGATGGCATAAGTGATGCCCAGAATTTAATATCGGATTAAAAAGTTAAGAACATCAAACTCCCAAACCATAATGTTTCTAAAGCCGCTCTATTTTTTCTTCCCACTGTATTTATGTATTCTTGTGGTTTATTTCTTTAAGGTTTTTTTCTTCTTGTACTTTTAGACTTCGTCATCAATGTTGCTTTTTATATACTTAATTTACGCGGGGATTCTTACAAGACCATAAAACCAAAAAGCCTTCCAAATAAAGTACCCCAGCAATAAAAGTCATTGTTTCGGTATTTTTATATTTATGGCGTTTTAATAAAGAAACAAAAATTAAAACCATTTAATAATTGAGAAAAACCACAACATATTTTTTTCTATGTTTTGAAAAAAAAGAGTAGGTAGGTATAAAAAGAGCCCTGAACAAAATCTTGGGGTTTGTTTTTTTTTTATTTTAAATATAGAATAGATTTCTTAACAATTTTATTTATTTCAAAATGAAGGACATACTTATTAATAAATAAAAGTCTTATAAGTTTAATTATACTGCAGGCAATTTTTGTGCTTAAAAAAATCTGGGGGTTTTTCTTAGAGGTTGTGTTGGTCTTGTTTGTGGAAACCTACATGAGCAGTACTTCTGCATTTACGGTTGTTACAAACATGTTTGTTGTTGTTTTATGTGTTAGCGGTTATCTGCTGTAAAATTCTTTGGCTCAAAGCAGTAACTTTTTTCTAACAAGTTTGCTTTTCTTTCTAAATACAAGGAAAGAGGAGAATAAAACGTGCTTAATTGTTGCTGGAGAATAAACAGATAGAGAATACAGAAAAAGAAGATGTTCTTTTTCTTTTGTAATTTAGAGAGTAGGCACTCTTAAAAATTAGTAATTATAAAAGGAACTTTTAAAGATGCGGAAAAGAACCAAAAAGGTAAAAGGGTACTTTACCGTATGAAAAAAATTTCACCGTATGAACGTAGTAGCGTACGACGTAGATACGTTGTTAAATTAAAGCGCATAGTATTTCATACAAAGACAGACAATAGCTGTCGCAAACATAAGAGCGTATCTACGTCGTACGTCGACATATTTCTGTGTAATTCTATTTGCGACCGTATTGTCATAGAAAAATAAAAATTAAAATACATATCGTCGACTCAATACGCAAATCTGCTAAATCCACATTTTAATTAAATTGAGATTTTGATGCCGTGTGGTAGAGAAACATATTCCTCGTCGACCAGTATGTTGTTTTTTTTTCAATTTGAGTCTTGAAGTGTGTTAAACCAACTATAGTTTTGCTTTTTTCTCAAGCTGCACATATGAATTATAAAAAGTATTTTTATAATTTTTGCTTGTATATTTTACGTCTCTTGAATAAAGCCAATTCGTAAGTTCTATTGGGTTACAAAAACCCTTTAGTAGATTCATATATGTTTATAAAAAATTCCATATAGTAAAAGCTTTGAAAGCTTTTCTGCATCGGCATCGACTTAAAAATATCGTGTTTAGCAAAAGTGGTTCCAAGAAGTATTTTCTCAAAAAAAATTAAAAGCTTTTGCACAAATTATACTTATATGTATGAAAGAAACTTCAATATTTTATTCTTTTCAAGAGTCTATTTGAAACAAAGTCTTGCAAATAATACTGCTCTTTTGGGGGTTATAAATTTAGATTATATTTTATCAAAAAGCACCCAGATCACATAGAAAAGTAACACAATTGTTTTACGCCAAAGTTAATAAAGATATGTGTACATACATAAATATCGCACACTAAATCATAAACAGGCACAGCTCAAAATTCAAAACTGTTTAATGTTTAATTGAGTTTCACAGATGTTAAAGAATACAGTGACGAAAACGTAATTTGTAAACGGGCTAAGAAATAAATTATCTTGATCAATTTTAGTGTGCGATATCTTCATTTTTAGATTTCTATTAATTTTTATTTGCACATATGTATGTACTTTTGACTTAAACACAATCAAAAAAGAGGCCTATAAGAATTTGTTAAAATTAGCACACATTTCGTTGAAAAAAAAGAAGAAAATCAGTAACAATTAGTTGAAAAACTACCCAGCCGTTCTGATGCAAACCATTAATTCTCACTATTGTTTTATATTCTCTAGAATTACTAAATGGCTTCATTAATTTTGCATACTTTAATTAAAAAAAATACTAATATAATTTAAATTATGTAAATTAATATAATATCTCCCTAATTGTTGCAATTAGGGTTTTTTCCCGGGATTTCCCGTCCCGGGAATTTCAATTATTTTATTTCCCGTTTTCCCGGGATTTTTCTTGCCGGATCCCGGGAAATAAAAAATTCCTCATAATTTCAGAAATAGCTATTTATACTTTGAAATTTACTTTCCTATTCTCTAAAAATTAGCATCTGTGGATGGGTTGTGGATTAGATCAATTACAAGAAGTGAGTACATGTATGTAATTCAATGTCTCCTGATGCAATAAATCTACTAAAAGCGGAATGGGCAGTGCAACAGTTGATAATTACTACATTTAGTGAAGTGAAGAGTTAATAAAGAACATTAATTCAAAATAAGATGCAGGCAGTAAAGTTTCATTGTCCATGAACAAGTCTTAAAAATAGGAGATACCTAAACATATCGCTCCTTTATTGCAACATAGTCATATCTACAAAAGCAAACGATCTTGGCAAAATGCGATTAAAGTTTTCAAAATGTAACGATTTAAAGATATATTTTGCTATAACTTCGGTTCAGTTTGAGATATAATACGAGAAGGTATGAAGGAAAACTTTGCTAAAGATACTTAAAATTTTGTGATATGACTATGATGCAATGAAGGAGCGATATGTTTAATAGGTGATAGACACAAATTCCCAATTTCAATTTTAATTTGTGTTGGTTTATATACCCGTGAAATGCGGGGAAACCGAAATAAAATAACATTTTGGAAACTCGTGTAAGATACTACAACATACAACTTGAAAAACACATTATCCCCAAGATTACAAATGGACCTATTAAAATGAAAAGGTTTGTAAGAAGCAGTACGGTTGATGCTTTTTTTGCATCAACCTTGACATACATTTGACTGATATAGACGTTGCTTATAAAAAAGAAAAAATTGCTTCTGATTGTGAATCCGAAGCATGCACTTTTAACTATTTGTCCAACCTCGGTAAAAAATGGACGAAATTTTTCGGAAACATGGTATTAGTAAATAAAATCAAGAATATACTTTTTGACGACTTACAAAGCGCTTGAGTGTGTCAAAAAGTTATTTCCTAAGCCAATAAAAAATGTTATATATTTCTTTAAAGTATTTTATCTATTTTATTAATTAATTTTTTGATCTTATATCTTGAGTACCTCAATTTTTATTTTGTTTTTATTATTGTTTTGCGAATTAAATTGTTATGTTTATGTTATCTTTTTATCTTGTATCCAGAGCATAATAATACTGAATAAAAGCATAATAATAGGGAATAAAGGCGTTAGTTCCCTTACTTTTTTTTATAAAAGGTTTTTTCACTAATTAATAACAAATTTTTCTTTGTATTATTTATATGGAGCGGGATCCCGGGATCCCGGGAAATTTGAAAAAATTTCCCGCTTTCCCGGGAATCGAAAAAGTCCGGGAAAAAAAAACTCTATATATAAGATATTTGTATGAAATTTTTACACAATATGAAGAAACGATATGGCGATTAACTGAACGATATTAGCTAGTAGGCGGCCCAAGGTTCCACTGGAAATTAAGAGATTAAAAACATTGACTCAAAAATCAGGTTTTTTGAGTTACGACTCTATTGCGGCACAGGCTCGATTTGATCTTTAAGCACTTATCCCGTGACCAGTGAACAAAATATTATAATATAAAGGAAAGAATAGAATAGATGAAACAAGACATATCACTTGGGCTAGGTTTTTAAACTTAGTTTAACGATTTTTCTGGCGTAATTTGATTTTTTTCTAATTATTTTATTAAAGATTAACACTTTAAGCAAAACTACACTTTTTGGTAAAAATGTATACAAACTTGGTAATGGTGGCACAAATCTGTTTCCCGATTATCTTAACCTTGTTAAGCTGAGATCTCAAAATCCAGGGGCCTGATTCTGGCAGTCGTGATCGAGTAATTTCTCGATTTGAAAGCAATTTAAAATCTTATTATTTCAGTCAATACTGAACGAATTGGAATTATTTTTTCAGTGTTGTAAAGCATTAATTTGAGTTTCACAATACTGAAAAAATAATTTTGATTCGTTCAGTATCGACTGAGATAAAATTGCTTTCGAATCGAGAAATAACTCGATCACGACTGCCAGAATTAGGCCCCAGCTTTAACTGGTGATAAAGTGTTTTTTTTTCATGTAATTTCAAGTAATCTAATACAGTAACTTTTCTGTCTCTAAGTAATCAAGAATGTCGTTAGTTACATGTTAAGTATAAGTCATTTTGTTGCAGCTCTTCTTAAGTTTATTGGCGAAAGAGGTGAAAAGATTGGGGAAGGGTTTCATGTACTCTGCAATTCTGTTTTTCTTTGCAATTCTCACACTTTTCAACTTGAAGTTGCCTGTAGGAAAAGCGTAAAGACACTAATACAATTTCAAATGCAGAATTTTAGAAAGTTGCAGCAATAAAAATTGCAAGTCTGGACGATAGCCAACAGAGTAAAATGTTTTTTAAGAGTGTAGTTTTCTTTTATTTCTTTTATTTTTAAGTATAAAAAATTTTGGGAAAATTCTTAAATTTTTTATTCGCAAAAAAACATTAAAGAACGGCCATCAGAACTACAGGGAACTTTATGTTAAAACATATTTAAATGATATTGTAGGAAATCAAAAGTAAATTGCAAACAAACTTTTAAAGATTTTGGAATATTACTTTTCAATCGAGTATTGTTTTATATACATACATACATATATTTGAAAAAGAAAATATTTATTTTTTGTCATTGCTTAAAGAATTATTTAACTGAAAACTTAATAAACGTTTTGTTCGTTTTTTGATATAAAAAATAAGAACACAGAAAAAATTCACCAAAAATGTTCACCAATTAAAGCATTAATCAAAAATAAAATCAGTTTTAATCAAAAACTTAATCAAGTGAATTAAACGTTTAATAAAGTGAATTTAACGTTTAATGAACTAAATTAAACGTTTAATAAAGTAAATTTAACGTTTAATCAAGTAAATTAATTGTTTATTTGATATTATTAATTTGTTTACTGGGACAAATTTAATTAATTTTTTAATTAATATCACAAATTCTTTAATTGAAATAATTTTTTTTTCTGTGCAGGAAAAACATTTAAGTATCCTTAGATTTTGCAAACTTGCTTAAATGCAAATACCGTTAGTGCTATAAAATTATTCAAAATCTATTCAAAATTAGTTAAATGTTTAAAAATAATTAAATTTTTTGCCAATAAAAATAAATCTAAATATTTTTTATATCTTTCCAATAATTAGTATCCTTGATTGTTTTTATAATTTTAGCACAAGGTGTTTGATAATCTCAACTGACTAAATAGCAGCCAGCATCCGAATAATATCATCTTCACCATTCCACCAGCCAGCAGAACAACTACTTTAATAGACCAAAAGAAAAAAACGAAACTAATAAAAAAAACAAGTGTGTTTAAACATGAAAATTTTGGCAGTTGGCCAAAAAAGTAGAGATGTTTTGTTTGATATTAAAATAAGAAAAAAGAGGGGGGTAAAAAAGCAAGAAAAATATCTTCTAGTGCCATGGTTATAAACAACAGAAGAGCAAAGTAACAAACAACCAAAACTGAATAACAACGAAGAACGTTCTTTCTTTTTTTTCTTCTGTTATTGGTAAAAAACGTTGTTGCAGTATCTGTGAAATTGAAACAAAAAGAAAAGAAATACATAAGTTTCATTTTCTAGGTACTTTTTTTTGTTGTTCGAGTACTCACTCGTTTTTTATTATTGTATAAAATGTATTTTCAAGCAAATAAAACTAACAACTACTTAAGAAAATTCTTAAAAAAAAACAATAAAAAAGATCTTCTTATTTAGAGAAGAAAAGAAAAAAAAAACACAGCACAAGAAGTTATGAAACAACACACAGTGCGAAAACGTAACATTTGCAGCTCTAGTATATTTGTTGTTGTTTTGCTTTCTTTTGCGAGGTCAGCTTTAAGGAGAGGCGAGAAATGGCAAAAAAAAAAGTTTTTATTTTCAAATTAAATTAATTGAAAAGAAAATTGTTTTGAGTTTTTAGCGTTACACAAGACGGTTTTTTTTAAAAGAAGGAAAAGTCATGTCAATTTTAATTTTTTTTGTTTTGTCTCAATATTTTAAAACTTTGTTTAATTAGTCTATTTTTTTTGTTGAGAGTTATTACACAAATAGGTAAATTTTTAAAGAATTCGTACGTGTTTATTTGACACGTTTGAAATCCAAAGTTAGAAAACACATGTTTTTTCGTTAATTTCTACACCATTTATTATCGCTATTGGTGAATGAGGGTATACTAAGTTTTTCATTCCGTGGGAAACTTTTTGAATATTAATCTATGATTACATAACGTATACGTATTCTGGCTCCTTCAGAGTTCTTTGGCGATTTACCATGTCCGTCTGTTTATATCACGCTCACTTTTGAAAGCCTCAGCAATAAGGAAAAATTTTGGAGTGAAATTGCCTTAAGTTCTCCTAAGTAATTTGGGATTGAGATCCAGCACAATTGCTGGATCTTATGGATCCAAATGTGGAAATGTGGAAGAATCATCCTAAAAAATTCATGTTTCTGATACAAAAACAAACAATAATTGACGGCATAAGGATCGGTCCATAATGGGAGATTTTGATAAATAAAGTCCAGCTCTCGGAAAAAACCTTTATTAGGTCGCAATAGTAACAAATTTGTTTTGTTAGGACCAGCACTCAGGAAATAACCCCTACTAATGCATTGCATTGTGTTGTGTTGGAACTTGGAAAATTGGCTTTGGGAAGAAGGAAAGAGGGAGTAGTGCTTGTAAACATTCCATTTGAATTTATTCATGTTGAAAGTTAGAGGGAAGATTTCAGCAGGAAGGTTATCCAACATACGAACAGTCCGGCAAAAAAACAAATTTTCCCTGCAATGCGTTGTACGATGCACCGGCCAAACGACCACAAAAGGATGCGCTATTTAGGAAAAACGTGTTTTGCGAACAAACGTACGGTTTCGGGAGAACCTTCGCCCTCTTTTGCACGCGTTCGAGAAGCTCCAAAATAGACTTTGAAGCACCGCCTCACACATGAGAGTTATATTACATTGGTGGCAGGATATAGTAAAAATAGTAAGCAGATCAGATGGAGTGAAATATATCTTACACCGTTTAAAAACCGAGCCACTTGAATGCTTCTTTCGACACCTTGAATATATTTTTTGTCCATCGTACATCATATTGTCATCATGCCCAGAACATCAAGAGATTCTGATTCTTCAATACTTATATCACCTTGATCCGCAGCGCGTTTATGTGTCGGCATACAACGGAGCCTTGCGGCACCCTTGAATGAATCTGGAACTCTTTTGTGCGATCTCTGAGAAAGCTGGATATAAATTGACAACAATTATTATTTACACCAAATGCAACAAGTTTTGACAAGAGTGCACCAAGACAGACTCTGTTAAACGCCTTGGAAATATCTTAAGTAATTACCTTACTTTCGCCAAAATGAAGAAGGGAACGGTACCCTTTTTCTGATAACTGAGACAGCAAGTTTCCAGCAGAGCGACATCTTCGAAAGCCATACTGGCGGTCGCCTTAGAAAATAGTTTAACTCTAAAAATTTTACAAGATGGCGATTTACCATACTTTCTATAACTTTGGAAAGTGCCAAGCAAATTGCAATTGGACGGTAATTTTCAGGGTTATTAGCCACGGGAAATTTCCCGGCAGGGTAAAAAGTGCCGAAAAGATTTGATTAGAGACGAGCAAGCGTCAAAGAGCACTGTTCAAGACCAGTGCAGGTATGCCAACAAATAATGCTTTTGTTGTAAAATTCGGTTCTTAGTAGTTTTCTTAGACTAGACACTAAACCAACAAATTTCGTAAAAATCGGTTTATAAGACTAGGAATAATATACCGAACTTCGTAAAGATTGTTGCACAACTTACCATAGACGGGTCCTATGAATAAAGTCCACTGTTAAAAAATACTTTTGTTTGGCTATAACCGCAACGAATATATTTTTGTCGTAAAACTTAGATTAATGACAATTGTATATATTTTTAATTTTATATATTGTTATATATTATGTATTTCAATAGATATTTTAAAATTAAAATGAACTCTTAATTAAAATATTCAAATATTTTTAATTTAATGTTAAATAGGAAACTATTGTAACTTCATATTTTCAATGAAAAATTTCACAAAATCAATCAAAACATACCCAGTAAAAACTTCGCCTACAAAATAATGTGTTGAGTAATCAGAAAAACATAAAGGCACTACTTACAATTCTACTGAAAGAACCAATGAATTTTAAAAGGGATGTCCCAAAATGAACGCATTCAAAAGCAAGTCATTATTTTTTTACTTTAATACATCCAGAAAAAAGTAGTTATAGAATTTGTTATAGATGTAGTTATAGAAGAAAGCTTCTAAATAATGAGATAAAGAAGCTATTCATTTTGAAAAAGTAAGCGAAGTTTTTACTGGGTATTAAATTTCTCTAATAACAAAATAATTTTAACTAGAAAATATATTCTTTCTAGAACTATCAGTTAATGCAAAATTTTTGTAGATTTTATGAAACATTTCATTAACTAGGGGCTAATGAAACGCTCTTCATTAATCTAATGAAGCGTTACATAGGTTAAATTTTAATGTAATTTTTCATTTGATTAATGTCAAAATCCATTGAATCTGTGAATAAAATTCTTTCAGTGTGTTGGCTGTCAATTTTTGTATGGAGTTTGGCATTAAGAATACAAACACCTATTTACAAAAAACGGACAGCTAGGATAACCCTCTCTCCCTCACCTGTATGAATATTTGTTCTATAAAGAGAGCTTTCACTGCACTATCTCTAATTTTGAAAATATTTTGATACAATTCTTTAAAACAAAGAAGTAAATACACATGTTAAAATGTTATCCGTTTTTTTAATAAAATAATGATATACTTTTATATACATATGTTTATTATTGCAATTCTATAAAAAAAAAGACACAAGTCTTTATAGGTTGTCTTTAAGCTTTTTTCCAAAATATGTAAATAAAGAACATTTTTTATCTTAATTAAAATCCCATAATAATGATCATAAATCTAAGAGTTGCATATTTTCGGGCACGTTAAGAATACAAAAAAATAAATTAAAAAAAAAATTAAAAATAAAGAAGCAATTTTTTCCAAGCAAAAATATTAATTATTGTGTCTCATCAATCAAATAGAATTATTTTTATTAAAACATTTTTTATTTTTTATAAAAATAAAACACACAACAATTTCAAACTCAAAAAGGCAAATGACATAAAAGTAAACAATATAAGAAAACAAATGAGTTTGAAAATGAAAGAACGACATAAATGTGGTGACATTTAAATGTCATAATTTTTTATAGATAAGCATTATTTGGTTATTACAATTGTTTGTTTATTTATATTTTATTTATTTAATTAGAAAAAAAAATTATTATTTAAAATTTCTTTTTTAAAAGAAACCGATACCTGTTAATTTGACAGCTGAAGTCAAAAATTTCGTTTTTAGTTTTAGTTTTTCTATTGTTTTACTTACATTATTTGGCGTAATTATTCTTCTTTTTTTTTGTTTAAATTTCTTAGTTCATATAAAGTAATAAAGGAAGTTAAAGTCAGGAAATTAGAAGAATTTTAATTTCCTGCCAAACGCAGTGACCCATTATGGCGACTGAAATACACACACACATATGTAATTAAACATAAACACATATCGTTGGTCTCATCTAGAAAGGGCCTAAATCTATTTTTTTCTAAAAACATTTCACACAATTTCACCCCGTCGCAAAACTTAAATGCAATAGTATTAAAAATAAAAATTTTACAAGCAAAATTCTTTCAGCAACTAAACATTTTGTTTCTGTTATTTTTTCACGCTCTGCTCTTAAGTTGCAATTATGTAAGTTAGAGCCTTTCTACATGAGAATAACGATATGCACATTAGGGCTATAACTATTTCAGACTTTTTGCGAATATCAAAAACGGCATAGTATAGTCGTGTAGAACATTAAAAGTTATTAATAAAAAATATGAGATTTTTTTTGGATTTCACGCAGGGATCGGGTTGAAGTTTGAAAACAACAATTTTATCACACGGGAATTTTAAAAAATATACACTTTATATTTGTATATAATCCTATCGAATCACTTAAATGCTATTTTGAAATTTATCCACTGCTTTAGATTTAAAAATTTTCCAGCGGTTTTAGAAATTTGCTTCCCTGCGTGAGGTTTTTTTTCGCAAAACGACGGGAGACAGGTGTTTTCTTTACTAAAACATTCTTGGCCACTCCGTGGTACTATGCCAAAAATTTGGTTATGTCCCTAATGCACATACAAAAAACTCATAGAAAAATTAGAGATTTTTTTTTTGTTTTTGCACAAATCACGAGAGAATTATAAATTTTTAAAAATTTGTAAGGATTTAAACTAAATTCATTAGCGGATTAAACTTTTTTAGAACAAACACATTATGAAACAGCATTTAAATGTAAAATGAAATTGCATTTTTTTAAAAAAAGGAACCAAGTTTTTTTATTTATTTTTTTTTTATGTATGAAACTTTAATAACAGATGATGTGCTTAAAGGAAATAATTCGCAAGAATTGGAAATTGTATCAATTTAGAAATTTAGTTGTTTTCAAAAGTATTTTACGTATTTTGAGGAAAATACAACCCTGTCATGACAAGTTGTTATTGTTTTTTGAAAGTTTTGAAGCAATTATTAGATCAGGGAAGTATTTTCGTCGAAACACTATGGACTTGTATGATATTGTAAAACGGCCTGTAATATTTAACTAAACGAAAAATATTCTATACATAAATATTTTAAGAAAGCATTAATCCGCTCATTAGCTTCAACAACGTCATAACTGTAAAAAAGAAATTTTGGAGTTAGTGATGCAGAATTGTACGTTATGTTTTTTTTTATATTGTTTAAAAAAATTCATCTTAACATCTTTTATACTTTCCCTGTTTGAAGAGAATGTGTATGGTTAGAGCAAATTAAAAACTTTAAATGCGTTTATCTCGATATGGATTTTTTTTTTAGTTATGACGTTGTTCAAGTTAATGAGTAATATGTAACCCATTTTAAGTTGAAAAAAAAACAAAAAAAATATTAATTACTAAATCGCGTATTCATAAACGATTATTAAATTTAACAAATGTTTATTAGGGATAATATTCATAGTAAATTTTAAAAATTTTATAAATAGAGGCATACATTTTTTACGTATTCGGAAATAACATCGAATGTAATTAAAGGAATTAGTAATTGAAACTTTTTGTATAAATAAGAAATTTAAACAATATTGAAATTAAATCAACAAAAATTGACATATCGTCGGCTTAATATGCAAATCTGCTAAATCCACTTTGTTAGTAAATTGTGATTTTGATGCCGTGTGGTAGAGAAAGATACGCCTCGTCGACCAGCATTCAGTTTTTCTTCAATCTGAGTCCTGAAGTGTGTTAAACCAACTATGTTTTTGGTTTTTCAATCGAGATGGGGGATTCACAAGGTGTACTATCAAGTCATATCGTCATAATGTCCTTAATAATATTTTACATTTGTTTAAAATAAATGTAGTTGTGTTTCAAACTAAATAAAAATTTTAATGCTGTGTTCATTGATTCGGCATAAAGGTACAGTAGAAATCTAAATTATAAGCGGTATCCCACAGGAGTCATATATATTTCTTGTAATTATTTTAAGACATATATATGACTTTACAAATTTATGACTACCTTGTGAATCCCCCAATAGTTTTTTTGTATCTTCTGTAAAATTTACAGAAAGGGAGTAAGCAGGTAAGCATATTAAGGCGATGATATGTTGTTATACTTAAAATTTCGTTTATAATTTCGCTGAAAGATAATAAATAATTCGTTCTAACTAAATCACAAAATTCTTCTTGTAAATTCTCTTACTTTTCAAAGAAAAGTCTCTCTTTAAAAAGATGAAATAGGAATGTTTGCTATTTCCGTTTCTTTGAAAATGCAATTATCTCTTTATATTTAAAAAAAAAAGCAAAATTAGTCAGAAAAATAAATAATAATTTCAAAAGAATGCACTTAGAGAAATAAAAAGCAGTTTCAACTTTGATCATAATGTCATAAGTTTATGAAAGCTTAGACGTGCGTTACAAGTTTTTGAAGTTTGGAGTTAATATCGTGTCGAGTTATTTTTTTATGTGATATATATTTAGTAAACATAAGTTTCTAAAGCGGATATTACACGGCCATACTTGGTATGTCAGCATAGCAATATACTCGTCTTGTAGTGGAAAATTCCTGTTTGGTATAGTAGTTAAAAATTTTTTTTTGATATTTTCTGTATGCCATCATACTATCATACGCGCGTAATAGCTCTTCTGTCATACACAGTGCAAATTTTATTTATGTTTTCGTAAGCAAAGGTTGAAGATGGCTTGGTTAGAACGCGAATTTTTAAAAGAGTAGATGAAGTATATGAAAGTTTGCTAGAATTGTGGCTGATAAAATGTGATATATACTATTACAATTAACATATAAAGTAAAAGGATTGTGAAACACATCTTAAAAAATTAAAACACAAGCTTCACCACTCAGTGTTTGTTTGAGTATAAAAAGTGTTAGAACTAGAACCGGTCCCTTCCACTTTAGAGCTGTCCCATGATAAGTTTGGTGTTAGTTCCCTTTCCCTAGGGTAGCTATTGAGGATTATTAAGGAAAGAAGTTTGAATGGGAACTACGTGAAATTATATATCGACTTTTACTATTTTTAATACTCACTAATTTTAATTGTCCTTATGACAATTAAACTAAATTAAATTTCAAATTATTTCCAAAATTGTTAACTGCACTTTGCGCACAAAGATTACATTGACAGAAAACTAGCTAGACGGACAGACATCGTTTTATCTATTCAGAAATTGATTCTGAAAAACTCATTGTACTAAAAAGTGGGTCTGAATCTAATATTTCTAAGTGTTAAACATCTTTGGTGGATATAAATAGAAAAGATTCCGCTCTTTTTTTTAAAATAAAAAAAAAAAATATTTAACAAGCATCAAGTTATGCTTTAAAAAGGTGGAATATGCACTTCAAAGTTAAAAAACTTGTGCCAAAATGCTTTTTTAACTAGAGAATTTAAAGAAAAATTAATGTTAAGGGTAAAATATGCAAAAATATGCATTAACAACGAATAAATATATTGCTTTTGCATTCATTGGTCGCACAAAGAAAAAAATGCAACTGCATATTTACAGTTTCACTGTTAATAATTTCGAATTTTCCCATTTTTTTATCCTAACAGCCAAAAAACTAACAAATCTTTTGTTGGTATGTATACTTTTTTGCCGTCGGAGTTTGGCTTTGAGCGGTCCTCGTGTTTTCTGAATTTTAACTTTCTAGATTTTATTAAAGCACGATCTTTAAGAACGATTTAAAGAATAGAAAATGTAATAGAGGTATCCTGTATTAAGTGGATATTACACGGTCATACTTTTAGTATATCAGCCTGGTATGATGAGAGAAAGAGATTACTTTGCTATTACACTATGTCAAGTATGTCATACATCGTTATACAAACAAACACTGAGTGGTGAAGCTTGTGTTTTAATTTTTTAAGATGTGTTTCACAATCCTTTTACTTTATATGTTAATTGTAATAGGGGAAAGGGAACTAACACCAAACTTATCATGGGACAGCTCTAAAGTGGAGGGGACCGGTTCTAGTTCTAACACTTTTTATGAAGGGGACTTGTCACTTTTACATGGCGATGTCCTAGGAGGGGGTTAATTGGCACCTTTTTGACACTTTGTGACAGGTCACAGAAATAACCTAAATGGATACATTAGATTTTGGTTAAAATAATGCCTGTAAAAGATATTGTCCCGAGTGAACCATGTTAATATGATCGTTTCCCTTCATAAAAGGTAATACCAGATAGAATCAGCCACTACCAGCATAAAATACAGTCACATGCCTAGTTTTGCGTCAATTGCCTTTCCTCCAGAGTAATATATGTACTTTAAACACATTATCACCAGGTAAGTGATATGTCTTGTTTTCACCAATCACGTTTTATAATAAAATTTTATTCACTGATTACGGGATAAGTGCTTAAGAAATAATTGACACAAATTTCCCGCAGGGTACCTAAGTTACTATGTTAATTGTTTCACTAAAACAATTTATAGCATATTAACCGAGCTTTTTGTTTGTATTTCTACAATTTTGATCTTAGATCCTAGGAAGTATATATCTATTTTCTGGGTCCTTATGAGAAGAGAGGTTCATATAATGATTTCTGCTTGTCTGTTGAAATTGAAGATAACAGATATCATGCGGACTAGGTTGGAATATTCAGTTAGAGATATGAGCAAAATGCCACGACTGTTTTTAATACCCATAAATTTCAAATTTTTACCCTTACCCAAAAAAAAATACCTTTTTCCCCGGAGTAAGGACTAAGGCACGATAGCGCCTATACCCTATAAGGTAAATGGAGAAAATTTGGCTCGTATACTAATTCATAATTATATGAAGTATTTTATATCAAAAATCAGCTTAGTCGGTCTATTTTTTCCTCCGATCCCCATACACTTGTCGTCCCGTGTTTAAGGTTTTGGTACGATAGGGAACAACAAAACAAGCTTGGGTTAAATATAACTTTCTGTTCTTTCCAACCATGGTGTAGGGTATATAAGATTTGGCATACCCGAATAAAGCACTTTTATTTTTTTAATTCTGTCAAAATAAATTTTATTAAAAATTGGAAAAATTAAATTAAAAAAAAATGTTTGGTGTTTTTGTAAGCTTTGTTATTGTTGCAAATAAAACTTGATTGTTTGTAATTCTCATTCATTTTACAGTTTTATTTGTATAATATCTTTAGCTTTTCCTAAGCCTTTGGAAACTTTCCCCCCCACAACAAATTTCAGTGTATTTATCAATGGGGAATTTAGCACATCTTAAATAACGAAAAAAAAAAATCAAGTTAAAGTATTCACCCTAACGGCTTAACTTATTCAAGTGTAACTCGATAGCGGGCATTTGGCTGAAGTTTAAAATGTATTTTATGTTGTTAAAAGACAAGTGCTTGGTTAACTTTTGATGGACAAAATTAAAAATATTTTCTGTCATCTAAAAGAGAGACAGTCAATTCTGCTCGAAGTCGACTTAACAGCGCCGTAGAAAAGTCACGGTCAATATTTATAGATTGTTGTCAATAACAACCAAGAAAATAAAAGTCGTCGAAATAAAATTAATATCTTAAGAAATTTTAAAAACAAAAAAAAAAAAAATTTTTTTTTGCTTCAAAAAAGAAACTTGTAAATTTTATGTTAATCTTACCAAATAACTTTCAACAAATTTGGAAACATTTGTTTTGTTTTTGGCTAAAATCTTTCTAGACATAAAAATTTTTCAGAGCTTTATATGTATCTATTAAACGATTGCAGAAAATACGTTTTATTTAGAATTTGGACGAACTTGAAAATGTATAAAAAAAAACTATTTTTATAATGATTACGAATTAGACATTCAAATTCACAGTGTTCCTTCCCATATTTATGACTTTTTATAGACCACTTGCAAATAAATCCTTTAATTAATAAAACAAATATGGCACAGACTTTCATTTATTTATTAAATCTTTATCTAATTGTTAAATGTTTATTACTTTGCTGTTTGAAAAGTTTGTTGTCACAATTATCGGTTGGAACGAGAGTTAAATGGCTCTATTTCTCTATAAATTCTGTGTGTAAAAAATCTAAGAAGGGGGTCTTTAAAAAAAACAAACACAAAAATAAATGTCAAAAAAGCCAAACAACAGAAAGAAAACACTGATAAGAAACCAAAGAAAAGCAAAAAAATAAATTTTCTTATTTTAAATTTAAATCTTCATTTCGTTATCAAATTCTTTGCTGAGATTTTGGAATTATGGGTTTGTTGGTATAATTGTGTGTATGCCAGTCTGTACTTACCTTATGTTTGAAAAAATGTTTAAATAATCCAAAATTTAAGAAGAGTTTGTAAATTATTCCAAAATTATTTCATCGTTAGAATGTATCCAGAAAGTGAAAACAAAAATAAATACAATAAATATCACTAATTTTTTTTGTTTGAAATTTTTTTCATAATTTTCTTGTGTTTTTTTTTAATTTTTTCTTAAAAATTGTAAATGCTTTTTTGTAATTTTCTGGAAGCTGTAAAATTTTTTATTGTTGGTTTTTGTTTTAAAAATTATATAATTTGGCTTGTTTTTTATTTTTTAGACACTTTGAGAATCAAAATTCTTGTGTGTATTTTTAGCACTAGGAAGTTTATTTTTTATAAAAATTTATTTCTTTTTTTTTGTTGAGTCTTAAGCAGCAGCGAGCAGTTTCTTGCCTGGCTGTTGATGGCTGTACACCAAATAGTGCTTTTTTTCTTTAAAAATGTTTTATTTCTTTAAGATTTTTTTTTTTATATTTTGAATTTAAATGTTAAAAGTGTTGTGTTTTATTAAAAAGAAAGGCATGACTGTATGTAGTTTTTTTCTAAGATAACAGTTTTTTTTTAAGAAAAAATCACTTAAAACTTTTAAAAATAACGATTTGCTGCTTTATCTTTAGAATTTTAAATGCACTGTTTTAAGGCTTTAATTAAAATTTTTTTTTTTATTAGAAAAAATATATTTTTTAAGATTTTTATAAATCATTAAAATTGTTGCCATATTTTTAATATGTTTGTCATTTTGTTTATCTTTTTTAAAATAGAGTATAATTTTTTAAATTTTAATATTTTTAAGATAAAAACTATTTTAATTGATTTTAGTTATCATTAATTTTTTGCTTAAATTCACTGTTTTTTCTTAATATTTTTAGTTCTTGTTTTTGTTAATTTTCTTCTAATTTCCTTTAAAATTATTTTCACTTTTCTTTTCTCGTTGCAGAAATCAAGTTGTGTTGCAAAAGTAAATTCTGTTTTTCCATTTTTATAATATAATTTTTTTAAATATGCCGCGCATTGATACTCTCGGTAGCTCTTACAGATAAATACTCTTTAACTGCTAAAGTTGTTGTTGCTACTTATTCTTTATTTTTTCACAAAATTCATTGCAGTTTCAGACAAAAAATAATTTTTTTCAACAAAAAAAAAAAAAAAAGCACAACAAAGACCCAATGAAATGCTTGAAAACGTTAACAATACGAAAAAGAGCTATTTATTTAACACACAGACACAATAACTAATAAAAACACCGACACGCACATATGTACATACACACACACACTGGCAGACAATATGCATCCATACGAGAGGATGATGTCAATTTACACTTTCGGCAAAACAAGAGATTTAGATTCACTTGATTTTTTTTATTGTTCTGTTACTGGAGAGATGATGATGTTATTGAAGATTTGCTGAGGTTTAAAACCGTTTAATAATGTTCATCATCCGCTTAGATGTTCTATTCACTTCGGTGAACATCTTGTAACTATTTTAAATAAGAGTACACAAGCCATGCCAGACCCATCAAACCAAACAGCCAACCCAACCAAGCTGCTAGCCAGCCAGCCAAGCAACGAAGCAAGACAAAACAGACATCAACAATAACAGAAATCAACGCCAGCCACCAGCAGTAGCAGAAGCAGCAGCAACATTAACAGCACCCCAGTACAAAGTACTCGAACTCGAACCACACAATATATGATGGGGAAACATACAGACATACATATATATATGTATGTAGTTAGCTGTCATCCCACAATAAGGCAAACAGCACCAACTAACCAGTCTGCCAGTCCGTCAGTCAGT
The DNA here is from genome assembly GCA_963931875.1 of Pollenia griseotomentosa. Classification (NCBI taxonomy): domain Eukaryota; kingdom Metazoa; phylum Arthropoda; class Insecta; order Diptera; family Polleniidae; genus Pollenia; species Pollenia griseotomentosa. The sequence goes on from OZ007561.1 coordinate 16,424,982, forward strand.
TAGTGAGTCCAACAACATATTTAGACTCTTTGTATGAAAATCACACAGAGAACTGATGGTCTGGTGGTCTTACTCATACCTTAATTCTGAATAAATACACAAAAACACATTTTTTGTACTCGTAGTGGTAATCGTAAATAAAACAACAACAGAAAGAGTTACGAATCCATTACATGCAAAAGACCCAAAGACCACAACATTAACAACAATGAAATAAAACGCCTCAAACAACAAGTGATAATGCAAATAAAGCAAGAGTTACCAAGGAAAGAGAAACAATTAAAAAGAAGAGATTATATTTTAAAAAATATTAGCAAAACAACAAAAAATAAATAAAAAAATAAATAAACAAACAGTAGCAAAATTATTTAAAAAAACTGCTTACTCTGAGTAAATGAACAAGATAAACAAGAAAGAGTATCCATCCAATGTTTAAAATACACAAATACATACATATACAAATACATACATATATACATAAATGTATAAAACACGCAGTGTTTTTATCTACAATAACAGCAACAACAAAAATACAACTGCAGAAACCCCAACACGAAAATTTAAAATGCATCAAACCAAATACAAAGAATAATGCAAACTCTCAAAAAGAAAAAAAAAAACAAGAGTAATTTTGCTTTATACGGCAGCAAAAATAACAACAAGCACATCCAAGCATTAGCAGAAAGACCAACAACAACCACACAAAACATACGAAAACACAGAACGAACTCTCTTGGTACACAATTTTTAACAACGATTGCTAAAAAAACGAGGCTCCCCTAATTAAGAAAACACGAGCAGAAACGAAAGAACATCAACTATATACAAACTGAAGAACTGTTGTCGGCGTCGTTGTTGTTGTTGCTGTTTTTGATGGTGGGGGGATATTAAAATAACAACTACCACTACTAACACTACAACTACTACTGTTAATGCAACCATGTCCAAAGCAGCACACACTTGTTAAATGAAACAACAAGAACGAATACAAAAACAATAAAACAACTGAAGAAAATAATGAAAACAAAGCCAAGCAGCAATAGAAACAAAAACAATACAGAGAAGATATTAATAGTGAGAAGACTCTTTATAATTAATTTTTTTCTTTCTTAAAATTTTTCGTCAATTCTTACAAGTGTTTTTCTATTATTTTTTTGTTTTTTTTGTTAAATATTGTCCAGTACTATATGTGTATGTATTTATTTTCCATGTTTTTCTAATGTTATGAAATAGTTTAAGAGAACTTTTTAAACTGCTCTCTTAGGTAATAGTACAAAGAAGCAAAATAACACTAAGTTTTTAAACTTAATAGTAAAATAAATGTAGTTATTTTAAAAGTAAATGTATTTGAGATTTTTTTTCTTTCTTTTATTATAGGAAAATAATGCGAGATAAGAGATTTTGAATTTTATTATCAGTATTTAGAAAAAAACGTATAGACGCACACAGAAAAAGATCAAGTTTGTAATAAACAATAAAAAACAAATATCAGATTAGACAAATGTTTTTAATGTAAATAAAAAAAAGAAAAAAAAAATTAAGAAGAAAAATTCAATTAAAAAAAATAATCTGGTGTCTAAAAGTAATTTTAAGATATCTCTAATCCAGTTATATTCACAAATAATCGCCTAAGAGAAACTTAAGGAAAACTTCAAACTTCGCCCATTTGTATCTGAAGTTTTTACAAAGTTCTTATTCACACAAAGTTTTATATGTAGAACAATTTGTTCGAATGGTGCCAGGGGTAGATGAATGCTGTTGTATTCGCCTTACTTTCTGAGAGCTCTAGTTTCGATCTTCTTTTCTCAAATATACACCAAACTAGAAGTGTTCGAAAAATTAGGGGCTCACATGACAACGAAAACCCAATCTTTTAACTTACATATGAACGTTAAAAGATGAAAGTATGTTATAGCAAGTAGTAACGAAGACAGACACTAAATAATGAGTAAAGGAAGCTATTTATTTTAAAAAATAAGCAACATTTTTACTGGGAGGGTCAATATGCTTAAAAAAATATTTGCCGTTACATTTTCTACAATGTAGCTAAACATACCTTATTCCTCAGATGTATAGAACTCATGGTTTTGTATACCGATATGCTGCGCGAACAGTCCAAAAGGGGGGAACCTTAAACACCCCAAAATAAAATACGTTGTGATCACAACAACGGCACAATTAAATTTTTGGTCTTATCTACCAGAATCCATTGTCAGAACCGTCTTATTTTTATTCTCTGTGTTGTATAGTGTTATTTGTGGAGTACAATGTTTGTTGCAAATGGTATTTCAAAAAAACAAATGCAAAATATCGTAGCTCTTTTATGAAATCTAACGGAACCTCTGTGTATTTTGTTGTTGGATTTAAGATCTGCAATATTTTGCATTTAAGCGTTTGCAAGACCATTTGCGCAAAACACGTAACTCCGCTATTGTCAAGGCGAATTCACTTTTAAGGTTGCGTTGAAAACACAGCTGAGCTACATGTTTTTTTTTCTTACATAGAGAGAGAAATGTCCAAAGCTGCTTGTGTTTTTGATATATCGACCAATGAGAATGACAAATAGAATACAGTGTTGCGTTTTTATTGCAGTACTTGTTGTAGTATTGTCACCACCGCTTACATGAATTTGCCTTTGCTATTGTCTTACTACAAAAATGATTTGTAACTCACTAAAACTTCTGATGTGTTAATTTCATTAACTGAAACCAAATTTAAATAAAACTCTAAAAAAAGATTTCAAGTAACATTTGCATTTATCTAAAAGCGACATGTAAAAATGTGTGTCGAAAAAGTTCAAATGTTAAATTAACCAAAAAAAAAAGGAAAAACAAAAATTCAGGAAAACAATTGCTGCTTTGTTGTCCAAAAATACTAAAACAGAAAAAGAAAAGTATAAAGTACCAACAAAAACAATACAAGTAGAATATACATTCATATACAGATGTCATCATACGAAAAAAAAGCTACAGTTCAACATATTTGAACACATCAGATGCCATAACTAGGCCAGAGCACCACCACCACCGACCGCCATTATGATTTCAATATTCAACACGCTCTGCACATTTTTACTGTAACGAATACAGTACTCAGAAAATAGACTGGGTAGTTGTCGTTGTTGTTCATGAAGATAAGAAGAAGAAGAAGAATTTAGACAAAGACGATTCTTTGAATGATAAAAAGTAAGCAGAGCCTTAACATAATCAATTCTTTTGTATGTAGATCCATTTTATTGTTGCAATACTACCCTTAATGGGTAATCTGGAATTTGACTGGTTTTTGGTATTTGTGATAAGTTTTGGTCTTTGGTGTGTTTCATCTCCGCTCTCTTTCTTTTGCGGGCATTGGAAAAGTTTACATTCCCGACGTTTCCTTATTTGGCCTTTATATCTCCACTTCTTAGCACTATGGGTAGCTCATCTTCTGCTATGCCTATGTAAAGTTTTATTGCGAAGAAACACCAGATTTATTTCTTAAATTTTCACTGCAGTTGTTATATATCCGAAGAAAGCATTAAAAAGATCGCAATTTTGATACGAATAGTTATTTGAAATTAGCATTGCCGGTCTATTTTCATCAAATTGGTTTTTTTGAAAGAAGATTTTGCCTATCTTATCATGCAGTTATTTTGGAAATAATATTTTTTTTTCAAAATTATAATTTTAATTTTTTCGTAGGGTTTGAGGCCAATATTAAAAAAATGGTCATAACTAAATTTCCACCTACGGTCGTTTAAAATTTTTTGAAAGAGTAGATATATAGAGCTTTCAAACTCACTTATTGCTGACTATTCTTTGCGTAAAAATCCTTCCGAGAACCACCGTGAAAGCAAATGTAACGCTCAGTACACAAAAATTTTAGAAATTTGAATCTTACCTTCTCGTATTTTACAAGCTTTTGAGCGAATTTTTCTTATATGCGTACAGTTTGGATGACAATGCATGGTTAACTTTGTCATGTTATTCTAAATCCAATATGGCGCAACACCCAAGATGTCGGACCAGTAATGTAAACGAAAGGGCTAACTATAAATAACTCGAAAAATAAAGTAACTCTAAATCCAATATGGCGAACTTTTAAGGCCTAAAACTAAATTTTCAACCGATTAAGCTAAATTTTGTACGAATATTCAGTTTGGATGACAATACATGGTAAGCTCTATGACATTATTCTAAGTATTAAAGAAGGAAGGAGCATCAAAATTATTTTAATGCTACTTTTTCAACGCCTTCACTCAGCAAGTTTTCGCTGAAATGAATACATTTAGCTTTAGACGCCACAAAAAGTTTGACAAATATCCAACATGTCTGCCAAATATTAAAAATTTTTAATATTTCTACAAACATTGCTTCAAATGTTTGTCCAAACAGCAAACACCGCATTTAACAACACAAAATATTTGTACAAACGTAAAATTTTGACATGTTTGCCAAGCCATTTGTTTGGTTTATTGTGCCCTTTAGTCTCGACTGCAAACTACTACTGTAAAAATTAATCTTAAAGCCAAAATAAACTTCTTCGAATAATCACAACTGCCCCTTGGTATGTATAAAACTTAAATATTCACAAGGATCTCAATATTCTCTAAGTTAAAACTATGTTTACGAAATATGCAGTAAAATACTTAAAAAGGCTCGAATTGCATCCGAACCCACTTGCTCGAAATATTTAAAATGATAGCGGCCACACTCGCTTAAGGGGAAGATATACTGCAGCACTTATCCAATTAGATGAGCGATAAACACCTAGATAAGTGAACAGAACCCGTGAAGAATAAAATTTTTGTCTGGCACTGGCAGGACATAAAATAAATTATTAGGATAAGATTTGATTAATTATTGTTAGTGCATATTAAATATATGAAGATTTAATAAATAAATAATGAAAATAAAAAAATTCTAAGTCCAACACTGTGGAACACCTAAGATGGCGGACTAACAATTTATAATGTTTCCTACAATATGGGTATCAAATGGAAGTCAAAAAATAAATTAATTTTTATTTAAAAATATTACATTCTTTATAAATTCTTCCGGAAACGATTAAGTTTTTTTTTTCTTTTTATAAAATTTGGGTGGCACGGTAGGCAAGTTGTTAGTAACCTAGTCTATCAGAGAGCGGGCTCGATTCCCGCCGGAGGCTCTGCAATCTAACGCTGATCTATGCTACTATTGGGTGGTAAATTATGTAGGTAAGATCTCATTAAAAAAAATTGAGTTACAAATGGGGTTAGAGTCTAAGCACAATGTTTGCGGTGCGGTGCGATTTCTCGTTGCGGCAGAGAAAAATAAACATAATACAACGGAAGACGGCGACGGAAATAGTTGTCATTTTTTGTTTAAATTTTTATTAATTTATTTGTGCATACATTTTTATCATGTTGTTTGTTTTCAATAATGTTGTGAACATAGCCAATTATTCAAAAACTATGGCAACATCAGAAAGAGAACTAGTATAAAAAATTGAGAGACAAGGCGAATTATATTCGCCTTGTTGAGAGAGAAAGAAAGTCCGCAATAAAAATAAAATAGATTTTAATTTTATGCCGTTCCGCACTGCGGTTTTTTACTTCAAAATCGTATGAAAAATCGCACCGCAATAAATTATCGTTACATTGTGTTTGGACTCTTATATATTTTTTATATCCACTTTCTGAATCCAAAATTTGTTGCACGAAATTTTTAAGACTTCTGCGATATTAGCATTAATTTTGCTCCATATCAACTCTCTTAAAGTTTTTTTAGTATAGTTTTGCTCAAAACGCAACTGCTTGGCGATTGCAGCAATATCCTCAAACAAAAACCATAAAATAAATTTTACCCTTGCTTTGCTTCTTTGGTAGTTTAATCGAATGAAAAATAAAATGTCAACAACTCAATACATAGCATTGAGTATAACGCAGCACAGAAATGTACTTTTTAAAAATAATTTTAGAAAAATGGCGTATGCGGCACAAAACAGTAAAATACTATTAACTTCTAACTTTATTCATGAAAATTCACAATAATTTGCATTTTTCTTCAAAACATATACCGGAAGCAGTGGTGAAAAAACAAAAAATTCTATCGGTTTTATTTTCAGAAAACTTCATGTAAACCTTCATTGTCCTTTTTCTCCACTACTACTTCTCCACTACTTGGCATATGCGCCAAGCCAATAATGCTCAAGATATAACTAACTAATAACTTTTTTCTATACTTCAAAAATTTATTAACTGAATCTTCCTTATATAGGCCTAACAGTAGGTAGTTAAAATCTTAAATCTAAAAACTAGGGCCACTCTTGAAGAACTTTCATGTTTAGACGGTCCTTGTTCGCGTTTGAAGTTGAGAAAGTTGCTTTGCAAGCGGATTTGGATGGTTTTCATTAATTCATTTATTACCAATGGAATCTCTGAATTCCTATGGATGTTCTCATTTCTTATATACCACGGCGCTCCGGTCATGGTTCGAAGAAGTTCCGATTGTACCCTTTGTAAAGCTTAATACTGGAATTGCTAGCCGTTTCCCATAATTGGATACCATTTGTCCAAATCGGGTTTAAAATGGATTTATACAAGATGCATTTATAGTCCAGGCTTAATTAAAATTTGTCACTAATGTCCGTAATTTCTACAAACAGATATCTGGTCGTGTTCGTACCTAAAAGTTATCTTTACCTATCCGGTAAAACTATTTTAGTAATTTCAACGTTTATTTTGCCTACGTGTTTTTTTCTTTAAGTTTCCTTTTAAAATATGGCAACATGTGTATTTTTATTAATTTTTTAAATTAACTGTCAAGAATCGATGGTGTATAATACACTACAGTTTTACCAGTAGGTAAAACATACGTGTTGAAATTATGAAAAATTCGTTACACCATAGATATCTATACACAGCTAGATATCTATTTGTAGAAATTACGGGCATAATTACTCGAAAAAGTCAAGAGGTTTTCCTGGGTATAGGGTAGTGATTCGTACTTGTTAATTTAATAAAAATATTAATCAATGTTTAATTTTTTCTTACAATATTTTTTTTTGTAAAATTTTTTCACACACTTTATTCATTCAAATTTCTTTCTTCTTAAAATAAATTATATTTTGATTTTTAGTTGAACTGTTAATTTTTTAATTTTGATATTTTCAAGCTGTACAAATAAAATGTCGACGAAAGTGGACAAAAAACATAATAAACAAATGCACTCAGGTTTTCAAGACAAAGTCTTGACAGAAAGAATGCAAAAAATAAACAGAAGAAAGGAAGCAACATGTAATATAAAATCGAAAATGATAATTACAGCATATTTCGAACCACCAGTACTACTGGTTAAAGATTGATGTTTGACTTTTGGCTGGCAGGCACCGCAGTGGTGCAGAGGTTAGAACTAAAAGAATTCTGATGAAAGAATGTGGTGATTCTTGAAACATTCAAATTCAACCCAGGTTCAGCCAAGAAAATTATCAATGAATTTTAATAAAATTTTCATGTTGTAAAATTTCTTCCTTCAGTAAAAATAATTTAATGAAAATTAAATTTGATGAATCCAAGCCTAAAGCCTAGTACTCTGTTCAAATTTGTGAAAAATGTTGAGCAACATTGATTATTCCACACGAAAATTTTGGCATTTATCAATGTTACCAATCTTGCGAGTTTGTACAATTTGACGTTTTTATTCCTTCAAAGTATGCTACATTGTTTCGTGTATGTAAACAAACGCCACATGTATTTTACTAAAATTATTTTTTTTTAATAAAAAATTTAATAAAAAAAAGTAAATATGGATAAAAAACTGTTACCGATTATGTTATTTTAATTTTTTATTTCTTTTTTAATATTAAGTTCATATTTTTTGCTTTTGCTTAAAATTCCACGTGAAATAAAGGCAGCTTACATTATTTCGCAGTTGTAAAAAAAATGTTGCCAGAAAAATTTCGGAACTTTTTCACAAAATAAACAGAGTGCAACTCCATCAACGTTATTTCGTAGATATTCCGCACAAGTTTTTTTCATATGCATTTTGACAGCATTTCACGTGAAATGTTGAACAGAGTACCAGGCTTAACTAAAAAATATCAAAATTAAAAATTGTATTTTTTTTTTTTTTTTTTTTTGCTTCATAATTTTATTAAACAAATAAAAATATCAAACAAAGAATCTATACTAGCAAGCCTAACTTTAAGTGAAGTCTATTGGTTTCTATATGTCGACGCCAGGTTAGTCGCCTATACAAATGTATACAAGAGTATGTAACAAAATCAGACTGGGATATTGTACATTATTAAGGGTGATAGTTGGACAATTTCCTCTCCTGATTGTAAACGCAAAGTGTTTTCTTTTTACCACATTTACTCGACTTCGCCCATTTTTCAACTAAATTTCCACTTGACTAAGAAAGTCATGAATTAAAAAAAATTTTCACATTACATTCCTCTAAATTTCTGCTAAATTTGTATGCAAACTCGAAAAAGTTAAAAAAAATCAGAATTTACAAAATATCAAGAAGTTGAACCAGCAAATAAAAATCAAAAAAATTTACATTAACAAAAAAAAAAAGTTTTTCAAGGAACAATTTTTTTTTAGAGAAAAAAGGATTTCTGTTCATGGCCGTTTTAAATCTATTCCAAACTGAAACATTAAGCAAAGAGAGAAAGAGTGTATGAATAGCAAAATATCATTGTCGTAGTTGTTGTTGTTTCTTACTTCTTGTACTTTTATTTGCTACTACTAAATAGCAGGAGTTTTGGCATACGTATGTGTGTGATTGCGAAAGAGTATTGTGGCGGAAACGGATATGGCTCATGAACTGTGGTACACATCATTATTTATAATAACGGCTATAAAAAAAACGTATGTAAAACCTTAAGTAGACTTTTCCGTAAACATATTTTAAGTTTTTTTGTTTGTTTCATTTTTAAAGACTTAAGATGATCGTTGTTAAACGACAAATTAGAGTGTTTTGAAAAAATTTTAAATATTTAAATTTGCAACATTAATAAGAACAAATTTTAAATACAGGTAGAATATTTTTGTTAATATTACTCATACGTTTAAGTGTTTAAAAAGGTTTAAGATTAAATAAAATTTTTTAAGTTAAACAAACTTTATTTAGCAAGAATGATGCAAGCAAAATGTTTAAGGTCTTTTTGAATATCTTTTGCTTTTATGACTGTTGGGCTTATTTTTGTTGTTCTCCGGTTTTTAATTTGTAATAATATATTTTGTTTTAAAGAGTTAAAATTTTTATATCTTTTTCTTCGTTATACCACTTAAACAAAAATGCTACTATTTCAATATTTAATACACTTCCCTTAAAAAAAAGAACCAAAACCCACGAGTCAAGCTAAATTTTATGACATAATAAGAGTATTCTTATGATAAGTTATAATGAAAAAAACTTAGAAAGAACTTGTATTTGTTTGCCACATGGTGGCAACATCATAATCATGACTTCTGCAACAGTTCCTTAATATCTTATAAAGGAGATTCTGCACAAATTAAGAAATACCAACCAACACTCTTTTAAGCTGTAATTAACCGCTAGTTCATTAAGTTATGATTCTCAACTAATTTTTTTTTTTTTAATTTCTTTTCTATAATTTGAAACTCTTAAAGGTTTTTAGGAACCGCCACTTTATAAAACAATCAGTTCTTAAATAGATAAAACGATTTTCCAGCCCAGTAACCCTTGGCCCTGTTCACTTAACTCAAAAGTCTATAATATGACCCACGAACTACGAGGTACTTTGGTATTTTGAATATTCCTTGTAACTTCAAATTTAAAATCCCAAAAATAAGTTTTTAAATTTTAATTTTGAATATAAACAAAAAATACTGTTTTTAAGCAGATTTCACACATGCATACGCTCATTCACACAGTGAACCTAAAACACTTAAAAAAGTGTCGATTATGTTGAGCGAGTCTTTTAAACATTTTTTACTCTCTACCTTTTTTCCGTTCTACCTGTGTTTCGATTTGGTATATTTTTAATGTTTTAATACATTTTGGCATGCTTTTGGGTAATAATTCACAGATTAACGCCATTTAGTTGTTTCTTAAAAGAAAAAAAGAAAGAAATTAAAAAAATAACAAATATAATATAAAAATTTCTGTTGAAGGATTTTGCATTTTAAATCCAAACAGTTTCAAATGTGTTTAGAGAGGTTGGCTTAAAGATGGCAACATAACTTTGGCATGACTAATCGTTGTTAATTTAACAGGATTTTTTTTCATGTTTGACATTTGAAAGATACTTATATTTAGAGATTTTGTTTTTTTTTATTTGAAATTTTAAGATAAAAGGCGAGGTTTATTTTTAATATTCAAACCTTTTCGGTTGTTATTTTAAAAAATTAGTTGACGAGATTTCTTCAATTGTGTAGGTGGGTTAAAAGTAACCACAAATCCGCAAATGGTGACTAACATCAATTTATCTGAAAGAGGGGTTACTTGTCACTTTTACACAAAAAGCCAATTTTTACTTAAAAAGGCAACTTTTTATACAAAATCTAAATCGGTACACAAAAAATCACTTTTTAAACAATATGTGACTCTTCAGTCAAAACTTTGCTTTTTACATAAAAGTTACTTTTGACCAAAAAGTAAAGCCTTACACAAAAACTTTCTTTTTACATTAAAGCTACTATGTATACATAAAATCGCTTCTACTAAAAAGTAACTTTTTACACTAAAAGTCACTTTTTACACTAAAATTCACTTTTTACACTAAAAGTCACTTTTTACACTAAAAGTCACTTTTAACACTAAGAGTCACTTTTTACACAAAAAGTCACTTTTTACACTAAAAGTCACTTTTTACACTAAAAGTCACTTTTTACACAAAAATCACTTTTTACACAAGAAGTCACTTTTTACACAAAAAGTCGCTTTTTACACAAGAAGTCACTTTTTACACAAAAAGTCGCTTTTTAACAAAAAGTCACTTTTTACACAAAAAGTCACTTTTTACACAAAAGGTCACTTTTTACACAAAAAGTCACTTTTTACACATAAGGTCACTTTTTAAGCAAAAAGTCACTTTTTACACAAAAAGTCACTTTTTACACAAAAAGTCACTTTTTACACAAAAAGTCACTTTTTAAACAAAAAGTCACTTTTTACAGAGAAAGTCACTTTTTTCACATGAAGTCACTTTTTACACTAAAAGTCACTTTTTACATTAAAAGTCACGTTTTACACAAAAAGTCACTTTTGACGCAAAAAGTCACTTTTTAAACAAAAAGTCACTTTCTACACCAAAAGTAACTATCTAAGCAAAAAGTCAGTTTCTACACAAAAAGTTACTTTTAACACAAGAAATCACTTTTTACACAAAAAGTCACTTTTTACACAAGAAGTCACTTTTGGCACAAAAAGTCACTCTGTACACTCTTTTACAGAAAAAATGACATTTTACAGATAAAGTCGCTAATAAAGAAACACCCCATTTTCTAAAATTCAATACCCTGTGTTTATTTTCTTTTAAAACTCACATCATATAAAAGAATATTTATGTTTTTTTTTATTATAAATTTTGTAAATTTTGTAAATTTTGTAAGAAAAACTCTTAACTTAAAATCTTTTTGCGATTTTAATTTCACTTCATTTCAATTTCTAGAACATGCCCGTATGTTTTTTTTTTTTAATAGTTTTGTAAATATGTATATCAAATTTTTTGTCGAAGAAAATAACAGTTAGTTGGAACTGTTTATTTTATATTGCTGGTCTAACAAAAAATATTACGGCTCCACACAAATATGAGGCTTTTAGTTACATTTTAATAAACAATTATAATACTCAATTATCAGCCGTCTCTTTTATCAAATTAAAGACGAAAAAAAAGTAAAAAAAGTATTTAAAACAATAAGATACTTAAAACCAGGGAAAGGAAGGTCATGCACTTAAATTCGCAAGATATGCGCATAAAACTTAAACTAAAAATTGCAAAATATGCAAGACTAAAATAAAAACTATGCACTTAAAATTGATTTGTTAAGTCACAATAAGTTCAATTCAGTCTTAAAAAGGGCAAACATTAGTTTAACAAAGTAGAAAAACTTAACAAGAAGAATTCTTGACAAAAAAGGGTAGGAAAAAACAGAAGTAAGGCAGAATATGTAAATCAATTAAAATAGATAATCATTCAAAGCAAAATTTCGACCTACTAAAGGTTAAAATACAATTTGGTTTAAAGATTGATGTTTGACTATTGACTGCCAGCAGTCGTCAATGGCTGTGAAGAGTTTGAGTGGTTAAAAATTATCAATCAATTTTAATTAATTTCATGTTGTAAAATTCCTTTCTTCATAAAAATAATTCAATGAAAATTAAATTTGATGAACTTTAGCCTAATTTAAATATCAAAATTTGGATTAAAAACCATAAACAGTTTAACAAAATAACCACAATACTAATTATTCTTAACAAAAAGATTTATGAATACCAGTGTTTGCCTAGTTGTCGAAATTCTACCATAATTATTTATGCAAATATGAACAAACATGTATGAATTTACATGTTTCGAGCATTTGTTTTGTCCGTCTTAGAAGATAGATTTGGCAGGGGACCAACCTCTGGTCCATATGTTATCTTCCACTCAAGTCAGTGAATAAATTTTTTAATTTTGTATGAATAATAATATAAAAATTTCAGAAAGCACAAATTAAAAAACCAAAAAAGTGTCAAAAAGTATCCTCTTATAGTTTCACTATCACCTGGACTCTGCAGTTTTATTACAAATTCAAAAAGTACCAGTTCAAGAACAAAAAAGTACCAAAAGGTTCTCTCCTTTAGATTCTCATCTACTCAGGACATTGTATGTTTGATTTCTTCGTCCAATATTAACGAAAATATAAAAAGTACCAGTTGTAAAACAATTGTACTTTAAAGTACCAACATTTTTCATCTTATTGGTTCTCATTCACTCAGGACCCTATACACATAATTTTATGTTTCTTAGTTCAATATTATAGAATATTAAAAAATTGCCACATGCAGCACAGAAAAGTAAAAGAATGACATTTAACTTTCGGTATTTCCCCTTTTTAAAACATTTTTTTATCCCCAATGAAATATAATAAAAAAGATTTATTATCAAAGTAATTTTTAAGAACATATAAAATTATAAAAATAAGATTTAGTTTTTCGTGCTTAAATCCCAATTTTCAATTTTGATAATTGCATTAAAATTTATTATTGGAGGATCACCTAGTTTCTATGCGCATTTCACTGATTGTTTAGGCCAGATCATCAGGAAACATTTACCCAAAAAAACTTTAGAAAAGCTAAAAATATTAGATATGCAAACAAAACTGTAGAGTCAATGAGAATTTTAAACACTCAAAAAGTCTTATTTGCAACGATATCAAAGCTTAACAATATACCAACAATAAACAGTGAGTTTATCTTTTCTTACATTCCCCACTCCAATTGGTTGGAATTCTCCCAACATTAATTGTAGTTGGAAGAGTTGTATGTTGGGAGAATTCCAACCAATAGTAGTGTCATACCTAGACAAGAGCGAAAAAAGAGCTGTCAAAATTGTAACATACCAAAATAGCGCGGCGGCAAGATTTTGCAATTGGAGAACCCGATTTTGACAGCCGTTTAATAGGGAAATTGGCCGCTATTTTTAATAAATAATAACAATTTAGCTTTTTTTTAGGACAATCTAGCGGTTTTATCTCCATTTTTTATTTCTTTTATGTGGACTTTATTGAACAAGAAAGTAAGCACTACTGACACAACGTTGACGCTTTTGTTTGGGTATGTCATAACAGCGTAATAGCTAAGCAGAAGAAAACGTTCCGCTTTCCGCCCTTGTTTAGGTATGGCTGTATTTCATCGCTTCTAATGAGTAATTGTTGTTCTCAGCTATAAAAGTTCATCTTTTCTTTACTCCTGGTTCAATTTTTGCATTAAATTTTTTCTCTTTGCATTTTCGACTTTATTGTGCGGCCGTTTTAAATAAATTAATTATTTTCAATTATTCACAGAAAAAAATGTTTGCGCCAGTAAAAGAATTAATCAAAAATAAAATCAGTTTTAATTAAATATTAAATTAGGTGAATAAAACTTTTAATCAAGTGTATTAAATGTTTAATTGACAATATTTCAATTTCAGGTGAATTAAACTTTTAATCAAGTGTATTAAATGTTTAATTGACAATATTTCAATTAAACGTTTAATTCACTTGATTAAAAGTTTAATTCACCTGATTAAATATTTGATTAAAACTGATTTTATTTTTAATTAATTCTTTTACTGGCGCAAAAATTTTTTTCTGTGTTGTACGTATATTTACTTTGCCGCTTAACCAAACTACACAACGAAAGTAACAATTATGTAACAAAATTTTGTTTTCTATTTTTAAAAAATGGAAATTTTAAGTTTTTTTGTTTTGTTACAATTATAAAAGAGATGAAAAAGCAATTACAAAGACTTTAAAAAAGTCAATTCTTAAGGTAACCTTAGGGTTAAGGTCATATGGTACGCACATTGGTACAAAAAATATCAAAAATTACATATTTTTAAACAGAATTTTATATTTCAAATTAAAATCGTAAGTACATACTTGAAACTTTAATTGATATCTTTAATAATAAAAATAACAATTTAGGTAATACTAAAGGCCCATTGTGCTTAAATGTTAATCAACATTTTAATGATCAACCAAATGCCATTTTGTGGTCCTCTTTGTTAAGTTTTTATACCCTTCACTACACCTACAAAGTGTTAATACAAGTTTGGCATTACGTTTGTAATTCCTGCAATATAGATGTTAGATCCTTTAAAGTATGTACAGTATGGTCAAAATATTAAGTACATAACTCTCTTCCGCATGTTGTAATTAATTAAAAATTTATGTTTATTTAAATTTAAAAAAAGTTTATTTATTTATTTGGACTATGTTTAACAGCAAAAAAGCTTGTATTAAAGCCCTAAAAGAATAAACTTAGTTTTTTAAGGATTGAAAATGAAAAAAAATTTAAAAAAATTAGGGGACATTATAATTAGGGAAGTT
The DNA here is from genome assembly GCA_963931875.1 of Pollenia griseotomentosa. Classification (NCBI taxonomy): domain Eukaryota; kingdom Metazoa; phylum Arthropoda; class Insecta; order Diptera; family Polleniidae; genus Pollenia; species Pollenia griseotomentosa. The sequence continues at coordinate 16,439,989 of OZ007561.1, forward strand.
GCGAATACAGATACCGTTATATTGGCGATATTTCGGGTTTGCCGATATATCGGTATCGGCGATATTTTCCTGGCGATACGACGATACTTTTTTTTTATAGTTTTTTTGAACATACAATTTTATTTTTAATGTCTATTTTTGAATAACAACAAAGAGCAAAAACATATAAATCAAAAAGAATAAAAAATGTTTCCTTTTAATTCTAAAGCTGGAGGTCCACATCACGCGTTCTATGCGTACCTGTTTTGGAGACAGATGAAAGCATAGCAAGTAGTCCTACTTCATGCTTTAGACACGATATTCTACGCGTTTGTTGTGTAACTTATCAATACAATTAAACAGTACTAATTTTTGGACTAATTTATTAACGCATCAACGTAATAAACGCTTGTTGTGGACCTGTGGAGCTTTAGCTCTTTTGCTTTGCATCATAGAAGTAAACTGTTCTCTCATTGATAAATCTTGTATGTATTTTTAAGTTTTAAGATTTTTTGCCTTTTTTTTGATAATTTTTGTGAGAATAAAAATCAAATTTTGAGTTACTTCGAATTTTCCACAAAATCCATTATCAAATCCACTGCTACATTGTCTGACGCTATTCCGCTAGTTACCGGTCTTCGAACATAATTAGAAAATACAATAAATGAATAAACTGAGATGCAGAATAGTTCAGAGTCCCAAAGATTGGCGACTTAATAAGCATTACTTAGCAAGAAAGATTTGACCCTCGATACAAAGCTCAAAATCTAAGTGACATGTTTTGCTTGGCGTATTGTCAAAGTTTTTCTTGGGATTCAAAAAATTAATTAACAAGGTTTCGTTTAAATGTGCTTATTTCCCATTCCATACTATTGATTAACTGAAATTATTGTTCCAAAGCAGTGGAACTTTTCTGGCTATTCTGTGGACTTTGTCGGTCAGCTAAAGCAGATATCGCATTGTCTATGTGGGCAGAAATTGCCCTAGAAGATAAAACAGTTTTTCAATGTGATTATCTGTCGTTGGCAGAGTGTTTCTTGACCTTTCGTTTCTGGCTTAAGGTCGTTGTGAAAAAAAACAATGACCTATTCAGAGATGTAGCTATTACCCGAAGACCGTATCTCTTGTTTTTTTTTTGTCACTAGTCTTCTTTCTTCTGGAGTATAGTGTTTTTGTCTGTCAATGCACTTTCATTTAGATAAACTTTAGATTTTTTTTTAACTAAATAAAATAGCAAATAAAACCTTCTTGAAAAGATGTAAAATATATCAAAAGGTAAAATGTAATTAATTTTTTGAACAAGCTAATTTAACACTTTTCGCCCAAATAAAACAAAAAACAAAATGTTATGGGATTTATGCAAAACATTTTTTTTAAAACGGGTTTGATTATATAGAATTATCGTTAACTGACGAAATTGCCAAGCCAAATTTAATAAAATCAAATATTAAACAAAAAAGGGAAAAATAAGAAGGTATGTACTTTAGAGCGACTCAAGTTGTATGGAAGCGAAATTCGTTCAAGGTGTACCCCCCTCAAAATGAGCCTTGGACTTTTTTAAGATGACATTTTAAATATTTCGGCTCCAGCTTTGACCTCTCGTGAGATGGATCATTTTGATAAAGGTCTATTTTTGCATGTTTTGTTAATTTGAGAATCTGTTAATAATTAAGATTTTTGCAAATTAGATGCATTTTACACGGTGTTCTGGCGGCATTTTTTTTTTCGCAAATTGAAAAAGTTATTAAAAAATATGCCGCCAAAAAGTCGTGGATCATTTCTTTTTTTCTTTCTTTACTCCTTTTTTCATCCATACATGATTTAGAAACTAAATCCGCTATCATATTAGAGTTACCACAAAATTGCATTTATATATATTCCAGAGCACCGTGTAAAATGCATCTAATTTGCAAAAATCTAAATTATTTACATACAAAGATGATGAACTTGGCAAAAGAAAAAATTTGATACCCATATTGCCACATTTAAAACGAAGGGTTACCACCCCATTGCATTTTTGGCAAAACGCGAACTAACACGAATTTCAAAAAAAGTTGAGACCCGTATTTAATTAAATCGACTAAAGATTAAAATATGTTAATTTGGCATTTTTATTACAAACAACCCTGAACAAAAAATTTAAAAACCGTTCTTTTTTACAGAATATCCTTAAAAAAAATTGTATATACAGTTGGACTCGCCTTAAAAAAACCTTTCTTATGATACCCAAATTGTATATGTTGCAAAAATGTACCCTTTTTCAAAATGGTCCAGCTCACGAAAGATCAAAGCTGGAGCCGAAATATTTTAAATGTCATCTTAGAAAAGTCCAAGGTTTATCTTAGGAGGGTACATCGAGCACTTTTTTTTGGTGAGTCGCTCTACTGTACTTATTATTTTGACCATATGTGTCAGTAGTGAAGTTGATTTAAGGAAGTCCGTTTGACCGCCTGTTAGTTAAAATGGGTTTTCCGGGGTCCGTATTTATGACGGGGACTAAGTTTTTATATAAAGAATGATTTTTTGAGAGCTATAGGAAAGTTAAAAAAAAACACATAAAATTCAGAAAAACTCATCAAATCTTTATTTGAATCGATAGTACGGTCATATAATTTAATGTTTGAAGATTACTTCATGCAAATGTTGACCGTGACTGCGCCTCAAATGGTCCATCCGCTTAGTACAATTTTGGCATACTCTTTCCAACATTTCGGCCGGTATCTCATGAATAAATGCTACAAGGTTGTCTTCCAATGCGTCAATTGAAGCGGGCATGTGTGTATAGACATTAGCTTTAACATAGCCCCCAAAACAATAGTAAAGGCTTAAAGGCACGATCTAGGCGGCCAATTGATCGGCCCCGAACGTGAAATAAAATGTTCACCGAACTCGCCTCTCAATAAGTCCATTGTTAAGCGTGCTGTGTGGCATGTGGCACCGTCTTGTTGAAACCACATGTCATGCAAGTCAAGCTCTTGCATTTTAGGCAAATAAAAGTTGGATATCATCTCACGGTAGCGCTCACCATTCACAGTTACGTTACGATTCGCATCATCTTTGAAGAAGTACGGTCCAATGATGACACCAGCCCATAAGCCGCACCAAACTGTGACTTTTTCTGGATGCATTGGTAGCTCTTGCAGTAGACCAAACTGAAGATGTTTGACAGTGAAACAAAACACGAAACGTGCGTCAGCTGTTTAAACCAGTGTTGCCAAAAAGATAATAGCTAAAAAATCACCCGATATTTACATCACAAATGGTTCCGAACAGTTAGTTTTTTTTTACATCTCAGCCAGATTGGTTCACAAATGGCTGAGATTCGGAGAAAAAAAAACACGACTGCCTCTAATTTTATGCACAAAACCCTTGTTGTTGTTTTTTTTTCTGTATATCTGTGCCTATTAGGGTATTCATTTAATCGGGCTTTTGCTTTAATCGAGGTTTTGGTTTAATCGGTTAATAATCGGTTGCTTTTGTTATTGATCGGTTAACCGATTAATAAAATTTTTTTATAAATTAAGTAATTTCAATAAATAAAAATGAAAAATTATTTATTATTTGGAGCTTATTAGTAAAAAAAAATAATAACATAACAATTCTTGAACTAAAACGAGCAAACAAAAAAAATAATTTATAACTATGTTACACATATTTTTAAATTAATACATAAATGTATTATGTATTAATTAAAAAATAAGCTGCGTGGTCATTTTATTTCAATAGTTTAAGCAGATCTTACAAAATAATCTTTTAGAAAAAGAATTGGTTAATTTGGCACTTTTCTTTAGTTTTGACATGGAAAAAATTCTTTCTATTATCGTAGCTGTTAGAGAAATCGAAGGCAACCCATAAAACGAAATTTTTAATAACTGGATTTCTCTAAACATATTAAATCTTCCATTATGCCATTAGAGTCCTGTTTTAAATTTTTAAAATTTTTAATCATTTTAATTGTTTCGGTTAATTCTGTTGTTGTGTTACTATCGAGAGTTTCTTCTGTTGGCAGGTCATTATCTAACTTATCCTGGCAAAGCTCAGCACCGAGCATTTTGCAAAAAGTTCATTTCCGAATTCCTTAATTTCTTATTTTGTACTGTTTTTTAAGAATGAATTTCTTGAAGGAAATATATTGTATGAAAAAATATTTCTAAGCACAACTTTTTTTTGTTGCACCTTAGTAACTTTTTTGGTGAACTTTGGTACAGATAACATTGTAAAATTCGACATGATTACATTGTAGAATGCATTTAAAGAAGCGAATGAATACACAAGTACCCATGCTCTGTAACTCTCGCGTCGAGAAACTTTTCGATTGAAATGTGTGAAATGAATCAAGAATGCCATATATTGAAACAAACAGCTGTTTTTGTCACTAAACTGTGTCTGTAACTTTTTTTTTGGCGAGTACTAGCTGTCACCAGCGTTGCCGTTTTAGTTACTTTTAACCAAAATTGGTTACTTTTTTTCCAATGTGTACTTGTGTATTTTTTTTTCTATTTTGGTTACTTTTTTTCAACACAAAAAAAAACAATTTTTTGTTTTGGAACAAAAACTACACGGCCCGGATTTTTTGACCTTTAAAAATTGCGTGAGGTATTTGGGCATTTAAAACCAATACTTTTTTCATCTACTTAAAAATTACTTTTTTTAGAAGCTTAAACCTTTTCACAATCAGAGCAACAATTTCATTTTTTCTTCTATGTATTATTATCAACACCAGAGAAAATGCTGCTGTCTATTGTGAAAGAAGATTAAACTTTAACAGAGTTTCAACTTAACCACATATGATATATACTTTGAAGTGTAGATCTAGATAAACGATAAGGTCAAAGGCCCTTCCGAACCCATCACGTTTACTATTATTATATTATAAAAGATCTACCGCATAATTTAGCTCAATTTTGCAATTTGATACTATAACACACAGCAAGATCTTAAAAGTTTTACTTGTACGAGCTCTTAATATAACAATTTTAAAATCTCTAGCTCATAGAGCTTTTAAAATTGAAAAAAATAAGTGTTAACTTTGTTTCGAAAAATTATATAGCCTATTGTTCTTTCCAGACTATCGGTCAAAACTGTATAAAAATCGGTCCAGCGGTTTATGAGTCTACAAGATACAAACAAACATTATTTCTTCGCTAGACATATTTTAAAACTGAATTGCGAATAAAATAGTACTTTTCATACAAAATAATTTTGGTTACTTTTTTTCGCTTTTGGTTACTTTATTTTTACATTTTGGTTACAAAATATTTTTAGTCGTGGCAACGCTGGCTGTCACGTAAGGATATTGCTCGCCAATTTTAAGAAAAACTGTGTCTGTAACATTTTTGTGAGAAAAGTATCCGCTTTAAAATAACAAATAAACTCACGAATAAAAATGGGGCGAGAAAAAATTTAAATGCTAAAAAACAATAAAAAATGCATATTTTGTTCTTGGCACATATTTTCATTGTTTAAATATTGTGCTTTTAACATTTTTATAAAATATACGAATATTTTCAAAGCTCGTTTGCAAACAACGAACATTAAAGTCGCAATTAACATTATTTGGTATAGACGACGGTTGTCGACGGCCGTCAACAATATTTACAACGTGTCCTTTGATAGTTTTCGACATGGGGTACAGACATTTTTTTTCTCACTTTTCGAGAAACAATGGAATATTTTGTTTCAAATCTTTTGGATGCGAGAAGTTCTCACTATAGTTACAGAACATGGGTACTGGAGAACATCAAGAGCCAAAGTTGTCAAAAAAGGTGCAATCATCTTGGATATCAATACACAATATCCAACAAATTGTGGGCGGAATTGGTGAAGTGTGCATCGCACAAAATAATTTTATTTTTATTTAGAGTATCTAACTTTCTGTTCTTATCGCACCACAGTGAAGGGTATATAAGATTCGTTATCGACGAATATAGTACTCTTATTTGTTATTAATAAAGATGTTCATAATTTTTAACAAATTTACAAGTAAAACAAATTAGAAACAAAAATTGTGAGTTGTTGTTGTTTTTTTTTAACGTAGTACAAAACGTAGACTTGTTATTTGTAATTTTGAGAAATGGGGCTCTTGTCTTATGATAAGGTAAAAAAAAACTAGATTTACTTGATGAAATTGTGGTTGGGTTGTAGTTTAACAAGATCAACAAGAAAAAAGTGACAGTGATTGTAGTAAAATTCGGCACAAAGCCAGAGTCAAAGAGTTCAAAAGGTTTAAAAAAGTCAAGTTTATTTTAAACAAGGAAAAACAAAAATAAAAGTGTAAAATAAAAAAACTGAAAGCAAAATTATTTATACGTATCGCACACAAAATAATAAACATTCACATATGTGTATTTACATATAAAAAAAAAAATAACAAATGGCAGCAGATATTTCCTTAAAACAAAAATGTGATAGATATTTTGCCTGCTTCACAAAATTGCAGATTCGAATTCACTTCTCGAATATGCATAATATTAGGCGTGGTCCATTCTTTATTACTTCAGCTTAATTTGAGTCTTCTTTTTTTTTAAAAGCCATTTTAAATTTTTGTTCTTCTTGTTGTTGTCTTGTTTTCATGTTTTCTTAATTCTAATTTGAGTCCCACAAACAATCAAACAAAAAAATCACATCTTAATGAATCAAGGTTAGTCTTGCAATTAAAAATGTCAAACTGCACCGACGCCTTTAATTCCGCAAATACGCGTATACATTTAAAATAAAAAAACCAAAAACGTAGCAGATTACTGAGTTGAAAAATAAAATATTAATAATAATAAAATTAAGAACCACTCGTACCCGAAATACTAAAAAATTAACAAACATTTTTTTTATTTTACTTTGCTTGAGAGCTGCATAAATCAATACAAAGTTTGGCATTATGGTCAAACCATAAAAAGACATGCGAATGTTGAGTCAAGCAACCAAACGGCAATAATGCAAACAAGTAAGAGTGCTTTATACGGCTATGCCGAATCTTTTTTACCCTTAACCATCGTGCGACTAAAACAGAAAGTTATATGAATAAGGTTCTTAAGACATAAATAGTTATATTTTGTGCTACGTCCACTTCTCCAATCACGCCCACATTTTCTCGGATGTTTTCTTGAACAAAATTCAATCTAAACACCAACTTAATAAGACGGTTTATGGGCAGAAAGACCCTATTCCGGAAAGAGGCTTGTAATAAGGCTATCCGAAAATATATACCGATTGGCGCCATTTTCAATAGGCTTGTACCTTGTACACACAGAAAAAAATATCAATGTTAAATTAACATGGCGCAATGTTGATTAAAAATCATAGTAAATTTCTGCAAAAGTATGGACTTTTTTTAAAATTATCATTGATTCATATTAATTTTGAATAAAAAATGTTAAAATAACAGTGTTTAATATTGAATCCAAAAAAATCTTGTTATAATTTTTTGTATAGAAATAATAACAGCAGTATAAAAAGAAAAACATACATTTTTTTATTTTCATGTTTAAAATTATTTATAAAAATAAAAAAATTCTCGTATTCTTTTTGTTCTAATTATTTAGTTAATCAAATTTTCAAAGTAGAATGATGACGAAAACCATATCGGGACATTCTGCTGGTGTCTTTAAATTGTGAGTGCTTCTGTGAACAAAGGGGGGGGGGGGGGGTAAATAATGAAACATGTGTTACAGGAAAAAAATAACTATATTCTCTCTCTCTCTCTCTGGTTCTAAGGGTAAGTGCTTAGAATGCTTCTTGAATTAATGCACATGTTGTCTTTGAAGCATCTTCTCACTGTAATTTCAAACTCAAACCAATTCGATTCTTAATGAAACTCAGGTTGTTTCAACTTGAAATAACTTTCATTCAACGTGATTCGGAGTGTTATTTCAATATGAATGCCATTTTGCTCTAACTTTACTGGAATGTTAAATTAACATGAATTATAGTTATTTTAAAAGAAAATAATGTTGTTCGCAAGTTATTGTAAAGTCCAGCGTTTAAAAAACTGCAGTAGAAGTAGAAAAACTGCCATTTTTTCCACTTCTTCTTTTGTCATTGGCCAAATAAAAACCTGTTGCTTTTACTTCTGATTCATTAAATGTAAACAGTCGCGTTCAAACCAACTCTAAAAGCGAAATGTTGTACACAAATGTTCGCTTTTTGTTCGACAGTTTTTGGTTTCGACTGCAGTTTTTTTAAACCCTGGTAAAATCATGTTAAATTTACATGAAGTAACTATAAAGTAAAATCACTACCGAAAAATGTCAACCTTGTTTTCGAGGATTTTACATTGATTTTTTCTGTGTGTAGCAATTAAAACCTGCATTATTTCATCAAATTATCTTTAAAATTGCGATTTGTATTTTGCGCACAAGGACAGGCAGCCAGCCACCCGGACGGACGGACATCGTTAGATCGAATCAGAAAGTGATTCTGAGTTGATTGGTTACTTAAAGGTGTTACAAACTTCAGCACAAATGCATAATACCCTCTCCACTATTGTGTTGTGGGTATAAAAATCAACTTATACAGGGTATTCAATTCAAAACCTTGTTTCTGCCGCTGATGGGTAAAAAAACAACAACAGCGGATTTTATGAAAAAGTAAGAGGCAGTCGTGATCGTTCGCTCATATCTCAATTTAAATCATATTATATATGATATAAATATTTAACAATGTAGTTCACATTTTGATCTTCGGTGAAGGGTATAAAAAGATAAAATAATTAAAGTAAATAAAAGCCGCAATTCATAAATAGAAAGTGATTCTGAGTTGATTGGTTACTTAAAGGTGTAACAAACTTCAGCACAAATGCATAATACCCTCTCCACTATTGTGTTGTGGGTATAAAAATCAACTTATACAGGGTATTCAATTCAAAACCTTGTTTCTGCCGCTGATGGGTAAAAAAACAACAACAGCGGATTTTATGAAAAAGTAAGAGGCAGTCGTGATCGTTCGCTCATATCTCAATTTAAATCATATTATATATGATATAAATATTTAACAATGTAGTTCACATTTTGATCTTCGGTGAAGGGTATAAAAAGATAAAATAATTAAAGTAAATAAAAGCCGCAATTCATAAATACTTACCTGCGGAAAATTTGTGTCAATTGGTCCAACAGACTAGTCCTGGGATTTGTGAAAATAGAACAAGTAAAATAAGAAAGGTCTCATGACCAGTGAAAGAAGAACCAATCCCTTAACAGGTTTATGAAAAACAAAAAAGTAGAAAAAGTAATGAATTTCAGTACAGTCTTCATCGGTGCTGTGACACATTTTTTGGTACTTTCTAAAATTTAGTTCTTGAATTTAATTCTAGAACTTGTTTGATTGAAATAATATAACATTGTATTGAAATAATACTACATTTTAGTAACTGACACTAAGTACGTTCATGTAGAATAGACTTGTGACTGGTCAAATGGTGTCAATTGACCCCCTCCAATGACAACCCCATGTAAAAGTGATAGATAGGTCTTATTCATATAAAGTGTTAGAACTCGAACCGGTCTCTACCACCAAAGATCTATCACGGGACTACTTCGGTGTCAGTTCGCTTCCCTCTGGGGTTTTTACAAATTTTAACAAAAAGGAACTTGAAAAAAATCACTTCTTATTTACACTTTTTACACAACAAGTATATTAAATTATCTCAGTAGCATAATAAGATTAACCGGGGGCTACCAAATATATATGTTTAAATAGCCGGACGACAAAATCAAAACACGTTTTTAGAGCCTAGACCAACACCAAACTACGTCAATTTAATTTCAATCTTAAATTTGTATTGCTAAATTGATGCGGGCGCCCCGGTAGGCTAGCTGGTAGTGAGCTAGTCCTTCAGTGCGGGGGTTGCTGGTTCGATTCCTGCTAGGGATTCTGGTCTCCTGCAGACAAGCGTAGAGCTTCGCGGGATTAACATAAAAAAATAGACTGTAATACACCTGTCGTTGGCGAAACACAGGTATCCGTCAACAAATGTCTTAGGAGAATATTGCGAATTTATTGGCCAAAAATAATCGCGAACCAACATCTATACGAAAGCTGTAAATCAAAAGGCAATATATAATTAAATTAAAGCAGGAAAAGGCGGTGGATAGCTCATACATTGAGGATGCCTAAAGGAAATACATATTTCCAAAGAAACCCTTGAAAGGAACCCACAGGGTAGCCGACGCACAGGTAGATCCGCTCAAACATGGAGACGAAAGTTCAAGACAAACTAAGAAAGGCGCATTAGGAAGAAGGGATTAAAAAAATTGTGGCCCTATGTTCCGCCTATAATCTTGAATTTAGCCTAGTACTCTGTTCCAACTTGCGAAAAATGTTGAGCAACATTGATAATTTCACACGAAAATTTTGTCATGTATCAATATTGTCTGTCTTGCGGTTTTTTTAAAACTTAACGTTTTTATTAGTTACAAGTATACAACATTATTTTGCGAAGGTAAACAAAAACCATAGTTGGGGGTAGTGCACTAAATATTGATTTAAATCAACATTGCAATCTCACTAAATTAAACTCCAAAAAATTAGTTTTTACTATTTTTTACCAGCTTAAGTGATGATTGGTATTTTTTTCACTAGCAGTAAAAAAATTAATTGGTATTGCAAATTTTTTCACTATCACTAACTGTGATTGAAGTCATAAAATCTGCACTCAATTCAAATATGGAGTTCAAAATTTGAACTTGCAATCAAAAAGCTGTACAAAAATATAATATCACTAAAATTGAAAAAAAAAACAATTTTATGTGTGCATGGTTTTCTGATGAAAATGAAATTCTGGCAATAACGGAATAATAATTCTTGGATTTAATCATGAAAACACAAGTTTTGTATTTTAAATTGCGAGCAAAATTTTTAGTCAAATAAGTGAAGGAAAAAAAAACTTGAAATATATTGATTATTGCTTTTTTTAAATTAAACAATTTTTTTAGCGCAAAATCTTTTAACATCACAATCACTCATGTGTAGTGAGATTGCTAATTTTCAATTCATCACTCAACATAAACAAACGTATTGCAATCATTTTGAACTAGTGCACTAGATGGGGATCTATGACAAAAACCATGTGTTTTGATAATTGTCATTAAAAAAAGTAAAACAATTTTTTTGTATTGAGTTTAAAAACATTTCGCACGAAATACTGAACAGAGTACCAGGCTTAATAATGAAGAATGGTCCAACCGAAAATGAATTCGCCTTGGGACCATGTTAATTTTAAATAAAACAAAAAGTTTTTACAGAATTGTCTTAATAATTTTCATTATGATAGAAGGATTTATGACAATAATGTTTGAAACAAAATATCAATGAATCTGAGACATAATTGAGGTTTAATGTCGTTAATGTGCCGAATTATCTCATCGTTTAGCTCTTAAATTGTTCTTGGCTTATTGACGTACACTTTTTTTTCAAATATCCCCAAAGGATGAAGTCCAGCGGTAGTAAATTACATGATCGTGGCGGCCAATTAACATCCCCACGACGTGAGATAACACGGCCGTTGAATTTCTCGCGCAAAAGAGCCATTGTTTCGTTGGCTGTGTGGCAATTGGCACCATCCTGTTCGAACCACATATAGTCCAAGTAAATATCAAAATTTCTGGCCACAAGAAGTCCGTTATCATCTCGCTATAGCGAACACCATTCACTGTAACTGCTTGGCCGACCTCAATTTCGAAAAAGTAAGTAGCCAGATGACGCCGCCAGCGTATGAAATGCACCAAACAGTCACTCTTTTGGGATGCATTGGCTTTTCTGCTTGTGCACGAAATGCATTTTGATTTGAACGCCCATTTTTGTAAAAGGCTTCAAGAATCTTAACGCGCTGCTCAATTGTGCATCTCTCCGTGGTTGAATTTGTCAAACACTAAAACAAAGAAATGTTAAATTAAGTTGGGGAAAAAACTCGACATTAAGGTGTGACTCTCAATTAACATTGTGCATTATGGTCGGACCACCCTTTAAAAAAAATTCCAACGAAACATTCTTAGCAACAAACCTATACTTTTCGAAAGTATGTATGTATGTATATTGTAGGGAACTCTTCAAGAAGTTGTATAAAATAGTCAGTCAGTGGTTCTAAAGAATTAAGAATTTGTAAATTGTATACTTTAAATTGTTTCAGTTTTTCTTATCTCAAAATTTTTTTTTTATTTTTATTCTCTCAACGTTTTAATGAAGTTTTATTATTTATGCAAATTAATGTTTCATAAAATTAACAAAAATAAAACAGATTTTTTGTTTTGAAGTCTTGAATTTTATGTGCCGATTTATTTTTTATGTGCTTTTTTACGAGTTACTATCACTCTTTTGCGAGGGTTTTAAGTAGAAATCATTGAAAAGTAATTAATTTTTTTAAAGTATTTTTTCTTTTTAGTAATAATTTGTTTTGGTAAAAAATCCGTTTATTAAATAAAAAATATATTATTCGCTTAACAGTTTTATTTGTATAATATCTTTAGTTTTCCTAAAATCTTTGGATGAAGTTTCCTGACGCTCTGGCCTAAGCAACCAGTGAAATGTGCATAGGAATAGCTAATCCCATCGACAATTAATATCCATTTAGCAATAGTAGGAAATAGGAATTAAGCACATTAAAGCGAAACCTTGTTGTTAAATAATTTTTTGAATATGTATTAAAAACAAGTAAGAGTGCTATATTCGGCTATGCCGATTCTTATATACCCTTCACCATGATGAGATAAGAACAAAAATTTATATACATAAATAACGTTCTTTAGATAGGTATAAATAAATATTAATTGAGCCGCGCCAACTTTTCATTTCGCTATGCCGAAGAATATAAAAAAAAAAACAAAAAATGTATAAATGTATGTACCTAAGCCCGTTTCCTCTTTTGCCAAAGTTGATGTTTGAAATTCGTTTTATAATCTTAAAATCGTTTATTAGAACATAAAAAAGTTAAATAAAAAAAAAAGAAAAAAAAAAAATTTTTAGGATTCGAACTGGCAATATCATGAGTCTCAGGAGAGAAGTTAACAACTCGGCTACGAATGCTTTTACTGAAGAAGAGTTAAATTAAAATATATTGAGTCTATGAGTTTGTTTCTTTATTTGAGCGGCATATCATGTACATGCATTAATGTGTATGTGGATGCGTAAAATAAAACACATTACAAATAAAATCCACCACTTGTAGTGAAGGGTATAAAAAAACAACAACAAAAACCACATTACCAACACTGTATTACCATAGCCACTGTATGACCGTAGAAACCAAAATTGAATTGGTTTATGTGGTATGTTTATGTCGTTTTGGTAATACTGTGTTGGTATGGTAATGTCGCGTCTAATTGGACCTTTAAAGGAACAAATTTGAGGCAGTCGTGGTATTTTAATCATATCTCAGCCATTTGTGGACCGATCTTGCTGAATTTCAATAGCAAACAATTCCGGACCATATGTGACATAAATGTATAATAACATGGCCCCCATCATATATGGGGTCTTCGGAAAATCCATTTCAACAGACGGACATCGTTAAATCAACTTCGCTCCTCATAAGGACCCAGAAAATATATACTTTATAGGGTTTAACATCAATATTATAGAAATTACAAACGGAATGACAAACTTATATATAATATACCCTATTCACCACCTGTACTAAAGGGTATAAAAAAAATATATGAAAATCGATCCAAACAAATCAGCAAATGTTAAAACAATAGTAGTTAAAAGTTAACAACCAACAAGTGTTATTATTTTGTCAAAAAATTTCATATTAAAAGGGGACTTAGAACTTTTTCATTAACATTATTGGACTAAGAACCTTTACGTTCCATTGCAAAACAACAAATAAAACAGAATTATGTATTTACAGTATCCAATCTTTTGAACTGTATCAAAAACGTTTAATAAATTGTGGACTTAGCTTCTTAACGACTGAAGGTAACGATATAAAACCTACATGTAGGAATTTTTCATTACTTCTGGCAACACAGGTTTAAATCCAACATTTGCTCCCAAAGTATTCAAATTTCTTTTGTATTGTAGCATAATTTTTGCTTATCTACAGTTTTCATTTGGTTCAATCTTAAAGATGTTCGTTTTAAAGAGCTTGTGTTGTTGAATTCGTTTTTTTTTTTTTTTTTTTGTTGAAGGTTTAAAGCTAAGCAACTCTCACTTCTCTTAAGTACTTAAAGATTCAATGGTTTTATGATCTGCTGTTGTCCAAAAATACAAAAAAAAAAACACTTAAATTTACTCATATTTTATGGATCTTATTATGTTTAAATGTAAAGGGTGGTTTAATTGGAGATACTTTTTAAAGAGAAATTATTTAAAAAAAAAAATGCTGTGCATTTAAAACAAAAGCCAAATTTCAAATTTTTTTTTTTTGTTTTAAATGTTAGTTAAACGACTGAGTTTTGCGCTCGCCATATAAAAAGCGTAAATTAAACATTTATTTCAAAAAACTTGCAGCTTATGGGTGCAAGTAGAAGTAGTAGTAACCTTCCACCTCTCGTTACTCGTGTTATATCGAGCCCTTAGCTCGAAAATAACGTAATCGCCAAAAATCAAATTTTACAGGAGAGAGTATTTTTATTTTATTTCATATTCCTTTTTTTATGATACATGTTTGTCGCTTACGATAAATTTGTTCTGGCTGTAAAATCGTAACGGTACCTTATGTGGCCATGATATTTTAGGAGATGATGCAAGTGTTGCCAATAAAGTCATTTATTAAAAAAAACCAAAATTGAAAATTATGTCGCTTACGTTATTTTTGCGCTTAGCGCTCGATATAATCTTATTTTGTGCTTTTTCAAAATTCGTGAAGGCAACCATGTATTTGTTTTTTTTTTTTTTAGCTAAATGAGAACTATCGATATCGATAAATATGGTTTGACAGCTGAGAATGTCAAACTGTGTTGACATATCTGTTCAGTAAAGTTTGGCAAGTCATCATGAATTCTTTAATGCTACAAACAATGCTTTCAAATTGTGGAAATTTATTTTAAAAAACAAAAAAATAAAAAAAAATCAGTTCGTGAAGTTCATAAATCTCTTTATTAAAGAATTGTGTTAAGTGATATTTTTATTTAAATGGATACTTAAGTAAGCAAAATAACTCTTTAATCCATTAAAATTGACTGTTTGGTGCGGTTTACACGCTGGCGGCATCATCGGTCCTGCCGTTGCGGTGAATGGCGAGTGTTATCGAACCAATTACTTTCCAAAAAGTAATCACCTAAACATCAACGACATTTGGCTCCAACAAGATGGCACAACTTGTCATACAAATCGATTACAAATCGATTTATTGCAAAACCAATTTGATAGCAACTTTATTTCCAGAAGTGCGATTTAAAGCCTCTAGACTACTTTTGATGGCGCTATGTTAAGCCATTAGTTTATGCCGAAAAACCAGCAACTCTTAAAGCATTGGAAGCCAATATGCCATGTGGCCAGATTTATTGGAAAAAGTAAACACAAATTAGACTGGTCGAATGGACCATGTAACCCGTAGCCGTAGTAGACATATACTGGAAGTCATATTTATAAAACAAATGACATGAAATTATTTTTTACAAAAAAGTACCATTTTCAAAGAGATAAAAAAGTGTCTTCGCACCAAAATAAAATTTTTACAAAGAAGTCCCTTTTCATAAAAAGTTAAATAAGGAGTAGATGCCTTATAACTTTTAATATTTCTTTAAGCAAAAAATGCCTCTTTATACAAACTGTATCTCAAAAGAAACTCCTATTACATACTCCTATGTACATTAGGGTGGTAGCGAAATGTATGGAGCAATTGTTTTGTATTAATATTGATGTCTCCCGGGCGGAATATTGTGCCACATGGTCTAAAATTGATGTCGAAAAAATTTCAGCCAAATCGGATAACTTTAACCCTTGCCCCTTAGAGGTCAAAGTTCAAATGATAAAAAAAAAATTTCCATACAAGCAAAAAATTTTTTTTTCGATTTTTTTTTTTTTTATTTTTTAATATTAGTTAGCTTTATAAGCTTATTAACAACAAACAATTTCATTTCGATCGGACAAGATTTTCATTTTCAAATGTAATTTTCAGGCTTGTTAGGGGCTTACTCTAAAAAATTTTCCAAATTTTTTTTTTTTAGTTTTGACAAGCATACATTAAAGATATTTTGTCGCTCTTAATAATAGGTTTTTTTAAACATTGTTTGTGACGTCGTAATTTTGTTTTTTAATAGGGCCAAAAACTAAATTTTTGCAGCTTTTGGCCCCAATTTAGAACAAAACTTCGATGTCACCAAAAAAAAAAAAAAGAAAAAGAAAAACCTGGTATTAAGAGCAACAAAAAATCTTTAATGTGTGCTTATCAAAACTAAAAAAAATTTTTTTTTTTGAAAATTTTTTAGAGTAAAGCCCTAACAAGCCTCAAATTTTTTCTTCGGAGTCACTTTAGAAACTGAAAATCTTGTCCGATCGAAATGAGATTTTTTGTCGTTAATAAGCTAATAAAGCAAACTAATATTAAACTAAATGGAAATTTTTTTTTATCATTTGAACTTTGACCTCAAAGGGGCACGGGTTAAAGTTATCCGATTTGGCTGAAATTTTTTCCACATCAGTTTTAGATCATGTGGCACAATATTCCGCCCGGGAGATGTTGAAATTTAGCTGCCACCCTAATGTACATATGTATGTGTATAACTGAGTACATGTGAGTATTTTATGTATTTGTGTCTGCGATTTGACAAAAATGTAAAAAAAGAAACATAAATAAATTAAAGAAATGCTTAAAGAAGCTTCAGATTTTATTTATTTATTGTTGTTCGCATTGCATGTAATTACAATCGGACTGTCCGTCCATACGTCTGTCCATATGTATATTTTTCGTCAGTCTATGTTGAAAAACGTCTTTTAGGGTATTTAAATTTCATATTATGACTGCTATTGTTAAAGTACTTGTTGTTGTTGTTGTTGCTGTTTTGCTGGACTCTTGGTGTGGTTATTTGAAGCTAATAATATTTTTATTTTTTGTTTTTTTTAGCTTTAAATTTCTTTATCACTTCTTTTTTTTAAAACCCTGATCAGTTTAAATGTACTTCTGTGCTCTGCTGCTGTTTTGATGGCTTCTTTTTATTAATTTTTTTTTTTTTTTTTTTTTTTTGAATAACAAACAGACATTTAAACAATAATTTGATTAGTTTTTTTTTTTGCTGTTTTGTTGTATAAAAATATTTGATAGTTAATGTCATTTTATAAAGGCAGACACATTCACATAACACTAACACACTTCTAAAACACAGATTGTAAATGTTTAAATAATTTTGTTAAGTGTTAATTTTGTCGTTAATGGACAAATGTCAAAGATATGACATTTCATCAAAATTCCATTAGTGTTACTTTTTATCCCAGTTTGTTTTATTCCTCTAAAAAAACCAGCCAATGACAAAAGTTGTGATTTTTTTTCAATTCAATTCTTTTTGTCACATTTCGATTTCTAAAAGAGATTTTAACGTTTTTTTTCTCTGTTAAAGTATTTAAACATTTTGTTAATTGACAACGTTTCAATGACAAATGGTATGTATGTATGTATGTTAACAAAAATTTTAATTTAAATACAATTTCGTTGTTTATAAAACTACAGCCGTAGAATAAAAAAATTCCCAGTTTTTTTTTTTAAATGTAACTAGAAACCATTCATGTATCTTTAAGCTAAATTGTGTAATAAAAAATAAATTAATGGGCAATTGTTCATCCTTGGCCATTTTAATTACGTTTAAAAATTTAGATCGAATTCAAATAATCAAGTAAGAGTGGTATATTCGGCTGTCCGTATTCATTAATACCCTTCACCTAACGCAATGCATTGCTTTAGACCACTCAGCCACTAACACACATTATCAAACAAAATAAAAAAAATAAATAATAATAAAATAGGTTGAGTAAATTTTTTCGTTTAAAACACATTTCTCTATTAAAGCGGAAAATCATGTATTTATTTGTTATGTGTAAAAAGTAAGAGTGCCATATTCGGCTGTACCGAATCTTTAATACCCTCCACCGAGATTTCAAATATTTCATGTGGCTGCTATGTGGTATCTATAAAAAAGGGTGTCCAAATTTGAGGTATCAATTGGAAACTGAGGTAAATAGAAATCGCTACAGGGAGGTTATCTGAAGCTTTTTGTGGCGGAAAATTAATGATTTAGATATAAAGAATATGTGGTTTCAACAGGATGGTGCCACTTGCCACACATTAAGAGAAACAGGATCTTTTGAAAGAAAAGTTCGAAAATCGCATTATTTCTGGTTAAGGAGGAGTGAATTGGCCGCTAAAATCGTGCGATTTGACACCTTAAGACTCTTTTTTTGGGGGGGGGTTTTTTGAAATCGAAAGTGCACAGCAATAATCCCACAACAGTTCAAGAGCTCAAAAACAACATTATCGAGCAGATATCAAGCATTGGCAACAGTTTATTGAAAAACGTGATTAAGAATTTTGGTAAAAGATTGGGAGCCTGCCGAGCCAGGTTGATTGAGGTTGACTTGACTGACATAATTTTTCATATTTAACAGGAACCTATTTGTAACAAACTGAAATAAAAAAAAATTTAATATCTCAGAAAAATCTTTTTTTTATTAAATTAAAATGATACAAGATTTTGTTTGTCGTGCTTAATTCCCAATTTTTATTCTTAATAACTTGAACACTGAAATTTATTGTTTAAGGGATAAGCTATTCCTATGCGCATACCACTGGTTGCTTAGGCCAAATCGTCAGGAAACTTCATCCAAAGATTTTAGAAAAACTAAAGATATTAAACAACTAAAACTGTTAAGCGAATAAGAATTATAAGCAACAGTTTTACTTGAAACAATATCAAAGTTTAAACAACAACAATAAACAATGAGTTTATCTTTTTCTTACATTCCCCTCATCCTTTTTTAGCCGTGCACTGCCAGTTTATTATCAAAGAAGTTTTTTTGGGAATACAAAATTTTTAATTTACAAGATTTTGTTTGTCGTGCTTAATTCCAATTTTTATTCTTGATAAAAACACTGAAATTTATTGTTGAAGGAATGTAAGAAAAAGATAAACTCCATGTTTCTGATTGAAAATCAAAAAAGTACCAAAAAATCTCCTCTTATAGTTTCCCAATCTCACTGGACTCTGCATGTTGAATTTTATGTTTCTAGTTTCAGTGTAAACAAAAATTCCAAAAGTACCAAGTTAAGAACGAAAAACTACTAAAAAGATCCCTCTTACAGATTTTCATTTACTCAGGACCTTGAATGTTTAATTTTATGTTTCTAAGTATATTATTAACAAAAGTTCAAAAAGTACCATTTGAAGAATGAAAAAGTACCAAAAAGTTCCCTTTTATAGATTCTCACCCACTCAGGACATTGCATGTTTAATTTTATGTTTCTAGATCCAATATTAACGAAAATCGAAAAAAGTACCAGCTGTAGAAGGAAAAAGTATTAAAAAGCTCCCCCCTACGAGTTCTTTATCACTAAGGACCTTGCGCGCTTATTTTTATGTTTCTAAGTCCAATATTAACAAAAATTCAAAAAGTATCAGTTGAAGAACAAAAAGTACCAACAGTTTTCATCTTATAGGTTCTCATTTACTCAGGACCCTTGCGCCTATAATTTTATGTTCTAACTTCAATATTATAGAAAATTCTAAAGCTACCAGTTGCTGTACCACAGAAATAAAAGAAAAATTAATTAATTTTCCGCTTTCCCCTTTATTCACCCCATTAAAGTATCAAAATTATGGAGCCCATAATTTAACACATCAATACATTTTTTTTTTTTTTTTTTTCTCAATATTATTTATTGAATCTTCATACATTTAAATATGAACTAACAATAATTAATCAAATCTTAACCTAATACTTTATTTTATGTCCTGCCAGTGCCAGACAAAAATTTTCTTCATCACGGGTTCTGTTCACTTATCTAGGTGTTTGTCGCTCATCTAATTGGATAAGTGCTGCAGTGTCTCTTCTTCTTAAGCGAGTGTGGCCGCTATCATTTAAAATATTTCGTGCTAGTGGGTTTGGATGCAATTCGAGCCTTTTTAAGTATTTTACTGCATATTTCGTAATCATAGTTTTGACTAATGGAACATTGAGATCCCTGTGAATATTTGAGTTTTTTACATACCAAGGGGCAGCTGTGATTATTCGAAGAATTTTATTTTGGCGCCTTTGAATCTTTTCTATATTAGAGGCCGAGGCAGTGCCCCATAACTGAATACCATAGCACCAGATTGGCTTTAAGATGGAGTTGTAAAGAAGAAGTTTGCAGTCGAGACTAAGGACAGAGTTTCTACCAATAAGCCAATGAATTTGAATGGCTTTTAGTTTCATTTGCGTTAATTTTGCCTCTATATGGCATTTCCACGTTAAGTGGTGAAAAATGTTTTGAAAAAAGTACCACAAATAGGTAAGATTTTCAGCCCTTAAACGTTCGAGTTTCGAAAAAGTACTAAATTTATATTTGTTACGAATTTGGTAATAATCTTTATTTCTATAATTATTGGTTTAAAAGATATATAAGGTGACAAAGAAACCCCAAAAGGGCGGAGTTTCAAAAAAGTACCAGATACCTGTCCACTTATTTTTCTAATGAACAACTATAAGTACAAAATTTTTTTTTAGGCATCATTTTTAGTTTTGGAGATATGAGGTTACCGAATTAATCCGTTTTTACCCCCTCAGACTTAAATAAAATATATATTGTGTCCTTCCGTATTTTTATATAATTTTTGTATTTGATTCAAAGTATGCTCTTTTTTGGAGCTTAGCGAAAATCTTTCTTAAACGTGAAAGGATACCAAAAAAAAAATAAATATCTACATATGTTTTTCTTCAAAGACATTAAGTTAAAGTATAAACGAAACAAAAGTTAGTTATTTTTTATACGATAGGATTTATACTTGACTAGAGTTCTGGTAAGCAATGTTGCCAGTGGATTATTCGAAAAAATACCTATACATGCTAAAAAAATCCGATTTTTCTTTACACCTTGAAAAAATTTCCCCTACAAAAATCCCTACGCATTATTGCCATTAAAATAAATTACTGGAATATGTTTGTTAAAGCTTTGACAAAAACTAAGTACAAAACAAAAAAATAATACATATTTATGTACTTTTAATTAACTCAATTAAATCTTTCTACATTGAATAATATTCCAGTGGTATAAGAAAGAACCATTGTCACTTGTAACTAGCGAAATGGTTGGCCTATTCACTCTATACACCAATGGCGCTAATGATAGTGTATACCACAGTGTACATACATATCTCTTTCTCCAGACACTTACAGCTGTAACAATTGGTACCCACTACTCGTTAGTTTCTTCGCTAACCCTAACTTATGCAGGAAACATATTTTTTTCTAAGATAAATTCTTTATTTGTCACTAAGGCATTGATTAAAATATCTGTGAAAAAACATATACAGACATAGTAGTGTCGCCAACTTTTTAAACTACAAACATATATTTTTAAGCGATTTTAGGGAAAATAAAAATTTTTAACCGTTTTGGACAAGAAAATATTATGTACTAAAAATACGTTTTTTTCTGCATTTATTTCGTAAATAAAGCGATATGACGAATAATCCCTACATATTGGAGATTATAAAAAATCTGTCCGATTTTCCCTACGCTTCTATTTTTGTATCAAAAATACCTACATGTAGGGATTTTCCCCTACTTCTGGCAACACTGCTGGTAAGTAAAATTACCGGCTGGGCAATAATGGGTTAAACCCTTTTTCAATATTAACATTTTTATATCAACAATCCTTAAAAAGCGTTTCTTTATAAATGGCAACAGTATTTTTAACGGGATTAACCCTGCAACTTAACCGCATAAGATCGCGCATTTTAAATAAATTTAAAAACACTGAATGAATTTTTAATTAATGTTTTAATCAAAGTAACAATAAAGTATATTCTATTCAATCTACCGATGAACTGCAACAGTTGATGTAATTGATGTCTGTATGAATGTGTGTTATACAAATACAAATTAAAAAGAAATTCATTCTTGAAAGTAATTTAAATAATTTCTCGTTATAAAAAGTAACTAAAAATTCTTCAGAATGCACTCGTAAGAACATGGCAATATTTGAAAAAAATATATACTAGAAATTGTGTAAGTTTTGAAATGTTTGGCCTCAAAGATTTCCAAGGAAATGTTTTGTAACCAAAGAGCGGGGTATGGTGCAAATATTTCTTTTCTCTGGGGCATTAACATTTTCAAATTTAAATTGTGAAAGTGAGTTTATGTGCGTTTCTAAATATTTTTTTTTCTAAATTTTTTTTTTTTCTAAATAATTTTACCAAAAAATAATGAAATGCAGTCAGTGGCCGTTATTTAGGACTGACCAGATAAACATTTAACAGCCAAAAATCTTGGCCGATTGCCTGAAAAATTATTTTTGACCAGCCATGCCAGCAGTACTGCATGCTTGCCTGTATAAGTTATGGGCCATGGGTATATTTAATGTAAATGTATGTTATTGTTGCTGCTGCTCATTTGGGAAGCTTTTTTATTTCAAAAGAAAATTTTAGTTTTGAGGGGGAAAAAAACAAATGTAAGCAAACATATCGAAATTACAGGGCAAATTAAAGTGCATATTCTTAAGAATAGCCAAACAATTTTTTATTTTTTTTTCAATTATTATTATTATAAAAGTCACTATTTTTTTTATTTGGCTTTAAAAGCTCTTTTAAAACGTTTTTTTAGAAAAAATTTTAAACATAATTTGTTTATCCATGAAAAAAGCTCTTTTATAAAATATTTTCTCTCCTTTAAGCTTGTTTAAAAGATTTTCTCCAAAAAAAAATTTTATACATAATTTTTCCTATAAAAAAATGTTTATAAGTTTTCTTGAAAATCTCTTAAACATATTTAATTTTTATAAAAATATAACTCTTATAAACATTTTTGTTTCTTTTGAAAAACTCTTATTCATGATTTTTTTCTAAAGAAAAAATTTAAATAATTTCGAATTCGAACAAAGAAGTTTTTTAAGAAGTATCCTTATAAAAAGCTATTTAAAAATATAATGAAATTACTTTTTACAAAAAAAAAAAAAAAAAAAAAAAAAATTTGACATCTTATCAAACACAACACTATTATTTCAAGTTATTATTATTACTTATGAATGAATACCTATTTTTGTTTTATATAACATGGTAACACTTTTGATTAATTTATATATGATAACTCTTTATTTAATGGTACTTTATATTATCGCACTAGTCTTATACCATGTTCACACGGACAGCAATATTCGTGTTTCGCTCTCTTATTCCTGTTTCGCGCCCCAAACATGATTGAAACGACTTGTTTCCCATACACATTTTGAGAGCGAAACAGGCCGTTTCATTTTGAAACAGGCTGCGAAACAGAAAAAATGTACTATCACCTCCAATTTTAATAACATTTATCGTTAGTTTATTTGAATTATCCCTAAAAAAAAATCAAAACAAAGAAAAAAACAAACAAAAATTTATGTTAAAAAAATGATAATTTTAACATAAAACATAATAAAAGTATTAAATAAGATATTTTTAAGTTTTATTTACTTTTTTATCTATTTAAAAAAAAATCACACTAACAACACAAAAAAAATGTCAAAATGAAACAAGAATGAATCGTATGAACAGTATGTTTGGCAAACTCTTTCCAAAGAGCGAAACAAGTAGTTAATATCGTAGTATGAACATAGCATTACGTTATTTAAGGAAAATATAACCCCATCATGATAAGTTGTTAATGATTTTTAAAAAATTTCAAACAAAAATTAGATCAGGTAAGCATTTTCATCAAAATACTTAAACTTGTGTGATAGTGTAAAACAACCTTTATGTGTAATCGTATGCTCTTGCAGAACCTTCTGAACTCGTGTTACGTTAACACCTTTTGATGGTGTTAACGTAACAGCTTATAAAATAAACTTTAACTTTAATTGATTCGGGAATTGTTTTTTTTCAATATTCTTTAAAGAACTTTCTTTACGTAACGTAAGACGTAAGGCCGTAAGCACCTTCTGATTAAAACAAATAATATAAACTTTAACTTTAATTGAAGCGGGAATTGTTTTATTTTCAATATTCTGAAAAGAACTTCCTTTACGTAATGTAAGACGTAAGGCCGTAAACACCTTTTGATTAAATAAAAATAAACTTTTTTTATTGAAGCTGGAATTGTTTTATTTTGAATATCCTTAAAAGAACTTTCTTTACGTAACGTAAGAAGTAAGGCCGTAAATACCTTTTGATTAAAACTAATAAAATAAACTTTATTTTTTATTGAAGCGGGAATTGTTTTATTTCCAATATTCTTTAAAGAACTTTCTTTAAGTAACGTAAGACGTAAGGTCGTAAGTTTTTCAAACACGCTCAATTTACTCTCAATTCCGTCGTTAACGTATTTGGTTTTTTATAAAAAATTCTATCAGAAAACTCTAGATTTTCTAAAATTTTTATTAATTGTTTGCTTTTTTCATTTTGGTTTCAAATATTTAATTTGAAAACACAAAAATGAATTTACTTTTCTTAAAAAATTTTCCATTTCCTATGACAATACGGTCGCAACTGACGACTTATGTCGACGTACAAACATTATTCGCTATATTGCACGGTCACACGGTGCAATTGTATTCTTACGGTCAATATGCAACATTTCAGGATAATACAGACAAGTTGCATTTATAACTTTTAAACTTTCGGTAAAATGGTGAAATTTTGGTTCCATAAATTCTTTGTCAGCCTTTTTTAAATTTTTCGTTTTCGTTTTCAATTGTAAATTAATGGCCTGTTCGTCGATTTCGAACGAAGACTTCGATCGTTTATCTTACATTTTAAACAAAAGCTAATTATAAAATATTGTTTTATTTTACATGTATGTTAAGAAAACGAAGTCTTCGTTCGAAATCGACGAACAATTCATAATTTTTCAAAACGAACTCTAGAAACTGAGTCGTTATTGGTTCTACATGCACTCAGGGGTTTCTAAATACGAGGGCGGGTCAATAAGTCCGTGACTTTTTAAGGCTACCACCTCTTAAAATAGAAAATGGGAATTTCTTATTGTGTGCCCATTAACCATTCCATGGCAAAAATCCATGTAGTAGGCACCGAATTGCTCCCTCATTCGTCCTATTCACCGTATTTGGCTCAAGTGAGTATTTCTTGTTTCCAAGCCTGAAAAAATGGCTCGGCAAAAAGAGATTTGACTCCAACGATGAATGCATCTCACAAACAAATATAAATCTATTTTGATGACCTGTTAAACTTTATTTTTCCGAAGGTACATAAAATATAGAGAAATGTTGGACAAAGTGTAAAGATCTCAAAGAAGACTATTGAAAAATTATTTTTTTTGTCTAAGAACCTGTGCTTCATTAAAAAATCACGCAGTTATTGCCCCGCCCTCGGATAAGTGAAAGTAAGAAATGTATTTGGCTTATAATACTTGAACTAATTTTTGCTCAGCACGCACTAAAGAACTCAATATTAATGAAACATTAAGAAAAAGTTGATTCTTTTTCAAAACAAATTCCACTTAGGCTGCATACTGCGATCTTTTAAAACTTAAGCCTAGTATTTTGATCTAGTCATGATTAAAAATTTTTATTATTATAAAATGGGACCCTGTGGGAATATTATAGATGTGATTTTTGAATATCAATTTACAAGTACAAGTTTTAAATATTTTTATATTTTAATACATTGCCCCAATTGTACTTACCTACATATCACCAAATACTTGCCAAGTGTGAACCTACCCTAAGTATACCTATATCATGTGTGAAAATATAATCCCAATTATATTCATTTGCTTTTTTAAATTAATCGAACTTAATTTGAAAACCAGTAGGAAAGTATATTAGATTAAGCCCGACCATATGGTATCCTACACCAGAGTATTTAAAGCAGATTTTCGAGAGTGTTACCTCCAGAGCAAAATGATGTTGTGAGGTTAAGATTCATGTAAAAATTCTTTTGGCCGAATAATATTCAATATGAGATTTGTTTGCCTTTAAGTGATTGTAGGAAGGAAGTTTATATGACCCTATGGCTAATTTTGAACTTTCCAGCAGATTTTGGCATGACATAGTACCTATACCTAACTATATAACACCAGTCGGGCGGACGGACGGACATCTTAAGAGAGATTCAAAAAGTGATTCTAAGTAGATCTGTATATCAATTCAAATATTTTAAGGAGCTACAAACACTATTGCGGTGAAGGGTATTAAAAAAATAACAGGGATTATTTTAATTCAAACATTTGAAAATCATAGTTGTTGCAGAAAATTGCCAGTACTTTTTCGTTAAACTCTTAAACAACAATCCAAAGATTTTTCTGTTTTACATATTTTATTCATTTATATTTAGGTCTCTATAAAGTACCCGTAAATAGTTCTTAGTATTGCTTTTATTACGGTATTTACAATTCAGCATTCTTTCATTCAATCTTACGCAGACATTTTAAACCGTTTGTCGTCGTTGTCATTATTTCGTTTTGTTTCCATCATCATCATCAGCGTTCTCATCTTTTACATACTCAGCGTCAGTCTTTATCATTATTTTGAATGCTAGTTTTCTACTTGTTTTTCTCATCTGTTTCCTTCTTCTACTCCTCGTCATCTAATCAGTGATGTATTTGTAATAAGGTTGGTCCGTCAGTCTGCCCGTCTGTCTGTCGGTCCGTCTATCCGCCTGCCTGAATTTGTATGGTACGTACGAGTACTTAAAAATGTGGCATGTCTTTTATTCGCAGTTTGTTTCAATTTCATTTCTTTTTTTAGTGTTTGTATTTAATATTTAGTTTAGTACCAGAAGATAAACTCACTGTTCTTTCGTTATTTAGTTGTATTTGTTATTGTTGCTGGGCAAAAAGCTTATCTAGTCCAACACCATCATTTACAATTCGTTTATATTTATTTGAATATTTTCGCTGTAGTCGTCGTCTTGTTCATCATTTTCGTTCGTTTGTCTAGAATTTAGAATTTAGTTTTCTTTTTCAGTTTTTTTTTTTTTATTTTGGTTGTATAAAATTGTTTTCATAAAGTTCAAAATGTCTTTCTTCTCCTTCTGTGGTTCCACTTGTACTTGTTGTACTCGTATTACGTTCTTTTCCGTTGTATTTCAGTTTATTGTCTGTCGTTGGGTTTGTTAGTGTGATTTTATTTTGGATTTAGTTTTATTGCCAGCAATTGTCTCTATAGTTTATTTTACTCAAGTCAGTTTTTTCTTCTTCTTTTTTTTATAATAAAAAGTATTGTAATTGTTGATGGCACTAACAAGTGACTTAAATTCGTAATCTGCTTTAAGTGTTTGCTGTTCTTTAGCGTGAGCTTTATAGTTATCTTTTCATCACTAGGCGTTTGTTTAACTTGAAAAATATGTTAAAGTGTGCAAGTTTGAAATTTTATAATAAACGGTATTAATAAAAAAAATAAGCCATAACATTTTCTAGTCCCTTTTAGTTTAGTACTTGGCAGCACAAAGCAGTGTGCAATCATCATTAGAAAAGCTTTTACAAAGTTATTTGATGTAACAAATTCGAATTTAAAGCCAATAGACTAAGTAGCTAAAGATCTTATGCCTAAATAACGCTAACTTCTTTAACTTAATAATGAATAATATGAAGCCTGATGTCTTCTAACAGTTCACGTACTTAGGCTATGGTCGATCAACATGTATTTCGTACAAGACATCAGATCTAATTCCCTACTTAGTTTTATTTTTTTTGTATTATTGTTTGACTGTGATATCTGGGGTTGAGCGTAAGGGCCTTGAGCTCGCATGGTAATCTGGACATTTGACTCTTTTGAATATATGCGCAAAAAAGGATTCAAGATTGCCAGGGTCGCGACAGAACAGAATATAATTTATCATATATTTTGACTGGTTTTTTGATAAACATCATCAGTGATCACGTGTGACTGTGGTTTTTATTTATGTGACTACCTGTCTTGCAACCTAACCTTACGGAGGATCTCAACCACGTGGTGTGTTAATATTAAACACTAACTTAGAAGCCGGCGCTATCTAACATTTAGTGCTATTTATAGTCCCAGCAGCTTTTATTGAATAGCCACAGTACCTAGAGATCGCTACACGAACCGAATTTACAGAAGGACAAAGACCAGTCCTCCAACTGGACGTCATCGTACCAGCAACTTTGGGTTTAACCCACAACCACTACGTAAGCCTTCGTAAAGACAATCATCCTCAAAGGCAGGACGCATTTCTCGCAAGGAGCATACTACCAGTATAAGATATGAGAGTATTAGATAACAAAAAAGATCGGTGCCGTGACACCAGGTGCTATATTTTGAATTATTAAACACTTCCTTCAATATGTTTTTTAATGAAAAAACTCGTTTATTTTGTGATCATTGGTACACAGAGAAAACAGATTCGTAATCACAACCGAATTTGGCGGCCATCGAATTTCGTCGGTTGCATGTACTATCACACAATTCGGTCACAATTACTGAAAATTTCGTTGCTTAGCATAATAGTTTTGACAGCAACATTTGAATTTTAGTACACTATCAGTCATAACAACAGATATTGTTAGTTGTTAGTATGATTATTAGAAACAAAATTGTGCTTATACCCGAATATATGATAGCTGCAACTGAATTAACACATAATTGGTGTTCATAACCAGAGATTTGATTGTCGTTATCAATATATATATTTTTAACCGGTCAAATGTAGTCTTAAAACTACTCCATGGTATACTCCAGAGGATTTGCTTTGAAATCGTTTCAAAACGAAAACATATCGTTAAAAAACGAAGACATGTCGTTTCACTCCAAACTCTTCTGAATTATACCATGGTCTATACTTGCATTACATTGGACCAGCCCAGTATCAAAATGGATCAAGAAGTCCAATATAATTTGCAGAGTATAAAAAAATAATGCATACATGCATACATATGTACGTGCATATGTTCATACCTATAAGAATACGTAAATTACTTACCCCTATTTATTAAGTTTTTGCACATTTCCCATTTTTGACCGCAAAGATATTTTTTAAATATAAAATTAAAAATTATTTTAATCTATCAAATGTTTTGACAGAAAATTTAGTAAGCAATTGGGGCTTTTAACTATTTTTTGGTTGTGAATTCCGAATAATAATATTTTCATTTGTTGTACTCGAATTGAAACTATTCCAACAATCAATAATTAGCTGCAATAAATGAATTAACATTTATATTACAAAATTTATTGACGAAATTAAATTATTAATTGCAATAACCAATATTCAGTATTGCCCTGATTAAATTCGGTTGTGATTCTAACCATTTGTACTAATTTTTAGAACTAAATTAAATTAGTTATCTTAACTAATAAAATAATTGAAGGAATCATATTTCAGTTGGAACATCGTTTTAACAATCAAGAGAATTAAAAATTAGTTAGAACTATACATTTTTAATAGTTGCAATAATAAAACATGTTACTTGATCAATATTTTATTACTGCAACCGTTTCCCAACCAATTTGTTTTCTGTGTGTACAACTGAATTAACACATAATTCGTGTTCATAACAAGAAATTTGATTGTCGTTATCAATATAATTTTTTTAAGCGGTCAAATGTAGCCCATAAGGGGCAAGGACTTGTCCAAAGGTAACCCCAATGAATGGAAAAAATGGCTAATTTTACAGTACGATGTCCTAGAGCAGGACCATATAACCCAGCTTGCATTACAAAGGAGAAGTCTTAAAACTACTCCATAGTATACTTTAGAGGATTAGCTTTGACATCGTTTCAAAACGAAAACATGTCGTTAAAAAACGAAGACATGTCGTTTCACTGCAAACGCTTCTTAATAATGACATGGTCCATACTTGCACTACATTGGACTAGCCCAGGATCAAAATGGATCAAGTAGTCCAATATAATTTGCAGGGTATAAAAAAATAGTACATACATACATACATATGTACGTGCATATGTTCATACCTATAAGAATACGTAAATTACTTACCCCTATTCATTAAGTTTTTGCACATTTTCCATTTTTGACCGCAAAGATATTTTTGAAATATAAAATAAAAAATTATTTTAATCTATCAAATGTTTTGACAGAAAATTTATTAAGCAATTGGGGCTCTTAACTATTTTTTGGTTGTGAATTCCGAATAATTATATTTTCATTTGTTGTACTCGAATTAAAACTATTTCAACAATCAATAATTAGCTGCAATAAATGAATTAACATTTATATTACAAAATTTATTGACGAAAGCAAATTATTAATTGCAATGACCAATATTCAGTATTGCCCTGTATTAAATTCGGTTGTGATTCTAACCATTTGTACTAATTTTTATAACTATATTAATTAGTTATCATAACTAATAAAAGAATTGAAGGAATCATATTTCAGTTAGAACAACGTTTTAATAATCAAGAGAATTAAAAATCAGTTTGAACTATACATTTTTAATAGTTGCAATAATAAATCATGTTACTTGATCAATATTTTATTACTGCAACCGTTTCCCAACCAATTTGTTTTCTCACTTGTGCGTGCGTGCTCGTTGAATGCAGACGTGTTTTTTTAACTCGGCTTACGGTTTTTTTTTTTAACATAAATAAGTGTATATTTATGATATAATAATATTATTTTTTTTTTAATAATATAAGATCAGCGAATGAATAGACGCTTTAAAATAATTTTTAATAAGTGAACATAAAATTTTTAATACAAATATTAAAAATTACAATTAACAAAAATATATGTATGTACACACATACATATACGTACATACATTTTAAGCAAAAACATTTCTTGTTTTTTTTTATTCTTTTTTTTTATTCTCGGGGTTTTTAAACAACAAATAAAAAGAAGAGCACAATTAAACAAACAGTAATATATAAAAAAAAACTCTTATGAATGCATATAATGCAAAAACAATAAAACATAACGAAAGAAATGCGTATGTTACATTGAGTGTTGACGAAACAAACGTAGGAAAAAGAATCGATGATAGCAATTATTTAACGGCTAAACCTATTACTCGAACGCGTTCTCTCTCACCCTCTTTGTTTAAAAATACGGTCGATCGTAATACAATAACAAATTTATTAACTGCAAGCGTTGCCACAGAGCAAAAAAAAACTTTAATAAGTGATGAAACGGTTAACCCAAAAACAGCCGCTATGGACAACTCAATAACTCAAGTAAAAACTTCTCAAAAGCCTACAGTACAAGTTGGTATGGACAGGTACATAACAGTGCTTAAACGGGGACGCAGCCCTACCTCTGCAGCAGTTGCTTCGGCCTCAAAAGTACCATCTTTTGATAAAATAAATTCTCAAAATCGTTTTGCAATTCTGGAGGATGAATCCTCTGAAGCACAAAACGTCATAAAATCGTCCAAGCCTCCCCCGATATATCTGAGGGAGCGAAATTCTAATGAGCTCATAAAGAGTTTGATATCGGTAGCTGCTATCAAGCGTGGTAGTATAAACGAAACAAAAATACAAATCAATCATGAGAATGATTTTCGAAAAATTGTAAGCAACTTTGAGGCACTCAAAAAAAATTTTTATACATACCAACTGAAAAGCAGTAAAGGCCTTCAGGTAGTGATTAAGGGTATTGACTCATGTGTGGACCCAGAAGAGGTAAAAACATTCCTTGAAGAAAAAGGCTTCAAGGTAAAACATGTATTAAACATTAAAAATAGAGAAAAAATTCCCCAACCACTTTTTCGAGTGGAGTTTGAACCCGGCGACGTTAAACTTAAAAAAAATGAAACGCATCCCATCTATAACTTAAAATACATTCTGTACAGAAAAGTAACTATAGAGGAGCCGCACAAAAGAGGTGGTCCCGTTCAATGTCTGAACTGCCAAGAATTTGGCCATACTAAGGCATACTGCTACTTACCCCCTGTTTGCGTAGTATGTGGCGAATTACATGGTACAGTTCTTTGCGACAAGTCTAAAACCGACCCCAACGTAAAAAAATGCAGCAACTGTGGTGGCAATCACACTGCCAATTATAGAGGATGCCCTGTATATACTATCGTCAAGCAGTCGGTTGGACCGAAAACTAATCCCCCTCAGGTAACAAATCAAGTAAACAGTAAAGACCATCAGGCCCCCCAGCCTAGTAGTAACATAATTTCTTATGCTAACGTCTTAAAATCAAACAATATACCAATGCAAGGCCCTTCGACAAGTAATGACGAAACTCCAGTTTCTAATCTTAGTCGGCTAGAAAAAACAATGGAAACATTAGTGCAAACAGTAAATAATTTTACAAACACAATGGGTAATATGTTACAGGAAATTCTAAGAATGCAATCGATGTTATTGCAAGCTGTACTTAACAAGCCATGAACTGTTTAAAAATTTGTTTTTGGAACGCAAACGGCATCCGCCAACATAAAAATGAACTAGAATACTTTCTCAAAAATAATCAAATTGATGTTATGATGAAAAAACAGAAGTAAGGAAGAACATGTAAAATCAATTAAAATAGATAATCATTCGAAAAAGCAAACTTCGATCTACCAAAGGTTAAAATACAATTTGGTTCAAGGATTGATGTTTGACTATTGACGTCAGCAGCCTTCGATGGCTGCGAGTGTAAAACGGCAAATCCATTTGAGAAGATCGAGTGGTTGCGATCGAAACATGTCATGGTAACCTGCCGGCCGCGGTTCAAATCCCGGCCACGGTCAAAAATGAAAGATTATCAATAACAATTTTAATTAATTTTCATGTTGTAAAACACCTTTCTTCATAAAAATAATTTAATGAAAATTAAATTTAATGAACTTAAGCCTAATTAAAAATATTAAAAATTTGGATTAAAAACCATAAATAGTTCAACAAAATAACCACAATACTAATTATTGTTATGATGGTTTCTGAAACTCATCTGACCTCAAGAAATACCAAGGACCCTCGAGATAGAGCTTGTGGAGGTTCTGCCATTTTGATAAAAACCCGAGTCAAACACTACTTAATGTGTGATCATCGTGAGGATTATCTGCAAGCAACAAATATTCGTGTTGAAGAGCTTAATCGAAACATAGTAATTTCATCTTTATACTCTCCACCTAGATTTTCAATATCAGAAAGCCAATATTGTGAATATTATAAATCCCTAGGACCCTGTTTCCTGGCCGCTGGCGATTATAACGCTAAACATACCTTCTGGGGGTCACGACTTATAACACCAAAGGGTCGTGTTTTGTTTAATACAATCTCTAAAATGAATTTAAATGTTGTCGCGAGCGGACAACCAACATATTGGCCTGCTGATCCACAAAAAATTCCAGATGTCATCGATTTCGGCGTGGTTAAAAACATCCCCACAGAAACGATTCACGTTGAAGCCTCATTAGAATTATCCTCTGATCACACACCTACAATTGTTACTATAACAAACACCAATAGAATTGTATCTCCCTCTAGTTACATAGCGACGTCAGCTACACAAATAAATTGGCTAAAATATAAAAAATATCTCAGTACTCATTGCACAGAAAATATTCCGCTTAGCACACCGGAGAATGTGGATCTTTCTATTGCCAATTTTGACAGTTATATTAAACTAGCGGTTCAACATTCCTGCAATACCCGCAAAAAAACTTATAATAATAATATATATTCTACAGATGTCGAGCGCCTCTTGAATGAAAAAAGGAGAGTGAGAAGGGAGTGGCAATTGCACAGATCCCCCCAACTTAAGAACTTATTAAAAGAGTGCACAAAAAAGCTAAGAAAATTACTGCAGTCCCGGAAAACGGCTTCCGTGGAAAAATATCTTAAGGACCTGGATGCAACACCACAATCAGAATACTCATTATGGCGTGCAGCCAGAAATCTAAAAAGGCCAGTTATCATGAAACCACCATTAAGAAACCTGAATGGAAGTTGGGCAAGAAATGATAATGAGAAAGGAAACCTGTTTGTAAATCATTTGAAAAACGTATTTACCCCAAACATATCTGACGACATAGCGGACGAGTTACCACCTGTTGCTGCTAGAGCAGCTGTTCCCCTAAGATTTGAGATGAGAGAAATCGAAAAGGCTATTTGTAACTTAAACCCCAAGAAAGCCCCTGGTTTTGATAAGATAAGCAACAAAATGCTTTTGGAGCTACCTCGCATAGCAAAGAAAATTATTCTTTATATTTTTAATGCTATTTTACGCCTTGAATACTACCCTCAAGAATGGAAGGTCTCCTTAGTAAAGATGATACCAAAGCCAGGAAAAGATCACACAAAAGTTGAGTCATATAGGCCTATTAGCTTATTGTCTAATATATCAAAGCTGTTTGAGAAGCTCTTAGCGTCAAAATTAACCCCAATTCTAAATGATAATGGGTGTATACCTAACCATCAATTCGGCTTCAGAAGAGAACATAGCACAATTGAACAAACCCATCGAATAGTAAACGCCATAAGAAAAGCCTTTGAAGAAAGAAAATATTGCTCCGCTCTCTTCATCGATGTTTCTCAAGCTTTTGATAAAGTCTGGCATGTAGGCTTGTTACATAAATTGAAGCTAAACCTACCGGTTAACACACACAAGCTGCTAGAAAGCTACTTGGTCGGTCGAAAATTTATTATTAAAGAAGGTGATTTTTTAAGTTCTCCTCAGCCAATTGAAGCTGGAGTGCCTCAGGGAAGCATCCTGGGCCCACTTTTTTACCTTATATATACCTCGGACATGCCAACAAATAATTACACCCTAACCTCAACTTTTGCTGATGATACAGCTTTTCTAAGCGTACACGAGAACAGTCGAGAAGCATCTCGATACCTGCAGGATCATATATTTCAACTAGAACTGTGGTTAAAACAATGGAGAATAAAGGTCAATGAGCAAAAATGCGTACATATAACATTCACCTTGCGTCGGGAAACTTGCCCCCCTATTAAAATCAATAATCAACTAGTGCCTCAACAATCGCATGTCAAATATCTCGGTATTCATCTAGATCGTCGTTTAACATGGAAATGCCATATAGAAGCAAAATTAACCCAAATGAAACTAACAGCAATTCAAATTAACTGGCTTATTGGAAGAAATTCTGTTCTTAGTCTCGATTGCAAACTACTACTTTACAACTCTATTTTAAAGCCAATATGGTGCTACGGTATTCAACTTTGGGGCACTGCCTCGGCTTCAAATATCGAAAAAATTCAAAGGCGCCAAAATAAACTTCTTCGAATAATCACAGCTGCCCCTTGGTATGTTAAAAACTCAAATATCCACAAGGATCTCAATGTGCCACTGGTAAGGACTATTATTACGAAGTATGCGGTAAAATATTTAAAAAGGCTAGAGTTGCACCCTAATCCACTAGCTCGAAATATTTTAAATGATAGTGGCCACACTCGCTTAAGAAGAAGAGACACTGCAGCACTTACCCATTAAGATGAGCGATAGACACCTACATATGTGAACAGAACCCGTATGAAGAAAATTTTTGTCTGGCACTGGCAGGACTTAAAATAAATTATTAGGATAAGATTTGATTAATTATTGTTAGTTCATATTTAATATATGAAGATTCAATAAATAAATAATGAAAAAAAAAAAAAAAAAAAAAAAATTTGTTTTCTGTGTGTATTAAAAAAAAAAAAATTTGCTAAAATTTTTTTAGAATTCATGTAAAAAGAAGGGTGTGTGGAACGGTTTACTCCCAATGAGAACCTATATAAAAAATAAATAAGTGTGGAATGCGGCAATGAGGGCTTGTGTCTGTTAAATAAGGGGTTCCATTACTCATTATTTTTACCGTTGGGATAATAAATAAGAGAATCGGAAAATTAAGTTTTTTAGAATAAATATTTCCAAAAGTATCTATTTTAAGAAGTACATTTGTTTTATTTGGTTTAATATCTTTAGTTTTTCTAAAATCTTTATGGATGAAGTTTCCTGATGATCTGGCCTAAGCAACCAGTGAAATGCGCATAGGAATAGCTTATCCCATCAACAATAAATTTCAAGTGTTTTTATCAATAATTAAAACTGGGAATTAAGCACGAATAACAAAATCTTTTGAAATTAGAAAAGTACCATTTTTCAAAAAAATCCACTTTTAGAGAGTTTACTTTGTATCCACATTGGGCTTATGACTTTTTTTGAGAAAAAATCACTGGGCTGCACTTTATGCACCATATTGTACGGATAATAAAATTCGTTTTTTGGAGTCGATTCGGAACAAAATCGAATTTGTAAAAGCTTCCAATACTTTTTCGTAAAAGCTTCTAATACTTCTTTTCTATTGCGTGAAATATGTTTTGCTGATGAGAGTATAAGATAACAAAAAATTATGAAATTTTAGGTAAAATATTAACTTTTTATAAAAATTAAAAAAAATTAATTCAAAACTTCAATTTGTTTACGATCGCGAAAAAGTAACATCGTATTTCCAAATATTTTTTTAAGGCCTACAGCCGCGTGGCCCTGCACTACAAGAAAAAAAAACATTATTTTCATGTTAAAAAAGAAAAATAAGAAGCAAAAACTCCCGAATTCTATTTGTTACATTTATTTGCTTTAACACATCAACTGTGCAGAGTGGAATGATTAAGAAATCCACATCGGGCATACTGCTTGTGTCTTTTAATTGTGTATTCTGTTTAAACAAAGTTCCCGCCCTTTTTGGGTTAAACCCTTTTAGAATAAAGCACAGTTTGGGATTAATTTTTTTCTCACTTTTACTTAAGTCAATCCCGTAAATTATCCTTACTGGAATCAAAAATTCTGTACTTTATTTAGGGAAATTTGTTCTTTTCGTACCGCTTCGGCTTGATTAAAGCAAGGATGGATTGATTTTTCTATTCAGTGTGCGATATTTGATATTTGCAAAAAATACAAAATGTCATAAAAATGCACTAAAAAACCCAAAAATCACCTTTCCATATAGTTGTGCATGAGTTAAGCCAATTTTTTGTACTAGTTCCGGGTTTAAGCACATTCTGTTGAGAGTATTTTCATCAATTGATGCAAATGATACACATGATCTAAAGTTTAAGGTAAAACTTCCCAACCATTTTTTCAAAAAAGTTAGTTGTCATATTGGTTAATACGACTTAATGTCAAGTCGCAAAATTCGGGCTTTTTTCGCATAATGATCTCTTTAAACAAACCAATTCTATTTGGTACACTTACTACCTTGCCAGATTTCAGTAATTGAAGAAACCCTGCTGGTACCACTAAATACAGAACATTGAGTGGGTCCTTGGATATTCGGCTTTGTTGTTGATTCGGCTAGTTGACCAATTTCTTGCGCTTAAAGTTGTCGTATTGGATTAATTTTTCATTGCCAGTTCAGATTTGACGCAAAAATTGCGCCATTATTGGCGTTCAAGCAGTATTCTGGACACGTAAACGTTCTGAAATAACTGCTAGATTGTTTTGCATTATTCGTGAAGAATTTTTGTTTGTACATGGAAGTTTATCGATTCTTCGTTTAAAATAAAAGAGT
Source organism: Pollenia griseotomentosa (assembly GCA_963931875.1). Taxonomy (NCBI): domain Eukaryota; kingdom Metazoa; phylum Arthropoda; class Insecta; order Diptera; family Polleniidae; genus Pollenia; species Pollenia griseotomentosa. The sequence goes on from OZ007561.1 coordinate 16,477,456, forward strand.
TTAGAGTGCTATTCGGCTTCAGTGAGAGTTTGAGTATTTCAGAAGAGTGCTTTTTATGTGGTCTATAAATTATTATATGATAATAATTTATAATTGAAATAAAACCTAATTAATTGCTTGAGGAGAATAATTTCTTTAAAACATGAAGATACTTTATTTAATAACTGTATGTATTTTTAATAAAATTTAAAATTATTTGCAATAATAATTAACAATTAGATTGTGGTTAATTGAACTGTTCATGGGTTAAATTGAAATTTTGGATATTTCTAAATCAGTCTTAAGTTGATCGACTAAAATTTTCATTAAATTATTTAAATGAAAAAAGGAATTTTACAACATGAAATTAATTCAAATTGATTAATATTTTTTAATTCCCAACTTAACCTAGGCTAGAACTCAGGTCGAATATACATGTTTCAAGAACAACGACCTCATCTTCAAAATTCTGTGCAGTTTTACCCTTTCCGCCTTTCGACGGAAAGAAATTGAATTAATATCTATTTTCATTTTAATGACATGTTTATTCCTCACTTCTATTTTTTCGTACTTTTTTCAAGAATTCTTCTTGTATTAAAAAGTAAGATTTTGTAAAAAAACTGACTGATTTAAAAATATCAAAAATTTTAATCAAAATAATAATTAAGTTTTATTAATGGCTTCTCATTATGAGACTTGAAAAAGCCTACGACGACATACTGAATGACAGACTTAATCGGCATCAGTGTTGCCGTTAGGATACGAAAGATACATTTTTCGTATCTTTTGACTACTTCAGGTATCATGTATAATCCTGACATTTTTCGTATCTTTTGAATCTGTACGCAAAATGTACAGAAACAAAACATTCGAAAATTTTAAGCCAACTAAAACTTATTACGACTGATCATCGTAACCGTCTCAATACTAATACAATAGCAGCCAAGGCGCATTGACTAAAAGGTGATTCAACTCTACAACAACACTGCTTCTGTGGTCGGATTATCAAAAATATTGCTAGTAAAAAAAAGATTAAGCTTCGTACAGACGATGGTCAGATCTTACAATATTGGTAAGCAGCGTTGCTTAAATTGCATTAAAATTAGCTAAAATGTCTTACAACTTTGTGAACATTGTAAGCTCATTTGTATTTTCAGAAGTGCAAAAAATTAATGCATCTGACAATGGCACCATTGTCAGAAAAATATTGCTGTTGGCAACGCCTGCTTACAATATTGTAAGATCTGACCATCGTCTGTACGATGCTTTAGGTTACATAAAAAATTAGTTTGCATACACACTTTGACAAGTCGGCCACCGAAAAAAAACCCCATATGTTGACTTGACCTTCTAATGAACTCGCCTTGATAGCAACTTTAATAATGGTGAAAGAAAATATTAAGGGATTGCAACATACGATCCACCTCAATCAATGATTACTAGTAGTGCGAAGTTGTTCTGAGGAAACATCTTTTTTATTTTCCGGAAATTTATATGAACGTTGATAAAATCGCCTTAACTCGTATATTAATTTTTACAAAAATGTTTGTTTTGATAACATTCAAAGGAAGTTACATATAATTAATTTTAAAGTTTGCTTACTGTATTTTTAAAAATTACATAATATGTAACATATTATGTAACTAATATTTATGACTTAAATAAATATAATAATAAATTTATACGAAACCATTTTCCTTACAATATTTATTTAAATATGAAATTAAAATGTTATGTTAAAAAATATTAAATGTTAAAAATGGATTTTCAAATTTTTTTAAAACGTATCTTTTTGGGAAAAAGTGTATCTTTTTGAAAACTAAAATGTATCTTTCTCGAAATTTCACTGGCAACACTGATCGGCATGCTAGCAAAAAAAATATTTTACACACGATTTAATGTGCTGACCGATTTATCTAAATTTTCTATAGATTTTTGAACTATTACGTATTTATTTTTAAGTAAAACTTTTAAAATGAAGTCAAAATTAAGCTATTAAACAGTAGACAATGAAATTCTCTTATCTCTTTAAACTTGTAATCTCTTTTTGTATTGCCTCTTGTTTAGACTCTGATGGTCTTGTGGTCGTATTTGACACGCGTTGAAAACATTAAAATCATTTTATTACAAACACAACAAAAATTTAATAAAACCCATTAAAAAACTTCTAATCAAGAACTCAACAATAAAAACTTTAAAAACATTTAAACTTAATAGGAAATTAAAAGAAATATGTAAGGGTACAAACCGAAAGCATATTCGTACATTTTTAAATGAACAAATATGCTTTACGTAAACTTTTATGTTTGTTTGCTTATATCATGACAATAATACACAATTGTCTATTGAAAAAGTAAGAAAAAAAGTTCATCTTTAATGCGGAAATGCTGAAAGTAGGCAGCACAGCACTCTGATGACTTTTATGCGTGTTTCTTTTCTTTATTGAAAAACTAAATCAACACCGATACGCACATAAGACAAACTAATGTTTAAAGTGTTTTACACAAAAAAAAAAAAAAAAAAAAAAAGACGAAAAGCAACAGCAGCCTTAAATCGATGCAAGAACAATCAACAACATTATAATTTTTTGATAGAAGCAACCACAACAAAACAACATCAGCAACTACCACAAAACCGAACGAAGAAAATGTGAAACAAACTAAAAACATCTTCATTTAGCATAAATTTATTTACTTTGAAAGTGTGTGAGCCTATTATCAACACTTTAGAAAGAATATTACAGATAAACATTATACACGGAAAAAAATTTTTTTGTATCTTTTAGAGCCTAAATGTACAGTGGTGAACATAAGTTTAGTAACAATTTTTTTTTTGTAAAGCCAAAAATGTTGATGACTTAAACACTAATCGGAGTTACAAACGAAAATATAATCTATCATTAACTCAACTTCGTAACCAACCTCTTGTATTTTAGTTTTAGTCAGTCGTCGTGCAGACTTGCAATTTTTGTTGCTGCACATTTTTATGATTTTTTTTTATAATTAGTATTGTGGTTTTTATATTTCCTTATCAAGCTAATACGGCCTAAAATCTTTAATGTAATTAAAACACAATTTTAATACATTTTTTTCCCGACGTTTCGTCGATTTTTTGTCGACTTCTTCTAGGGATACGTATTTTTTATATTATTACATCAAAATGACAAAATTTACATTTAACATATATAACGTAACAACATAAAACATTGAGTTATTTTTAAAAAACATTTTTCCACAACACAACCTATTTTATGGTTATTTTGATGAACTATTTATGGTTTTTAATCCAAATTTGTAATATTTTTAATTAGGCTCAAGTTCATTAAATTAAATTTTCATTAAATTATTTATTTTGGACATCAAGAAAAATTCTTGACAAAAGTACGAAAAAACAGAAGTAAGGAAGAACATGGTAAATCAATTAATATGGATAATCATTCAAAAAAGCAAACTTCGATCTACCAAAGGTTAAAATACAATTTGGTTTAAGGATTGATGTTTGACTATTGACGTCAGCAGTCGTCAATGGCTGCGAGTGTAAAACGGCAAATCCATTTGAGAAGATCGAGTGGTTGCGATCGAAACTTGTCATGGTAACCTGCCGGCCGCGGTTCGAATCCCGGCCACGGTCAAGAATGAAAGATTATCAATAACAATTTTAATTAATTTTCATGTTGTAAAATTCCTTTCTTCATAAAAATAATTTAATGAAAATTAAATTTAATGAACTTGTGCCTAATTAAAAATATTAAAAAATTTTTTTTTTATTTTGAAATATTTTGAAATCTACTCATTTTTATATTTTACGAGCTGACCCGACAAACGTTATTCTGCCATACAAATTATTTCTAGTGATAATAGATATAATGGCATTTCAATAAAAACCATCTAACTTTTTTAAGTGTGTGGGAATTGGAACTCTTACAGCAAGAGGAATGTACCGCTGACGACGATGACCACCGATAAAAATAAACAAAATAGCAAGAGGTGGGACCTAATTCTGGTATTCGTGATAGAGTACTTTCTCGAATCGAAAGCAATTTAAAATTTAATTATTTCAGTCAATACGGAACGAATCGGAATTATTTTTTCAGTGTAGTAAAGCATTAATTTGAGTTTCACAATACTGAAAAAATAATTTCGATTCGTTCAGTATCGACTGAAATAAAATTGCTTTCGAATCGAGAAAGTACACTATCACGACTGCCAGAATTAGCCCCTGGGGTCAAATCACAGCATGCGATATCGAGTAAACTATTCTATTTTTCTGCATAAGATCGACACTGACGTATCGAATGAAAACTCTAGAGATGTAATGTCTTTGGTTACTCGATATCGAATGCTATCATATCAAATTACGATACATTTCATTCGATATCGATCAATTTTTTTTGTCGAATAGCAACAGCAGCAGTCACCACGTGATTGCCGAACGGTTCTAAGCCAAAAGTCTGTCTGATGACATGACACCAGGGGCTACTGACTCCCGTGATAACAGATAGCATCTCTGATTAGCCGATATCTCAAGAGATCTGTAAATTTCGAATTCTACCGAATTCCAGGTATTGGCTAAACCTGTTTCACCAAAGGATGTTACACCAAAAGGTTGAATATACGTACCCTTGGGGGTAGGGGAGGGGGTCTTTTTGGTTATAATAAGGAGGCTTGACTTTGAATTAAGAAGAAAAGCTTATATACACAGAAAAAAATTCTAATTGATTTCAATTAAATAATTTGTGATATTTATAAAAAAATTATGTAAATTTGTACTAGTATACAAATTAATTATTTTTTAATATTAATCTGGCAATTCCCAGTGTCACCTATAGGTGACGAAGATTAGTGATAGCGGTAATAGAAATACTAGAGGCGGATGGGGAGGTAACCGATTGAGAAGTGGAGGCAAAAAGGAAGCAAACTTCGATCACTTTCTTAGCCGAGTGTTAAAAATGTGTGGTAAATTATGCCCACCCTGTGTCACTTGTAGGTGACACCCCTGTAAAATCAGAATTAGCAATATTTTTTTTTTTAATTATTTACTGAAATTATTTGAAAGAAAAATCCGTTTTGTTTTTATTATTGATGGAATTGCCGGGTTAACAACATTTTCTCAAGTAATTTTGTTGATATAAGTAAACGTTTAATTTACTTGATTAAAATTTTAATTAAGGCTGATTTCATTTTTGATTAATAGTTTAATTGAAAAAAAAACAATTGGCAAGAATTTGTGCTGTGTCCGTCGCAAGCCTCTCTACGTCTATCCAAAATTAAAGGCATGCCTGTTTCACCAAGCAAACAAGTCATAATAAGTCATACAGTTTATGTCCGTAATTTTTACAAAAAGAAATCTAGCTGAAGGTAAAAACACGTAGGCCAAATAAATGCTGAAATAGGTAAAGATAACTGTTATTTTATTTTTGTCGAAATTACGGGCATAAGACACAAGAAATTTTTTAAAAAAGAGTTGGTTTTTTGTGAAATAAATTTTTTAAATCACCAATTTTATAAAAAAAAAAATTCTGTTAAAATTAAATAAAACCTTGTAAACTTTAATTAAATTTGCACATAAGCAAAACTTAAAGCGTTTTTCTTCTTGATAATTTTAAAAATCCACTGAAACATCAGTTTGGATAGATCTAAAGATCGCTATTGCCACCGAAACTATTTTTAAATGAACTCTGTAAACACTTTAATTTTGTAATTGTATGGGTTAAATTGTTGCTTCTTCTGTGATTCGAAAACTAAGGAAATTATTTCTGTTTTATGTAAAAGCGTTTTTTCATCAACATCTATCGAGTTTGTATTTTGTCAATACTTTTTTCCATTTTATTTTTTTTTTTTTTTTTGTTCGACTTTTTGTACAACACTTAAGATCTTTATAACATTTAGTTTAGTTCAGTTGAGTTCGTTTGTCTTCATTTATTTAATTTAAGCCCATTATCACATTTTCAAACATTAGAATTATTTTGAGTTTGAGTGGTGGTGGCTGATGATGACAACAACGAAGATCATCATCATCTTTATCTTTGTAGTCGACAAATTTTCTTTTATTTGTAAGTTTGAAAAACTTTTTGTGTGTGTAACCAACCAACAAACCCAAGAAGCCGTATGGATGCGTGTGAGAGTATCTAATGTCTCTTTGACCAGCAGCAGCAACAATCTAACAACGCATTTTTTCTTAGATGTACCTAAATAATGTGTTTTCCTTATTTTTTTGTTTTTTTTTTTTTTTTGTCATTCATGTGAAACATTTGTTCGCTTATTCGGTCAGTTCATTTATCAGTCAGTCAATTAAGTTTTTTTTTTCTTACATTTCCATCGTCATAAAATTTTCAACAATAATTTTACAATTTAATTTAGTTTATTCCAATTTTACTTTGATGTGTTTGTTGGACGAGAAAAGAAGAAGAAAACAAATTGTGAATATTGGTCAAAATTGAATTATTGCGTGGCTGTAGTTTCAAACATGTCAAGAAATAAAATTGGTCTTGTTTGGTTTGTAAGAAACGATTATTCTTACTTAATTTTAATTGAATTACAAAAGTGAGATGTTTTATTATTCCGCGGAAATGTGAACCAGTTGATTGTTAAGATAAAAAAAATCGTAATGATACTTTATCGTAGTTGCAAAACAATTGGATCATATAAAATGTATTCTATTTAAAGAAAAAGTGCAATAAAAACTTACCCTTTGTTGTTTCAATAAATTGCAAAATACAAAAATAGCCACTAAAAGCCTTTTCACACTTGTCAACATTTGACATCTACCATAAATTTTCAAAGATGTTGAAATTTTCCCATAAGAAATCTTATGGCTAAAATTCAAACTGTTCAACATTTTTTTTTACATCTTCCGATTTTTTTAGTGTCAATACTAGAAAAGTGGCAACAAATTCTATTGATATTGTGGCAGCACTGACAAAATGGCATTTTTTTGAAAGCAGCGATATCATTTGTCAAATTTTTACTTTTTTGCAAGTCTTATTTTGTTAATTTTTTTTTTTATATTATTTAACAAAATGAATTGCAAATGCATTTTAGTGTTTTCTTTTAAAATTTTGGCACTTTTGTAAAAAAAGTATTTAAAAATACATAAATACAAATTTTTTTTTTCAGAAATGGTTACACTTTTTTTGATAGTAGATGTTAGATGTTTCAAGTGTGAACGCATGTTTCACATTTTCAACATCTTCCATGCATTCCTCCGAAATGTATGCAAGTGTACAAAGGTTATAAGCGAATGTTTGATAACTTTGTTTAGTTACAATGGTACTTTTTATACACTTTACCACCACAAGTGGTAATTAGAGTATGCAAAGTTTGTCATTCCGTGTGAAACTTTTTTAATGTTCATTTAAGTCCGCATAAAGTACATATATTTTAGATCCTTAAGTAATTTTAAGTTGATTTAGCCATGTCCGTCTGGCTGTCTGTCCATCTGTTAAAAACACGCTCACTTTCGAACAACTCAAAATAAATGAACAATATTGGTGCCAAATTGCTTCTAGTTATCCTAAGAAAATTGCGATCAGCAAAATCGGTGCAGTAGAAAAATAGCTATGAATTTAAAATGTGGAACCACCCCTAAAAAAATTTGATAATTATGCTACAAAAACTATGTAATATAAATAGTGCCGAAATGCACGGCTTGATATGAGACTAAAAATCAAGCTACTTAATTTCGTGAGGATACGCGCAAACGCGTAAAACTGCAACAAATAACTTTATTGTAATAATATTTAATCTCTCACAGCTTGTTAATACCAGCAATCGCTCTGCAGAATTTTGTGATGATTGATCCATAATTTACCATGCCTTCAATATAAATGCCCCTCATTTAAAACATAGCAGTACGGCTTAAACAGTTATGGATCATCTAATTTAATTCAAATATGACTAGAAATAGAAGCATATGACTTTCTGATTTTCGGCAAATAACACAGCTGGACATAAATAAAATTTCTTTAACCATTCCAACAGATTATTATGTTTTTGGCATGATTAATCCGAATATGTCCTCAGTTTTGTCCCATCACGTTACATTTACTAGATAACGGTCCATTTGTGTTTTTCACTGTATACTTCTCTTTCTGCCGCATTCCAGAGTCAGAGTCAATTGTAATGAGTTATATCTTGTTTAGGTACTAAATTACGATTCAAATAGTGGCCAATTGGCTTTGATAAGATAACAAAAAGCATAAGAATCAGTTGGAATGGTTTGAAAAACTTAGAAGGGTAGCTGTGTAATTTAACATACATACGTCAAACCAATTATGATACTGACGTCAGTTTTTATAAAGATTTGTTAATAATTTATAGAGCTCATGTCTGAAATATTCTAACTGTCGTTGGAGGTTGTCAAAGATTCGGCACAGCCGAATATAGCACTTTATTTTTATAAAATTATCAAAAGTAATTTTTTAATTTAAAAATATTTTTATAAAATTTTAGTTGACTAGCCTCTGGGCCATAGTCGGCTTACAAGCCCTTTATTAATACTAAAATCTTTTTTTCAAAAGCAGATTTTTTTTTAAAAAACATATTTATTCTGTTAAAATGTACTTTATTTTAAATAGATATGTTTTGTAAAAAGGTAAAAGTACTTTTTTGTAAAAATTGACCTGCTAAATAAAAAGGTATTTTTTTATGAAAAGTACTTTTTTGTAAATAGGTGCTTTTTTGTAAATAGGTGCTATTTTTTGAAAAGGTGCTTTCTTGGAAAAAGGTTCTATCTTGCAAAAAGGTGCTATTTTGTAAAAAAGGCATTTTTTTGTAAAAGGTCCTTTTCTGTAAAAAGGCATTTTTTTGTAACAAGGTACTTATTTTTTGTAAAAGGTTTTTTTTGTAAAATGGCACATTTTTTGTAAAATGGTACGTTTTTTTTAAAATGTACTTTTTCCAAAAGGTACTTTTCTGCAAAAAGCAAATTTTCTGCAAAAATGTACTTTTCTGTAAAATGGTACTTTTTTGTCAAAAGTAATTTTTTTTTTTAAAATATAAAATTAAAAGACACTTTTTTTTAGTAAAAGAGGTCCGTTTTTGTAGGAGGATAGTTTTTTATGTAATGTAGTTTTATTTTTACAATGTTACATTTTTGTATGTATAAATAAAGCTACGTTTTTACTTAAAAGTGTTAGTTTTGTTAAAAATGCTTAAAATCGAATTTGGCTTTGTTTTTTGCAACATCTTTGGTTTTGGAAAAGTACTTTTTAGAAAAAGTATTTTAAAGATTTATATTGGGTTTGGTTTCAAGGCTACTTAAAGATCACATAAAAAGGCCTCCATTAAAACTCCTATACAATTTTATATAATTTTGCAGATATCATATGCATACATATACTAAGCAGCTTATCTTAAATTCTTTTCAGATAAGTGTAAGAAGAAAAGATAACTTTGTTGTTTACAATTAGTAAAAACATAAATTAAACTTTATTGTCAATTTAAGCAAATGTTACAGTTTTTATTTTGCCGTTTTGTCTTCCATTTATTATCTATCTTTCTTGCAATATCAAGTGGTTGGTTAGTGTAATGTTTCAAAACTGATGAAATGTGGAGAAAAAAAAATTAAAAAAAAAAAAACTTCAGTGCGAACCGAGTACTTTGTCTGTGAGAAAATAGTTGGCGTTGTTGTTTTCTTAAGTCGTTGAAATTGTTGTCTCTTGTTGGGTGAATCGTTTGTAATCTTATCTTGACCTACAGAGATAATAATGTTTTTCCACTTTACGAAAATTTTTTAAGCAAATAAAAATAAAACATGAAATCTAAGCACCAGCCCAAAGAGTATCTTTTCAACAACAAACACAAACAACTGGCAACGATTACAAATTGTAATTGTACTTGAAGTATTTTTTATTAAAATATTTATGCCTGAGTATTTGTGTAAAGTGTTAACAATATTTGAATTATCAGTGTTAATAAAGTGGGAAATATAATGGTATAAAAAATTATATGTTGTTGTTTTTTTTACACAACTGCAAATGCAAAAAAGGGTTTAAAGTTTTAGTGTGGAATTGTTCTACAAATGTGTTCTAGATAAACATAGACACGTGCGTTTCGAGTAAACCTTACAATGATCTAAAAACCAAGTGGACACTAGAGTGCTCCAAGATCGTATGGACGAAAAAATGTCAAGGCACTGGTCGCCCAATCTCCTAGAATTGGTCTATGTATTGTAGATATACGTAGATTAAAATATTAGGATAACATTTACTGGCGCCTCAGCTACGCTGAAATTTAAAGTTACATTTAGGAGAGGAAAACATAATTTTTTTCAGTTTTTGTAAAAATTTTGCCGTTAGATAATTACTTTTGCAATTGTTAGATTTTTCAAAGTTTGGGGTCATTTTCACCTGAAGTGCATTTAAGGGTTAATCCCCATTTCAGCACTTTTTTCCTCAAGTTTAATAAAGATCGGCACAAAAATGTACAATAAATCGCTTTCTTTCCTTCAGAAATTCCAAATATGTTAAAATTCGACCTTTGACCTTCACGATTTTGGGGTCATTGTTTTTCGATTTTAGTAAAACCTTCAGAAATTTAGATATTATGTGGACAATAATATTAAGAATAAGTTTTACTTAAAATTCATAACAGTAAGGAAATTGTGCTCATTCGGCAAAATAAAGCCAAAGAATGAGTTTTTACCGAAAATCTCCATTTAAAATCCCAGGTACGGAAAAACTATGAGAAGTATTGACATCATTTTTTCATATTTTTATTCCCTTTTATATCCACAATAAATCCCAATGTGAAGATAAAAACAAATTCTGAACTTTTTTTAATAAAATTTAAGGTTATTTAAGGTAAAAATTAGCTTTTATTCAAATATTTCTGAAATTTTGATCCTGTATTTCTTGTTCAAGTTGCCTGAGACGCGTTAATTTTTCAACCAAATTTTATTTTTTCTATCTTATTAGACCGATAGTTTTGTACACATTTTCGATTCTTCTATACTTAATTGCAAAAGTAACGGTCAAAAATTCACAAGTTTTTTTTTGAAGTTCTCTAGTGGACACAACGCCTCGTTGTATAGACATAAACACACATATAAAAGCTTAAGCACATTCTTGCCTGGATAGTGAATACAACCTTGCTTAGGATCTGGAGCTTTCTAACGTCCCTGCAAAGCAACTTATGTTGAATACGGACATCCACCGATAGACCGAACTTCGCCGTATATTTTGAGCAAAAACTATTCGCCACTAACACGGCTTTTTAGGATCATTCAACTTGCAATTTCGTTTAAAAACGCAGCCAGTCAAAAACAATAGCCAGTCAGAGGCCTTTCCTACATCCTGGGGGTGTCTTATAAGATCTTAAGCCACGATATTTGGAGATTTGGAAATTTTATGCCACAACACTTTGGAAAAAATTTACTTTATATTCCAACAAAAGCTTTTAAAAGACAACTTTATTCATTAAACAATATTTAAAATTAATTACTAACGAAAATTCCCTCCACTTCAAATCTTAATTTACATAATCTATTGCTCATTTTATAATTTTATTCAATACCATTCTATTCAAACGATCTTCATAATTAACCCAAAAACGAGGGACGGCACACCCTTAAAAGATTTGTATGTTTCATTTTATGTATGACTGATAAAATCAATAGATTTTTTAATTATCTCTTTTGTTCATTTCAAACATTTGCTCTCAATAAACACAACAAAATATACAAAGAAGAACAAAAAAAAAAAAAAAGAGGTGAGGATGTAAAAGAATGTGACATGCTACAAAGTTTGCTAAATGAATGAGCAAAAAGTCAACAAAAATACCGAACAAAAGAAATCGACAACATAAACAAAAGATATGATTTCGAAAAAAAAGAACAGCAAATAAATTCTATTAAATGATACGAAGTCGAATGGAAGGTACTAAACAGCTCCAACGCATAAGTAGAGAACCACAACATGCAACACTCATGCGAACAGACCAATAAAATGTGTGTTGAACCCAAAAAAAAAGAAAAACAGAAGAAAAATAAAAGAGGATGACATTAATTTTAAATGTCGATTGTAAAGAAACTTTAGCACACAACCACAAACACACACATTCTTTTTTCAACACACACACATTTTTATGTCTTAACCCTTCAAACATTTTTGAAATTTTTTGGCGATTGCTTGTTTGGCGATGATTCCGCGATCCTTCTCAGGGAATACGAATCGCTAACCATCGCCTATGGCGATGAATATGCGAGCGCACACAAGTAGCGGCAATCATCAGTGTTTTTTTATAACTGTCGAAAGAATTTTTTTTCTCTTGTTGTTTTTTTAAGGTAACGGGAAAATAAATATTTGGTTTCAAGGGCAATTAGCAAAATTGTCATTCCAGTTGAGCAAGTGATTTGTGAAGGGTGTGTTATTTAATATATCTCTGAAAGCAATTTTCATCGCCGAATCATCGCCCGCGAATCGCCGGCAAATTGTCTAACATCGCAGCGATGCATCGCGTGGAAGCTAAGTGCGATTCTCTGGCGAATCGGCAAAACGTTCGCATGTGTCAACCACGTGAATCGCGGTACACGATGTTCACGCGAATCGCGGTACGCGATGTTTACGCGAATCGCGGTACGCGATGTTCAAGCGAATCGCGATACGCGATTCGCGCGGTTGACACATGCGAACGTTTTCGCGATTCGCGCGGTTGACACATGCGAACGTTTTCGCGATTCGCATTAAGCTTCCACGCGATGCATCGCGGCGATGTTAGACAACTTGCCGGCGATTCGCGGGCGATGATTCGGCGATGGAAATTGTTTGCAGGGAACGTATGTGTTAATCGATAATCAATGAAAAAAATGTTTTCAAAAATTTTTTGGTGACAATAATGACGCGTTATTGGAGCTTGTACTCATCTTCAAATGAATACATTTACTCATACATGCACAAAGTTTGATCATGATAAATAAAACAAAACAACAGCAACAGCTAAACAGTTTAGAAGAACAAAAATTTAGCATTTCCTGTTTGAGTTTTTTCTAATTTTTTTGTTGTCTTTTATTTTCGTAGCTTTTTTTTTTTTTGTCTATGAAAGTTTTGTTAGTTTTGTATCTTTTGTTTTTCATTTCTTAACGCATCAATGACTTTGATGACATACTAAGTACTGGAACATACAATTATTTATAGTTCATATAACACTTATTTAGGTATGTACCCGTACTTGTACTCTAGATTCGAACACAGTTATTTAAAAGATTTTGAACTTTAGTTCTTAATTTGAACAGTTTAAATGATCATTTAAACAGTCAAAACAAAACTCAATAGATTTCGATCTCACAAAGTATTTCGGAATACGTAAGTCTTGTGTGATACTGTAAACTAGCCTTAAAAAGCATTTTTGAAACAGAAAAGCTACCATATAATTCTAAAAGGGCATGTTTGTAGAATAAACCTATAGTCCTGCTGGTCTGAGTTTTATTTTTCGGTGGGTCAAAGTTTTCATTTTTGTGTGGTCAAAGGGATCGTTATAAATAATTGAAGCACAGCCGCGAATAACGTTGTAAAAGCCACTTTTTGCAAAAACTGTTTTTTGCAGATAACCGTTAACATTACCCTTTTAGACTGTTTAAACCTTAAATCACCCAAAATTATGCACCCTAACGCCTTCAAAGTGACATACAAAGAATCAACTAGTGGAAGAACGTTTTAAGTTACTTACAAAATGATACAAAGTAAATGGTTTTGAAACGTGGAATAACGTTTTAAATGACATCGCGATTGTGGATATGAAACGTTTTTCCACGTTTTTCCACTAAAAAAAGGTTATAAACTGTAAATTCGCATGTAATTAAATTTTAAATTTTTTGATATTTTAAATAAAAGTTCTTATTGCCATTATTTTTAATAATCTAAAGAAAAAAAATAAAAAATTAATAACCTTGCCTGTTAAAAACGTTTTTTTGCTCTCCTGAAAAATAATTATTTTGTAACTTAAAACGTTATTCGCGGCTGTGCTTCAATTAATGAAAAAAATGTTGTAAGTTAATGCCTCAGATAATTCTTATTGTCAAAGTTCTATTGTACAATTTTATGAGGATCATTTTTGTGCAGGAGGAGCGAGCTGGAGGGTTAGCTGCTCCCTTTATGTGCAAGTTTACCCTTTTTTCGAGAAACTCAAAAAAGTCCTTCCAAAAAGGACGTTGAAGGATTAAAATTTTCTATTTAAATTTTCGCCAGAACAGTGCAACCTTTGAATTTAACTTTCTAGCTCGTCTATTTTTTGGTAAATTTGACTCTTTTTTCTAGAAAATTGAAAAAAGTCCTTTCAAAAAGGACATTTAAGGAATAAAATATTCTACGAAAATATTTGTATTTATATGCCTTTTTGTCCAAATACAAGACATGTGTTACACTATCACGTACCTTTTAACAACATTTTTAAACATAACACTGAATAAATTTTTTTTAAACTAAACTAAAGTACAGACGGTGGTCAGATCTTACAATGTTGTCATTCAAGTTGACTAAAAATGTCTTGCAACTGTGTGAACATTGTACGCTATTTTCATGACAATGACACCATTGGCAGAAAAATGACAACATTGTAAGATCTGACCATCATCTGTACGATGCTTAACGTTTAATTTGCGGAATTGTTAATGTGACATTATAGTTATTTCACAGTAAATAAATAGATACGTTAGAAATGTAAAACCTGTTGATATTTAGCGGGGCACTTATGAGAATGATAATGAGTGTCGGAGACAACATCACTTCGACGTTTATTTAGTATTTTATAAGAATGTTGTGTTGACATCAACGAGTTAGTGCCAGTTCACACACTTCAAGTTTGACTCGTCAAGTCTTGAGCTTTTAAGAGAAGAGAAAAGAGAATGCCATTTATTTTCCCCTCTCTTCCAAAAACTCAAGAGAATGTCATTTCTTTTCCCCTCTCACCCAAAAACTCAATACTTAACGAGTCAAACTTGACTTTTGTGAACCGGCACTTACAGAAAATAAAAAAAAATCGCATCTTTAATTGTATTTCCTTCAGACGTTTGGTGTTTGTTTTTTTTTAATAAGGTTATATTAAAAGTGTGTCTTTGGAAAACTAAAAGTGGAAAAAATTAAATTTTTGGTCTTTTCT
This sequence comes from Pollenia griseotomentosa, assembly GCA_963931875.1. Taxonomy (NCBI): domain Eukaryota; kingdom Metazoa; phylum Arthropoda; class Insecta; order Diptera; family Polleniidae; genus Pollenia; species Pollenia griseotomentosa. The sequence goes on from OZ007561.1 coordinate 16,492,527, forward strand.
TTTTTTACAAAAAAATACCACCTTTGTTAAAAGGTGGATGTATAAACAAAACGGGAACAAAACACAAGTAATGAAAAGTGGAATGCTCTGTTTTTAACACCTGACATAAAGTTTTTTCTTTATCATTATATTTTACTTTTTTAAAGCTACTTATAATGTTTTTCGACATATTGTTTTTTTTTTACCCGATTTAGCGATTTCATATACATTTTAGGGTTTGTTTCCAATTTTGCAATTTTTTGCAGTTTTTTGATTCTTAACAGCTTGAACGATTTTTAATAAATTGTAGACTTTGCCGCTTTTATATATAATATTTTTTCATAATCTTCCCTGCGGGAAATTTGTGTCAATTGGTCCAACGGACTAGTCCTGGGACTTGTGAAAATAAAACAGGTACAAAAAGAAACAACTTATGACCAGTGAGAGGAGAACCAATCAAGTTACTGGTTTATGAAGAACAAAAATGTAGAAAAAATAATGAATTACAGTACAATCTTCACCGGTGGTGTGACACATTTTTTTGGGACTTTCTTAAATTTGATTCTTGAATTTCATTCTAGGACTTGTTTTATTACATTGTATTGAAATAATACTACATTGTAGTAACTGTCACTAAGCACGTCCATTGAGAATAGATGTGTGACTGATCATATGGTGTCAATTAACCCCCTCCAATGACAACCCCATGTAAAAGTGATAGGTCTTATTCATAGAAAGTGTTAAAACTAGAACCGGTCTCTATCACCAAAGACCTATCACGGGACTAATTTGGTGTCAGTTCGCTTCCCTCTAGGGAATTAATTAATTAATACAGACATACCATAATTGCTTTTTGTGTACATATATATCCCTGCAGAAGGTTAAGAGTTAATTGTCTAAATACCACTAGTACAATTACTAGAGCAAGAAGTACTAGTGATAACGGGATTAGAGCTTTAATGTAAAAATACTAGTGCATATGAGTACCAGTACTTGATGTAGTACAAGCGCACTACTTGTAGAATGATGAAATTTGTTGTAACAAAAGTAAAATTCCAGTACGTATGTTTATTTTGATACTGCTTTTTAAATTTAATTTCGAATCATCTATTTATGGCATTTTTATTATAAAAAAATGTTAAAATGCAAAATGCTATTGCATAAAGCAACCAATGTGTTGCAAGTGTACTAGTACACGTCTAGGACCAATGGTAATAGTGATGTTCCAAGCACACTCAATGCTAATTTAAGCATAAAGATGGTATGGAAAAGTTTACAGTTGAGAACTAGTACTGGTTATTTTTGTACTAGTTTGGTCTCATTAGGTACTAGTTCAATCTCCTGCAGGGTATGTGTCCACTTATGTAAGTGTTAGTAGATGCATTGTGTCCGCTAGTTATGTATTTAAACAGCCGTGAGCCTGGAACATTTCTGTGTAAAGTTAAGTCTCTTAAGGGTTTCTGCATATGCATCTTGAAAAGCAATTACTCTTGACGTTTAACTGTAGGGGAAGCCAAGATCTGAATATTGTTGTTTAAAATTATCTAAACTCAAATTAGACTGCGGCTTATAGTCTTATCTGGAATCCAGACATGAAATGAGGTCCCAGTCTAGTTATACGGGGATCACGCGAAAGCTTTTGATTATACCTAAATCGCGTGAAAGGATATCTCAAAAATGCCAAATCAGCGGCTGATTATTACCCGTAAGCTAAGGCGGAGTTTCGCCTCCTTATAGATGTTACTTTTGCTTCGGCTTCTAAGTAAGTAGATAGTGCACGTTCCGAACGATCAAATACTGAAATAAACATCTGTGTATTAAAATCCTTCACAATGCGATCGATGGTGATGGCATTGTTTTAGAAATCCAATAGATTAAGGGCGTTAAGTCAGGAACTCCCCATAATCTTGGTTTCGCCTAAAAGTGTTTAATTATTTTCAAATTCTAAGCAAATTTATTTCATTTGCGTTTCCGCTTAGTAATGAATTCCTTTAAAGTTTGGCAGTTTTGCTGTCGCATTTAACCACTTAAATGTTTATCTTGTTTTAATTATTTATATTTATTTTTAAGTGTTGTTGGGTAAGTACACTTCTTAGTTGATAATTAATTAAAAGTTTGACTTTGTTTTGTATTTTAAAAATCTTTTACAGAAGTACAATAACAACAACAACAAAAAAACAAAAATCCACTTACTAAATAAATGTCCGTTTGTGTGGCTACGCTGGTATCCGTGTTTGTCGGTTTGCTTGTGTGTGCTTGTGTTAAATGATTTGATTTCTGCTTTAAAATTTTTATTGTTTTTGTTTTAATTATTTCAACAACATTGAACTTAAACTGCATTAACCCTTTGATGTCACATTTAACAGAAAAAGTACTTTTCGAACAAACAGAAACATAAAAAGCAAAAAAAAAACAAACGTCTTTTTTTTATAAATTAATTTCCTTTGTAGCAAAAAAAAAAACTACAACAACAAGAAAAACATTAAATGAAATAAAAACGAAATTAATTGCTTTGACTTGTGTTGTCTTAATTTGTCACTTTGACAGTATAAAATATTTATTTTTTTTAGTTTAATTTTATTACAAAAGATATACATACATATAAAGAAAAATAAATTATCTCATCTTTCTTAGTTTTCTTGGTAACTCTTAAGTTTTGTGTTAAAAAAAGTCGCCAATGGTTAAGCGAAAAGTCTTGTAACATTTTGTTAAATTAAACAAGGATTTCATCGTTTTGTCCTATAAACAAAGATGAGAAACCATAAAAGAGATTTTCATTTTCAAAAAAGGATTCTTTCAGGATAAAGGAAACATTTTGTTTCATACATATAAATTAATTTTATATTGATATATTTTTTTATTATATATATTTAGCTGGTGAGGCCTAACTCCATTTGTGAAAATAAAAATGCAAAGTTTTTTTATTTCATTTTTCCCGACGTTTGGTGAATTTTATGTTCACTTCTTCAGGGGATTCGTAGTGAAAAGAAACAAATTTGTATTACATTAATATATTTTTAAAAACATAAAAGCCAACACTAGTGGTGTCATCTACTGTTTTTCAAAACAACTCTATAACAGGCGCTTAAATTGTCAGTATACTGACAGTATGCAGTATATACAGTATACAGTATACTGACAGTATACTGACAATTTAAGCGCCTGTTATAGAGTTGTTTTGAAAAACAGTAGATGACACCACTAGTGTTGGCTTTTATGTTTTTAAAAATATATTAATGTAATACAAATTTGTTTCTTTTCACTACGAATCCCCTGAAGAAGTGAACATAAAATTCACGAAACGTCGGGAAAAATGAAATAAAAAAACTTTGCATTTTTATTTTCACAAATGGAGTTAGGCCAGCTAAATATATATAATAAAAAAATATATCAATATAAACAAAAGAAAGTGGCCAAAAATAAAGTAAAACAAATAAATTAATTTATTTTATATAAAGTAACTAAATTAAATACATACATACATATCAATTTAATTAGTTTTATTAAAAATTTAAGGAAAAAGTTTTTAATTACGAATACTTGTACTAAAGTAATCATTTTGATGCGTTTTGGCTCTTTTAAGTCAATTTCATATATATCAATGTTTTTTTTTTTTTTTTTTTTTTTTATGTACAATTTTTTTACAACAATAACAACAATTTGTGTAGTTAATTCTAAATGTTTTTAATAAAAGTTTACATAGAATAGCAACCTTGAACTTGCAGCAACAGAAAAGTTTAATAAATAATTGCAGCTACAAAAGTACAACAAATTTATACATTTGTAGATACATACAGCTACTCACACTATAAATGGAACACATAGATTTTTTATTTTTTTTTTTTTTTTTTTCTTACGAAAATAATAAAATGAAGCAGTTTTTTTTCTTTTTACCCATTTACAACTACTTACAATTCGCGTCGGCAAAAGCTTTGATATTGTTACAGATACATCTTTGAGTGTTAATAATTCTTATTCGCTTTACAGTTTAATTTGTATAATATTTAAAGCTTTTCTAAAATCTTTGGAAAAAGGTTTCCTGATGGTCCGGCCTAAGCAACCAGTGAAAAGCGCATAGAAACTAGCTTTCAATGTTTTTATCAAAAATAAAAAATTGGGAATTTAGCAAGTCAAAGAGAATAAGTCTTACGTTGCTGAGTTTGGAACTCAAAATAAAAGCCTTAAGGCTCAACCGTTATATACATGAGCTGGCTTAAGCAAATTTTTTTTTTTTTTTTTTTAATTTCCTAAGCTAATCCCGCGAAGCTCTATGCTTGTCTGCAGGAAAGAAACCAGAGTCTCTGGCGGGAATCGAACCCGCAACCTCGGCGCTGAAAGACTAGCTCGCTACCAGCTAGCCTACCGAGGCATGCGCAAAACATGTAAATCTTATGTGTCAAACCATATCGAACTTAAGAAAATTTTTCGTTAAACTTTATGAAACTGTCATTTTCTTCAGCAAAGTGGAAAACTGACCGCACATTCCGTACGGAATCAGGGTTTTTTGCTTACGATTAAGAACTCGCAAAGTTGCATTCAAAAGTCGCTCGCTATCGATTGCTGTCATTAAAATTCCGATACATATTATTCAATAACAACTGACAGAATCACAAAAGTAAAATATTCGATCGTACACGACTGACAGAATTAGCATCCAGATGTTTTTATTCCCACACCCAGCAGCTTGTGCTGATGTTATCTAAATATGTTGCAAAATAAATGGCAAATTTGTTCCATTTCTTACCCCCAGTTATAATTGAGTATGAGATAATACCCTTTTTTGCATCTGTGCTAAGTACTTTTTTATGCAAGCAAGTATTTTTCTTATTAACTTTTTTCTTGTGTTTGCGTATAATTTGTGTTGTATTGTGATTTATGGTTACATATATTGTGATGCATGATGTTTTTCGCTTGTTTTACTTTTATTTAAAAATCATTTTTTTTTTTTGGCGCATAATTTTTAACAACAGCTGACTTAAACTATTGAAATCAATGTTGTTAACGCTCATTGGACTTTAAAGAAAAATTTAATGTTGAAAATCGCTACAACAGTGGTGAATATCGCTTAAGTACAAACTTTGCATTCAATATTTCACACGCTAAATACACATTAGCGTTGAGTGTAAAACGTTGCTTTTATTTTGTTCCATTGTTATTTAGAAAAATGCATCACTTTGTAAGAATGCGTATTACCTGTTTAATATATTACACAATTATAATGCATTATTATTTTTTAGAAAAGAAAACACAATTGGGCTATTCACAAGGTAGTCATAAAGTTGTAAAGTCATATGTCTTAAAATAATTACAAGAAATATATATGACTGCTGTGGGCAAGCGCTTATAAATTAGATTTATAATGTACAGTTACGACGAAATAATGAGCACAGCATTAAAATTTTTATTTTGCTTCACACACAACAATATTTTTTTAAACAATTGTAAAATAATATTTAGGACATTATGACGATATGACTTGATAGCATACCTTGTGAATAGCCCATATAAGTTTTTTTAAAAGGTATTCCACTTATAGCGTGAGTAGCTGTACATATATAAATACTGGGCTATAGCATTACGTATCTTTTGAATATTTTTTGCTATTTGTTAAGCTAAAACAAAAACACACAAAATTATTTATACACAAGTAAAAACAAAAAGAGATATTAGTACTTCTCGTAATAAAAATAATTAAGTCAAACCTCATTAAAAAAGAATAAAGTTAAATTTGTATGGTAAGATATCAAACAACAGCAACAAGAAATTACAAAAATGTTTATAAACGACAATAAAATGAATAAATCATTATCATCTTCATCATCGCCTTCGTTCTTAAAGCGAGAAAAACAGAAATGAGTGAATGAATGAAGAATTAAAAATGTTTGTTGTTTTATAATTAATTAATATTATTATTATTTAAATTTGTACTTGCAACCATCATATGACTACTACGAAAGCACAAAAGAAAACAATTTTTTTTTTATAATTTGTTTAAAATAATTTTTTTTTTTTTGCAACATTTTAACAAAAAATCAAAGTCATCCCTTACACGTTTGAAAACCAGTTAAAAGCCCGATATTGCAAGACAGAAAAAAAGTTTTTAATATGACTGGTTTGTAAGAAACACATCGTTAATTGTAAGTTTAATCAAAACTGTCGTAAAGTAAATTAATATCAACGAGCAGAACAAAATTTCGCTTTATGTCTTGGCATAGCTCGGCCTTATAACAGTGATAAAGAAAGTTGTAGTCACTTTTAGGTTTAAAATTTTCCCATCCCAATATGTGATTAATTTTGGGCGTACTGACATGTTTGATTTCAACATTTTACAAGTCTATGATGTATTGGAGTTGAAGTTTTTTATTAGAGATCTATGTATATATGTGGTAGAGCTGGCAAACAATCAATAGTACTATCGATAGTTTTCTTTCCATTGGGCTATCGATAGTTTATTTTCGATAGCGATACTATCGTTGAAATCTTTTTTAAGAAAATTATCAATAATTTTTTGTTTCGCCAAAAATCGGCAAATACGAGTTTATAAAAAAAAAAAAAAAAAAAAAATAATACTAAAGTAATTTTACATTTATTAGAGCTTTCTATATTAACTTACTGTTTTTCAAACTAAAATAAGAATTTTCGTTTAGAAATTTATATTGAAAGCAAAAACAAAGTTGAGTTGTTTTATTGTTGTTTCGATATATTTTTCCAAACGAAAATTTTTATTTTATTTTGAAAAATTTCGAAAAAATTATATACTTTCAATACAAATTAATTTTTTTTTTTCATACTACCCAGTGCACATTATTATTCTTAAAATATTGGGAGTTCAACTTCATATGCAATCGAAAATAAATTAAAAAATTACAACTTTTTTAGTGAAGATCCAAAGATTGTTATAAAAATGATATTAAACCGAATTATTGCATACTGAATGTATATTTTAATAAATATTTGAAAAAATTATAGCTTGCGATAAAGAAAATGGCTGAAAGTCTAAAAAGATTAAACTTTATTCCAAATTTGGAAAATTGTATTTCTTTAAATGTCGACATTGAAACGTACGGTAATTACTTAAAAATTTAATTAAGGAATTGTACAAAGAATTCGATAATATCGATAGTATCGATAGTTTGTCAGTAGTAGTTTGTAGTATATTTTTGAAAACATAAGCGCTCATTCTTCTTTTTGTGTTTTTAAACTTGTACATAACTAAAAAAGCGGTATTTGGCGACTGTGAGCTGACGAGCACTCATACTAAGATAAAGTGCCAATCTTGTTTAAACTTTCATGTAGTGTTCTTTTAGTGTACGCGTTCTGTATTTTTTAGTGAATGCGTAGTGAGCTTTTAACGTACGTGTTGTGCTGACAATAAGTTTGCTGCATTTGGGTTTTTTTATGGATGCTATTACATGTAACATCGTATGAAAATACAGAACACGTATGCTAAACGACCACTACATGTATGCTTTAACATGATCGAAACGCTATCTTAGTGTTTGCGTTTGACCGCTCATAATCTTTGTGTACTGTATTTTGTTTGAGTATAAATTTACAAACACAAACAAAGTTTTTTTTATGAATTTTTTTATGTACTGTGTACTGTTCTTGGCAAACTACAATTTTCGAAGCTTCTTATCTTAGAACGAAAATGAGGATAGAAAATTGTAATCACTTTTTGTTTTCACTAACCATCGATTTTTTTTTAAGCTATAATTAAAGAAAATGTTATCGAAGCGGATAGGACAACAATTTATAATGACTTTTATTTATCTCCAAAAAAATTATATTATAAAAACCTTTTAATTTTAATAATAAAAAGTAAGTAAGTTAAATATGATTTGCCAGTTTAGGAAACTTTAAAATTTTAATTATAGACATGATAACATAAACACATTTTCTACTAACACAATAACAGAGTTAGTTCTATTTTAAAGTTGGGTTAGGTTTTTTTCTTACTCTCTTTCTAGTTCAAGGCGAATTCAACTACAGGTGGTGGCGTAAGGCCTTATTTTGGCAGTTCGAACCATTTTGTTTTGGTTTTGTTAGAAACGGTTGACAATTCGAACCGTAAACACTAAAAATGCAATGCAAAATATCTCTGTTGTCTCTGTTGTTTTGGATTGTTATGGTGTTGCCGCCATCTGTGGTTGAATTGTCCGAGTTCTCGTCCTCTTTTATGCATTTGGAACTGTTAGTAGGATTACTCTCTATGTTATTTAGGAAGATATTGTAGGTATATTTCTCTAACGATATTATCATTATTATATTGCAATGACATTAGTTCTACCATCGTTCAGGTCTCGGTTTGAATACCAATAAATAATGTTGTTTATTAACCAAAAGAAAGAAAATTCTGCGGCAAGCTCTCTTTCGACGTTGCAAGGATAAAGCAGCGGTGCACTAAAATTTCCTTTAACAGAACGACTTATTTTGTTTTATAAGCACGTTCAAAAACAAAATAAAAAACAATATAACTAGTAAATATTTAACAAAATTTTCTATTTAAAGTAAATCTTAACAAAATGTTCTATAAAAAGTTAACTAGTAAATTTTAACAAAATATTCTATAAAAAGTAAGTTTAAGCAAAATTTCCTATAAAAAGTAAGTTTTGTCAAAATTTTGTATAAAGAGTAAATTATAGCACAGTTTCCTATAAACAGTAAATTTTTACAAAATTTCCTAAAAAAAAGTAAATTTTGACAAAATTTTCTATAAAAAGTAAATTTTAACAAAATTTCCTAAAAAATGTAAATTTTAACAAAATTTCCTCTAAAATGTAAGTTTTAACAAAATATCCTATAAAAAGTAAATTTTAACAAAATTTCCTAAAAAAGTAAATTTTAATCAAATGTCCTATAAAAAGTAAATTTTAATAAAATTTCCTATAAAAAGTAAATTTTAATAAAATCTCCTATAAAAAGTAAATCTTACCCAAATTTTCTATTAAAAGTTAATTATAGCAAAATGTTCCTAAATTTGAACAAAATTCAATATAAAAAGTAAATTTTGGCAATACATATATCCTATTAAAAGGGAATTTTGGCAAAAAGTCCTATAAAAAGTAAATTTTGTCAAATTATAGCTTCTTTCCTAAAAACAGCAAATTACAGCACAATTTCCTATAAAAAAAAATTTTTGCAAAATTTCCTATAAAAGTAAATTTTAAAAAAATTTCTAATAAATTGTAAATTTTAGTAATATTTCCTATAAATGGTTGATTTTATTAAATAGTAAAATTAGCCAAAAATTCCTATAAATAATTAGTTTTGTGGTTTTCTATAAAAAGTTTTCACGTTGATGTTTTTATTTGTTTAGCAAACAGATAAAAATCGGCGCATTTATAACATTTTGATGCTTAACATTGTGCTTAAGAGTGTTCACATTATCGGTACATCAGGGTTGCTTGTAATTGTCTAAAGTTAACAAGATTTCGGCGCAAGTTGTCGTATACTAAAAAATTACGTGCGTTAACTTTATCTGCACATAAAATGCAACAAAATTTTCTACACTGCGCATACAGTGTGATTTAAGCTTTAGAGTTGAAAATTAAAGTTTGATTGAAGTTGTAGAATATATAACACTTCGAGTGATTATAGGAAATATTTAAAAAGTGTTACATGTGTATTAAATATTTATAACCAATTTTTCTCAGAGCTTGATCCATTTCGAGTTTCCCTATTTTTTAAAGAAAAAAGAACAGAAAATTTAAATTTAATGGGGAATGTTTGTTATCATTTGAACGAACATTCTTTGGCATTTATTTTTTGAAGATTATGTCTATCAAATGTTGGCCGTTGCTACGTCGCAGATGGTCCATCCGTCGAGTCCAATTTGCGATGACTCGTTCGAGCATTTCGACTGGTAACTGGCGAATGACACGCGTGATGTTTTCCTCAAAGGCCCGAATCGAAGCGGTTTTGTCCGCATAAACTTTAGACTTTACATATCCCCACAGGAAGAAGTCTAACGGTGTGATATTACACGATCTTGGTGGCCAATCGATCGGCCCAAAACGTGAAATTATGTGCTCAACGAAGTGTTCTCTCAATAAATCCATTGATTGATGCGATGTGTGGGAAGTGGCGACCTCTTGTTGAAACCAAATGTCGCCGAGATCACGAGCTTCAATTTAGGCATCAAATAGTCGGTTATCATGGCACGATAACGGTCGCCATTAACGGTTACGTTCGCACCGGCATTATTTTTAAAGAAAAATGGACCGATGATTCCACTGGCCCACAAACCACTCCAAGCCGTTGTTTTTTCTGGATGACTTGGCAGTTCTTGAATCTCTTCAGGTTGCTCTTCATCCCAAATGCGGCAATTTTGTTTGTTTGCATACCCATTGAGCCAGAAATGGGCCTCATCGCTGAACAAAATTTGCCTCCTCACAGAACGTGAATTTTCGTAATAAAGCTGAACGATTTGTAAACGTTGTTCAGGCGTAAGTCTTTCCATTATGAAATGCCAAACAATACTAAACAAAAATAACATGACAGTATGCCACGACTCACACGTGATCTATCAAAAAAAAGGCTATTGAAAAAGTATCTCTTCTTGAATCACCCGTTATTTTTGGATCTTAATTTATTTTTAAAATAAATTTGATAAACATTTTACAACTTGACTACTCTAAACCTAATTAGAAAATATTTTTGGAGCCGAGAACTTCAAATTAGGCAGGGTTGCCTCTTTATTATTTCATCTTAATAAAAAAAAGGACTAAATTCTTATTTTAGAATTTTTTTTTTAAGTTCATAAAGTAAATGAAAAATTCCAAAGAAATGAAGAGATATTTTTTTTAGTAATAATTAAGCATTTCCTTAATAAATAATTCTTTTAAAATAAAAAGAAATGCCCTCCCTCCAAAACGAAGAAAACTATTTAACTGTTCGCCTATTTAATTGGTACATTAAACATTCAGTTGTTTGTGTGTTTTTTTTTTGTTATTGTTAATCTGTTATTGTTGTTATATTATTTTTACAACTAAAAGATCATTCTACTTTTTTTTTTGTTATTTGGTATTTTTACATATTTAAGTATACAGTGCTTTTTTCAAATTTCATGGTCATATTAATTATAGTTAAATACAATACATGACAATGTATCTAGATGTTCGTTCATACCAATAAAATGTACAAGTAAGTATCAATGTACATAAACAAAACGAGAATATATCGGTGTATTAATGTGATATACACGAACAATGAATACAAAATAGAATAGAATAGAATAGATTAGAAAAAGTAAATAAAAGTGGCAGAAGCCGCAATAGACGAATAGTTGGACAATATTGTCGAAGCAATAGCAACAGAATTCGAAGTCATAATTTATTGCATGCAAACAGTTTTCCTTCATTTTATGTCAAATACTTGCTATCGAGTGAATCAAAATAAAATCATTTTAAGCGATTTTTAAATGTTTTTACAGAGAAAAGTTGCAATTAAAGTTTGATTTAGTTGTAAAAATAAAAATTTTTTTTTTCATTCATTTGCAGAATTTATAACCTTACCGTTCATTGCAAAAATTCAACTACAACTACTATTAAAAGAATTCTGGAATATACCCATCTTTTCTTCCAGTACAAAGGACCATTTAAATCCTTTTAACCTGATGAATTCAAAATCATCTCTTACACAATTATTTCTAAGAAAGATTTTTAAATGATTTTCAACCAACAAACTGAATAAACGGCAAAGGAGAAGTGATACTGACACACTTATTCGATCAGTAGAGCTCTAAGCCCCTATCTGAACAAGGACTGTGATTAGGAGAATTTTCGTCCGGCATTTGCATGACATTAGCTTAAGAATAAGATTAAGATTTGATTAATGACACTGTGTTCGAATTTAGCACTAATTTTATCAGTAGAGCTACATTAAGTACGCTGAATTTAATGGTGCTGGGCAGCCTACTGGTAAAACTAAATCGAGTACGCTTAATTCAATGATTCGCGATTAAAAATATCCATACTAAAATTGGTAAAACGATAGTTTTTATACTTTTGGAAACATTGTTCAATTTAAATCAAACCAACTCTTTTAATATTATTTTCTTTAATTTTTTTTTGATTTGTTTTCTTAATCTATTGAATACAGTGTGCTAGTCTCAAATCGTAGCAAGCTGGGCACCCTAAGGATCAAGCTTAAATTGATTTTAATCCTTTTGTAGAAAAAAGGCTGTTGGCATTGTTGTTTGATGGTGGATGTTAGATGTGAGCAATTTAAGCGAGTGTTTGACATTTTCTACATCTTTGATGTTAGATGTTAATCAGTGTAAAAAGCCTTTTAGAGAAAAAGGTTCCATCGATTATGAGCTGAAATCGGATAAGACAATGACAGGAATACTTTATTTTTTTGAAGCGAACATTAGTTGAAAAACGACCGCAATATGCGACCAGTCATGAAGACGTAGTAATGTATCATGACAACGATCGGCCACATGATGCAAGATCAGTTCAAATGTCTAGAAAACAATGGTTTGGTATTGCGAGATCGAACAATTTGTTATTTTTTAAACAAGTTGTAATTTATTTGACTTAATTAAGAAAATAAGTATTACACGAAAATTATATTTGTGCGCTTAAATTATTGAAGCGTATCCACAGCACTTCAGAGTCTAGTGAAATCGGCTTTTTTTAAAACATACACAACACAAACGTCAACAAACAGGCTTAAGCTACACTGAAAGAAAAATGCTTCATATATTTAATGAATCGTTTTCATAAAAAAAATTTCACTGGTTAAATGAAAATTTTCATTGTCCAAATGGATTTTCGTAGTTATAATGAAGTATTTTCGTTAAAATCGATTCATTGGATTTCGTAATTACGTTAAAAATTTTCATTGGATATATGAAAACTAAAGTTTGTCCAAGTTAAACAAAATATTTTAATTGGGAACATAAAAAACAATATACAAACATAACTTTATTTATAAATTAATACAAAATTATAGTTTCCTTTAAAATATGTTTAATTGTTAATTAAAAAATATAAGATTTAATTATTTCATACATCTTATGTAATATGCCATTAAATTTATGAAATCAAAAATTTTTTATAAAAGCAACATATTTCAATAATTGAAAAAAAAAAAAATTATTTTTAACATTCAAATAACTCTATAGTCTCAATTACTAAAAGTATAAAAATATTTCGAAAAAGCATGCCTTCAAAAATTTAAATTTTCATTATGACAATGAAAAATGTCATTATAGTAATGAAACAAAAACTTGCAATCCATAAATACGTATGTTTTTAGTTTTCTTTAATATGATCATACCTAAATACATATAGTATGCACTAAGTAATGAACAAATAAATGTTCTCCTTTAAAAAAAACACACCCTTATTTTAAACAGTTGTCAACCAAATTATGTATACGAAAAAGCTTGTTCTCTCTTTATGTGGTCTTTTTTTATTATGCGTTAGCAAAAAAAATCAACGTTGTTATTGTTGTTATGTTATGACAATTTAATCTCATATTTACGCTCTTAATTGAGTAATGGCAAAAAACATAGTTTTTTTATTCAAAAACTACACTGCCCCAGTAGGCTAGCTAGTAGTGAGCTAGTCTATCAGCGCCCTTAAAAAAAAAAGTTGAATAAGAACAACTTTGATTATAAAAAATAAAAAAAATTTAAAAAAACTAAAAAAAAAATAAAATAAAAAAAAGTCTATCAGCGCCAAGGTTCCGGGATCGATTCCGGCCAGCGACCAGCGAAAAAAAAGTTGAATAAGAACAACTTTGATTAAAAAAAAAAAAATTCAAAAAAAAATTTTTTTTTACTTTTTTAAATACATTTTAATGAAACAGGTTTCATTGATCCAACGAAGCGCTGCATAGGTTCCTTTTTAATGTCATTTTTCATGGGATTAATGTCAAAATTCATTGGTATTTTGAAGAAAATTCTTTCAGTGTAAAGGTCCACTGCATGCGTTTTAGCTTTTTCGCATTCTACGCATCTGGCAAAAAAATTAGAATCAATGTAGTTAACGTTTAGCAAGTTTAATTTTTAAAAGTGTAGAATGAATTGACGCGTGGAATGGGAAAAGTTTGTATATTTTTAATTCTTGTCATTACAAGCGGCACACATATATGGTTTTTGCCAATCTAGCCGGTCATTAGGCTAAAAATTCAATTTAAGAATTGAAAAAATTTAAGTAATCATCTCGACAGACAACAATTCTGCATCGTAAAGGGAATTTTCAAGTCTTTTGCTTAAGATTTGTGGTTTTAGGACACTGTTAAAGTCAGGAAAGTTGAGTAAATTGCATGTGCGTTTATTGACTGTTTACGGTTTTGAGAGGTTTACAATATATTTGTTTGTGGGTAAACGAATAAAGATTGTACATTGATTACAAGCTACTTACAAAAATTTTATTTTAAATTTATGTGATTTGTAAAAAAAATTAAAAGGAAGTGAATTTTGTTGCATTCTTAAAAATGTTATACATCACGATAAAATTTGAAATCTCAACTTTAAAATTAAAAAAAAACGGTACGGGTTTTTGCGCCATTTTTTTGTGATTTTTTGAAAATTTCTGTTTTAGCTCATCTTGCAAAGGTGCATATGATAGAAACCCTTTCGTCAGTCATAAAATGTTTGGGTTATCTTTTATTTAAACTATTACATCTAATACAAATATTACCTGTGTAAAAGAAGGAATGTGCGAAACAGTAAGTAACGGTTTTTAACCATCTCTGCAGCCAGAATTCGTCTATTTGAGAGCATATTACACCTGTCGTATAAACTCACAGTGAAAAAGTGTCAATAAAGATCGGATGAGGACAAACTATTGCTAAAGAGAGGAAAAAAAACTAACCATGAAAAATTAAGAAGTGAATTAGGGCTAATAGTGGATATACCGAAGCCTGGATTTGGAAATAGCAACGATGGTAAGACCAGCAGAAGATTTTTTTCCAATCCTGAATTAGCTACAGAAACAACTGGACTTGCATTTGATTTATCAACCGAATTAAAGTAATTATTGAAGTAATTACAAGTGGTAACAAAATCCATTTGCCCGAATTTGCCAATTATTGCTTAGACATTCCAAAACTTTTCGTTACTCTATATCCCTGGCATACTATGACAACTACAATGCACAAGATTTTAATATATGGCGCAACTGTAATGAGCGAAGCATTGTTGTCTATCAGGTTTTTATCAGAAAAAGCGTCTGAGGCACGAAATAAATATTTTCGGCTTAGCAGGCAAAATTTTGATAGAAAGTTTTCGAGGGTTCAGTGTAAAAAAGATATTATATATCAGTTCTCCACTGATTACTAGCATAAGACCAACTTCAAAAAAAGTCATTTCTCTTTACAAAGAAGCAATTTCTTTTATGCTTCCACCTGTACTTGGCTTTGAAGAGAATTCAGATTCGAAAGAGGACTTTTAAGAAACAGAGGAAGAAAAACCATGGCACTCATCATCATCTTAGTTTTAAATAAATTAGTTGTTATTATTTTAAATAAAACTTATTTTTTCAGAGGTTGGATTAGTTCTTCTAGGGGAAACTTTTTCCTCCTAGGACCAGAATACATATTTCTGCCAAGTTTCATCGATCTGGGGGCACTTAATAACTTTTAAGAAGCAATACAAGCCAAAACAAAAAGCAATGTCCGGCTAGATTGGCGGTCAGAGACAATAGCTGATTTTGACAAACTGACTTTTACACTCAATTCGCACGTTGAATAAAAATGTTTTTTGTTGTTTTCCTTTGGAAGTATCTTCTAACATATTAACAAGAACGAAAATAAATGTAACGAGAAAAGCAAAAAAAAAAAAGCAATGGAAAATAGAAATCGTGATGTTTTTTCTATCCTTCTTTCTTTTCTACCCCACTCGCCCAACAAAGCAATTGTCATGACGTTGAGTCATGATTAAAAATCACCGAGTTACTTTCGCGTTACTTTACTTTTGATGATACCGCGTAAAAGTTTTGCATGTAACTTGACCAACTAAAATTAATTTTTACTTGCGGTGATGTGGCGCAAAAATTGTTGCCTGTAAATTTAAAGCTTGTGGTCCACACACCGCGTTTTCGCCTCCAGGCATTGTACGTTTTTCATACCTTTCTTGCTTTTTACGTTTCAAGTTACATACAACTCTTTTTATGCCGTCATCACTACAAGTAAAAATAAAATTTTATTTGTCAAAATCAGAAGAATTGTTCGAGCGCTAAGTGTAACACTTAAAAAAGTAAAAAGTAAACTTACTTTCCGCATTCAACGCCTTAAGTCGTCCTATGCTTTTGTGCAACAAAACAGATTCTGCTGTTTTGATACCCGCGTAGGCAGCGAAAAATCGTAGAATACATGGTGGGACCACCAGCTTGCAATGCGTTAACGTAAAAACGGGTGGTGTAAGAGGAGGTAGAGGTCTAGCTTTAATTTATGTCTACCAGTGCAACCAAAACCAAAAAGTTTTATTTACGGCCAATTTCAAAAGAAGAGGTTTAATAAAACTTTATTATTTTAATAAGTTTTCTTCAATTTTTTTTTTAATTGTTGTAAAAGAAACTTGGAAAAATGGAAGGACACGAGATTTATTTGGCAAACCAGCAGCGTCTTAGTTTGTCAAGTTGTCTAAGGCAAATAGTAGGACTTTTGTCTGACATTTTTATTAATATCCTTATGTTTTGTAGATTTTTTGGAATTGTTGGGGTTTGCTTTTAATTTTTGTGCAATTTGATTGACCTCTTAATTAAAACTTATTATTTTACTTATATTATTTAAAATTTTTTCTATAAATTATTTTTTGTTGTTATGTACTATGTACTTATTTATTTTTAAATTTTTTTATATCTTTAAAAGTTTTTTTTACTATTATTAAGTAGAAATTTGTAAGCCGATTATGGCCAATAGGCTAGGCTACTGAAATTTAATAAATAAATTAAATTAAATTAAATAGCCAAACCACATCATGGTGTTATACACAATCTGAATTCACCACTGTCGATGTTTTTCTTTGGAGGCATTTGAGAGAACGTGTGTGTACGTAAATAAGCCTAATACTAATCGAAATTAATTTCGAGCTCCGGATATCATTTAAAAAAGTCATGGAACACGTCTCAGAAAAAGCTTAACTATGCAAAGCTTAGAATTCAAGGCACTTAAGCGATTTTATATCTTATGTCTTACTTAACTAAGTTCCACATTTTCAGAATGTTTGAAGAAAGTCTGGGTTCACACTATGAAATTTTCTTTTAGAAAGTCTGAGTTTATATGGGTCCCACTGTATTTAATTGGCTGATTTTTTTAAGGTTGTAATACAGCACTTATGTCATAAGATCTGAGTTTAGTGGATTAATTAAGTATGTAAATTTTTTTTTTTCTATAAATTAGAAAAAGCGAAATTTTATAAAAAGTAGAAAAAAAAACAAAGTACTTCATTATGAAAAAAATTAAAATTATTCAGCTTTATTTCTCATACTTTTAACTTTTTTCAGACTTCTTCAATTTGTTTTCAGTTAACAACTGTGTCAATATGTTTAACCAGCAGACATTTAAAATGGCTCAGAAAATAAACCAGAAAAGTACACAATTTTTTACATTTTTCGGTGGATCCATCATCAAATAAATATAAAAAAAACGGTGGTACGCTTGAGTTTGTTTGTTCGTGTGTTTGCCTTGGAACCAACCAACAGCCAAGAAAGTCTACTTCATGACACTTGTCTGAAAAAAAATTTTTTTTTATATTTTTTGTTACTTTTTTTGGAAGGGCAAATATCATTTCATTACACCACCACCAGCGACTTACAGTCAAACATCCACGATAAAGAAAACACTTTCTTATTTGGCTTCTGCTCTTTTTTGTTAACTTTATTTTTTGGTGTGGTTGCGGGTCTTTACGTGGTTGATTGCTTAAATACTTCAATTGTGTCGCTGCTTCCTTTTCGTAATCGTAAAACAACAATTTTCTTTTTTCTGTTTTTCAAGTAAACAATTGCAAAATTTTGTGCATCATTTTTTTTTCGTTCCATTTAACAAAACAAAACAAAAATAAAAGAGTGAAAAAGTCATAAAAAGTGAAAATCCATTGAATGAAAAGATGAAAAAACGACGTACAAAAATGTTTATGTTTGTATTTTATGTTTTAGACGTGAGTGCTCATTTCATTTCATCATTGTCATCAACATCATCAAACGCATCAAAAACATCATCATCAACATCATCGACGTCGTCGTCATCAGCACCAGCACCTCTACCACGAGATTGTCATGAATATCATTACACTGCAACAGCAACAAAAACAATATATGTAACAATTTAAGCACTACATACTTACAACACCAATGTGACCAAGTATCATTGCGCATGGGTGACGCCCTAAATAAATTTGTATTTTACCGATTAGTCGAGAGTGCGTAATGATTAAAGAAATCTGGGCAAAACAACGGCAGCAACACCAACAAGAAGACATCAAATAAAAATGAACACAAAACATTGGACTTAAGCGGGGTTCATACTTTAAATCATGAGTTATAGTTTTGCTTAAGTTTTCGCTTGCTCGATAGTGTAGCCACTTATTTTCGGCAGTCAACAAACAGTCAACCGTAAATAATGTTTTAATTGGTTGTTTTTATCGATATTTTCTTTGACAACAAAAATATTCGACTTCTTTTTTTTTTAAGAACTGTTTAATAGTTTATATTTAAATGCTCTCATTACAAAAATAGTACTATTGCAAAAAAGCACTTTTTTTCTTCTTTAAAAAGTAAAATTTTTCACAAGATTATGGCACGTTAAAGTGTCCTTTACCGAAATGTATTTACCTTTCAAGAAAAATGTATATTTAAAAGTACTTTTTTATGTCAACTTTACTTCTTACAAAATATGTGGAACCTTTTTAACTCAAACACCCCTTTACATAAGGTGCTAGTTCAAGTAATAAATTAATTCAATGGAAGTACCTTTGCTTGTTCGAAAATTCAAAAATGTTCTCTAAAAAAATGTTAAAATAATAAAAAATTTCGGCAAAAGGCATGTGCTTTTTCCAAACGGAGCTACTTCTAATACAGAAGGGCCTTTAAAAGAAAAGTAGATTGTCATATTTAAAAAAAAATTTGTTTATCCTTTTTTAAAGAAAGTACCTAGCCACTTTATAAAAAGGACTTTTTACAACAGGAAGAAATACACAAGCGTAAAATGTTGGAATTTAACAGAGAAGTGCACTATTTTCACAAAAAGTACCTTTTTTAAAAAAGTATCATTTTACAAAAAATTACCTTTTTACAAAAAAGTACATTTTTCCAAAAAAGTAGCTTTATACAAAAAATAGCTTTTTACAAATATGTACCTTTTTACAAAAATGTACCTTTTTACAAAAATGTACCTTTTTACAAAAATGTACCTTCTTACAAAAATGTAATTTTTACAAATGTTTATGAACCTGTTCTACTGTTTTTAAGTTACCACTTTACGAAAGTATCTTTAACCTTAGCCTTACCAATACCCCCCCGGATGACCGTCTCGGTTTTATTTCTTTAAAAACTTTCTTAAATTAGCTTAAGTTAAAAGGAAATTTTTATTCACTGAATAAATTGTTCTTTAAAAAAACTGAAAAAAAATTTGTATGAAGAAAACTTCTTTAAAACAAAACTGAATAAAATATTTGTAAGAAAAAAACTAGTTCTCATCGCTTACAAACATGCAGTACTACTCGGGTGGGTATTGGTAAACGATGTACATAAAAATCTTTGGTAAGGCGAAGGTTAAACTTTATATTTACTAAAAAACAAAAGTTCCTTTTACGAAGCACGCAGCAAATAATTTAAAGATTTTACTAAACGAATCTTAAATTTTAACAAAAAGTACTTTTTGCCAAAAAGTACCTTTTTACGAAGAGTACCTTTTTACAAATAGTACCTTTTTACAAAAAATTAACTTTTTACTAAAACTAACCCTTTTACAGAACCGAACTTTTTTACCTTTTCACAGAAGAATATGTTTTTGAATAAAAATACCTTTCTAAATTAAAATACATACCTCTTTTACATAATAAGCTTTTTTACAAAAAAGTACGTTTTAGAATTAAAGTACCTTTCTAAAAAAAAATTCTTTCAGAAAAAGCTACAGCTTAACGAAACTAAAACAAAAGCACAAACCTTTTTCTAAAAACGCAGCAAACAATTAAAAGAACTAACTTAACCAGTTTTTCTATGTTGGGGGGTTAAACAAAATAAATGCAGCATTTTAAACTTAAATGAAAATGAATTAAGGAAGGACTGAATGCGGCTGTAAAACAGTAACCACGTATTGACAGACGACAGCATCAAGGCTGCTGCCAGTCATACCAATAAATGTTTGTCTGTCTCTATATTCATTTAAGTATCGCAAATAAGAATCTATAATGTGAACAACATGCACGCACATAATCTTGTTTGAATGGATGGTCGGATGGATGGTGGTTGATTGGCTGATGCCCCTCGTAAGAAAGTGAAATTTATAGTGAATACGACAATGTTTGTTGCAGCGTACTCCAAGATGTTGTATTCCGTATTGTTTTGTTCAATTCAATACATTTGAGTCGAGTTTAGTAGATGATGTTCAGTTATTTTGTTGGGGTTTTTTATGAACTAAACGTGTTCAATAAGTTGTTGGCTGATTGGGGGACATAAAAACGTATTGTACTCGCAGTTGTATTAACGTATGTTTGAATGATCTTTTTTTATGGAATTTTAAACAGTTTTTAGAGGCTTTTTTTGTTGTCGACATTTTATCATTGACACACCATCTTGTTTTTTTTTCTCAATAACAGTTATTTTGTTAAAAAAAAGTCATATAAAACACACAGCCAACAACAACAACAACAAAACGTTTTTGAGGTTATTGGGTTATAAATACTCGATCCAAAAGTATTTTTACGATTATGATTTAAAAATTAACTTAAAGCCTGATTTTAATAATAAGAAGTAATAACAATAAGTAATAATAATAATAATAATATTATTATTAATCATAAAAATTAAATACTATTAAGAAATTTATCAATTTTATTGGACAAAACAAAAACTTACAACAAAACGCAACACTCGTGCACCTTCTTGCTTGTTGGCACAGTGGGCCCGTGTTCGTCTGCGTCGATTTTAAAAAGAAGCTTAATAATATGTATCTGTTTCTGTTTCTTATTTTTTGCAAACGTATTGACGTACTTTGAGTATTTCTTAATAGCGGTTTCTTTTTTTCCAATATTTTTTATCTTTTGAGTTAAACAAAAAGAAAATTTATATTTGCGATGACACAGGTGAAACTAATTAGGACAGACGACAGACAGTATTTTAGTATGAGTCTTATTTAAAAACCAATAACAGAAATTTAACTTGTTAAAAGTAAAAAAACGAGTATGACTGATATTTACTTTTCATTTGTTTATTAAATTTTTTTTATTTATTCAAGAATATTCAAAAAATGTATCCAATTTTGTCAGTGTTTAATTAAGACAAAGAATGTCAATGATCTAGAAACCCAAAAACACTTGTGGCAGCTAGACAAGTGATTAAACAAAACAGTATATACATATATCGATCTGTACGATAAATAACAATATAAGGTAAATTCAACTTAATAAAGAACAATTAAGAAGAATAAAGAGTTTTATATGTATGTTTTAAACTAACACAAAATAATTTTAGTTTTGTTAATTTATCTCCTCAACAGCAAAGCAACCGAAAAGAAATTATTTAGCCTAATTATTCCAATTAAAAAATGTGTTTTTGTTGATACTCTACCAGCACATCGAACAATGTCTAACTTATATTACGATACCGCGATATAGTTAAGTGACGACAAACAATTACCCAATGCGAGTGAAACGCAAAACGCACGAAGGCAGTCATAATGACAGGAATAGTTGGAAAATTTACTTGAAATTTCTAAAGCTTCCACTGTGGTTAAGGTTTGTTTTTCCAATTTTAATATGACAGCTTGAAAAATAAATGCCTGATTGCGAATAAATTCTAAATAAATTGGAGTTGCTCCTGTCTTGAGTTTTTGACATGTCTTAATACAAAGTAAAGGGTGTCCAAAAATTTGGGAATCATTTAATTTGAATAAAAAAAGATTTTTATTTTTTTGAGATATATATTAGAAATATTTTTATGTCATTTAAAATAGGTTCCGGTTAAAAATAAAAAAACGTATCAATCAAGTGACCCCCTGCTGGCTCGGCCGGCTCCCAATATTTTATCAAAATTTTCTATCATAGTTAATATCCGTTCGATAATGTTGTTTTAAAGGTCTTGAACGGTTGTGGGATTATTGTTGTACACTTCTGATTTAAAAAACCCCCTAAAAAAATAGTCTAAAGGTGTCAAATCGCACGATCTTGGTGGCCAGTTCACTCCTCCTCTACGAGAAATAATGCGATTTTCGAACTTTTCATTCAAAAGATCCATTGTTTCTCTTGCTGTGTGGCAAGTGGCATCATCCTTTTGAAACCCCATTATCTCTACGTCTACTTTGATGAATTTTATGAAGATTGAACAATGATACCTTAAATTTGGACACCCTTTATAAAGCTGTGTTCACAATGGAAGCAAATATTTCGTTTTTTCTTCAATCTTATTTCTTCTCAAAGTATTTCACGTATTCTTCTTTAATTTTTCAAACAAAAATTCGTCTAAAGTCTTTTTTTTTAAATTTAGTCTACTTCTACTTCAGCAACAATTTGTATGAAATTTTAAAATACGTTTATAATAATTTTATTGAGTTTTGAATTAAAACTTAAACAATAGCTTTTAAAATATCTTATATATAAATCGGTAAAGGCAAAACAGTTAAGAACACTTTCCTCCTCTGTTTGTCAACCAAGTTGAAATTGAAAAAAAAAACACCATTTAAAAGGTATTTATGTACTTACAGAAATGCACAATACATATATATTTTTAAGATCTGAGGGGGTAAAAAGGTTGAAAACTGGTAAATTCGGTAACCTTATATCTCCAAACTAAAAGAGATAAAAAAAAAAAAACTAAAAGTTGTTAATTAGAAAAAAAGCGGATTGTTTGATGGTACTCATTTTGCAGTTTCAACTCACACTTAGTAATAGTGCAAAAATATTGCAATCATTATGTAGATATTGAGTGATGAATTGTAAATTTCCAGCCTCACTAAACATGAGTGATAGTCAGGGCTGCCAGATTTGACGATTTATCGTCATTTTGACGATTTTTTGTTCCGAAATTAGCAAAGTACCGATTTGCTGATTTTTTTTCAGTCTCCAAAGTCTGAATAAAACATTAAATTTTCTAACACGTTCGTTTTTTAATCTTGGAACGTTTAAAAGTCCTACCTTAACAAGAACGGAAGGCGGAACGTTTTCTTTCGTTTGGAAGAATCTCAGTCGTGTAACAGTTTTTCCGATCCGATTTTTTTTGACGATTTTTCAAAACTTGAAAGACTATTTTTTTATTTTTCTCAGGAAATTGACGATTTCCTCACAAATTTATCTGGCCGCCCTGGTGATAGTGATGTTAAAAAATTTTGAACTCAAAAAAAAAAATCGTTTGCTTAAAAAAAACCAATCATCTGAAACTCAAACTGAAAATGTTGCATTAAAAGTAGTGCAAACTAATTTTTTTACCACGGTTTCGGTTAAATGTGCTAAATACTACATACTATTGATAAACTGAAAATTCTTGGTGATGGGATAAGCTATTCCTATGCGCATTTCACTGGTTGCTTAATTTGTTTGCAGTTTTATTTAGTGATAGTGCACTGCTGATTTAAATCAATATTTAGTGCACTTTTAGTGGCGCCCTATGCTCCAATGGGAGTTAAAGGAACATATATATATATAGCAATATGCCAAAAAAATTAACTTTTTCATTTTCAAGCTATGAATGCCGAATGATTTTTAATACTTTGGGGGTAGAGTCAAGTACCCTACTTGCTTATTAGAGTGCCCCTCACTTGTCCTAAAACAGATATTTAGGATGGCCCTTAAAACTTGGATTTTTGACTTTTTATGAATTTAACGCATTATTTATGTTAATAGCTACAAAATCAATGTTTTTATGTGTTGAATAGTTAGTTTGGGTAGTAATCTTCCATTTTTGGTTTTTGTTGGAATAATACACTGAAAAAAACAAAGTGGCAAGAACAAAACTTTTAAGTAAGAAAATACTACTTCTAACATTTAGCGCGGCACAAATTGGGCTGAATATTATGGCTTGCCATGCAACACAGTAGTTAACGACATCAAAATCTAAAATTATGCGGTGGTGCGTGGCGATCGTATTTTTCGTTTACAAGAAAAAAACGTAAATTTATGGTTATTATGGTTATTATCTGTTCTCAAATGATTTATTAAATAAAAAACAGACGAAAAAATAAAAAAAAAAAGAAAAAAATTTAAAAAAAAAAAAAAAAAACAAAAATAAAATAAAATTTTTTCGCAAAACTAAAAATGTACTGCCTTATTTATAAAAAATAAAACATGTTAATAAAGGGTTTATTAAACGGATTTTGTATGAAAATCTGTTTCATAAAGCCTTTATTAACCGGTATTATTTTTTATAAATTAGACCGGTAAACTTTAATGATCAATTTAATAAAAGTTACATACATCCATATTTTATTATAAATTTGATACTATTTCATTATATTATAGATCTTTTCTTTCTCATTCGGTTATTTTTCATCAGATTTTCAAGTATTTTTTTTTTGTTGGAGAGGTATTCAAATTACCATTCTAATTGTTGAATATTGTTAGCACAAATTATTGCCGCTAGATGACGTAAAAATCATTTTTTTTAATGCATCAAAACACCCTGTATTTGCAAATATTTTGAGTTCATATGTTTTGCAAAAGTACTCGCCATATGATTTTGTACGAAGTTGCCAAACAACATTTAGTCGAATTTCTTCAAGAACCTAAAAATAACGGTAATTTTGTAAATAACGGAATTATAAAAAAGTGGCGAAACAAAAGTTGCTTCTGATACCCTAAAGAACCATTTTCAACAATAAAAAAGTTCTTTTTCGCAAAAAGTCGATTTTGGCATATTGCTATATATAACATGCAAGGTCATGAGTGAATGAGCTATCTTTTTGCTACTTTATCGCCCTTTAACTGGTATTTTTTAAATTTTCTTAACATTGGGCCTAGAAACATAAAATTATTTATTTTATTAATATTATATAATACAATAAATGACACTATATAATAAAGATTGGGAGTGCTAGCAACTCCAACATAAAATTAAATATGCGTGGTCCTGAGTGAATAAGAATCTGTAAGGGGGAGCCTATTGGTACTGTTTCGTTTTACAACTGGTACTTTTTTAATTTTTGTTTAGCATGTTATATCCTGAGTGGATGAGAATCTATAAGAGGGAACTTTTTGATACTTTTTGCTGGTCCCACGCCAAATCGATCCACTTAAACAAACAAATGCAGGAAACTTGTAAATTCAGTTATACTTATATGTATGTTTTCTTCATATTTTCATAAATAATTATGGTCGAATTTTGACCAATGGCCAAACACTTGTAATAAAAATTATGTACGTAATATTGGTCTGGGTAAATTTTGCAAATGTTTTCCTGATTGAAAATGTGTGTGGTTGTGAAAAAAAATGTTTGCTTTATTGTGAACACCAAGGGAACATGTTGCTGTCACTGATAATCAAGCCTTATTAAGTAAAGAACCCTTTACGAAAAGAAAATAACTGTTACCATTAATTTTTAAAAGCAAAACCTCAGTAAGTTTAAAGAAAAAAAATATTGATCATGTTTTCAATATGTATTAAAGATGACAAAATATGATTGATTATGAAAAAGATGAGAGAAAAAGAACACAAATTTTTAAGAAGACAGCGAGTTAAAATACATGATTATCCTTCGAAAAAGGGGACGTATGATGGTCGCCTTATGTTAACATACTTTTTAAAATATGTTTTTTTTATAGATATCAAGGCGAATTCAACTACAGGTCGTGTCGATACTACAACAATTCAAAAGCAACAGTAAACACATTGTATTGTTAGTGTTTACGGCTCGAAATGTCAATGCCATTCCTAACACGCCTCACAGAAAAAAAATAAAAGTTGATTTCAATTAAAAATTTGTGATATTAATTAAAAAATTAATTAAATTTGCACCAGTAAACAAATTAATAGTATCAATTAAACCAGTTAATAATATTAATTAAACATTTAATTCACTTGATTAAACGCTTAATTCACTTGATTAAATTTTTAATTAAAACTGATTATATTTTTGATTAATGCTTTAATTGGTGAACAATTTTGGATAAATTTTTGCTCAAGAACAAAACGTTTCCCCAGTTTTACACTAAAGATAAATATCTCAGCATGTTGGCAATAACTTCGGCACAATAACAGAGCAATATTTATGTTAATTCATAATTTGAAAAAAATCAAGGAAGTGTAAAAAATTAATATAAATTTAAATAATAAAGATCGAATAAGAAAAAAATTATATTAATAAAAACAATTTTGCAATTTTATTTTAGTGTTAATTTAATTCTTTAATTCATTTAATTAAAGTCATTTACTTCAATTATAATTTGCTACCATTTCACAAATTTAATTTCTTTCCCACACAATTTATTTTTTTATTTTTTCATTTTGTGATTCTTTTTTTTTCAATTGACAACCAAATTTGACGTTTTATGTTAGCTATAATTGTCAACAAAAATGGACTAACAGTTATTGCAACATAAATTTCCGGCAATAAATATGTATGTACAAAAAATTGCTGTCTACATTAAAGATAACATAATGGCAATACTGCAGTGATATTAGACATCGTGGTGTAAACAATTTTTTTAACATCGCGGTTTCAACAAAAACAAAACATCGACAATAGCAGTCTTCACTATCCAAATTCTTGTGTATACAAGAAATTGTTTGTTGTTTTAACATAGCGATGGCTAGTCAAGACAGCATGTAACAAAACACTAACAGAAGGCGTTTCGACACCACCTGTAGTTGAATTCGCCTTAATAAATATCTTCTGCAGAAACTTATTTCTCGAAAATATATATTTTTTTAACTGGAACTTTTGGCAACGTTCAATAACCACACCAACAATCTTCATTTATTTTTTATATTCAAAATCGATCTCTTGAAAAATTATCACCTTGTTTTATAAATAAATTTTTTTTTTATATATTTTTGATTAATCTATCCTTGTTTTAATCTTGCAAATAGTATAAAAAATAAATAATAAGAATCTAACGTCTCAATGCGATCTTTGGGAAACTTTGACCCTTTGCAAAATACTTGATTAGAAGTTTTTACATGATAAAGAAAGAAATACAGACAACGTAAATTCTCTTTATGTACGAAATAAATTCATTGCAAGTACGTCAATGTTTGTGTATGTATAAATTTATGTAACTTAAAATTTATTTATGTTTGTATGCATGTTTGTGCTAATTAATAATTTTTTCTTTGCATCTTTAATTAGAAAAAAAAAAATAATAGTAATAAAAACAACAACAAAAACTTAATACTGCATGTCTATTATCTCTCTTCTAAGTCGTGGAAATTTTCAAGGTCACAAATAGTTGGAATTACATTCAGAAAATGTAAATTCAAAATACATCTTTTGCCACTGTGCACAACTTTAATAACATACACAAATTTTATTTGAAAAATATACTCGCAAATGTAAAATCAACTAAATATTCTTGAATAAAGATCTCGAATGAAAGAGAAAATTTTGTAGGAATTAAGAGAAACTACAGAGATTATTTTTAGAGAACAAAGTTTAAATTATTTTTGCTGAAATTCTTGGATTTTTTTTTTTAAACTTTAAAATTGAATTGAAGAACGAATTTTATGAAATTGTTATAAAAATTAATTAAGGCATTTCACTTTCTGGAAGACCAATTTGTTTTCTTCCTGTTCAAAATGTTGTAAAATTTTTGTAATATTTTAAGCGAACCCAGATATCTGGTATATATATATTATAGCTTAATGCTTCTGGTTTTCATTGGACAGTTATTACGAATGATTTTGCAATTTGTTTATATAAAATTTGAGTGCGACTGTTTGACGAAAGAGAAACACGATAAGAAAAACACTGATGATCGTAAATTACAAAAACGCCTTTGTGTTGTTTTTGCTGCTGCTACTGTTTTTGACAATTTTTTTTTTTCTTAGAATGGAGAAAATCGTTTAAAACGTTCTCTGGAAAGGGGGTTAGGGGAATAGTAGACTAGATGTAAAGCAATTGTTTAAGGGGTGGGTTGTTTTAGATGGTTGGCTTATTTGCATTTTTAGCGTTTGTTTTTGAGATTGCTGTATATGGCCTTTTGCTTCTTATGGACATTCTAAGGTTTTTTGTTTCTTTTTAGTGTAAAGTTTTAATCAGTTGAGAAAAAATAAAATTATAATAGTTTAGAGAGAAAAATCTAACTATTAAAGAAAACAAACAAACAAACAACTCATTGTTAGAGAATGAATTTAGAAAATATTAGAAAAAAATGGCATTAAATTAAACACGCGAATGTTAAATAAAAAAAAAACTTTTAGGAGGTTAATATACAAATGTGTAAAAAGCAGGGACTGGAAATAACGATTATTTTTTAAAATTGAAACTATAAAAATCATACTAAGAGGGAAGTTCCATGTGCACAAGGAGTACAGCAAAAAAATCCCTGTTACATGGACTACTATTAGATGGATTAATTTTTATATTTTTAAGTTTTATTAAGAAACTCAACTTTACCGATTAATATATTTATTTTAAAATATGATTTTTTGGTTAGAAATTAATGTGCAATACAAGTGTTTCAACGTGTGGTAAAATTTATATGAAAAGCATTCAGTTTTTTGAGTGAAATAAAAAGTTTTTTCCTTTAATTTATGTTTCTAAATAACAGACAAGCGATTGTGTAGTAAAATGTATATGAAAATAACTCAAAAAAATGTGTACTTGTCTGTCATTTGGAAACAGCACATTAATTTGTTTGCTTGGAAAAAAGTAATTTTAAATTGAATAAGGTATAAAAAAAATAAATTTAATTTAACAAACAAGAGTTAAAGCAAGGACTGTGGGGCTAAATTCGCTCCTAAAACGGTTAATATTAATTTTAGCTCAAAAAAAAAAAAATAAAATTTAAAAAGTAACTGTAATTTTCTAATTAAAAAAATATAACTTAAAATCAAATTTTTATTTTCTAAGCAAAAACTAAAACTAAAAAAACAGTGTTCGAAAATAAACATTAATGTGCTGTTTTTACAACACAAGTGATTTAACGTGTAGTAAAATTTATATGAAAAGCACTCAGTTTTTTGAGTGTTTTTCATATAAATTTTCCTACGCGTTCAGTCACTTGTGTTATAAAAACAGCACATAAATACCGCTCTTTAGTGTTCGGTTCGGTAGATTTGTGGAAAACAGAAACTTTAATAGGGTTTGTGTAGTAAATTATTTTAAAAAAATAATCTTCGAGCACAAAAAAAAACTGTACTTTTCCAACTCAACAAAAAGATGAGAAGAATTGATTGCGTTCTGTTTAAAAAAACACACAAACTTTGTTATGTTCGATTCTGCACATTAATGTTCCTTCGTTTCAGTTGGGCTTAGCACTTTTTTATAAAAAATAAATACATATGCGAAAAAAACCAAAAAGCCAGCAAAAAAACTGAACACAAACACAACATGAACAGAATACACACACAAGCTATTTGTGCTGTGGCTAAATTGTTTGCATGCTCATTTCTTTATCAATGTAAAAAAGAAAATATAATGTATGTCTACAGCACCACTACAATTGTTCTGTTTTATAACGAAGAACAGAACACTAAATAACATTCGTTACTTTCTTGAAAATAGTTACGAACGGTATTAAGGATTGTTGTGTGAGTGTGTGTTTATTTTCGAACACTGCTCAAAAATAATTTTTATTTCCTGAGGGATAAATAAAACTCAAGAATAGTTTTTATTTGCTGGAAAACACTTTAGTTCGCTTTAACCAGTAACAGATAGTTTTATTATAAGAACATTTGATCAGTCATAGCTTCATAAGAGTAGAAACCACGCTGTAAAGATCGGTCCACACTTTAGAACGCGAAAAACCGTAGCAAATTAAGTTATTGTAGTAAATTTTTTGGTCTGTCACAGTTTCACATGACTAGAAATCGCACTGCTAAATTTCGTAAAAATCGGTTATATAAAACCCACTCTCGAAAAATACTTTAGTACGCAAAAAAACGTAACGAATAATGCTCTTGTAATAGATTTTAATCTGCCAAAGCTTTATATGACTCGAATATAGCACCCTAACTTGTTTTGTAATAAGCCAGTTTCTGTGCAAAACGTGCCTTTCCGGTTTAAAACCAGTGTTTGCGTAAATAAATATAAATTTTGAAAGGTAGTTTTCCAAAATCTTAAAGAATGGTTTTTAAGTCGCATAATTTCTAACTTGACTTAAGAAAAAGAACAATAAAAAAATACCACAATTTTTTCAATTTAATTTAATATTAATTTTTATTTAGAAAATAAGTCAGCCACCATCGTAACAACAAGTATGTACATCGTTTAAGCGTTTGAACATTTTTCAAACAAATTAGCATTTAAGTCACATGCTTTAAATGTTGTAAAATAGATGTGTGTGTTTTGTGTCGGTTGGCTGACTTTGAATCTACGAGTATCTGATTGGCAGACAGACAGACAGACGGACAAACAGGCAGTCGGGCTATTTGTTTGTTTGTCTGGTGTTTAGTTGGCTAGAGTTGACCTTCACCTAAAAGCCACCATAAAACATAAAATGAATTTGTAGCAAAAATGGTCATCATGTTGTTTGTGCTAACGTATGAGTTCTTGGACAGACAAGTCCACATATCTACTCGTTCTTAGATCGACAGGTCCATACTTTTAAGACTATATAGATACTGGCACAAACATCTATCTAATTATACTCATATATAGCTATTAGAGAGTTTTATACATAAACGATTGGTCAGCTTATTTATTTGTATTCCCCCAGTGGCCAATATGTATGTATAATGAATGAATGAATGCTGCTTCTCATGTTTGTTCTGTCTTAATGTTTGTATTGGCAGTCAGTCAATTGTGTTAAGTGGCATGTTTAAGGTAAAACTTTGTATGATTTACACATTTTTTTTTTTTTGTTCGTTTTGTTGTTCGTGTTGAAGAAACATTTAATGACAAATTTAGTCAAAATTGATCTGTTGCTTGTTGTAATTTTGACTACCAAAAGTAATTAGCACTTTGTTGTCTTAATTATATGACAGTTGCTACTGCCTACAGTGGGCTGAGATGAGAAATGGTCGTAATGAATTGAAAATAATAAAATATGGAAAAGTACTTTTTTGAAAAGTTGCCTTTTCAGAATGAATATTATATTTTCATATTATATCAGAAAGGAGTCCCGGAAACAATAATAGACGTAATCCAACTTCTCTACACCAATGCCGAAAACGAAGTACAATACAAGAGTCAAACATTAGACAACTTTACTATTGATGTTGGAATATGCTAGGGATGTGTCCTATTGCCATTCCTCTTCTTGCTTATTTTGAATGATGTCATGATAGAAGCAAACATCGACGCTGCAAACGGTGTTTAGTAGACACCCTTCCGGCAACTAAATGATCCGGACTACGCCGACGATAAATGTCCACTATCAGTCTCAGTCTCTAAGGGCTCGTTGGTTGTGGAAACACTCTGCTGCCTAGGTTGCACAATTACCAAAAAAAGCGGTGCAAATGAAGATGTAGATTAACACCTTAACAAGACTTGTCAAGTCATGTACTCTTTGAGGGATGTGCGGAAGTCTTCTGACTTACCAAGAAAACTAAAATCACAAATCGTCAATAGACGTATAATTTAAGACGTAGATGCTTTTGGCCAAACACCATTACAAACTTAGATTTAAGCCTAGTACTCTGTTCAAATTTGTGAAAAATGTGAGCAACATTAACTATTTCACACGAAATTTTGATATGTATCAATGTTACCTATCATGCGAGTTTGTACAATATGACGTTTTTATTCCTGCAACATTGTTTTGCGTATGTAAACAAACCCCACATGTATTTAAGTAAAATAATTTAATAATAAATTTAATAAAAAAAAGAAAGTAAATATGGATAAAAAACTATTACCGGTTGTGTTATTTTAAATTTTTATCTCTTAATTAAAAATCAGTTCATACTTTTTTGCTTTTCCTTAAAATTCCACGTGAAATAAGTGCAGCTGACATAATTTCGCAGTTGTAAAAAAATGTTGCCAGAAACATTTCGGAACTTTTTCACAAAATGAACAGAGTACAACTCTATCAACATTATGTCATAGATATTCCGCACAAGTTTTTTTCATGTGCGTTTTGACAGCATTTTACCTGAAATGTTGAACATAGTACTAGGCTTTACTTTGCACAACCAACTAATACCCAGTCTGAGACGACATTCTCAAAAGGAAGATTTAATAGATTGGACATACTCTGATATTCAACAAGGCGATAGCAAAGGCATCATTGCAATATAACCCCAGAGGCTCTCGCCGCCAAGTACGTCCAATATAATTTTAATGCAAGTTTTTTTATTTTTTTGCTAAAAAGAATCCCAATTTCCGTTTTAGAGCAAAAATAATTTTTTTTTAAAGTACCTTTTTATAATATCATAATAAGTTACATTGTTATATAAATAAAAACCCTGCATAGAAATTATATTTTATAAAAAAAGTACCTCTTTTAAAAAGTACCTCTTTTAACAAGTACCTCTTTTAAAAATTACCTCTTTTAAAAAGTGCCGCTTTTTAAAAGTACCTTATTTGAAAAAAAGTATTTGTATACAAAATATATTTGCTTTTATAAATAAGTATCTTTTAAAACCCCGTATATTTTACCAAAAAAAAAAATATGCTTTACATTAAAATAGCATTTATAAAAAAGCTTGTTTTGTAAAAAATAATTTAAAAAAAAAGTTATTATTATAACAAAGTACTTTTTATGAAACATTCTTTTTAATAAAAGTATTATTTAGAAAATAGTAAACTTTTATGAATAGTACCTTTTATAAAGAAAATAATTCTTTTATTTAGGCGCACATATATGTTAATTTAAAAAGGTACTTTTTATAAATTTAAAAAAAAAGATTATTTTTTTAAAGTAAAGCATTTTTTTTATTTTCCATATTTTTTTAACGCTTTATTAAAAAACTAAAAAAGTACCTTTTTATAAAATAGTAAATTTTTATAAAAAAAAGTCCCTTTTCATGTGAGTTTTACCAAAAAAAAAAAAAGAAAAAAAGTGTAATCGATCAAGCCCGACATTTCGATACTCAACAGCAAAGTATATAAAAAAAGGTCGACGGACATCATTAAATCGATTAAGAAAGTTATTCTGAGTAGGAATGGGCAAAAAATATCGATATATCAAAATATCGATATTTAAAAAAAAGATAATCGATATATATCGCCGATATTTAAAATACCGCTGTATCGATATTGAAATACGACTATCGAATTCGATATTTTTTAAAGTCAGTCTTCATTAAAAACTCAAAATTATAGCCGTTTTTCAAACAATATGTTTTTTTTTAATAATTGGCATCACTGCAAGCATCGTATGTTTTTTAAACTAATATGAAGATCTAAAATGATTGGCATTTATAAGAAGCAGTACCGGATACAAGAATCAGATTGACAGGAGAGCACATAAAACAGAGAGTGCTCTTGATATCCATATCTGATGATTACTGGTTTGACTTAAACAATCAAAAACATTTGTAGTTAAAGTTGGTACTTTTGGGGTGCAATTCAAATTTTAAGGTAAGTTGGTACTTCCATGACTTATTTACTTCCATTTAAATTTTTCGTAATTAATTTTTTTAGATTTCATCTGTGTTTTTTGTATTCTTCCCTTTTGTTTTTGTTATAATTTAATTTTTTGTTTTGATTGAATTTGTTGTTCTTATTATTTTTTAAAATAAAATGAAACAATAAAAAGTAACAATGTAATTACATATAATATGTTTGTTCATAAATATGTTTGTACAAAGGTATATTAAATTTTTTAATTTGGTAATATTTTTGAAATAATTAATATCGATACTCTTAAAAAATATCGATTCGATATATTTATTCAATTTGCCCATCCCTAATTCTGAGTCAAATGCATAATATCTTCTACACTATTGTGGGGTGGGTATAATTATCTTTCAAAAAAATAAGATTTGACGAAAGAGAACTTTTGAGAACAGAACCTTTTTAAGAAAAAAACCAAATATTTTAGAAAAACGTCATATCTGCAAGCACTAAGATGTCATGATGACGTTACTCTCGGAATTTGATACGAGTGTTTTTATTTTAGAATAAATTAACCTTGGAAGTCTTAAAGACAACAATGTAGAACTATTAGTTGTTTTGTGCTGTTTTCTTAATTCCAAATCGATCTTTTCTTTTAGTACGTGTCTGCCTTTTTTTTTGTTGACCATCCCCACCTACACACAACAAACAAAACAAATGTTTCAAATTAATATTTTTCTGTTTTTTTATGCTTCGCATTCAATGGCAGCCGTTTTAAACTTTTGGTCTCGAACAGGCAGACAGACAGACAAACAGAAAGAGGTACCTGACTGTTCTTTTTTTAATTATTTATCCATACAGCGTGTTTGCACATGTCTTTGCCTGAATTATTAATCCAGTGTGACCATAAATTTTAGTGCTGCTTTGGAATTATTTCGATTTCTTTTGTTTGGGGCATTTTTGCTGCTTTGTGCTTGTTTTGTGTTTCTCAAGAATAATTTGCATATTTAATGATTTTATCCAACATTTTGTGCATTTTGATCTTTTCTTATAATTTTTTTTAAGTATTTTTTTTTTTTTTGTTTTTATTTTTATTTTAATTTCGATTTTGATTTTTGATTTTGATTTATAAATCGAATGGCATAATTATTCATTCAAATGGCGCCCACAACATTGTTCAACATGACACATCATCAATGATGACACTTTTATTGGTGTTGTTCTCTCGTCTTTTAATCATTAAAACAAATTCATGTTGGATTAAAACGAAAAACAAATGATTAATTATACTAAATAATTTATTTGTTTGCAACAAAAACTCATATATGAACATTTGATTAAGATAAGAAATATAATTTGTTAAACAAATTATACTTAAAAATGGTCGGTTTAATAAATAAATTCTGTTCAATCCACATTGCATTCCAGTCAAGTAAATTCTAAATGATATTTTTTAACATTAAGAACATAAGCCGTATAAAGATTTGATCATCAAAAATGTATGATATTTGTGCTAATATGGAAAAATTGCTTAAGTCGAATATTGTGGTATTGAAGTTTTATTCAAAAAGTTTTTGCTTTTAGTCTGTATGTTATTGTATTAGAAACAACTTAAATAAATATTAAAGATTTTACACCTTTTCTAATTGTAATATGCAACTCAATTTTGTCTTATGTCGACTTAAGCTACTCTTCCATATGACCACATATTAAATGGCTTCGATGATTTAAAAGACACTGGAAACATCTTTTAAAACTAAAAAAAACTAGTCTCCTAAAGCTAAAATTTTTAAAATCCTTATAAACTTTTCTTCTTCTTAAAAAGAAAATTAAAAAAGGAATGTCCCTTTTTGAAAAAAAAATACGGACATTAAAAAATACTAATGTTCGCCTAATGGTCAAAATTCGACCATACATTTTTATGTACATATGAAAATACATAGTACATCTAAGTATTTATGAATTTACATGTTTCGAGCATTTATTTTTTCCATCTTAGTGGATCGATTTGGCGTGGGACTAACCTCCGGTTCATATTTCATCTTCCTCGTAAGTTAATTTAATTTTGTAAGTTCAATATAGAAAATATCAGAAAATATCAATTAAAAAACAAAAAGGTATCAAAAAATCTACTTTATAGATTGTCATCCACTCAGAACATTGCATGTTAAATTTTATTTTTCAATGCCTAATATTAACGAAAATCAATCAAAATATTAACAAAAATTCAAAAAGTACCAGAAGAAAAACCAAATTACCAACATTTTTCATCTTATAGGTTTTTATGCACTCAGGACTATTATGTTTCTAAGTTAAATATTATGGAAAATTCAAAAATTATCACATTCAGCTCGGAAAAGTAAAAGAAAGAAATTTAATTTCACGTATGTATATAGTCGAATTATATGAATGAGTGCCCCGGTAGGCTAGCTAGTAGTGAGCTAGTCTATAAGCCCCGGGGTTGCGGGTTCGATTCCCGCCTGAGACTCTTCTTTCCTGCAGACAAGCGTAGAGCTTCGCGGGGATTTGCATAGAGAATTAAAAAAAAAATAAAAAACAAAAAAAAAATTATTCGAAAACCGGTTTCTAAAAAATGTCGAATAATCGAGCACCCTTATTATTTTTATTATTTGATAATTGAAAAAGACATATTTTGTATTTACATATGTGTTAGTAGTAAATTTAAGCGCTTATTTCTCCGAAAATATTGAACAAATTTTATTAAAATATATATTGTGCACTTCTGTAAGTAAATATCTTTCAAATAGTGTGTGTTTTTTTTCAAATCGGTTGATATACAGAGGAGGAAAGTGTTCTTAACTATTATTATTATTATTATTATAGGTTTTTGTACAATTTTGTTGGATAAATTTGTTAAATATTGTTGATAATAATCTAAGAAATGTTTAGGAACTTCAATGATGATAAAAATACACTTTCAAAACAACATTTAAAAAAATCTTAAAGAAGTACTTATTCCAAAATTGACGACAATTCCATCTTATTTTAAAAATTTCTTTATCAAAAATGCACAGCGACAAAACAAAAAAAAAATGCTTAAACTAAAAAAACAAACATCATTTTGCTAAAAGCGCCTTATCGAAAATAAGAACTTTTTAAAAAGGAGTAATTTTATAATTGATGTAACAAATGGATTATCGATACCAATATATCGGCGATATTTTGGGATTGCCGTTATACAATTTACGAACTTTAAATACAACTCTTATAGCCTATTTCCGATGTGCGAAAGAATTCTTTCTTTCGAATAATTACATTTAAAACAAAAACAAATTCAAAAAATGTTGTTCTTGTTTTCAATGTATTTGTACGAAAGAAAGAATTCTTTCGCACATCGGAAATAGGCAGTTATACTTGCATGGTTAATTTTATGTTTCTAAAGCTACGGTCACACTTATTAAATATTTGATCAAATAAGCGTAACCCCTACTTTTGTTAAAAGTTAGTGAGATTTAAAATTGTCTTAATATTACAAAATAAACTAATTATACTACTAGACATAGCAAAAAACATGTTTTTTTGTAAGATGTGGTATTTTAATCAAAATAAATATTGATTTTAAGCGAAATGATTTTTTAGTACCAGCTAAAGAGCAAAAAAGTTCCCTTTTGTAGATTCCATCCACTCGGGACATTGCCTGTTTAATTTAATGTTTCAAGGTCCAATATTAACGAAAATTAAAAAAGTACCCGTTAAAGAACAAAAAGTACCAAAAAGCTACGCTTAAGGCCGTGTCAGATAAAACTTTTGCTTCGCGTTGCGTTACATATACTTTGACAGAAAAACGTAAAGCAAAAAGTGTATGTCACAATAAAAACTTTGACAACACTCACACATTGTGTGTTAAAAAGAAAATAAACAAAAAAATTATACTAGAAGATTGTCAAAGCGCGCAAAAAGATGAGAGTTGCATAACTTTTCGCTTCGCTTTGCGTTAAAAGCAGTTTATGTGACAAGTGCCATATAAACATGTACATTTAACTCAAATGTCAAAGCGTATATGTAACGCAACGCGAAGCAAAAGTTTTATCTGACACGGCCTTTACAGTTTCTCATCCACTCAATACATTGCATGTTAAATTTTATGTTTTTAGGTTCAATATAAATAAAAATTAAAAGTAACAGTTAGAGAACGAAAAAATAAGGACCAAAAATTTTCCCTCTTAAATATTCTAATCCAGTCGCGACATTGCATGTTTTATTTTATGTTTCTAGGTTAAATACTACGGAAAAATCAAAAAGTACGAAAAGAACAAAAAAAGTACCAAAAAGCCCCACTTACAGATTCTCATTCATACATGACCTAGCATGTTTAATTTAATGTTTCTAGGTCCAATATTAACGAAAATTAAGAAAAGCCACTAAGTGTATTCTTTAAAAAAAAAGTACTTTTTAGCCATAAGCCCCCATTTTCACGAACGATATAATTCTTATTCGCTTTACAGTTTTATTTGGCTTAATATCTTTAGTTTATCTAAAATGTTTGGATGAAGTTTCCTGACGAATCTGAGTTTCCTGACGGCCTAAGCAACCAGTGAAATGCGCATAGGAATAGCTTACCCCATCAACAATAAATTTCAGTTTATCAATAGTATGAAATGGGAATTTAGCACATTTAAACGAAACTTCTTTAATAGAGGTTGTTTTGTATGTGTTGTTTTCGGAAATCTTTTTAACAAAGTTAACAGTATTAAAGGACTATTTAATGTTCTATACATTCCATCTAATGGCTTCTTATTTAAGATTCCCATAATATCCGCGCAGTAAGCACATTTTGTCGCAAAAACTACTATTTAAAAAGTACTATTAAAAAGTTTTTGCATACAAGCATCGATTTGCAAAAAAGTATATATTACAAAATAACTCATTTATTATAGAAGAAAAGTACCACAAATGTAGCTTTAATAAGAATCTTTTTTGCCAAAAAGTACCATTTTATAAAAAAAGTTAAGGTTATTTCTATTCATAAAATCTTTTGAAAAAAAATTCTGACAATAGAAAAAAAAACAATTGAACAATATCTATGCATTTCACCTAATGGCTTCTTGATTTTAGATTTCTATAGCTTCCCTGTAGTCATAATTGCATGCAGTCTTTGTATAGTCATGACAAATAAAAAAAATACCCGCGTCAATAGACAAACGATTTCTCGATTCTAAGCACGTTCTATCATACCAGAAGAAAAAAAGAAGCAACTTATACATGGACTGCCCTGAATGACTGACTGGCTGCAAGACGGAATATTTCATAAGAACAAATGTGTTGTTAATGTCTAGTCAATATTCAGAATACAGAATACCCAGGCAGTCAGCCAGTCAGTCAGCTACTGTGTAAATAGTTGGCCACTGAAGTCTCAAAAGGAATACAGAAAACCAACAATAACAAAAAGTCTTTTTTTAAAGATAAAAACGTAAATTTATACGAAAAAAACTATACAAAATAAATTATAAGATATAACAATAAGAGTCATCTTTGTTATGGTGATTTGATAATGGGCTTTGATGGCGATGATGTTGATGTTCATGATGATGAAAATGATGAATAGTCCCGATACCGCCGTCAATAATTAATATGCCATGCAAGAAATTTATTATTATTATTATTAATAAAGACGAGTGCGAATTGTCTTGGGTATTTAAAGCTCAGAATTGTTCATACTATTAACACACCCAATAAATAGTAAATAAAGCAACAACAAACAGTAAGACGATGAGCAGAGGTAACCACAATAACAATAACAACTAATAAAGCTGCAAAGAATTTGCATGCGGATTACAGATTGCAGAATTGCATTTGCCAAATGCATAAATTATTTTAAAATACTTTTTTTTATTTATTCCCCATCTCCTTTTTGAAAAGCAGCATACATACATACATGGTTGCTAAAGCAAAAGATGGCAGCAACAAAGTTAAGAATTACATTCCATATTCAACAAATATGCCATCAAAATGCAAACAATCAACGACAGACAGTCCATCATAAAGTGGCGAATGGACGGACAGACAATCATTTATTCAATCTCATCACATGTATTGATTTATAACGACTAACGTTTCCAACCATTAATGCCAACAAAGAAGCCAACCAATCGGCACTCATACGTTGAAAATGATATTAATTGTTGTTGGCAACAAATTTATTTATACATAAATAATTCAAAAACTCATAAACACACAGACATCATCATACAAATTTATTTAAAAAGGCTCACGACAATTAAAAGTCAACCAAAAGTCCAGAAAAGTGTTGTGCAGTCGTACTGATATTTTATAAATCGTGGTATGCGCCATATCGCTCCATTCCACTGCAGCCAGCTACTCGGCGGCGCATTAGCAGTCAGTCCAGTTAATCATCAGTATCGGTAGTAGTAGTAGTAAAGAACGGGGAAATTTATTAAACAAATTATTCGTACCAACGACAATTTATTCAAAATATGGCTTATGAAATTTTTACAGGATTCATGAGTCAAAGACGACTTTATATATACGCTATAGGTAAACAAGAAAGAAGGTAAAGTCGGTTAAGCTCGACCATATGAAACCCTAAACCACAGTACTTAAAAATAAAATATGGACCCTCCAGAACAAAACTATGTTATAAGATTAAGAGTCATGTTAAAGTTCTTTTTGTCGAATAATCTCTTGATATCTTCAATTAGAACCTATGTACCAAATTTAATCAAATTATCGTGACAAAATAGCCGGACGGATGGACGGATATCATTTGATCGATTCAAAAAGTGATTCTAAGTCGATCGGTATACTTAAAGGTGAACCTAGGACTAATATTTTAAGGTCTTACATTAGCAGAAACTTCTAATACCCTCTCCCCTATTGTAATGTGGGAATATAAAGTGGGGTATCCGAGTTTCATTAGAACCACGAACCCACACTTGAAACGTCGAATCGCCTCAACGACCAATTTAAATTCAGACAAGGTTTCGTTTAAATGTGCTAAATTCCCATTTGATACTATTGATAAACTGAAATTTATTGTTGATGCTGATATGCTATTCCTATGCGCATTTCACTGGTTGCTTAAGCCAGATCAACAGGAAACTTCATCTAAAGATTTTAGAAAAACTAAAGATATTATCCGATAAAACTGTTAAGCGAATAAGAATTATAAGCAACAGTTTTACTTGTAACAATATCAAAGCTTAAACAAAAACAACAACAATAAACAGTGAGTTTATCTTTTTTTACAGTCCCGACTGAAATGGTTGAGTGGATAAAGAAAAACAAAAATAAAGACAAATTACTTAATTTTATTTTGCCAGTTCAGTTTTATTTACACTGCCACATGCATATTAGTTATCAAAGTTTTTCTTGGGAGTTAAAAATTAATTAACAGGGTTTCGTTTAAATGTGCTTAATTCAGATTTCATATAATTAAGTTCAGACAGTTGAAAATATCAAAGTATACTGATATCCGAATATATATCCTAATTGGCCGATTAAAAAGTAAAGAAGTGCGATATTTTGATGCTATAGTTATATGCTATGGGCTTTTCAACTTTGATTGACCAATTATTTCATGTCAATTAAACAATTCCCACAGAATATAAAATCAGTGACCGTAGAATTGGTCACTTCAAATTTAAAAAAAAATGCTTTGAAAGAAAAAAATTTAGCTTCTAAGAAAACATTCAGGTATGTGATAGAAATCGATTTTAAAAACAAAACGATTTAAAACAGGGGGCTTATTCTGGCAGTCGTTATCGAATACTTATTCGATTCGAAAGCAATTTTATTTCATATTCTTTCAGTCGATGTTGAACGAATCGTAATTTTTTTTCAATGTTGTGAAAAATTAAATAAATCCTTGACAATTATTTCGATTCGTTTAGTAACGGCTAAAAGAATTAAATATAGAATTGCTTTCGAATCGAAAAAGTATTCGATTGCGACTGCCAGAATCAGCCCCCAAGTTATTTAGATTTCAGTATCTTTAAAAATTGATTTCCAACACATTTTTCTCTACATATATTTAAATTAAATTTTAAATTTTATATCATATATGATGTACATAGTTTAATTAAACTCTATTTTAAATAAAAAAATAAGACTTTGATTTAGAAATGGATTTTAAAATGGCTCGAAATTCATCACATCTTTTAAAAACAATCGTTTCGAAATCGAAACATTTTTATCAAAAACCTGATTAACTATTTGAAAAAAAGCTGTTAATACCAAAAAGAAGTTGAATTAAAAAAATTTACGATTAATACGATTTCTGTATGACGTGCTAAATTCCCAATTTTCCATATTTGATAAATACACTGAAATTTATTGTTGAGGGAAAGCTAGCTTCTATGCGCATTTCACTGGTTGCTTAGGCCAGCTCATTTACGTTGTTAAGTCCCGAACGTTCAGCCCTAATATAGATGTAAATAAGTTTGCTATAAGTCGGAAAAATATCAGTAAAAAGTTAAACGATAAAACAAATGTAAGAAAAGATAAACTCACTGTTTGTTGTTGGTGTTTTGTTTAAGCTTTGATATTGTTGCAAGTAAGACTTTGAGTGTTTATAATTCTCAATCACTTTAAGGTTTTATTTGTATAATATTTTTAGCTTTTCTAAAATCTTTGGAAAAGGTTTCCTGATGATCTGGCCTAAGCAACCAATAAAATGCGCATAGATGCTAGCTTTCCCTCAACAATAAATTTAAGTGTATTTATCAAATACTGAGAATTTAGCTCGTCATAAAGAAATCTAATTAATAATAAATTTTGTATTACCAAAAAAAATTTTGATAAATTAACTAGTCTGGGTAAGTTTGTCATTACGTTCAGGGCTGTCAGATATGGCGATTTCTCCCAAAACGTGGCGATTTTTAACCGTGTTTGGCTGTGGAATTTTCCATTTGGCGATTTTCGATATAACTGGCGATTTACTTGGCTATTTTTACCATTTATATTATTTCAACGATTTTTTTAACAGTTTGTAATTTTTTGTTATCATTACTAAATAAACAAAATCTGGCAACTTTTTTCAAATGATTTTTGTTTTGTTATCATTTTAAGTGGATTTTATTATCATTCACTATTTAATTCTAATAGTATGCATGCAGGTCAAAACACCAGTAATGAAAACAATGAGGGTGAAGTGTACGATCTTATAGTCTTGTGTACTTAATTTTAGTTTTTTATCAGAATATATGATCACCATTTTATGTTAAAAAACAAATAACAGAAACTAAACA
Organism: Pollenia griseotomentosa; assembly: GCA_963931875.1. Lineage (NCBI taxonomy): Eukaryota > Metazoa > Arthropoda > Insecta > Diptera > Polleniidae > Pollenia > Pollenia griseotomentosa. The sequence continues at coordinate 16,535,494 of OZ007561.1, forward strand.
AAATTTACTTTCGGCGACTTTTTTGTATTTCTTCTCAGTTTTTGACTGAAATATTATACAAGCTTTTTTTTGTATGCAAAATTTTATTAAAAAAAAAAATGTTACGAAAGCTGAACAAAATTGGCGTTTGGCGATTTCTGACATCCGGCTTGGCGATGGAGCTCAAAAAAATCGGAAAACCCTGATTCCGTTAGTAATTTTGATCTAAAACCCTTCTGTGTATATATATTCTCGGTCCTTATGAGTAGCAAAGTTGATTAAACAATTTCCTTCTCTCTCCGTTTGACCGTCGGTCCGTGTGGCCGTTGAAATGGTTTTTTCGAAGAACCCAGAAATGATAAGGACTAGGTTCTTATATATTAATATCACATATAGCTATTTGCCTTATCGGTTCAAAAATGGCTGAGAAATGGGCAAAAATCACGACTGCCTCTAGTTTTACCATAAATCCCGTTGTTTTAGTTATTTTTTTAATTTTGTTTAATGTATATCTGGAGAACAGCGAGAGTCAAAGTTTCCAAATAAGGCACAAGCATCTTAGATATCAATAGACAATATCCGACAAAATGTGGGTGGTGTTGGAAAAGTGGGCGTGTCACTTTTCATACAAAGACATTATAGACTTCTGTTTATCTGGATAACGGCGAGAGTCAAAGTTTCCAAATAAGGTACAAGAAACTTAGGTATCAATAGACAATATCCGACAAAATATGGTCGGGAGTGGAGAGGTGGGCGTGGCACAAAAAAGATTATTTATATCTTAAGAACGGTAAAGTTAAAATTGTCAAAATTTTGTACACAAAGCTGGGTTATGAACACACCAAATAAAGCATTAATCAACAATAAACTCAGTTTTAATTAAAAATTTAATCAACTGAATTCAAAGTTTTATCAAGTAAATAATTGATACTATTAAGTTGTTTACTTATTTACTGATTCGGCACAGCCGAACATAGCACTCTTACTTTTTTTCATTAAAATTAAAGTTTCTGTGATATTTTTTACAATTTCATGCTTTATCGGGCTTTAAAAATCCCTCAAGTAAAAAAGTAAAATTGGTGCATGTTATTTTTAAAATATTTAAAATTATGTAAATAGCAATTTGGCATCACCAAGTTAAAAATGAATAAAATTTAACATACGCCGTTATTCAAGAAAACCATAGATATGTATAACGATGTATGTATGCCCCTTATAGCCCAAGATAATAATAAACTTTAAATTATTTAATAAGCTTCCATGCATTTATATTTTGTATCACAAACTTAATATCTGTGACAGCCGAGAGACACATTATCACTTTTGAAATCAGCCAATTCCATCCGTGTTGATGTGTATTTGATTATGTCAGTATGTTGTGGCATTAAAACGTATCCGAACATTTATTATTATTTATTTGTTACTGCTGTTGCTGCTGATGTTATTAAAGTTGTTGCTATTAGTGTCATACAAAAAGCAATAGCAACAATATTTAATCAACATCATCATGATCAACAATTTGTCATTGCCAAATGATGTTTATAAAAATGATGATGATGCACTGTCAGTTAAAAAAAAATAATAAAATTGATTGGTTGGATATTTTTGCAGCAACGAGTATCAATTTATCTAAAGTGTTGATTGCAAGTTGTTTCTTTTTTCTTAATTCTTTTTATGTAATTTAAATTATAAAATTGTTAATAATATTACAGGTAATTTCGTTTTTTTTATTTCTTCTTGATACAGGAAGAATTTATAAAGTAATTAAGTTATTGCAAACACAACATTGTTTTTTATTGCTGCAGATTTCTATGAAAAACCATTCTGTTTATAAATAAAAAACAAATTGAATTAGTTTTCAATGTTGCCAACTTTTTTTTTAATAATGACTCCGAGATTATAAATTCAATGACGAACTAAAAATTTCCTGGCAGTATGAATTTAAGATTTTGTTTATAGTAGATTTAAAAACAAATAGATACGTACATGTATGTATATTATACAAAATACAGTCGAACTTATCTATAGTGAACTTCTATACAATCAAGCTTTCCCTTTTAAAAATTGATTTAAAAAAACAGCTTTTTTGTTATTCCATCTTCTAATAAAAATTTTCCATACAGTGAATTTTTCTGTACACCGAACAAATGTTTCAAATATAAATTTGACTCTCATGAATTTCTGTTAGGGGATTTTCAAAAATGAATATAAGAACAAAAGAAAAACCATTTTGACAGCACACAGTAAATAAAAATGTCGCACCGAGTTAGCATTTATCTCAAAAAAATGTTTTAATTATTTTATAAAGTTGAAGAAGAAATAACAAAATCAAAATATAGTTAAAGGGTACTTTACACTATCGCACAAGTCTTACGTATTTTGACGATTGTTGTTGTTTTTTTAAATATTTTAAAATGGCCTGTAGAAGGGCCATTACCGACTTCTCCTCTGGCGGCAGGATTCGTATCATATGGGTGCCGGGGCTCTCGGGGATAATAGGTAACGAAAGGGCCAATGCACTCGGTATCTGGGGAAAGGAACATGAGGCAGTTAATCTGGCGAATGCGAAATCGTTTGAGACAACGAAAACGGCATTGAAGGCGCGGGAAACCCATAAGGCCAGCTGGACCGGTGGGACTGTGGGTAGGACCACTAAGATTTTGTGGGGTAACCCAGACGAGAGGAGAACAAGAAGCCTTCTCAATAGGAGTAAATCCGAGGTTAGTATGTAGTGCGTATCCTGACTGACTGGTCATGCAGGATTACGGGCACGACTACACCAAATTGGACGGGCGGAATCGGACGAGTGCAGAGCGTGTGTCGAGGCGAGCGACACGCTGGAACACTTTATCTTCCACTGTCAGGCCATTGTCGAGTTAAGATCCAAACACCTGAGGAGCGATCATGGACTTAGGATCCCTGGGAAACGTAGACTGGAAGACCTTAAGGAATTACGAACGGGAAACTGAGTTTCTTAACGCCGGACGTTAACTCTCCCGGAAAGGTGGTGGTATTACTACCCACCTAAATATCCATGTTCTTAAGGAGCGCATAACAAGAACAGTAGAGGCCTAGGTGTATATCACTTTGATATGGGGTTACATCTTTGATGATTCAGCCTCCTTTCGACCTAACCCTTACCCTAACCTGCCTTTGCAGAAATTTGAATGAAGCAATGCTCATAGGACAACCGCTGCTCGTTGAAGAGCGTAATCCAAACTAAAACACCTGATTATTTTAAAAATTAAGGGGAAGAGCGGGTAAATATCGAGCCATTACCTCAAAAAAGCTTAAGCGACAAAAACACACTTTTACAGGAGAAGGTTTTTTTTTATTTTATTTCCTTAAAATTTTGTATGAAGGTTGGCGTTTAAGCTAAAATTGCTAAAAAAAAAATGCTATAAAATCGTAACGGTACCTTATGTAACCATGACATTTAAGGAGATGATGCAAATGTTGCCAGTAAACTCACTTATTAAAAAAAAGCGAAAATTAAAAATGATGTCGCTTAAGCTATTTTTGCGGTAAGGGCTTGATTTAATGGTTTAATGCTTAACGGTCCAATGCCAATATATATATATTTTTTTTTTTTTGGGTTAATCGTTGCATTAGGTGTATTACTCTGTTTTATTCTGCTGAAACAGCCAAAGTCTCATTTAACAGCTTCATAATGTAAATTTTCTTAAAAGTGCCCTTATAGCCCCAAACCACAGATATAATAAAGTGATGGTCCCATGCTGATTCATTATAAGAAAGCTCGACTGTAATACAAATATTACAAATATTAATTAAATTTCTTTATTGAAAATAAAACAAAAGCATGACAAAACACATAAGAAAGTATAGTTAGGTTAAGTCCGACCATTTGATACCGTGCACCACAGTGTATTTAGACAATTTTTCGAAAGTGACTAAATCTGGAACCCCTGGGCCATAATGTACCCGAAAAAACAAAATTATGTTGTGAGGTTTAAATTACTATGAGAATTTTTTGTGTCCAATTGTGTCTAGATACAAGTATTTACATCAATATGAGATTTTTATGTCTTAAAGCGATTTCAGAGAGGATGTTTATATTTGAAAGATGTATGGGCGCTATGGTCAAATATGCACCGACATAAAAAAAAAATAGTAAGACGTTTTATGTTGCAAAAAAATATTTTTTGGCCAAATTGATTTTAATACCAACTTAATATGATAAAGAAGTTTGTATGGCGGCCATGTGAAATTATAGACCGGTTCTCATAATTTTCAATATTCATGAAATGATCTTAAAAATTGCGACTACTTTGCGCACAAAGTATACATGGACAGGCAGAACCAGCCAGCCGGACGAACAGACGGACATCGTTAGATTGACTCAGGAAATGATTCTAAGTCGATCGGTATACTAAAAGATGGGTCTAGTACAAATACATATTTGTATTTGTTACACACATCAGCACAAACGCATAATACCCCCTCCACTATTGCGGTGTGGGTATAATAGTACCCAGCGGGAAAACTCAGAAGACCTTCTTACTTTAGGCCTTTTTAAAGGCCTGCTTAAAAGATGTTTTGATTTAATTACCATTCTTATCTAACTGCTAAAGAAGGCCTCATAGAAGGCCTCGGCTCTTTCGTATAAAAGATAAGATACACCTTCCACACTAGCTTCTATGAGAAGGGAGTAACATTTTTTGTATTGTTTTTTTTGCACAGGCAAAAGCAAAATCAATTTTTTTTGGTCCCGTTACCCTTCTTATGTACCTGCTGAAGAAGCGAGAGCGGAAGGCCTTCTCCGCAATGACAACGTGTGTAAAAAAGATATGAGTATGGAATGGAGCAAGAAGGCCTTGTACATCCAAAAGAAGGGGTACAGAGGCCTTCTAGAAGGCCTTCCTACTCCTTCTTTTTCCCGCTGGGTATTACTTAATGCCTCTTAAATTGTCAATATTTTCATTGTTAACAAACTAGAGCTGTCAAAGCAAAAGTTTTTTTTTATTATTATCAGTCATACAGGTTTTTTTGTTTTTTGTTTATTATTTTAATCCCAAAATTGCATTCAATGATTAATTGATTTGATTAAAATTTATGATACATTTGATCATATCTACACACATTATGCATTTAAGAGTTAATGAGGTGTGATAAGTATGTTAATTGAAGGTTAATGCTTTATTAAATGCAAAAAAAAAAAAAAATTAAATTAAAACATATATATAAATTAACAAAGACAGTCGGTCGGACTTTAATAAAGATTTAATAGATGAAATGTAAAACAAATCTAGAAACAAGATTATGAAAGCATTTCCTTCTAATTTAATGCCAAGAAAGAAAAATAAAACAATATTATCAAAACAAATGCATTTAAAAGTGGTGGAGTAAGAATTTCAGATGTAAATACTGACATAAGACATTTACACTGACAAAGAAATTACAAAAATGTATCAGATTGCAAATTGTAGAACTCGAAATTTTTGAGAGAACTTGTTAAATAAATAAATTATTCTTTACTAATATTTTTTTATGAAAATTTGTTTGATAATCCTTTTAGTAATCAAAAATATTTTTTATGAATATTAGAGGTAAGACTTTCTTAAATAAATGCTTAAGTATTCAAACAAAACTGGGTTGAGACAAACATTTTCCATACAAATTGACAAACAGATTTGTCGTAAAAAGCCGCCGTGAATTAAAATCTATTTTATTTTGAGAACGTTTGTTCTTATGCTCTCACATATAGAATCCTCTGCGCTTTAGACGTCGCTTCTAACTAACGTAACAACGGAGGAACGGCACACAATGAACACTATAATATGGGATATTTTATCAAAAGCGAGACAATTTTATTTATTTTTTTATTTTATTTTGTAAATATATAATTTTTTTTATAATGATAAATGACACAATACAAAAAATTTTATCGAAACAAATCAAAAAACAAGCTAATAGCTTTCAATAACTCAACGTACGTTAAAAATGGCCCAACTTTAGTACTTTGCGTTAACGGAAACGTCACTGTGTGTAATTTTTTAAGTCATGGAAAAATAACCATATACGGACACCACTACGTGATAAAAGACCCAGCTTTGCCCAATGTCATGCACTTTTATATGGGCCCCCAAAGATTTGGGGCCTCGGTGTCATTTTTACAAAAAAGTGATAATTTTCTCAGGCTCATATCTTGCAAACCCTTCGGAGTTTGGACTAACTCTCTGAACATAATTGTGGCGTCCGTATATGGTTAGTTTTTTCGTGTTGCATTGTGTATTCTATGCGACTTAGCCTTTATTCGCCTAAAAATGCTACCAGAGTTCGAATAACAACAGTAAAGTACAGCAAGTAAGTGTACCAAACCGTATTTTGGCAAACATACACATTCTATACAAGAACACAAAATAATGTTTTTGTGTTTGTGAATTTGTACACAACAAAATATGGCACACAACGTTTGTGAACTGCCAAACACTAAGATAACTTTGCAATATTGTTTAAGCGTGTGTGTAATGTTTTGTTAGCGTACAAGATCTATATATTTTAGTGAACGCGTAGTGAACTTTTAGGTAACATGTTCTGGTTTTTTTTTTTTAGTGTAGGCGTAGTGAACTTTTAACTAACGTGTATTGTTTTTATTGCATGCATAGTGAACTTTAAATGTAGCTTAATTTTACTGTACATGTTTTTTCGAACTCTGAATGCTACCATACTTTCATTAAATTTCATACATTTTGTTAACAGAAAATGAAAAACAAAAGCAAATATAAAATTTAAACAAAAAAATTAGAGAACTTGAAGTTAATGCCGACGTTTTTTTAACGGGCTTTAGGATTCGTCGAGTTTTTCTAAAGTATACTTTAGAACAATGGTGTTTACATTTACATTATTTTGAATATAAGTATGGGCCTGATGTCCAATTTTCAGGATATTTATTTAAATCTATATTAAGTTAATTTTATTAAAAATTCAAATCGTATTTGAATACAGATTGATTTTTTGAGTTTTATTTGAAAAGTCTTATTTAATTAAGATAAAAGTATGTCAGCACATCTAAAAACAAAAAAATATCATACAAAAGTGTAGTTATTTAGAAGGTGGTGGATGATTTGCCTGTTGTTGTTATATTGTTGTGATATTGAGGCCACCTTGCTAACTTATTACAATAAAAACTTAAATTTAATTTTAATATACCACATCGATGAATTAAGTTTAATTTAAGTGTTTAGTAGGGTTTTTTCCCGGGAATTCCCGGGACGGGATTTTATTTCCCGTTTTCCCGGGATTTTTCTTGCGGGATCCCGGGAAATAAAAAATTCCTCATAATTTCAGAAAATAGCTATTTATACTGTGAAATTTAGTTTTCTATTCTCTAAAAATTAGCATCTGTGGATGGGTTGTGTATTAGATCACTTACAAGAAGTGAGTACATACGTAAATCAATGTCTCCTGATGCAATAAATCTACTAAAAGCAGAATGGGCAGTGCAACAGTTGATAATTATTACATTTAGTGAAGTGAAGAGTTATTAAGTACATTAATTCAAAATAAGATGCAGGCAGTAAAGTTTCATTGCCCATGAACAAGTCTTAAAAATAGGAGATACCTAAACATATCGCTCCTTTATTGCAACATAGTAATATCTACAAAAACAAACGATCTTGGCAAAATGCGATTTAAGTTTTCAAAATGTACCGACTTAAAGATATATTTTGCTATAACTTCGGTTCAGTTTGAGATATGACTAAGATGCAATGAAGGAGCGATATGTTTATGAGGTGATAAACACAAATTTTCAATTTGTGTTGATTTATATACCCGTGAAGTGCGGGGAAACTGAAATAAAATAACATTTTGGAAACTCGTGTAAGATACTACAACATACAACTTGAAACACACATTGTCCTTAAGATTACAAATGGACCTATTGAAATGAAAAGGTTTGTAAGAAGCAGTCCGGTTGTTATTTTTTCATCAACCTTGACATTCATTTGACTGACATAGACGTTGTTTATAAAAAAGAACAAATTGCTTCTGATTGTGAATCCGAAGCATTCTACAACGGTGCACTTTTAACTATTTGTCCAACCTCGGTAAAAAATGAACAAAATTTTTCGGAAACATGATAATTAGTAAATAAAATCAGGAATATACTTTTTGACGACTTACTAAGCGCTTTGAGTGTGTCAGAAAGTTATTTCCTAAGCCGTTAAAAATTTTTATATATTTCTTTAAAATATTTTATCTATTTTATTAATTTACTTTTTGATCTCATATCTTGAGTACCTTAATTTTTATTTTGTTTTTATTATTGTTTTATGAATTAAATTGTTATGTTTATGTTTATGTTATCTTTTTATCTTGTATCCAGAGCATAATAATACTGAATAAAAGCATAATAATAGGGAATAAAGGCGTGAGATAATAATAATTCAAGTTCCTATTTTAATCTTCAATTAATTTCTCAGTAAAAACTTCGCCTACAAAATAATGTGTTGAGTAATCAGAAAAACATAAGAGCACTACCTACAATTCTACTGAAAGAACCAATGAATTTTACAAGGAATGTCCCAAAATGAACGCATTCAAAAGCAAGTCATAATTTTTTTACTTTAATACATTCAGAAAAAAGTAGTTATAGAAGCTGTTATAGATGTATTTATAGAAGAAAGCTGCTAAGTAATGAGTTAAAGAAGCTAATCATTTTGAAAAAGTAAGGGAATTTTTTTCTGGGTTTTTAGTATTGAACCATTTATTTTAGTTTCTGTGTAAACAAGTTCCCTTACGTTTTTTTAGAAAAGTTTTTTCATTTATTAACAACAAAATTTACTTTGTATTATTTATATGGAGCGGGATCCCGGGAAAGCGGGAAATTTTTTCAACGAAAAAGTCCGGGAAAAAAAACTCTAGTGTTTAGTGAAAACGAGCATTTTTAATTTAAAATAATTTTTAAACATAAATGTGTTTTAATATCAATCCTGAAAATTGGCCATAAATCTTTAAATATATTTCTTTTAAGAGCCGAAAAAAACTTTGTATTTGAAAAATAATAAATAATGTCATTGCTTTCTGGTTAAATTACAAAATGTTGCCATGCTATAACAATTATCGGGGGTATTCTGTAAATCGAAAACGCAAAACGCATGAATTTTAAACGTCGTTTCTTAAAAAGATTTCTGTAACAAAAGAATTTTATGACGAATATTATACAAATATTTCTCTATTAAACAGAATTTTATAACAAAAATTATAAAAATTTGATTAAAATTGTATTAAAAACAACTTCCAAATTCTGGCGTTTTGCGTTTTCGATTTCCAGAACACCCCTGTATAATTGAAAATTGTTTAGACCCATATAAACAACATCTAATATAATGCAATTTTACCTGACCATCTTAAAAGTGGGCATATGTGTTTTTCTTTGCAAGCCAGAGAACAGGTATTGAAATTTTACCTAAAAGTTTAGAAACTCGTTTATGATTTAATAAAAAAAATGTTTTAGAAGGTCCAACAGTCCGATAGTTTTTTAGAAATATATTTGGGATCTTACCGTAATTTGTTATTTCCAAAAAAGGTAAACATTTGGTTTAATTAAACTTAAATTAAAAAGAAAACTAAACCATATGTGGAAACGTGTTTACTTAAACTTCCTAATTAAAAAAAAAAATATTAACAAGGCTTTGATGTATCTGTGTGTGTGCGTGTCAGTGTGAACACTTTATATGTCTAAACTATTTTTAGAATTTCAAATTAACACTTGTGTTGTTTGTTTTTTGCTTCTGGTCTTGTTGTTGTATTTGTTTTTCGATTTAGATTTATATTAAATTCGATTTGATTTCATTCCAATAAAATTCCTATAAAAAAAGTGAACTTGATAATCATCCACAAGATGACAACTGCGTACCAGGAAACAAGCAAAAAAAAAAATAAAATAAAAAACCTAAAGAGTTTCAAACTGAAGCCAGCACTTAATAAAACAAAAATAACAACAATAATAAAATAAATAAATAAAAAAGTAAAACTTACAACATTATGGAATGCATTTCAATTGAATTGCAAGTAGAAAAATGCGGCAAAACCAATAAAAAAAATCAACAGAATTTAATTGCATACAAAGACGAAACTTGCCAATACAAAAAAAAACACACACACGCATACTTTCTAACGCAAATAGAAACATGAACATACACGTATAAATAAATCGATAGTGGGCAATTGTTTATGCGTGAATTAAGTTAGTGCCCGTATTTTAATATTGTTTAGTGTACATAAGTCGATATTTGCCTTTTGTACTCCTTTTTTGATCTCTTGTGGACTAGAATTCAAAATATAAAAACATTTTTAAGCACTTGTTAAATCACCACCAAATAGAAAGGTTCGTATTAAATAAATTATAATAATTTAAGCCCCACTAGCCCCCCGTTTATTTATATTGTTTATGTACACTTTCACCCCATCAGCAATAAACAATAAAAATCAAATCTCACTTGGTTTTTCATAAGTACACAAAAAGACTAAAATGTACTACGTGCGTTGTGATGCACATCGCAAAATTCAAATCATTCACACGAACTGCATAAGAAAACAAAAGTAACATACACAACACTAGTGGTTTAGAAAAAAGGACTTGTATGACTATGAAAATTAACAAGTGGTCTTCAAAGTTATCAATGTGTTGTGTTATTTTCAATTCATTAATGTTTGCGATCTCTTACATGAATGCACAGATCGTCAGCTCATTATTGGTTTGACCCACCGACCAGGTATGGTATGGGGTATATAAATTTTGAATACCCCCTTTTTGAATTCAAAACCTGTGTTATGAAATGTTTTATGGTTTCTGGTGTTAAGCATTAATTTTTCATTAATATTATAAAACATTTGCTGCGGAACATTTGAGTTTGTTGTTGAAAGTGGAAAGACAAATGGAAGAGTGTTATTTGTTTTATGTACAAACAGTTTTTGTAAGTTTGTTATTGAAAGAAAGAGAGAAGGCATAAAAATGACTCAATACTGTAAAACAAAATTTTTATTCTATGGACACGAATGAAGTTTCAACAAAGAATTGAAGAAAGTGTTTGCAGCAAATGTTTCATAATATGGATGAGGACTTATCAACTATTTTATAGTTTATTAAGTATTGTTTTGTTTAACTAGCCACTGTTTGGCGAATGCTGGCGAAAGCTGCTTTGCTGCATTGCCATAAAAAAAACAAATAGTAAACGCAAAAGCAAAATAAAATGTCAACAACTCAATACACAGCAGTAAGTTTACTTATGCAGCACAAAAAGATACTTTTTTTTTTAAATATATTTAGAAAAGTGGCGTATGTGGCACAAAACAATAATTTTCACTTTCCATAAGATACTATTAACCTCCAAGTTCGTTCATGAACGTTCACAAAAATTTAAATTTTCTTCAAAACTTATGCTAGAAACTGTGGTGGCCGTACTTACTGTTGCCAATTTAGCTATTTTCTCTTCAAATTTTTAATCAAATTTTGCAGGAAAAAATTATAATTTAGCTATTAGCGAGAAAATAAAAATAGCGGTTTTGCACCCTTTATATTAAGAGTGCAACTCTGCTTTTCTTAATACGATTTTATACTACAAAGCAAGGCGAATTCATACAAGGTGGTCTTATTTTGAAAACGGATACAACACTGTAAACTACTTTAACGTTGTGTCAAAATAAATCAACACTGCAGTAAGCAAATAAGCTGTGCACTAACATACAAACATGTAAATATAAATGTCAACAAAAGTAACAGCATATCATTTTGACACAAGGTTAGTTTTCAGCTGTTGCTTACGTAGCAAGCCAAGACCACCTTGTATGAATTCGCCTTGCTACAAAGCATGAGTGTCTTTTTTCGTTAGTATTGTAAATTAATGAAGTTGCTGAGTGAGGGAAAGAGACAGATATAGTTTCTTCAACTGTTTTATTCTGGGTTATTTAACAAACATGTTTACTACAGCTTTTTGTTGGATTTTTCAATCACAGCGTAGTAAATTTTAGTCTAATACATTTTGTTGTTGCAGTGCTGTAAATCGTAGTACTTTTACTAAATTAATAAGATTCACAAGATCTACAAGGGACTTTACTTTTAAGGGTAAAAACCGCTAATATATATTTTTTCTCCTTTTTTTTTGAAAATAACTAAAGTGCCAAATAAATCATACAAATGGTTACACAAACATATGAAAAAGTTTGCAGCATTTTTAATATTTATACAAACATCTTTTTTGTTGTCAAGCTGCTTGAGTCGATTATTTAACCAAGCCGGACTTTTGTTTTTTTTTTTTATTATTTTATGTACTTGTTGTAGTATTGCCGCCGCCTGATATTTTAATTCGCCTTGCCAAAAACTTAAGATTTAAGCCCAATTTATTGTAGTTCATACGTCATACTCTTATTTCTAAATAAATGTGTAGAATTTAAAGCCTTATTCACAATAAAAGCAGCCATTTTGTTTTTCATGTATCTCATTCTTTCCCAGTTGTTTCATATAAATTCTTGTCATTTTAAGTACGAAAAAAATTTAACGTAATGACTGATTTTATTTGCAAAAAAGGGTTCTTAGCGATCTATCGCAAAATTTTTAGGATTTCAAAAATTTGATTTTCAAAAAAAGACTTTTTTAACCGACTTATCGCAAAATTTTTTAATATATTGAAATTTAATTAGTATTGTGGCTATTTTATTGAACTGTTTATGGTTTTTAATCCAAATTTTCGATATTTTAATCAGTCTTAAGTTCATTGAATTTAATTTTCATTAAATTGTTTTTATGAAGAAAGGAATTTTACAATATGAAATGAATTAAAATTTATTGATAATTTTTTGTTCTTAACTGGGAATCGAATCCAGGTATTCACGGACAGGTTACCTTTACATGTTTCAATTGTAACCACACAATCTCTTCAGAGGGGTTTGCCGCTTAGCACTCACCGCCATTGACGGCGGCTGGCAGTCAATAGTCAAACATTAATCTTTAAACCAAATGGTATTTTAACCTTGGAAAATCGAAGTTGGCTTTGAATTATTATCCATTTTAATTGATTTACATGTTCTTCCTTACTTCTGTTGTTCGTACTTGTTAAATTGAATGAACTCAAACTTTTCTTTTTCTAGCTATTTACCATTCTGTTTTAGCGATGTTCTTTGGGCAAAAGTTGGCAACAGTGGCCAAACTGTGCAACACTTGTGTTTTTAAACGAATGGTAGCGAATGAATTGAAAAAAATTCAAGGAATTGAAATGAGTTGTAAGTTGTCTTGTTGCAGGCGTCTTATACACATAATACGATATTTACTATTTCAAAGAAATAACAGCAAAGCAACAAAAAGGCCCTTGTACCAAGAAATTGCGAAAGTGCCCACCACTAATTTACAAAAAATAACTGTATCTACAAGTTTGAATTTGAACTAGAATGGAATTGAAACTGTAAAGGAAATACTTGTGCAGTGGTAAAATGAACTTGTAATCTAAAGCCAACAACAAAAACAATTGTTGTTTTTGTGACGGTTTTTTATTTTATTTATATTCAATACATATTTATTGAAATCAAACTTAAAACATCAACAAGGTTTCTCTATCCACACATGCGACGCAGTCCATACGTTTCTGATAAATTCAAATTCATTGTGAATTCTTAAAGAGAAGATTTGTGTGTGCGTGTATTTTTCATATTGTTTTACTGCACTTTTCGCAATTTGAAATTTATACAAACATTTCTAATTCACTTTGGCTTTAAGCCAGGGATAATTTTAAATTTTAATTTCCAAGTATTTTTTTTTAGAATAAGTTTATTTTAATAAAAACACCTTCAAAATGGTCTGTTAAAGATATTTCAAAATATTTAGTTTCCGCAATATTAAGGCAAATTGAATAAAAAAACAGTGCTTTTACCAGGGCAAGTTTTTCAAGCTTTTTGCTTTAATAATTAGGTTTTTCATATTTTGCATGATATTAGGAAATATACTTTAAATCAGTGTTCGAAAATATATCGAGCCCAGAAACGATATATATTTGTTTAGTGTTTGTGTATTTGTACATACCCATACCGTTCATAACTACATATTTTCAAGAAAGTAACAAACATTATGTAGTGTTCTGTTTTGCGTTACAAATTTGTGTAATTTTAATGTTCTGTAGTGTTTTTTTACATTGATGAAGGAATGAACAAACGAAAATGTTAGTATACTTCTCACAAGTATTGATGTTGTAGCTTGGAAAATTAGCACGACCAGAGCACGAATATCCTGTGTGTCTAAACCTTTTTTGTTGGATTTTCGTATTTTTGTTTTTCGTTAAAAACACGTATATACACGTTTTTGTAAAAAAAAATGTTATGTCTTTGTCAACCGAAAGCTCACTGAGCACAACTGAAACTAACAAACATTTATTTGCTGAGCCGACCACAACGAAGTTTGGGGAAATGTTCTTATCTTTATGTTGAGTTGTATTAGCATAGGATTTTTATTGTGTACGAAGGTTACAAGCACAGAAACGGTTTGTTTAGGTTTTTACTGCACAAACACTATTAAAGCTTGGGTATTCCACATTTCTACCGTACAGAACACTATAGTTTGGTATATAATGTTTATTTTCGAACTCTGCTTCAAATGCATATTAATATAAAAGCAACATGTAGTATAAAATTGAAATGGATAATTACAGCAAATTTCGAACCACCAGTACCACTAAAGATTAAAGATTGATGCTTGACTGTTGGCTGTTGGCTGGCAGGCACCGCAGTGGTGCAGAGGTTAGAACTCAAAGAATTCTGATGAAAGAATGTGGTGATTCTTGAAACATGTAAATTCAACCCAGGTTCGAGCCCCTGCTCAGCCAAGAAAATTATCAATCACCCCTATCGTGAATAACAAGTGGAATTTTTGTTCCCATAAATTTTTCAATCCCCTCGAAGGGAAAAAAGCAATCGTGAATCTCATGTGAAAAATTTTTCACGCTATCAGTTCCAGTGAATGCAAGAAAGAAGAAAAATTAAAAAAAATAAAAATCAATGAAATTTTTGTTCAAAATATGTATACACGTATATATTTTTAAGAAAAGGTAAAATAAAAAAGCAAAATATTTAGTATTGGAAGGATAGTTTGATAACAACGTTAGTTGTTTGCACTTTTTAAATTTTATGTACATAGTAAAATATTTTCCAAAATTCTGCCACGTCTTTCGAAAGCTTCACAAATTCGCAGGCAATCGACTTGTTGGTTTGCATTTTGTTAACCAATATATCGGTTTGTGCCTTATTAACGGATCTAGCCCTTAATATTCGATTTATAGGAGGAACTACTTACATACATGTTCTGTTCCCTAGCAAAAATATAGTGAGCAAATCTAAGGAAAATGTGAACAAATTGCGAGGGAAAAATCTTTTCACGATACGGGGAATTATTTCCCGAGAACATTTTTTCACGTTATTATTCTCATTTGAATTACCTTTTTTTTCATGGAAGTTTTTCATTATCGCAAATACAGTAGACGCTCACAAATTAGAGCTTTCAGTAATTCGAACGTCCAGAAATTAGAATCAGTGTTTGCAATACATTAAACGCTTTAAAATTCGAATTTATAGTTCTAATTTCAGAGCGTTTTTTTTTTTTTTGTTATTTGAACACAAGAAATCCGCAATTTATTTTTATTCTGTTTGAACATGTAAAACTAAAAAGGGGAATTACCGAATTTTAGATGTGTTTCCTTATTTGTTGTTTTTTTTTTTGTCGCATTTATTTATTTGTGGCTAGTTTATTTGTGAAATTCGAAACATGTGTACATATTTTGGAAGTCTCTATTAAAAAGTGAAAGTATATCATTCGAAATGTCAAAAAAACGTAAAAAAAACACTTTATCATTGGAAACGAAGGTCAAAATATTAAAAAAGCTTGACAAAGGGTTTGAAGGGAATATAAATGTTACGACATCTTCAATCAGCTATATCAAATCACATAGACGGCAATATTAAATGCTGTTTTCAACACATATCAGGAAGCAAGCAATAAATCTTTGCAAAGCGCTGAATACCCAAATATGGTAAGTCGTCTGTATGAGTGGTTTTTAAATCAACGAGAAAAAAGTGTACAGGGACTAGGCCCATACTTAAAGAGAAAGCTAAACAAATATTTAGAGAGAAATATCCCTATAAAGATGAAAATGCATTCCGTGGAAGCAATGGATAGTTTTCCAGTTATAAGAAACGACACGGTATTTTTAATTTTAAAAAATACATTTAATGTATTGGAGTGAATTACGTTTTGTTTTCTTGTTTTTATCAAATAAAATTGAATTAAAAAAAATTTAAGTAATTTAAATTTTTTATTCGAAATAAAAACGTACAGAAATTAGAATTGCCTCAAAAACAAAGCGGTTCTAATTTGCGAGCGTCTACTGTATGTGATAAGGGGAATAATTACGATGTAAAAATTATTCACGAATAAATAAAAATAAATTTTAATAAAAATTTCATGTTCCTTCCTTCAGTAAAATATTTAAATGAAAATTAAATTTGATGAACTCAAGCCTCACTAAAAGTATTTTAAATTGAAAATAAACAGTTCAACTAAATCACAATTGTTCAAAAAAGTTAACAATTAAGAAATTAATTTCTTAACAATAGCGGCGGGATCTTTGGAACAGTCCAAGATAACCGAATTCTATTCCAAATTAAGGTAAGTTTTCTCACCCGGCCGCAAGATGTTGTCCATCAATATTGATCAAAATTATTTGGTGAGCATGTTTCCTCTAAGAAATCTTAAAGGCAAAAACTGTAATTAAATAAGACAAAATTATTAAAAAAACGTTTTACACAGAGATAAAAATTAAATTTTTTGCAAAAAATAAATGATTTTTTTCAACAACCGACCATTTTGCAGCGACCAATGTTTTTATTCTCGAAAAATTCTAGTTTGATCTTTTGCGCTTTAGTGGATTTTGCAACAACATTAAAATAAATTTTCCTTTGAATGAAATTTTTTGCTTGTCCACTCAAAGATTTTCCTCCAAGGGCAATTGGTGAAGTCGACGGCGCACACTGGTTCATATTTTGAGAAGGCGGCCAAAATTATTTTTTTTTTTGTTCTCCGATTTTAAAATTTTTTTATTCATGTGAAAGTAAATACTAGTGAACCTCGGGAGCCAAAAAATTAAAACCCTATTTCAACTATTTCATTGAGAACAGGGTGGTCCGAAATGGACTTTCTCAATATTTGGTTATAGTTTTGAATTTCTGAGTAAATTTTTGAAGTTGAAATGCTCATAACTTTTTTGTTTTTTAAGATTTTTTGACAGAATAAGTTTTGTGTATTAGTTTATTTTATTAGCTATACGTGGTTTAAAGCATTAAACTCTGCGACCTCTAGAACTTTTTAATTTTTTTTTTTTTTTTTATGTCAAAATTTCCCGGAAATTTCCTACTTTATAGAGCATAAGTCCTGAGCGTCAAAATGCGTCAAAAAAAAACCTATACTCTCTTGTAGTCCAGAATCTAACCTACATTTCTATACCCCATTGTACGCACGTCTGGATACGACCTTGCGAACTACAGCAATTTCTGTGACCCAAGGTAAGATATTCGGTTCAAAAAATAAGTCCTGCAAGGAAAAATTACTGAAATTAAAGAAGGTGAATCTTAAAGAATTTTCGACAAATAAAGCAGTTCAGGCCACATAAATTATCTAGCACGTCAGGTTATCAATTAATTTGGAGATGGTAAAGGTATTGCCATTGTTATGAACTTATTGTGGGTGAACGGATGCTGCAAAACGAATAGGCGACATAAATAGACTAACACGTTAGATTTCTGAGTAAGTTAAAAGGTTACACATAAGTAAATAGCCGCAACATAAACTACATAGTTTAATTACCTGAAAATTGCAAATTAATTTAAAAAAATGGAAGAACAGGTAAATGGTAAAAAAACTAGCACGCAGTTATATTTTACGTGAAAATTACCTACATGTTACCAGTTAATTTATTGCCGGTATGTTATCCTTTTAAAAAGTGTGAAAACAGGGGTTTTTTATGTTTCAAAGAAATGCTAATAAAAGATTAAATTTGTATTTAAAAAAGGGTTTTTATGTTTTAAAGAAGCAGTAACAAAAGATCATTTAAAAAAACTTCTATCAAGAGTATAAAAGTGCATGCATTCATAATTTTACCTTCATTATTGTTTAAACAATGGCTAAGTTCAGTTATAAAGTTCTCGCAGATATATATTTTCAACAGAAAGATGAAAAAGATTTTGTGTTACACATAATGAATAATCCATTTTTTAAATTATGCAACGAACAAGAAATCAAAATTCATAAGATAAAAATTAAAAATTTTTCATTAACATTAAGAAAACGGTACCTGAAATGTTCTAGAAACAAGAAAAAGTTTTATTTACACAACGAAAAATGGCTAACAAATGATCTGATTTTTAAGAAGCTGTCAATAACCGCTAAGGAAACTGGAAAAGTGGGTCGGCCCGCAAAACAAATTGACAATTGCAGTGAAAGATCACGAAGACGCAAGCTAGCAAATATCAATGAAGAAATTTCTCATAGTATGATAAAGGATTCATTTCTGCATCAAATTCAACCAACGCAAAATAAGAAAACAAAAATTGCAATAATTGAAAAAATAGTGGAAGCGAGCCCTAAACGCACAAAGAGGATTTTAAAAAGTATGCCTACACCAACTGAAGAAATGAAATTTACTCCAGAAGAAGCATTTGCACTATTTTTGGATTTAAAACTGACAAAAAATCAGTATACAGAACTGCGAAAGCGAACCAATGAAAAAAACTGTGGAATCTTTCCAGCATATCGAGATTTAGTTTCTGTCAAAAAAGAGTGCTTACCTTCACAAACGGCTATTAGTGTAACTTCAAGTTCAGCAGAAGTAAAATTGCAGGCTCTTCTCGAACACACTGCAGAACGATTATTAAATACACTTGATGCTGACTGTTTAAAAAAACTTAAAAATTGCAGCATCACTTTATTTTCTAAATGGGGATGTGATGGAAGCTCTGGTCAGAAACAATACAAGCAATGTAATTCAGAAAACTCATCTGATGCCAACTTATTCATGGTATCTTTAGTTCCATTACGTTTAAGAAAAACTTATATTGGCTTAGAGCCGTCAACCAGTAGAGTTACAGAAATGGATGTATGGAAAAATGAAATTCCCTCTTCAACAAAGTATTGCAGACCAATAACGAATTTGGAATGTCCCCTCTTCATACCAGAATTCGTTTTATGGAGCATATTCTTAAATTGGGTTATGATTTGGAATTTGGCCCGTTAGGCGAAACAGTGAGAAAAAACAAAGAAAATGTGGAAAAAAGGAAACAAACAAAAAAACAAATTCAAGAAAAATACCTTCACCTAGGCCTTATAATTGATCAGCCAAAACAAGGAGAAGGAAATTCAAATGATGGAAACACTGCAAGGAGATTCTTTTCCGATCCAGAAACTGCAGCATCTATCACAGGAGTACATTTTGAATTAATAAGACGATTCCAGATCATTTTACAAGTTATATCATGTAGCAGAAAGATAAATGCAAAAAAATTTGGGCAGTATGCAAATGAAACAGCAATTCTTTATAACAAAAAATACTCTTGGAGACATATGCCAACCACAGTTCATAAAATTTTATATCATGGGGAACAAATAGTTCAACACAATATGCTACCAATTGGAGATCTATCTGAAGAAGCGCAAGAAAAAAGGAACAAAGACTACAGATTCTTCCGCGAGCATAACACAAGAAAAATGTCCAGATGTTGTACTAATGAAGATCTTATTACTATTTTGTTGTGCACATCAGATCCATATATGTCCAGTATTCGACAAAAATGGAAATCAACCTCAATCGAATTAGAGGAAGAAGCTAAACAACTTCTCGAAAATGAAACCCAAAGCTATTTAGAAGAAATTTTTACTAATATTGTTTAATTTAAAATTGTTTATAGATTATAATTTGTTTTTGTTTTAAGTATATATTTGTATTAATGTATAAAAATAAAATACACATACATCTCTAACCAAAAATAAAAGTTGAATTACCTAAAATGTTATCGATAGCCAATAATGCTATTTGGGAATTTTTTAAAATATTCCTTTTCAGTTTTATCCTTATAACAACTCGTCTTTCCTAAAAACGCCAACCTTTGGCCCCTGTGAATATTGGGACTAAAAAATTTACAGGGGCCAAATATTGGCATTTTCTGACAGGATCTAAGTTATACAATAAAAAATAAGTATCAGTTGTAAAATACAAGAGAAATAATCATAAATTATAAAAAAATCATATTTGAAATATTCAACTTTTACACCGAAATTCAACAAAAAAATGAAAATGCATTTTGAACTCCCCATAACTTTTGCTCCTATCAGTCGAATTTTACGTTTTATAGCGCAAATTAAAGCCTAACATCGCACCTATCGAGCAAAAAAAATCGCATAAAAAAATACCGATCCAGTCAAAAGTTATGGAATTTTGACCGCCTTCTCGTAAAATTTCCCACTGTGCGGCGCACCTGTTCTTACGGGTCTTCTTTTGTACATTCTATGCTGACATTATTTTGGCCGAACTGAACTATCTGTTGGCCGTCACATTTTCATAAAACGTAGGCATTCGGCAACGCTTATCAAAGTACATACGCAATCGGGAAAATTTCAAACAATTCATTATAATATGAAGACCAAAGCGAAGCCCTGGGTTGTTTGTAAGATGACTTGCCTTGCTGAACGGAACATAAATTTGTGTAATAGGCGACCTTGTCAAAAAATTCATCGCCAAAATATTGTTGGAAATATTGAAACGAATTTCTTTTATTATATTGTCATTTGGCGGAACAAATGCAACAAGTTCGCATAAGCCTATTCTTCCATACAATATTTTTTTTGAGTGAATTGGATTTTGGTGCTTTCAGAATTTTCGAAAGAGTTTTTTGGTACTTAATCCACCAAGTGGGTTATTTTAATTCCTAGAGCCGGTAATTCCATTTCCGAGGATTGGGCACCTCAATCTCTTCTAAGACTTCTTCATTTTCAATTTCTTCCGGCAATGCTTAATGGTCTTTAACATAAAGCATTTTTTTAGTCAACGCTACAAGACTTTAAAGAGAATAAAACAAATGCCAAATATATTGGATAAAATGTCTGAAAGGGTTAAACAATGTCTGAGCAAAGAAACGTTGTTACACCCTGTGTTAACACCGAATCGTAAGGTCTCGATGCACTTTCGGAAGATATAGGATCAGCCTACATTTTAAACTTGTCTGAAATCCAAAATCGCTATTGAACCGAGTCCAAACTGGTATCATCCTACAGTTACAAATCTGGCCCCTAGCTAATCAATGGGAGGTTGGCTCTTCATTACAAAACGCGGAAAAGGAGATATAAAAAACATTTAACCCATTTCTGAAAACACTTAAACAAAAAGTTACACCTGCTGATGAGCCTGCCGATCTAAGGGCATTGTATCTACTGGGAATTTACAACACATCTGCTTATTTGTATTCCTGTATTCTGCGGTGATTTATGTTTTATTATTAAAGTAATTTTAATTGCAATTTTATACCATTTTATACCATTTGACCTTGCGAATAAAACCGTAACACTGTGACCACTAAGCAGGTATTAAGATGACAACAATTTTATTAAATCTTCCAAAAAAAAATACCAAATCCAACTAAAGCTTTTCAGTTAAATAACAAAGTTCAAGTTGTTTTTATTGCAGATTTGCTATTTTAGTTAAGAAATACTTAAGACGAAATGAAGATGAGCCGCAAAAAGAAACATAAACGAAATAAATTAAAAAAAAAAATTGAATAAACATTTAAATTAATAAAAACCCCTTAAAAAAGCCATAATAATAATAATTACAAAAACAATTTTAATAAGACATTAAACAGCTTGTTGTTTCTTTTATTTTGCCAAGATTTGATAAAAAGAATTGCAATAACATTTAAACTGGACTGGTTCACTCGACTTGACTCAAAAAAAATAAGTCCGCATAAAAAAACTGAATTTTTTTCCAAAAAAAATCAAAAAAAAATTGCAATAAAAAATTATAGTCAAAAGTTAAGAACTGCCGAAGAACTAGAGTTAAAGTTTATTTTTTTTATTGCAAAAAGACTGGTTTTAAAATTTGGTTTGCTCGATCGATCGATCGAACGCTTATGCCCGGTTCAAACTATCAGGAAGTTGAAATTTATATTAAAAGTTGAAACTGAAGACAACCAAAAAAATAAAGAAGAACAACAACTTAAACAACTTGAGTGGGTATGAAAATGATAAAAAAAAAATCTTAAAACCATAATATTGGTAACAACACCAACAACTCAATTCGCTCGGTTGACAGAAATGGACAAAAATGCTACAACAAAAAAACAGAATTATTTTTTATTTTCTCTTCTAGTGTTTATTGCTTAAATTATGTATAGTAAATGAAATAAACCGTAAATTAATAATACAAAAAAAGCAGCAGTTAAATGCACAAAATTATCACATCATACCGGTAACAAACCATCCGGCCAAAACTGACCATCACAATCTTAAACGACAAAAAACAAAAACAGGACCTAAAAAGAATCAAATGCAAGAAATTCATAAGATTAAATGCATATTTGAATAACAAAATCGCTTAATAAAAAAAAAATTAAGAAAAAATCGCTTAATTGCACTTTAAACAATTTTATTTTACAAAAAGTTTGATAATTATCTTCTTACTTATAATCTTACTTATCTTCAAATTGAAAGAAAAAAATCGTGGAGTTTCCTTACCCTACGTTTCCACATGCAATGCATTACTTGCAAGTAGTGTATACGTATTATCAACGAAAAATCGAGGAAACAGCCGATTGGCTGAAAGTACAAAAATTGTGTGAATGTTGGTGAAAAAGTGTGTGTGTATTGAGTTTTTTTATCGAACTTGCACTTGCATGTGGAAACGGGGGGTTACCTAGGGTTAACACTTGCAAGTGCAAGTTCAAAAAACTCAATTTACTCATACTTTTTCACTTATAGCATCAAATTTCTCGTTCTTTCAGCTCAACTTGCAAGTAAATTGTTGACACTTGATGCAAGTAAAATGAAAAATGAAGAAACAGTGTAGCCGTGGATGAGTTTTGTATCAATCTACTAGTTCTTAGTAAAATAAAAGTTATGTTTATAGCGGATTTTCTGTGTACATATTTTTAAAAAATAGCAAATAAAAAAGAGCACAACTATACAACAACGTATCTTAATGATAATTTTAATCATGAATTTTAAGCATTTTGAAAAAAAATTGCTAATCAAAACATTTTCTCAGTAACATTATGATTGCGCCACTATGGCAACACTGTAGTCACATATTTTATAAAAGAAACATAATTTTTTCATCACGATGGACCGAAAATTAAATAAAGCAGAAATTATTTTATTTATTTTGTTATAACATGATAATGCTTTCAACATGGTAATGTTTTTAAACCAAAAAACAAAACTGTTTTAATAAGATGTTTTTGCTTCGAGAACATTTGAAAAATGAACTTACAACTGACTCTGTAAACACTAAAGCTACTTGCAAGACTTTCGGCTTTTTCTTCGATATTTTCGTTGATAATACGTATATACTGCTTGCATATAAAATTTTTTTAATTAAATTCAGATCTCGAATTTTAATAAAAAATCGCTTATTTCACAAAAATGTCAAACTGATGCATATACGTGATGAATGTGCCTTGCAAAGAATTTGTCAAAAGTTTTTGCCACTTTTTAATTGTTTTATTTTATTTCTTCAAAATAGTTTGACTTTTCAAAGTTTACAAAAGGCCGCAATTATTAAAACCGAAAAAACAGATCTTCAGCTCATACGCCAAAAAGTCGTGGTAAATACAAACGACAGTGAAGGTTTGGATGAAGTTTTCTGAAAATATACCCAATCGAATTTTTTTTTGTATTTTCACCACTGCTAATGTAAATGTTTAACTTTAAAAAAAGAAGTTAGAAGTTAATACATAGTATTTTTTGTTTTGTGCCGCATACGCCACTTTCCTAAATTTATTTATAAAATAAAGCTTATTGTTTGATTGTTATTGTTATTTCAGAAAAACCGTCACGTATTTACCAAAAATTTAATCATTTTAACCCTTCTGCACTCCTTGGGTCAATTTGACCCAATTTTGGTTTTCAAACGCAAAATTTGAAAAAGATATGGACGTGAAACTTTAATTTATCCATTACAGGGACGAAAATTATAAATTTAAATTAAAATGAGAATAATAAAATTAAAATTTTTCCTCCCCCCTCCACATTTAAAAACACGATTTACACACATTTAATATCCTTTGTGTCAATATGACCCAACAAGCGATATTGCAAGTTTAATTCCACCTTAAAATTTTTTTCCTATTGAATATAATTGAATTGAGTTCATCTTCATTCAGAATCATCGATCAATAATTTTTTCAGTCAAATAGTCAATAGAATCGCTTTTATTTTTTATTATACTTAAATATGAAATGTTGTTTACATTTTATTGTTGGGTCATATTGACCCAAAGGATCATAGGAAGGGCACATATCCAAGGGATGCAGAAGGGTTAAGAAACACATCTTTTTTAACAATTTTTGTTTTTGATTTTACGAAAAATCGCTAAGTTTAAAAACGCCACTTTTTCCCAAATAATAACAAACTGCGTCTAATTTTTTTTTTTTTTTTTTCGAAAAACTCTAAGCTAAAGTCTTTTCCACGAAATAAACATTTGACGAATTAAGCGACTATTTAAAAGAAATTGCTTATTTAATAAAACCAAGAGACGCTTTAAAAAAGGGATTTGTTCAACTAACATTTAAAACAATAACTTAATTTCAATTTTAAAAATCTAAGAAAATAATTAAAAGCTCTGTACATTTCCATATAAAATTAAAACAAAATAAATACCAGGGACGTAAAAGTTATAAGATAAACGATAATAAAATCAGATTTTATTACCGATACATTTACCTAATGGCTATAATCAACCATTAAAAAGATATATATTTTATTTTGGTTATTTTAACCAATTGAAATGAGAAATATATTTTTTTGGTTATAAATAATCGTTATATAAGCCAAAATTTTTGGTTGAAAATAACCATTATTATCAAAAGTAATTTCTTGGGAATACAAAATTTTAATTTAAAAGATTTGTTATTCGTGCTTAATTCCCAGTTTTTATTCTTTGATGTTTGATGTTTTTGTTTAAACTTTGATATTGTTACAAGTAGAGCTGTTGCTTATGATTCTTATACGCTTAACAGTTTTATTTGGTTTTATATCTTTAGTTTTTCCAAAATGTTTATGGATGAAGTTTCCTGATGATCTGGCCTAAGCAACCAGTGAAATGCGCATAGGAATAGCTTATCCCATCAACAATAAATTTCAGTGTTTTTATCAAGAATAAAAACTGGGAATTAAGCACGAATAACAAATCTTTTAAATTAATAACCATTATTTTAACCAAAAAAAAATTTTGGTTGAAAATAACCATTATTAAAAAAAAATTTTTTTTTTGGTTACTACTTAAAAATTTCGACTTTTTCAGTGCATTACGAATGAAGAAATTACACTATACATAATCGAAACTCAGTAATCACACTAAAATAATTCAACATAACTCAGGAAAAAGTCAGTCCACATATAACCAAGATATCGGTCCAAAACTTATATTTTTAACACATATATCTAAAACCAAGAACCTGAGTATGCCCCAAAGTCCTGAAACATGATTTAACGAACTCTTTCGACGTTAAAATTTTACATATGTCAATGAATTGTTTTTAAATTATGTTCCTATACATATGTATGTATCTGTTGTCAACCTCCTTGTTGGAATGCTGGTGCAATGATTTTTTATTATTATTGTTTTTTAAGTTTGGGCGAATGTTAAAAAAGTAAAGAGCACGGAGTAGTTGTTTTGCCGAGCTCTGCTTTAAACCATGATGTTTCATCAATATTGGTGGACTAAAAGATACTTAAAATCCTACGATCTCGTATTTATATACATATGGAGGATTTCATGTCAAGTAACCCAATTTTAAAATCGATGTCTTCCGATTTGAATGAAATTTGCACCAAGGTTTGTTATTTTGGATAGTAGTTTAAGTTTTAATATAAAATTTTAATATTTATGCCCTTCACCGAAGGTAAAATATATAAGTTTATCATTACGTTTGTAATATATACAATATTTATGCTAGACCCTCTAAAGTATATACCTATATTCTGTGTTCTTATAAGTAGCAAAGTTGATTTAACGATGTCTGTCCGTGTATTCGGGTATCCGTGTATATTTTGAAATGGGTTTTCCAAAGAACCCAGAAATGGTGGGGACCAAGTTTTGAATATACTTTTGTCACATGTATATACATCGCTGAAGTTGGATATTGGAATTTAGCCAGATAGGGGTTTTAATGTTTGAGAGCTACCCAAATGCTATCGAATCGAAAAAAATGCTCTGAAAAGTTTTGGTTTGGTATTTGTACATCAAAAGCATATGAAGGTACGTTCGTGACCCCAGAAAATATCCCATATTTGAGTTTGATAACTAAACAATATACATTGTACATATGTATGTAAACATGTATATACAAACTTGGTGACAACAATAAACATTTGAAATTTTTGGAATTTTTTAATACATGATAACCAAAATAAATAAATTTTTTTCGATAATGGTTATTTTCAACCAAAAATTTTTTTTGGTTGATTTAATGGTTATTTTTAACCAAAATTTTTGTATTCTCAATTAATTAGTTACGGTCACCAATATAATATAAAAGACACGATAATGGTTAAAAATTCCCAAATGCAGATAAAGGGCATTTTTGCCTAACCTTTTTACTCTGAAATAAAAACATAACAGTTATTTTCGGTCCCTGATAAATACAATAAAAAACGCCAAAGTTATAAGCATATCAAATAATAAATAAACAAAAATCGTCAAAACTTAAGCTAATATTTTTTGTACAATTGAAATTTCTTTTAAAAAAAAAAAAAAAAAAAAAAAAAAAAACAGTATTCGGCAAAACTCAATAATTAATAGAAATCGCTTATTTAGAAAAACTTGTATTCTGCAACAAATTCTAAATTTTTGTATTTATAAAAAATGCAAAACGATTTTAAAACGCCACTTCTTCCGCAATAATCAGAAACTGCGCTGCTTAAATTTTTAACTTTTTTTGATAAACTTTGAATTGAAATTTGTTAAATATGAATCTGCACTTGATGAAAAAACGACTTATAAAAAGTGCTGAATTAAAATAACCACAATGACGCTTTTTTAAAAAAATCGTTAACATGTTTGTATAAATCTCGCCAGTTAAAAAATGCGTATTGTTAACTTTTTTAGTCTCCATAAAAAAGCACTTATTTGAGATTGAATATCAAAATTCGCAAAAAATCGCTAAATTAAATAAGTCTAAAATATCTTTAAAAAATCTTAAATCTAAGAAAAAAACAATCACAAGTGCTATATTCGGCTATGCTGAATCTTAAATATCCTTTATTTAACGTAGCGCAGCGTCTTAGAACCCTCACCCACAAACACACATTATCAAAACGAAATAAAAAATGTTTAAAATACATTTATCTACGATGTGTAAAAACAAAGGAAAAAAGTCTAAACAATAAAATTAAAAAATAGAAAAAAAAAACAACAACAGGGGATTTTATGACAAAAAGTACAGTATCGTAAAGTAGAGTATCGTGGGGTTTTGCTCATATGAATTTCAGTCATTTATCGACCGATCTGACTGAACTTTAATAGCAAAATTAACCAGGGAATTTGTGACAGAAATATATTACAAATTAGTTTCCAGTATTTCTGGGGTCCTCGGAAAACCCATTTCAACAGACAGATGGTCAGAAGGACATCCTTAAACCAATTTCGCTAATCATAAGGACCCAGAATATATATACTTTATAGAACCTATGATCAATATCGTAAAAATTACAAAAGAAAAGACAAACTTTTGTATACAATTTCCACCTATGGTGAAGGGTATAACTTAAAATTCCGTAAATTATTATGCATACCAACGTTTTTTTATTGATTTATTTTTCCTTTTGCTCATTATTTCTACACAAAAGCATTAAAAGCACTTAAAAGTATAAACAAATTTGGTTTTACAATAAAACTTCAACAACTAATTCCTTAACAACCCTGCAAACAAGAAACCAGTGGCCAAAACACCAGCAGTATCTCAACCAACCAACCAATATTGATGGCCGGTCTGTCAGGTGACTTTATCCAAAAAGAACAAAAAATTATTTAAAAAAAAAATCACAAATGGACAACAAGTATTTCGCACATGCTTGAATAAAAATAAACAGAATATCAAAGAAATATAAATACTTAAACACACACACACACAAAAGGTTAATAATATTTAAAATTTTTAATTTGGAGGTCAACTACTTAATGCTTCTCTAGAATCCAACTATCCAACCAACATCTCCAAACAAGCACAACTTTTTCCTCCGCTTGTTGTTGTTTTTTTTTTAACAAAAAACCAACTTACATATGTATATAAACTATATTTTGAAAAAAAAAACCAAAAAAAATTTGCAGACCAAAATCGGCAGCAGCAATAAAAACGACAAAAACTTACAAAAAAAAAAAAAAAAATTAAAACCAGAATTTAATTTATTTTTAAAGAAAAAATTTAAATTTCTGTTAATGCTGCCAATAATGATGATGATAATGATGTTTAACAAAAATATGAAAAAAAACACAAAAACGAAAATAAGAATTAATAAGAAGAGTAAATGTAACAAGAAGAATTTTATTTAATCTAAATCTTTAAGTTTCATGTAAAATGACCTTGATTCCTTGATTAAATATCTTTAGTCACTGTCACAGGATACAAAAGAACAGCACATGCACATGCCGATGCATGTCTTAAAATATGAGTTCGTGTGTGTGTTTGTGTTTGTAGTGAGTATAGGGAAAAAAATATATAAGAAATGAATTAATTTTTGAAAAGGAAAGAGATTTATGTTTAAGAACAAATAAGTTTGAAGGTCATTTAAAAAGAGGATCATAATAAATCGAATGAAAGGCAATAAATTTTCTGAAAGGGAGTAAAAATAATTTATTTACTTGACAATCTACACACCGCATATGATGCGAGATTTCTCAAGAAAAAAAAAAACAAAAGTAAAATGAGGAAGGATTTAATAGAGTTTTCTTTTATTTAAACAGTGATAAATAAGAATTACAATGGGTCAAAGCAAACCCTTTGCAGCGGCCAAATAACTTTTTTTATGCTTTGCAATTGGAAAATCCGATTTTGACAGCACGTTTAATAGTGAAGTTGGCCGTTATTGTTAATAAATAAAGGCAATTTAGTTATTTTAAGGTTATTCTAGCGGTTTTCTCTCCATTTTTTATTCCCACTATGTGGGTTTTATTAAACGAGAAGTTAACACTACTGTTCGCAACTCAACGTTGACACTTTTATTTAGGTATGGCATTTCAGCGTAAGAGCTAAACGGAAGAAAACGTTCCACCTTTCGCTTTTTTTAGGTATGGCTGTTAGAAATTTAATTTCTTTAAGTTCCCTGAAAATCTCCTATTTAAAACTCCACTCCTTCCCGTCAAAACTCGTCACAGAAATCGTGTACCATTTTGTACCTCGAACCCTTCCCTACATCAAAAGCCTCAGAACAATTTTTTCTAACCCAAGGTCAGACATTTTGTGCGAAATATATGAAGAAAAAAGTTTTCAAAAAAAATTTAGGTTTTTTATGTTTATTGGAGTACTAACTGTCTCCACACTGACAGTATACACCATTTCCGAATTTTATTGCAGGTGATGTTGCAGTAACGCAATACCCAGCATAGCCACACTATATACTCCCCAAAGATTTCCCTTCAAGTTATTCTACAATCACCCACTAGCCGGGAATTCACAGAACAGACCTTCAAGGCCCTAAGAGGCACCTGGCTGTTCTTTGAGCCTTCGAGCCCCGGCAATATTATATCAATTCTATGGTCTTCAAAATCCCTAGATTCTGAACCAAAAATACACTTCAGTTATCAGGAAGCCTATATGACCATCTTATATCTTTATCTTCAAGATAAAGCAAATCAAACACACGTTTGGTGCCCACGTTATCCGTGCACAATGCCAATCTCCGCGAGCGACCTATCGCGATATTACCTAACAGTTCCTGTTTCCTCAGTCTAGTAGAGTTTTCTTTTCTAAAAAAAGTGTATCATAAGTGTTACTTACATATGATTTGGCAACATTTTTAAATGCTAACCTGATTTTTAAAAAGTGTTGCATATTTTACGTTCACAAAAGAACACGAGTTTCGTTATATAACAATAAAGTACAATTAGCGCACTTTAATTAAAATTTGATATTCTTTTATACCGCTAGTTTCTAAGTAGAGAAATAAACGAGAAACGAAATCAAAACATTGTTTATTTATTCAGAAATAATAACAAAACTAGCTTTTAATCTAGCGCTGCACTCATGTCCCTCTAATTCAAATGAGAAATAAACGAGAAACGAAATCAAAACATTGTTTATTTATTCAGAAATAATAACAAAACTAGCTTTTAATCTAGCGCTGCACTCATGTCCCTCTAATTCAAATGAGTGTTGAACATGAAGCATTTTTTTATTAAGTGGAACATCATGAGAAAAGAACACTTAACACTTTTAAAATAACACATATTTTTCAGAAAAGAACATAAAGAAATGCCAAATATTACTCAGAAAAGAAAACGCCGTAAGAAGGCTTCCGGTTGCCATTACCGCCACATACTGCTCAATAGGCAAAAGATGAGGATAACATCCAAAACCGCTTGAAAAGTACTTCTCGACCGAAGCACATCTCTGAGTTATAGACAGAAGGTTCCTTCGGCTTGACATCCTCATTGCCTCCCAACAAACAGAGCATTCATTCACTACTGACGGCTTGAGTCCCCAGTTTCAATCCATGATTTGCAATTGAGAAAGTCAGTTTTTTTTTTTTTTTTTAAATCAGGCTTTCTAATAAAAGTGTCAGTTTTTTTGAAATATGTGTCTTTTTAGTGAAAATGTCAGTTTTTTTGTTAAAAATGTGGGTTTTTAGTCAAAAAGTTATTTTTTTATGAAATATGTGACATTTTAGTGAAAAAGTCAGTTTTTTTGTGAAAAATGTGACTTTTTAGTGAAAAATTTGACTTTTTTGTGAAAAATAGGACTTTTTTGTGAAAAAGTTATTTTTTGTGAAAATGTGACTTTTAAGTGAAAAAGTCAGTTGTATGGGAAAAATGTGACTTTTCGTGTTTTTGTTTGTGACTTTTGGTTTGAGTTTATAAAATTTTTTTTTATAAACATTTTTCTAAGCATTTTTTATTTATATAAATAACAAATAATTTGCAATAAATTTAAAAAGATATCTGTCGGATTAGTCATTTAACTTAATAAACAGGAAAATTAAAATCATAATTTCTTCTAAGAATTACTTTACAAGACTGTTGTTTTTGTTGTTGTTGTTTCACGAACATATTTGTAATTAAACTTTAACTAATTTAAACATGCAAAAGGTGGATTACAGGTGAATTGTTAAGACAAACAATTCCGTATAATTGTATAAGTTTTGTGTAAGGTGTTCTTGAATGTTCGATTTAAACATCAAACCAAAACGTGATGATTTACAAAAAGTGAACTGATTTTTTTTTTAATAAATTTATTAAATTCAATAAAAGTCGCTTATGGAAGGAAGCTTAAAAATAATTGAATGCGGAATTAGTCATCAATAATAAATAGTTGATTTTTTTTTTGAACAATAAAAAAGAACAAAAGTCACAAAGCAATATATTTTTTCAATATAAATAAAAAAATATTTTTTGTTTTTGATTCTATATGAATGTTAATTAAATTTTTTTTTTGATTTGTTTTTTTTTTTTTCTTTAACAAAAAATTGTCCACAAAGTACTTTTTTACATGGTTACCATTCCCCTGCCCTGACTCTTGTAAGTGAGCAAAGAGACTATTAAAATCAAACACCTGGAGTGCGGTGACTTTTTATTAATTTTTTTATTTAATAAAAAAATATTTTAATAAAATTTATGATGAGGTTTTATTTAAATATTTGTGTAAAATTGTGGTTTTATAGAAAGGAAGTAACGTAAAAAATATTACAATACAAAAATTGTATTAAAGTAATTAAAATTTTGTTGCGGTAATAAAAGAAGACAATAAGTTTAAGGGCTGACACAGGTGTATGTTTGAAATGATGTATTTTCATAAGGAATATATTAAATTCTGTTCACTAAAATATTGGCAAGAATATGATCTGGGGCCTAATTGTGGCAGTCGTGAGCGAGTACTTTCTCGATTCGAAAGCAATTTTATTCCTAATTCTTTTAGTCGACACTGAACGAATCGATATTATTTTTTCAGTATTCTGAAAATCAAAATAATGGTTTACAACACTGAAAAAATAATTCTGAGTGATAGATCTTGAAGAAGAGAACAAGAATATGTAATAAAATGAAAAAGCACTTATGTCAACTTAAGTCATTATTATTTATTGCCACAGATATGAATTATATTCTTCTAACTATTAACCAACAACTAAAAGACGCTTTTTTTCTTGAATTTTTTTTTTTTTTTTTTTTTCAAAAATTATAGACATATTCCAATGGAAAAGCTTTAAAATTTACTTTTTGAGTTTATTTTAAAATTGGTATTGACTGTAGTTGTAGTTTTTATTACATGTATTTGCTGACGTAATTTTTTCAATACACAAAACATTTAAAATTGTTAACGACTCTTCCATAGAAAATGAAAATAATTGTTTGTCGTTTTTTATTTGTTAATTTTTTTTTTTAGTCTTTAAAATCGCTTAGAACAATTTTACACTTTTGTTGTTGTTCATGTTTAACAAAAACAACAATGAAACGAAAAAAAATCGTCAAACTAAAAATGAAGAGCCAGTTGGACTTGAATGTGCATTTAGAACATTTAGAAACTACAAAAAATACAACACAAATATTGGAAAAAAGCAAATATTTGTGGTTTAGAACATGCCTTAATTGCAAAAAATATACAAAAAAAAAAAACGTAAAATCTTTATTTTAGTATTGGTAAAAAAATCCAATGAATAAATAGATTTTTTTCACTTTTTTTTTAGTTTTTGTTTAAAATGGAATTTTTTTTTCTAATACGTGCTTTACGCTTAAAATGTACAAAAATATAAATAATAGAAATAAAATAGTTGCTACAACAACAACAACAATATTAAAATTAAGGGTTTTCAAACAATTAAGTACAAGTTATGGACATTATGTCATTTCAACTATTCAACAAATACACATGCGATATTTAATTAACTTTTAACTGCTAAAAGTAGACATTTTCAAAATTTCAAATTAACAGCGTCAATATTCATTGAAATACGAGCGAACGAACACTCTCACACACACACAATAAATACTCAAGTCTTGTTATGTTAACCCAAATTATTTCTCATACCTTGAATTATGTGAACAATATGTACAAACGGCCAACAATTAATTCTAGTTGTTGTTTAGATTCAAAAAAAAAAAAAACCCCCTAGAATAATTATTTTTCTTTTTTTTACTTTTTAAAATTTGTTTTTATTTTATGGTCAGTTAGAATTTTTCAAAAACCACAAATGTTTCCTTGTCTTATTTAAATGACATGTTTAAGTTTTGTTTAAGATAAAAAATAGTTGCAGAATTTTATCAATTTTTAAAAACCTTGATATCTAGATAAGCATTTTTTGTAAGAAACATTGTTGCTTGCAAACTTTTTTTGATTGCAGCAATGTTTTCAAGAACATTACTGCCAGAATCAAATTGTTAAATGTTTCTTACAAAAGTCAGCAACATTTATTTATATTTTATTTCTATCATAAATCCTCGTACTCTGTTTAAAATTTCATGTAAAATGCTGTCGAAACTTATCTATGAAAAACTTGTGCGGAATATCTATGAAATAATGTTGATTTTGTGAAAAGTTCCGAAATGTTTCTGGCAACATTTTTACAACTGCGAAATAATATAAGCTGCACTTATTTCGCGTGAAATTAAAGCCAAAAGATATACGTTTTGACAGTGTTTTACGTGATATGTTGAACAGAGTACCAGGCATTAAGATTAAATGTTGCCAGCAACATTTACTGTAATCAAAATTGTAAGTCCAGTAGTTCAAGTTATTTGCCTTGTTATTATATTCCTTGTATTATTAAATATTAAAAGTAACATATTTAAACGATATTAACCCATTTGTCGCCGCACCAAGTAAACTGACATTATAATAACGAAATAAGATTTTAAGTAACTGACAGAAAATAAAAAGATGGCAACAAAAAACAAGAGTATGAGTGCTGGTGTTTATAATCACCGGTCGGCGAAAAATGGGTTAAAGGCCAGCCACATTTTTGACTTTAACATTGCTTCCAGCACAAATCTGCTGCACAAGATATTGCAAAAAATTTGTAATGAAAATGTTAGAAGTATCAGTGTTCAAAAACACAATTTCGTCAGATTAAAAATATATTGGAAACTGTTGAGTATGCAGAGTATTGTGGGTACCGAGTATTTGCAATAATTTTTAGGTACTCGATGCTCAAAAGTAGTTACTCAATACTCTTAGAGTTGAAGTTTTCAAAAAAAGTTTGTGAAGCAATTTAACACAAAAGATATTAAAATGAATAAAAAAGCAGAGTTGGCTAGGAAACGTTGCTCGAAAACACAAAAAAAAAAACCGTTAAATGTATTAAGTACCCAAATAAAATGTATTAAATATTATTAAGTAATAAAAAGTTGAGTTGGTCAGCGCTATTGCAAGCCACAAAGTTGCCGTAAGCCTAGAACTCTATTAAAAAATGTGAAACATCTTAAGCAACATTTATAATTTCATACAAAAAAATTAAACAAGTACAAATGTTATCTATAAAGCCTGGTACTCTGTTCAACATTTCACGTGAAATGCTGTCAAAATGCATATGAAAAAAACTTGTGCGGAATATCTACGAAATAATGTTGATGGAGTTGTACTCTGTTTATTTTGTGAAAAAGTTTCGAAATGTTTCTGGCAACATTTTTTTTACAACTGCGAAATAATGTAGGTTAGGTTAGGTTCCATTGGCAGCCGTGATCAAGCACAGCTCACGTGGGTCCATTAATTAGTTCCCGTTGTGTTACCATGTCACACCGTCTCCCATGGGTCCTATGTTGTCTGGCTGCTAGTGTTCCCACGCAGCCATCCGGTCGATTCAGTAAAGGAGTGGATCCTGTTTACATCAACATCAGAGAGACAAGTTTTGTCCCCAAGGGCTCTTCGACCAAACATTTCGAGTCTTAGATCTCCGAAAGCCGGGCAATTACAGAGAAGATGTTCCGTTGACTCTTCCTCCTCCTCCTCGCCGCAACTTCTACAAAAGTCATTGTAAGGGAGCCCCAGCCTCTGGGCGTGCCTCCCAATGGGCCAGTGGCCAGTTATAACCGCAATCAGGTTTCTTAGATGATGTCTGGACAGCTGTAGTGCCCGCCGTGTCCTTTTTTCATCTATGACGGGCCAGATTTTCCTGGTTTCCCCACAGGTAGTTTCATCGTGCCACCTCCAACTGGCGATAATATGAAACTTGTGCGCTATAAGTTGCTTGCTCCTTGGGAGTGAAGCACCCACATTATATGTTGAACCGTCTCGATTCAAGGTGGTGCCTGCATGCGCCAACGAATCCGCCATGCAGTTCCCCAGTATGTCCCCGTGTCCGGGGACCCAATTAAGGGTGACCAGTGAATGTCTCGCTATCTC
The DNA here is from genome assembly GCA_963931875.1 of Pollenia griseotomentosa. Classification (NCBI taxonomy): domain Eukaryota; kingdom Metazoa; phylum Arthropoda; class Insecta; order Diptera; family Polleniidae; genus Pollenia; species Pollenia griseotomentosa. Next base: position 16,571,275 of record OZ007561.1, read on the forward strand.
ATCCAGAGACGTCCGGCATTCTCGGACAATTCTCGATGTGATGAACACATTCTCCAGGGATCTTATGGCCGCCTTGCTATCGGTAATAATGTGAATATCCCTTCCAGATATTTTACCGTATCGGATGCGTCTCGCGGCTGTGTGGATGGCCATTATCTCGGCCTGGATGACACTGCAGTGGTCCGGCAGCCTCATAGGAATGCTCCAGTTTAGCTGCTCGGAGTATATGCCAGAACCGACACCATACAGTGTTTTAGACCCGCGAAATAATGTAAGCTGCCTTTATTTCACGTGGAATTTTAAGCAAAAGCAAAAAATATGAACTTAATATTAAAAAAGAAATAACAAATTAAAATAACACAATCGGTAACAGTTTTTTTATCCATATTTACTTTTTTTTATTAAATTTTTTATTAAAAAAAAATAATTTTAGTAAAATACATGTGGCGTTTGTTTACGTACACGAAACAATGTAGCATACTTTGAAGGAATAAAAACGTCAAATTGTACAAACTCGCAAGATTGGTAACATTGATAAATGCCAAAATTTCAATGTTGCTCAACATTTTTTACAAATTTGAACAGAGTACTAGGCTTAACCTAGTACTCTGTCCAGACTTGCGAAATATGTTGAGCAACATTGACCATTTCAAACGAAAATTTTGACAAGCTTAACGTTTTTTTAGTTACAAGTATACAACATTGTTTTACAAAGGTTAACAAAAACCATTTGTTGTATTTTAGCGCTTTTCTCCATTTTTCTTTTTTTCTTTTTGTAACGCTTGTTATTAAAACTACTATAGAAGTATAAAATAATAGCTACAAAAAGAACTATCAACTGTTGCTTAAAGAAAAATACATTCCGTTTCAGCTTATATATCGAAAAAAAAGCCTGCAGATCAGTGTTTCCAATTTAGCCATTTAGTGGCTAGATTTAGCCAATTTTCACCCTGTTTAGCCATTAAAAAATGAGTTTAGCCATTAGCCATTTTTCAACTTGTTTAGCCATAAAATTTTTTTTTTGCCGTTTTTATTTTAAAAGAATAATTTTTTTTTTTATAAAAATTTATAAAAGTAAAATAAACATTGTAAAACATTTAATTAAAATCAAATCTTTTACAAATGCTGATAATCGCTAAAAAAAAAGAGGATGAAACATCTTGAACAGTATTCCAATATTAAATTTATAAAAATCAGTATTGATCTAGTAGCGAAAGGGATCAAACGTATTGCGCTTTATTAGTTTCACAAAATTCTTTAAAAAAGAATAAAAAAAAAAAAACTATAACAATTTACATTGTTAAAGAAATTCTTGTGCTCGACACAAAAACAATTGAACATTAATACGTCATAGTTAATCCACTTGTTTGTCTTCTTTTAATTAAAAAAAAAAAAAACATACAGCAAGTGTTAAGCTAAACTCAAAGAAAAAAAGAAGAAAAAATAACAACAATGAATAAACCTCCAGACCAAATGACGTTTGGAGTAAACAAAAAAAAACATTTAACAATTTTAACTCATGGTCCAAAATACTTAATAATGAAAAGAATTGATACTGTTGAAAATAAATCTTCGTCAGAAAATCTAGAACTAAATCTGACAAATGTCTCACCTTTTCTTATTAAAAAAGTTATTGATTCTCTCTGCGGTAGTGAAGTTGAACAATGCAAAAAACTCAGAAGTGGAGAAATCTTGATTAAAACAAAAACATTAAGCCAAGCATCAAAGTTAATTACCTTAACTTCATTAACACCAACTATCAAAGTCGAAATGTCTGAACATAAATTCCTTAATTATTCTAAAGGAGTCATATACTCAAACGACTTAAGAGGCATATCTGAAGAAGAAATTAAAGAAGAGTTAAAGTCTCAAAATGTTTCCGAAGTCAAAAAAATTCTTAAGAAAGGCAGTGATTCTACCCTTAAAGAAACAGGTTTAATAATAATAACATTCGCGTCTACAATCCTACCTGAAGAAATGAATATTGGATATCAAAGAATAAGACTTCGTCCTTACGTACCATTGCCGATGCGATGTAAGCAATGTCATCGCTTCGGACACTTAACAAAAATATGTAAAAACAATAAGATCTGCCCAGACTGTTCAAAAAACTTTCACTTTGAAGAAGACGACGACATTTGCGATTTTCAAAAAGAATGTATTAACTGTAAAGATAACAACATCCCAAATGGTAACCATGGAGCGTACGATAAAACCTGCCCAATATTTTTAAAGGAAAAGGAAATCCAAGCCATTATTACTTTAGAGAAAGTAGATAGGAAGAAAGCAAATGAATGTTACAAAGAACGTAACCAAAACAAAGCATCCTTTTCCTCAGTCATCGTACAGCAACCAACTTCACCTTCAAATTCAACCGTGGATAAGAAAATACAAAACAGTACTACAAGTTCTCTCGCAAGGGAACCAGTAAACTACTCTGACATCAATCATTCAACCCAAGGCAACAAGACTTCTCCTAAGCCAAAAAAGAAAGTCGTAATTCTCCCAAGGAAGACATCAAACAAGGCAAAGTTGGCAATGAAACGGAAAATTGCAAACCATATCGGAATGAAATCAGGTGAAGAAAATTCAGATTCGAATGAATCTATGGATTTAGAGTAAAATCAGTGAACTTATATTTATATTTTTAAGTTTTGTATATAAATTTTTTAAAGTATTTAATAGAACTAACTACACATAATGGTATTAAAAATTCTTCAATGGAACTTAAAAGGATATATAAATAACTATGATGAATTAACACTACTTATAAAAAAACACAATGTCAAAATCATATCAATCCAAGAAACACACCTTACTTCCTGTCCTACATGTATTCCTATCCCCATTAACTTTTCTTGCTATTTCAATAATAATTCTAACTCTTTTGGAGGAGTTGCATTATTAATACACAATTCAATTCAACATGCTTTAATCCCAACTAATAACGACTTTGATGTCGTAGCAGTTGAGATTAATTCAAAGGTGAAGTTTAACATAATCTCTGCGTACATTTCCCCCTCTACTAATTTCAAAAACAATAACCTACAAAACGTTTTCAATATATTTAACTCGCCATGCCTAGTGACAGGGGATTTTAACAGTTGGCATAAAAACTGGGGATCCCCGAAAAACAACAAAAGAGGAGTAATTTTAAATAAATATATTACACAATCCCATTTTGTCTTATTGAACGACAAGTCTCCCACGCACTTTTCAACCCATAATACACTTACTCATGTAGACCTGACATTTTGTTCACCTGAATTATCCGTTCATTCTTACTGGAGTGTAGATGACGATCTGCACGGCAGTGATCATTTTCCAATTTTTATTTCTCTCTTCCCCTCTCAGAATCAAAACCTTACTAATTTCAAACCTCATTTTATAACTAAAAAAGCCGATTGGGTACTGTTTAACAAAAAGTGTTCCCACTTTAACTCTTTAAGGGAAGTAGACACTAAAATCGATAGAGAAGCTACTAATTTAAAAAAAATTATTTTGCAATCTGCAAACGAATCAATTCCACAGACAAAGAAGACTTGTACATCCCCATCGATACCTTGGTGGAATTCTCACCTTAATAACCTTAAAATAAAAAAAAAAACAATGCTGGTACACTTTCCGTAGAAATATTAATCAGGAAAACATGATTAACTATAAAAGAGCTAATGCTCTCTTAAAAAGAGAAATTAAGAGAAGCAAAAGAGAAGCTATTTCAAATCTTACCTCTGAGATAAATCCCTTAACGTCATCAAGCCGAATATGGAAAAACATTCGAACCTTTTGTGGATATAAGACTAATCATGGTATTCACTGCATAAAAAAAATAAATTCTGATATCGTATGCACTAGGCGAAATGAAATTGCAAATGAATTTTGTTCCTTTTGGTCATCAATTTCAGATGATCGAAATTTTCCGCAATTATTTCAATCTAAAAAGAACTCCTTTCAACAAAATTTCCAAAACATTTCACCAAGCAATAGTGCGTTAAAAATTGAACAAAGCATCAATAATATTGAACTCTCTTCAACTCTTTCTAAACTGAAGGGGAAATCCCCAGGATTAGATAGAGTCTCATACTGTATGATAAAAAATTCTCCCAATTGTTTTAAAAAAAGGTTACTCAATTTGTTCAACAGTATATTAAACTGCAGTATCCCACAACAATACAAATATAGCGTAGTAATCCCTATTCTAAAGCCCAAGGCTGATAAAACCTTAATAAAATCATATAGACCCATATCATTAAATTCGTGTTTCTCAAAAATTTTGGACAAGATAGTGGCAAACAGGTTATGGTGGTTTCTCAACACGAACAAGCTCATTAACAGTCATCAGATGGGTTTTAGGAACGGGAAGTCTACTGCTGATACGTTAATGTTCATTGACTATCTGGCTACTAGCTCCCTTTCTTCTCGTCAACACCTTACTATTCTTTCACTGGATTTTGAAAGAGCTTATGATAAAATAGGTTTGCATACTATTACCGATCAACTCATCAAATGGAACGTAGGCCCAAAGATTATAACCTATATTGTTAACTTCATGTCCAACAGAAAAATCATTGTTAAGGTCGGCAATAATTACTCCAATCCCCAAACTGTCCACAATGGGATCCCACAGGGATCCCCGTTGTCGGTAGTGCTTTTTCTAATAGCATATAACAGGCTAAGTGATGTTATTCTAACCCATAAAAATCTGAACTTCTGTGCATTCGCAGATGACTTTAATATAATTATAAGATCAAATGGGGGAAAAAACCCTAAAATTAATCTGAATAATTTAGTTTCTGATATTCTGAATTGGTGCAATTACTCTGGAGCTGTACTTTCACAGACCAAATGCAAATATATCCACATTTGTAGGAAACATAGCTGCAAATGTACACTGGTGACTAATCAAATGCAAATTGCGGAAGCAGACGAATTGAGAATTCTAGGTATTATTTTTAACAGAAGGTACAACTGGAGATCCCATATTGATAATTTGAGCACTTCATTAAACAACCAGCTTAACATTGTTAAGTGCCTCTCTTGTCAAAAATTCGATTGTAACATTATATCTCTGATAAATGTTGTGAAATCGCTGATAGTATCAAAAATTTGTTATGGACTTTTTTTATATGGATACGCTCCCAAAAGTACACTTAGAAAAATTACTGGAATACTAAATGCGGCGGTCCGAGTAACGCTCGGAGCCCTACGTTCTACACCAGTCAACAATATGCTATTTGAGGCGAATATTAATAATATACTTAACCAACGAGACTTTACCACAGGAAAATTGGTGAAACCTCTTTTGTTCTGCAGCGATAGTCCTTTAAATGCTATAGTTCAGAAATTCCGGAAATCAAAGAAAACTCAAAAAATACCTTCGTGTATCAGTAGAGTTTTTGAAAACTGTTCAGAGTTAGACCTAAAAATTAGCCCAATTAAAACCAGCCCCCCTAAGAATCCTCCATGGAGCTTTGGGGAAGACTTTATTGATTACTCTCTTCACACACACCTTAAGCATAAAACATTACCCTTACAATATCAATGTTTATTCCGTAGCGTAACTGAATGTCAGAAGGACAGCATTTTCATTTATACCGACGGGTCACAATGTGGAGAAAATACAAGCTATGCAGTAACTTATGAGAATAAGTTAATTAAGGTTTCCGAACTGCCAAGTTACAGTTCGATTTTTTCAGCCGAAATTATTGCCATAAATGAGGCAATGAATTTTGTCAAAAATAGAAGGGGCAAATTCATAATTTGCACTGATTCTTTATCTGCATTAAACGCGATTTCGAATGCGAATAACAATAATGTCTATGCTAATAAAATTAGGGATATTTTAATCGGAAAAAATAAAAAGCTTTCCCTTATGTGGGTTCCAGGCCACATGCAAATTACGGGAAATGAATGCGCAGATTCGTATGCCAAACAAGGCTTAAAGTCCCCCCTCATTAAAACCCAAAATTTTAACGTTGATGATATAATTAAAAATCTCAGGAGAAGGACAATTCAGAGACATATTACGACTTGGGAAAATGCAAACATTTGGTACAAGAATATAAACTCATCAAAAATCAACATCAAACACTGGATGGCATCGAGTACCGAAGTAGGAAGACGGGATCTCATAAAATTTTTAAGATTGCGACTAGGACATACTAAATTAACCCACGGACATTTAATAAGCAAAAATGACCAAACATTATGCAACTGTGATCGATCTACAACGGTAGATATAAAACATATTATATCCGATTGTCCGCTTTATGCACAGGAACGAAAATTAATCTTTGGACACACTGACCCTATGCTAGCTCTCTCCTCCCCCTCAAATAAATCTGTTACAGAACTAACAATGTATTTAAGATATACTAAGCTGTATCACCACATTTAAAAACACATATATAATTAGATTTAGCTGTAAATATGAACTTGTAAATACTTTAGAATTTCGTTTTTTAGCTTAAGGCCTTGTAGCTATAGCTATACTTTTAGCATTAAAATATTTATATTATAATGTTAAACCTAAATAAATAAATAAATAAATAAATTTATAAAATGGATCAACACAAACATCAGTGTTTCTTTCTAGTTGCAAGTATTTCAATAAAGAGATGCAGGCGGCAACAAAATTTTTTTAGAAATTTCAGAATTGACTATAAAGTTGCTCTCACTTCCATGGTCTAATGCTGAAGTAGAGAGGGTATTTAGCCAAGGAAACATCGTTAAAAGTAATTTAAGAAATAGGTTACATTTAGCAACCGTTTGTTCGATTTTATCAATTAGGTAAACATTTTAACCATAACAATAAAATATTTATATTAACACCACAACAGTGGTACCCTCATGCGTTTGTGCTGATATTTAAATATTGGTCCTAAGACGTATACCGATTGACTTAGAATTACTTTCTGAGTCGAATTAACGATGTTTGTCCGGCTGGCTGGCTGTCCATGTCAACCTTGTGCGCAAAGTACAGGTCGCAATTTTGGAGATTATTTGACCAAATTTGGTACATAGATTCTAATGTGGTGTAGGGTATCGTATAGTCAGGGTTGACCGGCAATACTTTTTAACTTGTTTTTAATTGTAGATCTGGACTCAAAAGGTTGGGTAAATGTTGTCGTGATTATGATTTACCTTCAAATCATTAAAAACTAATAGGCACGAGTGCTTCCTATGAGAAGAACAATAACGACATCAAATTTATCGATGATTTAATTTTTAATATCTATCAAAATTTTCATTTACGTTTATTTTTATTAAACAAATTGATCTTAACTTACAATTTCATCGTAAGCAACTTTAAATGAATTATTTCTGTGTTGTTATTGAATTTTAATGTTTTTTTTTATTTAAAAAAAACTTTTTGCCATTTTGTATCCCATTTTTAGCCATTTGTCCTTGTAAATTTAGCCATTTTTGGTCACCAAGTTTTGGCAACACTGCTGCAGATATACTTATTTTTTTTTTACTAATTTTGATTATTGTGAAAGAACTTCAGTTGCCAAAATCACATGCTAAAAACGGCGGTATATATAAAAAACTTAATGTGCTTTGTATTTTGGGCGTGGCAAACAAAAAACAGTTTACACTTCTAGAAACTTCACTGATAAACCTTTGGTTCAAAGGCGGGAGAAGTGCAAATTTTGTTTTGTTTTGTATTGGGTTCTTCCTGGTTTAATGTATGTAAAAAAGAAAAAAGGGCTTAATTTGAGGCGTGCCTTTAAAGTGAGTATACTTAAAGCTAGACGTACTAACTGTTAGAAGAGCTTTCTTGCCACTTGCACAAAATTGAACATTTGAGCGGAAGGATCCCCGATGGCATAAGTGGCGCTTAGAATTTGATCTCGGATTAAAAAGTCACCTAGGGCAAAAATGTAGCCATAGACAAGCCATGAATAACAACAAACAAGCCATAAGAATAAACAAGCCATTAATTCAAATGGCAACGCAGTGTACAAGAAACTAAAAGGGCGGTATCCAGAGGCGTGGTGCTTGGATTTTATCGAGACAATTTAGATCAATACCTTATCTTTTGTTTCAAAATTTTTTTGCAAGCTAAAGTTGTGAATTGTCACATTCAGCCCTGACAAAATACTAACTCAAAATCTAATAAAAAATGTCACATACATTTCTTAAGCTATGTTCACACTTATTAAATATTTGACAAAATAAACTAACTAGCAAAACATAGCAAAGAAACTCCACTAGTGATGGAGCCGTAAATTAGCCGGATTATATTAGGCTTCCCTAAATTAATCCTTAGTTTGCCTAAATTTCAACCCACTGTGCACTGTTTAGTGCAACATTTAAAGAACATTTTAGTTTCATGTTCTAACAATGTCAGTATTTACAATTTCAATATTGTATTATTTACATGTTCATATGTATTTTTTTCTCTCTTAGTTGAAAATGTTTCATTTGTTTAGCTAATTTGTATGCACTTGAAATTTCCATTAGCAGTCAATGTTGCCAGAAATTGTCGATGGGGTTTTTTAACTCTTTCAGGTTTGGTGGTTAGTTATCTAACCACCTTTTCAAGAGCTTAAAAATTGTATTTTTTAAGATCATCGATTATAAATTTATGCGAAATTTTGGAACATAAATTCTAAAATTTAACATTTATTTATTTTTTTAAATGTGTAAGCTTTTTTTTAAGCCGGGATTTCCCCAAGTTAAAAAAAACAGCCACAGGTTGTTTGCTTTGTTAAAAAAAATTATATCTAGTGCGTACTGCATAGTAATACAGCACCTGTAGAGTTCCTCTATGCATCCGAACAAAAAAAAACATGTTTTTTCAGATTTTCACCAAAAATAAATTTTTAAGCCAACCGTCATGGTGGTTAGAAAACTAACCACCTTATTTATCAAAATTATCAACATTTTTATAATAAAAAAACTTTAAGTAATGCAAAATTGCGCCTATTTTAGTTATTAAGTTGCATATATAAAAGTGTGGCTCAAAGAGTTAAATCATGAAAAAATTATATATAGAAATTTAGTAATTGAAATAAAATTGAAATCTAAAATTTTGCTGCACTGTTTTAAACGTACTTACCACTTAATCATTACATTACTTAATCAGTACATCTGCTAAAAAAGGCGAAAATGTTTTTTGTATATTTGGTTTACTGGTTTTAATTTTTTGGCAAAATTGTTAATTTAAATACAAATCGTAAAATAGCCGCCGCACTTGCTTTTCAAACTAAAATTTGATATTAACAACTTCTTTGCAAGGAAAAAAAGTGTAATTAATTCCACAATAGATTACCTTGTAAGGCTGACTATGCCACTTTTTGACTACTTCAAAACAGCAGGTATGCCAGACTATGCAAAGAGAGTTATTATTATACATACTCTCTTTCTTTTGTTAATTTTCAAATGTTCTAACACAATTGCCAGAACTGTTGGGATTTAAAATATCAAGGCTTTTGAGTATGTATGAGGTAATATGCATTTATTTATAAATACAATTTACATACAAATACAATTGTCAAGTATAATTAATAGTGATGCTTAACAACAAAATGTTTACTACTTAATGACCTACAAAATTGAAATCAGTTAATATTGAATTATAATAAAGAGGTGAAGGTTTGAAAGTTTCTACAGCATGACCACAGCCGTAGTAAAGAATAAGTCAGCAATATCAATTTGATTCACATAGTTGTGTACATTTTTGGACTTAACTTTCTATGCAATACAAGGAAAGTAAAATGACGAATAAATCTGCAAGATAAATTCATTCTTGTGCCTAGGAAAGTTAGAAACTTCGCTAGACTAAGCCTAAAAGGAAGCGATTTTTAAGGTGTTGTTAAAAAAAAGAGCAACAGAAAAATTTGTAGCATACTTTTTCTGGATACATGTTGTAACCACTAACATCTAATTTATGTAAAAATGCTCTCAGAATAATATCAGCACATTAAAAGCAATAAATAGGCTATTATAACAAAAGCCATCAACATTGTTGTATTAAAAATTCTTTCCAGCAACACCTTTGAAAATACTTCATATAAATATAATGTTGAAGAAAAAATTTAGAGCCTACTTATATAAACATTGTTGCGAGAAATAATTTAAAAAAAAATAAATTTAATAGCCATAACTTAGAATGGAGTCAAATTTAAAGTTTATTTTTAAGCTAGTAGCATTGTTGACAGCAATATTATTTTTATCAACATTGCAAAAAGGCTGTTATGTAAAATGTTTCCAGGCGCATTTAATGGATAAAGCCTGGTACTCTTTTTTAAATTTGTGAAAAATGAAGAGCAACATTGATTAATTCACACGAAAATTGTATCATGTGTTAATATTATCATTTGCGTGGTATGTATTTCGCAATAGCAACTCAGTACAACCCTATCAACATTTTTTGTATGTATTTCACAGAAACTTTTTTTTTTAATGAGCTTGTGAGCATTTCGCCTGAAGGGCTAAACAGAGTACCAGACTTAAAACTTTAAAAAATATTATGAACGTGTTAATTTTAAGCAAATTTCTTACTTGCAACAATGTTTCTATAAACATTTTTGATAAACATAATTTGGGTATTTAATAGAGGCTAGATTACACTAGTATACTTTGTATTAATACATGTCAAAAACTCAAGTAAAATTACAAAGTGTGATAGTGTGAATGCAATGTGTCACGAAAATGACAAGTATTATGAAAATAGTTTGACATCCCATATGACTTCATCGTTTTTTGAAAAATTTCTAAACAATAATACTTTTCATTGGATCAGGGTTGATTTTTATTTCGTGTGTAAGTGTTTATACTTTGTGTGATGGTGTGAACACAAACTGTCATGTTTAATTAGATTTTTTGACAGTCGCAACAAAACTCATAAGATTTCTATCTTACAAAGTATTATGGAAAACGTAAGACTTGTGAGATAGTGTAAACTAGCTTTAATTAACATACATTATACGTAAAAACACATTGTGGAAGACGCAATGTTGCCGGCAACATATTTTTAAGTTTCTACCCGTCTCCACTATCCATCAACTAGGTCGCATGAAGACGTGGGGTTAAAATGTAGAGCATAAATATTTTTTCTAACCACAATGCTGCAATTAAAATTTTTGCTTTGCACAAAGACAGACAATAAATGCGTTCATCCTTATTTGTGCTAGAAACAATGTTACAACACTTTTTAAGACAAAGCTGCTGTCTGCATTTATGGCCGACACAATGTTAATAGTCACGTTTTTGTTAAACACAACGTGACATAATACAGTATTAATGTTAACAACAACATTTTATGCAACAAAATATGTTCATCAACATTTCTTTTTTTATATTAAGCCTAGTACTCTGTTCAAATTTGTGAAAAATGTTAAGCAACATTGATTATTTCACACGAAACATTTGACACGTATAAATGTTACCTATCTTGCGATTTTGTACAATTTGACGTTTTTATTCCTGCAAAGTATACGACATTGTTTTGCGTATGTAAACAAACCCCACATGTATTTTACTAAAAATTATTTTTTTTAAAAAAATTTTCATAAAAAAGAAACTAAATATGGATAAAAAATAAGTGCAGCTTAAGCCTGGTACTCTGTTCAACATTTCACGTAAAATGCTGTCAAAACGCATATGAAAAAAAATTGTGCGGAATATCTATGAAATAATGTTGATAGAGTTGTGAAATAATGTTACCAGAAACATTTCGGAACTTTTTCACAAAATAAACAGAGTAGAACACTATAAACATTATTTCATAGATATTCCGCACAAGTTTTTTTCATATGCGTTTTGACAGCATTTCACGTGAAATGTTGAACAGAGTACCAGTCTGTAGATGCAGTGATGGAAAATTGATATTGATTGACAAGCAAAATAGTACCTTTTTTCAATATTATGGTATTTTTTTCAAAAATGTTTTTTTTTGGAAAATTAACTTAAAAATAAAAAAACTAAAATACATGCTTTTATCCTGCTCATATCTCAGCCATTTATGAATCGCGATGGCGAAATTTCAACAACAAAATTTTAATGAGGATATCTGGCATTAAAATAAACCAACATTCATACATTTATGCTTTTAATAAGAATAAATTTTGTGTAGGCAATATTGTCAACAGGGCTGTAGAGCTGGAGTATCGGAGTCGGAGTCAAAGTACCCACAAAAAATTCCCGACTCCGACTTCAAAATTTTTCGACATACAAACTTAAAAAAATATTCTAATAATTTCCAAAATAAAGAAATACTTCAAAATTGGCGATTAGAACTGGCGATATTTAAAATATTGATTCGAAATTTTTACTGAATCCTTTTCTTGCTATATTTAACCATTTAAGGTAGTGCGTTAAAAAAAGAGTTAAAAGTCAAATAAGAACTCGTTTCATATACATTAAGCGTTAAGGTAAGATTCGGAGTCGGAGTAGGAATTTCAGCGGTTGGAGTCAGTGTTAGTACTTTTTGTTGACTCTGGTTGTCAATGTTAAAAAAATATCAACGTTAAAGTTCTAAACAAAGAAGCATAACAAGAAAAGAGTACTAAAACGAACGTGGTGGTACCGTGGTATTTTTGAAAGGAAAAAGTGCTGAAAATAGTACCATAGTACTGAATTTTACATCACTGATTAGAAGTATATTTTGGCTATCGGCTTTATTTTGTCAAGTTTTTGATAATAATACTTTTGCTAGATTTATGTAGCGAGAAACATTTTGCTGCACAAAATTGTGCCAGCGATATTTGCAAGATACAACATATTTCTTTTTTTTTATTTTATTTTTGTACATACAACATTTGCATTTTTAAATATTGCTGCAAGAGAGAATCTTAACTCCACGTCTACAACTAACATGATTTACTGTTATAACACGATGTTATAAAAGCATTGTTAAAACATTTGCATTAACAACCGTGTTATAACATGAGAAAACCTCTAAAATGATGAGTCTAGACTGGGAGTAAAAGACAAAATATCACCACTAACATTTGCTAGACATATGTTTGAAAAATTATATTTTGGTTGAAAAGCAGCAGGCCTAAAACGCCAACGTTTTTATTGTGTTTGTATATCTCAAGGTATATTTACACAAATTAATATACCTTGGTATATCTTATAAGTTTTGTTTTGTTTGTCAAATTTTTTTTAATTTTTTCCCTTGTTTTTTTTATTTCATCTACAAATTTCAATCTATAGAGAAGAAGCTTATCAGGATTGCAAGATACACACGAAGAATCTTTAATTTTCCAAATGACAATGAAATCCTCCAGTTATGCAAAGAGTTTCCTTTTCTTACTCGTATGTCGAATAGAAATAATAACTTCCATAAAATGCTATAGCTGCCGCTCCAAAGAACCCATCGACCCCTGCAAGGTGGTTTTTTATTTGCAAAAGCGCTACATAAAAGACTGTGATAAACGTGATAAACGTTGCTATACCGTCGAGTTTGCCTCTAGTAAGTATGTATGCATTATAACAAAAGATACCAAGGTCTATTTGTGTTCTATTTCTATTATAGATGAGTATGCTGGTGACTATGATGTTCAACGTGGCTGTATGGGTGATGACTATCCATATATTTCGTATAGTCATAGAGTTATACCACGAGGATATCAGAGAGAGTGCAACTTTAGTTTATGCAACTATGCAACACATTTGTTTAATCAAGGAGATGTCGAAAGTGGTGGCAATAAATTTCTTATTGTTGGTTACTTTTACGTTTTTTACTTGTTATTGTTAACGTTAATTTAATTAAATTTATTTAAATTGAAAAACAACCAACTACGATCCAGAAGATCGCTTAGTTATAACCAAAATAAAACAAATATTTATTAAAAAGAGATAGAAACGGGTTAATTAACAAAAAAATTATTTTATTAAAAACGCTGAAACTAAAAACTTTGATTTACTTACTTACACACAAGGCGAATTCAACTACAGGTGGTGTCGCAACTACAACAATCCAAAAACAACAGGAACAACAAAGGGCTTTTTACATTGCATTGTTAGTGCCATTAGCTCGAAATGTCAACCATTTTTAGCAAAACACTAACAAATCAAAACAAATAAGCTCGAACTGTCAAAATCAGATGCCGTTTTGACACCACCTGTAGTTGAATTCGCCTTGCTTACACCCAATGCGAATTCATGTATAGGTTAGTGGCGATACTACAACAAGTAACAACACTAAAAACACAGCATTGTATTTTATTCGTTGCTTTCGTAACTTTTGACATTCCTCTCTGTAATTTAGAAAAAAAAGTAGCACAGCTATGCTTTCAACGCCACGTGAAAAATGAATTCGCCTTGCTTACACCTCTTTTTCTGAAAATTACTTTTACTCAAATCACGTGATTTCAAATCACATGTGCGTTTTCAAACCACACGTGTGACATTTTGGTGTTCTGTTTTACTTGCTTTTGGACACGTGAAACAAGTCAGAATGTATTCAACTTTTTAATTTAACGCCGTAATAAGAATCATATAACAAAACAGAATTGAAGTTACTTTTCGGTGCAAGCAAGTATGATATAAATACATATATTGATATATTTTGATGTGTCTAAAAGCAGACTTATACAAAATTTAAAAAAAAATACGTCAAAGCTTAACAAATAGTTAATTTTGAGTCAATTCACCCAGTTCAGTTATGACTAACTACCAGTTGTAACTGTCAAAGACATATTGTTAACTGGAAGTTAAAGTAATAGTTGGTTATATCCAGAATGTACTAATAAAGTGAACTCACAAGCCCAGCTGTTTGCAGGGATTTTCTTCGTGTGTGTTTATTTACTTTTTTTAATAAGGCATTTTAACATATGCCGTCTCAATTCTAGCAACAAAATGCCTGTTGTTTTTTCTATTGTTTCATTGTTGAAGTACTGAGGTCACTTTGTTAATACATTTTGGTTATATCAGAACATGGTTAAATTAGCCGAAAATAATTAAATTTTAATTCTTAATTAAAAAAACTCTATCAAGATAAAAAATTGTATGTGTTATCCATTTCGTGGTATCGAAACCGCAGGTCTGGCAGGGCGGTAAGCTGTTTAATATCTGTCATCTGAAGTGTCATTTATTTAGTGAAAGGTTTGACATTTGCGAATATGAATCGTTGAACAAACGAAAATTTAGTACAACAGTGGTAATTCAAACATGGCCACTTTTCTAGCATTACTGGGTGGTTATGGTCGTTATAATCGGCCTACTGTGCAAAGAATTAGCAAGATTATAAAGAAGTTTTTAGAGACTGGCCACGTTAAAGATGTGGCCTGTGCATGATCGCAATGTGCGCTCTGCCGACAATATCGATGAAAATTGTGGCGGATAATCCGAATTTGTCGATTCCACCGTTCTCTGCAATTGGGCTTGAAATTGAAGACATTGAAACTAGATGATATGTGAACTCAACAAGACGGTGCCGCGACATGTGGCCCTGACACTTTAAACTTGGTATAACCACTTGTGGTGAAAGGAATAAAAATGAAAATCAGTCAATTTTCTATAAAAAACAAACTCGAAATCCTCTATATAAATAAAAATGAAATGCTGTCCGTTGCTCAGCGCATAACTTGAGAACGGCTGGACCGATTTGGACGATTTTTTCTTTCTAATGATCGCCAACTTAGGTTTTTACGAAAAGAACATTTTGCCCCGCCCACTTTTAAGCCTACTTCTTTCGTATTTAGAAAATCCCGAGCAGCGCCGGGAAAACAGCTAGTATTTTTATAAATAAAGTCTTTTTTTTTGGAAAAAGGAACTTAAAATTCTATAAAAATGCAAGCATTTAACGAGCTACTTTGTTAGCGTCTCCATTCCTTTCGTGAACATATTTATATGCCAAAGTTTAGGTGTCTCGGTATTAACAAAAAAGTACTAAAATTTTTCATCGTTTATTACATACTATGGCTCTTATTTCGTTAAGTTTTATGAATTGAAAAAAACGTTGTACAAAAAACGTTGTTTGGATGACTATACTTAAAGGATATGACGTGCAAAGTTTTACGTTGAAAAGTTCTCACCTTAAGAATTGGTGGACATCTAAAATTCGAAAAATTAAAAAAACGACTTGAAACTTGCAAGAGTTTTTTCATCCATTCCGTTTTCTTTGTAATAGTTTTTTAGCTTTCAGATCCAAACCAATACCAATACAAAATATGAATTTTTGATATCGCTGCTGGGTGAAAAGTTGCATGGTTGTTTACAAGTGAAACCAAAATTTTTCAAATTTTGAAATTTTTGAAGATATTACATTGGGTTTTTGCACCGTTTAATAAAAATGAGTTTTAAGCGCAGAATTAAAAAAACTGCGTAATTTTATAAAGTTTGAGTTATATCAAGTTGGTGTCAGCGCACCAATAACGTATCACAGACATCACAAACTTAAAAGAACTTAGCGTAAATTTTTTAAAAATGTATCTTTTTTGTGTCTGACAATCTGAATTGTCGTTAAAGTTGGCTAGTGTATTGCGTGATGTGAGTAACTTCGTAAAGGGCACCTCCGAGGCGAAAACGCAGTTTAAAATTTTTAAACACAAAAATTTTATGAACGTTTGAAAATGTTTTCAAAAAAACAATTTTTTTTAAGCTTTTTATACCCTTGACCACAGGTGGAAAATAATATATATAAGTTTGTCATTCCGTTTGGAATTTCTACAATATTGATCTTAGACCCTATAAAGTACATATATTATTGGTCCTTACGAGGAAAGAAGCTGATTTAACGATGTCCGTCTGTCCGTCTTACGTTTGATAGGTCTCTTCCGGAGACTCCAGACATGATAGCGGCTAGGTTGTTTTACATTTATGTCACATATAGTCCACCATTTCCTGCTATTAAAATTCAGCCAGATCGGTCCAAAAATGGCGGAGATATGAGCAAAAAACCACGACTACCTCTAATTTTTCTAAAAAAAAATCCCTTGTGTTTGTTGTTGTTTTATTTTAATGCGTTTAATTTTATGCACACAAACCCATAAACATTTATGTATGCACATGATATGGCGGTCACAACAAACTTGCAGACTCAATATATTTTTATCTAAAGAACATTATTTATATAAATTTTTGTTCTTACCTCACGATGGTGAAGGGAATATAAGAAATAGCACTCGTACTTGTTTTAATATCAAAACATGGCATGGGAACATGTTTAGGTATCTAAATAGATTCTTCGCGACGGACTAAACTGATAGAGTGCAAAAAAAATAATTTTTTCCAACCCTGTCGCGTGCAGCGGCAGTTTTTTCAAAACATATTTCGCTTTGTGACAACTAAAGCTCTGTATCAATTCAGCTCAAACGTACATCGAATAGAAGACTTTACTAAGCTTGATACTACAATTGAAAACGCACCAAATAGTTTTAAGGATTTAAAATTTTATGGAGGAAACAAAATGTGTCTAACCTAAAAAAACTGCAGTATTTTATAGATTTTGATAATATATCTTAATTTGTAATACATTTACTATTTTAAATAAAAATAATTAATAAATATTAATTGAAATAGTCTTTTTTGGTGTTTTATTTTTCTCAAAACATTAAAAAAAATAAATGTTATGGGAAATAAGAATAAATATCTCAGTAAGTATTGACAAATATATTAATACTATACTAAACTCAGAAAATCTAACCATTTTAAAGGTATTTCTGATCTTTATATATAATTTGGTAAATAAAATCATGAGTGGTAAAGTTTAAATGGTTATATCTCTTAGACCCGTTTTCACGACTTAACGATAGCTAAATGTAGGAAGTTATCGAACAGATAATGAGTTTTTAATTATCACAAGTTCTCTTTAACCTTAAAGTGAAGAATAAGCTAAAGAGAGGAACGTTCTACCTTTAACTTTTGTCGTAAGGTTTAGATTTGAGATTGCCATATTATATTCACATATTTTTTATATATATGGCAACTCCAATTATAAGTATATTTTGTAAATGTAAAAAAGGTACGTAGTTGCCAGTTCGTATTTTTATTTTGGCAAAAATAATCGGTATTTTCTTTAGTATTGCCACTTTTTTAAAAATGTTAAGTTTATTTGATACAGAAGTTGTGTAAACGAAAAATAGTTGAAGGTAACTTTATTCCTCACTAGTGCTAAAGGTAGCGTTAACTATATCGAACTTTAAAGGTAAGTCGTGAAAACGGGCCTTAAACCATTAGCGATAGCCAAATAGCTTTTTTCCAAAATGCTGCAAATTATGTCTTAAACTAGCCGTAATTTTGTAAAATGTTTCACAATTTTAAATAAATTTTTTTATGCTTACACGATCAAAAAACAATTTTTTTATTTTTTTTTTCAGTGTATTTTAAAAAGTATTAAAGCTTTTACAAATATTTTAGTGTGCTAAGAAAGCCCTTAAAGGGTATTATCCACACGCGTTATCATTTTTCAATTTTAACAAGACCTGTAATTTTTATATTTTTTTTTTTTTTAATTTTTAACTTTAAACCGCAGTAAAATTTGCGCCGTTTAATAAAAATGATTAATGCGAACGAATTTCACATGCTCAAATATCGGTTTATACACACGCAAATCAACATTGATGTCAGACAAAAAAAAAATTAAAAAGATTATTTCTAGGTGCCGTAAATTTTTGAAGTTGCCCATATCTACATTTT
Organism: Pollenia griseotomentosa; assembly: GCA_963931875.1. NCBI lineage: Eukaryota > Metazoa > Arthropoda > Insecta > Diptera > Polleniidae > Pollenia > Pollenia griseotomentosa. Next base: position 16,589,869 of record OZ007561.1, read on the forward strand.
CAAATTTATTTTTATGAATTTTTAACAAACAAAAATTTCGAAATGTTGCTAAAAAATGATTTATTTTTTGCCAAAAAAAAAAAAAAAAAAATTATGTTTCTAAAACGACTACGCAAATTAGAAAAAGGTTTATCTTTACTTAAAGGTAATTTTATTGCAGAATTTAGATTCAGCGTACGCGAATTGGGTTAAAACGCAAAGTGCCCGGCTTGTGTGTCAAATTCTAGCACAGTGTAATTATTTAGGTTAGCAGCTATGAGGTAACCGAATATACACTTTGTAACCCTTTTTCGAATTTCCAACAATCCCGTCTTTGTGGATCGATTTGGCGAGAGACCAGCCAGCGATGATGATTCTAGATTAACCGCCTTATTTATTTAAACATTAAAAATTTTTACGGCCTTATTTGTGAAAAATAAAACAGGTTTATAAATAGTTTATTTAACAAATTTTCTCAGAAAATCCGTTTCATACAGTTTCTACAATATTTTTAATGTGACCTTTGACCTCATGCGGAAAAATAGGAAACCTGTACGTTTTTAAATTAAATATTTAGTTTCAAATTCTAACCTCAATTTCGATTTCTGTCGTTAAGTGTATTTCATTAAGTTTTTGCCATTAAAAAAAAAACATTATCCTCTATTGATGAACAATAAAATAATTATTTTACGACAATCCATTACAACAACAACAACCATAAAATACCTTGTAAATACACTGCAAATAGCAACAACAAAAATTTTAATGACAGCTGCTGTGTTCAAAGTCAAAAACGTTTTTGTGTTTGTCAAAATCACGAAATGTTCATTTCATAGCGAGCGAGTAGTTTTTTTAGAATCGACTATCAGCGAAATTGTTAATATGCATTTTGCTTGCGCTGCCGCTGCAGCTGCCACTGGTGCTGCTGTTTCTTTTTTTTAATGTTTTTATACCAAATTGGAGTTTTATTAGTTTTTTTTAGCTTTTTTTAAGTAGAGATGTCATTAAAGGAATATTTTTAAAAACATTTTAGCTAAATGTTAAAAACAAAAATTATAGATTTTTTAACTTTTCCCCGCCCAAAAAGACATCAGACTAATGTCACTTCTGTTTTTTGTTCATGTGAAATAAATTATCGTTAACTGCATGAGGATTGGTATGGGCTAACTAATTTTTAGTTAGTGAAATAATATAGAGAACATTTTTAAAAAAAAAAGTCTAACGAAATAGATTATATTCATAATAATAATAGAGGAATGAGAGGTATACTTAATTATTTATTTATGTTCCAAAACTCATACGTCAGAGGTTAGAAAATGTGTAGAGGATAATTTTATTTCCAAGCCATGGGCAATAACAATTTTATTAATTTATAATAAAAACCAAAAAGAAAGTATTGTCGATCAATCAAAATAATTTCATACCCTACACCACGGTATTTTGCCAGGAAATTTTAGAGTTTTATGATGTTGAGATTTTTTCATCTTTAAGTATTTTTATGGAGAGTGCCTATGGTCATAGCACACAATTTTGCCATTACATAGTAGCAAGCCGCTCGAACGAACTTCGTTAGATCGATTCATGAAGTGATTCCGAGGCGGTCGGTATACTAAACGGTATATTATCTCTAAACTTAATGCATAATGTATAGGGTACATTATTCAGGTGTGGCTATAACGTTTTTGTGTTTCGAAATTTTTTCTACGTGCTCAAAAGTCAAATTTTCTGAATTGCTGAAATTTCGTTAAAACTAAAAATTCAACCCAAATTTTCTTGGCGTGGAATTGAGTGAAACCAAAAAGTCAAGGTTTTCTGGTTGGAAGAGATCCAAAAAAAAAAAAACGTTACTGAACTGTCATAATACCCCTACCCCCTTTCTCGCGAAGTTTTCTAGGAATCAAGAATATTTCCCCCGTTACATGCTCCATTATCCGGCGAAATCACGTGCAGTCAATACCAGCACAGAAAATATTCTCCATAGTTTTTTATCAGTTTAATTAAAAATTTAATCAAGTGAATTAAACGTTTAATCAAGTGATTTAAACGCTTAGTCTACTGAATTAAACGTTTAATTGATACAATTAATTTGTTTTCTGGTGCAAATTTATTAAATATTTTAATTAGTATCACAAATATTTTAGTTGAAATCAATTTTTATTTTTTTCTGTGTGGGATTCCGCAAAGACCAAATATTGAGAGATCTCTTCAGATTGGGGCTGACCAGATATCCTAGTTGTTACCCCTAGATTCATTAGCCCTTGGTGCCACGGCATCAGGCTGACTTTTGGTTGAGGCCCCCAAGAGCATAGTTTTTGCAAAAGAATGCTTTTCGCTATACATAAAAAAATTGGTTACAATAAAAAAAAATTTGTGATATTAATTAAAAAATTAATTAAATTTGCACCAGTTAACAAATTAACAGTATCAATTAAAAATTTTTTGATATCAAAACCATTTTCTGCAATCATTTTGTTGATATATCTGTGGTCACAACCCATAACAGTATTCAGCGTGTCTAAATCTATTTGCTATAAAATTTTTATTTTTGTGTCTGTTATAGGAAGGCAATTTAGCCTAAAGAACCTTAAAGCTTAAGTTATTTTTCTAAATGACTGTTTTGGCAGGATTAAAACATACAAAAACATAATTTTTGAATTTTTGCCTAAATCAACTTAAGTCGTTATTCTTTAAACTTTATGAATTATTATATAGAAATAACAACATAACTCAAGATTAAAGATCGAATCTGAAAAACTTTGGCATAGAATAATAGTTTATGTCAATTTAGGCGCACTGAAAATTTTTAATTTTATCTGGAATAATAGCCTTACATAACTTTTACTTTTTGGCTTTCTTTCGTTCAACAATTCATAAGAGCCTAAGTGTCGTTTTCGGTAATATCTTTTGACTACGAGAATAAACAAATATTGTTTTTTAACTTTTTTTAAGTAAAGAAATTCGTTTCTTTGGAATCTGTAACTTTTAACTGCTGTTCTGAAAATATTGAAAAACAGACTTAGGCTGTTATGACTTGTGACCACAGATATAGGTTAACATTTAATTTACATGATTAAATTTTTAATTAAACCCAATATTACTATTGATTAATGGTTTAATTAAAAAAAATAATTGGCAAGAGTTTGTTCTGTGTACAAAAATTTTTCTCTTGCAAGGAGTGTTCTTTTCTTAAGAAGAGGTGTTTTATGCTCGAGTAGGTAAACTTTGAGAGAAGTACATTTATTGAGGTAGCCGAAACCGGTGATGAAGATGAGATGTTATATGAGGCGACGCTCTGATTTGGTGAATGAAGAGCGGTAAATGGTGGAAAGGTGGTTGCAGTGCCTTAATTGAAGAGTGAAGACTTGGATTTGGTGAGTGAAAAAGAAAAGTGGAGTGTATTGGTTGGTGAGTGAGGAACCGGATTTAGTGGATGAATGAAGGGTCGATGCACCAAGGATAAAGAAAAGTGGAGTGTGTTAGTTGAAGTGCGAAGACCAGGATTTGGTGAATTGATGAGGAGTTAAGAGAAGAGGATTAAGAAGAAGTTGAGTACTCACATAGGATGTGTTCGTTTTTGGAAAGTGGAAAGTGCTTTTGAGGACCACGTGGTGGTTGTGCTTTAAGCCCAAACACGCGGAAAGGGAGTTCGTGAGCTACAAGAGATCTGTCCACTTCTGTAAAGTTTGAATTGTGAGGACGAATCATCCCAAGATCCTGCTTCTATCCAACAGATGATGCTGTTTATTTCTTGATTAGATAGCTCCAGCTCCTTGCCAAGGAGCTAGAGTAAAATTTTGCCGGATTAAACACTCAAATTTCTATCTCTTTGTGCTGGTTGGTCACACACTCGTGGGGCGGTTGGTAAGCGCATTGTTTGTCACCCAGTGGCTTAGATCCATCATAGATGGATGCGGCAGATGTCTATGAAAATCTTTTGCACATCTAATCTGGTACCACTAGAACCAGTAGCCTCTTAAAAGCCAGTTAGTACCAGGTCTGTATGTTGATAAGGCCGCTTTAGGAGTCACGTGGTGTTGGTTCTTTAAAACTCAAAATTGTTCATTAGCAAGGGGTAGTTACTTGTTCCAGACAATCATATACATACTAGAATTGATGTTGAGAACATCATGAGGTTAGGCGCAAGAGGCTGGCACTAATTACGTTAATCTAGAGTACATCTTACCTCTGTTTAATAGAGATTTAGCATTGCAATATCCCAGTGTCATTCTCTTTGTTCCATATATCATATTTAATTGATTGTATTAACTTTTTCATTATTATGATCATGAAATTTATTCTATCAATGTTGACATTGCGGTCGATATTTCTTTTTCATTCAACAAGAAACTAAAGTAGCAGCAAATTTTTGTTCATAAATGAAAATAAAAAATATTTTAGCAAATAAAATTACATAAATTTTAATAAAATGAAATTCAATAGTTGTTTGTATTCAACTTGGAAAATTATCTACGGTTTGTCTTTAGATATTTAATCAACAATTAATTAAGTGTGTGTACTTGAGGATTCTACTAAAGTTGTTGTTATTATTTTAGCAACTGCTGCTGCTATTAATGACAACGATGATGTTGTTGATGATGATTTTGAGGTTGTTATTGTTGCTGCTGCTGCTGCTGCTGGTATTGTTAATTGTAATAGATAGTTAATCTACGTCATTTATTTTCTATTAAATTCGATTGTATATTTTTATTTTTAAGACTTAACCCGAATTCTCCCGGTTTATGAAATAATCGTCCGATTGTTATATTATTTGATTCGCTGCATGTCTAGGATACCTTTCGTATATATCTGCAAAGAGAACTGGCATATCGGGTCTAGTTTTCGAGAAAATAGATGTCGTCATATGACGACGCTATTAAAATAAAGGTACAAAAATTTCAGTGATTTGCGATGTTTTTCCTCCTAGCATCCAAGTGATTTCGTTTTGCTTTTTCTCATGTATTTATTTTTGTTAATTTGTCTTGTGGTTTGGTGTTTGTGGGAAGCTCTCCATTGTTTCTTCGTATTTCAGGAGGTGCCAGAAGTTGATTACGAGACGAAGTATTAATATTTCCTTCGATTTCCTCATCTAAGTCTTCATCAGTCAAGACGTCAACATATGGAGATACGAAGTAAAATTCGTTTGATACATTTTTTTTATCTTAAATATCCAAAATGTCCGCGACACTAAGAAATTTACTGATAAAACACCGAAAACAAAAAAAAACTTTAAATCAGATAGTACTCGTTGTATCATAGTGTCGTCATTTGACGACAACCAGATATATTCTCATAAAAATTATATTTCTTCTACCACTTGAATAAAGATTTTTAGCAAGAATCTTGTAAACTAGTATTAGTTTTTATTTAAAATTACTTTAGGGCACATTTATAAAATTTATTAAGTTTTTGACACTTACTTTCTAGCCGAACTCATAATTCTGAACTTTTTCAAAAAACTCTCACAAAAAACAATGAACCTCACACGAACTCTTTGAATCACAAAGCTGAACAATTTTTTTATGGAAAAGTAATTAACACACAACACAGTTGTTATTGCTTTATTTGTTTCTATGCAATAATAACGGTTCACCAGCAAGTTGAAGCTGCCAATGTTTTTGTCTTCATATGACGACGCTAGGAGAATTCGGGTTAAGAATATTTTTAGTATATAAAAAACACAAGCAACTTTTTGAAAATGCTGAGCTTCTGTTTGGATTTTTTTTGTAATTTTCTATTTAAAAAATTTCAAGTTTAGCTAAAAGTATTGAACAGAAAAATTTCATTGTCAGTAACAATTAATTGTTTAGTTTTTCGCCTTTTTCAGGTTTTTTTTTACAAAAACAAAAATCAAGTGTTTCTCACAATTAATTAATTATAATAAAAGAAATCGTTACAATGATTAAATACGAAAATAGAAGATAAAGATACTCAGTTTTGTTGGAGATTTAAATTTAAATTGACTTCTAATTGTTTAAAAATTTTCAATTCTAAGAGACAAACATTATTTTACTATCTATGAATAAAGAGTAGTTGTTCTCTTTTTCTCAGGTGCCTTTTTCGGTTTATCTATGAAATTCTTATGGATACTTGCATTTGTGTTTTTTCCGTTGCCAGTATTTGTGCACTTGAATATTCAATTCAGGTTTCAGGGTTTTTTTTTTGTTAAAATCTTATTATTTTTAATTGCATTTTATTTTTCTTCTGTGTAAAGTATTTATTTTGTTAAAGAAGTACTTGACTTTCAGCTAGTTTTTTTTAAGTGGAAAAGATAAACGGAAAGTGTTAAGATAATGATTATCATCATCGCTTACAGTGGAGGAACTATTTTGAAGGTAATTACTTACAATTTGTCGAGAACGTTTTATTAAATTTTTGTTGAATTTTGAGTGCAATGCAGACAAAATTCAAGTGATTCTGGTAGTTATGGAAAATTTCGTTAACAAATATTTCACATTTTAAATAATTGAAATGACAGTTAAAATATTTTTGAAAATAAGTAGGTGAGGTTCGGTAGAAATGACAGTCAGTATCCATCGGGCACAATAGACCCAATGATCTATTTTGATACCAATGCTTCCCACTTAACATAACCCCAACCGTAGCACCAACCCGAACTTCTAACGAAGTTTCAACGCCAGAGATATCATACAATCCGTCAAAGGTGGCGAATTCTGTTTCGACAAGTTCTCTCCTCACCAGTGCAGAACAGTGACAGAAACGTTGTTCTACGTTATCTCCTCCCTCATTTTCGTCAGCACACCATAATCAAAGAGTCTGGCTCCCAGATGCTGTGCATGCCTACCTATAAGACTGGTTCCTCTGTAAATCGTTGGTTTTACCAAAAATGGCTTGAAGATCGAAAAATATTTACTTAAATCGTAAAATTTAGAGGGAAGAAAAAACTCTAAAATTAAAATAAAACCGATATTTTAACAAGCAAAAAAATATGGTAAACTCAAAAAAAATTATTTTTACCAAAAATTGGCGGAACTAAAGGAACCTTGTTCAGTTCTAGTTCATTTCTAGTGCAGTTCTAGTTCAGTTCTAGTTCCGTTCTAGTTCAGATCTATTTTAGTTCATGATTCTAGTTCAGTTCTCGTTTCTAGTTCAGTTCTCGTTTCTAGTTCAGTTTTCGTTTTTAGTTCAGTTCTAGTTCAGTTTTAGTTCAGTTCTAGTTCAATTCTAGTTCAGTTCTCGTTTCAAGTTCAGTTCTAGTTCAGTTCTACTTCAGTTCTAGTTCAGTTCTAGTTCAGTTCTAGTTCAGTTCTAGTTGAGTTCTTGTTCAGTTCTAGTGGAGTTCTAGTTCAGTTCTCGTTCAGTTCTAGTTCAGTTCTCGTTCTGTTCTAGTTCAATTCTAGTTCAGCTATAGTTCAGTTTTAGTTCAGTTCTAGTTCAGTTCTAGTTCAGTTCTCGTTCAGTTCTAGTTCAGCTCTAGTTCAGTTCTAGTTCAGTTCTAGTTGAGTTCTAGTTCAGTTCTAGTTCGTTTCTAGTTCAGTTCTAGTTTAGTTCTAGTTGAGTTCTAGTTCAGTTCTAGTTCGGTTCTAGTTCAGTTCTAGTTTAGTTCTAGTTCAGTTCTGTTCAGTTTTCAGTCTTGCACAGGAGTAGTTAAGTATTAGTTCAGCTCTAGCTCAGTTGTAGTTCAGTTGAGTTTTAACTTTTCTGCATGGCGAAAGAGGAAAAGACTAGCTTATCTTCCCCGCTTGCATGGCTGGTATTCCAAGTTATAATGTAAATACAGGGTGGGCCATAGATTACTGCACATTTTATTTTTGATAAAATTTTGTTTAACAAAATTTCATGTAGTTATTATTTGCATATTCCGCAGTGAAGGGCTAGACATTTGGAGCTGAGTGGCACGTTTACATGTCGATCTTTCAGGGTTCTTATTTATGCTCTCCCGAACTCGTTCGATAATATCTTGGCTCCATGCTTCAAAAGGTCTTCAACTCCAAAATAAGTCACTAAGAGATCCTGATGACTGAAAACAAGCGACTTACCAGATTGCGTATTTGATTTCTTGATGTATATTACAGATTATAAAATTAGTTTAAAATAATTAATGAAGCGTCAGATTCTTTTTTCCCTTAGATAAATGAAAATCTTTAAAACCCATTGCCAATAATGAGTTAAAAGTTTCAACAAATTTACACCGAATTATGAAAGAATTAAACAATTTTGTTTATATTTTTATCAAAAACAAAAACCTCGTATGTTGATCATGTGAGTGATGGATGACACTGCAGCAACAAGCTGTAATTTCTATATTGGTTTACAATGGTTATTACAAAATAAATTTTAAAATTCATGAAAACGTTAAATTAACAACAGATACTTTACTTATTTGCTATTTGTATTTGTATTTAGTAAAAGATGACCATGAAAAAATAGCAAATTCTCACTCGAGCGCAACCAGCAAATAGTTTTTTTTTTTTGTTTTCTTTTCTGAAAAAAGCTCTATTTTTTTGCATTTCACACAGAAATATACCCCCCAACATCCTTAACCATCAATTTAATACACTTTGTACACGCATACACACCCTTACACATACATTTACACGCAATTCAGACATATATGTGTGTCCAATACACACAACTACCTAGTTGCATATATCAAATACATCGAAAAAGTCGGTCTACATGCCATCACATAATGCAGATGATAAACAAGTGTTAAAAGGGAGAGAATTGCTTAATAATAAAAGTAGAAAGAAAAAAATTCAGTTTTTTATTAAATTTTTGCAAATAATGATCGATTAAATCGTCATGGTTGACAGCGAACGAATGAGATGAGAGTTGAGTTACACAATCATTAGCACGAGCGATATTGAAATAAAATGACATTACGAGCCCAGCTATAAAATAAATGTATCTTTCCGTTGTGAGCTTTTGCCACAAAAAAAAAAAAAAAGATAATGAAACCGTTTTTTTTTTTGCACTACTGGCCTAAAGACTTTGAAATTTGTGTTCATTATCTTTATTGAAGCCCACTTGGACGTTGGAACAGACACACAGACCGACATAACGCTGTCGGTTTGTAAAATGAAATCTCGGTTACATCATTATTTGCATTTAGATTTATAAACACTTCACTTTGATTTAATATCGAAGACAAAATGTTGTTAATACAACAATTTGCACTACATATTTTGTTTTGTATTTGAATTTTAGTTCGTTTTAGATTCTGGTGTTGATAATTTTATTTATCCAAATTTTTGATATTTTAATCAGGCTAAAGTTCATCAAATTTAATTTAAATTAAATTGTTTTTAGGAAGAAAGGAATTTTACAACATGAAATTCATTAAGACTTATTGATCATTTTTTATTCTTGACTGAAGCTGGGCTCGAACCCAGGCGATTTTACGAACAGGTTACCCTTACAAGTTTCAATCGCTGGCAGTTAATAGTCAAACATCAATCTTTAAACCAAATTTAACACTTGGTAGATCGAAATTTGCTTTTTGAATAATTATCCATTTTAATTGATTTACATGTTCTTCCTAACTTCTGTTTTTCGTACTTTTTGGCAAGAATTCTTCTTGAAGTCCAAAGTACATTTTCTTTTGTTGTTTTGCATTTTCTCTTTGTCTTTCTTTTTCCTGTTGACCTTTCTTTATCTTCAAAAGAACTACCTAATAACTAGCAGTATATTTAAGGAAAAGAGAACTTTTTCATTTCTTCTGTTGTATAATAAATAGGTTAATTTTTTTGCTTTTCGTAAATATTTCGTTTATAGTATTATAGTATTTGCTTTGATATTGTCAAAGTAATTTTTTGGGAATACAAAATTTGATAATTAAAATTACATCCGAGAATACTGATATTTGACCATATCGTGCCCTTACCGCAGAAATAGCTTAAGCGACATCATTATCCATTTCCTTTTGTTTTAATAAATGAAGGTATTGGCAGCACATGGCATGTTCACATAAGGTACCGTTACGATTTTATAGCAAAACATGTAACGTGGTTTTGTCGTTGGCTGGGGTAACTCAGTTATGTCCAAGGTCAACTTACGGAACCCACGAACCTTAAGTGAAAACACGAGTATTTTTCCCTTTCAGGGGGCAATAACAACCTTTATCTTTATTTAATATGTTCTTAATAAATTTACAATACTTCTTTTACTCGATTAGATTACAAGCAGCACGGCAAACAGGCGGGGATTCTTCGGATCCTTCTCGGTAGGTGTATTCGGTTAGGAGTCGGGTGAGGAAGCTGCTTCGGGTCTTTAGGGCACTCGGCAATACTTGGGCGGCTTGTTCTTAGCAGCTGAGATTCATTCTTACTAATATTACAATGTTGCTTAAGGCTAAACTAGCTAATTATTTAACTAAAAGGCGATCGCAGTCGCCGTATCGAAACTGGTGACCGAAGTCACAGTATTGAAACTGACACCCGGAGGCGCAGTACCAAACTAGCACCCGAAGGTGTAGTAACTTAACAGACGGCCGAAGTCGCTGTATCGAAACTGATGACCGAAGTCACAGTATTGAAACTGACACCCGAAGGCGCAGTACCAAACTAACACCCGAAGGTGTAGTAACTTAACAGACGACCGGAGTGTCAGCTGTATCGAAACTGATGACCGAAGTCACAGTATTAAAACTGACACCCGAAGGCGCAGTACCAAACTAACACCCGATGGTGTAGTAACTTAACAGACGGCCGTAGTCGCTGTATCGAAACTGATGACCGAAGTCACAGTATTGAAACTGACATCCGAAGGCGCAGTACCAAAACAAACACCCGAAGGTGTAGTAACTTAACAGACGACCGGAGTCGCTGTATTGAAACTGATGACCGAAGTCACAGTATGAAACTGAAACCCGTAGGCGTCAGTAGTCTAACAAATGACAAAGTCACTGTGCAAGGCAACATCCGAAGTAAATTCAGGTGCCGGCGATCGTCGTGCAAAAAGCGGGGACTAAATCGTCTTTGTGTGTGGCAAAATCTCGGTGCAATGAAATCGCCACGATGACATTTCAACCTCGAGTACTTAAATAACATTATTTATAAACTAAATGAGACTTCTTATCCTAAATATTTATTTTGGTAGGTAGAATTAACATTAGGGGGTTTCATGAGTTTGTATACTACATTAAGGGGTTTCATTAGTGATCGTAGGAGTTAATTTTCCTAAGATAGTTTCAATATATTATAAGTTAACCGTGTAAGGTTAGTGTAAAATATGTTAGTACGTATGTAAGGTAGATTTAAGGGAATGTAGATCTACGTTACAAACAATTTTAGCTTAAGCGCCATCCACCATATAAAATGTTCATGAAATAAAATTAAAAAAAAAACCTTTCCTTTAAAACTGTGTCTTTGTCACTTAAGCTTTTTGTGCTTGATATATGAAAATTAAAATTAAATTAAATGTTTGGCAAATTTAGTCTTTAACGGTGAAATATTGGTCACGTTGTCCCACATTTTAAGCAACACATTGCCCGGGGGATGTAGGAAGCGCTTCCAGGATATTTTTTATTTCTTGAGTTCGTAGTTTCACCAACATACTTTTACAATGGTGCTATGGGAGTAAGTAGCCCACGGTGAGCAGGTACCGATCTCATTATTTGTTTTTTCTGATTGTCTTTTCGCAAGCTTTACTTTACTGATGGAAGGTTGCTTTTTATCAAGTTGTTCTCCTGCCGATGGGGGAGTACATTTTAAAAGGCATTAACTCACAAAGGGAACAACGAAAGAATCCTGTTTCAGTGATCACGTGGAGGCTGTGGTTTATACCCCAAACCACGGACAGGGAGACTTCCACATGGAAGACTAATTTTTCATACTTGTTGAAATTTCGGCCTGTGGCGGTTCTCCCTAGGTGATGTTGCTATTCAACAGAAGATGCTAGATTTATAATAGTAGTGGAGGTTAGAAAGCATTGGCTCCTAAACAAGGGGCAATGTACAACGTTTGTCGGACTATACACTCAAAATTGCTACCTCTGTGTGAAGTATCCATGCACACACGGGGGGCGGATGGTAAAGGCATTGCTTGTCACCTTGTGGTTAAAATGCACCATAAGATTAGACTACATGCACAAAAAAAAAAATAAAAAATTTATTTCGATTAAAAAAGTAATTAAATTTGCACCAGTAAGAAAATTAATATTAAGTGTCAATTAAACGTTGATTGAAATTTTAATTCACTTAAATAACATTTTAATTAAAACTGATTTTATTTCTGATTAATGCTTTAATTGGTGAAAAATGTTGGAGATTTTTTACTGTGTGGCAGATGCTGATCTAAATCTTTTCAACAGTTTAAGCAAAATGTGGATTCCACTGCAGACATGCACATTAAGGCACATTAAGGCGGGTAACCACTATATTCTATCTAATTTTAAACTAGTCTTGCAATATGTTACCGATCGTTTTAATGATCCTATATTTTGGGCGTTGTTTGCCCAATTCGCCCTTTTAGGGAATAAGTTGTATTCGCTTTAGGTACCCTGTGATCGGTTGTCCCGATTTCATGGATAATTTTGGTCCCACTAAATACAAAGCATTTCCTTGGAAATATCAAGAGCTAGAATCTCTCATGGTTTGAAAACAAAAAAAAGTGCTATTGGTTAACTTCAGCTAGCTCAATCTGAATAATAAAACTGCCCATTGCCAATCCTTAAACCGATGCCAATTGTTGAGTTCTGCACAAAAATGGAGCTGGGGACAAAATTACAATCAGAAAGAGCATTCTTTCTGTATTTAGATTGCACAATTACAACAGGTATATAGATTGCGGACTACAGCAGAACGGGGCTCAGGATCTTTGACTCTAACAGAAAGTTTATACTACTTTAGAGTATCGACTCCTGTAAGGCTGACGGGCTCGGAAGAATGAGGAACTTTGATCTTTGACATTAAACATAACAAATTCTTATTCAGATCGAGATACGTAGGCGAAAATGGCATTGGATTAGGTACACATTCAATCGCTAGACAACACTACCAGAATGGCCATTGACTGGAACTACCAGAGCCAGAGACGTGTAGGTAAACCAGCCCATACATGCAGAAGGCAGCTCGATTATATAATCAGAGCCTCAGCACACAGTTGAAGTGAAATAAGGCGAATGGTTAATATAATAGGAGATTGGAACCATTTATTCCTTATAGGAATTACTTTAAGCCATTTTTACTTTAAATAATAGTGTAAATATTTTATCTCTAAGATTAAATTTTTTCATTAATTAGTCTCTAAAAGCTGTCAATCTATAAACAAATAATTAATTAAATAAAAGTTAAATAAAGAAAAGAGAAATATATAAAAAATAATATTGTCTAGACAAATTTAGCATCTTTATTTAATTATTTTTATTTATTTCTTAAAAAAAAATATAAGTTTAGAAAATTAAAAAAAAAAAAAAAAAAAAAAAAAATTATTTTTCATATTTCTTGAAACTAATACTGCAAAAAAACCAAATCTCTGGCAATACAGAAAAAGTGTTTAATGGCGTTTTCTTTTCTAAAAAAAGTGTTGCATAAGTGTTAATGTGACTTGGCAACATTTTTAAATGCATCCCTAATTTTTGAGAAGTGTTTCATACTTTACGTTTACAAAAGAACACAAATTTCGGCAATAAACAATAAAGTACAATTAGCGCAAGGTAAATTATATTACAGGTGGTGGCAAGACAAAAACAATCCAAAGCCAACAGAAACAACAGATGTTTTTTGTATTGTATTTGTATTACCCTACAGATTATATTGGGTTACGTGGTCCATTGTGGCTTAATTGGACTACTTACAACATGGTCCAATCTACTGTAATATGGACCATGTTAAAAGAAATAAACATGCAGTGCTGCCAACAACTGCAGGATGTAAACTTTTCTATAGTTTACAGTATTACACATTGGTAGCCCTGATGGTGTCCATTATTAATTGTTTATTTAAGAGTGAAAGTTTGTGAAATTTGTGAAAAAAAAGGTAAACGAATTAAAAATACCAAGTAAATATATTGAATAATAGCAATAATAGACTACAGGGCACGCCATAAAAGGCAATTAGTAAAAAATGAAAAATGCTTAAATTACCGCTTTAGTGTACTCTGTACTGTAATGACATGGAGTACTTTTAAAACTAACCCACTTTAGTACTCCATGGAGTAGTTTAGGGACTTCTTCGGTGGGTTATATGGTCCCCTCCTAGAACATCGTAATGTTAAATGGACCACCTTTTACCCATATATTTGGAGTAGTTTTGGAGTACTCCTACTCCTTTATGGACTACTCTTTACATGCATATATGGACTAGTCTCGTTATCTGCAGGGTATTGCTTACGGCTCGTAACTTGCCACCACCTTGTACTGAATTCTCCTTAATCTAGTGCTGCATTCATGCCACTTTAATTAAAATGAGTGTTGAACATGTAGCAGTTTTTTAATTTCATAGGGAACATCATCAGAAAAGAACGCTTTACACTTTTAAAATAACACATGTTTTTCAGAAAAGAACATAAAAAAATGTAAAAGGCAGAATAAATGCCGTATTTTACTCAGAAAAGAAAACGCCATAAGTCCTTGTTCTTCGTTTTATCAGAAAACATTTTTAAACTAAAAAGGTGATTTTGGCAAACTGACTTCTATTCTTATATAATCATCACTTCTTAAAGTTTTTTTAAATCGGAACAGAAATAATACAAATATGTTGTCAATATTTTTGAATAAAATTTTAAATCATCGCACGGAAATAAAAAAGTTAAAGATTAACTGCCTGTTTTTAGAAAACTTAAGCAAGTGTGTGAGTGACACATCATATTAAAAATAAACACAAATTTTCGTTTTTTATTGTTGTTTTCAAAATTGCTCCTTTATTGCAACATAGTCATATCTCAAAAAATCAAAAATCTTAAGCTACTAAAGCACAAGTGTTCCTTTACACCTTCTTTATATGTAACACAAAAATCAGCAATATATTTCAAGCTGAAAATATATTTTATTAAATCTGTATAAAAAGGTACATTTTGAAAACTTTAACCGCATTTTGCCAAGTTTGATTTTTTTGAGATATGACAACGTTGCAATAAAGAAGCGATATAATTTCTCACTTGCTTCAATTTTCTAACCTAGCATTTACACGTGAAAGTAATTTCATGAAAGTCGCAATAAACTCACAATTTTTCACTAACACATTTACATTTTTTTTACTTTCAACCCAACTTTCAGCTAGCTTTCAATGAAAATGAAAATAATAAAAGAAGAAGAAGAGACATTTTTGTTAGAAGTTTGCCATTTGACGACATTTTTCAAATGAACTTTCACTTTCCTGTGTAATCGAACAAGAAATTTTCAAGAAAGTCATCTGTTTCATTGGAATTTTGATTTATAATACGTATACAGAAATTTCATGAAAGAACTTTCATGTGTAAAGGCAGTTTAATAATAGGCAGTAAATCATAACGTTTCATTTTATTGTTTCATTCATATTTATTTATTTTTAATATATTTTTTTTTAATTAAAGAAATTCCATTTTGATCAAAAAATTGTGTTCGCATATTAATCGGCTATAAACGATTATAAAAAAATTTAAGTTTTAATATTAGTTCAGATAATTTTTGGTGTTTAAAAGTTCCCATCTTAGCGCCATATGTTTTGAGTCAATAGTGGAAAGGGTATTATGCGTTTGTGCTGATGTTTGTAACCCCTTAAAATATAGGCCAGAGACCCAACTTTAAGTAAACGGAATAACTATTTGAGTCGATCTAACGACGTCCGTCCGTCCAGCTGGCTGTCCATGTTAACCTTGTGCGTTAAGTAGAGGTCGCAATTTTGGATATAATTTGATCAGTGTTGCCAGTGGATTTTTCGAAAAAATACCTACAGATGCTAAAAAAAATCCGATTTTTTCCTACACGTTGGAAAAATTTCCCCTACAAAAATACCTACGCATTATTATCATTAAAATAGAAGAAAAAACATTAGTTATAAAAAATAAATTCAATTAAGTCTGTCAACATTAGGTGTGGAAGCCCGCGGGATCCCAATCTTACTGAAAACTGTTTCCGTACTCAAAGCTTGGTAAGGTGGGAGAGCTTTTAAGAGAAAAATATTCTCCTTCTTGCACGAAGTAGCCCTAACTTTTTCTTTGGGCATATTTAAAAACTTGTAAAACAATCAGCTGTGTCGAAAAGAAATAAAAAACTGCAAGCAAGTTAACCAAAATAATTAATATAAGAAATATTTATCAAATAAACAATAGAAAATGTTGGAATATGTAAGTAAATGCTTGGATTTTAATTTTATGCATGTTAATGTGTCATTTATGTATTTAATTAAACATATGTGAGGCGCAAAATAGAAAGGGACCTAAGGGTTTTGTTCAGGAGAGCCATTTTAAATACGTGTATCTTTGGTGTACCATCACAGAGCGTGTTGGTATTGGTCTCATTTGAAAGCGACACATATCATGACGTCAGGAACGTGTTGGTCAACCTTGAAAACGCGCGTAGGTCGTCCCTACGTCTTGTTTTGTGTAGTTGGTTTTTACTGTTTCCTTTACCTTACTGGTCCCTTTCTCTATGCGCTGGCACATATGTTTGACGTTTTATATTTACGTTTTCTTTTGGATTAGAAATTTGGTTTTTATTGTTCCCTTACTTTTGTACATTTTTGTCTATTAGTGAGAAAAATTTTTGTTTACTCTCAGTTACCCGAACTTTACCCAAAAAGAACGGGATCACACCTATTGAATGATAACTGAGAAAAAGCATTTACATACATATTAGTGTCGCCAACTTTTTAAACCACAAACAACTCTGGAAATATATGTTGAAGCTATTTTAGGGGAAAACATTTTTTCAACCGTTTTAGACAATAAAATATCAGTTAAAATAATACGATATAACGAAAAATTCCTACATTTTGGAGATTATGAAAACTCTGTCCGATTATCCCTACGCTTCTATTTAAGTATCAAAAATACATACATGTAGGGATTTCCCCTACTTCTGGCAACACTGGTTCTAATTGACTCAAGACCGGGTCTATTGAAAATGGTGAGCTTCGATTTATAATTTCACACAGCGCCCATACAAGCTTCTTTCCGGAATAGAGTGCTTGTGCCCATAAGCCATCTTATTATGTTGGTATATAAATTAAATTTGGTCCAAGCTTGTTCTATTCCAATCTTTACCTTCTTATCAACTTTTATTAGAAAAGGTCCATATTTGACAATAGCCCTTCATCAAAATAATACTCTCTAAAATGTCTTTTAATGCTACAACTTTTTATAAATGTTGGTATTGATAAAGAAAAAATTCTCTAAGATTTCTCAACAATTAAAGCATAAATGAAAAATAAAGTCAGCTTAAATGAAAAACTTAATCATTAATAATTAAACGCTTAATCAATTGAATTAAGCTTTTAATCAAGTAAATAAAACGTTTAATCAATTGAATTAAACTTTAAACTGATACTTTAAATTTGTTTACTGGTGCAAATTTAATTAATTTCTGTGTTAATATCACAAATTTTTTAATTGAAATCAACTTTCATTTATTTTTTATTTATTTTTTTTTTTTGTAGCAACAACTTAAACCCTCCGTGTTACACATGTTTTGATTTTTCATAAAAAACGCATTAAAAAAGGTCTGGTCAGTTTGATGAGTAAGATGAAGGGTTAAAAATAGCTATGGTATGACAAAATATTGTGCTGGTAGGTGTAAAATTAACTATAGGTCTCCTATAAGCCCCCATCCTAAAATACCTTTAGAGACAACAGAATCTCATATAAATGAAGATAACGAAAATAAATTTATTCTGGCGCGTCCGTGATTGCCCATGGGTCCCAGATAGGGTACATTCTCAAAAACTTTTTTAGCTACTCTGTTGGTGTAGGATATCATATTGTCGGTTTTGACCGGCTTTACTTTCTTACTTGTTTTAATTAAATTTGTTATTATGTAAATTTGTTTCCCCTTCTTTTACCTTTTATTTAAAATCGTATTTTAGCTATTTAGAGTATTTCATGCAAATTGCTTTTTTTTATTATTTTGTGGGTAAAATTTCTGGTTTTTTTTTTTGATTTCTCTAAATTGAATTGTCTGTTACTTTTTTTTAAAGAATTTTGCTAACAAAACAAAAAAAAATGTTATTTAAAAAAATTTAAAATAAACTGTTTGTTGTCTTCAATTTATTTGTGGTTAAGAAGATTAGTTTTCGATTATTTAAAAAAATTCTTTTCAAAGTAAACAAGTTTAAAGATTCTTGAAAAAAAAAATAGTTTTGTAAAACGTGATTACAATAATCTCCAAAACAAATTGACGTAATTTGTTCTTAAGAACCTCCATAACAAAATATTTCGAAAGGAAATATAACTATTATTATATTAAAAATTTAAAAAATTATGTTTGTTAATTTGCCTAATTTGGAATTAATTAATTCTACGCAAAATTTGTTATTATAATTTTAATAATGAATTATCTAGAAATTAACTTTTTTTTTTTTTTAATAAATAATTTATTAAAAAAAAATTTTCATGATAATTAACTGTTACATAATTAAAAGAATCCATATGCTAATGTTTTAATACCAATACAAAAACAATCCATCAAAACATTGTTTAACATAACAACGAAAAATTTTGATTATAGCAATTAATTTAATGACAACAATTTAATTACATACCAATTTTCACATAAAAGCAAAAGAAAACATACAAATTTAATTGGTTTATTTTGTCCAAACTATGAAATATTTCAGCTTTTCAATATAAGAAAACAAATACAACTTACTTTCACAAACAACTTAACAAATATGAGAAATAATGGTGTTTAAGATATGTTCGCAATTAAAAAGGCTTCCGAGATGGTCACCTTTGAAACACGGTCATAGTTTTTCAATTTCCTGACTTGAAAAAAGTTTATCTACTTTCCTAATTTCTTGAGTATAAATAACAGACATTGTATTTTATAAAAGTAATACAAAATAAGAATGTAAGAAAAGATAAGCCTAATGTTTATTGTTGTTGTTTTTGTTTAAGCTTTGATATTGTTACAAGTAAAACTGTTGCTAATAATTCTTATTCGCTTTACAGTTTTATTTGTTTTATATCTTTAGTTTTTCTAAAAATCTTTGGATAAAGCTTCCTGATGATCTGGCTTAAGCAACCAGTGAAATGCGCATAGGAATAGCTTATCCCATCAACAATCAATTTCAGTGTTTTTTTCAAGAATAAAAATTGGGAATTAAGCACGACAAACCAAATCTTGTTAATTGAAAATTCACAATTTTTTAACAATCGAGTGTTAAATATACCGAAGCATGTTTTAAATTTCATTATAATAGATTATTAGATAGTTTTGGAGAGGCAGAAATGGCCCCTAACTCCCCTCGTAGTCCTAGTTTTGAAAAAATGTGTAGCCTTAAATCATCTTCACAAAATTGCCTTTCTAATTAAGCCGGTTGTAACAAGATTTAACAAGTAAAGCCTGGTACTCTGTTCAGTATTTCGTGCGAAATGTTTTCAAACTCAATATAAAAAAAAATTCTGTGAAATACAAACGAAAAAATGTTGATAGAGTTGTACTGTATTTATATTACGAAAAACATGCGAAATGTTTCTAGCAACATTTTTATTTGCCGTACGAAACAAGTGCAGCTCATATTATTTCGCACGGAATTTTAAGCAACAGCTAATAATTTTTTGTAATTTTTTATTTTGTATTTGTGAAGTGGGGTTTATAACAAGCGTTTCAAGAAGAAAAATGTAGAAAAGTGCAAAAATTATTAATAAAATTAAATTTTTTGTTTTTTACTTTAGGAAATTATAAAAATAATATTGTTTTACTTTTTTAATGACAATTGTAAAAACACATGGTTTTTGTCATAGATGGGGGTAGTGCACTAATGTTGAAGTTTCAACTCATACTTGCAAACATTTTGTCGATGTTGAGTGATGAATTGAAAACTAGCAATCTTACTAAACATGAGTGATAGTAATGTTAAAAAATTTTGCGTTAAAAAAATAGTTTGATTTAACAAAAAGCAATCATCAGTTTAATGCAATTTTTTTTCTTCACTCATTTGACTGCAACTAAAAATTTTGCACAAAATTTAAAATACAAAACTTGTGTTTTCATGATTAAAGCCAAGAATTATTCCGTTATTGACAGAATTTCATTTAGTTTAATTTCCTTTGCTTAGCATATCATCAGAAAAATCAGAAAATTTTTAAAATTTTAGTGAGATTATGTTTCTGTACAGCTTTTTGATTGCAAGTTCAAATTTTGAACTACATATTTGAATTGGGTGCAGATTTTATGCATTCAATCACAGTTAGTGTTAGTAAAAAAATTTGCAATACCACTTTATTTTTTTTTTAGTGATAGTGAAAAAAAAATACCAATCATCACTAACTAAAGCTGGTAAAAAATAGTAAAAACTAATTTTTTTGCAGTTTTATTTAGTGAGATTGCAATGTTGATTTAAATAAATATTTAGTGCACTACCCCCAACTATGGTTTTTGCTTACCTTAGCACAATAATGTTGTATACTTGTATCTAATAAAAACGTTAAGTTTTGAAAAACCGCAAGATAGATAATATTGATACATGACAAAATTTTCGTGCGAAATAATAAATGTTGCTCAACATTTTTCGCAAGTTCGAACAGAGTACTAGGCTTAAGAGGGCTAAATGTGCGGAATCTTTGATACCCTGAACCCAGAGTAAGCAAATTTCGATAGTGGGCTTTAAATATAAAATTACTAGCTTTTACCTGTGAATTAGAAATTAGATCAAGATTTAAAGAATAGGAATATGTAGTTTTCTTCATCTATTCTAAAAATTATTATTAAAAATTATTTCAATAAAGGCCGTTATACACTATCCCACAAAGTCTTTAGTAATTTATGAAAATGCAACCCTGTCATGATAAGTTGTTATTGTTTTTTAAAAATGTTCAAAGAATAATTAGATCAGGAAAGCATTTTTGAAAAATACGTAAGACTTTGTGGAATAGTGTGTAACGGCTATTATTTGTCGTCAACACATACATGTAAGTTTTGAGCCCTCGATACTCTTGAGCAACCGACATTCAACTAACCATGTGAAAAGAAAGGGGTCTCTAAATACCAAATCTATCAGAAGAGAAAAGTTCCAAAATTACCAATTTCTTTTTTCCTTTTTACATCATTAAAGTACCATTTATTTTCATCTGGACCGTATGCTATCTCTATACCAAATTTTTCGAAAAGAGAAAAGTACCAAAGGTAAAAGAGTACCAGCTTTTCTTCATTTAAGGCCTTGTAATATACTGTATGTTAATGTAGGTTTTAATCTGTATGTATACCAAATTTATCGAAAAAAGAAAAAGTACTAATTTTTTACCCTTTAAAAAGAATCAATTTTATCCCTCAAAAAGTATCCTATATTTCATTCTGGACCATATGCAATCTGCAAACCAAATGAATCAAAAAGAGAAAAGTAACAAAATACCAATTTTTTCCCAGATTTAACTTTTTGTATCACAATTTTCCATTTTTCAGGGAGGTTGTTTCATATTTGGATTCATAACTATTTTTCTACTGAGCCGGTTGTGCTAAATTTGAAGCTCACACTGCTTAGGTGAACCACTTGACACTTAAAGTCAGCGTGACTTCAACAGACAGAAAGATAGAGGGTAAATGGCTAAATCGACTTAGAATTACTCAAGGAGTCTCAATATATATTTACTTTATAGGATGAATACTAAAAAACTTAACACGGAATGACAAACTTATTATGCCCTCCAACCACTAGTGTTGGAGGGTATAAAAAGTCCTTGGCTTAAATTCACAACCGGATTAACTTGTATCTAAAACTAGTATTTGTTACTAAGTTTATTTATATTAAATTTATAAGTTTCCATTGAAATCGTTCATTTAAAATTTACTTTAATGAAGTCATAATAAATAATACTAGACATAGTCACATTTACATACGAAGGGAACACTGGCAATAGTTTGTATGACATTGTAAAACAATTAATTACACAATCATGATTTAAATTGTAATTTTATATGATTTTAACAAGATTTCTGCAATTATTGACGGCAAGTCATAAGATTTTTATCCTCAAGAACAAAACAAGCATTAAATATGAAATATGTATTTAATGGGTATTACTTAAGTAAAAAATAAATAAAGTAAGATTTCTGGTAAGTTGTTGTTAATGGTAATTAATATGTGCATAAAACAGTGGGTAACAAAATTAGAGAAACAACAATGGTTAAGAATCTTGAATAAAAATGAGTGAATTTGTTTGCATCTGTATCTGGCAAGAATTGCAAACTGAATTCAAATTGCTCAAAGGGAATATGATGTTAAGAAAAAGTAGCCTATACTTTTGTTTGACACTGTCGACGTATAGTTTACAGACTTCCTTCACTATTTTACTTACTCTTACTGTGTTTTTACGACTGCATATGGCTTTTAAATTCAATTTAAATAAATTATGATTTTTTTATAGCATTTTTTTATAGCACATGCTACCTGTTCTAGAAAAATTCATTAATTTTCTTTGAAATCGTTTTTTTCACTTATTTATTTATTCTTGAAAAAGTAAAATAAAACTCAATCTTATTATTTAACCATTTGCCGTCATTCTAAATAATTGTTATTGTTACAGATATTGTTATTGATATTTTATATTGCAAATACTTGAAGACTCGAAGCATTGGACATTTCAAAACTTATGAAATCGAAATAAAATTTTCTTTGGAAATAATAAAAGTATTTCATTTAATCATTTAGAATGAGTCACATTAGCTTTAGGTATCACTCTTTTTCTCAATAGAAGATCTTTTATGGCTGTATTTTTTGTTTGTTTTATAATTTTCGAAAATATCACTTAACAAAGTAAATGGCGTCAAAATGCTTAAACTGCGCCGTAATTTCTTTTTATAACACAAACAACAAACACAAATCAAGTAAATTTATTTTTTTAAACCAGTATTAGAAAAAGAATAGATATTTTTCTCACAAGAAATCATTTTCAAATGACTAATAGACTAACACAATTTCAAATTCTGTTTAGGCCTGTGTAATTCAGTCAAGTTCAATCAGGTTTTAATATTTGTAATCAATGTTTCTTAACAAAACCTTTTTTGATCTTTTGTCGCCTGTTTTCTTATTCTTATTTAGTTAGTTTTTGCTTTCAACAATACGCCACATTTATGGTCACTCAGTCAGTCATCCAACCCACTCTCATTAATTGCTTTACAAGCAATAAAAAGATGATTAATGTTAATGTTTTTTTTTTTAAATGTGAATAATAATGAAATAGTTAAAATTGAAACAATTTTTTTAAATGTTTAGAGAACTGCAATTTCTTTTATCGACAAAAAATTTTATATAAAAAGCGACTTTTGTGTGACGTTTAAGTTTTTGTATGTAAAAAGAGTAAATTAATATGTAAAACTAGTGACTTTATATGTAACAAGTGAGTAATTTTTTATATAAAAAGTGTGACATTTATTATGTAAAAAGTCTGACATTTTTTATGTAAAAAGTGTGTAATTTTTTTTGTAAAAAATGTGTAATTTTGTTATGCAAAAAGTGTGAAATTTTTATGTAAAAAGTGTGACATTTTTAATGTTAAAATTGTAACATTTTAATTTCTTTTTAAAAAGTGTGACATTTTTATGTAAAAAGTGTGACGTTTTTTATGTAAAAAGTGAGTAACTTTTTATATAAAAAGTGTGACATTTTTGTGTAAAAAGTGTGACTTTTTTGCGTAAAAAGTGTGAGATTTTTTTTGAAAAAAGTGTGACATTTTTTATGTAAAAAATGTAACGTTTTTTGTGTAAAAAGTGTGACGTTTTTTGTGTAAAAAGTGTGAGATTTTTTTTGTAAAAAGTGTGATATTTTTTATGCAAAAAATGTGTAATATGTTTTGTAATAAGTGTGAAAGTTTTATTTAAAAAATATGGCATTTATTGTGTAAGAAGTGTGACATTTTTTATGTAAAAAGTGAAATTTTTTATGTAAAAAGTGTGCAATTTTTTTGTAATAAATGTGACATTTTTAATGTAAAAATTGTACAATTTTTTATGAGAAAAGTGTGAAATTTTCTATGTAAAAAGTGTGCTTTATTATGTAAAAAGTGTGACTTCTTATATTAAAAGTAAATTTCGTGCAAAAACTGGCTTATAAGGTAAAGTTCAGTTTTCGTTTGAAAAACAGTTTCGTGTAAAAATAGACTTTTTGTTTAAAAGCTCACTTTTTGTATCAAAAGTGTTATTTTGTCTGAAAGAAAAGTTTTGTTTAAGAAGTTTTTCGTTAAAGTGTAATAATTAATTTTTAAGGTGAAGAGTTACTTTTTAAAAAGGGTATTTTTACATGTAAAAAAAAAGACACTTTTTGAGAAAAAAGTAATTTATAATGAAAAAATTTACAACTACAACATAATTTTAGTAAAAATTTGTGGTTGTCTAAAAAATTACTTTAAGTGTAATTTTTTTTTCTAAGTTGAAATGCAATTTCCCGGAAATCTTTAGTTATTAATATAAAATAAAACTCGATTTGAACCATTATAAATTGTATGTTCCCTTCACTTCAATGGAATTAGAAATTATCCACAAGCAGTGGTTTCTTCAAATACCCAGAACGATGTTTAAACAAATTTGCATCAGAGGAAAATTATTGGCAATTCTTGCAAAACAAAACTAGAAATTCTGAATCGTTTTTAGAATAATTACTGATTGTATTTTAAATATTTTTTTACGTTTGTGATTATAAATTCCAATAAAAAATAATGTTTAAAAATAAAACTTTAAGAATAAATTAACATAAAATAATTGCATTAAAAAAATAATAAAGAAGTAGAAGAGAAGGAGAAAAAACATCATAATTACCCATTTAAGAAAAAAATCCCCTTTTTTGTATCTGATTTAAACAAGATAATTAAATAAAACTACCACTTATATAAAAAAGACTTTAACTATTTATTTACGATCAGTAAAATAAAATTGTAAATTTTTTATGGTGGTTTTACAAATTTTCAAAATGTTTTAAAATGTAAAGAAGTTAAAATAAAAGAATAATGTAATTTAAAGTTAATTTAAAACTTTTTAACACCTCTAATCTGTTTACGGTTTTATGGTGTGTGTGTGTGTTTTTTTTTTTTTTTAAATAATTAATTATTGAAAATTACCATTAAAACAAACGAAAACGAAAAAAGCATACAAATTAAAAAACCATTACAAAAGAAATAACAAACAACCATTAAAAGTACCATTTGCCGTCATCGTTCCAAAACATTTTAATCATCATGATTATTTGAAACTACCAAAAGTATTCAGTTAAAAAAATTTAATAATTTTAATTAAAAAAAAAATCAGTTTTGCTTCTGGTCTTACACGTCTAGTAAATAAAGCTCTTAGTAATTTTAAAGAACAATTAGTTGAGGTAAAAAGTAAATGTTTTTAAGTAAATTTGGTAGGTTTTTTTTATGGGCATATATATGAAAAAAAGATACTCTTATTTACAAATCTAAATTTTTGAAAACAGAACTATTTTCAAAATAAAAAAAGAAATTTACGATAAAGTTACTTTTTGGTAAAGGGATATTTTTAATAAAAGTTAACCTTTTGGAAAGGTACTTTTTAGTAAAAAAGAAAATTACTTTGATAATAAACTTGCCAGTGCACAGCTTAAAAAAACTAAACTCTGGCAGCGTTCTTTATTTTATAAAGCAAGTTATTTTTGTTTTCATTTTGTTTTTTCTTAACCTACTTACAACTACAATTAATATTGGAAGAATTCCAACCAATCGTAATGGGGAATGTAAGAAAAGATAAACTCACTGTTTATTGTTGTTGTTTTTGTTAAAGCTTTGATATGGTTACAAGTAATTCTTATTCGCTTAACAGTTTTAACTTGTTTAATATTTTTAGTTTTTCTAAAATCTTTGGATGAAGTTTCCTGACGATCTGGCCTAAGCAACCAGTGAAATGCGCATAGGAATAGCTTTTCCCTTCAACAATAAATTTCAGTATTTTTATCAAGAAAAAAATTTGGGAATTAAGCTCGACTAACAAAATCTTGTAAAATTTTGTATTCCCAAAAATTACTTTGATAAAAAAAGCATATTTTTAAGAAATTATTTTTTCTCTAAATACAAAACAATGTACTTTTTGGTTAAAGTACTTTTTTGTTAAAAGTACGTTTAATGCTAAAAGTATTTTTTGTAAAATAGTCCTTCTTCTTAAATATATATTTTAAAAAGATTATTTCTTTGTTTACATTATATTTATTTAAGATCCTTAAAATAAATATGTATTCTGTGTCCTTGAGTAATTCTTAGTTTATTTAGCAATGTCCGGCTGTTGAAATCGCGGTTTCTTTCGAACGACTCAAAAAAAGAGAACAGCGTTGGTGTCAAACTCTTTTTAGTGCTCCTACGCAATGTGGGATTTAAATTCAACAAAATTGCTTTAGTATGAAAAGAGTTATGAATCAAAAGTTGGACCAACTAACTTCCTTAGAAAAATGTTTACGTTTGTAAGAAAAACTAACATTAATTGGTAGCGGATGCAGAGATTTTTATAAAATTTTGCACAAGCTCCTTTTATATGCCTAGAAGTCATTCTACTTAATTTCGTAATGATCATTCCATAACTTACCATATGCCCTAAAACTATAATGAATTATACTTTTGTAATGAAATTTGGTTTGTCAGACTTATAAGACTAGAATTTATACAATTAAATTTTGTGAAGATCGGTCCATGATTTACCGCACCTCCAATTAAAACCCACTCTTTAACCTTTTAATCACCCTTGTATGAAAAACCACACAAAAGGCATCATTTTTACCCGATAAACAAAAAAATTTTGAGGTACACTAAAGAAACTTCTTGACTTTGTTAGCAATACCAATTACCTACTGAAAAAAACATTTTTGTAACGAAATGTTTCAGAACTTACGTAAGTTACCCTTGTGTGTGGTTTTCCACACATATGTAGTTTCTATGTAATTTGCACTAGAGACTTGATTTTCTGTCGGCAAGTGTGAATATTTTTGTTATTGTTGCAAACTAAATGCAATGTATGTTTTATAAAGTGAGTGCTTGTATAAAATACACACAAGGTTCCGTATGGCTTGTTGTTGATCACCAAAGGGATAGATACATCATTAATGCTACGTAAATCATGACTAGGATTACGAACGAACTATGGCGCCACAGCAAAGTGGACAAACATAGCATCTTACCTTACTTGTCGAAGTAGTTTTTGTTTTAAAAAATGTACTTATTGTAAAAAATTTACATTTTGTTAATTGTCGGGAAAACTTCTTTTTTGGGAATATGGTCCTTTTCTGCCCAATATTACCTTTTTTAAAGGAAAAATATACAATTTTTTTTTAAATGGTACTTTTTCTAAAAGACTTTTTTGTTATTAGAAGTTTAGTAAAATAAAATAGTACTTTTTGGTACTTTTTATATTAAAGGTTATCTTATTAGTACATATTGTGGTTGTTTTTATTGAACTGTTTATGGTTTTTAATACAAATTTTTAATATTTCGATTCCCAGTTCAGTCAAGAATGAAAAATTATTGATAATTTTAATTCATTTCATGTTGTAAAATTCCGTTTTTCATAAAAATAATTCAATGAAAATTAAGGTTGATGAACTTTAGCCTGATTGAAAGGTTATTTTATTTATAAAAAAATAAAATACTTTTTTTATTTATAAAACAAACCTTTTTTTCTTAAAAATATTTTTTTAATGTTACATCATTTTAATACCACTAGTTTTATTTAATTTTTTTTTTCAAAAAGGTACTTTTTTAAAAAAAGCTTTTTTACAATAAAAAGCAAATTGTTCATAAAAAAAGGCCTAAGAAAAGTCTAGTAATAGCATGCTTTGATTAGTAAAATTAGTTTTTGTTTAAATTTTTTGTTTTCATAAAAAGTACTTTTTTAGAAAAAAAGTTAATTTGTAAAAATTTGTTAGCTCGTAAAACTTAAAAAAATTAAAAATAATTATTTTATTATAATTAATAAAATTATAAGTTAATTTTAGTAGTAACAAAAACCCATTTAATCAATCAGTTTTAGGCAGTCGTTAAATCACTCAATGGCTATTAAATTTTTTTTAGATTTTTTTATTTGCATTTGTTCGATTTCACTCATGTTAGAGATGTTTGTTTGTACTACAAGTATGACAAGAGTTTAAACGTAAAACCAGTTTCAGTTTGTTGGTTGGCTGGTTGGCTGTGTAAAAATTATATAAAACCATTTTTTCTTTCTTTCTGTTTTCTTCCATACAAAAGCTGCCCGTAAGTCGGTAACTAATATCAAGTTCAAGGTCAATTTTAAATACAAATTTTACTCGTCGTATAAATAAAATACTACAGAAGAAACAAATAAAAAAAGTTAAATTAAATGCAGTAATAAACATTTTATTGTTGCACCCTACACTAGTTAGTGTTTGCAGGTGTATGGAAGAGGGGTTTTTAAGGAAGAAACTGTTTTAATGGTTGGTGTCAAATGTCAGACATTTCAAAAATCTCCCCACGAAATTTGGATTTACACCACATTCATCACTTGATCTTAAAAGAGGGACGACTTACAACCAATTCAAAATCTTTGAAGTGGGATACAGACTATCTAACTTGAGTGACAGCCGAAGTGTGTACCCAGCTTAAATCGCTGGGTTCTATTGGTGCCCCCCGTGACTTTGCTTAGTAGGGACATAAAACGTGAGTGTGACAGAGGCCTCAAATTAATTGAACCGACGCTGTTCTCAGCGACACGGTCTCTGCCCGTCCACTACTTGGAAAATGTTAAGGAAAGATCTTGGTCTATATTCAAATAATATCGAACTGATGCAAGACTTAAAGCTTAGAATCATTTTTAGCGATGAGGCTCATTTCTGGCTTAACAAGCAGAATTTTCGATTTAAGAGAGATTAGAACCAACTATAACAGCTTTTATGGGAGAATTTGACTGCACAATTATTAGAATTTATTTCGCGTTGGAACTATTGTTACTAAATTCCCAGTTACAAATTTCTGTTATTCCCGTCGCTGAACTTTCAGTCGACTCTGCTTAACTTTGACTACGATTATTTTGATTTCTAAATTATTTCTGCATTTACACTGATATTATTATTGTTTCTTTAACACAACCAGTAAAAAGAAGAAACGTCATCATCATTAGCGCATGTAAGCGAGTGAATACTTCTATTCAAATTATAAGACTTTGGCTTTATAAAGTTTTTTTAACACAAATAAAAGCAAGCACAAACAATTTCAAGTCAGCATTGGCAAAGCCATTCTGTGACGGACTGAATGATCAAAACAAATAATAATAACAATAACAACAAATTCTAAACACTTCTATTACGCCACTTGTTGGTCAGCAGAAGTAGAAATTCAAAGTGGTTGGGTTAATTTTTTTTTAACACTTTTCATTTATTTTTATTACGTTTTAACAATTGTATTCCAATATATTTTATTTATTTGCTACTTGTGTCTTCACCTTTTGCCTCTATTAAAATAATGGCTATTTAAGAACTTAAGTGGCCATTAATTTTGTTTTTTTTTTAGAATTTGTACCTGTACTTTCAGTTTAGTACTCGTTTTAGCAAAAACTTTGGATAAATTTAATTCCATATTATATAACGAGTAGATAGTTTAACTTAAATTGATTTAATTTTATTTTAATAGTTTTGGTACCTTTTATAGCGCTTGTCAATAAAAGTACCTAATGACAAAATTAAATTACAAATCAATAAAACTGAGTTTCTTTTAAAAGAAAAGAGTATGATAAAAAAAAAAAACAAAAAGTAAATCGTAATAAAAAGTACCTTGTGAAAGTATGTTTTCTCATTTTCAAGGTTCCTTAATTAAACATGTATTTAATAAACAAAAATCCCGTTGCTCTTTAATTTAAAAAGCTTCTCGTTTCAAAAAGTAAATAATCTTCAAAGAGAAAGATAAAATTGAGATTTTACAAAAAGTTGCTAAAGCGCTTGTTTGGCTGCCTTTTTTTGAGATTCAGAATAGATTATGGCAAAATAGTACTTTTTTTAAAAAGTGCCTATTTTTAAATAGTTATAGCATATTTTTTCTTTTTGGCAAATAATTAAAGTACTTTTACCAAAAAAAATTCATTTTAATGAAAAACATATTCATACGTTTTTGAAAAAAAAGTACCCAACTAATTGGAACAGTGTAACTTTAAAAAAAAGTGCCTTTTCTTGAAAAATCATCTCTTGAATTCTGAAAATCTGAATTGGCCGTTGATTTGTTCTGCTGCATAGAAAAGGGTTTGATACTGTTGCAGGCCAGAATATTGGAAAATTGATTAGCTTTTGTATGCCACACCACTTCTGACAGTGACAGCGGACAGTGTTCGTAACGATGCTATCAAGGTAGCAAAAAGATGTAGCATTATCCAGGTCGGCGTTTCGTATTTGAAACCTGTTGCTATGAGAAATGTTACATCACATGCTTTTCCTTTTTTTGGTTTATCTTAAGACCAGCCTTTGCTGCTTCAATATCTATGTGACAGCAAGTATATGTCGTCTGCATATTCGAGGCATACAGGGTGTTCATTTCTCTGCTAGCTCGAGTAGCATTACGTATTATAGCGTCGAGCATAATTTTGAGCAGAAAATGGAATAACACGTATCCTTGCCTGACTCCTGTAAGTACGCCGTAGCAGTTGCTTAGGGCATTGTATTGCATGACTCAGCAGCAAACATCCTCAAGAACGATTGGATAAGACTTATAGGTAAGCAAAAGCGCTCCATATTAAATCCTACCTTTAGATATCGAGAGCTTTCTCGAAGTCGGTAAAACCATACACAAAGGTTTTTGCCACTCTGTAGACTGGTCCGCAGTAATCGGCAAGGTGGTGATATGAGCAGTGCAAGACTTTTGTGGACGGAACCAAGCTTGCTCAGCCAGAGCTCCGGCAAAGTAGCCTGGGATAATCTGTTATTTATAGTGAGTGAAATGATTTTGTTCACTGCACTGAGAATGGTTATACTTCACCAATTTTAACATTTCGTAAAGGCTCCCTTTTTTGGAATGTTGACGATGCTACTTTCACAAAAAAAAAATACATTTTTGAACAAAAAAAATCTTTTAAGATACAAGTACCATAAAAAAGTATGTTTTTGGGATTGAAATGTGACTTTTAAAACAAGTACCATTTTTCTTCAAAACCACTTTTTTACTTAAAAATGATGTGGTTTTTTTTTTTAAAATCGTTTTCAACAAAATAATAACTTTTTACAAAAAAATACATTTGCCGCAAAAAAAACTTTTGTAAGACTATTTAAAAATTTTCCCCTTACTTGTTTTTGGATATTTATATTATTTATTGAAATGTATTTATTTATTTATTTATTTATTTTATTTTTAAAGAAAAAAAGACTTATTCTAAAAAAATTGTTAATTAGTAAATAGGTTAGTACTTTAAATTGTTATGAAAACGTTTACTTTAAAACGAACCTTTCTTGAGAATTTTACACAAAGTACCTTTTTACAAAAAGTACCTGTTTACAAAAAGTAGCTATTTACAAAATGTACCTTTTTAAAAATGAACTTTTTTAAAAATAAAGCTTTTTAAAAAAAGTACCTTTTACAAAAAGTACCTTTTCACAAAAGTTCTTTTTAATCAAAAAAACAAAATTTTTACAAAAAACATTTTGTCGTTTTAGATAATAGTATCTTTTAATCTTTGTATGTTTCTTTTAAAAAAAAAATAGATAAATAATTACTTTTTATTGCACCCTTTAAAAAAAATATATATACACAAAGTACAATTATTGAAGAAAAACATTTTTAAAAAGAGCACCTTTTCACAAAAAATACAATTATTCAAAAATTACGTTTTTAGAAAATCTTACACTATATAAAAAAAAAAAATTATTTAAAGGTATAACAACAAAAAGAACCTTTTGAAAAATATACACTCAAAAAAAAATTTATTTTTACTTTTATTTTTTTTTTTTTTTTTTTTTTTGTAAAAAAGTTTATTTTTACAAAAAAAAACACACACACAATAAAGAACCTTTTAACAACAAAAGTACTATTTGCGAAACCTAAAAGATTTCAAAATTGTAGGTGTTACTTTTAAACGCTAATTCTTTGTTTGTTTGAACAAATTCATGATCAGAAAACTGAAGGTCACAAATGATTTTTTTTTAATAAAACTTTTAAATCGCCATTTTTTAAACCCATTTTTTATTGTTTAATTAAGTCAAAGAAGTCTAGTAACTTCAGTAAGCTCACAGTGGTTAAATTCTGGAAATAGTTTTCAATTTATTCAACTGAAAACTTGTAAGTTATCAAAAAAAAAATCATATTAGCAAAAAAAAACTACTTGTATTATTTTATTTAAATTTTTAATTAACAACCTTTTTTGCTTATTAATTTTTAAACACCTGTTAATCACAGTCAAACGAATCTACACAAAATAAACAAAAATTCAATAAATTGACAATAAAAATAAAATGATTTTAATAAAAAAAAAAAAAACAAAACAAACAACTTGAATAGATTTTTGTAGATCACATTTAAAATATAAAAGAAGCAAAAAAAAAAAAATATTCATAAAATACGAATTTGTCAAATCAGATGCAAAAACAGCAACAACAAAAACTACAACAGCAACAACATTTTAAGCTCATTCATAAAGTTGGCGCGGAAACTCGTAAATGTTGTCTACTTTTTTTGAGTTTTTTTAGTTTTGTTTTTTGTTGTTCTTCTTCTTTCACACGTAGCGAAATACCGCGTGCGACATTGGCGGAGGTCTATTAAATTAATTTATGCCAAAGATATGCGTCAGATTTTTAGGAATAAAATAAATTATTTTTTATAGTTTCAATAGAGTATTTAAAAATATTCGATATGAAACGAATATCAAATACAGTAAACGGGAGTTCTATTGAAAATCGCTTAAATATCCAAATACAATTATTATAATCAAAATTTTCTATTTTTTTCGTTAATTTACAACAAGTCGAATAATAAAAATAATGATTGTAAATAAAAATAATAATTATCAAAGTAAATTTTGGGAATACAAAATTTTTAATTAACAAGATTTTGTTTATCGTGCTTAATTCCCAATTTTTATTTTTTATAAAAACACTGAAATTTATTGTTGATGGGATAAGGTATTGCTATGCGAATATCACTGGTAGCTTCCCTGCAGATAACGAGACTAGTCCATACATGCATGTAAAGAGTAGTCCATAAAGGAGTAGGAGTACTCCAAAACTACTCCAAATATATGGGTAAAAGTTGGTCTATTTAACATTACGATGTCCTAAGAGGGGACCATATAACCCACCGAAGAAGTCCCTAAACTACACCATGGAGTACTAAAGTGGGTTAGTTTTAAAAGTACTCCATGTCATTACAGTATGGAGTACACTAAAGCGGTAGTTTAAGCGTTTTTAATTTTTTACTAATCGCCTTTTATGGCGTTCCCTGTAGTCTATTATTGCTATTATTAAATATATTTACTTGGTATTTTTAATTTGTTTACCTTTTTTTTACGAATTTCACAAACTTTCACTTTTAAATAAGCAATTAATAATGGACACCATCAGGGCTACCAATGTGTAATACTGTAAACTATAGAAAAGTATACATCATGCAGTTGTTGGCAGCACTGCATGTTTATTTCTTATAACATGGTCCATATTACAGTAGATTGGACCATGTTGTAAGTAGTCCATTAAAGCCACAATGGACCACGTAGTCCAATATTATATGTAGGGTTAGGCCAGCTCATCAGGAAACTTCATCCAAAGATTTTTAGAAAACCTAAAGAAATTATACAAATAAAACTGTTAAGCGAATAAGAATTATAAGCACCAGTTTTACTTGTAACAACAACAAAATTTAAACAAAAACACCAACAATAAACAGTGAGTTTATCTTTTCTTACATTTCTCACTACAATTGGTTGGAATTCTCCCAACATTAATTGTAGTTGTAAGAAGGTTGAAAAAAACTTAATTATTAGGGGTTGCTCACAGCAATCATATTATATCGTTTTATTATTTTAAGACATATGACTTCATGACTACCATTTGAGCCCTTTTTTGATTGGAAAATCTTAAAAATAAAGGATGTGTAGCGGAATTTATAAATAAAATATTTATTTGTAAAAATACTTCCGTAAGAATATTTTTTCCTTTTCTTCAAAAAAGTTTTTTCAATTTCATTTTCTTTTAATAATAATTTTACAACAATATTGAAAATTCAAAACTTATTCAATCGAATACATATCATTAACTATAAAGTAGTTACACTACAGGGTGTTTTAACCAAAACGCACAATGTTAATTGTAAATAAATTTTCTAAATATTTTTTTATTATTATAGAAGGATCCCTGACAGTTATGCGCGAAACAAACTATCGGCCAAATGCTCGCCACGGTTTCGGTGGCATACCTCTATCCGATGGTCCATATTTTCAGCGAATCTGAGACATAATTGAGGTTTAATGTCGTTAGTGTGCCGTATTATTTTCATCCTTTAGCTCTTGAGTTGTTCTTGGCTAATTGACGCATACTTTTCTTAAATATCCCCAAAGAAAGAAGTCCAACGGTGTCAAAAAACGTTATCGTGACGGCCAATTAACATCGCCAAGACGTGAGACAAACGGCCATTGAATTTCTCGCGTAAAAGAGCCATTGTTTCGTTGGCTGTTGGAACCACATATCGTCAAAGTCCATATCCTCAATTTCTGTCCACAAGAAGTCCGATATCATCTCGCGATAGCAAAAACGATTCATTTCGAAGAAGTACGGCCCGATAACGCCGCCAGCGCAAAAACCGCACAAAACAGTGACTCTTTGTGGATGCATCGGCTTTTCAACAATCACTCGTGGATTCTCATTTGCCTAAATTCGTCAATTCTGCTTGTTAACGAATCCACTGGGTGAAAGTGTGCCTCGCCGCTGTAGATGTTTTTCATTTTGATTTAAAAGCCCATTTTCTTAAAAGGCTTCAAAGGCTTCAATTGCGTACCTCTCCATGTTTTATTTATTTAAACATTGAAACAAAGAAATGTCAAATTCAGTTGGGCAAAAAACTTGACGTGAAGGTGTGACTCTCACTTAAAAGCGTGCATTATGGGTGGACCACCCGGAACTTTTAAAAATAAATTCGAAAATCGCTTATCTAAAGATAAATCCGTAAGCAAATCTTGATTGTTTAAAAAATCATAAAAATAAAAAGACACAAATTTCTAAAGCTTCGCTTAAACTGCGGAAATATCATAACTTATAAGTCAAAAAATTAACATTAATCCCTTTTAATACACACTGAAAGAATTATGCTTCATAAATCTAATGAATCAATTTCATTAAAATTTTTTCTTTGATCCAATGAAAAATTTTATTACGGTAATGAAATTTTACAGAAATAATGAAGCAATTTCATTACCACTACGAAATTGAGTTTAATGAGTTTAATTAATGACAACTTAAATCTCTTTCAAAAGAAAAATGCAACTTATTGTTATACATTATTTCAATAGGTTTTTTAACATTAAAATGAACAATTAATTAATATATTCAAATATTTTTCAGTTAATGAAAAAAAGTGCAATTTCATATTTTCCATGAAAAATGTCACTAAATCAATGAAAACAAGATAAAGTTCTCTAACTTCAAAATACTTATAACTAGAAATTATTTTCTTCCTATAACTGATGTAAAAACGTATTTTTATTTCCATTTTAAGCGATAGACATGAAAATATATGAAAAACATTGTAAATTTCAATGTATCATAACATCAATGAAAAAATTCATAACGATAACGAAACACTGAATTTAGCTTTAGGTTAGTAATAGGTTCAAAAACATACAGAGCAAGCAATTCTCACATTCTTTTTTCTTTAATTGTTAATTAAGATACACAAAATTTACGTAGTTGTACAAGCCAGCAAAATGGAAAGAAACAAGATGAAGGTCGTACCGGGCTGGAAAATGATTCAAATACAATTTACTAAAAGTCAAGCTTGTACAAGTAGAACATTACATGATGTAACAGAAATTTATAAACGAAATAAAATTAATATAACTTGATGATTCGAAACAAGAAAAAAAAATAAAATTCACAACTCAAAACGCACATTGAAATGGCTGAAATAAAAAAATATAAATATATATATGGTCATAAAAATGACCAAACTTAATCAGTAGTTTAATGAATTTATGTCATTAAAAAAATTAAAATTTTTATCGATTTTATGAAACATTTCATTAAAGGGGGGCTAATGTAACATTCTTCATTAATCCAACGAAACATTACATAGGTTGAATTTTAATGTAATTTTTCATTGGATTACTGTCAAAATCCATTGGATCTGTGAAGAAAATTTTTTCAGTGCAGAAAGTAATTTAACAGAAAGAGTCATTGCGTACTAAAGTATCCAATTAAATTGTACAACACAGAAAATAATAACGGGATTCTAAAAATTGATTCTGGTAGAGGAGACCAAAAAAAAATATACATGCCTGCGGTTTGAAAGATCATCGATATTCTGTACGAGCAGGCGAAAAGGGTGAAACTTTAACTCACCCTAAAATAAAATGTGAACTTTCAAAACGCAGACACATGTATATCTTTTTTGTCTCCTCTACCAGACTTTATTTTTTTTGTTTTGATATTTTTATTTCCTTTTTAAGTTATATTCAGGTGAAGCTGCCTTTATTTTAAAATTTATGTACGGTACTTAACCTATTCAGAAGTAGACAAGAACACGACTCCAATCCCTGAGCACGGTCGGTAATAAAAGGTAGCGCAGGTCTACTAAAAGGATAGGGCTTGCTGCATGAATCGTTACATATAATGGAAAAAAAACATCAAAAGTACAATTATTTTGGAAAAAACAACAAAGTTGTTGTACAGTGTTATTTAACTTTTGGTTTTGTTCGAGTAAGTAATTAATCGATTATTAAATTTTAATATTTTTCGATTAATCGAATAAGAGTTTTAATTTATTCGAATAATATTATGCAATAAGAAAAACATTCATGACGATTTGCTTCTTTTGTTTTATTGTAATGTTGTATCCTTTGGGGAAATCAGGTGCACCCAATACCGGTTGCAAGACAAAAATCCAGACAGTCACTTTTTGCACAAAAGCTGACTTTTTTATAAAAAAGTATAATTTTAATATAAAAACTTAATCTTACATAAAACCTAACTTTTTAATCAATACCCTAGGGAAAAGGGAACATACAATAAATTTGTCACCTGACAGTTGTAAAGTGGTAGGGACCAGTTCTATGTCAAACACTTTATATGAGGGGAATTGTCAGTTTAACATGTCAATGTCCTAGAAGATGGTAATTGGCACCGTTTTGACACTTTGAAACGGGTCACTAAAATAACCTAAATGGAAACAAACAATTTCGGTTAAAATAATGCCTGTTGCAGATATTGTCCCGAGTGAACCATGTTAGTATGATAGAATCAGACAGATCAGCCACTACCCGCACAAAATCCAAAATCCAATTTTAAATCGCACTTGCAGTTGTAAAAGATTTAAAATACCTTTCCTAAATCGAGTAGGGTGCTGAACCAAAAATAGAACAAAATCAAATAAATAAAATAAAAAAAATTGTAGGAACATAACGAAATGCTTATATGGACCTTTCGAAAAAGAAGAGTTTAGAACACAAACGCAAAATAAAAAAAAAAAATTAAAAATAAATAAAACTGAAGGCCAAGGTCAAAAGAAAACGAAAGGTAAACAAAGTTACGAAATGGGTTTTTAAGTAGATAAAAATCTATGTTAAAAATCAAAAAAAAAACATAATTATCAACAACAATAATACCTACAAAATAAAAAATATTTACCTTTTTTCAAATCCAAAGCAGCTGCTAGAATCTAAAAAGAAGATCGAAACGCAAATATTATTAATAATACCTAATAAACCTTTAAACTTAAATTGATAAAAATGTTATGTAAAATAGAAATAGATTTAATATTTAATATAAAATATATGACATTTGACTGACACAATACTCTCCCCTAAAATGCACTGCTATATTTAGATTTTTTCATTTGAATAATCCTCTTTGCTTTTCATTCATTCATACATCTCTACTAGTTACTGAAACAACAAAAACAAATTTAATATTTTCTAATCTATTTAAGCAAATAATTAATAAAAATACACACAAAAAATACTACAAACAAAAAAAAATTATATATTTTCTCTAAATGACAATGACCTTTAATAAGCCGCAGCCAACAACAATTTATTTGTTCTCATACTCGTAGTTTCGCTCTTTTGTTTTTTCTCAAATGCATCCAACTCCGAGTTCTAAATGTTTTATAGAGCGCGAAAATGTAAATGTGCGAATAAATTATTTATTAAAATGATATATTTGAATTAAATCAACAAAAAAAAAAAAAAATAATTAAATGAAATTAGAAAAAGTGTTTCTTTTATAAATTTATAACGAATTTGAGAAGATAAATGAGTGTGGGAGATAAATAGAATTCATTCATGGTTGTGGGTGGATGTTAGGATTTTAAATTATTTTTATTGAAAATGAGAAAATTTATGAAAAATTTTCAAATATTATGAAATAAAAATGCTTTAAGGGCAAAATCTGGTATTTTCTACACTAAAAAACTCAATTTTTTTAAAGAAACTGACTTGTTTAGAGGCCCTTCTTACACGAAAACTAGTTTTAGATAGAAAAATTCACTTTCTACACGAAAATTAATTTTTTAAAGAAAAAGTCACTTTTTCACAAAAACTACCCTAGTGAACACTAAACTTGTCACTTGACAGTTCTAAATTGGTAGCGACCGGTTCCAGTTTTTACCTTAACATGAACGGGACTTGTCACTTTAACATGGCCAAGTCTAAGAAGGGGGTTAATTGGCATTTTTGACACTTTGTATAAGGTCGCTGAAATTACCGAAATAGACACATTTAATTTTGGGTTAAAATAATGCCTGTCGCAGATATTGTCCCGAGTGAACCTTATTAATATGATAGATCCGCTTCATATAAAATAATAGAACCATTTTAAAATCAGACAGCATCAGCCACTATTCACATAAAATCCAATAACATGACTAGTTTCTTGTCAACTACCTTTTTTCTGGAGTAACTATTCTTTAAACACATTCGTTTCTTTTGATTATAAAACTATGTTCACTACGAAAAGTGCTTTAAAACCAATTGACACAAATTTCCCTCAGGGTAACTTTTTACAAAAAAAAAAAATCACGTTTTACAAGTAGGCTGAAACCACCCCCACAAAAGACAAAACAGTTTCTTTGACTAATACGACAACACAAAATAAGTTCTTATAAAACAACTGCAAAACTGTCGTTTTGACTTACTGCTACAAAACTTTGGTTGCAGAAAATACATAGGGTTTGATACAACATACCACACAGAGCAAGACAAAACAGAATAATATAAACCTCGTTGATTTCTAATGATGTAACCCACACCAATTAAGACGAGTTTCAAAAAACGAAAAAAATACAAAAAACATTGTCTAAATACCGGTTGTCTTTAAAGCTAAAAACTGTAATGGTCTGATACGACATTTTTTTTGTATGAGTTAGCATCAAACAAGTGTCTCTGACCTAAAAGACAAAAACGTTTTGGCTTTTGTTGGTGTGGATTGGGCCTTAAACTACATAATTCATAAAAATAGTAACTTTTACCGAGAAAACTGACTTTTTTTGAGAAAAGTGAAAAGTCACTTTTTACACAAAACTAAAAATCTCATAAAAATAAAAAGCTATATTTTTACAGATGATGATTTTTTTTTTTGCAATTAACAAAAAATCAAAACAACTTTGAAATATACAGCTTCCTTTGATAAAATTCTCAAAATAAAAAGCAACAAAAAAATTGTCACATAATCACAAACAATTTGCCATTTTCATTTTACTTTTTAACACGTTCAGCAAAAAGGCAAAACCAAAAAGTTCAAGACAATTTCTTTCAAACAGGCAGCCAGGCATACAAAGTTTAGTCACCCTTCAACTTATAATTTGTCTTTATGACACAAAAATGTCCTCTTAAGTGTCAAAAAGGAGAACGACAAACAACAACCACAAATGAACAACCTTCATGAGAAAAAAAAACAAAATTATTAAAAAAAAGAGTGTACAATGAAAAAAGAAGTGCAAAAAAACAACAAGTAAAATAAAACACACACAAATAAACGAAGAACTTCCGTCAAAATGTCATTTAATGACAGATCATAATTTAAGGTCTGAAAGACTCATCCCAGAGTGGGCGGATTTATTTTGTTTTTCTTTTTATTTTACACAGTCAAACACACACACACACAGAATCAAACATTTTCATTTGTAAACAGAGTCGACAAAATTCTTAATACATTCTTCATAGATCAAATAAATTAATAAAGAATACAGACACATGCAGTGGCATTAAAAAAGTCTATAAACGTAAATTTTCTTTCTTTTTTTACACGCAGTGAAGGAGCGCAGCTGGCCGTTGTTTTGCTAAGAAAACAGCAGATGGACCAACATTAAAAAGCAAGTTGCACAGAAGCTGCACTACCAAGTTGATTAAATAATTGCAAAATCGAGAATAGAACCAGAAAATATTTTTCTTATTTCGCCCTGTTCGATCAAACTGCCTGTGAGAAACCCAGAAAAATCTGGCCTATTTTATAAACGTAAAAAGCACTCAGCGGGCTTTAAAGCTGTCCAGCCTTTAGCTACATAACCTAATTGCTGTTATAACTGTACATTGGCCTATTGGGAAACACTCCCAGAGGCTAGAGCTCTCTTACATTACCCGTTATTCGGAGACCTAAGGCCCAAACTCTATGGTCGAAGAACACTAAGGAACAAAACTTGTCTCTCTGACATTGATTTGAATAGGATCTTACCCTTCATTGGATTAACCGGCTAGCTGAGTGCGAATGTCGACAGCCAGACAATATTGAACTCATGGGAGGTAGTAAAACATGTAAATACAACGGGAACTAATTGCTGGACACACGTGAGCTGTGCTTGATTGCGGAACCTAAGATTACACACGTCTTGTAGAAAGGATGTCAATCAAACCCAACACAACATTTTTCAAAAAAGTCTGTGATATGAATTCCTCAGTAAAACATTTACGGCCAATTTCATCAAGTAAAGTTATAATTAACTATCAGTTAAAACTGTCAAAAACATATTGTTAACTAGAAGTTAAAGTAATAGTTAGTTAAAAACTTGGTGAAATTCGCCTTTAAGGAAAAAAATATCATTTGTAAGACGCTTCAATTGGAAAAAAAGGAACGATTGTGAAACCTTTTCAAACTTTTGTTAGCTATCGAGTTTAATTCTCGAACAATTTTCCAACAAAAAAATTTTTTCAAAGTATACAATGGAACTTAATTTGAGGCTGATTTGAGAAATACGTTTGATAGTGAATCGCGGCCTTAACTGAAGACTATCGGTTTCATGACGGTTTCATGCAGTATGATCTTATTGTCCAGGCTAAGTTTGGTTTGTCACTTTTTCACGAGTTAAATATAAAGGCGGTTAACCTCAAGTGAAGTCTCTTGGTTTCTATATGTCGACGAAGTCAGCCGTCTACCCAAATATATACCAGACTGGGGTATTAATTAACTATAAACGTAACGTATTGACTTTTTAACTCGTTTGCTCGAATTCACCAATTTTCAAC
Source organism: Pollenia griseotomentosa (assembly GCA_963931875.1). Lineage (NCBI taxonomy): Eukaryota > Metazoa > Arthropoda > Insecta > Diptera > Polleniidae > Pollenia > Pollenia griseotomentosa. The sequence continues at coordinate 16,631,515 of OZ007561.1, forward strand.
CACCTTTTGACTGGACTAAGATCGTCATTAAGTTGCCGAAAAGTTCACATGCGACTAAGAATAGCTGCACACAGAGAACACACGCATTTTATATGGTCACCTCAAACAAAACTATTTTTAATGCAAAACTCTGAAAAATTTTATGTTTACTTTAACCATTTTATTGTCACCGAAAACCATGTTATAGTTTTAGATGTCACAACCATATTATCAACATTTTATGGTTAATAATAACAATATTTTGGTAAACACTAGAAATTGTTTGCATATTAATGAACATTAACAATTCCATGTTTTCCAAGATCAACATGGGATTGACAAAAAGCAACTATACTATTATTATTTGTAAACGTGTTATTATTATTAGCAATATTATTTTCAACTGCAAACATAATATGGTTATAGCTTCTTAATGGAGTACTAATTTTACCATAATTTAGTTGCCGGTGACAACAATTAAAGAAAATAAACTTAATAATAAATTTTGTATTCCCAAAAATTACTTTGATAATATACTTGAACTAGCAAATTGGTATTTTTTTGTTGTTTTCTTGCGAAGATAATAGAAGAATATACGTTTTTTTTTTCTTTTTACCCACTTACAACTACAATTCGAGTCGGAAAGAACCCAACCAATTTAAGGGGGATGTAAGAAAAGATAAACTCACTATTTATTGTTGGTGTTTTGTTTAAGCTTTGATATTGTTACAAGTAAGACTTTGAGTGTTTAAAATTCTGATTCGCCTTAGGGTTTTATTCGTATAATATTAGGTGCGTTTGAGTACTTTTACAGTAAAATGCAGTAAATGAGAAAATTGTAAAATTTGCTCTCACAAAAACCTGTTGTCCAAAAAAGTACGCGAACGCAAATTTTGTAAAAATTCGTAAAATAAAGGCGACAGCTGGTGAAAAATATTTGAAGTGTTGAAAAATGTTAACACTTTTGACTACTTAACTCGTTTTCTTATCGGTACTCGATTAAATACTTTTTAGAACACAAACATTTTTGGAAAATACAAACAAACTATTTTATGTAATCTTTCATATTTGTTTGTTTTTTATTTTATGTTACTAATTTGTGGCGGGTTAATTTATTCAAAAGAACATGAATAGTTTTTTGCTATTGATTACTTAAGTACCCAAGTACTTAGTACTTTTACAACTCTAAAGAATTAACATATCAAAAAAAGTTTCAAATGTTGGTATTTAGATAAGTAAATGAATCACAAACAAGTTTATTTAATTAATATTTATTCAAATTTTGTTTTTGTTTAATTTTTATTTCAACTTTTCGTTTATTTAACAATTTTTTTACAATGTGTAAGCATTTTTTTGTTACTTGTGTTTGTTTACCTTTTGAAACATATGTTTATTTTGTTACTGCAAAAATTTCTGCAGTAAAAATTTGTAAATACTCAGACAAGAACTGTCACTTTTCGCTCTCAATTTGTGTTCTCATTTACTGCATTTTGTGTACTCGAACGCAATTTTGTAAAACGCAGTAAAGTTCAGTAAAAAAAAGTAAAAACTTTTGTGTTCTCGAACGCAGCTATTTTTAGCTTTTCTAAAATCTTTGGAAAAAGGTTTCCTGACGATCTGGCCTAAGTGAAATGCGCATAGAAGCTAGCTTTCCCTCAACAATAAATTTCAGTGTATTTATCAAGTATGGAAAATTGGGAATTTAACACGTCATACGGATATCTTAATAGAATATATTATATGTTTAAACTTTTTTTATTTAAAGTAGTTTTGTTGGAGGTGACTATATCGAAAAATATGGTTTCTTTACGTGTCTATCATCGAAGGGAATGTTTTGAATAGACACATTCATTTATTGCTATGAAATGCTGTATCAGACTTTTCTTTAAATTTTATTGAGACAATTGTGATTTTTCATTGAACGTTGGTTTTTAATTGCAGCTTTTGATGTTTTAATTACGCTTAAGCTCATTAAATTTAATTTTCATTAAATTATTTTTAGTGCAGAAAGAAATTTACAACATGAAATTAATTAAAAATTGTTTTGATAATTTTATTCTTGACTGAAGACGGGATTGAATTCGAGTCGAATTTACTAGTTTCGCGAACAACCACATTCTCATCATCAGCATTGTTTGCCGTTCTACCGTTTGCACTACTGCGGCGCAATCTTTAACCAACGGCAAATGTGGATCGAAATTTACTGTAATTGATTATCCATTTTTAATTTAATTTACATGTTTTTTTCCAAATCATTTTCTAACGGTTTGAGAATAGTTCTGGTTTTAAATCATTCTTTATTTATCTATGTATCTAAAGATGGTACATATTTCTAATTAAATATTTTTTGTTGTTGTTAAACTCTTCACTTTCATTCTTAAATAAAAATAATTAAAATAAGTATAAAAAAATGTCATTGTACTTTCGATGGGTTGAAATTAACGTATAAAATATGATTTTATTTTTTGAAGGATTTTCTTTTGCACAAGTGACATTTAATTAAAGATTTATGTGTCCAAGAACAAAAAAAATTACAATAATACAAAAAAAAAAAAATAGTAGCAGCAAAAGCAAAAATGCAGTAGCAGCAAACACATTTCAGAATTAATATGTTGCAAAAAAAAATTGAACAGATTTAAAGGAAAAAAGACAACATCCAGCTGTTCTCTTCGATGGTTGTTGCGAATTCATACAGAGGTGAGTGAATGAATGAAGAATATCTGTTCAAAAATAAGTGGAATATATACATATGTACGTATGTATATGTTTTGTGCGTGGCACAATTCCAACAGATGTATAATGTTGACTTATTATTGTATTTCAACGTCAACAGCCACCTCCAAAAAAACTGTTGACAATTGACTACTGTCTCGCATAGACTCATAAACTGAGAAATATGTGGACGGACAGACAGACGGAGGGACAAACAAGGCAAGAAGAACAACAAAAAATTAATCATTTTCTTTGACACAATCAAGAAATTAAAATACGAAAGAAGAACTGAGGAAATCTGCTCCTCCGTTATTAACAAAATAATTAAATAAAAAAAGCTTTAAAAATGGCCATAAAGTAGATAAATTAATTTGTAAAACAAAATAATTTTTTTTTTTTTTGTTTAATTTTTCCTTTGCAAATGTGACTGTGAATCCATCAGAATTTATTTAATGTTCTTTAAAAAGGTATAATTTATAATTTCATTTCTTTATTTATTTAATTCTCATTTTTATTTGCTTACGAAAATAATGCAGCAGATGTTGCGTGCTCACTCTCTAAAGGATGAGTTGTTGGGCTGGGCTGGGCAGGGGGAAACGACTGCAGGCGACGATTAATTTCACTCAGAGTGGGAAAATTATTTTTATATTCCTTTTTTTTTTTGTTATTTATTAAAAACATTATTATTTTTTATGAAACATTCTTGTGGAGACATTGAAAAGATAATCATTTACGTTTTATGTCCAACTCATTATCACTTATGGCCGTTTTGTTGAAAACGAGATATAATTCATGAACAAATAAAAAAATTTTAAGGAATTTATATGCATCACATAATTCTTTTCAAATAATATTATTTATATGTTTTGAATGAATGGTTTAAGTGGAAATGTGAACAAAAAAGACAGCCAGCATTGACGAAATCGAAAAGCTTGAAATTTTTTTTTATCGACATCCTGCTACGAACCGTTTGGACTGGCGAGGATTCCTACTAGCTCTTGTTGCATTTTTCTCGGGAGGTTCCAGCCCTTTTTACCAGCCACGTATTCGAACACAAAAAAAATTAAAACAAATAAAACTGACAACTACACAACAATCGACCACCACATAAAAATGTCGGTCTCAATTCGCCCACCCAAACCACCAATGTCATAGATGCATCCCCTTATTTATCGTTCTAACTATGACCAAAAATCCACCTTGACATTCTCTCCAACTATACTTTACAGGACTATAATTATGTATACAGGATACAATTTTGGTTTAATCAAACGTTTTACTCACAATAATAAAATAAATATTACAGAGAATTATTGAAAGCAGAAGGTTTATATCAAATATTTAGCAATGTTTTACATGTTACTTGTCAATGTATTTTCTTTGTAGAAAAACAAACGGCCTGCACAAATGTATTTAAAAATCAAATGTGTGTACAAAACGTTTTGTACAATGACAAATGCTTTGCGTTATTGGCCGTCGCATAATTTAAATACTGTTGTCTGTTTACAACAATTCAAAGAAATACACTCCATACAGTAATTTTTTTCTTTCAAAACCTTTTAATGCATTAAAAAAAAAATTTTGCCTATACTTCTAGTATTTGAAAATAACCTAGCACAGAAAAAATTCTCCAAAGTTGTTCACCAATTAAAGCATTAATCAAAAATAAAACCAATTTTAGTTAAAAATTTAATCAAGTGAATTAAACGTTAAATCAAGTTAATTAAACGCTTAATCAAGTTAATAAAACGTTTAATTGATACTGTTAATTTGTTTACTGGTGCAAATTTAATTAATTTTTTAATTAATATTACAAATTTTTTAATTGAAATCAATTTTTATTTTTTTCTGTAGGCGCAGTTTGCGAGAATTTGTGAGGTTTACTTGTGCGTGGTGTAGTCGTTTAAGTTACAAAACCAAGCACTCCAGCTTTAATCCCTGGCAAAGGACGAAAATATATTCATGATGGTCTTCGGGCTTTAAAAAAATTAAATGGCTTCAACCCCCCTCCAAGCAAGAAGCCCCTTGGAGAAGTGGACAACAACAAGGCAAATTCAGGCAACTGCCACCCCCTGGGAAAAAGGCAGGAATCAGAGATTAGCAAGGTTTCCCACCACTACACCAAAATAGGCGGAGATGGTTTTTTTAAGCAACGACAGATGGCAGGCCCATTATTCAAGGACATGCTACAGCAGCCCAACCGACTACTTAGCTGGAACAACAACCGATTAACACAATTGATACAAGGCAAAATAACAATAGACCGATGATTCTCCAAGAACAAGGACAGTGGAATCTTACAATCTTAGCGGCTACAGCAGACCAATCATCTACTTAGATGGACCAACATCCGATTACCGAAACTGATAGAAGGCAACATAATAACTGTGAATTGATCGATACTCTAAGAACAAGGACAGTGAAATCTTTCATCGTAAGACGCGAAAACAACTGCAACAAATAGTGTAAGATGGAGATGCTTTGTGGTAGCCATATGCTCCCAAAGGGGGTAATGGAGAAAAAACCAAAGAATTGTTGTTGCAATATTATTTACATACAAAATATTTCGTAGACACATGTCCCAAACTCACACTCATTTCTGCGTGTATTTTTCATTCCCTTTTTATTAATTTTTAAGAAGGTATTTTTATACCCGGACTTGTTGTTGACATCTACACGTTGACGCACTTGTGTTAACTCGCCGACTATACTTTTCTTTAGTATGTACTCGTGACAGCGATACTACAGTACAGTACAGTTTGAACATTTTCCAATGATTTGAATGATGGAATTTTGCAGGCCTCTCTTGTGCACATTTTGTGGTTTGCACTACACATAAACGAATATTTAAAAAAATATGAAGCTTGGCAAAAATCTCGACCACTGTACTATTTTTACATTGTACGAACTTAAAAAAAGGGGAAAGGGAACTAACACCAAACTCGTAACGTCACTTTAACATGGCGATGTCCTAGAAGGGAGTTAATGGGCACCTTTTTGACACTTTGTAACCTAAATGGACACATACAATTTCGGTTAAAATAATGCCTGACGCAGATATTGTCCCGAGTGAACCATGTTAATATGATAGATCGCCAGTTAAGTAATATGGCTTATTTTCACCTATCACAATTCCTTTCTTTTTATTATAATTTGTGTTCACTGGTCAAGGGATAAGTGCTTTAAGAGCGTCACAAGCGGCGTTCGAACAGCAGAATTTGACAAATGAATTGTAATTTTTATTTGTGTTAATGCCGTATAAAAAATGTGCAAATAAATTTAAGCGTAGAACACAAGTCAGCTAAGAAAAGCATGTTATTTATGGACGAGAAAACGCGTAGCTTGCATCTTTAGCTTAGTGCCTGGTCGTCGATTTCAAACGAAGACTTTGTTCGCTTATCTTAAATTTAAAACAAAAACAATATTATATAATTTATTTTTGTTTAACATTTAAGATAAGCGAACGAAGTCTTCATTCGATATCGACGAACAGGCCATTGATCTTTTAAGAGAATCTAGCCCCATGATTGTGCTCGTGAAAAATTCTAAACTAAATTTTTAAAACCTAATGAACTCTACTGTTCCTTCACAAATGCGCACATTAAATTGAGGATGGTTTAGTACTAGAATTTCTAATTTCCAAATCTTTTCGATTACCAGGATCATATAAAATTATTCTTTCGTTCACGTTAAAAACGAAAAAGATTGACAATATTATATTTGCACCTAAACTACATGTAAGATAGAACATTGTTGTTCTAAGGTCACGAATTGTTGGTAATCAATAGTAAATTTATGAAATCAGAAGAGCTTAATCAGAAGACATAAAAGCCCAATAAAAGTCGCTCGATCAGCTTGCCTTTTATTCCGCAACGCTTGTCATGGATCTTTAATATTCTCTTCGTATTACAAAAGATTTTAAAAAACAAGTAAGAGTGCTATATTCGGCTATGCCGAATCTTATATACCCTTCACCATGATGAGATAAGAACAAAAAGTTATATACCTACATAAATAACGTTCTTTAGATAGGTATAAATAAATATTAATTGAGCCACGCCAACTTTTCATTTCGCTATGCCGAAGAATATAAAAAAAAAACAAAAAATGTATATATGTATGTACCTAAGCCCCTTTCCTCTTTTGCCAAAGTTGATGTTTGAAATTCGTCTTAAAATCTAAAAATCGTTTTTTAGAACATAAAAAAATTAAATAAAAAAATGAAAAAAAAATCTTTTTGGGATTCGAACTGGCAATATTATCAATCTCAGGAGGGAACTTAACAACTCGGCTACGAGTGCTTTTACTGAAGAAGCGTTAAATTAAAATATATTGAGTCTATGAGTTTGTTTCTTTATTTGAGCGGCATCTCATATACATGCTTTAATGTGTATGTGGATGCGTAAAATAAAACACATTACAAATAAAATCCACCACTTGAAGTGAAGGGTATAAAAAAAAAAACAACAAAAACCACATTACCAACACTATATTACCATAGCCACTGTATGACCGTAGAAACCAAAATTGAATTGGTTTGTATGGTATGTTTATGTCGTTTTGGTAATACAGTGTTAATATGGTAATATCGCGTCTAATTGGACCTTAAAAGGAAAAAAATTGAGGCGGTCGTGGATTTTTACGCATATCTCAGCCATTTGTGGACCAACCTTGCTGAATTTCAATAGCAAACAATTCCGGACCATATGTGACATAAATGTATAATAACCTGGCCCCCATCATATATAGGGTCTTCGGAAAATCCATTTCAACGGACAGACGGACATCGTTAAATCAACTTCGCTCCTCATAAGGACCCAGAATATATACACTTTATAGGGTCTAACATCAATATTATAGAAATTACAAACGGAATGACAAACTTATATATACCCTATTCACCACCTGTGGTGAAGGGTATAAAAAATTCAACAGAATTCTAAAGGAATTTGTTTTTGACATATTCTAAACAGCATTCGAAAAAAACCCTAAATAGTGGTCGGTTCGGTGGAAAACACAAACGCTAATAGTGTTTGTGTAGAAAATCATTAAAAAAAATAAAGTTTCCCTGTTTGTCATCTCTCGAACACAAAAAAAATACTGTTCTTATCCAACTCAACAAAAAGATAAGAACATTAAATAATAATTTTACACAAACAAAACATAAACACAATGCACACACAAGCTGTTCGTGCTGCGGTCGTTGCTAAAATTTTTTGTTTGTTCATTTCTTTATAAATGTAAAAAAAGAATCATTATAGAACACTACAATTGTTTTGTTTTTTAACGAAGAACAGAACACCATATAATGTTCGGCTCTTTCTTGAAAATAGTTACGAACGGTATTAAGGGTTGTGTTCGTCTACACAAACACTAATAAATAGTTATCTTTCCTGGGTGTGTGAGCCGAACGCTAAATAATGTTCTGTTTATTTTCGAACACTGATTCTAGTTACTATCTTCTATAATTTGCTTGAAATCAGAAGATTTAAAATTCCTCTTTCATTATGTTGATTATTTAATAAACATTTTTTACGGAAGAAGTATCTGTTTTTTCTGTACTGTGTGATAAGGCCCTTCATTCAAAGTCGTTTTCTAATAAAATTACCGATAAAAATAAGATGGTTATTGTGATTGCCTTTGTGCCTTTAAACCATCAATTGTTGTGAATATTTTTATTAAATTAAATTCTTAAATATTTCTTCCAGACATTCTATTCATAATTTATTTTGATAACATTTTAATGCCTTTCATATATTCCAAAATAAACTTTAAACAGAATTATTAAATATTAATGAAATAAAATCATAATGACTTTTGATTAAAAAACATTTTTTTTCACTTGATTAAATTTAAAAAAGCAAAAATAATCGCAAAAAAAAATTAGCAGCAACAACAACAATTTTACTAACAAAATTATTATAATTTTGCAGTGTGTTTTTAAAATTTTTAAATGCATTAGACGAAACTCAACCACTGAGTTCGTTGATCTCAAAATAATTTGATTTGATTTTTTGCATTTTGTAGCTGCTGTTTTGCTGTCTTGTTTTAAAATCGATTTATTCAGTGATTAATGAAAATTTTATTTAAACTAATAGTATTAAAATTAATGTATGTATCTATGAGATAGACAATTATTATTAAATTTTGCACTTCTTTTTAGTGATTGTTAATGGTAAATATAGTTCGTTTATCTATTAAATATTTTAGAAATAAATGGCAATTTAAGTTAAATAGGAAAATATGGCTGTTTTCCTAAACGTGTGTTTACATTGTGTAAATTCAGTACTGAGACCGTGTTGATGCATTGTGTACTTACGTTTTATTCTTTAGTATAGATTTACACGTTTCTACTTTTGATGCTCAACTTGTGGGTTTTAATGTGAGTGAAGAAAGGGGATTGGTACGGAGATCTGTGTACTCGGTCAGCACGCTTTCTGTTTATAGTAGAAGGTATTTCAGCCTGAAATACGCTGGCCATGTCCAGCAGACGAAAAGAGTGATAAACGTGCAGTTCCTTCGAGAAGACCCCAGAACCGACACCACAATTCATATTTGACCCATCCGTGTAAACCCTCGTGCGGTATTCCTCGGCCAGGATTCCCCTGCTCCATTCCCGCGTTGACGGAAATATGACCTTGAATTTCCTATCAAATTCCGTGCGGGGTATCATTTAGTCCGTTGGTCGTTTCAGAGATGTGGGTTGCTTCTGTAAGATCCGTGCATCCTCGTTCGTCCTCGCCTTCCAACATCACGATGCAGAGAGCCTTACCGCGCTGTTGACGGATATGGCCATGAGGAGTATTTCCATTGGAACAAGGTGCAGTATAGTTTTTAGAGCCTCTGAAGGACTAGCGCCTGTTATTCCAATACAGGCTAATCTTTGTACTCTGCCCAGCTGCTCCACGACGTATTTCCGGCCCGTCGCGGTCCACTATACCAGAGATCCATATGTAAGAATGGGCCGTACTATTGCCGTGTATAGCCATTTGACCAGTCAAGGATTAAGGCCCTGCCTGGCGCCAAACATTCTACGGCGACATAGTAAGCCACCGTAGCCTGCCTAACCCTGTGTTGAGTATTCAATTTCCATGACAATTTTGAGTCCAGGATAATTCCCAGATATTTCGAGTGATCCGACAGGGGAAGTTCGAAACGCCCCAGCCGTGGTAGCCCGAAAGCCGGAATTTTCGTCCTTCGGGTGAACAGTACCAGTTCCGTTTTGTTTGGGTTCACTCCCAGTCCGCACTCAGCGGCCTAGTTTCTAAACGCCCCCAAAGCACTGGACATAATGTCACTCATCACATTTTATTGCCACTTTTAAACCTACTTCTTTTTTCCTACAAGTAAAATTGTAGTACACATACATAAAAATACCAAAATAAAAACTCCAAATAAAAAAAGTACTTAATATTTAAACTACTGCTCTATTAGTGACTTCAATTTTGTTATTGCTTCATTTTGAATTAAATCTTTTTCAACATTCAGCAATTGTAGGTAATAATAACAAGAAACCTGCAAAAAATGTCTATGATATTGATTTTGCTACAGAATATTTGTGGGAGCGTTAGTAATATGTATAGCAATAAAGTTAATAGCAGTTGAAGCACTATAAACACAGTAATAAACAAATACAAAAAAATTATTGTTCGTAATTGTCTTAGGGCCATTATTACAACTTACAAATAGTTATTTTTAGGATGCTATCTGACAGATAAATAGTTTTTGGTTATTACAAGTTAACATTAACCTAAAAAGTGACTGATAAGCTAACATCAGGTTTGTCCTCATGGTAACTTTACAAGTGAACTTTAAGAACTTGAAAATGCCATATTTTCTGCTGAAGATATGGTAACTTCAATGACAGTTTTATGTAGTCGTAGTCGTTGCCACTACGTATTTTAAACAACCAAAAGTAGTCGGTATATACTGCAATGTTGCCACAGTATATAAATTACATTTTTGATTTTATCGGACAGTTGTAATAATGGAAAAAACTTATTGGTCACTTTATCGTTCAAGATAGCTATTGTTCACGTTAACTATCAGCAACTTTATCATTAGGTTGTAATAAAAATTTAAGTTCACGTTAGTTAGCCAACACATAAAACCCATTAGCTTTTGATGGGCTTAATTTGTTAATTAACTAATGTGAACTTTAACTTTATTTGCATAAAGGGGACAGACTTTACATATTAAACATAATTTTATTGCATAAACAAACTTTTCAAAATTCCGGAGTTCAATTTTCATTCTTAAATATATTTTAGAAGACTTTATTTTTAAAGAAGACAAATGATTTTCAGAGCTTTAAAAAAACAAATTGTGCTTTTGTCATGGTATAATGAATGGCCTAAGCTCTCCTTGAATTGCTATTTATAAAAAGCAAATGTTAGTAATTTGTCGACCAAGAGTCACTTTTTGGGTTAGAGATTAGCGATTTCATAAACTTTAATCTCCGTATTTACTTTTTGAGTTGTATTTTTTTAACTTTATTTTGCTAGTTTAAGCGACCAGTGGTGGTGGTTTAAACCTTAATTTAAACTGTCAACATACACATGTTTGGTTATGTTAAGCTGTTGCAAAAATATGAAACAAAATATTATTTTTTAATTTTAAATATTCTTTAATTAGGCTTGAGTTCATCAAATTTAATTTTCATTAAATTATTTTCACTGAGGAAGGAATTTTACGACAGTGGACAAAAAAACATAATAAACAAATGTATTCAGGTTTCCAAGACAAAGTCTTGACAGAAAGAATACGAAAAAACAGAGGAAAGGAGGCAACATTGCTAAGCACTTTTATATAATTTTTCCTTTCTATATTATTTCTTTAATATATTATTTCTTAAAAACAAAAAATTTCTACCTTGTAAACAAAATTATATTCGCGCATTTTCTTCTTCTTTTTTGAAAACAAACATATTGCTTTGATAAAAAGTTGACATTTGCAAAAAAATGCTGCCATTTATTTGTGCTCAGTATGGTAACACTACATGGTTTAAGCCAACACTCAAAAATATCAATTTCAATTGATAGTAGATTAACTTAATTCTCAGACTAGATAATTATAGAACTAAATTAACTTTAATCTCAAACCCAAAAAGTGGCTCTAAATAGCTTTTATCTAAATACAACTTTTTAATTTATAATTCAAAACAATTTGTCGGAAATCCGGCAATCAACTCGCGGGAAAGCAGGAATTGAAAATAAATATGCTGGGAAAGAAAAAATACACTCCAATAATGAATCTACTTGTTACACAACCTGCGAAAACACCTTTTTATACCGTGAACCTTTTTGTTACATACAACTACAAATGTTGTTATACTCTATACCCTACACCCCGCATTTCAGCAAAAGCAGTCCCATTGAAAGCGATGTTTTTTAATAATTTTAATTTTTTTTTTAGTTCGTTTAAAAAGTTTATATTTTGTTTTCGATAACTGCCACAAAAGTATGTTTTATTGCACAAAACTCCGCAAAAAATAAAAATAAAAGAAACTGCATGCATATTGACCCATATTTTATATATTTTTTCATATTTTTTTATTTTTTAAGTACAAATGTAAATATTACGTTTTTATTTTCTTTCGAAAAAAAAAGATAATAAAAAAAATATCTTTTGTAAATATTTATTTTAACTCTACTTAAATTCAGTTCAGACGTTTTAGTGATTTTTATTATTTTTACGAATGTGTGCAAGGGTGAGTCCAGCACCATGTGTTTCGCTGATGTGCTCATTGTTTAACAAAAAAAAATTATGTGGCGAAATGTTACGCATGCGCATACATAATGAATGCACTTGAAATGCCATGAACTGAAATTAAATGCAGGCTTAAAAAAGCGCAAAAAATATGTTAAGTGAAATAAATATAAAAATATTATAGAATTTAGAGTCATTTGCAAAATGCTGCCTGCACTAACTGGTGAATAAAGGTGTGTTATCGAATTGGCAGTTCAAAGAAATATATAGTACGTTACACACTACAGAGGAAAAAAAAGGGAAAGTGCCAGTAAAAGTTTATGCAATATCTGTGGCAAATGTTGCAAATATAATAAAGTTGTAGAGGCTAATACGGTGGTACAATTTGTAAAGTACTTCAAAGTGGTGCCGATGGCAAACATTTTTATTCCAATTTTTTGTTCCAATTCTTATGGCAGAGAATAAACCAAACCTCAGTCAGAAGGAAACGGAGGTGGATGAGCCATTTTTAGCCATATTTTTTAATTTTTTGCTAAGTTTAAACGGAAAGAACAAAAGTTCCCATGTTTAGTAGAAGCCTCTTGGTAATCAATAGACAGCACGTAAAAAAATTTGGCGGAAAAGTGGGCGTGTCACAAACAAGATCTATTTATATTTAAAGAACACTAAGAGAAAACTTGTCCAAATTTGAAACAGGTCATCTGCTTAACAATAAACAACCTCTCTAAAAATAAGGGCTAGTTTTGAGAAGTGGGCATGGCACATCCTGTACAAAGAGATTATGGACTTCGGTATATCTAGAGAACGGCAGAAGCCAAAGTTTACAAATTAGGTACACGCATCTGGGAACCTGGGAGAAGTGGGCGTGGCACAAAAAAATTTATTTATATCTTTTAATCTAATTTTAATAATTTTTGTAATAAAATTCTGTTTAATAGAGAAATATTTCTATAGAATTTGTAAAAAAATTCTTTTATAACAAAAACCTTTTTAAAAAACGACGTATAAAATTCTTGCGTTTTACGTTTTAGATTTCCAGAACAGCCCTGATTATTTTTCCACTTAGCCCCATTAAGCAGCAGTCAAGCAAAAAATAACCCTTTATTTTTTATGTGAATTTATAATTAGCATATGCGCTGTACAGAGGACTGTAAAAAAAGTGACAACATACATACATACATATATCCAATTTCTTAAGAAACCTGTCCACAAAACAACTAGTACGTGTTAATTCTTTACAAAATGTTTAAGCTTTAGCTGCTTTTACGTAAAAAAAAATCTTTGAAAAAAATTATAATTAATTAATTAAATTAACATTAATTTTTAATAAAAGTCATAAATTTTTGCCATTTCTAAAAAAGAATGACTGCTTTTTTTTTATTATAAAAAATATTTATTTCTATTCAAATGATTTACAACTTTGAAAAACACAAAAAAGAACACAAACCTTGAACTTGCAAAATGTTTATTGACATGAAACGAGAAAATACCATAAAATGACAATAATAAAAAATTACTAATAATAATAAAATTTTAAATAAACAAATTACTATTTATTATTAATTATTATTAATAGAAAACACTCTGTCATCATTGTAAAGAAATAAATTAAAGAAGTTTTAAAATTTTAGTTAGAAATTCTAAGAAAATTACCATTTTATTAGAAAAAAAAGGAAAAAATTTAGAAAAAAAAAACAAATTTGTAATGAAGAAGATGACAATAATGAAGTTTATGATGATCATTTGAATGAAGCACCGGCTGCAATTATCGAATTGTTTGTTTGTTTGTTTTCTCATAGTGGGTGGTTTAGTTTTGACAATTAATGAATAATTTATACATTTTTTTTTGTTGAATTTTTTACTTTTTTTTAATAACCAAACAAAAATATCAACAATAAAAACTGGTTTTGCATGGTTGATTTTACAAAAAATCTAAAGTGATTAAGAGATAAAAATTAAGCAGCAGCAGCAGTGAATAAATGCAAGTGAAAACACTGAGAAAAATTTTACCAGAAAACAAAAAAATGTTTTTGTGAAGATTACGGACCTTCATTTCAGCCAATGTGCAGTAAATGTTGCCACCATTTTTTTTTCTTTTTTTTTTTGTTTGAATTACATAAAGTTAGTTTTGTAACTTCTTCGAGGTAATGAATTGCTTTATTTCCTACATAATCGTTAAGGAAAAGCTTGAAGAAAGATAATAGTTGGTTCTATTTATTGTTACCTGAAGACCATTTTCTGGTTACTTGAGGAAAGTCCAGTAGTTAAACCCAAATTAACAATTGGCTTCTTTTCCATTTAATCTTTAATAGAAAAAAATAAAAAAAAACCTCTTAAATTCTCCGTGTACAACTGTATTTTCAAATTAATTTATCTTTAATTATTTTATTTTACCAGTAAAAATGATTTTCTAATGCAACAAAACTGAAAAACAGGAAATTGGTAATTTTAGGATTTATTGTTTCTCAGAAGTTCGTTCGCAAAAAATATTCTCACAGTTACAATTACCATAAAAAAAGAAACTTGTGTAAATTGTACAAAGTTTCTATTGCTTTGAATTTGAATTTAAGTTTAAGATTTTTTTTTATTTCTATTTCTGTATCTAACTTCTAATGCAAATGATTCATTTTAATATGCTTCACTGCCAAGGTCATGTAAAGCTTCTATTGTCTTTCAATAGAATATACAAACCGTCCGGCGAACGGACGGACGTATAGACACCATTGAAATATTGTTTTTCAATGTAACATTCAACTTGATTTGTAACCAACCAGATGGCAGGCAAATACTTTGAAAGCCTCCCAGTGAGTACAACACGGTACCATGAACAAGAAAAAATATCAATACAGTCTTTGAAGATAGGCAGACGGACAGACACACAGGCAGCCAGACGGAGAGACTTGAAAATTATCTTCAGTTACTGGCTTCATTTGAGAAAAGATTTTTTAAGATTTATTGCTAAAATGGAAGAAACAATTTAAAAAAACTATTTATTTAAGAAATGTTTAAAGAAATTTATAAATTTCGAGAAAAATTTGCGATTTTATTGAAAATCCAAAATTTTGGCTTAAATCTGCAAAGAAATTTTTATTATAAGATAAATTTAGGTAACAACCCTAAAAACCCATTTAAAGCCCTTACAAGCTCCCTCAGTAAGGCCTCTGCGGTAAGTCCCAGAACCGACGATGAAACGAAACTTCAACTTTTAGTTAGTTTTGAGTTTCATTTGAGTTTAAGCCACCGACTTCTTTGAGAGACCATACAGGACGCAATTATTTTGAAACCAGTTTGAAACGCCTTGGAAATCAGCTGGGTTTAAACCGGCGAACAGGACGCAATTATTTTGAAACCAGTTTGAAACGCCTTGGAAATCTGCTTCCTTGAAACCGGCGTACAGGAAACTCGTATTTGCTTTTAATCTGTTTTCAAAGAAACCCGAAATGATTGAGATAATTTTATCACATTATAGTACAATTTATGTTGCGAGGTATCTGGAAACGATTGAAACTGGTTTCAAGCCATCAATTTAAAAAGTGTTTCGTTGCATTTCAATTTCACTTTCTGTTTTGGACCTTACAGTTAAAGCTAACAACTCACCAGTATCTTTCATCTTTAGATAGATATTTAGAAAGCCGTAAGCACCACGACCCGGAGGTTCTTTTGTGCAGCCCATGTATCTTAGCATGTCCGTTTCAGGCTACGTATAAAGCCTATAACCCCCCCCCCTCCCCCCGGTTAAAGATCATAAATTCCAGTTGGGCTCTTCATTTGCCCCAGAAAAATGTCCGCCTGGAAGTCCCCAAAGCAGGACAGCAGCAGAGCAGACCTTTCCTTATCAACCTCACACAATCTGCAAATCTTGGTACTAACATTACCCATTATAAACTGATGCTATCTAAGACCATAGTGACCCGTAAATAGGCCCAAAAGTTGTCTTAATCTCCCCTTCGCTAGCACGATGACAGTTTCACAAATCATTCGGAACACTTTTGTAACGTTCCCCAAATGTGACCGACAGGGATGCCGAAAAAGGCTCAGGGCCTATGAATGGACGGCGGGCGCCCCTGTTTGCCAAGCAGTCAGCCCTTTCGTTGCCCGCATGGTCCTCATGGCCGGGCACCCAACACAAAATCAAGTCATTGTGTTTCCCTAGCTCAATCCATCAATAACTTGTGGGTTTATTCTGGCAGTCGTGTTCGAAAACTTTTTCAATGCCCTATTATTTCTCATTCTTTCAGTTGTTACTGAACGAATCGAAATTATTTTTTCAGTACAGTTGTAAAGAAATTATTTGAGTTTTGACAACACTAAAAAAAATCATCTCGATTTCGACTTAAAGAAATAGAAATTGCTTTCGAATGGCAAAAGTATTAGACCACGACTGCCAGAGTAAGCCCCCTGGACTTCACCTCCAAAGAAGATAGTGCTCTAAGAGCGGCTTGGCTATCCTACATCATAAATATTCTCAAACACTTTGTCCTCCTCCTCAGACATTTACTAGCACATATAAGGATTGCTAAGATCTTCGCCTGAAAGATCGTATACTGTTTGCCTGGAAACTCGGTCCCAAAATGACCGCCCAAATATCACCATTCATATGTATTGAACCGTCGAGAACCAGACCTGTTACGCGGGCCACCAGGATTGGTCCGTCCAATCCTTCTTTCCGTAACAAGAAACTAGTCACTAAAATGATATATTTATGCTTAAAATTTAAGTAAAAGTTACTACCTTATAGATAACCCGGTAATGGATAGAGTCAAAAGCTTACTCATTGATCGATAAGTTTCTTTGGACAAAACCCAACCCGTAATATCGACTTTTATTGTGATTTAAAAAGAGGTAGCCCGTCATTGGTAAAGTCAACTTCTTACTAACTAATTCAAATCAACCAACCGTATGACCATTCCGAAATCTTTCACGACTTTATTGACTTTCAAATTCACACACATATAAGAATAAATTTTATGAAGAGCAGACAGAGATCGGAACTATTTCGAACAAAAAACTTTAATCGAGGACAAGTAGCAAAATATACCAATGAAAATATTCAGAAATCCTTGCATTCGAATATGAATTTTTAGCTAAAATCGGTTTAAAAAAATAACCACCAAATTGTGGATAATCCGATAATGATTTTAGTAATTTGTTGGCAGTCAGCAGAAATTGAATGTTACTTAAGGCCTTTTTACACTATAATAAAAGTCTTAAAAATTGTTACGAAAATGCTTCCCTGATCTTATTTTGTTTGAAATTATTCCAAAAAAAACAAGTAAGAAAGTATAGTCGGTCAAGCCCGACCATATGATACCCTACACCACAGTATTTAAAAACACATCATGCTTATGTGCCCATTTTCAATAGGCTTGGTCCTTGTGCCAATTAGAACCTATGTCCCAAATTTTATCAAATTATCTCCAAAATTGCGACCTGTACTTTGCGCACAAGGTTACATGGACAGCGAGCCAGCCTGCCAGCCAGCCAGCGATCGGTATACTTTAAGGTGGGTCTAGGACCAATATTTTAAGACGTTACACACATCAGCACAAATGCATAATACCCTCTCCACTATTGTGGTGTGGGTATAACAATAATGCTAGATTCACCCATGCGTTCCGAACAATATTTTTGTCCGGACAAATTTTTTTTATATTGAGTTTGACGTCTAATAGACTTTTTACACTGATCAACATCTAACATCTACCAGCAATTTGCCACAATTTGCAAAGATGTTAACATCTTTCCATAAGAAATAAATAGGGCTAAAAACCAACATCTTTAAAAGATGTTCCTATCTCATTTTATTCCATTCTACATCTTTCGACTATTTTAGTGTCATCACTAGAAAAGTGGCAATAAGTTTTATTATCATTGTGGCATCACTGACTAAAACAATTTGGTTTTGAAAGCAGCGTTACCATTTATCAAGTTTTTTCTTTTATTGCAAAGTTTTTTTTAATTATTTTTTTATATATATTTTTAAACAAATTGAACTTCAAATACAATTTTGCGTTTTCTTTTTAAATTTTTGCACTTTTGTAGAAAAAAAACATTTTATATTTTAAAAACATTTTTTTTTTTCAAAAATGGTAGAATTTTTGTTTGATGGTAGATGTTAGATGTGAGCAATGTAAACGAGTGTTTCACATTTTCTACACCTTTGATGGTAGATGTTAGATGTTGATCAGTGTAAAAAGCCTATAAAAGCCCAACCATAATGTGCATAGCCTTGCTTAACGTACTGTCAAAAATTAACAAAAAGTCTCTCAAATGTATTTAAAAAAACTAAAATAAAATCAACAAACATTTGATTCCGTATGGAATGTGCGATCAGTTTCGCACTTTGCTTAAGCAAATGACAGTTTCATAAAATTTAACAAAAGGTTTCCTTAAGTTCAATATGGTTTGCCTCATATGATTTACATGTATGCGTACATTTGCTTAAGCCAACTTAAGCACATTATGGTTGGGCCTTTAATTTTGAGAGAGAGAGAAATTATTTTGTTCGGCAAGTTTTTTCTTCAATTGGTATAATTTTAATTTTTGTTCAGAACAAAATTAACTAACTGAGCTGCCACTTTTTTTCAATTTGTACATAGAATCTGAAATGATGGTTTTTTTGCTGAATAATTAAATAAAAAAAAATAATACAATTAAAAGTAATTAAATCACTTTCCTTTTTTCGTCCATTTTCTTTAAAACACTTTTAGAAAACAATTCAAAATACGTGGTTTGTGCTGCCATTTTTTTATTATTGTTTACATATGTAAATCATATGGTAGCTTTATTTTTCCGGGCCAATTTTCCGAAATGAGTGAATAATTCTGCAGAACACTCTCAGTAAAAAAAATATTCTCCGGTCAAAAATATTGTTCGAAACGCATGGATGAATCCACCTTAGCAAGTTATTATATCAGGGTTGTATTTTCCCCAAAATACTTAAGTCTTGTATTATAGTATGAAACTGCCTTAATTGCTACAAGGAGATTGGCCTAGGCTACCTGGTAATGGGATGAATAATCAACTGACAGCTTTTGATATTTTATAAATATATATCAAAAACTTTAACCGATTATTTAGCAGACACTAATGCCATTTTAAGGTAAAATCAATTAATTCTTTTCTTAAAAATTGCGACCTGTACTTTGTGCACTATATTACATGGGCAGACAACCAGCCGGCCAGACGGATGGACATTGTAAGATCGACTCAGAAAGTGATTCTTTGGGTCTAGGGCCGAAACTTTTATGTGTTACGCATAATACCCCGACTTCTATGATGGTGTGGTTGTAAAAAATAAAACACATGTAATTCAATCGTTCTTAATTTTCTTTTAAAATCTAAAAATTTTCAAACACAAATAACTTCGTCTTAAATTAAAACAGTTAAACTGAAAACATTAAAACAACCAATAATTGTTGTCTTTAAGTAAAAAAAAAACAATTTTTTCAAATTTGTTATTTTATTACCCGTCAAATCGCATTTTGCAAAAAAAAAGAAGAATTATTAAACGAAAACCTGGTTTAATTTGCGTGATTCTGTCGATTTGAAAGGTTCCTCATCTTTTGTTTTTTTTTTTTGCAAAAGTTCGACCGAGACAATAAACCCTCCTGTCTTTTTTATTATTTTAAAATAAAATTATTTAAAAAAAATAAAACAAGAATTCGAACCACAACGAAAAATTTTTAAACAAACTTCTTCTAAAGAAACCAATTCATTTTGTTGTTTTGTTATAAAAATAAAAAAATGCACATAAAAATCTTCCCAAAAAAAAAAAATACAAAATTAAAAGCGATCATACGTTTATTTTCGAAAAAAAGACGTTAAAGACTATTAACCAAATTCAAGGTTAAATTTAAGCCAAGCTATTAACACTTACGGATAAATATTTGTGTTTAAATAAAAATGCTGAAGTATTTTGGCTGATTATATGGACCCACTCATACTTAAACAAGAAAAAGAACCAAAAACAAAAAAAAAATCATTTCGTTCTCTTTTCTTTGAGAAGCTTTAAGTGCAGCAAATGTAAAAAAAAAGCAAATTATGATTTTTTTTTTTATATTTCTTTCAACCGGTACCAGCTTGTTGTCTTTGGGGTTAATGAAATTAAGATTTAAAACAAAAGCAAAAAAAAACCAAATGTCCCTGCTTTCAAAAGAACTCATTTTGTTGCATAATTTATGGGAGTTTATGGGTTGAGAACTTGACATTTTATAGGTGGTATGGCAACAAAGTTTCAAAGCATTTTGCCTTTTTTTATTCTTAAATCCGTAATGATCTTGAACAATTTAAATTAAGGCCCAACTGAAATGAAAATGAAAATAAAATTTGAAGTTTATTTGGAAAAAAACGTTCTGTGAGAAAATTTGTCAAAAAATGTATTGGGAATTTTGGATGCTTGCAACCAGGATACAGTAAAGTGGTAAATATATGCATGCGGATAGCTTAACGCCTTTTAGTTAATTTTTTTGTAAAAATTCCAAACAACAAAATTGACATCCAGAATAACTCTCTCGAATATATTTACACTGTGGGAAAAAGTAACAGGGTTATACCTTTCTTCCAAAAATAACATGTCGTAGAAAATTTTGCATGGAACTGTAAAATTCTTTTAAATATAACTTCTGAGAAATTCTAAAAAATTAAATTGGGACGAATAAATCGGCAAATAATCAGAAAATGTTCAAGGTTAAAGAAGCATGTTACTCAATTTCCCCCGCTATCTGCGCCAATCTCGTGAATCTCGGAGATTTGAAAAAGTAATTAAAATTAAAGAAGCTTTTACCAAACATTAAAGAAATCTTTATTTTTTCCACACAAGTATTTTAAACTACATCAAGTTTTTGAATAAGGCTGGACTTTTTTTAAATTTTTGATATAAACAAATTGGATAGATTTAGTTTAAAGGGCCAAATACACTTGTCAAATGCTTGTCATGCAGGCGAGTTCACTCGTGTATGTGTGCTGGACGTAAAATTCGCATTCATATCTAAATTTTTTGATTTTCCATCCAGCATCGTCGGGTCTTAATTCGAATTATCTTATCTTATTTATGAAAAACGAAATAAAAGTTTAAGAAATTAATAAATATATTATGTGTCCCTATTATTTTTTCCGACCTTTTACATAAATACCTTATAAATATGCCTATTTTAAAACATACAAAATAATTAAAATAGAACGATAGAGAGAAAGAGAGAGAGGAGTGTGTTATAGTTAACAATATTTAACTACCCCTTTTAGTTAACCAATCGTCTTATAATCACTTTCTTAGTCGATTTAACAATGTCCATCCGTCCGTCCGCCTGGATGTCATGTTAACTTATGCTTAGAGTACAGGCTAGGGATGCCAAACCGGATCGATTTTAACAAATCCCATGAAACAAAGAAAACAAGATAGTGCATTTAAATTTATAGAAACATTATTTTTCTGCGCATGTACGTCATAGTAGTAAATGAGCACAAACATGATCACACAAACATGTGTTTGTAGTATGCTGAATGTTTGTTTACATTTAAATCTCTTTACTATAATGACGTCAAAATGAGAGTTAAAAGATAACGGACCTGCGCAATGCGCTATCTTGTTTTCTTTGTTTCATGAACAAATCCCGGGATTCGAGATTTTGGAAATCCCGATCCCGAAATCCCGGGATTTTCGGGATCCCGGGATTTTCCGGTATTTCGGGATTTTTCGGGATTAATTTGTTTCTTTAATATACAACTTTTTTTTAAAAAAACAACAACACTTTATTTATTTATGTCTGAATTTTTAAAAATGAAAACTTAACAAAACAATTAAAAGCAACTTTTTTTAAATTAACTAAATTTTATTTATTTTTGAATTTTTAAAAAAGAAAAATTAACAGAACAATTCTTTTACAACTTTTTCTTATAAACAAAAGTTAAAATATATATATTTTTTTATTTAAAAAAGAAAACTTAACAAAACAATTCATTTTATATACAAATTTTATTATTTCGTTATTTCTTAATTTTTTTTTCGACGATAAAAATTTTACGCTTATTACGTTTAAAACAAAATATTATTTAAGATACATGTTAAAAAAAAATTGTTTTTAATTTTTTTATTGCATTACTGGAGCGAATTAAAAATGTGAATTTAAAAAATATTAAAAAAATCAAATTTTTTTCAAGTTTAAGGTCCTGTAGCTCAGTAAATCTTCATCCGACCCACACGGTATAGATATGTGCTGAACGAGATATCTATGCAAAATGTTAAATCTTGTACAATTCAGTTAAACAGTTCTCGAGATTTTTCGAAATACCTTAAACAACTGCAGAAAAACACGATTTTCGCGTATATCTCGAAAACGGTGCTTGGGAAAAATAAATAAATGGCATATTTGTGTTCAGCAGCACCAATTTTGCTTAGAAAATATCTCATTACTGAGGTTCATTTTTTTTGTGGCATAGTGTAATTGGCAGATGAGTGCTGGTTAGCTTTGCGACAGAATAGAAAACAAATGAGACATTGAGAAAAGCAAATTTCTTTAATGTGCAGTTTTTCGTTGGGAAAAGGATAATCGCGTAATGAGAAAACGGCCATAAAACAATGAATAATTAGAAAGTATAAAAATTCAATTAAACGAATATTTTTATACATATAAAAATTTTTGATACACAAAAGTTGTTAAATTGAGAAATCGCGGGACTCGGGATTTGTCAGTCCCGAAAAATCCCGGGATTTCGGGATTCGGGATTTCCCGTTTGGCATCCCTAGAACAGGCTACCATTTTAATGATGTTTTATTAAAATTTGGTACATACACCCAAAGAAAAAAACCTATTCCAATATGGTCACCTACAACCAAACTATTTTTAACGAAAATTGATTCAACAAATCTTGGTTAATTTAACCAAATTATTGTTAATGGCAGTCATTTTATGGTTAAATTAGTCCGCCACCAAGAAGTCACAACCATATTATGGTTCATTGCATAAAGCAGAACTGACAATCCGTTAATTTTGATAAGTCGTAATTTCGTTTAAAAATAAATGTTGTGACTTGAAAACTCTTTTATATAAAAAAAAGACAACCGTTGCCATTTCAAAACGGCATTTAATTTTCCTCAAACAATCCCATTGACTCTGAGTCGTCAGTTGGTTAATTTTGATAAATCGTAATTTCGTTTAAAAATAAATTTTGTGACTTGAAAACTCTTTTATTTAAAAAAAAGACAACCGTTGCCATTTCAATACGGCATTTAATTTCCCTCAAACAATCCCATTGATCGTTGATTGTAACACCGAGATATTTTAAATCTTGTCCTCTATCGATTTAGGTATCTCGTATTTTTAAAATGGTTATTTCTTCTACTCACAACCATAAAAATATTTAGTTTTTCTTATTTTATTCACAGGCCGTATGTTTCACTCTGAGTCGTCAGTTTGTAAACTAGATCTTGGAGTCCCATTACTCTATCAACATGTTGGTAGTATCATCCGCATATCTTATGTTGTTTAGAAATAAGCCGTTTATACACACAGAGAATAAACATGGTTGAAATTTGGTTAAAAAACATGTATGGGTCCCCGCAATGGAAAGAAACAAAATGTTGTTGTTTTAAACATTACTTTTTCACTATTAATAATATTTATTTTTAACTGATTCTATAACATTTATTAAACAAACTAAATGCATATTAATTCGGATTTTCAGTTGCACTTAATATTGTGCGTTGATAAAGTTAAAGTCTTCTATATGTAAAATTTAATGAATCCATACCAAATTAATAAATAAAAAAAAAATTAAATTCCGTAAAAGCAAATGCATTTTCAGTTATTTTATATTATAATTTAACTAACAAAAAATGAATTTTTAGCTTGTTTTGTATAAAAAATTCCCATAAAATTAAGTTAAATTATTAAGTTAAATACATCAAATTTTTAAAGTATAATAATTTCGAAAACCATATCGGTCATGCTGCTGGTGTTTTATAATTGTGAGTTCTTCTGTAAACGAAGGGGTCAGTACAACAAAAGTCAAAAAAACATGTGTAACGGGGTAAGTAAAAAATAATATTCTCTCCCTCTCTCATTAGAAAAACAAGCGGAAAGGTGTCTGGTATTTTTTAGAAATTGGCCTATTTTGTGGAGTAACGAGTAAAACCTGTATTATATTAAATTACTGAATTTACATAATATATCGACCCCTAACCGCGAAAATAGCGTAAGCGCCAAAAATCAAATTTTACAGTAGAGAGCTTTTTTATTTTATTTCATATAAATTTTGTATGAAATTTGTCGCTAACAATAAAATTGTTCTTGCTATAAAATTGTAAAGGTACCTTATGGGACCATGACATTTTAGGAGATGATGCAATTGTTGCCAAAAAATTCATTAATTAAAAAAAAACGAAAATTGAAAATCATGTCGCTTACGTTATTTTCGCGGTTAGGGCTCGATATATATTGTTCCAAGTTTGAACAAAGGGCCGTAAATTTACATAAAATAACTAAATATTAATTTCTTTTTACGGAATATGGGATTTTTCGTTCAAAATAAATGAAAAACAAACAGACTGGTTTTTAACTAAAATTTCATTTATTTTATATTAAAATTTAAGTTATTTTACGTACAGAATATTGTGAGCGTTGGTTTGCTTAAAATTCTCAATCCTTTTATTTGAATTATTGATTAAAATGCATAAATTTACGTAGTTCTACTATAAACCAAAAAAAAAAAAACAGAAAGAATGCTTATGAACAAAAATTATAATTTGAGACTCAATAAGCAAATTGAATAAATGGCAGATATGAATAACCATTATTTAGTTAACATTGGCCATATTATTGTTAATTCTGACCATAATATGGTAACTTTTGTCCAAATTCTGAAAACGTTTCACTATATTGTGGTACTTTAAACGTAATATGGTAAATCTCAAACAAATTATGGCAAATTTTGATCATATTATGGTTATTTTATTAATTAAAGCCGCATTATGGTCCTACTTAAGCACAAAACGAGTACCTGCTAACATAAATACTGGTTAAATCCAACCATAGTATGTTGTTCTTAGAATATGGTTACCTCCAACCATATTTTTTTTCTACGTGTACATCCCCTTTCGAACGTTGTTCGAGATATCATTTCGAACAATATACACACCCAGAGAAAAAAAATGTTTAAAAATGGTCACCTCCAACAAAACTATTTTTAAAGAGAATCTTAAACATATTATGTTTAATTTAACCATATTATTGCCACTTGCAACCATAATATTGTTACGAAAGTAACTTTAGTTAAGAATTAGTTGAATTTATTAGTTATCTTGTATTTATTAGTTAACTTGTATTTATTAGTAATTTTACTAGTTTACATTGTTATTAAAAATTGTTATAATTTAGTACACTTCAATCCCAATGTGCAGAAAGCCATAAATGCTGCCATAAATCAAATTAAAGTGTGGTGAATAGTAAAGCCTCGAACCTTCGAAAAACATTTCGAATGTTCTAGACAACCAAATTGCTGTATAAATACTAGCGGCGACTAGCGTAATAAGATCATTCTTAGTTCAGACTTTGTCAATAACGTATAACTCGGAAGAAATTATAGTTGGTAATAAATAAAAGCTATAAATTACGGTTTGTTAAAGTGACTTTGTACTAAATAAAGTTGTGTAAATTGTAAACAGTGTTTAAAGTGTTTGTGTTTTATTTATTTTATTAAAGTTGCAATAAAGAACTCGAAACGGTTTATTATAAAGGAAATAAACCAAAACGTTATTGAAAGGCAGTAACGTAACCATAATATGGTTGTGGCTTCTTGATGGAGGACTAATGTGACAATAATATGGTTAAATTAAACATAATATGTTTAAAAATTTCTTTAAAAATAGTTTTGTTGGAGGTGACCATATTTAAACATGTTTTTTCTCTGCGTGCAGCCTTTTCTGAACATTCTAGAAATTTCAAGACTTGCTGTCATCTACTCGTTGACATCAACTTGCGCTGCCTGATGCCAAGAGAAGCTCTTAATACATCGAATTTCCTTGTGATGCATACCTATTTAACTACTTTCGGTCAGTTTAACGTGCTGCACTTATCGAATGCTCTTTCGTAGTCGAGGAAGCATAAGACGACATCTTTCTGTACATTTCTGCATTTTTGGATTAATATTTGTTGTTTGGCCGATAAAACCTGCTGATATGTGGAAATGTGGTTTTGTCAATGAATACATAATGTACCATTGACAAATTTTTTTAAGAAACAGCAGTCAGGAGATGATCTCTGTTTATTCATTGCATTGTGTTAGAACTTGGAAAATAGGTTATAGGAAGGAGGCTAGAGGAAGAGGTGATTGTAGACATCGTTTCAGCTTAAGTTGTTTTGGCAGCTTCCATTTCAATTTGGCTGCGCCAAGTGTGAGACGGTCTGCCCCCTCTAGGACTACCTTGTGGATCCTAATCAACAGAGCTTCTTTTGATTTTCTCTATTGATCTCCGCAGGGCATGTCCAATCGAGTCCCACTTTCTTTTCAGGATTTCAATACTTTTTGGGGTTTGATGCATTCTCTCCATTCTCTCATTTGGTATAGTTTGCGAACAGAAAAACTTTAAGATTCTTCGCAGTTACTTCAGGCGGGGCTGCATCCCAAGATTCGCATCCGTAAAGCAGTACAGACTTGATGCAGTAGTTAAATATTCGGGTTTTTGTTCTTCTGAATATATGTGGAGACCGCCAGATGGGATTTAGCAGACCATAGATTACCAGATTTGATGCGATTTTTAACATTGTCGCTGGATACCCCAGTCACTGAAAGTAGACAGCCCAAGTAGCAAAATTTGTTAACATCTTCTATTTCAACTCCTCTTATTAAGAATTATTTATTGGCTAAAAAAGTTTTTCGCATCACTTTGGTTTTGGCTAAATTTATCTTCATGCTGGATTTAGCTGCTTCATTTTGAACGGAGCTAATCATTGCCGCCATGTCATTGTAATTGTTGGATTGCAAGCAGATGTCATCAGCGTAATCGAGATCCTCAAACCTTCGATTAATTCCTCACGATATTGCTCTTTCCTGACGGGTTGCTTTTGTCATAATACCGCCTAAGACTACCAAAAGGGAATCCTTAGCCTCATAACATAATTTTGACCTGACGGGTCCATGATTGCCCATGAGTCCCAAATAGGGTACACTATTGAAAATTTGTTTTTAAATACTGTGGTGTAGCATATTATTTTGTCGGGCTTGAACGACTATATTTTCTTGCTTGCATGTTTTTTTCTTTCTAAACAAATGTTTGCTAAAACTTGCCAACGAATATGAGTCATATGAAATAAAATTGCGTACCAGGGCGTATGATTAATATTCATGATAAAAATTACGCAGCCATCACGTATGATAAGAATACAAGGATTCCCTGTTTCAAACAAATCAGGAAGTATAAATTTTGTTTTTTTTTCAATTTCTAATTTCATTAAAACCCATGAACATTGTTGTTGCATTCCATCAAGAATATTAATCAAACATTAGATTAACAATAGAATGTTGTAGTCAATGTCACTTTCGTAATAAAATTCAGGAAGCCATACATAAACATTTGAGAGCCACAATTACCCAAACCACTTGTAGACTGGCAAACAGATAGCCATTGAATTTTATTAGCAACCACTACATAAATACATGGGACGGGGAAAAACAAACACTCAAAAAAAGAAAACAGTTAATAAAAATGGTGCCATATTCAATTATAACGGCCGTAGAAAATTAACCGCAAATAATTTATAATTGATCTGCCATCAGTGCTTTTTTCAATTTTTTTTTTTTTTATTTCTCGAATGCAGTACAGTTGAGTACAGAAGTGAATTGCGCTCACACCCGTTTAAGATGGCTTCACAGAATGTTGAATCGCTTGCCCCGGGTCCCCTTTCTCTGTTGTTTTTGTTGTTGGATAAAGAATAAATAACAAAAAAAAAAAAAAAAATCTAACACAAACTCGTATATTGTTAAATGGTTATGCAACGATGCCAGAGCTCTTTAGGCTCTTTATAGGCTGACATGTTTTAGCTGGCGGTTGTGTTTTATTTTTTATTATTATTATTATTATCTCTACATCTCGTAAATACTTTTAGAATTTACAAACCAGAAAGAGAGAGTCACTCTTAATGGGCCGCACCACCACTGTGTGTTGAATAGATGAATTGAAAATTTAGTTTTTATTTTTTTTATTTCATTTTCAATTTTGCCAAAGACAATAAGACGCAATATCGTATACTCGTTTTCGTTTGGATGTCTAGAAATGCATTTTGTGAATTTTAATGCATTTCAATGGAAAAATTACAGAAAACAAGCAAAATAGCAAGCAAACAAAACATACCAATAGCACACAGTGGGCTGGAAGGCAAAAAATTATGAATGTTTAACGAAAAGTATATTATGAGTAAACCAGTCCTTCTTTCAGTTCTAGAGCTATATTTATTTAAAGTTCCCGTAGTTTTTAGAAGGAGCCTAATTCCATAATAAACCTATGTCAATCTGGCTTGTCAGATTCGAGTGTTTTTATCTTGTTCCAGCTCTTGTTTTGAATGCCGCTTAAATTTTGATTTGGTGGCGCCGGGTGTGGCGGACAGGTGTTCGGGTACGTTATTTTGAAATTTGGCCCTTTTAGGTAGTAAACGGGTATAGCCTGTATTTTGGAACTTCTTTAGCACCTCATCTACCTTTTAAACCAATAAACATAGCTTGGTACTTTTAAGAAATTCGAACGTTTAAGGAATAAAACCGAACAAAGCGGGGTCACTGTCGGTAATTTTTGAATTTTTGTTATATTGGACCTAGAAACATAAAGTTAAACATGCGTGGTCCGGAGTGAATAAGATTAAAAAAGTACCAAAAAGTTCCCCATTTTTTGGTACTTTTTCGTTCTACAACTGGTACTTTTTTAATTTTCGTTTATATTGGACTAAGAAACATAAATTAAATATGCAAAATCCTGAGAGAATGATAATCTATAAGCGGGAACTTTTTTGGAACTTTTTTGTTCTTCAACTGGTACTTTTTGCATTTCCGTTAATATTGGACTCAGAAACATACAATTTAACATTGCAAGGACCTGAGTGAACTAGAATCTCTAAGAGGGTTCTTTTTCGTACTTTTTTTGTACTTCAAGTGCTACTTTTTGAATTTTCGGTATACTTGACCAATAAGCATAAAATTGAACATGAAATGTCCTGTGTGGATAAGCATCTATAAGAGGGAACTTTTTGGTACTTTTTTTGTTCTTCAACTGATACTTTTTGAAAATCCGTTAGTATTGGACCTAGAAACATAAAATTAAACATGCAAAGTCATGAGTGAATGAGAGTCTGTAAAAGGGATCTTTTTGGTACTTTTTTGTTCTTCAACTGGTACTTTTTGAATTTGCAATATTGGACCAAGAAACATAAAATTAAACACGCAATGTCCTAAGTGGCTGAGAATCCAGAAGAGGAAACTTGTTGGTACTTTTGCTCTTCAACTGGTACTTTTTGAATTTCCGTTAGTATTGGGCGTAGATACATAAAATTTAACATGCAAGGACCTGAGTGAATAAGACTCTCTGAGAGGGTTTTTTTTTTTGTACTTTTTTTGTTTTTCAATTGATACTTTTTGAATTTTCGCTAGTATTGAACCTAGAAATAGAAGATTAAACAGGTCCTGATTAAATGAGAATATGTAAGGGGAAGCTTTTTGATACTTTTTTGTTCTTCAACTGGAATGTTTTGGATTTTCGTTATATTGGACAAAGAAACATAAAATTAAACATGCAACGTCCTAAGTGGATTAGAATCTATACGAGGACTCTTTTTGGCACTTTTTTTATTCTTTAACTTGTGCTTTTTGAATTTTTATTCATACTGAACCTATAAACATAAAATTCAACATGCAGAGTTCAGAGAGATTCAAAAGCTATAAAAGGAGAATTTTTGGTACTTTTTTGTTTTCTGATTTTTTTTATATTATTGAACTTACAAAATGAAATTAAACATTCACGGACTAAAGAGGAAAATAAAATATGGATCGGTTCCTTGCCAAATCGATCCACTAAGACAAAAAACACAAATGCTCGAAACAAGTAAATTCATTTATTCTTACCTGTATGTTTTTTCATATTTGCATAAATTAATATGGTCGAATTTGGACCACTGGGCAAACATAAGTTCTTAGAATTCTGCGCAGACGTCGATTTATAGATTCTACGATCTACATTCATATGGGTGAGTCGATTTTATCCAGGAGTTAAATATGTTTAGCTTTGTTTTTCTTGAGATGTGAGCAGATCGACATATGGGGCTCAGAATGCCAAATGAAATGAGAAAAGAGGAGGAATTTCATTGTAGTTGATCTCTTTCGGACATCCAATCAATCAACAACATGCAAACTGGAGGACCATTCCAAAGGGAGCAGAGCTCTTATTCCAGTTGAAGAAGACAGTGGGCCAATTTCTCACTTCTGTGAATCTCCAAAACTATTAAACAGAATACGCAAAGACATCAAAAAAATGGCTCGTCCAACCCACTGTGCAACAACGAAAACAACAGCAGTAAAAATGAAAATGAACATCAGCAGCAACTATTAGCACACAAGCCATGCCAAAACCTCAATTGATCTTTTTTTTATTCTATTTTAGTTTTAGTAGTTTTTTTCCAGATCGTGTATAGAAAAGTTATAAAAAAACAGCAGCAACAAAAAAAAATTCTTACACTTAGAACTTTAATAACAAACTTACAAAAAAAAAGGCACACACACACAAACGAATGACGATCATGAAAATTATAAATTTTTAAACCTCTAACAAATAATACTAATTTACCATTATTCAACAAAAGTATTATTAACAAAAATTAATTACGTATGTATGTGAACTTAAACATGAGTTTGGCTGTCATCTTTTTTCCTACAGTTGACAGGCATGACAAAAAACAAAACTTTTTCAAATTGCATGCCGAAATTTTAGATGAAACCGAAATAAACAACTACCAAATGACAGAGTCCGTCAGTCAGTCAGTCATACAAGCAAATAGTCGGTCATAACATTAACGTTCGTCTACAAACGCAAAACATGAAACGCTATCGAATCATTTAAAAATAATACAGCTACAACAAACAGTGGCAGCAAACTACAACACAAAATAGCAGCTCTAATTAGCGGTTGAAAAACACCAACAAAAACGAAAGAAAATTTTTTATAAAAAAATTCAAAGCTAATTTTAACCTTGAACTTGACAAAAGGGGTTTTAAAAAAATATCAAAAAAAGCGAATGAATGACTCAGACTCCCTCTCAGACAGAAACAGCATAACAAAGTCATCATGTTGGTGTCGTAACACCAATTTTTTTTTTAATATTTTTCCTTAATATTGAATTAAACCAAAAATAAAAAAAATAACGATTTTATTAATGAAAAAGAATTAAGTTTCAAACACTTTTAGCACGTTTTTTCTGAATTCCATTTTAAATTTAATTTTTTTTTTCTAAAAATTTGTAAAACAAAGAAATTAGATATAGACGTCATTTAATTGTTAGACAATTTTTGAAATCTTTGAGAATTTGGAATATGCTTAAAAAAAAGTACTTTTAAAAGAAGCAACTTTGAGAAAGTAGCATTTTAAATCTTTTCCAAAAATGTTTTATTTCAGAAAAAAATTTAGAAAAGCACCTTAAAAAAATTTAACTAGAAAGCAGGATGTTTTAAAAAAAAGGAGTATGTACAGTGAAACCTCCCATTACCGAACACTCACTGCTACGGTGTGCAGGGCTGCCAGGTACTTTTTTTCCTTATCCCCAAAAAAATAAAAAAAAATATCCCCAAAAATCCCCAAATTAAAAAACAAAACCTTAAAAAGTTAATATTTTTTTTTGGTTTTTTTTTGACCAAATTTAAAATTTTTTTTTTTTTAAAATAGTCAGAAAAATTTTAATAAGAAATCCCCAAAAATCCCCAAATAAAAACTTTTAATCAAAAAAATTGTTTTATTTTGTTTGTAGCGACTGGTTCGCCATGCTTTTTTAAATCCTAATTATGCGATTCCAGTGAGGAATTACAAGCAGCACAATATGCTGTTATTGAAGACGAATAAGCCAATTTATAAGAATTTGGAGCTTGTTCAATCGGTTTTAGCCATCCTTATACATATATCAGTCATTTATTTAAAACTTCGATGCATCATAAAAATTTACCAATAGCCTAGCATTCTTTTTCCCGAACTTTATTATATTGTCTTTCATATTAACTTATTTTTGGGGAAGACATACATATTTGCTTTAAAACTGTCTTTATATAATCAAAAATTGTATGTGTTATTAACGGTTTTAGATTCTATTTTTAAATTCTTTTTTTTTTTAAAAACACTCACTCAAGAAAAATAACATAAGTTTATAAAGAACCTTTTACACACTTAACCAAAATGGTAATCTTAATTAGGACCCTTTACACCGTTTAAGTTGTTGATAAGAGTAAGGGCGCATTTACACGGTGTCTCTTCAGACATGTCTGTTTTGAACATGCTACCAAAAACCTTTTGTCGTTTCACGATGTCTTTCCAAACATGTCTGTTTTCATATTTGATTGTCTAATTTACATATACATACAAATTGAAAACATGAAAATTCATATAAACAAACTTGAAAACTCATTTCGTGTCTGTTTGGCAACCCATCTTTCTTCTCTACACCGATGGCCTACAAAAAAACATACGTGCTTGTGAGACATGTCTAAAAAGACACCATGTAAACTTCCTCTACGATAAAAGTTTTGCTCCTTTTTTCATATTTTATATACGAAACAAAGAAAAATAAGCGTAAATAATAAAAGAAGGTAAAATATATTAAAAATGTGTAAAATCCCCAAAAAATCCCCGATTATTTTTATTAAATCCCCAAAAAAATCCCCAATCCCCAAATGACTTTCATTGTCCTTTTTGCTTGCATGAAATCCCCAACTTTGGAGATAAATCCCCAAGTCTGACAGCCCTGTCTTTGCGCGGTTATGAGACGTGTTCTCTTATGAGAGAGTGACACATTTATTATTTTAAATTATTATTATATTGTTTTATTATTATACAATTACATTTAAGCAATGATAGACTAAACTATTGTGGTTGAAAAAATTTATTAAGATGGAATTTAACTTTAATCGATTAAAATTGCTCCGTTGAGATTCAAAATGACCGGTTAAAAATCAAAACTTATGTCGATCATTTTCCAAAATTTTCAATCACGTTATTCAATAAACTGTTGTCAATGGTTGATATTTGCCCGATAATGTTGTTTTTTCGCTCTTGAACTGTTGAGGGATTATTGCTGTACACTTTCGATTTAAAAAAAACAACACAAACAATAGTCTAAAGGTGAAAATTCACACGATCTTGGTAGCCAATTCGGTCCTTCTCTACTAGAAATAATGTTATTTTAAACTTTTCTTTAAAAAGATCCATTGTTACTCTCACTATGTGGCAAGTTGAAAAAGCATATTCTCTGCGTCTAAACCATCCTTTTTCTGCCTGTACAAAGAAAAAAAATTTGCACCAGTAAAAGCATTAATTAAAATTTAATCAACTGAATTAAACATTTAATAAAGTGAATTAAACGTTTAATCAAGTGAATTAAACGTTTAATTGATATTATTAATTAAATTACTGGTGCAAATTAATATTGTCAATTAAACGTTTAATACACTTGATTTAAAGTTTAACTCACTTGATTACACTTTCAATTCAGTTGATTAAACGTTTAATTCAGTTGATTACATTTTTAATAAAAACTGATTTTATTTTTGATTAACGCTCTTACTGGTGCAACATTTTTTTTTTGTGTAGCGACTGCCATTGACCGATGACACCTCAAATTTGGACACACCTTAGATAGTCAGCCTTATTAAGAAAGTCCTCGTCGATTTTAAAGTCGTAGCCGTTTAAAATGTTTGTCGTCATCGTCAGCGTTACCGTTGGTGCCACTAAAGTGGCAATTTGCCACTTTTTCGACTGCTTGGATACTATTTGTCCACTTTTACAAAATGCACCCAAATGTGGTACTTTTTGCGATTCTTGCCACTTTTTTGATACTTTTTACGCTAGGAAAATATACTTTTTTTCTTTGTGTTTTATTATAACCCCCAGCTTTAATATATGTAAAACTGTTTTAATATATGTATTAGAGTTCCCATACGACAAATTTAATTTTCTCTCGAAAACCGACTCTTAAAAGACGGTTGGACAGCCAGACAGAAATGAAGTCCAAGATTAAAAAAACGGAATTGGATTGGATTACATCCTAATTGGAGAGACAAAATTTTTTTTTTACCAAATATTTGAAACTTTTTGATATATCTGTGGTTTTCACGAATAATCGCGTAAGTTATAAAACCTAACTTTTCAGGACAGCTTAAACAATTATTTTTTTCAATTGCGGCTTCTGTAGATGCTTTTTTAAACTTTTTTCTTTACTATCCTCTTAACAGTGACTTTCTACGTATTATACATAGTTTTCATGAAAAAATCCTCACAGGATCACTATCTGTAAAAGGATTAAAAATGCATATGTTTGATTGACTCATTAAGTGTGTGCAATATAACATCATATCTCCACATAAGTTCTTTTTTGTGAAAATAAATGTTATCATTTTAATCACACATGACGACTTACGTTGTTATTTTTAGCACACAAGTTGGCGACATATTCAGAGTTTTTGATACTTATAGCACAACGTATGGACTTAAAATTACAAACAACCGCTCATCTGCTGTTGTTGCAACTAAAGAAGTCAACAATAAACGAACATGTACATATAAGTTGTTATTAATAATAATAATGTTATTAAAAAAATACTTTCATATTTTTTGCACGAATAACAACATAACATCACATATGCTTTTTATTTGGAAACATATTCAGCAATTTTACAATTTTTGGCGATGTATGTCGACATAAATCGTTATAATAGCAAAATATTTTATTAAACAGTTAACTTAAGTTGTTTTTAGCAGAAAAAAAATTAATAATACTACATTATATTCTAAAAAGCTTAATACTTATAAAAACCTAATGCAAATTGTAGCACTTTGACATCATTATCTCAATTTCGGTAAAAACCGACTTACGCGATTATTCGTGAAAACCACAGATTTATCAGATACACCAATTATTGTAATTTCGGAAGAGGTTTTGTACCACAATTAATTTTGCTTCATAAGATAAATTTGTTTTGAGGAGCCCATAACTGTCCACCCGTTCCAAATAGAGTGCAATCTCGAAAATTCGTCTTTAAATACCAGGGCTGTGGAGTCGTCAAAAAATAGTTCTAGCTCCGACACCAACTCGATTCGCTAAAATTTTTTAAGTCTGTCTCCGACTCCAACTCCGACGACTAACCTTGATGGAAAATCTATATGAGACTGGTCCTTATTTGACATTAAACTCTTTTTTTAATGCAGTACCTTTTAAATGGTTAAATATTAGTGTCGACCGGCTTCGGTATAGGCCAAAAATTGTGTTCAATATTAATTTCGCCGATTTTTGCCGAAGGCCAATCTTTTTTATACCATTATATGCAAATGTTACAATACCATGAACAAATAATCAACTAAAACATTTTATTAAAAATTATGTTGCGGTAAATTATATTGTTTCTACAAAGGTTAAAAAGCAAGCGATATAAGCGAAAGAAGAAAAAAAATTAAAGTTTCTATGTGGGAAAATAATAAGAAAATGGGGTTTATTGGTTAATAAATTAATTTATCTAAAAATGTTTTAAGTTTTTTCTTGTTGTGAAAGTGAATAAGTTAAGTTCGGCTTCGGTTTGGCCGTATTTAGCTGATTAAACCGAACTTCGGTATCGGTCGGACACTATTAAATATACAAGAAAATGATTGTGCAAAAGTTCCAAATCGATATTTTAAATGTTTTTAAATTTTTTATGCCGAAAAATGTTAGAGCCGGAGTCGCGAGTTTTTGTGTGTACTTCGATTTCGACTCCGACTCCACAGCCCTGGTAAATACTATGTTGTATGGGTTTTACCGATTATAATTTTTGCCTTGTTTGTTTTTTAAATGCAAATATTATTAAATTGTTGAATAATTTGTTTTCAAATAAGCAGTTTTGGTTACTTTGGGGCATATTTTTAACAATATTTGGGGCATATTTTAAAGTTTTTACTGCATATTTAATGCGCATATTACACTATTTTTAGAGCTTATTTCCAGTTTCCCTGATTATAACCATCCCAACAGTACCTCAAAAGACTAATTTTCTATTTAACTTTTTATTTAGACGATAATTGACTTTTTACATTTCAATGTTTTTAATATTTTTATTTTTTAACTTTTAAGTCGATAATCCCAAAATAATTGTTTTTGTGGCATATTATGATATTACAATTAGTCCTTCAGTTAATTTCAAAAAAAAAAAAATAACTTTCTTACAAACATGTAAAAAAAAACCAAAAAGTACCAGTTTACCAAAAAATTCCAAAAAACCATAAAATTCGTTTAGGATTTATTACAAACTCAAGATGGTATTAAATCTTTTAACTGACACAGTTCTGAAACTAAAGTCTAACATTTTATGTTATTCTTATCAAAATGCCCTTGTGCCAGTCTGTACAGTCTGTATTCCTAGTCAAAGTTAAATAAACAACAACAAAACTGTGAAAACAAAATGTGTAAATTTTGTAATAACACAGCAGGAACAACAACAACTACGAAAAACAAATTTTTTTGCAAATTTTTTTTAACAACATACATATTGTTGCTGCTAATGTTTCTGCTGTAATTATTGTTGTTGTTGTTCTCATGGTTGTTGTTGACTTGTTTAACCTTCCTCATAGTTAGAAGAGTGTAAAGAAATCTCGAAAAAGGAAACTTGTTAGAAGAAAGAGGAGGAGGAGGAGGAGGAGGAGGAGACATAATATTATTAAATTATCACAGCTTTAGTACTTTTCATCGCTTCCATCTGGACGTCCGTCCGTCCGCCTGTCCTTTCATCGTTCTCTTTATTCGGTTCCATGCAAATTGAAACTTTAACAGCTTTTAAATAACGAAAATAGAAAAAAAATTATTTAACAAGTCCGTTGTTTTTTTTTTTTTTTGTGATTCCTACTGAAATTCTAATTGTTTCTAATGGTTGTTCTGGTGATGATGACGATGGTTGTTGTTTTCTTCAACTCGTTAGTTGGAATATTTTTTTTCTAAGTTTCATTTAATTTTTATGACTTTTTCGTTTTTTCTACATTTTTTTTATTTTTTTATTTTTTTTTTTTTTTTTTGTTCTTTATGGTTTATGGGCTGCCACGGTCATATAACGACTACGCGACGACAAAAACAAGAAACGTCTTACGTATTGTTATTATGTCGTTTTAAAAAGACGATAATGTTTTTCCCTGCTGTTGTTGTTGTTGCTATTTTACTTATTACTTGCTGCAATTGCTTTAGAAAACAAAGAAGCTGCTAATGAAGCTTTTTTATTTCAGTGTTTTTCTATTTGTCTTTTACATTTGTATGGGTGATTGTTTGAGTATTCAAACAAAAATATAATAAATGCCCTGGGTTTGTTTAGTGATTATGATCGACGTTGCACAATAGGACCTTTTTTACTACACAAGTAATTTATAACCTAAAAAAAACTTATTGGAGCAACTGCGCTTTTTCTCTTAATCGTTTAAAAAAAAACTACTTTTTACTGGGTATGTTTCTTTGTGAAAACAACTTTTTGGTAAAAAGTACTTTTTTGGTATAAAAAAAAAATTTCTAGTGGGTTACTTTTCGTAAAAAAGTACTTTTTGTAAATGGTACTTTTTGTAAAAAGTACTTTTTTGTAAATGGTACTTTTTGTAAAAAGTACTTTTTAGTAAATGGTACTTTTTTAAAAATTACTTTTTTGTAAATGGTACTATTTGTAAATGGTACATTCTTTAACATGTACTTTTTTAAAAATTACTTTTTTGTAAATGGTACTACAGTGGAATCTCCCATGAGCGGACACCGAAGGGACCGTTGAAATGTGTCCGCACAAGGGGGCTGTCCGGCCAAGAGAAAACTACAAATTTAAATCAACAAAACTTTGCCTTATATGTATTGTTTGTTTTTATTTAAAGAAACATACTTTTATTAAAAAAAATATAAAAAATAAACAATTCAATTGGGTTTAA
Organism: Pollenia griseotomentosa; assembly: GCA_963931875.1. Taxonomy (NCBI): domain Eukaryota; kingdom Metazoa; phylum Arthropoda; class Insecta; order Diptera; family Polleniidae; genus Pollenia; species Pollenia griseotomentosa. Next base: position 16,670,063 of record OZ007561.1, read on the forward strand.
TAACAAAAAATCATTAAATGTAGTTCTATATGTAATAAAAGTTTAAAATGTATTATGAGTACTTCGATAAATTTCTCACGCTTAATTTTTCTTTGTTGTACACTTCAATCACTTCTATTTTTTGATTAATAGTTAATACAGGCCTCTTTTTATCCATTTTAAAAAGTCTTACCGCACTAATGTATACAAACGAATGAACAATGCATTCCAAAGTACAATAAGCAAACGCACATCGATTATTATTTGGGGAATCCCCTAAATCGCATAAGTAATTGCATAGATTACAAGCTGTTGGTCAAATAGGTTTGTACACCATGCGTATGCACGACAAACATTGCAAGAATTAGTATTGTCAACTCTCCGAAGCAGAAGCGTAAATCGTAGAAAAAACGTTAAATTGAAAACATTATGTAAGAGAGAAAATATGTATTTAACATTCCCACATTTAACTATGTTATGTGATGTAGTAAATATGATAAACCGTGCCCTGTTGTTAAAGCGAACAAATTAAAAGAGTCTTGGCAGGCTTATTTGTAAATTATGACATGAAAAATTCGGGGAAAAAATAAGCTAAGTGTCCGTCCAAGAGAATTTTTTTTATCTAGCGGATGTCCGCGTCCGCTCATGAGAAGCGTCCGTTCAAGGGAAAGCGACTGCAATGCTTTTCTTATGGAGCGCTGCCGGGACCTAGCAACAATGTCCGTTTAATAGGGGTGTCCGCTTATGGGAAGTGTCCGTTAAGGGAGATTGCACTGTATTTGTAAATGGTACATTCCTTAACATGTACTTTTTCAAATAGGTCCTTATTCAAAAAAGTACTTTTTAAAAAAGTTAACGCAACCCTCGATTAACACAACTCCTCGATAATCGCAGCACCCAAACTCTTAACAGTGGGGACTCTATTAACGCAACTTTTCAAAAACAAAACCTCAATTAACGCAACCTTACAAGCAAAGTTTTGTTTTTTTTTTTTTCTTTCGGGTTGTTTTTATTTAAGTTTTTTTATCATGAATGAATTCAAAACTACAAACGTACGTTGTAATAGTGTATTTACTTGGGATGGTGGCTTCGATTACCGCAAATACATACCATAATACGATAACAACAGGCATTTTGTGTTTTGATTTATTTTAACACGAAGTAACATTTTATTTTAAGTCCAAAACCTTAACAAATTTTATGTCAGAATGAATATCGAAAGCTTGGGCCATTATGTTGGTCTTTTCATTTAAAAGACGCGATCGAAAATTTCACACTTTTTCGTTATAAACATAAAAATTTAACCAGGGGCCTAATTCTGGCAGTCGTGATCGAGTACTTTCTCGATTCGAAAGCAATTTTATTTCTAATTCTTTCAGTCGAAACTTACCGAATCGAATTTATTTTTTCAGTATTGTGAAACTCAAATTATATAAATAAATAAATAATTCTGATTCATTCAGTATTGACTAAAATAATTAGATATTAAATTGGTTTCAAATCGAAAAAGTACTCGATCACGACTGCCAGAATCAGGCCCCTGATTAAAACGGACATTACAAATTTACATACATTAGAACCTGTTATTTTAATTAAATTATAATACTTTTTTGTGTTTTATTGGTTTCTCTATATTTTAATTAAAATAAATTCATTTACTATCAAAGCTTACATGTGGTTTTATTTTAAATATACCTTTAAATTGGTTTGAGATAAGCTTTTTAGTCGGAAAATGGGCATTGATATTTTTGACTTGGTAAACACAACCACCTCAGTTAACGCAACAGCCTAAATTTTTATTGGTTGTGTAAACCGAGGTTGCACTGTACTTTTAAAAATGGTATTTTTTAAAAAAATTTCAAAAATTTAATTTTTTTTTTTAACTTGGTACATTTTGAAATAATGTACATACTTAATTTAAAAAGCAATTTTTTCACGAATAGTTTTGTCAGGATGTATTTTTCAAGTGAAACCAATTTTATGATAACTTTTGTTTAACGGATCCCAATGTGTCATATTGTCGCTGCCTTTTTCATCACACCGTCATTTGGTTGTTTAAAGTATTCTTCTTATTATTATTCTTGCGCTGTTGTAGTTTTAAGTTATTTGTTTAGAATTTAACAAATGCTATACGAGGTCCGCCTAAAAAGGTACTTTGGAAATGTTAGAAAAATACCTTTAATTAGAAACATTCAGAAAAGTTTAAGTCCTTAAAATGCGTAGAATTTCTATTAATCTTTGATAAGACTTTTTATACTAACCTGCTGTTGTCAATTTTCTTCATTATTTTTCCCCCTGTTTTGGGGTGGTTTAAGGTGTAAGACGTTTCTAAGTCGGTTTCAATAGCTGTATAAATGGAAGGTTGGATGGCTGTTTGTTTTCTTTGTTTAAATGGCTTGAAAGGGATGAGATGCAATGGATGGATGGCTGAGTTGGGTGTTGGTTTGACTACAACTGTTGCTGTTACTCTTGGCTGATAGACTTGCAAATGTCTATTAGATTATTTGTTTGCTTGTCTAACTTTCTGTCCGTTTGTTTGCTTTGCCTGCTTACTTTTGCTCATTTGCTTACTTTGGCTTGTGTCAATGGCCTTGAAAATTATTTTTCTATATTTTTTTCTATTAAGCAATATGCTTTTGAACTATTTGATCTCTAGTACAATATTTTCCATGATATTTGGCTTTCTGCTACTGCTACTGCTGCTGCTGTTGTAGCTGGGCTATTTCCTTAATGATTAGTTGTGTTTTGTTATGTACTACATTTTACATTTAAATTATTATTTCTTTAAGTTTTTCGTTTTATACATTTCTAGAGATTAGAAAATTTGTTTGTATTTCAAAGTATTTAAGAATATTTGCATGGCTGCATTATTTCTGCTTGCCTGACTGACTGACTGCCTGCCTGACGGACTTAATGAATCGTTTTGTATGGTTGTATGTTCGTATGATCGTATGCAATGTTGATTAAGAATAAGACGCCTGACTGTTCAACTAAAAAGAACTAAAAATGCAATTTATGATGTCAAAACAGAACAAAAAAACGGCGTTAAGAGATTATTTCAAATGCTTTTTAGTTAGACTTTTTTTTCTTCGAAAGAAAAAAATAAAATTAAAACTACAAAAGCAATATTTATTTTTTTTTCAAGGACATTTTCATATTTATTTGTGGTCTTATTATCGCACAATATGATTGCAATTTCAATTCACACTTTGCAAGTGCATACAACAACAACAACTACAAATAGCTGCAGCAATAATTGTTAAAGCGAATGAAAAGAGATAAAAGAGAGAACTGCAACTTGCTTGTTTATTAGCATCAGTAATATAAGGCAACCAAGCGAGTTCATAAATATTACCGAAAACTTTGACCCAATGACTTAATTAAGTCATGATGTCTTTAACTTTAAACTTTAACTTTAAATTTTAAGAAAACTAAGTTTTTAAGAAACGAGCCAGTGTCATTTTACTTTTTTTGTTTCTTGGTAACTTCTCGATACAGTAATAGAGACATTATTTTAGAAAAAAGACTGCGTGTTTTTTGGCGCTCAATGTTGAGATAACATGACCTTAAAATTTTTTTTTTCAAAATTAAAGCCAATTTATATGAAAAAAATTTTAACTCAATGTATAGCAATTAAAGAAATAAGCCCCTAGAAAATAATTAACCGAAAAATACTAATTAAAAGTTTTTATTAAGGTTTATTCAAGTTTTTTTTTTGCATATTTTTGAGCATATTTCTCTCATAAGGTATTTTTTCACAAAACTAGAAATTTTACCAAAATAAAATATCTAAATACTAAACAATTTTACCTCTGGCCTATTTAGTAAATAGATCAATCTAATGGCGTTTTCTTTTCTGGCACAAAAAGTTGCTGAATTATTTTGTTACACTTCTTAAAGGCTACACACACCCTTATAATGTGTTACATTTTTAACGAACAATAATTCTTGCCATTAATAAAATTTTTTTTATTCAGGTTTGAAACAATTGCTCTTTTTAAAATTTTTAATAAAAACGAAACAAACGAAATTTTTGTAATACAATAACAAAGATGTTTTTAACAAATGTTGGAATAATGTTGCATTTCGAACACTCTAATATAATTGAGAGAGAATTTTTGATTTTGTAGAGCAACATTACACGTTATGCGCCTACAATATTTAATTGTTTTTTTTTTTTTTTTTTTTTTTGGAAAAAATCACAAAAAAGCAGCATAAAGGCAACTTTTGTGCGGTTAAAAAAACACGTTATTGGGTGCTTCTGATAAAAACTTTTGGAGTATCAATAGATTTTAGCAACAGTTTTTGCATCAAGTGATATTTCTATTTAAAATCCCATTATTAAAAATTTTCGCTTTGCCCTTTTTTGTTAAAAGTTGGGTATTCACTGATTTTCGACAAATCTTTAAGCCAAAGTTGATAAAAACTGTTAACTTTAAAAATAAAGAATAAAGCCTAGTAGTAAAATAATTTAAAATGCCTTGCTCAATGACGAGGTTTACGTCAGATTTAGGTCGCCACCGCGCTTTTTATTTTATTTTATTATTACGTACGTGCTCACATAGCGACAATATATCGTCAGCTCGTTATTGGTTTGACCTTACGACCATTTTTAAAAAAATTGGGTTAGGTATGGAGTTATATACTGGAGTTAGGTATGGAGTTATATACTCCATACCTAACGCCTTTATTAATACAAATCCTATTTACCAAAACTTGTTAGGGTTTTTGAGATATAAGGCATTATTTTGACTATTTTGAAGTTTTAAGTATTATTTTGCTCTACACGCCACTATTTGGCGATTGCAGCAAATTCCTCACTCAGAAAGATAGAAAATAAGTTTCACTTTTGCTTTGCTTCATTGCCGTAAGAAAAAAAAGTAGTTAAAGTAAAGCAAAATAAAATAACAAGAGCTCAATACACAGCAGTATGTATACATGCGTATTCGGCACTTCAAGCTACTTTTTAAAAATAAATTAAGAAAAGTGGCGTATGCGGCACAAAACAATAGTTTTTACTTTCAATAAAATACTATTATTTTCCAAATTCGTTAATAAACGTTCACAAAAATTTACATTTTACTTCAAAACATATGCGGTGAAAATACAAAAGAATTCTATCGGGAATGTTTTCAAAAAAATTCATCTAAACCTTCATTGTTTGTACATATCATTCTACGTAGAATGCATTAAGCGCATACAATCGCAAGATGTAATGGTATTGGTTGCATATCGCTGGTGTACGGATAAGGCGATAAACGAGAGCTTATAATTTATTTTTAATGACTTCTGTGACAAACCAAGTCTCGCACTCGAAAAGAATCACAGAGAGGAGAACACAGGTTTTATGTTTTATATTTATTTTAACGCTGAAGGCAGTCTAAATCCATATCTTATGCAGCTGCGTATACGCACAAAGTACCTCCTTATTCGGCTTTCAATATATTTTACATTTCCACTGTTCTCTGCAATTTTGTTACCCAGATATGTAAACTCTTGCACAGAATGCACTGGTGTTTGTACAAACAATTTGAAGATCTGCACTGAACCAAAAATCCAATGAAAATGTACGTTAAGCAAACGAATTACGTTTATTAAAAAATTTTCGTTGGCTTAACGAATAATTCGTTGACGTTTGCTTAACGTACATTTTTATTGGATTTTTGGTTCAGTGTGGGATTAACGAGCATCTCCTTTGTTTTTGAGGCATTTATTCTGATGCCAACTTTGTTGGATTCTGGGCAATATTTCACACTTGTCATCCGCGTAGTCGAGCGAATTAATTCGTCTATTAGACCGAAGGAGGTTCCAAACAAATCCGCATGCAGTGTCATCATTTATGCGCCAGGAAATTGCATCCATTACAATAAGAAACAGTAATGAGGATAGCATATATCCCTGTCTTACACCAGAAATGATTTTAAATGGATCAGACATTTTTGCTTCATGTTATAGCTTCTACGTATTATAGAAATGATCTTAGCTGGAACTAGTAGGGGGAGTTACATTTTCACGGAAATCCCCTACTGCTTTGTAATCAAAATATTTCCTGTTTAAACTAAAATCTTCAATTTATTTACAAGTACTCAAACTTAAATATCTTTTATCTTCAATTTTAGAATACATTTCTGACTTTTTTTATCAGTCATCAGAGTATTAAAGTGTTTGACTTAAATATAAGAAGTGATTAAATTAAATAATTAGTCTGTGTTAAAAGCATTTTTGTTGGCCTGCATTTAATGTTAATGTTCTTGTTATGACATCTGTTTAATTTAAGTGATCACATACGCGTATCTTAATGTCATCTCAATGGCTTGCCTTTTTTTTAAATTTAAAATTATTTAAAATTTTTAACAAATCACTGCTAATTTTAGGGTAATTAAATTAATTTCATTTATAAAAAATTAAAAAAGGAAGTTATTTAAAATTAAATAAAAAAGTAAAACACAATTAAAATCCATTTAAATTACTACAGTTTTCGGTTGAATTAAATCATATTTTTTTTTACGAAAAAACAGTATCAGTCAAATTTGTCGCATGGTGATAATGAACAAGCAAAAAATAGAGAGTAGAGAGGGGTTGGAATAGATGCTTGGAGTTGTATCCAACAATTTTTGCAAAAATATTCGAAGACTCAAAACTGCCATTCTAGTCTTACTCTATGATAGAAGACGACTAGAAACGAAGACATGTAGCAATGACTTACACTAAAGGCCGTGTCAGATACAACTTTTTCGCTTTGTGTGACGTTTCTTACCTAGACAGAAAAGCTTAAAGCAAAAGGTGTATGTCACAATAAAAACTTTGACAACGAAAATAAATAACTGTCAAAGCGCGCAAAAAGATGAGAGTTGCCTAACTTTTCGCTTCGCTCTGCGTTAAAAGTTGTTTATGTGACATGTTTCGTATAAGTAGGAATATTTCATCTTAGGTGTCAAAGCGAATCACTAACGCAACGCGAGGCAAAAGTTTTATCTGACATGGCCTTTAGGCTTTTAACTTCAAACTATCGCTTCAAAGCGTTTTCGGTTAAGTTTTTATTTTTTTAAATTTAAGCGGAATACATTCATATCGAACATGAAGCACAGTTTTCCTTAGATTTTCGCTTGCCCGATAGTGTAGCCGCTAATTTTCGTCAGTCAACCGCAAATTATTTTGTGGTTGGCTATTTGACTGATGGAATATTTGACTGTCATTCAACTTCTGTAGTGTTTACCCCGCTTTTAAACTTATAATCATCCTTGTGAGAAAAACCACACAAAAGGAACCATTTTTACACGATAAACAAAAAATTGTGGAGATACACTAAAAAATCTTCTTGACTTTGTTATCAATATCAATTAAGTACCAAAACACTTTTTTTGTTAAAAAATATTTATTAGTAACGAAATATTTTAGAACTTACGTAAGTAACCCTCGTGTGTGGTTTTCCACACATAAGTAGTTTCTATGTAATTTGCCCTAGATGCAAAATCTTCTGTCGGCAAGTGTGAATATTTTTGATTTTGTTGCGAACTGCATACAATGTATGTTTTATAAAGGGAGTGCTTATGTATATAAAATAAACACAAGCTTTGCATTGTTTGTTGTTAATCACCAACGGGATAAATACATCTTTAATGTTACGTAATTCATGACTTTGACTACAAACGAACTATGGCGCCACACATATGCAATGTAGACAGACATGCATATGTGTGGAAAACCACACACGAGGGTAACTAACGTAAGTGTTTTTTTAGGGTGATTTGAGGGTTAAGCAAAAATGTTGGCTTCTTTTTGTTTAGGCCTTCTCTTCTTATTATATTCTATAGTGGAAGCACCTTGGGCTGCATTAAACTGCGGTAATAAAGGCAAACAATAAAAAAACCATATATTTCATATTAATTCGTTATGAATTCTTATTCATTCATTAATTTTTCTTTTTTTATTACTCAAAACAAAATCACTTACTGATGTCATATTTTCTTCTGCAGCCATTAGCCGGACAATGTTTAAAGTAGCAAATGATCAAAAACAAACAGCAGTTGCAAATTTAACAACAAAATATGAAATAATAATATTTTTTGTAACCACTTTTTTGTAAACTAAAAAACAAAATGATAAAAGGAAAAAACCTGGACTGACAAACAGTTGAATTGGATGGACTAATGAAACAATGACTCAATATCCAACAACAATAAAATAAACTGAAACAATTTAACACGAGTTTCACTGAAAAAAAAAATGATTTGTTTAAATAATTTAATTGCACACATATTCCGAAATTAACTTACTCACTTTTAAGTCTTCATATGAGAGTATTAGGCAGGTCCTTGTTGGTCAAGGAAACTGAAGGGGGAATTTTTCAAGCCTTAAAAAAATGTTTTATTAAATTTTCAATTCAATTAAAATAGAAAGTATCCTAAAAGATTTAAAAATAGTTTAAAATGTACCTGTCTTTAATATAGACGAGTGGTAAAGTCCTCTTAATTGTACCCCGCACTTATTTTCCCCTAGTCAATACCCAACAAGCATTTTGAAAATGCTTGAAATATTAAATAGATTGGACGTAACTTCTTCTTACTTTGAGCTTGATTGAAAAAGTATTAAACAGATTTTTTTAAAAATCAAATACAATACAATCGAATTTTTATTATCTAATCGTATATATCTTCTTCGTCACCTCTCGACGATAGTAAAAAGAGAACACACAAAAAGCATTGCAACAGAAATTCATTTAATTCAAAGGATGTTAACACTTTATAAAAATCAAAAAATTAATTTCATCACTTAGAAGCCACATTTTAGACAATTCTGACCTCACATTTTTAAACACTTCTTCGAGCCACTTTTAGGAATCTTTAAGAAGTGTCTGTTTAGCTGCGTCCGAAAGATTATTTTTAAAAGTTTAAGAGAAGATCCTTCTGATAAAGGTTTAGAATTATGATAAATAAATTATATAATGGGCGATCTTTGAAATGGAATGGCGACAAATTTCCGCATTTCTGCGATAACAAATGCTTGCAGGGTAAGTGCCACCCTATTGCCAAAGCATGCATGCACAAACGTGTAAAAATTCATAATTTATAATCGCATTCAATTTATTTTTAATGTTTCACTATAAAATTCATACAAATAAGTTTAAATGTCTGTTTGACAGTGTATGTATTAATAATAAATGCGTTTGTGTATTTAAATTATTTGGCACAAGTGCCAAAACATAAATTTTATGTTTTTTTTTTGCAGAATTCGTCTTTTTGCTCATTAACATCATCATGATGATCTTCTTTATAACGATTTATTTTGTTTTATATAAAAAAAAAAAACAAAAATGTTCGAATGAACAGCACGAGACAACAAACAGACATGATGTAGACATTTAATGCAACTACAACTACAAAAGTAATAAAACAACATAAACATTCGTATATTAATAGTTGAAACAAAAAACAACAATAAAAACTGCAACTTGAACACCAAAAACAAAAATAAAAACAAAAACATTATTAAAAATAATAAATTAAATGAGTGAAGAAAATCGTTATTTTCAAATGATATTCATGAACATATTAAGCACCCTACACACAATTTAACTCAAGTCCAAATCCTTTAAAAAAATTTTAGAGCAAATTGATCTATTTAGAACGAAAATTTTACATTGATTTGGTAGTTCAGTACAATTTCGACAATTGGTATTTAAAGCGTTTCTTTATGCAATAAATATGCCATTTTAGATTACCTTAAAGCAGGAAAGTAAGCACATGATTACAGAGAACTAACAATACCAGACCGGCATTCCTGATCGCATCATATCTCTAATAAAGAAGCTATATTTTGGCTCTCAATGCAAAGCACGTTTCAAAATCCAAAAAAGTAAGACCTTTGAAATATACACAGGAGTGAAACAAGTCTGTGCTTTATCACATGTACCCTTTATTCTAGTTCTGGACACAGTTCTTCCAGAGACCAACCAAGAAGCAAAAAGGGAAATGCAATGGCATCTAAAGGCTGGAAAGACTTGGCATGCCAGCACGTTGTAATATTAACATAAACAAAGACAATAAGAATCGGCACCCCAAATACAGGTCCGATCCTTTAAAACGCTACACAAATAGAAACGAAGACATGTAGCACTAACAATAATGCTTTCAACATCGAACTTTCGCTTCAAAACGTTTTCGTTTGGTTTTCTCAACTTTAAGCGGAATACATTCTATCGAACATGAATGGATACATTTACTTATCTAGGCAGTATAAAAAAGAATAAGCCGCGACCGAACCCCATTTTCAAATTTAGGCAAATTGTGGAACTCTTTGCAAATTTCAAATAGGTATTAAATAAATATATTCAACTCCACTGTTAAATCAGTCCTTCTTTATGGCAGCGAAACATGGAAAGTTACTCAATCTATATCGTCCAATCTTCAATTGTTTGAAGATTAATGTTTACGCGAAATCAGCAGAATATTTTGGCCCAACCACAACTCAAAAGTCGCCCAGCTGTCATGCAAACAAATTCGCATTGCACATGATATTCGCCGTCATAAATGGATTGTTTGAAAATAAATGTTTGCGCGAAATCAGTAGAATATTTTTGCCCAGCCACAGACTGGCAAAGGCCCCCAGAGTTTAACTTTAACCTGGACGCCACAGAAAAACATGCAGAAGATCGATGGAAGTGGAACACCGACAACGAGGGCTTACATGACGATAAATACGTCACATGGCGCAAGACAGATGAAGAGAGTTTTCAGAGAACGTGTTTACGATCGCTTAAAATTGACTCACCACCAAAAGTCTACTAAGAGAATCTTACATTACTCAATATACCCCCGGGTGGTGTAGGGATCATCTAAAGGATATTTCACCTTTTGATGGAACACCCTCCGAGCAAATCCAAAATGACAGGCTTTCGGAAGTCTTTGTGGTTTTCTAAGACCGGAGTACATTCTCATCTGGTGCACAAAAGTCAGTAGCCCCGCTAAGAGCAAGGCACTGGTTTTACTTAAGGTTGAGGCCCCCGATTGTCTTTGCGGAAGCTTTACTTTTCTGATATCTAGTTGTTTTAAGTCCGAAGAGGGCAATGCACTCCCTTCAGGGCATGAACTCACAAAAGGGCTAATGAAATGCAGCTATTTTGACGAAGAGATACTTTTGGGGAACACCTGATGACTGTGGTTTACCCCAAAGAAAAGGATAGTAATGGAAATCCTACTTAAGGGCTGATTTTGCACCACTTGTGGGAAAGTTCGGTCTGAGGAAGTACCATTCCTAGGTAGTGTGGCTATTCAACAGGAGCTGCTGGATTTCTGAAAGCAGGGGAGGTAAGATAGCTCCAGCTTCAACAACGGGCGAGTGTATAATTTTTATCGGTTTATATTGATATCTGTGAATAAAGCAGTGTTCGAAAATAAACACTAAATATCGCTTCTTAGTGTTCGGGAAGGTAGATTTGGGGACAACACATACTCTTATAGTGTTTGTGTAGAAAATCATTTAAAGAAATAACGTTTATCTGTTTGTCCTCTTTCCAACACAAAAATAATACGGTTTTTATCCAACTCAACAAAAGATAATAACATTTAATTCCGTTCGGTTGTTTTTTAAAACCACAAACATTGTTGTGCTCGTTTCAGCTCATTAATGTTCGTTCGTTGCACAAACAATTCATATACACAATACACACACAAGTTTTTAGTGCTGCGGTCGTTGCTAAAATTTTTTGTTTGTTCCTTTCTTTATCAATATAAAAAAAGAAACATTATAGAACATTAAAATATAATGTTTGTCAACAGTACCAATAAAATTGTTCGGTTTTTTAACGAAGAACAGAACACTATATAATGTTCGGCTCTTTCTCGAAAATAGCTACGTACGGTATTAAGGGTTGTGTAAGTCTACAGAAACACTAAAAAATAGATATCGTTCATGGGTGTGTGAGCCAAACGCTAAATAATGTACTGTTTATTTTCGAACACTAATATAAAGTATCCGTGCACAGACGGGGTGGATGGTAAAGGCATTTTTTGTCACCCAATGGTTAAGATATGCCATGAGATTAGGCCATATGGTTGGTGCTCATGGTAACCTGTTTCCACATTATTCAATAAAAATTTCTGGAAATTCATTGCGAGAATCTCTTTCTCTAAAGCAGCACTTCCCAATTCTATACTAAGTTGATAAAAAAAATAATAACAATGCCAATTGTTGACGCTTATGACGGTTTTGTTTTGTAATCGGGCAGGTAGTTGTCTTCACTACGGATTACCAGAGAATGGGTGAAGTAGCTAATTGGTAACTGCGTATAAGCTAGTAGTAAAGTATTTTTAACTGAGATGGTAGCGTAAACAAACGTAGTTCTAAATGATCCAACATAGAGTAACAAAACTGAATATAACAATAGAAATGATTTATAAGAGTCGGTTTCATACCCAAACATTTTTGCCGCAACAGAATCTTTTGGTCGTCTAAAAACTTAACTTAATAAACAGTGTATTCAAAAAAAAGGAATAAATTATACAAAACAAATACCGCTAGAAAAAAACCCCATTTACCAAAAAGCAATAAAAAAACGTCAATATAGCTAAAAGTTGATTTAGTCTTAGAGTTTTAAGCTCCTTGAATACAAAAAAACATGGAATCAAAAAAAAAGGATCTAATAAAAAATTTGAATCATAAAAAACAAAAAAACTCGATTGAAAAAAAGTTAATGAAAAAGTCGCTTAAAAGAAAAAAAATTAAATTGAAATATTTGTAAAAATATTCGTTTAAGTGATTACAAAAAAAAAACCTACAAAATCGCTTAAGTCACTTAAAAGTTATCGCTTAAATCACGTATTTTTTTTAAGCAATCTGGCATTCTTTAAATTAAAAAATTAAGAAATAAATCAAATTTCACAGAAAATCGCCAAATTAAAAATATATTTATATTCATCCTGCAAAGTAAAACTTAAAAATCGCCTTAATTTATAAGTTAAATTACAGAAACTTTAAAATTAATTTGCGAAAGTATAATATAAAAAAAAAATGTTAAAAAAAGTCGCAATTTTTCAAGAAAATTAAAAAAGTCTAAAATTCAAAAAAGAACTCAGAAAAACTTCAATTAAAAAAAACTTTTCAAAAATAATTTTTTTTAAAATTTCGCAGATAAATTTAAAGAATAATTGAGTTTAGTAAAAATCTTAAAATCTTGAAAAAATTCTGAGCAATAAAAAATCGCTCAAAACTTAAGCGATAAAGTTGTAAACAAAATTTTTTCAAAATAAATAAAAACTTTTATTAAAATCCTGATAAAATTTTTTACAAAAGTAAAAAAATCACAAAAATCTGAGAAACCTAAATTATGCCACAAAGCAAAAAGCACTTAAAACAAGAAAAAAACGCTTACATCGAAAATACTGCTTAAATTTTCAAAACAAACAAATACGACTAAAAGGGAGTTTACACGGTGTCTTTCCAGACAAGTCTGTTTTTGACATTCTCTTTTGAACATGCTACCAAAAAACATTCTGTCTTTTCACGATGTCTTTCCAAACATGTCTGTTTTCATATCTAATAGTCTAATTTACATATACATACAAATTGAAGACATACAGACGTGTTTGGCAGACATGTCTGAAAAGACATCGTGTAAACTCCCTCTTAAATCGGTACAAAAAACTGTTATTTAAAAAAAAAAAATTGCTTAAAAGTTAGAAAAAATTTTTATTTCTCGCTTATTTTACCAACAAAAAAAATTTAAACTAAAAAAAACCCCGTAAAGATTTTTATCTCTAAATAAAAAAAATAATATTAAAAACAAGTGAAAAACCCAAAACGATCGAAAACAGCATTATACCATAATTAAAAAAAAGCTTGAATTTATAAAAAAAACGCTTATTCTTTCAAAAAATCTTATTATCAATAAAGATTTCTTTCCAAAGTAAAAAACGCTTTAAATCTCAGTTTCTTTTAAACATTTTACTTTACAGCCTTTAAATTTAAAAATTATAAAAATCATTAGTAAAAATTACAAAACTTTTTTAAAATATTAAAAAACAAAAAAAAACGCCTAATATAAAAAATCGCTAAAAAATTTGTTTTATATTTAAAAGTTTCAAAATTCGAAAATATCACAAAATAAATCAAACAGCTTTTTTTAAATAAAAAAGTATACACCTTATAAAAAAAGTCTTTATAAAAATCGTTAAAAATAAACTCATAAATAAAAAACGGTAAAATTAAAAAAAAAAACGAAGAACTGCTTTTTATTTAAATAAATAATTACCCGCCAGATTTTCCAAAGTGAAGTCTCAACAAACTTTTATTTTAAAAAATCGCTAAAAAGGAATATGTTAAAAAAACGCTTTTTTACAAGGATTCTTTGACATATCGCGGGTGAAACTCGGAAACTTTGTGAAATATCTCAACGCAATGGGCTGGTTCTAGTTACCTCAGTATTGCCCTGTTGTCACGCTTGATCCGGAGCTCCTACTCTTGACGAGTTTTGTGGTGTCAAAACGGAATCACTGTCAATTCTACTGGCAGCACGCCTAGTTTCTGGGCGTACTACCACGTTAACCAACCAACCAGAGTATCATGCTAATCATGTTTTTACAATCTTATAAATTGATTAACAGATTTTTTTTCTAGAAATTAATAGGGAAAACAACTGAAGTTGTGTTGTATAAAAAACATTTTTTATCTTAACATCAGTAGGGTTGCCTGATTTTTTTTTATATAATAAATAATTATGATTTTTTTTTAAACATATTTTTTTTTTTTAATTTCCTAAGTTAATCCCGCGAAGCTATATGCTTGTCTGCAGGAAAAAAACCAGAGTCTAAGGCGGGAATCGAACCCGTAACCCCGGCGCTGATAGACTAGCTCGCTACCAGCTAGCCTACCGTGGAAGTCTCTGCTGGCAAGACAACTTCAGTTGTGTTGTCATCCGTAATCGACCTATAAGTCTTCGAAAAAAACGCGAAAAGGAAAAAACAATTAAGCTTAAGTTTCCAAAAATGTTTCTTCGAGTTTCGAGATCTTCTTATTTTTATATCCAATAAAGTGTAAAAAAAATTTAGTGCTTTTGAAAGCACTTTTTTGATAACCATTTTTTTGGTTGATGTTATTTTTTTCATTTCTTAAAATGCAAACTAATGATGTACAAATTCATTTTATTTTTTTATTTCAGAATTCTTATTCTTTACCACAACAAAAAAATATCTAATAAAAAACGCTTAGATGATGATAAATGATTTATTTTGTGTTTCGACCATAAAAATATTTATGAAAAATGTGCAACAATGTCTTCCTTCGTTTTCATCATTATCATCCAAAAAAATAAAAAATAAAGAACAAAATAAATAAAACAATTTTTTTAACAAAAAAAAAAATACTTAGTAAAACAAAAAACGTACAAATTGTTCGTGCAAAATGTTCGTACAGAATTCAATCGTACAATTTACAACCATTTTTGGACTGCATTAAATTGAATTGGTTTTTTTAAGTTGGTTTTGCTTCGGTTTGGATTTGGAATGCTTTTGAAGACACTAGATGGATGTGAGTGTGTGTGTGCATTTTTTCTGAAAGGCGATTTATAAAATGTTTATTTTTGTTGTTCGTATATTTTTTTTTTTTTTTTTTTGCCAAAGACATGATCTCATATTAGAAAATAAACATTCCTTTAACACTTGTTGCCCATGTATAAAAATTCTTTGTGTTGAATTTTCTTATTTTGACTTCATGAACATCAGAATGAGTAAATATTTTTATATAAAAGTTTGGACGTGTGTGTTAAGCACGAATTTTATCTGCATTGAGTGGAAATAATACAATGGCCATTAAATTATGACAAATGCAGGAGTATCGTTAAACCACTAACCATGTCCATATTTTTAATTAAGCGCAATTATTAATGATTATTTGTTTATGGCGACTTGCTGCTGCTTTTTATTTTAATTTTTCTGTTTTTAAACTTAAAATTTTATGAATCAAAAAATGTCATTGAATTAGTAAAGAAAATTTTGTTGAAGTTTGGAAATTTCAGAATGTAATTTGTATTTTGTACATTATTACTTATTTAAGCTTTAGCGGGAAGCTTTAAGCTTTTTTCCAAAGCTTGCAACATATGCACAATATAAACGAAACACTTAGATATGTTCTTTGTATCAGCGCCACAACTTAAAATTGGAATTTGATCACCCAAAATGATCTTTATGATTACAAGAGGGTAATGAGAGGATATTAAGTTTGTTACTCCGTATGTAATAATAGGAAATATTCATATAAGACTCAATAAAAAATATATATTCCCCGGTTAATTTTGAAAATCAGGACGAATATGACTAAGAACGTCTTTCTATCATTCTGTTAAAAACGCGCTTACTAAATTGATGTTGATTGAGACCATCTTTCGAGTCCTCGTGATTCAGGAAGCATTTCTTGGAAAAGTATACCAACGAAGAATTCATCAATAGCCAGACCAGTTTGCTACTGACTGACGAGCCACCATCAGTTAAGTACTGAGGTAAAACTTCAGGCCCCTCGAAAGCATTAGACCCCAAATAACCCTGCTATTTCGGATGTTCGCCGCATGCTAGGTATTTAATTTTGTCCGTTAAAGAATATCGACACAAATAGCAAACTGTTAGGCTCCTCTAGCCCGCTACTATATCTCTGTTCCGAAGAACTCCACGGAAGTAAGAGTATGACGCAGAGAAGATAAATCTTCCTACGCTTCTCGACGGCTTCTCTATGTGCACTTGAACGGTTGCCAGTTTTTCAGTGATTGGAAAAATTTTAAACCTTGCGGATCCCAGGAATGACCTCAATCTGAACTTCCCCAGAGGATGTATCACCAAAAGGTGAAATATCCTTCAACCCCCGGAGGGATGACAGCAGGGAAGGTGGGAGTTTCTTCATCGAGAAACTGGGTACAAAGGTTCCTTTTAGACTTCTGGACGACAGCAGTGTCTTGCAGGCGAAAATCTGTGGCAGTGGGTGCCTGAAAAATCAAACTGCAGATCGCCTGGCCAAACAAAATTGTCTCTTGGATGGTATGTTCGTTAACGGCCTAATCGGCAATTCGATGGCTCGCTGTTAAACTCTCATCAAACGTGAATCGTACAGGACGGCTCAAGAGAGATGGCCTGCGAAAAGCGTGCTATTTAGATTTTGTTGGGACCAAATAAGGACGGTGGTATGGGACATTACGGGTCACTGGTTGATACGGGCCCTTGCGCTGAGGATGGACCTATTTTATAATGACTACCGCCGAAGTTTTATTGATGAGAAGAAGGAGGAGAAAACTCTGCTTTACTTCCGCTGCAAATGCTCCGATCTCGGGGCTATTGCCGTGCTTGAAAGCTATATCTATTGTAGGACTAAGTTCGATCCTTCCTTTATGCAGGGAGTCAACATGGTTCACGGCTGCAGCGGTGTCTGAGGAATAATCTTCTGGACTATGGATTGACTCTGGTCACTAGCTTCAAGGACCCCAAATAAGCTAGAGAGACAATATTTGGCCTGAATATTTTTATGCACTTTATCATAGTCACAAAAGGAATATGTATGTATATAGGTCCGATTTCTTATAAGTTTGTAATTTTGTTTGTAATTTCCATAATACTGATCGGTCTACAAATAGCTGAGATATGAAAATTGCATAAAAATCTAAAATTTTGTAGCGTTTATTAAATTTTTTTTAATTTTGTGAACATAAAACAATGAAAATTATCATTGTATTTATTAATAAAACAATGTTTTTAAATTAATGAAAATATTCCATTTTATAATTGACAATTTACATCCTATGAACTAAATAAGTTCATTGCGTTAATGATAAATTACATTTCAGTTTATATAGAATTAATGAATTAATGTGCTTATGATGATTTCGAACTTAATAAAACAATTTTCGTAGCGGGAATGACGCGATAAGTAGGCTCAAAAATAATAATGACAAATATCATTGCAGTTCATTACTCATTAATTGACAAATTAAGGGGTTTAAGCCCATATGACACTACATTTTTAATGCATTGTTCAAGTTTTGGTGAACAGTACAAATATAATGTAATAGAAAAATTTACCAAGTGCAAAGAGTTCAGCTGTATTAAGATAAATGGCAAACTGTCAACAATTTTTAAAAAGTTATCGATAAAAAATGAAGTTATGTCAAAAAAAATGTAAAATTGTTTAACTTAAATTTGACATTTCAAGCTTGAAATATGAAAAGTGTTGCTGAATCAGCGGTTTATGGGCAAATTCAGCGATTTACCGCTTTTTGTTTTTAGGTTTCTCATAAACAAAAAGTTGGCAGCATTTAATAAAATAAACAAAACAGGGATGGCTAAGTTGTTTCAATTGTTCTTTTTTGTTGATACTTTTTTAACTAAGATTTATAATACCTTTTTGTGGTGTTTTTTATGAACATAATTAAAATTAATTTCAACTAAAAAAAATCTTTTAGTACAATTAGGGTAAAAAACTATAATTTTTAAAGGTTGTTGGTACAATATTAAAAATTCTCAACGCCATCCCTGAAACAAAAACATAACATACATATAGTTTGCTCTTTCTTACATTTACTGTTTCTTTCTATCAATTCTATATCAATTAATGAATAAAAAATGTAGTGTCATAAGGGCTTTAGTGGTACATCTTATCTTTTTCCGGATAACGTTTTGGTTTTTATCTTCGTGTCAAAAAAGAAGAATAAAAAAATAAATTATTTTTTAACAATAATAGTATTGTGGATATTTTGTTGAACTATTTATGGTTTTTAATCCAAATTTTTTTTTAGTATTTTTAATATTGCTTAAGTTCGTCCAATTTAATTTTCATTCAATTATTTTTATAAAGAAAGGAATTTTACAACATGAAAATTATTCAAAATTGTTACTGATAATTTTTCATTCTTGACTGTAGCCGGGCTCGAACCCTGGCCGAAAGGTTACCCTGACATGTTTCGATCGCAACCACTCGATCTCCTCAGAGGGATTTGCCGTCTTACACTCGCAGCCATCGACGACTGCTGACGTCAATAGTCAAACATCAATCCTTAAACCAAATTGTATTTTAACCTTTGGTAGATCGAAGTTTGCTTTTTTTGAATGATTATCCATTTTAATTGATTTTAAATGTTTTTCCTTACTTCTGTTTTTTCGCACTTTTGGCAAGAATTTTTCTTGAAGTCCAAAGTACATTTTTTGTTTTTTAATTTTTGTCTTTCTTTTTCTTGTTGATCTTTTTCAGCACAACTTTAATTTTTCTTGAAGTCCAAAGTACATTTTTTGTTTTTTAATTTTTGTCTTTCTTTTTCTTGTTGATCTTTTTCAGCACAACTTTAAGGGCAAATGTACACATAGAGCTCGTGCCTTAGCTTTTAACAAAATTTAGTATTGTGGTTATTTTGTTGAACTATTTATGGTTTTTAATCCAAATTTTTAATATTTTTAATTAGTTCATCAAATTTAATTTTCATTAAATTATTTTTATGAAGAAAGGCATTTTACAACACAAAAATTAATTAAAATTGTTATTGATAATCTTTCATTCTCGACCGTGGCCGGGGCTCCTTTCTTAATAAAATTAATTTAATGCAAATTAAATTTGTTGAACTTAAGCCTAATTAAAAATTATTTTTTAACTTAAAAAAATGGGAATTTAGCACGTCATAGAGAAATCTTATTATATTAAAAAAAATACTTTTCACTTTTTTGAATTGTTTAACAGTTTGCAAACAGGTTTTTTGTCTACGATTTCTTAAAATCTCAGCGTTGTAAAATATTTATTTGAGTTTTCACAACACTGAAAAAATAATTACGATTCCTTGAGTATCGACTGACAGAACTAGTAATAAGACCACTATCAAAATTGCGTTCGAATCAAAAACAATTTCGATTACGACTACCAGAATTAGCCCCCTGATCTTAAGTGGGTTCTAAAGACTATTGGAACGCGATTTTTATTCTGACTTTCTTTTATTAAATTTTTTTTTTCCAATAATCTAATTTTCACTTTTTTACTTAAGCCGTTTCCCAAGCGTAAACCTCTACAACCCACCCCAAATTTTTTTTTTTACTCTCATGCAATTTGTTCTCTTTTGTTGGCTTTTTATTTCTCTAAAATGTTCCTTAATTTTTAAATTAGTTTTCTTTGAAAAATTTTCCATTTAACAATTGACCCAGTTTTATGGCAACAGTTGTTTATGCAACTGATCTTTCAATGATTTTTAACATAAATGAATCCATAGAATATAAAATGTGATTTTAATTGGACTGAAGGCCGATATTTGCACACACAGGCATACACACAAATATTCACCAACACTCACGCAAAAAAAGTCCAAACACACAAGCAACTTATAAACAAAAATATACAAAAGCAAGTACTTGATGGATGACACAAAGAATTATTTACAAAAAGAAATCATCTTCTATAGGGTTTGCATAAAAAAAAAAAAAACGGAATTTAAGACAAGTAGGAAAGAACAGTCGGTGTCAAGCATGAGCAAATGATACTCTACACCACAGTGTTCAAAACTTAATTTCGAGATTGTACCCTATTTGAAACCCATCGGCAATCTTCATCAATATGAGATTTGTTTGTATTCAAGTGATTTAGGGAAGGGGACTTACAAGAGACTTTTTTTGGGCGTAGTATTTGTACGGGAGCTGTGGTCAAATATGGACCGATTCCAATCAACTTTTTCCCTCAACAATAAATTTCAGTGTATTTATGCAATAGGAAAAATTTGGAATTTAGCACGTCATACAGAAATCTTATTAATAACAAATTGTATTCCCAAAAATAGCTTTGATAATATACTTGCATGTGCCCGTGCAAAAAACTGAACTTGCAAATTGGTTCTTTTGTCGTTTTCTTACGAAGACAATATATTGAAGCAATTTGTTTTTTAATTTTGGTTTTTCTTTTTTACCACTTACAACTCCAATTCGACTCGGAAAAAAGACAACCAATTGTAACCAACTGTTTATTGTTGGTGTTTTGTTTAAGCATTGATATTGTTGCAAGTAAGACTTTGAGTGTTTATAATTCTCATTCGCTTTAAGGTTTTATTTGTATAATATTTTTAGTTTTTCTTAAATCTTTGGAAAAGGTTTCCTGACGATCTGGCCTAAGTAACCAGTGAAATGGGCATAGAAGCTAGCTTTCCCTCAACAATAAATTTCCGTGCATTTATCAAATATGAAAAATTGGGAATGTAGCACGTCATACAGAAATCTTATTAATGAAATTACATTCAATTATCTTCAACAATGCGACCTGTACTTTGCTCACCAGGTTAACATATACTGCCAGCCGGACGGACGAACATCGTAGGATCGACAAAAAAAAGTGATTCTGAGTCGATCGGTATACTTAAATTAAAAGTCTTACAAACATCAACACAAACACATACAAAGAAGGTAAACGGGTATAAAGAATGTATTACAATTTTTAACGAACTGTACAACAACATCAATAAATTTGGATAAACTACTTTGCGATACGGAAAGTTCCAATATACCAAACTAATGCAATCAAATTTATCCGCTTGTTTGTGGGGAGCTAAAAAATTCCTAATGAATATATTATTTAAAAACTTTTATTTCCCTTTTATTTCTTAAATCCGTTGCTGCAATCCCTATTCTTTTTTACATCTTACATCGAATATCTAAACAGTGAATAGTCATCCAAAATATCGTTTAGAGCGCAAGAATAATGAATTCTTTTATTCTTGAATTTTTTTTTTTCTTCTTCTTATTCTTCTTTTGCGTTTCAAACATTAAAGATAATCTTCGACATTTAACAAATAAGTCAGAAATAGTCTTATGTAATCAATTACGTTTTAAGTTTGTTCCATATTTTAAGTCGATGTTTTTTTTCTTCAATATTTTAAAACGTATTCCAAAGTAAGCACAGTGGGCTAAAAGCAAAAATAATTAGTAAAATATTCTTACGTTAGTATATGCAAATTTAGAGCATTGTTTTTGATACATTAGATCTTGTTTAAAGTTTTGGCCTGGCAACAAATATTTTTTAGAGCGTATCCAAGTACGAGCTTCCTGCATTGATCGAAACAAATGATAGTTGAACGGGACAAGACCTGAACTGTTAGGCGAGAAAGTCTTACACTTTTTTCTAAATAGTTTTAATTTAAGTTGGTTTTAACGTACAAACGGACGAGCATTGTCATATCACGGTTTCATATCTGATTGGCACCCAGAATAACGCTCTTAGATGCATATAAAGGGTGGTTAAATTTTAAGGGCCGACGTTGAATGTGAACCACACCTAAACGTCAAGTTGTTTTCTGCATTTCATTTGACATTTCTCAATTTCAGACTAACCCAATTAAAACCATGGAAAGATACACAATCGAGCAACGCGTTTAAGTTATTCTACAGTGGATGATCCATTTTCGAAGAAAATCATCTTCAGTGATGAGGCACATTTTCCACTCATTGGATTCGTCAATAAGTAGAATTGCCGCATTTGGGCAAATGATAATCTAAGAGTAATTGTCGAAAAACAAACGCTCCCACAAAGAGTGACTGTTTGGTGCGGTTTATGGGCTAGCGGCATCATCAGGCCGTACTTTTTCCAAAATGAGGCCGGTCATGCAGTTACTGTGAATGGTGTTCGCTATCTCGAGATGATAACGAACTTTTTATGGCCCGAAATGAAAGATATGAATGTGGACGATATGTGGTTTCAACAGGACGGTGCCACTTGCCACACAGCTAACGAAACAATGGCTCGTTTGCGCGACAAATTCAATGGCCGTGCTATCTCACGTGGTGGCGATGTCAATTGGCCGCCAAGATCATGTGATTTGACACCGTTGGACTTCTTTCTTTCAGGTTATTTGAAAGAAAAGGTGTACGTCGATAAGCCAGCAACAATTCAAGAACTACAGGATGAGATAATTCGGCACATTTACATCATAGAACCTCAATTATGCCACAGCGTCATCAAAAACCATCGGATGGATGTGTGTCGCCGAGGTCGCGGCGGCCATTTGGCCGACATTTTGTTTCATACATAATTGAACCATACCAATATCATCATAATAA
The DNA here is from genome assembly GCA_963931875.1 of Pollenia griseotomentosa. NCBI lineage: Eukaryota > Metazoa > Arthropoda > Insecta > Diptera > Polleniidae > Pollenia > Pollenia griseotomentosa. Next base: position 16,693,087 of record OZ007561.1, read on the forward strand.
AAAAGAAATGACAATATTTTCCTAAATAATTTGGGTTTTATTCAAAATCAACATCGGCCCTTAAAAATTTACCATTTTACCTTATTTATTTGCCTTGTTTTTGTCCTATCAAGGTTGTGTTAACATCTAAGGCATAAAGAAAAAAGGGCTTAAGTTGACTTAAGATAAATTCGAGTTGATGGCACCTTTAAGGTCCTCCCGTTAAAAAAACACATGAGAGGCAAAGTTTCAATTACTTTCTACGATTTTTTAGGAAGCTTAAGAAAAATTTTTAAGTCACTCAAAGGAGTGGACTTCGAAATACACTCAATTGAGTTCAACCTTAATTTATCGCGAAGACTTCCGGATAACTGAAGCGTTTTCCTTGGGCTCAAGGAAGCTGCAGACTTGCTCAAACTATCAGCTGTGTCGACGACTGCCATGGAACTAAGAACAGGACCAGCTCTTAACGAGATGGCTGAGCAGTTTGATCAGGATAATATGGGTCCCAGGACACGGGAATATTAGGGCAGATTAGCTTGCTAGACTTGGCACTACTTTACGGGCTCCGTTGGACCTGAAGGGCGTTGAGGTGCCTCTGCTCTGCTACAAATTCGAACTTTGGCGATCAACTATCGATATTAGTAATAACTAGAGACGAGATTTTCATGCATTAAAAAGTCGAAAATATGCGCTTAAAATATGCACTAAAAATACCAAAATATGCATTAACAAATAAAAAATATGCACTAAAAACTGAAAAAATTATATAAAAAATCGCATTTAAATTTTACTAAAAACAAAAGTATAAAAATTGCAGTATATTTTAATTAAAATATCTTTAAAAAACTTAAACAACTAATTTAAATTATTGTTTGTTTAAATAAATAAATAACTACTGTCTTGTACTTAAAGAATGCTAATGCATTTTGAATAAATTTATTTTCAAATCCCACTTTCATTCCAGATCAGATCAAAAAAAATATTTGATTTTTTTTTAAATCCTTAATTTTTTGCAAAACCTTTTGGTTTTATTTTTTTTGTCGGGCAATTCTTCCTTCGGCATTGTGAATTTTCCTTTTTGCAATATCAATTAATTTGACTTGAGTATTAAGTGAACTAAATCCCTCCAATTTAGTCAATGTTTCACCAACATAAACATGGTTGGAATAAACAAATGCTAACTGAATTTTGATGCTATTTAAATTTAATATTTCTTTAACTTTTTTAATTGCCTAATCGTCGGGATCATCCAGCTCTTCTAACATTCTTAAATTACTCAAAGTTTTTTAAAAAGAAGTCTGAAACATCTATCCAGGCCCCCTTCGTGTTACTACTGGAAACCTTAACCATGTAACTTGCTGCATCGGTTTAACATAGAAGGATCTTTGGTCGAAATCTTGAAAATTTTGTATTTAAAGTAAATCTCCAAAAGAATTTATTTATTGATTTTAAAATTTTGTTGTGTATGTACTTAAAAATGTTTCAAAAAACTTTTTTATTGAATGGCAGTTTAAAAGAAAATCACTCTAAAATGCCAAAATATGCAAAAATATGCATTTAAAACCTAAATATGCAAAAATATGCATTTTCACCAAAAAAAGAAACAATATGCAAAAACAAATCGATGCCATTTTTTTACGCAAATTTAATGATTCGAAAAGATTCGATCACTTATCTTTCATAGACTATCGACAAACACATGCATTTGCATGAAAATTGCATCCCTAGTAATGACAGATGGGGCACGAACATTGAATGCAAAAACTGCCAGGCAATTGTGGCCCCGCATGGATGACAGGCGAAACATGTCTCTACTATCGATGACCTCGAGGGACGTATCACTTCTGGTATCTGTTCATACGGGACACTATCTAATAGGTAGTCATGCACAGCGTCTGGAAGCCGGACACTGTGAATACTGCCGCAGCTATGATGACGAGGACAAGGAGGAGAACGTAGAATGCCTTCTCTGTCACTGTCCTGCACTGGCGAGAAGACGACTGGCTGAATAGGCGTTAAGCAGAAGCGTATTTCAAACTAAGTTAGAAGTTCGGGTTTGATTTGCGGTGGGCGTTTCATGATATCACAATGGATCATTGGGTTGAAGTGTGTCAGATGGATACAGACTGCCATTTCTACCAAACCTATAGCAAATATACTGTTTGCTATAGTTCGAAAGGTTTCTTAATTGATTCCTATTGAATGAAAGAATCAAAAAGACTTATTGATAGAAAAGCTTCCAGATGGTTTTTTAGTAATGGAAGGGGTTGAAAAAGAATCAGCTTATCTTCTTTTTTTGTGACTTTAACAATTGTTGTTTTTCCATTATTTTATTTTTAAAAACATTTTGCAGTCATATTTGATTTTGCATTTGCCAATATGGGTCAAAATTAAAATGTACTACTTTTAATTTTAAATAAACTTAAAATGTGCGTCTGTGTACACACACACACATATGTTTACTATGCAAATTTCTTTGTAGATACAAGTATCTGTGTGCGTACACTTCACTTCTATGTATTTGCGTAAGTAGCTCTAATGCACAAACAGAGTAAGACCTCAATTACTGTAGGTAATGGACAGACGAGCCGGACCGTAACGACGGGCATTAAGAGTGCGAGGATGGGAAGTGCATTAAATGAACAAACATTTTAGACCGAGATATTTGTTTGTTTGTTTTCATGATTTTGTAGTGGTTGGTTTTCAAACATATTCGCAAATATAAATACAAGTAGGAGGTTTTCATCAGTATTGATTGAAAACATCTTAAAACATAAATATTAAATACTTTTTAAGATTTATTGTATTTGGTTTTCAAATGAAGCAGTCACAATGTGGAAAATTGTAAATAAAAAAAAATATCCTAAAAATTTGAGTAGATTTCAAAGTATATAACAAAATTTAATCGTAAGCAGTGTTTAAAATCTGCTGTCGAAACCAAAAACTGTCAACCAAAAAACGAAAATTTTAACTTTTTGAGTCGGTTTGACAGCGGCTGTTTATATTTAATGAAACAGTAAATGTAAAAGCCACAGTTCCTTTTGAAAAATGACAAATAAAGAAGTGGAAGTTTGGCAGTTTTTCTACTTTGACTGGAGTTTTTTAAATGCTGATCGTAAGTATGTGTTTTAATATTTAAAGATTTTTTTAAAGCCTGTTTTTTAACCAAAAACAGTTTTCCTTAGTCATCTTAACCACCCTAATGTAAATTATTTTAATACAATTGGTTTTAAAAAATTAAAAATTTTTTTTTTTTTGAAATTTACAAAATAAAAAATCCTTCATAAAACATTTTTTATTTGTCATTTTAATGGCTACAGGTTTTTTGTTTTTCTTAAATCTGCATTCTACCCAATTGAATGTTTTACACGAGTTTTTTTATTTTTTATAAGAATTGTGCGTTAAAAATACTTAAAAGAGCGAATGAAAGAAACGTTAATAAAAATCAAGGTCAACAAGAGGACACTTTTGTTAAAACATTAATTTAAGTTTTTTTTATTGCGACATTTTTATTTTTCAAAACAAACTTTTTGTTTTGTCCATTAAAAAAAACACATTCGATTTTTAAGGTGTGTGTGATTTAACATTTAAAAAATCGGCGTTTTATTTTAATGATTTTTAAATTTAAGGGTCATTAACTTTCTTTGGAGAACATTTATTCTTGTAAAAAAAATAACAATAAATTTGGCAAAAAAGAAAAAACTAAAAGTTGAAGTCTGATAATCACAACTTTTAATTTTTTTTTTTTATTTGAAAATAAAATACAATTTGATTACCTTGCAAAAGAGATTAAATGCACAATTACATTTGAACACACATACAAATCATTGAAAAATGTTCTAACTCCCCCTTTAAAAAAATAAGCGTTAATTGTCTAAAAGCCACTTGTACAATTTCTAGAACAATAGGCACTAGAGCAAACGGGGCTAGAACTTGTATATAAAAATACTAGTGCTTACACTGAAAGAATTATGCTTCATAAATCTAATGAATTAATTTCATAAAATTTGTTGCTTTAATCCAATGAAAAATTTCAAATCGGCAATGAAATTTTACAAACATAATGAAGCAATTTCATTAACACTACGAAATTGAGTTTCGTAATTTCGTTAAAATTTTTCATTCAATTAATGACAACTTAATATCTCTTTCAAATGAAAAATTCAACTAATTGTTAAACATTACTTCAATAGGTTTTTTAAGATTAAAATGAACTAGTAATTTATGTATATTCAAATATTTTTCAGTTAATGAAAAAAGTGTAACTTCATATTTTCCATGAAAAATGTCACTAAGTCCATTAAAAACAAGATAAAGTTCTCTAACTTCAAAATACTTATAACTAGAAAATATTTTCTTCCTAAAACTGCTGTAAAAACGTATTTTTATTTCCATTTTAAGCGATAGACATGAAAATATATGAAAAAAATTGTAAATTTCAATGTTTCATAACATCAATGAAAAAATTCATAACGATAACGAAACACTGAATTTAGATAAATGTTAGTAATGGGTTCAAAAACAAACAACGAGAAAGAAACAACAAGAGCAAACAATTCTCACATTTTTTTTTTAATTGTTAATTTTAATACACAAATTTTACGTAGTAGTACAAGCCAGCAAAATGGAAAGAAGCAAGATGAAGGTCGTCCCGGGCTGGAAAATGAATTAAATACAATTTACAAAAAGGTAATCTTATACACGTAGAACATAACATGATGTAACAGAAATATATAAACGAAATAAAATTAATATAACTTGGTGATTTGAAACAGGAATAAAAAAAAATAAAATTCACAACAACTAAAAACGCACATTGAAAAAAATAAAATAAATAAACATTAATATATAACCATAACAATCATTAAACTATCAAAATACTGTCATAAAAATGACCAAATTTAATCAGTAATTTAATGAATTTATGTAATTGAACAAATTAAAATTTTTATCGATTTTATGAAACATTTCATTAACGAGGGGCTAATGTAACATTCTTCATTAATCCCATGAAGGGTTACATTGGTTGACTTTTAATGTAATTTTTCACTGGATTAATGTCAAAATCCATTGGATCTGTAAAGAAAATTCTTTCAGCGTATGAGCACTAGTACTTGATATTGTATCAGGTGTTTTTTTTGCTGAATGAGAACGTTCAATATTGATAGCTATGGTTGGACAGCTGAGAATGTCAAACTGTTTTGACATTTCTGTTCAGTGTGATTTGGCAAGTCATCATTAATCGTTTAACCCTAGAACAACGCTTCCAAATTGTGAAAATTTACTTCGAAAACACAAACCTGTTCGCGAAGTTCATAGAGCACTTTGTTTATTTTACAAAGCTCATTTTTTGTTAAATAGGCAAGCCAACAAACAAAATTTCCCTGTTTTGAGCCAAAACAATCCTCAAGCTGTTAGAACCACCAGGCGAATTCATTCATGTACGTGTGCTGGACGTAATATTCGCCGTCATATCTAAATTTCTTGATTTTCCGGCCAGCATCATCTTTGTGACACATACAAACACATTTTCAGTAATACTACCTTAATGCTTGATGAGTATTTTGATAAGTGTATTTGGGCCTTTAAAATGGACTGTTTGGTGCGGATAACACGCTGTTTCGAAATGAGTAAAGAGCTGCGGTGACGGTGAATGGCGTGCGCTATCGAGTCATGCTGGCTGAACTTTTGTTTCAGAAAATTAACTCACTTGACCCCAACAAGTCAACATATGGTTTTTTCGGTGGTCGAGTTGTCAAAGTTTTTATACAAACTACAGATTTTTATGTAAACAAACCTTGTTATACTAGCAATATTTTTGTGTTGTTGTAAAAATTACCTTCTAGTGAATTCACCTTGGCTAAACACAACGATATTTGGTTCTAACCAAATGTAGTAAATTACCATACAGCGGGATTAACCATCGATTTATTGCAAAATCTCTTTAGTGACAAATTAATTTCCACAGGTAGTCCAGCTCGCTGGCCCCCTTAATTGCGCAATTTAATGCCTCTGGATTACTTTTTATGGGGCTATGTTAAGTCATTGGCGTATGCCCACAAACCAGCAACTCTTGAAGCATTGGAAGCCAATACACAAGCCACCATTGACGCCAAATGGCCAGATTTATAATATAGGAAAACATTCGAGTGAAATATTGTTAAATTAGAAAAATTTTTAAAAATTTCAAAGGAAAAAATTAAAGCAAAAAATACTTTTATTTCTACGAGAAAAAATTTTTTCAACAAGTTTAGCCATTAGTCTGGCCAATTTCACCACGTTCAGTTAAAACCAACTTAAACTTCTAGTTAACAATTTGTTTTGACAGTTATAACTGGTTGTTAATTATAACTGAACTTGGTGAAATCGGCTTAAACTGTGAGTTAAAACCTAATTTTATAAAACATGTAGTGTGTTTTAACTTTAGGTGTGAAATTTTAATTTTTTTTTTGTTACCACTGTTGTTGTTACTAAAAAGTCACCCTTCAACTTAAAACGGAATTTTTTCTAACTAAAGACAAACTTTTAAGTAAAATCTTTTTTTTATGAATGATAAAACCTTTTAAGCGAAAAAGGTGGCTTTTTGTTCTAAAGATTTGATTTATATTACAGCAACATTTAACTCTTTTATTCTCTAAGCATTTCCCCAAAATTATCTCCCTGACTGTTAATCAATGTATATTTTATTTTTGAAAACATTTCGTAACAGCTTCTTAAATTTTTGAAACCAAACAAAGATTCTTTTTTTTGTGTTAAGAAGAATATAAAGAAATAAATAGAAGTTTTAATAAATTAACACTAATTCAAGGTTAATTGATTTTGGAAAGAGACAAGATTCTTCAAATCACAACAAACAAGCCCAAAAAAAGTAAATAAATAAGAAATGAAATTAAACATAAAAATTAAAGAAAAAATAAAAAAAAAATATTTCTAACAGCACAAAACAAGTGCAAATTAAAAAGATCAACAACAAAAAAAAAAACACGTAATAAAGTATTTTAACAAAAATACATTAATGCCAATTCAGAATGGCCAACAGAAATACAAAAGTATTAAACAATTTTAATGGTTGTTGTAAATTTTGGAGATGTTTTTTTCAGAAGAGTATCAAGTAAAGATCAACTGAAGATCCAAACAAACATAACAACAACTTCTTCTTCTTCTTCTTCTTCTTCTTCTTCTGTTTAATTTCAGTAATTCAAATTGTTTGAAAGTACATTGCGCTTTTTATATTTTTTGGCAGGTTTAAAGTCTGGTTTTTATTTTCTAAATAATTTGCTTTCGATTTTTTTTCTTCTTTATAATTTAAAATATTTATTGATTTTAATATCGGTTTTGAACGAAACATTTGACTACAAGAAGGTTCATTAACCCTCGAAAACAACCGAAATGCATTTAAAATAAAGCCTTAAAAATCGGGTAAAAAAACAATAATATTTTTAATATTTAAGAGATAATTTTGTGTCATAAAAACAAGTTTTAACTTTAAATTGAATAAAAAATTTAATAGCACTTGCCATAATTAAAACAATTTGTATAACAAGAATCCATTAAAAATTAGATCTTTATGAACAACTTTGTATAGACTTTTAGTGGATTTATTGAAAAAGACAGTTCAAGTTAAAAACTTAAATAGATATGCCCCCTTTTCTTGGTTGGCTTATGGTGTTCTCTTTTGTAAAAAATAATAACGCATTATATTTGCGTTATATATTTATCAGGGTACGCGCACCCTTACAAAGTGACACATTTTTCTAAATTACAATGGAACAAAATAATAGCTACGTTTTACACTCAATACGAATGTGTATTTAGCGTGTTAAATATTGAATGCAAAGTTTGTACTAATAAGCGATATTCACCACGGTTGCAGCGGTTTTCAACATTAAATATTCTTTGAAATCCAATAAGCGTTAGCAGCACTTATTTTCAATAATTAAAGTCAGCTGATGTTAAAAATTATGCCGAAAAAAATAATTATTAAATAAAAGTAAAACAAACGAAAAACAAAAGGTTTATTTATCCATCACAATATAACCATAAATTACAATAGTACAACACAAATTGTACGCAAAAACAAGAAAAATTAAATAAGAAAAATACTTGCTTGCATTAAATGTACTAAACGCAGATGCAAAAAGGGTATTATCTCACACTCAATTAAGACGGGGAGTAAGAAATGGAACAAATTTGCCATTTATTTTTGCAACATATTTAGAAAGGAAAACGACAACTTCTAACACTTTTGCATATTTTTTTAGAATAGAACAAAAACTCGCGCGAATGGTAGCATACATGGAACATTATTGTCAGAAAAGAAAACACCATTAGGCGCATTTAGACGAAAATTTGTCGGGATTAAAAACTTAACGACAGTTCTTGCGATGAAAACGCCAACCACGATAACTTTTTTTCTTATAGATTTTTACACAGTGCCGTATTTGTTGTCGTTTTCGCTAACAACGATACAATTTTTTAAAAACGCCTAAATTTCGCCACCCACGACAAGGGTGATGGAATCATATTACAAACAAAAATAAAATTTTAGTGAAAAAATTACTTTTTTTTTTAGTGAATAAGTGACTTTATTGAAAAAGTGATTTTTTTATTGAAAAAGTGATTTTTTTTTATTGAAAAAGTGACTTTTTAGTGAAAAGGCGACTTTTTTAGTGAAAATTTGACTTTTTTTAGTGAAAAGGTGACTTTTTAGTTTACAAGTGACTTTTTAGCGACAAAGTGACTTTTTAGTGAAAAAGTGACTTTTTAGTAAAAAGGTGACTTTTTAGTGAAAAAGTGAATTCTTTTTTAATAAAACAGTGACTTTTTAGTGAAAAGTTGACTTTTTTAATAAAAAAGTGCCTTTTTAGTGAAAAGGTGACTTTTTTAATAAAAAATTTCTTACTTGAGTGAAATGAGTCATATTTTCACTAAAAAAGTAAATTTTTTACTAAAAAGTCACTTTTTCACTAAAAAAAACATTTAATTTTCACTAAAAGCGTCACTTTCCAACTTATTTTAGTGAAAAAGTGGCTTTTTGTGAAAAAAATGACTTTTTAGTGTAAAATTTACCTTTTTAGTGAAATAGTGACTCATTTCACTCAAGTAAGACATTTTTTACTAAAAAAGTCACTTTTTCACTAAAAAATCACTTTTTGACTAAAAAAAAGTCACTTTTTCACTAAAAAGTTACTCTTTCACTAAAAAGTCACCTTTTCACTAAAAAGTTACTCTTTCACTAAAGTCACCTTTTCACTAAAAAGTCACTTTTTCACTAAAAAATTACTTTTTCACTAAAAAGTAACTTTTTCACTTGTCATTTTTTCACTAAAAATCACTTTTTCACTAAAAAGTAATTTTTCCACTTAAAATAACTTTTTCAATAAAAAATCACTTTTTCAATAAAAAAAATCACATTTTCAATAAAAAGTGACTTTTTAGTAAAAAAAAAAAAGTGACTTTAGTGAAAAAATGACTTTTTAGTGAAAAAGTGACTTTTGAGTGAAAAAGTGACTTTTAAATGAAAGTTTTTACGGAAAATGTAACCTTTTAGTAAACAAATCAATTTCAAGCGAAAAATTCAGTTTTTAGTGAGAAGTGAATTTTTTGTGAAAAAATCAGTTTATAGCCTTTTTCAAAATATAATTTTTTGCTAAAAACTGGTGTTCCGTTGAAGGTTGCATCCGTTTCACCATATCGTGGTTTATCAATAGCGGTGTTCAGTGTTTGGTGCGGTTTAGATTGCCACTGATTTTTATTGCAATAACTTTTGCAATTCTTTATGCAGTATTAGGTAACAGCTAATATTCTGTGTATTTTGTTGTTGGATTGCAAGACCCCTTGCTTCCAACACTGAACTCCGCTTATATATTATTAAATTTAAGTGTGCCTGTTTAAATGCCTGTAGCCATCATCCTTTACTAATCTAACTTGGTTTAAAATAATAGATGGTAAAACTGTCGTTTCACAATTAAAGCTGGAAAATAACTCACTATGAATTCATTAATTAAACAATTGAAATATGATTATTCATTTGACTATTAGCTGGACTTTTAGCAGTTTTTACTTTAGATTTTTGTTAGAATGTGGGCTTAATAAGTGCCTTCAAAACGGGCAATTTAAAAAACTATCTGAAAACAACTTTATCAAAACAAGTAATGATTTTAATTGAGTTAATTAAAATTGTAAAATATTTAAGATAATATAACTTTAAATTGTTAAGAATTTTGTATGGAATGATAAAATTTTCCAATATTTGTCCACATTTCAATGTCACTAATAAAGGGTGGCTTACACGATCACACAAGTCGTACGTGTTTTGACGAAAATACCGCTCCGATCTAATTGTTGTTTTCAAATTTTCAAAAAACAATAACAAATTATCATGACGTATTTTCTCCGAATACGTACGACTGACTTGCGTACATAAGAAGTTGCGTGTAGTTTTTGATATTTAAAAGTGTTATAACCCAGATTTAAAATAAGAGTTAATCAAATATTTAAAATATTTCGAAAGTTCTGAAAAAACTTTACTTAACATAAAATTTGCTTAAATCTCATTAGGATAATTTTTAAGTACAACAACTTAAAAAAATTTCCCATTTTCTTTAATGTGACCTATTTTTCTTTTTTTTCTCTTCAGTTAATTTACACATTGATTTTTATGTTGTCTCAATGAAATCAAAAGTGTTAATTTTAACACATTCACTTGGTTTTCGAAAAGTGGTTTTAAAGTACCAACAAACAAGTACAAATAATATAAGCCAACAAAATGAGTAGTTGTAGTTCTTGTTAAAAGCAAAAGTAATTTAAACAGCACAAAAGACGCATGAAAGCGTTTTCTGAAATAAAAATTCATGGAAGTGATAAAATAAAATGTTTATGAAGTACGACAGCAGCCAAAAAGTTGCACCGACGAATCCACAGCAAACAACAGCACTAAATACATAATACTCATGCATACATATATACATACATAAACGGCAGCATGATGATGATTTCAGGGAAATGTTCTTTTAAAAGATTTTAACCAAAAAACCACCTTTAAGAAACCATGTTTTAAAACACACGTAAATTGAAAAAAAACCTCAGCGAATTTGGCTTAAACTGACTATTTATGGTTGGGTAAAAAACTCATGTTTATCAACTTCAGCAGCAACAACAACAACAAGAGCATCATTGGCATAAACAGCATCATCTTTACCAACACTTTTGTCAACATCATGTTCTTTAAGATATTGTTTGAATGTTAAGCACATTCTTATGCGCGCAACAACTTGTATTAACGCCTTTTATTTTTAGCCAAGCATTAACAAGAGTTTCGAGCGAACCACTTTTAACAGCGGCGACAGCTGATAACAAAAGTTTCGCTAAGTATTTAAAAAATAAATAACGTTTTCCAAATCCCTTTTTTGACTCAAAAAATCTCCCTTTGACCCAAAAATTTTTTTACTAAAGTCACTTTCTTACTAAAAAAAACAGCTTTTCACTAAAAAGTTACTTTTGCACCTGAAATTTACTTTTTTACTTAAAATTCACGTTTTCACGAAACAGTTATTTTTCTACTACTAAAAACTTTTTAGTGAAAAGGTTCTTCTTAGAAAAAGGCACTTTTTAGAAAAGGTACTTTTGACGAAAAGTTACTTTTGAAGAAAAGGTACTTTTGAAGAAAAGGTACTTTTGAAGAAAAGGTACTTTTGAAGAAAAGGTACTTTTGAAGAAAAGGTAGTTTTAAAGAAAATGTACTTTTGACGAAAAGGTACTTTTGAAGAAAGGGTACTTTTAAAGCAAAGGTACTTTTGAAGAAAAGGTTCTGTTGAAGACAAGGTATTTTGAAGAAAAAGTACTTTTGAAGTTAAATTACTTTTGAAGAAAAGGTACTTTTTAGATAAAGAACTTTTTAGAAAATGTAATTTTAGAATAGGTACTTTTTAAAAAAGGTACTTTTTAGTACTTTGGTACTTCTTAGAAAAAGTACTTTTTTGAAAAAGGATATTATAAAAAGTCACTGTTTCACTAAAAAAAATTTTACCAAAAACTAATATTTCAATAAAAAGTCATTCTATCTTTTTTTACTAAAAGCTACTTTTTTACTAAAAATTCGAACGCATGGCGTAATTGCTTTATGCTGGTTGGCTCTGGTATCTGTCCTTTACTTCCACTCGTTCATACTACAAAAAGATACCATGACTACGAGTATAAACTTACTGACATAAAGACATTGTCATCAACGTCATCATCACTTTCAACTATTTAGTACATGGCACCGAATAAATATTAACAATCATAAATACAACAACGAAAACAAATTTATGTAGATGACTACAAAAACAACAACAATGACGGCACTATGACGTGGTGAATATGATGATGATAAAAATGACAACCAAAATGATGATTTTTTAAACAAAAATGTTTTTCGTTTAAATGTTTCATCGCCTCAAAACAAAATACTCTTAAAACCATCCAACACACACAAATAATAAAAAAGAACAACAACAAAGAAATTCATGTTAAAACAACTGAAAATGTAAAGCATTTAAAACGCGTGCAAATCGCATAAATATGTTAATTGAAATTTATGTTGTGCCGACAAAGTTTGTCGGCTTTTTTGTCTTCAGTATATCAAATAAAAGTGAATCTTTTGTTAAATAGTTAGGAAACCTTTAAGACCAGAAAGAAAAAGAACTAAAATTATACTCACTCAAATTTACTAGATTAATCATTTTTATGAGGCATTTGAGTAGAATAGTTTTTTCTGCCGGTTAGTTTTGCGGAAATAGTTAGTTCCGCAAAACTGATGATTTTGTGAACTACTTAAAATATCAATTGACTCTCGATAGAAAACAAGTGGATAGTCTAATAGCTAATGAATAATTTAGGTTAAGCAAATAACCCTTCGTTAGTGAAAAGAATCTGTAAAAGAAAAAAGTGGTTATCTTCCGAACTGCTGGGTGGCATTGACAACTTATTGTAGATTATTGCGTGAGTTCATTTAGTCATGTAGTATTTTAAAAGTACAATTTACATCTCTCCCCAGTGTCATTCTACAAAAAAACCTCTAAATTTCCTGCAAAAATTCTCGTTTTTGACAAAATTCTTCTACATATTTATAAAAATCGAGCTCACCTCAATAATTGTTTCCGGTAAATGACTTTTTTTTTATCCAAGATTTTACTTTTTGACTAAAAATTTGGCTTTTTACTATAAAGTCAGGCTATGCAAAGAAGCTTCAGTAAGCGAAGTCGGTATTTGTTATACCATAGAGAAAAAAGTCTTTGCGCCCAGAGGAAGCTCAGCAAGGCAGAGAAAATAATTGTAGCGATTCGGCATTTTGGAATATAAATTACTGAAAATATTACTATATCTCACATCCGTTATGTTTAACTATCTCATTGAAGAGTTTGTCAAAATAAGAAAATTAAAAATTGCCCAAACAATGGTTATTAACTTCGGCAAAAGTGAATTATTACCAAAAAATAACGAAAAATCGCCAAAAAAAAAGAAGTAATAATTCTTATGCAAAATTGATTTCCATATCTTCATTTGGGTAGGTTTGCTGACTGCCTGCTAAATCTACTTAGAATAACTCAAGGACGCGGAATAAACATTCATACTTTATTGGGTCTAAGATGAATATTAAAAGAGTTTTACACAGAATGCTAAACTATATCCTAATTCACTGCTCATGTTCTCTAACACCCGCGTCAAGAAACTTTTCGATTAAAATGTGAGAAATTAAACAAAAAGGCCATAAAATAAAACAAGCAACTTTTTCGCACTTAACTGCGTTTTTACATCGGCTTGGAGTGAAATATTATGACATTTATAACGTGACGACGTAATCTCTTTCGATAGTTTTCGACATGAGATACAGATACCTGCGCGGGGCTCGAAGCCGGCTGTTAGCCGATAGAAAATTAAATGGACATTTGTGGGTACATATTTTTGTGTTTACATTATAACACAAACAATTTAAGCCACTTTTGGTACTCTAATTCACTACACTCATAAAATTATTAAAGTAACTGATTGTGGGTTATTAAATTCGTTTTTCGTACTGTTTAAACTATTCAATTTTAAGGAATATGCTGTTTAATAAACAAAAAATTTAAAAATTAATGTAAAAATCATTTATCATGTAAATGAAATGTAAATGATCCTTTTTTTAAATGAATTTTAAGTTGTTTAAAATGAATTTTCGTTTGAATTTAACGACTTAATATTTTGAGTGTACTCTTAACTAATTTTCGTATATGTCGTCATTTTAAAACTTTTGGTGAAATTTAAGTGCTTTATAAACAACAACTGACAGCATTGGAAGGCAGACATTAATAGAGTTGCACTTTTTAAGGATAGTCAAACAAAAAAGAATGTGGTAAGGTGTTTAAAAAAGAAAATAAAAATTCTCTACAAAGTAATCGGTGGCTAAGCTGAAGCCGATTTTTAGCTGATAAATTTTCTGATAAATATTTTTATTCGCAAAATCACTTTTTTGCAAAAATCTTTCGGGGCTTTGATGTTTGTCATTATAAATAATAAATGTTTTAAACAAATTCTATGACAGTTTGTCGCCGGTGAATGTTGTTTTTCCCCACATGCACTCTCGTTTTAATGTTTTCTAATTAATCTTGTTTTCTCTGCTAGAATTGCCATTTCATACAAACAAAAAATTAGATAAATAAATAAATTGATACACTATTTTGTATGTTTACTGAATTGTTAAATTAATAAATTGAAGTTAATTTGACATTAATTAAACGTTTTGGAAATGGGGAAGCAATAAAAATACAAAAAGCAAAAAATTACATTGAGAGTTCTAGTTGAAATGGAAGATAGTTTAAACTTTGTTTAAATAATGTTTAGTGTAACTTAAAAGAACTGTTTTAAAAGACTAAATGCTTTTTCAGGAATAGAAAGTTTCTATGAAAAAAACTTACGGCGTTTTTTTTCTAAAAAAGTGTATGATTAATGTTGCATACATGTGATATGGCAACATTTTTAAATGTTTACTGACTTTTAAGAAATGTTGTATTTTCAAGTTTACAAAAGAACACAAGTTTCGCAATAAAGTACAATTAGCGTTTAAAATTTGGAGCTCTGTTAAACCGCTTATTTCTAAGTAGAAGAAAAAAGAGAGAAGAACCAAAAAAAAATTGTTATTTGTTCAGAAATAATAACAAAACCAGCTGGTAATCTAGTGCTGCACTCATGCAGGGTTGTCAGATTTTTTTTACCTTCATCGCTAAAAAGTATACCGAAAATCGCCAAAAATTTATTTTTTTAGATTTTTGGTAAAAAAAAATTCGCCAAATAAAAGTTTTATATAAAAAAGAGTATACAAGTGTATTTTACCCTTATATAAATTTTCTATATTTATCCTTATTCATTAGTGTGTTTATATTATAGTATACAATCGCCAAACGCTTAGCATTTGTGATTCTGACTTGAATTCTGTAATCTGTAAATCAGAAATCGCAATCGCAAGAAGTTTGGCGACTTCAAATTGCTAAAGTATGCTGAAGGGAACTAGAATCAAAATGAGTAGAGTTTGATGCAAAAAAATTATTTTTATAAGCGTGATTTTCTATGTGAATATAATTCAGAATATGGTAAAATTTTGTATTTATTTGAAGCAAAGAATAAATATCTTAAAAGGTGTATTCAAATACCTTAAGTCAACTCAATCTTCTAAAAAATACGCTTGATACTGCTATATAATCCGATATTAATGCAACTTTTTTTTAAAAAAATTTTCTTATTTTTTTTCGCTATTAATTCAATTATTTTTGCATAGTACCCAGTATACAACATTATTATTTATTTATTTAAAAAAACCCCATTTTATATGCAATCGAAAACGATTGCGTTTTTAAAATTTATTTTGCAAAATAAGATCCGATTTTTGATAACTTCAGATCAGGAAAATGTGCAAAAATCTAAGAAAGCTTAAGCTTTATTCCAAATTTCTATGGCAACAATTTTTTAATGTTTTCAATGTAATTATCTGGCAATATTATCAATTTATCATTTAAAACAATCGCATTCGTATTACGATTTTAAAATTTGTTAAAAATTCAAAGAAAAAACTTTGCCTGTACTTATAAATATGAAAAAAAGATAAAATGTGTTTTAGAAATCGCCAAATAATCGAAAATCTGACAGCCCTGCACTCATGCACCTTTAATTAAAATGATTGCTGAACATGTAACATTTTTTCTTATTAAGGGGAACATCATGAGAAAAGAACGTGCTACACTTTTCAAATTACACAAGTTTTACAGAAAAGAACAAAAAAAAATGTAAAAGACAGCATAAATGCAGAATATTACCCAGAAAAGAAAACGCCTTTAGTGGTAAAAATATTTTCCATAATAGTTTTTATACAAACGTTCGAAATTAAAAGTTTCGTGTTTAAAAACACCTGAAGTGAGCTGTAAGTTATCAAAAGTATTCTTGTTTTTAAACTATATTATGTTTATCGCATTTCAATATTTCCTGTTAAAAAAAAAAAAAAATCTCAAAAATTTTGATTTATTCAAATCTATCTATCTTCTAAAACAGAGATAAATCTTTAATTTTTTTCAGCTTTATAATAATTTCTGAATTAATGTCTAAAGTTTAATTAAATAAACATTTAAGTTAAATACTTACTGGTAATTACAAGTGGCTATAGTATAATAAATAACTATTATTACGTCTAAAATTTAGATTCAACCACTTGTCCATTTGTAAACCAAAGTTGGCTGGTTGGTTGGTTGGTTGGTAAATGCAAACAAATCTTATAATTTTTACAAATGCAAACACTTTGTCACACTGACACAGATACATACATACACATGTGAATATACATAAGTGTAAGTACACGTTTACAAATATTCATTTTTAAATTTAACCTTGAACTTGATATTAGTTATCCAATGTATTGAGAATATCAGTACTGAAAATATCACCAATAAAATCAACAGCAAAAACAACAATAACAAAAGCAAGAAGAAAATTGCCAACCTGCTGCAATACAGAATCTTACTCACTGACACTAAAAGATCAACCAACAATCAGCATTACAGCGGCTGTCCGTCCGTCCATCCGTCCAATTGACTGCCTGAGTACTCCGACTGTCAGTCTTTAAATTATATTTTTTACTTGTATTGATACTGGTGGGTTGTGGTCGTTTAAATTTTAAATGAAATTTGAATTTGTTTTAAGAAAACTGGTTTTTTCACGAGAAGATACGGAAACATTCATTCTTACTTAGACACAATTACACAGATACTCACACACGTACACATGAGCCAGCGAAAAAAAACAAACGAACCAAATAAATAAAATTAAACAAGATTTTTTCCATTAAAAGAAAAAATTAAATAATTACACACAATTTAATAAACACAAATATTATTATTATTATTGTTGTTAAATAAAACTGCACAAAAAAATACTTAATAATACTGGTAATAATAAATGACGATAACGATAATGATGATGATTATGTGAATGATGATGAAAAGAACAACATCCAACAATAATTTAATTGTCAAGTTGTTACAAGTTTAAAATCATAAACAAAAACGAGGCAACAAAAATTTAAATAATTTAACAAAATCTTTTTTTATCTCCATACAAATAGCAGATCAAATGAAAACGCGATACAGTGGTGCTAAAGTTCCTATTAAAGATAAAATTTTAAAGTTCTACAAAAATCCTCTTTTTCTGTTTGGTTCTATTCGTAAGAAGAAAACTAGAACTGAATGAGAAGTGAAGAAGAACCAAATCAGAACTTAACTAGAATTAAACTAGAACTGAACTAGAACTGAACTAGAATTGAACTAGAACTGAACTGGAACAGAACTAGAATTGAACTATAATTGAACTAGAACTGAACTAGGACTGAACTTGAACTGAACTAGAACTGAACTAGAACTGAACTAGAGCTGAACTAGAACTGAACTAGAACTGAAATAGAACTGAACTAGAATTGAACTAGAACTGAACTGGAGCAGAACTAAAATTGAACTATAATTGAACTAGAACTGAACTAGGACTAAACTTGAACTGAACTAGAACTGAACTAGAGCTAAACTAGAACTGAACTAGAACTGAACTAAAACTGAGCTAGAACTGAACTAGGACTGAACTACAACTGAACTAGAACTTAACTAGAACTAAACTAGAACTGAACTAGAACTAAAGTAGAAATGAACTAGAACTGAACTAGAACTGAGCTAGAACTGAAATAGGACTGAACTACAACTGAACTAGAACTAAAGTAGAAATAAACTAGAACTGAACTAGAACTGAACAAGAGCTAAACTAGAACTGAACTTAAATTGAACTAGAACTTAACTTGAACTCTTCAGTAACTGAACTAGAGATAAACTAGAAGAGAAAAAGAGCTAAACTAGAACTAAAAAACAGTATCGGTATTAATTGGAATAGGATTAGAATGAAGTTGGATTGGTTTCAGATAAGAATTAGATAAAAAATAGATTTGGATAGCATTAGAATAAGGTAAATGTTAATTGCAAGAAACATGATCTTATTGAGTTAGTTGAACCAAATAAATTAAGATCTTCTTATAATATGCCGTAAAGGGTTTCTTTCAAAATTTCGTCAATTGCCATTTGTTGTAATTCATAATTTCAAAAGTATATAAAATGCCTCATTATCCCACTGTACAAAGACCAACAAGTGCATGCAAAGGGAAAAGGTTTCCATTTGCTTACTAAGATCTCTTAAATTCTCTAACACAAGGAAAAATTTCGCGGGGTCGAAGCTGGGAAGGTTAAATAGGTGTGGTAGTGTACAAGATGTTTACTATTTACACGATCTCTTGCTTCAAATAGTTGTTGTTGTTGTTGTTGTTTTTTTTTCCTATTTAAGTTGATTTTGTTATTGCAAACAATTATAGTAACGATTTCTTAGTAAATCTTCTAGTACAATTAACAAACATGCACAACACAGACTTATAGAACAATTGCTAAATTTATTTCTTACAGAACTTGCAAAAAAAACAAAAAACTCAAATCTAAAAGATTTATTTAAAATACTTGGAAACTACGCGGTGGCCATTTGTCATTACTGATTCATCATGATTTCAATTATGATGATAATTGTATGCAATTCAAGTCACATGTGGCCAAGTTTAAGCCAAAGGCAAATTGAGTCATCAAGGAAATTGTTATTTAAATGGTGGTGGTTAAAGTCAAAAAGAAAAGATTATGTTTGAATAGATTCAAAAGTCGTCTTGGAAAAACTAAAGGAATTTATTCACTATTTAATTAATCGTTCTTGGAATGCAAATTCTTGCTAGTATTTTAAGCCTTGTTACTAGAGATCAATTAAAAAAATGTTTTTTATTGTTTAGAAAATATTTAAATAAAGCCAATTAATTAATCATTATTATCATCATTATACTTAGTTAAACTGCAATTGCTGTGTTGTTAGATTTTATGTAAGTGATTTTTTTTTTTGTTTGGTTGTTTCATTAAATAGTTTCGATTTTTCTCACGAAACACCTACATTGAGATGGGAATTAATCAGGCAGGGTTGTAACCTCATGCCTGAACTGCATACAAAATTAATCGCTTACAGAATAAAATAAAACAGATATTAAATTACCAGGAAGGGGGTCTCTAATGATGACAATGATGCAGATTATGATGAAGCTGCTTACAAATATTTACAAATGTGGGCGTTTTCTGTCCATGATTAAACTCAGTCAAAGATTTTCTGTGAGTCGAGTAAGTTTTTTTGCAAACATGTGTTAAATATAATGAAATTAAATTGTTAGAACATACTTGATGGTTTTGATTACAAACAACCACACACCCTTTTTATGTAGTCGAAATAATTAAAATTAAATTAATGCCCATTACTTTGCAGTTGCTGGTGCAAATCTCAAAAAAGAGAATAAGGAAGAGTGAAAAAAACTAAAACTTAATTTGCCATGACTAATTAATCAAATATGGTTCGGCAGAGTAAAATAAAACTGAAATCAAATGATTTCATTTAAATTGTCAAGAATGCAATTTGATGTTTTATTTCTATTCTGTTAAGTTTAAACGAATAAATATGAAACCTCAAATATTTTCCATTAACAATTTCAAATCAAATAAATGAAATTCTAGTTACGCATTCCAGTTTTTTGCATTTTTAATTATTTAACATTTGAAGGCGCCATCATAGTATTAAATTACACACCATCCGCTCTAGCCCTTTATCTATGGTGCTCTCTTTTCCTGTGCTGGCTTTTAAAATTAAACATATTTGCTTAATTAAATTTGGTTTCTTGTATACCCTACAAATTAGATAATTTTAAGTTTGGAGCAATAGCGCTGATTTCAAATAAAACAGTGTGTGCGGGCTACCAGCATATCTTACCTCCGCTGCTTTAAAAATTGCCAGCAGTATCTATTGACAGAAGCCAGGGAGATCCGCCAGCAGGACAAACTTCCCCACAAGTGGTGAAAAATCACACTCTGATCTCCGAAGTTCACTCAGCTAAAAGTCAGCACGACCTTAGTGTCAGGGGGCACTCCCGTAGTACCAGGTAGGAACTCTGGTCAATTTTGAACTCTGATGAATTCAAGTTATAAGCTTTACCTGATTTCCCCAGAGCAAAATGTAGAAAATCTTTTAAGTGTTTCCCTAAGTACCCCTTGGGTAACCTATTGGACAGTTGTGGAAAAGATTTACATGGATACCTGCAGGAAGTCGAGGTGGTTCGAGGCTGCAGTGACCGCTTTAAGGACCTTTCTCGTATCGGCTAGCCATATAACCTAACCATACCTGCTCTTGGGTCTCTACTCCATGGTGAATCTTAACCTTGTTTAGGAACTGAAGCTATCTTACCTCCCCTGCTTTTGGAAACAGGCTAGCAGCATCTGTTGCGCAGCAGCCACAACTAGCGATGATCTCCCTTAAGCCGAACTCCCCCACAAGTGGTAAAATATCAAGCCTTAAGTGGGATTCTTAGAATATAAATTCCCATGACGTTGGGTAGAAAATCACAACCACCTCGTGATCCTCGAAAGAGTCTTCTTAACGGAAAGGCGAAACTTCTTCAAATACAATCTTTCTGAAAGACAAAAATTTTTCCCGCAAGAAGCATACTAAAGTAGGCCTCAAACAATAGGAGCTAGAGTTCTGTCAATTTTGGATTTTTTGCCGAATCCCAGGTATTAATTGCACCTGATTTCCCTGGAGTACATAACACCAAAAGATAAAATATCCTAAGGGGGTCCGATTGGACAATAAAACTTTATATATATGTAAGTATATGATGTTGATCCTCGCAGATGAGTTAAATTACTGGACCAAAAATTGTAGCGCCCTGCCAGCTTTATGTTACTGTAAATACAGGACTCACAACAAATGGCGTATCTACTACACCTGGTTTGTGTCTTTAATACCTTAAATGACATTTTGGGCGGTAAGCATATTCTAACTTAGTCAATGTACGCTCCAGTTTTTGTTTTTATTTATTTCGAATAAATCAAATTTTTGCCAACAAAGCATATTTTGCGGAAAGTTTTGCTTAACTTCTTCAATTAAAAAAAAAATTGCAGCCAAAGCACATCGATTGCTCACTTACGCTTTTCCTCGATATCTTACATTGATTTTAACGTGCGTGAGATGTTTTGTTCGGTTCATAGGTGGTGCCTTTGACACTCTAGATAAATAAGCATTATTTCATAACAAGTACTTCATAAAGATTATTATTATTATAATACAACACGAGATGAAGCCGGGAAACGTTGAAAAAAGGTTTTGTCAAATATTCATGGTCTGTATTTAAAAGGAGTGTCCAATCTGTTATGAGCTGCTGAATCGGACCGGACGATCACAGGGGACCTGGACCAAAAAGGGACTTGTTTGAAGAGAGTAATGGTCAAAAAACTGTTCACTAGAACACGGTTTACTTCAAAGCGTGAACTTAAAAAGCAAGTGGTTATCTTTGCGCAGAATCCATATCTTTCCAGAAAGATGGAAAACATCAAAGCTAACGATGGTTAAACATTAAAGGCTTTTAAAGTTTTTTAATTAACTTGAAAGAGGGTAAGTCCCAAAACTTCAGTTGCAAATCAACTCGCTTTCTTAAATGTTACCGTGTTACACCCTAGAGGAAAGCGGACTTACACCAGAGTAGTCCCGTGAAAGGTCTTTGGTGGTAGGGACCGGTTCTAGTTCTAACACTGTATCACTTTTACATGGGGTTGTCATTGGAGGGGGTAAATTGACACCATTTAACCAGTCACACATCTATTTTCAATAGACGTGTTAAGTGTCAGATACTACAATGTAATTTTATTTCAATCAAATGTAGTATTTTTTTAATAAACCAAGACCTAGAATTAAATTCAAGAACCAAATTCATTACTTTTTCTACATTTTTATTTTTCATAAACCAGTTACATGATTGGTTCTCCTTTCACTGGTCATGAGTTCTTTTTTTTGTACTAGTTTTCCTTTTACAAACCCCAGGACCAGTCTGTTGGAACAATTGACGCAAATTTGGCGCAGGGTTGTCACAAATTCACTATCTTTTAACTTCATTCATCAAGTCATCAACCTTTTTCGACTTTGATTTTTGTTTTGATACGGTAACACAACCACACCGCTACAAAATATAATATTGTTTTGGAACTCGGTCAAACTTACAAAATAAAACACGGAAATATAGACAAAAGTTTTCTTTTGAATGCCATTTTCTATAATCCACAATGGGGTAGAGAAAAATTGTTCGAAAATAAATATATCATTTCTAAAGAGTAGTTTACACTACCACACAAGTCTTACGTTTTTCAAGAAAAATACAACACTGTCAAGATAACTTATTATTGTTTTTTTTTTTAATTTTTAAACAACAATTAGATCAGAGAAGCATTTTCGTTAAAATATGTATGACTATTTACACTATCTAGTGTAGTGTAAAGTACACTAAAATCATTTAAGTTAAATGGCTGGACGGATTGGGATTAAGTTTAACTTATCAGGAAAATACACATTCTAGCATTAGATTCGATGATCGATCACACATACCATTCTGGAGATTCGATATTTAAAATTTTTTCCAATAGCCGATTCACGGATATTCAAAACAGAAGTTAGGAAGAACATGAAAATCAATTAAAAGCAGATAATCATTCAAAGCATATTTCGATCTACCAAAGGTTGAATGCAATATGGTTTTAAGATTGATGTTTGACTATTGACTGCCAGTCGTCGTCAATGGTGGTGAGTGTTAAATGGAAAACCCCTCTGAAGAGATTGAGTGGTTGCAATCGAAACATGTTAGGGTAACCCGTCCATGAAATCCTGGGTTCGGTTCCCAGCTCAGTCAAGAATAAGAAATGATCAATAAATTTTAATTAATTTCATATTTTGGAAAATTCCTTTCTTCATAAAAATAATAAAATAAAAATTAAATTTGATGAAATTTAGCCTAATTAAAATATATCAAAATTTGGATAAAAACCCATAAAAAGTTCAACAAAATAACAACGATACTAATTATTGATATTTAAGATAATAATTTTTATTATTAATTTGTCATATCAAACATATTCCATTTTATTTATTGCCCATTAACATTCGAATTTTAATTATATGTGAGTGAAAGAAAACCGATTAGTCCCGTTTTATTTTAGATTACATGCTTTATTCAGGGGCCTGATTCTGGCAGTCGTGATCGAGTAATTTCTCGATTCGAAAGCAATTTAATATCTTATTATTTCAGTCAATACTGAACGAATTGGAATTATTTTTTCAGTGTTGTAAAGCATTAATTTGAGTTTAACAATACTGAAAAAATTATTTTGATTCGTTCAGTATCGACTGAGATAAAATTGCTTTCGAATCGAGAAATTACTCGATCACGACTGCCAGAATTAGGCCCCAGATTTTTTGTGTACATTTGTATATAGCGCCCAAAAATAAGTCGACGTGATTCCCGTTTCCAAACTAAGTATTTTCGGAAAATCTTTTTCCAAATCAATTACTTTTGTATGTCATTGGATGTTTTTTGTTATTGTTATTGACAATAAAACTATTTTAATATGAACCATTTATGATGGTTCAAATTTATTGTCACTTTTCATTTGGTTTAATCTATCAAAACTAAATAAATGACAATGAAAAAAAAAACAAACAAACAAACGAACGAATGAACGAACCAATTTTGCGGTTTCGTTTTCACATTGAAATTAAGGCACATACACAGGCATACATACGTACATATGTGCATAATTATGTGTGTTTTCAAGCATTTTTTTATTACAATTATGAATATTTAAAATAATAACTGCAAAATCAAAATCATTTATAAGAGTTTTTGCAGCAAAAAATAACATTTTTCTAAAAAAAAATAATTGGTAATTAATATTGAAAATATTTGAGTCCATAAAAAATATGTGAAAAATTCGATCATTTATTTACATACATACGTACACTCAGCGAAAAGCTGCAACTTTAAAATAAGAATGCATTATATTAATTAAATAATTTCCCATTTAGTAGAAAAATTATATTGAAATACTTTAAATCAATAATTTTCGACAGTGAATTAATGTAGTTTCTATTTATTACATATTTTCTTAATGATTTTGATTTCATTTTATTTTGTTCTTAATTAAGTTAAATTTTAATTTTAAAATATTAAATTAATAAGAAAGATTTTAAAAGCTATATGGCAACACTTTAAATAAATATTTAAACCATATCAGCTGATTCTTTTTTTATTAGGCTGTGAATGTGTGACTCTTTTAAAAAAATGTCGGTAAAATCTAATTGAGTTAATGGTTTATTGCAGATAGAATGTGGAGATGCAGTGAACATGAATAGGCAGATCATTAAACATCGATTTCGGGTAACATGGTTCTCTTTGAAAGCCAGGAAGTAGTAAGCATTTTTTAGAATGCATCTGCTCCTATCGAAGAAGCCAAATGTGTTCACGTTTAAAATCTAAATGACAAAACAAACTCCGAAGCCACGTATCGGCAGATGAAGTAGATACCAAGAAATAAATCGAATGGTTGGAAGGAGCTGGATTGTCCAATGTTTTTCCTAACTTAAAAAGTAAATCTGCTTTTTGACTATGGTAAAGAATCAAGTGCTAATATTTAAGTGAAGACGCCACGGTTCCTTTTGATAGCCTGCAATATTTAGACAGAGAGGATATAAGAAAGGCTATTCCATTCATAGGCATCCGCGCAAAGTGCCGCAGCAAACTCTTCGCATGGAGAAAGAAAAGGTGGATGTTGTCCTTCAATCTACGTAATCACATTTGAAATAAAATAAATGCAATTTTGTTTTAAATAATTTTTAGTTTGAAATTAAAGATGACGCAGACTCACACAAATCTGAAATAAGAAGTACATCTTCAGCGATATCCCCTGTAATCATATTCGAATGGATTTAAAATCGAAATAAATACTTGCAACAATTCAAAATTATCTTGACCTGGCATTAAGTGTGTGCATTCTTAATTTAATAACGCTTCAATAACAAATCCAAGCTAAATAACCTTATTTTTAAATTGTTTTATTCTTAATACAATGTTGTTTCAATTTTATTTTTAAAATAAACAAGTAAGAGTGCCATATTCAGCTGTGCCGAATCTTATATACCCTTCACCACTGTGCAAGCAGATTACAGAGCAACTAGACAAAAACTAAATAATTTTTACATATACATACATATTTACAATACTAAGAACTTCATTATAAATTAACAGCCGTATTCACAAAAACTTATTGATGATTAATTGACCGTTTTTAAGCAAAAATTGCTAAAGTTGTATTCATAAACGAAAAATAGTCTATTGAACCTTTAATAAACCATTCATAAAGTAAGAAAATTTATTGTTGGATTTGCCCTTCTTTGAACCAAAAATAAAATTACATTTTAAAAGGTGTTTGCATTTTATGATATTATTTTTGTGAAATATGTAGAAAAATAATGACAAAAATGTTTTATTTGTTACAAAGGACATGTTAAATACATTTTACGAATTTTTTTTTTTATTTTAGACAACCAATTTAAAGTTATAGTTAAAAAAAGTTTATATGATTTAAATGAATATGTTCAGGGGCAAATGCAGATATTCTCTTTAATTATTTATTAAATTATTGCAACTAGTTGTTTTTTTGTTTAAAACAACAAATTATTGTTCAAAAATATTAAAAAATAATAAAATAAGCAAATCATAATAATAGTGATGTTAATAAAAAGTAAACAAACTTTTTATTCGAATCCTTTTTATCGTATATTTAAAAAAGGTTCAAACAAAAGATTTTATGATAGCTTTCGGCAACATTTTGCTCAGAAACTAAAATAATATGTAGTTTTATTTGATATGAATAATTTTGAAGGTCCACAATTA
Source organism: Pollenia griseotomentosa (assembly GCA_963931875.1). Classification (NCBI taxonomy): domain Eukaryota; kingdom Metazoa; phylum Arthropoda; class Insecta; order Diptera; family Polleniidae; genus Pollenia; species Pollenia griseotomentosa. The sequence goes on from OZ007561.1 coordinate 16,719,449, forward strand.
AAAAAAAATTATAAAAAAAATTTAAATATAGAATATCATGTGAACCGAATAGAAGTTTCATGCATCACTAACTATAAAATGGCAGCAAAATATAAAGAAAGCTGCCATACTTAAACACAAAATCGCTACAAACAGTTAATAGTAAAAAAGCTGTTAATGTACGTTTATAAATACAAATTTTTATAAGAGGTTTACAAGACAAAAAGCGTTTAATAGTTATTACATACTATAAGCTTAAAATAAGAACTTTTTATGAATATGGCTGTAAATTTAAAAAGCGAAAACTGGTAAATATTTAATATTAAATATTTTTTTCAATATTTTTATGTTCTAAAAATCGTTTCTCTTTTTGAAAAACCAAGATTCGAACCAGGGGACTCACAGTTTCTAACCTTAACAAGCCCCTTAGACAACTGAACCATGACAGAACGTTGTTTGAATATCATTAAAATGAGATATTGCCCGTTTTACGGTTCACAACTCAACTCAGTTGTGTTGCAATTATTTTTGATGTTTTTGTTCACCGCAATATAGCAAAGTTGTAAACCATAATACAAAAATTACAAATCAACTTTTTTGTATGGGAGATACCACGCCCACTTATCCAATCCCGCCTACATTTTGTGGGAGGGTGTGTATTGATAACCTAAATGTTTGTACCTAATTTGGAAACTTTGGCTTTTGCCGTTCTCCAGATATACAGAAAAAATTAATAAAAATACAACAACAACAAGGGATTTTTGGAAAAAATTAGAGGTAGTCGTGGTTTTTTGCTCATATCTCAGCCATTTTAAGACCGATCTGGCTGAATTACTATAGCAAAATTATAATAAGAATACCTGACAGAAATATACACTAAACAAGCCCCCATCTTTTCTTGGGGCTTCGGAAAGCCCATTTCAACAGACAGACGGACAGACGGACAACTGGATTTGAACTTCGCTTTTCATAAGGACCCAGAATATATATACTTTATACGGTGTAGATCAATATTGTAGAAACTACAAACGGAATGACAAAGTTATATATACCCTTTTACCTTCGATGAAGAGTATAAAAATATAATTGCAATATGGTTTTTATTGATTTTAAGTGGATTTCTCTCTAGATGTATGTAGGAACTCTAATCAGCGAGTAGAATAGTTTGATAAAAAAAAGGTTCGAATCAAACCGATTCTTTAATGTGTATCGGCATACACTTCTACACAGAAAAAATTCTTCAAAAATTTCAATTAAAGCATTAATCAAAACTATAATCAGTTTTAATTAAAAATTTAATCAAGTGAATTGAATTAAACATTTAATCAAGTGAATTAAACGTTTAATAAATACTATTAACTAGTTTAATTGTTACTATTAATTTGTTTACTGGTGCAAATTTGATTAATTTTTTAATTAATATCACAAATTTTTTAATTGAAATCAATTTTTATTTTTATTCTGTGTAGAGTTGAATGTTTTTGGCAGCCGTCCACCTCTTCTTCCACCATCGCCTCTTCATGGTTTGCAACAACTCACGTACGTGTGAGCAAAAACAATGTAAACAAATTTGTATAAGCGCATCCGTTTAATGCTTTTTTGTGTTTATAGAATAAAAAGAACAACAACATGCAAAGCTTTCTCTTATGCCTTGAACTGGATAACTGTAGAAAAGGTTCCACAATATTATCAGGCAATGAAGTCCCATCCCAACACATCAAATACTCATATCGACATCTATGATGAGTTTTTAAAATACCTTAATTTGAATCCCATGTATTTTTTTAATATTTTTCCTTTGTTAAAAGCTATTTTGAGAAGTGGTGAGCTCCCACACCACTCAATTTGTCGAATTTGGACCGATTTCACGAAAATCTTGAGAGACGTTTTAAGATGCAATAAAATCGTTTTTGGCCGAATTCAATCTAAATAACAACATAATAAGTTGGTACAAAACTTTATTCCGGAATGAATTTTTTATGGTGCCTATGTCAAATTAGGGACCGATTCTCACTATTTGCAATACGCACAATTTTGATTCAGCACACACGCACAACACCGTGCCAAGTGTTAAGAAAACTAAATACATACTAAAAATTAAAGTGATTTTCGAGGTGGGTTTACATCGAATCTATGGTTAAATCTGGGCAAATCAGTACAAAGTTCACACAGTAGCTGTTTTAGAAGCTATCGTCTCCAAGTTTTGTATTGTTTCCAAAATCTCTAAGAAAGTTATGACGTTAAAAGCTTTTATTTTTGGAGTGGTATTTGTATGGGAGCTATCGTCACATGAATCGATTCCAATAATATTTTGTAAGATTATAAAGGATGAAATAAAATATTTTTGGGCAAAATTTAATGTGAATACATTTTCGAGAAGGAATCGGTGAATATGGGTCTGATAGTGAATAAGGACAATACCAAACTTATGCTTGCAGTTGCTAGGCAAACGTCGCAATGACGGAAGGGTGACATTATAAAGACCCGTGAATTGCAACTTCGAGGTAGAAGAATAGTTAATTTACACAGAAAAAATTATTTTTCCAATTCAAACAAAAAATTTGTAGAATCAAACAATTTTTTGTCTGAAATCGGTCCTACAAACAAATTTGCATATTCAAACAATTTATTTGCATTTTGTTTACTGAAAAAAAACACTAATTTTTTCAAACAAATAATTTAACTGAATCAAACAAAAAGTTTACTGAAATTCAAAATCAAAAAAAAAAAAAAGTTTTTGCACAAGCAATGACGCGCACACAAGTAAGCACTGTATGAGAAGGTGACGGCAAAGCAGAGCCGCCGACTGGCTTTGAAACACATTTTTTTGTTGGAATAATTTTTGAACGAAGTCTTATTTATACACACAACACAATGTTTTTCTTTATCACTCTCTGTTACTGTATCCTTTCCTTTGCTAAAGAAGAAATGTAACCAAAAACGGCAGCAGACCGACTCGATATGTTTTTCGTCATCATTCTATTTTTGTATTTGATGTATTTAACCAAACAGTTTTAAAAAATTGAATACGGGATTTTGTTTCTTATAATGTCGTGTCTGCTATTGTTTTTCTTATAGTTGCACTTTTTTAAAGCGTCCAAAAATAGACTGTGTGTGTTTTTTGTTGTTGTTCTTATATTTCACATAAAGAAGTGTTGCTTACGATCAAATAAAAAAATGCAAAAAGACGACAACATTAAAGAGCGTTAAATATTTCATACAAAATTATGAAAACTTGACACCAATAACGCGTTTATTTTATTTTTGAAGAGTTGTCCACATTTTTGTTGGTTAAATAAAAATCAAACAAAAATATTGATTGAATCAGTAAAAATATTTATAGAAATTAAAAAAATTTTCAAACAAGCGGTTGTTTGAAAATAATTCGGCAATAATTTTTTCTGTGTACCTCGGCTCCCTCATCAAAAGAAATAATGATGCCAGCATCGAAATAAGGAAAAGTATCGTGCTAACAAACAGATGCTACTTTGGGCTAAGCAGACAGTTTAAGAACAGATCTTTCTCTTGACGAACTAAAATAACATTATACAACACGCTTATTTCACCCGGGCTTCTTTATGGCACTGAAATAGGTAACTTGCGTAGGCAGACATAGCGGTGTTGCATGTTTTTGAGAGAAAAATCCTTCGCATAATCTATGTGTCGATCTGTGTTAACGAGGAGTATAAGCTTCGAACGCACTGTGAGCTGTAGGCAATATATTCCGACATGAACTGAGTTAGGCCCGCCAAAATACAGCGATGGATGAAAAATACCTCGGAAAGCGCAGACGGGGAAGAACGAGGTTCTGACGGAAGGTTCAAATTCTTGACGACATGTTTAAAAGTTACATGTGTTTTCAATTTTCAACCTAAACCTTCTCTTCTACTTAAGCTACGGTCAGACTTATCAAATATTTGACGAAAAAAACGGGACCAACAACCAAACTAAAAAATCATTTCGCTTAATATCAATATATATTTTGATTAAAATACCACATCTTACAAAATACTGTTTTTTGCTATGTCTAGTAGTATAATTAGTTTATTTTGTAATATTCAGACCATTTTAAATCTCACTAACTGTTAACATAAGTAGGGGTTACGCTTATTTGATCAAATATTTAATAAGTGTGACCGTAGCTTTAGTTGCATTATTTTGTTTTAAACATTTCGTTAAGTTTGCTGCTGTTTGCTGCCGGTGGTTGAGTTGGTCACCTTGAGGTTATTTAATTTTCTCGAGCTTCATCTTTTCCCGTACTCATAAAGTTGAATGTATAAGAATTTTTAATAAGCGTTACAAAATAAATAAAATAAACTTTTTTTCGCCATTTATACTAAAAATATTTATTTTTTCCAAGATAGAATAAATACAACAACGACAAAATCCAACAAATTCAATTCAATGATGATACTGATGATGGGGATGATAATGAAAATGCTGCTGATGATGATGGTGATGATGCTGTTATTGCACAGCCACAGCATCTCAAGTAAACTATTTAAGCAGTTTAATCTCAAACATCGGTAAATTTATAACTTCCTGCTATTTTTCCAATTTCTAACGAATTTCTTAATACAAATGAAAATAAAAAACAGTTGTTGAAATACGAACTGAAGAGTATTAGAAAAGAAACACAAATATACATTTACATAGATAGTGGGACAGATAAGATGGCTGGCTGGTTTATTGGATAGACGGAAAGAAAAAGGGGAAAATAATTTTGAAAATTGTATGCATTAAAATGAATTTAGCAGAGATCTGACCAGAAAATAGAAAAATTTAAGTGCACTTTTTTTCATTTGTTTTGAATCAGTGTTCGACAATAAACATCTTATATTGTTCTTTAGTGTTCGGTACGGTAGAAATATGGAAAACACAAACGCTTGTAGTGTTTGTGTAGTAAATAGAGTTTTTCTATTCCGGACTTTTTCATTTCCCGGGATAGCGGGATTTATTTTTCATTTTCCCCGGATCCCGGGAATTCCCGCTCAATTCAAATTGATGCCAAATATTATTTAATTTAATTTTTTTGAACAAATAACCTTTCCTGAGATCAATTAAATAAATTTATAAATGCATTCAACTTTTTTATTTCTGTGGCAAAAATGAAAAAGTTTTAAATGGCACCTTAAGATCTTCATGTTCAAAAGTACACATGGGCAAAATTTTAATTATTTTGTAGGATTTTTGAGAAAGTTATAGCCAAATTACTTTTTAGTTATCTTTTTTCAATGTGCTATAACATTTGGAATAATAAAAACTTCCGATCTGTGACATTAGGAATGTTTAGGAATAAAAACTTAAAAAACTATAACCGCAAAAAATTACTGCCTGTTCATCAATTTCGAACGTTAAGGTTGGCATAGAAAATTCATATAAAAAAAACTCAGTTTTAAAAATATTTTGCATATAAAATTCTATGCGAACGCATAGTTAATTTAAAGCCAATTTAAAAATGTCAAGGCCCGGAATTTCGAAAATCCGTTTTACATACATTGCACGAACTTTTGGTCTTAGAAGATCCCTAGTGAAATTTGATGCAGAAAATATTCGTAGAACATTTTAACTTTTTAACTTTAACTTTTTAACTTTAGTTTAAAAAAAGGACAAAAATGACCCCTCAATTTGAGTGTTAGAGGGTTAATATATGCGAAGAAAAGAATCGCCATACGTTTCTACTGAAGACATATATTTTTTATATATATTATATTTTTTTAGAATTATACCAAACGCCTTTCAAAAAATTCAAAAACTTTAGGGGCCCATATTTGTGGAACCCGAGCTAACTTTTCAAAACGCTTTGGCAGATTTGCTCTACTAGTGATCTACTTTCATTTTGCGTTGCAAGTATTGAGGCTGGTTTTTTTTTTTGTTGCACAGTGTAATTTTTATTTCTTCCATTTAAATTCTACCAGTAGTTTTGCCAATTTACAATGTTGCATATTATGCAAACTATTAATTAGGTCTTTTAGCGTTTATCAAATTATATTTTGTAGATAGGGCCGTTTGTTTCTAACCCTTTACGTAAAATCCAAAAAAAAAACACCCTTTAATCAAAAGGTTGCAATAAAAAACACAAAGTAGTGAAATAGACCAGATTATCCAGCGGGAACCGAAACCGCACTGACAGAAAATTACTAGAGTTTAAAATCTCTCAAAACAAAAACAAAGAAATTCTCTCTCTAAAGCTGAAGGTCCACACCATGCGTTCATGCGTAGATGCGTATGATACTTTGTGTGCATTCGATGCGTTTCTAAATGCAAGTTACATGCAATGCGTTTTATGCACCATATTGTTTTTTTTTATCGGCTGTTGTGAGAACATTTTTATTAAATAAAAACAATTTTGGCAAAAATGGAGAGTGTTATTGATATTTTAATAGAATTTCTTTTAAAGAATTCAAAGAGGAGAAAGCTTTTATTATACAAATATTCGTGATTTTCCACGGTATCAATAACTTTCCAGTTTATGGCATTTGTTAAAAAGAAAAATTAACACAACAAAGATGACACTCAGAACATAAAAGTAATCGATAACTAGAATGGAAAATTTTGTTCGTGGTAAAATTGTGCTAAAAATTAATTTTAATTTTTTTTCTTCTTTAAAGTTTATGCAATCTTTGTTACGAAAACATTTTCTTTTATTAAAAACCTTTTTTAATGCAAAAAAATAGTAAAAAGTAATCCACCACACAAACATATTTATCGATAACATTGAAAATAAAATATGATTTGTCATCCATGGCCATCAATAACAGCTGACTTTTATTCACCACACATGCGACGGATACAAAAGTAGAAAGTAAACCTACTTTGATGCGTTCATACGTCTATGCATTCTATGCATTTTGGTGTGTAACTTGTCATATGCAATTACACTGATTCAACTTTTTTGTCAAATGCATAAAAAGGTCAGACGCATAAACGCATGGTGTGGACCTTCAGCTTAAATTCCATACGTATGAAGTTACCAGTGTTACCAGTTTTGGGAATCTTTTTTTTTGTAATTGGGGTTAAAAATTTCGTGAAAATCCCCAGGAGATATTTTGGGGAAAAGCACTTTTTTCGCTGGAGACTTTTTGGGATAATATATTATTATATATTCTATTTTGCAATTGAAAGACCGATTTGGTCAAGATGTGGGTACAAATTTTAGTCTTTTTTGCGGCTTAAAACTTTTTCAAGAACTTGTTGAAATAGTTTTAAATATGCTTTTTGTACCAACTAGCGTAACTTTTGTTGAACTGTAATGAATACAACCAAAATCAATATTTGCAACAGAATGCAATATGGGTAATTCGATAGATTGCATCAAAAATGCAATAACATTTTAAACAACAAATATTTTTACCGTCTTTTAACCCCTTAATTATAGCACTAAGAAAACACTGTTTTCTATGCTAAAGTTTATGGAGGGCGCGATTCTAGGTCAAAGATAATGGCAAAAAAATTAAAGGTTCGAACGTGAAAAAAATAGAAGTAGTTTTTGCGGCCATGTATAAAAAAGCGTAATTCAGCTAAACCTGGCACAATTTTTTAGTCAAACTACTTTCAGAGTTTTACGTAGCAATGTAACATTGAAATGTCTATGGTTTGATTTCAAAATCTTCTGTATTTTTTTTAAGTCACAATCTGTGTCGATACGTGACATTTCGAACGTTAACTTTTTCCATAATAATTGAACGGAATAATGATTAAAACAAAATAAAAATTTACCGTTAATCCGAATAACATATTTCACTTCGACCTCTTCCTTAGATTATAGACCATGTAAAACATTTTTTTGGAATAATTTTTATCAAAAATCACCTCTTTAAAGGAAGATAATATTAAAGAAAACATACAATAAAACATTCTCACAAATAAGAAACTACGTTTGTACAACTTTGCAGTCTGTTTGTTCGTCTTAGTGAACGAAAGTGGACGCTCGAGAAAGGACGCTTGGAACCGCATAAACAAAGACAGGCAAGCTTATGGCCTACTTTTCCATCTAAGCGCAGCAAAATCATGAAACAAAGAAAACAAGATAGCGAATTACGCAGGTCCGTTAAGTTTTCACTCTCATTTTGAAGTAATTTTTACGTCACTGTAGTAAAGAGATTTAAATGTAAACATACATTCAGCATACTACATATACGTGTTTGTGTGATCATTTACTACTATGACGTAGATGCGCAGAAAAATAATGTTTTTATACCCTCCACCACAACAAGTTGTGAAGAGGGAAAAAGTTTGTCATTCCGCGTGAAACTTTTTTACTATTCATCTCAGACACCATAAAGTATATATATTCTGGCTCCTTGAGTAATTCTAAGTCGATTTAGCCCTGTCCGTCTGTCTTTCCGTCTGACCGTCTGTTGAAAACACGCTCACTTTCGAAAAACTCAAAAGAAATTAACAAACTTGGTGTCAAATTGCTTGTAGTTATCCTAAGCAGTTTGGGATTGCAATCCAGCAAAATCAGTTCAGTAGGATCAGAGCTATGAATCAAAATTTGGAACCACCACCCTAAAAAAAATGAATAATTTTGTTATAAAAACTAACATAAATTGTGGAGCAATGCACGGAATGATATAAGATTTTGTAAAAAAAACGTTTTATTCGACTGGAAATCACACTGTAAAATTTCGTGAAAATGGGTCCATAATTTACCTTAGGCCTCATGTAAAACCTACTCTCGGAAAACAGTTTAGTATGCCTAAAACCGTAATTAATAATGCTATCATGATAAAATTTGGCACGTCACAATTTTATAGGACTAGAAGAAATGACACCGTACAATTTCGTGAAGATCGGTTCATAATTTACTCTAGGCCCCATATAAACCCTACTCCCGGAAAACAGTTTAGTACGCCTAAAACCGTAGCAGATATTGCTGTAAAATTTCTTCCAACTTAGTGTCATATGGCCAGAAACAATTTTATGAATTTTGTGATATACTGTCCATAATTTACCTTAGATCCCATATTTAGCAGCCTTCTGAAATTCACTGTAAACGCTAAAACTAATTTCACCGCTGTTTTGAAATTAATTGAAATTTATGTTTTTAATACCAGAAATCACTCTGCAGAATTTAAGGATGATAAGTTCATAACTTACCATGGCTCAAATATAAATTCCCCTCCTGAAAACCATTTCAGATCGGCTTAAACTGTTACGAATCATAATAATCAACTCAAGCTAGTTAAAATTGCTATAAAAAAAGCATAAAACTTTCTGATTGCCGGTCAATAATTGAATATATGTCTAAACCGCAACCAATTTTAATGCTGATGTCAGTTTTTATAAAGATAAATTAATAATAAATAGATATCATATAGATCCTATAGTTAGGTCATATAGATATAGATCGGTGGAGGGTATAAAATATTTGGCACAGCCGAATATCGCACTCTAACTTGTTTTAATTCAAACGCACTATCTTATTTTCTTTGTTTCATGGACAAAAATCAACATATTTAACCGCTGCGTGAAATCTATTCCGTTTTACGGCTCACAGTGGCGCCATTTGAGTTTTTTCGTTGCAAAAATCATATCTTTTGAACCGAATAAGATAATTGAACAGTTTAAACAGCATATGATAGATAACTGTTCAGCCTATGAAATGAGCGTTTGGAAAGGGTGAAACGCTCTTTAGGGGCCTACTTATGGGTTATCAAAGCTAAAATTAGTAGAAAAATCAATTTTATGGTAACTAAAAAAAATTATTTTTACATTTTTAGATTGTTTTTATTTTTTTTCTTTAGGGTTTTATGTTTTAAATTATTACCCAACAAATTAAAAAAAAATTATTTTTTTTTTAAATTTATTTTTTCAATTTTCTGTAAAATATTCATCACAGTTCGTAAGAGAAGGTATATCTAAAAGACTAACCATTTCTAAACTATAATTATTTTCTAACTCTATTCTTGACTTCACATGCCGCAGGGAAGAAATAAGTGGATCGGAAGATGCTGCCAACATGTTGAAGAGGGCCTCATTTTGCCTTACCCTTGATGCTTTGAATGTGTTCTGCAATCTATTTTTTTATAAAATTTGTTAAGAGACTACTGTGCTTCTTCAGAAAGCTCTCCAATTGGCAAAGACTGGTACTAAATTATATCTTTGCCATGCGCCAATATTTTATGGACGGTCGGGGTCAACTTCTTCTGTGGATACATTTCTGCTTAAAGAGATGCAGTTTTCGACGCATATTCTCCATGTTTAGGCTGAATAATGCAATTTTGGTATTATGCACGTGTCCAAATAAGATTTGTGGCTACCTGTAGGGACCATAAGTCAATATTGTTCTTGACCATTTGTACGCCAAAGTATTGTTTAAGTGAGGTACGTACCTGCTAATTTCAATGAGTAGTTTTTTTCAAACTATTAGATCAAACTACTGTCAGTCAAAACATATAAGGGATGGACGCCATACAATTTCTGCAACCATGACTTTTTAATCTTTTTAACCTCTAGAAGCCAAACGGGCACGTACGGGCAGATAAAAACTTTTGAATTATGCAAAGAAATAATCAAAGAACAGGTTTTGCAAATATGGCAAATATAGAAAAATATAGATTTTTTTTATTTTCCGCCAAAGTTAAAAAATAGTTAAAAAACCAGGGACCGTAACGGTTATAAGTGATATCAAAAAAGTTATTTTTTAACAGTTATTTTAAGAATTAAAAAAAAAACTCAATCTTTAACAGTTATTTTTCAACGTAAAAATATATGGTCGAATAAACTCTTAAAAATGGAGTTTTATTTTGCCATCAAAAAATAAAACTCATTTAGGAGTTTTATTTTTTCTGTCTAAAATAAAACTCATTTTTGGAGTTTTATTTTTTCCGTCTAAAATAAAACTCATTTTAGGAGTTTTATTTTTTCCGTCTGAAGTAGAACTCATTTTAGGAGTTTTATTTTTTCCGTCTAAAATAAAAATCATTTTAGGAGTTTTATTTTTCCGTCTCGTTTGAGTTTTATTTTTTCCGTCAGAAACATTTTTGCATATTAATACAATTTATTTTGCACTAAGTTCATTGCAAAAATCTGATTTTTTTCTGGCAACTTTTGTTTCTTTTTTGAATTTAGTTATGTTTTACTCAAAGTGAAATAAGTACAAGGTATGTTTGTTAACTGCGGAGAGTTGTCATATACGCTTGTTGTAATATTATGGGTTTTAAAATTGAGAACAAATTTTATAATGACTATTCCTTGTATTTATTCTGCCATGGTTTTAATTATGATGCAGTAAGGGGGTGGGCTCACAAGGCCAGCTGTTTGCAGTGTTTTTCTTCGTGGTGTGTCGTTTGGTTTATGAGGGCGAAATGAGTTTTATTTAAGACGAAAAAATACTCGTAAAATGAGTTTTATTTTATACGGAAAAAATAAAAGTCCTCAAATGAGTTTTACTTTAGACGGATAAAATAAAACTCCACAGATAAGTTTTATTTTAGACGGAAAAAATAAAACTCCTGAAATGAGTTTTATTTTAGACGGATAAAATAAAACTCCACAGATAAGTTTTATTTTAGACGGAAAAAATAAAACTCCTGAAATGAGTTTTATTTTAGACGGAAAAAATAAAACTCCTCAGATAAGTTTTATTTTAGACGAAAAAATAAAACTCCTAAAATGAGTTTTATTTTTGATGGAAAAAATAAAACTCCTAAAATGAGTTTTATTTTTGACGAAAAACATAAAACTCTTTTTTTTAAGATCACTACAGATTCTGAAAGAGCTCGTCAGTTCGAATCTATTGGTATATGACACTATAAGTCTCCGTTGGCGCTAACATGAAGAGTTTTTATGTTAAAATTTTCCGGATAACTGTTATTTACGGTCCCTGAAAAAAACGGATAGTTTTTAAATAGTGATTTACCAGGAGAAACACAAAGCAAACAGTTAATTTTTTTTATCATTATACATTTAATAAATACATCAATCAATACAAACAAAAAATAAGGCGATTCGTTACCTATTTTTCGTGATATTACACCTGAAATCGCAACAAATTGACTAAAAATTGTGTGTTTTTTTGAAAACCGAAAGTCGGTCAACTTTGAACGGTTATATCTTCTAAACTAAAAATGTGATATTATTAAGAGTGGCATATTTGAAAACGTTGAAAAGTTTCCTATAACATGGGTTTATTCAAAACTTCGTCGGCGCATATGAAACTTTTGATTTTTGCAACCTCGTTTGCTCTACGGGCGCCACTGTGCGGCTGCGAGTCTTGGAACTCAAATCAATGCGATATCAATTTCTTGAACCGTTGCCTGCGTCGCATACTAAAAATTTTCTGACCGGACAAACGGACCAACACCAGTTAAGTATAAAATCTGAAAAAAATGGCGGTGGATTGCGCATGGATTGCGTATGAAGACCTAGACATCGAAGCAGCAAAAGTCAACAAAACGTGAAACGAGCTTCTTTACTCCTCAATGGAGCATAGGGCTTCAACATGTTGATTTCTCCAACGTAATCTGTCTCTAGCTTCAACTGCAGCATCGTCCCACGTGAAACCATATCGTTCAAGTTCGTTTTTCAATGATCGTCTCCATGTGTTGTTTGGACGGCCACGTTTTCTAGAACCTTGGGGATTCCATTTTAGTGCCATTTTTGTTATATTTGTGACATCTTTTCTCAGAGTGTGGCCTATCCACCTCCATTTTCTTCTTTTTATTTGTTTGCCAATTTCTTCTTCGTTCGCTAGTTGCCAAAGATCTTGGTTGCGTATAGTGGCTGGCCAAAATATTTTATGAATAATACGAAGACATTTATTTAAACACACTTGAAGTTTCCTGGTCGTGCCTATGGATACCAACCAGGTTTCACAACCATAAAGTAAAATGGATTTGACACACGCTTTGAATATCCTCAGTTTGGTGTTCTTAGATATTTGTGTTGAGCGCCAGACCGCGTTTAGTCTACCGAATGCTGCTCTTGCTCGGTTGATTCGATTGGCTACGTCGTCTTTTGTTCCGCCTGATGTTGTTATTATGCTACCTAAGTAACAGAATTTGTTGACGTATTCGATGCGTTGGTTGTTCAATAAAATATGATGTGAGCTATTGTTGTTTATTCTCATAGCCTTTGTTTTCGCGACGTTGATTTCTAGGCCAACTTTCTTTGCGAATTCTTGGAGGTGGTCTAACTTTGATTGCATATCACTGATCTTATGTGATAACAAACATATATCATCCGCAAAGTCAAGATCTTCAAGATGACTGCTAAATGTCCAAGTTATCCCTCTCTTGATGGAACACACTTCTCTCATTATTTCGTCCAGTACTATAGTAAAGAGTAGTGGCGAAAGTGGGCAACAGAGGGCTAAAGATCGTAGCAGCAGATAAACAAGAACAGAAGGAATTGATATAAAAATTTATATAAGTGAGTTTAAACGTTAATTTTTCGATCACTTTTTTTAATTTATCACAACTCTGAAAAAAATTTTCAGTTAAGGTAATTTTTAGCAGAACCAATTTTCCCTACTTCTTTTAGTTTTAAATAAATTCCATGTTATAAAAATATTGGAAACATTTTGGGAATACATATGTACATATAACCGTTTCTTTTAAATTTTTTCTCAGCTTCCCTTCTGTTAATTGCTCTATAACAAACAATTTGTTTATATTTAACACAAAAATATAAAAAAAAAATTATTTTTCATATTGTTACTTTTAAATGAAGGAAATTATTATATTTATTTTAGGTGGTTAGCCCAGAGGCAGTCATCTTAATTTACAGCTTTCAACAGGGTCATTTTTATGATTATTTCTACGAGCATCCTAGACAGAGAAAACGATTCGGTGTGCTGTTGCAAGATGATGAAGATGTTTTTATTTTGTAATAAAAAAACATACATATGTATGTATGCATGTATGTATGTGCATACAGATACATAAATGTGTATGTATGTCACTATGTAAATGTAACATATTTTTTTCCACATCGAAGCATGTTGCAAAAGTGTAAAACTATGTAGTAAGTGTGAACGAGCATGTCTGTGTGTCTGTCTTTAGCACTAAAAGTGGGTGTTAAAGCAAGAACCAGAAGTTAAAAACTTTGTTCGACTAACAACTTTTATCTTTTTCTCTTTTTAATTTTTGTATCTTCTTTGCAGCTATTTTACATTTTTACATGTTAAAAATTCACATCTACAGCACAAACAAATGCGTGGTGGCCTGTATCGGCTTGGGCGTTTAGCCCCAAAGACTGACAAATGAATTTACTAATAGATATTTTAATTTACTTCAGTTGGTTGTGTAACATTAAAAACTCTTTCATGGGTATCTGAGCATCTGCAACATTATTGCACGACGCTTTAAACTTAACCTCTCTAGTTAAAGAGGACTGTTTTGTTTTCTTTTAACTGACTGACTGACTGCCGGCACTTCTGTTCATGTTGTTCTTGTTTTTGTGTTGCTCATTATGGGTTAAAGAGTTTTTCCATTAAGCAATTTCAATTTACGAGACGGCAAAAGACAGAAATAAAAGAAGACAAAGTACAACTACGAGGCAAATGTTAAATAGTCTTGCAGTTTATCAGTTAATTAAACAGAATTTACTGGGCAAATATTTTATGCTGGAAATGGCAGTTAAATAAAAAGAAAATTTTAATGGACTTGTGTTCCCTAATATGTAGTTGGAAATTGTGGCAAAGTTAAGTGGGAGAGTTTTAATTGAAAGTAGTTAGAATTATAATTTCAGAAATGCAAAAAAGATTTTATTAAGAAGAAATTGCAACGAAAGGAAACGGAAAAATAATTTCATGTTAATCTTTAGTATATACATATGAACCGATTTAACAGAATTAGAAAATTAAAATTCTAACTCACATGAATGGAGTTAGAGCAGACTGGGACTTCAGTTAGAGAAGAATTGGAGTTAGAGTAGAATTAGAGTAGAGTTAGAGTATAGTTACAGTAGAACTAGAATAGAGTTAGAGTAGAGTAGAGTTAGAGTAGAGTTAGTGTAGAGTTAGAGTAGAGTTAAAGTATAGTTAGAGTAGAGTTAGAGTAGAGTTAGAGTAGAGTTAGAGCAGAGTTAGAGTAGAGTTAGAGTAGAGTTAGAGTAGAGTTAAAGTAGAGTAAGAATAGAGTTAGAGTAGAATTAGAGTAGAGTTAGAGTAGAGTTAGAGTAGAGTTAGAGTTGAGTTCGAGTAGACTTAGAGTAGAGTTAGAGTAGAGTAGAGTAAGAGTAGAGTTAGAGTAGAGTTAGAGTAGAGTTACAGTAGAGTTAGAGTAGAGTTAGAGTAGAGTTATAGTAGAGTTAGAGTAGAGTTAGAGTAGAGTTAGAGTTAGAGTAGAGTTAGAGTAGAGTTAGAGTAGAGTTAGAGTAGAGTTAGAGTAGAGTTAGAGTAGAGTTAGAGTAGAGTTAGAGTAGAGTTAGAGTAGAGTTAGAGTAGAGTTAGAGTAGAGTTAGAGTAGAGTTAGAGTAGAGTTAGAGTAGAGTTAGAGTAGAGTTAGAGTAGAGTTAGAGTAGAGTTAGAGTAGAGTTAGAGTAGAGTTAGAGTAGAGTTAGAGTAGAGTTAGAGTAGAGTTAGAGTAGAGTTAGAGTAGAGTTAGAGCAGAGTTAGAGTAGAGTTAGAGTAGAGTTAGAGTAGAGTTAGAGTAGAGTTAGAGTAGAGTTAGAGTTAGAGTAGAGTTAGAGTAGAGTTAGAGTAGAGTTAGAGTAGAGTTAGAGTAGAGTTAGAGTAGAGTTAGAGTAGAGTTAGAGTAGAGTTAGAGTAGAGTTAGAGTAGAGTTAGAGTAGAGTTAGAGTAGAGTTAGAGTAGAGATAGAGTAGAGTTAGAGTAGAGTTAGAGTAGAGTTAGAGTAGAGTTAGAGTAGAGTTAGAGTAGAGTTAGAGTAGAGTTAGAGTAGAGTTAGAGTAGAGTTAAGGTAGAGTTAGAGTAGAGTTAGAGCAGAGTTAGAGTAGAGTTAGAGTAGAGTTAGAGTAGAGTTAGAGTAGAGTTAGAGTAGAGTTAGAGTAGAGTTAGAGTAGAGTTAGAGTAGAGTTAGAGTAGAGTTAGGGTAGAGTTAGAGTAGAGGTAGAGTAGAGTTAGAGTTAGAGTAGAGTTAGAGTAGAGTTAGAGTAGAGTTAGAGTAGAGTTAGAGTAGAGTTAGAGTAGAGTTAGAGTAGAGTTAGAGTAGAGTTAGAGTAGAGTTAGAGTAGAGTTAGAGTAGAGTTAGAGTAGAGTTAGAGTAGAGTTAGAGTAGAGTTAGAGTAGAGTTAGAGTAGAGAAGAGTTAGAGTAGAGTTAGAGTAGAGTTAGAGTAGAGTTACAGTAGAATTAGAGTAGAGTAAGAGTAGAGTTAGAGTAGAGTTAGAGTAGAGTTACAGTAGAGTTAGAGTAGAGTTACAGTAGAATTAGAGTAGAGTTAGAGAAAAGTTTAAGAAGATTAAGAGTATATTCCTAGTCATAGTTTCCAAGAAGGAGGAAGGGAAGCATTTCCAGGAAGGGAGGCATTTACAGAGACTTTAAAAATACTGCAAACAAGCAAAATGCAAATTAATAAATTTATTTAAATACCTCCTTTATTCAAAATTTATTATCTGGCCACTCTAACTAGTAATAAAGATATTTCCAAGTTAAATTCATCTTGTAACAATTACAAAACTACAATTACATGATGGGAATATCTTCAGGGTCATATTAAGTTATTATTAGAAAAGTAACAAATATTTAACAAGAATACAATTATAATCTCTAGTTAAAAAAAATAGAAAAGATAAAATAAATAACTAAAGAAGGTACTCAAGTGTAAAATTAATTTCCAGAGAATTTTTTAAAATGAAAGTTAAAAAATCAACAATAACAACCGCAAAAAAGCTTCCACCACTCTGTGATGTTTAAAAACGAGCATTTGGAATGATGTTGAAATAAATAAAAAAAAAAAGAATAAATTTATGATTGTAAAAACCATTAGAACAATCATTGCTTTTTTATTTTTCCTTGAACATTATGAAAATACTAAGATGGGGAGATACATATTTCATCATCTTTTAGTTTTCTACTCTTTTGAAAAAATTATTATGAAAAAAAATTGTAAGTTAAACGACATAGCAGACAGGCTGTTTCTTTAAATAATAGGAAAGCATGGCTGGCACTAGAATATGACAAGAAGGGCAAGGGCGACTCAAACAAATTGTTATAGAAATTGAGACATATGTTCGCCCAGTCGCCAGACCACCCTCGGTGGATTCTTAACAAGGACCAACCCGATTGAAAATGGTAAGACTATGTTTTCCCGGCAAAGAAAAACATTGAGGAAACTTAGTAATAACGGGTTATATATTTTTTGGTTTCAAATTTGAAGTTTAATAAAACACATAAAACTATGAATTCGAGGAAATTTAAATTTCGTTATAGTGCTTGGTTCTTGCTATTACGCTATTAGATTGGTTGCAGCAGCCGATGCACACTTCGGGAGGTATCTCGGAGATTTCATGACAAAAAAGACTCTAACGTCGTCAAACCACATGATATTGGTGGCCGATTGACTTCGCCAAAAAGTCAAATTACGCCTCCTGAAAAGATCCCATGCAAGAAATTCAAAATCGATCGTGTTGTGTGGCTCATGGCACCGTCTTGTTGGAAACACATTTCGTCCAATTCATAATCTTTATTTGTAGGCCAAGAAATTACTTTATCACTGGGCCATAGCGCTCCTAGTTGACGGTAACGGGCCACACGTCGCCAAAAAGTCAAATTACGCCTCCCGAAAAGATCCCATGCAAAAAATTCAAAATCGATCGTGTTGATCGTGTCTTGTTGGAACCACATTTTGTCCAGTTCATAATCTTTATTTGTAGGCCAAGAAATTACTTTATCACAGGGCCATAGCGCTCCTAGTTGACGGTAACGGTCTACACGTTGCGATAATGCACAGGCCTGACCACATCTGTAACGCTTTCAGTCTCTTCAAATTTCTTTATAATCTGACTATTATGACTATTATGACTACATAAGTTTACTACCACTTTTGTACTTAGTTTTAAACCTTTTACGCGCCCTTTGATTGTTAAGCGATCTGTATTCGTAAATATTAAACCTTTCACTAAATAAAAGACACATCGAATGGCAGATATTTAACAGCTAATAGCCTTGCCAGACCGACGATTTTGATATAACTAAAGATAGCCAGTTATGGGCTCGTGCATAATGTTATTCATCTACTGAGTTTGATCTTTAATGCAGTACGTTATTTTCTAATTTTAATGCATAATTCAGAAAACTTTTAATTTAGTATACAGAGAAAGTATGGGTCAAGGTTTTATAATTTTTTCCGAGCATATTAGAAATTTAAAAAAGGGTTATGTACTTTTTTTAAAAAAGAAACGTTTTGTAAATCTTTTTTTTTACATTTCAACCAGATAGTGTTTTTGCAACTGCTTTCATTCTTATTATACCTATACATATGAATGTGCGACTTTCATATTGAAAAGATACATATATGCGATTTGTATATAAATGCGATAGTTTTTTTTCCTGTGTACCACAACTTCATTTTCTATCATCTTCTTGGGCGAAAAACGAGCCACAGGAAAAAACAAAAATAATGCCAGACAGTCTACCTACGTAAGTGCAATTTAATATTCATATTAACATTGTAAAACAACAAAAATACATAATGAAGCAATTGTCGACTTCTCCGACGACAAAGATGTAAAAGAATCTCAACAAACTAGGCCAAATTACAGATAACGTACTGCCTGCAACGCCATGAAAAAAAAACAAACAAATAAACCAAACCAACCACCCAGCCAAGTAACCAACTTAATCCTGCAACAAAAAAAATAGTCAACTTAACACACGTTGTCTATTTAAAAGTGTTGCATTGCCATCCACTTGAAACTCAAATCACATGCAAAAACAAGAAGTAAAAAACTTATTTCTGGAGGTTGAGCAACTCTATAGTGAGAAAGAGTACAAAATTGAAATACTCTTCAGTGAAAATATTTTCTAGTTTTTTTTTTTTTTTTTTTTTTTTTTTTTTTTTTTTTTTGTTTCTTACCATTCTGCTTTGGAAATTGTTTATTACAGAAGCATTAACTGAGTTTTAGTGAAGTTTTACTTACGACAATTTAGAGGATGAAACAAAAAGTTGAAAAAACAGAAAGAATTCGATTGGAATTGGAATTGAAATCGAACAAATTTTTCACATTATCCTGTATTTTAAGTTTATAAAAATAGTTCCTTTTATATACCTCCTACTTGGAGGACCACCTAAATGCACCAGTACTACTTTTGTAATCAGAAAAAGCTACGTTCACTTAAAAGAAACAAATAATGTTGAATCTTCATCGGTTTCAATTTCACGTGATTTCGAACTCGAGAATATGGCTGAGTATGTCTTTTGTTGACAATTCGATTTCATTTCTGGCTCTTTGACCTTTTGAACATATCATTAACGTTTCTAAAGCATTTCGTAAATTTTTTGACTTTGTTATTCCTAAAAAAATTAAATTATTACACTTAACGGCTTAAATTAAATAAATAAACCTCTAAATATACTCCAACTCTACTCTAACTCTACTCTTACTCTACTCTAACTGTACTCTAACTCAACACTTACTCTACTCTAACTCTACTCTAACTCTACTCTAACTCTACTCTAACTCTACTCTAACTCTACTCTAACTCTACTCTAACTCTACTCTAACTCTACTCTAACTCTACTCTATCTCTACTCTAACTCTACTCTAACTCTAACTCTACTCTAACTCTGCTCTTACTCAACTCTAACTATACTCTAACTCTACTTTAACTTTATTCTAACTCTACTCTTCTCTACACCATCTTAGCTCTAACTCTACTCTAGCTCTACTCTTACTATACTCTAACTGAACTCTTACCCTGCTCCAACTCTTATTTTATTTATTTGTCAATGCACTAACTTTTTTTTTGAATAGAACGTTGCGACAGCGCAAAACAACTAGTAGGCCCCCAATAACACTAATCTACTCTAGCTTTGTTCAAACTCTAGTCTACTTAAACTATGCTCTTGCTCTTTTCTGACTCTAGCCTAACTCTACTCTGGTTCTTATCTAAAGGGCACCATGCTCTGAATAAAATACTCATAAAAAAGGAATAAAGAGGCCTTCTTAAATGCTTTTTTTTAGACATAAGGACTCCCAGTCATTGAAGACCAAGGCCTTGCCCTCTCGCATCTACTTTATAAATTATAAAGTGCCTTATCTTAGGTTGGAAATTTATATTTTATAAAAAAAAAAACAATCTAAAAGATATTTTTAAACAAAACAGAGTGGAATGAGCAAAATTGCATTGAGAATTCGTTTATAGACCTTTATAAAGGCCTGAAAAGCAGAAGCGCTGGCATTTTCCCCGCTGGGAATTCAGATATTACGTCAACAAGCACAATCACACGAGCTTGACATCAAGCATTTTGATAGTGTATAATGCCATTTAGTCTTGTTTTTATGGTTCTACCTTCTCTGTAGAAATCATGAGACTTTTATTAAATTTAAATATTTTCTTTTACTTTAAAAAATTTAGAAAAATCGCAGAGCGTTGGTATTATTTTTCAAAGAAACACAAATTTTAATGCAACTTAAAAAACCAAAATTTTCTTAAAAGGTTGCATAAATAAAGTTATTGTTTTACATACACACACAACAAACAGTATATGAATGTATGTGTGTTTAAAAATAAAATACTCCTACAAATTTTTTAACACATTATTTGAATACGACAAGTACCAGTCAGTGTTTTGTGTAAACACGAGAGTAAAACTACAAACAACTTGGAATGTACATATCTGTACTATCGAAAAACAGTATCTATCGCATCGTTTCTACAATAACAAAAAGAAATAATAGTAATAAACATTTATTGTGTAAAATTCTCACGTGTTTCAATTACAAATTACTTTTAAACACTTTGAACTTGAAAAATGTGTAATTTTTTCTTTGTTATTGTTTAAAGATATGTTGTTGTAGGATTTCTTGCCAGTTTGTTTAAATAAATGTTACTTAAAGATTGTTCTGTTGTTGTTGCAGTTGTACAACAACGAACGAGTGTTATTTCTTTCGGATTATGCATGTTAATTTAACTTGACAATTGACATTTTATGTCATTCAATTGTAAAAACAATACAATTAAATACAACAACTACAACTGCAGACAGTTTACCAGAAACAACAGCAATAAAAAAATTCTCAACTTAAATGCAAATCAAGATTCATAAAACCGATAAATATGACTTTGGATTTTGTTCATTTTTTCGTTTTTTATTTCACTTGAAAGTCACAAGACAAATTAAATTTATTTTCATTTCGCTTTTTTCCCTTTCTAACACAAACATTAAAGTTATAAATACAACTTTGTTGTTTTTAATTTATTTCCAGAAGTACAATTTGAGCCACCTCAACAAACATGCAATCATGACAGCCACAATTTTATTTTTTTAGGAACTTCTACACCTATTATTAGAAGAATTACAAATGATATTTTCTTTATTAAATTATTGAGAAGTGGGGACAGAGATTTCTGAGAAAGAGAGAGAACGGAAAAATAAACAATTGTTTTTGTTGACGGCTCAATTAAATTGCAATTTAAATTTCAAACTGATTTCTCATGACAAGAACCGTCATACAACATAGCCGTCATACAATTACCAGCCAATGAAATTAATAGTGATAACCTTAATTAACTTAATCAACTAATTGCTTATAAATATGCAGAAATCAAGATTTGTGCAAACGATATTAATCAGAAACCTGCAGTAAACCCTTAAACAGAAATCAAAATCCCAAATAGGAAATATTTACTCTTATTCTGCTCTAACTTTAATTTAACTCTAACTCTACTCTTACTCTTCTCCAACTCTACTCTAACTCCACTCTAACAATACTTTAACTCAACTCTAACTCAACTCTAACTTTACTCTAACTCTACTCTAACTCTACTCTAACTCTACTCTAACTCTACTCTAACTCTACTCTTACTCTACTCTAACTCTACTCTTACTCTACTCTAACTCTACTCTTACTCTACTCTAACTCTACTCTAACTCTACTCTAACTCTACTCTTACTCTACTCTACTCTAACTCTACTCTAACTCTACTCTAACTCTACTCTAACTCTACTCTACTCTAACTCTACTCTTACTCTACTCTAACTCTACTCTAACTCTACTCTAACTCTACTCTAACTCTACTCTAACTCTACTCTAACTCTACTCTAACTCTACTCTAACTCTACTCTAACTCTATCCTAACTCTACTCTAACTCTACTCTAACTCTACTCTAACTCTTCTCTAACTCTACTCTAACTCTCCTCTAACTCCACTCTAACTCTCCTCTAACTCTAATCTAACTCTACTCTAACTCTTCTCTAACTCTACTCTAACTCTCCTTTAACTCCACTCTAACTCTCGTCTAGCTCTAATCTAACTCAACTATAACTCTAACTCTACTCTAACTCTACTCTAACTCTACTCCTACTCTACTCTAACTCTACCCTAACTCTACTCTAACTCTACTCTAACTCTACTCTAACTCTACTCTAACTCTACTCTTACTCTACTCTAACTCTACTCTAACTCTACTCTAACTCTACTCTAACTCTACTCTAACTCTACTCTAACTCGTCTCTTACTCTACTCTAACTCTACTCTACTCTAACTTTACTCTAACTCTACTATAACTCTACTCTAACTCTACTCTAACTCTACTCTAACTCTACTCTAACTCTACTCTAAGTCTACTCTAACTCTACTCTAACTCTACTCTAACTCAACTATAACTCTAACTCTACTCTACTCTAACTCTACTCTAACTCAACTCTAACTCTACTCTAACTCTACTCTAACTCTACTATAACTCTACTCTAACTCTACTCTAACTCTACTCTAACTCTACTCTAACTCTACTCTAACTCTACTCTAACTCTACTTTAACTCTACTCTAACTCTACTCTAACTCTACTCTAACTCTAACTCTACTCTAACTCTACTCTAACTCTAACTCTACTCTAACTCTACTCTAACTCTACTCTAACTCTACTCTAACTCTACTCTAACTCTACTCTAACTCTACTCTAACCCTACTCTAACTCTACTATAACTCCACTCTAACTCTACTCTAACTCTACTCTAACTCTACTCTAACTCTACTCTAACTCTACTCTAACTCTACTCTAACTCTACTCTAGCTCTACTCTAACTCTACTCTAACTCTACTCTAACTCTACTCTAACTCTACTCTAACCCTACTCTAACTCTACTCTAACTCTACTCTAACTCTACTCTAACTCTACTCTAACTCTACTCTAGCTCTACTCTAACTCTACTCTAACTTTACTCTAACTCTACTCTAACTCTACTCTAACTCCACTTTAACTCTACTCTAACTCTACTCTAACTCTACTCTAACTCTACTCTAACTCTACTCTAACTCTACTCTAACTCTACTCTAACTCTACTCTAACTCTACTCTAACTCTACTCTAGCTCTACTCTAACTCTACTCTAACTCTACTCTAACTCAACTCTAACTCTGGTCTAACTCTACTCTAAATCTACTTTAACTCTCCTCTAACTCTACTCTAACTCTACTTTAACTTTACTCTAACTCTACTCTAACTCTACTCTAACTCTACTCTAACTCTACTCTAACTCTACTCTAACTCTACTCTAGCTCTACTCTAACTCTAACTCAAACTCTACTCTAACTCCACTCTGAATGTGGAGTTTTGGAAATTTTACTAGACTATAAATTTTGATCTTAATCATTTCCTTAAAACAACTCACTCTTAATGTTTCCTAAACGACTGGAAAATATGACACAATAGAATTTTACAGAAATGCAAAAAAAACTAAAAAATCAAAAAAAAATTATGATCAACCAAGCGTATGCGTGTCTGTAAATTTTTTGTTTAAATCATAAAAATAGCTGGAGCTGCTGCTGATGACAATGCTGACGATGTTTGTTGCATAACAAATTTATTTATTTTTCGGAACAATATTTCGTTAAGGATTTTTTTTTTCGTTTTACGTTTTTTTTAACAAAATTTTATGGCATCTTTTTTACAACTTTAAAGAACGATTGGTGGCGTTGCTGCTTCTGTCTGGGGCGAAGTTGTCAAAGAGAAGATTTGTTCATTCGTCATTTCTGTGCTTTTATTATTGTGTTTTCTTTTTGTAGCTGGTAACTTAATTTTGATTGCAAGCACGCGTTTTTTTTCATAATCATTTAAGTAATCGAGTGATCATCTGAAATAATAAGATTTATTTCTTCTTCATTGGTTTATGTCTGCGTTTTGTTTTTCTGTCTATTTTGTTATGAATAATTTGATGCACTTTTATTTACATTAAAATTATTATTTTAATTGTTGTTTGTAATATTTCTCACATGATTAAAGATCCGGGATTGCACTTTTACATAATAATGAAAAAAACGTGCGAAATAAACTTGTAAGAAATCTATTAATTGGTATTTCTTTTAAAAAAAAATGTGTTTTTTGATTATGAAAAAATTTTATGAAAATATGAAAAAGTGCAATTTTATGAAAATGTTCTTTTAACAGAAAACTTAATTTTTTTTATTTCATTAAAACTTAACAACCCACGCTGGGAAAAACTTGAGAAATTAGCGGACAAAATTCCAAAAAACTAAATGGGTGGATTACGGGTCAATAAATAGCCACATATTACATCTGGACTACAACTTGTGGGGCAATAGCGGATTGCAAAACAACTACAGTTGTGTTCCCAGCTGCCATATTTATATTACCTTTGGCAACTGTCAACCAAAAGGTTTTTATTTCATTGGTGGCTCTAAAGGATTGATTCATCTCTTAAATAGCGCGTAATAGATATCACGTTTACGACGTCCTCTTGGTCTGCGATAAATAGATCTACAGAACTAATCATATTTTATTTAACTGTTTATTCTCTTTGAATCACTTATTTGTTTGTTTTTTTTTTCAATTTGTTATACATATTTATATTTAGAACTGTCAATATAGCATTATCGATAACTTTTTAGCAACGAACGACTGTTGCCAAGGCGAATTCATGTAAACGGTGGTGTCGATAATACAACAAGTGCAACACCAAAGACACAACATTGTATTTCATTTGTTGCATTATTCTGCTTGCTTTCTTCTGTCATTCCTCTCTCTAAGTGCGCATTTAGACAGGGAAAAATCTGGAAGGGAAACATTTTGTTTGGTAGCAAATTACTGGTGGGGAGGAGAGAATGGTTTGTTCGGTACTCGGCGACACGCATTGTTTTAATTTGCGTTGTTGAGATTTACTTTGCTTTTGGAGAAAAAAACAACAATAGTAACAGAATGTTTCCGGCATGAAACCGCGAATGAAAAAACAAGGAAGAATTCCAAATGTTTTCCTTCGAAATGTTTGCTCGTCTAAAGTCTAAAGTCTGTGGATTCGAGTCTAGTGGATTTTTATTTCTTATCTAAGGACAAAAAAAGAAGCGAGATATTACGGTGGAGCTTTCAAAATTACTTTACGAGGAAAAGGAAACAGCGGGCGAGCTCGAGAAAAGCAGTGAAGTAGACGGTGATTAAAATATCGTTTGTAAGGATACACATGGATTTTTAAAACGAAGAATATTTTTTTTAATCCGAAATAGATCTTATATGGTTACGCAACAAACTTTATACATTTTTAATTATAAAATTAAAAAACTTTAAAATGTTAAAGCTTGTTAAGAAAAGACTTTCTACATACAAAGAAAAAAGTCGTGCTAAATTTAAGTTTTTTCTACTTTCAATAACACTACGTGACAGTTTTTTGACAAAATGAAATTTACACCTAATCAAAAATATGTAGTCAGAATTGTCAAAAGTAGAACAGTTTTTGAGATATTCCAAAATAACCGTTATTTGTGTTTTTAAAAAAGATGATGTGACTGAAATGCAAATATCTTCCAAAAATTTTAACCGGATTATGTATTTCTTTCTTTTTAGTGAATGGTTATAAAATTTCTAAAATAACCAGGGTCGTTTGTGAAGATGAGTCAATAAATGGCAGAGTTATAGTGATTTTTTACAATTTTGCTCTTTTCAAGTTATTTTGTTCTACTTTTGACAGTTCTGACCAGTGTTGCCAAAACTTGGTGACCAAAAATGGCTAAATTTACGGAAAAAAATGGCTAAAAATGGGCTAAAAAATGGCTAAAATCTTTTTTAATAAAAACACATTAAAATTTAATAACAAAACAGAAATAATTCATTTAAAGTTGTTTACGATGAAATTGTAAGTTAAGATCAACTTGATAAATAAGAATAAACGTAAATTAATATTTTGATAGATATTTAAAAAATTAAATCATCGATAAATTCGGTAGTGTTCATCTCATAGGAATTAAATAATTTAAACGTAAATCATAATCACGACAATATTTACCCTACCTTTTGAGTCCAGATCTACAATAAAATACAAGTAAGAAAGTATAGTCGGTCAACCCCAACTATAAGTAGGGTATCATATTCAAATTAGAAGCTTTGTACCAAATTTTATCAAATAATCTCCAAAATTGCGACCTGTACTTTTTGCACCAGGTTTAGATGGACAGCCAGCCGGCCGGACAAACATCGTTAATTCGGCTCAGAAAGTGATTCTGAGTCACTCGGTATACGAAAAGGTAAGCTTAGGACCAATATTTTAAGGTGTTGCAAACATCAACACAAGCGCATAGTACCATCTCTACTATTGTGGTGTTGCTATAAATATTTTATTGTTATGGTAAAAATATTTACCTATTTGATAAAATCGAATAAACGGTTGCTAAATGTAACCTATTTCTCAAATTACTTTTAACAATATTTACTTGGCTAAATACCCTCTCTACTTAAGCATTAGACCATGGAAATGAGAGCAACTTTATAGACAATTCTGAAATTTCTAAAAAAATTTTGTTGCCGCCTGCATCTCTTTATTGAAATCCTTGCAACCAGAAAGAAACACCGACGTTTGTGTTGATCCATTTTATAAATTTAATATTGGGATGGTTTTCCTTTTTTTTGAAAGATTTTTCATAATCATAGTTTATAGCGATTTTCAACATTGTAAAAGTTGTGATTTAATTTAAAGGCGTTTTAATTATTAAAAATGTTTATTTTACTTTTATAAATTTTTATAATAAAATTAAAATTATTCTTTAGTATAATTTTTATCGACCTTATCTATAATTATGTTGTTTTTTCTTAGAATTACCAAAATCAGGCTTTCAAGGTCACAGTAAATGAAAAATAAAAGACTATTTATTCATAATTTTACACCTCCGACGTTTCGTTGAGATTTTTTTCAACTTCCTCAGGGATTTAAATTTTATTGAATATATAATCTTTACATTATAATTTTAAATAAATTTGTTTTTAAACAATACAACAAGTACCACATAAAACACAAAAATAAATAATAAAGTAAAATAAAATATATCACAGATGAACTTTCTTTCTTTTGGTATCACAGTTTAAAATTTTAAAAGAAAAACGGCAAAAAATAATTTTATGGCTAATCAAGTTGAAAAATGGCTAAAAAAATGGCTAATGGCTAAACTCATTTTTTAATGGCTAAACAGGGTGAAAAATGGCTAAATCTAGCCACTAAATGGCTAAATTGGCAACACTGGTTCTGACTTCATATTCGGATTCAGCGGAAAATTTTACATAAATATTAGCTATCAGATTCATTTGGTCTCACGACTTTGTTGAAATTTTGTGACGTAGTGTAATTAGTATGTTGTTATTTTATTGAACTGTTCATGGTTTTTAATCCAAATTTCTATATTTTGAATCAGGCTAAAGTTCATCAAATTTAATTTTCATGAAATTATTTTAAGGAAGAAAGGAATTTTACAACATGAATTTAATTAAAATTTATTGATAATATTTTATTCTTGACTGACCTGGGAACCGAACCCAGGTTTTCACGGACAGGTTGCCCTGACATGTTTCGATAGTAAACACACTATCTCTTCAGAGAGGTTTGCCATTTAACACTCACCGCCATTTGACGACTACAAGCAGTCACTAGTCAAACATCAATCTTGTAACCTTTTTTATTTACTTTCTTTAGTATGAGTCGTATTCAAAAAATTAAGTACGAAAAACACTTCAAAATACTTTAAACAATCCAAAATGCGATAACTTTCGGAGACCAATATGCGTGCATACGCGTGTTTTTGTAAAAGTTTGTCAATTGCTTTGCATAGAAACAACAACAATACTACAAGAAGAAAAATAAAGATTAGTTTCATATTTAGAAAGTAAAATAAGAAGCAAAAATTCCCATATTCTATTTGTTTAAATTATTTAGTTAAATACCTTAAATTTTCAAAGTAGAATAGTTATGAAAACAATATTGGGCATGCTGCTGGTATACAAAGGGCGGCAAACAGCAAAAGTAAAATATGTAAACATTTGTAACGGGTAAGTAAAATAATAATATTCTCTCTGGAATAATAAGTGTTTAGGTTAGAATCAATCTTATCTTATTTTCGGATTATTTCAAGTAAGAATCGAGACTAAACCATCTTAAAAATTCTTGAATCAAACAAAGTTTTAGATATATTTTATCACACTTTTATTTAAGTCAATTCGGGGCACTTGAATAACCCGAACTTGAATCAAATATTTTGTAATTGATTTAAGGAAATTCGTACTTTCCGTAATATTGACACCGCTTCGGCTTGATTTAAGTACGGAGGGATTGATCTGTCTTTTCAGTGTATAAAAACAGGTATGTAGGTTGTTTACCGAAATCCAGATCGTAAAAATTATGCCAAAAAGAAAATCGGAGCACCTAAAAACTTATGAAACGATACCCATTACGAATTGTTTTCTTAATTTCACTCCCTTCTCCCACTTCATGCGATGTGCAAAATAATGGCAGAAATCAACTCTAAGCTTTCAAAAACCCCCGAGTACTGATTTTGACATATTCTAAGTCAAAAACAAAATATTATTTATTTTGTCCTGTCAATTTTAGAGGCTGTCCCAATGTGCAATCTTCCTAATCTTAAAAACATTTCCAATGGCAACACCCTTAATGAATTCCTATGTCAGTGCATTTGTGTCTGTGTTTGCTACAGGATATAAAACTTTGTTAATATTTGTGTTTTCTGTTTTGGTTTTTATTGTTTAAGGATACGTTTAAATCGGAAACTGCAAAGTGAAATGTTTTCAAAATTCCACATTTGGCATTTAGCCAAATGTAAAGTTTCAGTTTCAGTTTGTTTTGCTCATTTAAACGCAAAAAAAATATACGGCAGAGTTAAAAAAGTTTTTAAACATTTTTTTTTATGATTGTGATTTGTAAACTGATTTTATTTTTCGTTATAAAAAGGTTTCCCTTACAAATTCATTAAATCATCAATTGTTTGTAATCATGATATTTGTTCCGCCAGAAATTAAATAATTTTCAAATAAAATAAATAGTTTTAAACAGTTTTTTTTTCTGCAGTTGATTTCGCTTTAGCCACACATTGTGCGGTGGTGACCTTGTTGGTTTTTTAGGAATTTAAGTGAGGAAAAAAATGTCAGTTTAATAAATTCTAGATAATTTACTCTGCATTACACAATGATTTTTAAAACAGTAGCTAAAATCAAGTAAGCTATAAAATGTAGTTACCCACAAGAAAGCGGCCTTAAAATTAATTAATATTTATTTAAAAAATTATTCAAAAACTTACACACCATTAATCATTCTTTTTAACCAGCTAAAAATAAAAAATATTGTAGACAGATATTTTTTGCGTACCTTGAAACCACTTGCAAATTATAATGATGATGATGATGTTGTAAAATCATCATTAATAAATTCCCATTTACAGCAGACGTCTTCTGTCTTCACCTAAACTTAACAGCTCCTCTTCATATTTTTTCTCTTTTTTTTTATTTATTTTCAGTTTTTATTTCTTAATGAAGTGTTAAAAGATGAATGCATATTTTCTTTTTTTTTAACGGACCTAAAATTACACACACTATAATTTACAACTGTGTATTTAAATACCCAGCAGTGTTTCTCAATTAAAAACCCATAACCTTAGTTTATTATACATAAAAAGAAAAACAGAAAAAACAGGAAAAAGGCTTTAAAAAAATGTATGCAAAGACACAGACTATTTCATAACTGAAGGCAATACATATGTACAATATACATATATACAAATATCTTTCTATATGTATTAAAATGAAGAAGCACTTGTTTGTGTGTTGGTGTGTTTTCTTTTATCTTCTTAAAGCCCTTATGACACTTCATTTTTTATTCATTAAGGAGCATATAGACGACATGTTTTTGTCATCTGACATGTCAAATTTTCAAGTCACATGTAATTGTGCATATCTGTCAAAATCGCTGTTTTACATAAGCTTTATAATATTCGGTCACAAACATACATGTAATTTGCTTCTGACATTGTCTCTGTTTTTTTTCGCATTGTTATTGCAGAAACCAAAGTAGTGCTCGGTTTCAAAATAGCTTGCTGCCGCCATGAAAAGTTTTATTTGCGCCGTAAAATAGTTTAGCCATCTTAACATTTTTTTTCTTTTAATTCAAAGGTACCAATTTAGGATTTTATAATAAAACGGTTTTTATATATATATTCACATAAATTCTATTCAATGGTAAGATGATCAAACATATCTTGGTATTGTAAAAAATTAACTTCAGCCGGCTAATGATTCCGTCAATAGTGGACGCCGCTGCCGGTTTCTTCCCGGCATAGCTTTCTGATGTCAGATGGTTTGTCAGAAGAAAATAGAGCACGCTCTAATTGAAATTTTGTCAGATGACTTTGCGTCTGACTTTTACAGAAGCAAAGTTAAAAAGGTAACACACGACATGTATGTGTTTTGCAGTGGAAAATTTGTTATGTCAGATGACAAAAACATGTCGTGTACGGTCGCCTTTAATTGATATAGAATTGATAGAAAGAAACAGTAAATGTTAGAAAGAGCTAACTATACATAATGTAAATAAAGATTTTTGTTTTTTTTTTCTCTTGTTATGGTTTTGTTTCAGGGATGGCGTTGAGAATTTTTAAAATTGTACCAACAACCTTTAAAACTTTTACTTTTTTACCCTAATTGTACTAAAAGATTTTTTTTAGTTGAAATTAATTTTATTTATGTTCATAAAAAACACCAAAAAAAGGTATTATAAATCTTAGTTTAAAAAGTATCAACAAAAAAGTACAATTGAAACAACTTAGCCATCCCTGTTTTGTTTATTTTATTAAATGTTGCCAACTTTTTGTTTATGAGAAACCTCAAAACAGAAAGCGGTAAATCGCTGAATTTGCCCATAAGCCGCTGATTCAGCAACACTTTTAGTATTTCAAGCTGGAAATGTCAATTTTAAGTTAAACAATTTTACATTTTTTTTGACATAACTTCATTTTTTATCGATAACTTTAGTAAAATTTTTGACGGTTTGCCATTTATCTTAATACAGCTTAACTCTTTGCACTTGGTAAATTTTTGTATTACATTATATTTGTACTGCTCACCAAAACTTGAACAATGCATTAAAAATGTAGTGTCATAAGGGCTTAAGCGGTTCATACACTTGCAATAAAATTGTTCAATTTTACGTATTGTACAATTATATCGCTAATCTGTATGTGATATTCGAAGGTGGCACAATGTATTGGCAACAATCAAAAGACTTTTGATTTTTATTGCACAACGAAGAAAAAGTGAAATGTGTTGGCAACATTGTGCAATGCTGTTTGTGTTATTTCTATAGGTTATGTTCACCTTTTTATTGAACTAATGAAACCATTGTGCGACTTACCGCATAATATAGGACAAAGTGGAAATAATATGGCGAATATCATTTACAATAATAATGCAAGTGTATGGGCCGCTTAAAATCTTAAATCTTCTTAGCTGAACCGATTATCATATATTTTTATCAGTTAGTTTCTAACCACCCGGCGCTTAAAATAGACTATGAATATTTGTAAATTTCAATTGTGCGTGGCACCTCTAAGTATAATCTAACATGACATCCTTTAAAGAATACTCGAATACATGGGACAACGTAAGGATTACATAACGATATTGGCTGCCGCAGGGTTTTTATGGAACAATGCGATGAGAACAACTTCCAAATGAATCCGATGGAAGTCGCAAAATTGACGTTATAACATTATTTTTTTCAACATTATTATTGTTGTAATACTGACGTTAAAAGTGAAACTTTTTTACAAATTCATCACAATTTTTTTTATTTACATACATATTTATTTTTTCTTTAACTTCCTCACAATTCTTTTGCAAAAAGTGAATTTATTTAAATTTTTTTTTTTTCAAGCAAAAATTAATAAAAGAAATGAAAAACCCAAAAGAGTAAAATACAGAAGAAATAAATGGCAGAAAAAAAAACAGTAGCGTGACCCATTTCAGTTCAGCTGTGTCACTGTTTAATTTCATGTCAAATAAACCACTTGAAATTGTTTAAAACAGAAACACACACATAGGCAGACAAACACACACACGCGGACTACAACAACAATATGGCTAACGAATGAAATGAAAACCGCGATATTTAAACAATCAATAAATAAGAAAGAAAACGACAACTTTAATAAAAATTAAATAAAAAATGCAACCAATAAACACTTCCCGGTGGGAAAAAATGAAAGGCCGTCACTTTTACATTCCTTGTTAAAGGCATTCGCTTTCCCTTAAGCGGCTCATACAATTGCAATATAATTGTTAAATTTTTCGTACTGTACAATTATTTCGTCAATGTGTATGTGATATTCGATGGTGGCAAAAATCTAAATCATTTGATTTTTATTGCACAACTAAAAGAAGTGCAATATACTGTAAAATGTGTTGGCAACAATGTACGATGTTGTTTTGCTTTGAAGGTTATGTTTTGTTTTTAATAAGAGTTGCGCCATATTTTAATTGAAACCACTGTGCCACTTATTGAGTAATATAGAGCAATATAAAAATAATATGTCGAATAGCATATACAATAATATTGGAAATGGATGGAGCGCTTTAGAGATTTATTTGCTTTTTATTCTATTCATTTCTTTGTTCTCTCAAAGACTGCGAGTAATTCCACAAGCATTGCAATCAGAAGCGAAGAGACAAGTACTTTAAAGACATCTTGCGAAAACATAGAAAAGCCTTAAAGTTAGATGCGAATTGGTAAGGCCTTGATCCAAGGACAAGCTGTTGCGATAGTTCTAAAAGGAATAATGTTTTTGTATACAGGGGTGTGCTGGAAATCGTAAACGTAAAACGCTAGAATTTGGAACTTGTTTTAAATACACTTTAAATCTAATTTTTGTTACAAAATTCTGTTTAACAGAGAAATATTTGTATAATATTTAAAAACGACTTTTAAAATTCTTGCGTTTTACGTTTCCAATTTCCAGCACACCCCTGATAAATACATATAAACGGCCAATTTCACCAATTTTACTCTTAGAGTCTAAACACAATGTTTGCGCTGTGGTGCGATTTCTCGTTGCGGGAGAGAAAAAAAACATAATACAACGGAAGGGTGCGACCGCAATAGTTGGCATTGTTTATTTACATTTTTATTAATTTATTTGTGCATACATTTTTATAACATTTTCTAAAAAATATTTTGTAATGACAGTAAATAAAAAAATTAAAGCTATTAAAAAAATTGTTAATTTGGTAGAAGCCACGTTTGATTTATATGTGGAAATAGAAACCATGACACATACTAACAGGAGATGGTGGGTAAGACCCATTAATGTACCAAAGGATGCGGATGGATTTTTTACTTCTTATACTTTAAGTTTTTGTAACTTTCCAACTGCAAATTATAGAGACAGTCATACTTCCTTACTTCTTCGATGATTCTTTCGTTATTGTCCATTTTTTCTTCTTCTGTTTATATACTTTTTAATCTTTTATATTTTATGAACTTCAAAATTATGTTTTTTGTTTACAATAATGTTGTGAACATCGCCAATTATTCAAAAACTATGGCAACATCAGAAAGGGAAAGATGATCAAAAATTGACAGAAACAAAAAAGTCCGCAATGAAAATAAAATAGATTTTAATTTTATGCCGTTCCGCACTGCGGTTTTTATACCCTCCACCACAATTAGTTGTGAAGAGGGTATACTAAGTTTGTCATTCCGTGTGAAACTTTTTTATTATTCATCTCAGACCCCATAAAGTATATATATTCTGGCTGCTTGAGTAATTCTAAGTCGATTTAGCAATGTCCGTCTGTCTGTCCGTCTGTCCGTCTGTTGAAAACACGCTCACTTTCGAAAAACTCAAAAGAAATAAACAAACTAGGTGTCAAATTGCTTGTAGTTATCCTAAGCAGTTTGGGATTGAATTTCGGTTTGAAAAATCGGTTCAGTAGGACCAGAGCTATGAATCAAAATGTGGAACCACCATCTCAAAAACTTGATAATTTTGTTACAAAAACTAACATAAATGATGCAAAAATGCACGGAATGACATAAGATTTTGCACAAGTCCGTTTTATTCGACTAGAAATGACACTGTAAAATTTCGCGAAGGTCGGTCCATAGTTTACCCTAAGCCCCATATAAACACTACTCCCGGAAAACAGTTTAGTACGCCTAAAACCGTAAAAAATAATGCAATCATAACAAATTTTGGCTCGTAACAATTTTATAGGACTATAAATGATACTGTGAAATTTCGTGAAGATCGGTACATAATTTACCCTAGGCCCCATATATGCCCTACTCCCGGAAAACAGTTTAGTCTCCTAAAACCATAATTAATAACAAATCGTCACAGTTTAAGATAATAATAATAAAAAGACATCATACAGATATTACTCCTTAAACATTCGAACTGTCGGTGGAGGGTATCAAAGATTCGGCACAGCCGAATATAGCACGCTAACTTGTTTACTTTAAAATCGTATGAAAAACCGCACCGCAATAAATAATCGCTACATTGTTAACACTATAACTGTCAAAAACATATTGTTAACTGACAGTTATACATAGTCATAGTTAATTATAACTGAACTTGGTGAAAATGGCCATAAATCGTAGGTTGGATTAGTAACAGCCGTACCTAAACAAGAGCCGAAGGTGGGACCTTTTTTCCGCTTAGCTTTAACGCTGATATGCCATACCTAAAGAAGGGCGTCAACGTTGTGTCACGAACAGTAGTGTTAACTTTCTTGTTTAATAAAACCCACATAATAGAAATAAAAAATGAAGGTAAGACCGCTAGATTGACCAAAAAAACTATCGTCAAATCCCGATAATTCGTACCCCTATAAATCGAAATTCCCGAGAATTCGTAATAAACTGTCGGTCCCTTGAAAAAATTTCGTTAATTCGTAAAATTTCCACACATTTTGGTCCCTTCGCTAATTCGAAATTTTATTTAAATAAAATCTTTACCTCCTATAAATCGTAATGTTTCTTAACTACCACTTATAATTCGTTATAAAAACAACAGAAACAATGAAAGAATGATTTTTTTGTTTACCGCTATTTTTTTTTGCGTGGGTTTTTGCTTGTGTGTGTTTATTTTCTTAAGATCAGTTTGTTACATAAATAATTTTTATATATTTAATTTTTAACAATTATTACGATTACGAATTATCGGGAATCTACTGTATATATAATAGCGGTTAACTTCA
This sequence comes from Pollenia griseotomentosa, assembly GCA_963931875.1. Lineage (NCBI taxonomy): Eukaryota > Metazoa > Arthropoda > Insecta > Diptera > Polleniidae > Pollenia > Pollenia griseotomentosa. The sequence goes on from OZ007561.1 coordinate 16,755,036, forward strand.
CTATTAAACGCGCTGTTAAAATCGGGTTTTCCAATTGCAGAGCTTTGAGCATGACAGTTTTTGACAACTAGAAAACGCGTGCCGCTTATGTTAAGGTACGGCTGTAAGAGAATTTTTTGCATAATTGTAGTAACACCAGTGTGCAGATTGTTCTAGTAAGAATGTTATGACAAAATATTCCTTATGCCTACAAGTGATTTTGAAATTAAAATGTATTACAAATTTGTCAATATTACACATAAGGAATTATAGCAAAAGCTTCTAGAAACTACTAGAGGTAAAGATTTGGTATAAATACCGTCTTCGTGCGGTTAAGTTCGCCACTTCAGAGAACTGGATAAAATTTTGAACGGATTTTATTTTTATAATTTAACAATTTTTATTAATTTCCTAAACTTTATTTGTACCAAGGCAATTGTGTAATATAATTTAGAAACTGTTGAATGATGTTCGATTTAGCCAAAAGTTTTGCAAAATCAAATAATTTTTTATTAAAACTAGTGGTAACGTCTAGGACGTCAAATATTAAATAGGTGTGAACATAGCTTAAGTTACAGTTTATAGAAGTATATGTTTATTTATTAACTCAAAGGTTTTTTATAAAGAGAAAAAACTAACCCGTTAGAACGTAACATGGCCCAATTGGTAGGTCTGCGTGCAACTACAACAATCCAACAATAGGAAAAACAACACGCATTTTGCTTGTGTAAAAAATGATAAATTGTCAAGAAAAAAAGCATTTACATGTGTAAAAAATGGTAGATATGTATAAAACGATTGCTACAAAAACTATTGCACGAGAAAGACTAAACTCTGCAAAAAATCAGCAAGCGTTTCGCGCAGACCTACTAGTTGGACCATGGAACGTTACAATAAGTTTGGAATGGGGATATAAAAAATAGAAAGGCTTTTAAAGAGGGCTCCAGTTATTTATTATTTTACCCGCTGGCAGACATACACATCTACGTAGAGAGCACATTTGATATGAGTTTTTTTTATGGGAGGATTTTTTTATTTATTTATTTATTTGTTGAAGGAACCCCGTCTTAGAGGTAAAATTGTAAAATAAAATAATTGAGAGACTATAAAAAAATGTATTATTGTACAAGTGATTCTTGTAAGAAAAGAGTGTTAAATGTTGCAAAATTGAGGCGAGATTTGCAATAAAGTTTTATTATTTTTCATTATCGGGGTATGTCAGAAGATTTATATTTTTTTTAAATGAATTAAAAAAAATATCTTGAAAAGCTAATTTTATTTAAATTTACAGAAATTACAGCAATTTTAATGAAAATTTTCTGAAATAAGCTAATTTTATAAAAATTTTCCACATAAAGCAAGTTTAATAAATACCTTCTATAAATAGTGAATTTTATGGAAATATCCTATAAATTGCAAATATAATGAAAATTTACTTAAAATAGCAAATTTAACATAAAACTAGTTTTGTGAAAATTTTCTAGAATTTTATGAAAATTTTTTTAGAAATAGCAAGTTTTATGGATATTTCCTATTAACTGAAAACTTCCTATAAATTGCAAGTTTTATTAATATTTACTAAAAATAGCATACAAAAACTAGTTTTGTGAAAATTTTCTAGAATTTTACGAAAATTTACTAAAAATTGCATATTTTATGGAAATTTCCTATAAACAGCCAACTTCCTATAAATTGAAAATTGTTTGAAAACTCCCTATAAATTGCAAATTTTATGAAAACTTCCTTTAAATTGCAAATTTTATGAAAACTTTCTATAAATTGCAAATTTTGTAAACATTTACTAAAAATAGCCAATTTTATGGAAATTTCCTATAAACTGCCAACCTTCCTATAAATTGCAAATTTAATGAAAACTTCCAATAAATTGCAACTTTAAGGTAAGAGTGCTCTATTCGTCTGTCTATTATCCAAATTTTATATAAATAACAATTTTTGTGAAAATTCTCTATAAATATCAAATTAAGTGGATAGATTCTATAAAAAGCATAGTTTATAGAAACTTCCTATAAATTGCACATTTTATGGAAGTCTTCTAGAAATTGCAATTTTTATGAAAAATTACTAAAAAAAATTTTTATGAAACCCTCTATAAATAGCAAATAAAATGTAAATTTCCTATAAACAGCAAATTTTATAGAAACTTCCTATAACTTGCACATTTTATGCAAATTTTAAAACAATAACAATTTTTGTGAAAACTCTCTATAAATATCAAATTTAATGGATATATCCTATAAAATGAATATTTTATAGAAGCTTCCTATAAATTGCACATATGATGAAAGTCTTCTCGAAATTGCAAATTTTTTTTAAAAATAACCATTTATGTAAAAACTCTCTATAAATAGCAAATTAAATGTAAATTTCCTATAAACAGCAAATTTAAAGAAACTTCGTATAAATTGCACATCTTATAAACATTTTTATGAAAATTTCTATAAACTAAAAACTTTATGGAAATTTTTTACAAACAGCATATTTTATAGAAATTTCCTATAAATTGCACATTTTATGCAAATTTTATAAAATTAACAATTTTTGTGAAAGTTGTCTATAAATATTAAATTTAATGGAAACATCCTATAAAAAGCATATTTTATGGAATGTTCCTAAACATTGCACATTTAATGAAAGTCTTATAGAAATTGCAAATTTAATGAAAATTTACTTAAAATAGCAAATTTAACATAAAACTAGTTTTGTGAAAATTTTTTAGAATTTTATGAAAATTTTTTTAGAAATATGTAGCAAGTTTTATGGACATTTCCTATAAACTGAAAACTTCCTATAAATTGCAAATTTTAATAAAATTTACTAAAAATAGCAAATTTTATGGAAATTTCCTATAAACTGCCAACCTTCCTATAAATTGCAAATTTAATGAAAACTTCCAATAAATTGCAACTTTAAGGTAAGAGTGCTCTATTCGGCTATGCCAAATCTATGATACCCTCCACCTACAGTTACAGCTTGTACATCGATAATTTTCACATTTAATGGAAGTCTTATAAAAATTGCAAATTTTATAAAAAATTTTATAAACATTTTTAAAAACTAAAAACTTTATGGAAATTTTGTACAAACAGCTTCTATATGCTTTTATAAATTTCACATTTTATGCAAATTTTATATAAATAACAATTTTTGTGAAAATTCTCTATAAATATCAAATTTAGTGGATAGATTCTATAAAAAGCATAATTTATAGAAACTTCCTATAAATTGCACATTTTATGGAAATCTCTAGAAATTGCAATTTTTATGAAAAATTACTAAAAAAATTTTTTATGAAAACCCTCTATAAATAGCAAATTAAATGTAAATTTCCTATAAACAGCAAATTTTATAGAAACTTCCTATAACTTGCACATTTTATGATAGTCTTCTAGAAATTGCAAATTTTATAAACATTTTTTGGAAATTTCTATAAACTAAAAACTTTATTGAAATTTTCTCCAAACAGCAAATTTTATAGAAACTTCCTATAAATTGCACATTTTATGCAAATTTAAAAAAAAAAATAAAAATTTTTGTGAAAACTCTCTATAAATATCAAATTTAATGGATATATCCTATAAAATGAATATTTTATAGAAACTTCCTATAAATTGCACATATCTCTCTCTATAAATAGCAAATAAAATGTAAATTTTCCTATAAACAGCAAATTTTATAGAAACTTTGTATCAATTGCACATTTTATGCAAATTTAAAAAAAAATAACAATTTTTGTGAAAACTTTCTATAAATATCAAATTTAATGGATATATCCTGTAAAATGAATATTTTATAGAAACTTCCTATAAATTGCACATATAATGAAAGTCTTCTAGAAATTGCAAATTTTTTTTAAAAATAACAATTTTTGTAAAAACTCTCTATAAATAGCAAATTATATGTAAATTTCCTATAAACAGCAAATTTTATAGAAACTTCGTATAAATTGCACATTTTATAAACATTTTTATGAAAATTTCTATAAACTAAAAACTTTATTGAAATTTTCTCCAAACAGCAAATTTTATAGAAACTCCCTATAAATTGCACATTTTATGCAAATTTTATAAAATGAACAATTTTTGTGAAAGTTCTCTATAAATATTAAATTTAATGGAAACATCCTATAAAAAGCATATTTTATGGAATGTTCCTATAAATTGCACATTTAGTGAAAGTTTTATAGAAATTGCAAATTTAATAGAAATTTACTAAGGCCCGTTTTCACAACTTACCGTAGCAAAAAGAAGACTTTAACCGGCCTTAAAAAAAGTGTTCCATTATTAAAACTTTACTTTAACCTAAAGTGAGCGATAAAGTAAATTAAGGTCCTACCTAGAAGGTTAATGTAAAGTTGTAATAATGGAACACTTTTTATACGTCCAATAAAATCCTACCTTAAGCTATCGGTAAGTTGTGAAAACGGGCCTAAAAATAACAATTTTTATGAAAATTTTCTATAAACTAAAAACTTTATGGAATTATCCTAGAAAGAGCAAATTTTATGGAAACTTCCTATAAATTGCACATTGTAAATTTTATAAACATTTACTAAAAATAACAATTTTTATAAAAATTCTCTATAAAAACAAATTTAACTAATAACTGTAACCATTTTAAATAGTCCTCTTTGAAATAAAAAAAACTGTATTTAAAAATAACTTTAAAAAAGAAATTGTTTTAATTAAATTAGAAATTAACCATTTAAAAAGCAAAAAACAATCTCAAGTACTTATGATATGAATGAAATGTATTCTCGTTTAATAATAATAAAAAAAACGTGTGTATATTTTATCTAATCTGATCTGATTCAGAGTTTAATCTGTTTTCCTGCTTTGAAAATAATTATTGCATGTTTCTATTAAATAAAATACTCGTCGCACTCAACAGATTAAATAAAAAAAAAAATAATATTAAATTAAATTAAATTTTGTTTTAATAACTTTTGTAGAGATTTATTCTTTCTATCATTTCAAGGACTCAGCTACAAAACATTATTTTAGTTCTAATGGAATTGCTGCTGAGATTTTCAGTTTAATTTTGTATTTTCAAAAATTCTGAAAAATGTAATTTTAAGTTTTAACGAGTGTAAGTTGTGCTGCTGCCAGTAGAATTACGAGTAATTAGACGTTGTTGTATTATGCAAAGTTCGTTTTTAATTTTTAGTTTTTGGAATTTTTTGTTGCAAGCAATTTGTTTTTTTTTACACTTGACTGAAATTTTAACTGATTGGCAAGAGAGTGAGAATCAAACAATTTTGTTGCCCTTTCTTCTGGTTTGTATTAATTGCAGGCATCCATTTATTATCGAATGAATTGTTTAAGTTTTTCCTTATACTTTTGAGTAGTAGTTCCCAAATATTAGGAACATTATTTAAAGAGAATTTAGAATTCTCTTAATTATTTCCTGTTATTATACCAACACAGGGCTGCCAGAAATTTTCAGCAAAAAATCTTAATTTCACCAAAAAAAAAATCTTATTTTGGAAAAAAAGTAGTTTTTTTTATTAAAATTAACTTTAAAACATATCAATATGTATTTCCACAGCTGCCAACTTTTTTTGAAGATTTCCCGCCAAATCGGACTTCAAAACCGCTAGAAACCGCTAAATATTCAATTTAGCGGGATTTTTCTTAAAAATACCTCTAAAATCTTAACATTTTTAAATATAAATAAATAAATATAAATCTAGATAATATCTATATCTATATCTATATCTATATATCTAATATCTTGTAGATATACAGGGGTGTCATGGATCTCGAAAACGTAAAACGAAATTATTTTAAGAGTCGTTTTTCAATAAGATTTCTGTAAAAAAAAAAAATTTATGACAATTATTATACAAATTATGCTCTATTAAACAGAATTTTTTAACAAAAATTGTAAAAATTAGATTAAAAGTTTAATAAAAAGAACTGCCAAATTCTTTCGTTTTACGTTTCCATAAAATGTCTTTGCTATTATTTAATTTTTGCGAACCTTAGTCTGACTTGCAATATTTTCTGTTTTTGCAAAATAAAAAGCGCGCAAAACTTACACCTCATTAATCACCCTTGAACGCCAAACAGAGGTTGCTTTTTAAAGGCCCAACCATAATATGCATAGCGTTGCTTCACCTATTAACAAAAAGTCTCTCAAATGTATTAAAAAAAAACAAAAATAAAATCTACAAACATAGGTACGGAATGTGCGATCAGTTTCGCACCTTGCTTAAGCAAATGACAGTTTCATAAAATTTAACAAAAAGTTTCCTTAAGTTCAATATGGCTAGCCTAATATGATTAACATGTATCGTATATTTGCCTCAGCCAACTTAAGCACATTATGGTTAAGCCTTAAGTTTTTTTTTTTTTTTGTCCAGTATGCCGCAAGGTTGCATTATTAAGTTTAAAAATTTTCAAATGGGAACAAAGGTTTTTTTAATTGAACCTATCCTTCGTCTATACAAAACAAAAAATCTTGTTTTTGGGGAAAAAATCTTTAAATCTTTTTTCGGTTAAAAAATCTTAAAAAATAAGGTAAAATCTTACTGCTGGCAGCGCTCTACCAACACCATAATAGTGGAGAGGGTATAATGCGTTTGGGATGATGTTTAAAACACCTTAAAATATTGATCCCAAGACCCTCCTTAAAGTATACCGGTCGACTCAGGATCGTTCTAATGACTTTCTGGGTCGTTCTAATGACGTCCGTCAGGAAGGCTGGCTGGCTTTACCAAAGGTTAACTTAGGCAAAAAGTATGTGCAATATTAAGGGAAAACGACTATTATAAGAAAGCTTTATTAATTGGAATTCGACTCATAGAAGCACATTCGAAAAAATGTTTAATATAAATAATTCCCACATTCTTTTTTTAAATTGAAAAAATGCTTTAAATATTGGTGTTTTGCGAATTTTTTTAATATTAATAAGAATTTCGACGAACTGTGAAACATTTCTTTCTTAAACACTTCTTAGTTCTGAATTCATTTGAATTTACTCCGTACATTGGTGATGGACGTTGAAAAAATACATCGATGTTTCTATTTCGATGCAATGCATCGCATACAGGCATCGATGTTATATCGATATCTAGAAAAATACATTGATGGTTTCTATACATTGATTTTTTTTAGTAGCCTAATAGATTTTTTTTTTTTTTAATTTTTAAAAACAAACTCGCAGACTCAATATATTTTTTTTTTTTTTTTATTTTAATTTCCTAAGCTAATCCCGCGAAGCTCTATGCTTGTCTGCAGGAAAGAAACCAGAGTCTCTGGCGGGAATCGAACCCGCAACCTCGGCGCTGATAGACTACCTCGCTACCAGCTAGCCTACCGAGGCTTATAAAAACCGTCTAAAATTATAAAAAATATTGATTTTTTACGTTTTTTTTACATGAAGCGCCTACAGCAATTTTTTCTTCCGTCCAGATTTCTTGATTTTTGTCAGACACTTTTGGCGAAAAATCGTAAAATGAAGTATCAACAACTTGTAATTTTAGTTCTGACACTCATTAATAATTTATTAGTTTTAAAAAATGTTTTTTAACTTTGAATAAACGCTTTCTTGGTGTAATAATCATTAGCTCATATTAATGAAAGAATTGGCAGGGTAAATCACAGTCATACTTTTGGCAACATTGATTTTGAGTAAGTTCAATTAAACAAAGTACAAAAAGTAGAGAAGGATAATTTATTCTATGCTACGATCTTAAAACTTTGTATGAGGAAGCACAAGGTATAAAAATAGTTGATGACAATGACATTTAACATACCCAGCAAAATTCTTGTATTAACTTTGTCGCTTCAATGCGTCATAACAAAAACATCGATGTTCAATCGATGTAGATGAATAAAAAAATTATCGAATTGTTTTGATGTATCGCTACCATACATCAAGTAGTTTTGAGCATCGATGTGGAGTCGTCAAAAATTAGTTCTAACTCCGGCTGAAATTTTTTAAGTCCGACTCGGGCTCCAACTTCGACTCCTACACCTACTCTTACATATTAAATATTACATTTGCTTGTTTTTTTTACAAAAAAAAGTCTAAGGTTTTATAAAATTTATTTAAACAAATATGTGTATGTGATTGATGTGCTCCCAGCGGGAAAACTCAGAAGATCTTCTTACTTCAGGCCTTTTTAAAGGCCTTCTTGAAAATTTTTTTTAATTTAATTACTATTCTTTTCTAACTGTTAAAGAATGCCTCATAGAAGGCCTCGGCTCTTTTGTATAAAAGAAAATATACACATTCTAATTTCGCTTCTATTTGAAGGGAGTAAAAAAGGAATAACATTTTTTTTATTGTTTTTTTTTCACAAGCAAAAGCAAAAAAATTATTTTTATGTGCCTGCTAAAGAAGCGAGAGAGGAAGGCCTACTCCGCAATGACAACGTGTGTAAAAGATGTGAGTATGGAATGGAGCAAGCCGGCCTTGTTTATCCAAAAGAAGGATATACAAGGCCCGCTGGGCGTCCCCTTTAAAACAACAAGCATATGAAACTTACACATAGGCAATGATTGATGGGTTTATTTGATCATCTCCAGTGCGCTTAATCGTTAAAAAAAAAGTATCGGTAATACTGAAACTGAAACTCGTTTCGGGTGCCAAACGTGTTTTTAAGTTAACTTTTTGCATCGTGTTTGAGAGTCAGCAACAACACTCTATGTCATAATGCAAAGGAGCTGACTTTGAAAACTTTTCCTGAAAGTGAAGAAGGCTTATCAGCCGTAATGCTATGTTCATACGACGATATAAACCACTCGTTTCGCTCTTTGAAACTAGTTTGCCAAACATGCTGTTCATATGATTCATTCTTGTTTCATTTTGACATTTTTTTTGTGTTGTTAGTGTGATTTTTTTTAAAGTAGATAAAAAAGTAAAAAAAACTTGAAAATATAATATTTAATACTTTTATTAATATTATTAGGTTATAATTATCACTTTATTTTATTAAACATCAATTTTTTTCTTTGTTTTGATTTTTTTTTTGAGAGCTAGTTCAGATAAACTAACGATAAATGTTATCAAAATTGGAGATGATAGTACATTTTTCCTGTTTCGCAGCCTGTTTCAAAATGAAACGACCTGTTTCGCTCTCAAAATTTTGTATGGGGAAACAAGTCGTTTCAATCATGTTTGGGGCGCGAATCAGGAATAAGAGAGCCAAACACGAATATTGCTGTCCGTGTGAACATGGTATAAGCCTTAATTCGTGATGGCTATACTTCGAGAGCAAATTATTCCTCTTCTGCGGCTTTGCTTTTGACGAAGTAACTTATATAAACAAACAATAACAATATGTAAAATACATATGTATGTATGTACATATGTACATATTAATTAATTTTTATCATTAATTTATTAGCTACTATTTAAAACGTAAACAAGTCTTTTATTAAATTGAATTATCTATCTTAGACAACTTTGTCTTGTATTAAAGAAATTAATAGGCATTAACTTAAAATTGTTTTAATTTAATTTTTTTTAAATAGTTTAACAGCAAACATTTTAAAAACTTTGCATTTCACTCTAAATTTGTGTAATATCTATTGCCCGTGTCGTTTAATTGGATGTAAGCTTGAGTAAGTGCGTGTTTGTTTATGTTTTTAGTAAATGTATTTTGTTGTGTTTAGTGCTCTTTTAAGAAGAAAAAATTTCCTTCTCTCCCTACAGAGCAACAAAATATCATGCACTAAACTCCTTCCTACTCAAAGTCAAAACAAAACAACAAATCAAAACATAATGCAATCTGTTTATTTCATTATGTAATTTCGTTGTTTTTCGCCATTTTCTTAATTTTTTTTTCTGTAGCTGTTGTTGTTTTATTATTCTTCTGTTCTGTTCTAATTTAATCTTGCAGTAAACGTCACCCACTTGTCGACATCCATTGCAATTTAGTAGATCTCAGTGATGTTGCTGTTTAAAATATTTTGCCTTTGAATTCAGTGTTTTTTTTTAACTTTTTTCATAATTGTTATTTTTATTGTTGCAGGCAGCGTTGCCGTTGAAAATTTGCAAAAAGGGGAACAAAAAAAGAAAGAAAAGGGTAAAGTGCTTTATAAACAAACATAATAAAGTTGAGTTCAGATTTTGTAAGAAAACAATGAATTTTAACAATTCAATTATTTATTTTAAGAAGAAGTTACAAGTTTAATAACAAAATATTCTTTTACTTAATCAACCGAGCAATAGTAAGTTAGACCTTCAGCCCATTGTAGTGAAACAGACCAGAGTATCTGGCGGGAATCAAACCCGCATTGATATACTAAGTCACAACCAACTAGCCTACAGCCTTAAGAATTAATCAAATACAAACTTAAAAAGCCTCTGGTTCGACAATTACGTCCCTGATTTCAAAAACAGTTTTTAAATAATGTGTATTTTGTTTGGATTTAAAAAGAAAAAAGGGTCTAAAAATCTTTTAAACCTTCAGTCTTCGATCCCTTTTATATAAACATAGATATATATTTATAATACAATTTCGAGACCAAATTTAAAAAAGGGTAAAAAAGTAGCATGTATCGATTTCAAATTATACAAAAGTGAATATTATGGGTGAGTTCCAAAACATCAAAACGAGTGTTTGAAAATAAACCGAACATTATTTAGCGTAGTGTTTTTGTTTTAATACACAACCCTTAATACAGTTCATAACTATTTTAACGGAAGTGGCAATGATTATTTCGTGTTCTGTTTTTTAAAAAAGTACAATTGTAGTGGTTCTGTAAACATACATTATATTTTAATGTTCTGTAGTGTTTTTTCACATTGATAAAGGAATGATCAAACAATTTCAGTAACGCTTCTCACAAGTATTGTTGTTGCTTGGCAATTTGCACGACCACAGCACATATAGCCAGAGTGTGTTTGTGTACGTGTTTTGTTTTTGAAAACATTTTTTGTTAGCTTTTTATTTTGTTTTTTTTTTTAAATCTGTATTTTGTTTTTGTAAAAAAAATTTTGTTGAACATTAATGTGCTGAACCGAACACAAAAAAAAAAAAACACAATGAATTTTGTGCTTTTGTGCGAAAAATAGAACGCAATAAAATGTTCTCATCTTTATGTTGAATTGATTTAGTACAGTATTCTTATTGTGTACTAAATAGACAAGCGCCTTTTTAAGTTATTTACTAAAATACAGTATTTAAGTTTTATTTTTCAACTCTGTGTTTTTAAAATACAGTATATAAGTTTTATTTTTGAACTCTGTGTTTTGGAAAGGCATTGATGCGGTGTTGTTTACATCATACAAAGCATCAACAAAATTATTGATGCACAGTTTGCTTATTGTTTGCGGATCGATAACTTTTATTATACATTTAGAAATGAAGAGACGGCGTACGATTGTCAATGTTTAAAGAATGCAGGACTTTGTTTAGCTGCATTGCAAATGACGTTGTGGAATTCAGCCTGAAATAAGGGGCATACAAAGTGACAAGGGCCTCTAAAAAGGATCAAATTGTCGTTTTAGGGTCACAACAGCAACGCTGGTTGCAGTTGTTGCTAAATTGCCTTCGTTCATAGTTAAAGGCTGCCTGCACAATATTGTGCATTTAGGTATATTTGAAACGTCTACGAGCGTTTGTGTGTGCGTGTGTCGATTCAAAATGGTATTGATGTTTATCTTGGCATGTTCGTTATAGAATATTAAGAATTTTGAGACTTCTGTTATTATTGCTGCTGCTTACTCAATATTCATGAAATTTTCTTAACACAAAAATCCATAACAATGAGAGTAAAATGTGTGTTTGAATATGACTGACCGACTGACTGACTGACTACTGAACTAAACATATGACAAATAAATTTACACAAACATTAAATTATACACACATGTATTAATGTGTGTCAGTATATTTCTGAATTTTTATTTATTGCTATTTTTTAAAGGCATCATTATGCCGTTTGTTTTGTAATTTGCAAAACTTTTTTTTTTATTTCTAATACTCGTGTGTTCGTATGATTGTGTGGTGATTCTTGAACTCATTTCTGTTTTATTTCTTTAAAAAATATTACTGGCTCTGCCTGGCCGGGGCTGTTGCTGTTTAGTTCTTTCCAGCCGTTAAATGTTTTTTTTTTCTTTCTTGTATATTTTTAACATTTTGTACACACAGAGAATTTGATTTTTCAAGTCTTTAAGAAAAAAAAAAATTGCAACAAAAAAAGTCTGTCTGTCAAATGTGTTGCAGCAATAGCAATAAAAATTACAGAAAAAATTAACTACAACAACATCAGGGAAAAAACTAATAAAAGAGCTTTTGCAAGTCTGTATGTTTTGCTTTTTTTCATAAGAACATTAAAAATACAAGCAGTAATAAAGATGACCTAATTTGTTTTAGAAAAGAAGAAAAAACAAACATTAAAATATTGTTCGCATTTTAAAGTGATTTTGAAATTAAAATCTGTTTTGCAAAATTAGAAAATTACAGTTTTCAACAGAAAAACTTAAAACAAAAGTATGTAAATGAAAAATGATATTTAGAATTAAAAACGAAAATAAAGCTTACAAATATTAAATGTCTTTTAAAGCTTAACTTTTTTACCTTTTAAAATAAACAATTTTTTTTAAAAGTACTTTATTGTAATAAGAAACTTTTCTGCAAAAAGGCACATTTTTGTAACATCTTTTATTTATAATAAATTGTTTGTAAACAATATACATATATTATTTATTAATTAATTTGTTTCAATATTTCGATATCCATCGGATATCATTATCAAGGAATGAGCTACAAGTATATTTGTTAGAGACGTTTTACTATCATCACATTTAATATTATACTCTTTAATTCTTTATCTTTTATTTATGTATAGTTAAAAGGTGCATTAACAAATTGTTTATTTATAAAATGATAACTTTTTGCAAAAGTTAGGTACCAAGGCGAATTCCCTAGAAAGTTATGTCAACTCTACAACAACACTGCTCTGGTAGTCCGACTGTCATAAATATTGCTAGTAAAAAAATGTTTGTTTACAAAAAAAAACTAAAATTTGTATACAAACTTTGACAACACAACCACCGAAAATAAACCAGCTGTTGACTTGACCCCACCTTATAGTAAATTCGCATTGGTAGGTACTTATTTGAAATATATTTACTTTTCTGCACAAAGCTTCTCTTTGTGGTGTTGTGCTTTTTGCAAAAAAGCGTTAAAGGATCATTTTGTAAAAAAAGAATTTTATTCACAAATTCAATGGATTTTGACATTAATCCAATCAAAATCTATATTAAAAGTCAACCTATTTAACACTTTATTGGATTAATGAAGAATGTTTCATCAGCATACAGTTAATAAAATGTTTCATAAAATCGATGAAATTTTTGCATTAACTTGATGCAAGAAATTTGATTTGGACTGAGATTATTTTTCATCACATTAATAAAACATTTCATTACCATTATCATTACGAGTCGAACGTCTAAAGAGATTTTTTGAATTATTTCAATGAAAAAGTTTTTGTATTTTAAAGAAATTTCGAAAGTTTAATGACAGCCTTTTATTATTTTAATGATGATTAGGGTAATTTATTTATTTCAGCCAGTCAGAAAATTGCATTCCTTTAACCTTCTCTGCAAAAAGCTCAGGACTTGACGGCTAAGACTTGAATGTCTATATTCAAAAAAATATTTTTAATTAAATAAATTTGAGCAAAACAAATTTTCTATGAAAATTTTCCTTAATAAACGATTGTTAAATTTAATAAGCGTTTATTAATCCGTCGGGAAGAGTGTGAACGAGTACTTATGTTCTACTTTTCTAAACTAACCTTTACATAAATTGCATTTAATGCATTTTCCAGACAGCGACGACTGTCATCAGCACTCTTTCCAATTTACTGGTTTGTATTATAACTTTAATTTTGTGTACATATTAAGATTAATAATTAAAGGAAAAAGAATGTGAGAATTTGTTGATCTTATTTTTTCTTTCTCTTTGTTTGTTTTTCAACCAATTAAAAACATTAAGGAAAAACACTATATCGTTATCGTAATGATATAATTAAAAATATATAAATACATTTGAATGGACTGGAAACTTTACATGTATGGTCGGTTGAACCGCTACCGTCAGTTCAGAGCGCTATGGCCGTATGATAACCGACTTTTTTTTGGCCTGCAATTGAAGATTATGAAGTGGTCAATTTGTGGTTTCAACAAGACGCTGCACATCGGTAACGAGTCTCACAACTCGACCGATTTTGGCCGATTTTTCAGAACATCTTATTTCACGTTTTGTCGAAGTTAATTTGCTACCAAGATCGTGCGATTTGACTCCGTTAGACTTTTGTGGGGCTACGTCAAAGACCGTGTCTACACGGATAATCCCCAAACGTAAAAGGTAACATTCATCAAGCTATCGCCGAGATACCGCCCGAAATGTGAGAAAAAGTGATCGAAAACTAACTTAAAATTATCGATTGTTGCAACCAATATAGGGGTGGTATTTCGTACATAATGGCCAGGTCCAAGCATTATAATGATATAAAAGTTTCCTTGGAATCAAAACTTCACTTTTAAAACCGAAAACTGGATAAACCGTTACAAAAAAATTGTTTAACAGCCAATCACACGTTAGCGTTCGCATAGAAAATTACATTTAAAACAAAAACAATTTCTAAAATCGCGGGATTGTGTTTGCCGGGCGCACATAGACTCTATTCCTGATAGAACCTTGTATAGGGGCTATTTGAAAATATGGACCGATGCTCACTATTTTCAGTAGGCTTGGTCCTTGTAACAATTAGAGCCCAGGTATCACATTTCTCCGAAATTACGACCTGTACTTTACGCACTAGGTTTACATGGACAGCCAGCCGGACCGACAGAGAAAGTGATTCTAAGTCGATCTGTATACTAAAAGACGTTAAAACATCAGCACAAATGATTAATACCCTCTCCACTATTGTGGTGTGCGTATAAAAAGCTACTTTTTTGTAAAATATACACTCAAAAGAAAAATCAATCCATCCGTACTCAAATCAGTCCGAAGCGGGATTAATAGTATGGTGAGTACGGATTTTCTTGAATCAAGAATCGCATAATACTTAAATTATTCATATTCAACACCGATTTTGTACTTGAAATAATCCGAAAATCAGATTGATTTAAGTAAATCTAAGATTGAATCAATCTCAAAACGCGCTTGATTCAAGAATTACAAAATTTTTTTAATCCGAATTCGTACTTAAAAAAATTTTGAAAATGAGATTGATTTAAGTAAAACTAAGATTGAAAGTTAATTTTATCCCGAATTCGTGCTTGAAAAAAACCAAAAAAGAAATTAGAAGGGAAAAGTTATTTTGATTGATTTACTTACACTTTTTAAAATGATAAAAAACCAACATCAGGCCCGCTATGGTTTTTACTTTAGAAATCTTATGTACATATTTAACCAAAAATATAAACTAAATGAGAAGCAAGAGTTAAAATTTACTTTTTAACCTTTTATCAATGTGTATAGAAAATCAAACATGCCTAAGTTTAATCTTTTTTTACTTGATTTAAGAAATTTATACTTATTTCAAGAAATTCCGGGATTGTTTTTCGAAAGTAATCCCATTTAGGATTGTTTTGAGTACGATTTAGTATTATTCGCACTTAAATTTTTGAGTACGACTCGTACTTGAAGTAATCATAAAAAACTTTATTTATCCCGAGTGTTTTTCTTTCTGTGTATTTTTTAAAGGCCCCTCTGAAATATATCTTTTTTTAATTTCCTTTTTAATAAAAAACTTTTTTAATTTAATAACATAATTTAAATTTTTATTTTTTCAAATCGTTCTTTCCCTTTAAGATTTATGCTTTCAAAAAAAAAACAATCTTAACCGCAAATTATTTAAATAGTTTTACTTATTATTAATTATTAACTTATTTATAAGAGAAACCTGTACAAAATGACTTATATTTTTCTCCGCACAGAATTTAAGAGTATACTTCTCTTTTTTTAATAATAATTAAATTTAATTTAAACTCTTAAAATGTTTAATATTTTTCATGCGCAAATTATTAAATTTTTTGCAGACTCTTTTTTCTCTTCTCTATACTCAGTAAATATTTTGTTTAACACACACAGAAACAATAAATTATTAAAGATTTTGTTTAAGATATACAAATGTGTGCAGGTATGTATGTATAGGTACATTAAACACATTTTGCGCCTAAAAGAATTATTTCAAATCAAAAAACTTTGTCCGCATAACATGAGTGAATCCAGCTTTACTTAAAGTTTTTATTAAAAACTTTTTAGTTATGAAACATTTTATTTTTATTTTTGACACTATTATGTATAAGTTATTTGAATTTAACGAATTTTCAATTACTTATACGTCTTTAATCTCTAATATGCCAAATGTAAAAAATTTCGATAAATTTTTGTCATGAATTTAATTTTTTTTTTTAATGATTTTTCTCTAATAAAGTCTGATGTTTTTTAGATTTAGATTTAGAGCATCTTTTTCCAATGCAAAAAGTAACTTTTTATTGTGCAATACCAAAAAAGATCTTTTAATAGAAGTGCACCTTTAAAAAAAAAGTAATTTCTTATTGAAATACTTTACAAAGGAAAATAACGTTAAACAAAAACAAATGAAATATACCTGTTTCCAGAAAAACTGCATTTTGTAAGAATGTTGTCGGTTTAAAAGTTTATAGAAATAGTACTTTTTCATAGATGAGCAAACTAAAAATTACGTATTTTTATTTAAAGAAAGTGCCTTTTCACACAAAAAACTTTTTAAAATCGCCTTTTAAAAATAAAAAATTAAGTAAGCATTTTAGAAAAACATTATCTTTTAAGAAAAAAAAATGCTTTTGCAAAAAAATGATTATTTTGTGAAAATGTATCTGTTCTAAAAAGGAACTTTATGAAGAGTTATCTCGAAAAGAAGTTTTTGTGGAAATGATCTTTTTACAAAGAGTAGCTTTTTGCAAAAGGTACTTTTTTTACAAAAAAAAAAACTTTTACTTTTTCGATAAAGTACTTTCAAACTAAAACTGCACCTTTCTACAAAAAGGAACTTTATAAAGAGTTATCGAAAAATAGTTTTTTGCAAAAAAAAAAGAAACTTTTTACTAAGAGTACCTTTTTCCAAAAATAACATTTTTACAAAGAGTACTTTCTTGCAAAAAGTACAAAATACCTTTTTACAAAAAAAAAAATGTTTCTTTTGAAACAAAACAATTTTAAAAAAAGTACTTTTTAAACAAAAAACGTATACAAATATCTTTTAGCAAAACAAAAATATTTTTTTCCAAACAATTAAAAATTTGCAAAAAGTATCTTTCCTAAAATAGGACCTTCTTGGAAAAGTACAATATATCTGTTTTGAAAGTATGTAGGTCTTTTTATACTCTTCACCGAAGGTAAAAGGGTATTTTCACAGAAAAGTCTACTTCTTGTCACGTTGCAACACCAACCATTTTTAATTGTTTCTCAAAGAATAATGAAAATATTATTTACTTTTTTGCATTTTGGTGTAAAGCGCAACTAGCTTTATATTTAAGGAAAGAGAGGAAAAATTTGAACAACATGGTTCTTAAATACAAGACTAATTGCTTGGTATCGTAACGTTAAAAAAGTTGACTTTTCTGTGGAAATACCCATATATAAGTTTGTTATTCTGTTTGTAAATTCCACAATATTGATCCTAGAGACCCTAAAAAGAATATATAGTTCTGAATTCTTATAAGAAGAGAAGTTCAAATTCGGTTGGCCGTCTGCCCGTTTTTCTTTTAAAATGGGTTTTGCGAAGACCTTAGATATGATTGGGACTTGATTGGTATATATTTATGTATGTCAGATATGCTTTTTAAAATTTTGCTTTTGAAATTTAGCTTATTTTATTCATAAATCTTGTTGTTATTGTTGTTTCCAAATAAGATACTAAAATCTCAGTTATCAATAACCAACATTCCACAAAATATGGGTGGGATTGCAGAAGTGGGCGTGGTAACTCCCGTAGAAAGACATTATAGATTTTTGTATATCTGGAGAACGTCAAGAGCTAAAGTTTTTAAATTAGGTACAAGCATCTTGGTTATCAATACACAACATCCGACAAAATGTGGGCGGGATTGGGAACTGGGCGTGGCACAAATCAGATTTATTTATATCCAAATAAACCTACATGATGTTATCGCTCCATGGTGAAGGGTATAAAAGATTCGGCATAGCCGAATACAAGGGCCAAATTACGGCCTTCGATAGGTATCGATCGAAATTAAAATAGTTAAATAGGTATGTAACTTTTAATTGTGTCAAGTCTTTTTTTTTAATTTTTTGTTAAAAACAAAAACATTGACTGTTATTCTATTCTATAATAATCATTCTTAGATGACTCAATTATTTACTTCACCTTCTATTGTAACAGCCTTTTGGCAAAGATTTCATTCATACTTCACACTTGTATTAGATTTTTTATTTTGCAAAATATGTATATAGAATTGAAGTGAAAACTTGACGACAATGAGTTAGTGACACTGCCTTAAGCTTAAAATATGGTGCAACATTGACCTTAACTAAAACTCAATGACGAAATCACCTCGTTCGTAAAATTTTTTTCGCTGCTTTTTACTTCAAACGTTTAGAATTTAGAACAAAATTTTATATGTATGTACCTATGTTTTTAGTTTTTTTAAGATTTGTAAAAATCCAAATTAAACTTGAAAATCACACACACACACAACCTCCTCCTGCCTCTAGTGGTTTGTTTACCATTTCAAGTTGCATTTCAATAAAAACCACAATATAAATAAATTTGAAAAAAAAGCAGAAATAGAAACAAAAATAATTAAAAATGCGATAAACGTAATAGATTAATAGCATTTAAATTAATTTATTTTAAAACACATACTCTCCGTGTAATAAACATCGTTACTAGCCAACAAAGTTATAAGAATAACAATTCACCAACAGCAACAACAAGATATTAATGTATGGTTGTTTGTAAGTTTATCGTAACAAATAAATGTCTAAAAGTTTGAACTGTGCATGCGTGCAGTCTAGCAAAAACGAAATTAACTTCAGACAAATATTTCAACTCTTACAGATCAAAAACAAAAAACAATAACAAATAACCAAACCAAATTCAATTAAAATTATGTGCAATAAACATCGCCAGCTCATTTTTGCACAAACAAGCCACTAAATACAACAAGTTACAACAACACAAACACTTAATAAAATACTAATTAATAAAAAAAAAAACACACACACACAGCTTCGACTATTACTCGTATTACGAGTGCAAAAATGGTGTTTAAAATAAAATCAACTCAGGCATGTTCTTGTCATTTAATAGACGACAATTTTTTAACACCCCCTCTCCAAACCGAGAGGCTGTTCTCTACCATGTTCTGTTGCTTACCCACTTGCTGGTTTAATGTTGTTGGAGTTGTTGCTTTTTTTTATTAGTTTGTTTTTGTTATTTCTAAGAATCAGGTCAAGGTTAGTAAGACATAATAAAATTCCTTGCTTGCCTTACCTTTTATACATGTATTACAAAATCAAATAAAGACACTGAAACACAATGGGGACGAATGCAAAAATTATGGAATTATAAATCTATGTACATAAACTAGGGTAACCACTCGATTAATTGTTGTTCGATTAATCAAGGAATTCTTTGCCATTATTTGATCGATAAATTGAAATAACCAATTTTGAATAATTAAAAGCTCGATTAATTTATGTCAATTAAACGATTAAATTTAATTTCTTAGAAAATTCTACTTTTTAATAAAAAAATATTTTTTTAGCATCAAAGTAATTTTTGGGAATACAAAATTTTACAAGATTTTGTTAGTCGTGCTTAAATCCCAATATTTATTCTTGATAAAAAAAATACTGAAATTTATTGTTGAAGGGATAAGCTATTCCTATGCGCATTTTACTGAACTATACATATAAAATTTTTTGAGAAACAATTTAAATTACATCTGGCGTTACGTTACAAAAAGTAGACTCTTCGCTGGAACTACCCATATATACTTCATACTTTGACTTTTTATCTTTACCAGAATAATTAATTGATTTAAAAGGTTTTTCATAACCTCTCATAAAAAGTGCCGGGACTAAAAAGTCCAGTTTAATCTGTTAAACCGAAGTATTTGTAGAAAAGGTTTAAATTAACAGCTGCCATATGGCCTCAGCTCATGGTGGATCTTAAACTCTGGGTGACAAGCAATACCATACAACAAAATTAAATTTTTTCAAAATAACAATGTTCCGCCACCTATGCTTGTAGAGGGGACTAACAAAAGATATGGAAGGTTGGTAGCACTGCCAAGCGCGTCGGTTGTGAATTTTTTGCGATTTCGTTGTAATATTTATTTATCGGAAAACTTGGAATTTTCGGTTTAATTGACGGTGATACCAGGGCTGTCAGACTTCATGCGAGCAAGAAGGACAAAGAAAAACATTTTGGGATTTTGAAAAATTCGGGAAGTTTTTTAAGGATTTTACACTTTTTTAATATATTTTCCCTTCTTTTATTATTTACGCTTATTTTTTATTTTTTTTTTTGTTTCGTATATAAAATATGAAAAACAGTAGCAAATTTTTATCTTAGTCCTATCAATAACTTATACGTTGTAAATGGTCCTAATTAACATTACAATTTTTGTTAAGTGTGTTAAAGGTTTTTTTTATAAACTTATGTTATTTTTCTTAAGTGAGTGTTTAAAAAAAAGAATTAAAAAATAGAATCTATAACCGTTGACAACACATAAAATTTTTGATTTTTTAAAGACAATTTTCTAGCAAATATGTATGTCTTCCCCGAAAATAAAAATTCCCCGGTAGTTTTCTCCCTTCTCCCATTTTTCCTATGTAATTCAATTGTAAAAATAGGAAAAGGGAAAAAACTCCCGGGGAATTTGTATTCATAATTGGCCTGAATATAATAAAGTTTGGGAAAAAGAATGCTCGGCTATTGGTAAGTAGTTATGATGCATCGAAGTATTAAATAACTGACGGATATATGTATTTTTATTTTTGAATATAAGGATGGCTAAAGGTAGAAGTACATAACACGCGTTAATTAGTCGACATGTGTCGTGCGTTTAAAAACTTTAGCGCATGAAAAATTGCAAGTTACACAAAGCGCGTTACAAAAGCCATTCCTGTCAGCTGTTTTTTGTTTGTTTACCTTTTTGTACATTAAAAATGGATTCGAAAAAATATCAAGATTTTTTTTTTATTAAATTTATTCTATTTAAATAAATTTTATGTTTTTAAACCTCTCCAAAAAGTTTTTTTTCCTGATTCACAAATTTGTTAAATTATTCTTTTTTATTGTCAGCTGATTACGTGTCAAAAACACAAAACGCGTTAAAAAGTTCAAAGTTGAACAACTTTTTGGCGCAAACGCGTCAAAATATTTTGCATGTAACTTGTTCTATGGAAAACACTAGCTTAACTTTTTTTGACATAAGTCTACAGAGCGCGCGCGCACTAACGCGTGCTATGTACTTCTATCTTAAAACCGATAGAGCAAGCTCCAAACTCTTACAAATCGGCACATCGTCTTCAATGACAGCATATTGTTCTGCTTGTTATTCCTCACTGGGATCGCATAAAAAGGATTTAAAAATACTATACCAAAAATTTTTAATTGGGGATTTTTGTCTTACTATTTTTTAAAAAAAATTTAAATTTGGTCAGAAAAAAAAACAAAAAAATATTATCTTTTTAATTTGGAGATTTTTGGGGATGTTTTTTTTTATTTTTTGGAGACAAGGAAAAAAGTACCTGGCAGTACCATTAAAACTTTTTGATAAGCATACGCGGCAACAGGTTTTGTAACTAGTATCCCAGTGGGTGCTCTCCTTCCTCAGAATGGGAAAAGATACGGAGGGAATTGGCGACAACAAACGGTTGAAAAAGGACAATGGAAACACCGCTGCTAATGATTTGATATTAGTATACAACAACAAAATGCTACAAATGTCTCCCCTACTGCTGCTGGTCAGGCTGAAAGGGAAGATATGGATCTCTGAAGACAAGGATGGAATGAAAATTGAGACGCACGTTAGAGTACCTATTAATCAATTCAGGTTAACCTGAGCCTTAATGGAGTTAAAAATGCCAGGAGTTACTGATGTTATAAAGATTGGTTATTCTCGCTGCAAGGTTGTTGTAAACTCGACTGCTAACGCGAACAGTTTAATTGATGAGGTGAATTTGGGTGACTTTGGGTACGATGTGAAGGTTTTTCACCACTTTTTACCAAAACGGGTTTGATTTTTAACATACTGGAGGAAATCTCAATGGGCGATTTATACGAACTGCTATCTTCACCAATTACTATCTTTAAATTGATAAGAATGACCGTGAAGAAAAATTTGACACAAAGGGAAAAAACTATGAAGGTTAATTACCTTAAACTTAAGGGCCTGCAGACTCCACGTGAGATGAATTTTGCTTTCACGAAAGTGACAACCAAACCTTTCATCCCATTTGGACAATGTTATAATTGTTATAGATTCAACCACAAGACTGACCAATGCAAACAAAAGAATAAACCATGTAATAAATGCGTTGCAAGACACGACAACAAGAAGACTGCCTGTAATAATGAAATAAGATGTACACATTGCCATGAACCTCATTCGCCAAAGGACAGAAACTGTCCGGCCAGGGAGAAGGCGCTAAACTTAAAGAGATTAATAGTGTTAGAAAACTTAAGAGTAAGAGAGGCTAGGGGAAGATATGCGAGTACGGTAGGAGCTAATAGATTCCAAATACTTGGAGATGAGGAAAGTATTGATAGGGTATCCCACCAATTAAGCTAAAGCAACAACCGAGTATTATAAATAATACTGCAGAAGACGCAAAATACATTCACAAAAACTAATCTTATGCCAAAATGATAAAGGTAAATTTGAATAGAAAAAGAGTGGGGGAAAAGGCAAAAGAAACCATGGAGGAGTGTAAGAGAGCAACAGCGGGCCCTGGGGAGAGATCTTCCTTTACGAGAGAGCTCGAAAACCCACACAGATCCACTGACTTTGCAGGGTAATTAAAATATTTAATATAAAGTTGAAAATTGAATCATGGATAAATAATGAGACAATGAGAGTAATTCAAAAGGTAACATGAATTTATTAAAAAAATTTAAGGAAACGAAAGATGAAGCAGCAATAGAAAAGGACAGGCTGGATATAGTCCGAGCCCACAAAATTTAGAGTAAAAAAAGGGTACCAAGGAAACACTTGAATTTCATCTCATCAGCAATAATTTCGATATAGCAATTCTCTCCGGGATTTGGCTAAAGGACAACAGGAACACAAGTATGTTAACCTATAACTTTATAGGAAGATATAGAAACGACGGATATGGTAGAGTCGGTATTTATATCAAAAATAACATCAAATTTTCGATCAACAGGTTGATAACAGTCTGTAAGGCAGTATCAATTTCTTCGCTTAACTTGGATACAAATTTAAATCTGGTGAGTGTTTATATACCACCTGATAAGGACAGGGTCTTTGTAGAACACGAAATGAATAAAATTGTGAAATTTTTTACCAACTCGAATAAGACGGCAATAATTGCAGGAGATATATTGCCGAATCGCGAACATAGGAAAGTCCTGTTCTGGATGAGAAGGGACGAGCTCTGGAGTGGATGGTACATAACTTTGGGTGTGAAATTTTAAATGAGGGTTCAACAACTTTTTGTGGTACGACTATAGAGTCCACCCTGGATTTAATTGTGATGAAAGGGAATTCCTCTATATTTTCGTGGGAGAACATTGGACATAAAAATATCTGGCAGCAACCATAAACCCATAAAAATGATGGGAGAGAAAACTTGTGAAAAATATGGTGATTCGCTCATTCATTACTTGTAGAGACCTTTATGCCGTTTGTCGGTCCTTTTTAAGTGCATTGAGGGATTAGTTAAACCAACTATGAAGTAGCATATTGATAGACACAAATTGTTTAAATGATGGCTTTCGGTAAGTCTGGGATCACACTATGAAAGTTTTCTTTCAGAAAGTCTGAGTTTATGGGTGAGAGAGGAGAGAAAAAAGCAGGTTCTCTTCCCCTCTCACCAATGAACTCAGACTTTCTGAAAGAAAACTTTCATAGTGTGAACCCAGACTAAGAGAGCCACAACTTTGAACATAGGTATAGGCAACACCCCAATCAAGCAGGAAACTGAAATCAAGTATCTGGGAAGAATTGTAGCAGCAAATGGTTCAACTATGCCTCATGTTACCAGTGCTGTGGATAAGGTCACACAGACGTGTGGTTTTTTGCTGATATTAAGCGGTTGCCATTTTGGTATCGACCCGAAGAGATCCTTGCAGTTTTATAAAGTTACCGCGCAGGCGGTGATTGAACATACGGCAGCTTCATTTGCTAACCTGACAAAAAAGCGCTGAACTAAAGGGCACTGGGGCTAATTAGGTCCACACCGGTCCATGCCCTTTATCATATGAGTTTCCACCTGAAAAAGCCGTATTAAAATAAGGACTGCCAAGCCCCTTGTAAACATTTTTCATCGGAGCACTCACCTATCGGAGATGCTACCTTATATTGAAAAATCAATCGACACCAACATTGTACGAGTTTTTAATAAGTACAATCAGATTCTAATGAACGTTGATTGCAGTAATGAATGAATTTTATCGCTATTGCATCAGAGGCAAATTATCAGATAATAGAGTAATTATATCGACAGAAGAGGGAAAGGCTCAAGAATGAAAAATGGAAAGTGATTTTTAAGGGTGCATCAGTCAAGGATGGCAAAGTAGGTGGAGCTTTATGCCATAAGAACTCGGCCATGATTCAGCGTTTCAAACTTCCCGAACTTGTTGAATTTCATTACATCCCGTCGCATAAAGGGATCTTGGGAAATGCCATTGTGGATGGGACGGCTAAGGAAGCTATTCGAAATGGCATTAGCCAAGAGATGAAAGGTCGAAATTGGATGCAATCAAAGAAATAGAGAGAAGATTATCCAAAAATTAGAAAAGAATATAAGAAAGTTTGATTCGAAGAAAAGGCAGCAATTGGCAACATTTTTCCGTCTCTGACGAGGGAACCATGGTTTTCAAAATACAAACTGGACCACTGTGGTCCTCAGATAAGACAGATCAACAGACTGATGGTGGGCCACTAATTTAGTCGTCACTCTTTGGCGAGGATGAAGGTGTCATTTGCACGAGATGGCCAGTGCGAACGTTGCTTTGTGGCGGAAGTTGACTCTAACATTATTTTTAACTGTAGTAATTACAATCAACAGAGAGCCAAATATTTGGTTCTTAATAAATACAATGATATAACTCAATTTGTTATCAAGGAGAAGATAACCAGCTACAAATCCGTAGTCCAATTCCTAGAGGAGAGTGAACTGAGCCTGTAATCCACTGGGACGAAACTGTTGGTGGCGATGTCCTCCTTTGGACCAGCCAAAAAAAGCCTCTATCCTTTATTCATTTAGAGAGGTATGGAGTAATTTGAAATCATAAAAAAAAAATCATATAGTACGTGTATGGGCGTCTTTAGAGTTTACATCTGAAACTCATTTTACGGCCTATTTAAAGTTTTACCCTTGCGTAGAAACTCGTGTAATACTTAGGTTTTTGGTATATAGTGTCTTCAGAAGATTTATTCAGAATATTATAGGCAACATTTTGTTGGTAGGCTCTCTAACTCTTCTGGTAATGGGTCTTTTGATAATCATGTAGAATTGCCTAGAGCCAAAATACAATACATTGTGTGTTGGACAGTGCAATGCGTTTCCAAATGAAAAGCGAAACTACCTTAAATACATATTACCTGAAAGACCGAAAGTATTTCCCGAAAAAAAATCATGGGAGGAATTGAAATAATTTTTCCATATTTTTATTCCCTATTAAATCTTCAATAAATCCCAATGTGATGATCAAAAAGTTCTGAAATTTTTTAACATAGTTTTTAAATGTTTGAATATGGAGTAAATTATATTTTTCATATTTACCTGCGAATAGGTTAACGGTATTCTACGTAGACAAAAGTTCATATACAAGTAAATACAAGTATGTGTTTAAAAAAAATTAGCTCTTGTTCACATATTTCTCAAAATATGTTAATTTTGTTCCTACATTTCTTGTTCAAGTGGCCTGAGACAGGTTAATGGCCTGGGGAAATTTAAATAACTTTAAAATTTTTAACCAAATTTTGTCTTTTATATCTAATTAGAACGATAATTGCGTAAACATTTCGATTATTTCACATTTATTTGCAAAAGTAATTATTTAAAGCCAACGTTTTTACAAAAACTGAAAAAATGTATTTATTCCCCTTGTAAATACAACTTCAAACTTCAGCGTCGTTGTGCCGCCAGTTAACGCTATCCCATTATCCCAATATTTTACACAACGTATATCTACAATACATAAGACAATTCTATGGGAGATAGCCTGTGCCTTGAGTTTTTTTTTTTTTTTTTTGTCCATACAATCTTAGAGCACTCTTATGTACATACATTTGAAAAGTCTGGGTTCACACTATGAAAGTTTTCTTTCTAAAAGTCGGTCATCAATAAACTCTGACTTTTTGAACGAAAACTTTCAGAGTGTGAACTTAGACAATCTTTATAAATAAAGGTACTTTTACACGACATATATTTTGCAGTGGCTTTGTCAGATGTAAAATTCATATGTAATTGCGCATGTCTGTCAAAATAAACATATACAGAAGGTTTGTAATTTTTGATTTTACCCGTTCGTTTTTTGTTTCATCTGACATAACCTCAAATCGTTTACAACAGCAAATTATGTACTGATTTATATTGCTACTAACTTTTAATTGTATTTCAGTTAATTAAAAATGTTGTTTTTCAAAGAATAGTGTAAAAAAAAGTAGATTTTAATGTATATTTCAGGGTTTAAAATGCTATCGCCATATTAGCAAAAGCAGCCAAATTTTACCTTTTTCCTATTAAAAAATAAAATCAAAAATAAAAAATCCACAAGTTTCACTGCTAAAAAAGCCCACATTTTTCAAAAGCAGCAGCAAAATAAACACACTGTTTTTGAAAAGTAACCTTTTAATGGACACTGGCTTTTTTCAACTATTGCTTTTTTAACAATAGCAAAAATTTCTTATTTGATGGAACTCAAAAAGCAACGGCAATCACTTTTATGTTGTAGGAAAAAATATGTAGGAAAAAGAATGAAACAGACAGCTTCTGTCAAACAGCCGCCAAATCAAAAACCAATGCATGCTAATAGCCGCAAAATAGGAGATAAAAGCAGCGCAAAAGGTTGCTGAAAGGCACATGATTGCGAAAAAATACTCGACGACGACAAGTGATATTTTTCATGCAAAACACAACAAGAATTTGTTTTTATTTTCTATACAATAAAAAATCCAACAGACTTTGCCTGCCCAGCGGGAAAAAGAAGGAGTAGGGAGGCCTTCTAGAAGGCCTCTGTACCCCTTCTTTTGGATGTACAAGGCCTTCTTGCTCCATTCCATACTCATATCTTTTTTACACACGTTGTCATTGCGGAGAAGGCCTTCCGCTCTCGCTTCTTCAGCAGGTACATAAGAAGGGTAACGGGACCAAAAAAAATTGATTTTGCTTTGTCTGGGATCACACTATGAAAGTTTTCTTTCAGAAAGTCCGAGTTTATTGGTGAGAGGGGAAGAGAACATGCTTTTCTTCTCTCCTCTCTCACCCATAAATATAGACTTTCTGAAAGAAAGCGAGTGTGGAAGGTGTGTCTTATTTTTTATACGAAAGAGACGAGGCCTTCTATGAGGCCTTCTTTAGCAGTTAGATAAGAATAGTAATTGAATCAAAAAATCTTTAAAGCAGGCCTTTAAAAAGGCCTGAAGTAAGAAGGTCTTCTGAGTTTTCCCGCTGGGTGGTTGCCTTAACTAAAAATATTTTAAAAAGCAAAATACACACACACACATTTCGTGCTGTAGTCATGCAAACTGTCCCTGCAAACAAATGGAAGATATCCCCTAAGGTAATAGTTTAGCAATATCCCCAAATTGTCATCTAAAAGAAAATAATCAAAGTAATTTTTTATTTTCTTCCTTTTATAATTTTTGAGAAAATTACGCAATATAAACAGAAAAAAATTTATTATAATATGTATTATATGTACGTCATAAAAAAAAATAAAAATTAATCAAATTATTAAATCTAAGAAATTAGTTCTCAAAATATTCTGCAAAAGGTAAATATTTAAATGAAATAAATCTGTTAAATATTAATCTGTTTTGTTTTTAATTAAGTCAAGATATTTCTCAACCCTGGATGCAATTTTAAAGGAGTGGGAGATTTTTTTCAAAAATATGGTGAAGACTTAATATTTATATTATTTTAGATTATATGTACATATTATATAATTTTACTTTATTTTAATTATAATTTATATGATTTATACATAGGTTTTATTTATATGTACCAATTTAATTTTAAATTAAAAGCTGTGTAATTTGTACATAAATGAACATTTTTCAAAATGCAAAGTCTTCTTTTTATCATCCCAATGATATTCCTATTTTCATATAAGTGGTTATCTGGCGATATTGCTAGTTTATCATCTAGAAGTATCGCTTTCGTATTGCTTAGGAGTATTGCCATCGAGACACGTTTCTTCCCGAAGGAAGTATCTTCCGCAATACGAAATCGATTATTGCCGCAATAATATTTTTTATCCAGGCAATACGTTTAGCAATACATAAGGTGTATTTCTGTGTTTGCTGGGGTCGAGCAACAACAACATTACTGAAGAAAGGCAAAAATTTATTTTTCCTCACCACCATGAAAAAAACCATAAAGCTTGTACACTGATCAGTATTTTATCGTTGTAATCTGCCTTTTTGCAGAGCTAATAGCTCTGCTCAGACTGCTTTTAGCACACACTTTAGCTGCTTTTCATTTTATTGAAAGGGCTTTTTGTTATTACCAGCCAGTGAAGAATTTTTGTTCTTTGAATTTAGATTTTTTTTTTGGTTTGTCTTTTTTAACTAGCTCTTCTTTTAGGAAAAAGTAAAAAAGCAAAAGGCGAAATATTTTTTTTTAGCTTTTGCTTTTTAGGTGGTTGTCCATTTTTGTCGCTGGCTGGTAAAAAAGCAATTGTCAAAAACTAAAAATATACAAAATAGGAAATTTGCTTTTTTGCACAAACGAAAAACAAAACATTGACTATTGGAAAAAAAAAATTAAAAATTTCAATAGCAGTGGCAAAAGCAAAAATAAAAAGCATCCAACTGATGAGTGCTTTTAAACCCTGGTATATTTGCCGCCAGAAACAAATGACTTCCAAAACAGTGGATGTCAGATGGTTTGTCAGTTCAAAAAAAAACACGCTCTAATTGAAAATTTTACAGTGCTTTTTTTGCTTTTACACGACATGTATGCATTTTGCAGTAGGAAATTTTACAAGCTCACTGCTAAATACATATCGTCTAAAGCCACCTTAAAAAGTATGTACGTACTAAAATTATTCCTGCAAACATTTAAACCCATGTATGTTTGCATGTACAGGGGAGTGCACGAATCGTGCTACCTACAAAAACAAAACGTAATAACTTTTTTCTGCGTGAGTAATTGGCTTAGGTACATTAACACCAAGAATGATAAAATAAAGATTACGACATGCGCATGATTTCCCGTTATGTGACGTAGAAGGGCCATTCAAAGGGTTACCAAGAATATTTCATGTGTTAGATTTAAAATTTCTTGCGAAAAAATGTATGTATTATGTGATAGTTGGTAACCTTGTAATTGTTGAAAAAAGAAAAACGAAAAAAAAAAAAACAACAACAAATATAAACATGAAGTGTGCAGTGGGCAAATGTAAGCAAAGCAGCAGAAAAAAAACAAGTGAGAAAAAAATTAAATTTTGGATATTTTTAATGGAACTAATATATTTTTTGCCATAGATGTATCGTTTTACAAATTTCCCAAAGATGCAGGACAAAGAAAGCTTTGGGTTATGTTTTGCAATCGATGCAAACCCATAGATGTTAAAAATTATAGAATTTGTGCCTTACATTTCAAAGAGGAGGATTTTGAAAGAAATTTGATATTTGAAATGGGTAAGTCAACATATATTTAATTGTTGCAGTTCACTGCTTCATAATTATGAATAGGATTTAGCAATCGGCGTGCACCAAAGTTGAAACCGGGAGCAGTTCCGACCATTGACAGCAGTATTGAAAATGAAATTCCAACTCAATTTGTAATTCAAAATGAAATTGTTTTGTCTTTTATTGTTACATAGATAATTTTTATTAAATGGAATAAATATAAATAAAAAATATAAATAAAAAGAAAAATTAATTTTTAACTACAAAATAATTTGAAGAGAAAAATTATAATTTGTCCCACTGTTGTGTTTACTCATAAACATTACAGTTCGACAGCTGCAAATTATTAGCCAATAGAAACACAGAATGTGTGACGTCACAGGGCCAACATGAGCAGAACATTTTAAAATTTTAAGCTTGTTGGCGTAATCTTTATTTTATCATTCTTGATTAACACAAGGTAGACTTATTTGGGAGTGTAGACGTGCTGCTCTATAAAAATACCCGACTTGTCAAAATTGTCTTCATATAAAACAAAAACAATTTAACGCACACATGTACAAATTTTGGCTCATACACACTAATTTGACAATTGGGGTTTATATCTTGCCGCTCACGAGTCTACCTTGTGTAAATATACCTCGGCAGGTATCTATGCACTTAGATTTGTTCAAATAAATGCTTGAGATATCGAAAAGAGGATTTGGATAGTTCAGCGGTAACACGCTTTGCAGTCCAACAGCCCATTTTGATCCAAACAGCAATGCAAACAAGCAAAATTGACGAATATGAAGTGAATCTAAACCAGATATACTCCAGGAGACGGACCAGTTGACGCATATGCGTGCATGATCTTTAACAACAATTAGCTATGTACACATATAAAATTAATTTGAATTTTCTATGCAATAAACAAAATTAAATACATTTAGGCATTTCACAAAGTGTTATGTTATATTGGTTGTATTTGCTATAATTTTATGAATGTCACATCAAATTATAACAAATAAATACAACCAATATAACACAATAGAACACTTATTGCAGCACAATTGGTGCTACACCCTGTATAGGTATACAGGCAAAGCTCGATATAACAAATACTCACTTTAACGAAAATTCGATATAACGAATGAGCTAGTTTGTTCATTAGCTACCTTATATAACGAACGATCAACTTTTTTTGCAAAATGGAATGAATAGAAAAAGAATATCATTCAGTGAAAAAATAACAATTTTCTTATATCGCATATTGAATTTGAATACACTGATAGATGCGTTTGTTATTATTTTTAAGCATATGACTGTAAAAATACATTTGTTGTTTCAACATATTGTCTGGACTAAGCTATATATTACAGATTTTTTAGACAAACAATTTGTCCCAATATGTAAACACGTATGTAGTTACGTACATATGTATACATATGTAAGTTTAATAAACATGAATATTATAATAGTGGCATGGCCTTGTAGCCCACACTAATTCACTTTGTATTTTATAAATTGATTTTGTAAAATACTTTATTAAATAAATAAATGAACATAAACATCTCGATTTAATGGTAAATGTAGCTAATTTTGTATATAAAAAAAAGTTCGGTATTACGAATCTCTCAGTTTAACGAAAGGAGCTGACATTATATCATTCGTTATACCGGGCTTTGCCTGTATTAAATATAAAACTGTCTGAATAAAGTATTAACTTTGGATTAATTTATTATCTTATAATTATCTTTTGTCTTTACCTATTATAAATTCTTTCAGTGTACGTTGTTATAAATTCTGATTTACAAAACACAACAAAAAGAAAACAAATCACACAAACACAATAGTTATTACATATCTCAAAAAAAAAGAAAGGGATGCACTTACCTGTTGTTTTTTTCGTTCAACCGTTTGATGCAATTTGTATTGCTGCTCAAACGTTTTATCACAAACTTTGTAGAATGTTTAATTCAATTTGCCTATACATACATATGTATGTATTATGTATGTACTTAAAAATTATTTGCACAAACTAATGTACATACGTATATATGTACATATTTTTAATAAATTAATTTATAATTTTTTCAATTAGATGTTACATATTACGTTTTGATAAAAGCGCGCACTTTACAACTACATATTGCATGTAAAAAAGAAAAGGAAATGAGCAACATAGAAAAAGATCAAATGTCAAAGTTAACAGTATGCTCGGCGTTACCATTGTTGGTTTTTTCGACCAAATTTAATTAGATATTTTTAGGTCGTATCGTAGGCTAAACCTTATTTTGGTCGGTTTGAGAAAATGTAATATGTATACATATTTATATTAAGAAATTTTAAATCTTATATGAAAATATGTATTTTACAAAACCAAACATTTTTTTTTGATTGCTAAAGAAACTTCGGTGTGGCAATGAATGAAATGTATTGCATGTTACTTTAATGGTGTAGATTCTAGAAAGGATAGATTATTATTTTTTCGGGGATCACCTTTTCGTGGTTGGCGCTTTTGTGGTGATAGTTAGGCGTTTTTAAAGAATGGTATCGTGGTAAGCAAAAACGACAACAAGTAAGAAACTGTTCACAAATCTATTACACAAAAGGTTATCGTCTGTTGTTATGTTTTTTACAACAGCGTATGTGCTCAAATTTTCGTCCAAATACGCCAACCGCGATAAGGGCATATATCTCTACAACTACAAAAGTGATGTGAGTGAACGAAAAATTATATTTAAAACAACAATAAAAAACCAAAATTTGTTTTTGTTCTCCACATAATTTCATACTTAATGTGTGTGATTCTTTGAACAAACTGCATGTTACAAAAAATCTTGGGTGGGTAGGAGGGGAATCTGGTACCACCATACAAAGTAGTTTTGCAGAACTACAATAGTGAGACACACTTAACTTGATGTTGGTAACTCTTAGAACAAACTGCATATTACAACAAAATCTTGAATGCATTTGAGTGGGGAGACGGATATCCCCCAAACAAATTAATAATTATTTAACATACCGCATATTGGTTTCGCATACGTATTTTACAAAAATGGATTTTGTACAGTCTAATGTCCAATTTTTTAGGATAGTATTTAAATCTATATTTGGTTCACTTCCAAATAAGCTTAAATCGTACTTAAATACAGTTTGGTATTTTCCTTATTGTTTAACCCTGGAAGGCCACTCATCATTTTAGTAAATTAAGATTACTGTTCGTCGAATTGACGAACTATTAAAACAATTTTAGCCGAACGATTTTTAAGCAAAAAATATAATCAGCTTACGTCGTTGAAATAAGAGAGAGAAAACTGAAAAAGATAGAACGAACTAGCTTTCTGACTTAAACTGCCTGTTTTTCAAACATAAATAAAAATGTTTGTTTAGAAATTTATGTATATTGAAAACACAAAGAAATTTAAGGTTTTTTTTGTTGTTTCATAATATTTTCGCAGTCAAAGATTTTTATGAGTGAGGTTTGCTTTTAAATAACATTTGTAATAAAAATAGTTTTAAGTACAAAATTCTGTTCTTCACTAAGCACTTAAATATAACTTAATTCACCAAGCTGGTACATTTAAATTCATCTTAAAGCGTCCCATCCATTTATACGTATACGTTTTTCGCCATATTATTTCTATATTGCCCTATATTATTCAATAATAACACTGCAGTTACTCGCTCAAGTTTTTCTTGATAGTCTTTTACATATACTGTTTGTGAAAATTTCCAACAAATTGAAAGTTGTGACGTAGGCTGCATTCAATTTTGAGCAATTTTGTTTTAAGAAGTCATCAAGAAAACAATTTAAGAAGACAAACGAAAAATTTGCTCACTTACCTTGAAATCAGCTGTTTTCTTGAACGTAAATTGAAACACTCACTGGAAAGTGAATTTTAAAGGCAAGTTCGTTTCAACTTTTAAATGTATGAGTGTATTGGTAAAAAAGTGTGAGTGAATTAAAACTTGATAGGCAAAACTTGATCGTGTTACCCTGAAGTAAGTGGAACAATTGTTTCAAAATATGTAGCAACTCTTATTAAAAACACAACATAACCTTTAAAGCTAACTTGGTGGCCACACGATCAAGTTTTGCCTTTCAATTCCAATCAATTTACTCAACTCTCTCATTTTTTTACTAACACACTCACACTTTTTAAATTGACCACGAGATGGCTTTCAATTTCACCTTTCCATTTGTTTGACAATTTACTTTCAATGAGTACATGTTTGTCTTTATAAATTGTTTTTTTTAATGGCATCTTGAAAGTAAATTGAGTGCCACCTACGTCACACCTCTCAATTTTTGTAAATTTTGACAAGCAGTATATGTAAAAGACTATCAAGAACAACTTGATCGTGTGGCCGCAGGGTAAACGCCATCGTACATTGTTACCAACACATTTCGCAATGTATTGCACATCTTTTCGTTGCACAATAAAAATCAAAGGGATTTTGATTATTGCCATTATATTGTGCCACCTTCGAATATCACATACACATTGGCGATATAGTTGTACAATACGAAAAATTTAACGATTATATTGCAAGTGAATGAGCCGCTTAAGTTTCTATGGTGGGTAACTTAGCAAGGTGGCCTCAATATCACAACACTACAACAACAAAAGGAAAAGCTATAACAGTCAGCTTTTGTTAGAGATCACCTTGTTAATAAGAACACGATTTTTTAATTTTTTTGTTTCTAGTAGTGCTACCATACTTCTATCTTAATTAAATAAGACTTTTCAAATTAAACTGAAAATATAAATCTGTATTTAAATACGATTAAAGTTTATATCAAAATGTACATAATATAGATTTAAATACTTTCTTGAAAATTGGACATTAGGCACGTTTTCAAAACTTACCGATATCTAAAGGTAGGATTATATCGACCGTATCAAAATTATTACAACTTTACTTTGTTGAGTTATTAAATTATTTTAAGAAAATATTTCTTTCAAAACAGGATTTTAGTACAGAATAAGCATATGCAGTATCAAAACTTGCTTTCAAAACAAAATGAATGAGCAAATAGTCACAGTTTGTTAAGAAAATACCGAAATCAAGTTTTCTGTCATTTCTTTCTATCATTTTCTTAACACTAACGTGAAAAATGTGACTATTCGCTCATTCATTTCTTGTGGGGAAGTTTGTTTTGAAAGCAGCGTTACCATTTGTCAAGTTTTCTCTTTTATTTTAATGTTGTTTTGTTAAGTATTTTTTTATATTTTTAAACAAATTGAACTTCAAATACATTTTTGTCTTTTCGTTTTTAATTTTGGCCCTTTTGTAGAAAAAAAACATTTTTTTTTTTCAAAATTTTTTTTTTTTTTTCTCATTATTTTTTTATTGAATCTTCATATATTAAATATGAACTAACAATAATTAATCAAATCTTAACCTAATACGTTATTTTATGTCCTGCCAGTGCCAGACAAAAATTTTCTTCATCACGGGTTCTGTTCACTTATATAGGTGTTTATCGCTCATCTAATCGGGTAAGTGCTGCAGTGTCTCTTCTTCTTAAGCGAGTGTGGCCGCCATGATTTAAAATATTTCGAGCTAGTGGATTTGGGTGTTGTGCAAGCCTTTTTAAATATTTTACTGCATATTTTGTAATCATAGTTTTTACTAAAGGAACATTGAGATCCTTGTGAATATTTGAGTTTTTAACATACCAAGGGGCAGCTGTGATTATTCGAAGAAGTTTATTTTGGCGCCTTTGAATTTTTTCGATATTAGAGGCCGAGGCAGTGCCCCATAGTTGAATACCGTAGCACCAGATTGGCTTTAAGATGGAGTTGTATAGTAAAAGTTTGCAGTCGAGACTTAGGACAGAGTTTCTTCCAATAAGCCAATGAATTTGGATGGCTTTTAGTTTCATTTGAGATAATTTTGCCTCTATATGGCTTTTCCACGTTAAACGGCGATCTAGATGAATACCGAGGTATTTTACATGCGAATTTTGAGGCACTAAATGATTATTGATTTTAATAGGGGGGCATGTTTCCCGACGCAAGGTAAATGTTACATGTACGCATTTTTGCTCATTGACCTTTATCCTCCATTGCTTCAGCCACAGTTCGAGTTGAAATATATGATCCTGTAGGTATCGAGATGCTTCTTGACTGTTTTCGTGCACGCTTAGAAAAGCTGTGTCATCAGCAAATGTTGAAGTTTGGGTGTAGTTGTTTATTGGCATATCCGAAGTATATATTAAGTATAAAAGTGGGCCTAGGATGCTTCCCTGAGGGACTCCAGCTTCAATTGGTTGAGGAGAGCTTAAATAATCACCTTCTTTAATAATAAACTTTCGACCGACTAAGTAGCTTTCTAACAGCTTGTGTGTGTTTACTGGTAAGTTTAGCTTCAATTTATGTAATAAGCCTTCATGCCAGACTTTGTCAAAAGCTTGAGAAACATCGATGAAGAGAGCGGAACAATATTTTCTTTCTTCAAAGGCTTTTCTTATTGCGTTTACTATACGATGGGTTTGCTCAATTGTGCTGTGTTCTCTTCTAAAGCCGAATTGGTGGTTAGGAATACATCTGTTTTCATTTAGAATTGGGGTTAATTTTGACGCTAACAGCTTCTCAAACAGCTTTGATATATTTGAAAGTAAACTTATAGGCCTATATTACTCAACTTTTGTGTGATCCTTTCCTGGTATAGGTATCATGATGACTAAGGAAACCTTCCACTTTTGAGGATAGTATTCCAGGCGTAAAATAGCATTAAAAATTAAAAGAATAATTCTCCTTGCTATGCTGGGTAGCTCCAAAAGCATTTTGTTGCTGATCTTATCAAAACCAGGAGCCTTTTTGGGGTTTAAATCACAAATAGCCTTTTCGATTTCTCTTATCTCAAATCTTAGGGGAACAGCTGCTCTAACAGCAACAGGTGGTAACTCGACCGCCATATCGTGAGATATGTTTGGGGTAAATACGTGTTTTAAATGATTAACAAACAGATTTCCTTTTTCAACATCATTTCTTGCCCAACTTCCATTCAAGTTTCTTAATGGCGGATTAGCGACAACTGGCCTTTTGAGATTTCTAGCTGCACGCCATAATGAGTAGTCTGATTGTGGAGTTGCATCAAGTTCCTTAAGATATTTTTCCAGAGAAGCCGTTTTCTGAGTCTGCAGTAACTTTCTCAGCCTTTTTGTACAGTCTTTTAGTAAGGACTTAAGTTGAGGGGATCTGTGCAATTGCCACTCTCTACGAGCTCTCCTTTTTTCAGACAAGAGACGCTCGACATCTGAGGAATATATTTTATTATTTTTGGTATTTTTGGGGGCAATGCTGGAATGTTGAACAGCTAGTTTTAGAAAACTGTCAAAATTGACAATAGAACGATCTATATACTCCGGTGTGCTAAGCGGAATATTTTCTGTGCAATGGGTACTGAGATATTTTTTATATTTTATCCAATTTATATGTGTAGCTGACGTCGCTATGTGACCAGAGGGAGATTCAATTCTATTGGTGTTTTTTATAGTAACAATTGTAGGTGTGTGATCAGAGGATAATTCTATGGAAGCTTCAACGTAAATCGTTTCTGTGGGGATGTTTTTAACCACGCCAAAATCGATGACATCTGGAATTTTTTGCGGATCAGCAGGCCAATATGTTGGTTGGCCGCTCGCGACAACATTTAAATTCATGTTAGAGATTGTATTAAACAGAACACGACCCTTTGGTGTTATAAGTCGTGACCCCCAGAAGGTATGTTTTGCGTTGTAATCGCCAGCAGCCAGGAAACAGGGTCCCAGTGACTTATAATATTTGTAATATTGGCTTTCTGATATTGCAAATCTAGGTGGTGAATATAGAGATGAAATAACTATGCTTTGATTTAGCTCTTCGACACAAATGTTCGTAGCTTGGAGATAATCTTCACGATGATCACACATTGGGTAGTGTTTAATTCGGTTTTTTATTAATATAGCAGAACCTCCACAAGCTCTATCTCGAGGGTCCTTGGTATCATATAGAGTATAACCATTAATTTTAAACGTATTTCTTGAGGTCAAATGAGTTTCAGAAACCATCATGACATCAATTTGTTTATTTTTAAGAAAGTATTCTAATTCATTTTTATGTTGGCGGATGCCGTTTGCGTTCCAAAAACAAATTTTCAAACAGTTCATGGCTTGTTAAGAATAGCTTGCAATAACATCGATTGCATTCTAAGAATTTCCTGCATCATATTACCCATTGTGTTTGTAAAATTATTTACTGTTTGCACTAATGTTTCCATGGTTTTTTCTAGACGACTTAGATTAGAAACTGGAGTTTCGTCATTACTTGACGAAGCGCCTTGCATTGGTACATTGTTTGATTTTAAAACGTTAGCATAAGAGGTTCTGTTACTACTAGGCTGCGGAGCCTGAAGATCATTACTGTTTACTTGATTCGTTACCTGCATTTGAGGGGGATTAGTTTTCGGTCCAACCGACTGCTTGACGATAGTATATACAGGGCATCCTCTATAATTGGCAGTGTGATTACCACCACAGTTGCTGCATTTTTTTACGTTGGGGTCGGTTTTAGACTTATCGCAAAGAACTGTACCGTGTAGCTCACCACATACTACGCAAACAGGGGGTAAATAGCAGTATGCCTTAGTATGGCCAAATTCTTGGCAGTTCAAACATTGAACGGGACCACCTCTTTTGTGCGGCTCCTCTATAGTTACTTTTCTGTACAGAATGTATTTTAAATCATAGATGGGATGCGTTTCATTTTTTTTAAGCTTAACGTCGCCCGGTTCAAACTCTACTCGAAAAAGTGGTTGGGGAATTTTTTCTCTATTTTTAATGTTTACTACATGTTTTACCTTGAAGCCTTTTTCTTCTAGGAATGTTTTGACCTCTTCTGTGTCCACACATGAGTCAATACCCTTAATCACTACCTGAAGACCTTTACTGCTTTTCAGTTGGTATGTATAAAAGTTTTTTTTAGTACTTCAAAGTTGTTTATTACTTTGCGAAAATCATTCTCATGATTGATTTGTATTTTAGTCTCGTTTATACTACCACGCTTGATAGCCGCTACGTAAAACGAATTTTCACCTATCACTGATATCAAACTCTTTATGAGCTCATTTGAATTTTGTTCCCTAAGATATATCGGGGGAGGCTTTGACGATTTTATGACGTTTGGTGCTTCAGAGGATTCATCCTCCAGAATTGCAAAACGATTTTGAGTATTTATTTTATCAAAAGTTGGTACTTTTGAGGCCGAAGCAACTGCTGCAGAGGTAGGGCTGCGTCCCCGTTTGAGCACTGTTATGTACCTGTCCATACCAACTTGTACTGTAGGCTTTTGAGAAATTTTTCCTTGAGTTACTGAGTTGTCCATAGCGGCTGTTTTGGGGTTAACCGTATCATCACTTATTAAAGTTTTTTTTGGCTCTGCGGCAGCCCTTGCAGTTAACAAACTTGTTATTGTAATACGATCGACCGTATTTGTAAACAAAGAAGGTGAGAGGGAACGCGTTCGAGTAATAGGTTTAGCCGTTAAGTAATTGCTATCATCGATTCTTTTTTTTGTTTCTACTTTTGTTTCGTCGACACTCACTGTAACATACGCATTTCTTTCATTATGTTTAATTGTTTTTGCATTGTACGCATTCATAAGAGTTTTTTTTATTTTATTTTACAGTTTGTTTAATTGTGCTCTTCTTGTTATTTGTTGTTAAACACCCCGATAATAAAAAAGAAGAATAAACAAAAACAAGAAATGTTTTTGCTTAAAATGTATGTATGTATGTTTATGTATGTATGTTCATTAGAGCGACTCAAAATGTATGGAAGCAAAATTCGTGCTCAATGTACCCTCCTAAAAATTAACCTTGGACTTTTTTAAGATACCATTTTAAATATTTCGGCTCCAGCTTTGACCTCTCGTGAGCTGGACCATTTTTAAAAAGAGTCTATTTTTGCATGTTTTGTTAATTTGAGAATCTGTTTCCTTACCAACATATACAAATTGGGTATCATAAGAAAGGTTTTTTTAAGGCGCGTCCAACTGTATATACAATTTGTCTAAGGACGATCATCCATATCCTTTTTTTTAAGGGTTTTCTGTAAAAAAAACGGTTTTTGAATTTTTTGTTCGGCGTTGCTTGTAATAAAAATGCCAAATTAACATATTTAAATCTTTAGTCGATTTAATTAAATACGTGTTTCAGCTTTTTTGGAAATTCGCGCTAGTTCGCGTTTTGACAAAAATGCAATGGGGTGGCAACCCTTCATTTAAATATAGCAATATGGGCATCAAATTTCTTCTTTTACCAAGTACATCATCTTTGTATGTAAATAATATTATTTTTTTGCAAATTAGATGCATTTTACACGGTGCTCTGGAATATATATAAATGCAATTTTGTAGTAACTGTAATATGTTAGCGGATTTAGTTTCTAGATCATGTATGGATAAAAATAGAACTAAAGAAAGAAAAAATGAAATGATCTACGACTTAAATTTTTTTTTAATTTGCAAAAAAAATATACCGCCAAAAAGTCGTGGATCATTCCTTTTTTTCTTTCTTTAGTTCTATTTTTATCCACACATGATCTAGAAACTAAATCCGCTAACATATTACAGTTACTACAAAATTGCATTTATATATATTCCAGAGCACCGTGTAAAATGCATCTAATTTGCAAAAAAATAATATTATTTACATACAAAGATGATGTACTTGGTAAAAGAAGAAATTTGATGCCCATATTAGCTGCGTTCGAGAACACAAAAGTTTTTACGATTTTTTACTGAACTTTACTGCATTTTACGAAATTGCGTTCGAGTACACAAAATGCAGTAAATGAGAACACAAATTGAGAGCGAAAAGTGACAGTTCTTCTCTGAGTATTTACAAATTTTTACTGCAGAAATTTTTGCAGTAAAATTTTGTAAAACAAAAAAACATATGTTTGAAAAGGTAAACAAACAAAAGTAACAAACAAAATGCTTATAAATTGTGAAAAAATTGTTAAATAAACGTAAAGTTGAAATAAAAATTAAATAAAAACAAAATGTGAATAAATAATTGTTAATTAAACTTGTTTGTGAATCATTTACTGGGCTAAATACCAACATTTGAAACTTTTTTTGTTATGTTAAGTTTTTAGAGTTGTAAAAGTGCTAAGTACTTGGGTACTTAAGTAATCAATAGCAAAAAACTATTCATGTTTTTTTGAATAAATTAACCCGCCACAAATTAGTAACATCAAATAAAATAAAAAACAAACAAATATGAAAGATTACATAAAATAATTTGTTTGTATTTTCCAAAAATGTTTGTGTTATAAAAAGTATTTAATCGAGTACCGATAAGAAAACGAGTTAAGTATTCAAAAGTGTTAACATTTTTCAACACTTCAACTATTTGTCATCAGCTGTTGCCTTTATTTTACGAATTTTTACAAAATTTGCGTTCGCGTACTTTTTTGGACAACAGCTTTTTGTGAGAGCAAATTTTACAATTTTCTCATTTACTGCATTTTACTGTAGAAGTACTCAAACGCACCTATTGCTATATTTAAATGAAGGGTTGTCACCCCATTGCATTTTTGTCAAAACGCGAACTAGCGCGAATTTCCAAAAAAGCTGAAACACGTATTTAATTAAATCGACTAAAGATTATAATATGTTAATTTGGCATTTTTATTACAAGCAACGCCGAACAAAAAATTCAAAAACCGTTTTTTTTTACAGAAAAACCTTAAAAAAAAGGATATGGATGATCGTCCTTGGACAAATTGTATATACAGTTGGACGCGCCTTAAAAAAATCTTTCTTATGATACCCAATTTGTATATGTTGGTAAGGAAACAGATTCTCAAATTAACAAAACATGCAAAAATAGACTCTTTTTAAAAATGGTCCAGCTCACGAGAGGTCAAAGCTGGAGCCGAAATATTTAAAATGGTATCTTAGAAAAGTCCAAGGTTCATTTTTAGGAGGGTACATCGAGCACTTTTTTTGGTGAGTCGCTCTAATGTTCATACATACATTTTTCTATTAAATTATAACTTTTATTATTTTAATTATTGACGTTTATGTTCACAAATTAAAAATTATTTTTAAGCGTCCAATTCGCTGATATTATATTATTTATTTAATAAATAATATTATGATTTTATAACAACTTATTTAAGTATGTTAAAAGAAAACAAAAACCGTATGCCGAGTTAAAAAAAAACACGTCTGCATTCAACGAGCACTGTGATTGCAATCGATTCAAAATGGTGACATTTTTGTTTGATGGTAGATGTTAGATGCGAGCAATGTAAACTTTACTTTATTTTGCTTTTTAATGTAAACGAGTGTTTCACTTTCTCTACATCTACCATCAATTTGCCACAATTTTCGAAGGTTTTAACATCTCTCCATAAGAAATACATTGGTCTAAAAACCAACATCTTTAAAAGATATTCCTATCTCATTTTATTCCATTCTACATTTTTCGATTATTTTAGTGGCATCACTAGAAAAGTGGCAATAAGTTCTATTAGTCTGAATTTACACGTTTCATCTTTTGATGCTCAACTTCTTTTCAATTCCCTTTTAAAGATGCCAATATAATCACACGCAGCAACGGGTTTCAACTTTTTACGCTTCAAAACAACAATAATTTTAATAACAGCAAATCAAAGAGAAAAAGAAAAGAAAAAATTACACGCAGCCATCGTTGTGCATATACCAACGAATAAAAACACAAAGCGTACTGACCGAGTACAGGCATCTCCGTACTAACCCCCTTTCTTCTTTCTTCCCTCACCTAAAAACATAGGAGTTGAGCATCAAAAGATGAAACGTGTGAAAGCAGACTTATTATTGTGGCATAACTGACAAAAAAAATTTTCTTTGAAAGCAGCGTTACCATTTGTCAAGTTTTCTTTTTATTGCAATGTTTCTTTGTTATCAGATGTTGATCAGTGTAAAAAGCCTATAAGAAATGCATAGGTCTAAGAATCAAAATGTTTCAACATCTTTACAAAATGTTCCTATCTCATTGTATTCCATTCTACATCTTCCGATTATTATTGTGTCATCACTAGAAAAGTAGCAATAAATTCTTTTATTATTGTGGCATCACTGACAATTGAATTGGTTTGACAGCGACTGTTTACATATAATGAATCAGAAGTAAAAGCAACAGTTTTTTTTTGGCCAATGACAAGTGAAGAAGTGGCAGTTTTTCTACTTTGACTGCAGTTTTTTTAACACTGATTTTATGTACCAAAAATTTGGAAAATTTTTATATTCAATTATAATTGTTTTCAAATTCTGATAATTTGCAATTGTTGCCATTTTCCGATTTCATTCGTCATATTTTTTTATTCGAGAGTTCCAGAAGTACCTCACGCAACAACTGCTGTCAACATTTAGCTCATGTTTCGACACATGTTGACTGGTCTGTGTTTAACTTAGATGTTTTAAGTGTAAACGCGTATTTCACTTCTTCAACATTTTTCATGCGTTCCTCCGAAATGTATGCAAATGAACAAAGGGTATTACAGAAATAGTATTTACTGCATTTTCAGAATCTAATCCAAGGCGAATTAACTACAGGTGGTGTCGAAACGGCAACTGATTTTGACAGTTCGAGCTTATTTGTTATGATTTGTTAGTGTTTTGCTAATAATGGTTGACATTTCGAGCTAATGGCACTAACAATGCAATGCAAAAAACCCTATGTTGTTTCTGTTGTTTTTGGATTGTTGTAGTTCCGACACCACCTGTAGTTGAATTCGCCTTGATCTAATCCAAAAAAATCGTTTATGCAGCTGCTCTGCATATAAAATCATAAAATTGTTTGAAACAAGGGGGAACAACTTATTTTCGTTTTTTTTTTTTTTAATAAAAAAAAAATTAATTGTATTATCTTCATTTACTAGTTCGACACTTCAGAGCATCAAACATTCTTGCTTATCGGATTTGAATTTACTTCTACTTCCTGACATAACTTATTTGCAATTATATCAGCAGTAAAGTTGCCATAAGTAAATAAAAAATAACGTGAATTTCCA
The DNA here is from genome assembly GCA_963931875.1 of Pollenia griseotomentosa. Lineage (NCBI taxonomy): Eukaryota > Metazoa > Arthropoda > Insecta > Diptera > Polleniidae > Pollenia > Pollenia griseotomentosa. Next base: position 16,799,107 of record OZ007561.1, read on the forward strand.
TATAAATATCCCGGGGTTTTTTCCCGAAAAACACTTATAGCAAACTAAAACTGCACAATTTAAGATGCACATAAGCATTAGATGTTCGTAACCGATGTGCATATAAGCGATAAAAACTATGTATGTATGTATGTACTTGTAAATTAATAAACGTCACTGATTTAATATTCTTTTTTATGAAAAAACAAACTATTTCCATTGATTATTATAGAAAAACGCTGTAAATCAAAATCATTTATAATCATTGCCACTGATTGTAATTTTAAATATACCTATTTCATGGCTTTAAAATGTAATAAAATCAAAAATAAAACTTCACCATATGTTTAATTCTTTTTTAGGCTTTTTAGCTTTATTTTCAAATAAAATTCAAACAAATCATGCTGTTGCATGTACATACATATGTACATATTTATGTTTAAATGTAAGTTCATGTGTTTGCCTATTGGCGAATTGGCTCAAGATCAACTAGAAGCAATTTTGCAATATAACAGATATGTACGTATAGTGCTGACTACTTCAGCTAAAAAAAAACAATATCGACAATGAAAATCATTTTAAAATACAGATTTAAGCATAAACACACATTTCTTATGAAATAAAAGAAATAACAATTATCTGATCAAAAATAATTTCCAATACCTATTTGTACATTTTATTTTATATTTGGCTTTAAAACGTCCCAAGTAATTTTCTTAATCATAAATTATTACAAAAAAAATTAATTTTATACATGCATGCATACATGTCTTACATTATACCCTTCGGCATAGGTGGAAAACGTTTATATAAGTTTGTCGTTTCGTTTTTAATTTCTACAATATTCAGCCTTTTAGGCAGCGTTGTCAACTTTGAAATTTCAACCGCACCAAAACGGAGAAAAAACGCGCCATTTTTTATTTAAAATGTTCATTAAGGTTATTTAGCATAAAAAGTATAATTTTTTTTATTGAAAGTACATATAAAAATAAAACAGTCTTTTAAAGTTCAGGGTTTTGAGAAAAAAGAAAAAACTTAACAAAATAATAAAAAAAACTAAATAATTCATTTGTACTACACCATTTTTCATTAAAATTTAAGTTATTCCTGATCAAAAATAGAATTTTTAAACGAAATTCAGAAAATTCCAACTAAAATTGAGAATTTTAATTTAAAAATGAGAAAATTCCAATTGAAATTGAGAAAATTCTAGTTGAAATTGAGAATTTTTATTTGAAATTAAGAAAATTCCATATAAAATTGAGAAATTTTAATTTGAAATTGAGAAAATTCCAAATGAAATTGAGAAATTTAAATTTTAAATTGAATTACATAATTTTTATTTTATTCTTGTTCATTTGGAATTTTCTCAATTTCATCTGGAATTTTTTCATTTTCGATAAAAAATTTTGAATATAAAAATTTTTTTTTTAACATCATAAAATCTACACAAAACATTTTTTAAAACGAGATTAACGATTAAAAGTATGGATTCTAAATTAATAATACAGCAAATTTCATATAATGAAATGTTTTTTTTTTTTTTTCTTTACATAATAAAAATTTTCTAAAACAACAAGACCGTTTTACTTAGTGCATATGTTTGTTGTTCATATTGTGGTCTGTAAAATTGTTTGTAAAAATTTCGCACTGTTGAATGAAATGGTGTATTTTATTGTACAATGATTTTTTTGTCATACTGAAACAAAAAGTTGTGTTGAATTAGCTTTGGTGCCACCAAAAATTAAAAAACGCACCGAAATTAAAAAAAGCGCATCACGCACTAACAAGGGAATTTTTCGCACACAAAATTTACAAACGCGCCCAAAATGGTGCGAAACGCACCGAGTTGACAACGCTGCTTATAGGGTTGTCGTTGTCGTAAGCGACTGTGTCGTTTTCTGTTATAGACTAATAGCCTTTTCACACTTGTCAACATTAAACATCCCTACAAGAAGGCTACCGATCATTTTACTAGTTATATGACCGGTAGTGTTGACCAATATATTGGTTAAAGTTTCTATTAGCTTATTAAGAGCAAAATGAAAAAACTAACCGAAACTCTTGTGTACATGTGATTTTGCCTCTCTTTCTAACTAATGAATTCCACTCGACTACGGAACATATATCTGTACTGCTTACTCTGCTGCTTTTAATTAGTCAATGAAAACCAAAATAGTGGTTAATGCTAACTAGTTAGTCATACCGTAAATATTGGTTAGCACTAACTAGTTATTCATAACGTAAAAATTGGTTAGTACTAACCTTTATAAAAAATATATTACATATTTTATTTTTCATTTTAAACAAAAATTGTTTTATTGAAAAAATTATAATCCAATTAATAGTCAGGAAATTAGGCTTCAGAAAAGTAAGTACCACGTAACGGTATTTCTGTGGCTGCTTGGTAACGTTTCACTTCTTGCGTGGGTCTGGAAATGGAGGTAAACGTACGTGTGACCATTTAATTTATTGTAGATTTTGTTAACAATCTGAGACCAAAAAATCAAATACATACTTGAAAAGTCATCAGGACAAATCTTAAGCGATTGTCCTGGCCAAAGCCACCACCTTTCAAAACGACCGCTTCGAACTTGACCACTGTTGTTTCCAGAGAATCCACCACCGCATCCTCTGAAGCCACCATCAGTACGTCCTCCTTTAGCACTAGCATTCTTATTACCGCTGTTTGGCGGTGCTACTTTTTCCTCAAGACATTTTTTTAGCTGTCTTGTTTAATATACAATCTAGTTACATATGTAATTTGTTTCTTTAACACCAATGGTAAATATTAAATGAAAGCAATTCACAAGTTTTATCAAGCGTACGACAAAAATATATTAAAAAATTGGCATTTTTAGAAAGTGTTTTTAGTTGTTCTACTCTAACACACATGTTAGAGTAGAAACACTAATGTAAAATTGTTGCAAGTGTGTTAGTTTTGGTTATGCATTTCTTGTAGGGATCTTATAGCCTTTTCACACTTGTCAACATTTAACATCAATTTGGGAAGATGTTGGAATTTTCCCATAAGAAATACATAGGGCTAAAAATCAAAATTTTTCAACATCTTTACAGAATGTTACTATCTTATTTTGTTTCCTTTTACATTTTACGATTTAGTGTTATCACTAGAAAAGTGGCAATAAATTCTGTAATTATTGTGGCATCACTGACAAAATGGAAGTTGGTTTGAAAGCAGCGTTACCATTCCTTAAGTTTTTCTGTGAAAATGCTATTAATCTATTACAAAAAACGACACAATCGTATACGACAACCACAATAAATCTGATTGATATATCATCCTTTAAAGTATATACATACATATGCATATATACAGGAAATGTCCTACATTCCTTAAAGTTCTAAAACTATACATAATTTTTTTTATACATTAATTCTTTTCTAACAAGTTTTATGTCTAAAACTAAATGTTATACGATACGACTTTCATAAATTTAAGTAACGATTTATTCTGGATCCTAATGAACATCGAAGTTGATTTAACGACTGTGTGTATGAGGAAATGGGGTTTCCGATAAACTCACATGTTATAAATTAATATTACTGATCATCCGGAATAGATTGCTATTAAAATTCATACAGATCGGTCCACAAACAGTTGAAATATAAGCAAAAAACGACGACTTCCTCTCGTTATTACCAGGGCTGTGGAGTCTTAAAAAATTGTTCTAACTCCAACTCTAACCCTTGAAATTTTTAAAATTCATATCCAACTCCAACTTCTACTCTTACATTAATGGTAAATTTATGTTTATAAGACTGGTGCTTCAAAACTTCTGACTTTAAAATTTTAAAAGCATACTCTCTTAAAATTTTTTATTTTGGACAAATTAGAAAATTTTTTATGCCGAAAAATTTTGGAGCCGGAGTCGCAAGTTTTTGTGGGTATTTCGACTCCGACTCGACAGCCCTGCTTATGACCCGTAAACTTTTTTTTTTTTTTTTTTTTTTTTAAGTCTTCCTATAACACTACGCCACAAAAAAATTAACCTCAAAAATTAGATATTTTCTAAGCTAAATTGGGGCTGTTTATCACGAACATGGCATTCATTAATTTTTCACAAGAAGCGTTTTCGAGATATACGCGAAAATCCTGTTTTTCTGCAGTTGTTTTAGGTATTTCGAAAAATTTCGAGAACTGTTCAACTGAATTGTACAAGATTTAACATTCCGAGTTTCGGATTTTTTTTAACTGAATATAGTCAACCGTTTTTAAGTTATTCAAATATATGTAGTGAAAGTGCCTTAATTTTGGACATAACGGTATATCTCGAAAACTAGAGCTGATAGAGAAAAATGAAGATTAGATTTGAAATTAGCGACCTAAATTAAGTAAAAATTTGCAATAAATTTCCAGACACCAAACTTATTGTTCCGCAGTGTAATAGTAGCATTCTTAAAAAAAAAAAATTTATGAAAATTCAAATTCGGATGTTTTCACTAAATATGCCGTTATTTCTTTATTATTTGTCCGACGATAACAATTTTACGCTTACTACGTTTGAAACAAAATATCATTTAAGATACAGCGAATTAAAATGGTGAATTTTGAAAAAACATAAAAAATTACTTTTTTCCAAGTTTAAAATCCTGTAACTCGGTAAATCTTTATCCCACACAGTGTGGACGTGTTCTAAAAGAGAAAAGAGATGTCAATGCAAAATGTTAAATCTTGTACAATTCAGTTGAACAGTTCTCAAGATTTTTTGAAATACCTAAAACAACTGCTGAAAAACACGATTTTTGCGTATATCTCGAAAACGCTTCTTAAGAAAAAAAAAGAATGCCATATTCGTGATCAACAGCTCCGATTTATCTAAGAAAACATCTAATTTTTGAGGTTATAGTAAAAAATTAAAAATTTGTGAACCAGTGTAATCTATGGACTTCATTTTTTCACATTCACTTTGTTCCAAGATGGGCAGTAGAGAAGGTGGAGGTTTCTTCATCGAGGAATTTGCCATTAGGATCTCTTTTAGGCTGCCAGATGGCAGTAGTGTACTGCAGGCGGAAATCTATGCCATAAGACGGGCGGCAAACTGGCTGAGGTATTATTGTGTATCGGGAGATATATGTATATTTACGGACAGCAAAGCTGCCATTGCAGCTCTGGCTGGTGTCTTCACGATCCCAGCGTAACGCTGACATGTTCACCAGCGCACAGTGGATGCCAGGGTAACCAAACTGCGGACGATCTGGCCAAACAAGGCTGTCTCTTGGACGACATGTTCGTCGTCGGCCTGATCGGCATTTCATGGCCAGTTGGAAGACTCTCATCAGACGAGTGTCGTACAGAAGGGCTAAGGAGAGATGGCAGATGGAAGTGAGGCGTCGTCGTAACGGCTGAACATTGAACCTAACCTAGATAAACTTTGTACAATACTAGTAAAGAAAAGTAACAAAATTAGTTTATAAATAATCCAGTTATAGAAAAATAACTCTCCTATACGATATGAGCTATGAGAACTAAATTAGGCTCATATATTTTTTAACATAAAGCGTTTTAAATATTAAAAATAAAATTTGTCCGTTATTTCAAATGGCCCCCATGCAAGTGTCGTAACAAATTTAGGGGTTTTGTACTAAAAGGTCCATAGAAAACAAGCTAAGTCAGGGGACAGTTAAGCAGCGTTTAAGAAACTGCAGTCAAAGTAGAAAAACGGTAATTTCTTTCACTTCTTCATTTGTCATTGGCAAAAAAAAAAACTGTTGCTTTTACTTTTGATTTATTAAATTGTAAACAGTCGATGTCCAACCAACTCAAAAAGCGAAAAGTTGTACACAAATTTTTCGTTTTAAGAAAATTACTGTTGAGGACTGGAAAGCAGTGGTTTTATATGTGTTTAAAACAGCAGGTGTGCTGCATTTTAAGTTTGACCCAAGCAAACGCATCTTTTTCGAAAAAAAAACCGTTGTACTCGGGGAGCAGCACTATCGGTCAACAGAAACTAGTGCAGCTCCAAAAAGCATTCAGAAAAAAGAAAGACACTAGCGTTGATAAAACCACGACGATAACCTTAACTCTTAACACAGAATCAGAAAAGTTGGTTGACGTAGACAAACTTTTTCGAAAGCATTTTGGTGTACACAGGCGAGGAATAGAAAGTTAAAACTTTTACCGTGATATTTTGGATAGCAGCGATGATGCTTCGGATGAAGAAAACAAGATCGATGAAGAAAACTACAACTTTGAGGAAAATGAAGAGTTATAAGAATATGTATTTTTTCATTTCATGTAGAATGCAATTTTAAAATTTAAATAATTTTTTTTATTTAATATTGATCAATTATCCTGTTTGACGCCCTTAACCGGGAAGTAGGTCCGATTAAAATAATTTGCAAGAAACAAAACTTGCTACCTGTAGAAAACTCTTACATAACTCGCTCCTTGCAAATTAAAAAAGGTGCTGTCGCTTTATTTTTCAATGAAAATAGTTCTCCATTTGCAAAAACAGACTATAGGGCATGTTCTAAAAATCGAAATGAAGTGGATTTAAAATCGAACAAATTTTGAAAACGTGCCTGTAAAGATAGTTCATAAAAATATTCCTTTTTATGAACTTCATACTTTAAGTACCAACTATCTTTAAAAGAACAACTCTTAAAATCGGGAAAAACTACACAACTATTTTGTTAGTAATTAAAAACAAAATCTCGTGCGATTTCAATTCCACTACATTTCAATTTCTAGAACATGCCCGTATAAGTCCAATAAAACAGCAAAAAGGAATCAGCGGAAAAAATTAAGGAAAAGTTATATTTAGCTTATTAAACGTTTTTTGAAATTTGTGAAAAATTACTTCAGGTGCAAGTAGCGAGTTTTGGAACTCAGCTCCTCATGATGAACTTTAGCCTAATTAAAATATCAAAATTTAGTTTAAAATATATTATGATATAGGAATATTAGTATAGAAATACAACAAATTTGTAATTTTTTTAAATTTTTATTTTTCAAATAATATAAATTTTTTTAGTATTTTTTTTTTTTTGATTTATATTTTAAATAAATTTTTATGTTTAAGTTATCTTAGTTATACATAAGTAGAAATTTTTAAGTATCTAAACTAAAAACTAAAGAAAATAAATAATTATCGTTTTTAATTTTATCATATTAAACAAAAAATTTTAATGAACAACAAAGTTATATGTTAAGATACGTAAGTAGATATATACATACATACATATATACTAGACTACATTGTTGTTAAGAATTTATGTAAATTTTAGTTTTTTTTTTAATTAAAGAAAATTAATAGAATTTTTAATTATGCAAAATAAACAAAATCCTGTAAAGCTTTAAGCTCTAGAAGCGTTTTAATGTGTTGTTTTCTTCAAATCACTTTTTTATATCGACATAAAAATAAAGAGGCCCTACGTTCCACCTAGGAACTACGAAAATTAAATAATAAAATTAAAAGATAAAAAAACAAAAGAAATGTTTTTGATGACATTTGAAGAGATAATTCTAGCCGGTTTGACACTGGACAACAGGACTGCCGTCATATTCATCGTCATCATCGATACCACCCTGAGCACCGCGACGGTCATTTTCGTCGCGTGGTTGGAACTCACTCAATTGAACTTCTTCAGCATTTGGTGGCATATTAAATGGTTCTCTGGGTGGCAACAAAGTTTCCAAAAGCTGCAATTGTTCGGGACTAGCAAAACCACTATCGGGAAAATCAACCACAAATGGTACTAAAAGGTCACCACGATCAAATGGATTATTTCGCAAGGGCATTCCTTCGCCTCGTATAACCTTAAGTTCTCCATGGCGCACAACTTCACCTGGCTTAGTTGAAATGCAAATATTCCTGCCATCTAAATGTTTAAAACAATATTCCAAACCACAAAGAGCCTGCGTTAGATTTATATGTATGTTACGCATAATGAGATCGTTGCCACGGCGTTGAAATAAAGGGTGTTCGGCTTGTATAAGAACCACTACTAAATCACCGCGATTACCATGAGCTCCCTGGTTACCCTCTGAAGTAAAAGGAATTTTTAACATATTTGGCGCTCCCTTTTCGACAATAATATCACGTTTAATATTCTCTTCGACTAGACCTTTGCCACGACACGTAGTACAACGCAGGTTTTCAGGAATAACATTACCATTACCCTCACAGGTTAAACAAAGCTGAATGAAATAAAAATAGTATATGGAAAAAATTCGTTTAAAATTTACTATAGAAATATTGTCTAAAAACTTACCGTTTCTACTGGTGTTAAACCCATAAATACATAACCAGTAGTTCGACCCAAACCATTACAGGCGGTGCATTTCTCTTTTCCTTCTTTTGGACCTCCCTCACCATTGCACTGCTGACAAAATGAAGTTCTTTTATATTCTACTGTTTTGGACACATTACCATTGTATATTTCCTCCAAAGACACTTCCAGTTTAATAACAATTTGGGCAGCTTTACCCCGACTTTCTCGTCCCATGTTAAATGGAAACCAATGAGAAAAGAATTCACCAGCGTCACTAAAACCATCCGCACCCTCTTGCAAGCCCTTTATGCCATAACGATCATATATTTTACGCTTTTCTGGATCAGAAAGCACTTCATATGCAAATGAAATCTCTTTAAACTTATCACCAGCTTCAGGATTTTTATCAGGATGGAATTCTTTAGCCAATTTGCGATAGTTCTAAAAGGAATAAAGTTTTTGTACAAATGCATACGTATTAGTTAGTGATACGAACGCCAACTTTTTAGGCGAATTAAAAAAAATATATATTTGTTAAGGGATAGGAACCAAGAAACCTAGACTCATTTATCATTCAAATTAAATGAATGCTATAGAAAATACACACAAAGGGATTTAAGAGGCTAAGAGTAGGGGGCTTAAAATATGAAAAACCCCATCGATGTGGCCTAGATATCTCTTTGTAAAATATGTTAGACTTAGATGTTTTTTTAGCATATGTATACTAAATTTAATTTTTGAATACCTGATTAAAATTTTTTAATACTGCTAATGAATGTTTCAGTCCAAATTTTATTCCGCGTACATTATTATTATAAATGCAATATTTTTGTTATTTTGCCTTGTTAATGTTAAGCATTTCACGTCAGTTGTAGACTGCATGTAAGGTCGTCTTAAACTATAATACAAGTCTTAAGTATTTTTACGAAAATGCTTTCTAGGCCCTGTTTCTCAAAACTACAGGTTACAAATCTACAAGTAACATACGTTAAAACAATTTTACAATGTTCGTTCTTGTTTCAAATATATTTTACTTATAGTTATTTTTTTATTTTTTTTATTTTCAAAAAAACAAACACAACTTATCATGACAGGGTTTTATTTTCCACAAAATAAGTAATATTTGTGTGATAGTGTGGAGTAACCTTTATCAAAGCTCTGCTTACGATAATCAATTTTCAAACTACAAAGTAGTGGTGTTACGAATATTTTGTGACATTCGTAGCCAAATTCAAGCGAATATTTTGCAAATACGTTCCAAAAAAATATACAAAAGTTTAAAAAAAATTCATAAAATGAGACAAAAAAATATTAACTTTTAAAAATTTTTAATATAAAAAAACCTTTGTCTTTAACTTAAAATAAAATCTTCTTCAAGTACAGAACAACAAAGAAACATTAGAAGAATTGTTTCGCCACAAAAATAATTTATGAAAATTACTCAAGTCGTTTCAAGCAATTGCCCAATTATCGACATCTGGAATTGGATAATTAAATATCAAGATAATTCCAATCCCACTACACAAATGGAAAATGCGTTCGCTGTGGTGAATTGAGCAAAGTGCGGAGGATTGTACAAAGACGTCTCTACAAGAAGAGTGACCGTCACTTTACCGGCCACTAGCAAACATTTCTTCCTAAAATGTTTTTAACAACAGCAATTCCCAAAATTCCACCGCTTTTTTTTTTTAAATAAATTAATACAAATTTAGCTAAATTCTTATAATAATTACAATGGCGCTAGTGCAGAACGCCCAAGGGCATAACGCCCAAAACCAAAACTGTCATAACGCCCAAATCTTGTTATATTGCCTAAAACCCAAAAAAAATAATGACATAGTGCCCAAATGCTATGTCACATCGCCCAAATAACCAAGTTTGGGCTTTGTGACATTTTTTTGAAAAGTAAGCAGATTTATTTGGGTGGTGTGACATTTTCTTAAATTAAAATTTCTTAAAACAATCACAATTATTTAGCCTTCACAGAGTGCGGTCGTTAGTAAAAAATAAAACAATGCAATCGGAAAGTGTGGAGTTCGTGAGCGGAAAGCGGTGTAATTCCAAATTAATATAATTAACAAATGAAAAACAATTATACAAAAAAAAAATCGTATTATAAGGGTGTCACAAAGCCATAGGACATAAAGCCATAATGGCTCAATCCAAACGGACATAAAGCCATAATTTTGATATGGCCTTAAGTCTCATATCAATTTTAGTGAAAAGGGACATAAAGCCATTATGGTTTTATGTCCCATTTGATGTTTTGCGTTACAAACGCTTTATTTCACTAAATATGCCTATTTATCTATGAAATTAATGATTTTAAAAGATCCAACATTTCTAGGCTCCAGGAATTACAGCTGCAAACATTTTGTGAAAGGAAAAACCTTAGTTATCATTGGAAAACATTTTTTTATTCTTGTGACGCACGCAGGAAAACTTTATTCAGCGAAGCCACCTGCCGCGTCCTACTGGAGGAAAAAACCCCTAAGTGCGGCCGCAGGCCGCCACAGAGAAAAACTTTAGTATGCGAAGCCAGATTTCAATACTAAACTTTAGTGTCTCCGGAACTGAAATGAGAGATAAAGCCGTTTTCTAATATTGCTAATGTGAGCTAAGGCCATGATGGCTTTATCTTCGCGTCCGACGCGAACAGAGCGGCGCGGCGCGGCGCGCTATCCACCACACTGCTACCTATCCAACGCTATACAATATAATTTTTTGCTATATTTTAACTTATTTCTTAAATGTATATATATTTTTTGTAACTGCAGTAATCAGAGTGCTACCCAAAATCCAGTTTTCACTAGCATGAGACGAAGCCTTGGAAGACTCTCGCCAAATATATTTTTGAAATCACCCCGAACTCCATTTTTTGCTATATTTTTTTTGTATGTATGTACATAAAGAAGTAAAATAAAATTGTTGTCGGATATTTCATATTTTTTTTTACTTTTTTGGGCCTTATGACAGTTTTTCTTTTGGGTGTTATGACCTTGACTATAACTTGAAAAAATATTTCGCCCAAATTCAATGTCATATAGCCCAAATGGCAAAGCAATAAAATTTTTGGGCGTTATGACATTTTAGGTTTTGGGCGTTATGCCCTTGGGCGTTCTGCACTAGCGCCAATTACAATTTATGAAACGTATTAAGAGATATATTTATTTATTTATTTTATTTTTCTTCAATTACATAACCGAGCCCTTAGGGCCTTTTATGGTTATTATTAAGTAAATATATAAATATAAGAAAAATAGATTAATAAAACTTGGGCTTTGAAAAAATATTCCTAATTTGGTATACAAACGCACACGAGTGGCAACGCCAGTTGTAACAATAAAAAAAAATTGTGCGCGTGGGTTGGTTTCGGTCATCCATTTCTTGTAGGGGTAAGTCCGTTATTAGTGATGTTTTATCTAGAAATCATACATGCAAATAATCGCAAATAGAGTCTTTAATTTTAACAACAATTTCACTGTCTAACGGCCAATTTCAACAAGTTCGGTTGAAACTAACTTTCAATTAAAGTTCCAGTTGCCAATATGTTTTGACAGCTATAACCGGTAGTTAATTATAACCGAACTTGGTGAAACTCGTCAATGGCTAAACGGCAAAGATTTCTGAAGAGATAGTGTGGTTACTATTGAAACATGTTAAATCAACCTGTCCGTGAAGGGGGGTTTGATCAATTTCCGCATTATAGCAGAGGAATCTTTGTTGAATATAAACAAAACTGTGTCTAAAAATCTGTTTATTCTTTATTAAATTAAACTTTTTTAACAAGTTTTTAATTAATTTAAAAAATAAATGAAATACATATTTTTATCTTTTAGTCAAATTTTTATTTTTTTTAATTTTAATATTTTTACCTTTTTTTATTTTGACAGCTCTTTTGTTCCATGAGTTGGCAACACTGCCTTCAATATACCTTAAAACTTTACCAGCGTAGCGACTGAAAATTTTTCTACCAACCTACCAAAATTATTTGAAACCGACCAATTTTTTTTTTCAATATTTAACAACAAATGAATAATTTATTTTGAAAAGAGCTCAGGTACAAATTTTTAGAGGTACACATATATGTGTACCTCGCAGTACATCGGTCTATAGCTCGATAGAATGACAGGTTATATACCCCTTACATAGCGGTGTTTTAAAAAGAATTTCGAAAAGGGATCATCTCCACATTTATTTAGAATATTTAATATGTGTGTTTTAGTTAGTAATTGAAAAAACCTGCAGTTTTGATCAATTTGCTATAAAAAATTATTTTTGATTTTGTTATTATTAAAGAAATCTGAATAGTAAACAGCGTTACAGGAGAAAAATTAATGTAATGAAAATTTTTGTTTAGCTGCTTAGAGAATAAAGATATCCAAATTGACGATTTCCAAAATTTTTATGAAGATATTCTGCAACGGCTAACCGACATGTATTCACAGGCACATATAAAAAGAAAAACATTTATAATTCATATGTTCTATGAATGTATGTGTTTTCTAATTTGTAATATTAACCCTGCAAATAATACGACTAGCCCATACACGCATGTAAAACATAGCCCATAAGAGACTAGGACTATATTTAACATAACGATGTAATAGGGCTGGACCATATAACCCAACTTTGCATTACAACGGAGTAGTCTTAAAACTACATGTCATTTTTAACTACAAACTCTTTTTAACAATGACATGGTCCATGCTTGCATTACATTAGAACATGTTGTAAATAGTCCATTTTATCTAAAATGGATCAAGTAGTCCAATATTTATTTGCATATTATTAATAAACAGATAAAAATGCACCGAAATGTTCATATTGTTCCTTTATAACAAAAAGTTTACGTTGAGAATGTTGTTTACTTTTATTAAATTTTTGGAGTACATAAACGAATATTCAAAGGGGTTAATCTTATCTTAAAATGAAAAAAATATATATTTAAAAGTTATAGATTATTTTACTAACGTGTGTTTCAATAAATAACTGACACTAAAGATTACATTTTGTTAGCAAAACCATATTTCGATAGATTCGATAATAAATACAGATTATAGTCTACACTAGACCAGCAAAACTATCGATAGTCGGCCACATCTAAAGTTTCGATAGTTAGCTTAAAAACTATCAATTTGATAGTATCAAAAAGTTTTTATGTGCCACTTCTGTGGCATCATTTACAGAAAACGTTTTTCAGGAATAAAAGACCAGCATATTCACTTTAAATGTCAGTGTCATCGATAGTTTATAATAAATATAAAGTTTATATAGGTATAGAGACGGTTAATTGGCAGCAGGGTTGTCAGTTTTTTTTAACTTCGACGTCAAAATTTTCACTTTAAATCCAGAAATTTTAAAGGTTATTTTGTAGTTTTTAAATTTTCAAAAATTTTTCATGCAGAAGTCTTTTCAAAAGAATCCCTTTAGTCTTTTTAAATTTTTCGCTAAAAAACATGACAACTAGGTAAAAAAAAGCCACATTTAGCGAGAAAGTTCTTGTTCCTGAACATTCATAATGTGATAGATCGGATGTAAACTTACGTTTTAATTCCAAATATTATTGCTATAACTTCCGCAAAAGTCTTATAATATAACTGAAACTTTACTCGTGTGTAATTTTTCTAGTTGTTGTTACATGTGTACTTTTGAATATTAAGATCTCAAAGGTGACATAAACTCAAATTTGGGTTAAGTCAACATAATTTAGTACTTTTGTCTTTTTGCCATAGAATTAAAAAGTTTATGCACTGCTAAAAACTTGAATCGCTTGAGTTGTTAAATATGTTTCATTGACTTCATCCAATGAATTTTGTAGTGATAAAAATTATCGAAATTCTGCCAAAAATAAAAATAGCGATTCTTTTGCAGCTCTAGCCTATATTAACAAGCAGTGTACTTTCTCGGGACCCAACATGAAGAAAAGTTGGTACGCTTTTACCTTTGGTACTTTTTCTCTTTTCGAAAAATTTGGTATACATATAACATATGGTCTAAAATAAGTATAGATGTAGAAACTAAGTAAAATTTCTTTAAATCTCTAAAAAAAATGCTCTAATTTTCACGTAAACTAAGTCACGGGTAAAAGTTAGTAGTTTATATAGATACCAACCAGAAGTGTTTTTTTATTTTTGTATCACAGCTTTTGTGCCCATAAAAATATTTAAAAAATCACTGTTTATTGATAAAAAAGCTTTTTAATAAAAAATAACACGGCATCTGATTTGTAAGCTCGAATGAATTAACAAAACTATGTATATTTTATAGAATTAACACAGACAAAGTAAAGTGAAACTAAAACACTACATTCTTCTAAATCTGTTTTGTAAAACCTATAAGGCCGAGGAGGCAACGCAATGAGCCGCAAAGCGGCGAATTTGAGCGGCAAGTGGGCTATTACTGAGCGGTTAATTGTTGAAATTTCATTGTTAAGAGAAGTTTGTTAATGTTATTACGCGAAAATCATGTTCATATTTATAAGAATTTAATGCATTTAAGCAAAAAAAATTGTTCATACCTACTATAAATCATACAGATTTTGGCAATACTACCGTGATTGAAATCGGCTTTGCGGTCGGCTTTGTACAGATAAAATTATAAGCTCTACATTCACTTTTGCCATACATATTTATATTTAACAACTAAAAATTAAAACAAATTTTATTCCTGAGTGGCGCCGCTTAGCCGTTCAGAAATTCCGCTCACTTGCCGCTCATTGCGTAGCCACTTCAGTAGTATATAATGTTTTAGTTTTTTTCCGCTCATTGCGTGGCATCCGTTCCGCCTAAGGTCAAAATAAATATCTGTATGTATGTACATAGGGTATTACATTTGATCATAATAAAATATCCCACCAAATTTGGTCCTAAAATACCAACAATGGCAACGCTGAACTTTACTGAGTTTTCATGAAAACAACGAAAACAAAATCAAAATAATAATTTTGCATAAACTGTTACACATGATTGATTAATTTAAAGAATTTGCACTTTTAATGTATGGAACATTTTGTATATAAAACAGCATTTAAGTAACATTGTTTGCATTAACTCTGCCCTTGTCTTCTCCAACTTAATTCATTCACCATTTCCCAGAACGAAGAAAAAAATTTATGAATATTTTTACCTTTTTTATTTCTGCATCTGTCGAGTTTTTTGCAACACCGAGAATTCCATACAAATCTAAATCATCCATAACTGATAACAATTAATAATTTTGAATGCACTTTATTGATGTTTAAGTTACAATTATCAAAAAAAAAAGAAATATATCCTAAAATTTCGCCAAAAAAGAAAATTTTGTTTTAATTGGCTAAAAAATTTCCTTTTTTGTCTTTCTTCGCAAAGTCAAGAACATTGACAAATTAAAGTGATGTCAAGGCAGTGATTTTGTATTATCTTATTGGGACGAGCGGGTTTTAAAAAGTGCTTAGAAAGACAACTTAAGAGGGTGGCAGTAGGCTAGAGAAACTTAGGGGGTCATTTTATAAAACACATCACCACACTTACAAAAACTGAGTTACTAATCAAATCTATATAATGAATGTGCCCTCTTTTTAAATTTGTAATCCATTTTTGGATATCTCGAATATAATAAGAGATATCGAGCCCTAACATTGCCTCATATCCTAAATTTTACAGTTCTCCTAACATTGTTTGCTTCATTCATCACTTTTTGCGATATTAAGCAAATTTTCAATGTAAAAGTAAAAATATTATTGTTTGTTATTGTTATGCTGCATATTCCATTCAAATAGTGAGATAAACAAATCTCTGTTTCGTGCAGCAAACCAGTAACCATCCTTCTATGCGCTATGTGGTTTATGTTTTGTGTTTGCTTAGGCAAATACTTTAACCTTCTTGAAAGACATTTGAAAATATTAGTATAATAAATGACATATTGACAAAAAAAAATTTTCATTATTTTATTTGAACCGTAATACCTTTTAGACTTTAACTTTTAATAGAATATATACCTCGCGACCCACGTTATTTTTAACAAAAAAAATCTATCGTTTTTCTATAAACAACATATTTGTTCATCTAATGTGCTGTTTTGACAAAACAAGTGATTAAACGTGTAGTAAAATTTATATAAAAATCACTGTTTTTTGAGTGTTTTGCATTTAAATTTTACTACACGTTCAATCACTTGTGTTGTAAAAACAGCACACTTATGTGCTGTTATTTACATAATTTTAAACTAAGAAATGAAAGAAACATATGTACATACAACGCACAACTTTTTCTTGGTCACTTTAAAAGCGTTATTTAGTATGTTCTAGCGATTTTGAGCGAAATATAAAAATTTGAATATTAATGTTAACTACACTGCCAAATTTACTCTGTCATTTACAAACAGTGCTGCCATATTTATTTTTATAAAAACTGACAATTTAAAAAAACGGTTTTATAGGAAAAATTGCTCTTTAAAACCAAATTTTGAAACAAAAAATTTGTTTTATTATAAATATTATAAATAGCCGTTTACCGATTAACTGATCGGGTAATTTAAAATTTACTAACGATTAAACGGGTTAATTTTTTGTAGTATTATAACATTTTTTTTGTGTTTTTAATTATTTTTTTCGTCTCATATACGAAAGTTGTTTAGAAAATATTTTCCTTCTAGTAATAAATTCTTAAAATACAGTATAAAAACAGAAATTAGGGTTTCGGAAATTAACTTTTTTGCAGAATGTTTGGTGCTGAGCTTTGCCAGGATGAGGTAAATGATGACCTGAAAACAGAAGAAACACTCGATAGTAACAAGCAATCATTTAACAGAATTTACTGAAGCAATGAAAAATTTTAAAAATTAAAACAGGACTCTAATGACATAATGGAAGATTTTAAATGTTTAGAGAAACCCAGGAAAAGGACTGAGAAATTAGATATTTTGTATTATGGATTACCTTCGATTTCTCCAACATTTACGATAAGTGAAAGAATTGTTTCCAACTATAGAAAAGAAATCCTAAACATTAATTAATTTTACCAAATTTTATTGAAACTTTATTCGATCTATATTTGACCATTGCTCCCATACAAATAATACAAAATAGCTTTTAGTGCCTAAACTTTCTTATAAATGTTAGTATTTACATAAAAATTGGCGACAATGACTTTAACGAAAGCTACTATAACATAACAAACTGTTGTGATGGAGGATCCAAAATTAACCATGGGTCTCATACGAACCCACATCCTAAAATCAATTAAAGGCAAAATAATTTCATATAGATAAAGATTTCCAAATAATAATCGACACAAAGAACTTTTTATGAATTTTAACCGCTATTACATAATTTGGTTTTGGCGGGTTCATGATTGCCCATGGGTCCCAAATAGGGAGCACTTGCAACAATTTGTTCTTATATAATGACTTTACCCACTATACTTTCTTACTTGCTTAACTATAAAATAGTTTTACTACTTTAAAGTGCAATTTATGTTTATACCCACACCACAATAGTGGAGTGGCTATTATGCATTTGTGCTGATGTGTGTAACGCCTTAAAATATTGGTCCTAGACCCATCTTAAAGTATACCGATCGACTCAGAATCACTTTCTGAGTCGAACTAACATTGTCCGTCCGGCTGGCTGTCCATGTAACCTTGTGCGCAAAGTACAGGTCGCAATTTTAGAGATAATTTGATAAAATTTGGGACATAGGTTCTTATTGACACAAGGACAAGGAAATGGGCCAAATCGTAGGACCACGAGCGAAGATAGGGGGAAATGTCTTCCTCTCAGAAACTATCAAAACGATTTTAATGAAATTTAAAACATAGATAGAACCATATCTATATGGAAACAATAGGTATGCATTTTTTAAAAAATAGGACCGCGAGGGGAAATAAAGGCAATTTCTGCCTGTCAAACCGATATTAATGAAATTTAAAACATAGATAGATCCATATCTATATGGACACATAAGCTAAGCAGTTTTTCAAAAATAGGACCACAAGGGGAGGTAGGAGGCAATTTCTGCCTCTCACAAACTTTCAAGCCGATTTTAATGAAGTTTATAAACATAGATAAATCCATTTTTATATGGACACATAGGCATGATGTGTTTTTAAATAATGTGGTGTAGGGTATCATATGGTCGGGCTTGACCGACTTTACTTTCTTGTTTCATTTTGCAAATGAATTCTTGAAATTTTATTTTTTATAAATAAATAAAATTACAATTGAAGCACAGCCGCGAAAACGTTGTAAAAGCCACTTTTTGCAAAAACGGGGTTTTGCCGATTAACACTCTCTTACACAGTTTAAACATCAAACAACCCAAAATTAAGCACCTTAACCTTAACTTAATTCGATACAAAGTCTCAGCCAGTGACAGAACGTTGTAAGTTATTAACAAAATTATACAAAATAAATGATTTTGCGACGTGGAATAACGTTTTAAAAGCCGATTGTTTATTGGAAAAACGTTTTAAATGACTTCGCGATTGTGGATATAAAACGTTTTTCCACTAAAAAAAAGTTATAACCTGTAAATTTGCATGTTATTTAAAATTTAAACTTCTTGATATTTTGCATACAAGTGTTTATTATCATTAATTTTGGTATTCTAAAAATAAATATTAAACAACTAGCGGACCCGGCGAACTTCGCTTTGCCCCAATTTTAGGCCTTCAGACAAACTTTAGAGTAATAATACAACACAAATATTTAAATTTTCAATGTGATTAATTTGAATGGAATCGGTAGAGAGCGATTTGATGAACAATGTTTTTCGATTTGTTTTCCGGCTCAAAAACAAATAACGAAGACGGTTTCCCAACAAGCGAACATAGCTGTATGTTGCATGTTCGCTTGTTGGGAAACCGTGCGAAAAGCAGGGAAATTTGAGATTAATCCCACAGACTTCTAGTGATTGGCCTTGCGATTTATTGATTGTAATCGCAAATGCCAAACGAACGGGGAACTGAATCCGCTTGAATTAGAATGGAAGGTCAGTTGGAATAATGGGAATTCGTGGGAGAAGGACTTCCTATCCTTTGAATTTGCCCTTGACGATTGTCGCCTGAATCACATTGTTCATTAGCTTTTTGACGGACAACAGCGTACCGTTGCACAATTTTTGAGGATTGAGATTCCGCAACATGATTATGATCAATCCCACCTTCAGCTGTAAATTATGCGGCGGAGCTCCTGGTACATCAAGCTAGTTCAAAAATTCCGTCGGGTAGTTGGTCGCTTCATTTTCGTCGGTCACTTTGCTGATGAGTTCCTCCCTGGACGATGTGAATTCACAAACATTTTCAGGGAACGATATCAATCCAGTCGAAACATCAACAGGAATTTGGCCGTTGCCAAGCTCCAGCAGTTGTCTCTAGAATTCAGCAGCCAATGGGTCGTTCTGCAACGCGACTCTCATGTTTGTGGTCAATTGCAACTTATGGGCATGCCGCCACAAAGACGACGATTTCAGGCACACTTTAAGTTCATCCGCAGCAGAAGATTTGGGGATGACGGGAAATGTTTGACGAAAATCTCCGGAGAGCAATATCAAAGCCCTACCAGATCGTCTTAAATCACCTCGTAAATCCTTCATTGTTCGGTCAACTGCCTCCAAAGCTCGTTTATGCGCCATCGTGCATTCATCCCAAATGATGATTTTGCATTCGCGCATCAATTTGCCTATCGCGGAATTCTTGGTTATTGCCTATCGCGGAATTCTTGGTATTCGGCAGCTTCAAAGCGGAATGTGCAGTTCGACCGCCTTTCAACAATGTAGCAGCAATTCTAGAAGATGCAACAGCCAACGCAATTTGTGACTGAGAACTTTCTATTTTTTTCATTTTCAATTTTTCCAATTTTCCGACTTTTGCGGAGAGATTTTCTAATTTTCCGCATTTCGTATTTTCCGCAATTTTTCATGATTTACACTAAGAACTTTCTATTGTTTGATTTGGAAAGCCATTAGGGATAATTTCATACAAAAACTCGATTTTTCCAATTTTCCGACTTTTCCGGAGGGATTTTCCAAAATTTTACAGAAATCGGCCCAGCCGTTCTAGTAATCCTGCATCTTAAAAACGTTTTTTTGCTCTCCTGAAAAATAATTATTTTGTCACTTACAACGTTATTCGCGGCTGTGCTTCAATTGTTTAGATGTAATGGCAAAAAGTATGGGATCAGTCGTATATAAAGTTTTTTTCCAGGACTTTTTCGATTCCCGGGAAAGCGGGAAATTTTTTTAAATTTCCCGGGATCCCGCTCCATATAAATAATACAAAGTGAATTTTTTTAATTATTAATGAAAAAAACTTTTATAAAAAATCGTAAGGGAACTTCTTTATAAAGAAAGTAAAAGAAATGGTTCAATACTAAAAAATTTATTGAAGATTGAAATAGGAACTTGAATTATTATCACCTCACGCTTTTATTCCCTATTATTATGCTTTAATTCAGTATTATTATGCTCTGGGTACAAGATAAAAAGATAACATAAACATAACAATTTAATTCATAAAACAATAATAAAAACAAAATAAAAATTAAGGTACTCAAGATATGAGATCAAAAAGTTAAATAATAAAATAGATAAAATATTTTAAAGAAATATATAACATTTTTTAACGGCTTAGCAAATAACTTTCTGACACACTCAAAGCGCTTAGTAAGTCGTCAAAAAGTATATTCCTGATTTTATTTACTAATTATCATGTTTCCGAAAAATTTCGTACATTTTTTACCGAGGTTGGACAAAAAGTTAAAAGTGCACCGTTGTAGAATGCTTCGAATTCACAATCAGAAGCAATTTTTTTTGAGAAGAAATTGCCGTACGAAAAAATTAATGTGCTGTTTCCAAATGACAGGCTATTGATTATGTAGTAAAATTTATATGAAAAGCACTCGCCTGTCATTTGGAAACAGTACATAAGAGAAGTATTCATAAACCATTAATTTAAATTTTAAATGTGTTTTAAGAAAAAATTTGATTAGAAATGTTTGTTTAAAATTCATTTTAAGCAAAATTATTGTATTTTTATGAATATGGCAGTAAAATAATTTTGAATACAATAGGTACATATGTATATACATATATGTATATTCAATTAACTCAAAATATTTTTATTTAATACGCTTAGCGTGCATATGTATATGATAAAAATTAAAAACAAATAATGTTTTGTTTAATTCATTAATTTATAATATTAAAAAAGTTATGTACTATATTAATTTTTTGATTGTTACAGTCACAAGAAAAATCAATCCATGCGTTCTTAACCAAGGCAAAGTTGGGTCAATAGTACGGTAAGTACAGATTTTTTAAATCAAGTACAGAATGCTTGGTTCAAATACGGATTATTCAAGTGCCAAACACTTAACTTTAGCTCCATTTAATCCCTGATCCGTACTTAAAATAATCCGAAAACTATAGTAACATTTATTAGCTTACGGCTATTTGATATGTAAGTATTGTTACGAAAGTAACTTTAGTTAAGAATTAGTTGTAATTATTAGTTAAGAATTAGTTGAATTTATTAGTTATCTTGTATTTATTAGTTGTCTTGTATTTATTAGTTGTCTTGTATTCATAAGTAATCATACTAGTTTACATTGTTATTAAAAATTGTTATAATTTAGTACACTTCAATCCCAATGTGCAGAAAGACCTAAAATTATGTAAACATTAGCGCCGCCATAAATCAAATTAAAGTGTGGTGAATAGTAAAGCCTCGAACCTTCGAAAAACATTTCGAATGTTCTAGACAACCAAATTGCTGTATATATACTAGCGGCGACTAGCGTAATTATTTATTCAAGTTCAGACTTTGTCAATAACGTATAACGCTGAGAAAATTATAGTTGGTTGTGAATAAAAGCTATAAATTACGGTTGTTAAAAAGACTTTGTACTAAAAAGAGTTGAGTAAATTGTAAATAGTGTTTAAAGTGTTTGTGTTTTTATTTATTTTATTAAAGTTGCAATAAAGAACTCGAAACGGTTTATTATAAAGGAAATAAACCAAAACGTTATTGAAAGGCAGTAACGTAACAATTGGTGTCAGAAGTGAAATTGCATAAATAAAATAAATAGATTAATAAAAGTGAAAAAAAAATAACAAGAAGACAGCAATGAAATTTGAAGAGCTTAAAGTAGAACAGCTCAAGAAAGAATTGGGCAAGTTGGATCTGCCAACTGCAGGTAATAAAGCAGAGCTGCAGAAGAGACTATTAGATGAATTCGAGCGACGCAATATGGACATTGTGAGTTACGAATTTGAGGACAAAGAAGAAATAGAGGTATGTACTCGTGCAGTTGCTAACAGTATGGATTTAAACGCAATGTTTGCTGCTATGATGGCAAAAATGGAAAAAATGTCAGAAGAAAATTCTAGAAAAATTGACGAAAATTCTAGAGCGATGTTAGCTGAAACTTCTAGAAAAATTTATGAAAATTCTAGAAAAATGGACGAAAATTCCAGAGCGATGTTAGCTAAAACTTATAGAAAAATGGACGATAATTCCAAAAGCATGGTACAGATGATAAAAGAAAATTCGAGTGATATTCTAGCTGAAACTTCTAGAAAAATTGATGAGAAGACGAGCACCATATTAGCCGAAATTCAAGAGAATTCTAGAATAACAAACGAGAAACTTCAAGAGATTTGCAGTGAAATGAACGAAAGAGTAAATGAAATGGAAATATAATTTAACCAGAAGCTGACTGAAGGAACAACAAAGGTAACAGATATGGATGAAAAGTTTCATCATCTTGAAGCAAAAGTAAATAGTCTACAATGCCAAGAGGGACCAGTGCGTGTAATTCCAGAAGTTTCTAGTAGAATAAAAGCCCCTTGCTTTGACGGTAGTGTGCCATTAAATGTTTTTAAGTTCCAGTTCGATACAGTTGCCAACAGAAATGCATGGAACAGTGAGGAAAAAGCCATCGAGCTAATTCTTGCTTTAAAGGGGACTGCGGCTGAAGTGCTTGAAAGTGTACCAGTAAGTAGCAGAAACATTTATGATGAAATTATGGTAGCACTGCAACGCAAGTATGGTGGTGAACACAAAAAGGAAATCCACAAAATGGAGTTGCGTGGCAGAGTGCAAAAGGCAAACGAAACCTTACAGGACTTCGCACTGGAGATTGAGCGGTTGGTATAGCTAACTTATCCCGGTGAGAATCATCCATTGCTGGACAGCTTCAAAACAGAAGCATTCATTAACGGTATAAGAGATGCTGATGTAAAGTATGCGGTGTGTGCAGCATTAAAGTCAACATTTGCAGAAACTGTTTCATTTGCCCTGGCTCAGGAAACCGCGAGAATAGTTGCAAAGCAGAGGTCGTATAAGGTGCAAAGGCTCAATGTAACTGCTGATGGTGATAGAGATATCATAAAGGAATTAAAGGGCCTTAAAGAAGCAGTTTTGCGGGTTTTAAGTGAGAAGCTGGGCAAAAACAAATTGAAATGCTATAACTGCGGTAAGATTGGGCACATACAGCGTAACTGTAAAGCACCAAGAGAAAGTTCAAGATCTGCTTCGCCGCCGAGAAACAACCAACGGGCTAGTCATCAGTCATCACAGGAGTCGCCGTTAAGTATGGAGGTAGTGCTACCTTTCGCATCTGAGGACTCGATAATAAATTTAGTAGTGCCAAAGAGTAACAAAAGTATTACGACATTTGGCTACATCGATGGTAAAAAGCGCATTTTGACTATCGACACTAGTGCAGGATTCTCGATAATAAGGCCTGACTTGGTTAAAGGAGCTGTCGAACCACTAAGCGGAGTGAGCTTGCGAACAGCTACAGGTGAGCCTGCTACTGTCTATGGGAAAACACGTGTGGTGTTAAGAATTGCCGATATTGTCACTTTTCATGCGTTTATTGTGGCCGACATTGTAGACGAAGTACTGATTGGCGCAGACTTTATGATAAGTCATAATATAAGTCTGAATATGGGAAAGCAAATTATGTATTTGTGTGATTACGAAATACCCCTGGATGTTGGGTATGAAAGTGAGGCTCGTGTGGGACAGCCTCTCGCATGTACTCGTCAGGAATCGTCAGCTCACAGAAAAGTTGAAAAGCGAGAAAAAGTGGTTGCTCAGGTAAGACAGCTTACGGAGGCAGATAGGAGGGAATGCGTCAGTAAGGGTCGCTCGTTGAAGGTAGCGCCCAGTAAAGATTGGATAACGGCGCAAAGAAGAGATCCCGTATCGGCCAAGGTTATAAGGGCCAATAGTTTTAAAGGAAACTGCCCAAAGCGTGTGGCAGCCAGGAGCACAGCAAACAGAGGTTGTGCGTCGCTTCCACAGTGCAGTTGTAATGCACTACCTGTACCCGAGGATAAGCGGGTATCTTCATTGGAGCGGAGAAATCTGTACGACCATAGAAAGTCCGTGCGTGGCCATAGAAAGTTGTCCAGATATGATTGGGTGGTGTATTCTAAAGGATCTAAGAAGGGCCAGCTGGTTTTGTCAATTAATCAACAACCAGAGGAGGGATTAGTTGCCAAGCCACAAATACACTGGAATGGGCCATATAAGGTGATAAGGAAATTAAATGATGTATACAAAATACGGAAATATTAAAGGCCAAGGGCCAAAATGAAAGCTTTTCATTTAGAACGATTAGCCCGATTAGAAGAGGTGATTCTGAGCCTATTCGGGACGAACAGACTTAAGTGGGGGGCAGTGTTACGAAAGTAACTTTAGTTAAGAATTAGTTGTAATTATTAGTTAAGAATTAGTTGAGTTTATTAGTTATCTTGTATTTATTAGTTGTCTTGTATTTATTAGTTGTCTTGTATTCATAAGTAATTTTACTAGTTTACATTGTTATTAAAAATTGTTATAATTTAGTACACTTCAATCCCAATGTGCAGAAAGACCTAGAAATGACCGTTAAAAAAGCTTCGGTATAGGAGGTAAAATTATGTAAACATTAGCGCCGCCATAAATCAAATTAAAGTGTGGTGAATAGTAAAGCCTCGAACCTTCGAAAAACATTTCGAATGTTCTAGACAACCAAATTGCTGTATAAATACTAGCGGCGACTAGCGTAATTAATCATTCTAAGTTCAGACTTTAAATTACGGTTGTTAAAAAGACTTTGTACTAAATAGAGTTGAGTAAATTGTAAATAGTGTTTAAAGTGTTTGTGTTTTTATTTATTTTATTAAAGTTGCAATAAAGAACTCGAAACGGTTTAATATAAAGGAAATAAACCAAAACGTTATTGAAAGGCAGTAACGTAACAGTATGTTTAAATATTGTTGATTTTTAAACAAACAAAAAGTTTTTTATAAAATTAATAATAACTATACAAGCATAATTTCAGTTTTCTAAATTGGACTTATCGCTGTAACGAAAACATTTGCAAAAACATTATGTTCTTAATTTTTTGTTATAAAATTGATCTATTTTTAAATTTAAAATCACCTTTCAAACGTTAAAATTATTAAAGATTCATACATATGTAAGCATGTAAATGTATACTAAAAATCCAAATTTCTTTAAATTACAGTTTTTTAAATAAAATTATGTACCTCGCTACCTTTTGCGGCCCAAAATTACCCTAAAAAAGGGCAATTACCGTACGGAAGGAGGGTATACTAAGTTTGTCATTCCATGTGAAACTTTTTTTATTATGCATCTAATACCCCTAGTTTCTTGAGTAATTCTAAGTCGATTTAGCCATGTCTGTCTATCCGTCTGTTCAAAATAAGCCCACTTTCGAAAAATTTAAAACAAAAGTTCAATCTTTAAGTCAAATGGCTTTTAGTTATCCTAAGCACCTTTAAAAATTGACAATTTTGTTACAAAAACTTACGTAAAAGGTGCCATTATGTACTTCTAAGACCGTAATAAATATTGCTATCATATTTAAATGTGCTTTCGTAAAGATTGGTCCATAATTTACCATAGGCCCCATATAAAGCCTACTCCCGTAATACAGTTTAGTACGCATAAGAACGTTATAAATATCGCTATATTTGGTACGTCACAGTTTTATAAGACACTGCAAAATTTCGTGAAGATGTGTCCATAATTTCCCCTTGGCCCCATATAAAGCCGTCCCTCGGAAAACAGTTTAGTTCGTTTAAAACGTAATAAGTAATGCTACTGTAATGCAATTTGGCACTATCACGCTATAAAATTTCTAGAAGATCGGTCCATAATTTTCTATATAATGCTCACTCTAGGAAATTATTTAAATACACCTAAAACCATAGCAGATATAGATATTTTAAAATTTGTTCCAATTTTGGTTCATATGGCTAGAAATAATACCATGCAATTTTCTGATTATCGGTCCATATTTACCATAGATCCCATATTAAGCAAAATACAAAAGTGCCAACATTTTTAAAATAAAAACATGTTGAAAGGCTTTTTATATTATTGTTAAATAATTAAATGAGAAAAAGTATATAGAATTCATTTTATTTAAAAATATATAAAAATTAAATCTAAATCTTAAAATTAAATCTAAAATTTTGAATACGCCCATTGTGTTCCTTTAATTTATTAATTGTGTTCCTAAAAATCACTCAAATAGACTAAATTTGCCACAATAGAAAATACTCAATTGATAACCTCTTATTACATAAAAAGGTGCAAGATCTTTGACGTGTTTACAAAAGTCGTTATCAAAATCGAATTTTTTTAACAGTCCATTAAAAAGTACAAAATAAAACTTAAAAGAATAAACTCAAATGCATATTACATTAACTCCAGACAACTTATATGAATCTAGTTCTAAAGCTATTTTGGAATCTTTACGAAGAAGATAACACAATTAAAATAATAAAGAACAGAGAAAATACAAGACCACTTAATAACATGAAAACATCACTTAATATTTGTATCCAATATACTGCAAATTTTAAATTATTCAAAAAACTGTTGCGAATCATGATATACAAAAAAAGCAAAACACTTTCTGATTGTCGTACAATTGGTTTGATACGGAACTAATTTTCATACTGACATCCGTTTTATAAAGATCATTTAGTAATTTATAGCTCTCATATATCCTAACTGTCGGCATAAAAATGATTCTTAAAAATTTCAAATCGATATTTGAAATATTGCATCGTCAATTTCGAATAATTTTTATTTTGGAAAATTTGTTTTCAATTTTTTATGTCGAAAAACTTTGGAGTCGGAGTCGCGAGTTTTTGTGGGTACTACGACTCCGGCACAAAAACCTCAACTCCGACTCCACAGCCCTGATACCTTCTCGTATTATATCTCAAAATTAACCGAAGTTATAGCAAAATATATCTTTAAATCGGTACATTTTTAAAACTTTAATCGCATTTTGCCAAGATCGTTTGTTTTTGTAGATTTGACTATGTTGCAATAAAGGAGCGATATGTTTAGGTATCTCCTATTTTTAAGACTTGTTCATGGACAATGAAACTTTACTGTCTGCATCTTATTCTGAATAAATGTACTTTATTAACTCTTCACTTCACTTAATGTAATAATTATTAACTGTTGCATCAGGAGACATTGATTTAAATACATGTACTCACTTCTTGTAATTGATCTAATCCACAACGTATCCACAGATGCTAATTTTTTAGAGAATAGAAAACTAAATTTTAAAGTATAAATAGCTATTTTCTGAAATTATGAGGAATTTCTTATTTCCCGGGATTCCGCAAGAAAAATCCCGGGAAAACGGAAAATAAAATAATTGAACGGGACGGGAAATCCCGGGAAAAAACCCTAGTCGTATATTAGTCAAAATTTAACTCTGACCGGGCAACATTGCGGGAACGGCTAGTGTAATATAATTTCATGAGTTACAAACAAATACATACATACATGCATTTAAGAACATAAGTCGGCATAAAAAAATTTTAAAAATAAATAATATTCAGTTGAGTAGGCCATTTGCAAAGTCCGCTATGTCAATAAAACAAAATTTTTAGAAAATATATCAAAGCTTCTAGTCCAGATATAAAGCTATGAACATTTACATTATAACACAATATGTGTTGTTTTTTCAACCATATGTAATAATATAAATTTTTAAAAATTTCAGTACTAGAAGTTTTGATCGATTTTCTAAACATTTCTTTAGATTAAGAGGGAGTTTACACGGTGTCTTTTTAGACATGTCTAACAAACACGTCTGTTTTGTTTATTGGCGATCGGAATAGAGAAGAAAGAGGGGTTGCCAAACAGGCACGAAATGAGTTTTCATGTTTGTTTATATGAATTTTTATGTTTTCAATTTGTATGTATATGTAAATTAGACTATTAAATATGAAAACAGACATGTTTGGAAAGACATCGTGAAAAGACAAAAGGTTTTTGGTAGCATGTTTAAAAGAGAATGCCAAAAACAGGCATGTCTGGAAAGACACCGTGTAAATGGCCCCTTACATAGCAGACTTTGCAAGTGAAATTATTCCTTTTTATACATATACAGTGAGCGTCAAAATAAAGTAAACAGCTTGTTTTACAATATCAACCTAAAAGTCAAATAATAAATACGGCAAAAAATTTCATCGCCAGGGTGATAAAAACAAGTGACGAACAATTTCAAAAAGAGAATATTGTACACATCAAAAACACCTTAACAAATAATAATTTTCCAACAAAATTAACGAACACACTTATAGATGAAATAATTAGAAAATCAAAGAACAAAAATGACATAAATGAAAACTTGAACAATAATAAAGAACAAAAAATTTTCTTCAGTGTACCATACATCCCTGGACTTACAGATAATAAAAACATAAAAAATGCAATTGAAAATAAAAACATAAACTTTGCCTACAAAGCCAATGCCACATTAAACACAATATTTACAAAAACAAAAACTATTATTAGTAAGCAACAACAAAACAATGTGGTATACGAAATACAATGCAAGGGAAACAAAAATAACAAATGTGACAAGATTTACATAGGAACAACAAAACGAAACTTGGAAACCAGAATAAAGGAACACAAAAATGACATCGAAAAACATAAACATACAACTGCCTTGGCACAACATATATTTGAACACAACCACACAGCTGACTTCGACAATATACGAATTTTAGACAAAGAAAAAACAGAAAGGAAAAGATATACATTGGAGAGTCTAAGAATTCAACAAAAGAGAGAAAAAACAATGAACATGAAAGAAGATACAGACAAAATAAGCGCAAGTTACAGGGTAGCAATAGGATAATTTATTAACGACCAAGTTTACTTTACACAAATTAAAATTAAAATAATCCCGATTGCAAATTTAATAATTAAAAATTTATTTCGTTAACTTTTATTTTATTTAATGTAATATATACACACTTTGGAAGTAGGTAAAAATACAAGTATATTTAAAATGTTTATAGCAATGTTATTAATAAAAATGTTTAAATAGATGTTCCCCTGAAGAAGTCAACAAAAAATTGACGAAACGTTGGGAGAAAAATGTAATTAAATTTGTTTTTAATTTACAATGGAAAAATTTAGGCCCTATTAGCTTACATAAATCTCTAAAACTTCAAAAAGTGTTATTTTAGTAAAAAAGAATTTAAATTTTTAGAAGTTTATTACTATTTGCAAAACTTTGGACAATGTTATTACAATATAAAATTAAAAATTTGAAATACTTCAAAAACAACAAAAACAGTGCTATAAAAAAAGATTTACTCCCTTTTGAACGCGTCAAAAAAAGTGTACAGTTCTAAAATATGTACTAAGAAAAGTTAAGTGGCTAATACTTTGTTTGATTTCTTTTTGCTTTTAGGACGACTTCTAGTCTCTTTGGCATCGATTCCAACCATTTTAAAGTTAGCTCAGTAGACATTTTTGGCCACTCTTCCTGTAGAATTGTCTTCAGAGAGTGCTTGCTAGTTATGTTTTTTTTTTAATTTGTCTTTCCAAATACTCCCAGATGTTAAGTTGAGTTGATATCGAGCGACTATTGGTCTGTTTTAGGACGTATTTCAAAAGCCAACTCTATCCCGCTTCACTATAGATACTGTTTGTTTTAAGTTGAATTTCTTATATCTACCTTATATGTATCACGTTTTTTTTTCCAACTTGATTCGTCAAATTTTGAAGCAACGTATTGTTACGAAAGTAACTTTAGTTAAGAATTAGTTGTAATTATTAGTTAAGAATTAGTTGTATTTATAAGTTATCTTGTATTTATTAGTTGTCTTGTATTCATAAGTAATTTTACTAGTTTACATTGTTATTAAAAATTGTTATAGTTTAGTACACTTCAACCCCAATGTGCAGAAAGACCTAGAAATGACCGTTAAAAAAGCTTCAGTATAAGAGGTAAAATTATGTAAACATTAGCGCTGCCATAAATCAAATTAAAGTGTGGTGATTAGTTAAGCCTCGAACCTTCGAAAAACATTTCGAATGTTCAAGACAACCAAATTGCTGTATAAATACTAGCGGCGACCTGGCAGACTTTGTCAGTAACGTATAACGCTGAGAAAATTATAGTTGGTTGTAAATAAAAGCTATAAATTACGGTTGTTAAAAAGACTGTACTAAATAAAGTTGTGTTAATTGTAAACAGTGTTAAAAGTGTTTGTGTTTATTTATTTTATTAAAGTTGCAATAAAGAACTCAAAACGGTTTATTATAAAGGAAATAAGCCAAAACGTTATTGGAAGGCAGTAACGTAACAGTATTTTTCACAGATGACAGCAAGCATCTATTGTGCGAATATTAGTGAAAAAGTGTGAGTGTATTGCATTTGCATGTGAAAACGGGGGTAAGACTGTATTTTAAATGTAACGTTACCTTGCTTTTTATGTTTTTTTTTTTATTTTAAAAAAATATGAAGTAAAATTATACCTTACTTTTTCTTATTGTTCATTGCATTTTAAAATTGTCCAATGTTAACAAGTCGCAAAACAACCACAACAAATTAACTAAACAAACTACAAATACTAAAAAAAAAAAAAACAGAAACATTTTCATTCCTGGGACTCGGGATAGGCACCCCTCCCACTTTTATTTCATTGATTAGAGAATTGGGGCTATAGGACTTATCCACCCCTTCTTGAAGTTTACTCCTAAGGAACCTCCTAAGCAAAAAATTGTTCTTGGCCCAGAGACGTCGACAGTTCAGGGACATTTATATCGGGGTACCATATACAATCCCCTCACCCGCAACACTATTAGAACAAGTTATCGTCATAAAACTTTTTCTCCTTTTTTTAAAACGTTTTCGTTATACAAATTTTTTTCAGTTTTTTTAAAGAAAAAAATTTGTTCAGTAAGTAAAAATTTATTTTTAACAGAAGCAAATTTAAGAAAGTTATTAAAGAAATAAAACCGAAATTGTCACCCGGGTGGGTATTGGTTAAGCTTCGTACAGACGGTGGTCAGATCTTACAATGTTGTCATTTGTTTGACAATGGTGCCATTGTCTCAACGGTAACCCTGGCCGTAAAGCACTAGGCATGGTGGAAGAAGCAGGTGGCATCGTTACGGCAACAAATACAACATTACAACAAAAATTTAAATTATATTCCAGCTTACTTCAAAAAATACTTTAAACAAAAATCAAAGCGTGTCGCTGAACGTGATGAAATAAATAAATTGTTAGCCAATTTTTATTTAATTATGGTCAATATCTTATTTATTCTAATTCAAAATTATCAAAAACGTTAATAAAATACAATAATCACAGCACAAAACGTGGACTTTTTGTAAACGTAAGCAAAACTTTGACATAAGATTAGACAAACCATGCAAAAGCAAAAACAAAAAATTTTTGATTTTTTAAAGGCAAATATTAATGTCTTCCCCCAAATTGTTCATTATAAGGATGGCTTAAACCGATTAAACAAGCTTCAAATTCTTTTAAATTGGCTAATTCGTCTTCTTATTCCTCACTGGAATCGCATAAAAAGGATTTTAAAAAAACATGCCGACCAGTCGCTACAAACAAAATAAAATGATTTTTTTTACTAAAAATTTTTCTAACTATTTTTAAAAAAATTTAAAATTTGGTCAGAAATATTTTTTTAATTTTTTGGGGACAAGGAAAAAAGTACCTGGCAGCCCTGGTAGTGCTGCTACCTTTATTATTTCCCCATGGCCAAGGCGAATTCATCCCAGGTAATCTCGGTACTACAACAAGTACAACTCGTACAAAAACCACAAGCAATTTGTTTTTGTAAAATCATTGTACAATGTCAAAAACAGAAATAAAACAAAACAGAAACAAAGATAATAAAAGAGAATAAACAAAATTTTGACATCCAACAGTGATTTTAGCTAATATCAGCAGGGCTTTTAAGACCACCTGTAATAAATTCGCCTTGCCCATGGCACTAGGTATCATGGGGAAATAAAAAGGTGGCAGCACTACGCCAGATGACGATTTTTTGCTCTTGCATTGTTTGTCTAGGTTTATGTCAAAGTTTTGTTTATGTTTACAAAAAGTCCACGTTTTGTGCTGTGATTATTGTATTTTATTATAGTTTTTGATAATTTTAAATTAAAATAAATAAGATATTGATCATAATTAAATAAAAATTGGCTAAAAATTTATTTATTTCATCACGTTCAGTGGCACGCTGTGATTTTTCTTAAATGTATTTTTTGACGTAAACGGTGATGTAATTTCCATTTCTGTTGTAATGTTGTATTTGTTGCCGTAACGATGCCACCTGCTTATTCCACCATGCTAGGTATGTTATTTTTTTGAAATTAGAGCCAATTAAGTTGTTATAATAGGCCCCTTCTTTAACATGGAGCTTATATAAAGCGTGGTCTCAGAATTTAGTTTAATACGACTAAAGCAGACCATACACGATCAACTGAGTCGGTTGTTGTCCAAATCAAACGTGTATGGCTTTGTCAATTGATTAGTTTGACGGTTGTCGAGTTGGTTCAAGAAAAATCAAAAGATTTTGATTTTTAAAAGTTGATTTCATTCTTTAATTATCTAATCTGAGAATTAAGTTAATCTACTATCAATTGAAATTGATATTTTTGAGTGGTGGCTTGAACCATGTAGTGTTACCATACTGAGCACAAATACATGGCAACTTTTTTTGCAAATGTAAACTTTTTATCAAAGCAATATGGATGTTTTCAAAAAAGAAGAAAATGCGCAAATTTAATTTTGTTTACAAGGTAGAAATTTTTTGTGCTTAAAGAAAAAATAGATTAAAGAAATAATATAGAAAGGAAAAATTATATTAAAGTGCTTAAGGCTAGATTACACTATTATACTTTGTATTAATACATGTCAAAAACTCAAGTAATATGACAAAATGTGATAGTGTAAATGCAATGTGTCACGAAAATGACAAGTATTATGCAAAAAGTTTGACATCCCATACAACTTCATCGTTTTTTGAAAAATTTCTAAACAATAATACTTTTCATTAGATCAGGGTTGCATTTTATTTCATGTGTGAGTGTTTATATTTGTGAACACAAACTGTCATGTTAAATTAGATTTTTTGACAGTCGCAACAAAACTCATTAGATTTCTATCTCACAAAGTATTATGGAATACGTAAGACTTGTGAGATAGTGTAATCTAGCCTTTAGAAATATATAATTTTTTAAAAATTATTTTTTGTTTCATAATTTTTTAACACAACCAAACATGACAGTTTAAGTTAAGATTTAAACCACCACCATTGGCCGCTTAAACTAGCAAAATAAAGTTAAAAAAATAGAACTCAAAAAGTAAATACGGAGATTAAAGTTAATTTAATCGCTAATCTCTAACCCAAAAAGTGGCTCTAAGTCTTTCAATTTGATTGTACTGTGTGTTCTCGGGTCTCTTGATTAGCTGTCAAAATTAATGTTTGTAGTTTTTTTTTTGTAAAAAAAAGTTAAGTATTTTAAAAATTGTATTTTATTTCATTAAATTTTAAAATTAATTTAAAATCTTTCAATTCCGTTGATGAAGTGTGTGGCCAAGCATCAATTCAGTTGAAAGACTCCGTTGACAACTGAATTGAACCGTGTATGGGGCGCATAAAACCGCAGCAAATTTTAATTCCTACTAGGGTTCATACTTTATCACAGATTCCATATAAAGAAAAATTTTAATAAATCGACAAAGATACCGTTATTTGTATACTGAGAAAAATATATTGCATTTTATTCAATATTATTTCACAAAATGTGAGGGTTGGCAGCTCTTAAAGTGGTCAGCCATTTTTTATCATACACCTAGATCACGTCGCACAACAGAGCTGCATTTTAAATAAACCTGGTGTACAAAATAATTTAATATTATTAATAAATTTTTATTGTAAATTATATGTTAACAAAATTTATAAATTTTTATAATAAACCCTAAAAAAATATCAAGTGTCTGAAGGGATTGGTTGTGTAATAGCTAATCAGAAAACAAGAAATGTATTAGTCATTAATTGCAACTAGTACGAAATTAAACAACTACGTTGAACAGACGACGGCCATCTTTTTTCATTAACGTCACATAAATGCTTGTGGATAGACACAAATTTCATTACATTTTTTGTGGAAATTTTATATACGTAAAAGTGCAAAAAAATATTTAAAAAATTTATTTTCCTATGTTGAAATATATTAATAAAAAATTATTAGGCAAAAGCCATTTCTGTTTGGTTTAAGTTTATGGAATTTTTTTTTTGCATCAGCCGAGTAGAGAAAAATATTTTGTGTGTGTACCAAACGAATTTGTGTAGAAAGTCGTAAAATACGAAAAACATTAAGGAAAGAAAGAGAAGATTAGAAAGTGTGAAAAGGACAGAAAAATCATCTTCGTTGTTTTTTATATTGTTTTGATTTTGGTAGTGTTTTGGTTTTTTGGAAAATCATGGATAACTATAAACAGTCTGGAATTAATACAGATAGATTAGAGCAATTAGATGATGTGCTTCCTATAAAATTGCAAGAAAGAAATGATTTCTTTAGTACCGTAGAGGGATTTGCTGTAAACAAACAAAATTTCAGTTTTGGCGCCAATATTTTAAACACAAAAACAATGTCGAATTCGTCGTCATCAATGGCATCAAAAACAAATGCCAATAGTAGTAGTGGCGAAGAAGTGGTCAAAACAAATAACGAAATAATCAAAACATTAACATTGCCGCCAACGGCTGATGTACATTTTGAAACATCTTTAATTTTGGACACACCAAGAAGTGCTGCGGATAATGATGATGATGATGTCTTAAATATAACCAGCAATCAGGAACGAGTAATGTGTAATAAGCCGCCGGATAATGAGGTGGACGACGATGAGGATGATTTAAGTTTTCATCATACAGATAATGAAAACTCGCAGTTGTCACGGGATTCTGCAAATTTCCGTCGATCCTCAAAAGAACATAACGAGGACGATGAAGACAATCCACTTGATGACACAGACGAATCTACTTCAGATTCCGACTTTTCTGATCTTAGTGGTCTTTCCGATATGTCTGGCCGAGAATGGAAACCTATAAATCAGCGACCTCTTAACTGGGTTCAAAAGCAAATACATTCAGGGGCAAATCCCCGGGAAATTCTGTCAAAATTTTTACCTTCGTCGGCCCAACGCATTAGTCCTGAATTGACCGATATGACTTTATGGCGTATACTAGCTAGTATGCTATCAGAGCCACCTAGGAGAAAGAAACTATCTTATGTCAACACCTTTAAGGATGTCATTGATCTTTTACACAAATCGAAAAATATTATTATTCTTACTGGTGCTGGCGTTTCCGTTTCATGCGGCATTCCCGATTTCAGATCTTCGGATGGTATTTACTCACGTTTAGCTAAAGATTTCCCAGACCTACCTGATCCACAAGCCATGTTCGATATAAATTATTTTTCCCGTGATCCCCGTCCTTTCTATAAGTTTGCTCGCGAAATCTACCCCGGTCAATTCAAGCCCTCTCCCTGTCATCGTTTCATAAAAATGTTGGAGCAGAAACAAAAGCTTTTGCGAAACTATACACAAAATATAGACACTTTAGAACAGGTGGCTGGCATTAAAAATGTCATTGAATGCCATGGATCTTTTTCTACGGCCTCGTGCACTAAATGCAAGTACAAATGCGATGCTGATAGTATACGTAGTGACATATTTGCACAACGTATACCAGTGTGTCCGCGGTGTCAACCTAACGTTGAGCACAGTTTAGATGCGTCTGAGCCAGTCAACGAAAACGAATTGAGACAACTGGTTCAAAATGGTATAATGAAACCGGATATTGTTTTCTTTGGTGAAGGTAAGTATTTTGATTTATTTAATAAAATTTGAACTATTTCGTCGCTACCCAGGCAGAAGAAGACAATCAGACCGAAGCTGTGTCGTCGTATTTTCCTTCCCAAAGTATTTTCCTTTAATATTTCAAACAAAAATGTAATTTAAATTTTTGTAAATGTTGAGTCTTCTACTTCAGCAACAATTTGTATGAAATGGAAAATGGCGTCTATAATAATTTTATTTAGTTTTGAATGAAAATTTTAAAAAATGTTTTAAAAAATAATAAATACGTAATATTGTTCTGAGCAAAAATTTGTTGCTAGCTTTGTGTACGAGGCTTAAAAGTTTAATATTAATCTTGATCTAATATAGTTCCCATTTTTTAATAAGGTAACATTTTTCTTGATATTAGTGAATTTATTGAATATCCACTTTCTTCAAAAGAAATTAGATTGTATAACGACAAAAAACTATACAATAATATCATCAAGTGTAACATACATACAGCTGAACAAAAATGTATTCTTACTAAATTTAATGATGAGATAATAACTATTACTTTTTTACAAAACTGATTAAATGTAATGTGCATATGTATTTACTATACTACATAAATTCGTTAAATAAATAATCCAAATTTTGCATTAAATTTGTAATTTTTTTTACCTAAAATAGTTTTTTGTTTCAATTTTAATACGGCACTAGTAAATTAAGACATAGGCGCTGCATCAGAAAAGCAAACTTTTTTAATGCCGATAAAAAAAAATATAATTATATTATAATTATATTGTGTGACTACTATTTTTCGGAGTATTTTATAATTTTTTGGTCCACATCTACTTCACTGCTATACATATTAGAAAATTAAGGTTTAGTTTTTATACCCATGATGTGTGTAACACCTTAAAATATTGGTCCTAAAAAGTATACCGATCGACTCAGAATCAGTTTCTGAGTCGATAAAACGCTGTCCGTCCGGCTGGCCATCCATGTAACCTTTTGCGCAAAGTATAGGTCGCAATTTAGAAGATAATTTTATGAAATTTGGTACATAGGTTCTAATTGGCACAAGGACCAAGCCTATTTAAAATGGTGCGAACCGGTCCATCATTTCATGTAGCCCCCATACAATCTACTTTCCGGAACAAGGGTTTGTGCCCACTATCAAACCAATTTAATTGAAATTTAAAACAGATAGATCCATATGGGCATATCCATGCCGTCGTGCGTGACATTTGTAAGCCTTCAGAGGGATAGAGATTTTGCAAAAATAGTAGTAACTAAAAAATTTGTTTATCATTATGTTTCGTTTAGAGGGTACTATATATGAAAAAAAAAATGATTAAATTCAGAACCTTGCTGTCCAAAGTATCGAGCAAAATAAGTACATATTGTACGTGACATAATACGGAAGTGATTTTGAGGTGAATGTAAAAAAATACGAAAATCTGCGAACTGTGGGAGGTTTTTTTTCTTTTTTTTTACAATAAACCACACATTTTTCCTTTATAATCCGTAATTGGAAAAAAAAATATTTTTTTTGGATGTTTTTATAATGAACATAATGTAATATCGTTCGTGACATACCGTACGTGACAGATTTTTCTCTTATAGTATTTACAAGGTATGAAATATATTTTTTGTAAATATATTTATATAAAAACTTAAAACAAACAAGTAAAAAAGAAAAGTCGGTCAAGCCCGACCGTATTATACCCTACACCATCATATTAAAAAAAAATTTCTTTTGAGAATGTACCCTATTTGGGACCTATGGTTTATTTTGGACCTACCAGCACAATATTTTGTCATGACATAGTAAAAGTCATTGTCGCCAATTTTTATGTAAATACCAACATTTATGTATAAGGAAGTTAAGGCATTGAAAGCTATTTTCGGGAGTAGTACTTGCATGGGAGCTATGGTCAAATATGGACCGATACCAATATAATTTTGTAAGATGATTTTGATTAATATAAAATAAGGTTTGACCAAATTTAAACTAAATACCAACATAAGATGATGCATTTAGTTTCATTTTAGTATCGTACGTGAAGAACTTTAAAAACTTATAAAATTTTTATTATACTAATTTAAAAAAAATTCCGATCAATATTATTTTGCAACAAATATCTTGCTTTGCACTTTTATTTTGAAACACCTAAGACTGCTCAATTTGAAATGACAAAGGCATATGATGTTTTTGCACCACGTTCCTACGTGACATCAGAATAGCGTCCAAAACAAACACAAAAATATGCCGCTAATCGAACTATATATACGAGTGTTCGCCTAATGGTCAAAATTCGACCATAATTTTTTTTTTTTTTTTTGAGTGCCTCGGTAGGTTAGCTGGTAGCGAGCTAGTCTATCAGCGCCGAGGTTGCGGGTTCGATTCCCGCCAATGACTCTGGTTTCTTTCCTGCAGACAATCATAGAGCTTCGCGGGATTAGCTTAGGAAATTAAAATTAAAAAAATTAAAAAATAAAAAAGGTTTATATGAAGATACTACATCTAAGTATATATGAATTTACATGTCTTGAGCATTAATTTTTTCAATCATAGTGGACCAATTTGGCAAGGGACCAACCTCTGGTTCATATTCTATCTGCTACTATAAAAAATATCAGAAAATATCAATTGAAAAACAAAAAATTATCATAAAATCTCCTTTGTAAATTGTATTCCCCTCAGGACATTGCATTTTATTTTTTTTTTCTATAATTAATGAAAATTAATCAAAAACCAGATGTTGAACGAAAAAGTACCAAGAAGCTCCCCATACATGTTCTTATTCATTTATCATCTTATAGGTTTTAATACACTCAGGACCCTGCACCTGTAATATTATCTTTCTAAGTTAAATAAATCACCACATGCAGCACGGAAAAGTTCAATAAAGAAATTTAATTTTAATTTAATTAAATTAGCCGATATATTCGAAAACCGGTTTCTTAAAAATGTCGAATAATCGAGCACCCTATTTTTTATTATTTGATAATTGAAAAAAACAAATTTTGTATTTTCTACATATGTGTTAGTAGCTAATTTGAACGCTTATTACTCCGAAAATATTGAACAGATTTTAATAAAATATATATTGTGCACTTCTGTAAGTAAATATCTGTCAAATGGTGTGTGTTTTTTTCAAATCGGTTTATTGTTTTTTCCCAAACAAATTTAAGCGCCATTGATTTTATGTGTATCCCAACAAACACGAAGTCAAACCTTTGATATGAAATGACTTTATCATTTGACATCAAACATAATTCTCAAACGTTTTTCAATTTTTTGATTTTAACATTTAAATTCAAATTGATAATGATTTGAAAATAAACATTTGACATCCAATGTTTTATCAATTTGATGTCGAATTGGTTTCAAATGAAAATTCAAATCAAAAATAAACTTAAATAAACTTGGCAATACTAAAGCAAAAAATAAATGTAAACATTAAAAATGGCGATTAAAGTAATTTGTAAGTAATTCCAATGATTAAGAATACTAATTAAAAAAAAAAATTAAACGCGAAAGTAAAGAAATTCTAAGTTTCGCGGTGCTTCAATCTTCAAAATAAAAGAAAGCCAATTATTTCGTCTTTGCAAGAATTAGAAGACGGAAAGAAAATTATTTCATCTTTTAGCTATGGTGCCAAATGTTTATCTCACAGTTTATTTAAATAAATTATTTAAATTAAAAAAATAATATATTTTTATTTACGTTCCACATTGTATTATAATCCACATTTGAGAATTACATTTGAAAGCAAGTTGAAAATAAAGGCATTTTTCAATTTGAAAATAATATCACCTTTTTGTTGAGAATGCTATCATTTTCAAATGATTTTCAAATCATTATCAAAGGTTTGTGGTTTGAGAAAATCAAATCATTTTCAATTTAAAATCAAACCTCCGTGCTTGTTGGGTATGGTATGCCACACATACACGTTTTTTTCCTTTTGCTTTGCATATGTGGTAGTAAGTTTTTGACACCTAAAAAGAAATTTTTCACAAACAAAATACATGTCGTTTTTTGTTTTTGTACAAGTAAGCAGACCTGATAGATTGGCCTTGATTTGGTCTTTCCTCATGGATCTTGTTCATTTTGTTGTAACATTAACTTTAAATCATAATTCCAGGGTTGCCGGTATCTGTATTTAATCGGCAGAAAATTGAAAATTGTTAACTGCAGTTACCAAAAATTAATCAATGAGAAAGTGAGTTTTAACTTTTATTTTTTGCTTTTTAAAAATTGAAATAAGCTATAAGTACCTCGGCATTTAAAAAAAGTTTCAAGCATTTTAATTTTTTGAGTCGTGGTTGATATTCTAAAGGAAATGCCCACATATAAATAAACACATATACTATGCACTTTTTTTTTTAAAGGACCAGGCCAGGGGGTGATAGGGGGCAATTTCTGCTTTTCCAAAACTATTTATTTATTTAGTCCATTCTTTCAATACAAAGAAAGCCTATAAGGCCAATTATACATGTATTGCTCTTAACATCTATCCTTGATTTACAAATACAATTTTATATATTAATATTTATCAATATAGGTACAATATGTAATTTCTAATTTAATTAATTGGCTCCCCAACCACATAAGTATTACACAATAGAAATTTAAATAATAAAGTTTTATTTTTTCCCTTATGACAGAAATATATCGTTCAATATATCATATATTTAACATAGATAAATCCTTAATCGTACAACCATACATTCGAAAATTTGTTTTTAAATACTGTGGTGTAGTGTATCGTTTTTTTGTATTAAGGGTGTTGTACCCAGAATACGAAAACAGTGAGTAAAAACGAAAACAAAACCTAAACAATAAGAATATTTGTGCCATTTTGTTTTGTATTGTTTTTGCTAGTGAGCGCAAAATGTACATTAAAATAAACGTGCGCAGCTATTACTACCAAATTACACAACCAAATCAAACAAAACTTGATTAATTACTCTACAAAATTACGTTTCTCTATCTGTTTCGTGCTGAAATGTACGATTGTAACGGAAAATTAAATAATGCAGATTAGTGAAAAGCTAATTGTTTCGTTTTCTGTCTTTATCAATTGAAAAGTTTTTGTTTTTGTTTTGCTCATGTACAATACAATTAAAAAATCTTGATTTTTTTTTGTACATTTTGCAAACGTTTGCGAATTGTTTTGTTTGTTTCATACTCTGGTTGTGCCGGTGTAGAGTTTTTGTAAAAACAGTATTAAAAAGCTAAGGTTGTAAAATGTTGTGATGGTACAATATTATTGGAAGAGTCAAAATTTTGTATTTAGAGGGTCGTGGCGGTACTAATTATTTAGAAGAGTCGTAATTTCTGCCTGGGTAGATCCATAAATAACTTAATATTGATATTTCTTCTTAAGACGCGAGATATTTTTTTAATCGAATAATCCGACAGTCATAGATCTGCACACAATTTATCTATTGATTTTATTGTTTAATTTTAATATGTCACACTTTTTGGAAAAATTAGAACTATAAAATTAAATGACTTGATTTTCCCCTTTGAATTTATTTTTTTTTTAGGTTTACCTGATGAATTCCATACCGTTATGGCCAG
Organism: Pollenia griseotomentosa; assembly: GCA_963931875.1. NCBI lineage: Eukaryota > Metazoa > Arthropoda > Insecta > Diptera > Polleniidae > Pollenia > Pollenia griseotomentosa. The sequence goes on from OZ007561.1 coordinate 16,841,076, forward strand.
TGATAAAGATAAATGCGATTTACTTATTGTCATGGGTTCTTCATTAAAAGTACGTCCTGTAGCCTTAATACCCAGCTCGATACCAAATAATGTACCACAGATACTTATCAATCGTGAACAGTTGCATCATCTCGAATTTGACGTGGAGTTATTAGGCGATGGTGATGTAATCATTAATCAAATTTGTCATCGTTTGGATGAAGAATGGAAAGATATTTGCTTTAATAATGAAGTATTACAGGAGTCAAAGGAATTGATTCCCCTTGAAGACGAGTTAGACGATAGTTTATTTATTAAATCAAATCAGTATTCAGAATTGGCTTTGCAATCTACTACAACAACTACTACATATTCAGACTCTGGCTTTGAAACCTCATCGACATGTTCGAAAAGAGATGGAGAATTTTTAACACCTGATGATTTAGATGAACCAATGGAGTCGGCTAGTTTTGTCGGCTCCTGTGATTATCGTCATTTGTCTATAGATTCATCCAAAGATAGTGGCATTTTAGGAGATGCTTCAAACTCCGCTTTAACGCCTTTTTCAAATTGCGTTGATTCTTGCGATATGAAAAAAAGCCTTAATATGCCTGCCTCTACCACACAGGCGATTTCTAAAAAGCCTAAAGTGGATAACTTGCACAGTACCAAGACAGCAGATATAAATTGTTCAGAGGCAGAAAAACAAAGCCGTAGAAGGCAATTGAAACACCAAAGCGCGGCCGAACGTCTGCACAAAGGAACCTATTATTTCCACGATAATACTGCATCATACGTATTTCCGGGCGCCCAGGTATCTTGGGGTACAGATTCTGAAGATGACGATAATTTAGATGATTATGATGAAAATCACTGTAATGAAGATGATGATACAAATCATGCCCCTCTTTCGCCATTGATGACGCCTTCAGTAGAAAATGAAATGGTAAAAGCAATTACATCCACTAGCGGTCCCGCACAACAATCCACATGCCTAGTAAATAATTTTGCTAATAATAATTTATCAAATACCTGCTTTTCCCAAACAAAAATGCCACAAACTGAACACCAGCAACCAGCACAGAAAAAACGTCATTCAAATGATATACCAGATAAGGTTATACATGATTTTCCTTCAAAATCGTGTTCAACTGAGGCTAGCTTCCATAATAATGAAGATAAAAGTCGTAGTAATAGCCCCCCTCCACATAAAAAGCGACGAGATTCCGGAGAACAACGGATATTTTGTACTTCTTCCCGAAATTTCAGCTTAGAATCATCATAAACTACCTTTACTTTTAATTTATAGTAAGTTTTACTCTTAATACTTAAGTTTTTGATGTTTTTTGTAATAATATTAATTATAAAAGGATAATTATTTAAAACAATAGAACAATATAAAAATTTAACTTTTTTATTATCATTTATGCAATACAGATTCTAATGGTATTTCAATTAACATTTGAGGCGGAAATCATAAAAAAATAATAGTTTAACCAGTTGAGCGGATTGGGCTGGCGTTTTTTTTAGAATTATCCAACATTTTTATTTGTTGATAAAACTAAATGGTTTTTAGGAAATTGAATGTTAAAATCGCACATGCTAAGAAATTTTCGTTTTGTTTTTATATTCTTAATTTCAGTTTATTTTTAGTAAGGGGCACATTTAACTTATAATTTTTCAATTAATTTCTTTTAAATATTTTTTTTCTGGTTCTTTCTTAAAATTTAAAAGATTTCATAGAGCGAGGAATTTGTTAAATTAAATTATTTAAATATCAATTTATGTTTAAACTTCGTCTTTAATGTCAGATTAAAATTTAACTATATGAAAAACTATATTTAAATATGAATTGATATTTAAAAAGATTTGGTGAAATTGGCCATTAGTTAAATAAAAGGAGTAGAAAAAATATATTTTTTTATTAAAATGAATCATTTTTTGATTTCATCTTCAATGCTCTTGTAATTATTTGTAAATTTGTTCTTTCTAGTTGTATTAGTTTTGAGCATGATATTGGATAATATTGAAATTTTCATTATAGGTTATAATGGGTCCGCAGTCCATACCAATATTTTTAAATATTTAAAATTATGGTTAATTGCAGTTATTTAAAACAATATCCTTGTTCACATTGAGCAAGTTTTTGGCACTTTTTTTGTTGTATTCAAACTTTATACAAGCAAAAAACAAAAGCTGTTAAGAGTATTTTTTTTTAATTTGGATTTGCCAGTTTAAAAACATGCACAGATATATATGATACAAATCAAATTTAAAAACGAAAAGCGATTTCTAATACATTTGCCTCTTTTTCATGTCTTAAATTTTATATAAAATACGTTAATTGAACTGTATTTTGAACAAAAGTTAAGACCTTTATTTAAAAATCCATTGTACCTTTTAAAAGCGATCGTTTCAAATTGAATCGATGTTCATCACATACCTGAGAAATTAGAAAATGGAAAAAAAAAATTTGGTGAGTTATTTTAAAACCATAAAAAGATAATTTCAAACAACAATCAAACCTTTGAAGAGTATGTTCGAATTTTTAAATGTTATTTAATGCTGAAAGTTTTTAACAAATTTTGTTAAAATGAATTTGTTATGTTTATAAGAAATTATGTTACAAAAAACTTTAAAAATTTAAATTTCATTTTAATTATTTAATTTTGTCTCTAAAATTTCCATCTAGTTGATATTTAGGGCCAATTTTTTATATTTTTTGGTTTCTTTCTCTGATTACTTTATGTTCTCACTTTTCAAAACTTTAACTTTCTTTAAGAAAACTTACCCAATGTAAACTTAATTTTACTTGAAGAAAACTCATTTTTTTTTGTATATATTCAAAACCGCTTTTTTATTTTGTTTTTTTAAGCATTTAATTATTAATATAAAAATTAAGTTTAACATATAAGAAAATATTTTTAAAAATATTAAAATAAAACATACAAAAGCTTATAAAATCATATTTAATCAAAAGCATTTTCAATTAGTTTTTTAAATACATATTATATAGTAGAGTTAAGGGCTTAAATAACAATATTTTCTAAGACCGCCTTTAAAATGAGTTAAAGAGTAAAAAATTATAGCCGATTTACACACAGCAATATTTCATAAGCCAATTATTGATAAAAAGGCGGTGTCCTAAATAGGCTTAATGCATATATGGAAATAAATGAAGAAAAAGCATGGAAAATGGAAACAAAACTTGTTGTGTAAATTGCTTTTAACTAGTGTAATCTATAGTATTTTTGTTATTATATTTTTAAGGCTTGAAGCAATAATCTTTAATTTAAACTTAAAAAATATGAAATTTAGAGTTTTATTTTGTGCGTTCAAATATGATGAAAAAAGTTTTGTTAAATTTTCATATACAAATATATATATATATATCTATATTAGGGCTGGTACATAATATTCTAAGAAAATTCTCCGAAGAAACCATGGGTCTAAAATTAAACCCTAAACCGCGCCTCTCGACTTGAAATTTATTTTTACTTGAGTGAATATTTTTTTAATGTAAAAAAATTTTGAGTGTAGAAAAATATAAAGTGCAAAAGAACTACCTTACTAAACAATTTTATTCAGAAAATTAGATTTATTTTTGGAAAAAGCTATTTTTTCAAACATTTTTGTGCAGATTAGGATTTTGTTTTAGATAAATCGTTTCTTTGGAGAATTTTTTAGAATTTTATGAAGTTTACGTTTTTGCTAAACGATTTAAAAAAATCGAGCCACCCTAATATATATATTTTAAACCTTAAATAATAAAAACATTAATAGCGCACACATACCCAAAAAAAAACACACAAACCAACAAAAGTAAGATATATAAAATAAATAAAACAGAATTAATTTATAATTAAACATACAAATGTATGTATGTAAATGAAAATATAAATAAATAGGTATAACACTTAAATTATTGCAAATAGAAGATAAAACACTTTAGTTTGAAAAAAGCTAGAAATTCATTAAAACTAAAAAATCTAAAAATCACAAATTTAAGCCAGTCTACCTTTAAACATACCTAAAACAGGATATATTTTTCTAAATTTAAACTAAATAAAGCAAAAAATATATTTATGCAAACCCTAAATAGAAATGCCAATTTCACTATGTCGAAAGAAGGCTTTTGCACAAATACATTTGAAACAAAAACAAATTATCGAGAATTCGTTTTTATTTGAAATGTAGTTGTTCGAAAGAAAGAATTCTTTCGCATTTAGTAAAATAGACAGTAAATTAAAATGTCGGATAAACATTTGAAAAATTTTCATTAATTAAAAATTTTGAAAAACTGTTCTTAAACATGTAAAAACAATTTAAAACTTTTAATTATGTTGCTTTAGCTATTTTATTAAATATATATTTTTAATTATTATACATATGTATTGATTAACATTTTGATAAGGAAAACATTTTGTAAATAATTTAAGTTTAGATTTTTATTTTCTTTAACAATAAAATTAAAAATATCGTACTTTTTATAATTTTTGGGTAATTTTTTCGGTATTTTTTTTTTAAATTTTTTAAAGAAATATTTGGTTTTTTTTAATATTAATACATATTTTTCAATAAATTGTTGTATACACTTATGCATAGTTATAGTTAAATATTGGTGTTTTAATTAAAATAATGTTAAAAAGGTAATTCATAAATTAAACAAATTCGAATTGCAGTGGTGTTTGAAAAAATTTATCAACCCGCTATACTAAACTTTAATATTTTGTTAAATGTCTTATACAAAAAGTACATGTTAAAACGGATCTCTTAAGAATATACAACCATGTTCTGAAAATCGAATTCCAGTGAAATTTAACAAAATTTTGAAACGATCCGGTTTAAAACGTTCATAAAAATATTCCCTTTTACATACTTCATATATTTTCTACCTCTTATCTTTACCATCAGCCCAATTATGAATAAAAATTCCGCGGGAGTTTTTCCCATTCCCCATTTTTACAATTAAATTTACATAGGAAAAATGGGAAAAAACTCCCGGGGAATTTTTATTCAAAATTGGGCTGCATAACTGAGATTTCATAAATTATACAAGGACTTCAAAAATTAATGGGTAATTAAAGGCAGGCAGGCATTTATGGACCCATCTGGGTGTTAAATATATCCTAATATATTCTAGGCTTTATGTGATATACATTAATATATCACAATCTAGTTCCCATCGTTTCAACATGTACTGTTTTTCAAAGCTAAAACTTACATCTTAAAATAGTTTTTTTAGAATCGCTTAGTGAAAAGTACAGTTATGATTTTTTGAACTTTTAATTTTTGGAAAAATGTCAAAAAACGTTAGTACCTGTTACCTAAAAATGCGAGCTTATGGAGAAAAACAGAGATTAGATTTGAAATCAGCGACCTCAAATTGTTAAAAAAAATTGCATTAAACTTGTGTTATTTATAGGGCATGTTCTGTCAATTGCAAAACGCTCAACATTTGCGATTCTGACTTGTAATCACATACTAGGTGTTCTGACAACCGCAATCGCAAAAAGTTTGACGTTCTAAAATCGCAAAAGCACGCTTAGGGAACTAGAATATTTTAAACAAACTATCGGCCATGTTCTGAAAATCGCACGTTTTGAAATCGGAAAACGCCAAATTTATTTTATGGTGTTCCTTAACTCGTGCGCTTAGCTTGATATCTGCTATAGTTTCTTACAAATATTCTAGTTCGCATTTGTAATTTTAGGTTTCCAAATTTCTTGCTATTGCGATTTTAAGTCAGAATCGCTAATGTTAAGCGTTTTGCGATTGTCAGAACATGCCCGTATGGCAGATCGCAAGAAAAAGGAGTCTCACATCACAGGATCACAAAAAATACAACATTTCAGTGAGATTAGTATGTAAAATAAAAAAAAATGTGTACTTTGGATATCAAAAGCAACAAAGCTGGTCGCCCAAAAAAAACTTTCGCCAAAAGATTGTCGCGAATCAAAGTGATCTATTGTTACTGGTGTTGCCAACATAGCTATAAAGTTCCGGAAAATACTGAGCATAGAGTACAATTTGGATGTAACCACTAAAATCATACGAAGTGGCTTAAGTTCTAGTAGATTAGTAGCTAGAATAAAGAGCGACAACCCACCTTTAAGCATAAATAAAGACTGTAAACATCTGAAGTTTGCAAAAAAAAAGTAAGAAAAATTCAGTTTTAAAGATTCAATGCGTGTAACATGCTTAGATCGGACAAAAATTATGAGATTAGAGCCAGACGGACGGCAGTAAACATGGATGGAATAATTCCAAATATTAAAATTTTGATGGTCTCTTAAATTACTTGAGATTGTTGTCGCGGAAACCAGCTTCGAGCACTCGGCTAATTTAGAAGAAAAATGTGTGCCAAGTACTACATAACCATCCTTAAAGATCCGTACATTCCAAGATTAGCCATATTCGGGTAAGAACCATGACAGGGTGATATCATTATGCAGGACAACGATCCTAAACATACTTCAGAAATAGCTAAAAGTTAGTTTGAAGAAAATAAAAATTCGAAAATAAATTTACCTACTCAGTCCCCAAAGTTGTAACCACTTGAGTACCTTTGTTTTTTTTTTTTTTGCTCAGAGGAACCCGCCTAAAATTGTATATTAGATTTGGGAGCTTGCCGTTAAAGCTTGAAAAAAAAATAAAGCCGAAAATGCTAAAAACTTTTGTCAAAGTATTAAGTCAGCTTAAAAAAGCAAAGGGACAAAACACCAAACGCTAGGACCCAAAAACAACAATAATCTCTTACTGCGGTCATAATGGTTCACATTCAGCACTTAATACTATGTACTAATACTGTGTAAAATATTATAAACACATATTTTTTGGAAAAGTTTTTATATTTAAGTTCTTGAAATGTTCTATCTATATACATATATAAAAGAGTTGCGTGAGTGACTGACTTGACTGACTCATTCATCCTCGCCCACCCCAAACCGCTGACCCTAGAAACTTGAAATTTGGACTAGCGATTGGTCACTCCAAATCGGTCCACTAAGACGGGATTTTTTGAAATTCGAATGTTTTGGGAGCAAAAAAAAGTAATAAAGGGAAAATTCGGTAACCTTATATCTCTTGTTCTTTAGAAAAATAAGCGGACAGGTGTCTGGTACTTTTTTGAAATTCGGCACTATTGGGGTAAAATCTGAATTTTAGTACTTTTTTGCCACCCCATCTATCTTTTGAACCAATAAACATAGAAACAAAGTTAATACCACATTCGAAACTTATCAAAAAAATACGTATACGAATTATGTACTTTTTCGAAATTCGAACATTTAAGAGGTAAATATCGTAACTATTTTTGGTACTTTTTCTTACACACATTTTTCCCCATTCATTGACATATTCGTACTAAATTATGGGCTACCACTACAATACTGAAATTTTTGATAATTTAATAAGGAAAAATATAGTACCCAAAAAAGGAAATACGGGAAATTTGATATTTTTCTTTAGCTTTTTGGTTCTTCTAAAGTAGCGGGTTAAATGCTAGAATTGAAACAAGTTTCAACCTAGAAAAATAAGCTTTGGCATAAAAAAATGTGCACGAAGAAAAAAAATATGTCTACAAAGACGCTAACGACGTAACGGGTATATACTAGTATTTCATATAGTTTAAAAATATTAAATAATTATAAATAAAACAAAAATGTATAGAATATTTTGCCAATAACTCTAATTTTGTGAACAATTTTGTCCCTAACTGTATATCAAACAGCGTTGTCAACTCGGTGCGTTTCGCACCATTTTGGGTGCGTTTTTAAATTTTGTGAGCGAAAATTAGTTTGTTGGTGCGTGGTGCGATTTTTTTTAAAATTTCGGTGCGTTTTTTAATTTTTGGTGGCACCAAAGCAAATTCAACCCAACTTTTTGTTTCAGTATGAGAAAAAAATCTTTGTACAAACAATTTTACAGGCCACAATAAGAAACACAAGTAGTGCTGCCAGTGGATTTTTCGCAAAAAACACCTACACGTGCTAATAAAATCCGATTATTCTTTAAACGTTGAAAAAATTTTCCCTACAAAAATCCCTACGTATTATTGTCATTTAATAGAATAAAAAACAATAGTAATAAAAAATAAATTTTATTCGAATATGTAGTATATTAAAGCTTTGGGAAAAAATATGTATAATAAAAACTTATTTTATCAATTAAAATTTCTCAATTTCATTTGGAATTTTCACAATTTTAAATTCAAAATTCTGAATGTTATTTGAAATTTTCTCAATTTCAAATTAAAATTCTCAATTTCGTTTGGAATTGTCTCAATTTCAAATATAAATTCTCAATTTCAACTGGATTTTTTCATTTTCATTTGGAATTATTCCAATTTCAATAAAAAATGGTTTAGTACAAATGATTAAAAACAAATTTGTTTAGTTTATTTTTTATTTTTTGTTAAGTTTTTTCTTTTTTTTTTATCAAAACTGAACTGAACTGTAAAAGACTGTTTTATTGTTATACATATGTATTTTCAATACAAAAATTATACTTTTTATGCTAAATTAACTCAATAAACATTTTAAATAAACAAGTTGGTGTGTTTTTCTTAAAATGGCGCGCATTTTCTCCATTTTGTTGCGTTCTGAAATTTCAAAGTTGACTCCCACGACTCCCTAACATTTAACAAAATTAACCCGAAAGTCATTTAGAAACATGTTCAAATTTGTAAAATTCAAACTTTCTGGAATTAGATTTTTTAAGTGAATTTTGTAGTGGTTATGTAGTTTTATTATCAGCAACAAAATATATTAAAAAATAAATAAATCTGTGGCATTTTGACAAAACATCTTAAGTCGAGATAAGATAGAAAAAAAGTTTAAAAAAAAAACTCGGTGAAAAAATCATTTTTTTAAATAAATAAATAAACCAAAATGAAAGAAAAATTTCTTTTAAAATACAAAATTTTAAAAACGTAAACAAAAATGTTTTTTGAATGAAAATTTGTATGATTAACATTTTTTTCAACCTTTTAAATTTGACTTAAGATGTTTTGTCAAAATGCCACTGAAATGTATTTTGTTGTTGTTAATATACAGCCTAATTATGAATAAAAATTCCCCGGGAGTTTTATCCCTTCTCCCTGTTTTGCAATTGAATTTAAATAGGAAAAATGGATCAAGGGAGACAACTCCCGGAGAATTTTTATTCATAATTAGGTTGAATATTAAATAACCATATAACCTGATAACCTTCCGTGAACAAACCAATTGAGAAAAAGTTAAATTTTTTAACATTTTCTAAAGTTTCTAATGGCATTGATTTTTTTTTATTAAGCTTCTGTGGTTGCTTGGTTGTCACTCGTGTCATACACGATTAAAACATACATACATAAGTACATATATACACATATATGTATAGCATTTTATATTTATTGAAATTACAATCCAATTCAATTTGAATTTCTAATCTATGTACCTACATATGTGTATCGAACGTAATGGACTTTTAAACTAAAACTAATGAAAAAGTTAAAAAAAACTCGTTTTATTAATGGGTTTTATATTTTTTTTATTTACTTATACAAATATTTTTTCTGAAACACTTTTTAAAACAAACATTAATACAAATTTTTAAAATTCAAAAAATTTCTCCACGCAAAAAACCCCTTTATGTATACATATTTTTTTTTTTTTGTAGTTATTATGGAAAATTTTAAACTAATTTTGCATAAGCAAGACAATTTGACATTCACAGAAAGTACATTTAAAGCAAAAACACTAAATAAAATTATAATTATCTTAAACAAAAACACTATTAAATTAAATTAGCACATCACAGATGTCATACAACAAATATATAAGTATTTCAAATAAATAAAAAAAAAATCATTTAATAAAGCTGGCCACTTTTTGTTGTAGTAGGTTGGCATCTGCTCCCGCAAAGCTGGAAACACGCCTTTTATTTTTTATAAAAACAAATGTCGGCATACTTTGTACTTTATAATAATCACAAATATCATGGAACTTATCGACATTTATTTTAATGACTATGACACGATCCTTGTAATAATCTACCAATCTGCGTACATGGGGATCGATTTGTTTGCAAGGGCCACACCAGGAGGCATAGAAATCTAATACTACCAATTTGTCACCAGCACTGGCAATTTTCGTTTCAAAATCACCAACACTTTTTATTGTGGACACCATGTTAATAAAAAAATAATTAATAAAAATGTTCTTGTCTTTTATTCGAATTAAAATTAGTCAGTTTTGTTTTAAAGAATTACTAACGTTCTACTTTGGTTTTTGTATGCAAATGACAAACAAAATTTAAAGATTTCTAAATGATGTTGAAAGTTTCGTTACATATGTAAAAAATGTAACTGTTGTTGCTGATTAACGGATTATAATTTATGCATAAATGCTGAAAACGAAGTATTTAAGGGGAAACCAATTCGATTTTAGGTAAGATATTAAAAGCAAAGTATTTATTCTTAAAGCGGTAAGAAAGTATGTATATACAGTAGCCCAAAAAAATCTACAAACACCTTGATATCCTATATTTATACTTTTTATTAAACGTATACATATATGTACATATGCAGCTCTTTTTATACCCTCCACCACAATTAGTTGTGAAGAGGGTATACTAAGTTTGTCATTCCGTGTGAAACTTTTTTATTATTCATCTCAGACCCCATAAAGTATATATATTCTGGCTGCTTGAGTAATTCTAAGTCGATTTAGCCATTTCCGTCTATCTGTCCGTCTGTTGAAAACACGCTCACTTTCGAAAAACTCAAAAGAAATAAACAAACTAGGTGTCAAATTGCTTGTAGTTATCCTAAGCAGTTTGGGATTGAATTTCAGCAAAATCGGTTCAGTAGGACCAGAGCTATGAATCAAAATGTGGAACCACCACCTTCAAAAACTTGATAATTTTGTTACAAAAACTAACATAAATGATGCAAAAATGCACGGAATGACATAAGATTTTGCACAAGTCCGTTTTATTCGACTAAAAATGACACTGTAAAATTTCGCGAAGGTCGGTCCATAATTTACCCTAAGCCTAAACACTACTCCCGGAAAACAGTTTAGTACGCCTAAAACCGTAAAAAATAATGCAATCATAACAAATTTTGGCTCGTCACAATTTTATAGGACTATAAATGATACTGTGAAATTTCGTAAAGATCGGTACATAATTTACCCTAGGCCCCATATATGCCCTACTCCCGGAAAACAGTTTAGTCTCCTAAAACCATAATTAATAACAAATCGTCACAGTTTAAGATAATAATCGGTGGAGGGTATCAAAGATTCGGCACAGCCGAATATAGCACTCTAAAGGCGCATATAGACGACATGTTTTTGTCATCTGACATGTCAAATTTTCAAGTCACATGTAATTGTGCATGTCTGTCAAAATCGCTGTTTTACATAAGCTTTATAATATTCTGTCACAAACGTACATGTAATTTGCTTCTGACATTGTCTCTGTTTTTTTCGCATTGTTATTGCAGAAACCAAAGTTGTGCTCGGTTTCAAAATAACTTGCTGCCGCCATGAAAAGTTTTATTTGCGCCGTAAAATAGTTCAGCCATCTTAACATTTTTTTCTTTTAATTCAAAGATACCAATTTAGGATTTTATAATAAAACGGTTTTTATATACATATATATTCACATAAATTATATTCAATGGTAATTGGTTTTTTAAATTTTTTTTTTTAAATTTAAAACTTTTTTTTATTTTTTTTTTTTTTTTTTTTTTGCTCAAAAGAAAGCTTATGTCTTTTCCTTGAAGGTAGTTTTGGTCGCTTTTTGGCAAGCGGGTGGCATATGTACAAAAAAAAAATAATTTCTAACTCAAGACGTGAATTTTTATTTTAAATTTTTTCTTGTTTTTGTTTAAGTGTTTCTAAAACTCAAAAAATAAAACTTATGCTGAGAAACAAGACAAATTAAACTTTCCAACGGTTTGTATTATACCCAACTAGCATTTTATACCGTCGATACAGTAATACCCTCAATATGTTAATCCCAGGAATAAAATCACTTTTTTTCTATAGAAATGTTGACAAATTAATTTTTTTATTTATTTGTAATAATAATTAAATTTAAAAGATATTGTTATTCGTGCTTAGTTCCCAATTTTTATTCTTGATAAAAACACTGACAATAAAAACAAAAACAATGTAAGAAAAGATAAACTCACTGTTTATTGTTGGTGTTTTGTTTAAGCTTTGATATTAGGTGTGTTCCACAAGATCTCGGGCAAGTTTGGACTAATGAGAGTAAAATGAAAATTACTCTCTAAATTTGCGAAAACTACCCAAAATAGCTGGAACGCAAAAAACCATTTTTGCACTTCTTGTAATACTAGGTGTGTTCCACAAGATCTCGGGCAAGTTCGGACTAATGAGAGTAAAATGAAAATTACTCTCTAAATTTGCGAAAACTACCCAAAATAGCTGGAACGCAAAAAACCATTTTTGCACTTCTTGTAATACTAATGGTGCTTACTTTTTAAATTAAAATCTATTTAAGTGATTTTAGACGCTTAAAAGCAATAACATTATAAAAACAAAACATTTGCATCATTGCCAACAGATGTTGAGCCAGTGTAAATTTTTTAAAAGTATTTATTTATTTTAAAGAACAAGGGAGATATCTATTCACTAAAGTATTTACCACTTTAACTTTTTCATTAAAACCTTCCATTTTGCTTTTTAATATATTTTTTAACAAAAACTAAACTTTTTCTTTTGCTTGCAAATTTTTTGATTAATTTTCAGTTTCATATGTAAACAAAAAACAGCTGATTGTTAAATTCTTGTCCGAACTTACCCAAAGAAAAAGTTCGTGCAAATTTGTACAGGAAATGAAAAAAATTACTCTCTCAATTACTCTCATAATTGAACAAAAATTGTTATGTGGAACGCTTTTGGGTAACTTTGGGCAAGTTCGGACTGTTTCGTTATGCATGTGGAACAGAGCTATTGTTACTTACGAGTAAGACTTTGAGTGTTTAAAATTCTTATTCGCTTTGGGGTTTTATTCGTATAATATTTTTAGCTTTTCTAAAATCTTAGGAAAAGGTTTCCTGATGAGCTGGCCTAAGCAACCAGTGAAATGCGCATAGAAGCTAGCTTTCCCTCAACAATAAATTTCAGTGTATTTATCAAATATGAAAAATTGGGAATTTAGCACGTCATACAGAAATCGTATTAATCAGAGTTCAGAGAAATTCATATGTGATCGCTCATATTCAACCATTCTTGAATTTTTTTCATAAATGAAAAATGTAAAATAGGTAACTTTTTTCACAGTCATAACTGAATTGGTAATATTTCGCCAAATTCATTTATGTATGTTTTTGAGGAAAAATACATTTTTGCCTTTCTTCAGTCATGAGGAATGAGGAAAAAAAAATTTTAAGAAACGATCCTCACTAGTAATGTTGTTGTTGCTCGACAGTTTGCATGACCACAGCTCGAAATGCCTGTGTGTATTTGTTTGTGTAAAATATTTTTGGTAAAGGCAACCAGCCAAAGTGTCTGTTGGATTTTTTGTAGGAAACAATTATTGAAAAAAAATTAAAAGAACTGCACATATCGTCATCTTAAATGCAGAATAATGTAACATCACATTAATAAGTTTACATGCAAGGCATAAAACTTTGTAATATGTTAATTATTTGAAATTTAAAAGAATTTTAAATATTTCAGCTCAAAATGCGATAACCGATATATTTTTGAGAAAAAAATATTATATTTATTGTTGTTTTTGAAGTTGTGTGTGTTACGTTAAATTAATTTGTAATTTTCAGAAATAAAAAGACGTATCATCAAAAAATGTATATAAGTATTAAGTGAAACAAACATTTAAAATAATTAAATATTTTTTGTTAAATTACCGGAAAAATAGAATATATACCTATATGATAACCACACGAATATTTATATTATTATATTTATTATGATGTACCTATTATGTATAATTTTTTATTGATTTTAATTACTAATAAGTAGTGGTTTAAACTAAAAATTTCTTTTTTTTCATTAAATTTAGCTCTGAATTAATTTAAAAAGCTATCTTTTTCATTCTAATTTAAAAGTATTTTGATCTCCTTAAAATGAATTTTTTTTTACAACGAACAAATTTAGCAAATAAATATTTGACCTATTTGTCTCCATATAACGAATTATTTTAAATGAACTCTGCATCGCATACTTACAAAGATCCACTTGGAAGAATGCAATCCTTACAAAAAAAAAACAGATTATTTTAAATAAATCAATAAAAAATATTTCTTTTGTATTATAAACTTTTTATATGATGAAGAAATTTTGTGGTCCAATACAGATTCATTATAGGGAAGTTCGACTGTATTTAAATTTATTAAAAAGGACATACATACATATATTAACTCAAAAATCTAAGGACCTGCAGATGTTGACATTTATTCTTGGAAATTCTTAGCGTTTGGGAGTGCAACGAGGTAGGCTGCAAAATTTCAAAATTACTAACGGTTCGGTTCTTTTAATTTTAAAGCACTTTTTTATTTTTTCTTATGCAATACTGAAAATTATTATTATAAATCATTATCTGTTCACTAATTTCACTAACACCGTAGTGACAGTTATAAAACAGATTACCCAGTTTTGATGTTCAAAAATATTAATGTGCTCTTATAAAAAGAATTAAAAACTCTGCTAATTTTTTTCTTGAGTGTGACTATAGGTACATTATGTTGTTAAAAAAATTATATATGTAGGTATTTAATGATACGTCATTTTTAATTTTGTAAATAACTTGGTTATTTTTTAAGATAGAAGTTCAAAATTTTATAAAAATATGTAACGTGAATCGTAATCAACAAAAAAAAGTCAACTTCAAATGTTCCAATAATATCTACATTGTTTTGCATTTATGCTAACGATATGTGTTTTGTTTGTAAAAAAATTCGTCGATGCCTTTAAAAGGTCCCTGTTTCTTTCGTCAAAAAGACGTACCTAAAGGCAGCAATTATTAAGAAAAAAAATAGCCACAAGAATTTGTTGGTATTTTGTGCATGTAAAAATATTTTGGTTTCTGTACAAATCGCGCCGCGCCGGTGGTTTTTTTCCTTCGAAAATTAAAAAGGTCTTGTTTTGCTACAATTTATGTGAAAGTAACCAATATACATAAAAGCAAATGTGACGGTAGGTAGAATTTTTGCGAAAGAAGATGTGTTTTATTGATGTATTAATGAAACTTTATTGTTTCGCACTAAATTTATTGCTTACTTTTTTTATGCTACAATTATATAACCGAGCCCAAAGAGTTAACCTTATCATTTTATGGTAATTTATTTAACGTAAATTTGACCTGTTATAATGACTTTATACATTTTTGCAGGCAAACACAGGTGCGCATTTGGTAGTTTGTTAAAAGTTATGATATACCATTACGTTACCTTAATATAAAAAGGACCCAACTCATCAAAAACACTTTTTACAGGAGAAGGAAAAAACTTAATAAAAGCTGAAATAATATAGCTACACAAACATTGTCAAAAAACATCTTTATTAAAATTAAACGAGGAATTCAGATTGAAATACATATGTATATATTTGTAATTTTTATAGTATATATAAAGCATTGGCTAACGTACTGTTTCGGTTCTGGTAAAAACAGCCGTCGGAATAAATGATAATATGATGTTCGGCTTATAACTTCTTTATTTTTAATCTAATTTGCTTGAAATTTTAATAGAATGTGTATTAGCAACCATTCTACAAGAATCAATAAAAAAACGGATTTCCAAAAATAATGAGTTGGGGCCTTTTTATATTAAGGTAACGATTAGGTAGAATTAAAATGTATGCACAGATGTTTGAATGGATTTTCCTGTTGCCTTTTCTTATTGTACATTTTTCTAAGTATTGTGGTTACCTTTTTATCATTGTGACAGGCAATAACTGTAAAACATTTTGCACTGGCAATGCAAAATATTTACATATATTCATATAGATAGTTTTAACTAAAAGCAGTTTCTAATAGGTGATTGACGTGGAGTGTGTGTCTAAGTTCAAAAGTTTAACAATGCCAAAAAAAAAACAGTTCAACATAAACAAATTTGTGTCGTATAATGCATCTTCAAACAAAAGCACTTGTTTAATAACATCATGCAAAAAAGAACTTTGTGGAAAGATAAAATCGATTATAAACAGTCATTATAAACTTGTTCATCGGCAGGACATCAAAAGTGATAATGAAAGTGATAGTGATGATGTCCCTGATTGCAAAAAAAATAAAAAAACAATAAAGTTAAACACTACAATTAACAAAACAGATTTTTTGATACTGTCACATTTGCTTTTATGTATATTGGTTACTTTCACATAAATTGTAGCAAAACAAGACCTTTTTAATTTTCAAAGGAAAAAAAACCACCGGCGCGGCGCGATTTGTACAGAAAATTTTAAATGTTTGTTTCACTTAAGGCCAGTTTACACGGTAATACAATGTATTACGACTTTGTAGAATCAAAATATTATGAAATTCTCTCCGTGTTTAAAAGAAAAAAATAAAAATCTTTTGTAAGTATAATTCATGTTTACACGGATGGTATAAGTAAAATCAAAAATAATAACAAAAAAAACAGATGGTTGCAGTTTTAAATTTTTACAAAAACAACATGAAAATTTCCTGAGTTGATTTTAGTTGTTTTTGTAATTGTATAAAAATGCTACCACCTTCAATATACTCCGTTAAAATACACCTCTGGTGTGATGAGAATACATAAGTTTCTAAAATGGTTTAGAAAAAAAGCATTTACCGACCGCTTGTCAGATTTTGTATCCGTATTCTCTTTTACTCAATACATTTTGCTTTTACATGATAAGATTTTTCTCATTCTACATAATTATTTGACAAGTCGTAATACAAAATATTACCGTCACAAAGCATACAGAGATGAAAAAAGTGACGTATGAAAAATGCATAAATCATTTGCGAGAGCAGCTTTCGAAGAAAGAGAAAGAAAACGTTTTTTGGTAGTGAAGTGGCAGTGTGTAAAAACAGGCCGCTGCTTTCAACACGAATTGCGTAATCAAAACAAAAAAGGCAAAAAGGGCAGCTTTCGAAGAAAAAGACAGAAAAAAACACAATATTTTCTGTCTCGTGACGCCTCTGTGTGCTCTGTGATTACCGTGTAAACTGGCCTTTAATACTTATATACATTTTTTGATGATACGTCTTTTTATTTCTGAAAATTACAAATTAATTTAACGTAACACACACAACTTCAAAAATAACAATAAATATAATATTTTTTTCTCAAAAATATATCGGTTATCGCATTTTGAGCTGAAATATTTAAAATTCTTTTAAATTTCAAATAATTAACATATGTATTACAAAGTTTTATGCCTTGCATGTAAACTTATTAATGTGATGTTACATTATTCTGCATTTAAGATGACGATATGTGCAGTTCTTTTAATTTTTTTTCAATAATTGTTTCCTACAAAAAATCCAACAGACACTTTGGCTGGTTGCCTTTACCAAAAATATTTTACACAAACAAATACAAACACATGCTGTCGTGTTGTCCAGCGGGAAAAATTGCCAGCGCTTTTACTTTTTAGGCCTTAAAGAAGGTTTACAGCTGTATTTTTAATAAACTTTTACTTATTCCACTCTGCCTTATTTTAAAAGTTCTTTTAGAAGGATTTTTATAAAATATTTTAAAAATTTAAATTTTCTATTCTAAGATCGAAATCGTTTTATTAGTAGTTATGTTGGAATGTGTACCAAGTTTAATTATTAATTTATTCACTTCGCATTATTAGCAAATACAATTACACTCGAATAAAGCTTTATTCTTAATTATTTTAAGAAGGCCTTTAAAGTAGATACAAGAAGTCAGGGTTTTGGTCTCCAATAACACACTGTATAAGTTAGAAAACTTTATATCGGCAAAGAGGCCTTCTATAAGGCCTCTTTACTTCTTCATTTTCCCGCTGTTAATGGTTGCGTTTTTTTCATTATGAGGAATTTGATTGTGAATTTTTTTAAATTTTTCATATCTGACAAATTCACTTATGAATTTTTTTGTTTGCTCATTTTTCATGAATGAGGAAATTCAAATTAGTTTTTTTCCTCACCGTCATGAGGATGAAAAAGCAGTAAAATTTTTAATTTTTCACGCTCGCTCATGACTGAAAAATGAGTGAACGTTTCGGTACTCTGGTATTAATGATAAATTTTGTATTCCCGTAAATAACTTTGATAATTAAATATATTTACATAGTTATAATAATATCTAATAATAATAATAAAAATGAAAAGATTATTAATTTAATAATATTTAATCTTAATCACATTAGATCCTTTTATATCTTAACTATTTTTACACTTAATTTATTGTAGCTGATGAAGTTTTTAAGTTTTGTAAATTTTTAAATACAAAGTCTCTTATCCTCCCTATTTATCGCTTTTATTTTCTGCCTTTTTGCAATCCTTCCGTGGCATTACTAGGTGCAGCTGTTGATTTTGCTGCTGGAAGAGTGTAATGTGGGGCCAGCGCCAATTTTTTTCCTAAAGCTTCGTACAGACGGTGGTCAGATCTTACAATCTTGTCATATTTCTGACAATGGTTCCTTCTACGAAGCTTAAGTTTCTTACCTGCCTTCCAATGCGGCTTTTTTGTCAATATTTTAAGTAGTTTTGAACGCATGTAATACTAAATTTGATTTTTATTCTCAAAATATCAGGTGCTCCAGTTTATTTTATGACACTTGACTTTAAAAAGTGTGTGGAAAAGTAGAAGTTACTAGGAAGTTTATTTTATCATTATGTTTTAAATATAAAAATTAACAACACCTGTTTGGCCAAAATGTCAAACTTTTTGACCGATCTTGTTGAAAACTTGTGTAAACTACTATTGAATAGGATTAACCTTAGTGCAAATTTCATCCAAATCGGAAAACATCAATTTCAAAAGTTGGGGCACTTGACATGAGATCCCCCATATGTTAAATTTAAACTTGTCGCTGTAACAATGTTCAAAACTCTGTTTTGTGATTGATGTGAAGCTTCGCAAGCCCGAATACTTTATAATAGTCACTTCGATAGTAAAAATGGCTTTTTTTTAAATAGTGCTGTGATCTAAAAATATTTCGCAGTTTCGGAATGAATACTAACATTTTTTCCAAGATCTTTCGCACTAGTTTTAGGTTTATTTGTTAACATTCAGGCCGTAAAAACGTAAAACGTGGGATGCTCCCAGACGGGTAAAATATATGACCAGTTTATTCAATACACTTATGTAGTTTACTCAATACACTGAAACGTTTTTGAGTTTTTGAGAAATTTAAAAATGTTTCTACTGTAATTATCGAAAAACTTTCTTAGTCTGGGTTCACTCTATGACAGTTTTCTTTCAGAAAGTCTGTATTTATGGGTGAGAGAGGAGAGAAGAAAAGCATGTTCTCTTCTCCTCTCACCAATAAACTCAGTTTCTTGCTTACTTTTGTTGTTTTCTGCAATTTTTTGTCCTACAATTTAAATCTCATGTCTCGACCTTTATTATTTTAATATATAAATTAAATATTCGAGCTTAAGGTCTTATTTTTTTATATAAAAAACATTTTTTATAAATTTATTTAAACCAATAGGTATTTCGGCACTTCTTTGAGTGCCTTCTTCAGGGTTTTTTTTTCTTTCTTTTTCACAAAATTAACAATTTTTTAAGCAAATTTAACAAAACGTATATATTAAAATGACAAATTTTAAACTTTTTGCCATTACTTTAAAAATTAAATGTTTAATGTACATGTTTTTCTGCAGTTGTTTAAGCTAGTTATTTCGAAAAATCATAAGAATTTTTCATCTGAATTGTATAAAATTTCAACTATTGAAAAAATATTTATGTTTTTCCTCTTTCAGCACATATTTATACTGCGTTGATCGGATAAAAATTTACTGAGTTACAGGGGTTTAGATTAAAAAAAAAAATGATTTTTACGTTTTTTCAATATTGAACATTTTTAGTCTCTCTATTAAGGCATTTTTTTCAAATTGAATTTTTTCCAATCAACACTATAAAGAAAAGATGAAAACCATATTTATTAGAGATTTTTGGAAATATCTAATATAACTCCAGAAAAACACGATTTTTGCGAATATCTCAAAAACGCTTTTTATTTTATATACTTCCCATTTGTTCTTCATTTTTATTTATAATTTATTTAAATTACTTTTAAATATTTCTTTATTTCTTTATTTCGTTATTTATAAATTCCACCATTCGACATCAAAACAACAACTGAGTGGTTTTGACATTTGTTTTCGTTATGTCGACAATACCTTCGATATTAATAAACCGCTTTTTGTATGGAAGTACTTACATGTTCTTTCGAGTTGTGATTTCATCTAATGTTCGTGTAGAATAGAGTTAGTCGAATCCAAAACAGCTTTCAATCGCTTAGAATGCGATCGAAGTCGTTCTTCCGAAATCGCCCTACGTTCAGCAAAAAAAGTTGTTTTTCGAAACCTCCTTACAATTCTGTGGCTTGGTGCTAAAAGGGCCAATGTCAATATTTTGTGGTTTTGAGTTAATTGTTGCATAAGGTGTCTTTTATTACTCGCTTTTATTTTGCTTAAACAGTCAAGTTCTAATTTACCCCAGAACAGCTTCATAAAGGCTTTGCTAGCAAATTTCACTTAGAACTCTTCTATAAAAAAAACTTTAATATCAATTTTCTCAAAAGTTAATATTTTGACAATGGCCCTTTTAGCACCAAGCCACAGAATTATACTTTATATAAGAAGGTGTATGTTCATATTTGGGGCATTTTAAAAAAATTTAAAAAAATCCGTTTTACTAATAACAATAAGAGTTTTCATGAAATCGTATAAAATTGCCATTTGTGCAAATGGGCAAACTTGCGAGAATCGTTTTAACCTTTTTAGCTTTTGTGTAATTTTAAACAATAAATCTCAGTTTCTAAGAAACTGAAACATGAAGTACTTTTTGCTAAATTGTTACTCTTTTTATAATAAAATTTTTATGTCAAAAAAATTGTTACCTCGAATAATTAAAAAAAAAAGTAATTATAATAAAAAACATCGTTTAATTGAATACCCTAGTACATACCTATTTAGTTTTTAACTTTTAGAACAGCCAATAAAAAATTTGTTTCAATAAAACATTTACTGCCTGTTCAACGATTTCGAACGTAGACGTTCGCATAGAATTTTATATGGAAAATATTTTTAAAACTGAGTGTTTTTCATATAAATTTTCTATGCGAACGATAACGTTCGAAATCGTTGAACTGGCAGTTATTTACTAAAATTATTAGCCGACCCGACAGACGGTGTCCTGTCTAAGTTAAAATAAATTTGTTTCTTCACGACCAACAAACAACAAAAAATACGTATATTAGGTATGCGACAAAGTTGGTGTAAAAATGGGCGTGGTCAATAAAACTTGTTCATGCACATTTTCCGAACTTAAGACCTTATTCGTACTAAGTTTAAGTGGAATCTTTAAAAAAATTTAAATACCATAGAAAAACACAATTTTAGTTTTTTCGAATTTTTAAATTTTCCAAGCAACTTTTCCAAAAAATAGAGAAATCGGTCAAGCCGTTCTAAAGTTATTAACTTAGCAACGGACCGCATTTAATTTTTATATAAGATTATTTTACAAAATATTTACGGCGTTATTTATAAAAAATAAAGCCGGTTTATAAAAGGCTTATGAAACGAATTTTCTATGCTTCGCTTGTTTTATTTTTTCTAAATAAGGCGGTTACATTTAAAAATTTTGGTCTCAGCGCCTTAAGAGCATTTTGAGGCAAGTTTACTATTTGTTTGTAAGAAAAAGTTACTTTAATTCTATTAAAATGTATGTCAAAATAAAAAAAAACCGTCAGTCAGTTTTTTTTTTCAATTTATTTTAGCATGTTTTATGCGCATATTTTCCAATAATAAATACATGAAATTTCATGCCCTAGTTATAATATTTTAACAATTTTGTTGCTATTTATTTATTAACAAGATTATTTGAAAACATTTTCAACCCTATTACGAAAGTCGACGGCACCTAAACAGTAATTGTATTTTCTGAGTCGTTATTGACAATAATCGATTACTATTGGCAGTCAACTGATATTTCTAACGCGCTTTTAAGTCGACGTCAAGTAGAATTGCCCCTGTTTTAGTCGACAGGAAATTTCGCGATTACTCAAATGAAAGTTAAAGAAGTTTTAAATTAAATGTAAACATATTTATTAAATACGTTTAAAATAAAAAATGCAAATTTAAAAGAACTTATGGGCACAAATTTATTAGTAAATTTAACGCGAAAATTGCAAAAATTCGGAAACGTTTGCTAAAATAGCGAAAATTTTTAATTTAAGACGATCGCCTCAAAGAGCCAACATTGCGAAAATTCGGAAAAGTTTGCAAAAATTGCGAAAATTCGCGAACATTTTGAATATATCAAAAAAGCTCTAAAATTTATTACAAGTCAAAAAACTATAATTGCAAAAATTCAGTAAAAATTGCAAAATTCGCAAAAATTTGCTAACAGCGACATTATAGCAAAGTCTAATTCGTTAAAGCTGCAAATAATCAGAAAACTTATAGGAAAAATCGCTTCTATCGCGAACATGGCTAAAATTCGCAAAAATTGCAAACTTGGAAACAAACCCTAAAATTTATTTGAACATTAATTTTTTTGTTTTTGCCAGACTTGCCTTAGGCACTACCTCCTCCCACATATACAAAGCCATGTTTAAAGCTATCACCGAGAGATTTTCTGTAAAATAACTGAAACTTTCTCTACACTGATGGATCCAAATCAACTTACTACACTACTTTTGCTGTTGTTACTCACGAGGGCAGCCTCAAAAACACCGGTTTCGTCGACGATATTTTGCTCCAATTTCCCAGCTGAAGAACTGGCCATCCTAATTGCAGCAAAATACGCGACAAAAAAAAATAGTTCCAAGTTTATAATCTGCTCCGACAGTCTCTCAGCAATTCATGCCGTCAAAAACTCTTGGTACTAATCACCGATAATCAACCAAATAAGAAATAACTGCAACCAAAACTTAAATAGTATCAAAGTTATGTGGGTAACGAATACGCTGACTCTGCCGCCGAAGAAGCTAAACTGCGACCTTTGATAAAATATTCCACTATGGAAAACCGGGATATCTTAAGTAACATTAAACAAATTTGCAACCTTTGGTTTGGAACATAATCAATTAAAGTAAAGTATCAATTCTTTAAGTGTATCAAGAAAAATCCATACATATTAGGCATATAACTACAATTTTTGCAAATAGGAAAAATGGCATAACATAGTCGAATAGAGCATAATTGTTTTTTTAAATCAATAATATTGTAAAAAAATCGGTTCATCTGAAAAGTACCAAAATGAGTTGGTATATGAATTGAAATTTTTAACAGTTGTAACAACTTTATTTAATGGCGATTTATTTTCTGAGAAAAATATGTTACAGTATATACATGTAATACTGTCTAATGTTACCTATAATCACTCGAAGTGTTACATGTTGTGCAACTTCAATAGAACAAAATTAGCTGATATTATTTACAACTATTACACTTTTATCATTAATGTACTTCGTTAACGATTTTTAAGGCTATTTGAGCGGTTTCTGCACGCTATTACGGTTTGGAAACAAATATTGACATCACTAATGGATGAATGAAGTGAAATTAAAAAGAACGAAATCCTAAGTTAAATTATTTACAAAATTACCGTAGTGTTGTTCTTGTTAAGCTTATTGGTACTTACAAAGTGAAATTGATAAAATGGAATATTTGTATGAACTTTCAGTATAGGGTCGTTTTTAAAATTTGCTCGATTTCAAATCCACTCCATTTCAATTTCTAGAACATGCCCGATAAACTATTTTTCATTTTAATATGTTAATATTTTGTTCTAAAACAATCTATTTACAAAATTATGAGCGGTATGAATTATGACAAAGAAAATAAAACATTGGTTCTAAAAACAAAGTAAGTACCAAAGTTGTATAACAGGGCAGTATTAACACCTTAAATAAAAGTAAGGGTAAAATATGCAACATGTTTTGCATAAAAAAACAATAAAGTTAAACACTACAATTAACAAAACAGATTTTTTGATACTGTCACATTTGCTTTTATGTATATTGGTTACTTTCACATAAATTGTAGCAAAACAAGACCTTTTTAATTTTCAAAGGAAAAAAAACCACCGGCGCGGCGCGATTTGTACAGAAAATTTTAAATGTTTGTTTCACTTAAGGCCAGTTTACACGGTAATACAATGTATTACGACTTTGTAGAATCAAAATATTATGAAATTCTCTCCGTGTTTAAAAGAAAAAAATAAAAATCTTTTGTAAGTATAATTCATGTTTACACGGATGTTATAAGTAAAATCAAAAATAATAACAAAAAAAACAGATGGTTGCAGTTTTAAATTTTTACAAAAACAACATGAAAATTTCCTGAGTTGATTTTAGTTGTTTTTGTAATTGTATAAAAATGCTACCACCTTCAATATACTCCGTTAAAATACACCTCTGGTGTGATGAGAATACATAAGTTTCTAAAATGGTTTAGAAAAAAAGCATTTACCGACCGCTTGTCAGATTTTGTATCCGTATTCTCTTTTACTCAATACATTTTGCTTTTACATGATAAGATTTTTCTCATTCTACATAATTATTTGACAAGTCGTAATACAAAATATTACCGTCACAAAGCATACAGAGATGAAAAAAGTGACGTATGAAAAATGCATAAATCATTTGCGAGAGCAGCTTTCGAAGAAAGAGAAAGAAAACGTTTTTTGGTAGTGAAGTGGCAGTGTGTAAAAACAGGCCGCTGCTTTCAACACGAATTGCGTAATCAAAACAAAAAAGGCAAAAAGGGCAGCTTTCGAAGAAAAAGACAGAAAAAAACACAATATTTTCTGTCTCGTGACGCCTCTGTGTGCTCTGTGATTACCGTGTAAACTGGCCTTTAATACTTATATACATTTTTTGATGATACGTCTTTTTATTTCTGAAAATTACAAATTAATTTAACGTAACACACACAACTTCAAAAATAACAATAAATATAATATTTTTTTCTCAAAAATATATCGGTTATCGCATTTTGAGCTGAAATATTTAAAATTCTTTTAAATTTCAAATAATTAACATATGTATTACAAAGTTTTATGCCTTGCATGTAAACTTATTAATGTGATGTTACATTATTCTGCATTTAAGATGACGATATGTGCAGTTCTTTTAATTTTTTTTCAATAATTGTTTCCTACAAAAAATCCAACAGACACTTTGGCTGGTTGCCTTTACCAAAAATATTTTACACAAACAAATACAAACACATGCTGTCGTGTTGTCCAGCGGGAAAAATTGCCAGCGCTTTTACTTTTTAGGCCTTAAAGAAGGTTTACAGCTGTATTTTTAATAAACTTTTACTTATTCCACTCTGCCTTATTTTAAAAGTTCTTTTAGAAGGATTTTTATAAAATATTTTAAAAATTTAAATTTTCTATTCTAAGATCGAAATCGTTTTATTAGTAGTTATGTTGGAATGTGTACCAAGTTTAATTATTAATTTATTCACTTCGCATTATTAGCAAATACAATTACACTCGAATAAAGCTTTATTCTTAATTATTTTAAGAAGGCCTTTAAAGTAGATACAAGAAGTCAGGGTTTTGGTCTCCAATAACACACTGTATAAGTTAGAAAACTTTATATCGGCAAAGAGGCCTTCTATAAGGCCTCTTTACTTCTTCATTTTCCCGCTGTTAATGGTTGCGTTTTTTTCATTATGAGGAATTTGATTGTGAATTTTTTTAAATTTTTCATATCTGACAAATTCACTTATGAATTTTTTTGTTTGCTCATTTTTCATGAATGAGGAAATTCAAATTAGTTTTTTTCCTCACCGTCATGAGGATGAAAAAGCAGTAAAATTTTTAATTTTTCACGCTCGCTCATGACTGAAAAATGAGTGGTACTCTGGTATTAATGATAAATTTTGTATTCCCGTAAATAACTTTGATAATTAAATATATTTACATAGTTATAATAATATCTAATAATAATAATAAAAATGAAAAGATTATTAATTTAATAATATTTAATCTTAATCACATTAGATCCTTTTATATCTTAACTATTTTTACACTTAATTTATTGTAGCTGATGAAGTTTTTAAGTTTTGTAAATTTTTAAATACAAAGTCTCTTATCCTCCCTATTTATCGCTTTTATTTTCTGCCTTTTTGCAATCCTTCCGTGGCATTACTAGGTGCAGCTGTTGATTTTGCTGCTGGAAGAGTGTAATGTGGGGCCAGCGCCAATTTTTTTCCTAAAGCTTCGTACAGACGGTGGTCAGATCTTACAATCTTGTCATATTTCTGACAATGGTTCCTTCTACGAAGCTTAAGTTTCTTACCTGCCTTCCAATGCGGCTTTTTTGTCAATATTTTAAGTAGTTTTGAACGCATGTAATACTAAATTTGATTTTTATTCTCAAAATATCAGGTGCTCCAGTTTATTTTATGACACTTGACTTTAAAAAGTGTGTGGAAAAGTAGAAGTTACTAGGAAGTTTATTTTATCATTATGTTTTAAATATAAAAATTAACAACACCTGTTTGGCCAAAATGTCAAACTTTTTGACCGATCTTGTTGAAAACTTGTGTAAACTACTATTGAATAGGATTAACCTTAGTGCAAATTTCATCCAAATCGGAAAACATCAATTTCAAAAGTTGGGGCACTTGACATGAGATCCCCCATATGTTAAATTTAAACTTGTCGCTGTAACAATGTTCAAAACTCTGTTTTGTGATTGATGTGAAGCTTCGCAAGCCCGAATACTTTATAATAGTCACTTCGATAGTAAAAATGGCTTTTTTTTAAATAGTGCTGTGATCTAAAAATATTTCGCAGTTTCGGAATGAATACTAACATTTTTTCCAAGATCTTTCGCACTAGTTTTAGGTTTATTTGTTAACATTCAGGCCGTAAAAACGTAAAACGTGGGATGCTCCCAGACGGGTAAAATATATGACCAGTTTATTCAATACACTTATGTAGTTTACTCAATACACTGAAACGTTTTTGAGTTTTTGAGAAATTTAAAAATGTTTCTACTGTAATTATCGAAAAACTTTCTTAGTCTGGGTTCACTCTATGACAGTTTTCTTTCAGAAAGTCTGTATTTATGGGTGAGAGAGGAGAGAAGAAAAGCATGTTCTCTTCTCCTCTCACCAATAAACTCAGTTTCTTGCTTACTTTTGTTGTTTTCTGCAATTTTTTGTCCTACAATTTAAATCTCATGTCTCGACCTTTATTATTTTAATATATAAATTAAATATTCGAGCTTAAGGTCTTATTTTTTTATATAAAAAACATTTTTTATAAATTTATTTAAACCAATAGGTATTTCGGCACTTCTTTGAGTGCCTTCTTCAGGGTTTTTTTTTCTTTCTTTTTCACAAAATTAACAATTTTTTAAGCAAATTTAACAAAACGTATATATTAAAATGACAAATTTTAAACTTTTTGCCATTACTTTAAAAATTAAATGTTTAATGTACATGTTTTTCTGCAGTTGTTTAAGCTAGTTATTTCGAAAAATCATAAGAATTTTTCATCTGAATTGTATAAAATTTCAACTATTGAAAAAATATTTATGTTTTTCCTCTTTCAGCACATATTTATACTGCGTTGATCGGATAAAAATTTACTGAGTTACAGGGGTTTAGATTAAAAAAAAAAATGATTTTTACGTTTTTTCAATATTGAACATTTTTAGTCTCTCTATTAAGGCATTTTTTTCAAATTGAATTTTTTCCAATCAACACTATAAAGAAAAGATGAAAACCATATTTATTAGAGATTTTTGGAAATATCTAATATAACTCCAGAAAAACACGATTTTTGCGAATATCTCAAAAACGCTTTTTATTTTATATACTTCCCATTTGTTCTTCATTTTTATTTATAATTTATTTAAATTACTTTTAAATATTTCTTTATTTCTTTATTTCGTTATTTATAAATTCCACCATTCGACATCAAAACAACAACTGAGTGGTTTTGACATTTGTTTTCGTTATGTCGACAATACCTTCGATATTAATAAACCGCTTTTTGTATGGAAGTACTTACATGTTCTTTCGAGTTGTGATTTCATCTAATGTTCGTGTAGAATAGAGTTAGTCGAATCCAAAACAGCTTTCAATCGCTTAGAATGCGATCGAAGTCGTTCTTCCGAAATCGCCCTACGTTCAGCAAAAAAAGTTGTTTTTCGAAACCTCCTTACAATTCTGTGGCTTGGTGCTAAAAGGGCCAATGTCAATATTTTGTGGTTTTGAGTTAATTGTTGCATAAGGTGTCTTTTATTACTCGCTTTTATTTTGCTTAAACAGTCAAGTTCTAATTTACCCCAGAACAGCTTCATAAAGGCTTTGCTAGCAAATTTCACTTAGAACTCTTCTATAAAAAAAACTTTAATATCAATTTTCTCAAAAGTTAATATTTTGACAATGGCCCTTTTAGCACCAAGCCACAGAATTATACTTTATATAAGAAGGTGTATGTTCATATTTGGGGCATTTTAAAAAAATTTAAAAAAATCCGTTTTACTAATAACAATAAGAGTTTTCATGAAATCGTATAAAATTGCCATTTGTGCAAATGGGCAAACTTGCGAGAATCGTTTTAACCTTTTTAGCTTTTGTGTAATTTTAAACAATAAATCTCAGTTTCTAAGAAACTGAAACATGAAGTACTTTTTGCTAAATTGTTACTCTTTTTATAATAAAATTTTTATGTCAAAAAAATTGTTACCTCGAATAATTAAAAAAAAAAGTAATTATAATAAAAAACATCGTTTAATTGAATACCCTAGTACATACCTATTTAGTTTTTAACTTTTAGAACAGCCAATAAAAAATTTGTTTCAATAAAACATTTACTGCCTGTTCAACGATTTCGAACGTAGACGTTCGCATAGAATTTTATATGGAAAATATTTTTAAAACTGAGTGTTTTTCATATAAATTTTCTATGCGAACGATAACGTTCGAAATCGTTGAACTGGCAGTTATTTACTAAAATTATTAGCCGACCCGACAGACGGTGTCCTGTCTAAGTTAAAATAAATTTGTTTCTTCACGACCAACAAACAACAAAAAATACGTATATTAGGTATGCGACAAAGTTGGTGTAAAAATGGGCGTGGTCAATAAAACTTGTTCATGCACATTTTCCGAACTTAAGACCTTATTCGTACTAAGTTTAAGTGGAATCTTTAAAAAAATTTAAATACCATAGAAAAACACAATTTTAGTTTTTTCGAATTTTTAAATTTTCCAAGCAACTTTTCCAAAAAATAGAGAAATCGGTCAAGCCGTTCTAAAGTTATTAACTTAGCAACGGACCGCATTTAATTTTTATATAAGATTATTTTACAAAATATTTACGGCGTTATTTATAAAAAATAAAGCCGGTTTATAAAAGGCTTATGAAACGAATTTTCTATGCTTCGCTTGTTTTATTTTTTCTAAATAAGGCGGTTACATTTAAAAATTTTGGTCTCAGCGCCTTAAGAGCATTTTGAGGCAAGTTTACTATTTGTTTGTAAGAAAAAGTTACTTTAATTCTATTAAAATGTATGTCAAAATAAAAAAAAACCGTCAGTCAGTTTTTTTTTTCAATTTATTTTAGCATGTTTTATGCGCATATTTTCCAATAATAAATACATGAAATTTCATGCCCTAGTTATAATATTTTAACAATTTTGTTGCTATTTATTTATTAACAAGATTATTTGAAAACATTTTCAACCCTATTACGAAAGTCGACGGCACCTAAACAGTAATTGTATTTTCTGAGTCGTTATTGACAATAATCGATTACTATTGGCAGTCAACTGATATTTCTAACGCGCTTTTAAGTCGACGTCAAGTAGAATTGCCCCTGTTTTAGTCGACAGGAAATTTCGCGATTACTCAAATGAAAGTTAAAGAAGTTTTAAATTAAATGTAAACATATTTATTAAATACGTTTAAAATAAAAAATGCAAATTTAAAAGAACTTATGGGCACAAATTTATTAGTAAATTTAACGCGAAAATTGCAAAAATTCGGAAACGTTTGCTAAAATAGCGAAAATTTTTAATTTAAGACGATCGCCTCAAAGAGCCAACATTGCGAAAATTCGGAAAAGTTTGCAAAAATTGCGAAAATTCGCGAACATTTTGAATATATCAAAAAAGCTCTAAAATTTATTACAAGTCAAAAAACTATAATTGCAAAAATTCAGTAAAAATTGCAAAATTCGCAAAAATTTGCTAACAGCGACATTATAGCAAAGTCTAATTCGTTAAAGCTGCAAATAATCAGAAAACTTATAGGAAAAATCGCTTCTATCGCGAACATGGCTAAAATTCGCAAAAATTGCAAACTTGGAAACAAACCCTAAAATTTATTTGAACATTAATTTTTTTGTTTTTGCCAGACTTGCCTTAGGCACTACCTCCTCCCACATATACAAAGCCATGTTTAAAGCTATCACCGAGAGATTTTCTGTAAAATAACTGAAACTTTCTCTACACTGATGGATCCAAATCAACTTACTACACTACTTTTGCTGTTGTTACTCACGAGGGCAGCCTCAAAAACACCGGTTTCGTCGACGATATTTTGCTCCAATTTCCCAGCTGAAGAACTGGCCATCCTAATTGCAGCAAAATACGCGACAAAAAAAAATAGTTCCAAGTTTATAATCTGCTCCGACAGTCTCTCAGCAATTCATGCCGTCAAAAACTCTTGGTACTAATCACCGATAATCAACCAAATAAGAAATAACTGCAACCAAAACTTAAATAGTATCAAAGTTATGTGGGTAACGAATACGCTGACTCTGCCGCCGAAGAAGCTAAACTGCGACCTTTGATAAAATATTCCACTATGGAAAACCGGGATATCTTAAGTAACATTAAACAAATTTGCAACCTTTGGTTTGGAACATAATCAATTAAAGTAAAGTATCAATTCTTTAAGTGTATCAAGAAAAATCCATACATATTAGGCATATAACTACAATTTTTGCAAATAGGAAAAATGGCATAACATAGTCGAATAGAGCATAATTGTTTTTTTAAATCAATAATATTGTAAAAAAATCGGTTCATCTGAAAAGTACCAAAATGAGTTGGTATATGAATTGAAATTTTTAACAGTTGTAACAACTTTATTTAATGGCGATTTATTTTCTGAGAAAAATATGTTACAGTATATACATGTAATACTGTCTAATGTTACCTATAATCACTCGAAGTGTTACATGTTGTGCAACTTCAATAGAACAAAATTAGCTGATATTATTTACAACTATTACACTTTTATCATTAATGTACTTCGTTAACGATTTTTAAGGCTATTTGAGCGGTTTCTGCACGCTATTACGGTTTGGAAACAAATATTGACATCACTAATGGATGAATGAAGTGAAATTAAAAAGAACGAAATCCTAAGTTAAATTATTTACAAAATTACCGTAGTGTTGTTCTTGTTAAGCTTATTGGTACTTACAAAGTGAAATTGATAAAATGGAATATTTGTATGAACTTTCAGTATAGGGTCGTTTTTAAAATTTGCTCGATTTCAAATCCACTCCATTTCAATTTCTAGAACATGCCCGATAAACTATTTTTCATTTTAATATGTTAATATTTTGTTCTAAAACAATCTATTTACAAAATTATGAGCGGTATGAATTATGACAAAGAAAATAAAACATTGGTTCTAAAAACAAAGTAAGTACCAAAGTTGTATAACAGGGCAGTATTAACACCTTAAATAAAAGTAAGGGTAAAATATGCAACATGTTTTGCATGTTTTTCATCAACTTATTCGCAAAAGAAATTGAATATTTTTCCCACAGTTGTATTTTTTGTACAAACGAACACAAAAATGTAGAACATGATACATTAATGTAATATATTTCTCAGAAAAGAAATCGTCATAAAATATTTTATAATGTAATATTATAATAAGTGCTTATATTAAACAAAATGAATATGTAAAAAATTTTTTATTATATTCATAAAAATCAATATTGCAAAACTAGCACTTTTATTTTTCACTGTAGAACAATTTAGCACTTTTTTCTTGTCGATTTAGTACTTTTAATTTGAATTCTTCTGGCAAGCCTGCTATGGTTAAAGCTACATATAAAGCATGGTGAAATTACTACAAGGTGGCAGCACTAGGTGTTGTTGTACAACAATACAACAAAAACAGGCAAATTTGTTTGTGTAATAAACTCCGTGCTGTCAAAAATTATGTGCAACAATGTTGCCATTGTTTGTCTTTTCCGACAACATTTGGTCGGATAATTTTTCAAAATTCAATTTATCATATAACCATGTTTATCATATAACCATGTTTATCATTCTATTTAGCCGTTTGGGTTACAAATTGTTTTTGGTTCTTCAAAGATGTTTTTATTAGAAAAAGAGTTAAGCTCCCAAATGTGAAACTACCCCCTAAAAACTAACATAAATTTGTAGTGGAATGCACTGATTGTCATTAAATTTCAACAAAAACCTTTTTATGACACCAAATATGGTGAATGTTGGTCCATAATTTACCTACGGCTCCATGTTAGCTCAAAATTTAAAAATTTTCAGTAGAAGCAAAACAAATTTTAATTTTATATTAAAGGTATATAAAAAATAAGTTTTAAACTAACAGCTATAACTGGTAGTTAATTATAACTAAACTTGCTTAAATGTATCAAAAATAGAAAACTGGTCGAGTCCAAAGGATTTTGGTTAATAAGTTTGGTCGAATAGAAAATTTTCAGTGGCAACGCGGATCAGAAACAAATAAACGAAAAATATTATGAAAAAAATTACTGAAAGATTCATACTTAAAATTTTAATGTTTTTGGAATTAAAAACAATTGTTTTTCCACTTTTTTTCACTACAATTCCTTTGGAGGTTTGAAGAAAGTGGCGCACCAACGCATATCAAAAACATACGCATTTTTCAAACGTACACACGACGTGGTCACATACACAATTATTTCTCTTTTTATTTATTATTAAAAAAAAAAAACTGTTAGCACAACTAAAGACGCACATATAAAAACCACATACGATTTATTTTTTGCAAATATTTTAATTGTTATGCACAATTTTCATTTAAAAACCACACAAAAATGATTTTTTTTTAAATTTTTTTTAAGAATGTAAATATAAACAAAAAAAAAATGACATCTTTGGGTTTTCACCACAGTTAAGCAAAAAACTACCAGATGCCGTAGTGATGCCACCTTGTAGTAATTTCACCATGATATAAAGAATCAGAAAACTTACAGTTAAAATATCACTTATCGAAAACCTAACAAAAATTCGCGAAAAAATTCAAAATTGGAAACAAACTCTACACTTTATTTGAAAAAGCTAAATCGGTTTAAAAAATATGTATGTCGGAAAATAGCATAAATAGCGTTAAAAAGTGATGAAGAACAAAAATAATTATGTGATTCGTGAGGTGGTAACATGGGCTCATGACAATGGCTTCAGCGTGAATCGAGTTAAAACGAAAGTGATGGGATTTGGATTTGAGACAAATAATATAAACATCACTATTGACGGTGGTCCTGTTATTTTTGTCGACAAAATGAAATGTCTAGGGGTCGTTATTGATAACTTCTTAAATTTTTCTCCTCATATTAATTACCTTTCGTCTCGGGTATCATTTGTTTTGAAAAGACTGTATTCCCTAAATATTTTCTTGCCTTGTTCAGTGAGGAGGCGGGTTGCTGTGGCGGTTTTAATGCCACATATTCTATACTGTTTAGAAGTCTTCTCGGGCGCAGGTAATTATGTACTGGAGAAATTTAAGGTTATTTTCAATAGAATTATTCGTTATGTTTTTGGTTTGAGATTTCGGGATCATGTAAATAGGCATACGCTTACCTTTCTGGGGACTTCTTTTGAAAATTTTATTGCCATTAGAATATTATTATTTTTCTATAAATGCATTGTAAATGGTCACCCTGATTATATTGTTAAAAATTTTAATTTCTCACGGTCTACTAGGAATCCTCAAATTATTTTTCCTATTAGACGTTTGGTCACTTTTGGACTATCTTATCAGATTCGGGTTTCAAAAATCTGGAATGCTTTGCCAAGAGATCTAAGAAAATTTTCTTGTTCGCTATACTTATTTAAATCTAAGTTGTTGGAATTGGCTGAGCTAAATAACCTGGCAATTCACTAAAACTGAGTATTGCCAATGCGTTGGAATTTTCTATTATTATGGAAAAAGAATATATAGCATTCTTTATGTCTTTGTTATTTAATGTATTGATTTTTCTTGAACTTAAGTTTTTTTTTTTTTAGCGTTGGTAAGAAAGTTATTTTAAATTTTATATACATAAGTAACATTCTTTTCTTGTTTATTATATTTTGTTTAATTTGAAGTTTGTTGTTTAATTAGTAGCTTTTATTAACCATAAAAGGCCCTAAGGGCTCGGTTATGTAATTGAAGAAAATAAAAATAAAATAAAATAAATAATTAGAGGTGAGTTTTTTTTTTTGTCAAATTTTCGATACCTAGTCGACGTTGACACAACAATCTTATAAAATAATACTAAATTAACGTCGAAGTGATGGCTTAAGCAATTGTGCGAATTTATGTAGATCATGTGTCAAACCACATTGAACTAAAGAAAACTTTTTGTAAGTTTTATGAATCTGCCATTTGCTTGAGCAAAGATCGAAACTAATCGTACTTTCCGTACGTTATCAAATGTTTTTTGATTTTTTTTTCATTTTTTTTTTTAAATGCATTTAAGAGGCTTTTGTCAATTTTTGACAGAAGCTTAAGCAAGCTTGTGCATATTATGGTTGGTCCTTAAGAGTGGGTGAAGCACCCTTTAACTCAACACTACTGGAAGAGAACAGAACTTCCAAAATCCAGCTTTGTGAAGTCTTACTTACCATCCCTCATATGCTTACTGGTTGCCCTTTTTCTAAAATCCAAAGATGTCTTTAAAAACATGACATACGTAATGTTTAGAGACAACTATTTTTTCTTTTTGTTTTTTTTTAATATTCCCTTTGTATAAAATATATATGTATATATATATATATATATTACATTAAAAAAAATTTTTAAATTAGATAGACGAGCGCATATTTTCTCGTTACACTGCACTTTTTCACTTATATTTTGCAGAGAAATATAATATTCGTTTTTTAATGAATGAAATGATAATCTTTTACACGCATGATAAGTGGTTTCTTTTAATATTCATTAAATCTCCTCGCAATTACATTATCGCTGTAGCACAGTTTTATTAAAACATTAATATAATTTACTAATTAAAGATTAAAACAATTAAAATTAAAACAAACAAAAGAACTTGTTAAAACAATTGTTTTAAAAATAATAATAAACATTTTTTAGTTACACCACATAATACATATGTATATGTAAATAGCTTCTAATAAAAACATAATCGTATGTAAATACATATATTTCATAAATAAATGTTACCGTTCTCTCAAAAATGGAAATACTTTCTGCAATTCAGCTTTTGACTTGCATGCCTCAAGCTGCGGCAACGTCTCTGCCAAGTTCAGCAAATAAATTTGTAGTTGTTGGCGTCTTTCCTCCACAAATTTTAAGTTCATATTGCCAAAACGTTTTTTGGGCGGAAATTCGACCGAGCAAACACTTGGGTGTGTTTTCAATAATGACTTATGTAGTTTATTAAAATCACTATAACGTCGCCATATCGCCCAGTGTTCCAAATTTTGCCTCATTGTTATGTGGATTTCATAGAGGTAAAATGAACCGGCAGCATGTTTGGACTTATGAAGCTTAGTGTTGGGAATGGTTATAAGAAAGTTAGTGGCAAACGATGAAGATGGGTCTATGCCAGTATCTTCAAAATGCTTTTTTAGTCGTCGTATGAGTTGTCGGTTTTCCAAGCTTAATTGAGCCATTCTAGTTTCTAGCAGAGAGCAGCGTTCATTGATGTCTTTTAATTGTTCCTCCAGTTGCATATGTTGGGGATTGCTGCAAGTATTTTGAGAAACCGGATTATTGGATGAATATTTACTGGTTTGAGATGAATTGTCACCGTCAAGATCATGACAAGAATTTGAAGACGACAATGAACCATTTGCTGTGTTAAAGTTGTCATTAAATGGAACTGGTGAATATCTTAAATGTTCTTTAAGAAATTCTAATTCTGGTTCTATTGGATCCGGCGGTGTATCGGGAAAGGGCAGCTCTTCAATGGCTGAACATACCTGTTTAAAGTGAGTAGTATCATTTTCTAATTTATCATTTGTTTGTAA
This sequence comes from Pollenia griseotomentosa, assembly GCA_963931875.1. Lineage (NCBI taxonomy): Eukaryota > Metazoa > Arthropoda > Insecta > Diptera > Polleniidae > Pollenia > Pollenia griseotomentosa. The sequence goes on from OZ007561.1 coordinate 16,877,459, forward strand.
CTGTCTCAACAAATCATCTGTAGAACTGGTACTGGCTATAGGGCGTTCTACAGCTGTTAATTTACGCTTAATTTTTTGCTCAACTTTAACTGGTTTGGGAGCATAAATTAGAGGTTCCTCTTTGACAAAATATTGTTGTGCACTTCTTGTTTTAAGGGCGACATTTAATTCGGTTTTATCTACGGAAAGGGCAAACAAGACCTGATCTAATGATTTGATCATGTCAGGTAATGACTTTGACATCTGATCATCTAACATAACAGACCAGTGACTGTAGTAAGTCCTTAATATTTGATATTCAGACAACCAAGTTAATATATATCTTTGTAATGAATTTTCATTAAGGGCGGCTCTTATAAAGGATCTTCCTTTTCCTTGATTGGTCCAAACTTGTTTTAGTTTTTCAAAGCGCTCCTTTTCATGGGGCGTTAAAAAATTTTGACAGAATTCCCAAAAGCTTGATTCTGTGGAGGCACTTAGCGTACTAGATGCTTTACTGGAAGATGAACCCGTAACAATTTCATGCATATTTTGAAAAAGACTAGCCGCCGATACTACAAAATTAAGTTGAGTTTCTTGTTGAGGCTTTAAGCCATATTGAAGCATTTCCTCCAGAGAACCACATAACTCAGCTACATCATGATCAGACTCACTAGCCAATTCTTTGCGACCACCAAAACGTTTACTGCATTTTTCGACAGCCTTTTGAAGTCTTTTAAAAATATCATATTTCTTTTGATGGAAAAGAGATCCCACTTCCTTGGTCACACTGTCAATAGGTAAAGAATAAAAAGTTTCTGGCAAGGCTGAGTACTCCTCAGAGGCTACGCATTCTTCTGGTTTATTGGCAGTTGTATTTGATTGACCTTCTTTTGACGTAGTTTCATCTTCTTCTGTATTTTGCATATTTTTTTATTCGGGGCTGTTATTTATTTGTATATTTTTCTTTCCATTGAATTATAACCACTTACAGGAAAAACTTTTGAATACTATCGTTAAATGTGTTTAAGTCTCTTGCCTTTATATTTATTTTAATTAATTATATTAATTAAACACAATTCTTTAAAAACATAATTACGACTCACAAAATTTTGTTATGACGGCATTCACTGAGAAGTGGAATCCCTACGAAATTTGCAATTTCAGAGTTCACCATCACTGTCAGATATGGCGATTTCTCGCCAAATGTCGCGATTTTTGACCGATTTGGCGATGCAAGTTTTCGTTTGGCGACTAGAGGATTTTTTACATGGCGTTTACATTTGCCAGTACTGGCAAGCCAGTAGCAATTCATTCAAACTTTTTCACTAATATAATCCATAAACACTTTTACAGCTATTTTGTTTTTGCATTGTTTTGCCAACTAATATGCCAGTACTGACAAATATAAACACTGTGTTAATGGTTAGAGATATCTGAAACGCTTTTTTTAATATTTTCTTATTTATCCTAAGTCTACACTAAAGATAAATATCTCAGCAAGTTGCCAATAACGTCGGCAGAATAACAGAGCAATATTTGTTATTGCTCAGCTTATGTTAAAGATATGGGACAACGTATTTATATTAACTCATAATTTTAAAGAAATCAAAGAAGGAGGTGCAGTGTAAAAATAATGCCATCTTGAAAAATTTTATTTATATATAAGTTAACAACGCAATATTTAAGTAATACCCTTAATGTATTTAGGTACTAACATACTTATAAGTGAATACCCTTACTCTAAAACTCGCCTGATCCGTCTCCTATGTTAATTTGCTATAAATTTTATGTTGTGAAATTGCAAACATTCAGATCATATTACATTGGGTGCAATGTGCTGAAAATGCTGATTGGCCAAGACACTAAAATTTATTAATTTTAACAAAAGCTTTGTAAGCATTTTTGTAATTTAATTTTAAGTTAACTTTAAGTTTGTGATTGGCTAATTTGCTATAAATTTTATGTTGTGAAAATTGCAACATTCAGATCATATTGCATTGGGTACAATGTGCTGAAAATGCTGATTGGCCAAGACACTAAAATTTATTAATTTTAACAAAAAGCTTTGTAAGCATTTTTGTAATTTAATTTTAAGTTAACTTTAAGTTTGAAAAAAGAAATAAAATTATTCCATAGTGAATCGTGAAAACCGTACATAGTACTGGCCTTATCATTAACTTATATAAACTATTTCTCATTCGGCTTATTTTTTAAATGTATATTAATTTGTTTAAGCTTGAGATATTTTTTTATATAAAAATATTAATTTAAAATAAAATTTATATTTTTATATAAAAAAGAACTCAAGCTTAAACAAATAAATATAAATTTAAATAATAAAGATAGAAGTAGAAAAAATTTATATTAATAAAAATAATTTTTGTAATTTTATTTTAGTGTTTATTAAATTCTTTAATTTAATTCTTTTACTACAATTATATCTTGCTACCATTTCACAAATAAAATTTTTTTTTCACGCAATTTGCTTCTATTTTTTTCTTTTTTGCTTCTTTTTTTCAATTGACAACCAAATTTGACGTTTTATGATAGCAATAATTTTCAACGAAAATGGACTAATATGACTAATGAAGATATTGAAAATCGTCGAGAAAATTGTTTTCATATTTAAAGAAACCTCTTGAAAGAGTTAATAAATATAATTCCTTTAAACAGTAATATATTTAAAGTTTACGAACATTCTTCCATTAAAAAATGTTGCAATTTATTCTCACAAGCAAAATTTTTTGTTGTTAAAGATATTTTAAAGATTTTTATAAATCCTAACGTACCCTTAGACGTTTATAAAACACATGGAAAAAATTATCGTTTGTTAATTCAAAAGAGCTGAAGTCGTTGGGAGGGGTTGCTGTATTTGGGTTGGGGTCTATCAAATTTAGGTTTACTAAAGATGATAGACCCTAAGAGGCTGAAAGTGGTGCAGATAAACTTGCACCACTGTGAAGCAGCCTCAACCGAATTAGTAACCCACCTCACCGACAACAACGTGGACGTGGCTTTAATCCAAGATCCCTGGATTAACAAAAACAGGGTAGTTGGATTAAAGGTCACGGGGTACGAACTTGTATACTGGCGAGAACTGAACATAAATTTATGATTTCTTATTCTTTCAGTAATGGAGACCTCACGGTTGTGGCAGGAGAGGCCAAGGACAGAACGGTTCTGGCACTAGCATCGGTATACTTGCCGCACGAGGCTACCGGTACACCTGGCGAGAAAGTACGGGAGTTGGCGGAGCACTCGGGCAGAAGCGGCTCGGGACTGGTACCAGGCTGTGACGCCAATGCACACCATACCCAATCGGGAAGTGCCGACATCAATATAAGAGGTGAGTCTATGTTTGATTTTATTATTGCCAGCAATCTTTTTATCTGTAACAGGGGGAATACACCAACGTTCAGAACTAGAGATAGGGAGGCAGTGATAGATATAACACCGACGAACTGTAGGGAATTAGTGGAGGACTGGAGGGTGGCTTTGGATTTTTCCTTCTCTGACCATAGTCGCTTGTCCCTTAATCTAATGTTTGAGAGATCGAATAGGTGTCCAATAGGAATCCGAGAAGGACGGATTGGGATTCATTTTCGAGACTGGTACAAAGTAACCTTAGGGTTACACGGGACTGGGGGTCGACTCCGACCGGTGTGGAGTAACTGGTGAACACCTTCACGGGGGTATTGACCAGTAGCTATGAGCGATCCCATCCGTTAAATTTTCCGGGCAGGCGTACACAGCCAAGATGGTGGACAGACGAGTTGAGGACTCAAAGATCCACTGTCAGAAGGCTGTTGAATAGAGCGAAGTATACGCGTAGGGATGAAGATTGGAGTAACTTCAGGTTGAGTTACGGGAGGTATAAGGGAGATATTAGAAGGGCGAAAAGGGACTCGTGGATTAAGTTCAGCGATTCAGTTGAATCCGTGAATGAGATGCTTATGCTTATGGAGACTCACTTTCCGAGGTGTGTGGATCCTGGGTCGGGGGAACAGGATGTATGTGGTGACCCCTTCTCTGGGTCGGTCTCAGGCGGTGAATAAGGATGGATGGATAAGGTAACATCGGCGGTAAATACCTTTGGGTCCTACAAATTGGCGGGACCAGATGGTATCTTTCCGGCGATGCTACAGAATATCTGGAAATCATCACTCCTGTTGTTGGTGGAACTGTTTAGGGTATGTGTGCTGAACGGGTACATTCCTAGAGGGTGGAGGGAGGTTAGGGTAGTTTTTATTCTCAAAGCGGGTAGAACCGGTCAGCTTATCAGCTAATCGTCTTTTCTCTTGAAGACGTTGGAAAGACTGATTGATCTACATCTGAGGACGAAGATTGTCTCCGGCATCGTCAGCGGCGCTCAACACGCCTATCTTAAGGGTAGATATGTTGAGAGTGCGTTGCATGATGTGGTTGGTTATGTAGAGCGGGGTTTGCGAACCAAGGAATACACCTTGGCGGCATTCATGGATTTAGAGAGCGCCTTTGAGGATAGAGGCTATTAGGCAGGTACCGGTTCACCTAGGGGTTCCGTTGTTTTTGGTCGAATGGATAACTATAATGCTTAGCAGCAGAGTTATTCACTCGGACTGGGGAAACGAACGATTAAGAAAATCGGTGACTAGGGGGACCCCACAGCGGGAAGTTCTCTCTCTCGTTTATTGTGGCTCTTAGCCGTCAATGTCTTCTGGGACGTTTTGACAGAATGGGTCAGAAGGTCGTGGCCTACGCGGATGATGTAGTGATATTAGTGTCGGGCAAGTTTCTGCCGACAATTAGCGACATCATGCAAGGGGCGCTGGGCGAACTGTCGGCATGGGCGAATGAGAAGAGACTGGGAGTTAATCTGGCGAACACAGAGTTGGTTATTTTCACTAGGAGGAACAAGGTGTAGGATTTTAGGCAACCGGTACTAGGGGGAGTAGAGCTTAGACTATCTGATAGTGCCAAGTATCTGGGAGTTTTTTCTGGACAGCAAGCTGTCATGGGGAAGGAATACTCAGGAGAGACTTAAGAGGGGTCTCAATGCTGGGGACTCCGGCCGTCAGTGGTGGGATGGCTGCACACTTCGGTGGCTAGAAACTTTCTTACGTATGGATACTGCGTTTGGTGGGAGTCATTGAGATTGGCTAGTCGTAGGATTCTTCTTTCTAAGGCTCAGAGGTGTGCTTCAATTGTCATGACAGGTGCCATGAGGAGTACTCCTCAAGCTGCCCCGGATGTCATTCTACATCTTCTGCCCATTGAGCAGTATGTGATGGGAATGGCGGCCAGGAGCATTCTTAGACTGAGGGAGTTAGGATTGATGCGGAATGTTACGCATTGTCACTCACGGATCCTGAGTGAGATTTAGGCTGTTGGCTATTACCTGGGGCCACACGGCTCCACTGACTATGTGGGCACCAGGGTGGATTTTTGGCGGCTGCCGGAGGTAATAGTGCCTTCTAGGGAGAGGTGGTCAGGTAGGAGCAGATTATTTGGTGGATTTGCTATTTTTACTGATGGCTCGAAGATGAGGGGCACGGGTTCGGGGGTCTACATTGAGGATCTGAACGTTAGAAGGTCATATAGGCTTCCTGACGACTGCAGTGTTTTTCAGGCGGAGGTTCTGGGGGTCTTGAGGCCCTGGAACTTATGAGGGACAACATTGATAGGGGCTCGGAGGTCACTATATGTGTGGCAGCCAGGCGGCTCTTATGCCCGTAAGGGGCTGTTATGTGAACTCCAAGCTAGTTGATGATTGTAGGAAGGCTCTGGAGGGAGTCTTTGGGGAGTATTTGCTAAGGTTGTGCTGGGTGCCGGGTCACTGCGACATAGGCGGCAATGAGGTTGCTGATGAGTTGGCAAGACAGGGCTCAAAGAGGGAGGATCCTAACTGTATGGAGGCGGTTAGGCCTCCAATTAGCTTCTATTTTGGAAGAATCAGGGAGTGAATTCTGGGCGCGACCAATCGGGCCTGGGGGAGCCGAACGGACTGCCGGGTATCGCGGACGCTGTGGCCGGTGCTTAGAAAGTCCGATTCGGGGTCGCTGCTGGGCAGGAGTAGGGTCTGCGTTAGGACCTTGATAGGAATGATCACGGGCCGTTGTATGATAGGCAGGATGGGATCCGACTTGTCGGATATGTGCAGGTTGTGTGAGGACCCTGAGGAGTTGGAGACAGTTGAGCACATTTTATGCCACTGGCACAAGATTCCTGGGCAGTAGATTCCTGGGCGAATTAGGGGTTGTCTCGGGTTGCGGACTCGAGAATCTGATAGGATTCGTAATGCGGATGGTCTGGCTGCGCGAGAGGAGACTAGGTACTGACCGCACGTAGGGCGGATTTTGTTGAGTAGGATTTCTCTCGGGTTTGGTCCGAAAACTTCTTTTCTATCTATCTTTTGAATCTGACTTGTGCTTTCGCTGTTTATTTCACCTACTTTCTATCTTTATAAAGCTATCTCTAATTAAGGCGTCACAATGGACCTTACTGGTCTCTGGGTGAAGGTGTGAAGGAGACTTCACACCGGTCTTTCTACCTACCTACCTACCTGTTTAAAAGAGATTTTTAATGATGATATTCCATATAATTAAAACCAGGGCCCAAATCGTCGCAGTCGTGATCGAGTGACTTTGATCGAAATTTTACTTTTTGAGATTATGTCATTCGATAACGAGTAGTCGATCGAATGACTTTACTCGAAATGTCATTCGATAGATTAAGCGCTTTCGTAAAAACATTTAATTGTTTTTTTGGAAACAATTTACACATTTTTTGGGAATAATTATTAGATTTCTTTAACAAATAGCTAAAAATTTAAGTGTTAAACTTTTTTCAGCAATAAGAAATAAAATAATAACATTCAGTTTTGCAATTTTTCGCAAATTATAGTCATAGATAGAAGCGATTTTTTCTGTAAGTTTTCTGATTCTGTACAGCTTTAACAATTTTTAATAAATACTAGACTTTGCTTTCATGCCGCTGTTTGCAAATTTCCGCTAATTTAAAATTTTTAATCGAATTTTTGCCATTCCTTGTAATTTTAAGGACTTTTAATCAATTTAATGGCTTGTTTGATATGTTAAAAACTTTCGCGAATTTTCGCTATTTTTGCAAATTTTCTGAATTGGTAAAATGTTTTCCGAATTTTTGCAATTTTTGAGTTGCTTTGTTGCTCTTTTTGGCAAGCGCCGCCGTTATAAAAAAAGCCACATAAATAAACTGAAGTCGCTTTTTTTATAGGGCACTATCAACATTGTTGATTTATATGCGGCGAAAAGTGCAATGCCTTATGCCATTAGTATACAAGCATAAAAATTTATTACATTTTTTAAACAAATTTCGATACGAAGGCTTTCGAATGCCGCAATCCTGTTTTGATACGTCACGAAGTTTTATTCGATACGAAAGTTCATTCGATGACGTGTGCGACGATTTGGGCCCAGTTTTGGCAAAAATTTAAAGAGCTTACATTGGCTGTTTTATATATGCTGGTAGTTCCAACTAGTAATGTCTGTATTGAAAGAGCATTTTCAATAATGAACTCCACTAAAACTCACCTTCGAAGGCTGTCGGTTCGCTATCAAATCCATCAACGTCTGTTCTCATATTAGGCTGCTGATGGTCTGCATCTGTCTTCAGAGGAGCGGCAGTTATCCTTTCGCCTGGTACATAGGCATGAAATGCTACCCCACTTTTACCCGCGAAATGTCCTAAAATTCAGGCCATATGTATCCCGTAAAGGGCTTCATAATCTACAGAGACCCAACTATTACAGCGTTGGTGTCAGGCTGTAGTATGATGTCAGCTGCGTAGACTCCGTCTAGCAAAGTGGTACACGAAAAGAACTTTTTACTAAATCACCGGAAAATATTGCATAAACCAAGAAAATGTTGCACCATTTTCGTCCAAGCCGACAATTTCTTTCATTTACTTAAATAAAGCTAAAAAAAAATCATTTTAGTTCCATAGATACTTCGTTTCTTAATTTCAATCCAATTCAAATTCCAATTTCACCAATTCTATTTAAATATCAATTTTAAATATAGTTTTTCATATAATTTTAATTTTACTTCACATAAAAAACTAATTTTAAACATAAATTGATATATAATTAAATTGGTGATCTCAGTCCATGAACAGTCAGGACCCCCTTGAAATTCTGATGAATACACATCTTCCATCATGAAGGGAATATAGGAAGGGAATTTCCACTGAAACTGCGCTTCACTCATTAGTGAGCCACTCAGAAAGATATCTGCACTACAAGGAATTTTTTTGTTGCATTTCTGGATATTGAGGGAGCTTTAAACAATGTAGACCTGAATCGGCTATTAACGCCAAAGAACTTTTAGAGGTCTACCCAGCACTGCAGGCGTATCGAATCTAACTTGGGCGCCTCGAACATTTCCAAACTGTCACCACTACTTTGGAACCTAAATATCAATACCTTGCTCAAGGCCATGGAAGTGACGTGCTGCAAAACTGTTGCATATGTAGACGACGTGGCAGTTGTGGCAATGGGTAAGGCTCCAATACTTCTGTCGGAACTTTTGGAGTCCGCACTGGACGTCTACTGAAAAGTTGCCAGAGCTGTGGACTGGATGTTAATCCCTCTAAAACGGAATTAATGGGGGGTTATAACATTGGACACTCAAGATTCATGTTTGATTTGGCAACCGGACGTTGATTATGTCACATTTGAACCAATCCTTGATTTTGGCTTCACCCGTCAGCCTTTTGTATAACATGGCTCATTATAATGACCTAAAAATTTCCGCGGATGCGATACAGAAATTTAGCGACGGGTCCAAAACACTACATGGTGTCGGTTCCGGCATTTACTCCAAGCAGGTAAACTGGATGGCCAAGATGATATCCATATCCACAACCGCAGGGCACATTCATATTATTACCGATAGTATAGCGGTCATAAGAACCCTGGAAAGTGTGATTATCACATTTAGTGGTTACCCATGATTGGGTCCCTGAACACAGGGTAATATATGGAAACTGTGTAGCTGACTCGTTGGCGCTTACAGGAACCACCTTGAATCGCAGCGGTTTCACATATGATATAGTTGTTTAACTTCCAAGGAGTAAGCAACTTATTGCACAAATTTCATCTCATTGACAGTCAAAGGTGGTTTGATTAGCCTACACGGAATGAATTATTTACTTAATCCCCAGAAAATGTTGCTTAAACCAAGAAAGTTTTGCATGATTCTCGTCCAATTATTGTAAACATATGTGTGGCGTGGTTAAAGCAAATAATTATGGCTTAAAGCGAACTAAAATTTACTTAAATACATCTAAAAAATATTATTTTTTTTAATTCTATAGTTACTTAAATCAAGTTTTCGTTGCTTATGGTCAATTTCGCCAATTATATTTAAATATCAATTTATATTTAAATATAGTTATTTTAATTATTCGGCCTTTCCTTATTTTATTGTTATGTTTTTTAGAAAACTCTAAACGGGCTTATTATATATATATATATATATAAACCATAATTTTATTTAACAACACAAATTTAAAAACTACTATTATTAAAAAATTAATGTTAAACTATAAATTGTTATCAAACTAATATCACAGTATGAAAATTATCCTCTAGTTGGTTTTTCATATAATTTTTTTTATTTGACATGAAAAACGAATTTTAAACATAAATTGGTATTTAAATAAGTTGGTGAAATCAGCTATTAATAATTTACAAAATACAAAGAAACGCCTGATTTAAAAAAAAACCGTAATACTGTGCTATTCCGTGAACTATTTGGTAATAAAACCTGTTTAACTTCTTCTTAAAATTTTTAAATTTTGAGTTAACACAATATTGTCGAACAAGTGCGATATTAACCATTAAAGGCCCTTAGGATACGGTTATGCAATTGAAGAACATAAAAATAAGAGCATTTTTTTTAAATTCTAGTGAAAAATTCGATTTTTTTCAAAAAAAAAACAAATAAAACTACATACTTTAAGTAAAAAGCTAAATTTGATGAAGAACAAATTTTTTGGGAACCTAAAAAAAAAACCTTTAATTTTCCTAGCAAATGCGTTAAATGTTGCGAAAGCGATTTTTTTGTTAGCAAATTATTCCTGAGTTGACAACACCAAAATTTGTTTTTATTCCTATCGTTCATTCCTTTTTAAACTTTATTTGGCACAAGTCATGTGACGTCACGGCTCGTAAGATAAAATTAGTGAGTTATACCCCCTCCTTCATGTTCTTTTTAAATTTTTCGTAATAAATATTTATTTGTACAGAATAACGTAAACAACAACAAACTGCAATAACAATAACAAAGTGAAAAACCAAAACAAACAACGAAAACAACTAGTTTATAAAATGTTTTCCTGTGCATAAAAATCGCATTCAACAATTAAAAAACGAAGTGATAAGTTCAGTAAAAAATAAAAAGCTCTTTAACATAAAAAAAAATACAGAAATAAACTAAAATTGTACTAAATTTGTGTAAAAAACGAAGTGATAAGTTCAGTAAAAAATAAAAAGCTCTTTAACATAAAAAAAAAATACAGAAATAAACTAAAATTGTACAATACTACAATTTTGAGATAGTAAAAATTAAATGCAGTGTTAAAAAATATTAAATAATAATAAATACAATAAATAATTTTGCTGTATACGTACATAAGTATATGTATTTTGGATATTTTACAAGAAGAACAATTTTATCTGTGAAAAATTTTTATTGTTTTAAATTAAATAAGTGAAAAATTAACTGAATCAGCACAACTAAATAAAATTTGCACATTTTGATTTCTTGGCAGCTGCCACAGAAGTCTTCACCTTTTTGATTAAACAAAGAATACCTATCAAAGAATTAAATTGATTTTACAATTGATTAATAACAAAAATTTAGAAACAAAAAATAGTTTTTCTAAAACATTTTTTTGAAAAAACATTTAGCAAGTGTTCAATGAATAATTTGACAGTAACATTACGCCGATACCCGAAAACACTTGGTGGTATTGGAATTTTGACCACGTAAGTAAAAAACATACATAGGTATTTCATTATTCTATATAAATTAAGAGGTAGTTATGCCTTGTTATTTTTTTTAGCATACTGAAAATTAAAGTTAGGATAGATGTTTGTACGTACATACATAGGTACCTATTTATTACTTAAATAAAAAATCGATCCCTTATGAATAGTTTTTTAAAGAAACATATGCTCTTATCCACACCCAATTATTAATCATCAAAAATGGTCTGATGTTTTTAATGATTCTTGTTTTGATGAGAAATAACTACGTATGTATGTATTTATACCTACATATGCATGGCATAATCATACAATGAATGTATGTATTTTTAGTTTGAGATCACTACTAGTTCTAGCGTTATTATAATAACGCTATACCAAAAAAAGGGGCTCGTCTCTCAATTTTCAAGAAACATAAGTACATATGTACCTAGTTGGTATATAAAATATTATAAAATTTACATTATTTAAATGTAAGTCTTTAATTTTACCACCTTCATTTTATTGACATGAATCAAATAAAGAAAATTACGCATTCAATGTTTTTGTGACGTAGGAAAGTCTACATATTGTGCTTTATCTTGAAATTTCATACATTTTGGTCTTGCGTGACGTCATTTGCAGTAGCTACAAAGAGGAATGCGCCTTCTCTGTTGTTGCTTCATGGGGTAAACAAAATAATTTTTGTTTTTGTAATTATTAGCGTCATTAAAAACAATTTTTGTTTAGATAATTTAATTGCAATCGTAAAAAGTAAACAACAATATTATAAAAATTGTAAACATGTTTTGATAAAATACAAAAAAAAATTACACAAAAACAAATTTGTTTTGCAAATTTTTTAAAGATCTTAATATACTGTGCATTGCAAAAGGTGTTACTTATTTTTATTAATTTGGAACAACTCGTGGCATATTCTTTGCCTGTTTTCGTTTCCTGGTTTGTTATTCTTGTTGTGAATCATAATGATCATACGATTTTGTTAAAAAAAGACAGACTACCTATGTTGTAGAAGGCCAACTACTTACTTACTATCCATGCTTTTTTTAAGAAAACTAACAACAACTACAAATCTTTCACGTTAAAAAACAGATGAAATTGAATTATAAAAATAAGTTTATTTGTCTTTGGTAACCGTTAGATTGCACATGAAGATTTTCTTAAATTTTTTAGTTATAGTTACCTACTATTTTTAGCAAGTGACATACTCTTGTTTTATTTTTCTAAAGTAATATACTACCTACTACATAGGTACCAAAGTATAAATCAAATACTATGACATACTATTCGGCAAGTGTCTTTAATTTTATGAGATTCTTAAAAAAGTTTTGTTTAGTGTTTTCTAGTAACATGATTTACTTTGTTAATTATAACTAATTTTAATAGCAAATATAAGATACATATAGGTACTATTTTTTTTACTAAGACCAATACATACCAATGTACATAAAAGTAAAATACCCATGTATGAGATTTATATTAACCGAAAAGCAAAACATGTGCATGGCACACGACTGTTTGCTTACGTTTTCCGGAAAATCGGGAAATAAAAACCCTAGGATATCCCGGGAGGGGAAATCCGCGAAACAAACTCTAGTAGAAATACATTTTGAAGAATAAGGATTGCATGTACATAAGTAAAAAGCTTTATAAATTTTAATTTATATTAATAAGGACATTTAAAAATTGTTTTAAATAATGGTGTAGTATAATTTTCATTGTTTAAAAATCCGTTTTAGGATGTTTCCGTATGTAATTTACCAGTTTTATTTACTAAAGAAGTGGCCGTTACAAAACAAGAATTATGTATAAAAGATTACTTCAAATGGTGTTGTTATTGTACCAATTAAATTTTTTGTTATTTAAGGATTTTATTAATGTTTCATTGTTAGGAAATTAATACCACATACATTTATGTTTTCATTATAGGAAATGAAATTTTTGCAAAAAAAAAACATATTAGTTTTTTATACAGTTCCGTTTTTATTAAAAAAAAAACAAAATGTTTTAATTATTTCAGTTGTGGTCTGATTCTGTACGACAAACGTCGCCTACAAAAATTCATTTCCAAATTTGTTGACAAACCCAACGAACAAAATGAAAAGTCCTCTGAACCCGGCTACATCTATATCAAGTATCATATTTATAAAGAATCTATGCGTAAATTGAAACAACAAGAGGAAAATGATAAAAAATGGATAAGTGTTATTGTAAATCCAGTAGGAAAATGGTGGAAAGCTGTAAAACATTCTGTTGCTTGGCGTTTATTGAATATAGCACAAACTGGATCTCATCATGAACGTTTAAAGGCTGTAAGACAATTGGCCCGCATTGATCACTTAAAAGATTGGGATTTTCAACATTTAGCTCAAATATGTGATGCTAGAACTGCCGTCTCATTGGCTCGCTCTGGAGCAGATACACGTTGGTTTATTCCGGTTCACATGAAAGGTTGCATAAAGTACCCTAAGTTAGTCTTGACAGAATTACACGAACTTTTGGAAGGTCTTAAGCCGCGTTCATGCGTTAAACACTTCTTTGCAAAATATTTTCCCCAACAAGATCCAATGGTAAGTTTATTTAAAAATATTTTATTTTTTATATATATTTCTTTTAAATAATCTATTATCTTTTGTATATTAAGGAGGACGTTTGTGAATTTTTCACCCAGGATCATCCCATTTCCTTCAATGTCCAAGAAACGGATTTACTTAAGGAAATCATTGCTTTTTTACATCACGTCACCAAAGAACCCGAAGTTGCTGAGAAAATTATTAAAGATGGTGGATTGGTCCATCTTATGGAGTTATGTAAAATTTTTGCGGATGACAATGAAACTCTTTCGACTTTGTGCAAGGTATTGGCTAATATGTCAGTAGTTAAAGATAGTGTTGAGCACTTCTTTGCCAGTGGCTGGATAAGTGTCTTAGCCGAATGGCAACAATGTCCTGATTTACGTTTGCAAGTAGTATCGGCTAAAACCCTGGCAAATCTTGACCATGATGACCCAAATTATACTGTCTATGCTCCAAATGTGTATCCGTTGCATCCACGTCTCCGTACTCGTAGTAAACCAAAAGCTGATATTATTTTTGTTCATGGTCTTTTGGGTGGTGTTTTCATCACATGGCGTCAGAAGGATCGAAAACCCACAGAATTGGGGCTGTACGGTAAAAATGCATTTTATACTAGTGAAATCGACGACGTGTTTCTGGTAGGGGAGCAAAAGAGAATTCAATTGAAGAAAAATGGCAACGAAAAAGGTAATGGAAACGGCAAGCTTAACAATCAATCAGATGCTAAAAAGATAACTGAAAAAATTAAGAAAAAGGATATTCAAGTTAATACCAATAATGGTGTGCATACAGAGGGAGGAAGCACAGAAAAAGGTAAATTGAAAATATTTTTTAACATTTTATCAAAAAAATTTTTAATTTATATATTTTTGTGTTGCAGATGCGCTTTTAAAAGCCACCACTAAACATTTAAACAAACCTTTACAAATAAGTGATGATGCCACCAAAGAACTAGTCGAGACCTTAAAAAATGAGGCTGAGTTAGATCCAGAATGGGAAGTTGTACATCCTGATGTACCCTTATCAGCAAATGAGAATTGTTCAGGTGAATTTAGTGTCCCCGGCAATGAATGGTTAAACCAGGACTACGTAGAGGAATATACTAATTGTTGGCCCATGGAGTGGTTGCCAGAAGATTATCCCAATACTAGAATTATTGGCATTGATTATACCTCTGCTGTAACCGAGTGGTCAGCAAACTTTACCAAATACTGCCCTTGTGAGAAAGGTCAAGGACACATCGATGTGAGGGCCACCTCTTTATTGGAACGTATAACAATGGCAGACATTGGTAACGATAGACCGGTTGTGTGGATTGGTCATTCCATGGGAGGCATATTGACTAAATTAATACTAATGAAAGCCAAAGATAGCACAAATCCAAGAGCCCAACAAATTGCTAAAAACACAAATGGTATTGTTTTCCTGGGAGTACCTCACCGCGGTTCTCCTATTGCCAAATGGAAACAACACATGCAAATGATCTTATCACCCTCCATTGAAGTAAAGGAAATGGAGGAAGGAGCTCCCAAACTGCTAGAGTTACATGAACGTTTTATGAACTGCCTTCGCACATGTTTCCGTAATATTAAAATTGTCAGTATTGCTGAAGGTTCACCAACCATGTTAACTTCATTCAAGTTCCCACTGCGCATTGTTACCGAAGAATCTGCTTGTATAAATTACGGTGATTTTTATGTACTCAAAGACGATCACTTAAGTTTATCTAAACCCATCTTTCGCCAATCATTTTTATACCAGCGCCTGTTACAGGTCATAGATGAAACTGTAAATGAAAAATTAAATCCTGACTTGAAGGAGCAACTGCCAATAACAAAGTTTGAAACACATTCTCTTAAATATTCTACCACCCTACAGAACGCCAGCCTGTTGCAACAAACCAAAGATATGTTACTATATATACCGCAAATTCTTTTCAAATTTTCAACTACTTAAAATTTGATTTTAAGAGACAAAGAAACATTATCTCTCACACACAAGAAATTCTCAAGACACAAACTAATATTTGAAATACACCCTATTCAAATTTCTGAAATGAAAGGGTTATTTCATCTTAATTTTGTAAAAGTATTATTTGTACTTAATTGAGTTATATGTCCATCAGGTATGTGATGGAAATCTATTTAAAACCGATTTAGTATCTTATTTTCGTAATATACTCTTTAAAATTGTATATTATATATGTTAATTCAACTATTTTCAACAAAAAATTAAGACTAATTCAGAAATTATTTGAAATCGTTGAAATTTATTACACCTTTTTAAAAACGATCGCTGTGTAATCGATCGATTTTCATCACATACCGGTATGTAAACGTCTGCCATTATTCCCTGTAAAAATCATCACCTTTTTTAAATATAGTCTTAAAATATTTATTAGGAACTTATCTTAGTCCTTTTTATACGATTTTTTTATTCAAATCCATACATACGCATACAATTCAAAATCGTTATACATGTTATAAAATTTTAGTATTTTAATATTTATTTGTACAATAAATAAAAAATATTCTTAAGTTATTTTAAGAAAGTGTCCTTATAAAATATCATCAAAAAATTACTTAATGCAATGTAATTAAATTATTTTCGTAATTTTTGAATAAATTCATATATTTATTAATCAACATAAAATTTACAACTATTTTTTGGACGAGAGTATTGAAATAAATAAAATAAAATAGAAGGCCGCATTCGGCCGTGCCGAATCTATAAAACGACGTAAAATTTTAAAACAAAAAAAATAATTTAACTAATAAAAATAAAAAAAATTTGTATAAAACAAGTAAGGAAGTATATTCGGTCAAGCCCAACCATATGATACCCTACACCACAGTATTTTAACACACATCATGCTTACGTTGACATATAAATATGGATTTATCTATGTTTATAAACTTCATTAAAATCGTTTTGAAAGTTTGTGAGAGGCAGAAATTGCCCCTTCGTCCCCTTGTGGTCCTATTTTTGAAAAACTGCATAGCTTATGTGTCCATATAAATATGTTTTTATCTATGATTTAAATTTAACAAAATCGGTCCTTGTGCCAATAAGAACCTATGTCTCACATTTTATCAAATTATCTCTAAAATTGCGACCTGTACGTTGCGCACAAGGTTACATGGACAGCCAGCCATCCAGCCGGACGGACATCGTTAGTTCGACTCAGAAAGTGATCGGTATACTTTAAGGTGGATCTGGGACCAATATTTTAAGGTGTTACTTACACACATTAGCACAATAATTTACAAAATTTCTTGGTATAATTTTTTTTTATAAACGCCTATTGCATTGTAGTAATACATTGCAACATGTTTCTAAAAGCAACCATAAAAATGTTGACAATGCATTTAGTTCCGAAATGCAAACTTTGTAGTTGTCACTGCGCTGAGAAAAGCAAATAAAGCAGCTAAAATAATTTAGATGCAAACCATATTCCTATACAATACAACGTAGGTAAAAATGTAAGTACACAATGCATCAACAAGGTATTGATACATTGTGAACACACGTTTAGGAAAACAGTCATACTTTCAAAATCTCCTTTGCACGAATTTTTGTGCAGGTCAATCAAAAATGCAGCTTTCTTAAATGTATTTATGTGCAGGTACGCAATTGTGGGTTCCTGCATAAAAGTGCAGCTAAAGTAAAGTGTTTGAAAGAGGAGTGACAACGTTTTTATTAGTAAATTGATAATAACAATGATGCTCAAATAACCTGTAGTCATTTGTTATGCATTTTTACGAGAGATAGCCAAATCGGTAACAATAAAGTGTGGAACAGAAAAGTCGCTGTAGTACAACGTTAAGAATAGCGCTGCAAGCTGTCAAAAGTTAAAAACGGCAGTTTCAAAGTAGTGTCAACAGAATAAGTTGTTGTAGTAGTCGTTGCCGTTGAAGGCCAAAGATCGAAATTTTGAACTTTGTTGCGCTAGAGAGCATTCGTCAGCTTCAAATACTACTACAACTACTTTATTCTGTTCCAGGTCTAAGATTGGCTATTCCTTTCATATAATCGTGGTAAAGTTGCTGTAACCACAACCCATATGCATAAGTTAAGGCACATGCAAACAAAATACTTGACTTGTTTGCGATATTTATGTAAAAAAGTGGCTACCATTTTTTTCATGTGTGCAGCCAACGTTGATGTTTTATATGAAAATAGTTTAAAGCTGCCCAAAAATATGAAAAATGTGCAGGTATGCAAAATGCACGTAAACAACAAATACTAAATAACTAATCAATACAAGATAACTAATAAATTAATCTAATCTAGGCTCAGAATCACCTCTTCCATAAGGGGCTAATCGTTCTAAATGAACAACTTTCATTTTGGCTCATGGACTTTTATATTTCTGTATTCGGTATAAAACATCATTTGATTTCTTTATCACCTTATATAGCCCATCCCAATGTGTCTGTAATTTGGGAGATAATCCTTTCTTTCGTTGGGGATTGAAAAGCAAAACTAACTGGCCCTCCTTTAATCCTTCCGAATTTGCCACTCGATCGTATCTGGCTTTCATCTTGTCACCGGTTTCGTACTAGTTCATGAAGTTCATTAAGAGTTTCTTGTTCTTGTGAGGTGGAGCCTTCATTGTTTTCACCCGTTGGTATGGGCTTAACGCCAAACTCTAGTTCTCCTGGTAGTCTGAGTTCTGTTCCAAACACAATTTTGGCGCGTGTACGAGAGGTGGAGTTGTGAACAGCTGACCTATACGCCAACAGGGATTTTGAAATGTGTTCATCCCAGTCTTTTTGTTGTGTGCTGACTACTTTTCGCAAATGTTCCTCTAATGTACGGTTAAATCTTTCCACCATGCCGTCAGATTGCGGATGCAATGGGGTTATTCTTGTTTTCCTTATTCCGTACAATTCACACATTTCCTTAAATATAGCAGATTCAAAATTTCTGCCCTGGTCAGAGTGTAATTCTAATGGAACACCGTAGCGGCACACCCAATTGTTCACGAAGACGTCTACCCTGCTTCTTGGTTTGGGATGGATTATACCTCCGGCCATTTACTAAAGTAATCGATGACTACTAGCACATATTTGTTGCTGGCATTACTTACAGGAAATGGCCCAGCTATATCCATTGCAATTCGCTCAAATGGGGCACCAGAATTGTACTGTTGTAGTGGCCCATGACTTCTCCTTACCGGACCTTTGGCGGCAATGCATTGTGCGCAATTTGTTATCCAATCAGCTACAGCTTGTTGGCAGCCAACCCAGTAGAAGCGTTGTTTTAATTTTGCTAGGGTTTTTGTCACACCCAGATGACCACCACTAGGACCGTTATGAAATTCACTCAGAACTTCTTTTTCTTTCGCCGACGGCACTACTATGAGGCTTTTAACTGATTTTCCGTCACTACATTCCCACGTACGGTGTATGCAGCCAATTTCTACTTGAAGGCTGTTCCACAGAGCCCAGTATGTTTTGATCAGTGGACTTTCAGGCGAAATTTCGTTTCGGGTGGGGGAATCATTTCTCTGCGCAATTGACCAATCTTCGTTAAACTCTATCTGCAACAGACGAACGTAACTGATGTTTTCTTTTCCTTCAGCCCTTACGCAATGCTTGCATTCCAGCTTACAGGGTCGTCTTGACAGAGCATCCGCATTGCCATGTTTTCCACCCTTTCTGCGTTCAATGCTAAAACCATAGCATTCCAGATTACAGGGTCGTCTTGACAGAGCATCCGCATTGCCATGTTTTCCACCTTTTCTGTGTTCAATGCTAAAATCGTAGCTCTGAATCTGTGTTCAATGCTAAAATCGTAGCTCTGAAGGTGCTCAATCCAACAAGCTATCTGGCCTTCCGGATTTCTGAATTGCAGCAACCACCTGAGTGTAGAATGGTCTGTTCTTAAATGAAAATGCTGCATTTATTCTGCCTTTTACATTTTTTTATGTTCTTTTCTGAAAAAATGTGCTATTTTAAAAGTGTAAAGCATTGTTTTCTGATGATGTTCCCTTTAAAATTAAAAAAAAAAGTGTTACATGTTCAACACTCATTTTAATTAAAGGGGCATGAGTGCAGCACTTGATCAAGGCGAACTCAGTACAAGGTGGTGGCACGTTTCGAGCCGTAAACACAAGGCGAATTCATCCCAGGTAATCTCGGTACTACAACAAGTACAACTCGTACAAAAACCACAAGCAATTTGTTTTTGTAAAATCATTGTACAATGTCAAAAACCGAAATAAAACAAAACAGAAACAAAGATAATAAAAGAGAATAAACAAAATTTTGACATCCAACAGTGATTTTAGCTAATACCAGCAGGGCTTTTAAGACCACCTGTAATAAATTCGCCTTGCGTAAACACTAACAATACAATACAAAAAACATCTGTTGTTTCTGTTGGCTTTGGATTGTTTTAGTCTTGCCACCACCTGCAATTAAATTTTACCTTGCGCTAATTGTACTTTACCCTAGATCTACACTAAAGATAAATATCTCAGCAAGTTTGCAATAACGTGAATAACAGAGCAATATTTCTTATTGCTCAGCTTATGATACCCCGGGTCTCCACGTAGCAATATTTATTGCGGCAAACGTCAAATTTGATTGCTTCATTAAATTTGCGACGTATAGACCGCATATTGCCATGAGTGGCAATCTATTTCGCAATGATTGCTCTTCTGATTGCTGAGCAATTATTGCTTAGCAATCTGCTGTCAAATCAGTTGTTATTTATCTGACATTTATTTCTCTGTACGGTTGTTTATTTATTTGTGTGTTTGTGTGCAAATAAACAAAAAAGTAATACAAAACACAGCTACGACAATTACAATTAATTATTTTATTAAGTAAATTTATTAATTGAAAAAAGAAAATTTAACAACCACTTGAAAACACAACATAAAACATTTGTACTTTGGACAACTACTCGCGGTGAAAATTGCAAATTTATGGCAAAGCAATATCAAGTGTTCTCCAGCAATATAATCAGCAATTATTGCTCCATTGTTCTGTCATTGTTCTACCATGTTCAGATATGCACCTTAATTGAGTTTTGCGCAATAAATGACATTATTGAGCTCAATTATCCATATAAAATTGCAATTTAGTTATTGCTCAATTAATACGAAATTGTTATAAATATTGAGTAAAATTAAAATGCGACCCTGTCACAAGTGTGTTTATTGAGCATAACACAACTTACTAAACAGGGTTTTGACATTTGGCAAATGAAATTACAACAAAACAAAGAGGTATCCGCAAAAGCCAGATGTTTATTCCTTAAAGATGTCAAAAGTTGTTTACATTTTGCTTATACATGTACATTTTTGTTTACGTTGAACGTTGTATGTAGTAGTAATATAAATTGAATTAGCTAAATTGAGTATATGTGAACAGAAAGATAATTATGTCAATAAACCGAATATTGACTCAATAAAAAAGGGATATCTGAACACGGTATTCTGCCGACGTTTTTGCTTGTACTTAGCAATAAATATTGCTACGTGGAGACCAGGGGTATCATAAGCTGAGCAATAAGAAATATTGCTCTGTTATTCTGCCGACGTTATTGCAAACTTGCTGACGTAGCAATATTTATTGCTAAGTACAAGCAAAAACGTCGGCAGAACAATGACAGAACAATGGAGCAATAATTGCTGATTATATTGCTGGAGAACACTTGATATTGCTTTGCCATAAATTTGCAATTTTCACCGCGAGTAGTCGTATAAAGTTTTGTGGCTGTACATATTTATAACAAATGTTTTATGTTGTGTTTTGGAGTGGTTGGGAAATTTTCTTTTTTAAATTAATAAAATAATAATTTGTAATTAAAATTTATATGAAAAACAGTACTTTTCACATAAATTTTACTACACGTTCAATAAATTGTGTTGTGAAAACAGAACATAAGTCCCAATTTACACTAGGGAGATTTCTTGCCGGACAGACGAAGCTTGATGGCGCGGGGTCGAAAAGGTAGAGTGTGTAGTACATGACTATCTGTACTTTACATTTTTTCATTTCTCTTTCTTACTTTTCGTAGTTTACATCTTGTTGCTTTATATTATTTTCTGTCTGACTTCATATGTAAACGCTTCAGGTAAGATTAAAAGAGAATTAAAAAAATGTCCGGCAAGAAATGTCCCTAGTGTAAATTTGGACTAATGTTATTTGCTTTCAGTTTTTATCTTTGGTATACCTGGGGTAAAAACTCATGAATATTTTTTACATTACATGAGTCAGCCTGTTGAAAAAAAATTTTAATTTGCAATTTGCTTTCTATCAAGTTTGTGGGCAAAAATAGAATAGCAAGAGGTTTGTAAATTTTGCAAACGTACCTTTCCGGCACATAAAGAAAAAGAATATACTTTTTTATTTTATATAAAGTTAACGAAAGATATTTGTATTTATAGGAAACTAATTAAATTGGGACATTATAGTTTTTACAGCTGCAGCTTAATTAAATACAAAGAAGTAAAATGTTGATCAAAGTCAAGGTGAGTTTTTTGGACACGGAATGGTGACCAATTAAAAATTATGAAGTTAAGATTGGAATTTACTTAAAGGTTTTTATTGTAGACACTCACTGGAAAAGAAATTGAAATCGATATTGAACCTACAGACAAAGTTGACCGCATTAAAGAACGTGTTGAAGAAAAAGAGGGCATTCCACCACAACAACAACGTTTGATTTTTTCTGGAAAACAAATGTAAAATTTTTGTAAACTTGTTTAAGAATAATAATAAAAATTTATCTCGTAGGAATGACGATAAAACCGCTGCAGATTATAAAGTCCAAGGAGGTTCAGTTTTGCATTTAGTTTTGGCTTTGCGTGGTGGCATGTTTTAATTTACTCTTTCAATTTTAAGTTAACATGATAAGTCGCTTTTTTGTAAAAAATATATAAAATTAATGTAACGTTTAAATTTTCAGCCCAATTATGGTAAAAAATTTCCCGGGATTTTTTTTCCTTTTCCCATTTTTACAATTGAATTTATATAGGAAAAATGAAGAAGGAAGAAAACCAGGAAATTTTTTTTTCATAATTGGGTTGTTTAACTAATTTGAGTACCTCTTACACAAATAACTAGACGGTAAGTCTGTGTTACGATATGGTTTAATTATGATATAAATGCTTGGTATAATCTATTTGTAAAAAAGAATTTATTAAAAAACTTTCGAGTAAATATCTACGTTGATCTGAAGTAGTAAACAAAAAAATGGGTTTAGTGACACCCAACTTCAAGTTCGTTTGCCGGAACTTTTTGCACTAGACGTCCTACTAAAAGTCGATTTT
Organism: Pollenia griseotomentosa; assembly: GCA_963931875.1. NCBI lineage: Eukaryota > Metazoa > Arthropoda > Insecta > Diptera > Polleniidae > Pollenia > Pollenia griseotomentosa. Next base: position 16,900,314 of record OZ007561.1, read on the forward strand.
TTGGTGTACAGTTTTCAGGTTTTAACCGTGTTAAAATCACCTGATAGCCGGCTTTTTCTGCTTGGAGTTTACGATCTGTATCTACAATATCCATGCATAATTGTCCCTGTCGTGTTGTCTCTGGCTTACAATTTAATGTTCCTAATGCATGTGCTTGATCAGCCGTATGGGCAACATACATAAAGTCCTTTTCGTTTAAGACTTGACGAAACTGCTCACTCAAAGGATATTCTATATGAGGCATTGGTTGCAAAGATCCATAGCAACAGGGACAACAAACAAAATTTGCTTTGGCTCGGCGGCACTGTTGTAAAACAATGTCTGTAGCAGTGCCACATGCATGTAACGATGTGCCCACATTAAATTCCCCCTCAAAGTAATCAATATTGCATTGGTAAAACCTAAGATTTAATAAATTTAAATCTTTAGCTCTTGCTTTAGCTCTATGCAATGATATAGCCTTGTTTTCCAATAAAATGATCTCACATTGTGGTAATCTTAAAGCCAAAAGAATGCCTAAATGTCCAGTTCCACTGCAAAAGTCGATTATACGTTGTCCTTGGCAAGCCAGCGATGCTACAGCGTTTGCCAAATTTTCCAATTGCTGGCGTTTTCGCAAGAGCCGTTCCTGTGGTAAAGCGGAACTTTTGGCATGAGTTGGCTCTATTGCTTGCCAGTCAATAAGGCATTGACCATAGGTGACATCAGAATCACTTTTAAAATCTATACTTAACGTTTTAAGCTTACAAAGAGCTGTTTCAACTTCTACCTGTTCCGTGAAGATACGATTACGTGGTTTATACCTTTTAGGATCGCTTTTATACAGACTGGTGGCATGGCAATCTGGTATTTTAAATATAAGTCCATTTGTCAAATGGTCAACAACAGGGAAAATGCAAAGATCATTTAAGACTTGTTGGCATTTAGTATCAAATATGTCAATCTAAAATAAATACATACCTATTACAATAATAGAAACTAATTAAGTGTATCTATTTATATTTACCTCATTCAACCAGGTATTTGTTAGAGGAAATTGTATTAACATTTGTGGATAACAATGATAAATTAAACGCATGCACGGATATAAAATTATGTCAGCTATTGTAAAGTCTACACCTTCTGCAAATGTGTGTTCTATCGCCAAATTTTCTTTTGGCACTGTACATTCAATTTTAATCTTATGTTTACTACGTTTCTTCTCAATATTTTCCACAGTAGAGCCTACATCTTGATTAGCCTTTTGTCTGGCCAATTTGTAAATGTTGTGCATTCTTACTGGCTCATTCATGTGTCTTTCAAATCTTGCACATTCAATGGGCATCTCGCTGCAAATTTCTTGTGTTTCAATATTTTTTAAAAGTTGTGCTAACGATTGCACCACATTAACTTCACAAAATCTGGTCCAAATTGAAGCTTCCGTTGGAGCCAATAAGCAACTTTCCTTAAAGCCCAACAGTTTCCGCTTTTCTACTGCAGGATGACGGGCAATCAATTCCCTACAAACAGCACACATACCCGCTATAAATGTGTCACTTTCTTTGGCATACACTGGAAGACGTAAATCTTGTATAGCTTCAAGCTTTGAGCCATCTTTGCATAAGATTTTATCTTCTGTCAGCTCGCGTTTTAACGACTCGGAGCGCAATTTTAATTTACCCTTTTCGGAGGGTAGGGTAGAACACACAAAATTTAGTTTTACATTTCCTGGTCTGTTTAAATAACGATACATGTAAAGAGCAACAAATGATGGTAAAGAGGTGAATATTTCTGTTTCAGCATGTTTTACTGTGCTTAATTCAATTTCTATATACAATTGATCCATTTTTAAAAAGACTTTGTTTGTTTGTAAATTAAAAGCTATTTTTATTTGAATAAAAAAAAGAATTAATTCAGATCTGTCATAAATTTGATAAGTGGGGTTATGTGAATAGACCACCAGCTGACAGTTTATTACACAGCAAGAAATTACCTATTAAAAAAAATTTTAGACATATTTCATTTAACAAACTGTCTGTTTCAAGGCCTATCCAATTGGATAGACCTTGGTCTGTTCGATGTAACTTTGCACGACATTCTTCTTGTCGTACTTGTCGTAGGTTTTATTTTGCCCCGAGTGTCCACGTACCAATATTTGCATCGGCAAACGTCAAATTTTATTATATTTTGATTGTTTCTTTGTAATTCATTGTAATACAAATTTTGTTTTATGTATAAATAAAAATGCTTTTATTTCAAGCTCGAGGCCAGTATTGAAAAAAATTTTATTTTAAAAATTTATAGAAAGTCAAACCTTAAAATTAATATTTTTATTCATATTGAAAGCCCTTCCATTCATTTACACTATATAAATAATAATTTTAATGTTTGACATTCCATGAATTTGACATGGATAGAGATATCACAATGAAATTTTAAAGTTATGTAGACTGAAAAGATTAAAACAGTGGACTAAAGGCCATCCCCATTTTTGACTAAGAAATTCCCAATTCCGCGGCTACCTGCTATAAATATACCTTGAACTACACAATCACTTGCCTGTCATGTGGAAGCAACACATAAGCGTTTTCATACAATTTTTCCACAAATCAATTAATTAATTAATTTTACATAATGACTTTGAAGAAAATCTTAAAAAATGAAATAAGGGTATTAATTAATGCGCATAATGTTGTTATAAATATTATCCAAGCATTTTGTGACTTGACAAAAATAAAACACGAACTCCGAAATCGTCTTTTCACTTCAATGGTTTATTAAGAGAATGAATAAAAACTAAACGTTAACAAAAATTAATACATACAGGTAATTCACAACGGTTAATTCAAGAATTAGTGCTGGTTCACACACTTCAAGTTTGACTCGTCAAGACTTAAGTTTTTAGGAGAGAGAGGAAAAGAAATGCCATTCTCTTTTCCCTTCTCTCCTTAAAGCTCAAGACTTGACGAGTCAAACTTGACGTGTGTGAACCGGCACTAAAGAAAAAAATAGAGAAATACAAATTAGGGCTGCCATCGTGTAATAATTTCAACACCCTTCCGCAAACCAAATTTATATTTTTCTTTTACAAAAACAACTAATAATAAAATCCCAATATATTCACAAACTTCCAATGTTTTCCCTTCATTAAGCACTTGGTCAAGACATCAGCCACCATGTTGTCGGTTGATACATAATTTAATTGAATTTCATTGTTTTCAACAACTTCACGTACAAAATGATATCTAATATCAATATGTTTAGATCTTGAATGAAGTTGTTGGGCGCTAAGGTTATCGCCATGTATAACAACCGCATCACATTTATCCATATAACCAATTTCGATTAAAAGTTTTTTCAAATAAAAAGCCTTCTATGCATCTGTTGATAGAGCCATATACTCGGCTTCGGTGCTACTTAATGCCACCGAATTTTGTTTTCTTGATTCCAAGGAGAAAGCGCATCCAGCAAGATGGAATCCGAAACCTGTATGAGATTTCCGATCAGAAGTATCGCCTCCCAAGTCAGCATCCACGTATCCATGTAAGGGTATACCAGTTGACTCATATTTCAATCTCATTTCAATAGTATTCGCTAAATAACGTAAAACATGTTTTACACCAGCATGGTGCTCGCCATGAGGGTCTACGTTATGCTGTGCCAATCGAGTTACCGAATGTAGAATATCTGGTCTTGTTGTTAACGCGATGTACATCAGTGACCAAATCATTGATTGATATACCTTTCTATCGGTTCTCGGACAATTTTTATCCGAACAGTTAAGCTTTACACCGGGTTCTAACGGAGTCGCTGCTGTTCTACAATCAGTCATACCATATTGCACCAATAAATGTCCTATGTATTGTGTGTAATCGATAGAAATTGCTCCACATTCGCCGTCCCGGGTTATTTTCATACCAATAAATAATTTCAGTTCGCCGGAATCAACACATTCAAATTTACCCGTAATTGAAGCTTTAATCCGTACCATGGGCCTAATTCTGGCATTCGTGATCGATCTTGGGTCTACCTGGACCAACAGCAACATTATCTTCGCCTTCTAAGAAATACTCCAAAACTTCCATATCATTAGCATTTTCATAATCTTCACTTTGGTGATCATCAACTTTTACCTCTGAACGAGAGTCATTTCCCTTTATACGCACTTCAGCCAAATTTTCCTTCACGTCAAGTATATTTTGTTTAGCTGAATCAAACGATAAGTTGTCATTATGTCCCTTTTGGTCAGCTTTATTAAAAAGTACATCTCTTCTTTCGATTACTTCATGTGATCTCGGGTCATAGAGTCTGTACGCTTTTGATGTAAGGGAATAGCCCACCATACGATACTCTTTGCCCTTCGCCTTAAACAAACCACGATGCGACTTTTCAAGGGCCACTGCCTGAAAGCCAAAAATTCGGAAATGTTTCACAATTGGAACCTTGTCATTCCAGGCTTGATACGGAGTTACACCTACAAACGCTCTTGTCGGTAATCGATTGCGAATATACACAACCGTAGCGATTGCCTCTGCCTCTGGAATTTACTCATGTTTGAATGTATGAGCATACTCCTAGCCATGTCGACCAATGTCCGATTCAAACGTTCTGCCACATCATTTTGGGCTGGACTGTATGGTACAGTAAGTTGACGTTCGATGCCACTTTCCTCTAGAAATTTATTAAATTTTTTTTGACAAATTCACCTCCATTGTCACTTCTTAATTTCTTTATCTTGCGACCTGTTTGTCGCTCTACCATATTTTTAAATAAAATAAATTTGTCAAATGCCTGATCCTAAGTTGTCAAAAATACACATATACTCTTCTAGACTTATCGTCCGTAAACGTAATAAAGTATTTGGAACCAGAAATGGATTGTTTTTCAAAGGGACCACAAGGATCTGTGTGTATCAAATCTAGTAAATTTTCGGCCCTACTCTCCGATACCTCTGGATACGGCTGCGTACATACTTTAGCCTTCAACAAGTAACACACTTTTCTTGGTCGGAAAATTCTCCTTGTAAATACCATTGAACATCTTCTTAGCATCGCACAAACTTGCATAATTTAAATGACGATACCTAGTATGCCACAAAACTGCAGAGTAGCATTGGTTTTCCATCGCACACTCAATAACCACTGTTGCCAATTTAGAGATTTTCCCGCTAAATCTAGCGTTTTTGAAATGTCAACCGCGGGAAAAATGCGTTTTAGCGGTTAGCGGGAAATCTAACTGTCGTGGTTTTTTCGAATAAAAGAAACGCTTAAAGAGGTTATACTATATTAAGTGGTTTATTTCAAAAACGTATTAAATTAAAAAATTCATCAATTACAAAAATGTGTGCATCCATCAGTAACGGTGAAAGAATAGTCTTCAGACGCCTCGAGTACCTAAGTACTGAATAATTAAAATTTGACAAAGCTGCCAGATCAACGTCATAACAATTCTCTCACCCTTATTACAAACTTATTTTCTTTCTACTATACACATACATACTCTACTGTTGTACCAAGTTACATTCTAATCAGAATCTACAATATAATCCGCTAAATGTTTGGGAGTTCTACGTGTTCGGGATGAAACTCTTGTTGACTGTTGTGGTAAAAGTTGCATTTAAGGCGCTGCCCTACTTCCTTTAGAGGTGGATGGTAGTGGTTGGTTTGCTGTCGAAGGTTGTGCAATTCCCATAGATGTGAATGCAGATTGTTGATTCGGTATAGAAGGTTGTTGTACACTTCCCGTAGAAGTTAACAATTGTTCGTTTGCTGCAAAAGGTTGTACACTTGCCGTAGAATTTAACAATTGTTTATTTGCCATAGAATAGTCCAAGGCCCATCTATTACCCGGGGTCTCCACCTAACATAAAATGACTAACTTTAACACTAACTGCAAGTTAGTGTTAAGTGGAGACTGCTCCAGTTAAAGTTTTAACTTGATTGTTATAACATTTCTTTTGAAAGTTCTTTTATAACATAAATTGACGTTTAAGTTTGACAGTACGCTCTTTTGTAGTTGTTTTTCGACATCTCTAATTAATTTGTTAAAATGGTTGTAAACTACACATAATAAACTTAGCTTTTTGTGAAAAATATAATACAAACAAACATTTAAGTATAAAATAACTTTAATTATTTTCCACAAACACACGGTAGCTACATACTTGACGCGTCAATGAACTGAAAATAATGAAAAGTTTTAACTCTAACTTCACTACGTGTACGCCACCATAAACATATAACCATTTTAACAGCAAGTCTTAACTTTATGTTTTAACTGCATTTAAAGTTAGGTGGAGACTGGGTGTTAGGTCTGCTTACTTGTACAAAAACAAAAAACGATTCTTTTTAGTTGTCAAAAATTTACTACCACATATACAAAGCAAAAGGAAAAAACGTGTATGTGTGGCATACCACAAACGTATACATGCACATGTAAGCAAAATGTTAACAACTTTTGACACCTAAAAAGAACATAAACAATGATCATCAGGCTTCTTGCGCAGACCTTTTCAATGGGCCTTGGAATAGTCTTGGGCTTAATCGTTCGTTTAGGTGACCGGTCATTAACGTTCAATTCGAAACAGTGAACGAGTTCGCTCATTTCGTTCAGTCGGTCATTTCAGGTCACTTGTCTTTTGGGTCGGTTGATCGTTTGGATCAGTCGGTCTTTTGTATCAGTTGCTCTTTTGTGGTTTTCGTTCAGTCATTCACAATTGATTGAATACGGCAATGTGTTAAAAGAGTATAGCAATATTCATTTAAGAAATATGTATACAATAATAGAAAACAATAAACACAAAGCAAATTCGAAGAAACATTTTGCTTTGTGTTTTGCATTGTTTTTTGTGAATGACTGATTCAAACTGATTCAAAAGACCCAAGTCATGGTGAAATAAACAGGTGGCAGCACTACGCCAGATGACGATTTTTTGCTCTTGCATTGTTTGTCTAGGTTTATGTCAAAGTTTGGTTTATGTTTACAAAAAGTCCACGTTTTGTGCTGTGATTATTGTATTTTATTAAAGTTTTTGATAATTTTAAATTAAAATAAATAAGATATTGACCATAATTAAATAAAAATTGTTTAAAAGTTTATTTATTTCATCACGTTCAGCGGCACGCTTTGATTTTTGTTTAATGTATTTTTTGACGTAAACGGTGATGTAATTTCCATTTTTGTTGTAATGTTGTATTTGTTGCCGTAACGATGTCACCTGCTTATTCCACCATGACCCAAGTTTTATGTCTGTGCCCAAGTGAACCATATTGAACGATGTATTATGAAAATGTGTAAAGCAATGTGACAATGAGTAAAAGAAACAAGTATATTATTCTGGCATAACAAACATATACCAAGGCGAATTTATTACAGGTGGTCTTAAAAGCCCTGCTGATATTAGCTAAAATCACTGTTGGATGTCAAAATTTTGTTTATTCTCTTTTATTATCTTTGTTTCTGTTTTGTTTTATTTCTGTTTTCGACATTGTACAATAATTTTAATAAAACAAATTGCTTGTGGTTTTTGTACGAGTTGTACTTGTTGTAGTACCGAGATTACCTGGGATGAATTCGCCTTGAACATATACACAAGAATAGTACTGTTGTTTCTTTTCAATCAGTTGTTCGGTAAGCAAGTGAATGACTGATTCAAAAGACCTGAAAAGACCCAAGTGAACCATATTGAACGATGAGACTGAACGGCCGTTCAACGTTCATTTGACTGATTCGTTCAATTGAACCGGGTCGTTCATGACCGACACAACTCTACCATAGAAGTTTGTGGTTCATTTACATCAGTCGTGTTATTGGTTATTTCCACTAGATCTCATATATTTTGTTCACCAGTATCCTGTTGTGGATTAATACTAGCTGAATTTTCTCCGTCTGTATTACCTGAAAACGGAGTTTGCACTTTAGTGGACCGAAGTTGGTTAATGTGTCTTTTAAACACGAAGCTATCATCCAGCGTCACAATATAGTGGAGATTGCCAAGCTTTTTTGTGATTGTACCAAGTTTCCAATTTGATTTGTTGTTTGCGTAGTAACGAGCTTGAACTCTCTCCCCCTCGCCTAATCGTCTTGCCATACTAGTGGGAATTTGAGTTTTGCTGAATTTTACAGGTTTGAGAGCGTCTAGCCGTATACGAATTTGCCTGCCCAAATATTGTTCCGAGGGTGTTTTGTTATTTATTAAAGGTGTGGCTCTATACCTGAAAAGTATTGCCCGAACCTTTTCTTGAATCGGCATTGCCTCATTTTGCATTGTGATTAGTTTGTGTTTCAAGGTTTGCACGTTCCTCTCGGCCAACCCGTTAGTAGCTGGGTGCCCCGGAGCAATAAATTTTTGAAAAATTCCACTATTTTTGCAGAATTCCCTAAACTCTTGGCCCGTAAAAATCGTTGCATTATCGGAGACCAATACGTTCGGAAAACCATTTCTAGAGAAAATACTTTGCAGTATCTGTATTGTTGAAACAGATGTTGGTGCAGATTTGCAGATTCCCACCTCTGCCCACTTTGACTTTGCGTCCACTACTACCAAAAAATAGTATCCCTGGAATGGACCAGCATAATCAACATGTATTCGCTGCCAATTTTCATCCGGCTCTTCCCATGGATGTATTTCCACTTTTGCTGGGGAGCTTTGAGTTGCTGCACAGGATGGGCAAGATCGTACTAAGTTTTCAATATCTTTATCGATCGACTTCCAATAAACATATCGACGTGCAAGTTGCTTCATCTTAGTCATACCAAGGTGTGTTGCATGAAGTTCTTGTAAGACATGTTGTTGTAGTGTTGCTGCAATTATGACTCTTTGGCGACTAAATAAAACATCGCTGTCTATGGTATATTCAGATTCGACACCACTTTGTCCAGCTTTGTTTTTTGTATCACGAAGTTTGGTTAGAATTTCCACTAACTCTTTATCTCTACAGGTTTCTTGTTTGAGTGATTTAAAATTAATTTTGGAATTACTAATTTGATGTACGCTTGCGTTGCATATAAGTTGCACCTCGAGACCAATTGCACTTTCTTTGGGAGTCTTCGAAATATCTGGTGCTCGTGATAAGCAATCCGCATTGGCATTTTCAACTCCTTTTTTGCATTCTATTTGGTAGTTGAATCCAGACAAAAATGCAGCATAGCGTTGTAGACGTGAATATGTCATCTGCGGCAATTTTGCCGTTTGGTGAAAAATCCTCATAATTGGCTGATTATCAGTTATAAGCTTAAACTGACGCGCGAACAAATACTCATGAAAATGTTGGACTGAAAAAACGATTGCCAGCGCTTCTCTGTCAAGTTGTGAATAATTTTGCTCCGCTGGAGTCAATGCTCTTGATGCGTAGGCAAAAACATACCTTCACGACATGCCCTTGTTTGTTGCAGCCCGTACATTTGATTTTGTTTCTATCTGATCGGCATTCTTTCGCATAATGGTTATTTCGTCCACATCTCAAGCACAGCCCTTCTATACCCAACTTTTGATAATTGACCGAAGTTTTTCTTTTGTTGATTTTCTCCGTACAGGACTCATTTTTGTGTTTCATCTGATTGCGAGTTGAAACCCTGTTGATTACTGAAGTTGTTGATGTTTTCAAAGTAATTTCCCTCGCATCTGCTTTTGCGGCCTCCAAAGCTATTGCCTTCGACACAATTTCACCGAACTTCGTTGATTCTGACTGTAGCAGTTGTTCTCGCAAATTGTTGTTGGTTATACCCCTTATAAACTGAGCGCGTAAAAATATATCGGCCACTGAAGTCCCACATGCACATGGGGACAAAAATTCACATTCACTTATATCAGCTCGTAATGTTGCTACAAACTCTGAAACGGATTGGCCTTCTTTTTGGTATTTGGACAGAAACTGGTGTTGCGCCACCAACACATTCTTCTTCGGCGATAAATGTCCCTCCAAAAGCGATAACAATTCGTCGTAGGCGATCGTATTAAGTGGTTTTGGTGAAGCCAATGCCGCCACCATGTTAAAATTCTTTGCACCGATAGAGTTCAATAAGAGTTTTGCACAATATTCTTTGTTATTGGAAATGCCTTTCATTTCAACGTAATTTTTAAACCTTTGTATATAATTCCTGTAGGTTTCTTTGGCTATGTCGAATGTCTCGAAATTAGGCAACAATGCAGTGTTCACTGTATTATTTTGCACCGTATTGCGTGCCGTATTCCGTACCGCATTATCATCATGGCGTTCCATCAATCGCTGCATCTGTGCCAACATACTTTGTTGTTGCTGTAAAAACTGATTAAATTGTGTAGCATCCATGACGAACGTATATATGTACCCGTTTCTTGTATTTGCACCAATAATTTTGTTTCACCTCGTCGCCAATTTGTCGTGGTTTTTTCGAATAAAAGAAACGCTTAAAGAGGTTATACTATATTAAGTGGTTTATTTCAAAAACGTATTAAATTAAAAAATTCATCAATTACAAAAATGTGTGTATCCATCAGTAACGGTGAAAGAATAGTCTTCAGACGCCGCGAGTACCTAAGTACTGAATAATTAAAATTTGACAAAGCTGCCAGATCAACGTCATAACACTAACGATTTTCAAACAATTCTCAGCGGCTGATTTTCGCTACAAAAACCTTTCTCAAATTTAAAATTTGCAGATTTTTTACTTTTCCTTCTTGTTTATTTTTGTTCTTCTGGCTAAAAACTCCTTGTTTATATTCACGGTTTTTATTACTTTTGTAGTTTTAGTGAACTGAAGATTGTGGGGTGTGCTGGAAATCGCAAACGCAAAACGCAAGAATTTGGAGGCTGTTTTTAATACACTTTTAATTTAATTTTTATAATTTTTGTTATAAAATTCTGTTTAATAGAGAAATGTTTGTATAATATTTGTCATAAAATTCTTTTATTACAGAAATCTTACTAACAATATGAAATATTTTTTTTCTATTTACAATTAGTATTTTGTTAGGACTGCATGTGACAAATCACAACTTTAAGATTGCTTAAAGTTTGGAAACAAAAGGTAAGGTATTGATCCTTATTGTCTCGATATATCCCAAGCAATATAATTCACTAATTTTCATCTAACTAATTTTATCTAATTGCTAAAAACGGCAAATAATTACCAAAATAACGTAAATCTTATAAACTTTTTTGCGTTTACGTACTTACGTTCTAAGTTTGTCACTCCGAGTGAAACTTTAATATTCATCTAAGACCCCATAAAGTATATACATATTCTGGCTCATTGAGTAGTCATTCTAAGTCCATTAACCCATGTCCGTCTGCTATCCATCTGTTAAAATCACGCTCACTTTTAAACGACTTCAAAGAAATGCATCAAATTGCTTAGAATACACCAAAGCAGTTTGGGTTCGAAGTCTAGCAAAATCGGTTTAGTAGGAAAAGAGTTATGAATTAAAATGTGGGACAACCACCCTAAAAAACTTATCATTTTTTACAAAAACTAGGATAACTAGTGGCGGAATGCACATATTGAAATACGATTTTGCACAAATCCGTTGTATATGATTGAAAATCATACTGTTAAAGCCTCATATAAAGTCCACTCTCAAAAAAAAACTTTTAGTATTTAAGGCATACTAAACCGTAACAAATAATGCTATTGTAATAAATTTGGCCCGCCACAGTTTTATATGACTAGAAATCACGCTATCAATTTTCTTAATTATCAGTGCATAATTTACCATAGGCCCCATATAAAGCCTACTCTCAGAAAACAGATAAGTACGCATGAAACCCTAATATTGCTATTTTAATAAATTTTGGTCTGTCACAGTTTTTTATGACTAGAAATAACGCTGTCATCTTTCGTGCAGATCGGTTCATAACTTACCATTGGCCTGATATAAAGCCTACTCTCGGAAAAAGCTTTAGCACGCGTTTAACCATAAAGCTCTCAATCTGTGTTCTATTCTTATAACATTTGGTCAGTCATAGTTTTTTTTAAACTATAAATTACTTGTTCAAAATTCGTCAAGATCGGCCCATAATTTACCATATGTCCCATATAAAGACCACTTCGGAAATATACTAACTGTAGGTGGAGGGTAACAAAGATTCGGCACAGCTGAATACATAACTCAAACTTATTTTTTTTTGGGAATAAAATACCTAGGGAAGTTGGAAATCTAAGTATCTAACGTAATTTGAGAGTCATATACCTTTGAAAAAGTAGCCTATATCTAGATTTATATAAGACTCTTAAAATCTTAAGGTTTTAGCGGTATTCTTAAAAAAATTCCCGCTAAATTAAATATTTAGCGGTTTCTAGCGATTTTGAAGTAATTTGTAGCGGAATGCCAGGGCTGCCAGGTACTTTTTTCCTTGTCCCCAAAAAATTAAAAAAATATCCCCAAAAATCCCCAAATTAAAAAACAAAACCTTAAAAAGGTTATATATTGTTTTGTTTTTTTTTTCTGACCAAATTTTAAATTTTTTTAAAAAATAGTAAGAAAAATTTGAATAAGATATCCCCATGATTTCGGCGTGTTTTTTTTTAATATTTTTTAAGCGATTCCAGTGAGGAATGAAGCAGAACAATATGCTGTTATTGAAGACGAATGAGCCAATTTATAAGAATTTGGAGCTTGTTCAATCGGTTTTAGCCATCCTTATAATCAACAATAAAAATACAAATATCCGTCATTTATTTAATACTTCGATGCATCATAACCACAGAATACCACAGAACTGTCACGAGACGGAAGATTTTGCGTTTTTTGTTGTCTCTTTTTAAGAAAGCTGCCCTTTTTTATTTCTCTTTGCATCATCTTTTATGCCGCAATACAATGAACACAAATTTATTTAGTTGAGATTTATTTGCAAAGCTTTTGTAAAAATTAACTTTTAAGTTTACCACAACACAAGTAAATAATATTTAAGTAAATAAATAACATTATAAAACAAAAAAATATTAATAAATACTTTTTTTTTGCACAAAACACAACGTTTGTTGAACTAATGCATTTTTTTAACGTGGTCTGTGTTTTGTTATTTTTGTTTTGATCATGCCATTTGTGTTGATTGTTGCTGCCTGTTTTTACACATTGCCACTTCACCACCAAAAAAAGCTTTCTGTCTTTTTCTTCAAAAGCTGCCCTCGCAACTGATTTGGGCCTTTTTCACACGTCACTTTTTCAGTTCTGTGGTATTCTGTGATCATAACTACTAACCAATAGCCTAGCATTCTTTTTCCCAAACTGTATTATATTGTCTTTCATATTTATTTATTATTGTCTTTAAAAAAATCAAAAAACACACTCAGAAAAATAAAATTAGTTTATAAAGTACTTAACACTTAACAAAAATGGAAATCCTAATTAGAACCCTTTACATTGTATAAGAGTAAGATAAAAGTTTTGCTACTTTATTCATATTTTATATACGATACAAAGAAAAATAAGCGTAAATAATAAAAGAAAGGAAAGTATTAAAAAAGTGTAAAATCCCCAAAAAATCCCCGAATTTTTTTTTTTTTAGTCCACAAAAAAAACCCCAATAACCAAATGACTTTCTTTGTCCTTTTTACTCACATGAAATACCCAAGTCTGACAGCCCTGCGGAATGCACTGATTGTCATTAAATTTCAACAAAAGGGCCGAATATAAAATTCTCAGTGGCAACGCTGATCTGCAACAAGTAAAACAAAAAAATATTATGAAAAAATTAGTAAAAGATTCATACACAAAATTTAAAAAAAAATTTTAATGTTTTAATCATAGTCAAACGCTAAAGTCGGTTCTTTTTAAAAACAACTTTTAAATAAAAACATTCTTTTAATTATTTTGCTACTATAGTCAAAATTAAAGTATGTTGTGTATTGAACCGACTTTAACTGGGCGCCACCTCAAATGTAGAAAATTGTTTCATACAACTTACAACAAAATATAAGCAAGGGGCAACTCTAAGCAGCTGACATTGAAAATTAATATATAAAAAAAAAACACTGCATATCTTGCGGAGTTGAAAATTTTTAACACGCAATATGAATTTATGTAAAAAGCAACAACAAAATTACAAAATATTTTGGCTTCGTTTTTGCTTTCAATATAATTTTTGGCGTTGAGTTTTACACAATTAGGGCATATACAATGTATTTTGAGTTTCTTTCCATATATTTTTCCTCCAAACACACACCCTTTATGTACAATTTTCATTCAAAAGCCGCACAAAAATGATTTTTTTTTAATGCACAACAATTTTTTTCATGAATGTAAACATGAACAAAAAAAAAAAAAAAAAAATGACATCTTTGGGTTCTCACCACAGTTAATCAAAAAATTATTATTGCTGCCACCATGGTAAACACTTTTGTGTTCTCGAACGCACCTATTATCAATCACATGTTTCTTGTTATTGTTTATTATATGTTTAATAATTAAATAAAACGTATAATATAAATGTTACTCTATTGTTTAAACATTTTTACAATTTGTGAGTAGTAATCAATTAAATTAAGGAGAAAATTTAAAAGTATTAAATAAGTGATCATTTTACTTTTTTATGTATACAAAAATTGTAAGTAAAACTATATACTTACATACATACTACACTACGTAAAATTATTGTTTATGATGTAATTTATTGTATGTAATAAATAAAAAAAAAGGTCAGGGACTTTTTTAAATACCTATCTACAGATCTTAAATTACCCCATTAATAAACATGGATATGTAGTTGTATTATTTAAAAATGCCCAGCTAGCATTTTCAATCGTGGGAACAAATCTACATAGTTTACAGACAAAGCTCTAAATAAAATAAAAGGTGCCTACGGTGATAAAAAATTGAAAAATAAGAAGAAAATATAAAGTGAAAAAAATGGAGCAAACGCATAGTTTTCGATTTATGGACTTCTAAAGTTTTCATATAAATATACGATTTTCCACAACGTTGGTATTATTTGTAAGCTCTTGAATAGAAATTTCTAAATATCCAAATTTTATATTAAAATGTTTAACTCCCATTACAGTTTTTACAAAATTTTCGTCAAAATATTACGAATGTGCACTAGGTTAATACTTGTGTAGGTTATTCCAGTAAGTGTTAAAAATTAAATAAACAACAAAGACTAGCTTCGCTAACTCAAGCTTCACTGGATATCCGGTCTTAGGTGGGGCGCAAAGATTTTCTCTATGGTATAACAAACACTGGCTTCGCTAATTAATGCTTATCTGCATAGCAGGCCTTAGGCCGGGGGCAACTATGTTCTTGGGTGTGTTCGTAAATTAATCACTGTGCTGCATCAGAAAAGCAAACTTTTTTAAATGCCGTAAAAAAAATATAACTTTTTTTTATTGTGTGACTATTATTTTTGTGGAGTATTTGACAATTTTTTGGTCCACATCTACTTCACTGATAGATATATAAACATTTGAAATCACTGATGCAGCGCAGTGATGCATTTACGAACATGCCCCTTCTCTCTGGTATGTATAACAAGCACGGTCTTCGATAACTAAAACTTTTCTTCATAGTAATTATTTTGCATACTAAAAACTTCTTAACCCCTTAAGAAGGGTTTAGGAGATTTAAATTATGTTTGTATGTATGTATGTATATTAGCGTGGCCGTTAGTTGTATGGAGAACTTTTTTTTTATTTCTTATACTCTCCCCCCCCCCCAAATCGGTTCAGTTTTATGTAAAAAAAATACAAACAAATTTCGTAGCGATAAGTTGTGTTTTAGGGGGGCGTCCGCCCCACAAAGTTTGCCATCAAGCCATTTATTCAAATGTAATTTGTTTGCGTATGACTATCTCTTAAAAACAACATTTTACAAGAATATGACATATGGCAATATTTTAGCTCTTCTAGTCAACAACATAAGCCATAATCAATATTTTAGAAAATAATTAAGAAAATAACAACAAAATACCAAATATTTTATATACGTTTTATATATATATATATATAAAAGGGGGATTTAATGTCAAGTGACACAATTTTAAAATCGATGTCTTCCGATTTGAATGAAATTTACACCAAGGTTAGTCCTATTAGATAGTAGTTTGGACACAAATTTGCAAATGTTTGGTATTTTGTTGTTATTTTCTTAATTATTTTCTAAAATATTGATTTTAGCAAAAAACTTTCTTGCAGGCTTATGTTGTTGACTAGAAGAGCTAAAGTTTTAAGAAGATAGTCATACGCAAACAAATTATATTTGAATAAATGGCTTGATGGCAAACTTTGAGGGACGGACGCCCCCCCTAAAACACAACTTATCGCTACGAAATTTTTTTGTATTTTTTTTACATCAAACTGAACCGACATAGGGGGGAAGAATATAAGAAAAAAAAAAAAAAAAACGGCCACCCTAATGTATATACTAGTAATGAAAGATTTTTCAAAAGCTTTAAAGTGATATCAATAAGTTAAAAATGTAGTGGAAAATCGCATATATGAAAATCGCATTAAAATTTCTATCAAACTAGGTACATGTTTTGTTATTTGGAGCTGCGTCGGCAAACTAGATTCAAGCCCAATCGTGTAATATATGATAATTCCATGTCAAAACGACCAAGAGTGGGACACGACCCCTTCCGATTTTAATGAAATTTGGTGAGGTTCCTTTTAACTTATAAGGAACATATATGAACGAAAGTTATGTCATATTCAAAATGTCATAGTTTCGACGAATTAACCGAATGTGTTGAGGTTATTTCTTCAATATCTCAAAAACTGCTTTACATACGAAGATGATATTTATGTAATTTTAAAGAGCTACAAACAATATATTAAAAAAAATGTTTGTTTGAAAAATTTAATACATATCTGCAAAATATTAAATTTTAAAAACGGACTAAGTCAAAAACCAATTTTTTTATTTGGTTGATTTGACCGTTTCTTAAAACTCCTGAAACTTTGAAGGAGGTGTTTTTTTTTCTTTTTAAGATACGATTTTTTTCTTTCACAACCTTAAAAAAATAATCTTAAAAAATAATTTTAGTATTGTAATTTTGAGCAATAAGTACCCACACTGTGCTAGTTGCAAAAAACAGACATGCCGGGCACCTGGCATTTTAACCTAATTGAGGCACGCTGAATCCAGTGGTGCATACCGTTTTTTTAGGTTAGCTCTTGTTTTCAAGATATACCGTTATGTATTTTGCAAATGGAGGAGGTTGCACTGCAGCACGTAGGATGCTCTTAGATGGGTCAAATGTATGACCAACCCCACTTTATTTTTTGTTGCGAATTTCGGTTTTTTTTAGTAATTTCAATAAGCTAAACCGTTTTTGAGTTACGCGAATATTTGTTGGGCAGCCTCCTCCATTTTCAAAACAACGCTATATCTCGAAAACAAGAGCTAACCTAAAAAAAAAAAACGGTTAGCACCACTGGATTCAGCGTGCCCGAATTAGGTTAAAACGCTTAGTGCCCGGCTTGTCTGTTTTTTTTTTTTTGGAACTGACACAGTGTAGTTATTGCTCAAAATTACAATATTAAAATTCTTTTTTAAGATTATTTTTTTATGGTTGCGAAAGAAAAAAAAATCATATCTTAAAAAAGAAAAAAAAACACCTCCTTCAAAGTTTCAGGACTTTTAAAGAACGGGTTGAGGTATTATCAGCCATGTCACAGAACACAATTCCGTTCGGAAACGGAATTCATTCCGTATTTTGGTGCTTCAGAAAATTAATTACGAAAAAATTTTTCGGAATGAAACCATTTCTATTTTCATGAACGAAATGGGAGTTTTCTGTATCTTAAACGGCAAATAATTATCAAAATATACTTTCTATCAATAAACAAATATGTTTTCCTTATATATTTTTCAAAAGAATTATATTTTAAATAATTTTTATATAAAAAAAAAAATCAGCCAAATAAAAAAAAGGTTTTTGACTTAGTCCGTTTTTAAAATTTAATATTTTGCAGATATGTATTACATTTTTCAAAAAATCTCAAAGAAATAAATACTCAAGCTCAAGGTCATTTCAAAATATGACATAACTTTCGAAAAAAAAAATTTTTTAATTTTTTTTCGTTCATTTATGTTCCTTATAAGATTAAATGAATCTTCTCACCAAATTTCATTAAAATCGGAAGGGGTCGTGTCCCATTCTTGTTCGTTTTGACATGGAATTACCCATGTACAAAATAATTATGTCTACATTAAAGATAACATAATGTTGACATTTACTGCAATATATGTAGCAATATTTATCTCTGGTATAGACGGGCAGTAAGAGTTTTTACATTCACTGGAACTGATAGCGTTAAAAATTTTTCACATGAGATTTACGATTGCTTTTTTCCCTTCGAGGGGAATGAAAATTTCATGGGAACAAAAATTCCACTTGTATTCACGATAAGGGTGATTATTTTTGTTTTTTAAATTTTTAATTTGTTTAATTTTCTTTTTAAAAAGTAGTATTTTCGTAACCCTCGAACATATCTTCAATCGTTACATGGTTGCTATAGAAAATCATAATTCACTTTGCGTCGTTTCAATTTGCGTCGCGTTTTTTGGAACGTAACCACGACGCAAAGTGAGGTATTGGCGTATCTTTAAATGGTGTATACAACTGTTTTAAATGCGATCAATAGTTTCAAAGTTATGAAATAAATTGTTAGGCAAAAAATAAAAAATTGTTAAATAATTATTTTTTTTTTTTTTTTGTAAAAAAAATCTGGAAAAAATTTAAAACTGCAAAAAGTATTAAATTTTATTTATTTGCATGCTTTACGTTTTTATTTACAACTAATTGAAAGTACTGCATATTTACAAGCACTGTAGAAAATGGTATAATGAAAATGCAGAACATAGAAACACTGGTGCATTGTACGACACTGATCTTAGCAAACCCCATTTACACGTAGAACATTGTTTGGAAAAAACCTTTATCAAGGTATATTTACACAAGGTAAACTCGTTGGCCTATATGTTTGTCAGCTGTTTACCCCTAGTTGGAACCATAACGTCAAATTGCGTGTATATGAGCCAAAATTTGTACATGTGTTCGTTAAATTGTTTTTGTTTTATATGAAGACAATTTTGACAACTTGGTTCCTTTTATAGAGCAGCATGTCTACACTCCCAAATGAGTCTACCTTGTGTAAATATACCTTGACCTTTATGACATTTTCCCCCCAATTTCACCAAGTTCTGTTATAATCAAGGTATATTTACACAAGGTAGACTCATTTGGGAGTGTAGACATGCTGCTCTATAAAAGGAACCGAGTTGTCAAAATTGTCTTCATATAAAACAAAAACAATTTAACGCACACATGTACACATTTTGGCTCATATACACGAAATTTGACGTTGGGGTTCCAACTAGGGGTAAACAGCTGACAAACATATGGGCCAACGAGTTTACCTTGTGTAAATATACTTTGGTTATAATTAGGGCAACCAAAAAAAAGCACTAAAAAAACAGTTTTAAGCTCTTAAAAAAAGCGTTTAAAAACATGAAAATAAGCTGTTAAAATTTAAAAAAAAAGCAATTTAAAATTGTTAATTATAAGTTGATGCAATAAATTTTCGAAAAGAAAACTATGTCTGTTTGGAGTCAGCAAGTTCTTGTACATAGAAAAAGTTCTTCCTACGTCTACAGATGTTAAGGGAGCATATTTAAAATTGAGTATTTGCTCTGAAGTATATTTTATACCATTGGACTCATAATTTCGCTTGCCTCCCAAAATAAATGTTCACTTAGAAAACCAATGAAAGATTTTTCGTTTCCAATTTTGTTACAACTTCGTGTAAAACCCCAAAATTTGCAGAAATTAACAATATTTGATATACAGAGAAATTCTTAATAGCTAAAACTATATTAAAAAAGCAAAAAATAAGACGTTACTATACCAAAAACAGAGAGAAGGGGTGCTAACAGACGTTACTTTATACAAAAACTATATTTAAAATGAAATAAGACGTTACAAAGTATAATGGTAAAAGACGTTACAGACTGAGGAATTTGATCGTAAGAATACAGCTATGGAATTTTCGAGAGAAAAGAACTTAAACAAGCAAATATTAAATTAGGTTTATAAAAAGGCTTAACTCTAAAAACATAAACACATAAAAATTATACACAACACTATAAAAAAGGTACGTTACAGTACCCCTAAGACAGAGTTGCATAAAAATCAAGTAAGAAAGTAAAGTCGGTCAAGCACGACCGTATGATACCCAACACAACAGTATTTAAAAACAAGTTTCGAGAGTATTTGGCTATATGAATAGGGATCTATCTATGTTTTAAATTACTATAGTGGTCCAATTTTTAAAAAATGCATACCTTACGTGTCCATATAAATATGGATCTATCTACATATGTATGTCATAAATTGCATTAAAATTGGTTTGATAGTGCGCACAAAGACCCTCTTCCAGATAGCAGCTTGTATGGGGGCTATATTAAATTCGGGACCGATTCGCCCTTGCGCCAATTAGAACCCACGTACCAAATTTCATTAAATTATCTTTAAAATTGCGACCTGTACTTTGCACACGAGGTCACATGGACAGCCAGCCAGCCGAACGGACATCATTAGATCGACTCAGAAAGTGATTTGATTTGAGTTGATCGGTATACTTTAGGACCAATATTTTAAGGTGTTTCTTACATCAGCACAAATGCATAATACCCTCTCCACTCTTTAGTGTAGGTACAATAACATACAGAGATAATATAGGTTTTTGGGATGATATTGTTCAAGGGAAGCACAAAATATTACCATAACGTTGAACGATTTTTTTTACCAGTGTTGTTACAGCACAGAAATGGTTGATTTTTTAGTATTAATAAAAAAAGTTGCACATAAAAATAAATAATAATCACGATTTTTGCAAAATATTATTAAATAAGTTTTTTTTCGTATGAAAAAAATGAAAAATTATCTTAAAATGACAAAATAAGTAAAAAAAGCCGATATCGCAAAAATAACTAAAAAAAGCCGATATTGCCAAAATAAGCAAAAAAAAAGCCCTAACAAATATAGCTCATTTTCTTTGTTTTTTTATGATCGGAATTTGTGTTCAATCAAAATCTTTCTATCTTGTAAACCAAAAAATAAGCATTTGCTTTTTTTTGGTTGCCCTAGTTATAATTAACTATCAGTTATAGCTGTCAAAAAATAAAAAAAAGCAAACTAATAAACGCTCACAAATGTGCGTGCACGCTGATTTGTTTTTTTCCGTTGGATACCTGAAACGGATGATTTTTTTTGAATAAAATTCCTTAATGTTTTTTATCATTCAAAACAACACAAAGGGTTGTCCCAAATTATAGTATCAGTATTTATAAGAGCTCCTTGAGTTCTTTTATTCCATTCAAGAAGTGTTTGCGATAACGGAAACTAGAGTTGTGTCGTTCCGGAACGACCTAGTTCCATTGAACGATTCCCTAAAAGGAACGGTGCGGACTTTTTCAATAGTTCCTTTTTTATCGTTCCTCGTTCCGCAATTGCAATCCGTTGAATCATCACATGTATTTCTGTAGGTTAATTTTGTGTGTGTTGATCAGTGTTGCTGACTTTTGTGTATTTAGATCTTACACATAAACAATTTCTAATTAAATCAATTACTGATGTGAATCAAAGTAATATATTTAAGCAATATACCACTCGTTCACCACGGCATTACGCGCAGATTAAAACAGGATTAGAACAGTTATTATTTTTTACAAACATTTAAGAAATTATATAATTATTATTAATGTAGTCGTTACGCCACAACATGACAACAAACAATAACAAATATTTGTTTATTGACGTTTTTACGAACGACAAAGAAGTTTTATCGTTCCTCGTTCATTCATTGTTCAAAGTAAAAAACAGGAACGATGAACGAAAGGAACGACCTAGTTCCTTTGATCTTACGGATCGGTCGGAACGATTCCACAAAAGGAACGATTTTGCCCAACTCTAACGGAAACATCATTTTATCCCTACATAAAGATTAGAGCCATTAAGCTTACAAGTTAAAAACAATTTTCAAGTATTAATAAAAATGAGCAAGAAAGCCAGACAAATTTATGTAAAAACAATTCGGACTCATTTTGTTATTTGTGCGGCCAATATATCATCGAGAAAAAACAGAACTGCTTCATAACTTCATTGCATAAGTCATATGCATAAAAAGGTTTTGTTCAATTTTTGTTCTTTTCTGATGACCGTCTGTAGGCGGTCTTGGGTTTTGAAGCGTTAATTTTATTTAAGTACAAAAACCGGTTTCAGAAACAAATGCGATGGTCTTACCCCACGAAGTATGCTGATGGGTTTACTTTTGCAGTTCTTCATTCACATGAAATTTAATATGTTCAAGATTGGGGTCCAAGCTGTAGTCAAGTTCTTTCATATTTACCAGGACACTAAACCCCAAGTATGTGTTACCAATCAGATAGTTCAGATCCAGCACTACCATATACATCTGAAAATGGCGGGTTCATCTCACACAAACATTTCTCGCCGAGACCCGGATGAAAGAAACAGATCTCATTATAAATAAACTAAAGTTTCGTATAACCGTACTCAAGAAGAAGGCTTACTTCATTATTTTGTTGAAGAGGATGATTTTGTGTACTGCACAGAAATTTTTGGTTTGATGACTGCCATGGGCTTACAGAGATACGATTCAAACAAATGGCGTTTATTTATCGGCTCATCAAAACGCAGCTTAAAGTGTGTCCTTTTGCAAAATGGAAATAAATTTCACTCCTTGCCGATCACACATTCAACCAAAGTAAAAGATAAATACTCTGCAATTGCATTGGCCATGATGAAGATAAAGTTTAATGAACATAACTGGGTAATTTGTGTTTTTCTTAAGATGGTAAATTTCCTCTTAGGTAAACAAAGCGGCTTTACCAAATATCCATGTTTTATATTTTTATGGGACAGCAGAGCTAAAGCAGATCATTGGAAGAGACAACAATGGCCTTCTAGGGTTACACTGGTTTCAGGTATGTTATAAATGTGACTATAGTGCCCCGAGATCGCATCATATTACCCCCTCTTCACAATAAAGTTAGTATGATGAAACAATATGTTAAAGCACTTAACAAAGAATGTCAATGTTTCCAGTGTATTTCAAGGAATTTTCCCAATCTGAGTATGGAAAAACTCAAAGCAAGCATATTAAACGGCCCACACATTCACAAATTGGTGAAAAATTCTGATTTTGGCAGCTCAATGTCAGAAATTGAGAAGAATGCATAAGATTCATTTGAATGGGTTATTCAAAATTTAGCGTTAACTCACTTCCAGAATCTAGGATGCAGCATAAACATAAAAGTACACTACCTGCACAGACAGAATAGGGCGGTCGATTGCACCAAGATATCCGGTCAATTAAGGAACGATATTAGGGACGCTGGGATGCACACATGATGCCTGATTTTTGCTGGAGTATTCAGAGTAACACTTCGTTATTCAACAATAGTAGAAGTTCGAATAAAAGAAAATTCCAGAGTTTGTAGTTTATAATAATTATTTATTTATTTTCTTATTTTATTTCTTTAAATAAATTTAAATAATAAAATATAAATTTTCTACTCTTTAATACATTTAAGCTCATCTAATTCAAATGTATTTCCTGAGAATATAATCAGTATTGTAGTTAGGGTTTCGCCAAAATATACACGAGTGTTACTAAGCAACACAATTATTGTTAGAAGAATTCCAATCAATTGTAGTGGGGAATGTAAGAAGAGATAAACTCACTGTTTATTGTTAATGTTTTTGTTAAAACTTTGATATTGTTACAAGTAGAACTGTTGCTTATAATTCTTACGCTTAACAGTTTTATTTGGTTTAATATCTTTTTGGATAAAGTTTCCTGACGATCTGGCCTAAGCTACCAGTAAAATGCGCATAGGAATAGCTTATCCCATCAACGATAAATTTCAGTGTTTTTATCAGGAATAAAAATTGGGAATTAAGCACGAATAACAGAATCTTTTAAATTAAAATTTTGTATTCTTAAAAATTAAAAAAAAAACTCTCCACAGAATTTAAAATTTGGAACTTATTTGTTCTACTAGAACCACAATACATTAAAATTGTATAGTGGTGAAATCATCTCCAAATTTCTTGATAAGATAGTTAAACAAACATTTAGTTAATCTTTAAAAAACTTTACGAATGGTAATGAATATTTTTTAAGGCTCTGGGTAAGAGAACCGTTTTAAATTAAAGATCACCAGCGCAGAAATATATGTGCCAAACGTGCGATTAAGGTGGTGCAGGATATATGCCCACTAGTGTGTCCCAAAAATTTTCTTTTTTTGGATTTTCATGGGTGCTCAAGCATACTTTAAGAGCTTATAGGGTAAAGAATTTTTGAGATTTTTCGGAAGAGTTTTAGAGGTCGCTCAAGTCGAATTTTTGCAAAAAATCGAGTCTGCCGGCCTATTTTTAAGTTTTCTTCATAAGTTTGTCAAAAGCCACGATCTTCTTCACTTTTAAGGAATTAATTTTAAAGAAAAATGTCCAAGCTTTATTTTGGTGTACAAAGACTATAAGTTTTTGCAATGCATTTGTTCATTTATACACCCTACAATTAAGTTTTTCGAATATTTCCATAAATTTTGTAAATAGCGCTTTATAACTTTTAAAATTTCTACGAATATAAAACAAATCAATAATGCAGTTTGAAAGATCAATTTATTCTAAATAATTTAGAAACTTTTGCATTTGATTTGCTTAAAAATCATTTATTGGGGTTCATACGATGTAGCTCTATGCCCTGCAATAAATTCGGAAAATCAGTTTCAGAAGTTGTGACATTGATAAAAGCGCTACCCATTACCAATACGTAAAGATTTGAGCAATTTTATTAAAGGCCTGCTTGAAGACATGCAACCGAGAGAAGACTATAAAGAAAGGTTTCATCTTAGTCTTATTTTTTTGGGTGATAGATCTAAGCCCTATCCAACAGTAAAAGCTTTAGGAGCCAATAATTGGGCTGGCTAGAGGAAGATAATTATATATTCTTTGAAAATATGCATTTATTGAGACCAACTGCAATCTTACAGGGACAATAAAAAATTAATGCCTTGCTAGAATTTAGTTAATTTATTTTAAGAAAAAATATCAAAAATTGGTACCTGTGTCAATACCCACGATACACTCTTCTCAATGATAGGTTATCAGTAGTACTTGACTCCAAAATTTACTACCTTAGCCTTTTTTGATGAGCTTACCGCCACCAAAACATTAAGTTAAATGGCAAAAAATGTACACACGCCAAGTAGTTCCAAAACCAATCTTATTTTTTTTTAGTATGCAATATTTCAATTGATTTTTTAAAACAGATCCAGAAAATTGGGAAACCAACAAGTCATTTCAAGATGCAAAGAACAAAGTTCAAAATTTACTGAAATTTAATAAATAAATTAAATTAAGTTAAAAGATGTGGCAAGCCGAGATGTGGCCTTTGGCTAACACTTACTTCAATGTCACAACTTCTGAAACTGATTTTCAGAATTTATTGCGGGACATATACTACGTTTTAAGAACCCGAGTAAATGATTTTTAAACAAAGCGAAACAAAACGTTTGATTTAAGTTTGTTTGTTGGGTATGAGTAATAATATTATAAACTGGGTAAAAAGCTGAAAACCGGTATAACTCAGGAACGGTAAGAGCAAATTCAAAAATATTTGTTTCTAAATTATTTAGAATAAATTGCTCTTTCAAATTGCATTGTTGGTTTTTTTTAATTTTCATATAGATTTTAAAAGTTATAAAGCGTTATTTGTGGATAATAAGTCAAACAATATCATCTTTATGATACTGCGTGAAATATTATCCACTTTTGGGAAGCATAGCTGAGTGCTACCGGACGCGTCACAGGTTGCGGATAGTGGTACGGCCCGTAGATATGCGGGGTAGCTGCTATTAGCAGTCGCGGACAGTCAGCGGTTACAAGAGGAGAGTCTCGGTGGGACCTTCGAGTTCCCAGCAAATACCGAGTGCCAATGATCCTTGTGATGTCATGGCGAGTAATTGGCGCCATTAAATAATCAATCCCAAAAGCATGTCTGGAGGCTCCAACCGGCAGTCCCGGTACCAGACTCGGTTGCTATCGGCTAATTATCGATACAACCTAAACTTAAACTGATAACTGAAACCACAGAAAATGAAAACCAAAATGATAACACACCGAACTTGGAATATTAGAACGTTATTAGAAGCATCACGATTAGAACAGATTTCAAAAGTTTGCAAAGAATATAATCTCTTATTTACTGGTCTTTGTGAAACAAGATGGCCAGATTATGGTGAAGTTAAAACAGATGATGGCTACACATTTATATACTCTGGAAGACAAAGCGGATTACCAAGGGCGAGTGGTGTTGGGTTCTTACTATCCGAAGATGCGAAGAAAGCTCTAATTGAATGGCAGCCTTATTCAGATAGGATAATTTCTATTCGATTGCGCTCAAGGGCCAGAAACATAACCTGCATTCAATGTTATGCACCAACAGAGATGGCCGATATATCAGATAAGGAAGCCTTTTATAGTTTGTTGGAAAAGGTTGTAGCAGCCACAAAAAGAGGTGATATAGTCATATTGATGGGAGATATGAACGCGCAGGTTGGCAGTGATAATACCAATTTGGAGAAGGTTATGGGAAAACACGGCGTTGGCACCATGAACCTAAATGGCGAATTGTTTACAGAGTTGTGCTGTAAAAACAACCTCTTTATTGGGGGAACACTTTTTCCACACAAAAGGGTGCATAAGATATCTTGGGTCTCGCCAGACCATCGTACAGAAAACCAAATTGACCACATTTCAATTAGTAGGAAATGGAGAGGTTCCCTTACCGATGTACGAAATAGAAGAGGAGCCGATGGCTCTACAGACCACCATCTTTTGACTGGTGAGATAAGACTCAAGGTTGCTGCCATACCAAGAGATCGAAATCGCACACCACAGAGAAAATTTGCAATTGAGAAGCTTCATTTGGAAAATGTAAGGGATGACTATACAAACTCATTACGAAGTGCTTATCAAAACCTTAACGCACACAACTCAAGAGATTGGAAGGAGGTAAAGGAAGTATTTCTAAGCGCTGCTAGGCAACATGTAGGTTACAAAAACAGAGATAGAAAAGTTTGGATGTCTGATCGAACTTGGAGTATAATTGAGGAAAGAAAAGAACTAAAATCAAAACTAAACAACGCTAAAACTCGATCTGCAAAACAAAATTTGCAAAGCCAGTATAGTACTATAGATCGACAAGTAAAGAAAAGTGCTCGACAGGATAAACGAAAATGGGCGGAAAATTTAGCCACTGAAGCTCAATCTGCAGCTGAAACACATAGATCAAGGGATCTTTATAGAATAACAAAACAGCTTACTAGCCGATCATATATCGCTGGTCACCTTTTAAAAGACAATAATGGCGTACCGGTTACGTCTAAGGAAGAGCAACTGAAAATTTGGACTGATTACTACAACAATATGCTCTCAACAACACCTACAGCCTCTGAATGGAACTGCCAATGCGAAAATCATGAAGAAAGCACTTATATAGATGTGAGTTGTCCCAACATTACAGAAGTTGAAAATGCAATAATGTCCCTCAAGAACAATAAAGCAGCTGGTATTGACTCTATATCTCCAGAACTTCTAAAGGTCGACCCTTCCACTAGTGCACTTATCATTAAACCGATCGTTGATGACTTTTGGAACCTAAAGTGTTTGCCATCCGAGCTTAAAGAAGGTGTTATTATCAAACTTCCCAAAAAAGGGGACCTTTCAAAATGCAGAAACTGGAGAGGAATAACGCTTTTAAGTCTGATCAACAAAACCATAACACGCATCATCTACACGAGGTTGTCACCTACATTTATGAACGACCTAAGATGTGAACAAGCTGGCTTTAGACCTGGCCGCTCCTGTGTGGACCAACTAAATAGTCTCCGGGTAATCGTAGAGCAATCTGTTGAATGGCGCTCACCACTATACTTAGCCTTCATAGATTTTGAAAGAGCCTTTGACACCCTTAACCATCATGCTATATGGAAAATACTTAAGTGTAGAGGTGTGCCGGAAAAGATTATTGAACTCATCAAAGAGCTTTATGATACTGCCTGTTGTCGAGTCTTGCACGAAGGTCAACTGGGTGAAAATCTTCCCATAAACGTTGGTGTACGACAAGGCTGCATTTTATCACCACTCCTATTTAATATCGTTCTAGACACAGTGATGCGGCAGGTAACGACTATGAGAAGAGGTATTACGTGGGGCTTACAGGGTAGATTAGAGGATTTGGACTTTGCAGACGACATATGCTTACTCTCACATAACTTTGAGGATATGTCGACCAAACTCAACATGATTCATGAACTGGGAATAAAAGTCGGTTTAAAGATCAACTTTGCAAAAACAAAAGTAATGCGAATTAACACCAACAACGCAACAAAGCTCAAAATAAATGAAAATGAATTAGAAGATGTAAGCAGCTTTTGTTACTTAGGAAGCATAATTTCTACCT
The DNA here is from genome assembly GCA_963931875.1 of Pollenia griseotomentosa. Lineage (NCBI taxonomy): Eukaryota > Metazoa > Arthropoda > Insecta > Diptera > Polleniidae > Pollenia > Pollenia griseotomentosa. The sequence continues at coordinate 16,928,763 of OZ007561.1, forward strand.
CTGGAGGATCTGATGACGATATCAAAAGTCGTATAAATAAGGCTAAGCAGGCATTTGGAGCTCTACAACCCGTATGGAGATCCTCTCAGTACTCAATAAAAACAAAATTACGGCTTTTTTCCTCAAATGTAACATCCACCCTTCTATATGGTTGTGAATCCTGGAACACTTCTCAACGCCAGATTAACAGCCTGCAGGTTTTTGTCAATAAATCCCTAAGAAGAATCCTTCACATTTTTTGGCCAGCAACAATATCAAACACTGAGCTGTGGAGAAGGACAAACCAGATACCTGTTCAAAGTGAAATCCTCAAGAGAAAATGGAATTGGTTGGGTCATATCTTAAGAAGACCACAAGAAGATATTGCACGAATGGCAATTGACTGGAATCCACAAGGCAGTAGGCGACCAGGAAGGCCATCTCATACTTGGAGAAGGATGCTTGAAAGTGAAATACAATCAACTCGAAAAAGCTGGCGTGAAATAAAAAATTTGGCAGAAGACAGATCAGAATGGAAGAAGTTTGTTGTGGCCCTATGTTCCTCCATGGAACCCTAGGATTAAATATATATATATATTTACAAAATTTATGGCAAAATTACGAAAAATTTTAATGTAGGGTGCATAAATAAGCAAATGCATTGCAACAACTTATAGTCTTTGTACACTAAAATAAAGCTTGGACATTTTTCTTTTAAATTATTTCCTTAAAAGTGAAGAAAATCGTGGTTTATGAAAGAAAATTAAAAAAAGACCGGCAGACACGATTTTTTGCAAAAATTTGACTTGAGCGACCTCCGAAAAATCTGAGAAAAATCTCAAAAATACTTTACCCTATAAGCTTTTAAGCTATGCTTGGGACACACTAATGCCCACTACGTAAAACCATACGCACATTAAACTTAAAGCTTATATCTTACAATTTCTAGTCTTTTTCGCTCATTTTAACTTTAAAAATACATATGTTAACCTATATATCGTTACCTAAAACGCAAAACGCCCTATCTAACATTTTGAAAATTTTACAGGAGAAGCAAATTACTATTCAAAATGTTAATTGATAAATTGCCTAAAACGGCTTATAATTTATTTTCCTTCTATTTTTCTTGTAAAACCTACCAGTTGTTTTGACAATTGACAATGTTGCATATTATGCAAACTGTTAGTAAGGTCTTTTAGCGTGTATCCATATAAACTTTTGTAGATAGGGCAGTTTGTTTTTTGTTAATAAAAGCACTAATTTTGGTTAAAAGACTCCAAAATTGATTGTGGACATTAGTGTTGATGCAATTCATTAGATTTCATAAAAAAGTCGATTTTTTATTTTTTTTAGTTAGGGCCTTTTGCGTTTTAGGTAACGATATGTTTGTACAGTAATTAAAAAATGATAATTTTTTAAAAATAAAAATTTAGGCCCTTTAGAAATCGATTTTGGTGTGGAAACTTTTTTTCACGGAATCAACCTTAAAAACTTTATACCCTTCACACATGGTACTGGAGTGGTATTTTGCACTCAAAAAAAGTTATGCCCTAATGTACATACTTAGTCAAAAATAAGTTAAAATTTGACCGATTTCAATAAAAATAAATGTTCAAATTTGACCGAAATTTTTTTAGTCAAAAAAAGGAATTAGATAATAACACTTTTTTTTTAAATAATACATTTTTCGTAACTATTAAAAAATTAATGCAACACAATTCAATAAAAAAAACATTAATTTCTTAATTGTCTTTATGTTATAAATAATTTTTTAACTTCGTTTAATTAAATAACTTATCATTCATCACTTTATGGGAATGTTCCAGAATTCTTTTTAAACATTTATAGTATAGCATATAGAAAATGAGCGTTCTACACTGACTTGTGTCGCTAGAACTTTATGAAAAATATATGCCAAGTCTCTAAGTCGTGGATATAGATATTATAATAAAGATGAGTTTTGTTAGTTACAGAAAGTTATAAAAAAAATCGCTCTTTAGATGTAAATTAAGTGCCACGCCCAAATGTCAAATACCGCCCACACTTTGTCGGATGTTGTGGATTGACAACCAAGATGCTTGTATCTAATTTGGAAACTTTGGTACTTGCCGTTCTCCAGATATACAGAAAGTATAGGAAGAGCCGCGCACCCACTTGTCCAATCCCGGCAACATTTTGTCGGATGTTGTAAATTAATAACCAAGATGCTTGAACCTTATTTGGAAAATTTTGCTATTCTCGAGAAATACATAAGAAGAAAGTAAAAACATAACAGCAACAAGGGCTTTAAGGCAAAATTAAAAGTTGTGGACCGATCGAGCTAAATTTTAATAGCAAACAAAACCGGACTATATCTGATATAAATATATAACTATCAAGTCCCTACCATACCTGGGGTCTTCGGAAAACCCATTTCAACGGACAGACAGGCGGACAAACGGACATCGTTAAATCAACTTCGCTACTTATAAGTACGCAGAATATACATATGGTATTTATGGGGTCTAACATCAATATTGTAGAAATTATAAACGAAATGACAAACTTATATATATATATATATATTATGTATATGGGTATTTCCACAGAAAAGTCTTCTTTTACGACACCAACCAGTTTTATTTGTTTCTCAAAGAATAATGAAAATGTTATTTACTTTTTTTGCATTTTGGTGTAAAGCGCAACTAGCTTTACATTTAAGGAAAGAGAGGAACAATTTAAACAACATTGTTCTAAAATACAAGACTAATTGCTTGTCGTCGTAACGTAACAAAAAGTAGACTTTTCTGTGGAAATACCCATATACCTTTTTTTTTTTTTTTTTTTTTTTTAATTTCCTAAGCTAATCCCGCGAAGCTCTATGCTTGTCTGCAGGAAAGAAACCAGAGTCTCTGGCGGGAATCGAACCCGCAACCTCGGCGCTGATAGACAAGCTCGCTACCAGCTAGCCTACCGAGGCACTCTCGGTGAAGGGTATAAAAAAGACTGTAGTGGTTTTTTAGTTAATTTATTTACTAAATCGATTTATCTATATCTTAATTAACAAACAACAGCAAGAAGAGTAAAAATTAAAGGTCCATCTCATTTTTTTCATATTATTTTAGTATGTAAAAAACAATTTCTTGACAACAAAATTCTGGAGTTTCTTTTCTGTTTGTTTTAATTTCTTAATATTGATTTTTTTTCTCCTCGCTGTTTTATTAAAAATTGAATAGATGTTGTTTTTTAATGATGAAAGGCCAAACAAAACTAGTTTTACTATAGCTGCGTTCGTTTACCCCAAAATTTGTACAAATTTGTACTGGATTTTACTGATATGCGTTCGCGTACAAATAAATTTGTAAAATTTTCATATAACTCACCTACTGGATTTTACTGGAAAAGTAAACGAACGCTTATTATGTAAAATCATATTCTTGACAGACTGTATATAATACGCGCTTACATAGATATTTATAGTCCAAGAAAACAAATGTATAATTTTCAATAAGAATTATTAATTTCTGTTGTGGCTGATTGCTTTTATCTTTTGTTTATCAGTTAAGTAAAACTGCAAAAACTATCCCCCACTTAAGTGCAATACTTTATTATTAGATTATTTAAACAGTTGTTTTTTGTTTACTTAAGCTATGGTCTAACTTAACAAGCATTTGACGCCCAACACGTAACCAATATTTTTATTAAACATTTGTTTGATTTTGCATAACTTTTGTAATGTAAGAATTTTCTAATAACATTCTACTAAGTTTTTTTTGGAAATAAGTTTAGTCAACAAGTTAAAGGTTTACAAATTTAGTGGTCATGTTTTTTGGATTTTTTTCGTCAAAAATTTGTTAACGGACAACATACCTTTAGTTTTAAGGCAATTCTTTATCATCATGATCAGTTTTTTTTCACATATGAAATAATCAAGTAGCATAAGCACACACCATCTTATAAATGAAAAACTCTGATTTAATCCAGAATCTATTTCAATCTAGTACAATCTTTAGTACGCTATTTTGGTTTAATAAGTCTACATATGGGCATTTCCCCAGAATGGTCTACCAGGATGAAAAAATAAAATGTTGATAATCATCGTTTTTTATTGTTTATTATTAAAAAAAAAGTCTATGTTTTTATAGAAGAATGGTTTCATAGCATATCTCAGCTGTTTTACTTGAGGAAATTGGGCTGGAAACTGAAAAATTTTATGTTTTCTTATATTTTCTAGTTCTAAAGACATTTTTATATACTTATTTTACATGTAAAAAATATGTTACGTTTACACTCTTTCTTCAAAATCTCTCCATTACAATTAAGTGTAAAAGGAGTATAAAGTTTTTTGTTAAGGAAATTTGAAGATATTTATGGGAAAATGCATTATGATAATAATAAAAAAACATATGGAAAAAACGTACGTTCGCGACTGTTACATAACCCAATTAAACAAAAAGCAAGTGATATTTTATTCAGTTAATACTGGATGGAGACCTATATTAATATACTTTTAAAATAAATTAATCTCTGTTGAATATTCCGTTCTATAACACAGATTTTTACATTTCACTACTGTCAGCCAAAGTTGACTTCTATTTTGCGTACGTTCGTGACCACATGTTTATAACTATTATTATGAAAACTTAAACTAGATGAAATCCTTCATTTGCACTTAACATAGAGCTACCCAAATGCTATCGAATCGCAAGAAAAAATGCTAGGAAAAGTTTTGTTTTCTATATTATTTGTACATCAAAAGCGCACGAACGTACGTTCGTGACCCCAGGAAATGCCCATATTTATTTACAATTACATATTTAAATTTTAAACGCTGCATATGTTGTGGCGTTGAAAATTTTAAAACGCAATATGAATTTCTGTAGACTTTGTTTTTGCTTTCAGTGCAATTTTTTGAGTTGCGTTGCGTTTTAGACAATTAGAGTTTTTGCACGGACTTTGTTTTTATATGCAAAAAAGTAACTGCTATTTTCTAATCAAAAAATAAAACTCAAAAATAATTTTTAATTTTTGAGGAATAAATAAAAATCTAAAAATAAAATTTTATTTCTGAGGAATAAATAAAAAGAAAATAGTTTTTTTTTCTAAGCGAAAAATAAAATTCAAGATGTAATGATTAAAAAGTAATTTTTAAAACAAAATTTATTTCCGTCAAGGTCCTTGATATAAATTAAATTAATAAAATTTTACCTTTACTGAATTATTTAATTTGGTCATACACCTCAAAAAAAAAGCAAAAAGTCTAAAAGTTTATATAACTTGATCCCATATTTAATATATGTACATATAAAGTGTACTATATCTGTTTATATTATAAACAGATATAGTATGTAAAATTTTTTTTTGTTAAATTTTTTCATTATGACTTATGCGTATACCTTATTTTTAAACTGCTTTAATATCTTAAAAGAAGCACAAGTTAAAAAAAATTGATAACCACACAAAAGAGCTTAAGCAAATACAAACAACAAATACTTAAACAAAAAAAGCAGCAAAACAAAAAAATACGACTTTTTAATGCCAGAGATATTAGTCGTCTTGGATCTGTCAGTCCGAACGTTTTACATATAGATCTTCTCCACATTATTTTTGAAAACTTTTGGCACAACAAGTTATCAATAGAACATCATTACACTCCACAAGTACTACTGCTTAAGTTTAACCACACTTTTATTCAATTAAATTAAAAAATAGAAATTTTTTTGCTCATTTTTTTAAATATAAAATATTGACAAATAAAAGCTTAATCACATAAGAGCACTAAAATATGTTCTATTAATCTTAATTGAATTCAATTGATAATCAAATAAATATATTCATAAAATATAATATGTATGGGAAAAGCAACAATAACATGAAGTGATAATTGTTTTACAAACATCATACCAACCTGTTATTTATTTTTAGCATTAACAAGATTACAATTCAAATTTATTGGTGCAGTTAAGTATTCAAAACAAAAAAATTATGGATGATACTTGGAATAATGTAGAATTGACAAATATGTCAAGACGAAAATCGTATACACTCAATCATGAGTATGATTCAAATGCCAAATTCACATACAACAATAATAAGGATGAAACTATTCCCAGTGATTATAGTCCCACACAAAAAGAACATACAAATGGTACGGTTTCACTTTCTTCTACATTGCAGCCAGGATCAGACATAAAACCAAAAGTTACCAGTGAAATTGTGGAAAGTTTATTACGGCGTTTGTATGGCATAACTATTGGAGAAATTAAGGAAATAATTTCGTATGACGATCGCAACTTTTTAATTAAAGAAGATCCGTAAGTATATCAATCAATTACATAAAGTTTAAAACAAAGTTAAGCGCTCAAAATTACAAAAAGATCATTAGATTTCACCGAAGGTAAAAAAGTATATATCAGTTTTTCATTCTGTTTGTAATTTCGATTTCGATCTTAGACCCTATAAAGTACATAGAATATGTATTCTGGGTCCTTAGGAGTAGCGAAGTTGATTTAACTATGTCCGTTTGTCCATTTATCATTAAAGAGTTTTGTATATCTATAAATCTGGCATAGACTGGCATTTATATAAATTTCTGTTCTAATCGCACCATGGTGAGAAGGTATATAAAATTCGGCATAGCTGAATATAGCGCACTCACTCGCTGAAAGAATTAAATAAATAAAATAAAAATAAATATTTTAGCCTTTATATTTGAACTTTTTCTTTTACGTCTTCTATGGCGGATAAAATTTCGCGTAAAGCACACAAAATAGAACGGAACCATACACTCTTAAAATTCTTAGATTATCTCTCACTATACGAGCATTAAAATATTGTTTAGTTTCTTTTAGCATTTTTTTAATAAATCACTATCAAAAACAAAACAATAAAACTGTTCAGTAACCGTTTATTTTAGAAAAACTTAAACCGATGTAATTTCTTTTATGCAATTTTTGTTGCAGCAATTCTCTGCAATTACGTTTTGTAAATCTCTCATGTTTCAACTTGAAGTTGGCTGTAGGTGTATTTGTATTTATATATAAAGCAGTGTTCGAAAATAAACACTAAATATCGCTCCTTAGTGTTCGGTTCGGTAGATTTGTTTAAAACCCAAACGCTAATAGTGTTTGTGTTCAAAATCAATAAAAAAAAATTAAAGTTTCCCTGTTTGTCATCTTTCCAACACAAAAATAATACTGTTTTTATCTAAATAAACCAAAGATGAAAACATTTAATTCCGGTCGGGGGTTTTTTTTAAAAACCACAACCTTTATTGTGTTCGGTTCGGTTCGGTTCATTAATGTTCGTTGCTTTTGGCTGGTAAAAAAAACAATCATTTTTTACAAAAACAAAATACACATACGAAAAAAATACAAAAAACCAGCAAAATAATTTTAAACAAACAAAACATGTACACAATACACACACAAAAAAAAATAGATATCGTTCTTGGGTGTGTGAGCCGAACGCTAAATAATGTACTGTTTATTTTCATATACTGATATAAAGTACAAAAAGAACCTGATAAAAATACAAAAATTGCAACCCTAGGATTTCATAATCTGAACACTAGTGCAATTTCAAAGCAGAATTTAAAAAATTTCAGCAGCAAAAATTGCAAGTCTGGGCGATGACTTATGGGCCGATTAAGAATGACAACACAACTGAAATTCTGTTGCCAGTCGCCAAATTTATATTATGTTTTGCAACTGTCAACTAACAGCTTTTGTATTTCTGTTGCCATATTGTTAACATATTGGCAACCACAAACTTGTAGTTGCTCTAATATTTTTTAATGTAAAGAAGGCGCAAAACTAATAAGTAAGTATATTTTTATGAAATGATTGTAATTTTAAAGTTTAGGTATTTATTTCTTTAATTGTAGATTTTTAAATATGGGTTGTTCACGAAAGGCGGGTTATCGATTATATTAAAAAAAATTAAATAAATGTATTTTGTTGTTGTGACTTAACTAAATAATCTGATAACCTGCCAGCCTGAACAACCCAATAGTAAAATTACAACTCGAAAACAGTTTAAACTTTTAATCCATGAAATGAAAAATAATAGTCAAATTGCTCGCAGTGTTCGGTCTTTTGAGGAAAAAAAGCCAGAACTGAAGCTACATGGAAGCGTATCGTAGAAAAAAATTCAACAGTTTTGGCAACGAGTGTGGGTACATTCAAAGGCAAAATTAAGAAAAAAAAATTTCGCACAGTAAAAAATGTATACACTACCGGCAGAGGGCAGTCAGAGGAAACAAGTTTGGCCCCGATGAAACAGACTGCAGCCGAGCTTTTACAGATGAAGCTAGCAGTAAATCCTAAAGGACATGTCTTTGAGGCAAACTTAGCAGAAGTATGCGAACAAGAGACAGCCTTAAAAAACTATCGAATGTCAATAACAAACGGTACTACCTCCTCTGCGAAAAATAGACCATAGAACAAATATTTTTTATTTTATTTTATTTAACTTTTTATTCAGTGTAAATCACTTTTTTGTTCATTTTTACGGCCAATTTGACCAAGTTCAGGTAAAACTATTATTTTAACTTCCAGTGAACAATATATTTTTGAGAGTTATAACTAGGGCAACCAAAAAAAAGCACTAAAAAACAGTTTTAAGCTCTTAAAAAAAGCTTTTAAAAACATGAAAATAAGCTGTTAAAACTAAAAAAAAGCAATTTAAACTTGTTAATTTTCCACTTAATTCGTTTAATTCGTTGTTATAGTAAATTATAAGGTGATGCAATAAATTTTCGAAAAGAAAACTATTTCTGTTTGGAGTCAGCAAGTTCTTGTACATAGAACAAGTTCTTCCTAGGTCTACAATTGTTGAGGGAGCATATTTAAAATTGAGTATTTGCGCTATATCCCCTGGAACACGGGACATTTTTCTTACGGTCCATAACTATGTTCACTTACCCTGCGGCCACACGATCAAGTTGTTCTTGATAGTCTTTTACATATACTGCTTGTCAAAATTTACATAAATTGAAAGCTGTGACGTAGGCTGCATTCAATTTGTAAGCAATTTACTTTCAAGATTCATCAAGAAAACAATTTATAAAGACAAACATGTAATCAGCTGTTAAATTGAAAGTAAAATTGCCAAACAAATGGAGAGGTGAAATTGAAAGCCATCTCATTGTCAATTTAAAAAGTGTGATTGTGTTAGTAAAAAAGTGAGAGTGTATTGCAAATTGAATGGAATTGAAAGGCACCAAGTTAGAGGACCAATAAAAGATTTTTTATTTCCAATGTTGTTACAACTTCGTGTAAAACCCCAAAGTTTGCAGAAATTAACAATATTTGATACACAGAGAAATTCTTAATAGCTAAAACTATATTAAAAAAGCCAAAAATAAGACGTTACTGTGCCAAAAATAGAGAGAAGAGGAACTAACAGACGTTACTTTATATAAAAACTATATTTAAAAAGAAATAAAACGTTACAAAGTATGATGGTAAAAGACGTTACAGACTGAGGAATTTGATCGTAAGAATACAGCTATGGAATTTTCGAGAGAAAAGAACTTAAACAAGCAAATAATAAAATAAGTTGATAAAAAGGCTTAATACCTACTAAAAACAAAAACACATAAAAATTATACACAGCACTTTAAAAGGTACGTTACAGTACCGCTAAGACAGAGTTGCATAAAAATCAAGTAAGAAGGTATAGTCGGTCAAGCCCGACCGTATGATACCCAACACCACAGTATTTAGAAACAAGTTTCAAAAGTGTATGGTTATATGAATAGAGATCTATCTATGTTTTTAATTTCATTAAAATCGGTTAAATAGTTACTGATGGGCAGTAACTCCTCTCGTGGTCCTATTTTTTAAAAAAAATGCATACCTTACGTGTCCATATAAATATGGATCTATATACATATGTCTTAAATTCATTAAAATTGGTTTGATAGTAGGCACAAAGACCCTCTTCCGGATAGCAGCTTGTATGGGGGCTATATTAAATTATTCGCCCTTGTGCCAACTACAACCCACCACCAGGTGCGCACCAGGTTACTTGGACATCCAGCTAGCCGGACGGACATCGTTAGAAGCACAAAATATTATCATAACGTTGAACGATATTTTTAACCAGAGTTGTTACAGCACAGAAATGGTTGATTTTTTAGTATTTATAAAAAAAAGTTGCACATAAAAAAAATAACGATGCAAAATTTTATTAAATAAGTTTTTTTTCGTATGAAAAAAATGAAAAATTATCTTAAAATGGCAAAATAAGCAAAAAAAGCCGATATCGCAAAAATAACTAAAAAAAAGCCGATATTGCCAAAATAAGCAAAAATAAGCCCTAACAAATATAGCTCATTTTCGTTGTTTTTTTATGATCGGAATTTGTGTTCAATCAAAATCTTTCTATCTTGTAAACCAAAAAATAAGCATTTGCTTTTTTTTGGTTGCCCTAGTTATAACTAATAGTTGGTAAAATTGGCCGTTAATTTGTTATATTTATTTCTAGTTGCCAAACTGCCAAAATAGCATTATCGATTACTTTTTGGCAACTTAAAAATGTTGCCATACCTAATACAAATTTAAATGTCAGTTGTGTTGCTTTTTGACAACGCAACTAAAGTTGTGTTGTCATCCGTAATCGACCTATTAATAAAATGCAACAGAACAGAAAAAATTAGTCATGTTTGAAAAATGTAAAAAATCTTTGTGCCAATGCATTAACCTGAAGATACCCTTTCATATCTGTACTACATGTGTTTGTATATACAGTATTGTTCGAAACCTTAGCAACTTTTTGTGACATTATAATAAAAGACTTACTTTTAATTTTTTAGTCGATTTAATAAAAATAACACAGCTAATTTTTATTACTACTTTCTCACAGTAAGTACAAAAATTTTATTTTGTTCCCTTGCAAGAAATAAACAAGTAAAAATTAAATCAACTCTTTGAATAACTGTCCGAAACTTAAGCAACTTTCTGTACTTCGTATAATAGCCTTTGTTTCTTATGACCTCCGCACATCGTTTTGACATAGAATCAATAAGATTTGTTGAAGTTGTTGATGACATTGATTCCCACACTAATTTTAAGCAATCCAACAGCTCCTGCTAATTTTTGAAACGACCAGATCCCACTGGCGCTTCAGAATTTGGAAAATGTTCTCTATGGGATTTTAGTTTGGTGATTGAGCTGGCCAATCCAAGACCAGACTTGATTAGTTTTGGCGAGTGTTTTTGGTCATTGTCATATTGAAACACCAATAGAAGTGGCATTTCGCAGTTGGCCCATTGAAGAACGTAGTTGGCTAACAAGCCTAGAAAGGAAGCGGTCAATTTCTGTATGTATTTCAACAAAAGTGCTAACTCCACTCTTAGAAAAACGGGTCTTCGCCATTACATTTTCACTTCCATGGTTTATTGTGCCTTTACAACAAGGTGAATGTCAACATTACATGTTTACCATTCCCTTTGGTTTTCGAGTGCTATACTCCATCTTAATTTAACAACTTAAATTTAGTCTTGCCGCTTAATAAAACAGTTTTCCATTTTGCCACAGTCCAATTCGCGTAAGCTTTTTTAAAATTCAATCTGAAATTTCTTTAAAATAAATTAATAATAATATAAGGCTTTGATTACTTTATTAAGACAAGTTGGTTAGGTTTCGAACAATACTGTATGTATGTCCATTCATATGTATAAAATAAAAAAACTTTAAAAGCATTTAAAAAATCTGCATTTTGAATAAAAAAAAAACCAACAATTAAATCTAAATTGGTTTTGGGTCCGATTAAATACCAATATTTTTTAATTTCTGAATAGTTTGAATATACTTTACCTTAAAACCAAGCTATTTATGTATTAGTGGTTATGTTATTAACCTTTATACAATGCAAAAACGCAAATTTTTATTAAAAACACAAACAAAACACATAAATAAACAACATTATTAAATAAACAGAAATGACTGGCTATAATTTCTTTAAAGTGGGTCTCTTTTGAAAGCCAAACATACTTAATTTTGATTGTGTTGGATCAACATTTCCTAAAGATTTTGCTGATTTTTTTTTGGTTTTAGGACCGCAGACCTTAGATTTTTGGGAAAATGTTGTTGTGGAATGCTTGTGCAAAGATAATATCGATGATTTGTCTGAAGATTTTTGAAAACACTGTTGTATTTCTTCCTCAATATCGGAAAGTAAAATGATTTCTTCCGTTAAAACTGCAGAATCAATTGTTTTAGTTTCCTGGCTACTCTTGTCACTATCACTTGAAACCTCGTCGCTACTTTTATCACTATTTTGACTACTGCTGCCAGATAATTCCTCATCAATTGTATATTTTTTCAATTCCAATTTGGTTTTATTGGGTGATTGCAAAGCACTAATGTATAAATCCTGTTGTTTCTGCATAAGAGTGCTTGTTTTCTTTTCTATTTTGAACATTTCAGATGTTAAATCTCTGGCTGCAAAAGGCTTCTTAACAACTTGTTTAACATTTTCTGCAAAAAATCTAGACTTGACTGAGGCTTTTTTTAGATTTATACTTTCCTCATTGGTTTTTTTAGGACTTAGAAGTTTAAGCAGGGAACTATTAGTACAAATTGGTGATTTTTGTATATTCTCCAACGCAGTATTACCTTTAGCAAATGGATTGTGGGCGTGCTTTTTTGCTGTATCACTGTCATAAGATTCTTTTTCACTTTCTTCGTCACTAGAAGAAGATTTTCGTCTTTTACGTTTTTGCTCCATTTTAGGTGAGGCATACTTGTACATAGAAAATACTTCAGATTCTTCAAGCTTAGATTTTTCCTCTGAAAGTTTTTCTTGTATTTCCATTGCTGCCATATTTTTAAACTCAATTTTTTGGAAATGAAATAGTGAACCTGTTGGGTTCCTTAAACGTTTTTCATTATCAATTGGTTTTTTACTTTCCAGGGAATCATTGTTACCCTGCCAAATACTCTTATGTTTTGATTTAATTTGTGACCAACTGCGATCTGGATGCCAGTCGTCTAATTGCTTTAATGTAAAGGGATTTAAATTTCCTAGGGCTAATTGAAAAGCTATATCAGTGTCTTCTAGTATAGAGCCAGCATTGCTACAATGAATCTCATTTGTTTGAAATTCTTCAAGCTCGTATAATCTTTCCATTCTCCTCTCCAACGGATTGTAAACAAACATATGTTTGAATGTGGCCTCAGCCTTAAGAAAAGATTCAATATATTCGTTGGTTACATCTAATTGCTTCATTTTTAAATAACTTGGCATTTTTTTCAAAGCTTTTGTCATGTCTTCCTCCTCTGTAGTTAAAATGAATTTACAAGCCTTCTTTAAGCCAATACCCTGTAACGAGTCTAAATAGTCGCATCCTGATAATATGCACATTCTACGAAATTTGTCCAAAGTATATTTTTCAGGTTTACAACCCATTGCCAAATACAATTTAGAATTTTCCACTAACAATGCCTGACCTGTCAAGTCTAATTTGAATAGAATCTTTCGGGCACCAAACAATGTTAAATCCGAATCCTCAGTAACTATATATTCAGCCAAATCTTGCTTATTTAGCCAGGCCATCTGAGCATCCGCTTCATATGGTGCTACTATACAATCGACACCGCGATCTCGACATGCTTTTATTAGCTCCAAAGCCATTTCATGTGTTACATCCACTGCTCTTCTCATGTGTGATCTGGCCTTTTCTATTTCATTTCGTCTCAAATACTCTTTAGCCAGTTGTTTGCTTTCGTTTCTTGCCTCTCGTCGTCTACGCTCCGTTTCTGCTTTTGCTGGTAAATGTCGGCCATCAAATACCATGATGACCTTAATTTTGTACCTTAATAACATATCAACGTATTTAAGACAGTATTGAATATGAATATCTGTAGTTTCTCCCCTTATAAGTTTTTCAGCACACGCAAAAACTCCTTTATGTAGCCAGCAATAACTATCGACAGCCACCGACGATCCACCCAACTGTCGCAGATTGACAGTGGTTGAGGCCTTTTCCAAAAATGGTATTAAACCAGTAATACCCATAGTTTTTTTTTTTGAGAATTATTCACTTTTGCACGACTACCATTTGTTTAATATTATTTTATTTGTACGCGCAATTAATACTGATTTACTTATTTACTATTTATGTTCTGCGACCAAAAGCGGTATCTATGAATTTGTTTTAGTTTTTGTTTTGATTTTTATTCCAGCAAACTGGCGCGATTTGTTTCATATGGTGTTGCCATATTAACATATTTTGTACCAGTGCTGGCATTTGCAAAATGTCATTACTTACCATGGTACGCGGGATATTATTTTTAGATTTTAATCACTTTATTTTTTAATCTTTAATCAGATTTAAACATATGCTTTAAACACATTCGAGACAGCAAGCTACCGACTTCAATATGTCTAAACTAGAATTCATGTGTGCATACTGAAATGATTATTTTCACGACGACACGGATACATGGCTACAGGTTGTTGTCTGTGCTTATTTTGTCGTTGTAGTCAAATTAAACTAATTTCTATTTTTGTCCACTACAAAACAGAAAAAGTGCTGCTAATATAAAAAAATATTTAAAAAATAAGTGCTTAATTTTTTTTTTTGCTTAACAGAAAAGAATCGGCATGAAACAAGAATATTAACTTGGCTCAACACCAAATTGTTATTTATATAATTTTTTTTATATCCGTGAAAGAAGTTCTATAGGAAGATGTTTTTCGCGCCAACGCTTCTAGTTCAGGAGTTATAGGTCGTAAAAGTCTCAGAATACTTTATCCATATCTCATTAGGTATAAAATGAATTTATAAAATATGGGAATCATTGGAAAATTCTTTAAAGTGTGTTCCACATGGCGTTTATGGCACACCGATTAACCAATTAAGAGCCAATTTTATATATTTATACTCCGTGGCTGACTTTTTTTTTACAAAATTGTTTTTATCTTTAAATCATGTCGATATAACAATAATTATTTAACCCTAAGATATTTGCTTAATAAAATTTTTCTGAATCGGCGCTGCAGAACACTTATTATTTATGTACATATTACAATAATTCAATCAGCCCAATCATGAATAAAAATTCCCCGGGAGTTTTTTCCTTTTCCTACTTTTACAATTGAATTAACATAGGAAAAATGAGAGAAGGGAGAAAACTCCCGGGGAATTTTCATTCATTATTGGGATGAATATGTAAGTAGTACATAAATTATTACCAGATATATTTTTAATCAAACTTTTAAATAAATTGACTAATTTTCCAAAATAAAATTTTTGAAAGTATCACTTGTTAGAAACTTGGCATCACTCTCATATGTCAAAAGTTTTTGTGCAGTAATGCCGCAGCTCTGCAGCAACTTTGGCAACTATTGCTTCAGTTAATTTTCTGAAGCAATAACTTTTGACAAAAAAGAAATCGTGTAATCGTTACTTTTTGGTTCAATATTTTCAATTAAATTTGTCATCTTTATTGTAAAAAGCATTTTTATTATTATTTAATGTTTGCTTATTAAACTTTTGAAATTTCAAAAATTCAAACTTTGTACAGCTGTTGTGCAAAGTATCAGCAACACAACTGCAACTGGTAATCACGCATCAGCAACAACATTTTGCAACACTGCAGCAGTGATACATAGTATTTACGCATTTACGTACGCACCCAAAGTGTTCTGAAACTTTTACGAACTATACCACGAGTGTTGAATGAACAAATTTTCTTATTTTAAAAGTTTATATGTATTTTTTGTGTAATCTGCCGTTAAAATTATATTGTTTATTAGTTACAAAAAGAACAAAATTAAAATATTTTAATTTTTTTTAAATAAATTCATTTGTTGATAATCTTAAATTAAGTTTGAATAAGAGTCTGCAATTATGCATGTTTTTCCATTTTATAAAAGAAAAAAAAAATGATAGTGGCACCACTGAAATATAAAAACATAGTAAACAAAAACAGCTGTTTGTATTTTTTCAATTGTAGCTGCCATCTTCAACATAATTCAGTAGCTGACTACACGACTAAAATTTCAGCCAGCAGCATTTGTAGTATTGTGTTCGTGTAGCCTGCTGTGGTGAATGTGTTTAATGCAATAGTTGACAAGTTTAGTTGTATCAATCCTACTTCCTACTAATCTAGGCGAATTCATTTGTTTATTATCAAGGCGAATTCAACTACAGGTGGTGTCGGAACTACAATACAAAAACAACAGAAATAACATAGGGTTTTTTCATTGTGTTGTGTTTACCCTGCAGATAACGAGACTAGTCCATACATGCATGTAAAGAGTAGTCCATAAAGGAGAAGGAGTACTCCAAATATATGGGTAAAAGGTGATCCATTTAACATTACGATGTCCTAGGAGGGGACCATATAACCCACCGCAGTAGTCCCTAAACCACTCCATGGAGTACTAAAGTGGGTTAGTTTTTAAAGTACTCCATGCCACTACAGTATGGAGTACACTAAAGGGGTAGTTTAAACATTTTTCATTTTTTACTAATCGCCTTTTATGGCGTGCTCTGTAGTCTATTATTGCTATTATTAAATATATTTACTTGGTATTTTTAAATTGTTTACATTTTTTCACAAACTTTCACTTTTAAATAAGCAATTAATAATGGACACCATCAGGGCTACCAATGTTTAATACTGTAAGCTATAGAAAAGTATACATCATGCAATTGTTGGCAGCACTGCATGTTAATTTCTTATAACATGGTCCATATTACAGAAGATTGGACCATGTTGTAAGTAGTCCATTTAAGCCACAATGAACCACGTAGTCCAATATTATCTGTAGGGTACGGCTCGAAATATCAACCATTCTTAGCAAAACAGTAACAAATGAAAACAAATAGGTTTGAACTGTCAAATCAGATGACGTTTTGACACCGCCTGTTGAATTTGCCTTGGTTTATTATCTTTGTTTCTGATTTTGACATTTTACAATGATTTTACAAAAACAAATTGCTTGTGGTTTTTGTACGGGTTGTACTTTCTGTAGTACCGAGTTGCCTGTAATGAAATTGCCTTGCTACAAATATAAATGTAAAAGTTTGTACGTTTAGATGTTTGTTAAGGGCATAATAAACTACACAAATGGGTTAATAAGTGTGTACAAATATCTTGTGTTGTCAGTCTGTGTTCATACGGCTCATGTTTTAATGACATGATTGCTACTTTATAGGCGAGAGGGACGAGGGGAAAAGAAACGAGTACACATATGCATGTACCGTCAGTAACCTTTGCTTTTTCATTCGTTGTTTTATTTTGTTTTTGTTTTCAATATCAAAAAAGCACACATGCATACGCACGACTATACAAAGTAAAAACATGTCGTCAACATGACATGAACCATTTGAACGGCAATTCATGTTCGAAGAAGAAAAAGGAAGAATCATGTCAATAAGACATGACCCGTATGAACTCAGACTTAATTGGAGTGCTTGTTGTTTGGACAAACATTCGAAACTATGTCTGTAAAAAAATTAAAACTTTTAGCAAATATGGTGGATATTTGTCAAACGTTAATCATTTTCAAATTAAATTTTGTTATGCAGTACTGTTTGCCACACTTTTTACTAAAATTGTTTGCCTTTATTTTATATTTCTTCTCAGTTTTAAGCAAAAAGCAACAAAATTCCCGCAGCTCCATCGGCGTCTTCATTCATTAAAAACAAAACAAAAATTAACAATTAATGTTTGTACGAAATATATTTGTGTTGCTTATTGGCAAACACAAAAAGGAAACAAAGTGTGTGCCAAGCATTTTGTGTGGTTTATTTTATTACTTAGTTTTTGGTACAATCACGCAAAAACCACTTAATGGATTTGGATGGAATTTGGTAGGCGGATCGCATACGGTCCAGATTTAAATATATTTGCTTTGGTACGTTTTCTCTTTTTGCAAAATTTGGTATGCGATTGCTTATGGTAAGGAATAAAATATATGGTATCTTAAGGGGTAAAATTGGTACTTTTTAAGGGTTAAAAACGGGATTAAATTAGTATTTTATCTCTTTTCGATACATTTGATATACATTCAGATTATAGCATACATTAACATAAAGTGTACTTTCTGGGGGCCTAAAATGAGGAAAAGCTGGTTCTCTTGGTACTCTTTTACTATTTATTTATTTTTTTTTTTTTTTTTTCGAAAAATTGGTATAGAGATAGGACATGGCCCAGATAAAAATATAGGATAATTTTTAAGATGTGTATGATGAAAACGGTACTTTTGTGATATAAACAGTTGAAAACTTATATCGTCATACCTACATATGATTTCAAAAAGCCCTAAGTTACATTGAACAAATTTAACGGGAGAAGCAAAATACTCTCTACATTTGAAAATAACCAAAATTAAAAAAAAAAAAAAAAAAATCCAGTGCTGCCACTTTGTGCGTAATTACCTGAATTTGGTACATTTTATTCACGAGCGCATGTGAAATTGGAAATTCTTTAATTTTAAAACAAATAATATAAGGATTTGATTTTAGTGAAAATTTATACCATTTAAGATATATCTTATCTTAAAAATATTTACAGTATATTCTACCAGTCACTGTTTACAAAAAAAAAAAAGATTTCCATAGTTTAACAAGCAAAAGATTGAGTGATTGGCGCCAGATGGACAGTAATATTTCGTTAAATATGAGATTCAAGCCGAAGTTTATTGGAAAAATAACGTACATATTTATTAAAATAAAAATCCTTGGTGGAAGAAATGTTTACTATATAAAGTATACTAAAGAACAGAAATGAACGTTTTGAACCTTCCGTAGATATATGAAAGTAGAACTTATTATTTTAAGTTATTATTTAATATTAATTATTATTAATGTTGTTGTTTCTTTGTTTGGCTTAAGGATGACATAAGATTTTGTACAAGTCCGATTTATTCGACTAGAAATTACACTGTAAAATTTCGCGAAGGTCGGTCCATAATTTACCCTAGGCCCCATATAAACCCTACTCCCGGAAAACAGTTTAGTACGCCTAAAACCGTAAAAAATAATGCAATCATAACAAATTTTGGCTCGTCACAATTTTATAGGACTATAAATGATACTGTGAAATTTCGTGAAGATCGGTACATAATTTACCCTAGGCCCCATATATGCCCTACTCCCGGAAAACAGTTTAGTCTCCTAAAACCATAATTAATAACAAATCGTCACAGTTTAAGATAATAATAATAAAAAGACATCATACAGATATTACTCCTTAAACATTCGAACTGTCGGTGGAGGGTATCAAAGATTCGGCACAGCCG
Source organism: Pollenia griseotomentosa (assembly GCA_963931875.1). Classification (NCBI taxonomy): domain Eukaryota; kingdom Metazoa; phylum Arthropoda; class Insecta; order Diptera; family Polleniidae; genus Pollenia; species Pollenia griseotomentosa. Next base: position 16,947,984 of record OZ007561.1, read on the forward strand.
AATATAGCACTCTAACTTGTTTTTTGTAAAAGTTTATTTTTATAACTTAAAGTTAATTTGATATCAGTACCAATGTTCTGTAACTTTAGTAAGAACTTCTCGCATATAAAAGATGTAAAACGGAATATTCCATCTTTTCTCGAAAAGTGAGAAAAAAGTTTGTCTGTATGTCTTATGTCGAAAACTATCAAGAGATTACGTCGTTACGTTACAAATGTCATAACATTGTACTCAAAGCCGATTTGGCATTGCAGGCGTTGAGAACGCCAGACACTTATATCGTTGACGGCGACTAAAATTTACTAATATTGAAAAATTTCAACAACGGCGGCGAAAAAACAACCGTCGGATATACCAAATAATGCCAAGTGACAAACGAGCTTTAAAAACAATCGTATGTTTATAAAAATGTTAAAAGCAAAATAATTAAACACGAAAAAATGAACCAAGAACAAAATATTATTATTCTTTGCATTTTTAATATGATTTTAGTATTGAAAATTTTTTCTTACCATTTTTAGTAGGCTTTGTCCTTATGAATTGAAACCTATGTTTAAAATTTCATCGAATTACCTTAAAAATTGCGACCTGTACTCTACCCACAAGGTTACATGGACAGACAACCAGCCAGCCGGACGGGGGGACATCGTTAAATCGACACAGAAAGTATTTTATGTGTTACACACATTAGCACAATTCCAAATTACCCTATCCACTATTGTGGTATGGGTATAAAATTTAAGAAGAAGCAAAAATTTGTCTATTTCTCTTTTTTCTCAAAGGCAGGCAAAAATTTAAACACTTGGTTGACAGTGTCACCAAAACAATCGACCAAAGTCGCGATTTGGAGACACTTAATCCTAGGCTTCTATAGGGATACGAGTACATATACCAAGCCGAATTAACTGTTCACGTTATTATTCTCCTTTGAATTATATTTTTTTCATGGGAGCTGTTCATGATCGCAAATATGTGATTATTCACGATAGGGGTGAACATCTTCCATGCATTCCTCCGAAATGTATGCATGTGTACAAAGAGTATAAGTGAAAAAAACAGTTATTTGTTTCAATTTATCTCACCTTTCAATTGAAAATTTTCTTGACGCAGGATTTCCAGTTTTATTTGAAGCCTTATCCCCAAATTTGCGATTTTTCATCCCCAAAAATCCCCACATTTTCTTCAAAATAAAAAACATAATATGTCAAAGGAAAAATATGCATACATCGATTTATTTAAATAAATCCATTTGTGTAATATTATTTAAACTAATGTTATTTATTCTATCTATGTACACATGTATGTAAAAAGGGTAATGTAAAAACGCAAGAGAAAAATAACTATGCGTTAATATTTATCATTTCAAATCTAGAGAAATCTTTTGATTCATCAGCCTGTGAATTTTGTTTTACATGTTGTTTGTTTAAAAAGTGCATTTGAGATGATTGAATAAATTTGTCACAGCAAGCTGCATTATGTTAAAGGGTGTATTTGTTCTTATTTATTCTAATAACTTATATTGTATTCTGTTGCAAATATTGATTTTGGTTGTATTCATTACAGAAAAATCCCCAGCGAAAAAAGTGCTTTTCCCCAAAAATCCCATGGCGATTTTCACGAAATTTTTATCCCCAATTTCAAAATATCCCCAAAACTGGGAACACTGTCTTGACGCGAGAGTTACTTCCCGTCTCCACTAACCATCAACTTGGTAAGAACAGCATGTCGCACATGAATTCTACTCGTGTAGACTGTTAATGCTTCGTCCATGTGCTGCCATCGTTGCCTAACCCCACGTCTCCATGCGCTATCGATTTGAACATGACATGAACATGACGCCGGCAGAGCAACGGTATTAATTTGTTCATGTTCTTGTATGTGGCGAATACGTGTTGATGTTCATGGTCTGATTTACCACAACTTTTGTTGTTATGGTATTTGGTTGTATACAGAAAATACATTGTATGGCCAACATCATGGCGCACATGGATGCTAAGACGAATGTTTAGCCAACGATGGCAGCACATGGACGAAACATGAACATGAGGAGTCTACACGAGTAGAATTCATGTGCGACATGATGTTCTTACCAAGTTGATGGATAGTGGAGACGGGTAGTAAACATTCGTCTTAGCATCCATGTGCGCCATGATGTTGGCCATACAATGTATTTTCTGTATACAATCAAACGCCACAACAACAACAATTTTGGTCAATCAGAACATGAACATCACCACGTATTCGCCACATACAAGAACGTGAACAAATTAATACCGTTGCTCTGCCGGCGTTATGGTCATGTCATGTTCAAATCGAAAGTGCATTGAGTCGTAGGGTTACAGAACATGGGAACAGGTGTAATTTCATTTAAACTGGGTTATTTTTTTGCGTCATCTTAAGTGTAGTTTTGAATTTTGATGATGGTAACACTGAAATAATCTCTTATTAAAACACAACAAAGGAAACTAACTGTTGATAAACAAAAATAAAAATATAAAACTTTTTATTTCTGTTTGCTATTTATTATTTATCAAAAGGCGTTTGCACTAAGGCCTTTTAGAATTTTGTTGATAAGAACGTTATTTTTTAGTGTAGGAGTGTAAATTTTTCAAGAAACGTGTATTTTATACGGTACATCATTAATTCTTTTTTCCTGCATAAAAAACCATATCCCGGGTTCCCGCCAAAAATTTATCAGAGGTGTACTGGAAATCGAAATCGCAAAACGCAAGAATTTTAAAATTCGTTTTTTAATAAGATTTCTGTAATAAAAGAAATTTATAACAAATATTTTTCTATTAAACGGAATTTTGTAGCAAAAATTAAAAAAAAATCGATTAAAAGTGTATTTAAAACAACATCCAAATTCTTGCGTTTTCGATTTCGAGCACACCCCTGTATAATTTATTTATTGTTGCGGTTGTTTTTACCGGCAATAGATTTTTAATTGATATTTTTGATTTTGTTATGTGCTCTGGTTTGTAATGAATTTGGGTTGTAGGTTTGAATTTTGTTTTCTTAGACAGACACTGCTTTTAAGGTATTGTTAGTTCCAAATGTTTTTGCGACAATAAAACCTTTTCTTGAGGTTTTATTTCGTATTGTATCAATTTTGTTTACCATGTATTGCCATTAATTTGGGATCAATTGGGTTTTGGTTTCATGTAAGAAGATCGAACGGATAGTATTCGACCGAAGTCGAATATTTTAAAATGTAAATTTTGGTAAAATAAACCGGCTATTTTATTAATGTGTAATTTATATATGTACGTTTCCTTACTTTTGTTAAAAATAAACACGTAGTTTAAGTATTTTTCTTATTAAATATTGGGCAAACTTAAACTTTTTATGAAGAATGTCAGCAAAAGTTAAAAAAACATTATGAGCAATGGAAATACAAATCGCTTATTAAGCTTCTTGTTCTTGCAACAAAAACCATAATACCTTGCCAAAAACAATTCAAAATTCTACAAAAAAAATATTCAGCTTAAAAGGTAATAAGCAATTTGACAATATTCTAAAAATTATATATATTTTTATAAAGATGTCATCTCTGGTGATATTTCGAACTGATTTAAGACAAAGGTGCTTAAAGAGCCCTAAAATTATAGGTTGCAAAGGTTCTTCAACGTCAATTCTTATTAATCCACTTTAAAGTCCACAAGCTTGACATAATTATACGCCAAATAAAACTTGACTCTGTTAGTAAATAATACTTTACTAAAATATGCTGTCAAAAATACCGGCGGAATCAACGATATGGGAACGAACATTCATCAGTTTTATTTATTAAAACACCAAGAACTTAAAACAAAATTGAAGGAATCAAACAAATTGACAGATATTTCATACACAAAAAAAAGAATGTTCACATTACTATCCGTTTTTATAATGCTGAAACAAAATAATTTGAAATATATAATCCTGGCTAAGAAACTTTGTTTGTAACTTTTCAAAAATATGGTTGAAGTCTACTGATTCATATAAACATGCTAAACCACCAACAAATTAAAACTCATTTAAAATAAATTTTTAAGAATATCTTAAATAATTAATTTATTAAATTCCTATAATTTTTTAAAACCTATTAAATATTTGCCGTCCTACACGTAACCACTAATTTTCTTAAAAAATTGTTTGCTTTTCAAAACGTTTAGAGCAAACATTAGTGAACAGTTTCTAAATTACATTATACAATTATCATCTTAGAAATAAATTTTATTAAATAAATAGAAATTGTTAAAAATAAAGTTTAAGTTTGACCAATTTACTGGTCACGCTTTTTTTGGATTTCATTGTCATCTATGTATTTTGTTGGTTCCTTAACTTCGTGAATTGTTTTTATTCAAATAAACATTTTATAATAAAAACTTATTTAATTTTTGTATTTTTATGTATTCGAATTAAAACTGACTAATCGGTTATTTTTTAAAATGCTTAGCCGAAAACCGGCTTTTTTAAAATAGCAGCTATTCCGATTATTAACCCGGTTTTTGAAAAAAGTCGAATAATCGATCTCCCTAGTTTCATGTAAGGTTTTATTTTTATTATATTTTTTTTTTGTTTTCACACACACTCGTGTTATGGCATTGCTGGATTAAAATGTTTTTATGGTTACATTAATTAAGTTTATTTGGTTTAGGTTTTTAAGCCTTATCCCCAATTTGCGAGTTTTCATCCCAAAATAACTATTTTCGTATCCCCAAAAATCCCCACATTTTCTTAAAAATAAAATACATAATATTATGTCAATGGAAAAATATGCATGCATCGATTTATTCAAATAAATCCATTTGTGTAATATCATTAAAACTAATGTCATTTATTCTTTGATTTCTACGTATCTATGTACACATGTATAGTATTTAACAAGGGTAACGTAAAAACGCGAAAGAAAAATAATTTTGCGTCAATATTTATCATTTCAAAAACTTGGGAATTAAAATCTTCTGATTTATCAGCCAGTGCAATTTTGTTTTACATGTTGTTTGTTTGATATGATTGAATAAATTTGTCACAGCAAGCTGCATTATTTTAAAGTGTGTATTTATTCTTATTAATAATAATAAATTATATTGCATTCTGTTGCAAATATTGATTTTGGCTGTATTCATTACAGAAAAAGACTAGTTCAACAGAAGTAACGCTAGTTGGTACAAAAAGCATTTTTAAAACTATTTCAACAAGTTCTTGAACATGTTTTAAACCGCAAAAAGACTAATTTGTACCCACATCTTGACCATATCGGTCTTGCGATTGCAAAAATGAAATTTATGAGATATATTACCAAAAATTCCCAGCGATAGAAGTGCTTTTCCCCAAAAAATCCCCTGGGGATTTTCACGAAATTTTTATCCCCAATTACAAAAAAAATCCCCAAAACTGGGAACACGTTGTGAGCAGTGTCACTTTTTGAATTTTTATTATTGTCCCTTTTGTTTTGCTATGTACGTTTATAAATTTTACAGCATAGTAAAAACAGTAGTAGACGTAAGGGGAGGATGGCAATGCTCATCAAATTAAAAACTGGGCTGACCTTTTCATTCAATGGGTAGATGAACGCTGTGAGAAAAAATAGTTAATTTTGAATTTAAAAATTTATGAATGCGCAAATTAGAGTTAAGCTTCGTACAGACGATAGTCAGATCTTACAATATTGGTAAGCAGCGTTGCTTAAATTGTATTAAAATTGGCTAAAATGTCTTATAACTGTGTGAACATTGTAAGCTCCTTTGTATTTGCAGAAGTGCAAAATTAATGCATCTGACAATCGCACCATTGTCAGAAAAATATTGCTGTTGGCAACGCCTGCTTACAATATTGTAAGATCAGGGGCCTGATTCTGGCAGTCGTGATCGAGTAATTTCTCGATTCGAAAGCAATTTAATATCTAATTATTTCAGTTAATACTGAACGAATCGAAATTATTTTTTCAGTGTTGTAAAGCATTAATTTGAGTTTCACAATACTGAAAAAATAATTTCGATTCGTTCAGTATCGACTGAAATAAAATTGCTTTCGAATCGAGAAAGTACTCGATCACGACTGCCAGAATTAGGCCCCTTGACCATCGTCTGTACGAAGCTTTAGTGATCACGCATGAGAGCCTGGTAGAGGGAAAACCTATAGAGTAGAAATTGAAGCAGGGAATATATTATATTGATGAAGGCAGGACAGGCATATGAATACGAAACGGAAAATCTTAAAAGTGAACTATTAAAGTTTAATATAGATATGGAAAGGAATAATATGAAAATTTGGCGGCAAATAATAAAGTCTAGAAAATTCAGTGGAGGAAAAAAAGATGGCGATGCGAGGGAAAAACTTTGAAAGACCAGGGAAAATATGGAAATTTGGAAACCATAGGAGAAAAATGAAAAGAAAATTAGCATAGACGATCAAATTTAAAAAGTTACTTGAGGTGATCACACCTACGAAGTGTCAGTAAACAGAGTTTGTGAACAAAGTTTTAATTTTGAACAAGGCTTTTAAATAAGTTTTTGTTGAACAATCTCTTGTAATTTTTGGTGTAAAAACAAGGTTGCGAATGTATGAAAAATTAAGGATCAGGAAAAATACTGGGAGAAATTATAAATACATATAAAGTAAAAGTGAAATTAAAGATTGTAAATTAAAACGTAAGATTAATTTGGTGTAAAATGTGTATAATAATAAGTACTAAGAAAAATGTTTTGTTAATTTAGCTGGCTGGGGTGGGAATTCCGAAGTACTCGAGAAGGAGGCGAAACAGTGTATGTTGAAAAAAGGATTTTTGTTAATTTGTTTGGTCCCAGATAATAATATAAAATAAAAAAACTGCCACCGTAGCCAGGTAAAAAAATTTTAATATTTTAAAATGAAAAAAATCCTCAAGAGAAAGTAAATAAAGGGAAAATTCCTGTAGAAAAGAAATTATGTATTCATAAGGAAAAATAACATTCGGATACACTTGAAAATGGATAACCTGCAAAAAAAAAATTAAACAAAAGGAACATGTAATTTGAAATTTAAGTGATAATAACAGCAAATTTCGAACCACCAGTACTACTGGTTAAAGATTGATGTTTGACTGTTGGCTAACGGGCACCGCAGTGGTGCAGTGGGTAGAACACAAAGATCTTCTGACGATAGAAAGTGGTGTTTCTTGAAACATGTGAAGATCAACCCGGGTTCAAATCCCAGCTCAGCCAAAAAAAATTATCAATAAATTTTAATAAAAATTCCAAGTTGTAAAATTCCTTCCCTCAGTGAAAATAATTTAATGAAAATTAAATTTGATGAACTCGAGCCTAATTAAAGAATATCAAAAATCAAAAGGAATATTTTTTAAATAGGGAAAAATGAAACTATCTAATAAGATAGTTTTAATTATTAAAGAAAAAGAAGAAATTAGTAAGATTAGTCGCAGGTTAAGTGAAATTATGATAAAGGTAGTTTTTAATTAATTGTAATTTATATATTTTTTTTGATAGTTAATACAGTACAGTGAACGATTTTTTTGTAATGTATTCATATTTAAGATCGCCTGAAAGTACGTGTTTTTTTTTTGTTTTTGTTTTTTGTTTACACCGGAAATAAAATTATTCAATTGCTAGCTTAATCATTTTATTTGTGTTTTTATACTTTTTGTTATTAGTCCTGGGAAGTGCAAGGGCAAAGCGCTTGCCTTAGGGAGCTCCATCAGGTTTAGATGTATATTAGATTTAGTATAAAAATATTAAGAAACAATAAAGGAAGGAAAAATGTTGTTAGTTGTGGTGAGAAAAAAATGAATAGGCAAGTAATTACCTAGTAGACATAAAGAATCTTTTGCTGTACGTATCCGTTAGTATCAATTTGTGAATAAATTTTTTAATATTTTTTTTTTATTTGTTCGTTATTTTTTTTTTTTTTTTATGACTTAATAATTATAGTAATCGGAGTGTATAACGGACAGGTTAAGAAAATTGAATTTGTTTGTTTTAATCAAATGTGTAATTGGAATGTTTAAATATAATTTCACTATGAATTGTTTGGCCTGAATTTAGAAGGATTGGTGGCGTGAAGGTAAGCTAAGATTGGAGAAGTCGGGTGGTAAAGTGGGTCACAAATAAATGAAGTGTGGATCTTTTTGTGACATGACAAGGTGGGCGAACTGGGAGGCATAACAACCGCTTCCTGAAAATTATAAAATAAAAGACATAAAGTATCATTTGTAGAGTGCATGTGTGTTGGAGGAATGAGTAGGTCATTTAGTAGCTGATAATTTTATTTAAGTGCAGCGTACCCAGTGAGCAGGGTTGGGACCTGCTGGGGGCTAGTCGGAAACCTCACTGGTCACTACGGCTGTAACATTATTTACTTATTTCTCCAATGAAACTTATACTTTATACTGCCAAGTATGCTTGAATTAATTTAATCTAGTATCTAGTATTTAACAAATTGAAAAAAAATTTACGATAAAAGTTATAGGTAGCTCCATAATTTACCTACGGCCCCATGCTAAGAACACTCTCGTAAATCATGTAAGTACGGCTGAAAGCGAAACGAACAATGCTTTTGTGGTGCATATATAGTCCCATATTTAACACAATCTCGGAAAACACTTTACTACATCCTTGACCACATAACTTAATAATATTGTTGTAAAATTAAGCCCACTACAGTTTGCTAAGACAAGAAATAAAATTTCGTAATGATAGGTCTATAATTTACAATAGTACCTACATAAAACCCACACTAAAAAATCAGCTTAAAGCCGTTACACACTATCCCACAAAGTCTTACGTATTTTTCAAAAATGCTTCCCTGAGCTAATCATTCTTTGAACATTTTTAAAAAACAATAACAACTTATCATGACAGTGTTGCATTTTCGTAAATTACTAAAGACTTTGTGGGATAGTGTATAGCGGCCTTTAATAAGACTTAAACTGTGGAGAAATTAAGTTGGATAAACACGAGTCCCACATAGATTTAGTTTTCAAAATTACTTGTGCAATTCCCGGGAAAGCGGAAATGGAAAACAATTGAAAATTCCAGAAATTCCCGGGACGCGAAATTCCAGGAACAAACTCTATTCATAATCGATCATAAAGTCGATTTAAAAATTTTTGGAACTAAGGTCTTTTTTGAAATCATATGATATTAGCTCAAAATTAATTATTTACAATTTGTAACTGTTTTTCAAAAATTAAACATTTTTGAGGATCCCACTTATATAATATTAAAAAGTTAAAATAATTTTTTATAGTACACTTTAATTAAAAATATCTAAATATATCAGAATTTTATTCGATTTTATAAAAATTAAAGCTTCGTTCACAATCAGAGAAACAATTTCGTTTTTCTTCTATCTTTTTTCTTCCCAAAGTATTTCATATATTTTCCTTTCATTTTAAGAACAAAAATTTTTTTAAAATTTTAACTAAAGTTTAGTCAACTAGAACTTCAGCAACAATTGGTATGAAATTGTTTCTGACGTTAAAAATAATTTTATTTAGTTTTAAATGAAAATTTTAACAAAATGTTGTAAAAAATAATAATAAATGCATAATATTGTTGTCGCTAAAATTTGCAATTGGTTTCTTAACGCAAAATGTGTGTGGTTGCAAAAGAAATTGTTGCTCTATTCTAACACCAAGTGAAAATGTTTTTTTGATTGTGAACGAAGCTTAATACAACAAACATTTTAATAAAAAATCTAAAACTAAAATGGTTTTTTGTTATTGTTTTTTGAAAATTTTCAAAGAATAATTAAATCAGGGAAGCATTTTTGAAAAATACTTAAGAATTTGTGGGATAGTGTGTAACGGCCTTTAATAAAAAATTTTAACATAAAATAAGTATAGATGTAGGAACACTCATAAAACTGCTCTGAGTGGAGAAGCAGCTCGCGCTTTTTGCCATTATTTCTTAAGGACAAACAGGTCGGTCTTGTTTGCCTGCTTTTCGTGCGTTTTGCGTTGTCCCCCGCATTGGTAAGTGGTTCGGCGTCGTATAACTGTAACGAGTTACAGTTTTTGCGGTTTCTACATTAACTATAATGCAATCGTTTTTAACCTTAATGTTTTAATGTGTTGTCTGGTGGAGAACCAAATATAACTCAACGTGACTGGTGGAAAACCATATATAACTTAGACGTTTTACTGGTGCAGTACCAAGGAAATAACTCAGACGTTTACTGGTGATGACCAAAATACTCTGAAGCAGATTTTATAAGCTCTTGCCTTCCTATACGCAGGTTTAGGTCGAACGAGGTTTTGTGGTTGAAGCTCCAAAAATTTTGTGATACCCTGACATTATAACTTAAATAGTTCGACAAAAACTTTTATTTTTAAGCAAAATTAAAAAAAAAATATAGGTATGTAAACTTTTTATAGAATTAAACCTTTTTTTTAATCTGTCTCTAATTTTCACGTGAACGAAGTCACGGGTAAAAGCTAATTACGATAAATAATTTATTTTTAATGAATTTCTTAAGAATACTTTAAAGTATGTATCGAAAATTTTTTTCTGCAACATTTGCTTAAAGTACGTTAAATGTGGTTTCCGTCTTTCCTGGGCTCTGTTTCACAAACTACAAGTTACAAATCTACAAGTAAAATACATTTAAAAAGGCACCAATTTTACAATTTTTGTTTTTGTTTCAAATGTATTTTACTTGTAGATTTGGAACTTGTGGTTTTGAGAAACGGGGCCCTGGTATAACTTTAGATTTTTCTGATTTTGTGAATTTACAAATAACAATAAGAATTTTTCTTTTGTAGAAATATCAAAAATCCATTAATTGTTTCACATTGGCCTCACGGTTATGTCTTAAAGATCTTAAATTCTCTGGATTCTAAAAAAATTGAATTTGTCGATGCTCAAAATCAATTAATGTTGTATTTGTGTAAGTATGCAATTCATTGTTTTAAGTCATACATATTCTTAATTTAGTTCTTATTTTAATTTTCACTTACTGTCTTCATTTTTAATATACATAATTTCTCACACGAAATTTTGGTTAATTTTCTAAAAACAGATAGTTAATATCGTCAACTTAAATTCAAACGGACGTAACTACATAAAAATTCGAAATTGGGTTATTAATTGATTTTTTTTTGTTTTATTAAACTTCATGATCACACAAATTGTAAGATCCCTACGATTAAAAATGCCGACTTTATTAAAAAAATTAAAAAGCCAGGAACACCTTGTTGTTATTGATATTGTACAGTTTTTTGGTTCTTCTGTAAAGAAATAAAAATGAAGTTACATCCGTTTGCATTTAAAATGCGCTATATTTTTACTTAATATATCACCTTTAAAGATATTGAATGCCAAACTATTTTGATAGAAACCTTCTTCGGAGGCCAAGAAATTTTTTTTAATGTAATTTACTTATATTTTATATCAGTAAGATTTCGGAGACATCCCTGATATATTCTGCAGCTTAGTTTATATTTGAAATCTGCTTTTTATTGTTACAGTTAGGGACAAAATTGTTCACGAAATTATAAAAAATGTATGTATATCATGAAAACTATTAAAGTTTCAACTTGGCAACTTTCTAAGACTATTGTATGGCTTTCTACATTTTATAATAAAACTATGTAAACTTATTTTCAAAAGTACCGTTAGTTTTTATATTTATACTAAAGCTTCGTACAGACGGTAGGCAGATCTTACAATGTTGTCATTTAAATTAACTAAAAATGTCTTGCAACTGTGTGAACATTGTTTGCTATTTTCATTTGGCAGATGTGTTAAATGAATCTTTGATAACAATTCCAAAAAAATTTTAAGTTTTATCTGTGGGATTTGCTTTTAAAGTAAGTAAATTAATTCATTAATATTAAATTATTTTTAAAATTTAAAAAAAATATGAGCAAATAAATTTTGCCGAGTTTCTTCAAGAACGGTAACTTAAAAGTGGCACTTTTAAAACAAAGCATTATGAAAAATTAAAAAAAAGGATTTTCACATCGCAAGATCACAAAAAATACATTATTTCAGAGATTTGAATGTAAAATAAAAAAAATTGTAGTTTGGATACCAAAATCAACAAAGCTGGTCGCCCAAAAAAAAAACTTTCGCCAAAAGATTTTCGCGAATCAAAGCGACTTATTGTTACTTGTGTAGACAATATGGCTTTTAAGGTCCGGCAAATACTGAGCATAGAGTGCAATTTAGATGTAAACACTAAAATCGTACGAAGTTGATTAGTAGCTAGAATAAAGAGCGACAACCCACCTTTTAGCAAAAATAAAAGCTGAAAACGACTGAAGTTTGCAAAAGAGTAAGAAAAATACAGTTTTAAAGATTGAATGCGTGCAACATGCTTAGATCGGACAAAAATTATGAGATTGAAGCCAGTCGGACAGCCAGTAAACATGGCTGGCGTAAAAGTGTTAGTGTAAAAAAGCGGAATAATTCCAATTATTAAAATTTTGATGATCTCATAAATGGCTTGAGATTGTTTTCGCGGGAACCACCTTCGAGCACTTCGCTAATTTATAAGAACAGTGTGTGCGAAGTACTACATAACCATCTACATAAGACCCGTAGATTCCAAGATTAGCCATATTCGGCTAAGAACACCGACAGGGTGATATCATTGTGCAGGACAACGATCTTAAGCATACTTCAGAACTAGCTAAAAGTTAGCTTAAAGAAAATAACAATCCGATAATAAATTCACCTAATTAGTCGCCAGAGTTGTACCCATTTGAGTACCTTTGGTCCATTCCAAAACGCCCAATTTTTTTGCTCAGAGAAACCCGTCTAAGCTTTGGGAGCTTGCCGTTAAAGCTTTTTAAAAAATAAAGCAGAAAATTCTAAAAAATTTTGTAAAAGTATGGCAAAAGGGATTAAGGCAGCTTAAAAGAGCAAAGGGACAACACACCAAACGCTAGGACCTAAATACAACAATAATCTCTCATAATTGTTCACACTCAGAACTTAATACTAATACCGTGTAAAATATTATGAACACATATTTTTTGGAAAAGTTTTTATTTTTAATGGTGTTTTCTTTTCTACAAAAAAATGTGACATTTTATTAAAAAAAATGCAATTTGGTGTCTGGTTCTTAAAAATTTTGCTCCCAAAAAGGGTGGCTTGTCTTATTCTAAAAAACTCATCCTTTTCGGGAGCAAAATTTTTAAGAAACAGACTCCAAATTGCATTTTTTTAAATAAAATGTCACATTTTTTTGTAGAAAAGAAAACGCCATAAGTTTTTGAAATATTCTACATTTCATATAATGGGTGATTTTTTAAGCGTAGTTTTTTTAAAAATCTAATAAAACACTAAAATTTGTATCATATATTTAAAATTTTTTATTGGAATCGATAAATTAGTCTTTGCCATTTACTTTTTAAAAATAACTTCATGTAAATGTTGCCCGCGGCTCCGGTTCAAATGATCCATTCGTAAGGTCCAATTTTGCACCACTTTTTCGAGCATTTCGGCCTGTATTCCCATGAATAACACGTGTTATGTTATACTCTATGGCTTCAGTCGTGTTTGGCTTGTCCACTTAGACCAACGACTTCACATAACCCCACAAGAAATAGTCAAGAGGCGTCAAATCAAATGATCTTGGCGGCCAACTCACAGGGCCATTTCGAAAGATAAAATGCTCACCAAATTCATCCTTCAATATGTCCATTGTTTCACGAGCTGTGTTGCATGTGGCACCGTCTTTTTGAAACCACATATCAACCAAGTCCAACTTAGCCAATTGGGGCAAAAAAAAAGTCGCGTATCATGGCTCAATATCGTTTGCCGTTAACGGTAACGTTTCTTCCACGGTCGTCTTTGAAGAAAAATGGACCGATGATGCCACCAGCCTAAAAACCACACCAAACTGTCGTTTTTTTCGGGATGCATCGGTAACTCTTGTACAGCATGTGGCTGTTCTTCACCCCAGATGCGGCAGTTTTGCTTGTTTACGTATCCATTTTACCAGAAATGAGCCTCATCGCTGAACACAATTTTTCGATAAAACGGTGGATTTCCATCGAGCTGTTGTAAGGCCCACTCACCAAAAATTCGACGTTTTGGTAGGTTATTCGGCTTTAATTTTTGGACGAGTTGGATTTTATAGGATTTCAAATGCAAATCGTCACGTAAAACTTTCCACGTGGTTGAATAACACATGCCCAATACCTGAAAACGGCGACGAACTGACATTTCACTATTCTCATTAACACTGGTCGCTACGGCTGCAATATTCTCTTCGGTAATAGCACGAATTGTTGATTCACTAGGTCGATTATGACGGCCATAAAAAGTTCGTAACAAGCGATGGACATTTCTCAAAGAGCACGAATTTTGATAATAAATTTCAAAGTTTGGACACAATTACCAACCAGTGCTGCCAGCCCGAAAAACTTAATTCATAAAAAATCACCCTTTAGTTAAAAAATATGAAATAATTATAAATAAAACAAAAATGTACAGCCTATTTTGCCAATAACACTAATTTTGTGAACAATTTTGTCCCTAACTGTATATGTTTTTGTGCAACATGAGTATGCATTCATTAATTTCCTTATCATAAATTAACGACACATTATAAAATACACACATTTCTAGAAAAATAAATTTCATAATCCCGTATTTATAAACGATTATTAAAATTAACAAACTTCTATTAAGGAAAATTTACATTGAAAATTTGTTTTGAAGACCTTTACTATATTTGAAATTTTTTTATGAATACGGGCATTAGCCTTTAGGAAATACCAAAAACTTTTTTATTATAAAACGTATCGGGTTAAAAAGCCCATTTATAATTTTAAAAATTGTAATAGTATTTGCTTAAGAGTATTCTAAAAACTTGCTTTATGACTTTGACAAAATTATTTTTGACAACAGACTTAATTCTTTTAAATTCTAAACTTATTTGTATACATAGCCAAACAGCAAATCCAGTGTCCTCGTCCCATAGCCAATGTGAATGGCAATTATTATTCCTTGGAAAACATAAATGGTGCTGAGCATGTCGTACGACTATTGGAGTATATACCTGGCAAAATGTTCCATGAAGTGGATATAACAAATTATTTGCTTTATCAAAGTGGTGAATATTTGGCAAAAATTGTCAAAGCTTTAAAGGTATGTACATACATACATACATGCATTAGAGGTATTATTCGTAAAGCGGACATACCAAAAAAAAAAAAATATTTTGCCGAAATTCATTTCAATTATCTTAATTTATTTGTTTCATATGTTCTAGGTCGAAACAATAATTAAAAAAAATAAATAATCAGCCTGATTACGGTTGGCGTTGGCGTATTCGCCTGAGTCATTTTTTGTAGCATATTAAAGAACTTATGTTTTGTGTTACTTTAATCTATTACAAAAAACGACTCAGGCGTATACGCCAACGCCAACCGAACTCAGGCTGAATATCAAAAGTAATTTTTGGGAATACAAAATTTTAATTTAAAAGATTTTGTTATTCGTTCTTAATTTCCAATTTTTATTCTTGATAAAAAAAACACTGAAATTTATTGTTGATGGGATAAGCTATTCCTATGCGCATTTCACTGGTTGCTTAGGCCAGATCGTCAGGAAACTTCATCCATAAAGATTTTAGAAAAACTAAGGATATTAAACCAGATAAAACTGTTAAGCGTATAAGAATTATAAGCAACAGTGTTACTTGTAACAATATCAAAGTTTAAACAAAAACATCAACAATAAACAGTGAGTTTATCTCTTCTTACATTCTCCACTACAATTGATTGGAATTCTTCCAACATTAATTGTAGTTGTTAGTAGGTTAAGAAAAAAAAAAAATGCAAGAAACATTGGGAATTAAGCACGAATAACAAAATCTTAAATTAAAAATAAATAATTTTTAAAATACGGCTATACTTTGGCACCTCATAAATCGAAAAATAAACCCAAATATAATGGAATTTCTGCAAAACGTTTTTTTTTTTTTTTTGGTATTTCCGCTTCACGAATAAGTTAATTTTTTTTATTTATGCAAGTATTGTAACGCAATGCCCTCAAGGATAAAATCAGTCCAATTATGAAAAAAAATTCCCCGGGAGTTTTCTCCCTTCTCCCATTTTTCCTATGTAAATTCAATTGTAAAAATGGGAAAAGGGAAAAAACTCCCGGGGAATTTGTATTCATAATTGGGCTGAATAAAATGTATTACATAGTAACTACATAATAATAAAGCTGAGTCTTTATATGCAAAAATCTTTTTATTAAATCAAATACAATTCGGGAATTTACTTTATTTTATAATATTCATACATATTTCATTATTAAAACATTTTGTTCACTTTTAAACATTTTATAGAATTTTCAACATGAAGCCTACAACACCCACAAAACTACTTGGCAATTACAGTCAGTGCCCAATCTTAAAGAATTTTTATATGTCTTACAAGACCATTCCCGTATAGAGATAATCGAAGAGGTAATACATTCATTTGAGACAAAAGTACTCAGTCAATTGAACAGATTTGAAATGCAAATCATTCATGGTGATTTTAACGAGCAAAATTTAATTGTGGAACCTGCTGGCGAAGGCAACACCTTTAAGGTGAAAGGTATTATAGATTTTGGCGATACAAATAAATCTCCTGTCCTGTTTGAAGTTGGTATTGCGTTAACTTATATGCTGCTACAAGCAAAAAATTTGGAAAGTGGTGGCATTTTCCTGGCTGGTTTTGAGTCGATTTATCCTTTATCAAATGAAACAAAACAATATCTGAAATATTGTGTAGCAGCACGTTTAGCTCAAAGTCTGGTAATGGGTTCATATACTCATTCCCTTGATCCATCCAATGAGTATGTGTTGGTAACACAGGAGGAAGGTTGGAAGCTAATTGAACAGCTATGGAAACATCAATTTGAACAAATGGATGAGATATGGAAAGCTGCAGCTGATAAATATTTATCACAAAGTGTAAAATAATTATCAATTTTTTAAAGTTGTTCTTATTGTTATGTTAATAATTTCTTTTAACAAATTAATTATTGTATGTTGGTTTTTATATATATACATATATACGTATGCAATTTTTTTTAAAGAATATAACACAAATTTATTTGCCTCTCCCTTCATGTCAATTATAATTGTTAGCAATTGTATAAATAAAGTATTACGTCCAAATATTGTATTTAATTAATAATTATTTTGTTTTTAAATAAACGTTTTTATACATATACTAGCTGGACCCGGTCCGCTTTGCTGGCCCTTAGTAAAGATTTAAAATTTTATAAAATATGAACGTGTTGATTTTTTTTATTTATTTATTAGTAGTATTTTAAATACTTTATATAACATTTCATGTTCGGTTTACAATTTAAATCTATAAACTCTGGTTTAAATTAAATATTTCTTATAAAATTTACAGTTTTTCTTCTAAATACATTTGGATTTATTTCATTTTTAATATTATTCGGCATCGTGTCGTAGAGATTTAATCCCTAATAAAAGAGAGATCTTTTCATCGTATTGTTATCTGCTCGTTGTAATCGGAAATCTTGGGCGTTCCTTAGGCAATATGGTTCAACCTCTCCTACGTACCTTTTTTGTTCAATTAAATAATCAGGCGCATCTCCCATTCCCATTTCATTTTTTGAATAAAATTAATTGTGTTTAGCTCTAGTCTTTGTTGTATGTTAAGCTATTTAAGTGTATCTAACATATGTTTTATTAAGGTAAATCGATTGTATTTAAGTATTGAGCGCATAGCTTTATTTTGCATCTTTTGCAGTCTTGTTATTTGCTGTTCTGTGCAGCATGTATACAACACATTTGATCCAAATTCAAAATGCGGTTTAATCATTACATTGTAAACGTTTATTGCCGTTATAACTGATATTTTGTTTCTTATACGTTTCAAGAACCCGATTTTTTTTCCAATTTGTTTACATATATATTCAATATGTTCTTTTAATTTTAAGTCTTTGTCTATTAGAAAACCCAGATATTTTATATTATTTACTTTTTCTATTGTTACATCATTTATTTTAAACGTTAAGTTAGTGTTCATATTTATTTCCATTATTTTAGTCTTATTTTCGTTTAATTTTAATTTGTTCATTTTTAACCATTTATTTATATTGTCCATATCATTCGTTAAGTTAGTATAACATATTTCCTCCGTGGCCGCTTCTGTAAAAATCAGCGTATCGTCTGCATATAACACAATTTCGCCTTTTTCCAAAACTTTTTCCATATCGTTTATATATATAATAAATAAAAGCGCACCTTTTTTTCCAATTTGTTTACATATATATTCAATATGTTCTTTTAATTTTAAGTCTTTGTCTATTAGAAAACCCAGATATTTTATATTATTTACTTTTTCTATTGTTACATCATTTATTTTAAACGTTAAGTTAGTGTTCATATTTATTTCCATTATTTTAGTCTTATTTTCGTTTAATTTTAATTTGTTCATTTTTAACCATTTATTTATATTGTCCATATCATTCGTTAAGTTAGTATAACATATTTCCTCCGTGGCCGCTTCTGTAAAAATCAGCGTATCGTCTGCATATAACAAAATTTCGCCTTTTTCCAAAACTTTTTCCATATCGTTAATATATATAATAAATAAAAGCGCACCTAGAATTGAGCGCTGTGGTACTCCAAAATTATTTTCGGTAGCATTTGATAATTTTTCATTAACCTTTGTAAATTGCCTGCGATTAGTTTGATATGACTTAAACCATTCTAATTCATTGTCTTGAATTCCGTATTTATATAGTTTTTGTAATAGAATGTCCCTGTCTATTGTTTCAAATGCTCTTTTAAAGTCCAAGAATATCGCCATTATTTTATTATTTTTCTTCATGAATTTCCACCTATTTATCACATAGTTGACTGCTGTTTCACATGAATACTTTCTCCTGAAGCCTGACTGATATTTTGATAGTAGTTTGTGTTGTTCCATATAGTTTTCTAATTGATTTTTAACAATCTTTTAATAATTTTTTCGAAAGTTTTCAACGTATTTATTGGACGATATTCTTCACATTTGATTGTTTTTTTAACTTTTTCAATGGGTGTAATCATAGATTCTTTCCAGTTATTGGGAAATATTCCCGTTTCTAGTGATTTGTTTATAATATTCGCCATAATATTGCCGGTAGTGTTCCAATTATCTAAGATTATATTGCTTTTTATTTTATTATAGTCAGGTTGTTTCTTAATATTCTTACATATAATTTTAAGTTCTTCTAAAGATATTGCACGGAATTTAAATTTTAAATCTATCACAGGTATTTTGTTTTCATATTGCACATAACTAATGGAATTTCTAATTTCCTTAATACTATTAACGAAATATTTATTTAAATGTTCGGCTATTTGAAAATTATCTTTATATTCTACATTATCTATTATCACAGTTGTTATCACATTTCTGGGTTTTCTTAGTACTAGTTCTTTTATTTTGCTCCACATTTCTTTTTGATCATTTGCGTTATTTATTTTGTTATTTATGTATTTATTTTTTTTTTTTTATTTTCAATTCTAGTTTTATATTTAACTAGCTGGACCCGGTCCGCTTTGCTGGCCCTTAGTAAAGATTTAAAATTTTATAAAATATGAACGTGTTTAATTGATTTTCAAAACAATAAAAAAAAAATAAATGTTTTACTTACCAGCAAATGCTATTAGATTCTTCATGTTTGTTTAAAATTATTGGATACCCTAACCGCGTATTTGAAAAATATTTATGGAAGTGGAAATAGACTTTTGTAAACTAAAATTAACATAAATGTTTGGAATAAAACTGGCTATTAAACCATATAAATTTTTTTTTAATTTTGGTGATTTTAGCGTATTTTAGTGAATTACCGCTGAATTATATATATATTAGTTTCTTTAAACTCCTACAAGGAGCATAGGGCCAAAACAAGTTGCTTCCAATATTCTCGATCAGATGCTCGCTGTTTAAGTTCATTCCAGTTTAGGTTTAGTTTGGACATCTCAATTGTTATCTGGCGTTTCCAGGTATGCGATGGACGTCCTGAACGGCGACTGCCTTGTGGGTTCCACTCTAAGGCTTGTTTTGCTAGATCTTCTGGTGGTTTTCGCAAAGTATGCCCTATCCAGGTCCATTTTCGCTTGCGGATTTCATTTTGAATCGGTTGTTGGTTGGTTTCTGACCACAGTCGTGTATTGGAAATTGTTGAGGGCCAGTATACCCGCAGAATCTTGCGTAGACATTTATTTATGAAAACTTGTATGGCTTGTATGTCTCGAGTTGCTGCATTCCACGTCTCGCATCCGTATAACAAGGTGGATTTTACATTTGAATTGAACAGGCTTAGCTTTGTACGACGTGACATGTATGACGAGTTCCACACAGGATTTAGTTGCCCAAATGATTGACGAGCTTTATTTATTCGGCTGGAGATATCTGCGCCAGAACCACCACTCCTGTCGAATATGCTACCAAGGTAGCAGAAAGATTCCACATCATCAAGTTGATGGGATTGTATTGTAAACCTTTGCTCGTTGTTAACATTCATGCGCATTGTTTTTGTTTTGCCCATGTTTATCTTTAGGCCTACGGATAGTGCGGTTTCATAGATAGTTGTTAACTTTGACTGCATATCCGAAAATGAATGTGTCAGCAAACAGATGTCATCTGCGTAATCCAGATCCTCTAAGCGACCTTGCAGACCCCACGTTATGCCTCGTCTATGACTTGTGGCCTTTTTCATTACTACATCGAGGACACAGTTAAAGAGCAGTGGTGATAAAACGCAGCCTTGGCGAACTCCATTTTCTACAGAAATTTTTTTACTTAGTTGTCTCTCATGTAGTATGCGACAGGTGGCATTGGCGTATAGGCCCTTGATGAGATCTATTAGTTTATTGGGAACTCCTTTACACGCTAGTGCTTTCCATATAGAAGTGTGATTTATGATGTCGAATGCCTTTTCAAAATCTATAAATGTTAGGTATAGTGGTGACCTCCATTCTAATGACTGTTCCACAATAATCCTTAAACTATTTACATGGTCTATGCATGATTTGTGCGCACGAAAGCCGGCTTGTTCTTTTCTGAGCTCGGGGAGAACAGTTGTGGATAATCTGTTGCTTATTATGTTTGCAATAACTTTATTTACCGCTGAATTGATAAATGTATATTGATAAAGATTTAGTGACGTACCACGCATCTAAATTTTAAAACATTATGTTTAGTGATTACGACGAAAATGACAAAAATATAAAAACGTGGTGCCATCTATCGGATAAATACGAAACTCCATAAAAACACTCCTCATGCCTCATACATCAAACACACAAATTTTGGTCAAAGTCGGTGCAGTAGTTTTTGAGTTTAGCGATTACAAACTGTATTATTTTTTAAAAAGTGTTTTCCTTTATTTGACAATGTTGCCATATCTACATGTTATCTATATATATATAAAATTGTATACATATAAACTTATATATATATTATGCACAATGAGGTATTATTTAACATATGTACATATATATATATAACATCTTCCCTTTTGAGGACTTATTATAAATATAAATTAATTAAAAAAAATACAATAGATTCATAATTAATATTAGATTTAAATTAATAGTTTAATAATAATAAAATACTTATTAGTAGTAAAATACTATAATATAACATCCTTTGCTTAATTATTTAGAGATTTAATTTTTCTGGCTCTTTAACAACTCTACCCCTTCTCGTTTTATATACATTTTTATCAATATTTTCCTGAGTTTTAACAATTGTTTTCCTTGGAATTTGTACATTTGATTCATTTGCGACTTCAACACTTACTTCATAAGGAACCTTAACATTTGTTTCATTTTCAATAGTACCATTAGTTTTATCTTTTATATCATTCATTTTATTGGTCTTGGGTAATTCGCTTTCATTATCATTTAATTTGTTTTCTATAGCTGCCTTAATATGTTGTTGGCTTCTCCTGTATAAAGTCTCCTGATTATCTTTTACCAAAAATGATCTTGGTTCTTTGCAACTGTCCATTATTTTTCCTGGGAACCAACATCCTGTAGGTGTTTTTTTAAACATAACTTTATCTCCATTTCCAATTGGTCTAACCATTCTTGCATTCTGATTGTACTGTTTAGAATATTTCCGAATGTTATCATCAATTTTCTTTCTATATTTTTTACTATCAATTACCTTTGGTCGAAAAATTCCTGTAAAAGATGGAATTTTCGTTCTAAGAGATCTAGACATAAGTAATTCAGCAGGGCTGGGTAAATCGCCCTTAGGTGTGGTTCTGTAATGTAGCAATGCTACATATGGGTCTGAGTTACTTTCATGGGATTTCAATAATAACTTTTTAATTGTCTGAATGGAGCGTTCTGCCAAACCATTAGATCTAGGTAAATAAGGACTAGATGTTTTCCAATCAATTCCCCAATTCTCACAAAAAACTTTAAAATTATTCGAATTGAATGGAGGGCCATTATCTGTTATTAAAATATGTGGAATACCATGTCTTGAAAATATTGACTTAAGTTTCAGTAGCACGTGAGTACTGCTATACCCAGAACTTAATAATTCTATTTCAATATACTTAGAATAATAGTCGACAACAAGTAAATACATATTCTTATTAAATTCAAAAAGGTCACATCCCAGTTTAAACCATGGCATATCAATGATCTCATGGGGTAACATTTTTGGTCTTGGGTTAGAATTCTGATATTTCATACAGATTTCACAATTTGTGACAATATTTTCTATGTCATTATACATGTTTGGCCAATAAATTGATTGACGAGCTAAATCCCTGCATCGCTGAATTCCCAAATGCCCTTCATGAATTTTATTCAAAATAGACCTACGTAAACTTTTAGGAATTAAAATCTGATGGTTCTTCAACAAAATACCGTCCAAAATATAAATATCATCTTTAAGCTTAAAGTAGGGCATTACATCCTGATCAATATTTTTCCTATTTCTTGGCCATCCGTGTTGAACATATTCAAATATTTTCAAAAAAATAACATCCCTTTTAGAATGCTCCTTTACATCATCTATATTCCAGAAGGGAATCTCCAAATGTGAAGCAATAAAATTGCAGTGAAGCGAAATTTCACCATCCATCTCCGTAAAGACAGTATCCCCCAATGGAGCTCTTGAGAGAGTATCAGCTATTGGTAAACATTTTCCAGGTTTGTACACAACACACAGATTATAACTCTGCAACCGCAGCATAAATCGCTGTAATCTGGCTGGAATCTTAAAGAGGGGTTTGTCAAACAAACTAACAAGTGGCTTGTGATCAGTTTCGACCACAACTTTAGAGCCATAAACAAATTTATGGAACCTTGTACATCCAAAAAGTATGGCAAAGAGTTCCTTTTCTATCTGTGCATATTTCTGCTGAGCGTCAGTTAAAGATACTGAAGCATATGCAATAGGTTGCCTATCATGCATGATCGTAGCACCCAGCGCAAATTTTGACGCATCTACCGACAAAGTTAATTCCCTTTTAGAATCAAAGTATGTAAGAACTGGTGATTGAGTAATCTCATGCTTAAGATTCTCAAACTCTTTCTCATGGCTTGGTGACCAATGCCATTGAATCTCCTTTTTTAAGAGTTCTCTCAAATTCTTATTTTTAGAAGACAAGTTTTCTATGAACGGACCTAGATATGTTATCATGCCCAAAAAACGTTGCAATTCCTTCACATTATTCGGTTTTGGCATATTGACTATTGATTTTATTTTCTCCCCATCAGGTCTGATACCCGATTCATTAAAAATGTGCCCTAAAAACTTTATTTCAGTTTGAAAAATTTTGCATTTAGATTTATTAAATTTTAATCCGACCTCATTAGCCCTTTGAAATACTTTTTCCAGAATTTTCAGATGTTCCTCTCTTGTCGCAGAATGAATTAAAAAATCATCGATATAAATTATCAAACCCGAAATATCTCCAAACAATCTAACCATTTCCCCGTGAAAAATTTCAGGCGCCGCGTTTATACCAAAAGGTAATCTCAAGAACCGATAACGACCGAAAGGCGTATTGAAAGTACATAGTTTTGATGATTTTTCGTTTAGGGGAATCATCCAGAACCCACTGTTGGCATCCAGTGACGAAAAATAATTAGACCCATTTAATTGAGCTTTACAGTCCTCAATATTTGGAAATGGAAAGTGTGGGCGTAATAAAGCTTTGTTTAAGTTCCTTGGATCTAAACAAATCCTCAAACTGCCGTTTGGCTTTGAAACCAAAACAATGGAACTTACCCACTCCGTTGGTTCACTGACGTGCTTAATAACGTTTAAATCTGACATTCTTTTCAACTCAAGTTTCAATTTATCATATAATTTAAATGGAATTCTCCGAGGTGGATCCACAACAGGTGGCACATCCCCTCTTATCTTTAAATTACATTTAGCCTCTAAAAGACCAAGACCATTAAACGCATTAGAATATTTTTCAAGTAATTTATTAACCGATATTAAATTTACATTTTTGACTAAATTTAAAGCAATAGCAGACTCAAGACCAATAATATTTTTGCAAATAATATTTACAGCATAAAATTTCATGTTATAAGTTTGATTTTCATAATCTATTGTTAAATTAATAACACCTAAAACTTTTAACTGCTCACCACTAAATGTAAATATTTTAACATTAGTCTTTTTCAATAAATGTTTTATTTTTAATAATTTAACTGTCTCAACCGATATAATATTGGCCTGTGCCCCTGTATCCACTTGATATACAATTCTATTGTTGTTTACGTTTACCTCAATATTCCATTCAGCTGCTGGTTTTGTTGCTTTAGCAATGGCGCCAACAAACAGATTTTCTTCCTCATCTTCTTCATCACTTTCCCCTTCATCAACATACACCTTTTTTACATATTTTTTTTTTAAAAAACACATCTTTTCAAAATGGCCGATTTTACCACAATTATTAAACACGTCTCTTTTATATATATAGATGTATACAATAAAATGTTTCAACTTTCATTGCAAATTAAAACTTTTTGAAGGCATTTTTAAATTACCACCAATATCTGGAATATTATTTCGATTCAAAAGAAACAATAAGAATATGCATTAGACCTAAATTTTAATAATATAAAACATACAAACATATGTACTTAAATTGAAGGTATACACAAAAATTAACAGTCTAAATTGAAAAACCTCAGAATTTAAATTAAACTAAGTTTTCTTAAGGGCCAAATACACTTGTCGCCCAGACACCAATATAGTCCCTTGTGTGGCCTTGGTTGTGACTTGAAAAGATTCTAGTAAGAAAATAAAAAGGGAAGTAAAGAATGAATTCACAAGAAAATAGAGAGAGTAGTGGGAGATAAAAATAAATCGGACAACACAAGCAAAAACAACCCTACTAAACATAATACTAAACCATAATAGAGTAAAATCTGTTATTAGGAAGGTTAAAGTATTTCATAGTAGCCCGACGAGTCCCCGGGATTGCCGCCTCGACGTTCATGTGCCTGGTGCTAGCCATAAAGTCGAGCCAGGAAAGTGTACCTTTAGCAAGGTTTCGAATCATCTGTTCTCTCCACCAGGCCCACTTCATTTGAGTGTCCCTTGGCCATTACTCTATAAAGCCTTGCAGCGTCAGGGAGGTTTGCGACGCTACCGCAAAAGTTCCTCCATGAATCCCGTTTGGATTTACGTAAGGATTCGTTATATTCCGTTAGAGCACCTTTGTACTCTTGTCAGTTTTTGGTCCGTTTTGCCCTGTTGAATAACCTCCTGACATGCCGCCGCCTTCGCTCGAGCGACTCATTCCACCATTGAGTCTTACGGCTGTAGCTGAAGGATCTCAATGTCGTGCTCTTTCGAAAGGAGGAGAGCAATGTTTCTTCAACCGGCTTGGCTGCTAGCTCAATCTCATCGACAGACCTGATATCTGTCATTAGGAGCCCAGCCTTTTGGTTTACAAGGGACCTGAACTCATTCCAGTCCGTTTATCTGCGCTTGTCCATTGACTGATCATAAATCAGCTTACTTGATTGGGATTGTAGTCCCCGGCCCAGGCCACTATTGATCCATGGCTCCTGCAGAAGCGCAAGACCGATGTTTTCTTTGGCAAAAATCCTGCACGGCGAGGCCGACGAACCTTTGGCGTGGTGCAGGTTTGCCTGTAGCAGCTTAATGGTGCCCATCGCTATCCCTGATGGACCGCTGTACTAAATCCCGCAATTGATAACGGCGGGGTCCCTTCCCTCGCGACCCTTTGGTCGGTTTTTCTGATCTTTCCCCACGGTTGGTTGTGCTGCTTTTGGCCGGGGGTTGAGGCCTCCGGACGATTTTCGCCACACTTCCCTTGTCTGCCTGTTTCCTCTCGCGAGCACAAGCTGCCCTGCTGGTAGACGGGCCATCATTAAGGGCGGATTCACTCCTTTTGGTTTGAGACAATTTATCAGCCTTCTTTGCCGCATTCTTAGCCGGCTTCTCGCCTTTTTTTCGCCACCATCCTTCGAACCAGTGTTCTTGAGCTGCAGCCTCACCTGCCTAAAGCAGTAGCTGCCTTTCCTCCCATTTTTTCAGGAACAAGCATCCACTGCCAGACGAAGATGGAGGAATTCCCCTTTGAGCCACTTCCCAATGTGCTGCAGCCCATTCATTTTGAGCTGCGATGAAGGGCAGGACCTTCTCATTGGACAGCTCAAGACTGTGTGGGAAGTATCCACCCACAAAGTGCGTGCGGGGGAATTCTTCTTCAGGGACAATCTTGCATTCCACCCCTAATTTCTCCTTGATGTAATCAAGGTTTGGCTAAGTCCATTCCACCGATTCATTGTTGACGCACACAAGCATCAACCAGTCGGTGCGCCGTAGACAGCTTTCGAACTGTGGTTTGAAAGTTGCGGCCTTCTCAATAACCGCCTGAAGTATCGTACTTTTGACACTTTCAATCTGGTCGGCAGTTAGAGACGGAGCTTCAAGAGGTGACACAAAGCCTAGTCTGATGCCCTTTGGCGTTTGGACCCTTTGGGCATATGTCTGCTTCGCACATGCACGCTTTGCTGGAGCTCCAATTGAGGGAGAGTTTTCGGAGCGTTCCCATTTTAGTGTTGCGACTGCCGGAGCTCTTGTGGCGTCCTTAAAGACGTCTTCCCTTGACAGTCCTTTTTTAAAGCTGCTTTAAATAACCGCCGCTCCCTAGAGTTGAGCTTAACGAATCCCAATCTAGATTCCAGGCTAAGCCTTTGTAGATTTACGCCTCGCACTGTGCTGCCAGACTTCACCGAGCCCAAGCTGCAAGCATCATCTCCTTTACGTTTTTCTGGGCATTTCGGTCGCGGCACCATTTGCCGCATCCGTGGACCTTTTGTCTTACGCCTTCAGGTTGGTACCTCCAACTGCTTGCCCAGTGGCGCTGCTGCTGTTGTCGGTTGCCAAGTTGTTTGTTGGGTTTTTCGAGCTAGAAGATAATATCCCTTGCTGCGGATTACCGACTGCTGAGGTCGTTTCCTCAGCTCCTTAATTCACGGACCTTATGTCCGCTTCAAGATGCTTGGTACCAGCATTTACGTGACCAATGGCTCCGCTACTGCTGGTGGTTGATGGCTTTAGAGTATCATCTAACTTATTTTTTTCATTAAAATTTGTATCCATAATATTTCTTTATCATGTAGGGATGGGGATGGTCACCCATGGCAGAGTCCGGGTGCCATGGGAAGTCTAATTTAAAACTGGAGGTCAACCTGTATCCAGAGTCCGCTTACTAACGACCAAACTTACTTCTGGCCATGCATCCATTGGCGTAAGCTGTTCCACCTTGGATTGGGGTGATTTTTAATAGAGTAGTCTTCGCTCCGCCCGACTACCATTAGCCAGCATCCAGAGCAGATACATGACCGTGTTGAGGATCTGTTACTAGCCGTCCCTACGTGGAGGGTATAGTCGCAGTTCCAGAAGTGAGACACAGTTACGGCACGATCACAAAGATGCGTCTTAGTCCCCTTGTGTCTCCATCTGGCTGACGGCCCATGTATTGTATTGAGCCATGGTTGCTTAGACTCTGATTTGGAAAAGTTTTTTGGAAATGTCAATTTAATGAATGATTTATTTGTTGGTAGTGGTACATAGTGATATTTTTGAAATTTTTGCATTTGACGTCTTTATTGAATCTTTCAGCTCGCATGATTAAAATGGTATTTCCCTTTTTGTCTAGATATACGGACATGTTCTATAAATCTAAATGAAGTGGATTTAAAATCGAATAAATTTTGGAAACGCGCCTGTAAAGAAAGTTCATAAAAATATTACTTTTTTAAAACTTCATACTTTGAGTACCAATTATCTTTACAAGAACAACTCTCAAAAACATGAAAAACTACAGTTATTTTGTAAAAAATTAAAACTAAAATCCCGTTCTATTTTAATTCCACTTCATTTCGATTTCTAGAACATGCCCGATATACTGCATCTATTAAAAACCATTTTAACTACTTCTACTTTCCCGCAAGCTTGGAAGATTGCCCGTGTTACTCCAATTCCAAAAACACGAGCAGTACATGAACCCAGAGATCTTAGACCAATTTCTATCCTTCCGGCTTTGCCTAAGTTCTTGAGCATATAATGGAACAGCAAATGTTGGATTCTACTTTTTTGAATATTAGTAACAACCAATATGCATTTCGCAATGGCTATAGTTCTACGCTGAGGATTCTTGATCTTACTGAACATATCCGTCAAAATATTAAGAAGAATAATCTTAGTGTCCTTATTTCTCTTGATCCTGCTAATGCTTTTGGTTCTATTTATCATTCTATGATGATGAGGAAACTCAGGGATGAATATAATTTCTCTAAATCTGCCTGTAAACTAATTTTTTCCTATTTGGCTGGTAGATCCCAATATGTAAAACATAATGGTGCTACTTCTGCTTTGCGTACTTTAACTACGGGTATACCTCAGGGTTCCGTTTTAGGGCCACTACTTTTTACGTTATATATTAATAGCTTATCTGATTTTGTTACTACATCGTTATGCAAACCATTCATTTTTGCCGATGATGTCTTCTTACTCTTCAAAAGCTGAGTTGACTTTAGTGATGTTTTATAGAATAATATAAATTTTTGCTGAGATCGGGTACGTGAATTGACTTCTTTCAATTCGTTATCTATTAATCCTAGTAAGTCTAAAGCAATGATGTTTGGACCAACCAGTCGAGTTTATCCTGACATTAATATGGTTTTGAGCAACACTCATATATCTTTGGTTGACCATATTAAGTGTCTAGGTGTGTATTTGGATAGCAAACTTTCTTTTGATCCCCATATTAATATAGTTTATGGTATATTGCGTAAAATTAATTCTCATTCCTTCTTCCTATGTTAATGCAATTGTAAAATAAAGGGAATTTTATGAAAAATATTTTACAAATATTTCTCTATTTAACAGAATTTTATAAAAAAAAAAAATATAAAAACATACATTAAAAGTGTATTAAAAACAACTATCAAATTCTTGCGTCTTACGTTTTCGATTTCCATCACACCCCTGTATAATTATAGATTAATGAATATTATATATACATATGTAGCTTAAGCATTTATTGCACGTTATAAAGATTTTTGTCCTAAAAGGCTTAATATTACGTAAATAAATGAATAAATAAATAAAAAATAAACAGATAACTGACCTACATGTTCCCAATCTCCTGCTGCGTAGCCAGGTCTTTCCTATTACATATCCCGTCATATTTTCGACCCCGTAGCCCAAAACATCTCCCAATTCGAACAGAAATTTACTACCCAGCCACCTCAGCTTGCTTTTTGTAGCCTGGGACAGTGAAACAGAAATTGCTCAACTGTCTCCAACTCCTCTGGGCAAAAAGTGTAAAATGTTTGGCGCCTTATCAGAAGAAATATACTGATTTTGACAATGCATGTTTTTGGAAAATTGGAAGAGGACATGCATTGATACAATTAGTATATTCCTGATATATAAGGCGTATTCTTAAATCATATTATAGCCCTTAAGTTTAAGTTTTTATACAAACTTTGATGTTTTTTAGCCCATTTTTTTAATATTTTGCTCATAACTTGGCAATTTTTAAACCGATTTGACAGGTTTATATACCAACGTGTTTAAAAAGAAATTTACCAGTTACTTGGGTTTAAAACTTGGACTCGGAAAGAACTATAGTTCGTGAAAATGGGTATTTTTCTAAAAAAAATTTATTTTGCCGAAAATTTAAGAAAATATGTTCGAGTAGGGATTTCCGATATTTTGATATATAAGACCTATCCATATTTCATATGACAGCCCTAAAATTTAAGTTTTTATTAAATTATTGATGTTTTCTGTACGGGAGTTACCACTCCCACTCCTCTAATCCCGCGATTCTGTGTATTGATAACCGAGATGTTTGTACATACCCAATAATCACTAAAAAATAAAATTTCAAGTGCTTAAAATTTAACTGGAAATAAAGTTGAGTCTAAACGTATTTTTAAATGCTATTCAAGTTTCAAAATATTTTACTAATATTCACTTGATTTCAAATTCCAATTTTTCTGGAGAATGCTATTGAAATAAAGTTTAACAAAAGTATATATAAACCCTTGAAGCTTGAAATTCGAACTTAAAAACCAATTGTTTTGCACTTGATTTCTAGCAAACTTGCTTATTGGGTAATTTGGAAACTTTAGTTTTTTTCGTTCTCAAGATTTACAGAAATTTATAATGTCCCGCCCTCTTCTTCAATTCCTCCCATTTTTTAGAGGTTATGTATTGTTAAGAAGCATCTTGGTTCTACCTTATTTGGAAACTTTGGCTCTTGCAGTTCTCCAGACATCCTATATATAAAATAAATAAACAAAACCAACAACAACAAGGTATTTCTGAGTAAAATTAGGGTCAGTCGTGGATTTTTGCTCATATATCAGAAATTTTTGGATCGATTAGGATGAATTTTAATGCAAACAATTCTGGACTATATGTGACATAAGGAAATAACCTAGTCCCCACCAAATCTGTGGTCTTCATAAAACCCATTTCAACAGACACACTCCCCATAACGACCCAGAACATATGTATATAGTATATGTATGTACTTTATAGCGTCTACTATTAATATTGCAGAAATTACAAAGGGATGCGTATAAATATCAAACACAACTTCGAAAAATAACAACACGTTAGGCAATCACGGGGTTTTCAGAAAAATCTGAAATGTGTTTTTCAAGCCGTTAGTGATTTGAAAACGCTGCGTTTTCCAGAACATGGGTGAATATTTATTTATTTATTTATCATATTGTTATCCTGTACAACAAGACATTAAGTCTTATAATTACAGTACAGGATTAGAAAAGGTTAATGGAAATTTGCAAAACTATTGTTTACTTTAATTTTAATCTTGCAACACTATTTTAACTCTGGAAAAAATGTATAATAAGTAAGGCTAATGTCATTTATATTTTCTAACGAAAGTCAATTGTCAAGAAGCGTCTTGGCGCCTTCGCCATTCATTTTCTTTTGTTAAAAATTTAATTGCGAGGTGGCCTAGACGTGATGCTGAAAGCCAAGGAGATTTCTTTTTTATCCAGTAATTTTCATACCAAAAAGTATGTAAAAATTAGTTAAATCTACTATGTATATTTGAAAATATTTTATAATTGTTTTTAAAGGAATTTTAATATACATAAATACAATTGCATGATACATCAAGTCTTTATTGAGCCTTTGTATTTTATTCAAAATCCCGTGGAAATTGCTGGCTCGGCTGATAGCCTTCTCAACAACTATATTTAACAAAATTTTAACAAAAATTTAAAATTACATACATATTTGATATAACATAAAAAAGAATATATAAATAGTAGAAATAGAAAAAAATTAAAGAACACAATGATATATATTTGTATATGGGGGATTTCATGTCAAGTGACCCAATTTTGAAATCGATGTCTTCCGATTTGGATGAAATTTTCACCAAGGTTAGTCCTATTAGATAGTAGTTTAGACACAAATTTTCAACAAGATCGGTCTAAAAAATGCTGAGGTAGTGGGGGTCAAAGTTTGACATTTTGGCCATACAGGTGTTCTTTCTTATCCATGTAACTTATTACCTATTGGTGTTAGCAAAATCTGTCCCAAGTAGCATCGATAGCTATTTGATCCATCTTTTGAAAAAAATTTTTTTTGTTTTTTTAAAAAATTTTTTTAAATTTAAAACTTTTTTTTTATTTTTTTTTTTTTTGTTCAAAAGAAAGCTTATATCTTTTCCTTTAAGGTAGTTTTTGTCCTTTTTTGGAATGCGAGCGGCTTATGTATAAAAAAAAAATAATTTCTAACTCTAGAAAAGGGTTTTTCAATTTTTAGTAGTGTTCTTTCTCATCCATGTAACTTATTACCTATTGGTGTTAGCAAAATTTGTCCCAAGTAGCTTCGATAGCTATTTGATCAATATTTTGAAAATTTTTTATTTTGTTTTTTTAAAAAATTTTTTTAAACTTTTTTTTTTAAATTTAAAATTTTTTTCTTATATTTTTTTTTACCCGGAATGTTTTTTTTTTTTTTTTGCTCAAAAGAAAGCTTATGTCTTTTCCTTTAAGGTAGTTTTGGTCGCTTTTTGGGATGAGAGTGGCTTATGTATAAAAAAATATAATTTCTAACTCTAGACGAGGGTTTTTCAATTTTTAGCATATGCACTATTTTGAATTTTTTGCTATTTGTGTTTAAGTGTTTCTAAAGCCTTAAAAATAAAACGTATGCAAATAAACTAGACAAATTAAACTTTCCGACGGTATGTTACAAACCCAACTATTATTTTATACCTTCGATACTGAAATGCCCACAATATGTTAATCCCAGGAATAATAAAATCACCAAGCAACTATATTTACAGTAGTTATTTAGTCTGCTTTCACACGTTTCATCCTTTGATGCTCAACTCCTATGTTTTTAGGTGAGGGAAGAAAGAAGAAAGGGGGTTAGTACGGAGATGCCTGTACTCGGTCAGTACGCTTTGTGTTTTTATTCGTTGGTATATGCACAACGATGGCTGCGTGTAATTTTTTCTTTTCTTTTTCTCTTTGATTTGCTGTTATTAAAATTATTGTTGTTTTGAAGCGTAAAAAGTTGAAACCCGTTGCTGCGTGTGATTATATTGGCATCTTTAAAAGGGAATTGAAAAGAAGTTGAGCATCAAAAGACGAAACGTGTAAATTCAGACTTACTACATGAAAGATGAAAAACTGGAACACAAAAGTATGGCAATCATATCCGACGATTTAAAACATGATACCGTTTCAGTTTTTACAGTAGAGAAGGTATACTACATTTCGGACGGAGCTCGTCAACATTTTAAAAACAAAAGTAGCTTCGCAAATCGTTTAGCTCATGAAAAAGATTTTGGAATGCCAGCTGAGTGGCATTTTCATCCCACTGCTCGTGGTAAAGGAGCATGTGATGGTGTTGGGGCAAACCTCAAAAGAAATGCAGCGAAGTATAGTCTCCAGTGCTCTCATCAAGATCGCATCTTAGATGCGACTGCTTTATTCCATTGGGCAAAGAATTATTGTAAAGAAACTGAAATAGTTTTTAGTAGCAAAGAGGATCATGCGGAAACATTGAAAACACTGAAGAGCAGATTCGATGCTGCTGGAACAATCGATGGCAGTCTCAATACTATGCTTTTATACCGCTTGACGATGGAAGACTCAAGTTGAAAAAGTTTTCTGTCTCTACTCAATGCGATTTCTTTTCAAAACCAGCCGCGAAATCAACAGCTAAACGAAGTAACGACAACAAAGGATCGGCAAAAAAACAGAAAATAAGGGCGATACATAGGGAGGGTGAAAGACTGGGTATTTGAAAATTTGCAAACTTAAACACTTCATCAGCTACAACAAATTAAATGTAAAAAAAATTAGGATATAAAAGGATCTAATGTGATTAAGATAAAATTTTATTTAATTATTTATCTTTTTATTATTATTATTAGAAATTATTATTATTATTATAATTATATATTAATTTAATTATTATTACAAATTAATAAAAAGAATTTCATTTGTCAACATTTCTACAGAAGAAAAGTGATTTTATTCCTGGGATTAACATATTGTGGGCATTACAGTATCGAAGGTATTACATAATAGTTGGGTTTGTAACATACAGTCGGAAAGGTTAATTTGTCTAGTTTCTTTGCATACGTTTTATTTTTAAGGCTTTAGATACACTTGAACACAAATAGGAAAAAATTCAAAATAGTGCATATGCTAAAAATTGAAAAACCCTCATCTAGAGTTAGAAATTATTTTTTTTTTATACATAAGCCACTCGCATCCCAAAAAGCGACCAAAACTACCTCAAAGGAAAAGACATAAGCTTTCTTTTGAGCAAAAAAAAAAAAAAAAACATTCCCGCTAAAAAAAAATAAAAAAAAATTTTAAATTTAAAAAAAAAATTTTAAATTTAAAAAAAAATTTTTAAAAATTTTTTAAAAAACAAAAAAATTTTTTTTCAAAAGATTGATCAAATAGCTATCGATGCTACTTGGGACAAATTTTGCTAACACCAATAGGTAATAAGTTACATGGACAAGAAAGAACACCTGTATGGCCAAAATGTCAAACTTTGACCCCCACTACCTCAGCATTTTTTAGACCGATCTTGTTGAAAATTTGTGTCTAAACTACTATCCAATAGGACTAACCTTAGTGCAAATTTCATCCAAATCGGAAGACATCGATTTCAAAATTGGGTCACTTGACATGAAATCCCCCATATGTAGATATATTTTTTAATGAAACAAGTTATATAAAGCCCTTTTAAAATGCATCAGATTACTAGTAAATTGAATACTTGGGGGTAATAAGTTCCAAAGACGAATTGAGTGGGTATAAAATTGCCACGATGACTGTAATGTTCGGTATCTGACATGCATCAAATCATTAGATCTTTGTGAACGGGTAAACGAGAGTCTCCTATAGAGATACAAAGGTATACGTTTATTAATAATTTTGTGCAACAGAGTCAATGTTCTTATTTTCAATAAGTTGATAAAAGTTACTCCATATAAGTCACTTGCATATGGTGTGATATGATCAAATCTCCTTAAGCCATACACATATCTAATCACTGCATTATAACTAAGTTACAATTTTCTCAAGCTGCTTCAATCACAACTTCCAAAAAATTTACATCCGTATAACAAGGTTGGTATTAAATATGTTTTTGCAAGAACTAAACGAATTCTTAAAGGTATAAATTTTTGTGTTCTCCATAGTTCGCAAAAGAGCATACGTTCTTCAAGAAGCTATATTAATTTGGTCATTCCATGTAAGAGTATTGTTAAATATTATGCCAAGATTTTTTGCCGTCGTAACAACCTCAATTCTTTGACCGTTTAATGCGACTTCAGGTAAAAAAATTAGTTCTTGACGATTTACTTTTAAAAAAACTTTGACTTGCACGGGTTAATGCAGAGACCTTTTGCAGTTGCCCAAGAGTGTACACGTGTAAGATCAAAATTAAACTTACTTACATAATCATCAGTATATTTCTCAGGAGAGCTTATGTATATTTATACATTGTCAGCATAGATATGAATGTTGCAATATAGTAATTGGTTTTCTAAGTCATTTATATACATAGTGAAAACTAATGGTCCAAGTATGGAACCTTGTGGAACACCTTTTGTTACATTTAGTGATTGAGATCTAATGTTATTGGCAAACACTGACTGTCTTCTATCAGTGAGGTACGAAGTAATTAGACGTACAGAAGATATAGAGAAATTGAACATTTTATTAAGTTTTTTGCAGAGTATACCATGATCGACCATATCGAAGGCTTTTGAATGATCCAAAAGAACAAGCAGCGAATCATGTCAATACTTTTACGTATTTCCTCAGAAACATCAATAAGTGCACAAACACAACTATGTCCAGGTCGAAAACCAGATTGCCTTTCAGTTATTAAGTTATTAATATTAATATGTTTGTAAATTTGCTTTTATACCAGTTTTTCAAAAACTTTAGATAGGTATGGAAGAATTGCAATCGGACGAAAATCACAATTAGATTTAGGTATAGGTATTATTTTAACATACTTCCAGTTTTCAGGGAATGTGCTCTTTGTTATTATATTATTAAATATATAAGTTATATATGGAATTATCACGGGCAGGATCAGTTTCAGAAACTTTGGCTGAATATTGTCAAAACCAACTGCATTGGATTTGATATTAAGACATTCTGTTCACACATCGAATTCACTAACACAATCGAAACTAAATTCACATGAAGGTGAAATAATAATGCACAGGTACGGATGGAAACATGACGAACATATCATTTTAGACTTCAACGTCAACTCCTGATTCTACTGGTGGTGTAGATTTGCCAATACCAATTTTACGTATATTCTTCCACGTTTTTTTGAATCTAGGGAAGAATTGAAGACATAAAGGAAAAAAGTAGTCTTGGCGCTTTTTATTTTGCGATTTACCAGCCTTCTTGCATTACAGTATTCTTCATGTAAATTACTTGTTTTAAAACGCTTCCAAGTGGCAAACAATTTATCTCTTTCGAGGATAGCACTTTTTATTTCCGCATTAAACCATGGTTTCTTTCTGTTCGATGTCGATACCGTTTTTAGGGGCACAGTTGCTTTTAAAACACGATCAAGGTTTCTTTCCAAGAATTCTAGTTGATTTTCAACTTAAAGTCAAAAGCCAGAAACATTAAATCATGTTTTGAGAAACACGGTATTGTGCGCTGATCATACAGTAAGACTTTATCCACACTGCTGACAAAAATAACGTCTAGTAGTGAATTTGATGTGGTGTGGTAATACGTAGGTACTGCGGTATTCGTCGGATAAAGACCAATAGCTCTCATATCGTCAACCAAATGCTTTCAGAGAGCAAATTTGAGTCGAAATCACCACAGATGATTACATTATCACATCTCAGTGCAATATCCTCAATAGTTTTTAAGAAGTGTTGGGTATCAATTCGACCATTAGGTCTGTAAACGCTACCAACTAAGACCTAAACTAAATTACTAAATTTAAGAAATCGTTAAAAAATATTTGGATACATATCGAGCCCTATTTGCGATTATATCGGGTTTTTATTATTTTTTTTCTTAAGCTGTGCAATGCTTTTTTGGATTTAGATAGACTTTATCTCCGCAACGGTCGTTAAAGACAACAACAACTACAATAAGGCTGATTATCTGTGAAAAATACATACATTTATCTCTTGTTTCCTGTCTTTATGCTTTAAAATTTTTAATAGTTTGTAAATTGAAGTCAGCATGGGCGACTGATAAGAGTCTGAGAGTCAATTCGGAGTTAGTTCTTTTTACTAGGAGATATAACGTGGAGGATTTTTTGCTGCCTACAAGGGGAGAAGAGCTTAGGCTATCTGATAGTGCTAAGTATCTAGGAGTTTTTCTGGTCATTACGCTGTCCTGTAGGAGAAATACTCAGGAGCGCCTTAGGATGGGTCTCATTGCCTGCTTTGCCTACAGATCATCGATGGGTAGGAGCTGGGGACTCTGACCGTCAGTAATCGGGTGGATGTACACATCGATTCTTACGTATGGATGTTTTCTTTGGTGTAGGCATTGAGGCTGGCAAGTCGAAGGAACCTTCTGTCTAAGGGTCAGAGATATGCTTCGCTTGGCATGACAGGGGCCATAGAAGTAAAGATGTTATTCGAGATGTTTTTAAAAAGAGAACAATTCGATTTAAATTTTATTCCTATCTTTAAATAAATTAGGTAAAAACAAGTACTAAAATTATGTTTATCTATTTTACCCTTTAAAAAGGACTTAAACACGCGTCAGCTTATTTTTTGACAGCAGTGTTAATTTCGGAGATATTCATATTTGTCGTAGTTGGCAAATTTAAATTACGCCTGCGACTTTTAGGTCAAAGATTTAAGAGAACGTGAACTTAAATCCTTTTATGTATTACCAAACAGTCACAGAGTGATTATAGATTTTTAGCAATTTTTACCCTTTTAGCGATCGAATTTAGTGGATCTGCTTATCAAAATTTCAAGTTACTAGCTTTAGCCGTTTGGGCTTTGCGTTTGATAAGTCAATGAAAAAGTCAGGCCTTGTATTTTTATAAATAACAATATAATATAATTAAAATTTAGAAAATCAAAAAAGCTTGGATTTATTTAAAACATAAATTTTAAAGTAAAGCGTTTCCCACTACCACATTTAATAAAAACCATTATAAGGCTCAACACTAACATTTTATTTTATTTTATTTTATATTATATTTATTACATTTAAATTAGTTTAAAAGTAGAATCATTTTTTATTTTGCTACAATGTTTATTGCGTTACGTTTAAATTTGTTTACAAATCAATAAGGTTCAAAATAATGATTTGATTTTAAATTACACTTTAATAAACTTACATTACCTTGAAAATGCTTTTTGAGTTTAAATTATTATTTTACATTTGTTCCAAATATTAATTTAAATTTATCACAATTTTCTTAGGTCAAAATGTTGTTGCACTTTAAAAATATAAAAAGAATTGTTTGACTAACTGTATGTTTTCAAGAATCCTGCTTTATAATCGTGATTGTTCTCTAAATCGAAGTGAAGTGGATTTAAAATCGAACAATTTTGAAAACGAGCATGTAAAAAAAGTTCATAAAAATATTCCTTTATGTATACTTCATTGTTACTCAAAGACCAATTATCTTTAAAAGAACAACTCTTAAAAAAGGAAAAACTGCAGTAATTTTGTTAATAATTAAAATCAAAATATCGTTCGATTTCAATTCCACTTCATTTCGATTTCTAGAACATGCCCGAATATTTTTATAAAAAAAATATATAAAAGCTATTAAAATGTAAAGGAATTATATACTTTTCTACAAAAAGTAATTATGTATGTATTTGGAAATTTATTTTTAAGAATTTTATGTTTTGGGTTTTATTTTAAGCAACTTACGTACTTAAATTTAAATTATTACCGCAAGCTAATAGCGTCGGGCTAGGTGCTGTTGTTCGCGTTGTTGGGGTAGTTATTAAAGTGCTAGTAGAGGCAACGTTTGATTTAACGATATTTAAAAATGATTGTGTTGGTGTTGCTGAAAGAGCTGTTATACCACTAGCACTTGGTGTTGATTGGGCGTTTAAAGCATTATTAGAAAGTTTAGAGGCTTGATTTCGTAGACGAGGGCTGTGATGATATAATGTGCCAACTGAGGAACTTTGTTGTCTTCTGCGTTTTTTAAGGAAAATAAATGAAGAATTTAACATTTGTTGTTGCATTTGAAGAGAAGCAGTTGCTGTTGTTTCACTAGGCTTTAGAGTGGACACAGTTAGTGGTTTATTATTATCATTAATATACTGTAACTGTTCTTTGTCTAACCAGGGTAACTGAAATCCTTTACGACAATCTCCTTTTGCGCCATTGCTGTTAAAAGAAGTTTGTAGTTTAGGAATCATCTCGCCAAATGCCTGTACCGGTAGATCGTGAATAAAGCATATCGTTTGCAGGCTTTCTGTAGTGGGGTAAAAAGTTTGGGAACTTGGAGTGTCTGGCGTGGGTTGTATTTCATCTTTGCAGTGTCGCCTTTTTAAGCGTTCTATGCGCCTCTGCTCTCTGATTTGTTGTACATCCCACTTTTTACGTCTCTTTTCATCAACTTCCAATTTTGCATGTCTCTTTAAAAATATTTCATTTGAAAGGTCTTCAGTACCTTCAATGCAATATGAAGGAGTTAATTCATGTTCGGTCCATTTGGGTATTTCTAATTTTGGATTATCGGCTTGCAAGAGTTTGGCTTCGGCTTTGAAAAATTCATTATCATAATCACAACTGAAAGCTTCGTCTTCCCACTCTCTAGTGCTGTAGAGTTGGGGTGTAGATATATATGGGCATCTTCGGATCTTATGTCGATGATGATGTGATTGCTGTGAACAGTTTTCGTGAGATCGTTTCTTATCAATTGCATTGGGGGAGGGTTTCAAACGTGAAGAAGGGGTTGAATTTGGGCGCTAGAATTTCATAAAAAATATTTTTTGTTTAAAAATTATTTAGGTAAAAATAAAAAATAAAAAAATTGAAAACCGCAACATACTAAATATTGTCCACATATCGCCTATTTACTTCAATAGTGTCCTAATTCAAAAATTAGTATTTGTTATTAGAACCATAGGATCAAAGTTAATACAATTTAAAAAATATCGTTTAAACGCAAAATGGTTTATTCTGAAAAAACTACAATCTTAGCCTTACGGAGACCATTGTAAAACTGATATCTGTCATTGTTATGGTCAAAAAAGACGCGTAATGACAATATTTTGTTAAACTGATATTAAATCATACTCTTAAATTTTTTTATTACTAACTCAATCACAAAAATGTGAGTTTGATGACACAGTTTAATGTGTGGCCATGTCTCTTTAGGAATTTTTTATTACTAATGTTTTCAGAAAACATACAACAATTAGGGTATGCGTAAAGTATGCTATCATTAGTTAAAAAAATTTGTTGTTGTGTTTCAAACAAAAAAAGTCTTAAAATAATAAGACTTTTTAAGCTGTGTTTATTGTTTCGTCATAACTAAACAGTTCTATTTTTGTCATAATTACTTGAGTCAGCCATTACAACGTTCAGTAACTATGCAATTTTCGCACAAACCGGCTTGTTTTTCGCTTTTTCGTTATAACATGAAATAGGTATTTACAATTATGTTTTTTATCAGCTGACTCAAATTTGAAATAGCATACTTAATTATAAGAGGTTGCTCATAGCTGTAATATTTATTCGTGTTATTATTTTAAGGCATACTCTTGTGAATCCCCCAAATAACGTAATATTGTTAAACTTTGGTTAAAATTAAATACAAAATAAAGTTATCACATAAAAACTTTATATTTATGTGATTAAATTTAAAATGTATAAATTAACGTTTTCTCTTAATAGCATAAAAATTTCACCATTCACATACCAAAAAGTTTTTTTAATAACATTAACTTTAAAATTATATTTGCTTACCCTTTCAACTTCGGCCGTTGAATCGCAGCTAACTGATTCATCTGTGTTATAATCTGGAGCATGCCAACGCATAATTGTCATCTGTTTCCCACGACTGGGTGTGGGAGGCTGTTTACTTAAATGTGTTATTGTTGTTGAGGTTGCTGAAGGCGTTACTGCCTTAAAGGCCGTTTGTCCATCATTTGTTGTTGTCGAAGCTGGAGATACACTAGGTTTTGCTCCTCTTGGTATTGTTAAAGATTGTTTAGCTGCTTGGCGTAGCCTCAAACGTTTACTTTGTACGGCTAAAACTTCATTGCTATCTTCAGTTGTGTTGCCGGTGTCATACATATCGTCAATAGCAATAGTTTGGATATTAGTTTTTTCATGAACTGATTCCTGAGAATGATCCACAACTTCTTCCACGGCATCATTAATTTGTCCGGCGTCTTCCACCTCCTGTTCAAGATTTTCATCATGATGACTTTCCTCCGCATCTGCATCTTCTTCATCTTCTACGCCCTCATCATCATCATCTTCGCAAGCCACTTCCTCTTCTTCGCCATCATCGTGTTCGTCTTCATCTTCACCCTCTTCATCTTCCACATCTTCATCATTTTCGGTATCTGTTGTTTGACTTTGCGGACTTTGGTTACGTTTTCCTCTGCCTGAAG
The DNA here is from genome assembly GCA_963931875.1 of Pollenia griseotomentosa. Taxonomy (NCBI): domain Eukaryota; kingdom Metazoa; phylum Arthropoda; class Insecta; order Diptera; family Polleniidae; genus Pollenia; species Pollenia griseotomentosa. Next base: position 16,989,608 of record OZ007561.1, read on the forward strand.
ACACATTTACTCTTTGAAGCACTATTTTACTTATTAACTTCCCATTACATTCTCCAATTATATTAGATTTTGTCGTTCCCGAAGTGGATACAATTTTGGCGCAATTTGTGCTTACTAGACCCAATGACGTTAGCGGCAAACTTTGGTTTGTTTTGCATTGAATTTTTGCCAAAGGCGGTGGGGGTAGTGTTGATATTTCTCCAGATCTTTTGATTTGCTGCTGTAATTGTTTTTGTAATTCCTTTACTTGGTTATCCAAGAGAACATTGCGGGTCCGTAATGTTTCAATTTCTTCATTGCGTTGTATAAGAAGCTTCTCCTTCGCCATTAATTGATCACTTTGTTCTTGTATCAAGTCCAAATGTAGTATTAACATGGCCTTTAATTGTTTGTTTTCTTTAAGTAAAGCCAAAACATCCGCATTTGGTGTAGCAGCTGCCCCACCGCTTCCAATGCTACCGGGAGTTGTAACTATGTTGTATGAATTCTTCGTTTGGTTTGTATGACAATAAACATGATCCATGTATTTACTGTTTGCTGTATTGTTGTTGTTTGTGTTATTCGGCGTTTTATTGCATTTATTTTCCATTTTTGTTTATTTTAACTATTTTTTTGCATGAAAAATTCAATTAGTTTTTTGCAACTTTTGTTGTTATTCTTCAAATTTATTCTCCTGTTTGCTTTACAATTTTCTTTTTTTTAAAACTTTTTATTCACCTTTAGCTTGCTATTTCTTATAAATGCGCATATTTCCACCATTGTGCATTATCGCGAATGATAATTTTTTTTAATTTAACACCGCATGTGCAAGTTCATTTTTGTATTTTGTTATAAGTGTTCGCGAATAAATTTTCAAAAATATTGCTTTAAAATTTATAACAATAATTATTACTTTTACTTTAAAATACAATAATAGATTTCAATGAAAAATTGGCACAACACAAACTTCTCTTTTATTTCACCACTGCTTTATTGGTTGTAAAATAATGTATCAATGTTTTACTAATATTTTGATAATTATGGTTTAGTATAACGTCAACGATTAATTTTACACAGAAAAAAAATTCAGAGGTAAAATTAATAACAATCCCCATCCAATATATTGTTAACGCCCGTTTTCACCACCTTTGATTAAAAAATAATCATAATTTTAACCGAAAGTTTGGCCAAATTGTATTACACAATATATGATTAACTCTTAACTGACATAATTTAACCAAAAAGTGTGTGTTAAATTTAACCGAAGAAAATTTGGCGGTTAGCACACTAATCGGAAAATAAAACAAATAAAATGGATAGAAATATGAACCAACATTTACATTTTTGTAATATTTTTTATTTTAAAAGTTCATATCGCAAAAATAGAAATGTTCCTGACCACCGGAATCACTTCAAATTATCTGATGAAGAATTCAGACAGAGATATAGATTATCAAAGTCTGCAATACGTTTTATTTGCAGTCTTGTTTACAACAATATAAAGTCTGCAACAGATAGGTAAGATATTTCGAAAAATATTTAAAATTATTAATTAAAATTGAATTTAGAAATAATGCCTTATCGCCAATACAAATGGTACTATTGACCTTAAGGTTTTACGCCACCGGTAGCTTTATGATGGTTATTGGGGATTATTGCGGCGTATCAATCGCAACAGCAAGCCGCGTTGTAAAGAAAGTCTCTAGGGCTATCGCACTTCAATCATTAAAATTTATAAAAATGCCGCATTCTTCAGAGGACATGAAAAATACCGCTACTTATTTTCATAAAATTGCGGCATTTCCTAAAGTAATAGGAGCTATAGATTGTACTCACATAAAAATACAATCTCCAGGTGGATTAGATGCAGAAATTTTTCGGTGTCGCAAGCGTTATTTTTCATTTAATGTTCACGTGAGTTATTTTGAAAGATTTCGTTTAATTTCTTTAACAATTGTTTTTTTATGGCTAAGGCTATCTGCAATTCAAATCTGGAAATAACAGATCTAGTAACAAGATGGCCTGGATCGGCACATGACAGCTATATCTTTAGCAATAGCCGCATTAGATCCAGATTTGAAAACGACGAATTTGGGTCATACTTTCTTTTGGGGGATGGTGGCTATGGGGTGAAATCATATTTGATGACACCACTAGCTAATCCAAAGACTGAAGCTGAAAAACTGTATAACGAGTCACAAATCAGGACACGAAATGTTATAGAGCGTTGTTTTGGAGTCATGAAACGTCGTTTTCCCGTACTGTCCTTAGGAATGAGAATATCACTTGACACAACAATGGCAGTAATAGTATCGTGTACGGTTCTACACAACTTATGCAGACAGCTAAAAGACGAAAGAGATTTTGATGACCCTGTTTCTTCAAATCATGAACAGGAATTTGATGCAGAAGGGCCTTCGGCAGAAACATTCTTTTTTTATTTTAATTTGTTACGAATTAGCTAAATTTTGAATAAATTATTTTCACAGAATTAGGAAGAATTAATTTCAATTCGTTTTACAATTCAAATGAATTTGTAGAATCAGTTGCAATTCGTTTTCAATTCAATTCATTTGAATTGATTTTAAATTCATTCAAATGAATTAGAAAAAAGAATTAGCAATTCAAATGAATAAAATCAAAAATGAGTTGCAATCAATCAAATTCAAAAGCATATCTAGGGGGAATTACTAAAATTTACTATTTTTATTGCAGTTGGAAGGAAGTTTTTAATTCAAAAAGTAAACAAATTTTCCAATTGTAGTAAAAGTAGTAAGAATTTCGAGTAAACCAGCACAGCTTTGACAGCAAAAAATGTTGTTGAGTTTCAAAGTTGCTAAAAATTTACTCCACTTCTACAAATTCATTTGAATTAGAAACAAATTCATTTGAATTGACTCAAATTTCATTCAATTCATTTTGTGTGTTAAAAGAATTAATTCAAAATTTGCTAATTCAACGCATGAATGATTCGCGAATTAATTAAAAAAATTAATGATTCATTTACAGCAATGGTACATACATACATATTGATGTCTGAGACCACAATAATTATTCTTTTTTTATAAAAGTCGGATGATAACAGTCATTATTTGATTTTTATTTTTTCCAGCCAGAATGAAAGTTATTTTTTGATTTTTTTTCCAACAAAAATAACAGTTATGTGCTGTTTTCAGAACACAAGTAATTGAACGTGTAGTAAAATTTATATTTACTCGAAAAAATAAAAATCCAAAAGAATTAGTATTTTCTGTCCCTGATTGATACAAATAAAATGAAATGCCGCATATTTTATAAACATACATAAATTTGTTTTTTATTTTTTAATATATTAAATATTTCATACATACGTATGTATATTATTGATAAACTTAAAAAAATATTCAGTCATATTTAAGGCAGTTACACACTTTAATACAAGTCCTAAGTAAATATTTTGAGCAAAATTAAACCCTTACACGATAAGTTGTCATTGTTTTTAAAAGTTTTCAAACAATAAGTAGATCAAGAAAGCATTTCCGTCAAAATATTTAAGACTTGCATTATAGTGTGAAACGGCCTTCAGTATTATTACAAAAATTGCGGTAGAATGAAAACGTTACAAATAATTCAGTCTTATTCAGGTAAGTGATGAAAAACGATAGTTTTTAGCAGGTGTAATGAATTTCATATTATCGTATTTATCTTTAAGGTTTTTAACCGATCGGATATTGTTGCACTGCGATCCAAATTGTGATGCGATTGTTTCCCAAACATCATTTTTTTGCTGCCAACTAACAGCGTTTGTGGTTTTATTCTCCACGATGCGTGAGTGTTGCTCAATCAGCGACATTAACACATCTTCCTCTTGGGATGTAAAGTTTGAAGACCTACAAAATGGTTTAATACTTGATATTATTTTTTGCAATGAGATCTTACCTTTGTCGCTTTCCTTTGTTAACATCCAAACAAGAATCCTTATTTTCGCTGCAAAATATTTCATCGTCTGAGAACATGCTGAATACATAAAAAAAAACAATTTTTAATTCACATTAATATATTTTACATGTACATTTATATTTACCTTGACTTTTAAATTATTATATTTATAAATTTTTATTTTATTTATTAAATTTTATTTAAATTAAAACACACACAAAATTTTGTTCACTTTTAAAAGCCGCCTTTTAATATTTATTTTTTATGTAAACAAACCGATAGCATTGCCACATTTTTATTAAATTCTTTCGTTAAATAACCGAAAGATGATGAAACGAAAATCAGTAACCGTTGATTAAAAAGTACCCGTTAGCCAAACCAGCAATTAGTTAATTTTTTTTTAACAAACATTTAATCATAGATCGTGAAAGCGGGCGTAAATGTGTTAAAGTTCACATCTACTATACAATATTATTGAATACTTTATTACTGGTGATATTGCCGTTTTGCTCCACAACATTCAATAAGTTGCCCATTATATGAAAATATTATATGGCGCAATTTCTCGTTCAATATCAGTGTGACCAGAACTTAAGTCGCAATTTACACTATGGACATTTCTTGCCGGACAGAAAAAGTTTGTTGGTAAGGGGGCGACGCTGTATGCTTGACACTCTTTACTTCTTGCCTCTCTCGCCAACAAACTTTTTCTGTCCGGCAAGAAATGTCCAGAGTGTAAATTGCGACTAAGCTTCGTATGGCCTGATCTTAAGCGGCTCATACACTTGCAATAAAATTGTTCTATTTTACGTATTGTACAATTAAATCGCCAATGTGTATATGATATTCGAAGGTGGCACAATATATTGGCAACAATCAAAATGCTTTTGATTTTTATTGCACAACGAAAAGAGAGTGTTGGCAACATTGTACAATGGTGTTTATGTTATTCCTATAGGTTATGTTCACCTTTTTATTGAATGAATGAAACCATTGTGCGACTTATTGCATAATGAAGGACAACATGGAATTCTGACAATGACACCATTGTCAGAAAAATGACAACATTGTAAGATCTGACCATCGTAATTACTTAGTCTGGGATCACACTATGAAAGTTTTCTTTCAGAAAGTCTGAGTTTATGGGTGAGAGAGGAGAGAAAAAAGCAGGTTCTCTTCCCCTCTCACCAATGAACTCAGACTTTCTGAAAGAAAACTTTCATAGTGTGAACCCAGACTTACGAAAATCAGGAGATATGTTAAAAAACACAAAATTTTTTTGAGTGGCTACACAGCACCAATGTATATTTATATAATGCTGGGTACACACAGTGCAATCTACATGCAATCTCAAAATATCAATACGTTTTGATGTTGATGCAATCTGGAATGAATGAAAATGAATTTAATTTGCTAGATTGCGTAAATGCATTGCATAGTGTGTACCCAGCAGAAATATATCTTGCACAGCACGGTGCAAGTTCATGTTTAAAATGTCAATGAATGTTTATCACAGAGTTTATTTAAATAAATAATGAATTTAAATTAAAAAAAAAATAAAATATTATTATTTATGTTACACATTTTAGAATTACGTTTAAAAGCAAGTTGAAAATAAATGCATTTTTCAATTTGAAAATAATTTCCTCTTTTTGTTGAGAATGCTATGATTTTTTAATCATTATCAAAAGTTTGGCGTTTGAGAAAACGTTTGATTTCAAATAATTTTCAATTTGAAATCAAACACGAATAAACAAAATTTTGATACCCAGCAATGATAAAGCTAAAAAAATATCAGCAGGGCTTTAAAGACCACCTGTAATGAACTCGCATTGGCAAATTTGCTTGCCAGTTGAGCTGCAAGTACGAAAAATGTGATGATCGAGGTCTATCTAATATGTCTGCTAACCTTTGTGTTAGGTATTCAATGTTAAATATCTTTGGATATGTGGCAACACTCTATCTAACATGTCAAATGAATAAATGAAAGGACAAAAATAGATGATAAGTTAAGTAGATAAGAAGAATTGAGAATTACTGAATAAATACACACTTTTGAATTGAAGCTTAAACAAAGCGCGTGTTTTTATATTGGATACTGTGTAATACACAACAAATGGCGACGAGCTAAAAATTTTTTTTTTAAAAAAAAAAAGTGAATTAGTTTCTTAAACACATGTAATTACATACCATTTTTTTTTTAAATTAAAATAAGAAACATATCGTGTTACAAAAAAAAATATACAACAATAAAATGCCGGATAATAGTCTGAACAACAACAGTGCAGGTGGAGCGCCAATTACATTATTGCCTACACAATCTATTGCAGAGTTCGTCCCGAGTGTTGATAAGTGGCACTTATGGCATGAAAGATTGGAAATATATTTATGCGAAATTGATTGTACAAATGACAATGTGAAAAAGTCGATTTTATTAAAGTCTATTGGTGCAGAGGCGTATGGAGTATTGCATAGCTTATGCAGCCCACAATCCCCTGTTTCCAGAACATATAAAGATTTGTGTGAAATATTGAAAACACATTTTACGCCACCGACCATCGTATTTCAAGAAAGGAAAAATTTTCATAGTGCAGTGATGGGTGAAAATGAAACAATTTCCGGGTGGTTTGCACGTGTAAAAAAATGTGCTTTAAATTGCAAGTTTGGTGAACACTTGGACGCTTTCATATTGGACAAATTCGTAACGGGACTTCCATCAAGAATATTCGAGAGAATGTGTGAGGAAGATGAGAGGTTATGTGTTAATGATGCATTTAGAAAAGCCTTGATTTTGGAGACAAAGTTTAAGTCGTCGGCTAGCATGTGTGAAAGAGATAACGTTAATTTTGTAAAACGAAGCAATTGGAACAACAACAGCATAGAGCAAAAACGCGGTAACAAAAACAGCACTAATAGCAGAGGCAGCAGCGGCAGCAGCGGCAGCAGCAAAAATCAAAGTAACAACAAACAAAAGCATAGCAGCAAAGAATGCGTTCACTGCGGGTGGCGAAATCACAAATCTGGTGACTGCAAATATAAGGAAAGTAAATGTCATTCCTGTGGTAAGACGGGCCATTTAGCATCAGTTTGTCGTTTAAAGAAAAATGTAAATTATGTATTAGAAAATTCTGATTCATTCCAATTTGATAATACTCATAACTTTTCTATTTTTAGTATTGAAAGTGGTAATTCGATGAGCCTTTACACTCTACCCGTAAAAATAAATGACTTCCATTTAGATGCTATATGTGACACTGGAGCTTCTTGCACATTGCTGCCTAGATCGTTCCTCCGTAAAATAAACGTTAATGAAAAGGATATTTATCCCTGTGAAACTTCGTATATAAGCTACAGTGGCAACAGTATTTCGATTTTTGGTAAGTTCCTTGCAAATGTTACATACAAAGGGCTTACAAAAAGCATTGATATTATTGTGACAAACACGGAAAATCCACCCTTGTTGGGAAGAACATTTTTAAGAGCTTTTGACTTTGAGTTAAAGCGAATTAGTACAGTGTATGACAGACGTGATTTGAGCGTTGTTAGTGATCAATTAAGGGCTGAATTTGCAGATGTATTTGATAATGGTTTAGGGGCTTACAAGTGTGCTAAGATTGCGCTATTGATAAATGAAAAAGCAAAGCCCGTTTTTTTTAAACCTCGTCCATTGCCTCTTACATGGAAATCTCGGGTAGAAAATCAGCTTCGTGATTTGATTAAGATGGACATTTTGGAGCCTGTGGACCATTCAGAATGGGGAACGCCCATTGTACCAATTTTGAAACCAGACGGAAGTTTTCGTTTATGTGGTGATTTTAAGGTAACGATTAATAAACATTTGATTGATTTTAAGTATCCGTTGCCCAGAATTGATGAGGTTTTTGCTGCATTACAAGGAGGTTGTTTATTCACGAAATTAGATCTCTCAAACGCGTACAATCAACTGATGTTGGATGAAAGATCTCAGCTTTTGTGTACCTTAAGTACCCACATAGGGACATTGAAAATGAAAAGGCTACCGTTCGGGATAAAAACGGCAGCCGCAATTTTTCAAAAAACTATAGAGGGAGTATTGAGGGAAGTACCAGGTGTTGTAGTTTACCAGGATGATATAACCGTAACGGGTAGGGATTTACAGTGTGCCATGTCAAGGCATTGTCAAGGCACATTACATATGTCAGGACATGAGTTAAGTCGAATCGAATTCGCCGTATTACATAGGATTACAACCTTGCCACCAAGGTTGCATTTTTGTGGCACATACCTGTGAAGTAGTGGCAACTCCAGCCAACTTCACGTAACGTCCTGTTTCCGGCATTTTGGTCTTTTTCTTTTGTGTGCTGGATTCGGGAGAGATAAGGCGTGCGCAACTAAATTCTTAAACATCGGCCGTTGCAAAGTTATAGTGTCTCTCTCTGGTCGGTGTATGGACTTGGACAAGGTCAAGTGACATCTCTCGTTGGGGGAAAAAAAAAATAAGTAAGTACCAAGTTCAGATAATTGCAAAGTGGTAACAATAAATAGAAATTTATTTGTGAACCCCGAAAGAATTAGGACACCTTGCCTGTCATGACTGGTCAGTCGCCAATTCAGCCCGCAAGCAACAAGTAAGGGGATTACCAAAACGTCGTTCACCCATCAACAAGGACCGAAGTCGGCCATACACAGCCACTTTAGTAGAAAACGGAAATATCATCTTTAACCAATTGCTAACAGCCACCTCGTTGGAAAACAGCAATACCGTTTGCGTTCAACTTCAACTATCAGCACCGAATGATATCGGAAAGTAAACGTTAACCAACGTTAAAGTGTCACATCTATGGACGTCTAGGGTCAACCCTAAATATCCATATATAGTGCCAACAGCAAACCGCATGCTTGAATTGTAACTAACAGCACCGATTGATGTCGGAAAGTCACCGTTAAGTGGCGTTAACTTGTCACACCCATGGACATCTAGAGTCAACTCTAAGTACAACAGCAAACAACTTTCATCCAACTTTAAACATCAGAATTGAATAACAACGGAGAACTAACGTCAGCCATCTTCAACCCAGGTTAAATATCAACAGCTTTAGCCAACAATAGCAAAGGCTATACATCTGTAAACAACGTTTAAATACCAACATCCACGGACAACGACAATCATCATTCATGTCGAGGATTTGAAAAGATAAGTAACGCATTTTTTTTTGTTATTCTTTAATAGCCCAGGGTAATACCTTCCCTTGGGTAAATTTTGAATAGTTGGTTGGGTTGAAATTCCGCATGATCTCGGGATTTAGAATTCGTTTTTGCAATTTTTTCTACCAAGCCGAGGTAAACAAATATCGGGAGAACGTTTGAAATTCGTACAAAACCAGGCTAATACATAGTCGGTACAAATTTTGGAAAATAAATTAAGTTTTAACTTCAGGTCAAACTACATGTAGATAGCACTTGTACAAGTGCTAAATAATCTTGTAATATATAATTGTTTAATAAACAAAGTTGAGCCTACACCGTGTAAGATTAGAGTTAGCTTAATTTTGATTTCTCGTGAAAGTCAGAAGCAAATGTCGATTGCGAAAGTTTCAAGTGGAGTCAATCTTAAATCTTGAAATAGATTGCGGGTAAGCGCACCCCGAAAAGAAAACTTCAGTTTTGTTCAATTGTGAACTGGTGGTTGAACGTAAAGTAGACACCACTCATATAAATTCTTAATGGAGTAAATGCATAAATTTCGAATAGATTTAATTATAACACCAACGCGTATATAAACTGAAACCATAGCTATTTGTAATTGTCACGAAAAAAAAAAGAAAAAAAATACCCAAAACAAATTACAAAGTATATCATAAAAATCGAGACACAATTTTAATGTGAAGAAACCCCAGCTAAAACCATATCACGTAGAGATTTCAAAATTATTCTAACTTTGGATCTACACGGAGGGTCAATTTAAGACACCACCTCGCAATAACAGCAAATTGATGTAACTTTGAATTTTAAGTCACCAAACCGAAAACACCTTTGTATAGTTTGCAAATACTATAACGTTGAAATTTTTAGGCCGTAGTTTAAGGCGTAACCTGTGAAAATTTTGAAAGAGGTTGGTGCTGAATCTTTAAGTAAACATAAGTAGATTACCCCCGGTACAAATTTGTGAACCGTAATGTTTAAATACTATCAATTGAAATAATAGCAAATATAAGGTCGGAATGAGATTAATTCTAAAACTGTAACAAAAAAAAAAAGAAAAAGGAAAAACACAAAGTAAAGTATTTTAAATGTAAAAAAAAATAAAAAAAAAAAAACAAAAAAAAACAAAAAAAACCAAAACTAAAGCGGGATTCGTGTAACTTTCGAGTTAATTTCATTTTGGATGATTAAATAGAGCAAATTGTGCGTACATCGAATAAAAGATGTAACTAATTGAATTGTGAGATTAGATTGATTGTAACTTTAAAGTTCCACGAAAATCGTTTTAGAGACACACCACGTATAAGCCACAGTTTGGCTGGGTTTTGAATTTGATTTAAATTGTTACAACACATTCCCCCCATAATTCTAGATTATAAGTAAACAAAAACAGAAAACGTACCCTGCATCAACTAAAAGTAATGTTGCATCTCCCAGTAGAACGTATGAAAACCAATATTGTATCAAGTTGAGATTGTGTTAAATCCAAACCTCTAAGTAAAAACGATTAGAACTAAGGACCTGTAAAGTTGAGTTTATTTTAATTAAGATTGTGTTTAAAGTAAATCCAATTAAGACATCCCTAGTGATAATAATTTTGAATCCATTAACCCCTTTATTTTTTTTAAAACGCGTCACCTCACTTAAAGTATTTTTTCATACAAATTTTTAAAAAAAAAATTTAAAGAAAAAAATTTATATGAAAAGTTTCTCAACGTAAGGTGAAGTGATTATAAATTACATTCAATTAAAGCGTACCTCAAATATTTGGGGACAGTAGTACTTTAGGACCAACTGTGGTCACCTTTGATTTAATGTTTTGTATAGTAGTAATAATCGTTTTTGCCCAGTTCTGGATGAACCTCAATCAACGTCCGTAAGAGTGACAATTTAGGCAGTATAAAGAACAGTTAGATTCCACCAGTATATTAGCGCTAATGTAGGTGTTTGAATAGAGTGCTAGGCTAAATTTTCATTCGGCCGATGTTGATCATAACATTTGTAGCTAGATAACTATCTTGAGGTATTATGAAATTAAAATAAATTGGTTGATTAATATTTAAGTTATTTTAAAGATATTGTAAATAAAATTTCTTGTTGAATTTTGAATTTATGAAAATTTAAAGGAAAATCGGTTTTAATTTAAAAATGGAAGGGTGAAGGGGTTAAGGTAGGTATTTGGTGGTGAAAATTCGTTTTAGGGGTAGCTATAATTTGCGGCTATCATGCTACCATGGTCGAGCATCAGGATGGATGCTGAGGGAGGGCCAGCCAGGGATTTAATTACATCTAAATCCCCGAAACAAAAAGGTATTGTATCCCGTGTTTGGTTTCTGTGCGTTTCGGTTTTATTTCGTTTACGCCCCGTTTTTCTATTTTTTTTATTTAGGCAATACACTGGTACATAAAATAATGTTTTATGCACGTTCATTTGCAACGAACACCCGCCCATGCCCGACGAGCCATAGCCCGGCTGAAAATTGGTTAGTTACCAGTGTGACAAATGAACAGTGCACGCGAACCGTGCGTGTGGCAACGGCCACGAACGCATTAAATCGTGACAGCTATATTATTTTTGGCGCCCAACGTGGGGCCCGAATGGAATTGAATCGTTTTACCTTTTTAGATATCGTGCGTTTGTAAAGTTTGAAATTTTTAGTAAAAACAATTTTGATCGTTTGGCGGTACTTAATCGACTTTTCGTAAGTTCAGGACTGATGGTACATCGGTTTATTCGCGACGACGAGTGCGGTTAGGGAAGTTTGTCGATGACTATAAGTCGTAGTAATTGGGATTCGACCGGGATTACTAAACGCGATAGGATTCGGGAACTTTTTGCCAGAGCGGAAAGTGGCGTATGCTCCGTGGGTTTGTACTTCAAGGCCGCGACGCGACGTTAACTTGTATCCATGACAACGGTCATGCAGAACCAACATTCGCAAACCTAACTATGGGAAACAATACCTTTGTTTTTATTTACTTTTAATTTCACCATCCAAATACCAACCCTACACTGAAGTTTAGTACATTTTGATACCAAGTTTGTTTGAACCGGAAGTTTTGAGAAAATTTCGTGAGATTGGGAGTTGAGTCTGTTATTTTTCTAATTTCGGTTAGCGAAGTTAAAACTAATGATTATTTTATTTTGGACATTTTTTTTTGTTGGTTTTATTTTTATAATCATACACACATACATAATTTTTGGATTTTCAGGCTTTAATTTCCATTTTATTTTTCCTTTTCGAAATTCTACATTAACAATTATATTTTGCAATTTTTTTTTGATTTTTAGTTTTAATTTTCAGTTATCTGCTTAGCTATTAGTTTTTATTTTTATTATATACATATTAATCTTGATTTCTGGGCTTCATTTTTCTTGACAATAATTTCAATTTTTTTTCCGGATTTGACAATAATTTTTGTTGAAACTTTCTTTGTTTACCTTTTTATTTTGATTTCGGTTGTCAAACATTTACAGAGTTACCACCGGGTCAAAATTACTTGTGGCGATTTTTCGATTTTTTTTGCGACGATTTTAGTGTTATACCAGTTGGGTGTGATTAAATTTTAAGTTTAAATCTTTCAGCATACTTGGCAAAACTCGAAATCAACAAGCTCTCATTGTTTTTGCTAAATTCGTATTCTTTTGGGTTTTAACCTGTAAAGTAAACGTTTTAGCCCAAATTTTTATAAATTTGAATCGGTCTATCGTGTTGTCAAAATTTTAAGAGTTGCCAGTTGGCTAAAAGTGTTTGGCAATTATTCTCTATTTTTTTTATGATTTCGGTTGCAAAAATTCTAGATTGTTTATAATTAAAAATAATACGAATAATTTGACATTTCTTTTGGCTTGCTATTCTTTAATTGCTATTACCTTTTGTTTGAGTTCGGGTGGCAAAGTTTTAAGAGTTGCCATCGGGTTACAATTTCTTTTGGCAATTGTTTGATAGTTTGGCTAATATTCAAGTACGAATTATAAGTTTTGTGCGTTTTCAAGTTTATGGTTGAATTTTCCGGCATAATTCAATTTGTTTGAGTTTACTATTTAATTTGAAACTTTTGATTTTCAGCACGACGTTAAATGGGGTAAATGTTTACAAACTTTATAAATTTGAAAGTTTTTTTGGGCTTGACATTTGGTACAAATAATTTTGTTAGTTGTATACGCACTAGATACATCGGCAGCGTAGCGTATATATATAGATATTTGTTTTTACGATTTTTTGAGAATAATTTTTGGGGGACGTTTTGATCGCGACATTTTATATAGTTTTTCTGGGAACATTTCTTTAAGCATTTTGAGAATACTTTTTTGGGAAGTTTGATAAAACTCGGGAAGTTTGTTCAGATTTAATGGTAAGGACCCGCAGTGGATTTAATACAACCAACACAATGGGACCAGGCGACACAGCAGCGGGGTTTACAACCACCACTACTTCGTCAGCGATGGCATTGGCAACTTCGATAACCACCTCGGCTATGGTTCATTCACAGCCTTATCAATTATTTACGACGCAAGCTACAGGTATAGCCATGGGAGAAGCTGGCCAAAACATTTCTGTTGTACAGGAGGAAACCGAGCAAAACACCTCAACGGCAAACGCATCTCTAGACAGCACCATAACATCACCAGAGTTTAGCAGTATCACAGCCATCGGAGTTCAAAGGGAATTTAGAGGAGCGAACACTAATCAGCTGAGGCCAGAAAGGTTGAGAGAGCCGCTAAGAGCAGCAGAAGGTTTGAGGCAAATAGAAATTCGTAGATCTGTGGACGCAAGGATAGAGGAGTTGATACCGGCGATAGTACAAGCGACAGTAAGCGCGATGTCACAGGCAAGTAGAGCGGGAGGAGCCCAAGTAAATCAGAGCTTTGAGGAGCAGAGGTCAGTTAACCGTCGACAGCCTTGTACGTATCATCAACCACCACCACCGAGAAGAAATTCAGTGAACAATTACGACACCGGTATACCACAACCACAGCGTCATAATTACCAAGACAACAGATATCCAGTTTCACCACCACACGTTAACAGGAATAATTTACCAGTTTTTGAAAACCAACAACCACGTTTTAGTGAGCCACCATCACAAGTGTATGCACCGCGGAATCAACGTAACAATTATGGAGAGTCATTTAACAGGATCGATAAATGGGGATTGCAATTTGACGGGACGACAAAAACACCGAGCGTCGAGGATTTTGTGTTTAGAGTTGAGACACTTCAGTCGGACTACGGTTGTTCTTGGGCGGAAGTCATACGCAGTTTTCACCATTTGTTAAGTGGACCAGCATTAGATTGGCTATGGGATTATAGGCGGATGAATACGACGTTAAGTGACTGGCCAACCCTTAAGAACGCCTTAATTAGATATTTTCACCGATATGAAAGCGATTTCGATATTCAACGAAAAATTCTTGACAGGAGGCAACAACCATTGGAATCCGTTGATGATTTTTGCAATGCAGTGATTCGTTTAAGAAACCAACAGACCAACCCCATGGGAGAACAGGACTTAGTAGAGATTTTGAAAAATAATTTGAGACCAGCTTTATCACAACTTTTGTTTGCCGTACGACCATTTGGATTGAGTCAATTTAGAACCGAAGGGAGAAGAGCAGAGAGTTTGTTAAACAACCAGCGAGTTAGTAACCCGAGATATCAGGGAAAACATATAAATGAACTAGATATGGAGGGAGAAATATTGGAAAGCGAAATGTCTGTTAGCGCATTAACAAACCCAGTTCGAAAACTTGTGTGCTGGAATTGTAAGGCCGAAGGCCATATGTTTATGGATTGCCCGTCGGAGCGTAGAAGACTTTTTTGTTTCAAGTGTGGTTACGATAATACAGTGACTCCTAAATGTCCAGTCTGTCAGGGAAACAGGGTGGCGAACAATCCTCGTACTGGGATGGAGGGTCGTTCGAGAAATGTAGCAACCCAGGCTCAACAAACACCGAGTACCCCACCGACGAATCAGTCGAACCCTACCTTGTAACAGAAATCTTGCCAACTAGCGTCGCAGCGGAAACTCAAACCGATCTTACAATGGATTTAACAACTAGCTCTACCGAAGAGTTAATAACCGCCAAACCAACTGATATTTCGATTAATGAACCACCAATTTTACCCTGCAATACCACCAAAGTTGACATTAACCCTAGAAAGCCCTACCACATACGATTGAGGGAATACGAAGCAGCAAGAGAAAGAATTTTTGGAACACCATCTAGAAGAATTATTAAGACCAGACAGCGTTATAAGGAACGGAAACAGATACGTAAAGAAATAGCCTCAGCCAACTTAATTGAAAACTCGGATAGGAGGATTTATACCACCATCTCTATTAATGGCGTTAAAGTACAAGGTCTGCTTGACAGCGGTGCAACAGTTTCTTGCTTAGGTGAAGGATGCCTTGATGTCGTTGAAGAAGCTAAACTTGTGATACATCCTTATATTTCGAAAATTTTCACGGCTGATGGCAGAGCAAACCAGATTATAGGGCGTGTAAGGGCCGTGATAGAATTTAATGGGCGTTCAGAATACGTAAATTTTTACCTTGTTCCTTCCTTAAAACAAAAACTTTTTTTAGGCGTAGATTTTTTGAGATTGTTTAATGTTTTCAGATTTGAGATTAATAGTATAACAACGGATAAAGGCGAATTGCAGGACGATTCTTCAGCCGATTTTCCGAGTAGACACACTTTAACACCTGAACGACAACATATTTTGGACAAAGCCATTCAAGAATTCCCTTCATTTGCGCAAAAAGGTCTTGGTAAAACATCGTTAGAAATACATAGTATAGACACCGGAGCAGCTATTCCCATCAAAGAAAAATATTATCCGATTTCACCAGCGGTACAACAGCTCATGTATGCCGAACTGGATCGTATGATTTCTCTGGGAGTTATCGAGCCAAGTGAAAGTCCTTGGAACAATAGGGTCACGTTCGTTCAAAAAGGTGAAAAGGTACGTATATGTCTGGATGCGAGAAGGCTGAATGATGTCACCATAAAGGATGCATATCCTTTACCTAATATTGAAGGTTTATTGAGTAGACTGGGAGATACCCATTTCATTTCTAGTGTTGATTTAAAGGACGCGTTTTGGTAGATACCGCTAGCAGTCTCCAGTAGGGAAAAGGCGGCGTTCACGGTACCTGGAAGGCCTTTGTACCACTTTACGGTAATGCCGTTTGGGTTGTGCAATGCAGCTCAACGGTTATGCCGTTTAATGGACAAAGTCATCCCTGCGCGCCTTCGCGAGCGTGTTTTCGTCTACTTGGATGATCTGTTAGTTGTATCTGCTACATTCGCGGAACACATCGATCTTCTGAGGGAAGTAGCCACTTGTTTGTCTGGCGCCGGTTTAACTATTAACGTGGGAAAATCCAAATTTTGTTGCAAGGAACTTAAATATTTAGGTTATATCGTGGGGGGAGGAATTCTCAGGCCAGATCCGGACAAGATCTCGGCAATACAAAATTTTAGCTATCCAACTACACCAAGGCAAGTTAGGAGTTTTATGGGAACCACTGGATGGTACCGACGATTCATAAACGACTACGCGACAATAACAGCTCCAATTTCAGAAACACTTAAGAAAACAAAAAAATTTGAATTTACCGCAGAAGCAAAGCTAGCGTTTGACCAATTAATTCACTGCCTTAGTACAAGTCCCGTTTTAACTCATCCTGACTTTTCGAAAACTTTTTATATCCAGTGTGATGCGTCTGACGTTGGAATCGGGGCAGTCATATTTCAGGAAGACCCTGAAGGTGGCGAACATCCAATTGCTTATTATTCTAGAAAATTAACTTCAGCACAGAAAAATTATTCTGTAACTGAGCGTGAATGCTTAGCGGTAGTGTCAGCCATTCAGAGATTTCGGCCATACATCGAGTTGATGCAGTTTGTAGTGATCACAGATCACTCCAGCCTTAAATGGCTCATGTCTCAGAAAGACCTCAGCGGCAGATTAGCGCGATGGAGCCTACAACTACAGTCTTTTAGTTTTCAAATTCAGCATCGGAAAGGTTCACAGAATGTTGTACCTGACGCGTTATCGCGATACACCGTAGAGGCATTAGACAACTTTGGTTCATTTTTAGTCGATTTAGATTCCCCAGAGTTCAGCTCTGATGATTATAAAGAATTAGTTCGCGTTGTTCAGGAGGAAAAATCTAGTTTACCCGATATTAAAGTTATTGACAATCTTGTATACAAAAGAACAAATGTATATAACGGCGACGTTTTGTTAGAAGATCATGCCTGGAAGTTATGGATACCTGCCTCGTTAACCGAAAGCATAATTGAGAAAGCACATAGCCCACCCAGTATGGCTCATGGGGGCATTGCAAAAACAATTAGAAGAATTCGAGAATACTTTTATTGGCCTCATTTGAACATTCAAGTTCGGAACTTCGTCAATCGTTGTGACGTTTGCAAGGAATGCAAACCAGCCAATACGATACTCAAACCACCCATGGGTAAAGAAGCAGACGCAACCAGACCTTTTCAGCGTATTTTCATAGATTTTTTAGGACCTTACGTTCGTTCGAAGCGTGGTAATTGTTATATTTTTATTGTATTGGATTATGTGACCAAGTTCGTATTGCTGAAGGCAATGTCTAGAGCAAATGCTCGCAATGTAGTAGATTTTCTAGTTAAAGACGTTTTTTATAAATTTGGTTGTCCCGAAACAATAGTTTCGGATAATGGACCACAATATGTGGGCAAGGAGTTTGCGGCTTTAATGGCAACTTTTGAGATAAATCATTGCAAGACAGGAGTATATGCACCTCAAGCAAATGCGTCAGAGCGCGTCAATCAATCAATTTTGTCAGCAATTCGTTCGTATTTGGGAGAAAACCACAACGAGTGGGATTTACACCTCTGCGAAATAGAATGCGCCCTACGGTCAGCAGTACATTCTGCTATTGGCATGACTCCGTATTTTGCGTTGTTTGGCACTAACATGATTACTCATGCATCGGCATACAAGATAGCCAGAAAACTAAACGTTGTTGATGAACCTGATATCAGATTTGAGAACCGGCACGACTTCATGGAAATCGTTCGCGATAAGCTGAAAGAAGGATTACACAAAAGCTACGAGACTAACGCGAAAAGATACAACATACGTGCCAGGATTGCTAAGTTTAAAGTAGGACAGGAAGTATTCCGCCGAAACTTTCAGTTGTCAGATTTTGCTAAACAGGTATCAGCGAAACTGTGCCGTAAATTTCTCAAGTGTAGAATTGTTCGAATGGTTGGTAACAGCCTGTATGAGATTGAGACTTTACAAGGGAAATCTCTGGGTGTATTTCACGCCAAGGATTTAAAGGCATAGCTTGACGGTTCACTTTTATCATATTCGCAATATGATTGCGAATATGATAAAACTGTCCAACACCGGGAAGGTGTGTGGTGTGCCATGTCAAGGCATTGTCAAGGCACATTACATATGTCAGGACATGAGTTAAGTCGAATCGAATTCGCCGTATTACATAGGATTACAACCTTGCCACCAAGGTTGCATTTTTGTGGCACATACCTGTGAAGTAGTGGCAACTCCAGCCAACTTCACGTAACGTCCTGTTTCCGGCATTTTGGTCTTTTTCTTTTGTGTGCTGGATTCGGGAGAGATAAGGCGTGCGCAACTAAATTCTTAAACATCGGCCGTTGCAAAGTTATAGTGTCTCTCTCTGGTCGGTGTATGGACTTGGACAAGGTCAAGTGACATCTCTCGTTGGGGGAAAAAAAAAATAAGTAAGTACCAAGTTCAGATAATTGCAAAGTGGTAACAATAAATAGAAATTTATTTGTGAACCCCGAAAGAATTAGGACACCTTGCCTGTCATGACTGGTCAGTCGCCAATTCAGCCCGCAAGCAACAAGTAAGGGGATTACCAAAACGTCGTTCACCCATCAACAAGGACCGAAGTCGGCCATACACAGCCACTTTAGTAGAAAACGGAAATATCATCTTTAACCAATTGCTAACAGCCACCTCGTTGGAAAACAGCAATACCGTTTGCGTTCAACTTCAACTATCAGCACCGAATGATATCGGAAAGTAAACGTTAACCAACGTTAAAGTGTCACATCTATGGACGTCTAGGGTCAACCCTAAATATCCATATATAGTGCCAACAGCAAACCGCATGCTTGAATTGTAACTAACAGCACCGATTGATGTCGGAAAGTCACCGTTAAGTGGCGTTAACTTGTCACACCCATGGACATCTAGAGTCAACTCTAAGTACAACAGCAAACAACTTTCATCCAACTTTAAACATCAGAATTGAATAACAACGGAGAACTAACGTCAGCCATCTTCAACCCAGGTTAAATATCAACAGCTTTAGCCAACAATAGCAAAGGCTATACATCTGTAAACAACGTTTAAATACCAACATCCACGGACAACGACAATCATCATTCATGTCGAGGATTTGAAAAGATAAGTAACGCATTTTTTTTTGTTATTCTTTAATAGCCCAGGGTAATACCTTCCCTTGGGTAAATTTTGAATAGTTGGTTGGGTTGAAATTCCGCATGATCTCGGGATTTAGAATTCGTTTTTGCAATTTTTTCTACCAAGCCGAGGTAAACAAATATCGGGAGAACGTTTGAAATTCGTACAAAACCAGGCTAATACATAGTCGGTACAAATTTTGGAAAATAAATTAAGTTTTAACTTCAGGTCAAACTACATGTAGATAGCACTTGTACAAGTGCTAAATAATCTTGTAATATATAATTGTTTAATAAACAAAGTTGAGCCTACACCGTGTAAGATTAGAGTTAGCTTAATTTTGATTTCTCGTGAAAGTCAGAAGCAAATGTCGATTGCGAAAGTTTCAAGTGGAGTCAATCTTAAATCTTGAAATAGATTGCGGGTAAGCGCACCCCGAAAAGAAAACTTCAGTTTTGTTCAATTGTGAACTGGTGGTTGAACGTAAAGTAGACACCACTCATATAAATTCTTAATGGAGTAAATGCATAAATTTCGAATAGATTTAATTATAACACCAACGCGTATATAAACTGAAACCATAGCTATTTGTAATTGTCACGAAAAAAAAAGAAAAAAAATACCCAAAACAAATTACAAAGTATATCATAAAAATCGAGACACAATTTTAATGTGAAGAAACCCCAGCTAAAACCATATCACGTAGAGATTTCAAAATTATTCTAACTTTGGATCTACACGGAGGGTCAATTTAAGACACCACCTCGCAATAACAGCAAATTGATGTAACTTTGAATTTTAAGTCACCAAACCGAAAACACCTTTGTATAGTTTGCAAATACTATAACGTTGAAATTTTTAGGCCGTAGTTTAAGGCGTAACCTGTGAAAATTTTGAAAGAGGTTGGTGCTGAATCTTTAAGTAAACATAAGTAGATTACCCCCGGTACAAATTTGTGAACCGTAATGTTTAAATACTATCAATTGAAATAATAGCAAATATAAGGTCGGAATGAGATTAATTCTAAAACTGTAACAAAAAAAAAAAGAAAAAGGAAAAACACAAAGTAAAGTATTTTAAATGTAAAAAAAAATAAAAAAAAAAAAAACAAAAAAAAACAAAAAAAACCAAAACTAAAGCGGGATTCGTGTAACTTTCGAGTTAATTTCATTTTGGATGATTAAATAGAGCAAATTGTGCGTACATCGAATAAAAGATGTAACTAATTAAATTGTGAGATTAGATTGATTGTAACTTTAAAGTTCCACGAAAATCGTTTTAGAGACACACCACGTATAAGCCACAGTTTGGCTGGGTTTTGAATTTGATTTAAATTGTTACAACACATTCCCCCCATAATTCTAGATTATAAGTAAACAAAAACAGAAAACGTACCCTGCATCAACTAAAAGTAATGTTGCATCTCCCAGTAGAACGTATGAAAACCAATATTGTATCAAGTTGAGATTGTGTTAAATCCAAACCTCTAAGTAAAAACGATTAGAACTAAGGACCTGTAAAGTTGAGTTTATTTTAATTAAGATTGTGTTTAAAGTAAATCCAATTAAGACATCCCTAGTGATAATAATTTTGAATCCATTAACCCCTTTATTTTTTTTAAAACGCGTCACCTCACTTAAAGTATTTTTTCATACAAATTTTTAAAAAAAAAATTTAAAGAAAAAAATTTATATGAAAAGTTTCTCAACGTAAGGTGAAGTGATTATAAATTACATTCAATTAAAGCGTACCTCAAATATTTGGGGACAGTAGTACTTTAGGACCAACTGTGGTCACCTTTGATTTAATGTTTTGTATAGTAGTAATAATCGTTTTTGCCCAGTTCTGGATGAACCTCAATCAACGTCCGTAAGAGTGACAATTTAGGCAGTATAAAGAACAGTTAGATTCCACCAGTATATTAGCGCTAATGTAGGTGTTTGAATAGAGTGCTAGGCTAAATTTTCATTCGGCCGATGTTGATCATAACATTTGTAGCTAGATAACTATCTTGAGGTATTATGAAATTAAAATAAATTGGTTGATTAATATTTAAGTTATTTTAAAGATATTGTAAATAAAATTTCTTGTTGAATTTATGAAAATTTAAAGGAAAATCGGTTTTAATTTAAAAATGGAAGGGTGAAGGGGTTAAGGTAGGTATTTGGTGGTGAAAATTCGTTTTAGGGGTAGCTATAATTTGCGGCTATCATGCTACCATGGTCGAGCATCAGGATGGATGCTGAGGGAGGGCCAGCCAGGGATTTAATTACATCTAAATCCCCGAAACAAAAAGGTATTGTATCCCGTGTTTGGTTTCTGTGCGTTTCGGTTTTATTTCGTTTACGCCCCGTTTTTCTATTTTTTTTATTTAGGCAATACACTGGTACATAAAATAATGTTTTATGCACGTTCATTTGCAACGAACACCCGCCCATGCCCGACGAGCCATAGCCCGGCTGAAAATTGGTTAGTTACCAGTGTGACAAATGAACAGTGCACGCGAACCGTGCGTGTGGCAACGGCCACGAACGCATTAAATCGTGACAACAGGAGCACGTAAATAATTTGAGAATGGTCTTGAATAAACTACGTAATGCAGGTTTTAAATTGAATGTGGCGAAATGCAAATTTTTTGAACGGAAAATATCCTACTTAGGCTTTACCATAGATAAAAATGGTCTAAGCAAAAACGGAGATCGCATTGTTTCTATTGTGAATGCTCCATCACCACAAAATGTATCTCAACTCAGGGCTGTAGTCGGAATGCTAAATTATTATTCTAAATTTATAGATCGCTTTGCTCAGAAAATGATACCCCTTTATAATTTGTTAAAGAAAGATGTAAAATTCGACTGGTCAAAAGACTGTCAGGCAGCGTATGCAAATCTGAAGCGCGATGTTACATCGGAACAGGTATTGGTACATTTTAACCCTGATTTGCCAATCGTACTTACCACAGATGCTTGCAATACAGCAGTGGCAGGGGTATTATCACACATTTTTCCTGACAAGTCTTTAAAGCCAATTGCTTTTGTATCAAGAGCGCTCTCGAAATCTGAGGTTAATTATAGTACGTTGGAAAAGGAGGCTCTGGCAATCATATTTAGTGTAACAAAGTTAAGGCAGTATTTATGGGGTAATCACTTTGTTTTGAAAACGGACCACAAACCGTTGTTGACAATTTTTGGTGAAAGTAAAGGTTTGCCTCTAATGGCTTCTGCTCGTTTACAGCGCTGGGCATTGATCCTTTCAGGATTTAATTATACTGTGGAACATGTAAAGGGGGCAAATAATCAGGCAGATAATCTGTCTAGAATGCCTCAGGTTCCACAAGTTGAAGACTACAACGAATGTAATTACATAAATTTGATAGCAGAAGATAATATGTTCGACTTTAATTTCAAAACCATAGCTAAACGAACAAGACGGGACATTGTTTTATCAAGAGTTGCTAACGCCATTAGTATGGGCACGGTTCACCAATTAAAAGGTGATGAGTTCAAACCTTACCGGGAAAAAGCAAATGAATTGTCTGTCGAATATGGTTGTGTACTGTGGGGTTATCGTACAGTAGTTCCCTGTAAGTTGCGAAAAACGATTTTGGAAAATCTGCATAGTTCTCATTTTGGTGTTGTCAAGACCAAAGCTTTAGCTCGCTCTTATATTTGGTGGCCAGCTATCGATAAAGATATCGAAAACCTTGTAAAAGGTTGTAGACCATGCCAGGAACTACAATCGAGCCCTGAAAAAAGTAGTTTGATACCGTGGAGTCCAACTAAGTCAGTCTGGAGTCGTATACATATTGACTTTGCAGGACCTATTAAAAATCGGTACATGTTAATTGTGATTGACTCATTCTCGAAATGGGTTGAAGTCTTCACAACGAGGGAGATAACGTCGCATTTCGCGATCAATAAACTTAGAGAATTGTTTTGTAGATTTGGTTTGGTTGATACTATTGTAAGTGACAATGGACGTCAATTTGTTTCCGATAAATTTAAAATGTTTTTGAAAACAAATAATATTAGACATATCTTGACAGCTCCCGGACATCCCTCCACGAACGGTCAAGCGGAAAACTTTGTAAAGACAATAAAAAAATCACTTTTGGCAAATTTAAAGGAAAAAAATAATTTGGACCTTGATGTTTTACTGAATCGGATTTTAATTGATTACCGCAATACCCCACATTGCTCCACTGGTGAATCACCAGCAAAGCTTATTTTTGGTCGCACACTTAAAACACGTTTTGATAATTTAAGACCACCTTTGGTAAAAGAGAAAATTGAAGAGTCTCAAGAGAAAAGTGTTCTTCTTAATAAGGGAAAACGCAGTTTGCAATTCTCTGAGGGTGAAAAAGTTTTGATTCGAAATTACAGAGATTGCAACAAACCAAGCTGGTCCCCAGCTGTGATTAAACAAAGATTAGGCAAATACTCCTATTTGTGTATTATGTCGGACAACAATCGGGAAATAAAAAGACATTTAGATCAAATGCGTAGTCTAGTTACTAATGAGTCACAATATACCAATGCTTTGAATACAGCTGATGTAGGGGACATATTGCCTGGAACAAGCAACGAAGGTAGCATTAGTGCAAGTACTTCCAAAAATGATGTCAGCATTGAAAGTGAAGAGGCAGTATGTGAAGGTACATCGAATAGAAACTTGAGACCAAGAAAAGATGGTAAAGTTGTAAAAAATTAATATTGCGCTTATAAACAAAAATATATATTTTCTTTTTCTTTGAATTAAATGAACTATATTAACATACATACACATATATTATTGTTCATGTCTGAAAATTAATTAAATTATAAATAAATATCTTTGGATATGTGGCAACACTCTATCTAACATGTCAAATGAATAAATGAAAGGACAAAAATAGATGATAAGTTAAGTAGATAAGAAGAATTGAGAATTACTGAATAAATACACACTTTTGAATTGAAGCTTAAACAAAGCGCGTGTTTTTATATTGGATACTGTGTAATACACAACACTTTGTAAAATTCCTCGCTGTTGTCAAAATCTTACTACTACATAGGCAAAACAAAAGGAAAAATGTTATTTGTGTGCATATGTGTGTTGCAAAAAAAATAAAACGTAAACAAAAATATGCATGTATAAGGAAATGTAAACAACTTTTGACATCGTTAAGGAATAAACCAAATAAATATTTGGCTTCTTGCGCAGACCTATTGGATAGACCTTGGTAGTGGTGTTAGTGAAAAAGTGTGTGTTTTGAGTTTTTCAACCTTGCACTTGCATGTGGTAGCGCGTTTCAACGGGTGGTGATATACATCTAACTCTTCGTTGCCACAAGCAAGTAATTACTTGCAAGTAGAGTATACGTATTAGTGCCGGTTCACATGACAAATATTATACAAATATTTCTCTACTAAACAGAATTTTATAACAAAAACTATAAAAATAAGATTTAAGGTGTATTAAAAACAACTTCCAAATTCTTGCGTTTTGCGTTTTCGATTTCCAGAGCACCCCTGTATATTTCTTCTCCTTTTTAAACAAATAGCGAGCAAAACCGCCGCAGCTCTATTGTCATCTGCACTTATAAAATACATATTTGTATTCGTGGATACTCTCGAATACGTGGATATTGTAAAAGTAAAGCTACGGTGACACTTATTAAATATTTGGCCAAATAAGCGTAAACCCCACTTTTGTTAATAGTTATTGAGATTTAACATGGTCTTAATATTACAAAATACACTAATTATACTACTAGACATAGTAAAAAAAATTTTTTGTAAGATGTAATATTATCATCTAAATAAATATTGGAATTGAAGGAAATAATTATTTAGTTTGCTTTTTGTTTTTTGTCAGATGTAATATTATAATCTAAATAAATATTGGAATTGAAGGAAATAATTATTTAGTTTGCTTTATTTGACAAGTGTGACCGTATTTTTATCCTTACGCCACGTCTTCATGCGCTTTCAATTTGAACATGAAATGGACATAACGCCGGCAGAGCAACGGTATTAATTTGTCCACGTTCTTGTATGTGGCGAATACGTGTTGATGTTCATGTTCTGATTGACCACAATTTTTGTTGTTTTGGCGTTTGGATGTATACAGAAAATTCATTGTATGGCCAACGTCATCGCGCACATGGATGTTAACACGAATGTTTAGGCAACGATGGCAGCACATGGACAGTCTACACGAGTAGAATTCATGTGCGACATACTGTTCTTACCAAATTGATGGAAAGTGGAGACGGGTAGTTAAATCGGCTCATACACTTTCAATAAAATTGTTCAATTCTACGTATTATACAATTATATCGCCAATTTGTATGTGATATTAGAAGGTGGCACAATATATTGGCAAGAATTAAAAGACTTTGATTTTTATTGCACAACGAAAAGAAAGTTAAATGTTTTGGCAACATTGTACAATGCTGTTTATGTTATTTCGATAGGTTATGTTCACCTTTTTATTGAATGAAAGTTTGGCAATATTTAAATTTAAACTTATTGTATAATATAGGACAAAATGGAAATAATATGGCGAATATCATATTCAATAATATTGCAAGTGTATGGGCCTCTTAAGGGATACAAATTGCAAAATAACTCGAGATAATAATTTTCGTTAATAAAACAACATTGCCACAATTGGTTATAGAGATAATGCACATATATAAAAAGTAGGAACTGCATTAATATTTTTTTGTTGTTTTTAATAATTTTTATGTTAAATAAATAATTGGTTATATTTTAAGAAATGTTGTTTTATTCAAAGGATATAAATATACAGGCAGAAATGGCAAAACTAAGGGATTTATAAAAAAAACTTTACTTAAAACGAAGTAAAATTTAGACTTAGTATGGCCCTTTGTTCCCTATAGGACATAATAATAATATAATAATAATAATATAATAATAATTATGTTTTAGTACTTTATTTAATGTTCAGCATTTTTTAGCTCCAAAATTTTAAGGATCTGGTCACACTGCGCAAGTGTCAAAAATTTACTTGCAAGTTGAGCTGCAAGCAGTGATGCCAAAAGTGCAGATTTATCTATATTTTGCAGATTTTATACCACAAACTTGCCTAAATGCAGATTTGAAGATTTTTGTTTAAAATTGCAGATTTTTAGCTCGGTGGAAACTTCTTTACATTGTCACATATGTTTGAACTATTTCTACTTCTTGCATTGATAAACGAAATATATGAACCATTCTTGAAAGAAGCGTTTGGAAATCGATTAATTAGTAGGAATTTTGTTAACAAGAGATTACTTAAAAATTGCAAATTCTCATTGTCTTAACACATTAATATCCCCGGACTTATGTCAAACAATTAACTTTTAATTTGTTGCTTAAAACAACAAAGATGTGATTAATTCTTACTCAGCATAATTTATTAAATTTGGAAAGATATATCCAAAAACTATCAGCCATGTTCTGAAAATCGTATTCGAGCGAAATTAAAACCGAAAAAATTTTTAAAACTTTTCAGTGTTGAAAGTTCAAAAAAATTTTTTTTTATACCTCATACTTCGAGGACTACTTATATTTACCAAAACTACTTTTAAAACTACACTGAAAGAAGTTAATTTTCTAAAGTAATCAATTTCGTTTCTTAAGACAAGAAAACCCAAAATCCAATCATGCAAAATTTTCTTGGTGCAAGCCATATTAAGTAAATAATTCTTTCCGTGTACCATCGATTTCAAATTCCAGAACATGGCCGTATATTTTTAAATGAATTGTTATATCTTTTTTTAAATAAACTACATAAAAAATGTAATAAATGTAAAGATTTATTGAAGATTTTTAAAACCTTGACGCAGATTTTGGAGATATTTTTATGAAAAGGTATGGTTTTTTGCTGATATTAGTTCTAAAAGCTCCGGTGCACAATCACATTTCTACCCCCCGTTTCCACAAGTACAAGTTCGAAAAACTCAATACACTCACACTTTTTCACTAACCTAGCATTTACACATGCCACTGCCAGTTCGAAAAACTCAATACACTCACACTTTTTTACTAATACACTCACATTTTTCGCAATGGCAGCTCCAGTGGCAGCAAAAATTGCATGCGAGTGGAAATTTGGCACTTGCATGCCATTAAATGACAAAACGATGAACAATGTTACCCCGTTTAGAATTTAATGCAAATTTACTGGATTATTGTCAAATTTTAATTAAAGTTTTGACTTGATAAATGTATTATTATGATTAATTTTTTAAAACACGCATTAATAAAAGCAAGTATGTCAATTATAGAGCATTGATATTGTTAAAATAATGCTTATATAAATAAATGTAAGCCATTCCCCCAAAAATGTGCTTTTATGATTAGCTCGGTAACTCTATTTGGTTTTTTGGTACTTTTTTTTTAATTTGAGAAGCAAACAAATTATCTTAAGTTGACGCTTCAACGACATTTTGAAAATGAACTCGCAGTGGCATGTGTAAACACAAAAGCCAATGGCATGAGATTCGACTCTTTCGAACAATTTTTCTTTGATAATATGTATACAACAGTGGCATGCCACTACTTGCATGTGTAAAGGCAGGGTAACATTTATTCACATAACTTTTGTACTTTCAGCCAATCGGCTGCTTCTTCGATTTTTCGTTGATAATACGTATACAATTCTTGCATGTGGAAACGTAGGGTTAGTAATAGTAAACAAGTGTGAGTGTTTTGAGTTTTTCGAACTTGCTCTTGCTTGTGGTAACGGGGGGTAACCCTACGTTTCCACATGCAAGTAATTACTTTCAAGTAGTGTATACGTTAAGGCGAATTCATTTTTCAGGTGGCGTTGAAAACACAGCTGTGCTACTTTTTTTTCTTAATTAGAGAGAGAAATGTCAAAAGTTCCTTGTGATTTTGACATATGGATCAACGAAAGCAAAAAAAAATACATTGTTGTGTTTTTGGTGTTGTTACTTGTTGTAGTATCGACACCACCGTTTACATAAATTCGCCTTGGTATACGTATTATCAACGATAAATCTAGGAAACAGCCGGTTGCACTAGCATGTGGAAACGAGGGATAACTTGGAGGCCACACGATCAAGTTTTGACTTTCAATTCTATCAATTTGCAATACACTCTCACTTTTTACTAACACACTCACACTTTTTAGATTGACCGCGAGATTGCTTTCAATTTCACTTTTGCATTTGTTTGGCAATTTTACTTTCAATTTAACAGCTGATTAACAGAGTCTTTATAAATGGTTTTCTTGATAACATCTGGAAACTAAATTGCTTACAAATTGAATGCAGCCTACGTCACAGCTTTCAATTTATGTAAATTGCAGTATATTTAAAAGACTATCAAGAAAAACTTGACCGTGTGGCCGCAGGGTAAAAGAAATTAGTTCAAGGCGAATTCAACTACTAATTCGCCTTGCGTTAGTCAAAATTATACCCAATTCGGGTAATTCTCCTCGAACTGGCAGCACTGGCTACAATCCATACATATCTGTATGTAAACATGTGGCAATATTTCTGCCGCCTTATTTATCTGTTTTGTTTACAAATATTTTTTTACACTTATTAAGCGAAAAACCTTTTGTAGTTAAATATGTCCATATTCGGTGATGATGGCATTGACGATATATTAAATGGTAATTTGCACAATGCTGAAGATCAACTTCCTGATTATGGTGACGATAACGATCATATATTCGGTGATGATGAGCAACCAGATGGTGAAACACAAGAAGGTGGTGGTACTGCGGTAGCAGTAAAAGTTCAACCTAAGAAACGAAATATTCTTAATCCAAGGCCACGATTAAATGTAGAAGTACTCAGAGGTCAGCGTGGTTTACACACAATAGAGGAATATTTTAAAGATATAAAATTTAAAGGTAAGGGCAGAGAAACAGAAGATCTTGATGAAATTATGCGTCGTCTTCAACATTGGGGACACAGGATGTATCCTACGTATAAGTTTCATGATGTAATGACAAATATTGAACGTTTGGGAAAAAAGAAACCCCTGCAAGTTCATATGTCTCGATACAGACTGGGAATGTTAGAAAGTATTCAAAAACCTGGAGAAATTAATGATGTGGAAAATGAAGATGATCAAGCGGCGACTGCAACTACGGATGAGCCATATGATGAGTTTGATGCTTTATTAGACGAACAAATTGCCATATCAAAAATTGATCCAAGAACTCCAGGACCAAGTAGTTCCAGATATTCTGGAGGGGCTATGGGTACTTCTGCGAATACATCAATAGCCAGCAGTAGCTTTGCTACTCCATCATTTTCTAGAGGCAATGCAGTGGTATCCACACCTTATACCGGACAAGGCAACCTTAATGATAGTGACTTGGCAACACCTTTACCTCCGAGCCAACCATCAACTCCTGCTCCCATAAAATTAAGTGTAGAACAAATAGCCCGCATTGCTGAAAACAGAAGATTAGCGCAAGAACGCTTAGCAGCCAAGAAACGACAACAGGAAGCTCAAAAAGCCGCTGAAATTGTCCAAACATAATATCCGAGGTGGAATTGTTTATATTTCGATTTGTTTTAGTAAAAGTGACTTAATTATATTCAATATAAAAATGTACTAGCGATGCCAAACGAGAAATACCGAATCTCTAAATCCCCGGTTGTTCAATTTATTGCATTTTTATACTTTATATAAAAAAAATACTAAAAATTATACCTATGTATTTGAGTTATATTTTTTTTTTAATTGTAGATAATTTTTCTTTTTGAGTAAAATTTTCCTTTTTGTTACAAACAACGATTACCATGCCGATTCACCATGACGAATACCATAAACTTGCATTTTTTGCTTGAAACATGACTATTATTTTTGGATTTTTCTTATAACATCCATTATTTTAGTTTTTGGATTTTTCGGTCGATGATGTATTTATAAAAAAAAATTGTAGATTCATATTTTAAGCCTTTCGAGCTTGTTCTAGAAATTGAAATGAAGTGGATTTAAAATCGAACAAATTTTAAAAACGACCCTGCACTAAAAGTTCATAAAAATATTCCATTTAATCAATTTTTTGATTACCAATAAGACCCGGCAAGTAAGTTGCGCAAGTTACTTGCCGAA
This sequence comes from Pollenia griseotomentosa, assembly GCA_963931875.1. Classification (NCBI taxonomy): domain Eukaryota; kingdom Metazoa; phylum Arthropoda; class Insecta; order Diptera; family Polleniidae; genus Pollenia; species Pollenia griseotomentosa. The sequence goes on from OZ007561.1 coordinate 17,020,257, forward strand.
ACAACAAAACCTGCCAGACGTGCTCTTTTGAAGAGGACATGTGCTCTTTCCCAGCGGTCCGCAAGTAATTACAAATTGAAACACATCGGATTGTTCACAGTAATGTCAATAGTAAAAATAAAAAACAAGTTCGTTAATCGCATACAACTAGCATCCAAATCAGATTAGCCTTATTGATATCCTGTTGTTAAATAAAATGTAAATAAGAATAAAAAACAAAACAAACGCAAATAAAATGTTTGCCATCGCACTAGCATCTGATTTGGATGGCTTATTCTACCATGGATGGCTTAGTAATGTATTATATTTTTTGTACGTTTTCAATTGTGTATTTTGCTTGTTTTCTTCTACTTTTTGTTTCGTTATTTTTTCAGTTGGTTTTTTGAAAATTTGAAAGTAAAAGTTCAAAATGTAAAGTGCGTTCAAAAGTGCAAGTGAATAAACCAGGGTTTAAAAAACTGCAGTCAAAATAAAAAAATTGCTTTTTCTTCTACTTCTTGATTTTTTATTGGACAAAAATAAACTGTTGCTTTTACTTCTGAATTATTAAATGAAAACAGTCGTAGTAGTCTAGGGAAAAGCAGAAAACGAAAAGTTGTACACAACAAAGAACATCGGCAGTCGACATGTTCGGAAGTGTTTAGTTTTCACACTGAAACACTGAAGTGCATTTTCCTATTATTTCTTTATCACTTGTTGGAAAAAAAAGAAACTGTTGTTTGATTTATGTATGTTTGTCATAGAAGGGGGTAGTGCACTCATTTTGCAGTTTAAACTCACACTTAGTGATAGAATATTGCAATCATTTTGTTGATGTTGATTGATGAATTGAAAATTTGCATCCTCACTAAACATAAGTGAAAATGATATTAAAAAATTTTGCACTCAAAATAAAAATAGTTTTCAAATAAACTAATGATTCGTTTCGGTTTTGGGCGCATTAAAATACATAGCTTATGTGTCTATATACAGTGTGAAGCATAAATCAAGGTACCTCTTTTGAAATAAAACAATTTCTAACATTTTTTTTAAAACAAGTAAGCAAGTTTGTGTTATTTATTCCTAATTTGTAAAATTATTCATCTACTACAGTCCAGCAAAATTTTGCACTCTTATTCTAAGAAACAACCATATAATATCCTTAAGTACCTGAAAACTCCATAATTTAGCACAGCAAAAGTCTTGGTACCCTCTAAAGTGATCTATGTTTAAGTATTGACATTTCTATTATTTTAAATGTTTTTTTCTTTCTATGTTAATAAGGGTACATTTAGAATGTATTCAGAGTTATTTCTTGTTATATGATGTACGAGCGTTGTACCCAGCTCTTTTGATTGATCTGTGTACTGTGTCCGCGGAAACACATTTGTCCATGGACTCTTTCAACTCGGCAGCAATCTTTGGAGCACTGTTACAGGGGTCATTCCTAATTAAAGACACCATTTTTCTTTATTCTGGGATACTAAGCTTGCGAGGACGCCCAGACCTGGTCTTATTTTCAACTCGTTTTTCTTTTTAAAAGGGGTTTTTACCTTTTGCGTCGTTTACTTACTGCTTTTAGTTATTTGAGTAATTTCAGAATATGATTTTCCCAATCTATGATTATTAATAATAATATTGCGCTCCTCAATCGATAGCTCCTTGCGAGTCATTTTATTTAACAGTTTTTTCAATAAAAACCCAATTATTACTACTGATTAGGGAATGGTAAATCGATTTCGATTCCAATCGAAAATCGATTTTCTGGTAAAAATAATCGATTTTTTGAAATCGAATTTGCTTATGCTATTTTATACTGAAATCGATTATTGGGCTTTTAAAATCGATTTTTTTATTGTTATCAAAATTTTGGTAGTTTTTAATTTTAATCTTAATTAAATCCATAAATTATGGGCATGGCATGCACAATATAGCTGGATATTTGTTTGTGCATGCATAGGTGTGTAGGTGGTATGTTTATTCCAAGTAATAAGTTGTAGTTTTACTTATTTACCTATTAGTATCCTTGGTATACTTCCAACTTTAACATACGGACTCTTGTTCTTCAGAAATTAAAGTCACTGAACACCGAAAGTCTGATTTTTAAAAATCAACATATTATAGAAACACAAAAAATAAATTAAACCATGGCATTCCTGTGGAAATATGATAATATTCAAACAGAAAAGTGTGTGATATTTAAATCAAGTAATAAGCAGAGTGAAAAAACAAATCAAAATTACAAGAAAATATCTCTCCATCTTTCCGACATCAATGACATGCAAACGTTTGTTTTCTAAAACTAACTTAATAGTAATTTAGCAAAGAAACAGACGCCACTGATCAGGAACTATTGTCATAATCCTTTGAAATACTATCCATACATTCTGGCCTGTCACAGAAAACAATTCCGATCAAAATTGATTTCGTTTTATGTGAAGCAAGAAACGAAATCACTTTCGATCGGAATTGATTTATGGGACTGGCCTGATTTACTACACAAGAACACAATTTTAATATGTAAAAAGTACATACATACATATCGCACTTGTCCCTCTTAAGGTCATCTCAAAACTTACACATTTTCACTTTTTGCAAGAAAATTAAAATCAGAGTCATGTTTACCCACTGTAAAAATCTTAGTTCAATTTCTCCAGTATATTGCCAAAAAAATGCTGGTGATCCCCCTTTGTGGTATAAAGAATAAGTTTGCAAATTAATCTTAAATGAGTTTGAAATCGATTTTAAAATCGATTTTGAGGTTCGATTAATCGATTTCAAAAACCGAAATAAAAAAAGTCGATCGAAAATCGATTTTGGAATTCATTTACCATTCCCTACTACTGATATCAACAAGAAATAACTGAATACATTCTAAATGTACCCTTATTTTTTAGTGCATGAAAATTTCATCCCTAGTCATAATAATGTTCAGCGTTACCGTTGTGCGACTTTAGTTGCAATTTGCAACCTTTTTTACGCTCTGACACTTTTTGTGCGACTTTTTTAAAATCGTCTAATTTTGCAACTTTTTGCCCATATTTTGTAAGTGAAATACTTTTTTTACTATTGATAAACAACAAAAACCAACAGGTTAAAAGTAGAAACTTGTGAGTCCATGCTATCAACTCTAAAGTTTCTAGATACTGAAATAGAAGGTTGGATGGCAAGTAATGAACTTGTGCGAAAATACAAAAAAGTTAAAAAACATAAAATGTAAAGTTTATTCATATATTAAAGTATATACCAACACATTATTAAAATTCAATCAAATGTAAAATTAATACACAAAAGTGTATTTAAACACATTTTTAACGAATTATTTTTCAGCTATTTATATCGTTTAAATTGTTAATTCCTTTTTGTTTTGTGTTTTTTTTTTTAAACCATCGCCTTACCAAAGATTTTTACGTACATCGCTTTCCAATACCCACCCGGGTGTTACTGCATGTTTTTAAGCGATGAGAACAAGTTATCGTCATACAACTTTTTTCGGTTTTTTTTTTAAAGAAGTTTTCGTCATACAAATTTTTTCAGTTTTTTTTAACGAAAACAATTTGTTCTGTAAGTAAAAATTTCTTTTTAACTGAAGCAAATTTTAGAGGTTTATGAAAGAAATAAAATCGAAGTTGTCACCCGGGTGGTAATTAAAATATTAAAAAAAGTGTGAGACTTAAATTGGAAAAAACGACTTTTTCGTGCGACTTTTTGTTTTAAAAACGACTTTTTGTGCGACTTTTTCATAATTCTCATCGGTAACCCTGATAATGTTAAATACATTTAGAAGTGTGCCAGTTTGTTTTTCTAATTTGAAATATCGTGCGAGGCTAAATTTTAGTGCTATGTTCATACGACAATATAAACCACTCGTTTCGCTCTCTGAAACTAGTTTGCCAAACATGCTGTTCATACGATTCATTCTTGTTTCATTTTGATATTTTTTGTGTGTTGTTAGTGTGATTTTTTTTAAAGTAGATGAAAAAGTAAATAAAACTTAAAAATATATTATTTAATACATGTTTTAATATTATTATGTTATAATTATCACTTCATTTTATTAAAGATCAATTTTTATTTTGTTTTTTTCTTTGTTTTGATTTTTTTTGAGAGCTAGTTCAGATGAACTAACGATAAATGTTACCAAAATTGGAGATGATAGTACATTTTTCCTGTTTCGCAGCCTGTTTCAAAATGAAACGACCTGTTTCGCTCTCAAAATTTTGTACGGGGAAACAAGTCGTTTCATTCATGTTTGGGGCGCGAAACAGGAATAAGAGAGTGAAACACGAATATTGCTTTCCGTGTAAACATGGTATAAATTGGATACTCGTATTCGGCGAATATTGGCGCAGATATTCGTATTCGCTAATATTCAGGCCTGTAACAGAAATCAATTCCCATCGAAAGTGATTTCGTTTTATGTGCAGCAAGATCTGAAATCACTTCCACTTTCGATCGAAATTAATTTCTGTGACAGGCCTGATTAAAAATTGATATTCGTAACATCACATCACTCCATTATTCTTACTAAACATTGCTATCCATTATTCCTATTATTTGATGTATCAGGAGTAGATAATACCGTTTTGTAAATTTTTCATGTCAAAATAAATAGCATTTGGTATAATTTACATAATAGTTATGTACACACTCAACAGGTACGATGTATGTACATATGTATTTTATTTCAATTATACTTATTCGAAATGTATCGAAAAAATTATAGCGCTGCTTTAATTTATTGATGTAGTAACTTTTTTAACTTTTTTTAAATATACCTTTAAGGTAAAAACCCATTTGATTTTAGAGTTATAAATGGTGTCATGCTCGGTCATTCGTATCGCTAAAATGATATCAAAATAATACGATATCGTTTAATTTGTTGGAATAGTAAATAAACATTTATGTATGTATGTATTATACTACATAATAACTTTGTAAGCCAACTTAACTATTTCAATTAAAAAGATCAGACTAATGATTATGACAATTTTATTTGGTTAACATTTTGAACTGCTTCACCAATATGTCTTATGTCTCGAGCATATGTACGACAACAGCCACCAATAATTTTTGCTCCTAGTTGTGCCCATTCGACAACATAATTCGCCAATGGTACACAATGTTCTTTACCCATCCAACCTTTGTTGACATCATAAACTTCACCACTATTAGGGTACACCACCAAAGGTATTCTGTTTTCTAATGTTCTTTCACCATTTAAAGACTTAAAAAGTGGTGTTACAAATTGAGGATTCAAACAATTGACACCGATTGCTAAACAATTTTCTTCAGCATTTCGTTCCTTCAGTTTTTCCCATATAGTATTAGCAGCTTTGACAAAGTCTTCACCATGAGCTAAGGTCTTTTCGTCTTTGCATTGAAAAGCAATCCAAAATTTGGCATCTGGGTAATCTTCGCATAACATTTCAACTAAAGCTTCTGCCTCCATTTGACAAGGGATGGTTTCAATAGCTAAGGCATCTACACCGGCTTCAAGACAAGCATCAATACGTACTCTATGCCAATCAGTTATTTCTTTGGCCGGCACATAGTCCGCATAATCACCAGTGTATTCAGAGCCGTCATGTAAATGGGCACCATATGGCCCTATGGAAGCAATGATCATGGGAAAACCTACAAATGTTACAAAAAATACATATACTATACTATAATTATTAAACTCAATTATTTAATATGTGTGTACCCTCATTCACATTAAATTGTGCCTGATAACATTCTGTTAAGTACTTCTCCTTTGCAATGTGAGCTAAACGAACAGTATTTTTAATTAATTCAACACTTTGATCAGCATTTAACTCCAAATATTCCATATAACCCTCAACACTTGTCTGATATGTATTGGTTAAAATTATATCGGCGCCATCTGTATACAAAGTGTAAAAAATTTGTTAATTGTATTTTTCATATACAGCCCAGTTATGAATACAAATTCCCCTTTTTTCTCATGTTAATTCAATTGTTAAAATGGGAAAAGGTAAAAACTCACGTGGAATTTTTATTCATAATTGGGCTGATAGTTTTATAGTTGGATTATACAAACTTTGCAAAAAATCTACATGGGTATTAACTACAGCTCCAGGATTTGTAGCATTAAATCTGGCACTCCATAAAGGATCACCATCAACGGCGTTTCCCACATGCACAGTCATTTGTGTACCAAAACCTCCATCTTTAACTAGAATCCGTTTTAAACGCATATTATTTTTTAGCGTGTTCCTGTAAAAATTTAACAAGGAGCATACAAATATAAAACATAATTTTAATATTTAAACACATATTAATTTTAACTTTAAATATATCACAGCTTAAGTGATGGCAACAATATAACTCGCATTAATGTTGTTCGTGTCTTCCTTCAAATTCATTATTTTATGAATTTTGTCTCCAAATACTTGTTAGATTGTTAGATGAATCTCCAATGATTTTTAAAGGAACATTATTGTTTAAACAATACAATAAAGGGAATCGAGCTATGTACGGCATTAAGTTTTATGAACTTGTGTTCAAATGATGGCTACATTTAAAATGCTGAAATATGAACCGGAAAAGTTATTGAAGACAAGCCAGGATCGAAAACAAAAACTTTAGTCTTGAAACTTATGGATCCATTCCTTCACCGTGGCCAACATTTTTATATTGATAACTACTACAACAGCGTTGAATTATCTCAAACGCTACTTAATTACAAAACCCACTTCGCAGGTACATTACGTTTTATCGCAAGCTAAATCCTAAATGTATAACCACTAAAAACCTTAAAAGGAGAAATGATTTGGAGAAGAACAGGAAATGTTTACATTACAAAATGGAAAGAAAAAACGCGATGTTTTAAAACCATTAGACTTGTTGCTAATAATGAAAATATGGGAGTAATTGATCGATCAGACCAAGTATTATCGCATTATTCCAGTCCAAGAAAAACCATAAGATTGTATAAGATGGCTGTGTGGATTTTTTTTTATAAAATCTTTCTTCCCAAAACCACAATTTAGACTTAAGAGATAATTTGATATCAATTTTTTTTTAATATACCTGGCTATGTAGCTGAAGGCAAGAATCTCGTTAATTACATATCATTTTAAGGACGTCGCCTAAAACCACAAGGAGAATCTTGTTTAATGGACTTAAAGAAACAAGCTTTCAATGCAAAAATTGCTTGGATAAGCCGGCACTATGCCCAGATGGAAAATTATCATTTAATGTTTGCATAAAATTAGCTTTTTAATAACAAATAAAAGTTTGCTTTTTAAAATAACTTCTTTATTTTTTCCCATATTAATGACCTTCCTTAAAGAATTCGCTCCATTTGTTATAGACTGCTACATACTTATATTATCGAAAAATTAAATTTCGTGACGATCGGTCCATTATTACCCATAGACCCCATATTAAGCCCACTATCGGCAAACACGCCTAAATCGTAACGAATAACACTATTTTAGAAAAATTTTATTTGTCATAGTTTTAAAAGATTAGAAATCCCTCTGTCAAATTTTGTGAAGATAATCTACAATAGGTCCAATATAAAAAAATTTCCTCCTGAAAATCTCTTCAACACGCCAAATAATATTTCTTAATCAAATCATTTAAATTCCGCAACGAAATATAACAGGGTTTAAAAAGCTGCAGTCGAAACCAAAAACTGTCGAACAAAAAACGAAAATTTGTACAACATTTCGCTTTAAGAGTTGGTTTGACAGCGTAAACAATCGCTTTAATGGCTCAGAAGTAAAAGCAACAGTTTTTTTTTTTTGCCCAATAACAAATGAAGAAGTGGAAGAAATGGCAGTTTTTCTACTTTGACTGCAGTTTTTTAAATGCTGAATTATAATACTGTGAGTAGGGAGATCGAACGGTTAGTATTCGACCGGTTTTAACCGGTTATTTTAGTTTTGCACAAGTTGGATATTTTAAAATGTACACTTTACGAATACCGAATAAACCGGTTATTTTGGTGAAATAAACCGGTTATTTTGGTAAAATAAACCGGTTATTTTAGTAATTTGTATAGGTTTTGCCTACTTTTCTAATTAAATATTGGGCAAACTTAAACTTTTAATGAAGAATGTTAAAACAAAAAGTAACTAAAGTTAAAAATATTATGAGCAATGCAATTTCAATTCGTTTTTATAAGCGTGTGTTTTTGTAACATAAACTTTAAACAATTCAAAATGCTGCAAAAATGTTCAGCTTAAAAATTAATTAGCAATTTAACAGTATTCTAAATATTTTTAATTATTTTATATATTTTTATAAGGATGTCATCACTGGTGATATTTCGAACGAATTTCAGTTTATCAATATTATGAAATGGGAATTTAGCATATTTAAACGAAACAGTGTTAATTAAATTTTGAATCCCAAGAAAAACTTTGATTACTAATATGCATGTGGCAGTGTAAATAAAACTGAACTGGCAAAATAAAATAAAGTAATTGGTGTTTATTTTTGTTTTTTCTTTACCCACTTACAACTACATTTAGAGTTGACAAAAAATCAACCAATTGTAGTCGGGACTGTAAGAAAAGATAAACTCACTTTTTATTGTTGTTGTTTTTGTTTAAGCTTTGATATGGTTACAAGTAAAACTGTGGCTTATGATTCTTATTCGCTTAACAGTTTTATTTGTATAGTATCTTTAGTTTTTCTAAAAATCTTTGGATGAAGTTTCCTGACGATCTGGCCTAAGCAACCAGTGAAATGCGCATAGGAATAGCTTATCCCTTCGACAATAAATTTCAGTTTATCAATATTATGAAATGGGAATTTAGCACATTTAAACGAAACATTGATATTTCGAACTGATTTAAAAGATAATGGTGCTTAAAGAGCCCTAAAATGATAGGTTATAAAGGTTCTTCAACGTCACAACTTAATAATTACCTTTAATGAGTCCACATGCTTGACATAAATATACGCCAAGTAAAACTTGACTTTGTTCGAAGTAGTTCTTAAGAGACTGCAAATAATACTTTACTAAAGCCTATAGTATACGGAATGTAAAAAGCCACATGCGCATGTGGTTCTGACGTATTTTTGACGTCATAATTATCTAAGTTAAATTTTGTACAAGAACGAAGATTTTAGATAAATTTACTACTTTTTTGATAAAGTAAGCATATTTAAAAAACTCTGTATACTTTTAGTTAGTTACATACTTTTTATTTATTATATTATTATTACATTAACATACTTTAAGACTTCAAATAAAATTAACTTCCTTTTTCATTTCATTTTAATATTTTATTTTTGAATTCTTAATGTTGTACAATTAACTAAGTGATCTACTAAAACTTTTTACTTGTACGCCTTTCTAAATCTATGTATCGATCATTTGCTGCAACGTCGTATTTACCCTTTAAACACATTTCTAAATGATTTGCTACCCCACTTATAAAAAATAACGACACATTTTCTTCAAAGGGGGAAAGTATAAAAGATATAAGGACGAAATTTACACAAAAAATAAACTCATAGCGAACAATTCTGCATCATTAACTCCAAAATATAATTTTTTGAGTCATGACGGAGTTGCAGCAAATGAGCGATATATATTTTTTAAGCCTATTGGAATCTAACGATAAATTTGATTTAGTTAATTGTCAAAATAGTGCATATTTAGTCTGCTTTCACTTAAACTTGAATTTTGTGAATTTTTTTTTTGTGATGAATAACGAAATGCTTCTTGTAAGTTTAAGATGCGACAATTGTTATATCAATATAATCCAATTTCATGTTACGATTATAACTAATTTTGCCATAATGATCCAGAATGGAAATGTACGCGTCGTCCAAATTAATCGTCTTCAATAAAAGTAATAAATAATTATTGTTTTTATTTTTTTATACATGTTATTTATAACAAGTTAGAGTGCCATATTCGGCTGTGCCGAATCTTTGATACCCTCCACCGACAGTTCGAATGTTTAAGGAGTAATATCTGTATGATGTCTTTTTATTATTATTATCTTAAACTGTGACGATTTGCTATTAATTATGGTTTTAGGAGACTATACTGTTTTCCGGGAGTAGGGCATATATGGGGCCTAGGGTAAATTATGTACCGATCTTCAAGAAATTTCACAGTATCATTTATAGTCCTATAAAATTGTGACGAGCCAAAATTTGTTATGATTGCATTATTTTTTACGGTTTTAGGCGTACTAAACTGTTTTCCGGGAGTAGTGTTTATATGGGGCTTAGGGTAAATTATGGACCGACCTTCGCGAAATTTTACAGTGTAATTTCTAGTCCAATAAAACGGACTTGTGCAAAATCTTATGTCATTCCGTGCATTTTTGCATCATTTATGTTAGTTTTTGTAACAAAATTATCAAGTTTTTGAAGGTGGTGGTTCCACATATTGATTCATAGCTCTGGTCCTACTGAACCGATTTTGCTGAAATTCAATCCCAAATTGCTTAGGATAACTACAAGCAATTTGACACCTAGTTTGTTTATTTCTTTTGAGTTTTTCGAAAGTGAGCGTGTTTTCAACAGACGGACAGACGGACAGACGGACAGAGGGACAGACGGACAGACGGACAGACAGACGGACATGGCTAAATCGACTTAGAATTACTCAAGCAGCCAGAATATATATACTTTATGGGGTCTGAGATGAATAATAAAAAAGTTTCACACGGAATGACAAACTTAGTATACCCTCTTCACAACTAATTGTGGTGGAGGGTATAAAAAGTTCAGTGGAGATCCTTATTTTATGTATATAATATACTCACATAAATACGTTGTATCTTTATTCTCTATCGAATAGTTTTTAATTTATTTTAAATTTAAATTTTTATTTGAACTTTTTTCACAAAAAAAAATCCAATTGAAAGAAAAAATCAAGTAAACCTACATACATACATATGGGGGATTTCATGTCAAGTGACCCAATTTTGAAATCGATGTCTTCCGATTTGGATGAAATTTGCACCAAGGTTAGTCCTATTGGATAGTAGTTTAGACACAAATTTTCAACAAGATCGGTCTAAAAGTTTCTGAGTTAGTGGGGGTCAAATTTTGACATTTTGGCCATACAGGTGTTCTTTCTTATCCATGTAACTTATTACCTATTGGTGTTAGCAAAATTTGTCCCAAGTAGCTTCGATAGCTATTTGATCCATCTTTTGAAAAAAATTTTTTTTGTTTTTTTAAAAAATTTTTTTTATTTTTTTTTTTTAAATTTAAAATTTTTTTTATTTTTTTTTTTAGCGGGTATGTTTTTTTTTTTTTTTTTTTTGTTTAAAAGAAAGCTTATGTCTTTTCCTTTAAGGTAGTTTTGGTCCCTTTTTGGGATGCGAGCGGCTTATGTATAAAAAAAAATAATTTCTAACTCTAGACAAGGGTTTTTCAATTTTTAGCATATGCAGTGTTCTTTCTCATCCATTTAACTTATTACCTATTAGTGTTAGCAGAATTTGTCCCAAGTAGCTTCGATAGCTATTTGATCAATATTCTGAACATTTTTTTTTTGTTTTTTTAAAACTTTTTTTTTTTAATTTTAAATTTTTTTTTTATATGTAAAATTTTTTTTTTTATATTTTTTTTTATCCGGAATGTTTTTTTTTTTTTTTTTTTTGTTCAAAAGAAAGCCTATCTCTTTTCCTTTAAGGTAGTTTTGGTCGCTTTTTGGGATGCGAGTGGCTTATGTATAAAAAAAAATAATTTCTAACTCTAGACAAGGGTTTTTCAATTTTTAGCATATGCAGTGTTCTTTCTCATCCATTTAACTTATTACCTATTAGTGTTAGCAGAATTTGTCCCAAGTAGCTTCGATAGCTATTTGATCAATATTCTGAATTTTTTTTTTTGTTTTTTTAAAACTTTTTTTTTTTAATTTTAAATTTTTTTTTTAAATGTAAAATTTTTTTTTTTATATTTTTTTTTATCCGGAATGTTTTTTTTTTTTTTTTTTGTTCAAAAGAAAGCTTTTGTCTTACCCTTTAAGGTAGTTTTGGTCGCTTTTTGGGATGCGAGTGGCTTATGTATAAAAAAAATTATTTCTAACTCTAGACGAGGGTTTTTAAATTTTTAGCATATGCACTATTTTGAATTTTTTCCTATTTGTGTTTAAGTGTTTCTAAAGCCTTAAAAATAAAACGTTTGCAAAGAAACTAGACAAATTAAACTTTCCGACGGTATGTTACAAACCCAATTACTATTTTATACCTTCGATACTATAATGCCCACAATATGGTAATCCCAGGAATAAAATCACTTTTTTCTGTAGAAATGTTGACAAATAATTCTTTTTTTAATTTTTCCTACATAAATTTTATTAAATTATTTATCTTTATCTTTTTATTATTATTATTAGAAATTATTATTATTATAATTATATATTAATTTAATTATTATTACAAATTAATAAAAAGAATTTAATTTGTCAACATTTCTACAGAAAAAAAGTGATTTTATTCCTGGGATTAACATATTGTGGGCATTATAGTATCGAAGGTATAAAATAATAATTGGATTTGTAACACACCGTCGGAAAGGTTAATTTGTCTAGTTTCTTTGCAAACGTTTTATTTTTAAGGCTTTAGAAACACTTAAACACAAATAGGAAAAAATTCAAAATAGTGCATATGCTAAAAATTTAAAAACCCTCGTCTAGAGTTAGAAATAATTTTTTTTATACATAAGCCACTCGCATCCCAAAAAGCGACCAAAACTACCTTAAAGGGTAAGACAAAAGCTTTCTTTTGAACAAAAAAAAAAAAAAAAAACATTCCGGATAAAAAAAAATATAAAAAAAAAAATTTTACATTTAAAAAAAAAATTTAAAATTAAAAAAAAAAAGTTTTAAAAAAACAAAAAAAAAAATTCAGAATATTGATCAAATAGCTATCGAAGCTACTTGGGACAAATTCTGCTAACACTAATAGGTAATAAGTTAAATGGATGAGAAAGAACACTGCATATGCTAAAAATTGAAAAACCCTTGTCTAGAGTTAGAAATTATTTTTTTTTATACATAAGCCACTCGCATCCCAAAAAGCGACCAAAACTACCTTAAAGGAAAAGAGATAGGCTTTCTTTTGAACAAAAAAAAAAAAAAAAAAAACATTCCGGATAAAAAAAAATATAAAAAAAAAAATTTTACATTTAAAAAAAAAATTTTAAATTAAAAAAAAAAAGTTTTAAAAAAACAAAAAAAAAAATTTTCAGAATATTGATCAAATAGCTATCGAAGCTACTTGGGACAAATTCTGCTAACCCTAATAGGTAATAAGTTAAATGGATGAGAAAGAACACTGCATATGCTAAAAATTGAAAAACCCTTGTCTAGAGTTAGAAATTATTTTTTTTTATACATAAGCCGCTCGCATCCCAAAAAGAGACCAAAACTACCTTAAAGGAAAAGACATAAGCTTTCTTTTAAACAAAAAAAAAAAAAAAAAAAAACATACCCGCTAAAAAAAAAATAAAAAAAAGTTTTAAATTTAAAAAAAAAAAATAAAAAAAATTTTTTAAAAAAACAAAAAAAATTTTTTTCAAAAGATGGATCAAATAGCTATCGAAGCTACTTGGGACAAATTTTGCTAACACCAATAGGTAATAAGTTACATGGATAAGAAAGAACACCTGTATGGCCAAAATGTCAAAATTTGACCCGCACTAACTCAGAAACTTTTAGACCGATCTTGTTGAAAATTTGTGTCTAAACTACTATCCAATAGGACTAACCTTGGTGCAAATTTCATCCAAATCGGAAGACATTTTCAAAATTGGGTCACTTGACATGAAATCCCCCATACATTAAAAAATTCGAAGAAGATACCTAACCTAATTAGTAATATTAACAAAAATTTAAGGCAAAACTTTTTATTTATAAATTACCAATTATCTTAGGCAACTAAACTTACTTTTTCGTTTTGATATAAAAATAAATTTCCTATGTACGCATTGGTAAAATTACCTGTATTATTTTTTTGTGTGTATGTATTTTGTTGGTTCCTTACCGTCGTGAATTGTTTTTATTCAAATTAACTTTTTATTACAAAAACTAGTTTGATTTTTGTATTTTTATGTATTCGAATTAAAACCAGTTATTTTTAAAATGCTTAACCGAAAACTGGGTTTTAAATAGTTGCTATTCGGGATATTCGAAAACCGGGTTTTCAAAAATGTCGCATAATCGATTTCCCTAAATGTGAGGTCAGGTTTTATAAAGATTGGTTCATAATTTAGTCGCAATTTGCACTATGCCATAGTGACTATGGGCATTTCTTGCCGGACAGAAAAAGTTTGTTGGCGAGAGAGCCAAGAAGCAAAGTGTGTCACGTCCAATAAACAAGTTCAAAAATCTATTCACAATAGCGGAGTTCAGTGTTTTGTGCAAATGGTCTTGCAAAAGAGCAAATGCAAAATATCATAGCTGTTTTCTTAAATCCAAACACAAAAAACACAGTTTCCGTTATATTTCATAAAAACGCTGCGAAATTTTGAATTTTCACAAGACCATTTGCACCAAACACTGAACTCCACTTATATTCATTGGGCACTAAATACGAGCTGCCATTTTATATCAATTAACAATAGGTATGAAAAATTTAGAAAAAATACCAAATGAGCCACGGGGGTACCAGCGTACTTTTTAGTCTTGAATTGTACCACAAAAAGTACAATTGTACCAACTTTATCAACCGTGATCCCATATAAAGACCAATTCTAAAATATTCGAACTGTTCATCATTTTATTTTTCCAAAAGATCTGCAACCGTATTTTGTAATTCGCTAAAGCTAAATCTCTATCGCTAAAAATGTATAAAGTTGATTTAGCGATTTGTAGCTACGAATGCAATTCTGTAACGTGCATTGCTAAATTTGTCAATACCAACAAATTTAGTTCGCCGCGATCTTAGCTTTTAGTGCCATCGCTAAAATTTTTAAATTTTGTATTCTCTAAAGGCCCAACTATAATATGCATAAGCCGGCTTAAGCTACTGTCAAAAATTAACAAAAAGCCTCTCAAAAGCATTTAAAAAACAAAAATTAAATCAAAAAATATTTTGTTTCGCACTTTCTTTAAGCAAATGCCAGTTTAATAAAATTAACCAAAAAGTTTTCTTAAGTTCAATATGGTTCGAGACATACGAATCACATGTATTCGCACAATCGTTTAAGCGTTTAGCGATCGAGATTTAGCTTTAGCTAACTTGACCGTGTGGTTGCATTGTTAGCGAATTACAGAATACGGCTGCTGATCGCATTACTTATGCACCCCGCTGTAAAAAATGTATTTGTTGCTTTAAAATTATTTATGTAGATATTTAAATTAAAAAAAAAAAATAAGGAATACCTACAGAAAATTTATATGGCTAAATCTTTTAAAGATCATATTAAGAAAATTTGTATGTAATTCTATATACCTATCTGTTGTAAAAAATAACATTTAGGGCTCACTTTAACATCATTTTTATTTTATTTTTAATATTATTTTGCAAATATCGCCATTCGTGAATATTATTAGTTGTTTAAACTAGAAGAAATGTCTACTTCTACTTTATTTTTTCTGTTTATTAAACTGATAAGAACCCTATAAACCTTGATTTTTGTTTTGATTAAATTTGAAAAGTACACCACTTTATCACATACATATGCATGTCCATGTATTTATGAATAGTGTTTATTAGTCCGAAATAAAATCTTCCCTCAAACATAAAAACTTTTTTTCACTTATCACAAAAAATAAATAAACTAAGGGTAAAAAATAAAATGGTTTGAATGTTGGAAAAATGGTTTATATTTTCTTTGTTGTAAATTTATTGTTCTAAAAATCTTTGGTGTTGCTATACTTTGTTTATTTTAGTTAGTGTATATTTCTAATAGGAGCCTTGACAACTGGTTCATGAACATCAGTTAATTGTATTCAGGCTGGTTGCTTACAAACTGATAATAATCTAAATAAAACGTCATACAGAAATCTTATTAATGATAAATTTTGTATTCCAAAAAAATAACTGATAATATATGTACTTTGGAAAAGGTTTCCTGACGATCTGGCCTAAGCAACCATTGGGAATTTAGCACGTCATACAGAAATCTTATTAATAATAAATACAAATAATTGTTTGATCATTAATTTCCCAACACACTTAATTAGATTAATGAAAGAAATTAAGATTTAAATAAATCTTTTTTCGGAAGTAATTATTTTATTTAAATATTAAAGGGATTAGCCATGATTATCTTAAAATTTTAGTCCGGCAACATTGTGACATCTTTAAATAATTATGGTGAGATATATAACACAGTATATTGAATAACATATTTAAATAACAACATTTTCCAAATCAGATAATAAGTATTTAAAATATTTCTCAAAAAAACTTTTGCTTTGCAAAATGTCTAAAGACCGCGAAAATACAAATTATTGTTTTTTTATACCATCAGCCCAATTATGATTCCTTTTTCCAATTGTAAAAATGGGAAAAGGGAGAAGGGAAAAAACTCCCGTGAAATTTTTATTCATAATTGGGCTGAAATTGTTTTCATGATAACATCTTGAAAACATGTTATGTACCTAAAAACTGCGTGCAGCCTACATCACAGCTTTAAAATTTTGTGAGTTTTGACAAGCAGTATGTGGACTAGCAAGAAAAATTTGAACGTGTAACTTCAGTGCAGGGCTGCCAGAAATTTTCAGCAAAAAATCTTAATTTCAACAAAAAAAAAATCTTATTTTTGAAGAAAAAATCTTATTTTTGGAAAATAATGAATATAAATAATGAAAACAACGTTGCATATTTTACAAAATAGTTCATCCTAACCAGACGAGCTTTTAATTTTTGTCAACCAACCGCTAAATTGTAACAACAATAAATTAATTTTTGTTGCCTTTTTAACCATGAACAAAGGATATTTGAAAAAAAAAAGTTTAATAAAAAAAACTAGTAAAAAATGTAGTGTACGGACGCAGTTCTAAATAAGAAACAAAATATATAGGTTGACAGAAAATCGAAAAATAAGACGAAAAAATAATTAAAGGACTTAAACGGGTGTGCCAAGATTTTGCATATTATTTTTTTGTCTTTTTTCCCATGTTCTATAATCACATACACTTTTCAACCATCTTATTTAAAAAATAGAAAATTAACTTTAAATAAAACATATCAATATGTATTTCGATGCACTTAAAATTACCTTTTCGGATTAAAATTGTTTTCATTAAATGTCTTTGCTATTATTTAATTTTTGCGAACCTTAGTCTAACTTGCAATATTTTCTGTTTTGCAAAAGAAAAAGGTTGCTTTTTAAGATATTTTTGTTTCAGTAAACCGCAAATATGCATTATTAAGTTTTAAATTTTCAAATGTGAACAAAGAAGGTTTTTTTAATTGAACCTTCGCCTTGACACAACAAAAAGTCTTGTTTTTGGGGAAAAAATCTTAAAATCATTTTTCGGTTAAAAAATCTTAAAAAATAAGGTAAAATCTTACTTCTGGCAGCGCTGCTTCAGTGTTATAAAATTTCATTTACACCCAAAAAAAAACACAAACTTGCCAACCCATGTTAAGAGATAAAAATTTAAACGTCTCTATATTAACACACATTTTAAAACGTGATTGTGAACCTCCTAATGAATTTTTTTAGTTGGAATTAATTTTAACATACCTTTTTAACAATTATTTATTGTAATATATAAATCTCTTCAAATTCGTAGTATGTATATTAAAATATTTTATATGCAATACAAAAAAAAAAAAAAAACACCAATTTTCTAACGAACAATTTGACTAAGTCTAAATCTCGGTTGCAATTGATTTATTAACTGAAATATGCGACAGCTTTTATAAGTACATAGTTACAGTCAGACACAGCATAAATATATTAATTTTGTATATTTTTTGTTTGTTTTTTCAATTACACCCATAGACAGTCTATAATACAACTGGGTTTGTTGTTGGGTGATAAGGTGCTTCTTAAATTAAAACATTTTCCAAATAACACAGAGATAACAGAGAATAACAAAAAAAGAGAATAAATGAGGGCTTATTAAAGCAAAACTTTCGATTAGCATTTCGTTTTTAACCCATTAAATAATAAAAATAATCTGCCAGCTTAAATTTATAGTTTGTTAAAAAAAATTAAAGGCCCAAATACACTTGTCAAATGCTTGTCCGGCCGACGAATTCAACGTGTACGTGTGCTGGACGTAATATTCGCCGTTATATCTAAATTTTTTGATTTTTCATCAAGCGTTGTCGGTGTCACACATACAAACACATTTTCACTAATACTACCTCAATGCTTGATGAGTATTTTGATCAATGATCAAGGGTTTTTTAAAAAATATTAGGGCCCAAATATATCGATCAAAATACTCATCAAGCATTGTGGTAGTATTAAGGCCCAAATACATTGATCAAAATACTCATCAAGCATTGAAGTAGTACTGGACAAGCATTTGACAAATGTATATGGCCTTTTAGGCCAACGATTTAGGCGGCATTTATACGATGATTTTTAAGACATAATTTTTTTATTTGTATACGTATTGCGGAGAGAAGAAAGAGGGGTAGAAAAAAAGACGTGATTTCTTTTCTCTGTGTTTTTATTCTAATTTTCATTTACTGCCATTTGAAGTTTTGCTTTTACGTTTTTTTTCCACTCGTTTAAAAAAAAGACATGTCTCAAAATTCATCATGTAAGTGTTAAAAGATTTTGGTAGCAGCTTTGGAAGAAAATAGAAAAAAAGATATGTTTAAAATTATTGTATAAATGCCGCCTTACTTAAATGCAAATTAAATACATATGTATGCTCATAGAGGTTAATGGCTGAAGATGAGCCAATCGAGAATGAAAGGAATATTTTAACTGACAAAAATATCATATACATACATACATAGAATGAAACAATAGTTTTATGTTTTCTTAAAAAAAAAAAATCCTTCAAGGAAAACGAAACTTAAACTAAAAAAATTAAATTTGTATGGGGGCTAGATGACATAGTTTAACAAATTGGTCCACATTTTGCTACCGATTATCTCTTGTAAAAAATAAGTGTTTGTTTTAAATTTCGTGCTTTTGCCTGGGGACTTTTGTGTAGGGCCTAGGTAAAATAATAAGGCTAATTTTCAATACCAAACGAATGTGTGCTGCAAAAATCATTTTTACTTAATTTTATCTATTCAAGTCCTTTCAACAGACATACAGGCGGACAGACATAGCTAGATCATACGAGAATTTTACGAGGATCTTATGATTATTTCTATGCATGTGTTAGGAACGGAGTGACAAAATCTACCTAACTTGTATTGTTTGGAACCTATCGTACAAGAACCTTAAAATCGGAAGGACACATCAGTTTGAAATAATGGACCGATTCGAATATCGAAATATTAAACAATGATTTCTTATACATTTTCCTCTTATTTTCTGTATATATTATTTAAAATTTTATATAACATACTTATGTTAAAATCCGATTCTTGATTAAAGTTTTACCCCCATATTCATAAAAAATATTTTTGATTTAAAAAAGGTTTATTGAACAAATTTCTTATGAAAATTTACTATGTAAATGTGTTCAATAAACCTTCTATAAATAAAAAATATTTTTCCGAAGGTTGGAGTCGTTCTATTCACCAATTTGGTGAAAGCAAAGTGGTTGCTCAATATATTTCCAAAGCGTTTAGTCGTATGCGGCACGGTGCACTCGTTTCAAAGCCTATTGCGTTTGGTGTCGATTGGTTACTCCCGATTTATATCGAGCATTCTCAATTAACGCTATAAAGGTGTTGCAATACATAGGTTCTCGTCGGAGGTGTTTCGTTTGAATTCAGGGGTACCGCAAGGCTCTATTCTTTCTCCTTCACTTTTTAAATTTTTCTTAACTTCTTCCTGGGTTAAACTTCCAATCCTATCTTTTATTTACCAGATGACAGCAGCATTTGTTCTTCTATTTTCTTTAATCATAGACCAAGCCTTATTGAAGTTGAAGCTATGAGGCAGAACATGAACGACACGCTTAATCATGACCTAACGACAATCTCCGAGTGGGGTCTTGCGAATAGGGTTGGTTTCATTGCTCGTAAGACCCAATGTTGTATCTTGATCAACAGACGACTTTTGGAGTCACCGACATCTCTATCCGTGGGTGGTATTGCTATTGAGGAATCAGACGCTTTTGATGTTCTAGGCATGAAAATCCAATGTGATGTTCTTTGGAACCGACATGTTTTTCACGTGTCGAAAGAAACATTCAATTATCTTGGTTTCTTAAAAAGGTGATAGAACTAATTCACTCCCTCTGATCTCCTTACTATTTATACCGCATATGTCCGACCGAAAATGGAATACAACTCCCATATCTAGGCAGGTGCTTCAAGGTTTAACTTGGAGCTTCTGAATTGGGTGCAAAGGAATGCGTTGAAGCTCATCAATGACTGTTGGGTATGCTGCTCTATTGATTCTTTGGAGCATCGTCAGAACGTCGGTTGTGCGTCTTTGTTCCATCGATATTTTTCAACGGTAAGTGTTCAGCTCAGATGGGCGAACTCATCCCTGATACGCGGTAACTTTCCCTTAGTACTCGCCTTTCCAGCAGATCATGCTCGTTGTCGACTAAGAGAAAAAAAGACCATGTACGGCTCATACTAATTATTCCATTTATGAGTTAATTTTTCTGTGCATTAAACATCTCAATAATGTTAGTTCATCACACATTTTTTAAGCGGCTTACAATTAAATGATAGTATGTACTATGTACATATATTAACTCTTTGGCGGTGATTTTAAATCTGTATAAATAGACGAATTAATAGGTAAGTGAGAGTAATGTGGTACAGTGCGTTTTACAATAAAGAAAAAATGTATATAAAACACAACTACTTTTAAGCTGGAGGTCCATACCACGCGTTTTCGCCTCCACGCAGTGCATGCTTTTCTAACCTTACTTGCGTTCTACGTTTCAAGTTACATGCAACGCTTTTTATGCAGCAGCAGCACTAGTAAAAAAAAAATTAATTTGTCAAAATCAGCAGACTTGTTCGAACGCTGCTTGTGACGCTTGCAAAAGTAGAAAGTAAACCTACTTTTCGCCTTAAGGCCTTAAGATTCTACTTTTTTGACACCTGCGTACGCAGCAAAAAAGCGAGTAACGCGTGGTGTGGACATCCAGCTTTAAAGAAAATATTATGATTTGGTAATGAAGTTCACTATTCCACATTACCAGCATATGGTGTACCACATTACCTGTACATTTTGTAACCTTCAACTGTGGAGGTGAAATTTTGGGACATACCTTATGACGTGGTGGTAAATTTTACCCCTCTAAATTTTACTAAAAAAATTAGTAAACAATATTTTTTGATAATTATTTGTTTTTGAAAAATAAACTACTACATTTTTTATTACAAAAAATAAAGAAACCAAAAATTATTTTTATTTGTTAAAACAAAACAGGTACTTTACTTCACCCACCTTTTTCTTAATATAAAAAAACGATACATCAATAAAATATGAATATAAAAAAAACAAAAACTTAAAGGGCATTTTTGCACAGCCAAATATATATGTACATTTAAAGATATAAAAAAGATCATGAAAAAAAATTATTATGTGTAGAAATTACAGGTCAACCATTTTGGAGGTTTCTTACTCATCAAAATCTGCATCCCATACACATTGGCCTACTACATTGCGGACAAATCGGCAAGAACTAAAGTTTCCAACTTTGGTTGATATACTTGGTTATCAATACACATCTGGGCGGGACTGGAGAAATGGGCGTGGCTCCTCCCAAACAGGGACCTTATATTTATTTGTGTATCTGAAGAATACCAAGAGTCAAAGTTTTCAAATAAGGTACAAGCATCTTGGTTAGCAATACACATCCCACCAAATGTGGGTGGGATTAGAGAATTGGGCGTGGCACAAAATACATTTTTAATATGTAATGAACGGTAAGAGAAAATTTGTTCAAAGTTGGTGCACATAGCTGGGTTATCAATACACAACCACTCTACTAAAATGGCCGGGATTGGAGAAGTAGGCGTGGCATAAAGCACATTAGTTTATATCTAAAGAACGGTAAGAGAAAATTAGAAAATTGCCCAAGCGGTAACAGCTTAAGTTTGGGAACAAATAGCTTTGCAACATCAGACAAAAAGTGGGCGGGATAAGATAAGTGGGCATGGCACAAAATACAATTCTGTATATCTGAATAATGATAAATGTAAAATTTTCCAAATTTGGTACAAATAAAATGGTTAATAATACCCATCATCTGTCAAAAAGAACAAGAAAACGGACGAGTGGTAAAAATAATTCCATGAAAATATTACGTTCATTTTGATGTGGGGTAAATTTTTTTCTACTAAAAACTTACGCTAACGCTGACTTGGTGGTAAAATATTTTCAAAGAAAAAATTACGTAAATGATGGCGAGTGGTAATTTTTACACCAGCATGTACGTAGCTCCGCTCGTGCTAAGTCGAGCTCAGCCAAAACACAAGTGGATAACAAGGATCACGATGTAAGAAGATACTAAGAGAATTAAATTGATTGAGCGCAACGGAAGAGAGTATGTTAGAAAAATATAAAGAGATGGTAAAATTAGCCTCCATCTCCACAGTTAAAGGTTAAAGTCGTGTCTAATGGGACTTGCTATATTTTTTAAATTTTTCTGAAAATGTGGGTTCAATATATTTCGCAAATGACTTCGTCGATGCCTAACAAATGTGGGCTAATCATATTAGCTAGGTCCATCTACTAAAAATTGTTACAAATTTGTAACAATTGTTACAAGTCAATGTTAAAAGTAAATTTATTTATATATGTATATGTATAATAAAACTGAACAACTTCCTTTCTCTCTGAATATTTTGGATGGTCTTTCAAAAAGAAATGTATACCTTCTAGAAGACATACTTCTGAAGGCAGGATATCTGTTGAGATAAACTTTTATTTAATAAGTATGTAAAAAGATAAAGTACTCAGCGGGAAAAAGAAGGAGTACGGTGGTCTTCTAGAAGGCCTCTGTTCGCCTTCTTTTGGATGTACAAGGCCTTCTTGCTCCATTCCATACTCATATCTTTTTTACTCACGTTGTTATTGCGGAGTAGGTCTTCCGCTTTCGCTTCTTTAGCAGGTACATAAGAATGGTAACGGGACTAAAAAATCTATTTCGCTTTTGCTTGTGCAAAAAAACAATACAAAAAATGTTACTCCTTCTCTACTCCCTTCTCATAGAAGCGAGTGTGGAAGGTGTATCTTATCTTTTATACGAAAGAGCCGAGGCCTTTTATGAGGCACTCTTTAGCAGTTAGATAAGAATATTAATTGAATCAAAAAATATTTTAAGCATTCCTTTAAAAAGGCCTGAAGTAAGAATGCCTTCTGAGTTTTCCCGCTGGGTACA
Source organism: Pollenia griseotomentosa (assembly GCA_963931875.1). Taxonomy (NCBI): domain Eukaryota; kingdom Metazoa; phylum Arthropoda; class Insecta; order Diptera; family Polleniidae; genus Pollenia; species Pollenia griseotomentosa. The sequence continues at coordinate 17,043,637 of OZ007561.1, forward strand.
TATGTATAAAAGAAAAGGCGGTATTTACTTAGGTGTAATGAAACGTACATACATTATAAAATAGTATGTTACTAAATTATTCCATTAGCTTAAAAGAGTAAATTCGTTATATGGGCATTTCCCCAGAATGGTCTACCAGGATGAAAATACAAAATGTTGATAATCATCGTCTTTTATTGTTTATTATTATAAAAAAGTCTATGTTTTTATAAAAGAATGGTTTCATAGAATATCTTAGCTATTTTACTTGAGGAAATTGGGCTGGAAACTGGAAAATTTTATATTTTCTTATATTTTCTACTTCCAAAAACATTTTTATATACTTATTTTTAATGCAAAAAATATGTTATGTTTACACTCTTTCTTCATAATCTCTCCATTACAATCAATTGTAAAAGAAGTATCAAGTTTTTTTGTTAAGAAAATTTTAAGATATTTATGGGAAAATGCATGGTGATAATAATAAAAAAAACATATGGAAAAATTGTACGTTCGCGACCGGTACATAAGCCAATTAAACAAAAATCAAGAGAGATATTTTATTTTGTAAATACTAGATGCAGGCCTACATTAATACACTTTAAAAATAAATTAATCACTTTTGAATGTTCCGTTCCATTACGCAGATTTTTACATTTCACTACTGTCAGCCAAAGTTGACTTCTATTTTGCGTACGTTTGTGACCACATGTTTATTACTATCATTATGAAAACTTAAACTCGATGAAATCCATCCTTTGCACTAAACATAGGGCTACCCAAATGCTATTGAATCGCAAAAAAAAAAAAATGCTATTTGTACATCAAAAGCGTACGAACGTACGTTCGCTACCCCAGGAAATGCCCATATATATATGTATATAAATATACAACTAACAATATCATACGAAGCGAATTTTTTAGAAAGGACTATAGAGTCCTTCAAAAAGACCTGCCACTTGCGGTTTTTCCAATATTTACCGCTGGGTAATATAATCATAAATCTTATTTTTATAGAATGTTTGATATTTTTTTAATACAAATATATTATATTGTCATTATGTTGTTGGTCTTATTATTATTTCAAATTACTTCATGAATGTATGCAAAGATTGTTTTATGTACATTTTATATGTATGTATGTACATAAATAAAACATAACATTTTGACTTCGAAATATTTTAAATTAGACATTTTGGGAACTAGTGTCTTAAAAAATAAACGATAACCTTGGACAATGCCAGTCAGATTTTGCTTATTTAGTACTTTTATTCATACATACATATGGGCATATCCATGTCATTGTGTGTGACATTTGTACGCTTTCAGAGAGGTAGGGATTTTGCAAAAAATAGTAGTTACTGGAAAACATTTTTATGATTATGTTTTATTTAGAGGTTACTAGTTATATATGAAAAAAATCACATTCGGAACCTTGTTGTCCAAAATATCGAGCAAGATAGGATATTGTACGTAACATAAAACGGTGGGTATGTACTATTATCGTAAAAGTATTGTTGCCAATTTTTATGTGAACACCAACATTAATCAGGAAATTATGGCATTAAAAGCTATTTTCGTGAGCAGTATTTTTATTTGAGCTATGGCCAAATATGGGCCAATTCCAATAATATGTGTATAGATGATTTAAATTGCAATAAAATAAGTTTGAATCAAACTTTATCTAAATCCCAAAATTGTTAGGCCAATTATGAAAAAAAAATTCCCCGGGAGTTTCCTCCCTTCTAACATTTTTTCTATGTAAATTCAATTGTAAAAATGGAAAAAACTCCCGGGGAATTTGTATTCATAATTGGGCTGTATAAGATGATACATTTAGTTGCATTTGTAGTACTAACTATTGGATAAACTTCTAATTAATAAATATCCTTTCAAATAATAACAGCGGATGTGATTTTATTAATAATTGAAGTAAATTGTAGAAGTTTATTAAAAAATAATTTTTTCTTGTAATAACATAATATTCAAATACGAAAAGGAGTAAAAAGATTATTGCTTTACAAAATGTGCGTTCGTTTACTTTTCCAGTAAAATCCAGTAGGTGAGTAATATGAAAATTTTCAAATTTATGTGTACGCGAACGCATTTCAGTAAAATCCAGTACAAATTTGTACAAATTTTGGGGTAAACGAACGCAGCTAAAGTGTATTTAAACAAGTATATAAAAACATTTGTTCAACACCCCTTCTCAATTTGAAAAACCTTTAAATAAGACCAATCATTTTTCGAAATTTAGTTATTTTTACATTTCTTAAGCTACGGTCAGACTTATCAAATATTTGACGAAAAAAACGGGACCAACAACCAAACTTAAAAATCATTTCGCTTAATATCAATATTCATTTTGATTAAAATACCACATCTTACAAAAAACTGCTTTTTGCTATGTCACTAACTATTAACAAAAGTAGGGGTTACGCTTATTTGATCAAATATTTAATAAGTGTGACCGTAGCTTTAATGGTTTTGTTAATAAGTCTGCTAACATTTCTTCAGTAGGTATTAAAATTTAATTTCCTTAGCTTCTTTGATTACTAAATCAACTTTATATATTTTTAGCGATAGAGATTTAGCTTTACCGAATTACAGAATACGGCTGCTGGTCTGGTGTTATTTGATAAATATAATAAAGATCCAATTGCTCGTCCATATAAATCATTTGAATCTAACTGATCATTATCCAACATCCAAAGGCATTTTTGAACTTTTTGAATTCACCATTCCATAGGCATCAAGAATTTTGTCTATATACAGCTCAATTATGAATAAAAATTCCCCGGGAGTTTTCTCCCTTCTCCCATTTTCCTATGTAAATTCAATTGCAAAAATGGGAAAAGGGAAAAAACTCCCGCGGAATTTGCATTCATAATTGTGCTGATAGGCTTTTTAGTGTACATAAAATTTTGCACAAACTCTTTCAACTTATATTCCTAGAAATAGTTTAAGAGCTCCGAGATTAGTAATTTTAAATAATGTCGTGGTTGACTTTCTCATGGAAATGCGCATATGTTTATTCTAATAAAACACCAGTCAGATTGTGTTTATGTATATTATATTGAAAATAAGCAAAGGTTTGTTGACTTTGATAAGTAGGTAAAAGTGATTATTATTTAAAAAGACTACATCTTGCTCAAATATTTTGCTGTACGTACTATGTACATACATAGATGCATCAAAAATTAGTTGAGTTCAATTACCTTTCAATAATTTTTTAAGTAAATAACAAAAATTGTTTTTAAAAAAGAAAAATTAACAAAATATTTTTAATTTTATTTTCTGTAGGTATAATTTAGTTTTATATTAATATTAATAATAACAACGTTTAAATATTATTATTACCCAAGCTATCAATGCACTTGCGTATGTTAAGTATATCGGCTGGATAAACACGACAACAGCCACCAATTACAGTAGCACCTAAACATATCCAATCAGGTACATATGTTTCCAAGGGTACACATTTGTCCTGATCAACCCATTGATCCTTTTCCAAATCATAAGTTTCCCCACGATTACTATACACTACCAATGGAGGTAAATCCTTATCATCTAATAAAACGTGCAACGATTTAAAAAGAGGAACTACAAACTTTAATAAAAATAAGAATTATTCATAATAATTATATAAATTACTCCAACTTTTTAAACTACCTTGGGGTTAACACAGTTAACGCCAATGCCAAAGATTCTATCACTAGCACTTGCCTCTTTGACCATGTCCCATATAGATTTAGCAGCATTTGCAAAATTTTCTCCATGAGCTAAATGCAATTCATCTTTGCATTGAAATGATATCCAAAATTTTACTTGAGGATAATCTTTTAAAATCAGTTCAGTTACCGCTTCAGCTTCCATTTGACAGGGTATAGTTTCTACGGCTAAACCATTTACACCTTCGTCCAATAAAGCATTTATACGTGTACGGTGCCAATTCTGTATTTTCTCTTTGGAAACTTTATCCGTGTACGACCCATTGTACTCTGAACCATCGTGTAGCATAGCCCCATATGGACCAACAGATCCCAATATCAATGGTAGACCCGGCTCAAGAGAACAATTTGATTTTTCGACCTTCTCAATGTATTTTTCTCTAGCATCTTTGGCAAGTTGTACACTTTTCCGCATTAATTGTATTGAATCTTCTTTGGAAAGTTTTAAATGCTTCATAAAACCTTCAACGCTTGACTGATACGTATTTGACAATATTATTTGTGCTCCACCTGCAGAAAAAGGTTTTTTGACTTAAATACACCCACATACATATATATATGTATATATGGGGGATTTCATGTCAAGTGACCCAATTTTTAAACCGATGTCTTCCGATTTGGATGAAATTTGCACCAAAGTTAGTCCTATTGGATAGTAGTTTAGACAAAATTTAAAAAAAAAAATTATTAAAAAAACAAAAAAATTTTTTTTCGAAAGATTGATCAAATAGCTACCGAAGCTACTTTTGACAAATTTTGCTAACACCAATAGTTATAAAATTACATGGATGAGAAAGACAACCTGTATGGCCAACATGTCAAATTTTTACCCCCACTAACTCAGAAACTTTTTGACCGATCCTGTTGAAAATTTGTGTCTAAACTACTATCCAATAGGACTAACCTTAGTCAACCAAATCGGAAGACATCGATTTAAAATTGGGTCACTTGACATGAAATCCCCTATATATATATATATATATATATATATATATATATATATATACATGTATGTATGGATATGTATTTATATATATGTAGATATATATATATACATACATATATATAAATGTATAGTATAGTATAAATTATCAATAAATTTTAATAAAATTTCATATTGTAAAAAAATTACTTCCTTCAGTAAAAATAATTTAATGAAAATTAAATTTGATGAACTCAAGCCTAACTAAAAATATCAAAAATTAAAAATTAACAGTTCAACTAAAAATCACAATTGTATTTTCATATACATATTTTATGTACATTCATTCATATTAACAATATTTGGAGAAATGTTTGAAAATAACATAAGATTAAACTCATTTTTCATAATTTTAGTAAAAAAACGATGCATAGCATTTTAATGCTGCGTCCAAATTAGAGAGATTTTAAAAACAATACGCAAAGTGGCTAACTCATAGCAATATTTCATTTTGCAATAACATTTATAAATAAAAGAGTTGTTCGATGCTACCTAGAAAAGCTGTTCAACATGAATAGATGAATAAATATATTTTGTTTAAATTTCAAACCGTTTTACATATTTGAAACAAAAATAAAAACAAATCAAATTATTATTTTTTCATTTTCTCCTCAGAGGGATTTGCCGTCTTACACTCGCAGCCAAAACAAAAGTATGAAAAAACAGAAGTAAGGAAAAACATGTAAAATCAATTAAAATAGATAATCATTCATAAAAGCAAATTTCGATTTACCAAAGTTTAAAATACAATTTGGTTTAAGGATTGATGTTTGACTATTGACGTCATCAGTCGTCGATGGCTGCGATTGTAAAACGGCAAATCCCTCTGAGGAGATCGAGTGGTTGTCAGGGTAACCTTCCGGCCAGGGTTCGAGCCCGGCTACAGTCAAGAATGAAAAATTATCAATAACAATTTTGATTAATTTTCATGTTGTAAAATTCCTTTTTTCATAAAAATAATTTAATGAAAATTAAATTTGATGAACTTAAGCCTTATTAAAAATATAAAATTTATTTTTTTTTTATGTTTTCAAATTTAAAGCTTCATTCACACTGGAAGTAATAATTTTGTTTTTTCTTTAATCTTATTTCTACCTAAAGTATTTCATAAATTTCTGTTTCTGCCATTGTGTACGAAGCTTAATATTTGAAAACAAAATAAATAAAGCAAAATGTAAACAAAAATTTAAATAAAGTTATTCTAAGATTATTTTCAAAACAAAATACGAATTACGAAATTGAGGGTAAATAGAGCGTGTTTTTAGAAATTTACGGCCTTTCACACTGACCAGCTATTCTACCTAGCCTTTGTAATATTTTCTCACGTAATAATCATTTTTAGATAATAAAAAAAACTCATATAACTTATTCCTGTGGGGTAATTCTGTAACTTTTTAACGACAAAAAATTATGGTTAAGTAGTAAATTTTTAACATTTTTACTTAAAATTTTCTACTTAACGCCAAATTTTTGTCGTTAAAAAGTTACAGAATTACCCCCACTGAATAGGTAGACAAAATATTGGGGGTATTCACCTCACAAGTTGCACCCTTGCGAAAAAGCAAAAGTGCAAAAATATAACAACAACCTCACAGACAATTAATAGTGCGTAAATAATTGTCTTTGTGGTTGTTGTTATGTTTTTGCACTTTTGCTTTTTTGCAAGGGTGCAACTTGCGACGTGAATACCCTTATTATAAATAGTATTTTCGTATATATGACCCCAAAAAAAAAAAATTATGGAAATTGAAAACTATTAAAGGGTCACAAGTCTTACTTATTTGGAGAAACAGGTCCCAGAAAGCATTTTTGTGCAAATACTTAAAAATTATGTAAAAGTGTAAAACGGACTTTAGCAAGGTTGACAATCGAAACCAATTTCGGTATTAAAGTATATGTTATTTCTGGATTTAACTATTTGTTAGTTCGGTATCGGTACTATAATTATATCAGTATACAGATATAGAAACTTTTATAACGGTATAGGTATGTAAATTGGTTTTACAATTTTATTAACCAAAAAACCAAACAAGAATGTAAAAAAGGGATTTTTCTCAAAAATATTGTAAAAATTGTATTCAGGCCAATTATGAATAAAAATTCCCCGGGAGTTTTCTCTCTTCTCCCATTTTGCCTATGTAAACTCAATTGCAAAAATGGGAAAGGGGAAAAAAAATTTTTCAGGGAATTTGTATTCATAATTGGGCTGATTGTCTTTGCAAATTTTTGTTTTAAAATATAAATTTTGCAGAGTAGAAACAAGTTAAAATTTTCAAAACTTGTGCTAATAAAAAATATGTTTGTTGTTAACCGGAAGAAATTTTGGTATCGTCATTAAAGTATTTGTTATTAGGCATCGGTATCAATACAGGTATTCAAATTTAAACGGTATCGGTTGCCAACCTTGCTATTTAGCATTTAGGCCTGTTCTAAAAATCACTTTAACTCAAATCACGTGATTTCAAATCACATGTGCCTACTAAAATACACGTGTGATATTTTAGCGTCCCGTTTTTGTGTGTTCTGGTGTGATCTTCAATTGCAGAAAGCACACCAAGAAACACAACAACGGTATGACTTTCAAAACACCACAAAATCACAAGTGTGATTTTAAAAGCACGCGATTTTCAGAAAAGGCCCGATAGCTCATTGATTGAATCGATTTCCATCCCAAAATATCAAATATAATATAAACAGAAATTAGATTTAATAGCTATCTAAACAATTAGGTATAAGCAATAATCGTTACTTATGTATGTAGGCATATCTATTTAGAACTTCACTTTTAAAAGAATTCTTCGCAAACTTCAATTTTAATTAAATGCATTTTTAATAATTTCAAGCAAATAAACATGCCATATATAGGAATATACCTACATAAATAACTTGCTTTAAAAAGCTACGTACAAACATAAGCAGGTTTGTAAATAGTTTTGTAATATATAAGTAAAGGAGGAACTACTCACTAAAAATACTTACTTTCCAAAAAGTCTAAATGAGTTTGCACAACGGCAGTGGGGTTAACCAAATCAAACCGAGAACCCCACAATGGGTCGCCATCGATTTGTTCACCAACATGATTTGCCAATTGTGTAGAAAATCCTCCACACTTAACTAAAACGCGTTGCGATTCTGGCAAAGCCATTCTTTGTTTTGTAATGTTAGTTAATAATTTTACGCATTAATAAATTCAACTGAGAACAAATAAAAAAATGTATGGGTAAACATTAAGCAACTGACAATATTCCTCTTTTAACTTACATATACAATAGGTATGTAGCTTCTTTAATTTTGGAAACTTATTAATTCAAGTGTATGTATACTATCTACATTGGTTTACTTTTGCTGTTATCCCGCTTTATAGGCATTAAAAAAAACAATTATAAAACTCTAAAAATTCTATTAGTAATTGTTTTTCTGTGGTCTCAAATTGTATTGGTATCATTAATTTATGGTTTTGTTTATTAAAAATGTTTTTAGAAAAAAACTGCTTTTGTAAGCGAATAAATTCTTCAAGTAATTTTATAAGTATATGGGCTATTCTCATTTAAAGTGCTCTTTTCGTCTGCGTTGAAAATATTTCATAAACACCTAAATTTTCTGTAATTTTAGTAGTATTTTAAAGTGTGGTGCATTTTTTTTTTTTATCAATTTTTGAATAATAGATAAGCTTGATTCAAACATTTGCCATGATTTTTGCTGCTGAGTCATTAAAGTTCGATGCTTTTCTGAGAATTGAGCTTTTACTAGTGTTTTCAGACTTATTGTGCTAGAATGCCGTTGTAGCTTTACGACTTTTATCGATTTTTTTAATATTTCGCTTATTGACAGCTTTAAATTCTCGTAAGCATCAAATTTTGCTTTCACAGAAAGTGATTTTCCTTTAGCCATATTGAAAACAATAGACCAGGCATCAGAAATTTAGAACCGAAAACCTAAAATTTAAGTTTTTCATTTGAAAAATTTAAAACTCATGCTTACAAAATAAATTTAAATCAGTTTAAAAAAAATAAGAAACACAAAAAAGAATATTTATTTTTGAAGTACAATATGTATTTTGTACATAAACAAATATTTATCATTGGTGTTCAACAAATATTTTTATCCGTACAAAAAAATTAAAAAAATATTTTGTTTGAATTGTTATTTGAAGTTCAAAACAATAAAGTTTTTTAAAAAACGTTTTAAAGAAAGATATTTTTTTTTGTTTTTAGAAACTTACATTGAAAACACAATTTTGAAGTTTAAATTGTGAATTTTAATTAAATTTATAATCACCCCTATTATGAAAGTCGACTGCACCGGAACAGTATTTGTATTTTTTTGTTGTTTTTTTTTTTTAATATGCAAATTTAAATGAAGTTATGGGCAGAAATTTTATTAGTAAATTAAATATTGCAAAAATTTGCTAAAATAGCGAAAATATTTAATTTGTGACGATTGCCTCAAAGAGCAACAAAGCTACGCGAAAATTGCAAAAATCCGTAAAAGTTGGCATAAATAGCGAAAATTCGCGAAAATTTTTAATATTTCAAACAAAGTTTAAAAATTATTAAATTCGGCAAAAATTGCAAAACTAGCGGAAATTCGCAAAAATTTGCTAACAGCGGGATGATAGCAAAGTCTACTATTTATTATAAATCATTAAGCTGTAAATAATCAGAAACTTACAGGAAAAATCGCTTCTATCGCGAACCTGGCTAAAATTAGCAAAAAAAATGCAAAATTGGAAACAAACTCAAAAATTTATTTGAAATCGCTAAATCGCAAAAAATATGTAATAAACTAATCTTTATAATCTTATCCATAGTTTTTATCTTTGTCATGTTCAATTTCAAGTTTTCGGTTCTTTTTTTTTCTTTTCATGTACAAAATAATATTGTACTGAAACAATAAATATCTTTTTTTTGGTGTTTGTTTTTTTATTTTTTTAAACTGATGGAAAAAATTTTTATTTCGTACGAAAAAATTTAATTTTCGGTTCGTAATTTTTTGTACAAAAGTACAATAAAAATATTAAAAAAAATTTTTTTTGAGATCTTTATTATTTTGAACTTAAAGAAACAATATCAAACAAAATATTTTTTTCTTTTTTTGTTTTTTGTACAGTTAAAAATATTTTTCGAACACCAATGATTAATATTTTTTTAAAAAACATAAAAAAAACGTTTTCCGGTCCTTGCATTAGACTTACTTATTTATCAAAAAAAAAAAAAAAAAAAAAAAATGTACCAGTAAATTTTTGGCACATGCTTTTTTTTATCAGATTCAATGCGTACAGCGACGAGTATAATGGAACACCAAAAAGAATTATCACAAGGAGCATGTCTGTTCATAATGTTAAGAATCGGTCTATAATTTCATATAGTGCTTTTAAAAGCTTCGGAACAGAGTCTTTATTTCCATAAAGTAAAATTATTAAGTTGGAATTTCGATTAAAATTAGTGCAATCTTTATCATACTACAACATAAAAGTTGTCTGTCGAATAAGTTTTATTTAAAAGATTTATCATGTATAAATTCTCTTAAAGCATTATTTTTAAAGTGCTTGAAAAACCTAAAGTTCGTTTTTGTGGACTTTACTTTTCGTAAAAATCAGCCTAAAAAGAGGCATGTTACAAGTTTGTTGTGTTCATCTGTGTTTATTGGTGTGAATCTGTCTGTTCCATCGTAGAGTCAAAACGGCTGGACCGATTTTGATTATATTTTGTTTGTGTGAAAGGTTGCGATCGAGAGTGTTCTTAGCTTCGTTTGAAGAAAATCGGTACAATCGATTAGAAGTTATCTCTTCTTTCCTAGCTGTATTCTCTTGAATATGTGTGTCTGTGTTGTTTGAAATGTGGATTTATCCAAAATCTTCTTGTACTAATTAATTCAAAACCCAGCCTTACCCTAACTTATCGACCATTTTAGTTTGAACTAAAGTTGTAAAAACAGAACACTTTTGCACGCCTTATAAAATCCTAACTTAGGCTATCGGTAAGTTATCAAGATGGGCCTAAATGTGCATATAAACATTCTTTTATCTTACTGTTCTTACAACCCATTTCATTATTTTTAAATTTTTTCATCCTATGAAAAAAGTTGAAAATAATTTTCAACTTTTGTGATAAATATCAAAAACGATTTTGATAAACTCACTGTTTATTGTTTGGGATTTGTTTAAGCTTTGATATACTCACATGTAAGACTTTGAGTGTTTATAATTCTTATTCGCTTTATGGTTTTATTTGTATAATATTTTTAGCTTTTCTAAAATCTTTGGAAAAGGTGTCCTGACGATCTGGCCTAAGCAACCAGTGACATGCGCATAGAAGCTTGCTTTCCCTCAACAATAAATTTCAGTGTATTTATCAAATATGAAAAATTGGGAAATTAGCACGTCATACAGAAATCGTATTAATAATAAATTTTGTATTCCCTAAAAATAACTTCGATTTTTATTTAATTTTTTTCGAAAAGAAAAAAAATATTTATATCAAATAAAAAACCTAGATGGACAAATAAAATTTTTGAATCACAACTTTTTTTATTTTTATATGAAAAAAGCAAAAAAGATGGTTGTAAAAGTATTAAAGTACGGTCCCTGAAAAGAACACAAAATGTGCATTTAGTTGCGATTCACCCATATGTAAATTTCCAGCAAAGAAAATAAAAACAAATGTCAAGGTAAAAGAAAACAATAAAAAAAAGTTTGATACAGGGTTCCCAGTTTTGGTTTTTTCCTTATCCTCAACTTGCGGTTTCTCATCCCTGAAAATAGTTTTTTTCTTATCCCCAAAATCCCCTACAGATCCTTAAAAATAAAATAATATTAGCTCTGTTTCTTTACTTTTTGGGTAAAGTTCGTGAAAATGAGCGCAAGCATAAATTTCTCTCATAAAGAGACAAAATTACACAAAAGTACGGGAACAGAAAAAGCCAAATTTTAAGCACGAAATAAAAAGTCATTGTTTTGATAGTTTTTACAAAACAATAAAAGTTTATGCCACTTTTGAACAATTGTATATTGTCTGCAGAAATAAACTAATTTTACCAAAAACTAAACCAAACAAACACTTTTACAATTACTAACATTATGTTTTTCTAATATTTCAACATAAAACTTTATATTTAAGTACATTATTTGACTCCAGAACACTTTTTCCAAAATTGTGTTCAAAATTTTTTTGCTTTGCATTTCATTGTTTTGTTTATGTTTTACAGCTGTTTGACAATTTACACAATTTGCACGAAGAAAAGTCTTGGGCTGTTTTGTGCGAGAAGAAGAAGAATTTTATTCTCTCAAATCCGCTCTCATTTACACAAATTAAAAGTACGGGAACGCTTTTCGTGCAAATTGGGATCCCGAGGGATCCCAAAGTAGAGTAAAGAAACAGAGCTATTATGTCAAAAAAAATTATATGCATACATTAATTTATTTTATTAACTCCATATAACCCTATTATTAAAACTAATTTTATTTGTTCTTTGAGTTCTAAGAACATAAATATGTACATACAAATGTTTATAAAAAGATTATGGCAAAAAACTCACAAGCAAAACCATTATGCATCAATGTTTTTATATGAAAAAACACACACTATGCAATGCATTTACGCAATCTAGCAAATTAAATTCATTTTCATTCAATCCAGATTGCATCAACATCAAAACGTATTGATATTTTGAGATTGCATTGATGTAATGTTTGGAGAATCATATGCTTTGCAGTTGCGAAATATACCGCTCTTTGATAATACAGTTGATAGAAGAATTGCTGAGAATTGAAGATCTTTGCGATCAGCTAGTTTATCAACTGCTTACTTCAAAATTCGCTATACAAGTAGATGAGGCTACAGATGTAACTAAAGATGCTGATTTAATTGCATATGTTGGATATGTTACAGAAAATAATGTAAAATAAGATATGTATATTATTTTGCAAACCTATTTTGGGCAAGGCTACGTCTATTGAAATTTTTAATATAAAAGACAACTTTTTTGTCAATAACGACTTAAAATGAGATGATTGCATTGGACTCTTTACTAATGGTGCACAAGCAATGTCAGGACGCAAATCAGGTCTTCAAGCATTAGTTAAAAATAAATCACCTTAACTTATATGGACGCACTGCACTGCATGCTTCAAAGAGCAGCTCTTATGTCAAAAAATATGAGTTGGAAATTTAATAACATATTTCATATTGTTTCAAAAGTTGTAAACTTCATATATCAAAAACAGTCCTTTGAAAGCGAGATTATTTGGAAAGTTGTGTGAAGATATGGGAGCTGAATATACATCACTCTTATACTATTGTGAAGTACGTTGGATATCTCGTTCAAAATGTATTCAAAGACTGTTCGAACTTAAAGACCAAATTGCGATCTTATTTGCTGAAAATCACAAAGATCTTTCATCTTTCTTTCGCAACGATAACTTTATTCTTAAACTTGCTTATAAAGTTGAAATATTTAAAAAATAAGCGATTTAAATAAATCAATTCAAGGTCCACTCTGATTCAAAAAGACTAAATTACGGCATTCATTAAAAAAAATTGGAGCTATGGATATTCAATTTAGAAAAGGATATATATGGCATGTTGCCAATATTAAATGACGCCGGCAGCAGAAACAATATTAAAGAAAGCAAAAATCTTTTAATAGAAGATTTGCAAAGTTTTCTAAAACATTTTTCACATTATTTCAACGATTTTACAAAGTTTGCATGGATCCAGAATTCATTTTTAAATAACCAACTAGATGCATTTGAATGGACAATTTTCGAAAAAGAACAACTAATTGAAATGTCAAGCGATACTTTATTGCAACAGGAATTTCATCATAAAACTTTAATTCAGTTTTGGGTGGAACAAAAAAAGATTATATTACTGTCGGACAGCGCTATAATAGTGCTGTTACCATTCGTAATATCATATTTATGCGAAACCGGATTTTCTGCTTTAGCAGCCATGAAATATAAAAAATTATTTGACTTCAAGATTTTATACATATTTAGCAGAAAAATTTTCATTAACATATTTATTTATATACATATGTAAAGTAAATTAAAATTTTTTTATTAAATTTACATCTATATGTCGTTAGCTGAAACGCAAAAGGACCTAAATAACCAAAAATTAAAAATCAACTTTTTCAATGATTCTGATTATACAAATAAAACCTTAAAGCGAATAAGAAATATAAACACTCAAAGTCTCACTTGTAACTATATCAAAGCTTAACCCATTTCTTACCGCCGTGTATTTGAACACACGTTTATCATTTCTTAACTTTGATTCGGATACGTGGAATCCAATCCGTTTCGCATATAAACTGTGAGTGCTTTGCTTGAACAATGGCTACATGTTTCAGTTTGTCCTGAAATTTTCATCAAAAAATTTCAGCGTTTAAATTTTTGGTAATTAATGGGTTAAACAAAACATCAACAATAAAAAGTGAGTTTATCTTTTCTTACATTCCCCTACAATTGGTTTCCTTATACAATTTGGACCCTGTAGAGAGCGCTCTATGTTCTTCGTGAACTTTTTATTTAAGTATCATGTAAAATGTTTTTTTTTTTTAATTTTACTACGTATATTTAGGTATATAAAGGACATAAATATATAAATAGCGCTGGGGTCAAGTTATTAACAAATTCTCCAGTATTTCATTTTTATTTTTATTTGGAAAATCCCGAGCATTGCGCTTACTTATTCAAAATTTCATACTGCAAGTGTATGAGAATTCAGTTAATAAAAAAATTTTAAAATTAAAATTTTTCATACAAAAGAAACATAAAATTTGAAGAAATTACGTGCCCACACATCAATAAACATAAAATATTTTTAATGTTATACGGCTTTAATTATGAAGAAAATAAAACATGAATGAACAGTTGTTTAACAAACCTTTTATAAACCTGTTTTAGTTTTTATAAATAGGACAGTTTTTTTTCATATTCCTATAATTCTTTAAATTAAGAAAATAACAGCATTTGAATCTCGGTGCGAATCGATATAGTTTCATCTGTACAACAATAAAACACATATTCTTACCCTACAATTCGGTCAAATTTGTTTTTACGTTAGTTATTTGCACGTAAATTGCATTAATTCCTTTTATAAAAAAGTGAAAATTTTAATTTTATAAAAAAATGCGTTGGTGTTCAGTTTGCTGTTTTTGACAACAAGCAAATAAATTGCAAAAACAAAATATATATATGGCTTTTTGTAGCTGTAGAGTTGTGCTTACCTTTTTAAATTCGCCTTGCTCTAATGAATAGTTAATATTATAAAGCTAAAAAGTTTAAATGTTTCTATGTTTGTAAAAGGCAATCTCCGGAACTGCCGGTCCGAATTTAAATTTTTTTTTTAATAAAGTGAAGAATGGAACCTCATAACGGACATAGGCAATATAAGGTTTCACTTAAGTCCTTAGGATAGGGTCCAGGGGAGCTAAACCGCCTATACTCAGAAATTATTAATTATCATTTTAGAAGTCTATCAGTCTATCTGTCCGCTCAACCGTCTCCTGACCGGACGCGAAAGTGACTTTTGCGTTTGCTACGCTTTATCGGCTAAATAGCTGAACCAATTTTGATGAAATTAGAAATACAGGATTTTGAATTTTTTAAAACAAGGACCAAGAGTGTCCCCTCTCCGAAAATATTAAACTTTTTTTTATGAAAATTTAAATCATGATAGATCAGCGTAAGTAAAACACACAGGGTTTATAGGTATATGAAGAGACAGATGGGCAATTTGTGCCTCCCCGACACATTCTTATCGATTTTTATGAAATTTGAAACATACAGGCCTGGGGGTAAATTATGGCAATCGTGATCGAATACTTTTTCGATTCGAAAGCCATTTTATATTTAATTCTTTCTGTCCATACTGAAGGGATCGAAATTATTTTTTTAGTGTTGCAAGGCATTTATTTGAGTTTTAACAACACTGAAAAAAGAATTACTATTCGTTCAGTATTGACTGAAATAAAATTGCTTTCGAATCAAAAAAGTATTCGATCACGACTGCCATAATTTGCCCCCTGTTCTGCAAATCACTTTTACTCAAATCACGTGATTTCAAATTACTTGTGCCTACTAAAATCACACGTGTGATATTTTAGTGTACCGTTTTTGTGTGTTTTGGTATGATCTTCAATTGTCGAAAGCACACCGAGACACACAAAAACGGTATGACTTTCAGAACACCACCAAATCACACTCGTAATTTCATGATTTAAAATGACGTGATTTTCAGAACAGGCCTGATATCCGTGGCATTTTGACAATACACCTTAAGTCGAGATAAGATAGCAAAATTTTTTTTAAAAAGGCTCGGTGAAGCAATCATTTTTATTAAATAATAAATAAAATAAACCAAAATTAAAGACAAATTCCGTTCATAATACAACATTTTAAAAACGTTAACAAAAATGTATATTAATTGAAAATTCGTATGATCAACAGCATTTTTTTCAACTTTTTTTTAAATTCGACTTAAGATGTTTTGTCAAAATGCCACAGATATGTAGATCGATCTACACACAATAACAAACACAGGCTTTATATAATTTTACTTTAATAGTTAGTCAAAAATTAACTCTGGGCGTGCAACGCCTCGAGCACGGCTAGTGCATATATAATTCTAAGGACTTCTTACTTACATACTTATCTGTTAAATCTTTAAATGATTAAAAAGACAAATTAATAAAACAACATTAACATTTATTTCTTCTGTGTAACATTGTAAACCAATTTTACTTTATTTTTTTAAATAATGTATGCATTATATATGTATGGATGTATGTATTTATTTTTATATTAATAAAAATTATTAAGTTATAAATTGTTAAGCAAATAAAAAAAACTTTTAAAATTACATAATAAAAAAACCAATTGTTAAATGAAAAATACGATATAAAAAACAATTATAAATTAAAAACTTTGGTTAGATTTTTTATAGGGACTCTATTATTAACAATTAATATTAGTAGATATAATGATTAAATTATTTGCTTAAAATAAAAAGAAAAAATATATGTATGTTTGATACATTTATGCATTATTTATAAAAATATAATTAATAATAATAATAGAATTTTGTATGTTAATTTAATTTTTTTTAACAAATGTGAATGTTAAAATAAAAGCAGCACTTTAAAAGCAATAATATAAATTCATATTGATAAACGACGAGTACAATGAATGCATAATTAAATATTGTAGTAGTAAATATAATAATTAACTTAATTTATATAATAATATAATATAATATTTGTATGCTTAAGTTTATTATATTTTTTATGACTAATTATAAATTCAACAATAAAGGTAAGAATGTATAAATAAGTATGTTTGTGTGTAAGAGATTTAGAGAATAATACATATGTATGCTAAGTTGTATAAATAAAAAAGAATTGAATAAAATATGCTTTTTTTATTGATATACAAATTGTAGGGGTTTTTTTTTTTGTAGAAAAAGAAGGATTTAATGTAAAATTCTAAATGCAAAGTACGATTTTAATTAAATTACTTATCGTTACCTTCAGCTGCAAAGGAGCTGAGTCCACATTTTATCCAGTTTTTGTTGCAGTGCAACACTAAAGGCTCAGTTAGCCGGGAGTAACAGTAACCTTACCGTAAGAAAGTAAGACCAATCTGTTTCTTAGAGATTGAGACGTAACATCTTACTTCTAACTATAATCGTTCTAATTGCTTTACATACGACAAAATGAAGCAGCTGATATGCAACGTTACTGTTACTCCCGGCTAAATGAGCCTTAAGGTTTTTTTACGATGACTTACTGCAAAGGTACCCATACATTTGCAATATTATTGTTCAATAATGGATACTGTACAATTAAATTAGCTGTATCCTACAGCAAATAAGTAGGCGGAAAATATATTGGTTAAAGTCAAGTCTTTTGTTTTATATTCCGCAAGCAGAAATGTGTTGACAACATTTTACAATACGCACATGTATGCGTGTGGGATTTTGTTTACTTTTTTCCGTAACGGATTTTATGTCCGTTTTTTGGATCCGTTTTTTTTAAAGAATTTCTCCCGCTTGCGGATCCAAAACTGATCCGTAACGGATTCCGCTACGGATCTGTTTTATGAAAACAAACGGGTCTGTAACGGATCCCAATATGATGTCCGTAACGAGTCCGTAACGTATCCAAAAAACGGACATAAAATCCGTTTTTGAATCCGTTTTTTCGAGAGGAATTTCTCCCGCTTGCGGATCCGTAACGGATCAGTAACGGATTCCGTTACGGATAGAAAATACGAAGATGCGGATCCGTTACGGATCCGAAACGGATCCGTTTGGCACACTGGGTATACGCATAAGCTGTGAATTTTTTTAAAAGTGGAACTACGAGATGGAAGGAGTGTAGTAGCACACGCCAAGTATCGGCTAGTATTTATTAAAAATAAAATAATAGTTAATAAAAAAATTTTCAATATTAATTGGGCAATTAAATTCACGTACATACAGACATATGTATGTACAAATGTCCTCTTCTTTTTGAAAGCAAAAAAAAAAAAAAAAAGTAAAACGCGATTTTTAAGTCCCGATTTTAAATTTTTTAGGTGTATCATGTTTCGATTTACATGTACTTTGTTCGGTCCCAACATAACGCGTAAATCGAGGCCTACCTGATGTATGTTACTAAATTAAGCATTCAATAAAATGTCCTGATTAAAAAAATTATTAACCCTTTCGCTATATTGTATCCATATGGATACACTCAACTTTGGAGGTATCTGCCAATCTCCATGTCAAAGAATTTTTTTTTTTTGCCCATAAGCCATCTTTTTTTTTTTTTTTTTTTTTTTTAATTTCCTAAGCTAATACCGAGAAGCTCTATGCTTGTCTGCAGGAAAGAAACCAGAGTCTCTGGCGGGAATCGAACCCGCAACCTCGGCGCATGTTTTTGTTTTTTAAGATTTTATGAAAAACTCTTGGATTTTTACAAAATTGAGAAGAATGTAGCATTTTTAAAAAAAGTTTTTTTATATTTTTTTTTTTTTTTTTTGAAAAAAAGGTTTTTTTTATCTTTTAAATAACATATACATAAATATGACCATGTTTAAAAAAAACACATCCAACATAAAGAAAAAGGTTTATTTATTTTAACTTTTTGCATCAATAGTTTTTTGTTTTAAGCCGGAAAAAAGCTGTGAAGATTTTTTAAACATTGTATGTATGTACAAACGCAAGTTATGGTGTTGAATAATATACACACAATACATATAAAAAAAATTTACGTTTTATGCTGCTGAGTGGTTTTTATATGGGGCCTATTGCAAATTATGGACCGATCATCACGAAATTTATTAGTATGATTTCTAGTCTTATAAAGCTGGGAAGTATAAATTATGGTCCGATCTTCACAAAATTTTACAGTGTGATTTCCGTTTGAATAGAACGAACTTTTGCAAAATCTTACAGCATTCCGTGCATTATTCCACTATTTATGTTAGTTTTTATACCCTCCACCACAATTAGTTGTGAAGAGGGTATACTAAGTTTGTCATTCCGTGTGAAACTTTTTTATTATTCATCTCAGACCCCATAAAGTATATATATTCTGGCTGCTTGAGTAATTCTAAGTCGATTTAGCCATGTCCGTCTGTCTGTCCGTCTGTCCGACTGTCCGTCTGTCCGTCTGTTGAAAACACGCTCACTTTCGAAAAACTCAAAAGAAATAAACAAACTAGGTGTCAAATTGCTTGTAGTTATCCTAAGCAGTTTGGGATTGAATTTCAGCAAAATCGGTTCAGTAGGACCAGAGCTATGAATCAAAATGTGGAACCACCACCTTCAAAAACTTGATAATTTTGTTACAAAAACTAACATAAATGATGCAAAAATGCACGGAATGACATAAGATTTTGCACAAGTCCGTTTTATTCGACTAGAAATTACACTGTAAAATTTCGCGAAGGTCGGTCCATAATTTACCCTAAGCCCCATATAAACACTACTCCCGGAAAACAGTTTAGTACGCCTAAAACTGTAAAAAATAATGCAATCATAACAAATTTTGGCTCGTCACAATTTTATAGGACTATAAATGATACTGTGAAATTTCGTGAAGATCGGTACATAATTTACCCTTGGCCCCATATATGCCCTACTCCCGGAAAACAGTTTAGTCTCCTAAAACCATAATTAATAACAAATCGTCACAGTTTAAGATAATAATAATAAAAAGACATCATACAGATATTACTCCTTAAACATTCGAACTGTCGGTGGAGGGTATCAAAGATTCGGCACAGCCGAATATAGCACTCTAACTTGTTTTTTAACAAAGTTTCTTTACCATAACCGAAATATGTATCCATATGGATATTGATTGTTGTTGTTAGGGCCAATTATAATAAAAATCCAAAAAACTGGATTTTTTTAGTAATCCAGTAAAAACTTGTAGCGAAAGGGTTAATTAATTTAATTAAGTGATTTATCAGCATATTTAATAACTACGATTTTGCTTATAATCTTTGAATCTGTGATCTCTTTTAACTAATATTTTTTTAACATAATTAGTATTTTTGTGTGCAAATGTTGAGTTTGCAGACGAAAGCGGAAAAGGGGATTGTTTTTTTTTTTCTTTTGTAAAAATCTTATAAAATTTACTATCACCACTATAACGGTTTACAGCTCAACTCAGTTCAGTTGAAGTTAACATAACTGCCAGTGATGAGTTCTATTTTTTTTATATTTTTGATACCCGCACTACAACAGAGTTGTAGGGGAGACTGGGGCAGCTTCGGCACTGGGGTACATTCGTCAATGACGTTTTCGATATGATGCACTTATTTTATATCACTAACTATTTATTTAAATGTGTCGAAAATCAAAATAAATAACTCCCGCAAAGTTTGTCATCTCTAGCTTACCAACTGAAAAAGCTTCACGTGTTTAAGTGTTTTTTCAAGTGTTTCTGTAATATTTTGATTCTATTTCGTAAGTATTTTGTATTTGAAAATTATCAATATTTAAAATAAAAATTACAAACCAAGATTAATAATTGTGCTAGATTCCTAAAAAATAAATGAAATCTAAATCTTTGTTGAAGAATAAAAGAAAAAAGAAGAAAATAGCGTACATAGTGCTTTCGGGGTATATTCGGCATTTTCAATTGGGGCACATTCGGCCTAGTCAAGCTTGGTCGATATAGTAATAATCCAATTTATCAAGTTACTGAGATTACTTAAACTCTTGACGACTGCATCTCAATAGTAAACTTCCTTCGGATGCTTGATATCTTTTTGATCTCTATTTGTTAAGCCTGAAAATTAAAATATTTCGCTAGTTCTATGGGCCGAAATAAAACTTAAGTTACTAATTCCAAGAAATGTGTTTATCATTAACTGTATCCATCTAATAAAAAATGCTTAATCCGTTTATAACTGGCATCTAATTTTTCCAGTAAAAACTTGTAGCGAAAGGGTTAATTAATTTAATTAAGTGATTTATCAGCATATTTAATAACTACGATTTTGCTTATAATCTTTGAATCTGTGATCTCTTTTAACTAATATTTTTTTAACATAATTAGTATTTTTGTGTGCAAATGTTGAGTTTGCAGAAGAAAGCGGAAAAGGGGATTGTTTTTTTTTTCTTTTGTAAAAATCTTATAAAATTTACTATCACCACTATAACGGTTTACAGCTCAACTCAGTTCAGTTGAAGTTAACATAACTGCCAGTGATGAGTTCTAATTTTTTTATATTTTTGATACCCGCACTACAACAGAGTTGTAGGGGAGACTGGGGCAGCTTCGGCACTGGGGTACATTCGTCAATGACGTTTTCGATATGATGCACTTATTTTATATCACTAACTATTTATTTAAATGTGTCGAAAATCAAAATAAATAACTCCCGCAAAGTTTGTCATCTCTAGCTTACCAACTGAAAAAGCTTCACGTGTTTAAGTGTTTTTCCAAGTGTTTCTGTAATATTTTGATTCTATTTCGTAAGTATTTTGTATTTGAAAATTATCAATATTTAAAATAAAAATTACAAACCAAGATTAATAATTGTGCTAGATTCCTAAAAAATAAATGAAATCTAAATCTTTGTTGAAGAATAAAAGAAAAAAGAAGAAAATAGCGTACATAGTGCTTTCGGGGTATATTCGGCATTTTCAATTGGGGCACATTCGGCCTAGTCAAGCTTGGTCGATATAGTAATAATCCAATTTATCAAGTTACTGAGATTACTTAAACTCTTGACGACTGCATCTCAATAGTAAACTTCCTTCGGATGCTTGATATCTTTTTGATCTCTATTTGTTAAGCCTGAAAATTAAAATATTTCGCTAGTTCTATGGGCCGAAATAAAACTTAAGTTACTAATTCCAAGAAATGTGTTTATCATTAACTGTATCCATCTAATAAAAAATGCTTAATCCGTTTATAACTGGCATCTAATTTTTTTTTATGGAGTTTTTATTAAACCACTGCCTTTAAGAATATAGTCGACGAATGTGCCCCGTCAAATGCCGAAGCTACCCCGGCCTGGGGCACATTCAGCGAAAATGACTTTTTTTTACTAATTCTCAAAAAAACATAACAAATACTCAGTAGTCATAAAATTTTGTACTAATATTTTATTATTCAATGTCCAAGGACAACAACAACCAATACAATTTTTAAATCTGTTGCATACATTCTTAGATTCATGGCTTCAAAAAAAAAGTGCCGAAGCTGCCCCAGTCTCCCCTAAACCATAATGCAAAAATTGCAAAATTTTAACTGAACTAGAGTTGAGTTGTAAACTGTAATAGGGGCATATATTCCCGACATATGAAATGTTATAAAAATCATTCTATATAATCGGAATTTACATTGTTTTCTTCTTTTAAAAAAAAAAAAAAAAAAAACCCCTACTCCAAAGAGTAACATTAAGTGTGTGTGTGTTTTTTTTTGACTATTTTGTTAACATCTTTACATCAAGTTCTCATTTTGTATAAGGTTTTATTTATTACAATTTATTTTGTAAATACAATTAACTAAAATTAAAATAAATCATAAAAATTGTTTTTTTTTGTGTTTCTGCTATAAAAAGGTTTTATTATTTCTGGTAGAAAAGACTGTATAAAATTGTGTGTTCTTTGTTAATGCTAAGCATAGAACTTTTAGTGTTAAGTTTAAGGCTTCTTTCTTTCTATCCAAACTGTAATGATATTTGGAAATAATTGAAATAAAAAACAAATCATCATTTTACCATATACGATAGTTTTAAAATACATAATTTAAAGTCAATTTTAATTTGAGTAAATATGTGTACATACTTATTTTTTCTTTAATTTTTTGTAATTTAATTTTGTATAAATATATAATTTATTTTTTATTAATTTAATGTTCTTGTTTTTTGGTTTTTATTTGTCTTCTAAAAGCTTTTTAGGTATTTTTTATATTATTTTTAGGTTTGGATTTTTGTGTAACTGTAATTACAATTTTTTTATACATACTAAAGGCATTTTATTTACTCGTATTATATTAAAGGGTTGATCTCTTTTAATAATCTTTGTTATAAAGAAAGCCGCCACGACAACACCTCAATTTTAGGAGGAAGTAGTGATTATCAGTCTTGCAGAATTAGCTTTTAAAACTCGAGATTTTTTTTTTATTAGATTATATTTTGAGTTTTTAACTGTTTCTTTTCTTTAAATCGTACTGTGTACGATACTTATCATTCATATCGTCGCGATTTTTCTTAAACTACTTAAGCGCCAGCAACGAAGAAAACGAAAAAAACTTATGTGCTGTTTTCACTATACAAGTGATTGAACGTGTAGTAAACTTTATATGAAAAGTACTGTTTTTTGAGTGTTTTTCATATAAATTTAATTACACGTTCAATCACTTGTATTGTGAAAACAGCACATTAATAACTTTTTAAATATGGGTTTTAAAACATTTTTTTTTACAAAACATGACTGCGACTCCTTGAAGTTAAAAAAAATAGTAGGGAATTTCCCCTTTTTGAAGGATTTTTTTCGGAAAATTTCAAGCGTAGGGAAAAAGGACAGATTTTTTATTTAAAGGCAAATGTAGGGACACTATGAGTCCAATAAGCCTCAAGTGACAAAACTCTGTACGTATATATTAGTGGGGCGACGAATATTCTGTCTGCTTCGAATTTGCGAACTATTCGCTTATTTTTTCTATTTGCATCCGCACTCACATTCGCTTAAATCTATGCAAATATTAAAAGAGAATCTCTAAAAATTTTTACATGGACACTTTTAAACTAAGAGAATTAAAATCATACAATTTCGAATTTTTAATTATACTTTTAAGAATATTCAAGGATATATTTTAAGACTATTTTTTATACTTTTGTTCAGGCGAACTGTAGTTAATGTTTTTTTTTAATTGCATACAGAGCCTTCCCCTTTAATTGCTACCGAATTTGCTAAAAAATATTAGATAATTTTATAAAAAAAAATTATTTAAAATAAGCATATTTGAAAAATGTTCAGTCCTTTAAAAAGGACAAAGGAGGAGGAAATGAAAAATTAAGCACGCAGTTCGACTTAGTTTTGTCTCTTTATTAAAGGATATATAATGGCTTTTGTGGCAAAAAGAAAATATTTAAATTTTTCACGCTGTTATTTTTAATATTAATATTTATTTTAATTTTTTCTGGTTGTTGATAATTGCTTTTGTTATAATATTTACAAAATGTTAACAATGTATGTATTTGTTTGCCTGTTGCTGAAAAGAATTAACTTTTACCATAGTGAAAAGTGTAGGGAACAATTTTTTGGTTGTAGGAAAAAGGGGATTTTTTTTAAGACACGTAGGTATTTTCTTTAAATTTTTACTTACGTGTTTTGGCGCAAACTTTTTATTATTTTTGCTAAATAATTCGAATCAGGTACCCCAATTTCTATATTCCCAAGATTATGACTCTTAAGTTCAACAAAAATTATGTGTTATGCATCGCACCGTGAAAATGTTCGTTTTCGGAATATTTTTTAATATTTTATATTTTTCCATTCATTTTACGGTTTTATTGGGAGCTTCTATTAGGAGCAAAGAAAAAGCTTTAAAACAATCTTAGAAATTAACCCGCTTTAAGCACGCGTCAACCCCCCTTAGGGTCTAAAACGAATTTCGCCTCAGAAAGGGTTTTTGTACGCCACCCATGTTTAGATCTCGAGATAGAGCTTTGGCATACTGGAAGAAAGGTCGCATTTTTTAAAATAATGTATAGAATATATAGGCAATTCACAAAGTGTTGTATTGTGTCATTTTGTTTGTATGTATATGCTATAATTTTATCCATGCGACATTAATAAAAATAAAGCAAAAACAACCAATATGACACAAAAGAACACATTCTTAATGGACTAATATAGTTTATAAGTAACTCGACGTAAAGTGTAGTTTTTACCGAAGTTGCTGACTTTGAGGACCTGGTGCGCACCAAAAATGCACAAATTGGCCTGAAACTTTCGCCTTTTTTTATCTCAAAAAAAAAGTCATTTTCTATGGGGATTACGAGGTTTTTGAAATGGCTTTAGTATTTGTTTTTCATACAAAGTTGTCAAGATGAGAATGCAATCTGGTTGAAAATGTTATTTTCTACAATAAAATCCAAAAAAGGAAACTTCGAAAAAATGCCGATTATGTAATTTAAGAAGAAACGCGACGATATGTATGTTGAGATTAAAACATTGTCACTTCGAAATGTACTGATTGATAACTCATACCGAACAATGTATTTGTCACTTCGTTTAAAATTA
The DNA here is from genome assembly GCA_963931875.1 of Pollenia griseotomentosa. Lineage (NCBI taxonomy): Eukaryota > Metazoa > Arthropoda > Insecta > Diptera > Polleniidae > Pollenia > Pollenia griseotomentosa. Next base: position 17,069,091 of record OZ007561.1, read on the forward strand.
ACAGTTACGAATGAGAAAAAAAAGCGAATTGTAAAGTACACGCTTATACGCTCTTTCGCATCCTACGCAGCTGTTAAAAAGTACAAAGCAAGTTACATGCACAAAAGCGTAGGCTGCCTTGACGCAAAAAGTTATGCCCCTATTACGGTTCACAACTCAGCTCTAGTTCACATCAAACATTTACTACTCAGCACAAGCAGTTGTAATGTTGCAACTTAACTGAGGGCATAAGTTTACTTTCCTCTTTTAAAAACGTCACAAACGGCGTTCGAACCAATCAGCTGATTTTGACAATCAAGTTTTTTTTACTTGATACGATGCCGCGTTTAAAGCGTTGCATGTAACATGAACGCAAGTAAGGTATTAAAAGTAAAAGCGTGTCATACGTTACTGCGAAAAGGCGTAGTGTGAGCCTCTAGCTTAAGCATTCCTTTTTCTTTTTTCGGTATTTTCGATATTTAGCAGCAAATAAGACTAGTTGCTAACAGCAAAACAAATCAAAAAATTTATTAACCATGTCTTGTCACACAAAAATAGTCTCATAATATTTTCTAAGCTTTTAATTACAACCCAAAAAAAAAATCCATGTCTTACGTGTTCAAGTTTTGCTTTTAAGATTTTTTACATAGACTAAACTGCTTGTCAAAATATACAAACAATTTAAGCTGCACGCAATTTTTAAGTAATTTACCTTCAAGATGTCATCAAGAAAACAGTTTATAAAGACAAAAGAAAAATTGCCTCGTTTAAATTGTAATCAGCTATTTTCTTGACTGTTAATTAAAACACAATAGTGAAAGCAAATTCGCATCAATTGATGCATATGAATATATTAGAGAAAAAGTGTAAGTGTATTTAAACTTGAAAAAAATTTAAAGCTAAACTTGATAGTGTGATCGACCCCCAAAGTTATATACATACATATACAACACTGCAATATACAAAACATTATGTGAAACCATGACATTTTTCCGTATAATGTTGAATATTTAAAGAATGTTTTAAATTAACGAATTTACTTCTTAATTGCCTACATTATAAATACATAATACACTTTATAATTTAGTTTAACTATTTAGAATAGTGAAAAAGCCATTTCGAATCATATGTGAGTAATTAAAAGAAAAATTTATTTTTTAAGTAAAAGATTTAAAAAAACTTTTTTTTGTAAACCATTAATTGCCAATTTCACCAATTTATTTAAATAACAATTTATGTTTAGAATTTGGTTTTCATGTCAAATAAAAGTAAAATTATATGAAAATCTATATTTAAATATAAATTAATATTTAAATAGAATTGGTGAAATTGGCCATAAGAAATATCTAAATATGTATTTTATTTTACATAAAAGTAGACTACGAGCAAATTCGTTGGTTTAGTGGAATCCTAAAAAGCTAGGTTAAAAATTTTTCGTATTATATGTATGTATGTATGTATGTATATATATGTATGTATAAAACTTTTGTTAATAACACGTGCAACATTGTTGAAGTCAACGATTTCAAACTCCTTCTCGTGTGGAATTTGTCGAAGTACTTATCGAAACTAACAAAACACTCTTTGGGTTTTCTAGTTTGGCTGTCGTTCGGATTTTGTATGTTTTGACTAAAACTTGAATTTTCCAAAGAACATGCCACTTTTCTCCCGGCTTTAAGGTAGAAGTACATAAAACGCGTTTATTCGTCGACGTTGTCGTGCGTTTAAAAACATTAGCGCATGAAAAATTGCAAGTTACACAACGCGCGTTACAAAAGCCATTCCTGTCAGCTGTTTTTTGTTTGTTTACTTATTTGTGCATTGAAAACGGATTCGAAAGTACATCAAGATTTTGTTATTTTATTGAATTTATTCTTTTAATATAAATATTGTATGTTTTTTAATCTCTTTAATAAGTTTTTCTTTCATGATTCACAAATTTGTTAAATTATTCTTTTTATTGTCAGCTAATTACTTGTCAAAAATACACAACGCGTTAAAAAGTTCAAAGTTAACCAACTTTCTGGCGCAAACGCGTCAAAATATTTTGCATGTAGCTTGTTCTATGAAAATACAATAGTTTAACTTTTTTTGACAGAAGTCTACAGAGCGCGCGCGCACTAACGCGTGTTACGTACTTCTACCTTTAGAATTTTGTTTTCCTGCTTCTTGGTAAGTTTGTTTTGCACTTTCATTATCCTAGTCTATATGTAGCTGCAATTGTGCCGAAGGCTGGAAAACAAAATTTCAATTGGTTTTCGAGATATTATTATTATTTAATTCCTGTAGTTCCTAGGTGGAACATAGGGCCTCATCAAACAAGTTAAATTTTGGTTTGTCCAATGTCAAAGCCTTAATTTCACGCCATGCACGCTCTGCCGCTAGTCCCTCAGATTCAACCAATCTGTTCCATGTATTAGCAGGTCTTTCTTCGGCTACCCTGTGGATTTCAGTCAAGCGCAGTTAGAGTGAAGTTGTCTGGAGGCTTTCTTCACGTATGCCCGATCCAATTCCATTGACGTCGTCGAATTTCGGGTTTTATTGGTAGTTGGTCTGTTGTTGCCCACAATGTGGCGTTTGATATGGTGTTTGGCCAGAATAGGCGTAAGATTTGCTGTAGGCACCGGTTTATAAATACTTTGAGAGCATTTATTTCCCTAGTGGCGGCGTGCCATGTTTCGCAACCGTACACAAGAACGGATTTTACACAGGCGTCAAAGATTCTGAGTTTGGTGCGCTTAGAGATGAATGCTGATCCCCAGACTTTATTAAGCATTCCAAACGATGTTTTACCCTTTGTGATGCGGAGTCTTATATCATTACTTGCTCCACCATTACTTGAAATGATACTTCCCAGGTAGCAGAAGGAGTCGACAACTTCGATTGCTTTCCCGTCTAAAGATAGAGTGTTTAGCTGCACACTCGCTCAAGTGCTAAGTTTTGTCGCGATATGGGAGTGTTTGTGTGCCAGAATACATATATCATCTGCATAAACTAGGTCTCCAAGTGTACATTGAAGGCCCCATGTTATACCGGTTTTGTTGTTTGTCACCCGGTTCATTATTGTGTCATGCGTTAGGTTAAACAGTAGATGCGAGAGAACACAGTCTCGACGGACACCAGTTCTGATATTTATATTGGCACTTAATTGGTTCTCGTAAGTTATCCGACAACTAGTTCCATTGTACAGCTCTTTGACCATATTGATCACTTTTGTCGGCACTCTTTTACATTTTAGTACACCCCAGATTGCTTCATGGATTAATGTATTGTAGGCCTTTTCAAAGTCAAAGGGAAAAATCAAGCTTTTGTCAAAATATACATGAGACAATAAAATCCGAGCGGCAGCTAAACTAGAAAAACCCATATAGGGTTTGTAAGTTTTGATAAGTACTTCGAGAAATATCACACAAGAAAGAGTTTGCATTTTTTTTTGTTGCACTGTGTAATACGAAGAAAGTAGCTACGAAAGTTGCTTTCGTAAAATGTGTAATGGTATATATTTAGATCAGTGTTGGTAAGATTTGTTGTAAACAATAAATGGGGTTCGCATTTTACTAAATCACTATTTAAAATCGTTATGCAATAAGAAAAAAAAACAATAAATGTTTTTAAAAAGAACATAAAAAACCGAATTTCGCATAATCTAGTCAAACAAAATTTAAAACTTTAATTTAACACTTAGTTTTAGTTATAAGATCATATTTTTTTTGAGAGGAGTTAAATTAGATTCAATTAATGCTTCTAGCACCATTTTATAATTGACTAATTAGTTAGGAAGGAAAAATCACAATATTAGATATTTATTTTTTTGTTTTTGCCGATGTTGATTTTAATACTTTTTGAATAATTTGTTTGAATTCCTGTTTCAATGACTGTTTAGTCACAGGTTTAATTCTCTTCTAGGAAAAAAGATTATTTCGTCTTTTCAACGAACCAAATTTCTTTTCGGCTTCTAAAAGGGCCTTCTCATTACGCACAACTTCAAAAGGCAATGCTGTTGCCTGAGTCATACGTCCAGCCGTATCCGTTTCTTGATCGGAAGGAAAGTCTTCAAAGGACATGTTACTAAAGCCTGTTTTAACAGAATTCTTTATTGAATTCGATTGGAAGGAAGAATTGCCAAAAGATTTACCCGAAAAAGATTTCGAATGTTTTTGTGTTGTAGCAGAAGTGTTGTTAGCAGTGTTGGATGATGACAACATATTTTCATAGTCTTCTTCATCATCAAATTCATCAGTGTGCGACTTGTATTTGGAACGTTGATGTTTTTGTTTTGGAGGACACACACCTAAAGATGACGATGATGAACCCAGCGCTGATGTCGTAAGGCCAGCATTGGAAGAAGACAATTGAGGGTGATGATGGTCTCCCGAAACTTTTTTGTAGGAATTTCCCTTTACTTTTTGTGACAATTTAGCAGGCAATGTCCTTACGCCCATATGGTTCTTTTTTTCCTTGTGTTTCGTGATGGTCGGTGTTATTGCTGCTGGTGCGGTTGTTATTGAAATACTGGAGGAGGAGGAGATGGATGCTTTTGTTGAGTCCAAGTCGGCATGATGTTTAGCATGCAAAACAACTGGCTCCTCTTCATCGTCTGGCGTAAAGTCCGAGCAACGTTCTTGAGAAATTTGAACAAACGCATTATCAGCTATTGGAAACATAGATTGTTCGCTACCAGGGGAAGCACATAAATGGGAAGGCAATGCTGGACAAGTGACACTGGCTGTGGGCAAGGTGGTGGATATCTTACCTAGCACTGAAGCGCCTGGGGCATTCAAAGAAATTTGCATATTTGGGGAATTATTGCTTGCATTGTTCAAGTCAATTTTTTTTGATCTTATTGAAGCAACAGGTGGGGGAATCGCATTCACAATTTGTGTTTTAGGTATTTTAGTAGCGGAACCACATAAAAGAGAGGAACTCGGTAATGGGGGCGGAACGTTGACATAAGTGGCCAAGGGGGTTGCATTAACATTTGTTTTTTGGGATACCAACTTATTTTTAGAATTTAGTTGTTGGTGTTGCTGAGGTGTAGAAAATGATGGTTCTGGTGTTTTATTGATTATTATTGAGTGATTAACAGTAACGAGTTGGGGTCGAGAGTCTACTGTTTTTGGTGTCGTCGTGTATGTCGTAGAAGTGGAAGCGGTAGTTTTAACTTGTACAATATTTTGTATTTTGTAGCCTTTTTCACAGCTAACAAGATCATTTTTATTATTATTAATGCATTTACTAATTACCTGAGGGAACGGCTCAGAATCGAATAAATCACGCTGTTCTGTTGTTGGCATTGCTGTGATGGGCGGCAACGATGCTGATGTTGGTAATGCCGCTACTGCTGTCAGGGGAGCAAAGGTATCTGAAGCGTTAGTTGAGATAACTGTTACCATGCCGTAATGAGACGAACTTTGTATATGTTGACTGGCTGTTACTTTATCATTTTGTAAATGTGGCTGCTGTTGCTGCGGCTTGGGCGTTAAAGGATTAACAATTGGATTAAATACGGGCTCATTAAACTCATCTAACTCAGTATGCAAATGAGCTGATTGTTCAGTATTGACGGAAGTTTTTATTGGAGCATTAGCGGGCATATGGAAATCTGCAAAAGTTGTTTTAATATTTTTAACCGGAGTAGACGTCCATATTTCTGCTGTCTGATTGATTGAGCTCTTAAGGTTAGCTTTCTCTGTCTCCAAAGATTTCTTTGTTGAACAAACATTAATTTTCAGTTTAGTTTTAAGTGGTAAGCTCTCTGGCATTTTGAAAGGCGCCATAGCAAAAACATCCAATTCCTCGGCATCTCCTAAAGGCACCTTACTGTTTTGCTTATTGTCGACTTTATAAAGGGGATCGTGAGGAATGGAATCATCAGAGCTAGAGGGTTTGCTATTGAAATCTGTTGAGTCACCTGAGTTGTATGCTAGTTCATCATCAAGAAGTAAAGGTTTGTCGCCCAGCTTATTTATAAAATCAGTGGAAGTGGGACTTAACTCACTATCTTCACATGCCAGATTTCCAGTAACGGGCATGTTTTGGGAATTTGCCTCATTGTAGGCAGCCTGTAAAGCGGCAATACGATCTTTTTTCCTCATACGTACTTTTACAACCACACGACTAATATCATCTTCGTGGGTCGTAACAGATTCGCACTCAGCATGATAAGCCGATGAGTTGCAAGTTTTAACGCTCTCACTTATGCCATCCATATCAGGTCTTTTTAACTTTGCATTGCTTCTGGATATTCTATTCATTTGATTTTCATCGAAAAAATCATCATCTTCTGCTCGTAAATCAGACGCTGAACCAATTGAATCCGCATCCTCATTGTCTTTGTTAGCTTCGTCGGCTGCGGCCACAGCAGCTGCAATTTCAGCTGCTTGTTGCTGTTGTTTTTCATGTTTTTCCAAAGCAGCATTTACTTGCTGAGCAGCTTGTTGTGCCGCTGAAGAAGGTCTTTTGGTAATGGTTTTTTCTCTAAGTTTCTTAACAATCGGTACTTTAATTTGGGTTTTATCTACTTTGTGGTAGGCCGCCTGTTGGATTTTATGAATAGTATCTGGTATATTGTTTGTAACAATCTGTTTAAAGATCGCCTTTTTGGAAGTGGTAATACCTAAACTATAATCCTCTTGAAAAAATTCTGAATCAGAATCATCAGAAGTAGCCTGATCATTACAACGCAATTTTTCATATTTATTGCGGTCTTCCAAAGGAAGTTTAACAAAACCTCCAGAAGCTAATGCAACTGCGGAGCCACTTAAATTTACTAAGGCATCATCATGATCTGGATGCATACCACTACCTCCATCCCCCAAGCCACAGCCACCTTCAGAATCCGTTTTCAAATTATTAATAAGAGAAGTTTTCTCTTCGCTCGAAACTTCAAGAGTGGGTGATAAAAGCCATTTGGATGAAGTTGATGATGTGGTACCACCACCGCAATAAACACCTCCTAAGTTATTGGGATTTGTTAAAATTATTGCTGCATTTGCCGCATTGTTGTTTCCCAAAAAGTATTTAGCTGTTAAAGAAAATTAAGTTCTTTTATGTGATAAAAAAGAAATGAACTGAAAATTGTGTATGTTCATGTTATGTAGTTCATGATTAGGACATTGAGAGATTGTGAAGTGAAAGTATTAGGTGGTGAAATATGAGTATATAAAAAGATAATAGATAGTAATAAATTATGTTAATTTTTATTTATGAATTATAAATCTATGAGTAATTCCTACATACATACATATATAAGAGCATTTCTTATAACACCGTTGACGTTTTAATTTAATATCTTTAACAGAAATTTAGAAAAATTTCCTAGGTTTTAATTTCTTTATTGACTATTGAGATATATTCATTGCTTCTCCATTAAGTTTCGTTTCAATATAAGCCATAATAATATCCTTAACAAGTTTAATCTCATAATGTTTAGCGTGTACCAGCATTTTTACTTAACTCTCAAAAAAAAGTACCCAACAATTCGTAAAAAAGTTCTTTTAAATATCTTGTTAAAAAAAAAAAAACATAAAACGCCAAAATAAAAAAAAAATATTTGTGTTGAAAACAGTTCAAAATTGAAAAATGCTAATTTCAGAAATAAATAAAACAATTACAAACAATTTTGTAAAAGAGAACGATTACTTAACAAATCATTACAATTGAAAAAAATTGCACCAAGTACTTAATAAAAGCTGGTAAACCGCTGTTTTAGACCTAATTTACAAAAATAATAAGCGGTCGAAACATATGGATCGTAAAAACGTAAAAAAGAAGGGTTTAAATCAGGGGTCCGTCGTAACGGTCATAAGTTTTATCTTAAAAATAGCAAAAGAGTGCTGTATTCGGCTATGCCGAATCTTATATACCCTTCACTATGTTGCGAAAATAACAAAAAGTTATATAAATACCGTTCTTTAAATATAAATAATTGAACTTTTTTCCACGCCCACTTGTCACATTTTGTCGGATGTTGTGAATTAATAACCAAGATGCTTATACCTAATTTGGAAACTTTGGCTCTTGCCGTTCTCTAGATATATAGAAATCTATAATGTCTTTGTATGGGGAGTGCCACTCCCATTATACGATCCCGCCCATATTTTTTCCGATGTTGTGTTTTGATAACCAAGATGCTTGTACCTTATTTGGAAACTTTGGCTCCTGCCGTTCTCCAAAAGTACATTAAAAAAATAAAAAAAACAACAGGGAATTTTTGGGTAAAATTAGAGGCAGTCATGGTTTTTTGCCAATTTTTGGACCGATCAGGATGAATTTTAATAGCAAACAATTCCGGACTATATGTGACATAAATATATAACTACCAAGTCCCCATCACATCATGGGTGTTTGGAAAACGCATTTCAACGGACAGATAGACGGGCATCGTTAAAATGGGCTTATAAGGGTCCAGAATAAATATAATTTAAAGGATTTAACGTAAATATTCTAGAAATTACAAACGGAATGACAAACTTGTATATTAGTGGTTTATCCAAATTTTGGCCCTAGCACTTCGCGATAGCGAATATTGTGTTATTAACGAAAATAATTTGTTTGGGTCGTTCGAAAATAAAAACCTTACCCAGAAAAGCGATTTTCTAAAATCCCTCAAAAAAAAAATTTTTAAATATTTTATTAAAGCTACGGTCACACTTATTAAATATTTGATCAAATAAGCGTAACCCCTACTTTTGTTAATAGTTAGTGAGATTTAAAATGGCCTTAATATTACAAAATAAACTAATTATACTACTAGACATAGCAAAAAACAGTTTTTTGTAAGATGTGGTATTTTAATCAAATTAAATATTGATATTAAGCGAAATGATTTTTTAGTTTGGTTGTTGGTCCTGTTTTTTTCGTCAAATATTTGATAAGTCTGACTGTAGCTTAACAAATGAAAAAAAAAGTTAAAAAGTTTCTTATTTATTAAATGATGTGAATTTCAAATTTAATGTGCGTGTTGTTTTGCTAAAGTTTTTGGCTAAATGTAGTATTAGTACAAATAAAATAAATAATTTTCCAATTTTACCGCGTTTTGTGGGTGACCTTTTTCGAAAACCGCGAAAAATTAATATCATTTTTTTTTAATAGTTTTCAATGGACTATTCGTCTATGCTAGGACCATTTTGATATTTGCAAAAATGGGAATAAGTTATACCCCTATTGTATATATACCCTTTTACCTTCGGTGAAGGGTATAAATATCAGCCCAATTATGAATAAAAATTCCCCGGGAGTTTTCTCCCTTCTCCCATTTTTCATATGTAAATTCAATTGTATAAATGGGAGAAGGGAGAAAACTCCCGGGGAATTTTTATTCATAATTGGGCTGTATATGAATGTTTTTTGGATAAAAAAATCTGTTTTTTAATACAGTACTTAATTATATGTGGCTTACTTTATCCTGAATTGTTATTTCCTGAAACAAAATAACGTATCATCAATCTTATTTTAAATGGATTAATACAAAATAACAAATATGCAAGTGGCAGTGTAATAAAACTGAACAGGCAAAATAAAACAACGTAAAGTTTTTTTTACCCACTTACAACAACATTTGGAGTGGAAAGCCCCAACCAATTGTAGTCAGCATTGTAAGAAAAGATGAACTCACTGTTTATTGTTGTGGTTTTTGTTTAAGCTTTGATATTGTTCAAGTAAAGCTAGAGCGCTTATAATTTTTATTCGCTTAACAGTTTTATTTGTATATATCTTAAGTTTTTCTAAAATCTTTGGAAAAAGTTTCTGATGATCTGACCTAAGCAACCAGTGAAATTCGCATAGAAACAATGAATTTCAGTTTATAAAGAGAACGAATTTGGAATTTAGCACATTCAAACTGAAAAATAATTTCGATTCATTCAGTTTGGACTGAAAGAATTAGAAATAAAATTGCGTCCGAATTGAAAAAGTATTTGACCACGACTGCCAGAATTAGCCTCCAAGCCAAAGTTTTGAAATAACTTCATGAAGTTTCGTACATACCCTTTAAAAGTCATAAGGACGAAGCCTATTAAAATACTAAGAATCGATCCATAATTTCATATAGCCCCCCTACAAACACCATTAGGAAATAGAGTCTTTGTGCCCATAAACAATATACACAATTGAAATCGGTTTTTTTGACCTGGCTTCCATACAGTTACCACTCCCGAAAATACCTTTTAATATCAAAAATGTTAGTTCATATTGATATTAAATTGGGCTATAAAAACTTTTGTGGTAGCATTTATGATGGTGGGTGGGTTTAAAATAGGCCATAGTGACCAAATAAAGCCATCCTGAAAATTACTTGAACTCACACATTTTGTAAATATCGTTACCTAAACAGCAAAAATTTAATATCAATATTAATACCAAAAATTAAATATCGACTTTTTTATTAATTTTGATTTTTTGGCGATTTTATTAACAAAAAACAAACGGCCCTATCTACAAAAGATTATATGATAAACGCTAACAGTTTGGATAATTGTCAAAATAACTGGTAGGTTTTTTAAGAAAACTAAATTATAAACAGTTTGAGGCAATTTATCAATTTAGGCTTTTGCTGTAAAATGTTCAAAATGTTAGATACGGCCTTTTGCGTTTTAGATTACGATATGTATATTATACAATTTATTGCACAAATAATTGTTATATGAATCCCCAACTCATAGAGTGATTTTGTTCTGTTGGGCAGATAATTGCCCATAGGTACAGAATAGTGTACAATATCAAAAATTTTTTTGTGAAAATTTACTTTTATCATACCATGGTAAAGGTCATATAAAATTCGGCAAGGCCGAACATAACACTTTCACTTGTTTTCATGAGCGTGAGTGATGGATGATACGTCGTTCGATTAAGTAAATCGTGCACTTGATGATACGTTATTTTTAATTTCGGTTATAACTTGGTTATTTGAGTAGTCCATTCGCAAACACCGCTTAGTTAAAAAACAAAATTCTGAGCAAATCGATTAAAACAGTTTTTTAATATTGAAATGCCAAACCATATAGAGAGTTTTGCAGAAGAATTGAATATTTAACTAGAAATTTCGCGTATTTTACAGAGTTTTGATAATGTCTTAGGGAGCCTAAAAAAACGAATAAAATGCGGCTTTTACAGATTTTTTTTTAACTTAAGCTTCGTACAGACGGTGGTCAGATCTTACAATGTTGTCATTTAAAATTTACTAAAAATGTCTTGCAACTGTGTGAACATTGTACGCTTTTTTCATTTGGCAGATGTGTTAAATTAATGGCACCATTGTCAGAAAAATTACAACATTTTAAGATCTGACCATCGTCTGTACGAAGCTTTAGCGATGTTTGCAAGTGGACTACTAATTTTTGATATTAGAAGTTTGAACTTAAGTACATATAGCGAATTGCAATTAATAATAATGATGATATGTGGACGTGATATATAAATTGACAAAACTCTAGAAAATTTTTAAAAACTTATAAAAATCACCAATTTTGTAAAAAGGTGCCATCTTAAAAATTTGGAAAGTTGTGCTTTTTATAAAAAATAAGTGAAAAATATCTTATTTGAATTAAGATTTTAAAAGTTATATATTTTAATTGTTCTATTCAACTGAAACAAATAATTTTGTTGTTGTTTTTTCTTAAACTCTTTTCTTTCTCTTTTAAGCGTTCGGCAGGAACGATATCTATTTTTTTAGTGGTTGTGTAGACATACACAACCCTTAATACTGTTCGTAACTATTTTCAAGAAAGAACCGAACATTATTAATGTTCTGTTCTTCGTTAAAAAACAGGACAATTGTAGTATATCTTAATGTTCTTTGTGTTTTTTTTTATATTACAAGTGCATGCAAGTTTGGGTTGCCAGATTTATTTATTTTAAAAAGCATTAAAAAAAAATGTCTCGCGGGACAAATAGATAAAATAAAATATGTAACTTTTAGCGGATCTGGCATCCGAAACTTGCTAAGCAGTTAAACTTAAACTATTTTGCACTTGTTCCGCTATCAACTCTTAGAAAACAAGCTTAAAAGTCTTCGTCTAAATTGCCTATTAGTTACTTAATTTTTCTATGGTTAATTTTGCTAAAATATAAATGTACAGTACAAGTGAATTTTAATACATTTGTCGTTATTCTAATAATAAAACTATAAAAAAATATTTGTATGGGTTTTTGTATTTTGTATAAATTATAAATAAATAAAGAGGTCCATATCTCGGAAACTATACGTTTCCGAGACTTTTTCCATTTAATATTTTCTTCTTTTTTTATTTTTCTATCACAAAATGTATTTCGTTTAAAATCTCAAAAACAGCAATAAACAAGTTTTATCTGTTTGTTCATCTGGCAACGTTAAGCACTATTAGCGTTTGTGTTTTCCACAAATCTACAGAGCCGAACACTAAAGAACTATATTTAGTGTTTATTTTCGAACACTGTTTCAAACGAATTGGTTCATGTTTCTGTAAAACAGATCAATAATATCTGATGGGCTAATGATTATAAATTTTTTTTTAGAAATTGCGCTACCGCACTACTTCTTTAAAGTGCCCTTTTTTATTACTAAAGCTTCGTTCACAATGGCAACAACTTTTTCACTTGGTGTTCACAATAAAGCAACAATTTTTTTAGCAACCACACATATTTTTAATTAATAAGAACCGTTTGCAATATGTACCCACAACAATATTACTTATTTGTTATTATTTTTGGAAAACTTTTGTTAAAATTTTCATTTAAAACTAAATAAATTTATTATAAACGTAATTTTCAATTCCATACAAATTTTTGCTGAAGTAGAAGTAGACTCAACTTTTTAAAAAAAACTTTAGTTACAATATTGTTTGAAAAATGAAATGAAAATATATGAAATACTTTGGGAAGAAAAAAGATAGAAGAAAAAACCATATTGTTTCTCCCATTTTGAACGAAGCTTAAAAAAAACTTTAGTTACATTTTTGTTCGAAGAAAAAGGACAGAAGAAAAAAAAACGAAAATGGTGCAGCTATTGTGGACGAAGCTTAATGTTGATGATTAATTTAAAGTTTTTAAAATGCTATTAAAATAAAGATATTTTAAAATTGTATATTTACGACTAAAAAGTATATACACGTTTTCATATTAAAAATTAAGGTATTCGATTAAAAGTGAACGTCTGTGTTTCAAAAACGACAAAATTCTAAATAGTTTAGCCAAACCCAAGCTTCGGTAGATGTTAAAGACCGAATACAAAACCGAACAATTTTAACTTTTGTGATTTATATATTCATGGTATTGTACCTTTAATGTGATATTTCCATAAATGAAAAATAAAAACCTACTTTTTTAGAAAATGTTTACAATATACATACATACAAACATAAGTATGTAGCATCCCAACAAACACGGAGGTTTTTGAAAATGATTTTAAAACAAACCTTTACTAAAACGAAAGCGTTTGATAATGATTTGAAAATTCTTGCATACTCAACAAAATAATTGAGAAATGCATTTATTTTCAACTTGCTTTCAAACGTTAAATGTGGATTTTAACACATTGTGAAACATCAACGAAAGATATTTTTTTTTTAATTTAACTTGCTTTCAAACGTTAAATGTGGATTTTAATATATTGTGAAACATCAACGAAAGATATTTTTTTTTTAATTTACATTCATTACACTGGCTTACAGCCAAAATTAATTATAATAAGTAATTAAATAAACTATTTGGTAAAAAAATAAAACCTTCCAGATCTTTACTATAACGTAGAAAAAAAAACGAAATAAAAATTAAAAATTTTGAAAAAAGTAAAAAATAGGCAAATTTTGAAGGTGCTATAACTCAGCCACTTCTTATCAGATAGAAATTTGCAGCATATCGACTGAAAAGGCATTGAATTACCTCTCCAACGATATGCTGTTTATCTCGATTTATCTATTTATCTTTTCGGTTGGGCTTCACAAGGGTTTAAGTGGGACCATACACCGAAAAACACAAAAGTACCGTTAACTAAAAAACGTAAAGCAGTGTTATTTATTTAAAAAAAAAACTGTGATCTGCGTAGCACCTCGATCGTTGAACAAACTTATATTTTCTTCACCTTCCCGTTTAATTTTTATTCGCAATCTTACACTTAAAGGTAATTCACGTCACAAGTTGCACTCTTGCGAAAAAGCAAAAGTGCAAAAACATTGATTTTTGACTTCGTGTTTGTTCAGATAAAGCAAAAATTCAATACGTTAACTAGTATTGAAAATTTTATATTCATATATTAAAATGACAGAAAAGTAATTTTCCTGCATTTTTGTCTTTAAAATTGCTTCTTTAGTTGCATTATCCAGCAGCACTTTATAGCTGCTAACCAGAAACGATCTTAGGTAGTATTTTTGGCTACTGCCTAAGATTTATGAATATATATAAGTATAGATGAATATGTAAGTGTCTAGAGCTTAAAAAGCCTCAGTCAAACAAATTGTAATTTTTTTTATCAATAATATTTTTTTTTTGATCTTCTTAATATGGTGCTGAGTAATTTTCTTTTTATGCACGTTTTTTTATATCTTTGGCTGTTTCTGATACAATGAAAAATCCTTACGATATGGTTTTATTTATAATTTAGACAAAAAAAATGTGCAAGGCGACAAACCAATAACCCACCACCCACGACATGTACAAAATTTTGTCACATCCTTCTGAAATTTTAACATTAAGTGTTTGGAATATTCCTTAAAAAAATCAGAGATAACTGTTATATTTATTAATATATTTTCTAGTCCAGTAAAAAAAATAAGAATTTGTTAAAATTCTTCTTTTTACGGCCAATTTCACCAAGTTTAGTTAAAATTAACTATTACTTTAACTTCCAGCTAACAATATGTTTTTGGCAGTTATAACTGATAGTTAATCATAACTGAACTCGGTGAAATTGGCCGTTAGTAATTCATAGTTGTTTGAAAATATAACTCGTAAAATCTGTTAAATATGATATGTTCTTTTGTTAATAATTACAACATAGTGGTTAGATGAAATGTTTAAGTGTATGTTTATGAATTGTTTTCAAAAATGAAATAAACTACCAGGCATTGAAATTGTGTGCTAAAAAAATAAAAATGTAAAAAAGATAAATAATTATGTATATATGTAAATAAAATAAAATTTTAGGATATTTGTTTTATGTGGACTCGAAAAAAGCACTGAAACACATTTGAGGGACATAAACTTTTAGGCTCATTTTTTTTTAAAAATGGCTTAATGGTAAATGACAGGAAAATGGAACCACAAAAATAAGAGTTAAAATATTAATAATAAATTAAAAAATATAAATAATTAAAAACAAAATAATAATAATATTGTACAATATTTAAGGCCAATTAAAAATTAACAAGACTAATAAAAAAAATAATACAAGAAAAAAGCAAGAACTATATTAGTTTAATGTAAATAATTTTGAAAGTACAATATTTGTATTACACGAAAATTATTAGTTAAATTCAATAATATTGTTTGCTTTTTTAATTTTTTGGCTTCACTAAAAGTAAAAAATCAATTTCGTTATTTTCAGTTTTTAAGTTTTTCATAAATATAATTTTAATTTATTTAGTGAAATATAATATTTTTATAATATGCATACAATTCAATGAAACTTAAGCTTAATGTCGATTTATTAATTTCATAATTGTTGCAATCTATTTAATTGAGAAAAAAATCAACAAATAATCGAACACTAAATATTATTTATATTTTATCATTGCATTACTTATAGTTTGTAGTTTTTTCTTAAATAGAACTTATTGTGGCCATATTTTATACTTTGTATTTGATATTTATATTTGTAATTTGGTTATATATTTATATAAATATACAATATGTAGAGTTTAATTGAAAATATATTTATATTTGTTTGGGTTTTATGTAAGAATATAGTTATTATAGCAAAAATATTTAATCTTTTGAATTGAATAACTAACTTCAATTCGTTCGTTCCTTTTTAAGTTTCTTAATTTCTCAATTCATACTAGAAAGTGTTTGATTGCTTTATTTTTTTTTTGTAGTCATTTTTTTTTTTTTTTTAATTAATTTTGGAATTTAAATAAATTAAGCTAAACGCAATTTTTTTTAATGTCAAGGAACTTTTTTTTAGAATTTCTATTATAAATATTTTTATGTTAAAATAAAAGTTTAAAGTGAGCAAATTTTTTATTAAAAGGAAAATTATATGCACATTGTTATATTAAATGATATTAAAAGTATTCACATCATTCTTTTCAAATCTTTCAAAATTGTAATTTTGTTTACTTTGTTTTTTCAGTTTAATGACTAGATTTTTTTAATTTTGCAAAAATTTTTTACAAAACAAATTTTAAAACAACCCAATAATAAAGGTGGATTCAGCCGCTTTGTCCGGACGATTTACTCATTTGAAAAATCAAAGCTCTCACATTTAAACAGAATCTATTAGCTCAATGAAGCAGTACTTAGGCGACTGATTATATGTTGGTTTGTTTTATTTTGGCACCGAACTACATACATATTTTAAAATCTTTTCAAAGATTGTGTGTAAATAAAGAATGAAGAAAGATACTAACCCATAATTTCATTTCACAAACACAAACTTGTATGAAAAAATGTAACTTATTGGCAACTCAGTTCAAGTGTCCGTACCAGCGTTGCCACTGAGCATTTTTCTATCCGGCCTTACTTGTCTATAAAGCCTACCAAAACCTTTTGAAACCGACCAATTTAATACATTTTGATGTATTTTTGATATAAAGTAGAAATTTTATTTGATAGTTTTTAAATTATGCAATAAATAACAAAAACAAACAACACTTTAGAAGGAGCAACTGTTTGCAACATTGTTTGAAACGGATAGTATAAATGACAAAAATAAAAAATTGCATTTTAATTTATTTCATAAATTTTTTGCAAATTCTGCGGCTCCTATAACAGGATACATAAACAGTATTAAAGCCTCCCATTGATTTGTAATTCTTGCAATAACTACTTTTTAAGAAAGCCATCTTGTATAAGAATCACCTAAGTAATATCGTATGGGGTGATACACGTCGATAAACTCTTCGGTTGAAATGTGTGAAATAAAACAAAAATCCCATAAATTGAAACAACCAACTGATTTTCTCACTTAACTGTGTCTGTAACATTTTTGGCGAGCAACAGATGTCACGTAAGGAAAATACTTGAAAAAGTGTGTGAAAGTTCCCGCTTTGAACTGTCAAAAATACTCACGAATAAAAACGGGGTAAGCAAAATGTTAACACAAAAAATATAATAAAAATGAAATGAATATTAACACGGAAGATGTAGGTATTTTGTTCTTGGCTGATTTTTTCATTGTTTAATTATTTTTTTTTTTAAATCTTTGAAAAATATACGAATGTTTTCAAAGCTATTTTGTAAACAACACATATTAAAGACGCACTTTACATTATATAGCCGACGGTTATAATTTCGCCGCCATCGTTAAAAATGTTTCAATTGTGGTCGTCGTGAACAATTTGTGTGATTGGCGTTCTCAACGTCTGCAACTTCACATCAGCTAAGAGTGGAATAATATGACATTTATAACGTTACAGATACATTTTTTCTCACTTTTCGAGTAACAATGGAATATTGTTTTACATATTTTTGATGCGAAAAGTTCTCACCAAAGTTACAGAACACGGGTACGGTATTCCGGAAATTCTTTTAGATCAGTAACTATTTTAGGGTAACAGTTTACATGCTTTATTTGAGCAACGCAACACTGCTTTGCGAACAGTGTTCTGAATTTCTTAAAATTAATACATATATAATACAACCAACTTTTGTCGAAAAAGAACAACGATGGCAACACTGTTCCGTACAGAAAATAAAATTAAACAAATTCAAGTTGTTCGTAAAAATAGTTTGTCTCTAAAAATTAAGTTTTTTGTGAGCTTTAAGAAAAGTATATTATTTTTGAAACGATTTTTAAACAAACTTTAAGCGATTTTTACGGAATGTCCTTTTAAAAGTATTATAACGAAGTGACCATCCATTCTTAGTAACGTTTCTGGAACTAGTAATTTCTTTAGTATTTTTTTTTTTTTGTTTGAAACTGAAATCTTTTGAATAAACCTTTTTTAAGCTATTTTAAAGGAAATTAAGTTTGCTTACTTTGCCTGTTCGGAATTTTTAAAAACATTCTGAAACCAAAAGTACAACTTTATTTATTAGATTTTCGGCCAATTTCACCAAGTTCAGTTATAATTTACTATCAGTTATAGCTGTCAAAAACATATTTTTAACTGGAAGTTAAAGTAAACGTTAGTGTTAACTGAACTTGCTGAAATTGGCCGTTCATGAGCTTAATATTTTAATATAACTTCAAAAAAACCATTTTGCAAAAAAAAAAACCAAAAAAAAATATTTAAATTTAGTACATATTTGCCGATATAAAAAAGAGAAAATTTTCTTTAAACATCTGTTCAGTACTATATTCTAGTTTAACCTTGAAAATTATTGAAATTATGTAGATCCCGTTACTCACACGTAACCGACGCGGTCGACTTAAATGGTTGGTAGTTACAAAAAAATACGTAAACGCCTTAAAAAGTATTAAAAAGAAAGCAAAATATTTATCAAAATTTATTTAATTTATAAATTTACATGCGATTTCCACAACACAAGTGCACTCAAAAAACTGAGTGCTTTTCATATAAATTTTACTTCACTCTCAATCTCTTGTATTGTGGAAACCCCACATTAAGCTTTTGTCAAAAAAAAAAATTGTATACGTCGATGGAATGTTCGCTTTGTCAATAAACATAAACAAACATAAAAATCTTTAACTGCTGATACGCAAAAACGGAGAAAAATTTTACTTTTATTAGGATCATTCGTAACGTAACGTCAGGTTTACGTAAGAGTACACATTATACATAAGCTTGGTAAGGAACAGCTTATCTGCAACGTATACATTTACATCAGAGTAACGAGGCCTTTAAGCAATTTTTGTTTGATATTTCAATTTATAATTTTAAATCTAAACACAACTTTAGTTACTGTTTTTTTTTTTAATATTGCACATAAAACTTTTTTAATTGAAAAATTCACCAAATGCAGTAGTAAACTGCTTTACAGATTTTAAATATTTATATAAGAAAAGTCTTTCAGTATTTAGTGAAAGACTTCTCTTATTAAAGAAAAATTATAAAATCGCAGATTTACTCCAGTAACGGTAAAAATTTAATCCTTAATTTAAAATTTATGTATTTTTAAATGCTTTGTGACCTTTACTATATAAAACTTAATATTTGACTGAATGTTTATTTAAATAAAATAAGAGACATTGTATTAGATTTAAATATAAGAATAATTTTCATTCAAAATTAAAGATCAGCTTTTAAATAATGACAAACTGTAAATTTTGAATAGTTTTAATAAATAATCTTAAATTATAAACTTGTTGATTAAAAAAAATAAATTTTTACAGCAATATATGTATATGTATATTGGTTTCGTTTATGTTTTTATGCAAAAAACTATTAATTACATATAAAATTATTAATTAGAAAAAAAAAAATAATTGTATACATACATAAGTATTAAAAAAATTGTGCTAAGTTTTAATTACAGATAATTGTTCAATGCTTTTATTTATACAATGATATGCCAAATAGAATTCTTTCTTGTTCAAATAATAATTTGCCAACAGCACATAAATATAATTTACAAGAATTTGTTACAAATGTCAAAACTAAAAACTATACATACATATGTTCGAATTTTACTTTTCTTCCGTTTGTTAGCGAAAACCACAACCAAATTCTTAATTTTATACAAAATAATAATTTACAATATTATTAGCACATTGTTTCGAAATAAAGAAAAAAAAAAAAAAAAATTAATAATAATTACATAATGCAATAAAAATGTTAAACCACCACTATTTATTTGAAAGTGTTAGATTGTGTGTTTTGGTGTGGGATGATGGAACAGACTCGGGTGTGGTAACATTTTAATATTTCATTTTAAAATTTTTGTTAGTTTAAAGTTTGTATTTAAATCATATTATAGTTTAGTTTTTGGTAAGAACCACAATAAGTTAATGAATTATTTATTTAATAGTAGATTTGTTATTTATACTTTTTTTGTATAAAGAGGATCTAAATGTTTAAGTTTTATTATCGAATTGATTTTCATCTTTTGAACGATAAAATCATGAAGAAGATTAAGAAGAAAAAAAGAATAAAAACGTTTTCCTTTAATAGTTTTTTGCTTTTGGTTTTTTTTTTGTATAATAAAATTAAAAAAAGTAGCAAGAAAAATTTAACTGGGAACAGGAGGTGGGATAGAGTATTTTGTAACGAGGACAAAAAGAAAACAACTTAAAATAAATGTAACCAAAATATGGATAAAAATTAAGCAATTTAGCGCCATTACACTAATGGAAAATACACAACCTTCAAAAATCATAACACTAACGACAAACTACATACAGCTCTTCATTAAAGTGTTACGGTTTTTTTAAAGGTTGCACAAAAGGTTTCGGTTTTTCTTTGTAAGGGAGTATTAGGAGCTTTATAGGCATTTTCTAGTATATTTAGTAAGTTATTTGAAAAAATAATAACAAGAAAAATTTATGCTTTACCTCCAGTTTTGCGTAGTGATGCAGCTTTTTCCCTTAAACCAGGTGGCAAACTAAATGGTGCGGAACCAAATGGATCCTCAGGTATTGTTGGAGCTATTGCTGCATTTCCTGCAGCTGAGTTAGGATGTGGTAAAGATGTTGAAGCTGATTGTGAAGTATTGGAGTTGACAGAACCGGGAGTTGCAGCTATATAATTTGTTTCAGTTGGCGTAAGTGTTGAAGTGGTAGAAGCTGATTTTGCAGTTATACCTGAAAATTGGTTAATTAAAAAATGGAATAGACAAAAATTTAATGCAATTTTGGTAAAAAAAATAAATTGTTGGTTTAAAATTTAGTTTTTATTAAAAAGTTATTTTTAAGGAAAAATCAACTTTTCAGTGAAAAAGTTTTAGTTTTAAATAAAAATATTACTTTTAAGGGACAAAGTTACTTTGAAGTTAAAAAATGCTACTTTTAAGTGAAGAGGTAACTTTTTAGTAAAAAATTGGATTTAAGTAAAAAATTGGCTTTAAGTTAAAAAGTGGCTTTTGTAAAAAAGAGAGTATAAAGTTTATTTTAAGTAAAAAGAAATATATATATTTAAAATTCTATAGGTCGTAAAGTATATTTCATATCGCTAAGGGGCACAAAATAGGGCAAAAGGGGTCTTCTTAACTAATCAACCGGTTTTCTTAAAATTTGGCATGCAGACACTGTAACATCAGAAAGGAATTTAAAGATATAATTTTTTTGGAAATTCCAACATTTAGGGCGTAAAATAGGTCATAACGGGTAAAAGCTCTACCTACCCATGTCTTCTTAAATAATTATCCAATAATAATTTTAAGCGATGGAAAGTTGCTGTCTACGAAAATACTGAATGCATAAAATTGCCCACTTATTTTTGCATTAACGCTGATTCGCAAAATGCTCTCATTGACCGCGTATTTTTCCAATGTACACAATACATAAGTCATGCGTGGCTGGCAGAAAGAGCTATTTTGGCAGCGAAAAATGTGGACGTCGACGATTTAAACTTCAAGATACAGCAGTTGCCAAACGACTTAGTATCATACAAATCGATCGATACAGTTAGCGATGTTAACGAAGCTGTAAATTAACCAACAGAGTTTTTGAACTCTCTGGATTTGCTAGGCATGCCACTACACCTTCTACAACTAATGCCCGAAACTTCTACAAAAAGAAAGCTGGTCGTGTTCGTACCTAAAAGTTATCTTTGCCTATTAATACGCTTATTTGGCCTACGTGTTTTTACCTTCAGTTTTCTTTTAAAATATGGCAGCTCTTACACCATAGATTTCTATACCCAGCTAGATTTATTTTTGTAGAAATTACGGGCATAAAAGTTGAATCTCCGGTTATTCTACATCGGAATTTGAACCCACTAAGGCTGTGCAATGGTACACGATTGCTCATTAAAAATTGATGAAACACGTTATCGAACCCACCACTTTGAGTGGTAAATTCTGAGACGAAAATGTTTTGCTGCCACGAACTCCTATGATCCCCACAGCATTCCAATTGAAATCAAATGCGTTCAATTTCCTGCAATGACAATCAATTAGTCGCAAGGCCAAACGATGTCTGTTTGTGGCTTAGATTTGAGCTCACCATGTTTTTCACACGGACAATTTACGTGGCATGTTCTCGCGCCGGCAAGCCATTAAACTACTTTATGTTGGCTAAAGACGGACTGACAAAGAATATCGTACACACAATTGCTCTTCGTAGTGAATATTGATTATCTTTTTTTTGACTTCAGGATAAAAAATACATCACTTTTTTATGTTTAACTGTTGAATATGTAACGAACAGAAATAAAGAAATAAATGGCTATTGTTTTTTTTTTTCATCGCCGATGATGGTATAAAGCGCCTCATTCCTCTTTCTGATAAAGATCCCATGCCCACACACTTACAATACATTCGTTTTCTTTTTTAATTAAAAACCAAAATATTCACAAGAATATGGCAAAACAGCGTTTGCCGGGTCAGCTAGTATACTATACTTTTAAGAGAAGAAGTGAAAGTTACTCTATAGGAAAAAAGGTGTTCTTTAGCAAAAAAGCTAATTTAAGATAAAAACTGATTTTTTGAAAAATTTACTGATTAGGCATAAAGCTAGCTTTGAGGAAATAGTCACTTTTAATAAAAGGAAAATTCGGTTTTAGTGAAAATTTCACTTTTTAGTGAAAAAATAAGGGTGAGTTCCAAAATGTCATTTGCAAAGCAACTATTCAAAAGTCTGACATTCTAAAATGCAGCCACGTAGAATTTTACAATATAGGCCCCTATTATGGTTCACAACTCAACTCAGTTAAGTTGTAATTTCTTAATTTTTGTATTATGGTTTACAACTTTGCTATATTGCCGTGAATAAAAACATAACAAAAATTACAACTGATCATAACCAGTTGTCTTAATTACAACTCAACTGAGTTGAGTTGTGAACCGTAATTGGGGCCATAATCTGTCCCAAAGTGCTCAAAAACAGTTATCGTTGCGTACACAATACGCAAATTAGCATCGTCAAACTTGATGATATATTTTTTAATTTGACTGTAAAGTATTATGATGTTTTGGAACTGAGCCTTAGTTTTTTCCGAACAGTTAACTTTTTTTAAAAAGTGATTTTTAATATAAAACTACACTTGATAAAAAAAAAAATACTTTGGGTGTGTGAAACGGTAGCAAAGTTCTATTGTTAATTAAAATTGTTATGAATTTCTACGCTTATGACAAAATTTATACTAGCACCCCCAGGGCTAGTGAGATTTTATTCACCTCAACAGTGTCCAAATTTTAATTCCATGAGTACTTTGCTACCGTTTCACACACACCCATTATAGTAAATAAATATGTAGTAACTTTTCAATGAAAACGTAATTTTTGTGAAATTGTTAATTTTGTTTGAGAAAAAGTAATGTTTGGAAAAAAAGTATGGTATACTTACTTCCTTGACTTCCTCTTTGTCGAATTTTATCAAATTCCGCCTCAAATATATGATCTTCAGTCATTTGACCAAACGGCTGCTCTTCAAAGGGATTCCAAGTATCAACTCGAGCTGCTATAGTCTCACCAGCTCCAATTCCCATTCCAGCGCGGCTTATCTGTGCAGTTTGTGTAGTAGTAAGCTCGGCATTTGAAACCGAAGATTGTGTAGTTGGTGGGGCAAATAAACCAGGATTAGATCCACCGTAGGTATTTTTCGTTAAGCCACTATCACCACCACTGCCAGTGGACGAATTGCCACTGCGACTTTTAACAGATTGATCATAAGGTGCTAGAAATTGTGAGGTCTCATTGGCAAAGGTTCTGTAATGGATTTTGCGGATTTTTTTGGGTACAGATTTCACATAGTTGGGAGTAGTAGTTTAGACCAGAAAAAGATTTGATTGGTGGTGCATTAAATGTGCCATGAAATAAAATTAAAGTAATAATAAATGATATGGTATGAAAAACTTGTTTAAATAAATGAAATCATATTTATATAGTTGCCAAAATATCAATTCTACGAAATTCTTTTCGGGGCCTAGATGCAAAAGAAATAAATACATTTATTTGGAATAAAATTGAATAATGTAAAAACTAAAATTTAAATAAAAAAATTACAATTTTAAATGTTTTTTTTTTTTTTTTCTCAGAGGATTAAAAATATTATGAAAAACGTAAGTATATATAATTGAATAAATCTTATTATGTCATTATTAAATAAAAACAAACAAATTAGTCATTAATACTCACTTGTTAAAAGCAGATGTGTCACTAACATTACGACGATGGCCGGAAGCATTATTGTTGTGTGTGGATTTTGGTGGCGAAAGTAATTGAGCAATTGCATTGTCTTCACCGTCAACCACAGCTATATTAGTTGTCGGGGTTGATGTTGCTATAGTTGTAGAATCTAATGAAGAGATGTCGGCTGCAGTACCTTTAAGGACTTCATCACTTGTGCCAGTAGTTTCGGCAGTTTGTAGTTGCGGTGTGGGGGAAGCTTCACTAAAGGGGTCTGGATAAACAGTTGATTCAAATAGACTATTTAATATTTCCGGAGCAGCTGAGTTCTTAGCTTGAACTGAGACTTCCGCAGACGCATCGGTTTGAGTTTGTGGTTGAACTGTATTTGTTGGTGGCGGCAATGTAGGTGTTATTGCAGGGAAAATTGCTTGGAATTGTTCTACTACAGGTTGTTGTGGTTGTGGCTGTGGCGATGTTATATTGTTTCGAGGTGAAGGACTAGGTGGTAAACCTATGGCCAACGATATTTGAGGATGTGCAGATGAGGATCCTTTTGGTCTTTGACGAGGTGCAACACTTGTGCCAGACTCTAAAATACCAACAGTTTGTGGTTTGGCTGCCTTGGCAGCAGCAGCTGCTGCTGATAATATACGCTTGGTCTCTGATTCAAACGGAGGTAATGCTAGTTGCTCAAAATTCACTGCTGGCGATTTCTACGAGTTAAAAAAACCATATTTATATTAAAATAAATACATGCTACAATAAAGAGGTAAAACTAACATGTAAATTTTGAACCGGATTTTCTTTTCCAGCTAAGCGAAAAGCTACTTCACAGACTTGCCAAATATTAGGGCGCTTATCAGCATCTGGTTCCAGCATAAATTTAATTAACTGATGCATGCCTTTGGAATATTTAGAATTGTCAGGTATTGAAAAGGTACCATTTTGTATCGCCAGAGTACTTTCGCCGAATGGTAAATTAAAAAAACATAATTTATAAAGCAAACAACCTAAAGCCCAAATATCAGCCTTTGTGGTAATACTTTTGCCGCCATACAAATCCACCATTTCTGGTGCCCTATAGGAGAGTGTAGTATATTTTTGTATTTCCTCTTCAACAACTGTGACACCATGCTGTTGAGGATTTAATATTTTTGCTGTAGCCGAACCAAAATCACATAATACAAAGTTTCCAGCATCGTTTTGCAAAATATTTTCCACCTTCAAATCACGATGTATAATGGGTGTTTGACAGTAATGCAGCCTAGAAACTGCTTCAGCAATATCACAGAATATTGTCAAAACTTCTTGCTCAGAAAAACCAACTTGTAAACTGTAAAATTTTAAAATTACATTAATATGAAATTAACAAATAAAAAAAAAACTCCTACCGTGCATTCATCATGGCCAGCATATGATGTTTACAGTATGGCATTAACAGTAAAACCTCACAAACCCCATTTCCAGTTGGCGTTATACTTGAATCAACATAGCCAATAATATTTTTATGACCACTTAAATTACTCTTAAGAAAAAAGAAAAAAAGGGAATAAAGATTATTTCATATATAGGACTGCATATGGTTATAAAACTGTATTAAAATTTCTGTGTGTTAAATTGCATGGAATAAATTTGTTAAATTAAAAACACAGACATGCACATAAATATGTTAAGCTCAAAACGTACCGCTATTTGTATTTCTCTTTTAGCCACATTCAGATCATGTTCATTGTTAACATACATACGCTTGAGAGCGTATTTGGCATTGCCTGTATTGGCTTTTGCCAGAAAAACCATTGCAAAACCACCTACAAAATGAAAAAGGAAAATATTTTCTTCTTTATATAAAATAATTTAAATTTATATATGAAAATAGTTGGATCATTATAATTTAAGTGAAAGATTAATACAACTATTAGAGTTTCTTGATGCAACAGAAACCTCATATTAATATTGCGTATTCTAAAAATTTAATTTAATAAAATTTTTTTTTATGTTAGGACCTCACTCAGATAATGACCACTACTAATGCATTGCCTTGTGTTGGAACTAGGAAAATAGGTTATGGGAAGGAGGAAAGAGCGAGTAGTGCTTGTGAACATTCGACTTGAACTTATTCATGTTGAAAGTGAGAGGCAAGACTTCAGCCGGAAGTTTATTCCACATACGAACAGTCCGGCCAAACAACGTATTTTCCTTGTAATGCGTTGTACGATGAACCGGCCAATCGACCACAAAATGCTGGGCTCTTGAGGAAAAACCGTTAACGACTGTCGTTTTTTGTAGTAGATTAAAGAACACAGGTTGTGAGTTACTGTAATCTCCCTGCAAATAATAGGACAAGTCCAAACACGCGTGTAAAGTGTAGCCCACAAGGGACTAGGACTTGTCCAAAAGTAACCCAAACGTATGGAAAAAATATGGTCTATTTAACATTACGATGTCCTAGGGCAGGACCATATAACCCAGCTTTGGAGTACAAAGGAGTAGTCTTAAAACTAGTCCATTGTATACACAAGAGGATAAGTTTTAACTACGTTTAAAAACGAAAACATGTCGTTAAAAAACGAAGACATGTCGTCTCACTACAAACACTTTTTAACAACGACATGGTCCATGCTTGCATTACATCGGACCAGTCCATGGAGTAGTCCATTTAATCAAAATGGATCAGGTGGTTCAATATTATTTGCAGGGCTATTCCAAAAAAAGAAACACTCGTATACGACAACGACAACTACAATAAGGCTGGGGGGCTACTCTCTATTACGATGCGAAAGCAATTTCGATGCGAAAGCTAAATGCCAACTTGGTACTCTCTATCAGTTTCGCAAAAATGTTTGAAAATGAAGCAATACTGGCAATAAAAATGAAAGATGGCGCAGATTGACAGTAATGAAATGCTAAAATATGAAAAATATTTGAAATTGGAAAATTTAAATAAAATAAATAGTGATGATTTGCGAAAAGAAAAAAATTAATAGATGCAAAAACAAATGCGCAAACGTATTAAAGAGTACCAATCGCAATAGATAACATAAACATTTAAGCAGATTTTTTGTAGGCCAGCTTAGATTTAATTTTTTTGCAATACATAAACACATACATTTTTGGCTTTTAAAAGTTTGAATATCCGAGGATACCAATTGTAGAGGTACACAAGTCACTCTCCCGACCCTCTATGGACCCGTGTTATTTCAAATCAACTCGGAAGCTGCCCGGCTGGCTGTAGGAAATATCGCCCAAAGAAAAATGGCCCAAAAACAAAAATGAAAAATCGCCCAAAAAAATTGCATGTAAAATTGGGCCTGATTTCATATGAAAAATGGCCCAAAATTTTTGGGCTATTTTTCGTTATTGTTGGGTGAATTTTCGTTTTTGAAATTGGGTGATTTTTCATTATGAAAAATCGCCCAAAAATTGTTATATGAAAAATAGCCCATTTTTTTGGGCCATTTTTCATTTTTAAAATTCTTCCAAAATGTTACATACTATTTGTCCAAATCATTCATTATCATTATAAAAATAACGGGACATATTGTAAAAAAGTTATATTCTGTTTTGAGTAATTGATTATAACTTTGCAGTGATTAATTAATATTTAACTTTCGAAGAGTGCACAATTGGAAAAGTCAACCACGAAAACAATACTTTCAAATGCATTGTATGCTTTATCAATTCCCCCAACACAGCATTATTGCCATGCAGACATTTGAAATGCTGCAATGAATGTGTGATTAAACTGCAGGCACAAAGTTTGGCGGAGGGCTTAAATGAGTATTACTGTCCATACTGCCGAACAGCTGTTGAAGGCACAATGCAAATTTTTACATAAAACTTATATTTGTATATAACTAAATTTATATGAATAATAAACACTTTTTTGCAAATTGAGTAATTTTCAATTTTTTTTTTTTTTTTTTTTTTTTTTGGGAAAAAATTCGTTTCTGCTTTTTGGGTCATTTTTCATTTTTTTTTTGGGCCCTTTTTCGTTTTTTTTGGGCAAAATTTCGTATTTACCTTTTTGGGTCATTTTTCATGTTTGGTTGGGCGATTCTTCGTTTGGGCGATTTTTCATTTTTTTTTTTGGGCCATTTTTCTTTGGGCGATATTTCCTACAGCCTGCCCGGCTATCACAGTTTTAAGAATTGATACCGTGATGTATCGAACCATTTCTTAAAAACTACTATCGCACTAACAGTGTTGCCAGAAGTAGGAGAAAATCCCTACATGTAGGTATTTTTTATATAAAAATAGAACCGTAGGGAAAATCGGACGGATTTTTTATAATCTCCAAAATGTAGGGATATTTCGTCATACACGTTTTTAGTTTATATTTTCTTGTTCAAAACTGCTCAAAAAGTTTATTTTACCTAAAATCGCTTAAAAATATATTTCCAGAGTTGTTTGTGGTTTAAAAAGTTTACATATGTTCATATGTATGTATGTATATCTTTTTTCTGAGATTTTATTCATTGTTGAACGATTTTTAAGTAAAAAAAGCATCAGCAATTATTGTTTACACATTTTACTGCATTTATTGAAACAAAAAATTAAAAACTTCAATGACGACAGTATATTTCCAAACTTATCAAAACTGGTACGGATTTTGTTTGCTTTGCCCCATGCAAATGCCGATGCAGAAAGGATTTTTTCAATAATAACAAATGTTCGTAATAAAAAGCTTAACACATTGAGCCACAGTAGTTTATGTTCAATTTGTATACTAAGATCATTTCTGCAAAGCAGTGGAAAAGACTTCATTAATTTCGAATTTAGTGATAGTCGTTTTAGAAAATTAAATTCAAAAGAACTTAAATTAATTTTAAAATATCCTGCTGCTTGTGTTCCTGTATTAATTTTTTTACTTAAAGATTGTGTTCAAAAGAACTATGAATAATAATTTTTAAATAAAAATGTTTTTATCCTTTAATTAAAAAAAAAGTTCTCATATTTAAATTAGTTGAATGGAATAACTATATTAATTTTCAAATAATCTGTTTTATTTGTACTTGAATTGAATTTATCCTCTAAAATGTTCTTTGAAAAAACCTATTCATACTAATTTAAAAAAAAAACTTTGTTATTTAATTGAATTTAATTAAAAGCACATAAGTAGATGTTTTTTTTTTTTTTTTTTTTTTTTTTTTTTTTTTTTTTTTGTCAAAGTTTTTTCTGCTATTTTAATGAAAACAATGCGTAGGGATTTTTGTAGGGGAAATTTTTTCAACGTGTGCGGGGAAATCTGATTTTTTTTAGCATGTGTAGGTATTTTTTGGAAAAATCTACTGGCAACACTGCCCACTAATATAACATTATTGATAACGGTACGCGAGAAATAAAAATTTTAATTCTGATCAAATTTACAAAAAATAATAAAATAAAATATTTGTTTCAAGCAGCATGCCACACCCACAATTACCAATATTTTAATTTAGTTTTTGGATACCTTAGTTCTAATATGTTTGCTATCGAATGTAGGGAACTCGTTATGAAAAAATGGTACCCTGCCGATGAATCACCTAAAAGAAACATTTGTGATACAACTTTCTGATTCCTTTTTGAGAATATTAATGAATCAGATGTCAATCCTTTTTTAATGATTTCATATGATTAAATAATATATGAATGCTTTTTCAATCGCTCAAGTAATAAATCAGTTTGTAATCATTAAAAGTGATCTGATAAAACTCATTTAGGTGACTTTTACAAAAAATTATCACCCAAATGCCAGCCGGGTTGAAACAAATAAAAAATTGTATTACATACAACATATATATATATATGTATATCTAGTTTTATTGGGATATTTTTAAAACCGAAAACCGAACCGAAACCGACCGGTTTTAATCATTTTTAAACCGAAACCGAGGTTTCACACTTTTAAGGTTTTAGCAAACTCTAATCGAATGGCGTTACAATGTTTTAAATCGGAGATAGGAACATATTGAACTTTTGGCCGATGAATTTAGACTATATGTGATATGCATAAATATTAAACAGCTTAGGGTTTTGGTAAACCCATTTCAATCAACACACAAACATCGTTAAAATAACTCCGATATAACTGGATCTAGAATACTTTTATATAACTTTTCGTTTCGACCTGTAGTTTACGGTATAAATAAAGGTTTTCAACTTTTTGATTTATTGGTACTTTAAAAAATTTACAATATGCCAACAAAATTTATTTTTATGTTAATTTTTTTTCTAAGTTTGTTTCCGACTGTTAAACAAAAAAAAATTTAATTATACTTTCACAGAGATTTAAGTATTAAAATCTCATAATTTTTAATCTTCTTTAAAAGAGTGAACAACAAAAGATAGATAAAAAAAGGCAGATTGAAATAAATAAAATAAATGATAACCTGAGATAGAGCGAAAAGAAAATGAACTACATACTAGATTCCAACTAATGATGTGACTTTTTATTTCGTTTGTTTAATTGTTGGCAACAATTAAATCTGCACGCAAACATTTTTATTAAATTAAAATTGTTTGTTAAAAATATAAAATACTCAACACGATAACTGGTAAATAAATATACATACATTTGTACATACACAGAAACAAAAACCAATTTATTGCAATTAAAAAATTTGTGATATTAATGAAAAAATTAATAAAATTTGCAGCAGTAAACAAATTAATAGTATCAATTAAATATTTTTTGATATTAACCACATTTTCTGCAGTAATATTAGTGATATAAGTAAACGTTCAATTTATTTGATTAAATTGTTAATTAAAAGTGGTTTTATTTTTGGTTTACTGAAGAAAAAAAAAATTGTATGAAGACAAAATAATTAAAATTAAATTTAAGCCAATAAAAAAATGTAGTATTTATGTAGATATGCACAGGGTGGCTAAGAATGAGCTATATGGTTTGAATTATTTACAATTTGTTTAATTATTATTATTTTTTGGTATTTAATTTTCAAACCAAAACCCCATTGCGTTGACAAAGCGAGCATATCATGGTCATTTTCATAGTTGGGGATAGTGCACTAAATATTGATTTAATTAGCAGTGCACTATCACTAAATAAAACTGCAAAACAATAAGTTTGCACTCTTTTTTACCAGCTTTAGTGTTGATTGTTATTTTTTTAACTACCACTAAAAAAAATTTGTGTTAGTGCAAATTGTTTCACTGTCACTAAACGCGGATCAAAAAAGCTGTATACAAATATTGTCTCAATAAAATTTAAAAATGTTACTTTGTATGTGCATGGTTTTTGATTTCTTTTGGGGATATGCATAAGCAAAGAACAATAAACAAAATAAAATTTTTTCTATAACGGTATAATTATTGGCTTTAATCTTGAAAAAATAAGTTTTTAATTTTAAAATGAGTGCAACAATTTAAGTTTCACTCAAATGAGTGAAGAAAAAAAAAATGTTGCAATAAGCTGATGATTGCTTTTTTTTAAATCAAACTATTTTTTTTTTTGAGTGCAACATTTTTTAACACAACTATACCTCATGTTTAGTGAGGCTGCAAATTTTCAATTTATCACTTAACATCAACAAAATGATTGCAATATTTTTGCACTATCACTAATTGTTAGTTGAAACTGCAAAATGAGTGCACTACCGCCTTCTATGGTCATTTTGAAGTTCAGATTGCACCCTTAACGTCATCAAGAAATGCAATAACAACTTAACTCGATTTCAAAAATTGTTCAGCAGATCATTATTATACCCTTCACCACAGGTGGAAAAGGGTATATAAAAGTTTGTCATTCCGTTTGTAATTTCTATAATATTGATCTTAGACCCTATAAAGTATATGTATTATGGGTCCTTATGATTTAACGATGTCCGTCTGTCCGTCCGTCTTACGTTTGATATGTGTTTTCCGGATACTCCAGACATGATAGGGGCTAGGTTGTTTAACATTTATGTCACATATAGTCCACTATTTCTTGCTATTAAAATTCAGCCAGATCGGTCCAAAAATGGCTGAGATATGACTACCTCTAATTTTTTCCAAAAATCCCTTGTTGTATTTTTAATACTTTTTTCTGTATATCTGGAGAACGGCAAGAGCCAAAGTTTCCAAATTAGGTGCACACATTAAGGTTATCAGTACACATACAAAATGTGGGCGGGATTGGAGAAGTGGGCGTAGTACCTCCCGTACAAAAAATATAAAAAATTGTATAAAAACCTGATTTTTTCGACTGTCATATGACCTATGGTTATCCCTTATATATCAAAAGATCGGAAATCTTTAGTAAAAAATATTTTCTGAAAATTTCGGGAAAATCGGCTCAGATACAAAAAGTTATGACCAAAATTAAATTTTTTTTTAAATCCCCACTTTCGGGAACCATAGGTCTTCCCGAGTCCAAGCTTTATAACCCAACTAACTGGTAAATTTATTCTTAAGCACGTCGGTATATATAATATAATTAAGTTTGTTTAAATATATGAATGTACATATATGTACGTATATATACATATATACCTATAACCCAATTTAATGGTAATATTATTCTTAAGCACGTTGGTATATAAATCTGTCAAATAGGTTAAAAATGGTTAAGTTATGAGCAAAATACTCAAAAAAAGGACTAAAAAACATTAAATTTTTATAAAAACTAAAATTTTAGAGCTGTAATATGACCTATTCATACGTTTAATATCGGAAATCTTTAGAAGAACATATTTACTGAAAAACTCGGAAAATCGGAAAAAAAAATTCAAAGTCTATGAATTTGTTCGTCATTGTAACGAGTACTTATAATCGCAATAGGGCTTAATATGGTAAAAAGAGCACGTATGCACAAAGCAGGAAATGACCAGTACCTACAGGATACCATTTTTCAAAGCTCATTACACAAATTTCCCCAATAATATACTTTATTAAGAAAAATATATTAATACTTAAACGCATAAGCTAAAAAGTTTTCAACAATTCATTGCCTAAATGTAAAACATTTCTTTAGTATATTTTGCAAAAAAAAATTCGATCTTTAAAGTTGACTCCAATTATGCATGTTATTAACGCTCCTTCATTGCGACTACGTTGCATCTCAAAAACATTTAACTTTGCAAAATGCGATTAAAGTTTTCAAAATGTACCTTTATATACTGATTTAATAAAATATATTTTGTGATAACTTCGGTTTTTTGATTTTTTGAGATATGACTACGTTACAATAAAGGAGCGAAATGTACCTACTGATTTTTGTTGAAAAAAAAATTTCACTTTTGTTATTTATAACTCGTATCCTTCAAATTAAAATCTATAAATTGCATAAAAATAAGCGATGTTTAACTGTAACTTTTATGTATGTCATGTCATAGATAATATTTACAGTTAAACAAACGAATAAATCTAATAAACAAATAAAATACAAAATAAAACGAAATCAACAATGCATCTACAACTTGTTTTTTATTTTATTTATTAAAGGTATATTTGTAGCAGTTAGAGGAGGGGAATAATGGTTGGAATATTGCGACTGCAATGTATGCGTGACCTTCATTTCAATTCAAGTTGTTGCTGTTAATGGCGTAAAGGCAACATTGCCGATAAATTCATTCAAACCATTTCATACATTTGTTTTATCTAGTGTTCTTAAAAATTTTAAAATACATATCAAAATTTAAAAATTGCAACAGTCCGTTAAATGTAAACAGATTATTTATTGGCTTATCAAAATATATGTACATATCGAGCCCTAACCGCGAAAATAACGTAACCGACATAATTTTAAATTTTCGTTTTTTTTTAATAAATGACTTTATTGGCAACACTTGCATCATTTCCTAACAGTGCAGCCACACGGTCAAGTTGTTCTTGATAGTCTTTTACATATACTATTTGTCAAAATTTCCAAAAATTGATAGTTGTGACGTAGGCTGCATTCAATTTTTGAGCAATTTACTTTCAAGATGCCATCAAGAAAAAAATTTATAAAGAGAAACGAAAAATTTGCTCACTAACCTTCAAATCAGCTGTTTTCTTGAACGTAAATTGAAACACTCACTGGCATGAGAATTTTAAAGGCAAGTTCGCATCAATTTTTAAAAGTATGAGTGTATTGGTAAAAAAGTGTGAGTGTATTAAAACTTGATAGGCAAAACTTGATCGTGTAACCCTCAAGTAAGATGTCATGGTCACATAAGGTACCGTTACGATTTTATAGCAAGAACAATTTTACAAAATTTATATGAAATCAAATAGAAAAAACTCTCTCCTCTAAAATTTGATTTCTGGCGCTTACGTTATTTTCGCGGTTAGGGCTCGGTATGTACACATATTTTGATAAGCCAATAAATAATCTGTTTACATTTAACGGACTGTTGCAATTTTTAAATTTTGATATGTATTTTAAATGTAATTGAATCCCTAGGTGCAGAAAGGGAAGTGCTTCCAAAAATTAATTTCTAGATAGAAAACAGTGTAGTTAATTATGGATAATAATAAATGCAAGCTTTATGTTTTAAGCTCGTAGAGGGGACAACAGACTTAAAGTGGTCTAAGATGGCACTTTTTTCACTGGATTCTTAGCACTTCTCAAAAAAGTTCCAAAGAACACGTTATATAAATACATAATTCGCTTATTACATTAATAAAATGCCATTTATAAAAATTTAACATTCACACAGCCTACACCAGATTGCGAGCTGGTGGATCAAAAAATTTTTTCTCGTATCGACTTCTAATAGCGTAAATATGTTGTATTTTTGTCTGCATTAGACCCCTGTATAATATTATTTATTTATTTTTGGTTTATGTTGTATAAAGGTACGTTCAGACTTATAAGATATTTGGTAGCAAACAAGGTGCATTAACACAAGCTAGACTCATTTGGGAGTGTAGACATGCTGCTCTATATAGAACCGAGTTGTCAAAATTGTCTTCATATAAAACAAAAACAATTTAACGCACACATGTACAAATTTTGGCTCATATACACGAAATTTGACGTTTGGGTTCCAACTGGGCTAAACAGCTGACAAACATATGGGCCAACGAGTCTACCTTGTGTAAATATACCTTGGTAGCAAACATCAAATATTTCATTAACGTAGTCTGAACAAAAAATTTTGAGTGTCAAATAAAATAGAAGCTGATTTGGAGCAAATAAAAGTATTTGCCGGCAATCAAATATTTGTCCAATGTGAATATAGTGTGAACACAAAAAATCAAATATTTTAGCAATTTTTGAGCAAACATTTATTTGATATTACAAAAAAATTTTAAGAGCAAACAACGACAAATAATTTTAGCCATGTTCCCGATAAAAGCAATTTTTCCTGTAAGTTTTCGGATTCTTTACAGTTTAAAAGATTATTAATAATTATTAGACGTTGCTATCATGCCGCTATTAGCAAATTTTTGCGAATTTCCGCTAATTTAGCAATTTTTGCCAATCCTTAAACTTTTATGGACTTTTAATCAATTTTATGGCTTGTTTGAAATATTAAAACTGTTCGCGAGTTTTCGCTATTTTTGCCACATTTTTTTGGTTTTCCCCGACAATTTATTTTTTAACCGATTTCAAATAAATTTTAGGGTTTTTTTACAAGTTTGCAAATTTTCGCGAATTTTTGCCATGTTCGCGATAGAAGCGATTTCTTCCTGTGATTCTTTGCAGCTTTAACAATTTTTAATAATTATTAAACTTTGCTATCATGCCGCTATTAACAAATTTTTGCGAATTTTCGCTTATTAAGCAATTTTTGCCATTCCTTATACTTTTTGGGACTTTTCAATTTTATGGCTTGCTTGAAATATTAAAAATTTTCGCTATTTTTGCAACATTTTTTTCCGACATTTTGTTTTTTAACCGATTTAGCGATTATATTTTAGGGTTTGTTTCCAAGTTTGCAATTTTCCGCAAATTTAAGCCATGTTCCCGTTACCTATTGTCTTCCACTTTTTTTCTTTTACATTCTCCTGTTCGAACACTATAAAGGCCCAACCAGAATGTGAATAACGTGTCATTCCGAGGCTTTTTGTTTTCTTTTTGACAGTAGCTTAAGTTTGTTTATGCACATTCTGGTTGGGCCTTAAGAAATGCTGCTCCAGAGTATAAAACAAATAAATTAGTTTCTGCGCTCATTTTTACTATTTGTGAAATATATTTTAATTTTTGAACACTTTCATTAAATAATTATTTGATGCAAATATTTATTTTTGCGTTCAGACTTATGACAAACATGATTGAATTTATTTTATTTGACACTATTTGCCAACTGTTTTAACAAACAAAAATTGTCAAATAACTGTTGTCTACCAAATGATGTATACGAAAAAGTTTGTTCTCTCTTTATGTGGTCTTTTTTTTATTATGCGCTAGCAAAAAAATCAACGTTGTTATTGTTGTTATGGACAATTTAATCTCATATTTACGATTTTAATTGAGTAATGGCAAACAACTTAGTTTTCAAAAACTGCACTGCCCCGGTAGGCTAGCTGGTAGTGAGCTAGTCTATCAGCGCCGGAGTTGCGGGATCGATTCCCGCTAGAGACTCTGGTTCCTGCAGACAAGCGTAAAGCTTCGCGGGGATTAATAAAAAAAAAAATAAAATAAAAAAAATTTATTTCTTTTGCCATTAAAATCTTGTATATTTATCATCAAATTAATGAATATTTTCATGAATATTATGAAGTAAAATCATTGAAACTAATAAAAATATATTTATTCATCCAATGAATAATATTCATGGACCTAATGTAACGTTTCATTAAATACATTTTAATGAAACAGGTTTAATTGATCCAACGAAGCGCTGCATAGGTTCTTTTTTGATGCAATTTTTCATGGGATTAATGACAAAATTCATTGGTATTGTGAAGAAAATTATTTTAGTGTAGGAGCTCCGGTGCGGGCTCAAGATGTGACTTTTTTTATTTTTTTTAAGCAATAAATATTACTATTACAATATAATTCGAGAACTTTTATTTTTTTCATGCATCAGTGACCTACCCTAATAATTAATTTTCTTCATTCAGCGAGCCTGATTTATAGCTCCTGAAGCTTTTACTGTCGGATAAGGCTTAGACCTATCATCCAAAAATATAAGACTCAGATGGTTGCATGTCTTCAAGCTGGCCTTTAGGAAAATTGCTCAATTCTTCACGTATATAAATATAGTAAATGATTTTTAAGCAAGGCAAAAGCAAAAATTTTGATTTTTATTTGTTTATTGAGTATGAGTAATAATATCATAAACTGGGTACAAAGCTGAAAACCGGTATAACTCAGGAACGGTAAGAGCAAATTAAAAAATATTTGTTTTTAAATTATTTAGAATTAATTGATCTTTCAAACTCTGTTGTTAGTTTTCTTAATTTTCATAAAAATTTTAAAAGTTATAAAGCGTTATTTACAAAATTAATAGAAAAATTACGAAAAATTGTAATGTAGGGTACCTAAATGAGCAAAATTCATTGCAAAATTCATTCTGCACGCAAAAATAAAGCTTGGACATTTTTCTTTTAAATTATATTCTTTAAAGTGAAGAAAATCTTGATTATTGACAAAGTTATGAAGAAAACTCAAATAAACATCTATAACGTTGTAGAGTATTCTGACTAGTGCTAAGGAAAAGATTCAGATACGTCGTATGGATCTGTTATAACCATATCATTGGGGAATCACGGTTGATATGTTCATAACTAATAATTTTCTATTTTTTCTCTTCTTTCCAAAACATGGCATTCCGTGTTTTAAACATTATCAGATTAGTAGGAGACTTAAAAGTTTTACAAATCAGCTTTTTTTCCTTTCTTAATAAATAAAGTTATTATTAAACTAAGAAACATTGTTTTTTTCTTTGGAGATTATGGTCGAACTTCTTCTAATAGCTTTGGCACCACTTTTAATATCTTATGTAATTAACGAAGCTTCTCTTTTGATGTTGTGTGTTTGGTTCTTCATCGACAAATCAGCTAATTTAAAAGAAATTTCGGGTTGTTATTTTTAGTGAAATTTTTATAATAATAGGAAAATTGTCAATGTTGTACAATTAATTTAGTATGTCCCACGATTTCTAACGTAACAGAGACTTGGAGCATAATGAAATCTATACATATAATTTCCTTATTTGTGTGTTCCTCTCTTTTTGTCTATCTAGAGCTTATTGAAGCCCACTGATAGGCAAGAAAGATGAAAATTGGCATGTAATCGGAGAATGAAAAGGAAAAAGGTGCTTGGTAATGTACAATTTTTTTTTTATCATTTTAGCTTATATTAACCCATTAACGCCCAAAAAGAACCTGCTAGTAAAAAATTATTTTTAATGTTATTTATTTCTTAAGTGTGGACAAAATAAAAGGAATTCATTCAAGTTTAAATGTTTTTGCAGGTTTTTTAAAAAAATGGGTTTCCCCATGGGTGACAATGGGCGTTTTAGCTATGCAATTGACCAAGCCAATTTCGTTTTACACAAAGTATTTATGTGCATAGTTCTCCATCGATACTTACAATGTCAAACAACGCATTGCAACTGATTTGCTATCCTTTCAGGATTATGGATATTGTTTTTACCATCAGCATAAGCTTCTGCAGGTCAAGCTCCCTAATGACAAAGGAAGCTAAAAATTGTCTAGCATATAGTCATAAAATGGAGCATAGCCTGAATTAGTTGGATATAAGATTTTTGGACTACGGGTGGAGAATTGATAGAAAATGTGTGTTGCAAAATTGTGTTTTTTTTACATTTCAGCTAATTTTGAAACCCCCTTAAGACCCATAAAGCTAAGAATTGCCTAGCATATAATACTGACGTTGGGGCTTATCTTAAAGTAGTTTTTCTTCCTGCCTGGCAGGGTCAAGCCTCACAGCTAGTATCAATAAATGTACATTAATAACCATGTGTTAAAAAATGTGTTGGACGACCGTCGTTTAAAGTGCATAAATCAGATGCTAAGAGTACGTTTTCCAAAATATAACCCATATGTTTATTACCTGTAAAACCGTATGAATGCTGACATTGACTTGTTAATGAATATTTTTGCTTATTTTTTTTAGCAGCATTTTTTACATAATTTAGTTACACGAGTATTTTTGCAGCATTTCTTAAGTTTATAGCGCATACTTCACCTTCTTAAAGCATATTTTGGTACATATTAAATTTTTTTAGATGCCTACAAGTGCTTGCGCAGCAAATAAAAAATTAAAATTATGGGTAACAGATCGCTTTTCTGTTTTAAATACCTATTTATAGAAATCTAGACCTTTCTTTAAGTATACCGATTGACTCAGTATAACTTTTTACATACATATGTATTGTATTTTTAAGAAAAACCCAATCCAGCGGGGTTTTTCATGGTTTTTTTGCGTTTTATTGGGTTTTACTTGGCGTTATTGGGTTTTATAATGTTTTTGTGTAATGATCTAAAAACTGATATGTACATAAAAGCAATGTTGTCAACTCAGCCCTTTTCGGTATAGATTTAGCCAGAAAACATTCAATATATTTTTATGACATCAGCACCAAACGCATGCATCGTTAAAAGAAAAGCTAGCACTTATATATGAAAAGGTTGTAGAAAAACTCGCGCGTTACAAAATTAAAAATACGAGATGAAAAATGATTCTCACAGTTCTTTTGGCGCTTTATAAGAAGAAATATACAGGCTGTTCATCGATTTCGATCGTTAACGTTCGCATAGAAAATAACATTTGAAACAAAAACAAATTTTAGAATTTTGTTTTAAATATAACTTGGTTGGGCAACGATTATTTTGCCATTACCTTCTCAACTTCTGTTTTTCCCTAACAAGAGTCTCTATATTTACCGATGTGTTGTGCAGAGGACGCTTATTTGTCCGCTTAATTGAGGTTGCATTTCTTGCCGCAGGATCCAAGACTTCCGTAAATCGGTTGACAGCTGTTTGGATGTCAAATGAATTTTTTAGGGGAATGTTCTGAGATAGATGAGAGCACATATACATTTTATACTTCAACCAATTTGTGTTTCTGTTTGGATAGGAGATAAAGTTAACATCTGCGTTTTCAAAGTTGCCTTTTAGAATAAGGATTGAAGGTGAATGATCAGATAGATCATATGAGGGACTAATTAGTAATTCATCGCGCTTGATATTTTTAATTACGGCCAAGCCGATAAGGTCTGGTAGCTTGTTGAAGTCGGTGAGCCAATAGGTAGGTTCTCCCCTCGATACATCAAGATTATTTGAAGTGACGGTGCTATATAGCTGGTTACCTCTAGGACTTGTAAATCTGGAGCCCCAATACGTATGCTTAGCGTTGTAGTCGCCTGCCGCAATGAGTTTCTGTCCCAATGTAAAGAAGAAGTTGAGAAATGTATCGTGTGTGTGCAATTTTATGTCTAGGGGGACAATATACGGATGATAACGTGATTTTGGAATCAGTAAGATTAATAGAAGTAGCCTGGATAAAATCTTCCTTGAATTCCGGCATTGAAAAGTGTCCGACGTGTTTATGTACAATTATGGCTGTGCCACCACAAGCCCGTTTGTTTCAGAGACGAGAAGCACGTCGATTTCGTACCTTTGAAGAAAATGTGCTACTTCGTGTTTATGTTGGGAGCAGGGTTTAAAAAACTGCAGTGGCACCCAAAAACTGTCAAACAAGAAACGAAAATTTGTGTACAACTTTTCGCTTTTTGATTTGGTTTGACAGTGAGTATTAAGATTTAATGCATCAGAAGTAAAAGAAACAGTTTTTCATTTTCCAATGATAAATGAAGAAATGGCAGTTTTTCTACTTTGAATGCAGTTTTGTAAATGCTGGTTGGGAGAGCGTCACCACAAAACACATAGTTATACGTGAGGCAGCTTGCAATATGATTTTTTATGCCCCTATTCCTGACAATTGGTGCATTGAGTAGGACCCTTGCGTTTTTAACTGTTATTCTCCTACTTAGGAGGTATCTCAAGTTGTAAATAGGATGAACCGAATTTTTTGATTTTAGTAGCGACGAATCGAATGCTATCTCGATACGGTGCATTGGTTGAGAAACTTTGTTCCTGTTCAAAATATTTTGAACTCCAACTCTAAGGCAGATCTTATGTCCTCTGTAGGAACAAAACAATCTATTCCTTTTACGACGATGGTCAAACCCTTAGCACTTTTTAGTTGATAAGTATAGTAACTTCTTTTGGATTTGCCCTTGTCGTATTGAAACGACATAAAAATTATTTCTGCCCACAAGTTCGGACAA
Source organism: Pollenia griseotomentosa (assembly GCA_963931875.1). Taxonomy (NCBI): domain Eukaryota; kingdom Metazoa; phylum Arthropoda; class Insecta; order Diptera; family Polleniidae; genus Pollenia; species Pollenia griseotomentosa. The sequence continues at coordinate 17,110,565 of OZ007561.1, forward strand.
CATGTTTACTGTGGTATTAGATGTTTGCTCTCGCAGATAAATAGATGAAGGTTTGGTTCTTTAGTTACTGCTACATTAACTGATTCTGCTTCTTCGTCGCCAGGAATGGATGGTACAGCAAATCTATTTTGTCTAGGACTAGCCTTTCTCTTAGTTATAGTGATATATCTATCCATATCTGTTTGCACTTTTGTATTTTTTGGCACAGCTCTAGTGTTTATTAAAGCCAAACGGGATGTAGAAGGTTTTTCGTTGGTATTCTTCTCATCAAACGATTTCATGCTCTGAACTATATTTGCGGCTTGTTCAGCACACTTGTTCAGGTTGGGCTCACTTGAGCTTAATTTTATGTATTGGAGATTAGATGCACTGCAAGTTGTTTTAGCACTTCGATAGTTCCTGTTACACGCTAGGTCACGAATGTTTTCATTGCTGACGATTGGACAGTTAATAACTATGTACGCACGTTTCTGTTGGTTGAGCTGGGCCTGCTCTCTTTGTTGGGAGTATTTGTGAGGCTTATTCACGGAATTGCCCCCTTTTTGTGGATATTTATTTTTTTATTTTCCGTGCCTATTACAAATAATATTATTCTCCGCGGCTATTACGAATAATAATATAACTTGGTTCGGCTTTTATTTGTTTTTTTTTTTCATAAAAAATATCACGAAATACACGTCCGTACTCATCAAGAGCTGATGTCAGAATGGCAGAATCAGCTGCCAAGTGATGTTTTACGATTTTTGCACTAAGTAATGAATTGCCCTGCTAGTTCAGCATCAATATGGTATGGCGTATGGTTTAATAACTTCTTATGTACGTGTTAGTGCTACTATATTTTTAATGAGTTTTTTTTAATTATTTTCTTGTAATTTTCTATATATACATATAGGATTTTAACTTCAAATTTGGTGATTTTCAAAATCAAATTCAAGTTTTAAAAAAACAAATTCAGAATTTTCAAAATCAAATTGAGTATTTTATTAATCATATTCAGAATTTTTCGAAACAAATTCGGCACTATAAATAAGGGGTTCGCCATCTAACGTTTTTTTTTTAAGTGGTAACACTTACCTCATGTCTGATTTGACAGATAATTAGTTTTATCCTTCCGCTGAACGAATATGGTTGTGTATACGCTTGAACAACGCTGGGAAATATTGCGACATTACTTTGAAAACCATGGTTATGTTGCAGAATGTGTGCGAAAATTGCGTACGGATTTAGGAAGAAGAGAAGCACCGTCAGCTCCGTATGCTCGTTATCTTGTGAAAAAAGTGAAAGAAACTGGCATCCTCATTGATAAACCAAAGCGTGAAAAGACAAAAACAGTGCGTACAACCGAGAATATTGCTGCTGTGGCAGAAAGTGTGCGTGAAGCGCCATCAATATCAATTTACCGTCGTTCTCATTTCGGAGACATCATTGAGACGAATTTTGCATAAAGACCTTGGTATGACGCCATACAAAGTCCAATTGGTTCAGGAGTTGAAGCCAACTGACCATCCAATGCGTTTTCGCTTCGCTAAGTGGGCCTGCGATCGACTTACAGAAGATGCCGATTTTGCCAAAAAAATCATATTTTCAGATGAAACTCAGTTTGATCTTGGCGGGTATGTAAACAAGCAAAATTTTCGCATTTGGGGCACAGAAAACCCGCACGCATACATTGAAAAGCCGATGCACCCAAAACGAGTCACTGTTTGGTGCGGATTTTGGTCCAGAGGCATAATTGGGCAATTTTACTTAGAAAATGAGCAAGGAGTGGCCGTTACAGTCAATGGCGATCGTTATCGAGTCATGTTGAACGAATTTTTGTTCACAAAAATTGAAGAGGAGGATATTGGCAACATTTGGTTTCAACAGGACGGCGCTACGTGCCACACAGCCGAAGCTACACTCGATGTTTTGCGCCATGTTTTTGAAGATCGCATTATCAGCCGCAGAGCTGATGTCGTTTGGCCACCTCGGAGCTGCGATTTGACACCGTTGGACTATTATTTGTGGGGTGCCGTCAAAGATAAGTGTTACGCCGGCAAGCCAGAGACAATTGACGCTTTAAAGGACAATATTCGTGAAGCCATTGGTGAAATACAGCTGCACACAATCGATAATGTGCTTAAAAATTGGACCGATCGTGTAGGCTACTGCATGGCCAGCCGAGGCAGCCATTTGAATGAAATTATTTTCCATTATTAACCGGAGGATTGTACTTTCAAATAAAAAAAGAAATTTGAGAAAATATTTAAAAATTTTTTTTTTAGCATTTTCAAAAAAAAAAAAAAGTTATTTGGCGGACCCTTTATTAAAATCAGACTTTTTGAAATAAATTCATTTTTAAAAGCCTGATTTTAATTTTTAAAATCTCAAATTTAATTTGAAAAAAGGTAAATTTGTTTTTTAATTTGATTTGGAAAAGCCGAAATTGAAGTTAAAAATATGTATTTAGTATACTATCTATGTTTAAATCAATAAATAGAGAAAAGCCCATTAACGTTAAATGTACATTATTTTTCTGTAAATAACACCCAAACATTTTCCCATCTTTGTTTAAATTAATATAAAGAAAAAACCCGGGTGGGGTTTTTCTGGGTAACCACGTGGGCAGTCAACCCGATTTGAATTATAATTAAACATAAGAAAAAATTCTAAGAAGTCGCATTCGCTTTCGAAAAAACACGCCGCACACCTACTTCAAATACATATACATAACTTCAATGTGCTTACATACGTGTTTCTGTGACTATCAAAAACTTTTCAATAAACGATAAAAACTGGTAACTTTTATAAAAACTATATAAAAAATTACACTGCTTTACAAATTTTTAATTTGGAAAAATACCAAGAACGCCACATGCCTAGATAAGTTAATTGGGACCTCCTGAACACGAAAGCCCAACCGAAAAGTCCGATCGAGATAAATGGCATATCGTTGGAATGGCAATTGAATGCCTTTTCCTTCGATACGCTGCAAATTTCTATCTGATAAGAAGTGGCTGAGTTATGGCACCTCAAATTTAAAAATTTGACTATTTTTTACGTTTGTTTCAAAATTTTTCATTTTGATTTCGTTTTTTTTTTCTACGTTATAGTAAAGATCTAGAATGTTTTATTTTTTTACCAAATAGTTTATTTAAAAGTCGGATGAAAAATAAAGTTTTTATTAGGGATTATGTGGAACGACAATATTTTCATCTTCATTGCTCAAAAAAATTTAAATTAAAATGACGAGCGTCTTGAACTTTTGCATTTTTTTCGGATGGATCTTCGCGAATGAGGAACCAACAATAGTCCGCCATCATTTGTTCATCCCACCAGCCTTTGTAACGTTTCTCGATTTTTCCCATTTCCTGGTAAAATTTTTCACCTTGTTCATAACTTTCGGAGCCCAAGTTCGTGGGGAAAATATCAAAATGACTGAAAAGAAAGTGTAATTTAGGTGTAATTTTTGAACCAAAAGTTAAAAAGAATAAATTTTCAAATGATAACGGCCTTTTTGATATATGTACATGCACTCAACGCTTACCAATGGCATTGAATTTTTGCAGTAATGTATCGATCTTCTCAGCGTAATCAGGACTTCTGCAGTTTGTAGAAAAATTAGTGCAAAGAGAAGAATATGCATTTGATTGGAACTAAAGGCCCAACCATAATATGCATAGCGTTGCTTAACCTACTGTCAAAAATTAACAAAAAGCGTCTCAAATGTATTTAAAAAAAAAACAAAAATAAAATCAACAATCATTTGATTCCGTACGGAATGTTTAGTTTATTTATTTATTCCAATTCGATACACAAGATTTAAAGCCTCTTAGGCCCGTTTTCACAACTTAACTTAATAAAACGTTTCAAGTCGGGTAAAAATACTGTTGATATAGACAGAACCCTTGGTTTAGCACCTTCAACAGTAAAAACAATTTGCAATAGTGAAAGCGCTAAAAATTAATTATTTAATGATTGCTCGAGTTAATAGCAAATGAGATTTTATTTTTTATTTAATGTTTTTTTGAATATGGATAAATGAAATAAATAAATTTTTGTTATGTTTTTATGAAAATATATTTTTTCTTATGTATTTCTTTTCAAATGATAAATATGTATATTAAGGCCCACTTGCTGAAATAAATAGAATAAAACTTAAACTTTATTTACCATAAATAAAATTTCTTGCTAAAAATTTTTATTTTTGAACCAATCAATGCAATAAATTGTCTCTAATTTGTAAATTTAAATATTTGACGATTTGTTAACAATTTTGTTAAATGTTCGGGATGATTTTGACGAATTTTGTTAAAACTTTTGACTCTGGTAGACAGCAATCTTTGTTTGCTATTAGCAAATTAACTGCAACTGTACTATCAATCTTCAGTGCAAAGAAGGTGCAATCTTATGACGCATAACCACAGTTCGTCTTCTATATGAAAGTATCTATGTATGTAGATTTTGTTTTAAATAAATTGCTTGATTTGTTACTGTTTGTGTTAATTTTTTTAATTTTTATATTATTTTTTGCAATTGTTTGTAAATAACATTTAGATGTTTTTTTTACACCCTTCACCACAGGTGGTGAATAGGGTATATATAAGTTTGTCATTCCGTTTGTAATTTCTATAATATTGATGTTAGACCCTATAAAGTATATATATTATGGGTCCTTATGAAGAGCGAAGTTGAAATGGATTTTCCGAAGACCCCATATATGATGGGGGCCAGGTTATTATACATTTATGTCACATATGGTCCGGAATTGTTTGCTATTGAAATGCAGCAAGATCGGTCCACAAATGGCTGAGATATGAGTAAAAAACGACGACTGCCTCAAATTTGTTCCTTTAAAGGTCCAATTAGACGTGACATTACCATACCAACACTGTATTACCAAAACGACATAAACATACCATACAAACCAATTCAATTACAAACCAATTCAATTTTGGTTTTTTTTTGTTGTTTTTTATACCCTTCACTACAAGTGGTGGATTTTATTTGTAATGTGTTTAATTTTACGCATACACATACACATTAATGCATGTACATGATATGCCGCTCAAATAAAGAAACAAACTCATAGACTCAATATATTTTAATTTAACGCTTCTTCAGTAAAAGCATATCATATAAACCAATTTAAGATTGGTTTCTACGGTCATACAGTGGCTATGGTAATACAGTGTTGGTAATGTGGTTTTTTGTTGTTTTTTTATACCCGTCACTACAAGTGGTGGATTTTATTTGTAATCTTTTTAATTTTACGCATCCACATACACATTAATGCTTCTTCAGTAAAAGCATTCGTAGCCGAGTTGTTAAGTTCTCTCCTGAGACTGATGATATTGCCAGTTCGAATCCCAAAAATAATTGTTTTTAATTTTTTTTATTTAATTTTTTTATGTTCTAAAAAACGATTTTAAGATTATAAAACGAATTTCAAACATCAGCTTTGGCAAAAGAGGAAACGGGCTTAGGTACATATATAAATTTGTTGTTTTTTTTTATATTCTTCGGCATGGCGAAATGAAAAGTTGGCGTCGCTCAATTAATATTTATTTATACCTATCTAAAGAACGTTATTTATGTATATAGCTTTTTATTCTTATCTCATCATGGTGAAGGGCATAAAGGACGGCATAGCCGAATATAGCACTCTTACTTGTTTTTTTACAGTTATGTACAAAACTGTTTTAAAAGAGATATGTATTTTAAATCAATTGAAATTAAAAAAAAAGTTTGGACCATGGCGATCATTAGAAAGAAAAAATCGTACAAATCGGTCCCGCCGTTCTCAAGTTATGCGCTTAATAGAAAAAGTGGGCGTAAAAGTAGCCGTGGTAAATTTTTCTTTCGATGAAAACTTAAAATGGATTAATACGAACATTTGAAAGAAAAATTTGTCAAATCGATGGAGCCGATTTTTGGTTAATCGAAAAGAGTGGGCGTAAAAATTGGCTGAGAAAAATTTTCTTTCCATACAAACCTAAGTTGGACCAAGGCGATCATTTTAAAGAAAAAATCGTCCAAATCGGTCAAGCCGTTCTCAAGTTATGCGATTAGCAACACACAACATTTCATTTTTATTATATAGAAGAAGATTGTGATCAAATACTTTTTCGATTCGAAAACAATTTTGTCAGGTTATAACAGATGAGCCTCCTTCACAAGCTCCTTATAAAGATAAAATGTTGTTTTTGTTGGCACTCCAACAGCACGATACAAAAGTAAGATTTAAACAATTCGCCGCGTGTTACACAATCCTGGATATCGTGGCCAAAGTATAACTGCCTGCTTAACGATTTCGAACTTCAACGTTCGCATAGAAAATTATATTTAAAACAAAAACAAAATTCTAAAAAAATTCCGACAAGACTTAAATAAACATGAATGAATCTGATGGGCGTAATTACGTGTGGCGTAAAGTCAATTCCGAGCTCGAACAAAAAATGTATCCGGTACCTTAAAAAATGGAGGTAGTAAGGTATGTATTAGTGCGTGGCCGCATCCGGGGTCGGAAGTCGCGTTTTTATTGATAGCTCTGAATATTAAACTCCCTTTGAACCTACAGAACAGAGATAAATTTTTTTCTTTAACTTAATTCATTAGATTTTTATTTTAACAAATGTCCGAATTGAATATGTCTATATTTATTTTAGTAAAACACTGTACATATTAATGTGTGTGAAGATAAATTCGAGTTTAACTAGCGAAGACGCAAACCATATTTTTTGACATTGCTCATTTTGCAGTTAACAGAGCAATGTTAACCATTTAACAGTCAAAGTAATACACTACGGAGACAAAATATCATGATTTGAATGACCATTTTGGACAATTATGGAGTTGCATAGATAAATCACCATATAGGAATGGTAGTCCAGAGGGTCCTAAATACGATTCCAAAATTCACATTTCTGAAATGATTTTGGAATTTGAGAAAATTTATTTTGAAAAAAGTCATATTTTTTTGAAATTTCTGGAGAAGATCAATGACAGTTTTGGACAAATATGGAGTTACACAGATAAACCACCATATAGGAAAGGTAGTCCAGGGAGTCCCAAATACGATTCCAAAATTCAGATTTCTGAAATGATTTTGGAATTTGAGAAAATTAATTTTGAAAAAAGTCATATTTTTTTGAAATTTCTGAAGAAGATCAATGACCATTTTGGACAAATATGGAGTTCCACAGATAAACCACCATATAGGAATGGTAGTCCAGAGGGTCCTAAATACCTAAATAAATAAATAAAGTGGCCGCGTCACAGATTATGTGTTGTAGTGCTAAATTGTCCTCATTTGGTACAAATAGCTTTTATATCAAAACACATCTGTCAAAAAGTTTGCACAAGTGGGCGCGAAACCTCCCATACAAAGACAAAATAAACTTTGTTCATCTAGAAAACGGTAAGGGAAAATTTATCCACATTTTGTACAAAAAGCTTGGGTATTTATATACATCTAACGAAAAGTGAGTGGAATTGGATAAATGGCACCTCCCATTCGAAAACCAAATAGATTTTCGTATATATAGCGAACCTTAACAGTCAAAGTTTCAATGAAAAAGCTATAAATAGCTTCAGAATCAATACACGACGACATCTGTTAAAAGTACACTTGGCCTAATTGAGTCGGCGAAGCACCCTATACGAAGACAATACGGATAAAATTTAAAGAAAAGTTACACGATAAAATTTGCCGGGTCCGTATTAAATAATGTAATGTTCAAAAATAAATGCAAGGATTTATTTACACACAAGTTGAAACAAGATTTATAAAATTATAGCCAAGCAATTTTTGTTAGACATTTTCAAAACAAAATTAGTTTTCTTTTCTATAAAAATTAGGCAAAACCGAATTATCAGCTACATTTTATTATAAACTTTAGATCGATTTTTTCTGTTAATATTTGTATGTACATTAGGGTGGCCGTTATTTTTTTTATTTTGATTTCTTATATTCTCCCCCCCTAAATCGGTTCAGTTTTATGTAAAAAAAAAATACAAAAAAATTTCGTAGCGATAAGTTGTGTTTTAGGGGGGCGTCCGTCCCTCAAAGTTTGCCATCAAGCCATTTATTCAAATGTATTTTGTTTGCATATGACTATCTTCTAAAAACAACATTTTACAATAATATGATATATGGCAATATTTTAGCTCTTCTAGTCAACAACATAAGCTTCTAAGAAAGTTTTTTGCTAAAATCAATATTTTAGAAAATAATTAAGAAAATAAAAACAAAATACCATACATTTTATATTCGTTTTATATATATAAAAGGGGGATTTAATGTCAAGTGACCCAATTTTGAAATAGATGTCTTTCGATTTAAATGAAATTTACACCAATTTTAGTACTGTTAGATAGTAGCTCAGACACAAATTTTCAACAAGATCGGTCAAAAAGTTTCTGAGTTAGAGGGGGTCAAAGTTTGACATTTTGGCCATACAGGTGTTCTTTCTCATCCATGTAACTTATTACCTATTGGTGTAAGCAAAATTTGTCCCAAGTAGCTTAGATAGCTTTTTGATCAAACTTTTGAAAAAAATTGTTTTTGTTTTTTTAAAAAATTTTTAAAATTTTTTTTTTTTAAATTTAACACTTGGCTAAAAAAAATAAAAAAAAAAGTTTTAAATTTAAAAAAAAAATTTAAAAATTTTTAAAAAAAACAAAAAAATATTTTTAAAAAAGATTGATTAAATAGCTATCTAAGCTACTTGGGACAAATTTTGCTAACACCAATAGGTAATAAATTACATGGATGAGAAAGAACACCTGTATGGCAAACTTTGACCCCCTCTACCTCTGAAACATTTTGACCGATCTTGTTGAAAATTTGTGTGTAAACTACTATCTAATAGGACTAACCTTGGTGTAAATTTCATCCAAATCGGAAGACATCGATTTCAAAATTGTGTCACTTGACATTAAATCGCCTTTTTATATATATAAAACGTATATAAAATGTTTGGTATTTTGTTGTTATTTTCTTAGTTATTTTCTAAGATATTAGTCTTAGCAAAAAACTTTCTTGGAGGCTTATGTTGTTGACTAGAAGAGCTAAAATATTGCCATATATCATATTCTTGTAAAATGTTGTTTTTAGAAGATAGTCATACGCAAACAAATTACATTTGAATAAATGGCTTGATGGCAAACTTTGAGGGGCGGACGCCCTCCCTAAAACACAACTTATCGTTACGAAATTTTTTTGTATTTTTTTTTACATAAAACTGAACCGATTTGGAGGGGGAGAGTATAAGAAATCAAAAAAAAAAAAGTTCTCCATACAACTAACGGCCACGCTAATGTACATATATAAATATTTTCAAAAACAAGCACGTGATTTAATATGTTGTTTGAATTGCAAACAGTATACATAAAAGGGTAAGTAAAAGGGGATTTTTGTATCGACTGACATTTATTTTTTCTATTTGTATGCTTGAATAGAAAGTAAAAGTGAGCAAGGACACACATAGTTATTTTAAGAATTTGTACATACTATGTATGCATAAAAGAATTGATTAAAAGAAACTATATTAGTTTAACATAATTGATTTAGAAAATGTTGGTATGACGGTATTGTTCTTTCTGTAACTGTTTTGAGAGAAAACAAGCTAGTGATAAACTTTCACAATACGTAGACTTGCTGCTATACTTTTATTTACAAACAAATAATATACAGGGGTGTGCTGGAAATAGCAAATGCAAACGCAAGAATTTTAAAAGTCGTTTTTTAGTTAGATTTCTGTAATAAAAGAATTTTATGACAAATATTATACAAACATTTCTCTATTAAACAGAATTTTAAAACAAAAATTATAAAAATTAGATTAAAAGTTTATTAAAAACAGCCTCCAAATTCTTGCGTTTTGCGTTTGCGATTTCCAGCACACCCCCCATAGTTAAAATACGCTGTTTTTGATTATATATTTTTTAAATGATCCCCAAAATCTTATATATAGCTTTATTAAAAATATCGTTCTTAAAAAGCCTTTTGTGGGTTGAGTATAGGGTTTTTTATAGGGGACGGGAAATCCCGGGAATTTCAATTATTTTATTTCCCGTTTTCCCGGGATTTTACTTGCGGGATCCCGGGAAATAAAAATTCCTCATAATTTCAGAAAATAGCTATTTATACTTTGAAATTTAGTTTTCTATTCTCTAAAAATTAGCATCTGTGGATGGGTTGTGGATTAGATCAATTGCAAGAAGTGAGTACATGTATTTAAATCAATGTCTCCTGATGCAATAAATCTACTCAAAGCAGAATGGGCAGTGCAACAGTTAATAATTATTATATTTAGTGAAGTGAAGATTTAATAAAGTACATTAATTCAAAATAAGATGCAGGCAGTAAGTTTCATTGTCCATGAACAAGTCTTAAAAATAGGAGATACCTAAACATATCGCTCCTTTATTGCAACATAGTCATATCTACAAAAACAAACGATCTTGGCAAAATGCGATTAAAGTTTTCAAAATGTACCGATTTAAAGATATATTTTGCTATAACTTCGGTTCAGTTTGAGATATAATACGAGAAGGTATGAAGAAAAACTTTGCTAAGTTACTTCAAATTTTGAGATATGACTATGATGCAATGAAGGAGCGATATGTTTATTAAGTGATAAACACAAATTTTCAATTTCAATTTGTGTTGGTTTATATACCCGTGAAGTGCGGGGAAACCGAAATAAAAAAACATTTTGGAAACTCGTGTAAGATACTACAACATACAACTTGAAAAAGACATTGTCCTAAAGATTACAAATAGACCTATTGAAATGAAAAGGTTTGTAAGAAGCAGTCCGGTTGATGCTATTTTTTCATCAACCTTGACATACATTTATTTGACTGACATAGACGTTGTTTATAAAAAAGAAAAAATTGCTTCTGATTGTGAATCCGGTGCACTTTTAACTATTTGTCCAACATAGGTAAAAAATGAACGAAATTTTTCGGAAACATGATAATTAGTAAATAAAATCAGGAATATACTTTTTGACGACTTATTAAGCGCTTTGAGTGTGTCAGAAAGTTATTTCCTACGCCGTTAAAAAATGTTTGTATTTCTTTAAAATATTTTATCTATTTTATTAATTAACTTTTTGATCTCATATTTTGAGTACCTTAATTTTTATTATTGTTTTTTGAATTAAATTGTTATGTTTATGTTATCTTTTCATCTTGTATCCAGAGCATAATAATACTGAATAAAAGCATAATAATAGGGAATTAAGGCGTGAGGTGATAAGAATTCAAGTTCCTATTTTAAACAAGTTCCCTTACGTTTTTTTATAAAAGTTTTTTTCATTAATTAATAACAAAGTTTACTATGTATTATTTATATGAAGCGGGATCCCTGGATCCCAGGAAATTTAAAAAATCGAAAAAGTCCGGGAAAAAAAACTCAACTTGAGTAGAAAAGTAAAAGAAAGAACAATGTCAAAAGATCAATTACAAATCATTATCTTCAAGATAAGTTAAATTTTTTCTCTTAAATGTTATATTTTTAAGAAAATGTAAATATTCTAAGAAAAATTCGTAGTTGGTTAAATAATGAAGCTACTCTTTAATGAAAAATTTTTGTGAAACAGACGTACAGATCCCAAGGTGTTGAAGATTGCGACTAGATCCACTAAAGGAAATAATTGTTTTTTTTTTACAAAATACCTATTACCTTTTTTTAAAAGTTCAAAATGCCGATAACTCTATTAAAAAGTTTAGTAAGTTGCATTATATTAAAAACCAATGTACTAATTTAATAATAAAAGAAAAATAGGCATAACTAACGCTTGTATTACCATTTTCTTCCTCAATATTCTTCAGTGTAAATATTAATTATAATAAAATGCTTTTTTCTTTCAAAATTAAGTTTATTATGTATTACTAACCATAATTCAAGATATTTGATATAACTAACAAATATTTATATTTAATGTCAATGTGGAGTGTTGAATCTGATACAGGTGATCCAAATTGGAAATATTTAGAAATAATTGGTTTTCCTTAATAAATAACTGATTATAGAAACGTAATATTTTATCATTTGTTGCATTACATCAGAGAACTGTCTCTTATTATTTGTATATTTTTAGCTTTTCTAAAATCTTTGGAAAAGGTTTGATCAGGGGTCTAATCACCGCATACGATATCGAGCAAAATTGATCGAAATTATATATTTTGGTATCGTGAAACTCGATATCGAATGTAATGTATTGAGTTTGAAATAATTGCATTCGATATCGAGTAACTCGACATTACATTTATCGAGTTTTCATTCGATACGTCAGTGTCTATCGTATGTAAAAAAATTTTATAGTTTATTCGATACGACAGTGTCGAATGCGGTGATTAGACCCCTGGCCTTAGCAAACAGTGAAATGCGCATAGAAATTTCAATAAATTTCAGTGTAGTTATCAAATATGAAAAATTGGGAATTTAGCACGCCATACATCGATATGAATTTCGTTTACTTAAAGATTCCCTTATAGCATCTGTCAAACCTGTTGAAGTTATATGTTTATGTTATGTTTAGTTAACATGATTATTATTTTGTACTATATACTTAGTTCAATCTAGTAATTATATAGTTTTGTATTTTTCAATCAGTTTGTTTATTTTCGTTACTTCAATAAAAACTTTGACTATAAAAGGTTATGGGCCCAGGCAGCAATCATTGAAAAAAAAAATTGATAAATTTTAATTTCAATATTTAATTCAATTTTCAAATTCAAGATTTAATTCAATTCAATTCCAAGATTTAATTCTGCAGCTGAATTATGGATTTTTCAAAACATTTGAAGCCATTGCAAAAAGAGATGGATTGGCCTATGTGGAAAAGAAAGTTTCGAGATATATTGGACTATCACGAAGGAGCTTTAGAAGTGATTGACAGAGTTTTATTGAAGCCAACACCATTAGAAGAAAATGCAAGTGTTGAAGAAACAAGGCAATTCAAAGGGAAATCTGATCTTTATAGAAAAGCAAATAGCTATGCAAAATCGATGTTGATAAGTGCAGTAAGTGATGAAATTTATGAAAAGATTATGGATCAGCCAACAGCTGCCGACAAATGGGATGCATTAAAGTCTTTATTTGAAGCAACTACTAAGGATCAAGTTTTTAAGATATGTATAGATTTCTTTCAATTTAATTGGAACAATGATCTCGACATTTCATCGCATATTGCAAAATTAAAAACCTTATGGTATGAATTAAATCACGCACTAAGAGCAAGAAATTAAAACGTTTTACCAGATTTACTCCTTGTATGCAAAATTTTGCAAATATTGCCACATCAATTTGAAACATTAAAATCTAGTTGGATGTTACTTTCAAAAAATGAAGAGAAAACGTTTGATGAAATGTCAACGCAACTTTGTATGTTTCAAAGAAATTTTAGAAATTTTGAAGAAAAATGTACAGAAGAAGCTTTAGTTTTGAGACACTCGAAACACCAGAAGGCGGAGAGTTCACATCATTTTTCAAGTAAGCAAAATAAGAAGAATGATATTTGTAATTATTGCAAAAAGAAAGGTCATTGGGTTCGAGATTGCAGAAAATGGATTAATGATGGAAAGCCAGGTAAGCTAAGAACTGGTGAAGTAAAATCAATCGTGCATGACACATTGCAAGTAAATTCTCATGAGGTAAATTCAGTTCAAGAAGCAAATTTAGAAGACTGGTGGATAGATAATGGTGCCACACGTCATGTATGTAACAACAGAAAATTGTTTAAGAATTTTGAAAAGTTTGAAAATCCGTATCAAATAAGAGCAGCTGGAAAAGAAATTTTAGAAGCAATTGGTAAAGGAACAATTGAAATGCAATCAAACGTGAAGGACAAAACAATGTTATTAAATTTGCGTGATGTATGGTTTGTACCTGAAATTAATAGAAATATATTTTCGGTCCTTATGGCACACGATCAGCAAAGAAATAGTGAATTTAAGTTATCAGCGACAAATTGCATTTTTATAGAAAATGAGAAGATTGTATTGACTGGTGTACGGGAAGTTGGTGGTTCATTGTATAAAGCAAATATTAAGCCAAAAGTACCAAAGGAAAATGAGGTTAATTTTGCAGAAGATAATAAATCGTTATTGCAGTTGTATCACGAACGCTGGGGACACCAGGATAAACGTCATATCAGAAAATTGTTAAGTTCTATTTTGAAGATTAACGTAAAAATGTGTGACAACATTTGTGAACCTTGCGTTTATGGTAAGGCACATAGAAAATCTTTTGGTACAAGATTGAAATCTACAAGTCCTAGAGAATTATTATCTGCTGATGTATGTGGACCATTTGTTGAATCTTTTAGTAAAAAGAAATACTTGGTAATATTTAAAGATGCTTTTACCAAATATCGTTTCGGCTACCTACTTAAAACGAAGTCTGAGGTAAAAGATGTTCTTAAAATAGTGTTAAATTTAGCAAGAACTCAAAACCATCCAATTAAAGAATTTTTAACAGATAATGGTGGAGAATTTGTTAATGATAAGGTGCAAAAGATATTAAATGAATTTGGAGTAATAGGTTGCGTTCGTAAATGCATCACTGCGCTGCATCAGAAAAGCAAACTTTTTTTAAAGCGGATAAAAAAATAATTATAATTTTTTTTATTGTGTGACTATTATTGTTGTGGAGTATTTCACAATTTTTTGGTCCACATTTACTTCACCGATAAATATATAACCATTTGAAATCACTGATGCAGCGCAGTGATGCATTTACGAACGCACCCATACACAGACTTACTGCACCATACACACCACAACAAAATGGAGGAAGTGAAAGAGAAAATAGAACCGTTATAGAAATGGCTCGGACATTTAAATGTTCTAATAAAATTGCAAACTTTCCTAAAGACAATAAAAGTTTAATTATTTCAAGAGATGTAAAATTTAATGAAAGTTTAAAAGATTGTAAAGAAAGAAATTTAAAAAAGGAAAATACAGTACTTTTCGCTTATAGTCCATTCCGCTTAAAGGCCAAAAACGGATATAAGCCAAAACTGTCATATTCACATGCAGATTTTTTCGAATTTCATGCAAATTATTTGTTATAAGGTCCATTTCGCTTGTAGTCCATTTTCGTTTAAAAGCCACATTTTCTTAGCATGCGTATATAATTCTTCATGCAAAAGTTTTCGCTTATAGTCCACTCTGTTTTTTATATATTTTTAATCAACTGACGACATGTTTTAATTTACCTTTCTGGCAATTACAGCACACGCTCGGAAATTCGATCCACTTTGTTTTTAGGGCGATTCGAGTTTCCGAATTATTCGAATTTCTGGACGGTTTTTTTTTACAAAAATTTAGATAAATTTGACCATAAAGATATACAAAACTATACTTTTTTTAAATTTTAGTTTATTTAACATAAAAACTATAAAAAACTTAACGAAATATAAAAAATAACAATTCAGTTCATTTGACTTTATTTAGTATGTGTAATACAAACACCAAAAAAACTGAGTTTTAAACTCTAACAACATCAAGTTGATTCTGAGAGTTCGAATTTCTGAGCATCTACTGTATTATAAATGACGTTTGGTATAACAAAAAACTGTCAGGTGGAGACCCCATGTAAAGATCCTATGAAATTGATAATTATGTTGTGTTTGATTTCGTCATCCAAAGAATTAAAATGAATCTCATACGCATTTGTTTTTATTTAAATCTTTTAAAGCATTTGAATTAATTAATTAAAAAGATTTTTGTTTTAACTATTTATTTAAAATAAATCAATATTTGGTTATGTTTTAAATAAACTTTTCTTTGGTTTAAAAAGAGTGGATTTATTGAAGAAAATAATATTTATATAGTCCAAAATGTGGATTATACTAGGTTTCACTTATTATCCATAAAATGGCTTATAAAAAAATCGGTTATAGTCCAAATTCGCTTATAGTCCACAAAAGTTGTGCAACTATAGTAGTGGACTATAAGCGAAAAGTACTGTAGTACAGTAGAGTTAAAAATGAAGCAATATGATAACCGTTAGTGAGTGTCGACGACCCATTTCTTAATAATGAAGGTAAAGCTATTGATGTACAAGACGAAACGCGAATAGAAATATTTAATGATAGAGAAACAGAAGAAAACAATAGTATTTATGGTTCTTTAGATGAAATGTCAATTGAAGACAGTTCCGTAGAAGAATTTGAAGATGATAGAGAAACAGAAGAAAATGAACCAGTTTCAAAACGATTAAGAGATAGAACGTTAATAACGAATTCAAAGTATGAAGACTATGTAATGATTTCTGAAAATTTTATAAACGGAATAGAGACTCCAGTTACATATAATGATGCAAACAATAGTAAACAAAGCTCAATGTGGAAAGATGCCATGAAATTAGAAATAAAGTCACTAAAAGAAAATCAAACATGGGTTATGGAATTCTTACCCAAAGGTACTAAGGCTCTTTCTTCAAAGTGGGTTTATAAAATAAAGACAAAAGAAGATGGAAGTATAAATAAATATAAAGCGAGATTGGTGATTAAAGGGTTTAATCAAAGGGAAGGCATTGATTACAATGAAACCTTCAGTCCCGTGGCAAAGTTGGGAACAATAAGAGCTGTTTTGAGCATTGCTGCAAATCAAAATATGCATCTTGTTCAATTCGATGTTTCCACTGCATTTTTATATGGAGAATTAGAAGAAACAATTTTTATGAAACAACCAGAAGGTTTTGAAGATGGTACCAAAAAGGTGTGTAGACTAAATCGAAGTCTGTATGGACTTAAACAAGCTCCAAGATGTTGGAACCAAAGACTTGGCAGCTTTCTTTTAAAAGTTGGGTTTAAATCTTGTGATTCGGATCCTTGTCTGTATATGCGTGTAATTAATGGAAAAAAAGTTATTCTCACACTTTACGTTGATGATGGATTAATAGCTGCTACAGATGTTAATGATTTAAATTTGGTTCTAAATGAATTAAAGAGTGAATTTAAGATTGTCTCCAAAAATGCATCCTACTTCTTAGGTCTTGAAATTAAAAGATATAAAGAAAAAATAACTATTAGTCAAGAAGCCTATGCGAGAAAGTTATTGGAAAAGTTTAATTTTTCGGATTGTAAAAGTGTTTCAACACCAATGCTTAAGAATTGTGAAATTTCTGAATCAGGGGAAGAAGAAACGGAAACAAAATTTCCTTGTAGACAAGCTGTTGGTGGAATTATGTATTTGATGCTTGGAAGTAGACCTGATCTAGCCTACAGTGTTGGATTTTTATCTAGAACGTTAGAAAACCCCTCACATGCTGATGTGGTACGACTTAAAAGGGTTTTTAGATACATTGCTGGTACTCTTAGTTATGGTATTACGTACGATGCTAAAGAAAAACCAAGAATTGAGTGTTAAAGCGATGCAGACTTTGGTGACTGTTCTAAAACTGGTAGATCAACTTCCGGAGTTGTAATAAAATTTTCTAGTGGAGATATAACATGGCTCAGTCAAAGACAAGCAATGGTAGCTACCTCAACAACAGAAGCAGAAGTTGTCGCAGCAACAGAAGCAACAAAAGAAATAATTTGGTTAAGTCGTTTATACGCTGAAACAATTGGTTATAATGAAATTACCTGTTTTAAATGTTGATAATTCAGCGGCAGTTAAACTGGCGCAAAATCCTGAATATCATCGCAGAACGAAACATATAGCTCTCAAACATTTCTTTGTTCGTGAAAAAGTAATTGAACAAAAATTAAAAGTCAAACAAATTTCTACACAGGATCAACAAGCAGATATTATGACAAAACCATTGCAACCGCAAAGACTTAAGTATCTTAGAGAAAATTTGGGTTTTCAAAATGTCAACACCACATAACAAGGGGAAGTGTTGAAGTTATATGTTTATGTTATATTTAGTTAACATGATTATTATTTTGTACTTTATACTTAGTTCAATCTAGTAATTATATAGTTTTGTATTTTTCAATCAGTTTGTTTATTTTCGTTACTTCAATAAAAACTTTGACTATAAAAAAACCCAGCAAAAAGATGTATTTTCAATTTTAAATCTGTTTTTCCTACCTTATTTGCAATCTACATTTAAAGTTACATGCAACACTTTTTATGCGGCATCCACACAAGTAAAAATAAAATTTTATCTATGATCTTATTTGTGCTTGTGACGCTTACAAAAGTAGAAGATACGCTTCTGTAGATATAACTTGTTACATAAACTACACAGGCTATACTTTAATGACAGCTGCGTAGGCAGCCAAAAGCGTAGAATGCATGGAGAGGACCCCCAGCTTAAAAGCTTAATTAATAACTTTTTAATTTAAAGGTTTATATAAATTCTTGTTAAATTCTTTTATACAGTCTACAAACGTTTATTAAGCATTTTATTCTTTCTGTGAAAACAATATTTCAAGATAACAATATTCTCGGAAAATAAAGTATTGATTCCAAGGAATAAACTTTTATAATTATTAATACAAATGTAGATTTTATTGTTAAAGAATTTTTTTATAAAAGTTATAAAAATCTTTTTAGATTGTAAACATCTACCTCTTATGTGAAATTTATTTTTTAATTATACAATTCTTTCTCTTAGTGAAAAAACTGTTATGTATAACAATATGAATGTGTAGGGTACAAACTAAACAAAAATTAAAGTGTATGGAAATCGCTAGTGAAAATAAATATAGGTAGATATGCGTCAATTATTTTCAATTTCTTTATGCATTAAAACAAAACTTGTTTTATTTCCTATAAGAAAATTGTGGGTGTTGTTTAAAGATAATTTTTACATTGTAAGTACCTACATAGATCTGTACTTATGTATGTATCTAATTTAATAATGGGAACCAATTTATGCTGCATTCTATGTCGTTTACATTATTATCGTGTGCTTGCATTCTGCTAATGATTGAAACAATCCTTTGCGTCACGTAGAATTGATAAGAAGGTAAAAAACAAAGATAAGAAAAGCCCTATCAGAAATAAAATTATAAGCAGCTTTATTTGGGCATGAAAATAAACTCTATAGAAAAGCTAAACAAACAGTTGTTGATTTTTTTATCTTATCTTATTATATATCTAAAAGTTGATGTAATCAAACTTTACTATTTTAAAATACTAAAAATGACCTAAATATTTTAAAATCTTTTTTATGTACGTACATACATACATATGTACACATACTTTATATATATATATTTATTGAGATTTTACTTACCTTCAGCCAATACATCCTCTATAGTAACCGTGACACGTCCTACCGTAAAAACTTTACCAACAAAACTGCTATTGGTTTCCTTAACCGAAGAAACATTATGATGAAGTGATTCAAGTTTTTCATTTTTGTCAAACTTTGAAAAGATTTTCTTCATTTTGGCCAAACTAACTTTGTAAATTGATTATTTTTCTAGTCTGGATAACTAGTATAACTTAACCGTTAATTTTACAAAGGTGAAGAAAGTTTCAGCTGTTTTCGTCGTTCAAGGTAAAAATTTAAGCGAAAAACGGAAACAATTTAGTTGTAGTACAACTAAATCACACACACATACTTAAAAAAAGGCTTCCAAAAGGGTAATAATACTTATTTATACGGTTGCCAAATAAAAAATACGTTTACTACACTCTGCCACAAAAGTGTGCAGTTTTGTTTTTAATTGTTGTTTTTTCTTAATAGCAGTTACGTCGCTGTCGACGTCAATATTTTGTCTTCTTTACTCTGCCTGTAAAACGTTGACGGTCAACTTGCAGTTTATGTGCCAAGTATGCAAAATAAAATTTAGGAAAAAAATCACTTAAAGGTAAAAAAATTGTAAAATTTTACTTAGTTTTGCTATTGCTTCGTTTTCATTTTTTTTTAAATAAACCTTACATTTACTTTGATTTTTAATCTGCGCATTAAATAATAAAAAACTAATTTATTTCGTTTTTTTATTGCATTAGCAAAAAATATCTTTACATCTTTTCTTTTTCACAGCTGAAATTACTTTCATTGATTTTTCGCGTCTTGATTATTGGTTATTTGCTAAGTATTTTTTTAAACATTATTATGTACATATTAATTAATAATTTGTTAGTATTTGTGGAAGTGTTTTACAATTATTTTAAAATTTTAAACAAAATATTAATAAATTTCACAAATTTTTCCAGCAATTGCACAAAGGAGAAATTCACACAGAAAACTAGTAAGAAAGTTGACAGTTGTTAACAGCAGTGCTGGCAAATGCTCGATTTTTCTTTGTTATCTTTTAGCGATTTTAGTAGCTAAAAGGTATTTGGGAAAATAACTTTTTTTTTGTAAAATATTTTCTTATTCAAAATTTTTAAAAGTAATAAAACATATTTTTAAATGTTTTTCATTAACTAATGATATAATATAATAATATAAATAAGTTTTATGATTATTTAAATAACATTTTATTAAGTACATTATATATGTATACATATTTAAAAGTATTTTTAATGATTCCACATTACTTTGGGGCAATAAAAAATTTTAAATTAGGTTTTTAATTGAAATGAAATATAAGTTAAATATTATAAAAGTTATAATTGTTTATAAGAAAGCAACATTAAACTTAAATTATTAGAAAGTAAAATAATAACCGCGAAAAAGTTTTGGTTTCAGGTCGGAATATATAAAAATGGTTTAACAAATATATTAATTTAATTTGTATAAGCTTGTTGCATAAGTCTGTACAAGTTTTTTTTAATAAAACTTCTGTGATATAATCTTTAGAACAGACTTATATTAGAGCCTACTATTTCGGCTCTTAATTTGTTTGAAACGAAGTTGGAAGAATGGAATCCAAGTAAAGATTTAATTATAAAATTCATAATAAGCATTACTAAAAAGTAGTATGCCTAAAATTGTACGTTAAAAACAACTTTTTACCGCTTCTCAATTTATTTTACGATATTTGAAATACAAATAAAAATTCAAAGTACTGCTTTTCAAATTCTTATATTTTCACTTTTTGGACAAAATCGACACCCAACATTCATATCTACTCGCTGCAAAAATATCCTGCTCTTTTGTCTACTTTTTGGTAATGAAAATGTGCAAATATTTGTTTCCATAAGCCTTATTTTATTTATTTATATTTTAAAAATTGTAACCCCCTAAACTTATAATTTGTGGAAAGTGAAATCGAATTTATTATTTTCTTAGATTTTATTCAGTTATTAGATTTTATAAACCGGCAAATTTATGCATAATATTTCAAATCTTTTAAAAAGCTATATATAAAAAGATATATAAAGATTTTTTAGAAACTGTGACTTTTTTTATGAAGAATTCAGCAATCTTAATGTTTTCTGATATATTTGTACACATATTGTTGTTGCCTGTCACGCTCGTGTTTTTTTATTTTTAAAACAATCATAATACATAGTACGTGTTCAACAAAATAACATATTACTGTTGCGGCTTATTTCACATATTAATTTGTTCCAACAAATAAAATATTGCTGTTACGGCTGATTTCAAACATTGATTTGTTTAATTGCGTTTATATAAGCACTCGTACTGCCAATTCAAGGTATATTTACCTTGTGCCAATTATATATCAACAAAAGGCCTCAATCCTTTGTGAATTGCTTTATTTTGACGTACCGTTTTGTAAACAAATGCAGCTAATATTGTATTTTTTAATAACAAAATAGATATTCATTATGGCAAATATTAATAAATATTGGATTATTTTAGAGTCTTTACATTTTCCTGTAGTTGGAAGTGAGTATGAGACACTATAAAAGATTCTCGAATTGATAATAAACTACATAATAAAATTATCTTAATTTTAAAACAGTTCCCAAAGATGTTACTTTAAAGCATGAAGAACGTTCAAAAGTGAACTTAACAATTTTGCAGACTTTAATCACATTAATTCCAGAAGATGTTGTACAATCCCTTGTTAACGATGAAAGTCTTAAACGTTTGGAAGGCAAAGAGAAAGAAATATTAAATGAAGCTGATGAAGATTTTTTATATTTTTTATATGCTTCAAAAATGCTTTTTGAAATTATTAAAAGCTCAAATTTTTCAAGTGATGCAAAAGAAGATTTGGTGTCTGAAAGACATAAATCCTTAATTATATCATGTTTAACAGATGTCGCTTCATTGGTCTTACAAGAAAATTTACACGCAAGTTTTTATAAAGACAGAGGAGCTGTTTTTAAAAGAACATCTAATCTTGAAACAAATTTTTGTCGTTTGGAATTTGTAGTAGAAATATTTTCCAGATTTATGTTTATTAAAACTTTGCATATAGGAACATCCTTAGACGATGTGCAATTGTGGTATATGGCCTCGATTTTTAGTCTTTTCATAGCGTTTGATTGTAAAGAATATAAGATGGAATCTTTGGATATTGCAAGTTTACAAAGTAAATTACAAAAATTGTGGTTAGAATTTTCCAAGAAATTATATTACCGCAATTTAATGTTGCTGTTTTCAAGTTTGCCCAACATACAAAAACCAAGAATCCATAGGGAAATGTTATTGCGTCTGTGGTCTCCAGGAGGATTTATGTCTTTACTTTTTGCCATGACAGAGTCACGCCGTAATGAGGAACAATCGCTGGACGAAATGATAGCAAATTTGGTAGCTCAACCAACCTTCTCGCTTAAAGCACAACAATCATTAATAAAACAAATTTTACATTTTCTTAAAGCCAGTTTAAAAAATGAAGATTTGTCCAATCTTATGGGCGCAGGACTTCTGTCTCTCGGAAAACTGTTTAATCAAAAAAAGGAAAACAAGGAGTTTGTAAAAGGTTGGCTTAAACAAGAAATGGAGCCTTTGATAAAAGTAGACCTGAGCAATTTAGTTGCTATGGAGTGGAAACATTTTGTTGATTTAATTTCGTTATTATTTCACATTTTCTGTACTTCATCAATAGCTACACTTCCTAGTGATTTATTGATACCTTATGTACCTGTTATTTTGGAACTTTACACTCAGCTTGAAGGTTTTACAAATCAAAATACATTAAAAAATCACTTGCAAGCTCTTATTTTAAAAATATTAAATAATCGTTCTAAGGAAGAACTAATAGAACTAATAGAGTGTGCGAGCTTGCAAACTTATCCCAACGAATGGTTTCAACTGCCATCTATTGTACGAATAAAGGAGAATCCCTTAAATAGGCAAGAACTCAAAATAAGTCAAGTTGAGAACGAAAGTCTTGCAAGTAACAAAAATCATTTGTTAAGTTTAATAAACGTACTTAAAAATTCTTCTTATAATTTATTAATATATCAACATTTCCTAATACTTCTACAACTTGTGCCTTCTCTAATTATGGATAAAAATTTGTCAGTAACTGATAACACAATCATCGATTTACTGCAAAGTGAAGAAGATATTAATAATAAAATATGTTCAGAACTTTCCTTGATGTATGAAACAAAATTTCAAATAATTAAAGCTTTAGAGATTATTATACAACATCCTACTCTTAAAACTTTAATAAATGATAACATCAAAGATCTTTTAAAGGTTTTACAAGATATTTTAACATCTTACACTTCCATGCTCAATAAAGATGCAATCCAAACAGAAATAAATTCATCAATACTTATCATTTTATTAATTTTAATAAGAGAAATTATTGAAAATTGCTCGTTAAATAAACAAGATTTGGAAAAAAGCCTATTAAAACCTTTAAAACAACTGGAATCTCAAGTAAAAAGTGAAAATTTACGATATCAAATAAATAGCCTTTTGAAGATAATAAAAGGTGAAGAATCATTAAGTAGTTCCCATGTCGATTCCACTAAAAATAAATTTGAAGCAGCACGTACTCTTATTGAAGCGAATGAGTCCTATTTGCAAGTAGAAGGCATTGAAAAGATGATAAATCTTTTAAATAAACAAGATCCATATACGGTCACAAACAGCCATGTACTGACAGCTCTGGCCTTAAACGCACTGAAATCACATGAGTCTTATACCTTCCTGAATTGCGTAAGACTTTTTGTGGCCTTGGTAAATGTAAAGGAATCAGATGTTTTAGAACTTTTAGCAGATCAGTATTTAAATGAAGCAGCAGCCATCGATTATAGACTGGTAATTGGAGAGACTATACTCAAAACTTCAAAAGAATTGGGTATGTGTATAAATATGTATAGCAGAAATAAGTTTGTGCTGTTAAAAATCAATAAAGTGATACTTAAATGCTTTTTATTAGTAAAAATGCTTAAACCAATTTTTTATGCAAATTGCATTTAAGGTGACGATATGCACTATGTACTAATATATACTTTTGCCTTTAATTCACCATACTTTAAAACTTTTCTTTATAACTAAACTTTTTTAAGGGCCCTTATGCTATAAATACAAAAATGTGTTATTAAATACTTACATGGCAGGATGTCGTTCTCCTTTAGACGAATTTCGCTTTTCAGCATTTTCAAATCTATCACAAATGTGTCGCCTGTTAACCTATCAAGTACACTTTTATTTTCAAGAGGTAGTGTGTCTTTATCAAAATCGCATATATTTTTTGTATATTTCTGGAACTTTTACACTTTATTTTACAGCTTCTTAATCTTATTGATTGCGAATTAACCACCGGAAAGTATTTACCAGCCAAGAGAGCTGCTGTTATGGTTTTAAGTGATCTATTAGACGGCATGGATAATCTTTTTGATTATGAAGAAATGCTTTTGCCCATTTATCGTCTATTAAAACACCTGGTATCCTCTGACACAAATGATGAAAAGATACGTAGACATGCTTCTAATGGCTTAAAGGTTTTATCGAAAAAATGCCAGGATCTATTTAAAACAGCTTTAGAACAACATCACCATGGCGCAACTTTGGAAAAGGAGATCAAAATTATGGGCATAAATGATAAGCCGAAGACAAGCCCAAAAAGTCATATTTTAGAAATGAATTAAGAATGATTTTCTGAGGATTTAACAACGATGTACATCAATTTCGCACCGGTTCCTCTAAAGAAGGCGGCTAACTAAAAATTTACACTGTAAAATCAAAAAAAAAAAAAAAAAAAATACAGTTGTATCAGGCGTCCTAGCGAATTGTAATGTAAGAATGTACGCGGATGACGTTCAACTTTATACCAGTTGTAATAATGAAAAAATCTAAATAAACTTAATATAATACGTAATATATTTATAAATAATCAGCAGGTTGAAGTAGTAAAATCTGCTAAGAATCTAGGAATATTTTTTAATGACACTCTTACGTGGTCGAACCACATTAACTATGCTTGTGGTCGCACCTTTTCAATGATTAAACTCTTTGGCGGACCCAGCATTGTACACCTTTAAGAATAAGAATGCTACTTGTGAAAACTTATCTGATGCCAGCTTTACTGTATGGCTGTGAGCTATTTGCTAAATCTGATACAATAAGTGAAGCGAAATGGAACGTTGCGTTTAACAACATTGTCCGGTACGTATATGGACTTAAAAGGCGTTCTAGTGTTTTATTGTTTTCATCGCGGCTATGGCCTTTCTTTAGATAATCTGCTGAACATGAGAGTTTTAGTTTTTTTACATAAGATAATATATACCCACAAACCTGAGCACCTGTAGAGTAATCTGACGTAAGCAGGGGGAAAAGAATTAGATCGTTTGGATACAAAAGTTTAATTTCTGAGTGGTATTTCTACATATACGTATTATCTCTCTGGAATTCTATACCCTATAGCTTTCAACTTTTAAGTAACGCACGAAAATTCAAGGAAAATATTTTTAAACTGTTTTCAGCATAGCTCTTTGAAACATAATTACTTGAGATTAAAATACATATATAAAATAATTGAAATTTTTTATTGTTGAAGTATGTATGTATATTGTTTTATGCTTTTTTAAAACCTTTTCTTTAGCTTCACTTCGGAAAATCAAATCTTGTAACGTTAATTTAACCGCCTTATATTCATTGCAAATGGATGAAACTTTGCAGGCATACATATTCCCGATGACAATACACGAATACATGGGCGTAGCCAAGATAAAATCTAGGGGGGGAACATGCAAAAAAAATTTTTTCTTTGGTAAAATGCTTTTTTGACCGCCTTTTACTCAATGCAAATGGATGAAACTTTGCAGGCATACATATTCCCGATGACAGTACACGAATACATGGGCGAAGCCAGGATAAAATCTAGGGGGGGCGGGCAAAATTTTTAAAACCTTTTCTTTAGCTTCACTTCGGAAAATCAAATCTTGTAACGTTAATTTAACCGCCTTATACTCAATGCAAATGGATGAAACTTTGCAGGCATACATATTCCCGATGACAATACACGAATACATGGGCGTAGCCAGGATAAAATCTAGGGGGGGGGAGGAGGCAACAATTTTTTGACCGCCTTTTACTCGATGCAAATGGATGAAACTTTGCAGGCATACATATTCCCGATGACAGTACACGAATACATGGGCGTAGCCAGGATAAAATCTAGGGGGGCGGGCAAAATTTTTTTAAAATGTTCTTTTTTAAGAAAAGCGTTTCTTAAAAAAAATTTTTTTAAATGTTCTTATTTAATTATTCAATTAAATTATTTAAAATTTTTTATTGTTTAAATTTAATTGTTTTTTGCTTACTTATATACAAATTGTAGTTAGTTATTAAGTTGTTGATTAATTAATCTTTTTAAGTTTAACATATTCTCAGTTCCATACTGCAAAATAAGACTCTTAGTCTTGTGTATGGAGCAATTCAATTAAATAAATAAACCAATTTGACATCAAATTGATAAAACATTTGATGTCAAAAGTTAATTTTCAAATCATTATCAATTTGAATTTAAATGTTAAAGTTTGAGAATTGTGTTTGATGTCAAATGATAAAGTCATTTCATATCAAAGGTTTGACTTCGTGTTTGTTGGGTGTTTACTTTTACACGTATTCAATAAAAAATTGCTCCATATATTTGTTTTAATATTACCCAACTTATTGACAATAATAAAAGCAATAAAGTATGTACTCAATCATGTACATATATTGCAAATTTATGGGTACCTTTAGTTTTTAAATATTAAAAAAGTTGGCAGACCCAAACGTTTCCGTATCCTTTTTATTGTTTTTCTCTATTTATCGTTCTTGATGCTTCTTCTTTACATTTACAAATAAAATATAGGCTGGCAACACCTATGACGCATCCTAACCGGTTTTTGTCGGAAGTTCGAGGTTAAAAGTGCAAAATTTTTTTTGATAATCTTTTTCAGCAATACTAATTAGTTAATTCAAATTAAATGCTAAGAAATGTGTTAATACAAGAAAAAATATGCACTAATTAGTTTATTATGCTGAATTTCAGGAAAGTGGTTTAAAAAACGATCACAACAACTCCAACGCGTTTTTTTAGTTATAAAATAATTATTTTTTAGCTCACTATTTGTAGGTTTGTTGCTAGGGTACCATACAATTTAGGAGCCTCGTCCAAAATCATTGTTCGACCAAAATCTTCGTAAAGAAAGCTAAAAACTTCTAAAATCCGCTTCTGTTTTTAATATTCTGCACCAGTAATCAATCTGAGTTTTACATGGTGCTCTACCAAGTCAAATCGAGTTATATGTGGCTTGACAGCAGAGAAACAAGTTAAAAAGGAATGCATATGGTTAATATTAAAAACCAAAATCTATATCCCGGTATAGTTATATGAAACTAAAGCATTAGCCAATCCGCTTGAAACGTTAAACGTACGAAAAGCAGATAAAATAACTAAAAACAACTACAAAATATGGCCTAATAAAGGTGGATCACCAAAGATCATATCAATGGGGTAAGTTATAGTCAAATAAAAACACTATGTTTTTGTCAAAATAATCTTAAAGAAAATTTTTTTTATTTATTGCTTTGGTAAATCTAATACAAAATTAAATGCATTTTTTCACATTGAAACATTAAATCGTTAACCAAAATTTAATATATATCTCTATACAATAAATTACATTTTTTAGTGTAATTTTTCATGTTTAACACTATTTTCCAATATTAAATTCTTGTTCGATTTTATCGGCAACCATTTTAGCAATAGCCAAACTACTAGTGGCTCCAGGTGATGGTGCATTTCGACAATGTAATACAAGTTTAGCTAAAGCATCGGAACCTGTTCCACGATCGAAAACAAAATCATCGACAAGATTGCCGTCGATATCCATGGCTTGAGCTCTAACACCAGCCGGACCACGACTAACATCGTATTCGTTTATGTCGGGTATAAATTTTTGTAAATCCTTCACTTGCAAAGGAATGAAAGCAGATTTGCTCATTTCCTTAAAGCCAAAACCGATATATTTAGAAGCCATTTTTATAAAACCGGGATAACGCAAGGCATCGAAAAGTTCTAGTAAATTAATATCTCCCCATCTAAAATAAAAGCAGAAATAATTAAAATTCAATATAAATTTTTACTTTAAACAATTTTTAAAAGTATTTTAAATATTATTTAATTTTGTCGAGAACAAATTTTTTTGGTTAATATGTATCTAATAGAAAACAATGGTATGAATGGCAAAGCCAATACGGTGTGCAATACTTGATTAAAACAGTTTGATTGTATGGACGCAAAAGAGTGTATTTGATGATGTTCATAAAATATTAATTTTTTGCAATCACACAAAGCCGTTCTCTGGTATCTATATGAACAATAGATAAAAAAAAATCTCCTTTGTAACAGAAACTACTTTTTGGTGAAAAAAAAATTTTTTTTGGTTAAAAAGTGATTTTTTGAAGATAATCTTTTTTCTTTATAGTAGTAAAAAACTAACTTCTTTTTTGAAGTAAAATTGAATTTGTGAAAAAGCACAAAATAGGAATTTTGTGTTTACTGAATCTTCCTGTGCTTAAGTTAACTTTCAGTTTCATTACCGTTTCACTTTTTATCAAACGCAACGCAAAAATATATATTTTTTTTGTAAAAAAAAAAATGGAAAATCTTACCTGTAGCCTTCTCTCTTAAAAGCCAATACAGCATTAGGTCCCAACCACACACTACCATCCATACGGGGAGTAAAGTGAACACCCAAGAAGGGGAATCTAGGATCAGGTACTGGATATATGTTACCTTTAACCATGTGGCACTTTTCCTTAGCCAATAAAAGATATTCACCGCGGAAAGGTAAAATCCGAGGAGAACGAGGACAACCAGTTTTTTCAGCCAACAAATCTGATTGCAAGCCACCGCAGGTTAAAACGTTGCGAGTGCGCACCACTTGATGCGGTCTGTCACCATGAATGGTAACAGGATAATCAGCAGAGCCAGATTCGGTGAATTTTGTAACCTACAAAAGCAAAGTGAATGTTATTTAAGTTACACTTTTTTTTATTCAAAATATACCTTATAGTCCAAATAAATATTACCACCAGCTTGTTTAAAATCTTGTCCATAGTACTGGGTGACTAAGCCCCAGTCCACAATACCAGTGTGCGGACTCCACAGAGCTTTAACACCCTCACAATAAGGTTCGATCTCTTTGATTTTGCTGCCATCAATCAATTGTAAATCAGGGACATTGTTCTGAATACCTCTTTCGTTAAGATCCATTAAACGTGTTACCTCTACATCATTGGTGGCCACAATTAGCTTGCCACATTTTTTATAGGGAATTTTCTTTTCATCCAAATATTTGTAGGCCAAATTTAAACCCTGTACACAAAGCTTAGCCTTAAGTGTTCCCGGTTTGTAGTAAATACCAGCGTGAATGACACCTGAATTATGCCCACTTTGATGGGTTGCTAATTTTGATTCCTTTTCTAAAATGGCAATTTTTAGCGTGGGATGTCTTAGCAAAATTTCTCTTGCAGAGGCCACTCCCACTATTCCTCCACCCACAACAACTAAATCATAATGCCTAGTAATACAAAATT
Source organism: Pollenia griseotomentosa (assembly GCA_963931875.1). Classification (NCBI taxonomy): domain Eukaryota; kingdom Metazoa; phylum Arthropoda; class Insecta; order Diptera; family Polleniidae; genus Pollenia; species Pollenia griseotomentosa. Next base: position 17,140,383 of record OZ007561.1, read on the forward strand.
GTTATACAATCTTTTGTAAAGTTTTTTCTTTAAGTACAAATTTTCACTAACCTGCCCTTTTGATTATGCTGCCCCCTCTGCTGTCTAGTTGCAACTGCTAACGGCAATTTCAAATTGAGGGGTTGCCGAACATTCTTAATTAAAAGTGACATTTTGCAGGAAAATCCTAGTTCCTTCTACGCACAATGACCTTGTTCAACCTTGATAGAGCGTTTTTAACTAATTCTTTCGTTTTATTCAAAATGATTTTCACTTTTTTTTCAGTGCGTGCTTTACATTGATTTTTGTGTGCAGATTTCACTCGTGTTAACTATTAACACACAAATAAAACAATTAGTATGATAAGAACTCTACTACGCTAAATACTACAGTTTTAGATATTAAAGCATTTCAATAATATGTGTGTTTGTTCTTTGATGCTTCTTTTACTTTTCATGATTTTGTTTTTTCTCCTTTTCTATTTTTATCACGGTAATTTAATTTCGTCACGAAAAGAGAAAATGATTAGATAAGTTAAAAAACAAAATCAGCTGGTATTGTTTTCAAATTAAGACCGAGTTGTCCAAACATGGGTACAGTTAAGACGTGAGCCAAGATAGCGTCGACGAAATAGCGTCGATTTTTGGGAATTTAAAAACCGGGAAACCCAAATAATGGGATTTGCAGAATAAGAACAAAAAGTTAGCGTCGAATTTAGGAATTTATTAAGGGGAAGTATAAATATTTAATATTTTAACAAAAATACAAGAAATAGTTAACACAAATTAAAAATACACTATTTGGAACAACATGAGCTATGCGTGCAAAAAATCGCCCGTGCTGTTCCCGAGATATCTGGGTTCATCCAAAATGGTCAGTAAAAAGCGTTGCTGATTTATCCCATGGAACACAGGCTTTTGCAAGGTATAAACTGTATATATTCTGAAAGCTAATAGTTTTCTGGACAAAAAGAGCGATGCGTGCAAAAAATCGCCCGTGCTGTTTCCGAGATATCTGGGTTCATCCAAAATGGTCAGTAAAAAGCGTTGCTGATTTATCCCATGGAACACAGGCTTTTGCACGGTATAAACTGTATATATTCTGAAAGCTAATAGTTTTCCGGACAAAAAGAGCGATGCGTGCAAAAAATCGCCCGTGCCGTTCCTGAGAAATCTGGGTTCATCCAAAATGGTCAGTAAAATGCTTTGCTGATTTATTCCATGGAACACAGGCTTTTGCACGGTATAAACTGTATATAATCTGAAAGTTAATAGTTTTCCGGACAAAAAGAGCCATGCGTGCAAAAAATTGCCCATGCCGTTCCTGAGAAATCTGGGTTCATCCAAAATGGTCAGTAAAATGCTTTGCTGATTTATTCCATGGAACACAGGCTTTTGCACGGTATAAGCTGTATATAATCTGAAAGTTAATAGTTTTCCGGACAAAAAGAGCCATGCGTGCAAAAAATTGCCCATGATGGCTCTTTTTGTCCGGAAAACTATTAACTTTCAGATTATATACAGTTTATACCGTGCAAAAGCCTGTGTTCCATGGGATAAATCAGCAACGCTTTTTACTGACCATTTTGGATGAACCCAGATATCTCGGGAATTGCACGGGCGATTTTTTGCACGCATAGCTCATGTTGTTCCAAATAGTGTATTTTTAATTTGTGTTAACTATTTCTTGTATTTTTGTTAAAATATTAAATATTTATACTTCCCCTTAATAAATTCCTAAATTCGACGCTAACTTTTTGTTCTTATTCTGCAAATCCCATTATTTGGGTATTTGGGTTTCCCGGTTCTTAAATTCCCAAAAATCGACGCTATTTCGTCGACGCTATCTTGGCTCACGTACAGTTAAGGGATGGAGTACAAAACATATGTTTGTATTCAAGGCGAATTAACTACAGGTGGTGTCGAAACGGCATCTGATTTTGACAGTTCGGGCTTATTTGTTTTGATTTGTTAGTGTTTTGCTAATAATGGTTGACATTTCGAGCTAATGGCACTAACAATGCAATGCAAAAAACCCTATGTTGTTTCTGTTGTTTTTGGATTGTTGTAGTTCCGACACCACCTGTAGTTGAGTTCGCCTTGTTTGTATTATTATAGTTAAATCTTATAGTACGTTTTCACTTACATGTTTTGGGACACAAAACTACCCAACAAGAAAAGAATGAACGAGTTGTTACTTTTTTCACGTTGGTGTTAGGAAAATGATAGAATGAAATGACCGAAATCAAGTTTTCTGTCATTTCTTTCTATCATTTTCTTAACACCAACGTGAAAAAAGTGACTACTCGCTCAATCACTTCTTGTAGGGTAGTTTTGCAGCAAAACAAGTGTTTTGCTACTTGTTTTCCCATACATTTTTATGTTCGAAAAACTTAAACAACAACTACAAGACGAATTCATTTTTCAGGTGGCGTTGAAAACACAGCTGTGCTACTCTTTTTTATTAATTAGAGAGAGAACTGTCAAAAGTTCCTTGTGATTTTGACATATGGATCAACGAAAGCAACAAAAAAATACATTGTTGTGTTTTTGGTGTTGTTACTTGTTGTAGTATCGACACCACCAAGGCGTTTACATGAATTCGCCTTGAAAAACTAGTTTTGCTCCAAAACATGTCGAAAATCATTAATACAACTCTGGGTTATCCTTTATTGGTGATTGACAATTTTGAAAAAAGTGACATACATTCGAAAGACTAGCCGTTGAGATTAATTTGGAAATTTGGAAGTTCTTTTTTATATTCCATTGTCCGTGGACTTTATCGTATCTCTGGAACTTTCTGTTTTTATAAACCCAATAAATAAACTGAAGTAAGGCACAAAATAAATAATTTGGTAAATATGTCGGAGAATGGGGGTCCTGGGCCCCCTGTGGAGCAGAGGAAAGGTCGGGATAGAACATCACGACCAGGGACTGATAGAAGCCGTAGTAATTCCAATACTAGCTCTAAGAGGTTACGTGGGGAACTTGACATTTTACCGGTTGATGACACAAATTTAAATATTCTTGCAGATTCCGCCATTGCTATTGCAAAAAATATAAGTATTGAGTACAAATATAATGGGGAGCATCGGGGTCCCTTTTTAGTTTATGTTGATGCAATAGATTCTTTGGGCTCCCGAAGACCCATTAATGCTATATCTTTAAATAGAATTTTGAAAAAATTGGAAGTTGAGGGTATTGAGGAAGTTGCAAAAATAGGTTATGGACGATGTAAGGTGACCTTCAAAAACCGCAACATGGCAAATAAATTTGCATATGATAGCAGACTTAAAGAAAATGGCTACACGCCTAAAGTATTTGCACACTTTGTGTCAAAGATCGGGTTGGTTTTTGATATTCCGACTGATTTGTCCATGGAGGAATTTCAATCAGAAATAAATTCACCAATACGTATTCTGAAATGCATTCGAATTCAAAGAAAAGATCCGGATGACGCAGATGCAAGAATCCCAACTGGAAGAGTTAAAATAATCTTTGATGGTCTTGAACTGCCTAGAGAAATTTCATATGAGTTCACGAAGATAAAAGTAAAGCATTATATTTCGTTTGCACAATGTTACCGCTGTTTTAGATTCAATCATTTTGCCCAAAATTGTAAGCAGCAGATTGAGATATGCAGAAGCTGTTATAACAAACATGAAAAGGACGAGTCTTGCGGTCAAAGAATGTGCACTAACTGTAAAAATGATCATCATCCTACTTTCAAATCGTGCCCTGCTAGAGTTAAAGCATTTACCATTAAGAAAATAATGACCTTGGAAAATTTATCTATGAGTGAAGCTAGAAATAAATACTCAGGTGTTTTTGGTAATCGTTTTGCCGGTTTGGATGACGAGCCGGATTTCTTTCCCCCCTTGAAAACCAAGTGTAATAGTATATCAATTGATAATCATAAAGAAGCTGCACACTCACTTCACAACATAATGCCTTTTTCTAAAGTAGTTCGTAGAAATATTAACCGCGAAAGGGAGTCAAATAATTCAAAAAAAAATATGGATGAATGGCATCAATTAGTTAAGGGGTCTAACTACAATAATAGTCAACCAAACACACAAAACGTTAATCCACACAAAACATCCGATGTCGAAAAAGTTTCCAGCCAATTGAATTTGAGTAGTTTTTCTAATAACACACATCGTTTGGGTTCATCTTCCGCCAGGGAAATTTTATTTGACGTAAATGCAAAATTAGACGCGTTTCTATCCGGATGGGATAATTATAATTTAACTGTAAGCCAAAAAGATTATTTGAGAGGTCTCCAGAAACATATTACGGCTACTTTAGATCCAACTACACTGTAGATATTTATTATGAAAATATTGCAATATAATATTCAAAGTTTAAAAAAGCCAGGTAACAAGGAAACTTTAGAATTGGTTCTAGATAAATATAATTTTTCTTTTTGTACTTTGTGTGAAACATGGTTGACGGACAATTCATCTACAAGTTTAGCAAATTATAATTTTGTGTATAAAAATCGTTCTGATGGTTATGGTGGAGTAGGGATTTATGTGAAGAGAAATATCAAATATAAAATTTTGGAATTTGGTTCAGATATTGATGCAGTCGGAATTTCAACCCTTAATATGAGGAGAAATATAAATTTAATATCTATTTATACTCCGCCCAATTTTTCTAGATACCGTTTTAAAAATGAACTTGAAAAAATTTTTGTTCTCTACAACAATACTACAACTACCACTTTTATATGCGGGGATTTTAATGCAAAGTCTACTACTTGGGGATGCCAAGTAACTGACACGAAGGGAACTATCCTGGAGGATATTTCATCGGACTACGGTTTTTCAGCTATAAATAACGGTCTTTCTACATATATATGTAACAATTACTCTTCGGCCATTGATGTTTCCTTTGCAAAAGCAGTGGTCCTATCGAAACTCAATATAATTTCAAGATTTCTGCTTAGTCCAGAGGAACTTGACATTATTGAACTTAAATTAAGAAATCAAGACATAAAAATCGAATCAATCGAAAACATTTATGAAATGCTGGCATTCAGGCCTACTATAATAAATCAAATATTATATTTAACATACTTATACCTGAAATGAAAAATATTTTTTTTACCATTTAATTCCTTTACCTATAAATGAAACGAAAATTGTAAAAATTGAACCATATATAACTTTTAATGAAAATTCCACGCAACATCACAAAACACTTTGCCCCAAGATCGAAGGAACTTATTATTGCGACAAACCAATCAAGCAAGAAGATACTAAAACCTCAATCTGTATTGGAAACCTAATGAACAACAAAGCAGCAAGCTGTCCTCTGAATGACGTGGGAAGAATAGAATCAATAATACAAGCCGAACCAAATTATATCCTTTTTATTAATTCACCAGAACCACTAATAAACTCTACTTGCAGCACCAAAACTCTAATGGTAAAAGGCACTGCTCTTATACATTTCCAACACTGTGATGTCTCAATAAACGGCATAACATATCACGATGATGCTGATACCTTCTGGGACCAAATTCACATTCCGCCACTACCAAGCAGCAATATCTCCGCAATCTCCACAACTGAAGTTCTAAACCTAAAGAAACTAAAAGACTACAACATTCGAACGGACTCCAAGGTCGACAAACTCGAAGTTACAACAACAACAATACATTCAATCACAACTTCTACAACCATAATATGTACCATAATAGTCATCACTATGCTCATCATAGTCATCAAAAGAAAAAACAGCTACAAACATCTCCTACCTGATCTACAGTATATCGCTCCGACCTCAACAACATCATTTTGGCCGTCGCTCTATCTTAAGGGGGGAGGAGTTACGACACCCACTATACCAACAACAACAGCCACCACTGTATTACCACCACCAAAACCACAAAGGGCAAAATGCTGATCAACACCATTTATGTCTTCAACTCCACTTGAATGTTTTCCAATATAAGCATAGTAAACAATTTATTTTATTGCAATTAATTTCTGTTTGTTATTTTAGGTCAACTAAATTTTGTTTATTAAAATTCCTAAGAATTATAGAATGTACTTTTATTATTTGCGAGTATTTCATTTAATTTCTTATTTTAGGTCAACTAAATTTTGTTTATTAAGATTCCTAAGAATTATAGAATGTACTTTTACTATTTGCGAGTATTTCATTATTTCTTTTGTTAAGCTAAGTTATTTTAAGATAAATATCAAAAATAAAGTTCAGTTTGTGTTGAATGTTGAAAAGAACTAGTAGTGTTTTATTTTTTTAAACCCTTGTAGTCCACTAATCATAACTCGGGCTTGGCCGCTTCTTGTAATTTTAATGAACACACTAAATTTGGAATACATCCCACCTTCTGTTGAAAAATTTCAGAATATTTTTGAATTATATCTGATATTGATTTAACTGATGCATTGACAGAATTTTCATTTACCTCTTTATGATCAAGATCAACTTCATTTAAATTAATTTTGAGGTGTCGTATCCACAATCGTTCAAGCAGGGGTGAATGTTTTAATTCAACTAGAAACATTTGTTCTTTTGATTGTTTACCTTTATAACTGACGTTCACTTCTACGACTCCCAGTGGCACGAAAATATCACCAGCAGCGTTGCCGTTTTGGTTACTTTTAACCAAAATTGGTTACTTTTTTTCTCAATGTGTACTTGTGTACTTTTTTTCCATTTTGGTTAATTTTTTCAACACAAAAATAACCAATTGTTTTTTTTTTTGGAACAAGAACTACCCGCTCTGCTTTTTTGACCCTTAAAAATTGTGTGTGGCATTTGTGCATCTAAACCCAACACTTTTTCATCAACTTAAAGATTAATTTTTTAGAAGCTTAAACTTTAACTGATTATCATGTTAACCATATAAGGTATATACTTTGAAATGTTGATGGCCATTATCTGCTACTCTTCATGCTTCATGGGTCTAGCTGAAACACTTTGCTAGATAAACGATAGGGTCAAAGGCTTCTCCGATCCCGTTTAATATGATAATATTCTACCAGGCAAAAAGCATGTATATATAAAAGATCTACCGCAAAATTTAGCTCAAATTTGTACTTTGATACCATAACTCACAGCAAGACTTTAAACGTTTTACTTGTAAGAGCTCTTCATATAAAAATTTACAAAAATAAGTGTAAAGTTTGTATCTTCCACTAATAATTTCGAAAAATTTTTAAGCCTACAAGATAAAAATAAACACAATTTCTTCTTTAGACATATTTTTAAACCAAAGTGCGAATAAAAAAAAACTTTTGATACAAAATAATTTTAGTTACTTTTTTCGCTTTTGGTTACTTTATTTTTACATTTTGGTTACAAAATTTTTTTGGTCGTGGCAACGCTGATCACCTGTATAAGCACGAAAAGTTATTTTCGTCTTTTGCATTTTAATATATAAGTTTAATTTATCAAGCTCGTTTTTTGGAATCAATGTATAGCCGGCTCCCGAATCTACCTCAAATGTTTGTTTTTTTCCTTCAATAAAAATGGTTATGAAAAATTTCTGTAATTCTGAAGATAATATCACGGTTTTGTTGTAGATATCAATTATTTGATGAATACCAAACTCATCGTTTTCATCAAGGTAATCGTCATCAGAAGAGCACGATTCAACAACATTAAAGTACTTGTTTGATTTTTGTTTTAATTTCGATTTTATGCACACTTGTTTCACATGGCCTGTTTTATTACATGCTGAGCATTTTAATTTGTTTTTGTTTATATTGCATTCTTCTGATACCATGTTCACACTGACAGCAATATTCGTGTTTCGCTCTCTTATTCCTGTTTCGCGCCCCAAACATGATTAACCTAGCATTTACACATGCCACTGCCAGTTCGAAAAACTCAATACACTCACGTTTTTTTACTAATACACTCAAATTTTTCGCAATGGCAGCTCCAGTGGCAGCAAAAATTGCATGCGAGTGGAAATTTGGCACTTGCTTGCCACTAAATGACAAAACGATGAACAATGTTACCCTGTTCAAAATTTAATGCAAATTAACTGGATTATTGTCAAATTGTTATTAAAGTTTTAACATGATAAGTTTATTATTATGATTAATTTTTTGAAACGCGCATTAATAAAAGCAAGTTTGTTAATTATAGAGCATTAATAATGTTAAAATAATGCTTATATAAATAAATGTAAAACATTTCCCGAAAAATGTGCCTATATGATTAACTCGGTAACTCTATTTGGTTTTTTGGTACTTTTTTTTTTAATTTGAGAAGTCAACAAATTATCTTAAGTTGACGGTTCAACGACATTTTGAAAATGAACTCGCAGTGGCATGTGTAAACACAAAAGCCAATGGCATGAGATTCGACTCTTTCGAACAATTTTTCTTTGATAATATGTATACAACAGTGGCATGCCACTACTTGCATGTGTAAAGGCAGGGTAAAACGACTTGTTTCCCCATACAAAACTTTGAGAGCGAAACAGGTCGTTTCATTTTGAAACAGGCTGCGAAACAGGAAAAATGTACTATCATCTCCAATTTTGATAACATTTATCGTTAGTTTATCTGAACTAGCTCTCCAAAAAAATCAAATCAAAGAAAAACCAAAACAAAAAATGATGTTTAATAAAATAAAGTGATAATTATAACATAATAATATTAATCAAAGTATTTAATAATATATTTTTAAGTTTTATTTACTTTTTTATCTATTTTAAACAAAATCACATTAACAACACAAAAAAAATGTCAAAATGAAACAAGAATGAATCGTATGAACAGTATGTTTGGCAAACTAGTTTCAGAGAGCGAAACGAGTGGTTTATATCGTCGTATGAACATAGCATGAAAGGCGATTATTTCGGCCGCAGCGAAGACACAAACCTTATAAACCAAGTTTTCGATAACTGACTTTAGCTGGAGAACGAGCAAGGTATATTTACACAAGGTAGACTCATTTGGGAGTGTAGACATGCTGCTCTATAAAAGGAACCATTTTGTCAAAATTGTCTTCATATAAAACAAAAACAATTTAACGCACACATGTACAAATTTTGGCTCATATACACGCAATTTGACGTTGTGGTTCCAACTAGGGGTAAACAGCTGACAAACATATGGGCCAACGAGTTTACCTTGTGTAAATATACCTTGAGAACGAGTATGTTTTTTGTTTGAAGTACCCGATATCTTTTGTGACACTTGTTGTGTGATTTGATGCACCTCACTAATAGATGGATTATTTATTATTTCATTGTTATTAATTTTCGCTGCCTCTAATGCCTTTGCCTTTTCGACGATTTGTATAAAAGAAACATCTGTATTTTGCAATAATTGTTCTCGAATTGCATTATCTCTAATACGCTTATGAACTGAGCACGGGAAAAATATCAGCCGCGGATCTATTGCACGAGCATTCAAAACCACATAGCGCCGCTCTTTTCTGCAAAACAGCCACAAATTCTGAAATGCTTTGGTCTTCATTTTGGATTCATTTGGATAGATTTAGAAATCTATGTTGTTCTACAAAAATATTTTTCTTGGGGCAGAAGTGGTCCAGAAAAAGTTCTACAATTTCATCATATTTGAGATTATTTATGTTCTTAGGTGCAGCCAACGTTGACAATAGCGAATAATTTGATGAGCCTACATATTGTAAAATAAGTTTTCAACACATATCCTTATTAGCGAGCACTCCTTTCAATTGAAAATGTATTTCAAGTCGTTCTTTGTATATATCAAAAGTCTCCAGCTTTGGGTCGAACGGTTCAAAATTTGATATAACGTTAACGCTGGTAACATTTGCTTGATGTGACTGTTGTTCCTGCATGGCTTGAGTCATTTTAGCCAGCGCATCGATCAATTTCTCCATTTCGTTCATGGTGCACTTTAGAAATTTTAATTGAGGGTATACTTTCTTTATTGATACTTTTGCATTAGGTTTATCCTCGTCGCCAATTGTTATGTTCTCAATAATTGATAAATGCGTTTTCTTTGTTACGATTGTAAATAGTATTTTATTAAAAGTATTAACAAAAACAACGGATACATTCCATACCTACATAATTAATTATGATTGTAATAAGATATGGCGGCAAAAGCAGTATGTATGTATATGCAAACAGGTGTAACAACATTTGAAATATATTAGCATTAAAACATAGAAAATAATGATGTCAATCCTTTTGCAATCTATTGCCAATATTACCATACGGATAACACTACTTTGGGACATCACATACATATATTGTTTTATGCTTTTTTAAAATTATTTAAAATTTTTTATTGTTTCAATTTAATTGTTTTTTGCTTATTTATATACAAATTGTAGTTAGTTATTAAGTTGTTAATTAATTAATCTTTTTAAGTTTAACATATTCTCAGTTCCATACTGCAAAATAAGACCCATAGTCTTGTGTATGGAGCAATTCAATTAAATAAATAAAAATAAACCAATTTGACATCAAATTTTTAAAACATTTGATGTCAAAAGTAAATTTTCAAATCATTATCAATTTGAATTTAAATGTTAAAGTCAAACAGTTGAAAACGTTTGAGAATTGTGTTTGATGTCAAATGATAAAGTCATTTCATATCAAAGGTTTGACTTCGTGTTTGTTGGTTGTTTACTTCAACACGTATTCAATAAAAAATTGCTCCATATATTTGTTTTTATATTACCCAACTTATTGACAATAATAAAAGCAATAAAGTATGTACTCAATCATGTATATTGCAAAGTTATGGGTACCTTTAGTTTTTAAATATTAAAAAAGTTGGCAAACCCAAACGTTTCCGTATCCTTTTTATTGTTTTTCTCTATTTATCGTTCTTGATGCTTCTTCTTTACATTTACAAATAAAATATAGGCTGGCAACACCTATGACGCATCCTAACCGGTTTTTGTCGGAAGTTCGAGGTTAAAAGTGCAAAATTTTTTTTGATAATCTTTTTCAGCAATACTAATTAGTTAATTCAAATTAAATGCTAAGAAATGTGTTAATACAAGAAAAAATATGCACTAATTAGTTTATTATGCTGAATTTCAGGAAAGTGGTTTAAAAAACGATCACAACAACGCCAACGTATTTTTTAGTTATAAAATTATTATTTTTTAGCTCACTATTTGTAGGTTTGTTACTAGGGTACCATACAATTTAGGAGCCTTGTCCAAAATCATTGTTCGAGCTAAATCTTCGTAAAGAAAGCCAAAAACTTCTAAAATCCGCTTCTGTTTTTAATATTCTGCACCATTAATCGATCTGAGTTTTACATGGCTCGACTGCAGAGAAACAAGTTAAAAAGGAAAGCATATGGTTAATATTAAAAACCAAAATCTATAACCCGGTATAGTTATATGAAACTAAAGCATTAGCCAATCCGCTTGAAACGTTAAACGTACGAAAAGCAGATAAAATAACTACAAAATATGGCCTAATAAAAGTGGATCACCAAAGATCATATCAATGGGGTAAGTTATAGTCAAATAAAAACACTATGTTTTTGTCAATATAATCTTAAAGAAAATTTTTATTATTTTTTGCTTTGGTAAATCTAATACAAAATTAAATGCATTTTTTCAGATAGAAACATTTAATCGTTAACAAAAAATTAACATATATCTCTATACAATAAATTAAATTTTTTAGTGTAATTTTTCATGTTTAACACTATTTTCCAATATTAAATTCTTGTTCGATTTTATCGGCAACCATTTTAGCAATAGCCAAACTACTAGTGGCTCCAGGTGATGGTGCATTTCGACAATGTAATACAAGTTTAGCTAAAGCATCGGAACCTGTTCCACGATCGAAAACAAAATCATCGACAAGATTGCCGTCGATATCCATGGCTTGAGCTCTAACGCCAGCCGGACCACGACTAACATCTTTTTTGTTTATGTCGGGTATAAATTTTTGTAAGTCCTTCACTTGCAAAGGAATGAAAGCAGATTTGCTCATTTCCTTTAAGCCAAAACCGATATATTTTGAAGCCATTTTAATAAAACCGGGATAACGCAAGGCATCGAAAAGTTCTAGTAAATTAATATCTCCCCATCTAAAATAAAAGCAGAAATAATTAAAATTCAATATAAATTTTTACTTTAAACAATTTTTAAAAGTATTTTAATTATTATCTAATTTTGTCAAAAACAAATTTTTTTGGTTAATATGTATCTAATAGAAAACAATGGTATGAGTGGCAAAGCCAATACGGTGTGCAATACTTGAATGAATTTAAAAGCAGTTTAATTGTATGAACGCAAAAGAGTGTATTTGATGATGTTCATAAAATATTAATTTTTTGCAATCACACAAAGCCGTTCTCTGGTATCTATATGAATAGTAGATAAAAATAATCTCCTTTTTAACAGAAACGACTTTTTGGTGAAAAAATTTTTTTTTTGTTGGTTAAAAAATGATTTTTTGAAGATAATCTTTTTTCTTTATATGTAGTAGAAAAAACTAACTTCTTTTTTTTGAAGTAAAATTGATATTTTTGTGAAAAAGCACAAAATAGGAATTTTGTGTTTACTGAATCTTTCTGTGCTTAAGTTAACTTTCAGTTTCATTAACGTTTCACTTTTTATCAAACGCAACACAAAAATATATATTTTTTTTTTGTAAAAAAAAATATGGAAAATCTTACCTGTAGCCTTCTCTCTTAAAAGCCAATACAGCATTAGGTCCCAACCACACACTACCATCCATACGGGGAGTAAAGTGAACACCCAAGAAGGGGAATCTAGGATCAGGTACTGGATATATGTTACCTTTAACCATGTGGCACTTTTCCTTAGCCAATAAAAGATATTCACCGCGGAAAGGTAAAATCCGAGGAGAACGAGGACAACCAGTTTTCTCAGCCAACAAATCTGATTGCAAGCCACCGCAGGTTAAAACGTTGCGAGTGCGCACCACTTGATGCGGTCTATCACCATGAATGGAAACAGGATAATCAGCAGAGCCAGATTCGGTGAATTTTGTAACCTACAAAAAGCAAAGTGAATGTTATTTAAGTAACACTTTTTTTATTCAAAATATACCTTATAGTCCAAATAAATATTACCACCAGCTTGTTTAAAATCTTGTCCATAGTACTGGGTGACTAAGCCCCAGTCCACAATACCAGTGTGCGGACTCCACAGAGCTTTAACACCCTCACAATAAGGTTCGATCTCTTTGATTTTGCTGCCATCAATCAATTGTAAATCAGGGACATTGTTCTGAATACCTCTTTCGTTAAGATCCATTAAACGTGTTACCTCTACATCATTGGTGGCCACAATTAGCTTGCCACATTTTTTATAGGGAATTTTCTTTTCATCCAAATATTTGTAGGCCAAATTTAAACCCTGTACACAAAGCTTAGCCTTAAGTGTTCCCGGTTTGTAGTAAATACCAGCGTGAATGACACCTGAATTATGCCCACTTTGATGGGTTGCTAATTTTGATTCCTTTTCTAAAATGGCAATTTTTAGCGTGGGATGTCTTAGCAAAATTTCTCTAGCAGAGGCCACTCCCACTATTCCTCCACCCACAACAACTAAATCATAATGCCTATTAATACAAAATTGTTGTACAATCTTTTGTAAAGTTTTTTCTTTAAGTACAAATTTTCACTAACCTGCCCTTTTGATTATGCTGCCATCTCTGCTGTCTAGTTGCAACTGCTAACGGCAATTTCAAATTGAGGGTTTGCCGAACATTCTTAATTAAAAGTGACATTTTGCAGGAAAATCCTAGTTCCTTCTACGCACAATGACCTTGTTCAACTTTGTTAGAGCGTTTTTAACTAATTCTTTAAGGCCCAACCAGAATGTGCATTAACAAACTTAAGCTACTGTCAAAAAGAAAACAAAATGCCTCTCAAATGCATTTAAAATAACAAAAAGAAAATAAAAAAACATTGATTCCGTACGGAATGAGCGATTAGTTTCGCACCTTGCTTAAGCAAATGACATTTTATACAACTTAACATAAAGTTTTCTTAAGTTCAATATGGTTTTACACATATGATTAACATGTATTTGCTCAGTTGCTTAAGTAACATTATTCACATTCTGGTTGGGCCTTTAGTTTTATTCAAAATGATTTTCATTTTTTTTTCAGTGCGTGCTTTACATTGATTTTTGTGTGCAGATTTCGCTCGTGTTAACTATTAACACACAAATAAAACAATTAGTATGATAAGAACTCTACTACGCTAAATACTTCCAAGGCCTATCCAATAGGTCTGCTTACTATTACAACAATACAACAATAAAAAAAAACAACAGGCATTTTGTTTGTGTAAAATTCCTCGCCGTTGTCAAAATCTTACTACTGCATAGGCAAAACAAAAGGAAAAATGTGTTTTGTGTGCATGTATGTGTGGCAAAAAACCAAAAAAGTAAACAAAAATATACACGTATAAGGAAAATGTAAACAACTTTTGATATCGTTGAGGAAAAAACCAAATAAACATCTGGCTTCTTAAGCAGACCTATTGGATAGACCTTGGATGCTTCTTTTACTTTTCATAATTTTGTTTTTTCTCCTTTTCTATTTTTATCACGTTAATTTAATTTCGTCACGAAAAGAGAAAATAATAACGTGAGCCAAGATAGCGTCGACGAAATAGCGTCGATTTTTGGGAATTTAAAAACCGGGAAACCCAAATACCCAAATAATGGGATTTGCAGAATAAGAACAAAAAGTTAGCGTCGAATTTAGGAATTTATTAAGGGGAAGTATAAATATTTAATATCTTAACAAAAATACAAGAAATAGTTAACACAAATTAAAAATACACTATTTGGAACAACATGAGCTATGCGTGCAAAAAATCGCCCGTGCAATTCCCGAGATATCTGGGTTCATCCAAAATGGTCAGTAAAAAGCGTTGCTGATTTATCCCATGGAACACAGGCTTTTGCACGGTATAAACTGTATATATTCTGAAAGCTAATAGTTTTCTGGACAAAAAGAGCGATGCGTGCGAAAAATCGCCCGTGCTGTTCCCGAGATATCTGGGTTCATCCAAAATGGTCAGTAAAAAGCGTTGCTGATTTATCCCATGGAACACAGGCTTTTGCACGGTATAAACTGTATATATTCTGAAAGCTAATAGTTTTCTGGACAAAAAGAGCGATGCGTGCAAAAAATCGCCCGTGCTGTTCCCGAGATGTCTGGGTTCATCCAAAATGGTCAGTAAAAAGCGTTGCGGATTTAGCCCATGGAACACAGGCTTTTGCACGGTATAAACTGTATATATTCTGAAAGCTAATAGTTTTCCGGACAAAAAGAGCGATGCGTGCAAAAAATCGCCGTGTTGTTCCCGAAATATCTGTGTTCATCCAAAATGGTCAGTAAAAAGCGTTGCTGATTTATCCCATGGAACACAGGCTTTTGCACGGTATAAACTGTATATATTCTGAAAGCTAATAGTTTTCCGGACAAAAAGAGCGATGCGTGCAAAAAATCGCCCGTGTTGTTCCCGAGATATCTGGGTTCATCCAAAATGGTCAGTAAAAAGCGTTGTTGATTTATCCCATGGAACACAGGCTTTTGCACGGTATAAACTGTATATATTCTGAAAGCTAATAGTTTTCCGGACAAAAAGAGCGATGCATGCAAAAAATCGCCCGTGTTGTTCCCGAGATATCTGGGTTCATCCAAAATGGTCAGTAAAAAGCGTTGCTGATTTATCCCATGGAACACAGGCTTTTGCACGGTATAAACTGTATATATTCTGAAAGCTAATAGTTTTCCGGACAAAAAGAGCGATGCGTGCAAAAAATCGCCCGTGTTGTTCCCGAGATATCTGGGTTCATCCAAAATGGTCAGTAAAAAGCGTTGTTGATTTATCCCATGGAACACAGGCTTTTGCACGGTATAAACTGTATATATTCTGAAAGCTAATAGTTTTCCGGACAAAAAGAGCGATGCGTGCAAAAAATCGCCCGTGTTGTTCCCGAGATATCTGGGTTCATCCAAAATGGTCAGTAAAAAGCGTTGTTGATTTATCCCATGGATCACAGGCTTTTGCACGGTATAAACTGTATATATTCTGAAAGCTAATAGTTTTCCGGACAAAAAGAGCGATGCGTGCAAAAAATCGCCCGTGTTGTTCCCGAGAAATCTGGGTTCATCCAAAATGGTCAGTAAAAAGCGTTGCTGATTTATCCCATGGAACACAGGCTTTTGCACGGTATAAACTGTATATAATCTGAAAGTTAATAGTTTTCCGGACAAAAAGAGCCATGCGTGCAAAAAATCGCCCGTGCCGTTCCTGAGATATCTGGGTTCATCCAAAATGGTCAGTAAAAAGCGTTGTTGATTTATCCCATGGATCACAGGCTTTTGCACGGTATAAACTGTATATATTCTGAAAGCTAATAGTTTTCCGGACAAAAAGAGCGATGCGTGCAAAAAATCGCCCGTGTTGTTCCTGAGAAATCTGGGTTCATCCAGAATGGTCAGTAAAATGCTTTGCTGATTTATTCCATGGAACACAGGCTTTTGCACGGTATAAACTGTGTATAATCAGCTGTTTATTAAAATCGCCAAGGCAAAAGAACATAATGGATAAAACTACAGATCCTTTTCTAATAAAAATATTAAGAACATGTTACTTATACCTATTCAAATAAAAAGAAAACATATTAAATGAAATTTATTGACATATAATAATTTCTTAAAAATTTGGTCAATCACTTGTTGCAATTTTAACTCGCTTAGATTCTTGCGATGTAGTTTTACAGAACAGAGATTAAGGCACAATTGTAATGCGAGTGTCAGAACATGCCCGAGTACATGTTTTTTGTAAATTTTTAATTTAAGTTTTTATGTACGTATGAAGTACTATGTATATTACTCTATAAATACTTTTGTACGGAATTTAGACGCACTTTTTAGCTTGGTGTTCTAAAGTATGGCAAAACGGGGTATAAGGGCGTTTATTGGGATACCAAATCCTAAGCAATTTACATTTTAAGACAATATATTTTAAAATTGTTACTCAGTTAAACGTATTTTTCCCTGTTTCACTATAAACTCTTAAAAACAAGCTAAAAATTCTTCATCTAAATTCTAATTTATTCACTTAATAATTTTTTTTGATAATTGTCAAAGCACATTTTGAATATAAATGTAAAGTACAATTAAAATTTAATGTATGTTAGTAAATTCTTTTGTTTTTTAATAATAAAACTGGTAAAAAATATTTTTTTGGGTTTTAGTACAATTAGTGCCTAAAAGTACAATTTTTTACTGAATTAAGTACAAATTCGAAAATGTCATTTATCATCCCTGATCTACACGATATACCGTGCTATTTTGTCTACTTTTTGGTAATGAAACGGTTGGTTTAAAAATTCCTATTCATATGCCTTTAATGTTATATTAAAAATTGTTTTCCTTCCACTAATATTTCTTAAATTTTGAGTTAATACCCTCTTTATGATGAAGTGCGATATGTATTTTTAAAATTAACATTACTTTTTAAAAATGAGGCACGACAAATTTTTTTAACTAATTGTTTAAAACTAGAGACATATTAATTTATTTAATTTAATTACATAATCTTGTTTTAATCAAACTTTTTGTATTTTTGTTTAATTAATATTTTTATGTTAATAAGAATGAATTTAAGGAACAAATCTAGTTTAGGGACGCACACCCAAATAGAAAAAAGTACCTTGGGTAATAGAAAATTGAAAAATAAGAAGAAGACATAAAATAAAAAAAATTGTCGCAAACGCTTAGTTTTCGAGTTATGGACGTTTTTTAGGTTTCATAGAAATATGTTATTTTTCCACCACATTTCTAAAGGTATATGGCCAATATTGGTTTCATTTTGAAGGTTTTGACTAGGTTTTTCTGGATATGTAGAATTTTTTTAAACATTTTTAACTCTCATTACAGTTCACATTACAGTTTTTGTGTACTAAGTGTATAAATTTAAATTTTTAATTTTTTTATATTATTCGAATGTGTATTCTAAGTCAAATAATTCTGATAGTGAATAGAAAATATTCCTGAAAAATATTGAAGGAATAAGCCTATTAAGGTATAAAAGCCTTTGAGGATTGTAATTTGACTTAGAATACACATTCGAATAATATAAAAATTTGTATAATAAATGCTACTCAACATGAGAAATAAATTCCCAGATTCTATTTTTTAAATTTTTAATTTAATTTTTTTTTTCAAAAATGTTTTATTTTTATGGAAATATTTAAATAAAACTTAGTACCTATGTACTAAATATATGCAAAACTAATAAAAAAAATTAATAAATTTTTAATTTTTTTGCAACTAATAGCCTATTTCCGATGTGCTAAAGAATTCTCTTCTGCGTAGCCGGCCTTTGGCCGTGCGGAAGGATTTTCTCCTCTATACAGTATTCCACGGATAATTACCTCGCCAGAAATGCCAATATTTTTGGGTAATTATGCGGGGTAAGCATTTAAACGAATACGCTTAAATACCTCGTTGAGGTAATTATAAGAATACGTTTAACTACCTCATTGAGGTAATTAAACGAATACGTTTAAATACCTCAGTGAGGTAATTAAGCGTATTTACTTACAAGATACCTTAACTTTGATGTATGAAAAGAAATTTGACAGGAATTTTTTAACGTAACACCGAAATCTAAAGAGATATAAATAAAAAACAATGGGATTTGCTGTCTTAAATTTTATCTGTAATGCTTTTTGAGATGTTCTGTCATATTCTACCAACAAAAGCGTACTCATACATATGTACAAATTTATGATCAGAGAAACCGTAAATATGCAATTGCATGGTTTTTTTTGTGCGATAAACGGATGCAGAAACAATATATTTATCCGTTTTAAAACCTTTTAAATTTTGGAATCGATTTGTTTGTGAATTATTTGCATATTTTAGCTATTGCTGCATTTTTTGCATGTTCATTAAATAAAAAATGCTTAAAATAATTTGCAAAACAGATGAATTTTCTGTTGCTTAAATTTCGCCATCTGCATTTAATTTTCACTCTACAATTGTAAGCGAAAGCAAGTTTTGTTGAAGATAAATGTTATTTCAAATTATAAAGTTTTATATACTTATATGCAAAAATTAAAGAAACAGGAATTACATAAATTTGTGCTGATACATAGAATTCTGGACACTTCGTTTAGTAAACCAATCGAATCAAAAATACTTTTAAAAGTAATCTTTTCGTGTCCGTCCGTCCATCTGGCTGGTTGTCTGTCCTTGTGCATAAAGTAAGCAGTTTTTAGATAATTTGACAAAGTTTGGTAAATACGTTTTAATTGTCATAAGAACGACTTTGTAAATTGTGAGAATCGGTATGTAATATCACAGAGTCCCTATGCAAACTTCTTTCTTTATGTCCATAAACCATTAAAACATGTTCGTATTAAGATTAAATTTTTCCCGAAAATCTGGTGAGCACAGAATAAAGTTTATTTTAAAACAAATATAAAATTGTGGAATATTTTGCTTCAAATAAGCCATATTTTGTTTTTTGGGCATATTTTTTTTTTTAATTTTTAGTGCATATTTCCAAATTATTAACATGTAAACTTGGTTGCAATTCTTTCTGTGTTGTTGTCAAGTCGTATTGAGGCAATTAAACGAATGAAATTTAGGTGTAATTTTGTTTTGGGAGTTTAATTTTTAAGGCAGTTATCCGAATTTGGTAATTAAGCGTAAGGCAATTAAACGTGGATTTTTGTTTGAAAAATGAAAGAAAAAAACGGGGATTTAAAACTCAAGGTAAATAAGCGTGAAAGGCATTTAAGCGTGGGGTAATTAACCGGGTTATACTGTAGTATAAAATAATCCGGTTTCGCTAACTAAAGCTTCTAAAGCGCAAGGATTTTCTGCTCTATGGTATAACAATGACCGGCTTTGCTAACTAAAGCTTCTTTGTATATCCGGCCTTCGGCCGGGCGCAAGGATATTCTGCTCTATGGTATAACAACGACCGGCTTCGCTAACTAAAGCTTCTTTGTATAGCCGGCCTTCGGCCGGGCGCAAGAAATTTCTCCTCTATGGTATAACAAATACCGGCTTCGCTAACTAATGCTTTTCTGCACCTAAAAGATACGTAAATTAATCTAAAGAAGAAAATAATGTGCGAATACCAAAACAAAATACAAATTTGCAATCGTGAGCAAATTACCTTTCATTTGAGTACCCACACATATCACTAAGTAAACGGGGCAGTTTTTTGGTTCCAGGGAGCCCCACGGACCTCAGTCCCCTTAAATTTTAATTTTGGTTTTTTTCTTTTTTATTCTGAATCGGCCCCTTAAACTGCACTTCAGCCAAATCACATATTTCTATGAAAACTAAAAACGTCCATAACTAGAAAACTAAGCGCTTGCGCCAATTTTTTTATTATATTTTTTCTGCTTATTTTTCAATTTCCTATCACCCTAGGTACTTTTTTTATTTGGGTGTGCGTCGCTAAACTAGATTTTAGCCAAATTTAATCCTATGTTAATAAACAAGCTCGAGGCCACAATTTAATAAATTTAATTTTTTTTTTGACAAATTTCATCTATGAAAATGCTTGGCACCACTGCCTTAATTTCAAAAACATTTCTGTTATCAATTTCATGTGAATGTTGTGTTAAAAAAAAAAATAAACAAATGACATGACAATATCTTTGCAAATAAGTTTTTAATATTGTTTTTTAAACAAACATTAGCCAATTTGACGAATAAATGCCTTCATTTTGTGCAGTTGCTAATTGCAATGATAGATATGGACATTCGGAGAATATATCTTTTCATAAGTGAGTAAACTATGAGATTCCATAATTGCTAGCTGTTTAAATCTTTTTCTATTTTTCTACCCTAAAGATTTCCTTTGAAACGTTTGGGGTTATTAAAACAGTGGGAAGCTTTTATACAAAAACAACGTGGCGCAGACTGGCATGCCTCACGCTGGAGTTCCCTGTGTAGTCGGCATTTTCGAGAAGAAGATTTTCGTTCCTTAAATGAACGCAGAACTCTGAAGAAAACTGCAGTGCCAACGATACTTGAAGACAGTGTGTCGGCTGAACAGACTGAAACACAAAAATTAAAAAGCAAAGAGTTGGAAAATGTAGTCAATACTTGTGAAGATACTAGAGAAAAGGAATTTAAAGAAATTCTAGCAATTAAAGAACGGTTAGAAGATACAGTGGCAGATGCCGCAGCGGTATTGAACACACCAAAATCAAACTGTCGGTTATGCGGCATATCTTCTACACCTTTTGCTAATTTTTTGGAAAATTATGAATTATATGGTTTGCTTCAAAAATGTTTTCCCACCATCAATATCCAACAAGAAGATGCTTTACCTAAAGCTATGTGTTCGTCCTGCCACAAGCATTTAGAAGAATTTGGCTCTTTTGTAGATCAGGTTTGTACAGCTCAAACAGATTTACAAAGAAAATTTCGATCTAGAGCGGTAGAAAAACCAGTAAAAATCAAGCAAGAGCCTTTGGTACGTGTCAAACAGGAAGTAGCGGAAACAGGTTACGAAGAACGTCATGATTTAAATAGTTTTGGAGGTATCAATGAAGACTATGATGGTGCTACTGATGGTGTTCACGAAGAGGGATATGATCAAAAATATGAGTTTTGTGATTTTCCCATAATAAATGATTGTGATATAATGGAGATTATAAACTTGGATGATCCTTTTATTAACATACCAGATGATGATAACACTACAACGGTAAATGAAGAGGATGAAATTTTACAAAAGCCTATACAAGAACCTGTAACAAATTATATGCCTACAGCCCATGAATTGCTGCAGTCGCACTTACTAATGGAGGAACACAATTACGCCTACTTAGATGCTGAGGAATTTAAGGAAGAACGTCAAATTTATAAAACAGAAAAATCTGATAGTGATGAACGCCTAGTCGATTATATAGCAACAGATGGTCAGGAACAGCAACAAGCCTTGCCAACTGTTTTCCACACATCGGAAGCCCGTTTAAATGTAGATCATCAGCATTTTAGTACAAACATATTAGAAAATACGGACACGTCCGCTTCTAAAACAACGAGCTTTGAGAAACGTGCATTAAAGCCCATTGTTACTTCTGTGAGTGCTATACAACAGCCAACTAAATGTTCCTCCAATGGCATAGTAGTACTTAATGAAAGTATTGTAAAGTCTGGTTGTGGTTTTCAATTACATGCCTGCATGGTGTGTCAGTTGAAATTTTTCTCAGTCGAAAGTCTTAAGCAGCATTATACACAGACACATGGTACTCCAATGGTGACAGTGCCTGGTGGCAATATTTCTTTGGAAAAGTTAACACCAAGTACTTGTAAAATGGAAAAGGAGTTTTCAGAAAATGTAACAGAAAATTCTCCTAATATAGTGAACACAAAAACAAATGAAACGCAATTTAATACTGCAATAACTTCTGAGGAAACACGAGAAAAGGAAAATAATTTACAGGAAACAAAAAAAGAAGTTATAGATAATTTTATAGAAAAAACCAGTGAGGAAAATGATAATATTTGCCCTATTAATACAGATATTTACCCTGATATCTTAACAAAGAAACCCAACGAAGAAAACGTTAAAATTTCGGTAAATGAGGATCCACAGAGTGTGTTAAAAGTAAAAAATAAAAAGTTTAATATAAAACTTCCCTCAAAATGTCGTAAATCTCAAAATTTTTCTTTAAACTTAATGGCAAATCAGTATCAACAACTAAGAAAACTCTATCAGAAATTGCAAAAGAAATGTACAAATCTAGAACAAAATGTTGAGCAATTGCAATTGCAGCCCACAACTGCAACAGGTAAGAAATCAAAAAGCAAAATTAAGTCAGTACCCCATGAAAAACTCAGCATGCCAAAAGTTATTGTTAAACCGAAAGCCGCGAAAACTACTGATAATCAATTGCACCAAAAGCAAGTAAATTTTACTTGTGCCGTATGTTCGAAATCATTTTCAAATGGCAACAGCTTGAGGCAACATAAAATTACCCATACCGAAGAAAGAAAACATCATTGTAGTCTGTGCCAACGCACCTTTAAAAGGCGCAATGGTCTATTGCAACATCTAAAGGGGTTTCATCTGCAGGTTAAGCCATTCGCCTGCCCAGTTTGTATGCACAGCTATGCGCTTAAGTGTGATATGTTGCGTTGTAAACATTCAGCACTAAGAAACTTACAAACGCAAAAGTTAAACGCTAATAAAGGTCGTTTAGTATTAAAAAATTTGGAAAAATAAAATAAATTGATTAAATATAAGTGAACACAACGTGGAAGTCTTACTGTTTTTTTTTCAAGATTATGTGAAAGAAAACTTGCAGTGTTTTCAAATCCGCTCATTTTAACTGCTAGATAGACAATATAAGCAGTAAGGCCACAAAAACAACAAGACGGTTGTGTGAATATTAAAATTTTTTATTATTCACACAAAGAGTCTCCATGCTTTTTTTCATATGTTTGTGTATCCATTTTTGTGGGTTTCAGGCCCTTTTGGGAATGGTAATTTGATTTTGATTTCAACCGAAAAATACATTTTTGCTAAAAATTTCCATGTTTTGCGATTTTATACTGAAATCAATTATTTTCAGTATAAAACCGATTTTTTATTAATATTTTGGCTATATAAATTTTATTCTTTATTAAAATAGATAAAATGAATAAAAACAAGTAAGAGTGTTATATTCGGCTATGCCGAATCTTATATACCCTTCACCATGGTGGGGTAGGAACAAAAGTTTATATTTATATGTGACATAAATATATGACAACCTAGTCCCCATCATTTCTAGGGTCTTCGGAAACCCCATTTCAAGCTACACACGGACATACGGATAAACGGATAAACGGATTTGAGCTTCTCTTCTCATAAGGAACTAGAATATATGTACTTTATAGGATCTAGGATCAATATGTTGGAACTTACAAACGGAATGAAGGGTATAAAAAAGTGAACAGTTTAGTTTGTTTCTTGAATTTTAAGCTTTTGCCCATGCAAGTTTTGTGGAAAAGAAAACAAATTTCGGGGAAAATGACAAATGTCTGTTAGTTAATCTAGGCGATTTTTATGTTTTACTTTTGATTCTTGCCGTTACTTCAGAACGCACACAGTAAAAATAACCATTTAGTGCATCTTCAAACCTTAATAAAATATTAGTAAATTTAAGAACCAGAAATCTTTGATTTAAACCATCTGCTGAATACAATTAAGTAACTTTTTGTAAAGGCTTACAACTTCGAATAACGAAATTTCCAATAAATGACAGCTTTCGAACTTCATTCGAAATGTACGAACGTGGGTTTTTTTCAATTCCAATCAGAATTTTTTTTCGCAAAAGGAAATAATCTTAGACATGCACCATTTTATTTTATTGCTAAATGAAATACGCATATCGATTCGAAGTAAGAAAAGCTAAATAGAATTCGATTAATGTACAATATAAATTAAGTTCGGTTTAATCATTTTATTATTTTCGAAAAAAGGCAATTAGAGGAAACTTATTTTTTGTGCTTAAAGTGCAAGTTCTCTGTGGAGCCTAAATTTTGTTATTTATAAATCCGTTTATTATAAAATTCAAACATTCTATTCGAACTTTATGTATTAAAAAATAAAAAAGATATTAAAATTAATTTATCATATCGTTGGTCTCACTTAGAAAGGCCCTAACTCGATTTATTTCGAAATTGAGTTTTTTAATGATACCAAAGCATTTGCCCAAATACACCTCGTCACAAGAATTTAATGCAATACATAGCAAAAAAAATATCAGTTTTACAATCAATTGAAGAAGCCATTCATACAGTTTCTATTACAGTCAAAGCCCGGTATAACGAATACGCAGTTTAACGAATATCCGATATAACGAATGGCCCAATTTTTACATTAACTACCTTGTATAGCGAATGGCGATTTAACGAATGACAAAGCAAAATAAAAAAATCTTAACAGAACCGTTACATTTTTATGTTTGTATTGAAAGAACACGTGTGATGCGTTGCTTTTTTCGTTAAAGTTTTTGTAGTTTGGTTTGGTTCATTGTGAAAACGAGATGTCAAATCGAAAAAGAATTACTTTTGATAAAAAAATTAAAGATTTTAGAAGAGTATAAGAAAGGTGTAAATCTTTCAGTAATATCCAAAAGTATGGAATACCAAAATCTTATTAAAGTTCTATTTCGACACTAAATTATAAATACAATTAATTTTTAATGTTTTTCAAATTGTAGACCACCGTTTTTTTTTATAAAATTTTAAGGTAAAAATTACTGATCGATATAACGAATATCTCGGTATAACAAAAGGTCTGAACATTATATCATTCGTTAAACCGGGCTTTGACTGTATGTTTTTGCCTTCTCCTGTAAAGTTGCAATTATGTGAGTTGGGGCCTTTCTACATGAGACCAACGATATAAAGCATTACAAAATAGAAACTGGGAATTATTTCCTTTCGTAGGTTACTTTATATTATATTCAACATTTTTTTTATTTTTCGAATTTATTCTATGAGTTAAATTTCAGTTATGTATTTTATAAAGCTTTTTTTTGTAATAGTCTGGTAGTGTATAAAAGTCATTCCTAAAAATTTAAGGAATAGAACTATTACAAAAAAAAGCTTTATAAAATACATAACTGAAATTTAACTCATAGAATAAATTCGAAAAATAAAAAAAAATGTTGCATTACAAAATATTTACGAATTTATTTTATTAAACGAAACGTCGGGTTTGATTAAGGTGTTCAATTAATCGGGTTTTATTTTTGTTCGATTAAACGATTAATCAATATTTAGCATTTTTATCTTATCTGATAAAACGAATAACATTTTAAAATTAATCGATTAATCGAATAATTTTAAAACCAGAAATTTTATACTCTACGAGATTTTTTTTTTTGATAATACATATCAGAAAAAATTAGTACTTGAGTAAAAAAACCTTTTTTAAATAAAACTTGTTAATGAAGCTCCAAATTGTTGTTTCACTTTTTCACGGTTATTCCATCCTCTGCTTTGCTTCTGCAAATAATTTCCTCTAGAGAATCGATCGAAGTATCTTGTTTATAATATTTATTCATTGAACTACTTGTAGCCCCCTTTGATTTTGTTGGTGGAGCATCTTCTTCAAGTACTATGTTATAGTCACTGTGTAAGTGGTAAAGTAATGAAGTTGTTGAAGAACATTTAAATTTTTAGACACCTGTTACATTTAGCATTATAAGATTTATCCGTCGTAAAATATTTTTAAGCCAAACTCATTCTCTAGAGAGAAACGCATGAGCTTTTTTGTTAAAAATACGGGCGTGTTCAAGAAATCGAAATGAAGTGAAATGGAAATCGAATGAATTACATATTAAATTGTGTTGAAAAAATGTAACAAAAAAATAAGCTTAATTACTCAATTAATATGACTGTTTTTTTAATTCCAACGGACACATACATTTGGGTTGTTTATTCGACTAAAAACTTTAAAAAAATAATACATTTAACAGAAATACTATATATGTATTATTATAATTCGATTAATCGGTATGAATTATTCGATTAATCCTCTAATCGAAATTAGCAATTTTAAATTATTCGAACAAAAATTGTTCGACTGAACACCGTAGATTTGATTGAGAATGAAAAAAATAAACTATGTAAACTATTTAGAATAATCGAAAAGGCTGAGTAACACTTATAATTGCGAAACGAAAAAAGTTAACAAAATTACGAAACGAGAAAATCAAATTTCAAAAAAGAAAACATGCTATTTCCTCCCAACTAAACCAATAAACTCACTGTCTATTTTACTAAATGCGAAAGAACTTTTTATTCCGCACAACAACATTTAAAATAAAAACAACCCAGCTAGCATAGGCTGTTTGTTTGACGATTATGTTTAATATACAACTCCCAAAAGAATCTTCTGATGATTATCTGAAGAGTAACAAAAACAACCTCTTGCGACTCTCTGTAAGAGTCATATAACAATTACTGAGCTACCTAAATAAGAGCGTTTTTGAAGTTTTTGCCAATACAATTTCAATAAAACAAACCGACCTAAGGATCTGTAAAAAAGGATTTTCCGACAGGACAGTGTTGATTTCGCGGCCTTAAAGTTTGTTTCATATAAATTTTATGAAAATTAGAAGTTTTAACATGAAAAAGACGATTGATGCCCCTTTTTAGGTAGCTCAGTTATACGGCTAAGCATTTCAGGAGCTGTAAAATAATCCCTACATGAGTCTCATACGCATATTGGCATGCTTTTTAAAAGACTCGTTAGATAATCTCTACATAAATCATAAACGATTCCCTTTACGATTAATATAAGCGTCTTTCGCTGCGTTATGTGAATCAGCTCGTGTAAATTTCTTTTTGTTTCAAGTGCTTGTTTCAAGTGTTGTTTCAATACTTTTGCAATGATAATAGTTCTAAAAAAAGTACAATTGTACTGACATTATCATCCCTGAATCTAACAGTAAACAATTTACTCAGTTATGGCTGCTAATCTTATTTTTACTGAAAAATTCGTCGTATTGAGCGAAATTCGTTGTTCGTCCCTGTTGTGTTCCCAGCTTAAGGTTTATCATTGAAAATACATAATAAAATAAATGATTATTTAAAATTGGTTTTTTATAAAAAAAGAAAAGGCGCTTAAATAAAAGTATCAATCAAAATGATTATCAATTAATACTTTTTCTAGTTAAAAAAGTAGACTTTGAGAAAAGATTAGATTTTATTTATTATTGTGAGACTTGAATTCAATTCAAATCTCGTTTTGAACTTAAACTAATTCTCAGGTCGTCAGGTGATTATTGTTTTAGCGTACACGCCATTTTTGAAAAAAATGAGTTAGAATGGATTATATATGACATCAATGTTCTCTTTCATATTCCAAACCCCATTTTTTGATATCTCGTATAGAATCTGAGATATTCAGCATCTACTTTGGTCTACATCTACACTCACAATATTATTACAGTAACGGACTGTAGTTTATTTAAGAAATATTCCGTTCAGTCATTTTTAAATAAATTAACATTTAAAATTCCAAGCAAATTTATTTTTAACTGATTCTAACAGTTATTCAAAAAACTAAGTGCATATTAATACGGATTTTCAGTTCCAGTTAATATTGTCCGTTGATTGAGTTAAATTCTTCTTTATGTTAAAGTAAATAAAAATGCAATTTAAAGCAACGAAAAGTTCATTTAATTTTTACTGTCAAAAATTCAACCGCGAATTCCGTAAAAACAAATCAATATTCAGTTATCTTATATAAATTAATTGTCAAAAAATTAACTACATATTCCGTAAAAAAAAAATAAATATGCAGTTATTTTATAAAATTTTACTGTCAAAAATTCAACACCATATTCAGTAAAAACAATTAAATATTCAGTTATTTTATATAATTTTACTACCAAAAATTAATTTTTACTTATCTATAAAAAATGAATTGCTTGTTTTGTGTAAGCAATTCCCATTTTCTATTTGTTAAAATAATTTAGTTAAATACATTAAATTTTAAAAGTAAAATAATTGCGAAGCCATATCGGTCATGCTGCTGGTGTCTTATAATTGAGAGTTCTTCTGTAAACAACGTGGTCAGTACAACAAAAGTAAAACAAACGTGTGTAACTGGGTAAGTAAATAAAAATATTCTCCCTCTCTCGCTTATAAGAAAAACAAGCGGACAGGTGTCTGTCTGGTATTTTTTAGAAATTCGGCTCTTTTGTGGAGTAAACGAAAATTTAATAAAATAACTGAATATTTAATTGTTTTTACTGAATATGGGGTCAATTTTTTGACAGTAAAATTTTAATAAATAACTGAATATTCAATCGTTTTTACTGAATATGGTGTTGAATTTTTGACAGTAAAATTTTACAAAATAACTGAATATTTATTTGATTTTACGGAATATGGTGTTGAATTTTTGACAGTAAAAATTAAATGAACTTTTTGTTAAAAATAAATGAAAAATAGGTAGACCGGTTTTTAATTGAACTTTCATTTATTTTATATTACAATTTCAGTTAATTTTACGTACAGAATATTGTGAGTGTACATTTTTTTAGGTTCATTGAACATTATATTGCTACATATGACAATTTTTGCATATGGAGCAAATTTTGCATACAAACATAACAAAATTATACTTTACTATTGCTTTGCGCCATTCGTATAATGAACAACGTAGGTCAAAATAAACCGTCACAATAGTTAAAATTTATTGGACACAATGTGAAACTTGAGATGAATATGGAGCCCACAACAAAACTAATTGTTGAATATTGATTTGCGCTAGCTAATACAAGAGCTAACACAAAAGAGACGTCGCTTTGTCGACGTCTCTTTTGGTTTGGTGGCGAGCGGTGTAGAGAAGAAAGAGGGGTTAACAAAACGACTCGTTTTGTGTTTTTCATGTTGTTTTTTATATTTCTCTTTTAACTTTTTCTTTTTACGTTTTATTCTTTTTCTTACTTTGAAGTGTGTGGTTGAAAATACAGTGATACCTCGATTATCGATATTTTATGTAAATATATAATGTATTATTTTGTTAACATGAGGAAAAAAGTAATTTTGACAGAACATGCTTCCAGAACGTTGGGAAATTCCTTTTCTTCGTTTATTAAAATTTGTTTTGATTGTTCAAAAGTAAACGAAAAAAAGATAATTTGTTTAAAATTTCGGATAACAGAAGTAAAGCCGGATAACAGAGGTAAAGCCGGATAATAGAGGTAATTTAAACCAATGAAAATTTTAATTGAAGCTGCCGGTTAATCAAGGCCATACTGTAAATAAAAAAAAGACATGCAACCAAAAATCATCGTATGAACGCAAAGAGATTTTGGAAGTAGCTTTAAAAGGGAATCAAGATAAAACGACGTCGTAAAAGCCCGCATGTGAATTGAGTGTTCAGCAGTACCTATATATTTATTTATTTCAACAAGTAATATAACAAGCCTAATTAGGCCAATAACTTTACATCACAAAGAAAAAAAATCCTGAATAATATTAAACTAAACTATTAAGCTATTGATATTCGACGCATAATTCACTTATTTTAATGGAGTTCAAGCAGCATTTTGTCCATGCAAAATCATCTTTAAAGGTCACACGGCTTCAATTCGCCTGGTACCCAAGTTTCCTGCTTTTGGATGAATCTTGAATTTTAAAAATTAATTCAACTATTTTCAAATTGAAGAAGTAAGATGAAATATTCGATCGATTTTGCTGATTTTTTAATAATAAATCGTTTTGACATTATTCTGCAAATCCCATTATTTGGGTATTTTGGTTTTCCGGTTTTTAAATTCCCAAAAATCACGCTATCTTGGCTCACGTCATTCGAACTCACGAAAAATGCGACAACATAGTTGCCAGGTAAAATCTGTTGAAAATCGTCCAATTTTGCGGAAAAAATCGTCAAAACACTAACTGCCTATTTCAGATGTGCGAAATAATTCTTTCTTTCGTATAACTGCATTTAAAACCAAAACATTTGAACATTTTTGGCTATTTCAGTTTGTTTTAATTAAATTTTTTTGTCTCACAAAATCTCCAATAGTAAGAGAATTATTCTCGCTCCTTCTAACCATGCATGCAAGTTTTAACCTCTTTTACAGCCCAACCTAAATAAGAGCGGCAGCGTTTTCTAGATATAAAAAAATCAGATTTCTAAAAACCCAAAATAGGAAAACATATGAAATATTGGAAGTATAATCTCAAAGCTTGCAAAAAGATGACTTTGCTTGTTGTGTATTTTTCAGGATGTCAGCCATCCTAAAAGTCTGCAAAATTATGAGAATCTCGAATTAAGGACGTGACTCGATTAAGATCTATAAACACTGCGGTAACGCAATCAAAAATTGTTCAAAAGTTTTAGCATTCATAAAAAAAATACGAAAATTGGCTGCCAAATGAACGGAGAGATATCCAACCCCGATTTTACAAAATAAGTGCTTTAAAAAATAAATATATATATCAAAGCGTTTACAGGAACAATAAGCAAAATGAACGGAACGCCAAATATGTAAAATAATACTAAAGCTTCGTACAGACGGTGGTCAGATCGTACAATGTTGTCATTAAAATTGCATAAAAATGTCTTGCAACTGTGTGAACATTGTAGCTCATTTTCATTTGGCAGATGTGTAAAATTAAGGCATCTGACAATGACACCATTGTACTTTACGAAGCTTGAAATAGTCAAAGTTACATCTGGCGAACGTGTGGGACAACGTTATTATGCATATATAGAAATAACTCACGTGGACATTTTCATTTTAGACAACTTCTATTAATATTTGTTATACCAGAGCAAATAAGCAAATGTAAAAAGGTCTAACTCCGAATGTATTAGTTTAGTTTCTTACCTTTTAAAGCCTAGACAACTACCTCATCCCTTTTTTGAGGGGAAAAAACATTATTAACGCAATTGAAACACATGTGAAAACTGGGAACAGGGGAACCTGTTGCATTCAATGCTTCACATTTTAGACATTTCTCTAAAGCTTTTACTAAAGCGAATTGCTTAAATAGCTTTTTGTCGGAGTTAAACACAACGTTTGCAGCTGGTGAATAAAAACAAATTGACACACAAAGCGACCAGTGCAGACCAGACCTAACCTAGAACAAGAAGAAAAAGAACAAGCATATTTAAAAAAAAAAAGAAAAAACAAAATAATAAGGAAGAAGCAGATTCAAATATATCGTTTAGTAGTGCCAACAGGACCAAATCTACTACAACAGTAACACACATTTTTCAGTTGCTTACAAGAGTCACAAAACAACGGTACACAAAATGGTACTCGACGGCTGAAAAAATTTTCGTACGACGAGTTTTTCAAATTTCAAATTGTTATTGTTATTATTTTTTTTATTGCTGTTGTTGTTCGGTAGTGGCTTTGTCTTTCTTTGTCGGGCAACTAAACAACACGAATTGAAATATTATTTTAAACGGATATTAAAGAAAAAAACAACAATAACAACATAAAAAAAACAAATAAAATTGTATTTAAAAAAAAAGGATTAAGTGTTAAGTGAAAATTAATAAATAAAAAAAGAAAGCAACAAAAAGAATACAAATCTTAATAATAAAAATTTATAATAAATATCTGAGAGCTTGCGTGCGTGAGTCCGAAAATAACAAAGTAACTTCCGGCCAACATAAATAACACAGATTTATGCCAAGTTCTTCGAAAAAAAAAATTGCAACAAAAAGGCTAAAAACCAATTTTAAGACCCAAAAGTTAATGTTTTTTGATTTAATTAAAAAAAAAAAAATTTTTAAATTTTCCATTTTAAAATCGCAGTATTGCAAACTAATAACCGAAACCAAAAAAGAGTATGTCTAATAACCAGAAACCGATGTCAGTTTAAAACATATGTATGGGCGTGTGTTTAATATAACATGCACAAATGATATTTGGATTCGTACACATGTCTGCATACACACAAACGTGCCTACATTAAACTCGCATGTAAAAGCCAATGAAAATTTTTATTGAATGTGTTAGTGTTTGTTTAAAAGGATTTCATGTAAGTCTGTGTATATGTATGTACATGTGTTTGTGTTAGAAGCATTAACACTTAATGTTTATTATCGCTGTCAAGTGTCAAAAACCATCTCCCGTTCGTTAAATGCGGTCACATGGCAATTTGGTTACAATTACAAAAACAACAGCAACACCAACAACATCGACTTTAACTTCCAATTTCCATTGTAATAACTGTAATAACAATAAAAAGAAAAACACCGAACACGAATGTGCAATATAAAGAAGCATAAATGGACTGTTACATTTCCTTTTATAATTGTTGTATGTGTTATTCAGGTGTTAACTGTGCGAAAGACATTTTTCCCAATACACACATTTTTAAAAATATGTAAAGTGTATCAACGAAAATGTTTAAAAAAATTGCTTTGGGAAACTGAACCTTTTCTATCAAAAAGTAATCTATTTAATTAAAAAAATAAGAGGTTATTAAAAGCTACTTATTGTCTAAAACAGAGTTCGAAAATAAACTTAATATAATGTACTTTAGTGTTCTGTACGGTGAATATGTATATGGAAAACACAAACGCTAATAGTGTTTGTGTTGGAAATAGTTTAAAAAAAAGTTTATTTGCTTGTGAACTTTGTACACAAACATAATACTGTATTTATCCAACTCCTTATTAAGATGACAACATTTCATTGCGTTCTGATGTTCGTAAAAAACCACATACGTCGTTGTGTTCGGCTCAGCACATTAATGTTTGTTCGTTTCAGTTGTGCTCAGCGCCCTTTGGGCTGGTAAAGACAACAAAATTTTTTTTACAAAACCAGTACACATACATAACGAAAAAAGAAAATAAAAAGCCAAAAAAAAAACTTTTCTAAAAACTAAACATGTACACAATTTAAATACACACACAGGTTACTCGTGCTGTGTTCATGCAAATTGCCAAGCAACAACAGCAATACTACTGAGAAGCGTTGCTAAAATGTTTTGTCTCCTCATTCCTTCCTTCACCACTGCAATTGTACTGTTTTATAACGAAAAATAGAACACTAGATAATGTTTGTTAATTTCGTGAAAATAGCTATGAACGACATTAAGGGTTGTTGTACTAATA
Source organism: Pollenia griseotomentosa (assembly GCA_963931875.1). Lineage (NCBI taxonomy): Eukaryota > Metazoa > Arthropoda > Insecta > Diptera > Polleniidae > Pollenia > Pollenia griseotomentosa. The sequence continues at coordinate 17,173,951 of OZ007561.1, forward strand.
CACAAACACTAAAAAAATGTATATCGGTTTGTGTACCGTACGCAAAATAATGTTCGGCTTATTTTTGAACACTGATCTAAAATAGCACTTTTTATGCAAAAATGACTTTTTGTGTAAAAAGTGTCTTTTTGTGCAAAGAGTGACTTTTATCGGCCAAATGATCGCCACTGCTTCGGTGGCATATCTCTATCCAATGGTCCATGTTTTCAATGACTCTGAGACATAATTAAGGTACAATGTCGTTAATGTGCCGAATTATCACATCCTTTAGGTCTTGAATTGTTCTTGGCGAACCCCTTCAGGGCAACTGCTTGGCTGACCCCATTTTTGAAGAAGTACGGCCCGATGACGACCGTCAGTCCATTAACCGCACGAAACAGTCACCCTTAGTGGAAGAATCGGCTTTTCAACAATCACTCGTGGATTCTCATTTGCCGAAATGCGCCAATTCTGCTTGTTAACGTATCCACTGAGGCGAAATTGTGCCTTGTCGCTTAAAAGGCTTCAACAATCTTAACGCGCTGCTCAATTGTGTACCTCTCCATGGTTGATTTTGCTAAACACTGAAACAAAGAAATGTCAAACTATGTTGGGCAAAACACTTGACGTTAAGGTGTGGACCACCCTTTAAAAAGTGCTTTTTATAACCTCTACAGCCAGTTGTGAAGAGGGTATACCAAGTTTGCCATTCGGTGTAAAACTTTTTTAATATTCATTCCATATATATATATTCCGGGTCCTTGAGTAATTCCAAGTCGATTTAGCCATGTCCTTCTGAACATAATTGCTGTCAAACTGTTTCTAGATATTCTAAACAGTTTGGGATTGAGATCCAGCCAAATCGGTTCAGTAGGATACAAGTTATGAATCCAAATGTGGAACCACCACACTGTCAACTTTATATGAGTAGAATATTATTTAGTTTTATATAGTAAAAAATCACACTGTCAAGTTTCGTGAAGATCAGTCCATAATTTACCATCGGCCCCACATAAAGTCCCTGAAAACTCTTTAGTATGCGTAAAACCGTAACTGTCGCTGTTTTATATGACCAAAAACAAACTGTCATCTCTTCTGAAGAACGGTTTATAATTTACCAAAGAACCCGTATAAAGACAACTCTCGAAAAACACTTTAGTAAAACCATAACGAATAACGGAGTTTTATATGGCTAGATATCACACAGTCAAAGATTCATAATTAACTATAGGTCCCTTATAAATCCCTGTCCTGAAGTATTCTAAATGTCGGTGAAGGGTATCAAAGATTCGGCACAGCCGAATAAAGCACTCTAACTTGTTTCTTAAAATTTTTTTTTTGTTAATAATATATAAAAATGTCTTAATTTCCTTTATTAAGTTAAATATTAGACTATATGTTAGTTGCTAAAATTATTTCGTGGACATACTTTATAAATATTCTTATGTAAACAGATTTTGTATGTTTGTCAGAGTATCTTTGGGCAGGGATTATTTCTGTTGATTTTAAACATAAGAGGTATTATTTTGTGTTATTTAAAACGAATTTTAGAAAATTAATTGACTTAAACATAAAAATTTTATTGGGGAACAATAGAAGAAAACAACTGGAAAGTCAGTAAAATTTTTTTTACAATATTGTAATATTTTTGTTACACTAAAATTTTTAAATAAAAGTATACAAAGTATACTAAAAACTTTTTAACGTCACTGTAAAAAGATAAAATCAACTTTTTTCATTTAAATTAACCAATCGATTATAAATAATTAATATTCAAGTCTACTAACTAAATAAATATTTATTAAAACGTAATTACATACGACTATGGATTTGCATATTCTAAAATCAATTAAATATAAAATCTAAAAATGTTAAATAAAATAAAATTATAATTTCTCTAAACAGCTTCGAAATGATTTAATTAAATTTATTATCAAAACCCCAAGAAGATTATGTGAGAGAATAATGAAACCAAGTAAAGCAGATTAACTTTAACTAAAACAGCAACAATAATAATAAAAATATAATAAACACAAAAATACATAAATAAATTTATTAATACTTTAAAAAGAAAATAACATAAAACATCATGTTGTTGCAAACAATTAAACGTCTTCGAATTATTTCATGGCTGCTGTTGACACTTCATTTAACTTTGCTCTATTCAACAATTATCTCAACAGTTTTAACAATAACACCAACATTTGTAGCAGCAACTACAGACTTAGCAACAGCTGCAGTTACAGTAACGACATCGACAGCAGCCGTCTTAACACCAATAACAACAACAAAAGCATCAGCAACAACAACAGCTAATTTTAGCAAACGCTTACATTTACAATTACAACACCATCAATATCAGCAACAACAATATCCTGCTTCATATCAAAATTATCCCTTTTTCCCACACATTGCAACTGAGCTAATGGATCCGCTAGAGACTTCAAATCAACCGGGTGAGTTGTAAATTATTTGCATAAAACGCCTCTGATTTTGTTAAATTTTAAATTAAGTTTTTGTTTTTAAAATTTTCTCTAAAGGAATAAATTTACCCCCTTCCATTTTTTATAATTAAGTGTCTGTTAAAAAGGTGGACCATTTACAAGCAACTTTTTTGTTCTTACGGAAACTTAAAAAGTTAAAAAAAAAAAAATTTAAGATTGTAAATACTTTTCTAAAAAAAAAAATATAAAAAAGCAAAAGTTTCTCCTTAGAACGCTTTTATTATTAAATACTTTTGCTAAGAAATCTTTTATTAGTAAAAGCTTTTCCTTAAAAAACATTTATTAGTTAAGCTTTTCCTTAGAAAACTTTTATTAGCAAAAGCTTTTGCTTAGATGAATTACTATTAAAGGTCCTTTTAGAAAAAATATTTTTTTTGAATTCAAGCATCTTTCAGAAAGCTTTAAAAGCTAGAATCAAAATACGTTCTTGTTTTAAATATTAAAAAAGTTTTTCTAAGAAAACTTTAAATAATTATAGCTTTTATTAAGGAAAATAAACGAAGATTTTCTCTCAACTATTTGAGTTAGCAAAAGTTTTTTAAGCTTTTGAAGGTCAGTTTTCAAAGAAAAAAGCTTTTTCTAAAATTTTTTTTTAAACTAGATTAAGCTTTTTTGAGAACTACAATTTAGCCTAAAACTTGAATTATTAAAATCCAAAAAATAAGCCTTTCTTAAAAAGCTTTTAAAAGAAAATGCTTTTCTTAAAAAAAAAAAAAAAAAATAAAGCCAGTTAATGTTTTTCTTTGGTAGTTTTAACTTTTCTTTACAAAAATTAGAATATTGAAAGCTCTTTTTTAAGAAACATGAGATTTTCAAAACATAAAACTTAAACTCAGTTTTAAATAAGGTAACTTAGGAAGATTTGTTTTTAAAACCCTGAACTTATTTATAAAAAACTTATAAAACTTGAATTAAAAAATAGAAAACTAAAAGATCTTACAAAAATTTGAAAAGTAAAAGCTTTTAATTAATTTAATCAATGTTATTTACGAAAGCTTTTCTTTAAAAAAGAAAACCGTTGAAAGATTTTTTCAAATTAATTTTGGGGCACCATAAACATACCAAAATAACTAATCAAGCGCTATGGTAGTATTAGTGAAAATGTGATTTTATGTGTGACACCGACAACGCTTGATGGAAAATCCAACCAACTTAGGTTTGAAGGTGAATTCACGTACACTAGTAAATTCACTTTGATTTCAAGCATTTTGATAGTGAATGGTGCCCTAAGATAGTATGCGTTTATCTTTTAAAAAAATTAAGCTTAAATGCTTTAGCTAGATAAAACTTTTCTAAGACTACAGATTAGCTTTAAAACTTAAGCCAGAAAAAGCTTTTATTTGTAAAGCTTGAGAATTTAAGACAAAGAAATTAAGACTGCGTAATATTTTTTTTATCAATAAATTTTTCTTTAATAAATTGGGCTTTGCTTTTTAAAGAAAATTCCAGGTTAGCACACTTTTTTTTTCCAAAAATTTTTTTTTTACCTTGTTAATTGAAAACTACTGATGACTAGTGAAAGATTTCTGTTCAAAAGTTTATTTACAATTTTTAATAGGCAATTTAAGTACTAAGAGCTTTTTTTTTTATCAAAAGTTAAATATAACTTTTTTTAAAAAAGTTTAACTTGCTAGATTTTGTTATTAATATTACTGTTTAAGACTGGGTCTTAAATAAAACACGGTTCACTTTTAGTTTTTAATAATTTAACAATTTAAATTTATTTAATTTAATTTCAATGTTTTAATTTGTCTAGTTTTACAGTTTGTTTCTTTTTGTTTGTTATTGGTTTGTTTATTTATTTTACATACGTTTTTGTTTTTATATTTTTAGTTCACAATTTATGTTTTGTTTTTGTATTTTTACTGCTTGTTGTTCACTGTTTAATGTTTATTAATCGACTGACTTTAAAATGTTTTTTAATACACAAAAAGGGTCACAAAATATAAAAGAAGTTTTGTACTAAATATAACGGGATATACTGAGTGCAAATTTAACAACAATTTAACATAATCATGTATACAAATGAATATGAATATAAAGAATAAAGAAAATAAATATTACAAGTTGTTAGCAGGCAGGGTCGTCGTTGTTGGTAGGGGTCATCTCTAAACATTCCGCCCCCCATGATATGGTGAAATATTCAACTGGGCTCAAGTTCTTCAAGGGGTCCGGAAAATAAATAGCCACATTATAGCACCTTGGTTTTGGTTTTCATCACATAGAATGCTGGAGTAAAGATGTTGTTACCAGGGGTGAACTGTGTGCCATAGTTTTAGACGTGGTGTTGTTGAAAAATAGTAAACTGAGATGAGACCATACGACCAATGCCACAAAAGATATTTGTGTTTTTCTTGCGTGACTTTTACTGGAATTATACAAAATAATTTTTAAGAAATGTGTATTTAATTATTAAATAATAGTACGAGTTTCGTTATGGGTCTCGTTATATTTCCATTTGTAGTTCGAATATCAACTACTCTGATATTTTTGTCGGGTCCGAGGTAGGTTTTGGTAATTCGACCTAATTTCCATTCATTAGGTGGCAGATTACTGTCTTTGATGACAACTAAATCGTCAACTTTGAGATTTTGGTGTTGATATTTCCATTTATATCGACGATGCAGCTCACTTAAATATTCTGATTTCCATCTTTCGCAGAAAGTATGGTAAATAATTTTTAGACGTCTCCATCGGTTGGCGATGGTCAAGTTTTCGTTGCTCGAATTTTTATCTGGTGGGGTCATGAATGAAGTACCAATAAGAAAGTGTGCAGGAGTTAGCGGTGATAGATCAGTTGGGTCGTCACTAGCAGGACTTAAGGGTCTGGAGTTTAGACAGGATTCAATTCGGATCAAAATTGTAGAAAACTCTTCAAATGTAAACTTCATGTTTGGAGTCATTTTACGTAAATGGGTCTTGAAGGATTTAACACCGGCTTCCCATAGTCCTCCCATGTGTGGAGTGCCAGGGGGTATAAATTTCCATTCCACGTTCTGATGACTGTAGTGATGAATTATTTGTTGTTGAAGATTTTTTACAAATTCCAGTCGATCCTTTCTTATAAGTTCTGCAGCTCCAACGAAATTTGTTCCATTGTCGGAATAAATTTTAGATGGACATCCCCGTCTTCCAATAAATCTGGCAAAAGCAGCTAGAAAAGCCTGAGTTGAGAGGTCACTTACTGCTTCCAAGTGTATTGCTTTGGTGGCAAAGCAGACAAAAATGCACACATAGCCTTTTGTAATGAGGCATGCTCGACCTGTGAAATTTCTTATGTTGAAGGGTCCAGCATAGTCTACGCCAGTGATTGTAAAGGGTCTGGAGAGTGTCGTGCGTTCTGGAGGTAATGACGCCATAATTTGTTCTTGAGTCCGTTTTTTGTGTAAAATGCAAGTTTTGCAGTTACGAATAACGATTTTTACTAGAGTTTTTAAATTACAAATCCAAAATTCTTTTCTTATACTTCGAATCATAAGTTGGTTTCCACCATGTAAAGTTATTTTGTGAGTGAATTCTGCGATGAGTCTCGATAGTTGACAATTATATGGCAGTATAATTGGAAAGCGTTCATTATAGTTTAAAGATGGTGAAAAAGTTAGTCTACCATTTGCTCGCATAATTCCTTTGAGGTCTAAGAAAGGATTTAGGGTTAGAAGACTACTTTTAGGTGAAAGTTTTTCCTTAAGTTGTAACTTTTTGTATTCCTCTGAATACTGCATCTTTTGGGTCAGTATGATTAGTCGTTCTTTAACGTCTTGAACTTCAGTGAATGTGATTTCTGTTGAGGAAAAATTAAAGTCACTCTTGTTTTGACCAGAGTTTTTTCTCGATCGTAAGATGTAAGCTATAACTCGATATGCACGTGACAATGATGAGAAACGATTCAATGTGTCTTCATATGTCGTATTTGTAAATACTTTTATGGGGTTTTCTTCTAACGTTGTGTCATTAGAAGATTTTGGCATAGGCCATTGATGTTTTGGTAATTTTAGCCACGTGGGTCCATACCACCACAAATTATTATTTTTCAAGTCTTCCGGTGAACATCCTCTGCTAGCGACATCAGCTGGGTTTTCTTTAGAGTCCACATGTTGCCAGTTTTGAGTTCCGACTTTTTGTAAAATCTCAGATACGCGGTTTCCTACAAATGTGTTCCAGCAATTTGGAGGCCTTTTAAGCCACGACAACACTATTGTTGAGTCTGTCTTGTTTGATGTTGGACAAGAGGCGTAAAAAACTACTCTTAGTTTTGTGGTGAGCCTGTCTGGTTTTATTACTGCATGGTGCGCCAGGTAATAATTTGGAGTTTTTTCGATTTCTTGGGAAGAGAGTTTTCTCATGTGTCCCAACTCAAGGTATTCTAGAATGGTTTGGTCATATTGCGTCTTTATGTCGGGTCTGGTGCAGAGCATTTTCTCCATACGTAGGAACAGAGCCATCGCAATATTTCTAGAAGTACCTATCTCGTTTTCAATTTTTAAGGGTAGGGTAACTATATACCTCCCTGTTGAGTTTCTGGTTGTGGTTTTGCTGTAGTGATTTTCGCAATAGATATCTTCGTTAGACCGCAAAATTGATTTTGGGGTATCCTCCACCTCCCAAAAGCGTGTGAGGATTTCGTCTGTTGATACCGTATTGCATAGTGATACTGAAGATGTGGATTGAATCGTTTGTTTAATTGGTCCCCCCACAATCCAGCCAAATACTGTTTTTTGTGCCAAAAGGGATCCAATAGATTTCATGGGAGTGTCTAAGCAATAAATGGATGGGCCTAAATCGAGACCGATTAGTAAGTCTATTGGACGACTTGTTGTGAAGTAAGGGTCTGCTAATTGTAGGTTGGCAGTTTTGCTTAGATGCTTCGAGTCTAAAATTTGCGGTGGTAAATTAGGAGGAAGGGTCTTGAGGACTGGTGCCCAAACTTCCAATTTAAAACTAGGGTCCACTCGGGAACAAAGATTAAACAAGCAAGCTTTTGTTGAAATTTCTGATACGTTTTGATTCAATCCAGAAACGTGAACTAGGTTTGGTTTAGTTGGTAGTTTGAGTCGATTTTTTAACTTTTCTGAAATAAAGGTTGACTGCGATCCAGGGTCGATGATAGCTCTTGCCTCGAATCTTTGACCTTTTGATTCAATGTGAACAACGGCAGTAAACAGCAGGGTTTCCCTATCAGACCTATTCTGAAGGGATGGTTGTGATTTTTGTAGAGTCAAGGAAGTAAGGTTAGGAATGCCTGTTCTGGAAGTGGACTGTATGTTCATTGATTGTGCTGCAGCACTTGTGCTGGGTTGCTGCTCAGCGTTATTTTGTGGCAAACCTGTAGGCTGAGTTATCGTTGCCTTATGTAACAAAGTGTTGTGTTTTTGCTTGCAAATTCTACAACTGAATTTACTTTGACAATCTGTCACACTGTGCTCGATTGAAAGGCAGTTATAACATGAGTTCGTTACTCTGACTAAATGAATCCTATCGCTTACATTTTTTGCCAGAAATGTGGGACACAATCGTAGTGGATGAGACTCTTTACAGTTCTGGCAGGTATAGAATGAGTCATTACGATTGCCTCTAGCAGATTTTGTGGTATTTTTTACTTGTGACCTGTTTTCAATAAATGAGGTATTGGTTTGAAGAGCGTGTACATTTTTTCCTTTAGATTGTTTGTGGTTAGGGTCCTGCTTGAAATGGGTCGATTTCGCCACTGCTGTTTTGATATTTCCGACAGATTCTAATGTTTTGAATTTATGAGTCAAAAAATTATCAAATTCTGTCCAAGTAGGCACTGATGCGCAATCGTTCAATGTGTTTTCAAATTCTTCTAAAAAGTTTCTAGGAAGCTTGGTTGAACATAAATAGGTCAAAATCGGGTCCCAACCTTGGGTACTAATGTTTAACTTCTCTAGAGTTTGAATACAAACATTAACGGTACGCTGTAGTTTTTTGATAGAAGCTCCAGAATCGTTTGTAACTTGTGGGAGATCAAATAGAACTTTAAGTTGTTCATTAACCTGCATTCTTAAATTTTCATAGCGATCCGTAAGATTTTTCCAGGCTATGTCGAATCCATCATTTGTTAAAGGGACATGAGTAATAATTTCTCGGGCTTCACCTCCTGTTTTTTGAGTCAAATGAAAGAGTTTTTCGACCTTACTTAACTTGGGGCTTTTTATATAAAGGGCTGTAAATAAATCCCGGAATGTGGGCCAAGTACTATAATCCCCATAAAACGTGTCTATATCGCAGGGTGGTAACCTTATGCCAGGATTGGTATCAAGGGTTTGATTAGGGCTTTGGTCTTGAGAAAGTCTTTCCACTGCTTGAGATGGCTCCTTGAGCGCTTCTATTTCTGCATAAATTGACCCCATGCACCTCTTATAAACCTGCAAAGATGAGGAGTATTTCCTTCTAATATCATCCTTATTTACTGGCTTCTGATCCGTATCTATTAGACTATCATCATCCATACATGACTCGTATGACCTTCTAACTTTTTCCCATAAAGTATTTAACTCAACTCGTAAAACTTCTAAGGCATGGACATTATCTTCTGCTTGTGTTTCTGCGTGTAAAGCATCAAAATGCAAAAGGTCTTTCACGCGATTGATAAATTGGATGAGAGACATTATGTACACGTGTTACGTAAATTTGAAATATAATGGGTCAAAAAAATATGAGAGTCTAAGTAAAAAGTCCAGCTAGTGATAAAAGGATTTGAAGTACTTTGCTTGCAACACAAATTTTATTTTTAGAAAAAAAAAACTGTTTCCCCCGATATTTGAATAATTTATAGTGTGATGGCAACTTTGTTTAAAATGAAGTGCGCAGAAAAAAAAATAAACGTTCAGGGTCATACGCTAATAATGTTAAAGTGTAGCTAAATTTCGTTAACTTCGATGGTAAAATTTTAATTTTTCCTTTTTGTTTTATTTTCCTCTGCACTATCTTATTGGTACTTACTTGATGATTCTGCCTTACGTGCGTATTGTTGTTGTAACTAACAGCTTCTTTGCTTAACTGCTTGCGTCTGCGCCGACAGAGTTTGCTTCTCTGCTTAACTGCATGCGTTTGAGTCAACAGAGTCTGGAATATTCTGGATTATTTTTTATTTTGCCGTTATAAATTCTTTTAAGAAATTTGGCAAATATGTAAATTCTTTTTTATTTTTCACTTATGTCACAGAGTCTTTTATTCCAAAATATTTTTTAATAAAAACTTTATGTTTTGGTTCAAAAAGACCAAATGTTTGGGGGTTGATTTGGTGTGTGTGTTCTTTGTTGTTGTTTGTTAACACTATTTTTTTTTAATTTCAGGGTCACACTCAAATTAAGTTTTTTATTTACGGAATATATAGTTTTTTTTTTTTTTTTTTATTAGAGTCACAAAAACACAATTTTTTTTGTAAAACTTTGTAAACTTTTTTTTGCAAATTTTTTGTAAAAAAACTATCCGGTTCGTTAGGACCAAAAATGTTTAAGACTGGGTCTTAAATAAAACACGGTTCACTTTTAGTTTTTAATAATTTAACAATTTAAATTTATTTAATTTAATTTCAATGTTTTAATTTGTCTAGTTTTACAGTTTGTTTCTTTTTGTTTGTTATTGGTTTGTTTATTTATTTTACATACGTTTTTGTTTTTATATTTTTAGTTCACAATTTATGTTTTGTTTTTGTATTTTTACTGCTTGTTGTTCACTGTTTAATGTTTATTAATCGACTGACTTTAAAATGTTTTTTAATACACAAAAAGGGTCACAAAATATAAAAGAAGTTTTGTACTAAATATAACGGGATATACTGAGTGCAAATTTAACAACAATTTAACATAATCATGTATACAAATGAATATGAATATAAAGAATAAAGAAAATAAATATTACAAGTTGTTAGCAGGCAGGGTCGTCGTTGTTGGTAGGGGTCATCTCTAAACAATTACAAACATGGAAAAGCTTTTTTAAATAAGAAAGCTTTTTTGTTCAAATTTTTATTTAAATATTTTGTTATTTGAAAAGTCTTGATTTTAGATTTCTTGTAAAGCGAAATATTAAGCTTTTCTAAAGCTTTTATACAATTTCCGAATAAAAATTAAAAATGAGCTGTCTGCCTAAGCTTCAAAATTAATCAAATTTAACCGTGTTCATATTAGTCAATGTAACTTGACGTAATGTCTACTTTTCATGAGACAGAGGCAAATATAAACACAAAAAAATGGCCTAAGATTTTAAAATAATAAGTTTTTCTGTGCAAAATTTCAAACAAAAAATTGCCACAATGTGATCTTAAATAATTAAAACTTAAAACAAAAACTTTCTTAAAATAATCTGACACTTTCTCATTTATATTTTAGGGATAAACTTTTGTTTTACTCAAACAATGCTCCAAAATATCCATTAGTTTTAATGCAACAAGTTAATTTTTATCATAAAAAAAATTCTAACAACTCACCAAATTTGCTGTGGTGTTTTACTATTCATGACATTTGTAGACAGTTAATTTCAAATATGTATTATGTCATTTCTTTTCAAATCGCCTTTTTTTAGATAGACTACATGATACTGTCACATAAAATATGAATATAGAGCACACAATTGTCAATTCTATAGAAAGGAATTTTTAAGTTTAACATGATATGACACAAATATTTTCGTCAAAAAAATATTTTAACAAATTAGATTTCCTAACAATTGAACTGTTTGATTATGAATAAAAGATTGAATGGGGGGTTGTATTGTATGTATGTATGTGAAAGTGTCAGCACCTGAACGTATGAGTAATATTTTTTTTACAAATTTATTCATATGAATAATCCGAATAATACTCCTTTATGAATAAAGTGGTAAAAAATACTACATTTAACCGGGGCTGCCAGGTACTTTTTTTCCATATCCCCAAAAAATTAAAAAAATCCACAAAAATCCCCAAATTACAAAAAAATAATTTTAAAAAGTTAATAATTTCTTATTAATTTTTTTTCTGACCAAAATTTAAAATTTTTTTAAAAAATAGGAAGAACAATTTTACTAAGAAATCCCCAAAAATCCCCACATATAAATTTTTAGTAATAAAATTTATTTTATTTTGTTTGTAGCGACTGGTTTCGATATTTTTTTTTTTTAAATCCTTTGTATGCGATTCCAGTGAGGAATTACAATCATAACAATATGCTGTTTTTGAAGACGAATGAGTCAATTTATAAAAATTTGGAGCTTGTTCAATCAGTTTTAGCCATCCTTAAAATCAACAATAAAAATATATATTTCCCAAACTTTATTATATTGTCTTTCATATTTACTTATTTTTGAGGAAGACATATTTGCTTGAAAATTGCATTTAAAAAAATCAAAAATTGTATGTGTTTTAACGGTTTTAGATTCTTTTTTAAACCACTCACTCAAGAATAATAACATAAGTTTTTTAAGTATCTTTTACACACTTAACAAAAATGGTAATCTTAATTATGACCCTTTACGCCGTATAAGTTGTTGATAAGAGTAAGATAACAGTTTTGCTACTTTTTTAATATTTTATATACGAAACAAAGAAAAATAAGCGTAAATAATAAAAGAAGGGGAATCCCCAAAAAAACTCCCCGATTATTTTTATTAAATTCCCAAAAAAAAAAATCCCCAAATGAATTTCTTTGTCCTTTTTGTTTGCATGAAATCCCCAAACTTGGGGATAAATCCCCAAGTCTGACAGCGCTGAATATAACGTAGTGTCCGACCGAAGTCACTTTTTTGGGCCGATGACGAAGCTAAATTTCGCTTAATTCTGTAGCACCTACATTAACAACTTTTTAAAAATTTTTAGTTATTAAAAAACAAAATATGTGTAAAAATATATATATAAAGGAGTGGGTGTTTTTTTAGAGCCTTAGAAGTTTTTTTTTTTTATTAAAACAATAAAGGCATGTATTACTTTCGAAATCGATGTTATATTTGTTGAAATGCCTAATGTGGCTTTATAAAAATACTCCAACATGCTTCCGAGATCTCTGATTTATTCCCAGTGCTCAGCTGAAAGAGAAATCATTTTCACTTTTTTCTTGGTTGATTATTTCTGCATGGTTTTGTAACATTTGCAAGTTATGATATTAAAAAAGTTCAGCCTTCGGCAAAATACCACCGAATAAATGTGGATCGCCGATTATTAGCCATTTAGCAGTTTTTTCCACTACCGAAGCAGAAGCCGATTAATCGGTCGAACACTTCTTTCTAGTCCTTTGAATTCTTCAAAAATATTCATTAATAATTTGCTTAAAACCTTATGAAAGTAAAGTTGTGATTTTTTTCTGCAGATTTGTTTTTTGTGAGTCATGAGATTTAATTCAAATGTTGGCTGACTTCTGTTTCGTTATTTTTATTGTTTACTCATAAAAATTCATTAGTTTTTATTTGTTGTTGACAAAATTTTCGGTCTTTTTAAGGGCTTTCTAAGGCAGTTGTGATAAAAAGGGGAAAATACAATAGAAATTTCGTATACGAAATATATAAAAATAAATTGTTTTTAAATTTTGGTTTAATTTTGTTGTTGTTTCTGCTGCTCTAGACAAAAATAACTGAGAATATTTATGCAAAACTTTTTTTTTTTTGATACTGTGTATTTTTTTGTTTTTGTTTTGAAGCTCCTTTAAAAACAATTATGTTTGTAAAAAGGGAAATTTGTGACAACGATTTGCTGGTTGTTATTTCACAGTAAAATAAAAACTTTTGATAACTGAAATTTTTCCTTAATAAAATTTCTTTTTCTTTTAAAGTCCAAAGTAATCACAAACAAACAATCATATAGACATTTATTTATCGAGACTGTTTGGCATTGTTAAGTTCAGTTCATTATTTTTTTGTTTTACGCAAAATGTAATCAACTCAATTCTAAAGTTTATTTTTTATTTAAATTTGCATGAGGCGAAAGGCATCGTAAATGATTTTATTACTCCGTCACATTGTGCGCCATCATCATCACCATCATTGGCATCGTTATGAGTAGAAGTTGTAGTACATGAAGTCGTCGTCATCTTCGTCTTTGGCATCATTATTATTATATTTGTTATTATTATAATAATATTCTTTAGTTTTTTCTTCTGAGAAATAAGTTTATTTCTCTGCATTTAAACCCACCCACACACATCCCTTTACACACATACTTCAACTAACAATTATACACATACACATATGTATGCAAATAAACACACACATACACGTTGGCAATGCTACTAACATCATCAACATCCCACTTCACGATTACGACTAACAGGGCAAAGCAGAGTAACGAAAGCCATGATTTGGGTTCCTTGTTGTAGTCTTATATTAACTGCACTTGTTAACGCGTAATTCATCTTCTTCTTTTAAACACGAGACTACTTTTTCAAGGATAATAATTAAAACCGCTACAATGCTGCCAGAGAAATGGCTGATAATTGGGTGCTTTAAATTGTGTAGGGGGAATGTACACAGAAAAAATTCGCGTCAATTGTTTCTCAATTAAACCATTAATCAAAAATAAATCAGATTTTTTTAAATTTTAATCAATTGAATTAAACGTTTAATTATATCAACAACATTACTGCAGACAATGTTGTTAATATCAAGTTTTATGAGCTATTTTCGGGAGTATTATTTGTATGGCAGCTCTGGTCAAATATTGACCAATTTGGTAGGACGATAATGGACTATTCATTGGGTCGATTAAGGTTGCAATCAAATAAGTTCGAAATACTAACATAATAAAATGGTTTATGATCCCAGACTCTATCCGGAAAGAATATTGTATGGGGGCTAGGTGAAATTTTTTATAATAATTTTTATTAAAAAAAATAAAACACATTCAGAGGTGTCATGGAAATCGAAAACGAAAAACGAAAGAATTTTAAAAGACACTTTTCAATAAGATTTCTGTAATAAAAAAATTTTATGACAATTATTATACACATATTGCTCCATTAAACATAATTCTTTAACAAACATTTTAAAAATTATATTAAAAGTTTATTAAAAAGAACTTCCAAATTCTTTCGTTTTACGTTTTCGATTTCCATGACACCCCTGATTGTCACCAATACTACCATAATGCTTGACGAGTATTTTGATAAGTGTATTTGGGTCTTTACAAAAATCTTTACCTCAAATAGCTTTTACATATATATATATTAGAGCGACTCACCAAAAAAAGTGCTCGATGTACCCTCCTAAAAATGAACCTTGGACTTTTTTAAGATACCATTTTAAATATTTCGGCTCCAGCTTTGACCTCTCGTGAGCTGGACCATTTTTAAAAAGAGTCTATTTTTGCATGTTTTGTTAATTTGAGAATCTGTTTCCTTACCAACATATACAAATTGGGTATCATAAGAAAGGTTTTTTTAAGGCGCGTCCAACTGTTTATACAATTTGTCAAAGGACGATCATCCATATCCTTTTTTTTAAGGTTTTTCTGTAAAAAAAACGGTTTATGAATTTTTTGTTCGGCGTTGCTTGTAATAAAAATGCCAAATTAACATATTTTAATCTTTAGTCGATTTAATTAAATACGTGTTTTTGGCGGCATATTTTTTTTGCAAATTAAAAAAAAATTTAAGTCGTAGATCATTTCTTTTTTTCTTTCTTTAGTTCTATTTTTATCCATACATGATCAAGAAACTAAATCCGCTAACATATTACAGTTACTACAAAGTTGCATTTATATATATTCCAGAGCACCGTGTAAAATGCATCTAATTTGCAAAAAATAATATTATTTACATACAAAGATGATGTACTTGGTAAAAGAAGAAATTTGATGTCCATATTGCTATATTTAAATGAAGGGTTGCCACCCCATTGCATTTTTGTCAAAACGCGAACTAGCGCGAATTTCCAAAAATGCTGAAACACGTATTTAATTAAATCGACTAAAGATTAAAATATGTTAATTTGGCATTTTTATTACAAGCAACGCCGAACAAAAAATTCATAAACCGTTTTTTTTACAGAAAAACCTTAAAAAAAAGGATATGGATGATCGTCCTTGGACAAATTGTATATACAGTTGGACGCGCCTTAAAAAAACCTTTCTTATGATACCCAATTTGTATATGTTGGTAAGGAAACAGATTCTCAAATTAACAAAACATGCAAAAATAGACTCTTTTTTAAAATGGTCCAGCTCACGAGAGGTCAAAGCTGGAGCCGAAATATTTAAAATGGTATCTTAAAAAAGTCCAAGGTTAATTTTTAGGAGGGTACATTGAGCACGAATTTTGCTTCCATACATTTTGAGTCGCTCTAATATATATATATATTATAACAATAACGTCCAAGCCATCAGCACAATGTGTGAGCTTTTACAGAAGAGCTTTGTGTAGAGAGAAGAGAGTAGAACAGCCAACCAGGTCTCGAAGACAAAAATGCTTGCTGCTTACTTTGCGAAGAAACAACTAAATTGTAAGAGCTTTCAAAGCTGTAAGCCGCAAATGCAAATATCAAAGTTTGTGTGTTTGGACGTAGAACATCTCGATTAATAAAGCTGTTTTGATAAATCCCTAACAATTTAAAGCAGACGTTTTTTCAATAAAAATTTTGTAATAAAAAGCTCTTAATGAAAAAATCTTTGCTATAAAAAGCTTTGATCACAAATTAGTTTTTTTTGTTAAAATTAATAAAAAAGATTTTCTTTAAAACAGCTCGATATAGTTTTAATTTTATAACTATTTAAAAAATCACAAAATAGCTTTTTTTTAATAAATATTTAAAAAAGCTTTAAAGCAGTTGCAGCCAAGTAGAGAGCTTTGAAAGCTCTTTTCTTCAGTACATGTTTTTTAGTGTACATGTTGCTCATTGGGCAAAGTAACATCGACAGATCGTTGTTTTTTTACAAAAAAAACAGCAAGCATTGTTGTGTGATTGCTTGTTGTACTCGTGTCGGTGTGAAAGCACAAAAGCTCTTTTATAAAAGCTTGCCTATTGGGCATATGAGCTGGAGGTAACGGCTTTAAAGGCATTAAAGTTAATTATAAAATTTTCTTTTTGAAAAATGCTCTATAAGAAAAAGCTCTTTAATTAAAAAATTTTATTTATTAAAATGCTGTATCCAAAAACTTACTTTTAAAAGCTTTATCCAAAAAAGCTTTTTAATTCAACAATTTTTTTTAAAAAATGTCTATAATCTAAAAAGCTTTTTTTTAAAGCTTTATCTGCAAAAGCTTTTTAACTCAACAAATTCCCAAAAAATTTCAAAAACAAAATACATTTGCGCTAACTAATATTTTAAAAGAATTTTAACAAACTACCTTTATATTTTGAAATTATGCACATATCGCACACTAAATTATAAACATGCACAACTCAAAATTCCTCATCTTTTTTTTTTTAATAGATGAGTTTCTTCTTAAATTTTTTTTCTTTAACATTTGTGGAACTCAATTTATTGAAAAAATTGCAAACATGTTTTTGAAGACAGTTTTCTGCCTCTTCTAAACATTTTTAAATTTTGAGTTGTGCTGTTGTGATTTAGAGTACGATATTTTTAAATTTTAGCTTGCAAATTTTCTAAATTTCATTTTATATTTTTTAAATAGAAATTTTTACTCCTTTTTTACTTTCTGGGAAAAGCTAAAATGCTAACCTTTAAATGTTTCCCTATCTGGCCATACTTTCTATGTTTTCACAAACATTTTTGCATTGTTATGGAATGTTGTGAATGTTTTAAAGAATTTCATTGTAACTTTTTTCTTTATCCGTAACACAGAACAGTGAAAATATGAAAGAACTTTTTTTCTGGATTTAATATAAATAAACATTTGCGTCATGTTCATTGGCTCCTCATCTCAAGTGTTGCAAGTTAAAGTTGGATGGAACATTAACCATGCTGGATGGCCCATATTTTCTCTCCCTTAACAAAAATTTCTTCTTTCCAAATGCAGACTTAAAGTAATTTAAGTTTTCTTTTCTTTAAACAAATAAAAAAATATATTTATTTTAAACAAGGAGACAAGAGTTTCCAAGAAGTTAAAAAAACACATAAAATAATAAAAACATTTATAAAAGTATTTTTGTTTAATAAAGCAATAAAAATCAGCTGTCAACATTTTTTGCTAATTGCAACAATTAGAATAGAATTTTGAGGGAACATAAAAAGGGGGGAAACTTTTGTAAAGGTTAAAGTGGGAATAATTTGAAATAAATTGCGCTAATTAAGTATATGAATGTTAAAGTTAAGACAGACACTTTCCCAAGTACACGTTTGCAATTTTTCATATGAAAAGCCAACAAATTATTGGCATTTTAACTAATTCATCGTAATGATTTCAAACAAAACTTTTTGTTTACTCTGCAGAAACGTAAACAAAATAAAACTTTACGATTTTTTCATTCTTCTTAAATCTTTATAAATTCTTGTTAAGGAATGGAAAAAGTGTTTATAACATGAAATGCTAAAGGGAGAAGTAAATACAAACATAAAAATATCGAAAGTTTTTCGAAGTGTTGGATGCTTTATTTTGTAGGCAGCTCTGTAAAGCATTCTTATGTGGTTGAATAAATAGCAAAAGGCAAAACCACATAAAACCGAAATTAGAAATCTCTAAAATGAGAAGTTTATTTTAACAAGGTTATTTTGTATTTCCATAACAATTAAAACGCGTCGGAAGATCCGGTAATGTTGCGACAGTTTGCAACTACTGTAGTGTATTTGACCGTATATCGTTGATAGAAGTGAAAAGGTATATGAACAAATTAAAGAAACATTAAAGTTTTCCTAAAAAAAGAAAGTTCGGAAGTGGTGAAAAAGCTTTATTTCTGAAGTAGTTCTGAAATGTGTTTTTTGTAAAATGTGTGCATTAGAGGGGCCAAAAAAATGAAAGTAAACTCTAAAGCAGTGTTCGAAAATAAACAGTACATAATTTAGCGTTCCGCTCACACACCTAAGAACAATATATATTTTTTTAGTGATTGTGTAGACGAACACAACCCTTAATACCGTTCGTAACTATTTTCAAGAAAGAGCCGAACATTATATAATGTTCTGTTCTTCCTCATAAAACTGAATAATTGTAGTGATACTGAAGACAAACATTATATTTTAATGTTCTATAATGTTTCTTTTTTTACATTGATAAAGAAATGAACAAATAAAAAATTTTAGCAACGACCACACCACGAACAGCTTGTGTGTGTATTGTGTGTATGTTTTGCTGGCTTTTTGTTTTTTTCGTAATGTTTGGTTTTTTTACCAGCCAAAAGCGACGAACATTAATTAGCCGAACCGAACACAATGAAGGTCCACAGGATTTAAAAAAAACCGAACGGAATTAAATGTTCTCATCTTTTGTGGAGTTGGATAAAAACAGTATTATTTTTGTGTTCAAAAGATGACAAACAGGGAAACATTTTATTTTTCTACACAAACACTATTAACGTTTGTGTTTTCCACAAATCTACCGAACCGAACACTAAGGAGCAAAATTTAGTGTTTATTTTCGAATACTGCTTAAAAGTGAATGAATGCCCTCATTTGTATATAAAAACATATAAAATTACCTTTTTTAGTTTTTGTCAAGATGATATTATAGATGATAAATTAATCGAAATTAAGACAAAATTATATTTTCAAAAAGGCATAAAAACCCAAAATCGATTTAGATCTAGCCCAGTAATTAATAATGCCCCCGACCACTTATGTGCCAAGAATTACTTGACTGAGAAATTCAAGCACAAAACTTAAAGATTTTTGAAATTGATTTCTCAAAATTGTTTTCTTTTTTTATGGCGATAACCTGTCCTCAGGTGATTTCAAAAGCGGAAAAAATATTTGGGGTCTTTTTAAAATCTCGAACTTCAAATTTAATAAACACTTCCTTCAACAAAATCAGAAAAACTGAGATTTGGGGACTTCTTTAAAACAACTTAGAGAATAAAATTAAAAAATTTTCTAAATAAACATCGGTACACTTGGGCAGGGCAACGATTTGATTTTTAAGGATTTCGAGGAAAATGCTTTTTTTTGCACAAAATTGATCAATAGCTTAAAGTTGATATATTTTATTAAGTTTATTATTTCAAAAGAAAAAAAATCGAAATTAACACTTTAATAAACTTGTTTTATTCAAATATCTGCATAATAAAAGTTATTTATAAACCATTTTGAGATTTATGAATGCAAAGTCAACTATGTGCAACTTTTGTCATTTGGATATTTCTATTTTGAGATTTATGAATGCAAAGTCAACTATGTGCAACTTTTGTCATTTGGATATTTCTATTGCACGTTTTGTTTTGATAAAAGTTCTTAAAGAGAGACATTATCATTGACTTGTTCTCTCTTAACTCTTTCGGAGGTACAAGGAGTCAAAAAAGAATGCATACAAAACTATGCGATTTCTAATAACTATAATATTTCTCTTTGTATTATCTCATATTTCGATGTTATGTGCGACATTGAAAAACAACATTTACTATCAGTGCGTCGAAAGTAAATGCAGAAAGTTCATCAAATTTCGAGAAAAACATAATTTTACTGAAAAATAAGAAGATTTGTGATCATGGTATTTATATAAAGTTGGTCACGTGCGACATCGTAAGTGTGAAAATTAAAAATTCGAAAATTATTATTTTTTAGGGGTGTGCTGGAAACCAAAAACGTAAAACGCAGGAATTTCAAAAGTCATTTTTTAATAAGATTTCTGTAATAAAAGCATTTCATGACAAATATTATACAAATATTTCTCTAATGAACAGAATTTTATAACCAAAATTATAAAAATTAGATTAAAAGTGTATTAAAAACAACTTCCAAATTATTTTGTTTTACGTTTTCCATTTCCAGCACACCCCTGTTTATATAGCCACGTATCATAGTTGGGGGTAGTGCACTAAATATTGTTTTAAATCAGCATTGCACTATCACTAAATAAAACTGCAAAGAAATTAGTTTGCACTCTTTTTTACCAGCTTTATTGATGATTGTTATTTTTTAACTATCACTAAAAAATTTTGAGTGATATTGCAAATTTTTTCACTATCACTAAACGCAGATTTGAATGCAAAAATCTGCACTCAAATCAAATAGTGCAAATTTGGACATGCAATCAAAAAAGCTGCGTACAAATATTGTCTCACTAAAATTTAAAAAAATTTAACTTTGTATGTGCATGGTTTTTGATTTCTTTTAAGGATATGCATAAGTAAAAAGCATTAAACAAAATGAAATTTTGTCAATAACGGTATAATTATTGGCTTTAATCATGAAAATACAAGTTTTTAATTTTAAATTTAGTGCAACAATTTAAGATGTACTCAAATGAGTGAAGAAGAAAAAAGTTGCAATAAGCAATAAGATGATTGCTTTTTTTAAATCAAACTATTTTTTTTTTGGGTGGAAAATTTTTTAACATCACTATCACTCGTGTTTAGTGAGGCTGCAAATTTTCAATTCATCACTCAACATCGACAAAATGATTGCAATATTTTTGCACTATCACTAAGTGTGAGTTGAAACTGCAAAATGAATGCACTACCCCCATCCATGCCACGTATACACATATACATATGGGGGATTTCATGTCAAGTGACCCAATTTTGAAATCGATGTCTTCCGATTTGGATGAAATTTGCACCAAGGTTAGTCCTATTGGATAGTAGTTTAGACACAAATTTTCAACAAGATCGGTCTAAAAGTTTCTGAGTTAGTGGGGGTCAAAATTTGACATTTTGGCCATACAGGTGTTCTTTCTTATCCATGTAACTTATTACCTATTGGTGTTAGCAAAATTTGTCCCAAGTAGCTTCGATAGCTATTTGATCCATCTTTTGAAAAAATTTTTTTTTGTTTTTTTAAAAAATTTTTTTTATTTTTTTTTTTTAAATTTAAAACTTTTTTTTTTTTTTTTTTTAGCGAGAATGTTTTTTTTTTTTTTTTTTGTTCAAAAGAAAGCTTATGTCTTTTCCTTTAAGGTAGTTTTGGTCCCTTTTTGGGATGCGAGCGGCTTATGTATAAAAAAAAATAATTTCTAACTCTAGACAAGGGTTTTTAAATTTTTAGCATATGCAGTGTTCTTTCTCATCCATTTAACTTATTACCTATTAGTGTTAGCAGAATTTGTCCCAAGTAGCTTCGATAGCTATTTGATCAATATTCTGAAAAATTTTTTTTTTGTTTTTTTAAAACTTTTTTTTTAAATTTAAAATTTTTTTTTAAATGTAAAATTTTTTTTTTAATATTTTTTTTTATCCGGAATGTTTTTTTTTTTTTTTTTTTGGTCCAAAAGAAAGCTTATGTCTTACCCTTTAAGGTAGTTTTGGTCGCTTTTTGGGATGCGAGTGGCTTATGTATAAAAAAAATTATTTCTAACTCTAGACGAGGGTTTTTAAATTTTTAGCATATGCACTATTTGGAATTTTTTCCTATTTGTGTTTAAGTGTTTCTAACTGAGCTACCTAAATAAGAGCGGCAAGCGTCAGTTTTATGTCAAAACTTTTCATTTTCACACAGTTTATACGAAACAAACCTTTAGAACGCGAATTTAACACCACCCGGCTGGAAAATCTTATTTGATAGATCGCTTGGTCGTTTTATTTTATTGAAAATGTATTGGCAACAGAATTTGCATGTCTAAAAAAACGCTTGCCGCTCTTGTTTAGGTAGCTCAGTAAAGCCTTAAAAATAAAACGTTTGCAAAGAAACTAGACAAATTATCCTTTCCGACGGTATGTTACAAACCCAATTACTATTTTATACCTTCGATACTATAATGCCCACAATATGTTAATCCCAGGAATAAAATCACTTTTTTTCTGTAGAAATGTTGACAAATTAAATTCTTTTTATTAATTTGTAATAATAATTAAATTATTATATAATTATAATAATAATAATTTCTAATAATAATAATAAAAAGATAAAGATAAATGCCTGTATTTATAAAAATTTTTTAAATATAATAAAGGTTTACAAAACAAATTTTGTATGAAAATTTGGCTTAATAAACGTTTGTTAAATTTAATAATCGTTTATAAATACGGGGGAAATAATTTAATAAAATTTATGTAGGAAAAATTAAAAAAAGAATTATTTGTCAACATTTCTACAGAAAAAAGTGATTTTATTCCTGGGATTAACATATTGTGGGCATTATAGTATCGAAGGTATAAAATAGTAATTGGGTTTGTAACATACCGTCGGAAAGGTTAATTTGTCTAGTTTCTTTGCAAACGTTTTATTTTTAAGGCTTTAGAAACACTTAAACACAAATAGGAAAAAATTCCAAATAGTGCATATGCTAAAAATTTAAAAACCCTCGTGTAGAGTTAGAAATAATTTTTTTTATACATAAGCCACTCGCATCCCAAAAAGCGACCAAAACTACCTTAAAGGGTAAGACAAAAGCTTTCTTTTGAACAAAAAAAAAAAAAAAAACATTCCGGATAAAAAAAAATATAAAAAAAAAATTTTACATTTAAAAAAAAAATTTTAAATTTAAAAAAAAAAGTTTTAAAAAAACAAAAAAAAAATTTTTCAGAATATTGATCAAATAGCTATCGAAGCTACTTGGGACAAATTCTGCTAACACTAATAGGTAATAAGTTAAATGGATGAGAAAGAACACTGCATATGCTAAAAATTGAAAAACCCTTGTCTAGAGTTAGAAATTATTTTTTTTTATACATAAGCCGCTCGCATCCCAAAAAGGGACCAAAACTACCTTAAAGGAAAAGACATAAGCTTTCTTTTGAACAAAAAAAAAAAAAAAAAAACATTCCCGCTAAAAAAAAAAAATAAAAAAAAGTTTTAAATTTAAAAAAAAAAAATAAAAAAAAAATTTTTAAAAAAAACAAAAAAAATTTTTTCAAAAGATGGATCAAATAGCTATCGAAGCTACTTGGGACAAATTTTGCTAACACCAATAGGTAATAAGTTACATGGATAAGAAAGAACACCTGTATGGCCAAAATGTCAAATTTTGACCCCCACTAACTCAGAAACTTTTAGACCGATCTTGTTGAAAATTTGTGTCTAAACTACTATCTAATAGGACTAACCTTGGTGCAAATTTCATCCAAATCGGAAGACATCGATTTCAAAATTGGGTCACTTGACATGAAATCCCCCATATGTCTATACGTACATAGTATGTAGATATAAAGATTTATTTTTTCAGTAACTGTCAAGTGGTCGAAATTCGGTCACCGTGCGAACCTAGTACATTGAATACTTAAATTTATTTAACAGCATTTAAGCTAAGCTCCCTTATATATAATTTGTAAAAAGATAAACAGAATGTAGTGCTGGCAAACAATGTCACGTGCGACATGTCACATGCGAAAATGATTAGAAAAAAACAGTATAAATAAAATATAAAAATATTGAATCAGGTTTCGCTGAAATTGGCATTTGAATTGTTGGGCGCAAGAACAACTTCTGTTTTGATGACGTGCGGATGACTTGTTTTATTTTTGCACTAAAACCTAGTACTCTGTTCAAATTTGTGAAAAATGTTGAGCAACATTGATTATTCCACACGAAAATTTTGGCATTTATCTGTTACCGATTGTGTTATTTTAATTTTTTATTTCTTTTTTAATATTAAGTTCATATTTTTTGCTTTTGCTTAAAATTCCACGTGAAATAAAGGCAGCTTACATTATTTCGCAGTTGTAAAAAAATGTTGCCAGAAACATTTCGGAACTTTTTCACAAAATAAACAGAGTACGACTCCATCAACATTATTTCGTAGATATTCCGCACAAGTTTTTTTCATATGCATTTTGACAGCATTTCACGTGAAATGTTGAACAGAGTTGCAGGTTTAAAACTAGACACACTAAAAATCTATTTTCAAAATAAAATTTCGTTCAATTTAGATTTTTTTTATGTGCACTCACGTTCGATTTGATGCAAACTCCACAGGCACAATATTTTGATATTTTGGCGAGCCAGGTTCTACAATTTATTGTTCAATATTTGATCAGGAGATGATAGCGATGTTATAGCAAGATTTTTTGGGAATGTACAAGATGGCGCTTGTTCTTTTGTCTATACCCCATTATATATCCGCCGGTGTAAACCAGAAACAATTTTATGACCCAAGTTCAGTTATTTTGCGCAAAATTTATGAATACAAAAGTTTTTTTCTGTACAGATTTTTTGAAGTATTTTGGCCTTCTCAACACAAACCTCAAATCAATTTTTTTTTTTTCAAATTGCAGTTGGTTCCAACAATTTAGTCACCCCCTACTCTATTTAACGACCGATTATTCTTTTATGTTTGAAAACTTTGCTTGCAGTTTTGCTCCTTAATTTTTTTTTTAGTTTTTCGAAAATAAGACGAGCAATTTGCCAATAAAAACCAGTAACCTCGATTCCGTAAGAATTTTGAATTGGCTTGAATAACTTTTCAATCTAATATGACGCTTTTTGGTTAAAAAAGTAGGAAAAAAATGTTTTGTTAAAAAAAACTAAATTATTTTTTGTATTCAAACCCATCTTGAAATTATTTTGTTCCCCATTCAGTCCCTAAAGACCTTTTAAGGTCTATCAATATAATCGTTTTTCTATCAATTATGCATATTTACGGTCAAAAAAGTTTTCAGTACTTCCTAAAAATCTGACATTGCAATTTCGTTTTCTATTTTCTTTCAACAATATTCTTGTTCTTGTTTCAATTTTAAACGAGATTCCTATACAACCAACATTTTCTACAAATTTGTGTTGTTTGTACTCGTGTGTATTGTAAAGGAATACCTAAACCAATTTTGAATTATTATGGTCATTTAGTTTTGGTTTTCATTCAATTTGCGATACTGTAACATGGTCTCTCATTGTACGAACACTAAGAAGTTGGTGTGTTCTACTTTCTTCTTAGATCTTTAAGCTGAATCATGAAAAAGTATTGAAAAAAGAGTTGGATAGTGTAATTGAGTGAGTGTTTGTTTGTATGTGCCATTATACTTTGATATAAATATCAAGTAAAAAATTTAAAAATAATTGAGAAACACTCAAGAAATTTATGCTTCATTAAATTCATTTACGTTTTACTACTACTAACGAACCAAACCCACACATACATACATAGTTTAAAATTTTTACATACAAAAATGCCATTTATATTTAATGCATGTATGTATGTATGTATAAGTAGATGGGTAAGTGTTGTGAATTAAAATGTACAAAAACGAAGGAAAAAACTTATACTGAAAGTGAGCTTTCAGGCAGGCAACCACAAAGAGTTATTTTATTGGAAGAATTCCTTCTCTTTTACACATACTTTTACTTACACATAAACATAGGTATAATTGTGTGTCATTTGCGTGTGTGGGTTTTTGTGCGGAATATTTTTTCCCTATCTATAAACAAAACAAGGACTTTTTTCCTTTTTCTTTTATTATGATTCTACTTTGTCGTGTTGTCGTTACCAGCCACAGATGAAATTCTTCCAAGCGTATGGAACTGCCAGCAGTATGCAGATGCCAACAAGACGTTCTTAATACATTAATACTTGAAACTGAATAAAATAGTATAATTCCACATGGTGATTAAACATTTACATACACACAGGGGAAATAAGTGATACATTCACACTGTATCCCAAGTATGCAACTATTTCCAGCAAACAAGCGGAAAACAAAATCGAAATATTTATCAAAATGAATTCTTTTTAAGGAATTTCATATTCATATGTACATATTCGAATAAAAAATTTCTGTAAAAAAAGTTATTCGAAGTTGAATTTTCTATAGAAAATCAGATATTTAGCATAAAAATCTTCTGTCATAAATGTGTCATAATAAATTTTCTTTTCTGAAAATAAGCTATTCTATCGGAAATAAGTTATTTGAATTATAATAAGTTATTCAAAAAACCAATATTTTTTTTCAAAACTAGTTAATTTTATTAATTTTTAATGACAAATAAGAAATATGAAAACAAACCTCTTTTCAATCAAATAAAAGTTATTCGATTAAAACTTTTCAATTGAAAAAAAGTAAGTCGAATTAAAATTTTCTTTCGAAATTACGTTCCTCGAAAAGAAATTTTCTTTACTAAATAGGTTGTTTGAAAAACTTTTCATTGAAAATTAGTTGTTGGAATAAAAATTTCGCTATTGCAAATAAAAGTATTTTCTTTTCTACAAAAAAATGTGACATTTTATTTAAAAAAATGCAATTTGTTGTCTGTTTCTTAAAAATTTTGCTCCCGAAAAGGATGAGTTTTTTGAATAAAACAAGCCACCCTTTTCGGGAGCAAAATTTTTAAGAAACAGACACCAAATTGCATTTTTTTTAAATAAAATGTCACATTTTTTTTTTAGAAAAGAAAACACCATAAGTTTTTGAATAAACTTTTTTTTTAATCGAAAGTACGTTAATCGAATAGAAATTTTCTTTTGCAAATAAGTTGTTTAAAAAACTTTTCATCGAAAATAATTTGCTTAAATAAAACATAAATTTTCTAACATAAATTATTTAATCAAATAAAAAGTCTCTATCGAAAATAAATTGTTCGAATATAAATTTTCTATTATAAATGAAAAGTTATTCGAATAAAATTTTTTTATGGAAAATAACTTGTTCAAAAAAATTTTTTTTTAATTTTCTATCAAAAATAAAAAGCTATTTGAAAAATCTTTTTATTGAAAATAATTATTTTAAGAAAAATTTGTTAATGGAAACAAGTTATTCGATTACAAATTATTAATAAGTTATTCAAAAATTATTTTATCAATAATAAGCTATTCGAATAAAAATTTTTCATCGAAAATAAGTAATTCGAAAAAAAAAAAATTCTTTTGAAAATAAGTTATTCGAACAAAAATGTTTTATTGAAATTCAGTTATTCGAATAAATTTTTTTTATTGAAAATAAGTTGTTCCAATTAATTTTTTTATAGAAAATAATTTATTCGAATACAACTTTTTTTCAATCAAAAATAAGTTATTCGAATAAAAATTTGTTATTGGAAAAAAGTTGAAACTCAGGTATTCTAAAAAATTTTTTTTATCGAAAATAGGTTTTTCGATTAAGCATTTTTTATTGAAAATAATTTGTTCCCGTAAATAGTATTTATCGAAAATAATTTATTCGAATTAAACTTTTTCTTATCGAAAAATTTATTCGAATAAAACTTAGTTTTATCGTTACGTTATTCGAATAAAAAATATGGGAAAAAGTACGAATAAAATTTTCTATCGAAAATAATTTGTCCGAATAAAAATTTCCTTTTATTCTATTATATTTTCTATTAAGAAGTAAGAAGTTATTAAAATAAACATTTTGTATAAGTTGTTAAAAAAAAAATTTCGAAGTTATTCTAATCAAAATTTTCTATCGAAAGTAAGTTATTCGAAAAATTTTTTTCAGATATAAGTTATTCGAATAAAAATATTTTATTGAAAATAATCGAATATAAGTTGTTCGAATAAACATTTCTTATTTAAAATTTGTTATTCGAATACCCTTAATATCAAAAAAGGTTTTAACACTTTTTAATAGTCTTTTAGAAAAATTTGTGTACTTTCTTTCAAAATCAATTAATGTCGATTTCTTTTCTGAGAAAAATATGTTACAGTATATTCATGTAACACTTTCTTATGTTACCTATAATCACACGAAGTGTTACAAGTTGTGAAACTTCAATAGAACAAAATTAGCTGCTTTTTTACAAGTATTACACTTTTATCAATAATGTGCTCCATGAGCGATTTTTAAAGCTATTTGAGCGATTTCTGTAGGTTATTACGGTTTGGAAATAAATAATGACATCACAAATGGCTTGGAAAATTAAAACGATAGTAATATACCTAGACTTTTTTTATTTTAACATGTTTTCATTTGGATTTAAAACAAGGTTTTTACAAAATTATGAATGTGTGAATTATGACAAAAAAAAAAAAAAAAAAAAAAACCAAAGTTCTAAAACAGGGCAGTATGAAGTAAGGGTAAAATATGCAACATGTTTTGCATATTTTTCATCAACATATTCACAAAAGAACAAAAGAACTTGAACATTTTCCTCACAGTTGTATTTTTTGTACAAACGAACACTCTGTTTAAAAAAAATTATTCGAATAACTTATATTCGATAAAAAAGTTTTATTCAAATAACTTATTTTGAAAGAAAATATTTATACGAATATCTAATTTTTGAAAGAAAATTGAAAAGCTTTTAGGAAAAACTTAGTTCAATAAAGGTTTCATTAGAAAAACTTTGACCCCTTTTACACTCGGCAAGTTACTTGCGCAAATCTGATGCACAACTCTTGGTTTGTACACGTTAGCGGTAAGGTCGGGGAAAAGAAAAAAAAATTTGTACAGACTTTGTTGTTGTCGGCAAGTAACTTGCGCAATTAACTTGTCGAGTCTGAAAGGGGTCTTAATTAGAACAAAAGTTTTCTTTAAAAACAAAACTTATTCGAATAAAAAACTTCTTTATTAAGGAATTTTCTTCAAACATAAAATTGAAGACCATAATTCAATTTAACTAGCAAATTTAACGCTATTTTATGCCAAGAATTAAATTTACTGAAAAATGTTTACTGGGTTCTTTATATGTTTGCGTGTGTAAGTGTAAAGATGTACATATGTTAATCATGTTTGGTATTTCATTGTTTCTTTACTTATTTGATGTAGTTTTTACAATAGTTGGTTTTAATATGGAAACTAATTTAAATTAGACAAAATAAATCATAAGTATTCTTTCACATGTAACGAATAATTAAAATCCTGAAGATATTTCAGTTCATTTTGAGCCACAACGTTATTCAAAACTTTTGGTTCTAGACTCAACAGTTTGCTAGTTACTCAGATGAAAGAATTCTTTCTGGAAAATAAGCGAAATTTTTTTATTACATGTATGGACTTTGTGGGATATCTGGGGTTGCCTTTGCTTTTGATCGGATGTTAAATTATGGCTAAAACGTAACAAATTCTTTTCCTATAAAATGTATATTTATCTCTAGAAAGAAAATAATTTATTGGAAATATTCTATGATTTAACGCCTCAACATTTAGTAATTGTCAGTTTTGTGTATAAAGACTTTGGTCTGTTATTATGAAAAATTGCGTGGTTATTAATTTGAATATACATTTGTGCATGCATACATATTTATCAAAGAAATGTAATTTCAACAGTGTTGGCGTGCTGTATTAGAACGTTAAGGGAATAAAAATTCGAAAATAATTAATGAATTTTTGAATTTTTTTCGTACTACGAATACTCAAAAGCCACGAACACAATTTGAAAAAATAAAGACAAAGAGAAAACATACGATTGTTTTTTATGGTCTCCGAGATATCTACACTATTAAAACAAGAATTTTCACTAACGAAAAACATTTTATGATTAATCTGCCCTCCATATATATATATATATTCATCAATACTATTTTTAACAAACCTTTTCAATCATATCGGCTGACCAGAGATCTTAGCTGCTACCTCAGGAGGCAGTTGCCCTGGAGGCACGGCACCGGAATAACTATTGGAAATTCTTTCTGTCTTTCAGGAAGATTGTCTTTGTGAAAGTTTGGCTTTACCATTAAAAAAAATACTTTCAGGGATCACGTGGTGGTTGTGGTTAACTACCCAAAGTCGTGGAAAGGGATATCCTGAAATCCCACTAAAGGACTAATTTTTCACAATTTTTTTTTCATTACCTTTTTTGGTTCTTTACTTTGTACCGATTCGATAATTTTTCCGGTACGCTACTGCACGTTCTTCGTCCATTTGATATTCACACTTTTACTAGGATTTTCTTTAAAGCTTTAAATTTTAAATTTAATTGAATAACTACAAGTAAGAAGGCTGCATCTATGATACCCAATACCATTTGTTCAAATAAAACAATGTACAAAGAAATTATTTAACAATTAAATATCTAAAAACTAATAACAGTGCTTAATTCGGCTGTGCCGAATTCGAATATTTCAGGAGTAGGTTTTATAAGAAATCTATAAATTATAAGCCAATCTTTATAAAACCTGACCTACTGTGAGGTCATAGTCGTTGCCTAATTTTAATAAAATATCATAATTTGTATCAGAAATATTTTCCCAGTTCACAAGCTCTGTCGTATGGCTTATCTTTTAAAAAATAAGATTTTTATAGTTTCTATGTACTTGTGAATATACAAATTTGTTCTATCGTTACTTTGTCATATTACTAAATGTCAAAAATGGAAAATATCAATTCAATGTACATTGTTAATTTATTTTGAGTAAACTTTTTAAAAAGATTACAAATTTCTTTTTGCCATATCGTCAGCTTAGAATTGGTTAGGCGCATATCATGGTTAAATTACCATGCTATGCGCCAAACCAATTCTGATCTGACGATATAGTAAAAAATATGAAAAATAAAACTTCACTCTTCACTCTTGGGTTTTATTTATTTGTTCTTCTTCTTTAACAAAATATCCCATTCGCATTGGTTGATATCATAAAATTAAACCAGGTATGGGAGTTTCAATTTGCGGTGAAATAGTAATAAATATTAATTGATAAGACCCAATTTACAATGTGGACATTTCTTGCCAGGCAGACGAAGTTTGTTGGCGAGAGAGGAAAGAAGTATAGTGTGTCACGCATACAGCGTCTGTCTGGCAAGAATGTCCACAATGTAAATTGGGTCTAAGCAATTTTAATTAAAATAGTCATACTTTTGTATGAAAATTAACAACAATAAATATACAATATTGTATAATTAGATGATTTTACAACGAATACGACGATACTACGAGCTTTTGAATTGGACAATTAGGCCCTTCGTAAATTGTGGATTCGGTAGACTGATTTCTAGTATAAAAAACCTAAATTAGATTTAATATCAATACAGTAATACAATTTTTTAGAATTTCTTAAATTGCATTTATTATTTTATGCTTTTACGCCAGATCGTTGGGCTTATGGTTATGGACCGATCTTCACAAAATTTGAAGAAGTTATTTCTAATCTTTTGAAACTATGCCGGACTAAATTTTACTTTAATAGCAAAATTCGTTATTATTTTAAGCGTACTTAAGTATTTTCGATAGTGGACCTTATATGGACCCTATGGTAAATTATGACCGATCTTCACGAAATTTGGTACAGTGATTCCCAATCTTATGAAACTGACAGGCCAAGTTTTACTACAATAACATTATTTATTATATGCCTACCTAAGTATTTTCCGAAAGTGAGCTTTTTTGAGGTCTTTGGTGAATTTAAAACGGATCTTCACTAAATTTAGAAGTATGATTTTCAGTCATATGAAACAAATTTGTACACAATTTAATGGCAATTGGGGCCTTTTGTCACCAATTAATGTTCGATTTTGTAGCAAAAATACTCAGTTTTAAGGTCGGCTCTTTAATATTTGAATTCATAACTCTTTTCCAACTTAACCGATTGAGCTGGGTATTAAACACAAACTGCTTAAGAGAACTACCCAGAGGGAAAAAGAAGGAGTACGGATGCCTTCTAGAAGGCCTTTGTACTCCTTCTTTTGGATAAACAAGGCCTGCTCGCTCCATTCCATACTAATATCTTTTTTACACACGTTGTCATTGCGGAGTAGGCCTTTCGCTCTCGCTTCTTCAGCAGGTACATAAGAAGGGTAACGGGACCAAAAAAAAAATAATTATTTTGCTTTTGCTTGTGCAAAAAAACAATAAAAAAAAATATTACTCCTTCTATACTCCCTTCTCATAGAAGCGAGTATGGAAGGTGTATCTTATCTTTTATACCAAAGAGCCGAGGCGTGGCCTTCTATGAGGCATTCTTTAGCTGTTAGATAAGAATAGTAATTGAACCAAAAAAATCTTTAAGCAGGCCTTTAAAAACGCCTGAAGTGAGAAGGTCTTCTGAGTTTTCCCGCTGGGTAAGCAACCAGTTAAATGCGCATAGAAGCTAGCTTTTCAGTGTATTTCTCAAAAATTGGGAATTTAGCACGTCATACAGAAATCTTATTAATAATAAATTTTGTATTCCCAAAAATAACTTTGACCAATATATTTTTCTGTTGGGTATTTCGAAAGTGAGCTTGTTTTCAACAGACGGACATGGCTAAATCGGCTTAGAATTATTTAAGGACCCAAAATATATATACTTTACGGGGTCTTAGATAAATATTAAAAAAGTTTCACACGGAACGACAAACTTAGTATACCCTCATTCACCACTTGTGATGGAGGGTATATTAAAAAAAAAAAAAATAAAATTCGTATAGGCGCTAGATAAAATAGTGGACCGAATTGGCCCATCTTTGCTACTGAGTATTTTTGTATAAAATAAGTATTTGTGCTAACTTTGGCAGCTTAAGCTCATACCGTATGGCCATTTTAATGCCAAAAGTCTTATCCGGGAGGACTTTTTATGGGGCTAGGTGAAATATTGGACCAGTTTCCCCCATTTTCCATACCAAACGAATCTGCCGTCAAAGATATTTTTTTAGCTTTTACTGTTTTTCTTAAGCTTTCATTGTGAACTGTGTTGTGCCTTCAACAGACGGGCGAAGATTACTAGAGTGTCTAAGAGCTTTACATACTTTGTATAGACTCCGATGTTTATTTTGAAATGTTACAAACGGAATGCCAAAATCAATATACTCCTCATATTTTTGGTGGTGATGGTTACAAAAATATATGCACATACATATATTTTTTTCTATATGAATAAATTACTTTATTTGCACTTACCAAAAGACCGTAAAACCAATCAATCAATCAATCTTCAGTTACCGCAATCGAATCCAGTCCTGACTACCGCCATATTAAGCAAGCGGAACCCATATCCAACCAAAAATTCCTTGACTGATGGAATGTTAGGAAATATTTTACATGGCAAGGCCTAAGGCAATTATAATATTTGTATTTATACACTCATATTTTCCTACATTTAAATGGAATGTAATTTAATACGAATATCGGAATGAAATTGTACGGGTAATTGTGTATTCATTGTGTGTCATAATGAATGAGTACGGAAATTTTGCTGTAATAAAGTGTAA
This sequence comes from Pollenia griseotomentosa, assembly GCA_963931875.1. Taxonomy (NCBI): domain Eukaryota; kingdom Metazoa; phylum Arthropoda; class Insecta; order Diptera; family Polleniidae; genus Pollenia; species Pollenia griseotomentosa. Next base: position 17,207,385 of record OZ007561.1, read on the forward strand.
TAAAGGCTGTTATAGGATAAAGGATAAACATAATTTTTTTTTTGCTATTATTTTATTTCCTTGTCTTCCTTTTATTTTCCCCTTTTAAAATTTTTTTTTGCTTAATAATTTCGAGATGATTTATGTGTATATTTCGTTGTGGCTTTTGCTCTATTTAAAGAATTGATAAAGTTTTTTTATATTTTGCTAATAAAAATTTCAATTAAATTAAATTCTGATTTTAATAATGAAATAATTTAATTTAAAATATAATTGAATTAGAAATTTCGACCGAAATTAAGTGAAGCCTTGAGGTATTAATGGAATAATTGTAAAAGTTTAAAGAGGAAGTATCAAAACTAATTGGATTTTGTAAACAAAAATATTATTAATGTTAGGAATTAAATTAAAACTTTTAAGGTCTAAATTGGGCTTAAAAATGAATTACTGTTTTTTTTTAAACCGCAAAAGTTTTAAGAATTAAGGTTTTTTTTTTTAGTTTTTTGTACACTGCGTCGCTATTTGTACTGCGATCATAATAGTTATATTTCATATCGTTATTCATCGCTTGTCAATGGCTTCATGGTGACTTTTTAATCAAGAAAGCCTTTCTCAAACTTTGTACGTCTAGCTTTAAACATACGCACTTTTATGCCGAGCTCCGCGACTAGGCCCAATATTTTCGGTGTTTTGATTTATTAATTTCAATATTTTGCTTCTTCGTTTCGTAGCATGTTCAGGGAAAATATGTATATGAAACAATTTATGAACCAAAGTAATATTTTGGGAATACAAAATTTTTAATTTACAAGATTTTGTTTGTCGTGCTTAATTCCCAAACACTGAAATTTATTGTTAAAGGGATAATCTATTCCTATGCGCATTTCACTGGTTGCTTAGGCCAGGTCGTCAGGAAACTTCATCCAAAGATTTTAGATAAACTAAAGATATTAAACAACTAAAACTGTTAAGCGAATAAGAATTATAAGCAACAATTTTACCTGTTACAATTTCAAAGCTTAAACAAAAACAACAACAATAAACAGTGAGTTTATCTTTTCTTACATTTCCCACTACAATTGGTTGCAATTCTTCCAACATTAATTGAGGAGGTGCATAACAAAACGCAATAATTAAATTTTTGAAGTTTTTTGATTTTTTAATTGAATCCTATTCTATACATTGAAATCTATATTAACTTAACTATAAAGTAGTGCTGGGATACTATCGATATTTATCGAAAGTTCAGATTTCACTAGCGATATATCGATATTACTATCGACTGAATGTTTGTACTTATATGGGAAAACTTTAACTAGCTTTTTATCAGGCTACAGTTCGTTGTTTTTATCACTTTATTGAACGTATGAGACGTATGTATGTACGCACGTTATTTCGGCATAAAGGACTTAAGTTAGTAGTAAAAAAAGCACAGCTAAGCAATCCATACCACCTGCCATTTTTGTTGTTTGTATATATTGCTGTAATTCTGCGCGAATTAATAATAACAAGTAAAAACTTGCAGCAAAAAACTGCGTGTGTATAGCTGCTGTAACATGTCTTCATAGCTGTATTTTAAATAATAATAATATCGATATTAATATTTTTCCTATCGATATTTTCGATAGCTTAAGACTATCGATAGTACTATCGATTGCATTTTGTAAGTAGGTTAAGGAAAAACAAAATGAAAGCCAAAACAACTTGCTTTATTGTTTTCGCAAAAAATGAACAAAATGCTTTTTCATACAAAATCCAAAAAGTTTTTTTGCAGAAAATATTTTCTTAAGCATTTTCGAGCCATTCAGTAATCATCTGTCATCATTTCGAACTTTGTTTAAATATAAAATTGACATATTTTCATCCAATAATCCATCACGTGCCTTTATTATTTTTCCATAACTCAAGAATTTAACAATCTAGAAATACGAGTACATATTTAGAAACAGTACAAGATTCATAACAATTTTGCCTTCTGGCAGCAGCACCTTCATCACCTGACATATTTACCAACATAAACATTTCCGCTCAAATTGCCAAAAAGCATAACAGCAAAATGCTAGATGAAAAAAATAAAAATAACAATTCTATTGAAATATAAAATGTTCTTTGATTTATGAGTTGAACGAACGAACGAGCATTTACTTAAAACATGTTCATATGATTGTCCTTAGATTTATTGTAGTTTCTTTTTTTTTTTTTATTTTGTAAGTAAAATTGTATGTTTTAAGCTTTTTCGGTCCCTGAGGTTACGACAAGAGGCAGTCTTCTTCTTTTTCTGGTGCAAATAATGTTTGCCGAATGACATGTTTGGTTTTCATTTCTTTCAAACCAATATTTGAGTAGAAATTATGGCCAAAAGCATTAAAAGTGTTAACACAAAAAGTATTTGATGTGAATGAAGATGAGTGTGTGTCAATGAAATGACACTTCCGCTTAAGATACAGGCATGTATCTGAGATAATGTTGTAGCATTCGCACTTGTCAATTGTAATGAAACTTTTTATAAAACTTTGTTTGTAGTTTTCGAACCAATAGTAAGTGTTTGTTTAACGTTTGATGTTGAGAAATTTTTGTCAAAAATTTTGATTACTTTATAAATAGAACATTTGATTTTAAAAAATTTTAGTGTAGTTTGCAGACTCTTTAATAAAAAGGTACCCTACTAATGACTTCCTTTGCAAATACTTAGAGGTATACGTTTTTTTTTTCTTATTTATTTTAGATTTTGGCATTTGATGTTCGAAGTTTTTAATTTTTTAAAGAATTTTAATTTAAAGAATTAAGAATTTTTAACATTTTAATTCTATTAAAAATTTATTTTGTTAAATATATTCGTTTATCTTTAAGTTAAGAAGAATTTAAAAATTAAATTCTATAATCATATTTTTAATAAAAGTTTACTTTAGAACTCTTAAAGTATGTTTTGTTCATGACTATAGTTATGGGCCAAATTACTCACAAAATTTAAGTATGCACATACATATGTAGGTACATACTTATTTAGGTATTGACACATGTATCGTTTTTGTGCAAATATGTACAATGTACGTATGAATCAGTGTTGCCACCAACGAAAGGGTAAATTACACATGGATCATGCCAAAATTACTCATGAAAATACGAATTACATCACATGCTTTCTTTTTATTAGAGTTTTTTTTTTCCCGGACTTTTTCGTTTCCCGGGAAAGCGTTTTTAAATTTCCCGGGATCCCGGGATCCCGCTCCATATAAATAATACAAAGTAAATTTTGTTATTAATAAATAAAAAACTTTTATAAAAAAACGTTAGGGAACTTGTTTACAAAGAAACTAAAATAAATGGTTCTATACTAAAAACCCAGTAAAAAATTCGCTTACTTTTTCAAAATGAATAGCTTCTTTAACTCATTATTTAGCAGCTTCTATAACTACATCTATAACAGCTTCTATAACTACTTTTTCTGAATGTATTAAAGTAAAAAAATAATGACTTGCTTTAGAATGCGTTCATTTTGGGACATCCCTTGTAAAATTCATTGGTTCTTTCAGTAGAATTGTAGGTAGTGCTCTTATGTTTTTCTGATTACTCAACACATTATTTTGTAGGCGAAGTTTTTACTGGGAAATTAATTGAAGATTGAAATAGGAACTTGAATTATTATTATCTCACGACTTTATTCCCTATTATTATGCTTTTAATCAGTATTATTATGCTCTGGATACAAGATAAAAAGATAACATAAACATAACAATTTAATTCATAAAACAATATTAAAAACAAAATAAAAATTAAGGTACTCAAGATATGAGATCAAAAAGCTAATTAACAAAATAGCGGCTTAGGAAATAACTTTCTGACACACTCAAAGCGCTTAGTAAGTCGACAAAAAGTATATTTCTGATTTTATTTACTAATTATCATGTTTCCGAAAAATTTCGTTCATTTTTTACCCAGGTTGGACAAATAGTTAAAAGTGCATCGTTGTAGCATGCTTCGGATTCACAATCAGAAGCAATTTTTTCTTTTTTTATAAACAACGTCTATAACAGTCAAATGTATGTCAAGGTTTATGCAAAAAAAGAATCAACCGGACTGCTTCTTACAAACCTTTTAATTTCAATAGGTCCATTTGTAATTTAGGACAATGTGTTTTTTAAGTTGTATGTTGTATAAATGTTATTTTATTTTGGTTTCCCCGCACTTCACGGGTATATAAACCAACACAAATTGAAATTGAAAATTTGTGTTTATCACCTCCTTCATTGCATCTTAGTCATATCTCAAACTGAACCGAAGTTATAGCAAAATAAATCTTTAAGTCGGTACATTTTGAAAACTTTAATCGCATTTTGCCAAGATCGTTTGTTTTTGTAGATATTACTATGTTGCAATAAAGGAGCGATATGTTTAGGTATCTCCTATTTTTAAGACTTGTTCATGGGCAATGAAACTTTACTGCCTGCATCTTATTTTGAATTAATGTACTTTATTAACTCTTCACTTTACTAAATGTAATAATTATCAACTTTTGCACTGCCCATTCTGGTTTTAGTAGATTTATTGCATCAGGAGACATTGATTTACGTATGTACTCACTTCTTGTAATTGATCTTATCCACAACCCATCCACAGATGCTAATTTTTAGAGAATAGAAAACTAAATTTCAAAGTATAAATAGCTATTTTCTGAAATTATGAGGAATTTTTTATTTCCCGGGATCCCGCAAGAAAAATCCCGGGAAAACGGGAAATAAAATAATTGAAATTCCCGGGAATTCCCGGGACGGGAAATCCCGGGAAAAAACCCTACTTTTTATTCATGTCACAGAAACAAATTTCGATCAAAAGTGGAATTAAAACCGTATTTGGCATCTTCAGAAAACGTAAACCAATTTCAATTTTCTAAGTGGAATTGATATTTTAAGCAGCATATATACCAAAAAACTCAGTATTCCACCTTTTTATTTCGTACAAACCACTTAAAACTTATGCATTTTTGCAAAACAATTGAACATAAATATCGTCACCTGAAATGCAAAAGACGTAACAACACTTTATTTTTTTACAGGCGAAGCAAAAAACCATACAAAATCAATATCAACAAGGTGTAATTGGCGTTTGAATTTCTTTAATAAAGTCGCCATTTTGATCTAAAATTGTGTGTGAACATAAAGTTAAATAAAACGAACAAAACTCAATAAAAAACTCTTAATTCGATTTTTTTTGTTAAGCCCTTTTGCATTTTAGGTGACGATATGTAACATACATTTCATTTGGGTATAATAAAGAATCTGATGCATCCCTATATATGTCGTCGACGCAAAAACGGAATGTTAATTCAGTTCCTCTATTCCTGCAACATTAGATATGCCGGATATTTTTATATTTTTTACTTATCCAACACAAAAATATTTTTCAAATGTCTCTTTATTTGGTTTTTGTTTACAACAATCGTATCGTTGCTGCATTTAATGCAAAAAAATAATATATTCATTTTGCCATTTAAAAGATTAAAACACAAATAACTATTTGCAAAGTAGGATCTGTCTCCAAAGGAATTTTTTATTTCAAAAACCTTTTTCCAATAATTTCCTGCCTTCAAATTACTATGACTCTAAAATTTTACAAAATGTAAGAGTGCACGTTGCCGCGAAAATATTCTTGAAACTCCTTACGTTTTATCTGCCGAGCATTACTTCTAATAAAACAAGATCTAATATTACAAAGTAAATCTTCCAAATATGTTGAAAGGTTCAGGCAGGCCTTCGACGCTACCAAATGTATTAGGTGGCACGAACATTTTATCAAAATAATAACTGGTTTTTCGTCTTTTAGCAACTTGACTTCTGAATTTTACTGTCCAAACTTAACATTAGGTGTATCTGATGCAAATCCAACTAGATTTTCAAAAGGAATCCCTTTTTCTATAATTGTGCCTTTGAGAAGCTCAAACATTTCTCTTGCAGTCGCTGTACTTTGTAGCATGCAAAATAAATATGGGAAATATTAAATTATGTTTATGAAAAATTTCATGGCTATTTAATTTTTAGTCTAAAGCTACGGTCACTCTTATCAAATATTTGACGAAAAAAACGGGACCAACCACCAAACTAAAAAATCATTTCGCTTAATATCAATATTTATTTTGATTAAAATACCACATCTTACAAAAAACTGCTTTTTGCTATGTCTAGTAGTATAATAAGTTTATTTTGTAATATTAAGGCATTTTAAATCTCACTAACTATTAACAAAAGTAGGGGTTACGCCTATTTGATCAAATATTTAATAAGTAGCTTAAGCCTTTTGCGAATAAAATGTATAAAATTTTAAATACTTATAAATCATTTCTGGCAGTTGTTAGTGTGCAAGTTGATAAGAAATAAAGAAGAAAATTAATTTTTAAATTTTATTTATAGATTGATTTGAATAGCCAAAAAAAAAAAAAAAAATATATATATAATATGTGAATTGGTTTATTAGTCCTATATTTAATTTTAATGCTATGTTCACATTTGGCTTCTCAAAAGCGTTTAAGCAGTTCGAACGTGATTAAGCTCTTATCACTTCAAAATCAAAATGATTACCCATACATTGAAGTGATTTTTTAATCACTTCAAATTGACATGATTACAACTAAATCACTTCATAAATCACAAAGAAATCACTGAACATACCTCAAATGTAGAGTCGCCAACATGATCGTGTACAACCGGCCACGATTTCTTCTTAATGTTTTTATTTTTTTCCTTAAATAATTCATACATTTTCACAATTTCACCATTTAAATGATTAAAATAATCTTCTGATAACTTATTAAAATTGTTTTTATCCATTTTTAATACTTTAAAGAAATATAATCATCTCAAATGTAATGTGAACGGCTTTGATTAGCTAAATCAACATTTTGCTTAAACGCGCTTAAAAACCTAAGTGTGAACTGAGCATAAGACCATTAATAACATCTGTTAAAGAAAAAATAGTATGATTTATAGATTTTGCGTTTTAATCAAAGCTAGACTAAGTTACCTGTCTGCTAAAAAAAACTTTCAATAGGATTTAAAATCTTCTTTAATTCTAGAATTCTATTTCAGTTACAAGTTTATTTCAATTCGTTGAGTGCTTATTCTACCTCCATTTAGGTTATTTTTCGTATTAAGGTATTTTGTGCCTCAATTTTGTTTAGCATCTTGTTGCTCTTTAAGTTTTATTAAATTTTTTTTTCCAGCTTAAAATAGTTGGTTGGTTGGATTTTGTTGTTTTGTTGAGATAAATATTTGCATTTTCTCTTAACTGTCACAACATTAACACAACGTTTATTATAAAGTGAGATGTAAACCAAACAAATCAAACCAAAATGAATACAATTTAACACGATTTTGAATTAACCAATTGATATGAATATACTACCACTCTCCCACTCTACCTCTCTTCTTCTCTTATACTTTCATGTGTTCTAATATACACACAAAAAAAAAAGCATACTTCACAGATAGAGTGTTCTACTAAAAGTTTAGTATACTTTAAGGAAACTATGTTTAATTGCATTGGCATATGTACAAAAACTTTATCTTAACACTATAATGTTCTATGTATTACTTAAGAAAGAATGTCTGAATACTTTGTTGTTTCAGAATTTTTAGTGTTTTTCTAGAGCAAGAACTTTGTTGTTCTTGAAGGGGTCTAGAAGGGGGTTTTAATAAGCAATAAAAGCCAGACATTTGATCATTGACTCCTTGAAGAAATAATGCATATTTAATAAGGCTGAAAAGTTCTACACAAAGTTAGGAAAACTAGCATAATCAAAAAAGGAAAGCTGATACTAAAGCTGAAACCGAAACACTAAAATTACTTTGGTAACTTACTGATACTTAAATAATTTCATTCTGACAGCAAACAAAACCCCAAATGTACATAAATTGTGCAAAAATCTGCACAAAAAAAGAAAAGAGTAGGAAAAAAACCGGAAAACTAAATATAAATTATTTGCTTAATGTTGGTTTTTGATTACAAAAAATTAAATAGGGTGTTTAGAGATTTTTAGATGCTTTTAAACAAAAACTTTACTGAATGCTGCTTGTGTTTTATAAATTTTTTTTCGAATATATATTTTCTATAAAAACTTTTTTTCGAATATTTTTTTCTATAGAAAAGTTTGTTTCAAAAAGGATTTTGTTTTGTTTAAGCAGAGGTTTTCTATAGAAAACTTTATTCGAATAGAGATTCTCCATACGAGATTTTATACGAAAAGAGGTTTTCTATAGAATACTTCATTTGAATAGAGGCTTTCTATAAAAAACATTATTCGAATAGAGGCTTTCTATAAAAAACATTATTCGAATAGAGGTTTTCTATAGATAACTTTATTCGAATAGAGATTCTCCATACGAGATTTTATACGAAAAGAGGTTTTCTATAGAATACTTTATTTGAATAGAGGCTTTCTATAAAAAACATTATTCGAATAGAGGCTTTCTATAAAAAACATTATTCGAATAGAGGTTTTCTATAGATAACTTTATTCGAATAGAGGTTTTCTAAAGAAAACTTTATTCGAATAGAGGTTTTCTATACAAAACTTTTTTCGAATAGAGGTTTTCTATAGAATACTTTATTCGAATAGAGATTTTCTAAAGAACACTTTATTCGACTAGAGGTATTCTATAAAAAAAACTTTAGTCGAACACAGGTTTTCTACAGAAAACTTTATTCGAATAGAGGTTTTCTACAGAAAACTTTATTCGAATTGAGTTTTTCTATAGGAAAATTTAAAAGAATAGAGGTTTTCTATAGGAAAATTTAAAAGAATAGACGTTTTTTATAGGAAAATTTAAAAAAATGGAGGTTTTCTATTGAAAAATTTATTCGAACAAAGGTTTGCTATAGCAAACTTAATTCGGTTAGATGTTTTCTATAGAAAACTTTTTTCCTTTTTGAAAATGCTGTATTATTAAAGTTTCCTTTCATCTTAAAAATATCAGTCACCCTGTATTAAAAACTTCTACCAAACATAAACGTTCTAAGGCGTCCAATTTATGTCCATTACTTTGTGTTGAAGTGCAAAGAAAATGAGGAAGACATTAATCAAGACTCATTAGAGTGAAAAAAATTAAGAGAAAAAAATAAAAATAGGAAAATAACTGAACAATAACAAAAGAAATTTATGCTAAGCAAAATGGATGGAAAAAATGTATAACAATGAAATAAAATTCCTCTAAACACTAAACGTAATGTAACAGTAAAACCCCAGCTAAAACCATTGTATACTTTATTTTAATATTAAATATTTTGAAAGAAAAGATTTCTTTGAATAAATATCTACTAGAAAAGCTATAAACGTCTTAATAACATGAATAACCAAAGTTTATTTAGAATTATCGGTGTTCCACTGTAACTTGCAAGCCCTTTTTCTATAATATCACATGAAAAACTGGTTGAACAAGTTCTTTAAATGGCAAATTTCTGTGTTTAAATGAAGTTTGTTACTTATTAACGCCCTTTTTTATTATTCTTGTAAAAACATATATACGAGCTCATTAGCTTATCATTTGATATATAACTTTCAGAATATTCATCCGCACACTATAAAAAAAAACTTTCTTTAGCAATAAAGGTTTGTTTAGAAAAGTAAGGAAAAATAATTTAATCATTCGGAATAAAAAAAAAATTAGTACAACATAACAATTCATGTTTTACAAAGTCAGACTAATTGTTGTTTTAAAATATGGAGAAAAAAATGAAAAAAATTTGGAAATAAACAATTAAAAATGCGATATACGGCGGTGCCTGAGCTATAGACGGATCATCACAAAATTTGGAAGTGATGTTTTTAGGCATACACAATTAAATTCTACTAAATTTCATCACGATGCCATTTTTTGTTGCGGTTGAGGACGTATTTAAATGTTGTTTACATGAGCTTTGTTAGACAAACTATAGATCGAGCTTCATAAAGTGTTCTGCCATAGTTTCTAGACAATTTAACCTGGGTTTTACTCTCTATTGCTATGCGAATGCAATGTCGATACGACAACTTAATGCGATAAGAATCCAATTTGGTACTCTATCGTTTTCGCAAACCCTTTCTTAAAATTTTATCAAAACGGAGGCACACTGGCATTCAAAATTAAAGATTGACAGTAATGGAATGCTAAAATAGGTAAAAAAATAAAAAGTAAAAATTAAGTGGCTAAACGTGTTTTTGTTTGAAAATTTCAAAAAGATAAATCGCCAAAAAGTCGGAGCGGAGAAAAACGACAACGAGGGTTTACATGAAGATTTATCCACTGCTTCCGGCATATGTTTTGAAGAATAATGTAGAGTTTTGTCAAGTTTCATGAATGAAGTAAGAAGTAATAGTATTTTAGTGAAAAATATTTTTTTGTGCCGCATACGCCACCTTTCTAAAAAAATTTTTTAAAAGTAGCTCCTTGTGCTGCATACGTACACTTATTGCTCTGCATTGAGTAACTTGCTGAAATGAAAGTTTCTATATTAACCATCTAATAAAAAATTAACATTGATGTTTTATTTTATTTGGTTTTATTTTACAAAAAAAACAGTTCTATTTTTATATTTTTAATAAAGTTTAAAAAAAAAAAAACGTTTGTGCCGTGTATGTGCTCCTAAAAATGTGCTCATGAAACGCTGGAGCGATTGACACCAAACTTGGACAATAAATTATTTTAGTCGGGAGCCAGGTTTCTCTTAAGTTTAATTCCGATAAGTGGTGCTGTTGTCGTGATATTTAAATTTATTTTTTTTTATGGTACGATTAATAATTAATAATAATTAAACAAAAACAAGTTTTCTGATAAAAATTTGACCCGCTGGGGTCAAGTTATTAATAAAATTCTCAAGTATTTAATTTATTATTATTATTTTTTTAAACCTGAGCAGTTCCGGAACCAAACAGCTAGTTATTTTATAAAACTATGTTTAACAAATTTATTTGTTTGTTTTCATTTTATTTGGCTTTGCTTATGGTCCAATTATTAGGTCTATCCAGAAATACAAGAGTGTAAAAAAACAACACGCACTTTTTTTCTATAACATAATGAAGATATATAAAACAATTGCTACAAAAACAATTGCTTGAAAAAACACAACTCTACAAAAATTCAGCAGTCGTTTTGCGTAGACTTTTTGATTCGACGATGCTTTTACTTAAAATACTTTTTTTTCTTATTTGTTTTCTGTGTGTAATACAATAACAATTAAACCTATTAAAATAAGAAAACAAATACTAAATAACTAATCAATACAAGATAACTAATAAATTAATTTAATTCGTAATTAAAGTTACTTTCGTAATAATATAATTGTGATTTAATATCAAACCTAAAAATTAGCCGCAAGTGTTAACTTTTTTAAGTACTTAACTATTTAAGATATTCACAGTTGGTTGTGTTAGAACGAAAAGTTTGCACTTTAAACTCCAACTAACGTATACATTCAAAGAACAGCTGATTTATTTTGGACACCGAATCTTTCGCCAGTTAACAACACATATCGCTTAGAATTCGCCTTTTCGATTAAAAAAATGCCAAACAGGTGTTCTGACAAACGAAATCGCTTGATACGCGACGTTTTTAAAACGTATACTCCAACGATTTGGTCTATTTTATAAAAATTGAACTTTAAAGAAAAAATAAAATGATGTACAATATAAATAAAGTATGCAGCACAGAAAAAATTAAAAATTTTCTCTAATCACCAAATTTGTACTAAATTCATAGAATCAAGCAACCCATTTGTTGATTTTGCACCTATTACCAAAATGATTATATTGATTACTAAAAATTGTAAAAATTTAATATTTTGAATATTTTTTTTTCAATAAATGATATTTTTAATTTTAATTAAAAAAATTATCAAAAAACTTTGGCGTTATAAACAATGTGTTGATTGATTTTGAAAATTTCCAACAACAATTTCACAATTTTAAATTATTTTATTTTAAAAGAAATAATTTTTTGTTATTTAATTAATATTTTAATTCAAAATTTATTTCAAAACAACTAAAATGGTAATTAAATTAAAATTATTATTTTAATTTTCTTTCAACAAAAAAAAATAATTGTTTCAATTATCACATTAATTAAATTTTAATACTTTTTAAATAATTTTTTTTATTGATAAAAAACTACTAATAATTTTTTCTGTGAGCCCATTTATGAATAAAAATTCCCTGGGAGTTTTCTCCCAATTTTTCTATGTAAATTCAATTGTAAAAATAGGAATAGAGGAAAAACTCCCGGGGAATTTGTATTCATAATTGGGCTGATATTTTCTTTTCATTTAGGGAAAAACTTGAAATTTTTTTCAAGATATTAATTAAAAATATGCTATTTAAAATTTTGCTTTGAGTTTGTCATTTGCATGTTTCAATTGCTAACTTATGAACTTTGTTTGATTGTATCTTTTTAAAGCTAATGTGGCATAAAATAGCAAGGACGCTGAAGGCATTAAAATTAATTTGTTTGTTTATGATTTGTTATCAATATCCTTTACTTAACACATGTTTTCATTGCTCAAACACTCGAAAAATAGCAAATCGCAAGAAAAAATCACTGTTTTTGGAATATGCTGAAATGTGTTTTGTGTTTTTAACCTTAAGAGATTTGAAAACGCTGTGTTTTCTAGAACATGGGCGTTTAAAAGCAGTTTTTCCATCTGGCAAAAATAGTTAGAAACTATACGCAGAGAAAAAACATGTTTAAATATGGTCACCTCCAGCAATACTATGTTTAAAGAAAATTTTAACCATAATATGTTTAATTTAAGTAAAACAAAGATTGAACCGATCTCAAAATGCGCTTGATTCAAATATTATAAATTGATTCAATCCCGAATTCGTACTTGAAATAAACCTCTAGTGAAATTAAAAATATAATTTTGCTATGATTGATTTACTTACTCGTTTTACACCTTACAGAATTTCAATTATAAAACATTTTTTACTTTAAAAACTTAAAATGTATATATGTATATTGGGGTGTCCCAAAATATTTTTTTGTTAGAGGCTCAAGCTTTATTTGAAAGCTTATAGGGTACAGTATTTTTGAATTTTTTTTTAGATTTTTAGGAAGAGGTTTAGAGGTCGCGCAAATCAAGTCTTTGTTTAAAATCTGGTTTTTCGGTCTTTTTTCAAACTTGACTCATAACTTTGTCAATAACCACGTTCATTTAATTTTTTGACCGAATATTTCTAAAGAAAATTTCTCAAACTTTATTTCCATATGCAAAAACGTTAAGTTCCGGCAATATTTTTATCCATTACGATTCCACATATTAAGTATTTTTGTAATTTTTTAACAAATTCTGTAAAAAACGGTTTATTACTTTTCAAATTTATATGAAAGTATAAAAACTAGTGACGCGATTTTGAATACCGATAAGTTCTAAACAATTAAGAAAAATAAAAATGGAATTTTGTCCTACAGCTTCCGAGTTACACTATTTTTATAGTTTGTACCTTTAAATGGTGATACTTTTTTCGTTATAATTATTGTATATTTCCATAAATTTTCATAGTTGGGTTTTAACTGTCATTGTTAAAAAGATTATTCCGCAACCAATACGTGAAGACTTAAGCAATTTCATTAAAGGCCAACTTGAAAACACGCAACTGCATCTGATTCTAATCTTTTTGGGTGATAAATCTATGCCCTACCTAACAGTAAAAGCTCCAGGAGCTATCAATCGGGCTCGCTGGATGATGAAAATTATATATTCTTTGAAAATATGCATTTTCCGAAACCAGTTGCAATCTTGTATAGACAAATCAACAGCTGACGCCTTGCTTGAATTTATTTCATTTATTTTAAGAATATATATCAAATATTGGTACCTCTGCCAGTGCCCTCGATATGCTCCTCTCAATGATCTGAGCCTATTAAAGGAATTGGATAGTTATAAAATTATTAATAAAGCAGTTGCAAAAGCCTCGCTTAAAACTTTTCTAGGTCATCAGTGGTATTTAACTCCGAAATTGGCTGCCTTAGGCCGAGGCCACGCAATGAGCGTCTAAGCGTCAAGCGGCTGAGCGATGAGCGTCAAAAAATTAAAACATATGAAATACTATTGAAGTGGCCACGAAATGAGCGGCATGCGAGCGAAATTTTTGAGCGGCTAAGCGGCGTCGCTCAGGAATAAAACTTGTTCTAATTTTTAGTTGTTTTCTGAGCGTCAAAGAAAAAACATGGCAAAAGTGAATGTGGAGCTTACAATTTCATCTGTACAAAGCCGACCGCTATTATGGCAAGACAGATTACCAAATTTTAAAAATAAAAATATAACCGAAAATTTATTTTTTTGTTTTGTCAATCTAGTGTTAACTGCTTGCAACAGCAAATCAATGGATTTCACATTTGGGTAGATTTGTATATATATGGTTAATGATGAACACCAAGGCCTGTTCGTCGATTTCGATTAATATATATATATATATTTTATAATCAAAAAGTAATTTCAATGTTGGGAATACAAAATTTTAATTTCAAAAGATTTTGTTATTCGTGCTTAATTTCTTTAGTTTTTCCAAAATCTTTATGGATGAAGTTTCCTGATGATCTGGCCTAAGCAACCAGTGAAATGCGCATAGGAATAGCTTATCCCATCAACAATAAATTTCAAGTGTTTTTATCAATGATAAAAACTGGGAATTAAGCACGAATAACAAAATCTTTTGAAAATATTTTATAATTTGTTTTTGTTTTAAATGTAAGTTAAGCGAACGAAGTCTTCGCTCGAAATCGACGAACAGGCCGCAAATTGTTTTTTTTTCTTAATAAACGCATTAAATTCATATGATTACGATTTTCGCGTAATAACATTAAACAATTCACTCTTTACAATAGCATTTTAACAACTAACCGCTCAGAAATGACGCTCAGTAATAAGCCACTTGCCGCTCAAACTTGACGCTTTGACGCTCATCGCTCAGACGCTTGACGCTTAGCCGCTCATTGCGTGGCCTCGGCCTTAGCGTTTTTTGATGACCGTATCGACACCAAAACTTTGCGCTTAATGCCAAAAAAACTTGCAGACACTCCATGCAGCGATTATGAAGAAGCAAATGTAACATTAACAGAAGAAAACTTCAGAAATAAAGAAATTCAACAATTCATTTCAAAAGCCAGTCTAACTTTTTTTGAAGCTTGCAATATTTCAATCGATTTTTTAAAAATAGATCCAGAGAATTGGAAAGCCAACAAATCATTTCAAGAGGCAAAGAAAAAAGTTCAACAATTACAAGTGGTAAATGATGTGGCAGAACGAGGTGTGGCTTTGGCTAATACTTATATTAATGTCACAACTTCTGAAACTGATTTCCAGAATTTATTGCAAGGTATAGAACTACATCGCAAGAACCTTAATAAATGATTTTTCACAGAGATTGGGTAAGATTGGTGAACTGGCAAACAGCTTATAATTACATATACTGGGTATAAAGATAAAAACGGGTATAACTCAGGAACGGTAACAACAAATTTAAAAATTGTTTATTCGTATTAATTAGAATTAATTTGTCTTTCAAACTGCATCATCAGTTTTTTTCGTTTTCATTTAAACTTAAAAAGTTGTAAAGCGTTATTACAAAATTTTTGAAAAAATTACGAAAAATTGTGTTTAAGGGTATCTAAATGAGTAAACTCATCACCAAAACTTATAAGTTTTTCACACAGGAATAAAGCTTTGATATTTTTTTTAAAAACTCTTTCCTCAGAAGTGAAGAAACCCGTTGTATTAACCAAGTTATGAGTAAAGTTAGAAAAAAGGCCGAAAACTACGGTTTTTTATGAAAACTCCATTTGCGCGACCTCTAAACCTAATCCGAAAATTCTTAAAAAAAAACCAAAAATACTTCACCCTATAAGCTTTTAAATTTTCATTGAGCACCTATGAAAATCAGAAAGAAAAAATTTTTTGGGACACCCTAATGTATATATATAATGTATTTGTATTAGAGCGACTTAAGTTGTATGGGAGCAAAATTCATGCTCGACGTACCCTCCTAAAAATTAACCTTGAACTTTTTTAAGATGACATTTTAAATATTTCGGCTCCAGCTTTGACCTCTCGTGAGCTGGACCATTTCGAAAATGGTCCGTTTTTTTACAGAAAATCCTTAAAAAAGGACATGGATGATCGTCTTTAGACAAATTATATACAGTTGGATGCGCCTTAAAAAAAAACCTTTCTTACGATAACCAATTTGTATATGTTGGCCAGGAAACAGATTCTCAAATTAACAAAACATGAAAAAATAGACCCTTTTTCGAAATGGTCCAGCTCACGAGAGGTCAAAGCTGGAGCCGAAATATTTAAAATGTCATCTTAAAAAAGTCCAAGGTTCATTTTTAGAAGGGTACATCGAGTACTTTTTTTGGTGAGTCGCTCTAATATATATAACTAAAAATATAAACTCTTGCTTCCGATTTCACTTTTTAAACATGAAAATTATGTGTTTCGCCTTGTTCTGTAGTTTTTGTTGTTTCTACACACCACAAGCCAATCGTTTTTCAACTACTTGTGTGGTGTTGTTGTAGTGCTTGCAACAAACTTTGGTAAGTTAAATGAGATTAAAAAGCTCGCTTTGTAATTTTACTCTCAGAGTCGCACTACCAACGAAAAGTTTAATCTTTTTTTACTTGGTTTAAGAATTTTGTACTTATTTTAAGAAATTTCGGGATTGATTTTGGAAAGAAATCCCATTTAGGATTGTTTTAAGTACGTTTTAGTGCTATTTGTACTTGAATTTTTGAGTGCGACTCGTGCTTTAAAGTATGTATAAAAAACTTAATTTATACTCCTTACAGGAGTTAAAGGAACCACTAAATATATAATAGGGTCATATTACAATACTAATACGTCTTTCTTAAATCACGAAAGGAGTTAATCGTTTTATAGGAGGGTCGACTCTGTTTTTGTTACTTAAAATTAAAGTGGCCACACATTTTTCTTAGTTTGTTAAAATTAAATTTTATTAATATTTAGAAATAAATTAATTTAATTTTTTTCTCTCTTTTTAGGTAAGTTAAGCCATCGTTGTGGCATTTAGGATTTAATATGAATTTGTAAGTATAACATTATTTTTGATTATAAATATTATTGAAATAAAAATGAAAAAACCTTAAAATAAGAAAATGCGTTATACGTTACATTTGTATGTGTGATAATGTCGTTCCAAAGAACAATTACTGCAAACAAACAAAATTGCCATAAATGCCAAACACGTCTTAATAGACTTAATAACAGTTGATAATAAATAATATTTAAAAACTAAAAAATTTATATGCACAGGAGCTTCTAATTGCCAGAAACTTTCATACATAAACTGTGTACTCGTACATTGTACTTAAAAATAGGGGGTGGAATTATATTCCTGTTGTTCCTATGAGCACTAAAGGACCTTTGTGAAGGTTCCAACAGTGATCGTATATTCATATTTTTTCTAGAAATTGCAAACGGAATGACATATTCCCTTTCTATCTGTAGTGAATGGGTAGAAAAGCCGTGGTTTGTCCGCACTAGGTAAACATAATTACGCAAATACCTCAATTTTTTGGATGTTTTTGCAAGATGTTCTTGTGTTTGACAAAATCTGCAATGTGTAATGTAGAGTTTTCTAAAAACCGTAAAAATGTGAAACCGTGGTTTCGGTTTTTAAATGGTTAAAACCGGTCGGTTTTCGGTTTTGAAAATAGCCAAGTAACACTACATACAAATTTATTATTTTGTATGTAATAAAATTTTTTTATTTGTTTCATTTCAGGTACTTTTATTAAAAAATAAACATTTGTTCTTCTTAGTACTTATTTTAAATTTAAAGAATTTTGAAATACCTTGCCTTTGTTTCAGGCTGTTATGTATACAATTTTTTTATATGAAGTACGAGTATATTGTATAATTTGCAATTTCTTTTAGCATAAATATATATATTTAAAGTAAAAGCTAAAACCGAGGTTTTATGGTCGGTTTTCGGTTTCGGTTTTTAGGCATTAAAAACGCGGTTTCGATTTAGGTTAAAACCGAAGAGCAATCCCTAGTGTAATGTCTCATAATCTTAAACTGATTTGTCGATATAACAACAATTGCAACAATAAAAAACAGTATTAGTCCTATTCACTATCCGTGCAGATGGTCTCGCATAGTAGCTTTTGCAAGATGGTAATTTTTACTCTACACCAATAAAATATGCAACATTAAAAACGAATAGTTTATGTTTACTCGACGTATGCAACACTTATTTGCAAACCGGCAGATGACCAAAGTTAATAGAAAATATATACAATTACATAAATTTGCAATCTCTAATGCGCAGGATTGTGAATGGGGCTATTGTATTTTTATTGTTGCTTTAGTTGGTCGATACGTCGAGAAAAGCATAAGCAGATTTTTGCAGTTCTTTTTCTAAGTAAGAAAATAAGTAGTTCAGCTGTCTTTTCAACGTCACTTGTAAATTGAATTCGCCTTAGTTACCATCCTTCAAGAGCCAAATACAAAATCTGCAAGTGGTTACAGAAAGTTCGCCATACACTTTTTAAAGCAAGTTTTCTTAATCAGAAGAAAAACACAAAAACACTATTTCGATGGTAAAAAGAAAATTTGTAAAACAAGTGAACGTAAAGACCGGGATTCACTATCCTATCTCAACTTCTGGCAGAGGACGTACACTTTTAATCATGGTCTTCCAGTTTTAAAAATTAAAGTAGCTTCAACCCCTTTCCAAACAATCCATCCAAGATTAAGTCCCCCGACCTCCCCCCTCTGAAAAAATGGTTAACATATTTGATTGGTCAGGCAAATTAGCAAATGTCCCCGCCACTACACCAAAATACACGGAGTGCATTGTTTCTAGGCAACGACAGATGGCAGCCCTATTATCCTCAGACCTGCTACAGCAGACCAATCATCTGCTTAGCTGGAAAAACAACCGATTAACGAAACTAATATGTCGAAGGCAAAATAACAATACTGAATAGATCTTTACTCCAAGAACAAGCACATTCAAATCTTACATGGAAAGACGCGAAAACAGCTGCAGCAAATCGTTTAAGATGCTTTCGGGAAGCCATATGCTCCCAAAATGGGAAATAAAACTGAACAAAAAAATTTCTGCAAAATCTGTTGCCAATGCCACACTATTACACATGAAACTCATATAGGACTCAGCTATTTTTCAAGAAAATACAACTCAACTTCAACTTCAACTCATTTCAATTTCATTTTTCTACACACAGGATTTTTTGACAAATCGTGCGACTAAATAGGACTAAATTGCCGGTTTAACTTAGATTTTTTTTATTCTTAAAACGTTTGTTAAATGTGCCTCTTGAGTTAAATATTTCAGTATTATGTTTGCTTATCCAAGCTTTGGTTAGCAATGAAGCTTCAGATATGCATAATTAAAAAAAAAAAAAAATATATTGACTACCAGAACATTTTGTATCTACTTGTTATGTATTTTTTTTAGCTATCATAAGAGCATTTTTCCTAAGCCTATTCTATGCCCAAATTGTGGCAATAATAACTGCATAAAATTTCACTCCCTACTTATGAATGTGTGCATGAACCAGCATGTGCGGTTCAATCCCCTTTAAAATATTTTGCAAGTATTTCTTTATTTTTTTTTTTATAAACACAAAAAAGGTAAGCGAAATAAAAATAATATTAAATAAACACTTTAGACATAAAAATTTACAATGTTGTTGTATTCGAGGTTGCCAACTGTATCGCACTTTTAACAGCTAAATTTAAAAAAAAAGCTGGCTTAATCTTTGAAATGTAAAACAAAGTTAATTAGAAAAATATTTTACAACAAATAACTAAATCAATACAAACTTTAACAAGTTTATCAACTATTATTTATGTTTAAATTTAAAATTATTTTTTAATGTATCATGTTTTAAATTTTCGTTAAAATTACATGGAAGAATTAGGAATCAATCCAGCCATCTGTTTTTAATTCAGCGTTTTCGTATGACGAACTCGTTTTTACTGAAGTGACATTTATATAGTCAGTCTATGCATCTGAGAGAGTTATTCTGGTTATAATTTTTGTTTTTTGTGAAATTTTTAATATGTAAAGTAACTAAGCTCATATCGCTCCTTTATTCCAACATAGTCATATTTCGAAAAATCACAAATTTAAGCTAAGCGTCGGTGAGGAAGTAATGTGCTTTAGCTTTTTTTGTTAATTAAAAAAGTGAAGAAAAACTTCTCGCACGAATTTTCGAATTAAAAAAAACTATGTTATTACACTATTTCGTTCAAAGACTACGTGAGAATACAAGACAGATGTTTACCCTCTAAAATATCATGTAAGTTAGTGTAGATTCCACCTTTTTAAGCAACCCTACAGATAATATTGGACTACGTGGTCCATTGTGGCTTAAATGGACTACTTACAACATGGTCCAATGTACTGTAGTATGGACCATGTTATAAGAAATTGACATGCAGTGCTACCAACAACTGTATAGTTTACAGTATTACACATTGGTAGCCCTGATGGTTCCCATTATTAATTGTTTATTTAAAAGTGAAAGAGAGTTTGTAAAATTTGTGAAAAAAGGCATGACATCTGATACTATATTTTAGTTATTAGGTTTTTTTTTTCTAAAACGACAAATTAATTAATTAAACTTAGGTTTCTTTATAAGGATAATTTAAAAAAATGGAACACTAATTTTTTTTATTAAATAAACATTTTCTTCAAAATAACAATACATGCAAACTTAAGTCATTCACCGTATACATACATATATAAATATATTATATGGGTGAGAAAAGGATTGTTTTTATTATTATAATCGTAAAGTTATTTTTAGCCTTTCATTCAGTAGTGGCATGAAGTAGTTTTCAAACTACTTCTTTTGTCCACTCCATTCAGTAGTGGCATGAAGTAGTTATAAAACTAACCCTATTAGTTAATCCATGGAGTAGTGACATGGAGTAGGTCTGAAACTACCCCTTTAGTGCACTCCATTCAGTACGCTGCAAATAATAGAACCAGTCCAAACACGCGTGTAAAGAGTAGCCCACAAGGGACTAGGACTAGTCTAAAAGTAACCTAAACGTATAGAAAAACCATGGTCTATTTAACATTACGATGTCCTAGGGCAGGACCATATAACCCAGCATTGGACTACAAAGGAGTAGTTTTGAAACTACTCCATGGTATACTCAAGAGGATTAGTTTTAACTTCGTTTAAAAACGAAAACATGTCGTTAAAAAACGAAGACATGTCGTCTCACTACAAACACTTTTTAACAATGACATGGTCCATGCTTGCATTACATCGGACCAGTCCATGGAGTAGTCCATTTTATCAAAATGGATCAGGTGGTCCAAAATTATTTGCAGGGTAGTGACATGGAGTACTTTTGAAACTACCCCTTTAGTATACTCCATACTGTAGGGCCATGGAGTAATTTTAAAGCTTACCCACTTTAGTACTCCATGGAGTAGTTTAGTGACTACTTCGGTGGGTTATATGGTCCCCTCCTAGGACATCGTAATGTTAAATGGACCACCTTTTACCCATATATTTGAAGTAGTAGTTTTGGAGTACTCCTACTCCTTTATGGACTACTCTTTACATGCATGTATGGACTAGTCTCGTTATCTGCAGGTAACAAACCTAATGCATACCGAACTTGCAACATTGAATTAAGCGTTATCTTTTTAATTCGGGTTTTTAGATCTGTCCATACCGAATTCATTCGTTAAAAAAGCTTTAATATGTATGCCGGCGTGAAACCACGATTGAAAATTTAAATATTTTAAAAAAATTTAAATAAAAAAGAAGGATAAAATAAAATGGCTCCAGCTGGAGGCTTGATAAAATCTTGATATATGAAAAAAAATTAAAAACAAATCGTTTGATTCAGCCGAAAACTTGCTAAATTAGCAACATTGTACGTAAATATGTTCATACATATGTATGTATATGCAAAAAAGGAAAACATTTTCCCAAACACACTTTTTAAACAACAGGGAAACCGCCACCACAAACAAACCGCAGGCAGAAAAAAGTACACCTACAAATTCACATACAAATGCATGTATTGTTTTAACACACGTATGTATGTATGAACAAAAAAAAAAGGATAATAGGTATGAAAACAAATTTTATTTAAACAGCTTTTTATTAAAAACACATACAACAACATAAACAACATTTTATTTGATTATTCACTCGCACGTTGAAATGTTCACTCTTTTATACACAAACATTTGTAAGTGTGAAAATTGTTGCACGTCCAATTACAAGAACAGCATAAATAACAGGATGATTTTATGTTTATATATGTATATAATGTTTGTGTGTGTAAAGATACATGTATAACATGTGTTTTTGTTTTGTCTTTGTTGTTTTTTTTATTACACTCTCCACCTTAAAGATGAATAGGGTTATTACTTGCTATAAAGTTTTTAATGTATAAAAATACGCCGATCGACTGTAAATCACTTTTTAAGTGGGTTCAAGCTAATTTGACAAAGTTTGCCATAAAAGCGTCTTATGGTCCAAGGTAGAAGTCTATTGTATATATTTACCATGCGCCTACAAGTCTAACTAGATCCCATACAAATGTAATTCCGCAATAGATCCCAGCCCATGGAACGTCTTCTTATATTTTTATTTAGACTAAACTTAGCAAAAACGTGTTTTATTAAAGGCAACTAGCCTTTAAGACTAGTTATAGTGTAAACTTTGTATTAATACATGTCAAAAACTCAAGTAATATGACAAAGAGTGATAGTGTGAATGCAATGTGTCACGAAAATGACAAGTATTATGAAAAAAGTTTGACATCTCATACGACTTCATCGTGTTTTGAAAAATTTCTAAACAATAATACTTTTCATTGGATCAGGGTTGCATTTTATTTCATGTGTGAGTGTTTATACTTTGTGTGATAGTGTGCACACAAACTGTCATTTTAACTTAGATTTTTTGACAGTCGCAACAAAACTCATTAGATTTTTATCTCACAATGTATTATGGAATACGTAAGACTTGTGAGATAGTGAAAACTAGCCTTTAGAAAATCACGAACGATTTTGTACCAGTTTCGGTATTTCGATTCAAATCTTTCGGCACAAATCTGTACATAAATTTTAACCTTACAATTTTTTTTTGGCGGTTATTTCATAATTTCTTATAGCCCTTATGTACAAGGTAGCGCAAAAGTCATTAAATGCCTCAAAAAAATAAATTTTTGGGGATTTCCGGAAGTTTTTTTGGGAATTGTGGGAAGTTTTTTTTTTAAATTTTAAAATAAATTTTAGTCAAGTTGTATTAAGCATTAAAAAATCTATGGACTCAGATATAAAATTCACAAGCTCTGTCGTTGTATGGCTTATCGTTTAAAAAACACGATTTCTGTTTATGCACTTGTGAATAGACAAATTTTTCGTATCGTTACTTTATCAAATTGCTAAAATTAAGTTACTTTGACTGTAAATGTAAAAAACTGAAAATATCAAATCATTTTAGGAGTCAATTTCCTTTGGCTAAACTATTTTAGAAGATCCACAAATTTTTTTACGAAATAATAAAAATAATATGAAAATTAAGACTAAAAGAGAATATAATTTAAGTAATAATTTTTTACTTCACTCTTCGTTTTTATTCACTTCTTCTTCTTTTATCTTTGCCATTCACATTATTCGATATCATAAATTAAACCAGGTATGGTAGTTCTCATTTGAGTTGAAATGGTAGTAAATATTAATATGTAGATAAGAAATTTTAATAAAAAAAAAAATCAATTGAAATAAATTAAACATACATATGTACATATATATTAATCATAAAGAAGAACCAAATTTTTGGTGTTAAAAAGATTTTTTCAAATTCAAAAAAACGAATCAAACATTTCCCGCCCTGGTATAAATGCAACATACATATTGCACCTTAAATACTAAAGGGTATTAACTCAGTCCATGGTATACTCCAGAGGATTAGTTTTAACTTCGTTTAAAAACGAAAACATGTCGTTAAAAAACAAAGACATGTCGTTTCACTACAAACTCTGTTTTAACAATGACATGGTCCATGCTTGCATTAGATTTGACCAGTCCAGAGTAGTCCATTTGTCTAAAATCGATCATGTAGTCCAATATTATCTGCAGGGAAGATTTTGACAACGGCGAGGAATTTTACACAAGCAAAATGCCTGTTGTTTTTTGTATTGTTGTAGAGGTAATGGCATGGCGAATAAAGGTGACCGCATCATGAGATAGAGTTTTGCTAGCTTTCTCTTTTTTTATACCCTCCACCACAATTAGTTGTGAAGAGGGTATACCAAGTTTGTCATTCCGTGTGAAACTTTTTTATTATTCATCTCAGACCCCATAAAGTATATATATTCTGGCTGCTTGAGTAATTCTAAGTCGATTTAGCCATGTCCGTCTGTCTGTCCGTCTGTTGAAAACACGCTCACTTTCGAAAAACTCAAAAGAAATAAACAAACTAGGTGTCAAATTGCTTATAGTTATCCTAAGCAGTTTGGGATTGAATTTCAGCAAAATCGGTTCAGTAGGACCAGAGCTATGAATCAAAATGTGGAACCACTACCTTCAAAAACTTGATAATTTTGTTACAAAAACTAACATAAATGATGCAAAAATGCACGGAATGACATAAGATTTTACACAAGTCCGTTTTATTCGACTAGAAATGACACTGTTAAATTTCGCGAAGGTCGGTCCATAATTTACCCTAAGCCCCATATAAACACTACTCCCGGAAAACAGTTCAGTACGCCTAAAACCGTAAAAAATAATGCAATCATAACAAATTTTGGCTCGTCACAATTTTATAGGACTATAAATGATACTGTGAAATTTCGTGAAGATCGGTACATAATTTACCCTAGGCCCCATATATGCCCTACTCCCGGAAAACAGTTTAGTCTCCTAAAACCATAATTAATAACAAATCGTCACAGTTTAAGATAATAATAATAAAAAGACATCATACAGATATTACTCCTTAAACATTCGAACTGTCGGTGGAGGGTATCAAAGATTCGGCACAGCCGAATATAGCACTCTAACTTGTTTAATAATACTATGTATTTTGTTTTTGTAAAAAGTTAGAGTGAATGTCAAAATTATTTGTTGAAAATATAAAAAAGGATTTATTTTTGTTTCTAAAATATACACAATTTCTTTGGAAAGTAAATCTTTTTACTCTATTGAAATTCATTGTGGCTCCACTTATTTCTTACGGATTTTTAATTCCTTGTGTTAATATTTTATGTTCACTTTTTTTGTTTTAAATAACTTTTTTTCAAGTTTTTATATTTTTATTGAATTTTAAATTTGAATTAATTTTTTCACAAAATGTAAACAAAGTTTGACATTCAGTAAACACACAAAAAAAAGAAACAACAAATAAATGACTCGAAAATGTCACCTTGGGTAATGGATAGGCCTTGTACAAGGCGAATTAACTACAGGTGGTGTCGAAACGGCATCTGGTTTTGACAGTTCGGGCTTATTTGTTTGGATTTGTTAGTGTTTTGCTAATAATGGTTGACATTTCGAGCTAATGGCACTAACAATGCAATGCAAAACACCCTATGTTGTTTCTGTTGTTTTTGGATTGTTGTAGTTCCGACACCACCTGTAGTTGAATTCGCCTTGGCCTTGTACAACAAATTACAAACAACAAAAATTAAACATTGTATAATTAGACGATAATGAATAAGCCTTGACCTATTAAAAAAAAGACAACAAAAAAAAAACCCAATATTGCTTAACGAACAAACATGGCTTAATTAACATAGAATTAGTTGAGGACCTGTAATATATATACTTTATGGGGTCTGACGTCAAAATAAGAGTTTCATAAGGAATGACAATTTTAGTGTACCCTCACGCACTAATGGTGAGAGAGTAAACAAATTGGGTAGAAAATTGTGTGTATTTCTCCTAAGCCGTTTGAGATTCGATAAAAAAATTATGAGAAATCAAAATACATACAAACTAACCTATAAAAATGATTGCCTTTTTCTAACATGTATTCAGTTTCTACTCAAAAGATCCAATATTAATTTTTATATATACCCCGACAAAAGATTCTTATTCTGGTAAAAAAGATCGTAGCACGCCCATTTTTATGGGCGTTACAAAGCAAATAGCTCTAATTTTATGTATGTGTCTACGCTTTAAAGTACTAAAAATTTCCTTATTCTAAAACAATTTAATAAAAAAAAAATTAATTTTACGAAAAGGCACTTTAAGCTTCGTTCACAATCAAAAAAACATTTTCACTTGGTGTTCATAATAGAGCAACAATTTCTTTTGCAACCACACACATTTTGCATTAAGAAACCGTTTGCAAATTTAAGCCACAACAATATTATGCAATTATTATTGTTTTTTACAACATTTTGTTAAAATTTTCATTCAAAACTAAATAAAATTATTTTAAACGTCAGAAACAATTTCATACAAATTGTTGCTGAAGTTCTAGTTGATTCAAATTTAGTTACATTTTCAAAAAAATGTTAGTTACATTTTTGTTCTAAAAATGAAAGGAAAATATATGAAATACTTTGGGAAGAAAAAAGATAGAAGAAAAAATGAAATTGTTTCTCTGATTGTGAACGAAGCTTTTTTTTTTAAAAAAAAGACCCCAGAAAATTCTTTTAAAACATAAAAATATAAAAAATCCCAGTAAGAAAAATATTCTCATTATTCGCAAAATGTTTAAATTAAATGCTAAATTGTTTAAGCACCTTTTTAGGACTCTCCTCGTATGTTTAAGTATGCTTAAATTTTTTATTCGTTCTGTTTATAACTTCCTTTGTACGTGGCCTTTAACACCTTTTATGGGTTTCTTACGTGATTGTGGTAAAAGTTCAAAAAAATTTTGGGAAATTTTTTGCTGCCATAAAACCAGGAAACTTGTTAATGAAAACCTAAAATCTTTGGCGCACACAAAAATCAGAGATTAGAATTATCAATTAAGAAAAGAAAAACTGCTATTGGTGCCTTTAGTGACTGTTTAAATTCAAAAAGACATTTTCAATAATGACCAAGTGAAATTTTAAAGCGAAAAATATTAATTTTATATTAAAATGTGTGCTGCTCTCTCTATTCTCATCTCTTTCCGTAGAATAAAAAAATGTTTTAGCAAACCATTTCTAAACTTCACTTTAAAAGCAATTTTAGTTTTATAAATTCTAATAATGGTCAGACCATTTGTTTCCACCCCACCCTCTTTTACGAGTTGAAGTCGAAAGCTCTTTTGCTCTGCTGTAATAAAAATTTCTTTTAGCAATTTTATGTTTTTAATGTAATTAATGTTTGAAAAAAAAATTGTAATATAAAATGTAATGTAAAAGTTTTGTTTTTTTTTCTGTTCTGAGCAGAGTGACCAGATCTTAAAAATGTGTATATATAAATTGGCAATTTGGTGTGTACAATCAAGATAGCAATTTTGTGTGTACAGTTTAGAAGATTTATACACTTGCCCATGATTAAGGAGCTGGAGCTTTTTTACCTCCACAGCATTATAAGTCGCCAGCTTCTGTTGAAGAGCAAGCGTAACTAGGGAGACACGCCGACAGGCCGAAATTTCCTACAAGTAGTGAAATATCGGCTTCAAAGTAGGCTTTTTAAAAAATACCTTTCCACGATTTTGCGTCAAAACCACAGCCACCAAGTGATTCTCAAAGGTCCCTCAATCAATAGTCAGTAGGGTGCCGTGCCAATAGGAGCTCTGACTCCCTTGGTACCAGATATGATCTCTGGTCAGCCGCGATTTCAACAGAGCTTTCAATTTTTAATATTGCCGAATTCCACGCGTTGCCTGCTTCTGATTTTCAAAGCGGCTCCTTTAAATGTTTCACTTCATAACCTGGGTCAACAGATGGCCCGGAATGTCCTGGATTGGCCAGTTTGCTTGGCCTTGTCTACACCATTTTCAATAGGCATTTATAATAGGCTCGGTCCTTGTAACAATCAGAATCTATGTACCAAATCGATCAAATTGTCTCCAAAATTGTTTTACGGCCAGTTCTGAACAAAACATTATAAAATCAAAACAAATTGGTTCGAACTTTCAAAGTCAGCAAGCTTTTCGCTGCCACCTGAAGTGAATTCGCCTACATATACACGTACATAAGTATGTAATACAACATAATACTGAATTTAAACTGTTATTTTTTCTTGTTTTGTGTTATTAATTTATTGTAAAAAAAATTGAGAAATAATTTACCTTTTTTTAACTAAAGGGTGTTTTTTAGCTGCATGAGAACTTTAAATGATAACACTGTGCGTAATTTTTTAAGTTATGGAAAAATAACCATATACGGACAACTCTACGTATAAAAGACAAAAAAAAAAAAAATAAACGTGTCTCCCAGTTTTGCCCAAAGTCATGCACTTTTTTTTATGGGCCCCCAAGGATTTGGGGCCTCGGTGTCATTTTTGCAAAAAAGTGATAATTTTCTCAGGCTCATATCTGCAAACCGTTCGGAATTTTGATTTACCCTCTGGGACAAAGTTGTAGTTCTTGCCATAAAACTTCCTAGGAATGCTTCTTAGCACCGTTTAGGTAGCAAATTAAATTAAAAAAACTTCGGGAAATTTTTCACTTTTGCGGCAACCTAAGCGTTACCTAAGCGGTGTTAAGTACCATTCCTAGAAACTTCATATGCTCCAGAAAATTGTTTAGTGGGATCTTAGGAACATTTTCGTAGTTGATTGTTTCCTTGAATATTTAACGGTTTGCAAACTATGGACCTAAACACGGGAAAAAAGCTAAAAAAAATCGAATTTTTTAAAGTTTTTTGCGATTTTGATCTTGAAGATGAAGTTTTTTTGACTTTATATGTTCACAATTTTTGTTCTTTATGGCAAGTACTACAAATTTGTCTCGTGTTGCACTGTGTTATAATATTGTTGGAATGAAATTATTTTTATTATAATCTGTGCCCATGTTTTGTAACTCTCGCGTCGAGAAACTTTTCGATTGCAACGTAATAAATTAAACACAAATGCCATAAATTGAAACAAACAACAGTTTTTCTCACTAACCTGCGTCTGTAAAATTTTTGGTGAGCAATAGCTGTCACGTAAGGAAATTACTCGCCAATTTACAGAAAAAGTGTGTCTGTAAAATTTTTGTGAGAAAGTTTCCGCTTTGAACTGTCAAATAAATTTACGAATAAAAATTTCAACACTAAAATCATATTAAAAATGTAAAATGCAAAGAATAATAATAACACAGGCCAACACTCAATTTGCTTCTTTGCATTTATCAACTGATTCTAGTTAATTTTGGTGCGCTGAATTCAAATCTGTAATTAGTTTGTCTCTATCAGCTCTAGTTTTCATGATATAGCTTTTTTATACCCTCCACTTATGACCTCCATTTATGACCGTCTGTTAGTTTTTTCAAAAAATTTTTTTCATCAAAATTTCTTATTTACAGTTATGGTAGTTGCCATAGATCAACACTTTTTTAATAAACTTTGCCAACTGCAATAAACCACTTCTTACAAGCAACTAACTTCCGATATTCAATTGGAGTGCAACAAGAAAAAATAACGTTCTCAATAATATTGTACATATAAAATTCCCGTTAATCAGCTAGCAATTACACAAAAAATTTTTTTTACGGAAAAAATGTTTTTTTTTTGTCAACTACCATAACTATAAATAAGAAATTTTGATGAAAAAATTTTTTCAAAAAACTAACAGACGGTCATAAATGGAGATCATAAGTGGAGGGTACAAAAAAGCTATATCATGAAAAATAGAGCTGATAGAGACAAACTGATTACAGATTTGAATTCAGCGCACCCAAAATTTTTTTTTAATTTTGTCGGGCTGTGTAATAATAATATTTTGTTCTTGGCACATTTTTTCATTGTTTAATTATTTGTTTTAACATTTTTATGAAATTTACGACTGTTTTCAAAGCTCTTTTGAAAATTGTGTTGAAAATTTTTTAGTTTTAATACATTTTGGTCGCCGTCAATGATATGTGTGACTGGCGTTTTCAACGTGTGCAATTCCACATCGGCTCCGTGTGAAATATTATGACATTTATAACGTAACGACGTAAGCTCGTTTGATAGTTAGTTGAGTTACAAACACACTTTTTTCTCACTTTTTGA
The DNA here is from genome assembly GCA_963931875.1 of Pollenia griseotomentosa. Lineage (NCBI taxonomy): Eukaryota > Metazoa > Arthropoda > Insecta > Diptera > Polleniidae > Pollenia > Pollenia griseotomentosa. The sequence goes on from OZ007561.1 coordinate 17,237,502, forward strand.
GAAACGATGGAATATATTGTTTTACATCTTTTCGATGCGAGAAGTTCTCACTTTAGTTACAGAACATGGGTACTGGCAGATAATTTCAGACCATTTATTGTTTAAATATGAATCGATCAGTTCAATTTTTGACCACTTTTTCAAATAAATCTGGCCATATGGCGTCAATGAGTTGCTGGTTTGTCGGCATAAACCAATGACAACATAGCCTAATAAAAAGTACAACATAGTCGTTAAATGGCACGAACGAGAAGCCAGGGAACAGGACCACGTCTGGAAATAATTTTGCCACCAAAATGTATTTACAAATCGATTGTTATATATTTAAAATACAAAATACATTCTATACACGAATTCTTTGTCTCTTATCTGTTCTTACTAGGGTGGCGCCAAAAAAGCTATGTTTAGAATTGTGTAGGGATGCCAAGTACTACAAATCAAATAACCGGCTTCTCTAGTGCATATACCTTGTGTAATTTTTATTTTTTTGTATGACGTTTATCATACGATGCAATTGTGTTCTTACGGTTATGTGTAAAATAAAGTTTAGATTAACTCTCTCGTAGCGTATTTCAGCAAGTGAAGTAAACGAAAGACCTTCTATTAAAGTTTAAACTTTTTCACTAAAGTGAAAGTCACTCGAAGTCTTTTAAAATTTATATAAAAACTGAAAACAAATTCGAACAATGTGCTCTGTATAACGAAGTTTTTCTTGAATAAATAAATTTATGTTTATTTATTAATTTTTGAAAACTATTTTTAAAGCATGTTTTATGCGTATATTTTTAATTACAATTATAAGAAACTTCACCCCCGGCTATGAACAAATAATTTAAGATTGAAGTCTTAACTTTATGTGAAAATTGGTTTTAATGCTTGTTGTTTGTTTTTGGTGAACGTGATGTTGTTTTATTTTTCTTGTTGTTTAATTTTTTAAATAAGAGGTCACTTTATGTATATTGAATGCTCCCTCTGAGGTAACACTTTGTTATTCTGGTTTTTATTTTATTTTCTGGTAAATAAAATTAAGAGAGCAGGTAAAGAAAATAAATCTACTCATGTTTAGTACTTTTAAATTAAAATTTTAACATGTGGCATCATTCTCATGTAGCAAGAATACATATAGACAATCTTTTATGCAAGAACTTGTTGTTCTCTTGGAAAAAAAAACATTTTTTAAGAAACCATCCATCTAACGCTTTCAATTTTGTCTCGTATGCATCGTAAATTTTAAATATTTTTTTATACTTTTACTTACTTACGTCATTTAAAAAGATACAAGACGTGTAGTTTAAAAATGTGTTCTTTAAAGAAAGAAACAGTGTGACTGTTATATGGAGAAACTATAAAAATGTGTTAAAGAACTTGATTTTCTTCTAAGAAATATGTTTGTGTTGAAATATAGAAGCGATAATTCTCTTTTATTCGGAACGTTTTTTAGGAACTTTGGTTGCAATTCGGCCTTTAATAAGTGATATGAGGTCATCATATTAACACCACAATAGAGGAGAGGGTATTCTGTGTTTGTGCTGATGTGTGTTACACCTAAAAATATTGGTCCTTAACCTATTAGTATACCGATGGACTCAGAATCACATTAAAAGTCAATGTCCGTCTGTCAGTCCGGCTGGCTGCCCATGTAAACCGTTTGCGCAAAGTACAAGTCGCAGTTTTGGAGAACGTTTGATGAAATTTAGTACATATATTCTAATTATCAAGGACAAGGACCAAGCTTATTGGCTTTTCTTGTCTCTTTCCATGACGATTTCACTGTCCTATCTCCATGTTCTATAACTTTGGTAAGAACTTCTTGCGTCGAAAAGATGTGATAAAAATATTCCATCGTTTCTCGAAAAGTGAGAAAAAAGAGTGCCTGTAACTCATGTCGAAAACTATCAAAGACATTATGTAAGTCATAACGTTATAAATGTTAAAGTATTGCACTCGAAGCCGATGTGAAATTGCAGATGTTGAGAACGCCAGTCACAAATATCGTTTACGGCGACCAACATTTACTTAAATTGTAAAATTTTTAACGACGGCCGACTTTACCAAATAATGTAAAATGCGAATATAATATTTGTTGTTTACATAATGGCTTTGAAACCACTTGTATATTTTTCAAAAATATAAAAAGCAAAATAATTTTTGTGGCATGTTGGCAAAACATCTTGTCTTAAATTTGAAAAGTTGAAAAAAATTTTTTTAATCATACGAATTTTTATTCAAAAAACCATTTTTGTTTACGTTTTTAAAATTTTGTATTATCAACGAAATTTTTCTTTAATTTTGGTTTATTTTGTTATATAATAAAAATAGTTTTTTCACCGAGTTTTTTTTTTTAATTTGTTTGCTATCTTATCTCGAATTAAGATGTTTTGTCAAAATGCTACAACAGATTTAACAATGAAAAAATCTTCCACGAAATAAATACGTAGTTCTTCCGTGTTAATATTCATTGCATATTTAATTTATTTTTTAGTGTTAAAATTATTCTCACCGCGATGCAATTCGTGAGTTTATTTGACAGTTCAAAGCGGGAGCTTTCACACAGAAATTTTACAGAAACACTTTTTCTGTAAATGGGCGAGTAATTTCCTTACGTGACAGCTATTACACGCCAAAAATATTACAGACGCAGTTAAGTGAGAAAAACTGTTGTTTAATTTCGCACATTTCAGTCGAAAAGATTCTCGACGCGGGAGTTGCGAACATAGACACTAGTTCTTGGAGTATCGGTCCATTCAGTTTTGTTATTTGCCTTGTATCAGTTTCGCTAGCATGTTTTTGTCCCAACTAAATAGATAATAGGTATGCTATTGCAGATTAGACTGTTAGATTGCACTGTCCTAGTTCTTGGAGTATCGTTTGGCCTGTTGTTATTATGCCTTGTTTTTATTTTGTTAATCGTTGTTCCAGGTAAGTAGTTGATTGGTCTGCTAAAGCAGTTCCTGGGATAATGGGGCTGCCATCTATCGTTGCCAAAAATAACGCCCACCGTGTATTTGGTGTAGTGGTGGGGAACTATGCTAATATTTTATTCCTTAATTTTTTCCCCAGGGGGTGGCGGCTACCTGACCTTTGCCAAGATGTTATCTTTTTTTCCAGAGAGGGGGGTAAGAAGGAGTTGTCTTTGGGCTTCTAGGATACGTTGTTTGCAGGGCGCTTGGAGCCACTCAAGTTTCTAAAAAAAAGTCAAAAACCATGATGAAAATTTTTCGTCCTCTGGCAGGGATTGAACCTGGGGTGCTTGGTTTTGTTAGCATGCACCTTAACCACTTCAAGGCGTTGTATGGTCGGACTTGACCGTCTATACTTTCTTACTTGTTTTGAAATTTACTTTATTTATTATTTGAGACCTCATCATTTAGACTTAAAACTTTTAACTTGGAAAGATCTCTACTTTGGATATTTTTTAAATTTAAATTAAATTATAACTGCAAATAATAAAAAAAACCAAAAAGCCATGATATTTCCTTAAACTATTCGGTCTATACTATTGTATAAGGCAGCCGGAACTCCTCAAGGGCACTTCTGGATTTAAATATTTTCGCTATGAATGATAGTCCACTTTTATATGCAAATGGGCTATTTTAGTACCCCACCGGTTTTCATAGACTTATATTATCTCTACCAGGTCAAATTGTGCTTAAATGCCGTAGCTTCTATTAAACTGCTGAAGGGACTCCCAATTTGAGAACTTTTAGTTTTATTTTAGCTACTTTTGAATAATTCATTGTTTTATTATTTTGTGAGTAAAAAGCTTTTGGCGATCAGTATCATATTAAAAAAAAAAACTATGGATAGTCTATTTTAAATTGAAGTAACGATACTATCGATAGAGCTTATGATAATTTATTAAGCTCTATGAGGACGAAAATATTGTCTCTTAGCAATAATGACAATAACACGCGACTTTCTTTTCTACCCAGAGTAGTTTTACTGATACTTTTTCTGCTATGCTTGAAATTTTTTAAACTTGGCCTAGAAACCTGCTGAAATGTTGTACTAAAATACCAGTGTCAAAGTAATTTGGCTCTAGCATCTTAACACGGTTTCCGGCACTATATTGAAAACGTTTGCTTTATAAACTTTTTCGCGCTAATTTTTGTTTGTATTTTTGTTAAACCTTTTTTTTAATTCTTTTTAGTTATTTTCAACATTTAATTATTTTTCTGATTCTGATGATATCCTGTTGTTATTAATCATCAGACTTTTTGTGCCTATTTTTCAAAAGTTCACAAACACTTTCTCTCGTTCAAGGATATTTCAGCTAAAAACATTTTTGTCGAAAATATTTTGTTGTCAGCTTCACAATAAGTTTCTTTCAAATTGTCAAAAAAAAAAAAAAATTATAAATTGTAAAAAAAGTTTTGTTGTCAATATCACTGTTACCTCAACTATTCGTTGTATGAAGACAAAAAAAAAAAAAAAAAAAAAACTCTTCGTTACGCATCCTTTTATGCAAATATTGTCGTCTATATTATAGAGTTAAGAATGTGTTTCACACGCACACAAACACATACACATGCATGCATACGAGTATGTTTCATTGCTTAAACAAACTTACACGTACTCCCCTTTTAAATGTCACCTTGTTTTATTTTATATATTTTTTCATTTAAGAATTTTAAGAATTTTTTTTCGTCCTTTTTCGATTCCTTTGTTTTGGGTGTGTGCGTGTGTGTTGGTTTTCTGCACTAATGTTATCAAGTGCTGTTGTAAAGAAAGAAAATGGCTTAATTAACTTAAGAGGGGTTATAAAATAGAGTTTTTTCTCGTAACTATACCGCTCAAGGCCAAAATAGAAAATTCTTTTTTGAAAAAGTAAAGTAAATTTAATGATTTTTCTAGTTGGTTATAGTATCGGGGAAAAAGATTAAATTACATCCTTTTTGCTTCTGCTACTTTTATTAAAAACAATTTTGAAAGAAAAAAAAATATTTTTAAAACGATAATAATGGATTCTAGTTAAATACTTTTTCTAAATTATTAAAATTTTTAAATTATAACAATTTTTATTTAATTAAGTGTTTTTTTTAAATGTTTATCTCTAAAGAAGGATTTTGTTTTCGGTTATTTTCTTTTTGTTTTTTCAAAAATTTTAATAACTTTAATTGCTTGTAAGTATATCTTGTTGTTTTTCCTGTTTATCCTCTAGGCGTATAAGTAATTTTAATTAAATAAAAATGTAAATATTATGGTTAACCATCCAAAAACAAGCTTAAGAAAAGAACAAAAAAAAAAAAAAAATTAAGAACAAGACGTTTAAAAAAGATAACATAAAAGAGAAAGAGAGAGAGAGAAACTGAAAATAAGGGAATCCTCTTTATTGCTTAGTTAAATCCGTATTTGTTTGTGTAAAATTTTCAGTGTGAATGTACGTTCCGAACTGAAATGAAACCTTGGCATACAAAGTTTTTAATTTCATATGTAAATATGTGTTATTTGAGTTTACTTGCGCTTGTATTAACATACAAATACATACGCAGACATGATGTGCAAGTTTTCCGATACACTCGATAAAATTCTAAAACGAAATTAAAAATAAATGTGTCAAAAAACGGGTTTGGACTTAACAAGAGTTTATTCTGGTGCCTAAAAGAGTGTAAAATAAGATGAAATTAATTAGATTTCTGATAAAAAGTCATTTATCCCATAAAAACGTACAAAACGAACTTGGGAAAATCGATAAAAAAAATGAGAAAAACATTAAAATTATGAAACTTTAAATGCGTTTTTCTCAAAACTTCATTTTCATACACTAGGTCCATTTTCCCGGAGAAGGTCACAAATAATAATTTTCTAATTTTTCAATTTAATAAGTGTTGTTGTTAAAAAAAAAAAATATTAATTTAACCACAACACAAGTGACTGATTTGACATTTATGGTCGCATAATATTCCTTGGCGGTCCGCAAATTTGTATGAAAACTATTACGTTATCTTTCGCTTGCAATGCTGATTGACTTGTCGTGCTAAAAATTGTTAGTGGGGCACAAATCAGCTGTTTGTCGTTGAAAAAGCAAACGACATCGTGGTCCAGGCTGTTAATTTGGGGGTGTCACCCTGATGTGTGGTACATTTAGGTAAAGGTTTACAAAGATCACTAATTTAATTATGAAAAAATTTAAGTATTTGTAATTTTAACCAAAACATGCCGAGATGATCGAATCCTAGACTTAAGCTTAAAAAATTAAATTTGTTATCACCCGTTTATAAATTCTAGTGAAACATAAAAAATAAAAGTTTTCAAAAATTTATAGTTTATTTAAACGAGAATCTAATAAATTGAAATTTAAATTGAAAATTTTTAGAAAGTCGTTACATTTTCATTTCATAATACATTCTCCACTTTTATATAATATATTTCGTTAGTTGCCTTTATCAAACAACCTCGAGTGTATTAATTGCACAAGTGCGAGTAGAATTGTTCATAAAAATAGTACATAAATACAACTTGTGCGAGTATTACAACATGTTTCCTAAATTATTCCAAAACACTACAAAAGTGTTTTCCAGTATTTTTTTTCTTTTAGTATAATCGTATTCTGCCATAAGATGCGATGCAAGAAGGAGAGAAAAAATAAGGGAAATCTTGAAATAAAAGGCTTATGGAGCATGAATAATTTTCTTAAAATATTAATATTTTTTCGTACCAGATAAAACAATGCCGCAAAGTAAGCTTGTTTTTTTTTTTTATAAATAATAAGAAAGAATAAGCATAAATGGATTTTAGGAAAAGGTACTTTTTAGAAAAAGTACTTCTTTGCAAAGGGGTACTTTTTTAAAATAAATTTGTAAAAAGGTGTATAGAATAATAGAAAAATTATCTTTTGTGCATAAGTTTTCGTTTTGTTCAAAATAAACTGTTTTAAAAATAAGGTGCGATTTTATGCAATATTTTTTTTTTTATTTCGAAGACACATTAAGCCACAAAAATTCCCTTTTTTTGTTTAGAAAACACTTTTATCTACGGCAGATAATTTTTTGTCAAACTTTATTTAGTTGTTATATTTTGATATACAAGAGATATTTTTTGTAAGAAAATTTAATTTTTTTAAGAAACAGCTACTTTTTGGTACAAATTCAACTTTTTTCACGTATATAATTTTGGTTCAAAATGTATATTTTAAGCAAAAGGTACATTTTTGCTTAAAAAAAAAAATATTTCTTCGTACAAAATGTAAGTTTTTGTTTAAAAAGTATTTTTTTTTTTTTGGCTCTTTTTCTGCAAAAGTACCACTTATCGGCAAAAGTAACTTTTCCTATGTAAAAGCTTTTTTTCTCTTGCAAACACGTTACTTTTGTCATTAAAAGTATTTTCTGTTGCAATTGATAATTTTGTAAAGAAAGGATCTTTTCTTTGAACAAAAAAATTATTTTGTAAAAAAGGTACTTATTTGTACAAAAAGCAATATTTTTACAATAAAGTTTTTAAGTAAAAGAAATACATTTTTATAAAAGTTACGTTTTAAATGTGACTTTAAAAAAAGTAGTTTTTTGTGCAGAGTTGGTAGGAATTTTGTTTAAAACGTTGCTTTATATTCACATGTACCAAATGTAAAAAGTATTAAAAATTATTTAAAAAAAAAAAATTATTAATCCAAATTTTTAATAATTTTAATTAGGCTTAAGGAAGAACATGTAAAATCAATTAAAATGGAGAATCATTCAAAAAAGCAAATTTCGATCTACCAAAGGTTAAAATACAATTCAGTTTAAGGATTGATGTTTGACTATTGACGTCAGCAGTCGTCGATGGCTGCGAGTGTAAAACGGCAAATCCATCTGAGGAGATCGAGTGGTTGCGATCGAAACATGTCATGGTAACCTGCCGGCCCGGGTTCGAGCCCCGGCCACGGTCAATAATGAAAGATTATCAATAACAATTTTAATTAATTTTCTTGTTGTAAAATTCCTTTCTTCATAAAAATAATTTAATGAAAATTAAATTTAATGAACTTAAGCCTAATTAAAATTATTAAAAATTTGGATTAAAAACCATAAATAGTTCAACAATACTAAAAAAAATTATTTTTTGTAAAAAACTAGGAAATGTTTAAATTAATTTAAAACAAAAGTTACTTATTTTGTGCTAAAAAAAAGGTAATAGTTTGTAAAAAGGGGCGCTTCGTAATGTGACCCCAGGAAATATGACCCAAAAGTACTCAATAAGGAATAGCCCCATTATTTAGTTTATTTTTTTTTTTTTTTGGAATTTCAGTTAAATGAAAAATGACCCCACACAAAATCGCAATTTTTACTTTGTGGCTATTTTTCATTTGGTAGTATTGAAAGCTTTATAAAGCCGGTACTCGTTATATCATAGAGGAGAAAATTCTTGTGCCTGGCTGAAGCAACAACCTTGCCATCCGTCGCGCGATTGTTATACCTTTCATGAAGGTACAAGGGTATGTATGTATATAAGCTTGTTATTCCGTTCATCATTTCAACAATGTATATTCTGGGTCCATATGAGTAGCGGAGTTGATTTAACGATGTCCGTCTGTGCGTCTGTCACTGTGTATGTTGAAATGGGATTTCCGAAGACCGCAGAAATTAAGGGGGCTATTTTTATATACATTTATGTCGCATATGCTCCGCTGAAATTTGCTATTGAAATTCAGCCATTTTTGTGTCGTAAAAGAACGGTAAAAGAAAAAATTGTCCAAATTTGTTAGACATAGCTGGGATGTCAATACACAAAATCCGTCAAAAAGTGATTCGTATTGATTAACTGGGCGTGGCACTTCCTATGCAAATATTTAATACATATATACATTTATATTCATATGTATTTATTTATATAACGATATGTTCTTTTCGCAGCATGGTGAAGGACATTTAAGATTCGGCATAGCCGAAATAAGTTGTAAAACTACAATTATTTGGGATATTTAAATTCGGTACTTCGGAATTCGGTATTATAAGTTTTGGGCATACCTATACCCCAACCCAAATTTCCAATATAACTTTCCTCTTTTTTTTAATATGATTTTTTTATAAAGAATAATTTAGGGGCAACATTTATAATTTTTTTGTTGGGGTTTGTTTTTCAAATTGGGTATGTTAATTTACACAATGAAAAATATCTCTCAATTTGGCGTTAATTTTCATTTGCTATATTTCCTAGGGCCTCATTTTGCAGCGCAGCGCAGTAAAATGGTGAAAAAATAACTTTTTGTACAGAGCATTCTTATTTATAAAAAGTTTTTGATGTTTTAATATTTAATAAAGATTAACTAAAATACCGGGACTATTTGATAGAAAAGGTACTGTTTTGTGCCAAAGGTAGTTTTGGGACAAAATGGTACAACATATTTTGAAGTAATTTATTTTTATATAATACGAAAGGTTATTTGGTTAATCTTACACAGAAAAAATTCTTGCGATTTTTCCTCAATTAAACAATTAATTACAAATAAAATCAGTTTTAATTAAAAATTTAATCAAGTGTAATATTTTTTATTTAATTAATTTTTTAATTAATATCACATTTTTTTTTTGTGTTTATCTTGCGTTGACAATTTTCATATATATATTTTTTAGTTTAAACAATAATTCTTGCGACTTTTCCTTAATTAAAAAATTAATTACAAATAAAATCAGTTTTAATTAAAAATTTAATCAAGTGAATTACTTTTTATATTAAATTAATTGTTTAATTAATATCACAATTTTTATTTGTTTTTATCTTGCGTTGACAATTTTTCATCTACATTTTTTTTAGTTTAAACAATATTTTAAAATTAAGCTGAAGAGTTTAAGTTTTTTGTACTGCAGGCAAAACTATTACTTGTTTCTGCCATATTTTTATTTTTTTTCGGACTATACTTTTCCTTTTCGTAAAAAAGTAGCTTTTTCAAAAAAAAAAAAAAAAAAAAAAAAAACAGTTTGTGTGGAAAGCTTTTTTATTTTTAAAAGTTCTGTAACAAAAACGTGGAAAAATTGTGAGTCCATGTAAAATTTTCCTTAGCTTTCATACACAAAAATAGTCTACAAGACCATGTTTTGCTCTATTGGACTGATTTCAAATGCAAAGATATAAATAAAACATTACAAAGGCACTCAAAAGATGTTGTTTAGAATGTTGTGTGTGTGTGTGTGTGTGTGTGGGTGTCTTTCTCTAGAATGTTCAACAGAAACCCTTAAGCTAAGAAACAAATATTTAAAGCGACAGATTACCGGGGTGGAAAAAAAACTAAACAGGGTACTTTCAGCCACAAGTGACATAATATACAAACATAAACAATGCTGTATGCAACATTAAAAGCGACAAGGAAATGTCCAACTCAAAACAATCGACAAACGGAAGTTAAAGTGGTTGGTGGTGCCACAAGGTATGAATTTGTTGTCTCGAAATGGATTTACAAAGTGTTAGTGTTGCAGTTGCAGTTATTTACAGTTTGACTTCATTCTTTGCACTCGTATGCTACATTTAGTTGACTTTAGCACGTACTTTGAATAAAATTCATCTCTGAGATACACGTACCGGAGTATTTGTTTTTGGTATTCAAGTATACAATATCTCGGAGAAATAAACTGAACTGAACAGTTTTATTTGTCTTTTGCAGATGATACACACACAAGCATATGCTCCTTTAATATGTTCTCATAAGCATACATACATACCTACAAACATACACATGTGTCTAAGTCGCTTATATGTATTTAAATTTTAAATTTCCGCACATACACAAACTCATGCTTGTGCATGTTTACATATACTTAAACTTATACTCTCACACATTTGCAAAAATTATTTACATAGATGAGGTTATTTTATACTGCAGTCAAAGAAGTTCTTTTTCATCTATTTGTTTTTTTTTTCTGTGCTAACACTGCTGTAACAACAACTAAAACAACTATTCCTTCTATTGTTGCTACTGTTGTTGTTATATTGTAGTTTGCTTACTTTGATATTATGCGCATACATACATATGTAAGCATTTGAGCAAATAGGTCGTATCTAGAGTGTTTCCTAAACACAAACACACTCACACATGCACACACATTTACAAATGCCCCGAGCATCTTATACTGTACAGTAGTTTGCTTTTTGTATTTAAAATAAACACTCACTTTAAGTGTCTGGGCAAAATGAGGAAGGACATTTATTTTACTTTTTGGGAATTTTGAGCCCTAAATGAATTTAAATGCGAAAAGATTTTTTTACCGTTAAGTCTACGCCCACTTATCCACTTGTATATAAATGACCCAGCTATGTGTACTAAATTTGGACAGTTTTTCTCCTACCGTACTGCCGATATAAACAAATATATAATGTGCCCGCCCAGTTCTCCAATCCCGCTCACATTTTGTCGGATGTTGCCTATTGATTACACTGTGCAACAAAAAAAAAAAAAAAAAAAACCAGCCGCAATACTGGCAACACGAATAGAACTATACTATTGGTAAAGCAAATCTGCCAAAGGTTTTTGAAAAGTTAGCTCGGGTTCCCGAAATATGGGTCCCTAAAGTTTTTGAATTTTCTGAAAAGGCGTTTGGTATAATTCAAAATAAAAATATACTAAATGTACTTCAGAGCTAAAAGACTATTTCAGATGTCTTCAGTAGAATTGTATGGCGATTCTTTTCTAAATATATATTAACCCTCTAGCACTTATTATAAGGGGTCATTTTTGTCCTTTTTCCTTCCCCCCAAAAGTATACTAAAACGACACTTTAGATGGTTAAAATGTTGCACGAATATTTTCTGCATCAAATTTTACTAGGGGTCTTCTTAGACCACAAAATCGTTCAAATGGTCTATGGTCTTTGAAGACCCCTAGTAAAATTTGATGCAGAAAATATTCGTGGAATATTTTTGTCCTTTTTCCTTCCCCCCAAAAGTATACTAAAACGACACTTTAGATGGTTAAAATGTTGCACGAATATTTTCTGCATCAAATTTTACTAGGGGTCTTCTTAGACCACAAAATCGTGCAAATGGTCTTTGGTCTTTGAAGTAAAATTTGATGCAGAAAATATTCGTAGAACATTTTAACCATCTAAAGTGTCGTTTTAGTATACTTTTGTGGGGAATGAAAAAAGGACAAAAATTAACCCTTAAAATAAGTGTAAGAGGGTTAATATATTCTACATACAATTCTACTGCAGACATGTGAAATAGTATTTTAGCTCAGAAGTACATTAAGTATATTTTTTATGACTTTTACCAAACGCCTTTTCAAAAAATTCAAAAACTTTAGGGGCCGATATTTCAGGAACCCGAGCTAACTTTTCAAAATTCTTTGGCAGATTTGCTCTACCAATAGTCTTGTTTCATTTCGCGTTGCAAGTATTGAGGCTGGCGGGGTTGACCCGAATTTTGTTGTATCAAGATTCTTGTACCTAATTTGGAAACTTTGGCTGTTGCCGTTCTCCAGATATATATAAAATAAAACAACAAGCTATTTGTGAGTAAAATTAGAGGCAGTCGTGGTTTCTTGTTCATATCTTAGCGTTTTTGGACCTATCTGGCTGATTATCAATTGCAAACAATTCGAGACTATGGGCCAAATTCACCAACTGTATTTAAATATGACTTCATATTTAAATGTAGATTTTCATATGATTTTGTTTTTGTTTTTACAGAAATATCGAGCCCTAACCGCGAAAATAACGTAAGCGACATCATTTTCAATTTTCTTTTTTTCTTTAATAAATTACTTTATTGGCAACACTTGCATCATCTCCAAAAATGTCATGGTCGCATAAGGTACCGTTACGATTTTATAGCAAAAACAAATTTATTGTAAGCGACAAATTTTATACAAAATTTGTATGAAATAAAATAAAAAAAACTCTCTCCTTTAAAATTTGATTTTTGGCGCTTACGTTATTTTCGCAGTTAGGGCTCGATATAATCAATATAAAAATAATTTTTAACTTTTTTTCAAGAAAAATTTATTTTTCCGAAGAAAGTGCTTACTAAGAAGAAAACCTGAACCCACTGTTCACAGTATTTAACCAAAATAAATACATTTAAATATTTCAGAATAAAATTGGAATAAAAAAAAAATAAACTGCATACATCTTTAGTATTATTTCTTTTTTTTATAATTTGGAAAGTATGTAAGTTTATGTGTGCTTGTGTTTATGTTGTATATTTCTTATAAATTTGAAAATAAAATTCATGCTTTAGGAGATTCTCCTTATTTTTTTTGTAACTTATAATATCCTTGGCATACATCCTTAAGGATGTGTAGCTGTTTTTTGTATTATAAACACAAACATACATTTTACTGTCACTTTCAATCGCAAAAAAAAAAGGAAAAGAACACATTTATCGTGAAAATACTTTTTACACACGCTCGCACACACACACACACATACTGACTGGCTTGCTGACATGGGGATGTGTTGTAAACAGTTACATTTACACATTTTCGCTTAAATATTTATGAGTGTGTAAGAATCCGTTTTTTTAATCGTTACTATACCCAATAGGTTGCCTTCAGTGTGTTGCTTTTCTACTTCCCAGCGGGAAAAAGAAGGAGTAGGAAGGCCTTCTAGAAGGCCTCTGTACCCCTTCTTTTGGATGTACAAGGCCTTCTTGCTCCATTCCATACTCATATCTTTTTTACACACGTTGTCATTGAGGAGAAGGCCTTCCGCTCTCGCTTCTTCAGCAGGTACATAAGAAGGGTAACGGGACCAAAAAAAATTGATTTTGCTTTTGCTTGTACAAAAAAACAATACAAAAAATGTTACTCCCTTCTCATAGAAGCGAGTGTGGAAGGTGTATCTTATCTTTTATACGAAAGAGCCGAGGCCTTCTATGAGGCCTTCTTTAGCAGTTAGATAAGAATAGTAATTGAATCAAAAAATCTTTTAAGCAGGCCTTTAAAAAGGCCTGAAGTAAGAAGGTCTTCTGAGTTTTCCCGCTGGGTTAAATCTATTTACGTATACATATGTATTTTTGTTCAGTAAAGAAGACTTATGTTGTTTATCAATTTAGATTAATGAAATCGCATCCAAGAATTTTCTAATTTAAATAACTTGCTTAAGCAACGTAATAGCATATTTTAGCAAGTTATTAAGTTGTTGTTATTGTTGTTAACTGGCATTTTCATGCCTTTTTTGTATTTTTCGAGGTGTTTAAGTGTCAGTATAAATTTATTAAATATTTTTTTACGGCTTTCCTGACATTGTAATCGGCAGACTTTTTTTTGTCCAACAACAAAATGCTCTTGTTTTCTTCTTCTCTTTATTTATTTTGTATTATTTTTTTTTAAAAATTCTTGATATTTTGTGTGACTTTTCGCATTCATTATTTCATTTTAAAGGTCTCAAGTACGTTTTAAATGTACGTTCTTTCTAAAAGTCTGAAGGAGCAGAAAAAAATCTTTTCATTTGAATTCCTCTATCACCATGATAATAATAATGATGATAATCATGTCTTATTCATGTTTAGGTGTCAGAATAATACAATAATGATTTCTTTTCTTTGATTTTTCTGTTGTTTTTTATAAAAATTTTTGTTTACATGTTTAAATTTAATTAAATTTTTAACAATAAAAAAATTAATTTTGAGAAAATTCCTGTGACTTCAAACGAACATTACAATTAGAAAATTCAAAGATTTAATTTTTTTTTCACTTATTTAGTTAAATATCTGGATAGTAGATCAGAATATAATAGATTTTGTCTAAAAAAAATAAAGAGGGTGGAAAATTTTCTGTGAAAATCCCAAGGAAAATAAAGTTTTAGCTAAGCATAAGGTGAATTCACTTGAAATTTCCTAGTTATCAAGCACATTTAAAATTTTTTAAGCCAAACACATTTCCAAAAAAAGTGATATTTTTTTCAAAATAACTTTAACAATTTTTTAGTAATCAGTAATAAAGTCCATTGATTCCATTTTGAATTCTAAAAGAAATCCTGGGGCCTAATTCTGGCAGTCGTGATCGAGTAATTTCTCGATTCGAAAGCAAGGCTGACTTCCTAAACGCATGTTGCTTTGTAGTAATACATTGCAGCGTGTTCGTAAATGCAACCATGAAAATTTTTACAATGTATTTTGTTCCCTTTTGCAACACTGTTGTAGTTAATACGCAAGGAAAAGCAACAAAGGCATCCAAATAAAAGTAGATACAAAGCGAATGCAAGACAAAATACGATAGCGACGCAGGAAGATAAGTAAGCATTTTTTTGTTATAGTTTATTATATTTCTCTATTCAGTTTTATTTTTTCTTTTTATTACAGTAAAAAATGGACGCATAATTTTTATGTTTCTTTTTATAATGTTTACAGCAATTTTGAGGCTGGAGTTTCCCTGTTCGCACAAATCTAAAGGCCCAACCATAATATGCATAGCCTTGCTTAACCTACTGTCAAAAATTAACAAAAAGTCTCCTAAATGTATTTAAAAAAACAAAAATAAAAAACATTCCGTACGGAATGTGCGATCTGTTTCGCACTTTGCTTAAGCAAATGACAGTTTCATAAAATTTAACAAAAAGTTTCCTTAAGTTCAATAAGCTTTGCCTCATATGATTTACATGTATTCGTACATTTGCTAAAGCCAACTTAAGCACATTATGGTTGGGACTTAAGACATTTTCCAATAAAATATGTTCTTCCCCCATTGTTCGCTTTATTATGAATGATACAATGCATATAAATGTTCCTAAACGATTTCAGTGTTGCAAAGTATTAATATGCAAAGTATTAAAAAAGTTACTACACAATGTATCAATTCGGTTTAAATACTGTATTGATACATTGTTAATATACGTTTAGGAAGTCAGCCCAATTTAATATCTAATTATTTCAGTCAATACTGAACGAATCGGAATTATTTTTTCAGTGTTTTAAAGGATTAATTTGAGTGTCACAGTACTGAAAAAATAATTTCGATTCGTTCAGTATCGACTGAAATAAAATTGCTTTCGAATCGAGAAAATACTCGATCACGACTGCCAGAACCAGGCCTCAGATTCCATAAAAGAAAAAAAATTATCTGTCACATTTAAAAATTGTTAGAAATCATGTACATAATAAAAAATTAATTAAAATTTTATTGGTTTGTGTTAATTTTTTTTTAATTTTAGAAAATCTATAAGAATTTTTTCTTACATACAATTTTAAATCCTCTAAAATGAGCAAGTATTTTAAACCCTTCCTTTAACAGCAGTGACAAAATATTACAGGGTGGCTTTTAATAAACGTTATGATTAAATAAGTGTATACATTTTTTGTTTGCGATTCTGTTTTTGGTTTTTTTCCAGAAATAACTTTGCAAACTTGGGAAATTTATGAGAACAATTGATGAACATCCAATGCATCCACTAAGCTATATCGTATGGTGTGGAATACCTTCAGTAAATATCATCGGACCATTTTTTTGAAAACGACGAACAAGTTGTTGTTAATGTGAATGGCATTCAATATCGGGCAATGTTTGAAAAATTTGTAGGGAAGAGAACAATCTAGAATTATGGTTCAGTTTTAGTTTTCAGATTTAAATTTAAATCTTCTATTGACTATTGAATAAATATTCAAAAAGGGAGATTTTTAAGGAGAGAAAAATAAAATTTCAGTTCTCCATTAGTTCTTCTCTGGTTCTAGTTAGAGTTCAGTTTTATTATAGTTCAAATTTAATACTAGTTAAGTTCTAGTTTTGTTCAGTTCTACACAGATAAAAATTACGACAAATCAATTGTCATATTGAATACCAAATTCGTCAATACAATAAATTTTTTAATTGAAAAGTCACCAACAACCGAATTTGTAAAAATAAAAAAATACTTTTGTTAATTCAAATTGTTGATATTCAACAAATATTTTTAACAACGAAATTGTAATATTGAATAAAATAATTGTTAACACGTATATACAAATTTTAATTACGAGTTTGTCATATTAATAAAATATTTTGTTAAAAACTAGCTTATTGGCTTTTGAAAGAATGAAATGCATTTAAATTATTTATTTGATTAATTTTTATTGAAATGTATATTACAAACTACATCACAAACACCATAAACAATTATTTTAGCATACTTATTCAACTTTAGAACTGGATGCACAATAATGTTTTAACATCTGCATAAACATCAAACCACAACTTTACTTATCTTTGGGATTGATTAAGTTTTTCTGCCCAAAATATATAAAATTTTTTCATATTGATTTTATTTTTTTATTTTTGACAGAAAATAAATTTTGTTGTATGTATTTATTTGTAAACTGAAACAAATTATTAATATGTATGACAATTTACAAACATGTTAATTAAGAAAATTGTTAAATGGGCATTTCCCCAGAATGGTCTACCAGGATGAAAAAATAAAATGTTGATAATCTTTGTCTTTTACTGTTTATTATTATAAAAAAGTCTATGTTGTTATAAAAGAATGGTTTCATAGCATATCTCAGCTGTTTTACTTGAGGAAATTGCACTGGAAACTGGAAAATTTTATATTTTCTTATATTTTCTACTTCTAAAGACATTTTTAAATACTTATTTTAAATGCAAAAAATATGTTATTTTTACACTCTTTCTTCATAATCTCTCCATTACAATCAGTTGTAAAAGGAGTATTAAGTTTTTTGTTAAGGAAATTTAAGGATATTTATGGGAAAATGCATGGTGATAATAATAAAAAAACATATGGAAAAATCGTACGTTCGCGACCGGTACATAAGCCAATTAAACAAAAACGAAGAGAGATATTTTATTTTGTAAATGCTGGATGGAGACCTACATTAATACACTTTCAAAATAAATTAATTTTTTAATATAAATTAACCACTTTTGAATATTCCGTTCCATTACGCAGATTTTTACATTTCACTACTGTCATCCAAAGTTGACTTCTATTTTGCGTACGTTCGTGACCACATGTTTACAACAATTATTATGAAAACTTAAACTCGATGAAACCCATCTTTTGCACTAAGCATAGAGCTACCCAAATGCTATCGAATCGCAAAAAAAGTTCTAGGAAAAGTTTTGTTTTCTATATTTTTTGCATACCAAAGCATACGAACGTACGTTCGTGACCCCAGGAAATGCCCAAATATATTTGAAAAACTTTAAAAATTTGCAAAGTTATTTACGGGAATACAAAATTTATCATCAATACGATTTCTGTATGACGTGCTAAATTCCCAATTTTTCATATTTGATAAATACACTGAAATTTATTGTTGAGGGAAAGCATTTGTTACTTAATAACTGTTGTTATTTTGTTCAGTTCTAGTTCAGTTTTAGCTAAGTTCTAGTTCAGTTCTAATTCAGTTCTAGTTCAGTGCTAGTTCAGTTCAGTTCAGTTCTAGTTCAGTTCCTGTTCAGTTCTAGTTCAGTTCTAGTTCACTTCTAGTTCAGTGCTAGTACAGTTCAGTTCTAGTTCTGGTCTAGTTCTGTTCTAGCTCAGTTCTAGTCAGTGTTGCCAAAACTTGGTGACCAAAAATGGCTAAATTTACGGAAAAAATGGCTAAAAAATTGCTAAAAATGGCTAAAAAATGGCTAAAAGCTTTTTTAAATAAAACACATTAAAATTCAATAACAAAACAGAAATAATTCATTTAAAGTTGTTTACGATGAAATTGTAAGTAAAGATCAACTTGATAAATAAGAATAAACGTAAATTAATATTTTGATAGATATTTAAAAAATTAAATCATCGATAAATTCGTTAGTGTTCATCTCATAGGAATTAAATAGTTTAAACGTCAATCATAATCACGACAATATTTACCATACCTTTTGAGTCCAGATCTACAATAAAATACAAGTAAGAAAGTATAGTCGGTCAACCCCAACTATAAGTAGGGTATCATATTAAAATTAGAACCTTTGTACCAAATTTTATCAAATAATCTCCAAAATTGCGACCTGTACTTTTTGCACAAGGTTTACATGGACAGCCAGCCAGCCAGCCGGACAAACATCGTTAATTCGACTCAGAAAGCGATTCTGAGTCAATCGGTATACGAAAAGGTGGGCTTAGGACCAATATTTTAAGGTGTTGCAAACATCAACACAAGCCCATAGTACCATTTCTACTATTGTGGTGTTGCTATAAATATTTTATTGTTATGGTAAAAATATTTACCTAATTGATAAAATCGAATTAACGGTTGCTAAGTGTAACCTATTTCTCAAATTACTTTTAACAATATTTACTTGGCTAAATCCCCTCTCTACTTAAGCATTAGACCATGGAAATGAGAGCAACTTTATAGTCAATTCTGAAATTTCTAAAAAAATTTTGTTGCCGCCTGCATCTCTTTATTGAAATCCTTGCAACCATTTTTAATTGTTAAAAATGTTTATTTTACTTTTATAAATTTTTATAATAAAATAAAAATTATTTTTTTAAAAGAAAAACGGAAAAAAAAATTTTTAAATTTTAATTTTTTAATGGCTAAACAGGGTGAAAAATGGTTATATCTCGCCACTAAATGGCTAAATTGGCAACACTGGTTCTAGCTCAGTTCTACTTCAATTCTATTTCAGTTCTAGTTCGGTTCTAGTTCATTTAAAGTTCAGCTTTAGTTCAGGTCTCGTTCAGTTCTCGTTCAGTTCTACTTCAGTTCTATTTTAGTTCTAGTTCAGTTCAAGTTCAGTTCTAGTTCAGGGCTAGTTCTGTTCTAGCTCAGTTCTAGTTCAGTTCTAGTTCAGGTCTCGTTCAGTTCTCGTTCAGTTCTAATCCAGTTCTACTTCAGTTCTATTTAAGTTCTACTTCAGCTCTAGCTCAGTTTTAGTTCAGTTCTAGTAAAAATTGTTGATAACTGTTTGGTGATGAATGCCTTGTTCCGTAGCAACGTAAACGATTGGT
Organism: Pollenia griseotomentosa; assembly: GCA_963931875.1. NCBI lineage: Eukaryota > Metazoa > Arthropoda > Insecta > Diptera > Polleniidae > Pollenia > Pollenia griseotomentosa. Next base: position 17,257,298 of record OZ007561.1, read on the forward strand.
CGACCATTATTTAAAATAAAAATTGTCGCCTCCGTAAAGTTCACAAATTTTAACAGCAGCCTGCGAAACATTCTAACGTTTTCTATAAAAAAAAGCACACTATTACAGTAATGTCCCAAACTTCATTCACTTTTAAGCCGTAGATAACTTTTCACAGAATAATGCGATTTTAGTAATGTCTTCTAACAAAGGGAAGCTTAAAATGCCACTTATCAAAAAGTAATTTCAATTTTTGGGAATACAAAATTTTAATTTCAAAAGATTTTGTTATTCGTGCTTAATTCCCAGTTTTTATTATTGATAAAAACACTTGAAATTTATTGTTGATGGGATAAGCTATTCCTATGCGCATTTCACTGGTTGCTTAGGCCAGATCATCAGGAAACTTCATCCATAAAGATTTTGGAAAAACCAAATTTATTTGGTTTAATATCTTTAGTTTTTCCAAAATCTTTATGGATGAAGTTTCCTGATGATCTGGCCTAAGCAACCAGTGAAATGCGCATAGGAATAGCTTATCCCATCAACAATAAATTTCAAGTGTTTTTATCAATAATAAAAACTGGGAATTAAGCACGAATAACAAAATCTTTTTAAAATGCCACCTTTTAAACAAACTGTAGTTTTGCTTAATGCAATTAATATTACTAGGGATACTTTTAAGAACCATCTACTGACAACTTGTAACCGAACTTTTTTGAATATACTATTTTTATTTGGTGTGCATGATTTATTTGACAAATAATTTTTTTTTTTGATTGCATTTGTTTAACATTCGCAAAAATGTCTAAATTAATATTGCCATCATTGTACATGAATACACCTGGGACTTAATAGTTTTCAACAAAACAAATATACACATATGGGTATAGGTTTTAAAACGAATTAATTGTCTTTATTGGACAATATATCGTTCATTTGCTGCAACGTCGTCTTAACTTAAAAAATTAAATTTTGGAGTTAGTAATGCAGAGTTATACGCTTTGTATTTCTTAATATGTATTGAGTATACAATTCATCTCTATATTTTTTATAGTTTCTCCGTTGGAAGAGAGTGCGTATTTTTTTTTCTTGCAGCCGTACCTAAATAAGAGCGGAAGGCGGAACGTTTTCTTCCGCTTAGCTTTTACGCTGATGTGCCATACCTAAACAAATGCGTCAACATTGTGTCACAAACAGTAGTGTTAACTTTCTTGTTTAATAGAACCCACATAATAGAAATAAAGAGAAGTGAAAAAACCGCTAGATTGACAAAAAAAAATAGCTAAATTGCCATTATTTATTAACAATAGCGGCCAACTTCACTATTAAACGCGCTGTCAAAATCGGATTTTCCAATTGCAAAGGGTTGACGCCGCGCTATTTAGGGATGCTATATACAAATTGTGTGGGCATGAAAATTTTTGACAGCTAGAGAACGCTTTCCGCTCTTGCTTAGGTACGGCTGTTGGTGGGTGCATCAAAAACTTTAGGCGCGTTTATTTCGAAATATATTTTTTTGAGTTATGACTACGTTGCAGCCAATGAACAAAAGTATGTTAGTTTCTTAAACTATAAACGTGCTTATTTCGTATTAAATATTCGAGAAAATATTTTGTAGAAAACTTTGACTGATATTGAAATTTACCAGCTTTAAAAAAAAAGTTTTATTTTTTTAAATAAATATTTTACCACAACCTGTTTCATTTTAAATACAAATATATTCATCACCAAATGAATCAACATTCAATAGATTTATTTAAATATTTAGATTTTTCTAAATTGCTACTGAAAACATACATAAATTTAATTGGAAAGATATTCACAGATTTTTTACCAAATAAATATTTATACAAATACATAATTCGTTTAACAAATATTGAAATACATGTGCAAGTATAGAATTTCGCAGCCATGTCCTTTTAAGAAATTTATAATCAATTCATTTTAACAAAATATTTAAAAAAAAGATTATTTTAAAGGTAGAAGATTTAGGAGAGAATTTAAGACATCTACATTCAAATAGTAAATGTCCATAACCAACAGCAAACTTTAAAATAAAATTTAGATCAATCAAGTTTCTTTAAAAAGGACATAGTGTTTGTGTATGTAAATATGTATTTATGTTTGTATGTATATATAGAGGAATGTGTGTATGCAAATAAGCATGTGTCAACATTTTTGCTTTTACATTATTAGAATGATATTGAAAATGTAAATAATGTGAAAATGTAAATAAATAAAAAGAGAAACACTTAAAATGTTCCAACACAATCAATTATTTATACGTTCGTAAAAACAAACAGACAGACAGACAAATACAACAATACATATTCCATAAAATTCAGACCATATACATATATATATATATATATATATATATAAATGTATGTAGACTTAATGTACATATGCATATTTTTACATATTTACACTCGAAAAATTCCAACAATAGGTACTTTCTTTCCTTCTTTTTAAGCCAGGAGCAAAAACTATTGAGTTTAATAGAAAACAAGTAATAGTGCTTTGTTCGGCTTAGCCGAATCTAATATGCCCTTCACCATGTTTTGTTAAGAACAGAAAGTTACATAAATAAAATTCCTAAGATATAAATAAATCTTTTTTGTGACATGTCCACTTCTCTAATCCCGACCATTTTTTTAAAGAAAGGTTGTGTATTGTTAACCCAGCTCTATTTTGTGCCCCTCCCACTTCTCCAATCCCGCCCATTTTTTAGACAGGCTGTGAATTGATAACCCAGCTTTGTGTACCAAATTTGGAAAATTTGTATCTTACCGTTTTCTAGATGCAAATAATTCTGTTTTGTGCCACGCCCAATTCTCCAATCCCGCCTATTTTTTAGACAGGTTGAGTATTGATAACCCAGCTATGTGTACCAAATGTGAACAATTCTTCTCCTACCGTTTTCTAGATAGAAATAAGTTTACTTTGTGCCATGGCCATTTCTCCAATCCTGCTCACTTTTTTTCGAATGTTGTCTATTGTGATCAGTGTTGCCAAAACTTGGTGACCAAAAATGGCTAAATTTACGGGGAAAAATGGCTTAAAATGGGCTACAAAATGGCTAAAAGTTTTTTTAAATAAAAACATATTAAAATTCAATAACAAAACAGAAATAATTCATTTAAAGTTGCTTACGATGAAATAGTAAGTTAAGATCAATTTGTTTTATAAGAATTGACGTAAATTAAAATTTTGATAGATATTAAAAATTAAATAATCGATCAATTTGATGTCGTTATTGTTCATCTCATAGGAAGCACTCTTACTTGGCTAAATACCCTCTCTACTTCAACATTAGACCATGGAAGTGAGAGCAACCATATAGTCAATTCTGAAATTTCTAAAAAAATTTTGTTGCCGCCTGCATCTCTTTACTTGCAACCAGAAAGAAACACTGATGTTTGTGTTGATCCATTTTATAAATTTAATATTGGAATACTGTTCATTTACTTTGAAAGATGTTTCATCCTGTTTTTTAAAGGCATTTTAATTGTTAAAAATATTTATTTTACTTTTATAAATTTTTATAACAAAATAAAAGTTATTATTTTAAAATAAAAACAGAAAAAAAAAATTTTATGGCTAAACAAGTTGAAAAATGGCTAATGGCTAAACTCATTTTTTAATGGCTAAACAGGGTGAAAAATGGCTAAATCTAGCCACTAAATGGCTAAATTGGCAACACTGATTGTGATAACCAAGATGCTTGTATCTTATTGGAAAAATTTGGCTCTTACCGAGCGAGGGATTTTTGGGTAAAATTAGAGGCAGTCGTGGTTTTTTATTCATATCTTTTATTCCCTCTGGCTGAATTTCAATAGCAATTTTTTCGGGATTATATCTAACTTAAAAACATATATAATAACCTTCTCTCCATCGTAACTGTGGTCTTCGGAAAACTTATTTAAACGGACAGACGGACATCGTTAAAACAACTTTGCAGCTCATAAGGACTGAGAATACTCACACATACTCTATAGGATCTAGGATCAATAATAAAGGAATTACAAACAGAAAGACAGACTGATATACAGTTGAAACTGGATTATCCGTGATTCGATTAACCGGCAACATCAATTATCCGGATAAGAAAAATAACATTCTTTGCATCGATTAAAATTGTTGTACATCGATTAACCGGTATTAACTTTATTATCTGGGATTGTTGGAAGGATTTTTTTATTCGATTTTTTTTAACAATCAAACACAATGTCTATAAAACGAAAAAGGGGAATACCCTTGTTTGCATATCATGATTCGAAAGTATTTGTGCAGATACTTCCCTGCAGGAAATGTCACTAGTGAATCTGTAGTGATTACCTATTGACACAGTCACCAGTACTAGGGACTTATTATACCCCAGACAATGTTATTTACTATAGACATTTAACATGTGCGTGTCATTGGAAATCTACTACACACAGAAAAAAATCAAGTTAAAAACGTAGAAAACAAGGTTGATTTAAAATTTTTCGGTGGTGATTTTGCTTTATACGTTTTTCATGTTAATTCAACCTGGTTTTACAATAACTGCGAACAACATTTTTTTTCTTTTAAAATAACTATAATTCATGTTAATTTAACATTGCAGTAATGTTAGAGCAAAATGTAATTTATATTGAAATAACAATCCGAATCACGTTGAATTAAAGTTATTTCAAGTTGAAACAACGTGAATTTCATGTAGAATCAAATTGGTTTGAGTGTGTTATAACAGTGTGAAGACGCCTCAGAGACAACATATGCATTTATTTAAGAATAATTCAATACACTTACCCCTGTAACACATGTTTCACTTATTTTGAGTTCTCCTTTGTCAACAGAAGCATCAGCATCGCCCGATATGGATTTCGTCATCAATATTCTTTGAAAACTTGATGCACTATTTAAGTAACTCATTTTAATTAAAAGAATACGGGAATTGTCCTCTTTTTATAACATATTTTAAGAATGAAAATAAAAAATGTACATACTTAAGTATGAATGCATGTTAATTTAACAAGATACACTTTTGATTTTAATATAAAACTGGTTTTTATGGATTCAATATTGAATCCATATTTATTTATATTTTAATATTTTTTTTTTTTTTTATTTTAACAGTGAATTATATTAAATAAACATGATTTAAGGTTATTTTATTTAAAATTATTATGAAATAATGATAAATTTAAAAAAAGGGCATACTTTTGCAGAAATTTACTATGATTCTCAATCAACATTTTTCCATGTTAATTTTACATTGGTATTTTTTTCTGTGTGTACTGACGTTGGTACTACTGACTAGGTAGTTCCTTTGGGAACATATGTAGACATTGGAACCAGAGAATCACTTGTATATTTTAGTAAATGTAGTCTACACTTTTGGTACGAATACGAAATCATAACAATCTTTTTTTAATATTTCTTTAACTTTATAGGAATTGTACTTCTCAGTTGTTATTTATAAAAATTTTTTCGTATTTAAGCCAAATATAGTGGCAAATGTAGTGTAGTGTAGACACTTCGTTGACAATGTCACCAAAATAGTCATCAAAACTGGTGACTTGGAGACACTTGCACCCAGGTTTCCTTCAGGGGTAGTTTAGAAATTTGAGATGTGTGGGTAAGTGTGTTCATTTTTACAATGGTATCAGTAGCAGCGGTGAAAAGACAAAGAAAAGTCTTAACAATAAATCAAATTTGGTGCTCAATTAACCCGGACAATTTATTATCCAGAATGCTCCCGGTCCCGACTATCACAATTAATCGAGGTTTAACTGTGTAGCCTATTTTACCTGTGATAAAGGGTATAAAAAATGGTAAATTACACTGAAAAACTAAAATCAAAAATCGACAAAGGCAAAACAGTTAAGAACAACCGCTTTAAACAGAAAATACACCAATTGTGAGGTAAAAAGGGGGGAAAACGTGTAAATTCGCTAACTTCATATCTTCTTAACTTGAAGAGATACAAAAAAAAATTCAATACTTATCGTTGTTCATTGAAAAAAACAAGCGGACAGATGTCTGGTACTTTTTTTTTAAATTCTGCCCTTTTGGGGAGTAAACGGGTATAACCTGTATTTTAGAACTTCTTTGTCACCCCATCTTTCTTTTAAACCAATAAACAAGAAAAAAAGGATTTTACCAATTTTCGTAACTAATCTAAAAAATGCAAATATAAATTTGGTACTTTTTCGAAATTCGAACATCTAAACGGTTAAAAATCAAATCGTACCTATATTTGATACATTTCTTATAAAATATTTTTCTCCATGTTTTGACAAATAGATACATACTAGGGCATTCATTTAATCGGGCTTTTGCTTAAGTCGGTTAATCGTTCGATTAATTAATCGAAGTTTTGGTTTAATCGGTTACTTATCGGATAATTTTGTTATTGATCCGTTAACCGATCAATAAAGTTAAAAGTTAAAGTTTAGTAAATTAAGTAATTTCAATAAATAAAAATTAAAAATTAATTATTTTTTGGAGTTTATTAGTAAAAAAAACAATAAGGGAAATCACGATGGGTAGTGCAAAGTGTGCAAACGATGCAAATGCGTGCAAAAATACACACGTTTGCACAATAAAACAACAAAATGTACGTATTTGCAATTTGCTCTATTTTACTTCGTTTGCACTAAAAAAACCATGAGCAAGATTAGTAGTGCATATTTGCTCCGTTGCAAACAAATGTAAACAACAACATTTGACATATTAAGCATCATATTGTTTTTAAGGAAACTTATAAATTGAACATTTTCGTGGGTTTTAATATTAAATAGAGAATTAAATTTAAATTAATTAAAAAGAAAATATTTATTTTGATTTGCTTGTGTATAATTGTAAACAAATGCAGATTTTTTACAGTGCTGCCAGAAGTTTTTAGTGCTGCCAGAATAAAATTTTAGAAAAAGAGCACATTTGCACAAAAAATAAAAGTGGTATGCTCACGATCAATCATAATATGCACTGCAAATTTACACATTGCAAATTTGCACAATGACCATCGTGATTACCCTTAATAACATAACAATTCTTGAACTTAAACGAGCAAACAAAAAAATAATTTATAACTACGTAATATATATTTTTTAATTAATACATATTATGTATTTATTAAGAAATAAACTGTGAGATCATTTTATTAGTAATTTTAATAGTTTAAGGAGATCTTATAAAAAAATCTTTTAGAAAAAAATTTTGGTTAAAATGTTTAAGCGACTCTTTACTTTAGTTTTGATATATTTTGACTTGGACAAAATTCTTTCACTTATCGTAGATGTTGGAGAAATCGATAGCAACCCACAATACAAAATATCCAATTTCTTAGTCTTTTTTCTGGATTTCTCTAAATATATAAAATCTTCAATTATGCCATTAGAGTGGAGGCAAATTACGGCATTCGATATCGAACGAAATTTCTATTTAAATTGTATTGTCGATCGATCGATACCCTGCGGGAAATTTGTGTCAGTTGGTCCAACAGACTGGTCCTGGGAGTTGTGAAAATAGAACAGGTACAAAAAGAAAGAACTCATGACCAGTGAAAGGAGGACGGATCATGTAACTGGTTTATAAAGAACAAAAAGGTAGAAAAAGTAATGAATTACAGTACAGTCTATACCCGTGGTGTGACACATTTTTAGGGACTTTCTAAAATTTTGTTCTTGAATTTAATTCTAGGACTTGTTTTATTAAAAAAATACTACATTGAATTGAAATAAAATTTCATTGTAGTAACTGACACTAGACATGTCCATTGTGAATAGATGTGTGACTGGTCAAATGGTGCCAATTGACCCCCTACAATGATAATTAGAGGCCGAGGCAGTGCCCCATAGTTGAATACCAGATAGGCTTTAAGATAGAGTTGTAAAGTAGAAGCTTGCAATCGAGACTTAGGACAGAATTTCTTCCAATAAGCCAATGAATTTGAATGGCTTTTAGTTTTATTTGAGTTAATTTTGCCTCTATATGGCATTTCCACGTTAATCGCCGATCCAGATATATCCCGAGATATTTTACATGCGAGTTTTGAGGAATTGTTTGATTATTGATTTTAATAGGGGGGCATGAGTCCCGACGCAAGGTGAATGTGATATGTACGCATTTTTGCTCATTGACCATTGTCCTCCATTATCTTAACCATATTTCTAGTTGAAATATATGATGCTGTAAGTAACGAGATGCTTCATAACGGGTTTCGTGCACGCTTAGAAAAGCTGTATCGTCTGCAAATGTTAAAGTTTGGCTGTGGTTGTTTGTTGGCATATCCGAAGTAAAAATTAAGTATAATAGAGGGCCCAGGATGCTGCCCTGTGGGACTTCAGCGCCAATTGGCTGAGGTGAACTTAAAAAATTTCCTTCTTTAATAATAAATTGACGACCGACTAAGTAGCTTTCTAACAGCTTGTGTGTGTTTGCTGGTAAATTTTGTTTCAATTTATGTACTAAGCCTTCATGCCAGACTTTATCAAAAGCTTGCGAAACATCGATGAAGAGTACTGAGCAATATTTCTTTTCTTCAAATGCTTTTCTTATGACATTTACTATTCGATGAGTTTGTTTAACTGTGCTGTGTTTTCTTCTAAATCCGAATTGATGGTTTGGAATAAATCTATTTTCACTTAAAATCGGTGTTAGTTTTGAAACTACATAGTAATTTCTCAAACAGCTTTGACATATTTAATAATAAGCTAATTGGCCTATATGACTCAACTTTTGTGTGATCTTTACCTGGCTTAGGTATCATGGAATGCCGTAATTTGACAGTTTTAAATTTGTAAAAATTTTTACACTTCTTTTTGTTTTGGTCAATACTGTTGTTGTGTTACTATCGAGAGTTTTTTCTGTTGTCAGGGCATCATCTAACTCATCCTGGCAAAGCTCAGCACCGAACATTCTGCAAAAAAGTTCATTTTTGAATTCCTTAATTTCTGTTTTTGTACTGTATTTTAAGAATGTATTTCTAAAAGGAAATTAATTGTATGAAAAAATATTTTACACAACTTTTTTGATGAACTTTTGTACAGATAACATTGTAAAATTCTACATGGTTGCATTGTAGAATGCATTTAAAAAAGCGAGATGCTTTGCAACTGACATTTTGTAACTAAAAAAACACAAAAATATGGTTTAATACTACAAAAAATTTAAAATTTTGTTACATTGGGTAATCGACTGAAATTAACCGGCTTAATCGTTAATCGAAAAAATCCAATTTTAAATGCACCGATCAGTTAATCGGGTAGTAATAAATCGAAATAAACCGATTGACGGTTAACCGAATGAATACCCTAATACATACGTATTGAATAATGGACTCCCACTATAATATTAAAATTTTCGATACTTCAGTGGTGAGAAGAAGAGTATCAAAAAGGGGAAAGACGTAAGCTTAGATATTTATACCCAATATATGTCAAAAAAAAGGGTTCAATGGAAAAAGTAGGCATGATACCTACTTTCGCTTCGTTATCAATTCACGAGATCTGTTTAAAATTTTTTTACTAATGTTAGTATAATATAAAATTAAAAAGAATATACCCAGGAAATCAGAAGAAAATATACATATTCCAACGAAGCAGGTTTGTAAGGGAAAAACATAAAAGTTTCGCTTACTTTTGCGCTTACGGAAGACATGAATTTTATATGGCGAGTTTCCACTTTGAAGCAATACATTTTTGACACATAAGGCGCATTATTCAGAGCATATAAAAATTGTTGGATGTAACGATCAGCTTTACACACTGAATGTTTTGATACAGTTATTTTTTAGTATTCTCCCTTACAAACCTGCTTCGTAGTAAGGGAATGCCGTGGCACTTGAAATGTTATTTTTTTTTTTTATAAAAGTTGTTGAGAGTTCTTTCACTTACTTTACTGCATTTCTGTATGTCTTATTGCGTAGCGCATAATTGTGCGCTTATTTTTTTAAATGTACCATTTGTTCTTCGCAAAATGATAAAATTTTTTATTGGGATACTTAAAACGATAATGTCGAATTTAAATCGTTTAATCGTTTTCTTAAGCGATTTACATCACAAACTTGGCTATTTAACTTTTTAAAAATTGGGCCGCAAGAAAGTTGCTGCAATCTTCTCTTTCATTTGCCATGTGCCTTATTTTACTTAAACTGTGTCCTGAATTTCTAATTTCGAAATCGACCTACCCTCTCCAAGTATAGGCAGGTCTTTCAACACGTCTCTGGCCTTGTTGGTTTCAATTGGTGGTAATTTTGGTAATGTCATCTCGTCGTTCCAAAGTTATCTCCACGAATTTCCGAAATTTATTTTTTTGGCAAATTGAATCTTTACAGTATTAAACTTCTGCAAGGAAAGACGAATTACGAACATCAACTTTAAACAAACAATTTACACACTTTTTGGGAATAATTATTAGATTTCTTTAAAAAATTGCTAAAAATTAAAGTATTAAACGTTTTTCAGCAATAAGGCAAAAAAATATTAACACTCAGCTTTGCAATTTTTTGCAAATTAGTCATGTTTGCGATAGAAGCGATTTCTGTATTGTAAGTTTTTTAATTCTTTACAGCTTTAACGATTTTTAATAAATAGTAGACTTTGCTATTATGCCGCTGTTAGCAATTTTTTGCGAATTTCCCCTAACTAAGCAATTTTTACAGAATTTTTTCCATTCCTTATACATTTGTGGACTTTTAATAAATTTTATGGCTTGTTCGAATTATTAAAAATTTTCGCTATTTTTGCAAAATTTTTTTTTGTTAAATGTTGACATTTTGTTTTTTTTTTTTTACCGATTAAGCGATTTTAAATAAATTTTAGGGTTTGTTTCCAAGTTTGCGATTATTCGCGAATTTAAGCCATGTTCGCAAGAGCAGCAATTTTTTCTGTTAGTTTTCCGATTCTTTACAGCTTTAACAATTTTTAATAATTACTAGAGTTTGCTTTCATGCCGCTGTTTGCAAATTTTTGCAAATTTCCGCTAATATAAAATTTTTTATAAAATTTTTCCCATCGGTTGTAATTTTAGGGAATTTTAATCAATTTAATGGCTTGTTTGATTATTAAAAACTTTCGCGAATTTTCGCTATTTTTGCAAATTTTCTGAATAAGTAAAATTTTTCCGAATTTTTATAGTTTATTTTATGGGGCACTATCAACATTATAGATTTAGTGCATGCCATTAGTATACAAGCATAAAAATCTATTACATTTTTAAATCAAGGCGAATTCATACAAGGTGGTCTTATTTTGAAAACGTTTTAAAAGACTGTAAAATATTTTAACGTTGTGTCAAAAATTCAAGCAAATATTTCATTTTGTTTTCAATGTTAAATTGTGTGTTTTGAAATGTAACAACTTAAAAAAGTTTTAAACTTCATAATTTTTAGCGAAAATTATAGAATTTAGTAAAGATTCCCCAGAACCACTAGAGCGGTCAACCATTTTGACACAAGGTTAGTTATCAGCTGTTGCTTACGTAGCAAGATAAGTTCACCTGGTGTAAATTCGCCTTGTTTTAAATGTTAATCTCGTTTTTGATACGTCACGAAGTTTTATTCGATACGAACGTTCGTTCGAACACGAGTGCGACGATTTGGGCCCTGGGGATTGCTCAGATCGATAGATCTTTCAAATTTACCACTGAATACAGACTTATCTCAATTTTTGATTTACGTGAAGATAACTTCGGCACGACAATCTGACGATTTCCTTAGTGTAAGCCCAATCCAACGCAATTTGAGCTTACGAATCTTTGTATGAATAGGGATGTGATGGATGGTGTGTCAGAGATTTCTTCGGTCCAAAATATACGTAGAATCTTACGAAGGTAACTGTTTACAAAGACTTGAATGCTGTTCTTGCCTTTTGGTGCAGCATCACGTAGAACTTAAAGATTCTAAGCATTGTATTAGTCGCTAGCTAGGAGAATCGTCCCACGGAGCTTAGCATGATAATTGCCTGTCTTGGCTTGTCTAGTCTGCACTTGATTTCTTAAGATGGACCGCTTCTTGTGATTATTGTGCAACCCATACATATTTTATGGGTTGGTTTTGGAGATGGAACGATTGTGCTGTGAATGCAGTGATGCACATCGTTTCGGGTTTCCTTGCGTTTATTTTTAGTCACACTTTTGCGGACATTTCCTCTAACTTTATTTTATAATCCTGCACGTCCTAATTTCTCTTTGTAAGGAGATAAGAGGTCGTCCGCGCTATCGAGGTCTTTTAGATGCCCCTGCAGTCCTCATCTTATGCTTTTGCTTCTTCCTTTTGTAACATATAACATTATAGTGCAAGCACAGCGTTAAATAAAAGAGGCTATAAAACGCAAATTTGTGTGACACCTTTTCTTACTCCTATTTTATCAACAGTACCATTTACATGTAGCACTCGACAATTGGCATCGGTGTGAACATCAACAATTAGCGATATTTTTTTTCTGTGGTTTCTTTGCAACGTTTCAACGACCGGCGATTCCAATTTAGCGTTTCACGCTACATTTAGCGTGTTTTAATTGTGCAAAGAGCCCTTTTTCCATCTTAGGGTGTTTAAAAAAAACTGTATCGAATTTTATCCAAATTTAATTTAGCGCGCAAAAAATAGCGCGTTTTGTTTATAAATATTTGTCAATGCTGTGATTCAGAGAGTTTAAGCGATTTCTCTCTAAAAATCGATTAACATGATGAAGATACAAGCTTAGAATTCTGCTTGTTCTTGTCGTAGCACACCACAAAGTGATGTGGAGTCTCGCGTTAATTATTTTTCCAAAGATCTTGTAGAGTATGATTATAAAAGTTATTCCCCTGCAGTTATAGAATTTGGTGGGACCTCCTTTTTAATGGCACTTTGACAACGATACCTGCTTTGAGGTATCTGGACGCGTGTTCTGAATTGCAGAATTTACAACAATTAAAAGTTTCTATAAAAATTTTTTTTAATAAATTTATTCAGCTTAAAGTTTTTTACAAAAGCTTTAGAAAACTCTAAGATTATTTAAGGCTCTTAAGAAATTAAATCAGAAAAGCTTTTGAAATCATTAAAAAAGAACTTTAGAAAGCTCTCACAGCTCTCTCAAAACTACAAGTTACAAATTTACAAGTAAAATACATTAGAAAAAGCAAAAATTTTACTTGTAGATTTGTAACTTGAATTTTGAGAAACAGGGCCCTGTTTTTATTAAAATAAAGTTTTTCGCTTAATCTTTACGACAGCTTTAAACAAAACAGCTAAAGAGAGCTTTTAACACAGAACCTTTTGAAAGATTTATAAAAGCTTTAACTGACATTAACCAAAAATTAATTGCATATTTAAAAACAGGAATTTACTGCTTTTGTTTATAAAAAAGCCATTCGCATTTAAACTAATTTTGTTATTATGTTTGTTTCACAAATGACAAACGAAAAGTTTTTTGGCAAAGTCTTAAAACTGATTTAATAATTGTCATTCATAATACAATTGCAATTGTGAAAATTGAAATACAAAAATTGAACACATTCACATCCAATTTATTTGCTGCTTTGCAAAGCATATCTCCATTACATTGATTCGTAGTGCAGGAGCAACAATAAGCTTTAGGATCTGAACACATTCCTATACTGCCGCATTCACGTCTCAAGTTGATTTTACGGGCTAAAAATATGAAAATCATGCACTTAAAATTTTCTATGAACATATTGGTTGAGTTATCATACTATAATTAACTTCGATAGTGGATTTCTGTGAAATTAAATTTGTGCAGAAACCGGAATAGCACCTTCGTAAGAATCTTGGCTTTATTGTTCTGCTGACGACACTATGACAGTCTGGGTCGTGCAAATTACACACGTAGCACCAAATATAGTCTTTCTTCTGGCCTTAAAAATGCCAAGGAAATACTTCAAACTTATTACAAATTTAACATAATTTTCATGATAACTTACCGCTGATAACGGACGTCTTTAAAGTCGCCATTAACAGCAGCAAACAGATTATTGAGTTGTACATTTTTTTTTTTATTTTAACTGAAATATAAATTCCAAAATATTTTGATGAATTTTAATAATGTCAAAATTATTTTGTAAATTCGCCTTGGTAAAAACTATTTTAATTTTTTTTGTAGAAATAAAAAAAAAGAAAGGCGAATTCATTAAAAAAAATGAATTCGCCTCGGAAACAACCTTAAATTTATTTAAAGCACCAGCATTGCTTTAATTCGTATTGCAGCCTCTTTCATATCGAGCACTTCCCAAAAAAGCTTAAGCGACATCATTTTAAATTTTCGTTTTTTTTAATGAATGACTAAATTGGCAGCACTTGCATCATCTCCTAAAATCTGTGGTTTTCACGAATAATCGCGTAAGTTATAAAACCAAACTTTTCAGGAGAGCAAAAACAATTATTTTTTTCAATTGCGGCTTCTGTAGATGCTTTTTTAAACTTTTTTCTTTACTATCCTCTTAACAGTGACTTTCTACGTATTATACATAGTTTTCATGAAAAAATCCCCACACGATCACAATCTGTAAAAGGATTAAAAATGCATATGTTTGATTGACTCATTAAGTGTGTGCAATATAACATCATATCTCCACATAAGTTCTTTTTTGTGAAAATAAATGTTATCATTTTAATCACACATGACGACTTACGTTGTTATTTTTAGCACACAAGTTGGCGACATATTCAGAGTTTTTGATACTTATAGCACACCGTATGGACTTAAAATTACAAACAACCGCTCATCTGCTGTTGTTGCAACTAAAGAAGTCAACAATAAACGCACATGTACATATAAGTTGTTATTAATAGAAAAATTTTCAAAAAATACTTTCATATTTTTTGCACGAATAACAACATAACATCACATATGCTTTTTATTTGGAAACATATTCAGCAATTTTACAATTTTTGGCGATGTATGTCGACATAAATCGTTATAATAGCAAAATATTTTATTAAACAGTTAACTTAAGTTGTTTTTAGCAGAAAAAAATTAATAATACTACATTATATTCTAAAAAGCTTAATACTTATAAAAACCTAATGCAAAATGTAGCACTTTGACATCATTTTCTCAATTTCGGTAAAAACCGACTTACGCGATTATTCGTGAAAACCACAGAAATGTCATGGTCAGATAAGGTACCGTTACGATTTTATTGCTCAAACAATTGTATCGTAAGCGGCAATCTTCATACGAAATTTGTAAGAAATAAAATAAAAAAACCTTCTCCTATAAAATTTTGTTTTTGTCGCTTAAGCTTTTTTTGTGGTAATGACCCACCCGATGCTATAAATCTTTTGCTGGTGTTTTGCAGCATTTTATATATATGAGAGAAAAATTGTATGGACATGAATGCAGTTTCAAAAGAGAATTGAAGTAAGTTTCTGCAGCAAATGTTTTATAATATGGATGAGGACTATTGAAAGAAAGAGAGAAGGCTTTTCCTCGTACATATTGTAAACATTTGCTGCGAAACACTTTAGTTTGATGATGAAAGGGGAGAGACGAATGGAAAAGAAGTGTACAAAGTAAACCATTTTTTTCTCTTTTCATCATCGAACTCAAATTAGTGCCCATTCACATTATACGATTTTTGTCGTTGCGATTCTTACTTTATTGGCAAGAGGGGTGAGAGGAATTATAAAGGGTACAGAAGCGAGTGTACTCTTCGATCCGTTTTGTTCATTCATTCGTTCTCTCAATTTTCTCTCATTTGACGAAAAATGTATTTAGGTTTTTACGACAAAAATCGTACAATGTAAATATGAGACCGACTTCAAAGAGGAAACGACAATAATCGCAACGACAAAAATCGTATAATGTGAATTGGGATTTAATCGCAGCAAATATTTTAGAATATGGACGTGAACAAAGCAAGGCGAATTCATACTGTTGCCGTAGAAAGAGCTGTGTAGAGAGAGAGAGAGAGAGAGAGAGAGAGAGAGAGAGAGAGAGAGAGAGAGCGAGAGAGAGAGAGAGAGAGAGAGAGAGCATATCGCCTGT
This sequence comes from Pollenia griseotomentosa, assembly GCA_963931875.1. Lineage (NCBI taxonomy): Eukaryota > Metazoa > Arthropoda > Insecta > Diptera > Polleniidae > Pollenia > Pollenia griseotomentosa. The sequence goes on from OZ007561.1 coordinate 17,273,257, forward strand.
CAGCTTTTTTTGTATTGAGTTTGACGTTTATAGTATATACAGGGTTGTTAGATGTGACGAATTTTCGTCATTTTGACGATTTTTTTGAGAAAATACAGTAAAATGACGATTGACGATTTTTTTACTAAAAGTAATAGTGTTATGACGAGTTTCTGGCATCAATAAAACACAAGAAATGATTACAATTATGAACAGTCCAAAACGTAAGAATCATTTTTTCGAAGTACAAAAATTGTTGGAAATTAAACAAAAAAAAAGCATTAGTAATTCGAATTCTACAATTATGTATATGAATGCCATCGATACTGCAAAAAATAAACACTAGAGCCCTGATTTGCGTCGCTTTTAAAAAATTGGTTAAATCCGCTTTGCGTTTTTATGATTTCGATTTATGGTTTCGATTTCATTGAAGTCAAAATCACATGTGAAGAATTTCCGAATTTGCGTGTAAATAGGCGAATTACCATTTAATTTTGTTAGGTAAGTTATTCTAAGTATAGTTGCGTGTTAGGAAGTAAGAAGTTAGTTCTTAATAAGAAGTTTTGTAGAAAAATGAGTGCAAAGAGAAGAAAATGCATTAGTTTGGAACTAAAATTGGACGAGTAAAACGTTTCAAGTCGAGTCAATAGCAAATGAGATTTTATTTTATTTATTTGAATATGGATAATCGAAATAAATAAATGTTTGTTATATTTTTATGAAAATATATTTTTTCTTATGTACTTTTTTTCAAAAGAAAAATATATTTCAGCCCACTTGCTGAAATAAATAGAATAGAATTTCTTGCTATAAATTTATATTTTTGAACCAATGAATGCAATAAATTTTCTTGGATTTGTAAAACTTAAATATTTGACGATTTGTTGACGATTTTGTTAAATGTTCGTGACGATTTGGACGAATTTTGTTAAAACTTTTAACGATTTTTTAAGAAAAAAACCTAATAACCCTGAGTACATATACCTTCACACCAAAAAAAAAAAAAAGTACAGCTGGCAAAACTATCTCTCTGATGAAATCACCTGTATGAATTCGCCTTGGCACAAAATATTAACAGCCTGTTCAACGATTTCGAACGTCAACGTTCGCATAGAAAATTACATTTAAAACCAAAACAAATTTTATGCGAACGTTAACGTTCGAAATCGTTGAACAGGTTGTAATAACTTCTTAAAATTTTAATTGCATGATTCGGATTATATTTGTACACGCAACTCTACAAATACCCATGCATATTGTCTTACTAACACAAACATCATTGTGTATAAAATTTTATTTATTTTAATGTAACGAGAATGTAGGCAAATGTTAGGCAAAAAGCTTATTTTTATAGGTCTTTTCTCATGTTGTAACAAAGAAGCAACAAAACATACTATTAAATACTCTTAATGTTCATACACACACTTACAAATACATTAGCAAACATTGTAATGGGTCTTAATTATAAAGCAGAGTAAACATCAACTCTTACTCATGCATATTTGCAACATGGGATACCTTCGAATACATATGCTCCCAATGTTACCCTTTTTCCCTTTCTCTCTTTATACCCCACTACAATAGTGGGGAGGGTATCGTGCGTTAGTGCTTATGTTTGTAACTTCTTAATCCTTTAAGTATACCGATCGACTCAGAATAACTTCTTGCATAAATTACCTTTTGCCATAATTAGTACTGATGTACGCTACTCGTTTTCTTAAAAATCTTGTCAAAATTTGCTTTATTTAGTAAATTTTTTATAAAATTTAATATTATTGGAAATTTTATACGAAAGAAAATTTGTTGCTTAAGGCCGTCATACACTATCCCACAAAGTCTTAAGTATTTTACGAAAATGCTTCCCTAATCTTATTATTGTTAGAACATTTTTAAAAAACAGCAAATTATCACAAAATTGCATTTAAATACTTAAGACTTTGTGGGAAATCGATATTCAGTTTTCTCAGTAAATTGTGAATAAAATCCCAAGTTGTGCACCGATTACAATGAAATAAATCTCATTTCATTCGAAATCTGTTAAGCTTAATGTTTTAAGACCAAAAATTAGATTTTTGTCTCATTTTTATTTTGTATCCATTTTTAAAGAACAAAAAATTAGTTTTTTTGAAATGTTGCTTTTTTCAAAAATTAAACGATATCACTGAAACTGCAGTTCAAATTTAAAAACAATGTAAGCACGGCTTAATGATATGACTGTTGCCGAGCTTCGGATTTTTTTTTTTACTGAATATGGTCAACCGTTTTCAAGTTATGTGCCTTTATTTTGGACATAACGGTATATCTCGAAAAGTAGAGCTGATAGAGAAAAATGGTGACTAAATTTGAAAACAGCAACCTCAAATTAGTAAAAATTTTTTGTGCAGTGCAGTGTTCGAAAATGAACAGTATGTATTACAGTACATTATTTAGCGTTCGGCTAACACACCCAAGAACGATATCTATTTTTTAGTGATTGTGTAGACGAACACAACCCTTAATACCGTTCGTAACTATTTTCAAGAAAGTACCGCACATTATATATTGTTCTGTTCTGCGTTAAAAAACAGAAAATTGTAGTGATACTGTAGACAAACGTTATATTTTAATGTTCTTTAATGTTTGTTATTTTACATTGATAAAGAAATGAACAGACAAACAATTTTAACAACGACCGCACCACGAACAGCTTGTGTGTGTATTTTGTATATGTTTTGCTTGTGTAAAATTATTTTGCTGGCTTTTTGTTTTTTTTCGTATGTGTATTTTGTTTTTGTAAAAAATGTTTGGTTTTTTTACCAGGAAAAAGTGACGACCATTTATGAGTCGAACCGAACAGAATGAAGTTTGTGGATCTTAGAAAAAAAGAACGGAAGTAAATGTTCTCATCTTTTGCTGAGTTTGATAAAAACAGTATAATTTTTGTGTTTGAAAGATGACAAACAGGGAAACGCTATTTTTATTTAATGATTTTCTACACAAACACTATTAGCGTTTGTGTTTTCCACAAATATACCGCACCGAACACTAAGGAGCGATATTTAGTGTTTATTTTCGAATACTGGTGCAGTGTAATTGATTTGAAAAGTTTCGGGAGATGGTTTAAGTCCACTTTAGTTCTATCAGACATCTTTGAAGTGTTATTTTTTATAAATTGCTAGAAGATTGTTTTAAACCCATTTATAGACTATGGCAAACTTGCCACATTCCACTGCGTTAGAAGAGTGAATTTGGCTCCTTGTTACCATCCCATTTAATATTGCATATGCATTTTTTTTTGTTGTAATTTCCTTTAACGAAATTTATTTGGCATCACATGTTGAAGTTGTAGAGTGTAATAAACAAAAAAATTAACAAAAGAAAATCTAATTTGATGCGTAAAATATATTTATTGTTATTGTTGTAGGTTTATTTTTTGCTGTTGTGTTTTTAGTTCCGACAATAATTTTCAATATTAATTACCTAACTTTGTTTACTGCCTGCAAATACATTCATAAATGTTGTTATTATTGCTGTAAAGCTGGTTTACAGTGGTATAAAAAGAATTTTTACAATTTTTATTATGTTTAAAGTTGTAAATTGTTGACCTTTAGTTTCGTATTATTATTTTACAACTTGGGTTAAAGTTAAAAACCCCCCCAAAAAAAGAAAAGAAATTGCCTCTAGAGATTCACTATTTTGTAAGATCAACTATATTTTTTACTGATATTAAAGCACAAAGCTCACTGTTTGTATTATTTTTATTAACTTAATGGGATAGTGCTACCATTTAGGTTTTTAACATGGATATTATAGATTTAGTCACCTTCAATCTGGGGTTTTAGTTTTTAAGATGGGGATTAATTACTTTTAGGTGCCAGTTTAAGCGGCCAGCTTTTAAAATTAAAAAAAAAACAGAAAAATGCATTATTCTAGTAAAGATGAAGACTTTAGTGATTCTGAAACATATAAAAACCTATATAAAATAATTATAAGAATTACTTTTCTTTTTATAAGAATTAAAAGGGCGAAAATTCTTCTTCTTTTGTAAAAATGCTAAGTGGATTGATAAAAAGTTGCCATTTTTAAATATATTTTTGTCATTTATTGCTATTCAGTATGGCAATGCTGCGAGGTTTAAATTAATTATAGTTTGCCGCTAAGATTAACTCGATTTATCTATTTGCTATTAAAAAGAAATTCTTTCAACATTTTTAGGCATTTGTTCCACTGTAGTTGCATTATGTGTGCATAAATATGGATATTAACTTAACTTATGGTTTACTCGTTTGTTACGCATTTGTATGGCTCACATTTTCGTAATAACACACACACACACATATAAAAATATTACCATATCCATACAAGTTACTCTGTAAATTGTGCGAGAAGAGAGATAAAATATATTATGGCGGCATTATGTATTATAATTAATATATACGAGTACGTCTTTTACAACAGAGGCTTAAAGGAATTAATTTCTTTTATGCAGCAATTTTGCATAAAATTAACAAAATTTTAAGGCTGAAATGAACATGTTGGTATAAATTATTTGAATTTAAAGTAATTTTTTAGTTTTTCAGTGAACTGAATTGCTGGTGGAAGGGTATGGTACATTATCATATTTTGATCTGTTGGAAAATTTATGTGTATTAATAATGGGACAGTATGGTAATAGAATATGAATTCGGATCGACCAAGTTCAGGAATACTTAGAGATGCCATTAAGCGGCAGATACAAAGATTACATAGACTTTTAGATCAAGGAATTTGAAAATATAAAAAATAATTGAACCGACTACACTTTAGATTACTTAGAATCAGTATTTTGACAAATAAATGGATAAAATAAGTTGTTGTAAAAAATACTTAGAAACTAATGATTAAATGGAAATTTTATAGAGAATAAATTAAAATTTAAAAAAGCACCTTTCTACAAAGATGTGTTTTTTACGAAGAAATTTTAACCGCAACCCGTTTTACCAAAGTCTATCTTTAAGAAAATGGTGAAATTAAAAAAAAAAAAAAATACCTTGTATACAAATTAAGTACTTTTCTACAGAAAAGGGATCTCTACAAAAGCACTTTTCAATAAAGAACTACATTATCACAAAAATTAAAATAATGAAATTGTAAATATTTTTAATAAGCACAACATTCTTTTGACATTTTATTAAAAAAGAAAAATGTTTAGGCATAAATATTACCAAAAAGTCTTAACGAAAGATAGTACAAAAGTACTTTTGTTTAAGTATTTTTATTAGAAGTAAAGCCAACAAGGTGCAAAGCCTTGTTAAAAAAGAACATTTTGTAAAAAAGTACCTACATATGGGTAATTCCAAAGTGTTGAACGTGACAGTCGTACGCATCAAAAATGCAATAACATTAAAAAAAACAAATATTTTTACGTTCTTTTAACCCTTGAATTATATCACTAAGAAAGCACTATTATCTATGTCAAAGATAATGGCGAAAGAAATAGCGGTTTGAACGTGAAACAAATAGAAGTAGTTTTTGTGGCCATGTATAAAAAGGCGTAATTCAACAAAACCTGGCACAATTTTTTAGTCAAACTACTTTCAGAATTTTACGTAGCAATGTAACATCAAAATATATTTGGTTTGATTCCAAAATCTTCTATATTTTTTTTGTTTAAGCCAATATCTGGTTCGATACGTGACATTTCGAACGTGACATTTTTTCCATAATAATTTAACTGAATAATGATTTAAAAAAATAAAAATTTACCGTTAATCCGAATAACATATTTCTCTTCGAACTCTCCCTTAGATTACAGACCATGTAAGAAAATTTTTTAGGAATAATTTTCATCAAATATCACCTCTTTTAAGGAAGATAATATTAAAGAAAACATGCAATAAAACATTCTCACAAATAAGAAATTACGTTTGCAGAACTTTGCAGTCTGATTGTTCATCTAAGTGAACAAATTTAAATGTAAATTTATAAAATTAGTAAAATCTAAATATTTTTCTATAACAATATCGTAATATAATCAGCTTTTATTAACTATTAAATTTTCGGTCACGGTGGACCTTTTGACGGAAATGCCCATATATAAACAATAACAAGAGTACTTTTCTATAAATGATTTATTTTCCGAGAAATAAGTTTGTAAAAAAGCTGTTGAAGAAGTATACTTTTTACAACAAAAAAATTATATTTTTCAACAAGTAATTTTTTCAAAAAAGTACCGATTTTCAAAAAGTACCACAGTGCGTTTTTCTTAAAGAGAAGATTTTTTTCAAAAATCTGATAAGAAGGATTTTGTACAATGAGTACCTTTATACAAATCTAATTTCATTTTAAAAAGTACTTATTACAACAAAAAAATTACATCGCAAAAAGTACTTTTTTAAAAAGTATTCAAAAGAATATTTTTCAAAAGTCATCTTTTAAGAAATGTTTCTGTTTAATATAAGTAGCTTTAAAAAAACGATATTATAAATTTTTTCAAATAAAGTTAAACTTCCCTATAATAAATCTGCATTGGACCATAAAATCACTTAATTATATAGAAACTTCTTTATACAGACTTTATATTCCTTTCACTTTAGCTCTTTCACACGGCGGTCAGCCATTCGGGCATTGCATTATAAAAATTGTCAAAATGGCAGGTTCGACGAAGACTTTTGCGTTTAGTGCTTAACTGCTTGTCTTCTACATTTTTAGAATGACTGCATTGCCTTTTTAAATACTTGATTTAGTACTGCAAAGAATCTCAAATTGCTTCGGGGCTTTTTTGCTACACTGTCTTCAACTCTATTAAATACTCATGACATTTTTTTTAAGAGAAATACCACATTGGAGCGACATGTTTGTTAACTGAACACGGTAGACTGCTGTCAAAATTTTTAGAAGAAATTTTTTTATTTTCATTTTTGCCAACTCTTTAAGAGAAATTTTTTCAAGCAATTCCTTAAATGGAGTCAAAAAAGTATAAGAGTCAAATTTATATTTAAAAAATTTGTTCATTTACAGAAGAATTCAGAATACGAAAATTTATTATACGGAGATTAAATTACATTTAAATTTAAACGAAAAAGCAGTGTTTTTAAAATCAATTCTTTATAGGGAGAGCTTCATTGTAAAGAAGTTCACCATAGAGAAGTTCGACTGTAGTACCCTTTTTCAGAAAAACATATTTTTACAAAGTTTACATTTTTTAAATCCGTTTTCGAGAGAAATACGCTGTTCGTTTTTTACTCATGCTTGGCTTAAATAGGTTCTTTGTAGATAACTCTCTATGCTTTAAGAAAAATTACGTTTTTACAATAAATGGTCAGTTTAGAAAAATAAGTTTTAAGCCGCTTCTGAGAAAATTATTATTAAAGTATATTTTTATATAATTTTACCAGGGTTTAAAGCACTGCAGTCGAAACCAAAAACTGTCAAACTAAAAACTAAAATTTATGTACAACTTTTCGGTTTATGAGTTGGTTTGACAGCAACTGTTTACATTTAATGAATTAGAAGTTAAAGCAGTGATGTCAATTGTGGTTGTATTGCTTTACATTAGTATTAGTGAATAAAGAGACAAGTATTCTTAATAAAGATTAAAAAATACGTAAGCATCCGCCGCATGTGCACCCGTCGCTTGATAATCGACGACTAATTGTGTACAATTGTGTACTCTCGTGGACTAAATGAAAGAGCGTAAGAATGCGTGTGAAGAATGTGTGTGAATTAATTTGCACAATTGTGCAAGGCGCTGACATCCCTGAGTTAAAGCAACAGTTTTTTCTTGGCCAATGATAAATGAAGGAGTGGAAACAATGGCAGTTTTTCTACTTTGACTGCAATTTCTTAAACGCTGAATTTTACAAATTTATCTTTTAAAAGAATCATTTCTATGGGAGAATACCTTTTTTTAACTCCATTGTTGTGTTAAAGAACTTTGTACCTCGTTTTGAAAGAAACTTTAACTTTCTGACAAAAAACATTTTACTGCTCTCAATAAAGTACGAGATTATCTTTTCAATCATATCACCAGATCTGCATGGTTTCTTGCATACTTTCATATATAAAATGTTGTTGTTTTTTCTTCTTATTAAATATGGCGTTAATTTAAAAAATATGTATTAACAAAAACCATATATCCTCGCTTTGAAAGGTGAGCATTATTTCTTTCTGTGCAACTTTATACTGCAACGTTATTAAATGTTTGAAATTTTAAATGTTTTGCATTAATGCGGGGAATTATTTCAACAGGAACTCATAAAAAGGAGTAAAGTTTTAACAATGATACAAATTATTTCAGCACGATGTCATGTCAGTGAAGAATTTTAAGTACTGGGAGAAACAAAAGAATATTTTAACAAAAAAAGTCATTTAAATTTTTAAGCGAAGATTAAGGGATAATTTTTATGTTTTAATATATTTATATATGTGTGTAAATTATTACACTCTGCACGAATTTGACACGTTTTTTTTTAGAAAATCGGATTTTTTTCAAAAATCGCGAAAAAATTTTTCTTTAAAAAAAAAAAACAACGAAAACTTGTTTTTAAAAGAGTTGAATTGTTTTTTTGTTTTTTCTTAACCCACTTACAACTACAATTAATGTTGGGAATATCCAACCATTTAAAGTGTGGAATACAAGAAGAGATAAACCCACTGTTTATTGTTAGTATTTTGCTTAAACTTTGATGTTGTTGCAAATAAGACTTAAGTGTTTGTTATTCTCATTCACTCTGCAGCATATTTTGCTTTTCTGAAGTCTTTAGGAAAATGCTTTCTGATGGTCGGGCCGGGCCTATTATCAAAAATAAGAATTTTGAAATTTAGCATTACAAACAAAATCTTATTAATGAAAACTCATGTGTTAGCGAAAATAACTTTGATAATAAAGTGATTTAAGTTTCCAAAATTATAAAAATATCGTTTTTTGATGCATTAATTTTGAAATTTTTAATCGCGAATTGAAAGCAACAATGGAAGAAATAGAAATTGTGTATGTGCATTTGTGTGTGTCTTACATTTTTTACAACAAACACTCGTTTGCAGTTTATTATGACGTAGATGGGCAGTAGGATTTTTTTTTGTACGGGTGAGTGCGAAATCTTGTTTTTTGATTCATGAATTCATCCTACTCGAATTAGCTTTACCTGTAGTGTGCCCAGCTTGTTAACATTATTTTTGATAATTTAATTTTGAAGTAAAATGAATATTTTTTTAGTTAAAAATCTTTCTAAGCCGCAACTGAAATCTCCTAATTCTTAATTATTTTAAAGTGTGTTATTCTGTCCTCTCCCTTACTTCATTTCCTAATACAATTTTATGTCTTTTTTTATAATTTTTTCTAACATGTTTTACTTTTTTAAGCCCACTTAAATCCTTTTTAAATTTCCTGCTGTAAAAATTTAATTATAAAACAAAAAAAAGTTCCAAACAAATTTCAATATTTTCTAGTACGCAAAAAACGGTTGTGTGTAAAAAATAAATCCATCAAATTAAAATTTTATGTTTGACTCTTTGGACGGCTTTGCAGATTTTATCTTCAACAAGAGTAGAGTTTCTTGTTTTACAAGAGTTAGAAAAGCCAAGGCAAAAAAGTGCCATTTAAAATTTATGATCGAAACCATTGCGTTGGTTGTTTCCAAGGTTGCCGACTTTCGCCTTTTACTTAAAAATTCCAATGCCAAAAAACAAAAATAGCAGAAAATCTTTAACGAAATTAGCCTTTAATAGCCAAGCAGCATCAGCAAAAATTTGAAAAAAAATAAGTAAAAATTAAATAAAGCAAGACATGTCTATTGACTCTTAACGACTCTGTAAGTTATTTTATGTCAAGTATTTTCTGCATAAGAGTGTATAAGTGTTCATTTAAGTGTGTGAATGGAAGTGTGAGTGAAAATGTTAAAAGTAAAAATACACATCTTCATATTAAGTGAACAACACATACGTGGGTAATAAATAGAAGCAGTTGAAAGAAGAAAATTAGCAAAAACATGACACATATTTGCAATATTTTTTTTTTTAAAGGTTTTTACTTAAAACGTAGTTTTTTGGGAAGTAGTTTTCAATAAATCCTTTTTTAAAAGAAATTTATTAAAAAGTACTTTTTGAAAAGGTACTTTTTAAAAAGTACCTTTTTAAAAGGTGTATTTTTAAAAAGTACTTTTTGCAAAGGTATTTTTTTTTTTTTTGAAGCATAGGACTTTAACAATGGTTTTCCATCTGGGTTTTTTCGTTAGCGATGTGTTGAATTCCGTTCCAGGATGCACCAGCCACCGCTGCTTTCATTTGCGCAAATCTACGCCACAAAAGTGGGCGTGACCACTTTTTAAGCTTTACGTGGTGATTATCGCCGTCATAATGACCTACTGGGCAAGGAGTTGGCAAGATTATAAAGAAATTTGATAGACTGGAACTGTTTCAGATGTGGTCAGGCCTGTGCATTTTCGCAATGCGTGCAGCGCAGAAAATATAGTTTCTGTTACTGGAAGTGTGGCGGATGGTCCGAATTTAACGATTAACGCTATGGCTGAACCGATTTCTTTTGGCCTGCAATTGAATATTATAAACTGGACGATATGTGGTTTCAACTAGACGATAACACGAGCCACCCATTAGAACCGATTTTGGCTTTATTACATGGGAAGTTTCCAGAACGCGTAATTTCACTCACGTTCATGCGATTTGACGCCGTTAGGATTTTTTTTGGGAGAGCTACCTTAAAGGTCGTGTCTACGCGGGTAACTCCCTGATGTTGGAACATCTGAAAACCAACATTTGCCAAAATGCCGCGCAAAATCTGTTCGAAAACTACCTCAAAAGGATCGACTGCTGCAACCATCTAGAGGCGGTCATTTAAATGACATTGTATTTAGTACATAATGGAAAGTTGCAAGCATTAAGCCCCAGTTAGCTGACAGTAACAGTAACGTTGCAAATCAGCTGCTTCAGTGTTTAGTATTTAAAGCAATTAGAACAATTATAGTTAGCAGAAAGATGTAACTTAATCTTAACGTCTAAGTCTGTAGAAAATTTATTTTTCTTACTTTTTTACTGAACGGTTACATCAGTGTTACTGTCCGCTAACTGGGGCTTTACAATGAAATAAAAGTTTCATCAAAGTTATTGCTTTATGTGTGTTTTATTTAACTCTACTTTTGAAACCGAAAAACGGAAAAGCCTATACTTGCAGTAATATGACATGTGAAAACTTTTATGCAGCGTTTAAAAAACTGCAGTCAAAGTCGAAAAACTGCCATTTCTTCCACTTCTTCATGTGCCATTGGCATAAAAGAAACTGTTGCTTTTTCTTCGAACTCATTAAATGTAAACATTCGCTGTCAATCCAACTCATAAAGCGAAAAGTTGTACTCAAGTTTTCGTTTTTTGTTTGACAGTTTTGGGTGGCAACTGCAGTTTTTTAAGCCCTGCTTTTATGAGCAAAATGTCAAATATCGTCCGCATAGTCTAAGTCATCTTGAATTTAGACCTCCCATATAATCTAGTGTTTGTTGGGATCGCCTTGCTAAGTATGTTGTCCATTACTATGTAAAATACAAAATACAAAATTAAGGGCGGTAGGACACATCCCTGCTTAACACAGCACAGTGGCACAGAAGTTTTTCATTGGCCGAAACTCAGTTGAATAGAGATATTTTAGAAATTTTTAGAATTTTGCTCCAGTTATAATTTCATTAAATTCAGTTTAGGGGTTGTTTAGAAAAGGTCAAAGTTGAACTATTGATATGTTAAGCATTCAGTACGAAAATTCGTGTTTTTTTATGTTTTTAAGAGTTACCCCCAATTTCAACAAGTTCGGTTAAAACTAACTATTATTTTACTTCCAGCTAACAATACATTTTGACAGATATAAGCGATAGTTAATCATAACTGAACTTGGTGAAATTGGGTGGTTAATAATATTGCTCCTTTATAATATTGTTCTTTGACCGACGGCCGTCCAAACATACATTGCACGCAAATAACAGGTTGCAATTTTGGAGATTGCACGTAGGTCCATAATTGACCATAGGCCCCATACAAGCCCTCTTACTAAAATTCATTTAAAACGAAAAAATCTCATAAAGATGTTGGATAAAGGCCGTTACACACTATCCCTCAAAGTCTTACGTATTTTTGAAAAATGCTTCCCTGATCTAATTATTCTTCGAACATTTTTAAAAAACAATAACAACTTATCATGACAGGGTTGCATTTTCACAAATTAAGCTTCGTACAGACGGTGGTCAGATCTTACAATGTTGTCATTAAAATTGACTAAAAATGTCTTGCAACTGTGTGAACATTGTTCGCTATTTTCATTTGGCAGATGTGTTAAATTAATGCATCTGACATTGGCACTGTGGCGACCCGGCTAAGGCGGCAGCCCGCCAATATAACTAGTTGATCTGGCAACTCGATATAAATGAAAATTATTAAAAAAATTAAAAACTATTTGATGTCTTTAAAATAATAAAATAAATGTTTATATAAATAATCAAATTAAATAAATTTTGTTTGTTCGGAAGAATTCATAGGCTGTTACATTGGCGACGAGGTAAATATGGGAAAAATAAAAGCTAGCGCTTGCACGCATTAGAGAAAATCTTTGGAAAGAAGAACACAAATTGATATACGTAAATGATTGATATTGATTTCAGATTGTCAGTTAGGCAAATAAATTCTGTGTTTTAGTTCAAGGAACTAAAATAAGAACAAGCCCGAGTGAGATGTACAAAATCTGTTTTTCAATTTGGAAAATCCATTTGGAATAAGATCTGTGCCAGTTGGGCAAATTGAGTACAAATAAAGATACAAGGCGATCAGTCGTAAGTTGAAATATTATGTCGAAATGACAGTGATGGTATTAACTAACACAGTTTGATTGTTTAGGAAACAGTAACGTTGATTCCAAATATGAATGATACAAATGGAATTAGGCCATTTCTTTGTGAAGCGATTGACAAATCGTTAATTCGTACTGAGTGGGAAAAGTGGCTACGAGCATTTACTTTCTACATTCAGGCGGAAGAAATATCAGATTCTGTCAAGAAGAAGAACAAGCTTTTACATTATGGAGGAACTCAATTGCAGGAAGTTGCATATAACATTCCAGGTGCACTTACTTGTGGGGAAAAAGAAGATGCTTATAAAACATTAGTTGAAAAATTGACTGACTATTTTTCCCCAGAAAGAAATTCAACATTTGAGAGACATTTGTTTCGATCACTTAAGGCAGAACATGGTGAAACCTTTAATAAATTCTTATTGAGGACACGGCAACAGGCTTCGAGGTGTGTATTTGGTGAAACGAAGAATGATATTCTGGAAATCAGCATTAAAGACAAACTTATTGACTCCTGGGCATCTGCGGATTTGAAAAAGAGGTTGTTGGAAAAAGAACACTCCTTGAAAGAAATTATTGAAATTTGTCAGGTCCATGAGCAAATTAATGCTCAATCAAAATCAATGGAGGCTCCAAGTCCAACAGTTGAAATCAATAAAATTGCAAATAACTGCGAATGTTTTAGATGCGGACAAAACAGTCATGACGGAAACAGTCTAGATTGTCCAGCCAGGAAAGTGAAATGCAACAAATGTGGCTTGTTGGGACACTTTGCACGGAAATGCCGTACTGGTTCAAACAAACGAAAAATTTCTACATTCGATAGCAAAAATCCGAAGCGTCGGGATTTCGGTTATTCAAAAATAAGATATATTGATGGCCAATCCAATTCAAATGATGATTGCTGTTTTAAAATATTTGATAACGGAGAATCTGCGAACGAGATAATTACGTGTTTTGTAGGCGGCAGAAAGATACGTATGTTGATAGATTCAGGATCAAAATACAACCTCCTTTGTGAAGAGGAATTTGTTGAATACCGGGAAAGCAGTCATGTGGAATACTCGATTTAAATCAGATCACCAATTCAAGGCATACGCTGGTAACGTGGCACTTACGATAAAAGCAGTTTTTGAAGCTGTTATTGGGATTGAGAGAAATTCTAATTTGATTTCAACATTTTATGTTATTGAGCGTGGCGAGCAATCATTGCTGGGTAAAGATACTGCCATGAAACTGGGTGTATTGAAGTTGGGTATAGGCATAAACCATGTTAAGAAATTGGAAACTTTTAATAAAATTGCTGGAATTAAAGTAAGCTTATCCATCGATACCTCCATTAAACCTATACAACAACCATTGCGTAGAGTGCCAGTTGCTATTGAAGATAAGGTTGAAGCGAAACTAAATGAGGCATTAGCTCTGGATATAATTGAACCGGTTGTTGGGCCAAGCGCTTGGATATCTCCAGTGGTCGTTGTCTTCAAAGGGAACGGAGATATTCGGATATGTATTGACATGAGACGGGCAAATACGGCAATTTTAAGGGAAAATTATCCCCTGCCAACTTTCGAAAGTTTTATGACGAGATTGAAAGGAGCTAAATTCTTTTCAAGGCTTGATCTAAAAAATGCTTATCATCAACTGGAGCTTGAAGAGGAAAGCCGTTATATAACAACATTTATAACTTCAAAAGGTTTATTTAGATATAAAAGACTGTTATTTGGTGTGAATTCAGCTCCGGAAATATTCCAAAAGACTATGGAAAATATTTTGGCTCCGTGTAAAAATGCATTAAACTATTTAGATGACATAATTGTTTTCGGCGCAACTGAAAAGGAACATGATAAGCACTTGGAAGATGTTCTTACTGCATTTAAAGACTTCAATGTAGCTATAAATAATGACAAATGTTTATGGAAGGTACAAAATTTAAAATTTTTGGGTCATATTCTATCACCAGATGGCATAAGCGCCGACCCGAACAAAATCGATAGTGTTTTAAATTTTCGAGCTCCAAACACCCGTGAGGAAACTCGAAGTTTTCTAGGTCTCGTAACCTATTTAGGTAAATTTATACCAGATCTAAGTGATCTAGTTGAACCTTTAAGAACGATTACAAAAGTCAATGAAAAATTTGTATGGTCCACAAGACAGAATGAGGCATTTGTAAAACTCAAGGAGAAGTTGGCGGATCTTCCAACACTAACTTATTTTTCATCTAACCGACGAACACGATTGATTGCTGACGCAAGCCCTGTAGCTTTGGGAGCGGTCCTCATTCAATTCACTGAAGATACTCCGTATGTTGTGTCTTTTGCCAGTAAAGCGCTTTCTGAAGTTGAGCGTCGCTATTCACAAACGGAAAAAGAGAGTCTCGCTCTGGTGTGGGCTGTAGAGAGGTTCTACTACTACTTAGCAGGGATTCAATTTGAGCTAGAAACAGACCACAAGCCCCTCGAAGCTATTTTTAAGCCAACATCAAAGCCGCCGGCTCGTATCGAACGTTGGGTGTTACGTTTGCAGTCGTTTAACTACAAGATTATTTACAAAGCAGGAAAGCAAAATATTGCAGACTCGCTCTCCAGACTCTGCAATGTGAATACAGCTGTTACCTTTGACAAGCCATGCGAATTAAGCATTTGTTCTATTATAGAAAGTTCAGTTCCGCGAGCCGTAACGGTTTTGGAAATTGTACACCATAATAGCAAAGATGATGAACTTTTGATTGCAGTAGAATGTATAAATACCGACAACTGGAGTACAGCAACTAAGAACAGGTATTATCCATTTCGATTTGAGCTCAGTATTTTGGGGAATTTGTTGCTAAGAGGTACGAAGCTCGTGATTCCAGGAGGCCTGAGGAAACAAGTGCTAGAGCTAGCGCACGAAGGCCATCCAGGCGAAACCGTAATGAAGCGCAGAATTCGAGCAAAGATTTGGTGGCCGTTGGTCGATCGAGATATAGAAAAATATGTTAGAAGCTGTCATGAATGTATGTTGGTATCTCGACCGATACCACCTGCGCCCATGTATAGACGAACCATGCCAGATAGTCCCTGGACTTGTGTAGCAATGGACTTATTGGGCCCTTTGCCAAATCACGATTTTGTATTTGTAATAATTGATTACTATTCGCGATACCATGAACTTAAATTTATCAAGAGGATAACATCAACAGAAATTATTGATTTTCTCGAGGAGATATTTGCCAGACACGGATATCCGAAATCGATAACAGCTGATAACGGTCGCCAATTCGTTAGCGAAGAATTCAAGGCATTTTGCAACACCAATAATATTGAATTGATGACATCACCGCCTTATTGGCCCCAAGCTAATGGAGAGATCGAAAACTTGAACCGCTCTCTGGTAAAACGTCTTCAAATTGCTCACTCGCAGGGTTTGGACTATCAGAAAGAGATTCGCAGGTTCACACTCATGTATAACGTCACCCCTCATGGTACAACTGGGAAAGCTCCATCGGAACTTATGTTTAATCGAGTCATTAGAGACAAGATTCCATCGCTTAATGACGTTGAGGATAATGTTATTGACTCTGAAGCCAGAGACAATGACATTGCTAATAAAGAAAAGGGGAAACAAAGTGCCGATTCTGACAGAAACGCGATCGATTGTGATATCAAAGTTGGGGATAAGGTACTGCTCCGAAATACTGTTTTTTCTAATAAATTATCTACAACTTTTGGGAAAACTGAATATGAAGTAACAGATCGGAAGGGAAATGATGTTGTGATATCTGGAGATGGCAAAGTGTATCGTAGAAACATTACTCATGTTAAGAAAATTCCAGCTGACTTATCGCTGCCCTCTTTAGGCAAACCTACTAGGACTTCAGTTGTAAGTCCAGAACATCTCGAACTTCAACAAGACGTGGATTCCGCCAACGATTGTCTTCCCGGTAATGAGCTGTCACCGGAACTACCATCAACATCACAAAAACGAGATCTAAACGGACCCAGGCCTAAAGTGACGTTGAAGCTTAAAAATATAGGAGGGATGTGGCGACCCGGCTAAGGCGGCAGCCCGCCAATATAACTAGTTGATCTGGCAACTCGATATAAATGAAAATTATTAAAAAAATTAAAAACTATTTGATGTCTTTAAAATAATAAAATAAATGTTTATATAAATAATCAAATTAAATAAATTTTGTTTGTTCGGAAGAATTCATAGGCTGTTACAGGCACCATTGTCAGAAAAATGACAACATTGTAAGATCTGACCATCGTGTGTACGAAGCTTTACTAAAGACTTTGTGGGATAGTGTACAACGGCCTTAGCTAGATAATATTCGGCAAAAAGTGTTCAAACAGAATTGAGTCTTCAACTTCAGGCAAAAATCTAAATGCTCATTATTAAAACGTCGGCAGTAACTTCAAATTCTCTCTCATTTTGTTGTTTTAATTTTTTTATTTTCTTTTGTTTTTCATTTTCTGTTTACAAAATGTTTGAAATTTAATTATAGTATGGTTCAGGGATGATAAATGAGAAAACCAATATCGTAGCAACGATCTTTTAAAATCGTACTTTTTCGGCTCCAACAGTACTAAATCATTTTTTTATAAATTTTTAAAAAACAAAAATTTAATAGAACAAAAATACATAGTAATAGGGTGGGTAAATTTCTTTCGCGTCAAAGGCACATCGCGATTCTTGTTCTATAAGTCAAACTTTGCCAAAGAAACTATAGGTCAAAAAACAATTTCGAGCCCCGGATTTTTCAAAATATTTAGTTTTCCAAAATATTCAAGAATAGAGTCAAACAAATTGTATTTGATCTAGCCAGACCTGTATCATGCGGTTTTTAGGGTCGAGAAATCCATTCATTTTTATTTTTGATTGCCGCCAGAGAGCGTTTTCAAACACTTTTTAGAATTTATCGTCTTTGTTTGTGGAAAATTTACGAATATTTCTCAAAATGCAATCTCGAATTTTAAACAAAAATAAAATGTTAAGGCGTTCCAAAAATATGTGCACACGAGCATCTTCGGATAGCGTTTCCAAATTTATTGTGCTTACAATTTTTAATATGTACTGCAGAAACAGGAAAGGAGTAGAAAGTCTGAATATAATAAAATTTCATTTAGCGCTTGTAAAATCTCCTTCAAAATAATTCGGAGTAAAATAATAATGGAGTGGGCTCCCACTGTTCCAAACGTCTGCTGATTACTTCTTGACGTGACAACCATCTTGAAAATATTATGAGTTCGTTCCAAAATAATCTATTCTACTATGTAGAACTTTTGAAGATTTTGATTCGTAACAGTTTAAGCCGAGCTTAAATGATTTTCAGGTGATTTCTGGTATTTAAAATATAAACTTCAATAAATTTCCATACAGCTGTAAAATTAGTTTTAGCGTTTACAGTGAATTTCAGAAGGCTCCTATATATGGGATCTAAGGTAAATTATGGACCATATATCACAAAATTCATAACATTTTTTCTGGCCGTATGAAACTAAGTTGGAAGAAATTTTGCCAAATTTATTAGTGCTATTTGTAGTCTTATAAAACTTGAAGTATTAAATTTTATTCTGATAGAATTATTAAAGCCCTTATGACACTACATTTTTTATTCATTAATTGATATAGAATTGATAGAAAGAAACAGTAAATGTTAGAAAGAGCGAACTATAAAAAATGTAAACAAAGTTTTTAGTTTTTTTTTCTCTTGTTATGGTTTTGTTTCAGGGATGGCGTTGAGAATTTTAAAAATTGTACCAGCAACCTTTAAAAATTTTACTTTTTTACCCTAATTGTACTAAAAGATTTTTTTTTATTTGAAATTAATTTTATTTATGTTCATAAAAAACACCACAAAAAGGTATTATAAATCTTAGTTTAAAAAGTATCAACAAAAAAGTACAATTGAAACAACTTAGCCATCCCTGTTTTGTTTATTTTATTAAATGTTGCCAACTTTTTGTTTATGAGAAACCTAAAAACAGAAAGCGGTAAATCGCTGAATTTGCCCATAAACCGCTGATTCAGCAACACTTTTAATATTTCAAGCTTGAAATGTCAATTTTAAGTTAAAAAATTTTACATTTTTTTTGACATAACTTAATTTTTTATCGATAACTTTAGTAAAATTTATGACGGTTTGCCATTTATCTTAATACAGCTTAACTCTTTGCACTTGGTAAATTTTTTTATTACATTATATTTGTACTGTTCACCAAAACTTGAACAATGCATTAAAAATGTAGTGTCATAAGGGCTTAACTACGGTTTTAGGCGTACTAAACTGTTTTCCTGGAGTAGGGTTTATATGGGGCCTAGGGTAAAGTATGGACCAATCTTCACGAAATTTTACAGTGTTATTTCCAGTCGAATAAAAAGAACTTTTGCAAAATCTTATATCATTCCGTGCATTGTTCCACCATTTATGTTAGTTTTTGTAGCAAAATTATCAATTTTTTAGGGTGGTGGCTCCAAATTTTGTTTCATAGCTCTGATCTTATTGAACCGATTTTGCTGTATTTCAAGCCAAAACAAGCAACTTGACGCCAAGTTTGTTCATTTCTTTCTTTCGAAAGTGAGCGTGTTTTCCACAGTCGGCCAGACGGACATGGCAAAATCGACTTAGAAATACTCAAGGAGCCAGAATATATATACTTTATGGGGTCTGAGATGAATAATAAAAAAGTTTCACCCGGAATGACAAACTTAGTATACCCTCTTCACAATTTATAGTGGTGGAGGGTATACAAATAGAGTTTCCCTTAGATTTCATAAAAAAAGCTACGGCATTTTGCATTTACGCAAGACTATTTGCACCAAACACTTAACTCCGCTTACATTCATTGGACAGTAAATACTAGTTGCCATTTTATATCAATTATAAATATGTAGGTTTGAAAAATTTGGAAATAGTAACAAATGAGTCACGGGGGTAGCAGCGTACTTGTTAGTTTTTAATTGTACCAAAAAAGTACAATTGTACCAACTTTATCAACCCTGGTATGTTAGCATTGTTTGGAGAATAAGAATTTGTATGTGAGAGCATTAGAAAAAACGTTTTCAAAATAAAATAGATCTTATTTCTCGAGAGCTTTTTACGGCAAATTTTTATGTCGAATTGTATAAGAAATGTGGTCTGGACGCAGCTCTGTTTGAACAATAGTACTCAACGAAAATGTCTTTCATATAAAAGGACGGAAAATGTATGCGTTTTTTTAAAAGAAGCTTTTGGAAAATAACAGTTTAGTAAGTACTATTTAAAAAAAAAAATACCATATTTTAACAGTGTACCATTTATAAGGTACCTTTTTACTTAAAAGATTTATTGTACCAAATACATAATTAAATTATTGCCAGTAAAAATACCGTTTAAAAAACGAATTGTTTACAAGAATTTTTTCTTTTAAAGTGCACTTTGTACAAAAACGTACACTTGTGCAAAAGTAATAATTTAACAATAAATTACATTCCTGCAATATTTATGGCCATTTTCTCAATGTATCGACAAACTGTCTGTAACTTAATGTCAACATAAATTTATTATACCGATAAACTGTCCGTTAACGATTTTGGGTTTCTCAATATACCGACAAAAAACATTGGTTTGAGTTGGCAACACCACTCAAAATACATGTAAAAGTTGGGAGTCAGCTGATTGAATTTATCTGTACGTCAAATAAAAGGAAAATTAATAATTGGCAGATGAGTGCCGGTTAGCAATAGAAGCAAATGAGACATTGAGAAAACCAAATTTCTTTAATGTGCAGTTTTTCGTTGGGAAAAAAGATAATCGCCTAATGAGAAAATGGCCATTAAAAGAATATTTCAAAGAAAGACATTTTGTAAAGATGTAACATTTCTTCAATAAGGTAGTTTTTAACCATTACGTACTTTTTTTTACAAAAAAGCGATGGTTAAAGCAAAAATGCATACTTTTTTGTACTTTTATAAAAAAGTACTTTTTACACAATTAGTTTCTTATCTTTAACAAAAATGTAAGTTTTTCCTTTATTTCTTCTTTCTTCTGTTTGCATGTGCAAGACTGTGCGGTTGTAGCGTAATGCAATGTTAGTTTCCAAGGAAAAAAATCTGAATTTAATGGATGATTGTAAAATGAAAAGATTCATCACACACACTCACACACACTTTCATACTCAGCCTCAGATACTTTTACACAAGAGTGTGTTCGAGTTCAAAACATGCTCGTACTTAAGGATTCATTAAGGAGTTTTTTTCTTTCTTTCAGAATTATGTTGCTTGGAAAGAAAGAAGGAACTTAGTTGGTAAATAAGTAAATACAACAACAACAATGAACATAATAATGATGTTAATGACGATGAAGACATTTTAAGAGTGTATGTGTGTCTGTATTTTTGTCTATACATTAAGTACTTTTTATAAGTGTATAAGTTGGTGTTCACCCTGCAGCTAAATTTGTTACTAGTAAAATTGTGGACCAGCTTATCACTAGTTGTTATGATTACAACAATGAAAAAGATGATGAAATTTGAAATGCAGAGCTTAATACATGACGACGTTTGTTGTAGAAACAACAACAACACTACACAAGTAGATAACACGATTTACTTTTTTGTTGTAGAAATAACCACAACAACATTACAATAAGAAGAAGAACATAAATTTTTTTGTTTTCATGTTAAAAAAAAAATATTTCTAAAAAGAAGGAAAAATTCCCGATTTCTCTTTGCTTAAATTATTTAGTTAAATACATAAAATTTTCAAAGTAGAATGATGACGAAAACCATATCGGGCCATTCTGCTGTTCTTAAATCCGTTATATACTGTTTTCTCTTTTCTTCTGGTCCGGAGGGTAAGTGTTAAGAATTATTCTTAAATAAGTAAATAGATATGATGTCTCTGAAGCTTCTCACCGCTGCTCTGTTTGGCCATAAAGCAGAACGTATGAAAAAAAATGTCGAATGTTAATAAAGCAACTAGTTTTAAAAAAATCAAAAGTGCAACTAGCTTAAAGTAAAAACTAACCAGCATGTTTCTTGCTAAATATTTACTAGTTACTTTGCCTGCAGGGTAAAGGGTAAATTATAAAAATACAAAAATTGGGCTCCTATGACAAGCCAACGTTAAATAAGATAGCTTAATATATTAAAAAAAAAAACCAAAACTGCAACTAGTTTATAGTAAATACCAACTGGTATGTTTCTAGCTAAATACTAGTTACTTTTGGCTACAGGGTACATACATATGAGTTGATGTGTGTGCTTGTAAAGAAATGATTGTAGGTGTAGCATATGAAAAGTGTTCCTTACTTATTCTATAGCTTGTTTTCCATCTTTAATTCGGTTTTATTTTTCTTATTTTTTGGTTTTTCTTTTTGGTACTAAAAAGACGTTCATTTTATTTGATGGTCCTTGTTGTTGTTAATGCTTTTGTCTTATTGTTGCTCTCTTGTCTATATTGTTATATTTAGGAATTTTTTTCTATTTTTTTGCTTTTTACAGCCATTCAATTTATTCATTGGTTTTGGTATTTAAGATTTCTTTCTGTTGCCTGTGACTTGTTTCATTGCATTGTTCACTATCATATATTAGCCATGAGTAAACAGAACGTTGTATTTCCTTTCCTATTCTGTTTGTTTCTAGATGAAGCTGCTTTTTTAGTGTTTAAACCACCTGCTGGTTTGTGGGCATAACATGATGATAGAGACATCGCTATTATTGTGAATTGAAATATTCATATACATGATACCAAATGTAAAGAAAGCAAGTAAGGAAAAAAAGATAGAACAAACATGATTACTAAAACGAGCTTGTCGAATTTTTGATACACTCTATTGCTGAAAAATTCTATGCTCAATGGAGAAAACCCACAATTTGCAAATTAAAAAATAAAAGGAGAAAAAATTCTATTTAATTGGAGCAACAAATTTGCTGATATTCAATTATTTTTTTTTTACAAATTTGCTAAAATTCGACACTGCATGTAAAAAGCTCTTCATTCAATTAATCAAGCAAAAGCGGTTTCAACTCATAGCGGTTGTATGAAAAGACAAAAAAAAAAAACCTTAAATATTTAAAATTTTCAAAAATGTTCGCTTTTAAAATCATGATGTGCACAAAATGATGTGATTAGTACTTTGAATGGAATTTTTATAAACTTTTATTACATTTTCTGAATTATGCAGCACTTGTATGCAATTGCTTTAAACAATTTAATTTTTTTTTTGCATTTATTTTATTTTTTACAGAAAATGTTGAAACATGTTTTACATTCGGATCTCAAATATCAAAATATTATCATTTCACTTCACATTTTTGTAATTTGATATGGTACGTGACTTTTGAATCCTTTTTTTTGTTTTGTTAAATTTTTGTTGGTGCTTTTTTCCTTTTAATGGGTGTATTCGGGGGAGGAGTGTGTATCAGTTTAAAAATAGTTTTGAGACACTTAACATGGGTTAAGCTCAACTGGAGCAACACTTTGTGTAGAGTGTGTGTGAATGGATGAGTACGTGTACATAACACGTTTCTTTATCTATTCATTACTTTATTTTACCTCACAATAAAAATCATTTCATTTGTTTTGTTTTTGTTGCTGTTGATTTAGTGAAGGCTGTCATTGCTGTAGTAGTGTTATGAGCTTTCAAATTAGGAATCAACTAAACTTGGCACTAGTTAAACGGGTTTGTACCATTTAAACGAAATTTATATATACAAAAATGATTTTTTAAGGTATGTTTGGAATACTTTTGGTAAATGGTACCTTTTGCAAATAGTACTTCATGTAAAAGGGGCTTTTTGTAAAAGGTTATTTTTGTAAACGGTACTTTTTAAAATGTACTTTTTGTAAAAGGTACTTCTTGTAAAAGGTACTTTTTGTAAAAGGTACTTTTGTAAAAGGTACTTTTTGTAAAAGGTATTTTTTGTAAAAGGTACTTTTTGTAAAAGGTTATTTTTGTAAGGTTATTTTGTAAGGTACTTTTTGTAAAAGTTACTTTTCGTAAATGGTACTTTTTGTAGCAGGTACTTTTTGTAGCAGGTACTTTTTGTAGCAGGTACTTTTTGTAACATGTACTTTTTGTAAAAGGTACTTTTTGTAACTGGTACTTTTTGTAAAAGATACGTTTTGTAAATTATGTATACATTTTATAAAAGGAACTTTTTGTAAATTGTGTATATATTTTGTAAAAGGTACCTATTGTAAATTATGTAAACATTTTGTAAAAGTAATTTTTATACCCACACCACAATTGATTGGGCTGATGTTTGAAACACTTTAAAATATTAGTTTTAGACCTTAAAGTTTACCGATCGACACATAATCACATTTCGTGTCGATCTACCGATGTCCCTCCGTCAGTCTGGCTGACGCAAAGAACAGCGCAATTTTTAGATAGTCCGATGAAATTGGTACATAGTACCTAGCATAGCCTCCATACAAGTTTGGTCAAAACTTATTCTATTGCAATCACGCATTTTTATTTTATTGGAATGGGTCCTTATTTGCTTACATCCCCCATACAAATACTACTCCCGAAAACAGCTTTGATTTCCATAACTTTCTTTTAAATGTTAGTATTGACAGTTTGGGACAGTAACTTGGACGACAGCTACTTATGACAATAAATTCTCATATAAATGAAGATAGCTAAAAATTGTTCGTCAAAAAAAAACTTTAGCATGATTCTTAACTTTATTTGTCTCTGTGGTGTAGGGTATCATATGGGCGGGCTTGAGCGACTATACTTTCTAACTTGTCTTTAAATGATCTTTCGATAAGAATGATACTTTATTGCAAAAACTATTTGATTAAAAATTAAATATTGTTACTAAAAACTACTTCTTTGTTAAACCTTTGTTTATGGTGAAAGTGGTACTTTTTGTAAAATGTGCTAAAATTTGCACATGTCTTTTGCAATCAACTGACAATTTATGAATAAAACTATGTGTGTTCAAGCCCTACTTCTTTAATCAAAGGAAATCTTAAAAAAAAGTACCTTGGTACGTACTTACGTAGAATATAATTTTAATAAAACGTACTTTTGGTTAATATAGTACTTTCTTGTAGGAAGCCCTTTTTTTTAGTAAAAAGTACCCTTTATTTTAAAAAATTATACGAAAAAAATCAACCGAAACGCACGTTTTTCTAAAAATTGTATCTTAGATGCTTTTCGTTTTTTACTCTTTATACAAATGTGTAACTTTAAAGCAAAGAATTATTAGAAGTAGGTGCATTTGCAAGATGGGACTTTTAATTTAATTCCATTTTCCTTTTATCAACCGCTTTTATATACATACATATATATTTTTTGCTATTCTAGGACACTTTTACCCTTCAACTGATTAAATTAATTTGACATTTACGAACACAGAAAAAAAACAAATTCTATTTCATACCAAAAAACAAAACAAACACTAACAAAATCATAATATTCTTGTGCTGCTTAAGTATGTAAATATGTAAATGTGTTTGTGGGTGCCGTATTGTGTGTATGCTTGCATTCGAGTGACCCTATGTGTGTATTTGCGTACGAAACAATTTCCTGTTTGTTGTGGAGAAAGCAGAACAAAGAAAGAATATTTAATAAGATTCCCATTACACTGATGTCGATCTAGATGCTAATGTTAAGTTTGAATTTGTTGTTGTTGTTGTGGAAACATACAAACTTCTTTTCTGGGTTCCAAAAGGACTCCCTGGCTTGTGGCTTAAGTTGTTAATATTTAAATCACAATTATGTTTTCTTTTTTCCCATAAACAAGTACTTTTTTTGTTTCAGTTTATTATTAAAATTAAGAACAAAGAGATAAAAGTGTTAATAATGTCATTAGTTTTTTTTAGTAGCGAACCAATAATAATGGTATACTTTTAGGCGTTTCATTACTAAATTAAAAGTTGCTAAAATTTAACGAGATTAAATTATGTTGTTAACAAAGACAAAAAATGTATATTAAATCGTGTCCTTGTTCACAAGTTAAATGAAAGTTCTAAAAAATAAAACCTGACAGAAATTCCAAATTTATTCCCAACAGAGATAAGAGTTTTGTAAGAAATAACGTAGCATACATCTAGAGGCGAACTATTTTCTCTAAAGACAATTCGTATAATATTCGGAAATGTTTGAAAACTACCAAATTCAGTTATTTATTTATCTGAATTGCTCTTAACAAAGGCCGAGCTAAATTTTTATCATTAGAAATACTTATTTTTGTCTACTAAGTTTTCTTTGCATGCTTGTTAAGGCAACGAAATTCTTCTTGAGCTACGCCTAAACACGTACACTATAAAATACTTTTTTTCTCTCTCAGCATAAAACATAAACTTGTTTTTAGTTGGGTGTTGCTTTGATGTTATTTTCTTGCAGCAAATCTAGTTTTGCTGCACATATACAATTCAAAATATATTGTGTGTGTATGTGTGTTGCCCACTCTATAAGACAAAAAAAACAAAAACAGTAAAAATGGTGTTCTTTCCGAGCGGGAAGAAGAAGTAGTAACGAGGCCTTCTAAAAGGCGTTTTGCAGACATAAAGCCTTCCGGCCGCATTCTAACTTCCTTTCTAATTTACAAGGCGTGCCATTGGAGAGCTTCTCACACTTTGAAGGCCTTCGAAAAATAAGAAAGAATAGAGCATTCTTCTTCTTTATTTACCTATTCGGATACTAGTGATCGTACAATTTTATGTTTATTAATATATGCATACACTTTATAGTTTGATGTTATGCTAAAATGGTCAGCTCCCGGTTCTTAGCGACATGTAGAAGGGCATTTTCATCGCAATACACTGACCAGTTCTTGATGTTTTTCTGCCATGATGTTTCTCTTCTTCCTCTACCACGTCTTCTTTCAATTTTTCCTTTAAGGATTCGTTGTAAAATTTTGTTTTAACTGTTTCATAATACGTTTCCTAGTTATACAGTTTTTCGTTTTTTTATTGTTGCTTTTAGTTGTCGGTTGCGTTCTTCCTCCTTAATACTTCATCATTGGAGACTTTGGCAGTCCATGGTATTTTCAGAACTCGGCGGTACATTCACATTTCGAAGGCTTCCAATTTTCTTTCATCCGAGGCTTTAGTTGTCCAAACTTTTATACCGTATGATAGCACAGACCGAATGTGGCATTTTACTGGTCAAAAACTTATTGTGTTTAGAAAAGGCATTTCTCGACATCTCTATATGGCATTTAATTTTCTTTGATGGGTCCGGTCCCACTGTTCATTTATTAAGACTCCTAGATGTTTAGAACTCCGTATTCGTTCGATTTCTATAGTTTGTATGCTTGTATACGTTGTGTTGGGATGGGATTTTGTCTTACTAATAATAATGTATTTGATATTTTTCTTATTGATTTTTAACACATACATCGCAAATTTTTCCATCAGCTTATTAAGACCAGATATACCACCAGCTAGAAATGTATTTCCCAATTACTTTTATGCCTATATTTTTTGCTTCAAGTGTTTCTTGGAATATTTCATCAAAATACAGTAATTTTGACTTGTGCAGGTATATCAAAAATGTATTTAGCTGCTTTAATGTGCAGGTACGCAATTGTGGTTACCTGCATAAAAGTGCAGCTAAAGTAAAGTGTTTGAAAGAGGAGTAACAACGTTTTTATTAATAAACTGATAATTACAATGACGTTCAAACAACCTGTAGTCATTTGTTTTGCATTTTTATAAGGAACGAGATAGCCAAATTGGAAACAATAAAGTGTGGAACAGCAAAGTCGCTGTAGTACAACGTTAACAATAGCGCTGCAAGCTGGCAAAAGTTAAAAACGGCAGTTTCAAAGTAGTGTCAACAGAATACGTCGTTGTTGTAGTCGTTGCCGTTGTCGTTGAAGCGCAAAATTTAAAATCCTTAACTTTGTTGCGCTACTGAGCATTCGTCAGCTTCAAATACTACTACAACTACTTTATTCTGTTCCAGACCTAAGATTTGCTTTTCCTTTCATATAATCGTGGTAAAGTTGCTGTAACCACAACTCATATGCATAAATGTAAATACATGCAAACAAAATAAATGAATTATAATGATACCAACTTGACTTGTTTGCGATTTTTGTTTTTATAAACAGCTCAAATTGGATATTTATGTGAAAAAGTGGCCACCATATTTTTTCATGTGTGCAGCTAACTTTGATGTTTTATATGAAAATATTTTAAAGCTGCCCAAAAATATGAAAAATGTGCTGGCATACAAAATGCACGTAAAGAAGGATTTTGAAGAATAATTAAGTCAAAGTGCAGCTAACTTGGATTTTTTGTATGAAAATAATTTTAAAATGCCAACAATTTTGGGCACTTATCTTAAATGTGCAGGTAAAGAAAGTGCACTTTAAAAAGGAATTTGTATGGAATTATAAAGAATAATTCCAAAAATTATCAATTTTGTGCAGTTAAGTCAAAAGTGCACGTAAACAAAAGGCAGTTAAGTCAAAACTACTGTATATTGAATAATAATGGGGATAGTATGCATTGATGCCTCTTCACAGAAAAAATTATTTTTCCAATTCAAACAAAAAATTTGTAGAATCAAAACATTTTTTGTCTGAAATCGGACCTACGAACAAATTTGCATATTCAAACAATTTATTTGATTTTCGTTTATTGAAAAAAAACACTGATTTTTCAAACAAATAATTTAACTGAATCAAACAAATAGTTTACTGAAAATCATATAAATTTCAAACAAATAATTTTGCTGAATCAAACAAAAAAGTTTTTGCACAAGCAATGACGCGCACACAAGCAAGCACTGTAGAAGTAGATGAAGGCAGAGCAGAGCGGCGCCGGCTGGCTTTGAGACACATTTTTTTGTTGGAATAATTTTTGCACCAAGTCTTGTTTGTTCACACAATGTTTTTCTTCTTCACTCACTGTTCTGTATCCTTTCCTTGGCAGCAGACCGACTCGACATGTTTTTCGTCATCATTTTATTTCTTGTATATGATGTAGGTATTTAACTAAACATTTTTAAAAAATTGAATACGGGATTTTGTTTTTCATTCTTTTTTACCAACTTTGAAACCAACAAAAAATTTATTTTGTTTCTTCTAATGTTGTTGTTGTTTAAAAGGAGTAAAACGATTTGTTACCTATTATTGTTTTTTACTACAAACCTCGCCACGCTATTTAATCATCTTTCTTATAGTTGTACTTTTTCAAAGCGTCCAAAAATAGACTGTATGTGTTTTTTGTTGTTGTTCTTATATTTCACATAAAGAAGTGTTGCTTAGGGTCAAATAAAAAAAATGCAAAAAAACGGCAACATTAAAGAGCGTTAAATATTTCATACAAAATTATGAAAACTAGAAACCAATAACGCGTATATTATATTTTTGAATAGTTGTCAACATTTCTGTTGGTTAAAATAAAAATCAAACAAAAATATTAATTGAATCAGTAAAAAAATTTGTAAAAATTAAAAAAAAATTCAAACAAGCGTTTGTTTGAAAATAATTCAGCAATAATTTTTTCTGTGTTGAGATGGCAATTTCGTCAGTTCCTTGTCCACAGACATCAATTCGTGCCGTCTGATTCCAATTTTTTAACGCAGCGTAGTTCTTTCCCTTGTATTCCAATAGAGGTTAGGATTTTCATTTGTTTGTCATGTTTGACCGTATCGAAAGCTTTCTCATAATCGACAAAACACATAAAAACATCTTTCTGGGCATCTCGACAGTTCTGAATTAATATTTGAACACAGAATAACGCTTCTCGTGCACCCATACAATCTCTGAATCCAAATTGCGATTCTCACATAACAGCTTTGCATTCGGTATAAATTCTTTTGTGAATAATTTTTAGAAATATGTCTAACGGATAGAGATTTGTGTCGTTTATGTGATTGAAAAGTTTGACTAGAAGTTGTTGGTTATTGCTGTCTATTAGTTTTTAAACTTCAGAGGGAATTTCGTCTGGACCTGTTGCTTTAAGCATTACCGCAACCTAATTGATGTTGCTAAGTTTTAGGCGAGAGAGACGAGAGAAAAATAAACGAGTACTGTACTTGATGTACTCTTCATATACGTTTTGTTTTCTCATTCGTAATGTAAAACACGCACACATTTGTGTGTGTACTACACATTACCATAAAAAGTTATATTTCAGCAATAAGACTTGCGTTGTGTACACCGCGAAGATAGTTCAAAGCAGAAAATGTGATAGGTTTATAAATAAGACTTGCAGCGTGAGAATGCGAAGTGAATTAAAAGTTTGAGGGTTCTTACAGGTTTTCACATAAATATGTTACTAAAGGTGGATTCATCCATGTTCTTCCAACAAACACTTTGCCCGGACGCAATTTTTCTTATTAAGAGAGTTTTCTGCCACAGAAACGAATGACATTTCGGAAAATTAGTTTTACAAGTTAATAGTACTTCAGCGACGGATTATATTTTTTAATTTGTTTTTTGGTGTTTAACTAGATATTTTAAATTATTTCTTAAGAAAAAAACGTGTTGGCAACTCAGTTCAAGTTTGTGCGGACCAAATAATAAAATAAATTAATTCAAACCAAGGTATATTTACAGCAGGTAGACTCGTTAGCGGACAGACACAAGCCTCAATTGTTGAATTCGTATGTATGAGCCTAAATTTGTACCTCTCTGCTTTAAATTGTTTTTGTTTTATATGTAGACAATTTTGACAAGTCGGGTATTTTTATAAAGCAGCATGTCTACGCTCCCAAATGAGTCTACCTTGTGTAAATGTAGCTTGATTTAAACTGAGAATTTTTCGAAAAAAAAAAATATTAAAAGAAATGTACAACATAGATGAATTCACCTTTAAGGGACAAATAAACGATACAAGCAGTTTCACGTAAACAACAAGACGCTTGTGTACAATTTCTACTATTTACACACACATGCTCCATACTTGTTTTTACATGCTTGTGGATTTGTTTGCGTGGTTTATTTTGCTATTAAGGGGACGATTTTGACAGGCCTTATCGTAAAATAACAATTTTAGTTTGTTAAATATTTTATAAAAGACATTCTAAAAGACGTCTTCAACAAGGCAAAGTGCAAGGAGTAAAAGTTTATTAATAATGCATTTGTAAACTTCTAAAAAGGCCTAACAAGTGGAAGTGCTTGCAGTTTTTCCTGCTGAGTTTTTTGTCTCGACTTAAGATTTATTTCCCTCTCATACTAATTAAATTTGGCAAATTAAGATGATTTCATTTGTTATTTAGTGACTTTTAATTATGTTGGAATAAAAAACGAAAAGAAAATGTTAGAAACGCCTTAGCTTAGTAGCGGTTTTAATAGTAAATCAATAACCATGGTATACTTTTAGGCGTTCCATTTTCTTTAACTTCTAAAAATGAGAGTAATTAAATAACAGCTGCTAAGCAATGAATTATCAGTTGAATAATTGTCCTTATAAGAAACAAACTGCAATTGAAATCCTTTGTAGAGGTTAAAATGTAGCCTCAACTAAATAGCAATTGCTTTCGGTAAAAATTAAAGCTTTTACTGTTGTCAATTTGTTAACGAATTTGATTATCTTAAGGAATCGGTTTTCTATAATTTGCTTTTCTCCTAGTTTTTTTTTGTATATAATTACATACTTTGAAAAAAGAAAAATAACAGAAAACTTGTGTTTACTATTTTGCCTAAAACTAATTTGGCTTAAAGGCATGGAAACACTGTCATTTCTAGTTTGCTTTGGTTTTCCGCCCCCATCCTTGCTCTTTTGTTACCAGGGGTAGCAGTAAAAGCAGATTTTATTTAAGTATTAAATAACGATATTGGATTTATTTGTCTTAACTAGCACATCAATAAATAATTTAACTCTAATGCCATTTAAATAAATAATCTAATGTAAAGAATACAAAAGGTTTTAGCTTTTATAGTCATATTATTTAAGAAACGGAGCACAATGGGAAAGTAAAGTTATTTGTGTAGTGAAAAA
Source organism: Pollenia griseotomentosa (assembly GCA_963931875.1). Classification (NCBI taxonomy): domain Eukaryota; kingdom Metazoa; phylum Arthropoda; class Insecta; order Diptera; family Polleniidae; genus Pollenia; species Pollenia griseotomentosa. Next base: position 17,304,917 of record OZ007561.1, read on the forward strand.
TTTAGATCTTATAAGTATTACGTTGTTTGAACGCCATTTTGTATAACGTTGTTCTCTCTTTGAATTACAAATGCGGATTACGCTGTTCACACGGCATATTCATTCAACAACTCTGTTTGTTACATTTATGAATATTTTTGTTTTTGCTTTGAAAATTAATACAAAAGTAAGAAACAATTTATAATTTCCCATTATTTCCAAAACCATTTGTTTTGCGATTTTATGTTTTTTTCTTATTTGCTTTTTATTAAAGCTTTTGTATCGAAATTAGTGATGTCAATGATTTGTTTTTAGTTGGAATCAGAGTGCCCATTTTAGCGTTTTTGGAGCTAATTTAAGCATTTTATTTTGATTAACTGTAAAATTTCGGGGTTTCTAAGATCTCAGTTAAACTAGGTTTAATTAATCTGAAAAGAGATTTGTGACTCCATTACCAAGTTTGTATACAACATTTTGACGGAACAGCTTAGTTTTGCTTTTAATGTTGGCCTTTAATGAAATAATAAAAAAAATACATTTCGCCGTAAAAATCCGAGTTTCAGACTATATTAAACATATTTTAAACTTAATCCACATCTCAAAAACCCGGCCTTAGAAGTAAGCATTTTCCAATTATTTATTAAGCATTTTCTACTATTTTTTTATAGTAAAATTCACACAATTTTTAAAATACTGTAACGTTGTTCCTTTAATAAGCGCGTTTGAGTTAAACCAGAACATTCCCGAACATTCTGTTCGAATTCTACAATTCAACCTAGTCTACAATACAGTGGAGCAAATAACAAGTTAAACTTATACGACATAATTTATAATATAACTTATAACTAAAACTATAAATAATTCTTAGAAGAATCTAATTTCGTAACAATATAATGTAGGCAATTTTCGGTATATTAGTAATTTTCACGTGTAGCCATTGCAGTAATGTGAACGTATATCTCGTAACACTGTGGTGCTATGTTAAATACAATGCTTAATGAACGTTTGTTAAATTTTATACCCAGTAAAAACTTCGCCTACAAAATAATGTGTTGAGTAATCAGAAAAACATAAGAGCACTACTTACAATTCTACTGAAAGAACCAATGAATTTAACAAGGGATGTCCCAAAATGAACGCATTCAAAAGCAAGTCATTATTTTTTTACTTTAATACATCCAGAAAAAAGTACTTATAGAAGTTGTTATAGATGTAGTTATAGAAGAAAGCTACTAAATAATGAGTTAAAGAAGCTATTAATTTTGAAAAAGTAAGCGAAGTTTTTACTGGGTAATTGTTAATGAATGCGGGGGTATATGTTGAATAAATAATATGTTATAAACAAATAAATAAATAAAAATTAATCAAGTCCGAGGCCAGTGTTTTTTTTTTTTGTAAATAAAAATTCCTTTTTATTTGCTTACAATATTTCGATCTTCTTTGAAGATCATCATCAGGGATTTCTTTTCCTTAAATTCAAGAACAAAAAAAAAAAAATACAATTATTACAAACTTATAAATAACAACAACATATATGGACAACAACCACATTGATTTAGTTTTTTCAAAAATTGTACGTTTACAAAATATATACACACTCACAGTGAATTTTTATAAACACAAAAACTTAAAAATATGTTGTTTCCACATCGACATCTAGACTTGCACTAAACTTAAAATCATTATTGCAGGTTGATCTTTTTCACCAAACCGCTGTAGTTATTGGCACACGAACACTCTACGTCGCTCTTAAAGTTTACACTCTTTGTTGTTGCTATGATGTGAAGCATTTCCAACATATATCGACGTTTGTAATTCGGCTCTGTTTGTAACACACTAACATTATTAAAATCAGGCGAGTGTTTCGTTTTGACACAGTGGTTCACAAGTGCTGTTTTCGGTGTGTCTCTACCAGTGTTGCCACCAACGAAATGGTAAATTACACATGGACCATGCCAAAATTACACATGAAAATACGAATTACACATGCTATCTTTTTTCGCATGTCACAGAAACAAATTTTGATCAAAAGTGGAATTAAAACCATATTTGGCTTCTTCAGAAAACGTTAACCAATTTTAATTTCTGTTTGCAAACAAATATCGTCACCTAAAATGCAAAAGGGCTAAACAGCTCTTTTTATTTTTTTTAAAGGAGAAGCAAAAATCTTTACAAAATCATAAAAACAAGGTGTAATTGGCGTTTGAATTTCTTTAATAAAGTCGCAATTTTTGATCTAAAATTGTTTGTGAACATAAAGTTAATTAAAACGAACAAAACTCAATCAAAAACCATTATTTCGAATTTTGTGCCCTTTTGCATTTTAGGTGACGATATGTTACTTGCATTTCATTTGGGTATGATAAAGGATCTAATGCATCCCTTAAAAAGCGTCGACGCAATTTTTTCAATGGAATGTTAATTCAGTTCCTCTATCGCTGCAGCATTTGATATGCCGGACATTTTTATATTTTTTACTTATCCAACACAAAAATGTTTTTCAAATGTCTCTTTATTTGGTTTTTGTTAACAAAAATCGTATCGTTGCTATATTTAATACAAAAAAATAATATTTTTATTTTACCATTTAAAAAATTAAAACAAAAATATATATTTGCAAAGTAGGAAATAATTTGTCTCCAAATGTGTCTAATAATATTCTGCCTTCAAATTACTATGAAGCTAAAATCTTTCAAAATGTAAGAGTGCATGTTGTCGCGAAAATATTCTTGAAACTCCTTAAGTTTTATCTTCCGAGCATTACTTTTAATAAAACAAGATCTAATACTACAAAGTCAATCTTCCAAATATGTTAAAAGGTTCAGACAGGCCTTCAACGTTACCAAATGTATTTAATGGCACGAACATTTTATCAAAATAATAACTGGCTTTTCGTCTTTTAGGAACTTAACTTCTGAATTATACTGTCCAAACACAACATTAGTTGTATCTGATGCAAATACAACTAGATTTTCGAAAAGGAATCCCTTTTTCTATAATTGTGCTTTTGAGAAGCTCAAACATTTCTTTTGCAGTCGATGATCTTCTCTTTGAAATAAAAAAAAAGAATAATGTACCGAGGATGTTTCGTCGTTATAATAAATTGTGGCAAAAGCTATATAAATGCCAAATGGTTAGTAGTTAATGATCCAAACATTTTTAGTTCAGCTCTTTTAACGCTTCCATTCTCTTAATTTAATTTTTAAGTTTTGCCAAGAATAATAAAACTTTTTACTTCTTGTGAAAAAAAAATAACAAAAATCAGTGCAACACAACGTTAAAATATTAAATTACACATGAATTTCCTTTGGATAGCAATGAAGTATATAGTATGTACAGAAAAATTTACAGTTATTAGACACCAGCAGAATGTAATGCATTTTCTGGCCCGCTACGGCCTTCAATTATAAAGTATCACTATCCAGTGTGACACAAAGAATGCTGACGAAGGCCGCTAAGGTAAAATATAACAAGAAAATACAATATAATAGTCTGGTAGTGTATAAAAGTCATTCCTAAAAATTTAAGGAATAGAACTATTACAAAAAAGCTTTATAAAATACATAACTGAAATGTAACTCATAGAATAAATTTGAAAAATAAAAAATGTTGAATAAAAAATAGTAGTAACATTATGTTTTAGCACTTTAATTTAAAAAAAAAATTATGGACCGATCACCAAAAAAGTTTTTGGTTTCTAGTCAGATTTTGAATCACAAACTAAAGGCTAGATTACACTATTATACTTTGTATTAATACATGTCAAAACTCAAGTAATATGGCAAAGTGTGATAGTGTGAATGCAATGTGTCACGAAAATGACAAGTTCTATGAAAAAAGTTTGACATCCCATACGACTTCATCGTTCTTTGAAAAATTTCTAAACAATAATACTTTTCATTGGATCAGGGTTGCATTTTATTTCATGTATTTATACTTTGTGTGATGGTGTGAACACAAACTGTCATGTTAAATTAGATTTTTGGACAGTCGCAACAAAACTCATTAGATTTCTATCTCCCAAAGTATTATGGAATACGTAAGACTTGTGAGATAGTGTAATCTAGCCTTAAAATCTAGCTCGTTTTACTTACATTTGAAACAAAAATAAAATTTCAAAATTTGTTTTGCTTTTAAATGTTAGTTAAGCGAACGAGTCTTGCGCTCGTGCTCTGCAAACAGGCAGTTAGAAAAGATAAGCACACTGTTTATTGTTGGTGTTTTGTCTAAGCTTTTATATCGTTTGCGAGTGAAACTTGAACGTTTGTAATTCTCATTCGTTTTACAGTTTTATTTGTATAGTATCTTGAGCTTTTTAAAATTCTTTGAAAAAAAGTTTCCTGATCTGGCCTAAGCAACCAGTGAAATAAGAATATAAACTTACTTTCCCTTAACAATTATTTTCATTGTAGAGAAACCTTATTAATAATTAAAAACTATTCCTTTCCGTAAAGTCGTGCGGAAGTGAGTGTTACGGACGGACATTGCTAAATCAACTTGGAATTACTTAAGGGCCTAGAATATACATACATACTATATGGGGTCTTTGATAAATATTTCTGGATGTTGCTCACGGCATGACTTAAATAAGCGTTTTTCAACAGGGACGCTACAAAAGTAGACCGATAGGGACAGCAAACGACGCCATATTTTTTGCCGCTCTTTTGACATTTCTCTTCAGTAAGGTTTGCCATTTCATGATGGAAAGATATACGAGCCAACAACGAGTCGAAATTATTAAAATTTACTACCGAAAATCAGAGTCAGTGGCCTCAACGTTAAGAACGCTACGTCCAATTTATGGTCGTCATAATCATCCTACCAGATCAACAATTGAGCGTCTAGTGGAAAAATTTGAATCCACAGGCACAGTACAAAATGTTCCCGTGCCAGTGAGACAAAGAAGTGCCCGTAGTGTCGAAAATATTGCTGCCGCTGAGGCTTCAGTTTAAGAAAGCCCAGAGGTATCTCTCACACGTCGTTCTCAAGCGTTGGGCATCTCTGTGACGTCGTTGTGGCGAATTTTGCGAAAAAATCTTGGCCTACATCAAATTTACGCAAGAACTGAAGCCGCTTGCCCACCAGAAGCATCGTATGTTCGTGAATTGGGCTGAGCAATAAGTTGAAAATGATTCGGATTTTCATCGAAAAATCATCTTCAGCAATGAGGCTCATTTCTGGCTGAATGGCTTCGTCAATAAGTAAAATATGCGTTATTGGTCAGACAGCAAACCACACGTACTCCATTGGTGCGGTTTATGGGTCGGCGGCGTCATTGGGCCGTACTTCTTCCGTGATGATCAAGACCGGCACGTTACTGTGAATGGGAATCGCTACCGTTCAATGATAACCGAATATTTTTGGACCCAATTGGATAATATGGACTTGGAGGACATGTAGTTCCAACAGGACGGCGCCACAAGCCACACAGCGATTGTCACAATCAATTTACTGGAAACCAAGTTTGGAGAACGTGTTATCACACGAAATGGTCCAGTCGATTGGCCGCCTCGGTCGTGCGATTTGACGCCGTTAGACTATTTCATGTGGGGCTACGTCAAGTCTATGGTCTATGCCAACAAGCCAGCGACGATTGATGAATTTCGTACGAATATCGAACGTGAAAATGCAGCAGTATCGGACGATTTATGTTTGAAAAAAAATTCAGTAATCAGTAAATTTTACTGAATACTGAAAAAAATCAGTAATCATTAAATTTTACTTATTACTGATAAGAATGCAGTATCGGGAGGTTTTTACTACCTATACATACAAAAAAAAATAAGAATTATAAAACTGTACGAATTTTCATAGTCAATAAACGGTAATAAAACGAAATTTCAATATGCATATAAAACAAAGGAACAGATGAACGGACCTAATGTACATTCCTTTGTAATTAAAAAAACTATGGACTATACAATCAGCGTTGCCACGACCAAAAAAAATTTGTAGCCAAAATGTAAAAATAAAGTAACCAAAAGCGAAAAAAGTAACCAAAATTATTTTGTATCAAAAGTACTATTATATTTGCACTTCAGTTAAAAAATATGTCTAAAGAAGAATAGTTTTTGCTTGTATCTTGTAGGCTGATAAGCCACTGAACCGATTTTTATAAAGCTTTGAAAGTATATAACCGAAAGAACCGGAAAGAACAATAGGCTATAAAATTTTTCGAAATTTTCGTTGCAAGTGGCACCACCTATGCAAAGATTAAACTTGTTTTTGTCAATTTTAAAACCTATATGACCTAATCGTTTATTTAGAAAAGTGTTTCAGTTAGCCCTATGAAGCATGAAGAGTAGTAGATAATGGTCATCTACACTTCAAAGTATATACTTAATATGGTTAACTTGATAGTCTACAATTTTTAAATAGATGAAAAAAAGCATTGGTTTTAAATGCAAAAACACACACAATTTTTAAGGTTCAAAAAAGCGGGTAGTTCTTGTTCTAAAATAAAAAATTGGTTATTTTTGTATTGAAAAAAGTAGCCAAAATGGAAAAAAGTACACAAGTACACATTGAGAAAAAAAGTAACCAATTTTGGTTAAAAGTAACCAAAACGGCAACGCTGTATACAATATTTATCAGTTAATATAAATATGTGAATCAACCTGTGCAGAAATAATCATTTCTGTTTTAAGTACCAATTTATCGACCCCTTGTATAACAAGATGGAATTCTCTTTACGATTCAGTAAAGAAGTTGCTACAACATAAGACAAATCTACCGGAATTGTGCTATCGTCTTTCCATCCCCACTATTCTTGCTGATGAAATTGAGTATTTGGAGGAATATATAAGCATAATGGAACCTTTAGCAGAGGCAATTGATTATCTTCAGGGGGAAAAATCTATATTTTTTGGTCACTTTGTCCTTACTATTGTCTCTTTAAAAATAAAATTTGACCGTTTACAGAAAGCCGAATTTTAATACTTAGTCGAATTAAGTAAAAAACTGCAAGAGGCATTAGTTAAGAGATTCGAAAAATATTTTCTGATCCAGCCTGACACTTGGGATGCCATTATTGCCGCAATAACAATACCTGAAATAAAGCTAAGGTTTCTAAAACCACTTTTAGAAACGGCAACGGGGAAAACAGAAGAAGAGGTTAAGAAAATGTTTAATACATATGTTGTAAAATATGGAAAAATACCCACAATTGAAAGCCGTGCTTTGCCTCAAAGACCGCAAAAATCATTTTTTGATTTTGGGGGGGAAAGTAATGGTAACGTTTTGCATCTTATTTTCCATTAAATTTTTGTATTTATTATTCACATGCTTATCTTATTTTCTTAAACAGATGCGGGCATAACTATTAATTCGGGTGACTTGGCAAACTATCTCCAGGAAACAATTTTGTACCTGGCCGAACAAGACACTAGCTTAAATTGTCTGCATAATCACAGTGCTATTAAAAACGTGTTTTTGAAATACAATACTCCTCTGCCTTCGCCTGCTCCTGTAGAAAGATTGTTTTCTTTCGCTGGGATTGTGAATCGTTCCAGAAGACAAAAACTCAGTGATACAAATTTTGAAATGCTTGCATTAAGAAAAGCCAATAAAATATAAAATCTTTATTCAACAAATTTTTAAATTTACAAATATTTCTTTTGCTAAGCCCGCAAAGCTTTGAGCTTGTCAAAAAAAAAAAAAATACGTAATCGTGACTCAATTTTCAGTAATCAGTAAAATTTACTGATTACTGAAATTTTTTTCAGTATTCAGTAAACTTTACTGATTACTGAAATTTTTTTCAGTATTCAGTAAACTTTACTGATTACTGAATTTTTTTTTCAGTAACCAGTAAAATTTACTGAATACTGAAATTTTTTTCCAGTAATCAGTAAAATTTACTGCATACTGATTTTTTCTTCCAGTAATCAGTAAACTTTACTGAATACTGATTTTTTTTTCAGTAATCAGTAAAAATTTACTGGTAATGAAAATTATATTTCATTACCAGTAAGCATTTACTGATTACTGAAACGCTTGCTGCAGTAAAAAAGTAATGCAGTATGCCCATGTATGGTGAAGGGTATACAAAAATATAGATGAGTTCTTAAACTTTGACAATTGTAAAATTGAGACAATAATAAGGAATTAAAATTCTTTAGATCTTATGGTAAATTTTAAGGTTTGATTTTAAATCACATTTATATTTAAAATCTTCTTTTAACACAAAAATTCTGTTTTTCACTAAAAACCTCAATATAACTTAATTCACCAATCGGGAACATTTAAAATCAATTTAAGTTTCCAGTGTCTATAACTTAGCAAGGTGGCCTTAAGGCCTTTTAACACTACATTTTTAATGCATTCTTCAAGTTTTGGTGAACAGTGCAAATATGATGTAATAGGAAAATTTACCAAGTGCAAAGAGTTCAGCTGTTTTAAGATAAATAGCAAACTGTTAAAAATTTTAAAAAAGTTTTCGATAAAAAATTAAGTTATGTCAAAAAAAAAAAAAATGTAAAATTGTTCAACTTAAAATTGACATTTTAAGCTTGAAATATTAATTGTGTTGCAAAATCAGCGGTTTAGGGGCAAATTAAGGGATTTGCCGCTTTTAAAGTTGACAACATTTAATAAATTAAACAAAAAGAAAAACTGAAAAAACATTTTTGTTTACATTTTTTTTAGTTTGCTTTTTCCAACATTTACTGTTTCTTTCTATCAATTCTTTATCAATTCAGTGAATAAAAAATGTATTTTCATAAGGGCTTAAGGGCTTTTATATCACAACAATACTTTTTTAATAAATTTTTTTTGTTTATTGATATTAAGTAGTGCTACCACACTTTTATCTTAACTAATTAAGACTTTTTGAATAATATTGAAAAAATCAAACTGTTTTTAAACTCAATTTAATTTTATATACAAATTAACTAAATAGATATTTAATTACGAAGTCAAAAAATAGACATAAGAAGTACAAAATTTTGTCAAGAAAATATCATTTCATAAGAAAATTCTTATTGAACTTTAGGCGTCTACCACCAAGTTAAGCGGGCAATTATTTACCAATTTATGTAGACAGTGAGACCTAAAAATGCAACTGAGTGACAGATTTTTTGACAAGTCTTGTGATGACGACCCTTTGAAATTACGTTTTTATTTACCTTTTCGTTTGAGTGTAAAGCAATTTACTGTTTTGAAAAATTTTTAAGAAATATTTTATAATTGTGTTTTTTGTTGAATAGGCTTTGATTTTTTTTTATTGCTTCAAAACGTGAAAAAGTACATATTCATATATCAAGGCGAATTCATGTAAACTTGTTGTAGTAACAACACCAAAAACACAACAATGTATTTTTTTGTTGCATTCGTTGCAATTGCCAAAATCACAAGGAACTTTTGACATTTCTCTCTCTAATTAAGAAAAAAAAGTAGCATAGCTGTGTTTTCAACGCCACCTGAAAAATGAATTCGCCTTGTTCATATATCGATTCGATAAAACAGTTAGAAAAGTCGGAGAAAAAGTATTTCTGTAGAAATTTTAATAATTCAACCTTTGCGAATTCCTTTTGATTTCTGGAAAGTGTGTTAGAACGCAGTGGAAACAAACAATTCAATATTATTGAAATTTGTATATATTGCTGCATCAGTAAATTTTGATTTGCTAAGATAGCTCAAGAAACTCAATATATAATATTTCTTTTGGCCTAAAGGACAAAGTTGAATATCCTGCGGCAACGTTCAAACAAGCCAATATATTGTGAAATTGCATAATAACAACCTGAAATTTAAACCGAACAAAGGAATACGAAGACCAATCATTTTATTCCAGCTTTTGATCCCTTGATTAGATTTACGCCGAATTTAAAATTTACACATTAATTCTAAATCGTTTATCTTTTAAAATCCATCACCACCCAAACTGCAGACTTACTTTTTCATCGATTGTTTAAAAAGATTTTTTTTTTATAATTCAAAATCTTAAAATTTATCTTATTCTCATAATCTGGTTTTCAATTCTCTTAATTTGAAATTTTCTAAGTTCCTAAGTTCTACAATTCTATAAGTTCCTTAATTTCCAAATTCTACATAATTCTATAAGTTCCAAAATTTCAAATTCTCAAAACTCTTAATTGCATATGGTTACCTTAATTTCTTTGAGATGAAAATAAAAAGTCTTATTCATAAGGACATCAAAACACACATTAACTTTCATTCAAACCCATTACAACTAACCTCATACACTTAAGCTTTGGTTTTGGTTGATCTTATTTTAATATAATACGAACCTGCTTATAAGTGTCCTGGCGCCAGCAGACATCGATGGACAAATTACTATTACTGTAAGTTGAGTTTTATTATTCTATCAACCAATTTTCACGTAAAATGAATATTCAGCTCTTATCATTATTTTGAATTTGTTATTTTTTTTTTTTAAATATTCATATCACGTTTGATCCAATTTATTCTAACTTCACCCTAGATACTGTCAATATTGGATACATTTTATCTAAGAACTACGTCACCACATTGCAATCTAATTAGATAATTTCGTGGTATTTTGAAAATATTAATTGTCTGTATTACTAAAGGCTAGATTACACTATCTCAAAAGTCTTACGTATTCCATAATACTTTGTGAGATAGAAATCTAATGAGTTTTGTTGCGACTGTCAAAAAATCTAATTTAACATGACAGTTTGTGTTCACACCATCACACAAAGTATAAACACTCACACATGAAATAAAATGCAACCCTGATCCAATGAAAAGTATTATTGTTTAGAAATTTTTCAAAGAACGATGAAGTCGTATGGGATGTCAAACTTTTTTCATAGAACTTGTCATTTTCGTGACACATTGCATTCACACTATCACACTTTGTCATATTACTTGAGTTTTTGACATGTATTAATACAAAGTATAATAGTGTAATGTAGCCTTAACTAATGGCGATTTCTATTCTGAGAAAAAAATGCTACAGTATATGCATGTAACACTTTTTAATGTTACCTATAATCACTCGAAGTGTTACATGTTGTACAACTTCAATCGAACAGAATTAGCTGCCTTTATTTACAACTATTACACTTTTATTATTAATGTAGTTCATTAGCGGTTTTTAAAACTATTCGACTATTTGCTGCACACTTACTTTGGAAACAGACATTGACATCACTTATTGCTTGAACAAATTTAAAACGATAATGAATACATAGAATTTTCCACCAAAATAAAAAAACGATTTAATTCAAAATGGAGTATACCGTCAAAGCATATTTAGATGTAGAATTCTTTTGACAAAACTTATAAAATATTATGACAAACAAAATAAAATATTGGTTGTACAAACAAAGTAGTGAGTACCAAAGTTGTAAAACAGGGCAGTATGAACCCTTAAGTAAAAGTAAGGGTAAAACATGTAACATGTTTTGCATGTTTTTCATCAACATTTTCACAAAAGAACTTGAAAATTTTTCCCACAGTTGTATTTTTTTCACAGACGAACACAAAATTTAGAACATGTAACATTAATGCAACATTTTTCTCAGAAAAGAAATCGCCATAAGTAAATTAGTGTGACCGTTTCTGTTTCTTTTATTATTAATACAAGAAAAACATAAATTTAATTAAAGTTAGAAGAAATTATTTATATTTAATAAATATGTTTTTGAGTTGTTTTAATTTTCTTTTAAACATAAAGTTTTAAATTTGTTATTAATTATTACGAAAGGTGAAGAAACAGGTATGGGGTAGTTTGGAAATTTAAATTTTGTTTTTGTTTCGATTTATTTTATTATTGGGTTGTCATACTATATTATAATCCCAACTTCCAACTAGAGATACACAACAAACATCGACCCAATAATCAACATCTTATTTTGTTTATCGCTAACCTGTTGTTTTGAATTGACTACCTAAAATTAAAGTCTTTTGTAATAGATTCGCAACTTCGTTAACTACTTTCGAATGGGAACAAATCACATCCACCCCAACGATAAGCATAGCCGAATTAATAGGTAGTTCCGTTCCCAGTAGACTGAATATAATTAGAATCGTTACAGTCTGTGCGACTTGAAAGTGTATATTAAAAATTTTCATAAAGTGATAGATTTCATGCGATCAGAGTTGCATTTTCTTCAAAGTTGCTAAGTCATATTTTTTTTGCATATATCTTATGTAAAAGACATTTTTTTTTTATTTCCGACAGAATTCTGTCAGATTTTCGTGTGAATGAATGACGGCGCTTAGCAGAATTCCATAAAAAAACTTTTCCTTTAGCCAGGAATTGTCTTGGCTGGCGAGTTGTTAGTAATTTTATATCTCTCTTAGGGTCATTATTACAACTTGGCGTTAGCTGGTATCCATCAGATAACAGATGCTTTTTGACAGATAACACATTACTATCTGTCAACTTAATCCTAACTTTAGCTAACTTCAAGTTGTAATAATGGCCCTTAAAGTGTTTAACTTTGATTTGTTATTTTAAAGTTAAAGCACTTCCCTTTAATTTTCCTAAAAGTTATTTAATCGTTTCAATAGTTTATAATAACTTTTTAAATTGATGCATTTATTATGGTTCTGTTTAGTAATCAAACTCTTGAATATTGCAAAACTTTTAAAAAAAAACATAAAATAAAACTTAACGAAAAAATAGATCATATTTTTTTTTTTTTTTTTTTTAAATAATGAAAACCACATATAAATAACATATTTATAAATTAGAAGAACCGTCGGAATAGAAAGAGAAAAAGGGAGAAAAAGCGAAAGTCAGTAGTACAGTAAAAAACCCAACTCTATAATTGCGATAGAAAATAATGGGTTTTTTTTGTTGTTGTTACTTCACAGGACAAAATTTGGAGAAAATTGGGTCTTTCTACTCTAGTAGTCTTCTATGGTTTATAGAAAAAAAAAAAAAAAAAAAAAAAAAAAAAAAAAGAACATAATGAACTAACTTTCTCTATACAAATGTTATTCTGTTTGTTGATGCAACCTCAAACAACCATAAAAGATTAACCTTTTGCTAAATCTCTTAACCAAACAGCTCAACACCTCTACATTTAACGAGTGCGTGGTAAATCAAAAGCCCAGCAGTTCTGGAGGTTGTTGAAAAAACTAAAAAATTTAAAAGCAAAATAACTAGACTGTTAGACCTGTCAGACATTCCCATCGAAATGGTTTTAAATTCCATGGTTGCAATTCTAATCAAATTTTGTTGAAGCTTTTTTTCAATCAAAATTTCGTTTTTTTATTTTTGAAATTTTCCCAATTGAAAAGTCAAATTTTGAAAATATTAAGAACTGAAACCATTTGTAACAAAAAATATATGTGCAAATTCTCGTCTACAATGGCAAGTACTAGAAACGGTTTAGATGAATACATGTTTCGCGATATTTCGGGAGTTGCTTTCGGCATTTTGCAAATGTAAAGAGGATTTTCTCCTAGCAAAATCTAATTAAAACAAAGAAAGAAATATCCTTAATGTGCACGCATAATATTTTTAATATTTTTAAAATTTTCTTTAAAAGTAGTTTTGTTGGAGGTGACCATATTTTAACATGTTTTTTCTCTGGGTGTGCAAACAGTATCAAGTCTTACACAAGCCAATTTTTAGAGTATTTATTGGTTATTTGCACACTGGTTATAAGCATTTAACGCTATTATGCATCCCGGCTCGTGCAATTATAGTTCGCTATCTAAAAAAGTTTAAATTATTTTGTGTTTATATAAATTAAAATATAATACAATTTTAATAATTTGTTTTCCAAAAATACTCTTATAAACATCGTATTAAACTTCAGCCAATTAAATTCAAAATTGCACAATAAATCTTTGGCGTTAGTTAAAAAGGAATTAAGTAAAAAAAACGCATTTTGAGTTTTTGATTGGCTCTTATTAAATTTTTCTCTTTCGTTTGGTATTACTAACTTAAATCTAACACAACTGCTTCTAATCGTTATCATCTGCTCTTTAGGAAAAAGGTCAATGAAATACACAAAGTAGATAATTTTCAATTCAACATTTCGAAAATCGACAGTTTCTGAATAACGACCTTTTTGCCTAACGCCAAATAATTATTCAATCAAAACTTAATTGAGTAAATTAAAATTAAATTTCTCATGTATTCATGTACTTTTTATGAACGTAAATTAGTTTTTTTTGATGATCCATTTATATGAAGTTAAGAGAGTTTTTCTTTTAAGCACTATATATGCATATAAGCGAGTTTTTGTATATTAATTTATCGTTAAAAGCACCAAAAGACGTGCAAGTAATAAAATGCATATAAGCGATAAATACTGTATATTTTTTCTTTTTTTCAAAATTATTTCGTTTATGTTATAGTAATGAAATTAAAATAGCTGTGTGTTAATTTTTGCAGCTTAAAGCTTCGTTCACAATGGCAGCAACAATTTCGTTTTTTCTTCTATATTATTTTTTCCCCAAATATTTCATATATTTTCCTTTCATTTTTACGTTTAAAATAATTTTGAATGAATGACAATTTTAATAAAATGTTTTAAAAAATAAAAATAAATATATAATATTGTTGTGGGACAAATTTGCAAGCGTTTTCTTAATTGAAAATATGTGTGGCTGCGAAAAAAGTTGTTGCTCCATTATGAACACCAGTGAAAATGTTGCTGCCTATTGTGAACGAAGCTTTTATGTATTTTTTTTGTACTAAAAAAGCCTGAACTTGTTACTATCGGGGTCAAAAAAGTACTAAAACTATTTTTTTTTAATATTGACATCCCATTTCCCATGACTGGTTCATAAGTGGGTTTATATTCGTTTTCGAAAGAAAAGAAAACGGAGTACGACGTTCATTAGTGGAAGGCAGTCTAATCTAACTGGAACTTTGATTACTAAGATACAATTTAATTACGAACTGTAAAATATTAAAAACTTAATATTCCAGAAAATATAAATACGTGCAATGTGGACTACAAGAAGATAGTAAAGTAACCATTATTTCTGCTTATTTAAAATGTAAGGGACTTAAAAGAAAAAATATCTTCCATAATTTTGATCACTTGGAGTCACCAAAATAACAAACGATGATCCTTTAACTTCACTTTCAAAAGAATCATTATGAATCGCTTATAAATCTTCTTACTAAGAAAGTCTTAAAATGTGTTGTTTTTTTTTTGGGCAGGCTTAAAAAATCTCATAACTTTACAACTATCTGTCTTTACAATCTTTTTGCCTTTTAAGTCAAAGACACTTTTTTGATGCTTACCCACATCAAAAAATCCCATTATTAGATCAAAACAGTTTTTATCGACAATGTTTTATGTCTTTTTTTTAATTTTTTTTTGCCTGGTATGGGTTACATCATAAGAAAGCACGCAATAATGTGCAACCAGGTTCGTTTCAGTCTGTTTTGTCTTATTCTGTGTCGGTATGCTGTAGCAAACCTCATGTATTTTCTGCAACAGTAAGTCAATAAGAGAGTTTTGCGGTTGTTTTGTTTGGTGTGGGTTGTCTCATAAGAACTTATGTTCTGATGTCATGTTAGTCAAAAAAAACTGTTTTGTCTTTTGTTGGCTTGGGCTTTGCCCAAGGTCTTGATTGGGAAAAACTGGCTACATTCTCGATTACTTGGAGACAGTAAACAGACCGTGCGGTTAAAAAAAAGCAAGCTAACTTGGTATAGCAAATGTAACCAAATTTTTCAATATGTCAAATAGAGGTTTATAATTTCGATACTTTCAGAACTACTGTAAATTCAGGTTAGCACTGATAGCCTTTACAAGTAGATTTTTTATGTCTAATAAATTTATATAAGGGTTTTTTTTGTTGTGCAAAATATTGTTTGTAAATCCACCAAAAACCCTGAACATCTACAAAATAAAAAAAATTAAATTTTCGGCATATAAAAAAAAAACTTGAAAAGTGAAAAAATACAGCAACAACAATATCATCAGCATTAACAACAACCATACAAACATAACAACCAAAACAATGCAAACATAAAAATCAATGAGTAATTTCAGCCACAATATACAAACAACAAACACATTTGCTAAAGTATCTGCGTGTAAGTGTTCAAAGCGATGATTGTAGGTGTTTTATAAAGCCTTTTTGGGGAAAAGAACACCGAATTTCCAAAAAAGAAAAAAATTTACAC
Source organism: Pollenia griseotomentosa (assembly GCA_963931875.1). Taxonomy (NCBI): domain Eukaryota; kingdom Metazoa; phylum Arthropoda; class Insecta; order Diptera; family Polleniidae; genus Pollenia; species Pollenia griseotomentosa. The sequence continues at coordinate 17,320,992 of OZ007561.1, forward strand.
AAAATGAACTTCTATTTTCATCAAACCACACAAACACATGAAAGAAAAAAACCATAAAAACCATTGAAAATATCGTTTTGTAATATACAGAAAATATTCATCGTAAATTTAAAAAAAAACGACTATACAACACAAAATAGTAATGACTTTTTAACCCTTTTTTATAAAAGTTAAGTTTCCCTTCTCTTCTTCGCACACACAAACACACTCACCGACACACAGATATAAACTCAAACAAATAAACTAAAATTTTTAGACATTTCAAATTGCAAACATGTATTGAAAACAAAAACACACACAAGTATTTTTAGGATCCGGTTAAAATAATGGATAAAAAACATTTTAAAAATCAGTTTTACGTTAGTGTGTTTCTGCGAAAAAAAAAAAAAAAAAAAAAAAAATAACAACACAATAGTGAAAAGGAAGAAAATAACAATAACAAAACTTACATTTGTTTGCTGTTTATAACAGCTTTATTATAACAATTTCGGTTTTACAAACAGAGAATGAAAAAAATGTAAGAGGGTTGGGCTAAAAGCAGATTCGAAAATTTTATTGTTTAAAAAAATTATAATTTTTTAAAAAAAAACAACTTTTAATGAAAAGAACCTTAGAACAACACATTTTGTTTTTCTTAACACAAAAGAAGAGACAACAAAAGCCGCTTTCTACACAAAACTTTACATTTCCAACAATTTTGTTGTTTTAAAAGAACTAGTGTAGTCGAAATTCGACCGGTATTATTTATTCAAATATGAAGAAAACTAACATCGAAGTTTATATGTATACATATTTATGAAGAAACATGTTCAAAGCATTTGTTTTTCTTTCGTCTAAGTAGATCGATTTGGCGAGGGACCAAATTTTATCTTGCACTCAAGTCCGTTAACGTTTAATTCAATTTTGTAAATTCAATAATAAAAAAATTTAGAAAGTACCAACTCAAAAACAAAAAAGTACCAAAAAGTCAACTCATAAAGTTTCTTAGTCACTCTGGATTCTGCATGTTAGAATTTTATGTTTTTAGGATCAGTATGTTAAAAAATTCAAAAAGTACCAGTTTGAGAAAGCAAAATTACCAAAAAGATCCCTCTTACAGATTCTCATTTATTTAGGACTCTGTTGGTTAAATTTTATGTTTCTAGGTCCAGTATTTTTGAAAATACAAAATTATCAGTTGAAGAAAAGACACGTACCAAGAAGATCCCTTTTACAGATTCTTATTCACTAAGGACCATGCATGTTTAATTTTATGTTTATAGGTCCAATATTAACGAAAATTCAAATCAAAGAGTACCAGTGCCTCGGTAGGCTAGCTGGGAGCGAGCTAGTCTATTAGCGCCGAGGTTGCGGGTTCGATTCCCACCAGAGACTCCGGTTTCTTTCCTGCAGACAAGCATAGAGCTTCGCGGGATTAGCTTAGGAAATTAAAAAAAAAAAAAAAAGTACCAAAATGCCCTCTTACAGATTCTCATTCACATAGAACCTTGCATGTTCAATTTTTATCTTTCTAGGTCCAATATTAACGATAATTAAAAAAGTATCAGTTAAAGAACAAAAAGAACCAACAAGACCCTTTTTACATATTCTCATTTATTCAGGACTTTATTTGTTTAACTTTTTGTTTTCAGGTCCAATATTTTAAAAAAAAACAAAAAGTACCAGTTGAACAACAAAAAAGTACCAAAAAGTTCCCTCTTATAGAATGCCATCCACTCAGGCCATTGCAGGTTTATTTTTATATTTCTAGGTCCAATATTAACGAAAATTAAAAAAGGATCAGTTTAGAACAAAAACGTACCAGCTGAAAAACAAAAAAGTACCAAAATGCCCTCTTACAGATTCTTATTCACTCAGAACCTTGCATGTTCAATTTTTATCTTTCTAGCTCCAATATTAACGAAAATTAAAAAGAACCAGTTACCGAACGAAAAAGTAACAAATTTTTACAGATTCTCATTTATTCAGGACTTTGCTTGTTTTATTTTGTGTGTTTCAGGTCCAATATTTTTGAAAATACAAAAAGTACCAGTTGAAGAACAAAAAAGTACCAAGAAGATTTCTCTTACAGATTCTCATTCACTCAGGTCATTGCATGTTTAATTTTATGTTTCTAGGTCCAATACTAGCGGAATTTCAAAAAGTACCAGTTGAACAACAAAAACGTACCAAAAAGTTCCCTCTTATAGAATCTCATTCACTTAGGACATTGGAGGCTTATTTTATATTTTATAGGTCCAAAAAAAGTAGCAGTTTTACAATGAAAAAGTACCATAAAGCTCCCCCTTACAGATTCTTATTCACTTAGAACCATGCATGTTTTATTTTATGCTTATAGGTCCAATACTAACGAAAATTTAAATAGCAACTGAAATACAAAAAAGTACCAAAAAGATCCCTCTTGCTAATTTTTATTCACTCAGAACCTTGCATGTTTAATTTTAATCTTTCTAGGTCCAATATTAACCAAAATTACAAAAAGTATCAGTTAAAGAACGAGAAAGTTCCAAAAATATCCTTTTTACATATTCTCATTCACTCAGAAAGTGATTCTGAGTCGATCGGTATACTTAAAGGTGGGTGCAGGACCAATACTCTCTCCACTATTGTGGTGTGGGTATAAAAAGTACCAAAATTTTTCATCTTATAGATTTTCATTCACTCAGGACCCTTGCACCTATAACTTAATGTTTTTAAATTCAATATTATAGAAAATTCAAAAATTAGCACAAGCCGGACGGAAAAGTAAAAGAAAGAAATTAAATTTCCCGTATTTCCCCTTTTTGATACTTTTTCTCCCCATTGAGGTATCAAACATTTTAATGTTGTAGTGGGAGCCCCTAACATAATACGTATGTATACGTCAATGAATGGAAAAAAAGGTTTTGTTAAAAAAGTACTAAAAATAGGTATGATTTTTACCCTTTTTACGTTTTACATCCAAAAAGGGCTGAATTTCAAAAAGTACCTGTCCGCTTATTTTTCCAATGAAAAACGATAAGTATTAATTTTTTCTCTTTTGGTGTGGAGGACTGGAAACATGAGTTTACTGAATTTACCCTTTTTAGATTTAAATAATATATATATAAAATGCACTTCTGCAAGTAAAATACTTTTCAAATGGTGTATTTTTTGTTCAAAGCGGTTGACAAACAGGGAAGGAAATTGTTCTGTTTTGCGGTTGCCGAATTATTTATAAGATTTACTCTTTTTACACTTTACTTGCTTCCTTAATCCGGACCTTTTCTACCTTTCAGTATAGAGGTTTTTGCAAATATTGCGGCATTTCTGTCTGCCTCGTGCTGCTGTTTTGGCCATTCGTTTGTCTAAACCCTTTTCTTCTTTGGTAATCGGGAGTCTGCCAGCCTGGAAACGTTCCCAGACAACTTCCACCTCCACTTGGATCGTTAAAAAGTGAATTTTTGTTGATAAATTATAGCAAAACGCTATTTTTGGTTTTTAGTTCAAAAACTTTTTACAAAAAAGTCATACTGAAAAAAAGTAACTTGCTTAAAAGTACTTTTTTTAAAGATACATTTTTAAAAAGTACTTTTGATGAATAAACCTCTTTAAAATAACTATGAAAATCCCTTTTTACAAAAGTTCTTTCAAGTACCTTTAAATTACCATTGAAGTACTTTTAAATAACCATTAAAGTACCTTTAAAGAAGTATTTTTCTTAAAAGTACCTTTTTTAAGAGTAACGTTATTTAAAATAACTTTAAAAAAAGTACCTTTTGGTCAAAAGTAATATTTAAAATGTTTTATTCTCATAAAATTTACAGTCTGCCCGCGAACACTATTAAAAAAAGGCTGCAAAAGGGATCCGTTACAATTTTCTCGTTTAGTGCTTTGTGTGCATAACACAGCGTATGAGTGTTATCTTTCACACACAAACAAAAACAAATAAAAATTTAGTATACGTACCGTAGCACATACAATTGAAAAAATTACTATTAATTCAAGTTAGTGTGTGTGTTGCTCGTACGCATTGTTTTTATTGTAAAAATGTATAGTTGTATTTTACGTCGTGCTATCTTTTGTTTAAATGTATGGAATAAAAAGCTGCGTTCTTGTGGGTGTGTGTGTGTGTGTGTGTGTGTGGGAGAGGATGTTTCTGATAGTGTATCAGAGTTTTTTTTTACTTCCCCAGCGGGAAAATTCAGAAGATCTTCTTACTTCAGGCCTTTTTAAAGGTCTGCTTAAAATATTTTTTAATTCAATTACTATTCATAGAAGGGCTCGGCTCTTTGGTATAAAAGATAAGATACACCTTCCACACTCGCTTCTATGCGAAGGGAATGGAGAAGGTGCAACATTTTTTTTATTGTTTTTTTTTTTGCACAAGCAAAAGCAAAATAATTATATTTTTTTGATCCCGTTACTATTCTTATGTACCTGCTAAAGAAGCGAGAGCAGAAGGCCTACTCCGCAATGACAACGTGTGTAAAAAAGATATGGATATGGAATAGAGCGAACAGGTCTTGTACATCCAAAATAAGGGGTACAGAGGCCTTTTAGAAGGCCTCCGTACTCCTCCTTTTCCGCTGGGTATTTTGTAGCTTCCAACAAATATTCTTTTACGTTCACGTTGTTTTTGTCTTTTTATTGTTATGCCAACTCTTGTGTATCTTAGTGTTTTCATTTTTATGATACAGTTTTGTGTTTTTTTTGTCGTTTGTTGTTTGGGAGCACAGCATGTAGCAATAAGCAAAAACTAGCGAGAACTATAAGATTTAGTTGTTTTTGTGGTTGTATTTGCGTCTATTACTCGTATCGTTTTACTATTTTTGTTATTATTGTTTTTTGCTCTTTTTATTTCGCTTTTCAGCTTTATTTTATGGCTTTTAAAATGTAACAAAATTGTTGACACTTTTTAGTTCAGGGTCATTATGAAAAAACGACACAACAATGTTTATTGTTTCTGTTCAAAGAGATTTTTGTCTGTCGCTGCTAATAAAGCTTTTTATTTAAGGGGACATTGAACTAAAGTGTCTTTGAAGAAAATATTTCAATGTTTTTCTTTATTCCTTTCTTTTTTCTTTTGCAAAGTATTGGAGGTTCTTTTAAAGGAACTTGATAATTTAAAGGAAATTTTTAAAATTCATTATAAAAAATTTTTTTTTATTTGTATGTGTAAATTTTGTTATTGAATTACGGAAACTTTTTAAAGACCAAACTCACATGTTTAATACAAAAAGGCATATAGTTGTAAATTTTTTATGCAAAAAGTATTTTTTACACAATAAGGCGGCATTTGTACGATGTCTCTTCAGACACGTCTCTTTTCTTCATTATCTTGCTACTCTTGCTATCGAAAACGTTTTGTATTTTCACGATGTCTTTAAAAACGTGTATTCATGTATTATTGTCTTTTAGATATATCGCACATGTTTAACAATATTAACAGTTTAACAGTATTGGATAAAAATTTTGAGTATAAGCAAAACACGTTTTAATTACAGTGCAATCGCGATAATATATGAACACCCCAAAATATAAACACTTATTTTCTTCCATTGTGTGCTCTAAAATATGAAGTTGTGCAAAAGCTTTAAAATATGAACCACTTATAATTGTATTTTTAACGGTTTTTATCTACCTACACTGTGTTGAAATCCAAATCAATTTTGATTCAACTGCATAATAACTTGAGGAAAATTTGCGGTCTTCCAAGTACTCAAGAAATGGAAAATGCATGCACCGATGGTTTGTGAAAATGAGAAACAAAAAGATCACTGTTGGCGGACACGGCAAATATCTGGAAATTGCTAAGAGAGCGGGGCGTTTTTTAGGTGATTGAACGGAATAAAATCAGAGACTTTTTTGCATAATAACTTTAATGGCCATTTTCGCAATGTATCGACAAACTGTCTGTTACTTAATGTTAACATAAATTTATTAGATCGATAAACTGGCCGTTAACGTTTTATGCTTCTCAATATACCGACAAAAAACATTGTTTTTAGTTGGCAGCACCTCTCTCAAAATACATGTAAAAGTTGGGGGGCAGCTGATTGAATTTATCTGTACAGCAAATAAAAGGAAAATAAATAATTGGCAGATGAGTCCTGGTTAGCTTTGCGACAGAATAGAAGCAAATGAGACATTGAGAAAACCAAATTTCTTTAATGTGCAGTTTTTCGTAATGAAAAAAACGGCCTTAAGTTTGTTTTTCTTTATTAGAAATCAATAGTTTTTTAAATCATTTATTGAAAAATAACTAAAAAAAAACTTTAGCATAAGAAACTTTTATTGGGAAAAAAGTTTTTGAGGGGAAATTAGATGTCATTCGCAAATATGAACTGGATTTGCTTTAAAAGTGAACTGGATTTGTTTTAATTAGTTCATATTATCGCGAGTGCACTCCAAGTATAAAAAGCATATGAAACAAATTTTTTAACCAACCGCTTCATCACCAAAAAGTGGACAAAATAGCACGATATTTTTACAGCGGTTAGATATGAATATTACGAGTCGATTTTATCCAAATTGTAAGAAGAAATAGAAATTTTGAGATAATACACTATTGTTGAACAAGCGCGATGTACATACATATTAAAAACACATGAAAATCATTTCGTATCAGCTTGGCAACCCCTCTTTCTTCTCTAGCTCGATCGCATACAAACAAAACAAACGTGTTTCTTAGACATGTCTGAAAAGACATAGTGTAAATTAAGGCTTAGTATTTTTTATACAAAGTCACACAAAGTCACACTTTTTATGCATATATTCATACTTTTAATGTAAAAAGTCACAGTTTTTATACAAAAAGTCACACTTCTCAAACACAAAATCACAATGTTGTGACAGGTTTATTGTAAAAAGTCACAGTTTTTATCCGAAGTCACACTTGTAATTCAAAAAGTCACAATTTTTATATAAAAAGTCACAGCTTTTATATAATAAGCTACAGATAACTAAAAATCGTTCTTTTTTTTACAAAAATTTTAATTTTTTTTTAACAAAGTCAAACTTTTCGTACATACACTCACAGTTTTTGTGTTTTTATACAAAAAGTCACACTTCTTATACACAAAGTTAAATTTTTTTTGCAAAAAGTCACACTTTTAATGCAAAATTCTCAGTTTTTATACAAAAACTTACACTTCCTTTACACAAAGTCACACTTTTAATGCATATAGACATACTTTAAATGTAAAAAGTCACAGTTTTTATATAATAAGCTACAGTTTACTAAAAATCATTTTTTTTTTTAAAAAGGTACAATTTTTATAAACAAAGTTACACTTTCCATACATATACTCACACTTTTTGTGGTCACACTTCCTTTACATAAAGTCACAAAGTTTATAAAAAAAGTCACACTTTTTATGTAAAAGTAACACTTTTCATTCAAAAAGTCAAAATTTTTATGCAAAAAGGCACACTTTTTATATAAAAAGTCACAGCTTACTAAACGTCAACCTTTCTATGCGAAAAGTCATACCTTTTAAAAAAGTCACCATTTTTATTTACAAAAAAAAAAAAAATACAATAATTTATATATAACAAGAAACATTGCTATATTCGTTTAAAAGCCTTTTTAAAAAAATCTTACACATTGAAATAAAACAAAAGAAAAACAAAAACAAGAAGTCGATTTATGGCAAACATTATAAACAGTCGTGGTATTTTTTTCATATCTCAGACATCTTTTTTGTACAAAACGGCCACTTTTTACACAAAAGTTACCATTTTGTTTACAAAAATGTACACTTTTTATACCCTTCACCACAAGTGGAATGGGTATATATAAGTTTGTCACTGCACTTGTAATGTATACAATATTGATCTTAGTATATATATTCTGGGTCCTTATAGGTAGCGAAGTTGATTTAACTATAACCGCCTGTCTGTTGAAATGGGGTTTTCGAAGACCCCAGATATTATTGGGACTTGATTGTTATATATTTCTGTCACATTTTCTCCGTTAAATTCTGCTATTGAAATTCAGCCAGATCGGTCAATAAATGGCTGAGATATGAGCGGAAAACCACGACTGCCTCTAATTTTTTTTTATAAAATCCCATGTTTTTTTTTTTTTTTATCTATATCACAGAAAGTAACACCGAAAGTAGCCTTCTAAAAGTTCGTTTTTATTTTTGTAATGTCTATACTATTTTTGGCTTTTTTAAAACATGAATATCACAGTTAACAATATGTAAATATAAAAAATGCAAAAAGTTTTATTGGTTCTGTTGAATATTGATTCTTCTCCATATTTAGTTGTAAAAATTTTTTCGTAAAAATTAATATTAAAATTAATTTACATAGTATTGTAGATAATTTTATTGACTTGTAGTAAAAAAAAAACTTTTTTTTGTTCGTTTTTTTTTTTGATCTTCACAACCGAGAGTCAGGATCCAATCAAAATTTAGGGGTGCTTTTGAGCACTTCCCTGTGTGCTTTTTAAAGCAAGAACTCCTCTATCTTCTTTAAGGGTGCTTGAAGTTTTTAGCACTCCCTAAAAGAGGAGGCAGGATCGCCATGTAATAATTGAAATCCGTTTTTTATTTGTATTTTATTTTTAGACGGTGCCAGCTAGTGCACTCGTCAGCTTTTTTATTATCATTAATTTTATTTACAATTTATTCTAACTTATATACTAACTATGAAAATAATTCTTAGCCTATTCTTACGTGTAAATAAAATAACTTAAACTAAAGCATGGGAAAATTAATGTAATATGATTTAAATTTTAAGTTTATAAATATTTCCCATGCGTTTGGGTGTAGTACCTTTTAAGCGGCTATTTAGGGTTTAATATTTTGGTGTAATAAGATACCCGTTTATGTCTGCTCTTTAAGGTATGAATTCATGCAAATAAATAATATTTAAAGGAATGTATTCATACGATCAAATAATACTACAGGTGTGCCACAAGGAAGCGGATTAGGGCCGTTATTATTCTCAATTTATTTTAATGATATTAAAAACCTGAACTTAAGTGGTCAGCTGTGTATGTTTGCTGATGATGTGTGTGTATTGTATCCATATAAACATGAATTGGTACTAAAAACGCAAATTGAGAGGGATGCTGCACTTATTTTTGAATTTGCCTGATTAAATAAATTACTACTAAACCCTGGTAAAACCAATCTAATACGATTTAGAACACATTCTTTGAGTATAAATAATAACTTTAATGTATATGTTGACGGAAAGATTGTGTATGAAACCCATTCAATTAAGTATTTAGGAATAATTCTTCAAAGTAACTTGTCATGGGATCTGCATATCAGTGACGTGAAAAGAAAGATAGATCCAGCGATCGGAATTTTATATAAATTAAAGAACAAATTGGATAAAAAATCAAAACTGATGATATATCAATCTTTGATACAATCTCATTTGAACTACTTGGTTGTTATATATGCTTACAACAAAAACAATAATTTACTTAAATCTCTACAATGTATGCAAAACAAAAAATTAAAAATTGTATACAATTTACCATTGTTGTATTCAACTTTTTTATTATATAAAGAAATATGCAAAACAATATTACCAATCTATGGGTTGCATGAATATCAAGTTTTAGTGCTTGTGTTTAAATGTGTTAATAATATTGGTTACCATACTATACCATTCATGCAAAATCAAATAAATTTCAATACACGGAATAGAACAAATTTTAGAATTCCTAGATGCAGGTTAGAAACAACCAAACAGCGAATTGATTATATTGGCGGAATTAAATTCAATAATTTGCGTATGGCTTTAAAATCAATTGATCGAATTTCCATTTTTAAGTCTTCTTGTAAAGAACATTTATATAATACAATAGAAACGCTTCTAATATTAAACATTTTTTTTAATATAAAAATTTTTTCTCTTCTTTTTTTTATTTTTATTTTTTTTGTTGAAATATAATTTTTGCTTTGTGAAAATATATTTGTCATATATTCTATGTCACTTATTACCTTGTATTTTATTTGTACATTTAACTTTAAAACTATTTTGCCAACTTGCCTCAATAATGCCTTCTTGGCGCTGAGGCCAAATTGAAATTTGTAAAATTATTATTATGTCCAAATAAAATAAACAACTGCAATTCATTTGTAGTTGTCAAAAAAAAAAAAAAAAAAAAATTTACCAATGTCCATCAGTCGGTCGTTTTTCTGTATATCTGGAGAACGTCAAGAGCCAAAGTGTTCAAATTACCCGGCAAAATGTGGGCGGTAATGGAGAAGTGGTCATGGCAGAAAATAAATTAATTTATATCCAAACGAGGGTATTTATATAACGTTCTGTTTTTATCGCACCAAGGTGAATGGTGTATAAGATCTCTTACTTGTTTATAAAAAGTTTTGAATAAATAGGCATACTTTTTTTTTATTAAATTTGGCACTTTTTCTTTACAAAAATTTACACATTTTAAGAAAAATAAATAAGATTTTCATTAAATTATTTTTTTTTTTACTGAAGGAAGGAGATTTACAACATGAAATTTTAATAAAATTTATTGATAATTTTCTTGACTGAACTTGGCTGAACTTAATAAACAAATGTATTCAGGTTTTCAAGACAAAGGCTTGACAGAAAGAATACGAAATAACAAAAGAATGGAAGCAACATGTAATATAAAATTGAAAATGATAATTACAGCAAATTTTGAACCACCGGTACCACTGTTTAAAAATTGATGTTTGACTGCTGGCTGGCAGGCACCGCAGTGGTGCAAAGGTTAGAACTCAAAGAATTCTGATAAGTGAATGTGGTAATTCTTGAAACATGTAAATTAAAATTCAGAAAATTATCAATAAATTTTAATAAAATTTCATGTTGTAAAATTCATTCCTTCAGTAAAAAATAATTTAATGAAAATTAAATTTTTTGAACTCAAGCCTAACTTAAAATATTAAAATTAAAATTGACAGTTCAACTAAAAAGCACAATTGTTCTTAAAAATAAATAAGTTGTAAACCTTTTACGCAAAAGATCACACTTTCTGTAAAAAAGATAGAATTTTTATAGACAAAGCCGAACCTTTTCTAAAAACAACACTTGTTTAATACATAGTTTAACTTTTTTACAAAAAAATTAATTATTTTACATTTGCATATGCCCCTCTTCTTTTTTTTATAAAACAACACACTTTTCATACAAAACAATATACATAGATAGTCCTTATACTAATGGTCATCTTTAATTGAAATAAGTCTTATTTTTACGCCAAAGGTACGTGTTTAACAAAATCAAATTTACACAGGAAATCATCTTTTTGCACAAATGCTAAAATTTTACACAAGAAATTCCATTTTATACAAAACGTACATTCTTTTGTTACCTTCTTCTCTTACATTGGATTGATTTTTTCTCTGCAGGTAAAATTATTAACGTTCAGTCAGTAACTTAAAACGTTGTATTATATAAATTTAGAAAATAGTCACATTCTAGTATAGAATAAATTTATGTATTTGTATATTATTTAACCTACATTAGCATATTTCATAACATTTGTTGTGCAAAGTAGTCTTGGCATTTAGGCAAACACAAACTCATTCTTAACTTTAGCATAAAACGCCACATGACTTTTGCATATGTTGTCATATATTCATGAAAAACACTTTGGCACTAAAGTTTATTTGAGCTTTCCATCCGTGTATCAATAAAGTTTCAACTTTATATTCAGATACTGGCACGAAATTATATAAACACAAACACATGCACACACACATGTACACAATCACACATTGAAAACAAAGAGTATTGTATGGAATGTTGCCTGCAGTATGGCCAGCTGCTATATTAAATAGTTCACGCAGAGAAAAACAGTGTTTGAAGCTAATAAGCAAGAAGCTATGGCAAAAAACAAACAATTGTTGTTTTAAACATTACTTTTTTCACGATTTAAAAAATTTTGTTTCTATTTAAATTTAATGAACTTAAGCCTTATTAAAAATATAAAAAATTTGGATTAAAAAAACCATAAATAGTTCAACAAAATAACCACAATACTAATTATTGTTAAAGCTAAGGCACGAGCTCTATGTGTTCATTTGTCCTTCAAGTTGTGCTGAAAAAGGTCAACAAGAAAAAGAAAGACAAAAAATGAAAAAACAAAAAATGTACTTTGGGACTTCAAGAAAAATTCTTGACAAAAAGTACGAAAAAACAGAAGTAAGGAAGAACATGTAAAATCAATTAAAATAGATAATCATTCAAAAAAGCAAACTTCGATCTACCAAGGGTTAAAATACAATTTGGTTTAAGGATTGATGTTTGACTATTGACGTCAGCAGTCGTCGATGGCTGCATGTGTAAAACGGCAAATCCATCTGAGGAGATCAAGTGGTTGCGATCGAAACATGTCATGGTAACCTGCCGGCCCGGGTTCGAGCCCTGGCCACGGTCAAGAATGAAAGATTATCAATAACAATTTTAATTAATTTTCATGTTGTAAAATTCCTTTCTTCATAAAAAATAATTTAATGAAAATTAAATTTAATGAACTTAAGCCTAATTAAAAATATAAAAAAAAAATTTGGAATAAAAAACCATAAATAGTTCAACAAAATAACCACAATACTAATTAGTTTCTATTTACCACTAAAACCTTTGCCTACCTTGAAACTTTAAAAATGTTAGAATTTAACAATGTCGCTTATTTTCTTCAATAATGACATAACTCAAAAAAATCCATTTCGAGATCAACGCGCTTAACGTTTTTGATTTGCTCTAACCACTTAGAAAAAATCAGCGTTTAAAAAACTGCAGTCAGAGTAGAAAAACTGCCAATTCTTCCACTTCTTTATTTGTTATTGGCAAAAAAAAAAAAACTGTTGCTTTTTACCTGTGATTCATTCAGTGTAAACAGTAGCTGTCAAACAAACTCAAAAATCTTAAATATTTTTCTTATTAAAATAAAAAGGTTAGAAAAAATAAAATTTAATTTAATATTTTTCTTATTGTTAAGTTTGTTGGGCCCGGAGCTTCAATGTAAATAAAACATCAATTTTATCGATGAGTTGTAAGCAAATTTTCGTTTTTTGTTCGACAGTTTTTGGTTTCGACTGCAGTTTTTTAAACCCTGAAAATAATCACGACAGTTTCTCTTCAAACGGGAAAGTTATAGAAGATATAAAGATAAATTTTATACACAATATAAAGAAAAAAAAAGCCAACAATTCTGTATCTCTAACTACAAAATTTCATTTTTTGAGTTATGCCACTATTGAAGTAAATGAGGGATATTATTATTTAATTAAATTCAGCTTCAATCAAGCACTTCAACAGATTATTGTTACTTTAACCATATTATTATTACAGGCAATAATTTTATGGTTAAATTAGTCTATCCAAAAGCCATTACCATATTATGGTTGTCTCCAAACATTTTATGGTTAATAATAACAAAAATATATTTCGACTTATAATATTTTAAAACATTGTATGTTTTGATTTTAAATGTAAAATAAAATGTTTCAAAATAACACAATTATGGTTGATTTGCTCTTTACAATAGCTGAATGCTTTTCAATACCTGTCTTCATTTGCTTAAAATTCTTTTTTCTTTTAGTTATTGAATTGAATACAAAAATTCGCTTAAGGCCGTTATACACTATCCTACAAAGTCTTTAGTAATTTACGCAAATGCAACCCTGTCATGATAAGCTGTTATTGTTTTTTTTTTAAATGCTCAAAGAATAATTAGATCAGGGAAGCATTTTTGAGAAATACTTAAGATTTTGTGGGATAGTGTGTAACGGCCTTTAGTAGTACGAGTCAAATGTAAAGAATGCCTTCGAGGGTCGTTGCGGGCTGGAAAATTTTATTTTCGCAGAGTTTTTATTTCAAAGTTACCAAACAAACAAAAAAAAAAAATACCATTTCTGTCGAAAAAGGGGAATAATCAAATTTTGAAAAGAACCTCCTCAACTTATAAAAGTGGGTGGGACATAACATGTAACAGGAATAAAAAACGAGTAAAAAAACCTAACTACAACTACAACTTAATTTAAAAAGCAAACTAAAAAAATGGCTAAAATAAAAAGCCATAATAAGGTTAACATTACCCTCGCGAATGGGTACTTATCTTGCCGCGGTGCGAGGGCTTAAGTACAAGGACCCTTAGAGTCATGATGGCGGTAGTGGCGATAGTCAAGACCGGCGGAGCCTTCCACGCCAAAATAGTCTAAGCCGAGTAGGGACCAAGAATTACCCCACCTGTTTATTAGCGTTTGTTTCTCCTAGTTGGAGCGGCTAATGACTATGCGTCCGATGGCCCACAACGGCCAACTGTTAGGGCTTCTGAAGGCTGTAGGTCCGCAATCACATCCATCAGCGTATGTTCTCATATGTTCTGTCTCCAGAGCAGCGGCAGTTATCGCATGGCAAATGCATCCACTAATTACACCCCTCCCCCCGAAATGTCCGAAAACGCCCGCCCTACGTATCTGGTAAAGAGCAACTTCTACAGCGTCGGTGGCAGGCTTTAGTATGTTGAAAGCTACTGAGACCCCGCCTAGAAAAGTGGCAGCGCCAGGCTCTGCTTTTAGTGAGCAAAAACTCATTTCCACTAAACCTTCAGGCAGTCGTAAGCCAAGCTTAATGCAGGGTTCTTCTAAACCAGGTACTTCTAAGGCTTCTAAGGCTAGGTAAGGACGGCAGAAAAACCCCTTCCTCTGGTACTGGCTTAACGGTACGGACTCAGTCTGCCGAAAAACCCGTTTCCCACCTGCCGAAGTCTGTGCAAAGAGAGCACGCGAAGAATGTTTCGATGCCCTCTGAAGCACCTCCCTCAGACTCTGCGGCATGCATCAACAAATCCCATAGGCACGTAAATCCATCTAAACTGGCATGTAAATCCATCCGCCTACAAAATCATAAGCCGATTTGGTGTAAAACCAGTTGGTGAGCTCACGGAGTAGAAGAAAACCTCACTTCGGTGGGCATAAGCCCATGATGTTGATATTATTGTTAATTCCAACCATAACATGGTTACTTTTGACCAAATTCATGAAAATGTTAATCATATTATGGTTAATTTTGACCAAATTATGATTAACTTTGGTTTTATGGTTAATTAAAGCAAACTAATGGCTACAAATGATGATCAACTTTACCCATAATTTGGCTACCTACAATCATTAACATTGTCAAAATTCAACCATAGTTTTACCTTAAACCATATTTTTTTTCTGCGTGTATACTTGAATTTAAATATGCATAAATACTTGTACTTGGTATAGCACACGCACGGTACACATCCGTGAGAATACTTATATACCCACACACGAACATATTTTCATAGAAAATCATGAATCAGTGTTTATTGTTTTTGTGTTTAGGAGCGTGTATGTGTGTGCGGAATTATGAAATGTTCCTACAATTTGCATTTTCTACAAAATATTTCAGTAAATGCGTGCTTCATATGCAACATTCAAAATGAAATCACAAATACCTGTAAAAAAAGAGTCAAATTTGATTGTAATAGAAAAAACAATCTCACCAGCACACTCACGCTTACATACAAATAGAAAAAGAAGCCATCAGCCAGTAGAGCATCAACAATGAGTTAAAACATAATTAAAAAATGGCTACGCACACATATTACCAATTACACACACACACACACAGAGAGAGATACACTCATACTCAACTTCATCATCATCATGTTACTGGTATTTATAAAAATTTGTTAAAATAAAACTCTTCCCTCTTCCCATATTTTTTTTCTTTTGAAACAAGAACCTCAACCCATCTAACTTTTCATGCAAAACACGTCGCCAATCATGTAAAATGGTAGAGAATACGAACAGCAAAATGTAAATTGTTGCCGTTGTTGTTTGCGGCCAACAAAAATTTATGACAGCAATAATTATGACCCACTGTAAAGTAATAAACTATGCAAAATACACAACAACTTACACAACGTTATTTTATATTAAAAATTCTAACTGTGTCGAAGGGTTAGAGAAAACGAGCAGGCAGGGTGGAATTTTATGAAGATGTTGATAAATTGCTAACGGAAAGCAGACACTTTGCTTCCGTTCTGACCTGGTCACTTTGCATATGTGATGACAGCAGCAATATTTGCTATTCTATAAAAAGCAAAAGCTTGAACAGAAAATTGGAAAATAAAATTAACACATGTTTTTTTCTTAAAAGTTTATCGAGAGCAAAATGATTTATAAACTAAATTTGCAATTTTAATAAAGACATGTAATCATAATTTGTAGTTAAAGTTTTTTTAATAGAAAATTTAATTATTTCTGTAAATGAAAATCGAGTAGCATTTGTATTTTATGTTTTTTGAGTTTTTTCTTTGTTAATAAATTTAGTTCAGTTTTGAATTTTTGAACCAACTATAAAGAACTTATTTGTTTGAATTAATATAAGAATCTTTATTGGCGCAGCCGTTAGTCGAATCTTCTCGGAACATATTTAGTGCAATATCATGTCGTTACCATCATTTCGCCCATTTGATTATTCGTGTGAAAAATGGTCAACATATTTTAACCAATTACAATTCTTCTACATAACACAAAAAATTTCTACTGATGAACAGAAAAAGGCGGTTTTATTATCTAATATTGGCTATTCTACATTTTCACTAACTCAATCTCTTATTGCACCTAAGAACATTTGTGATAGTACGTTAAAGCTGGATGATATAATAGAGGCACTAAAGAAACATTTCGAGGAATCTCCAAACTATATGAGCGCAACTTATGAATTTTATAATTGCAAACAAAAGATTAATCAGATTTTCTCTGAGTGGATGGCTGAATTAAGAAGCAAGGCTAAAGATTGTGGATTCACCGAATCTCAACTACATAACAAGCCACTAGATAGAGCTTTACGCGACGCTGTTTTAATGGGAACTAATAATACGAATGTTCGCGCTTCTTTACTTAAAAAAAAGATCCTTCCCTCATTGATGTAATTAACATGGCTAAGGAAGGCGAAATGGTACAACGCGAATGTGAAAAATTTGATAAGTTGCCATTGCAAATAGATCAAGCTGTTCATAAAGTGCAACAAATAAGCAAAAACTACAAAAGAGAAAAAAATACAAAGATCGAAAATCGAAAATTCAGTTGGGGCCCATGTGCATCTTGCGGAAACGTTTACCACAAAAGGGGAAATTGTAAGTTACGAAACGTAGACTGTTTCATTTGTAAGAAGAAAGGACATATCTCAAAAGTATGCCATTCCAAAGTAGATACCCTGCGGGAAATTTGTGTCAATTGGTCCAACGGACTAGTCCTGGGATTTGTGAAAATAGAACAAGTACAAAAAGAATGGACTCGTGACCAGTAAAAGAAGAACCAATCCCTTAACTGGTTTATGAAGAACAAAAAAGTAGAAAAAGTAATTAATGGATTTCAGTACAGTCTTCACCGGTGCTGTGACACATTTTTTGGTACTTTCTAAAATTTGGTTCTTGAATTTAATTCTAGGACTTGTTTGATTGAAATAATACTACATTGTATTGAAATAATACTACATATTAGTAGCTGACACTAAGTACGTTCATGGAGAATAGATCTGGGACTGGTCAAATGGTGTCAATTGACGCCCTCCAATGTTAAAGTGATAGGTCTTATTCATATAAAGTGTTAGAACTCAAACCGGTCTCTACCAGCAAAGACCTATCACGGGACTACTTCGGTGTCAGTTCGCTTCCCTCTAGGGTACTGCCACCGTTGATGTCGCTTTTACTGATGAGGATTCAGTAGATATTGAAACTCATATGATCTATTGTCATAAAACATCTAAAGATGATGAAGCTGAGTATCTTTCTTTCCAAAAAACTATGTTGCCGATGCTCTTTCGAGACTTCCCGCTGGTCCGGATAATTCAGTTGCGGATGAAATAAGTTTTGATCCATCTATTCATCAGATTCAATGTAATTCCTACAACAATATGAAACTAGATAGCTCTGACCATAGCAAAGCAACAAAATTATGTAGTGTTCTTAAAAAAGTTTTATATTATACCAGATTTGGTTGGCCAAATAATTTCAGTGGAAAGAAAGATACTCAGCTTCATCCATATTTTCAGATTCGTAGTTGTATATCTTCCGATAATGATATACTGTTGATTGGCAATAGAGTAGTATACCTAAGAACTTTTAAACTCACGTACTCAATATACTACACTCTTCTCATGTTGGCGTAGTTACGATGAAACACGAAGTCGAAGCTCTTGTTGGTGGCCAAAACTTAATAAAGATATAGAAAATATTGCAAAGAGTTGTCAAACTTGCGCAAAATATGCTATTTCATCCCCGAACGTAGAGTCGTCATGGCCAGAACCTGATACAGTTTGGTCAAGATTACATACTGACTTCGCAGGTCCTTTTTTCGGAAAGAAATGGTTGTTGTTTGCGGTGGTTAAGGAAATGAATAATAATACAACTGCTGCAGCTGTTATTACCGCTTTAGAAGAAGTTTTCACTAACTACGGATACTGTGAATATATTGTATCAGATAATGGGCCTCCTTTTATTAGTAAAGATGTTCAAGATTTCTTCAATAAAAACAAAATTCAACATATAAATACAGCACCATATCATCCTTCAAGCAACGATGCTGCTGAACGATTCGTTCATTCATTCAAGGATGCGTTCAAGAAGCTTCAGAAGCACTGAAAATATTTTTAGAAAACTACAATTGGTCTATACATTCAGCAACATTGAAAGTACCGGCTGAAATAATGTTTTCAAGATGCATTCGTAATGATATATCTTTACTTCATCCAAAAAATGCATTGAAAAAATGGAAAGAAAGTAAATTTCAAATAAACGAACCAGTCTGTTTACGTTTGAAAAGGTCAGATTCCGAATGGACACCCGCGGTTATTGAAAAGGTTTTAAGTAGTCACATATATCAAGCTAAACTGGATAATAGAACTTGCAAAATTCATGAAGATCAGATCCGTAAACAGACTGCGCACGCGTTTTCTGGTATTGAAACCGCTTACAAATGGATTTACTACATCTCATTCCCAAATATCCATGGCACCTGCAATAGAATCAAGGCCACAACGGAATCATAGGAAGCCGGACCGCCTTGGTTATTAAACCTAAGGAAAAGGATGTAAATGAAAATCGAGTAGAATTTTTATTTTATGTTTTTTGAGTTTTTTCTTTGTTAATAAATCTAGTTCAGTTTTGAATTTTTGAACAAACTATAAAGAACTTATTTGTTTGAATTAATATAAGAATCTTTAATTTCAATAACTTTTTTTAACAACAACAGTTAAACAAAATTTAAAGTTTCTTAAGTTCTGGTCCATATTATGAAGCATTTGCTGCGACACATTTGAGTTTGAGGGGGAAAGGGGAAAGACGGACGAAAAAGTGTACTTTGTTTCATGCACAAGAAGTTTTTGTGAGTTTGTTAACGAATAAAGAGAGAAGACATAAAAAATGATTAAATGCTGCAAATTTAAATGTGATCTATTACAAAAACAAACGATTATTTTTACACAAAAAGTTTTTTGCACAAAATTTTAATTTTTTTAACAGAAATTGTTTTTACATAAAAAGTGACTTATTGAAAAAATTTTATATTTTAAAAAAGAGCACCTATTTGACAAAAGTAAAAGTATACAAAAGTCACACAAAAAGTTTTTCTGTTAGGACCAGCACTCAGGGAATGACCCCTACTAATATATTTCATTGTGTTGAAACTAGGAAAATATGTTATGGGAAGGAGGTAAGGTTGGGTAAGGTTTCTTGGGCAGCCATCGATAGACAGCTCACTTCGGTTCTTTTGTGGTCCCATTGTGATACCTAGTACCAATACCCATCCTCCAGTTTTACCAATTCGTCTTCCTAATGAAGATAAGAAGCGACCTAAGTTCTATCCTGGATAGATCCTCCAAGGACAAACACTGGTTCTACTAGGTTTTTCTTTCGGATCCCAGGACATTGACAAAGCAAGTGAAACACATTTTCCTCTTCCTCCTCATCATGACAACTTCTGCAGTAGTCATTGAATCACAGACCCATTCTCCTAGCATGAGGCCCCACAGGCCAGCGACCAGTTACAACTGAGACCACTATCGCGTAGTGCTAGCGCCAAAATTTTGTAACCCTAATGCACATGTGTTTTCACATTTCCTACAGACCCGGTTTAATGAAATTTGCGCACAATTCTCAAGATTGTGGACACAGTTGGTCGATTATGCTGACCAAAAAAATTACCAAGCTCACGAAATGCATTTTTATTTGACAGTCTATTCTCGTAAAAGGTTTCAACAATCTTTACGCGCTTCTCAATTTTGAACTTCTCCATAGTTTAATTTGTCAAACACTGAAACAAAGAAATATTAAATTAAGTTAGGCAAAAAACTTGACGTTAAAATGTGACTCACAATTCAAATCGTTCATTATGGTTGGACCACCATTTAAAAAAGTTTTTTATTTTATACTTTTTACACAAAGTGTCACTTTTTGAAAAAACGTGTCGTTTTCAACATAATGTGTTGTTATACACAAAGTACAGAGTGTCCGCCGGGAAGGACTACTATTTTGTTTTGCCGGCATTTTGGTAAGTTTAGTCTTGACAGTTCATATTCGGCAGTCGTGAAGTAGACACGTGGCTAGGGATGCAACATCGTTCTAAAAAACATCGATGATTAAAAACGTCGATGTTTCCACGATGAGCATCGATACTAAAAAACATCGGTAAAAAATACGATACATCGATGTTGAAACTACTTTGCAGCTATACTTACGGGCTGCTCAAATTCGTCTTTGGTACTGAAAATCTTAAGGCCCAACTATAATATCCATAAGATTGCTTAAGCTTCCGTTTAAAATGAACAAAAAACCTGTCAAATGCATTTAAAAACACAAAAACAAAATAAAAAACATTTGATTCCGTACAGAACGTGCAATCAGTTTCACACCTTGCTTAAGCAAATTACAGATTTATAAAACTTAACAGAAAGTTTTCTTCAGTACAATATGATTTAACGCATATTATAGTTGGGACTTTACACTTGCAGTCTCCAAAATTGTTTTAACATTTCTTTAAATTATAAAAGGGGCTACCACTTTTTGGTAGCCCCTTTTATACCTACTTTGTACTGCTATGCTTTGAAATAAACTTTTTATATTTTTAAAAATAAGGTTTAGTTGAAAAAATTAAAAAAATTTAAATTAAAAATGGTTTAAATATTATTAAAAAAAATTTAAATAAATGAAAATATTTAATGGACGATGTCGATGTTTTTTAGTTTTGATGCCGATGTATCGCCGATATATCGTCCATCAAAACATCGATGTATCGTTTGCATCCCTACACGTGGCAATTTTATTATTTCTTTAAACTTGAAACTTTTTACACAAAAGGCAACATTTTTTGTTTTGCACCTAAAAACTCACACTTGTAAACAAAAAAGTCATATCTTTTACATAAAAAGTCATATGTTTTACACAAAAAGTTACACTATTTTCACTTAAAGTTACACTCTTTCCATAAAAGTACAATATTAACATTTTTATACCAAGTTGTTCTACGTCCCACAGTGGTTGAAAAGTTGAAATTAATACTGAATTTCATGTTTTCCGCTCATGATGAAATTTATTAATTTCATTAAAAACATATTGAATATCATGTATCTGAAATGCTAGGGCGATATATTCATTACTTTTTTGTAGGCGTTTCCTCAAAGTGTGCCAAGTCTGACACACAACATTTGAAAGAAAATCCTAAAAAATAGTAAGAAACTAAAAACTCTTGGAATGACTTCTAATATGTATTGTTGTTGTGTATTTTCCCATAATTTAGGTATTTAAGATGAAAATTAAAAAAAAAAAAATTAAAGAAAAAAATTTTTTGTGGCAAAAATTTGCTTCATCTTAGGAGTCTAAAAATTATTATTTTCTTCAACTTTGATGGACTAGAACATTTGTGCGCGGTCGAGCGCGGTGCTCTACCTTATACCAAATGAAAGCTTGAAGTCTAATTTAAACAATAAAGTTAAATTCAGCTGCTAGTTTTTGCTAGCCTTTGTCTAGTAAACGTTTAAATAGAAAACAAGCTATTTTTTATTGCTTATTACGCATTCTCTCGTTATATTACGTTTGCTGCTTGCTCGCTTGTTGCCATAGCAACCATACCTCTTGTTATAACAATGAATGATGATAAGAGCACATCTATTTTATTAGAAATTAGAGATTTAATAATCTCGCTTATCAATAATATTGTTGTTTTTTTTCTCAGAGAAATATTCAAAGATATATATAAATAAAAAAATACAAGAACAACTTATGCAAATTTACTTGCAAATCTGTTTATTTAGTAATTTGCCGTTAGTTTTTTTCTCTATTATTCTTTTCAGTTTACTTTAGAAATTTATAAACATAAGCAAAGTTTAGTTTAAGTTTTTTGAAAATCCCAGAATTACTGCTGAAGCTGTGGGTGTAGATGAAAATCTTATTCATCGTTTCAAAGTAATTTTAATAACTATTAACAGCAACGCTGATATATGTCCGAATAAGTTTCAGCAATATTGTTCGAACACTGCCCAATTATATGTTAGGTTGTATAGCTGGTACTTTATGCCAATGACCGTACATAAAGTCTTGATACATGAAGGAAAAATAATAGCAGCAGCAATTTTACCTATCGGAATGTTATCAGAAGAAGCCCAGGAAGCCAAAAATCGCGATTATCGTGAATATCGAAGGTATCATGCCAGAAAATGTAGTAGGATATCAACAAATGAAAATGTGATGCACTTACTTTTAGCTTCTTCGGATCCTTTTATAAATAAGTTTCGAAAAGTTCAAAAAAAGCAGGAATTAGATCGACCTGAAGATGATAAGGAATTGTTGTTATAATAAAATATTAATTTTATATATACATGTTTCATTTTAATGTTTTTTTATTATTACTAGGATTAAAAGCGTGTTTGATTTAAAACCAGGTTACATGTTAATTTTCTAATTATTTAGAAAATTGATGGGGAAAGTTGGGGTATTAGAGGAGGGGTGTGTATGGAAGATTTGGATATGATATTATTTTTTATAATCCTATGAAGTTTAGGGATTGTAGCATTGATAACAAGGGATATACATCATATTAAAAAATTTTGTTATATGGGAAGTAGGCGTGGATGTGGGCGAATTTCGTAAACTTTTTAGCCATTGATTTTAATTGCTACAAAACATATATATACCGAATTCGGTTGAAATAGCATAAATTCAAATGAAAATATTGCCATTTATATTTTTCACTTGTATGGGGAGTGGGCGTAAAAGTGGGCGGACATATTTTATTCTTCATATATTTCCTAATGATGATTAAAAAAGCATCTGTAAAAAATTTGGATGTTCCACGATGACTCCTTCTATTTTTTTCCATTTCTACTATGACGATAAACCACTGTGCGTCCCAGTGTTCATAAATATTTGTTTAGATATTTCTAAATTCCTATAAATATTTTTGCTCTTCTTTAATACCTTGGAGAATGTATTATCAGTCAGCAATGAAAGAATAAATTTGAAATACAAAATGAATAAGAAAATAAGTGCTTAAATCCGTATAAAACACTGATGACAGACGGACGGATGGACGGATGAACGGCTTTTGTTTAAACATCTTTAAATCCAGTTTATGGGGTTTTTTTTAAACTACTTTTACGTTTTATGGAAAAAATAAAACATTCTCGACAAACAGAAACAAAAATTTCAATTTGTAAAGAATGAAATACAAAAAAAATCCCTTCAGGCAGTTCCACTGTGGTGTTTGGAACAGTCATATAAAAAAAATTGCCATGTATCTGAATCTGTAAATAAAAAAAAAAAATGAGGAGAGTTCTTTACAATTTGTATGTTTTAGATAATTGTATGTGTGAGTGCGCTATTAAATTTAACAAAGTGTGTGTGTGTGTATGATCGGTTTTTATGATTGTTTGTTAGCCAGAGGCTTAAAGTTTTATTTTTGTTGTTGTTGCTGTTGTGCTAAACCATAAAAGAAGCTCTTCTTCTCTCATACGTATGCATGTGTGAATTGCCATGTTTTCACCTGTCGTCTTTGAATGAAGGAATCTAAAAAACAGCAATAGCAACAACAATAACAGCACAGCAAACTAAATCAAACAAAAACACTTTAAAGTAAAGAAAAGCAAATCAAAAAAAAAAACAACTATTAAATCTGTAGACATGTGAAAAAAGGTGATTGACTGACTTACTACTGCTGACTGACAGCCGAACACTTTTCTGAGCAGAAAAATTATAAAGTAGCAAAGCAACTTACAAGTTAATTTACTCGCTAACTCACTCAACTTTAAACAAATGGCAACACTTTCATGCTCACAGGTCTTTAAGCAGACAGCTAAAGATATAAAAATATCCATTAGTTACTTCAAAACTCTCATCCTCCAAGTGATTGTAAATGTTAAGCATCAAATGAATCCTTTTACTATCCTGTTCACATCTGCTTCTGTTTTCCTACTGTTTTTTTTTTTTGGCCTTCTCGATGGCATGATTATCCGAACCTTTTGCAAATATGATTGTTTTTATAAATTTATATTTATATATTAAGATAAATATGTTTTCCTGTTCTGTATGTTTTTATCTTTTTTATTTATAAATACCCAAAAGTTAACAGGCCAATACCACCAGGGTTTCGTGTATGGGAAAACAAAAACATTCTTAAATAATCAAAACAGAAATACGAGAACAAAATAAACAACAACCGTATTTTATTTTATCTTATTTTATTGATTGTGTATTAAAATAAAAAAAATAATAATAAAAACGTATGTAGCTTGTAGATTCATTATTAAGCTGGTGTTTTGTTTCATTTGTTTTAAATAAAAATTGAATAAAACCGAAAATTATGGGGTTTTTGGCAACCAATTGGTCGCTACTAATCATGATTGGCATTTTGAAATGTTTAAAATGACAGGTTGTTTCAAAATGAAATAAAAATATTTAAAAGCCATTAAATGCAAATGAAACAGATATCAGCAAGGAATTTTAGTTAAAGTTTATTAAAGGAAATACAAAAAACTCTCTTCTTAGGCTGGATTTCAGTATACACCGTAATCGGTGTATTTCTGAATCTTTTTCGTTTTAGTTGGGATTAGTGCAGCATAGAACCCATGGTGAAATTACTAAAAGGTGGCCTCGGTAATACAACAAACACAATATTACAACATTTACGGACAATTTGATATCAGATATCAGCAAGGAATTTTAGTTAAAGTTTATTAAAGGAAATATGTATAAATCGGAAAATTCTCTCTCTGCTTAGGCTGGATTTCAGCAAACACCGTAATCGGTGTATTTCTGAATTTTTTTCGCTTTAGTTGGGATTAGTGCAGCATAGAACCGAAACTGATATGGCAATTTGTTTGATTGTCAATGTGAAGTAAAAAAAAAAATAATTTTTAAATACACAGAAAAATTCTCCAAAATTGTTCACCAATAAAAGCATTAAAAACAGACAGCTTCACTTCATTATGAATAAAATCACCACATGTTTATCGCACCTTTATAAGTGTGTTATTTTAAATTTTTTGGTTTAGAATCAGTATTAAGGTCTTGCAAAATCGATGACAAAAAAGCAACCGAACAAAGTCATTATGTTATCGAGAAATTGTCGCTTAGAAGTAAGCGGATCTCTATGTAAGGTGGGAACTTAACCCACCCCCCTTACACGATGACTTTTCGAAGGTTTTTTTAAGCTTTACGCTTGTCTGCAGGAAAGAAACTACAGTCTCTGGCGGGAATCGAACCCGAAACACCGGCGCTGACAGAATAGCTCACTACCAGCTAGCCTACTGGGGCGATCCAAGCTTAACAAATAAAATAACTGCGCAACACTTGCCTACGCAAGCAGTCCGTCAGAATCCAGTCGTATACTGGCTTTAATGGGCGAAGAAAAATTCGACTTAAATATTCAAAATATGTTAAATTTGCTCATACTGTGTGATAAATGCATCGTAGATTTATGCTACACGAAAACAAAAAACTATTTGAAAAGTTTTCACTCTTGTTAGCTAATTTATTTAAAATAAACAGACGCACATAGGGGGTTTTTGCCAATCTAGCCGCACATTATTTTTTGTTCTAGCTTATCTTGCTTCTTAAAAGTTATTGAGTGCCCTAGATCGATGAAACTTGGCAGAAAAATGTATGTGTATTGTCATAGGAAGATAAACGTTAAAAATAAATAAAATCGGACCAAGGAGGAAAAAGTTCCCCCTAGAAGAACTAATCAAACCTCTGAAAAATGCAATTTTTTAAAAGTTTTCCCATACTTTTGTTTTCAAATGCAACTTTTAACGTCGTCGAAGCTAAAAAAAACCTAAAATTGGACCCAGGAGATCGTGAAATTACACTTTTCGCCCGCACCGTTTTGTGGGCGGTTACATAAAATAATATTAAAAAAAAAATTTTAATATTAAAAGATATAGATATAGATATAGATATAGATATAGATATAGATATAGATATAGATATAGATATAGATATAGATATAGATATAGATATAGATATAGATATAGATATAGATATAGATATAGATATAGATATAGATATAGATATAGATATAGATATAGATATAGATATAGATATA
The DNA here is from genome assembly GCA_963931875.1 of Pollenia griseotomentosa. Taxonomy (NCBI): domain Eukaryota; kingdom Metazoa; phylum Arthropoda; class Insecta; order Diptera; family Polleniidae; genus Pollenia; species Pollenia griseotomentosa. The sequence goes on from OZ007561.1 coordinate 17,347,550, forward strand.
GATATAGATATAGATATAGATATAGATATAGATATAGATATAGATATAGATATAGATATAGATATAGATATAGATATAGATATAGATATAGATATAGATATAGATATAGATATAGATATAGATATAGATATAGATATAGATATAGATATAGATATAGATATAGATATAGATATAGATATAGATATAGATATAGATATAGATATAGATATAGATATAGATATAGATATAGATATAGATATAGATATAGATATAGATATAGATATAGATATAGATATAGATATAGATATAGATATAGATATAGATATAGATATAGATATAGATATAGATATAGATATAGATATAGATATAGATATAGATATAGATATAGATATAGATATAGATATAGATATAGATATAGATATAGATATAGATATAGATATAGATATAGATATAGATATAGATATAGATATAGATATAGATATAGATATAGATATAGATATAGATATAGATATAGATATAGATATAGATATAGATATAGATATAGATATAGATATAGATATAGATATAGATATAGATATAGATATAGATATAGATATAGATATAGATATAGATATAGATATAGATATAGATATAGATATAGATATAGATATAGATATAGATATATATATAAAACGCCTTAATACTTTAAAAATTAAATTTTTGAACTTTAATGGGCAGGGGGAGGTATCCCTCCAAACCCACCCACCGGAACGACCCTGTCAAGAAAATTTGTTTTTGCTGATTTCCAAAAAATATTTATTTTAAAGATTTTATGTGACTTTTATGTATTTCATAGTATTTAATTTATCTGAAAATAATTAATTCATTCGTAATTATAACTTATCTATAATAGTAACAACAAATTTTATTTAAAATAATAACAACTAATTTATTTAAAATAACTTCTCTTTTGCACTAAGATGATGAGTGCCATGGATCTTCTTCGTCTGTTTCTTCAAATCCTCATCCGAATCTGAATTCTCTTCAGAGCCAAGTACAGGTGGAAGCATACAAGAAATTGCTTCTTTCGTAAAGGGTAATGACTTTTTTTGGAGTTGGTCTTATGCTAGTTATCAGTGGGTCAGAACTGAGCAAAAGTCTATTTATATTATCTTTGTTACACTGAACCCTCCAAAACTTTATAGCAAAATTCTGCCTGTAAAGCCGAAAAGTTTTTTTTCGTGCCTCAGGCGCTTCCTCTGATAATAGCCCGATAGGCAACAATGCCTCGCTCATTACAGTTGCGACATGTACTAAAATCTTGTGCATTGTAGGTGTCATAGGATGCCAGGGATATAGAGAAACGTAAAGTTTTGAAGTGTCTAAGCAATAATTGGCAAACTCGTGCAAATGGATTTTGTGACCTCTTGTAATTACTTCAATAATAACTTTGATTCGGTAGACGAAATCTAATGCAATTCCAGTTATTTCTGCAGCTAATTCAGGATTGGAAAAAAATCATCTGCTGGTGTCACCATCGTAGTTGTTAACCCTCAAACACTCAAGACCGCCTACAGACGGTCATCAGAATAAATAAGTATTGAAGAAAACCTATTTATTTCACGCTGTTACGATGCAAAAAATTTAAATGAGTATTCAATTCTCAGTATAACCACAGAATACCACAGAACTGTAAAAAGTGACGTGTGAAAAAGGCCCAAATCATTTGCGAGGGCAGCTTTCGAAGAAAAAGACAGAAAGCTTTTTTTGGTAGTGAAGTGGCAATGTGTAAAAACAGGCAGCAACAATCAACACAAATGGCATGATCAAAACAAAAATAACAAAACACAGACCACGTTAAAAAAATGCATTAGTTCAACAAACGTTGTGTTTTGTGCAAAAAAAATGTATTTATTAATATTTTTTGTTTTATAATGTTATTTATTTACTTAAATATTATTTACTTGTGTTGTGGTAAACTTAAAAGTTAGTTTTTACAAAAACTTTGCAAATAAATCTCAACTAAATAAATTTGTGTTCATTGTATTGCGGCATAAAAGATGATGCAAAGAGAAATGCAAAAAGGGCAGCTTTCTTAAAAATAGACAAAAAAAAAACGCAAAATCTTCCGTCTCGTGACAGTTCTGTGGTATTCTGTGGTATAACGGTACCAATTGAATTGAATGATTGAGATAGTGTGGAAGAAGGAATCATTCTAGTCAGAACTTTGATGCGAAAAGACAAATAAAATTACATATTTAAATTTCAGGTATTTGAGGGTTAAAAATCTTAAAAGTTATGCAAAACAGGTACATTTATAAAATAACGCCATTTAGCTGCCGCGCATGTTGTTAAAAACCGTTACTTACTGTTTCGCACATTCCTTTTTTTGCACAGGTAGTATTAGGCTTATGGTGTTTTCTTTTCTACAAAAAATGTCACATTTTATTAAAAAAAAATGCAATTTGGTGTTCGTTTCTTAAAAATGCTTTGCTCTCTAAGAGGGCAGCGTGTTTTATTCAAAAAAAATTCACCCTTAAATGTCATAAGGCATTGTGCACTTTACGCCCCGTATAATTCGAGAGTGCTGATAATGCCCTGTAAAAAATGGCTTCTGTTTATATATAGGGTTACCAGACGAAGTTGGAAAAAAATCGCCTCTAATCAGGACAGTAAAATTTTTAAGTTTTAATAGTAATTTTGTCTATTATTTTATAGTAAAAACAAAAGAAAGCATTACATTATTAATGGTAGGTTGTCAGTGACATAAAATTTAAATGGATTCGGTGTTGAAAAATTGTTTTTGAAAAAAAAACGTCAAATCAAGAAATCGTAAAAACTTGGTGTTAATAAATTCGCAATCTGGCAAAGGTATTTTCTTGTTAACATATTTTATGAAAAACAAACTAAAGAAATTGGAATTTGGTCATTCATTTTGTTCATTTATTTATTTATTAAATATTAATATACATATTAACAAATTTGGGTTTATGTGTATTTTTTTATATTTTAAAGAACATCCTTTTTGATTTATGTACATATTTTTTTATATATTTAAGAACAAACTTTTTGTCAACTGTTAAAAACAGGGCGATCCAATTTTGTGTTTTGTTCTCGTCAAATAAAAAATTGCATTATTACATGTAAGGCAAGACATTTTATAAATGCACCTTTTAAAATTTGGCATTTTTTTTGTAAAGGGTGTTTTTTTAAGCCCGAAAGAATTTGAAATTGTAAAAAATAACACAAAAAATTAAATTGTAATCAAAATTTTTTTTTTATTCGAAAGATCAATACGTGACATTAACATTTGAAAATGATTTCGGGCATATGGGCACCGCGGCTGTTCTTGACGAAGCGCATTCTGGACGTCCAATTTTGGGCCACTTTTTCGAGCACTGCTGGCCGTATGTCACGAATAACACGAACAATGCTGGCCTCCAAGGCGTCAATTGTTGCTGGTTTATCAGCATAAACCAGTGACTTCACGTAGCCCCACAGGAAATAATCGAGAGGTGTCAAATCGCACGACCTTGGAGGCCAATTGACAGGTCCATTTCTCGAAATCAACTTATCGCCAAATTTTGATTTCAATAAGTCGATGGTTGCGTTCGCCGTATGGCACGTAGCGCCATCCTGTTGAAACCACATCTCCTCCGGATCAATGTCATCCATATTTTCAAACAAAAAATCATTGATCATGGTGCGGTAACGATCTCCATTGACCGTAACGCGAGCTCCGGCCTCATTTTTGAAGAAATAAGGTCCGATGATGCCACCAGCGTGAAAACCGCACCAAACGGTGCATTTTTCTGGATGTAATGGAGTCTGTAGGGTCTCTTGTGGATTGGTCTCGCTCCATATGCGGCAATTTTGCTTATTAACAAACCCGTTAAGCCAAAAATGCGCCTCATCGCTGAACACAATTTTGCGATTTAAATTTGGATTAAATTTTTAAATTTTTCAAAGTAAATTTGGATAATTTCGTAGCGTTGTTCAAGCGTGAGTCTTTTCATGATGATTTGTCAGAGTATACTGAAACGATAAAAAAAAATATTTCATCAAAATTTAATTTTTTGGTGTTACTTTTTACAATTTAAAGTTCTTTCTAGCTTAAAAAAACACCCTTTAGAAAAGAAAACACCATTAGATGCAATAATTTAAATAAAAAACATCTACGTGCAACCAAAACATTTTATGACTGACGAAAGGATTTCTATCATATGTATTTACCTATGCAACATGAGCAAAAACAGAAAAAAGGTGAAATTTTCAAAAAATTATAAAAAAAATGGCGCAACAACGCGGAACGTTTTTTTTTCTTGAATTTAAAAGTAGAGATTTCAAAGTTTATTGTGATGTTAAACATTTTTAATGATACAACAAAACGACTTTCAAAAACCTTTCATTTTTTTTTTTACAAAAAATTGAACAAAAAAATAATTTTTTTTTAATTTCGAACGAATTTCTTTATCATAAAAATCTCTTATAAAAATGTTTATGAGTAGCTGTTAATATAGTCTTTCACAGAAAAAAAATCAATGTAAAATCTTTATTGGTTTAAACACAAAAAAAATATATTGTAAGCCTCCCAAACCCGTAAAAAGTCAATGAACATGCATGCAATTTAATCAACTTTCCTGACTTTAGCAGTGTCCCAAAACCACAAATCTCAAGCACCAATTCACTGTACGATGCAGAACTTTGTTGTCTGTCGAGCTGCGAACTTAAATTTTACATTTCTTGAATTTAATTTTTTGCTTAATGTCCGGCTAGATTGGCAAAAACCCCTATGTGAGACGTTTGTTTTCCACTGTAGCTCGTTATCGCCTGTAAGCTACACTCCTTTTTAATGAAATTGCTCCTTTAATTTTTTTTTTTTTTTAAATTTTAAAAAATACTTTTTTTTTTAAGTGTACATCTACTTTAATTAAATGCAGATGTGTAATTTCAAGATGTTCAGCTAAAGAGGGATACAATTTATGAATTATGAAAGCAGAAAAAAACTACTTAATATTTATGAACATTAATAAGAAAAAACATTAATGTCCAAAATTCTATTTCAGATTTGTACCAAATTAGCCAAATCCAGTTGCTTCTACAAAAATTGTTCTTTTTATACCTTGATGGTACCGCGGTATTTTCTATTTTAAATAGTACTGAAATAAAGAACAATAGTTCTGAATTATTCAAGCAATTTTAAACAAAAAATGTTTTCCTGCTATATTTCTATTTTTTTATGTGGTTTATTTAATGAACTTTTCAATTTCTAATGAAGGCCGTTGAATTTATAACTCAAGAAAAAAAGCCCTCAATCCTAAATAATAGAATACCCACTTAAAAGTGAAGCCTTTGTAACCATTTGGTCATTAAATTAAATAATACATATAAAATCATTCATTAAAGTTTGCCTTTAATGAATCCAAGAAATGTGGTCACAGTGGTTCCCAAATGAATATATAATGAATAGATAAGACTTTTGACAGAAGCATTTAAATTGCTAAACCCTATTTAAAATTTCCCACTACTTTCAATATTAACACACAAAATAAATATTTTAATAGATTGTGTTTCATCAGAGAACGAAAATAGACATAATATAATGAATCCTTTACGGCACTCTTATAGTGTTTGTGTACTAAATACCTTAAAAAAACGTTTCTCTGTGATCTTTATACACAATAAGAATACTGTACTAAACCAAATCCACATATCGTCGGCTTAATATGCAAACCTGCTAACTTCCCTTTTAGTAAATTTTACAGGAGAGACAAAAAACTTTTTATATTTCATATGTGCAGCTTAAGAGGAAAGCCAAAAATATAGTTGGTTTAACACACTTCAAGACTCAAATTGAAGAAAAACTACATGCTGGTCGATGAAGCGTATCTTTCTCTACCACACGGCATCAAAATATCAATTTTCTTAAAAAGTGGATTTAGCAGGTTTGCATATTAAGCCGATGATTTAATGTAAAAAACCACAAACTTCGTTGTGTTCGGTTCAGCACAGTATTGTCCGTTAATTTTGGTTACACTCGCTCCCTTTTGGCTGGTAAAGCAGCTATATATTTTTTACAAAAACAAACTACATACATACGTGTTTTAACGAAAAAAAGAAACAAAAAGCCAACAAAAATTATTACAAAAACAAAACATGCAGACAACACACACACGGGCTATTCGTTCTGAGGTCGTACAAATCGCCACGCAACAACAACAATACAAGTGAAAGCGTTGCTAAAATTTTTGGTTTGCTCATTCCTTTATCAATGTGAAAAGAAAACACTACAGAACATTAACATATAAAGTATATCTACACAGACACTAGAATTGTACTGTTTTATAACAAAATATTTATTACTTTCGTGAAAACAGCTATGATCGGAATTAAATTTTGTGTACTAATACACGATCACTAAAAAAATATATATCGTTTCTGGGTGTATGCACCGTACAGAACCACAACAATTGTACTGTCTTATCACGAAAAACAGAACACTACCCTATATTTAGTACTTTCGTGAAAATAATTACGAACGGTATTAAGGATTGTGTACTAATAAAAACACTTAAAAAATAAGTACATATCGTTTCTGGGGGTTTGTACATTACGCTTAATAATGTTCGGCTTATTTTCAAACACTGTGTCTAATAAACAAACAAACAAATCATCTTAGTTATTTCTTTAGACTTAAGCTTCGTACAGACGGTGGTCAGATCTTACAATGTTGTCATTAAAATTGCTTTAAAATGTCTTGCAACTGTGTGAACATTGTAAGCTAATTTTCATTTGGCAGATGTGTAAAGTTAATGCATCTGACAATGGCGCCATTGTCAGAAAAGTGTCAACATTGTAAAATCTGACCACCGTCTGTACGAAGCTTTAGAAAGGTTTCATTAAAGAACTTTGTGGGGAGCATTTTTTGGCTTTCATTCTAAGAAATACTGGCTGCTTTGACATAATCATGTACAAAGTTTTCGTCTGTCGCTTTAGGACTTTTAGGTTCTTGTAATTAGCTCGACTTGAGTTAAAACAAAATGTACAACAAGTCTTAGCAAAAACAAATAAAATGATTTTTTATTATTTTGGTTTTTGTTGTTGTTGTATTAATACACTAATTAGCCTTTTCGTAGTTGTTGCTGCTGTTGCAAGAAATAATCATAGCAAGACATGAAATGATATATAACCTTAACAAATCACAACATGAACACATTAAACTTCAACCAAACAACCAGCCAGCCATGAATCCACCATCCAACAAGCCATCCTGTCAATCAGCCCCACCAAGAATACAACCGAACTGTGAACCTCTTAACAAATAAAAATTTTTGCTTTATTGCTAAAACTGTTCTAAAAGAAAACATTGCTTTACAAATAAATGCACTTTGAATTAACAACAAAAATATTAATTCGTGCAGTAAAAAGTTAAAATGAGGAAATTAAAAGAAAGAAAATAATAATTTAAAAGTGCCACAAATTTCGTTATAAACGGAAATTGTATTAACTTTTATAGAGCCAACGCACACATAGACACACACACTCTCACATGCAGCAAATATTATAAAATTTAATGTTTATGACTTAATAATTATTAAAGATTTTAAGTGTAATTGTTAATTCTTGAAGCATGTCACGTCATGCAATAATTTGTTCAAATTATATGACACACACGCCATTTGAACAATTACGTAAGGAAAAACAAAGAATCAACTCAAACCAAAAAAAAGGACGAAAACATTTAAACAATTATTTTAAAACGACAACAAGAACAAAAAAATTAAAGACAAAATTACAAAGAACGCCAAAACTTCTGGGAAATTTTTGCAGAAAGTTGAACGGAAGAATAATTATTCTTCTTTATTTATATTATTATTCTCCTTATAAGGAGCCCGCTTTAATACTATTTAGTGTAAAAAGTACAGTTTTGCATAAAAAGTACTCTTTTTTATTTTCTTAAAGTCACAATTTGCGTAAAAAGTTATATACACATTTTTGGGTTATAACTCACATTTTGTTTAAAACTTTAAATTGTGTCCCAAAAGTCACATTTTGTGTAAGATGTACTCGTTTGTGTAAAAAGTAAATTGTTTTTCTGCAAAGCGCCTCAAAGACAGTAATATTTTGTTTAAAAATTCACATTTTGTGTAAAAGTCTGATTTGGTATCAAAACTCACATTTTGTGTAAAATAATTTACATTTTGGCCCCTATTATGAGTTACATTCGACAAACGATTTTCGCTGGCTATCAAACTTCGACTATCGAATATTAATTTGGTATTATGAGTTGGCAGCACTGTCGAATATTTCTTTGTGCAGCGAATTTTTGAACGAAAACAAATTTGCTTTCGACGGTGCAAATAAATGTAAAAAACTTGTTAAAAATGTAACTATTTGTAAATTTGTTTGTGTTCGTACACCAAATACCATATTCTTTATCAGTTTTGTTCATTCTATGCAAGTCCAACGTCGTAAATAGCTATTGGAAACGCTCATATTCCTTATGGAACAAAATTCTTGTTTGACCAAACGATTTACAGCAAAGTTCAGCATGTAAAAAAGTGGGATGATAAATTATTTGAAAACAACCATAATTTTATTTTTTAAATTTTTAAACAAAAATTTTGACAGCTGATCGAAAATGTACTACTGTGAATCAACAAAATCACTATAGTAAATTTTTATCGAATGCGCGCCATAATACCAAGTGAAAATTCGTTCGATCAGCACCTTTGTTATTCTTGTTACAAAGTCGCGTTTTGTGAAAAATTTCGCAGCTCATGTTAAAAATAAGATTTGGCGTAAATAGTCACATTTCGTGGTAAAACATATAGTATTTGTAATAAGTGTGACTTTTTTGTAAAAGGTGTAACTTTTTATGTAAAAAGTATGACTTTTTGACTTTTATGCAAAAGTGTAACTTTTTGTGCAAAAAGTGTAACTTTTTATGCAAAAAGTGTAACTTTTTGTGCAAAAAGTGTGACTTTTTTTGTAAAAAGTGTGAATTTTTATGTAAAAAGTGTGACCGCTTATGCAAAAAGTGTAACTGTTTATGTAAAAAGTGTGACTGTTTATGCAAAAAGTGTAACTGTTTATGTAAAAAGTGTGACTTTTTATGTAAAAATTATGACTTTTTATGTTAAAAGTGTGACTTTTTATGTTTAAAGTGTGACTTTTTATGTTAAAAGTGTGACTTTTTATGTTTAAAGTGTGACTTTTGATGTAAAAAGTGTAACTTTGATGTAAAAATTGTAACTTTTGATGTAAAAAGTGTAACTTTTGATGTAAAAAGTGTAACTTTTGATGTAAAGTCTGTAACTTTGGATGTAAAAAGTGTGACTTTTTATGTAAAAAGTGTAACTTTTGATGTAAAAAGTGTAACTTTTGATGCTAAAAGTGTAACTTTTGATGTAAAAAGTGTAAAGTTTGATGTAAAAAGTGTAACTTTTGATGTAAAAAGTGTAACTTTTGATGTAAGAAGTGTAACTTTTGATGTAAAAATTGTAACTTTTGATGTAAAAAGTGTAACTTTTGATGTAAAAAGTGTAACTTTTGATGTAAAAAGTGTAACTTTTGATGTAAAAATTGTAACTTTTGATGTAAAAAGTGTAACTTTTGATGTAAAAAGTGTAACTTTTGATGTAAAGTCTGTAACTTTGGATGTAAAAAGTGTGACTTTTTATGTAAAAAGTGTAACTTTTGATGTAAAAAGTGTAACTTTTGATGTTAAAAGTGTAACTTTTGATGTAAAAAGTGTAAAGTTTGATGTAAAAAGTGTAACTTTTGATGTAAAAAGTGTAACTTTTGATGTAAGAAGTGTAACTTTTGATGTAAAAAGTGTAAAGTTTGATGTAAAAATTGTAACTTTTGATGTAAAAAGTGTAACTTTTGATGTAAAAAGTGTAACTTTTGATGTAAAGTCTGTAACTTTGGATGTAAAAAGTGTGACTTTTTATGTAAAAAGTGTAACTTTTGATGTAAAAAGTGTAACTTTTGATGTAAAAAGTGTAACTTTTGATGTAAAAAGTGTAAAGTTTGATGTAAAAAGTGTAACTTTTGATGTAAAAAGTGTAACTTTTGATGTAAAAAGTGTAACTTTTGATGTAAAAAGTGTAACTTTTGATGTAAAAATTTTAACTTTTGATGTAAAAAGTGTAACTTTTGATTTAAAGTCTGTAACTTTAGATGTAAAAAGTGTGACTTTTTATGTAAAAAGTGTAACTTTTGATGTAAAAAGTGTAACTTTTGATGTTAAAAGTGTAACTTTTGATATAAAAAGTGTAACTTTTGATGTTAAAAGTGTAACTTTTGATATAAAAAGTGTAAAGTTTGATGTAAAAAGTGTAACTTTGAATGCAAAAAGTGTAACTTTTGATGTAAAAAGTATACTTTTTGATGTTTAAGGTGTGACTTTTTATTTAAAAAAAGGTATGGAGTAACTTTTAGTTCTTCTCAACTACAAACATATATCAAATATGGAGCAACTCTAACGACCCTTTTCAAAGGTGTTTGTACATTTTACAAAATGGTTTGTTTGTATGTGTTTTTAAAAACTTAGAAAGTATTAATCTAAACAGTTTTGGTCGTATAATTGTTATTTTATTCGTATTTTGTATGTGTTTAAAATTATGACTAGAATTTATAATTTCACTTGATGACTGTTGAATTGTTTGTGCTCAAACCAACAACTAAATAAAAATAATTTAAAACCAATTTAATACAGCTGTTTAGTTTGGTTTTGCTGCTTTATTTTTGAGATGTATCCTTTCTGCTTGAGACAAATCCATATTTGGATCTAAATATTTAAATACTCACACTCACTTCAACCATGTAGAAGTTTTGTATGCAAACATGGTTTAATAACGAAAACAGCCACAACAAAAACATATGTGCTCATTTCGTGATACCGCATAAACTAAATGCTTTAATACGAGGGTTAAGCCGAAAGTGTTTTAATTGTGGATTTAAAAACTATTAGAGCAAAGATGGTGTTGGCACTTTCAACTAACAAGCTGCTTCAAGTATTTAAGATTAAATTTTGTTTCACTTTGACACAAAATCTTTTATAATGAATCTTGATATGAGTCATTTTATAATCATTCAACTTGTGAGCGAAGTAGTTCAGTGGATCCTTACAATTCAAGTAAAGTTTTTGAATATTTAATTTTTTTTTTTTTTTGAGTTCTCTATAAATGTTTCGTCAACCCGTGCATAAACGAATTTAAGAAGAATTTTTCACATTCGTACAAAAAAGAATGAATGACACAACATACTTTATTACAATAAATCAAATATATGTTTGTCTAATTACCCTGTAGTTAACAAATCGAATAATCGCTTACTGAAGTAGTCATATCTTTATTTAGATTTCGATTAATTTATTTAATGAGTTCTGAGTAGAGGTTAATATTTTATGATAAAGGGATAATATATTCATCAGTAATATATAAAATATAATTTCTCCATCTGTTTTTATTGGGTGATTCAATTGGAGGTATTTTTTTTCATATCATTATACAAAAGAATCTTTCTTAAAATTTATTAAAATGCAACAGTAAAGAAATAATCAAAAGATTTATGCACTTAGAGAAAAAACATGTTTAAATATGGTCACCTCCTCCTCCATCAAAAAGGCACAACCATATTATGGTTGACTCCGAATATTTATAATAGAATGGTTGGTTTTTAACCACAGCATGTTTCTCTTGGAAAAGAGGAAATTACTATTGTTAATTTTAAAACAAATTATTGTCATATTTAACCGTAACATGTTTAGATACAAAAATAATATGGGTGTGGCTTCTTGATGGAGGTCTAATTTAACCACAATATGGTTGTCGATGACAATAATATGGTTAAATTAAACATAATATGTTTAAAATTTTCTTTTAAAATAGTTTTGTTGGAGGTGACCATATTTAAACATGTTTTTTCTTTGCGTGTAGACTTCGTTAAAACAATTTAACTTTTATTGAAATTGTTCTTATCGAAGTTTAATAAACTTAATCGGAAAACAGCATCCAAATGTCATGATGATCGATGTTCGAAGCCAATTTTGTTTTTGGAATTTAAAGTATTTCTTGATACTCTTTAGAGTATTTTCTAATCAAATTGCCACAATTACCCATTTGCTAAATGAGAACTAGGATTTCTGCGGATTTTTTTAGTTTCCGAGCAAGCTGAAAATAAGAATTTAATTTCCAGAGATTCCGAGAATTTCCTCAATAATTTTATCATGGAAACAAGAAAGATGTTTCCAAACTCAATTTTGCAAATTTCCTTTACTGTTTCCTGTTTTTACAACACCAGTCGATGATCAAATTACTATTAAGACCGCGTCAGGTAAATTGGGATCACTTTGCTATACGTTAAGAAGATTTTGCTATGCTGAGGAACAGTAAAGTGTACCTTTTTAATCAGTAGTGGGCAGCACAAGCACTACGATATAGACGATATAAGGTGCGTTCGAGTACTTTATCAGTAAAATCCAGTAAATGAGTAACTACTGAGTAAACTGAAAAAATTACTCTCAAAAAAAGCTGCGAACGGAAAATTTTTAAAAATTCTTCGTAAAATTTAGGGAAAAGCTGATGGCAAACAAATGTAGTGTTGAAAAATTTCACCACTTTTGACTACTTAACTCTTTTTCTTATCGTTAATCGATAAAATACTTTTTATAACACAAACACTTATGGAAAATACAAAGAAAGTATGTTATGCAATCTTTCATATTTGTTTTTTTTTTTAGAGTTTGCTAATTTGCTTCTGTTCCTAAAAACATGAATGATTTTTTTTGCTATTGATTACTTAAAAAACAAGTGCAGTTCTAAGTACCCAAATACTTCACACTTTTGCAACTTAAAAAAATAAACATAACAAGTAAAAGTTTCAAAAGTTGGGAAAGGGTGTCACAACTTTGAGTTGGCATCACTGCTTTATTTGAGCACCCATTTAACAGCTGATAGTTGCTTTTTGCTTAGTTTGCTTTGAAATTTGATTATGAATCGACTTACAGTAGAGCAACGCGTTCAAATTGTTAAAATTTTTAATCAAAATTATTTGGCGAATGGGCTGAAGTACAAATTGATATTGATTTTGAATTTCCATTGCATCCAAATTGTATTTTCCGATGAAGCCCATTTCTGGTTGAATGGGTACGTAAATAAGCATAATTGTCGCATTTGGAGTGAGGAGAATCCACAAGCTTTTGTCGAAACGTCATTACATCCACAGAAAATTACTGTTTAGTGCACTTTATGAGCTTGCGAAGTCATTAGACCATAAGTCTTCAAAAACGATGCTGGTCAAAATGCGAAAAGTTGTTGAAAATAGGTGTTGCAGATTGCACCATCTACGCGCCAGCCGCAACCGCCACATGGCACTAAAGGTAAAACGTTGCTATTTTTGGCATAAATTCAATTTTTTTTTTGCTTAAAATTTAAAATCTGCTTTCGTTTTTTGAATTCGTATACTCCAACGGTTATATAAACGTTTTTTTTATAATTTTTATGTTGCACCCTGTTGTTTTATGAAAGGAAAAAGTCAGCTGTTTCATGGTTACATTATGAAGAGAAAATGCGCGCGAAATTTTTACTAACTTTGATCGTGAGTAAAACATAAATTTTAAACACTGTGAAAAAGTTTAAATATGGAAGAAGTTAGAAAAGGTATGTAAAACAATTTGTGATATAGTTTAAAAAATAGTTGTGTATTATTGTCTAGTAATTCAGTGTGTTGTTGGTGTGTTATTATAGGTCAAAACTAACAAACATACGTGTGTTGTGTGGAATATAACTTCTGTGTATAGAAAGGTATTTGCAATATTTTTGAAAAAAGTTATTAATCAAACTGTATATAATGAAACATCATTGACACTTTTTGCTCCTTTTTGTTCCTTTTAGGAAAAAACTTCATTTTGTAGTTTCATACAAGTTTTGCCATTCAACACTGCTTGAAGTTTGGAGCAGCAAAAATCGACAAGCAGATAGTGTAAAAGAATTTATTTTGGAAAATATTACACAACAAAATTTATCAGATGAGCAACATCAGTTAATTAAACAAAAAGTCAAGCAATTTATTGCTTTTATAAATTTAAATTTGCCAAAATGCAATCGAATACTTGAACGATTTAAAAAAAAACATTCGCGTTGGCTTGCATCCAATATAACTATTGAAATAAGTGATTGCGGCTTGCCCGGCAATAAACGAGGTCGGAGGCATTTAGACTATACTGATGCAGGGCCTCGTTTGAAGAGAAAGTTAGCATCTGAGCTTGCCGCAGAACAAAAACATTCAACACCTCTTTTATTGCACGCTGCTTCCGTTTCAGCTAAAAAATCAAACGAAAAACAAACTGCATTTGTTTTGAAAAAAGCTGTTAGCAACGAGAACTTAACAGAAATTATAAAGAAACTGGAAAGGAGTGATCCGTTGCCAATAAGTGCTGATGAGGCATTAGCTTTTTTAATTGAAAATGTCTTTACAAAGCAGCAATACATTAACATTAAAGCATTAAATAAGCAGCACGGATGTGACATTTATCCCCCTTACTCCGAGATTGTAAAACCATGCATGGCAGAAATCATTTTTAATCATTAATTTCATAACATTTTCTTTCCAATAAAGTCCGTTTCATTTATATTAAAAATATAATTTCTTGTTTTATTATGATATAAACTTGTCTCACTCTAAAAAAAACACCCTATATTTAGCCATAAAAATGCTTCACAAACATGTTCAAATAATAAATATTTATTCATTTTTTGTTGTGATTTAATTTTTATTTAAAATTTTCTTTTATTATACAATTTATATGCTTTTTGCTTGTTTACCTTTTGAATCATGTTTTTTTGTTTCACTAAATTTTACTGCAAACATTTCTGCAGTAAAAATTAGCAAATAATCAGACAAGAACGGTCACTTTTCGCTCTCAATTTGTGTTCTCATTTGCTGTATTTTGTGTACGTGAACGCAATTTTGTAAAATGCAGCATAGTTCAGTAAGAAATAGTAAAAACTTTTGTGTTTTCGAACGCAGCTGTTGTATGTGTAAAGCAGCAAAAGGTTTGCTTTAAAGAAATAAAAGTAAAGCATTACGACCCCTTTGCGCGAAATTATCGTATGTTACAAAAACCAAATTTTACAGGACAGCCATTTTTCTACTTTTCGCTGTATTCGCTTGCAATATCAAAATGAAAATATACAATCAATTTTTGGAGCAACGAAGTGGAATTCGCCTACAACATTTTGTCAGGTGACGTCTCTTTGAATATAGAACAAGATTGCATCATAAACTTAATTTCCAAAAAATTGGCATATACGATAATTTCGCGCAAAGGGGTCGATTAGCTGAACAACGACAATTTGATGTTATTGTTACTTGAGGAAGGGTTTAAGCACTAGAAGTATTTTGTTGCCTAATCCAAATGCCAAAAAAATTCAATGGGCCATTACTAGGATGTTCATTTAATCGGGCTTTTGCTTTAATCGGTTAATCGCTCGATTAATTAACCGAGGTTTTGGTTTAATCGGTTAATTTTGTTATTGATCGGTTAACCGATTAATAAAGTTTTCTTATAAATTAAGTAATTTTAATAAAAAAAATGCAAAAATTATTTATTATTGGAGTCTTTTAGTAAAAAAAAACAATAACATAACGAACAAAACAATTCTTGAACTAAAACGAGCAAACAAAAAAGTAATTCATACATATGAAAAACACATTTTATAATTTATACATAATATTTGTATGTATTTATTAAAAAAAAACTGTGAGATTTTTTTATTAATTATTTCAATAGTTTAAGATTTTATAAAATAATCTTTTGGAAAAATGTTTTGGTTTAAATGTTTAGAATTTAAGCGATTCTTTTCTTTAGTTTTGATAAAACTTGATTTGGAAACAATTCTTTCACTTACCGAAGATGTTTGAGAAATCGGAAGCAACCCATAATACAGATTCAAGATTACGCATTGCACATGTTTACAAAATTCAACTGATTAATATGACGTCACTTTAGCATTTTATATACATGTGTGTTTGCTTGTGTTTCTATATTTTAGCTGTACTTATACGCTGATGTGACGTAGATGCGCAGAAACATTTAATTTTTAAAATCTGAATGCGATATCTTAGTTTCTTTGTCCTTTTCCAGGATTTCTCTCAACATATAAAATCTTCCATTAAGCCATTATTTCGGCTAATTTTGTTAAAGATTGTTTGTGTTACAATCGAGAGTTTCTTCTATTGTCAGGTCATCATCTGACTCATCCTCGCAAAGCTTAGCACTGAACATTCTGCAAAAAGTGAAATACGATCCCCTAGTTTCTGTTTTTGTACTGTATTTTAAGAATGTATTTTTCGAAGGAAATATGTATATTGTAGGAAAAAATATTTTCCAAACATATACCTTTTTTATATGACACGAAACAAATAATTAAAAAACGCAAAAATATGCTATAATACTGCAAAAAAACTAAAAATATTTGTTACATCGGTTAATCGGTTAATCGACTGAAATTAACCGGTTTTATCGTTAATCGAAAATTGCCAATTTTAAATTAACCGATCAGTCAATCGGGTAGTAATTAATCGGTTAACCGATTAATTAAATACCCTAGCCATTACTGCTTTAAACACAATTAATTGCTTAATATTAAGATGCAATTAATTAAATATCTTATTTTCCCAAAAACTGATTTAATTCAAAACCCTGTTAAAGGCTTACGAGGTAGATAAAGGTGGCATCTGTTCCCCACATAGATGAAATAGGATCAGTCGTGTAATCAATTTAGTTTTTTTTTAAATGAACAGTACAAAAGATGATAACTGGTACTAAAAAAACTATAAGATTTAGGCCCGTTTTCACAACTTACCGATAGCTAAAGGTAGGATTTTATCGGCCATATAAAAAGTGTTCCATTATTACAACTTTACTTTACCTACAAAGTAGGATGAACCTTAACCCTTATATCATTAAACTCACCTCAAAATGGTATTGATTCGCTCACTACACATTGTTGTGCAGTAAAAGAGTTGTACTTGGTGTAGTTTATGCTTTGGCAGCACTTTTTTATGCTTTGCAATCTTTTTGATTGTGAATTTTACGTGGACAAAGTAACGATTATAAAATTCTTTCAGCAAGTGCAATTTGTGTTTTAGTAAGAAGTATAACTTTGTGATTTTCGAAAGTAAGTGCTAACAAAAATTAATTTTATATAGAACAACATTTATTTTCAAAGAAACTTACTTGGTCGTAAGCGAAAATAGGGTTTTTTTCATTTAGTTTGACCTATTTTAGAATGTTGTGAAACTGCAACACTATGCAGTTAGTTGTAAGTGTAGAATGTTGTAAAACTGCAACAATATGCATTAAGTATGACGAAATTTCTTCACATTTTATAAATTTTTTTGGATGCTTTTTAAATTCCAAAGAAATTGAATATGTATTCAAATAATATATGTGATGGAGAAATATCTGAAGATGAGTCAGAGTTATAAGATGAGGTTTTTTCTATTAACCCAGAGACACTAGACACTAATGTTCAAGATGTAGAGGCCAATATTGAGGCTGATATAAACGATTTTTATGATGATCCACTGGCTTTTGACGAACCTCAGGCGGTTAACCCACCAGCCGCAACAAATCAAGACACATTTCCAAGTACAAGTCGACGAGCAATGAAGGGACTTGTTTGGAAGACAAAAGACTTTTTTTGAACGCTGATAAAACTAAGTTTCTTGGCGATAGTACTTATCCTATAGAGTTTAGTCAAAAAAACAGTCCTTACACACTTTTTTCATATTTTTTCACACCAGAAATTATTCAAAAAGTTGTAGAAGAATCTAATCTCTATTCTTTGCAAATAAACGTAATAAAACCTTTGAATTTGACCAAATCTGAGCTCAGAAAGTTCTTATCTATAATGATATATATGTTCGTTATAAAATATCCAAATGCATAATGTTGCAGATTTGCAACATACGATTTTTTAATAAATTTTACTATAAATATTAAAAAAAAATTTTTTTTTTAAATTTTTTTATGCATTAGGAAGCAAAATTCTATACTATATATTTTTTTCAGTACATTTGAAAAATTCATACATTTAAGGGTTAAGTTACTTTATCGCTTACTTTAGGTTAAAGTAATGTTTTAATAATAAAACACTTTTTAAAGTCTACTTTTAGCTATCGGTAAGTTGTGAGAACGGGCCTTAAAATTTAGGGCGAGTGCCAACTCAAATCTTAGCAATAGAAGAGACGGAATAATACAAGTACCCAATTAACAAGCTCGTGGTATCGTCGTATTCGTTGTTTAATCGTGTTATTGTACAATATTTGCTGTTGGCAATTTTAAAATATTTTATTTTTATGCCAGGCCTGGAAATGTTTGTTGTGTTTGTTGAATTTGTAAAAAGCTTCTTAGAATGTAATAACACCACCACAAATTTTATTCTTCTGAAGGATTAATTTTTGTATATTTAATTAATTTCAATTTATTTTTTAACTATTCCAATTAAAATTGCTTATCAATTATTAAGCTTCGTACAGACGGTGGTCAGATCTTACAATGTTGCAATCAAAATTGACTAAAAATGTCTTGCAACTGTGTGAACATTGTACGCTATTTTCATTTGGCAGATGTGTTAAATTAATGCATCTGACAATGGCACCATTGTAAGATCTGACCATCGTCTGTACGAAGCTTTAAACAAATATTACCATTTCATCTCAAATACAATTCCCATATCTGCTTTGATTTCATGGTATCAAGCAATGTGAATGGCAAATTTTATTAAAGAAGAAGAAAAAATAAATAAAAAGCAAAAGTGGAGTAAAAAATTATCACTAGAATTAAATAATTTGTTTATTTTAGTTTTATTTTTCAAATTTTTTATTATTTCGTAAAAAGAAATGTGTTAATCTTTGTAAATAGTTTACTCGAAGCGAATTGACAATGTACATTGAATAGATATTTTCCATTTTTGACATTTACATAGCTATACGACAAAGTAACGATACAACAACAAATTTGTCTATTTACAAGGGCATAAGCCAAAATCGTATTTTTTTAAAGGATAAGCCATATGACAGAGCTTGTGAATTGGACAAATGGTTTTAATGCTGGTGAACATTTTAAAAACCCAAAAGCGGTACTTAAGTTTCAACTAGTTCCTGTGTAAGTTAATTTGCGCTTGTTATCTAATCAGTTTTCTTTTTGCAAAGAACAGACTTTGTCCGCAAATAACCTACTGGGTAGCATTTCAATGACAGCTACTAACTAAAGTTTTATTTTCTTTATTTATCTGTCCAAAAAATAGACAGATGGGAAAATAAGTCAGACAGAATACATGGCATATGAATGATATTCTCACAATTCCATTTTATAAGACACTTATACAATAGCATACTCTTTTCTTAACATTCACATACATTTACACAGAGATACTTCCTTCGAATGACAAGAGAAGAATTTAATAAAAATTTTGCTAAACAAAAAACTAAATTTCCTCCTCCAACAATATTAAAACGAGCAACAAACATATTTAAGAACACATGAACTTTGATCAAGAAGTAAAAAGCAAATAGATGACAGAAGAATGAATGTAAAAAAGAAAAAAAAAAAAAAAATTTATAAAAAGTAAAAAAAAAATCCATAAATTATCTAAATTCTTCTTTGTATTAGCACATGTAGTATTTAAATGAACTTAATGTTCTTTAACTTTTCTAATTCCGAAGAGTTTGAATGAATTTAGATTATTTAATACACTTTAATTTGCATTTTTATTCAAATATTATCTCTTTTTTTAATACATTTTACTTTAGAAACAGATTTAACATTTAAATCTTAAATAAATAGATATTTAATCTAAATGAATAACATTTAAGCTACGCATATACACACACACAAAAACATACATACGAATGTTTATTTATGTAAAACCGAGCATGTGTTTGTGTAATTTTATATGCTAAAGGCAAAGTCCTTTAAAACAAAAATGTTTTTAAATTCTAAGTCATTAATTATATTAAATTGCTTGCCTAATTATGAAATTCATAACAGTTACAGACACACTTACTAACATCCAATACATTAACAAATTATACACATACACTCCCAAATGTTAATATCCTATCAAGCTTATTATTTGGAATAATAATTTATATATATGCTAATATTATTAGTTTAAAAGTTGCACTATAGTTCAAACAAAAATTAAAAAATATTATTTTTGCTAAAAACTTCTTATTCTTCTTTATTAATACTTGAGCTTAAGGTCACTTTTATTTCAAATAGTTCGTTTATTTTTTATATACCGATATTTTAATTTCCTTTGGAAATCTTCTTCAGGATATTATATTTATAAAAATTAACATAAACTTGTGTTTGACAATTAACTAAAATTAAAATTAAATTAAAAATTTTTTTCAACATTCAACAATAACATTTCATAAATTCAAAATATTAAAAAATTAAAAAGAGGAAACAAAAAACAATTTTAAAATATTTCCCTTTTTCGTCAAAAAATGTATTTCTACAAATCTAACATAAGCCATCTGAACTTTATTTTAGAAAACAACCAAAGATCTAAACCTATTTCCATTTTTGTCAACCTATTTATTCTTATTCAATAAATATCTATAAATTTGAGCTAAACCTTCAGTATCTTTTTTAAAATTAATCCTTTCTTCAAATGGAATATTATTTATTTGTAACATTTCTAACATATATCTTCTTTTCTTAAAACATTCCACGTTTAAAACGGAAGTGTTCTCAAAATCTGGATAATGATTTAAATCCCTGCAATGAGCCGATAAAGCTGTACCATGTGCTGACCAAAAATATAGAAATTATAATTCAAAGAAAATCTAAATATCGATATATAAAAAATAAACGAACTATTTGAAATAAAAGTGACCTTAAGCTCAAGTATTAATAAAGAAGAATAATATTTAAAAAAAGTTCGAAGAAATTATAATAAAATTATTAAAAACTTCTTAGTATTTTTAAAGTTTTTTTTTTATTATTAGTAGAAACGAGAAAGCAAATCGTATCAAGGAAGAAACACTTTTCCAGATTGTTGGTATCCTCTGAACGGGATGGATATAACCGCGTTTTAGATTGAAACCTTAGTGTGGTATGTCCTGTCCACAAAAATGAGATGAAGCCATCTGCGTAAATTTTAGAGGGAAAAGTGTCCTAACCATCGCGTATAAGATACGGCCACGAAGACTGATAAAAGATTGAAAGCTAAAGTTGACGATTAATTGGCCCTTATCAGTGTGGCTTTAGACCTGGCAAATCCACCTTCGACGAAATATTCACATTACGTCAAATTTTGGAAAAAACCTATGACAAACAGATTGACAGTTACCACCTATTTGACAATTACAGGTCCGCCTCTGACAGTGCGATACGTGTAAAGGTGTTTGAAGTCATGTCTGAATTAGGAATACCTGCAAAGCAGATCAGACTGTGCAATATGTCTCAAACTGATGCGAAATCATCAGTGAAAATTGGAAGCAATCTATCTATGTCATTCAACACCCAACGCGACTTCAATCAAGTGGACAGCCTGTCATGCGATCTTTTCAATATTTGGTTGGAGAAGGTCGTACTTGAAGCGGCAGTGAATAGAAACAGCAAAATATTCACAAAAATCAGCATGCTGCTTGCAAATATAGAGAACGAATCAGCAAAAATGGGCTTGGCAATAAATGAAGACACAACTAAGTTGATGGTTTCAAGGAATTGAGAATCTACAATATTGGGAAAATCTGTGAACGCTGGTAACTTCAACTTCGAGATAGTAGATGATTTGTATCCCTCGGTACAGCCGCTAATAAAACGAATGAAATCAGTTTAGAAACTAAGCGAAGAATCATCATAGGAGCCTCTCTCGGCAGACGAAGTTCACACTATACAAAACACTTATATGCTGCTATACGGCGCAGAGGCATGGGTATTTGCATAATCGGATGAAGTGGTTTTAAGAGTGTTCTAGATAAAAATACGTTGCAAGATAATCTGCGGATAATCGTACGAATCAAGAGCTGTAGGAGTTATTTGCCGACATCAATGGGGAAAAACGCCTACAGATCCAAAGAATGCGCCGGCTTGGTCATATTGTGCGAATGAATGACGAAGCTTAAGGAAAATAGGCGTTCGAATATGATCCCGAGAGAAGATGCAAAGGTAGACAACCGAAACTCCGTTGGCAAGATCAGGTTCGGGAAAATATTTCCAAACTTAACGTTACACAGAAAGAAAAACACTCTGGATAAACCAAGTTTTTTATGATTACTTTAAGTACGAGTCGTAATCAAAAATTCAAGTACGAATAACACTAAAACATACTCAAAACATTCCTAAATGGGATTACTTTCGGAAATCAGTCCCGGAATTTGTTGAAATAAGTATAAAATTCTTAAATCAAGTAAAAAAAGAATAAACTCTGGCTATTTTGATTTTCTATACACAGACTCATGTGTACCACGAAAGGTTAAAAAGTAAATTTGAACTCTTGCTTCTCATTTAGTTTATATTGTTGGTTAAATATGTACATTAGATTTCTAAAGTTAAAACCATATGTTGGTGTTTTATCATTCTGTAAGATGTAAAACGGGTAAGTAAATCAATCATAATAATTTTTTTTTATCTAATTTCTTTTTTGGTCTTTTCAAGTACGAATTCGTGATAAAATGCACTTTATAATACTTGAATCAAGCGCATTTTGAGATTGATTAAATCGTAGTTTTACTTAAATCAATCTGATTTTTGGATTATTTCAAGTACGAAATCGGGATTGAATATGGATAATTTAAGTATTTTGCGATTGAAAATCTGTACTTGAATCAATCTTTCTGTAATTGATTCAAGAAAATCCGTACTCACCGCACTATTAATATCGCTTCGGATTGATTTGAGTACAGATGGATTGATTTTTCTTTTGAGTGTAGAAATCGAAGCAGAAACGCAGTAGACGGAGGCGCCCTGAAATCCATTCTTAGTTCGGCCCATGAACCAAATGTGTTGCTATAAATGGCCAGCTACGTTAGTAAGTAAGTAAATCGTTTTAAGGTCGAACATGTGCTTTCTTTCAAAAGTATATAGTTACTCTAATAAAATAATTCTTAACGAATTATTTTGCCTATCTTGGTAGTACTCGTACTAAAAATCGGCGTAAAATCGGTTTTGTTATACCGCTCGGCGACCTGAAAAGTATGGGACGTTGTATGCAAAAAACTTTAGGCGTTCATTAATAAATGCCTTCCACGATATTACACAAGATAACCGACTCAACTTAACTTCGAATCTTCAACTCTGACTCCGACTCTACAGCCCTGCTTTTTACATTCTTTGGCTGACTTCCAAAACTTCATTTGCAATGCAACCGAACAAAGTCATGCATTCCTTAACGCAACCATTTAAACATTGAAAATGTCATACGTTCCTAAGGCCGGGTTACCGAGTTGTGGGTTAAGTTTAAACTTAGCTTAACGTAGTCTAAAACTCGGATTTTTCAGGTGAAATGTGATTTTTTTCATTATCCAAGATTTTAAGCAAAACAAAGCTATTCCGTCAACATTTTGTATATAAACTTGAAAATGGCGCCACAAATCTGCTTTCAGTTTAACTAAACCTCATTTAACTGAGATCTCAAAAAGCCAGCCTTAAGGTGCATGTAGACGACATGTTTTGTACATCTGACTTGTCAACTTTTCAAATCACATGTAACTGTGCATGTCTGTCAAAATTGCTGTTTTACAGAAGGTTTATAATATTCGGTCACAAACGTACATGTAATTTGCCTCTGACATTGTCTCTGTTTTTTTTTCGCATAGTTATTGCAAAAACCAAAATAAAAATGCCGGCACGAAAATTTTTACTTACGCCGTAAAATATTTTAGCCATCTTAACATATTTTTCTTTAATTTCAAAGATACCAATTTATGATATTAAATTAAAACGGTTTTTATATATATATTTACAAATAGAAACTGGGAATTATTTCCTTTCGTAGGTTACTTTCTATTTGTTAAAATAGTTGAGTTAAATACATTCAATTTATAAAGTATCACTATCCAGTGTGACACAAAGAATGCTGACGAAGGCCGTAGCGGGCCAGAAAATGCATTACATTCTGCTGGTGTCTAATAATTGTAAATTTTTCTGTGCATACAATATACTTCATTGCTATCCAAAGGATAGCTAAGGTAAAATGTAACAAGAAAATACAATATAATAGTCTGGTAGTGTATAAAGTCATTCCTGAAAAATTGAAGGAATAAGACTATTACAAAAAAGCTTTATAAAATACATAACTGAAATTTAACTCATAGAATAAATTCGTAAAATAAAAAAATGTTGAATATATATATTTACATAAATTCTATTCAATAGTGGAATGATCATACATATCTCGGTATTGTAAAATATTTACTTCAGCCGGCTGATGTTTCCGACGCCGCTGCCGGTTTCTTCTCGGCATAGATTTCTGATGTCAGATTGTTTGTCAGAAGAAAATAGAGCACGCTCTAATTGAAATTTTGTCAGATGACTTTGCATCTGACTTTTACAGAAGCAAAGTTAAAAAGGTAACACACGACATGTATGTATTTTGCAGTGGAAAATTTGACATGTCAGATGACAAATACATGTCGTGTACGGTCGCCTTAAATGTATAATGAAAGTTATCGATGCGCAAGCAAAGGCAAACTGTGCATCAATAATTTGTTAATGCTGTTGTTGACATTTTTTTTTTTACAAAGTAAACCAAACAGCTCGTTACTTTGTATTAAAACAGCGTGAAAACCGCATCGCTGTAATGTTTTGGAACTCATCCTTTCTTTAGAAAACAAAAAATTATTAAGTTCAAGAACACGAAAAATGTTCAGGAAATAAGAAAACCCTAATCCCTTGTTTCACAATAAATCAAATTTCATTTTGCTTGGGGAAGATGGAAACAAACAATTCACCTGAGCCAGTCTAATCTTTGAACATTGAGTAGATTCCGAACCAAATTCAAAGGAACATACATTTTTTTAGAGTTTATCTTGTATTTTAAGTATGTTGTAGTAAATTTAAATAAATGTTTGTCTAAAACCACAATTAAATGTTGAATATTAGATAAATATTTAAATGCGTTCAGTAAAAGAGCAAGCGGAAGGTATGCGATTATTTTAAGCCATATGTGACACATTAAAACTCTTGGGTGTTTGTGCGAGTTAAAGAGTGAGTGGATGGGTGAGTAAGTGTGTACTTGCTAGATAAGTCATATTTAGGGACTTCCTTTAAAAGGTGTATTAACACACACACACATTAACATATCTTTTGTTTTATGGTTTTTAAAATTAAGTCAATAAAACTTTCTTCCATGTATTAACACCCACACAAAGTCACCCACGTGGTTGATTGTTGTCGCTGCTTTTGAGGTTTTTGCTTTAAATAACAACGATAAAGTTGACATTTTGTTGCTATTTTTAAATGTCTCTGTCATTTTATTCTGCACCCTGTTTTCAGGTTTGCTTCTACTTTTCATTTTAATGGTAACGAAAGCGTCATAACAAGTAACTTCATTAGAATTTCTAGTATTCTCGGTTCTATATTTTCCTAACGGTTCTGCTTGTGCTTTTGTCAATAAGTTTAAATTGCTTAGAAAAATAATTTTATGTAAGTTTTTTCTATTGTTATTCTTTTAATATTTTTTTAAACGTTTTACAAATTAATTTTTCATGTACGACGACGTTGTTGACGGGTTGCCTAAACTTTAAAGCTTGTTTAATAAAACGTTTTAATATTTAAGCTTTTTAAAAGGTTTCGTTGGATATTTTGAAGAAGGGAGCGAAGGAATGGATACACAGTTAGGAAAAAAGGTTGAAATAGAAAAATCATTATTTAAATTTACTGCCTGGCACAAAATGTCGAAAGAAAATTTCTCGCGTAAATTTATATTGAAAACAATTAAAAAACTAAAACTTGTTTTTGTTTTCATTGTAAATAGTTATACGAAAGAAATTTTCTTATCGACATTGTGGGCCAGGCAGTTAAGTAACAGTTGTTTGCTATTGAATTAAATGTTTTGCTTAGTAACGGTCATAAAACAGACCTGGAAAGTCTTAATTACATTTTAATTGCCAATGTAACTGCTACTGAATCCCAGTTAACATTCGCAAGTAATTTTATTTAATTTGCTTTAAAAAAGTAATTGTAAATCAAAATGTATATTAACTAGTAATTGCAGTTTAAATTGCTTTTGAAAAATAATTCTAATTGGACAATTACAATTAGATATAATTGCAATCCTAAATCTGAATTACAAGAAAGTGCATTACAACAAAGTGTTATTGAAATATTTAATAATAAATAATTATTAATGATACTTTGAATTCAAAGCAATTGTAATTACAAATTAGATTAAATTTACTTATTACAAGAAATTGTACTTGAAAAGGTTAATAGTAAGTAATTTTAATTGAAAATTCTCCATGAAAACCATTTCAATGATAAAATAAATGTTAACGCTGGAGTCTTAGATGGATGTGTATTGTCACCATTTATTTGCAACTGTGTTCTAGATCTGCAGGAAAGATTAGAGGACCCTGATTATGCAGATGATATCTGCCTTCTTACCCATAAATTTGAGGACATCCAACCAAAACTGACACCAGCACAAGGCGGCGAGAAGTGTTGATTGGTTCTTCTACTTGAAAAGTCCCAGGTTCAAATAAAACAGGTTACTTTTTTCAAACGATCGCCCATGTACTGAAAAACACGCAATTGTAAAATCACTTGTGAGTTCAAAGTCTCCAATTACCATTTTTCTTGTGCGTGTGAGTCCTGCGCGTTTTTTTATTTGATTTACATTTTACGAACATGAAGAAGAAGAAAATTTAAAAGTAAACAAATGAAATTTTTTTAGTTGTAACGTTCTGCACGATACTCCATTTTTATAATAAATACAAGATCACTTAGAAGTGGATTTACAAGACTTTTTAGTCCTTCCCAAGATGTAAGAAATAATTGGGGGATTCACAAGGTGTCATAAAGTCATATGTCTTAAAATAATAACATGAAAAAATACGACTGTTGTGAACAACCCCTCATAATTTAGTGTGCTATTGTGAATTTAAATCAGCTGACTTAAAACAAATATTAAAAAAATAAATATTTACCTGATATAAAAGTATTTTTTAATTCTAACCTATTATTTTAATAAGTTAAATTAAATCTTACCTGACTAGTTTCCATTTTTCAGACGCAACATCAGAGTCCTAAGCCGATATAATTTGACGCCGCAAGTGTTGCAAAAATTGCTAGCCGCAGGTTAAATTTAGATATTATCCGGATAAAACTATACCATCAACGACGACGCCTACAAAAACTAATGCGGCTCGGCTCAGCCGCTCAGCGCAGGTCTCTTCTGATTAATTACGACAGCACAATAAAAATAGCAAGCAAAGTTCTATTAATTTAAGACACTTTTTCTTTACTAAGCTACAACAATATTTTTAAACCATTGTAAAATGTTAGAACATTATGACAATGTAACATGTTAACACACCTTGTGAATACCCCAAATTTATTTTTTATGTTTAAATTTGTTAACAATTTTTCTTAAAGAAAGCTGTGTATAAAGAAATAAATATATTGTCGTTTTGTTTTAGTGTTAAAAATATATCAAAACTGCGATTCCTTTATTCAACCGTAATAATTTGACAACACTGAGATGCTGATTTGAAACAGAAAAACGTATCAAAATATGTTTTCCCTCTATGATCAATACTAATTAGCAGGGAAACCAGAAATATGCTCTAAAAAGCGCTTTATGCGAATTTATTATGCTGCAAAAACTGTAAAAAATCAATAATTGCTAATTTGAAGACAAAATATTTAACAATTTAATAACAAAATTTAAAAAAAAAAACTAAAAATTTTATCGCTTAAGCCCATATTAGTTTAAAATTTATATAAGTGACGCTTGCGCCGAATATTTTATAGATATTAACATCCATTTGGGTTTTTATCTTAAAGGGATTTTAGATAGAAACATAGATAGCTATGTATGTAGAAGGCCATATGCACCGCGACCTCGAGGATATTTTGTGTAGCCTATGTATATTACCGTGTAACGTTCAGGCTGCGTATAAAGCCTTTTAGGTACGGTCGCTAAATTGTTTATTAATGTTAACATTTAAAAGAAAGTTAAAGCTTTTTAAGGATGGTAGCTTTGGGCAAATGTGAAGCGGTTCGAAATTAATTTTATTTGCAGTTAAATATTTTTGGGGCGAATTTAATTTTAATACCAACATAATAAGATGATTTACGATCACAATAAGTCTAATTTGGAAAGAAGTTTTTAGGGGTATACGCAGTGTTGCCAGTAGATTTTTCGGAGAAATACCTACACATGCTAAAAAAACATGCTAAAAAAAAGTCCCTACACGTTGAAAAAATTTCCCCTTCAAAAATCCCTACGCATTATTGTCATTAAAATAGAAAAAAATAGTTCGACAAAAATTTAGTACAAAACAAAAAAATAATACATATTTATGTGCTCTTAACAAATTCAATTAAATATTTCAACATTAATAATATTCCAGCGGTATAAGAAGGAACCATTGTCATTAGCAAACAGCAAAATGGTTGGCATATTCACACTATACACCAATGGCGCTAATGTTAGTGTAAACCACAGTGTACATACATATTTCTTTATCCAGACACTTACAGCTGTAACAATTGGTACCCACTATTCGTTAGCTTCTTCGCTTACCCTAAGTTATGCAGGAAACATATTTTTTTTTAAGTTTAATTCTTTATTTGTCACTAAGGCTTTTAAGTCCATTTCAGCAAACAATTGTTTAGAAACCAAAATACTTTGTTTTTTAAGATATCTTAGAAAAAACATATAAACATACATAATAGTAGTGTCGCCAACTTTTTAAACTACAAACATATATTTTTAAGCGGTTTTAGGGAAAATAAAATTTTTTAGCCGTTTTGGACAAAAAAGTGTAATATTTAATAAAAAGGTCGAAGAAATAGGATTATAATATATTACTAAAAATACGTTTTTTTCTGCATTTATTTCATAAATAATGCGATATGACGAAAAATACCTACATATTTGAGATTATAAAAAATCTGTCCGATTTTCCCTACGCTTCTATTTTAGTATCAAAAATACCTACATGTAGGGATTTTCCTCTACTTCTGGCAACACTGGGAATATGTGACATTATAGACCGATTCCCACCATTTACATAGACTTAGGCTATATTTGACCAAACTATCTATAAAATTGGAACTGGTTAACATGGACAGACAACCAGCCAGACGGACGGATGGACATCGTTCGAGTACTTTAAAAATTGATTATAAGTTGATCGGTATACTAAAAGATTGGTCTAGATATCTATGTATTATACACATCGCATAATATTTATTTTTAATGACAACCTGCTTTGTCTTACAATTTTAGAGTAAAAATTAAATGTAGATGGCGAAATTGAAGCAACACTTTGGGTCTACAGATAGATATTTAAAACAGAAATCCATCTGTTAACCAGAATTTCGAAAAAAATATTTTTATTTGCTGCGAAAGCTATTGTAGGCATTTAAAAAAAATTTAACATGTATCAAAATAAGCCTTAAAAAGGCAAAATATGCCCTATTTACTTAAAAAATGCTGCAAAAATGCTCGTTTAACTAAATTATGCACAAAAATGCTGAAAACAGTAAAATATGCAAAAATATGCACTAACAAATCGATGACAAAATTCATAAAAGGCTCTAAAACGGATAAATATATTGTTTGTGCCTTCATTGGTCGCACAAGGAAAAACATGCAATTGCATATTTATGGTTTCCCTGCTAATTAGTAATTAAACTGCTTGTATCGGAAACTTTTTTTGTTACAAGCAAGACACACGACGAGTAAACGTAATTCGAGAACGCTGAATCAGTGGTGCAAACCGTTTTTGTAAGTAAGCTCTTATTTTAAAAATAATTAAGATTGAATAATATTGTAGTTAAATGTTCAGTTTTCTACAATTTATTAATTTTAATATGATTGAAAAAATTATAAATTAAATAATAAATTAAATTTAAGTAACACACAGCCTGTGTTCTTTAATCTTCTACAAAAAACGACACTGTCAATGACGACAACGACAACCGGAATAAGGCTGATTATTGATAAAATTAAATTAATAAAAAAAAACTTTAAACAGCTGACAGTGTAAAGAAATTTTTGATGACAATATTCAGTTCATTTGGTTTGCTTTTAACTGGTTTTAACAATTGTGGTATTTTTATAAATGATTATTTTTGGAGGTTTTTAATTGTCAAGAATTATTTTAAAAATCAGCAATATTTTTAGTGAATGCCAATAATGTTGCAACTTTGAATCTGGCAAGCCTACTAAGAAATCACTTTGGTTTTTGCTTGCGAGTTAAAATAATCAAATTTTTTGGTATTGCGTTTTCCAAAACACCAATTTAGTGATCGTAATCGCATTTTTTTTTTGCTGGATGTGATTCTTAGCAAATGACTTAAATGCCTTAAATTTTAAAATTTTTCTAAGTGTATTCTACAGGTATAAGTAGTAACTACTAACTGTTACACTGTTACGGGGTATTGTCTTTAATAATTTTCTTTTTAGCTGTTGAATATTTCTGTGTACACAATAATATTTTCAACGCAAATATGTAAATTATTTATTGCATAAAATTTAGGTTAAAAAAATTACTTTCATTTGAATAAATTTCGTCGTTAATAAAAACAAATTTGATTTCATAAAATTTTGTTGACAAAATGGGTTTCATGTTTTAACGTAAACAAGTTTTTGGAAAAATAACAAATTTTTAGAAATATGTACAAGATTTATGGGTTCTGCAGTTTTACATTTTTTAAACCTTCCACCACAATTTGTTGTGAAGAGGGTATACTAAGTTTGTCATTTTGTGTAAAACTTTATTATTATTCATCTCAGACCCCATAAAGTATATATATTCTAGCTCCTTGAGTAATTCTAAGTCGATTTAGCCATGTGCATCTGTCTGCCCGTCTGTTGAAAACACGCTTACTTTCGAAAAACTCAAAAGAAATGAGCAGACTTGGTGGCAAGTTGCTTGTAGTTCAGTAGGATCACAGCTATGAATCAAAATTTGGAAACACCACCCTAAAAATTGATTATTTTGTTACAAAAACTTACATTGATGGTGGAACAATGCACGGAATGATAAAAGATTTTGCAAAAGTGTGCCCCGGTAGCCTAGCTGGTAGTGAGCTAGTCTATCAGCGCCGGGGTTGCGGGTTCGATTCCCGCCACAGACACTGGTTTCTTTCCTGCAGACAAGCGAAGAGCTTCGCGGGATTAGCTTAGGAAATAAAATAAAAAAAAAAAAAAAAAAAAAAAGTTATCTTAACGGCAATATATTTTTCTTTGTTTATTTTAAAATTCTTAGTTATTTTTCAAAAAAAAAGAAAAAAAAAAAAAACAAAAATGTTGGCAAATAAAAGCCACATTAACATTTTCAAAATTCACGTAATTTACATACATTTTGCAAAAATAACATAAAAAAATTTTTTTTTGGGAATTTATTTTGCTATGTATAAAAATCATTAAAAATATTACATTTTAGATGCAGCTTATGGAAATCACTAATAGTGTTTTTTTTTACACAAAATATGTGGTAGACTTTCCAATCATGCCGCTGTTAGCAAATTTTTGCGAATTTTACCGAATTTTTGCCATTCCTTATAGTTTTAGTGACTTCAAATCAATTTTATGGTTTGCTTGAAGTATTAAAAAAATTCGCGAATTTTCGCTATTTTTGAATTTTTTTTTTATTGTTATTTTCTGACATATTGTTTTTTTTTAACCAATTAAGCGATTTCAAATAAATTTTAGTGCTTTACTCCAAGTTTGCAAATTTTCGCGAATTATAGCCACGTTCGTGGTAGAAGCTATTTATTCCTGTAAGTTTTCTGATTCCTTACAGCCTTAAAGGTTTTTTTAATAAATAGTAGACTTTGCCATCATGGCCCTGTTAGCAAATTTTTGCGAATTTCCGCTAATTTAGTAATTTTTACCGAATTTTTGCCATTCCTTATGGTTTTAGTGACTTCAAATCAATTTTATGGTTTGTTCGAAATATTAAAAAATTTCGCGAATTTTCGCTATTTCGCAAAAAATTTTTATATATGTTCCGACAACTTGTTTTTTTTTAGCGATTTCAAATAAATTTTACGGTTTTTTCCAAGAGTGCAATTTTTCGCGAATTTTAGCCATGCGATAAGCGATTTTTTCCTGTGGTTCTTTAGAATTTTAACGATTTTTAATATATAGCCGCTGCTTGCAAATTTTTGCGAATTTCCGCTAACTTAACAATTTTTACCGAATTTTTGCCATTCCTTATAATTTTAGTGACTTCAACTCAATTTTATGGTTTGCTTGAAGTATTAAAAAATTTCGCCAATTTTCGCTATTTTTGAATTTTTTTTTTTATTGTTATTTTCTGACATATTGTTTTTTTTTAACCAATTAAGCGATTTCAAATAAATTTTAGTGCTTTTCTCCAAGTTTGCAAATTTTCGCGAATTATAGCCACGTTCGTGGTAGAAGCTATTTATTCCTGTAAGTTTTCTGATTCCTTACAGCCTTAAAGGTTTTTTTAATAAATAGTAGACTTTGCCATCATGGCCCTGTTAGCAAATTTTTGCGAATTTCCGCTAATTTAGTAATTTTTACCGAATTTTTGCCATTCCTTATGGTTTTAGTGACTTCAAATCAATTTTATGGTTTGTTCGAAATATTAAAAAATTTCGCGAATTTTCGCTATTTCGCAAAAAATTTTTATATATGTTCCGACAACTTGTTTTTTTTTAGCGATTTCAAATAAATTTTACGGTTTTTTCCAAGAGTGCAATTTTTCGCGAATTATAGCCACGTTCGCGGTAGAAGCTATTTATTCCTGTAAGTTTTCTGATTCCTTACAGCCTTAAAGGTTTTTTAATAAATAGTAGACTTTGCCATCATGGCCCTGTTAACAAATTTTTGCGAATTTCCCCTAATTTACCAATTTTTACCGAATTTTTGCCATTCCCTATAGTTTTAGTGACTTCAAATCAATTTAATGGTTTGTTCGAAGTATTAAAAAATTTCGCGAATTTTCGCTATTTTTGAATATTTTTTTTTGTTATTTTCTGACATTTGGTTTTTTTTTTAACCGATTAAGCAATTTCAAATAAATTGTAGTGCTTTTCTCCAAGTTTGCAATTTTTCGCGAATTATAGCCACGTTCGCGGTAGAAGCTACTTATTCCTGTAAGTTTTCTGATTCCTTACAGCCTTAAAGGTTTTTTTAATAAATAGTAGACTTTGCCATCATGGCCCTGTTAGCAAATTTTTGCGAATTTCCGCTAATTTAGTAATTTTTACCGAATTTTTGCCATTCCTTATGGTTTTAGTGACTTCAAATCAATTTTATGGTTTGTTCGAAATATTAAAAAATTTCGCGAATTTTCGCTATTTTTGCAAAAAATTTTTATATATGTTCCGACAACTTGTTTTTTTTAGCGATTTCAAATAAATTTTACGGTTTTTTCCAAGAGTGCAATTTTTCGCGAATTTTAGCCATGCGATAAGCGATTTTTTCCTGTGGTTCTTTAGAATTTTAACGATTTTTAATATATAGCCGCTGTTTGCAAATTTTTGCGAATTTCCGCTAACTTAACAATTTTTACCGAATTTTTGCCATTCCTTATAATTTTAGTGACTTCAACTCAATTTTATGGTTTGCTTGAAGTATTAAAAAATTTCGCGAATTTTCGCTATTTTTGAATATTTTTTTTTGTTATTTTCTGACATTTTGTTTTTTTTTTAACCGATTAAGCGATTTCAAATAAATTTTAGTGCTTTTCTCCAAGTTTGCAATTTTTCGCGAATTATAGCCACGTTCGCGGTAGAAGCTATTTATTCCTGTAAGTTTTCTGATTCCTTACAGCCTTAAAGGTTTTTTAATAAATAGTAGACTTTGCCATCATGGCCCTGTTAACAAATTTTTGCGAATTTCCCCTAATTTACCAATTTTTACCGAATTTTTGCCATTCCCTATAGTTTTAGTGACTTCAAATCAATTTAATGGTTTGTTCGAAATATTAAAAAATTTCGCGAATTTTCGCTATTTTTGCAAAAAATTTTTATATATGTTCCGACAACTTGTTTTTTTTAGCGATTTCAAATAAATTTTACGGTTTTTTCCAAGAGTGCAATTTTTCGCGAATTTTAGCCATGCGATAAGCGATTTTTTCCTGTGGTTCTTTAGAATTTTAACGATTTTAAATATATATCCGCTGTTTGCAAATTTTTGCGAATTTCCGCTAACTTAACAATTTTTACCGAATTTTTGCCATTCCTTATAATTTTAGTGACTTTAACTCAATTTTATGGGTTGCTTGAAGTATTAAAAAATTTCGCGAATTTTCGCTATTTTTGAATATTTTTTTTTGTTATTTTCTGACATTTTGTTTTTTTTTTTAACCGATTAAGCGATTTCAAATAAATTTTAGTGCTTTTCTCCAAGTTTGCAATTTTTCGCGAATTATAGCCACGTTCGCGGTAGAAGCTATTTATTCCTGTAAGTTTTCTGATTCCTTACAGCCTTAAAGGTTTTTTAATAAATAGTAGACTTTGCCATCATGGCCCTGTTAACAAATTTTTGCGAATTTCCCCTAATTTACCAATTTTTACCGAATTTTTGCCATTCCCTATAGTTTTAGTGACTTCAAATCAATTTAATGGTTTGTTCGAAGTATTAAAAAATTTCGCGAATTTTCGCTATTTTTGCAAAAAATTTTTATATATGTTCCGACAACTTGTTTTTTTTAGCGATTTCAAATAAATTTTACGGTTTTTTCCAAGAGTGCAATTTTTCGCGAATTTTAGCCATGCGATAAGCGATTTTTTCCTGTGGTTCTTTAGAATTTTAACGATTTTAAATATATATCCGCTGTTTGCAAATTTTTGCGAATTTCCGCTAACTTAACAATTTTTACCGAATTTTTGCCATTCCTTATAATTTTAGTGACTTTAACTCAATTTTATGGGTTGCTTGAAGTATTAAAAAATTTCGCGAATTTTCGCTATTTTTGAATATTTTTTTTTGTTATTTTCTGACATTTTGTTTTTTTTTTTAACCGATTAAGCGATTTCAAATAAATTTTAGTGCTTTTCTCCAAGTTTGCAATTTTTCGCGAATTATAGCCACGTTCGCGGTAGAAGCTATTTATTCCTGTAAGTTTTCTGATTCCTTACAGCCTTAAAGGTTTTTTAATAAATAGTAGACTTTGCCATCAGGGCCCTGTTAACAAATTTTTGCGAATTTCCCCTAATTTACCAATTTTTACCGAATTTTTGCCATTCCCTATAGTTTTAGTGACTTCAAATCAATTTAATGGTTTGTTCGAAGTATTAAAAAATTTCGCGAATTTTCGCTATTTTTGAATATTTTTTTTTGTTATTTTCTGACATTTGGTTTTTTTTTTAACCGATTAAGCAATTTCAAATAAATTGTAGTGCTTTTCTCCAAGTTTGCAATTTTTCGCGAATTATAGCCACGTTCGCGGTAGAAGCTATTTATTCCTGTAAGTTTTCTGATTCCTTACAGCCTTAAAGGTTTTTTAATAAATAGTAGACTTTGCCATCATGGCCCTGTTAACAAATTTTTGCGAATTTCCCCTAATTTACCAATTTTTACCGAATTTTTGCCATTCCCTATAGTTTTAGTGACTTCAAATCAATTTAATGGTTTGTTCGAAGTATTAAAAAATTTCGCGAATTTTCGCTATTTTTGCAAAAAATTTTTATATATATTCCGACAACTTGTTTTTTTTAGCGATTTCAAATAAATTTTACGGTTTTTTCCAAGAGTGCAATTTTTCGCGAATTTTAGCCATGCGATAAGCGATTTTTTCCTGTGGTTCTTTAGAATTTTAACGATTTTTAATATATAGCCGCTGTTTGCAAATTTTTGCGAATTTCCGCTAACTTAACAATTTTTACCGAATTTTTGCAATTCCTTGTAGTTTTATTTTTTTTTTTAATCAATTTTATGGCTTGGTTGAAACATTAAAAATTTTCGCTATTTTTGCACATTTTCCGAATTTTTGCAACTTTTGCTAGACTAGCAAAACCTAAATGGGGTTGTGTTAGTTTCGAAAGTACTTTAAGTCGTGCCACACGAGAAGATGTTTGCACTCGATGACAGTGTTCGTGAAATATATAAATTTATTACCAAAGATGTTGTTAAAATTGTGTTACTGAATTGCCGTATTGTTACCGCAAGCAATAAACTGTGTCGGTAAAATTAACGCTAACGTTAATCGTTAAAAGCTAGAGAATTCCACTACTGAGGTCTGTTTTTTTAAAGATTAATTAATAATAAATAGATATCAAGTAGATATCACTCCTGAAATAATTGAACTGTCGGTGGAGGGTTTCAAAGATTCGGCGCAGCCGAATATAGCACTCTAACTTGTTTTTTTTTATTGAACTTTGTGATTTTTCTTTAAATTTGATTGCTTTTTGTGCAAAATTTTTTGAAGAAGTTGTAACGACATGTAAAAAATAAATTTTAAAAATAATTTTAATACATTACCGTTTTTTTTTTTGTCAATTTTAGTTATCTTGGGCCAAACACTTTTTTGTTTTATATAATTTATGATTTTTCCGATTATTCAGTGAATTTTTCCTGGTTTAATCGACTTTTGTGTGGGTCAAGTGATTTTTTTTTTGATTAAAATCAAGTTTTTTATTGTTCTGCAAAATTCAATATGACACAGAAAAAATTCTCGGCAATTATTTTTATTTACACCATTAATCAAAAGTGAAATCGTTTTTAAAACTTTTACTTATATCCAGGGTTTAAAACTACATTCGAAACCAAAAACGAAAATTTGTGTACATCTTTTCGCTTTTTGAGTTGGTTTGGCAGCAACTGTTTACATTTAATGAATCAGCAGTAAAAGCAACAGTTTTTTTTTGGCCAATGACAATTGATGAAGGGAATGAAATGGCAGTTTTTCTACTTTGACTGCAGTTTTTAAAACGCTGCTTATATCAACAACATTACTGCAGAAAATATTGTTAATATCAGTTATGTAATTTGTGTACTGGTGCAAATTTAATTAATTTTTTAATTAATAGCACAAATTTTTTATTTGAAATCAATTTGTATTTTGTTCTGTGATATTAATTTTTCATTTACCTTGTAAACTTTTATTACATTTTTCTGAAATTGGTTGACTTAATAAAACAATATTTCGTAGAATAATGTATTTAGCATTTTTTTCTGTAAGCATGTACAGTGAAACCTCTCATAACGGACACCTCTCATTACGGTCTATATTTTGTTTATTCAAGCTGTTCAATAGTGTTTACATACAAAATGTATTCCCATAACCGGACACTGCCACTAAATTACATTTTTTTTTTTTTCAATAAACGAACAGAAGCGTTGAAGTACACCAACAAAAGCTGTATTTTATTAGTAGTTCTTCTTCTCTGGTTTATTTTCACGTCTCAATTGCAACAAATGCCTGTTGTGTTTAGGATGGCGAAAAAAATTGCTGTTAACAGTATTTGTCGCTTATTTGCACAACGGCTATAAGCATTTCACGCTTGTGCAACCAAGCTTGGTCAATTACAGTTTTTTCTTTAAAATATGTAGCTGAAATTTCGTATATAAGCATTTGCTTTTATGCATATCCCGTACTTATGCATCACAATATAATAATTATTGTATTAAAAAAATTCTCATATAAGCATCGTTTCAAACTTGAGTCAGATATAAGAAAAAACACGAAAATTATTTCATTATAACTAAATTCACGCAATTTGATGTCAGCAAAACAGCATTTTTCATGATGCAGATGAAAATAAGCAAGTGTTTATTATAAGAACAGAAAAAAGCACAAAAAAGCGTTAAAATTATGAAATGCTTATATACTGTAATTAGATACGATGTTTGTTTAGCTGGAGTTGTCTTACTGTAGAACTTCAGAATGCCTTTCGGAAAGCTGAATTCTCATAAGCTTGTTTTAATCTTCGGGATTTTGAAACCGAAGATGATTTCCCGTATTAAAATTTATTCAAGCAGTGGTGAAGATAAGTTAGTCTTAAGACTCTGAAGATGCGACACATTTGGAAATGTCTGATTCCATAAATTCATATGGTAAAGCATTAAAACAAGCATTCCCGTTTAAAGAATTTTGCCAGAGACGATTTTGTTAAGTTTCAGCAAATAAAAAACAATTACTTTGAAAATGTACACAGAAAAAAATAAAAATTGATTTTAATTAAAAAATTTTTGTGATATTAATTAAAAAATTAATTAAATTTGCACCAGTAAACAAATTAATAGTATCAATTAAACCAGTTAATAGTATTAATTAAACGTTTAATTCACTTGATTAAAAGTTTAATTCACTTGATTAAATTTTTAATTAAAACTGATTATGTTTTTGATTAATGCTTTAATTGGTGAAAAATTTTGGAGAATTTTTTCTGTGTATCATTAGAAAACCATAAATGTGTACCTCTCCCATAAGCGGATATTTCTTACAAGTCATCGTCCATACTTTCAATTTTTGTTGCTGCAATTTATTAAAATTCGGCTTTGAAATTGCATTTGTTTTTACCGTTTAACACTCGCCAGTAAAAGAATTAATCAAAAATAAAATCAGTTTAAATTAAATATTTAATCAGGTGAATTAAACTTTAAATCAAATGTTTTAAATGTTTAATTGACAATATTTCATATATTTGATTGAAACAAGACCCTTAAAATGTTTCTGCTGATAGAAAAAAAAAACAACAACTATTGTTATAAAGAAATTCAATAAGCTATATTACAAAAAATAGTCGATTAATTTTTGCTTATTAATGCAAATAAAAGAAATTTTACAAACTCTTCTCCCTTGAAGTAAATTCAGTAGAAAAACAATCCTTTTAAAAGAAACTAAGTGATTAAAATAAAATCAAATACATATTGAAATATTACTGTCTAGTGTGTTAAAAAAGGTTTTATTGACGAGGGCTATTCAAATGCTTAGGGAATTTTTAATAATACAAAAGATCAAAACACGAGCGTGCAAAAGTGTTTAACCCCCTAAAATCTCATTTTCTATCTAAGACAATCTGTTTTTTTTTTTTTTTGTTTTTCTCTTTATCTGTATAATAATAATTTGTTTAAATTTTTGGTCTGCTTTTTGTTTTAACTGTCCCATGGCAGTCCACAAAATAATAAAATCTATTTAATGAAAAGAAAACTGAAAAGAAAATCAAACTTGAGACAATATTGGCTTTGATAAATATCATTATGAATACTTACATTTTCAAATCAACTAAGTACTACATACTTACAGTTTTTTTCTTGGTTTTCTTTCATAAGTAATTAACCAGATACTTGAATGTGTTCACAATAAGACACTGAATGAAGTTTGACGACATACAAAACTAAAAAAAAGAAAAGAAAGTAAAAAAAAATTGCTAAAAAAATACAAAAAATAGATTTTTATAATTTCATAGAGGGTGTACGAAAAATTTCGTTTTTTTCAATGGGAGATTGAGTTTTAATTGGGTTTTTTTTTTCAATTTGCACAAACAAATTTAAAGTTTCACAAAACTTTGCAAGCATTTGGAAAATTTCACATTCAATAAAAAAAAAAAAAATAATAAAATTAATGATATTTAGTATGTGGTTATTTTATTGAACTGTTCCTGGTTTTTAATCCAATTTTAATGTTTTTGATCGGGCTGAAGTTCATTAAATCTTATTTTCATTAAATTATTTTTATAAAGAAGGGAATTTTACAACATGAAATTAATTAAAATTTACTGATAATTTTTCATTCGTGACTGACCTGGAAATCGAACCGAGGTTTTGACATGTTCGAAATTTTACAAAACAAATATATTCTAACTGCCGTGTTTATAAAAAATAAAATAAGTTCGAAATGTGTTTTAAGGCAAAATTTTCATACAAATTTTTCTTAATATACAATTAAAATCCACTTTAATTTTTTGTGAATACGGGAGTAAATATTAAGTGGAAAGAAAATTTAAGTTTATAAGCCAAGGCGAATTCATTACAGATAATCTCGGTACTACAACAACTACAACAAACTACCAGCAATTTTTTTTTTTTTTTTTGTAAAATTTTTGCACAATGTCAAAAACAGAAACCACGATAATAAACAAAATTGTGACATCCAACTATCATAAAACTAAAAAAAAAGTTATTCAATTTCAGTGTTTTTATCAAGAATAAAAATTGGGAATTAAGCACGAATAAAAAAATCTTTTAAACTAAAAAAAAAACTTATCAGCGAGGCTGTTAAGTTCATCTGTATATGTTTACACACTTATAGATTTGCTGGTTTTAATACACTTTAAATTAAAAAGAAAGTTTTACTTGCCCTAAGTTATTAGCTGTGAACAAAAAGAATAAGAGATTTGCTTATCCACAATTCTTATATCGAAAAAACGCCTTATTGAACTACATACTAAACATGACTCCGCTTTCTGACTTTTTCCAGATGCAGTCACCCCTTAGCCTAGAAGAAAGTCAGGAGTTGCAGAACATCATAAAATAAATCTGGCGTTTTGCGATTTCAACTCGTGCGAATGTCAGAATATGGCCGTAAGCCTCTGTACATCCTAAGCTGTGGTTCTGCTAAAGAAAATGTCGAGAGGTTTCTTAGATGTCCTAATATTGCTAGACAAGCAGATCCGCTTGTTTACTGCCATGATCATAGCTTGAATGAAATAGCGTAGAATAACTTAAATTTTAAAATGAATTTTGTTTCATCTGAGAGACTGTTTTACACTGCAGGTCTGGTTCAAACGGATTCCCTCAATATTTCAATATTTAGTTCCTATAAGGAGCATAGGGCCTCAACAAAAGATTTCCAAACGTTTCTGTTTGATGCTAGGTTCTTAATTTCATTTAAGCTTTTTTCTACTCTCGAAACCTATATGTCTTCGTGTGGGCAAGTCGTCCTCTCCTTCTGCTACCTTGTGGAATCCATTTAGGGATGCCAATCGGGACTTGTTTCCGACAATCCCGGGATTTTTCGGCATTGGCATTCCTAGTTCCAATTAATTGAATTGCGGGTTACATCGCCTGCTGGTCTTGGTGGTAATGTGTGGCTAATCCATCGCCATTTCCTTCATAAATCTTCGGAATGTATTTGGCTTTGATGTGAGAGTGCCCAGAGGGGCTATCGATATCCTGCTCGCCCAGTAGATTTTTAGTGTTTTAGTTACAGCCATGAAGGAGCAAAGACTTCAAACACGAATTAAGCCTGGTACTCCGTTATGTTTCTGGCAACATTTTTTACAACTGCGAAATAATGTAAGCTGCACTTATTTCACGTGGAATTTTAAGCAAAAGCAAAAAAGTATGAACTGATTTTTAAATAAGCACTAAAAAATTAAAATAACACAACCGATAACAGTTTTTTATCCATATTTAATTTCTTATTTATTAAATTTTGAATTAAAAAAAAATAATTTTACTTAAATACATGTGGGGTTTGTTTACATACGCAAAACAATGTTGCATACTTTGCAGGAATAAAAACGTCAAATTGTACTAATTGTAATAATAGGTAACATTGATACATGTCAAAGTTTTCGTGTGAAATAATAAATTTTGCTCAAAATTTTGCACAAATTTGAACAGAGTACTAGGCTTTAAACATTGTTATCTTAGTGCGGGGGGAAAGCTTGCCGAGCTCTCAAAGTGCGATTTGAGACATCATCAGGAGAGCCTCCAGTCGATGTTACGATGCTACCCAAGTAGCAAAAGTGGTCCATGTCCTGAAGTTGGATGTTTTAGATAGAGAATGGCCGGTTGGATGTTGCATTTACTCGCATAACCTTCGTCTAATTTATATTTATTCTGAGTCCTGCCTTTGCAGCTTCTCTCTCTACCATTTGAAGGCTTTTCACCATGACAGAGTGACTGTGTGTTAGGAGGCGTATGTCGTCGGCATAGTGAAGATCGGTCAGGCGGTCGCATAAACCCCATGTTATGCCTCTTTTGTTTTTCATGACAATGTCCAGCACTACGTTAAAGAGTAAAGGCGACAAGATTTTACAGATACCTTGTCTCTAACTGAGTTCTGGTGAAGTATATGACAGTTTGCGTTTCTGTATAGTTCTTGGATAATCCCTTTTATTTTCCTAGCTACGCCTTTACACGTCATTGCCTTCCAAATGGAAGTGTGGACAAGTTTGTCGAAAGCTTTTTCAAAGTCGATTAAGACCAGGTTAAGGGAGGATCTCCATTCCACTGATTGCTCAATTATTATGCGGAGGCTGTTAATATGATCTACACAGGTTCTTTAAGATCTTAATCCAGCCTGTTCGCAACGAAACTCTTCGTCGAGGGAGTCAGTAAGTCTCATGTTTATAATGTTTGCTATTGCCTTATTTATCATGCTAAGTAGTGTGATTCCCCTCCAGTTTTTACACTCCGTGAGTTCACCTGTCTTATGAATGTTAATGATCAAATCCCCTTTCAGTTCGTCGGAAAGTTCATTTGTATCCCAGAGTCTTTGCACAATATTCTAGAGCAAGAAGGCTTTTGTTTAAGGGGTCTGCTATTAGCAGCTCTGGGTTGATGTTGTCGTCGATATTTCTTTTTGAGTATCAGTATCGTATTGGCAAAAAAGACGTATCTATTCGTTACAACATTTTTCCGTGTTCTCACTTTAAATTCCTTCTACCGACACCCATTACTAATAATTATCTTAAAATAGAAAAATTGTATGCATTGCTCAACCAAAACAGAAAGAAAAAAAAAAAATTAGCAGATAAAACAATAAGAAATTGGAAAAAGTCAATTATAATATTTTCTATGGCTCTTCATTGAAATTGTAGCAGCCAGACTTTGGCAACGGTTTGCAATATTATCATGAGTTTTATACAATCTTGTGATAGAAAATGAAAGTTAATATGAATACAATTCATTGTATTCATGAATTAATGTTTGAATGTATGTATATGTAAATGAAAAACTATGTATGTGTATTGGTGAGAACGATGCAAAACAATACAATCGTTGGGTAATTAAATAAAAAAAAACCGATACTTGTCTTTTGGTCCACTAACGTTGATCGGTCATGTTCATAAACTCTGTCACTGTTTGACAGGATGTGATGATTTAGCAGAAATGGAAAAGCAAATAAAACTGTGATGATGAGATGACAACGATTACAAAAACTTTAATGGGGCTGATGAGAGATGGATGATAACGTTAGCAAAACAATTACAGTAACTAAATCGGATACATAAATAAACAAAGATAATTATCAGGATTTAATTTGCCTGACACACAATCATAAATGTAAATTTTGTTCTAGTAATAAAATGATGTTTACAATATTTCCCGTTAAATAACCATCAAATAAAAATTTTGGAGAAAAACCTTAAAACTATAGTATAGGAATATATAATTCAAATAGTTGCACATCATCATTTATCAAAAAGGACAACT
Source organism: Pollenia griseotomentosa (assembly GCA_963931875.1). NCBI lineage: Eukaryota > Metazoa > Arthropoda > Insecta > Diptera > Polleniidae > Pollenia > Pollenia griseotomentosa. The sequence continues at coordinate 17,391,079 of OZ007561.1, forward strand.
TATAAAATACACCATTTCTAATGGTATTCAGAGCTTTACTAAAGTTTGAAAGACTGGAATTTCATTAAGAGATTTTTAAGGAAAAAACTGCAGAAAAGTGCAAAAAAATGTCATGATGTAAATTTCATTCGAAAAAATTCCAAAATTTTTTTATTGTTTTGTAAAAACTTTTAGTATGCTAAAATAAAGATGTCTTAAATTGTGTCTGAAAACATCCGAAAATTCAGAAATAGTTAAAAATTCTTTAATTATGCTAGAGGTCTGCACAATTCCATTTGAACACACGTTCAGTAATTGAAATATTTTCAAGAGCTATACTGTAGTATCGCTGTCACAAACAAATACTGAAGAGAAATGAAGACGACAAGTTCACGCTAAGCACAAAATAAGCTATACAAATTGCTTGGCAAACACCCACTTTGTTTTCGTTTTTGTTCGCCAATAAACAAGACAAACATATTTCGTACAAATATTAATTTCACATTTTTGTGTTGTTTTCAATGAATGCAGATGCCGAAGTGCCGCGGCAATTTTGCTTGCTATTTGTTTTAAACAGAGGAACTGTTTTGGGACAAAAAAAAAAAAATTAGAATTTACGGCTGAAAATTATTTTAATGCTTCTTCTACGTCTTCACTCTGGAAAGTTTTCGCTGAACACCATTAGCACTAGACGCCACAAAAGTTTGACAAATTCCAACATGTCTGCCAAATATTAAAATTTTTTTAATATATCAAAACATGCTTCAAATGTTTTCCCAACAGCAAACACTACAATTAACCATACAAAACATTAGTAAACAAACGTAAAATGTATCACATGTTTGCCAAGCGATTTGTGTGGTTTATTTTGCTTGTGATGTGTATTTATAAAATATTTTGTATGTTTATTTATCTAATAATATTGCAACAACAATTCTTTGTATGCGTACTGCACATACGACCCACAATTAAAGATCACAAGTTCTTTTTATGCGTCCGTTATATAAAAAAGAAGACTACACATCACAAATTCTCGCAGGCTGCAATTTTGTAATTTTAAATTTCTGGAATATGTCCTCCGCGACAGCGCCTTATGACAGCTATCCTGTCGGTCCAATTTTGCACCGCTTTTTCGAGCATACCCGGTTTTATTCTACAATTGTGCGTCGAATGTTGGCTTCTAAATGATCAATCGTTGCTGGTTTATCTGCATAGGGTTTATTTCTTTAAATAATTCGGTCACCAAAAGCTTGGCTTATTAAGGTTATTGTTTCACGCACAGTATAACACGATGTTGGAACCATTTCTCCTTCAAATGATTTGCAACGATATGTGCAATAAAAAAGTCACGACGCATTTGCCTGTAGAATTCACCATTCATGGTAATGTTGCCACCAGTTTCTGATTTAAAACAAATGGGCCGATGATGCTTTCGGCATGTTAACCGCACCAAACAGTGATTTTTCGGGATTCTCAAGCAGGTTCTCAAGCGGGAAAGAATTCCCGGGAATCCCGGACATTTTTTTTAATAGTTCCCGGAAAATTTTTTCCGGGAATTTCAAATTAAATTTTTTGAAATTTTTAATTTGCTAGCATCGTTAAAATAAAAAACGAGCAATATAAATTCTTTACTTAAATTACTAAAAACTACCTACAAATCGAACTATATTTCTACGCCAATAAGTCAACGTAAAGTAAATGAAGTAGAAAATTTAAACGTACACGATACACCATCACCAACACCAGAACCATCAACAGATTCTAAAAAAAATAAATGTAAAGAAAATACAAAAGCCTGAACAAATCTTAAAAAAAAAAATTGACGTCTATGAAGTCACGGGTAATAGGCCAACAAATTTATAATCTTTGTATGATTCGCTTCTTACTATAAAACCAACGTCTGTAGAGAACGAGAGCACGTTTTCGGTAGCAGGCAATATACATATTAACAATGATTAGAAATAGAATTTCCGATGAGCTTTTAAATGCTTTAATAATACTTAAAATTATTTTATCAAGAAAATTAAGAAAATTAATTTTACCAAGTTGCTATTAATAATAACTACTAAATATTAATACGTTTTAATGATTCGTGATATCAAAAAAAAAAATATATATATATATATATATATATATACATGCATATATAATATGCATGTAACAATATATTCGGGTTTGTTTTGGTTTTCTATGGAGTATGTGTATGCATACTCCTTTAAAAAAGTAAAAACTTTTGTCCTGAACTCATTTAATGAAACCATTGTTTTTTTCACAGAATCACAGAATCCCGGGATTCCCGGGAATAAGATTTTTTTTGTTTCGTTTCCCGGGAACAGAAAAGGTCCGGGAAATTAGAAACCCTACTCCGACTCCATCCGCTGAATTTTTTTAAGTGCGATCCCGACTCCAACTCCGACTCCGACTCCAATTCCGACTCCAACTCTAACCTTGTTGTTAAATGTATATGAGACTGGTCCTTATTTGGCTTTAAACTATTTTTTTTAATGCAGAACCTTTTAAGTAATTAAATATAGCAAGTAAATTATATTGTGAAAATTTCAAATCAATATTTTAAATTTATTGCGGATGCACAAATTCCAAAATTTTTTTTTTTGGAAATATTATATATTTTTTAAATTTTTTATGCCGAAAAATTTTGGAGTCGGAGTCGCGAGTTTCGATTGCGACTCCGGTACAAAAACCTCAAATCCAACTCCACAGCTCTGGTCTCTAGAGTGAGAGGAGGATTCTGCTTTCTCCTACACGACAATTCGGCTTGCTTACATCGTTAAGCCAGACATGAACCTCATAAACGATAAAAATCTGGTTCAACTTCCACGCAATTGATGGTCCGCTGGTTTTAATTCCTGAAGCAGTTGGATATTTTATGTATAAGAGCCAACATCTTTCCTCAAAATTTTTCAAGAAGTGGAAGTGCAGTTCAAGAAGCAGAGACTGGGTTGCTAAGAATGGCGTCTTCTGTACGCACTAGGGTATTCATTTAATCGGGCCTTCGCTTTAATCGGTTAATCGCTCGATTAATTAACCGAGGTTTTGGTTTAATCGGTTAATAATCGGTTAATTTTGTTATTCATCGGTTAACCGATTAATAAAGTTTTGTTATAAATTAAGTAATTTCAATTAATGAAAATGCAAAAATTATTTATTATTGGAGTCTATTAGTAAAAAAAACAATAATATAACGAACAAAACAATTCTTGAACTAAAAGAAGCAAACAAAAAAGTAATTCATAAATATAAAAAACATATTTTATAAATAATACATAATATTTTTATGCATTTATTAAAAAATTAGCTGAGATTTTTTCATTCAATATTTCAATATGTAGTTTAAGATCTTATAAAATGATCATTTGGAAAAATAAATTGGTTTAAATGTGTAGGATTTAGGATTCTTCTCTTTAGTTTTAATAAAACTTGACTCGGAAAAAATTCTTTCAATTATCGAAGATGTTGGAGAAATTAAAAGCAACCCATAATACAGATTCAATAATGATAAAAACAAGATTACGCATTGCACATGTTTACAAAATTCAACTGTTTGATATGACGTCACTTAAGCATATTATACACATGTTTGGTTTCTTGTGTTTCTATATTTTAGCTGTACTTATGCGCTGATGTGACGCAGATGAGCAGAAACATTTCATTTTTAAAAGCTGAATGCGTTATCTTGGTTTCTTTGTATCATGATACAGATTATCTAATTTCTCAGTCCTTTTCCAGGATTTCTCTCAACATATAAAATCTGCCATTATGCCATTATTTCGGCTAATTTTGTTAAAGATAGTTTGTGTTACAATCGAGAGTTTCTTCTATTGTTAGGTCATCATCTGACTCATGCTGGCAAAGCAAAAAATGTATTTCCAAATCCCTAGTTTCTGTTGTTGTACTGTACTTTAAGAATGTATTGCTGGAGTACACATACCTTTTTTTTATGAGACGAAACAAATAATTAAAAATACTAAAAAATATGTTATAATACTACAAAAAACTAAAAAAATTTGTAACATCTGTTAATCGGTTAATCGACTGAAATTAACCGGTTTAATCGTTAATCGAAAATTGCCAATTTTTAATTAACCGATCAGTTAACCGAATGAATACCCTAGTACGCACGGTACGCGCTCGATTTGGATGACTCCATATTACTGCGTAGTAGCTGCTCAGATGGAAGATTATGCGCAACGTAAACTGTACGTAGTGCTCTATAAGTTTGAAAAAAGTGCGAATTTCGGGAATAAATTTTCCCGACTTGTAAACATTGTTCTGGTGTTTACCTTATTATACCGAATAACATAGCGTCTTTACCTGACAATTTTTTGTCATACCAAACGTCAAACTTCATATTAAAAAAACGCTGACAAAAATTTTCGAGTTATTTTTATATAGACTTTGACGTTTGGTATGACAAAAAATTGTCAGTTGAAGACGCTATGTAAGAAAGTCAAATACACTTTATTAGCATGACAGCTAGTTTTACAGTTATCCCTATCGGAATTACTATTCATCAAAAAAACCTTCTTTATTTTCAGAAATTTTGCATTTATTTACATCAATCTAACAGAACAGTTCTGAGCTTTCAAAGTTATAGTAACTGATCAATCAAGAAGGGATTCGCACTACCTAAAATTGTTATTGTAAGGTTTTTGTTTTCACTTGCGTTTAAAAATTTTTTCAAATAAAATTTCTTAAATTTCCTTAAAAAGTTCTTAAATGAAATTAGGAGGATCTTTAATTTACAATTTTTTTTTTTTAATATTCCGTAATACAAATTAAATTTTTTTGCAAAATTGAAAAATTGAAAAATTTAGAAAATTGGCATGGAAATGGTGTAATGGTTGAATTATAGTTGCGTGTCCAAACTGTGTAATACAATGACATGTTATTAGCAAAATGTTATTTAACGTTTACAAAAACATTTCAAAACATTTATACACTTATTTGCCACCACAGCACAACGGTGGTGTCATTATTGAGCGAGAGAAATTTTTATGCATGAATATTTATGAGTTTGTTTATAAGTGTGTTTGCGGCTGTGTGTTAATTTGTATGTGTTACAAAATAAGATAAATTATCCTGTATTTAGTAGATATTAACTGTAAAAGGTTATATAGTGTGCAACGGGCGTAAATGAGGACTTAAATGAGCTTAATTAAATACATACAGATTGAAACCCAGAAATAAACTTTTGTTTTCACATAAAAAAAATATCACTGAAACTGTTGGTTTACAGTGCGCTCTAGAAGTATTTTGTAAAAAAAATTTCTACCTCCCTACAAGCAACAGCCTTTTCTTCAAAATTATCAAAGGATATAAGCATTTTTAACCTTTTTTATTTAAAGTTTTAATTGTAAGTGAAACATTTTTTATTGACATTTCTAAAATATTTGGCTCATAAAATGTTATATGGTTCTGCACTCTTTTATAAACCGTTATAACGCTTTTATAATGTATTACAATGTTGTTACACATTAAAGCAATATTTTTATGTTTGATAAGGCAAAGCTGTTATAAACACAATGTGCTATACTGTACTTTGGTGTTCTGTACGGTAGACAAATGGAAAATAAAACATTTCTCTGCTTTCGATCTTCGCACTCAATAAAAAAACTGTACTAATTCAACTCAACATAAGAGTGTGATAATTTTATTACGTTCTGTTTTTCGTGAAAAACTAAAAACTTCGTTGTGGTCGGTTCAGCTATTAATGTTCATACGTTTCAGTTGTGCTCAGCGCCCTTTGGCTGGTAAAGACAACAAAACAATTTTCACAAAAACAAAATATGTACACAATACACACACAGGCAATTCATGCTTTGGTCGTGCAAATTGCCAACCAACAACAAACATACTAGTGAGAAGCGTTGCAAACATTTTTTGTTTACTAAAGGAGCATATAGACGACATGTTTTTGTCATCTGACATGTCAAATTTTCAAGTCACATGTAATTGTGCATGTCTGTCAAAATCACTGTTTTACATAAGCTTTATAATATTCGGTCACAAACGTACATGTAATTTGCTTCTGACATTGTCTCTGTTTTTTTTAGTATTGTTATTGCAGAAACCAAAGTAGTTCTCGGTTTCAAAATAGCTTGCTGCCGCCATGAAAAGTTTTATTTGCGCCGTAAAATAGTTTAGCCATCTTAACATTTTTTTCTTTTAATTCAAAGATACCAATTTTGGATTTTATAATAAAACGGTTTTTATATATATATTCACATAAATTCCATTCAATGGTAAGATGATCAAACATATCTCGGTATTGTAAAAAATTAACTTCAGCCGGCTAATGATTCCGTCAAAAAAGAAAACGCCGCTGCTGGTTTTTTCCCGGCTTAGCTTTCTGATGTCAGATGATTTGTCAGAAGAAAAAAGAGCACGCTCTAATTGAAATTTTGTCAGATGACTTTGCGTCTGACTTTAACAGATGCAAAGTTAAAAAGGTAACACACGACATGTATGTATTTTGCAGTGGGAAATTTGACATGTCAGATGACAAAAACATGTCGTGTACGGTCGCCTTAATTCCTTCCTATGTTAAAGAGGGTAGGGCGTTATTTTTAAATGTTATTATAAGCATAATGTTATAAAAATTTTAATGTGTATATAATACACTGCATAATGTTTTCAAATACTGTTATAATATATGATAATATAATATTATGTATTTTTTAGACGATTATATCACACTATGAAGCTATAAAAAATAATAATGTAATATAAAACTACCTAATGCGTTGTAAAACTATTATAATGTTTAATAACATTTTCTTACTAATTTAAACATAAAAGTATATTTTAATTATAATTTAAAATTATGTAATGTTAAGATCTTATAAAAAATTAAATTGTATAACATATTACAACTGTTCCATTTTTTTTACAATACATTGTAATAAATTATAACACTGATAATTTTATAGTGCTACAGACATTATTACACTGATAATGTTTAAGTTAGGGATTGCTGTTCGGTCTTAACCGAAATCGAAACTGCAGTTTTAACGCCTAAAAACCGAAACCGAAAACCGACCAAAAAACCTCGGCTTAAGCTTTTAATATGTATATATTTATACTAAAAGAAATTGCAAATTATGCATAGTACTCGAACTTCATGTAAAAAAATTTATACTTTACAGCTTGGAACAATAGCAATTTATTTCAAAATACTTTAAACTGAAAATAAGTACTAAGAATTGTACCTGAATTGAAACAAATAAAATAAAATTGTATTACATACATAAGCAGCGTTCGTTTACCCCAAAATTTGTAAAAATTTGTACTGGATTTTACTGAAATGCGTTCGCGTACACATAAATTTGTAAAATTTTCATATTACTCACCTACTGGATTTTACTGGAAAACTAAACGAACGCACATATTGTTATGTTTAATTAATGTTTAAATATTTTGTCAGTACTAAAATTTTTTCAAATGTTGTCAATTTTTGTATATAAAAATTTTGTTAATTTGTTTTTTTGTAATTGTTGTTAAACATTTTTTTTCAAATTTCGATTATGTATTATTTTTTTTCTCTGACGAACGTTTGCTATTTATAAAACTATAGGTACATCAATTTCTAAGCCATATCATAAATTTTATGAAACACTGTACATCCAAAATGTATATGTTTTCCTGAATAAGCATTATAATTTTTTATTTTCAGCCACTATTTAGATGACTGAAAAACTAAATATTTTTGCTTTATCCCCTTAATGGCTAATGATTTTTCATAAACGCTGTATTAATTTTTATACCTTTGAAGATAAAGAATTAATGAAAATTAATTATAATTAGAACATAACCGAAATACGATGATTCAACAGAGAAAGATGACGGATTAATATAGAGAATTAATGATTAAATAATATTTATGAAATAATGTGCTTCCATTTTTTTGGCCTTTGACAAGCGAAGCAAAATAAATTCTCTTATTTCCTGGGTAAGACAGAAATTCACAAAAGAAATTTCATTGGAAAAGGTAAAAAAATAGAGAAAATTGCGTTCCAAGTATTTTTTTATTAAACTCTTTTGAGAAAAGTCTCAAGATAAGCGTGGAATTTTCAAAAGGAAGATTTTAGGAACGTTTTTAGGAAAAAAAACTAATTTTAATATTTTAAGGATAATTTAATTCTTTCGTGAATATGCAATTTTTATTGGGCTTAAAGTCTTTCGTTAACAAGAAATAACAGGAATTTAAATTCAATCTCTTGTGTTTGCATTGAATCGCTTGTTAGTTTTCTTTTGAGAACTTATGAAATTTATAACATTACTATTAATCTCTTTTAAATATACATACTATTTTTATTATAATTTTTCAAACCCTTTAAGAATAAATGTAGAAGAAGAAAAACATTTATCAAAAAAAATTACCTTACATTTTTGTGAATTATTTATTTTGCTTAAACACGTAATTGTTGATATTAAAGGGAAATATTTTTTTCTTTTCTGTTTGTTTTTACATATGTATTTTTTTTTTGTATTTTAACAAAATGATAAATTACCTTTAACTAATAAAATGGGCTCTAGTGTTTTTATCTCAACCGGAAATACAGTAGAGAAAATGTTGGCAAATGAAATGATTTCCAGGGATTGAAATTAATGTTGTTTTCTTAAATAACTATGGCTTGAAATTTAAGTTGTATATAAAAGAATTTTCTTAAAATCTTTTTTAATGCATTATTATACTAAAATTGTCTATTATAACACCATATTAGGTCTTATAATATTATTAAAACACGTGTTTTCCCAGTGGTCGAAGTCAGACCAAAACTATATAAGTATATATGAATTAACATGGATCGATTTGGCGAGGACCAACCTTCGGTGCTTAAGTCTGTGAACGTTTAATTTAATTTGGCTAGGTCAATAATATTAAATATAATATAATAAAAAAAACAAAAAAAAAAAACTAAAAATCTCCTCTTATAGATTCAGTTTTAACAGAAATCTAAAAAGTACCAGTTAAAGAACGAAAAAGTACCAAAAAGATCCCTCTTACAAATTCCAATTTACTTAGGACATTGCATGTTAAATTTTATGTTTCTAGGTCCAATACTAACGGAAATTCAAAAAGTACCAGTTGAATGATAAAAAAGTACCAAAAAGATGCCTTTTACAAATTTTCATTCACTTAGGATCTTTCTTGTTATAATTAACGTTTTTAGGTCCGATAGTAACGGTAATTCAAAATGTACCAGTTGAAGATCAAAAAAGTACCACAAAGTTCCCTCTAATAGATTCTCATCCACTCAGGACATTGCATATTATTTTTATATGTCTAGGTTCAATATTAACGAAAATTAAATAAAGTACCAGTTTTAGAACAAAAAAAGTACGTAAAAGCTTCCCCTTACAGATTCGTGTTCACTCAAGAGCACGCATGTTTAATTTTGTGTTTCTAGGTCCAATATTAACGAAGATTCAAATAAAAAAGTACCAGTTAAAGAACCAAAAAGTACCAACATTTTTATCTTATAAAGGGTGTTTTTTTAGAGTGTCACAGCTTTGAACAGCTAATGAACAACGATATGTTTTATATTTTTTTGTATCTCTTTTAGTTTTGAAGATATGAGGTTACATAATTAACCCGTTTTTTACCCCCTTTAAATTTTAATATTATAATATACACCTTTAAGGCTCAGTTAGCCAGGCGTAACAGTAACGTTGCAAGTCAGCTTCTTCTTTTTGTTGTATGTAAAGCAATTAGAACGATTAAAGTTAGAAGTAAGATGTTACGTCTCAATCTGTAAGAAAAAGATTGGTCTTACTATTTTAACGGTAAGGTTAAGTTACGGTTACTCCCGGCTAACTGAGCCTTAAGGCCTTATGACACTCCATTTTTAATGCATTGTATAAGTTTTGGTGAACAGTGCCAATATAATGTAATAGAAAAATTTACCAAGTGTAAAGAGTTCAGCTGCATTAAGATAAATAGCTAACTGCCTAAAATTTTAAAAAAGTTATCGATAAAAAATGAAGTTATGTCAATAAAATGTAAAATAATTGAACTTAAAATTGACATTTCAAGCTTGAAATATTAAAAGTGTTGCTGAATCAGCGGTATATGGGCAAATTCAGCGATTAACCGCTTTTTGTTTGTTTACATTACATTTTTTATAGTTTGCTCTTTCCAACAATTACTGTCTCTTTCTAGCAGTTCAATGAAAAAAAAAGGCAGTGTCATAAGCAATTTACACTTCTGTAAGTAAATACCTTTGAAATGGTGAAGTTTTTGTCAAATCGGTTGACAAACAGAGGAGGAAACTGTTCTTAACTGTTTGGCATTTGCCGATTTATATACAGAAAATGTATTACAACAAGGTGATAATAAATTATAACAACATTATAGCGAATTAGACACTTTTATAATACTGTTTGATGTTTGAATATTTTAGTTAAAGTGTTACACTGCTTTAACAAAATTCATTAAGCTTGGGTTCACACTAGAGTTGTCAATTATTCGCCTTTCAACTTTGTTTGAATAATTCAAATAATTGTTTTTGTTCGTTCGACAAAACGATTAAATCTAAAAAATTTTTCGATTAATCGATGAGAATAACGAATAAATAAAATTATTTTTACAAAAAATTACGTATTTAATATAAGATACATCCTTCCACTTATCTACAAATATGGAAAATCTTCCATATTCTTCTTTATTTTGTCTCAAATCCGCTATGACTTCTTTTTTTTTTTTGATGCGCAAAACCTGTCATCTTAACTCCATATGGTTGTTTTACTTAAAGGAATCGTAAAACCCTTAAATCTTAAATTTTCGGATACTAACTTGGATTTTCGAAAGGCGTTTGCAGACCTTCCTACTTCAGCCTACAATTTCTTTTATAGAACAACTGCTGTCTCTCTATGTATTTTTCCATTGGAACAAGTTTGGAATTTTTTGATTTCGTTGGATTATCTTCCACTACATCGTTTTCAATGGTAATATTGTGACACTAATACCCCTGACAGACATATAGTTTCAATACCGTGGTATGCATACTACAGTAGTATATAAACCATCAATATACCACTTTGTTTCATGATTCAATTGTAGTTTAGGTTGACACACATGTAGTATACCATGATAGTATAGTATACAAATCCTATGTCTGTCAGGGGTATAACGCACATGGTAAAGATATATATAATTTAAAAAAAAATATATAATAAAATAATAACATTTTATACTTTCATGGTATGATTTATATAAATCAATTCTTTATTTTTTAGCTTTTTGTTCATTTCTAAGTTTTTCACCCGAGAGGGAAAGATCCCCTTTCTTAAAAACGTTGGATTAAAACAGAAAACAGCTGTTATAATTGTTTGTCAAAGACTTGTTTATTAAGAACATAAAATACACTTTTAAAATACTATGAGTACTCAACACGGCTTTTGCTTACTAAACATTGGGATTAATTTTTTACCTTTCCTAAATTTTGTATAAAATCACTAAAAACGTATGAGAATAAATCAAATTCTAAGCTTTTATTTATGGCCTGGCCTGTTCTTCGATTTCGGAGAACCCTTCGTTCGCTTAACTTACACAGAAAAGAATAATTTTCATATTTGAATACGAAAATCGCATATTTGATTACAAAAATTTTTGAATTTTCTGCGATGACGATTTTTGCGGTTTTGATAAAAAAGTTTGTATGTATAGTTGTTAAATTTTTAGTCAACAACCAAGTTTATTGAGTCAATAAAAAAAGTTGTTGCCGAAAATAATTTTTTCAACAAAATGTTTACTTGATTTGTTAAAATAAATTGTTGAAAATGTTGAATAAATCAAACAAAATGTTAATCGAATCTTTATTTTTTTTATTAATTAATGATGATGTCATAAATTTTCAATTTTTATATTTTTATAAAAACTCTAAAATTTATTATGCGGGGATAAGTAAGTTCCTATGCGCATTTCACTGGTTGCTTAGGCCAGATCATCAGGAAACCTATTCCAAAGACTTTGGCAAAACTAAATATATTATTTAAATAAAACTGTAAAACAAATGAGAATTATGTGACAAGAGTTGTTAAAATACTGTCTTAACTTTGATTCAAATATTTTTTTTATTGAACATGAAGAAACTAATTAACTCTAATTGTTTCATTATTAAATATGTTTTATTGAGTGCTATTTTGCAAAGTGTAAATTTGATAATTTTTTTCTTTGAATCAAACAAAAAGTTTGTTGACCTAAGATTTTATTTTTAACAAACTGTGTTGTTAAAAATTTTCTTGAGATATTTTTTTCTGTGTTACATTTAAAGCAAAAATAAATTACAAAATATTGTTTTTGTTTTACATGTAAGTTAAGCGAACGAAGTATTCGTTCGAAAAAAAATTGTTCGATTAATCGACATTAATTAATCTATTTATTCGTTATTCGAAAATAGCCATTTTAAAATTATTCGAACAAGAGTTTGTTTTTGTTTGATGAATTAATCGAATTATTCTTTATCGGTTGACAACTCTAGTTCACACACTGAAAGTTTTCTTTCAGAAAGTCAGAGTTTGTCGGTGAGAGGGGAGAGAAGAGTAACATGTTCTCTTCACCACACACTAATAAACTCAGATCTTCTAAAAGAAAACTTTGATAGGGTGAACCAAGATGATTGGCTGACAACACTTTACTGCACATATGGCGACAAATTCAAATCTTAGGTTTATTTAGGAACACCCTTTATATATTAAAAAGAGTTACGTAGAATCAAAATATGGAGCTGATCTTGTGGGAGAGCTTTTTTTAACTTGCTAGAAACTTTTGGGATTATAGCAAACAACTTTTGCTAATAAAGGCCAATCCAACTACGGGTGGTGTCGGAACTCTAACAATCAAAACAAATAGGGTTACGCACCACCTGTAGTTTAAGACGCCATGCCCCTAATAAACATATATACAGGGTGGCGCATAAGTAGCGTTATGATGTATTTAATGAATAAATTTTTTTCTTTTTGCTTTTATTTAACGTTGACTCTGAACAAACAATAACTTAAAAATAGTTGTATGAAAAAAAAAATGATTAAATAAACAAGTCTATCAATATGGCATTGTTGCAGAATATGCATGACTGGATAGATAGTTGGTTTGTTTTTCAAATAGCTTGAGGCCATCTAACAATTTTCAAATAAATTGAAAAAGTTTGGAAAACTGAACAAAAAAAAAAAAAATAACAAAAAAAATATTATTTTTACGCTTTACTAAGTTATTTTTAGTAAAAAGAAAAATATATGAATAGAATATTGAAGTTACAGTTGGTTTAGATGTTATTAAGAGAGTTGATTGATGATGATGAAACATCAATTGAATGAAAAAACGCACAGATAATGTAATATTAATTATTGTTGTTAGGAAATGAAATTTTAATTTGCGAAATACATTTTTTGAAAGAAAAGTAAACTCATTGTTTTTCACAGAATACATCGGACTTAGTTTTGAATAAAAACTTTTCAGTTTTAGGCTTAGCTCAGGTTGTTTAGTTCAGCTTTTAATTCAGATTCAAGTATACAAAGTTTAAATTCTAGTTCACATTTTAGTTAAAGAATATGTTTTAGTGGGGGTTCAGTTCTTCTTCCGATTAAACTTTGTTCTACAGGGTGGCGCATAAGCAACGCTTTGATTTATTTAATGAACAATTTTTTTCTTTATGCTTTTATTTAACGTTGTCATTTATTAAAGTTTAGATAACAGATTGGAAATATGTTCCTATTATGTTGTGAAGACCATATCTCTCATATTGTGCCTATTGTTTGCTTCGACCTGACGTGCTCTTTTAAGAGCATTTCTCATAACTTTTCTAAGCATTTCAGATCCCAGCACTTCACTTTTTCTCGGATATTTGCCTTAAGCTGTTGGAAAGAACTTGGCTTTTTGGCACACCCCTACCCTTTAGGTTACCTTAAAAAAATTGGTAGCCAGTTAAAATCAGAAAAATCGCGATATTATTCGGTAGCCAAAAATTTCGCTCAGGTGAGCCAAAATTGGACGAGCTGTGTGAGCTGTGCCTCCATCTTGTTGAAAACACAATTCTGGCCAAAAACATTTTCATTCATTACCCGATATTGATTGCCATTGCATTATATGGGGCCAATGGTAAGTAATAGACCGATCTTCACGAAATGATTTCTAGTCACATGGAACGAATTAATGCAAGATATAATTTCAATATGTGCATTCTGCCGCTATTAATGCTCATCTTTATAACAAAATAAACAATTTTTAGGGTGGTTGTTCTACATTTTGATACATGACTCTTATCATAATAAACCGACTTTGTTGTATTTCAATCCCAAACTGCAAAGAAGAACAAGAAACAATTTCACATCAATATTGTTCATTTCTTTGGAGTCGTTCGATAGTGAGCATAATTTTAACAGACGGACGGATAGACGGACATGGCTTAATCGATTTAGAATTACTCAAGGACCCAGAATATATATAATTTATGGTGTCTTAGATGAATGTTAAAAAAGTTTCGCACGGAATGACAAGCTTTGTATACCCCCTTTCACAAATAGCTGTGGTGCAGGGTATAAAAATATGTGCACCAAGGGGGTGAATTTTATGTTCAAAAATTTTTCTTTTTTTTGGGTGCCCCACATCCGGAGAAGAAAAATTTTTCAATCGGGTCGTTTCAAACAAAACTATTTTAAAAAAAATATCTTGAACATATTTTTGTTAAGTAACCCATATTATTGTCACCGGCAATAACAAAATTATTTTTAACACATATATGTAGTAGCATTGTTGTTTTTCATTATTGGTTTAGCGCATATCATGGTGAAATTACCATGATATGCGCCAAACGAATGATGAGCTGATGTATAGTAAATTTAAAAACAAATTTTTTGTCATATTTAAACATAACATGCTTAGAGGAGGAAGCCATAGTTGTGGCTTCGTGATAGAGTTCAAATTTAGCTATAATATATTTGCCGGTGACAATAATATGTTTCAATTAATCATAATATGTTTAAAGCTTAAAAATTAAAAATGTTTTTTTAGTGCGTGCATATTTTGCAATTTTGTTTATGAGGTGAAAATCGGCCCCATTGCTCATTATTCGATATGATCTTTGCGTTTGAATAATCGAAAGCTGACCTTCAAAATAAAATTGAACAACTTTGGTTCTTTGTTCTGTGCTGAGTCTTTCTATCATTAATTCCCCAAATTTTTTAAAGTCAATTCTGAAAAAAACAACCGTAAACAAGAAATTTTTCCATATTAAATCATAACGTTCACTATGTTCCACCCTGTATTTTATTTATGAAAAACTTATAAAAGAGTAGCAAAAAATAAAGCACTGCAAATCTTAATCATCTTAACAGAATTTAAAGTGAAAGTAAAATAAACAAATTTCAACATGTTTTTCTGTTTTGCAAGTTCATAAAAAATTTAAAATGTTTAAAATATACAAATAAAGCTTCGTTCACACAATGTCAGCAACATTTTCAATTGGTGTACACAATAAAGCAACATTTTTTTTTTTTTGCAACCACACACATTTTCAATTAAGAAAATGTTTGCAAATTTTTTCCATAACAATTTTACGTATTTATTATTATTTTTTAAAACATATTGCTAGAATTTCCATTAAAAACGAAATACAATTATTATAAGCTTCATTTATAATTTCATACAAATTGTTGCTGAATTTTTGTTTCAAAAATAAAAGGAAACAAGTAAGAAAGTATAGTCGGTCAAGCCCGACCATATGATACCCTACACCACAGTATTTAAAAACACATCATGCTTATGTGTCCATATTAATATGGATTAATCTATGTTTACAAACTTCATTAAAATCGGTTTGAAAGTTTGTGAGAGGCAGAAATTGCCCCCTACCTCCCCTTGTGGTCCTACATAGCTTAGGTGTCCATATCAATATATTTCTATCTATGATTTAAATTTCATTAAAATCGGTTTAGAAGTTTTTAAGAGGCAGCAATTTTCCCCTATATTCCCTCGTGGCCCTACGATTCGGCCCATTTTCAATAGGCTTGGTCCTTGTGCCAAAAGTAACATATATCCTAAATTTTATCAAACTAAAATTGAGTCAAACTAACGGACACCGTTAGTTCGACTCAGAAAGTGATTCTTAGTCGATCGGTATACTTTAAGGTGGGTCTAGGACCAATATTTTAAGGCGTTACATCAGCACAAATGCATAATACCCTCTCCACTATTGTGGTCTGGGTATAAATATATGAAATACTTTGGGAAGAAATAAGACAGAAGAAAAGGCGAAATTGTGGCTGCCATTGTGAACGTAGCTTTAAGCTTATGTGTTTTGCTAACCACAAAAAATAAAACATTAAATATAAATAAACAAAATAAAATTTGCAAAATAAATATAAAATGTTTGCTTAAAATAAACTTAAAATGTATTTTAAAAGAAAACCAAAAATTCTAGGAATTTAATACTTAAATTTTTTGCTTAATTGTAAAAAGTTCCCTCAAGGGATTACGGATGGCTTGAGTTTGTCAACAAATGCTATTTGTCAACAAACATACATATGGGTAATTCCATAGTGTTGAACGTGACGGTCGTAAGCATCAAAAATGCAATAACATTTTAAACAACAAATATTTTTACCGTCTTTTAACCCTTAAGATAATGGCAAAAGAAGTAGCGGTTTGAACGTGGAAAAAATAGAAGTAGTTTTTGTGGCCATGTATAAAAAGGCGTAATTTAGCGAAACCTGGCACAATTTTTTAGTCAAACTTCTTCCAGCATTTTACCGTGCAATGTAACATTTAAATGTCTTTGGTTTGATTCCAAAATCTTTTGTTTTTAAGCCAAAATCTGTGCCGACACGTGACATTTCGAGCGTGAACTTTTTTCCTTAATAATTTAACTGAATAATGATTAAAACAAAATACAAATTTACCGTTAATCCGAATAACATATTTCTCTTCGAACTCTTCCTTAGATTATAGTCCATGTAAGAAAATTTTTTTGGAATAATTTTCATCAAATATCACCTCTTTTAAGGAAGATAATATTAAAGAAAACATACAATAAAACATTCTCACAAATAAGAAATTACGTTTGTACAACTTTGCAGTCCGCTTGTTCGTCTTAGTGAACGAATTTATTGGGGAATTTAAAAAATTAGTAAAATCTAAATATTTCTCTATAAAAAAATCATAAAAGAATATGCTTCTAATAACTTTTAAATTTTCGGTCACGGTGTACCTTTAGAATGAAATGCCCATATGCTCTTATGCACTATTACTTTTGGATGTACTGAACTGTTCTTGATGTTTATTTTTAAGTTAAATTTTTTAAAGCAAAAACTTTAGCACATATAATTTTGTATATTTGTAAGAAATTTAAATCAGTTTTCCCCAATAGTTTTTTATTTGATCATTAATATGAAAATAAATTGAATTTTGTATGAAAGAAAATAAAAGACCGAAAAACTATCAGTAAGTCTATAAAGGACATTGTAATAAAAATCACTCAAGTTGATGGTCGTTATTATTCTCAACTATCAACTTTGAACGCACAAAACTGAAACATACAGAAAAATACTGATGAAATCATGTTTTTGTTAAAAGGATGTGGTCAATTTTAAAAGGACACAAAATCTTTCTGTCTCTTTTAGACAGAAAAAATCCAGTTTAACAATTTTAAAATATTTTAATTAAACAATATAATAATAATAAAATAAAGAAAAGACTTAAGCTACGGTCACACTTATTAAATATTTGATCAAATAAGCGTAACCCCTACTTTTGTTAATAGTTAGTGAGATTTAAAATGATCTTAATATCACAAAATAAACTAATTATGCTACTAGACGTAGCAATAAACAGTTTTTTGTAAGATGTAGTATTTTAATCAAAATAAATATTGATATTAAGCGAAATGATTTTTTAGTTTGGTTGTTGGCCCCGTTTTTTTCGTCAAATATTTGATAAGTCTGACCGTAGCTTTATTCTCAGCGCTAAGTTTGAACTTTGTTACAGACTTTGAACTTTTTTTCTAGCCTCTAGGCAAATATCTTTATTACCGACTATTTTTATTGAACACCCCCTTTGAGTCGTAGTTTTGTCAACACTATAAGTAATTTTTAATATTGCAACATGTGGCAGAAATCTATGTTGATGACATTTGACATCAATGAAGTGGAAATCACAAGAAATCAAAACCGCTATAAACGAGTTCTTAATGCAACTTCTTTACGAACATTGTTTTACTTCCTGGAAATGAAGAAAAATTCTTTAAGTTTCTTCCTTCAATATTTATTGATTTTATTTATTTACGAAATCGAAAAAAGTTATTCAATCATGCATGACTAATCTAAATGCAGTTGTAAAGGAAGTTATTAACTTGTTTATGTTTAAAACGAGAAAATACAAATATGAAGTTGTGGGTCATACAAATTTATTTTTTTTTTTTATAAAAATGAAGGTTTTTTGATTGGAACTTTGTAAGTTAGTAAAAAAAAAATTTATACATGATTTCAACAAAATAATAGTCGAAAACACAAAATCAATTACATTTTTCTCAACGAGTTCAGTTTACAAAAGTTTTTTTCCGAATAAAGTTTTGGCATAGCAAGCTTCCACACTAGAGGTTGTATCTCATTTCAACTTAGAGTTGGTAACGCCGCTCTATTTAACAACTAATTAAACAGCTGATAGTTGTTCATATTTTGTCCAAAGCGAACTTACTTTAGACGGCACTGTAAGCTGTAAGTAAATTTGAATGTGTCCTTCACTTTATGGTGAAGATTTATCGAAAGAACTTAGATCTAAAAGCGTTTTTTTGTGCAAGATTTCAAGGCAAATGATCACCGTTAGTCCGGAAATTTCGCCAATAGGCCCAATTTGCTTTAAATTTATTTTTTTTTCGTACAAATGCAAAAGGTTTTTGGAAGCATGTTCAAAAGAGAATGAATATAACAGACGTGTCTAAAAAGACTCCGTGTAAATGACCCCAAAGAGATCTATAGTGTCTTTGTATGGGATGTGTCACGCCCACTTATCTAATAACACCACTTTTTGACGGATTTTGTGTATTGACAACCCATGTTTGGACAATTTTTCTCCTACCATTCTCCAGATATAAATAAATCTATGATGTGCCACCCACACTTCTCCAATCCCGACCACATTTTGTCGTATGTTGTGTGTTGATAACCAAAACCGCTTGTAAATATCTTATTTCAAAACTTTGGCTCTTGCTGTTCTTCAGATATATAGAAATCTATAACGTCTTTGTATGGAATGTTCCAAGTCCACTTCTCCAATCCCACCCATTACCGTTCTTTCAATAAAAATACACCTATTTTGTGCCATGCCCACTTTTTGTCGGATGTTGTGTGTTGATAACCAAGATATACAGAAATTAATATTGTCTTCGTATGGGAGGCGTCACGCCCACTTATCCACTCCCACCCACTCTTGGACAGATGTTGTTCATTAATAACCCAGCGATTATTTGTACCAAATTTGTAAACTGTAGCTGTTGTCGTTCTTTAGATTTACGGAATACTTATGGGAGGTGTCACGCCCACTTATCCAATAACACCAGTATTTTACGAATTTTGTGTATTGACGATCCAGCTATGTCTATCATATTTAGATAATTTTTCTCTTACGATTCTCCAGACATAAAGAAATCCATTTAGTGCCACGCCCACTTCTCCCATACTGCTCACATTTTGTGGGATATTGTGTGTTGATAACTAAGATGTTTGTGCCTGATTTGGTAACTTTGGCTTTCGCCGCTCTCCAGAAATACAGAAATATATAATGTTTTTGTATGGGATGTTCCACGCCCACTTCTCCCATCTAACTCCCTTTTTGACAAGTGTTGTGTATTGATAACCCAAATATGTGTACCAAGTTTAGACAATTTTTTTCTAACCGTTCTTTATATATATACAAAATCTGTTTTGTGCCACGCCCACTTCTTTCATACCGCCCACATTTTGTCGGATGTTGTGTGTTAATAACTAAGGTTATTATACCTCTTATCGTTCTCCAGATATAGAGAAATTAATATTGTCTTTGTACGTTAGGTGCCACGCCTACTTGTATAAATTTAAATTTAAGTTTAAAAATACAAATTTTACACCGATTTATATAAAGCTTATTCCGGAAAATCACTTTTATCTGTACAACTTTCTCTTCAGTTTTATTACTAAAGATAAAGGAATTAATATTAACACTTTGAAAGAAAATTTTATAGAGATCGAATAGTGTTGAGGTGTTTCAATATTTTTAGTTAGACTTGAGTTCATCAAATTTAATTTTCATTAAACTATTTTTTACTGAAGGAAGGAATTTTACAACATGAAATTTTTATTAAAATTTATTGACAATTATCTTGGCTGAGCGGGGGCTCGAACCTGGGTTGAATTTACATGTTTCAAGAATCACGACATTCTTTCAGCAGAATTCTTTGAGTTCTAACCTCTGCACCACTGCGGTGCCTGCCAGCCAACAGTCAAACATCAGTCTTTAACCAGCTGTGTGTTTATCTTCTGTGCGGCAACGGGTGTAAACGTTTGTCCCTGTGAACATTCTACAGATATTAAAGTAAGCGCTTAATAGGCAAATTATGCCTTATACGTTATCAATTATAAGCCAAATTCAGTTTTTAGATGATTCTTAAATCGTTAAAATAAACTCAATCAAAAAATCAGTTTCTTGTGTAAAAAAACATTAAATATTTCATGTCCCAAATAAAAAAAAAGTAAAACTCAATCTTATTTAGAAATACATTATATACATACATATATTCTTCTTGAAACTATAAAATAAAAAAGACACTATTTTTATTTGTCCCAAAAGGTCCAACTTGTGCATTATCAATTTAAAGGTCCAAACTTTCGGTGTCGTATAAATTAACTTTAATTTCATTTCGTGTTATCATAAAATATTTATTAGCTTAACCTCATAAAAAACAAATAGAAAAATAAAACACTAAAAAGTGTTATATTAATAAATATTAAACATTTTCGAAAATTTTTATCTAAAAGACAACAACTTTTATCCCTTTTTATTACCTCTCAACTCTAACGAAAATACTCACACAAGTTTGATGGACAATATAATAATAAAAAAACCTTGACACTAGTTCAATTTGAATCCGTTCAATACAAAACCCATTCAATACGTTTTTTTGGTAGTTGGTTTTGGTTTCTCTAAAGTTTTTTATGACACATCATGATACAGCAGGCGTTTTTTATGACGGTATTTTCTCCCCTTTTTTTATATGTCTTCATCTTTTTTTTGGTGTCAAAAAGTTTGAATATGATTGTTTATGTGTTCGAGTGTGTGCGTTCTCAGCTATTTTTATACGTGTGAGTGTGTGTGTGTTTATGGGTGAATATTTTCCGTTATTTTCTGTTGTTCCTGAGGCATTGAAAAGTTTTTATAACTGCTTTTCTTGGAATTTGTTATTGTGTGTTTTGCGATTTTCACCTGTATGTTATCTACCTGGTCATTATGTCCGCTGAAAAGTCATTAAGCTGGATTCATCTAGGAAAAGACTTAAGGCCTACCAATAACAAAAGATATAAACTTTAAAATAGATGCAAAAAAAAAGAAGAAGCAATAGCAGTACTAACTAACAATAGGCCATTTATTGTGCTAAAACTATGAATATGAATAGATGGATAATCAAACAGGGAACAGTAGGTCGGTTTAGAAAAATTTAAATGAAATAAGTATTTTTTTTTTTAATTAACTTTAAAACCCTTTTATATGCATAAACGTTATTTATTCAACAAAAAGCTTTTGAATAACGTATTTTGGAATAAAAGTACTCTTGCAAAAAGTACTTTTTAATACAAGTGGTTTATATAAAAAGTTCTTCTTAAATTAAGTTACTATTAAAAAAAGTACCTTACCCAGAAAAGCTATTTTAAATAAAAGTATTTTATACAAAAAGTATTTCTTTAAAAAGTACTTTTGATTAAAAATAATGTAAAAAGCCCTTTTTCCAAAATATTTATATAAAAAGTACTTAAAAAAAGTATTTTCTACAAAAGTATCTTTCTCAAAAGTATAAAGTTTTTAAAATGAACACAAGAAAAACTCGTTTAAGTTTTTTCTACTTACTTCTTAAAAATTTAAGTACAAATGAAGTTCTAATATCACTAAAAAGTACTTAACACAATACAAAATGGGATAACTTTCGAAATCCACTCAAGCTTCATTATACTAGACAGTGCTGCCACAACGAATACAATTTTTACATCCACCATTTTTGAAAAAGTTACCAAATGTAAAAAAATATAACCAAATTTATGGCGATTATTTTGGCGAAATATAAAACGATTGGCGATATGCGAAATGCATTTTATATAAATATTTTCTTATTTACATATATCTAAAATATTATAAAAACTTTTTTCTGTTTTGTGTAAATTTTATTTCAAATTTATAATTCTTATTATAAAAAAATGTTTCAAAATTGTTTAATATATCATAACGTACATTCCATGGGCAAAAAGTATATGACTGACAGTCAAAAGTTTTTTTTACCAAATAATTATCTTAAAAAACATTAAATAAATATACATACCGACAAGTTATAAATACTAAAATTTAAAATTTCTTTAAACTTACAGCCATTTCTTAAAGAAAATTCCATAAATTTTAAAATTATATTGATAAATCAATGTAATTTTAAAAAATCTTTAAAAAAAATTCCTACGTGTATTTTCAAATATGTATATAAATATACTTCTGGAAATTACCTCAATTCAGAACCTTAAACTTATTTTCAAGTTTTTAAATAAACTGAAACGACTTATGTGTAATTTTTCAGTAATTTTCTAAAATCGATTCCGGATGATTTTATGCACTTCCTACTTTAAGTTCTAATAATCTTTAAAATCAAGAAAAACTACGCTCATTTAAAAAAAAAAATAATTATAAATCTCCATTGACTTCATTTGTTTACGATTTCAGATCATGCATTTTTAATATAAAAATCACAAATGGCAATATTTTCTTAGCAAAAATCTTAAAAAAATTATTTGGTTGCTGTTTTGAAAGGGATTTTAAAAAACTTCCGTTCATTGGTAACAAATAATGAAAAAATCGTAGTACACAGTACAACTTATTCGAGCTCGTAAATAATTGTACCAAGAAATACATATTCGTTCGTAATTATTTTTGTTTTAGAAAAAAGTAACCAAAATTAAAAAAATATTCACATCTCCACATTGAAAATAAATATAACCAATTTTGGTTAGAAATAACCAAAAACGGCAGCTCTGATACTAGAGTCTTCCATTCTCATAACATGTCCATATCCAATGCACTTAAACTACAACATTCTCTTTTTGTCTCTTATTCTTTATTTTATACTAAAATTTCAAAAATGTTAACTTTAGTTTTAACGTTTTTGCTTTGTTGCTATTTCTTCAATGTAAATGTTCTGCTACTTTGCAAAAAAACTCTCACAAATATCGTAGTATGGGCGTTGTCCACCTCTGCTTTATAGTGTATTATACAAAAATTGTTTATGATAACAGTGTAACCAGAAAAAGTTTTGTTCATATCACCAAACAATAAAGAAACAAGTTTTTTTTAACTTATAAATTTTATAAAAAATATTGACATTGTCGTTAAAACACTATTGATCACAGATTGTTGTCCTGTCTTTCAATGACATCTGGTTCAATGACATCTGGTTTCCTTATTAAAAGAAAATCGATAGTCATAGAAAATAACCAATAATTTGGATAAACTTAAATAGGTTCCTTTTTAAAAAATAATAATCATTTTTGTCATATCTAATCAAAGTTTTTGAATGTACGGCAAAAATAAAACATTGGATACGTTTATTATACAAAATTCTCTTAAGGTTGGGATTCACTATCCTACGCATTCATTTATACGAAAATCTAACAGAAGCATCAAGAAAACGTCTGCATGATCTATTGTCAATGTCATACTATCACACTTTACACAAAATGCAACTGTAATCGCATAAAAAAATGTTATTTTATGAAAATTTTCATTAGCACTTGCAAGTCAGACAAACTTGACAAAAAAAGCTGTCACACAATGATAATAAAGTTTTTATGAGCACACAAGATTTTTTTTTGACAAATCGATTGACTGATTAGGATAGTGAATCGCCGGTCTTAACGAACATCCCTAAACAGAACACTATTAGCGTTTGTGTTTTCCACAAATCTACCGAACCGAACACTAAGGAGCGATATTTAGTGTTAATTTTCGTATACTGGTTCTAAAGGTAGAATTCCGGTTCTAGATCCAACACTTTATATGAAGGAGACTTGTCATCTAACATAGTGATGTACTTGATGTACACTTTTTGACAGGTCACCTGATATTGTCCCGGGTGAACCATGCTAATATGATGGATCCTCTTCATATAAATTAATTAAACCCGAAAGAATCAGCCACTACCCGCACAAAATCCAGTCACATGAAGAGTTTTGTGTCAATTACCTTTCCCCTGGAGTAACAACACTTTAAACACGTTGTCATCAGTAAAGTTTTTACCTATCACAATATGTTCCTTTTTATTATAATTTTGTGTTCACTGTTCACGGGAAAAGTGCTTTAAGAACAATAGACACAAAATTTTACCGCAGAGATTATTATCAAGTTAAAATCTTAAATACTTTTCTATACATAACATTTCCGGAATTTTTTTGGAAATAAGACTTTAAAAAATTTTATTTGTTAAATTATTTACATAAATTAAGTGTAACATCAAAATTTTTCAATCCCAACACACGAAAGACTGTCCACAAAAAAATTTCAAATTTTAATTTTTTAAACAAATACTCCCACCTGGCAACACTGTTTTAGACTAACACTCATACTATTTTGAAATTACAAACAGCTTTTATAGTTTTTATAGCTTTTATAGTATCTGGCAAAAGTTATTATATAACATTATTCTCAACTAATTTTACCTACCATTCCACTGTGCCATATTTGTAAGTAAATAAATAAAAAATCTTTAGGAAAACAGAAAACTTTACTGGTACCAGCCCCTAAATACATGATATATGAAGTAACTGCGTTTTTTTCACTTTTAAACTTGTTTTTAGAGAAAAGTAAGAAAGTGAAAAGGGGGAAAAAATATTTTCCTGCCTTTTATGCAGAATCTAAAGTTGAGATTCTAAAGGAAGGAAAGTTTTTAAGTGCCTGTATCTACAGGAAAATGTAGGTGGATAAATGATGAAATTTGTTGCCATAGTTTAATTTATAAACATATTTAGATATAAACTTATTGTGCTTTATTCTTTTCGAAAAAACTCGTACAAAGTTAATAATGCGAACACCAGCGCAAAAAAGGGCAACAAAAAAAAAAAAAAAAGTAATGATTTAAAGTTTGCCAAATAGCTTTTAAGGTTTTAAAAAGCTTTTAAACCTATTGTGTTTAAAGGCTTTTAATAATAATTTTTGCGTTTTTCATAATGAAGATAAATATATGTTTGTAAAAGGAGAACGTTATTTAGTTAAATAAACGTAAGTAGGAGTTATCTAAACTTTAGAATCGTACACAGTGGGGTAATATTGGAAAAGTGGTAATAAATATTATACCTTTGAATAACTTTGGCGTTTTGGCATGGAACAAACTAGAGTTCGTAGCTTGTTTGTTTTTTTTTTTACTTCGAGACACCCTGTTACAACACAGGTGTATTTATAGTTGTAATCATGGTCTTTTCGCGGGGGTAGGTGTCGGCTTTAACTTCTTTTGATTGATATAGAGCTTTCTCAGAGATCGCACTATACGAGTTTTTAAAGATGGGGTTTCGTCAAACGAGTTAAAGATTTATTTTGGGGTGCCAGAAGGCTACGTTTTTTCTTCTACTCTATTTCATATTTTTCTAAAGGACCGAATATATCAAACTTCAAACTCTATCTACTGTTTTGGCCAGTCGGCTTCTCGTGAATGCAGGACAGTAACAGGGGAGGTGTTCCACTACCACATTCTCTTTCTCCTTATTCTCATTTTTGTCATCGCAGCTGCTGAAGTAATCATAGTTTTTAATTCTCAGATGCTCTCCATTTCTAAGAAAAAGACAGTGCTCCATAAATACAGAAAACAAAAGCGACACATCCCTTTTAGCCATCGTAAGTAGAGACATTTTACGCCTGTCATTCTATAATTACCTTGCAATCCTATAATTAGTGTTCGCTGCCCATCTATCATTAGCAATTTCAATAGTGAATCGTAGAGTTTCAGTTTGCAGGGTAGTCAAGGTACTCCCGCGCGTTCCAAATCCTGTGAATGCTTGTGCCAAGTCTAGCAAGTATGTGATATGTAGGGAGTTTATGGTAAATTTTAGACGTACGGTAATAATTGATTTACGGTCTTTAAATTGTGTCTTTCTCAACTCTTGCATTTCCAAAATTCATGAACCAAAAATTAACATTTCACAAAAAGAAATATGAACAATGTACATATTTTCTTTTGCGCCCCCTGTGTATTTACAAATAAAATGTTTGTTACTAAAGTAACATTAATTTAAATTATTTGTAATTCCTAGTTTTATAACTTAATTAACTGTGACTCTCCCAACAAGTGCAGACAGTTTGCCCAAAAAGTTTCAAGTTTTCGAAGACGTTGGCTACTTTCAAGTAGAAGTCTGAAGAACGTGAGATAATTTACAACTAGAACTTGATGAACAATTTTAGCCAACTATCAAGCAAAAAAGCAAAATATTAATTTGAGTCTATGAACTTATAAATCTTCTTAAGGATTACTACTATTTTTTTCTTTTTATAGGACATTAATATACATACATAATATTATTCCTTTCAAGGTTTCCATTTTCTTGTTATTTTTCTTATTATTGTATTTTGCAAAGCGCCCATTATGTTTTTTGTCATGTAACTTAAAAGGCAAAGGAAAAAATTTTATCGATTTAATTTTTTATACAAATAAAAGTTATAAACAGCAAATCTGCACGTAGCAAAATAAATACATCGATGATGATTTACTGGCTAAAAGTTCAGCATAAAATAAACACATGATGTAATACATATTCATTGTAAAAAAAAACCGCCCAGCAGATTCAAAAATCGACAGCTACATAAAAAAGTAAGACCCTCTCCTCTGTTAAAAGTCCTAAAAATTACTCGTTTTAAAATCACTTTGCTTGGCTTTTCTTGTTGTACTATGCTGCCTTACCAATTTAATGCAGGAGGTAATCAATATGTTTAATTCTGCATTACTGGTAGTCTAATAAATCATCAATTACACTTTAAGCTTAAGCAATAATTAGTAGGCAATGCAAAGGAAAGCAGTTACTTCGGAATTCAATCTTAAATTCTTAAATTTAAGTTGAATTACTTGTAACTAATGAATTCATCACTGCCTTAGTGTTATTTAATTCAGCTGGGCATATACTGTCAAATATTTATATTTATTTTGCTACAAACTGTGTGTATGTATTTGCTCGAGTACATTTTAAATTGCTTTTGATACATTATTTATAAGTGTTTCTCTTCTATGATGCCCAGCACCCTTGTGGTAATTGCAAATATTTATTGATGTGTTCGAGTACTTTATGCAATTCAATCTGTCAATGAAAGAAATAAAAAATGTTTATAAAATTGAAGGTAATATTTTTTTTATAATATATAAGTACATACAGTAATATAAATACAGAAAAAGGTTTTTAGCCCGGCCATATGATACCCTGCACTGCAATATTTAAAAACTAATTTTGGACTTGTACCGTATTTGGGACCCATGGACAATCATGAAACCGCTAGAACAAAATTATGTTTTGGGGTTCTGATTTACGATCACGCCATGCATTTATGCTTCGTTCCTTTTTATGCATCTGTCAAAAAAGTAGAATCTGTGTAATGGTATGTGACAAGTTACTTAGCAAAACACATAGAGTACATACAGTACTTTTCGTTTATAGCCACTACCGTTTTTAGTCACATTAGCGATACAGTCCACATTATCTGTATTTTTTTGCCTCTAGAAGTTAATTTAAAGGAATTTTTTTACGTTATAGTCCATTTAGCGATATAATCACATTTGCGGCTAGCATTTAGTTTTTGCTTTTCGTATCAGAGATGTAATATCTTATTACATTTTATTTTATACAAACCCATAAACCTCCCAGGGGGTCAAAAATATGACTTTTTTACTTTCTATATTTACATAAATTGATTATATTTGAATTCGGTTATATGCCCCATAGTGGCATATATGTGAATTAGGCTTGTGGTAACATTAGTGATATAGTTCACGATTTGTCTGCAACTCAAGGATGTGATAATAAGCAAAAAGTACACAGAAAAAATTTTTTGCGCCAGTAAAAGAATTAATCAAAAACAAAATCAGTTTTAATTAAATATTTAATCAGTTGAATTAAACTCTTAATCAAGTGTATTAAATGTTTAATTGACAATATTTCAATCAAACGTTGACAATATTTCAATTAAACGTTTAATTCACTTGATTAAAAGTTTAATTCACCTGATTAAATATTTAATTAAAACTGATTTTATTTTTGATTAATTCTTTTACTGGCGCAAAAATTATTTTCTGTGTACTTTACTTAAGGTCCAATTAGAAGTGACATAACCATAATGCCACAGCCGTAACGGCGAATTTGGAAACCAAAATTGAATTGGTTTGTATGGTATGTTTATGTCGTTTTGGTAGTACAGTGGTGATGGTAATACAGTTTTGTTATGGTTATGTCACATCTAATTGTACCTATACTTTACTTTTGTATGCGCCGCATGTGTGGTGAAAAAATATCAGCTGTTTGTGATAGACATGGATGACAAATCATTGTGTTTATTTTTTTTTTTTTCGAACAAATGCCTTGAAGGAGAAACTTAAGGTGGATTCATCCATGCGTTCCGAACAATATTTTTGTCCTCAGAATAATTTTCTTACTGAGATTGTTCTGCAGAATGACTTACCCACATCGTCAATTTTGTCCTACCATATGGTTAAAAAAGTAAACAATCATACAAAATGGCAGCACAGCTAGCAAACTTTTTTATTGAATTGTTTTCTAAAAGTGTGTTAAAGAAAATGGACGAAAAACTGTGATTTTATTTTTTAAATTATATTTACATATATTTTTAATTTAATTGTACAGCAAGAAAAAAAAAACATTGTTTTTATATATGTATGTAAATGCAAAAACACTATATGATGTGACAGCTCAATTCAACTTTTATATACAAATTCAAGAAAAAGTGGCATCTCAGTTCATTTTGTTCTGAACAAAAATTATAATTATACCATTTCAAGAAAAAACTTGCCGAACAAAATAATTTCTCTCTCTCAAAAGTAAGTCAAACTCAATAAAAAAAAATTCGTTTGAACAAAAATTTTGTTCGGAACGCATAGGTGAATCGAGCTTTATTGATACTGTGAAAAATTACGAAAACATTAATCCTCCATAAATTCCTTTAAATAAATTCTATTGAAATCTTAATTTTACTTTCCATTTTTTCCAAAATGGTTTCTATTTAATTAAAATTAAAACAAAACAACTGATCAAAGTTGACGCACAAAACACTTAAAAAGAATCAAATGCACACAGAAAAATATAAAAAATAGATTTCAATTGAAAAATTTGTGATATTAATTAAAAAATTAATTAAATGCGCACTAGTAAACAAATTAATAGTATCAATTAAACCAGTTAATAGTTTTAATTAAACGTTTAATTAACTTGATTAAACGTTTAATTCACTTGATTAAATTTTTAATTAAAACTTAAATTGGTGAAAAATTTTGGAGAATTTTTTCTGTGCTTCTGTGCCGAATACTATTTAGATAACTTCATTTACTATATACGATATTTGTTTTCCTTAATGTTATTTTAGGAAGGGGTTTATATAGGACATATGGACCTATGTCCTTTAGGAAGATCTATCTGTTAACAAAAGAATTTTGTGAACTTGTTATGCGTTATGCATCTAAAGGACCACATACCTCTTCGCGTTACGCTCTCGAGAAGAAAAAGGTGCAGCTAAAGCTAAATGGAGCTTTAAATTGGAAAGTTTAACACACATACTGGCTGAACGGGTTCTTTTTTGTATCATATGATCAGTTTAAATGTACCATTTTGGGAAATAAAAAAAATCTAAAGATGTAAAAGAGAACAAAATGAGATAGTCACATTTTGTAAAGATGTTGGAAAATTTTGATTTTTAGCTCTTTGTATTTCTTTTGGGAAAATTTTAACATCTTCGCAAATTAATGGTAGATTTCAAATGTTGAAAAGTGTGAAAAGGCTCTTAGAATGGCTTTCGGCTTGCTTGTGGACGTCCCTGAATGCTGTTGCTATTTAGCAAGTGAAGTGAAGATTTTATAGCACCAACTTTTTAGAAAGGGGAAGGTATATGGAGCAAATAATCATTTGAAAAACTTGCCTCATGTGGCATATGGGTAAATTAGTAGACACATTGTTTTCACTCGTTGTTAGAAGCCCCCACAGAAAAAAATTTCACCAAAACTTTTTCAATTAATTCAATAATGCTGTTTTAAACCATTTTTTTTTTATTGTTCC
The DNA here is from genome assembly GCA_963931875.1 of Pollenia griseotomentosa. NCBI lineage: Eukaryota > Metazoa > Arthropoda > Insecta > Diptera > Polleniidae > Pollenia > Pollenia griseotomentosa. The sequence continues at coordinate 17,421,604 of OZ007561.1, forward strand.
AATTAATTTGCCTTAATTGAAAACAAAAATTATAATGTTTGTGTGTATATTTGCAAATATGAAAAGATACACACAAACTTCAAAATATTTTAAAGTCTCAAACAATTTTTTAATTGTTTCAATTAACTGTGTTGATTGAAAAAAAATATTTTGATTTGTGTTTACGATTTATATAGCCTCTTTTACTGGTCAAATTTCAATTAAATCTATGGATTGAAACTGAACAGCAAGAAAAGCTCAATCTTACAAATGCGTTAATTGATATTGTTACGTTACTGCCTTTCAATAACGTTTTGGTTTATTTCCTTTATAATAAACCGTTTCGAGTTCTTTATTGCAACTTTAATAAAATAAATAAAACACAAACACTTTAAACACTATTTACAATTTACTCAACTCTATTAAGTACTAAGTCTTTTTAACAACCGTAATTTATAGCTTTTATTCACAACCAACCACAACCTTCCCAGCGCCACGCGTTATCGACAAAGTCTGAACTAAGAATGATCTTGTTCTGCTACTCGCCGCTAGTATTTATACTGCAATTTGGTTGTCTAGAATATTCGAAATGTTTTTCGAAGGTTCGAGGCTTTTTATTATTCACCACACTTTAATTTGATTTATGGTAGCACTTATGTTTACATAATTTTACCTCTTATACTGAAGAAGCTTTTTTAACGGTCATTTCTAGGGCTTTCTGCACATTGGGATTGAAGTGTACTAAATTATAACAAAAACGATGTAAACTAATAAAATTACTTATGAATACAAGTTAACTAATAAATACAAGATAACTAATAAATTCAACTAATTCTTAACTAATAATTACAACTAATTCTTAACTAAAGTTACTTTCGTAACACTGCCCCCCACTTAAGCCTGTTCGTCCCGAATAGGCTCAGAATCACCTCTTCCATAAGGGGTTAATCATTCCAAATGAAAAACTTTCATTTTGGCCCTTGGCCTTTTATATTTCCGTATTTGGTTTACAACATCATTTAATTTCCTTATCACCTTATATGGCCCATTCCAGTGTATATGTGGCTTGGCAACTAATCCCTCCTCTGGTGGTTGATTCATTGGCAAAACCAACTGGCCTTTCTTAGATCCTTCGGAATTCCCCGGCCGATCATATCTGCACAACTTACTACGGCCACGCACGGACTTTCTATGGTCGTACAGATTTCTCCGCTCCATTGAAGATACATGCTTATCCTCGGGTATAGGTAGTGCATTACAACTGCACTGTGGAAGCGACGCACAACCTCTATTTGCTGTGCTCCTGGCTGCCACACGCTTTGGGCAGTTTCCTTTAAAATTTTGACTTCCACCTATACTATTGGCCCTTATAACCTTGGCCGATACGGGCTCTCTATTTTGCGCCGTTATCCAATCTTTACTGGGCGCTACCTTCAACGAGCGACCCTCACTGACGCATTCCCTCCTATCTGCCTCCGTACAGTGCCTGGCTTCCAATCTGCTAAGCTGTCTTACCTGAGCAACCACATTTTCTCGCTTTTCAACTTTTCTGTGAACTGACGATTCCTGACGAGTACATTCGAGAGGCTGTCCCACACGAGCCTCACTTTCATACCCAACATCCAGGGGTATTTCATAATCACACAAATACATAATTTGCTTTCCCATATTCAGACTTATATTATGACTTATCATAAAATCTGCGCCAATCAGTACTTCGTCTACAATGTCGGCCACAATAAACTCATGAAAAGCGACAATATCGGCAATTCTTAACACCACACGTGTTTTCCCATAGACAGTAGCATTCTCACCTGTAGCTGTTCGCAAGCTCACTCCGCTTAGTGGTTCGACAGCTCCTTTAACCAAGTCAGGCCTTATTATCGAGAATCCTGCACCAGTGTCGATAGTCAAAATGCGCTTTTTACCATCGATGTAGCCAAATGTCGTAATATTTTTGTTACTCTTTGGCACTACTGAATTTATTATCGAGTCCTCAGATGCGAAAGGTAGCACTCCCTCCATACTTAACGGCGACTCCTGTGATGACTGATGATTACCCCGCTGGTTGTCTCTGGGCGGTGAAGCAGATCTTGAACGTTTTCTTGGTGCTTTACAGTCACGCTGTATGTGCCCAACCTTTCCGCAGTTATAGCATTTTAGTTTGTTTCTGCCCAGCTTCTCATTTAATACCCGCAAAACTTCTTCTGTAAATCGCTTTAATTCATTCATGATGTCTCTATCATCATCTGCTATAACATCGAGCCTTTGCACCCTAAACGACTTCTGCTTTGCAACTATTCTTGCGGTTTCCTGAGCCAGGGCAAATGAAACTGTTTCTGCAAACGTTGACTTCAATGATGCACACACCGCATACTTGACATCAGCATCTCTTATACCGTTAATGAATGCTTCTGTTTTGAAGCTGTCCAACAATGGGTGATTCTCACCAGGGTATGTAAGCTGTACCAACCGCTCGATCTCCAGTGCGAAGTCCTGTAAGGTTTCGTTTGCCTTTTGCACTCTGCCACGCAACTCCATTTTGTAGATTTCCTTTTTGTGTTCACCACCATACTTACGTTGTAGTGCTACCATAATTTCATCATAATTGTTTCTGCTACTTACTGGTACACTTTCAAGCACTTCAGCCGCAGTCCCCTTTAAAGCAAGAATTAGCTCGATTGCTTTTTCCTCACTGTTCCATGCATTTCTGTTAGCAACTGTATCGAACTGGAACTTGAAAACATTTAATGGAACACTACCGTCAAAGCAAGGGGCCTTTATTCTACTAGAAACTTCTGGAATAACTCGCACTGGTGCTTCTTGGCATTGAATGTTATTAACTTTTGCCTCCAGATGGTGTAGTTTTTCATCAAAAACCGTAACTTGTGTTTTAACATCCGTGACTTGAGTTTTTACATCAGACAGCTTCTGATTAAATTCTATTTCCATTTCGTTTACTCTTTCGTTCATCTCACTGGAAATCTCCTGAAGTTTCTCGTTTGTTATTCTAGAATGCTCTTGAATTTCAGCTAATATGGTAACTGAATTCTCCTTTACCATTTTTTCTACATTTCTAGAAGTTTCATCTATTTTTCTGGAAGTTTCATCTGACATTTTTTCCATTTTTGCCATCATAGCAGCAAACATTGTGTTGAAATCCACGCTGCTAGCAACTGCACGAGTACATACCTCTATTTCTTCTTTGTCCTCGAATTCGTAACTCACAATGTCATTATTGCGTCGCTCGAATTCATCTATTAACCTCTTCTGCAGCTCTGCTTTATTACCTGCAGTTGGCAGATCCAACTTGCCCAATTCTTTCTTGAGCTGTTCTACTTTATTTATTTTTTTTTTTTACTTTTATTAATTAATTTATTTTATTTATGCAATCCCACTTCTGACACCAATTGTTACGTTACTGCCTTTCAATAACGTTTTGGTTTATTTCCTTTATAATAAACCGTTTCGAGTTCTTTATTGCAACTTTAATAAAATAAATAAAACACAAACACTTTAAACACTATTTACAATTTACTCAACTCTATTAAGTACTAAGTCTTTTTAACAACCGTAATTTATAGCTTTTATTCACAACCAACCACAACCTTCCCAGCGCCACGCGTTATCGACAAAGTCTGAACTAAGAATGATCTTGTTTTGCTACTCGCCGCTAGTATTTATACTGCAATTTGGTTGTCTAGAATATTCGAAATGTTTTTCGAAGGTTCGAGGCTTTTTTTTATTCACCACACTTTAATTTGATTTATGGTAGCACTTATGTTTACATAATTTTACCTCTTATACTGAAGAAGCTTTTTTAACGGTCATTTCTAGGGCTTTCTGCACATTGGGATTGAAGTGTACTAAATTATAACAAAAACGATGTAAACTAATAAAATTACTTATGAATACAAGTTAACTAATAAATACAAGATAACTAATAAATTCAACTAATTCTTAACTAATAATTACAACTAATTCTTAACTAAAGTTACTATCGTAACAATATGATCAATTTGTTTGCAGGCGGAAAATCAGTAAAGAATTTAATTAATAGTACAAATTTCTAGCAAATACGTTAATTGAAGTTGGTTTTTCATTTTTTCTGTGCCGTAAGGTGCCGTAAGGTAAGGTTGTACTGGCAACTGACCACGTGTATTTTGAACACATTTACCAATCAGAAAGTTCCTCTGGGGGTTTTTTATGAGTCTTAAGCTAGAACTTCTTAGTGGAGTACCCTCTTACCTATCACTTGCAGATCGCTCAAAGCGCATTTGGTGCGTGCTAGTACCTAAAGCTTATATAGGGATTTAATTGGCAAATCTTCTAAGCACCGTGGCTGATAAGTGTCCTTTTTGGTATGATGGGATAACCAAAATGTACCATAACGTGAATTACGCGGTGGCTGTGGTTTAACACCAAATCGTAAGGTGAAAGACGTTGGTCCGTTTCGTAGAGTGAAGTAAAGGTTTGCTAGCTCTAGCTTCTATGAAAGGGGGAAGGTTTATGGAAACTACAATCATTATCAAAACTTGCCTTTTCCGACGCATTTGGAAGAAGTAGACATACTGTTTCCATTTGTTTATAGAAGCCCCGTAAGGTAAGGCTTTTTTGGCAGATTTCCACGGAAACTTTCAACACATTTATCAATCAGGAACTTGTTCTGGGGGTTTGCTTTTGAGTCTTAAGGTAGAACTTCTTAGTGGAGTACTCTCGGCCCTATCACTTGCAGGTCGCTCAAAGCGCATCTAACTCGTGTTAAATAATTTATAAAGAAAACTAGTTAAGCGTAGAAACTAAGCGTAATAGTCGGGTTTCTTGGTAAGGTCTCGCTGCATATTACGTGATGGCTGGGGTCTAAACTGTAACCACGGATATTAGAGCGAATGTTTGTTCTCGATAAAGTTTATCTTTCCGACGAATCTCCTGTGTAGCATTCCTACTCATCGGAAAAACAAATACAGGTCTCCTGTTCTTGATTAAAACTCCAGCCTTTGTTTTTGAAATACACTCTTCTTTACTGACCCCATGTAGCCTTTCATGTAGCTTTTCCCGTTTAAGCACAGATATTCTTAAGCGGCCCATATACTTGCAATATAATTGTAAAATTTTTGCATTGTTCAGTTATATCGCCAATGTGTATGTGATATTTGAAGGTGGCACAATTTATTGGCCACAATCAAAAGACTTTTGATTTTTATTGCACAACAAAAATGAGTGGAATATACTGTAAAATGTGTTGGCAATATTGTTTAATGTTCCTTTCCTTATAAGTTATATTTACCTTTTTCTTGAAAGTTGCATTACATAGGGCAAAAAAAAAAAACAAGTAAGAAAGTATAGTCGGTCAAGCCCGACCATATGATACCCAGCACCACAGTACTTAAAAACAAATCATGCTTATGTGTCCATATAAATATGGATTTCTCTATGTTTAAAAACTTCATTAAAATCGGTTTGAAAGCTTGCGAGAGGCAGAAATTGCCCCCTACATCCCCTTGTGGTCCTATTTTTGAAAAACTGTATAGATTATGTGTCCATATAGATATGGATCTACCTATGTTTTAAATTTCATTAAAATCAGTTTGAGAGGCAAAAATTGCCCCTTTCTCCCCTTGTGGTCCTTTATTTTTTAAAACTGTATAGCTTATGTGTCCATATAGATATGGATCTATCTATGTTTTAAATTTCATTAAAATCGGTTTGAGAGACAAAAATTGCCCCCTACATCCCCTTGTGGTCCTATTTTTGAAAAACTGTATAGATTATGTGTCCATATAGATATGGATCTACCTATGTTTTAAATTTTATTAAAATCAGTTTTAGAGGCAAAAATTGCCCCTTTCTCCCCTTGTGGTCCTTTATTTTTTAAAACTGTATAGCTTATGTGTCCATATAGATATGGATCTATCTATGTTTTAAATTTCATTAAAATCGGTTTGAGAGACAAAAATTGCCCCCTACATCCCCTTGTGGTCCTATTTTTGAAAAACTGTATAGATTATGTGTCCATATAGATATGGATCTATCTATGTTTTAAATTTCATTAAAATCGGTTTAAGAGACAAAAATTGCCCTTATCACCCCTTGTGGTCCTATTTTTTTAAAACTGTATAGCTTATGTGTCCATAAAGATATGGATCTATCCATGTTTTAAATTTCATTAAAATCGGTTTGATAGTTTCTGAGAGGAAGAAATTTCCCCCTATTTTCCCTCGTGGTCCTACGATTTGGCCCATTTTCAATAGGCTTGGTCCTTGTGCCAATTAGAACCTATGACTCAAATTTTATCAAGTCATTTCCAAAGTTACGACCTGTACTTTGCGCACAAGGTTACATGGACAGCCAGCCAGCCAGCCTGCCAGCCAGCCGGACGGACATCGTTAGTTCGACTCAGAAAGTGATTCTGAGTAGATCGGTATACTTTAAGGTGGGTCTAGGACCACTATTTTAAGGCGTTACACACATCAGCACAAATCAAAAATAATATGTCGTAAATATAACAAAACACATACAATAACATTGAATAATGGATGGGTGCTTTAAGCAATTTTCCTTAAATTTTAACGGCCTAATTTATAAAAAATAAAACCGGTTAATAAAGGGTTAATAAAATGGATTTTCATACAAAATCCGTTTAATAAACCCTTTATTAACATGTTTTATTTTTTATAAATAAGGCTGTAAAAATATAATAAAACTACTCACCTTACTTTATAACAATAAATTACACTGGTTTACACTGAAAATGTACATTTGATGAGATGTGATTTTTCTTATGTATTTTCTTCCGCTGAATTCAAAAATCAAGGTTAAATTTTTTTTTATGGAACAGTTTTTGAGATATGGTCATTTTCTCATTTTTTCGACCTTTTTCCACTTGACAAATTATATCTCGAGCTAGATATGTCCTATTGGAACTTTGATTGGTAAAGCGGTTCAAAATATATTGATGAAAATATGGCACATTTTCAAAAAAATCCTATTTTATTTTTTATATATTATATTTATATTTTTTATTTTTTTTGAAAATGTGCCATATTTTATATCAATATGTTTTGAACCGCTTTACCAATCAAAGATTCAGTTATACATATTTGTTCGTCATCTCAATACCATCCATTTGGTACCAATAACGACCCAATAGGACATATCTAGCTCGAGATATAATTTGTCAAGTGGAAAAAGGTCGAAAAAAATGAGAAAATGACCATATCTCAAAAACTGTTCCATAAAAAAAAATTTAACCTTGATTTTTGAATTCAGCGGAAGAAAATACATAAGAAAAATCACATCTCATCAAATGTACATGAAAAAAATTTCATTTTGTAAACTAGTGTTATTATACCAACTTCGTATTAGAGCACTTTTGATATCTTTCAGATATGTTAACAGAATTCTTTACAAACATAAACCAGCAAAAACAACAACAGTAATAAATAACCGAATAAAATTTAAGTTTTTGTAATCATTAGGAACCCAAAAGTCTCAAATACAAATTAATTATTGATTTCATTTAAAATGTATTTACACTTGATGCCCCAAAGAGTCTGGCATAACAAATTCATCCAGTTCGGTTTTTTTTTTTGCACTACACAAATCCTTTGATACACATGTTGACTTAAATTGTCCGTTTAAGGAGTCAATTTAAAAGTCAACTTGTTTGGAAATGTTAAAATATTAATTAATGTCTGTTTGCAAGAATGTTTATGTAAATTTCTGGCAAAAAATAAAATGGAAATAAGGAATAAATTGTATAAAAGAGATAAAAATTTTAGTGTATAGTAAAATGTGTAAAAAAAATTAAGCTGTGAAGGACAAGGACATCAAGGATTAAACGGTCATGGATTAAGTTGAAGCTGTTCTTGCTGTTACTGTTTACTGGCTGATTTTCTTTTATCACCGTTTTAACTTTTTCGCTTTTTTTATTAACTTTTAATACTTAAGTGGCACAGGGTTGCAGGCAGGAAGCAGAAAAGAAGCTTAACAACAGCGAAACAGTCATGTTAATTTATTTTTGTTGGCTGGAGATTCTTTAATGTGTTAAGAATAATTCTTTTTTTTTTGCTGCTGTCTTATTTACAATTTTCTTGTTTGATGGAAAAATATTTAAGTTTTTTTTTTTTTTTTGTTATTTTCCTGTTTATATTTTTGCATGTATTTATTTATCTGTTTCTTTTCTGACGATGTGAGAAAATTTGCATTTTTCAAGTATGTTACAATGATGTTAATTTCATTTCACTTCAGTTCTTTTTATTTTGGTTTTTTGAATTTTTTTTCTGGTCACTCAATGATTGATTGACTTGGTCAAAAGGGGAATTTATTGTTGTTGACTTATTTTGTATTTCACGCTTAAATGCTTTAAAATTAAGTTAAATTTCAGCATTTCATTGTGACAATGTTGAATGTTTCTGTCTGTCCATCGTTTCGAAGTTTGATAATGTCTGTGCATAAATGTCAGCATATAAATTCTCTCTCAAACATACAGAAAAATGACAAGAACACAAAGCAACACTTTAGTTTGATTTATCGATAAGAGACCTGCAGTTCTTGCGTTTTATTTCGAGTCTTGCATTTTGTTAGCCAATAAGAAATATTGCCGCAGCTTAACTCGCTTTTCATTTTGATTGGGAAACTTGATATTGAAATTGATATTTTAAAGATCACATACCACTTATAAACCTTATTCTTTCGCAGATCTACCAGATATATATTTTAAAGATTAAGACAAAACAAGTAAGAGTGCTTTATACCCTCCACTAGTGTGTCCCAAAAAATTTCTTTTTGGGGCTCAAGCATAACTAATTAGCTTATAGGGTAAAGTATTTTGACTTTTTTCAGGTTTTTCGGAAGAGATTGCTCAAGTAAAATTTTTGCCATAAATCGGGTCTGCCGGTCTTTTTTTAAGTTTTCTACAGAAGGGCTTATAAGGGATATATGGTAAATTATGGACCAATCATCACGAAATTCGACAGTGTGATTTTAAGGCATATAAAACCAAAACAGACCTTACAGAATGCAAGAACTGGAGGAACATAACATAACAAGGCTATAGCTGACATAATAAACAAACGTTTATCAGATGCATTGTCCAACGATATTCGCAACGAGTAAGCCGGTCTCCGCCCAAGGAAATTGGACCATATTAACAGCCTTAGAATAATAACGAAACAATCATACGAATGGCGCTCTCCGCTATTCATCGAATTTGAGAAGGCGTTCACCACGATTTATCAAGCTGCAATATGGATCGCACTTCGCCTTCGCACTTTGAAATACTAGAAAAATTTGTAACAAATATTAAAGCACTTTACGAAAATGCTAAATACCGCATGCTACACGAGGACGTAATCAGTTGTCCAAAGAGTGTCAAAGTAGGTGCGCGGCATGGTGGCATGATTGTCCACTCCCTGCAGATAATATTGGACTACGTGATCCATTTTAGATAAATGGACTACTTACAATATGGTCTAATTTAATGCAATTAGGGACCATGCCATTGTTAAAAAGAGTTTGTAGTAAAACGACAACGACATGTCTTCGTTTTTAAACGACTTCAAAACTTCTCATCTGGAGTATAACATGGAGTAGTTTCAAAACTAATCCACTGGCATTATGTATGAACATGGAGTAGTTTTAAGACTACTCCGTTGTAGCCCTAGGACATCATAATGTTAAATAGACCATATTTTTTCAATACATTTGGGTTACCATTGAACTAGTCCTAGTCCCTTATGGCTATATTTTACATGCGTGTATGGGCAAGTCGTATTATCTGCTGGACTATCCCCATGCTGTTCAACGAAGTCATCGACAGCATCAAAATAACACCAAGAGGCATCACCTGGCGGCTAAACGTTCTCCTCGAAGATTTCGACTATGCAAACGACATCACATAGATCTGACGATATGCAGTCAAAACCTAATAACATCGAAATCGAAGCAGCAATTTATGGTCTCCGAATTAATATCCCAGTGGAAACTTACTTATTTCGAATTAACGATAATGATCAATCACAGTCATTATTATAACGAAAAGTACATTAAATACAACACTTTGAATTACACTAGTGGTCTTAAGGGGAAGGTTTAATTTGTAAAAAAAAAATTCAAGACAAGATGTGACTTTCTTTTAATAATAAACAAAGTTATATTTTAATTCATCAGTCTCGACCATTGCCTGAAGTAGGGTGCATATCGATTTTTATACATAAATGGCTAGAGTCATTTTCGAAGCGAATTCTAATTAATTATTTGAAAAATTTTAAAAAAAATTTCATTACTATTAAAAATAAATAAGCTTAATTTTTGTCAAAATTAACCAATTTTTCAAACTCATTTTAAAATTCCTACTTCAATTATTCTTCACGACTAGGCAGATTGCGATATTGCAAAAAGCCTTTTACGTATAATTTCTGAATTAATTAGATATAAGAGGATGTTTTAGGAAAAATAATCGGACCTTTATTATCGAAACGGCAAAAAAAAAAAAAAAATTCTAGCTGAAATAGTTATTTCAAGTTTGAGTTTGAAGTAACAGTGAGAAGACGCTTCAAAGACAACATATGCATTAATTAAAGAAACATTGTAAACCGGAGAGAGAAAGAGAGAGAGAGAGAGAATATAAATATTTATTTTCCTGTAACACATGTTTCACTTTTTTGTTTTCCTCTTTGTTCACAGTAGCACTCGGAATTTAAAGACACCCGCAGAATGGACCGGTATAGTTTTCATCATCATTCTTCTTTGAAAATTCGATTAACTATTTAACTAAATAATTTTAACAAAAAGAATACGGAATTTTTTTTCTTTTTATAAATAATTTTAAACATGAAAATAAAAAAATTTTTATGTTTTTCTATTTATATAGTTGTTATTGTTTCTATACAAACAAATTATAACAGGATTTTTTGGATTTAATATTGAACAATGCTATTTTAAAATTTTTCATTTAAAATTGATATGAAACAATGATAATTTTAAATAAATTCAATACTATTGCAGAAATTTACTATAAGGGAAATCACGATGGGTAGTGCAAAGTGCTTAAGCGATGCAAATGCGTGCAACAGTACACTAATTTGCTGAATAAAACTTCAATATGTACGTATTTAAAATTTGCTCTATTATACTTCGTTTGAATTAAAAAAAAAACCATGAGCAAAAATAGTATTGCATATTTGCTCAGTTGCAAACAAATGTAAACAATAACATTTGACATATTAACCGCCATATTGTTTAAACGGAAATTTATAAATTGAACATTTCCGTGGGTTTTAATATAAAATAGAGAATTAAATTTAAATTAATTAAAATGAAAAATTTTATTTTAATTTGCTTGTGTATAATTGTAAACGAATGCAGATTTTTCACAGTGCTGCCAGAAGTTTTTAGTGCTTTCAGAATAAATTTTTAGAAAAATAGCATATTTGCACAAACAAGTTAGAGTGCTATATTCGGCTGTGCCGAATCTTTGATACCCTCCACCGACAGTTCGAATATTTAAGGAGTAATATCTGTATGATGTCTTTTTATTATTATTATCTAAAACTGTGACGATTTGTTATTAATTATGGTTTTAGGAGACTAAACTGTTTTCCGGGAGTAGGGCATATACGGGGCCTAGGGTAAATTATGTACCGATCTTCACGAAATTTCACAGTGTCATTTATAGTCCTATAAAATTGTGACCAGCCAAAATTTGTTATGATTGCATTATTTTTTACGGTTTTAGGCGTACTAAACTGTTTTCCGGGAGTAGTGTTTGTATGGGGCTTAGGGTAAATTATGGACCGACCTTCGCGAAATTTTACAGTGTAATTTCTAGTCGAATAAAACGGACTTGTGCAAAATCTTATGTCATTCCGTGCGTTTTTGCATCATTTATGTTAGTTTTTGTAACAAAATTATCAAGTTTTTGAAGGTGGTGGTTCCACATTTTGATTTATAGCTCTGGTCCTACTGAAATTCAATCCCAAACTGCTTAGGATAACTACAAGCAATTTGACACCTAGTTTGTTTATTTCTTTTGAGTTTTTCGAAAGTGAGCGTGTTTTCAACAGACGGACAGACGGACAGACAGACGGACATGGCTAAATCGACTTAGAATTACTCAAGCAGCCAGAATATATATACTTTATGGGGTCTGAGATGAATAATAAAAAAGTTTCACACGGAATGACAAACTTAGTATACCCTCTTCACAACTAATTGTGGTGGAGGGTATAAAAATAAAAGGGGTATATGCTCGCGATCAATCATAATATGCACTGCAAATTTACAAATTGCAAATGACCATCGTGATTACCCTTAATGATTTTTAATCAACATTGCGCCATGTTAATTTAACATTGATATTTTTTTCTATGTGTATATAATTGGTTTTTCCTCAATTTTGGCTTATGTATAAAATTTTTTAGTTTAAAATTACATGTATCTTTAAAGACAACCTTCTTTGACTTACAATTGTAGAGCGAACATTGAAAGTAAATGGCGAAATTAAGGCAATAAGTTGGGTAAACAGATAGACATTTAAGACAGAAATGCCATATGTTAACGGCGATTAAAAAAAAAAAATTATTCTCTACGAAAACATTTGGGGACATTAAAAAATTTTACATGTATCAAATATGCTTCAAAAAGGTGGAATATGCGCTAAAAACTAAAAAATGGTGCAAAATAATCTTTAAACTCAACTATGTAAACAAATGCTACTAATGGTAAAATATGCAAAAATATGCACTAACAAATCGATGCTAAAATTCACAAAACGCTCTAAAACAGATAAATATATTGTTTTTGCTTCATTGGTTACGCAAGGAAAAACATGCAATTGCATATTTATGGTTTCCCTGGTTATAAGTTTCGTTTTAAAAATTACTTTTAAATCATAATTTCTTGAATTTTGTTTTACGCTTAGAAAATAAAAGTTATTTACTGAGTTTTATTTATTCCTCAGAAATTAAAAATAAGTCTTGGGTTTGGGTTTTTTGCTTAAAAAAAGAAACTGGAATTTTTTGTTGTTTACAAAAAATTATTTTTTTTTTGTGTAAAATTAACTTTAACCGATTTAAGGGCGAATTTATCCCTTCCCAGAGTTTAATAATATAAATTTTTATATATTTTATTCAATTTAGAAACGACTTTTTTCTAAGCAAAAAAATAAAATTTTTCTAAGTAAAAAAATAAAATTAAAAAATAACTTTTTTTCCTGGCAAATAAATAAAAATCAAGAAATAACATTTATTTTCTAAGCAAAAAATAAAACTTTGAAAATAACTTTTATTTCTGAGCAATAAATAAAACTCATAAAATAAACAACAAAGTTTAGTTTTTTTATAAAAACAATTAAAAATTAATTAAGGTAGTCCATGTAACAAGAACAATCTTGTTTTATTTCTTATGCACAAAGTACTCTTCTCTCTGTGAAAAATAATCGTTATTTGCCCTAATACAAACCAATTAGAAGTAGATATAACGCAAGTTTGAACAGAATCCTCTCCGAGGCTAAGGAATAAATCCAATACAAAAGTTGGAGATTGTTGTGCTTGTTTCAAGCAAATAGGTATTATGTACTACATTTAACATAATCGGATATATAAATAATTTAATATTTATGATCAAATGAAATAATTTTATTTAGTTTTATTTTTCCTAACTAAAATGTCAAAAATAAAAAGTGTGCAATTTTGTCGAAAATGCGGAAAAAATTGCATTTTTTTATGTGAGCAAACAAAAGCAGCAATCTCCAATGGAGATTGTTATGTTTGTTTCAATCAATACTTTATCACTATAGATTTAGGATTGAAAAAGCCTTTTTTGAATTGTCAAATTCACACCACTCAATTGTAACAACAACAAATTTAGTGTGTAAAGCTGATCGTTACGCTTACGAGTTTTTTATTTGAATAGGCGCTTGTTGTTGCAAAAATGTATTGCATTGCAGTGGGAACAAGCCGAATTAAATTCATGCTTTTCGTAAGGGAGATGGTAAGCGAAACTTTTATGTATATTTCTTATTTGAAGCTTAAAGCTCCTTTAAAAAATTAGCCACTAACGTTTAAAAATTACTATTAGCTATAAATTTTAAAACTGCTGGGGATTAAAAGAAAAGCACACATAATCGAACATTCCATTTTGCATGCTTCAAAATAGCAACAAAAAAAAAAACTCTTTTATATAAATGAAATTAAATGCAAATGACCAAAATGTGCAATAATGATCATTTTGTTAATTTCTTTTTTATCTGTCTGTCTGTCTATCTGTCTTTCCTCTACATCATAAAGAGTTCTATCTGATTGCACTTACATCCTTTCAATTGTTCGTTCGTCCTTCCTTCCATTTGCTTGTCTACACTTCTAGAGACGACGACTTCATGCTTGTCGTACATGCACTCTAAAGGATTGCAAATGAAACCACTGTGTATGTGGTAGTTTTGAGTGTTTTAATAAATTTTTTCGTATCACACTCAAGGGACAAAAAAAAAATGAAAATCAAAACGTTGTAAGCTTCAATTTAAGGGTGTTTGTTTGTTGGTATGTGTTTTCTGTGTCTTTAAAAGTCCTTCAATAACCAGTATATATTTTTCTTTTTTTTTTGGAATATGTGCATCAATCTGTGGCATAAAATACTTGCAGTATTGATAAAATTGTCCATCATTGCAGATAGTTTTTTTGTGTATGTATTAAAAATTATTTGTATATCGACATGTGAACATTAGGGTGGTTATAACAGCAAGAAGAAGAAGAATAAAGGCAGTTCATGTTGTTAAATAAAATTAACAATTAGTTTATTTTCATACTATCTTCTAAGCTTTAGCCTTGGGCGTGTAAAATATAAGGATTAGAGAGTTTGTTTTAAATTAATGGGGTTATTTTTTAAATCCAATTACTTTGCGTTGAGAAATTTTTCATATACAATTTTTAAAATTTTTAAACATTTGTATGCAAATACTTTCTAAGTGAGAAAATATCCTCCTAAATAAAGGCCATTATATAACGCCTTTAACAACGGCTGATTAAACTTTAACAGAATTTGAAAAAAAATTTAATTTTATAAAAAGTTTAAATCATCTCGACAATTTCTGTTGCGCCATGTATTTTACTTTTTAAATTATTAAAAACGATAAGGAAAATATAATTCGATATGATCACGAATAACTCAGTTGCTATGGTTGCAGAAAATTCAAAAGCAATACGATTAAATCAGCCGGGCTAAACATAGTAACAGTAACATGTATGAACCTTTTTCTTTCAATATAGTTTGTTTTTATGTAACCATATGAAAATAGATTTTTTGCTGCATGCAATATTTCAAATTTATTTCTTAAGAGAATTTATGAAAAATAAACCTTTTCTTTTAAGCACCCCTAATGCACTACAGTAAATCTTTAATTTATCGTTTAAAACTTTAAGTAGCTTTTTTATTGCAGGAAATAATTACACAAAGTTGGCAAAAATTATCCATATTGTTAAAACTAATTTATATTTCATTTGTTTCTCTCGAATCGATCCAGAAACGGGTTATTGCACTCATTAAGCTAATCAATAAGGAATTTAAAGCAGTATGTTTTTAAACGACGTATTATTATGAAGTTTTTTTTTATTTAAATAAATTGTATAGGCTAAAGAATTTCAGATAGCTTTAAATGCTTGCCGGTTTTATTTTGACACAGAAATCTCAATAACAACAACTTGCAATGCGTAATTGAGGTGATCCTAGCAACAGTTAAAGACAGGCAATCTTCACTTCACTTCTCTACCCTCTAAACCATTCCACAATAATTTAAAAATGTGTTCAACTAATTGCAAATGTTAATAGGGAGCCCCCATATATTGGATGATACAACCCCAGTCATGTAGTTTTGAACTTTTTAAAAAATCAAATCAAAGAAAATGTGGCTGCTTTACTCATCCCTTACATTACAATGTTAAAGTAGCTTGTTAATAAACTATCCCTTGTTTATTAGAGATGTATTAAGTGCAACATTTGTACAGAATTTCGATAATGCAGAATTTTTACAGTTTATGTATTAAGTTTTTTAGGCTTTTTATTTTGCTGTCTTAATATTAAGCATATTTAAATTGTGATTTCTATATCCCCTATTAGATAAAAGGGTGGTTAGTTTAAGATTATAACACTATTAATTAAGTTAACAAGATCGTTATAAAGAAACAAGTAAACGTGTTATATTCGGCTGTGTCGAAACTTCACCATAGTATTAAAAATCGTAGCAAAACTTTAAACTCGGGAGTACACTTACATACACAGAAAAAAATAAAATTGATTTCAATCAAACAAATTTGTGATATTAACATATCGAGGCCTAACCGCGATAATAACGTAAGCGCCAAAAATCAAATTTTACAGAAGAGAGTTTTTTTATTTTATTTCAAATAAATTTTGCATGAAATTTGTCGCTTACGATAAAATTATTTTTGCTATATAATTGTAACGGTTCCCTATGTGACGATGACATTTAAGGAGATCGCATTATCTGTTGCAAAAAAAAAATCATTTATTACAAATAACGAAAATTTAAAATGATGTCGCTTACGTTATTTTCGCGGTTAGGGCTCGATATATATAGAATGAACAATGAAGAAAAAAGATAATCTGTTAGTGTATAGAATCATTCCTAAGTACATCGAGCCCTTCCCGCAAAAACAGCTTAAAGGTAGAAGTACATAACACGCATCTATTCGTCTGCGTGTGTCGTGCGTTTAAAATCTTAGCGCATGAAAAATTGCAAGTTACACAACGCGCGTTACAAAAGCCATTGCTGTCAGCTGTTTTTGATTTGCTTACTTATTTGTGCATTAAAAACGGATTCGAAAGTATATCAAGATTTTATTATATTATTGAATTTATTCTTTTTATATAAATATAGTATGTTTTTTAAGCTCTTCATAAATTTTTTCTTTCATGATTCACAAATTTGTTAAATTTTTCTTTTAATTGTCAGCTGATAACTTGTCAAAAATACACAACGCGTTTAAAAGTTCAAAGTTAACCAACTTTCTGGCGCAAACGCGTTAAAATATTTAGCATGTAGCTTGTTCTATGAAAATACACTAGTTTAACTTTTTTTGAAAGAAGTCTACAGAGCGCCTTAAGCGACAAAAACACATTTTTACAGGAGAAGGTTGTTTTTATTATATTTCATAAGCATTTTGTATGAAAGTTGGCGCTTAAGCTAAAATTGTTGTTGCTATAAAATCGTAACGGTACCTGATACAAGTGTTGCCAGTTAATTCATTTATTAAAAAACAAACAAAAATTTTAAATTATGTCGCATAAGCGGTTTTTGTACATTGTACATATAGGACCCTACGACATATCTGTAGCATCAATGCAGTGATGTCAGATGAAATTTTAATAGTTCCCTACGATTGCATAAAAAAATCGCCACATTTCCCTACTGCAGCAATATTTTTCCCCTACAATTTTCCCTACCTTATATTAGGTACTAGTAAAACTCAAATATTATTAATAATTCAATATAGTAAATTTTATTTACTTTAAACAAAAAACAATAACATACATTAAATAAATTTCAGGTAGTTTGAGTAATAAACAAAAATTAAAAAAATAAAATAAAAATCTACATATGTTTGTATACGTACAAAAAAATCAGTTGTAAAGCACTTGCGAATTCATTTTCTTAAATGATTTTCTGTACAACGCAAGCTTGTACAGTTTAACATTTTTGATTGTAAGTATGATCTAAGAATACATATGGAATTTAAAACCTCGTGACTCAGTTTATTTCTTTTTTTTGTACGGACGTCAGTAAAGCTATGTTCACACCTATTAAATATTTGACGTCCTACACGTAACCATAGTTTTATTAAAAAAATATTTGCTTTTGCAAAACGTTTTTCTATATCAAGCATTATTTAACAGTTCTTAACTTCGTTATAAAATATCTTCATACAAATAAAGCTTAGTAAATCAAGAGAAATTTTAAAAATTAAAGCTTCAGTTTGATCAATATTTGTCAGGTCTGAACATACCTTAACAATTGAAAATATCCTCTCAGCATCTGCATTGGCACTCAATAGAATTTTGGATAATTTTGAGAGGCAAGGGAATACTAAATTATCATTGAAGTTCTTGGACTTTGATATATATAACCAAAATCGTTCCAAATCCATCTTTGAAAGAGAATTAATTTCTTCTTCTGAAAAACTATATTCTAGGGTTAGCCATTCTTGAGTAAGAAGATTAACATCAATATTAAACTTTTCACATAACATTTTAAATTTAAAAGTATTGAGTACTTGGTTACTTGATACTCAAAAGCAATTATTCAATAACAAAGTAGCCAGATTGTGATTATTGAAGCTATGTGCTTTAATACCATAGAGGTTTTCTTACAAATCAGTTAGATTATATTTTAATTTACATGCAAAGGAAAAATTCCCTACATTTTTACGAAAATAAAAAATCTGTCTTTTTTCCCTACAGTCTGATTTTTGGAAAAAAATTCCCTACATCTGACATCACTGCATCAATGTTAAACAAAGATTGGCTTAAGAACAAAAGTATGTGAAATATTGAGGGAATAGGACTATTCCAATAAAGCTTTAAGCTTTGTTCACAATCAGAGCAACAATTCCGTTTTTTCTTCTATCTTATTGAATGAAAATTTTAACAAATTGTTTTAAGCAAAATTTGCAACACCACACGCACATTCTCTAATTGAGCAAACATTTATTGTCAAAACAAACAATGTTTATTTATAAAAAAAAAAATTAAATTTTCTTCACGTCATTTACGTCTGCGAGCATCAGTTAGTCGGACAACTGTAATTATTACAAAATAATTAAAACTTTTTTCGGGAAGAAAAAGGTAAGTAGTTTAAATATAATTATAAAAATACATACAGACAAACGTTGTCTTTCTTGCAGCCAAAAAGACCTACAACATTGAAAAAAGTTGGGAGTCAGCTGATTGAATTTATCTGTACGTCAAATAAAAGGAAAAAAATAATAATTGGCAGATGAGTGCTGGTTAGCTTTGCGACAGAATAGAAGCCAATGAGACATTGCGAAAACCGAATTTCTTAAATGTGCAGTTTTTCGTTGGGGAAAAAGATAAATGCGTAATGAGAAAACGGCCATTAAATTAATGTATTAAATTTTATTTTTTAAATATGCTTTGCTGTTTATATAAAACAAAGTATATCGATGGTTTTCTTCCGCAACCACGTAACTCGATTTTTTCCGCTTTTTTGTTTTAACCGGAAAAGTAAACAGTAAATATCGCCTTACAATTTTTCTGTTTGGCGGAGTATCGGAATTTTTCCTAATTCTAAATTATTAAATAATATATAGCAAAAAGTTTCAAATATTTGGTAAAAACAAAATATTTTGTCTCTCCTGAAAAGAAGTTGTTTTTGAGTTACGAGGTTGTGGAAGAAAACCATCGATATGTACATACATTTTTATTTTTAATAAAAAATAATTTTTTGAGAATTAATTTGTTATTCTTTTTATTGTGAGAACCATATAACATGTCGAAATAGACATTTTAGATGGTTTTGGGAAACATAGAAACATGGTTGGAAAGGTCGTTTGCGTTTTTCTTCTCAACATTATAATATGTTTGAGACAATAATGAGTTAAAAACATTATGTCTGAACATATATTGTTACTTAAGACGTGTTTGACACAATCATAACCACAAACATTTATGATAGTTTGCGATTGTGATTGCATCAACCATGTTTTTCTTTGCGTGCAGTGAAAATGTTGCTGCATATTGTGAACGAAGCTTAAGAAATTGAAATTTGATTCATTGAACACATTCAAAAAAATATGCATATTAAAATTTGTAATATTAAGGTGCAAATTTAATTAAGTTTTTAATTAATATTACAAATTTAACCATTTTTTTTTAAACAAATTATGTAATATTTACTTATTATTTACTTAATTTAAATATTTTTTGATATTTACAATAATTTTCTGCAGTAATGGTTTTTTATAAAAGTAAACACTTGATTAAATTTTTAATTAAAACGTATTTAATTTTTATTAATGGTCTATTAAAAAAAATTGGTAAAAAAATTTGTTGTGTAGGGCCTAGTTGAAATAATGCAAAGATTTCATGTATTTTCAATATTTAATGCTAATTTTTCCAGTTCATCTTTTATATGCGGTATTTTGCTAAAACCCCTTTTGTGGAAAAAATTAAGTTATTTGTTTCAAGTTATTTATGAACCGATTTTGTTGATTTTTACTACTATTTTTCTTCTAAGTTTATTGCAGGTAAAAAAGGAAAAGTTTGGTTTATGCATTTAAAGAAACTTTGAGATCTATGGGTAAAAATTAGAGGCAGTTGTGGTATTTCGATATGCATTTCAATAGCAAATTTAAACAAAGTATATGTGATATAAATGTATTTATAACAATTTATTTCTCATCGTATCTGGGGTTTTCGGAAAACCCATTTCAACAGACACACTAATTGACAATCTTACGGGCGGACAGACGGACATTCTTAAATCAACTCCGTTTATTAGTAGGATCCTTAACATAAACATTTTATAAGGTCTAAGATCAATATTAAATAAATTGAATATTCATAAAATAATAAGCTATGTGCACTTTTATATTCCCAAGTAGTCTACATATATTCCAAATCTTGGGGCAGTCTTAAAAATCTATACATTTAATTTCGATATCAAGTGTGGTTTTAGGTTAGTTTTAGTAGAAAATACAATTAGTAATTCATTGATCACTTATGCTAGATTCACCCATTGTTTTTGAACAATTTTTTTTTATATAAAGTTAAAGTGTAAAAGAGAGACGTCCAACAACATAAAAAAATTATTTCGGAACAGAAAAATTATTTGGAAACAATGGGGGAATCTAGCTTTAGATCCATTGTGATACCATGGAATTATTTTAATCTTAGTTCCATCAGAGCTTAAATGCCAGAGATATTATAAGTTTCATCAAAATTGGCGGATCTGGCCAGATGCCCTTTGGCAATGATGTGCTTAGGGAAAGCCCCTTGATCCCAGATATCAAAAGTGATGCATCGTTAATGGTTATCAATAGTAGAGACAGAGTAAAAACTCAGTTAGCCGGGAGTAACAGTAACTTAATCTTACCGAAAAAAAGTAAGACCAATCGTTTTCTTACAGATTGAGTCGAAACATCTTACTTTCAACTATAATCGTTCTCAAAGTTTTTCTTGGAATTCAAAAATGTTAATTAAAAAGGTTTCGTTTAAATGTGCTACATTCCCATTTTATACTATTGATAAACTGAAATTTATTGTTGAAGGGATAAGACAGTTGCTTTACATACAACAAAATGAAGAAGCTGATTTGCAACGTTACTGTTACTGTTACTGCCGGCTAACTGAGCCTTACGCTTGTAATGCCTGCGACGTCTTCTGGCAATCCTGCAATCAATGCCTATCCATCGTACCCATAGGCAATCGCCAAAACTTGTATTTGCAGAAACAACGATACCGCCTTCCAAATCCAGTGGAAGCAGTAAGGTAGAGTCAAATCTATTTAGCAAGCTTTTCCGCCCTAATGTTTTTATGTATATCAATATGCCGTGGGACTCCTATGATTCTGATGTCAAACTGCTAAGCCATGTCGTTTAGAAATAAGTGCCAGTCAAGGGCTCTTCTCTTTCTCAATTATGGGAAATCCGCAGCTATAACGGCGGTACGGATGTCGTCGTTGCGACAGCAGATAACCTGGGCCGGTCCTTAGCTTTCCTGATCGAAAATATTTCTTCCTGAAAAACTTAGCAGTAATCCGAAAGTCTCCGCGATATATTGAGCTTGAGCTTCCTAGAGTATACTCCAAACCCCACTCTTTCTCGTGATTTAGAACTATCTGTGTAGAAATGTACGCCTATCCTTTTCCGTCTCTCCAGTCTTTCTAAATTGGTATCAGCATACTCCAATGAACCGAACTGGAGAGGTGTATTAATTCTCTAGTTAGAGGAGGTGTGATTCATAAACTTGGAGTATCCGCAGATATCTCCACTCCACTGTTACGTATGTTTTAGACGAATTGTCAAATTTGTCGCCCACCTTTTACCTACCAAGTCTAAGGCCCGTTTTCACGACTTAACGATAGCTAAATGTAGGAAGTTATCGAACAGATAATGAGTTTTTAATTATCACAAGTTCTCTTTAACATTAAAGTGAAGAATAAGCTAAAGAGAGGAACGTTCTACCTTTAACTTTTGTCGTAAGGTTTAGATTTGAGATTGCCATATCATATTCACATATTTTTTATATATGGCAACTCCAATTATACGTATATTTTGTAATGCTATGTTCATACGACGATATAAACCACTCGTTTCGCTCTCTGAAACTAGTTAGCCAAACATGCTGTTCATACGATTCATTCTTGTTTCATTTTGACACTTTTTTTTGTGTTGTTAGTGTGATTTTTTTTTAAATAGATAAAAAAGTAAATAAAACTTAAAAATATATTATTTAATACTTTTATTAATATTATTATATTATAATTATCACTTTATTTTATAAAACATCAATTTTTACTTTGTTTTCATTTTTTTTGAGAGCTAGTTCAGATAAACTAACGATAAATGTTATCAAAATTGGAGATAAAAGTACATTTTTCCTGTTTCGCAGCCTGTTTCAAAATGAAACGACCCGTTTCGCTCACAAAATTTTGTATGGGGAAACAAGTCGTTTCAATCATGTTTGGGGAGCGAAACAGGAATAAGAGAGCGAAACTCGAATATTGCTGTCCGTGTGAACATGGTATAAATGTAAAAAAAGTACGTAGTTGCCAGTTCGTATTTTTATTTTGGCAAAAATAATCGGTATTTTCTTTAGTACTGCCACTTTTTTAAAAATGTTGAGTTTATTTTATACAGAAGTTGTGAAAACGAAAAATAGTTGAAGGTAACTTTATTCCTCACTAGTGCTAAAGGTAGCGTTAACTATATCGAACTTTAAAGGTAAGTCGTGAAAACGGGCCTAAGGGTTGTAGCTTCAGAAATCACAGCGATGACATTGCCTACATATTTCGCTTGCTTTTCTAGCCTTACGTACAAATTTATTACATACTTATCTATGAAAGACTTCTGGCTACACTATTTAAACAAATATTTTTTGCAAACTTGCTTAATTTATTTTCCAAAATGTCTCGAATAAAATAAATCTTACAAAACAAATTACAAAGATTTACAAAAAACATTATGGCCGTATTGCATTGAATGCTTTTTTTGTTTTATATTATTATCTAACATTAATCTTTCAACTAATTCAGGCACTTTTTTGCTGCACATTACCAGGACAGTACAAAACTTTTTAATACTTATTGAACTTGCTAAAGAAATATTAATCGAAAACAGAAAGAACAAAAAAAAAATTGTTTAAAACAAATTATTTACATTAAATTTTGGTAAATTATACCCGCACCCACTAAAATCTTACTTGTCTTTGTTATCTCTCCCCCCACATATGAAGTTCTAAGAAATTAGATAAACAGTTGTTTCTAATGCAAAACAAAATTTGAACAGTTATTATTTTCGGATAAGAAGAAAAAAATTAATCGAATGGAGACAAAGACTTGTAGCAGAGTTTTTTTTTAAGAAAAAAAAAACCTTTACTAACCTCCTTAAGTAAATTATGTAATTGAATAATATTAAAAAGAAAACACAAAACGAAAAAACTTTAGTTGTTATCTCAAATAAAGTACACAATTCAAAATTGCTTAGACTTATGTACTTAAAAAAGTATCTACTTATCTTAAACATACCGTATTAAGTATCTACACGGAAAGAAAAACTCGTTCTAAATTAAAGTTTTTTTTATTTACTTAAAGGACGAGTCGTACTTCAAAATTAAAGTACTAGAAAACACTTAAAATAATCCAAAATGGGAAAACTTTCGAAACCCAATTCCGGAATTTCTTAAAATAACCCAGTGGTAATGCGTACTAGCTCTGTACGTGTATACTCAATAGATCTTTAAGAACTTCCGCTATTCCCAGCACAATCTACCTCACATGCTTTTGAGTAGAGAATTTAACATGGTGATGTCATCGAAGGTGACAACTGACTATGGATGCCAAACAAGAAATCCCGAATCCCGAAATCCCGGGATTTATTTTTATGGTATTTTTAATATATCAACTTTTGTGTACAAAAATGTTCGTTTTTATTGAATTTTTAAACTCTATACAAAAAAAAAAAATATTAAAAATTATATTTCAATTGTATTTTTTATTTTTATAATTCTTATTTTTGAGCTACATTTTTTTGACACATCGTTGTGTGTATTTAAAATTTATATTTTTTGCTTGATATATGACGAATATTCCATGATTTTAATATTTTGCTTAATGATCACCATTATTTTAAGTTGAAACGAAATTTTGCAGATTCACATTCAAGCCTTTTTTACAATTATATTTACTTAAGACATTATACCAAAATAATAATGATTAGTTTCATGCAAAATATAGAAATCAAGAAAAACTTGTTACATATCAAACAAAAAATAAAAATGATTAAAAATCTTTATTTGTTCTGTATAGTAGATAATAGATATTTTCAATTTGATAAGAAAATATAAGCACAAAAAAAGGGGCTACCTATGAGTTCTCCAGCTTCTCCAATAGTTGCTGATATTGTTATCGAGAAATTATTAGATACATGTTTAGGAAAATTGACAGTTAAACCGAAGATAATAACGAAATATGTAGATGACTTATTTGTTATAGTTTATGAGAATCAGATAGATACTCTGTTATCAACATTTAATTCATTTGATCAGAATATTAAGTTCACTATTGAAGGGGAGTTGAATTTTTCAATTCCATATTTGGACACATTGGTGATTGGGAAAGGAAGTAGATTATTGATAGATTGGTATTAAAAACCAACCGCATCAGTTAGAATTTTAAATTATTTTTCTAAACACCCGAGGAGAATTATCATTAACACAGCTATGAATCTAATAGATATGATATTAACAATTAGTGACAATAGATTTCATAGGAAAAATAAGAAAATTATTGGAAATATTTTGGAGAATAATAGTTTTCCTAACAAACTGATTTGCAAATTGGTAAGACAATACAATATAAAGAGGATCTCGTAATATTGATGAGATTTCGGAACCACGTATTTATAAGTCATTAACTTATGGACCTGGGTTTTCAGAAAGATTAGAAAACTCGAATATACATATATGATAAAGGGAAATACAGAATGGCACAAAAGGTGAATAATAATGTTGGGAGATTATTCA
Source organism: Pollenia griseotomentosa (assembly GCA_963931875.1). NCBI lineage: Eukaryota > Metazoa > Arthropoda > Insecta > Diptera > Polleniidae > Pollenia > Pollenia griseotomentosa. The sequence continues at coordinate 17,446,855 of OZ007561.1, forward strand.
CAAAAACTAAGGATAGATTACAAAAGTCAGATGGGTCGAATTTAGTTTATAAGGTTCATTGTGGTGGCAATGATAATGAACAATGTAGGAAAATATATGTACACTCACAATATTCTGTACGTAAAATTAACTGAAATTGTAATATAAAATAAATGAAAGTTTAATTATAAACCGGTCTACCTATTTTTCATTTATTTTTAACAAAAAGTTCATTTAATTTTTACTGTCAAAAATTCAACACCATATTCCGTAAAATCAAATAAATATTCAGTTATTTTGTAAAATTTTACTGTCAAAAATTCAACACCATATTCAGTAAAAACGATTAAATATTCAGTTATTTATTAAAATTTTACTGTCAAAAAATTGACCCCATATTCAGTAAAAACAATTAAATATTCAGTTATTTTATTAAATTTTCGTTTACTCCACAAAAGAGCCGAATTTCAAAAAAATACCAGACAGACACCTGTCCGCTTGTTTTTCTTAAAGGCGAGAGAGGGAGAATATTTTTATTTACTTAAGGCGCCCGTACACGACATGTTTTTGTCATCTGACATGTCAAATTTCCCACTGCAAAATACATACATGTCGTGTGTTACCTTTTTAACTTTGCTTCTGTAAAAGTCAGACGCAAAGTCATCTGACAAAATTTCAATTAGAGCGTGTTCTATTTTCTTCTGACAAACCATCTGACATCAGAAAGCTATGCCGGAAAGAAACCGGCAGCGGCGTCCACTATTGACGGAATCATTAGCCGGCTGAAGTTAATTTTTTACAATACCGAGATATGTTTGATCATCTTACCATTGAATAGAATTTATGTGAATATATATATAAAAACCGTTTTATTATAAAATCCTAAATTGGTATCTTTGAATTAAAAGAAAAAAAATGTTAAGATGGCTAAACTATTTTACGGCGCAAATAAAACTTTTCATGGCGGCAGCAAGCTATTTTGAAACCGAGCACTACTTTGGTTTCTGCAATAACAATGCGAAAAAAAGCAGAGACAATGTCAGAAGCAAATTACTTGTACGTTTGTGACCGAATATTATAAAGCTTATGTAAAACAGCGATTTTGACAGACATGCACAATTACATGTGACTTGAAAATTTGACATGTCAGATGACAAAAACATGTCGTCTATATGCTCCTTTACCCAGTTACACACGTTTGTTTTACTTTTGTTGTACTGACCACGTTGTTTACAGAAGAACTCTCAATTATAGGACACCAGCAGCATGACCGATATGGCTTCGCAATTATTTAACTTTTAAAATTTGATGTATTTAACTAAATTATTTTAACAAATAGAAAATGGGAATTGCTTACACAAAACAAGCAATTCATTTTTTATAGATAAGTAAAAATTAATTTTTGGTAGTAAAATTATATAAAATAACTGAATATTTAATTGCTTTTACTGAATATGGTGTTGAATTTTTGACAGTAAAATTTTATAAAATAACTGCATATTTATTTGTTTTTACGGAATATGTAGTTAATTTTTTGACAATTAATTTATATAAGATAACTGAATATTGATTTGTTTTTACGGAATTCGCGGTTGAATTTTTGACAGTAAAAATTAAATGAACTTTCGTTGCCTTAAATTACATTTTTATTTACTTTAACATAAAGAACAATTTAACTCAATCAACGGACAATATTAACTGCAACTGAAAATTCGTATTAATATGCACTTAGTTTTTTGAATAACTGTTAGAATCAGTTAAAAATAAATTTGCTTGGAATTTTAAATGTTTATTTATTTAAAAATGACTGAACGGAATATTTCTTAAATAAACTACAGTCCGTTACTGTAATAATATTGTGAGTGCAGGAACAACTGGGACAAAACTGAAGATTAGATTAGCAGGACATAAACATGACCAAAAATATAGGAGTTATAATTCGGCCCAAGGAACGGCATTATCAACCCATTGTAGGGATTTTAATAATTATCCTAATTTTGAAAACACATCAATTTTGAATACGGAAAGTTTTAATTAACGTAGATATATGTTAGAAATGTTCCAGATAAATAATGTTCCATTTGAGAAAAGGATTAATTTTAAGACAGATAGTGAGGGCTTAGCTCAAATTTATAGACATTTATTGAATAAAAATAAATAGGTTTATGGAAGGGATAATTATAAATAGGTATTTTTCCTTGGTTGTTTGTAAAATGAATTTCAGATGGCATAGCTCAGTTGGTGAAAATTTATTAATAGCCAATTTACACTACAACGAAATCTAGTACTTACGAGATTTGAGCCAAATCTAGTGGTTTTTGACTAGATTTCCCATACAAAACAAAATCTACTTTGTGACTAGATTTCGACGAAATCTACTCAAAATCTAGTAGTACTTAGTTTTGCAACTATGGTTTTTTCCATATAGCACTAAAAAATACTTCCCTGCATAACAAAAATATGACATTTTAATTAAAAACAAAACAAAAACTGTTGAAAAAAATAAAAAAAAATTTGAGAATTTGTAAAAAATAAAAAAAGGACAAATAATTGGTAAAAAAGTGATGTTGATAATAAACTAAAGATAATGCAAATTTTTTAATGTCTATTTCTTTTTGTGTTTGTATGTGTTACACAAAAATATTTTAGTCATTGATTTGTTATAAAAACAAAATCTCGCTAATGTCAAAACGGTATAATGTAAACGCACTAGATTTTAAGGAAGATTTCACATGAAATATACTAGATTTCGTTGTAATGTAAATGGCCTATAAGGGAAAATAACTATTGACAGAAAGGGATATTAGAATAGGTTTTAGGCTTTGAATATATTGTATGTAAAATTTTGTTTTTCCTTTTTGTTTGTTTGTTTGTTATTTTGTTTAAAGTTTGTAGAATGGAATTTTTAAATGTATTATGATAATTTTGTTAATTGAAATTTCAAAATTTATTTTTCCAAAAAAAAAAAAATAAAAAATTTCATGAAGAAGATTTCCAACGGAAATCGAAATATCAAAATAAATATTTATAATAATTTTAAAAATAAGAGACCTGAAGCTTGAAAAATTTATTAAAGTCCAATATTTAATAAAATATATTTTTATAAATAAACACAATCTGCAGCATTCATAAAAAATGTATTTAAACTTTAAATCGGTTTTTAGAAACATTTGGTTTTAAAATAAATTTCAGACGTAATTGAATTATTGATTATAAATGTCGCAATAAATGTAGCCATATCAGTACCTTGGAGGTATACTGCACTATGTCGACATAGATTGATGAGAGAGTACACTTTGCTGCGTATCAGTGTCGTCAAAACTTAAGGTAGCAGCATAAATCCAAAACCACAACATACTTTGATTGAGCCAATTTACACTAGAATAATTGTTCTGGCAGAAAACGACAGTTTGTAGGCGAAATAGGTGAAGAGAGTCGTTTTTGGTTGGCATAATTTTTAATCCAGCTTCAACCCCGCATTAGCAGAACAAAACCAATACATACACACTTATGAAAAAACAGGTTCAGTGTTTTCTTTTTTGCAGAGCGATTTTAATCGTTAGTTGTTCACCGTCTTGTAAACATGAATATAAAAACAGAGGGTGTTAGGCGCCCGAAATGTTTTTATGTTTACAGCGAACGAACACCAAACGTCAAAAAAAACAAAAAAATACCAACACATACAAAGCCGCGTGTACGTATACAATTTTATGCCAGAATAATTAATCCAGTGTAGTTTGGAAAGAACAAAAGTTAATCCGACTAAAAATTAGTCTAGTCTAAATTGGCTCATTGATATCATGACATACAATTTTTTAACATAAGTTAGCTTTAAAAAATGATAAACAATAATATGATTGATTAATTTTAAATTGATTATATACATATGCATAAAATAAATTGCTTTGTTATCTTTTCTTTTTTAAAAATATATGTTATATATATAATACCTTTTAAAAATGCATAAGTAAATAAGAAAAGTGTTGTTTATTTAAAAAAATCCCGACAAATCTCGAAATCCCGGGATCCAGATATCCCGGATTTTTGCGATCTGGATTTTCTAAAAGCAATCCCGATTGGCATCCCTACAACTGACCCCTGTCTGGATAACCTTCACCTACCATCAGGGTTGGCTACTTATTTCTTCAAAGCGAACTAGCAAAATGCAAAGCGATGATCGTAAAATTTTGTTGTTGTTTTAGTTACGGGATCTATATGCATTTTTCTGTCTTGTCGTTAAAAAAAAATAGTTTTCTGCATGACTTTCAGCTTTAGAATTAGCAAGCGAAACGTGGGTACCTATTTTAACATGTTGACACTACATATTGGTGTATAGAGAGGGATGTATGTAGGTATAATTGGAGTGCCGAATCAGTAGCCCCTAGTAAAAATTGAGTAAAAGGGCTAACTATTTTGCCTGTCATGGCGATGGCTCTTTTTTATATATCACAGGGAAGTATAAAAACTTAAATCAAGTAAATAAAAGCTTGAACTTTTCGTTGGTCGTGCACTCTTTATTTTGTATGCTTCCATACGCTTGTGTTTTTAAAAGGTTGTTGTAGAAACAACAACAACAACAACAACACTAAGAACATAGGTAAGAAACAATTTCCTTGTTTTGTATCGAAACAACAACAACACTGCAAGAAGAAAAACATACATAATACTCATGTTTAAAAAGTAAAAATTCCCGAATTCTATTTGTTAAGATTATTTAGTTAAGTACATACAATTGGCAAAGTAGCATGTTTAAGGACCATATAGGGCATGTTGCTGGTGTCTTATAATTGTGAGTTCTTCTGTAAAGGAAGGGGGAATACAACAAGGTGAAACAAACATGTGTAACGAAGCAAATTAATGAAGTTTTTCTCTCTATCGATCCCTGGTTCTCAGGGATAAGTGTTTATGTTAATTCCAATCCACTTTCGAAACAAGCACAGTTTGAGATTAATTTTTATTATCTCACTTTAGGCCCAAACATAATATGCATAGCCGTGCTTAACCTACTGTTAAAAATAACCAAAAAGTCGCTCAAATGTATTTAAAAAAACAATAACAAAATCAAAAAACATTTGATTCCGTACGGAATGCGCGGTCAGTTTCGCACTTTGCTTAAGCAAATGACAGTTTCATAAAACTTAACAAAAAGTTTCCGTAAGTTCAATATGGTTTGCTCCATATGATTAACATGTATTCGCACATTTTCATAATTCAACTTAAGTACATTATGGTTAGACCTTTTTACTTTTCAGCTTATTTTATCAATCAAATATTCTTAACTTGATTTAAGAAAATCCGAATTTAAGTTCGGATGAATTGGTTTTTTCTTTTCAGTGTACACGTATTGGTTTTAGAAAAAAGATTTATTTACTACATGTATTTGTTTTTGTCGGCTAAAGTGGGTAAGAAAATAAAAGTAAATCTGAAATTAAACTACATTAAGAAATACGAGTGGGAGAGCCTCAAAAAGGGGAAAAATAAAATTTATTTCAATTAAAAAAGTTTTTTCTTATTATTGAGACTTTTTTTAACATCTTTTCTAACAATTGCTGTTAAACTCAAAGGAAAACATTAGAAGGAATTAAATTTATATTTAAAAAGAAAAGCTTGTAGTAAAATAGAATTGTTTGTAGTGAAAAGGTAAAATTTTAGTAAAAATGTGACTTTTAGGTGTAAAAGTGACTTTTTACTAAAAAAATTTCTTTTAGTAAAAATTTTACTTTTTAGTTTTAGTGAAAAAGGGACTTTTTGCCAAAAATGTTAGTTTGGAAGAAAAATTGAGTTTGAAATATCTACTTCACGATGAAAGTTGTTGCTGAGGTCATAACTAGTAAGTACTTATTGAAGTTTTTAGAATAATGACAATTGCAATGACAACTACTTACCAGGTAACGTATGAAATAACTACCACCTATTACTAAAAATGAAAAAGTTTTAACGGGGAACTTACCTACCGATAGCTAAAGGTAGGATTTTATCGGCAGCATAAAAAGTGTTTCATTATTATAAATTAATTTTAATCTAAAGTGCGCGATAAGTTAATAGAAGGTCCATCCTACCTGGTATGTAAAGGTAAAGTTGTAATAATGGAACACTTTTTATGCGGCCGATAAAATCCTACCTTTAGCTATCGGTAGGTAAGTTCCCAGTTAAAACTTTTTCATTTTTAGTAATAGGTGGTAGTTATTCAATACGTTACCTGGTAAGTAGTTGTCATTGCAATTGTCATTATTCTAAAAACTTCAATAAGTACTTACTAGTAATGACCTCAGCAACTACTTATTACTGCTATTATTTTCACTACTAAATATTTGCTTACTAATAATCAGCCCAATTACTACTTAAGGCTAGTTTACACTATTATACTTTGTATTAATACATGTCAGAAAATTAAGTAATATTTAAAAGTCTGATGGTGTGAATGCATGTGTGATGAAAATGACAAGTAGGTTAGGTTAGGTTCCATGGGCAGCCATCGAGAGACAGCTCAGTTGGGTCCTTTACTGATCCCTTTGTGATACCCAGCGCCAGAGGTGTCACTACAAAGTTCAACCAACTCGTCTTCCTAATGAAGAGAAGAAGCGATTTAAGTTCTATCCCAGATAGAGCCTCCAAGCAGGCAAACAACGGTTCCCCCAGGTATTTTTCCCTGATGCCCCGCAACACAGGGCATTGACAAAGAAAGTGAAGCATAGTCTCCTCTTCCTTCTCGTTTTGACAACTTCATCAGTAGTCGATGAATTCCAGACCCATTCTTCCAGGATGAGTCCCAACCGGCCAGTGCCCAGTCACAACCGATATCACTGTCCTAATCTGGTCCCTGTTGAACCTAAGTAGAGAATTAGTTCTCCGTTCATCATATCCAGGCCATAGTGTCCTAGATATCAAGCAGGTGGACTCACAGGTCCACCGCGTCTGTGCAACTCTATAAGAATCGCGTTTGATAAGTGACCTAGAGTGAGCCATTGGTAGGCCAACGAATTGATCAATGAATACGTCATCCATGCGACCGCCCTGTTTGGCTAGATGGGCTAACTGCTATCTGATTGCCCGGGCACTCTGAGTTGAATGCTTCGCAAGCTCATTCAAAGACGTCCGACATTCTACAGTTAACCTAGATGTCGTGTAGACACCCGGTAGGGATGCAAGTCAGCTTTGCTGTCGGTAAATATACGTATATCTCCCGATATGCGATGACACCCCAGCCAATTTTCCGCCCGCCTTGTAGCCGAGATCTCCGCCTGCAGGACACTACATCCTCACTACATCAAATGACAAGTAAGTATTATGAAAAAAAGTTTGACATCCCATACGACTTCATCGTTTTTTGAAAAATTTCTAAACAATAATACTTTTCATTGGATCAGGGCTGCATTTTATTTCATGTGAGAGTGTTTATACTTTGTGTGATGGTGTGAACACAAACTGTTATGTTAAATTAGATTTTTTGACAGTCGCAACAAAACTCATTAGACTTCTATCTCACAAAGTATTATGGAATACTTAAGACTTGTAAGATAGCGTTAACTGGCCTTTATTAGATCTATAACCTATTGATTGGCTTCTAGTAAGTATATTGTAAGTACTTACTCGTAGTTAAATAATAACTAGATATTTTTTGACTTTTAAGTGTATTATTGTAAGTACTGAATTCTGTGGACACCTCGAACATTACCCTTTAACTTACCAGGTAAGTAAAGTTTTCGTTGGGTTATTAAAACGGACCTTATGTAACTTTATTATTTAACTTTTTACAAACAAATTCTTAATATACACGTTTTCACTTCTCCAGTTCTTTCTTTAAAAAAATAAGTTTTAATAGTTCCTTTAGATTTCTTTTCGAATCCATAAATTTTGTTTTAATTTTTTTAACATATTTTTTTTGCTTCATTTACCTTTTAAAACACTGATAAACTGGCGGACAGACATGCCAGCTGGGAAACTGTTTGAAATTTTACTTACGCTCTACTTGACTTCGAGCATGTTAACGCATGCACATTTTCATTAAAGTGTATATTAAAAAAAAACTAATTTATTGTTATATCTTGTAAAACAGAGATTTTAAAAAACGAGATTTAAATAATCTTTATAACGAGCACTTTGTTCCAACGGGTATTAAAGATAAACAAATTACACAGAAAGATTTTTTGAAAAAAATTCTCATATAAAATTTCAATTTGTTTTTAGAAAATAATGGTTTGATTTAAAAATAGGAAATAAATAAAATTGTTTTGATTTAATTTGTGATTTTTGCTAAGACAAGGCAAAAAATAACAAAATGAACAAGAATTTATCAGTTGAGTAAACAAATACTAATGGGGAGGGTACTTACAGTTCAGAACATGCTTTTGTCATTTTAAAATTAAAAAGTATTTTATTAAAAAAGTGGTTGTTTTTTTAAGCAATAAAGCAACATTGCAGTGAACAAGTTTTTTTCAGAAGTAAAATCAGAAGACAAAAAATTTAAAGTTTTAAAAGGCGTTTAAAATGTAGATACGCTTTAAGTAGGAAAGGGATTTTTAAGCTAAACGCTCAGCTTCTAGTAATTTTAAAGTGAACTAATCAGATTAAGATAAACAACTGACTTTTTAAGTAAATCAGTTAGGTATAAGTGTTAAAGTGATAATTTGCCAAAAGGTTAGCTTTTAATGAAGCAGTGACTTTTAGCAAACCAATTAGAATTCTGTTAATAAAGTTAAAATACTTTTTTTAGTGAAACTTGTAGTCTTTAGTGAAAAAGTGACTTTTCTCTAAAATAGTCAGTGTCTAGTTAAAAAATTACTTTCTAGCGAAATAGTCAGTTGAAAAAATTTTACCAATAACCCCGATTATAATTAATTTCAATGTTTAGTATTTCAAAAATGTATTTTATGTTCTTATTAAACCAATCTTTGGCAAACAATTGTATCAGCAGTTTTCTTTTTAAATTAAACGTTAAAAAATTTTCAATTGAAAAACTTAGAAAGTAGCAAAAAGCTAAAAAATTAACGAATAACAAAATCTTTTGCAATTAAAATTTTGTATTCCCAAAAATTGAAATTACTTTTTGATAATAAACAGGCAAGTGCACGGCCTAAAAAACACTTAATTGACAACATCTTTTGTAAGTTGTTGTTGTTTTTATTTTGTTTTTCTCAAGGCGAATTTACACAAGGTAAACTCATCTCGTCAGCCGTTCATCAGCTGTATCCACGGCGAATTAAAAAAACACTGAAACGTCAAAATATTGTTTTGATTCTGTACTGAAATTTGACAACAAGAGGGAAAATTTCATAAACAAAATACATGGGGCTTTTTGTAGTTGTAGAGTTGCACTTACCTTGTGTAAATTCGCCTTGGTTTTTCTTAACCTACTTACAACTACAATTAATGTTGAGAGAATTTCAACTAATTGTAGTGGGGAATGTAAGATGAGATAAACCCACTGTTTATTGTTGATGTGTTTTGTTTAAACTTTGATATTGTTACAAGTAGAACTGTTGCTATAAGTCTTATACGCTTAACAGTTTTATTTGGTTTAATATCTTTAGTTTTTCCAAAATCTTTATGGATGAAGTTTCCTGATGATCTGGCCTAAGCAACCAGTGAAATGCGCATAGGAATAGCTTATCCCATCAACAATAAATTTCAAGTGTTTTTATCAATAATAAAAACTGGGAATTAAGCACGAATAACAAAATCTTTTGAAATTAAAATTTTGTATTCCCAAAAATTTAAATTACTTTTTGAAAATAAATAATACGATACCAAAAATAAAAAATGGAAGAGGCAGCGGTTGTTTTATATAAGAAATTGTATGCATAAGTTTGGCTGAAGATGGTAGGTCTGTAAACGCCTTTCGAAAGTTCAAAGTAATATAGGATTATTTAAGAATTAAGGGTTTTACGATTCCTTTAAGTAATGAAACGATATGGAGTTAAGATGAAAAGTTGTACGCATCAAAACAGGAGGAAGTCATAGCGGGATATAAGAAAAAATAAAGAAGAAAATGGAAGATTTTTCATGGTTGTAGAAGAATGGATGGACGTATCTTATTTAATATTACTAAATTTTCGAGCTTAAGGTCTTTTTGTTATAAAAAACTTTTAACGTTTTATTTTTAAAACCAATATTTCGGCACTTCCTTGAGTGCCTTCTTCAGGGTTTTTTCTTAATTTATAAATTTTTAACAAATTATGAAAAATTTAACAATAACTGAAATTACTGAAAATTCAAAATATAATGTTAAGGATTCTCTTCAATTCAAAGACAGAATTAGGAATATTACATTAGATAATAATGAGAGGTTAATTTCTCTTGATGTAGTTTCATTGTTTCCTAGCATTCCAATAGACTTAGCTATAAATATAGTAGATGAAAAATGGAATATAATAAGGGAACATACGAATATGGAGAAGGACTTATTCTTACGTATTCTTAAATTTTGTATAATAGATAGTAGATATTTTCAATTAAATAATCATATATATAACCAAATGAAAGGACTTCCAATGGGTTCGTCAGCTTCTCCGATTGTAGCAGATATAGTTATGGAAAGGTTATTAGATATATGTGTTGAAAAATTAATTGTAAAACCAAAGATCTTGACAAAATATGTTGACGATTTATTTTGTATAATTTCTGAATCAGGAATAGAGCAAATGTTAGATATTTTTAACTCTTTTCATTCAGATATTAAATTTACAATTGAAAGGGAATCTAATTCAAGAATATCATATTTGGACACTTTGATAATTAGAAGAGGAAATAGGGTATTAATAGATTGGTATCAAAAACCAACATCTTCTGGTAGAATTATTAATTATTTCTCGAAACATCCAAAGAGAATAATTATTAATACAGCTAAAAATTTTATAGAAAGAGTTCTAAAAATAAGTGATTCAGAATTTCATAGAGATAATAAAAGGAAGATTTCAGGTATTTTAACTGATAACAGTTTTCCAAAACAATTAATAACAGATTTATTAATACAACATAATAATTGTAGAATAAATAACCAAAATAGTATTACAGAACAAAAGATTTATAAGTCGGTAACATATATACCTAAATTTTCAGAAAGATTAGAAAAATCAAATATATATGATAGCAAAATATACAAAATAGCTCATAAATCTTTTAACACAGTAGGTAAACTATTTACTAAAATGAAAGACAAAATAAAGAAGATGGATATGTCAAATATTGTTTATAAAATACCATGTAAGGGTAATGTTAGTGGACTGTGTAATAAGGTATATATAGGTACAACAAAAAATAAACTGAAAACTAGGATAGCAGGACATAAATCAGATCAAAAATATAGAAATATATCACAAAAAACAGCTTTATCAACTCATTGTGCTAATCTAAATCATTATCCAGATTTTGAAAATACAACTGTTTTAAACACAGAAAATAATTATAAACGTAGATTTATGTTAGAAATGTTACAAATTATAAAGGTTCCGACAATTTCAAGAATTAATTTTAAGTCAGACACTGAAAATGTAGCACAAAATTATAGACACTTAATTTATAAAAATAGAAACGGAAGTTAAAAATTTATTTATATTGTAATAGATCAAGTTTGATTTGAAAAATATTTTTTTGTTTTTGAATTAAAATTTTATAATTTGTCAGTTATTGTTAAATTTTTCATAATTTGTTAAAAATTTATAAATTAAGAAAAAACCCTGAAGAAGGCACTCAAGGAAGTGCCGAAATATTGGTTTTAAAAATAAAACGTTAAAAGTTTTTTATAACAAAAAGACCTTAAGCTCGAAAATTTAGTAATATTAGAAATATTAAAGGTCGAACAAAATACATATTATATACGTATCTTATTTAAAATACATAATTTTTTGGACAAATAATTTTTTTATTCGTTATTCTCTTCGATTAATAGAATATTTTTTTAGATTTAATCGTTTGATCGAACGAACAAAAACAATAATTTGAATTATTCGAACAAAGGGAAAAGGCAAATAATTGACAACTCTAAAAATTACACAGTGCAACACGAAAAAAAATAGCCATATACGGACACCACTTTTTTTTATGGGCCCCCAAAGATTTGGGGCCTCAATGTAATTTTTGCAAATGAGTGATCATTTTTTTAGGCTCAGATCTTGCAAACCGTTCGGAATTTTGATTTACCCTCTGAGACAAAGTTGTAGCTCCTGCCATAAAGAACAAAAATTGTGAACATATAAAATCAAAAAAACTTCATCTTCAAGATCAAAATCGCAAAAAACTTAAAAAATTCGATTTGTTTTTACCTTTTTCCCCCTGTTCAGATCCATAGATAGCAAACCGTTCAAAATTCGAAACAATTACTTACATAAATGTACCTAAGATCTCAGTAAACAACTTCTTAGAATATATGAACTTCCTAGGAATGATTCTTAGCACCGTTTAGGTAGCCGCAAAAGTGAACATTTTCGGGAAAACATAAGCGCTACCTAAACGGTGTTAAGAATCATTCCTAGGGGGTTAATATGTTCTAGAAAGTTGTAAACTGAAATCTTATGTACAATTTTGTTGTTAATTGTATCCTTGAACTTTGAACGGTTCTCAACCTATGGACCTGAACAGGCGAAAAAGGCAAAAGGAAAATCGAATTTTATAAAGGTTTTTGCGATTTTGATTTTAAGACCATTTTAAATTACACTAACTATTAAAAAATTACTGGTTACCCTAATTTGGTTATATCGCACACTTAGTTAAAAAGTGACTCAACTCAAACTATTTATTTTTCGGGTTTATATGCTTTAACTATGCCCAATTACAGTTTTTTATCTTTAAAAAAAAAATATCAGTGTAGTTTGTTGTTGTTACCTGTTGCTAAAAAACCGTCATGTCTTTCTTTATGTTTCATTTGCTTTAAAGTTGCAATTCATAAAAGTGACTTATTTTTAGTTGTGTCAGAAAATATAAAGGTAGTAGATTCCTAACGCTTAGTGCTAAATAGTCTAAATTCGAATTGTGACACTTTTGATAAAAAAAATCTTTGTTGAAGTTTATTTTAATTAGAATTTGGCAAAAGTGTTAAAACTCAGCTAAAGTTGCATAACTTAAAATAACTCGGTAGCTTGTGCAAATAATACATCATCAAAAATGACACAACTGAAAATTATTCATTATGTAGTGTATAAATTTAAAAAAAAAACTTTTAGATCATAATCTTTATGGATTTTCTACTTTGTTTTTAACTATTTTTTTTAGGTCAAAAACAGTTTTTTTTTGAAAAATGAACAGCCTTTTTATCGATTTCGGACGTTAATGTTCGCATAGAAACCTACGTTTAGAGCAAAAACAAATTTTAGAATTTTGTTTTTGTTTTATATATAATTTTCTATGCGAACGTTGACGTTCGAAATCGTTAAACAGGCAGTAAGTTTTTTGGGCTGAGTCACTTTCGAACTAGGTGTGCGATATATTTAACAAGTGTGACCAAAGCTTTAGATTTATATTTCGCACTTGACAAAATTTTATTTAGTTTTAAGGAAAGTGTCACTGATTTTAGTTTTTTATTTTTTAATTATCTTTCAAATGCTAGCTGGGACTTAAATATGTATGTATGTTGTAGTTGATTTATCCGTGTACACGTGTTAAAAGACATTTTTAGTAGTTTTCTTCAGGGGATTTTCAATTTAGATGAAGATGTTGGCTGCTTTATTGAAACGTTGGCATTTTTCTATATCTTAGTTTTTATATTTATTTTATATATACATATATTTCTTTTGAGATTGCATAGTAACTTAACCTACTGACACAAAAAACGCGTAAAAAATATTTACGATGACTGACTGTTAAAGATAAAGTTAGTGGAAAAATATCAAAGAAATATCTCTCGTTTTTTTATAATTTCTCTCACTCAAACACACTCACACTGACTAGTTGTTACTTTCTGCAGCTGTTTTCCCGTTGGCGTTCTTTGAAGTTCTTTTTGGTTTTACAACAAAAAAAAAAATGTATAACAAAAGCACAATAAAAAAATACTGCCAACAATATTTGTAAAATTTGCACACTGACTAATTTTATTTTTTTTTAAAACATTTTCAGTTTTTCTGGCTCATTGTTGATTAATAAACTGGCCCATAAATTTCGAGGGTACTTTTTTTTTGCACTTTTATTATGGGTTCGGCTACGTCTGAATGGAGCAGCGCGTGGTATCAAAGAATTAAAGTAATTTCTCTGGAGAACTGTTGTTGAATGTGTGTGTGTGTGAGGGAAGCTAAAACAAACTGTAGTTTCCTGCAAATCATTAAAAAAAGTTTAAATGATGACAAAGTGCTGAAAATGCTTTTGCGGGACGAGGGGGAGAAAGGAAAGTTAGTGAATAAAGTGTAATAGGCGAAGGTTTAAAATTTAAATTCATGGCCTTTTTATTACCGTTGTCAGGTTGAATAAAAAATGGACTTTTAAAATGGTGAATTGGAAAAATTGTACCAGCTAAAAATAAACATTAAATGAAATAATTGAAAACATTTTTATCATCTAATTAGCCATCGTAAAATTGATTAATTTATAATGGTATTTAATTTGATAAGTTAAGTAGTTGGCTTTGGGAAAGGAGAAAAAGCCGAATTAAGTGTAGAAATTTGGGGCAGGCAGTACTTTTTTTTTTTGGTTGAAAAGTGTGGTATGTTGAAAGCCACTTATTTGTAAATGATTACATAAATTAATACTCTTAAAGGAAAATGTTGTAAAAGGGTACTTTTGTGCAAGCAGGTACTTTTTAATTACACTTTTTTAGAAAAAGAAATTTTTTTGAAGAGGACATTCGTTAAATAGTAAGCTTTTTGTGAATAGATGCTTTTTGCAAATTTAAAGTTCTAAAGAGGTCTGTACACGTCAAGCACTTCTCATCAAACGCTACATCGACTATGCTGGATGGAAAATCAAAAAATTTAGATATGACGGCGAATATTCCACCAGCACACGTACACGGGTGAATTTGCCTGCTGGACAAGCATTTTGACCGCGTACAGACCCCTTAAGAACTTTTAAAGAGAGTACTTTTTGAAAAGTATGTACCGTTTTTTATTTGCGTTCAACGTAATAAGGAATTTGTTTACAAAGAGTGTGAAGAAATATATGGCCATGTTCTACAAATCAAAAGCAGGTGAAATTTAAATCGATCCAGATTTTCAGTTCAATTAAGGAAAAGTTTTAATAAATATAAGCAGAATTTAAAGAATAAAGTTAATAATGGTCCATCCAAAATGCACGATAATAATTGTTAATAAAACAAAAACTTTTCAAAGAATTATCTTAAAGGGTATTCACGTCACAAGTTGCAACCTTGCAAAAAAGCAAAAGTGCAAAAACATAACAACAACCAGAAAGGCAACTATTTACGCACAACTAATTGTCTGTGTGGTTGTTGTTATATTTTTGTACTTTTGCTTTTTCGCAAGGGTGCAACTTGTGACGTGAATACCTCCTTAATATTTTTTATTATGATAGAAGAATCTATGACAGTTAAGTGTGAAACAAAATACCGGCTAAATGCTCGCCACTGTTTCGGTGGCAAACCTCTATCCGATGGTCCACATTTTCAATGACTCTGAGGCATAATTGTCGTTAATGTGCCGAATTATCTCATCCTTTAGCTCTTGAATTGTTCTTGGCTTTTTGACGTACCCTTTTTCTTTTTAAATTTTTGATATTTAGTTGGCTTGAGTTCCGCAAATTTAATTTTCATTAAATAATTTAACTGAAGGAAGGAATTTTACAACATGAAATTAATTAAAATTAATTGATAATTTTTATTCTTGGCTGAGCTGGTTGAATTTACGTTTCGAGGATAACCGCATCCACATCCTCATCATCAGAATGTTATCAGTTCTACCCTCTGCGGCACTGCGGTGCCTGTCAGCCAACAGTCAAACATCAATCTTTTTAAAATATCCCCAAAGAAAGAAGTCCAACGGTGTCAAATCACATGATCGTAACGGCCAATTAACATCGCCACGACGTGAGATAGCACGTCCATTGAATTTCTCGCGCAAAAGAGGCATTGTTAAGTTGGCTGTGTGGCAAGTGGCACCATCCTGTTAGAACCACATATCGTCCAGGTCCATATCATAAATGTTTGGCCACAAGAAGTCTGTTGTCATCTCGCGATAGCGAACACCATTCACGGTTACTGCTCACGGCCGACTGCATTTTCCAAGAAGTACGAAGCAATGACGCCGCCAGCCTATAAACCAAAAAGTCACTCTTTGTTGATGGGTTTCAACAATTACTCGCGGGTTCTCATTTGCACAATTGCGGCAATTCTGCTTGTTAACGAGTCCACTGAGGTGAAAGTATGACTCGAAGCTGAAGATGATTTTCTTTGTAAAGTCAATAAGAGTTTTCATGATATCGCTTAAAAGTCTCGCAATCTGTGCAAACTGTGCACTTTTACGCCCTCGCAAATGAACTGTCAAAAATTGTATGAGAATTCATTTACATAAACTTCGTAAATTTGCCCTACAATTTTGACTCGTAAACCTGCGCTGTTTAATTGTGCATTTATAAACAGATCTTTTAGTGCTTTTAATGTCACAAACAATAAATTCTAGCAACAATTTTAGCAAATTAGTCTTTTGGCTTTCTTTGTGCATTTTAAATACAAATTTCACATATTCATCCCAAATCTCAAATTTCAACTTTTATTTTTATATTTTAAAATTTTCTTTTTAATGTATTTTTGTATTGACGTTTCTTACAGACTGACATCAATTGTTTAAAATTAGAGTCTAAACACAATGTTCGCGGTGCGGTGCGATTTCTCGTTGCGGGAGAGAAAAATAAACATAATACAACGGAAGACGGCGACGAAAATAGTTGTCATTTTTTGTTTAAATTTTTATTAATTTATTTGTGCATACATTTTTATCATGTTGCTTGTTTTCAATAATGTTGTGAACATAGCCAATTATTCAAAAACTATGGCAACATCAGAAAGGGAACTAGTATCAAAAATTGAGAGACAAGACGAATTAAATTCGCCTTGTTGAGAGAGAAAGAAAGTCCGCAATGAAAATAAAATAGATTTTAATTTTATGCCGTTCCGCACTGCGGTTTTTTACTTCAAAATCGTTAGAAAAATCGCACCGCAGTAAATTATCGTTACCTTGTGTTTGGACTCTTACGCAAAAATTAAAAAGGTTCTACATGAGTCTCGGAAGTTTGCTCATTTGCACAAATGGCAATTTAAAGCGATATCATGAAAACCCTTATTATTAACTTCTGGTTGAACCTTGTAAGCTTGTTAATTTAAATCTTTATTCAAAATTCGCATCAGTGATGTTCGTAAGATGCCGATTATGCTGGCCAAAAAAATCACGAAGGTAACGAAATGCATTTTGATTTGAACGTCCATTTTCGTAAAAGGCTTCAACAATCTTTACGCGCTGCTCAATTGTATAGCTCTCCATGGCTGTAATTTACAATCTGTTACTGAAATAATGGATTTGGGAATTTTTTTAGACAAAAAACTAAACTTTTATCAACATATTACGATGACTGCAAAACATTTGCCGCAGTATTCTGGCTTTTATTAAAAGATGTGCAAAGGAATTTAACGCTCCCTTAACCACAAGGGGTCTTTTTACTTCGCTCGTCAGACCAATTTTGGAATACGGCAGCATTATTTGGAACCCGATCTATAGTATTTAAAATGATCGTATCGATCAGTTCAAAAACAATTTCTTATTTTCTGCTTAACCCTTTCAGACCTAGTTGAATCGATTGTGCGATCTGCCTTTGTTTGCCTCAAATTATATGAAATAATAATTATTTGTCGTTTAACCGGCAAGCAATGATTGTGAGTTCTTGTTTCTGTTTAAAAAAAAAATAAAAAGAAACAACTAACCAGCAGAAATAAAAAACTACAGCTTAAGTTTGGTTGTGTCTTTCCACAAGTGTAAACAAGCGTCCACATGGAAAGTGTTTTTGTAAAGTAATATTGAAATACGTTTTTAGTCTTAGCAGTGGTAACTGTAAAATGAGTTGTTGCAACAATTAGGCTCGTTAGTGTTGATATTATGCATAGTAACAAGGAGTCAGCGCTCAAGAAAATTCAGATAGCACAATTGTGTTGATCAGACACAATATAACATTTTGTTTTATGCTCACGTTTGTGCTATCTAATATTTTTACAGGGAAATTTTTGATTTGAATAAAAATTAAAATATTCAGGCAGTTTTAAACATTCTTAACAATTCTGATGCTGACTTCAGTGTTGATGATAATTAGGGTTTTTTCCCGGGATTTCCTGTCCCGGGAATTCCCGGGAATTTCAACTATTTTACTTCCCGTTTTCCCGGGATTTTTCTTGCGGGATCCCGGGAAATAAAAAATTCCTCATAAAAGCTATTTATACTTTGAAATTTAGTTTTCTATTCTCTAAAAATTAGCATCTGTGGATGGGTTGTGGATTAGATCAATTGCAAGAAGTGAGCACATGTATTTAAATCAATGTCTCCTGATGCAATAAATCTACTAAAAGCAGAATAGGCAGTTCAACAGTTGATAATTACTACATTTAGTGAAGTGAAGAGTTAATAAAGTACATTAATTCAAAATAAGATGCAGGCATTTAAGTTTCATTGTCCATGAACAAGTCTTAAAAATAGGAGATAAACATATCGCTCCTTTATTGCAACATAGGCATATCTACAAAAACAAACGATCTTGGCAAAATGCGATTGAAGTTTTCAAAATGTACCGATTTAAAGATATATTTTGCTATACCTTCGGTTCAGTTTGAGATATAATACGAGAAGGTATGAAGGATATGTTTATTAGGTAATAAACACAAATTCCCAATTTCAATTTTAATTTGTGTTGGTTTATATACCCGTGAAATGCGGGGAAACCGAAATAATATAACATTTTGGAAACTCGTGTAAGATACTACAATATACAACTTGAAAAACACATTGTCCTAAAGATTACAAATGGACCTATTGAAATGAAAAGGTTTGTAAGAAGCAGTCCGGTTGATGTTATTTTTTCATCAACCTTGACATACATTTGACTGATATAAACGTTGTTTATAAAAAAGAAAAAATTGCTTCTGATTGTGAATCCGAACTATTTGTCCAACCTCGGTAAAAAATGAACGAAATTTTTCGGAAACATGGTATTGGTAAATAAAATCAAGAATATACTTTTTGACGACTTACAAAGCGCTTTGAGTGTGTCAGAAAGTTATTTCCTAAGCCATTGTTATATATTGTTATATAATGTTATATATTTCTTTAAAGTATTTTATCTATTTTATTAATTAACTTTTTGATTTTATATCTTGAGTACCTCAATTTTTATTTTGTTTTTTTTATTGTTTTATGAATTAAATTGTTATGTTTATGTTATATTTTTATCTATCCAGAGCATAATAATACTGAATAAAAGCATAATAATAGGGAATAAAGGCGTGAGTTCCCTTACGTTTTTTTATAAAAGTTTTTTTCATTAATTAAAACCAAAATTTATTTTTTTTATTTATATGGAGCGGGATCCCGGGATCCCGGGAAATTTAAAAAATTTCCCGCTTTCCCGGGAATCGAAAAAGTCCGGGAAAAAAACTCTAATGATAATGTTGCTGATGAAACATGTATCTCTTGTAATCTAAATACAGATGCACAAGAAAGTTATGAAACCTCATGTAATGAAAACACTTTTCCTAACACGAATGACCAAACAAGTACATAAGTTGAACAATCATACTCCTCGGACCACCCAGATACAGCACAACTACCATCAGTTTTTAGATCCAAAATACCAAACAGGCACGTTATATTAAAAAGTTTATCATTTCCGAACACAGAACTTCTAATTCCACCTAGTTGCAAAATGAAACATATGATAAAACTTCATTCAATATTTTAAAGCTACTTTCCAGAGGAAGTTGTGAAATAAACTAAAATGTATGTATGTATTGAGTAAACGTGGTCAGAAAGTGCGTTACGTTCCAGCAGAAATAAAAAGATTTGATGGGTGCGCGAGTTACTGCCGTTTATAACTCCAAGACCTGCGAAAAGTTTTTTCAGCTACGTCCAAATACACATTTTGAAGATAACTCTTCATCTCACTAGAAAAATAAGTTTTGGAGAGTTCAACAAAAAAACGGTGTTATGAATTGGCAACAGAAATCACGAATTACTCAATTGATGGGCAGTTTATACTCTTTACGGGAAGATGTCTTGGACGTGAAGTAATAAGGCCAAACCACAACCCGTTTAGCTGATAAATCTTGTCTGTGCTACTTCTAGAGGTGTTGTAGTGAACTTTAAAATATTGTTAATTAAAAATTGTGGTCTTGGTCATTTTTTTTAACAAATGCCATTGCTAGAAGCTTTACACCAGATGGGTTGGTAGCAACAGGTACAAATATGGCAAATAGAGTGTAAAATTTCCTTTGGACAAAGAAATGAAGCGGGACGTTATTTCCCAATTTACCAATATCGAAATTGTAGCTGTTGTGAAATGGAAGGACATATAGGTAGTGATAGCAACTAAGTTAGCTATAAGTGAGCTAGACTATCAGTGCGGGGGTTGCTGGTTCGATTTTCGCCAGAGACTCTGGCCTCCTGCAGATAAGCGTAGAGCTTCACGAGATTAGCACAGAAGGGAAACAAGGAAATGTAAAACCGATCCTGTAGGAAAAATTAGAAGATGGTACAAACAATTGAAACTCGGCTGATTATATTCTTTATTTCTTATAAGGTAGTGAAGTATCTGTATTTTTTAAGTTTAATAAACGTTAGAAAAGTTCCAAAATATGTTTTATCAGTTCGAAGTAACTTTGCAGATATTGAGCTAGACCGCACAATTGTGCGATGTGCTGTTTGCAAAAAGGACCATGTAAGAATATTTTATGGGTCTATATTATACAAAATACAAAAATATATTGTTTGATTTTTATGATTTAGGTTAATTTAAAAGCAATTTAAAGCATGGGTCTGAAAGAGTTAAGAAGTGATTATAGAAGATGCCTGGTACTACCTTCATACTCAACAAGACTAGCTGAAGTAAATTTACCAACGTTAAAAAGCCGGATAATGATGCTAAATATATCTTTTATGGTCAATCTTATTAAAGGTATTACACATTCCGAATTTTTATTGAGTAACGTAACTTTTAATATTCTTTAACTTTGCTATGTCAGATCCAATAAGAAAATTATGCAGCTGTTTCAATGAAATGTATAACTTTATCGACTTTTCTCTGAACATTAATATCATAAAAAGCAATGTCATATTATGTACATATGAATACATATTTAAATCAATAATCCCGGCCACGGTCAAGGATGAAAGATTATCAATAACAATTTTAATTAATTTTCATGTTGTAAAATTCCTTTCTTCATAAAAATAATTTAAAATTAAAATTAATTAAAAATATTAAAAATTTGAATTAAAAACCATAAATAGTTCAACAAAATAACCACAATACTAATTATAAATAATGTTTATTCTAATCTTTCTTTCTTTGCATAAATAAAATAAATAATTATGTTACTACACTAAGATAGTCTGTAAGGAGTTTGTCCATAGACTTAAATTAATAAAATAAATAAATGGTTGAATTTGTCAAACACTGAAACAAAGAAATGTCAAATTAATTTGGGCAAAACCTTCAATAGCAAAATATAAAGGTTATAGAACAATCAGTTTAACAAAATTTTGAGCATCTTTTAGTTAAAAAAAACAACCTTTTAAGTTGTAAAACTAAAGTAAGTTTTTGTCCTTAAAGTTAAAATTTGTATAGTTTTAAAAATCGCTTAAAAACTATTTTTGTTATCATTTTTTTTTTCACAAACCAAATAAATATGTCTAGTGGCTCATTATGACCCATCCAAATAAGAATCTCACAATTCCGTAGCACTCCAACAATACAGCAAACATCTTTATTTAAAACTCTCCGAAGAAAGACTTATAAATCACACATCATTGAAACCGATTTTATAAAAAGAAATAAACTTTAAAAAACCCACAAACATTCCATGTAAGTGCTACTTTATAATTTGATTTATACAATTTTCTTTTTTTTCTGCTTTTCCTTCTTTTTGGAAATTTTTCCTCTTTTAGATTAAATTTTCCTTGACCCTGTCAGAGGGCTTTTGTTATTTGTGCCAAGGAATACTTAGAAATGAGGCAAAAAAGAAACAATTTCAAAAGAACAAAGAGAAAAACCAATATATTATATTTGATTTTATTTTTTGATGATGCTCAATACAACCAAATCCTTGTTTTCTTGACCACAACAAGTGCGGCTCCGTATCTGCATCATACATCTGTAGCTGTAACGTTATGGGAAAAAACAATAACAAAATGCAATTGTAGTTTTCATCATTCATTGTCAACAGCTTATGCTGTTGTACAATACGAACAACCAACCAACCGACCAATCAAACGAACAAAAAACTACGAACACATGACACAAACAGCAAAACTGTAATTTAACCCAGGGTACAAAAGAAAACTATGTCATGTTTGGATTTAACAACAATTTCGTATGGTTTGTTGTTTATCTGTCACAATATCTCGAAAAAACGTTCGCACAAACTTATACAGCACACTTATATATATTAAGCAAGTTCAATGTTAAAAGAAAAAAAAAAAATAAAGTCTGTTCTAGGGTTAACGTTATCCTGATTTAAGTTCAACGTCCATTTGATTTTCTTAAGTTTTTAACTGGTAGTTTTCTTACTTACTTTCTATAATAAATTACTTAAAATACTAAGGCCCGTTTTCACATCTTTAAGATAGCTAAAGGTAGGGTTTTATCGGCCGTATAGGAAGTGTGCCATTATTACAACTTTACTTTAACCTGAAGTGAGCGATAAAGTAAATTAAGGTTCCTCCTACCTGGTAGGTTCAAGTAAAGTTTTAATGATGGAACACTTTTTATACGATTCGATAAAATCCTACCTTTGGCCATCGGTAAGCTGTGAAAACGGGGGTAAATATATTTAAATTTGACCTTTGACCCTTATTGTTAATTTATTTAGAGTTTTATGGGTAACAAGAAATATCGGACATCTGGACTAATATGTTTTTTGAATAGTAAAACAAAT
Source organism: Pollenia griseotomentosa (assembly GCA_963931875.1). Lineage (NCBI taxonomy): Eukaryota > Metazoa > Arthropoda > Insecta > Diptera > Polleniidae > Pollenia > Pollenia griseotomentosa. The sequence goes on from OZ007561.1 coordinate 17,469,899, forward strand.
TTAGAATTCATAATCTTATTCTAAATTTTTTATCTAAAATTCAACAGCTTGTTTGTGTGGGGGTCTAATTGACCTCCCATTAAGACAAGATAGCTTAAGTTTCTTATAATTTACATAAATGTATGTTTTGAGTTTTAAAAATCACCGTTAATGTTTTTAAATTCTATCTCCTTTTATTAATAATTTTAAAATGTTTTTTTCATTTTTATTTTCTGTTTATTTTTTTTTTTTTGTATGGGTCTGATTGACCCCAAACATTTGAAGCGCTAATTAAGATGTTAATATTTTTAATATTACCCATTAGGGCTTTAAACTTGCTTAAGCTTCCTTTAAATTTTAATCCATAATTTTTTTTATTAAATGAAATAAAAAAAAGATGAACTTTGACCACTTTAGAATCGAGTTTAGTACTTTTAATAGTGTGGGCGCCTAATTTACCCCCAATTATTTGACAGGATATTTGGGTTAAATACCACTTTCTAAAATATTTGTTGGTAATCAAGTTGGTAATGAGCTAGTTTGACAGTATCGAGTCATGACCGCAAAAAAAGCTTAAGCGACATCATTTTCAATTTTAATTTTTTTTAATATTGACTTTATTGGCAACACTTGCAACATCTCCCAAAATGTCATGGCCACATAAGGCGCCGTTACGATTTAATAGCAAAAACAATTTTATCTTAAGCAACAACTCTCATACAAAATTTTTATAAATAAAATAATAAGAACCTTCTCCTGTAATATTTTGTTTTTGTCGCTTAAGCTTTTTTTACGGTAATTCGATATCTCGGTTAATATAGTCATTTTATAGTTTTTAATTGTTTTTGTAACATGAAACAAAAAAAAAAATTTAAATAAAGTATTCGTTTTAAATTTGTTTGAGAATATTAGATATTTTAAAAATTGACCTTTGACTCCTTTGATTTTCTTTCACAAATTAAACATAGATGTAAAAATTAAATAGAATAAAGAAAAAGTCTTAAAAATGTAAGCTTTAAATAAAAGGGGTTAATTTGAACTTAAAAGTATAAAAGGGTTAATTAAGTGTCGCTTTGCTTTTAATAACAAGTTTTAATGCTTCGATTATGTACGGCAACTGAACTTCAGTTGCATTTAAAAATGGCAATTCAACTGTAATGAAACTTTATATTAAGTAAGGCAACTTGTTAGTTGCCATTTTGACAGATCGCAACCGAAAAAAGTAACCCAACAAAATTAAAAATGTAAATTAAATAAAAACAAGAAATCGATAAATTCAGCGCAATTATTATTGATATGACCAAGAAGAGCCTTTGGCAACTGAGATCGACATTAGTTGCCATCTGAAAAAAAATTTCGGCAACTAAAGTTCAGTTGTTCTGACATTTGCTTAAATTTTAACCGCAAATGTACTTTCAAGAATCTAAATCATGTTTCTGTAAATGTTTGTATAATTGTGAATCCTCTTAATGTTTTATTTGTGCCTGTTTTTCTTGCTAGGGACAGTGTGAAAAAAGGCCTGGGGGCATTTTTGTTTTTGCTTTTCTTACAATTTTTATCTAAAATAAGTTGCAAAAAAATAAAATTAAACAAATGTAATTCTAACTGTATGATGATGGTAATATTTTTGGCATCTAACAAATGTTTTTGGTATGTAAAAGAATACGCTAGTTTTTGTTAAAACATAAAAACAATATAGAATTAGAAAACTAAAAAATAAAACCAAATACCATACATTTTACATAGCGCATATTAAGATTTATTGTTACCCTGTAGGTTTGAAGATTCTTATAATTCGTTCCCCTAAGTCAATACATAAATATACCTTTTTTCAGAGTCTAAAAGAAGAAGACCATATTTAAAAGGGGTCCTTGCAGCTTTCCAAATTCAAATTCCTGCTTTGATTCCTTACTTTTATTTGTGTGGGTCTAATTGACCCCAAATGACTGATGAGTTTATTTAGCTTTAAAGATTTAAATGACAGTTATCAGTCATTTCAAAGTTTTTATTCTCCTTAATACTGATTAGAACACAAAAATTTTTTTTTTTTTCATTAATGAAAAATTACATCAGTTTCAATTAAAAAATTCAAGTCAATCAAACGTTTATTTGATACTATTAATTTGCACCAGTAAACAAATGATTACACGTTTAATTCATTTGATTAAACGTTTAATTCATTTGATTAAATTTTTAATTAAAACTGATTTTATTTTTGATTAATGTTCAAATGGTGAAAACATTTTTTTCTGTGTGTATAAAATACTTGATTAACTCAATGCGCTTTGCTACCCCATTAAATTGTCAACAAAGCCATTTAGACCAAATTTCAGTTCTTTTACCGTTATCCTTTTCCAGATATTTAGATATTGTCCTTGTATGGGAGGCTTGTTCCGCCCTCACATTTCCAGTTCAACGCCCACTTTTTCAAATAAGCCTGCTCATTTCTACCAAATTTAAAAACTAATGCTATTATTGATATAGGAGGTGCCACGCCTATTTTTCAAATAAGGCTACTTTTTCTCAAGCTATTTTTACTTAAATAAAAAACTTTTACTGTAGCCGTTTTCCAGATATATTGAAATTGATATTGTCCTTAAATAGGTGGTCCCACGCCCACTTCCTTAATCCAGCTCCATTTTTAACAAAAATTTAGTACTGATATTTAAAATATTTGCTTCAAATTTAAAAACTTTTTTTGTTACCATTCTCAAGCTATACAGAAATATATATTGTGTTTTAATAAGAGGCGCCACGCCCACTTTTCTAATTGAACCTAATTTTTGGCAGGTGTTGTGTATTGATAACCTAGTTATTTGCTTAAAACTTTATAACTTTTACTGTAATAATATTTCATATTGTCTTTGTACTGAAGTTGCCACGCCCACTCGGAATTTTACAAAAACGTTTAGACTACGGAAAATTGGCTCAGTAGTTAAGGGAGTATAAAGGCCAAAAACGTTCATACTCACAAATATACATACAAACAGACGCATATTCATTTTTAAAACTGAACTGTAATCCCTTTTGAATTTACATGGAATTTTTTGAAAAAATAATTAAAATAAGATATGTAGTTTAAGCTAGAGTTTGCTAAAAACCATAAAAATGTGAAACCGCGGTTTCAGTTTTAAAATGACTAAAACCGGTCGGTTTCGGTTTTCGGTTTTGAAAATATTAAAGTTAAACTTCATACATAAACATATATATTTTTTGTATGTAATCAAATTTTTATTTGTTTCAATACATCTACTTTTATTAACCCTTAAGTGTATACCTGGGCCTGACCAGGCATTTTTTGACATTTTTCCAGTTTTTTTTTATAAAATTATTAAGTATATTAGAACGACACTTTATGTATTCCTCAAATAAAATAAATATTTACAAGAAAATTAGAAAAAAAGTGTAAAAATCGTGGGTGTCGCAATTGGCCAAATGAAAATTTTGTGCGTATTGTATCCACCTGGGCCTAGTCAGGCCCTGCCCTATTGTATATGTACTGCAGTAAATAATATCAAAATGAAACGTATCAAGAAGCATACGCAACACATAAAAATTATTTCTTTATAGTTTTTTCGAAGAATTATTCTATTTCCCGACAAAATGTTCCTGCTATAGCCATAAAACTCCATACATATAAAAGTAGTCCCAGGGGTTCGTTAGTGTGAGTTTTTTCTATAGCCACAAATACTCCATACAAAATACTAGTGGTCCCAGCTAGACCCAGGTGGTAGTTTGTGCCACACAAATTAGGTGTCAACTTAAGAGTTTAAAAGGCAACATTTGTTCTTCTTAGTATTTACTAATTTTGAATTTTAAGAATTTTTAAATACCTTGCCATTGTTGCAGGCTGTTATGTATATAAAGTTCGAGTATTTTGTAAAATTTGCAATTTTTTTAAGCATAAATATATTGTTAAAGTAAAATCTAGGACCGAGGTTTTTTGTCGGTTTTCGGTTTTGAGGCATTTCGATTTCGGTTAAAACCTAACAGCAATCCCTAGTTTAAGCCCTCCCAATTTTAATTATAAAAATAAATTACCAAATTTTTTCATCATAATCCAAAAGAAGGCTCGAATTGCGTCTGAACCCACTAGCTCAAAATATTTGAAATGATAGCGGCCACACTCGCTTAAGGGGAGGAGACACTGCAACACTTACCCATTTAGATGAGCGATAAACGCCTACATATGTGAACAAGCCCCGTGATGAAGAAAATTTTTGTCTGGCACTGGCACATGTGCTAGTTAAAAAAAAAAATAGATTGGCCGGGCACATGGCGTTTTAACATAATTCGGGTACCCTGAATCCAATGGTGCTAACGGTTTCATTAGGTTAGCTCTTGTTTTCCAGACATACCGTTATTCCGAAAATGGAGGAGGTTGCACAACATATATTTGCGTAACTCAAAAACGGTTTAGTTTATTAAAATTACTAGAAAACCGAAATTCCGCAATAAAAGGTAAAACTTTTTCTAGTATGCCCTTTAGAAACATAATATTTTTTTTAGAAAAAAAAATAATTTCTTTATCAAAATTTTGAAATTTTTGTTTTTTAAAAATTCATCAAAAATTGGAAAAAGCAGCTATGCTTCTAATTTTTTCCAGACGTATAAAAAACGAAAATGCAAACAAAACAAGCCATATTCACAAAATCGAGTATGTTTTGAGAAAATTTAAGGGACAAAAAACAAATTGCGGTTTGTCTTACATTTTATTCCCCTAGTTGCGACTCCTGTGCATTTATGGGACTTTTTCTTCAATATATTTCTAGTCTGCATTGATAGCGGGTATGTATGTTAGAAATAAGTAATTGATATGAAAAATATAGTGGGGTTGGTCATACATTTGATCCATCTTGGAAATAACGGTATATCTCGAATACCAGAGCTAACCTAAAAAACGGCTAGCACCACTGGATTTAGCGTACCCGAATTAGGTTAAAACGACAAGTGCCCAGCTTGTCGTTTAAAAAAAAGTGTCAAAACAGTGTTATTGTTAAGCTTCGTACAGACGGTGGTCAGATCTTACAATGTTGTCATTAAAAACGCCTAAAAATGTCTTGCAACTGTATGAACATTGTAAGCTCATTTTCATTGGGCAGATATGTAAAATTAATGCATCTGACAATGGCACCATTATCAGAAAAATTACATAATTGTAAGATCTGACCACCGTCTGTACGAAGCTTTTGTTCATATTTAATATATGTATGAAGATTCAATAAGTTAATAATGAATGAAAAAAAAATTAACCAAATATGTATTTTGGTGCAAACAATCCAATTATGACCATTTTGTTACACTGTTTTATATCTTTTACACCCCATTTTGGTGGGAGTTTCTATCCTTTCCAGTCCATAAATATCTAGTGCAATCCTTGATATCATATTACTAATTTGAACTACAGGGTAGCCAGTGTAATTTAAATATATGCTCATGTGGAAAAGTATGTGTATTTGTTTGTATAAAAATGAACTAAATTCTAAAGTAACACCTTTTAGTTGTTGTTTTTCATGTTTCTCTTTTTTAAGTTCTTTTATTTCTATATTTCTTGTTACCCAAAGATTTCAAGCATCCAATTTTCTAATATATTCGTCCTTTTTAAAGAACTACGAAAAACTGTTTGCTGTGGAAATTTATTTACGTTTGGTTTTTTTTTTGTTTGTTTTTTTTTTTTTTTTATGTGTTGGCTTCAGTTTTAAAAAATGATTTATGCGCGAGGATTTGTATATCATCTATCTTTTTATACCCTACATCATCATAGCGAGGTTATGTAATGTATTTTGTAACCCCTTCAAGTCTTTTTTGTTAATCCAACTAAAACATAACGATTGGACTGTTTTAAATAAAGTTTTTTTAATGAGATTTTAAAATTAAATTTTAACAATCTTCTCTGTCGTAAGTCTGTTCATGATAAAGTGCCAAACCAAACTTAAGCTTCGTACAGACGATGGTCAGATCTTACAATATTGTAAGCAGGCGCTGCCAACAGCAATATTTTTCTGACAATGGTGCGGTTGTCAGATGCATTAATTTTGCACTTCTGCAAATACAAATGAGCTTACAATGTTCACACAGTTGTAAGACATTCTAGCCAATTTTAATGCAATTTAAGCAACGCTGCTTACCAATATTGTAAGATCTGACCATCGTCTGTACGAAGCTTTACTTAAAGACAACTGAGAACTGTCAAATCTGCTGTCACACAAACCAGTGCTGCCAATATTATAAAATAATCTAAAGTTTATTACAAAAATATTGTCGTGGTAGGCCGATATCAATTTTGTGAAGTAGCGTATCAGATGATTTGGATTGGCCGAACTCAATTTGCTGCTTTTTCTGCTTCTTGTTGTTTTCATCGTTTTTGTTTTTAGTTTCATATTTCGTTGGCTTAAAAAGCAGAACTGAAAACTAAAATTTAACTGGAATTTGTATCCGTTAATATGATGCCAAAATCCTTTAGAGTCTTTTAAAGACTTAATTAACAATTTATCATAATTTTTGCATAAAAACATAAAGTTTTTTTTTGTTTATTTTATGGCACTTTGAATTCATATGAATTCAAAAATTTATACAATATACTTGCAAAATATATTTCATGCTGGAAAAAATGCTAATTTCCTTTACGAAAAATTCATACATACAAAAACTTATAGAATCTATACGTTAATGTGTTTCGAAATATTTTTTTTTTTTTTAAGTTTTTTATTCCTGTTTACTATTTCACAACATAATTTACATTTGTGTACACATTTTATTTACAATTTTTTTTTTTAATTTTTACTCACTTGACATGTAAACATTTCTGCGCCATTTTGAAGGACTTTTTGTTTGGGATTGAGAACTGTGAGCTATCAATTTTCATGTGGCCATGGAAAATTGGGTTTCTGTTTTTTTTTTCAAAATTTACATATTTTTGTTGTTAATAGAATTAAATGGGAGTTTTATTCACAGAAGTTTGAGAAATAAGAAAAACAAATTATTAACTAATATTAATATACATAAATATTAAATCACTTATTGAACAATTTTTGTTGAATCAATTGCCTTGACCCAAAATCAGCAAATTTACTATATTGAAAAGGAAATTACAAAAATATATAAATATATATTAAATATTCGTTTTTTTTTTTAATAAATGACTTTATTGGCACACTTGCATCATCTCCTAAAATATCATGGTCACATAAGGCGCATTTACGATTTTATAGCAAACACAATTTTATCGTAAGCGACTACCTTTATGCAAAATTTATATGTCTCTTAAGCTTCTTTTGCGGTAATGACTCGTTATGCTTTCATTATTATATGTCACACTGTTATAAAAAATAAAAGACTTTTAAAAATCTTATTAAAACTTTTTTTTATTTAATATTAATATTACAATCATGTTAACATAATGTTTTTATTACACTTTTCTATTTCGTTTATTTTTAATTTTATATAATGTAAAGTTTTATAGAAACCATGGTAGAATAAGTACAAGGTATAGTCATTAGAAATTTTGTTCTCAATTTCAAAACCCATATAACGTCAAACCAAAGAAAATATGGACAAAATTAAAACAAGCGTGAAAAATCAAATAAATTAATTTGACATTTCATGGGTAAATAATGAAAACTCTCCCTAATGAACATACCTGGTACTTATTATACAATGATAGAAACTTTCAATAAAATAAAATTAAATTTTAATACTCAAATGTTCCTACGGGTGACGACATCTGTAGAATCCACTAAAAAATAAAAAAACAAATTTTGATTTTTTTTTATAACAAGAAATGGGTATGAAAATTTTTAAATTTTAAACTTATTTTATTAAAAATCCACAATACATCTAATAATAAGATTGAATTTTCATTATGACTTTTATGCTTGGCGGAACATGCATGACTTTATAAAAGCTGTTCGACTGCAACAAAAACGAGTAAAAGCGCTATGCCCTTCACCATGGTGTGATATGAACATAAAGTAATGTATATTAATACCGTTCTTTAGATATAAATTAATCTATTTTGTGCCATGACCACTTCTCCAATCACGCCCACATTTTGTCCAAGAGGCTTGTTCTTAATTTGGAAACGTTGGCTCTTACCCTTTTCCAGATATATGAAACCACAAGGGATTTATGGGGAAAATAAGAAGCAGTCGTGGTTTTTGTGGACCAATCAGGCTGAACATCAGTACAAAAATTTAATGGAGCACATGTGACATAAATATATGTATACCAACCAAGACAACATCATGTCTGGGGTCTTCGGAAACACCATTTCAACAGCCAAACGGGCAGACGGGTATCGTTTAATGCTACTTACAAGGACTCAGAATTTATATACTTTTTAGGGTATGAGATCAATATTATAGAAATGACAAGCGGAGTAAAAAACTTATATATGCTCTTTTACCTTTGGTGAACGGTATAAAAATTTAAATGTGTCACTTTCTCATGATAAAATTTGCTAATCGAGTAAAGCCCGTTTTCACGACTTACCTATAAAGGTCGAAATAGTTAACGGTACCTTTAGCACTAGTGAGGAAGAAAAGTTACCTTTAACTATTTTTCGTTTTCACAACTTCTCTATAAAATAAACTTAACATATTTGAAAATGTGGAAATACTAAAGAAAATACCGATTATTTTTTCCAAAATTAAATACGAACTGGCAACTACGTACTTTTTTTACATTTACAAAATATACGTAAAATTGGAGCTGCCATATATAAAAAAAAATATGTGAATATAATATGGCAATCTCAAATCTAAACCTTACGACAAAAGTTAAAGGTAGGACCTTCCTCTCTTTAGCTTATCATTCACTTTAAGATTAAAGGGAACTTGTGATAATTAAAAACTCATTATCTGTTTGATTAATCCCTACATTAAGCTATCGTTAAGTCGTGAAAACGGGACTTAGCTTAAATGGACAAATCAAATTACAACAGCCAACGAAAAGATATGGTTCATAGGGCACTTATTCAGCATGGTTAAAAGGAAAATTGTTATAGTGACTTTTATCATACTTGTTATAAACACAATAATATTTTAATTAACCCCTTAATTGATGCCTGAACCTAGCCAGGCAGTTTTGAACTTTCTCTTTATATTTACCTAAATAGGATCAATAGACACTTCTAATTTCTCATGAATTCTTCAATAAGGCGTTTTGAGGGAAATAATTTAGAGAAACTTAGTTCTTCGTATTTGTTTTTATTTATTTTATTCATGTTTTTACCACCAGGGCTTGGCTAGGCCCTGCACTATTATATATAGACTGTTGACTATAGACGAAGAATTATGATATTTAGCAACAAAATATTTTTGCTGTAGCCATAACATTCCATAAAAAATTCAAGTAGTCCCAGCCAAGCCCTGGAGCTCGCTTGTATGAGCTTACAGTGTTGTTTGCTTAAGGGTTTAATGAGTCTACCACAATTATGATATGACTGCCCACGACGATGTACATTTTTGAATACAAGATATACATATTTATTTGTATATTCAAAGTGGGCAACAACAATCTGCCCATTTTATGGTATTTAAAGCAACTACATAAAAAGGTTGTTAATAATAATGTGATATGATTGCGTCATCATAAACAATAACTTTATTATTTATAAACAAGTGTTTTGCTACTTGTTTTCCCATAATTTTTTCATGTTCGAAAAACTCAAACAGAAACTAGTTTTGCTCCAAAACATGTCGAAAATTATGAATACAACTCTGGGTTATCCATTACTGGTGATTGACAATTTCGAAAGAAGTGACATCCCTACAAGAAATGCATAACCAAAACTAAAAAAATTACTAAGTCTGAATTTACACGTTTCATCTTTTGATGCTCAACTTCTTTTCAATTCCCTTTTAAAGATGCCAATATAATCACACGCAGCAACGGGTTTCAACTTTTTACGCTTCAAAACAACAATAATTTTAATAACAGCAAATCAAAGAGAAAAAGAAAAGAAAAAATTACACGCAGCCATCAGAGAACCAAGCCGATCGGCGCAAGCCGATCAGCTCGCCGCCGCCGCTTGATTTCACCAAACCGCGCCGCCGCCGACTTACACGGCTTAGACGGCTCAATTAAAGCCGCCGATGACAGCAGCTGAGCTTTGAAATTTCTTAATTCGTGTGACTAAGTTTATTTTACAGATTTGCGTTTTAATGTATTAATTTCTTCGTCAAAAATGGTATGTTTTAGCATCAATGTGCAACATTCAAGTGCCGTTATATTTTCTTAAAATTTTTCAAAGCGTTATTGTACTTAACAACTTTTTCTTAGTTTTTTGAAAATATAATTGGTTAAATGCTTCTTTCGTTTTAATGAATGCATACATACATATGTGAATCTTTATTAAAAATAATTTTTACACAAATATTTCCATGATAATAACAAATTTAACTTGCAATATTTTCAAATAAACTTTCCATGTTCATATTAATATTTTGATGGACTCTTATTTAGGACACAACACCGTTTGAACATACAGAATTTTTTTTTTCCTCAAATATTTTAGTATTATACACATATGTATTTCCAAACATATCGATTTAGAAGTTCAGACAAAAAACTTGGTAATAGCAAAATATCAGTGAATGCTTTATTGAAGTAATCTATTTGAAAACTTGTTAAATTAAAAAAAAAAAATATGTGAACAACATATTTTTTTCTTGCTTTTAACTAATTAGTGGTATAATTTTGACCACAATAAATTAATTAAAAAAATAGTTTTGCTGATAAGTTCAGGTTAAGGAAATTTTATATTTAATTATTGCAGAAAGCTTTACTTTTTGTAAATGGATATGGGTATGTGGTCCTACAGATAACATCAGTTTAAAACAGTAATGAGAAAAAAACGAAATTGCACTATCCTTTTATAATTATTTAATGTCTTGTACTTTAACATAAAAATAAATATATAGAAATGATTAATAGTTTTCCTTAACTGCCCGTCTACAACTGACATGATTTGCTGTAATAACTTGATGTTATAAAAGCGTTGCTAAAACATTTGCATTAACAATCGTGTTATAACATGAGAAAACTTCTAACATGATGAGTCTATACTTAACAATAACATCATAATAGTGTTTAAGTAAAGCATTTCATGTCAGTTGTAGACTGCATGCAAATAACAATTTTAAACATTTCAAGCCGACATTTAAGCCGCCGCCGATTCATTGACGCAAACGCCGCCGCCGCCGATCAAATGCCTTCGGCTTGGTTCACTGCCAGCCATCGTTGTGCATATACTAACGAATAAAAACACAAAGCGTACTGACCGAGTACAGGCATCTCCGTACTAACCCCCTTTCTTCTTTCTTCCCTCACCTAAAAACATAGGAGTTGAGCATCAAAAGATGAAACGTGTGAAAGCAGACTAACACACTTGCAACAATTTTACATTAGTTGTTCCACTCTAACATATATGTAAGAATGGTACAACTATCATTTTCCAAATAATGCCAATATTTTAATATATTTATTTAATATATTTAGTATTTGCCATTGGTATTAAAGAAAAAAATCAATTAAATTAATTATATAATTTTACTTAAGTAGTGAGATAAAAAATTTCTATAAAAAAAGTGACACCGCCGAATAGCTGTAATCAGAATGCTAGTGGTAAAGGAGGTTGTACTGATGGTGGCTTCATAGGACGCGGTGGTGGATTCTAAGGAAACAACATAGGTCATTGAAAGGAGTGGTCGTCCAACAGGTAGCCGCCATGCGGATGGTGGATTTGACCAGGATAATCGTTGAGGATTTGCCGGTGGTAATAAGGGAACAAATAATGTTATTAAAAACACTGATAACTTTTGAAGTATGTATTTAATTTTTTGGTCACAATTAATTGGTTACACGTACGTTTACCTCCATTTCCAGACCCATGCAAGAAGTGGAACGTCATAAAGCAGCCACAGAAATAACGATACGTGGTACATACTTTTCTCAAGTCTAATTTCCTATGAATTTGATTATAATTTTTTCAATAAAATATTTAATTAAAAATTAAAATTAGAAAAAATGTAATGTATTTTATGAAGGTTAGTACTAACCAATTTTTACGTTATGAATAACTAGTTAGTGCTAACCAATATTTACGTTAAGACTAACTAGTTAGTGTTAACCACTATTTAGGTTATCATTGACTAATTAAAAGCAGCAGAGTAAGCAGTACAGATATATGTTCCGTAGTCGAGTGGAATTCATTAGTTAGAAAGAGAGGCAAAATCACATGTACACAAGAGTTTCGGTTAGTTTTTTCATTTTGCTCTTAATAAACTAATAGAAACTTTAACCAATATATTGGTCAACACTACCGGTTATATAACTAGTAAAATGACCTGTAGTCTTCTTGTAGGGATATTTACCAAATTATAAAGACTTATTAAATAGGTTTATGCAACCCTCCAGCTGATTTATTTACTTGCAGCGTTAAAATAATAAAATAATATAACAAAAAGGTAGTAAATTATGTGCTTTTATATACGTACATATATGATATTTGTGTATTAAAAAACAAACAAGGAAATTTCATGTTTTAAAAAAATTATTTTTTTTTTCAACACATATTTTTTTGGCTTTCATGTTTGTTTACAACATAAATGTCAAATTGATTTCGAAAATTCAAAACCCAAGTTTTACATAATGGGAACACTTTGATACGTTTTGCTCAAAACAAGTTGAATTGCAAATTTTATTAAAAAAGAAGAAAAAATAACAACCAAGAGTGATGTAAAAAATTATAAATTAACTTTAATTATTTGCTTTTTTAGTTTTATTTTTCATATTTTTTATTATTATTCGGTAAAAAGAAATTTCTGTGGTTTTCATGGGTAATACCCTTTGTACACTTGCATACATTTCGGAGGAACGCATGGAAAGTGTTGAAAATGTGAAATACGGATTCACACTTGAAACATCTAACATCTACCATTAATAAAAAATGTCACCATTTCAAAAAAAAATTTTTTTTTTTTTTAAATACTTTTTTTTCTACGAAAGTGCCAACATTTTAAAAGATAACACCAAAATGTATTTCTCATTCATTTTGTTTAATAATTTTAGCAAAATTAAGCAAAATAAGGCTTGCCAAAAAGGAAAAACTTGAGAAATGGCAACGCTGCTTTTAAAGCAACTACCATTTTGTCAGTGATGTCACAATAATAATAGAATTTATTGCCACTTTTCTATTGATGACACTAAAAGAATCGAAAAATGTAAAAGGGAACAAAATGAGATAGTAACATTTTGTAAAGATGTTGAAAGATTTTGATTCTTGCCCAATGTATTTCTTATGGGAAAATTCCAACATCTTCGCACATTGATGTTAAATGTTGGCAAGTGTGAAAAGGCATAACAGCGTATGTCCATTTTTTCTTTTTTGGCTTTGAGACGATGATGCCATATTACTTAAGTTTTAACGCTCTTTACATGGTTCTTAAATATGGACCAATTCTGATTTTTTAACGTAACTAATAATTCCAAGAAGTTCAATACCTAGCCAATGGTTTGATCTAAAAAACTAAAAACCACAGACTTGTTAATTATTTAAAATAGTTTGCTCAAAGTGAATTGACAATGTACATTGAATATATACACGCAAAGAAAAAACATGGTTGATACAATCACAAACGCAAACTATCATTAATGTTTGTGGTTATGATTGTGTCAAACACGTCTTAAGTAACAATATATGTTTAAAAATAATGTTTTTAGCTAATAATTGTTTCAAACCTATTATTATGTTCAGAAAAAAACGCCAACGATTCAAACCATGTTTTTTTATTTCCCAACACCAAGCAACATGTCTATTTCAACATGTTATATGGTTTTCAGAATAAAACCTAAAAAAAAATTAATTCCAAAAATTTATTTTTTATTAATAAATAAAATATAGCACGTGAATATTAAAAAATAAAATTAAATACATACATTTTAGAGACATATAAGAAAAGTAAAAATAAAGTCTAATACAAAAATATACCTTTTATATTTACTGTATCAATATACTGTTGAGCAGAAATTTCGGGGATAATGACAAAATTTTGTATCAAAATTTCTATGCCGGTTTCAATGTTTGGTTTTTTTTTTTTTTTGCTGCAAGAAAGACAATCCAATTTCTTATTTATACTTTTTTATAATTGTGTATATATAAAAAAATTACCTGTTTCAATAAACATATAATAACTATTGTATTTCCTTAGTTTTGCAGGGCATCGTTTTAATTATTTTGTTAATGATGTTTCCCGATTAACATCACGGAAAATGACGTGGAATAAAAATTAGTTTTTTTTTAAATACACACTGTTTGCGACAATAAATGTTTGCTCATTTAAAGAATGTGTTTTTAAGCAAACAAAAATTATTGTAATAAACATACCTTTTGTGGGCAACTAATATTATTATTTGAATTGTATAGTTGAAAATACATATATATATATATGGGCATTTCCCCAGAATGGTCTACCATGACGAAAAAATAAAATGTTGATAATCATCGTCTTTTATTGTTTATTATTATAAAAAAATCTATGTTGTTATAAAAGAATGGTTTCATAGCATATCTCAGCTGTTTTACTTGAGAAAATTGCGCTGGAAACTGGAAAATTTTATATTTTCTTATATTTTCTACTTCTAAAGACATTTTTATGTACTTATTTTACATGCAAAAAATATGTTATGTTTACACTCTTTCTTCATAATCTCTCCATTACAATCAATTGTAAATTGAGTATTAAGTTGCTTGTTAAGGAAATTTGAAGATATTTATGGGAATCTGCATGGTGATAATAATAAAAAAACATATGGAAAAATCGTACGTTCGCGACCCGTACGTTCGCGACCGGTACATAAGCCAATTAAACAAAAACCAAAAGAGATATTTTATTTTGTAAATACTGTATGGAACCCTTCATTAATACACTTTTGAAATAAATTAATCAGTTTTGAATATTCCGTTCCATTACGCAGATTTTTACATTTTACTACTGTCAGCCAAAGTTGACTTCTATTTTGCGTACGTTCGCGACCACATGTTTATAACTATTATTATGAAAACTTAAACTCGATGAAATCCATCTTTTGCACTAAACATACATCTACCCAAATGCTATCGAATCGAAAAAAAAATGGTAGGAAAAGTTTTGTTTTCTATATTATTTGTACATCAAAAGCGTACGAACGTACGTTCGCGACCCCAGGAAATGCCCATATATATTATAGTAGCAAACATTTCACATAATTTAATATGTTTAGCTAGATCAGAGTAAGTTTTGAGGTATAAAATTGAGGTATAGTGAATTAAAAAATGCTTAGGACAAAAAATATTTTTTCATGTTAAATTAGGACTACAATAAATTTATTATGGTAAACATATTAAGCAAATGTGAATAAAAATGGTCGTGGTGACCATTCATTTATCATGTTTTTTCTCTGCGTGTATATATATTTTCCACTTTTGACATTTAGCAATACGACAAAGTAACGATACAAAAAACTTGTCTATTTACAAGTTCATAAACATATATCATATTTTTTAACGATAAGCCATGCGACAGAGAATTGGACAAATATGTTTGTAACTCTGATTTATAAAGAACTTTCACTTGAGTGTGTAAACATTCGTGCAACTTACATGCATTTACGTATACTCAACATGCCAGCAAGTACTGGCATGTGTAAACGGGGGCTTATGCGATTTGTTCTTTTATTTGTCTTTCCAATTGCTACCAGAGTTCGTTTTGCAAAGTTTAAAGTTAATTTTATTTTAAATTTGCCATAATAAAACTTTTAATTAAATCATGTTAAACTTTAAAACTTATTTTATACTCTATTTTTTCAGCTTCAATACATAAGTAAATATTAAGTTTAGAAAAAAATGTCAATTTAATATTTTTATAAAAAGAAAAACTTTAGTCAACAACTTGTTGCAAATGTTTCCTTATTTATAACTATTACAATTATTAATGTCGTTTTACTTCTTGAATGTAAAACTTAAGGGAGAAAAAGCCATTGCATTTCTTGCAGTTTAGTTTTAATAAGTTCTAAAGCACAGTGGGAATGATGGCAAAAATATAATTATATTATTATACTTAAGACACTCTTTCTAGAGAGTTTTAACTATACATAAAGACTCAGAAGCTTTTAATGGAAACATGTCGTAGGTTTTGACCCATATCTAGTTATGAACTGCTCTAAAACCTCTTTTTTTATAAACCTAAATCTCATTACAACTTTACATCTAGCATATCTTCAAACACGATATTTAAGTTGATATATTTACTTGTGATATAATATTTCAGCAGAAATAGCTTTTTTCCGCAAGACCTTCTCCTGGAAATAACTTTTACTTGAGCAAATTTTATACAATATCAGCAAGTTACCTTCGTCTTAAGTCCCTAATGCCGAAGGTTTCATACTTGATCATCGCTCTTATGTTGGGCTAGCGCAAAATTATATTTTCCTGTGGTATTATATGTGGTTTTTTTTTAATTAATCCAAAAAAGAGCTTGAAGTTAGCCCACTGTGCAATGCTTCTTTCCAGTTATGCGTGTACTTGAAAGCGTTCTAGATATAGAATTTTGTTATTTTATTATAATAGTTTTCACACTTCTGCTATTTTTCTCCTGATGCCAAACAGGGGACAAGTTTTCTTTCTCCCCTTTTCCAAGATAAAGAAAACGAAGGAAAAAAAGCATTATTGTTAAAATAACCAACTAAAACTTTTTTCCTAAAAAATAAGTCTAACTTAAATTTTGCTATTGCTCTTGTTCTTTGTTGAACAGGCAGATCGGACGGACAAGACTTTTTGTGGTTAGAATAAGTTTTGGTTTCATTTCAACATAAGTTTTTTTTTTATTCACTCAAACCAGCAAAAAGAAAAAAAATAAGTTTATGAAATTGGTATTTGCCTCGAAATTGCTAAAAGTTCTCATAGAAAAATAAAAATAAAGAAATAGAAAATAAATAGAAAAAGTTTAAGTAAATAGAAAATATCCAAATATTTTATTCAAATTCAATTGAATTTAATTCATTTGTTTTTTTTTCTTTTTTGCTTACCAGGGCTATTTTTTAAGTATTTTTTTGAAATTTAATTGCATATTATGCATTGTAACAATCAAAACCATTACAGAAATATGAAAAAGGAGAAATCTCTAATAAATGAAAAGTTTTTGTTAAATTTAGGGCCACTCTTACAACTTAGCGTTAGTTAAAGGTAGGATTTTATCGGACCTGTAAAAAGTTTTTCATTATTCCAACTAAACTTTAACCTAAAGTGAGCGATAAGTTAAATTATGGTTCATTCTACCTAGAAGGTAAAAGAAAAGTTATAATAATGAATAACTTTTTATACGTCCAATAAAATTCTACCGATTACTTATGCCAAGTTGTAAAAACGGCCCTTAGACTTATTACTACTTGGGACATGGGCTTCCTGGTAGGCTCGTTGGTAGTATGCTACTCAGCAAAAGCATCACATATACTTAACCAACAACGAACTACCTCTGTAACAACTTTCTGTACCAGTTATAAGTATGCAACCTTAGTGAATTCTTGTCGACGAATTCGTCGTACTTTGCGAAGTTCGTCGTTCGCCCCAGTTGTATTTATACCATAATTAATGTTTTCAGTGTTGTGAAAACTGAAATAAATGCTTTACAACAATTAAAAAAAATTCGATTCGTTCGGTATCGACTGATAGGATTAGGAATAAAATTGTAGTAAAATACAAATGTTGCGGGTTCGATTTCTACTCAGGCGCAGCTGCAATTAGGCAGAAATTCAAAAGTCACAGATATGTTGAGATCAGTAATTAAAAAGCTGCAGTTGAGATAGTAAAGGCCGTGTCAGATAAAACTTTTGCTTCGCGTTGCGTTACATATACTTTGACAGAAAAGCGTAAAGCAAAAAGTGTATGTCACAATAAAAACTTTGACAACACTCACACATTGTGTGTTAAAAAGAAAATAAATAAAAAAAATTATACTAGAAGATTGTCAAAGCGCGCAAAAAGATGAGAGTTGCCCAACTTTTCGCTTCGCTTTGCGTTAAAAGCAGTTTATGTGACAAGTGCCATATAAACATGTACATTTAACTCAAATGTCAAAGCGTATATTTAAAGCAACGCGAAGCAAAAGTTTTATCTGACACGGCCTTTAAAGTCATAAGATTGTGCTGTAACTTCGACTTCTTCATTTGTGATTGGACAAAAATAAACTGTTGCTTTTACTTCTGATTAAATAAATGAAAACTGTCGCAGTCAAGGCTAAAGCAAAAAACGTAAAGTTGTACACAACAAAGAACATCGGCAGTCGACATGTTCGGAACTGTTTGGTTTGACAGAATTAAACTTTAAACAAATCTCGTAGTTAACGAAGATGGGACGTTGTGTTTTTGTTTTGTTTAGATTTTGCAGTTTGTTTTTATTTAATGAATCAGAAGTTAAACCAACAGTCCAATGAAAAATCAAACAGTGGAAGAAAAAGGCATTTTTTTATTTTAACTGCAGTTTTTTTAACCCTGCCTGAGATCGAAGAAGGCTTTTCAACAGGAAGCGAACTTTTCTTGGGAGATAAATTCAGTGAGAAGAACATTTATCGAGGTAATGAGTGATGATGTTGGTGAAGACTTAGTAGTTAGTGAGTAAATGAAGGGTCGAGGCACCCGGTAAGCTGTGAAAGACCTGAACTTTGTGAACGAGAGAACAGTTGTTGAACACGTGATGTGAAAGAGTGGAGTGAAGTTGTAAAGACCTACCAGTTGGTGAGCGAATGAAAGGTCTAAGGAGCCGGAAGGCGTTAAAAGACCTGGACTTAAAGAATAAGCGAACTGCTGTGGAACCAGTGATGTGGGAAGAGTTTTGTTGTCGGTTAAGACAAAGAGTCAAGAGCCTAGAATGGTTATTGGTGTAGAGTGGTGAATAAGGGGTGAGACTTGAAGTCAGTTAGAACTAAGGTTGATTACTGGTGATTTGTGGCAGATGATGGCCAAGATAATGGAGAAGATGCTCTTTTAAAAAGACTTCTCCGTCACGGAGGAATGCTTTTGGGAACGACGTGATGATTATGGTTGAAACTTAAATCCCGGGAACAGAGATTCTCAATTGTTAGAGAGCTTTCGACTTATGGAAGGTTCTAATTGTGAGACGGTTAATTTCTGTGTAGTGTTGCTATCAACGCAGGCTGCGGGCTATTCATTTAGGTAGCGGAGGTAAGAAAGCTCCAGCTCCTGAACGAGTGTATAATTCTGCCAGGTTTTTAAGCTTTTTTCTAGCAAATTTTTAAATTTTTTTTGCATACAAAAACTTGCCCTAACCGACAGGTAAAGGTATAATTAGTGTTTCAAGTTGATTTTGTTGTTTTTTCCTTTTTATTGGGTACAAATTCAACAAAATAAATAAATTCGAAATTTAACTTAAACATCATAAAAATTGTACAACATTTTTAGCTGTGGTGTGTTATTGATTGTTTGAATAATACGGTTGTGCTTTTTTGGCAGTTGTTTTTGTTTTATTTGTACAAATTGTTTTTGTTGTTAATGTTACTATTGTTGTCCAGCTTAACAATTGCTGGTGCTCCTGCTGCTTGGATTTCGGTTGTTGTTTGTCATTCGCAGTCAGTAATTGTGATAAATGTCCCCAGCAAAATCCACACAAGCAATAATAATAAAAGTAAAAACTTTTTTGATCCATATTTTGTATATACTTACATACATATTTATTTATGTGGTATTTTGTTTTCGATTCGTTTGTGTCATTTCAGTGATTGCTGGTTGTCGTTGTCGATGTTGTTTGTTTTTTTGTGTATTCAAATATTGGTATTAATAAAGTCAAACTTATTTATAATTAAAATTTTTGTAAATTGTGCTGTAGCAATTTGTAGGTTATAAAGAATATTTCGTCACATAAATACAAAAAAACGTAACAACACGTTTTATAAGTTTACAGAATATTTTCGAATATTTGAAAATTTGCAAAACCTTTATTTGTATTTTTTATTAGGGTAGCCAATTTTCCGGAACTTTTACTATTGCCGGGCTAATAAAAAAAAATTGGATTCATTTCGTTGAATTTCCTCAAGTCATATAAAGATTTTTGAGATATTTCTGTGAATATTGACCCACTCAGGTTTATGTTGATCTCAAAAAAGCTGAATTTGTAATAAAGTAAAAAATTTGTAAATGTCAAATACCATGTAAATTGTTACATATTCTTATCATTAAAATGCGATCTTTTAAATCCAATCGAAAACCAGTTAGTAACTTTTTTTATTTATTAACTTTAGGGGGCCTAATTAAGAGAGCATACATTTTAAAAATGATTTCTTTTTTAATACGGGCTTAAGTTATAAAGCTTTGAAATCCGCATTGTAATTACTACCACTAAAAGTTTCTCGCATATAAATAGAGAAAACAACAAGGCGAATCCATGTACAGGGTGACCCAAAATTAACGAAGGGGTTTGAATTCCTTATAACTTTTTATTCAAGAAATAATTATTAAATTTTTTTTAATACAGTATATAAATGGGGAATATTTTTAGTTTAGTTATGAAAAATATTATCTCGCAAGTGGTGGCCATTTTCTGCTTCGCAAATTCGTGCTCTTTCTAACACACTTTCCATAACCTTTGAAAAATAAAGCTCAATAAATTGGGCGCGTTGTTCAATTGAGTACTGCTCCATTTTAAGAAAAGGAAAAAAAAATAGTTATAAACAATTCGAACCCCTTCGTTAATTTTGGGCCACCCTGTATTAGATGGCAGCGATAAAAGAGCAAGTGAAACAATCAAAAACTACATTGTATTTTTATTGTTGCTTTAGTTGGTCGATACCTCAAAATCCATAATCAGCTTTTGACATTTCTTCCTTTAAGTAAAAAAAAGTAGCTCCCTGCCTTTTCAACGCAACCTGTATAGTGAATTCGCCTTGGAAAACAACTAAGAAAGTATAGTCATTTAAGGTCCAATTAGACGTGACATAACCATAGCAAAACTGTATTACCATAGCCACTGTGTTACCAAAATGACATAAACATACCATACAAACCAATTAAATGTTGGTTTCTTAATTCGCCGTTACGGCTGTGACATTATGGTTATGTCACGTCTAATTTGAGCTTTAAGGTCCAATTAGACGTGACAAATCACTAGTGTGTGGGCAGCTTAAGTTGTTTCGAACGGCAAAAATAGAAACATTTTTTTATATTGTTTTTTGAGAAAAAGCTCTTGTAAAGCGCAGCAAAATTGTATGGCAAAGCGAAATTATTATACATACAAGTTATAACGCTAAAATATTCGTTGGTAATGTAAACGTTTAACACTATTTTTTGTTGTGGCTTGGAAAATATCTTTGAAAATACCGAAAAAGAAAAGCAAAAATCCTTAAAATGTTTACAAAAACAACAACTTCAATTAGTGCTGATAAACATGCATTAGGTTTGTGTCGTCGAGTAGAATTGGCTTCTTAAAAGGGTTTGGTAAGGAGAATGAAAAGGGGAACATACCTGACCCTACTCGTCAATTGTCTTCTTTCCTTTTGTTTTCGTATTCTTAGAATTCTATATGAAAAAGAAAATTGACGTTACAAACTATTTGCGACTGAACTACTATGCAGGTTCAAAAGAAAATTAAACAAAAATTTAGCATCTAAACCTGATGCGTGTGAATCAGGACAAACAAAACAAAACAAAAAAATTAAATAAGAACTGCTTTTTTTGCAGTGCAATTTAAATATTAATTAAATGAAATTTGGGACATTTCATTAAATCAATTAAAAAAAGTGCTTAACTTGACCTCGTGCCCTTTTATTAAGAAAACTTCAAAGAAATCTTTTATAATAAAAAGCCACAAGTAATTAAATCTATGTATTATAATTAAAAGCAAATTATAATTTTATTGTTTTTTCCATTCACAAATTACAATTTGCTAGATTTAATATAATAACGACGAGGACAATACCGTCGTGTGTAACGTATAGAAAAAATAAACCTTTATAGTTCTTTATATAAATACAAAAGTATCTTATTACTGTTGTACACCAATCTGCAGTCATTAAGGGGTCGCTGCATTTTTTGCAATTTTACAATTTCGTAGTTGTTGTAAAATACTCTACATTATATAAATAAAAACAAATAAGAAAGTATAATCGGTGAAGTTCGACCAAATGACACCTTACAGCTCAAAATTAAAGGACAAATTTTCCAAATTGTACCTTATTTTGGGACCAATAAAAATAAAATAAAAAATAATATTATGAGGTTAAGATTGATGTGCCGAGTATTATTTAGATGTGGGTCTATATAAGATTTTTTTGTCATTAAATGTTTATTGAGAAGACATACAAAAAGTCGATTACGTCTTTTAATGGTCCGGACGAAACGCCGATACGTTTCGTGGAGTGTGGACTTTATTCGATGCCTTACTTCCTCAACCTCATAACTTAAAAAAATAAAAGACGCACTTCAATGCTATTGTGAAGAAGGATAGACTAAAGAGACATATTTTGGTGGGTAAATTCGCGACTCAATTCACGCAAAGACGAAATTATTAAAATTTTTAACTGTTTAACAACTGCACATATGAAGACAAGAGTTCGACGCAGTAATGAAAATAGGAGTGAATGACATACGAAAATATAATTTATTAATATTTACAAAGTTTAAAAAGATTTTGTTATTCGTGCTTAATTCCCAATTTGTATTCTTCATAAAAACACTGAAATTTATTGTTGATGGGCATTTCACTGGTGGCTTATGCCAGATCGTCAGGAAACTTCATCCAATACTGTTATTGTTGATGTTTTTGTTTAAACTTTGTTATTGTTACAAGTAGAACTGTTGCTTATAATTCTTATTCGCTTAACAGTTTTATTTGTAAAATATCTTTAGTTTTTGTAAAATCTTTTTGGATGAAGTTTCCTGACGATCTGGCCTAAGCAACCAGTAAAATGCGCATAGGAATTGCTTATCCCACTGATTCCGATTTGTCTGATAATGTACATATATTCTTCTGTATTGTTGAATGAATCCTATTGCGTAATTACAATTAAAAGAGCACGTAAAGGCCAGGGAAATAAGCAAAACTGGAGTAGAAACCGTAAAAAACTCAAGCGAATGCGTGGCCAGGAGTATTCATCGATAAAACGGAGCAAAGAAAGAAATGAAGGAATGGAAATTAGAAGAGAAAGAGCTTTGAAGGCTCGTTGCCGTTCGGAAATATGTGCAAAAAAATTCGGTAAGCAGTGTAACGAAATTACAGAAGAAGATGGAAGGAACATTTTTAAAATATTTTGGTCACTGTCCCGGAAAGAGAAGAAAGCGTTTGTCGTTGCAATAGTGTCTCAATAACCGGTCACCTTAAAAACAACTGGTCCTTCTTCTCGGCATTAGTCTACACTTTGAAAATTTCTGGGGAGATGAAGGTTGTTTGTAAAAAAATGTTTTTGTGTACACTCTCTCTGGGTGAATGCAGCGTGTCCAAATGGGCTACTGGCAATCTACATACAAGTGACGTTGGCATGGTAAAGAAAAGTTGACCAGTCAATCGTCAAAGCAAAATAAACATCGCCAAAGTAAACCACGTAAAAATTTTCAAAACTTGCCTAAAATGTCATCACATTATTGCCGACAGAGTACAACTAAAGAATATACAGACGTTCAGTACAAGACTTAGGCAGAAGTGTACACAGATTTTGAAAAATATTTGATGGATCGCAACATTGATAAGGTTGAAAAGGCAACGTACAAATGCTTCTTAGACGCAGTACACAAGGCCAATATTAGTATATACAGACCCAAGAAAGATCAATGTGATATCTGCTTTGCTTATAAAAATAAAAAACGTCCCAAAAGATGAATATCAACTTCACATAAGTAAGGATTGTGCCGGGAAAGAAAAAGCCGAAGACAAGGAGCGTTGTTCAAGAGGTGATGTTTAAATGTTAATGGTGGACTTGCAAGCAGTTCAAACAATTCCTCTACTTTCAACTGGAGCAAAATACTTTAAAACAAAACTGTGTGTGCACCAATTCACAATTTATAACGAGTTTGGCAAAAATATTGCTTGCTACGTATGGCATGAAGCCGAAGGCGGCATGGACTCGAGTGTATTTACATCTTGCTGGAAAGACAAATCAAAGCCTACAATAATTTACAGTGACACGTGCTGTGTCCAAAATAGTAATACGACACTTGCGAATACCTTGCAGCATTATGCAAATACCCACCAAGCAGAAATTCAGCAAAAATACCTGGTGGCTGGCCACACTCAAAAGGAGTGCGATTCTGTGCATGCCTACATAGAGCGAAAGAAAAAAGGAAGAGAACTATATGTGCCAGCTGATTTCAATATGGTTTCAAAACAATCCAGATTGTTGCAACCGTATCAAGTACATTATTTAAATCATACATTTTCCGAGATTTACGAGCTCTCAAATATACCTTTAATGACGGTGTTCAATACAAATTATGTTTTGATGAAGAGTGGCAACTATTGCCTCATCGTAAACTGCGACCACAAGTGCAGCACAGTGATAATATTTTGCTACCGGGTCTCTACAATCAACAACTACCTATTTCAAAAAAGAAAATATGACGACTTGCAAGATTTAAAACGTATAATTCCAACCGACTACCATTCATTTTATGATCATTTGCCACACCAATGATATTATTAATTTAATTAGAATTCAAATATTACTTAATTTTTCGAACTTAAGGTCTTTTTATTTTATTGAAACGTTAAAAGTTTTTTATTACAAAAAGACCTTAAGCTCGAAAATTAAGAAATATTTGAAATATTAAAGGTCGAACAAAATACATATTATATTAATAAGAATTCTTTATTATTCTTTTTAGACTTTCTTGCAAATAAAACATTCAATCTAAATATATTAAATATTGTTTTCATTGGATAATTTTGGTATAACGGGGTTATTTGTTTGTATAGCTATGAGTGCAACAAACGAGTTTAGTATATACAGTGAAATCTCCCGTAGGCGGACACCGACCGTCACAGCAAATTTGTCCGTTAACGGGAAGTGTCCGCCTTCGGGATAGTTCATTTAAAAAGGTCAGGATATACATGTTAAAAATTATTTAAAGCAAAAGCGTTCAAAAGTGAAATCTATGTTAGGGCTTCTTTGATCGATTTAATTTGATCAATTTCTTGCTCTACAACATCCTCTTCTGAATTACTTGATATTATTTCTGAAGGAAAATTCTTGCTTCTGGCAATTGCAAACCAATCAAAACACAAATTCCGAATCTTTTGTTGAAAGACAATTCTTTTTATGATTAATGTAATATCCAGGTTGCCATCTGGCTCTGAGATGTTCCTTGTCTTTTAGAATGCTCTCAGACTGAGTTTCCCCAATACTCAATCTTAAAAAATAAATTTGTATGTAATTAAGCACGTTTTGTTCTGTTACAATACCTTTTTGCAATTTTACGTACTGAAAGTTTTTCTTGTTCTTAAACATTTATAATTTTAATTTTTCATTTAATGTAAGAGAATTTCGCCCAGCCATTTGACAATAAAAATTCTTCGATAAATTGTTATTAACACTTTACTCAATCAACACTTACTCTTAAATGAACTCGCTTAAAAAAACATAATAGAAAACCACACAACAAACTGCCAATGATAGGAAAAAGGGTAATCACACAACTTAAAATGTATATCTAGTGCTGCTGTGGCTTAAGTGCAAAGAGTATGGTAATTTTTATACATGAATGTACATATTTTGTAGGCTTTTTTCGTATTTGCTAAAATTTTTGTCCGTCTTTTGAAAAAAGGTGCCCGCGTCCGGCCATGGGAGTGTCCGTCTAACAGAGAGTAATTTGTTCTAACAACACTTTGAAAACAAAGGTATTTGGAAAGTTGTCCGTTTTATAGAGGTGATCGCCTACGGGAGATGTCCGTTAGTAGAGTTTTCACTGTAGTATACTATTACTATAATATGCGTAGATGTAATCAATTCTTTAATAATTGCATTTGAACTTTTACCCAAACACCGAAGTATTAAAAGATTAAACGTTTTTTTTTCTCTCCTGAAAAGTTGTATTTTTTAAGATACAAGGTTGAGAAAGTAAGGCATCATTACGTTCTATTCGGGACCTACCAACACAATATTTTGACGCGACATAGTACCTATCGTCAAAGCTATTGTCGCCAAATTATATGTCAATACCTACCTACCTATAAGGACTTATAAGTTATGGCATTTAAAGCTATTTTCGGAGGTGGAATTTGTATGGGGGCTATATTCAAAAATGACAGATTCAAATAAAATTTTGTAAAATTATTAAGTTTGCAATAAAATAAGTTTGGACCGAATTTAGTCTAAAGTCCAACATATTAAGATGGTTTATGATCACAAAGACTCTTTTCCAGAAACAAGCTTGTATAGAGATTTTTTGAAATTATGGACCGATTGCCTCCATTTTTAATTGACTTGTTCCTAGTCAAATTATCTTCAAATTGACGGACGAACAGACTGACGGAAATCATTAAAACGACTTGTAAAGTGATTCTGAGTCGTTCGGTATACTAAGAGGTGGGTGCAGAACCAATACTTTAAGATGTTACAAACAACAGCACAAACGCATAACACCCTCTTCAATAATGTGGTGTGGGTATAAAAAGTTCAAACAGCAAATAGACGGACGAAATGACAGACGAATGGTAAAGAAGATGTTGAATAATTATTGTTGTTTTTGCAAAAACAAATTTATTTTATGGTATTAAATTGTTATTTTTGTGCTTGTTGTTATTATGACAACATTAGGTATTAGTTTCATATGGTTGGTACACTAATGTCATGACAAACGGCTTAAAATATATTTTTCTCTCATAATTTAATTAAATAATAAAGTAAATGTAAATTTGTTTGCTTCTAGCAAAATAATATTTTTTGTTCAATGTCTGCAGCTTAAATGTTATTTTATTTTTTTTTTTTTGTTTTGCTTTTAAGAAGCCTTTGAAGCATTTAGTATCAACCATTTTTCCTTTTTCCTTTTTCTACCACCATCAAGAGTCAGTCGTAAAAGAGATTGTATTAAATTTGTTGTATCATTTGTAATACCAAGAAGGGCCCATTAGTAACTTAAAGTTGATTTAGCGATGTCCGTCTGTTAAAAGCACACTCTTTTTCGAAGGAAAATAAAAGATTTGGCTGTGCCGAATCTTTCGTACCCTTCACAACAAATAATGAAGCGTCTTATACCACGTAAAATTAAACAACCCATGCCCCATCATTTCCTGGGTCTTCGAAAAATCCATTTCATCAGACAGACGGACATTGTTTAAATAACTTTGCTACTCAGAAGAACCTAGAATATATATAATACTACAGACTTTAAAGGGTCTAGGATTAATATTGCAGAAGTTACAAACGGAATGACCAACTTTTATATACGCTTTCCACCTGTGGTGAAGGCTATAAAAACCATTTTGATGTCAAAAAAATAGATACTTCTATTCTGTTTACAGAGTATTTATTATTTTAATACCGATAAAATAGAAAACATCGGTAACGTAAGGCAAGCATTTTCATTAATGTCGCTCTATAGGACTGGATATTTGTCAGTCCATAATTCACAATTGGTCCTATATAAAAAAACAGCAACATTAATATTTTTCTTGGTTTTTTAAACAGTTTTCGAAAACCAACCTTATATTGTGTTCTGTTCTTCGTAAAAAACAGAACAATTGTCGTGATTCTGTAGACAAACATTATATTTAAATCTTCTATAATGTTTCTTTTTTAACGTTGATGAAGAAATGAACAAACAAAAAATTTTAGCAACGACCGCAGCACGAAGAGCTTGTGTGATTATTGTGTATATGTTTTGTTGGGTTAAAATTATTTTGCTGGCTTTTTGTTTTTTTTTTCGAATGTGTATTTTGTTTTTGTAAAATATGTTTTTAAAGAAAAAAACCGAACGGAATTAAATGTTCTCATCTTTTGTTCAGTTGGATAAAAACAGAATTATTTTTGTGTTCGAAAGATGCAAACAGGGAAACGTTATTTTTTTCATGATTTTCTACACAAACACTATTAGCGTTTGTGTTTTCCACAAATCAACGGAACCAAAAACTAAGAAGCGATATTAAGTGTTCATTTTCGAACACTGTTTTTTAAACTTTTCTTTAAAGTATACACATATGTATGTGCGTGTATATTTTTGAACAAAAATTTCATTGATTTTTAATTTTTTTTTCTTTTTTTTACATTCACTCAGAACTGATAGCGTGAAAAATTTTTCACGATTGCTTTTTCTATAACCCCATACAAGCTTTTTTCCTTCGAGGGGAATAAAAATTTCATGGCAATACAAATTCCACTTATTTTTGCGAGAATGTTGTGATAATCAGTCCAAAATTCACAAAATATGTTCCATATGAAACTCATAATCAGAATTAATTTTTTTGAATCCATCTTTCGATATCTGTCTGTCCGGCTAGCTTGCCATCCATTTAAACCTTGGGCGAAAAGTACAGTGCGCAATTTTAGAGATTATTTGATGAAATTTGCTAACTTATTAAGTTTAAAATTGCCACAGTGACAAAGTCTATTGAAAATGATGACAATCGGTCCACAATTTCACATAGCCAACAAACAAGCTTCTTACCGAAATTGAGTCTTTGTGCCATCTTATTATGTTCGTATTTAGATTTTATTTGGTCCACACTTATTGCGATCTTAATTATCTTACCGAATTTTATTGGAATTTGTCCATATTTGAACAAAGCTCCCATACGAATACAACTCCCGAAATTGGCTTTTAATCCCACAAATTCCTTATAAATGCTGATATTGGCATATAAATTGGCGACAGTAACTTTTGCGATAGCAACTCAATACAAATTGTTGTGCTAGTAGGTCCAAAATTATCCATAGGTTCCATATAAACCCTTTTCCTAAAATCACTTACCCCCGTTTTCACAACTGTTCGACAGCAAAAGGTAGGATTTTGTTGGACGCATAAAAAGTTATTAATTATTACAACTTTATTTTAACCTGCCATTTTATCCCTCACTTTACGTTAAAGTATTGTATAGTAACTTTTAACTATCGTTAAATTGTGAAAACGGGTCTTAAAGGCAAATAAATCTCGTATAAATCAAGATACCTAAATAACATATTAGCACAAAGGACTTTTACATGTATCTTAACCCCATTGCATTATTTTTTGTTGGCGGGCCCATGATTGAACAATGGAACATTTACTTTCATATGACGAGACATTGTAATGCCAGATTTTGTGAAAATTGATTTATACTTTCGAAGTTGTGGTTTTTGTTCCGAAATCGGAGTCGGAGTCGAAGTACCCACAAAAACTAATATTTTTCAAAATAAAAAAACTTTTTTAAAATAAGGACCAGTCTACTTTACAGTTGTAAATATTTAACTATATAAAAGCTCAATGCGGCACGTGTTAGAATCAAAATATCGATTTTCTTGGTATATTTAACCATTGAAAAAGGTACTGCCTTAAAAAAAAAAGAGTTTAAAGTCAAATAAGGATCAGTCTTATATACATATTTAGCATCATGGTTCGAGTAGGAGTCGAACTTACAAAAATTTAGCTTTTAGAGTCGGAGTTAGAACTTTGTTTGACGACTCCACAGCCCTGACACAAAGTCCAATACCAAAGCACTCAATCTCCTGTTAAAGGGAATCAAAGATTCGGCACAGCCGAATACATAATTTGTGCTTGTGAATTTTTCAGTAAATTTTAATACGCTTTTTTAAAGGACAAGGCCTCAGAATTCAATTAAATTTAAAAACACAAAGAATATCTTGTTTGTATTAAAACGTTTTTTTCTTGGTTTCTTGAAAAAAAAAAGAAAAATGAAAATAACAAAAAAAAAAAAAAATGTTTGGTTATTCGTTACAGTTTTTCCAAGTATCTGCGAGTTTCTGTGGTTTCTTATTCGCAGAAAGAAAAAATTCAATTTTATAAACATTTCTATTTAATTTTTGTGGCATTTGTGTAACCATTTTGTGTTACTTTGTGCAAATTGTTTCTTTCAATTTTTGCTTTGATTTCGTGGTTTTTTTTGGCTGTTTGTTTGGTTTTTAAAAACGAAAAAAAAAGGAAAAAACAGTAAAAAAAACTTTTAGTATTTACCTGGTGATAGTGTCTGCATTTAAGTCAATTGAAATTGAAGTCTAGTGCTCTTACTTTGACTTTTCAAGCGTAATTCAGTTCAGTTTTTCGCCATAAACCCAAACCAAAGCCATCATCATCATCGTGACATGTACTTGACATTTTAGTGCAAAATACTTGCCACTGAAAGAAAAAATAAAAAAAGCAAAGTATTGCAAAATTTCCTTATGTTGTTATAAAAATTTTATGCTGCAATTCTGTGGCCAAGGATGCTTAAAAGGACATCATTCAAAAGTCTTTATTAGGTGTTTAAGGTCTTTAAAATTTTAAGCTTTTGGTACTTAATATTTATTTAACTTAAATTTAACTGCTACTAATATTTAGTTTTTTTTTTTTTTTTGAAAAAAGTGACAAGTGAAAATATATTTAAGTCAGCGTTGCCAGAATGAAGATTTTACCTTATTTTTGAAGATTTTTTGACTAAAATAAGATTTGAAGATCTTTTTTCTCAAATTAAGATTTTTTATTTTTAGAAATAAGAATTCTTAACTTTAAGTTTGTACAACTTACATAATTTTTTGCAGTTTATTAAACAGTCAGTTTTAAAACAATGAGGTTTTGTATCAGCTTGTTGTCTATTGGATATGCATACTTTTGTATCCATTGTCTAGCATACACAAAAATTAGCGGTTGTTCATTTTGGGAATATTGATGAAAAATATATTAAATAACAAAAAAGTTCTTGTATTTAGTACCAAAAGGTAAAACTAATGGAACTTAACCCTAGGATTACCGTCTTGGTCTGGCCAGACTAAATTTGTGTTTTGCCATTATTGCAATTTTTCGAATATAACAAAAAAAACAGGGGCGTCTATAAATTATGTGTGCTGAATCGAATGAAACTAATTTGGATTTGATTGGAGCAAGATTAGTGGGGTGAAATTCTATTTTTATGTAAAAGTCTATGAAATTACACTCTGGGACGGACCAAATTTTTTTTTTTTGCAATATTTTTCATATAGAACAATATATCAAAAAAACAGAAAGGTAAATTCTATAAATGATATGTTGTGAATTGAATGAATCAAGTTCGAATTAAATCAGAAAACTACGGCCCGTTATGAGCCAAGTATAATTTAACTACAAAAACCAAGGGGAAAACTCGTTTCACTCAGTTGCGAAAAAGCAATTTGCAAAATATTCGATGACTTGCATGTAAAATAAAATATGTAATAAAAATATATAATAAATTCGTATACAGGGGTGTCCTTTAAATCGAAAAGGCAAACATTTTAAAAGTCGTTTTTTAATAAGATTTCTGTGATAAATGAATTTTATGACAAATATTTCTCTATTAAACAGAATTTAATAACAAACATTATAAAAATTTGATTAAAAGTGTATTAAAAACAACTTCCAAATTCTTGTGTTTTCGATTTCCAGAACACCCCCGCTTATCTTAAATAATAATTTAATAAAAAATATATTTATTTACTTTTTATTTAATTGAGTTTTTTTTTAGCTGTTCTAATTGGGGTCAGGCCTGACCAAGAGGAGACCTAAGTGGTAAAAAGTTACCTAGGGATAAGAAGCTTTTGGTGTGAAAATTCCACATTCCATCTTTTTGATAATTATTAAATAAAGTGTAAATACATTAGTGCTTTACAATGTCTTTTCAAAGGTGTACAATATTTTAATAACAATTCCATTAGGAATATATTAAGGGATCTCCATATAATCCATATATTTTCAAATGCCTTCGATACAACGGTATCAAATATAATACTAAATTGAGAACCCTTAAAACTTCATATGATGTATGACCTTCTTGCCCAAAATTTATATATCTCTAATTTTAGAATTTAATTACTTCCAAAGAAACTTCTTTATTTATATGAACTTTTTACGTTCTTATTTATTAGAAAACAAATGGATTTAAAGTATATTTTTAGAAAGAATTTTATGGAAAATATAACTAAAAACACAATTTAAGCCTACAATCTAATTATGTATAAATACCGCAATTATGTATTTCAATTTAAATAGTTTCCGTAATAAGAAGTATTTCCTTTTAAAAAATTAATAATTTTTACTTCTTTGCCCTTGTTATTAAAAATTTTAAGATTTTCCTCTTCAAAATAAGATTTTTTTTGGCCATATGAAGATTTTCCTTCCAAATCTTCTGGCAACGCTGATTTAAGTTCAAATTTTCAGCGACAAAGTCAGTTTTATTTTAATTAAAGAAAATAATTTGTGGAAACATTTTTGTGAATATAACTACATGTGGTGTCGAAACGCCATCTGATTTTGAAAGCTCAAACCAATTTGTTTCTATTTGTTAGTGATTTGTTAGGAATGGTTGACATTTCAATGCAAAAAAACCCTATGTTGTTTTGGTTTGTTGTAGTATCGACACCACCTGTAATTGAATTCACCTTGATAAAAATGTGACTTTATGGTGGAAATTAACTTTTACCTAAACAGGGATTTTTGTTGTAAAAGTAAGTTTTTAGTTAAAAATTTCCATTTTGAATTCAAAAAAATGATAGCTATAATAAAAATAAAAATTGACTTTTTTGAAATAGTGACATATTAGTTAAAAAAAAATGTGACACAATTAGTTTACTCAGCAATCAATGAAAAGCCGAAGCAATATTTAAGTAAAAAAAATAACAGTTTTCTTATTTTATTTGACATAACATGCTGTAAAAAAAAATCGTTAAGCTATCAATTTTTTTTTTTTCACTATAACCATACCTAAGCAAACAATTTAATGACATTTACTTTACAGCTACTTAAAGTTTTGTTTTACTAGCTACTGGCCATTAAATATTTATTAGTTGATTTCTTATACACACTTTCTATAAAGTTTTAATAGCTTTCTATACAAAAGTTTAACACTTGCCGAAAAACATATACATACTTATAGAATGACAAGTCGAATGTGTCTCATAGAAAGATATCGGGTTTATGAATCAATCAATCATTTCTTTATTACTTTCAATCCCAACTTTCAATTACTTTTAATATTAACATGACTTGCAAAAAAAAAGAGATTTAATTTTGATGTCTTTTCAATTCCTATTAAACGCACACACCAACACACACTTCTTTAACTGCTAATCAATGAGATTTTGTAAGTTTTACATTTTTAGAAACATTTCTTTCCTTAAAGCAGAATGATTGTTAGTAAAACTTTTAAAACTTTTTCTTAATAACAAACTTAATATCACATATCCTCATACTTCTGCTCCTTCTTTTGTGAACTCGTATTTTATTTTTCAATTTGTGAAAATTGTTTTTACTTTTTTCTTGTTAAGAAAATTTTTTGTCACACACATTCATCAAGAGCATACAAGCATACCCACCCAACAAACATGAAGTCACACCTTTTGATATGAAATGAATTTATCATATGACATCGAACACAATTTTCAAACATTTTTCGATTGTGTGATTTTAATATTTAAATTCAAATTGATAATGATTTGAATATAAAAATTTGACACACAATGTTTTATCAATTTGATGTCAAATTATTATCAAAATTTGGCAGCACTGAAGCAAAAATTAATGTTAGCACCAAAAAATGGCGAATAAAGTTAAAGTGTTACACAATTAAAGAAAAGTTACATATTATGTGAAGTAAATTCACCTTAAAAAACCTCGATTTCTTGTTCGTTTGCAAATTTTTTCGAACTTGAACTGATTTCAAATCTAATCTCTATTTTTATCTATCAGCTCTACTACCGTTATGCCCGAAATTAAGGCATTTTCACTACATATATTAAATATCCGTGCTTACGTGCTTGTTTTTCAATTTGCCCAGTAGATTCAGAGATATTTTTGAATTCTTGAGTGAGAATTTGAATATGAATGAAGAAAATATACGTTTGCAGTACGATCGCGGTGCTACGTCAAGACAATCCTTAAAACAAAAAAGAGCCAATTATTCTGTCTTTCCAAGAATAGGAGGACGGAAGGAACACTATTCCATCTTTTAGCTATGGTGTTTATCTCATACTTTATTAAAATAAGTAATGAATTTAAATTAAAAAAAAATATGAGAATACTATGATTTCCCAACCATTACCAATGTGATTTGAAATCAAACCTTTTCTCAAACGACAAACTTTTGATAACGATTTAAAAATCATACCGTTCTTAACAAAAACGGGAAATTATTTTCAAATTGAGAAATGTATTTAGTTTTACCTTGCTTTCAAACGTTATGCTCAAATAATTTTCCAATGTGGATTTAAATTAATACAATGTGGAACACAAATAAAAATATTTTTTTTTAATTTAAATTTATTATTTATTTAAATAAAGTGTGAGATAAACGCCATAGCCTAAAGTTGAAAGTGATTTGAAATCAAACCTACCTCCGTGTTTGTTGGGCATGTTTACTGACACACTTGTAAATGAAAGACAGGCAAATAGACAAACTTTTAAACTTTGACAAATGTTTGAATGGTGATAATCCTTTTAATAATTTAAATGTTTGTCTGTATTTACAACTTGTGTTAAAGTGTGTTAATAAGAGGTGGCAACCCGATAATACCCAACAGTCCCATTTATTAAAAATTAACCCATTTTGTTAGTTAATCAAAAAGACATCACAGTAAAAAAATATCAAGGTTTTTGGAAGCATGAAAAGTACATAAGCGCTGATATATGCGCTTGCTATTACATACTACTAAGAAGCAGCAGAGAAGCGAATACCATTGAAGTGAATTTTTAATTTAAGCAGATAAGAAAGATTGAATAACTTCGTGTTATCTCTTTTAAGTAAACAGGTTGTAAGTGAATAATTAAAATCATTATATTAAAGAAAAAATTCACGAACAATGTTCTAAGTGCTTCTGTCATTCCCTTAGATGGAAGCAGGTTGTATTGCAATTATTTTGAAATGTGTTTACGATCATTCCGAAATATTACCAAACATACAAAATCAAATTGTTTTTTTAGCGGGGAGGAAAGAAGCAGTGCTTTCAAGTGGGAATTCGCCATATAAAAATCATGCCTCTTATAAGCAGATTTGTAAGGAGGGATTGTGCTTTTCTCCCTTACAAAACTGCTTACCAGTAAACTCCATTTTGTACTGGGATGTTGTCTTCAAATGTATCGTTTTTACTGCAAGAAAAAAACATTTTTCGTTTAAAAGTAATTTTTTTTAATAAAAAAAAAAACAAAAATCTGTGAAAACACAATTTTTCACTCTAATTTCAGTTTTTACTAAGAAGTCACTTTTTCACGAAAATCTCACTTTTTCACGAAAATCTCACTTTTTCACTAAAAAGTCACTTTTTTACGAAAATCTCACTTTTTCACATGAAAGTCACTTTTTCACTTAAGTCACTTTTTCACGAAAATCTCACTTTTTCACGAAAATCTCACTTTTTCACCTCGGTAGGCTAGCTGGTAGCGAGCTAGTCTATCAGCGCCGAGGTTGTGGGTTCGATTAAAGCCAGAGACTCTGGTTTCTTTCCTGCAGACAAGCATAGAGCTTCACGGGATTAGCTTAGGAAATTAAAAAAAAAAAAGTCAGTTTTTCACGAAAATCTCACTTTTTTACTAAAAAGTCACTTTTTCACAAAAATCTCACTTTTTCACTAAAAAGTCACACAAGAAAATCTCACTTTTTCACTAAAATCTCACTTTTTCACTAAAATGTCACTTTTTCACTAAAAAGTCCCTTTTTCACGAAAATATCATTTTTTCATTAAACAGTCACTTTTTCACGAAAATCTCACTTTCTCAATTAAAAGTCACTTTTTCACGAAAAACTCACTTTTTCACGAAAAACTCACTTTTTCACGAAAAACTCACTTTTTCACGAAAAACTCACTTTTTCACGAAAAACTCACTTTTTCCCTAAAAAGTTACTTTTTCACGAAAAACTCACTTTTTCACTAAATAGTAACTTTTTCACGAAAAACTAATTTTTTCACTAAAAAGTCACTTTTTCACTAAAAAGTCACAATATTGCATTTTTAACGCGCATTTTTATTGTAGTAGTAGTTGTAATAATAACTGTAGTTGATAAAATAACCGACCAATAAAATCATTGTCCAAAAAATAAATACACGGCAGTGTTAAGTGTACAATAAAATTACTGGGAATTTCAACTTGCATCTACTGTAAAGAGAAAAGATTTTATTTTTTTTACCGCAATTTTATTTTTATTTTCTTACCTTTCAAAAAAAGAACAATAAATATATATGAGGCACTCCATACCAAAACGGACGGTTTTAAAAAAATTTCAAAAGGCCTTCCTGGTTAATTTTGACATTTCTTGGATTACTCCTTCAAAGAACCTTTTTTTATTTTATTGTTTAAAACTTTCTTAATAATGGTGTATTATTCAATTATTTTGAAAATGTGTAGTTTTAAACATCTATCCACCCAACTTTTAAGTCCGGCTTGGTGGGTCTTCCAAATGTACTATTTTTTTGATTTGTGACCTACTCTGAGAACCTATGGTGGCCCTACTGATATTTCTATAAGCCAAATCCATTACTTATACTCAAATACTTGTCCTTAATTGCCACCTGAAGTTTAATTTAAATCGGACTAAACGTTTACAAAATACAGAATTATTTATATTTTTCTTTCAAAATCTCCCATTGGCGTTGTTTGTGTTTTCTTTCACATGCATAATGTTTCAATATGATTACACTGAAAATTAGATTTACACTATTGTAAATTGAAATGCATTAATGAGATATACTTCGAGATTAATATAAAAATGGCCGTTGCTTCGCAGATGAATAAGTGTTGTTGTATGTTTTTCCTTAAAGGGAACAGCGGTTTTGTTGTGTTGGAGGAGACCATATCCTTTGGAGCTATACTATGGTTGGATTTTAACAATGTTTATGTTGGCAGTTAGCCATGAAATGTTCTCATCTTTATGTTGAGTTGGATGAGTACAGTATTTTTATTGGGTACAGAGATCACAAAGAGAGAAACAAATTTTTAAGCTATTTACAACACAAACAATATTAACGTTTAAGTTTTCCATAATTCTAACGTACAGAATACTAAAGTACAGTATACAATGTTTATTTTCAAACTCTGCTAAAAAGTCTTTACTAAGTTAATTTAAAAATCAATTTTTTCTGCCCGGTAATTACTAACAGTTCCAACACTTTATTTTATGATTATTATTATTATTATATTGTCCCTTATCTTCTCTCACTATTATTTATAAACAAAATACATGCTTTCATTATTTACTCGTTAAACAAAAATATGCGTTGTAATTTGTGCAATAATACTGTGCCTGTAAAAATCTCTATAAAATGGTTTGAAATAGACAAAAAAAGGGATATTTATTTTGGGTAATAAGGTAATAAATGGCAAACTGACAAAAATTTTACTAAAGTTATCGATAAAAAATGAAGTTATGTCAAAAAAAAAGTAAAATTGTTTAACTTAAAATTGACATTTCAAGCTTGAAATATTAAAAGTGTTGCTGATTCAGCGGTTTATGGGCAAATTCAGCGATTTACCGCTTTTTGTTTTTAGGTTTCTCATAAACAAAAAGTTGGCAACATTTAATAAAATAAACAAAACAGGGATGACTAAATTGTTTCAATTGTACTTTTTTGTTGATACTTTTTAAACTAAGATTTATAATACCTTTTTTTGGTGTTTTTTATGAACATAA
Source organism: Pollenia griseotomentosa (assembly GCA_963931875.1). Lineage (NCBI taxonomy): Eukaryota > Metazoa > Arthropoda > Insecta > Diptera > Polleniidae > Pollenia > Pollenia griseotomentosa. The sequence continues at coordinate 17,507,667 of OZ007561.1, forward strand.
ATTAAATTAATTTCATCTAAAAAAAATCTTTTAGTACAATTAGGGTAAAAAAGTACAATTTTTAAAGGTTGTTGGTACAATTTTAAAAATTCTCAACGCCATCCCTGAAACAAAACCATAACAAGAGAAAAAAAAACTAAAAAACTTTGTTTACATTTTTTATAGTTTGCTCTTTCTAACATTTACTGTTTCTTTCTATCAATTTTATATCAATTAAATTAAATGTAGTGTCATAAGGGCTTAAACCATCTTTAAATGCATAAAATTGGGCGTTTAAACTACTTATACACTCCTTATGAATTTGATAAGATTTATCGTAGTGCTGCCTCATGTTTTTTTTAAACAACATATAATACATGGGACACTGATTTATAGTAGTTGAGTTTAAACTACATATACTAAATTCAAGTTTAGTTTAACTAAAGTCAGTGTTTAAACCATCAGTGATTTATTGGCCATAAGTGTGTTTCTCTCACATTACTTTTTGTCTTAATGCGACATTTGATTTAAGGCTTACTCTACATCAATGTTTTGTTGGTCTTAAACCTCAAAACCATAAAAAACTCTTGGAAATATTGTTTAAAGATACGCAAAGGTTTAAGTTTTAAATTTTTTTCTCTTTAATTTTATAAAGATTTTCTTGAAAAAAGTTAAATAATTAAAAAATTAAATTTTCACTTGAATCTTACGCCGTTTGTGCCTGAGAATTTATTTAACTAGTTTACCCCATATTTATTATTTAAATAAATGTTGTCATTATTTTTGCCTTGTTTCTTGTTATAATGACTATTTGGAAAGATACATACCGGACATTTGTATTCGAATAATTAAGGGGTTGGCAGTATAACATAAAAAAAAAAAAAAAAAACAGAGTTAACATTAATTAATCATGATTTGGAAATAAAGGGCGGCTGACTTAGGAAAAAGTGTGTGTCTGTAGATGTTATGTCTGGGATAAAAGATTTATTCTATAAATAATAGACAAATATCGATTTAAAAAAACCTAAAAAAATACATTTTAATTAAAGCTCGATTTGCTTGTTTAACCTTTAATTAATTTCTCTTTAACTAGAGCTATTTTGAGCACAAACAATTGTCCTTAGGCTGCATTTTTATCCACTTGGTTTCGTTTCACTTGTAATCCATTTTTAATATTTTGTTACCTACACTACAAACAAACAAAAAAATATATTTCAACATCATTGTTAGTCAAGTGCAAAATTTATTTTAACAAAACATTCGTTAAAGGTTCCCTGTTTGCTAATGTCATTTCCTTTTGTTCTATTTTTTTTAAGGATTTCTTTCCATAACATCAAGCTCATCAACAACAAGAGAATTTAGAATTTGTATTACCCAGCAACAATAACAAAATACATCTAATTATAATTAAAATTTTTAAGCAGAACACAGAACAGCCCAAAATATTTAATAAACAAATTTAAAAGAACAAAAATTCAAAGGATATCTTTTGTATTATAATCATTAAAAAAACAGAATTAACTATGTAATGGCTATTTTAAGAAAAAATTAAGTTTTGAAGAATTTAAAAAAATCAAGTAAGAGTGCTATATTCGGCTATGCCGAATCTTATATACCCTTCACCATGATGAAATAAGAACAAAAAGTTATATACATAAATAACATTCTTTAGATAGGTATAAATAAATATTAATTGAGCCATTTCGCCATGCCAAACAATATAAAAAAACAAAAAATTAATATATAAGCCCGTTTCCTCTTTTGCCAAAGTTGATGTTTAAAATTCGTTTTATAATTTTAAAATCGTTTTTTAGAACATTAAAAAAAAATTGTTTTTGAGATTCGAACTGGCAATATCATCAGTCTCAGGAGAGAACTTAACAACTCGGCCAAGAATGCGTTTATTAAAGAAGCGTTAAATTAAAATATATTGAGTCTAGGAGATTGTTTCTTTATTTGAGCGGCATATCATGTACATGCATTAATGTGTATGCGTAAAATTAAACACCCCAGTGGTTTAAAAAAGAACCATTGCCACCAAGGACTGGCGAAATAGTTAGCACTTTTACTCAATTTGTACTAGGAACTACTGATGTGGCATTCAAATCATACCTACATCTTGCTCTAGACACCAATATCTAGAGCTAACATGTTAAAATAGGTACCCACGTTTCGCTAGCTAATTCTCTAGCTCCAAGTAATGCAGAAAACAATTTTTTTTTAGCGACAAGAAGAAAAAATGTGTATTCTAAATAGATCCCGTTATAAAACGGTAACCAAATTAAATGATCTACGCTTGCCTGTTGCTTTTTGATGAATTTTATACAAAACATTAGTTGGATTTCAAATCTCATTGTATAAAGTTCAAAAGTGAGTAAAAATGAGTAAAAGGCATATTAGAAGATTATTTAAAGTGGAAAATGAAAGGTTTTTAGAAGAGTTTAATAAAATAGGAAAAGAAAGTGTTATAGATAGACCAAATGATTTGGAAAAAATTGAACAAATAAAAAATGAAGAAAAAGATGGTAATATCTTTATGGAAGCTTTTAACAAAATTAGAAAAGAAAGTGGTTTAAATAGTGAAGACAGTGTTTTAGAAACAGAAAACGAAGAAAACAAATTTCAACGCTCGACAAAGCTTGATGAGAGTGTTTGTAAAATAAATAAAAATGTTAATCTTAACGATAAACTGCGTTCATGGTTCGTGAAGCATAGACCAAGCAGAAGGTGTGCAGAAGATTTGTTAAAAATTCTTAAAGAAGAAAATATTAGCGTCAGTCAATTCTTTGTACACAATCCCTTCAATAAAGCAAGAACTAAGGTCATAGGTGGGGGTAAATATATACATTTGGGAATAACAGAGTCGTTGAAAAAAATTAAGATGCTCCCAAATAATGTGCTTATTGACATAAATATAGATGGCCTACCTTTATTTCGAAGCTCAAAAATTCAGTTATGGCCTATTCTCATAAGAATAAAAAATGTTGAAAGTACACCAATATTTCCTATAGGAATATTTTTAGGAAAATGTAAACCGACAAACTGTGATGAATTTTTAAGCGATTTTGTTTCGGAGCTGCTGTTTTATAAAGAAAGTGGCTTAAAAATAGACGATAAAGATATAATCATAGAAATAATGAGTATAGTATGTGATGCTCCAGCAAAAGCATACATAAGTGGTATACCTGGACACAACTCAAGACACGGCTGCTCAAAATGTACGCAAATTGGAAAAAAGATTGATGGCACACTTACTTACGAAACAGTATCTGGAACTTTAATTACTGATCAAGATTTTTCATCTCGAAAATATCCAAATCATCATTCTGCTAAATACTTAGAGACTAAAACGGCATTGGAAACCTTGGGTGTTTCAATGGTAAAACAAATCACACTTGATTGTATGCATTTGGTAGACTTAGGTGTAACACGGAAATTTTTGTTGAGAATAATAATTAAAAAAAAAGTGTGTTTTGCAAGTGGTGTTGATTTTGCAAGAAATATTTCTAAAAAACTGGTAAGCATGAAGTGCTATATTCCTAAAGAGTTTGGCAGGAAGCCTAGGTCTTTAGAAGAAATTTTACATTGGAAAGCCACAGAATTTCGTCAATTTCTACTATATACTGGAATAATTGCTTTAAAGGATGAAGTTGACGGAAATGTTTACTATGAATTTTTGTTACTGCACTGTGCATACAGATTAATTTGTTGCCCCAAGCAACGCATCAGCAATTTGGAAATATCGCAGTCATTGTTAAATCTTTTTGTGCAAAACTTCCCGGTAGTTTTCGGAAAAAATAGCGTTTCATATAATATCCATAATTTACTTCACATAAAAGACTGTTTAATACACGCCGGTGATCCTACCTTAAGTTCGGCATATGGTTTTGAGAACCAACTACAAAAAATTAAAAAGATGGTTAAAAGCCCTGTAAATATACTTCAGCAGATACAAAGGCAAATTTTAGAGGAAAATTTTTCAACTACTGGGGAATTAGAGGGATAAGTAAAAAAAAGAAATGGTGTGCTTACCTACAATTTTCATGGATGTTCTCTTAGTACAACTAGGCCAGACAACTTCTGTTACATGAAAAACAGTATACCGGTTGAAATTTTGTCCTTCACGCAAGGTGAGGAAAATTGCATCGTAGGTCGGAAATTAATAAACCCAAGAAATTTTTTCGAAGAACCCTGTGAATCAGCGACTTTAGGGATTTTTGTAGTAGATTTAGAAACTAGTGATAAAAATGAAACATTTGCATTCTCCAGCTTAGAATGTAAAGCTATTTGTATTCCCTACAATGACAATTTCATCTTACTACCAATCTTACACAGTTGCCATTATTATTAAATAAAATTTGCCCTTACTCATTAAAAATAGTTAAAATAAACAAAAACAAATAACATGTCGGATTCGGATTCAGGAAGTCCATTTCGTAAAATTAGACGCCATAGCTGTAATTGTGCAGAATTAAAAGCTCAAATAAAAAAACAATCAGGTATTTATTATATTTTGATGCAATTCCTTCTATGTATATATGTATGCAGTTAATAATATAACAACAAATATTACTATGTTTTCAGATGACCTAAGAAAAAGAGATGAACTAATGCAAGGTAAGAACTAAAAGATATAAAATAAATTTACACGGTGGATACCAAAGGCATGGCATGACCGAATATAGCATTCTTACAACTTGTTTTAATATAATACATAGATATACATACATATTTTCCGTTTTGCAGATCAGCTTAAATTTCTTGCGGAAGAAATTGGAAAGCAACGAGTTCTTTTGAATGCACTCTATACAAAACAGTCAGATGTAGAGTCTTTAAAACAACAATTTCCTATTTCAAATCACCAACAACTGTCCGAAATAAATGAAAAGATTGTGTCTGATAACAGAAAAGAATATGTAAGTGTGCTTTATGTAACTAAAACATTTAAATATTTCTTAAGCTTTAATTTTTATTTTATTAGATTGAAACTATGAAATCCCTTATTCTTCCTAATGGAATAAAAAAAAACTTAAAAAATATTTTGTCTTCAGAAATAACGTACGAATACAACATAGATGGCGTACACGGCAAGAAATCGCTTAAAACCTTAAAAAAATTTTATAAAGCTCTTTTAGGTAATAAATATTAAAACCACGGGTTTTTTGTATATAAACCTAACTAACATACATCGTACATACATTTGTTTCAGATTCTATTCCATGTTCAGAGCAAAGTAAAGGCGAAGAAGAATTACGAAAGGCCATACAGCTCCAAAAGAAGCGCCATTTTAAAAATGTTGCGGCAAAAAAAATTACACAAACAAATGACCCAAAGGAGAGTGGAGGAACCGTTTAATATCTAATTTGTATTCCTTTCTGTATCTAATTAAATGCCATATTAAATTAATTTAAGTTTTTTTCTCATTTTGCAACAAAAATGACTGAATTTAAATGTATGTATGTATTTTTAAGCTTTGAAAAATGAATTTAAAAATTTGGTTATTAACTTTAAATAAAGAATTAATATTATTTTTTAATAAAAATTTAAATATGAACGTATATGGTTTTGTATCAAATATTTTTTTTAAACAGGCATATTGAAAAAGTTAGTAATTAAGAACTAGCGAATTCGCTGTAAATTTAGGGGTGGTGAGTCTAGTAGTACTTTGAAGAGACTCTACCCCGCACTATCATCTAGTCACTAGCACGAACGTCGATCTTTGGGGGTAGTGCAGTGAATGGATATATGTGGGTATCTACGTTGCTAGGTATGGGTTATGCAGAGAGGGGTCAATTGCCAGCTTCGTAGGACATTGCCATGTTAAATTCCACAGTTAAAAGCATGTAGAGTAGATTGTGATTGCACTAGTGGTAGTTCTTTTAGAGCTAGTGAATATACATACGCGGAACTAGTCCCGTAAACCACTGGGACATCACAAATAAAATCCACCACTTATAGTGAAGGGTATAAAAAAACAACTAAAAACCCACATTACCAACACTGTATTACCATAGCCACTGTATGACCGTAGAAACAAAAATTGAATTGGTTTGTATGGTATGTTTATGTCGTTTTGGTAATACAGTGTTGGTATGGTAATGTCACGTCTAATTGGACCTTTAAAGGAAAAAATTTGAGGCAGTCGTGGTTTTTTACTCATATCTCAGTCATTTGTGGACCGATCTTGCTGAATTTCAATAGCAAACAATTCCGGACCATATGTGACATAAATGTATAATTACCTGGCCCCCATCATATATGTACTCTTCGGAAAATCCATTTCAACGGACAGACGGACATCGTTAAATCAACTTCGCTCCTCATAAGGACCCAGAATATATATACTTTATAGGGTCTAACATCAATATTATAGAAATTAGAAACGGAATAACAAACTTATATATACCCTATTCACCACCTGTGGTGAAGGGTATAAAAATAGAAATACATTTTTGGGATTAAAGGCCATAAGGTAAAAAAGGACTTAATGAATCAAATAATTAGTATGCAAAAACTCTACTGCGACAATTTCATTTAAAGTTTAAACTAAAGCCTCAATTGTAGTTAATATTATGTTAACATTTGGGTTCTTAAACGCGTTTAAGCAAAATGTTGCTTAAGTTAATCAAAACCGTTCACATTACATTTGACATGATTAAGATGACAGATGATTAAGAAAAAAACACAATAACCAAATTTATATGTAATTAAAGTATTAAAAACGATTAAAAATACTTTTATAAAGTTATCAGAAGATTACTTAAATCGTTTTAATGATGAAATTATGAAAATATATGAATTATTTAGGGAAAAAATAAAAACATTAAGCAGAAATCGTGGCCATTTGTACACGTTCATGTTGGACGATTCTACATTATACTCAGTTTGACGTATGTTCAGTGGATTCTATGTGATTAATGATGTGATTTAATTGTAATCATGTCAATTTGAAGTGATTAACAAATCACTTCAATGTATTGGTAATTATCTCTATTTTTAAGTGATTAGAGCTTAATCACGTTCGAGTTGCTTAACCCTCCGATGAGTGAGAAGGTCCCTAGGGACCTTTTTGCCTTTTCAAACTGAAATTACTCCTACTTCGGCCACTACAAATTATTTAAGTTAATTTATAATCTTTTACTTCACTCTTGTTGGTGTTAATTTTTTCTTCTTATTTAATATAATTTGCCATTCACATTGGTTGACACCATTAAATTAAACCAGGCATGGGAGTTTTAATTTTAGGTGAAATGGTAATAAATATAAATTGTAAGCAATTTTAATTAAAATAGTTTTAAAATTAATTGAAATAAATCAAACATTTAATAATCATTCAGAAGAATTTAATTTGTTGTGGTAGTTATCACATGCTAAAAAGATATATATTTATCTTAGAAATTATTACAAGAAGGTTAGAGATAAAAATAGAAAGATACTTCTTACACTCATAGACAAATGTGTTATTACAGAAAAGTAACTGATAAAGTCAAATAAATAAGCAATTTTTTTATTTACTTATACAAATACTTAAAAAAACTATAAAGATTCACTCGCTATGTATGTATGTACACAAGAATGACAAAAGCAAGATTACGCATTGCGCATGTTTACAAAATTTAACTGTTTAATATGACGTCACACCAGCGCATTATACACATGTTTGTTTGCTTGTGTTTTTATATTTTAGTTGTACTTATTCGCTTATGTGACGTAGATGCGCAGAAACATTTAATTTTTAAAAGCTGAATGCGCTATCTTGGTTTCTTTGTATCATGGTATGTATATATATATCAGTACATATTTAGAGTTTGCTACTGCACGAGTATCTTTTAAAGGCGAAATGCTTTCAATCTATATTTTTACTTGCCCACAAGTTGGGATAACTATTTACGAACAAGAAGAAGTTTGCTGTCTCGACTATGTAGCTAAAACCTTTAAACTGTCCACTCTTTAGTTTACAAAGGGACAGTCATTTTTAATTACTATCCTTTAGTCCACTGTGGACAGTTATGTAAAAGAACAGCTTTAAGAAACTAATAAAGCCAAATGATTTTAATTTGCGCCACCAAAGGACAGAAAAGTGGCAATTTTTTGGAATTTAATTATTTAATTTTTTTAAAGAAGTTTATCTGGGGCCTGATTCTGGCAGTCGTGATCGAGTAATTTCTCGATTCGAAAGCGATTTAATATCTAATTATTTCAGTCAATACTGAACGAATCGAAATTATTTTTTCAGTGTTGTAAAGCATTAATTTGAATTTCACAATAATGAAAAAATAATTTCGACTCGTTCGGTATCGACTGAAATAAAATTGCATTTGAATCGAGAAAGTGCTCGATCACGACTGCTAGAATCAGGCCCCTTATCTTTAAAATATCACAAACATAATAGATTTTTCAAACTTGTCAACATTTAACATCAATTTGCGAAGTTATTACATACAAATCGAACTTGATCAACATAGGGGTATTAACTCGAAATTTTGATTATTTAAATTTTTGTAAAAAATCGACACGTAATATTCATATCTAAATATATCGTGCTATTTGTTCTACTTTGTTTCCCCAATGCTGCGAAGTTGACTAAAAGTATTTCTTAAAATGCCAAAGAGTAAACTAAAAAAAGATAAATTCAAGTTATTTTTGCTGCTTATTCTTTGCCACAAATTCAAATTTATTTTCTCTTTGCAGAAAAACATTTAAAAATTCTGATTTTGTTTTAACTTACAAACACTTTTGATCTATTCTCCTCCATTGTGGTTTCAAGACACAAAAAAAAAAAAAATACAAAAACACAAACGAATAAAAATATAGCGAAACCATAAATAAGTATCGCCATCAATTCTTACAAATCTTTTGTTATCTTTTATTACAGTGTCAATGGATCAACAGCCACATCAGCGACCACCAGTCGAATTTACTTCACAAATACTGACACATAAAATGATGTCCAGTTTCTCAACAACGAAGAGTGGCACTGGCAGCGCCAAAAGACCAGGACATACGGAAAACAACGAACACAATCACAATATCGTAGACATAAATTACAAATCATTGAATAGCCACCACAATAGACTGCATGCGAGCAGAGATGCTACGCTCCAGCACTTATCGAGGTCCGGTCATGATGAGGGGTCCCGCGAAGAAAACTTTCCCAAAGTTCCTCAGCCGTATTTCGATTTGACAGTGCCGCGCAATATAACAGCACGCGCTGGACAAATTGCGGCCATAAATTGTCGTGTGGAAAACTTGGGCGATAAATCAGTAAGTTATGTGGTTTTTGTTGTTCTTCATGTCCTTGTTACTGCCATTTTTGGCCAAAGCCATCCAAGCCAATGTCTTTTCTAGTGCTAACAATTGAGGCAGCACAAGAAAAAATAAAAAACTTGTTTTTAGATTTTTATTTTGGGTCTATTTTTTTAATTAAAACAATATTAAATAATCCACTCGTAGATAAATCTATGATTAAATTTGCCTTGATCTTTTTTCCTTTTCTTTTTTTTATTCGTATTTTTTAACACAATTTATGCGTGCAGGTATCCTGGATACGCAAAAGAGATTTGCATATTTTGACAGCTGGTATATTGACGTACACCTCCGATGAAAGATTTAAGGTATTTAAGATAAAAGAAAAAAAAAACAATCTTTTTGCTTTTAATTTCATTTAAAAACCTAGGCGAAAGAGGTTATTAAAAAATTGTTATATAAATATTAAGGTGGTACACATTGACGTGGTGATTAAAAACTTATCGATTTTAAATTTCTAATACAAATGTTTCTCGATTTTTTAAAATAAGTAACTAAAAAATTTGTAAAAAAATTTTTTTCGATAAATTTTCTATGGATAATAAATGTAATCGATAAATTTATTTAAAAAAAATGTATGTGAACAATAAATTTACCAGATTTTTTTGGAAAATCCTCCTAGGGTAATTAATGTTAGCGATAGATATTTTAAAACAAATTTATTTTTTCGATAAATATTTTTAAGAAAATATTTGTTATCGATTCATGAATTAATTTTCTAATTAAAATATATGTTATCAACGTAAATTTTGCAAGAAAAATTATGGTTATAGAGAGATTTTTGCAAAAAAATTTTTTTTTTTCAATAAACTTTCTATGGGAAAATATATCGTTGCGATAAATTCTCTAAAGAAAATTTATGTTTTCGATAAAGTCGATAAGTTATGTAAAGAAAAATTTTTATCGATAAGTTTAAAGGAAAATTGATGTTATCAAAATATATGTTAAAATAATTTAATTTGGGCGATAAATGTATTGTATCGATGCATATCTTCAAAAATTTTTCTAAGCAAAATTTATGTTTTCAATATAGTTAAGTTAGTTATTTGCGGAGTTTTGAAGAAAAAATTCGTGTTATTAAAGAAAAATTTTTTCGTTTTGATAATTTTTTTTAAGAAAATTTTATGTTATCGATAAATTTTCTACGGTAAAATTAACGTTATCGATAAATTTCTCAAGAAAAATTTATCTGTTGCTTAATTTTCCTAGGAATATTTATATAAATTTTTTATGGAAGACTTATGTTATAGATAAATTTTCCACTGAAATTAAATGATATCGACAAATTTTTACAATTGTTAAATTTTTTATTAAAATGAATGCAATCGAAAATGTTTCTAAAGCTATGGTCAGACTTATCAAATATTTGACGAAAACAACGGGACCAACAACCAAACTAAAAAATCATTTCGCTTAATATCAATATTTATTTTGATTAAAATACCACATCTTACAAAAAATTGTTTTTTGCTATGTGTAGTAGTATAATTAGTTTATTTTGTAATATTAAGACCATTTTAAATCTCACTAACTATAAACAAAAGTAGGGGTTACGCTTATTTGATCAAATATTTAATAAGTGTGACCGTAGCTTAAGTTATAAGTATATTTACGGTAAATTTTTTAAGCAACATTTTTCTTATCGATTAATTTTCTAAGAAAACAATTTATGTTTTAATAACTTTTTTAAAAAAAATTTAAATTTTCAAAAAAAATTTTTAGAGATTTTCACCAGAAAATTTTAAACTTCGACAAATTTGCTTTAGTTTTTTAAATTATTAGTTATCGATAACTATTTGGAAAACGCTACTTAGCATTTATCCCACTAATGTATTTACATGTTGTATCTCTATTTTAAGGTCATACGCACTACGGATAGGAAACAATGGTCATTACACATAAAATATGCACAACCACGTGATAGTGGCATTTATGAGTGTCAAGTTAATGCGGAACCAAAAATGTCAATGGCTTTCCGTTTGAATGTTATTGGTAAGTTGCTACTGTATCTCGAACAATAAAAAAAAAACAAGGGAGAAACAAAATCCTCAATTTTTCCAATTTTGTTGAGAATGATAAAAAGTAAAGCTGCTTTTACGAATTGTATTAATTGATTATTATTCCCCCTTCATACTCTTTCTCTCTACCCATCACGACCGTTCCGTTTTACGCTTTTCCTGTATTTATTACGTTGTTAAAGTGACACCACCAGATGCGAAAGCATCAATTTCCGGTCCAGCGGATTTGTACGTTAAAATCGGTAGTGCCATTACGTTAACATGCCATATAAAGCAGCCTTCCTCTGCCCATGATATTGGGCCAATACATTGGTATCGTGGCCCATACATGCTGACACCATTCGTGGTACATCCCAATGAGGCAGCCATCGACATGCAGCGTATTTCAATGGAATCAAAATTGGGTGATAAATTGCAAAGCAGGTAAGTTGAGTTGGTTGTTAAAGGACATGATATTCACGTTTACTGCAGTAATAAAAAGGGAATAGTTTTTCTTTTTTGTATACACAAACAAACTTTTACTTATGCTCAAATCCATATACACATATAAACAAGAGTTTACAGTAGAATTCAAAAACTTTTATTATGGAAAAAATTTTATTGTTAAATATGTAGAAAAAAAATTTTTATTTTTGTTACTTTAGTATAAAACAAATTCTGTATCTGTATCTGCATCTTTTTATTTTTCTTTAGATTACGAATAGCCAATGCCCAACTAGCCGATTCTGGGAACTATACATGCATGCCCACTACTGCCGAGGCAGCCAGTGTAATGGTCAATGTTCTAAATGGTAATTTAAAAAATTCTTCATAAAAAAAATTGAAAATTTAATTTCAGTTTCCATAAAATCATGTCATATAAAATCTACTTATAAAAACTTATACCTGACTAAATTTGTTAATAATTTAATTAAAATTTACATAAAAGCTGCAGGGTCCGTCAAAACAATTTTTTCTATGGAAATAATTTTAAATCTTATCAGTTTGTTAACGAAATTTTCTATAAAAAACTTATCGAACCTTTTTGATGTTTTCTACAGAAAACTTATCGTACCTTGTAAAAGTTGTCTATGAAAAACTCTGACCATTTTTGAATGTTTTTTATAAAAAACTTTTCGATAGTTTTCGATTGTTTTGGAAAAAACTTATCAATCGTTCTCTATAAAAATTTATCAAAAATTTTTTTTGTTATATAGATAACTTATCGATTATCTTCGCTTGTTATAGAAAACTTATTATCGATCATTTTGTATAGTTTTCTAACAAAAACTTATTATCGATCATTTTTGATAGTTTTCTAACAAAAACATATTATGTAGTAGTTTTCGATTTTTTTTTTATAGAAAACTTTTCCGATGGTTTTCTTTAAAATAATTATCAATCGCTTGTGATATAAAAAACTTATCGATAATTTTCGATTATATTGTAAAAAAAACTTATAGATCGTGTTCAATTTTTTTTATAGAAAACTTATCGAAATTCTTTTTTTTAAGAGGACTTATCAATCGTCCTTGCTTGTTTTCTATAGAAAACCTATTGATCGTTTTTGATTTTGTGTTATAGAAATTGATTGATAATTTGATAAATGTGATGGTTTTCTAACAAAAACTTATCGAGAGCTTTCAACTGCTTTCTATAGAAAACGTTTCGTTCGTTTTCGATAGAAACCTTCTTGCTCGAGATTTTCCATTAAAAACTTATCGATTGTTTTCTGCAGAATATTAATAGTTTTTTTTATTCTTTTTTTTACAGAAAACTTATCGTTCCCTGTGAAAAGCGGTTTATTAAAATTGTTCGAACATTTTTAATGGTTTTCTAAAGATTACTTAACAATCACTCTGATATTTTTTACAAAAAACTTATCGATAGTTTTCGATTATTTAAAAAAAAAATACTTATCCATCGCTTTGTTTTTCTATTGAAAAGTTATCAATCGTTTTCGTTTGTGTCTTATTTTAAGCCTTTGGTCGCTTTTTATGGTTTTCTTTACAAAACTTAACGATTGTAATCTGCATTTGCATGATTTGCTTTAAAAAACTTAGCGATCGTTTTTGGTTGTTTTTGCTGCCATCGTTAAAATACTAACCGATGTTTTACGAAATTATCGATAATATTCGATTATTTCTATAAGAAACTAATCGACTGTCGTCAATGGTTTTCTTTTGAAAACTTAGCTTTTGTTTTCGATTATTTTTTCTACCCATCGATAAAATACGAATCGATGGTTTGCAAAACATATCAAACGTTTTTAAAAGTTTTAAAAACAAAAACTTTTCGACTATTTTTTTTATTGTTCTACATGAAAATTATCGATTGTACACGAAAGTTTTCTATAGAAAACTTATCCATGGTTTTCGAAAGTTTTTTATAAAAAACTTTGTAAACGACTTTGGCTATAAAAAATTTATCATTGGATGGCTTAAGTGTTCTACAGAAAAATTATTGAAATAATCTTTTAGAAAAATTTTGTTTTCTAGATCCCTGTTTTGATACATACATATATTAAATTTATTTTACTTATTTTTTTATTTTGAATTATGTTTTAATCGGCCATTTTAACATTAACATATTGATAATAATTTTATCTTTCTTCCTCATCTCTTCAATTTCTGTGCTGTATATGTTAATCCCTTGCGGCGATAATTAGATGAAAGTCCAGCTGCCATGCAAAAAAGTTCAGCTACAGGATTAATAAAACAACAACACCAACAAAATTATTTAAATACCACAACAAAATTTATAATTTTTATATTTATATACTACATGTTAACACAGGCAAATCTAAAATTATGGCAAATAAAAAATTATTTTCATTATAAGTATCATCAACAACATCATCATCGTCATTATCAGCAACAATATCTTCAAAAATTAGCATTTCAAACTTTATCATTATCACCCTCAACGTCATCATCATCAGTTTTATCATCGAGCTTATCATTGCCGTCATGATAGTATTTTTTGCAAACTTTTAATGTTTTTGTTTGATTTAGTTTTAACATTTTAAGAATTTAAACTAGTAAATTATTGTACAAATATATAGTTGGTCTTTTTCTATGAAATTATTTATATATGTACACAAACACACACCCACACAAATGATAAACAAATATTATTACGAGAATTATGTTTTAAATATAAAACCACATAAAATGTATCAGTAATAAGTTTTAGATTAATTCCTACTACAGATTGCTTACTTACTTACTAACGTACACGTCTGCAGTCCTTTTCATAAGACATATTTTTTTTAAATAAATCCAAAGTTGTAATAATAATTAAAAGTTAAGAAATAAGGAAATCACAAGGATCAATAAGCATTTTTTATTGATATTACCTTAATTTTAATTTAAAAAGGATTTTGCAGTAGTTACAGTTTTCGTTAAAGTAGTAACCAGTGTTGCCAATTTAGGCATCTAGACCAAAAAAATGTGTTAAATACTTTTATAATTATGTTGTAAAATATAATTTTTCTTAATCTATATATTCAAACGGTTTTGTCGAAAAATTTTAATTTTATCGATAATTCGAATTCTTTAATATTAAAAAATTTTCTGATGTATAAATTTTTGGTTTCGAATAGGAAGGCGATAGCCCACATAGGAGCAACTTTACGAAGATGGTAAAAATAAAAAAGGAGAAGGTAAAAACATAAGAAACTTAATTTCGTAACAAACCAAGTTGGGGCCTTTCTTCATGAGACCAACGGTATATATTTTTTAGAAAATTTATTAGTTATTGTTTATTTTCAATTTTATTTAATGAGATTTTGTTATAATATTTTTATTATATTGATGCGTTTTTGGTAATAAGATCTTGTAATGCTATTTTTAAGTAATTTTTTCCTCAAAATTTGTTAATTTTTGGACGTGAAGAATTGGCTACACTGGTAATTACTATACAAAAATTGTTTGATAAGAAACAATACGAATTTCGTAAATAGAAACTGTTAAAAAATTTACAGAAAACTTGTGTTTTGCAGCGGTCTTTAAATATAACATTAATATGTTATTGTTACAAAAACTTTTCCAACTCCTTACAGAAACAAATTTCTCATTTTCAGTAATTTGTAGTGAAATTTTTAAATATTCTAAAGTATAAATAAAAACAATATTTTAAATTTCGTTAAATATTAAGTTGATATTGAAATGTGAATAAATTACAGCACAAAAAATTAAACTGAAGCATTTTACCGCAATAATATAATTTTCGAAATTAGGTTCGAACTTTCGAACATACTTTTTAAGTTTGAATTTTAAATAAATTGGAAAAAAGTTTATTTTACTTATGAATTTTTGGCTAAAAATAAATAACTCAAAACCTATAAAAGAGGCAGACAATTAGAAGCGTTTTTTCTTATTAATATATAATTCTAGTACATATAAAAAAGTGTGCGAAATATTTTTTATGATGTTTATTTGTCGAGTTATAGAAGGAAAATTGTTTCAAAAAAATTGTTTTTTTTTAATTATTTTTCATAACTAAAAACTAATAAAAAAAAAAAAAATTTAAGTAATTTTTATAGAAAATCGATTGGTCTTTAAATTAAAATAAATTAATTTGAAAAGAAAAAAATGTGTATCTGCAAATTAAAAATTTTTCTAACTTAGTCCTAATATTATTTTTTAGCCGAAATTAATCAATCGATTTGCTATAAGAATCACTTAAAATTTGTTTGCTTAAATTTTTTTTTTGTTCGAAAAAACCATTTAAAAAACATTTTTTTGAAAACGGCAACACTTTTCCTTTCTATAACTCGACAAACAAACATCATAGAAAAAAAAATATTTCGCACACTTATTCATATCTACTAGAACTAGAGTTATGCCAAATAAATAAAAAGGAATTCAAACAAAATTTTTTTATTGGGTTGTACGCTTCACAAATAATGCCATGCCCCATTATTTATTTACTTCAGACTCGAATTTCGAATTTAAAGCCATATTCTCCAAATCGAATTCATATGAAATTAAAATCGAACGAAATTAAAACAAATATTATTCAAAAGTGAAATTTTTAAAAAATATTAATTTTCGGAAATAAAATCTAAGAAATATTTCAATATTATATGACGTATCGCCTTAAAATTGTAATAACTGAACATTTCGTATAAAAAATTATTTTTCGAAGTTATATTCGAATTTTCGAACATTCACTTAAAAGTTTTAATTTTCAATTCTAATTCGTAATAAATTAAAAAATATATACAAATTGGATTTTTGCTAAAAAAAATGTTGAAGCATTGAAAACAAAAAAAAAAATGTAAAGTTATATATTGGAAATTCTATTTTAGTTCTTAAGCATCCACAAAAAAATGTTTTATTTTGAAATTGTAGTCTAAACAATTGCAAACAAAGTCGCAAAATCGTCAAAATGGCGATTCATAAAAATATTTTATATTTAATAAAGATTTAACAAAACAAAATTTATATGAAAATTTTCTGAAATAAATGTTTGTTAGATTTAATTACAGTTTATGAATACGGGGGTAAGACTATAGAAAAGAATGTGTAAGAAAATGCGATCTTTTTAATTTTCATATTAATCGTTTTCTGTTTAAAATTCATACTTACTGACGAAAACTTGCTCTTGGTAAAATTATTAATCTAGGAAAATATCAAAAAAAAAAATTTTTTTTAATTCTTGGACCAAAACTGTTATGTAATAAATATTTTAATGCTTTTAGTTTTAAAATAAATAGGAAGGTTTATAAAAAAAAGATCGAAAACAATCTGCAGTTTCTAAAAAAAAAACTTGAGAATATTGCAACAAATATTTTGTCTATGCGTACAACACATAAGCGTCGTAAATTCTTTGTATGCATTCGCTACACACGACACACCAGTTAACATCACAAATTCTCGCAGGCTGCACGAGGCAATTTTCAAATACTAGGAGTATAAGCAAAAATTATTTACTGTATTAAAAAGTTTCGAAAGAACCAAATACTGTAAGTTGTGCGAAGTTTAGTAACATAAAGCATTTGTCATTGTGGTTGTACACACAAAATTTTTGTTGTGTGTTTGATTTTTAAATATCAGGGGTGTTCTGGAAATCGAAAACGCAAAACGCTAGAATTTTAAACGTCGTTTTTTAACATGATTTCTGTAATAACAGAATTTTATGACAAATATTATACAAATATTTTTCTGTTAAACAGAATTTTATAACAAAAATTATAAAAATTAGATTAAAAGTGTATTAAAAAAACTTTCAAATTCTTGCGTTTTCGATTTCCAAAACACCTTTGTATATTTATGCAGGCCTTTTTTTGTTAGGACCATTACTCAGGAAATGACCCATTGCATTGTGTTGGAACTAGGAAAATAGAATAGAGAGAGTAGTGCTTGTGGACATTCGATTTTAACTTATTAATGATAAATATAAGAGGGAAGACTTTACGAGAAGGTCATCCCACATACGAACAGTCGGGACAAAGAACGATTTTTTTCAGTAATGCGTTGAACGATGCACCGGCCAATCGACCACAAAAGGATTGGCTCTTGAGAAGAAACGCGTTTGCGCATTTGTCTTTCACATCAGTTTATTTTTTTTCTTTTCGCAAAACTTCAATATTTATTATATATGATATTTTGACATTTCATTACTGTCAATCTGCGCTCTCTTTAATTTTTAATTTCTTCATTTTCAAAAAATACATATTGCGAAAATTAAAGAGAGTACCAAATTGGCATTAAGTTTTCGTATTGAAACTGAATTCGCATCGCAAAAGAGAGTAGCCCCTATTTCCGTAATATCATCAGAACACATCCTATTGTAAGAACGACAAAACATGGAAATACAACACACATGGTTACAGTGCTCTAGGGAGTCAATATAATTGGATACCCTAGTGTCACCTACGCCCTCTTCTGCACGAGATCAAGAAGTTCTCAAATAGATTTTACAACGCCGAATGAATAAGGCCGTTAATGTTTTAGAATATATCGTAACCTAAAATCCAAAAGGCCTTAAATACTTTACTTTCTTTTATACGAATCAGCTCAGTAATTTCAAAGAAACATTGCTTTAAAGTTGTGTTTTCTTTTAAGTTTTTTTTCAAACGTTTCTGCAAAACATCTGCTTAAGTAATATAAAATTTTCGGACATCCCCTTAAGAAACTGCGTATATATTACTTTTTTTTCTTCTCCACCTTAAATTTAACTTGCTTAAATTTAACTTAAAATATGTAAATAAATTAATAAAACTTTGTTTTCAAGCCAAAGTACTTTTTAAACATTCAAAGTGTAAATATTTCGTAAAACATGTTAATTTATCGCTTTATAATTTATAAAATATTTTATTCTCAATAGCATAGAAAATATATATGGATTTTATTTGTTAAATCATTAAACCATTATCGAATCTTTAAAATCGTTTAACATTCTTTTTCACTTTACATCAGCTTTATAAAGTCACAAAATATGAAATAAGTATAAATTAAGAAATCTTGTATATAAATAAATAAATAATAACATTCATTTATAATGTAAAAAAAAAAACAGAATGCTACATAAAATATTACTAAATACAAAAGGAAAATTTATTGAGAGAAATTCTTTTATTCAAAGCAAAAAATAGTTGTTAGTTTTCCTGTGCAATCAAGTTTTGTTTTCAATAAATATTTAATACTGAAATATGAAATTATTATTTTTTCTTTAGTGAAATATTGTCTTCCCATCAGTTTTACTAATAGGCAGTGAAAAACAGCAGTATAATCATGAATTATTTAATTTTACTTCAGAGCAAAAAAATAGTGGCACAGTGAAGTCATTTTTGAAAAAATTTGTTAAAAGTCAGATTCTTTTAAAAATTTAATTTTTTTTGGGAAAAGTTACTTACAAAAAAAATATGTTGTGGTTAACCTGTGTTCACAGACGGAAATTATTATATTCCGAGGACTAGGATTTTGTAAAAAATTAGGATTTTTGTATTGAAAAATTTTAATAAAAGTGCAGATTCTTCAAACTGCAAAAAGTCATGTTTTTTTAGGAACTTTTATTGCAAACTGCGGCTCAAGTAAAAATTACTTTAAGAGAAAAATAGATATTTTAGTAAAAAATTTACTTCAGTGGAAAAGTTAATTTTTTCTTAAAAGTGAATTTATTATTATGGGTTGCCAGCAGCGAAATCAGGCAACACCGTTAATGTTAAAATTTTCATTTTATATTTTAACATAAGCTACTTTGCCTGATGTCACTGTTGGCAACCCAACTTCAGTTCAGCTGGCAACGGTAAATCGACCCATAAGTCTCTGTTGAGTAGTCCTAAAGTGAAAGTGATTTTAACAGACATGGCTAAATAGACTTAGAATAACCCCAGGACTTATAATATATTCTCTATGGGGTCTTATATGAACACTAAAAAGGTTTTACACGATATGACAAAGTCAACCATCGTTCAGATGTGGTGGTAATCAGGGTTACCGTTGGAAATTTTCGAAAAGGATCACAAAAAGGGGAATTTTCAGAAAAATTGGTAAAAAAAAAGGGAATTTCAATAAAAAAATGGTCAAGTTTTTTAAAGGAAGTATTTCTCATTTTAATGAACATAATAAGACCAAGTTTTTTATAAGCAAACAAAAAATAAATAGAATCTGGGAATTTGTTTCTCATGGTGAGTAACATTTATTATACATATAAATTTTCATATTATTCGAATGTGTATTCTAAGTCAAATGACAATTTTGTAAAGCTTTTTTTATACTTCAATAGTCTAATTCCTTCAATACTTCCCAGCAATATTTTCTATGCACTATCAGAATTGTCGTTTGTATATTTCTGTTATGAGGCTTACTTTAGCTATCCTTTGGCTAGCAATGATGTTAATTGTACAGCAAATTTATACAACTATTAGATAAGCTGGCCAGAAAATGCATTGCATTCAGCTGGTATCTAATAGTTGTATACATTTTTTTGTATAAATTGTAACTTGACTTAGAATAATATGAAAATTTATACAAACAAAAATATTTCAGGTAGGAAGTGCTCAGAAAACTGAATTTTTTTTATGGAATGCCCTGTCCTGTTTTTAACACCTGACAGAAAGTTTGTTCTTTATCATTATAGCTAATTTTTTTAATGTTATTTTCCGATATTTTCTTTTTTTAGCCGATTTAGCGAATTCAAATAAATTTTAGCTATTGTAGCTATGTTCGCGATTGAAGCGATTTTTTCCGGTAAGTTTTCTGGTTCTTTAAAGCTTTTACGATTTTTAAGATATATAAGATATATATACCGCTGCTACCGAATATTTGGGAATTCCCGCCAAGTTAGCAATTTTTACCGAATGTTTTCATTCGTGTTAGTTTAAGGGAACTAATCAATTTTATGGCGCTATTTTTGCAAACTTTTCCGAGTTTTTAAATTTTAGCGTAGCTTTGTTTCTCTTTGAGGCAATCGTCGCCGTTTTAAAAATTGCCCCATACATAAACCGAAGTAACCTATTTTACAGGGCACTCTTAACACGGTCGATTCAAAAAAGGGCGAAAAGTTCAATACCTTATGTCATTATTAAGGGTGAATTTGTTAGAATAAAATATGCTTCTCTTTAAGAGAGCAAAATAATTTTAAGAAACGAACACCAAATGGCTTTTTTTAAATAAAATGGCAAATTTTTTTTTTTTTTTTGTTTGAAAAGTAACTACCATAAAAAATAACAAAGATGTATGTATATGAGTTATGTTGGCTTTACTATCGAAAATCTTATTTATGAGTCGTAAAAAATCTTTTAACACAAACTTTTTAGGAATGCTAACTACTTTTTCGGAATGTGCGGTCTATATTTTGCTATTAAATCTTCCATCTCCGCTTCGAACAAATTAGGGGAAGAAAGCATGGAATTGTAAGTTTCTACTTTGAGTCTGTTCCATATCAAGCAATGCTTATTTCGAAAACATTTTTTTAGCACTACTGTTCCGCATTGTTGACAAAAAACAAAATGTGAGTACTATTTCCAAAAAAGGGTCAAAAAGTGTCACAAAATAGGTGAAAATGATACAAAAGTATAATTTAAAAAAAATGGTCATATAAGGTATCAAAACCGTTGAAAAAGGGTAAAATTGATACTTTAGTATCACAACGGTAACGCTGGTGGTAATAAATGTAAATTTTATTATGGCCAGCAAATTGTATATAATTTTGGGCGTGGGCTCGGGAATACCAAGATACATATTGATTTTTCCCTCTTTCCGGAAATAAAAAAGGCGGAAAAAGCCTGGTCACCATGCATTTTTCATATTTTTAAATAATCTACGTCATACACAGTTACTAAAATATTGCACATAAAACGTTAAGAATCTTACATTTTCGGCTCGTAAAATTTATCTGTGGTTTTTGTCTGTACTAAATATTTAAACCATCTAATAAACTTGGGAGCACTTTACATAATGTATACTGTAGGTAGCGGAAAAAACCACGAAAATGTTTCTTATAAGTGTTTTTTTTCTAAACAATATTTTTTTATAAGAAATGTATTTCTTATAAAAGTTATATCGTCACCTAAAATGCCAAAGGGCGTAACAACACTTTTTAATTTTTTTTTATGCAGGAGAAACACAAAACTTTACAAAATCAATAACAACAAGGTGTACTTTGCGTTTGAATTTCTTTAATAAAGTCGCCATTTTTGATCGCAGGGATCTAACACTTTTTGTGAACATGAAGTTTAATAAAACGAACTAAAACTCTACCGATATATCAAAATTATCAATAAATAATTAGTATTGTGGTATCAATCAATAATCAATAAATTGTAATAAAAATTTCATGTTGTAAAATTTCTTCCTTCAGTAAAAAAAAATTTAATCAAAATTAAATTGATGAACTCAAAACTAAATAAAAATATTGAAATTGAAAAATAAAAGTTCAACTAAAAATCACAATTGTTCTTGAAATAGCTATGGCGCAAGCTCTTATGTTTACATTTGAACTTTAAGTTGTACAAATAAAATGTCGCAGAAAGTGCACAAAAAACATAATAAACAAATGTATTCAGGTTTTCACGACAAAGTCTTGACAGAAAGAATACGAAAAAACAGAGAAAAGGAAGCAACAATAAAGTTGAAAATGATAATTACAGCAAATTTCGAACCACCAGTACCACTGGTTAAAGATTGATGATTGACAGGCACCGCAGTGGTGCAAAGGTTAGAACTCAAAGAATTCTGATGAAAGAATGTGGTGATTCTTGAAACATGTAAATTCAACCCAGGGTTGAGCCCCAGCTCGGCCAAGAAAATTATCAATGAATTTTAATAAAATTTCATGTAAGGCTGGGTTTTTGAGATCTCAGTTAAACTAGGTTTAGTTAATCTGAAAACTGATTTGTGCCGCCATTACCAAGTTTGTATACAAAATTTTGACGGATCAGCTAGGTTTTGCTTAAAATGTTAGTCCTTAATGAAATAATAACAAAACAAATCACATTTCGCCGGAAAAATCCGAGTTTCAGACTACGTTAAACTAAGTTTAAACTTAATCCACATCTCAAAAACTCGGCCTAAATAGTTTATATAGTTTCCTTCATTTAGGAAACTATACAAACTATTTAGTTTAAATATTTTTTTGTTTTGATTGGTTACTTGAATATCGATGTTGCAATCGAAATGCTAATAAAACATCTTCATATTGATGGCGAACTTAAATATAAATAACGCATGACCAACATCTATCTTTATAAAAAAAACTTTATACATACATTCAATAGTCACTCAAAAATACGTTTTGTTTTCACTTTGTTACTTTGTTTAGACATTTTTTCAGTAATTGACACAACTATCACAAGCAACTTTGATGAAATTGGGCCAGGACAACGTCTGTCGGGTCAGCTAGTAAAAACTATTTTTTGTACACAGAAAGAAAAATACTCGAGATAAATTAAGTTTCTTTTTACTTACTTTAAGTACGAGTCGTACTCAAAAATTCAAGTACGAATAACAATTAAACGTAATTAAAACAATCCTAAACGGGATTTCTTTCGAAAATCAATCCCGGAATTTCTTAAAATAAGTACAAAATTCTGAAACCAAGTATAAAAAGATTAAACTTTGCGTTGATAGTGCCACTCTGAGAGTAAAATTACAAAATGAGGGTTTTAATATCATTTAACTTATCGAAGATTGTTGCAAACACTACAACAACCCCACACAAGTAGTTAAAACAACGATTTGCTTGTTATGTGTAGCAACAAAAAAAAAAAACCACAGACGAGACGAAAACAGAACTCTTGCTTGTCATTCAGTTTATATTTTCAGTTAAATATGCACATTAACTGTTTTTAGAAAACGTAAACTAGTGAGTGAGTGAGAAATTATATAGAAAACAAAAACTAATGTTCGTTTTTTATTGTTGTTTTCAATGTAATTTCTCACTCACTCACTTGTTTACGTTTTCTAAAACGTAGTAAGTAAGTTTTTAAAGTAAAAACCATATCGGGAAAGATGCTGGTGTTTTATAATTGAAATTCTGTAAGGTGTAAAACGCGAAAGTAAATCAATCATAATAAAATTCTCCTTTTAATTTAAACTTGGTTTTTTCAAGTA
Organism: Pollenia griseotomentosa; assembly: GCA_963931875.1. NCBI lineage: Eukaryota > Metazoa > Arthropoda > Insecta > Diptera > Polleniidae > Pollenia > Pollenia griseotomentosa. The sequence goes on from OZ007561.1 coordinate 17,531,512, forward strand.
CGAATTCGGGATTGAATCAACTATATAATACTTGAATCAAGCGCATTTTGAGATTAATTCAATCTTAGTTTTACTTAAATCAATCTCATGCTCGGATTATTTCAAGTACAAATTCGGGATTGAATATGGATAAGTTAAGTATTTCGCGTAGGAATGGGCAAAAAATATCGATATATCAAAATATCGATATTTAAAAAAAGTAGTCGATATATATCGCCGATATTTATATTTTATCGATATTGAAATACGACTATCGAATTCGATATTTTTTTAAAGTCAGTCTTCATTCAAAACTCAAAGTTTTAGCCGTTTTTCAAACAATATGTTTTTTTAATAATTGGCATCACTGCATGCATCATATGTTTTTTAAACTAATATGAAGATTAACTATGATTGGCATTTATAAGAAGCAGTGCCGGATACAAGAAGCAGATTGAGAGGAGAGCACATAAAACAGAGAGTGCTCCTGATGTCCATATCTGATGATTACTGGTTTGACTTAAACAATCAAAAACATTTCTAGTTAAAGTTGGTACTTTTGGGGTGCAATTCAAATTTTAAGGTAAGTTGGTACTTCCATGACTTATTTACTTCCATTTAAATTTTTCGTAATTAATTTTTTTTAGATTTCATCTGTTTTTTTGTATTCTTCCCTTTTGTTTTTGTTATACATTATTGAATTTTTTGTTTTTATTGAGTTTTTTGTTTTTAATGAATTTTTTGCTCTTATTAATTTTTTTAAATAAAATGAAACAATAAAAAGTAACAATGTAATTACATATAATATGTTTGTTCATAAATATGTATGTATGTATGTAAGGTATATTTAGTTTTTTAATTTGGTAATAGTTTCAGCAAAATACGTTCGATACATCGATATTTTTGAAATAATTAATATCGTTACTCTTAAAAAATATCGATTCGATATATTTATTCAATTTGCCCATCCCTAATTTCGCGATTAAAAATCCGTACTTGAATCAATCGTTCTGTATTTGATTCAAGAAAATCCGTACTCACCGTACTATTATTTCCGCTTCGTATTGATTTGAGTACAGATGGATTGATTTAGTATTGGTACATGGCGTACTATTTTTTGTACCAGTATTTTCTCATAAAAAGTTTTCTTATACAAAATACTCTTATATTGACACATGTGGAAAAAGACACGGTGCTTTGAAAATACTTTCTTTAAAGCGTTTTTTTCTTAAGCCTGGTACTCTGCTCAACATTTCACGTGAAATGCTGTCAAAACGCATATGGAAAACAACTTGTGCGGAATATCAATGAAATAATTTTGATAGATGTACTCTGTTCATTTTATGAAAAAGTTCCGAAATGTTTCTGGCAGCATTTTTTTACAACTGCGAAATAATGTAAGCTGCACTTATTTCACGTGGAATTTTAAGAAAAAGCAAAAAAGTATGAAGAACTAAAAAATTAAAATAACACAGTAAAATACATGTAGGGTTTTTTTACACACGCAATACAATGTTGCATACTTTGCAGGAATAACAAACGTCAAATTGTACAAACTCGCATAAAAGGTAACATTGATAAATGTCAAAATTTTCGTGTGAAATAATCAATGTTGTTCAACCTTTTTCACAAATTTGAACAGAGTACTAGGCTCTATATGAGATGATGAGAATGTTAACACAAAATTTTTATTCTTTTACTTTTTGGGAAAATTAGACATATTTAACTGCTCTTTAAATATCGTTCTATTTTGTCTACTTTTTCGTAATGAAAAACTGAACAATTTTAAGAAAATAGTAAAAAAAAATATATATTTAACAGGAAAACAATATTCATACACTCATAAAATTATTACAGTAACTGATTGTGGGTTATTAAATTCGTTTTCCGTACTGTTAAAATTGAATAAAAATATAGTCATTTTACAAATAATTTTATTTTTTAACATTTATGTTTGTTATTTAAAAAACAAACTACCAAAAAATAATGTTTTTCTGTATTTATTTTGTTATGTAGTTTGATTTTTTTCGGTTAAAATATATTTTTTAAAAGTAAAAACTATTCAGTTTTAAGGAATATGCTGTTCAATAAATAAAAAATTTAAAAATTAATGTAGAAATCATTTGTTTTAAATGAAATGTAAATGATCCGTTTTTTAAATGAAATTTAAGTTGTTTAAAATGAATTTTCGTTTGAATTTAACTACATAATATTTTGAGTGTACACTTATAAAATTATTACAGTAACTGATTGTGGGCTATTGAATTCGTTTTCCGTACTGTTAAAATTTAATAAAAATATAGTTATTTTACGAATAAATTTTTTTTTAACATTTATGTCTGTTATTCAAAAAACAAACTACCAAAAAATAATGTTTTTCCGTATTTATTTTGTTTTGTAAAAAATTTTAAGGAATATGCAAAAATCATTTGTTTTAAATGAAATGTAAATGATCCGTTTTTTGAATAAATTTTAGGTTGTTTAAAGTGAATTTTCGTTTGAATTTAACTACATAATATTTTTAATGTAGAATTAATGAAGTTGATTATAAATAAAAGGCATCAAATGCATAATAAAAATTTATATAAAATCAAATCTACTTGATTTCATTGTATGTAATGTGGAACGGACTATTAGGGCACTTAAGACACACATAAAACGCTAGTGGGCAACACTTTTTTGCTGCACTTATTCACAACCGCCATCTGTTGATTTAATAGTTAAAGGTTGTTGTCTAAGAGAAATCTAAAATATGATCTTATTTCCAGTATTCAGTCTGAAAATGTCGTCAAGCTAGGTTTTCTTATTTCATGGACTTTTTTCGTTGCCGGGAGCGCAGAAAATATTTTTTTTAAGAATTATATTAAAATGTAATTATTCAATGTATTCAATTATAACAAATAAACAGTAATTTTATGCAATAAAACGTAATTAATTGGTAAGAACTAAGTCGCTTGTATTGTTTGGAATTTATTTTTTAGATAAGAGTTTAGAAGAACTCGCTTAGTCCGACTTCTTCTTCGAAATGCATGGCATCGTCTTCAAATCTCTCAATGGCATCTCTAAAGATTTTGGAAAACAAGTCAAGGCAAAAGTTTCTTGATTTTGAGAAACATTTGAGCTGATAGCTTAAAGCACTTGTTTTTAAGTAAATTCTGTCGGACAATAAGTCGAAAAATATTTCGAAGCTCCAAAATCATTTAAATACATAGTTTTTAAATTTTCTATTTTCCCAGACTTATACGTTTTCATTTCTTCGGCCTTAAATTGCAGATTGCAGCTGATATTGATTAAGACGCTGACTTAATTAATCAAAACAAAGTTCATACACAGAAAAAAATAAAAATTGATTTCAATTAAAAAATTTGTGATATTAATTAAAAAATTAATTAAATTTGCACCAGTAAACAAATTAATAGTATTAATTAAACCAGTTAATAGTATTAATTAAACGTTTAATTCACTTGATTAAATGTTTAATTCAGTTGATTAAAATTTTAATTAAAACTGATTATATTTTTGATTAATGCTTTAATTGGTGAAAAATGTGGGAGAATTTTTTCTGTGTAGGAGCCAAAATAAACTGGTTCAAATAATTACAGCCGCCTTCTGGTATGTTAAAAACTCGAATATTCACAAGGATCTCAAAGTGCCATTAGTTAAAACTATGATCAAATCCGTTTAAATATTTAAAAGGCATGAACTCCACCAAGTCCAAGTCCACTAGCTCGAAATGTTCAAAGTGATGGTGGCCACACCCGCCTGCAGTGAGGAGATACTGCAGGAATTATCCGAGTAGAAGAGCCTACAACTGAAACCGTGATGGGAAAAGTTTTCGTCTGGCACTGGAGGACATAGAATAAAGTATTAGAATAAGATTTGATTAATTAAACTGTGCAAGTTGCAAATTGTAAGGATACGCTGAATTCAATGGTGATAGCCGTTTTTCAAAGTTAACGCTCGTATTAGCGATTAAAATTTTAAATTTTGGGACCATTGTTCAATTTATATAAATTCAACTATTTTTCGCGAACAATTTAAATTGCTGTATTATTCACTATCATTTTTTCTGGTCGAATAATTTTTTTATTTTCAATTTTTTTTTTTTTACATTCATAAATTAGCAATTAGTGGCATTAATTGTCGCAAAACTTAAATTTAAGTCATAAACTTTGACTTGAGAAAAAAAAATCCAGGACAATAGAAACGTTATATCCCAAAAGGGAATTGAAATTCTCTACCATTTCTTCCTAAAGTAATCAATTTTTAAAAATGTTTAGCACTTTTTAAATATTTTAAACACACAAATAAAATATAGAAAGTTGAAATGTCTTATAAAATAAAAAATGTATATGTAATTATTATTTATTTTAGATGATAAAAACGTTGGTTTTTATTATTAAACCATCTGCGTTAAAGAACACTGAAATTTGAAATATTTTTTATTTAATTCGTATGTTCTCTGAGAATTGTAACCGCAAACATGAGGTTTCACTTATTTCTTCTCCTCCACAGTGGCGTACATTTAATGACTAAGTAATATAAAATAAAAATAACTTGAGTTGCACTCAAAAAGTATTTATTTAAAATAGAAATGTACATTTTTTCTGATTTTAATATACCCTGACATAAAAGGAAAAAATAGTTCTTTTTTATTAAAAATCCCATTTGCTTACATTTTGAGGAAAATATACTAAAAGCAATGATAGATCAATTTGTGATTGAAATTAAAAGAAATTATGTTTGCTTTAACGATTTAATGCGTTTTTTCAGCAATTATTGTTTTTCTCAAATTTAAACTATTTGTTTTAAATTTGGGCTTTTTTATTTCGTTTACACTGAAAGAATTTTCTTCACAGATCCAATGGATTACGGCATTAATCCAATAAAAAATTACATTAAAAGTCAACCTATGTAACCCTTCATTGAATTAATGAAGAATGTTACATTAGCCCCCCGTTAGTGAAATGTTTCTTAAAATCAATAAAAAATTTAATTTGTTCAATGACATAAATTCATTAAATTACTGATTAAATTTGGTAATTTTTATGACAGTCTTTTATTAGTTTAATGATTGTTATGGTTATATATTTATGTTTATTTATTTCAGCCATTTTTTCAATGTGCGTTTTTAGTTGTTGTGAATTTTATTTTTTTTTTATTCCTGTTTGAAATCATTAAGTTATATTAATTTCATTTCGTTTAAATATTTCTGTTACATCATGTTATGTTCTACTTGTATAAGCTTACCTTTTAGTAAATTGTATTTAATTCATTTTCCAGCCCAGGACGACCTTCATCTTGCTTTTTTCCATTTTGCTGGCTTGTACTACTACGTCAATTTTGTGTATTTAAATTAACAATTTAAAAAAAAAAGAATGTGAGAATTGTTTGCTCTTGTTTTTTATTTCTCGTTGTTTGTTTTTGAACTTATTACTAACATCTAGATAAATTCAGTGTTTCGTTATCGTTATGAATTTTTTCATTGATGTTATGAAACAATGAAATTAAAATTTTTTTCATATATTTTCATGTCTATCGCTTAAAATGGAATTAAAAATACGTTTTTACAGCAGTTATAGGAAGAAAATATTTTCTAGTTATAAGTATTTTGAAGTTAGAGAACTTTATCTTGTTTTCATTCATTTAGTAGCATTTTTCATGGAAAATATCTAGTTACACTTTTGTTCATTAACTGAAAAATATTTCAATACATTAATTAATAGTTCATTTTAATCTTAAAAAACTAATTGAAATAATGAATAACAATTAGTTGCATTTTTCTTTTGAAAGATATATAAAGTTGTCATTAATTTAATGAGAAATGAAAAATGAAACTGCTTCATTATGTTTGTAAAATTTCATTCCCGTAATGAAATATTTCATTGGATTAAAGAAAAAAAAATTTAATAAAATTGATTCATTAGATTTATGAAGCATAATTCTTTCAGTGTAGATTGGGGATTTTTAGTTTGTTTTCTTAATTAGTTGTTTTTACTTTATACTTTGGTTTCTACAATTAACCGTAGGAACATAACAGCACCGTATGAACGAAGCAGCGTATGACGTAAACACGTTATCAAATAAAAACTTTTAATATTAAATTCAAAGTCACAAACGGTTACTGCCGTATTGTCAAAAATAAATTTAAATATAAAAAACTAATTTTTGTGTCAAATTAAGGCGAATACATTACTAGTGATCTTAACAGCCCTGTTAAAATTTTGCTTATTCAGGACTGTCACAGAAATCCATTCCGATAGAAAGTGAAAGTGATTTCGTAACTTGCTTCACATAAAACTAAATCACTTTCGATCGGAATTGATTTTTGTGAAAGGCTTTCTGTTTCTGTTTTCTTTCGGTTTTTGACATTCTACAATGGTTTTACAAAAACTAATTGCTTGTGGTTTTTGTACGAGTTGTACTTGTTGTACTACCGTAATTAGCTGTAATGAATTCGCCCTGTTTCAAATTAAAGATTTCAAAACAATTATATAAAAAAAGGAAAAAAAAACAAACAACAATTTCAAAAAATTTTAATTTTTCTAAAATTATTTTCAAATAAAAACAAAATACGTCTACGATAGAATTGTGGGTAAATAGAGCATGCTTTTAGAAATTTACGCCGTTACGTCCTACGTTCTTACATCGTACGACCCAGTTGTGTTGCTAGCATAAATCAGTTTCATATTTTTACAGTTTAGCATTTTATTCCTTTATCATGTTCGAAAGTAAGTTAGTATTATAGATTTTTGACATCTAATATGTATCTATATATAATAAATAATCCCTTGAAAAAGGTAGGCGATATTTCCGACTCGGAGATTAGCGCTCTTTTTTTCTTATTTTAATGCTTTTGGAAATACCTGTGACAAAAAAGTCCAAACTATATTTCTATAAGTTATGTGGAATAAATCGGCTTTAATACCCACTTTGGCAGTACATTTTTAAAAATTATATTTAAAAATCTTATGTTATAGATTTACGGCCAATTTCACCAAGGTCAGTTATAATTAACTATTACTAAAACTGCCAGTTAAGCAACATATTTTATGACTATAACTATATTTATTTATACATTATAATATACTTATATTTTTTCAGTTATAACTGAACTTGGTGAAATTGGCCGTTAGATATTAAACTCTGCTAAGACTAACTAATAAAATGCATCTAAAAAGGTAAATAAATCTTTAAATGCTGCTATAAAATAAGGAAGTCATCTGTTATGTCATTCCCCTTCCAGCCCACTGTACACAAATATATTTGATAGTATATGCACCCATACTTATCTGAACTTAAATTTTTACCTAGCGGTAAATATTGAAAGGACCTCAAGTGGCAGGCATTTTTGAAGGCCTCTTTACTTCTTTCTAAAAGATTAGTTTCTTTTCATATCCTGCTTTCTAGAAGGTATAATTTTTTTTAGAAGACCTTCCAAAATGTTGATTACACATTCGCTTCTCTCTCCTTTAAGAAGGGACAACCGAAATTCTTAGGTTTATTTATTAGTGACATCCCTTACTCCATTCTTTGGGAAGGGATGGAAGTCGTTCAATTTTAATATATTTTCTTACTTTTAATCTTACGTTAACGTATTCATTGCGGATCAGCTGTTCCGTATTTCTTACCAAGCTTCGATAAATAGGTACTCTTACGTAAACTTGAGGTTACAGATGAACCTAATAATTTACAAATTTTCTTCCATTTTACGTATCAACTGTGAAAGAACTAAATGTTTAATTATATATCTGTCTGTGGCCTTTTAACAAAACATCTTAAGTCAAATTTAAAAAATTGAAAATAATGCTGTTAATTCTACGAATTTAAAATTTTAAAATTTTGTATTATAAACGAAATTTTTTTTTTTAATTTCGGTTTATTATATTATTTAATAAAAATGATTTTTTCACCGAGTTTTTTTTAACTTTTTTTGCTATCTTTTCTCGACTTAAGATGTTTGTCAAAATGCCACAGATATATTGATAAAGCGAACATTTCATCGTCGCACAAAGGGGCCAAAGGCGGTGATTTTACGGATTAATTAAAACAAAAAAAAAAGTTCAAGTACCGTGAAAACTAAAAGTGCCCTGTTAAAGTGCACAATATTCTACATCAGCAGGCGAAATAAATGTTAAATATGTTACGATGCTTTTGAAGTGACGCGTTGAAATTAAACATTGTGAGAAAAAAGTGAAAAAATAGGCAAAACAAAAAGCTAAAAACCAAATTTACCGAAAGTAATTTTAAAAAATAACAGAAATAGCTATACAACCATCAAGCTGGGCTATTATTTAAATGTTTTTCTTAAATTTGTAAAAAAAAAGAATTTTTGGCAGTGCTGATTTTCCCAGTTTAAGTGGACATAAAGTTATTAATTTGGTCCAATTGAGCAGAGATTTTAGCTTTATTTTAAAGGTTGAACAAATCAGCGTTATTTTAGATAAAAGCTATATAAGTTATGAACGAATTAGTAGCAAAACGCGTTGAGTTTACCAACAAAAAGCGGTTCACGACTTTAGCTATAACTTTTATTGTTGTTGTTGTTGTTGTCAATGTTTTATGTGTTTTTTTTTAGATATGTTCAAATTTCGTGATTTGTTACGCACAAGACACGCATGAGTCACACGTGAGTCACGCGTGACCGTGGCTTAATTTATATTTTACAATGATTTAAAAACTAGAGTGCGTGAATATAAAAATTAAATTCTGACGCACTCACGAAATAAGTTAGTTAACCTTATTAAAAAAATAAATTTTTGAGTAATTCGTTCCGAACTCATTCAATGGAAGGCAATTTAGGAAATGCGTGCGTGATTTAAAAATCAATTTAATTTATTCAAAAATTTTTGCATGAGAGGTACCCGTCTCCCCCCTCCTATACTTGCAAGATTTTTTGGAGCATGCGGTTTCTTCTTAGAACTACGCACATCAAATTCTGTAGTGTGCCTCACTATTGTAGCTGATGAGATACGAATTGATCCGCGAAAAAAGTGCTTTTGGCCCCAGTGTGCGACGTACATGAAGTTTTTTATATTTTTATACAAAATGCATAAATAACAAAAGCTAAAACTTATTAATTATATACATTTTTTCAAATTTTCTGTTTTCCTTTTAACGAATTTCAATATGTTTACGTATTTTTAGTAACTACCAACCATTGAAGTCGACCCCAAAATTCTTTATAATCCCTTTTAAAAGTTCTTCCTCTGAAACCCTTTTAAAATTCCTGAAAGCAGAAGGGAGTGTGGAAGGTCTTGATCCCAATGACAACTTGTGTTAAAAATAAATAACTATGGAATGCGGCGAGGAGTGCTCTCGTTTGCTAAACAAGGCCTCTTCACTCATTCTTTTTACCGCTGGGCGTACACATGGAAGAGACACATCATTAGATTTCTTGGATATGAAGTTGCAATATGATGGTTGAATTCTCTAACATTTGCAGTGTGTTGTATTTTTGCTCTACCAAATCATAATAATGATGTTGACGACTCTTCCTTTTTCTCTATATGTAATTTTTTTTCCTTCATGAGTATTTGTATTTGTGTGTGTCAAAGAGTGTTTTGGTGGTAGTATAGTTTTCTACTTGAATTGAGTGGCATGCAATTAATTCTGACTGCACAACATGTTGGTTGTTTAGTTTATTTTTAACAACCTTATAAAGTATAAATAGATAAGACCCTGCTGTTCTAATGAAAGCACCGAATTAGCTTAGAGGTGAATAGTTTTTACCAAAAAACACTTTATTTGTTTCCACATAGATAACTTAAGGCCAGACTAGTAGTTGATCGCTGGTAACCGATTGTCTGCTTTATTCATTCTTTAGTAATTTATGACTGGGTGTATTAATTCCACTTTGCTTTACAATAAATCTTTAAGTATAAAATAACTGAAATATAAATGAACTGATTTCAGTTGAGTGGAGTTACTTTATACCTGCAGGGTTAAATTCATGTATCTTTCGTTAACTTTACTCACTCACACACACCAAATTACTCACAGAACTCGTACAAGTACAAATTTGTTGATTGTGTGTATTTCCGTTCAATTTCAAGTGCATTTTTTGCTTTCCTTTTTCACAGAAAAAAACATTAAAAACAGTCACACATTTCTACACTTTAACAGTGTTATCAATGTGAACAATTAAATGAAGTAAATAATTAAAAGAAAAAAAAGACGAATGGATTTCTTAATGAGAGCAGAAATCAGAACTCTACGTTCTTTTTTTTATTTTGTTCTTCAATTAAGTTTATTTTTTTAAATGAAACTTTATTAAAACTACAAATTTACTTAAAACTAAGAGTTTTGCAGTTTAATGGATAGTTTTTGCTGCTTTGACCGGAAAGAGGAAACTTATTTAGATTGTTAAGAGTGGGTTTTTAACATCGAGTTTAATCTTAGCGGCAAACTATATTTTGCTACCATTTTATTGTTAGTGATGCATGAAACTTCTATTCGGTTCACATGATATTCTTTATTTAAAATTTTTTTTATAATTTTTTTTAATTGTAGACCTTTAAAATTGTTCTTATCAAATAAAACTACATATTATTTTAGTTTCTGAACAAAATGTTGCCGAAAGCTATCATAAAATCTTTTGTTTGAACCTTTTTTATATATACGATAAGAAAGTATTCGAATAAAAAGTTTGTTTACTTTTTATTAACATCACTATTATTGTGATTTGCTTATTTTATTTTTTTTAATATTTTTGAACAATAATTTGTTGTTTTAAACAAAAAAACAACTAGTTACAATAATTTAATAAATAATTGAAGAGAATATCTGCATTTGCCCCTGAACATATTCATTTAAATCATATAAAATTTTTTTTAAATAATTATCAATATAACTTTAAATTGGTTGTCTAAAATAAAAAAATAGAAAAATGTATTTAACATGTCCATATTAATAAATAAAACATTTTTGTCATTTTTTTTAACATATTTCACAAAAATAATATCAAAAAATGCAAACACTTATCCAAATGTCATTTTAGTTTTGGTTTAAAGAAGGGCAAATCCAACAATATTTTCTTACTTTATGAAAAGACTATATATAGACTATTTTCCGTTTATGAATACAACTTTAGCAATTTTTGCTTAAAAACGGTCAATTAATCATCATTAAGTTTTTATGAATACGGCTGTTCATCTTTACTAGAATAATCCATTTTTCTGTTTTCTAAAAAAAAATTTAAACAGCTGCTTTGTTATACATGTGTATGTGTTGACATTTGATGATTAAGCTTAAACCACCAGCATTGGCCGCTTAAACTGGCAAAAAAAAGAAATTAATCCTTATCTTAAAAACTAAAAACACAGATTAAAGATGACTTAATCTCTAATCTCCATGTTAAAAACCCACCCTGAATAAAATAGAAATTTAGTAAAGTGACTAATGCCCAATTTTCAGGATAGTTTTTAAATCAAAATTAAGTTAATTTTCATAAAAACTTAAATCGTATTTAAATACAGATTGCTTATTTAAATAAGATAAAAGTATGGTAGCACTACTAAATACAAAAAAATATCATAAAAAAGTATAATCCCTACAGATAATATTGGACTACGTGGTCCATTGTGGCTTAAATGGACTACTTACAACATGGTCCAATCTACTGTAATATGGACCATGTTATAAGAAATTAACATGCAGTGCTGCCAACAACTGCATGATGTATACTTTTCTATAGTTTACAGTATTACACATTGGTAGCTCTGATGGTGTCCATTATTAATTGTTTATTTAAAAGTGAAAGTTTGTGAAATTTGTGAAAAAAAGGTAAACAAATTAAAAATACCAAGTAAATATATTTAATAATATCAATAATAGACTACAGGGCACGTCATAAAAGGCGATTAGTAAAAAATGAAAAATGCTTAAACAACCGCTTTAGTACTCCATGGAGTAGTTTAGGGTCTACTTCGGTGGGTTATATGGTCCCCTCCTAGGACATCGTAATGTTAAATGGACCACCTTTTACCCATATATTTGGAGTAGTTTTGGAGTACTCCTACTCCTTTATGGATTACTCTTTACATGCATGTATGGACTAGTCTCGTTATCTACAGGAATCATTTACAAGGTGGTCTCAAAAAACAGGTGATTGTTATTGCTTTGCCTGTTGTTGTTGTATTGTTGTGATATTGAGGCGACCTTGCTAAAATATTACAATGGAAACTTAAGTTGAAATTAAGTGTACCACATCGGTGAATTAAGTTTCATTTAAGTATTTAGTGAAGTAGAGAATTTTGTATTTAAAACGATTTTAAAAGTAAATGTGTTTTAATATCAATTATTTTTTCAGTATTGTGAAACTCAAAATAATGCTTTACAACACTAAAAAAATAATTCCGATTAGTTCAGTATTGACTGAAATAATTAGATATTTAATTGCTTTCGAATCGAGAAATTACTCGATCACGACTGCCAGAATCAGGCCTCAGAACTAAATTATGATTTCTCGCAAACTGTTATCAATAATGGGTCGAACTTTTTTTGTTATATTAGTGGGATCGTAGTCTTTAAGAAATGGTTCGTTACATCTCTGTATTATTTATAGCTGATGTGTAATTAAAAGTTTCCCCAGGTTCTATACTTTAGTAAAATCCGAAATTCAGAGGAATAGAACTTGTTGGGCTCAAAAGGGGTTAAAAAGATTTTGGTACCTTTTTAAAGCTGAAAGTACTTCTTTAACCCAATATATACTTTTACAACTGTTTGGAACTGTCTGTTGACCACTTTTTTCATTTTAATGAAATTACTCGCAACATTTTTTGCTCTTTTTATTTTTCTGAAAAATAACACAATGGTTTACGAACATTTTGTTTTAAAAAATAATTCTGCAACTGATAAAATTTTTGGAACTGTTAACATGGGGCAGCTTTTGAGTTGATTTGAAAGAACACGGGTCCATTGAGGGTCGTGAAAGTGACTTGTAGTCCTCTAAAATTGGTTGCCTCGGATATTCAAGTTTTTAAAAATTCGCCAAGAATATATCGATGGTTTCCTTCCGCAACCACGTAACTCGATTTTTTCCGATTTTTTGTTTTAACCGGAGAAGTAATTAGTAAATACCGATTTATAATCTTGCAATTTTTTTGTTTGGCGGAATATCGGAATTTTTCCTAATTCTTGGATTAGCAAAAAGTTTCAAATATTTGGTAAAAAAAAAGTATTTTGTCTCTCCTGAAAAGTAGTTGTTTTTGAGTTACGAGGTTGCGGAAGGAAACCGTCGATAAGAATTTATAGAATTTGGGCTGTTTTTTTTCTTAGTCTGGGTTCACACTATGAAAGTTTTCTTTCAGAAAGCCTGAGTTTATTGGTGAGAGGGGAAGAGAACAAGCTTTTCATCTCTCCTCTCTCACCCATTACCTCAGACTTTCTGAAAGAAAACTGTCATAGTGTGAAACCAGACTTATTTTTTTAATCGGGTGGATTATGTTTATTATCAACCTGTTATCAATAGTGGGTTAAACATTTTTTATATTGGTAGGAAAGCCGACTTTAAGCAATGATATGTTGTATTTGTTAAAGAGCAATTGTGATTTTTAGTTGAACTGTAAATTTTTAACTTTTGATATTTTTAGTTAGGCTAGAGCGCATCAAATTTAATTTTCATTAAATTATTTTTACTGAAGGAAGGAATTTTACAACATGAGATTTTTAATAAAATTTATTGATAATTTTCTTGGCTGAGCTGGGGCTTGAACCTGGGTTGAATTTACATGTTTTAAGAATTACCACATTCACTTATCAGAATTCTTTGACGTCCTAACCTCTGCACCACTGCGGTGCCTGCCAGCCAACATTCAAACATCAGTCTTTAACCAGTGGCCCTGTTGGTTCGAAATTTGCTGCAATTATCAGTTTCAATTTATTTACATGTTGCTTTCTTTCTTCTGTTTTTTCGTATTCTTTCTGTCAAGACTTTGTCTTGAACACCTGAATACATTTGTTTATTATGTTTTTTGTTCACTTTCGTCGACATTTTAATTGCAGAACTTGAAGCGCAAATGTAAACATTAGATATGAATACTCATTTTTACCATTTCAGCAATAGATGTTCATTCGCTGATAAAACAATATTTTCTCCAGAAATAAATAAAAATGCGTATGCTTGTAGAAGCAAGTTTTAGTCAATTTGACATTTGTGGGAGAAGAATCCCTATCAAAAAAAGCAAATTTTTCAAACGAAAAAAATTTATTTGAATAAGAAATTCTAGAATTTCAATACACCGATTTTGATAATATTAGAAAAGTAATGTTTTCTAATATGTTCATGATTTTCTGGAAAATCCATATCGAGTGGAAAATAGTGGTAGTTTTGACATTTTTTTAAAAAAAGAAATCATTTTTTTAAAAGCGTTTTTCCGGGATTGGAAATCGGGAGTATTTCTTAATTAAAAAGGGGGATGCTTTTAAGTCAACTGTTTTAAGATCTCTTCGGTCTACAGCTTCAATATTTCATTATGATATCTCTACCTATGTCTGATTCATGGAATGTCAAACATTTTAAGGTTTGAAATACTATAAATCTGATATGAATAAAGAAATCATAATGAAACTTGGCAGTTACGTAGATTAAAATGTTCATTAAACAGCGCGATTAAAAAATATCCCCTTTTTAAATAAAAAACACCACTATTCTCAATCCCAATCAAAAGCATTTTCTTACTAAATGCTAAAAAACATCAAAAGTTCAACTGTGACCTTAAATGTTTCAATAACTGCTAAACCGATTTTATAAAATTAAAACTCTAGAAAAGTAAAAAATTGCTAAATTATCTCTATCGGTGCAAAAGTTGCAGATTTTTGGCCGATGAAAAACGATTTTCAGCCACTGTGCGCCGACCACCTCAAATTATTTTACTTGGGGCTTATTTCGCAAATTTATTTCTGGTATGTAACTTACGGGTACATAAATATGAATTCCTAAATTGAATATTACTGTATTTGCTAATTTAATGCAAATAAGAAGAATATAAGGTTTAATAAAATTACAAGAATTCATAATTAAATATTTATATGTAAAATGTTTTCATACTGCCAAGAGTTTTCGTACTGCCAAGAATTGCATTAACTCAAAAGAATTTCACTATCGAGATTCTATAAAAAAAGTTCTTAAATAATCATTAAATACAATAAACATTTATATATGGCTGGGTTTACACAATGAAAGTATTCTTTAAGAAAGTATAAGTTTATTGCTGAGAGGAAAGGAGAACATGTTAATCTTTCCGAACCTCTCACCAATAAACCCAAGAATTGCCGCAACAAAAATTGCAATTCTTGACGACGACTAAGGGATCTTCAGAAATTTGTCTTTGGTTCTCGTCTATATTATGAAACATTTGAGTTTGATAATGAAAGGGGAAAGACGAATGGAAAAGTGTACTTTGTTTCATGTACAAGCAGTTCTTGTGAGTTTGTTGTTGAAAGAAAGAGAGAAGGCATACAAAATGATTAAATGCTGCACAACAAAAGTTTTTCTGAAAAATACACTGAAATTAATTGTTGAGGGAAAGCTAGCTTCTATGCGCATTTCACTGGTTGCTTAAGCCAGATCATCAGGAAACCTTTTCCAAAGATTTTAGAAAAGCTTAAAATATTATACAAATAAAGCCTTAAAGCGAATAAGAAAAATATACACTCTAGTTTTATTCTATGGGCACACATGCAGTTTCAAACGAGAATTGAAGGAAGTTTATGCAGCAAATGTTTCATTATATGGTCGAGGACTTAATTACAAGGTATTCAATATCGAAAATAACATTAATAACTATGGCTTTGGTTTTTTGTCATAATGGAGAAAAATTTTTGTTTTACATATTTTTATTTAAATAATTATTGTATTTTAATTTCAAAGTTATTTTACATTTAAAGTAAGGCGGCATTTATATGATGGCTTATACGACACTTTTTTAAGACATGTTTTTTTTATTTGTTGACGAATTCAGTAGAGAAGAAAGAGGGCTAGAAAAAAGACATGTTTTCTATTCTACGTTTTTTTAATTTTCTTTTGCTGTCATTTAAAATTTTGTTAATATCTTTAATTTTCATTCGTTTTTTGCGATTTTTTAAAACAAAAATTTTAAAAATGTAAAATGTAAAAAGATTTTGGTAACAGTTTTGAAAGAAAATTAAAAAAAAACATGTTTTAAAAATCATCGTATAAATACCGCCATATTTATTTACATTTTATTTAAAAATAAATAAATATTGGATTTAATAGTCTTTCTTGGTACATTTTTTCCTTTGTGGTTTTATTCTAAATCGATGTTAGTCTGCAAGATAAAAAACATGGATTTTTTTTAAACAATATAATTAACTTTTACTATGTTCAAATCATACCTCATTTTCATAGTACTCATCACAATCATCTTCTTCGTATTCCACTTCTTTTTTCGAACACATTCGTATCAGACACCAAATTATAATCAGAATTAATAAGAGTCCAATCACAGCAACTCCAAAAATATTTGACATTAGAATGTCAACATCTGGCAGTTCCATTGGTCTCTCAATTTCGTTACCAGTATTACAACCATCTGTCGAACAGAATTTGCAATTGTATTTGGATAGATCACAAGTCTCTTTGGCATCTACACATGATCTTACAATTAAAGGATCAGTTGCTGAAACGAATTTTAGTAATCATTTGAAAACTTTAAGGAAAAAAAATATAACAATAGAAATATTCGTACTTTTTCCCACAAGCAGGGCACATTTATCTTCATCGTTTGGGCATTTCTTTAAAAATTTATTTTCAGCTCTTTCGAGCGAATAGCACAGAGCTGTATCAAAATTTTCACAAACATGGCACTTTAGGGCTAAAACTATAAAAAGACATTAATTAATATATGAGAATAGAATTGATTTGAAACTTTCTTACCTTTCGCAACTCCGATTACAAAAATAAAGTACTTAAACATATTTCCGGTTTCTTATAATCCGTTAAAGCTCCTGACTGAAATAAAGTGGCAAATTAAACTGATAGACATGACAATAATGAAAAAAGTGAGAAATGACAATTTAATTGAAAAAAAAAAATATATTTATAAGATAATTTTATATACTGCATTCATTTGTCAAAGAATTCTTTAGATATTGAGTCTATTTCTAAAACTATTTGTAACAATTGTATTTATATTTTACTTATTAACTGTATTTACAGGTTTAAAAATATTCGCGTATCTGTATATTGTGCGGTTTTAGATGGATTCGCCTCAATGTTTTTACATAATGAGAAAAAAGTTTCATTGTTAGTTTGTTAAAGGTTTTTTATTATAAAATTTGTCTCAATTTATCTAATAAAAATGTTTAAATATTTTACTATTTCATGATATACAAATTGTTAAGAATTATCTAATAACTGAGCCCAGCTAGCGTTGCTAGTCATAAAATAAATGACAAAATTACAACGAAACTTTGTCACATTTTTGACGACATTTGATTTCAATCTTAAAACAAAACGTTGTTAAATTAAGAACGAAGAGTTTGGAAATATCGTATATTTTAAAATTTATAATAAAAACTAAAATTAAGAACAAAAAAAATTAAAAAATACCGTACGGTTTTAAATTATGAACACCCTGTTTAAGATAAATAACGCCTTGTTTAATTAAAAAGATTGGTTTTTGTGGCAGCGGGTGCTGAAATTTGGAGCCTGGTATTTCTGAGTTGACAATCCTCGGTTCCGTGGCGCAGAACCGATTGTTGTGGCAATGAAAAACATTTGTTGAACCCCATTGCTTGCCTTCTAGTATCAAATTGAACTATTTAATAGTTAACAACAACGACTTAAGCTATGTTCTCATTATGTGTATTTGTCGTGTGGAATGTCACTTTTCTACCCACAAGTGATTTCTTGTGTGTGTCAAAATTTGAGTTTTACATAAGGTTTATAATTTACATGTTCACATTTTGTTATGTAAGGTACATTTATCATAATAAAATACATTTTCAATAATAAATTTGTGTATTTTGTATCTTTTGTATTATTTATTTACTATTACAATTTATATTTATTAAAATTTTAATTAATTTTTGCCGCCACAAACAGATTTGTTAATAAATCAGCTGATGTCAGATGCTTTGTCACTTGAAAATAGAACTCGTTCTAAATGAAAAATATCATATGTACTGTTTACAGAGAAATAACACATGATTTAACATGTGAAAAAGTGACAATCCACATGACAAATACACATAATGTGAACATAGCTTTAAAAATAAATATGTAAATAAAAAGTGAACAAATAATTTATTATAATGCTAGAAACACAACTGTCAATTTATATTTACACAAGGTAGACTCATTTGGGAGTGTAGACATGCTGCTCTATAAAACGAACCGAGTTGTCAAAATTGTCTTCATATAAAACAAAAACAATTTAACGCACACATGTACAAATTTTGGCTCATATACACGCAATTTGACGTTGGGGTTACAACTAGGGGTAAACAGCTGACAAACATATGGGCCAACGAGTTTACCTTGTGTAAATATACCTTGGCAACTATGACTAACGCCGAATTATTCGCAGAGAATATTCTTCGTCAGAAATAGAACACATTGGAGTATATGAAAATACGTATAATCAGTACGTAGGCCGAAATTCTTCTTACGTAAGGAACTCTGTGATAGGTCTATTTATATTTCATACGCAGACGAACGATAAATAAATTGGGACAGGGTGACCGTGTTTGGTTTTAGTTTACAAGATTTTTAATAAATAAAGTTACATTTTACTTTTATAATTGTTTTTTTATTATTTTATAGCATTTAAAATAAATATGGCTTTAAAAATATATTTTAGTTGTGTTTTTTGTTAATGTTTTATTTTTTAAGTATTATCTTTTTAATATGGTTAGACTATTTCTCTCTCTCTTTGCACGAACAGCAAACAACTTTCTCAATTATAAAAACTGTTAGTTATTCGTCGTAATTTTACTTCGTTCGGCGAATTTACAAAATTTGTCATGTTGGGTGAAATTCTTTGTTCGTTCCGGTTGTGTTCCGTGCATAATGAAGAAAACAATATTAAGCTTAAAATTTAGTTTTTGTACAAAGCATTAAATAACTTCAAGAGTTCCCTTTTTCAGGTCTTGAATCGATTGTGGGCCTGATCTTTCACGTAGGGACAAAGAAAAAAGTCCAAGTGTTGTTAAATCAAATAATCTCGGTGGTCCATTACCTCTTTGAAAATACACACGGTCAGTGAACTTTTTACGCAAAAGATCGGGGGCAACGTTACTTATGTGGCACGTAGCACCTTCTTGTTGAAAATAAAAATCGTCCACATCAATATCTTCCAATTTCGCAAATAAGGACTAGTGATAAAATGTCCATAAAAATAATGAGTTTTAGCAAACGATGCCGTGATGGCTATTTGCTTTATATTGCTTTCGATTATTAAAGGAATACCCTTTCATCTTAACAAATAAAAAAACATCTGATGATTTCGCTTAAAAATACTCCTTTTTTAACATATTAAAGTCTTTATAATTTGCTGCAAAGAATTTATTAAAAATCGTCTCTTGAAAATATTGATGCGTTTTTGTAATTAAGGGCCTATTCGGATATGCAAATCAGTTGATGCGCAAGCAAATCTAAAACACGCAACAGCATCAGGCGATTTGCATGAGCATCGCAAACTCATCACAGATGTGCATCAGGGGCAGCGCAGTAATGCATTTCCGAACAAGCTCAAGATTTTATCAAATCACCTTTCACACACGCAAAGTTTGCTTTGAAAAATGTGGGGATGCGTAGAGACTTTGAAGTACTCGCCAAGGGGCTTAGTTATTCGTTTGTCTTTTACACATCGCCTGTTCATTATTGGTTTGACCTACCAACCATTTTTAATAAAATTAATTTTGATATGGGGTATGTATTTTTTGAACATCCTCTTTTTGAATCCAAAACCTATTTCACGAAATTTTTTATGGTTTCTGAGATATTAATTTTGCTTTATATCATATATGCTAAAGTTTATACGGTTTTGTTTTGCTGAACACACCACTGTTCGGCGAATACTGCAAATTGTTCACACAGCAACGTACAAAATAAAATTCACTGCTGCTTTGCTTCATTGCCGTAAGAAAAACAAATTGTAAATTTAAAGGCAAAATAAAATGATAGTAGATAGAAAAAAATTTTACTCTTGCTTTGCTTCATTGACGTAAGAAATAAAGAAGTAGTAAAAGCAAAACCAAAATAAAATGTCAACAACTCCATACACAGAACAAACAGCTAATTTTTAGAAAAAAATTTAGAATAGTGGCGTTTGCGGCACAAAACCATAATATTCCCATTCAAAAAAAAAAAAACTATTCACTTCTAAATTCGGCAAGAAACGTTCACAGAAATTTACATTTTTCTTTAAAATATATGCCGCAAGCATTGGTGAAAATACAAAAAATTCTACCGGGTATATTTTCAGAAATCTTCATGTAAACCTTCATGGTCGTTTTTCTCCACTACAACTTTTTGGCATATGCGTCAAAGCAGTAAAGAGCTGACGACATACAAACATAGTTGCAAATGGCAGTCGGTCTTAAAGAATATGTTATTTAAAATTTTAACACTACAAACGAGATCTTTATTAATCTAATTGAAACGTAGTCATCATTGTTTTCTTTCTAAAATTTGTACAAATTACATTCTTAATATAAAGGAAATTACAAGCAACAAGAACGAGGAGAACAAAATACTGAAATTCAAATTCAATCGATTACTTTTATTGCACAAATCACCTCGACACTTAAAACACTGGACCGTATCGTATTGACGATCTCGTTTGATGCCTTCACACTGAAAACTTGTATACAACGAACTTATACTGCCGTAATAGCATTCACGAAATGTTGCGTTTTTATTATCAACTGAAACGAAAAAAAAAAATATTATATTAAACAGAAACTCTAAAATTTTTTCCGCTTTAACTTACATCTCTTTACAATCTGTTTAACACAGCCCTGAGCCCCTGGCATACACTCCTCCACCATTAGAAATTTATTGGTGGCATTTTTTATATCTTTACAATCATCATCCAGTAGACTGCTGCATTTGTGGCATTTTAATATTTTCTGGGAAAACAGTGAAGTCGCTGACGAAAGATCCAGCGCATCTTTAGGAGAATATAAAAATAGTTATTTTTTTTCTTTTTGAACCAAATTATTCTTTTTAATATTTTTATTTCTTACTCAAGTGTACAAAATAACTGACAGATAAAATAAAAACTGTTAATATTCCAAATTTAAATTGCATTCTTTATTTTTTGTAAATGCCGATCGTATATTTTTTTTTATTTTTAAACGTTTAATTGGTTTGAAAGTTGTAAGGAAACTAAAAATCTTTGAAATCATTTTATGTTTTGTTTGCAGACACGAAACCCACAGAATGTGATTCATTGAACGGTTCTGATTCGAAATAATACTAGAGAAATCTTTTTATATAATTCTACATGAAAAATATTGTACATTGTTGTTATAAGTATTTTTACAATCATATGCGTAAATGAGTCTCATTTTAAAAAGAATGTTTAAATGGAAAATCTTGACAATGTCGTCATTAAAATTTGACGACAAAAGACCTATTCCGGTTAATGATTTGTACGGAGACAAGATGAAAGTTTTTCATCTAGTTCTAATGCTCGACTGTTTTTAAATCAATTTGAAAAACAGGAACAGTACCTTGATAAATATGTAAACATAAACATTTATTAACTTAATGTTGCAAATACAATTAAAAATTATATTCTTACTTAATTTACCGAGCAATAGTATCGTTAACCTCCAGCCTGATGTAGTGAAACAGAGCAGTCTCTAGCAGTAATCAAATGAACAACCCTTGCTCTACAACGTTAGTTGACTAACAACTAGCCTACCGTAGCATCCGTTAAGAAGAACATAACTAATGGCGGTCGTCCCTTGGACTGACAAAATGTCTTCGCTACAATTGATAGATACATTTACAAGGGAATTTATGTTGTCCGATTTCTATTTTATTAAGGATTTATGCTGAATCGATCCGTACCAAATTTATGGATTGAGTCGTTTAATTATTTTTAGGAGTAAAATGAAGCCCACTTAATTACAGTTATTTCCGCTTAATTGAGTTTCTAAAAATGCACGACTTTTGACGCAATTAAACGGGAACTGAATTAAGCAATACTCGGTTAATTGAAGCGCCGACGCAATTTAAACGAAAATCGCTTAATTGAGCAAGAATGGCAATAAAGCGAGACACCCATGTGTAGATAGAAAATAAAACGCATTTCTTTATTTATTTTATATAACATTTATTTATATAACAGAACAGGACTTTCTTGCCACAACACATTAAGTAGACGGAAACAATTAACCGAAACATTTGCTCTTGTTTTTCGCAATGCGGTCGGTCTTATTTTGCTTTGCGAAATAATTAAGAGGGTGACGCAATTAAACGGAACTCAACTAAACTGGTATTTTTGCATAGACAGTTATACTGAATGATTCCTTCCATGATTTTTAGTGCAATAAAACGGGAAACTCAATTAAGCGGAACTCAATAAACCGAAAACAACTGTAATTATAAATAGGCTATTTTCTTAAATAATAAATTTAATTCATTCAGTTATGATATGAAAAATCGATCGATTTTAAAATGATCGTTTTTAAAATGTCTGATGAGTTACTAGTGATTTTCTGAATAAAGGTCTAACTTTTTTTGTTCAAAAAAGAATCTTATTATATAAAATAAGATTTAACCCGGGACTTCGTTCACGTAAAAATTACAGCAAGATTTAAAGCAAAGAGTTTATCCTACACTGATAGAAAAGGCGTCACAACGCTGATGTATGTTGACATTTTTCAGCACAGTGAGCCTTCACATTACTTGGCCAAATTGTCATCAGTTGAAATTATGTCATCAATAGGATGACACATCGGCTTTACAGAAATAACGAATCGGACATGTTTAATAAAAAATGTCATCAGTGGGATGACTCCGTTTAGGCAAACTGTCATTAAATTGAGTCATTGGGATTGACTTAAGTCAAAATGAGGGAACATTCAGCCCGATTATGAACAATAATTCCCGGAAGTATTTTCCCTTATCCCATTTTTACCATGGGATTTACATACACACTGAAAAAAAATACCAATGTAAAATTAACATGGAAAAATGTTGATGGAGAATCATAGTAAATTTCTGCAAAAGTATGCCCTTTATTTAAATTTATCATTATTTCATATTAATTTTAAATAAAATAAGCTTAAATCACGTTTATTTAATATTATTCACTGTTAAAATAATAAAAAAAAAAATATTAAAATATAAATAAATATGGATTCAATATTGAGTCCATAAAAACCTGTTTTATATTAAAATCAAAAGTTTATCTTGTTAAATTAACATGCGTTAATACTTAAGAATGTAAATTTTTTTATTTTCATTTTTAAAATATGTTACAAAAAGAAGACAATTCCCGTATTCTTTTAATTAAAATTATTTAGGTAAATAGTACATCAAGTTTTTAAAGTAGAATGATGACGACAACCATATCGGGCGATTCTGCTGATGCTTCTGTTAACAAAGGAGAATACAAAATAAGTAAAACATGTGTTACAGGGGTAAGTGTTTTGAATTATTTTTAAATAAATGCATATCTTGTCTCTGAAGTTTCTTCACACTGTTATAACACACTCAAACCAATTTGATTCTACTTGAAATTCATGTTGTTTCAACTTGAAATAACTTTCATTCAACGTGATTCGGATTGTTATTTCAATATAAATTACATTTTGCTCTAACTTTACTGCAATGTTAAATTAACATCAATTATAGTTATTGTAAAAGAAAAAAATTTTGTTCGCAAATTATTGTAAAATCAGGTTGAATTAACACGAAAAACGTATGACGCAAAATCACCATCGAACAATTTTAAATCAACCTTGTTTTCTACGTTTTTAACTTGATTTTTTTCTGTGTGTAGGAAAAATGGGAGAAGGGAAAAAACTTCCGGGAATTTGTATTCATAATTGGGCTGATTATTATTTACTTACCCGTTACACATGTTTGTTTCACTTTTGCTGTATTCCGCCCTTTATTTAAAGAAGAACTCTCAATTATAAGACACCATTAGCATGCCCGAAATGGTTTTCGTAATCATTCTACTTTGAAAATTTGATATATTTAACTAAATATTTTAAACAAATATAATATGGGAATTTTTGCTTCGTATTCTACTTGTTAAATATGAAAATAATGTTAGTAATACACAAAATGTGGCATAGGATTGATGTCACTGTAGTCATATCATAGATGACACCTAAAATATGGCTACATTTTTTGATGACGTTCGTCGTGGGATTGATGTCCGTTTTTGCCTCATTAATGGCATTTGTAATAACATTGATGTCTCAATTCTGATGTAGGGCATCATTAATATGAAGATGCATTTTTCTATGAGTGTATATAAATTTACAGAAGTTTTATGCAGTTGATGACATTTATAATTATTGTATGTTAAAATATTTCTATTAACAACATTATAGGAACCATTATTTTTTTCCAACATTCATGGATCAAAACTGAATTTCAGTTGGCAGCAGCGAAATAAGGCAACGCCGCTCATGTTAAAATAAACAAAATTTGTTTCATTTTTAATTTTAAAATGAGCGGCGTTGCCCGATTTCGCTGCTGGCAACTCAACTTCAGTTCAGTCTTCATCGGTAATGGACCCATAACATAAAAGCAGGGAAACCTGAAATATGCTCTAAAAACACGTTTTATGCGCACTAAATATGCAGTAAAAACTTGAAAATTGCTTACTTGAAAACAAAAAATTCAACAATTTAAAAGCAGTTTTATTTAAATAAGACAATCCTGGAATTATAATCGGTAAATCCCAAACACCATAGTATTTAAAGACGCATTTCCGAGATTTTTATTTATTTGGAAACGATGGGCAGTCATCGGGGCACAAAAACAAAGTTATAATTATTAAGAGGTTAAAATTCATATAAGAGAGATTTATAATTGAATTTGAGACTTTCGGCTGAAATGTATCGATTACAAAAAAGGTACCTCTATGTTATTTTTGAAGTTAACTAGCCTTGCCCGTTGCGCTGCGCTACTTCCATTAAAATTAATCTAGTTAAATTATCTTAAATTTTAATTTTGTGTTTGGATAAGAAAGCAGTTTGTATCAAATTTCAAATTTCTACCATTATCTTCTCCAGATACTTATGCTCGTAATTTCTACAAAAAGAAAGCTAGGTGGTTGTTCTGGCAGTCGTGATCGAACTTTTTTTCGATTCGAAAGCAATTTTATTTCTAATTCTTTCAGTCGAATCGAAGTTATTTTTTCAGTGTTGTGAAAACTTAAATCAAATCAATACTTTATAACACGGACAATATAACCTCGATGCGTACAGTATCGACTGCAAGAATTAGAAATCAAGTTGCTTTCGAATCGAAGAAATATTCGAATTGCCAGAATTACCCCCCGGGTCTTGTTCGTACCCAACAGTTATCTTTGACCATTTCAACATTTATTTGGCCTACATGTTTTTACATTCAGTTTTCTTTTAAAATATGATAGCTTTTACATCAAAGACTTCTTTGCACAGCTAGATTTATTTGAGTAGAAATTACGGACATTCGACAATTATATAGTCCGTGTATAGGAGGTTCCACGCTAATTTTCGCAATCCACTTTTCTTTTTGTTTTGTATTGATAACCAAACTATTTGTTTCAAATTTAAAAACTTTTACTGTAATCGGTCTCCAAATATACTGTAATTTATATTGCCTTTGTTTGAAAGGTGACACGCCCACTTAAAACTTTACAAAAATTTAAGCGCCGAGTAATCAGCAAATGATTGTAAGAAACAAATAAGAAAACACACAAACAAAAGAATTTTCATTTATTTTAATTATTTTGTCGTCCATCCATTTTGATGGAACGTAAATGGTTTTAAAGGTGTTTTTGTGTAGATTTGCACAATCTAGTATCGTTAAATTGTACAACGGTTAAAAGCATTTCACGCTTTTATGCACAAGTTTGGGCACTTACAGTTTGATTTTTAAAATATACGAAATTGTTACGTGTATAAGTATTTGCTTATATGCAAATCCCACACTTTTTCATCACATTAGAATACAATTTGAATAAATTGCTTAAAAAAATCTCACATAAGCATTGCTTCAAACTTAAGTATAAAAAACGCACAATAATTATTTCATCAAAACTTCATTTGCAAAATTTTGATCAAACTTTGAATTTAGTCATGCCCTTTCCTTTTTTTACGGTGCTAATGAAAATAAGCGAGCAATTTTTATAACCACAGTATATGCATATAAGCGTGTTTTATTAAATGCATTTTTCGTTTACATGCAGTCTACAACTGACATGAATTGCTTAACACTAATATGATGTTAGTGTTAAGTATAGACTCATCTTGTTAGACGTTTTCTCAACGCTTTTATAGCATCAAGCTATAACACCAAATCATGTCAGTTGCAAATTGTGAAATGCTTATAAGCGATAATTAATGTTTCAATCAAATTTTGTTTTCTAAAGTCACAGGTGTATGCAAAAAAAACAACAAACCGCAGCGGTCCTCAAAGCCAACATATCCCATGCCATATCTCACAAACACTTTGTTTTATTTAAATTTAAAGATAGGAAGCTCTTAATGAAAGACCCTTTACAACCAAAACGCGTCTTTTTTGTCTTCCGCATGCATAACATAAAATCGTTCATTTTAAATGATTTTAGATATTGGATTAAGGAGAATAAGGACCTCCGATTATAGAATTATCAGGCATGTTCTGAAAATCATAAGATTACAAATCCCTTGTAATTTTAAAATCACAGTTGTGATTCAGGGCTGTTTTAAAAACCATAAAATAAATTTAAATCGGCGGCCACTTAGCTGACCACCGACCGGTTTAAAGGCACAATTATGAAAAAAGATTTTTGTCTAAAACACCTTGTGATTTCAAAGCACTTTCACAAGAAGTGATTTTCATAACATGCCTGTATCTATCCCATGTTTTAACACTTTTTCAATAATTTTAATAACTCTACTTTATTAACTGAGACACATGGGTCTGCAATCACACCTGTTTCAATCTCACAATTAAGGGTTGTGAACAGCCTTTCCACCTGAGAGATCAAGACCGCCGTTCTATCCCATGTTTTTAGTAACATTTTATATATTTTTAGCTCTAAAATTAAAAAAAAAATTTTCGAATTAAGATTATTGAAAACCGCTTAAGCATTTTTTCGGAAGAATACTTTATTAGCTTCCTTGAATACTATGCAGAGGCATTGGAAACAAAAACTGTAAATATAACTGTAAATATAACTATGAAATTAAATTAATCAAAATAAGAACAATAAATAAACCAACAGCATCCACTTCATATTGTAAAACTTTGCTCCTCTGCAAGTAAAATTATTCCAGTTGCAGCCGTCAACTTTACAACTACAACAGTTATAACCCATAGCCATTTGATGGCCACAATATGTGCTATTTGAGCAACCACGACTTCTATAATATTCTCTATCGTGAATCCAAACGGCCGTACAATAATTCAATCCATCCATGCATAACTGCAAATACATGTCATTTCCCAATGGCTTTCTACAGAATTCTTCCTTTTGTGTACATGAGTGACAGTGCAATCCATGAACTGGAGAATTTTTCACGATAATTTCACATAAAAAATATTTAAAAGGAAAGGATCGGTTACACTCACCGTAAGATAATAAAAGACTTATTAAGATGATTGAATAAAGAAAAATCATGGATTATTTATAGAATGAAATGTTTTATCAATAAGGAAATTATGAGAAATTGTCAAGTTGAAATTAGAAATATTTGTTTTGGAGTCAAAATTTGAAGTTTAGAATTGAATAAAACACAGGAAAACTAATATACATATTGTTTCTGTTTATTGTCAGGGTACACTAAATAGGTATACGCTTTCACCCGGATAAATTTTTTTTAATTACTTTAATGTAAAAGTTACGGATAAATAGGTAAAATTTCTATATTCGTCTGTGCTGAATCATTGATATCCTCCACCGAAAGTAAGAATAATTTAGAAGACGGATTTATATGGAATCCAAAAATAATGAACCAATCGTAAAAAAAACTGACCCCACAGTATTAAAATTTTAGTTTTAGGCGTAAGCCTGCATCAAAGAGCAACAAAGCTACGCTAAAAATTGCAAAAGTTCGGAAAAGTTTGCAAAAATAGCGAAAATTCGCAAACATTTGCTAACAGCGGGATGATTGCAAAGTATAATATTTATTCAAAATCGTTAAAGCTGTAAACAATCAGGAAAGTTGCAGGAAAAATTCGCTTCTACCGGGAAAATTTGCAAACTTGGAAACATACCCCAAAATTTGATTGAAATCGCTAAATCGGTAAAAAAACGCAAAATGTCGGAAAATAAAATAAGAAGCGTTAAAAAAATGAGATACCAGGATGAATAACAAACTTTTTGTCAGGTGTTAAAAATAGGGCATTCAGAGGGGTGCACGCAGAGAAAAAACATGTTTTAATGTGGTCACCTCCAACAAAACTATTTTTAAAGAAAATTTTAAACATATTATGTTTAATTTAACAATATTATTGTCACCGACTTCCATATTTTGGTGAAATAAATCCTCCATCAAGAATCCACAACCATATTATGGTTGCCGCTAAACATGTTATGGTTAAATATGACAATAATTTGTTTTAATAAAGAATAATATTTCCCCCTTTTCACAGTGCAACATGCTTTGGTTGAAAAACAGCCAAGTGTTAAACATATTTTAGTTATTATTAACCATAACGTTTACGCAAGCAACCATAATGTGATTGAGGCTTCCTTATTGATGACTAATTCAACCATAATATGGTTGTCGGTGACAATAATATGGTTAAATTACACATAACATTGTTTTTTCTCTGGGTATGTATGTTTGTTCGGGTGAAATCTTGCAACTCAATTTTGAAGCAGATAAATTCAATCGATTGAGCTGAAATTTTAGTGACACGTTCAGACTGGATGGCAAATCATGGTAAACTGTGCGACGTCATTCTCAATCCAACATGGTGGCAAAACCAAGAGGGCGGACTAGTTATTTTTAGTGCACTCCTACAAAATGGGTATCAAATGAAAGGGCTTGCTAAGAATAACTGGACAAATAAAGTGACGTCACATTAAATTTAATATGGCGGACTTCTAAAGGTTGAAACTCAACTTCGAAGCAGATAGCTTCAATCGATAAGGCTGAAATCTTATATACACATTAAGTTTAGGTGACAATACATGGTTCATGTGTCTTGGTAATCTAATATTTATATTCTAAGTCAAACATGGTGGAACACTCAAGATGGCGAACTAATTATTTTTAATGCTTTCCTACAATATGGGTATCAAATGAAAGGACTAACTGAGAATACGAATGCAAGTTTTAAATAAATTAAAACTAGAAAACCTCTAAAAAACAAGCTTTTTTAAATGCGCGAAAATGAAAAAAAAATAAAATTTTACTTTTAAACTTTTACTATCAACTTATAACGTCATTACACAATTTTTATGATATAAAAGCTTGTCCCGAGATTTACTTGTGTAGAAAAAAAGTAAAATAAAAAGCTTGATGTGATTGATTTTAACTATTAAAACTTTCAAAGTTAAGAAAATCTAATAAGAAGTAACACAAGTGTTATTGTGAAGTTTTGTGTTTATTATATTTTTTTAATTGTTTACATACCCCCTGAAGATGGTTAGCGATGTTAACCGAAATATTGGGAAAATAATAATAAAAATATAAAGAAACGAAAATATCACGAATTTTTATTTTTTATTTTATTAATTTACGTGGACCTGCAGCCAAACAAAACAACAAATAACTTTCAAATTAAGTAAATACGAGTTCTTCAGTCTCGCATCTAGCTTCTATATCATATAAGTTGTGCAATGACGTAATAAGTTGGTAGTAAACGTTTTAAAGTAAAAGTTTATTTTTTTCTTTTTAGGGCATTTAAATAAAAGCTTGTTTTTACTTTTAATTTAGTCATAACTTGTGTTTTGTTCTCGTTAAATGAGATTATTACAGGGTTGGCAAGACATTTCACACTTGCACCTTTTCGGAAAGTGATATTTTTTGTGTAGAAAAGAAAAGACCATAATTTTGTGGCAGGGGCAAAGTGCAAGTATACACTGCTTCTTAATTTAAAAAAAAGAATGTAACATAATACAATACTATACAATATTGAATGTGATGAAATTGCTACATCATGTTCATGTTTCATTCTTGAGAATGATATTCTAAGAGCATCGAAATATCCAAAATAAATAATTGGAAATATTTAAAATTCTAGTTAACTTTGGGAACTTATTTTTTTTTTATTTTAAAAGATAACAAAGCTACATATAAAACAAGTTAGAGTGCTATATTCAGCTGTGCCGAATCTTTGATACCCTCCACCGATAGTTCGAATGTTTAAGGAGTAATATCTGTATGATGTCTTTTTATTATTATTATCTTAAACTGTGACGATTTGTTATTAATTATGGTTTTAGGAGACTTAACTGTTTTCCGGGAGTAGGGCATATATGGGGCCTAGGGTAAATTATGTACCGATCTTCACGAAATTTCACAGTATCATTTATAGTCCTATAAAATTGTGACGAGCCAAAATTTGTTATGATTGCATTATTTTTTACGGTTTTAGGCGTACTAAACTGTTTTCCGGGAGTAGTGTTTATATGGGGCTTAGGGTAAATTATGGACCGACCTTCGCGAAATTTTACAGTGTAATTTCTAGTTGAATAAAACGGACTTGTGCAAAATCTTATGTCATGCCGTGCATTTTTGCATCATTTATGTTAGTTTTTGTAACAAAATTATCAAGTTTTTGAAGGTGGTGGTTCCACATTTTGATTCATAGCTCTGGTCCTACTGAACCGATTTTGCTGAAATTCAATCCCAAACTGCTTAGGATAACTACAAGCAATTTGACACCTAGTTTGTTTATTTCTTTTGAGTTTTTCGAAAGTGAGCGTGTTTTCAACAGACGGACAGACGGACAGACGGACAGACAGACGGACATGGCTAAATCGACTTAGAATTACTCAAGCAGCCAGAATATATATACTTTATGGGGTCTGAGATGAATAATAAAAAAGTTTCACACGGAATGACAAACTTAATATACCCTCTTCACAACTAATTGTGGTGGAGTGTATAATTACTATTAAAAAGACAATGCTTTAAATGTATTAAATGTCTATTATTTTGTTATTTATCTCTACAAAACAAATTTTCTAATTATTTTTAATTGTCTAAAAATTTTGAAAAGTTAATATTAAATTTCATCTTTGTCTGACATTAAAAATGCACAAAAAATAAAACTTAAAAAAATGTTTAGAGATTAAAGCAATGAAATGTTATCAAATCATCCAGTTTACTTTAAAATATAAATTCCATATAAAAAGTGGAAACATTTAAACAGAATTCCAGTTATTTAAACACACAACGAAATACAAGTTTGTTTAAAACTTCTATTTTTATCCTTTAAAATTTTTTTTCTATATGAAATAACAACTGGAAAAACTTATATTTTTCTACAACAATAGCTTCTTCTCAAAGAATGTTTTTATAGTTTATTTTAAATTTTTATTTCACGAGTACATACTAGAAAATGTCTCCTACAAATAACAACAGAAAAGTGAAGAAAAAAAAAGACAAAAAAAAAAAAGAAGCATGAATGAAACTCGAGAAAAGAATTTAAGAATTGCAACATTTTAACGCTTGAAATAACTTTAAGTATCATCACAGGGAGCAGCAATTTACCGTTAGAACGACTTCAAGTACAAATATTGTAAAATAGCAAATTTTCATGTTGCGTCCTAATTACTGTCAAAGGTAATAATGATCCTCTCTCAGCTTGTCAAGTCACTCTTCGTGTGTTGGTTGCCACACTCTGTAAAGGGTCATTAAAATTCATCCTGAATGGTGCACAATGTTCAGATGGCAAATTAACACAAAATTAAATAAAATAGAAGAAAAACTTAGGGAATTATTTGCACTACATTTGCATACTAAGGTATTTGGTTAAGTTTTTAAGGGGTTTGGTTGAGACCAAAGCGAATTCATCTCCAATTTTGATGTTGATAACATTAATCGTTAGTTTATCTGAACTAGCTCTCAAAAAAAAAATCAAAACAAAGAAAAAAAAAAACAAAATAAAAATTGATGTTTAATAAAATAAAGTGTTAATTATAACATAATAATATTAATACAAGTATTAAATAATATATTTTTAAGTTTTATTTACTTTTTATCTATTAAAAAAAAAAAATCACACTAACAACACAAAAAAAAATGTCAAAATGAAACAAGAATGAATCGTATGAACGTTTGGCAAACTAGTTTCAGAGAGCGAAACGAGTGGTTTATATCGTCGTATGAACATAGCATTAAGCTTACAGTCAAGGAGAATTGGTTAGAGGTGATCATAACAGCCCTGCTGATAACTTTTTTCTTTAGCTTTATAATTGTTGGATGTCAAAATTTTGCTTATTATCTTTGTTTCTGTTTTGTTTTCTTTCGGTTTCGAAATTGTACAATGATTTTACAAAATCAATATGCTTGTGGTTTTTGAACTTGTGTTAGTACCGAGATTACCAGCAATGAAATTGCCTTGCTTACAGTTGAATAGTGTTTTTATGTCATTTTTGCTTTAAATACTCTAAATGCCTTTTTAACAGTTCAAAGTCACAAAAAGTCCAACAAAAGTTCACCAACGAGCAATTTTAAGATCCTCACGATCACGCACGCTCACTGACAAAATTTGTATCATCACGAATGCTCACGAATCATTTTCAAAATCAAATAATCACTCAACTCCCAAGATATTTTATTAAAGAAGTTACATTCGGTATCTTACACATTAAACGGCAAAGGCAAAACAGTTTGTCAACCGATTTGAACAAAAAATACACCAATTAAAAAGTATCAACTGATAATTATTTTATTAAGATCTGAGGGGGTAAAACGGGTAAATTCGGTTACCTCATACCTCCAAAACTAAAAGAGATACACAAAAAATTTAAAACTTATCGCTGTTCACTAGACAATTAAGCGGACAGGTGTCTGGTACTTTTGTGATATGCGGCCCTTTTTTGGATTGCGGCCATTTTTTTTTTTTGATAAACAGGTATAACTAGTATTTTGGAACTTCTTTGTCACCTAATCTTTTTTAAACCAACAAACATAGAAATAAGGCTTTCACCAAATTCGTCACAAAAAATTAAAAAATGAATACCTTTTTTTTGGTACTTTTTTAACAAAACATTTTACTCATTTTACTAAAGTTTTTGGTACTTCATTGGAAAGAAAAAAAGTATCTAAAAGAGGAATTTTAACGTCTTTCTTTTACTTTTCCGTGCTGCATGAGTAGTTTTTGAATTTTCTATAATATTGAACTTAGAAACATACAATTATAGGTACAGGGTCCTAAGTCAATGCAAACCATTAAGAAGAAAAATCTTGGTACTTTTTGTTTCTTCAACTAGTACTTTTTGAATTTTCGTTACATAAGGCCTAAAAGCATCAAATTAAACATGCGTAGTCCTCAGCGTATAAGAATTTGTAAGGGGGAGTTTTTCGTACTTTTTCGTTCTATAACCGGTACTTTTTTTACAATTCGTTAATATTTGACCTAGAAACATAAAATTGAACATTGAATTTCCTGAGGGAACTTCTTGGTACTTTTTTGTTCTTCAACTGGTACTTTTTGAATATTCGTTATACAGTAATTTTGACTTAGCTGCACAATCTCCTTTGCACGTTTTTTTGTGCAAGTAAATCAAAAATGCAGCTATCTTAAATTTATTTAGCTGCCTTAACATAGCGTCTTCAACTGACAATTTTTTGTCATACCAAACGTCAAAGTCTATATAAAAAAAACTCGAAAATTTTTGTCAGCGTTTTTTTAATATGAAGTTTGACGCTTGGTATGACAAAAAATTGTCAGGTAAAGACGCTATGTAATGTGCAGGTACGCAATTGTGGTTACCTGCAAAAATGTACAGCTAAAGTAAAGTGTTTGAAAGAGGAGTAACAGTGTTTTCAATAATAAATTGATAATAACAATGACGTTCAAACAACCTGTAGTCATTTGTTATGCATTTTTATAAAGAACGAGATAGCCAAATTGGTAACAATAAAGTGTGGAACAGAAAAGTCTCTGTAGTACAAAGTTAAGAATAGCGCTGCAAGCTGTCAAAAGTTAAAAACGGCAAAGTAGTGTCAACAGAACGTAGTTGTAGTAGTCGTTGCCGTTGAAGCGCAAAATTTGAAATTTTGAACTTTGTTTCGCTATACTACTACAACTAATTTATTCTGTTCCAGACCTAAGATTTGCTATTCCTTTCATATACTCGTGGTAAAGTTGCTGTGACCACAACCCATATGCATAAATGTAGGTACATGCAAACAAAATAAATGAATTATAATGATACCAACTTGACTTGTTTGCGATTTTTGTTTTCATAAACAACTAAAATTGCATATTTATGTCAAAAAGTGGGCCCCATATTTTTTCACGTGTGCAGCTAACTTTTATGTTTTATATGAAAATATTTTAACGCTGCCCAAAAATATGAAAAATGTGCAGGTATACAAAGTGCAGTTAAAGAAGGATTTTGAAGAATAATTACAGAAAATATGTATTTTGGGCAGTTAAGTCAAAGTGCACCTAACTTGAATTTTTTATATGAAAATAATTTTAAAATGCCAAAAATTTTGGGTACTTATATTAAATGTGCAGGTAAAGAAAGTGCACTTAAAAATGGAATTTGTATGGGATTTTAAAGAATAATGCAAAAAATTATCAATTTTGTGCAGTTAACTCAAAAGTGCACGTAAATAAAAGGCAGTTAAGTCAAAACTACTGTATTGGACCTAGAAACATAAAATTAAGCATGAATAGTCCTCAGCGTATAAGAATCTGTAAGGGGGAGTTTATTCGTACTTTTTTTCGACCTAGAAACATAAAATTAAACATGCAATTTCCTAAGTCGATGAGAACCTATAACAGGGAACTTTTTGGTACTTTTTGTTCTTCAACTGGTACCTTTTGAATTTTTGTTATATTGGACCTAAGAACACAAGCCTTAAATTCGAATTGTTTCTTGTGTTAAACATTAATTGATTTATAGAAAAACTAATCGTATGATGCCCAATTCTATGAATTACTTCAAAAACATATATTAACAACTGCAGTTTGTAAATACCATAAATTGGTAACATTTTTTGACGACGTTTTTATAAAGCGACAAAGTCGGATACAATTGAGGAAGATTTAATACAGCCTTTAATAATTTATTTTGAATAACTTGTAGAGATTTAAAATCAGAATTCTTTTTGAACCCATAAACAAGTGTTTGATAGTTTAAAAAACTTTGAATAAGGGCTTGAAAAATTATAAATTTGGTTTTTTCATCCAGTTTATACTTTAGCTTGAATAGTATACCTAGTGCTGGAGATATTTTTTAACGAACATGTTTAATATGATTTTGCCATGATAAATTATTTTGAAGAATAATTCCCAAATACTTTATAGAGTCTACTCCAACAATTTCTTTTCCATCCATTAATACTGCACAGAAAACATTCTCCAAAATTGTTCACCAATTAAAGCATTAATCAAAAATATAATCAATTTTAATTAAAAATTTAATCAAGTGAATTAAACGTTTAATAAATACTATTAATTGGTTTAATTGATACTATTAATTTGTTTACTGGTGCAAATTTAATTAATTTTTTAATTAATATCACAAATTTTTTAATTGAAATCAATTTTTATTTTTTTCTGTGTGCCCTTTCTTCCACATTTCGATTATGCCTTGGTCTAAAACGTACTAGCTTTGTTTTACTAGAGTTTAATACTAATTTGTTTATTCTTGTAAACTCCGCAATTAGTGCTGCATCACGTTCAGCAAATGTTTTGAACGCTAGATCTTCTTTATAAGTATAAAGTAGACATAAGTCATCTGCATACATAAAAATTCTTCCACTTAGACCCAACTTATTAATATCATTAAGATAAATGTTAAACAATAAAGGACCCAGCACGCTTCCCTGAGGAACTCCATACTCAACATCTACCATTGAACTTTTACAATTGTTAATCTGCACATATTGTCTGCGATTTTCCAAATAGCTTTTGAAAATATTCAATTCACCACCTCTCACACCATAAAATTTGAATTTTTGAATCATTATTGAATGATGTACAAGATTAAAGGCTTTGGAAAGATCATAAAAAATTGCACCAACTCCATTGAATCCTTTATCTAATCCATCACGGATATAATAAACCACGTTTAGCACTGCTTCCTCAGTACCACAACCCTTACGGAAGCCATATTGATTTGGATATATCAATGTTTCTTCTCCAAAAATTTTGATAATTGACTATACAAAATGGTTTCAAAAATTTGGTCTATGACAGATAAAACTGCAACAGGTCTAAATTTATCAAGCGTCCCTAGAGGGAAGCGAACTGACACCAAAGTAGTCCCGTGATAGGTCTTTGGTGGTAGATACCGGTTCTAGTTCTAACACTTTATACGAATAAGACCTATCACTTTTACATGGGGTTGTCATTGGAGGGGGTCAATTGACACCATTTGACCAGTCACAGATCTATTCTCAATGAACGTACTTAGTGTCAGTTACTAAAATGTAGTATTATTTCAAGACAATGTAGTATTATTTCAATAAAACAAGTCCTAGAATCAAATTCAAGAACCAAATTTAAGAAAGTACCAAAAAATGCGTAACAGCACCTCTAATACATTACTTTTTCTACCCTTTTGTTCTTCATAAACCAGTTAAGGGATTGGTTCTTCTTTCAATGGTCATGAGTCCTTTCTTTTTGTACTTGTTCTATTTTCACAAATCCCAGGACCAGTCTGTTGGACCAATTGACACAAATTTCCCGCAGGGGAGTTACTATGAACTTCCTTAGGAATCGGAATAATCTTGTGTTTTAAGTGCATCAGGATAAATCGATTGAGTGATTGAAGAGTTCAAAATTTTAGCTAATAAAGGTGCTGTAATTTCTCTACATTCACGTTATACCATCACTTCCAGGGGCCTAATTCTGGCAGTCGTGATCGAGTACTTTCTTGATTCGAAAGCAATTTTATTTCAGTCGATACTGAACGAATCGAAATTATTTTTTCAGTATTGTGAAACTCAAATTAATGCTTTACAACACTGAAAAAATTATTCCGATTCGTTCAGTATTGACTGAAATAATTAGATATTAAATTGCTTTCGAATCGAGAAATTACTCGATCACGACTGCCAGAATCAGGCCCCAGGACTTTTGTCAAAATTTAAACGAGTAATTAAATCATAGACATCATTTTCGGTGGTATGATGTAGACTAAATTGCTTCCAAATATATATTAAGGATCGAAAAGCATTACAATGATCATTGGAGCTGTATTCAATGCCTCGATTAAAATTTTTTACACAATTAAGGAAATACTGATTGAAAACTTCAACTCTGTCATTATCATTGACAATTATTTTACCTTCATCATTCCTTAAATTAATTTCAGGTTTAGAATTTCTTCCAAGAGTCTGATTTAAAAATTGCCAACACTTTCTAGAATTCTCCTGCATTTTACTTAAATTTTCCTTATAATAATTATTCATACATTCCTTGGTTGCTATTTTAATTATTTTACTTAATCTCTTAAGGCAGATATTAACAACATATTTATTTTGTCGTTTCTTTCTTTTTTTTAAAAGTTTGCTTTTGTAATCCATAAGTGATTGTAAATTAACATTAATCCATGGTGTTAGTTTTAGTTTCAAATCCTTCTAAGTGCAAGTTATATTTGTTGAAATAGCAACAGCATTTGCTACACAGTCTATTAAATGGGATGTGTCATAATGAGGATTGCCAGTAAAGCCTGATATTGGCAAAGTGCTACAAAGAATTTCTCTAACGTTATCATAATTACAATGATAACGTACCGTTTCTATATAGTCCTTAGTATTTACGTTTGATTCAATTCTGATATTTATTAGGTTGTGGTCTGATATTACACATTCAATAGAACTAATTTCGAGTTTCGCATCAAGATTACTAAACACATTATCAATTGAGGTACCAGTGCTAGGACGAGTTACGATAGTATGACAATTTTTAAAATCGTAGCATTGTAAAAGATCAGATAAATCAAGAGCTAGAGAATTATTCAGGAAATCAAAATTCGTATCACCAACAAATATACATTGACTTTGACACAGGGCCATAAAACAATTCTCAATAAATTCCGAAAATTTCTCAAAGTTACATTTTTGCGATCTGTAGAATGAAATCAGTTTCAATGGTCTTCTAATAAAGTTTTGAGTTTGTATAGTTAATGTTATGGACTCAATAAAATCTCTACTCTCACAGCTTTCAACAGTTATAGGCCATTTACATTACAACGAAATCTAGTAGATTTCATTTGAAATCTTCCTCAAAATCTAGTGCGTTTACATTATACCGTTTTGACATTAGCGAGATTTTGTTTTTATAACAAATCAATGACTAAAATATTGTTGTGTAACACATACAAATACAAAAAGAAATAGACATTAAAAAATTTGCATTATCTTTAGTTTATAATCAACATCACTTTTTTACCAATTATTTGTCCTTTTTTTATTTTTTACAAATTCTAAATTTTTTTTTTTTATTTTTTTTACAGTTTTTCTTTTGTTTTTAATTAAAATGTCATATTTTTGTTATGCAGGGAAGTATTTTTTGTCTTCACGAACATATACGGTCGTACCACCATAGCCATCTTTTCTACAACAGTGGACTGAGGTATATCCTGGAATTTTGTAAAGTTGTACTTTGGATAAATCTTATATATAACACAATATCCAATCAGGTTTGTCAGATTAATTTTGAACTTTTTCGCCAAATTCAATGTCAAAAATCTCCAAAGCCTTTGTTTTTTAGTTTTTGACAATAAAATACATATTTTTAGAATTATTAAAACTATTTTTTATAAATTCTAAAAATAAAAATTGTTCAGTATCGCTAAAATACGCCAAAAATTTAAAAAAAGTCGCCATAATATATGTTTTGTTGAATATTTATTTAGAACACAGTAAAAATAGTTAGTGAACACAAAAGAGGTACAATGTTAACTATAAAATAGTTTATAGTAGTCTACTTAAAGCAGCAAAAAAAGAATTTTTGCGGTCAGTATTAAACAAATATTGGATATACATTTGTATATACGTTGCAGTTATCTAATACGCTTCACTGCCAAGACTCCCTATTTGTCTTCTTTTTTGTAATACATTATGAGAGAATTACATTTATTCAATGAAGGTACAAAAGAAGTGCAACATGTTCTATTCACATTCATATATGTAATTTAAACCTCGTAATAACGCATCTAGAAGTTCGTAATGCATTCTACTTCGAAGGCGAGTTTTTGTGGAGTTCATTATTTCAACATAGGCAATACTTGTTGTAATTTCTAGCATTTAAAGTACAGCCAAAGCAAGTACCTTTAAATGTTACGTACCTGCCGTATACATGGAGCTATACAATTTTGGGCTAAGCCTATACAAATTAGATGAATTATCATCCTTAAAACCCTCTTTACAATTAACAAACGCTAATTTTTTCGAGTGTGTTTCGTAAACATCAAAAGGTACGTTAGGGTTCATAAAAATCTTTAACAATACATACATACAACAATACATATGTATAATGGAAAAATTTTCATAGCCTTTAAATATATTGATGTTTTTTTAGGAATTATACTTATTGATTCTTTCAAGGGCACTTTTAAAAACGAAAAACCATTTTCTCGAAGATTTTTATTATCTTCATCAGCCATTTGAACATACATACTTTCAAATACTGACCATACATATTAGAGTATTCAATTATTCGACTTAAGGTTTTGTTCAAGTAAGGAATTAATCGATTTTTGAATTTTAAAATTGCTCGATTAATCGAATAAAGGTTTTAAATTGTTCGAATTACTCGAATATCTCGAAGAATTCAAATAATTGTATCCAATGGGAAAAATCAAACATGTCTATTTTAACTCATACTTTTATTTATTAATAAACAGAAAAAGAGATGTGCCAGCCAGTTATGAAAAATATTTTAAACCAATTAATTATCCATGGAATTTCTCCGTTTAAATCACCGCTTTTTTCCTGATTTTAAGAGAAGTGATGGTAAAGATAATAATTCAATTTATACTATATAAAATGATTTTTTTTACAAGAAATTTCGTTTGATTCCATTTTGTTTGTTAGCAAATTACGGGTGGGGAAGAGAGAATGGTTTTTGTGTTCGGTACTCGGCGACACGCTTTGTTCTCATTTTCTTTGTTGACATTTACCTTGCTTTTTGAGCAAAAACAACAATATTAACAGAATGTTTCCGGCAACATGTTCGTCTATGTGACCGCAAATGAAAAAACAAAAGAAAATTCCAGATGTTTTCCTTCCAAATGTTCGCTCGTCTAAACTCGGACTAACACTCGTATGTATTTGGTTCCCAGAACATGGCGGATGACTTATATAAATTTTCTTGTAATCCCCTTTTAATTTCCTTTATTTGAAAACTCTTCTCTTTAGGTTTGGTTAATTTATTTTTTAACGTATTACTATTTCACGACAAAAATCAGACACTTCGTTTTCAAACAAGGACACTTAACTTTTTAAGACAGATCTAATGATATCTCAAATGTCAACATCCAGCCGATTAGAAGAAACGATTTAATAAAAAAATTTACAGTCGGGTAATTACAGGTAAACCATAATCTGACAGTATATGGTTTACACATTTGTAACTGTTGATTCATATTTTTACGAACTTGAAGTTTATAGTCAGCGTTTAAAAAACTGCAGGCAAAGTAGAAAAACTGCCATTTCTTCCACTTCTTCATTTGTCATTGGTCCAAAAAAACTTTTGCTTTTATTTCTGGTTCATTTAATGTAAACAGTCGCTATCAAATCAAATCAATATTTTCGTTTTTTGTTCGACAGTTTCTGGTTTCGACTGCAGTTCTTAAACCCAGTTTATAATGATTAACATAATTTGTCTCACACGCTCAAATCTAAAAATGGACTAACATATGTTTAAAAGTATGAGTAATGAAAATAAACGCAAAAGTTAACAACATGTTATTTAGTTTTAAGGTTAGAAATCTAAACAAAATATTCTTACATAAAAAAAGTAGAATTTTTAAAGAAATTAATTTTAATCGATTAATTGACATAAATTGTTTGAGTTATTTGTTATTCGAAATTGGATATTTCAATTATTCGATCAAATAATGGATGAAAAATTCCTCGATTAATCGTTGTTCGATACTCTAAGTACATATGAATGCCTCAAACTTCATACATAAAAATACTAGAATAAAAGTAATATTTTTTCATCTTATTGAATATAACGAATTTAAATAAAATCCATAGCTCATCAAAAATAGGCAACAAAATCGCCAACTATTTTTTTAAATCGCCAAAAAGTCGCCATGTCACCAAATCAAAAATTAGGTCGCCAAACAAGTTTGAAAATCGCCACGTTTGGAGAGAAATCGCCATACCTGACAACCCTGTATACAATAAACTTTGCCTGATAGCTTTAATGGCCAAAAGTACTATTTTTCTAAATCATAAGTACTTTTAAACAAAAAGTTTGTAGTATTTTCCAAATTTTAATATATATTTTGTTCTAAATTTATTTAAACTCGTGTCTTTTTTTTTTGATTTTTTTTGTTCATTTTTCTGCAACAATCTGTTCTTCGCTACTTCTTTGTAAATTTTTTTTAGTTTTTAAAGACGCACAAAAAGGAGATTATGAACAAAAAGTTTGCATTTATAATAAATTGATCAACTTACGGTCCCATAAAAATGACTTTATGTCATCAATATTTTCTTTTCAAACATCTGTTGGTGGTCTGTAATCTTGGCAATGACCAAAACAAACACACGTTTCAACAAAACAAACAAGGATGCAGCATATTTTTCTGAGATATTTCTGTGAATAAAAAATAAACAAAACAGGACTTGAAAAAATGATAGAGAATAAAAAGAAACTGAAAAAACGAAGAAAATTAAAATTATTATCAGCATGAACTTAACTTTGACTTATTGTTTAGGGAGCTTGGTTTATTTTATTCTTTGCAGTATTTTTTACTACATTTCTTCAGTCGTGCTATTTTTTGTTTTTATTTAAAAAAAATACTCAAAGAACTCCTCCTGTACAAACACGTAAAATATTTAGAGAGTAATTTTTCATTTTGCAAAAAAAAAAAAAAAAAAAAAAAAAATGTTGTCGTTTCAGTTTTTATTTTGCACTGGGTGACAGTATTACATTTTCTAACCTTAAGGTATCAAATGTAACACATTACAGAATACAAAATATACTAGATTGATGATAGTAAGGGTATTCAGTAAGGGAGCTTAAGGAAAAAATTTCATCAACCACGTGAATGAAATTGCCATGAAATATGTTTACTTTTCCCTAAATATTGTATGGGGAAAAGCAAAATTCAGAGGGAAAAACTGTTAACTTTTTTCACATCTTAAATTTCGAAATATTTGCCTTCTAAACAATAAACATATGTGAAATTTTTGTTAACTTCTTCAATTTGCAAAAAGTGCAGCTAAAGTCACATCGATTGTTGACTGAAGTTTATTCTAAATAGACAAAAAGTTTGAAAATAATGAATTGGAGGCCTTTCTTCATTCATATTGTTATTAAACTGCAAGAAAGATCTAAGCGATCATAAGGAATCTGGATGGCTTTTTTGTTTGTTTACAGGGAGGAAAAGATAAAAAAAACAATTTGGTTTAAAGATTGATGTGTGACCTTTGACTGTCAGCGTTCGTCAATGGCGATGAGTGTTAAACGGCAAAGATTTCTGAAAAGATAGTGTGGCTTCTATCGAAACATGTCGAGTCAATCTGTCCGTGAACGTGGGTTCAATTCCCCGGTCAGTCAAGAATGAAAATTATCAAATACATTTTATTTCATTTAAATATTAAAAGAAAAAGGAAAACATTCATAAAATTCCAAAATTGATATACTTTAGCTTCCGGAAATTCTAAAACAAGGTGCATTTGGCATCTATATACCAGAGTAAACCAAACACTTAAAAAAAAAAATGTACATTTAATACGTTTATAATACGGCCTTAATATTTCATGATGACAACGCTCTGTTACATGCCGCAAGGCAACCCAAAGCAATTAGAAAGTAGTGGTTGAGAAGTTTTGACCCATCCTCCTTATTTTGCTCAAAACAGTCATCAAACAATATTTAAAGTTTAATTTTCTAAACTTTGCACATTTTTGCTAACAATGGGTGATTTTTTATGAGCTATAGGAAAGTTAAAAAAAAACACATAAAATTCAGAAAAATGCATTAAATCTTTATTTCAATCGATAGTACTACGGTCCATATAATTTAATGTTTGAAGATTATTTCATGCAAATGTTGACCGTGACTGTGCCTCAATTGGTCCATCCGCTTAGTCCAATTTTGGCATACTCTTTCCAACATTTCGGCCGGTATCTCATGAATAAATACTTCAATGTTGTCTTCCAATGCGTCAATTAAAGCGAGCATGTGTGTATAGACATGAGCTTTAACATAGCCCCACAAAAAATAGTCTAAAGGCGTTAAATCGCACGATCTAGGCGGCCAATTGACCGGTCCCGAACGTGAAATAAAATGTTTACCGAACTCGACTCTCAATAAGTCCATTGTTAAGCGTGCTGTGTGGCATGTGGCACCGTCTTGTTGAAACCACATGTCATGCAAGTCAAGCTCTTGCATTTTGGGCAAAAAAAAGTTGGATATCATCTAGGGTATTCATTCGGTTAACCGTTAATCGGTTAACCGATTAATTACTACCCGATTAACTGATCGGTTAATTTAAAATTGGCCATTTTCGATTAACGATTAAACCGGTTAATTTCAGTCGATTAACCGATTAACCGATGTTACAAATTTTTTTAGTTTTTTGTAGTATTATAACATATTTTTTAGTGTTTTTAATTATTTGTTTCGTCTCATATAAAAAAGGTATATGTATTCCAGCAATACATTCTTAAAATACAGTACAAAAACAGAAACTAGGGGTATGGAAATACATTTTTTGCTTTGCCAGGATGAGTCAGATGATGACCTAACAATAGAAGAAACTCTCGATTGTAACACAAACTATCTTTAACAAAATTAGCCGAAATAATGGCATAATGGAAAATGTTATATGTTAAGAGAAATCCTGGAAAATGACTGAGAAATTAGATAATCTGAATCATGATACAAAGAAACCAAGATAACGCATTCAGCTTTTAAAAATGAAATGTTTCTGCTCATCTGCGTCCCATCAGCGCATAAGTACAGCTAAAATATAGAAACACAAGAAAACAAAAATGTGTATAATATGCTTAAGTGACGTCATATCAAACAGTTGAATTTTGTAAACATGTGCAATGCGTAATCTTGTTTTTATCATTCTTGAATCTGTATTATGGGTTGCTTTCAATTTCTCCAACATCCTT
Organism: Pollenia griseotomentosa; assembly: GCA_963931875.1. NCBI lineage: Eukaryota > Metazoa > Arthropoda > Insecta > Diptera > Polleniidae > Pollenia > Pollenia griseotomentosa. The sequence continues at coordinate 17,576,128 of OZ007561.1, forward strand.
CGATAATTGAAAGAATTTTTTCCGAGTCAAGTTTTATCAAAACTAAAGAGAAGAATCCTAAATCCTACACATTTAAACCAAATTATTTTTCCAAAAGATCATTTTATAAGATCTTAAACTATTGAAATAATTAATGAAAAAATCTCAGCTGATTTTTTAATAAATGCATAAAAATATTATGTATTATAAAATATGTTTTTTTATATTTATGAATTACTTTTTTGTTTGCTCCTTTTAGTTCAAGAATTGTTTTGTTCGTTATATTATTGTTTTTTTTTTTTACTTAGACTCCAATAATAAATAGTTTTTGCATTTTTATTAATTGAAATTACTTAATTTATAACAAAACTTTATTAATCGGTTTACCGATGAATAACAAAATTAACCGATTAATAACCGATTAAACCAAAACCTCGGTTAATTAATCGAGCGATTAACCGATTAAAGCGAAAGCCCGATTAAATGAATACCCTAATATCATCTCACGGTAGCGCTCACCATTCACAGTAACGTTACTATTCGCATCATCTTTGAAGAAGTACGGTCCAATGATGCCACCAGCCCATAAACCGCACCAAACTGTGACTTTTTCTGGATGCATTGTTAGCTCTTGCAATGCTTCTGGCTGATCTTCACTCCAAAATCGACAATTCTGCTTATTAACGTACCCATTGAGCCAAAAATTAGCTTCGTCGCTGAACACAATTTTTCGATAAAAAAGTGGATCGCATTTTGATAATAAAATTCAATAATTTGCAAGCGTTGTTCGTTTGTAAGACGATTCATGGTTAAATTATAGACCAAACTGAAGATGTTTGACAGTGAAACAAAACACGAAACGTGCGTCAGCCGTTTAAACCAGTGTTGCCAAAAATATAATAGCTAAAAAATAACCCGATACTTTCTAAATAAATTTGGTAAAAAAGATGAGAAAATTGTTTAAAAATGTTGTCCGTCCATCTGGCTGGAAGGTTGGCTGACCATGCAAAACTTGTACGCAATAAGAGGGCGAAACTTTTGTGATATTTGGATAAAATCAAAGGAATTTTTGGGAATACAAAATTTTTAATTTACAATATTTTGTTTGTCGTGCTTAATTCCAAATTTTTATTCTTGATAAAAACACTGAAATTTATGGTTGATGGGATAAGCTATTCCTATGCGCATTTCACTGGTTCACTGATAAAATTTGGAAAATAGCTTCACAAGGACAAAGCCTATTGAAAATCTAAGAATCAGTCCATAATTTCACATAGCCCCCCATATGAGCTTCTTTCCGGAATAGACTCTTTGTTCCATTAAACCATCTAATTATGTTTGTATTTAGATTAAATTCATATCAAACTAATTTTATTGCACCCTTAATCACATTACCAAATTTTATCGGAATCGATCCATCTTTGACCAGAGTGAGTGAATACCCTTATTGTGAGTAAAGCATCATAACGCTGTTTACCAAAACAAACAAAAGGCTGTGGACATCAATATTATTAAGAGCAGAAAGCAGACAACTGCAGAACCTCAAAGAACAAGATGTTGACCGTTACTAAATTTCGTTACTTTCGCTGAGTAAGCAAACGTTTCCAATGGAGAGACTCTTGCACACATACATACTTGTATAGAAGTACCATCTATCCCTGCATCCATTATCCTTGTATTTTATTGTACATATAACAAGAATTATGTGTCTTTTGATGGCGAATAAAAAAAATGAAGACAAAATTATGAAAATTTATTATATTTTGCATGATTCTTTATGCTGTGTCTTGTCGTTTTTTTGTTTGAGTTAAACAAAAAATTATGTATTTTTTATGACTTCTGGTCCTGTTGAGCTCAAACCGAACATAAATGCAGACAAAATTGTGAATATTTATTTTTGTTTCTCATTTCCTCTTCTGGTTTATTGTGTTTGGGCATGTGTACATGTGTGTGTGTGTGTGAATATAGTTTTTTATTGCATGTTTTTTCCTAAACTAATGACAAGATTCGTTGTCTTCTAATTTGTAAATTTTATTAAAAGAAAGATGCTGCTTCCTGAAAATATGTTAGTCTATTTTAATTGAAAGCTTCAAAAAATTAAACCCTTAAGGATTAGAAAAAATATGTAAATTTTAAATAATTAAAAAAAAACTTGGTTACAAGAAAGTCAAGCCACAAAAAACATAAGAAAAGCATAGAAAACAAAAATGACTAGGATTTTCCTGGTGACTTTTGTTTCGCATTTATTAATTTTAACAAGTTGGAAAAATACTTTAAGCAATCAATCATAGGATTTCCTACACTGACCCTTTAGTCAATCTGCCTGTTGGGCTTAGAAAAATAATAAATAGTGGAGGGGCTGGAGGTTGGTTGTTTGTAATGCCAATACCAAACCATTTTTTTGCCCAGTTTTTTCTTCTTATGGCCCAAACAACTTTGAACTTAAAATTTATTTAAATCAATGGTAAAGATGTGATAAGGATTTGCATAGATACTCCACGCGTAGGCCTACTCCATAGTGGATCTAATGCACTTGATGACAACTAATGCAACCGTCCCTGAGTGTTAGAGTAACTAGAATTAGCTGGGTGACAGGTAACCAGTTGAGTACATAGTCCGGCAAAAGTATGAACTTGTTCATTGCTTAGGAGCTGGATATATCTAACCTCCGCTGCTTTTGGAAATATGCTATTAGCAGCTGTTCATTAATAACAGCACAGCTGTGATATCGATTTAAGTGAATCTGTCTTGCGACTTAGCTTTACGGTGGATCTCAATCACATGGTGTGTTAATATTAAGCACTTACCAACTGTTTGCACACACAGGTAGCAATTCGAGTGTATAATCCTATAAAAATTATACACCCACCCCTTGTTTAGGAGCCGGAGCTAACTAACCCCCATTACTGTTCATAAGCCCCAGCTGCTTCTGTTCAATAGCAACAGCATCTAGAACCACACAGAAACAAAATAAATATTCATTTCAATTAAAAAATTTGTAATATGTATTAATTAAAAAATTTATTAAATTTGTACCAGTAAACAAATTAATAGTAACAATTATACGGTTAATCAATTGAATTAAACGTTTAATTGGTACTATTAATTTGTTTACTGGTGCAAATTTAGTTAATTTTGATTAAATTTTTAATTAAAAGTGAACAATTTTGGATAATTTTTTCTGTGCATGCACAGGTGGGACTTTATCACAAGGGTGAAAAATCAGGGCCCAAATCGTCGCACAAGTGTTCGAATGAACTTTCGTATCGAATAAAACTTCGTCACGTATCAAAAACGGGATTGCGGCATTCGAAAGCTTTCGAATCGAAATTTGTTTAATAACACAGAAAAAAATAAAAATTGATTTCAATTAAAAAATTTGTGATATTAATTAAAAAATTAATTAAATTTGCACCAGTAAACAAATTAATAGTATCAATTAAACCAGTTAATAGTATTAATTAAACGTTTAATTCACTTGATTAAACGTTTAATTCACTTGATTAAATTTTTAATTAAAACTGATTTTATTTTTGATTAATGCTTTAATTGGTGAAAAATTTTGGAGAATTTTTTCTGTGAAATGTAATAGATTTTATGCTTGTATATTAATCAACAGTGTTAATAGTGCCCTATAAAATATGTGACTTCGGTTTATCGGTTTTCGGTTTCAAAAATTCGGAAAACTATTGAGATTCGCAAAAATTTTACACATTCAGAAAATTTGCAAAAATAGCGAAAATTCGCGAAAGTTTTAAATATATCAAACCAGCCATTAAATTGATTTAAAGTCCCTTAAAATACAAGGAATGGCAAAAATTCGAAGCGGAAATTTGCAAAAAGTATTTATTAAAAATTGTTAAAGCTTTAAAGAATCAGATAACTTCCAGAAAAAATCGCTCCTATCGCGAACATGGCTAAAATTCGCGAATAATTGCAAACTTGGAAACAAACCCTTAAATTTATTTGAAATCGCTAAATCGGTTAAAAGAAATTTACAAAAATAGCGAAAATTCGCGAAAATTTTTAATAATTCGAACCAGCCATAAAATTTTACAGAAAATTCTGTAAAAATTGCTAAATTAGTCTACTATATATTAAAAATCGTTAAAGCTGAAAGGAATCAAAACACTTACAATACAAAAATCGCTTCTATCGCAAACATGACTAAAATTTGCAAAACTAAATGTTATTATTTTTTTTTCTTATTGCTGAAAAAGTTTAATACTTAAATTTTTAGCTATTTGTTGGAGAAATCTAATAATTATTCCCAAAAAGTGTGTAAATTGTTTGTAAAAAAACAATTAAATGTTTTTACGAAAGCTTTTTGCCTATCGAATGACATTTCGAGTAAAGGCATTCGGGCGACTACTCGTTATCGAATGACATAATCTCAAATTTCGATAGAAGTTTTTTGATAACGAATGGGACGATTTCAAAAAGTAAAATTTCGATCAAAGTTACTCGATCACGAGTGCAACGATTTCGGCCCAGCTATCCATGTAAATGTAGCACTATCCGCGACTTTGGGCTTAAACCACAACCACCTCGAGATCCCAAAAAGTATTATTTCATCAAAAAAGCATCGATCCATTGCAGCCCTTTGTGATAACAAGCTTTGATTGTCCGGAAGTTCAATCTTGGAAGTACTAATTATCAGATAAGTAATATTTTCGTTAAGACAATCTGCTTGAAAGTCACGAAACAGTCCCCCCAAGAAGTTTATTAACGGAGGCCTCAACCACCAGTCAGTCTGATGCCGAAGCACAAGGGCTACTGACTCCTGCGGTGCCAGATTGGATCACTGCGAATGCAAGTGACCTTAAAGATCTGCTGTGAACTGTCAATTTTGGATTTTTGGTGAATCCCAGGTTTTTTTGCTGCACCTAATTATACCGCGGAGGATGTACCACCAAAAAGTTAAACATCCATATGATGATCCCTACACCCCCGAGGGACCCGTTGTGAAATATAAATTTATTCAAAGTCTCAATCACTATTTGCTATAGCCTTTTCCCATCACTCTGAAAGAATTATTTCGTATCAAAGGAACTGTTAAAAGCGAAATAAGTAATTGCGGATCTCTCAAGCAAAGCGTTAACCAGTGACGGCGTTCTGCATTGAATGAAACAAAATGTAGTCAAGACTTCCAAGCCACAATTTTCTTGCAACATGTGGCCAAACGTTGTCATAATGGAATACTACAGCTTCATTTAAATACAGTAGTTTTGACTTATAGTGTTTTCACACTTAAGGTTTTAACACAAATTTTGGTTTTAACGATAAAACCAATCATTAAAACCTGGTTTTACCATACAAAATAATTTTGTTAAAACCAACTTAAAACCTTTTTTGATTTGGTTTTAAGTAGATTTTATGAAACACAACCATGTTTTAGTTGTACTAAATTCAGTGCTACCAAGTTAAAAAGATTGAAAACAGCTGAAAGTGTTTAGTCCCAGCAAGCATTTTATATCACAATCGAATCTGTTAGGAATCAGCTTCACATAACCGCATTTTTCGATCATAAATTATACTCTTGTTATGAGAAAATGCTACACTACCGATATATCACCTCAAAGAATTATTCGTAATGCAATTTTCTGATTCTTTTTTGAGCATTTTAATGGTAGTTTTTATAATCATTAGTTAGTATTTTTCGTCTCAGTTCTTAATCGTAAATTTATACACATGTAGCTTTTAATTATATTTTAAATAATTTTTTAATTTATTTTCTCTGATAAAAGTGCCCATTGATTATATAAAAATATTTTATTTTAAACAAAAGTTATCAGGTTTATTTTCATTAATTGATTTAATGAAATTCATTAATTAACAGGCTTTTTTTTAGCCAAACTTTTAATATGTTTGCCTGACACGAAAATTTATATTTTTATCTTTCAAGACGAATGAACAAAAATACAAAATATTTAAAAATATTAAGAAATCATTATTTTAATATATTGACGATATCATATTATATATTATGCACACGGTTAGTTTGGGCTTTTAGCGTTAATCATTTACCCCCTTATTCATAAAAAGTTTTTCAGTTTTATTAAAGGTTAATTAAACAAATTTTCATATAAAATTTGTCTTATAAATCTGTTATAAGCATGGAATATTGTTTATGAATAAGGCTTTTAATCTTTTGTTTATAAAATCGCTAATTTTTGTCGAAAGATTCCAAAATTTCCAAATTTTGCGTACATTTGTGCTGATGTAATACATCAGAATCAATGATAAACATGATTTTTAATTTTTGGTAAGTAAGGGCCTTTTGCGTTATAAGTAACGATATATGAACTCTTTCAATCGCTCAAGTGATAAATCAGTTTTTCATCATCAAATGGGATCTAAGAAGACTCATTTAGGTAATATAAACAAAAAATTATTACCCAAATGCTAGCTGGGATGGCGCTCAATAAAAATAAATAAATTTAAAAAATAAAAAAACGTCAAACCGATAAAATATTCTATAATTTTTTTTTTTTATATAAAATTTTTTTATTCTCAAGCATTCACTTCATTCTTTTCTTATACAAATTTACTTAATTCTACAAGAAATGAATTTTATTTTGCAAAAAATTATTAGACAAACTGTGAGTTAAAACCTGATTTAATAAAACTTGTAATGTGAACGCAAAATCAGCTGTAAATAGTTTTAATGTTAAAACCAGGTTTTAACTTTAGGTGTGAAAACACTATTAGCTGCCTTTTATTTACGTGCACTTTTGACTTAACTGCACAAAATTTATAATTTTTGGCATTATTCTTTATAATCCCATACAAATTCCTTTTTTAAGTGCACTTTCTTTACCTGCACATTTAAGATAAGAGCCCAAAATTTTTGGCATTTTAAAATTATTTTCATACAAAAAATTCAACTTAGCTGCACTTTGACTTAACTGCCCAAAATACATATTGTCTGTAATTATTCTTCAAAATCCTTGTTTACGTGCATTTTGTATACCTGCACATTTTTCATAATTTTGGGCAGCTTTAAAATATTTTCATATAAAACATCAAAGTTAGCTGCACACATGACAAAATGTGGTGGCCACTTTTTCACATTAATATCCAATTTTAGGTGTTTATAAAAACAAAAATCGCAAACAAGTCAAGTTGGTATCATTATAATTCATTTATTTTGTTTGCATGTACCTACATTTATGCATATTTACCACGATTATATGAAAGGAATAGCAAATCTTAGGTCTGGAACAGAATAAAGTAGTTGTAGTAGTTTTTGAAGCTGACGAATGCTCTGTAGCGCAACAAAGTTCAAAATTTCGAATTTTGCGCTTCAACGACTACTACAACTACGTATTCTGTTGACACTACTTTGAAACTGTCGTTTTTAACTTTTGACAGCTAGCAGCGCTATTCTTAACGTTGTACTACAGCGACTTTTCTGACCCACACTTTATTATTAACAATTTGGTTATCTCGTTCTTTATAAAAATGCATAACAAATGACTACCGGTTGTTTGAACGTTTGATACTCCTTTTTCAAACACTTTTACTTTAGCTGCACTTTTATGCAGGTAACCACAATTGCGTACCTGCACATTTAGGCAGCTAAATACATTTAAGATAGCTGCTTTTTTGATTTACCTGCACAAAAAATCGTGCAAAGGAGATTGTGCAGCTAAGTCAAAATTACTGTATACATATTTTTGGAAATTTCCTTTCATTCTCAAATTAAAAAATTGTGAAATAAATTTGTACATTAGGAAGGTTCTGTTATAAAACTGAGAATAGTGCCCTTTACATGTAAGACCATAGACTTTTAACTCCTTTTAAAAGTCAAGAAATCATTTACAGACAGTATCAGTTCATAAGTTAGAAACTCTCCAGTTCTTCTTAACTCTGCAGCCTTTTTGTTTTAAAGCAAAAATCATAAAGAATAATTCGTAGTTGTCATAGTTTCCAATGAACAGACATCCTTGAATTAAAAAGATTTAAATACATTTGAATATTATTGATACCCTAGTCAATTGTCATTAAAGTTGTAGATGCGTAAATCTGAACATTTGTGATTCATTATGAACATTAATCAGTTTTCAGAAATTATTTTGTTCTCTAACCTTGTTTATATGCAAATAGAAATTTGTGCAGTTCCTAACTAAAATTTATTCAAAGTTTAAATGTTCTCTTAATTAATGACTTTTATTTAAAGTTGAGTTGTGATACAAAAAATCTAAAAAAATTCTAATTTTAAATTCATCAAAAAAAAATGAAAAAGATAAATCTAAAATTTATGAATTTCGGCCATTATTTTACAATTTTTTTTATTCTTTATTCAACAAAATTTTCGATTGTTTTTAAATGTCGATGTTCCTTTGAACAAGATTCACATTTGTTGAAATTTAATGTATTTTTTTATGAAATAATTCATAACATTTCATTTTCTCCTTAATTTCCTTTTACTAATTGCAACAATAAAAAAAAAAAAACAACAACAACTACAGCAATAACGAAAAACAGAACATTAAAAATTTTAAGAACAAATAGACACAGGCAGTAGAAAGAAAGATGATAGTGAGTGGAAAAAAAGCAATTTGCAAATTATAATTGTCATTTGTCAAAAGATTCTCACAAACACATTCATACATGCTTACAACCCAGCGGGACAAAGAAGGAGTAGGAAGGCCTTCTAGAAGGCCTCTGTACCCCTTCTTTTGGATGTACAAGGCCTTCTTGCTCCATTCCATACTCATATCTTTTTTACACACGTTGTCATTGCGGAGAAGGCCTTCCGCTCCCGCTTCTTCAGCAGGTACATAAGAAGGGTAACGGGACCAAAAAAAATTGATTTTGCTTTTGCTTGTGCAAAAAAACAATACAAAAAATGTTACTCCCTTCTCATAGAAGTGAGTGTGGAAGGTGTATCTTATCTTTTATACGAAAGTGCCGAGGCCTTCTATGAGGCCTTCTTTAGCAGTTAAATAAGAATAGTAATTGAATCAAAAAATCTTTTAAGCAAGCCTTTAAAAAGGCCTGAAGCAAGAAGGTCTTCTGAGTTTTCCCGCTGGGAAGCATTTCAATGAATATTGACATAGCGACACACATACACATACTATTATCGACTACTAACAAACATTTATGTATTTATGTCTACTTGTAGTTAAAAAAAAGCTACAAATAGATTTGAATGCTGCAGGTTTCTATGCAAATCGTCGCCATCATTGTTTTCGCCACCCCAGCATCCAACAGCAATCAACACTGTAATCTTCTTCTTCTCTTCAACAGCAATTAGGGGTTTCCCACGGACTTATTCAATTTCGGGGAAGCATTTTTAAATTTCCCGTGATCCCGAGACAATTCGCTAAGAAAATATAATATTAAAAATATGGGGTTTATATTTAAAAAATAAGGGATTCTTGGCAAATTTAAAGCGTTTATTGTGTAACATTGGAAAAATTTAAAGTTATTTTAAGTTCCATGTTGTCTTCTAACATATGGCAACATAATCTGCTCCAAAAGAATTTACCGTGGTCAAGAACGAACTAAACTAATTTCGAAAAGCCTGTTCAAATTGAACCATATTCCAGGGTTTTTTTTTTTTTTTTTTTTTTAATTTCCTAAGCTAATCCCGCAAAGCTCTATGCTTGTCTGCAGGAAAGAAACCAGAGTCTCTGGCGGGAATCGAACCCGCAACCTCGGCGCTGATAGACTAGCTCGCTACCAGCTAGCCTACCGAGGCACTCCCCACTATAGTGATCTAAACAAATGTTAGTTAGACGGATCAAGGCAAAACTTCTCAATCACCATCTTCTAAATGCTCATTCGAAACGAATAAATTGTTTGCGTATGATCATCTGCCTTGATTTTAGCACCTGTGAATCAAGTCCCACCTTATTTATCGGTGCCGGCGGCAAAACTGTTTTTCTTGGCGGCGGCAACTTTATCTACTTTTTAGCGTGTAGAACCGTTTTTTCTATGAAATGCAATAATAATTAGAAAAAAATAACTTAATGCAAAGTAAGCAATTTATTACTTCACGTTTTGTTTAAAAATATACTATTAAATTATTTTCTTACGCATTTCGTTATAGTACAGGGATAAAGACAACGAAAGAAATGCCAAACTTCGGAATTTTTAAGAGAAGGCTGAATTTTTGCACGAACACAACGTTCCATCTTCGTTAACTACGGGATTTTTTTTAAAGTTTCAGTCTGTCAAACCAAACACTTCCGAAGATGTCGACTGTCGATGTTCTTTGTTGTGTTCAACTTTTCGTTTCTTGCTTTTGCCTTGAAAACAGTCGCATTTCATTTAATGAATCAGAAGTAAAAGCAACAGTTTATTTGTCCAATGACAAATGAAGAAGTCGAAGTTACAGCACAAACTTATGACTTTAACTATCTCAACTGCAGCTTTTAAAACACTGGTTATATGAATAAAAGTTTATGCACCCTATAAAATATATATTCTGGGTTCTTATGAGTATCGAATTGGAATTAGCTTTGTCCGTTTGTCTGTTAAAATGGCTCTTCATTTGAAATTCGGCCACATCGGTCAATAAATTAGATATGAGCAAAAACCCACGATTGCCTTTAAATTTTGTCCTAAAACCTACTGCTGTATTTTTTGCCTTTTTCTACACATAACAAGATTTGCCGCTTAAATAGTGAATTGTGCTTTAAACGAAAAAAATTCTTAAAAATATTTTTTTTATATAATTCTTTTTGATAATGTGTGTAAGTAGGTGAGTGGTCTAAGACGCTGCGCTACCTCTTTAAATACTTCGTTAAAAACGATTTAATTTTGCCCGGGAATCACGTATTCACTTTTCGGGGAAGCGGAAATTGAAAACAATTAATTTTCCCCAGAAACCTCGAACCCTATCACCAACTGAATTCGAAGCCAAATCATCACTATCAACAAATAGTCTTGAAACTTAGAAAACAATGTCGCAAAAAAAAAACTACAAACAAGAAGAAGGAGCGAGTGGTTGGTGGACGGACTTAAGCATTGACAACGTTGTAGGCAGCCTTAGCCTATATTTGTAGCATTTTTATTTCCACTTTTATTCATTCTAACGTGCCAGCAAAGAAAAATTATAATTGAAAAAGAAGCAAAAGGGGACAAAATCACTAAAAACGAAAAAAAATCTTATAATTATTATGACAAGATTGCAATTTGATTTTTAAACGTTATTGTTTTGGTGTGTTTTTATGTTTTATTTTTTATGGCCGTAATAAGTTAATCGAAAAACCTATTTAGAGGAATTATGTCTAAATGGCCATGGCGAAATTGATTTGACAATGGAAGTATACCCGGTAAATAATTGTTAGATAAAAGTAATGAGTATTAATTGTGACCCCAAAATGTTAATTAGGGCCAGTTAATAACTTTATCATAAAAAAGAAAATAAATTTTTATTTATATGGCATTTTCGCAACACTGGGAATAACAAAAACATTAAATATAAATTTAATAAGCAAACATAAAAGATTTAGGATAAAGCATTTTGACAAGAACAACCAATTTGTAGAGCAAAATTTTCTATTGTTGGGTACCCTACACAACCGTTAGTTAAATATATTGATCCTTAACTCTCTAGTAATTATACCGATCGACCCACAACCATTTTAATTTTAAGCTAAATTATATAATTGAATTTAATTAAATTCTTGGATTAAATTGGAAATTTAATTGGAATTGGAATATCATATCATATTTATTTTTTTTTTTTTTTTTTTTGAAAAAAGAAACTTTTTGTAAAACGGTAGGTAGAGATTTGTAAAAAGGTCCTCCAAACAGTTTTTAAGTTATAAATTCTAAAACCGTTAGAATTAATTTTTCTAAAGCTAATTATACCCTCACAGGGTTAATGCGAAATAAAAATGCAATTTACGATAAAGTACTTATTTTTGAAAAATTATACTTTTGTGTAAAAGTATAATATCCCTTTTAAAAAAGTTACTTATTTTAAGTTTGATCCTTTTGTTGCCAAATAGCACTTTTGTAGTAACAAAAATACTTTTTTGTAGTTTAAAGTAACTCTCATACAAGAGTATAACTTTTCAACCAATTTTTAATTTTAATTATTGATAAATAAACTGAAATTTATTGTTGGCGGATTAACTAGTTCCTAATGGCCATTTTCTCAATGTCTCGACAAACTGTATGTTACTTAATGTCAACATAAATTTATTAGACCGATAAACTGATTGAATTTATCTGTATGGCAAATAAAAGGAAAATAAATAATTGGCAGATGAATGCTGGTTTGCTTTGCGACAGAATAGAAGCAGATCAGACATTGAGAAAAACAAATTTCTTGAATGTGCAGTTCTACGTTGGGAAAAAAAGATAATAGTGTAATGAGAAAAATGTCATAAGATTTAAGAAAAGCTAAAGATATTATGCAACTAAAACTGCAGAGTGAATGAGAATTACAAGCACTCAAGTTTTATTTCCAACGAAATCAAAGCCTAGACAAAATCTTTATATAAAAAAATAAGTTGTCACTCAACCGATTTTCAAACGAGTACATGCGTTGGAAAGGTCTACTTTTACTGATGGGTTATAAAAAAACTCCCGATAATTGGCGCTGTTGTCGTGATATTAAAATTTTTTTTATTGATGGTACACTGAAAGAATTTTCTTCAGAATACCAATGAATTTTGACATTAACCCCATGAAAAATTGCATTAAAAAGGAACCTATGCAGCGCTTCGTTGGATCAAAGAAACCTGTTTCATTAAAAAGTATTTAATGAAACATTACATTAGATCATTGGATGAATACTTTTTTATTTTCGAATTTTTTTGATTTTTTTTAATCAAAGTTGTTCTTATTCAACTTTTTTTTTTAACCAGAGTCGCTGGCGGGAATCGATAACACAACCTCGGCGCTGATAGACTTCTTTTATTTTATTTTTTTTTAAATATTTTTTAAAATTTTTTTTTTTTATAAATAACACTGGTTTACACTGAAAATGTACATTTGATGAGATGTGATTTTTCTTATGTATTTTCTTCCGCTGAATTCAAAAATCAAGGTTAAATTTTTTTTATGGAACAGTTTTTGAGATATGGTCATTTTCTCATTTTTTCGACCTTTTTCCACTTAACAAATTATATCTCGAGCTAGATATGTCCTATTGGGTCGTTATTGGTACCAACTGGAAGGTATTGAGATGACGAACAAATATGTATAACTGGATCTTTGATTGGTAAAGCGGTTCAAAACATATTGATAAAAATATGGCACATTTTCAAAAAAAATAAAAAATATAAATATAATATATAAGAAATAAAATATGATTTTTTGAAAATGTGCCATTTTTTTTATCAATATGCTTTACCAATCAAAGATCCAGTTATACATATTTGTTCGTCATCTCAATACCTTCCATTTGGTACCAATAACGACCCAATAGGACATATCTAGCTCGAGATATAATTTGTCAAGTGGAAAAATGTCGAAAAAATGAGAAAATTACCATATCTCAAAAACTGTTCCATAAAAAAAAATTTAACCTTGATTTTTGAATTCAGCGGAAGAAAATACATAAGAAAAATCACATCTCATCAAATGTACATGAAAAAATTTCATTTTGTAAACTAGTGTAATCAAAGTTGTTCCTATTCAACTCTTTTTTTTAACCAGAGTCGCTGGCGGGAATCGATCCCGCAACCTCGGCGCTGATAGACTAGCTCACTACCAGCTAGCCTACTGGGGCAGTGTAGTTTTTGAATAAAAAAAACTATGTTTTTTGCCACTACTCAATTAAGAGCGTAAATATGAGATTAAATTGCCCATAACAACAAAAACAACGTTGATTTTTTTTGCTAACGCATAATAAAAAAATACCACATAAAGAGAGAACAAAGAAAACTAAAAACATACCTATTTATGGATTGAAAGTTTTTGTTTCATTACTATAATGACATTTTCATTGTCATAATGAAAATTTAAATTTATGAAGGCATGCTTTTTCGAAATATTTTTATACTTTTAATTATTGAGACTATAGAGTTATTTGAATGTTAAAAATAATTATTTTTTTTCAATTATTGAAATATGTTGCTTTTATAAACAAATTTTTGATTTCATAAATTTAATGGCATATTACATTAGATGTATGAAATAATTAAATCTTACATTTTTTAATTATCAATTAAACATATTTTAAAGGAAACTATAATTTTGTAATTTATAAATATAGTTATGTTTGTATATTGTTTTTTATGTTCCCAATTAAAATTTTTTGTTTAACTTGGACAAACTTTAGTTTTCATATATCCAATGAAAATTTTTAACGTAATTACGAAATCCAATGAATCGATTTTAACTACGAAATTCCATTTGGACAATGAACATTTTCATTTAACCAATGAAACTTTTTTTATGAAAACGATTCATTAAATATATGAAGCATTTTTCTTTCAGTGTAGATAGCGCTGGGGTCAAGTTATGAACAAAAGTCTCCAATATTTAATTTTTTTTTTATTTAGAAAATCCCGAGCAGCGCCGGGACCAAAAAGCTAGTATAATATAATAAAAGTTTCTGTTTGTTTAATTTTAGTGTAATTAAATAAAAATATTTTTTTTTTAAAAACGGCAAATCCATTTGAGAAGATCGAGTGGTTGCGATCGAAACATGTCATGGTAACCTGCCGGCCGCGGTTCGAATCCCGGCCACGGTCAAAAATGAAAGATTATCAATAACAATTTTAATTAATTTTCATGTTGTAAAACACCTTTCTTCATAAAAATAATTTAATGAAAATTAAATTTAATGAACTTAAGCCTAATTAAAAATATTAAAAATTTGGATTAAAAACCATAAATAGTTCAACAAAAATAACCACAATACTAATTATTTTTTTTTTATTTTTATTATACATATATTTATCAATCAATTATTAAATTACAAAATTAACATTAATAATTATTAATACTGTTAATAAAAAATCAAACACGTCATTTTTTATCTCATAAACAAATAATTTTTTACAGTCTTTGTCCCAAAAAAAAAATATATATATAAAATGATTAACAGAATCAAATAATGCCTGTGGCGAGTTAAATTTTTTTTCACGCTATTTCATTGTATTTTATTTATTGAATAATTAAATTTAATTACGTCCTTGTTAACAATTAACATTTCACAAACAAACAACCAAACAGTTTATCAATAATATTTGAGTTGAAAGCGAACTACGGTTACACTCCAACATGAACAATGAATGCGAAACAAGTTTGAAGTATTTATTTTTGTTTAATTAATTTAATTTAACAAAAGCGGGTTAAATGGTTTGCATAAACAATTTTGTTATGCGTCTAGAAAAGTAAGTCAATATTGATTAAATGATTGTTGGCAAAAATATTGAAACACTGATTTACTTTTACTTTTTGTTACGAATGCAACTACCTGAAGTTTTTTTTGTATTAACTTCCTGAAAGTTTTTTTTAACCACTCTGCTTTTAACAAAAAGAACAATAAACTTTTTTATTTGTGTGGAATATTGTAGAGAGCAGAACAAAGTGAAAGTTCAAAAAAAAGAGTTCAAGTATCGATAACGATTTTTTTCTGCCAATTGCTAAAAATTTAAAATAATTAATTTTTAATTACCTCAAACAGTTTTCTTTTATCTGAAATTTAAACACATGTTGCTGAAAAGTTGTTTTGTCTGTGTTCAATTTTGTTTCATTTTGTATGAATTTAATTACATATACATATCTCATTGTTCTCCATATTAAGAGATAGTTATTGTTAATAGATTAATTTAGAACTTTCAGTTAAATTAAACAAAAACAAATAGCTTGAATTCTAATTGCATAGAACAGAAATCTTTTTATTGCGAAGCTGTCATTTGTGAAAATTTGATAAGCCAACATTATTTGCATTTAAAAATTAACAATTAAACACTAGTTTCCATAAATATTTAAAACAGGAATAGATATTTATTTAAGTAAATTAATAGACATATAGTTGGCTGTATAACGTTTATTTTATAATGATATGCTTATAAAAGATTGCGTAAAAGTTGTTACCCGATATTCTTTGACTGTAATTTTTTTGGATTGTGTTTATTTGATGTCTGAAGGTTTTTCATTAAGAGGAAAAAAAGATTTGGGAAGGCGGCTTGATGTAAAAGTTATGTAACTTATTGCAAGTAAATACCAGTGAACTTCGAGAGAAAAAAAAAATAACAACTCTTTTCTATGGTGGTGTTTCTACGATGTCTTTTTAGACATCGCCATAAAAATTACCAATAATGCCATTGTGGTAAAATTTGGTTTGTCATAGTGTTATAAGACTGGCAATACCACAAGACTAAATTTCGTGAAGTCTGGTCAACAGAATATACCATAGGCCTAATGCAAAGTCACAAATATAAAAATGACACCATATTTCCAGGAAAATTATATTTATGAACGCGTTGTAAAGTTTGTCTTATTCAACGAAATTTTTATTCGAACAAATGAAAATATGCATTAAAAACTTTTAATTTTGTTGTTTTATTATTTTTTTTTGGCTTGAGGTCTTATATAAATAATAAATAAAATTCAAAAACTTTTGATATTATTTTCATTTATTTATTTTTATATTTTTCCAATATTTTGGTCAAAATCTTTGACCATCATTAGGGGGATATTTAAATAAATAAACAATAAAAGTTTTAAAAAACTCGGACAAATTTAACACTTCACTAATAAAGCTTTCTTTGGCTTGTGTTTGTCTATTCTTTTAATTTTTTTATTTTTTCTAGCCAAAACAAACGTTTTTGATTTATTTTAATATGGGTTTGACAGCTGAGAAGGTCAAAATGTGTTGAAATTTATATTGAGCAAGTCATCATGAATCAACGCTAGAACAATGATTCAAAATTGGGAAAATTAACTTAAAAAAAAGGTTCGCTAAGTTCTTTGGGCACTTCGTCCATTTTACGAAGATCATTTCTGGTTAAATGGCTACGTTAATAGACAAATTTTCCGTATTTGGAGCGATGACAATCCTCAAATCGTTAACAAATCATCATTACATCCACTAAAATCAAGGTTGGCAACCGATACGAATACCGTGTTAATTGAATAGCGATATTGATACCGATACCGTGATAAGCTTTTTGCATAAAATACCGGTATACGTATACCGTTTATCTTAATACCGGTATTAATCGTTTCGGTATTTAAAAATAATATAATTTTTCAAATAGAAACAAATTAAAAGTTTCAACACTTTAAAAATATGTTTTTTTACTTGAGGCTCTATGGTAGCAACAATGCTTTTCTTTTTTTACTTACTAAAAGTAAGTTACTAAAATTATAGAATGTAGCATTAGTTCTTCAACAACATTTATAGGAAATTTTTAGGGGTAGTGTTTGTCAGTTTGAAATACAGAAGTTCAAGTATAAAAAGATTCGATGATGGGTAATATTACATCCAGCACATGTACACGAGTGAATTTGCCAGTATGACAAGCATTTGACAAGTGTATTTGGCGCTTTACTGATTTAAGTTTGTATTGTTGTTGTGATGATAATATATTTAGTTGAAATCAATAAATCAAATATAATGCAAAAACACATGTATATATGAATAATAAAATACATACACATAAACATATCGTTGCAGGAATTAAAGAACGCTGTAACTGACAAAACATAAAATGTTCACCAGAGCCAAAAAAACTGTATGAAAGAAAGTAGAACAAAATTCATATCACAAAAACTATACAACTTAGGAACATGATTTTAAAAACGCATTTTTATTTGTTCTCGCTTTATATATTGGCTGTAAACATTTCCTCTCAAGTCCTTTATTCCCGGTGATTCTGCGGTTTACAGCAAACGATTTTCGACGCAGTATTTTTTTCTGATAAAAATGATGCAAAAAAACGTATTTTTGATTTTTTGTCAGTTATAGCGTTCTTTAATTCTTGCGACGATATGTATATGTATAAAAATATTTATTTATTTATTTAATTTATCTCAGCGGTAAATATTGAAAGGACCGCAAGTCGCAGGCCTTTCTGAAGACCTGTATACGCCTTTCTAAAAGATTCGCTTCGCATGATATCCTGGCTTCAAAAGTATGCCTTCTACAAGGTATTGACTTCTTTTTAAAAGACCTTCTAAATTATTCAGTACACATTTGCTACTCCCTTCTTTGAGAAGGGAGAAAAGAATTTGTTCACTTCTATTTATTTTTTGTTTTTAGTGACCTTCCTAACTGCCTTCTTTTGGAAGGGATCGAGGTTGTTATTAAAGGGAGTGTGGAAAGGCTTGCTCTCAGTGACAACCTGTGTAAAAAATAATTAAGTATGGAATGCGGCGAGAAGGGCTTATGACTGCTAAATAAGGCCTTCTATTACGCCAATTTACTCATTCTAGTTACCGCTGGGTTTTAATGAGAGTTAAAAATACAATTACAAATTATATTCTAACTTAATTAACCGAGCAATAGTAACCTAGACCCTCAGCTCGTTGTCGTGAAACAGACCAGAGTCTCCGGCGGGAATGGAACCCGCACCTCCCGCACTGATAGACTAGCTCACTACCAACTAGCCTACCGGGGCACCCCGGTATAAAAATATATTTTTCTTTTTTAAATTTTTTTTTTTTTTTTCGTTTGGTTCATTTAATTGTAATACAGATATATGCCGTTATAAAAAGTATTATATCGGTATACCGATAAAAATTAAATACCGATACCGAAATAAAGAAAAGTTTAATACCGATACCTAAATTTGTTTCGGTGTCCAATCTTGATTAAAATTGACAGTTTAGAAGGTTTACAATCTATCGAGCCATGCTGACTGAATTTCTGTTTCCAAAAAATAATCAGCAAAAAATCAAACATTAAGCTAAACGAATGGACCATCCCAGTAAAAATACTTAAAGTTTCTGGAAACACGAAAACTACTTGAGCGCTCATATATGCTCTGGCTATTTATTACAAACAACTAAGAAGCAGTAGAGAAGCGAATACAATTTAAGTGAATTTTTTATTTAATAATTGAATAAATTCAAATTATTTCTTATAAGTAAGCAGGTTGTTAGTGAATAATTTAAATCATTATTTTTTAGAAAAAATTGCCGAACAATGTTCTAAGTGCTTCGGTTATTCCCTTGCATGGAAGCAGGTTGTATGCAATGGTTTTTAAATGTGTTTACGATCTTTCTTGAAATATTACCGAACATTGAAACTGCATTTTTTTTACCCTTCACCACAGGTGGAAAAGGGTATATTTAAGTTTGTCATTCCGTTTGTAATTTCTACAATATTGATCTTAGACCCTATAAAGTATATATATTCTGGGTCCTTATGAAGAGATAAGTTGATTTAACGAGGCCCGTGTGTTCGTCTGTCCGCCTTACGTTTGATATGTGTTTTCCAGAGACTTCAGACATGATAGCGACTAGATTGTTTTGCATTTATGTCACATATAGTCCACCATTTATTGCTATTGAAATTCAGCCAGATCGGTCCAAAAATGCCTGAGATATGAGCAAAAACCCACGACTTCCTCTTTTTTTTCCAAAAATCCCTTGTTGTTGTTGTATTTTTATTACTTCTTCCTGTATATCTGGAGAACGGCTAGAGCCAAAGATTCCAAACTAGGTACACATACTAAGGTTATCAATACACAGCATCCCACAATGTCGGTGGGATTGGAGAAGTCGGCGTGGTATTGAGCGTGAAAGTTAAGTGAGCACATTTAGACGGGTTAACCTTTATTTTCCATTTTTATAGCCAGGCCTCTAGTTCATTGATGTTGGACTGTAGACGCTGCGATGCAACTTTTGGGTCCTGATTAACACTAATAAATGCAGTGTCGTCTGCGAACGTAGAAGTATGTGTGCTCGGGCTTGTTGGCATACCGGCTGTATATATTATATACAGTAACGGCCCTAATAGGCTGCCTTGAGGGACTCCAGCAGATATTTTCTTGTTTTTAGATCTTACCATGAATGTTCTGCCACTTAAATAGCTCTCAAAGAGCTTGTGAGTGTTTTGAGGAAGCACTCGTGTTATTTTAATCAGCAACCCATCATGCCAAACCTTGTCGAATGCTTGGGAAATGTCTATTAACAGTTCTGAGCAATATTCGTTTCTCTCAAACGCTGATCTAATTTGGGTAACGATTCTATGCATTTGTTCGATTGTACCCTGCCTTGCTCGGAAGCCAAACTGATGATCCGGAATGATTGCGTGTTCATTGAGATAGGGAATTATACATAAAAGGAATATTTTTTCGAATAGCTTTGATAAAATTGATAGTAGGCTGATTGGTCTGTACGACGTAATTTGACTAGCTTCTTTTTCTGGCTTAGTAATCATAACAATTGTAGAGGTCTTCCAAGAGGATAAGAAGTTGCCAACTCGTAACATCGCATTAAAAATGAGCAGCAAGATTCTTGATGCAGACGTAGGTAAGTTTCGTAACATTGAGCCTGTGATGAGGTCAGGTCCGGGAGAATTTCTAATGTTGACATTTTCTATCGTTTTACTTGAGTTAATTTAAATTTTATTGGATCGTTCACTGTATCAGGAACAAGTATGAGCATCATGTGGCGTGAACACTTTCTCCAAATGGTTTGCAAAGGCGTTTATTTTTTATTAGTGTTTTTGGCCCAGGTACGGTTTTCCAGTCTTAGGAGAGATTCGTGGGTTAAAGGGCATTGCATATGTCTTAAGCGGCCCATACACTTGCAATATTATTGTATATGATATTCGCCGTATTATTTCCATTTTGTCCTATATTATGCAATAAGTCGCACCATGATTTCATTCATTCAATAAAAAGGTGAACATAACCTACACAGAAAAAATTATTGCTGAATTATTTTCAAACAAACGCTTGTTTGAAAATTTTTTTAATTTCTACAAATTTTTTTACTGATTCAATTAATATTTTTGTTTGATTTTTATTTTTACCAACAAAAATGTTGACAACTATTCAAAAATATAATATACGCGTTATTGGTTTCTGCTGCCAAGGAAAGGATACAGCAACAGCGAGTGAAGAAGAAAAACATTGTGTGTATAAACAAGACTAACAGTGCAGCCACACGATCAAGATTTTCTTGATAGTCTGTTACATATACTATTTGTCAAAATTAACAAAAATTTAAAGTTGTGAAGTAGGCTGCATTCAATTTTTGAGCAATTTACATTCAAGATGTCATCAAGAAAACAATTTATAAAGGCAAACGAAAAATTTGCTCACTAACCTTGAAATCAGCTGTTTTCTTGAACGTAAATTGAAGCACTCTCTGGAAAGAGAATTTTAAAGGCAAGTTCGTTTCAATTTTTAAAAGTATGAGTGTATTGGTAGAAAAGTGTGAGAGTATTAAAACTTGATAGGCAAAACTTGATCATGTAACCCTCAAGTTAGTTCAAAAATTATTCCAAAAAAATGTGTCTCAAAGCCAGCCGCCGCTCTGCTCTCTGCTCTGTATTCATCATCTCCTAGAGTGCTTGCTTGTGTGCGCGTCATTGCTTGTGCAAAAACTTTTTCGTTTGATTCAGCAAAATCATTTGCTAGAAATTTATATGAATTTCAGTAAACTTTTTGTTTGATTCAGTAAATTATTTGTTTAAAAAAATCAGTGTTTTTTTTAAATAAACGAAATGCAAATAAATTGTTTGAATATGCGAATTTGTTTGTAGGACCGATTTCAGACAAAAAATGTTTTGATTCTACAAATATTTTGTTTGAATTGGAAAAATAATTTTTTCTGTGTATAGGAATAACATAAACAGCGTTGTACAATGTTGCCAACACTTTCTTTTCGTTGTGCAATAAAAATCAAAAGTCTTTTGATTGTTGCCAATATATTGTACCACTTCGAATATCACATACACATTAGCGATATATTTGTATAATACGTAAAATTTTACAATTTTATTTTTTATTGCAATTTTATTACAGCCTTCCATAAGCTGTAATGGAATTTTTTGTGGCATCTAGGCTTTTTTAATAGCCTTCTATTGCATAGTCGTGTTTCTGTCTCAGTTTGGCTGACTTCCAAAACGTACTAATACAAAGTTCGTACACAATTTTACTACTGTATTTTAACAATGTACATGCACAAAGTACCGAAACAAGTACCGTTTTGAAATGTAAGTGATGCAATGCATAATACTTTTAAAATAAATCTGTATTGCTTGCAAATTATATGTTAAATGTCACAAAGCATCAACTTTAAAACCGATGCTCTGATTGCTTTTTTGATGCGTTACTAATACTTAGCATGACGTTTTGGAAGGGTTTGCATTGTATATATATTGTACTGCGGCGTTATGAAACATTATACTTTGTTCTTATACAAAGCAATTGACGTTTTGGAAGTCAGCCTTTGTTGCGTAGAGTTTGCCTGGCATAGCCGTAGTTAGGCCTTGAACAATTATGTTGCCATTGTCTTCTCAGCTTCCTTTTTTCCCTGACAAGAGTCTCTATATCCAATGATGTGAATTGCGGAACACGCTTTATTGTCCGCTTGATTGGGGTTGTATTTCTTGCCGCAGAATCCAAGACATCCGTAAATCGGTCGACAGCTGTTTGGATGTCAGACGAATCATTTTTAGGGAAATGCTCTGAGATACATTTTATACTTCAACCAGTTTGTGTTTTTGTTTGGTTAGAAAATAAAGTTTGCAGCTGCGTTATCAAAGTTGTCTTTTAGAATAAGGATTGATAATCAGACGATAAATCATATGAGGAACTAATTAGTAATTGATCGCGCCAGATTATAACAAAAAATTCATTCCAAAAATATTTCTATCTATTTTTATCATTCATTTATTTAATTCTCCTGCTGGTTAAAAAATCCTCTTTATTTTAGAACAATTTCTTATTTAAAAAAAAATTAAATACTTGTGCAACTTAAATTTATTAAATAAAACTTAAACTTTACTTTGCTGTTAAAAATTTCACACTTTATATTTTGCAGCAAAAAAATAAAAGCTATCTTGTTCTCACTTGTTTGTTTTTGATTTAAAAAACAAATAAACTCTTTGCTTAAACGTGAGAATAACTTGAGATTTAATAAAGAAAGCTAATATTTTCTTGGAAAATTTCATAAGCGTAGAACGGAAATATTTGTAGAAAATTGATAAACTGACAAAATTCATATACTGGCATACTACCTGCCGGCGTGCTACCTGCCGGTTCTTTTTTTATGCAATTTTCTCTATTTTTCTTAAAGTAAATATGCCTTAAAAGTTTTTATCTAACATTCGTTCAGAGATGGATAATGCATTGTATTATAAAATAATTTTTATAATTCGGTGCAAAAAACTTCCCTGTGGGAATTTCTGTAGTTATTTCGCCACATGGTATTCACTTCGCTGAAAAGCAATACTAAAGAAGAGCTAAGCTCAAACTGGAATTTTTCCAATTTTTTTCCACACTACACGATGGCACAAGAAGCCCCATAATTGTAAACGAAGTATCTCGCCAAGCATGTTTACTATCCCCTTACTCCTTATTTGTTGTCAAAAGAAAAATCAATCCATGCGTACTCAAATTAATCCGATGCGATATTAAGAGTACGATGAATCAAGTACAGAAAGATTGATTCAAGTACGGATTTTAAATAGCGGAAAACTTAGCTTATCCATATTCAATTCCGAATTCGTACTTGAAATAGTCCAAAAATGAGATTGATCTAAGTAAAACTACGATTAAATCAATCTCAAAATGCGCTTGATTCAAGTATTATTAAGTTGATTCAATCCCGAATTTGTACTTGAAAGAAACCAAAAGTGATATTATTAGGAGAATTTTATTATGATTGATTTACTTATCCACTTTACACCATACAGAATTTCAATTATGAAATCCCAGCAACATTCCGATGTGGGTTTTGGGTCAGATGGACGACGCATGGTTTGGAAAAAGCCGAATGAGTCCCTTAATATAAAAAAAATATCAATCCGACAGTAAAACGTGGATGAGGTTCTGGTATGGTTTGGGGCTGTATGTCAGTCTCAGGAGTTGGAAATCTAGTCTTTATAGATGTAATTATGGACAGACATGTGTATCTGTCAATTCTTAAAGAAAACCTTAACCGGAATGCTGATAATTGGGACTTCCAGCAAGAGGTTTTTATTTCCCAAACAAACAGCCTTAGATTTTAAACTGTGGATGCTTTATAACACCAAACATTTGCCAACGCCTCGTCAAAGCCTGGGCTTGAACCCAATAGAAAATTTATAGGCGTATTTGGAAAGGAAAAGGTTCGTCAACGCCACATATCTTCGAAAACTACGTTAAAACTAGTTTTGCTATAAGAATGTGGAAAAATGCCTCAAGAAAAGTGCCAACATTTGGGGAATTTACACCAGTACGATTAGCTGCAGTTTCTAAAAACAACGGATATGCCACAAAGTATTAACAGTGACATATCCATTGTTATACGGTAAAAATACGTGATATTTTTTAAAAGCAAAATACTTTTATGACCTTAAAAATGCACTATATTCTTCTTAAATCTCGTATAAAGAGTATAATAATTAAGATGTTTTAAATTTTTTTTTTTTTTAATTTAATTCTTTGTCTTTCTCTCAACACGTAAATAAAAATAAATCCTGTTTAATATAATAAATAAATAGAAGTCAATCAAGTTTTTTCTTAAAAGTTTATTTTTCTTATATGCAAAATAATTATGAGACTCACTGTATGTATATTGCCGCACAAATTTGATGACTGAGTGAAATTAAAACTTAGGCGACATCATGCGGACTTAAAATTAAGATACCCAAGACCACAGCAATGAGTGTTTACACGGTAAATGCAAACAATTTTCTTCCAACAGACAAACAAATTAAGGAAAAGCAGTCGTTGAGGTTATATGCTCTTTATTGAAACAACAGGAATTTATATATAAGCCCAATTAATAGAAATCACTTTTATTGGTGTTAATTTAAAAAAAAGTTCGTTTGGATTTCAAAATGCGCAAAAAATAATTTTCATAAAAGTCCGTTGATGTTTCTTAAAATTATTAGTTTTTTGATTCTTTATGGCTCAAAGTTCCCATACAAGATTTACTTTAAAAATCACTTTTACGGTCAGAATAACTTTACATTAAAAAAAAAAACAAAATTTAGAATATTGTTCTTGTTTTAAATATTATTTTCTATGCGAACGTTGACGTTCGAAATCGTCAAACATGCAGTTAGGTTTACATAAACCCTATTCGCAAAATCACTTAAAAAGAAAAAAAAGTCCGTAGTTGGACGAACTGTGGCTCCGTCTTGTTGGAATAGTTTTCTACCGTTTGGCCTTAAACATTTTCAATCACTGCCTGATATTGAATGCCATTCACCTTAACTCTTCTTTGAAGTGATTCCTCACTATTTTGAACATCTAAGTTAGTGTAATTAATATTCAACAAATATACTTCAATTTTGTTATATCTTTAGGGCGAGCGAGCATCGTGAAAAAATAGCATGAATTAACAACTTTGGTTCTTTATTTTGTACTCAGTCTTTCTTATATCATAACTACAATTCGAGTCGGAAAAAGCCACTATTTATTGTTGGTGTTTTGCTTAAGCTTTGATATTATTAGAAGTAAGACTTTGAGTATTTATAATTCTTATTCGATTTAAGGTTTTATTTGTATAATAATTTTAGCTTTTCTAAAATCTTTGGAAAAGGTTTCCTGATGATCTGGCCTAAGCAACCAGTGAAATGCGCATAGAGGCTGGCTTTCCCTCAACAATAAAATTCAGTGTTTTTATCTAATAAGAAAAATTGGGAATTTAGCACGTCATACGGAAATCTTATTCATAATAAATTTTGTATTCCCAAAAATAACTTTGGTAAATTTTTCTAGTTTTCAAAGTTTATTAAAAAAATTCTGAAAAAAGCTTAAGTCAAAAATGTACGCTCCAATTCAATCATAACGTTACAAGTACGCCACTCTGTCTGCCAAAATCCTTCCAAACTTTTCAGTGTCGGCAAGTTCAGATTTAACAAGTAAGAAAGTAAGGTCGGTCAAGCTCGACCATATGATACCCTACACCATTGTGGAGTAAGTACAAGGTATAGTCATTAGGAATTTTGTTCTCAATTTTAAAACCCATATAACGTCAAATAAAAGAAAATAAGGAAACAAATTAAAAGAAGCGTCAAAAACAAAATAAATTAATTTGACATTACATGGGTAAATAATGACAGCTCTCCCTAATGAACCTACCTGGTACTTATTATACTATGCCCTACACCACAGTATTTAATAACACATCATGCTTATGTGTCCATATTAATATGGATTTATCTATGTTTATAAACTTTACTTAAATCGGTTAGAAAGTTTGTGAGAGGCAGAAATTGCCCCCTACCTCCCCTTGTGGTCCTATTATTGAAAAACTACATAGCTTATGTGTCCATATAAATATATTTCTATATATGAATTTAATTTCATTAAAATCGGTTTGATAGTATCTGAGAGGCATAAATTTCCCCCTATCTTCCCTCGTGTTCCCATGATTCGGCCCAATTTCAATAGGCTTGGTCCTTGTGCCAATAAGAACCTACGTCTTAAATTTTATCAAATTATCTTCAAAATTGCGCCCTGTACTTTGCGCACAAGAATACATGGACAGCCAGCCAGCCAGCCTGCTAGCCAGCCGGACGGACATCGTAACTTCGACTCAGAAAGTGATTCTAAGTCGATCTTAATACTTTAAGGGGGTGAGATCAATATTTTAAGGCGTTACACACATCAGCACAAATGCATAATACCCTCTCCACTATTGTGGTGTGGGTATTAAAACTTGAAGTCATTAAATAAACTTCGTAAAACAGTCACAAAAAGCTTTATTCTACTTATGATATACTGAATATCCTTTAGTTATAAAAGTAATCATTAATTAATTAGAGAGGTCAGAGGTCAAGCTAATTTTAAAATAAAAATAAAGAAAAATTAAAATATTCAAAGCATTTCAGTTACGTCCATCCCTGCTTCTCGCCACATGCTTTAACCTACATTTTAAGTATCTGTACGAAAAACACTCATACATACAAATATGTTCGAATATTTTCCAAAATATATTCCACCGCAGCCACAATTCCAACAACAATAATAATAATAAAAAAAGAATCTAATACGGATATCGCTCTAGTATCTCTTTGAAAAGCAAAAGTTTTCTCGTGTATGTGTGTCAGTAGGAATTTTTTCGGGGTATTACATTTATATGTTTAGTTTTTTCCCCCTCTTTACCACAACTGCGCCTGCAGCAGACTTTCATACCTTTAAAAAAGAAATATTTTGGATCATTGATGCACTTCCTTACAATTATAGCAATAATAAAAACTGGAAGGAATAACTTCAACTTGTGGCTACAACAAAACGTTGTACAACTGGCTAAAACTGTGCTTTAGCCAACCAACTGTGCAACCGTTGCACTCAACCAGATATCCTTTTTTCCATTTTTGTTTTTTTTTTAGTTCTTGTTGCTGTAATCGTACTGTTGCTTTTGTAGTTGTTATTTAGTTGAATCTTTTCTACGACAAGGAAAATTTTGTGGCAACAACTTTAGATACAATTACTTTAAACGTAAGTGTAAAACCACAACGATTTAAATCTACCCGCACTAAGGAGAAGAAAGTAAGCAAACATATGTTAGGTTTTAAGGCAACTGCAGAAAGACCTGAGATATCTCGGGGACTAACTTAAAGCACTGGATAAATGTTATTTTATTCAAATGTCAAAAGTGGAATAACATTTTTTAAATTTTAAACATCAGGTATTTTTTTTGACGATGTTGCTTTAGAAAGTTGTTTCTCTGAACGTAATTGAATACCCTTCCTTACGCATTTAAGATCTACTTTACACGTTTTAGTTAGTTAATGTATTTTACTAAATACTACGTTCTTCACAATTTACAGTGCAGAACGGAACTAAAATTATACAAGAACTGAACTAGAACAGAATTAGAACTAAGCAAGAGCTGAATTAGAGTAGACTGACATTCTTTATTTAAAGCAAATTTTATTTTATAAACTTGAAATTTGCTAAACAAATCTGGTAGTGACACTAAGGCCCGTTTTCTCAACTTAACGACAGCTAAAGGTTGGACTTTATAGGCCGTATAAAAAGTGTTCCATTGTTACAATTTCAGTTTAACCTTTTGTTAGCAATAAGTTAAAGAAAGATTCATCCTACCTGGTAGATTAAAGCTAAGTTTTAAAAATGGAACACTTTTTATACGGCCGATTAAGGCCAACCTCTAGCTATTGGTAAGTTGTGAAAATGGGGGTAAAACTTATTAGTGGCATTCAACTTAAAAAACACAACAAATTCAATGAAATTACCAAAATTGTCTTTATTAGCTCTTAAACTTGATGGCACTTAATGTTTAAAACAAATTCTTGTATATGGCCACCGCGACTGCGCCTGGTGAACGCCATCCAATCGATTTAACTTTGCACAACATTTTCGAGCATACCCTGTCTTATTTCGTCAATAGTGCATTGAATGTTGGCTTCTAAATAATAGATCGATCGTTGCTGGCTTCTCAGCATAGACAAGAGACTTGACGTACACAGAAAAAAAAAACATTCGGGATAAATCAAGTTTTTTATGATTACTTTAAGTACGAGTCGTACTCAAAAATTCAAGTCCGAATAACACTAAAACGTACTTAAAACAATCCTTAACGGGATTATTTTCTAAAACCAATCCCGGAATTTCTTAAAATAAGTACAAAATTCTTAAACCAAGTAAAAAAAAGATTTAACCTTTCGTTAGTAGTGCAACTCTGAGAGTAAAATTACAAAGTGAGAGTTTTAATCTCATTTAACTTAACAAAGTTTGTTGTAGACTACTACAACAACACCACACAAGTAGCTATAGAACGATTTGCTTGTTGTGTGTAAAAACAGCAAAAACAACAGAACAAGACGAAAACATATTATAAAGGGTGGTTAAATTTAAAGGGCCGATGTTGATTTTGAATAAAACACAAACTATTTAGGAAATTATTGTAATTTTATTTTATTATGATATATTGGTATTACTCAATTATGTATGGAACAAAATATCGGCCAAATGGGCGCCGCGACCACGGCGGCACACCTCCATCCGATGGTCCAAATTTTCGATGACCCTGAGGCATAATGGAGGTTTTATGCCGTTAATGTGCCGAATTATCTCATCCTTTAGCTCTTGAATTGTTGCTGGCTTATCGACGTACACCCTTTCTTTCAAATAACCCCAGAGAAAAAAGTCCAACGGTGTCAAATCACATGATCTTGGCGGCCAATTGACATCGCCATTACGTGAGATAACACGGCCATTGAATTTGTTGCGCAAAAGAGCCATTGTTTCGTTAGCTGTGTGGCAAGTGGCACCGTCCTGCTGAAACCACATATCGTCCACATCCATATCTTCCAATTCGGGCCATAAAAAGTTCGTTATCATCTCACGATAGCGAACACCATTCACAGTAACTGCCTGACCGGCCTCATTTTGGAAAAAATACGGCCCGATGATTCCGCCAGCCCATAAACCGCACCAAACAGTCACTCTTTGTGGGTGCATTGGTTTTTCGACAATCACTCTTGGATTATTATTCGCCCAAATGCGGAAATTCTGCTTATCGACAAATCCACTGAGGTGAAAATGTGCCTCATCAATGAAGATGATTTTCTGATTTTCTTCGAAATTTATCATCCATTTTCATAATAAGTCTGGATAACTTTAACACGTTGTTGGATTGTGTATCTCTCCATGGTTCAAATTGAGTAAGACTGAAATAGAGAAATGTCAAATAAAATTCGGAAAAAAACTTGGCGTTTAGGTGTGGTTCACATTCAACATCGGCCCTTACAATTTAACCACCCTTTATTTATGTTTTAAAAGTAAAATTGAGAACTCTTGATTCTCGTTTAGTTTATATTTTCAGTTAAATATGTACATTAAGTGTTTAAAGTAAAAACCATATCGGGAAAGATGCTGTTGTTTTATAATTGAAATTTTGTAAGATGTAAAACGGGAAAGTAAATCAATCATAAAAAAATTCTCCTTATAATTTCACTTTTGGTTTATTTCAAGTACAAATTCGGGATTGAATCAACTTAATAATACTTGAATCAAACGCATTTTGAAATTGATTCAATCTTAACTTTACTTAAATAATTTTCATCAAATTTTCGGATTATTTCATGTACGAAATCGGGATTGAATATGGATAACTTAAGTATTTTGCGGTTGAAAATCCGTACTTGAATCAATCTTAATTCAATAAAATCCGTACTCACCGTACTATTACTACCGCCTCGGATTGATTTGAGTACGAATGGATTGATTTTACTTTTGAGTGTACCCCTAGAAAATCGGGTCTACAGATGTAAAACCAGACTAAAGAGGTGGCCATGTCTTGAGATATAATTCGGTTGCCAAAAGTTTGGCTAAACAAAGGTATGATTTCACATGCGGTAGTGTATGTTGCACCGTCCTGTTGGAGCCATATCTCCTGTTAATGATTTGCAATGACATGAGAAATAAAAATATTACGATGCATTTGCCTGTAACTTTTGCTATTAACGGCAATGTTGGCACCGGTTTCGAATTTAAAGACAGATAGGCCGATAAACAAACAGTGTTTACTTTGGGATGTAATGGAGTCTCATGAGTCTTAAGAGGATTGTACTTTCTTAAAAAACGACAAAGTACTCCCAGTACGGGCTAGACTTGGTTGAATATGCTCCGAAAGAATTAATGTGGTTATTGTGAACGTTGTTGTAGTGTAAAGGTAGAATTACATTGCACGCGTTAGTGCGCAAGCGAAGCTGTAGACTTCTGTCAATAAAGTTAAACTAGTGGTTTTTCATAGAAAAAGTTACATCTAAAGCATTTTGACGCGTTTGCGGCAGAAAGTTGGTTAACTTTGAACTTTTCACTGCGTTGTGTATTTTTGACACGTAGTCAGCTGACAAAAAATAATATTTTAAAAAAATGTGTGAATCATGGAGGAAAAACATGTTCAAGAAGTTGCAAACCAAACTGTGTTGTATAAAAAAGGTAGGAAAAATGGAAGGAATTGTAAGAAAAGAGGAACTACAGAAACAAAAATAGCTGAGACTTCGAACTCTAAAAGCAAAGGGTAAAACATTTCAGAGCATAAAAGGCTTTTATAACGCGCATTGTGTAACCTACTCGTCGACGAATTAACGCGTTTTATGGGCAGCCCCATCCCAAGGATCGGAAGATTTGGCCTAATCAGTCAATCTTCTTAAATTCAAACGATTACAGAAACGCCAACAAAGTTGAATATTTTATTTTAAATTTTTTGTATTTTTATTTTAAGATAAATGATGGACATAAATATATTGTTACGAAAGTAACTTTAGTTAAGAATTAGTTGTAATTATTAGTTATCTTGTATTCATTAGTTGTCTTGTATTCATAAGTAACTTTATTAGTTTACATTGTTTTTAAAAATTGTTATACATCATTAGACAAACTTCAACCCCAATGTGCAGAATGTTCTAGATGTTAAAAAGTCCGTTAAAAAAGCTATAGGATAAGTGATGCAACTATTTAACCATAGATGTCGTTAATAATAACATAGTAGAC
The DNA here is from genome assembly GCA_963931875.1 of Pollenia griseotomentosa. Taxonomy (NCBI): domain Eukaryota; kingdom Metazoa; phylum Arthropoda; class Insecta; order Diptera; family Polleniidae; genus Pollenia; species Pollenia griseotomentosa. Next base: position 17,607,669 of record OZ007561.1, read on the forward strand.
GTTAAGTTTAAAATTCATAACATAATCAATGTATTAGTCGTTAACATCAAATAGTAAAAGCTCGAGCATACGGGAAATATTTTGGAGCTTTCTAGATAAATGTTATTGAGTATACATACTTGCGAAATGACGTTGCCAAACGAGTTTTACTTTAAACGTTTAAGTGTGCAGATCATTAATAGAAGTCGCAATAATAAATTACGGTTGTTAAAGTGACTAAGTTCTTAATAAATACATAAGTGTTATAAATTCTAAACAGTGTTTAAAGTGTTGTGTTTTATTTTTATTTTATTAAAGTTGCAAAGAAAAGAACTCAAGAGGCTTATTATAAATTAAATAAACCGAAAACGTTATTGAAAAGGCAGTAACGTAACAATATACTGTTACATGTTCTTCTACCTTAACATTTTGCATGGTGATTTGCCAAAGTGTGCTGAAAAAAATTAAAACACACTTAATTAGTATGACAGCTAGTTTCAAACTTACCCCTCTATCGGAAGGTCTATACTTCTAAAAAAAACACCCTGTGTAATACAAAACATTCTTTCACTTTTATTTAACCCTTTTGCGGTGCTCTGCTAATTTGGGAACACTTATTTACAGAGGGCATATATTAAGGATTTTGACATTATTTAATATATCTTTGTATTATTAATAGTCAAAGAGTTCAGACATCTCACATATTTTAATACGTGCTTTCGTGATAAAAATTTCTTTAATTTACTCTAAGGTAACTTCCTAAAAAAGCGGCAACCCTTTATTTTCAGTATACTATAAATGTGTTAAAGGTACGAATTATCGTTTATTGTTCACTTATTTCCGATGATATGAAAACTATAATTTATAAAATATTTTCTGTACTAACAAAAAACAAGATAAAGATTTTCTTATTAAATTGCAAGACAATTCCTATGACAAAGTTTGGGAGGCGGTAACGTGTGTGTGTGCATGTGTGTTTCTACAAGATGCAGTTTGAAACAATTAGAAAATTTATTATTGAACAACTAAGCCGGATATAGTTTTTCTTCTTTAAACAAATAACAAAAAAAGAAAAAAAAAGTCGGAAGAAACTTTACAATACTTGTTGTACTAAAACTCTATGAGAATTCGATGATGGTAGTAGACATAGAATATCGACCAGAATGGAAGGAGAGAAAAATAAACTATCGAGCTCAACTGTCAAAAAAACTTTACTCTATAGTTGTCAAACTAACCAAGCTACTAAGAGCGGCAAGCGTTTTTTAAACATACAAATTATCCCTGCAGATAACGAGTCCATACAATCATGTAAAGAGTAGTCCATAAAGGAGTAGGAGTACTCCAAAACTACTCCAAATATATGGATAAAAGGTGGTCCATTTAACATTACGATGTCCTAGGAGGGGACCATATAAACCACCGAAGTAGTCCCTAAACTACTCCATGGAGTACTAAAGTGGGTTAGTTTTAAAAGTACTCCATGTCACTACAGTATGGAGTAAACTAAAGGGGTTGCTTTAGCATTTTTCATTTTTTTACTCTTTTATGACGTGCCCTACAGTCTATTATTGCTATTATTAAATTTGCTTGGTATTTTTAATTTGTTTACCTTTTTTTCACAAATTTCATAAATATTCACTTTTAAATAAACAATTAATAATGGGCACCATCAGAGCTACCAATGTGTAATACTGTAAACTATAGAAAAGTATACATCATGCAGTTGTTGGCAGCACTGCATGTTAATTTCTGATAACATGGTCCATATTGCAGTAGATTGGACCATGTTGTAAGTAGTCCATTTAATGGACCACGTAGTTCAATGTAGGGATATTGCCATTACATTTTCAATAAAATAAGACCACCAAGCGATCTTTCAAATAAGATTTTCCAGCCGTTCTTACTTAATAAGCTCAGTAACAGGGTTCTCAGTTTTATTTAAAGCCTTATCCCCAAAATCCCCAAAATAGCTATTTTCTTATCCCCAAAACTCCCCACATTTTCTTAAAAATAAAATACATAATCAGCCTAATTATGAATATTTTTGTCAATGAAAAAATATGCATACATCGATTTATTTAAATGAATCCATTTGTGCAATTTTATTAAAACTAATGTTATTTATTCTTTGAGTTCTACGTATACATGTATGGTATGTAACAAGGGTAACGTAAAAACGAAAAAGAAAAATAATTATGCGCCAATATTTATCATTTCAAAAACTAGTGAATCAAATACTTCCGATTCATCAGCCATTGCAATTTTGTTTTACATGTTGTTTGTTTAAAAAGTGCATTTGAGATGATTGGATAAATTTGTCACAGCAAGCTGCATTATATTAAATTGTGTATTTATTCTTATTAATTCTAATTGTAGCTTATATTGCATTCTGTTGCAAATATTGATTTTGGTTGTATTCATTACAGAAAAAGACTAGTTCAACAGAAGTAACGCTAGTTGGTACAAAAAGCATATTTAAAACTATTTCAACAAATTCTTGAAAAAGTTTCAACTGCAAAAAATACTAATATTTGTACCCACATCTTGACCAAATCGGTCTTGCCATTGCAAAAATGAAATTTATAATAATATATTATCCCCAAAAATCCCCTGCGAAAAAAGTGCTTTTCTCCAAAAAAATACCCTCGGGGATTTTCACGAAATTTGTATGTATCCCCAAAACTGGGAACACTGCTCAGTAAGAAATCAGCTTGATTTCTTTTTACATTTTGCTCATACGGAGTTTATAGAGAAAGAGATAGAGAACGACATTTTTTGGTTTGCTTTGAAAGAGTTTCGCTTCTAGTTAATCTTCTATGGTAGTAGATTTTGTATGAACAAGGATTTAAGATTAGTTGATAAATATTTTGTAAAGTTTAAATTTGTTATTCTTTATTCAATTAAAGATTGATTCGAAATTTAAAAAGGAATACTTGATTACTTTATTATTGTGGTAATAAATGAAGTTGAAATAAGATTTATTAAAGATTTTAACACAACATTAAATTTATTAATGACATAGGAATTTTTTTTGTGATGTCAAAACAAAATTAAGATAGTAAAGCAGTTCTAGCGAGAACCAGATGAGAGATAATTGCTGCAAAATACATTTTTATTATAAAGTAAATATTGATTTACCTGGAAAAATTTAATAAAGTACAATTTTTTGGTTTTTGCATTTAGCTGTCATAAAAGTTAAATGAAGGTTAAATGAATGCCAGAAAATGGTTGAAAAAGTGTTCCCAAATAAAGCGCAATGCGAAAAACAAAGAATGCCCACCCGTTCTAAGCAGTTTTAGGCGTCCCCTTAAAAAAAAAAAAAATTAAAAGCGATTTCTTAGCACACCTAGCCTACACACGTTGTATTATATAAATGGGTATTTAAATACCCGACAGTCCATAATGAGTTAAAAATATAAACATTTTCCGATATTGCAACAAATTTATTTTTGCGAAAATTAAAAGCATAAACATTTTGCTGTAAATTAAAGTGAATTTATTTTTTTTAAATTTATTTGAAAAAAATGAGAGGTTTTAAATATTTTAAAATCCTGGGGGACAATACAATTGCGTTTGTTCCAATGCAAATTCGCCTGGCACATCTAGCATTAGTATTAGGTATTGCCACAATATTGTAGAGTCTACAGTGTAGAAAACGATGATGTGGGCATAATTTTCCGATTAAATATATACTTATGTTCAACCACTACATTCACCATGAAAGATCTAGGAGTCGTAGCCAATTATTCTGCTATATGAGAGAGAATAAATTAAGGTTGGATCTCGCAGAATCTACATGAATGACATTTTGTAATAAAAACAGATGGCATCTGAGACCAGAGTGCCTAGTGAGAAGGCCATTTAAGTGCTCTTAGTTCTCTTTATGCAAGCAGAAGTAGCTGACTAGATAAACACGAATTAAAGTGAGTGATAAGTTATTAATTTTGTCGAAATCCAGAAATATTAGTCTCTAGCCGAGCAAATTATCGTACCGACCATGATTTTATCGTATTCCTAGTGTTACCACAAATTCTTGGTCCACTTTTTATAATCAAACTACTAAGCGGTAGAATTTGACGCAATCCTTATTATGTTTTAACGACGTATTCCTCAGAATAATAACACAGTCCGAAACAATATTTGGGTTCTTTTAAAAGGCGCAACGTGAAGAGCTAAAATTTGTTTTTACTCCAAGCAACTTCTACGGACCCTCAAGAACGTACATTAAAATTAAGTTTAAATCGTATGAGCGGATCTACGGACCGGCATTAATGGGTTAAAAATATATATAAACACATGTACAGTAGCCCGTTAAACTAAGGACATACCAATTATAAACATCTATTTTAAATTTTTACTAATTTCGATCTGCCGTATTTATAAAAATATTTTAAATTTAATAAAGATTTACAAAACAAGTTTTCTATGAAAATTTTACTTAATAAACGCTTGTTAAATTTAACAAGCTCTTATGAATACGGGTTTATACGTTTAAGCAAAAAGGAAAATCCACATGTATTTCATAAACTGCTTCTGAAGTGGTACGAAAAGTAAAAATTATTTTATTTTTTTTTATTTTTTAGTGAATTTAAATACAAAAACGTCCTTCAAGCAGCTTTCCCTGGGGGAAAAAAATGATCGCTACTTAGTGTTCGGTTCAGTAGATTTGTGGAAAACACAAACGCTAATAGTGTTTGTGTAGAAAACCATTAAAAAAATAACGTTACCCTCATAGTCATCTTTCGAACACAAAAATAATAATGTTTTTATCAAACTCAACAAAAGATGAGAACATTAACCTCCGTTCGGTTTTTTTTAAGTCCACAAACATCATTATGTTCGGTTCGGCTCATTAATGTTCGTCCCTTTTGACTAGTAAAAAAACCAAATATTTTTTACAAAAACAAAATACGCATACGAAAAAAAAGAACAAAAAGACAGCAAAAGAATTTTACACAAACAAAACATATACACAATATATACACGGGCTGTGGTCGTTGCTAAAATTTTTTATTTGTTAATTTTTTCATCAATGCAAAAAAATAAACGTTAAATTGAAATATAATGTTTGTCTACAGTATCACTACAATTGTTCTATTCGGAGCTTTCTTTAAAATAGTTACGAACGGTATTAAAGGTTGTGTTCGTCTACACAATCACTAAAAAAATAGATACCGTTCTTGGGTGTGTAGGCCGAGCGCTAAATAATGTACAGTTTATTTTCGAACACTGGTATGAACAACAACATAAAAAATGGGAAAATTGAGAAAATAGGATCCTGTCACAAATAGTGCAACAAAAAAATAATAAAATATAGTAGAAAGAAGCCTGTATTAGATCCGCCTTTGAAATTAAACTATTTATCAGTTCCACAAAAATATCCGCTGGACTATATAAATGTGTGTGTTTCAAGAAAAAAACCGCGCATAATGTTCTTTAATAAGGCCCAAGTGTTTTGGGATTAAGTTATTTTTTTCAATGCGATATACAACATATTGAATTCTAATCAACGTTTTAAAATGTGGTGCACTGAAGTTGAAGCCATAAGCATGGTGGTGGAAGTGGGGTTGTATGTTATTTTCGGTTATTAAAAACGTTGTATTTTTTCCAAAATATTATGTATGAATATGTTTATTCCAAAGTTTAAAAAGATATCCTCTAAGAGAGTGGATTAAAACTGGGTCTAACAGACAGATACTACTTTCCGCTATATAACGATCCAAATCATACAGATCGCAACAGGAAAATATGGCTTCTCTATAACACTTCACAATTGCTTGTATCATTTCATCGAATTCCAGACTTTAATCCTTTTTTAGAAAAAAGTGAGAAAAAACTCGACACTAGAAGTAAGATTCTAAGCGTTTTTGTTTATTAAATTTACCAAGATTTTGGTTGCTTTGGCATTTCTAAAAGGACTTTATTCAGATGGGGAAAAAAAAATAAATAAAAAATAATAAAAATTTGAGAGATTTATTTTAATTTGTTTTTATTCGACCTTTTAACTCTAACATACAACTAGTAATTAACTGAGCTCGAGGTCATGTATCTTTCAATTAATTACTACTTCCATGGTTGCCAGATTTTTGTTCCGAGAGTAGTCAACTTGCCAATTTACTGATTTTTTTTGTTAAATTTATTTTATTTAGCCTGCAGAATATGATTTAAAAAAAAAATTAATAATTAAAATTGTTAAAATATTGTAAATGAACCTGCCTTAATACAGCTGCTTAGTTAGTATAAATATTATAATGTTAAAATATATTATAAATGTATGATAAATATGCATGTTCAAGGTGACGCAAAAGTTGACGCACGTGTTCTTTATATGTAACTAGCTTAACCCGGTGCGCTTCGCTACACTGCTTAAACCACTTCTTCAGTTGAGAGATATTTATTATATGCATCCTATGGAAGGTTTTCCCCCCTGCGCCTTCCCACTTTATTTTTATTTTCAAAAGTGTAGTATACCATAGGAGTGACTTCTACTAAGTTTGAACATTCTTACTATAACAGTTCTTAAGATATGTGATATTAAACAATGGCGTCCTATGGGGGGTAACATTTCCCCGCTGCTGTTTTATTTCAATTTTGGGGTTCAGAAGATCATACTACAAAAAGTTTAATAAAAAGAGTGCAGCGGCTCTAAATTATATTTCTATCTATGAGGGGTACTGCTCCTCCTCTGTCCATTTCTATATTGAAATTTAAAGTTTGCCATAATAGTAGCTTTAACCACGTTTGAAGACTCTCCCTTTAATAGTTCTTGAGTTGAGAGATATTTAATATATGCATCCTATGGGAGGTATTTCCCCCCCTGCGCCTACCCGCTTTATTTTTATTTTCAAAAGTGAAGTATACCATAAGAGTGACTTCCACAAAGTTTGAACATTCTCACTATAACAGTTCTTAAGATATGCGATATTAAACATTGGCGTCCTATGGTGGGTACCACTACCCCCGCCGCTATTTTGTTTTAATTTTGGGGCTCAGAAGATCCTACTACCAAAAGTTCAACAAAATGCGTGCAGTGGCTCTTATTAATATTTCTATATATGAGGGGTACTGCTCCTCCCCCGTCTACCCCGCCCATTTGTATATTGAAATTTATAGTTTACTATAATAATAGCTTTAACCACTTTTGAAGACTCTCCCTTTAATAATTCTTTAGTTGAGCGATATTTAATATATGCATCCTATGGGAGGTATTTCCCCCCCCCCCCCTGCGCCTACCCGCTTTATTGTTATTTTCAAAAGTGTTGTATACCATAAGAGTGACTTCTAGAAAGTTTGAACATTCTCACTATTACAGTTCTTTAGATATGCGATGTTAAACATTGGCGTCCTATGGGGGATTCCACTTCCCCCGCTGCTATTTTATTTTAATTTTGGGGCTTAGAAGATCTTACTACCAAAAGTTCTGCATAATGCGTTCAGCGGATCTTAATATATGCGATAATTAATATTGGCATCCTATGGGGGATACCAATTCCCCTGCCCCTATCGAAAAAATAAGTAGCCTATTTTATTTTTAGGGCTCACGTGATGTATCTGTAAAAATTTCAGGAAAATCGGTTCAGTAGTTTAGGAGTCTATAAGCCAACAAACAAACAAACAAACAAACAAACAAACAAACAAACACACATACAAACATTTTTCATTTTTATATATATAGATTTTTTTAATAAATTAAAACTTAACTGCCTGGCCCACAAAGTCGACAAGAACATTTGTTTCGAATATTTAAAATGAAAACAAAAACAAATTTTAGTTTTTTGTTATTGTTTTCAATATAAAACAAGTAAGAAAGTATAGTCGGTCAAGTCCGACCATATGTTACCCTACACCACAGTTTTTAAAAGCACATTTAGGAGAGTGCACCCTATTTGGGACCAATGGAGAATCACGCTTATTTGTCCATATAAATATTGATATATCTATGTTTTGAATTATATTAAAATCGCTTTAAAAGTTTGTGAGAGGCAGACTTTGCCCCCTATCTCTCCTCGTGGTCCTGCGATTCGGATTTTCAATAGGATTAATGCTTGTGCCAATAAGAACTTATGTGCCAAATTTTATCAAATTATCTTGCGCACAAGGTTACATGGACAGCCAGCTAGCCTGCCAGCCAGCTGGACGCACATCATTAGATCGACTCAGAAAGTAATTCTCGATATACTTTAAGGTGGTTCCATCAGCCATATTTTAAGCACAAATGTAAAATACCCTCTATTGTGGTGTGGGTATAAATAAGAAAGAAATGTTCTTGTCGACATTGTGGGCCTGGCAGTAAGTTTTGCTTTTGGGTTGTGTTTATTTGCTGTCAAAATTTTTTTTCATAAGCCGCCAGAACCGGCCCGATTTCTTGGCATTTTTTATCAGTCTTACCATTCCAGACGGGTATTCTCTTTAAGGACTTCAAAAGTCTGAGGCTTTTGACATAGACTCGTGACTTCTGGAAAGAAGGCTAGAACGGTTTTATTGAACAATTTTGCTGGCCAATCCAAAATAAAAAAAAAAAAGTGAAAATCGCGAAGAGATCCACAGCAATTTTTAAAGAATTGCTTAAAAAAAAATCATTTGAAGGATCATATGAATGATTTTTTTTACCATTTTTTTTGAGGATTTTTTCACAAATTTATCTGGCAGCACTGACCACTTGTTAGATCTAAGAGAATGTTTTTGCTCTACGAAGAGCAAAACAAAAAAGAAACACATTAAATTTCTGTATCATCATTGTACTTTAAATTATTTAGTATGTTATAATTAAAATGGCTCCTTAAAAACATTCAAAAAGTCTTTTAGTATTAAGAAATCTTACAGACAATTCATATTAAGAGTAATTAATTAAATTTGTGGGTCTATGTTGTTTTTGCATCCTAAAGAGAAATGTGAATCAAACTAAACTCACATACTGTGAACATTTTTTAAACTTCAATGTCCTAAAACAGGGACTTCACACACACACACCCACACCCACACAAATATTCTATCAAATTCTTTTGATAGGGTACTTGAAACATATTTCGAAAATTAATGTTGGCATTCAAGTATTTGAAAAGCTAAAATATTTAGGCTTTAAAATAAATCAACAGCTGTTGCCCTTAAAGCAAGAGTTTTGTGTGTTGAACCCTGAAAATAAAACCTTGTGCTCTCTTAAGACTAAAAAAGGACTAAACGAGTCTTTTACATGTTTTAATGGAAATGTGCGTGTGTGTGTGTGTATGTAGTATAACTAGTATGTTGCTTTATGTTTTACCTTTTCCACTGGGTTAACTAACCATTGTCATAATTTATAACTATTTAAATTGTATTTTTTTATTTAAAGCAACAACAATTTCAAGAATTTTAATATCATGTTTCATAAGCATTTTTCTTATTTTTTGTAAATTTCTTTCATACAACTTCCTTCACAACAGGTGTAATGGGAATTTAGCTTGTGTGTACATTAGGGTGGAGCGTCGGTGTATGAATGAAAAAAGTCATTCAATAAATTTCGAATACTTTCTGAATGTTGCATCTACCTAAATTATGTACAAAGAAAACATTATTACAATTTCTCCGACATTTCTTTTAGCTGAAAGATGGAGTCATTTTATAAGTTTGATTTTAATTTGTTTAATAAATATTGCAAATTTCTTAAAAGCCTATACGTAAAAAACGAAACTAAAAATCGAGAAGATCTGACAAAAAATATGAAAGTTCTACGCCATTAAGTGAAAAAACCGACATTATTTCCCATACAAAATTGTTTTAAATCCAAACAATTTTTTTTTACTTTAAAGTTAATTAAAGTTATTTTGTTTTAAAAATAAATGCGGCTTTTTCACTTACGGTTAATTTTTTATATATATTTATATTTAAAATCGTTTTAAATACAAAAGTTTGTTCTTCACTAAACACTTAAATGAACCTTAATTCACCAAGCTGACACATTTAAATTTAATGTACATATATAACCTAGCAATATGGCCTAAATATCATAACAAAATAACAACAACAGGCAACCCCTGCAGATACCGAGACTAGTCCATACATGCATGTAAAGAGTAGTCCATAAAGGAGTACTCTAAAACTAATCCAAATACATGGGTGAAAGGTGGTCCATTTAACATTACGATGTCCTAGGAGGGGACCATATAACCCACCGAAGTAGTCCCTAAACTACTCCATGGAGAACTAAAGTGGTTAGTTTTAAAACTACTCTCTTTTATGACGTGCCCTACAGTCTATTATTGTTATTATTAAATTGGTATTTTTAATTTTTTTTACCTTTTTTTCACAAATTTCACAAACTTTCACTTTCACAATTAATAATGGACACCATCAGGGCTACCAATGTGTAATACTGTAAACTATAGAAAAGTATACATCATGCAGTTGTTGGCAGCACTGCATGTTAATTTCTTATAACATGGTCCATATTACAGTAGATTGGACCATGTTGTAAGTAGTCCATTAAGCCACAATGGACCACGTAGTCCAATATTATCGGTAGGGACGCAATAACATTCAGCTGTTTTTTGAGACCGGCTTGAAAATAATTATTCTCTATTTATGATATTTTTATAGATCGAACGGTTGATATTCGACCGGTTCTATCCGGTTATTTTAGTTTTGCCCAAGTCGAATATTTTCAAATGTACATTTTTCGAATATCGAAGAAACCGTTTATTTTGGTAAAATAAACTGGCTATTTTAGTAATTTTTATTTGGTAAAATAGACTGGCTATTTTAGTAATGTGTAATTTATAAACGCCTTCCTTACTTTTGTTATAAATGAACCCGTAATTTAATTTTTTTCTAATTTAATATTGGGCAAACTTTACACTTTTTATATAGAGAATGTCAAAACAAAATGTAACAAAAGTCAAAAAGCCTTATAAGCAATGTTAATACAAATCGCTTATATAAGCGTGTGTTCTTGTAACAAAAACCAATGTAATTAGATATTTCGAACTGATTTAAAAGCCAATGGTGCTTGAAGGACCCTAAAGTGATAAGTTGCAAAGGATCTTAAACGTCACAAGCTTGACATTAATATACGCCAAGTAAAACTTAACTCTGTTCCAAGTAGTTCTTAAGAAACTGCAAATAATACTTTACTAAAACATGCTGCTAAAAATGAATGAAAAACTCTTAAGTAGTTGTAGCATATCGACCCCATTGCGCGAAATTATCGTATGTTACAAAAACCAAATTTTACAGGACAGCCATTTTTCTACTTTTCTCTGCATTCGCTTGCAGTATAAAATGAAAATATACAATAAATTTTTGGAGCACCGAAGTGGAATTCGCCTACAATATTTTGTCAGGTGACGTCTCTTTAAATGTAGAACAAGATTGCATCAAAAACTCAATTTCAAAAAAATTGGCATATACGATAATTTCGCGCAAAGGGGTCGATATCTTCATGCTTAAAATTACAACATACCGGCGGAATCAACGATATGGGAAAATTCATCAGTTTGATTTATTAAAACACCAAGAACTAAAAACCAAATTGAAGGAAACAAACATTGCATTGTCCATGGTTGGTTTTTAATTGTGATCGACGAATTGACAGATATTTCAAACAAAACGAATGTTCATATTACTAATCGTTTCTATAATGCTGAAACAAAATTATTTGAAATATATAATCCTGGCTAAGAGGTTTTTTTTTGCAACTCTTGAATTCTACCGATTCATATAGACATGCTTAACCAACAACAAATTTAAACTCATTTAAAATAAATTTTTAAGAATTATTAAAGTAATTTTTGGGAATACAGAATTTAAATTTACAAGATTTTGTTAGTCGTGCTTAATTTGCAATTTGTATTCTTGATAAAAACACTGAAATTTATTGTTGAAGGGATAAGTTATTCCTATGCGCATTTCACTGGTTGCTTATGCCACATCGTCAGGAAACTTCATCCAAAGATTTAGAAAAACTAAAGATATTAAACAAGTAAAACTGTTAACCGAATAAGAATTACTTAAAAGCAAAAGTCTTACTTGTAACCCTATCAACGCCATGAATTTTATGACGATCTGACCTAAGCAACCAGTGAAATGCGTATAGGAATAACTTATCCCTTCAACAATAAATTTCAGTGTTTTTATCAAGAATAAAAATTGGAAATTAAGCACGACTAACAAAATCATGTAAATTCTTGAGAATATCTCAAATAATTAATTTATTAAATTCCTATAATTTTTTAAAACCAAGGTTTTTCAAAAACTCTAAAGCTATGTGCACACCTATTAAATATTTGACGTCCTACACGTTACCACTAGTTTTCTCAAAGAATTGTTTGCTATTGCAAAACGTTTGGCTAGAGCAAACATTATTACATTATACACTTATCATTTCAGAAATAAAGTTTAGTAACCAAATAGAAATTGTTACAAATAAAGCTTAGGTTTGATCAATTTTCTGGTCACGCTTATTTTTGGATGTAATCGTCAAACATTTGTTAGGTCCAAACATACCTTAAGTCATATCTATCCAATTTGTTGGTTCCTTACCTTCGTGAATTGTTTTGTTTTTATTCAAACAAATTTGTATTACTAAACTTAAAACTTATTTGATTTTTGTATTTTTATGTATTCGAATAAAAACCGGTAACCCGTTATTCTTAAAATGCTTAACCGAAAACCGGTTTTTGAAAAAAGTCGAATAATCGATCTCCCTAGTATATAGTAGTGCTACCATACTTTAATCTTTATTAAATAAGACTTTTCAAATAACACTAAATAAATCAAACTGAATTTAAATACGAAAAATATAGATCTAAATACTATCGTAAAAATGAAATAGTAATGGCTTATAACTTTCTTAAATTTTATCTAAGTTTACAAATTTTATGCATCATGTGATCATCAAAAAATTAGCTTTGACATACAGCTCGAATAGTATATTTTTGCATATTAATGGAGCAATTTAAAGTGATAGCTTTGTAACAAAACGTCGAAAAATAAACGTGTTTAAATTTGAAGTTCTGTAACTCGATACACTCAATCCATCCCTGCTCAAATCAACCCGAATTAAGTACAGAAAGATTGATTCAAGTGCGGATTTTCAATCGCAAAATACTTAAATTATCCATATCCAAACCCAAATTCGTGCTTGAAATAATCCGAAAATGAGATTGATTTAAGTAAAACTAAGATTGAATCAATCTCATAATGTGGTTGATTCAATTATTATAAAGTTGATTCAATCTCGAATTTGTATTTGAAATAAACCAAAAGTGAAATTATAAGGAGAATTTAATTATGATTGATTTTCTTTCCCGTTTAACATCTTACATAATTTCGATTATAAAACACCAACATCATTCCCAATATGTTTTTTAATTAATGTTCATATATAAATGAAAATATAAACTTAATGAGAAGCAAGAGTTCTCAATTTAACTTTCTAAACATGAAAATAATGTGTTTCCATCTTGTTCTGTTGTTTTTGTTCTTTCTACACACAACAAGCAAATCGTTCTTTAACTACTTGTGTGGTGTTGTTGTACTGTCTGCAACAAACTTTGATAAGTTAAATGAGATTAAAACGCTCACTTTGTAATTTTACTCTCAGAGTGGCAATACCAACGAACAGTTTAATTTTTTTTTTACTTGGTTTGGGAATTTTGTACTTATTTTAAGAAATTCCGGGATTGATTTTCGAAAGTAATCCCATTTAGGATTTTTTTGAGTACGTCTTAGTGTTATTCGTACTTGAATTTTTGAGTACGACCCATACTTAAAGTAATCATAAAAAACTTAACTTATCCCGAGTGTTTGCTTTCTATGTACATTTTTATTTGATCAACACCGAAGAATGAATAGAGGGATATCTATTTAACAGTGTTAAACCTATTTTCTTCAGATGAACTTTTCTCGAAATTTTTGCCAATAGACAAAAGCCTAAGAAACTAAAAAAGCTTGTTTTTCGCAAATATTGCTAAAACGCGTATTAAGAAATGTAAGAGAATTTATTGTTTTTTTTTTATTAAAGATAGGACAAAAATTTTAAAATTAACCACATAACGGCATTTAAAATCTGAGAGCTATTTCTGGCCGTCATGATCAATTACTATCGGTTCGTAATCAATTTTTATTCTTAAGGTCCAACTACAATATGCGTAAGCTTTAAAAAAACAAAAATAAAATCAAAAAATATTTTATTTCGTACGGAAAGTGCGATTTGTATCGCACCTTGCTTAAGCAAATGCCAGTTTCATAGAATTAACCAAGAAGTTTTCTTAAGTTCAATATGGTTCGACACATATAAATCACATGTATTCGCACAATTGCTTAAGCCAACTTAAGCATATTAAAGTTGGGTCTTTATTTTTTCAGTCGATCCTAACGAATCGCTGTTATTTTTCCAGTGTTGTGAAAACTCAAATTAATGCTTTATAACAGTCATAATCGACTGAAAGAATTAGAAATAAAATTGCTTTCCAATCTTGTTTTATATAGCAAAAGCAGACAGGGATCTCCGCTAGTAGGCCGAACTCCACCCGAGGTTACCGGATAAAAATTGACCCATAAGCTAGCGTTTTTAAGGGGCTATCCCCTTTCTTACCTCCTTGTTCCAGTGGCCAGAATTCAGCCAATTTTTCTTCAAATTAACCATTTTTAACTTTGAAGAGTTGACAACACTATAATAAAGGATTAGAAGATTCGGCATGGACCAAAATAACATGTTGTTTTGTTTGTTTTAAGTTTCCTTAAACAAACAAATGTGTACATTTGTATGTACGCATATGTATTAGAAAAACAAAAATAAAATACAATAAAAGCAGAAAAATAAGAAAAACTATTTTCTTTAGAAAACCTCGAATCATCCAGATTGAGTTTTTTTAAAAAAGTAAGTTTTATCTTTAAAACAGATGGCAATTACACAGCACAACGAAAAGGAGCTTTTCAAGATTTTCTAAAATAAAAATAGCTGACCCTTATGTATTTTCATCCGCTAAAAAGAGAAAACTTTCGTAAATGTAACGTTTTTTTACATTCCTGCAAAGAATTTTGTCAGTTTTTTTTAGCAAACGTAAGCGTCATTTCCGCTACGAAAATCGTTTAATTAAGTGCGAAATTGTCATAATAGTTCTATGCCAGGCATTTTACAAATTATTGTTAATTTTAATTATTTAAATCAGGGCTGTGGAGATGGAACTGGGCTTTTTTTTACCGGAGTTGAAGTACTTTCAAAAACTCAAAAATTTTCGGCACAAAAAATTTAAAAAAATTTTCTAATATTTTCCAAAATAAAAATTCTTCGAAATTGGCGATGCAATCTTTAAAATATCGATTTGAAGTTTTTACAGAAGAATTTTCTTGCTATATATTTATAACAATTTAAAAGGGACTCCATTAAAAAAAGAGTTTCAAGTCGAATTTACATACACAGAAAAAAATATTGCTGAATTATTTTCAAACAAACGCTTGTCTGAAAATTTTTTTAATTTCTACAAATTTTTTTACTGATTCAATTAATATTTTTGTTTGATTTTTATTTTAACCAACAAAAATGTTGACAACTATTCAAAAATATAATATACGCTTTATTGGTTTCAAGTTTTCATAATTTTGTATGAAATATTTAACGCTCTTTAATGTTGTCGTTTTTTTGCATTTTTTTATTTGATCGTAAGCTACACTTCTTTATGTGAAACATAAGAACAACAACAAAAAACACATACAGTCTATTTTTGGACCCTTTAAAAAAGTACAACAATAAGAAAGATGATAAAATAGGGTGGCGAGGTTTGTAGTACAAAAAAACAAAAACAATAGTGGGTAAAGAAACGTTTCACTCTTTTTAAAAAAAATAGAAACAACAACAACATTAGAAGAAACAAAATACATTTTTGGTTGGTTTTAAAGTTGGTAAAAAAGAATGAAAAACAAATTCCCGTATTCTATTTTTTAAAACTGTTTAGTTAAATATCTACATCAAATACAAAAAAAAAAAATTATGACGAAAAGCATGTCGAGTCGGTCTGCTGCCAAGAAAAGAATACAGCAACAGTGAGTGAAGAAAGAAGATCATTGTGTGAATAAACAAGATGGTTCAAAAATTATTCCAACAAAAAAATGTGTCTCAAGGCCAGCCGCCGCGGCGCCCGGCGCGCCGCTCTGCTCTGCTCTGCCTTCATCAACAGTGCTTTCTTGTGTGCGCGTCATTGCTTGAGCAAAAACTTTCTTGTTTGATTCAGCAAAATTGTTTGTTTGAAATTTATATGATTTTCAGTAAACTATTTGTTTGATTCAGCTAAATTATTTGTTTGAAAAAATCAGTGTTTGTTTTTTCAATAAACGAATTGTTTGAATATGCAAATTTGTTTGTAGGACCGATTTCCGACAAAAATTGTCTTGATTCTACAAATTTTTTGTTTAAATTAGAAAAATAATTTTTTCTGTGTACATTTAGCATCAATGTAAGTAGGAGTCGTAGTCGGAATTGGAGTCGGAGTCGTACTTAAAAACTTTCAGCGGTTGGAATCGAAGTCGGAGTTAGAACTATTTTTCGACGACTTCACAGCGCTGATTGAAATGTTATGTATAAATTACTTAATAAACTCATTTAGTTTACATGATTTAACTTCTAAATAATAAAAGGAAATATTTTTAATTATATAAAAACTTTGTTTCATTAAGAAAATGATATTTCCATTGCTTCCATAAAATGAAAAAAATTCATAAATTTTACATTTATGTAATGATAACCATATTATGGTTAGTAGTAAATTGCATGTAATTAATTTTTTACCCCGCAACGACTTTCATCAGCATTCTTTCTGTTTAACTGGCATCTACTGCCACGAAATTAAAGGAAAAAGAATTTAGGAATTGTTTGGGCTTATTTTTTTTCTATCGTTGCTTGTTTCTGGGCCTTAAATGATGAATTACGTTATATATGTAGGTAATGATATCAATATATTAACGACACAAATTGTTATATTGACCCAGTGTTGCCAGTAGATTTTTCGAAAAAATACGTTGAAAAAATGTTTCCAACAAAAATCCCTACGCATTATTGTCATTGAATTAGAAGAAAAAATTTTAAAGCTTTGATAAAAAATAATTAAAAAAATAATACACACGTATGTAATTTTAATTAAATTTAATAAAATCTTTCAACATTGAATCATATCTTAGAAAACACATATACATACATATTAGCGTCGCCAATTTTTGAAACCACAAACTACTCTGGAAATACATTTTTAATCGATTTTAGGGAAAAGAAAATTTGTCAACCGTTTTGGACAAAAAAAAATATTTCTTATATTTTAACATTTTTGTGTGGGTCATGTTAATAAAAATTAATTAAAAAATCATTTAAGTTAATATTTTTTAATTCTCTTTGTTTCTTACGCACTTTTCTCTCTTGTTTTGTAGAGAAGGCGTTGCAACCGGTGATGCCAGAAGTGCAGATTTATCTGCATTTTGCAGATTTTATAACCAAAAATTGCCAAAATGCAGATTTGAAAATTTTTTGTTTAAAATTGCAGATTTACTTATGTCTGTACTTTTTCCACTTCTTAAACGAAATATATCAACCATTCATAAAAGAACCGTTTGGAAATAACTAGGGTCATTAGTATGAATTTTATTCACAAAAGATTGCTCAAAAATTAAAAATTCTCATTAATATATATTAATATGAACTTATGTATAACTATCTTTAATAATTAGTTTTAATTATTTAAGCTTGAGGTCTTTTTATTTATAGAATAATCTATTTATTTAATTCAATATTTCGTTAACCTTTGGTTAGCATCGTCAGGAAATTAAATTTACAAATTTTTATACGAATAACAAAATACGATAGCAAAATTATGTCAAATAACAATATAACAATAATAACAATAAATAACACTATCTTTAATAGTTTCAATATTTGATTTCTTGTAAATTATCAATAAGACCCTTGATAGTTTAAATAACATGTCAAGCAATTAACTTATAATTTGTTGTTTAAAATAACAAAGATGTGATCAATTATTACTCAGCCTGGGTAGTTTAATTTTAATAAATAGTTTTAATGTAAAAATATCTAAAAATTATCAGCCATGTTTTGAAAATCGCATTCGAGTGAAATTAAAATCGAACAAATTCTTAAAACTTTTCTGTATTTAAAGTTCTTTTTTATAAATATTATATTGTGTTTAATTCGACCTTTAAAATGTATAAATAAAAGAACTTTTTTTTCCTTTTGAGCTCGAGGTTCTTTTTTATACCGCATACTTCGAGGACTACTTATAGATATTTACCAGAACTACTTTTGAAACTGCCATCGATTTCCAGAACATCGAATTCCAGAACATGGCCGTATATTTTAAAATATAAACTACATAAAAAATTTAATAAATGTGTTATTGAAGATTTTTAAGATCTTGACGCAGATTTTTTGATGAAAACTTATGGTATTTTGCTGATTTTAACTCTAAAAGTTCTAGCAACACTGGTTGCAACCCAGCAGGAAAATGAAATCAATAGGAATCAAGAATGTAATACATATTTCGTTTAATATTTGATTCCAGAACTATTACTCTTAACACAGAACATGTCCTAGGATTGAAATAAATTATTTTAATGTATACTGCGAATGAACTAACTAATTCATAACGGATTTTTATTAAGAAATTATGTAAAAGAAAAAATACGAAAAATTGGCAAGAATAGAAGAAAAAATACAAATAGTTGTCTTGTAAATGTGGGAATATATATATTACGTGGTAATCAATGCATAATAATTGCGTCAATAAAATTATCTTCTTGATTCCAATAAATAAATTATTATTCTTTCGAAAATAATACATTATTTTTTAGTTATTTTTGTAGTCAATTCCTTCTTTTTCCCGCTGGTAAAGTCTATGAAACAAGTCTTAAAGATAATAAAAACAAAAGTTACATGAATAAATTACATCATTATATTTATGTCTTTTATTTACATGTTCTTCGTTTTATTAATTTTTTTTTTTTGTACTTGTTGAGATGTCTAAAAAATCAAAATGAAAGTTTTCGAAAAAAGTAGAATTATAATCAATAACTAATACATATTTATCAAGGTATATTTAGACAAGGTAAACTCATTTGGGAGTGTAGAACCGAGTTGTCAAAATTGTCTTCATATAAAACAAAAACAATTTAACGCACACATGTACAAATTTTGGCTCATCCCTAAAGATAATATTGGACTACGTGGTCCATTGTGGCTTAAATGGACTACTTACAACATGGTCCAATCTACTGTAATATGGACCATGCTGTAAGAAATTAACATGCAGTGCTGCCAACAACTGCATGATGTATACTTTTCTAGTTTACAATATTACACATTGGTAGCCCTGATGGTGTCCATTATTAATTGTTTATTTAAAAGTGAAAGTTTGTGAAATTTGTGAAAAAAGGTAAACAAATTAAAAATACCAAGTAAATATATTTAATAATAACAATAATAGACTCTAGGGCACGCCATAAAAAATTAAAAAAATGAAAAATGCTTAAGCTACCGCTTTAGTGTACTCCATACTGTAATGACATGGAGTACTTTTAAAACTAACCCACTTTAGTACTCCATGGAGTAGTTTAGGGACTACTTCGGTGGGTTATATGGTCCCCTCCTAGGACATCGTAATGTTAAATCGACCACCTTTTACCCATATATTTGGAGTAGTTTTGGAGTACTCCTACTCCTTTATGGACTACTCTTTACATGCATGCATGGACTAGTCTCGTTATCTGCAGGGATATACACGAAATTTGACGTTTGGGTTCCAACTAGGGGTAAACAGCTGACAAACATATGGGCCAACGAGTTTACCTTGTGTAAATATACCTTGTATTTTATTTTGATTTCTTATAAAAAAATAGAAAATTGTTGTTCTTTGTCAAAGTAAAGCTGCATTCGGGCTACGTAAAAATATCATTAAAATTTAAAGGGTGCTCTTTTTTTTATAATTATTTAATGAATAATACAAGTTTTGTTTAAACAAACAATTAAATAACTTCTTTAATGGAAACGTTAATTTGTAATATTTCACTTTACGGATTTATAACTAAAATCATAAATTATAGTTTTACGTAGCCCGAATTAATTTATTAATGAATTAATGGATAGGGGCAAATTAATCGTTGGTAAAGGGTGCTATGATCAGCAATATATTTTGCTTAGATAAAAGTAAAAAAACGTATTGAAATAATTCTTAGTTACTTAATAACTATTAAGACATATCCAATGCAAATAACAAAATAAATGAATTAGTATTGAAAATATGTCCTGCGGAATCCTAGAAAATTTTGCACAGTAGTTTAATCGAAAAAATTTCAGGACATCAAAAAAAAAAAAATAATATTTATTTAAATCCCACAACCTAATGGGTCTAAGCTTTGTGGGAAAATCAAAGTTTAATACAAGAAAAAATTCAAGAAAATCAAGGAGTACAAACAGTGAAAAAAAAAATATTTAAAATATTAAGTGTCGAAAATCGCAGCCAAGCTTACTTCGCAAAATTTCTACTTTTTACTGGAAAATTATTCTATTTGGATTAATATTGAAAACGGTTTGCGTGTTTATGTGAACATAGTTTTGTTATAACACGATTTTTTTAATATTCGAAATCCCTGTAACCATAAGCCAAACAAATCTGAAAATTTTCTGAAATGTGCTGTTGAGAAGGAACATCAACACCGTAAAAAATAATGGAAGTCAAAAAATATTTTTCTTTAAACTATCCGATTTGACTTGGATTGCCCCATGTGCATTAGGGTCATAACTTTTTTTGGTCGTTATTCTCCCAAGGGTCTATCTAACGGTCAATATTGTTTTGATAATAAAAAACATTTTTTTACTTCAATTTGGTGAAAAGGCAAAAAGCCAAAAGCGATTTCTAAAATGTATAAAATTTTTTTTTACATTTTTTTAATAACTCTATAAGGGTAATCACGATGGTCATTGTGCAAATTTGCAATTTGTAAATTTGAGTGCATATTATGATTGATCGTGAGCACACCAATTTTTTTTTTTGTGCAAATGTGCTATTTTTCTAAAAATTTATTCTGGCAACACAAAAAACTTCTGGCAGCACTGTTAAAAATCTGCATTTGTTTACAATTATACACAAGCAATATAAAATAAATTTTTTCTTTTTAAATTATTTAAATTTAATTCTCTATTTTATATTAAAACCCACGACAATGTTCAATTTATAAGTTTCCTTAAAAAACAATATGGCGCTTTATATGTCAAACGTTTTTGTTTACATTTGTTTGCAAGTGAGCAAATATGCACTACTAATTTTGCTCATGGTTTTTTAAGTGCAAACGAAGTAAAATAGAGCAAATTGCAAATACGTACATTTTGTTGTTGTTTTGTGCAAATGTGTGTATTTTTGCACGCATTTGCATCGTTTGCACACTTTGCACTACCCATCGTGATTTCCCTTTATAAAAAAAAAGTCTCGCAAGTTGTGCTTTTTAACGCCCTCGCAAATGAACTGTCTAAAATTGTATCAGAATTAATTTACACAAATTGTAAATTTGCCCAACCATTTTGACTCGTAAACTTGCGCTGTTCAATTATGCATTTATACAAACAGTTCTTTTAGTTCTTTTAACATCGTTTTCAATGTAAAATCCAAGTGTTTATAAATCACAAACAATAAATTCTAGCAATAATTTGAGCAAATTAGTCTTATGGCTTTTTTGTGCATTTTTAAAAACAAATTTCACATATTAATCCCGAACTTCACCTTTAATTTTAATATTTTTTAATTTGCTTTATTAATTTATTTTTGTATTACGTTTCTAACAAATTGACATCAATTGTTTAAAATTACACAAAAATTAAAAAGGCTCTTCACGAGTCTCGCAAGTTTGCCCATTTGTACAAATGGCAATTTTAAGCGATATCATCAAAACCCTTAATAAAAATTATTAATTACTTATTTAATCCTTAAAATTTTTTTTCTTAGAAACAGTAGTCTGAAAATCAATTTTCAAACCATGCGTCACAAATAAAATCTAAAATTCTAAAACATTTTGGTAATTTGAAAGAAGAATATAGGACAAAATAGCAAATATTGTCCTTGGATTTCATTTTATTTTGTTTATCTATTGGCTAATTTTGACTATACCAACTTTATTTTCATTAAACTGCAAATCATGTGGCAAAATGACATGAAAAACAAAGTTTTTTCACATAAATATTAATCATTTCAGTAAAAAAGAACCATTTTGATTAAAAACTTCATGGCGTTTGGCTCGTGCACGAAGGCGAAAAACTAAAAATGCAGTTCTTAATATTTGTCCATACAAGGGATGCTAAACGGGAAATCCCGAATCCCGAAATCCCGGGATTTTTCGGGACTGACAAATCCCGAATCCCGGGATTTATTTTTATGAATCCCGGGATTTCTCAATTTAACGACTTTTGTGTATCAAAACTTTTTATATGTATTAAAATATTCGTTTAATTGAATTTTTATACTTTCTAATTATTCATTGTTTTATGGCCGTTTTCTCATTACGCGATTATCCTTTTCCCAACGAAAAACTGCACATTAAAGAAATTTGCTTTTCTCAATATCTCATTTTTTTTTTATTCTGTCGCAAAGCTAACCAGCACTAATCTGCCAATTACACCTATGCCACAAAAAAATTAAACTCAGAAATTAGATATTTTCTAAGCTAAATTGGTGCTACTGAACACGAATATGCCATTTATTTATTTTTCCCAAGAACCGTTTTCGAGATATACGCGAAAATCGTGTTTTTCTGCAGTTGTTTAAGGTATTTCGAAAAATCTCGAGAACTGTTTAACTGAATTGTAGAAGATTTAACATTTTGCATAGATATCTCGTTCAGCACATATCTATACCGTGTGGGTCGGATAAAGATTTACTGAGCTACAGGACTTTAAACTTGAAAAAAATGTGATTTTTTTAATTTTTTCCAAATTCACATTTTTAATTCGCTCCAGCAATGCAATAAAAAAATTACAATTTTTTTTTTTTTAACATGTATCTTAAATAATATTTTGTTTTAAACGTAGTAAGCGTAAAATTTTTATCGTCGCACAAAAAATTAAGAAATAACGAAATAATAAAATTTGTATATAAAATGAATTGTTTTGTTAAGTTTTCATTTTTAAAAATTCAGACATAAACAAATAAAGTGTTGTTGTTTTTTTTTTAAAAAAGTTGTATATTAAAGAAACAAATTAATCCCGAAAAATCCCGAAATCCCGGGATCCCGAAAATCCAAAACTACGGAAAATTCCGGGATTTCGGGATCGGGATTTCCAAAATCCCGAATCCCGGGATTTGTTAAAATCGATCCCGTTTGGCATCCCTAGTCCATACCCTACACGATATTACCTTGGCAGAACTAATATTTGCAAAAAAAAAGTTATTACCCTAATCATATCGCTCATTTTCTGCAACATTGTCATAAGCCAAAAATCGTAAATTTTGACTTAATATCACTAATGCATAGAAAAATCAAGTGCTTTATAAAGTATGATTTTTATGAAGATATTTTAAACTCAACTCTTGATAAAAGAATAAAATTTACTTTTCCTTTTTGTTGTGTGTTAATTTAAAACTCGTTTTCGTAATACTAATATTTTTGAGTTATGACGATGTTGCAGCAAATGAGCAATATGAACTAAAAAAAAACTAAAATTAAATTGAAGCATAAAATTAAAAAAAAAAACTTTTTGAAAACTATTTTCTTAAGAAAACCTCAAATCTTCCAGATTGAGTCCTTTTAAAACGTTTGTTTTATCTTGAAAATACATGGAAATTACACAGCACAACAAAATGGAGCTTTTTAAGATTTTCTGAAATTTCATCAGACAATGGTAATAATGGATAAAACTTAATGGTCGCTTTATCGTTCACGCTAGCTGTTGCTCACGTTAACTATCAGGAACTTTTTCATTAGGTTGTAATAATGGCCTCAAAAGGGTCCTCAAACTTCACATTTTATCTAGTCTTCTACATGTTTTAAATATGTAGTACCAAAAATATATCTCTTCACATGAAAACAAAATATTTTTACAAAATTTATTTACAGAGTCAATGTGAATACGTACAAAATGTTCAAGGACACAATCACCACCAACAGCGAATTTTTTCGTAGCCATTATTATGTTTGTAATAATCAATTCGACATTAAAAAAAATTATGTTGGATAGAGTTTAAAACGGAATATTTAAGGAATTTTGTTATTTATTGTTATTTGACCTTTATTTTTATAATTATTTTTAATTATTTAAGCTTGAGGTCTTTTTATTTATAAAATAATCTATTGATTTAATTCAATATTTCGATATACGAATAAAATTTGTAAATTTAATTTTATGACGATGCTAACCAAAGGTTAGCGAAATATTGAATTAAATAAATAGATTGTTTTATAAATAAAAATACCTCAAGCTTAAATAAATAAAAATAATTATTTATAGAATTTTTATTAAATTAATATCTCTTAACCATGAGGTGGTAGAAAAAAATCTGTACTTATAGTCAGCATTTTGATTTCAGAAAATTAACACAAAAAAAGTTTTAAGAGCAAAATAAAAAACACAAGAATTTTAACATCCTTGTGATAACAGTAATTTATTTACTGAGGCAACATTGCACTACTTTTGGTTGTTTTAAATACATAGTGGCAACGTTTTATTTTTGTTTAATTTTTTAATTAAATACAGAAGTCAATTTTTGTGCTTGATTTTTGTTCCTAATGGTAAATTGTTTTGTTTTTTGTGGTAAAGTGTGTTTTTTTTTAAGTTTGAATAATTTAATTTGACATTAAACCGTCATTGAAGTTACCATATCGAACCCTAACCGCGAAAATAACGTAAGCGCCAAAAATCAAATTTTACAGGAGAGAGCTTTTTTATTTTATTTCATATACATTTTGTATGAAATTTGTCACTTACAATAAAATTGTTCTTGCTATAAAATCGTAACGGTACCTTATGTGACCGTCACATTTTAGGAGATAATGCCAGTGTTGCTAATAAAGTCATTTATTAAAAAAAAAAACGAAATTTGAAAGTCATGTCGCTTATGTTATTTTCGCAGTAACGGCTAGATATCTTCAACAGAAAATATGGCAGCTTCAAATTCTTTGAGCTAACTTGTAAAGAAAACATGAGTATAAACCTGCTATTAGCTTATCAGTCACTTTTGAGGTTAGTGTTTACTTGTAATAACCAAAAACCATTTATCTGTCAAATAGAATCCTTAATATAACAATTTGTAAGTTGTAATAATGGTCCTTATTAATTTTTTTGCTACAAAAAATTCGTCGGAAAATTGTTTTCTCAATATTTATTTCTTGAATCTTCATATATTAAATGTTAAATAGCAATTACACTATGCTAGTTTAAAAAATAGACAAGCCGGGCACATGGCGTTTTAACATAATTCGGGTACGCTGAATACAGTGGTGGTCGCTGTTTTTTAAGATTGGCTTTGGTTTTCAAGATATACCGTTATTTTGAAAATGGAGGAGGTTGCACAACATATATTCGCGTAACTCAAAAACGGTTAAGTTTATTGAAATTACAAAGAAACCCGAAATTCCGCAATTTCCTTTAAGAAAAGTAAAACTTTTTTCTAATATGAGCAGTCGATTTTAAAACATAATTCATTTTTTGAAAAAAAAAAAAACAAAAAAAATTAATTTTTATCAAAATTTCGGAATTTTTGCAGCTAGGCTTCCAATTTTTTCCAGACATATAAAAAACGAAGCTGCAAACGAAACAAGCTATAAATGATTTAAGTCTGTTACCAACTTTTGATTTTATTCGCAAAAGTTTAATTGATTTAAGACTTTCATAAAACACAATATTTGTATGGGAGCCCCCCTAAAAAGTGGCGATAAGGGGCAAGTATGTCTCGAGAAAATGTTAAGGACGACTCCTAAGCATTGATGGGACTTTTTTCAATATATTTCTGATCTGTATTGACTATTTTGTATGGGAGCCCCCTTAAAGCCCTTATGACACTACATTTTTAATGCATTGTTCAAGTTTAGGTGAACAGTACAAATATAATGTAATACAAAAATTTACCAAGTGCAAAGAGTTAAGCTGTATTAAGATAAATGGCAAACTGTCAAAAATATTACTAAAGTTATCGATTAAAAATGAAGTTATGTCAAAAAAAATGTAAAATTGTTTAACTTAAAATTGACATTTCCAGCTTGAAATATTAAAAGTGGTGCTGAATCAGCGGTTTATAAGCAAATTCAGCGATTTACCGCTTTTTGTTTTTAGGTTTCTCATAAACAAAAAGTTGGCAACATTTAATAAAATAAACAAAACAGGGATGGCTAAGTTGTTTCAATTGTACTTTTTTGTTGATACTTTTTAAACATTTTTTAGAGTCGCGCTATGCTCCAATGGGAGTTAGAGGAACACATATATATTTTAAAACTAAGATTTATAATACCTTTTGTGGTGTTTTTCATGAACAAAAATAAAATTAATTTCAACTAAAAAAATCTTTTAGTACAATTAGGGTAAAAAAGTAAAATTTTTAAAGGTTGTTGGTACAATTTTAAAAATTCTCAACCCCATCCCTGAAACAAAACCATAACAAGAGAAAAAAAAATTAAAAAACTTTGTTTACATTTTATAGTTTGCTTTTTCTAACATTTACTGTTTCTTTCTATCAATTCTATATCAATTAATGAATAAAAAATGTAGTGTCATAAGGGCTTAAGGAATGGAGATAGCGGGTAGGTATGTTAGAAATAAATGATTACGATGAAAAATAAAGTGGGGTTGGTCACACATTTGACCCATCCAGGAGTATCCTTTTTGAGAGAAACCGACATATATGTATGGTTGAAATTCTTAAATTTGAAGCCTAGCTGACCTTTTTTAATTTTTTATAAATTTTTAAAAAACAAAAATTCCGAAATTTTGATAAAACAAATTATTTTATTATAATTATGTTTCAAAAACGACTGGCCATATTAGAAAAAAGTTTTACTTTTCTTAAAGGAAATTTTATGTTGTGCAACCTCCTCCATTTTCGAAATAACGGTATATCTCGAAAACCAGAGCCAATCTAAAAAACGCCGAGCACCACTGGATTCAGCGTACCCGAATTAGGTTAAAACGTCAGGTAACCAGCTTGTCTCAAAAAAGTGTCAACTTCTTGCACAGTGTAATTAATCAAAACTTATTCTTATACTGTATTTTATTTCCTGCTATTGCCGAACACAAATGTTCCCCGTTTCGGTTTCTGTTCACATATGCAGGGGCTAAACAATCTTCTGCAAAACTCTCTTTTCCTTACTCGATTGTGGCCGCCATCATTTGGGTGCAACTCAAGACTTTTCAAATGTGTTACTGCATATTTCGTATAGTTTTAACTGCTGGCACATTGTGATCCTTGTGGAAATTTGAGTTCTTAACATACCAGGGGGCAGTTGTGTGGCAGTGCTGTACCACTAGATTGGCTTTTAGAAAGCGTTGCAAAGCAGAAATTTGCAATCAAGACAAAAGACAGAACTACTTCCAAAAAGCCATTTAATTTGAATTGCTTTTAGATTCAGTTAATTTTGCCTTTAAAAATGGGGGGTAAAAACTGGATTTGTCGAAGTTTTAAAGACTAAACTAAAAAAAACATCAATTTAAGCATCATTGCAACACAAGCTAAATATCCTGATGTACTGACCAATCTGACTGTACTGTAATTTTTATTAAACATTTAATGGAGTGGTTTAATTCACTATACTTATTTCAACAACATTAGTGCCGAAAATGTTTATAAACAAAAAATTATAAAAGTAATTTTTGGGTATACAAAATTTTTAATTAATAAGATTTTGTTTGTTGTGCTTAATTCCCAATTCCTATTCCTAATTAATACACTGAAATCTATTGTTGGAGGGGGATTAATTAATTTTTTAACTAATATCACAAATTTTTTAATTAAAATCAATTTTTATATTTTTCTGTGCTCAAATAAAAAAGAATTTTTTATAGATTAATTAACCAGAAAATATATTAAAGTTTGTAGAGTCTTTCGTGAAATTTTAAGCAAATAATACAAAATATGTATCTTAATCAAAAACCTTGGACAGAAGTCTTCAACATTTTGATGTGTTGCCCTGTGTTATTTTAACTTTGTATTCATATGTGTTTCAAGTCATTTGTAAATCATTTTGCCAGTATAAAAACCAAAAAAAAAAAAAATTATTTACTAAAAGCTTCAGAAAAAAAGGATAAGGAAAAAACCAATATCGGCACTGTAGCAGAATTCCTTGAATTTATATAAAATTCTATTTAATTTAAATATGTATTGGAAAAACAAATTCACACACAAACAATGTCACTAAACAAATAAAGCAATTAATTTGAAAATTTATTTTGTATTCATTCAATCACTCAGCCACCTGACTTGTCATGTCGGTTCGTTCTTTCGTTCGTTCGTTCGTTCGTGCGTTCATCTGATTTCCCTTCGGCAATTCGTTTAATTTATATTTACAAAATATGTTTCATAAATTCTGCTGCTTCTTTGTCCTTTTATTACAAGCCTTTGGTAAAATTCTGTTTACAATTTGTTTATAGTTTTTAATGTCGTTTGAAACAAATTTAAGTAGTTTTTGATGTCCTTTTGCTTATTAAATTTTAATTAAAAACACCAACTTTTACGGCAACTTTTCTCTCTTTAAAACTCAACTTTAATGCAAAAGGCAATTCAAAAAAAAAAAAAGGAAATGGTGAAAAAGCAATATCAATCAATATTGTTTTATCTATGAAATTAACACCAAAAAAAAAACTTTGCCAAACATCAACGGGGAAAAGTCATTTGTTCAGCTGAAGGGCATTCAATTTAAAAGTAATTTATCTTCTCTATTGCAGCTTCTAAAATGACAACTGCAACAAAGAGAGGAGAAAAAAATTTAACAAAACAAAACATTATGTTGCAAATTTTAAAATAGGAAAAGTTTCGGGTACACTTTTTGTACGTTTAAAAAAAACCGATAAGAATATAAATCAAATGTCAGGGTTTCTAGCAAAATTTTTATATGCAAAAAAGAAAAAGTAATCTGCTCTAAACATGATAATGCAAAACACCTTAAGGAAAAACTATTTTGTTTAGTGAATTATTAAATGGATATAAAGAAAGTTATTTTTTTAAGTTTTAATTTACAAATATCCATTGAAGCAAAGCCTCGAATAACAATGTAAGTGTCAATTTTATAATTTAAAATAATAATTTAAAAATTATATGTCCGAAAATTTTTTAAATCCATTAAGCTCTCCTTTAAATATAATGTCTCTGTATTGACCCATAGCTAAGTATAGTTTTCTTTTAAGGTCCACACACTGAAACACACAGAACTGTGTTTTTAAAAGTCTCAAGAACATAAAAAACTTTAATTTATTTTTGAATCCGTGAACATCTACTTTTGTAAATGAAATGGGAATTTAGCACATTTAATTTTTTGACTCCCAAGAAAAACATTGATACATAGATTCTCTCTGGTATTACCTTTTTTTATATGACACTTGAAGCACTGAAAATAATAGAAGTAATTTTGATTGCTCTTTATTTTTAAATTCATACAGAGTTAAGTGTCAATCAATCTATGTTCATAATCTGTTGATGACAGAATTTAATTTTAAAGTTCTAAACGATTATTGACCTTGGCATTAAGCTTATCGTATTAAGTGAAACATCCAATAAGAATATTTGACGTCGACCAAAAGTTAACCATTAAAACGTTTTAAGGTTGTTCGTTCTATTGACAGGTTTAAAAGCTAACAAACTCTTAACCAAAGCTAAGCAACGCAGTATAAAGATAATTGACACACTTTACTGCGAAGAGTGTAATGAATTTTAAATTGTTATTGACTTTTTTGAGCAAAGAAATTACAATTTAAAAAAGGAGAAAAATATGTGAAACACTGCCTTTTATATTTACATTAACAGCGGAAAAGAATATTTTTTTAACAACTTTTCAACGCAGTCGAGTATGCTTCAGATTCAACTGGCATAACAACCCACTAAAGTGTGCTATAGAATTTATTTTATTTTTCCTTTCGGTAACAGGGTTTAAAGATAAATTTTTTTAATTTTAGTAAAAAATATTTTATTTATGAATGTATATTGAAACCAGTGTTGCCAGTGGATTTTTCGAAAAAATACCTACACATGGTAAAAAAAACCGGATTTTTCCCTACACGTTGAAAAAATTTCCCCTACAAAAATCCCTACGCATTATTGTCATTAAAATAGAAGAAAACACAATAGTAATAAAAAATAAATTTAGTTTGAATATGTATATGGGGGATTTCATGTCAAGTGACCCAATTTTGAAATCGATGTCTTCCGATTTGGATGAAATTTGCACCAAGGTTAGTCCTATTGGATAGTAGTTTAGACACAAATTTTCAACAAGATCGGTCTAAAAGTTTCTGAGTTAGTGGGGGTCAAAATTTGACATTTTGGCATTACAGGTGTTCTTTCTTATCCATGTAACTTATTACCTATTGGTGTTAGCAAAATTTGTCCCAAGTAGCTTCGATAGCTATTTGATCCATCTTTTGAAAAAAATTTTTTTTGTTTTTTTAAAAAATTTTTTTTATTTTTTTTTTTAAATTTAAAACTTTTTTTTATTTTTTTTTTTAGCGGGAATGTTTTTTTTTTTTTTTTTTTTTGTTCAAAAGAAAGCTTATGTCTTTTCCTTTAAGGTAGTTTTGGTCCCTTTTTGGGATGCGAGCGGCTTATGTATAAAAAAAAATAATTTCTAACTCTAGACAAGGGTTTTTCAATTTTTAGCATATGCAGTGTTCTTTCTCATCCATTTAACTTATTACCTATTAGTATTAGCAGAATTTGTCCCAAGTAGCTTCGATAGCTATTTGTCAATATTCTGAAAATTTTTTTTTTGTTTTTTTAAAACTTTTTTTTTTAAATTTAAAATTTTTTTTTTACATGTAAAATTTTTTTTTTTATATTTTTTTTTATCCGGAATGTTTTTTTTTATCCGGAATGTTTTTTTTTTTTTTTTTTTTGTTCAAAAGAAAGCTTATGTCTTTTCCTTTAAGGTAGTTTTGGTCGCTTTTTGGGATGCGAGTGGCTTATGTATAAAAAAAATTATTTCTAACTCTAGACGAGGGTTTTTAAATTTTTAGCATATGCACTATTTTGAATTTTTTCCTATTTGTGTTTAAGTGTTTCTAAAGCCTTAAAAATAAAACGTTTGCAAAGAAACTAGACAAATTAACCTTTCCGACGGTATGTTACAAACCCAATTACTATTTTATATCTTTATCTTTTTATTATTATTATTAGAAATTATTATTATTATAATTATATATTAATTTAATTATTATTACAAATTAATAAAAAGAATTTAATTTGTCAACATTTCTACAGAAAAAAAGTGATTTTATTCCAGGGATTAACATATTGTGGGCATTATAGTATCGAAGGTATAAAATAATAATTGGGTTTGTAACATACCGTCGGAAAGGTTAATTTGTCTAGTTTCTTTGCAAACGTTTTATTTTTAAGGCTTTAGAAACACTTAAACACAAATAGGAAAAAATTCAAAATAGTGCATATGCTAAAAATTTAAAAACCCTCGTCTAGAGTTAGAAATAATTTTTTTTATACATAAGCCACTCGCATCCCAAAAAGCGACCAAAACTACCTTAAAGGAAAAGACATAAGCTTTCTTTTGAACAAAAAAAAAAAAAAAAAAAAACATTCCGGATAAAAAAAAATATAAAAAAAAAAATTTTACATTTAAAAAAAAAATTTTAAATTTAAAAAAAAAAGTTTTAAAAAAACAAAAAAAAAATTTTCAGAATATTGATCAAATAGCTATCGAAGCTACTTGGGACAAATTCTGCTAATACTAATAGGTAATAAGTTAAATGGATGAGAAAGAACACTGCATATGCTAAAAATTGAAAAACCCTTGTCTAGAGTTAGAAATTATTTTTTTTTATACATAAGCCGCTCGCATCCCAAAAAGGGACCAAAACTACCTTAAAGGAAAAGACATAAGCTTTCTTTTGAAAAAAAAAAAAAAAAAAAACATTCCCGCTAAAAAAAAAAATAAAAAAAAGTTTTTAATTTAAAAAAAAAAATAAAAAAAATTTTTAAAAAAAACAAAAAAAATTTTTTTCAAAAGATGGATCAAATAGCTATCGAAGCTACTTGGGACAAATTTTGCTAACACCAATAGGTAATAAGTTACATGGATAAGAAAGAACACCTGTATGGCCAAAATGTCAAATTTTGACCCCCACTAACTCAGAAACTTTTAGACCGATCTTGTTGAAAATTTGTGTTTAAACTACTATCCAATAGGACTAACCTTGGTGCAAATTTCATCCAAATCGGAAGACATCGATTTCAAAATTGGGTCACTTGACATGAAATCCCCCATATGTATTAAAGCTTTGCCAAAAATAAGTTCAAAACTTTAAAAAAAAAAAAAATAATTCATATCGCACTTGTTCAACAATACTGTATTAACTCAAAATTTCAAAATTTTCAGTAGAAGCCAATATATGTCCTTTATTTATTTTAATATTTATACAAAGTATGTGTTTTAAAATAAAAGTTCAGGTGAACATAGGGCGTTTACAATTTCTCTCCATCTGCTTCGATTATTGGCAAGGGCTTTAATTTGGTTCCATGATTTGTTGACAGCACTGCATTCTCGATTTATCGTTCTCATCCACAAAATTCTCACAAAACTGTGGTCGTCCGGGTCTGCGATGACCTTGAGGGTTCCACTGAAGTGCAGCGCGAGTAATGTCATTTTGCGGCCTTCTTAAAATATGGCCTATCCACGTCCACTTTCGTTTCATTATTTCTGCTTCTATTGTAGTGTTTTCTGTAAGCTGTAAGAGTTCGGTTGTAGATATAGTGTTGGGCCAAAAGATGCAAAGGATGCGGCGTAAACATCGGTTAACAAAACCTTGGAGTTTGTTCATATTTGTCTGTGTTACTCCCCACGTTGTAGAACCATATAATAAAACAGATTTAACGCTACAGTCAAAGATGCGAAGTTTGGTTTTGCTGCTGATAGAGTTCGACTTCCACAGCTTATGCATTGATTGAAAGGCCACTCTTGCTTTGTTTATACGGGATCTAATATCTGCTATTGTTCCGCCATCTTTAGTAATTACGCTTCCCAGATAATTGAACCATTCAACGTCCTCGATTACAACATTTTTAAGTTTCAGTGGGGTAGTTGAGCTTGTTCCTATACGCAAATTAGGCAAATTAGAAAGTATATTTAAACCAACCGTTGCTTTACCAAAAGTTACACAAACTAGCTCAAACTCTTGAAATATATTTTAAAGCGATTTTAGTGAAAAGAATAAGATTTCAACCGCTTTGGACGAGATAATATCGCTTTCAAAACGTTTTTCTGAATTTATTTTATTAATAATGACGATATGACGAATAATCCCTACATTTTGGTGATTACAAAAAATCTGTCCGATTTTCCCTACGCCTCTATTTATTTTAGTATCAAAAATACCTTCATGTAGGGATTTTCCCCTACTTCTGGCAGCACGGATTGAAACTTTCATGTATATGTAGATAGCTGCGTATGAGTGCTGCCTTGTTACTCATACGTTCACAAGAACTTGCAATAATACACTATGCAACAAGAAAAATTAAAAGGAGTAAAACTATATATATTTTTTTTTTGATGAGTAAAGCTTCGTACAGACGATGGTCAGATCATACAATGTTGTCTTTTTTCTGACAATGGTGTAATTGTCAGATGCATTAATTTAACACATCTGCCAAATGAAAATAGCGTACAATGTTCACACAGTTACAAGGCATTTTCAGTCACTTTAATGACAACATTGTAAGATCTGACCACCATCTGTACGAAGCTTTATGGTCCCCTATCAACAAAAACAGTCGAAATTTTGAATTTAATGGATAAATTTTTTTCTAAAATTTGGGGTTTTTGAAGAGGCTATTTCACCAATTTTATCGTTACTTAGTAAGGGGCTATCCAATTTGATTACAAGACATGCCAAATAACTTGAAATAAAATTGTCTTATTTTCGTGCTGATATTATTTTTTATACTCCACGGTTTTTGAATAATTCCAAACGCAGTGATGAAAAATTTTCGTAATTAAAAAAATTTTTTTTTTTAAAAACTTATAAAAAATTGAAACTAATTGTTTCTATACAAATATCTTAAAAGTTAAATGTCTTGATTTTACTGTTTTTTTTATAACTTCAAAAGGATGGGCTCAATTTTGTTAAACATTTTTTAAATGATTATAATTTTAGCCTTCTTTAAGGTTCTCTATAAGCTATAATTTATATGCACGGTACAAAAATACAAAAATATATCAAACAAGCGCTAGTTTGAAAATTTAATTAACTTTCTGTTAGTTTTTTTACTGTTTCTATTAATTGTTACTCCACTCTACATTTAACATGATTTGCTGTTATAACACGATGTTATAAAAGCGTTGTTAAAACATTTGCATTAACAACCGTGTTATAACATGAGAAAACCTTTAACATGATGAGTCTATACTTAACAGTAACATCATATTACTGTTAATGTTAAGCATTTCATGTCAGTTGTAGACTGGGAGTTATGTTTGACTTTGCTGTCAACAGCACAAATGTTGACAACTGTACAAAAATGTGATATACGCGTTATTGGTTTCAAGTTTAAATAACTTTGTATGAAATAATTTTTGATGTTTATTAAATGTATGAAATTTGTAACGCACTTTAATGTGGTTTTTTTTTATTGTTAGCACCACTTTTTTAAATGAAAAATATGAACAAAACTAAAACAGTACACTAATAAGAAGGATGACAAAATATCGCGACGAGAAGTTTGTTGCAGAAACAACAACAAACGTTGGAAAAAACGATTCACTGCTTGTGTACAACAACAACAAAACTATAAGAACAAAAACATACATTTTTGGTTTGTTTTAAAATTTAAGAAAAAAAATTTAAAATTCCCAAATTCTATTTCTTCTTCTGTTGCCAAATAAGGGAAAAAGCAACATCGAGTGAGAAGAGAAACAAGATGATAAAAGAAAGGATAGTGTTAAGAATGAAATTATTCCAAATTAAAAATGTGTCCAAAAGCATCACGAGCCCCCTTCTTATCATTTTCTGTTTACGAACAACGACTCGTGGCTTGGTGATAAATCAAAAGGATCAAACTTTTTTGTGATATTAAGCAAAATAATTTTTGTGAAGTTAATATGAATTTCAGTTAATTTTTTATTAGATTTTTTTTTTAACTCAAAAACAAATTATTAAACCAACTATCACAACTTCAATAAAACTTTGTGGAAAAAACTTCGTAACTCAAAGTGCAGGGACTTAAAATTACCTTCGTTTTGTCAATCCATCTACTTAATAATAATAAGCACTGGCTCACAAAATATTCCAAATAAAGAAGATTTCAAAAAATTATGATAACAAAACCTCGAATTAAAATTTAAAAAACAAGACAAAAAACTTTACTGGTTTTTACAAAATTTAAGATATAAAAAAGAAAATATCTTGGAAAAATCATTTCCCAAATCGCCAAACATTTTGGCGATAGCCAAATCGCCAAAAGGAAATTTTAGCGAGAAATCGCCATATCTAACAGCTCTGACGGTTATATTTGACAAATATTTGCTAAGTGTGACCAAAGCTTTAGTTATAATAAAATCGGTGGAAACATTAATTGATAGAAATTCAAATTTCGACTGTTTTTATATTAAGGCGACCACAACAAGTGAAAAATAAAAAAATTGTGGTCATCAAATTTCCTGACAAAAGTTCAAATTTGTTGCATGGTGTAATTAACACATATGACATTGTAGTCAATATCTTTTTTAAAAAAAAGGAAGTTCATATTACTTGAAACACTTTCTGTTGGCTGATTTAAATCAATATCAAGTGTTAAGAGCATTTTTAAAGTGCCACATTTTTTTCTAGTATTTATTGTGATGCTGTAATTTATATTTCTCTTATTTAGAAACATTCCCCTGTGTGTGTGTGTGTGTGGGGTTGTATTAATTTATTAATTTAACTATTTCATGAGTGTGTGGTTTATGCCTCAACTAACACAAATGCTAATTAATGTTAATAAAACGCAAACACACATGTACACACACATACTTACATTCATAAACAGGTAAATAATGTAAATGCAACACAATTTGGTTTTTTTTCTTCAACCTAGTGCAACGCAAAATTAAATAAAAAAAAAGATGCAAAAAAAGGATAATTTACAACGTAAACATACATTTAACAAATACATTACATACTTGTCAACTAACCAACCAACCAAACAAACAAACAACAACTAAACAACGAACGAGTCATTTAGACTGTCAGGCAAAATATTTCATTGTGTCACACAGACCGACTGACTAGCGTATAAATATGTTTGTTTGACTAACATGTAGCCGCAGCCTGTTTAAAATATAAACTTTACAAACTTGTTTAAAATCACAGACGCATAGAAAAAAACACAAACACACACACGCACGTTTACAATTTTACAAGCTAAGTTAATCATATATACTTACACTCTCGTACATTTACATATCGTATCATAATAAAACTAAGTAAATTGTACAATACAATTTTATGTGCTGACTTGCATACACATGTACTTATAACTCATATAAACATAAACACATACACACATACACACAAAACAAAGGTACATGTGTACAATTTATAAATGCCCGGAAGTTTTGAAATTTTCCTTTTTGATGGGACTTTCACTTATATTTTGTGTAAAAAGTTATATTTAACACAATTAATTTGGGCTTTAATTTGTTGACTCTTTTGACGTCTAGTGTATAAAAAACAATACAGGGAGGAAATTACTACTTTTGTGGATTGCCAGGGAAGGTGTTAAATAACGATTAAGAAATTTTGTTCTGCCCTAATTTTTACTTAGTTATGTTAATTTTTAAGTCAATCAGCAATTAAATATTGCTTTTATTGTCAAAAGAGCTCACGAATTACTTCTTTATTAGATTACTTACATAATATTCTTGCCATCTTTTGTTTTATATATTTAAAATAATTTGACATTTATGTCTTCTTTAACACTAATGCCTAATACATCACTGATGGTTTAAACGCTGGTTTAGTTGAACTAAACTTGAATTTATATGTAGTTTAATCTCATCAACCATAAATCAGTGTCCCATGTATTACATGTTGCTAAAAAAATAACATGTGGCAGCACTACGACAAATGTTGGCAAATTGATATGATTTGTACTGGTAGTTTAAACGCCCAATTTCATGCGTTTAAAGATGGTTTATATGTTTAATGATTTATATATTTGTTGGTTTAAACACATTTTAAACCAAAAAGAGAGTTTAACTTGCTCTGATTTTTTAGCCCTAAGTGTGCCACGGTAGCCTAGCTGGTACTGAGCTAGTCTATCAG
The DNA here is from genome assembly GCA_963931875.1 of Pollenia griseotomentosa. Lineage (NCBI taxonomy): Eukaryota > Metazoa > Arthropoda > Insecta > Diptera > Polleniidae > Pollenia > Pollenia griseotomentosa. The sequence continues at coordinate 17,645,110 of OZ007561.1, forward strand.
CGCCGGGGTTGCGGGTTCGATTCCTGCCACAGACAATGGTTTCTTTCCTGCAGACAATCGAAGAGCTTCGCGGGATTAGCTTAGGAAATAAAATAAAAAAAAAACTTTCCTGATTTGGAATAAAACTTCTCGGCACCAAAAGAAGGTCGTGGACACGCATAACAATATAATTGCTCCACGCTTACAAAAATGTTGATTAAGGCAATGATATCAGAACAAAGTATAAACATTTTTAAATCTAAATTAATATTATAAAGCTGAAAAGTTTGTATGTTTGTAAGAGGTAATCTCCGGAACTGCCGATCCAATGAAGATAAAGGAACCTCCAAACGGACATGGACTATATATTCTATTCTAACCTCTCTCATATCTCCAAAACTAAATGAGACAGAAAAAAATGTAATACTTATCGTTGTTCTTACGGAAAATAAGCGCACAGGTGTCTGGTACTTTATTGAAATTCTGCCCTTTTAGGGAGTAAACAAGTAAAATCTGAATTTTGGTACTTTTTTGTCTCCCCGTCTATATTTTAAACAAATAAACGTTAATGTAAACATTCCCTGTAAATAATATTGGACTACCTGCTACATTTTGAACAAATGGACTACTCCCTGGACTAGTCCGATGTAATGCAAGCATGGACCATATCAGTGTTAAAAAGTGTTTGTAGTGAGACGACATGTGTTCGTTTTTTAACGACAGGTTTTCGTTTTTAAACGACTTCAAAACTAATCCTCTTGAGTATACCATGGAGTAGTTTAATGACTACTCCTTTGTAGTCCAGCGCTGGATTATATGGTCCTGCCCTAGGACATCGTAATGTTAAATAGACCATGTTTTTTCCATACGTTTGGGTTACTTTTGGACTAGTCCGTGTCCCTTGTGGGCTACATTTTACACGCGCGTTTGGACTATTATTATTATTTGCAGGGTTATATCACGTTTGAAACTTATCCAAAAAAAATACAAAAACGTTTAAGGGGTGAAAATCGAAATTATTGAAATTTTGTATACTTTAATATGGAAAAAAGTACCAAAAAGGGGTAATACGGAAAATTAAATTTCTTTCTTTAGTTTTTTCTTCTACAACTGGTACTTTTATTTAATATCCTGAGTGATAAGACTCTATGGGGGAACTTTATGGTACTTTTTTGTCTTAAACTGGTACTTTTTGAATTTCCGTTAGTATTGGACTAAAATTATAAAATTAAACATGCAAGGTCCTGAGTGAATGAGAATCGTTAAAGGAATCTATTTGGTCCTTTTTTGTACTTTAACTTTTTTTTGTTTTCGTTAATATTGGACCTATGAACATAAAATTAAGCCGGCAATGACCTATGAGAATCTGTAAGAGGAGCATTTTGGTACTTTTTTGTTCTTTAACTGGTACCTTTTGAATTTCCGTTAATATTGGACCTAAAAACATCAAATAAAATATGCAAGGTACCGAGTTAGATAATTAGTAAGAATGAATTTTTTTTGGTACTTTGTATTTCTCTAACTAGTCATAACATAGGATAGGGTTCAGGGCCGCTTAACCTTCTATATTTAGAAAATATTAATTATCTTTTTAGAAGATATCTATTAAAGCAATAATTTTCGTACTCAAATGAAAAAAAAAAGACATTTTAACATGAGTACGCTGTTCACACTTTATTCCGCCTCCAGTCTATTTCTCCGCTCGACAGCCCCCTGACCGAATGCGAAAGCGACCAAGAGGGGACATATGGAGAATTACTGCCACTCCGATAATATATAAATAATTTTGACCTGTCGGTCCAATTTTGCACCACTTTTTATCTTCTAATTGATCAATTCTTGCTGGCTTATCAGCATAGACCAGAGATTTGCTGCACCTGCATAAAAAGTAGTCAAAAGTTTCCAAATCACACTAACAAGATGACCAATTCACAGGTCTATATCTTGAGTTAAATTGGTCACCAAACGCATGGCTTAACAAAAAAATGGATGTATGCTGTATGGCATAATGCGCCATTTTGTTGGAACCATTTCTCCGCAGAATGATTTGCGAATTATTTGCCTTTAGCGTTTGCCATTCACGGTAATGTTGGCATCGGTCTCAGATCATAATACAAATGGGTCAATGAGGCTTTCGGCATGTAAACCAAACAATTAAATGAGCCTCATCACTGAAGAGTCCTCTGAAACACTCTCGTCTAAAGCGGCGATAGCTTCTTCTGTACGCACAGTGTGGATCCGATTTAGATGAATATTATCCAAAACAGTGTTCGAAAATAAACAGAACTATATTTTTTAGTGTTTGTGTAGACGAACACAACCCTTTAAACCGTTCGTAGCTATTTTCAAGAAAGAGCCGAACATAATAAAGTGTTCTGTTCTTCGTTAAAAAAAAACACAACAATTGTAGTGATACTGTAGACAAACATTATATTTTAATGTTTTATAGTTTTTTCTTTTTTTACATTGATAAAGAACTGAACAAAAAAAATTAGCAACGACCGCAGCACGAACGGCTGGTATGTGTTTTAAGTATATGTATGCTTTTTGTTTTTTTTTTTTCGTAGGTGTAAGTGTATTGAGCTTAACCGAGCACAATGAAGTTTGTGGTTTTATAAAAAAGGCGAACGAAATTATAAGTTCTCATCTTTTAGTTGAGTGGGATAAGAATAGTATTAATTTTGTGTTCGAAGGATGGCAAACAGGGAAACGTCATTTTTTAATGATGTTCCACACAAACACTAGCAGTGTTTGGGTTTTCCACAAATCTACAGAACCGAACACTAAGGAGCGATATTAAGTGTTTATTGTCGAACACTGATCCAAAAGATCGAGCCATAGTATTGCATATTAGCAGAAGAAGTATAAGTTATAAATTAAGCATAAGAGAGCTCGAATTTTGGAAATAAATTTCCAGGATTCATAAACGTTATTCTGGTGTAAGTAAGTCTTTGCATGATGAGTTGCCAAAGTATACTAAAAAAGAAAAGTCAAACACACTTCCTTATTATGACAGCTAGTTTTACAGTTGTCCCTATCAGAAGTTCTGTACGTCTAAAAAAACACCTTTACTCGGGAAGTTATTGATTAGGCAGTTCAAAATTTTTTGTAAATTAAAAAGTTGTTTTATCAATATCTGCTACATGGTAGGGTATTCATTCGGTTAACCGTTAATCGGTTAACCGATTAATTACTACCCGATTAACTGACCGGTTAATTTAAAATTGCCTATTTTCGATTAACGATTAAACCGGTTAATTTCAGTCGATTAACCGATTAACCGATGTTACATTATTTTAAATTTTTTGTAATATTATAACAAATTTTTTGTGTTTTAATTAATTGTTTCGTCTCATATACATGTTTAGAAAATATATTTTTATACAATATCAGCCCAATTATGAATAAAAATTCCCCGGGAGTTTGCTCCCTTCTCCCATTTTTATCCCTAGGTTAATTCAATTGTAAAAATGGGAAAAGGTAAAAAACTCCCGGGGAATTTTTAATCATAATTGGGATGTATATTTCCTTCTAGCAAAACATTCTTAACAGAATTACTTGAAACAATTAGAAGTGTTAAAAGTTTTTTAAAATTAAATCAGGACTCTAATGGCATAATGGAAGATATTATATGTAAAGAGAAATTTAGGAAAAGGACTGAGAAATTAGATATTCTTTATTATGGCTGCTTCTGATTCCTCCAGCATCCACGATAAGAGAAAAAAAATTTTACAAGTCAAGTGTTGTCAAAACTAAAGAAAATTATTATTAATCCTAAACATTTAAACAAAATTTTTTTTTTCAAAATTTATTTAATCAGATCTCTTTAAACTATTGAAATAACTAACAAATAATAATTTTTTAATTTAGTTATAAAATTCTGTTTAATAGGGAAATATTTGTCAATAAAATTATTTAACTACAGAAATCTTATTAAAAAACGACGTTTAAAATTCTTGCGTTTTGCGTTTTCGATTACCAGAACACCCCTGATGATGTTTTACTTTAAAAATACATATCACATATTTATGAATTATTTTTTTTGTTTGCTCGTTTTAGATCAATAATTGTTATTTTTGTTTTTTTAATAATAAACTCCAAAAAATAAATAATTTTTGCATTTTTAATTACTGAAATTACCTTATTTATTAAAAAAACTTTATTAATCGGTTAACCACCGATCAAAAACCAAATTAACGGATTATTAACCGATTAAACCAAAACCTCGGTTAATTAATCGAGCGATTAACCGATAAAAGCAAAAGCCCGATTAAATGAATACCCTACTACATGGCTATCCAAAAAAGTTAGTAAATTATACATAAGACTTCTCTGGAATGTTTAAAAGAATTAGCTAACTACTTTTTTCTGGAATACTTCTCCTCATTGTCAATTCCGTCTTTACCATAAATGCACACGGGGCCCTGACCTCATGGGGGCCCCGAAAGGACGATATATTTGATTACACGAAAGAAAGAAGTTAAATATTTTGTATTTTTCTGGTGATTTTCAGCAATTTTTTTTTTGTTAGTTTCGAAAACAAAAAGGAAAAGAAAAAAAATTAACCGAAACTTAAATATTAACAAATACTAAAAAAATGTATTTTGGCGAATTTTTAACTGTATTTGGCGATACAAACAAAAAAACTGGCAACCCTGACTGGTGCAGATAGTAATAGTTGACATTGTGTATATTTAAGGGATTTCCCGTGTAAGTGTTTAATGTGAATTTTTGAACTTATTTAAAAGAAGTTTTTACCAGTTTGACGTCTTAGTTGTAAAGAACTTGTCTATATTGTTTTATAATTAATTTAATTATGTCGAAGAGAACATATTTAAGTGGTTCACAAAAAAGAAAAAAAGTTCTAGCTCAAAAAGAAATAGCCGAAAAACTTCATAAAGTCACTTCATTTTTTAAGGTGGAAGAAACAAACAAGATGACTGATTCTTCGCCTTCAACATCTCAAGATCCGGTTACTTACGTCTGACAAAAATTATAATATTTTGCAAGTTCCAGATGTAGAGACAATAACAGGTACATTATATGCTGAATCCTCCAATTCAAGCTTCTGTGACTTATTATTTACGAGCATAGAAAGTGTATCTTCTGATCCTGGTACGTACTGTGATGAAATTTAAACGGAAGTAGAACGCGATATTTGGACTCAAAAAGGGCCAGAATTTTTTCAAAATAAAGAGTGTGACTTCTCCAAAACTTCCAAAATTTTTCCAGATTCAAGCAGTAAAACAAAAACTATTTAGATACTTGACTAAAAATATGTTCACCCGTATATTGACGAATGGTGAGTCTTTTCACCGTCAAAGAACTCTGTATACTGTTATTGCTGCCGTCTATTTAATACTACTACTGGTACTGGTCATAATTTGAGTTCTTTAAATGGATATTAAGACTGGAAACATATAAGTAATTTATAAATGGAGCATGAAAACAGTTCACAGCAGAGGGAATCAATGATGAAATATGTCGCAAGAAGCAAAACTACTGGGCGAATTGACAGCGAGTTTTTGTCCCAATATAATACACAAGTCAATTATTGGAAGAATGTACTTAAAAGAATTGTTGCAGTAGTGAAATTTTTGGCTTCCAGAGGACTTGCTTTTCGTGGTGATAATGAAATATTAGGGTCTCAAAAAAACGGAAATTATTTGGGATGCTTAGAACTAATTAGTGAATTTGATCGTTTTCTTGCTGATCACATGCGAAACTGCGGAAATAGTGGAAAAAGAAATACATCATATTTTTCTGCAAATATTTGTTATGAATTTATTAATAAAATGGTACAGCAAGTGCTAAAAGCGATTGTTAATGAGCCAAAAGCTGAAAAATACTAATCTATTAGTTTGGATTCTACACCAGATCTTTCACATGTTGACCAACTCACATTTATCGTTAGATACGTCAAAGACGGAGAGCCTATTGAGAGATTTTTGCAATTTTTTCCTATGGATGAACATAATGCTTAATACATAGCAGGTGTCCTTTTAAACTTTACTGAAAGTCTTGATATTCCTATAAAAGATTGCCGAGGGCAGAGTTACGATAATGCATCAAATATGGCAGGAAATTATTCTGGTGTTCGGGCAAGAATAACAGCAAAATGTGAATTTGCTATTTTTGTTCCATGTGCGGCACATTCATTAAATTTGGTAGGTGTTGAAGCTGTTCAATGTGTTTCAGATGCAGTATCCTACTTCCAATTTGTCCAAAAATTATTAAATTTTTTCTCGACCAAACGATGGAAAATTATGACAGCGAACTTGGGAACAAATAAAGTTTTGAAGTTTCTCCCGGACACTAGATGGTCTGCACGTGCTAATGCTATTAATGCTTTGAAAAATGGTTATTTTCATATATCTGAAGCTTAAACATAAATCGCAAATGACGTCAATGAACCAGGAGAAACAAGAAACGAAGCTCAAGGCCTAGCCAAAAAAATGGAAAAATTTGAGACTATGCTTCTAACGAAGATTTGGGATGATCTTTTAGAAGTTATAAACAAAACAAGCATACGTTTACAAAAAAACACTTTGACACTAGACGTTGCAACAAAACTTAACGCATCTTTAATCGATTATGTCAGTAACGCACGCGATAATTTCGATCAGTACGAAACGGCCGCTAAAGAAAAAAAACCCAATGGTGACTATAAAGATATGTTTGAAAGAAAAAAATTCGCAGCACACGTCTTACTTTTTTTGACGGATCAGCGGTACAGTTAAATGGTAAACAAAAATTCCGCGTAAAAACGTTTATTCCCATAATTGACACATTACATGTTCATTTGAAAAAGCGTTCTGCTGCATACCAAGAAATTTATTAAATTTTAAGTTTTCTTTCTTAATTAATAACAATTGATTCTGACCACTTGTTAAAAAAATGCAAAGAAATTGCCGAATTCTACCACAAAGACATTAATGCTAAGGAGTTCATATCAGAATGTTTTCATTTAAGGCAGTACCTCAAGAACATAGCAACGGAATCATCGGCTTTAAGTATCTCAGCTTTACATAACCTAATAAAGTCCGATAAGTTAGAAGAAACTTTTCCAAATGTTGAAGTTGCTACAAGAATATTTCTTTGTTTAATGATCAATAATTGTAGTTGAGAGCGGTCATTTTCTCGGCTAAAGAGAATAAAAAATGAATTGCGAACGTCTATGTCGTGTATTGACCACATCAACAGTCTACGCATAATAACTGAGCAGACAGCAGAGTGGCAATCGAATTTGTATTTAATTTTTATTGACTTTCAACGTGCATTTGACTCGCTTCATCATTCTGCCATATGGAAAGCCATGCAATGTAAAGGGATCCCAGATAAAATTATCAGGCTTGTAAAATGCCTGTATGCAAATGCAACTTGCTCTGTGCTACACGAAGGTCAAGTTAGCGACAACGCAAACGTTAAAGTAGGTGTAAGACAGGGATGCGTTTTATCCCCCTGACTTTTCAATATCGTGCTTGATGTTATCATGAGCCAATCTGTGAATGCCATACATGGGATCGCTTTTGCCATGACTGGAAGACTGACACCCCTGGATTATGCTGATGACATCTGCTTATTGTCACACAATCATCAAGGCATGCAACAAATGTTAAATAACATCACAGCTAAAGCATTGAACGCAGGTCTGATAATTAACATTTCAAAAACGAAATCAATGCGTTTTAATGTTACAAGTAACTATCGTTTTTCACTAATGGGGAAACAAATTGAAGATGTCACAACTTTCTGTTACCTGGGCAGCATTATTGCCATTTCCGGTGGCTGCAACGAAGATATCCAAAACAGACTGATTAAGGCTAAACAAGCATTTGGAATCTTGAATAAGTTCTGGAGGTCAGCTAACATCCACAAAAATTAAAGTGTTTAATAGCAATGTGAAGTCCGTATTGCTCTATGGCTCAGAGACCTGGAATTTAACGAGCCTTGATGTATAAAAACTGCAGGTCTTCGTAAATAAATGCCTTCGCCGCATACTAAAAATATTCTGGCCCCAAGCTATAAATAATTCAGAGCTATGGTTTAAAACGCAACAACCCCCAATTGATCATGAGATCAAAATTCGTAAATACAGATGGTTGGGTCATACCCTGCGTAAGCCAGCCGATGACATCAATAAGAAATCTCTTGACTATAACCCACAGGTAGCAAGAAGAAGGGGTCGCCCTAAAAATACATGGAGGCGCCAAGTTCAAGCCGAACTCCAAACCGCTGGTATAACGTGGAATGAAGCCAAAAGTGCAGCACAAGATAGGAATCGATGGAGATCAATTATTGAGGCCCTATGTTCCTTATAGGAATTTCAAGGATTATATATATATATATATATATGTTACAAGAACGCCTAACTAACTTGTCAATTATGTGCATTGAAAGTGAAATCCTTCAAAAAATTGATTTTGAGGATATAATAGAAGATTTTGCAGCACAGAAATCTCGCAAAAAACCTTAAGCGTAGCCAATTTAAATCAGAACATAAATACGTAGGTTATATTTCTTATAACATTAAATAACATGTATTAAATTTGTATTAAACATAATAAATTTAAAATCACAACAAAAAATTCTTGTCATGATTTTTTTTTACTTTTACTCCAAATTATTTTGTGCCCAGGGGCCCCGACAAGCCTTAAGACGGCCCAGCTCATTGTAACTGTCTTTTTACTCCAGCTTACTACTACTTTCAAAGAGACGAGGATTAATTTACTTTTAAATGCATGGAAACGCGTCGAATAAACAATTGACTTTTTTAGGAATTGAATTAGTTTTTTGAAGCTTAAGAGAACTAGTCCGCAGAATCCTAAATAACCATTAAAATAACTGGTTTGTACTGAGTTCTAAGACATGCTGGGTCTAAACGCATTTATTTTACATACGACGCTTTATGCTGTGTTAAAGCTACATAATTAAATTTACCTACATACCAGCACATTAACACACACACGCATCCACACCCATGTATTTATATAGATTTTATTTGTTTTTTTTTCAGTTTTTATATTAATTTATTTATTTTTGTTCGTGTTCATCATCAGCCGTAACTAGTTCAACTTAACTGATCTCAAACAAGCTTGTGTGTACAGTGTTAGGCTAGATAATTATGTCAGCCTTGCAAATAAAATTAAATCAGCTTATTTAAGGGACGACGATTCAATGAAATTTTAAAGAAATTTTTACTTCGTTTCCAAGAGTTGCAATTCCATTAATTAACTTATACATTGCGATCTCGTTACGGAAATCTCCACAGTTGTTAAAAATTCAGAATGTTTTTTAAGGTCGTTTTGTATTAATTAACCTCTGGAAATCTTATTGAATCCAAGAACAATTTTTTGAATGCCAACTAGAGGCGGCACCGACATCATGGATTACTTTTTAATTTCTTTAAATTTGTATGTATGTTCAAAAACTGTTTTTCGTTTGTGTACCGTATTTATTAAGTTTTTAAAACAAATATTAATGATATATTTCAAGTTTAAAAGAAAGCACTTAAAATTTTATATTTATTTTTATAATTTTGCATTTTTTTCAAATTCCCCCCCCCCCCCCCTCAACCCTGATAAAATTAAAAATCATGTCGTATAGAAAATGTCAACGAATAGTGGTAGCCATACGACTGTCAAATTTCTTTACGTATTTTTTGGCATTTCATTACAAATTGTTTTCACACTATTATACATTTGAAATTTATGAGAGTCTTTGACATGTCGTAATGCTCAGTTTTACAGAGTAAAAGAATCTGGTTAATTCTAGATGTCCCACCTTCTTGTCATAATCAACATTTACGAGTAGAATTTCAACTTGACGTAGACTTAAAGAAAAATCCAGAAAACTGTAATTTGCTATTCACCTAATAACTCTCATTATATTTTATCCAGCTATACGATTTCGTATTTTGTAACAAGAAGAGATCGAAGTCGATCGGCTTTAAGCCGGCTTAGTTCCGCCGCTTACATTTTTTCTACTCAGAGTCGTTGCAAACATTTCGGCTGATGTCGGCTTATATGTTTCAGCCGATGTTGTGTAACTTTAGTGAGAACTTTTGGCATCGAAAAGATTTGAAATAAAATATTGCATTGTTTCTCAAAAGTGAGAAAAAGTGTGTCTTTAGCTCATGTCTGAAACTTTCAAAAGAGATTACGTCGTTATGTTATAACTGTCATAACATTGCATTCGAAGCTGATGTGACATTGCAAACGTTGAGAACGCCAGTTACTTAACTTGAAAAATTTTCAACGATGGCGGCGAAAATACAAGCGTCGGCTATGCCAAATAATGTAAAGTGGGACTTTAATGTTATTTGTTTGCAAACGAGCTTAGAAAACATTCGTATGTGCCGGTTCACACACATCAAGTTTGACTCGTCAAGACTTAAGCTTTAAGGAGAGAAGGGAAAAGAGAATGCTATTTCTTTCTCCTGAAAACTCAAGACTTGAAGAGTAAAACTTGACGTGTGTGAACTGGCACTATATTTTATAAAAGTGTTAAAAGTAAACAACTAAACAACGAACAAATGTGCCAAGAACAAAATATTATTATTCTTTGCATTTTTAATGTGATTTTTAGTGCTAAAATTTTTTCTCGCCCCATTTTTATACCCTCCACCACAATTAGTTGTGAAGAGGGTATACTAAGTTTGTCATTCCGTGTGAAACTTTTTTATTATTCATCTCAGACCCCATAAAGTATATATATTCTGGCTGCTTGAGTAATTCTAAGTCGATTTAGCCATGTCCGTCTGTCTGTCCGTCTGTCCGTCTGTTGAAAACACGCTCACTTTCGAAAAACTCAAAAGAAATAAACAAACTAGGTGTCAAATTGCTTGTAGTTATCCTAAGCAGTTTGGGATTGAATTTCAGCAAAATCGGTTCAGTAGGACCAGAGCTATGAATCAAAATGTGGAACCACCACCTTCAAAAACTTGATAATTTTGTAACAAAAACTAACATAAATGATGCAAAAATGCACGGAATGACATAAGATTTTGCACAAGTCCGTTTTATTCGACTAGAAATGAAACTGTAAAATTTCGCGAAGGTCGGTCCATAATTTACCCTAAGCCCCATATAAACACTACTCCCGGAAAACAGTTTAGTACGCCTAAAACCGTAAAAAATAATGCAATCATAACAAATTTTGGCTCGTCACAATTTTATAGGACTATAAATGATACTGTGAAATTTCGTGAAGATCGGTACATAATTTACCCTAGGCCCCAAATATGTCCTACTCCCGGAAAACAGTTTAGTCTCCTAAAACCATAATTAATAACAAATCGTCACAGTTTAAGATAATAATAATAAAAAGACATCATACAGATATTACTCCTTAAACATTCGAACTGTCGGTGGAGGGTATCAAAGATTCGGCACAGCCGAATATAGCACTCTAACTTCTTATTCGTGAGTTTATTTGACAGTTCAAGGCTAGGCTTTCTCACAGAAATTTTACAGACACACTTTTTCTGTAAATTGTAATTTCCTTACGTGGCAGCTAAAAGATTCTCGACGCGAGAGTTACAGAACATGGTCACTGTTAAGCTAGAAATTTAAATATGCTTTCTTTACAATCTGTGATTTTCAGAGTAGGCCGGTAAAACCTAAAAATTCTGTTTTGAAATAAAATTAATCAGAACAACAACTGATCAATTATCATAATACAATACTGGCCGTTATTTAAAGCTACTCTGTGGCTCCGATCTAATATCTGCAGAAAAAAAAAAACTTAAAAGTCTTCCCAATCTCATAAAAATGTCCACCACTGTACACCTGGCATTTTGTTTATACTTTTTTGAAAAATATGTCTTACATGCAAATAACGGCATGTATGCATACATCATTATTACCGTTTTGTATATGAATGTGTTGAAAAGCTAAAACACTGCTCCATATAAATGGATACCAGTCCAATTTGTGATAAATAAAACCAGTGTTGCCACTTTGCGGGTAATAATATTTAGTGTTGTGGGTGGTAGAGTATGGGAAATTTTTTATAGGTGTAGATCAGGTGGAATTTAAAATTCTGTTGTTTTAGAACAAAAAATACATATTATTACAAAATTAGATTTATTAAAGAATTATTTATAGTGTAAGTTATAACTTATTTTGTTAGCTATACGTTTATGTTTATTTAGTTTAAAATTGTTATGCATAATTGTATAAAAAACTACACTGTAGAGAACTTTCTAGTAATGGCAAAAAAAGGTAGGCTTTAGAAAGTTATTTAAAAAAATTTTTTTAGCATTGCTGGCTGTATGTAGGGTTGCCATCCGTCCTCTTTTCCCCGGACACCGTCCTCTTTTTTTGGGTATCCGGGGCAGTCCTACTTCTTTTTCATCAAGTGTCCGGGGTTGTCCGGCTTTTTACACCTTCATTGTAAATTTGTTCCTGGATTTAAATCACAGTTCACAAAATTCATTAAAAAAAAAGATTTAGGTGCTCGGGTTTTTTTAAGATAGGTATGATTTAATTTTTGGGGACGTAACGTGACAAAAAGAGTACTTTTCTTTGAATGTGCCCAAAATGGAGCTCCCAAAAAAAATGGAACAAATAAGCAAAAGCAACCTTATCAATGTCGTTACTTTTGTTAAAATAAATACTTATTGCTCAAATGATTATATTAAAATTTTATTTTAAGATTATTTTTGGAAAGAAAAAAAAATCATATCTTAAAAAAAGCACATCCCTCAAAGTTTTAGGATTTTTAAAAAACAGTTTAAAGTATTATATAAATAAAAAAATCAGCAAAAAAATAGGGTTTTGACTTAGTCCATTTTTAAAATTTGATATTTTCCATATACATTTTTTTCAATATATTTATTGTAGCCTCAAGTATTCTCTTTAAACTGACAAAAATCATCTTCGTATGTAAAGTAGTTTTCGAGATATTAAAAGAATAAACTCAACACATTCGGCTTATTCGGCGATATTATGACAATTTGAATGACATAACTTTTGAAAAAAAATTAAAAAATTGTTTTTCGTTGATATGTGTTCTTTATGGGATCAAATAAACCCTCTCGCCAAATTGCATTCAAATCGAAAGGGGTCGAGTCCCACTCTTGGTCGATTTGACATGGAATTACCCAAATTAAGTTTTTGTGTGCCGTCGTTAATTTTATTAATATTAGGTTGTTTAGAAAGTGTCCTCTTTTTTCGAACAAATGTCCTACATTTTTTATGCTGGCGTCCTCTTTTTCTCAAAATAGAAATGGCAAGCCTAGCTGTATGTCACAAATAACACGAACAAGGTTGCCCTTCTAGACGTATTCCATAATACTTTGTGAGATAGAAATCTAATGAGTTTTGTTGCGACTGTCAATAAGTCTAATTTAACATAACAGTTTGCGTTCATACCATCACACAAAGTATAAACACTCACACATGAAATAAAATGCAACCCTGTTCCAATGAAAAGTATTTTTGTTGATAAATTTTTCAAAAACGATGAAGTCATATGGGATGTCAAACTTCTTTTCATAATACATGTCATTTTAGTGACACATTGCATTCACACTATCAGACTTTTACATATTACTTGAGTTTTTGACATGTATTAATACAAAGTATAATAGTGTAAACTAGCCTTTAGCAGCATCAAAATAAGTTCTCATGATGCCACCATCCAGGGTTGTTAGGTTTTTTTCTTCAAAAATCATTAAAAGTTTTAACAAAATTCGTCAAAATCGTCACGAACATTAAACAAAATCGTCAACAAATCGCCAAATATTTAATATTACAAATTACAGACAATTTATTGCAGAGATTGGTTAAAAACATACTTTTTTAGCAAGAACGTCTATTTATGGTAAATAAAGTGATATGGTTAAGTTTAATTCCTAATTTTAAGTGAGCTAAATATACATATTTATCATTTGAAAAGAAATACATAAGAAAAAATATATTATTAGTATTGTGGTTATTTTGTTGAACTGTTTATGGGTTTTAACTCAAACTTTGATATTTTAACTAGGCTAAAGTTTATCAAATTTAATTTTGATTAATTTATTTTAATGAAGAAAGGAATTTTAGAACATGAAATTCATTAAAACTTATTGATAATTTTTCATTTTTAACTGCCGCTGGGCTCGAACCCAGGCGGCAGGTTATCCTTACATGTTTCAATTGCAACCACTCAATCTCTTCAGATAATTTTGCAGTTTAACACTCACAGCCATCGACGACTGCTGGCAATCAATAGACAAATATCAATCTTTAAACCAAATTGTATTTAACCTTTGGTATATCGAAATTTGCTTTGAATAAGTTCATGTTGTAAAATTCCTTTCTTCATAAAAATAATTAAATGAAAATTAAATTTGATGAACTTAAGCCTAATTAAAATATTAAAATTTGGATTAAAAAAATATTCAACATTTTTTATTTTTTCGAATTTATTCTATGAGCTAAATAAAAAATGTTGAATATAATATAAAGTAACCTACGAAAGGAGATAATTCCCAGTTTCTATTTGATTAAAAAAATAAATTTTCAAAAAAACATAACAAAAATTAATTTATTTAATTTATCCAAATTCACAAAAACATTAAATAAAAAATAAAATCTCATTTGCTATTAACTCGAGCTAGCTTTAAATGATTAATTTTTAGCGCTATCACTATTGCAATTTTTTTTACTGTTGAAGGTGCTAAACTAAGGGTTCTGTCTCTATCAACAGCCTTTTCACCCGACTTAAAACGTTTTATTACGTCCAATTTTAGTTTCAAACAAATGCATTTTCTTCTCTTCGCACTCATTTTACTACATAACTTCTTATTACGAACCAATTTCTTACTTCTTAACACGCAACTATACTTAAAATAACTTACCTAACAGAATTTAATGAGAATTCGCCTTTTTACACGCAAATAGAAAAATTCTTCACATGTGATTATGACTTCAGCGAAAAAATGCAATCGTGAAGCGACGCAAATCGAAGTCATAAAAACACAAAGCGGATTTAACCAATTTTTAAAATCGGACCATATAGGACCGACGTATATCGGGGCTCTTGTGTATATCTTTTGCAGTATCGATGCCATTCATATAATCATAGAATTCGAATTACAAATGCTTCTAATGAAAGCCACCTTGTTTGTGTGGTGGGAAGATTTTTTTTTGGTTTCATTTCAAATAATTTTTGCATTTCGAAAACTTGATTTTTACGTTTTGGACTGTTTCCAATATAATTGTAAATATTTATTGTAAGTGTTTTATTGATGCCAGAAAATCGTCATAAAACTATTACTTTTAGTATAAAAATCGTAAATCGTCATTTGACTGTTTTTTCTCAAAAAAATCGTCAAAATGACGAAAAATCGTCACATCTAACAACCCTGCCACCATCGTGTAAATTGCACCAAAAATTGTATTTTTCTTCATGTAATAGAGTCTATTGTTGACTAGTCGCCTTCAAGTTTCGCGAATCGATGGCTGATTTTCAAAATAAATTTGGATAATGAGGTGTAATTTTATTTAAATCGTGGAACTTTTTTTTATCGCAAGTGTAATTTGAATTGTACTGCTGGTAACACTGATAACAACATTTTTTATACAAATTTACATTTTCCCGAGCATTCACTTCCCTTGATAACTCTATTACAAATAAAAATGTAATTTCTATTGAAAAAAAAAACAATTTCAATTTCACATCTTTTCATTATGTTTTTAAAGTGGAAATAATAAAATCGAACCGAAGCCAATACAATTTAAAATATTTGATGGACTTTTTTTTGGCTTTTATTTGTATTTCATCAGTGATTGGAAACTAATTTAAAGAGTACTGAGTAATATGAGAAATTCGGTGCGTCGCCGTATCATTTGGAGTCACAAAGCAGGTTATGTAAGTTTATTTTAAAGCATTGAATTCTTATTGAAGCAAGAACATTGGGTGGCACATTACAGAAGTCGGAAAACGTTGGAAAACTATTTTTTTGTGCATGATGAATATGCAAATTAAGATAAATTGAAGCGAAGTTTTAAATATATTTAATTGCAATGTTTATTTCAAGTTGCTAAAACTAGGGTTTCTGGATCTTTTTTTTTATTAATGGGATCGTATTGGATATTTTCCTTCGATCTGCATGACAGGGGCCATGAGAAGTACTCCTCAGGCGGTCCTGGATGTTGTTCTACATATCTGGCTGTTGAGCAGTTTGTGATGGGAATGACAGCCAGGAGAACTCTTGCACAGAGGGAGTTAGGACTGTTAGCATATTTCACGCAGGGTCACTCGCGGATCTTGGGTGAGATTGACGCTGGTGGTTCTTGCCTGGGCTCGCCCGGCCCACGGATTATGTGGACGATTTTGGGCATTTGCCAGGTGTAATATTACCGTCTAGGGAGATCTGATGAGCTAGGGCAGATTCTATAGGGGATTTGCTATTTTCACTGATGGCTCGAAAATGAGGAGCACCGGCGCGAGGGTATACATTCCTAAAGACTGCAGTGACATTCTAGGGATCTTGAGAGCCGTGAATTGGAAGGGGCAACATTGCTAAGGTCTCGGAGATCACTATATATCTGGACAGCCAGGCGGCTCTTAAGGCCTTGATGGGCGGTTATGTGAACTCCAAGCTAGTGGATGATTGTATGAGAGCTCTAGGGGTAATTATATGTGGATAATGTGATGAAGCTGTGCTGGGTACCAGGGCAGTGCAACATCACCGGCAATGAGATGACTGATGAGTTGGCGTTACTGGGATTCTAAGCGGAACTTTTCGGATATGGGGGAACCGAACGGACTGCAGGGTATCGCTTGCGCTGGTGCCGGTGCTTAGAAAATTTGTATTTTGTCAATAGAGGGCTTTTTTGGAATATTAAACGAAATTTTTTTTAAAACTGTATTTTCTTAAAACAATATCACCTATAAAATTTTATTGTTTAAAAAAACATATTTTACAAAATTCTTTTGTTGAAAACAGATATTTTTTGTTAACTGCTTTGTATAATGAAATGGCACAGAGCTGTATTTTTATGGCTTAGTTATTTTCAAACTAGAGTTTAATTTGTAGAATAGTTGATGTGGCAATATAGTTATTTGACAGTCAACAAACGGATTACGATCAAACGTAAAACTTGTCCAAGGCGAATTCAACTACAGGTGGTGTCGAAACTACTACAATCCAAAAACAACAGAAACTCCATAGGGGGGTTTGCATTGCCTTGTTAGTGTTTACTGCTAGAAATGTCAACCATTCTTAGCAAAACACTAACAAATCAAAACAAATAGGCTCGAACTGTCAAAATCAGAAGCCGTTTCGACATCGCCTTGAACGTGTCGACTCAAAAGTTAAGAGTTATTGGGGCGCATATGAGAACAATAATAAGTGACTTGTTGTTGCTCGCTTAAGTTGACAATCGATATCGTGGGCCAGGCAGAAAAAAATAGCCGTCAGAAAAGTCTTAAGTGAAAAAAAAAACATTAATTTTTTTTTACCAAATTTCTACTTTCCAAGTTTTTACATCTATTCGGCTTGTCAGCAATAATCTATATGTCAATTAAATGTAATCGGGGCAGCAATCATAGTTTTCCATCAAATAAATTTTTATTTTCATGTTATCTCTTTAAGTTTTCCTCTCGATTTATTTTTAAATATGTACGTTTTTTTGAATTTAATAGCAGTGGGTGCAATAAATAACTTTTAACATTTTTCAATATTAATTTGGTATCGTTAAATAATTCATTTGTATGAATTTTAAAATTTTACCATCGCCATGAACTCTAATGGACTAATTGAACTGCTTTTATGCTCTTCAGCTTTGTTGATTAGTTGGAATGTATGTCTGTATGGAAGTACTATCATCATGCAGCTAATTTGCACTAAAATAGTTATTCTGTTACAAAATAAATGATTTGCAGAAAGAAAAAAATTTGTATTTATGCAACATTGAGTAGTAAGTTATTTGAAAAGATAATTACAATATGAAAGCATGCGCCCTGCAGGAAACCTGTGATCAAGTTTCTCCAAGTCGCCACTTTTTTCGATTATTTTGAGAATTTTTTGTTGACACTGTCCACAAAGCGTCTACATTTTTGCCGGCTTTTGAGAAAGAAGAGCTATTTTTGACAGCTGCTAGAATTAATTAGAATAATACAAGAGTTTACATATAGTGGAAGTAAGATTTTTTTTTTGTGAAATAATTGTTTTTATTTATTTAATTTCCTTTAAATATCTGCAAGTTTTTTTTTAATTGCCTTATCCACTTAGCCCACAAAGCGTCTACATTTTTGCCGGCTTTTAAGAAAGAATAGCTATTTTTTGACAGCTGCTAGAATTAATTAGAATAATACAAGAGTTTACATATAGTGGAAGTAAGATTTTTTTTTATGAAATAATTGTTTTTATTTATTTAATTTCCTTTAAATATTTGCAAGTTTTTTTTTTTTTTTTTAATTGCCTTATCCACTTATATTATTAGTGCGAATATCTATTAGAAGTGTTTAAAAATGTAGGCTAGAACTATTAAAATATACTAGTGAATCTCTGGTTTCAATAACTCCATGTCGAGTCATGTCCGCAAAAAAACATTATGCGACAAAAACTAAATTTTACAGGAGAAAGTTTTTTTTATTTTATACAAATTTTGTATGAAGGTTGTCGCCTACGATAAAATTGTTTTTGCTATAAAATCATAACGGTACGTACTCTATGTGACCATGACATTTTAGGAGATGATGCAAGTGTTGCCAATAAAGTAATTTATAAAAAAAAAGCAATTTGAAATGCTATTTTTGCGGTAAGGGCTCGATATGGTCTCCCAAGAACTTCCTACTCATTAGTTTAGGACAGTAGTGGATTTTCAATGACAAGCACATGCTTTGTGCTATTGACATTACATCTGGTCTACAGTTGATCAGTAGTACAAGGGGCAAAGTCAATAGTGAATCAGTGCATTTTCGCTATTGACATTTCCTAAAGGGTAATTATAAAATATAGGAGAGTATTAGAAAAGTGATAGATTTGTTATTTGCTATTGTCTGTTATCACCTTGGCAATTATCAACATTGGCGGTGTATTCTGGTTATTATAATGCCTGTGTTTACAACACAGAGCTTAAGCATGCGTGTGGTAAATTTAAAGTTTTAATTGACGCATTCATACACTAGTTAGCATCACGTTTGTACTAGTGTTAGAAATACTTAAAATGAAACAAATTTTCAATAATTTTTATTTACAAAAAAAAAAAATAATAATAATAATCTTCTTTCAGAAAATTTCAAATCAGGAACCGTTAATATGTAATTGCATGTTTTTCCTTGTGCGACCAATGAAGGCTGAACTATTTTTACATATTTAACCCTTTGCCGCATTTTTTTGCATAATTAATTTAGAAGAGCATTTTGCCAGTTTATAGCTCATATTTAACCTTTATGAGGCATATTTAAATTTTTTTAGATGCCTAAAAGTGCGTTCGCAGAGAAAAAAAATTTTTTTTTAAATTTTTATGAGGGTTTAAAAAACTGCAGTCGACACAAAAAACTGTCGAATAAAAACGAAACCCGTTACTTTATAAAGTGTTAGATGAATATTTAAACAGTTTCACACGGAATGACAAACTTAGTACACCCTCGTCACAACTAATAGCGGAGTATATAAAAATTTCGGAAATAAAACAGCAAAATTTGGCTGCAAAATTAGTGCTATGAAAAACGTGCGTTTAGCTTGCGATCTGCCATAGTTTCTTAAAATAATTCTAGTTCTCTCGACACACTTTTGCGACTTCAAGTCGCGTATTATGCGATTTAAAGTCAGAATCACAAATGTTAAGCGTTTTAATAAGAAAGTTTTTTATTTAATTGTTCTTTAATAATTATTTTACCAGACAATTTGCACAAAAAAATTCTACTAAAACAATTTTGCTCGCCAGATGTAGCTTCAACAATATGGCCGCTATCAAATGTCTATCAGGGCCAAATTGAAAAATTTTAATATTTGAATTGCTTACTTAATTTATCAAATAGTATAGGTTAGGTTAGGTTCCATGGGCAGCCATCAGAAGACGGCTCACTTTGGTCCTCAATTGGTCCCTTTGTGATACCCGGCGCCAATGCCCATCCATTGGAGCAGTTACTCAGATGGTGTCACTGCAAGTTCCAACCACTTCGTCTTCCTAGTGAAGAGAAGGAGCGATTTTAGTTCCATCCCAGACAGATCCCCCAAACAGGAAAACACCGGTCCCCCCAGGTATTCTTCCCTTATGCCCCGCAGTCCAGGGCAGTGACAGAGGAAGTGAAGCACAGTCTCCTCTTCCTCCTCGTTCTGACAACTCCTACAATAGTCGTTGAATTCCAGACCCATTCTTCCAGCATGAGTCCCCACCGGCCAGTGTCCAGTCAAAACCGATATCACCAACCTAATCTGGTTCCTGCTGAACCCAAGTAGAGAGCCAGTTCTCCGTTTATCATATCCAGGCCAGAGGATCCTGGATATCAAGCAGGTGGACTCACAGGTCCACCGCATCTGCGCTATTCTATAAGACTCGCGCTCGATGAGTAATTTACAGTGAGCTATTGGAAGACCAACAAATTGATCGATGAATACGTCATCCATGCGACCACCCTGTCTAGCCAGCCCATCTGCCACTAGATTGCCTGGGCACTCCGAGTGACCAGGTATCCATATAAGCGTTACCCTTGAATGTTTCGCAATCTCATTCAAAGACATCCGACATTCTGCAGTCAACCTAGATGTCGAGTAGACACCCGCCAAAGAAGCAAGGGCAGCCTTGCTGTCAGTAAATATACGTATATCTCCCGATATGCGATGATACCTCAGCCAGTTTGCCGCCCGCCTTATAGCCGAGATTTCCGCCTGCAGGACAGTACATCCATCCGGCAGACGAAAGGAAACCTTCACATCCAGTTCCTCTATGAAGAAACCTCCGCCAGCCCTCTCACCTTTCCTCGAACCATCGGTATAGACCCCCAGGGTCGGTTCCCGGAAAGTATCCAAGAGCACGTTTCCGTGCGCCACCCGTGTAACAAACCCCGCACCAAAGAACGGTACCGGAGTGCAGTAGTCCACTCCATCAGGGACAATCGTACTTCTGATTATCCTGGCGTGTCCATAGTCACGGGTCGACCAGCCGCCAGCCGCGTGCAACCAGCCGCCAGCCGCGTGCAATAGTATCGAAGTTAAACAATTTTGATGTACACAGTCTTGACTATTCATTGTTATATATTCAAGTTGTTAGCAGAGTCACCAACATACCATTTTTCTTGTTTTTTGTAGGGAAATGACATGATAGCCCATATAAAAAGCAACAATAAAAATCACAATGGCGTAAATACTGAAGTGCTGTTAGACGTCGTTGTTCGAATTAGTGCTAGGATACTATCGATATATATATCGATATATCGATATTACTATCGACTGAATGTTTGTACTTAAGTAGGAAAACTCTAACTAGTTTTTTATCAGGCTACAGTTCGTTGTTTTTATCACTTTAATGAACGTATGAGACTTATGGTGTACGCACGCTATTTTAGATGATAGTTCTTAAAAATTGTGATGCTGATAAGCACCTTTCTGAGGGAACCAAAGCAACAGGGACTACAGGATATTTTATTGCAACTTTAGATAATGCACTAAATTGGATTTGATTTTCAACCTAAAAGGTAATCAATCTAGCGGATTTTTCCTCTAATGGTCGTTCATTGTTTTATACTATGCTCGCAATTGCAATTACATTTTTATTTGATTTTTTGTTTACAACACCAAAAAACTATCTGACATTTCATTCCCTATGTAAACATATAAAAATTTCGGCATAAAAGCCTTAAGTTAGCATTAAAAAAAGCACAGCTAAGCAATCCATAGCATCTGCCATTCTTGTTGTTTGTATTCATTGCTGTAATTCTGCGCAAATTAATAATAGCAAGTAAAAACTTGCGGCAAAAAACTGTGTGTGTATAGCTGCTGCAACATGTCTTCATAGCTGTATTTTTAATAATAATAATATCGATATTGATATTTTTCCTATCGATATTTTCGATAGTTTAAGACTCGATAGTATCGATAGTTTCCCAGCACTAGTTCGAATAGATGTTTTAACAACTCTGTTTGAACAAGTGCAAAAACATCGAAAACTGCAGTCTTCACGATCCAAATTAATGCAAAACCTCGGCAGCAGGTTCTTTGTACCGTATTGAATCGGAATAACAAACTGAACAGCACACCTCTGGACAAGGGGCGGAACTGTTTGCACATGAAATGAAATTGTTTGTTGTTTGAACAAAGCGATGGTTAGTCAAGACGATGTGTTAAGGAGAATGAATTAATTCTTTTTTTTTTTTTAATTTTTATTTCTTAACAAATAGAATCTGGGATTCTTAGAATAATATGAAAAATTTATATTTTTATTTCTTCTTTGTTTTTTTATTATTTACATAAAAAATATTATTATAATACAATTTTTTTAATAATAAAGTCGCCATAAAATTACAACTAAAATAATACAATACTTAAGAAAATAATTTGTAAATATATAATTAATTAAAATTTGTCGCTAAAACAATCTAAAAGATTGTGGATAAAAATGAACAATCTTATTGAAATAATGGAGGGAATGTTGATGTTTTTTCAGTTAATTTTTGTTTTTTAATAAAAACTAATAAAAGAAAATCTCGTTTTATTAAAAGCTAAAAGAAAAAGAGTAAATTAAAAATTTTTTAAAAAATAAACTAAATGAAAGACAAAAAAATTTCATTTAAATAATTAAAATCTAAGTGATGTTAAGAAAAGGAATTAAATTAAATTAAAAATAACATAAAATATTGCATTATTTGAAATGATTTATAAACTAAATTATATAAAATAAAAATAAATCCCTAATGTAAGAGATCACCAATTTTTTGTGGTATATGTCGCAAATTAAAATATGAAAACCTAATTGAACATTAATTAATGTCGATCGATCACTTACATTGAGGTCTCTAATGGCTGGCTATGGGATCGGCCATTAGCATCCATTGTCAGTGTATTGTCAAGGTCAAGATCAGTCTCTAGCAAAGCTTCTGAACGGGAACGTTGCTGATAAGCAGCCTTACGTTCGTCGGGTCTAAGGGAGGAGGCAGTGTCATCACTTTCGTAAACTGTTTTAGGTCTTCTACTAGCCACATGAGTTGTGGGCGTATCGTATTTGGGCGTATTGCCTAAAGTTGAAACTGGCCTTGACAGACGCTTTGTACCCACTGCTGTCATATAGGAATCCGGACGTCTTATATCCGGCGGCCCAGTGGTATTACTTAACTGGCTATTATTTTGACTACGTAATTCGGCTAAAGAACTAAAGTTCAAATTATCGATTTTTTGTTCGTAACTTAAACTATCGGCGTGTGAATTGTTGCCGTAATGAGTTTGATTTGAGGTTGGCGATGGAGTTTTCTGGGTGGGGGGTAGAAATGTACTGGGTGGTCTGTCGGATAAAGTGCTAGATCGGTTTTCGGGCATATTCTTTTTAAGTTCCGATAAAAAGGCTAAATTTTCATTGGGATCATGTCTTAAGGGTAATGTACTAGCATTGCCATAATAGTCCGAACCTGTCTCCTCCACATCTGTCTGATGTATTATGGGAGTATCTTCAGCTATGCTGGTGCTTATCGAGTTATTGCGAGTACCCGAATATGTGGAATTATCGCGAAAACCTTCGTTGCGATAGGATAGTTCGAAATCAGTAGGTTTTTGTTCGGACCAGGCAGCCACAGCAGCTCGTCCTCTACTGGCACTGGCCTTCGAAGCAGAACCTATTGTTGCTACTCGATGGGGTCCCTGTGAGGAACCCGATCTTACGGTACTGGTTACATATTCATTTTGTGATTTCTTTGGCGTTTGATACTCAGATTTCTCACCATTTCGATGGTTTTCATAAGGTTCAAAACTGGCCTCTGAACTTAAAACACTTTTATCAATCGATTCAAAGGAGCCATTGCCCATCATTTTATAGTCTTGGGCCATGGTTTTGGTTAATGTGCCCGTCGAGGTGGACATGTGCTATAGAAATTAAATAAAATATACAAATTTAAGAACAGAAAGTACAAAAAAGAAAATCAAAGGAAAAACGAATAAATAATTAAAAAAAATCATACAAAGTTTCTTCGCCGCAAGGAACCCTGGGGATCTATACTATTCAGACTTCGTAAACTCTGTCTGATGCTATTGCGTCTTTGTAAGCGTTGAATATGACGATGTTTGGATTTGGCATACCAGCAAATGCCTACCAAAATCAACAAAATAATGGCCAAAACAAAGGCCGAGATAATGCTGATGGCAAAGATATCGGCTCTCCAAGACAAGGGATCAATGACCACCTAAAATTACAGCAATATTAAATATCTCTGAATCATCATCTTAGTGTCCTATTAATAAATACCTTGGGATCGATTTCACATATAAAACCCATTTCTTTTTTACACTCTTCTATTGTGACTTCGGTAAAAGCAAAACTGGTACATCGGTCTATATGATTAAAATCCTGGATCCACACTTTTTCAGGATATCTGTTAAAAAAAAATATTAAATTGTTTAAAAAAAAAAAATATTTAAAAAAAAACTCACTTTAAATGTCGCATCTGGCTCTGCAAATAGGACCACAAAGTACCACTATCTGTTCGAATAAAAGGCATTGACGAATTCTCGGATCTGCAGAAATCTTTGGCCTCGTGAAAAGTCATGGGTACTCCAACATACATAAAACAAGTATCTTGTACCTGAGCCCAGCCAGGAGGACATTTACCATCCAATATAGACTGATTATTCATTTGGAACGGTACAGCTTGAACTTCCAGCAACATGGGGTCATCTAGGGAAAATAACAGTTAAAAAATTTATAAATGCTTCGATTATTTTTCTTAATTAAAAAAATCCCTTACCCGATTTATCTTTGATTCTAGATTGTACCGATATACTGTTGTTATAGCTCCAGTAGTTATGTCGGGCATCAATTTTGGAACGCCATAATTCAATAGTGCTGTGAGGTAAAAAAACAAATTTGGTCAGATAGATGTTGTATTTTTCAAAATAAGTGTCTCTTAAAATTTTGATAAGTTTTACCTGTTTTGGTAGTCAAGACTCGAACTACATTAAAGATCATGCAGAGAAGATTTTTATTTTTGTTTTTGTATTAGAAAGGAAAGATAAGTTTTAATAAAGATTAGTTGGGTTTATATACAAGATCATGCCACAGGTATTAATGAAGGATGAAAGTGAAGATTTGAAAATGATCGGTTTCTTTAATTGTAATATGAAATTTAATTAAAGTATGATTTATTCCTAGTACAAGTAAAACAGACTTAGTAGTGATATTCGACTAAATAAATATTTGAAATCGTAATTAAAGAGCCGAATAAACTACACAAGCACCTTGACACCAACATCAACCAGATGTTAGTGCGAATATTAAAAAAATGCAATTAATATTTACACAAACATGCTTCATACTTTTTTATATGTTTGTTTAACCGCTTGTATAGTTTATATAATGTTTAACTAAGTTTAGTTCTAACTACAAAGTGAAAAGTTTTCGCTGAAAATTTCTATATACATAATATATTTTTAAATAAAAACAGTTTTCTGGAAAGTTTTTTGTCAGAAAGATAACGGCTAAAAATTTAATTTTGGAAAAAATATCTTAAAAAAATGAAAGATTATCAATAACAATTTTAATTAATTTTCATGTTGTAAAATTCCTTTGACCCCTTTCAGACTCGGCAAGTTAGTTGCGCAAGTTACTTGCCGACAACAACAAAGTCTGTACAAAATTTTTTTTCCTTTACGCCGACCTTACCGTCAACGTCTACAAGCCAAGAGTTGCGCAAGAGACTTGCGCAAGTAACTTGCCGAGTGTGAAAGGGGTCTTTCTTCATAAAAAATATTTATTGAAAATTAAATTTAAATTTAATTTGGATTAAAAACCATAAAAAGTTCAACAAAATAACCACAATACTGATTATTGTTAAAGCTAAGGCACGAGCTCTATGTGTTCATTTGTCCTTCAAGTTGTGCTGAGAAAGGTCAACAAGAAAAAGAAAGACAAAAATTAAAAAACAAAAAATGTACTTTGGACTTCAAGAAAAATTCTTGACAAAAGTACGAAAAAGCAGAAGTAAGGAAAAACATGTAAAATCAATTAAAATGGATAATCATTCGAAGAAGCAAACTTCGATCTACCAAAGGTTAAAATACAATTTGATTTAAGGATTGATGTTTGACTATTGACGTCAGCAGTCATCGATGGCTGCGAGTGTAAAAAAAAACGGCAAATCCATCTGAGGAGATCGAGTGGTTGCGATCGAAACATGTCATGGTAACCTGCCGGCCGCGGTTCGATTCACGGCCACGGTCAAGAATGAAAGATTATCAATAACAATTTTAATTAATTTTCATGTTGTAAAATTCCTTTCTTCATAAAAATAATTTAATGAAAATTAAATTTAATGAACTTAAGCCTAATTAAAATATTAAAAATTTGGATTAAAAAAAACTTAATCTAAAATACTTGATGCAAAAATTGTGCGGTAAAATTTTCAAAATAAAAGCTTCGGTATAATTTTCAATCTTTGCCAAAAAATTTCGTAAAAAAATTTTTTTAAACTTTGCTTTGCTTGCTAAAAATTTTTAATAAAAAATTATTTTTGGGGTTATTCCGAAAAAACAATTTTTAAAAAAAACTTTGAGTGAAAATTTGATATAAAAATTTTTTTAAGTAAAACTTTTAGCGGCATGACACACATCAAACTGATTCATCAAATTCACTTTTGTGTTGGTACTGTTTTGTTTTAATTATCACAGCCACACTTAAAATTCGATAGCCTGAAACATCCTTTAAAAGTTGGTCTGGTAATAAATAAAATTGGATTCTTTTATTTACCTAAACCGCTAAAGGCCCTATCTAACATTTTTTAAATTTTATAGGAGAAGCAAAAGCTATCTAAAATGAAAAATTACCTTAAACTGTTTATAATTAATTTGTCTTCTTTATTTCTTATAAAACCTACCAGTTGTTTTGAGAATCAGTGAAAAAGTCGATTTTTAATTTTTGGTTTTGCGTTTTAGGTATCGATATGTAAATATTTGTCAAAAAAAAAAAAAAAAAACTTTCCAAAAAAATTTGAAAATTAAATTCTTTCACTAATTTTTTAAAAAAACATAAATAGAATTTGAAGAGATTACATGCGTTAAAGGTTTATGAAAATCAAAACCCTGCAAACAAATGGAAGATATCAAAAAACTTAAAATTTTTGTATCCTAAACAACTCCGCAATAGATACAACTTGACATTTTGTTGTACACTCAAATGAAAAAAATTTTAAAATGTTCGCGCACAAGCCCACTAACATATCGAAAATTTCACAAGATATTGAAAATTTTCAATTACTTGTGATTTGTGCACGCACAGCCCCATTAACAAGAAACAAGACGTCGAGCTCGCACAAATCACTAGTGTGTTGCCAACTTAAATCTGGCCACACACAAGTGATTTGTGCTTGTGATTTGTAAGCGTACCATTTCTCCACACACTTCGAACAAATCACAATTATCTAAACTTATAAAAGACAACATGAATTGTGAAGCGGACGATGCAATTATATTTTTGATAATTTTTTTGTTCAGACAACAATAAATGAAGAAAATCGAAGAAGAATAAAAAAAAAATTTTGTATGCTAAACAACGCCGCAATAGATACTATTTGACGTTTTGTTGTATACTAAAGTTGAAAATTTTTAAAATGTTCACTCACAACCCCACTAACACATCGAACAAATCACAAGAAATTTAAGATTTTCAATTGCTTGTGTTTTGTGGGCGCACAACCCCATTAACAAGTAACAAGACGTCGAGCTCGCACAAATCACTAGTGTGTGGCCAGCTTAAAGCAATAGTTTAGCAATATCCCCAAATTGTCATTTGAAAGCAAATAATCAAAGTAATTTTTTTATTTTCTTCCTTTAAATAATTTTTTATATAATTTTATATTTATGACAAATGTGCGTCATAAATAAAAAAAAAAAAATCAATAAAAATTAATCAAATTATTTAATCAAAAAAATTAGTTCTCAAAACATTCTTCAAAATGCAAATATTTAAATTTAATAAATCTGTTAAATATTGATCGGTTTCCTTTTCCATTTAATCACTCATAAGGAACGCAAGTTTAAAATAGCTGACATATTTTTCAAAAAGCAAAATCTTCTTTTACTCATACTAATGCAATTTTGGCGAAATCTTCCTATTTTCTTATAAGTGCTTATCTGGCGATATTGCTAGTTTATCATGCAATTGAGACACGTTTCTTTCCGAAGGAAGACTCGTCCGCAATACAAAATCTATTATTGCCGCAAAAATATTTTCAATACAGCCAATACATAGGGTGTATTACTGTGTTTGCTGGGAAAGTATATTGATTTTTACAAAAACTTGAAGCCAGCTTAATAAGTGTGAACGAAATTTCCTGAAATTTCATTTGGAAACAACTAATTTTCAACAAAGAAATATAGTTTGACAATAACAAAATATTTTGCTTGAAGTCGGATGATGAAAATTTGATGTGTTGCTGTTCTCAGAAAATCAAAATGTATTACCAATACATATATAAATTTAATGAAGCTGGTGCTTAAAATGAATTATTTTGATTTCTGTATGACGTGCTAAATTCCCAATTTTTCATATTTGATAAATACACTGAAATTTATTGTTGAGGAAAAGCTATTATTTTTGTTGAACATTTTAAAAATAAAAAATTTGGGTTTTTATTTCGTAGTTTTAATAAAAAAAAATTTTATACACTTGAGAAAACTTTGACAGTAGAAAAAATGGAGAAAATTTGAAAATAACAAAGATGAGAAAAAATTAAAAAATGTTCGAACTAAAACATTTAAGGCAAAAATTTTCTAAGGGTGTGTGTGAAACGGTAGCAAAGTTCTATGGTGAATTAAAATTGTCTAGAATTGCTATGCTAATGTCAAAATTTATACCAGTTTCCAGGACGAGTGAAATTTTGTTCACCTCAACAGTGCTTAAATTTTACTTCCATTCACACACACCCTAAGTTAATAAATATTATTGTAAAAATTTCATGGCAAGAAAAAAAATTCTAAAAACTTCGAAGAACAAAATATTCAATGAAAATATGGAAGTGAATACTCCTTGGTGAAAATATCGAAGTAAAATGTTGTTGGCTAATAATTTTTCTTAAGTTGTATTTTCATTCGACCTTTAAAATTCAATATTCAATAACTATACTGATATAGTTTTTGATGATGAAACGTGAAGAGCTTTATGGTGGTTAATGTTAATTTTAATTA
Organism: Pollenia griseotomentosa; assembly: GCA_963931875.1. Taxonomy (NCBI): domain Eukaryota; kingdom Metazoa; phylum Arthropoda; class Insecta; order Diptera; family Polleniidae; genus Pollenia; species Pollenia griseotomentosa. The sequence goes on from OZ007561.1 coordinate 17,674,412, forward strand.
AACATTCCCTGATGAAGATATTCAAAGAATATCGAAATATCGGAAACAAATAAAGGAAAAAAAAATTTGCATACAACAGACCTCGAGCTTAATTATTTAAACTTAATGTTAGGTCATAATTTTAAAGTAATAAGTTAAAGATGAAAAAATTCTGGGCCCACCAGTTAAAAATTACACCATGACATAGTAGCTAACGTGAAAGTTATCGTCGCCAAATTGTATTGCAATACTAAAATTTATAAGAAAGTTTTTGCATTCAAAGCTTTTTTCGGGAATTATATCTTTGTGGGATCTATGGTCAAATATGGATCGATTTAAAAAAATTTTGTAACATGATTTAGGTTGCAATTAGATATTTTTGGACGAAACTTAATCAAAATACCAACATAATAAGATAGCTAAAAGCAAGTGATTCTTAGTCGATAGGTAGGTATTCTTAAAGATGGATCTAGAACAGCGATAGGCAAAATCAGGGCACCGCGCTTTTTGTCTCCTCTTTTATTAAGTACGTGTGCACACACATTATATATATAATTTCCTTTAACTCCGGGTTAAAGATTGAGGAGAATCTAACAACTTTTTCAACAGTACATATACAGTCAAATCCCGATAAATCGTAACTTCCGATTATACGTAATAAACAGTCGGTCCCTTGAAAAAATCTCGTTAATTCGTTAAATTTCCATACATTTTGGTCCCCTTGATAATTCGTATTTTTTTTTTTTCAAATAAAATCTTTATCACTTATAATTCGTAATAAAAACAACAGAAACATGGGAAGAATGATTTTTTGCTTACCGCTATTTTTTTGCGTGGGGTTTGGAATGTGTGTGTGTTTATTTTCTTAAGATCAGTTTGTTACATAATAAAAAAAAAGGTCAAAGCGAACACATAAAACTCTGTACGTGTAACAAAAACAACAAATTTTTGCAGCCATTGACAATGGAGAGAAAAAATAGACGTTGCTAAGCGATTTGAAATTGCTCCATCAACTCTTACTTCATTCAGTCCATCAAAAAAGAGAATTTAGTATGCAAAAATCTTCAGGCAGTAAGGTAAGCGCGAAAAACTACGAGAATATCCAGAGCTTGAAGTCTTTAGTTTTATTGTTTACGCAGTGCCGGCTTTTTATGTTTTTTTTTATCGTTTTAGTAAATAACTTGAAAAACCCCGTTAATGCGTATTTGTTTTATTTTAGCCCCGTTAAATCGAAACCCCGCCAAATTGTAAACCCCTATAATTCGTAAGAAATGGCCGGTCCCTTGCGATTACGAACTATCGGAAGTCCACTGTATATCGAATTCATACAACGCATACAATCGCAAAATGTAAAAGTAAGGGTGCCGATCACTGGTCAAGAACCAATATTTTTATGTGTTCGGCACATCGGCAGAAACTCATAATAACCTTTTTACTATTGTGGTCTGGGTATAAAAACCGATTTATCAAAAACAAAATTTTAAAAATTAATCGGATCAACAGAATTTCCAAAAAGTGGGTTTTAAATATTTCTTCTTTAAAATTTGCCACCTGATACTGTGGCTACGAAATATTGAAAATATAAAACCAAAGATTTCATTTAAGGCCTTAAAAATGAGTGATATGATTTTGAGTTAAATCAACAACATGGCTAATAATTACATGGTACTGTTGACGGTTATAATTTCATAATCATTATCGGGATTTTCGAAAATGTTGTCCACATATTGTTGACCAGCTGTACCAGCAACAATGGTAGCCCGTCCTATCCAATTAGTGGCCACATTTCTAAATTAGAAAACAAATATTTTATAATGTTTTATATATTTGTGTTTCAATCTCAAAAACTTACCTGTAGAATCCATTATGCGATGTACTCTGATAAATTGGCAGGCGAACCTTTTCAAAGCCCGACACCTCCACTATACGACCGCCCATATTACTGTGCACATAATTATAGCTAAAGTTGGAAACTACTTGTCTTAAACGTATAACGTCTTCGAAACCGGCCTGATTTTGAGCAAAATAGTTGCGGTGCAATTCCACTTCTTGATATGGAGAGGATTGACGACCTTCCACGAACAAAGCAGGTCGGTTGCGATTTTTAAGAAACAGATTGTGGTGGATAAAACCTCTTAGAGAAGTGGCTGAGCCACGAGAATCAGCACGTAGCTTAAGACCTCCTTGGTTGTTTAAAATAAGATTGTTCTGAAAAAGAGTTTGGAGGATTTCTGAATGATGAGTTATTTAAAATTTTGAGATAAACTTACCATGAAATAAAATGAATTCATATTTTGCACATCCAGATTAATGGCCGACGGACATGTCGAAAAATTGCCATACATTTGCATACAGTTATTTTGTATACGATTGGAGGTTAAGGTTAAAGTGGGCGTAATCTCACCAGCCGAGGAATATGTTACAGCACCTTTAATGGCACCCGTTATATGGCTAGAAGTTATATTATGCAAAGCATCACGGTCTGTTGGAAAATATAAAATTAATTTGTTCTTATTTATAAAACTTAAATCTTAGAATCCCCGATTTTGGGAGTTCTATACTTACATTGTCCTATTGTCGATATCGGCACCGTAACCACTTCAGCTATAAAGCCATGATATTCCGGAGCACCACTAGCCATCAAATGAACACTTAAAGTGGGGCCTTGAGTTTTAAAGAACGACTTCTGGTTTTTCGTATCCGATTCTATTTGATTCATAAATACCGACGTAACATTATAAACATCTCCATCATATAAACGTATAGAATCCATGCGTCCATACAACTTAGAATGATTAAAGAGATTGGATTGAAGCAATCTAAATCCAAGGGGCTTTGCTCTATAGGCTGCTGTAAACATTTTTACACAATTTACCGGGTTATTGTCATATTTATAATAGACCAATACACGTTCTTCGATCACAATTGATTTCTGGGGATCGCAAATATCAATCATTGAGAAAAGTTTATAGGGCACGTCCAAATTTTTGAGCGGTGTAAAACTAGACTCTTCACTTTCTCTTCCCTCTCCCGATAATGACACAATGCTTATACCGGTGCCCAAAGCTTGCGAAATATTAAGAAGATTTAAATTAATTGGACCACTCGGAGCCACAAAATTTACTCCATGATTTGCAGAATTCTTAATGGTTACAGCTGTTATTGAGGGAGTTTTATGAATGGCCTGTATGGCTGCCAATTTTTGGTTGTGTAAAATGCCAGCATTTTCGATGGTTACAAACTCCAATTTACTATTCTTATTCTTTTGCAAACTATGTGTATGAATGTCATGATAACGATGTTCATACTGATTTTCTTCAAATTGGGAATTGCTAAAACGTATACCACCCCAGTAGACTTCATCCTCCGGGGTACCTTTGCAGCTAACAAAGACGAAGACATCATCCCAACGACATTCGTGACGATGGCCATAAACTTGGCCGTTAAGACGTTCCTCACACTCAGCCATGCGAACTTCATCTCCTCGACATTCTAAAGGTTGGACCCAAGTCCATATACGCGTTAAGGAATTAGTATGGAATTCAATTCTGCGATCGTGGGAATAATAAACATTCAAAGGATCATAGCCGAGTTCACGGCAAACAACCTGAGCGTTGCGTTCGGTAAAACGACTGTCACATACGGGTACCCATTGCAGAGTGGTGTGGTTAAAGTACTCCAAGAATCCTTGATTGAGATCAAATATATGACTGGTATCAGTGCTGCAGTTTTGGGAATTTGTGCACAAGCGTATGGAGTCATGAGCTTGCATTTGTGACATATCCTCCAAAGCTCTTTTGTTTAACAAAGAATACGATTCATGAGTGGCGTTTTTAAAGGGTCTCATAACAATGGGAGACTCCTGGTAGCCTACAGCACTTAGGGAACCTAAGACCAACATCCCAATATTGGGTTCAAATTCCATTTTGACTCCATGCTGTATAGTTAAAGTGGCTTCAGGCATTACAGTTATATCATTTTTTATTATATAGGGCTCCTCCCGTTTTCGTATGAATAGATCGCTAATTATACGTCCTCCTTGCCAGGTATTTAAGTCTATTACTCCCCTGTTTTCCTTAATCAAACCCACACTAGCATCGAACGAATCTTCTATGAGATAAGGCTGGAATATGACGTCGGCATGATCATTCCAATTATCAAAATCAAATATTTTCGATTCAATGTACTCGATATCACTAGAACCCCACCAGTTTTCGGAGGCATGAAAATAGTTATCCAGTCTGGCTGATCTTAAGCCGGCTATCAAGTTATACCTTAAAGAATTTTTCGCTATAAGATTGCGATAAAGTTTGACATTTTGTATGCCATCAATACGTATCACAGCTGTAGGCATTTTATTTTGAGCTGCCAATTTGGTGGCGTGAGTAAAAGCGGGCAAATTTCTTAAGGGTTCAAAATTAGAATTTCTTTTAATGGTATTGTATTCAATAGAAGCTTTGACTTCCCCCAACTTTTCACTTAAACTATCGGCCTTAAATTCCATTACATATTTTGCCATATTTTTCTCTATTCGATTGTAGTCAAACTTAATGCGTTTCTCCATTCCCGCTACTGCTATTAAGCTTAGGGGACATTGATTATTAAGGAAAGCATTTGAGGTTATGTTGAAGTCCGCATAATGGCCGGAAACATCTATACAGAAATTACGATTACGTTGCCAAGTGGTATTACCAAAGTGTATGCTGTGGGTGAAATTTTCATTATACTGCCAAACGTAAGGCAATGATACTTGAAAGCCGCCGTTTTTATTATCCTCCACGGTCGTATCTTGTATTACATAATGAAACAGATTGTTTGATGATCTCAAATCCTTAGACAGTTGTCTAATACCATAACCATTTTGTGTTATGGTGGAGCTATTTAAGTGTAAAGTTATTTCCGAGAGATTGCTGCTTATAACATCCCAGTAGGGTGAACTTAAAAGAACTGCTTCCAAATCATTGTTGCTTATTTCACAATTCACAATCTTAATGGACTCATTGGCTTTCCTCAAGTAGTATTCTCCCTCATTGCCTCGATATCTGTTGTAGTAAATGGCTGAAATGCCTCTCAAATTCTTTTGAATTTTCGTGGATCTTATGTGTAGAGAGGGCACTGGTCCTCCTACGACTTTGTTGCGTATATTTTGAACGGGTGCTACTACAGTTGTCAGCATTAAAACAGTTCCGCCCAAAGCATTTAAGCCACTTTCATAGTAAATAACTATACCATAACTACTGCTGGTGGTGGGGAAAACGTTTAAGTCTCTTTTTACATCCCATACTTGAGATCTTTGGTTTTCACTTTGTGAATTTAAAATAAGCACACTTTCTGTTGACTGATTGTTTATGGGATTAAGCAATTGTATGCCTAAAACATAACCTGCAGGACATCTTACATACAGCTGTTTCTTAACCATCTGTCCCAATACTTCTGCGGTACGTATGTATTTACTTTCCCAACTGCCCAATTCGATATTTCCCTCATCGCCGGGTAAGCTATAGGGCTCATAATTCGTCTCAAAGGTATTAAAATCTGTGGCCATTTTAAACCAGCCTCCTAGTTCCAATTGGTCATTGGCAGCTATCACGGGATCGTGAGAAATTCCACTGCCTCTATTATTTTTAATAATAGAACCTTGTATACTAAAGTCCAGTTGCTTAAAGCTAATGCCACTACCACGATTTCCCACAAATTCGGAATTGCGTATATTGTTAATGGATTTGCCTCCATAGATATCAGCATATATCACCCCCAAACCATCGTCTAAATTGTCGACAATCCTTACATTTTCCAAATTATGTCTAGCAAAGTCCATTTGCAAGGCCGGCTTAAAGGAATTGGTTGTATAATCAAATAGCCCTGCCTTTTCGATGGTAACATACTGCAAGTCCGCCCTTTCGGCTAACATGCTGAATCTTACACCAGCCCAGGCTCCCTCGTAGCAACGTATGCCTACATCATTTTCATGAGAGCAGGAATTCTCAAAATCTCCCCTATTTAAGTGTTCAGCCATACATTTGGTGATATCGCGGTCGTGAGGAGTGCAACGCACATTAGAGACAATCACATCTTCTGTAATGCCAACAGCGGGCATTTGGGATCTTAGTAAACGCCAGTCTTTGGGATTTAAGGTATAGCCCAAATGATTACACACTAAAGCAGAATTCAACTCCGTCCAACCGTAATCACACACGGTGCCCCATCTGCCATTTAAATACAACTGCAAACGTCCCTCATAGGGGCCAGCACCTCCCAGTAATCTTGCATTTTTTTGAGGACTCTCCTCCCCTGTTATAACCGTTTCAGTATCCATATCAAGATTCTCAACATCAAGCATTTCATGATTAGTCGAAGAATCGACATCCATGGGCATTATGGTATTACGTTTAAGGGTTAAGAATATATCATCTGGTCTTCTTCCTCGGGCCTCTAATTTACCAGCCACCATCATGCCAACACTGGGTTCAAATTGTAAGGTAACTCCCGGCTGTAAAATTAATTTACCTCCAGGACGTATATTAATATCCTTATTAACCGTATAAGTGCCGGCAGGTATCATTTCTTGGCCATCCACTTCTCCGCCTATATATTCGGAACCCTCTCGATAAAATCGGGGTACAAAGGTCGAAATGGAAATAACGGTGGTAGAACCAGGATTTGAACTATGTAAAAGGTATGGTATATACTCTATTTTTGCCAAATTATAGCGATCATTGCGATGGAATAAACGGGCATAGATCTTCGTTTCATCAGTATGACCCAACCAGTTGTAGGTGGCATTAATAATTTGACTTTGATCGCTTAGCTGAGAGCCAATTTCATAGGTCGAGTCCAAGTTATGTAGAATATTGCGAAAGATATCCACATTGTTGGAACCAACTACAACAGCAGCTGCTACTCGGGAACGGGGATTTAAACGACCAGCACCATCGGAACCCTCGCTACCCTCTACTGGAGGACCAAAGAATTCTGAAACACGGTTTTCTCTTACAAAGTTACGAGTAAATAAGAGATTTTGTGCATCTTTACGACTATATGGCGATAAACCCAAGGACACCACGTGAATCCCATGATTTTTAATGAAGTAATTGCTTTGTATTAGCAGACGTACCGGCATAAAATTAAACTCTTGGAATATATAATCGTTGCGTATAAAAATACAGCCATATTGGCCATAACGAAATTGATTAAACTCGATTCTTCCTTGAAGATTAAGAGCTGGACTTATGTAAATGCTATTCTGTTGGCTATTTTCAAAGGAGTTGTGACCTATGTGCAGGTGCATATTGGGTGTATTGGACTGTAAAGGTCTCCAACAGGTTTCCAAACGTATATCATTATCCTTACTACCATTGAAATAGTTCCCAGTTATGTTAACCCATAAGGGTTGGCAGAAATTCCCATGCAAGATACCAGTTTCCAGATTAGAGTTCAGATGTGAATACTCAACGGCAGTCGTTTGATTAAAAGGTATATATTCTACTCTATTTGGATCATTGGTCTCATTCAGCCAAACTGCTATGCCAAAACCTTTATTGAAGTTCACATAACTACGCGAGACGTTACGATTACCGCCCGTGTACGTAATATTAACTCCAGAGCCTTGATTGTAACTTATATTGGTTTCAGTTATATTAACATCACCAGCACCGCTTGAGACATGAACACCAGCCACATGACCGTTGCCAGAAACCGAGGAAGTGTGAACATGTAATCTGGATCTTAAGTGATCTACAGCTATACCACGGCCACCATTATCTTGCACCGTTGAATCCAAAACCCTTAAATCGAAAGCACTTGAGTCCCCCGTGGTTATACGAATGAAACCATTGATTTCTTCACGCATATCAGCCTTTATTCTTACAAATAGTTTCTCTTGTGTGGAGGTTACACTTTGAGGCCTGGTGGAGTTTCGAGCTTTCCAAACAAACAACAAACGATCGTTAGCTGAAGCTCCATCAAATATTTCCACTATGGCAGTTTCGTTGTTCTTCAGCACGAACTGTTCGAATTGCACAGTGAGCACGTAACCGGGTTTGGTGAAGAAATATTTGGCACATTCTTTGGCGGAACCAGCATAAAATTTCTGTGTGAAAGACAAAGTAATGGGATACGTTTGTCCCGATGTAGTGGGTAAAGTACAAAAATCATATATAGAAGATCTATCAGGTCTTTCGTCCACTCTCAAATCGTGTCCCACATATTTTACCCCATCTGCAAAATTATCTTGGATATTGCAGCCATTTAGTTGCACATAACCTTGGCTGGAATTAACAAAGATGCCTATGCCATTGCTTTTCCGTATGGTAACGTTTTGCATTTGGAAACCTCCATAGGGCCGCGTAGCATTAAAGCCCGTGTAAGCAGAGTGAGTAATGACTACATGTTGCACTACCGGTGGTATGCCAATGACTTCTAGGGCAGATTTAGCGGCCTGTTTGAAACCATTACCGCCTCTTATTATGTCCACATATTTTAGAATAGATTTTGATTTAGTATAATACACCGTATTATCTTTGGCCAGAGTCTTAGTAGTGGGAGCATTTTCAAAATACAGACCACGCCAGTGAGTCAATTGCATACTGTGTATGGCTTTGCATTGTATGCCAATATCACTATGGTAATCACAAACTCCAGAACCCAGCTGCCTTGAAGACCATTGACAGTCTAGCAAGGAATTTTCCAAACCCTTGCAGTTTGGTAGTTCGTAAAGCAAACGGGATCTCTGATCCGTAGTACGATCAACCCAGTTCCAAAAACGGCCACCTTTAAAACCCAATTGCCGGCAAGTCACCTCATAATCCACCACAGTCCAACTAAAGAAAATAAATATTTTAATAATTTAGTTTAACTGAATTAATCTCACTTCTTACTTTCTGGAGTTAGTACAAACAGACCGCCATGATCCCTTATGGTAGATCTCTAACCTGCCCTCTAAGGGTGTTGGTCCATCTACCAGACGTATGCCACGTTCTTCAACATCGGGCAATTCTATGTTATGACCTTGAGCCGTCAAAGTAATGCGTGATGTTGGTGTGCCCTGCAATAAATTAAAAATAAAAACGGAATAAAATTAACATAAGATCATAAAAGAAAAAACAATTAACAACATTTTTTCTTCAAACTCATGTAATTTCTTTTCCTAAAACTACTTGCAATATCCATTATGAACACATAAATACAATTAACTCCGAGAGTGACCTGCTGACCTAAAGATGTGTTAATAATTCGAAGAATATTTCTACAATTATTATCTTAAATATGATTTTCATTAAATAACCTAATTAGCATACATCATGATCAGAGAGTGCGTTCATTATTAAGGTGGTAACAACATTTTTCAAAGTTTTATTTTATCTCTGTAATTAAAGTAGATTTTCTCTGCATCTATTGGTGTCTCACTATTGCGGTTAGCATAATCATGCAACATGCTTAAGAGGAAGTTATTCTTTTTCATTTTTTTTTTTATTAAACATCAAAGACACATTCCTCAATTAGATTTATTCTTACTTGAACTTTCAAGTTACAACCACCCCACCCAACATGTGTGACGATGTGTGTTTCTATAACAGACATTCATTCATTGTTGGTTGGAGATTCTTGTTGTAAAGAAAAATTTAATTATGATAATAAAAATTATTTATAAATTGATTAAGCTGTTTAAAGATGTAAAAGATGTGTCATGTTCGTAGTGTGATTTCATATTCATACATTGACCTCTGTTTCCGCAAAATATCGTTATAAAACATAAAACAGGGTGATGTATATGGTGATATATTTGTAATACAAAAATCTTAGTTTAATCAATACATTTGATGAATTTCTTTTTTCCATTTCTAATCAAACCAAGCCCAACAAATTATTGGACGAATGTTCTGATAATAAAAAACGAAGGCGATTTATAAAGTGTCTTGCATTTTATTATTAATTATTATAAATTATTGTAAAAACTTATATATGTAGGTTTACATATGTATTTTTAAAGTTAAAATGAGCGATAATGACTAGAAATTCTAACATAGCGTTTACATTTGACAGTACTGGCAAGACAGTAAGAAAATACATATTTGTTACCAAAAACACCGCTAACTGTCTTCGTGACGTAGGCGTCCAGACAGTAGTTAAGACAGTTCACTTTGAAACATATGTAAAACGTGAATGTTGCAGTTAAAGTTCAGCTAAACGTGTTTTATATGAACCAAACCAACTTAAAAACAGCCTAAAATAACTATATTTTGTAAAAAAAACATAACACTTAGCTAAAACATAAAAAATCAAAGCAAAATATATTTATTTTTTTACGATTTTTTTCCTTTTGCTAATAAAACTTCAGATTACTATTAGAAAATGACAAGTCACTGTCCAATTTTACTGTCTGCAAAATTTGCTAAACAGTAGACAAGACAGTTGGAAAAGTGTGCATGTATTAGTAAAAAAGTTTGCATGTATTTCTACTGTCATGCCAGTACTGGCAAATGTAAACGCCAGGTTAGATATAAGCTTTAAGTTTAGCGTGCGTACGAGTTTACATAGTGGACATACTTTTTGACTTAGTCCGTTACACTGAAAGAATTTTCTTCAGAATACCAATGAATTTTGACATAAATCCCATGAAAAATTGCATTAAAAAGGAAACTATGCAGCGCTTCGTGGGATCAATGAAACCTGTTTCATTAAAATGTATTTAATGAAACATTACATTAGATCTATGAATGTTATTCGTTGGATGAATACTTTCAAAAAAGTAAAAAAAAATTTTTATTTTGAATTTTTTTTTAATCAAAGTTGTTCTTATTCAACTTTTTTTTTTTTTAACCAGAGTCGCTGGCAGGAATCGATCCCGCAACCTCGGCACTGATAGACTTTTTTTATATATTTTTTTTAATTTTTTTGAATTTTTTTTTTTTTTAATCAAAGTTGTTCTATAATTTTGTATTAATTTATGAATATAGTCATGTTTGTATATTGTTTTTTATGTTCCCAATTAAAATTTTCCAATGAATCGATTTTAACGAAAATACTTCATTATAACTACGAAATTCCATTTGGACATTGAAAATTTTCATTTAACCAGTGAATTTTTTTTTATGAAAACGATTCATTAAATATATGAAGCATGTTTCTTTCAGTGTACAGAGCTGAAAAGATTTAAACTTTGCGAAGAATTTCGTACTAGTTTGGGTTATTTTATATTTTATGACTTTGTTAATTCCAGCTGTAAGCCCTCTTTATTTTGTAATATCATCGTACTGATCGATTTTGGATCAAAAACCATTATTTAAATTTTAAGGGCCTAAACGTCAAGTTTTCTTCTGCATTTCATTTGACATTTCTCAATTTCAGACTAACTCAATTTGAACCATGGAAAGATAAACAATCGAGCAACGCGTTAAAGTTATTCAGGATTATTATGAAAATGGGCGTTCAAATCAAAATGCATTTCGTGCACTTCGTGATTTTTTAGGTCAATTTAATCGTCCAATGTGCGTATAATCGGAAAAATCGTGCAAAAATTTGAGCAAACCGGGTCTGTAGGAGATTTGAAAACACCAGTGCATGCTCGTACAGCTTGCAGAAAATATTGCTGTTGTCCGCGATAGTGTGGCTGAAGAGCCGTCCACCTCAACACGTCGTCGTGCCCAAAAATTGCACCTCTCACGCTCGTCGTTGATAAACATTTTGCATAAAGACTTGCATTTACACGCTTACAAGGTGCAATTGACTCAAGAACTAAAGCCTCTTGACCATTCCAAATGTCGTCAGTGGTCAGAATGGTGGCAAGAAATGGCAACAGTGGATGATCAATTTTTGAAGAAAATCATCTTCAGTGATGAGGCACATTTTCACCTCCGTGGATTCGTCAATAAGCAGAATTGCCGCATTTGGGCGAATGATAATCCAAGAGTGATTGTCGAAAAACCAATGCACCCACAAAGAGTAACTGTTTGGTGCGGTTTATGGGCTGACGGCATCATCGAGCCGTATTTTTTCGAAAATGAGGCCGGTCAGGCAGTTACTGTGAATGGCGTTCGCTATCGTGAGATGATAACGAATTTTTCATGGCACGAATTGGAAGATATGGATGTGGACGATATGTGGTTTCAACAGGACGGTGCCACTTAACACACAGCTAACGAAACAATGGCTATTTTGCGCGACAAATTCAATGGTCGTGTTATCTAACGTGGTGGTGATGCTTATTGGCCGCCAAGATCATGGGATTTGACACCGTTGGACTTCTTTCTTTGGGGTTATTTGAGAGAAAAGGTGTACGCCGATAAGCCAGCAACAATTCAAGAGCTAAAGGATGAGATCATTCGGCACATTAACGGCATAGAACCTCAATTATGCCTCAGCGTCATCGAAAATTTGGACCAACGGATGAAGGTGTGCCGCCAAGGTCGCGGCGGCCATTTGGCCGATAATAAAAAGAAATGACAATAATTTCCTTATCCGCTAATTCACATTCGTTTTCATTGTTCTAACAGGAATGTCTCTTGAAACAAAACCTCATAATGAATCACCTATTTTAAAATTATGCTTACAAAAATCTGCTATCAGCTTGTATTAGTCACTTTATTTGTTCTTTTCTCAGTTTTTTTTTTTTCTTTATTAAGTTACATTTTATTCTTTATTCTTAAATACTAGTTTACACTTGTACGTTCATTGACAGGAAGACCAGACAAGTATTTTTTACGGAATTCGTTGCTAAGGGGAGGAAATGCCCATAATCATTTATAAGGTTACTTTACTTCCAGATCATACCTGAAGTAGTTTTTTCCCAACGCAATTATTGTAACGTTGTGATGAAGTGGCCAAAACGGAAATAGATTTTTATTAACTGCGAGTTTTTCTAAATGTAATAGAGACTTCCGTGTTTAATGGTAATTAATAAATAATTGTAACTATCGATTAAACAAAAAACAAATGTTATAGTATAACAAAGTTATAGAATGTAGATGAAAAATCTGTGTTGCAAGAAGACAAAGGCCTTGCGTTTATCTTAATTATATTGGAATGTTCAATCGTTTTGTATGAACAATTAAACATATTTTTTTTAGGTATTTACATAAATAAGTATTTTCCTTCACTTAAATTAAAAATTTACGTGCTGAAATCAATGCATATTTAAAACTTATTGGACCCATTTTGTTGTCTCTCAAAACACTTTCTGCTACAGGGTCAAATAAACTACGCAAAGGAGGTGGGGAGTTTGCTTGTTTAGAAAACTTTTAAAACATGTTCGTTTAAAACTCAGAGTTTTTAATTTTCTTTGAAACACGTCAAACTGGACGGGGATAAAAGTTTTTTTTATAAAATGTATTAAAAGAAAAAGGAAAACGTATGTTTGTGTTGTGTATTCGCAGACGAAAAGTGGTTGTTTGCCTAGGTGTTTCTGTATGGTTTTGGCCCTTAAGCTGAACTAGAAGAAGAGCTCAATTTTCAGGACAACTAAGTCGGCAACTGCACTATATTGCTGTAAAAGGGCCATTGGTCTTAGCTGGGGAATCAACCCAAGGAAAGTAGATTGGTTATACATACGAATGTGTCCTCAAACACATTCTGTTCTATGGTGTAGCAGTTTGGTCGTGGTAATGGGGGCAATAACGGTAAAGGGTGGCATAAGAACCACCCCTTCTAAGGCATTGTTTACGATCTTTAACTGGTTACGCCTGGACATTTCGTCGAAAAAGTTAGCTGCTGACATAGCGGTATGACTAAAAGCCACTAGAGCATCAGGCATGCTACATAGAAAAAAAACTCAATTCAATTAAATAATTTGTGATATTATTAAAAAAATTAATTAAATTTGCACTAGTAAACAAATTAGTAGTATCAATTAAATATTTTTTGATATTAACAACATTTTCTGCAGTAATCTTGTTGGTATAAGTAAGCGTTTAATTTACTTGATTGCATTTTTAATTTAAACTGATTTTATTTTTGACAAATGGATTGAATTGAAAAAATATTGGCGAGAAGTTTTCTGTGTAGAATCCTGCAGGAGATAAATTGGCACTTGGACGTTGAATAGTTCACACCTGAGCCAATCTTTGATCGTGGCTTCAACGTTAGCATTTAAGGTAACATCGTTCACTGTAATGATTTACAAATCTTCGCGAAGAAATACTGATATACACTGACGGGTCAAAACACAGTATGGTTTCGGTTCTGGCTTTTACTTCGAGCAGTTGGGCTTAAGCATTACCCAGGTCGAGATAATGGCCATCTACCTAACCGCAAGGCACATACGGTATGGTGAGATATATGGCAGGAGATAGCAGGACATTCAATGGTTACCTTAAAATGAGGCCTTGAATTAAGGGGCATATATGAAAATTGTATGGCTGACTCGTTGGCGCCTGCGGACACAACCTTGAATCAAAACGGTTCAACTATGATATTGGTGTTTCCCTCTCGAGGAGTAAGCAGCTTATTGCACACAAATTTTATCTTACTTACTAAATCTGGGCATTTATAGGTGGGAACCTAACTGCGGCTTTAACTAGTCATTGGCTTATTTTGAAATACGCCAAATATACCATGACCTGTGTAGAAGTTGCGACGAGAAAGAAGAAGAGAATTCAACGGAATATCTTTTGTGTCATTGCTCGGCGTTCAAAGGTCGAAGACTCAAACTGTTTCCAACAAAAATCAAAGATTTTATTTTAGTGTAGGAACGAGTTTGAACTTGTTGTACTTCCAGATATTAACTTTTATTTTAAGAAAATATGAACAAAAATCAGTAACACTGGCTATATAAAAAATCCTTTTATGTCCTAAAAACCGTTGCAAAGTGAACTTCCCTTAAAGAGACAAATAAAGATCTAATTTTGGCAGTTTTTTAAAGTTATTCGGGAATTTGGACAATTTTTTTTATTACACAGAAAAAATTATTAGTAGTTTTTTATCAACTAAAAAATTGTTTAAAAAGTATTTCAGTTAAATAAATGTGATAATTGAATAATTTTTTTTTTTTTTTTTTTTAAAGAAAATCAACCCATTTTTCGCTGCACCAAGTAAACTGGAAATATAATAACGAAATAAGATTTTATATAGCTGACGAAAAAAAAAACATTCCAAAAAAAACTAAAGTATGAGTGCTGGTGATTATAATCACCGGTCGGCGAAAAATGGGTTAAAAAAAATAATTTTGATTTAATAAACATTTTAGTTGTTCTGAAAAAAAATTTGACTTAAAATATTAATCATATAATAACAAAAAATCTTAATTGATTTCTTCGTTTAAAAAATATAATAAATTAATGGAAAAGGAATCTAAGAAAAGATAAACTCACTGTTTATTGTTGGTGTTTTGTTTGAGCTTTGATATTGTTACTGGTAAGACTTTGAGTGTTTATAATTCTTATTCGCTTTAAGGTTTAATTTGTATAATATTTTTCTTAAATCTTTGGAAAAGCGCATAGGAATAGCTAATCCCATCAACAATAAATTTCAGTGTTTTTATCAAGAATAAAAATTGGGAATTTTGAAATTAAAATTTTGTATTCCCAAAAAATTGAAATTACTTTTTGATAATAAACAGGCAAGTGCACGGCCTAAAAAAACACTTAATTGACAACATCTTTTGTAAGTTGTTGTTTGTTTTTATTTTGTTTTTCTTAACCTAGTTACAACTACAATTAATGTTGAGAGAATTTCAACTAATTGTAGTGGGGAATGTAAGATGAGATAAACCCACTGTTTATTGTTGATGTGTTTGGTTTAAACTTTGATATTGTTACAAGTAGAACTGTTGCTATAAGTCTTATACGCTTAACAGTTTTATTTGGTTTAATATCTTTAGTTTTTCCAAAATCTTTATGGATGAAGTTTCCTGATAATCTGGCCTAAGCAACCAGTGAAATGCGCATAGGAATAGCTTATCCCATCAACAATAAATTTCAAGTGTTTTTATCAATAATAAAAACTGGGAATTAAGCACGAATAACAAAATCTTTTGAAATTGAAAAAGGTAATCTATATAATCGTTTTGGTAATAGGTGCAAAATCAACCAATTGTTTTAATTTTGTCTGTGTATTTTTATAGAATCTGTTTTATAAAAATTTTCTTACAATAGAAAAAAACAAACAAGGAACATAATTTTTGGGAATTCTCAATATTTTTTTTAGAAATATTCAGGTTGTTAATCCGAAATATGTATTGATAATTATAAAATTATTTCTAATTAGATTTTATAAGAAATGAACCTCAAAACTAAAAAAACAGTGTTTAAAGCACTATAATTGCTACCAATTTGCTCGTTAGTTCTATAGCTGCTGCTTTTCGAAATATCTTGTAGCAGTAGCAATAGGATTTAAATGTTTTGTAGTTATCTTATTGATTTACTTTAGCTGAATTTTTAATATGTAGCATCGATTTGGAGCAATACTAACCCTTAAGCTACAATTAAAGCAGTTGTTTTAAAATCTAATTCATTTATACTTTTTACAATTTTAGTTAATAATAATGTAGTAGTTCAGGGCTCCGTTTCCCCAACTTCAAGTTACAAATCTACAATTTTTCATTATTTGTGTTTGTTTTATAAAAATTTTATTTGTAGCTGCTATTTGTTTATTTGCTACTTGTTTGCTGCATTATATGATACTTACATATTATCTTCTTGTTAGGCTACATTAATTGCTTTCTGCTATTAAAACTATAATTATAGCGACTGCTTCTTAATTCTGAATATCGCAGTGGCAAAGAAAATCACACAACTCTACTTATCCTTAAAAGTTATTTTTCTGCAGCGACCACAACTATTGCTAAATGGCAAAATAAACCACACAAATGGTAACACAAACTTATAAAAATAGTATGAAGCATGTTTGTATGAATATTAAAAATGTTTAATCTCCATACAAACATCTTGTTGTTGTTTCAAACAACTTGTGCCGTTTATTTGGCCCTTAAGAGAATGTGAAGTAGTGAAAATGTGGCTCTAACTTCTTTAAATATTTGAACAGAACTGACTATTAAGTATATACATATTTTAGTTGCTACTACTGATTGTGGTCCAGTTTTGGAAAATTGAGGTGTATAGAAACAAAGGTGGCTGTCTCCTTTCTTGAAGTTTCTATAACAAAGAACAAAAGCCTATCGGCCTAATTTATAAAAAATAAAACCGGTTAATAAAGGGTTAATAAAATGGATTTTCATACAAAATCCGTTTAATAAACCCTTTATTAACATGTTTTATTTTTTATAAATAAGGCTGTATATCTTTAAATTTATTTGCATTAGTAATATGATGTTTTGCTATTTGGTATAATTTAATAAGTAAAAGATATAAAGCAAGTTTGAGGTTTAGGAATAAATCCAATTCGAAAATTGGAGATTGTTGTGTTTGTTTTAATCAAATGGGCACATACTAAGTTGTACATAATCGGATAAAAGATAATTCGCTTTTTTAGATGCTGTTTTGTTGGATGTATTTATGCATGTTTTGATTCTCAACTACTTTACAAGCACTTTGGTTAACAATTAGTATAAATACAGAATAATAATAAACTTCAAGTAAACATTAAGAAGATATACTAATGATTTAATATTTATGATTAAATGTTTTTTTTCATTTTGTTTTAGTTTCTCTTACATAAATATCAAAAAGAAAAAATGGTGCAAATTTTTCGGAAAAGGCGGAAAAATATTTGCATTTTAGTATGAGACCATCACAAAATCAGCAATCTCCAATAGCGATTGCTTTTTTTATTGAATCTGTACATTTTGGCTATAGATTTAAGCCCGATAAACGTTTATTGGTATTTCCAAATTCACACATCACAAGAATTCAACAAGTGCAAATGATAAGATTTGTTTATGATCAAATGGATATTGTCACTTTTGTTTCTATACCCCTCAATTCTTTATGAAAAAAATATTTCTTTCATAAAAGAAAATTTCTATATAAATATTTTATACTAATTACACTTTGAGGGATTTTATTAAAGTTTTTCTGAGAGTTTAGAATTTTCGTTTAAAACAAGATTTTTTATAAAGTGGCTTGCTTAATGTGAACAGAAAACGAGTTGTAAATCTATTTTGAGCCAATTTTCTTTCGATTTAAAAACCTTTTGCAAATTCAAAAACGGAAATACTTGGTAATTAAAATTAATCTTATCAGTTATAAATAATTTTTCTACTAAAGCGTTTTTATAAAAAAAAATAATTACATCGTTTAATGAAATAAGCAATTTCCTAAAATTTCTTTATGCTTTTAAAAAGAAGTTTAATAATTTCACTGCCATTCCTACATAATCTAATCAGTGAACCTGCTGCAAATTACACAAGAAACGCTAAATATTCACTCATCCGGGCCTACGTCAACCTCAAACAGAGCATATAAATACAACAACACGCCGATATGAATTCAAAGATAAAGAGCTTTTCCTAATGATAAGAACGAACATAATGAAATTTATTTAAGTAACAGGTGATTTTATTTTTTTTTATATAAAACAAAGAAAAACTTCAAATATGTACATACAAAAATTAAAAAAAAGTGATAATAAAAACTCGCCTTTGTAAACAAACATTTATGAGGTTTCAACCTCTGAATGAATCATTTGAATTGAAATTAAAAACAACAAAAAAAAATAAAACAAACAAGAGCATGTTCTCAAAAATTAAATGAGTTAGTGTGTCAATTGCACTTGTTCAAGTTTAAAAACGTAAAAGAAGTCACAGATTTTTAATGTTAAAGCTGTGACCTGAATTCTAGTACATGAAATTAGTTTATAAAATATTTTATTTGATATTGGAAATTTATTAGAAAAACTTACCACTGCATGTAAAATGCCTTTTACTGTAATGCCAACAGAGGGTGCGAATTCTATTCGTACCCCTGGTTCGATTATTAGTTTGCCATTTCGTTCAACTGTTATGTGTTCTCGCACTGAATAAGGACTTTCATTCGAACGTAAAATACGCTCACTAGTAATACTGGCGCCATTTAATTCTGTATATGAAGTTGAAGCAGACGCAGACGAAGATGACGATGACATCAGCGTATTGTCGTCAGGTCTCAAAAGGGGTGGTGGTATTTTAGTAGTTGGCAGTGGCGGTGCAAATTGCACTTGTGTTTTCGCTGGCATATCGGGGTCGACGTCATATTGGCTATTGGAGAATTCCGCAGATTCAAATAATTCACTATTTTGTGTTTTCGCGAGGCTTATGAAACTTAAAATGATGAGAGATGTTGCTGCAAACCTATTGAATTTAAGACGTCTAGGCGTCGTCATATTGCCGCGATTTTCTTTTTTAGAATAATTTATTTGGTTTTCGTTTTGTTTTTAAGGCACCCTTTTTGTTTAAAACATAAAATTTTGTATAAAAATATTCTATTTTAAAGTCCAGTTTTTAAGAACACTTGTAAAAGGCCCCATGTTTAACTTTATTTATTTGAATTTGTTTTTCAATGCTTTTTTTTATATTTTTTTTTTTAGTTTAATGAAACTGAAATTAAATCTAATTAAAATAAACCATACACTTTTAAACACATACATTTTTTATTTCCAAAATTTATTTAAATTTTTTTTTTCTATGTTTGTTTGTTTTTATTTTATTTTCTTTAAATAACTGTTTTTATTCTTCTCTTCTTCCATTGTGTCGTCATTTACTATCGAATATCAAAATACTCGTTAACATGAATATTTTCCCCATATTAACAAAAATTTTGTTAATTTATGTGGGTTACAAACAAAACCAAGTTAACACACACTCCTCTTATCCACACTTACACATACACACACACACACGTTGAGCAATAAAAATAACGTCATAACCTCAATGCGTTTTTTGTTTGTTTTGAACTTCCAACTGAAAACACGTCTATACGCAAACAACCGTTATAAAATACTAACTTGGCGCTCGCTTGTTTACTTTTAAGAACTATTTTTATTTTCTTTAGTGTAGCAATTTTAACGCTTTTATTTTCTCCCCAACATATTTTGGACTCTCTTTTTATTTTATATACAAAACAACAATCACAACAGTGGAAAATAATGCATAATAACTAGGGTTTCTATTCGGGGAAAATTTCCCGGAAATTACGGGGAAAAATTTTTTCTTTTTAGTGAATTTTGTTTCTTTCGAAAATTAATTTTAATATATTTACAGCCTAGCCTGTTCATCGTTTTCGAACTTTAACGTTCGCATAGATAATTATATTTAAAACAAAAACAAAAGGCTGTTAAGTAATTTTGTGATAATTGTGTTCAAGTAAATTAATTTTTTATTTTGTGTTGCCGTGTAAAAAAAAGTAAAATATTTTGAAAATGTGAAAATAATTTACTTATCATATTTTGCAATTTCTTTACAAAAATATGTTTTTTTTCAAGGTTGACCACCGAAGCAAATTTTGGTATCAGTATTAAACTATTTGTTATTTTCTCATCGGTATCCGGATTTTAATTAAACTTTTATAACGGTATATGAATATCGGTTTTTCAATTTAATTAACTTAAATGACACAACTTTGACTTCGCTAACTAAAGCTTCTCTGCATAGCCGGCCTCCACACGCAAGGGTTTTCTACTCGATGGTATAACAAACAGCGGCCACGCTAACTAAAGCTTCTAAATTCGGTAAAACAGACAGAGAACATTAGAGAAAAAATTTTAAACTTTAGAAAGACTGCAGATGTTCTAAAATGCGTTATACAGCCATGTCACAGAGTGCAATTCCGTTCGAAAACGGAATTCATTTCGTATTTTGGTGCTTCAGAAAAATGACGAAAACATTTTTCGGAATGAAACCATTATTGTTTTCATTAACGGAATACACTTTCTATCAATAAAGAAATATGTTTTCTTCGATTCCGAACGGAATCATTCCGAACGGAATCATTCCGAACGGAATTGTGCTCTGTGACATGGCTGATAATCCTTGAAACTGAGGAATGTATTATTGATGCTATGCAAACATTTTTAAATTTGCTTCACCTGTTTTTAAAATCTTAATATCAAATCAAAAAAAAATTATAATTAGGCAATTCACAAAATGTTCTTTTGTCTGTTTTTTTTTAAACAATATGTCATGGTTTATTATCTAAAGCAAAATGCAATGGAAAGATAGATTAAAGTGGTCAGTAATAACTGACTGACTCTAACCTCATCTAAGAAAGTAATTTATTGAAAAATCTTGAAACTTTAATCAAAGTGCTTAAAATAAGTATAGAAACAATATTTGGTTCTTAAGGTTCAAATGTAAAAAATACTCCACTTATAAAACATTTCCTTTAAACAAATATCGAATATAATTGTAAATAAATATTTTTCTTTAGCACAAAATTCTTAGATTTTACTAGGATTAGAAAATTAGAAAATTTTTTTACTCGAATCCAGAAACTTAAGAAGTCCGGAAAATTAGAAACCCTTTTGTTAAGTGTAAAGTGTGTAAAATAACTGGGAGCTACAAATGTATTTTTCTGTCAATATTTAAACTCTGTTTTGTTTGAAGAAAATTTAATGAGAAACTCAATTTGGATATTAATTGATTTTTAGAGAACCTTTTTTCCTTATATTGAAGTTCATTTTACCAAAAATTATGGAAAATCAAATTACTGTTTGTTTGTTTATTTATTATGTTTTAATAAAGATTTTTATTTCATTTTTGGCTTTAAAGGATTTTGTTTTGTTTTAAATTAGCAATTGATTTCTTCTGAGTTGCCATTTAATTAAGTTATTTTGATTTCAAGGCAACTTAAGCCTATAATACACGGAATGTAAAAAGCCACATTCGTATGTAGTTCTGACGTTATTTTGTCGTCATCACACATCACGAACTTACAATTGTGGCTTTGAAGTTACGTCAAAACTACGTCAGAACCACATGCGCATGAGGCTTTTTACATTCCGTATACTGTAGGCTTTGGGGTTTTAAAAGTACTGCATTAGCAATTATACATCCTTCATCTACCGAGGGAGATCAATAAGTCTCCAACTGTTTTTTTTTTTTATTTGTTTAAGCTTACAAAATGTTTGTTATATACTAATCTGGAAGTTTATATTATTAATGACCGGGGAAACCGGAACTAGGCATTAAAAAAGTTTTTTATGCAGTAAAAACTTAAAAATATGCTTTCAAACTGATTTAAAATATGCCCAAAAAAATCAAAAATGCTTACTTGAAAACAAAAAATTCAAAATATATAGTTATTTATAACATTTGCACTTGAAAAAAAGTCAACAATTATAATCGGTAAAGCGCACATCAAAGTATTTTAGGCGAATTTTCGAGATTGTACCCTACCGATGGGAAGTCATGGGCTCACCAAAACAAAGTTATTTTATGAGGTTTAAACTCATATAAGATTTGTTTGTGTCAAATATTATCTTGTTACACCTTCTATCTGAGCTTTTTTGTCTTAAAGGGATTTTAGGGACGGTCGCTAAATTGTATATTAATATTAAGATTTAAAAGGAAGTCAAGGCTATTTACGGATGTGAACCGATTGCAAAAATAATTTAATTTGCAGTCAAATATTTTTGAAGCAAATTTAATCTAACTAAGAACACAATTAAATGGTTTATGGACACAAAGAGTTCATTTCGGAAAGAAATTTGTATGGGGACTATTTGAAATCATAAACGGATTCTCACCATTTACAGGGCTTCATCCGTAATAGGTCCAGATTTTGATATGCACATCAGCACAAAAGTATGCACATTTATAACTGCATTTTCCTGCTTTGTCTAATAAAATTAATCGCCTGTTTTATCAAAAGCGAACAAAATTTTTCTTTCGCACAAATTCACTTAAACCAAAAACAAATTCTAAAAAATTTAGTTTTTCTTTTGAATGTCTTTGTGCGAAAGAAAGCGTTATTTGGACATCGTGAGATTGGCAGCAAATGTATTTAGATGGCGGAATGGAAGCAACGCTTTGTCTGTACAGATAGATATTTAAAACAGAAAAGACAACTGTGAAATCGAATTTGAAAAAATTGAAAATTGAAAAATGTAAAATGCTCTTTCAACAAAATTATGCAAAAAAAAATACTGCAAAGGGTTAAATATCCAAAATATGCACTCTTAAATTTAAGCCAAAGCTCCCTTCCTGTTAATGACAGTAAGAAATTTCTCATTGGCACTCATAGGCTTTTTAACCCATTATTTTGACAGCGCGTTTAATTGTTAAGTTGGCCGCAATTGTTAATAAATAATGGTAATTTAGCGATTTTTTGGCCTGACTAGCGGTTTTATCCCTATTTTTGTATTGCTATTGTATGGGTTTTTGTTCGTGACCCAAGTTGATGCTCTTGTTTAGGTATGGCATATCAGTGTCAAAGCTAAGCGGAAGAAAACGTTACGCCTTCCGCTTTTGTTAAGGTACGGCTGTTAGTCTTAATATTCTATGTAACGGTAAGTCTCGAAGGCCAAACTGACTTTAAATTTCATTGAAGTTCAGGTATAAACCTGTACCCTGCAAATAATATTGGACTACCTGATCCATTTTAATCAAATGGACTACTCCCTGGACTGGTTCAATGTAATGCAAGCATGGACCACGTCATTGTTAAAAAGAGTTTGTAGTGAAACGACCTGTCTTCGTTTTTAAACGACATGTTTTCGTTTTAAACGATTTCAAAGCTAATCCTTTGGAGTATACCATGGAGTAGTTTTAAGACTACTCCTTTTTAATGGTCCTGCCCTAGGACATCGTTATATTAAATAAACCATATTTTTCCATACATTGGGGTTACCTTTGGACTAGTCCTAGTCCCTAATGGGCTACATTTTACATGCGCGTATCCACTAGTCGCATTATTTGCAGGGTCTATATGGAAATTAACTAGGAAATCCCAGGCCACAAGCTTGACCTGAGTTGACCTGAGTTATTTGTTGTTGCTTTGGCAACAATGGTTTTAATTATCTCTTCTCTACTTATTATTACTAGTATCAAATACAAATTGTTAAGGCCTTCTTCTTTTAACTGAAGGAACAATTGTTTGCTATTATTTTTAAAACTTTTCTGAACAAAATACATACATACGTTAACAGGTGAAATAATTTAAAATAGGTATGTACATAAACTTCAAGATATTGGAAAGAGAAAGAGAGTAAAATTGCTATAAATATTATAGAGAAAAAATATTTAAAAAAATAACAGTAAATTATTCAATAATAATGAGCAGAGACAATATGAGACCGTCAAACATGTTGGTTGGTATTCGACTAAAAATTTTCGTTAATAATGCATTTTTGTAGTCAAACTCTTGTTAAATAAAATGCATTTGAAAAATACGAAGTCGTAAATATTGATGTGTTTCATTGTGCATGTTTTTGTTTTGTATAAATAAATTTATTGGGTTTTTGAACCTAAAAGCGATAAATGTTAAAGTAGTAATTTCTATCAGAGATAATGTTTAAAGGAAATGCATACACACACTGCCGCTTACCTGAATACGACTATTTCAAGACCACACAACAATAGTAATGAAGGTTTTATGCGTTTGTGCTGAAGTTTGTAACATTTTAAAATATTGGTCCTAGACCCAACTCTTAGTAAGCCGATCGACTTCGAATCACTTTTTCTATCCATATAACGATGCCCGATCGCCCGTCCAGCTGTCTCCAGGCTGGCTAGAAAATAGTATTTGTACCCATAAGCCATTTTATTATGTGGGTATTTAGATTAAATTTGGCCCAAACTTATTCTATTGTAATAAAAATCATCAAACCAAATTTTGCTGGAATCGGTCTATAAAGCTCCCATACAGATACTTCTCCCGAAAATAGCTTTTAATGACATAACTTTCTTTAAAAATGTTGGTTTTGATATAAAATTAGGCGACAATAACTTTTACGAAAGCTGCTACGTCATGACAAAATATTGTGCTGGTAAGTCCAAAATTAACCATACGTTCCATAAAACCCCCTTCCTAATATTACTTAAAGGTAAAAATCTCCTTTAGATGAAAATAACATTCCGCACAGAGAACTTGTACATGCAACTTAATCTCATAACATAATTTTGTTCTGGCGGGGTCCATTATTTCCCATGGGTCTTATATAGGCTATCTTGTGGTCACATGTTCAATTATTTCCGTGGGGAGGAGATATATATGGATCGTCATAGTTTTGCTGAAAGAGTTATGGTTTGGGGAGCAATCGTACTATGGAACTGTAGAATAACAGTGTTAAAACTTAAAGATTCGTACAATACTGTTTCGAAAAAAGAATTTATCTACATTTTCAATATTTTTAGCACATTATCAGGGACATACTAACAAGATAATGCGCCCACTCATACACCAAATGCTGTAAAGAGATGAACTAAAGAGCAAAATGTGGCAATACTCGCTTGGCCGACATACTCCCCAGACTTAAATATATAATAGAAAATATTTGGGGATGGTAAGCGTGGAAATATTATGAGTCCGGGAAGCAAAATGAAACCAAATATGAAAAAATTAGAGCCATGAAGGAAGCTTGAAATACAATTTCCATGGATTATATTATATCCAATACAAAATGCGCATTTATGGAAGTTATCCCCTTCTAACAAAAGTGGAAGGACACATTACTAAAATAACCAAGAAATAAGATTTTGTCTTTCGTGCTTAATTTCCAATTTTCATTCTTGTTAAGTTCACTGAAATTTATTGTTGGAGGATAAGCTAGTTCCTATGCGCATTTCACTGGTTTCTTAGGCCAGATAATTAGGAAACCCTTTCCCACAAACTTGAGAAAAGCTAAAGATATTAGATATGCAAATAAAACTGTAGAGTGAATGAGAATTGCAAACAATCCAATTTTATTTGAAACGATATCAAAGCTTAAGCAAAATACCAACAATAAACAGTAAGTTTATCTTTTCTTACATTCCCCACAACAATGAGTTGGAATTCTCCCACATTAATTGTAGTTGTAAGCGGGCTAAGAAAAAACTAAATTCAAAAACTATGCTATGTTTGTTGCGCAAGAAAATCAAAATAAAGCCATTCGCCAGTTCAGTTTTTTTTATGCACGGTCACTTGTAAATTTATTATTAAAGTAAATTTTTGGAATACATAATTTTTAATTAATAAGATTTGGTTTTTCGTGCTTAATTTCCAATTTTCATTCTTGAGCAAATATTATTAATTTAATTGTTTTACCAAAAAAGTTTTTAAAAAGCCGTTATCTTTCGCTTTTCAGATGAGCCAGATTTTGTTAATATAAACTCCCCGATGATTTTTTCCCATCTAAACATTTGAATTTAAATATAAAAATCGGCGAAGGGAAAAAACTTTCGGGAAATTTTCATAATTCGGTTGATAATTTTGATATTTCTTAATAAAACATTTATTCTTACAAAAGTATTAATTTTATTGTAATCACCTTTATTCTGTAATTTTCTATCTGAATAAAGTGCTATTTAAAATATTAACGACATTTCTATTAGTATTTGTTCGAAATATTTGCATCGCGAACAAGTTTTTAAGTATATGGGGGATTTCATGTCAAGTGAACCAATTGAAACAATTTGAAATCGATGTCTTCCGATTTGGATGAAATTTGCACCAAGGCTAGTCCTATTGGATAGTAGTTTCAATTTTCAACAAGATCAGTCAAAAAGTTTCTGAGATAGAGGGGGTCAAAGTTTGACATTTTGATTTTGGCCATACAGGTTTTCTTTCTCATCCATCTAACTTATTACCTATTGGTGTTAGCAAAATTTGTCCCAAATAGCTTCGATAGCTATTTCATCAATATTTTGAAAAAAAATTTTTTTTTTTAATTTAAAACTTTTTTTTTATTTTTTTTAGTGGCAATGTTTTTTTTCCAAATCGCAAGACATCGTATCAAAATTGGGTCACTTGACATGAAATCCCCCATATATATGTTGTATCTATTGAAGTGAGCGGCAGTGTAAAGTTTAACTACAAGAATTTTTATAATGTAAAAATAAATTTGAAAACCAATTGTTTTCGAAAATTGTAATAAATTAAATGAAGAAAAAACAATAATTTATTTTTTTTAAGTTTTTATTTCCCAATTTTTTTTTTTTTTTTTTTAATAAACTTTGATCTTGGGCCAAAAAAGCATAATTTCTTTCAACCCTCAATAAATTAAAGTAACCCTGTTTCAATAGAAATTGTCAAGGTTAATTGATAATTGCATTAAAAAAAATAAGTAAACAATTTAAAGTATCAAAGCCAGAAAAAATTCATAACTATTAGTAGTAGTATCTTTTCTTTTTAACGAAATTATCGTTCAATTTAGTAAAGTTGATATTATTCAATACTAAATAGTCATCAGTTAAGTATTAGTCACTAAAAGTGACGACGGCAATAATAAAAAAAAAAAACAAAAACATTTTTTTATGAATGAATGTGGCAACAACAAAAAGTGAGTTAAAGCAGTACCAAATACAAACTAGAAAATAGATGAGTAGAACTACTATTTATTTGTCTTGTTTATGTGTGTTGGTGTTTCTTTTTTGCAGCATCAGTTATTGTTAATGTACCCTACATTAAAGATTCCGGCGATTTATTGCTTCATCGTTCACTTGAGTGTAACTTGCATACAAAAGGTATGATAAACATTTTGTCAAACTAAACGTTTTCAGTACTTTAAGCCCAATGTCTCTTGTTATACCAACACCACAAAAGTAGAGAGGGTATTATGCATTTGTGCTGATGTCTGATATTTGTCATCGAGCCATCTTTAAGTATACCGATCGACTCAGAATCACTTTATAAGTCGCTCTAACGATGTCCGTCTGACTGACTGGCTGTCCGTGAAAACTTTGTACGCAAAATACAGATCGCAATTTTGGGGATAATTTGATAAAATTAAGTATATAGGTTCTAATTAGCACAAGCACCCAAGTCTATTGAAAATGGGGCGAATCCGTCCATAATTCCGCAAAGCCCCCATACAAGTTCTTTCCGGAATAGTGAATCTGTGCCCATAAACCATCGTATTATGTTGGTATTTAGATTAGGTCCAATTGTAAGCCAAATCATCTTACCAAATTTTATCTAAATCGGTTCTTATTTGACCATAGCTCCCATACTAATACACATCCCAAAAAAAAACTTTGAAAGCCGTAACTTTCCAAAAATTACTTTGATAATATTTTTTTTTTGTGTATTAAAAAAAATTTTTTTAGAACTTTTTTTATAATATGGAAGTTAAAAAAAAATCACTCAAAAATGTCAAAATATGCAAAAATATGCATTAAAAACCTCTATATACAAAAATATGCATTTTCACCAAAATATGCAAAAACAAATCGATGCCATTTTAAGGCAAATTTAATGATTCGGAAAGATAATTGGCTGACATCGGTCTTAGACTATCGACAAAAACATGCATTTGCATGGAAATCACATCCCTAATAATGAGATTTTACAGCAAACTTAACAAAAAGCAATTATGAGCTGTTAAACGTGGGTAGAAAATCTTTGCTCCTGGCCGAAGGCCGGCTATGCAGAGAAGCTTTAGTTAGCGAAGCCGGTCTGTGTTATACCATAGAGGAGAAAATCCTTGCTCTCGGCCGAAGGCCGTCTATGCAGAAAAGCTTTAGTTAGCGAAGCCGGCCTTTGTTATACCATAGAGGAGAAAATCCTTGCGTCCAAAAGGGTTTTCCTTATATTTTTTATATAAACACCCAGAGAAAAACCAACAAAACAATTTTTAGATAAATTGCAATTACATGAAAAGAAAAAAATATAAATGGGAAATAAGGCCATGTATGGCTTTATTTCACTCCTTACATGGAAATAAAGCCACATGGCTTTATTTCTCAATTTGTTGGGAAATAAAGCCATATGGCTTTATTTCCTATGGCTTTATTGCACGGCGTCTTAAACGTGTGCTCAAATAAAGCAGTGAAGCCAACTCAAAGTTGTGGCACCCTAAAAAAACACCCTTTATAACATTATTTGTTGAAAACATAATTGTAGATATCGCACTCCAAATCATTAACAGTCACAACTCAAACATTTTAAAAATTGTTTGTTATTTTCATAAACCAGTCCACAAATCAAATCTATACCTACCACGAAAATTTCATCTGCGTCACTGTCTGCTTTAACTTTTCTTCTTTTATATTTGTTTGGAAAAATTGAAACCATGTTTTTCAAGCCAGTTTTTTGGCTCTGCTGATCTTTTTTGTGTTTGGAGTTGTGAATGTTTACGATTTTGCGTGCGAGTGAGCATTTATCTATAAAATGAGATTTAAGAAGTACGAGTGCTATATTTAGCTGAGCATTAACTTTGGAACCCTCCACCGAAAGTTAGGAATGGTATCTATAAATTATTGACCAATTTAAACTTAATTTTAAATAATTTAAATGAAATATGTATAAGGCTTCGTAACAGTTTTAGCCGTACTAAAATGATTTTCAGAAGAGAATTTATATTGGACCCATGGTAAATTATGGACCAATAATCAGAAAATTCTGCTAACTAATTAAAAAATCTAAACTAGATAAAATTTCAATACAGGTTTGAAATTTGTTTTACCGTTTATATCGTTTATTGATTATAAGACCCATGGTAAATTATGGACCGATATTCACAAAATTTTGATTTAGAGCTATGAAAAAGATTTACACACCAAATTTTACTTAAATGACATTATTCGTTACGGTTTTAGGCGTACTTTACTGTTTTCCGAGAGTTGCCTCAATATGAGGCCTCTGGTATGATTTTTAGTTATATTAAACAAATTTATGCAAAATCGTGTATCAATCGTTATGCTTTTAATTTTGACCAGCTATTTGGGCAAAATACTCCTCTGTGCGTCTTTGAAGTTTTTGCTTTATAAATAAACATAAACAAATATAAAATTCTTTAACAGCTGATAAGTAAAAACGAAGAAAAATTTTATTTTATCAGGTTCATCCGCAACGCAACGCCACATTTATGTTAGAGTACCATTTATACAGAGGCTTGGAAAGGAAAACGGAACAGCTGATCTACAACGCATACGTTGACGTAGGAGCAACGAAGCCTTTAGACTAATGACCAATTTTCAGGATAGCATTTAAATCTTTATTAAGTTAATTTTCATATAAACTTAAATCGTATTTAAATGCGGATTGATTTTTTGAGTTTTAATTGAAAAGCCTTATTAAATTAAGATAAAAGTATGGTAGCACTACTAAATACAAAAAAATATAATTAAAAAGTTAATTTATTTGCAAGGTAGTCTCAAAAAACAGCTGAATGTTATTGCTTTGCCTGTTGTTATTGTATTGTTGTCATATTAAGACCACCTTGCTAAGTTATTCCAAAGGAAACTTAAGTTGAATTTTAATGTACCACATCGGTGAATTAAGTCTTATTTGAGTGTTTAGTGAAGAAGAGAATTTTGTATTTAAAACGATTTTAAACATAAATGTGTTTTAACCATTCGTCTTCCTCTTGAGTCTGGCCAGACCTTTTTCGATTTTAAATGTTATTCTAGTAGATTTAAAACTCAGGTGGAGACTTGAAATTTCAGGTACCCTTCTAGAATTTAGTTTACTATAAAAGCTGAAAAAATATATCCTGGAAAGGATATATAAGGAAACTTATTCGAATATTTTACTGTACACATCACATTCGTAACACATGTGGTCTGGCCGGACCCATATATATTTTCTATAGAATATGCCGTATTTTTAACTTTCTTTCTTGCTGTTTTTAATTATTTTTTTAAACTATCTTTTATTTATTTAATTTTATTAAACACACAAAATAGTAGCTCCATCTAGTTCTCAATTTAAAAAAAAAACCGATAAGCACAGTAACTAGTAACTCACGTTCAGAAGCTGATTTTTACATGTGGAAGAGTGGAGGCTAATGACTTAGCACATAATAAAGTTGCAGAGGAAGGTTATGAAATTCAACCGTTCACAGCTAAACAGAATGATGATGTGGATTACGTTCCAAATATGAACGATTCATGCAGTACTGAAAATAATTTGGTCATAAAACCAAATTAATCGTTTGAATAAGAACCACATGTACAAACTTGTCAACAGTACTCTGCCCATGATTATTTCTATGATAAAGATTGACCAAAATGGAATAAGTAGCAACTTAATGTGGTATATGCTGCGTAAAAATAATATGCGTTTTGGAGTTGGGCCCATGGAACAAGGCTCTATTCCAATTCAGGCGCTCAAGAGATTTTGCACACCAAATATTACATTTATAATCATAACTAAAACAAATTGTGTTCGTGTATTTGCTTGGAAAGGAACGATGTTTGAAAATTTGCAAGCGAATTGGTTCTATTTGATATTGAAAATGGAATTTTCATATACTCCAAAAAAATTTTTGTTCAAAGTGTTTAGATTGTCAGCAACATTCTAAAATAAAAATAACATGTTTCAGTTGCTAAGGAAATCCATAATGCTAATACATTTATTTTATTTCTCTTTTTTATTCCAAATAAAATAGTATTGCATATTATAAACATTTTATGAAATAAAACGATCTTATTTTTCAGTTTTTCGAAATATGTTAATTTGTATATTATAAATTAAAATAATATGAATATGTACGCATGTTATTTCATATAATGAATTTCATATTTTATTTAAATTATAAATGTGTATAATATCACATTTAATTTAAAAAAAAATTGGTTTTATTTATTCAAAAGTTAGTTGGGTCTGGCTAGACTCATGCGTTACGAATGTGAAAATAAAAACATGTGTAAGACCGAGGGTTAATATCAATCCTGAAAATTGGCCATAAGTGTCATTTTGGGAGTCTCGTGAATATTGATTAGAGATAATCTTTTTATAAAAATCTCCGGTTGTAAGTTTATTACACAACACGTTTAGTAAACACTAAAGTCATGAACTGGGTGCAATTAAAAAAATTTATTATTAAAAAGATTTCTCTATAACGTACTAAATTCAAAATTTTTTTTTGGTAAATACACTGAAATTTATTATTGAGGAACTGCTAGTTTCTATGCTCATGTCTCTGGTTGCTTAGGCCAGATCATCAGGAAACCTTTTTCCAAAGATTTTAGAAATAATAAACACTCAAAGTTTTACTACTAACAATATCAAAGCTTAAACAAAACAACAACAATAAACAGTGAGTTTATCTTTTCTTAGATTACCCTAAAAAAATTTTTCATAAAGGTAATTTTTAATACTTTCGAACATTTAAAAGTCAAAATTCTTTTTTTTTTTTAAGTGAACTACGTTATATAAAGACTAATCAAAGTTTAATTCAATAAGCCAAAAATTAAAGATTTACCTCCGTATTCATAAACAGTTATTAAATTTAAAAACGTTTATTAAGGATAGTAAATCTGTTTTTTAAACCTTTATTAAATTTAAAAATTTTTTATGAATACAGCCATTAAAAGTTAATTAAAAACTGGCTGTACCATGATTTTCAACAAAAATTTCGTTCGCCTAATTTACATTTAAGACAAAAACTAATTTAAAAATATTTTAAATATAAGTCAAGCATACGAAATTTTAGTTCGAAATAGAGGGACAGGCAGTTGATATCGTTTTTATAATCTTTTCATTCAAATAACATAATTCAAATAAATTTAGTGTGAATAAATTCTAAATGTTCCAACTGACCACATGATAATTTTGGTTAAACAAATTCAAAATGCAGCAGCTAATTTGTGCTCCCCTTTTACCACTGTAACACACGAATGTGTCGTATGTAAAAAAATGCTGGCGATTGTTGTTGGTCAAACTTGTGTTCAAAATGTTACAACTTGGTCTGGGTTATTGGCCATGTGTTTAAAATAGAAAAAAACCATTTCAAAATAATAATAAAAAATATATATTGTCAACAAAAAATCTCTTGAACTTTTCAGCACGCATACAAGCAACCAACCAGCCAACCATTCATTTATTTTAGCATTCAATTCAGTCATTTATTCATTCATTCATTCACTCATTCACGGTAAGCAATTAATGCACTGAAGCAACGAACCAGCCAACCAACCAACCAACCACTTTATTGCACTCAGTTCCAACCGATAAACTGCAATTTAAAAGCTCAATGTT
The DNA here is from genome assembly GCA_963931875.1 of Pollenia griseotomentosa. NCBI lineage: Eukaryota > Metazoa > Arthropoda > Insecta > Diptera > Polleniidae > Pollenia > Pollenia griseotomentosa. The sequence goes on from OZ007561.1 coordinate 17,707,375, forward strand.
CTTAATGTGCAACTAAGCGTTCCCAAAATTATTATATGAGAGATTTTGTATGAATTAGATTTAATAATTACAACGATTTTTAATTAATATAATTACATATAGTTGTTATTATATAAAGTATATTTGAAGTTTTGGTTTGATAAGTATTTTTTTTAAAAAAAGTGTGGGTGATTTGAGTGTTTGGTGTTCCTGTTGTTGGTTTTTTTTTTTTGAATTGTAGGTGAAGAACTCCTGGGTTGGTTGTCAACCGGTTTCTCAAGAAAAAAATTAGCAACAAAAACAATTTAAATAAAAATTTTAACACTTTTTTTATTTTTAGTAAAAATCTGTAGTGTTTATAGTAAATTAATAAAAATTTATTTTAATTTTTCTATTTGGACTTTAACTTCTTTGAATTTTGTTTGTTTTTCTTTTTTTACTTAACTTTTTACATTTTACAATTTTTAAAATACATTTAACAGATAAAAGCCAATAACAATTGGTAATAAATGCTTAAACGCATACATTAACAAAATTTTTTTTTAACCACCACTACACTCACAATTTACTTCATTTTAATGCCAAGTTATTCTGTTTTAACCAGCTTTTTGCTTTAAAATTTCTTTCAAATCTCTAGAATTTTCAGCAATTCCTTTTCCTTTCTTATTAAACTTTTAAATTTCTTAAGATTTTCTTTAAAGTTTTACACTTTTTTATAAAAATTATTCAATTTTCTATAAAACTTAGGCGCGGTCAGCTTAATTTCATTTACACACGGACAAACTCACACATTGAAAAATTTAGTACCCGCAGCACCACTATTAACAAGAAAACAACAACAAAAAATTCAACAAGTTAACACCGTGTACCGACCATGTTAACAAATTCTAAACAACAACAAAATCGTCTTAATAATAACCGCTCAAGCTTACAGACGTTTAACTTCGGAGAAAAGCTGCTCTCAACTGTCAGCAGCACAGAGGAAGCAACAATTTGCTGGTAACAAACTTTACTGAAAACACACAGATACTTTTGTTTTCTCGGATGTGTATGTTTGTGTGTGTGTGTGTTTTGCGTGTATGTGGGAGAGAGAGCTTTAAAGTACAAACATGTGTGTGGCATTGTGTTTTGGTGTATTTTGTTTTGTTTACGCTTTAATATGCTGGCATTTGTTAACTTTGACAGTTGCGGTTTGAAAGCAAGAAAATAAAAAAGCACAAAAGTAAACCAAAAAGCTGTGTTTGGTAAGCACATTTCAAATAATATGGCAATGATTACTTTCGTTAACTTTGCGAGGTATTTGGTTAAAAAAATAAGTTTATTGGCAACTTTATGAACAATTATTTACACTGGCAAAAATATATATTGAACGAAATATTTAAATATATTTATACTTCACCACCATAGGTGGAGACGGTAATATGCCTTTGTACTGATGTGTGTAAGATTAAAAAATATTATTTCTAACCTCACTTTAGCTATACCGGTTGAATCACTTTTTGAGTCCATAACTTCCTAATAAATGTTGTTATTGATTTTTAATTTGGCGATGATAACATTTGCGACTGCTTCTATGTCTTGGCAAAATGTTGTGCTGGTAGGTCATTAGTTGAACATATGCCCAATACAAACCTGCTCCCTCATATGTATGTATGAAGTATATTTATCTTTATAGTATTTAACATAAGCAGCTCCTGGAACCTCCGCTACGGGAAAATTGTGTCAATTGGTCCAACAGACTGGCCCTAGGATTTGTGAAAATAGAACAAGTACAAAAAGAAAGGACTCATGACCAGTGAAAAAAGAACCAATCCCTTAAATGGTTTATGAAGAACAAAAAAGTAGAAAAAGTAATGAATTTCAGTATAGTCTTCACCGGTGCTGTGACAAATTTTTTGGTACTTTCTAAAATATGGTTCTTGAATTTTATTCTAGGACTTGTTTTATTGAAATAATACTACATTGTATTGAAATAATACTACATTTTAGAAACTGACACTAATTACGTTCATGTAGAATATACCTGTGACTGGTCAAATGGTGTCAATTGACCCCCTTCAATGATAACCCCATGTAAAAGTTATAGGTCTTATTCATATAAAGAACTTCAACCGGTCTCTACCAACAAAGACCTATTACGGGACTACTTCGGTGTTAGTTCGCTTCCCTCTAGGATCATAACATTTATTTTTTCTGGCGGGTCTATCTATGATTAGCCGTTGTCTCAAACAGGGTACAACGTCAAAAATTTGTCTACTGCAGTATTGGGTATCATATGATCGAGCTTGACTGGTTCAGTTTTAAACAAAATATATTAGAACAGATTTACAACTAGTACGATTTTTTTTTTTTTTGACGTAAAGTTCCAATTAAAAGCTTAAGCAGTAATGGCTTCGTTTCAAAATACAATTTGTTTGAAATCTCAAATCCAGCAATTTCAAGTAGACACTTGAAAATGTCAGCTTAAATATTTCTCAAAAATAATTCTCTTCACTTATGTCAAGACTTTTAACATTAACCTAAAAAAAATACAAACTAGGAGTAAGTCAAGATTTTGCGACGATAACATTCACCCGTATCGTGAATTAAATTTTCCTCGAAGTTTTTTCCCTAAAAAATATATGGGGAAAAAAAATTTTTGAAGTTCACTTTTTATTCACGATAGGGATAAATAATTTTGGAGCAACACAAATCGAGTTCTGTTGGACTCTTATGTCTGCGACAGACCTGAAATAATACAAATCACACATCTTTTTTGTCTGCGACAGACCTGAAATAATACAAATCACACATCTTTTTTTCGGATTCGATTAAACGGCAATAAAATTTTATTAATTTATTAATTAATTAATATTATAAGCCTTAGATACTTTTTTATACCATTTATTCCCAGGAATTTTTAGGAATGAAAAAATCCAGGAAATTAGAAGCTTTCAGATATAAAAAGATTTAGTTTCAAAGGGATTGCTTTTTGGAAACATTAAAAATTTGTTCGAAAAAACTCCAAAGTGGTTTTTCTACTACGTTTTAATAACTTTTTTCTTTAGTTTCAACGGCTAAATACCCGGGTATGTTTTGAATTTTAAAAACGCTGTAACTCTGAAAGTGGCTATCATATCACTCTGAAACTACATGATATTTTCACTTGAAGCGTTTTCTAACATATTCTGATGTTTGAATAATATTGAACAAATCAGATAATGGATACGGTCATTTTTGCATTCCTACCGTATGTGTTTGTTATGAAAACAAATGAAAATAAAATAATATTTCATGTTTATTTTATAAGATTTAAGAGTTTCACAATAAAATCAAATCAATGTAGGAAATAACACAAATAAAACATCAACAAAACAGAAATAAACTCATCTACGTGTGATTTCGAATATAACCCTTAATTGCATGATTTTTTCTTTTGGATTGAAAAAATTTTTTTTTAATAAAAAATATTAAAAACATTTTAGAAAATAGTTTTGAGTGTTTATTTAGAAAAAAAAACGGTATGTAGACTTTTGGCAACAATATGCGTTTGGTACTTAAATTATTAAGGCGTGAACAATAGTCATATACACACACTCACAATATTCTGTACGTAAAATTAACTGAAATTGTAATATAAAATAAATGAAAGTTCAATTAAAAACCGGTCTACCTATTTTTCATTTATTTTTAACAAAAAGTTCATTTAATTTTTACTGTCAAAAATTCAACACCATATTCCGTAAAATCAAATAAATATTCAGTTATTTTGTAAAATTTTACTGTCAAAAATTCAACGCCATATTCAGTAAAAACGATTAAATATTCAGTTATTTTATTAAATTTTCGTTTACTCCACAAAAGAGCCGAATTTCTAAAAAATACCAGACAGACACCTGTCCGCTTGTTTTTCTTATAAGCGAGAGTGGGAGAATATTTTTATTTACTTACCCAGTTACACACGTTTGTTTTACTTTTGTTGTACTGACCACGTTATTTACAGAAGAACTCTCAATTATAAGACACCAGCAGCATGACCGATATGGCTTCGCAATTATTTTACTTTTAAAATTTGATGTATTTAACTAAATTATTTTAACAAATAGAAAATGGGAATTGCTTACACAAAACAAGCAATTCATTTTTTATAGATAAATAAAAATTAATTTTTGGTAGTAAAATTATATAAAATAACTGAATATTTAATTGTTTTTACTGAATATGGTGTTGAATTTTTGACAGTAAAATTTTATAAAATAACTGCATATTTATTTGTTTTTACGGAATATGTAGTTAATTTTTTGACAATTATTTTATATAAGATAACTGAATATTGATTTGTTTTTACGGAATTCGCGGTTGAATTTTTGACAGTAAAAATTAAATGAACTTTTCGTTGCTTTAAATTACATTTTTATTTACTTTAACATAAAGAAGAATTTAACTCAATCAACGGACAATATTAACTGCAACTGAAAATCCGTATTAATATGCACTTAGTTTTTTGAATAACTGTTACAATCAGTTAAAAATAAATTTGCTTGGAATTTTAAATGTTTATTTATTTAAAAATGACTGAACGGAATATTTCTTAAATAAACTACAGTCCGTTACTGTAATAATATTGTGAGTGTAGAAAAAAATAATTTTCATATTTGAATACGAAAATCGCATATTTGATCACAAAAATTTTTGAATTGATTAAAAAGTTTGTATGTATAATTAATAAATTTTTAGTCAACAACCAAGTTTATTGAGTCAATAAAAAAAGTTGTTGCCCAAATAATTTTTTTCAACAAAATTTTTACTTGATTTGTTACAATAAATTTTGAAAATGTTGAATAAATCAAACAAAATGTTAATCGAATCTTTATTTTTTTATTTATTAATAATGATGTCATAGATTCTCAATTTTTATATTTTTATAAAAACACTAAAATTTATTACGCGGGGATAAGTAAGTTCCTATGCGCATTTCACTGGTTGCTTAGGCCAGATCATCAAGAAACCTTTTCCAAAGACTTTGGCAAAACTAAATATATATGTATATTCAAATAAAACTGTAAAACAAATGAGAATTATGAGCTATTTAAAAATGGACAAGATTTGTTAAAATACTGTCTTTACTTTGATTCAAATATTTATTTTTATTGAAGATGAATAAATATTTAACTATTTCATTATTCAATATATTTTATTGAGTGCTATTTTGCAAAGTGTAAATTTGATAAATTTTTTCTTTGAATCAAACAAAAAGTTTGTTGACCTAAAATTTTATTTTTAACAAACTGTGTTGTTAAAAATTTTCTTGAGATATTTTTTTCTGTGTACATATTTATATTGCATACACGTGTTTAGAAAACAGTTTCTATTTTTGAAAAAATGCAAAACAAATGCGATTTTTGATTTGGCACTAATCAACCTTACATTAGGTGCACTAAGTTCGTGAAAATCCATTGCAACCTGGAAGTTTGCACCTGTTCTTAGTAGAACATATATTTTCATTCTGCCCTATACCATCGGTCCGTATATCTTGTGTCGGAATAGGTTTTGTGGGTCCTCGGTGCCTTTACCTCCATCTGTCTTTCGGGCTAAAAATCTTCCTCGTTTGTTTTCATATGTTTTACAGCAGCACAATGTTTCCGCCAGGTCTGATTTAGAATCTGACAATGTAATGTTTGGGTGGTTTGATTTTTAGAGTATCCATGAAATTATTACGTCCATATCTGTCATATGGTAAAATAATCTAAAATACCACTTACCACTTTTCTATCAAGCTATCAAAAGGTCAACTCCTCCAATATGGGCGTTAAATTTTTAACCGTTTTCGGACATGCCATTGAAATTTGTGTTTTTTGCGTTTTGTCAAATCTATTGGAAGCTTCAAACGGTTCCGCGACTTCGTAATTAGAAGCTTACGTAACAAGCTTATTCTCCTTCCAGCATGTCACAGACATAGCCATACTTTCATAATTTGTAACAAATTCCTTATAGAAACCCCGGGCAACAGACAGTTTCATAAATTATTTTGCAGCAGGTAATTTGCAGTTTTCGGGCATATTTCTTTGAATTGTGCCTAACGAGTATATTTCCTGAGTACATAGGTAATACATTAATGGAACAGACGTATAATAATTACCGAAATAAATTTCTTGGTTAATTTATCGGGTAATTTTAACGGCACAGTCTAACCACAGTTTAACCAAACAAGTTATAACCGTCTATAATTATTTATGTCACAAACGCATGTTGTAGACATTTGGCAACATACAGTATTTTTCAAAAATATTGCATTTATTCATTAAATACAAGATGACCAGGCCATAGCTTACCTGTCAACAGATGCCAAATTATTTTTTTCCATTGTGATAATACACGATTCACAGAAAAAACAAAAATACAACATTTGATTTTTACTAAGAAACTGATCTTTATCACTTACCTCAATGAAATATCAATTAAATACAAATCAAACCAACTAAAAACAAAGTAACGTTTGTTTTTTATTAATATTGCTTGTGTGTGCTTAGAAACGAACTTTTATGAATGCACACACATAGGAACATAGAGAAAATAAGCTAGAACTGGTATGTAGAACATTGGCAACAGTATGCATTTAAGGGATAATATACATATCCTTGCATACCCGAGTATGCCAGCTGTTGACGTACATAAGTATAATTTTTCTGCTGTTTACATAAATGTAAAATTAGTATTTTTTACAATTGTAGCAACTTTTTGGGCAACGATTTTTTTTTTAAATTATTGATTTTTTAGATTTTAGTTTTTCTTACAATTTTTGTATTTGCTGACTAGGCGTTCATAATTATGTTTCTTTAACGATTTTTCTAGTAATATACTTAATTTTAAGCGATTTTTTTATTATATTAAATTGCTATTTATTATTATTGCAATGCAATTTTTGCTTAATTCGATTCAGATTTTTTTTAGATTTTATTGATTTTGTTAAGGATTTTGGAAATTTGTTATTATTTTTATTTATTAATTAAATGTCACAAAAAAAATTGGAAATTATACTTTAACTTAGCCAAGGCGACTTCAACTAGAGGTGATGATGACTACAACAATCCAAAAACAACAGAAGCAACAAAGGGTTTTTTGCATTGCATTGTAAGAGTTAACGGCTCGAAATGTCAACCACTCCTAACAAAACACTAAAGGCCTTTCCCGTATTCATAAAAAAATTAAAAATTTAATAAAGGTTTATAGAACAAATTTACTATGAAATTAATAAACGGTTGTTTAATTTAATATTCGTTCACGGAGGCTTATTCATAAAAAATATTTAAATTTTATAACAGGTTAATAAAACGAACTTTTTTTTGAAAATTTGTTTAAGAAACCTTTCATAAATCAAAAATATTTTTTATGAACAAGGGAGTAATAAATCAAAACAAATTGGTTCGAACTGTCAAAATCAGATGGCGTTTCGACACCATCTGCAGTTGAGTTCGCAGTGAACTTAACCGAGCAATCATAGAGTGGACCTGCAGTCCTTTGAAGCTAACGATTTTAAAATTTTAATTCTCATTCGCAAAACTGCTTTGGGTGGTAAAGCAGCTCGCGCGCTATTTTACTTAAACATATGCACTCGTTTTTACCTTAAATTCTTCAAACGTGCTTAAGACTTGGTGGATTTCCATATAAAACAGATGAATAACTGGTGGAGAACTATTTAGAACTCAGTTTTAATGACTGGTAGAGATTATAATACTCTAGAGCAGATTCGGAAGGATTTTGGAAGAGGCTAAAATCATGCGAATTTGGAACCAAGACCATATCAATTTAAGATTAAAGAAGCTCAGTCGTTAAACTTAATTTACAAAAAAATAAATTTATTCTTTGTTTTGATTCTACAAGAAGTAAACAGTTACTAAATGAATTGTGCATTTATCTATTATTTTCGTTAATAGGGAAAAGAATGAAATTAAACTTCCCATGTTCTGTTTAACTTGTAGCGCAGCTATTGCGAAATGCAAAATTGATATTTGAAGTCTTTCGGCTTATGTTTATAATTAAAGTAGTTTTGCTGCTTTTTAAGTAATTTCTATAATATTTAACGAATCTATGAGTTGTGTGATTCCAAAAATTTTTCTTATGTTTGACTTGGACTTTAATCCATTTAAAATAACTAATTTTTTGATATTTATTAAGTTAGGCTCGAGTTCATTAAATTCAATTTTCATTAAATTATTTTTACTGAAGGAAGGAATTTTACAACATGAAAATTTTTTATTAAAATTTATTGATAATATAAAATTGAAAATGATAATTACAGCAAATTTCGAACCACCAGTACCACTGGTTAAAGATTGATGACTGTTGACTGGGAGGCACCACAGTGCACAGAAAAAAATATCCAAAATGTTTCACCAATTAAAGCATTAATTAAAAATATAATCAGTTTTAATTAAAAATTTAATCAAGTGAATTAAACGTTTAATCAAGTGAATTAAAGTTTAATCAATACTATAAACTGGTTTAATTGATACTATTAATTTGTTTACTGGTGCAAATTTAATTAATTTTTTAATTAATATCACAAATTTTTTAATTGAAATCAATTTTTATTTTTTTCTGTGTGGTGCAGAGATTAGAACTCAAAGAATTCTGATGAGAGAATGTGGTGATTCTTGAAACATCTAAATTCAACCCAGGTTCGAACCCCAGCTCAGCCAAGAAAATTATCAATAAATTTAAATAAAAAATTTTCATGTTGTAAAATTCCTTCTTTAGTAAAAATAATTTAATAAAACTTAAATTTGATGAACTCACACCTAACTAAAAATATCAAAATTAAAAAATTAACAGTTCAACTAAAAATCACAATTGTTTATTTAAAACAACTTTAATTTTACATTCTCAAATTAGCCAAACAGGACAAAAAGGTACGACTTGTCGATTTGATAGTGGCTTAAAGCATATATGTACGTATTAACTAGACAGCTTGTTCTTTAGGGTTCGCAACAAAAAACAGATTTGTTGAGGAGTCCAAAAAACGATAAACGGTGGGAACATTTTGCTATTTAATTTTAAATAATCGAGTGTTTTTAAATAGAGCGGTACATAATATCGTGTATATTAAGGTTGGTAAATAAAAATTGTTGCAGCCGTCACCCCCTAGAATGAAAGATAATGTCAATGAAGTTTATAAAAGGTATTTTTGCCAGGCTCAAAATAAAGCTCTTTTTACTCTTTACATATATATAGCGGCGCCATTTTATGTACGATCTCTTAATATTTAATATCGTTTTTCATTGCTTGACTATGGCTTCAATTTAGCATTTTGTGACTTTTTAAACCAACATAAAGCTCTGGTCGCCACTTATGTATACCAACTTGGATCCTTCCCCCCTCAATGACCAATTTTTTGCACGGGCCAAGAAAGTCCTTCTAAAACTCAGTATGCCTACACGCAAAATATAATGTAGCTAAATTAAAAAGAAAATTCATTTTAAACAACTAGAAATTTATTTAAAAAACGGATCATTTACATTCCATTTAAAATAAATGAATTTCACATTTATTTTTAAATTTTTATTTATTAAACAGCATATTCGGTAAAATTTATAGCCAGGCCCACGATGTCACACGTTAACGTTCGCATAGAAAATTACATTTAAACAAAAACAAATTTTCAAACCGACAAAATTTCAAACTACACAATAATAAAGGGTGTTTTTTTAAGCCCGATAGAACTTGAAATTGTAAAAAATAACACAAAAAATTAAATTGTAATCAAAATTTTTTTTTTTATTCGAAAGATCAATACGTGACATTAACATTTGAAAATGATTTCGGGCATATGGGCACCGCGGCTGTTCTTGACGAAGCGCATTCTGGACGTCCAATTTTGGGCCACTTTTTCGAGCACTGCTGGCCGTATGTCACGAATAACACGAACAATGCTGGCCTCCAAGGCGTCAATTGTTGCTGGTTTATCAGCATAAACCAGTGACTTCACGTAGCCCCACAGGAAATAATCGAGAGGTGTCAAATCGCACGACCTCGGAGGCCAATTGACAGGTCCATTTCTCGAAATCAACTTATCGCCAAATTTTGATTTCAATAAGTCGATGGTTGCGTTCGCCGTATGGCACGTAGCGCCATCCTGTTGAAACCACATCTCCTCCGGATCAATGTCATCCATATTTTCAAACAAAAAATCATTGATCATGGTGCGGTAACGATCTCCATTGACCGTAACGCGAGCTCCGGCCTCATTTTTAAAGAAATAAGGTCCGATGATGCCACCAGCGTAAAAACCGCACCAAACGGTGCATTTTTCTGGATGTAATGGAGTCTGTAGGGTCTCTTGTGGATTGGTCTCGCTCCATATGCGGCAATTTTGCTTATTAACAAACCCGTTAAGCCAAAAATGCGCCTCATCGCAGAACACAATTTTGCGATAAAACAACGGGTCAGTTGCCAACTGCTCTAGAGCCCAATCGGCGAAAGAACGACGCATATAATGGTGTCGTGGCTTCAATTCCTGCACCAGCTGGATCTTATACGGGTGTAGGCCGAGATCTTTGCGCAAAATTTTCCACGTAGTGGACGGACAGAGCCCCAATTCCTGCGACCGACGACGAATCGATAAATTTGGATCTTCTTCCACACTTTCGTTTACAGCGGCGATATTCTCTTCAGTACGCACATTCCTTCGACGTGTTGGTGTTATTGCATCCTCTAGAGAGTATGTGGTACGAAATCTATCCACAGTTCGACGAATGGCTTGTTCAGATGGACGATTATGTACGCCATAAAAATGACGAAGTCGTCTATAAGTTGCGCGAATCGACGACTGATTTTCAAAGTAAATTTGGATAATTTCATAGCGTTGTTCAAGCGTGAGTCTATTCATGTTGATTTGTCAGAGTATACTGAAACGATAAAAAAAAATATTTCATCAAAATTTAATTTTTTGTGTTACTTTTTACAATTTAAAGTTCTATCTAGCTTAAAAAAACACCCTTTATAAGTACGGAAAAACATTATTTTTCATTAGGTTGTTTTTTGAATAACAAAGCTAAATTTTAAAAAATGAAGTTATTCGTAACCCACAATCAGTTACTTTCATAATTTTAATTGAGTAGCTTTTATGACACGACTCAAAATTAAGACCCTGTCTCTTCTTCACATACATGATGCATAAAACCAGGTCGATTTCAATACAAAACAAAGAAATTTGAACTAGTCACGCCCTAGAATAAAAGGTATATCAATTGAGTTCCTAGACCTTTAAATAAATGTTTTGCCACGCCCAAAAATACAGCACGTTTTTTTTTGAGAAACTTCATTGACATAAATTTTATTCTAGGTGGTGACTTTTTTTGTATTGAGGACGATCCGCTTTTATGTTTGTTGTAATAAAAGAATTCTCTTCAAAAGCTCACAATTTGAACTTTAAATCTGTTAGCAAACATGTTATATTAAAACCTTACTGGGCTACCTAAACAATAGCGGCAAGCGTTTTTTTAAACATGAAAATTCTGTTTCAAGTACAATTTCAATAAAACAAACCGACCGACGATCGATCGATCTGTCAGTTAAAAATTGTTTCGTATAAATTGTATGCAAATGAGAAATTTGACATACAAAAAACCCTTGCCGCTCATATTTAGGTAGCTCACTTAGATCTTGTAATTATTTATCTTATTTATCTATGGATAACTAAAGGGTTCTTTTGCTAAATCTTAATATTACTTTTTAATTTCAGCTGTATTTATAGGTTTCCTTGCAAAAGTTATTCTTAAACATGAGGAAATTGAATTGAACCTAGATGACAAAGATACAAAGCGATAGCCGATGTAATTATTAAAAGCAGAGAACCCTGCATGATATTACATGATGTCTGTTATTTAAAGTATATCGGATTGTCCTTGTATGGATTTTTTTTGGGAAAATGTTCAAGGGAGTTATAATAAAAATGATGTCAATTTTATACGAACGAGTATAAATATCTCGTTCTCTTTAATTCATTAATTATTTCTTTAGATCGAATAAACTCCATACATCATATTCTTAATGACAACAATCAACGGTTTACTACAGTTTTAACGAACTCGAAGGAAAAAAGGATATGGGTCGCTATATCTGTTTCATTTAAATTCCAAAACTTTAATAATTTGTAAAAAAAACACATTTTTTGCGGATTTTCTCCGTAATATTATTATAAGAGTTTGTTAAAAACGTGATTATTTGTATGAAAATTTGTTGGTTATACAATTATTTTAATGAAATTTTTAAATAAAGCCAATGGGACCGAAGAAAAGTGTTCGCTATTAACATACGATATTGTTGTTGTTGTAGCGAGACCTGAACAACAGATGTTGCTGAATTGACAATCATTGGTCGTTGTTCGTTGACCTGCGAGTCGTTTCGGCGCGTAGAACCGATTGTCGTGGAAAAATACATACAATGATTATTATATCCGGTATTCGTTATAACCATGTTTCACTCTACTGTGAAACAATTATCTGCTGTTGTACATACAAACTACTAAAATCTGCTTTGAAGCTCCTTGACAAAATTAATCACCACCAACGAAAAAAAAAATTCTTTCAATTTCAGTTATTAATCATAATTTATTTAAAAAATAAAATGAAAATAACATTATTTTGGCAATTCGAATTCAAATGACTTCAAAAACTTTAGAAAACAATTCCCTACTACTTCTTTTACTTATCGCCATACATGAACACGAAATTTTAACGCATTCAATATGCATCGCACGTATTTTATATTAAAAACGAACCACAACGACAACAACAACAAAAATAAATTTTAACAAAAAAATAATCATAAAAAAATAATAACAACAACATAAAAAAAAGCTAAAACTTGATGGAATGATAAACATCTTGTGGTTTTTTTGTTTTACATACGCGACTTTTATATTCTGTTTTTGGTTTTTTATAATGGAAAATAATTTTATTCATTTTTTTTTTCTTTGTTGCATGTATTTGAATCTGCTTGTATCACTGTGTTTGTTAGCGGTTTTAGTAATTTTCAACTTAAAACCTTAAAAAAATAATAAAATAAAAACAACGACTCAAAACCAAAAAACGTACATGACAATTATTTCTATGAAAATGATGAACGAAATTTACGTGCAATTGAATGAACATTGCGACGGCAAAAAGTGAATAATTTTGAACGTGATTGGTTGGTTACAACAAAAAAACTAAATAATTTTTTGTTTCAATAAAATCACAGATTCAGATTTACTTAAATTGACAAAAAAAAAAAAAAAAAATTTATAAACTAACTAACTGCTCTGTCAATGATCATGACAATGACTCACTCATAGAGGGGGTTTAAAATTCCAAATCAAAATTTCAAAGTAAAACGATTAAACAAATTTGAAATGTAGTGTAGAAACTTTTCAGAGTGGTTTTTTAAAATTTTAAAGAAATAACTTTAACAAATATCAGTTAAGTTTAATAGTTTTTTTTTTTTTTGAAGAATGCCTATAAAACGCTTTAATCTAGCTGTCAAAAAAAGAGCTTATAAAGCTTTCTATGAAAATTCTTAATAAAGGCCAATGCGAATTAATCTTTTACATGAACTCGCCTTGATAAAGGCTTTTATTAAAAGCTTTAATAAGGTCTTTGTGAAAACTTTTTAAATATTCAAATGAAAAGCTTTGTATAAAGCTTTTTAAAACTGTTTGTTATATAGCTTTAATAAAGCTTTTTATGATAAGCTTTTTGTAATGAACTTTTATAAATCTATTTATTTTAGCTATTACAAAGCTTTTCATGAAAAGTATTTATTAAGCGTTTTATTGATAGGCTTCTTCAAAAGCATTATATAAAACCATTTTTTTCTTAACTTTAATAAATGTTTTTTATGATGAATTTCATTAAGCTTTTTAGAAAAAATTTCAGAAAATTTGTTTTGTAATGTTTTACAGATTTTTTTTAATAAAGAACTGCATAAAGCGTTTCAAGAGGCCTTTTCAGAGATTTATTGGAAATCCTTTTATAAAATTTATTATGCAAGACTTTCATTAAGATTTTAATAAAAGACTTTCCTAAAGCTTTTAATCAAAGAGTATTATAACACTTATTTTTTTAATGTCTTTTAAAGATTTTTTTCATAAAAGTTTTCATACGGGAATTGCTTTGAGCTTTTCACTTCCATAAAGGGCAAAACAAACCACACAAATGGCTTGGCAAACACACACTTTGTTTCTGTTAGCAAATAAACAATACAAACATAATTCGTACAAATACTAATTTTTGTTTGGTTTTCAATGAATGCACCCGACGATTGTGCTGCGGCAATTTTGCTTTATATTTGTTTAAAACGGAGGAGAAATATAATATAAAGGAAAAGAATTTGGAGTAAAGAGTGGTTTAAATAACGAGCTGTTTTTAGGAAAAATAATGTTTCTTGAAGAATTTGAATTTGCGGCTGAAAATTATTTTAATACTTTTTCTTCTGCATCATCACACTGCAAAGATTTCACTGAAATGATTACATTAAGCACTAGACACCAAAAAAAGTTTGACAAATATTAAAAAATTTTAATATTTCTACATACAAATATTCTTCAAAAGTTTGTCCAAACAGCAAACACCCCAATTAACAACACAAAACATTTGTACAAACGTAAACATTCTATACGAAAATATTTCACGATACTTTATTTAAAAAGCTTTCAATTCAAGACTCTTTTTTAAATATTTATCAACTTTTTTTCTAAAGCCTATAGTACACGGAATGTAAAAAGCCACATTCGTATGTGGTTCTGACGTAATTTTGTCGTCATCACACATAACGAACTTGCTATTGTGGCTTTGTAGTGACGTCAAAATTACGTCAGAACCACATGCGCATGTGGCTTTTTACATTCCGTGTACTGTAGGCTTAAAGTATTTTACAAAAAGCTTTTAAAACCATTTTAGAAAAGTTTTCATTAGGCATTTAAAGAAAATTTATAATAAAGCTCAAAACAGTTTTAAAATTTTATGAAAAAAATTTCACTGAGTAGTAGGAAAAACCTTTTACAAAGTATTTTTTAATAATCCATCAATAAACATTTTAATGAATTCGAAAATAAATATTTCTATTGAAAAGCTTATAAAGCTTAAAAAAAATTGCAATAAAAGCTTTTGTAAAATCATGTAAAAAAAGTTCTTTCAAAAACACTTCGTAAAAGAATTTTATAGAACTATTATAAACGTTTTCTAAGTAGCGCTCTCAAAGCACTATATAATAAAGAATTTCCACAAGAGTAGATTTATAGATGAATAATTTAAACCAAAAAAAAAACATTTTTTAGAAGTTTTTTATATTTTTATATATATTTATTTATATGTTTGTTTGTCAAATGATTTATTTAAAAAAATATTTATATAATTAAAATAAAATTTGTTAAAACAGAGGAAGACATGGTAGGATAATTTAAAGATATTTAATAAAAAAAATAGTAATAATGACAATAATGTATTAACTATTAACTAATAGAATCAATATTAAAGTAATACTTTAATTTAAATATTTAACTAAACCTAATTAAATTAAAATATGCTGCGTTTTCAGACAATAACTTAATGAAGTAAAATTTTAATTGCAAAAATGAATTTTTTTGTTTGTTTGAACACTAAGTGTTCAGGCAAGTTTACTTACAATTAACTTATCGTAGATTATTATAATAAATTTTAATTAATTTTATGATCAACATTACAAGTTTTATAAAAATTTACAATTTAAAAGTCTGTTTTGGAGAGGAATTTATTTAAAATTTAAGCTGGTTGTCTAGTTGACTTTCACACTTGCGAGTAAAAGAAATATTCTCAAAAATAAACAAAAAAAAAAACAAAAGAACTTTTAATTCAGCTTTAAAAACTCTGAAGATTTCATTTCACCTGACTTTTTGTCAACACTGTCTAGTGAATTTTGGGAAATTGTCACAAACTATGTTATGAATCTTATTTCTGCTTTTAACCCTGATGAAATAAACATTATGTTTATACACATGGCATTATTACACTATATGACGATTTGTTGCTCTATTCTTCGGTCGTCGTTTTATTTATATTTCTAAAACGTCCACGTTTGGGTTGTGATTAGAGTATTTTATTAAAGCTTTTTATTCAGGCCTGTCACAGAAATCAATTCCGAACGAAAGGGACTTCGTTTAATGTGAAGCAAGATACGAAATCACTTCCACTTTCGGTCAGGCCTGATTATTTTAAACCATAATGAAATAATAATTTTAGCTTAAAATAATTTTAAACGTATTTTCAGGCAATTTCTATTTTTGTAATGTAATGCTGTATTTGTTGCCCTGGTGCTGCCACCTGTATTATTTCAACATACTTTTTACAATTAAAATTTATGGTATTAGATAAAATCCTTTTTTTTTTTTTTGAAAACTAAAATTGAAACCAAATTTTTTTTTTTTTTTTTAATAAAAGAGAATATATCGAAAATTTAAGAGAGAAATCTGTTTGCGGCCTCTACACTTTACAAATGATCGTATAGTTGATAGAAATATACCAGTTCATTGGGAGAATCAAATTTTTTTAATTTTTTTTATTCAAGCTTTGACCAACCACACCTCTAATGTAACAATTGGTTGTACAACTTGATCAAATTGTACAAAAATTCGCAACGTGTAGTGGCCGCATTAAAGTTATAAAAGTTTTCTTTAGTTAAATTTTTTGAAAGTTTTGTTTAAAAAGAACTGTGTCGACACCACAATTTTCATATAATTTGACACAAAAATTTGATGTAGAAAGCCGTCGATCAGTACAATCGATTTTATTTTGAAAGAGTTTTTTTCAGATACCTTTACATATAGCCATAAGTACTCTAGACAGTGCTACCATACTCTAATTAAAATTCATACATTTTGTAAACAGAAAATGAAAATAAAAAATTTAAACAATAAACCAATACAATTTCAGAGAATTTGAAGTAACTGCCGACAATTTAACTAGTGCCTGTTTACATTGTGCGATTTTTGTCGCTGCGAGAGAGAGAGGAGAAAAAAGGTTAATTTCTCTCGGGCACTTATGGGCATGTGAATTTTTGCCTCAAGTTGAAGACTCAGGTCAGAAACAGTATAAAGCAGTTGTAGTAGTAGCAAAAGCTGACGACGTTATGAATAGCGTAGTGAGCAGAATACAGAAGCTTTCCATATGTTGGCCAAATAATAGGCAAGAATTGTATGTACATTTTTGAACACAATACGTATAAAATTTTAGAATAAAGGAATCTTAAACTATATATTGCTCCACAGCAACATTGAGTTCGATGGGTCATGTGACTGAATTGATGCGGATGCATCCATGACATGGTTGGGAGGGCGAAATGAGACCAACATCAGTCTCAAAATTCTTCATGTGGTGGTAGATTGTTGTGTAGTTGTTAGTTTCAATTTTGTTTGTTTTCATTTTTTGCGTGTTCGAATACGTGGCTGGTGAGGAGGGTTGGAACCCCCCGAGACAAAATGCACAAGAGCTAGTGGGAAACCTCGCCAGTCCAAACGGTTCGTAACAGAATGGAAACCCTGTTGGCTAGTTTTACATCTTGAAAATTTATATTTGGCAATCAAATGACAATGCACTGGTAGCGCAACAAAGTTGAAGACTTTTACTACTACCACGTATTCCATTGGCACTACTTTGAAGCTGCCGTTGTTATCTTTTGACAGCTCACAGCGCTACTCGTTACGTTGTATACATCGACTATTCTGTGCCCCAATTAAGCTGGAGGTCCACACCACCCGTTGTCGCCTCCACGCTTTACATGATCTTTATACTTTACATGCGTTTTGCTATTTATGTTACATGCAATGCTTTTCAAGGTATCGAGAAAGCGTAAAATGCATCAAGCTTTAAAGTTTATTCGCATTTTTTTTTTTAATAAGAGAGAATATTTTTAAATTTAAGAGAGAAGTCTTTAAAAATTAGCCCCCTTATGCCAAAAAAAAGTTAAAATTAATGCTAGGAACACAACTGGGACGAACGACGAATTTTTGGTCGCGAATATTCGTCGCCAAAAATAAAACATATTTGTGCATATGAAAATACACACAATTATGGCGTCGGCCGAAATTCGTCATACGCGGCGACTTTGCAATAGATTTATTTCTATTTCACACCCCGGCAAACGACGAACAAATCAGTACCAGGTGACCATGTTTGATTTTAGCTTTCAAGTATTTTAGTATATAAAGTTACTTTTTTACTTGTTTTTTATTATTTTATCGCATTTAAAATAAATATACAAAGAAGATTACTATAAGAATAGTTTTTAATTGTGGTTTCGTTAATGTTTGTGTTTTTTAAGTAAATTTTTTTTTATATGGTCACACTATTTCTCTCTCTTTGCACAAACAGCAAAGAACTTTTCCAATTAGTAAAGCTGTGAGTTATTCGTCGCTATTGTGTTTCATACGACGAATTTACTCAGCGAATTTTTACTAAAAAATTCGTCGTGTAGGGCAAAATTCGTCGTTCGTCCCAGTTGTGTTCCTAGCATAACATTAGTTAACCAACACATATAAACCCATTCACTTTTACTGGGCTTAATGTGTTGTTTAACTAATGTGAATTTAATTTTTTTTTTTTTGCATAAGGGGGTAAAAGTTTTCTTAAATTGAATCTTTAAACAGAGTTTCAATTATATTATTGTACTGATTATTTTTTAAAAAAAGAAACAAAAAAAAACTGTAATGAGTTTTCTATAAAACTAAAAAAATATTTAATAGATTTTCGTAAAAGAACTTTTAATCTATTCAAACTTAAAGAAATATTTCTTAAGAGAATCTTACTTAACAAATAAATGATTAAAATTATTAAGGACTTGTTTCAAGATCTTGATAACTTTTAACTTAATACCATTTCAAATTGCATTTCAAAACTTTTTATTATTTTTTTTTTCTAATTTTAAACTCATTTTATTTTAAATTTTCCAAAACTTTCAGAAATTCCGAATAACAAAGTTGTATCTGTATTACATAAGAATATATCTCAAGTTTTTTTTTATTTGGAAAATTTTTATTATTTCAGCTATAATTCACAAAAGTCTTCTTGTAATTTAAAAAAATCTGTAAGATACATATAAATCAGAAATTTCTAATTGTATTTTATCTAAGTAAAAAATACAATAACAAAGCCTTGAAATTCAATCAAAAATCAATTATACAATAAAACTAAAAATCTAATAATAATTAATTAATTAATTAATTAATATTTTCACTAAGTTACTAAAAAATTATTGTGCAA
The DNA here is from genome assembly GCA_963931875.1 of Pollenia griseotomentosa. Lineage (NCBI taxonomy): Eukaryota > Metazoa > Arthropoda > Insecta > Diptera > Polleniidae > Pollenia > Pollenia griseotomentosa. Next base: position 17,726,601 of record OZ007561.1, read on the forward strand.
CAAATCGAACTTGTAATTCGTGAATGCTGCCTTCCGAATCGTATTACACGATTACACCCCAGAACTGATAAAAATATACACTACGACAGAAATTAAAAACTTGTTTTGCTGCCAACGAAATAATTTAGTTGCCACAATCAAATTCCTAAAATAAATTTATGAACAGTGTTTTACCATAAATTGGTGCTTTCAACAAAATTCTAATCATTACAACTTGAAAATTCGATTAACACAACCAAATAATGCGTTTGGCTACAATTTGGATTGCTCCAATCAAAACAGTTTTATCTCTATTTGTTTGATTGAGTATAAATTTAGCGTCTCATAATGTCCTCTATACTAAAACCGGTACGTTTAACTGGCTGTGGATTAGGCTGTGATGGTGATTGATTATGGCTTGTACCCACTAAAGCAGGTGATGAGCTTGAGGGCAGAGTTGAAGAACTTGCCGTTGAGGCTAAGGGTGGTGTAGATGTTGCAGATTCCAGATGAGAATTTCGAGTAGAATGATGTAAATAAGACTCGGCTATTGTGTTGGGTTTACTGGAGTTGGGCTGTGGTGGTAGTGGCGGTGGTGGTTGGTTTAAATGGTAGTTTGTAGGTAAATACGGGCCCGGTTTAGAGGCCATATTAGCTGGTGGAGGACCCAAATGTGAAGGAGGAGCGGAAGCCTCCAGCTTAATAACAGAAGCAGCAGCCGCCGTTTGTAAGGCATGCAAATGGGGTCGTGACATATTTAGAGCATATAAATTGGGATTATTGGCAAACGTTGGCCCTCTTTGACTTAAGGCATGCATGTGTTCAAATTCTACTCCCAGAGAACGTTTGCGTATTGGTATTGAGCCCAGAAAACTCGGCACAGCCTCGTGGGGTGAGTGTAAAGGTGGTGGAGGGGGTGGAGCTTGTATTCTTGTGGCATCGATTATAACGGGCAGTGAGCCTGGTGTTAAAGCTCCCGGTTGTGTTTGCACCTTTAAGTCAGTTGGATTTTGCATCAGATTCTTAGTGTGGAGATCTCGACGTACGTGTAGCAGAGGGATATAAGGATCATTGGCATCATTCGCAGCATGACTTCCTAAAGGTCCCATATAAGTTGTAATGCCTGTGCTAGTACTAGGCATAATATATTCCGGTGGCTGTTGTGTATTTAGGGAAACTAAATTATTTATATGGCCTGCATTAAGCAAAGCAAATTCTTCAGCAGCTCTTTGCTGGTCTTGCGTGGGTCTCATTGTATATTGTTCACCGCCTTCATGATGGCAATGAGTAACACCCTGATTTTGGGGTTTTACGGGACCATCAACGACATCGCTTTCATTTTTGCGATAATTCTTTTCCATTACCTCTTCCTTTACTTCAGAGTTGTCTACATTTTCTGGTTGTTCTTCTTCATCTTCCTCATTTTCTTCACCCAACTCTTCATCGGATTCGTCTTCCAACAGCTCACGATCAAATTGGGCTTTGCGTTTCAATGTCAAACGTTCTGCCATGGAAATACGTTGATCTCCCTCCAGTTCTTCATCGGGTTCTTGTTCTCCCTCCAACTCATGGCTGGGGGAACCAGCTAAATGCCTTTGAACCGGTGACTGACGCGGTGAGTCTACCTCAAGCAGGGAGTCTTCTTCATCACCACTCAAATTACGTGAATCATCCTCTTCTTCTACAACATCCACATATTCGCCTGGTACATCGCCCACAGCATGTGTTAAGGTATGACGCCTTAAGTCGCAATTACGCCGGAAGACTTTGCCGCAAGAATTACACTCGTATGGTTTATGATCGGTGTGGGTCAGCAGATGTGTCTTCAAGTTGGAACGTTGATTAAAACTACGACTACATACGGGACATTTGTGGGGCGATTCTTCCATATGCAATATCTTATGAACGGCCAGGGTGCGCGACTGACAAAATCCTTTGCCACACTCGGTGCATTTAAAGGGTTTCTCCTTCGAGTGAATGTATCTGCAAAGAAATAGGAAAATCATTAATAACAAATATTTAACTTTATAAGAGAAATCCACATATAAACAATTTCGCTACGTAAAACGAAAATTTCGCAAAAATAAAGACAGGAAACCTTCACCCATTTCGAAAACAAGTACTTATACCAGAAATAAAAAATTTTGTGTTCCTAACTATTGTAGTTTTGCAGATATAAGAAAATTTATAAAAACTTTGTATGAGGGTATTCATCTGCCCCCACCCATACCTTCAAAATTTAATTGGAACATGCAGTTTGCTTCAAGAGTTACACACATCAAATTTAGTGAACCTAACTATTGTAGCTAAGGAGATATGAGTTGATCCGCGAAAAAGGGGCTTTTGGCCCCAGTCTGCGCTGAATTATTTTATAAATTTCCACCACAGGTGAAAAAGTATTTTATATATAGTATATACGTTTGTCACTCCTTTTGTAATTTCTACAATATTGATCTAAAGACCTATAAAATATAAATATTGAGGGTCCTTATGAGGAGCGAAATTCATTTAACGATGTCCCTCCGTCTGTTGAAATGGGCTTTCTAAAGACCCTTGAAATTGTGGGGACTTGGTTCGTATATACTGTCAGCGTCAAAATAAAGTGTACAACTGGTTTTCCAATATAAAAAGTGTTATTTAAGTAAAAAAGAATTAAAATTTTTAGAATTTTATTATCGTTTATAAAAATTTGGACAATGTTATTACAATTTAAAATTAAAAATTTGAAATACTTCAAAAACAACAAAAACAGTACAATAAAAAACAAATTTACTCCGTTTTTAACGCGTCAAAAAAAAAGTTTGATTTCTTTTTGCTTTTAGGACGGTTTCTAGTCTCTTTGGCATCGATTACACCCGTTTTAAAGTTAGCACAGTAGACAATTTTGGCTACTCTTCCTGCAGAATTTTGTTTAGAGAATGTTTGCTGGTTATGTTTTTTTTTTAATTTGTCTGACCAAATGTTCCCAGATGTTTAGTTGAGTTGATATCGAGCGACGATTGGGCTGATCCATCAGTTTTAGGACGTATTACAAAAGCCAACCCTATCACGCTTCACTTTAGATACTGTATATTTTCCGTTGAATTTCTTATTTCACCTTTTATCGCGTTTTTTTTGTTTTGTCCAACTTGCTTCTGTCAATTTTTGGAGCAACTTTTTTTTTCACAGACGACAGCAAGCTTGGGTTTTTATCAAATTTAGAAAAGTAGAAATTTAACTTTTTATAACTAACATAATACTTTTTATATTGGAAAACAAGCTGTAGACTTTATTTTGATGCTCACAGTATTTATGTCACATATTAAAATTAGAGCAAAAAATCACGACTGCCTTTAATTTTACCCAAAAATCCCTTGTTGTTGTTTTTTTCTGTATATCTGGATAACGGCATGAGGCAATTATCAAACTTAGGTACCAGCATGTTGTTTATCAATATACAATATCCGAAAAAGTATGGGCGGGATTGGCAACGTGGGCGTGGCATTTTCCATGCAAAGAAATTATGGATTTCTGTATATCTGGAGAACGGCAAGAGCCAAAGTTTCTTAATTAGGTACAAGCATATTGGTTATCAATAGTCAATATTCTACAAAACGTGGGTGGGAGGGGAGAAGTGGGCGTGGCGCATAAAAGATTTGTTTATATCTTAAGGACGGTAAGAGAGAAAAAACTGTCCAAATTTGCTGCACATAACTGGGTAATCAATACGCAACCTTTTTAAAAAAATGGGCGGGGTTGGAAAAGTGGGCATCACACGACTTTTGCAATATCTGAAGAGCGCGAAGGGCCGAAGTTTCCATATTAGGTGTTACAATAATCTTAAATAAAAATACGCAGCAAACGACAAAATGTTGACGATATAAAAAAGTAGGCGTGTCACAAAATTGATTTATTTATATCCAAATAACGGTAGTTATACAACTTATTGTTTTTATTGCATCATGGTGAAGGGTATTTAAGATTCGACATAGCCGAATATAATCCTCCAACTTGATTATTGACAGAAAAATAAAACTTGATATGAAACCAGTTAGAGTGCTATATTCGGCTGTGCCGAATCTTTGATACCCTCCACCGACAGTTCGAATGTTTAAGGAGTAATATCTGTATGATGTCTTTTTATTATTATTATCTTAAACTGTGACGATTTGTTATTAATTATGGTTTTAGGAGACTAAACTGTTTTCCGGGAGTAGGGCATATATGGGGCCTAGGGTAAATTATGCACCGATCTTCACGAAATTTTACAGTGTCATTTCTAGTCGAATAAAACGGACTTGTGCAAAATCTTATGTCATTCCGTGCATTTTTGCATCATTAATGTTAGTTTTTGTAACAAAATTATCAAGTTTTTGAAGGTGGTGGTTCCACATTTTGATTCATAGCTCTGGTCCTACTGAACCGATTTTGCTGAAATTCAATCCCAAACTGCTTAGGATAACTACAAGCAATTTGACACCTAGTTTGTTTATTTCTTTTGAGTTTTTCGAAAGTGAGCGTGTTTTCAACAGACGGACAGACGGACAGACGGACAGACAGACGGACATGGCTAAATCGACTTAGAATTACTCAAGCAGCCAGAATATATATACTTTATGGGGTCTGAGATGAATAATAAAAAAGTTTCACACGGAATGACAAACTTAGTATACCCTCTTCACAACTAATTGTGGTGGAGGGTATAAAAAAATTGATACAATCACAAAAATGAAAATCTACAAAAAAATTTTTTTTTCAATCACTGCAGTTCAAAAAAAAAAAAAAACTTAAGGCAAATACGGCATTCAATAATGAATATTTTGAAAAGTTGTGTAAAAATAGAGGGGTAAAACTTCAATATCGATCGTAGTTTTCTTTAAATTGTATTAAAATTTTGATCGATATTGAAGTTTGACCCATGTATTTTTACACAAATCGCTAAATACATTAAAAAAATTGCCTTATGAAAAAAATCAGTACATAAGCCGGGCCTCATGAACATTTTGGCTCAAATTTGATTTTTTTCGAAGATCATGTAATTTCTCTCACGTCTATGTCTCGGAAAACAATTGAAAATGGAAACCTTTCAAAATTTTGCACAGTGTTATCTTGAAGAAAAATCCCTAATTTAAAAAAAAAAAATTGCAGAGACCAGTTAAAAAAATGTCTTTCCCAAAGTGAAATTTTTACATCAGTATTACAAAATATCAAGAAATTTAAAAAAAAGCTTTGAACTTAAAAAAGTGTTTTCAACTCTCTCTTTGGAGCCAATTTACCTGTGATCTCTTAAATGATCTTGTCTCCGAAAAGCTTTGCCACAAATATCACATGAATAAGGTCTCTCGTCGGTGTGAGTACGTTCGTGGATTAAAAGATTGTAGGACTTGGTGAATTGACGATTACAAAATTTACAAATGAATTGCTTTTTAGGCCTCGAAGCTCTGCCAGGAGCACGCAGGAGGCGTCTATCCAGACCAGCATGCATAGAAGGTGGCATACCGGGTGGAAATAAAGCTGCCGCTGTCGCCGAAGGAAAAGTAAAGCTAGCCCCGCCGGTAGGCGACGGTCCGGGTCCACCAAGATAAGGAGGCGGATACATAACAGAACCTGGTACTCCAGGTGGTGGCACTTGACCGGGGCGAGGCATTAACATGGCAGCCGCTACAGCAGCTTCACGTAGAGCCAGCTCTTTACGTTTGTCCGCCATCATAGCCATAATTTCAAAGTTGGTACCCCTTTTATTGGGATCCTTGGAGCTTTCAGCTTCCATCATGCCAGCATAAAGAGAGCCAGGTCCCCTTAAGCTGTTGCGATGTGATGGCAAGACCGGCACAAAAGCCGAGTTGGAGGGATTGTTATTGGCCATTGTGAACGAGGAGTGAGTTCTTTGATTTTTATCGTATACAAAATGGATTAGTTAGAAATGTGTTTAAGCATGTGTTGCTGATTTCCAAATGAGATTCATGTGTTTAGCTTCCAGTTTGTTGTGTAAGTATGAACGTGACTCTCACTTCATACTACAATTCACATTCTGGTAAGGTTTAGGATCTGCAAAGAAAAAATTCAAATATAAAATTAACACTTTTATAAGTATTTGTATTTGCTAAGTGATTTTCTACTTTTTTTCTGTGCTCGATTATATTTAGTACCGTCTCATTTTTGCTGACATTCGTATTATAAAAATTATTTATGATTTTCTTAATTTTTTTCACTTTTCATTTAGACCTCTCTAGTCATTGTGTGCATGAAGCTTATTTATAATAATAAAATTGTTTATCTTAAAAGTATTTTTTGTTCGTGGTTTGAGTGTTTTGCCAACTATTTCATGTCATAAAATACTCTGCTGTTGTTTTATTTCGAATAGAAATTCCAGAATTTTGAATAAAAAAAAATAAAAATCAACAATACAAACAGTGAACAAGATAAGGTTCTTTTAGGTTTCTTGTTTGTTGTAAATGTTGCTTTTTGTAGTGGTTTTTTGTTGTTGCTATATGACATAGAGACTTAATGTCTGATAACACAAATGCTAAGCATAGTCTTAAAATAATCAATTGTTTGGCTTGATAAGCAATTCGGAAATTAAATTTGAAAATTAATTTACATTCAATAAAGTATCACTATCCAGTGTGACACAAAGAATGCTAACGAAGGCCGTAGCGGGCCAGAAAATGCATTACATTCTGCTGGTGTCTAATAATTGTAAATTTTTCTGTATATACTATATACATACTTCATTGCTATCCAAAGGATAGCTAAGGTAAAATGTAACAAGAAATGACAATATAATAGTCTGGTAGTGTAAAAAAGCCATTCCTAAAAATTTAAGTAATAGAACTATTACAAAAAAGCTTTATAGAATACATAACTGAAATTTAGCTCATAGAATAAATTCGAAAAATAAAAAAAAAATGTTGAATATAATATAAAGTAACCTACGAAAGGAAATAATTCCCAGTTTCTATTTGTCAAAATTAATTTACACAATTGCTTTTCATTTGTTGTCAATCCGCAAAAATTTGGAAACTAAATTCTGCTAAATTTTTCAAACACACTTGAGAAGGTGAATAACAAATTTAAAAATTTCACTAAAATCAAAGAATTTAAATAAACGAAGTCGATAAGCCTCATTGATATAAAACAGATGATGGTTTGTAGCAAGAATCAAAATTGCTAACCCTCCGACTACTCTAACAGCCCCTTTTGCTTAGAAAAAATTTAATTATTTTCTTACGTTTGAAAAAATGTCAGTACAAGAGCACCAAATTTTTTTTTAATGGAACACATTCTTTCACGTCTCTGTTGCGCACAATATACATTTTAGGTACATGGCAGGTTGCTTTCTACATTTATGTACGAGGTTACCACGCCGGTAATGCAATGGTAAACAGTAGTTAAAGTCAACTGGCAGCACTAACAGCCAACTCAAACATATCAAGACAGACAGACAGACAGCCATACAGATAGAAAGACAAACGCAGACGAACAGACTTAACAAGAGCGAGGCAATAGCACATTGGGTACGAGTAGTTATTTTCATTTATCAGAACAATAGTAAAATGTTCGTTGCCTTTTTTTCTGTTTTAAACAATTTTTATCTTTAACTTCGATATTGAAAATAAGAAAAGAAACAAAAACGAAAATTTTTTAGATAGAGAGGTTTGAATACAGAATTAAACTCTTCATATTTCCTTAACAAAATTAGATTTGATTATTAAACTTTTCCTAACCAAAAAGCATCGAAATTATACAACATTTAGATTTTGAAAGCACACATCGATCCTGTGCCACTTCATAACCGAATGTTGCGTTACAGGGTAACAATGTCACGTATTCCTAAACGAAACCGTAAAAACTTTGACAAAGTGTGACATTTCTAAAGTCATTTGTTTCGCAGATAATACAACAACAAAAGCATTTAGCGCATTATTTGATTTGACGATACTTTTGCAAAGTTTTAAAAGACAAAGAATTTGATTTGCAGTGTTGTAATCAGTGTTCGAACATAAACAGAACATTATTTAGCGTTCGGCTCACACATCCAAGAACGATATCTATTTCTTTAGTGATTGTGTAGACGAACACAACCCTTAATACCATTCGTAACTATTTTCAAGAAAGAGCCGAACATTATATAGTGTTCTGTTCTTCACAAACATTATATTTTAATGTTCTATAATGTTTCTTTTTTTACATTGATACAGAAATTAACAAGTATGTGTGTGTTTTGTGCATATGGGCATTTCCATTTTGACGTGACGTGATATTTGTACGACAAAATGTAAAAAAATTAAATGAAGAAGTCAAATTTGTAAAAAGAGTTTTTATATATGGGGGATTTCATGTCACAAACTACTATCCAATAGAACTTACCTTGGTACAAATTTCATCCAAAACGGAAGACATCGATTTAAAAATATATTCAGAAAAAAATTACAGCAATCGACGCTGGCGTGACGTTAAGAAAACAGAAGTGGACTTTCACTTACATTATAAAACCTTTTTTAGTAACTTTGAACTTATATATGGGCTATTCACAGGGTGTGCTATCAAGTCATATCGTCATAATGTCCTAAATAATATTTAACAATTGTTTAAAAAAAATATTGTTGTGTTTGATTATTTCGTCGTAACTGTACATTAGAAATCTAAATTACAAGCGCTTGCCCACAGCAGTCACATATATTTCTTGTCATTATATTAAGACATATGGCTTTACAACTTTATGACTACCTTGTGAATAGCCCAATAGATTTTTTTTCAAGCTATCAAATTTAAAAATCTTTGCTCGTTTTAAGGTACATATGGTAATTTTTAGCGAAAAATCTACTTTTTTAATGTAACGCCAGAATGCAAATAAAGTTGTATTTTAGGAACATGTTGTTTAACCGTTGTTATCCCTTTTGTTACTAAATGTAGAGCTAGTTGCGCTTTACACCAAAATATAAAAAAGTAAGCTATACATATAAAATTTTTTGAGAAACAATTTAAATTACTTCTGGCGTTACGTTACAAAAAGTAGACTTTTCGCTGGAACTGCCCATATGTTTTGTTTGTGTAAAATTATTTTACTGGCTTTTTGTTTTTTTCGTATGCGTATTTTGTTTTTGAAGAAAATGTTTGGTTGTTTTACCAGCCAAAAGGGCGCTACGCACAACATAAACGAACCAACATTAATGAGCTGAACCGAACAAATGAAGTTTGTGTTAAAAAAAAAAAAAACGAACAGTATTATTTTTGTGTTCGAAAGATGATAAACAGGGAAACGTTATTTTTTAATGATTTTCTACACAAACACTATTAGCGTTTGTGTTTTCCACAAATCTACCGAACCGAACACTATGGAGGTTGTAATACGCTACGCATTATTATCGAAAAGTCTGTCGAATGGTGTTTCCCTCTTTAGTTGTTGTTCATAGATTTCCCAAAGGCTTTCGATACAATTACACGTAGCGCTATATGGAATACCCTAATAAATTAAGGTGTTTCCACAAAAGTGATATTCTTAATAAAATGTATGTATGAAAATAACATGACCCAAGTCCGGTACAGCGAAATAGGGATGCTCTCTATCGTCTTTACTTTTTGCAGTAACTTTGGATAACATAATAGCTGAGTTAAGTAGAAAAGGAAGATGAATAGTTTGGAATCTACACTGACATCTCGAAGATCTTTATTTCGCGGACGACATAAGCAAATTATGTGATCTTACACTGCTATCTAAAGCTTTTGGATTATAAGTGAACATAAAGAAAACCAAAGCAAATTTTTCACAATTATAACACATATCCGTTTAAAATAAAACAATCAAGAAATAGAGTTTCTTGGATGTTTGATGACTATTTCGGGAGGCATGGATGAAGATGTTCTTTTTAAACTAAGCAAAGCGAAAAAAATTTTGCCCCAGTAAACGGATTAATCAAAAATAAAATCAGTTTTAATTAAAAGTTTAATCAAGTGAATTAAACGTTTAATCAAGTGAATTAAACGTTTAATCAGGTGAATTAAACGTTTAATTGATATTATTAATTTGTTTGCTGTTGCAAATTAATCTTGTCAATTAAACGTTTAATACACTTGATTAAACGTTTAATTCACTTGATTAAACGTTTAATTCACTTGATTAAACTTTTAATTAAAACAGATTTTATTTTTGATTAATCCGTTTACTGGGGCAAAATTTTTTTCTGTGAAGGTAGCGTTTGAAAGATTAAAACACATTTCTCTATATCTCTCTTAACCATCTTTGTTGCGCAACTTTAACGCATGTCCTTTAACACCACTGCTCTATAGAAGTAAGGCGTGGCTTATTACAAACACGATCATGCAGAAAATTCAATCGCAAATCAACGAATTTCTAAGTATTATATGCCATATATTCTGGCCAAACACTATTACTAATACAGACCTCTGGAGAAAAACCAACGAATCGCAAACTAAATAGGGTGAAGAAAATGGAAATGATTTGGGCATGTGCTCCGAAAGCTCATCGAAAGTAAAGAGGGGAACCCGCAAGGCAAAAGAAGGCGAGACCGGCCAGCGACAAATAGATGCAAGAAAGCTAAATATAACATGGGAATAATCTTGTCGAAGCCCTTTGTTCCCTAGAGGAATAAATTAAAGAAAAAAAAATTTATAATTGCTTGATTTAAACACTGCTTGGAAATGTGAGAACATGCGTGTTTGAAAGTACATAACAAAAACGAAATGCAACTATATTGCATTTTGTTTTTTGAAATTAAAAACGTTTTTTAACAATTTTTATGCTAAGAATTTATATTGTGCATATCTTTGCAAATAAACCTTCTTAAAAATACTTGTTTCATCAATATTGCTGGACGATAAGATACTTAAAAAGGTACGACAAATCGAGTCAAGAGCTTAACAATATTTTAACTTATTAACATTCGGTTTTCCACAAAGCAAAACACGTTTGATATTCTATAGAACTCGATAGTGATAAACTTTCACAAATTTTGCAGGCTGGCAGTATTTTTATTTATAAAAAAAAATTAGTTTCTTAACTTTAAAGTTAAAGTTATTTTTTGACTCTTAATTAATTACTTTAATTTCTGATGCTCAAATTTCTTGTGCTGTAGTTTGGGTAATTAATATTATTAGAGAACACCAAATATTTTCAAAAACAACCATACAATTTCAATCCAACCCTTTGAGGCAATCAATTGCGGTTTACGCATATTTCGGTTTTTTTTTACATCATTAGACAAATTTTATTTTTTACAAGTCTAAAAAAAGGTTTCTCAGGCCTTAATTTGAGCAGCTTGTAACTACAATTTCTAGCTGCTGATGTTGACGCTGATGATGATAAGAAGGCTTAAAATCTATAGCTAGAGTTAAAAAAGAAGACAAATTTAATTCACTGCAGAAAGAATAATATGTGCTCATTATTCAGAAAAAAAATGTGGAATCGGCACTTTTTGTAAAATACAAAAGAAAAACGAAATAAACAATAACCAAAAAAAAATACATATAAAAACAACAAAGATGACGTTTAACAATAATAAAGAAAAATCAACAGCAGCCAGCAGCAGGCAGCTTCATCCCATCTTCATCATCCAACATCGGCAGCAGTAAGGCAGTCAACCAACCAGCCAGTGTGCCAGCCTTAAATAAATAATGGTCATCATTATGGGATAGATAATGATGGTCGTTTAGTTGTTTGGTTAGTTGATCAAATGACGGTTGTGGACCAACCATCAAAAGGACAGACAGACATAACGTCAAACGTAATGTCAGAAAGAGAGGGACCATACTCGTTTATTTAAAGCACTTACTTTTATTAACTCTTTACTAAATACTGTTGATGAGCTGATGCAACATTTTCTTTCATATCAGTGATGGAAATATAGAATATGAAAAGTACTTTTTTTGTTTAAGAAAGGTATCTTTTTAAATTGTTAATTTTCGCTGGCTATCGAACATAGACAGTCGAATGTAAAATTTTTATTTTAAGTTGAGGGTACTGTAGGGAATTTTTCATTAGATCAATTTCGCTTTTAAGGCTGCAAGTAAATTTAAAAAACATGTAGAAAATTAAAGTATTTGTTACTTGTTTTTTCTTCTGGTGGACCAAAAAGCACCGACGTTATATTGGCGACCGTGCAATGATATTGTATTGTTTCAATCAAAAAAATGTTATAGACAACTTGGGCCTTAAACGGAATGATTTACTTAAGTACTTGATTCAGTTTAAACAAGATACTTCTTGCCCCGTAGATGAGCTTAGAAAGAAATTTTTTAAATTCTTGGCCACGGATTACGATGATAATTGACTAAAAACTACTGGAGTTAGAGTCCAACCACGAGGCGATAAAGTTTACTGTTCCCAGTTCTACAGCCACTCGTTTCCCGACAGGTCGCCGAACAGAGAAGAAGTTACCAACAGTAAATTAAATCTCCCACAGTCTATTGAAATACAAGGGACACCCACTGAAAATAAATGTATGATAATCGAGTTAGTAAGAAGATGGGGAATAAAGTGTTATGGTAATAAGAATCCGCTGAAATGTACGATGTCGTTTTAAATGAAATGCTTAGGGTTATGTCCGAGTTTAGATACAACAACAAAAATTTGGAAAAATGAATGCATTTCAAGGCAGATTTTTATAAATTTTCCCTAGAAACCCGGTATTTTTAAAAATTCGGGAGCGAACACAGCGTCTTCGCAAATCACTTAAAGACTATATGCTCTCGTTAGATGATCTTATACGACAGTCAACTAAAGGGTGGTCCAGCCATAATGCACGATTAACAAGGTTTCGTTTAAATGTGCTAAATTCTCATTTCATACTATTGATAAACTGAAATTTATTGTTGATGGGATAAGCTATTCCTTTGCGCATTGCAATGGTTGCTTAGGACAGATCAGCTGGAAACTTCATACAAAGATTTTAGAAAAACTAAAGATATTATACAAATAAAACTGTTAAGCGAATAAGAATTATAAAAATTAGTTTTACTTGTAACAATATCAAAGCTTAAGCAAAAACAACAACAATAAACAGTGAGTTTATCTTTGCTTACAGTCCCGACTACAACTAGTTGTTAGTTGTGAGACGCACCTTAACTTCAAGTTTTTTGCCAAACTTTATTTGACATTTCTTTGTTTCAGTGTTTGACAAATTCAACCATGGAGACGTACACAATTGAGCAGTGCGTTAAGATTGTTGAAGCCTTTTAAGAAAAGGGGAGTTCAAATCAAAATGCATTTCGTGCACTCCACAATAAGGAGAATTGTGCGCAAATTTCAGCAAACTCGGTCTGTAGGAAATATGGACATGGACGATATGTGTGGAGCCACTTGGCACACAGCCAACGAAACAATGGCTCTTTTGCGCTAGAATTTACATGGACGTGTAATCTCACGTCGTGGCGATGTTAATTGGCCGATAAGATCATGTGATTTGACACTATTGGACTTCTTTCTTTGGGGATATTTAAAGGAAAAAGTGTACGTCAATAAGCCAAGAACAATTCAAGAGCGAAAGGATGGGATAGTTCGGCACATTAACGACATTGAACTTCAATTATGTCTCAGAGTCATTGAAAATATGGACCATCGGATAGAGATATGCCACCGAAGCCATAGTGAACATTTGGCCCATATTTTTTTTACACATGATTGTTATAGATCCTTCTATAAAAATAAAAAATATTGAAATAATTCTCTGAAAACTTTTCGCTTTATTTACAATTAACATTGTGCGTTTTGGTTAGATCATCCTTTATTTGGTGGCAACACTGTATGAACAAGCATTGTCGAGGAGATTACATCTCCCCAATTGCAAATTCTTATATGATTGCTTTAATAGTCAATTTGTGGGATGATGGTTGCGAAACCAATGGTAACACCTTTACTCTTCTCTACTATTGTCCAAATACCCCGAAAGGCATTCGTGTGTGTTGACGTCTCGCTACAGATGGACGTTTAAGAAATCAGTCGATAGTTGGGATTACGGAGATTAGACATTTCAAGAATTCACTTCTAGCTCCGAAAGCCGCACCCACCTTATTTCTACCCTTAAGTTTACTTTTGAACTTGTGATTAACTCTGCTTTCTGTTATAAATTATTACAACGTTATGTGTGTAACATACATATGAACGTTTTATTTTTACTAGGAGAACATTGCAGACGTTGAGACCGTCAGTAGCACATATCGTTGACGGCATCCACAATTTACTAATATGAAAATTTTTCAACGACGGCGGCGAAAAAAAACCGTCGGCCATACCAAATAATGTAAAGTGCGACTTTAATGTTTGTTGTTTGGAAACGAACTTTGAAAACATTCGTAAATTTTATAAAAATGTTAAAAGCAAAATAATTAAACAATAAAAAAATGTGACAAGAACAAAATATTATTATTATTATATTTTGTATTTATTGTTTTTAAGTGTTACAATTTTTTCTCGCCCCAGCCGGAACTTTTCTCACAAAAATGTTATGGACACACTTTTTCTGTAAATTGGCGAGTTATTTTCTTACGTGAGAGCTAGTACTCGCCAAAAAAAAATTTAAAGACACAGTTAAGTGAGAAAAACAGCTGTTTGTTTAATTATATGGCATTTTTGTTTCATTTCACACATTCCAATCGAAAAGTTTCTCGATGCGTGAGTTACAGAACATGGGCACAGCTTTTGGAAATGCTTGTTTTACTTATGGAACAAAATATCTGTTTTTGGAAAAAGAAAAGATTTTTCTAAACAAAAACGAGCCCTTTTCAAAATTCTGGTAGCTTTTTCCCCAATCAACTGAAACCAACACTATTTTTTAAGCCTTTCAATCGGCTTAAATACACACCAACACGCACATTAATTTTGGTTTTTTTTAGACCAAGAAGAGGAAGAAAAAAGAAAACAAACTAAAAAGAAAAAAACAACAAACATCCAAAAGTTTTACATATACAAAGATACTCGCTCGCTCGTCTTTCTACTCTCCTGCAAATGTATTCCGTAAGTAAATTTAATCTAAGAAGATTTTTGTATTTAAAATTTTTTGTTTGTTTTCTGTGAGACTAAAAATGTTGGGTTTTTGTTTAACTATTTGAGGGTCGGGTGTTGTTGTTGCTGTAAATCTGGGCTTACCAAAATGTTAGTTAATAAAACCCAAAAAAAAAAAAACGGAACATGTGCACTAATACACTGTTGAATAAAAACACGCAGATACTTTTTTCAAGAAATTAAGATAAATCTTGGTTAAATTTAAGAGTAACAAGAAAGAAAAAAAATTTAGATTGGTTAAGAGAGTGAAGTTGGTTTGTTTTTAAAAAAAAGAGCAAAAAATATTAAATCTATTATTGAAAATTTGAGTTATAGCCAGATTTTATTTTTTTTATAAACATGAAAAGGAATTTAGTTGAAGAAAACAAAATCGGAGGAAAATCAGAGAGTTTGTATTTAAAGGCGAAATGACGGGCTTAATGGTGATAAACGAGTCTCTTTTTGACAATAATGATGAAAATAGTTGAGCAAGTGCATTTGAAATTTAAGATGAAAAGATGAAAAATTTAAGAATTTTTGATGAAACTCTTTTCTAAAAGAAGCTACTTTATATAATTTTTAAATAAACAGAAAACCACAATTTCTAATTAAACTTCTTACCGTAGAAACACAATTGCGCCGTATGAACGTAGAAGCGTACAGCTTCGAAACGTTTTCAAATTAAGACATATAATATTTAATACAAATCGACAAAATATTTGGCGCAAACGTAAAAGCGTGTCTGCATCGTACGTCGACATAAATAAACCCAATGCATGTTACGAACGCATTGTCGTATGAAATGGAACATGTTTAATATAAAATAAAATTATTTTTGTGTTTTTAAATTAAAGATTTGAAAACAAAATTAAGCAGGCACAAAATACAAGCGTATCTACGTCGTACGTTGATTTAGATGTAGCTCTATGTATACGTCCTACTTCTTACGCCGAAATTTGTTCCTTGCATTAGTTTTCAATATAGTTTTTTATATAAAACAAAATACGTTTAAACCTATAATGGATAAATTGAGCGTTTCTAAATATTTTTACGGCCTTACGTCCAACGTTTTTACGACGCACAGTGGCGCCTGTAAAACAAGCGAGGTTGCAAAAATCAAAAATTTCATGTGCCCCTAAAATATATTCAGTTCAATTTAAAATATAAAAATTCAAGGGAGTTTTTTAAATTTTCCCATTTTTTCAATTGAATTTAAATAAGAAAAATGGGAGAAGGAAAAAAACTCCCGTGGAATTTTTATTCATAATTGGGATGATTGATACACCTTTTTTAAAGAAAATTGTCCAACGATTTAAAAAATGCTACTCTTATTACAATCAAATTTGGTTCAGAAGATATAGCCCTTCAAAGTTGACTGATTTTCAGTGTTCAAACAGACCATTTTTATGTAATTACCGCTTTTAGTTACAGTATCTCGAAAACTTGGTAACGGTTCGTCATTATTTTTGGTTCTATTGAAAGATCTATTTTTTTAAGAAGAGAAGTTTTTGTGTTTGTCCAGGTAAATCGATATTTACCATGATGGAAAATAAAAAAAAAACTATAAATTTCTATATTTGCCATATTTTCAAAATAAGTTTAATCATAAATTTTAAAATAAAACTCTAAAATATCCTCGAATTCCATCGAAAATTTGTTTCTTTAAATTTTGTTTAAGAAACAGCTGATTTAATATCCGTCTTTCAAGTAAATAATCATTAAATAAAGCCCATCCATCGTTGTTATGTTAAAATAGACGACGTACAAAGTACGACGGGTTCTATTTGACTCGGCCTTTAAAATAAAGATTGATATCACATACATATCGCTATTTTGCTGCAACAACGTTATAAGTAAAAATTGCAAATTTTGACTTAACATCACTAATAAATAGTAAAGAATTCTTATGAAGATAATATAATTATTTCTTATGAAGATATTCAACTCTTGAGAGAAGAATACAATTTTCTTTTTTCATTATATTCGGGCATGTTCTACAAATCGAAATGAAGTGGAATTGAAATCAAACGAGATTTTAATTTCAATTAATTACAAAATGACTATAGTTTTTCCAGTTTTTAAAAGTTGTTCTTTTAAATATAATTAGTACTTAAAGTATGAAGTATATTAACTTTTGTTATCAATTTTCTTTACAGGCTCGTTTTTAAAATTTGTTCTATTTTAAATCCACTTCATTTCGATTTACAGAACATAACCGATTGTGTGTAAAACTTTATAAATATTACAATGTTGGAGCAAATGAGCGACATCTTTAAGCTTTGTTAATTCAGTTTTAATTTGACAGTTTTTAAAATGTTGGTTCTCTTTAAGAAACTCTTTTATATATATTTAACATTTTCTTTAAAGATTTAAATTCTCATCCAATGATTTAGAAATGACTTCAAATGAAATTGATTAACGTTTTATATTATAAGTTTAAATAAGTTTAATATAATTGCATTTCCAGATCATCGGAAATATAACTTTTGAGCGATATTGGTTTTGGAGGTATATAACTGCGGCTACGCAACTTCAAATGCTGTTCGCTGCAATTGCAGTCGTGTAGGCAGGTACTTATTTGTTTTTAAACAAGTAAGAAAGTATAGTCGGTCTATCCCGACCATATGCTACACAACACCACTTTATTTTTAAGCAAATCTTCAAGAGTGGTGGGAAATAATATACAGTAGAATCTCGATAATTCGTAATCGAAGCGAAATAAAGAGATTTAACTTTTAGTAGAGCCAAAAAACTTTTTTCTTTTTATAAGTATTTTTTTTGGCAAATTACTAGAGAAATTGATCTTAGATTCTTACAGTGCGTAGATACGACCACTGTTCATATATTAATTGCAAAAAGTGAAACTTGAACCAGTTCGATATGTTTAATTTGACATTTTTACGTCTCTAGACTAGGGACAAACTAATCTTAAGAAGCACAAAAAACTCCAGAAAGAAAACTAACGGCAATTGTACCCAAACTTGCGAAAAAAGATTTGCCTCTGCCTTTTTTTTAAACATATGAATTGGTTTTTGTAATGAATTATAAAAGGTTGTTTACGAGAAGATGCGATTAAGAGGGGTCTCCGCAGACTTTAAATTACAAAAATATACTAATCAACAAGTGGACCAAAATGATTGGAATTTTAGCGAGTTAAAATTTGTTTTCAAAGGACCAGACCTTTATTTCGAATTATTGAGGTTTTTGAAACAACGGGGTACGAATTACGAGAAGATACGATTAAGAGGGTCTACGCAGAACTTAAGTTACAGAAATATACTAATAAACAAGTGGATAAAAATGATTGGAATTTTTGCAAACTAAATTTTTTCTTAAGGTCCCAGACCTTTATTTCGAACTGTTTAGGTTTTTGAAACGACGGGCTACGAATTATCGAGACTTGACTGTATAGTTCGATTTGACTAAGTGGAGTACCATTAACAACTCAGACAGATAACAAATGGAACACCGTGGAACACTCAGATTGATTACTGGTTTAGACCATGATACTCAGGAGCGAATTCCGGAGATATTCGCCTTCTACTGCGAAGGTCTGGGTCAACAGATTAAGCTCCTGATAGTTCACCGAAAAATTAACCTAAAGTTAAAGTACTTGTGCAGATTAATTGTGTTAAAAATTCGTTCTCATATAAGAGTGCGTATTTTAATTTTGACAGATTGTAGTCTGTAGCGGTTGTCTTTGCACATTTTTGGCATTACGATTTCCTATTTTCCATTAAGTACAGCTTGTAGTCTAAAAGTCCACCGTATAAAATTTATAAAAAAAAAATCTTTGCACTTAATACTAAAGTTTCTTAACATATTCTCAGGGCTTTACGAAAGCATTCCAAAAATCTTATAATCACTTTAGTTTCACTTTTATGCCTTTTTAAAAATCTTAAAACCTTAAATTAGATTTTCTTAATTATTCGATAATTACAAGACAATATCACAGCGACAGCACAAACAAAAATGTGAAAAATTAAAAATAATAAAAACCCTTTTTCTTGTTTATGGACTGACAACTGAGGATTAGAGTTTTTATTGTTGTGTTTGTAGTGCAGCAACATGTTACCTGATTTCAAATCTAGAATCGTTAAATATTTTTTTTTCATTAACGTTGCTATTATCTAGCCGTAGTAGGGCTCAGCAACATTTGCTGTTTGGTCCCTCTTACTGTCTCACTGAGTGAATGAGTCTGTTTGTCGGTCTGTCTGTAAATCTATTCGTTAGTGCATTTTAACCACAGGTTTAACAAAGATTTACTATTTCAGTCAATAAGAGATTTTTACAAAAAAAAAAAAAAAACTGCAGGTTGTATTTTTTTTAAAACGAGCAGAAGTCATTAAGAGCTACAAACTTCTAAAAATATTAAATTCAGAATTTTTTTCTAGGTTCCCTTTTTAAGAGTAAAATAAGAGTGACCTTATATTGTCTTACAGCCATATTCATAAAAAGTTCTTATTTTAAGCTTATAGTATGTAATAACTATTAAAGGCTTTTTGTCTTATAAACCTCTTATAAAAATTTGTATTCATTAACGTACAATAACAGCTTTTTTACTATTAACTGTTTGCAGCGATTTTCTGTTTAAGTATGGCAACTTTCTTTATATTTGGCTGCAATTTTGTTGTTAGTGATGCACGAGACTTCTATTCGGTTTACATGATATTCTATATTAAAATTTTTTTTATAATTTTTTTTAATTGTAGACCTTCAAAATTATTCTTATCTAATAAAACTACATATTATTTTAGTTTCTGAACAAAATGTTGCCGAAAGCTATCATAAAATCTTTTGTTTGAACCTTTTTTAAATATTCGATAAGAAAGTAATCGAATAAAAAGTTTGTTTACTTTTTATTAACATCACTATTATTATGATTTGTTTATTTTATTTTTTTTTTTTATATTTTTGAACAATAATTTGTGGTTTTAAACAAATAAAAACAACTAGTTGCAATAATTTAATAAATAATTAAAGAGAATATCTGCATTCATTCATTTAAATCATATAATTTTTTTTTAAATAATTATCAATACATATAACTTTAAATTGGCTGTCTAAAATAAAAAAAAAAATAGTAAAATGTATTTAACATGTCTGTTGTAATAAATAAAACATTTTTGTCATTATTTTCCAATATATTTCACAAAAATAATATCATAAAACTCAAACACTTATCAAAATTTCATTTTATTTTTGGTTTAAAGAAGGGCAAATCCAAAAATAAATTTTCTTACTTTATGAATGGTTTATTAAAGGTTCAATAGACTATTTTTCGTTTATGAATACAACTTTAGCAATTTTTGCTTAAAAACGGTCAATTAATCATCAATAAGTTTTTATGAATACGGCTGTTAAATTTTTACTCGTATAAAGAAATTAATAAAGTCAAAATTTTGTTGTTAGAAAATTTTATTCCAAATTAATTTTTCAAAACTTATATTTAAATTTCCTGTATTTTCATTATTGTGTTAGTATTTTTGTTGTACTAGCATATAACTGTGACTTCCTTCGCGTGAAAATTAGACCAAAATTTAGAGATAAGGGGTTATCCCATAAAAAATTTACAGAAATTTTACTTAGTTTTCTACATCTACATATACTTAAATTGTGTTAAACTAGTTCTATAATAATAATAACGTTATAACATTTATTATATTTCGCCTACACATATAAGTTTTAAAGGGGGGTGCTTTAAAACCATGGGAGATAAGGCCATGATGGCTTTATTGCTCAATTGAATGGGAGATAAAGCCATAATGGCCTTATTGCCCAATCATTGAGAGGTAAGGTCATATTTAAAATTTTACGTAAGGAGAGATATAGCCATATTTTTTTTCGCAAATGAGAGATAAAGTCATATTTTTCCAGAATATTGTTACTTTACTTTAGTGTTTCCGGGAAAAGTCATTTTTTTATTCTTGTGACGCACGCAGAAAAACTTTATTCAGCGAAGCCACCTGCCGTGTCCTACTGGAGGAGAAAACCCTTAAGCGCGTCCGCAGGCCGCCACGCAGAAAAACTTTAGTAGGCGAAGCCAGATTCCAATACTTTACTTTAGTGTTTCCGGGAAAAG
Source organism: Pollenia griseotomentosa (assembly GCA_963931875.1). NCBI lineage: Eukaryota > Metazoa > Arthropoda > Insecta > Diptera > Polleniidae > Pollenia > Pollenia griseotomentosa. Next base: position 17,747,639 of record OZ007561.1, read on the forward strand.
TCATTTCTTTATTCTTGTGACGCACGCAGGAAAATTTTATTCAGCGAAGCCACTTGCCGCGTCCTACTGAAGGAGAAAACCCGTAAGCACGGCCGCAGGCCGCCACGCAGAAAAACTTTAGTATGCGAAGCCAGATTTCAATACTTAACTTTAGTGAAAGGGAAAATCATTACCTTTTAATTATAAAAATAAGAAAACTATTAATCAATGTAAAATGCAAAAGTTCTTCAAAACTGAAATGAGAGATAAAGCCATTTTCTAAAATTACTTATGTGAGCTAAGGCCATGATGGCTTTATCTCCCATTCAAATGAACAAAAAAAATAAAAGACTTTATCTCCCTTTTGAATGAGAGATAAAGCCATCATGGCCTTATCTCCCATGGTATTAAAGCACTCCCTCGTTTTAAATACTAGATCCTTTTGAGCAACCGACATACAGCCGCCCATGTCATATAAGAACAAGTACCAAAAGTAACAATTTTTCCCGTTCTTACTTTTTAAAAAGTACGCTTTTTATTAATCTGGGGCATATCAAATTTATTGAAAGGAGAAAGGTACCAAATGTAAAAAAGTACAAAAAGTACCAGATTTCCCTTATTTTAGACTATGATCTGTAAGTATACCAAATTTACCGAAAAGAGAAAAAGTACCAATTTTATACAGATTTATCCCTTTAAAAGTACCCTATATTTTAATCTGATCTATATGCAATCTGTATACCATCAAAAGTTATCAAAAGGAGAAAAAAATATTAAAAGTAACTCTTTTTTTTATTTTACCTTTTTAAAAGTACCAAATTTAATAAAAAGAAAAAAGGTATCAAATATAAAAACAGTTTCAGCTTTTCCTCATTTTAGGCCCCCAGAAAGTACACTAATATAAATATAAATAGACTATGATCTGTAAGTATACCAAATTTACCGAAAAATAAAAAGGTACCAAAGGTAAAGAGATACAAAAAAGTACCAAAGGTAAATGATACCAAATACCTCAATACCAAATTTATCGAAAAGAGAAATAGTAACAAATGTAAAAATGTACCAAAAAAAAAAAAAAAAAAACCAAAGGTAAAACAGTGCCACTGGAGCATAGGGCGCCAAAAAAAAGTACTAGCTCTTCGTCCATAATTAGACAAGGCCTTATAAAGGGTCCTGATTTTGAGGATCTCGATATTTTCTATTTTTAAAATCAGATCTTTTTCAGGTTGCATTTTAAACGGAAATTTTGAACCCCGCAAACGTAAATGATTCTTATTTCAACAGAACGTAATCCCCCCGTAATTTTTTTTTTCTAATAATCTTGACATTTCAATAAGACTTTTTTGTATAGAATGCAATGCAGACAAAAGGGCTGTTGATTAGAACTTCTTATACAAAAATTCTTAAAAGCAGCATGATAATACATACTTTCGTTCCGCACAGTTATAATTAAATGTAGCATGTAAACAATTTGTAGTGCGTTATTGAAACTGCTGCTGGATTTGAAAATAAAAATAAGTTCTAAGCATAGATCATTTAATTTAAATTTAATTGTTAATTTCGCTATTTAAAGCTACTGGTCTTGCATTAATGATGTTTTATAAAGCCGGGGTCTTTTTTAAGCGCTTCAAACACGCAATTTTTTTTTACTTAGGGTATATAAAAGAGCGCTTAACAACAGACTACTTAGTCTAATTCTATTAAAATAGACTATATTTGCCATCGAAATCGTCTGTAGAAGGAGATGATTTTTTTTTTTATTTCCTTATTTATTTTTAGCTACGTTCATATAAATTTGAATTTTAGAAAAGCAAAACACTTCAAGATTTCTGATTATTTAATGGAAAAGTTTAATAAATCTTTTAACTGATTTGTAATTATTCTTCAGAAGCTAAAGCCAAAATATTCGGGATACTGGAAGTTTACATAAATTTGATTAGAACAGATTGTAAAAATACCCACAGATTTGCAATGTTATTGATATTGTACAATTAAATTGTCTGTGTTCATAAAATATATTGGATGCAATCGAAAGTCTTTGTAATTATATTGCGCAAATAAAATATGTTGTAATGTGTTGACAACATTATACAACATTTTATCACGCTGCTTATTGAAGAGTGTAAAGCAAAACTACAATAATAATAGCAATAAAGTAATTAAGAATATTGTGTAGTCAATGGGTACCTTAACCGAGTATTTATCATTTATTTAAATTTAGCGAAACCTGCTTTTTATTTAATAAAAATGGTATTAAACTTTGTAATTTTTTATTTAATTAAATTTGTTTTAATTGTTATAGTAAAAAATTTCTAGTTTAACTAATAGTCTTAATTTGACAAAATTTTAAGTAAATAAATTAATATTCACATTTACTCGCTTTTTTATACTAAAAATTTTTTTTTTTTTTAATTAACATAATTTGTTTAATATTACGATTTTTTGTAAAGTTTAAACCCTGTCCCTAAATATGAGTAGAAAAGCAAGTAATAATGAAAAAATTAAATATTTAACCTATATATTTTAAAATTAAATTTGCAACCATTGTGCGAAATAAAGACCCAAAAAAACTGGGTTATTAACAGAAAAAAATTTTTACACAAAAGTTGTATAAAATTTGTTTTTAAATTCAAACAAAATTTCGAACACTGAAAGCCAGATTCGAAATCTAAGCAACATTTTCATTTAGGGGATTTAAGGGGTTTTATCGTGTAAATAATGTCTTTTCAGACACGTCTGTTTTCATGTCTAATCTTCTTTATATACATAGGAAAAAATATGAAAAATCATATAAACAAACATAAAAACGCGTTTCGTGTCTGTTTGGCAACCCCTCTTTCTTCTCTAACCCGATTGCCAACAAACAAAGCAAACGTGTTTGTTAGACATGTCTGAAAAGACATCGTGTAAATTTGGCCTATCAGAAGAAAAACAATGTGTTAATTATTTTTATTATTATGTATTTGTAAAACATATTCAGCTAATTCACAAAGTGTTCTAAGGTGCAAAGAACTAAAGTACTGTTTTAGGGTAAATAGCATTGTTTTGAAGGACCAGTTATATTATATTATATGCAGTGTTGCCGTTTGTTCGTATAACAATTTATAAAATTTCTTAATGTAAAATAAACATTTTTAACAATTAAAACGCATTTTATTGAAATCACAACTTTTACAAATGCTGAAAATTGCTATAAGCGATGATGATGAAAAATCTTTAAACTAAAAAGGAACAGCATTCCAATATTAAATTTATAAAATGGATCAACACAAACAACATTGTTTCTTTCTGGTCGAAAGTTTCAAAATATAGAGATGTAGGCGGCAACAAAATACTTTTAGAAATTTCAGAATTTTGTATTAAGTGAAGTAGAGAGGGTATTGAGCCAACTAAACATCGTTAAAAGTAATTGGAGAAATATGTTACAGTTAATTCGATTTCATCGATTAGGTAAATATTTTTACCATAACAATAAAATTATAATTTTTATCGTTCTTAATTGTTTTTTTTTTTTGTAGATTTGGGCTCAAAACATTGGGTAAATGTTGTCATGATTATAATTTACCTACAAAATATTCAAAACTAATAGGCATAAGTGATTCTTACGTGATGTACAATAGCGACATCGAATTTATCGAAAATTTAATTTTTTAAATGTTAAAATATTTAATTTACGTTTATTCTAATACAAATTGATATCAATTTCATTGTAAAAAATATTTAAGAATTATTTTTGTTTTGTTATTGAATTAAAATGTGTTTTTATTTGAAAAACTTGTTAGCCATTTTTTTCGTAAACTTACCCATTTTTGTTCACCAAGTTTTGGCAACACTGATTACACTACGTGACAAAATTTCAACAAAGTCGTGACCAAATGAATCTGACAGCTAATCTTTATGTAAAATTTTCCGCTGAATCCGAATATGAACTCAGAATTGTCAAAAGTAGAACAGTTTTTCAGATATTCCAAAATAACCGTTTTTTGTGTTTTTAAAAAAGTTGATGTGACTGAAATGCAAATATCTTAAAAAATTTTAAACGAATTATGAATTTCTTTCTTTTTAGTAAAAGGTTATAAAATTTCAAAAATAACCATGGATTGCTTGTGAAGATTGGTCAAGAAATGACAGAGTTACAGGGGACAAAAGTTCAAGCTTCATTGAAAATTTTATGATTTTGTTCAATTTTGCTCTTTTCAAGTTATTTTTTTTAAACCAATCATTTTAAAATCCTAATGTTTTATTGCATGCGACATTTGATTTTTTTATATGAACATTTTGCGCACAACAAGACATAGATTGGTACAAAAATGACAAAGCTACAGAAGATTTAGTAAATTAACCCACATAGAAATTCAAAACTTTCAAGCAATTTTTAATATTTATTGTTACTAAAAATTTAGCTTTGTATATTTATTTGTTGTGGGTTAATTCAATTAATCTATTGTAACTTTGTCATTTTTGCACCGATCTTTATCCTATTGGGCACGAAATGTTCGTATTGAAATAGGCTAAAATTTTATTTTTTGGATATTTGCATATCAGTCACATCATCTTTTTTAAAAACACAAGTAACGGTTATTTTGGAATATCTCAAAAACTACTTTTACTACTTCTACTTTTGACAATTCTGACTTCATATTTGGATTCAGCGGAAAATTTTACATAAGGATTACGTTTCAAATGCATTTGGTCAAAAAATTGTCACGTAGTGTTATATGAAATATTAAATTAACGTTAAAATTTAATGACAAAAAATAAAGTTTTTTTAAATTGCGTGAATAAATTAACCCTTCGTCTTACTCATGAGTCTGGTCAGACCTTTTTTGATTTTAAATGTTATTTTAGTATATTTAAAACGTTGGTAGAGACTTGAAATGTCAGGTACCTTCTAGAATTAAGTTTACTATAAAAAGCTGAAAAATATATCCAGGAAAGGATATATAAGGAAACTTATTCGAATATTTTACTGCACAGACCCATATATATTTTGTATAGAAGATGCCGTATTTTTAACTTTCTTTCTTGCTGTTTTCAATTATTTTTTGTTAAATTATCTATTATTTATTTAATTTTATTTAACACACAAACTAGTAGCTCCATCTAGTTCTCAATTTGAGCACAGTAACTAGTAACTCACGTTCAGAAGCTGATTTTTGCATGTGAAGAGTGGAGGCTTATGATTTAGAATATAATAAAGCTGCTGAGGAAGGTTATGAAATTCAATTCAAAATACGATGAAGTAGAACCACATGTACAAACTTGTCAACAATACACAGAAAAAATTCACCAAAATTTGTCACCAATTAAAGCGTTAATCAAAAATATAATCAGTTTTAATTAAAAATTTAATCAAGTGAATAAAACGTTTAATCAAGTGAATTAAACGTTTTATTAATACTATTAACTGGCTTAATTGATACTATTAATTTGTTTACTGGTGCAAATTTAATTAATTTTTTAATTAATATCACAAATTTTTTAATTGAAATCAATTTTTATTTTTTTTTTTTTTGTACTCTGCCCATGATTATTTCTATGGTAAAGATTGACCAACAATGGATTAAGCAGCAACTTAATGTTGGTAGATGCTGAGTCAAAATAATATGCATATTAAAGTTGGGCCCATGGAACAAGGCACTATTCCAACTCAGTCGCCCAAGAGATTTTGCACACCAAATATTACATTTTAAGTACAACAAACTGTATTTGTGTATTTGCTTGGAAAGGAACGATGTTTGAAAATTTGCAAACGAATTGGTTCTATTTAATATTGAAAATGGAATATTCATATACTCCAAAAAAATTTTTTGTTCAAAGTGTTCAGATTATCAGCAACATTTTAAAACTAAAATTTAATGTTTAAGTTGCTAAGGAAATCCATAATGCTAATACATTTATTTTATTTCTCTTTTTAATTACAAATTAAATAGTATTGCATATTTTGTAAACATGTTATATATACATACATTTTATGAAATAAAACGATCTTATTTTTCAATTTTTAGAAATATTTTGATGGCTAAAAATATGTTCATTTGTATATTATAAATAAAAATAATATGAATATGTACGCATATTATTTCATATAATGAAGTTCATATTTTATTTAAATTATAAATGTGTATAATATAACATTTAGTTAAAAAAAATTGATTTTATTTATTCAAAAGTTGGTTGGGTCTGGCTAGACTCATGCGTTACGAATGTGAAAATAAAAACATGTCTAAGACCGAGGGTTAACAATTAAAGAAAAAAAATGACTTAGTATTGAAAACCAAAAGCAATTGAAAGAATAGCAGACTGAGCAGATACATGGGTAACAATTGTATTGTCATATAATATTTTAATATAAAAACTACAGCAAATACAACCAATATGACACAATAGATTATTTAGTGAATTGTCTAATTGTTAAAATGTTCATTTCAAGGCTTTTGAAATTTTCGTAAACTTCATTTATAATTTCATAAGAATTGTTGCTAAATTAAAAGTAGACTCAAATTTTCTTAAAAAATGTTCACTAACATTTTTGTTCGAAAAGTATAAGGTAAATAAATATAGAATAGGCAGATGCGGATCCACCTTAACCGTTTGGAAAGGGGACTTTTTTGAAATTTAATTAAACAAAACCATATAATTTTGCTATTAGCAGTTATGCGGTATAAAATATAAGCAAAAAACAAGTTAGAGTGCTATATTCGGCTGTGCCGAATCTTTGATACTCCACCGAATCTTTGATACTCCACCGTCAGTTCGAATATTCCAGGAGTGATAGCTACATGATATCTATTTATTATTAATTTATCTTTACAAAAACAGACATCTGCATTAAAATTGGTTGCGGTTTAGACCTATATTAAATTCTTGACCGACAATCTTGAGTAAAATATCATGATATGATTTTTAGGAGGGGGGTTTACATTGGAGCCATGGTAAGTTATGAGCCAATCATCCCAAAATTCCGCAGAGTGATTTCTGGTATTAAAAAACATAAATTAATTTTAGCGTTTACAATGAATATGGACATTTCCCCAGAATGGTCTACCAGGATTTAAAAATAAAATGTTGATAATCATCGTCTTTTACTGTTTATTATTATAAAAAAAGGTCTATGTTGTAATAAAAGAATGATTTCATAGCATATCTCAGCTGTTTTACTTGAGCAAATTGCACTGGAAACTGGAAAATTTTATATTTTCTTATATTTTCTACTTTAAAAGACATTTTTATATACATACTTATTTTACATTCCAAAAATATGTTATGTTTACACTCTTTCTTTATAATCTCTTCATTACAATCAATTGTAAAAGGAGTATTAAGTTTTTTTGTTAAGGAAATTTCAGGATATTTATGGGAAAATGCATGGTGATAATAATAAAAAAACATATGGAAAAGTCGTACGTTCGCGACCCGTACATTCGCGACCGATATATAAGCCAATTAAACAAAAACCAAGAGAGATATTTTATTTCGTAAATACTGGATGGAGACCTACATTAATACACTTTCAAAATAAATTAAAATTCTAGGAAAAGTTTTGTTTTCTATATTTTGGGCACACCAAAGCTTACGAAAGTACGTTCGCGACACAGAGAAATGCCCATATGATTTTTAATGAAATGCGTCAGAAATTTGGGGATCTTATAGGGATTGTGTATACTTGAATTTTTACTGCCTTTTTTGGGCATTTAATAGAATGTAACCGCTTAAGTGGACTTACTCACCACTTAACCTCACTTCAGTATAAATAATCTCAAAATCCCATGATAAAATTGTATCCCATATAAAGCGTACTCTCGGAATACACTTTAATAAGCCTTAAGCCTTAACCAACAAAGATTAGTTAATATTTTCTCACAGATCTGATACAAAGTCCACTTCCTAAAAATTTTAATTCTAGATGAAGGGTATCACAGATTCGGATTAGTGGATGAAATCAATGTACTTGTTTTTAAATACACACATATTCATATTTTTTTGCTTAATCCCTAATAAACTCTTACAAAAGGAAGCTATCATGAGTTTACAAAGTTATTTATAAAATTAAAATTTTTAAACATTCCCCAATAAAAGACATTAAAATGGTTCTTTTATTAATAAAAATATTATGTGCTTGCTACTACTTACTTCTAATTATTTATAAATATTTATGAACACAAATTAAACTAAATGGCTTCTTGTGTATTGTGCTGTGTCTATCTAAAGGTGTTTTAATGTGTATCTGCAAATGCATTTGTATCTGTGTGTGCCTGTATCTTCTCATGCCACTGTAAGCTTCATAAATTTCACTAATTATAATTTTGTCTCGTGTTTTACTTTAGTTGTTTTTTTTTATTATGAAAGATAATTACTGGCTATAAAGAAATACACAGACAAGTTAAAAAAGTAGAAGAAAAAAATAGTCGATCATCAAGCCTGACGACTACTAAATCGAGAATAAATTTAAAAAACTTACAAACCAACCACAAACATTCATCTATCCATCCATCCACATCCAACCACATTAACAGAAAGTAAACTGGAAACTTTAAAGTAAAAAAGTCCAAAAAAAAAAATCCACCTTAAGGGGGGCTCCAGAAAAACCCCAGTATGTAAACTTTTTCTTTACATGCGAACATTTAAGAAAACTTTTATAAAAAAAAAGCAGCCAACATGCATGCATGACTTGCAACATGAGGTAAAAACGAGAACCAACATTAAATATGAGATCAAGATCCAAAATATGAAAAAAGCAACAATTCAGGAAAAAAGGCACAAAACTGGACAAAAGATAAAAATTTGTAAAAACAACAAACAAAACGAAAAAAAGATGCCTTAGGGAATTTAATCAAGTAAAGTTTTTGGGGTAAGGGGACGACAAAGGAGTCGGTGGGGTCTTTAGAGCAAAACGAAAAAGAGAGTAAAGCTTAAATGGTGACGTAGAGTCGGTGTTTGTTTATTTAAGTCTTTTCAAAATAACAACAGCAAAAACTAAAAAATGGATTTAATTAGTCTTGGACCCAGACTCAAAGATGAAAATCTTACTCGTTCATTAAAAAGATGGAAGATGAGAAATGCCTTAAAAAAACAACAGCAGCAAGATCAGCAACAGCAAAAAAGAAAGAGTTAAAAACAAAATGGGAGAAGATGCTGAAAAGAGCACAAAAGAGTTCGTTGGTTTCGAAACGTTTAAGATTTGGTAAAAAGTGTTTGTTGTTGGTAGCAGAGCAGAGTTCCTCAAACCAAAATTGTACTCGTTTAGAGGTTTGTCAGGTTTTTTTTCATTTCTTCTTAATTTTTTTTCTTTTCTGTTAGTGGTCTTTTTTCCATTGAGCCTGAGTTTTTGGTTTTAGCCATAGATATATTTTTTTTACATTATTGTTGTTGTTTTGATTTTTTGCTTACTGGTTACGGCACCACACTGTGTTCGGTGGCAATGACAGTGGCAGCTACAGTTGTATGGTAAACGTGTGTGCGGTTGCTCTTTAAGCCGCCAACGTAGAGAATAGTACATTTAAAGGCAACAACAACAACAACAAGCAATTTGAGGCACGCACACTTTAACAACAGCTTAACACTGCAGACACAAGCACACAGTACTCTACACATAGATACAACAAACATTGATTCAGAGAGATTTTGAATTGCTTTCAGATTTATCAGTGATGAAAGAGATTTTTTATGTTTATTGTTCGTGGTACTATTTCTACCTGTTATTCTGATGTGTGACAATTTGAAAACATAACTCTAAGTGAAATTTTTTGTTTTTAAGGTACTCCAATCACACATCGCAAGTTTTGAATTATGAAAAGTCGCTGTAATTTAAAACAATTTATTATTTTTATACCCTCCATAATTAAATTTATCATTCCGTCTAAAACTTTTTTAATTTTGATCTAAGATCTTGAGTTCATCTGTTGAAACCACGATCAGTTTCAAAAGACTCAGCGGGAAAGCACAATTTTGGTTTCCATTTGCTTCCTAAAATTCATCTAAACGGTTTGGGATTGAAATCCCGTACAATCGGTCATGTATATTTTGCAAAATTCGTTTTATACGACTATAAATAATACAACTAAATTTGGCAAAGATCGGTTAATAATTTACCATATGCACCATATAAAACTCAATCTCTCGAAAAACATTTGGTCTCTCATAGTTCCATAAGACTAACATTGCAAAGTTTCGTGAAGATCGGTCCAAAATTTACCATGGGCCACAAATTAAACTTTTTTTGACAATCCTTTACCATAAGGCTCATCTAAAACCAATTCTCGAAAACATACTTTTCGAATAAGCCTAAAACCGCAGTGCTGTTTTTATATATTATTGTATAGCATATATACTCTACTCAAGTTTCCTTTCAAACTCCGAAGTATTGTTGCGAACCACAAAAGAAGCATTTTAAATTTGAAAAGTCTACTACACAAAAATGATGTGTTATTATTTCAGATATAAAGGTATCAAGACATATTCGCGTCATTGTATAGCAAATTCACTTTTCGAAATATCGCTTATTTTTTCATAAACCAAATCTATAACGACTAGGGTGTTCAATTAATCGGGTTTTATTTTTGTTCGATTGAACGATTAATCGATATTTAGCATTTGTAACTTATTCGATTAAACGAATAAAATTTTTAAATTAATCGATTAATCGAATAAGTCTTAGTCCAGAAATTTTATAAATTATGAGATTTTTTTTCGATAATTTAGAAAAAGTAAGTACTTGAGTAAAAATTTTGTGCATTATTTTTGATACCAAACTCATTTTAAAGAGAGAAGCGCATGAACTATTTTGTTGAGAAATACGGGCGTGTTCTAGAAAATCGAAAATTAGTTAATTTAATTTCTATTATTTTCGCAAGTGTTGAACTTAAAACTACGAAAAACTACAGTCATTTTGTAAATAATTAAAATTAAATTATCGTTCGATTTCAATTTCACTTCAGCTCGATTTCTAGAACATACCCGATAAATTAATATAAATCTTTGGGTTAACATACCTCTGTCGTTTTTTCTTTTGTGAAATGAATTATTAAATTGTGTTGAAAAAAGTAAACAAAAATTTTAGATAAATTACTAACTAAACATGTCGGTTTTTTTATTCCAACGGACATTTGGTTTGTTTAATTGACTTAAAACTTTAAAAAATTATACATTTAACAGAAAAAACGTATATTGTTATTATTCGATTAAATGGCATAAATTCTTTGATTAATTCTTTAATCGAAATTAGCAATTTTAAATTATTCGAACTATTAATCGTCTAAAATTGTTCGATTAATCTGAACTTCCTAATAACGATCCCCAAAATTTCGTTTGGGATACTGTCTTCTTAAACTTTTCTTCTTTAACATTTGTGGAATTCAATTTGAATAAGTAATTGCGACTATGTTTTTGAAGCCAGTTTTTTTTTCTGTCCTGAACATTTTTGAATTTTAAGCTGTGATTGTTTATGATTTAGTGTGTGATAATTAAAATAATAAATCAGATTTGAAACAAATTTAACAAATTTTTAAGCAATGTGGAAAAAGTTTTACATTTTGCTCGCAGTTCTTTCTTGTTCCCACAACGATAAATTTTTATCTGCTTTAATGTCGATGCTATTTTTTAAAGATATTTATTTATTTAATTTTAACAATTTTAATTAGATAATTCTTTTTAGAAATCTTTTGAAGAATTGCCATACAAATATCCGATAGCACTCTAGATCTATTCTAGATTTCTTAAGAGTGCAACGTCAAGAGAATGGTGGGGCGAGTATGAAAAATCCATAAGCAATAAGTACAAAATCAAATTTCGAATCAAAATTTTTTGTACTCGTCATTTTTATTGCTGTAAACTAACTTAAGGCTTTATCCGAAAATATATTTAAAAATTTGCTTACAAATGATGAGGCAATCTATTGCACATTCGATTGGAGCCACTTTACAAATTTTAAAACATTTGGCCAATTCACAAGCTCCGTCGTATGGCTTATCGTTTAAAAATAAACGATTTTACTTAGTATTGTGGCTATTTCCGTTGAACTATTTATGGTTTTTATTCCAAATTTTGTTATTTTAATTAGGCGCCGCGCCGCGGCAGTCAGGAATGAAAAATTATTAATAAATTTTATGTTGCAAAATTCCTTTCTTCATAAAAATAATTTAATAAAAATTAAATTTGATGAACATTAGGAAAAAGTTAGGCTTAAATATCAAAATATACGATTTTTGTTTATAGACTTGTGAACAGACAAATTTGTTGTATCGTTATTTTATCGTTTTGCCACATCTCAAAATTGGAACATGTCAATTTAATGTATGTAGCAGAGAAAGCCAAAAAGTTATATTTTTAATACTTCTAACCTATTCATACTCCACCGAGCACGAGTACAGACAGGTATGAATACCAATAAGTATGAACATAAATAAGTTTGTATAGCAACCGGTATGAGTATGAACAAACATGCATGCGTGTGGATATTAGTATGAATGCGTATGAGTATAGGCATGTATCGATGAGTATCGACAAGTAACTTCACAAACTCGTATGGTTATTGTAAAGCAAGCAGTGTAGCCAGAACCTAAAAATGTTTGATGCAGAAAAGATATTTATATTTTAAGTATTTTCCAAAACCAGCAAAACAAATATATGATTAAATAAGAATTAATTAATTTATGTAAAAGCTAAATAAATTAAAACATAAAAATTTTTTAATATTATATAATAAAATATCTTTTCTACGAAAGGGGTCTTTTATAAAAAAAATTTAAAAACAAAAGGCTATTAACTATTTTGGAATCTATTTTGTTTCTTTTTTCATTTTTCTAGCTAAAGAGAAAATTCGTTTTGATGCTGCGCTGCAGAAATTTACATGATTCTTGATTTTTATAAAGATAACCGTGAGTATTTTGTGGAGTTGTTTTTCCACCATGGCGTGGTGTTGTAGTCTTCTGTAAGGCTAACATTTTCGTTGGCATACTGATCGACTTCAGCCTTTACATTTTAAACGTCTTAAAAATGCAACTGCCAACAGATAAACATCTCAAAGTCATACTATGTATGAATGAATTTACCTGTGATATCTCATTTCTTAATTCCGAATATTAGATTTATATTTTTTTTTGGTATTCGGCAACTTTTTGTGTTTTTATTAAGAACGATTCAAATAAAACGACGTATTTTAATTTGCATCCATTTTGTCATTTTTTCGGATTTTCTTAAAAATAATTTTTTTTATTTATATAAGAACGCAGATCTTTATTTTCCGAAGATTTTTGTAAAGTCAGAAATAACAAAAAAAATTCTGGCAACACTAATGAAAAAAAAATTAATAAATAAAAAATGTTTGAAGTCAATGATATACCTATGGGTGTATGTGGTTATGTGCGAGTATGAAATACAATAAGTATGATAACATACATGAATGAAATCAAATGCGCAGGGATATACACAAGTATGAGAATAAATAGATACGAGTACGCACAGGTATTCAAAATTTTCGATATGTGCTAGAGTACTTTAATTTTTTTATACCCATTGTCTTTCTCTGGTATGTAGTCAAATCACTTTGAGTTAACTATTTAAGAAGATCAACAAATTTCTTTTTACCTAATAATAAAAAAATAAGAAAATTCGTCGATTTCGAACGAAGACTTCTTTCGCTTAACTGACATGTAAAACAAAAACAATATTTCATATTATGCAGGCCATTAAGCTAAACAGACAGTTTATAAATTTTAGTAATAGTGTTTTACTTCACTCTTGTTTCTTATTTACATAATTCTTCTTCTTTAATATTTGCCATTCACACTATTCGATACCATGAAATAAAATCAGGTATGGGTAAATAAATTTGAGATGAAATGATAAAAAATATTAATTGATAAGAAATTTTAATTAAACTACGTAAAAAAAAATAAGCTGAAATGAATTAAACACATATTAATTATTTAGAAGAATTAAATTTGTGGTGTTTGTAATCACATTCTAAAAAGATCTTTACAAATTCACGTAAGAATAAGAACATTTCCAGTCCTGGTATACATAAACAAGAAATAGAACATTCCCAGTCCTGGTATAAAAAACTATTTTTTTTTTAACATAAAAATCATTTGTGTAATTATACCACACTTTACTATAAAAATTACCAACAACAAAAATACAACATTGTATAATTATACGATTATACAACAAATACAACGATAACAAGGTTCGATTCCTGCCAGACAATCTGGTTTTTTAACTACAATAGGCTAAAGACCTACGATACTTTTGCTTGGTTCTTTAAGTTTACATTAAATTAAAAATTGTTTATGTAACAAATCCAGATAGAATCCAATTAACTAATGCTGGATTCCATTTCTTTAAAAAACGCAAAGCTTTATCGTCTTCCCAAGACATTTGTCCGACCTTTTTAAAAAAGTTTGAATGTTATAACAAGTTAGAGTGCTATATTCGGCTGTGCCGAACCTTTGATACTCTCCACCCACAGTTAGAATATTTCAGAAGTGATATTAATTTATCTTTATAAAAACAGACATCAGCATTAAAATTGGTTGCGGTTTAGACCTTCATATATTAAATTATTGACCGACAATCTTGAGTAAAATATCTTGATTCGTAACAGTTTAAGCCGAACTTAAATGATTTTCAGGAGGGGTATTTATTTGGAGCCATGGTAAGTTATGAACCAATCATCCCATCATTCCGCAGAGTGATTTCTGATATTAAAGAATATAAATTTCAATACAGTGGTAAAATTAGTTTAAGCGTTTACAGTGAATTTCAGAAGGCTGCTAAATATGGGATCTAGGTAAATTATGGACCGTATATCACAAAATTGCATGACATTTTTTCTGGCCATGTGAAACTAATTTGGAAGAAATTTTACGACAATAAATATATCTGCTACGATTTTAGGCGTATTTAATTAATTTACCAGAGTGGGCTTTCTATGGGGACCATAGCAAATTATGTACCGATCATCACGAAATTTTTTAGTGCTATTTCTAGTCCTATAAAACTGTAAAGTATTCAATTTTATTCTGATAGCATTATTTATTACGCTTTTGGCGTACTTAACTGTTTTTCGGGAGAAGGGTTTATATGGGGCCTGAGTAAATTATGGACCGATCTTCACGAAATTTTGCAAGGTGATTTCTTGCCATTTAAAACTGTAAAGTATTAAATTTTATTCTGATACCATTATAAATTACGGTTTTAGGCGTACTGAACTGTTTTCCGGGAGTACGGTTTATATGGGGCCTAGGGTAAATTATGGACCGATCTTCACAAAATTTTACAGTATGATTTCTCGTCGAATAAAACGATTTTTTGCAAAATCTCATATCATTCCGTGCATTGTTCCACCATTTATGTTAGTTTTTGTAACAAAATTATCAATTTTTTAAAGTGGTAGTTCCACATTTTGATTCATAGCTCTAATCCTAATGAACCGATTTTGCTCGATTTCAATCCCAAGCTGCTTAGGATAACTAAAAGCAATTTGACACTAAGTTTGTTTACTTCTTTTGAGTTTTTCGAAAGTGAGCGTGTTTTCAACAGGCGGACAGACAGACGGACATGGCTAAATCGACTTAGAATTACTCAAGGAGTAATAAAAAAGTTTCACACGGAATAACAAACTTAGTATACCATTTTCAAAACTTATTGTGGTGGAGGGTATAAAAAAAATAAAAAACCTCCTTTTCCGTATTTGATGCCAGCGGTCGTTGAGTATTTGCTGAGCTCATTTAGGAGTTAAATTCACAATTTTATTAATTTCGGTTGCAAACGCTACCGCTGTTAATACCAATACCGCTTAAATACTGTTTACAATTAAATATCGGTAATAATACCGAAAAAACAAATTGTTTAATGCCGTTATTGATAAGAAAACCCAAATAGCAAATAGTTAAATACCGGTATTGATACCGATTTTAGTTTCGGTCGCCAACCTTTTTGGCATGTGATGAAAATCTATCGTTTTTTAAATCGAAGGTTTTTAAATGTGTGATGAATTGTGAACGAGCTTAAAATTGTTTTCTCGGTTGTGGTTTAATTTTTTTGTTCAAAATAAGATATTTTCCGTTTCAAATCGTTTCGTTTTTTAATTCGATTTTCATCACATAACTGAATACATCAATTATAATAATATTATTTTTCATCAGACTATAAGAAGTTATTTGATATCATGCTAACAAAAGATTAACTGCCTGTTTAACTATTTCGAACGTTAACGTTTGCATAGAAAAATTCTGTGAAAAACGCTCAGTTTTAAAATATTTTCTAAATAATGTTCTTTGTTCGAAAAGGTTGAACCGGCGTTAAAGTTATAAGCCAGAATGTTCGTGCGCCTTAATTCTGTGATTTTTCATTGGCAACCGCGTATGTCTTAAAATCAAAAAGTTTTCAGGGGAGCGAAAAACCATTCTATATCAAACTATAGGCTAGGTATTGCACTTTTTGAACTTTGTTATTACGTTAAAAATTGGAATTGCTTCATCTTTTTTCAGATATTTTTAGAACCAAGCCAAAAGTGTTTAAAATTAAGCAATATGGCATCACCATCTCAAAATCGAAGAAAGAACATTTGCGGTTGTCAATGAAAGCCACAGAGTTTTGCCACAAAAAGAAGAAGAACTTAGTTGAACTGAAAACTTTGTTGAATCGATTAGAAGAACTTTCAAGATGCTGCCTCGATTCGTATCAAAATTTCTAGACTCTAAAATTTTTAACGTAACAAAATTATTAGCACTTGAAATTTTTCTTAATAAATAACAATCAATAGATAAGTAATTTGATTTGTTTTTAATTAAACCTGCATTCTAGTTTCAGCTGTTATCCGTGATAATTTTTTTTTTTTTGTATTTAAATTTTAATAAATTTTATATTTTTTTATTGCATTGAATTTTTATTTGTATGCATTTTTAAATTTACTTTTCTAATGTATTTGTTTTTTTTTTTTTTTTAATTTAATTTTATTTAAACTTCTACACTTTTTTAATTACAAATAGAAACTGGGAATTATTTCCTTTCGCAGGTTACTTTATAT
Source organism: Pollenia griseotomentosa (assembly GCA_963931875.1). Taxonomy (NCBI): domain Eukaryota; kingdom Metazoa; phylum Arthropoda; class Insecta; order Diptera; family Polleniidae; genus Pollenia; species Pollenia griseotomentosa. Next base: position 17,764,647 of record OZ007561.1, read on the forward strand.
TATATTCAACATTTTTTATTTTTCGAATTTATTCTATGAGTTAAATTTCAGTTATGTATTTTATAAAGCTTTTTTGTAATAGTTCTATTCCTTAAATTTTTAGGAATGACTTTTATACACTACCAGACTATTATATTGTATTTTCTTGTTACATTTTACCTTAGCTATCCTTTGGATAGCAATGAAGTATATTGTATGTATAGAAAAATTTACAATTATTAGACACCAGCAGAATGTAATGCATTTTCTGGCCCGCTACGGCCTTCGTCAGCATTCTTTGTGTCACACTGGATAGTGATACTTTATAAATTGAATGTATTTAACTCAACTATTTTAACAAATAGAAACTGGGAATTATTTCCTTTCGCAGGTTACTTTATATTATATTCAACATTTTTTATTTTTCGAATTTATTCTATGAGTTAAATTTCAGTTATGTATTTTATAAAGCTTTATAAAATACATAACTGAAATTTAACTCATAGAATAAATTCGAAAAATAAAAAATGTTGCTTTTTTAATTACTTTTAAATTTTTCTTATTTTTATCTCAAAATTCGAAAAAAATACTTTCAAGAATTAAAAAACTAATAAATAAAAAACCAAAAACCTGTTCATTTATTTACACGTTAGGAATTTTAAAAGATGCAGCGTTGTCTTTCTTTTTTTCATCGTCGTTAACGAAAAAAAGTGAAGGAAGAAGACAAATCATATCTTTACTCTTAACAGAAGATGAAAAAAGAAAGAAAAAAATAACACAAGAAAAGATCTAAACGATCTTGAGCATAAAGTAACGACAACGACAAAAACTCTAGAAAAGACAACATAAATGTTTGAACAACTTTAGTGCTTTCAGCCAGGCATATTCATTCAGTCCATTCGGCAAACAGGCAGACAAAAGCAAATGATTAAATAAACGCCAGAATGCCAGACTAAACCAACCAAACAACAGACGAACAGACAGGCAGAACAACTGATCAACTGCCTGTTAGTTCAAACAAACGTGTTATTAACGTTTGTTCAGGCCAGGCCTAGAGAACAACGAACCTTCGTTTGACTTACAAGCACAACAAACCAAAACGAACCAACCCAACCAACCAACCATCCATTCAGCCAGCCAGCCAACCAACCTACCAAACGACCAGTCTTCCATCCATCTATAACCAACTTTTTAATTTTTTTCATTACAATATTGTGTTATTGTTGTTGTTGTTATTTTTTTTTTGTGCTCGTTCGCATACACACGGCAGTTAAAATGTGTTTTTCTACATTTTGTTTTGAAATAGGAGCTGAAGCCAGTGCAGCTACCAAAACGCTCCTCAAGTAGTCCCAATGCCTTCCCACACGCCACAGTATAAAAATTGTAGACTACGTTATATTTTTAACGTTTACTAGACTCGAACACACATTCACTCACACATAAACACTAACAAAACTCGCTCGTTCATACACACAAACACACACTAATATAAAATCTGGTCTCACAGATACATTTTCTAACACAAACTTACTTGTTTTTTCTTTTACTTCTATTTAAATTTTCCGAGATCATAAATGGATTTTATAACATTTTTAAATATTTTTCTTTAATTTTTAAAACTTCTTTTCAATTGTATTTTTTTATTTTTTTAATATTCTTGATAATTTTGTAAATTTAAAATTTGTTAAATATTTTTTGTTAAATTCATTATCATCATCACTATCACTCATAAACACACACACACATATGTTTAAAAACCACCATTTCTTGGTAGTGGTAATTTTCCTTTTTATAAAAAGAAATAATAAATTTTTTATCCGTCGTTATTCCGTCTTTTTTAATTTACAGGTGCGTTACCTACGATCAACTCTTTAAGACTAATCCGAGAGTATTTGTTGTGTTTAGGGGGGCCATTGCGCCTGATTGTTATTTAACGAACAACGAACCTTTTTTTGGTTCCAAGCTCATGTATCTAGATAAATTCTTATACTCTTTTGCTTTCTCTTATCACTAACTAGTCTGTCTCTTTTTTAACACCTTTAATGCTCTTACTCTTTTCAAACGATCTTTTTGTATCTCCAATAAGTTTTCTGCTGTTGTTTTCTGTATTTTGTTCATAATTATACCTGTTTTGTTGGCCGTAAGGTATTTTACTTGCTATAAACTGGTTTCTTTCAAGAGTGTGCGTGTACCTGTCCGTCTGTCTTCTTATTTTATCTTCTATAAAGAGTAAAACGTTGTGTGAGTCTTGGAGGTGAGAGTGTAGGGTTAATAGGACGTTTTCAGTCAAGGTACTTTTTGTTCTTTGCTAATAAAATCATAAGCAGTTTGCTTTGCTTCTTAAAATCAGAATCTGAATATGTGCTTTAAGCATTGCTCTCCTGGAAGAAAACGTCACTTTGAACCGGTAATTTGCTTTATATAAAGGGTGGTCCAACCATAATGCACGATCTTAATTGTGAGTCACACCTTAACGTCAAGCTTAAATTGACATTTCTCTGTTTCGGTGTTTGACAAATTTAACTATGGAGAGCTACACATTGAGCAGCGCTTTAAGATTGTTGCAGCCTTTTATGAAAATGGGCGTACAAATCAAAATGCATTTCGTGCACTTCGTGATTTTTTTGATCGAATGCGTGCATAATCGTGGCTGGACGCGTCTTCGGGCCGCACTTATTCAAAAATTGGGTCGGCTAAGAAGTTACCGTGAATAGTGTTCGCCATTGCGTGATGATAACGGAGAACAATTCAAGAGCTTAAGGATGAGATAATTCGCACATTAACGACATTGAACCTCAATTATGTCTCAGAGTTATTGAAAATAAGGACCAGAGGTATGCCACCGAAGTTGTAGCGAGCATCCTTCAATAATAATAAAAAATATTATGATAATTATAATTAGTATTGTGGTTATTTTGTTGAACTATTTATGGTTTTTAATCCAAATTTTCAATATTTTCAATTAGGCTTAAGTTCATTAAATTTAATTTTCATTAAATTATTTTTATGAAGAAAGGAATTTTACAACATAAAAATTAATTAAAATTGTTATTGATAATCTTCCATTCTTGACTGTGGCCGGGATTCGAACCGCGGCCGGCAGGTTACCATGACATGTTTCCATCGCAACCACTCGATCTCCTCAGATGGATTTGCCATTTTTTGTTTTTTTTCTTACAATTAACATAGCGCATTTCGTTTGGAACAAACTTTATAAACAAATGAAGTGAAATGACTTTTTTTTAACCTTTTTTATTTAGATTTAAAAAATAAAATGTGAGATTTCGAAGACGAAATTCGCATCCAAAACGGCGACCTCTTTACAATGCTAACAATGTTAAAAGTTGTTTAACATCATTTTTAACATGCTTTACACAATACACTTAATAAATAAGATGTTTATCATTTGAATATCAAAATTTTTAGTGTTTTGAAAGCTCAAATAAATGCTTTACAACGCTGAAAAAATAATTCCGATTCGCTCAATATCGACTTTAAGAATAAGAAAAGAATTTGCTTTCAAATCGCAAAAGTAATCGATCACGACTGTCAGAACTAGCCCCCTGTTCCCCCAATCAAAAAAGTCATAATGTCATACTTTTTTTCAAAAAAAAAAGCTTAACAAATTTCCACTGAACATCGGATCATCTTAAAATGTACTTTAGAAAAATAATCAGGGAGCTAATCATGGTATTCGATCCGTTCGAAATTAAAATAGAATATTAATAGAAATTTCGATCGTAATTGAGCTCCCTAATTCCGAGATATACTGTTTTATAAAGATATCTGGAAAATTTTAAGTCCAAGAACTTCCCTTCTTTATATTAAGGATTTTGTTTAACCATTTTGTAAAATTTTTTTCTTAGGGGACAAGGGAAAGTGAAGCATATGTGTTAAAGATCGGCTGATCGATTTATTACCAAATCGAAGACGATCTTATCGATCTTGAATACGATTTTATCGACTTCGATGACGGCCTTATCGACTTTGCCTGACGGCCTCCAAGCACCTCCATAGTTCGGCTTCGGGCGATTGATAAAGAAGAAAAAACCCAAAACGATTAAAGTGCGCTTTCGGCAGCTACTCCTTGTTTAATAAAATTTGAAATTAACTTTAAAAAAAAAAGAAAAAAACCCGCACTCCCGGTGCGAGAAAAAAAATTGTGAATTAACAAACCCAAATAAAAACTCACTTAAGTTTTAAACCCAACAAACCCCAAGTGTTTTCATAGAGAAAATATCTCAATCAGTATAGCAACGGTCACACTTATCAAATATTTGACGAAAAAAACGGGACCAACAGGCAAATCAAATAATTATTTCCTTCAATTCAAATATTCATTTAGATTATAATACCACATCTTACAAAAAACTATTTTTTGCTACGTCTATTAACAAAAGGAGTTACGTTTATTTGGTCAAATATTTAAAAAATGTGACCGTAGCTTAAGTAACAAATAAAATTTCTCTTGTTTTATTTGTGCATTATTCAACGCTGTTGTTGAAATATCACAATTTCCAAAATAATAAGTTGGAATTTGCTCAATATGTAAAACATAAACATTTGGCCTTATATCCTATTCTTTCCTAATGACAACCAAGACAAATTCACAACATTGTATGTTATTTGTTGCTTTCGTTGGTCAATATCGCTACATTATTGCAAAAAAAAATCAATCTTGGCAAAATGCGATTAAAGTTTTTAAACTTTTAACATTCCTCTCTCTAAGTAAAAACAAAGTAGCACGGCTGTGCTTTCAACGCCACCTGAAAAATTAATTCGCCTTGATGAGAACCTCACCCACTTTGAATTCGGTACTTGGTGTTCCCTGTTTATTAGCTAACAAGGAGCTTTCAACCGATCCAAGGCGGTATAAGCTTTCTTTGCTAGCCTGGAGGCCTGCTAGCAGCCCCAGCACCAGGATCGGATGCGTAAGCCAAATCAACTGGTCATCTTAAAAACAACTGATCATCGAAACCTCTACACAATTATTGAGGCCTTATGCTCCATATAGGAACGACGGAAGCGTTTAAATATAAACTTTTTGTTTTACAAGTAAACAATGCCTCTGTAGTACACTTTTTATCCCCTTTAAGTATGGCCACGCCAATATACCAACACCAAGACCCCGCAACTGAGAAATAGTAGTACAACAACGGCGACTTCTCTATTGAATTTCTCCCCGATGATGATTGCCTTGTACTTTAACTACTACTACAACTTACTGTTCGCTAGATGTTTGAATTTTTACTCCATGGATTTTTATTTGCTTGTGAGTGTAATCGCCTAGTGATGGCGAGTGTGTTTTTAGATTTGTATGAATTTTTATAAAAATATGGAAAAATACAAAAAAATATATAAAACGAAAAAATAAAAAAAACAGTAGGCCATAAACGATTGCATGGTAACACTACTATGTTCTGTATTTTTTATGAACTTAATATATAAAAGATAAAAACAACTTTTTGAAAGTCACTGGCACTATTCACTTTAAGTACCAAAAAAATTTTAACAAACAAATAATATGTATATATATTTAAATGGTTAAACAAAATCCTCAATTGAAAAAGTGAGCTTTTTTAAGCGCAAAAGATCTTATAAAATGGTTAATTGGCAAAAAAACCATTATACTGGACAAATTTTTTGGCATTTTTCCTATAATTTCTTTAATTAAAAATTTTTTTTTCCCCTTAGCTAATCCCCGCGAGGAGGCTCTACGTTGCAGAAAAGAAACCAGAGTCTCTGGCGAGAATCGAACCTGCAACCCCGGCGTTGATAGACTAGATCGCTACCAGCTAGCCTACCGGGACAGTATGCTCTGCTAAATCATCATTAATTATCAAAATTTAATTTGAAAATCAGTCATCAATTTTTTTATTGCAAAATTGTGTTCATTTGCGCATATGGAGTCCAACTTGACAAGATCGACAAGAAACCCTACAGAGACCACTGCCTCCAGAAAAATGTAGACGTTCTCAGCAACTCGGTCTCTGCCCGTTAACTACTTAGAAAGTTTTAACGAAAGATCTTACGTTTATCCATATAAAATCGAACTGGTGCAAGAATTCAGGCCAGCGGACCTCAGTTGCGTGCGTCATGTGTTCAGTGAATGTGCTGAGAATCAACCAGTTTTTTTTATTGTCAAATCATCTTTAGCGATAAGGCTCTTTTCTGGCTTAACGGGTATGTAATCAAGCAGAATTATCGCTTTTGGAGAGAGCACAATCCTCCATTAATGATGAAACAGAGTTGAGTCTTCAACTTCAGGGAAAAATTCTAAAGCCCCTAATTAAAACGTCGGCAGTAACTTCAAATTTTTTCTCATTTCTTTATTTTTCTTTTGTTCTTATTTTTCTTTGTTTACAAAATGTATGAAATTCAATAAAAGTATGGTAGCATTGTTAAGAGAATATCAGGGGTGTGCTGAAAATCGCAAACGCAAAACGCAAGAATTTTAAAAGTCGTTTTTTAGCAAGATTTATGTAATGAAAAAATTTTATGACAAATATTATACAAACATTTCTCTATTAAACAGAATTTTATAACAAAAATTATAAAAATTAGATTAAAAGTGTATTAAAAACAGCCTCCAATTCTTGCGTTTTGCGTTTGCGATTTCCAGCACACCCCTTAAGTGTCTATATGTGAGAGCATTAGAAAAAACGTCCTTAAAATAAAATTGATTTTATTTCACGATCGCATTCTCTGGCAAAATTTTTTGTCAAATTGTATGGAAAACATCGTATAGCCTCAGTTCTGTTTCATCATTTACATCCTGAATAAATCACCCAATAAAAAATTGAGCTTCAACCGAAGCCGGTTTGTAAGAGAGTAATGTAAAAGTTTTGCATGCCATCTCGCTTACGGAAGGCATGACTTTTATATTGCAAGTAACGCCTTTAAAGACTTCTGAGTGCAGCTATCAGCTTTACACACTAAATGTTTTTTTACAGTTATTTTTAAGTATTACCCCTTACAAATCTGCTTCGTAGTAAGGGAATGCGTGGCACTTGTTAAGAGTTCCTAAGCTTACTTTACTGCCTGTCTGTATGTCTTATTGCGTAGGGCATATTTGTGCGCTTATTTTTTTAAATGTACCATTTATACTTCGCAAAATGATAACATTTTTTTATTGGGTACTATTTGGTTCGCTTGAAACCATTACTTTGTTGAGCCATACGTTTGGTGACGGAATCATCTCATTAAATGGACCCGTGATTTGGCCACCTCGTTCGTGTGATTTAACACCTTTGAACTACTTTTTCTGGTGGTCATCAAAATCTCTGGGGCCAAATTGCGGCATTCGCTATCGATCGAAACTACAATACAATTTTAATTGGAAAAATCGATTGATATCGAATGCCGTCATTTGCTCCCTGGTCTATGCTGATTAATCAGCAACGATTGGCTGTCGTGATCGAATACTTTTTCGAATCGAATCGATATTATTTTTTCAGTGTTGTGAAAACTCAAATAAATGCTATACAACACTGAAAAAAATATTCTGATTCGTTCAGTATCGACTGAAAGAATAAAAAATAAAATTTCTTTCGAATCGTAAAAGTATTCGATCACGACTGCCAGAATTAGCCCCCGGGTACGCTTCAAAAAAAATAGTTCTAACTCCGACACCGATTCTATCAGCTAAAATTTTTTAAGGTTCAAATCCGACTCCAACTCTGACTTCTACTTTCATCCTGATGCAAAATGCATTTCAGACTGGTCATTATTTTACTTTAAACTCTTTTTAATGCAGTAATGGTAATGGTAATGATTCTTTAAAAATTTAAAATCAATATTATAATTCTAGCAGGTGCCGCATTTAGTTTAAATGTAGGTATTTACTTAATAATTCTTATTTTCTGACTTTAAAATTTTTGAGACCAAGTTGCGAGTTTTTGAGTGTACTTCGACTCCGACTCCGGTACATAAACTTCAGCTCCGACTCCATACCCCTCCTTTTTTGCGAATATTGTTGCAAATTACAAAAAAAAAAGTAGATTTCTAAAACTGCCAACAGTAGGGCAACCCAAAAAGTTAACCATCTCCATTGTAATTATCTTTTGACAGAGACACCAGCAATTTTTTTTTGTCTTACTGTTGCTACGTTTTGTTTTAAGCCTTTTAACATTTTTTTTCTTCTTGATTCCAGGTTGAAAATCATCTTTCGCTGTTTTTTTTTCTTCTTTTTTGCAGTTTTTATGTTACAACTTTTTTCTCTTTAATTTACTTCGTTTTTGTTTTTGTTGCTTGGCGTATTGTATGATTTAGCAGTCAGTAGGCACATCAAACTGTAATCTTGCTACCAATTTACTGCAACTGTTGAAAACGTATCTTTATTATAAAATGTGTAAAGCTGTGTGTATGAAAGCAGATATGGACAATATAAAATAAAACCAACACTACTACTAATAAAAAGCTACAGAAAACTTAACAAAAAACCAAAATTGTTTTCTTTTTTTTTGAAATAAATGCAGAAGTAATAAAATATTCTATGTTGTGTATTCGTGTGCATGACTGACTGAGTGACTGACTGACTCTCAGCATATTTATTTGTATTTTACAGATCTACATTTGCACACACGCTTACATTCACATACATCTTACACGTGCAATTTTTGTTGATGTTTTTTTTTTTTCTTTAATATATGGCTAGCAAAAAAGCTGTAGCTACAAGTTAATATATGAATAGTCACAATAAATGTATGTTCGAATAGCTTTAGCAACAGCCGTAATATTATACTTTCATGTAGTTGTAGAATTAGTGTGAGTGTCTGAGTGTGTGTGTGTGTTGGGGTAACATTGTAAATTTATTATGGCTTTTGATGATGCTTTTGCTACTCGTCATACAACTTACTAACTACCAATTTTTTTAAACTTCCAACTACCAAACAACTAACTAACTACTTACTACATACGGCTACTACTTTTTAATATAAAAATTTTCCCGCAGTTGTTGTTGTTTCAGTTTTATTTAATCGTATGCACAACGTGGAAACAACAACCAACAGTCAAAACCATTCGAGCAAGCCCACGATCAAATGCAAATCGTCCAACTGACTTGATTCTCTTTTAGACATTTGTAGCATTTAAATATAAATGTGTGTATGAGTCTTTATATGTTTGTATCTCAAGCTTTTTTTTAATTTTTTTGCTGCTTCTGTTATACAAAAAAAACAAAAAGCAAAAACGATATTATTTGGTCGCTAATGATCCATCTCAATAAATGAATGTCTTTTTTATTCGGTGGCAAAAAATTAAAAATTAAATAAATTGAAATGTATTTCTATAACGGTCTTAAACGATCGGTTTAGTTTATAAAAGCATTTTAATGTGAGATAAAGATTTTTGTTTTCAAGTTTATTTAAATATGGATGGAACTCGTTTGTTCGTATATTCATAAATTTTTTTTTTCTTTCTCTCTTTTTTTATATTCATCAACAGGGGCTGAAAAACATCTGTATTTCATATGATTGTTAAAAAAAAATATTACGAAATGGCCCAATATTTGCTGATTTTGATAGAAAAGAAAGTACGCCTGTGTAAGCACTGGACTTGGGTTTAGACATTTTACTTGAATAGATTTACTTAAGTGCAGGGCCTTTGTTTTTTCACCTTTTTTAAGGCCCGAGAAACAAACATTATTTTCACGCCTAAAATTAAATTCAATCGACCGTATTTAATAATATAAAGGGTGGTCCAACCAGAACGCACCATGTTAATTGTATACTCAAAAGATAAATCCATCTATCTGTACTCAAATCAATACGAAGCGGTATTAATAGTACGGTGAGTACGGATTTTCTTTAATCAAGTACAGAAAGATTGATTCAAGTAGGGATTTTCAAACGCAAAATACTTAAATTATCCGTATCCAATCCCGAATTCGTACTTGAAATAATCCGAAAATGAGATTGATTTAAGTAAAACTAAGATTAAATCGATCTTAAAATGCGCTTGATTTAAGTATTATAAAGTTGATTTTATCCCGAAATTGTGCTTAAAAAAACCAAAAAAATAAATTAGAAAGAGGAAATTATTATTATTGATTTACTTACCCGTTTTACACCTTACAGAGTGATAAAACACCAGCATCATGCCCGATATGGTTTTTACTTTAGACATTTTATGTACATATTTATGTAACTAAAAATATAAACTGAATGAGAAGCAAGAGTTCAATTTTACTTATTAAACATGAAATTAATATATGTTTTTCTTATTGTTCTGTTGTTTTTGTTGTTTCTACACACAACAAACAAATCGTTTTTTTCAACTTGTGTGGTCATTTCTGTAACAAACTTTGAAAAACACACGCGTATGCACGATAAAAGAATGCAATGCTGAGAGATGAGAATAATAAGTCTGCATTTACATTATACGATTTTTGTCCAAGGCGAATTGACTAGAAGGTGAAGTCAACTCTACAACTACAATGCTATTGCAAGTAAAAAAAAAGGTTTGTTTACATAAAAAACTAGTTTGTATACAAACTTTGACAAGTCGACCACCGAAAAAAATCACCATATGTTTACTTGACACCACCTTCTAGTCAATTCGCCTTGATTTTTGTCGTTGCGATTCTTACCTTATAGGCGAGAGGGGAGAGAGGAATTAAAAGGGGTACACAAGCGAGTGTACTCTTCGATTCATTTTGTTCGATCATTCGTTCTTTCACAGTTCAGTTGCACAGAAAAAATTGTAACGACAAAAATCGAACAATGTAAATATCAGAGTCTAAACACAATGTTTGCGGTGCGGTGCGATTTCCCGTTGCGGGAGAGAAAAATAAACATAATACAACGGAAGACGGCGACGGAAATAGTTGTAATTTTTTGTTTAAATTTTTATTAATTTATTTGTGCATACATTTTTATCATGTTGTTTGGTTTCAATAATGTTGTGAACATAGCCATTTATTTAAAAACTATGGCAACATCAGAAAGAGAACTAGTATCAAAAATTGAGAGACAAAGCGAATTAAATTCGCCTTGTTGAGAGAGAAAAAACGTCCGCAATGAAAATAAAATAGATTTTAATTTTATGCCGTTCCGCACTGCGGTTTTTTACTTCAAAATCGTATGAAAAATCGCACCGCAATAAATTATCGTTACATTGTGTTTAGACTCTCAGACCGACTTCAAAGAAGAAACGACAATAATCGCAACGACAAAAATCGTATAATGTAAATTGGGACTAAGTCTGTGTTCATACGGCTCCTGTTTTAATGACATGATTGCTACTTTATAGGCGAGAGGGACGAGGGGAAAAGAAACGAGTACACAGATGCATGCATGTCAGTACGCTTTGCTTTTTCATTCGTTGTTTTATTTTGTTTTTGTTTTCAATATCAAAAAACACACATGCATACGCACGACTATACAAAATAAAAAACATGTCGTCAATATGACATGAACCACTTGAACGGCAATTCATGTTCAAAGAAGAAAAAGGAAGAATCATGTCAATAAAACATGAGCCGTATGAAGTCAAACAAAGCTTTATGAGATGAAAACCCTCACTTTGGTATTTTACTCTCAGAGTGACACTACCAATGAAAAGTTCAAACTTTTTTACTTGATTTAATCATTTTATACTTATTTTAAGAAATTCCGAGCTTGATTTTCGAAAGTTATCCCATTTAGGATTGTTTTGAGTTCGTTTTAGTGTTATTCGTACTTGAATTTTTGAGTACGACTCGTAAGTAAGTATAAAAAACTTAATTTATCCCGATATTTTATTTTCTGTGTAATTAAAATAAAAAGTTTTCAAAAAATTATCTTAATATTTTTTAATATTACAGAAGGATATATGTGTTAAATAAAATATCGGCCAAATGTTTGCCACGGCTTCGGTGGCATACCTCTATTTGATGGTCCATATTTTCAATGACTCTGAGACATAATTAAGGTTCAATGTCGTTAATGTGCCGAATTATCTCATCTTTTAGCTCTTGAATTGCTCTTGGCTTATTGACGTACACTTTTTCCTTTAAATATTCCCAAAGAAAGAAGTTAAATGTTGTCAAATCACAACATCGCCACGACGTGAGATAACACGTCCATTGAATTTCTCGCGCAAAATAGCCACTGTTTCGTTGGCTGTTTTGATGGTTCGTCCAGGTCCATATACTCAATTTATGGCCACAAGAAGACCGTTGACGGTAACTGCTTGGCCGACCTCATTTTCGAAGAAGTACGGCCCGATCACGCCGTCAACCCATAAACCGCATCAAACAGTCACGCTTTGGGATGCATCGATTTTCAACAATCACTCGTTAATTCTCTTTTGACCAAAAGAGCCAACTCTGCTTGTTAACGAATCCACTGAGGTGGATTGATTGAAGATGATTTTTTTTTGTAAGATCACAATTCACCTGTCTTTTTAAACAACAATTCGGTGACGTTAAAGTGTAACTCACAACTAACATTGTGTATTACGGTTGGACCACCCTTTATTATGTATTTATTTACCGGTTTATACTCTTAACCGGCAGTGCAAAATGAATGCATACTAAGTTTGTTATTCCATGTGAAACTTGTTTACTATTCATATAAGACCCCATGTATATTCTGGGTCCTTGAGTAATTCTTAGTCGCTTTATCCATGTCCATCTGTTAAATCACGATAACTTTCGAAAGACTCAACAGAAAAAAGCAATTTTGGGTGTCAAATTGTTCCTCTATAGCAGTTTGGAATTGAAATCACGCTAAATCAGTTCCGTAGTAAAATAGTTATACATCCAAATGTGGCACAGCTTCCCTAGAAAATTTATAAAAACTTATATAAATTGGTAGCGGAGTGCACAGATTGTCATTAAACTCTAATCAATTCGTTTTATATGTCTTGCAATCACATCCACAAATTTTGTAAAGATCGATCAATAATTTAGCTTGGGCCCCATGTAAAGACCACTCTCGAAAATCGCGTAAGAATGGCTAAAACCGTAACGAATATAGAAATGACCATATAATAAACCCTATTCCTAAGATTACTTTGAGACAAAAAAAATTCACATAAAGACTTTGTATGTACTGTAGAGTATACATTCGATTAATCTTTGTTGGATTAATCGTGTAATTTTTTCGCCATTATATACAGTTATTTCCGCTCAATTGAGTTTCTATAAAAGCATGACTTTTGACGCAATTAAACGGGACATCAAATAAGCAGTACTCGGTTAATTGAATCGCCGACGCAATTAAAACGAAAATCGCCTAATTGAGCAAGATATGCAATAAAGCGAAACACCCATGTGTAGATAGAAAATAAAACTCATTTCTTTATTTATTGTATATACCATTTATTTATATAACAGAAACATGACTTTCTTGCAGCAAAATAATTTTTTTTTTACGTTTGTGGAGCAAAAACACATAAAGTAGACGGAAACAATTAACCAAAACACTTTCTCTTGTTTTTCGCAATGCGGTCTTATTTTGCAAAATAATTAAGCGGGTGCTGCAATTAAACGGAACTCAACTAAACGGGTATTTTTACATATACAGTTATACTGAACGATTTCGTTCCATGATTTTTAGTGCAAGAAAACGGGAAACTTAATTAAGCGGCGCTCAATTAGCCGAAAACAAAAAAGATGATAACATCATGGCAAAGATCAGGCAGCAACACCCCAGGGGAAAAAATTTAGGAATAAAAGATTATCAAGGTTCTGCACCACAACACCAAAATAAACGAAGGGCGTTGTTTCTAGTTAACGACAGATGGCAGCCACATTATCCTAGGATCTGCTAGAGCAGACCCAATTTTCTACTCGGCAGGAACACAAACTAATAAACGAAACTGACAGAAGAAAGCCAAATAACAATACTACTGTATGGATTTACACTCGAAGAACAAGGACAGTGGAATCTTACATGGGAAGACGCGAAAAAAACTGCAAAAAATGGAGATGCTTTGTGGAAGCCATATGCTCCCAAAGGGGGTAATGGAGAAAAAAAAGAAAAAAATACATCTGCATTCTTTTCGTCCAGAAAGACAGAAAGACTTTCCTGCAAAAAGCATATGCCTGCTCACCAGGGTCTCATGTGGTACCAGATAGGATCTCTGGTCAGCCGCGATCATAGGAGATCGTAGAGGGATCGAAGCACTTTTGCCGAATCCCAAGTATTGGCTGCACCTGATTGCCCCAGAGGATGCACTATAATTAAATGTTCATATCATATAGATATGTATGTTTTTCCCGTTGCATAAAATTATTTGCATTAATCGAGTTATTCGAATAAATGTAAGCTCTTATTCGATTAATGAAGCAATATTTAAATTTATAAATCGATAAATTTCTTACAAAACATAACCAAAAGTTTAATAATTGGATACTGTGGTATAGGGTATCATATGGTCGAGCTTGACGGATTAAACTTTTTGATTGTTGTTTATTATTTTTTTTTTTTTTTGATACTCGTATTGAATAAAAATCTGCATGCGTTGCCAACCTTTTCAATAAACAAATATTACCAACCTCTCTGTGTTAGCAAATTTTTAATTGTGATTTTGTTGTGTGTGAACTCGAAAAAAAATAATTGACATTAAAAAAACCCAGACAAAAAAAGAAAATCTGGTCTGTATAAATGTTTAATTTTTCGGTTTTTGCCGACAAACCAACGTCGCGAACTCTGTTGTTTTTTTATCTCAGATTTGCCAACATTTAAATTTTACAAACGTTTTAATTACTACTGTTTTTAAAAGTTGTTGTTTTGTTTGCCATAAAACTACCTGTATTTAGAATTAATTAATAAGATCAATAAAAAGACACAAACGTACAAGGTGTTCGAGAAAAGAAATTAAAATGTGATTTTGTTTTTGGTCATGCCATTTTAAGCTTTAAATAATGGACACGAGACATTTGCGGTTTGTTGGCGGTTTTATTAAATTATAATCATTTAAATAGACTTTTTGAATTAAAACAAGTTGTCTTACACAATTCCATAATTTTTAAGTCAGATGCATTTTGCGCCACTATGAGTTATTCTATTCAATTAAAATGCCTATATGTACTTTTGAAATTGTCTGCAATATTTCTAGGGATAGCATCAAAATCCGGAAATTGAAAACTCCGTCTAAATGTCCAATTCCCGGAATGTCGAAAATCCCGAAATGTTAAAAACCCGAATGCATTTAAGTCCCGAATTTCAGAATTCTGAATCTCAAAACTCTGATCTTTATAATTCCGAATTTTTAAATCTAAATTTAAAAATTCCGATATCAACTTTTTAAATTTAGAAGCTTTAGTCAGCGAAGCTTATGTTTGTAATGCCATAGAGGAGAAAATCCTTAAGTTCGGGCGAGGAATTTTGAATTCGGGATTTTGGAATGTGGGATTTCGAATTCGGGATTTTATATTTGGGATTTTAAGTTTCGGACATACAGCCTATTCACCACTTTTTTATAAATTTGTAGAACTTTTTGTACTTTTTGTAATATTGTTTATTTGCAATTTTTACACAGAACGTAAAAACACTTACTATATTTAAGTTTTTTCGACTCACTTTTAGTACGAGTCGAACTTAAGCATTAAAGTACGAAAAACACCAAAGAGTACTAAAAAAATCCAAAATGGGATTCTGCGTGTGTTTGTAAAAGTTTGTTGTAGAAACAACAACAACACCACAAAAGTAGGTAAAAACGATTTGCTTCTTTTGTGTAAAAACAACAGCACTACACGAAGAAAAACATGCATTTTATGTTTAAAAAGTAACATAAAAAGCTAAAATTCCCGAATTCTATTTGTTAAAATTATTAAGTTCAAAACTTCAATAATAATACTCTTTCTCTCTCTCTCTCTCTCTCTCACACACAAACTTTCGGACTATTTCGAGGACGATAAATAAAAATTCCTAAATCAAGCACACTTTAAGATCAAATTGTATCTCATTTTTACTGAAATCAGATTATTTTAACTACGGACCACTTAAAAATTCCGTACCTGAATCAAGCATTCCTTACCTCATTTAAAGAATTCCGTATTTACTTTACTAAAGCCCTTATGACACTACATTTTTTATTCATTAAATTGATAGAAAGAAACAGTTAATGTTAGAAAGAGCAAAATATAAAAATTATAGACAATTTTTTTTTCTTTCATTTTGGTCTTGTTTATTTTATGAAATATTGTCAACTTTTTGTCTATGAGAAACATAAAAACAAAATAATTTGCCCATAAACCGCTTATTTAGCAGCACTTTTAATATTTAAGCTTGAAATGTCAATTTTAAGTTGAACAATTTTACATTTTTTTGACATAACTTCATTTTTTATCGATAACTTTATTAAAATTTTTGACAGTTTGCCATTTTTCTTAATACAGCTAAACTCTTTGCACTTGGTAAGTTTTTCTATTACACTATATTTGTACTGTTCACCAAAACTTGAACAATGCATTAAAAATGTAGTGTCATAAGGGCTTAAGGACACCGCTTCGGCTTTTAGATACGGATGGATTGATTTTCCTTCTCAGTGCAGTAAATTCAACATCAAACAAAGATGAATAAAACGCTGTTAAATGAATTTAAGTAACGGATTCCTAAAAATATTGTGGTCTATACGAAAATTCTACATTTTTATAACTTCAATACTCGATTTATGTTTCTACAAAAATTATTTAACCTGATTAAAGTACCTATAACACTAGATAAAAGCTTCAATTAAAACTCTTATACTTGATTTAAGATGCTGCAGAAGGCTTCGTTACTCTATGTAAACGTATACGTTGCTACTCTGCTGTTCTTATTTCCTTTCCAAGTTACTCTTTTTATAAATAGGTACTCTTTTTATACCTTAATACTACTTAAATCACAGATCGGAAGTAAACTTAAGCTTCTATTCATATTTTGAATAAAAATAAGCAAAAAGTAACTTTAATTTTATTTGAAAACTTCCTAAACAAATCGTGTAGAAAAATTTTAAGTTTGGCGATTATAAACGTGCAATAAATCTAAATTTTGCTAAAGACGACTTGAGCACTTTTTTTATTTTGCCACAGATATATTATTTACTCGATTAAAGATCTTTTAGAAACTCTTATACTTGACATGTATTCCTATAGAAAGTTATGTTAAAAAAAATTTTTTATAAAAAGTCTTATACCCGATATATGTTTCTATGGAAAGCTATACTCAAAAATAATTTCTATCGATAGTTATACCGAAAAATGTTTCTATAGAATCCTTATACCCGACAATGATATATTCTTTTTGATTCGATTAATGTTTCTAAAGAACCACATTAAGTTTCTTTAGAAACTTTTTAACTCGATAATAAGGTATATAAAAAGTTGTATGCTATGGTCTAAAGGAACTCTAATACCCAATTAAAATTTCTATAGAAATTGTTTTGCTTAATAAAAATTCCTATAAAAACTCTTATATAAGTTTCATAAGAATTTTATACTCAAAAAATATAATTAGAATATAATAGAATTTTATGCTCCAAAAAATTTAATTATAAAATTTTTTAATTCAATAAAAGTTTTTATACAAAAGCTTGTACTTGATTAAAGTTAAATAACTACTCGTATACAAAAACGTACTATAAAAACTTCCCAGCGGGAAAACTCAGAAGACTTACTTACTTCAGGCCTTTTTAAAGGCCTGCTTAAAGGATTTTTTGATTCAATTACTATTCTTATCTAACTGCAAAAGAAGGCCTCATAGAAGGCCTCGGCTCTTTCGTATAAAAGATAAGATACACCTTCCACACTCGCTTCTTTGAGAAGGGAGTAGAGAAGGAGTAACATTTTTTGTATTGTATTTTTGCACAAGCAAAAGCAAGATCAATTTTTTTTTTTTGGTTCCGTTACCCTTCTTATGTACCTGCTGAAGAAGCGAGAGCGGAAGGCCTTCTCCGCAATGAGAACGTGTGTAAAAAAGATATGAGTATGGAATGGAGCAGGAAGGCCTTGTACATCCAAAAGAAGGGGTACAGAGGCCTTCTAGAAGGCCTCCCTACTCCTTCTTTTTCCCGCTGGGTTATAGTAAGTTGTACACTAGATAAAAATAAACATCAACAAAAACTTTTTTTAAACATCTCTTGCCAACAGCATGATTTTTCCCACCGTCCTTCCTACACACTTCATATTTATGTTTAAGATAAAAAATATCTTTCGTTTAAAGTTTGTTGGTAACTTCTGTTTATTATAAACAAACATTTTAATCATTTTCTAATAAAATATATAATAAATAAACAAATAAGTCAATAAAAAACATTAACAAAAAATAATAATAAAAACTAAATAAATTGGATTTGCTTTACAAACGACAATAATAACAAAGTATTTTACGAGTGTAACTGTGTAAATATTTTAAAGTTTTTCAATGTTTTATTAATATAAATTAACAAAATCAATACCAGTACATTTGTTTATTTGTATAAAAAATTAAATTTTGTAAACATTTCAGATAAATTTGCATTTTACTCATAAGAGCAGTTTCAAAATTTTATCCTTTTTTTTAAACTAAAAAAAAAATTTGCTTTAAAAATCAGTTTTAATTTGTTGCTTTTTTGTTTTTGTTTTGTTTTTTATAAATAATTTAATAAATAAAGTTAAATTTTTCTTGTCATACAATTTGTTTACTTGCGTGCAAGTGTTTGTATAGATTTGTTTTTAATGTTAAATACACATATACATTTTTTTTCTTTTTGTTTTATATATAATTTATTAATAGTTTCATAAATGTTTTCCTTTTTTTATTTTAAATTTTTATCTAAACTTTTAGTATTTTCTAAATACATTTTGTTTTTGTTGTTGTTGCTGCTGCTGCTGCTGGATTTCCGAAATGATTTTCCAAATTTTGTTTATATCTTTTTTTTTATTTGCCTTTTATTCAATTTAATTTCTTCTAAAAGATTTTTTTTCCTTTTTTTTTTGGTGCTTAATGTAGAACTTGTTTGTTTTATTTTTAAAAGTTTTGAACTGCAATAATTTATTTTCTTTAATTCATAATTATTATTTTGTTATTATTGTGTTGTTTTTTGGTATATTAGACATACTGGTTCCATTTTTGGTTGAAAATGTTTGGCATTTGTATATTTTTGTTTTAAGATTGATCTCTACCTCTAGTTACTGTGAAGGCTAAAACTCATTGAACTCTATCCAGCTCTTGACGTGCTTATGGGTGCTTCGGAATCATGTTAACATAAGTGGAGGAATCTACTCAATACCGGTGACTGTTAATAACTATTCCATAAAATAACTAAAACTACGTCGCTTTTTCTTAGTACTGTGTATGGATTTGGGCAATGTTTTCAACCTTAGTTACCCAGATTTAATCCAACGATCTATCGAATATTCCAGAGCGGAAATCCATCTGTAAGAAAAATAGGCAAAATTGGTTTTAATATTATAATCCGATTTCAAAAATAAAAAAATTATATATTTATATTATATATTATTATATATTTGGGGGATTGACATGTTGTCATATCGTGTTAATTTCCTAAATAATATTTTACAATTGTTTAATAAAATATTGTTGTGTTTTAAATAAAAAAAAAATTTAATGCTGTCTTTATTAATTTGTGATAACTGTACAGTATAAATCTATATTATAAGCGGCTGCCCACAGCAGTGATATATATGTCTTGTAATTGTTTTAAGACATATGAGGAGGTCCATAACAAAACGCATAACATTTTTTTTGGATAAACGGCAAAATGTAATTTAAGTAAGTGGCACATAATTTTTTTAAAAACAATTATTGAGGTATTATTGTCTACAAAAAATAATATTAATCATATATTTATTATTTTATCTGACAGTTTGTTTTAAAGTTATTTAGACAGCAAATTTGGAATTATTGCGTTTTGTTCCGAATCATAGTATGTATTTATTTCATTTTGCTTTGAACTGTATGAAGATATTGCGATATTGAAAAAGGGCTGAAATTTCTGCTTTTTGCTTTGAATAGATTTGTATTATATCATTTTGATTTAAATTGCAACCACTTGTAGAAAAATGAAAACACTTTTTTATGTGTAATTATTGCATTTTGCTCTGAACCATTTTATTTGATATTGAATTGCAGTGTAGTCATTGAGTTTTAGGTGAAGAATAAGATTCAATCAATACATTAAAAAACTTGAAAAATTTAATTTTGCGTTTTGATATGGACCTCCTCATATGAGTTTATAACTTTATGACTTCCTTGTTAATCCCCAAATAAGTAAAAAAAGTAAAAGCTTACATTTGTTAACCAACACATAAAATCCCATTCACTTTTGCTAGTATAAATGTGTTGGTTAACTAATGTGAATTTTAACTTTTTTTTGCACAAGGGGAAACTTGTTACACTTTAAAAAAAAATCCATAAAAACTGTTATTATAATGGATAAATCTTAGTAAAACCTCTGGTTTATATCATACGTGACCATAATTTTCATTGAGACTCTTGTACTTGAAAAAAACGCTATTTCTGCGTAAATTTCTTGAAAAAGTTCTTATACTTTACGATGAAAGCTCATATACATACTTAATAAAAAGTTATATGATATAAAATTTTCTATGAAAATTCCTACTATAAACAAAGTTTCTCTACAAACTCTTATTCATTAAAATATTTAAAATTTAATAAAGGCTTACAAATAGAGCTGGCAAACAATCGATAGTACTATCGATAGTTCTCTTTCCATTTGACTATCGATAGTTTATTTTCGATATCGGTATTATCGTTGAAATCCTTTTTAAGAAAATTATCAATAATGTTTTGTTTCTATCTGTCAACAACAAGCCAGCCGTCGTTGCCTCCCAGCTTAGTCAGCTGCGGCAGTTATCTAGTCGGCTTAAGTACCAATCATATTTGCAAAACCTTGCTTCTCCTCATATCAAAGCAAAAAATTTTTCAAATGTATGTATGTACCAGCTTTCTCAGATTATTTTTCACCTGAATCGCCAAATAATCGCCAACATTTAATATTTTTAGATTTAAGGTAAAGAAGATTCGCCAAAAACGAGTTTTTATAAAAAAGTATACTAAAGTAATTTTACCTTTATTAAAGTTTTCTATATTAACTATGTAACTGTTTTTCAAACTAAAATAAAAATTTTCGTTTAAAAATTGATATTGAAAGCACAAACAAAATTTTATTGTTGTTTCAATGTAATTTCCTAAACGAACATTTTTATTTTATTTTGAAAAAGCGATTTACTTTCAATACAAATTCATTTTTTTTTATTTGCATACTACCCAGTGCACATTATTATTCTTAAAATTTTAAAAATTCAACTTCATTTGCAATCGAAAATAAATTGAAAAATTACAAATTTTTTAGTGGAGATTGCATACTGTATGTATATCTTAATACATATTTGTAAAAATTATAGCTTGTTATAGGGAAAACGACTGAAATCTAAGAAAGATTACACTTTACCAAATTTAGGAAATTTTATTTCTTTAAATTTCTACATGGAAACGTACGGTAATTACATTAAAATTAAATTAAGGAATTCTACAAAGCATTCGATACTATCGATTGTATCGATAGTTTGTCAACAAACTATCGAAAATATCGAATGTTGCGACTATCGATAGTTTGCCAGCACTACTTACAAAACAAATTTTCTATGAAAATACGGGGGTACCCAAATATCAAAAAATAAGTCCACAAAAACGGCGGTGCGCAAAATGAAATATGGCCCCAAAAAAGAAAATGAAGAACGGCGCCAAAGTTGTACATGAGACATAACAACACGCAATTTTGGGGCAATCAAATTTTTTTTTTTTTTTTTTTTTTTTTGTTTTTCATTTATACGTTGGGGTGTTTTTGCATTTTAAATGGAATGAAAAATGGCCTCAAATAAAATCACAATAAAAAATGCAATTTTTAAGAAATGAAAAATTACTCCAAACATTTTTACACAAATTTTATAAAATGTATGTAAAAGTATCAAGGGATAGTACCAAAACCCCGAATTCTTATCGGTTATGCAGAGATGCTTTAGTTAGAGAAGCCGGTGTTTGGTACACCATAGAGGAAAAAATCCTTGCGCCAGGCCAAAGGCTGTCTATGTAGTGAAGGTTTAGTCAGCAAAGCCAGTGTTCGTTATACCATAGAGGAAACAATTCTTGCGCATGGCCGAAAGCCCAACCATGCTATCATTCGTACGATTTTTAAAACTAAAACTGTATAATAATTCGGATTTTGAAATTGGGATTTTAAATTTAGGATTTTAAGTTTCGGGCATATGAACAAAGCCCAAAATGTTTAATATAACTTTCTTTCTGTTTTTTTTTTTTTGTTTTTGTGATTTTTCATAATAAAGAATAGCACCAAATTTAGGGTCATATTTCGTTTTATTTTTAAAGCTATTTTTCATTTTTTTGGGGAAATTTTTTATTAAAAAAATGGGGTCATATTGCATTATGAAAAATAGACCGAAATTTGGGGGTCAGTTTTCATTTATTTTTTGGGGCCATACTTCGCAGCGCTCACAAAAATAAAATGAAATAACCCCAAAATTTTTGGGGTCTTATTTCATTTGAAAAAAATCCCCAATTTTAAAATGAAATTTTTTGTGAATTTTTTATATGAAATGAGGAGCTCCATAACAAAACGAAACAATTCCACTTATATAATTTTTGGATAAATGAACAACACAAAGATGAATTTAAGCCAGACCGATGAATGTACGTATGTGAAACAGTTGCCTTTTGATCCGCTTCAAAGTAAAGCAATTTGTTAAGACAATGACTGTAAGAGCCAATTTCACCAACTGTATTTAAATATCAATTTGTATTTTAATATAGGTTTTTAATATTATTTTGTTTTTTGGTTTGACATGAAAATCAAAAATTGATATTTAAATACCATTGCTTAAATAGGCACTAAGGATTTAAATATGTACAATGTTATTCAGTAAAAAGAAAATTAATCTTAAAAATTGGAAATGTTGCGTTTTGTAAGGGACCTCCTCAAATATAACCCCAATTTCTGAAATGAAATAAGGGAAATAATACACATAATTGTATTGTTTTGCTTTTAAAAAACGCGCAGTATAAAGCATGGTTGGGACTTTGGCCGGGAGCAAGGATGTTCTGTTTTATGGTATAACAAACACCAGCTTCGCTAATAAAAGCAAAGCCGGTATTAAAATGTTCGGGATCCTGAGATTAAGAATACTGAAATTCTGGATTTAAAAACATCCTTATTTTCACATTTCGTTATGTTGAAATTAGGAATTTTGACACAATCCTATTTTTTTATAAATATGTAATATATATAGTTGGCTTAATATGCAAACCTGCTAACTCCCTTTCAACAAATTTTACACGAGAGACAAAAAACTTTTTATTTTCCCTATTTCCTGCTTGAGAGGAAACCAAAAATATAGTTGATTTGACACATTTTTCTGTACATACAATATACTTCATTGCTATCCAAAGGATAGCTAAGGTAAAATGTAACAAGAAAATACAATATAATAGTCTGGTAGTGTATAAAAGTCATTCCTAAAAAATTTAAGGAATAGAACTATTACAAAAAAGCTTTATAAAATACATATCTGAAATTTAGCTCATAGAATAAATTCGAAAAATAAAAAATGTTGAAGAAAATAATAAAGTTAAATTGTATTGCTTGAAATTTTTGTATAAATTGAAAAATGAACTAAGGTCCCAAATATGTTATTGGGGTCTTATTTCATTTTTAATTTTTGGGGGGTTTTTTAATATAAAATTAGTACCCAATACCAAATTGAAATAGTTAAGTCCCCAAAAAAAAAAGAAAAAAGTCTGTACTTTTTTTGGGACTTATTCCATTGGTTTTCGGGGAGTTACTTTGTGGGGACTTATTTCATGGAGCTCGAGTAAACAAGTTTCTCTTGAAACTCTTATTCCTTTAAGCACATATATTCTACAAAATAAAATAAATAGAAAAATATGCATTTGACATAGTTGGGGGTAGTGCACTAAATATTGATTTAAGTCAGCAGTGCACTATCACTAAATAAAACTGCAAAAAAAATTAGTTTGCACTCTTTTTTACCAGCTTTAGTAATGATTGTTATTTTTTAACTACCACTAAAAAACTTGCAATCACTGTTGCCAAAAGTGCAGATTTCTCTGCATTTAGCTGATTTTTCATTCCAAAAATCACAAAGTGAGATATGCAGATTTTTGCTGTCAAATTGCAGATTTTTTGATATTGCAGAAATTGTAAAAAACTGGACTTTTATATTGAATTTGGTGACCAACTCTTTAAAAGATTGGATTTTCGAGATCAATTAAAATGTTTAAAAGGAATAAATTCAAATATTTTAGTTAATGGTTAGTTGAACTCAATACCTGAAATTTTATAAACAGTTTCGAAATTTAATATGCGAAGAAGATATGAAAACAATTGACTATTGCTCTTCAATATATATAAATAAATGTGAGATTAAAAGTTTTGACTCTAGAATTTTATTCCCAAAATTGTGTCTTTTAATTAAAAAAAATTTGTTTTGTTAATTCACATAAATAAAACAAAGCAAAAATATCGCCTTAAGTTTTAGTTTGTTGTATGAATGCGAAAATAAAAACAAAATCAACCCCAAAATAAAGTATTTTAGGTTCCCAAATTTTTTGCAGATTTTAACAATTTTTTCCAGATTTTCCAGTTTTGGTAGTCCAATTTTTCAGATTAATAAAAAAAAATTTCTGGCAACAGTGCTTGCAATCAAAAAAGCTGCATACAAATATTGTATTACTAAAATTTAAAAAATGTAACTTTGTATGTGCAGGGTTTTGATTTGTTTTTTGAGGATATGCATAAGCCAAGAACATCAAACAAAATTAAATTTTGTCAATAACACACAGAAAAAAATAAAAACTGATTTCAATTAAAAAATTTGTGATATTAATTAAAAAATAAATTAAATTTGCACCAGTAAACAAATTAATAGTATCAATTAAACTAGTTAATAGTATTAATTAAACGTTTAATTCACTTGATTAACTGCCTGTTTTTAGAAAACATAAAGAAATGAGTGAGTGAGAAATTATATTGAAAACAACAATAAAAAACGAAAATTTGTTTTTGTTTTCAATATAATTTCTCACTCACTCACTCACTTGTTTAGGTTTTCTAAAAACAGACAGTATAAGTTTAATCGAATTGAATAAATTTTTAATTAAAACTGATTATATTTTTGATTAATGCTTTGATTGGTGAAAAATTTTGGAGAATTTTTTCTGTGCGGCATTATTATTGACTTTAATCATGAAAAAACAAATCTTTGATTTTAAATTTAGCTGCACTCAAATGAGTGAAGAAAAAAAGTTGCAATAAACTGATGATTGTTTTTTTTAAATCAAACAATTTTTTTTTTTTTTTTTGAGTGAAAAAATTTTTAACATCACTATTACTCATGCTTAGTAAGGCTGCAAATTTTGAATTCATCACTCAACATCAACAGAATGATTGCAATATTTTTGATATTGATATTAAGCGAAATGATTTTTTAGTTTGGTTGTTGGTCCCGTTTTTTTCGTCAAATATTTGATAGGTCTGACCGTAGCTTAAGTGTGAGTTGAACTGCAAAATGAGTGCACTATCCCCATCTATGCAATTGATCACCCTTTTTATGCAGACTCTAATTCTTTAAAAATGCTATTATAGAATAGTAAGTGGAGTGGACTCTTAAAAAAATGTCTTCAAACTTACCTCTTCTTTTCCATTTCCGATTCTGTGTAAAAATAATAATGTCTTAATTTGGGTTCAGGTGGTACAATTTCAAATGAGTTCTTTTTGCCAGAAGCAGCCGCTGACATTGAAGAGACTTTGTAGCCATGCAAACATACCATGCCTGCAAACAAATTTGAATTTATTGTCTTAATAACTTTTCCAATACAGTGCTTTAACCTCAAAACTTACCCAAGGCCGATTTTGAATTTGCATCTTGAAAGAAGTATAAACAGGCATCTTTTAAAACACAGTAGCGTTTCGACCAGCCACACCATTTGGAGCCTAATTTCATTAAATAGCCAAAACAATCGGGCCGTGAAATGCTGCTGGGTTGTTTATACAAATTGCGGGCACTTAGAAAGGAGAAAAAAGTAAGAATCTTAGTTTTAAAATATGTACTTTGCTTAACTCACCTTTTATCAAGCCATTGATTATCTTGATTGGCTGCTTTCTTTAATATATTTATCCAGCGATTGCCAGACTCTTCATTATCGGCCGCAACATACATGGGTATACCCTCTCCCGAGTCAACTTTAAATGCATGTGGCTTGCCAATCTTAGGCGGGCAAGATTCCACAATATGTTTAGCCATAATCATGGCGCCCACGGGTTGGGTATCCTAAGGAGAGTTAAGGAAAATGTTTAAAATATTTGCATAAAGTTAAGTTTTGTAATAAAAGTACATACCTCTTCAGTCTTGTAGTAATATAAGCAATTGTCCGAACGCAAAACAAACCATCTTTGTACCCACTTTTTTGTATTCGGCGATCCCTTGGCCTGACCACTTTGGCGCCACAGATACCCACTGTAAATGACTTGAATCGGTGGTTCTTGTTGCTCGTTCATAAGAACGCCTAGAGTGCGAGCAACTTCCAGCTCTAATTTTTCACAACCATCATGGGCTATTTTCACCACTTCTGTGTGATGTTTATCCAAAACTTTAACACCATTTACCGAGATAATTATATCGCCCACTTCCAAGCCACTGCTTTCAGCTGGGGTATCTGGCTCTATTGCGGCCACAACTACCGGCTTCGAACCATGTATGCGAAAGCCAAATTCTCCAGAATCACTTTTCACCACAACTGTTTTGTCAACTCCTGAAATGATAAAAAATGGATGAAGTTAATAAATAAACTTAATAAATTTAATTAAATTCAAAGTGTTTCTATGGAAAATGGCAAATTATGCAGTTTAGATACCATATTCTCCTTGTGTAAGTTTCGATAGCACATGACCTTCTCTGGCCCATACCAAAAGCATTAACTTTAATATCTCCTCTAACCTTCGCCTTAGCGAATTTTGTGCCGAATTCGAGGTTATCAATTCTAGAATAAAAATAAAACGTAGGTCAAGATTTTCATTTAAAGTTGATCGGACAGAGTTTTTTGCGGCCCAATAAATTTTCTATTTCTTTAATTACGCACCCAACATTTTGTTGAACTTAAAATACAATTTGTTCTAGTTACTTTAGTTGCTGCGGATGTTGTTGTTATTGTAATAGTGCGGTAATCATGTAAATTTCGATTTAGTTTATTTGATGTCTTTCACACGCGTTTTCAATTTGTTTTTATTTTGCGCCGAGTAAAAAAATTTGTATGTTTTTTTTTTTTTTTTTTTGTGAAGTTTTTAAAACTGTGACAATGTGTCTGCTGCCTATCCCATGTGCAAGAATGGCGATGACTACATTTCGATTGTACCAAAATTGTTGGAAAGACCTCTCGATTTTCTATGAGTACACAACCGAAAGAATAATTTTTACTCGTGGAACAACAATTTTGTACATGGGATAATTAAAAAATTTGTTAACTTTTACTAGTACGGTTTATTTGATGCGCTCTCTCTCTCTCTTTCTCTCTCTTCTTTTTATAATTTACATGGCGGTCACAAAATTATATGTGTTGCGTTTTGGTATTTCACTTGCTAATTTCTGTTTCATTAACATAAATGTTCCAAAATTAGAAACACGCGCCAAGATACTGGGTATCTAAGCTATTTCTCTCGGTGTTGTTTTTTGTTTGAAGCAGGCGATAATTATTTATAGTGTGTGTAAAAAGAACTTAACTTACCAAATGTATCGTTCTTTTGGCGATGATACATTTCCAAAGTACAACGTCTTTGCACTAAACGATGAAGTATCACTTGGTATTTGGAGTAAAAACTTTTTTCCGATTCGGTTGAAGAACGGCGACCCCGATTTCTCTCTATATCAAAAAAAAAAAAAAATTGGTAAAGCAATTAAACTCTATTTTTATTCTAACAGCTTAGCCTAAATAAAAAGAGCAATCGTTTTTTTATGTCAAAACTTCTCATTTTGATTCTATTAAACAAATCTTTATATAGCAAATTCAACACCACCGGGCTGGAAAATATGACTTGACAGATCGCTACGTCAGTTTGTTTCTAAACAAGTAAGATTGCTTTATTCGGCTGTGCGTTATATGGAAAATTCAACAGTGTGACTTCTAGTGATATAGAACGATTTTTTTGCTAAATCTTATATCAATCCGTGCATTATGCCACCATTTATGTTAGTTTTAGTAAAAAAATTATCAATATAACAGGCAAGTGGGTCCACATTTGAATTCATATCTCTTATCGTACTGAATCGATTTTGCTGGACTTCAATACCAAACTTTGTTCTTCTCTTTTGAGTTGTTAAAAAGTGAGCGTGTTTTCATGTGACGAACAGACGGACGGACGAACAGACGGACATAGCTAAATAGACCTAGAATTGCTTAATACACTTTATGGAATGACGAACTTAGTATACCCTACACTGAAAGAATTTTCTTCAGAATAACAATGAATTTTGACATTATTCCCATGAAAAATTGCATTAAAAAGGAACCTATGCAGCGCTACGTTGGATCATTGAACCCTGTTTCATTAAATTGTATTTAATGAAACAATACATTAGATCTATGAATGTTATTCATTGGATGAATACTTTCAAAAAAGTAAAAAAAATTTATTTTTTTATTTTATTTTTTTTTTAGTCAAAGTTGTTCTTTTCTTATTCAACTTTTTTCTTTTTTTTTACCAGAGTCGCTGGCGGGAATCGATTCCCCAACCTCGGCGCTGATAGCCTTTCTTTTTTTATTTTTTTAATCAAAGTTTCTTATTCAACTTTTTTTTTACCAGAGTCGCTGGCGGGAATCGATCCCGCAACCTCGGCACTGATAGACTAGCTCACTACCAGCTAGCCTACTGGGGCAGTGTAGTTTTTGAATAAAAAAGCTATGTTTTTTGCCATTACTTAATTAAGAGCGTAAATATGAGATTAACAACAATAACAACGTTGATTTTTTTTGCTAACGCATAATAAAAAAAGACCACATAAAGAGAGAACAAGCTTTTTCGTATACATCATTTGGTTGACAACAGTTTAAAATAAGGGTGTGTTTTTTTTAAAGGAGAACATTTATTTGTTCATTACTTAGTACATACTGTATGTATTTAGGTATGTACATATTAAAGAAAACTAAAAACATACGTATTTATGGATTGAAAGTTTTTGTTTCATTACTATAATGACATTTTTCATTGTCATAATGAAAATTTAAATTTATGAAGGCATGCTTTTTCGAAATATTTTTATACTTTTAATTATTGAGACTATAGAGTTATTTGAATGTTAAAAATAATTTTTTTTTCAATTATTGAAATATGTTGCTTTTATAAAAAAATTTTTGATTTCATAAATTTAATGGCATATTACATTAGATGTATGAAATAATAAAATCTTACATTTTTTAATTAACAATTAAACATATTTTTAAGGAAACTATAATTTTGTATTAATTTATGAATATAGTTATGTTTGTATATGGTTTTTTATGTTCCCAATTAAAATTTTTTGTTTAACTTGGACAAACTTTAGTTTTCATATATATCCAATGAAAATTTTTATCGTAATTACGAAATCCAATGAATCGATTTCAACAAAAATACTTCATTATAACTACGAAATTCCATTTGGACAATGAAAATTTTCATTTAACCAGTGAAATTTTTTTTATGATAACGATTCATTAAATATATAAAGCATTTTTCTTTCAGTGTAATTAACCACTAGTGGTGGAGGGTATAAAATTGCATTCGGAAGAGAATTTTCATATTAAAAAAACGCTTGATTCTTTTGTTAAGGTTGGCCTATTATAAATAATTTCCATAACCTACCTAATGATTGATGATCTAGTTGGGCCCATATATCGGAATCGGTTAACCGGGTGTAGCGTGCACTCTCGTAATGTCCAATGTAAATGGTTTGTTGCTTGCTTTCATGTGATATTTCTGGCAGTATGCAAGGACTTGAACCAGCTGGACGCAAATTTGGTGTGGTTTTCTTATTGCACTCCTGATTTCGTTCTTCACTCTAAAAAAAAAACATTTTAATTGAAAATTATATTTACATACATATATATTTTTTCTATGCAAAATATTTTTTCTAAGCAGATCGGGGTAAAATTTATTGAAGTAAGCCAGAGCTAATAAAAAATCACTTACAAAAACCAGTTATAATTTTATTATCACAACAGATAAACTTTACTTTTAAAGCTCAAATCATCAAGAGTCAAGAAGTTTTAAGATTTCAAGTCACATCTACTTTTAAAGAGCTACTTAAGCATTGTCACAACTAACAAATATTTAAAGTCCCACACGTAACGACTTGTTTTTTTTTAACAATTGCTTGCAAGACGTTGGAAAGTTTAAACATCATTATTCAACACTGTAAAAACCACTTTATACTTCGATCTTTTCACAAATAAAGTTCAATAAAAATGTCAAAAGGCTTATGAATTTAGTCATCACATTTTTTGGATTTTTTTTTTTTGTCAAAATTCGCTAAATTGCTTGACATTCACCGAACAAATTTTGGTAGGAGCTTCGTTGTTTTCTTTTAAAATTTGTAGAGACAGGGGATTCGGAATATCATACAATAAAGTAAAGTCCCAAGCTAAATTCAAAGATTAAGAAGGTCTGTTTTCACATTTTAAGACCGTAAGTTTTTTGTAACTTCTCTCTAAAGAGAAAATAAATTCAATATGCGGAATAATCTAAATCATGAATCAAAAACCATGTTTTATTTGGAAATCAAATTTAAAATAAGTATAACTTAAAGTTTGTATGTTTATATAATAATCAACATCTAATATACATATGATGTCTAACAGAAATATAGGCGATATCGCTTTGATCACTATACTCATTTCGAAAGAGTTGTTTGATAATTTCAAAATCATCATCATTGGCGTTTTGAGTATATTCTTGCAAAAGCGGTAAATTATCAAAAAAAAAAAAAAAATAAATTCGTTAGAACCTTTGGACATTAATTCGAAGCATGCTTGCGCACATTCTGCAAGTTGTATACCAAAAATGATATTTAAATATTAAGTCTAATAACGAGAAGACGGTATTTTATATTCACCATGTAAAAAAGTATAATCCGGCAAGCCCGACCGTAGTGTACTTTATGAGTGTATGCCCCCGAACCACTCTGAATTACGTACATTCCGTCATAGATTGAAAAGAGCGAACGCCACAGATATTGGCATCTGCTTATTTACAGTTATATCAACACTTTTCCATCCACGTCCATATTTGGAATAATTTGCTGCGAAATATTCGAGTTTGATGGTTCAAGGGGATTACGAATGGAAAAATGTGCTTTGTGTCGTGTACAAGCAGTTTGTACATTTGTTACAGAGAGAGGAGAAAGAAAAAAAGAGAAGACATACAAAATAGCTTAATGCTGCAAAACAAAAGTAGTTAAAAAAAAAAAAAAAAATTAAAAAGCTGCTGCAGCAAATATTTCAAAATATGGACGAGGACTAAGCGGCACTTACTCTTACTTAGTAACGAGTTAAGGCTCAGTTAGCCGGCAAAACATAAGCACTTAAAAAACTATTATAGCTAGAAAAGTTAGTTCTTGATCATCACAGAAATAGTCCTCGCAACACCACCATAGGGTTGCCAGAAACCAAATTTCAAATAACTGGACAATGTTAAAAATTCAGCTGGATTTCGGAAAAATAACTGGACACTTTTAAAAAACATTTATACGTTAGTTTAAAAAGGCCAGGCCGCAAATAACAAAAAAAATTAATCGACTTTTTGATTAGTTATGATGTATTTTGGTTAATTACATCATGATCAATCAAATTTAAGTTGTAAGCAAAAAATGTTTAATAATGTTCAAAACTTTCATCCAAATTTGGTCGTATTAAAATTTCAGAAGGACATTCTACCAGGCATCAGAAATTAAGAAGCGAAAACCTAAAATTTAAGTTTTTCATTTGAAAAATTCAAAACTCATGCGTACAAAATAAATTTTATTTTTCTATCAGTTTAAAAAAAAAAAGAAACACAAAAAAAGATATTTATTTTTGAAGTACAAAATCAAGGCGAATTCATACAAGGTGGTCTTATTTTGAAAACGTTTTACAACACAGTAAAATATTTTAACATTGTGTCAAAAATTCCAGCAAATATATAAATTTGTTTTCAATTTTAAATTGTGGGTTTTGAAATGTAATAACTTAAAAAAGTTTTAAATTTCATAATTTTAAGCGAAAATTGTAGAATTTAGTAAAGATTCCCCAGAACCACTAGAACGGTATACCATTTTGACACAAGGTTAGTTATCAGCTGTTGCTTACTTAGCAAGATAAGTTCACCTGGTGTAAATTCGCCTTGTACAAAATGTATTTTGTACATGAAAAAATATTTATCATAGGTATTCAAAAAATATTTTCATCCGTACAAAAAAAAAAAAAATATTTTGTTTGAATTGTTATTCAAAGTTCAAAACAATAAAGTTTTAAAAAAAAACGTTTTAAAGAAAAATATTTTTTTTTTTTTTGTTTTTAGAAACTAACATTGAAAACTCAATTTTGAAGTTTAAATAGTGAATTTTAATTAAATTTAAATTCACCCCTATTATGAAAGTCGACTGTACCGGAACAGCATTTGTATTTTTTTGTTGTTTTTTTTTTTTTGTTAATATGTAAATTTAAAAGAAGTTATGGGCACAAATATTAGTAGTAAATTAAACGTTGCAAAAATTGGAAAAAGTTTGCTAAAATAGCGAAAATGTTTAATTTGCGACGATTGCCTCAAAGAGCAACAAAGCTACGCGAAAATTGCAAAAATTCGGAAAAGTTGGCACGAAAATGCATCTCTGATTTAATTATTGTTTGAAAATTTTCAAAAAACAAGAACAACCTATCATGACGGGGTTGTATTTTTTTCAAAATACGTAAGACTTGTGTGATAGTGTAAACCAGTTAAAGCAACGCTTGAAAGAACGTAGAAAAGAAATCAAAGAATTTGTTCTGCTATACCGATTTTTTAAAAAGCCAATCAGCCTTTTAAGCCCAATTCATCAAATTTAAAAAAATTAAATTTTATGGAGTCGATCTTTATTTACTCACCTTAGCTCTCACATTCTCTTTTTTAGTCTTATAATGGCGGCCCCTTTCATTGTGATACCGTTCCTCAGATCTAAAGCGTTTATCCATTTTCTTGTAAAGCCTCTGGAGAGTCTTGCTCGTAACAGGCGAATCGGCAAAATCGGACGGTGGCTTAACAATATCCGGTTCGTTGTCTATATAAGGTAATGATTCTACCGAATCGCCACAAACCACACTTGGCTCCTCGACCTCTTTGCCGCAATGTGTACAATGGCCACTATGTGGCTCAGCATGAGTGCCATCAGCCTCACTGTAAAAAACAGAATCTGAACCAGGCGATACCGAGCGATTGAGAGACTCAATTGATTTAGCTTTTAATTGACAAGTCTCCGAAGCTGACTTTACATAAGTAGGAGCCAAAGTAGAAGATGCTTTCGTTGCTGTCACAGACTGATCTTTGCTTTTGCTTGCTGTTGCACTTTCCATTTCAGATTTGTTAAAGGGAGGTGGAGTTATGGGTGGAATTGTCGAAGAGATGCTTACGTCCAAGAGTTTTTCCTCGTTGGCTTGTGGTGAGAGACTAGCTGCATTTGTTTTACGTTGTTTTGATATAATTTCATCACGTGAAGAACGTCTTAGTTGACGACGTATTTTAGGACGGAAACGTTTTATTTTCATGGGGCTAGTCGACTCAGCCAAAGCGGAGGACAACTTTTGCCTTTCCGGAGACTTCTTTAGCTGTTCTCGTTTAATAGGGCTAGTCAAAGCGCGCATATTTTCTTTTTCTATATCATTTTTCATAGAAGTTTTTCTACGTTTGCGTTCTTCTTCTTGGCGATGTCTGCGCGATTTAATTTTTTGATAATCTTCATCATGGGGACTTTCATAGTAACCAGAGGAAGAGTAGCGCATTTCACTTCTCTCATCATCCGAAATGGATTCCATTTTAATGCGTACTTGTTCGCCTCTTTGGGCTATTGGTGATGAAACAGCTTTCATGGCCGAAGGAGAAATGTTTTCCATGTCAGGTGTTTTGCCCTCGCCTCCCACATTGTAACTGCCTGAGGAAGTACTGCTTACCGAATGGGTGGGTGATTTTTTAGGAACATCGATTGGTGTTAAAGGTAAATTAAGATTCAATTCCATTCTAGATTTCGATTCTCTGCGGCCTTCTTCCGCATGCAACATATCTTCGGTTAAGATTTCTGCTTTGGAAGAATATAAAGATGAAGCACTTTCAAATGAAGATTCCCCATGACTTTTATCCATTTGGGAACTTTGGGTAGAAGCTTAATTCAAAAGAAACAATACAAAGTTAATCAGATGTTTCAACAACTAATAAGCAATGCAAACATTTATCTATTTATTATAAATTTAGTAACATTCCAAGCTAAGCTTTATCTTGGCACACTCAAAGCATCATCTTACATCAAGCAACAACACCAAATACCATCTATTATGGCCAAAAAAAAAAAAATTTAAATAAAATAAAAAGGACATTCACGTTACAGTTTAATTTGTTTAAACAAACTAAAAATATTTAAGTTAAAACAATAATATCCATGATAATACTAAAACAAAAAAAAAAACAATTAAGTTTTTTTTAGTGATTGGGAGTGATTAACTTTTGATTAAAATCAAAAGATCTTCCATTTGGAATATCATACATTAACACACAAAAATAACATTTATCAAACTTTGTTTTATCTACGTCTATGAACAGTTTTGTTTCATTGAACTAAATAACGTGCTCTAGTTTGAGTTTGAGTTGGACATGTACGAACAGTAATTGGTTTTTAAGTAGCATTAAATTGATGGTCTTATATTCAAACCTGGTACTTGTGTAGTTGATGATGAGCTTGTAGTGATAGTAGTTGTGGTTAAGGTTGTCCTCATACCTGGCGTTCGCCTAGAAGTATCAGTACAAGTGGCATATTCCTCGGTGTTGGTGTTGGTACTGCATTCCGAATTATCAGCATTGCCAGTGAAACTTTTTGGTATGTCTGTCATGGAGGATAAACCCAAGGAGATATCCGATAACCTTAACACACGAAATGTATATTACCATTATTGTAATTATTAAATTCAATAAGGGACCAAATACCTTCTTTGCTCTTTCTGAGGGGTGGATATAATACTCTTTCTCGGCGATGCTTGCACAGCCTTAGAACTCGGCCTAGTTAATGTAGCGCTTTTACTAAATGACGGTGTTATTTCAATAGAAGGTGAAATAATTTTCATTTGTGGAACTGCATAAAGTTTAGGTTCTTTTTCACTTTGTGGTGTTACTGGAGAGCGAGACTTCATACTCATTGATGCCTGACTAAATGTGGGACTTTGATCTGTAAATTGTTCTTCCAAGTCCAAAGCATCTGTATCCACAGAACTTCGCTGTTGGTGCTGCAATAATAAATGTTTCCGTTTGGTAGATGGAGTCAGTAGCAGGTTTGAGTTATAAGATGCCTCTGATCTTTGCTCTGCCGTTAACACTGTCACCTCAGATTCATTCCAATGACCGTCTGAATGATCTCTTGTTACATCATTAGCCAATGAATCCGATGACGGATAGGTAGAAGCATGACCTATAGGCTCTTCTCTTAGGGGACTTGGAGGTGCAGAAATACCCGATCCTCTGCCATCTTTCTCCTCTTGTTCACTGCACTCAGCTTCTTGCACATCGGGTATGTTGCACGTACAAGTTTGTATATTTTCATAAACAGGATCTCCTTCTTGTTCTTCACTGTGATCACTCTCAACGGAAAGAGAATCAAAAGGTTCACGAGGTTCATAGTATTCCTCTGGTTCTGCGGGCTTCTCGATTTTCTTAAAAAACTTCTTTTTAAAAGGTTTTATTTGAAACTCAGTTTTTATGTACGGTTTAAAGTCAATTATAATCTCCTTTTCATCAGACATGTCATCTCTAAAAAAGTTCCGGGAGAATCTACGCGATCCCTTAGCCGAAGCATAATCCAAATCTAAAAGTTTCTCCGTTTTTACATAAACTGGCATGGACTGGCGCCGTATATCATCGCGTCGAAACGGAGTATCATTTTGAGGCTCCATAGTCACCAGCATAGATTTGCGCCGATTTGTGTCACTATACTCCTTGGGAAAAGTTTGCGTAGTATCCAAAGAATCATCATCATCATTATGACAATATTCTTGGGGTGGTGGTAAAAGATCGGAAGTAAAGTCCGAGGAGCCATCAGCCATTAGCTCGGAACACTCGGTTATATGCTTACAAACATCCTGAACATTGTGCATGTCTCTTCTAGGCAGACTATGAAAGTCGGTGTCTAAGCGGAAACCACAGGCTCGACGCGGTAAACTGTTACTCTCATAGGAAAAGGAGTCTTCCTTTTGCATTGTCGCCTGACCCCTTTTGGGCTGCTCATGATAGTACAATTCATGATTGGTATCATATTCCAAAGGAGGTGGTGGTTGGTAGTAGGTAAAGTTATTCTCCAAAGGAGACTTTGGCGGCTCTTCTGATTGTGTACGATATAATGCTTCATGTTCGGCCATGCTAGCAGCATTTGCTTCATCTTTCCGGCGATCAGCGTACGGTATCTGTGACAAACTCTTGGCCAAGGCTTTGCCATTTTGCATTCCGTTTGTCTGGGCTCCCTGTGAAACTACTTTCACACGATGTATGGTCCGAGGACTCAAAGCCAAATTCTGTTCAAACTCATTTTTACGCACATCGGTTTGGGTGGCCTGAGTTTTCATGGCATTGCGAAATTTCTTCTCCACAACTATTATCTCGGGGCTGGGTGGTGCTAAGGAAGGCATACTTAGATTAGTTAGGTCCTCCATTATAGGTATAGCAGCCATTAAAGTGGTAGGCTGTTGCGTCTGAACATGCTGTTCGGCAACATATGTGGGAACATAGGTGGGTTGCATGTGGCCCATATGGTGCTGGTGTGTATGGCCAATTTGATGAACAGGAACTGTAGCCTGAGGCAGCATATGTATGGTGGATGTGGAGCCCATTATGGCAGTGATAGGAGGCCCGCATATAGGTATGGTATCATAATAGGAACCAGTAGGACCTACAGGTTTTTTGCCTCCAATTAAACGTTCATGGGATTGGGCAGTTTTCATGCGACCCGAAGAACGAAAGCCCACATTAAAATCATCAAAAGAAGTCAGAGTATGAGAGCGGGCAAAACTCACATGTTTAGTTCTGCTAAAAAGGGAAAAAACCCCCAAATAAGAATAAATATTTTTTATAGTTAATAGGAATGGTTACCGACCTAGGAGTGGTAGGTGGTCCAGAGTGTTGTTGCAAGCCAGTGTTTACACCGATATGGGAAGGGCAGTGATATGAGCTGGAGTACATTTCAAGAAGCCTGATTACTATCAAATGTTGAAAACTTAAGAATGTATCTTACCCTTTGTCGTTGATATAACTTATTGCATCATAGTTGGTGTAGGCATGTTGATGTTGATTTTGTTGCTGCTGTTCCATCCATGCAATCTGACGATTGTCGGTGGACGCATCTACCATTTTAGACGAACTCAATATTGAAGCTGGCTGTCGGCGAAAGTAGGAACTATCCAAATCCATACTGTCACCAGCGTTAGTTGTTGGCTGATATTGTTGATTGTAACGTGAATATTTGTAGAATGGTGTATATGGAGCCAGATTTTCATCCGACGGTATACGTCTACCCACACACCCACCCAACAAAGATTGAGGAGCACTGCGTCTTGATAAACAACCGAAAAATTTCTCACGTCTTGAACGCTCGATAGTGTTTACTTGGCGATCGGTTAAACAATACTGCAATCGAATTTGTTATTGTGTTATGAATAAAAGGTTTTGGGTTTAGTGTAATACCTGTTCTCTTATATCTCCTTTGGAATATTGCGAGGCTTTTGGATACAGTTCGGTCGATGAGGTGTGTCTTAATCTTCTACGATGCGTATTTTCATCTTCTGAATCATAATTTCTATCAGCTTGACTCGAATATGTTGGTCTGGTATGTGAATCTATAGTGCCCATTGAAACTGCATGGTGAAGACCTGCAAAGTGTAGGTAAAAAGCTCTTTAATCTGGTCGAATAACAGAAAGTGCAAATTATCTCTTTCAAAAAAACTAAAAAAACGATAAGTTTAACCTACAAACTATTTATAGAAATAAAAAACGTATCCTTCGGGAATTAAAGTGGCGCTAAAACCTCATTAAGCACACATTAAGAATTTATGTAATACTACAAAAAAAATATGTATTTATGCGCCATGTGATGTGATGCTGATTTTTCTACAAAAAATAAATTTAAGTTACTTGCTTTTGCAATTAGGTTTGTAACATTAATGGCTGCTATTCACTGCTC
The DNA here is from genome assembly GCA_963931875.1 of Pollenia griseotomentosa. Lineage (NCBI taxonomy): Eukaryota > Metazoa > Arthropoda > Insecta > Diptera > Polleniidae > Pollenia > Pollenia griseotomentosa. The sequence continues at coordinate 17,803,057 of OZ007561.1, forward strand.
CTGTTCATAAATTGTAACTCCTTATTGGAAAACAGAAAAAATAACATTTAATTTTGAGATTAAAATGCCTCCATGTATTCGTAGATTGTGTTTGTAAAACAAGCTCAATCCAACACATCCCTTCATGTGGAATGCCAACTTAATAAATAATCCATTTCCATGTTCATATCCTGCTTAATACAATAAAAAAAGAACAAACCCACACATACACAACATTATCTCAAGTATCCCTTGAAAGGAAAGTAACGCAGTAAAATGGTAGAGTTTGACTTTTGAAAGGAATAGGATAACAAAGTGTGTCAGTACCGAGCAATTATTTACAATTACTTAAAATTCCCTGCCATTTCTAAGTGTACTTGCACATGTATTTGTGCTAAAATTATAAATTTATAAACGAAAAAACAGAAGACGAAAACAGGAACCGGAGCAACAACACAAAAAATATAATATTAATAAAAACAAAAACAAGAACAAGTAAAAAAACTCCTATTAAAAATATGCTCTTTTTTCTGTTGCAAAAAATGTACTCATACACACATTCACACACACACACACACACACAAAACTGAAAAGGAAATAAAACACTACAAATGGGTTTCCGTTTTTTATTAAATACATTCAAGCGCACAGAAATACACAGAGCCAAGCACAACCAAATCCAGCTCTGCTGCATACACACATCCATTCGCACACACACACATGTTTCTGGCTAAGTACATGCAGGCACATAAAACATTAACATAAATACGAGTACGAATTGTAGAAAATTACAACAACTATAACTGCTTTAAAGCTATTGTGGACAGTGGGGCAGATTGCCTTGCAACTAGGGATTCTTATTTCCCGGAGTTTTCAATTATGTGGAGCAGAGTTGCCGTTGAAAATATTCCAGAAAAGAGTATTTCTCAAAAAACTTTTTATTTAATTATTCAATTAATAAACACACGAATGTGTTATGTCCTCAGAAGAGTGATATTGTGGATTTTAATTTCTACCGTTTAGATCGAAAAACTCGTTAAGAATTTTAATTAAGGCTGTTTTCCCAAACGCCTGTTGGACTGTAGTTAAACATGGCAATATTTTATTAAATGCAGTTGTCAAAATAAAACGTAGATAAAAATATATGTACCCAATGCATCACACGGTGTCAATACTGTATTTACATATTGTAAACCACGTTTAGAGAAACAACTCTAGGAGTCCATTCTTCCAGCTCTATTCCAAATAAATTAAGAGACAAAAGCATGGACGCGAAAGTTTCTGTTTAATTTTTATTTTTAATAAGTTTAAGCTTCGAAAAAAATTAATTAAGCTGGAGTACCACTATAAAACAAAGTAAATATGTATGCAAAAAATGTTTATAAGTTTAAAAAAATATTTTCGTTAAATCTATTTTAGCAATTTCCGAAATCAAACCAAAACTTTTTCGAGTTAAATTGTTTAATTTAAATATATTTAGTTACGCTTGAGTTCATCAAATTTAAATTTTATTAAAAATTATTTTTACTGAAGGAAGGAATTTAACAAAATTAAATTTTTATTAAAATTTATTAAGAATTTTCCTGGCTGAGCTGGGGCTCGAACCTGGGTTGAATTTACATGTTTCAAGAATCACCACATTCTTTCATCAGAATTCTTTAAGTTCTTAACTCTGCACCACTGCGGTGCCTGCCAGCCAACAAATAAAAATGTCGATGAAAGTGGACAAAAAATATAATAAACAAATGTATTCAGGTTTTCAAGACAAAGTCTTGACAGAAAGAATACGAAAAAACAGAAGAAAGGAAGCAACACATAATATAAAATTGAAAATGGTTAAAGATTGATTTTTGACTGTTGGCTGGCAGGCACCGCAGTGGTGCAGAGGTTAGAACTCAAAGAATTCTGATGAAGAAATGAATAAAAATAATTTAATAAAAGTAAATTTGATGAACTCAAGCCTAACTCAATATATCAAAATTAAAAATTAACAGTTCAACTAAAAATCACAATTGTTCGTTAAATTTTTTAAATACGTTTCGTAACTTTTTTTCTTTCTAATTTATTTATAATTCGTTGATAAGCGTCTTGTTCGAAAATTATCTTCTGCTTTTAATTTACTTAAGCTACGGTCAGACTTATCAAATATTTGACGAAAAAAACGGGACCAACAACCAAACTAAAAAATCATTTCGCTTAATATCAATATTTATTTTGATTAAAATACCACATCTTACAAAAAACTGTTTTTTGCTATGTCTAGAAGTATAATTAGTTTATTTTGTAATATTAAGACCATTTTAAATCTCACTAACTATTAACATAAGTAGGGGTTACGCTTATTTGATCAAATATTTAATAAGTGTGACCGTAGCTTTATACATTATTTTAATTTTACTGCATAAAAAGAGAGTAACACGTGTTTTTTGCAAGATGGGTAAACGGACATGTTTAGAAAAACGAGAATTGGTTCTAGTGCATTCTCACCATTTCAGCGTAAAATAGCTGAAATGGTAAGAATAAGTGCAAGTATGGTTCAATATATTATATAGATATAATGTACGAGGGAATCGGGTTGCGGACACGGGTAAAAATAGGCCAAAGAAAGTTTACAGACAGAAGGAAAATAGTCAGGAAAATTAAAAAAAATCCAAAACTATCGGCTGTAAAGTTGGTAATGGAGATTGAAAATTAAATGGGTAAAGTATGCTGTGCCGAAAAAGTGTGCCGTGTGCTGCGAGAACAAGATTGTCATGGCCCAGTAGCGCGCAAAAAGCCGCTCATATCAAAAAATAATATACAAAGTCGGCTAAGTTTTTCCCAGGACCGCATGACAAAGCCAATTGCATTCTGAAAAGACGTTAGTCAAAATTTAATATTTTTTTTAATAAGGCCAATACAGACCTTCAGAATAAACACTAAAAGCCAACTGTCAAACACGGTGGCAACATTGTTTTTGTCATTCAAAGTCAGCTGTTACTTTGAACAATTTTTGTTCGCTATTTTAGCAACAATAGTTTACGTTGTGTTTATTTAATCGATTAAGTGTATTTTATGGTTAAAAATGGCTAAGGCCCGACTTCTTACACTCATGCATACAAACATATGTAAACGTATGAACAAAAACAAGGCGAATTCAACTATAGGTGGTATCAAAACGCCATCTGATTTTGACAGTTTAAGCATATTTGTTTTGATTTGTTAGTGTTTTGCGAAGAATGGTTGACATTTCGAGCCGTAAACACTAACAATGAAAGGCAAAAAACCCTATGTTATTTCTGTTGTTGTTGGATTGTTGTAGTTTCGACACCACCTGTAGTTTACATTCGACTTGAACGAAAGCCGAATTCTAAGTGCCGGTTCACACACGTCAAATTTGACTCGTCCAGTCTTGAGTTTTTAGGAGAGAAGGGGGAAAAAATGGCCTTCTCTCCTAAAAGCTCAAGACTGGACGAGTCAAACTTGACGTGTGTTAACCGGCACTAAGTTCAAAATTTACAAAAAAAAGAAACAAATTATGAACACAAACAAAATTCTCAATGTAAAATTCACAAAAAAAAAATAAACAAACCCCAAACTAAGCATTATTTCACTTGTTTTGATTTAATTCTCTTTTGTGCTCTTCGTTTATTTTAACATTTTGTTGACAGAGATGTTACAAAAATACAGCTGTTTACTATCGTTAAAAAGAAAGTACAGAATCACACTATCGTTACTGCAAACGAATATAAGTATTGCTGTTTTCCTAAACGTGTGTCAACAATGTACCAATTCCGAGTTGATGCATTGTGTACTTAAATTTTTACCTACTTTGGATTGTATATGAATATGGTCTGCATCTACATTATTTCAAATGCTTTTTTTTGCTTTTCTCTGCGCAGTGACAACTACAAATTTGCATTTCGGAAATAAATGCATTGTCAAAATGTTTATCGTTGCATTTAAGAACATGTTGCCATGTATAACAACAATGCAACAGGCGTTCAGGAAAACAGCCTGCATGTATGTCGACAAAACTGGAATGTTTTCTTGATACAAGATCCAGAATTATTTCCATTTTTTTTTTTCAAAATCTGCCACAGTGTATGCTTGCGAAAAATTTTTATAGCAAAAAATTGTCAATATGACTAACGATCAAATCGAATACATTATATATTTGACGCTACTAACAATATTGACATTTTATTGATTAGAAAATCCATGTTTTCTTATCGACAGGTCCATAAAATTTTAATTGTGCAAAATGTCGCTTACGATCAGTCGCGAAAAGGGGTCGGTCGATATATTAAAATTAAAATATGTTTGTTTGTATATTTGTGTGTTTGTTCGTTTCTGATCTATAGACTCCTTAGTTGAACCTGATAACCCGACGCTTAAGAAAGACTTTAAATATTTGTAAGTTTTAAAGTAAGCATAACACCTACCATTCAAAGACAAAATCAACTAGCTTATATCTGGAGAAGGGTTGTAGTAAAAGTTTTTAAATTTCAAACAAATAATTAGGTTTTCTATAAAAAAAAACTCTGTCAAAAAGTGGGCTGGATTGGAGAAGTAGCCATGGCAGCTTTAATACCCAGCAAAAACTTTGCTTACAAAATAAGTAGAAAAATAATGAGAACTTGACGAACAGACTACTTATTTTTCTACTAGAAGAAGTACTTATTTTTGTTCGAGATGTCCCAAAAGTAATCCCTTATAATTTAGCCTATTATAATCTAAAAAATAATATGTTTTTTTTATACTTAAAATTTTTATAAAAATATATAGTTACACAAAGTCAATAAAGTAAAAAATTTTTTATTTTTTTTTAATTTTTTTTTTTTTGTTTTTTTTTTTAATTATTTTATTTTTATTTTTTCTTATTCTATTTTACTTTATTTTATTTTTTATTTTTTTTCTGTCTCTGGCGGGATTTGAGCCCGCAACCTCGGTGATGATAGACTAGCTCTCTACCAGCTAGTCTACCGGGGCAGCGTAGTTTTTGCATTAAAAAACTATGTTTTATGACTATAATGACATTTTTATTGTCATAATGAAAATACAAATTTTTCTGTATATTTAAGATATAATAAAGTTATTATTTAATATATAACTAATAATCCAAAAAGTGGCGAATAAAGCTACAAAGTAATGAATTCTTGAAGTCATTAAAAGTAGGATTGTAAGTAAAGTTTTTGCTGGGTATAAGACAATATAGATTCCTGTATATACCCAATAAAAAGTGGAGCTTCCAACGAAGCAGGTTTGTAAGGGAGAAACATAAGAGTTTCGTTTAACATTGCGCTTACGGAAGACATGAATTTTATTTGCCGAATTCCCACATTGAAGCAATACATTTTTGACACATAAAGCACATTATTCAGCGCATATAAAAATTGTTAGATGTAACGATCAGCTTTACACACTCCCTTACAAACCTGCTTCGTAGTAAGGGAATGCTGTAGCACTTGAGAGTTGTTGAGAGTTCTTTCACTTACTTTACTGCATTTCTGTATGTCTTATTGCGTAGCGCATAATTGTGCGTTTATTTTTTAAATGAACCTTCAGTGCTTCGCAAAATGATAAAATTTTTTAGTTGGTATATGTATCGGGAAAACGGTAACAGTAAAAGTTTCTAAATTTTAAACGAAATGCTTCGTTTTCAATACACGGGATCTCTATTAAAAAACTTTTACTCATTTTATTTCAACGAGGGTAACGGAGCGCATCGGGCTAAGTTCGTAACCTATAAATTTAATTCGAAAATTTAATAAAAAACATTCCCTAATCTTCCCGTCTAGAAATTTTCAGGAATGCAAAAAATATTTTTCTGGATATTTCCCGAAATTTTATTCCCGAATAGCAGCTCTATTCGCAACAGATCGTAATTTAATGATGAGTGTTTAAAAAATGTTAGTAAGATCAGTGTTTAAAAAACTGCAGTCAAAGTAGAAAAACTGCCATTTCTTCCACTTCTTCATTTGTCATTGGCCAAAAAAAAATACTGTTGCTTTTACATCTGATTCATTAAATATAATCAGTCGCTGTTAAACCAACTCAAAATACGAAAAGTTGTACACAAATTTTAGTTTTTGGTTCGACAGTTTTTGGTTTAGACTGCAGTTTTTTAAACCCTGAGTAAAATTTAAAATTTTAGAGTAACGACTTATGAAATCTTAAGACTTACAAGGATTTTTATACCCACCAACGAAGGTAAATGGGTATATATATAAGTTTGTCATTCCATATTTAATTTCACACAATATTGATCTAAGACCCTATATTCTAAGCCCTTGTGAGTAGCAAAATTAATTTAACAATGTCCGTCTGTCCATCTCTCCATGTTTATGTTGAAATGGGTTTTTCGAAGACCCCAGGAATGATAGGGACTAGGGGGTTATATGTTTATATCACGTATACTCCGCTAAAGTTTACTTTTGAAATTAAGCCCGATCGGTTTCTAAATTAGTGAGATTTGAGCAAAAAACCACGACTGCCTCTTATTTTACCCATAAATCCCGTGTTGTTTATGTTTTTTAATCCTGTATGTGTATTATGAGAACGGCAAGAGCCAAAGTTTCCAAATTAGGTACCAGCACCTTAGTTTTCAATAAACAAGCATTAAGATTTCCGTATACCAAAGATATTAGTAAGAAGAGGTGACGTGGAACAAAATAGATTTAATAATCGTCGGCTTAGAGTGTAAACCTGCTAAATCCACTTTTTAAGAAAATTGAGATCTAATTGCCGTATGGTAGAGAAAGATATGCCTCGTCGACTAGCATTTAGTTTTTCTTCAATTTGAGTCCTGAAGTGTGTCAAATCAACAATATTTTTGGTTTTCCTCTCAAGCAGCAAATAGGAAAATATAAATTTTTTTGGTCTCTCCTGTAAAATTTGTTAAAAGACAGTTAGCAGGTTTACACTCTAAGCCTACGTAATATTTAAAGAACAGATGCTGGGCATTTTGGCAAAAAAAAAACCTTCCGCACCAACTACAGTTTCCAACTTACAGACACATTTTTTTTGATACAATATTAGAATTCAGAAAGAGCAAATACAAAAAATCGTAGCTTCGGTTAGATTTCTTAAAAGAGCTTCGATATACTTTAGCAGTTTAAAATTGCAGCAAAGGTATATTTTATGATTTAATTTTTTTTTTTTTTTTGATTTTGACCAAATTTTTACTCGTTTGGTGCGAAAACTTCTTTTAAAGCAGCGAAAAGGAAATATTACATTTCTTTATATTTTCAGGGACATTTCGGCTAGGGCATGTAAAATTTGATATTTGAGAAAAAATTTTAAAAAGTCATAACGTTTATGTGAACCAAACTTGATATAACGATGTCCGTCTGTCCGTCTGTTTTTCTTTGTAGGGAACAGAAAGAGCAAATAAGGTTATCAATACACAACATCTGGCAAAATGTGGTCAGAATTGCTCAAGTGGGCGTGGCACTTCCCATACAAAGACATAAAAGATTTCTTCCGAACTTGTTAGAAGCATCTTGGTTATCGATAGACAACATCCGATAAAATGTAGGCGGGAATGGATAAGTGGGTGCGGCACAAACTATATTTACTTATATTTAAAAAAAGGCATACTTGTTTTTTTTATTTTATTTATTTTTTACTGTGTATACTTTTTTTTTTTTTTGCTTTTATCACATAATAAATAAATTTTGGTCTGTCAGAGTTTTATATGACTAGAAATCACACTATCAACTTTCGTGAAGGGCGGTCGAAAATTTACCATTACCCCTTTATAAGGCACACTCCTGAAATATGTAAACTGTGGGTGGAGAGTATCATAGATAATATTACTCTAACTAGTTTTATATTTAAAACGTTCATTATAATTTCTCTGCAAATTTGTTTAAAATTATAAAGGAACTTTAATAAAAAAATTAAAATAATTTAAAAGCTCATAATATGTTTGCGGAAATCATTAGCATAATTGAATTAATGTTGCAATTAAATTAATGCCAAAAAATTGGCTTGAAATTGAATTAAAACTACGAAATTTAAATCCCCTTTTACCAAAGTTTAAGCTAATTAATTAATAAAAACCCACTGTGCTCTACTACATTTTCTATTTTTTGTATTGTCATCATCATATAATTAAATATTTGTTTCTAACAAATTTCTCTGTGTTTTATTATTGTTGTTAATTCGATTTATCTAAATGGCTGGAGATTTTGTTTGTGCATTTGCACGCCTAATTGACCACAGTGTAGGCCTCAAGACTTCTCTCTTCTCCCCCACTCCTCTCATTCGTATTCATACTCACCATTATTCATACGCATCGCTACACTCATCGTAGGGACAGCAGCTTTTAGAGGGAATTTTCGTTGGTAGTTTTTCTGGTTGTTGAGGATGTTAAATGTTGAATCTCTAACATTTAGAAGTGTAAATAAAATAATAATTTTAATTCTTTGCTAAAAATGTCGTAAATTCGTTTAATTTGCTCTTTTTTCTGTTTAAGGAATTCAGTTTTTATTGGTTAGCGAATGTCAGCAATAGCAATAGTTTGAGTGTTAAAAGCAGGATGTGTAGAAAATTACTTGTGTCCATTATTGAGCCAGTTGTTGTAGTTGTTGTTTGTGCTTTTTTCTTTCGTTTCTTTTTTTTCTAAAACAATTTGTGCTCTTTTGTTTTTGTTTTTGTTTTGTTATTGTTTCGTTATTGAAAGATTGTTTAGTGTAGATGATTTTAAAGATAGAGAGAAGATTTCGGCCTTCCTGTCTGTCCTTCTGCCTGTCTGCTTTTTTAATATTCAGTTGTGTTTATGTATGTATGCATGTGTGTGAGTGTGTGTGTGTGTGTGTGTTTGTAATTGTACTACATAAATCCGTCTTATTATCATCCTTAATGGTAAATTATTGTAGCAGCCTTCTGTAATTTTTTGTTTCTGTTTTTTGTCGTTTTTAATTAATTTAAAGCATCTTTGAAATGGAATATTTAGCGTTGTTGCTGTTTGACGTTTTTCTTTTAAAGCTTTTTTCTTCTTTAGAAGAGATCTTAAATTATTTGTTTATTGTTTTAAATCTTAAATTGAATTTTCGTTTAAATGTTTTTTCTTTCTTAAATTTTCTTAAATTGAATTTTCGTTTAATTGTTTTTTTTAGGTTTTAAGATTTTTTGTTAAATTTTTTGTTTTTTTTATAAAATACCCGTATTTTAAGGATCCTTTTTTAGTACTTTTTCTTATTTAATGATTTTTTTAGATTTTTTGGTATGTATGCGGTTGAAATTTTCATTAGTTTGTATATACAAAGAAAATGTTATTGCTCTGTTTTTTTTTTTTTATTTAAATTATTAAATTTTTATTATTAATATTCTAACTTTTTTAATTTAATTTTTTTTTACTTTTTCCAAAAAAAAAAAACTTATGCAAGAACTTTAAATAGACAAATACCAACACATGTTTAATTTTTTACACTTTTTTTAATTTGCTTATTATTTTAAGGACTTATTAATTTTCTTTAATTTAATTTAAACATTTCTTTATTATAAATTAAATTTGCATTAAATAATATAATATTTTTTTTTCGTTAATAACTTTTCTTTTATTTAAGCTGCAATAAATTTTTGGTTCGTTTTCGCAAGACTGATGAAAAACTTTGTTGAAAAATTGTCTTCCTTTTTTTTTATCAAATCAATATACACTAAAAACAAGTGAATAAGTGAGTGTGTGATTTTGGCTGGTTTAGAGAAGAGTGTGTCAATTCGTTTTCTTTCCTCAGACCGTTAAAAAACAAAAAGTTTAAATCGCAAGTGAGTAGTTGTAGCAGTGGTGAGTGAGTTTGTGAGTGCTTTAGTGCGTTTGAGAGTGTGTTTGAGTTTTGTAAGTGTGTGTGAGTAGAGGAAATCTTAAAAAAAGCACTTCTAAGATGTGAACTAGATAACAATGATGCTGGAACTGAAACCGAAACTGAACACAACAGGCTTTGAACATGAAAATATCCTTTCTAATTTGTACACGTATTCTGCATTTAAATAAAAGCAAACACACAAAAAACTTAACAGTCGGGCAAAAAACAAAATAAAACAGGTAAGAAATGATAGTCGGTCATGCCGGACCATGTGATACCCAACACCACAATATTAAAAAACTAATTTTCGAAGGTTGTACCCTATTTGGGACCCACATGCAATCATGTACCCGCCAGAACAAAATTATGTTATGAGGTTAATATTTATGTAAAAGTTCTTTGTGCCGAATATTATCTAGATATCAACATCTATATGAGATTTATTCGTCTTAGAGCGATTTTAGAGACAAGGATTATATGGCACCTATGGTCAATTCTAGACATACCAGCACAAAGTTTTGCTTTAACATAGAACCTTCTATAAACTATATCATCGCCAAATCAATACCAAAATTTTTATGGAAAGTATGGCACTAAGAGCTATTTTCGGAAGAAGTATTAATATAAGAGATATGGACCTACTCCAATTAAATTTGCTTATATAATTCGACTTACAATAAATTAAGTTGGGACCAAACTTTTATGTAAATACCAACATAATAAGATTGTTTATGGGCACAAAGACTGTGCTCCGAAAAGAAGTTTGTATGGATGGCTATGTGAAATTATCGGCGGATTCTAACGATTTTCAACAGGCTTGGTCCTTGTGTAGATTATAGCCCAAGTACCAAATATCATCAAAATATCTTCGAAATTGCGACCCGTACTTTGCGCACAAGGTTTACATGGACTGTCAGCAGGACGGACGGACATCGTTAAATCAATTCAAAAAGAGATTTTAAATCGATCGGTATACTTAAAGCTGGGTCTATGAACAATATTTTTAGGTGTTACCAACATCAGAACTAACGCATAATACCCTCTTTATTATTGCGGTGCGGGTATAAAAACACTCACACACACACAAATACACACTCTCAAGCATATTGAAAAATCCTTGCTCACTCATTCGCTCTCGCACACTCTTTAAAGTTTAAACACTTGAATGCTGCTGTTACAGCTTCACTAGGAAAAGGAGAACAAAGCAAAAATAACAACAACAAAAGACAAACAAAAACAAACCAAAACTAAAATAAAAACAAAATCTGTAACAACAAATAAAAACAGAAAGCAAAAGAAAAACCAAATGCACTGACGTACATTCTTAAACAAATTGGGTCAAAATTAAATTAACTGTTAATTAATTAAACAATTTTCTTTGTATATTACTTGAATTATAAAACCAACACCTCGTTATTTCCTTTAAACACTAGCAAAAAGGATATCCTCTTTTTTTAATAACCATATGTATGGCTGGGGTTTTTTTTTTTTTTGTTGTTTTGCTTTAAATTCAAAAATCTTTTTGACGCGTAACGCTTCTTGTTTTGTCCGTTACTTCCTTTTCAGAGAGCGACTGTAGTAAAATTCACTTGTTTTGATTTTCAACTGCGTGTTGATGTCGTCTGTGAATGTTGTTTCTAAAGCGCAGGTCCTTGAAAGGTGGCAGCTAATTTTGTTTTGCAAATATTTGTTGTCATTCATGATTCTTCTTTTACTATGCATTCTCTCTGTAAAAAACATAAATTTTCTAACTCTATTGAGAGAAATGCAAAAAATAAACAAAAAATTTTTGTTTACATCATTTGACAGTTTGCAAAAGGGATACACTGAAAGAAGGAGTTGCAAGAACTTGACGTTTCCTCTTTGGCAAAACTTTGTTTTTTAAATTATTGTTTGCTGAATGTGTATTAAAATTGTTTCTTATTAAATTGCTGATTTTTATTTTTAACAAATTCTTATTAAATTTTTTTAAATAATTTTTTTTTTTTTTTAATCATCAAATTATGTGGAAATATATTAAATAAAAGTGTTTCATATTTTTTATGAACACTTTTATCTACCGAAACTTTCTTCAATTCTCTTTTGAAACTGCATTCATGTCCATACAAAAAAACTACTGTTTTGCAGAATTAATTCATTTTGTATGCCTTCAATAACAAACTCAAAAAACTGCTTGTACATGAAACAAAGTACACTTTTCCTCCCGTATTTCCCCTTTTATCTTCAAACTTAAATGTTTCGCAGCAAATGTTTCATAATATGAACGAGGATATACTTACTAGCCCGGCAAACGTTGTTCTGTCATACAAATTATTTGCTAATTGCACGGATTTCTTCAACTTAAGAATTTATTAAAAGAGTGTAAACAAAAGGCTAAGAAAGTAACTGCAGTCTCAGAAAACGACTTCTCTGGAAAAATATTCTAAGGAACTTGATACATCTCCACAATCAGACTACTCGTTTTGGCGTGCAGCTAGAAATCTCAAAAGGCCAGTTATCTCTAAACCACCATTAAGAAAATTGAATGGAAGTTGGGCAAAAATGATATTGAAAAAGGAAATCTGTTTGTTAGTCACTTGAAAAAGGTATTTACCCCAAATATATCTCACGATATTGCGGTCGAGTTACCACCTGTTGCTGCTAGAGCAGCTGTTCCCCTAAGATTTGAGACAACAGAGATCGAAAAGACTATTTGTGATTTAAACCCCAAGAAAGCGCCTGGTTTTGATAAGATCAGCAACAAAATGTTTTTGGAGCTACCCAGCATAGCAAAGAAAATTATTCTTTTAGTTTTAAATGCTATTTTACGCTTTGAATACTGTCCTCAAAAAGGGAAGGTTTCCTTAGTTACCATGATACAAAAGCCAGGTAAAGATCATACAAAAGTTGAGTCATATAGGCCTATTAGCTTATTATCAAATATGTCTAAGCTATTTGAGAAATTATTAGTTTCAAAATAAACACCGATTTCAAGTGAAAATAGATGTATTCCAAACCATCAATTCGGATTTAGAAGAAAACACAGCACAATTGAACAAACTCATGGAATAGTAAATGTCATAAGAGAAGCCCTTGAAAAAAAATATTGCTCAGCACTCTTCATCGATGTTTCGCAAGCTTTCAATAAAGGCTGGCTGGCATGAAGGCCTATTACATAAATTTAAGCAAAACTTGCCAGCAAACACACACAAGCTGTTAGAAAGCTTGTCGTCAATTTATTATTGAGGAAGGAAATTTCTTTAGTGCCACTCAACCAATTGATGCTGGAGTCCCTCAGGGAAGCATCCTGGACCCACTTTTATACTTAATATATACCTCGGACATGCCAACAAACAACTTCACCCAAACTTCAACATTTGCTGATGATACAGCTTTTCTAACCCTGCACGAAAACCGTCATGAAGCATCTCGTTACTGACATGATCATATATTTCAACTCGAACTGTGTTTATAACTATAGAGGGTAATGGTCACTGAGCAAAAATGCGTACATATAACATTCACCTTGCGTCGGGAACCATGCCCCCTATTAAAGTCAATAATCAAATAATACCTTTAAATTCGCATCTAGATCGCCGTTTAACGTGCAAAAGCCATTTAGAGGCAAAATTAACTTTAATGAAACTAAAAGCCATCCAAATTCATTGGCTTATTGGAAGAAACTCTGGGGCCTAATTCTGGCAGTCGTGATCGAGTACTTTCTCGATTCGAAAGCAATTTTTTTTATTTCAGTCGATACTGAACGAATCGAAACTATTTTTTCAGTAATATGAAACTCAAATTAATGCTTTATAACACTGAAAACATAATTCCGATTCGTTCAGTATTGACTGAAATAATAAGATTTTAAATTGCTTTCGAATCGAGAAAGTACTCGATCACGAATGCCAGAATTAGGCCCCTGTTCTTAGTCTCGACTGCAAACTTCTACTTTATAACTCTATCTTAAAGCCAATATGGTGATATGGTATTCAGTTATGGGGCACTGTCTCGGCCTCTAATATCGAAAAATTTCAAATGCGCCAAAATAAACTTCTTTGAATAATCACAGCTGCCCCTTGGTATGTTAAAAACTCAAGTATTCACAAGAATCTCAATGTGCCATTAGTTAAAACTATGATTATGAAATATGCAGTAAAATACTTAAAAAGGCTCGAATTGCATCCGAACCCACTAGCTCGAAATATTTTAAATGATAGCGGCCACACTCGCTTAAGGAGAAGAGACACTGCAGTGCAGCAGTGTTGAAAAATTCAGTACTTTAGTACTTTTTTCAGTACTTTTTCATATTAAAAATACCGCAGTACCCCCGCGTTGTTTTTAGTACTTTTTTATCTTTTGCGCTTTTAAACTTTTATGGCCGTTAGGACATTATCCCAACGAAAAACTGCTCATTTTCTTTTTCTCTTTGATTTGCTGTTATTATAAATATTGTTGTTTTGAAGCCTAAAAAGTTGAAACCCGTTGCTGCGTGTGACTATATTGGCATCTTTAAAAGTGAATTGAAAAGAAGTTGAGCATCAAAAGATGAAACGTGTAAATTCAGACTAAAGAAATTTGGTTTTCTCAATGTCTCGTTTGCTTCTTTTCTCTCGCAAAGCTAACCGGCACTCATCTGCCAATTATTTATTTTCCGTTTATTTAATCGGCTGAATCCCAACTTTTTCATGCATAGGAGTGCCAACTGAAAACAATTTTTTTTTTGTCGGTATATTGAAAAAACCGAAATCGTTAACGGACAGTTTATCGGTTTAGTATATATATGTCAACATTAAGTAACAGGCAGTTTGTCGAAACATTTAGAAAATCAGTTCGATAGCAGACTTTGGTAATTATGTGTTTGTTGTAAAATTTATGTTGTCGTATATTAAAAATAATTAACAATTTAATAATTAACAATGTTAATATTAAAATTCAAAGCGAGGACGCCAAGATTTCTTCAAACAGATATCTGGTCGTGTTCGTACCTTACAGCTATCTCTACCTATCCGTTAAAACTATTTTGTTAACTTCAACGTTAATTTTTCCTTTAAGTTAAAATATGGCAACAATTGTATTTTTATAATTTTTTTGAATAAACTGTCAAAAATTGATAGTGTAAAATATACTACTGTATAACCAGTGGTGATACATACATACGTGATAAAATTACGAAAATTCTGTTCACCATAGACTTCTATATACAGCTAGATATCTTTTTGTAGGAATTACGGGCATAGGTATGTAATATATCGCACTTAATCAACAACTCAAAATTTAAAAATTTTTAGCAGAAGCAAAACTATTTTGAATTTAACATTGAAGGCATTTGAAAAAAAATTTTTTTAACCAACCTTTTCATAACCAAAAAGAAGACAAAATTACTCGATATTTTTACAGCGGGTAGATATGAATATTACGTGTCGATTTCTTCCAAAAAGTGATTTTTTTTTCAATATTTACCCTTTTATTAATTAAGTGCGATATGTTAAAGCCTGAATAATGTAAATTTAACAGACACGTTACACGTTTTTTTTTTAATTCCCTAAGCTACTGTGTTTTTGTTCCTTTATTTCTTAACAAAAAGTACCATTTGGTGGGAAAAGTACCCTTTTAGTTAAAGTAAAGTACTATTTCCAAATTTCAATTTTGCAACACTGCACTGCAGCACTTATCCATTAAGATGAGCGATAAACACCTATATATGTGAACCAGCGTTGCCGTTGTGACACTAAAGTATCACTTTTGAACCTTTTTCATGCCAATGACACTTTTTGTGACCCTTTTTATAATTTATCCCTTTCAATCATTTTAACAAAATTAAGTATTTCTACAAAGTGATAAACATTATCAAAGGTTTTTGTAAAAGTTTTTAATAATATGATTAATATTGGAATGTACCTGTTAATTATTTCTTTTATTTCTTTAACATTGATTTATAATTCAAGTATGTATAATTACTTTTATTTTAGTCTACTGCATTTAATTATTACATACTAATAAACTTGACCCTATTTTATTTTAAAATACCACTTTTTTGACCTTTTTTTCTTAAATACCCTTTTTATGACACTTTTCGAGATTTTCAACGGCAACTCTGATGTGAACAGAACACGTGATGAAGAAAATTTTTGTCTGGCAGTGGCAGGACATAAAATAAAGTATTATGATAAGATTTGATTAATTATTGTTAGTTCATATTTAATATATGAAGATTCAAAAAATAAATAATGAAAAAAGTCTAAATAAAGAAGAAAGAATTGTGACATCAATATTATTACAAATGGCATCAATGAGGCAAAAAGTGACATCAATCCAATGACGAATGTCATAATAAAATTTTGTCATATTTTATGCATCATCTATGCTATGAATACAGTGACATCTATTCGATGCCACATTTTGTGTATTATTAATATTATTTTCATGTTTAAAAAGAAAAATATGAAGCAAAAGTTTTAATAAAAGTTGTTTAAATTATTAAGTTAAATACATTAAATTTGCAAAGTAGAATGATTGAGAGTTCTTTTGTAAACAAAATGCGAAATACAACAACAGTGAAACAAACAAGTGTAACGGGTATGTAAACAATAATATTCTCTCGATTTGACTTAAGTCAATCCCACTGACTAATGAGTCCTTTCTTTGATGTTGCTGAGTCATCGCACTGATTAATTACACTGACTCCGATTCAGGGCTGTCAGATATGGCGTGGATCAGATATGGGTGGGATTTTCCATTAAGCGACTGGCAATTTTTGATATAACTGGCGACTTACTTGGCTATTTTTACCATTTATATTATTTCAGCGATTTTTTTAACAGTTTGTCAGTTTTTGTTATCATTACTTATTTAAAAAAAAAATCTGGGAATGTTTTTAAACATGATTTTGGTTTTGTTATCATTGTAAGTGAATTTTATATTCAGTAACTATTTAATTTTAATAGTACGTATGCAGGTCAAAACACTAGTAATGAAATCGATGAGGCTTCATTTTAATTTTTTTTAACTGAATATATGATCTCCATTTTATGTGTTTTAAAAACAAATAACAGAAACTTAACAAAATTTACTTTCGGCGACTTTTTTGTATTTTTTCTCAGTTTTTGGCGATTTTTGAGTGAAATATTATACAAGTTTTTGGTATGCAAAATGTAATTAAAAAAAAACAACAAAAAACTGAGCAAAATTAACGTTTGGCTATTTTGTGAAAAGTGTTATGATGTCTTAAACGGAGACACTTGTCATAGTACTGATGTTAAAATACATCAGCCTGTCCTAAGGAAAAAATTTTCGGGGTGTTTTTCAAACCTAGAATTTTAAAGACTAAAAAATTTTCTTCAACCAAATCGAAAAAATTGAGAATTACACTCCGGAGACTTGCTTGAAACTTCTTAGAGATTGAAAAAAAAAATTTTAAAAAATTCCCCGGTACGCTTGGGTAGGGCAACGATTTGATTTTTACGGATTTCAAGAAAAATGCTTTTTTCTTGCACAAAATTTATCACTAGGGTAAAGTTCGACTACTTTAATTAAGTTTAAATTAATGCTATTCAAAGTTCTCTGACAAAAGCTGCAAAGACTATATTCTGAAAATTTTGTTAAAATCAAACCATGGCAAAGGTCAAATGACAAGGTCAAAGTTAAATTTTTTGGAAATTCTGAATTTTTCATGATATTGATAACGAAATATTGTGGGCTATATTTATATTTAAATGAAAGCTTACTTAACTATTTTCTGTAATTGGTTATTAATATTTCAAAGGAAATAACCTAAAATTAACCTTTTTATGCACTTGAGGGCTAAAATAACCCAATACTTTTTTAATGTCAAAAAAGCAGTTGCATTCAAATATCTGCATAATAAAAATAAACATTTTTAATTATAAATTAAAAAAAATTACGGATTCACTAACTTATGTACGTAACTTAAATCATTTCAATGTTTACGACACATAAAAACCAGTTTTGAAAGAAACTCTCTAAAGCAAATTAAACTCCATTTGATTTTTGTGAAATGTTTTAATTCTTTTTATATTTAATTTAAGTTTTTAACATTAAAATCTAATAATTACTATAAAAGTTTAAAGCGTTTTTTTTTATTTTGAATTAATTTAATTTTATTTAATTTAATTACTTTTTTAATTATTGTATTTAATTAAATTTAATTTCATCAATTCAATTAACTATGTTAGGAATTTATTATTTATTTTATTTTCTCTCAAGAAAAAAATTTTCTATAAATTTATTTTCGTTTTTTTTCACATGAAGTTTTTATAAAAAAAGTTTGGTGATAATTATTTTGTATTTTTTTTTTGTTGTGGAGAGGAGAAAAGGGAAGAGGTGAGGCGATTAAGGTGATATGGCTAGTAATTTAATAATAATTTGTTTTTTTCTTAAATTTTTTATTTTATTTGTTTTTCTGTTACTTTGAACACATAAATATTTTTATTAAATATTTTTCAACTTTTTCTTGTTATTGATTTAAGAGGTTTATGTATGTATGTTCCCGCATTTAGATTATCAAAGTTTTCTTGAAACAATTTGTCTAATTAAGTGAACTTTCATGTGTATTAACACTTTAAAAATATTTTTTGTATTTATATTTCTTTGTCAAATTAGACCTGCAGCTAACTTAAAGTCAAGGCGAATTCATGTATCACGTAAGTTCAGTCGATCAGCTGGTTATGTTTTTTTGCTTGTTTAAACTGTCAAAATGTATGCTTTTTGAATTTTTTTAAGGATTATTGAAATTTTCAACCATCAAAAGTAGCAACAAATGTCCCACGTTCTTACGACAATCGGTTATACGCACTAGAACGACCAATGGTTGTCAACTCAGCAACACCTGTTCAAGACAAATTCCACTACAGGGGGTGTAGGAACTACAACAATCCGAAAGCAACAGACACAACATAGGGTTTTTTGCATTGCATAGTGAGTGTTTACGGCTCGAAATGACAACCATTCTTAGCAAAACACTTACAAATCAAAACCAATAGGTTCGAACTGTCAAAATCAGATGGCGTTTCGACACCAACTGTAGTTGAACCTGTTCTCCAGGTTTTGCTACTACAACAATAACAAATTTCCTATTGCTGTAGTATTGCGGCCACCTGACACATAAATTTGCCTTGAATTTGAATGAGAGAACAAAACAAATTTTGTCTCTTGCTTCAAAATTAAGACTTTCTGCAAGAAAACAATCACAATGTAAACGAGAACTATGAGTAAATATTGTTGGCAAGTTTTTAACAGGCATATTCATAATGCAAAAAAGAAAATAATTAAATTCGAGAAAACGTTTAAAATATTAATAAATATGTCTGCTTCATTTTATAGTTTAGTCTAACACAACTAGTTCATTCTAATACATACAACTAAATATAAAAATATTTTTTAAAAATTAAACATTTCTTTGTCGAATTGAAATTTGCCTAATAGAACACATTCGAAAAAAAAAAATATTTTTACACAAAAAAAATAACTTATAAAAAGAAATAATTCTCACATTCTATTTCTTAAAATTTTAGTAAAAAAATTTTTAATTTTTTGTTTTATTTAGCAAAGACATAAATGAAATACATACTAGAATTTGGAATTTTTGTTTATTTGCAACAAAGGCGAATTCATACATGTGACCGCATCAGAGAGAGAGAGAGAAAGAGTTATGCTGGCTGTTTCTTTTCCTGCATGTAGCTTATGGGCCAAATACACTTGTCCAATGCTACCACAAAGCTTCCCTGTCGGAAATAAAGTTAACTTAAAACTATCTAATGGTTCACTAAAGCGAAAAGTCACCTTTATGTTGAGCCAGCTAATAAAAATCCGACAGGGTTGATAAGTATTTTGATAAGTGTACTTGGACCTTTATATGTGTTCCAAATGTCACACTCCATACATTAAATTAGAATACATTTAGAATACATGTAAGCTACCAATTAAAAAAGGGACAACCAGCATCCCTCTCTCTCTCTCTCTGCTTTTTTTCTGATGCGGTCGTCCATATGGATTTTTTTTTTTTTTAAACCAAGTCAATCAAATTTTGTTGACTTTTTTTTTGTTAAATTTGGTTCAGAAAATCGGGAGATATCTTCAGAAATATCAACTTTTTATTCGTTTTTTAAAAACCCAAGTTTATTTCATACTAACATTTTAATCAGTAATTTGCCCAAAAAATTACTAATATTAGAAAAATAAATAAAAATCATTGAATTTGTTCATAAAAATCAACAAATTAAATTATTAAAGTACGCACTTAAAATAAAAAAAAATAGCTTTATACTACATTTACATTAGGCGGAAATCTTGTAGATTTGATTTTAAATCTTCTTCGAAATCTAGTGCGTTTACATTGTACTTTTTGACATTAGCGAGATTTTGTTTTTATAACACAACAGCTGACTTAAAGTTTTTTCGTTATACACACAAACACAAAAAGAAATATACATTAAAAAATTTGCATTACCTTTTTTTTAATAATCAACGATATTTATTTTATCAATATTATTCGTGTTTTTAATTTTTTTACAATTTTTATAAAAATTTGTAATATTTTTTTTTAACAATTTTTGTTTTGTTTTTTTTTTAAATGTCATTTTTTCTTGCGCAGGGAAATATTTTTTAGTGCTATATTGTAAAAACCATAGTTGCATCATTAAGTACTACTAGATTTTGAGTAGATTTCGTCGAAATCTTGTCACGAAGTAGATTTTGTTTTGTATGGGAAATCTAGTCAAAAACAACTAGATTTGGCTCGAAATCTCGTAAGTACTAGATTTTGCGTAGGTGTAAATGTAGTATTAATCTTAATTCAGTTTCACAAAAATTCTAAAATATAATCGATTAAGAGCAAAAGTATTATATTTTAAATGATAATCACAAATTTGGCAATAAAAAAATACAAAAAATAATTAAAATCGTTAAATTAAAAACGATTATTAAAAAAAAGACAAAATTTCTAACGTCTGTCTGTATTCATAATAATTTCAACAATTTAATAAAGGTTTACAAAACAAATGTTGTATGAAAATTTTCCTTAATAAACGTTTGTTAAATTTAATAATCGTTTATGAATACGAGCGTAATTCTTTAAAAAAACACGTTAAAATCCTCAAACAATCACTTGTTTACGTTTTCTAAAAACAGGCAGTTATATTTTTGAAATTTCAAAGCAAAAACTCAACTCCTGCCCCATGATATAGAGCCTAAACTATTTTACATCCTTAAAAGACCGTACAGGTACAAAGGTACAAAGGCTTTGAAGAAAACTGTATATAAAAAAAATAAAGTTAAAAGCTAATTTCAATAATTTTCCTATTTTCGAACGAACACTTCGTTCGCTTAAATTACATTTAAAACAAATTATAAAATATTACGAAGTCTTCGTTCGAAATCAATGAACAGACGATAAATGTACAATTGTACCTACTCCGTCATTTAGCGTTTTAAAATTCTTCAGTTCGAGGAGAGTTGATTAAAAATATAATGAAAATTAAAAAAGAAAAAAATCTCGAATTAAAATCCCCGATTTTGGGATAAATCCCCTAATTTGACATCACTGGTTACTAAAAACAAAAAAATTTCCATTCGCTAGTATGCCACTCTCTTATAAATAATTAAAAACGAAAATAAAATAATTATAAATTTCATTATTATTTGTTATTATTTCAATATTTTTACAGTAAAATTGTTTTTGAACATTGAGAAAAATTCAATTAAAATTTTTTTTATTTCGTTTTTGTTTTCTATAATTTTCTATTTTTGTCTTAATAAATCTTCTACATGAAGACAATTTCGCTGCTTCTCACTAATCGTTTAAAATTTGTATTCAATTTTTTTTTAACTATTTTGAGGCTTTAAATTATTCTAATAAAAGTGTCTATCATTCTTTAATTAATTTTTTTACTTTTCATATAATCGGTGGATTTAAAAACCTGGACTTATGTCATTTAATTATTAATTAATTTATTATTAAAATGTTCTTAATAGTTCTTCATTAATTTTTAATATAAAGTTTTTTTAACATTCCATTGCCTAAGGAAGAAAATGTAATTGTGTGTGAGAGTGTTGTGATTGTGAGTGTATAAGTGTAACATTTTTAGTGAGAAAGTTGTAGGTTAATTTCTCCAAGTGTAGTAGATAAAAAATTTTGGAATATCTTAATATTTAGGGTTTAAAAAAGTTTCAAGATGAAATTTTTTTCTTTTAATAATTTTTCTATCCAAAAATATTTGTTAAAGTGTTTGAGAGTTAGAGAGAGAAGAGAGTGAGAGTGAGAGTGGGTGAGGTGGGGTCGGGTGGGGTTTTTTTTCGAAAATGTGCTCTCTAAAGTGAGTGGATTAAAGTGTATTTTTGTAAGGAATAAGATTGTAAAAAATTCTTTTAGTTGGTTGTTTTGATTGATTGATTTTATAAAGTTAAATATGAAAAAGTTCCAAGTAAAAAAATAAAGGACTAGAAAATTTTTTTTTGCTTTTGTTTTCGCTAAATAGTTCTACTAAGTAGTTTGGTAGTGAGTGGGTTAAAGGTAAAATCGAGGCAAATTTTACTCGAAATTAAACTACACTGATGTGGTCATTTGCTCAACATAGGTTAAAGGTTTCGATAGGGATTGTGAACGCTTGAGTTTACATTTAGGTATTGTAGCAGTAGAATGTGTATGTGATGATGGTCCAGTATCTTTAAAAACATTTCTCGATTGATTCGAGGACGAGGCTGCTAGTTTTGTTGTCGTTGTGGCTGTTGTGGCCAGAGATTTATCCAGATTGTGACAGGAACAGTGATGTGATTGTGTTTGTTGTGGGGCCAGCTGGCGTGGTACATAAATGTACTCCCGCGATGGTTGGGGCTTACATTTGCACTGTTGCGACATGGCCGACAGGCCTTCGGGCACGCTTTGACTTTTGCAATTTTGGAAATAAGCAGATGGACTGCAGGTGCATAGTAATGGTTGTGTGCTTTCCATCCTGCAATAGAAAACATACATAAATATTTTTTTTTAAAGAAAATTTTGCGGAATTAAACGGAATATCTACCTTAAATCTCTATTTGACCACTGAACATTGGCCTGGCATTGCAGTTGAAATTGATTGGAACCACAGCAGTTGGCATTTTGTATAAAGGAAAGGCTACGCCTTAAATAGTTGCCCGTACCATTATCGTATATATAAGGATAACGATGATCATGCCCTACTTCTGACGCATGTAAAGTCCCAGCTCCTCCAGCTCTTGCCACATCTGTCAGAAAATGTCTTCTTTGTTGTGAGGGCGTATGGTGCTGATGACAACTACACATTGGCCTTATTGATTCGCACATACAGGAAGAACTTGCACCCAATTGATTTAAACTAATACAACTACGATTAATTAGATCAGGGGCCGGATAATCACAGCCATTTGTTTTGGGATAGTCCACCGTAAAAGCCGGTTGATATTTATGCCTCACATACTGTGTGGACATGGAACGTAGGCGTGGTGTAGTGGGCACCACAGCACCATTCATATTCGAACGTTGCGAAGGATTATGGGGGTATGTTGTGTAACCTATAAAAAATATTATAATAGCCGCTATTGCAGCTGCAGCTGAACATATATAATAGCCAGCACGTCCATATTTTAAGGAATAATCATTTAGAAAAATGGTTAATGGAACACTTATCAGCACTGGCACGGCTTCAATTCCTTTGACGAAAGACCAGGTCTTGGAAAATTTCACTTTGACTCTTTCCAAGGCCAGCATTTTCAAAGAAAAGCGAAAGCCACCAAATCCTACACCGTAGATACCGGATAAAATACACAAGCCCTTGTAGCCCATTATGAAAGACATGAATAGTATGGAAAGAGCGACAGTGGCCAGGAAGAACTGAAAATATAAATAATATACATAAATAAATAATCCTTTTTCTTAAATACATATTAAGAAATCTCACCTGTGTTACAATGGGTGTTGACAGCACAAAATTGTGTACAACAAACGGTCTTCTGATTAAAACTCCCGCCAGTACCACCCCCAAAGTTGTAGACATGCCCAGCATAGTTTGTAATAGCACCAATTCTTGAACATCGGAACCTTCTTTGGCCGCATTTAAAGACTAAATTTAATTTATTTCAGACATTTATTGAAAAGACTTTCAATTTAATTTCAAAAGTCTCTTACCATGGTAAACATTGGCGTATAAATTCCTAAGGCTGCCACAGCTGAAGTCAATAGCAATATTTTCACCGTACCCGATTTTAAATTTAATATGTCTTGTAATAATTTCTTTAAAATATTCGGCTCGGCAGGTGGATTGTTATTCTTATGATCGCGTAACTAAAAAGAAAAAAGGTCTGGTTAGTATATTTTCGGAAACGGGTAATTTGAGCCATAAAATGCAACACTTTTTTAAAGATGTTGCCTGTAACTCGACTTTCAATTTATGTACCTTTTTTCTTTGATTTTTTAAATGTTGTATGGCTCTTCTTTGGGGATGATATAAGGAAGCTGGTCTATATAAAAGACCCACAAAAAAACTAATCGAAGTTAAGGCCGCAACAATTTGTAAGCCACAACGCCAACCCATTTTACTAAAAAAAATCAATAATTATTAATAATATATTCTTTAGAATTGGATAAACATATTTTTTCATATACAAAAATAACGTGTTTTTCAATTTGGAGACAGGCAACTGCACTTTATGCAGTTATTTAAACGGTACTATGATATTTCCATGGTGAAATGATGTAGGTGGCATCGCTACGGCAACAAATACATACAATATTTAAAAAATGGAAATTAGTCCCAGCTTACGTCAAAAAATATTTTAAGCAAAAATCAAAGCGTGCCGCTGAACGTGATGAAATATATAGTTTTTTAGCCAAATTTTTATTTAATTATGGTCAATATCTTATTAATTTTTAATTACAATAATCAAAAACTGTAATGAAATACTCTAATCACAACACAAAACGTGGACTTTTTGTAAACATAAACAAAACTTTGACATAAAATTGGACAAAAAATGCAAGAGCAAAAAAACCGTTAACTGGCATAGTAGTGCCGCTTGTTTATTTCATCATGGATAATTATAAACATTCGTATGGTAACCACACCAATATTATAAATCAGCCATACTTATATATGGTGGCAACGTTGAAATGCAAATTCATTCATTATGTGATTGCAAGAACTAAAGATCGATTGTAATAAGCATATTAAGGTTCTAACCATAGTGCAGTTAGCCTAAGTCCAATCGAATTATGTCAATGGCCTTTAAGACAAACTAATTTTTGGATCATCAACTCACCCCACTCCTTCTTTCAATAGAACTGAAAATAAAGCAATACCCACTCCTTCGCCCGACATCGCTACCATTTCCACGAAAAGTCTTCGTTTCTTAAAGTAATTACCCAGCATTATGGTTGAAGTTTCACGTACCATGGCAGCGCCAATGCCAAAAACAAAACCTTCAAAATTTCAATTAATATGTAAATTATAAATTATCTTTGTAATTTATTTGCAAATATTTTTTTCTTCTTACCATAACTAAATATAACCTGATCCACTTCGGTGGCAAATGATGTAAAAAGTATTCCTAGGGAAAGAATTAAGCCACCTACCACAGCCATAAGTCTAGTAGATTTTCTTCGGCATATTATTTCAACGAGTGGGGAAATTAACATGGATATGGACCAACTCAAAGCACCCAACCATTCTAAAATTAAATATAAAAAATTGTAAAATGTTTTTTAAAAAAAAGACCAAAATAGGTACGATTTTCACCACTTAAACGTTCGAATTTCGTGCCAAATTTATAATTATAATTTTTAGATAAGTTACGAATATGATATTATTTTTTTATCAGTGTTTATTGATTTATTTTTGAAAGTTGAATAATTTAAAGAAATTAGAAAATACCAATTGAAGAACAAAAAAGTACCAAAGAGTCTCCTCCTTTAGTTTTTCATTCATTTTGGACCCTGCATGCTGAATTTGATATATCTAGTATCAATATTATAGTTAGTTCAAAAAGTACCAGTTAAAGAACAAAAAAGTACCAAAAAGTTCCAATTGGCTGATTCTTATAAAATTTAACATGCAATGTCCTAAGTAAATGAGAAACTATAAGAGGGAGTTTTCTTGTTAAATTTTTGTTGTTCAACTGGTACTTTTTGAATTTCAGTTCTGTTTTTATGTCCAATACTTATGGGAATTCTAAAATTACCAGTAGAAAAACAAATGGTACTCCTCTTATAAATTATCATTTACTCAGGGCTCTGCATGTTGATTTTAATGTTTCTAGATTCAGTATTAATAAAAATTCAAAAAGTAATAGTTAAAGAACGAAAAAGTTCCAAAAATATTCCTCTTACAGATTTAAAAAGGTACCAGCTGAAGAACAAAAACGTTCAATCTTATATATTCTCACTTACTCAGAACGATTCATTTTATATTCCTGAATCCAATATTAACTAAAATTCAAAAAGTACCACTTGAAGAACAAAAAAAAAAATAAAAAAAGTCTCCTCTTATAGTTTCTCATTTACTCAGGACTCTGCATGTTGATTTCAATGTTTCTGGGTTCAGTATTAATAAATCCAAAAAGTACCAGTACTCTTACCAATTCTCATTTACTCTAGACCTTGCATGTTTAATTGTATGTTTCAAGGTCCAATACTAACGGAAATTTAAAAAGTACCAGCTGAAGAACAAAAAAGTATGAAAAAGTTCCCTCTTATAGATTTTTATCTAATCAGGACATTGTATGTTTAATTTTACGTTTTTAGGTCCAATATTAACGGAAATTAAAATAAGTACCAGTTGGAGAATATATGACTTTAAAACCAATTTTTTATACTTTTTAAAATGTTAACTTAAACTCTTTGAACATTAAATTACAACCGTTTGAGACAAATATTTATAATTAGTATTGTGGTTATTTTGTTAAACTATTTATGGTTTTTAATCCAAATTATTAATATTTTTAATTAGGCTTAAGTTCATCAAATTTAATTTTCATTAAATTATTTTTATGAAGAAAGGAATTTTACAACATGAAAATTAATTAAAATTGTTATTGATAATCTTTCATTATTGACCGTGGCCGGGGCTCGAACCCTGGCCGGCAGGTTACCATGACATGTTTCGATCGCAAACAGAAGTAAGGAAAAACATGTAAAATCAATTAAAATGGATAATCATTCAAAAAAGCAAATTTCGATCTACCAAAGGTTAAAATACCAAGGACCCTAAATAACTATTATGCTTATTTTTCAGTACCAAAAAATTTACCACTCTTAAGAAATATTCTAAAAAAATTGCTCATAATTATTATGTCTGTGGCTTGGTGCTAAAAGGGCGGGCCAATGTCAATATTTTGTTGTTTTGAGTTAATCGTTGCATAAGGTGTCTTTTATTACTCGCTTTTATTTTGCTTTAACAGTCAAGTTCTAATTTAACCCAGAACAGTCTCATAAAGGCTTTGCTAGCCAATTTCACTAAGAACTCTTCTATAAAAAAAAATTTAATTTCAATTTTCTCAAAAGTTAATATGTAATAGGTGTATAATGAAAATAAATATTTGTTAAACATAACTATTATATCCAATTAATATCTTTTTACATTGGCTAATAACTATTATGATCGATAAATATTTATTTCTCTTACAGATAACTATTACTAAAGATTTTTATTGTTTTTATTTACGATAATAATTATTTTGAATATTTTCTTGATATCAATTGTTTTATTTTTGCAGATTATGCATGTGGGTATATACCCTACAGATAATATTGGACTACGTGGTCCATTGTGGCTTAAATGGACTACTAACAACATGGTCCAATCTACTGTAATATGGACCATGTTATAAGCTGCCAACAACTGCATGATGTATACTTTTCTATAGTTTACCGTATTACACATTGGTAGTCCTGATGGTGTCCATTATTAATTGTTTATTTAAAAGTGAAAGTTTGTGAAATTTGTGAAAAAAAAGGTGAAAAAAATAAAAATACCAAGTAAATATATTTAATAATAGCAATAATAGACTACAGGGCACGCCATAAAAGGCGATTAGTAAAAAATTAAAAATGCTTAAACTACCCCTTTAGTGTACTCCATACTGTAGTGACATGGAGTACTTTTAAAACTAACCCAATTTAGTACTCCATGGAGTAGTTTAGGGACTACTTCGGTAGGTTATATGGTCCCCTCCTAGGACATCGTAATGTTAAATGGATCACCTTTTACCCTATATTTGGAGTAGTTTTGAAGTACTCCTACTCCTTAATGGACTACTCTTTACATGCATGTATGGACTAGTCTCGTTATCTGCAGGGTACATACACATTAAAATTATTGATAACTGTTATGTTATTTCTTATTCATAACGAATAAATTTATGTTTTATTTAGTCTGCTTTCACACGTTTCATCTTTTGATGCTCAACTATTATGTTTTTAGGTGAGAGAAGAAAGAAGAAAGGGGGTTAGTACGGAGATGCCTGTACTCGGGCAGTACGCTTTGTGTTTTTATTCGTTGATATATGCACAACAATGGCTGCATGTAATTTTTTTCTTTGATTCGCTGTAAATAAAATTGTTGTTGTTTTGAACCGAAAAAAGTTGAAACCAATTGCTGCGTGTGATTATATTGGCATCTTTAAAAGGGAATTGAAAAAAAGTTGAGCATCAAAAGATGAAACGTGTAAATTTAGACTAAATAAAACATAAATTTATTCGTAATAATTATTAGCAATTTTTATCGAATAAAAGTTATAACTATTAAGTTCTTGTAAAATACAATTTGGTTTGAGGATTGATGTTTGACTATTGACGTCAGCAATTGTCGATGGCTGCGAGTGTAAGACCCCTGCAAATAATTTTGGACCACCTGATTCATTTTGATAAAATGGACTACTCCATGGACTGGACCGATGTAATTCAAGCGTGGACCATGTCATTGTTAAAAAGTGTTTGTAGTGAGACGACATGTCTTCGTTTTTTAACGACGTGCTTTCGTTTTTATACGACTTCAAAAGTAATCCTCTTGAGTATACCATGGAGTAGTTTTAAAACTACTCCTTTGTAGTCCAAAGCTGGGTTATATGGTCCTGTCCTAGGACATCGTAATGTTAAATAGACCATGTTTTTTCCATACGTTTGGGTTACTTTTGGACTAGTCCTAGTCCCTTGTGGGCTAATCCTTAAACGCGTGTTTGGAATGGTCCTATTATTTGCAGGGACGACAAATCCATCTGAGGAGATCGAGTGGTTGCGATCGAAACATGTAATGGTAACCTGCCGGCCCCGGTTCGAGCCCCGGCCACGGTCAAGAACGAAAGATTATCAATAACAATTTTAATTAATTTTCATGTTGTAAAATTCCTTTCTTCATAAAAATAATTTAATGAAAATTAAATTTAATGAACTTAAGCCTAATTAAAAATATAAAAAATTTGGATTAAAAACCATAAATAGTTTAACAGAATAACCACAATACTAATTATTGTTAAAGCTAAGGCACGAGCTCTATGTGTACATTTGTCCTTCAAGTTGTGCTGAAAAAGGTCAACAAGAAAAAGAAAGACAAAAAATGAAAAAACAAGAGAATGTACTTTGGACTTCAAGAAAAATTCTTGACAAAAGTACGAAAAAACGGAAGTAAGGAAGAACATGTAAAATCAATTAAAATGGATAATCATTCAAAAAAGCAAACTTCGATCTACCAAAGGTTAAAATACGATTTGGTTTAAGGATTGATGTTTGACTATTGACGTCAGCAGTCGTCGATGGCTGCGGGTGTAAAACGGCAAATCCATCTGAGGAGATCGAGTGGTTGCGATCGAAACATGTCATGGTAACCTGCCGGCCCGGGTTCGAGCCCCGGCCACGGTCAAGAATTAAAGATTATCAATAACAATTTTAATTAATTTTCATGTTGGGAAATTCCTTTCTTCATAAAAATAATTTAATGAAAATTAAATTTAATGAACTTAAGCCTAATTAAAAATATAAAAAAATTGGATTAAAAACCATAAATAGTTCAACAGAATAACCACAATACTTATTATTTTTATTTTTTAATTTTGTACATTTTTTTTTTATACGGTCCGAAAATTGTGTGGGACCCTCTGTCTCAGTGAAGAGTGTAGAAATCGAACGAAACGTGAGCTGTACGAGCTGACATAAATACAGTTAAGCGCATCAAAATATAGCGAATGCACTGCTGGTTAGAACATGTTGGCCGAATGGAAACGAGCGATCTAGCTAGAAAGGCTTTAGATGACAACTACCAAGGAAACACCTAGACTTCGGTTGAAGGACCAAGTAGAGGCTAATGCGAAAATCCTTGCTATTACAAACTGGATGCAGCACGTACAAGACCGAAGTACTTGGAGATCAATTATTAAGCAAAGTCAGTACCAACAGTAGGTTTTTGTCCCGGATAAGTAAGCAAGTAAGTAATTAAGAGTCAAAACTAAATTGAGTGTAATCCCTAAACTCCTAGCAAAAATGCATGACTAGTGTTGTGATATAATATCAAGTACTTTCCGTGCCTATAACCAACATAGATTTAGAGAAAGAAATTCGACTTCTACTTATCTTTTGGAACTTACAAATTCAGTGATATCCTAATTCTATTCTAGAATGCACACTGATAGCATTTATACAGATTTTATTAAAGCATTTAATTAAAATCCTTCACTTCTAAAATGGATGTCACATATCTAAAGGGCAGATTTCAGCACACATTGTTTTTTCAATTTAAATTCTAAAGCTATGCCTCTTCCATCCGTGGTTTCTCAAGGTAGGTTAGAGGACAGTATTTCTCCAATTATTTATTAAAGGTTTACCAACATGTAGTTATTAAATACTTCAAAATATTAATAAATGCAGATGATGGAAGGCTTTTTCTTAGCTGCAATAGCGTAACTATATCTTCATTACTCTAAGATAATCTAGACAGTTTTCACTTGTAATGTGATATAGAATTTCTGAAAAGTACTGAGCTCGAGAAGAAGTCCAGTACTCTGGAATCGTGGAATTTTATAAATGTTCGCCAAACCTTTTTTCGTCAAATTATCTTTGGCGATGAGGCTCATTTCTGGCTTAACGAGTAACGTGTAAGATGAGACTCTTTGTGAAAGTCAGAACCTACGTACCAAATTAAATGAAATTATCTCCAAAATTGCGACCTGTACTTTTTGCAAAATCTGAGTCGATTGGAATTTTAAAAGGTGGGTCTAGGACTAACATTTCAAAGTGATACATCAGCACAAACGCACAATACTGTAGCCACTATTGTAGTGTGGGTATTAAATTGTTGTTCTTAAGGGAGTGAATCGACGTTAAGGGTAAATCGACATTAAGGGAGAAAAATATGGTTGGATATAGTCAAGAACAAAAGCTTCAGTTTGGTTGTAAAACATCCATAAATACAGGGTGTCCGCCAGGAAGGTATACTACTCACAGTAATTCCATTGTAATCCTGGCTGTATGCGATGTGGCACCGTCTTGTTGATACCACATGTTAATCAAGCCCAAAGCACGCAGTTGTGGCGTTAAAAAGTTTTCAATCATATCACGATATCGCTCCCCGTTCACAGTTACCGTTACGCCGTTTTCATTTTCAAAGAAGTAAGGTCTAATGATTCCTCCTGACTAAGTTGCACACCAGACTGTCACTTTTAATGGATGCACAGATGACTGATGAATAATTTGAGGGTTTTCCATTGCCCAGAACCGACTCGCTGTTTATTCACATATCCATTCAAATGAAAATGTGCCTCGTCACTCATTATGATTTTTTCATGAAAATCGGGGATGACATGGGCGAGCTGTAACATCCTATTGGCATATGTACGGCGGCGTTAATGGTCTTGTGGAAGAACTCTTGTGTCAACTGAATCTTAAATGGAAACAAATGCAAGTCCTTGTGCAAAAATGTGGCCAAAGTTGTTCTTTGAAGACCAAGCTCCTGAGCACGGCGTCGAATTGAGGTTGATGGATTGTTTTGAACACTTTCTTGAGCCGCAGTGATGTTTTAAGCCGAACTTGCATTACGTTGTGGTCCATGCTTAAACCTATCACCTACAGACCCTCTTTCTTCGAAATCATTCGCTACCCGATAAAAATCCCAAAAATTTCACGTATATTTCTCATCGTCACAGTAATCGATGATTGATTTTGATAAAATGTTTTAACGATTAAAACACGTTGGTTTATCGAATATTTTTCCAGAATAAATTTGCCACGTGTCTACTTCACGACTGCCAAGACTAATTTTTAATAAAAAAGCGGCAAAACAAAGTAGTATACCTTCTTGGAGGACACCCTGTATTATGGTCTGTAGAATCATACTTTTTTGCCGCAACCTTATTATGATTGAATGGGACCATGTTTATCGTAATCGTATAACAGTTATTAGTTGCTTAAAGTACAACAATAAGTTTTGCTTTTTTATAATTTTTA
Organism: Pollenia griseotomentosa; assembly: GCA_963931875.1. Lineage (NCBI taxonomy): Eukaryota > Metazoa > Arthropoda > Insecta > Diptera > Polleniidae > Pollenia > Pollenia griseotomentosa. The sequence continues at coordinate 17,835,262 of OZ007561.1, forward strand.
ACCAGGGGCCTAATTCTGACATTCGTGATCGAGTACTTTCTCGATTCGAAAGCAAATTAAAATCTAAATATTGTAGTCAATACTGAACGAATTGGAAATATTTTTAGAGTGTTGTAAAGCATTAACTTGTGTTTCACAATACTGAAAAAATAATTTCGATTCGTTTAGTATCCACTGAAATAAAATTGTTTCGAATCGAGAAAGTACTCGATCACGACTGCCAGAATTAAACCCCTGGACTATATCGATATGCATAAGTAACTTCGAAAGCCTTCTTAAATCTTACCATTTCCATTAGCATTTTGTATATGTTGGACAGCATAGAACAAAGTCAGGCCATATGACAACTGCAGACCAGTCGTTAAAATATGCACCAAAAAAGACATGCCACATATAATCCAACCCCAACCGCCATCCGGATAAAAATGCTGCCTGATGCCAATAGTATCAACACCAGTTCGCCTAAGAGCAGGAATATTACGATGTAGCAAATAGAATTCTTGATCCCTGAGGCCGGGAAATCCAGAATCTTGTTCCTCATACTGATGTACACAAGAATCGGGAGCTGGAATTAGAAGAAATTTTAAAATGAATTTTTTATCAGATAGAAGAATTTCTCACCATAATAAAAACCATGGTTGCAACTACGATTGGTGGTAGTGTGCAGATTTGTTGGTGGTGGTGGCGGAGCCAGAGATTCTTGAGGTCGTACCTGTTGATGGTAGAGTTTGCCACATAAACACGAGGAAGGCATTTGCATTTTATGATGGTCTATATTGTAGGAACTACAACAAGTGTATTGCTGTTGATGTTGTTGCTGCTGGTGCTGATGAGCATGTTGTTGGGAGTGTGTTTGTGTTGGCTGTTGGTGTGCATGATGTTGATGCTGTAGTGTTTGCTGTTGTTGCTGCTGCTGCTGTTGCTTAGCATGACGTCGACATGACATGGTATTAAAGTTGCTAGAAGGAACATGTGTTGATGCACCATAATTATCATACAAATCTAATGCTGGCAACGCTGTGATGGAACGATGATGGTGTGCTCTCATTAGGGGTGGTGGTGGTGGCGATGGCGTTGCATTTGTCACAGACGTATTAAATTTATATGCTTGATTTGATATTGTTGCCTGTGCAGTTGTTGTGCTTGCTGCGGCAGCTGATGATGTTAGTGGTGTTGCTTGTACATTTGATGGCACCATGGATTTCTTAAACATGTTTGATGATGATGTATTCAATCTGTGGCTGTCCAATGTGCTGTGGGGTGTAGCCAATTCGTTGTTTATATTGCTGCTAAGATTTGTTTGTGGGACCGATAAAAAGGGTGACGTTTTTGTGGTGTATTCCTTTAGACTTTGTGTGGAACCTTGCTGATAGGCCAGGCGAGGGCAGGACACCCACCAAACAACCGGTTGATCGTTGTAACGACAATTTTCACACAATATCCTTTGTGTGGTGAGAGCGGCAGGTGTGGCAATTGAAATGTCTCGAAATCCAGGTGGTGCTGGTAATGTTAATTCCGTTGCAGATTGTTCACTCAGGGATTTTTGTATGTTGGGAAATTCACTTGTGCAAGAGGTGAAGGCTGGTTTGCTAGCTCTGCTGGGAATTTGTGGAGGATGTTCACAACTAAGATTATACCTTCGTCACACTGCACATTTGCCGCATAAAATTAAATTCTTTTTTTTACTACTTGTGCTTTTGATTAAAGCTGATCTTCTAAGTTCCTGTTCCGAATTCGTTCTCGGTGTATAATGGCCACAACTAAGATGCTGCTGCTGTTGTTGTTGTTGCTGTTGCAATTGCAATTGTTGCAGCTGGTGTTGCTGATACTGCTGCTGCTGTTGTTGTCTTCTTAAAGCACTGAACAGATTTCTGGGTAAACTACGATAATGATTCAATTGTGGACAGCTACTGTAAAGGGATGATGGTGATGGTGAGTTCGTTGTATTGTCAGGGTAGTCACCACTACCAGTGGCCATATTATCATGACCTAAAGGACAATTGTAATTACAGTTAAGCTGTTTGTTGTCACCACATTTATATTGGCATGTGGCATACAATTTCATTGTTTATTCTACGATTGTTTACAATCGTAAAATATTGTGTGCGTGATTGTGCGGTTGGCAGTTGGTTGCGGCAGAAGAGAGTGCAAAAAACAGAGAGAGAGAAGAAAAGAATTGCCGTATGTCTGAAATGATGAATGAAAAAATTCTCTATAGATATAAGAGAAATTCATCATACGTTAAAGATCTGTAAAGAAAATAAGAATATGAACAGATAAAAAAACAAATTAAAATAAAATTCTTATTATTAATAAAAGTTAATTGGTTAAAGCAGCATTTACATTGACCTTAATCATTGAATTTTATTTTTATTTTTATTGTTATTTTTTAAACATTTTCTTTTCCTCTATTCGTTACTTGTTTTTCAGAATGATTTTTCTTAATTTCTCAATGCATAGTGGGTGTAATAAGTTAAATAATTGTTTAAATTGCCAAACGTCCAAAAATGAACATCAAACAGGTTTTTTTTATTTTCGTCAGAATTTTTAAGGTTCTTTAGCCACTGTGTTTTTTTGTACTTAAACATTTTAATGCCATCTCAGCAAAAAAAAAGTTGATGCCGTTACCACCATCTTTTTATATTCTTTAATCTTTTAAATACTTTACCAAGTAATAACAATTTCTGCTGCTGACGACGAAATCCATTTAAACTGATTAAATAATTTTATTAAGTTATAATTTATTTAAAGGATTTTCAATTTCGAAACATTATTAAATCGATTTAATCTATGTAAGTAAACGTTCTTATCGACAAGAACAACAAATATATATGGGAAATAAGCAAAACTTGCAAATTTGGCAGTAACGAATTTTTCATTAATTTTGGCAAAATTTGTGACAAAATGTGACATTTTGATGGCAGCAGTGATTTTATACCAAGAGTCTTTCAACAATATGACAATTAAAAATGTATAATAAAAATTACTGTTTTTATCAAAAATTGCTTTTAAAATTGTATTTTAATGTTGTATTTTTTTGGTACCACACATCGATATTAAAAGGGTTAATTGGCTTTTGAAAAACATTTTTAGTGGCAATGATTTTTGTTATCAGAAGACAAATTAAGCGAATTTTGGTGTCAAAAATAATTTTTTGTGTTTTTGACGTCAGAAGTGACATTTTGTGTCAAAAGTGACATTTTGTGTTAAAAGGGATTATTTTTGTCAAAAGTGACATTTTGTGTCAACAGTGACTTTTCGTATTAAAAGTGACTTTTCGTGATTAAAGTAATTTTTCGTTTTAAAAAAAATTACTTTTTGATTCAAGAAACTTTTCGTGTCAAATGGTGTTTTTTTAAGTCAAACGTTAGTATTGGTCTCAAAAAGGTTATTTCATGTCACAAGTGGCTTTCCTTTTCCTTTTATTATTTTTTTTTTTTTTTTTTTTTTTTTTTTTTTGGGTAAAAAATTTGATTTATTTAGTGTTCCAACAGAATTAAGTCTTCAACATCAGGCAAAAATTCTTGTAACTTAAAATTCTCTCTCACTTTTAAGTTTATGGGTGGTTTACAGATGGCAACACAACTGAAGTTGAGTTAACAGCAGCGAAATCAGGTATCGCCATAAAACGGGTTTGGACTTAAGAGTGGATTCTGGTACCTAAAAGGGTGTAGAATAAGATGAAATGAGTTAGATTTCTGAAAAAAAAATTACCCCATAAAAACGTACAAAACGAACTTGGAAAATCTATAAAAATGAGAAAATCATTAAAATTTTACCTTTTTAATTGCGTTTTTCTCAAAATTTCATTTTCACCCACTAGGTCCCTTTTCTCGGAGAAGGTCACATATATGAAGATATTTAAATAATATTCGGCACAAAGAACTTTTATTTAAATCTAAGTTTCACAACATAAATTTGTTTTGGCGGGTCTATGATTGCCCAAAGGGCCCAAATAGGGTAGGTATACTTTTTATGTATGTTTTTATATATCTACTTTGTTGTAGGGTATCATTTGGTCGGGCTTGGCCGGCAATACTTTCTCACTTATTTTTATAGAATTTTCTTATTTTGAAGCAGTGTTCGAAAATAAACACTACATATCGCTCCTTAGTGTTCGGTTCGATAGTGTTTGTGTAGGAAGTCATTAAAAAAAATAACGTTTCCCTGTTTGTCATCTTTCTAACACAAAAATAATACTGTACTTATCCAACTCAACAAAAATATGAAAACATTTATTTGCGTTCGGTTTTTTAAAAAAAACACGAATTTCATTGCGTTTGGTTCAGCTCATTAATGTTCGTCGCTTTTGGCTGGTAAAACAAAACAAAAATTTTTTACAAAAACAAAATACACATACAAAAAGCCAGCAAAATAATTTTACACAAACAATACACATACACAATTCACACACAAGCTGTTCGTGCTGCGGTTGTTGCTAAAAATTTTTTGTTTGTTCATTTCTTTATCAATGTGACATTATAGAACATTAAAATATAACGTTTGTCTTCAGTATCACTACAATTGTTTTGTTTTTTAACAAAGAACAGAACACTATATAATGTTCGGCTCTTTCTTGAACATAGTTACGAACGGTCTACACAAACACTAAAAAAAATGTATATCGTTCCTGAGTGTATGAGCCGAACGCTAAAAAATGTTCTGTTTATTTTCGTACTCTGATTTAAACATGAGCGGCGTTGCCTGATTTTTCTGCTGACAATTCAACTTCAGTTCATTTGTCATTCGTAAACGGCCTATTAATGTTTTATTTTCTTTTGTTGTTCATTTTCTGTTTAAACAAGTAAGAGTGCTATATTCGGCTGTGCCGAATCTTTGAAACCCTCCACCGATAGTTGGAATATTTCAGGAGTGATATTTATATGATGTCTATTTATTATTAATTTATCTGTATAAAAACAGACACCAGCATTGGTTGCAGTTTAGACCTATATTAAATTTTTGACCGACAATCTTGTGTTAAATATTATGATTCGTAACAATTTTAGCCGAACTTAAATGATTTTCAGGAGGGGGAGATATATTGGAGCCATGGTAAGTTATAAACCATTCATCACAAAATTCTGCCTAGTGATTTCTGGTATTACAAACATTGAATAAATTTCAAAACAGCGGTAAAATTAGCTTTAGCGTTTAGATCTAAGGTAAATTATGGACCATATATCACAAAATTCATAAAATTTTTTCTGGCCATGTGAAACTAAGTTGGAAGAAATTTTACCACAATAAATATATCTGCTACGATTTCACGATCATCACAAAATTTATTAGTGCTGTGAAGTGTTCAATTTTATTCTGATAGCATTATTGTTAACGGTTTAAGGCCTACATTAAATAAAAGTAAATTATGGACCGATCTCACGAAATTTTGCGGTGTGATTTCCAGTCGAATAAAACGAACTTTTGCAAAATCTTATATCATTACGGGCATTGTTTTTGTAACAAACACCGATTTTGCTGGATTTTAATCTCAAACTGCTGATAACTACAACAAATTTGACACCAAGTTTGTTCATATCCTTTAAGTTTTTCGAAAGATAGCGTGTTTTTAACAGAGGGAAAGACAGACGGACATGACTAAATCGACTTAGAATTACTCAAGGAGGCAGAATATATGTACTTTTTGGGGTCTGAGATGAATAATAAAAAAGTTTCACACGGAATGACAAACTTAGTATACCCTCTTCACAACTAATTGTTGTGAAGGGTACGAAAATGTTTGAATTTTAATGAAAGAATGGTAGCATTGTTGGGAGAATAAGTGTCTATATGTGAGAGCATTAGAAAAAACGTTTTCAAAATAAAGTAGATTTTAATTTACGACCAGCGTTGCCACAACCAAAAAAAATTTGTAACCAAAATGTTAAAATAAAGTAACCAAAAGCAAAAAAAAAGTAACCAAAATTTTTATTATCAAATTTACATACTATTTTATCCGCACTTAAGTTGAAAAATATGTCTAAAGGCGCATATAGACGACATGTTTTTGTCATCTGACATGTCAAATTTTCAAGTCACATGTAATTGTGCATGTCTGTCAAAATCGCTGTTTTACATAAGCTTTATAATATTCGGTCACAAACGTACATGTAATTTACTTCTGACATTGTCTCTGTTTTTTTCGCATTGTTATTGCAGAAACCAAAGTAGTGCTCGGTTTCAAAATAGCTTGCTGCCGCCATGAAAAGTTTTATTTGCGCCGTAAAATAGTTTAGCCATCTTAACATTTTTTTCTTTTAATTCAAAGATACCAATTTAGGATTTTATAATAAAACGGTTTTTATATATATATTCACATAAATTCTATTCAATGGTAAGATGATCAAACATATCTCGGTATTGTAAAAAATTAACTTCAGCCGGCTAATGATTCCGTCAATAGTGGACGCCGCTGCCGGTTTCTTGCCGGCATAGCTTTCTGATGTCAGATGGTTTGTCAGAAGAAAATAGAGCACGCTCTAATTGAAATTTTGTCAGATGACTTTGCGTCTGACTTTTACAGAAGCAAAGTTAAAAAGGTAACACACGACATGTATGTGTTTTGCAGTGGAAAATTTGACATGTCAGATGACAAAAACATGTCGTGTACGGTCGCCTTAAAGAAGGAAGTTTGTTTGTATCTAGTAGGCTCAAAAACCGCTGGACTAATTTTTTTAAATTTTAATGTTGTATTACCGATGGTCTGGAAAGAATAAAAGGCTATATAATTTTTCGAAATTTTTAGTTGACGTGCACTTCCTTTACAAAGTTGAAACTTCAACCTTTTTATATAAAGAGCTCTTGCAAGTAAAATTTTTTAGGTCTTGCTGTGTTATAAAGGTATCAAAGTACAAAATTAAACTAAATTATGCGATAAATCTTTTATATAAAGGGTGGTTAAATTGTAAGGGCCGATGTTGAATGTGAACCACACCTAAACGCCAAGTTTTTTTCCGAATTTTATTTGACATTTCTCTATTTCAGACTTACTCAATTTGAACCATCGAGAGATACACAATCCAACAACGTGTTAAAGTTATCCAGACTTATTATGAAAATGGGCGTTCAAATCAAAATGCATATCGTGCACTTCGTGATTTGTGATGAGGCACATTTGCACCTCAGTGGATTCGTCAATAAGCAGAATTGCCGCATTTGGGTGAATGAGAATCCAAGAGTGATTGTCGAAAAACCAATGCACCCACAAAGAGTGACTGTTTGGTGCGGTTTATGGGCTGGCGGCATCATCGGGCCGTATTTTTTCCAAAATGAGGCCGGTCAGGCAGTTACTGTGAATGGTGTTCGCTATCGTGAGATGATAACGAACTTTTTATGGCCCGAATTGGAAGATATGGATGTGGACGATATGTGGTTTCAGCAGGACGGTGCCACTTGCCACACAGCTAACGAAACAATGGCTCTTTTGCGCAACAAATTCAATGGCCGTGTTATCTCACGTAATGGCGATGTCAATTGGCTGCCAAGATCATGTGATTTGACACCGTTGGACTTTTTTCTTTGGGGTTATTTGAAAGAAAAGGTGTACGTCGATAAGCCAGCAACAATTCAAGAGCTAAAGGATGAGATAATTCGGCACATTAACGGCATAGAACCTCCATTATGCCTCAGGGTCATCGAAAATTTGGACCATCGGATGGAGGTGTGCCGCCGTGGTCGCGGCGCCCATTTGGCCGATATTTTGTTCCATACATAATTGAGTAATACCAATATATCATAATAAAATAAAATTACAATAATTTCCTAAATAGTTTGTGTTTTATTCAAAATCAACATCGGCCCTTGAAATTTAACCACCCTTTATATCTGTTGCATTTTGATAAAACATCTTCAGTCAAATTTTAAAAGTTGAAAAAATGTCGTTAATCATACAAATTTTCATTCAAAAAAAAGTAACCAAAATGGAAAAAAAGTACACAAGTAAACATTGGAAAAAAAAGTAACCAATTTTGGTTAAAAGTAACCAAAACGGCAACGCTGTTTACGACAGCTTTCTCCAATAATTTTTATGGCAGCTCTGTTTAAACACTTCCCCCGTATTCATAAAAAATTAATATGGATTTGAAATGCATTTTAAGAAAAATTGGTATCAACATTTTAGCTTAAAACACATTTCAAACGTATTTTATTTTTTATGAATACGGCAGTTAAAGTTGTAAATGATATTTGTTTTAAAGAACACTATGGGCCTCAAAAGCTACTTTGGATGTTTAAAGTAATTTTCGGTTTCATAATTTATTTTCGATGCGAAAAGAGTTTTTTTTGTGTTAAAAGTGACTTTTGTTGTAGAAAGTTATATTAAAGTAAATAATTATTGTAGTGTTAAAATAATTTTTAATGCCAAATATAATTTTTAATATCAGAAGTGATCGTCGAGGTCAGTCGTCAGTTAATTTTGATGTAAATTTAAAATTTGTTTTTCATTAAAAGTGATTTAATGAAATGAAAAGTTAATTCTAGTTTAAAGCTTTAAACACTAGAGTTATCTCTTCCAACTTTAAACTTTAATGTGTCGCTTGATAAGTCAAATAAACTGCCTGTTTAACGATTTCGAACGTAAAGTTCGCATAGAAAATTACATTTCAAACAAAAACAAATTCTCGAATATTGTTTTCGTTTTTAATATAATTTTCTATGCGAACGTTTACTTTCGAAATCTATGAACAGGCTGCTGTAAGAGTAAAAAATTTCGACGGCGAGATTATTTTTTTTGTGAAAAGTTACGACTTTATGTAACTTTTTGTTAACTAAATAAAGTATTATGTAACAATATATAAAAATAATTTCTTTATCGCCGCCTTTTCAACAAAACTGAAATATTGTGTCAGGAAGGTTCTTTTTTCAAAAAAATTGGACAAGGAAAATTGTCTTTACTTTTAACACAAGTCATATTGTGATTAAAGTTGAGTTTCATATTTAAAACCAATTTTCTCAAGCATCAAAATTCTTGAACAAAACATTTTGTTCAAAAAAAGTTAAAAGAACTTTTTTACCAGACTTCAATGCTTTAATTAATCGAAAATTGTCAATTCATGTAAAAAAAAGAAACAAACAAAACTATTGTTCTAATCAACATTTTAACTACTTTTTAGTTAATAAAAGTTTTTGTCTCTTAGAATATTTTTCTGCCTTTACAGTCAATATGATGTCATGTCTTTTTGTTAACATAAAAGGACGACAAATAGGTCAAAGTAACTTTCAAAAAAAAAACCCCTTTTAACTATTAAAACTCTTTAGGTTTTTTGTTTTCTTAACATTTTCTATACAACAGACGTGTTTTTTTTTTTTTTTTTTTGTGAGTGTATGAGCTAACAAAAAATGTTGAAAGAAAAAATATGCTTTTTATCGCTGCATGTTACACATGTTCAACCTCATACTCAATTAAAAATTCAGTTTGAATAATAAATTGGTTTTTTACTACTTACATGAGAGAAGGCAAACAATTAAATAGTTGAACAGATACACTTGCACTAAAATACACACATATGCACACAAATGCATACACATACACACAGGCATACAAATGCTTTCAATAGGCAGACAAACAAACAAACAAACATGTGCACGATTTTTATCTACTGTCCTAGAAAATTACAACTCATCACTCTCTACAACAGCCAACAGTGCCCAGCGGGAAAACTCAGAAGACCTTCTTACTTCAGGCCTTTTTAAAGGCCTGCTTAAAAGATTTTTTGATTCAATTACTATTCTTATCTAACTGCTAAAGAAGGCCTCATAGAAGGCCTCGGCTCTTTCGTATAAAAGATAAGATACATCTTCCACACTCGCTTCTATGAGAAGGGAGTAACATTTTTTGTATTGTTTTTTTGCACAAGCAAAAGCAAAATCAATTTTTTTTGGTCCCGTTACCCTTCTTATGTACCTGCTGAAGAAGCGAGAGCGGAAGGCCTTCTCCGCAATGACAACGTGTGTAAAAAAGATATGAGTATGGAATGGAGCAAGAAGGCCTTGTACATCCAAAAGAAGTGGTACAGAGGCCTTCTAGAAGGCCTTCCTACTCCTTCTTTTTCCCGCTGGGTGATTACTGACTGACTAACACACATGCATATTAACCGCCTTCCTATAAGTGAGTGAATGAATGTGTAAGTGTGAGTGCTGACAAAAAAAAAACAATAGCAAATCTTCGGTACACTGGTTGGGTTGTTATCTATATTTCCTAGACATCATTGTACTTCCGTTTTCAGTTTCCCTTCCATTCAGACAATGTAAAGTGCATAAACAATATTGTTTAAAATATTGTGAATGTTAACAACAACAATAGCAACATCAGCAACAACAATAATAAAAATAATGCCTATAAAATAAAAATACAAACAACAAACTCAACGTTTTATATTTTTTCAATTTTCTATTTTATTTTCATTTTACTCTTTTATACTGGCACGAATCTGTAGTACTACAAACACACTTTAGGACAATTCCTACAAAAAAAAACACACGCACACACACATTCACATAAATAACCCAGCGGTAAAACTCAGAAGACCTTCTTACTTCAGGCCTTTTTAAAGGCCTGCTTAAAAGATTTTTTGATTCAATTACTATAATTACCAAACTGCTAAAGAAGGCCTCATAGAAGGCCTCGGCTCTTTCATATAAAAGATAAGATACACCTTCCACACTCGCTTCTATGAGAAGGGAGTAGAAAAGGAGTAACATTTTTTTTTATTGTTTTTTTGTACAAGCACAAGCAAAAGCAAAATCAATTTTTTTTGGTCCCGTTACCCTTCTTATGTACCTGCTGAAGAAGCGAGAGCGGAAGGCCTTCTCCGCAATGACAACGTGTGTAAACAAGATATGAGTATGGAATGGAGCAAGAAGGCCTTGTACATCCAAAAGAAGGGGTACAGAGGCCTTCTAGAAGGCCTTCCTACTCCTTCTTTTTCCCGCTGGGAAAGTCTTTTTTTTAATCACACATATAGATGGCAACACAAAATCAGCCAAACTCACACTTACACAGCAGCACATTCAAATAACCATTTTCTCCATTGTTTAAATAAAAACAATTTGTTTAATTTGTCATCTCCTTCAATTTACAAAAATATCCCATAACGGGGTAAAAATACATCCAAAACGAGGGAGGAACGAAAAGGTTCAATTTGATGTCAGAGTAAGTTGTAGTGCCAAACGCGCTTTTAATGTCATTATGATCGACACTTGAGCAGTGTTCAAAAATAACCGGAATATTTTTTAGCGTACGGCTCACACACACATCCAGAAACAATATTTTTTAGTGTTTGTGTATTAATACACAAACCTTAATACTGTTCATAACTATTTTCAAGAATGTAACAAACACTATATGTATACATATGGGGGATTTCATGTCAAGTGACCCAATTTTGAAATCGATGTCTTCCGATTTGGATGAAATTTGCACCAAGGTTAGTCCAATTGGATAGTAGTTTAGACACAAATTTTCAACAAGATCGGTCTAAAAGTTTCTGAGTTAGTGGGGGTCAAAATTTGACATTTTGGCCATATAGGTGTTCTTTCTTATCCATGTAACTTATTACCTATTGGTGTTAGCAAAATTTGTCCCAAGTAGCTTCGATAGCTATTTGATCCATCTTTTGAAAAAAATTTTTTTTGTTTTTTTAAAAAATTTTTTTTATTTTTTTTTTTAAATTTAAAACTTTTTTTTATTTTTTTTTTTAGCGGGTATGTTTTTTTTTTTTTTTTTTTTGTTCAAAAGAAAGCTTATGTCTTTTCCTTTCAGGTAGTTTTGGTCCCTTTTTGGGATGCGAGCGGCTTATGTATAAAAAAAAATAATTTCTAACTCTAGACAAGGGTTTTTCAATTTTTAGCATATGCAGTGTTCTTTCTCATCCATTTAACTTATTACCTATTAGTGTTAGCAGAATTTGTCCCAAGTATCTTCGATAGCTATTTGATCAATATTCTGAAAAATTTTTTTTTTGTTTTTTTAAAACTTTTTTTTTTTAATTATAAATTTTTTTTTTAAATGCAAAATTTTTTTTTTATATTTTTTTTTTATCCGGAATGTTTTTTTTTTTTTTTTTTTTTGTTAAAAAGAAAGCTTATGTCTTTTCCTTTAAGGTAGTTTTGGTCGCTTTTTGGGATGCGAGTGGCTTATGTATAAAAAAAATTATTTCTAACTCTAGACGAGGGATTTTAAATTTTTAGCATATGCACTATTTTGAATTTTTTCCTATTTGTGTTTAAGTGTTTCTAAAGCCTTAAAAATAAAACGTTTGCAAAGAAACTAGACAAATTAACCTTTCCGACGGTATGTTACAAACCCAATTACTATTTTATACCTTCGATACTATAATGCCCACAATATGTTAATCCCAGGAATAAAATCACTTTTTTTCTGTAGAAATGTTGACAAATAATTCTTTTTTTAATTTTTCCTACATAAATTTTATTAAATTATTTATCTTTATCTTTTTATTATTATTATTAGAAATTATTATTATTATAATTATATATTAGTTTAATTATTATTACAAATTAATAAAAAGAATTTAATTTGTCAACATTTCTACAGAAAAAAAGTGATTTTATTCCTGGGATTAACATATTGTGGGCATTATAGTATCGAAGGTATAAAATAGTAATTGGGTTTGTAACATACCGTCGGAAAGGTTAATTTGTCTAGTTTCTTTGCAAACGTTTTATTTTTAAGGCTTTAGAAACACTTAAACACAAATAGGAAAAAATTCAAAATAGTGCATATGCTAAAAATTTAAAATCCCTCGTCTAGAGTTAGAAATAATTTTTTTTATACATAAGCCACTCGCATCCCAAAAAGCGACCAAAACTACCTTAAAGGAAAAGACATAAGCTTTCTTTTGAACAAAAAAAAAAAAAAAAAAAAACATTCCGGATAAAAAAAAAATATAAAAAAAAAATTTTGCATTTAAAAAAAAAATTTATAATTAAAAAAAAAAAGTTTTAAAAAAACAAAAAAAAAATTTTTCAGAATATTGATCAAATAGCTATCGAAGATACTTGGGACAAATTCTGCTAACACTAATAGGTAATAAGTTAAATGGATGAGAAAGAACACTGCATATGCTAAAAATTGAAAAACCCTTGTCTAGAGTTAGAAATTATTTTTTTTTATACATAAGCCGCTCGCATCCCAAAAAGGGACCAAAACTACCTGAAAGGAAAAGACATAAGCTTTCTTTTGAACAAAAAAAAAAAAAAAAAAAACATACCCGCTAAAAAAAAAAATAAAAAAAAGTTTTAAATTTAAAAAAAAAAATAAAAAAAATTTTTTAAAAAAACAAAAAAAATTTTTTTCAAAAGATGGATCAAATAGCTATCGAAGCTACTTGGGACAAATTTTGCTAACACCAATAGGTAATAAGTTACATGGATAAGAAAGAACACCTGTATGGCCAAAATGTCAAATTTTGACCCCCACTAACTCAGAAACTTTTAGACCGATCTTGTTGAAAATTTGTGTCTAAACTACTATCCAATAGGACTAACCTTGGTGCAAATTTCATCCAAATCGGAAGACATCGATTTCAAAATTGGGTCACTTGACATGAAATCCCCCATATGTATCATTTAGTGCAAAAAGGAACTACTGACATTTGCTTCATGTATCTTATTTGAGTATTGCAAAGAAACTAGTGTAAAAAGTGTTATCTTAGACAACTTCAAATTAAAATCAGTTCTTTCCTCTAACAGCTATTTATTTTTATTATTAACACGTTTGATTCCCAAGAAAATTTTTGACAACATTGTTTTAATCAGTGTTTGAAAATAAACACTACATATCGCTTCTTAGTGTTCGGTTCGGTAGATATGTCGAAAACACAAACGCTAATAGTATTTGTGTAGAAAATTATTAAAAAAATAACATTTCCCTGTTTGTCATCTTTCGAACACAAAAATTATACTGTTTTTATCCAACTCAACAAAAGATGAGAACATTTAGTCTAAATTTACACGTTTCATCTTTTGATGCTCAACTTCTTTTCAATTCCTTTTGAAGATGCCAATATATTCACACGTAGCAATCGGTTTCAACTTTTTTCGGTTCAAAACAAAAACAATTTTATTTACAGCGAATCAAAGAGAAAAAGAAAAGAAAAAAATTACATACAGCCATCCTTGTGCATATGCCAACGAATAAAAACACAAAGCGTACTGACCGAGTACAGGCATCTCCGTACCAACCCCCTTTCTTCTTTCTTCCCTCACCTAAAAACATAAGAGTTGAGCATCAAAAGATGAAACGTGTGAAAGCAGACTTAATTCCGTTCGGTTTTTTTTAAATCCCAAACTTCATTGTGTTCGGTTCGGCCCATTAATGTTCGTCGCTTTTCGCTGGTAAAAAAACACACATTTTTTACAAAAACAAAATAAAAATACGAAAAAAAAGCCAGCAAAATAATTTTACACAAACAAAACACATACACAATTCACACACAAGCTGTTCGTGCTGCGGTTGTTGCTAAAATTTTTTGTTTGTTCATTTCTTTATCAATGTAAAAAAAGAAACATTATAGAACATTAAAATTTAATGTTTGTCTACAGTATCACTACAATTGTTCGGTTTTTTAACGAAGAACAGAACATTTATGAAGAAAGAAACATACAAAAAATGTTAGCAACGACTGCACCACGACCAGCTTGTGTGTGTATTGTGTATATGTTTTGTTTGGGTAAAATTATTTTGCTGGCATTTTGTTTTCTTTTTCATATGCGTATTTTGTTTTTGTAAAAAAATTTTGCTTTTTATACCAGCCAAAAGAGCACTAAGCACAACTGAAGCACTGAAGTACTGCTGAACCGAACACAACAAAGTTTGTGGTTTAAAAAAAAAACAGAAGGCAAAAAAATGTTCTCATCTTTCTGTTGAGTAGGATAAGTACAGTATTATTTTTGTGTTCGAAGATCACAAAAAAAATAACGTTTTTTTTAATGATTAACTACGCAAACACAATTAGCGTTTGTGTTTTCAACATATCTACCGAACGGAACACTAACAACAACAGATAATGTTTTTTTTTCGAAAACTGCTCTTAACATAAAATAGGCTTTTAGTGTCAAAAATGTAGTTTATGTTCTTTTAGTGTCAAAATTTAGTTTTGATATTAAAGAATACTGTTTGTGTTAAAAATGTCTATTGATTTCAAATATTTTTAGTTAAAAACGAGTTTATTTGTCAAAAATTACTTTGAGTTTAAAAAAAAAATACTTTTAATCTCAAAAATTGCTTTTACTGTCAAAAATACGACTTTTTATATCAAAAGTGAACATGGCATGTAGGGTGTTGCTATGCAAAAGTCAAAAATTACTTAAGGTTTCAAGAATTACTTTTAATGTACAAAATTACTTCTGATCTTAAATCCGACTTTTAACGCCGCCAATTCACACAGACTTCAAGGGAGATAAAAAAAAAGCAATGGATCTCTGACAGAATTAGGAACCTCCTATCCGGAAAAAAAGCCACAAAGGGCTTATTGAATGTCGGTAGAACTAGTAACGAAAAAGCAAGACTTCGCTCACTGAGACCATATTAAAATCATACTTGTTTTTTAGCTTAATAAATAAATAATTAGTATTATGGTTAATTTATGCCAAAAAACCCAGCATCTCTTGAAGCAATATTTAAGCCACTATTGACGCTATACGGCCCCGTTGGGCTAGCTGGTAGTGAGTGAACTCGTCTATCAGCGCAGGGGTTGCGGGTTCTATTTTTACCAGAGACTCTGGTCTCCTGGAAACACGTGTAGAGATTTGCGGGAATAGCATGAGAAAAAAAATACATTGGAAAATTGGACCGATCGAGTGGACCATGTAGCTCGTAGTCACGGTGGACATATGCCAGAAACCGTATTTAAAAAATAAATGCCATAGAATTATCTACCAGATTATAATAAAAAAACTTTCGTTTCAAAAATATTTCTGTCTTGTATTATCATTTAAGTGACTTTTGGTGTCAAAAGTGACTTTGTTGTCTTCAAAATGATTATTTTGTGTTAAAAGTACATTATTTTTATTAAAATTGAATCTTGCTGACAAAAATTAAATTTTGCTGTCTGTGAAAAGAGACTCTTGTTGGGAGTTTTTGGCATAAAAATTAATTGCCTTTTTCTTTTTTACTGTAATCGATTGACTGATTTGTACACCGGTCTTGTTTATTTAAAAAAAAAACATTCAATTCTTCTCCTGAATTTTGTAAGGACTTTTCCGATTGTACTTAAAATAAAACACAAAAATATATATGCAAAGACTTGCATTATACAGTCTATATCTATATGTAAATGAATGTTGTATATGTTTAAATGGCAACAAAAATCGGAGCATCACACACTTCATAAAAATGCTCATGCATACACACATTTCAAGCAACAATCATTTGGTCCTGCTGCACCATACAAACACTCGCAAATAAATGACACATACAGACAAATTTTTAAACAATACCAATCTATTTCATCCAACTACACGAGTAGTTCGTAGCTGGAGTAGGGATTTTTTTTTCATTTAATTTAAATTTGTTTTGTTTTTGGAACACAAGAACTAAAAGGAAAAACTCTTTTTGCGACAGAAAATGAATAACGACCGTAGTTACCAGCACCAGGACAAGAATATTTGTTGTTAAGGTGGGATGAATAACAGGACAAACTGACACACATTTGTGTACAAGTATGAGCGAGTAAGTTGGATTCCATGTGCTTGAGACACACAACACAATCACATCCATTCATTTTAACCATAAAATCTTTCAATCTCTGGTACAAATTTGTAAGAGTATCTGTCTGTCTGTCTGCCAGTTTGTCGGTTTTCCTGCTTTCTGTGCCACAGAAGACTTGTAAGTAATTGTTGAAAACAGAAATAGAACCAGTGGAAAGATGAAGAGCCAACTGCACAACAAAACAATTATTGTCAGAATTAACAAATAAATAGTGAATTTGCTTATTTTGCTTCATTTACAACTTTTGCTTTGATTTCTTTCATTTAACTCCTTCGTTCCATGTAGAACTTAATCCGCATGACAAATATTTAAAAACTAAAGTAATAATTTTTATTTGCAATCATTTATTTATATTTATTTTATACGAATCCCAGAGCATTTACATGCATACGTTTACTAGTGCATGTGCACTCGTCAAGCTGTCTCTATGTCTGTATGTGTATTTGAATATATTGCGAGTGCTAAATCCCCAATAAAATTGGACTTTATTTTTCAATTGAATGAATGGCTGTTGGATTCTCGTTTATTTTTTTTTTTTTTTTTTAAGTAAAAAATTATTTAAATGCAGTAAAATCTTTTTTTATCTCAACAAAATGAACATTTTCCTGTAGAGTTTTACCAAGCAAATTTATAGAATTTGTTTCTGTATTTTAAAGATATGACTTCCTCAACCTTTGCAACGGATCAGTAACGCAATAAATGTTTGTTATTTTGAGATAGTATTAATTCAATTTGAAAAAAACTATTTTAGCCAAAGTATTTAAGCTGGCATATTCATAGCAATACCCCCAACAGGGTATAGTTTTTGATGGTCTTGCACTTTCAAATCGATTAAGATATTAAACTCATCTTATTGTTGAGTCATGGACATGACATGAACACAAAATGTGAAATAATAGGACATAGTCACATGCAGATTTATTTTAAAATGAATCTCTGAAGTTGCTTTTAAGCATAATGAAAGTTTGAAGATTCTAATAAATTTTTTTTTTATTATAATTCGAAATATTTTATAAGATTTTTAGTCAACAAAAAAATAAAAAAAGAAGAAAAATGTGGGCATGAAATTCTTTTCAATTTGTATGAAAAAATTTAATACTCTAATTTAAAATATTGACATTTTTGTCTGTATTTTTGGAACCAGAGAGTCACTAGTACATTTTAGTTAATCTAATCTAAACTTTTGGTGACTTTTAAAAGTAAACAGGTGTCGAATTAAAAATTGCATATTTTTTAAGATAATATATTATATAAAAAAAAAACAGTTAAAAAATTAATAAGGCGCCAACGCATTATCACTCACTTTTAGGCGCCAAGCCTTTGCCGGCGAATTACACTTCTCAGTTGTTGTTGTTTTTTTTATCAATACTTATTTATTGAATCTTTATATAGTTAGCTAAAATGCAAAATAGCGTTACTAAAAAATCTAAATCAAGTTTTTGATTGTATATTATAAATGCCATTAAACTACATGTCATGACAAATTTTTACACTTCTGCGATTAAAAATTACGCTTTTATCAACAAAAAATAAAGGACGTAACTAAAAGGGTGTTTATTTGATAAATGCAAACGACGTAATTGCACATTTTTTTTAACAAAATATAATAAAATGGTTTTCTTTGAAAATTGTTTGAATAAATCCATGGGCGACTTATCAATGCATGTTTTTCTGGCATGTTTATAACCAGAAAAAATTCTCCAAAATTGTTCACCAATTAAAGCATTAATCAAAAATATAATCAGTTTTAATTAAAAATTTAATCAAGTGAATTAAACGTTTAATCAAGTAAATTAATTAATTAATTAATTAATTAATTAACGTTTAATTAATACTATTAACTGGTTTAATTGATACTATTAATTTGTTTACTGGTGCAAATTTAATTAATTTTTTAATTAATATCACAAATTTTTTAATTGAAATCCATTTTTATTTTTTTCTGTGTAGTTTTGATTTTATAAAGTTGTTTGTTTGCATCTCCTGTAAAATTATATTTTTATAAGTAACGCCTTTTTCATTTTAGCTAACGATATATTTAATATGAACTAACAATAATTAATCAATCAAGCTCATCAGTTTTTCGTACAAACGTGACTTTTTAGGAAAAAAGTCAGTTTTTCGTACAAAAGTGACTTTTGAGGAAAAAAGTCAGTTTATCGTACAAAGAAGACTTTTTAGGAAAAATGCAATTACTTTTTTATAAATAGACTCAGTTTTTGTGTCCGCTTTGGTTTTTAGTAAAAAGAAGGTCAGTTTTTGTGTCACAGTGACTTTTTAGCCCTTTCGGGACGGCTTTCGAATTTGAATGCTATAATGAAATGTATGTATTCATTGAGTTAAAAGCCTATCGTAGAAACATTCTGGTAAGGAAATGTAGCGCTCCAATATCGGGGATATCTTGGAGGGGCCGGTACACCGTTGTACCATTCGTCTTTTTAAGTGGTACAAATACGTACCAACCGTCTTAAAAAAACATATATTTGGTATATACAAAATAAAAACATTATCAGTAAAATAGAAAATAAAGCATTTATTTCTTATTTGTATGAGATCTTGTACAATCTTAAAAAAAACAACAATTCAAAATGATAAAACTGAGATAAAAAATGATGATAACTTCGGGTATGTTCAGCTAAACGTATAAATCTATGAATGAAAAGGTGCAAAACAGTTTTTGCATAGTGGAATATTGCACTGCGTGCATATCGTGTATTTTCGAGTTTGTTTTTTTTTGTTGGCTACAACGGGCACAACGACGTCTTGCATTTCCCTGAATCGGAAGATGTAGTGATTGTTGGGGCTTAGGTTGAGGACCTGGTCTCTGGCCATCTTTTATCAATGACTCGGCTAAGATCACCAATAATTCCTTGAGCGGTATTTTTTTTCTGTTAAGATCATTGTATATCGTCCAAGTATTAACAGCAGCCATCATTATCAATCGATAAAATACCTTCTTCCACCATTTGTTCGATTTTCTATCAAAGTCGTAAAGGCCACTCATTTGATCTGCTAGATCAACACTTCCCATTATTTCGCGATAGAACTTTATTGCAGTAGGGCATGTTACTTGGATTCTTTCGCCTGTTTTTAATGTTTTTGACACATTCGTTATATCAGGCTTATGGCAGTTAGTAATTACCAAAACCTCCTTTGTGTCTTGCCATCTAATGCACAAGAGGCCTGAAGTGGTGCTTTTTAATTCAGATTCACCTCTTTCCATTTTGCGTTTAGTAAATTCAGGAAGATTTTTTCTATTGCCCATGATTGTGCCAACTGCTGAGAAGGGAACGGTGTTCAACAAATGCACAGATGAAAAAAACCGATCAAAACCTAGAGTAACATCAGGCTCTACAATTGAACCTGCCAGTTTCGTAACTACCCTTTCACCAAGTGTCCCAAGTCATTGTAACGTAGATTTAATTATACTCACCGAAATCTACGCCACATATAATTAAATTATATTTTTTTTTTTTAAGAAAAAGAAAACCATATAATTATATTTTTTTTCCCCCTAACACATTATTCTTCGGGAAAGTAATATTATACCTGCATTATACTTTATTTAAAATAATATTATAATCCACTTACACATGAAAACCCCTAATGTTATCCACTTACACATGAAACCCCCTAATGTTCCCTTTTGGTTATGAGAATTCTCATTTAGTTTTTGAATAAGGTTAGATTTAGAGACAATCGGGGCGATTTCATTGCACCTACGATCTTGCCATATTAAAGTCGACTTAGTCCCCGCCTTCTGCACGACGGTCGCCGACACTTGTATTAACTCGGGTGTTGCCTTGGACTGCGACTCCGGTTGACAGTTTCGTTGCTGTGACTTCGGTCAACAGTTTTTGTACTGTAACTTCGGTTAACAGTTTTTGTACTGTGACTTCGGTCAACAGTTTTTGTACTGTAACTTCGGTTAACAGTTTTTGTACTGTGACTTCGGTCAACAGTTTTGTACTGTAACTTCGGTTAACAGTTTGTGTACTGTGACTTCGGTCAACAGTTTTTGTACTGTAACTTCGGTTAACAGTTTTGTACTGTGACTTCGGTCAACAGTTTTTGTACTGTAACTTCGGTTAACAGTTTTGGTACTGTGACTTCGGTCAACAGTTTGTGTACTGTAACTTCGGTTAACAGTTTGTGTACTGTGACTTCGGTCAACAGTTTTTGTACTGTAACTTCGGCTAACAGTTTCGTACTGTGACTTCGGTCAACAGTTTTTGTACTGTAACTTCGGTTAACAGTTTTGGTACTGTGACTTCGGTCAACAGTTTGTGTACTGTAACTTCGGTTAACAGTATGTGTACTGTGACTTCGGTCAACAGTTTTTGTACTGTAACTTCGGCTAACAGTTTCGTACTGTGACTTCGGTCAACAGTTTTTGAACTGTAACTTCGGTTAACAGTTTTTGTACTGGGACTTCGGTCGCCAGTCCTCTCTTAGTAAATCAGTAGTTAGCTTAGTATATAAGGATGAATTGTAATATTTAGATGCCTAATCATAAGGACAAATTGTAATATAGTAGCGACGGCTCAGAACGAGCCACATCATCACTGCCGATCACTCCAGGGACCCGATCCAGACTCCCCACCCGATTCCGACCCGAACACACTAGCCGAGGAAAATCCGCCGAATTCCTGCCTGTTTGCTGTGCTGCTGGTAATTTTAAATAAAGTTTACAAAGCATTGTAATTTAATTTTAAATTTATCAATAAAGTTAAGAGATTATTGCTAACCCGAAAAGGGTAAATGATCCGTGTTTTCACTTAAGGTTCGTGGATTCCGTAAGTCGACCCTGGACACAGCTGAACTACCCCAGCCAACGACAAAACCACGTTACAAATGGCGCCCGAGCAGGGACCCGATTCTAAATCGCAACGCGAGAAAGACCCCACCAACGCCATCGAGGAGGAATCGGCCCACAATTACCAACACGGCAAACAGGATAACGCACCTACGAGTAATCAACTAAACACAGATTCGGTTGGATGGATATACCTTTTATACAAGGAACAGCTGGTCGAGCAATGCGGGAACTTCGGTATACCGACAATCGGTTTCACCGTGGCACACCTTCGTAAGCAGCTGGTTGAAACCATCCGCACCAAACGGCTGAGGGCCTCCACTGAGAATCTCCTACGGGAGTTGGAAAACGAAGTGACCTCAGGGGAACGAAACATTATACCCGACAATGAACTAATGGTTTCGGTACCCCCACAGCCTGTTCGGACCCACATTTCCGAGCTTGAAGTAATGAACATCGCCCACAAGTGGGATTTGAAGTTTTCCGGAGAAAACGATTTAATAGAATTTCTGGAACGCCTAGAGGAGCTGTCAGAATGTCACCAAATACCCCTTAACCGCCTGCTCCCCTTCATGCTAGGGATGTTAACCGGCAATGCGCTCAAGTGGTTTAGGGTGAAAAAGGGCACCCTGAACATGTGGCAATAATTTAGACAGGAAATAGAGAAATTCTTCCTTCCCCCGCGATACCTATCGCACCTAGAGCAGAACTTTTACAACCGAAAACAGAACAACCAAGAACGGGCTAAAGATTATGTGCTTAGCATGCTGAGTCTCGCCAGACGACATCCAATCCTACGAAAGCAAAACCACCTAGACCGAGTCTACGATGGCCTTCGCACCGAATACCGACATTATGTTCGCCGAAGCGATTTCAGCAGCTTGGATGAGCTAATCAATATGACGGATGAGTACGAAGCCCTTAGGCGAGAAGAGCGACCCCAGACCTCACACATGATATCCAGTCCGGGATACAACCGTGCGACGAACTGCTGGAGATGCAAGGGATTGGGCCACAAGCGAACAACGTATAACTTCCCCGGTTATCTCTTCTGTTCATATTGTGGTCGCGAGGGTGTACTTTCTCGGACCTGCGGGTGTCGGAGAAACAGCAGGGCTTCGTCAATATGCGAACAGCCAACCAACGACAACCGATACTTTGTGTCGGTAGAAATATACGGTCGGCAGGTAATGGCATTAGTCGACACCGGGTCCTCTCGTACTTACATCGGGAAAACCATGAGGGAACATCTGAGAGCTCATAACATCGATCCAGTCAACACCCTGGGTACGGTACAGATGGCCGATCGATCCC
Source organism: Pollenia griseotomentosa (assembly GCA_963931875.1). Taxonomy (NCBI): domain Eukaryota; kingdom Metazoa; phylum Arthropoda; class Insecta; order Diptera; family Polleniidae; genus Pollenia; species Pollenia griseotomentosa. Next base: position 17,858,121 of record OZ007561.1, read on the forward strand.
TTGCCACATCGCTAGAAGTATTTCTCATCCCCGTGAGATATAACGAAACTACGTTGTCCTTACCGGTGTCAGTAATTGACACCTTGTCCGAAACAATGATACTCGGGATGGATTTCTTGAGCACCTTACAGCTCGAGCTACGGCTATACGGCGAAAGGCTACCTAACCCCGGAACGAGAAAACCAGGTTCCCCTATACCTCCGCCACTATATGCCTTAACCACCCGAGACTTTTTAACCGAGGAGCAAAAAAATAAAGACCTGGAAGGTATCTTACATAATTACGCGATGAAGTTCGAATTGACTACAGGGCTATGTAACGTTGGCACACATGAGATCCGTCTTCGTCATCAGTGCAGTAGTACCATGGAGCGTAAACGAACCACTCCTCAACGTATAGCACATAACAAGGTAGCGGCAGCAAAGCCCTTACCATACAGGCCACCTGTAGAGGCTCGACCTCGAATAATTAGCAACTTGGTCATCCCACTAGAGTCTGTAGCACCACCGATTGTTGGCAATGGACCACCTCCACTCGTTCCCTGTAACCCAGGCCAGCCAAGAAAAATGGTGCGAATAGTAGCTGCCCCACCACCAACACTGCTGGATAGATGTCACGCCATAAGACCACCAACCCCGTCAGCCGTGCCGAACATCATCAGCGAGCCATCACCCAAGCCTCCGGGTGACCAACCAAGTGCTTGTCCAGGCCCACCCAACTCTGGCCACGAAGTAGCCATACGAGACCAGCACCGCAAGCCTGCTCGTAAAATAAAATACAACGGCCATCAGTTCACCGAAGACGAAATCTGGAAGGGGATCCACATCCGGCCGCCACCACACTACACCAAGCACGTACAATTTGTCATACGACGGGCTTTCGGCCCCCGGTCAAGGTGACTGTGCTTAATAAGACACACGCTCGCCTCCGATGCCTCCATCTGCAGAAGATCATAAAGATGGAGTAAAACGAGCTCATAGTTAGTTAAGTTAGTTATTTAAGTTGCTAATACCAATTTCCTATTTTTTTTGTATAGTAGTTAGTAAGTTACAAGGCTGTAGAACAGAACAATTTTTGTATTATAGTTCTAAGAAAATAACAAGGCTGTAGAACAGACTAATCTTTAAGTTAAATACAAGGCTGTAGGACAGACCATTTTAATTCAATGAAAAAAAATGAGATACTATTGTTTAATTATAGAAAAGGGCTGAGCCTTTCTTTCTTGGGAAAGGTCAATTTTACCCTAGTGGTAGTGTGGGTACCCTGGACCGAAAACTCGCCCATACGAGACAAAATAGTTCTGTGTCAACACAGCCTTCTCCAAAGAAGGGGGGGAATGTAACGTAGATTTAATTATACTCACCGAAATCTACGCCACATATAATTAAATTATATTTTTTTTTCCCCCTAACACATTATTCTTCGGGAAAGTAATATTATACCTGCATTATACTTTATTTAAAATAATATTATAATCCACTTACACATGAAAACCCCTAATGTTATCCACTTACACATGAAACCCCCTAATGTTCCCTTTTGGTTATGAGAATTCTCATTTAGTTTTTGAATAAGGTTAGATTTAGAGACAATCGGGGCGATTTCATTGCACCTACGATCTTGCCATATTAAAGTCGACTTAGTCCCCGCCTTCTGCACGACGGTCGCCGACACTTGTATTAACTCGGGTGTTGCCTTGGACTGCGACTCCGGTTGACAGTTTCGTTGCTGTGACTTCGGTCAACAGTTTTTGTACTGTAACTTCGGTTAACAGTTTTTGTACTGTGACTTCGGTCAACAGTTTTTGTACTGTAACTTCGGTTAACAGTTTTTGTACTGTGACTTCGGTCAACAGTTTTGTACTGTAACTTCGGTTAACAGTTTGTGTACTGTGACTTCGGTCAACAGTTTTTGTACTGTAACTTCGGTTAACAGTTTTGTACTGTGACTTCGGTCAACAGTTTTTGTACTGTAACTTCGGTTAACAGTTTTGGTACTGTGACTTCGGTCAACAGTTTGTGTACTGTAACTTCGGTTAACAGTTTGTGTACTGTGACTTCGGTCAACAGTTTTTGTACTGTAACTTCGGCTAACAGTTTCGTACTGTGACTTCGGTCAACAGTTTTTGTACTGTAACTTCGGTTAACAGTTTTGGTACTGTGACTTCGGTCAACAGTTTGTGTACTGTAACTTCGGTTAACAGTATGTGTACTGTGACTTCGGTCAACAGTTTTTGTACTGTAACTTCGGCCAACAGTTTCGTACTGTGACTTCGGTCAACAGTTTTTGAACTGTAACTTCGGTTAACAGTTTTTGTACTGGGACTTCGGTCGCCAGTCCTCTCTTAGTAAATCAGTAGTTAGCTTAGTATATAAGGATGAATTGTAATATTTAGATGCCTAATCATAAGGACAAATTGTAATATTGTAGCGACGGCTCAGAACGAGCCACATCATCACTGCCGATCACTCCAGGGACCCGATCCAGACTCCCCACCCGATTCCGACCCGAACACACTAGCCGAGGAAAATCCGCCGAATTCCTGCCTGTTTGCTGTGCTGCTGGTAATTTTAAATAAAGTTTACAAAGCATTGTAATTTAATTTTAAATTAATCAATAAAGTTAAGAGATTATTGCTAACCCGAAAAGGGTAAATGATCTGTGTTTTCACTTAAGGTTCGTGGATTCCGTAAGTCGACCCTGGACACAGCTGAACTACCCCAGCCAACGACAAAACCACGTTACATCATATGTGTACCCAGTAATAGAATCACATCGTAGCCACATTTTTATTCCCCTTTTGATAAGTTTGAGAGGCATGTACTGCTTCAGTGTGCTACGGCCCTTGAATTTTGTCATGGATTCATCTATACTTTGGTAGCAGCTATCTTGTCTACATTTTAGAAAATTTTTTTTCAAACATTCTAGCAAGTCATCTATGTAGTACGTTTTGTTACAATTTGGCGGTTTTTTAGGGCTTGCAAAGTACATCTTAGATGATACAGTAATTTTGACTTAGCTGCACAATCTCCTTTGCACGATTTTTTGTGCAGGTAAATCAAAAAAGCAGCTATCTTAAATGTATTTAGCTGCCTAAATGTGCAGGTACGCAATTGTGGTTACCTGCATAAAAGTGCAGCTAAAGTAAAGTGTTTGAAAAAGGAGTATCAAACGTTCAAACAACCGGTAGTCATTTGTTATGCATACGAGATAACCAAATTGTTAATAATAAAGTGTGGGACAGAAATGTCGCTGTAGTACAACGTTAAGAATAGCGCTGCAAGCTGTCAAAAGTTAAAAACGGCAGTTTCAAAGTAGTGTCAACAGAATACGTAGTTGTAGTAGTCGTTGCCGTTGAGGCGCAAAATTCGAAATTTTGAACTTTGTTGCGATACAGAGCATTCGTCAGCTTCAAAAACTACTACAACTACTTTATTCTGTTCCAGACCTAAGATTTGCTATTCCTTTCATATAATCGTGGTAAAGTTGCTGTAAATGTAGGTACAGGCAAACAAAATAAATGAATTATAATGATACCAACTTGACTTGTTTGCGATTTTTGATTTTATAAACTGCTTAAATTGGATATTTATGTAAAAAAGTGGCCACCATATTTTTTCATGTGTGCAGCTAACTTTGATGTTTTATATGAAAATATTTTAAAGCTGCCCAAAAATACGAAAAATGTGCAGGTATGCAAAATGCACGTAAACAAGGATTTTGAAGAATAATTGCAGAACATATGTATATTGGGCAGTTAAGTCAAAGTGCAGCTAACTTGAATTTTTTGTATGAAAATAATTTTAAAATGCCAAAAATTTTGGGCACTTATCTTAAATGTGCAGGTAAAGCAAGTGCACTTAAAAAAGGAATTTGTATGGTATTATAAAGAATAATGCCAAAAATTATTAATTTTGTGCAGCTAAGTCAAAAGTGCACGTAAATAAAAGGCAGTTAAGTCAAAACTACTGTATATAGAGAAAACGATCACGAGCAATTGCTTTATAAATTGATCGATTGCCGAGAGCTTTGTGAAGTGACCAATAGTCTTTTATACAAGGAACACGAGTTCTATTTCACCACTATTAGTTGCAGTTATTTTTACTTTTTTCTTTTTAGGTTTTGCGTTTTCATATATTTGAATACGCTCGTTTGTGCACTGAGCTATATACATGTAAACTGATTTCCGCAAAAGTTTATGAAAAATTTCAATAATACTTGATGTGCGTGGGATGTGCTCGGATATTTTGCAGCTGCGAGTCGTAGGTAAAGATATCTTTGGATTAAAATCTTGTTTAGGAGTATGCCACTCGAAATTAGTATTATCTACTCGATTGTTGGAAGATATATCTTAAATTATTTCCTCGATAATATTATCATCTGTACCATCATCCGACGAACTTTCGTCACTAGCACAGTCATCACTCGGGTTGTAGTTATCACTACATGAAGCAGAAAAGTCTTCCAAACTATCAGTTTCATTATCATCCTCCAGAAACTTTTGAACATCTTCAGGATTCATAATTTCTAGGTATAAGCTGTGAGAGTCCAAAAAACAATTTTTAGCACCCAGAAGACTGCTGGTATTCATATGTACCAACTGTCGGACTGATGGGTCATATTTGTACCACTACTACAATTGCTCATATAAATGGGAATAAAATGTAAAAGGTTCTTACCTGTTCTAAATTATAAGTAAAACTCGCTTCCTTTTGTTAAAATTTATTATTTTAAATTGTTATTTTGGTCTAATTATTGCAATATCTTGAAAAAAAACGAGAAATGACATGCGTCTGACTTTGTCAGGAAAATCTATCAACTGAGCACGTGTTTGCAATGATATTTAAAAAAGTTCCGTTTTAGAACAATCTCAATTGCTTAGAAAACGGCATGGTACGTTTTAAAATCAATGAATGTGAATACTATAACTTTTAGAGATGTTTGAAGATTAGTGGTACATATGCGTACCACTCGTACCGAAAGGGTTAGTAAAAAAAAGTATTTTTTTTTCGTACAAAAGTTAAATTTTGGGGGAAAAATCAGTTTTTCGTAAAAAGTGACTTTTTAGGAAAAAAAAAGTCAGGTTTTCGTACAAAAGTAACTTTTTAAGGACTAAAGTCAGTTTTTTTGTACAAAAGTAACCTTTTACAACAAGAATCAGTTTTTCGTCCACTGAAAGAATTTTCTTCACAGATCCAATGGATTTTGACATTAATCCGATGAAAAATTATATTAAAATTATAGGCTGAATAACGCTTTATTAGGTTAAAGAACAATATTTCATTTGTCCCCAGTAAATGAAATGTTTCATAAAATCTTTGAAAATTTTGCATTAACTTTATGCAAGAATTTTTTTCAGACTGTGACTATTTGTCATTACATTTATGAAACATTTCATTAGCATAGTGGTGAACAGTCAAACGGGTAGAGTAATTGTTTTCAACGAACATTTTGAGTTATGGATTTTATTTCGTTTTTATATTCCTGTTTTATTATGGTATGTTCTACTTTTATTTTAGTAAGTTGCATTTAATTAATTTTCTAGCCCGCGACGACTTTCATTAGCATTCTTTCCATTTTACTAGTTTGAACCACTACTTAAATTTTCTGTTTTAATTTAACAGTTTAAGGAAAAAGAATGTGAGAATTTTCTGCTCTTATTTGCTCTCTCTCTCTCTCGTTGCTGTTTTTGAACCTATTACTAACATTTAGTTAAAATCACTATTTCGTTATAGTAATGTATTTTTGTTTTTCATTAATACATATAACGAAACATTAAAATTTATTAATTTTTCCAAAAATGTTCATGTTCTGTTGCCAAAAGTTGAATTAAGTAAACTTTTTAACAACAGTTCTAGCAAGTGCCAGAAAACAAATTCGCCATCGCGGTTTCTGTTCAAATATGTAGGTGTTTATCGCATTTCAGATTGGGTGAGTGCTGCGGTGTCTTTTCTTCTTAAGCGATTGTGGCCGCCATAGTTTAAAATATTTCGAGCTATTGGGTTCGGATGCAATTCGAGAATCTTTAAATATTTTACTGCATATTTCGTAATCATAGTTTTTACTAATGGCACATTGAGATCCTTGTGGATATTTGAATTTTTAACATACCAAGGGTCAGCTGTGTTATTCGAAGAAGTCTATTTAGGCGTCTTTGAATTTTTGCGATATTATAGGCAGGGGCAGTCCCCATACTAAATTTTTTTTATAAAACAGTTGCGCATATGATTTCCAATGGCATAAAATACGGCAAACATTTTTTTTCGGAGCTTTTCGATGGAAAATGTTATTTCGAAGCAGTTGGAATCAAAATTGCCTTCTTAAAAGGAAGGAAATGAAAGAAGAATCAATACCTTTTAACTTAAACCACTCATCCACTAAGACACATTATTAAACAGAATTTAAAAAATATTTAGAGTATGTACATTTTTTTCCTTTTAAATACATTTCTCTATTTAAGAGGCAAATTGTGTTTGGATTTGTTATGGTTAAAAAAAGCTAAGAGAAAAAGAATACAACAACAGCATTAGATTTAATGATAAACATTAGAAGCAATCGTGGTCTTTTACTCATATCTCAGTCATCTATGAAGAGATCTGGCTGAATTCCAGTAGCAAAATTTAATAGAGCATGTGTGACAAAAATATAAAACAACCTGGTTCCAATTTCTGGAGTCCTCCGAAACCCCTTTTCAACTGACAGACAGACAGACATCGTTATATCAATTTCGCTACTTATAAGAACTCAGAATATATATACTTTGTATCAATATTGTAGAAATTACAAACGGAATGACAAACTTATGTATGGATATTTCCACAGGGAAGTCTAATTTTTCACGTTACGCCTCCCAGCAGTTTAAATTGTTTCTCAAAGAATAATTTATACATTATTTAATTTTTTGTATGCTTGTGTAAAACGCAATTAAGTGAAAGAGAGGAAAAATTTTAACAAGGGTCTAACATACAAGTTAATTAATTACTTGGTGGCGTAACGTTATACTTCGCTGGAAATGCTATATACCCTTTCCACCTGCGGAAACAACAAATTGAAAAATTTGGAATTTTTAAATATTTATTTTCAATGAAAGACAAAAACACGTTTACGACGGAATAGAGGGTAAATGGATCGTGTTTTTTAAAATTTACGGCAATACGTCCTACGATCTTACGACATACGACGAAACTGTGTTCTTTGCATTAAATAAGAAACAAATATGCATTTTTACTTTCTTACCAAAAAGTCTTTATTTCATTTGAGTTGTCGCAAAATTTTCTGTCGAATAAAATAGTGTAAATTCTACTCGACATAAAAGCGCCGTAGAAAATACCAACTGACTGCCAATAGTAAACAATTGTTGTCATTAAGGACTAAGAAAGAACGATTCTTTTGCCGTTGCCGTCGACTTTCATTAAAGGGGTAATTATTATGAAATATAAAAAACCTAAAAGTAGGAATAATTCCAAAAATAGCATTTTTTTTCAAAAAACACTTTAAAACAGTGTTCGAAAATAAACACTAAATATCGCTCCTTAGTGTTCGGTTCGGTAGATTTGTGGAAAACACAAGCGCTAATAGAGTTTGTGTACAAAATCATTAAAAAAAAAATAACGTTTCCCTGTTTGTCATCTTTCGAACACAAAAATAATACAAAAAAAAAATGATACTGTTTTTTCAACTCAACAAAAGATGAGAGCATTTAGTTCCGTTCGGTTAAAAAAAAAAACACTATCTTCAATGTGTTCGGTTCGGCTCATTAATGTTCGTAGCTTTTGGCTGGTAAAATAAACCAAACATTTTTTACAAAAACAAAATAGACATACGAAAAAAATAAGAAAAAGCCTGCAAAATAATTTTACACAAACAAAACATATGCACAATACACACACAAGCTGTTCGTGCTTAACATTATAGAACATTAAAATATAATGTTTGTCTACAGTATTACTACAATTGTTCTGTTTTTTAACGAAGAACAGAACATTATAAAATGTTCTGCTCTTTCTCGAAAATAGTTACGAACGTTATTAAGGGTTGTGTTCGTCTACACAATCACTAAAAAAATAGATATCGTTCTTGGGTGTGTGCACGTGTACACTTCCATTTCGGTAGATTATAATACATACATATATACTTTTGAATGATCCACTATTTAAAAATAACTGTAATGTATTTTTACAACAAATATACAGTTTTCATTAAAGCAAACGTTTTTTTCTTTTCATAACGTTTAAAAATTCAATAACTTTTCAATGCATTTATCTTTAAGAGCTTTTTACCTTTTAATTTATTGTCATATTCGACATTCGAATTATAATTTTCCTTGTTTTTTTCACAGACATGATCTCACTCACATGTATAAAAACATACACACTCGCTTTTACAAAGCAACATTGACATCAAGAGAAAAAGCAAAAAAGGATAAAATATATGTATGTATGTAATTGCGATTGTGTGGGTCTGATTTCAAAAGCAATTTTAAAATTCATAATGTTCTTATTCGTATAATAACGAAGTGTACATTAGTAGTTGTAGTAGTAGTACTTAATATCATGTTTGCAAGTCCATAGTATGTACTTAAGTTGAGAAGGAACAGTATTCTAGCAAACTTGCGGAAAATATGACTTATGGTCATATTTTAATGGATTTTACTAAAGTTTTTGAATGATAAGTTGAAATAATTTTTTTTTTTTTTTTTTTTTTTTTTTGTTTTTTTAACTAGGTTTCTGTTTTTTGAGTTAATAAAACTAATAGGCATATCACTAACTATCACTACACACAGAAAACAATCAAGTTAAAAACGTAAAAAAAAAGTTTAATTTAAAATTTTTCGGTGGTGATTTTGCTTCATACGTTTTTCATGTTAATTCAACCTGATTTAATTTTTTTTTTTAAATAACTATAGTTTATGTTAATTTAAGATTGCAGTAAAGTTAGAGCAAAATGTCATTTATATTGAAATAATATGAATTGAATTTCATGTAGAATCAAATTGGTTTGAGTGTGATGTAACAGTGTGAAGAAGCTTCAGAGACAACATATGCATTTATTTAAGAATAATTCAAAACACTTACCCCTGTAGTAACACATGTTTCACTTATTTTGTATTAGTCTTTGTTAACAGAAGCATCAGCAGAATGGTTTTCGTCATCATTCTACTTTGAAAACTTGATGTACTCTTTAACTAAATAATTTTAATTAAAAGAATACGGGAATTGTCTTCTTTTTATAACATATTTTAAACATGAAAATAAAAAATGTACATACTTAAGTATGTCTTAGAGTAGTCAATTCAGCTTTGTTCGAATAATTTAAACAATTGTTTTTGTTCGTTCGATCAAACGATTAAATCTGAAAAATTATTCGATTAATCGATAAGAATAACGAATAAAAAAAATGTTTTTAAAAAAATTACCAATTTTAAATAAGATATGTACGTCCGTCCATTAATTTACAACTATGGAATATCTTACATTTTCTCCTTTATTTTTTCTCAAATCCACTATGACTCTTTCTTTTTTTTGATGCGTACAACTTTTCATCTTAACTCCATATAGTTGTATTACTTAAAAGAATTGTAAAATCCTTAATTCTTAAATAATCCGATACAACTTTGGATTTTCGAAAGGCGTTTGCAGACCTTTCATCTTTAGTCAAATTTCTGCGTACAATTTTTTCTAAAGAACAACTCTCTTTATGTATTTTTCCATTGGAACAAGTTGGACATTTTTTGATGTTGTTGGATTATCTTCTACCACATCGTTTTCAATGGTAAGACTGTGACATTTATACTATATTCACACTTCACTAAGCTCTAATCACATCAAAATCGATATGATTAACCATATGTTGAAGTGATGTGTTAATCACTTTAAATTGGCATGATTACAACTAAATCACTTCATTAATCACATCCTCTTAACATACATCAAACTCAGTATAATATAGAATCTGTCACGATGAACGTACCCCTCACGTATACAACCGACCACGATTTCTTCTTAATAATTTTATTTTTCTTAAATAATTCATAAATTTTCATGATTTTATCATTAATATGTTTAAAATTATCTTCTGATAACTTTATTTAAGTATTTTTATCCATTAAAGAAATATAAATTTGTTGTTGTGTTTTTTTCTTAATTAACTGTCATCTCAAATGTAATGTGAACGGCTCTGATTAAGTTAATCAACATTTTGTTTAAGCGCGTGTAAAACCCCAAGTATGAATATAGCATTACGCAAATGGCAAAGATAAATATAATTTAAAAAATGTATTTATATAAATAATATAATACCAATAGTTTCTACTTTCATGGTATGATTTGTATAAATCAATTCTTTATTTTTTAGCTTTTTGTTTATTTCTAAACTTTTTTTACCCGAGAGTGAAAGTTTCCATTTCTTGAAAATTGTTTAACGTTGGATTTAAAAAGAAAACAGCTGCTGCAATTGTTTTTCAAAGATTTGTTGTATAACAACATAAAATACATTACATTACTATAAATACTCAACTCGGTTTTGCTTAATATAAATTGGGATTAATTACAATCACGGCTATAGATCCAATATTTTTTACCTTCCCTAAATGTTGTATAAATCGGTAAAACGTATGAGAATAAATCTTATTCTAAGCTTTTATTTCTTATTAGTCTTTTATTATTAATTTATTTTTTTATAAAAAAAATTTTTTTATTGGTTATTCGAAAATCGCCATTTTAAATTTATTCGAGTTTGTTTTTGTTTGATCGATTAATCGAATTATTCTTAATCGGTTGACAACTTACTAGAGTATCATGTTAATTTAACAAGATAAACTTTTGATTTTAATATAAAACAGGTTTTTGTGGATTCAATATTGAACAATGTTATTTTATTTTTTTAATAGTGAATAATATTAAATAAACGAAATTTAAGGTTATATTAATATTTTTCATTTAAAATTAATATGAAATAATGATAAATTTAAATAAAGAACATACTTTTGCAGAAATTTACTATGATTATCAATCAACATTTCGCCATGTTAATTTTACATTGGTTTTTTTTCTGTGTGTAATTACTTAAATAACGGTAACTATTCGCTTATTTTTGTACTCGCATTCGCCGACTAATAACTCGCATTCGCCTGACAACACCAAAAACCAAGGTTGGATAGCGAAACGAGTTTCGGTATCAGTATAGTATCGGTATTAAACATTTTTATTTCAGTATCGGTATTTGAATTATATCGGTATACCGGTATATCAACATTTATAACGGAATGTTTTTATACTTGAACTTTTGTATTTAAAACTGTTAAACACCACACTACGAATATCAATAGCGCCAAGGTGAAGCTTTGTGTTTGGTGGAACTAAAAGGGTGCCATATACATATTATGAGCTTCTGATACCGTACTACGCGATTATTGGGGACCTGTACCCAGTGATGTTATACACTTTTTTGAACATTTTTTACGCAGCCCAATAAGAAAAACCTATTTTGCCCTCCGCATCTCTTCAAAAATCCCTACAACTGTTAAAGGATAATATATCAATACAAATAAAACCATTTCCATATAAATTTTATTTAAACTTCTTCCCAGCTAGTATAAGGGTTATGAGTTTTTCAGATCACTTTTGATGATTAAAAACTGATTTATCACTTGAGCGATTGAAAAAGGATTCATTGCTGAACAAATAAAAAGATTGGCTAAAAAAGAAGCCCAAAAACGATTCTGAATTAATGAAAGTGCGAATGGCTTCTTTTTCTTTGCGAGAACGCGATAACTTTTGTTTGGTTCAAATAATCAAGAGCCAAAATGGTGCTGCTTTTATCGGAGAAAAATTTAAAACATGACGATTAAAAATATATGAAATATAATCAAAGACTATACTACGAATTCAGGATTAATTATGGATAAGTTAATCAAGCGAACTGTACTTGATCTAAGGAAATCCGTACTTACACTATTGACACCGATTCGGCTTGATTTAAGTACGGATGGATTGATGTGTTTTTTTCAGTGTAGCAGTGATAAATTAAAGATAGCTACTTTCGACTAAAGGGAGAAAATGAAAATTTCAATCACATTTTTAATTTGTGTGACTTTACTCCAAAACTTCTAGAAAATTAAGTTCAAAAGATTTACATTCTTGTAGAAGAGATTGAGAGATGTCTCAATTAAATTTAACAATTTGTAATATTGGCGTGTCAACAATTTTATAAGTATTCTATCAGAAATCGAAAAATCTTGCCAAATGTATACATTTTTTCAACATTACCTAAAAGTTCCTACATTTTATTGATTTCAAAAAGTCTGGCATTTTTCTCTACGGCCAGTTTTTAGAAGAAAATCCATACGAATAGGAGTTTTCCCAACGTATAACATCATTGTCTGTACCTCACACAATTGATTTGTTTAAAGCGAGCATTGGTCATAGAACATTGGTTAAAAAAAAGTAAAAAGCAAATAAATCAAAATTAAGAAAGTAAAAGAAGTCATGTGATTATATTATTAAAATAATTTAAAAAAAGTAAGAAAGTGTAGTCGGTCAAGCCCGACCGATACCCTATTTTCGCTTCCACTACCGATAGTATGATTCTTTAGTTTCTTTTTTGAATGCAGCTAGAGAGGTACGAAGATGCAAGTTATGTTGACGTTGATGGAAAATTAAAAAGATTCGTTAGTTTTATAGACAATATTTGATGATAAATGGTGCCGAACGCTTTGAAATTGGCAAGTAGTACTAAAAAATTCACGTTGTTATTATCAAGATCCCGTCGTTTGTTCTCAAACACTTCAACTAAAACTGTTTCGCAACTATGTTGAGTTCCAAATCCTGACTGCTCTCATGACATCGATTAAGCTTCGTTTAGGTACACAGAAAAAATATTTCAAAAAAATTTTTAACAACACAGTTTGTAAAAAATTAAATTTTTGGTCAACAACCTTTTTATTTGATTAAATGAAAAAGTTAATTAAAATTGCGCTTTGCAAAATAGCACTCAATTTAAAAATGAAATAATTCCATATTTATTTATCTTCAATAAAAATAAATACGAATCAAAGTAAAGACAGTATTTTTACAACTCTTGTCCATTTTTTTTAAACTTTGATAACGTTGCAAGTAAGACTTGAATTTTTTTAATTCTTATTCGCTTTATAGTTTTATTTGTATAATATCTTTAGTTTTTCCAAAGTCTTTGAAAAAAGGTTTCCTGATGATCTGGCCAAAGCAACCTGCGAAATGCGCATAGGAACTAGTTTATCCCCAAACAATTAATTTTAGTGTTTTTGTCAAAGAAAATTGGGACTTTAGAACATCATAATAAATGAATAAATAAATAAAGATTCGATAAAAATTTGTTTGATTTATTCAAAATTTCCAACAATTTATTTTAACGAATCACGTACACATTTTATTGAAAACAAGTTATGTTGGGCAGCAACTTTTTTTATTGACTCAACAATCGCAGAAAATTAAAAATTTTTTAATCAAATATACAATTTTCGTATTTAAATATGAAAATTATTTTTTTCTGTGAATGTGATCATTTGGGCACCTAATAACTTTTCAAATTTCTTTATAACGAAAACTCAATATGGCGATTTGCCGATATTCTGTGTTTGATTTAGGTAACGATATTATTTTTGTATACTATCAGTTATCGGGAAGAGTGCTTGTGGTACAAATGGTGTTGAAGAGATCTGTAATCTAGGGCAGTATTAGCAGTAAGATAAGCCTGATGAATTTCGAATGCATGTTATCGAAGCCAACACCATTTGATTTGGCAGAAGCCAAATCACATCGATTTGGCGCACACATGAGATCTTAAATGGAGTTTTATTAAGAGAAGAATGCAAATTTTTATAGTCATTCCATGTTCCCGAGACATCTAATGAATTAATTGGGAAATTTATAAAAGCTTTGTTTAGATCATTGGCATCAATAGGACAGCTGCCGTTTGTATCAGTCCTGTCAATAAATAAGTCTTGGATGGTTTTCCAAGTATTTTTTGGAATTTACTAAAGAATTAAGCTTGTCAGAGTAACGTCACTGCTGGTAATACGAAAATCAGTTTTAAAGACTCGGGGTTTTAAAACGTTTCCAGCGAGGGTATGGCGAAAGCCTTTGTGTTTTTAAAGTAATTTTCTTCATTTAACAGGTAACTTGATATCGCAAAAAATAGAGAGGTTGGATTCTAATGAACAACGATAAGTATTTTATTTTTATTTACCTCTTTTAGTTAAGAGGAATCAGGTTAGCGAAAATTCAGGGAGACTAGATCTGCTTCGATATTGACATTTGAACAGCTTATTTTTGGACGACCAATTTGTTTGGGGTCTCCAACGGATCCAGTCTCTCTAAATTTTACAATTTATCTCCTCACAGTTATTTGTTATGTTTTAAATATTGTTCAATAATAAAGACACGTTGTTCTTTCATGTTACGCTCCGTTATTACTAACCCTAAACGGTCAGCTGTAGAATTTTTTTATGGGTTGCCAACACTTTACTGGAGAAATGGCGACAAATTCAAATCTTGCGTTCATTTTGGGATACGCTTTATAAGCTGAAATCTCATATTAGACGAGGAATCAAAAAAATTTAAGTGCTCTCGCCATGAAATTTTTTATACTTAATGTATATTACCCATTTATGGAGCACTTAAAAAAACACATTAAAAAATCTTTCAAATAAATCAAAAAAAAAAAATAAGGTGGATACTTATGGTTGCAATTTAAATTGTTTTACTTTTAGAGCCACTTTTTGGGTTTGAGATTAAAGTTAATTAAATTCTGTAGTTAGCTAATCTGAGAATTAAGTTAATCTAGTATTAATTGAATTTCATATTTTTTGGTGGTGGCTTAAGCCATGTAGCGATACCATACTGAGCACAAATAAATGGCAAAATTTTTTTGCAAATGGCTATTTTTTATCAAAGCAATATGGATGTTTTCAAAGAAGAAGAAGAAAATGCGCGAATTAAATATTGTTTACAAGGTAGAAATTTTAGTTCTTTATGTTAAACATGTGTATGTTGACAGTTTAAGTTTAGGTTTAAACCACCACCGTTGGCCGCTTAAACTAGCAAAAAAAGTTAAAAAAAGTACAACTCAAAAAGTAAATACGGAGATTAAAGTTAATTTAATCGCTTATCTCTAACCCATAAAGTGGCTCTTAGAAGACTTAATACAAAATACTACCACGCGAAATATCTCGATTCAAAATTTTGTAGAGATTATTCTTTGACCGCTCACTGCCAATAAAATGAGTTACTTAAAGCAGTAATTTTAGCAGTTACGTTAATGAAATATTTGATGTTTGCTTTCAAATATTTTATCAGTCTGAACGTACCTTTAGTAATGCAGAATTTTATTTACTTTCACTTAATCCCAAACATAACTCTTAGTGATAAAGTTCAGCTTTTGAATTAATTCTCACTTTAAGTAAATTTTAACCCTCTGTGTGACAGTTCAAGGAACCATGTGTCGGCTGCTCATTAAAAAATTTTTTTAACTTTACTCCCACTTATTCTTAATATCCCCAATGTGCAACTAAGCTTATGCATCTTAGCATTTTTCCCGTTTCAAACTTAAGTCTATTTTGACTATCGCAAATCTTTAATATATTCATATTTAATTTTTACCTTCAAGCCACTTTTGGCCATAATTGGTTTTCTTTAATGGGTTTTTTGCAAGTTGTTGCTTTTGTTGCAATTTCGGCAACATGTTTTAACATTTGGCCAATTGTACTAATTTAATCTGTTAAATTCAAGTACTTCATTTTGTGGCAGTACTTGTATCTACTGTGATTAAAATCTTTTGTCAAGATTTATTACACATCCCAAAGAGCCAACTTTTTGATAGTGGTGGCAGCTGGTGAGCACGAAAAAATTGCAATTAAATTTTAATTATTTCCTTTTCTACTGTTCTGTTCTATTTATAAAATTGTTTCTGCTTATTCAATAAAACATTTATGAACTTTGCGATGAGCCACTAGTTAGAACAAAAAAAAAAAAAAAGAGCAGCACTTTCTTCAAATATTTTATGTTTCCACTTTTAAGACCTGGCAGTTGCTAGTGTTTGAAGGTGCAGCAAGCAGCTTGTTTAGGGATCCAGCTTAGTAGATAATGCTTTTGGAAAGAGCATTTGCTCAGAATGAGTTTAAACAAAGGCACGCACAATAAATGAGTTAATTAGAAATCCACAAAGTTCACGCAAATTATGTTGGCTTTTTATAACTTTTTTGCTTTTTCCTTTTGTTGTTGCTGTTGTTCTTTGTCTTGTGTTGCAAATGTTATTGTATGTGCTCTTTTGCTTCCATTATGGTGTTTGGCTTCCCTGTTTTGTGGCAAATGCACATATAAAATGCATTTTAGCTTGACTCTCATTCTGGGACTTTTATTCCCCCCTGCAAGCCCACCCTTTCTAAAACAACAGCAAAAACTAGAAAACGTATAACTAGCAAACGACAACAAATAATAAATACTATTATACTATGTCTCACACTTTTAGACAACAGAAAAAAATATGTTAGCTACTAAATAACACAAAAAACAAATGCTACAAAAAAGAATTTCATGAATACTAACAAACAAACAAGCGAACGAACAAACAATCATTTACACTACTCTCGCTCGCACTTGTACACACCTTGCCATTTAGGAACAGGTAAAGTACGTTTGAATTTTGTCCTCTACTTTCCCGCCACCATCGGGGAGTTGAGGGACGACGAAAGCTACGAACGATAAACTAAACTAACAGTCATCCAACCAGCTAAGCTCCCACATTCTCTTACACTCTCTTATTCATAAATTGACACATACACAAACTCTTTCGTACAAATATTATCATCATACTATTAACGCTCCATTGTTGGACTAGCATTTCTAAGCGTTTTATATGGGTATGAGTAGACTTCTTCTTCTTCTAGTTTGTTTTTTACAAATGCTATTGCTTCCAGGCACATGAATATATGAATTTCTGTATGAAAAGGAGGACTGAGATGTAAAAGAGTTAGGACTTAAAACAAAAATTTTAATCTTGGAAATCCAGAGCATATTGTAGATTTATGAAATTATTTCTCTTCTTTTAGTATAGAAAGTGACTTTTTGTGTTAAGTGTTATCAGTAGGGATGCGATTTCCATGCAAATGCGATTTCCATGCAAATGGACCACTTGCTTATCTTTCCGAATCATTAAATTTGCGTTAAAAAGGTATCGATTTGTTTTTGCATATTTTGGTGAAAATGCATATTTTTGCATATTTTGACATATTTAAGGGAGTTTTTTTATTTCCATATTATAAAAAAGTTCTTAGAAAATTTTTTAAATACCAAAAAACATTCCAAAAAATGTTTAAATAATAAATACACTCATTTGGATTTCGGCAAAAGATGCTTCTATTTTAAACCCATTCAGCATCTTACATGGTTACAGAGAAAAAAATAAAAATTGATTTCAATTAAAAATTTTGTGATATTAATTAAATAATTAATTAAATTTGCACCAGTAAACAAATTAATAGTATCAATTAAACCAGTTAATAGTATTAATTAAACGTTTAATTCACTTGATTAAACGTGCAATTCACTTGATTAAATTTTTAATTAAAACTAATTATATTTTTGATTAATTCTTTAATTGGTGAAAAATTTTGGATAATTTTTTCTGTGTTAAGGCTTCCAAAGGATTAAAAAATATTTTATCCAAAACTGTTACAAACTTCTTCCTTGGCACATGGGTTATACCGCCTTGCAGAGAATTTAGAATGCAATTCGATAATATTGCAAATTTTAATGAAATGTATCCCTTGCTCCCCTTCTACCGCATCCAGTAGCAATAAGGTTGGGGCCGGGCTAGATGCTTTAGAATTTTATTCAAAAAACTTCGAGTAATTTAAGAATGTTCGAAGAGCTTGTGGATGCCGATGATTGTGCAAATAAAAAGAAAAAGAAATATTAAATTTAAATAACATCAGAAGTCAATTAGCATTTGTATTTTTCAATTACGGATATATTGGTGAAACAATAACTAATTAGGTCAAATTAATTGATACTGCAAAAAGTTAAATGAATAAAAATCCCAGCTCAGCCAAGAAAAATTATCAATAAATTTTAATAAAAATTCCAAGTTGTAAAATTCCTTCCCTCAGTGAAAATAATTTAATGAAAATTTAATTTGATGAACTCAAGCCTAATTAAAGAATATCAAAAATTGAAAATTAACAGTTCAACTAAAAATCAAAATTGTTCTTAGAAATAGCTATGGCACAAGCTCTAATGTTTAGATTTGTACTTTAATTTGTACAAATAAAAATGTCGACGAAAGTGGACAAAAGAAAACATAATAAACAAATGTATTCAGGTTTTCAAGACAAAGTCTTGACAGAAAGAATACGAAAAAACAGAGGAAAAAGGAGGCAACATGTAATTTGAAATTTAAGTGATAATAACAGCAAATTTCGAACCACCAGTACTACTGGTTAAAGATTGATGTTTGACTGTTGGCTAACGGGCACCGCAGTGGTGCAGTGGGTAGAACACAAAGATCTTCTGACGATAGAAAGTGGTGTTTCTTGAAACATGTAAAGATCAACCCGGGTTCAAATCCCAGCTCAGCCAAGAAAAAGTATCAATAAATTTTAATAAAAATTTCAAGTTGTAGAATTCCTTCCCTCAGTGAAAATAATTTAATGAAAATTAAATTTGATGAACTCAAGCCTAATTAAAGAATATCAAAAATTGAAAATTAACAGTTCAACTAAAAATCAAAATTGTTCTTAAATGAACAATGTGGAACGAAGAATAGCCAGACAAATTAAAAAAAATCTAAAACGTTTTGCAAAAAAAATTAATCTGATCTGATCTGATCTGGAATCAAAGTGGGATCTGAAAAAAAAAATTTTAAATGCATTGGCATTCTTCAAGTACAGTGCAAAGTTTTACTTTTAATAAAACAGTACTTATTTATTTAAACAAACAAACAAATTTTAATTATTTTTTTAATATTTTTCAAGATATTTGAATAACAATATACTGAATTTTTTAAATTTTTGTTCTTAGTAAAATTAAGGAACGATTTTTTTTGGAAATTTTTTAACTTTTTAGTGCATATTTTAGATTTTTTTAGTGCATGAAAATCTAATCTCTAGTTATCAATAACCTCTTGTGTAAAAAGTAACTCTTTGTCTAAAAAGTAAGTTTTTATGTAAGAAGTATACAGAAAGAAAAACTCGTACTTAATTTAAGTTTTTTCTTCTTAATTTAGGACGAGTCGTACTCAAAAATTTAAGTACGGATAACACTTAAAAGTACTTAAAACAATCCAAAATGGGATAACTTTCGAAAACCAATATGCGTGCATACGCGTGTATTGATAAAAGTTTATTGTAGACACAACTACAACACAACAAGAAGAGAGATATATGTAGATTATTGTCATGCTTAAAACGTAAAATAAGAAGCAATAATTCCCATATTCTTTTTTTAAGTATTTAGCTAAATACATCAAACTTTTAAAGTAGAATGATTACGCAAACCATATTGAGCATGCTGCTGGTGTCTTATAAATGAGAATTCTTCTGTTAACAAAGGGCGAAATACAACAAAAGTAAAATAAACATGTGTAACGGGTAAGAAAAATAATAACAAATAACTCTCTGGTTCTGTAGGGTTACCCTCATATTCATAAAAAATATTTTTGATTTATAAAAGGTTTATTTAACTAATTTTCATAGAAAATTCGTTTCATAAACCTGTTATAAACTTAAAATATTTTTTATGAATATACAGGTAAGTGCTTAGGTTAGATTCAATCTAATCTCACTTTCAGACTTTTTCAAGTACGAATCGAGATTAACCCGTCTTAGATTAATTTTATCTTATTTTTAATCCTGTTTTCGAATTATTTTAAGTACGAATTCGGGATTAAATATGGATAAGTTGAGTATTTCGTGCTTGAATAATACGTACTTGAATCAAGCGTTCTATACTTGATGTAAGGAAATCCATACTTACCGGTACTATCGACGCCGCTTCGGCTTGATTTTAGTACCGATTGCTTGATTTGTTTTTCAGTTTAGGGTTTTTTGTGTAAAAAGTAGGTTTTGTGTTAAAAGGGACTTTTTCTGTCAAAAGAAAAATTTTGTTTGTGTAAAACGTAACTTTTTGAGACTAAAACTGAGATTGAAATGCCGATGGACTTTTTGTGGGAGACACTTAAACGGCATTGGTTCAAAAGGGGGGTAGACCGCCATTGGGCAGCTCTGAGATTGCACAGTCTCGTAGAGACTATCGTAGGTTATTCAATATGGCCTAACGTTTGGGAAACTAGACGATATATAAGCCAGCATTAAATATGTTAAAGAACATAGCAAGGTCCTCAAAACGGAATGCCTGGAAGAATTTCTATAGCGGCGTGGAAGGCTCCTCGGAGACAAACAAGTTACATAAAATAGCTTCTTGCCCGCCTGTCCCTAGCTACATTCCGAAAGCTGATGGTAGTTGGACTTCCAATAGCCAGGAGACGATGAAGGTGTTAATTGGCTCACACTTTTCCGGTAACTCTCTTCAATCACCTCGGGAGATCAATTGCAAGTTAGTCCATACTTCTGAGCTATGACAGGCTCAATTGGGTAATAAAGAAATTCGACTCTTTTAGGTCACCTGATTTTGACGGTTTTATCCCGGTCGACCTTCAGAAGAATGCGGAGCTGCTTATTCCCTGGCTGTCCGCTGTCAACACGGAATCTTTTAGATTTTCGTACATTTCTACTCGCTCGGCATTCATTTGAGGATCTCTTTATCTAGACACTAACTCTAGCGCCTGGAACAGAATAAAGTAGTTGTAGTAGTAGCTAAAGCTGACGAATGCTCTGTAGCCTAACAAAGTTCAAAATTTTGACTTTTGCGCTTTAACTTCAACTGCAACTGCTACTACAGCTACGTATTGTTTTTACACTACTGTTTTTAACTTTTGACAGCTTGCAGCGCTATTCGTAACGTTGTACTACAGCCACTATTCTGTTCCCCACTTATACTTCGCAGCATGCCTTCACCAAGGGCAGGTATGTGGAGGTGACTCTTCATTAACTAGTTATTTACACACTCATAGAAAAATGCATCTTCATGATGCCCCAACATCAGATTCGTGACATTAATATTATTACAAATGACACCAATCCATATGTTATGCGTCATATATGCTATGACTACAGTGACATCAATTCGATGCCACGTTTTGTCTATTATTAACAATTTTTTCATGTTTTAAAAGTAAAATAAGAAGCACAAATTCCCATATTCTATTTGTTTAAATGATTAAGTTCAAAACATCAAATTTTCAAAGTAGAATGATTATGCATGCGGCTGGTGTTTTATAATCAGGAATGGGCACCACTACATTGAAAGCATTGCATGTGTTGTATTGGTTTGTTAACGTTTGCATTTGTTGGTTTTATGCTCTTTTGCTCTTGTTTTTGTGTATACACATCGTTCGCTTTTTTCGAATTTTCATTTTGAATTTGCCCATAGCTGTTTATAATTGAAAGTTCTTTAGTAAAAAAATGGCGGAATACAACAAAAGTGAAACAAGCATGTGTAACGGGTAAGTATTTAATAACATGCCCTCACTTTGACTTAAGTAAATCCCAATGACAAACTGTCATTCATAAGTCCTTTTTCCGATGTTACTGAGTCATCACACTGATGACATTTTTTTAATAAACTGACTATTTGTCATTTCTTTGATGCCGATGTACTATTCCATTGATGACATAATTTCACCTGATGACAATTCGGCCAAGTGATTTTAAGACTGCCATCACAATGATGACAAGTCTCATGATGTCGAAAACCAAGACACTTGTCATAGTACTGATGTCAAAATTATGACGCCTTTGCTATCAGTGTATAGAGAAATTTCTTGACTTTCGGGAATACTCACTTGTAGCCTTTCTGGATAGTGTCGTTTCTGATTTCATCGTAAAATCCGATTGTTGCCGTTTGCATTTCTTGGAAATCTACCTGGTAACAATATCATTAAATCTAAAATGGCCGCTACCAGTGCTAGACAATTGCTGCAATGAGGCACCCAACAGAGTGTGGTGCCATCCCTACTTCTATAAAACTTAATGATGAACGCTTTGTTAAGTCAGTTTGACAGATTAGGGATCAAAACTGTTGCGTATGCCGATGACCAAAGCCACGGCTGTCATCTGGACATATTTTCTCAATTTATGCAGTCTGCATTAGAGATTCCATGTTTCTAGAGTACCTTCTGTGGACTTAGTGCCAATCCACTAAAATCTTAATTGGTACTGTGTTTCAGATAGTATAAGATATATAAGTATAACTTAATGCTTCCGAGGCTAAACGGCACAGAGTTAATAATCTCGAACAGTGGCAAATACCTATGCGTAATGGTTGATAGTATACTATTTCGGAACTAAAAAGGGCTCTTGTGGCCATCGCTGAGCTGCAACTGGAGCTTTGGCTTCATTGCCGTTAATGAATCTTCGAAACTGAGGGAAAACCGATTCTTTTCTATGAGGCCATGATATGGTGGCCTGCCATGGTTATTGATCACTAGATCACTTCTGTCTGCACCGACGAAGGCGCTATTCACTATTTTGAACTGGTTTCCAGTTGAGCTCATGGCTGACCAGTTGGACCTGAAGTTCGCGGTTAGGCTGGGGGCAGTGGGCCTTTGATCTACGCGTAGCTATGATCACACTATCTACGTCGGGTGACCTGGAGGAACTGTGCTATTGCACTCAGCTACATTTTTCATTACTTTATTTACGGCTCACCATGGCAATGGTGTCGGGCTGCTCGATCATACACGATCTCTGGAACCGTTCTAAGTTCTACGAGGGGCAAAAGTTTAGATAGAGATTTCTTTAACGAGAAATTGGGCTTAGGCTGCTGGATGACGGCGGTATCTTACTGGTAATAAATCTTCGCCATAATTGGCATTTTTGGAGATACAGTAGCCGTATTCTGTAATTCGCTAAAGCTAAATCTCTTTCGCTAAAAATCTATAAAGTTGATTTAGCGATTTTGGCTACGAATGCAATGCTGTTAGGTGCATTGCTAAATTTGCCAATGGCATAAAAATTTAATTCGCCGCAGTTTTAGCTTTTATTGTCATCGCTAAAATGTTTAAATTTTGAATTCTCTAAGGCGTTTTAGCGATCGAGATTTAGCTTTAGCTAAGCGAATTACATAATACGAATTACATAATACGAAAAAACTCCGTCATGTCGTGTTATAGTCAGTTTTTGTTAAAAATTTAGTTTAATACATTTTTATTTTTACTATACGAGTATGTAGTTTTAAGAATGAACTCCTTCAAACTCTTCCTAGAACCGTGCAGCACTCTCATTTCGCTAAAAGGCATCTTATGAAGAAAAAAATTCACTAACCAAAAAACAGTGAAATACATCAAAATATAAAATAAAAAAAAATAGAAACTTAAAAAATGAAACTTAAAATATTTTATTTTTGTTGCAATTGTAGCAGCAGCATATTGTTCATGTTACACACCAACACAAGCACTCAGTGTGCCACACACACAAAAGTGTGCTATATTTTTTTAGAGACTGTGAAAATGTGTGTTTATGCAATTCAGAGGAAAGAGTTGAAGGCAATATTTTATTATTTTTATCGTTGTTGTTGCTGTTAACGTTGCAGCATTTTCCCCCGGTTTTCTTTTTTTTTCGTAAATAATGTTTAAATACGTTGTCTACATGCATACAAACCTACTAAATGTGATAATGTTTAACGAAAAAACAAAATAAAATAAATGTATATTTTTTATTCGTGTACATGCATTTAATATTTAAGTGCATCTCGAGTATCCATGGCCGCTGTTTACTCGACTTTGGATTTCTTTGTTGTTGTTGTTTGGTCCTTTTTATACAAATATGTTGCAGTTGTAAGTTTTTCTTTCTTCCTTTGCAATGTTTATTCAGAATTTAAAAAGTTTTATTTAAGTTTTTAAATTTTAAGTGAGTTTCTGCTGCCTTTTTGTTGCCGTAGTCGTCGTTCAAGGGAAAGTGAAAAAATCTGCAGTGATAATGATTTCATTATGTACTCAAACATCAAACGACACACGGAACACTTGATGGGACAATATTAATCCAAGCAACGGCAATGATAATAATACATGATCAGCAATGAAACTCAAAGCAAAATGAAATCGCATCAAATACTCAGCAGAGTACAAGTACTTTTTGCTTTCTGTTTACTTATTAATGGAAGTACAAGGTGGCGCAAAAGTCATCACGCTGTCGGAAGATGTTATGATTTTTGCAAAAATAAAGGTACATTTCAGTAATGCTTTGAAATTTGTGTAGTAAACAGATGCAAAATAAATGTCAATAACAAATGGGGCGCTGTACTCTTTAAGAAACCACAACGTGCAACCGAAATTAAGAGGGCTGCATTTCCGGGTCGCCTAATTTCTCGTTTTAGTGATTTGCAATGGCCAGCAAGATCACCTGATTAAACCGGCTACTTTCTTGATTCTATGTCAACAAGCCTCAGCTCTTGAAGTCCTCAAACAAAATATTCATCAGAAATGCGGAAAGCTTACGCCAGAAGTTCTCTCAAAAGTAATGCAAAATCGGTCCCCTGCGTTCATTAATTTTGGCGCGGCCACTTGTCCGATATAATTTTTTGTACTTAATGAAAACAATTATTAGCTAATAAGACACAATTTAAAAGCAAAACTAAAGTTTTTCTTTTATTAAAAGTATTGCAGTTAAAGAACACCAAGTGATAACTTTTGCGCCACCTTGTACGAATCCATATAAAGGCTTTAAAGCGGAGGTATTCAAAAGGGTAGATTTTTAAGTGAAACGGATTTGTATAAATCGCTTAAACTTATTAGATCTGGACTAAAAACATACTTTTGGACTTAAACATCAATAGTTCGGGGAACCCCGAGAGAATTTGGTTCTAATTATTCGGAATATTGAATTTCTATTGAAGAGAATACTTGTTTATTTATATCAAAATTCTCCTAAGTTTTGCAGCTTAATACAAAATTAAATACAAAATCACCATCTTTAAACACACATTAACTTAAACGAAAGCTTAAAGGAAGTATAAACATTTGACCCACCCTTTAAATACTGACACACACACGCACAAATAAACTTACTGACACATACGCATACATGTGTTTATACTGAATATTTGTTTCCTTGTTGGTTTGTACTTGTATGTAATCAACCACAATCTTCGAATGACAACCAACATGTATAAATTATGTCCTTTAGCGTTTTTCATTCTTTTTTCCTTTTTGTTTTCTTGTTGTTGCAGTGGCAAAGCCAAAGGCAAAGTGTAACGAGCCTAGAAGAGCTAAAAAATTATTGCTCCTTTGTTGGATGAAACAACACCTAGATTTAAATTAAAATACATTGTTGACAGAAAACTCGGAGGGGGGTCGAAAAAGGATTTTTTTTTTGTAGTAAACGAGCGGGCATAAACAACTTGACAGTTTCTTTTTTGCATTAATTCTTCTTAATTCATTATTGTCTTTCTTAAATAGTTTAAATTATTGATTATATAAATAGAAGCTTAAGAAATAAGTTTGTTGGTTTTTAGATTAAAATGAGTCGCTTTAAGATAGAATTTTAAGTTTTTGCGAGAATGAAAATGGTACATTTTAAAATGTATTTCCTTAAGGTACTTTTTTAATATTTTTATAATTATACTGTGCTAGTTGCAAATTTACTGGGGAAGCTTATTCGAGTAGGCTGCATTCAATGGTGATACTTTGAGCGATAATTTTTTATCCTTTTGGGATCATTGTTCAATTTAAATAAATTCCACTATTTTAAATACGATTTTTCGTTACTGATTAATTTTGTTTGTCGTGCTTAATTTCCAATTTTTATTCTTGATAAAAACACTGAAATTAATTGTTGAAGGGATAAGCTGTTCCTATGCGCATTTCACTGGTTGCTTAGGCCAGATCATCAGGAAACTTCATCCAAAGATTTTACAAAAACTAAAGATATTATACAAATAAAACTGTCAAGCGAATAAGAATTATAATCACCAGTTTTACTTGTAACAATATTTAAGCTTAAATAAAAACAACAACAATAAAAAGTGAGCTTATCTTTTCTTACATTCCCCATTCGTTATTTTTTTCGATTTTTTAAATATTTTTTAAAATCTATTGTACTATATTTTTCCAAGCCCTAATGAATATATACAAAACAGGGTTGATAAAGTCGGTATAATTGTACTTTTTTTGGTACAATTCATAGCTAAAAAGTACGCTGGTACCCCCGTTACTCATTTGGTACTTTTTCCAAATTTTTCAAACCAAGATATTAAGCTTACATAATTAGCTTTCTTATTATATAAATATCTAAAACTTCATATTTATAATTGATATGAAATGGCAACTCGTATTAACTGGTCAATGAATATAAGCGGAGTTTAGTGTTTGGTGCAAATAGTCTTGCGAAAATGCAAAATGTCGTAGCTTTTTTATGAAATCTAAGGGAAACTCTTTTTCTTGGTGTCGGATTTAACAAACCACCTATAATATTTTGCATTTGCTCTTTTGCAAGACCATTTGCACCAAACACTAAACTCCGCTTTTGTGAATAGATTTTTGCACTTATTCATTAAAGGATTGCTTATGCCACATTCTAAATTTTGTAACAGCGGCAGCAAATTAGTGTGCATTTTCTGATAATATTGACAAGTTTTTAAAAGATATAGGAAACCACTTCTGCAGTTCTATATAGTAGAAAAGACGACTTCCTCTTATTTCAAGATTTTTTTGGAACGAATTCATAATATTTTCCAATATTCGTCAACAAGAAGTAATTAATAGAATTTTGGAACAGTGGAAAGGAACCCACTCCATTATTATTTTACAAGCGCTAAATTAAAATTCGGACTTTCTACTCCTTTCCTGCTTCTGCAGTACATATTGAAAATTAAAAACACAATAAATTTGGAAATGCAATCTGAAGATGCTCGTATGCACATATTTTTTGAACCCTTAAAAATTTTATTTTCGTTAAAAATTCAATTTTCCACAAAAAAGACGATAAATTCTAATAAATTCTTAAAAGACGATAAACTCTAAAAGTGAAAACGCTCTCTGACGGCAATCAAAAATTAAAATAAATAGATTTCTCGACCCTAAAAACCGCATGTTTGCCTCTATTTTTGAATATTTTAGAAAACTAACCATTTTGAAAAATCTGGGGCCCGAAATTCATTTTTGACCTATGGTTTCCTTGGCAAAGTTTCTCGGAATGACTTATAGAACAAGGATTGTGATGTGCTTTTGACGCGAAAAAGTTTAACCCACCCTATTATTATGTTTAATTAATGATCATGTATTTTTTGCCTTCTATAATTTACATGTTGAAATAAATTTTAAGTACCTTTTGTTTTTGTTGTATTGAATTTTTGTTTTTAAAAATAAAATAAAAACAATTTATAAAAAAAAAGATTGGGGCCGAAAAAGTACGATTTTTAAAGTTCGTTGGTACGATATTGGTTTTCTCATTTATCATCCCGGATACAAAATAACATAACATTGTAGTTTTATTTACAACAAAAATGTTTTTGGGAATTTTTTTTATTGACATTGAATTCATTTTGCAATAAAAAAATTTTGCAAAAAAAAATTTGCATTCAGAAAAATTACAGCTTCTTTAAAATTTTTAATCGCGAATACTAGCGCTAAGTTTGAACTCATCGTACTTGAATTAGCTTTACCAGTAGGGTGACCAGCTTGTACATAATTATAATTTATCATTAAAAAATCTGCAAAATTTGCGTCAAGTTTTGAAAAATCTTTAATACACATTTATTACATTTTTTATTTTTTTATTTAGAAAAAGATATAACAATTAATTTCAAAATATACGACAATATTCTGGAATTTGATATATGTTGTTAGTTTAAAAGTAGTTAAAGTAAATACTTTTAAGTGGTCCTCTAAGTCGAGGTATAAAAAAGGATATACATATTTTATTGAACTTTCAACACAGAAAAGTTTTAAAAACTTGTTCGATTTTAATTTCACTCGAATGAGATTATCAGAACATGTTATTTAAATTATCAAGGGTCTTATTGAAAATTTACAAGAGGGATAAAAAACTGAAACTATTTATCATATGCCACGCCACGTACTTATCTGGTGAATTTTGACAAAACATTTTAAGTCGAGATAAGATGGTAAAAAAGTAAAAAAAAAACTCGGTGAAAAAATCATATAATAAAATAAACCAAAATTAAAGAAAAATTGCGTTTATAATAAAAAATTTTAAAAACGTAAATAAAAATGTTTTTCAACTTTTAAAATTTGACTTAAGATGTTTTGGCGAAATGCCACTGATATGCATATTATTTCGTGTAAAATCAGATGACATCAGTCCAGCGATAAAGACAGTGCGAATTTTTAATTTTTAAGTAATCTTTTGTAATTTAAATTCATATTATAGAATATATTTCCAAACGGTTCATCCATGAATGGTTGATATATCTCGTTTATAAATGCAAGAATTGGAAATAGTACAAACATAAGTGACAATTTAAAGAAGTTTCGACCGAGCGAAAAAATCTGCAATTTTGAACAAAAAATCTTCGAATAAAGCATTTTGGCAAAATGCAGATAAATATGCACTGCTGGCATCACTGGCTGTTTACGGTGTTCGAATGCATTGCCGCGAGCAAAACAGTATCATTGTAAAATCGACCTGTGTGTATTAGCCGAGCACAGACGGGGGCATGTGGTAAGTGCTTAGTATAAACACACAATGTGGTTGAAGTCCACTATGAGATTAGACCATTTTGCAGGTGCTCATGTTAATCGATATCACAGTTTTATCCAGCTACTTCTAGTTCATTTACTACTGCAGAGCGTCATGTAATCTTTGGTCGATCTCTGCGTTGATTTCCCTGCGGGTTGTATCTGAGAGCTGCCCTAGTTGTGGTATTTGTCGACCTCAAAGTCTTCATGAACTGGGTTTTGGTTTGTTGTACAATAAATGCCTGCGATATTGTGTTGGGCCAAGAATATCACACGATTCGTCTCAGGCATTTATTCGTTAAAGCTTGCCGATAGACCCCACGTCTCACATCCGTCAATGAGGATAGGCTTAATGCAGGTGTTAAAAACTTTGATTTTCACGTTCTCCGATAGATTGTTCGATCTCCATTATGTGCTAAAATTTATGGGCAAGAAAGCAAACAGTGTGTTCCCCTGTTTTGTATTTATTATAAGTAAAAAAAGATATGTGCCGGTCCAACTGATTGGTTAACTGGCCGTTCACTTAAAAAAATATTTTGAGTGATCTATTAAGTAATAAAAGAAATTTTTCTGAGCCAAAGCGACACTACAGCAGTTTGAGACAGCAAGCAACTCAAATATGATTGTTGTTTCCCTAAAGCGTATAATATGCTTAAAAAATGTTCTCTTAAAAATAGTTTTGTTAGCCGTTACCATAAGAAAAAAATTTTATTCTCTAATTGTATTGTCGGTTTCTGGCTTGAAACTCAACGAAGCTTAAAATAATGCCTTAAGATCAGAATCGATCTGGAAAACTTTATATCAGATTCTATTCAATAAGTCGTAAGTTATAATTTAATTGTTTTTAAGACAACTGAAATTGTAAAAATAAATTATGCCACTGTAAAATTTTATTAGAAAACATAAATTATTTTATATTTCTTCATTTAATTTTATGTGAAATTAAACTTATTTTAATCTTATAAATATCCTGTCAATTAGCGAGTAAATAAATAGTTATGCAAATGACTGACTAACGAATATTTAAAGTTTAATGAAACGAAACAACTACCACAAGGAAATTAGAACTAATTAAGTAAAAAATATCTTGAAGCTAAAAGGAAATTGTTTGTTGTGTAAATGTGTGTGTGTGTGTGTGTAAAGTTTCAAACAAAGTTTGTTTGCATAAGTGCCAAAAAATCACTATAATTTTATTTCTATTTTTTTTATTTCTTAAGATAAACAGAAATTACAAACACTTATAAACTAACACACAAACACATTTGTATTTACTAGAAAACAAATAGAAAAATTCTAAAAAAATTTTGTTAACGTTTTGATTTTTTTGTTTTTTTATTTTTACTTCCGTATGAATGTGTGTGTTAAGACATCTTCCCAGCGGGAAAAAGAAGGAGTAGGGAGGCCTTCTAGAAGGCCTCTGTACCCCTTCTTTTGGATGTACAAGGCCTTTTTGCTCTATTCCATACTCGTATCTTTTTTACACACGTTGTCATTGCGGAGAAGGCCTTACGCTCTCGCTTCTTCAGCAGGTACATAAGAAGGGTGACAGGAGCAAAAAAAATTGATTGTGCAAAAAAACAATACAAAAAATGTTACTCCTTCTCTACTCCCTACTCAAAGAAGCGAGTGTGGAAGGTGTATCTTATCTTTTATACGAAAGAGCCGAGGCCTTCTATGAGGCCTTCTTTAGCAGTTAGATAAGAATAGTAATTGAATCAAAAAATCTTTTAAGCAGGCCTTTAAAAAGGCCTGAAGTAAGAAGGTCTTCTGAGTTTTCCCGCTGGGTTATTCTGCCTTGTGTGTATGTGTGCTTACATGTGTGCGTGTGAGTCTGTGGTTGCTGTATTTCAATTTTCATGTTTTGGGTTATTTGATGTCGCACAGTGGGGATTTTTTTAAAGCAATATTTGAAAATAAATTTTCAGTTTCAAAATGAAAGGTTTGGAGTTAAATAAAAATAGGAATAACTTATTCCATCAACAATAAATTTCAGTTTATCAAAAGTTGAACTGGGAATTTAGCACATTTAAAAGAAACCTTGTTAAAAATCTTTTAAATTTAACTAAAACTTTAGAAAGCTGCTCGTTTTCTATTATACCTATATATATATTTTCTTAAATACCAACGCAATCAATAAAAAAAATCTAATTTTTTCCTACATACATAATTCTTTGCACATTTTGTGCAAATAACCGAATTAAAAATAAAAATATTAGCTAAGTAATATAATTATTTTCTAAGTTTTTGTAATTCATGGTGCTAAATGTTAAAATAAACCAGCGTTTAAAAGACTGCAGTCAAAGTAGAAAAACTTTATTCCACTTCTTAATTTGTTATTGGCCACAAAAACTGTTGCTTTTACTTCTGATTCATTAAATGTTAACAGTCGCTGTCCAACCAACTCAAAAACCGAAAAGTTGTACACACACATTTTCGTTTTTTGTTCGACGGCAGTTTTTTAAACCCTGAAATAAACAGCTTGACAAACTCTTTCCATTTGCAAATAAACGGCACAAACATAGTTTTCACAAATATTTATTGTACCCTCTACCACTAGTTTTGAAGAGTGGTATACATACTCCCTCTTAGCTCGTCATTCCGTGTGATTTTTTTTTCTTAAACCAGATGAAAATATGTATATTCTGGGTCCATGAGTAATTTAAAGTCGATTTAGCCATGTCCTCCTGTCTGTTCGTCCATTAAAATCACTTTCACTTTCGACTTATACGAAAAGAATAATATTGATGTCAAATAGTTTCTAAGCAGTTTGAGATTGAAATTTATTAAAATCGAAAAAACACCTTAATCAATTGCTGTTTTTGTTACAAAAACTATCATAAATTAGTGGTAGTGGAATTGACCAATTGTTACTCAATTTTGTACAAACTCGTTCCATTAGCCCAGAAATCATATTTCTAAATTTCGTGAAAATCGGTCCATATTTTACCATTAACTCCATATAAACTCACTCTCGGAAAACTCTTTAGAACGACTAAAATCGTAACGAATAATGATATTGCGGTTTCATTTATTCCAATTTAGTTTTTTTTTTAATATTCGGTCTACAATTTGTTTTAGGTTTCATATAAATCATAATTATAATACTGTAAGCAGGGATGTTAGATGTGACGATTTTTCGTCATTTTGACGATTTTTTTGAGAAAATACAGTAAAATGACGATTGACGATTTTTTACTAAAATTTGTAGTGTTATGTCGATTTTCTGGCATCAATAAAACACTATCAAGAAATGTTAACAATTATATTGGGAACAGTCCAAAACGTAAAAATCAATTTTTTGAAATACAAAAATTATTGGAAATTAAACAAAAAAAAAAAAAAAAAAATCTTCCCCCCCCTGGCTTTCATTAAGAGCATTAGTAATTCGAATTCTACAATTATTTGAATGCAATCGATACTGCAAAAAATATACACTAGAGCCTCGATTTTCGTCGGTCCTAATTGCGTCGCTTTTTAAAAATTAGTACAATCCGCTTTGCGTCGTTTCATACGATTGGATTTTTTTTACTGAAGTCATAATCACATGTGAAGAATTTTTCTATGTGCGTGTAAAAAGGCGAATTCCCATTTTATTCTGTTAGGTAAGTTATTCTATGGTTGCGTGTTAGGAATATAAGAAGTTAGTTCTTAATAAGAAGTTTTGTAGAAAAATGAGTGCAAAGAGAAGAAAATGCATTAGTTTGGAACTAAAATTGGACGTAATAAAACGTTTCAAGTCGGGTGAAAAGGCTGTTGATAGAGACGGAACCCTTAGTTTAGCACCTTCAACAGTAAAAATAATTTGCAATAGTGATAGCGCTAAAAATTAATCATTTAAAGCTTGCTCGAGTTAATAGCAAATGAGATTTAATTTTTTATTTAACGTTTTGTTTTTATGAAAATATATTTTTTCTTATGTATTTCTTTTCAAATGATAAATATATTTCACTCCACTTGCTGAAATAAATAGAATAAAACTTAACCATATCACTTTCTTTATCATACATAGAATTTCTTGCTTCTTGTCTCTGATTTGTAAAATTTTAATATATGACGATTTGTTGACGATTTTGTTAAATGTTCCTGACGATTTTGACGAATTTTGTTAAAACTTTTGACGATTTCTTAAAAAAAAAGCCTAACAACCCTGACTGTAAGGCCAGTTCTTAGAAAGATTAGTTCATAATTTATAGATCCCATATACATACATACCACTTCTTAAATATTCTTACTCTCGGCGAATGGCACATTCAAATATAGTACTTTTACTAGAATAAAGTATAAATAAATTTTATTAAACATATCGTCGCAAGAATTAAAGAACGCTGTAACTGACAAAACATTGAAAATACGTTTTTTTGCATCATTTTTATCAGAAAAAATACTGCGTCGATTGGTCCCGGTCCCATTTTTGTATGATGAAAAAATTCACTTTTTTGTTTTCATAAAAAAATAAATCGTTTGCTGTAAGCCGCAGAATCATCGGGGAAAATTGACTTGAGTGGTAATGTTTACAGCCAATATATAAAGCGAGAAAAAATAAAAATACGTTTTTTAAATCATGTTCCTAAGTTGTATAGTTTTTGTGATATGAATTTTTTTTTTCTACTGTCATACAGGTTTTTTGGCTCTGGTGAACAGTTTTGCCAGTTACAGCGTTCTTTAAAAAATTAGGCACACACATCAAATGTTAAGTTTTAATTTTTGAATAGTGACAATAATGTCTATTTGATAGAATATTTTTAGTATAAAAATTGTAATATATTCTCACATTCTTTTTCCTTTATTTTTTTTCTTTTTTTTTTAATTCCATAAGTTAATCCCTCGAAGCTCTACGCTTGTCTGCAGGAATGAAACCAGAGTCTCTGGCGGGAATCGAACCCGCAACCCCGGCGCTGAAAGACTAGCTCACTACAAGCTAGCCTACCGGGGCATTGGTTATTGTAAATAAAAAAGTATATACAATTTTAAAAATTTCATAGCTCTGAAGATAAAAACACTAAGGCAACACTGGACCGTACATAATTCTTCTTTGTTATACGAGGGATTTTTTCTTCTATTGGCAACACTTGGCACTACTCAAAACATCGTTGTTATACGTAATATCATCTTTTTTTTACGAAGTGATTCCCTAATTCTCACAACTTTGGACCCAACTTAATTCGTCTTTTTTTTACGGGCACAGAAAGAATAAACTCGTACATAATTTAAGTTTTTTCTACTTAAACTGAAAAGTATTTAAAACAATCCAAAATGGGATATCTTTCGAGAACCAATACGTGCGCATACGCATGTTTTTGTAAAAGTTTGTTGAAGAAATAAGAATCTGTAGAAAAAATAACACACTTCAAAAAGAAAAACATTATTTATTTAAATGCAGTGTTAGAAAATAAACCGAACATTTTTAAGCGTACGGTAGATACACCCATTTTTTTGTGTTTGTGTATTTGTAATCAACCCTTAATACCGTTCATAACTATTTTAACGAAAGTAACAAACAATATGTAGTGTTCTGTTTCTCGTTATGAAACAGTACAATTGTAGTGGCTCTGTAAGCAACCCAGCGGTAACTAGAATGAGTAAAGAGGCCTAATAGAAGGCCTTCTTTAGCAGTCACAAGCCCTTCTCGCCGCCTTCCAAACTTATTTATTTGTTATACAGGTTGTCATGGCTCCACGAAAAGCCCCCCAATGAAATAACGCCCAGGAAATAACACCCAATGAAATAAACCCCATTAAATAGGAAATAACACCCAAAAAAAGTGAATGAAATAACATCGAAAAATAAATGAAATAAACCCCAAAGCGAAAACGAAACAACCCCCAATATTTGGGCGTTACTTCATATGAAATAACACCCAATGATGAAAATGAAATAACCCCCAATGAAATAAGCCCCATCAGCAACAAAAATGAAATTATGCCCAAAATTCATAAAAGAGTCAGTTTCACCAAGGATTTCATGAAGTCAATATGGACCAACAGCAAAGTCGCAAAAATGAAATAACCCCCGAATAACAAATGAAATAACACCCAAATTATGCACGCTATGAAACAAGCCCCGAATTTTAAAAATTTGTTGGTTGTTATTTCATTGGAGATTATTTCATAATTTGAAAACCCCAAATGAGGAATAAAATAATTCCCAAAAAAAATGAAAAACGGCCCAAAAAAATTGGGAGTTATTTCATATGAAATAACACCTAAAAATGTATGAACAAAATTTGGGGAATAATTCATTTCTCGTTTGGGCGTTATTTCATTGGGGGGCTTTTCGTGGAGCCGGTTGTCATTGGGATCAAGCCCTTCTACACTCCCTTTAATATCAACTACGATCCCTTTCTAAAGAAGGAAGTAAGGAAGGGCACTGAAAATAAAAAATAAATAAAACTAAAACACTTCTTTTCTCCCTTCTTAAAGAAGGGAGTAGCGACTGTGTACTGAATATATTGGAAGATCTTTTAAAAGGTAATTTATGCCTTCTATAAGGCAAAAATCATAGGAAGTAAATCTTTTAGAAAAGAGTATATAGAGGCCTTCAAATAGGCCTGCCACTTGCGGTCCTTTCAATATTTATCGCTGGGAAACATATATAATGTTTTGTAGTGTTTTTTTCACATTATTGAAAGAATGAGCAAACAAAAAATTTCAGCAACGCTTCTCACTAGAATGGCCAGTGTGTGTGTATTGTATACAAGTTTTGTTTTTGCAAAAAAAAATTGTGTTGTCTTAACCACCCAAAATGACGCTAAGCACAACTGAAACGAACGAACATTAATGTTCTGAACCAAACACTTCGAAATTTGTGGTTTTTTAAGAAAAACAGAATGTTCTTATCTTTTTTTTCTTAGGGCATTTACTATACGAAAACTATAAGCATTTGTGTTTTCCATATTTCTACCGTACATAACACTAAGGTACAGTATATTATCAAAGCTTTTCTTGGGATTCCAAAAAATTTTTTTTTTTACAGTTTATTATGTTTTTTTTTCAAACTCTGTTTTTATGTTTAAAACGTCAAATAAAAAGCAAAAATTCTCATATTCTATTTGGTAAAATTATTTAGGTAAATACATTAAATTTTTAAAGTAGAAAGATGAGGAAAACTATATCGAAATTGCAAGTCTGCTTAGAATTTGTGAAATTATTTTTTTTTTATCAAAGTTATTTTTTTGAATACAAAATTTATTATTAAATAAATTTCTCTATGACGTGCTCAATTCCCAATTTCTATTTTTGATAAA
This sequence comes from Pollenia griseotomentosa, assembly GCA_963931875.1. Lineage (NCBI taxonomy): Eukaryota > Metazoa > Arthropoda > Insecta > Diptera > Polleniidae > Pollenia > Pollenia griseotomentosa. Next base: position 17,894,149 of record OZ007561.1, read on the forward strand.
TATGTGCACTAAAATTTTTGTTTTTAATTGTTTCATTCGTTTAAACCCTGTAGATTTCTTTCCCGTTTTTTTTTTTTTTTAATTTATCCCATTGTGTGATTTTTTTCGGTGTACTTGTGATGTTTATCAGAGCTTCTTTTTTCCCCCCGTATTTATTAATCAATATTCAAGAGTGTGTACGTGTGATAGTTGTGTGTAAATATTTTTATTTTTCTTTATATTTTTCGTTTCCGCTTAATAGGAAGAGATATTTTGTGGGTTTTTTTTAAATATTATGGTTGACTACCTTCTCCTGGGAAAGTTTTCCGAAAATTAAAAACTTTTCTTATTTTTTTTTTTTTTTTTTTTTTTTTTGATTATTGTTGGTGTAGTAAAAACTTTTATTTTTTTTTTTAATATTTGTCTGTATTATTGTAAAATATCTTAGAAAAAAAAGTTCATAAATACAAGAACCTAACTAAAAGTATGACAAAGTGAATGGCAAAAAAAAAAACAAGAAAACAAAAATAAAATGTACAACAACAAAACGAAGACGATAAGTAATCAGCAGCAATCTGCTTATAGACTTTTTAACAAACTTTCAGTTTCCTCTGCTGTTGGAAATTTTCTTTCCTTTTTTCTTTTATTTTATGATTTTTGCTTTTTTTTTTTCTTTTTTTGTTCATTTAATTTCATTTAACAGCCAGTCATTGCTGGCTGGATGGCTTATTGCGATGATGTCGTGACGCCTTTTCATGCAAACAACAAGACAGCCTTAACAAAAACATTAGCAGCAACAACCAACTCTGAGATAAACAGCCCTTTAGCCATTAAACAACAAACAAGCAATATTATTTTGAAATTTTTTTTTGCTTTATAAGCTGTAAAGTTTTTTTTTACTTTGTGAAAATTAATAATTTTATTTGTATAAAAATGTTTTGGCTTGTCTTTTATTTTCCTTGCCTTTCTTTCGAAGAGGAAACGAGTAGCCCAATTGTTGAGTGGTAGTGGGAGTAGCATCAACATGCAAGAAGCATCAGTTCATCGTCGCTGTCATAAACATCATCATCATTATCGACACCTTCTTTCTCATTGCTGTAGACATCATTATCATCAAAGTACACTCACTCACTCTTCATTTTATCTATCGCACTTTAACGTTGTTTGCATGCAATGCGCCGAAATGTTCTTTGTTGCTGCGTTGATTTTAATGTTGAGTAAAACAACAACAACAAAATTCCTATACTCATATGCTAAAACTTTGAGTATTTGTTGTTTGTATTTTGGTGCAAAATCGGGTGTTTATTTAGGAAGTGAAATTTCCAATACCTAATTTTTGGCAAACCTTCATTCAATCAAAAAGGGAGAAATCTTTCGCTGATAAAATGTTTCCGATTTACAATTCTTTCTGGCTTTCCCAACAACTTTCGTTTTTGTCTTCAAACGTTGTCATAATGTTCTTCGTTCTATGAGCAATCCACCGTTCCGCCGCGAACACTACCCTACAGATAATATTGGACTACGTGGTCCATTGTGGCTTAAATGGACTACTAACAACATGGTCCAATCTACTGTAATATGCACCATGTTTTAAGAAGTGCTGCCAACAACTGCATGATGTATACTTTTCTATAGTTTACAGTATTACACATTGGTAGTCCTGATGGTGTCCTTTATTAATTGTTTATTTAAAAGTGAAAGTTTGTGAAATTTGTGAAAAAAAGGTGAAAAAAATAAAAATACCAAGTAAATATATTTAATAATAGCAATAATAGACTACAGGGCACGCCATAAAAGGCGATTAGTAAAAAATGAAAAATGCTTAAGCTACCCCTTTAGTGTACTCCATACTGTAGTGACATGGAGTACTTTAAAAACTAACCCAATTTAGTACTCCATGGAGTAGTTTAGGGACTACTTCGGTGGGTTATATGGTCCCCTCCTAGGACATCGTAATGTTAAATGGACCACCTTTTACCCATATATTTGGAGTAGTTTTGGAGAACTCCTACTCCTTTATGGACTACTCTTTACATGCATGTATGGACTAGTCTCGTTATCTGCAGGGTAAGGACTGATATTTATGTGTTTATTTTTGAACACAGATAAAAACATTTTATTGTAATTATTAACTATAACATGTTTGGAGGCAACCATAATATGGTTGTCACTTCTTTATGGAGGACTAATTTAACCATAATATGGTTACCAAATTAGTTTTGTTGGAGGTGATCATATCAAAAAAAAGTGTTTTCTCTTAAGGGTTCATTAAATAAATCACCCATTTCTATGTACATATTTTTTGAAAAATTAGGTTGTTTGTCGAATCACATATGTATGTATGTAGCTATAGCTAGTACATACATATGTAAGTGTGTGTAATTTGTGCATGTGTGTATCGGTTTATGTAAAACTGTATTTATTTATAATATACCGACAGACAATCTTTCTGTTTCATTTTAACCGTGCTAAATAAAGAAATATATATTTTTTTGTTCTTATTCAATATTTTATGCACATTTTTTTTTTTTGTTATTTGGCTGCTTTTTTTGTTCTGTTGTCATTTTAAAAATTAACAGCCCGAGTGTTCCAAAAACAAAAGTACAACAACGGCAAATAAAACAACAAAAAGTTAACAAAATATTGCAAAACGCTTTGATTACTTATTGTTGTAAACTTGCAAACATGCATTCAAACACAAACATATTATACCATGTACATACAGTGAGTCTCATAAATATTTTACATATAAGAAAAATTAACATTTTGGAAAAAACTTTATTGATATCTATTTATTTATTATATTAAACAGGAATTTCTTTTTATTGCCGTGTTAGGAGAAACACAAAGAATTAAATTATTAAAAAAAAATTAAAACATCTTAATTATTATATTCTTTATACGAGATTTTAGAAGAATATAGTTCATTTTTAGGGTCACAAAAGTATTTTGCTTTTAAAAAATATCACGTTTTTTACCGTATAACAATGGATATGTCACAGTTAATACTTTATGCCGTTGTTTTTTGAAACTGTAGCAAAACTTGTTTCAAGGTAGTTTTTGAAGATATGTGGCGTTGACGAACCTTTTCCTCCAAAAACGCCAATAAATTTTTTTATTGGGTACAAGCCCGGGCTTTGAGGAGGCGTTGGCAAATGTTTGGTGTTAAAAAGAATCCACAGTTTAACATCTAAGGCTGTTTGTTTGGGATCGTTGTCCTGTTGGAAATAAAAACCTCTTGCTGGAAGTCCCATTTTATCAGCACTCGCGTTAAGGTTTTCTTGAAGAATTAACATGTCTGTCCATAATTCCATTTATGTATAAAGACTATGTTTCCAACTCCTGGGGCTGACATACAGCCCCAAACCATAACAGAACCTCTTCCATGTTTTACTGTCGGCTTGATATTTTTTATATTAAGGGACTCATTCGGCTTTCTCCAAGCCATGCGTCGTCCATCAGACCCAAAAATATTATATTTGCTTTCATTGCTAAATATTACGGATTTCCAAAAGTTAAACCTTTGATTATATGTTGATTCGCGAAGGATAATCGCTTATTTCTATTTATTTCAGAAATAAGCGGTTTTTTTCTTGCTACTCGAGCATTAAAGTTGTTTGATCGTAGCACTCTACGAAGTGTTTCGTTGCTAACTTTGTTGCATAGGGTTCCTCTCAGCTTATCATTCATTTTTGGAGCAGATAAATGCGGGTTTTTACGAATTTCTTTAAGAATTTTCCTTTCATTTCTTTAGACGGCTATGTCGTGGCAAAATTTCAAAATTTCCACGTTTTTTTTGCACGCTTAACTATATGTTCTATTGTTTGACGACACCTCTCAAACATTTGATGGTGCAAGTTGATTTTCCTCTGAGCAAAACTTAGTTCATTTCCTTTCGGCATTTAAATAAGATAAATAATAGCAAAATACCTTGAAAATATTATCTTATTCCAATGAAAATATGATTGAAACAAATAACGAAGCAAGCCCATATAAAATGTAAAAATTTATAACAATATTTGCAATGATAAGATGATTTTTTTAAAAAAGCAAAATACTTTTGTGAGTAATAATTACAGGGTCAAATAGTTTTAATATCAAAAAAAGGCCAAGAAATTACAAGTTTTTGTAATTTTTTTTATCATATTTACGTTGTAACACATACCACCTACGTAATAAATTGACTATTTTCTTAAAAATTAAAAAACTTGTTGTACTTCATTTAATGTATTTAATCTTTATGGAGTAAAAAAATATGCAAAATATTTATGAGATTCACTGTACATATGTATGTATGAATGTATGTAAAGGTTTGTGTTTTTACATATGTACATATATATGTTGTTTATACAACATCCCAGCCAGCATTTCCCATAATATCGATCTTACACCCGATAGAAAATATATGTATGTATATAGTCTGGATCCCTATGAGACGCGGAGTTAATTACGCGATTCGAAGACTCAAGATATGATGGAAACTTGGTTTTAATATATTTAATTCACATATACTCCGAAATAGATCGCTATTTAAATACAGGCAGATCGGTCCATAAACAGCTAAGATAAATGTGAGCAAAAATCCTCAATTGCCTCTATTTGTTACTCACAAAACGTAGTTTTTTTTAAGAACCTGCATAAATTATGACCTTTCTTCTTCAATTTTATCTTAAATAAGCTCAATAAGAGCGAAAATTATCGCAACCTTTTCGATATAATCGATCTGCTACAACAACGCCCATACTACAAGAGCAAAGAATTTGGCTTAGATATTTCTTATATATTATGTGCAGGGCAAGTTTTTAATGTTTTTTGCATAAAAAATATGCATAAAATATTTAATGCCGTATGTTTTTCAAGTTTTTTCCAAAAATGTATGCTTTGTATTAATAAGCATATTACGCTACTTTTAGCATAAGAACATAAGCTTTTGAGTCAATCTGTGCAACTACAAAATAAAAATATATTTGTCGTTTTCTTTCATATTCATTTTCTTATATCGAAGTAAGATAAACGGTCACTGAACAGTTTTAGATGTTTTGTTTTTGATTCTGATTTATTTCAAAACGATAAAGGAACCAGAAAAAGGCGTACATATTTTTTGCATACACGTAGAATAACCATGACCATATTCTAAGAGCAACATACTATGGTTAGATTTTAGCAATGTTTTTGGTTGCAGGCTACCATATAAGGTTTAAATAGGAATATAGTATGGTTAAAATGAACAAAAATTTTGCCGAAATGAACCATAATATTGTCAAAACTAACCATATTATGTTTAAAATTAACGATAATATGGTCAAAATTTTGCAGAATTTTTATATTTATGTATTTAAATCAATAATTAAAATAAAATGAATGAGAATTTTAAGCAAACTAAGCAACTATTGTAAAATGCAAGCGATTAGAATGTTGTTGCTTTTTAAACATATTATTTAAAATTTAAGATACAATGTTTTTAAATGTTATAATTTCGAACATATTATTGTTTTTAAATAAAAACCATAACATGTTTGGAGGCAACCAGAATATGGTTATAGCTTTTAGATGGATGAATTTAACCATAATATGGTTGCCGTGATAATAATATGTTTAAGGTAAACATAATATGTTTAAGTGTATAGTTGTAGCTTTATTGTATTAAAACATTATATTGATAAATTCGACCATATTTGAAGTTTCAAGGGAGGTAAACACTTTATTGTTATTTAAGGTCCATTGCAGGGACCATAATATGGGCATTTCCACAGAAATGTCAACCGCAGCCAAAAAATTCAAAGTCTATAAAAGTATCTTGTTTTAACATATTTTTAAAGGGAATCTATCAAATTTCAATAATGTAAACAAATTTTACATTTATTCATTACACACTTTGAAATATTCAAATGCAAAGTCGAACAAGTGCAAAAGTTCTGTTTTGAACATTTCTATTGCACGTTTTATCTTAATGAGAAACATTATGCATTGACAATTGCTTTTTAATCTCGGTTTATATTCAAACAATAAAAGAAAAATGTAAACGGAACGATGCGATTGCCAGTTACAGCAATTTTTTTCTTTGCTTTACGGTATATTTCGATGTAGCGTGCGACATTGAAAAAGAACATTTGTTATCAGTGCGTCGAGGGTATTTGTACAATGCGCATCAAATATTAATAACAAACAGATATTTTTGTTGCAAATTTAATAAAAAAAAATGTTGCTGGAAAATAATCAGTGCTTTTCTCTTGGTACTTATTTTAAATTTGTAGCGTGCGACATCGTAAGTGTAAAATGCATAAATTCCAAAAATTTTTTTTCTAAAATATCTTTAATTGCGGTGGTTAACAACTACAAGCAGCAAGGACAACTTATTCCATTAAAAAAAAACTTTATTTGAGACTAGCAATACTATTTTCAGTTAAGTTAGTTTTTGTTCTATATTTGTATTTTTCTTTATTGAAGATATTTTTTAAGTTTATAATTTTTATTCGGAAAATAAATATATTTAATGTATTTAAAATAATGTAGAATCATCTTACGCATGTCTTATTACATAAAAAGTAAAAACATAAACATAAAAGTATGATGGAACAAAATGTCGCATGCAACATGTAGCGTGCGACAGTGATTAAAATTAAATTAAGTATAAACTACACAATATTTTTGAATCAAATAAAAAGCATTATAAGATTATTAAGAATGCATAACATTTTAAAATTAGTCGCATTTAAATATTTAATCAGGTTTCGCTGAAATCAGTGTTTGAACTGTTTGGTTTAAAGGCGACTTCTATTTTTGTCGCATGCAAATGCCTTGGTTTTTTTAATTATCTTGAAAACGAACAATTGCTCAAAGTCAACCTTAACACAAATTATAGTGCTAATCAAGAGCTATAAGTTTCGCCTTTTCTCAAAAAAAAAATGTTTTGTTGTATGTTTTTTTTTTTCACTTTTAAGGCGTACGAATGTCGCATTCGACATTGGAGAAATGCCCATATGTTTTTTTTAACCATACTTCAACCATGTTTTTTCTCTGAGTGTAGTTTAAAGTTTTTCGGTATAGTTTACTTTAATTTTACATTAAACTTGCCTTGGTTATGTGTTTTATATAATAAAAACCCGAGTACAGTTTTGGGTAGATTTACTTGAACAACTAACTGCTTTATGGCCTCATCTCATGGTGGCCTAAGCAGGAAAAATGCATTTACGGTAGAACCCAGTACGCTCACCACTTGCTTAGAGTTGGAGTTATCTTACATCCGCACCTTAAAGAAGCAACAGTTGAATAGCAACAGCACTTAGAGAGTTCCGCGAGTAGGCCGAATTTCCTCTATAGTAACTGGTAAATCCGCCCTTAAAGCTGGACTCTTTTTTTTTTTTTTTTTTTGATGTAAACCAGTGCCACCACGTGATTTCCGAAGGAGCCTCAGCCAATAGCCAGTTCTGGACCAAAATCCTAGATCCTAGACAAGATCTCTAGTCAGCTCCGATAAACCTTTAAGGTAAAGGGTTGACCAACCAATTTCACACTACCGTGCCAGGTATTAGCTGCACATTGTTACAGATATGGAAGGCCAAAACCATGGTGAATCTTATTTACTGGGTGTCAATTTTTCTTAAAGTACTTTTCCCGTGACTTATTTACACAATATTATAATAAAAAGGAACTGGTGATAATGTGTTTAAAGTGTAGTTTTTCCAAAGAAAAGGTAATTAACACAAAAGTAGGTGTGACTGAATTTTGTGCGGGTAGTGGCTGATTCTCTCTGGTTCTATTAATTTATATGAAGAGGATCTAGCATATTAACACTGTTCACTCGGGACACACATTAACAACCGTCCCTGACTGTGAGGGCAGGTTGCAATTTAAGTGCATAATCCGGAAAGATTATACACTCGCCTCTTGTTTTGGAGCCATCTAACGTCCACTGCCTTTGGAAAATGCCAGCAGCTTCTGTTGAACAGCAACACCCGTCACCTTCCCTCGTTCCAAACTCTCCCACAAATTTTTTTTTTTTTTCTTCTCAATATTATTTATTGAATCTTCATACATTTAAATATGAACTAACAATAATTAATCAAATCTTAACCTAATACTTTATTTTATGTCCTGCCAGTGCCAGACAAAAATTTTATTCATCACGGGTTCTGTTCACTTATCTAGGTGTTTGTCGCTCATCTAATTGGATAAGTGCTGCAGTGTCTCTTCTTCTTAAGCGAGTGTGGCCGCTATCATTTAAAATATTTCGTGCTAGTGGGTTTGGATGCAATTCGAGCCTTTTTAAGTATTTTACTGCATATTTCGTAATCATAGTTTTGACTAATGGAACATTGAGATCCCTGTGAATATTTGAGTTTTTTACATACCAAGGGGCAGCTGTGATTATTCGAAGAATTTTATTTTGGCGCCTTTGAATTTTTTCTATATTAGAGGCCGAGGCAGTGCCCCATAACTGAATACCATAGCACCAGATTGGCTTTAAGATGCAGTTGTAAAGCAGAAGTTTGCAGTCGAGACTAAGGACAGAGTTTCTACCAATAAGCCAATGAATTTGAATGGCTTTTAGTTTCATTTGAGTTAGTTTTGCCTCTATGTGGCATTTCCACGTTAATCGCCGATCCAGATGTATACCGAGATATTTTACATGCGAATGTTGAGGAATTATTTGATTGTTGATTGTTATATGGGGGCAAGATTCCCGGCGCAAGGTGAATGTTATATGCACGCATTTTTGCTCATTGACCATTATCCTCCATTGTCTTAACCATATTTCTAGTTGAAATATATGGTGCTGTAAGTATCGAGATGCTTCATAACGGTTTTCGTGGACGCTTAGAAATGCTGTATCGTCTGCAAATGTTGAGGTTTGGGTGTAGTTGCTTGTTGGCATGTCCGAAGTATAAATTAAATATAATAGAGGGCCCAGGATGCTGCCTTGTGGGACTCCAGCGCCAATAGGCTGAGGTGAACTTAAGAAATTTCCTTCTTTAATAATAAATTGACGACCGACTAAGTAGCTTTCTAGCAGCTTGTGTGTGTTTGCTGGTAAATTTTGCTTCAATTTATGTAATAAGCCTTCATGCCAGACTTTATCAAAAGCTTGCGAAACATCGATGAAGAGTGATGAGCAATATTTTTTTTCTTCAAATGCTTTTCTTATGACATTTACTATTCGATGAGTCTGTTCGATTGTGCTGTGTTTTCTTCGAAATCCGAACTGATGGTTTGGAATACATCTATTTTCACTTAAAATCGGTGTTAATTTTGAAACTAATAATTTCTCAAACAGCTTTGACATATTTGATAATAAGCTAATAGGCCTATATGACTCAACTTTTGTATGATCTTTACCTGGCTTTGGTATCATGGTAACTAAGGAAACCTTCCATTTTTGAGGATAGTATTCAAGGCGTAAAATAGCATTAAAAATAAAAAGAATAATTTTCTTCGCTGTGCGAGGTAGCTCTAAAATCATTTTATTACTGATTTTATCAATACCAGGTGCCTTCTTAGTGTTTAAGTCACAAATAGCCTGTTCGATTTCTCTTATCTCAAATCTGAGGGGAATAGCTGCTCTAGCAGGAACAGGTGGTAACTCGACCGCAGTATCGTGAGATATATTTGGGGTAAATACGGTTTTTAAGTGATTAACAAACAGATTTCCCTTTTCGTTATCATTTCTTGCCCAACTTCCGTTCAAGTTTCTTAATGGTGGCTTAGAGACAACTGGCCTATTTAGATTTTTAGCTGCACGCCATAATGAGTAGTCTGATTGCGGAGTTGCATCAAGTTCCTTAAGATATTTTTGCAGAGAATCCGTTTTCTGTGTCTGTAGTAACTTTCTTAGCCTTCTTGTACACTCTTTTAACAAACTCTTAAGTTGAGGGGATCTGTGCAATTGCCACTCTCTTCGGGCTCTTCTTTTTTCAGACAGGAGACGCTCAACATCTGTGGAATAAATTTTAATATTTTTAGTTTTTTTTTGGGGTAATACTGGAATGTTGAGCAGCTAGCTTCAGAAAACTGTCAAAATTAAGAATAGCGCGATCTACGTATTCCGGTGTACTAAGCGGAATATTTTCTGTGCAATGGGTGCTGAGATATTTTTTATATTTTAGCCAATTGATTTGTGTAGCTGGCGTCGCTAAGTAACCAGTTGGAGATACAGTTCTATTGGGGTTCATTAAAGTAACAATTGTTGGTGTGTGGTCGGAAGATAATTCTAAGGAAGCTTCAACATAAATCGTTTCTAAGGGGATGTTTTTAACCACGCCAAAATCGATGACATCTGGTATTTTTTGCTGATCAGTAGGCCAATATGTTGGTTGTCCGCTCGCTATCACATTCAAATCCATTTTCGTAATAGTATTAAATAGAACACGACCCTTTGGTGTTATAAGTCGGGACCCCCAGAAGGTATGTTTAGCGTTATAATCGCCAGCGGCCAGGAAACAGGGTCCTAATGATTTAAAATATTTATAATATTGGCCTTCTGATATTGAATATCTAGGTGGGGAGTATAACGATGAGATTACTACGTTTCTATTTAATTCTTCAACGCAAATGTTTGTTGCTTGAAGATAATCTTCACGATGATCACCCATTAGGTAGTGTTTGACTCTGGTTTTTATTAAAATGGCAGAACCTCCACAAGCTCTATCTCGAGGGTCCTTTGTATCATATAGTATATAACCATTTATTTTAAACGTATTTTTTGAAGTCAAATGAGTTTCAGAAACCATCATGACATCAATTTGTTTATTTTTAAGAAAGTATTCTAGTTCATTTTTATGTTGGCGAATGCCGTTTGCGTTCCAAAAACAGATTTTTAAACAGTTCATGGCTTGTTAAGTACAGCTTGCAATAACATTGATTGCATTCTAAGAATTTCCTGCATCATATTACCCATTGTGTTCGTAAAATTATTTACTGTTTGCACTAATGTTTCCATGGTTTTTTCTAAACGACTTAAATTAGAAACTGGAGTTTCATCATTACTTGGCGAGGCACCTTGCATTGGCTCATGGTTAGATTTTAGGACGTTAGCATAAGAGGTTCTGTTATTACTAGACTTGGGGGCTTGAATTGCATTTGTGATAACTTGATTTGCAACCTGCATTTGAGGGGCATTTGTTTTCGGTCCAACCGTCTGCTTGACGATATTATATACAGGGCATCCTCTATAATTGGCAGTGTGATTACCGCCACAGTTGCTACATTTTTTTACGTTGGGGTCGGTTTTAGACTTATCGCAAGAAACTGTACCGTGTAGCTCACCACATACTACGCAAACAGGGGGTAAGTAGCAGTATGCCTTTGTATGGCCAAATTCTTGGCAGTTTAAGCACTGAACAGGTCCATTTTTTTTGTGCGGCTCCTCAATTGTGATTTTTCTGTATAGAATATATTTTAAACTATAAATGGGATGCGTTTCGTTTTTTTTTAACTTAATGTCGCCGGGCTCTAATTCTACTCGAAATAGTGGTTGTGGATTTTTGTCTCTATTTCTAATATTTACCACGTGTTTTATCTTGAAGCCTTTTTCTTCTAAGAAAGTTTTAATTTCCTCTGGGTCTACGCATGAATCAATTCCCTTAATCACCACCTGGAGACCTTTACTGCTCTTGAGTTGGTATGTATAAAAACTTTTTTTAAGTGCCTCAAATTTGTTAATAATTTTGCGAAAATCATTTTCATGATTCACTTGAATTTTCGTTTCATTTATCTCCCACAAATGGTGATCAATAAGCCCTTTAAAGAGATTTTCAGTAATATCAATTCCCGCGAATATGCGTGACAACCACCACGTGATCAACAAAAGTGTACTGTTGCAGGGCAGTCGAAACATCTGCAAAGAAAATCTCCCTGAAAGACAGGAAGCATTTTTCGCAAGAAAGATGTTAATATAGGCCTCAGCCGGAGGCTACTGACTCTCGTGGTACCAGATTTGACCTCTGGTCAGCCGCGATCTCAAGAGATCTGATCTCAAGTATTGGCTGCGCCTGATATGCCCTGGATAATGGCACACCAAAAGGTGAAATATCCTTGAGATGATCGTGAGAAGCACCGGCGGGAGGGTTCTAGCACAAAAGCCGCCTAACAAAACAACCTAGGTTGATAAAATTAAGCTTGGAAATTCCTCGTTTAAAACATTTTTTCGTATTGAAAATCAGCCTGCTCACATAATTGGGTGCGTTCGTAAATGCATCACTGCGCTGCATCAGTGATTTCAAATGTGGACCAAAAAATTGTGAAATACTCCACAAAAATAATAGTCACACAATAATAAATATAATAATTATTCTTTTATCTCCGTTAAAACAAGTTTGCTTTTCTGATGCAGCGCAGTGATTTATTTACAAACGTACCCATTATTTCACATACCGCCCATACAAAAGTTGAATAGAGGTTTTCGCACAATAGAGCGACTACAAGAGAAGAATTAGATCATTCAAATTTAATACTTTTCATATATATACAAGGTTATGTTTTGTATAAAGCCCGGGCTTACTAGGTCCATTATGTTACCTCGTCATTTTACCTCCCCGTACTAATTTCCGCCCGAAATAAAATTTACTACTATCATACCATGGTTTATAATATGCAGTAGGGATTCCCAAGCACGCGTGTTGATAAATCTAAAAAATAACCAAGACTATTTCGAAAAGATTTAAAAAGGGAATTACTCCAGCACTAAAATTATCTATTTTCGTCTGCTTAACATTTTCAAAAAAGCACAGCACAAACACAGCATCACAACTATCAGATTTCCCTTTCCCAACTGCGCGTAACATCATTTAAAATGTTCAAAACAGACACATACCATGCTCCTTTATGATTTATTTAAGACTATTAGAAATTTAATTAACACTTTAATATATTCAATGAATCAATTTTTAAGCTTAAGCGTGAACAATTTTTCAGTGCTCTTTGCAAACGCGCAAGTGATTAATCAGTTTTTAGTCAATAAGAGTTCTCAAAGGATTACTGCTCCAAATGATAGCTGGGATGCTCTTTTGTTTTACATACAAACAAACAAGTCAATAGATGGCTGTGATGTACACATCCTTTCACATGTTCATTAGAAATCTCAAAAAGGAAAAATATGACAGCTACCAAAATACACAATTTGCTAAAGGCCGTTACTCCTTCTAAAACAGTTTCGTTTACCGAAAACAAATAAAAAAAAAATAAAAAATAGCCCCAGGACCTGAGGCTGAAGTTATGCACACTTGGAGTTTTTTCAGTAAGTAATTTATTTATTTGTTTGAATTTCATGAAACTAAACATAATTATAGTAGACTCTCTTACAAGTTTAGATTTTCAATTTTAACATTCATCAAACGGTTCTTAATATTAGCGCATGTTTTGAATATTTGAATGACATAACCGATGTGAATCTTTTAAGTTCGTTTAGCTGCTTAAGTTGTTCTATTGAATTAACAATTATGTATGAAGTGGTCAAAGAACCTTACGGGAATTATTAGACAAGTTAATAGTCATACTAGACAAACAAGTTGCAACAACTTAAAACAAATATCACAAGGGAAATTATCAAAAACATTGTCCATCGGCGGAATATGTAAAAAAAGATAAACTCACTGTTTATTGTTAGTGTTTTGTTTAAGCTTTTATATTGTTACATATAAGCAAGACTTTGAGTGTTTATAATTCTTATTCGCTTTAAAGTTTTATTTGTTTTTTGTATATTATTATCTTTTCTAAAATCTTTGGAAAAGGTTTCCTTATTATCTGGCCTAAGCAACCTGTGAAATGCGTATAAAAGCTAGCTTTACCTCAACAATAAATGTCAGTGTATTTATTAAATATAAAAAATTGGGATTTAGCAAGTCATACAGAAATCTTATTCATAATAAATTTTGTATCCCAGAGATAACTTTGGGAATATGTATATATTATATGTAATGCCCTGTGTTTCCTAATAGAAACAAAAGGCCACCATCGGCGGAATATCCAAAGGTTTTTTAAGGAGTTCGGATATTTGGGAAACTCAAATCTTTCTTGCTTCTCTTAATATTTGTTTTTGAGTTGAGTTTCATTTAAAATGTTTCCCTTTTCGTTAAAGTTTGTAAATAATCTTTATACCCACACCACAATAGAGGAGAGGGTATTATGCATTAGTGCTGATGTCTGTAACACCTTTAAATATTGGTCCACGACCAAGCTTAAAGTATACCGACCGACTCAGAATCACTTTCTGAGTCGATCTAAGTCGTGTGCAGGTTGAAATTTTAACCCATTAAAAGTCTCTGTACTTAAATGAGTACAGCTGGCATTTTACAAGTTTCTAAGCAACAACAAAGAATTTTTAATCAATGTACTATTATTTCTGTTCACAACAATAACACCAACAGCAGCTAAAAAAGAATTTTTGTTTCTTTTTAATTTTTCTGTACAAAAGAATAAGTCCGATTTGTATTACAAAAGCAGTGTGAAGGTATGAACACTATTTTAATAATATTGAAACAATATTGAATTTTTTTTTTTTTGCTAATTTTATATTATAATGAAAATCGTATCAAAATAACTCACAGACAAAAAAAATTACTAACATAAAAAAACAATAAACTTAGAGCAGTATAAAATTGACTGTACTCGTTTGAGTACACTGACAACATGCATAGGTAAAAAAAATGTTTTTTTTGTTAGATTTTAACTATGAGTGGATAACATTTTACATCCCAAAAGTGATTCAAAAGCCTTCAAGAAGCTGTTGATAGCATATCATGTGGTGAAGAGGTGTTTAGGAAAATATAACGGTTTCAAGCCTATCAAAAGACAAACCTGGTATGTACTATTAAAGTTTTCGTAAATGTTGAAATTATTGACAACGACGTCAGTGACGATAGTGATAATGAACAGTTGGCACCAAAGAAAACTCGGCAAGACTTTGCAAAGCAAATAATTCATATTTGGCGCAAATACTTTCCATCGCAGAGCTCAACCCCTCAGCAGAACCCGGAAATTTGTAAAAGATGAAATAGTGTATGTGAAGAAATATTTGAAAAATCTTTGATCCCAATGTCTTTGATCTTATAGCCTTCAATTGTTGAAGTCGAATCGAACTGGCTTTCTTCGAATGAAATGCTTAGCGGTGGCCAAAATATTCCTAAAGACGAGTCAATACTTAAATATTCTGGCTACCATCCCGCTAGGCAATTCATTCGAGGAAAGCCCGTTCGATTCGGCTTCAAAAACTGGGTTGCGGCTATTGCTATAAGCTTTTGCTGCCAGTTAGATTTGTGCTCCGGAAAATCGCATTTGGAATCTTCTGATCCGTTTGCTTCATGTGTTGTTAAACATTTGTTGGTGTTTTTTATAGCTTTTTACTAGATGCAATCTTTATGTTGATCTTTGATATTTAGAGTAACGTCTGGGTCAATGTTTACAGATGAATCTCAAGTTGGGGCTGGACACTATCCTAATAAACTACAAAACCATTTGCGGTACATTTTTTGCTACTTAAGAGTTTGTTGGCAGAATAAGAAGTGCTTAAAAACACTTTGCACTGAAAACAATTTTCTGAAAATTTTCATACGTAAGAGGTAAGTGTTCTCAGTTGAGTACACCCCAAAAACTCAGTTAAAAAAAAATTTTTTTTTTTAATTTTTTCCATTTTAAGTTTTTTTTAATACTTATTTTAGTCATTTAATAAAGTTGAAATTAATAAAGTATGGCTGGCCAGTTTTAGTTTGAAATCTAATGGGTTAAAGATAATTTAATGAAATTTGGTACATAGGTTCTAATTGGCACAAGGACCAAGCCTATTTAATCTTATGGGTCCAATCATTCCATAATTTCATATAGCTTCCATACAAGCTGCTTTCCGTATTAGGGTCTTTGCGCCCACTATCAAACCAATTTTAATGAAATTTTAAACATAGATAGATCCATATTAACATGGAAACATAAGCTATGCATTTTTGAAAAATAGAACCACGAGGGGGATAGGGAGCAATTGCTGCCTCTCAGAAACTATCTAACAGATTTTAATGAAATTTAAAGCATGTATGGAAGTTATGTGAAAAAATAGGTCGATTTCGAAGATTTTTTATACCAAACAAATTTCATATAAATACGCAGAGAAAAAAAACATATTATAGTATGCGCAATGGCAAGAAACAAACTATTGTTATTTTTAACATTACGTTTTTCATGATTAATAATAGTTTGTTTCTATTTAACAATAAAGTGCTTACTAACATTGAAAATTTAAATATGGTTGAATTTAACAATATAATGTTGTAATTAAATACGACCATATACTTAAACATACTATGGTTACTTTAACCATATTATTGTAACCGGCAACCATATTATGATTAAATTCATCCATCCAAAAGCCATAACTATATTATGGTTGTCTCCAACTTGTTATGGCTAATATGTAATAGCAAAAATATGTTTGAAATATGTTAGCAGGTTTGCATATTAAGCCGACGATATTACTAAATCACGATTTGCTTCGAACGTCTCTCTTTCTGTAAGATAATGTCATTTAGTTTTGAAAACTTTCTATGAATATGATTTCTTTAAATCCTTATTGGAACAAGATTTAAGTAAAGTTCTTAAGCATTCAATAAGCTAATTTATTAATTTTATTTTTTACTATATTTTATTTTATATTTTGTTTTTATTTTAAAAATTTTTCAAGTCACCTGTTTCAGATTCTTAAAAACAAAGTAGCACAAAATTAATCATCCCATTTTGTTTTTGAATAACTTTTTTGCAAAAAAAAAAAAAAAAAAAAATTAAGTGGTGAAATTTTTTTTTTTTTTAACTTTTACAATTTTTTCTGTTAAGTTTAGAAGATTATATTGGCCAAGTGACAGTCGCTAGTGTTAATACACATTTGCGACCGTTTTGTCGCATTTTCCATGACTGTCAACAAGGCTTTAATCGGCTGACCATGCTGTCAATGCCGTTACAAAGCCACCGCGTGACTTTAAGTGGATGTAACGGCTTTTCATGCATCACACGCAGATTTTGAGTGCCCAAGAAACTAATATTTTATTTTTTTGACGTTATGGCTTAAATGAAAATGCGCCTTGTCGCTCATGATGATTTTCGACTCAAATTCGTCCTATTCGTTGTAAACACAATTAATCCACGCTCTAGCGGAGTATAGCGCTCCATTGTAGGTCTATTTGTTTACCGCTGATTTCTTGTTCACAAGTGCCAAATTTCAAAAATTATAGAAATAAAGATGACGCCATCCCGAAAATAAAATTTTAATCCTCTGCCCATCCTCACAAATGACGTCACGCTGGCAAACTCAAGACAGTTGTTTTTTAATTGCGCGGCTTCCAGCTCTTATGAATTGCATACATATCTTTTAATAAATTCGAAAATCTAAGGGGCTTTTAAGCTTGTCAACCCTGGCAGTTCATAGACTACGTCATCTGGCGGGAAATCATAAGCGTTATCATGGCCTAATCTTTATTTCTATCATTCTTGCCAAATATGATTGACGTATGTCGCCATTTAAGAAACTAAACTTCGTCCGATAGCGTGATTGATTTTGCGACACCTTTCAAAGCCTCTAAAATTAGTAAAATCCTAATTCGGTATATTCTTTTTTTTCCATGCTAATTTTTAAAAACGGTTTCTAAAAAAACTACATCTCTAAGAATAATTAAGGGAAAGTTATTAATTACTATCGTAAATCGTTTTTTTTTTTAAGTTATTAAAAATTTAATTTTTTAGAATCATAATAGAAGATTAGCAATTTAAGACATGTAAAGAAGTTCCGATTTCATCACAAATTGAACAAAAATTTAATCTCTGTTTTGAAAGCATTAAAATGCATATTGCTCATAAACAGAAGCCAAGAGACGCTCTTCTTGAAAGGCGGATTGTTTAATCATACTAAAACTATGGAAATGGCATCGGTTTAAATTTTGCATACACCCGAGATGTCCTACTTTAGAGCCTCCCAGTTATATTCCCATTACAGCCATCAGTTGCAAATTCAAAACATGAACTCGACTACAATTCGTAGAAAAAACTGTATACATATTAAGTATCATTTTTATTTGTATCCTCCACGGTTGACCGTTGTGTTTGCATATCGGTAATATTAATTTAACGATTGATAAAAAATTCTTTTTGCTTGAGAATGTAGTGATTGCAACAATCTGATATGCCGGGCAAAATATATAACAGCTGTTCCAATAAGCAGAAACAATAACAATGCAAAATATCTATTAGGCTATTTCCAAGAAATCAACGAGAAACCTTTAAAATATTTCTCCAGAACAAGATATAAGTTTTTTACGATGAAAAAACTCGACCCATGTTGCTGTACCTGTATAAAACTATTTGAAAAACAGCTTTATCGCTCAGGCTTTGATTTGTCTGACTATCAAAATTTTCAGCCGATTCAGCCCAATTAGGTTAGAATATATCAAAAATTAGCCAAAATCATTTTCGTCCTTAAAAAATTATCAGTTTTATAAAGCGGAATTGTCGGAAATGTGAAAACAAATCACAAAGTTAAACCAGATTTTAAATGTCATGGCTATATTCCACAGTGGGAAGAAATCAAAATTTTTAGCAAATAAATCTGCTGCTGCCTGCTAAACAGCTTGACATTTTAACTACTAGATAGTAGAGAAGAGAAAAAACATGTTTTAATATGGTCATCTCCAACAAAACAATTTGTAAAGAAAATGTTTAAACATATTATGTTTAATTTAACCATATTATTGTCATCGACAGCCATATTATAATTAAATCAGTCATCCATCAAAAAGCCACAACATGTTATGGCATATAATATCAAAAATATATTTAACACTTATAATAGCATGGTTCTTTATAACCATGGCATGTTGCTCTTGGAAAAGAGGAAAATACTATTGTAAATTTAAAAACAAACTTTTTGTTATATTCAACCATAACATTTTTAAAGGCAACCATATTATGGTTGTAGCTTCTTGATGGAGGACTAAATAAACCATAATATGGTTGTAGGTGACAATAATATGGTTAAACTAAACATAATTTGTTGAAAATTTTCTTTAAAAATAGTTTTGTTGGAGCTGACCATATTTTTCTCTGCGTGTATACAAAATCTTTAACACTTATAACTTTGAGTTCGGTTGTGTTGTTGTTTCTACAAAGAAAATAATGCAGAGTTTCCCTGCAGACATAGTAACCAGTCTGTGGCTAGTGTTATACCATATAATTGATTTCGACTTCGCTCCTATTTCCAGATTTTGATTTTGACAACCAGTTCATTTGCATATGGTTATATACCAGTTATATACAAGCTAATTCATACTAGTTAAATCTCGTTAGAGTTATTCCATATAATTTATTTTGACTTCAGGCCGGTTGCATATCCTTCCTTTTTCCATATATCGATTTTGACAACTAGTTCATTTGTATATGATTATATACTAGTTATAAAGATGCTTCTTTGTACTAGTTAAATCCCGTTTGATTTATTCCATATAATTGATTTTGACATCAGACGGGTTGCATATCTCTTCTTTTTCCATATACAAAACTATCGATTTTGAAAACTAGTTCATTTGTATCTAGTTATATACTAGTTATTATATTTATATATAAATAATAATGTTTGGATAATAAACTGCACATGTAGAACAAAGGACACCTCAGACATGTCAATGTTTCCTATTTACCGATTAGGAACTAGGGCTTCCAATCGGATTGGTTTTCCTGAATTCCGGGAGTCGGGATTGAAGAAAATATTTCGGGATTCCGATTTCGGGAACCCGGGATTTTCGGGATATTTTGAATCCCGGGATTCACGGGATTTAAAAAAATGTTCGGGATATTTCGGGTTTTTAAAATTTTTTTATTTATATACCCAAAAAAAACTTTTCAAACTACATATTCGTTGTAAACACAATTAATCCACGCTCTAGCGGAGTATAGCGCTCCATTGTAGGTATATTTGTTTTCCGCTGATTTCTTGTTCACAAGTGCCAAATTTCAAAAATTATAGAAATAAAGATGACGCCATCCCGAAAACAAAATTTTAATCCTCTGCCCATCCTCACAAATGACGTCACGCTGGCAAACTCAAGATAGTTGTTTTTTAATTGCGCGGCTTCCAGCTTTTATGAATTGCATACATATCTTTTAAGAAATTCGAAAATCTAAGGGGCTTCTAAGCTTGGCAACCCTGGCAGTTCATAGACTACGTCATCTGGCGGGAAATCATAAGCGTTATCATGGCCTAATCTTTATTTCTATCATTCTTGCCAAATATGATTGACGTATGTCGCCATTTAAGAAACTAAACTTCGGCCGATAGCGTGATTGATTTTGCGACACCTTTCAAAGCCTTTAAAATTAGTAAAATCCTAATTCGGTAAATTCTTTTTTTTCCATGCTAATTTTTAAAAACGGTTTCTAAAAAAACTACATCTTTAAGAATAATTAAGGGAAAGTTATTAATTAATTAATATTTCGGGTTTTTAAAATTTATTTATTTATATACCCAAAAAAAACTTTTCAAACTACATAAAAAACAACTTAATTTTCGAGTTAAAATACACATTTCATGAACGTATGTTATTTATTTGTAAAAATAAAAAACTTAAATTATTAATTGATCAAAATTCATAAAAACCATGTAATAAAAAACGTAACAAAAAACATAAAAATCTTATTTTTATCCATTATCCATATTTAATTATTGACAAAAAAATTACACCATATCCATTTGTTTTTTTAAATTTTCCAAATGAATTTTAAAATTGTCCAAATATATTTTTAAGTTTTCTCAGGCCGGGTTTTTGAGATGTGGATTAAGTTTAAACTTAGTTTAACGTTGTATAAAACTCAGATTTTTCCGGCGAAGTATATTTTTTTTTATTTTTGCCCCTATTATAGTTTACAACTCAATTCAGTTGAGTTGAAATTGAAAAACTGCTAGTGGTGAGTTGTAAATTTATGATGATTTTGTTAGCCGCAATAACACAGAGTTGTAAACCATAATACAAAAATTGCAAAATTTCAACTGAACTAGAGTTGAGTTGTATTAATTACCAACATTTTAAGCAAAACTAAGCTGTTCCGTCAAAATTATTTATACAAACTTTGTAATGGCGGCGCAAATATGTTTTCAGATTTAATAAACCTAGTTTAACTGACATCTCAAAACCCAGCCTAAATGTATTTTAATCCCGAAAATTCCGGGATTAGAAATCCGAAATCCCGAGATTCGGGATTCGCCTAGTCCCGAAAATCCCGATTGGAAGCCCTAGTAGGAACTACAGACTTCTTTTTTAAAAAAGTCCGCTCTATATTCTTGCATTCTGGAACTAGTGTTAAAACTAATTTAGAATATCTTGAAAACAATTAAAATTACACTTTAGAAGGATTTTAAATTTTAAAAAAAATTCGTTAAGCATCTGCAGCCCATTTTTATAAATAAATACTGTATCAGAACAAATTGGATTACTAGTTTTCAACAAAATTTACTATGAAAAAAAATTTCACTTTATATTCTTATAAATAGTTAATTAATAAATCATTTTGATTTGAATTATTAACTTACAATTTCTAGTTGAAAACTAATATTTTTTGTTGTATTTTTATGATTGCTTTCTTTTTCATTTCTTAACTATTAATCTTAACGCACACTCACAAATTCATTTCTTTCTACAAAATACATTAATATTTATGACAATTTGTATTAAGATCAAATTCTATTTTTTACAAACTATAGGGTATTTTTTTAAAGGCGGTAAATTAAAATTAGCAGCTCTGTCTACTGTGACCGTTCTCGGCTGTTTTGCTGTTTGCTTAAGTTTTTAATTCATCATAAATAGAGTAGTGTTTGAAAATTATTCAAAATTTTTTAAAAAATTATATTTAAATTTGACAAACTCATCGGGCGTTTTATTTTAAAAAACAACTTTTCAGTGATTAAACACATGTTTTATTAAAAGACTTCGCCAATAAACTGAATTGCCGCATATGGAACGATGATAATCGTCAAGCCGTTGTTGAAACAACATTTCATCCAGAAAAACTCACTGTTTGGTGCATTTACTGGGCGGGGGACTCATTGGTCCATATGTCTTTACAAATAAAGGCGGTAAGGGCATTACATTCAACGATAAGCAGTATAGAGACATGCTTCAGAGCAAAATAAACCCCACACACACTTTGTTGATGTTTGCAAATAAACAACACAAATATATTAGTACAAACTTAAATTTCTAATTTTGTTTTTTTTTTTTGTTAATAATAGCAGAAGACGATTGTGCTGCGGCAATTTTGCTTGTTATTTATTTAAAACGGAGAGGAGATATAAAAGAAACGAACATAATATGGAGCAAAGAGTGGTTTTAACAACGAGGGCTGCTTAAAGATCATAAACGATTATTAAATTTAATAAATATTTATTAGGGATAATTTTCATGGTAAATTTGTTCTCTAAACCTTTATTAAATTAAAAAATTTTGTGAATACAGGCATTAGAATTTACGACTAAAAATTATTTCAATGCTTCTACTTATTCACTTTACAAAGTTTTCACGAAAATAATAACACTAGGCACCACAAGCGGTTTGACAAATATTCAAGATGTCTGCCAAATATTAAACATTTTTAACATTTCTACAAATATTCCGGCGCTAACCAGAATGAATAAATAGGCCTAATAGAAGGCCTTATTTAGCAGACACATGGCCTTTACGCCGCATTCCATACTTATTTATTTTTTACACATGTTGTCTTTGGAAGCAAACCTTTCCACCCTATCTTTAATAACAACTTCGTTAGCTTCCCAATAAAGCGAGTAAGAAAGGTCACTAAAAAATAAATAAAAAATAAAACTTAACAACTTTCTTTCTCCCTTCTTAGCGAATATGTACTGAAATTTTGAAAGGTCTTTCAAAAAGAAAATAATACCTTCTAGTAGGCATACTTCTGAAGGCAGGATGTCATACGAAGTGAATCTTTTTGAAAGGAGTATAGAGTCCTGCCACTTGCGGTCTTTTCAATATTTACCGCTGAGATGCTTCAAATTTTTGTTCAAACAGCAAACACCAACACAAACCGTTTGTACAAACGTTTAATTTTGACATCTTTACCAAACCATTTGTGTGGTTTATTTTGCCCCTTACTACCTTTTTCATGCTTCAAATAATTTTAGCGGACCACTTAAATGATTAATTTCTCTGGGGATCAATAAAGTCTCTTGTATGGGCCGCAATTGGACGGCATGAGTATTGAACACATGTGGTAGCACCAAAATGTCAAACAGTGTGTAATACAATTAATTTACTGAGATAAACTTCTATCAAACAAGTAATTTTAATGGACCTGTTAACTAATTCATTTCTTTGGTGATCCATAAAGTTCCTCTCTTGGGCCTCACCAAGATGGTGCCACACACCACACAGTGCGTAATACAATTAATTTACGGAGAGAAATTTTGGAAAACAAATAATTTCAATTCACCTGAAAACGGATTTATTTCTCTGGTGATCTATAAAGTCTCTCTGTTGGACCTTAATCAATGGTGCCGCATGTCACAAATTGCTTTTTACAATAAATTTACTGAGAGAAACATTTGGCAAGCAAATAATTTAAAGAAATGGTCCTGTCCCAGTAAGAAAAACTCGTGCCATTTTTAAGCGCTTCAGAGAAAAGGTGCAGAGTAATGCGCTTAACTAAAAGAGCTTTTATGGTCTGGTAAATGCTTGTAAAAAAATTATACAAAAATAACTACTTTTTAGTGCTGATAACAACGAAGGTTTTTAAGCGAATGACAACGAAAGTAAATTAAAAGACGAATATTAACGACACCTTCTCGGTAATTATGGATTTTGCGCCATCACACAAAATTCTTTATAAATATATAGAAGCAAATTGCATGTTTCATTAGTTTAATAAAAAGCTCTAGAGCAGCAAGAAGTCCTACAAACCAAAAAACTCCCCATACAAAAATCATGCATTCCATCCGCAAGTTTGTAAGTGATTATTTAAAATTTTCATAGCAAAAACCTGCTCCATTAAGAGCACTTTTTCCACTGGGGCGGGCTGATTAATTTCTTTCGGTATATGAAAAGATGCAGGTCTATGCTGATTATTTAGAAACAATCGCTCACTTAAAAGCAAATATACGACGCGTTATTGCCAAAATATATACGAGCTTGCTCTAAAGGCCCAAATACACTTATCAAAATACTCATCAAGCATTGTGATACTATTAGTGATAATAGTGATAGTATTAGTGAAAATCAAACAATTTAGATGTGACGGCAAAAATAACGTCCATCACACAAACACGAGTGAATTGGCCTGCTGGGCAAGCATTTGACAAGTGTATTTGGCCCTTAACAATCGGAAAACGCTTAACCTTGGCAATTCCAACTTGAAATCGGAAAAAAGGTGCTCTGTAAAACGCAATAGAAAGAAGTTTAATTTGCAAATTTCAAAAGTATGCTCAAGGGAACTAGAATATTTGTAAGAAACAATGGCAGATCGCAAGCTAAACGCACGAGTTCTATAACACCCTGAAATAAATCTGTCGTTTTACGTTTTCAAATCGTGCAATTGTCAGAACATGGCCGATAACCTTAGTGCTGGTTCACACTCTGCAAGTTTTAGCCGTCAAGTCTTAAGCTTTTAGGAAATAATGCAAAAGAGAATGCCATTTCTATTCCTCTGTCTCCTAAAAACTCAAGACTTGAAGAATGTAAAACAAAGCAAATTTACTAGAAGGTCAACATATTATTTTTTTCGGGTCGGTTTGTCAAAGTATGTATACAAACTACAGTTTTTTATGTAAACAAACCTTGTTATTAGCAATATTTTTGACAACCAGACCACAATAGCAGTGTTGTTGTAGAGTTGTCCTTGACCTCACCTTCTAGTTAATTCGGCTTTAGTGTGAACCAGCATTAGCTTACAGTAAAGCTGTGGTGGTCACATTCCCAAAAACTTATTCACCCCAATTATGAATACAAATTCCCCGGGTGTTTTTTCCCATTTTTACAATTGAATTTACATAGGAAAAATGGGAGAAGGGACAAAACTTCCGGGGAATTTTTATTCATAATTGTGCTGATTAATGGAAAAAAATGCATTTAACGCATGAAAAGCTCCCCAATTGGATTTATTAGGCCAATTTTTTCTATTTTATTTCAAATTTTAAGTTCTTCGCCTTAAAACAAAACACCCGATATTTGTAGTTTAATTTAACGCAAAACAGTTTCTGTTTTTCTTTATCGGCATTAATCATATGCAGAATAAAACTCAAGATAAAAAATGTAAAGTAAAAAAACAAACAAAGTTTCTTTAGGTAAATAATAATCTCACACTATTTCTTGAAAACTCTACACTGAAAGAATTATGCTTCATAAATCTATGAATCAATTTCATTAAATTTTTTTCTTTAATCCAATGAAAAATTTCATTACGGGAATGAACTTTTACAAACATAATGAAGCAATTTCATTACACCACGAAATTTAGTTTCTTAATTTCGTTAAAATTTTTCATTAAAATAATGACAACTTAATATCTTTTTTAAAAGAAAATTTCAACTAATTGTTATACATTATTTCAATAGGTTTTTTAAGATTAAAATGAACTATTATTTAATGTATTCAAATATTTTTCAGTTAGTGAAAATAAGTGTAACTTCATATTTTCCATGAAAAATGTCACTAAATCAATGAAAACAAGATAAAGTTCTCTAACCTTAAAATACTTATAACTAGAAAATATTTTCTTCCTGTAACTGCTGTAAAAAAGTATTTTTGATTCCAGTTTAAGCGATAGACATGAAAATATATGAAAAAAATTGTAAATTTCAATGTTTCATAACATCAATGAAAAAATTCATTACGAAACATTGAATTTAGCTAAATGTTAGTAAAAGGTTCAAAAACAAACAACGAGAAAGAAAACACAAGAGCAAACAAATCTCACATTCTTTTTTCTTTAATTGTTAATTTAAATACACAAAATTTACGTAGTAGTACAAGCCAGCAAAATGGAAAGAAGCAAGAAAGGTAAGCAAGTAGCACATAACACGATGTAACGGAAATAAATTAACGAAATAAAATTAATATAACTTGATGATTTGAAACAGGAACAAATTAAATTTTTTATCGATTTTATGAAACATTTCAATAACGGGGGGCTAATGTAACATTCTTCATTTATCCAATGAAGGGTTACATGGGTTGACTTTAAATGTAATTTTTCATTAGATTTGTGTTACTAGAATTACAAAGTCTACTAAGACATGACATGTCCAACGCCATCATCATCAACCGACCCACCAACCAAACATTCATCCATCCAATCAACCATGCAATCATCTATAACCCAGCCATCATACTTGGAATATTTTTGAGCAAACAACAATATGAACGAGCACATAAGCTCTAATAAATAGAATAAAATAGAACAAGAATGGTTGGATAAAAGTGGATGTCGATGTGTGTGTGGATGGATAAATAGATGGGTTGGCTGGTTGTTAAAGACTTTACACAAACCAGGAACTTGTATACAAACAAATCGTCATAGTCAAAGTCGTCGTCATCGTCGTCATTTTCTCTCACCCACTGGGTTACGTTTAATGAAGTGTCAGCACTAAACATACACAGAGCCAACCAAGCAAAATAAAGCACAGCACAGGCTGACTAGATGGTTTGGATGACTCGTCGTAAGTAGCAAAAAAAACACGTTAAGAAAAAAATTATAAAAAGCATAGTAAAAGAGGCAAAAAAAAGTAAAAAAACCATCATTAAGAGTATTTGAATGACTTTTTTTTCGTCTTAAATCGGCCTTTTTTTATGAGGCTTTTGAAACAAAATCAATTTTTAACACACTTAGATTTGTGTTACTAGAATTACAAATTTTTCCTTTTTTCCCTTTTTTTTTGCTTGTAATTTTAATTTGTTAATTCCTTTTTTTAATATACATATTTACCCATAAATAAGGTGATAATCTTTTAACACTTCTATTATTTTGTTTGTTTTTTTTTGGTATTTTTAATTTAAATTATGTTTTATAAACTTTTTTTAATAGAAAATGGTTATACATTTTTTTCTCACACATACATAGTTGTAGTAATTTACCTTCATTTTATTGAATTCACTTAGAAATTTGCATTTTCTTTTTTTTTTTTCTTTTCAATTATTTTCTTTAATTTTATTGCATACTTTTCTTGCCTTATTGCAAATTTTCAATTTATTCCTTTTTTGAAAACTTAAAACAATTTGAATATTTCCCGAACTAATTTTCTTTTACAACAATAAAAAATTTCACCGTTTGTTAAATATACAATTTGATTACTTTTTGTTATAATTTTTACTTGTATAAAATTTATTTTTTTTTTTTTTTCAATTCGTTCGTTCGTTTATCTTCTTTAAAAAACGTTCAGCAGCAAACTAAAAATCTTGTCTTACAACAGCATCCATCCATTCCGTATCCACGCGTACACGAGAAATTGAAATGAAATTCAGAGGAAAAAAACTATAACAGAAACAGAAATCTCACTCACAAAACGCTTGTTGTGTTCGGTTTGGTCGTACAAAAGTTTTTGTTCGTGCAATCGTTATTCGTTTAGATGTTGTAAAACTCTATGTTAAAAACTCTCAAAAAAACAAAAAGAAAAAAATTGTAAAAAGACACCAACCACCAACAGCAGAGGCAGAGGCAGTAGCAGCATCAGCTTTAAAATCAAAAGCAGCTACGTCGTCAATGTTTATAAGCTCAAACGCAAACGAAAGAAGTGAACAGAAAATAATAAACTTTCCAACACAAAGTTTTTCCTTTGCTATCTAACTAAGCAGTTGGCCAGCCAAACCAAACCAACAAACCATTCATTCATTCATCCATACAACCATCCATCCATCCATTTACTCTATCCATATGTTGCTTGCTGCATGACACGACGTTACACACAAAAAAATAATTTCCATAAAATTTATGAATAATGTTCATACTTTTTTGTGTTCATAGTATCTATGAAAAATTTTTTATACTTATGAAAAATTTCTAATTTTTTTGAATTGACAAGCGAATCCCGGTATTTAATTATGAATTTTTTCATAACTATTATGAAGAACGTTCATAGTATTCTTATTTACAAAAATTCTTAAATATTATGGAACAAATTCATAAATTATGCGAAATGTGCATAATTTAGGAAAAATGGCGAAGATTTCCCTACATTTCTTTATTATCTACTACATAAATAAAATAATCTTGTACATATTGTTTATGTACAATTTCATTAATGGAAAAAAATTATATTTTATGAAATTGTTCATAAATATTAAAACAATTTTATATTATTTATGAACATTGTTTATAATTTTTCTAAAATCGATCTGATGCATGTTTCAAAATATTTAATTTATTAAAAGTTTCTTATATTTATGAACATATTCCTATAAAATAGGAATTTTTCTTAAAACATACATTTATGAATTTAAGGAAAACTAACGGTTTCAAGTTGCAGAGTATTGTTTGGCATGCTGTGAGTAAGAAGAGTATAACATATCATGTTCTCCGTCTTACACACTGCATGTAATGCAAACATAAAACTACTTGATTTCAGTTTTGTTTTAGCGTGCGTTGTGAAAAGATTAAAAAAAGAATACAAAATAAATAGTTGAAACAAAAGTTATTTAATTAATAAAAAAAATATTAAAAAATGTGAGTGCCACCATGATTTCATGTTTTAAGTGTAACAAAGTGTTTTTCGTTGTTAATGAATATATATTACATATAAAAAATATTCATTTCTGTGCAGTAAATGATAAATTTGAATGTACCTATGAAAATTGCAACCAATTGTTTGATAATATTTATAGATTTAAAAGACACTTTACAAGAAAACACAAAATTGGTTTAAATACTATTGAACCTTTAAGTGAAACGCCAATTTTGGGAAGTAATATCAATAATAGTGAATCTGTCAATAACATTAAAATAGATTTAGGTACTTCTAACAGTAATAACGACAATGAGTACAGTTTAAGTAAGCTAAAACACTCTTTTTTAAATTTTATTTTGCACTTACATAATAAAGATAATATTTGTCGAAAAGATGTCTTGGAAATTCAAAAAATGATTAAAGATTTTGTTGTTTTACCAATAGTTGATACAATAAGAAGTGTAATAACAAGCGGAAATGTACAATGTCAATCAATTTCCACTGTATTGGATGATATAGGAGTAGTTTTTGACGAAATGGACAGTGAACACAAAATCGTAAAAAAAACTTTCTAACCTTAATTTAGTTGGAAATGTCACGATTTAAAACATTTATTCAGGTCAACAATCCTTTCATTATAGAAGTGAATTGCAGTTTTCTAAAAAAAACTTATATGCTATTATACTTTCGTTGGGCGAAAGTTACAATTTGGAAGTAGAAATAATAAAGCTATTTCCCACCGAAAAACTTGTAAGCAGTTCGTATTTTAAGAGCTGTAAATTTTGAATATGTTACACATGTATAAAAATATACTTTTTTATAGGAATTTTATAGAACTTGCAAAAGAGGTCGTATTTTTCCTAAAGTGTGCAACATTAAAGCCCTAACAAAGGTTGCTTTATCAGAGTCCACAATACCTCCATCATCATCAAGTAGTGAAGATAATCAATTAAGTAAGAAATAACAATAATTAAAAGAATTTATTATTTTCTTATATACATAATTTTATCTTACATTATCAAAAATAGTTCCTGAAGAAGACTATGAAACATTAAGAAATTCTTTAAGAGATGAGAAGCTTAATGAGGACGAATATATGGATTATTGGAAAAAATGCAGCCAGTACCGTTTTTCGCAAATAGAAAAATGTAATACTGCTGCGGATATTTTTAAAATTTGGCCTGAGTACACAAATTCTAACGGCGTTCGAATGGTAAAAAATTAAAAAAAGAAATATTTTAAATGGTATTTTATCTATTTATTTGATTCAGTTTGATATTGATTTTTCTATTAAATATCCATGCTGTGGAAATAATCATGAAAACTGGGCATTAAAATCGGACAAAATCGAAATGTTTTTGAAAGGAAAAATTTCAGGAAAAAGTACTAACGGATTTAACTTAAATGCAATAAATGATGAAACTAGAGAGAGTAAGTAAAACTAAAATTTTAAAAGTAAAAATTCTCATTAT
The DNA here is from genome assembly GCA_963931875.1 of Pollenia griseotomentosa. NCBI lineage: Eukaryota > Metazoa > Arthropoda > Insecta > Diptera > Polleniidae > Pollenia > Pollenia griseotomentosa. The sequence continues at coordinate 17,924,278 of OZ007561.1, forward strand.
TAAACAAATTCTTATATTCATAGATACTCGGAATATAATATTACTTATGAACCTTCACCAATTCCTTTTATCACCAAATAAATGTGGTGGAAAACAAACAAGAAAATATAGCGTTGAAGATTCGTTGGGAGCATTTGCAGTTTTTGGAAAATCTAGTGAAGAAGTCGAAGACAAACTTCGTCATAGCAGTGTAAAGAAACAATATCTGCAGCCCCGTATTTTAATAATACAGTACTTTTCGCTTATAGTCCACTACTATAGTTGCACAACTTTTGTGGACTATAAGCGAATTTGGACTATAACCGAATTTTTTTATAAGCCGTTTTATGGACAATAAGTGAATCCTAGTATAATCCACATTTTGGACTATATAAAAATTATTTTCTTCAAAAAAAAAAACACTCTTTTTAAACAAAATAAAAGTTTATTCCAAAAACATTAACAAATAATTAAATAATAGTTAAAACAAAAAATTATAAATTAATTCAAAGGCTTTCAAAGCTTTTAATAAAAACAAAAAGGTAAATATGTAATTTAATGCTTCATAAGCTTAAATTATGAGATCATTTTAATTCTTTGAATGTATAAATCTAACGCAACATAAGTATAAATTTCATAGATTCTGCTATAAATTGGGAAATGTTAAACGTTTTTAAAAAAATTCTGTTATTTTAGTTTGTTTTTTTTTAAAGAAGTTTTTACAATAAATAATTCTATTTTTTCAAAATCCATGTTTTGCTCAATATTGTTGTCAAGACAAAATTGTCTTATAATTTCAACGGAATCTAAAACTTCTTTTACCAAAATTTGACATTTATTAAAGTTGCCAGAAAGGTAAACAAAAAACTTGTTGCCAGTTTGTTAAAAAAATATCTAAAAAACAGAGTGGACTATAACCGAATTTTTTTGCATAAAGTATTAGATATGCCTGCAAAGAAAATGTGGCTTATAAACGAAAATGGACTACAAGCGAAGTGGACCTTAGAACAAATAATTTGCATGAAATTCGAAAAAACCTGCAAATGAATATGACAGTTTTGGCTTATATCCGTTTTTGGCCTTTAAGCGGAATGGACTATAAGCGAAAAGTACTGTAGATATTTTCGTTTATGTTGACGGCGTTCGTTTTAAAACAATGTATGTATTACACGCTCTAGATATATGTTTTAAAATCTTTTTCGTTTTTAATCTTAAATATCCAGAAGAAGCTAATCTCTTCTGGGTGTTTATTGAATATTTTTTTTACAAATTAAAAAATAGCAAAACTAATATTAAAGTTTCTACTTTGTGTAATGAATTAAATGCTTAATTAAAAAAAGATTCTATAAGTAAGTCAAACAATTTCTTTTGCACCAATTTTTAAATAAAAAATTGAAGTTATGTTTATTTTATTTTATCCTTGAAGTATTTTTATTTGTTAATTCTAAAATTAAAAAAAATTTTATAAAAATGTATTATATATATATAAAATAATAAATATTATAATTATAATATTATAATTATAAATATAAAATTATAAATAAATATAAAAATTGTATGTATTTGATTTATTAATCTGGAGAATAAATTCATAAATATTATGAAAAATTTCATAATAAAATACAAAATGTTATGCAAAAAGTTCATAAATATTTTATAACGCATTTTCATTTATACTAGGAACCAGTTCTTAAGTTTATGAACTAATTCATAAAAAAACCAGTATTCATAATACTTAAGAACAAATTCATAAATGCTAAGATTTAGTACATTGGCAAATTTTTTAGGAAAATTTACATAAATACAAAGTATTTCCTCATAAATACTATGAATTGTTTCCTAAAAGTGCCATATCTAAATTTTCCCTGTATTTTTTAATTTTTATGAATTTTAACATATATACCATGAAAAAGTTCCTAAAATCGTTCATTGGCAAATTTTTCATAAAATATTCATAAATACTATGAACTATTTTTTTGTGTGTACAAACAACAATTACAACATTTAAACAGCACACGACCAAAATAACAAAGTAACTAACACAAGAATTTACGAAACCAACAGGCAAACGACGAACAATATCAATGCATCCATCCATCCATGTATCCATTCACTTTTCCCAGTTTTCATTTTTTATTTGTTTGCAATGCTTTTTCCTTTTAACGAAATTTGGCGGTTTTCCTCTCCTTCATTTAAATCAAAAACAGCTCTATGTGAACTTGCTCTCCTTCATTTTCAATCGATTTAACTCTCTTTGGTTGTTTTCAATTAAACAGACTGTTGCTATACATTTTTGCCGCTTTTCCTTTTGACTTTTCTAGTTCCCGTTTATTTTAGGGTTGCTAAAGAAAAATGTCTACGAACTCCTGCTAAGAATTCGCCCACAAAAATATTAAAAAATTCCACTCAAAAGTTCGAGAGGATGAATTCCTGAATTCTCTTTTAAGGAATAGAATTAAATATTGCAAAATAACTCATTTTACTACGGAAATCCTTTAAAATTAATTATTTGCTTAAGTTGTACTCATGGAAGAACTAACTCCAAGATGTATTCATTTTCCTAGAATGTTTACATAGATCCTTTGAATGATTTATGATGGTATTTGTCTTTTTTATAGCTGACTTGATAAATGCAGTATTGCAATGCAGCACCAAAAGGAATAGCCTCATAAACCCTACAACTTTGCTGTAGACAAAGCCTTGAGTTAATTGTTGCTTGGTAACTGTATTCATTGCACAACGGTTGTCAACGCATTTGTTTTTAGAGATGCTTTGCAAGACTGGCTGACTGGCTGACTTCATAAATGCAGTATTGCAATGCAGCGCCAAAAGGAATAGCCTCATAAACCCTACAACTTTGCTGTAGACAAAGCCTTGAGTTAATTGTTGCTTGGTAACTGTATTCATTGCACAACGGTTGTCAACGCATTTGTTTTTAGAGATGCTTTGCAAGACTGCGTTTATGAAATTAGCCTATCTTTTAAAATCAAAGCGAATTTGGGACCGTCAGAAACAATTACAAAAAGTAAACAAATAAACGTCACTGACATATGTATGTGATTTCGCCTTTGCGTTGACCTTATATTAATTCGCCTTGTTTCAAATATTGAATTCTGAAGAATGCTTTACATGTTTTCAAATCCAAAAAAATTTAGCTTTTCTACAAATTAATTCAATGGTTTGTTTACACATAAGCAACTCTAATAAACAGCCAAAAAGTCCCTTTCTTCCCGTGGGTGCAGAGATCATCTACAGGATATTTCACCCTTTGGTGTAACTTTTTCCGGAGCATAAAAGAGTGAAGTAAATACCTGGTATTCGGCAAAAATCTAAAATTGACAGATCTTAAGAGCTCTTGACGATTTTTAGCGATTGCGGCTAACAAGATAACCTATTTGGTGCCACGGGAGTCAGTAGCTCCAGCTGACACGGCACCGGTCTGACTATTTGTTGAGGTATGCTTCCTGTCTTGCTGGGAGATTGTCTTTGCGGAAGTTTCGCCTGTACTCGTATTTTTATTATTATTGAATCATTCTTGTCGAAAATTAAAATATGTTTTCAAAGCTTAATCCTAATTCTCGCCTGTACCCTAACAGGATATGTTCGGGGATTACGTGGTGGTTGTTGTTTACTACCCAACAACGCTGGAAGGGCGATCCTAAAAATCCTATTAAAGCGATGATTTGTCACCATTTGTGGGAAAGTTAATAGAAACTTAATTGTTTATACGGCAATATGCAGAGAAGCGAAAATATAAAAAATACATTATTGTCGACCAATGTTTTGTTTCAGTTTGCAATGGAATCGCCGGAAGTCATACGGACCACAGTGAAGGACATCCAAGAACAAATAAACAGGGCTAAACTCACAAAGTAAGAAATCAGATAAGGAAAATACATTGAATGTAGTTACGAGTTCCACCTGACCATGGTTGAAGGAAAAGTCGTTACCGAATTGACAAATACAACCTCAACATTGTCATGCTTAATTTGCAAAAAGACGCAAAAGAACTTCGGCAATTTAAGCGATTTTACAAAAGAAGAGAATTTTCAATATGAAATCTCACTATAAGGTGTATGGAGTTCTTGGTAAAATTAGCATATACGCTTTCACAATCGGGGGAACACTTTGATGAAAATAGATTAAGCAAAGGTAAGGAAAGAAATAGAAAGATGCGTTTTTCAAACAAGTTGGAATAAAAGTAGACTGCCCTTAGATGGATACGGAAACTCAAACGATGGAAACACTTCGAGGAGATTTTTTGAATTTTGAATCACTGGAATAAGCAATTAAATCGTTAAGAGTTTGGGAACGACCTTGAATGTTTTAAACTGCTTTCAATAAAATTGATTTTCCCATAAATAGGCACCTAAAAGGCGTAGAACCCTTTTCAACTCATTTCATAGGTTGTTAAATTATCTATCATATGCCTTTATTATCTCATTTGGTTAAAAAGTTATGATTTTTGCAACAAAAAAAATTTAAATGCCTCCACTTTGCGATGTCGTTGCATTAACGCACTTCAAATCAAGGCACTATTTTTCTCTCCCTTTCCGTTCTAATCAGTCAAAATTCTAGAGTAAGTTTGTCAATAAGTTCATAAGCAAACTTAAAGATTAGGACAATATTGACATTTTGATTGTTTGAAAGAACAGGTTTCTAAGCTTAAACCAAAGCGGCACATTTTATGGGCAAATTTTAAAAAGCCAAATAATTACTGAATATAAGATGGATTAAAATTTCTACACCATTTCATTTGGTTACTGGTTTAGCTGTGGGGGCTTAGTAGAACTAAATTCGCTTTTCGAGAGCTGATCGAACAAATTTTAGTTTGGTGTTATGGCGCACAAAGTACTAGAGATTTGGTTTATTCACCTTAATACAATTATATCAGCTAGTGGTCCACCAAAACAAAAACAAATTACAACCTCTTACATTTTCAAAAAGTCTTTTTAATTTATATGCAGCACGCAATATTGTTTTCGTTAAAAATTTTGATGCACAACGAAATATTCGACAGTGCTATCAACTCCTAATACAAATTTAATCATATAAGATCCAAGGCATTTAATGTTATACTCAGAAGTGTTTTTTATTCCTTTGAAATACTTAAAACATTTAGACTGCTTTTTTTACAATTTGATAAATTGTTAAAAGCCAATTAAAACATAGGGATTCAAGGAAATTTAGGAGAATTTTGAATAAAAATGTTGGATTTTTTTAAATTTCTTCAACTTAATTCAATAATTTCTTTGCGAGTCAAGACTTTCTGAAGGTAACATGATAATACCTTTTTATTGAGACATCCTATATAATGCTTCTCATAAGTCAGCAAATACTCCTGACTAAAAGTAAATAGTAAAAAAAAATGTTTGTGATTGTGTTATTGTGAGAATTTTGGCTGTCGTAAAAGTTTAAAAAGGCAAAATTGTATGGAACATACAATCGTGATTTGAAGGCTTATAAATTATGTTTACTCTAATTAAAAATACTCTGCTGTTCGGAAAAGTTTTTTAAATTTTTTTAGTTGGCCCCTCCACATAACTTACCGACACATTTTACATTCATGCATGTATAAGTAGGGCTGCCAAACGGCCAGGAATGGCCTGGATTGTCCAGTTTTCTTGGGTCTTGTCCAGTTACCAGCTCAAATATAATTTGTCCAGTTAAAATAGAATTTCTTTAATATTAAAAAAATTTTTTTTATTAATTACATACTTAATATAAAGGAACAATTTATATCTTGCACAAAGATATTCCAATTTATAGCCAAAAATTCGTTAAAAGTAACGTTCAAAATCTATATACATAAATGAATTTCGTTTGATATTTCCATAGAAATTTGCAAGGCTTTTTCGAAAGTACTTTAATTATTTAAAATAATCTCTACTCACAAGAAAGATTTTGATGAAAGTAAGAAAAATGTTCAAATATATTTGCTTACAACTAAACAAGAGTTAGTAAATTCTGTAAATCGCAAGCGACACACAGTAAGAGATTTAAGAACAAAAAAAGGAATTTTTTTGGACTTTGTAAACGGTTAGTCCGATTGAAATAAAATTCCTGGTTCTAATTAAGGACCAGTTTAAGTAAAGGATTAGGGATCTATAAACATAACAGGAAGGCCACCAGAGGTTACCCAATTAGGGCACCTTAAGTATGACAAAAATTAAAAACAATCCAGAATTCTTAATTTTAGCCCGATTTTAGAAATCTTATCAGTGGAATGCACTCGTCCATTTATACACGTATTAAACAAAGATATAAAATCGTGCACAAATAATTTTTGATTTTCGGATAGATACTAAGATAATTAGAAAAAATCTTCTTCAGTATAATTCGTGTTTTCGCTCTCACGATTTTTTGGAAAAAAAAGTAGCTTTTTTGTAACTTCTTTTGTTACTTATGCCCTTTTTGATTTTAGGTGACGACATATCGTCGTAAAACTAAATTTTTATGAATGAGAATTTTTATTGTTACGTTTCCTCATTTTTTAATGTTATATCAAATTTAATTTTTTTTGAACTTTTGAGATTGTCCAGTTATTTTAACAAAATCCAGGTGAATTTTTTACATTGTCCAGTTATTTGAATACTGTTTCTGGCAACCCTAATGTATAGTAAGCTGTTTTTCCAGCATACGAGCGCAAATGTTTGCACAAAACAACACGCATAGAAGAGATGAGAAATGCTTCCTCCTTCTAGCCACGTAGTTAATAGATAAAATGCTTTTTTTATGCTCAAATATAAATACATACACACATATTTGTTTCTTTGTTCGATTGAATTTTTTTAATTCATACTATTTTGTTCGTTTTCAATATCCAAATTCAGCCACACACAACGTGTTTTTGATTCAGTTCAGTTCGGTTCAATTCAATACTCATTTTTCAATTTTCAATAAATAAAAGCAACAACGAAAAGTCAAAAGCAAAAACTTTCTTTGTGTATGATTTTTTTCCATAAACAATACCCTGAGAAAGAGAGTAAAAAAGCTTTTTTTTTGGTTTTGCCGTTCAAAAAGTATTTCAAGTACTCTACACATTGAAAACAATTTGTAGATGAAACAAACACAAGCAAACAACTACAAGACAAAAGTAAGAAAATAAAATTTATTTTACTCCTAAACGTTTCTATGAGTCTCTGAACTGCCATTATTTGGTATGCAAAAGAGATGGTTGGCTGGATGGATGGATGTGAATGGTTTTGACTTCTGTTCACTTTTATTGTTTTTTTTTTTTTTAATTCGCTTTTGAACAAAGTTCGAATGTTAAATTGTATGCTCGTTTTGGGTCAGAGTTACACAAACTTTAAATTGAATAAAAGGAAAGTTTTGAAGTTGAATTGTGTATTCTGGTGAACAATTGTAATATTTGTTAAATGAAAAGAAGGGAGATCGAACGGTTATTATCCGACCGGTTTTAATCGGTTTTTTCAGTTTGGCTTAAGTCAGTTATTTTTTAATGTCCATTTTTCGAATATCGAATAAACCGGTTTTTTTGGTCAGTGCTCGAAAATAAACAATCAATATCGCTCCTTAGTGTTCGGTTCGGTAGATTTGTGGAAAACACAAACGCTAACAGTGTTTGTGTAGAAAATCATTAAAAAAACAAGTTAGAGTGCTATATTCAGCTGGGCCGAATCTTTGATACCATCCACCGACAGTTCAATTAATTCAGGAGTGATATCTACATAATATCTATAATTATTAATTTATTTTTATAAAAACTGACGTCAGCATTAAAATTAGTTGCGGTTAAGACCTACATACATATATAAAATTATTGACCGACAATTAGAATTTTTTATGCTTGTTTTTAACAATTTTAACTAGCTTGAGTAAAATATCATGATTTGTAACCGTTTAAGGCGAACTTAAATGATTTTCAGGAGGGGCATTTATGTAGGAGCCATGCTAAGCTATGAACCAATCATCCCAAAATTCTGCAGAGTGATTTCTGGTTTTAAAAAACATAAATTTCAACAAATTTTAATACAGCGGTAAAATTTTTTTAGCGTTTACAATGAATTTCAGAAGGCTGCTAAGAATGGGATCTAAGGTAAATTATTGACCGTATGACACAAAATTCATAACATTTTCACTGGCCATATGAAACTAAGTTGGAAGAAATTTTACCACAATAAATATATCTGCTACGGTTTTAGGCGTATTTAATTAATTTACCAGAGTGGGCTTTATATGGGGCTTATCGTCTTCAGACCATGGGTACACATATGTGTACCTTAACTTATTACAAGTTTTAAAGACTAGCGACATCGTGTGACCAATAGAAACAGTTTTATAACTTGTTTTAAGCTACTGCGCTTCAAAAAATATCAAAAAATGGCACGGCTTAGAAGTTTCAGCCATTATTTTTACATTTGAATTTAACAGTTTGAAAAAACCACACTGCTTGGACATTTTTCCTCAATAACTAATCGTTAAGACCTGAAGTACACATATGTGCACCTCTTTTTCTACCACTTTAAAAAAAAAATTTAAAAAAAATAAAAACCGAAATTTAAATTACACCTCATAAGATAAAAAAATTTTTAACTTAGCATAACTACAAGCAATTAATGCAAAAAAAAGCTATACCATTTTTAGTCTAACAAAAAATGCAATGGTATAAATCTGTGTATTTTGTTGTTGATGTAAATTAAAAAGGCAACGACATATTGCACTTGCTATTTTGCAAGACCATTTGCATTTATTTTTAAACACCACTTTTGAATTTTGTTGCTTTCTTACCTTTGTTAACTGTTTTGCTTTTATTTAAATAAACTTTTTATTTCAATAACTTATTTGAATTTTTGTGTTTTTATTTACATTTTTAAATAAAAGCTGTTAGCCGGTTATTTTTTTTATTTCTTTACCGAAAACCGGGTTATTTGAAACTGCAACTACAGTAGCCGCTCGCTTATATTAACTTAAATTTATATTTGACAGGGCCTGTTCACTAAATGAAAAAGTTCACATACTCGAGACAATATAAAATAACAGCCGTATTCATAAAAACTTATTGATGATTACTTGACCGTTTTTAAGCAAAAATTGCTAAAGTTGTATTCATAAACGAAAAATAGTCTATTGAACCTTTAATAAACCATTCATAAAGTTAGAAAATTTATTGACATTTTAAAAGGTGTTTGCATTTTATGATATTATTTTTGTGAAATATGTTGAAAAATAATGACAAAAATGTTTTATTTATTACAACGGACATGTTAAATACATTTTACTATTATTTTTTTTTATTTTAGACAGCCAATTTAAAGTTATATTGATAATTATTTAAAAATAAATTATATGATTTAAAAGAATATGTTCAGGGACAAATGCAGATATTCTCTTTAATTATTTATTAAATTATTGCAACTAGTTGTTTTTTTTTTTTTGTTTAAAACAAAATTATTGTTCAAAAATATAAAAAACAAATAAAATAAACAAATCATTATAATACTGATGTTAATAAAAAGTAAACAAACTTTTTATTCGATTACTCTCTTATCGTATATTTAAAAACGGTTCAAACAGAAATTTTTATGAAACCTTTCGGAAACATTTTGTTCAGAAACTAAAATAATATGTAGTTTTATTAGATAAGAATAATTTTGAAGGTCTACAATTAAAAAAAAAATATAAAAAAAATTTAAATATAGAATATCATGTAAACCGAATAGAAGTTTCGTGCATCACTAACAATAAAATGGCAGCCAAATAAAAAGAAAGTTGCCATACTTAAACAGAAAATCTCTGCAAACAGTTAATAGTAAAAAAGCTGTTATTGTACGTTTATGAATACAAATTTTTATAAGAGGTTTATAAGACAAAAAGCGTTTAATAGTTATTACATACTATAAGCTAAAAATAAGAACTTTTTATGAATATGGCTGTAAGTATTTAAAATCATTTTTAATATGTATGTGTACAATACATAATCTATATTAAGTTTTTATTTTAAATTAGTTTGTTAATAATAAATGTACATGAAAGTAGTCGGTTATATTGTTTTGCTTTAAGGCATTTCTGTAATGCCTTGTCCCTGCATTTTCGCAATGCCAAAATATCATTAATATCAGATATATTTTTTTTTCACTCCAAGCAATAACTGTATAAACACCAACAATCTTATAAATTTTCCTTTGCATTCGTATATAGGCATTTCCTGGGGTCACGAACGTACGTTCGTACCCTTTTGATGTACAAATAATATAGAAAACAAAACTTTTCCTAGAATTTGTTTTGGGATTCGATAGCATTTGGGTATCTCTATGTTTAGTGCAAAAATTGGATTTCATCGAGTTTAAGTTTTCATAATAATAGTTATAAACATGTGGTCACGAACGTACCACATAATGGAACGGAATATTCAAAAGTGGTTCATTTATTTTGAAAGTGTATTAATGTAGGTCTCCATCCAGTATTTACAAAATAAAGTATGGTTTTTGTTTAATTGGCTTATGTACCAGTCGCGAACGTACGATTTTTCCATATGTTTTTTTATTATTATCAAAAAAACTTAATACTCCTTTTTCAATTGATTGTAATGGAGAGATAATGAAGAAAGAGTGTAAACATAACATATTTTTTGCATGTAAAATAAGTATATAAAAATGTCTTTAGAAGTAGAAAATATAAGAAAATATAAAGTTTTCCAGTTTCCAGCGCAATTTCCTCAAGTAAAACAGCTGAGATATGCTATAAAACCATTCTTTTAAAAAACATAGACTTTTTTATAATAATAAACAATAAAAGGCGATGATTATCAACATTTTATATTTTTATCCTGTGTATATATACCCATTTACTAGCTTATTTCCGGGAAGAACAGATTTCTAATAAAGAGTGTTTTTATAGAGTGACACAAGTTTAAATCATAATAAAACAAGGAAATATATTTTTAATGTCAACAAAACGGGCTTTATTGGAAAGAAAATTTTATGAAATTTAAATATTATTTCTGCCATTTGGCAGCCACCTGGCCGCCACGGCTTTTCACATTCTGACCATCATCATTTTTGAAGTCATATGGGCCAATGACTCCGCCGGCCCATAAGGCGAACCAAACAGTAATTTTTGTGAATGTAATGGTGTTTCGACAAAAGCTTGTGGTTTCTTCTCACTCCAAATGCGATAATTCTGCTTATTTACGTACCCATTCAACCAGAAATGGGCTTCATCGCAAAATAAAATTTTAAATGGAAATTTAAAATCAATATCAATTTGTGCTGCAGCCCATTCTCCGAATTATTTTGATTAAAAATTTCAACAATTTGCGCGTTACTTAATTCATAATAAGTCGTAAGTCGATTCATAATGAAATTTCAAAGTAAACTAAACAAAAAGCAACTATCAGCTGTTAAATGAGTGCTTAAATAAAGCAGTGATGCCAACTTAAATTTGTGACACTCTAAAAAATACACCCTTTACAACAAAAGGTTATAAAAAATCAACGGTTGCAAGTTGTTCACATAATAGAGATAGGTTGTGTTCACTCTTTAGAACCTCATGTGTAATTATTTTATTGTTCACTATTCTGGATGTTTATATAACTGGGTATTCATATAACCGAGCGGCTACTGTATACGGAATAACCGAAACCCGGTTTTTGAAAAAAGTCGAATAATCGAACTCCCTAATGAAAAGTGATATCCTTCAAAGTCTCTGGCAAAAAAAATTTGAATTGGAAATAAAAGAGTGAAACTTTCAAATATTATTTTAGAAAGGGTTGAGAGTTAAATGAGTGCGGGTAGTAATAAAATTAAGCAAAAAACTTAGCGCAAGCTTCAAGCTTAAAACCGGTAAAGAAAGTGATTACATATGTGTAATTACATTAAACTCTTAAAAAAGCTATTTTTAAAAAAACATTTTGAAATAAAAAGTCACTTTTTAAACAAAAATTTACTTTTACTTAAAAAGTTAATTTTTAAACAAAAATTCAAACAAATTTTTAAACAAAAATTCACTTTTTACTTAAAAAGTTAATTTTTAAACAAAAATTAATTTTTTAAACAAAAATTCACTTTTTACTTAAAAAGTTACTTTTTTAACAAAAATTCAGTTTTTACTTAAAAAGTCACTTTTTACACAAAAAATCACTTTTTACTTAAAAAGTCACTTTTTACACAAAAAAAAATCAGGTGTATTATAAAGTTATATATTGGGTAGATCCCCCCTTGATTAAACGGTAACGTTGACGCTAGAGTTTTTTGTTCCTCCATTTTTTTTTTTTTTTTTGATTCCCAGGAAAGCGGGAGACAAAAATCTTATTCCCGGGATCCCAGGATTCTCGCCCAACATTTTTTATTTATTTATTTTCTTAATTCTTCAATGAAACTAATATTTCTTACTGACAAGAATGCTTTAAATAATTAACTCTCGTATATAACAATAACGAAAAAATTGAAGACTAAATTTATTTTAAGACACTAACGACTATATTTTTGATGCCAATAGGATCAGCAGATAAAATCAAAATTTACATAATTAGACTGAAAGTAATGAAGTCTTAGGGGAATTTAATTTCTGGAAAAACGAATAGAAACTTTAAACTCAACAATGCATTGCCAAGTAGGAATTCTGAAAAAATTTTACGGTTAAAAAATTCAGCGTGCGAAAGAAATTCAATTACTGTATTTACAGTTTTATACCCATAGGCCCATAGGCCCATTTTTACAACTTATCGATAGCTAAATGTAGGATTTTATCGGTCATATAAAAAGTGTTTCATTATTACAATTTTACATTAACCTAAGGTGAGCGATAAGTTAAAGGGATGTTCATCCTACCTGGTAGGTTAAATAAAAGTTATAATTAGAGTTTTTTTTCCCCGGAGTTTTCGATTCCCGGGAAAGCGGGAAATTTGTTTAAATTTCCCGGGATACCGCATCATACAAATAAAACAAAGTAAATTTGTTTTTAATTAATGAAAAAAACTTTTATAAACAAACGAAAGGGAACTTGTTTACAAAGTAAGTAAAAAAATGCTTAAATACTACAAAAAATAATTGAAGATTGAAAGCGGAATTTGAATTATTATTACCTTACGCTTTTATATGCAAATTCCGTATTATTATGCTCTAGATACAAGATAACATAAACATAACAATTTAATTCATAAAACAACAATAAAAACAAACAAAAATTGAGAAACTCAAGATATGAGATCAAAAAGTTAATTCACAAAATATTTTAATAAATATCTGGTGATTTGTTTAGCCTATTATCTTTTTGGCAACACTGGTTTAAACAGCTGACGCACGTTTCGTGTTTTGTTTCACTGTCAAACATCTTCAGTTTGGTCTATAATTTAACCATGAATCGTCTTACAAACGAACAACGCCTGCAAATTATTGAATTTTATTATCAAAATGCGATCCACTTTTTTATCGAAAAATTGTGTTCAGCGACGAAGCTCATTTTTGGCTAAATGGGTACATTAATAAGCAGAATTGTCGATTTTGGAGTGAAGATCAGCCAGAAGCATTGCAAGAGCTACCAATGCATCCAGAAAAAGTCACAGTTTGGTGCTGTTTAAGGGCTGGTGGCATCATTGGGCCGTACTTCTTCAAAGATGATGCGAATCGTAACGTAACTGTGAATGGTGAGCGCTACCGTTAGATGATATCCAACTTTTTTTTTTCCCAAAATGCAAGAGCTTGACTTGCATGACATGTGGTTTCAACAAGACGGTGCCACATGCCAGACAGCACGCTTAACAATGGACTTATTGCGAGGCGAGTTCGGTGAACATTTTATTTCACGTTCGGGACCGGTCAATTGGCCGCCTAGATCGTGCGATTTAACGCTTTTGTCTATACACACATGCCCGCTTCAATTGACGCATTGGAAGACAACATTGAAGCATTTATTCATGAGATACCGGCCGAAATGTTGGAAAGAGTATGCCAAAATTGGACTAAGTGGATAGAACATTTGAGGCGCAGTCACGGTCAACATTTGCATGAAATAATCATCAAACATTAAATTATATGGACCGTACTATCGATTCAAATAAAGATTTCATGCATTTTTCTGAATTTTTTGGGTTTTTTTTTAACTTTCCTATAGCTCTTAAAAAATCACCCCTTATATTAACATTTTTTTACGGCTTAAAACTCAAAGAGTTTAGTGAGTCGTCAACGAGTATATTTCTGATTTTATTTACTGATTACCATGTTTCCGAAAAATTTCGTTCACTTTTTTACCGAGGTCGGACAAATAGTTAAAAGTACACCGTTGTTGCATGCTTCTGATGTCAAGGTTGATGCCAAAAATAGCATCATCCGGACTACTTCTTACAAACTTTTTCTTTTCATTAGGCCCATCTGTAATCTTTAGGACAATGTGTTTTTTCAAATTGTATGTTGTAGTATCTTACACGAGTTTCATTATTTTTTATTTCGGTTTCCCACACTTCCCGAGTATATTACCAAACGATATGTTTAGGTATTTCCTATTTTTAAGACTTGTCCATGGACAATGAGAATTTACTGCCTGCATCTTATTTTGAATTTATGTTCTTTATCAACTCTTCACTTCACAAAATTTATTAAATATCAACTGTTGCACTGCCCATTCTGCTTTTAATAGATTTATTGCAGCAAGAGACATTGATTTACGTATGAACTCACTTCTTGTAACTGATCTAATCGACAACCCATCCACAAAATGCTAATTTTTAGAGAAAATACAACTAAATTTCAGAGTAATAATAGCTGTTTTCTGAAACTATGAGCAATTTTTTGTTTCCCGGGATCCCGCAAACAAAATCCCGGGAAAGCGGGAAATATAAAAATTTAAATTCCAGGGAATTCCCGGGACGAGAAATCCCGGGAAAAAACCCTAGTTATAATGATAGAACACTTTGTATATGGCCGATAAAATCCTACCTTTAGCTATCGGTAAGTTTTAAAAATGAGCCTTACATTTTATGTGAATGAATTCAATGTTCAACAATATGGTATTAAATCAAAATTTTTATTTTTTCACTTTTTGGAAGAAATCGACACGTAATATTCTATCTATCAGCTGTAAAAATATCATGCTGTTTTGTCCACTTTTTGGTAATGAAAAGGTTGGCTTAAAAATAATTTTTCATATGCATTTAATGTAAAATTAAAACATGTTTTGCTTCTACTGAAAATTTTTGATTTCGAGTTAATACCCTCTTGTTGATTAAGTTCGATATGTATATTCTGGGTCCTTCAGTCATTCTAAGTCGATTTAGTCATGTACGTCTGTTACGTTAACTTACACCTGCTCTGTAACTTTGGTGAGAACTTGTCGCATCGAAAAGAAGTAAAACAAATTATTCCATCGTTTCTCGAAAAGTAAAAAAAGCGTGTCCGTAATTCATGTGGAAAACTATCCAAATAGATTACGTTGTTACGTTATAAATGTCGTAATATTCCACTCGATGCCAATGTGTAATTGCAGACGTTGAAAATGCCAATAACACATGTCGTTAACGGCGACAAAAATTAAAAATCGATATCGTTGAATATCGGCGAAAATAAAACCGTCGGTTCATGGACTATACCATATACTTATGTATATAATGTAAAGTTCGACTGTAATGTTTGTTGTTTACAAAATGGCTTTGAAAACATTCGTATATATTCCAAAAATGTTAAAAGCAAAACAATGAAAAAATCAACCAAGAAAAAAATATTTATCTATTTCTTTATAAAATTATTATGACAAAGGAACCAAAATATCTCTTTAATCGCTTGCAATTTGCAAGATCACCAAGAGGTAAATTATTGATTCAATTCAGATATCGTAGCCACGCTTCTGAATGTCAGTTTTTTATTCTCAGTATCCGTCTCTGGAATGAACTCCCTGATCATTTCAGTCTACTAGCAACGCAGTGAGGTTCAGAAAATTACTTAAGGAACATCTTTCGTAAATTTTATTAATGTAATGCATTATTCTATTAAAAAATTGTTAAAATATTATTTGTTTAATTTTGTTTCTTTTTCTATTTTTTTTTTTTCTTTTCTTAAATTTCAAACTAATTTAAGTAACCTTAGGTTTATTAATTTAATTTTTATCTATTTTTCATTATTTTATAATTATTATTTAATTTTAATTGAATCATTGTATGGTTAACTTTTCAGATTCTAATACTGTAATTTATAAGATATTATGTCTTGTTGTGTTAGAAAAGCATATTTAATAAATATAAAATACAAAATACAAATTCCGTGTTATTTTTATTCATTTTTTTGACAACCCGACTACAGAAGCATTGTAGTTGTAGAGTTGACCTCACCTTCTAGTCAATTCGCCTTGATATTGACGGAAACATTCTGTTACTATTGTTGTTTTTTTTTTTCTCAAAAAATGTTTTTCCTTTCAAATGTTTCCCTGTCTAAATGGGCACTTAGAGAGTATATTTGACAGTTCAAAGCGGGAACTTTCTTACAACAATTTAACAGACACACTTTTTTGTAAATTGGCGAGTAATGTTTCCACGTGGCAGCTATTTATTACTCGCCAAAAATGTTATAGACGCAGTTAAAAACATTTGCTTGTTGCAATTTCTGTCATTTTTGTTTTATTTCTCACATTTCAATCGAAAAGTTTCTCGACGCGGGAGTTACAGAATATTGGCACTGGTATAGATTACCACAGTCGGTTCAGTAGGAAAAGAGTTATTCACCCTAATGTGGAAAAACCCCCCTAAAAAAATTATAAAAATTAACAATGCACCGATTGCCATAAAATTTCAACAAATTCGTTTAACAAGCCACTAAATTTCATTGTTCGGTTCATAATTTGCCTACGTCCCAAATACTAAGGCAACTCTAGAAAATATGTCAGTATGGCTTAAAGCGTAACGAATAATGCTTTTGTTGTGCAATTCTCCAAAAAAACTTTACTAAGCGTTAAGCCGCAAAATATAATAATATGTATTAAAATTTAGCCCCGTACAGGTCTATTAGTTACCACAGGCCCTATATAAAGCCCATTCTCAAAAAGCAGCTTTATAAGCCTTAACGCAGCAAATTTAAATATTGCTGTGAAATTTGGTTGAATAAAACAACTAAAGACATGAGTCCCACATAGATTAACTAGAGCTTCAAAAACAGTTTGTCTTAAAAATTTCCCCGGAATCCCACAATAAATTTCCGGGAAAGCGGGAATTGCAACTAAAGTTAAAAATCCCGGCAGCAAACTCTTGTTGACGCGAAAACACGTTGGGCTTTATTGTTAATAAACCAAAAAGTTTTCAAAGAATTATCTCAATATTTTTTATTATTATAGAAGGATCTATGACAATTATGTGTAAAATAATATATCGGCCAAATGCTCGCCACAGCTTCGGTGGCATACTTCTATTCGGTGTCCATATTTTCAATAACTCTGAGACATAATTGAGGTTCAATGTAGTTAATGTGCTGTTTTATCTTATCTTTTGCTCATGAAATTCTTCAAATATCCCCAAACAAAGAAGTTCAACGGTACCACGAGATGGGATAACACGCCCATTAAGTTTCTCGCACTCAAGAGCCATTGTGTCGTTGGCTGTGTGGCAAGTGGTACCATCCTGTTGGAACCACATGTCGTCCATATCCTCAATTTCTAATCACAAGAAGTCCGTTATCATCTCGCAATAGCGAATACCATTGGTAACTGCTTGGCTGACCTTATTTCCCAGCCCATAACTAACAAACTGGGCGACCATGCACAAGTGTTTTCACATTTCCAACAGACCCGGTTTGCTGAAATTTGCGCACAATTCTCCCGATTGTGGACATATTTTGTCGATTATGCTGACCAAAAAAATCACGAAGTGAACGAAATGCATTTTGATTTGAACGCCCATTTTCACACAAGGCTTTAACAATCTTAATGCGCTGCTCAATTGTGTACCTCTCCATGGTTGACTCTGTCAAACACGGAAACAAAGAAATGTCATATTAAGTTTAGCAAAAAACTTGACGTTAAGTTGTGATTCACAATTAACATCGTGCATTATGGTTGGCCCACCCTTTACAAGCCCGGTTTTTTTTATTCTCTTCGAAATTTTTTTAATAAAAATTCTTTCAATTATTTTGATTTGTTGGTGTTATCATAAAATGTTTATTAAATTTTATTTAATTTTTTTTTTTTTTGTCATTATTAAAACAATTCTTTTACATTACTGTTTCTGTTTTTTAAAATATTTCGTTTTGTTTTTTTTAGTAGTATACATTTCTTTTTTTATTTTTTTTAAATTTATTTATTAATAAATGTAAATCATCGTCCTTAAGTTGTTAAATTTTTTTTTATTTATTTTTTTTTTTAATATTTTGACAAAAGAACATTTTTTTTAAGATTTTTAAAAAAATGTTTAAGAAACTAACAAATAGTTGTACAGCCCAACAAAATTAAAACCAATTAACAAATAATAGTTAAAGTTATTAAGTAATTTGTAATTATATTTTAATAGTTTTTTAATTTATTTGTAACAAAAATCAGTTTAGTTAACTTTTTTATTCCTTTTTTATACATTTTTTTTTATCATAAATTTTGATATTATGTTTTATATTTTATTTTAAATATTATTGTATTTTTCATAATAAATTTATTGTAAGCGAAGAATATTGTTTTATAATTTAAATTTTTTTTTCCTTGTTAAATATGCAGAACATCAACAAAAAGAAGACAAGAAAAATTTATGCAGAAAAAGTTTTTGAGTCGTTTAAATTTGAAATTTTTAAAGAAATTTATAGAAAAAAATGTCGAAGGCTATGGTCACACCTAGCAAATATTTGAAGTCCCAGACGTAACTACTACTTTAATTAAATCTTTGTTTGATTTAACACAACGTTTGCCAAATCAAATATGTAAGTACTTTTAACTACGATAAAGTTTATTTCGTCTGGATGCATACTATGAAATTTTTTTAGAAAGCTTGACTTTAATGGTGAGAGGGGAAAAGAACATGCTATTCTTCTCTACGCTCACCAATAATTTTTGTCTTTCTGAAAGAATACTATCACACACAGAAAAAAGTAAAAATTGATTTAAATTAAAATATTTCCTTTATTAATTACAAAATTAATTTAATTTGCACCATTAAACAAATTAATAGTTTAATTAGTTTCAATTAAATTTTTAATTCACTTGATTAAATTTTTTCTGTATAGTGTGAAATCAGACTTAAATACCCAAAATTTGTTTAAAAGAATATACATTTTGGGTCAGACTTGTTTCGAATTTGTTAGTCAAATATTTGATAAATGTGAATGTGCCTAAAGTCCCAATTCATACCAAGCAAGTGTTATTGATCAGTTTGCTACTTTATAGGCGAGAGAGACGAGGGGAAAAGAAACAAGTATTCAACTTTATGGACTCTTCATACACGTTTTGTTTTCTTATTCGTAATGTTCAGCTGGTCTATTTTGACAATTCTCTTTTATATTTAAATTCGTTATACAATATTAATTTCGCAGCCTGGGTGAATTTTTGTGTGTGCATTTTGTAAAAATGTGTTTCACAAAGGGAAATGTCAAAATGCACATACATATACATAAATTCATACAAATAGAATAACATAATAAGTAACAAGACTCGCATTGTTTGAACGCCGAAGATAGTTCAAAGAAGAAAATGTGATAAGTTAATCAATAAGACTTGCCTCGCATGAATTGGGACTTAAAGACAGTTTTGAACTTTATTTTCTTTAAGATCTTGTTTTGTGGTTAAATTACCTTTATTTATTTCCAACCTTCCCTCCTAATAAAACTCTTTGTTCGTTTTTTTTTTTCTTTTTTTGAGTTTTCATTTTGTTATCGAATTTCAATACTTTTTAAAAATTTTCCATATTTTTCAAGCTGCTCTTTTTATTTTGTAAAATTTGTATTTGTTTTTAAGGAGTGAATGCTTTTTTTAATAATTTCCTGAGGTTTCATATATATAAATTTTTTTTTACTAATATTTTTTTTTTAACTTATTTTTTGTTTAAATTTACACTAAAAAATTTTATATGGCGAATTAAAAAAAAGTTTTTTTATGATTTACAACCCAGAGCCTAAATTAGAAAATTCAACGAATTATATAAATCTAATAAAATGTTCTCAAAATTAATTTTAAAACTGAAAATTGATTATGAAATTTTTCTTCTACAGTATTTATGATTTAAAAAAATTTTTTTTAAATTATATTTATAAAAGGCCTTACATACCTTGGTCTATATAATATGGGGACCGAGCCTCTTTTTAATCCAATATTTAAATTAATTAAAAATTAATTCTTCAAGTTTGAACCGAATTTAGCAAAAAAGAAATTTTATCAAAATTAAGAATGGTAGAATACAAGATTACGTTATGCGCATAGCTTCCCGTTAGATGACGTAGTTTATTCCTAAAAATGGTTAGCAAGTCTAAAAGTCTATAAGATTCGCTAATTCGTTTATAAGACATGCATTGACTTTGTAAGAGCTGGAAACCCCAAAGCAACTATCTTGAGTTTGTCAGGTTGAAATTATGTATTAGCCAATAGAAAAGCAGTTTGCGTGACGTCATTTGTCCGACATGCGCAGAAGATCTCAACTTTGATTTTGGGATGGCGTAATCTTCAATTCTATAATTTTTGCTTGAAATAATTACTTTGTCATCATAGGAGAGTCGTTTTCTATGATAACAAAGTAATTATTTTTAACGACGAAGAGTGAATTTACAGGAGGCGAAATATCATTCAACCTTTATTCTTAGAAACTTTAAAAAACTTGCAACAAATAGATTTATCGAATTTAGGACGATACCAATCCACATGAGATCCAAGAGCATTAAATGAATCCCAAAAAAAAAGTTACTGTTTGGTGTTGATCTTGGGCTCGCGGCTTCATCGGTCCGTATTTCTTTGAGAACTACATCGACCAGACCATCACTGCTAACAGCGAACGCTAAAAATCGATGATTACGAACTTCTTTGTATCCGAATTGGATACACATGTAGTTTTAACAGAATGGCGAATCATGAACACAATGCACTAGCGATTTGAGGGCATGGTCATCTCACAGGTAGGTGATGCAAACTGGTCACCGGAAGCGTGAGATTTGACCCCGTTAGACCAACATAGCTCATGCCATCATTCAAAGTCAGTATGATTTTTACGCCAGAATCATTGAAAATTTTACAATTCGGATGCGCAGTTTTCAGCGAATCCTCAGCGGACATTTGCACGATGTTATAATCCATGCATAATGGCATCGATTGGCTTTCAAACAAATATCTCACACAGCCAGTATTTTCCAAAACACCATCATAATATTTTGCAGTCAAAGTCAAAAATGTATCATTTAAGGCCGTTTTAAACTTTCACACAAAGCCTTAAGTATTTTACAAAAATACTTCTCCGATCTAATTATTGTTTGGAAATTTTTCAAAAAACAATAACAACTTATCATGACAGGGTTGCATTTTCGTAAAATATTTAACACAACACAAGTGATTAAACGTGTAGTGAAATTTATCTAAAAAGCCCTCAGTTTTTCGGGTGTTTGACTTTGTGGGATAGTGTGTAAATATAACGATCCACAACAGTTGACTTATTTTGTACGCATCGATAACTTTTTTGGTGCACTTTAGGTAGATAACACCGTAACATTTGCATAAGGTTAATGTTAACTTGTTATAAACAAAAACAGTTTATATCTCAGATTAGGATGCTATCTAACTTAAGACTATTTGTAAGTTATATTAATGGCCCTTAATACATAAACCCTACGTTAACAGTAAAAGGTAAGATGATCTTCCATTAAATTCTTACTTTTACTTGATTGCTTATTACCCAGACTTTTTCAGTTCACGGTAAGTGCCGGTTCACACACTTCAATTTTGACTCGTCAAGCCTAGAGCTTTTAGGAGAGAAGGGAAAAGAGAATGCCAGCTCTTTTTCCCTCTCTCTTAAAAACGAACTTGTCGTGTGTGAACCGGCACTAACAGTGATATAGTTTTTAAATTTGCGAAAAGTTTTGTATTTTATTTCTTACTGCAATACTAGCCCAGCAAAAACTTGGTAATGAATTGCCATTACTGAACAACTTACTTTTCAATGACTACTTCATACCATCTGCATTACATAGAAGTAGTTTAGTAATGGCTGACATATAATCTGATACTTAAGTACTTGTGTATGAGTTGATTAGCGCTCTTAATTGAGTAAAAAAACATAGTTTTTTTATACAAAAACTACACTGTCCCAGTAGACAAGCTGGTAGTGAGCTAGTCGATCAGCACCGAGGTTGCGCGATCGAATCCTGCCAGAGACAGAAAAAAAAAACAAAAAATAAAATAAGTAAAATAAAATAAGAAAAAATAGAAAAAAAAATAAAATAAGAAAAAATAGAAAAAAAAATAATTAAAAAAAATAATAAAAAAAAAAATTTTTTTTACTTTATTGAAAGTATTCATCCAATGAATAACACTAAATGTTAGTTGTAATTTTGGTGACATCGGAGTAATAAGTTATTTAAGTCCCTATTTGTAAGCGAATGTGGTAATGACTTATTTAACTCCCTATTTGTAAGCGAGGGTGGTAAGTACTTGCCTCCAATGACATCACCGTGTTAAAATAATGAGTTAAAATGCCAATGTATAAGTAGTGAAAAGTCGTTATATTAGCTTTTTAACTCATTACTTTGCAATGTAAGTTTTTGCTGGGAGATTCAGCCTTTAACAAAATTTCGGAAATATTTTAAGAATTATCCCGATTTTACACCACGTAAATCAAAAAATATTAAAGCAATTGTTTGGTTTTAATTTGAGAAATTAGGAAATGCAAAATTCGATCAACACGCTTTAACAAATTTGTTAGTGAAATAAGTATAAATTTTGCAGCGCTCAGCTTTAAATGGGTTTAATAAAAGTAATTAATGCTTTCAGGACCAAGACTAATAGAGATTCTTAACTAGTTTTAAAATGAACTTTGAGACCATTTCAGTTTTCTAGATTCAGTTATTTTTGTTTAAAATTGGTTTTCTTTTGCCTACAAAATCTGTAAGAAACTAAAATAGAAATTTTTACAAAATATTTCTTTTGATATGTTAAGGATATAAATATTTTTTTGTAAGGATTTCATATTAAATTCAATTCCATAATATAAAATCCTTGATATTGTTTTCAAATCTATTTAGATGTATTTGTGTTCTTCTTCACTTAAAGATTGATGTGGTTAATAAGAATATCGTAAAAAGGGCAAAGTGTTAAAGGGAAACCATACGAATAAGGAAAACATAAAGAAATAATAAATTCAATAAATTGTTTTGTTGGAATGATAATGGATTAAAGTTGGTTTTTACTTTAATAAACTCACGTTGTTTTTTTTTTTTTTTTTTTGTTCAATTAGTTGCGAGTATATAATAATTTGCATACATAAGTATATAAATAGTAAATAAATACAGATACATACATAAATATAAGTTTCCTTCATTCATTTTTGTATTCAATATTTGTTTATCTTAAAGGATTTTTAGGCTTAAGGGTTCCTTTTTTTCGTTTTATTTTCAATTCTCTTTAAAAGAAAATGTTATTTTTGGTTATTTGACTAAACAAAAGATAAATATTTTCTTAAAGAGACAGTTAAGAATATTGGAGACAGATAGTAAAAGTTGGGTTATATTTTGGTATCAGAACATTCGTTTTTTTTTTTCTTAATCATTTTTAATGATGACTTTATAAAAAGTTTTTCTTTGTGGCATCCGTTGTATGTTTATCCATTTCTTTAAAGTCTTTCGATGTAATGGGTGGTCCACGTGATTCAAAGTTCGGTTTGCCCATAGCCAGAGCTGGATTCAAGTCGAGCATGGTGCGGGGACTCATGGCTACAATGCTGGCACCAATTGGACCTAAAGAATTTCAAATAGAATTAAAGAAATTTTCGTGAATATTTTCAATTCATAAAAAAAATTAAGCAAAAACAAAAAAACTAAAAAGTATCTTTTAGTTTAGAAATTAGAAAATTAATAACGAGTATATATAGAATTTAAGCCATTTAAAAAAGCAAGCTTTAGAAGCATTTTATTAATTTATATACATAGAGAGATATAGTTAAATTATAAATTTTGTTAATTTGGAATAGATAGTTTCATTAGATACATAGTTTAATAGTTTTTAGTTTAAAAACACACATGCAGTAGAAAGTAGAGAAATAAAGCCGACTATAAGCATGCAGTTTAATATTTTATTATTTAATTAATTTTTCTTTATTTACAGTTGATTTTCTCTTTTATTTTTTTTTATTTAAACTAATCAGTTGAACTATTAAATTTTCTAAAGAGGGATTTTATTGGTATTTTTATATAAATGACACGGTGATACAAAAGTGAAGAAGAAAAAAATAAGCACAGGTTCTCATAAAGCAATTCTGCTCTGTTAGACTCGATAGGTTGAAAAACACCTTAAAATTTTCTTGACCACTTGAGCGGCCCATATATTTGTAATTCTTCTTATTGTAAAATTATATCGCCAATGTGTATATAATATTCGAAGGTAGCACAATATATTGGCAACAATCAAAAGACTTTTATTGCACATAGAAAAGAAGTGCAATATACTTATGTAAACGTATACTCAACAGTTCAGTGGTTCTGCTTTCCTTTCCAAGCTTATGTATAAATAGTAGAGGTCTGCACAGTTCTATTTGAACCCACATTCAAATTATTGAAAATTTTTCAAACTCTATACTATTAATAGTGTCGCTCTCACAAACAAATACTGGAGAGAAGTGTAGACGAACACTTTACGTAAGTGTGTGAACGTGTGGGAAAAAACAAATACTTTATTAGAATGAAAGTGAGGGTATAAAAATATTCTCAAAAATTAACAAGGTAATAAAAAATACACGTAGCAATGAGAGTTGGGGCAAAAAATACACTCATTATTTTTTTAAGAAATATTTTCTTCGTAAATTTCTTTGATAATACTGCAACAACAATTACTTCCAAAAACCAATTCTTTTTATTCGTACGCACATCCCAACGGGAAAACTCTGAAGACCTTCTTACTTCAAGCCTTATTAAAGGTCTGCTTAAGAATGTTTTTGATTCAATGACCATTCTTATCTTACTGCCTAGTAGAAGGCCTCGGCTTTTCATATTAAAGATAAGTCACACATTCCACCCCCCTTTTATGAGAAGGGAGAAGAGATCCAGTTAGCATTCTTATGTGACTGCGAAAGAAGCGTGAGCGGAATACCTACCCCGCAATGACAACGTGTGTAAAAAGGATATGAGCATGGAATGGAGCGAGCAGACCTTGTTTCAAATCAAATGTTTTTCATTTTGTTTTTTTTTTTTTAATGAAATTGAGGGGCTTTTCGTTAATTTTTGATAGTAGCTTTATAGCCTTTTCACACTTGTCAACATTTAACATCAATTTGCGAAGTAGTTGGAATTTTCCCATAAGAAATACATAGGGCTAGAAATTAAAATTTTTCAACATCTTCACAGAATGTTATAACATGTTCACACCGACAGCAATATTCGTGTTTCGCTCTCTTATTCCTGTTTCGCGCCCCAAACATAATTGAAACGACTCGTTTCCCCATACAAAATTTTGAGAGCGAAACAGGTCGTTTCATTTTGAAACAGGCTGCGAAACAGGAAAAATGTACTATCATCTCCAATTTTGATAACATTTATCGTTAGTTTATCTGAACTAGCTCTCCAAAAAAATCAAAACAAAGAAAAAAACAAAAAAAAAATGATGTTTAATAAAATAAAGTGATAATTATAACATAATAATATTAATAAAAGTATTAAATAATATTTTTTTAAGTTTTATTTACTTTTTTATCTATGAAAAATGAAACAAGAATGAATCGTATGAACAGCATGTTTGGCAAACTAGTTTCAGAGAGAGCGAAACATTTTTCGATTCTTTTAGTGTCATCACTAGAAAAGTGGCAATAAATTCTATTATTATTGTGGCATCACTGACAAAATGGAAATTGCTTTGAAAGCAGCGTTACCATTTCTCAAGTTTTTCCTTTTTTACAAGCCTTATTTTGCTTAATTTTGCTAAAACTATTAAACAACATGAATTAGAAAAACATTTTGGTGTTATCTTTTAAAACGTTGGCACTTTTGTAGAAAAAAAGTATTTAAAAAAATCAAAGTTTTTTTTCAGAAATGGTGACATTTTTTATTGATAGTAGAACTCGTGTTTCAAATTTTCAACATCTTCCATGCGTTCCTCCGAAATGTAATGCTATGTTCGTACGACGATATTAACCACTCGTTTCGCTCTCTGAAACTAGTTTGCCAAACATGCTGTTCATACGATTCATTCTTGTTTCATTTTGACACTTTTTTTTTGTTGTTAGTGTGATTTTTTTTTAAATAGATAAAAAAGTAAATAAAACTTAAAAATATATTATTTAATACTTTTATTAATATTATTATATTATAATTATCACTTTATTTTATTAAACATCCATTTTTACTTTTGTTTTTTCTTTGTTTTGATTTTTTTTTTGAGAGCTAGTTCAGATAAACTAACGATAAATGTTATCAAAATTGGAGATGATAGTACATTTTTCCTGTTTCGCAGCCTGTACCCATGTTCTGTAACTTTAGTGAAAACTTCTCGCATCGAAAAGATGTGAAACAAAATATTCCATCGTTTCTCGAAAAGTGAGAAAAAAGTGTGTCTGTAACTTATGTCGAAAACTATCAAAAGAGATTACGTCGTTACGTTATAAAAGTCATAACATTGCACTCGAAGCCGATGTGACATTGCAGACGTTGAGGACGCCAGTCACACATATAGTTAACGGCGACCAAAATTTACTAAAATAGAAAAATTTTCAACGACGGCGGCGAAAATACAACCGTCGGCCATGCCAAATAATGTAAAGTGCGACTTTAATGTTTGTTGTTTGTAAACGAGCTTTGAAAATATTCGTATATTTTATAAAAATGGTAAAAGAAAATAATTAAACAATAAAAAAAGGGCCAAGAACATAATTTTATTATTATTATTCTTTGCAATTTGCATTTTAAGTTGTTTTTTAGTGTTAAATTTTTTTTCTCGCCCCATTTTTATTCGTGAGTTTTTTTGACAGTCCAAAGCGGGAACTTTTCTCACCAAAATGTTACAGACACACTTTTTCTGTAAATTGGCGAGTAATTTCCTTGCGTGACAGCTTGTACTCGCCAAAAAAAGTTACAGACACAGTTTAGTGAGAAAAACAGCTGTTTGTTTCAATATACGGCATTTTTGTTCTATTTCACACATTTCAATCGAAAAGTTTCTCGACACGAGAGTTACAGAACATGGGCACTGTTTAAAAATGAAACGACCCGTTTCGCTCACAAAATTTTGTATGGGGAAAGAAGTCGTTTCAATCATGTTTGGGGCGCGAAACAGGAATAAGAGAGCGAAACTCGAATATTGCTGTCCGTGTGAACATGGTATAAGCAAGTGTACAAAGGGTATTAGTTTGTTTATTCACATTCTGGCTGGGCCTTAAAGCAGAGCATTTGCCATTTTGTTTGTACACCCAATCAAAAAAAATCACAGCCAGCATGACTCTTTCATGCGGTCTGATGCGGTCATCTGTATGAATTCGACTATTAACAGTAATTGAAAATGAAAAAAATTTTCTGTATTTGAACAGATATGTACATATGTATGTAAATTAGTTTTTACATAAATAATAAAAATATTTAAAAATGAATTTTTTATGATCGCATCACTTGTGTCACTTAAAGCGCTTTTCACCTTCTTCGTCCGATTATGTGAATGCAAAAATGCTTTATTCACTATCAGGTGACGTTACCCTGATATGGATTCCCACGCACAGTAAGTACAGTGGCAATGAACAGACGTATAGCTAGAGCGGGATCTGCCTTAGATATTTCGAATTCAATGTCGGTCGTGACACCTCTGGGGATCATCAAAGGACATAGGCATCTAAAGATATTGTTTTAAGAGTGCTGAGAGAAGATAGCGCAGACTAAAAGAACTAAGTGTATGGCCAGTTTTACAGTGCTTTCAAAAGCACTGTTTAAATATAAGCTGCATTAGTGTATTTTTTGAAAAGTTACCAAACAATATTTTATTGCTAAACGATTAAATAAGAGCTTAACGTATATATAAAATTACTAAAAAAATCCTTAATTTTTTTACGTAACCCAATAAAAAATTGAGCTTTCAACGAAGCAGGTTTGTAAGGGAGAAACATAAAAGTTTCGCTTACCATTGCGCTTACGGAAGACATGAATTTTATATGGCGAGTTCCCACTTTGAAGCAATACATTTTTGACACATAAAGCGCATTATTCAGCGCATAGAAAAATTGTTGGATGTAACTATAAGCTTTACACACTGAATTTTTTGATACAGTTATTTTTAAGTATTCTCCCTTACAGGCCTGCTTCGTAGTAAGGGAATGCCGTAGCACTGGAAATGCTATTTTTTTTTATAAAAGTTGTTGAGAGTTCTTTCACTTTATTTACTGCATTTCTGTATGTCTTATTGCGTAGCGCATAATTGTGCGCTCTTTTTTTAAATGTACTTTTAGTGCTTCGCAAAATGATAAAAAATTTTATTGGGAAACGTTCATAACACCCCGTTTTGACGAGCAATTGTTTTGTGAGCACAGGAACAAAGCGCGTGCCGAATAATTTGGCTATTTTCTGTTAAACGAGTGACAATAACAAATAATCATGATGGCGTTTATGGGCAATAGTGTAATTAACGTTAGACATTGTTGTGTGAACAGATGTTTGAATAACGCCGTTTGAACAAAACATCAACAACAGCAGTCTTCATGTCTCAAATTCATGTGTGCACAGGAAATGTTTTGTTGGTCAAACATAGCGATGGCTCGTGAAGACGGAGTGTAACGCAGACATTTTCCAAATGATTTGCAAAACAAAATATCCTCCAATAATAAATTTTGTGAATTTAGCAACTTATTAAACTTATTAATGAAGCAACAAATTTTTATTTTGAAAAATTTAATCTCACGTATTTTATATAAAAATTTTTAAAAACTCTTATATTTAATGATATTTTTAAATTGTAACTTTAATATAACTGTTATATCGCTGAAAAAAAGAAGAGAACAAAGTGATCGAAGGAAGTTTTAGATATTTCCGTAAACTATGGACTCAAATAAAACAGTATTGCTTTATAAGAACTTATGTAGCACAGTGTTATTTTTACTAAGACTTTCATTTCTAAAAGGGGTAAATTTGTATACTAATTGTTCTTTTATTTTATACAGCAAATGATATAAAAGTACATAATTTGATATTATTCTATATTTAAACAGGTACAAAAGCTTTTGTCGTTGGGCACGACCCAACCATTTCCTATACTTCTTGATAAAAAAAAAATTCTCATAGATGTATGTATGATCAACCCCACTTTATTTTTTTATCTTCATCATTTATTTCTAACATTTGCATCTACCCGGTATCTCCATTCCTTAAGGGGGCTCCCATACAAAATAGTCAATACAGATTAGAAATATATCGAAGAAAAAGTCCCATAAATGCCCAGGAGTCGCCGCTAGTCGGATAAAATGTATGACCGACCTCAATTAGTTTTTTGTCCTTAACATTTTCTCGAGACATACTTGCCCCTTATCTCCACTTCTTAGGAGGGCTCCCAAACAATTATTGCGTTTTATGAAATTCTTAAATTAATTAAAATTTTTCAACTTTTGTGAATAATACCTCCAATTTTTTATGAATTTTTAAAAAACAAAAATTTAGAAATTTTGATTAAAAAATACATAATTTGTTTTGTTCCAAAAAAAATATGTTTCTAAAACAACTACGCGTATTAAAAAAAGTTTTACCATTCTTAAAGAAAGTTTTATTGTGGAATTTTTTTAGTTATTTTAATAAACTAAACCGTTTTTGAGTTAAGCCTAGTACTCTGTTCGAACTTGCGAAAAATGTTGAGCAACATTTATTATTTCGCACGAAAATTTTGTCATGTATCAATATTATCTATCTTGCGGTTTTTCAAAACTTAACGTTTTTATTAGATACAAGTATACAACATTATTGTGCTAAGGTAAGCCAAAACCATAGTTGGGGGTAGTGCACTAAATATTGATTTAAATCAACATTGCAATCTCACTAAATAAAACTGCAAAAAAATTAGTTTTTACTATTTGTTACCAGCTTTAGTTAGTGATGATTGGTATTTTTTTTCACTATCACTAAAAAAAATAAAGTGGTATTGCAAATTTTTTTACTAACACTAACTGTGATTGAATGCATAAAATCTGCACTCAATTCAAATATGTAGTACAAAATTTGAACTTGCAATCAAAAAGCTGTACAGAAACATAATGTCACTAAAATTTTAAAAATTTTCTGATTTTTCTGATGATATGCTCAGCAAAGGAAATTAAACTAAATGAAATTCTGTCAATAACGGAATAATTCTTGGCTTTAATCATGAAAACACAAGTTTTGTATTTTAAATTTTGTGCAAAATTTTTAGTTGCAGTCAAATGAGTGAAGAAAAAAAATTGCAATAAACTGATGATTGTTTTTTGTTAAATCAAACTATTTTTTTAGCGCAAAGTTTTTTAACATTACTATCACTCATGTTTAGTAAGATTGCTAGTTTTCAATTCATCACTCAACATCGACAAAATGTTTGCAATCATTTTGAACTATCACTAAGTATGAGTTGAAACTTCAACATTAGTGCACTACCCCCATCTATGACAAAAACCATGTGTTTTTACAATTGTCATTAAAAAACAATATTATTTTTATAATTTCCTAAAGTAAAAAACAAAAAATTTAATTTTATTAATAATTTTTGCACTTTTCTACATTTTTCTTTTTGAAACGCTTGTTATAAACCCCACTTCACAAATACAAAATAAAAAATTACAAAAAATTATTAGCTGTTGCTTAAAATTCCGTGCGAAATAATATGAGCTGCACTTGTTTCGTACGGAAAATAAAAATGTTGCTAGAAACATTTCGCATGTTTTTCGTAATATAAATACAGTAATAATTTACGAGTGCCAAATTCATGTATACACGCAAACGTGTTCATTGCTCGAACACAATGATGGCTTACGAACACGACCCAGCAAAAACTTTACTTACAATCCTACTTTTAATGACTTCAAGAATTCATTACTTTGTAGCTTTATTCGCCACTTTTTGGATTATTAGTTATATATTAAATAATAACTTTATTATATCTTAAATATACAGAAAAATTTGTATTTTCATTATGACAAAAAAAATGTCATTATAGTCATAAAACATAGTTTTTTAATGCAAAAACTACGCTGCCCCGGTAGACTAGCTGGTAGAGAGCTAGTCTATCATCACCGAGGTTGCGGGATCAAATCCCGCCAGAGACAGAAAAAAAAAAATAAAAAATAAAATAAAGTAAAATAGAATAAGAAAAAATAAAAATAAAATAATTAAAAAAAAAAACCAAAAAAAAAAAAATTAAAAAAAAATAAAAAATTTTTTACTTTATTGACTTTGTGTAACTATATATTTTTATAAAAATTTTAAGTATAAAAAAAACATATTATTTTTTAGATTATAATAGGCTAAATTATAAGGGATTACTTTTGGGACATCTCGAACAAAAATAAGTACTTCTTCTAGTAGAAAAATAAGTAGTCTGTTCGTCAAGTTCTCATTATTTTTCTACTTATTTTGTAAGCAAAGTTTTTGCTGGGGAGGTTAGATAAATAGATCATTTCCATTTCATCTCCCAAGTTAGAAAAAAAAACTTAAAAAAACAAATAAACAAATCCAAGTGGTTATATTTACGATGAAATTATTAATTTATTTCGAAAAATTTCGGCTTTATGTGCTGCTTAAAAAAATTCTATATTAGACCTTATTTAGGTGCTCCACAGTTTTGTAGAGATATATATATATATTATCTGTTTTCTCTAGGGTTCTGTCTGTGCTATAGTAAGCTAATCTACAAACCATATGTATATAAAATAATAATACATTTTACCAGCCTTATTTATAAAAAATAAAACATGTTAATAAAGGGTTTATTAAACGGATTTTGTATGAAAATCCATTTTTTAATCCTTTATTAACCGGTTTTATTTTTTATAAATTAGGCCGTACATTTTTAAAAGCTTTTCAACTGTTTGGTTTACCACTTGCTGTATAAAACTACTAAAAGGATTTTTATTTATTTGGGGGGGGGGAATTTAAAAGGGGGTGTCTACAATACTTTTTTTTTGTAACAAAAATTATATTTTAATTTTGTTTTAGTTTTGGCACACACCCTCCCATTTGCTTCCATACATGAGGCAGAAGTGTTATAATTTTCTGAGCATTTTTGATAAATGTGTCTTGTGTTTTTTTTTTTTTTGAATTTTTTATGATAAAAATTGTTTGTTTTTCCTTTAAACTATAAACGTTGTTAATTTTAAACTTGTAAAAAGGAATTTTTATTGTTTTATAATGATTTTAGTCAAAACCAAAGGCCACATCTGTAAGATATAAAATATTTAAAAGTTTTATAATGAATTCGTTTTGAAGTGTTGAGAGTTATAATATATAATTAATTTTTAAAATATATTAAATAAACTATTAAATGAATTTAATAAAAAAAAACTGTTATAACGAGAAAATTTTACAACTAATTGAATGAGGAGATGAAAAAGATTTTATTTAGATTTTCTTTTTATTTAACTTTCCTAAAAAAAATTTTAACAACTCGAATACTTAATTTCAATTGTTTGATGAATTAAAATGTACCTTGATTTTTAAATTTTTTTTAAACACACACACACACACTTACATTTATGCAAATTTTATTAAACATACAATTAGAAACATTTTGACAACACAAACAAAAAAATTGTTTTTTCTTTTTTTTAACAAAATTTTTTTACATAAAATTCACTAGTGATGAAAATTATTATTTTTTGAACTAAAAAAACTTTTATTTTAATTTTTACTTTCGCTCAATAATGAACTTAAACAAAAAACCAACTTTTTTAAAGAACTGGAAATCCTTTAATCGGCTTTGCCATCTTTTAGTTACCCACCACCATCAAGGTATGAACGAGTTTTTTATACAATCTAAGTATGTTTTAAGGGTTTTTTACGAAAAAAGATGAAATACGAATTGATTCATTCAAAATCTTCTTTAAAGTCGGCGGCAAAAGTTAACTTTAAGGTGGTTATTTTCTAAAAAGGAGAATTACTTGAAAATTATTTTCATACAAATTTCCAAAAATTCAAAAAATTTGGTTTTAAAAAGTTCTCAACGCAAGGCAAAGGCATTTACAAAATAACCCACTTAGGTAAACTAAATTTCGGGAGTGGATCTTGTATGAGAGAGATTGAAAAATACGAAACAACCCCTGACTGTTTTCAAAATACTTATCGTCAATATATTATTGGTTTGGCGCATATGCCAAAAAGCATATAAGATAGAATTTTTTTGTATTTCCATCACTGCGTCTAGCATATGTTTTGGAGAAAAATGTACATTTTTGTGAACGTTCATGAAATAACTTAGAAGTTTATAGTATTTTTTGTTTTTGAAAGGGAAAATAATTGTTTTGTGCCGCATATGCTACTTTTCTAAATTTGTTTTAAAAAGTAGCTTTTTGTGCAGCATACGTATACTTTTGAGTTATTGACATTTTATTTTGCTTTTGCCTTAACAACTTCTTTTACTTACGGTAATGAAGCAAAGCAAGAGTGAAATTTATTTTGTAAGTTTTGTATAAGGAATTTGCAGCATACGCCAAACAGTGGCTTGTAGAGCAAAGCATTTAAATAAACAAATATAAGAACGTCAAAGTAAAAAATTTTTAAAAGTATTAAAAAATATAAAATAAATTCGCTAGTAAAATTTTATTTTAATAAAACAAGAAAGAAATCGAGTAAATATTGATAATATTTCCAAACAAATGGGTTAGTTTCAAATCTTTTTATATATAGGGAAAATGTTCGAGATGCCCGAGCCTCTCTACCACAACATTCTGCTCATACTTTTTACACCCACCCTACTGTATATGAAGAGGATAATGTATTTGTGCTTTTGTGTGTGATACATTTAATTAAAGGTTTTACCCCACATGTTAGCATACCGATTGACTCGGAATCTATCTAACAAGGTCCATCCTTCCATCCGGCTGGCTGATTGTGTGTCTAAGCTAACCTTGTGCGCAAAGTTATATCCGAAATAGGGGTTTTGTGCCCATAAACCGTCTCATTTTGTAGGTATTTAGGTTTTATTAGGACCAACAATATTTTATGGCAACCTAAATGAGCATAGCAAATTAAATTGGAATCGGTCCATATTTGATCATAGCTCCCATACAAATACACTCCTGAAAATAGCTTATAAAAAGTAACTTTTAAACAGGCTACTATTTCATCTTATAGTTGTTATCAGCTAACGAAGTTTGACTAATTAACGACAATTTTTTGTCGTTAAAAAGTTACAGAATTTCACTGCTGACGATATTTATAAATTTAGCTATATTTGGCTGCTGTTTATATTAAACAAATATGCACTTTGTTTTTATTCCGGTAATGGATATTAACATTTGATTAACCTTTAAAAAAGTTAAAAGGTTTTAGCTCCCAAATAAACGATAGTAAGTATTCACTTTGTAAAGGGACTCCTATCGAGATATTTTTAACATCATAATGCATATTAACATTTTTTATTCTTAGCAATTTTGAAAGCTCTAGCTTGTATACTTTAAACGATAAAAAGTGCTTACTTTATATGAGAAATGCCACGCCCACTTAAAATTTCTATAAATTGTAATATTATGTAGGATAATGAGTCCCGTCCTTAAAGTAGAAACTTTTTTTAAAAAGAGTACTTTTTGAAAATGATAGCCGTACCTAAACAAGAGCGGTTTAAAACCACTAGATTGAACAAAAAAGCTAAATTGCCATTATTTATTAACAATAACGGCTAACTTCAATAATAAACGCCGCGCTATTTAGGGATGCTTCATACAAATTGTATGGGCATGATCATTTTTGACAACTGGAAAACGCGTGCCGCTTTTGTTTAGGTACGGCTGTAAGAAGCGTTTATCTTTGTTATACATTCGATTTGTTAAATTTATTTTTGCAAAAAATTAACTTTTCTGTTATAACAATTGATATATTCAGCTGGGCCGCATCTTTGATGCCGTCCTATTTCTGGCCATATAAGCCAAATTTAAATAAATAATACCACAGTTTCAATATTTGCTACGGTTTAAGGCAAATTAAAAAGATTTCTTAGAGTGGGCATTATATGGGACCTAAATTATGGACCGATCTCTTTGAAATTTCATAGTGCGATTTCTTGTCTGCTAAAACTATGACAGACCGCATTTTACCACAACACACAGAAAAAATCAATGTAAAATCCTCGAAACGGTAGTGATTTTGCTTCATTGTTACTTAATGTTAATTTAACATGATTTAACATCAACTTGCGAACATTATTTTCTTTTAAAATAACTATAATTCAAGTTAATTTAACATTCCCGTAAAGTTGGAGCAAAATGACATTCATATTGAATAAATCTCCGAACCATGTTGAATGGAAGTTATTTAAAGTTGAAACAAAGTGAATTTCATGTAGAATCGAATTGGTTTGAGTTTAAAATAACAGTGAGAAGAAGCTTCCGAGACAACATATGCGTTAATTTAAGAAACATTCTAAAACACTTACTTGTTTCACTTTTTTGTTTTCCCTTTTGTTTACAGAATTTACAAATGGCCCGATATGGTTTTCATCATCATTCTACTTTTAAAATTTGATTTACTATTAAATTTAATAATTTTGACAAAAAGAATACCAGTATCTTTTTTCTTTTTATAAATAATTTTAAGCATGAAAATAAAAAAATGTATGTTTTTCTTTTTATAGTGTTGTTATTGTTTCTTTACAAAACAAATAAAACAGGATTTTATGGAATCAGCATTGAACAATGTCATTTTAACATTTTTCGTTTAAACATGAAACAATGATAGTTTTAAATAATGTCAAAACTTTTGCATACATTTACTATGATTTTTAATCAACATTGCGCAATGTTAATTTAACATTAATATTTTTTTTCTGCGTGAATAGCCTTATTCGTTACGGTTTAAGACGTACTAAAGTGCT
Source organism: Pollenia griseotomentosa (assembly GCA_963931875.1). Classification (NCBI taxonomy): domain Eukaryota; kingdom Metazoa; phylum Arthropoda; class Insecta; order Diptera; family Polleniidae; genus Pollenia; species Pollenia griseotomentosa. Next base: position 17,960,365 of record OZ007561.1, read on the forward strand.
TCCCGAAAACGGACTTTAAACAATAAAATAGGGCGTATGGTAAATCCTAAACCGATCTTTGGAATTTGACAATGTCTTTTCTAGTTTTATAAAACTGTAACAGGCCAAATCTTATTTCAATAGCAATATTCTTTAGGGTTTTAGGCGCACTAAAGTGTTTTCTGGGAGTATGCTTTTTATGGGACCTATGGTAAATTATGGACCGATCATCACAATCGCCAGCGGAGTGATTTTTAGTTGTATAAATCTGTGACAGACCAAATATTATTACAATAGCATTATTCGTAACAGTTCTTGGCGTACTAAACTGTTTTCCGAGTGCAGACTTTCTATGGCGCCTATAGTAAATTATGGACCGATGTTCACGAATTTTAGTAATATCGTTTCTAGTCATATATTGCATTTCGCCGCCATTTACGTTAGTTTTCGTAACAAAATTATCAATTTTTGGGATGGTGGTTCCAAATTTCAACTCAAAATTCTTATCCTACTGAAGCTGGATTTCAATACCAAGTTGATTAGGAGAACCAGAGACAATTTGACATCAATATATAATTTTTCTTTTGATTCGTTTGAAAGTGAGTGTGATTTCAACAGACGGATAGACAGACAGACGGACATGGCTAAGCCGATTTAGAATTACTGAAGGACCAAAAATCCCACATTGGGAACATACAGGTATGTGATGAAAATCGATCGTTTTCAAAACGAACGTTTTTAAAAGGTGTGATGAATTTCGAAGGAATTTAAAATCCATTTCTGAATTAAAAAGTCTGAAATTTTCGTTCAGAATATACTTCAGTTAACGTATATAATATAAAATGTAAAAGAATAATGAATGAAAACAAAACGAATATTCATTTAAAATCCATTTTAAAAGATACTGAAAACGATATTTTCGGTTTCAAATCGTTTCGATTTTAAAATCGATTTCCATCACATACCTGATAGATGAATATTAAAAAGTTTCGCATGGAATGATTAACTTAGTAATCCCCCCCCCCCACTATTGGTGGAGGGTATAAAAAACTTTAGACTAAAATAGTAACTTTAGTATAAAGGTACCTTTGTGTAAACAAGGTACCTTTACGTGAAAGATATTTATTTGTTAAAATGTAGTTATCTTCTAAGGCAAATTTTATATTTGGTACTTGGTTGCTATTTTTCATCACTATACTTTTTCTGAAAATGCACTTTTTGAATAAAGTAACTTTTTGAAAAAAAGTTAGTTTTACAAAAAAGTACTTTTTTAAAAAGGTATTATTTTTTAAATGCATTATTTTAGAAAATGTTCTTTCCCTTAAAAACAATTCTTCGTCCTTTTTCAAAAAAGGTTGTCTGAATACAATGAAACTACATATTTTGAAAAAATGTACTTTTTGTAGAAAGGCCTTTTTTGAAGTACTTTTATGCAAGAAAGGCTCTTTCCCGTAAAAAAAAAAATATTCTTTAAAAAAAACCCTTTTACCTCAAATGAACTTTATTTTTGACTAAATGGTTCCTTTTTTCAGAAACTTTAAAAAAATTCAGTAAATTCCAATATCTTAGATTTCCAAATAAAATCGACTTTTTTATTAAAAAAAAAAAAAAACACTAGTGAATTTTATGTTCAAGCCAAATAAAGTACCCAAAACTCAAAATCAACAAAAGACAATAAAACACAACGCACACTCAATTTAAAGGGAAAAGTATAGAAAAAAGTTAAGGAAATACATTTTAGAGTTAGTGTTCCAATTATATAACAAAATACCAAATCCGGCGTAGAAAATCACATACCGCAGCTGTAGTTGCTTAAACGTTCGATTTCTAATCAAAATTTCCAATTCAATAAATCCATGGCAAAAGCGAGAAAATTGAAAAAAATGTTTCTGGATTTTTGCTCAATTCCTCTTTTCCTTTCTTTTTTGAGGGTAGGGGGTTTAAAGATGGTTTAAGATGATTAGGTTTATAATGAAGATGAGGGGTGGTGGAAATTCATTTTTACAATGATATAAAATTCAAAATATCTAAATGTTTAATTAAATCCACATGTATGTTAGTTTGTTGTTTAATTAGTATAAATGTATCCTGTATATAATCCTTGGTTAGATATGATTTTTGCTGATATGCTGTTATTTTGTTTTATTCTTTTTCTTCAAGATTATTTTATGGTTAATTGATAACGTGCAAAAGAAATTCATTTTTTCGATTTGAAATTTCAGATGGACTATTTTTTTATTTGCAGCTATAGATGTTTTACTGTAATATTAAGCTTTTTGTTTTGGATGGATGATTGCATTTCATTTTGTTAAGTTTTTGGATTTAAGGCGATGATTTTTGCCGCAACTGTGGTGGATTTCAAAGCAGTCTGCCCATTTTACCTTCACGATTTTTGCTAAGCATGGCCGTATATTCATCTAAATTTTCAAAATTGTTTGCAATGGTTTAAATGAGGAAAATAAATGTTTGGTTTTCAAATGTTAACGATACGATAATAAAAAACATTTAGATGTATTTTTTTCTTTTAATACATTAAAAAACAAACAACAAATTCAAAAAATTATTTTTAATAAAAAACCATAAATACAAAAAAAAAAGTAAACAAATGTCTGTTTGTAAGCAAACAGGTGTTACGTCTGTATACAAGTATATATTTAGGTAGACAGTTAATATATTTTAAATGCAGTTTGTACAATGTTTTTTTTTTATTAATATATATATTATTTTTCAAAAGCATATAATTTACAAGTGACTTTATGTGCAAATCAGTTGGCTCTGGATGCAAGGCATTTATTTTGAATACAAATACAGCAATATTTTTTATATATTAAATAATTTTCAAAATTATTTTACAACTTTTTTTTGCAAAGCAGTGTTTAAATTTGTTCTGTAAGCTTAACTTGTGTTAAAACACTTCGTATTCAGCGGGATTTTCTTTTATATTTTATTCATTCAATGTTAAAGAAAATGGTTAAAAAAAATCGGCTCTGTAGTTTTACTTGTTGTGTTGGCTGTAGTTTGGCATTTGGGTGAATTGTACAACATTAAGTCATTAGTTGTGTGTTAATGGGTTAAAAAGCTTCATCATCATCTGTTTACATTTTGGTTAAAATTTTGAAATTGTTTGTTTGGATTTAAAAAAAAAAAAATCAAAAGAAAATGATGGGCAAACAACGACAAAAAAATGCCAAAAAAAAAAAAAAATAAAGTGTATAGAAGAATTTTTTTGTTTATTCATTCATATTAACAAAAAATTATTTACACTAATTATACACAACCGTTTTCAATTGTTAACCCACAAAAAAAGTTGCTATTGTTTTGAATATCATGTACTTATTTTCGAATCGTAAATTCATTCTTATAATCTAAGTAAAATCTAAAAATCCACTTAATATTATAAATCCTAAAAAATGTTTTGTGAATAATTTTACTTTTTAGTGATTTTTTCCAAAATTAACCTGTTTTTTTAAGAACACCTTGATTTTTATAGAAAATAAACAATTTTCTGAAACATAATTTTTTTTCAAATAAGGTACTTTTTTAATAAAGTACATTTTCCTCATTTAACTTAACTTTTTTCAAAAATAAATTTTCAATTTAATTCGAATGTGTCAAATCACAATTTTAACAGAAATATACAAACAAAAATTCTGATAGTGCATAGAAAATATTCCTGGAAAATATTGAAGGAATAAGACTATTAAAGTATAAAAGCTTTTAAAACTGTAATTTGACTTAGAATCAGTGTTGCCAAAAGAAGGGAAAAATCCCTACATGTAGGGTTTTTTGTTACTAAAATAGTAGCGTAGGGAAAATCGGCAAGATTTTTTATATGCGCCAAAATGTAGGTATTTTTTTCCCATAATGCATTGTTATACGAAATAAATGCTAAAAAATGTATTTTAAATAATGATTTAATATTATTTTGTATTAAAAGAAATGGAATTCTTTAGTCCTAATTTGTTTTGAAACATGGGTTTGGAACACTTTTCGATAAAAATGGTAAAGGAAAAACTATAATTACGAGGTTGTATTTCCAAATTTATCAGAACTGGTTCGGATTGTGTTTGGCTTACCCAATGCAAATGGTGATGCAGTGAGACCACCAGAAAGCGAAACAAATTAAGCAAAACAATGGAAGAAACTGCATTAATTTCGAATATAGTAATGGGCACTTTAGAAAATTCAGTTCAAAAGAAAAACAAATATATTCGGCCATATAATGAAAATCAAAATCACGTGAAATTGATATCGACGAAGATTTTCTATTGAATTATTGTAAAAACTAACGCAGATTTTCCTGAATTCAAAGTAGTTCAGGTATATAAAAGGACTTTCACGTGACTTTGTTTCCATGACATGGCAGATTATTTATAAAATAACCTGTTGCTTTTGTACCTGAATTAAATTAAAATTATCATATAAAGATTACTTGCCATATTCAAAAAAATAATATTATTTTAATAAAGGTTTCAAAACAAACTTTCTATGAAAATTTTACTTAAAAAACATATGTTAAACTTAATAAATGTTTATGGATACGGGGGTACATTTTTTTAAACCCCTTGTTTTTTATTGAATTTAATTAAAAGTATATTATTTTTTTTTAGTATTATTACTTATTTTTGTTGTTAGAGCTTTACTGAACATATGCGTAGCGATTTTTGTAGGGAAAATTTTTGCAACGTGTAGGGAAAAATCGGATTTTTTTAGTATGTGTAGTTATTTTTAAAAAAATTTTCTGGCAACACTACTTAAAAAACACATTCGAATTAAATCGAAAATTTATATTTTAATAAATCACCATGAGAAATAAATTCCAAGATTTTTTTTTCAAAAATTATTTATTTTTTTAATGAGGTACTTTTTTTAAAGGAGGTAATTTTTTTAAAAAGTATTTTTTTAAAAAGGGTACTTTTTAAAAAGGTACTTTTTTCAAAAAGCTATTTTTTTAAAGGTACTTTTGGAAAAAAAACTTTGTTAAGATATGTACCTTTAAGAAAAAGGTAACATTTGAAAAAGATTGTACTTTTTAGTAGGTATGAGAACTATTTAAAAAAGTATGTACTTTTTTAGGGAAGAAAAACAATATTTTTTTAATGCATTTAGTTTAATTATTATTTTCTGTAACTGCCTGCTTGTAGATCACGAGCGTAAGACGTTTGAAATTTTGTTTTTGTTTTAAATGTAAGTTTAACAAACGAGTCTTGCGCTCGTGTTCTACAAACAGGCAGTTAGAAAAACTTTTTGTAAAAATGTAATCTTATGCAAAAAATGTTTTTTGTAAAAGGGTACTTTTTAGTTAAAGTATATTTTTTATATAATACAGGGTGGCGCATAAGTTCTTTGCTTACGTTTTTTTTTTATTTGTTTTATCAACTTATCAACTTCAAAAAACTTGGGTAATTTATTGTGGAAAGACTCAGCACTGAACAAAGAAGCCAAGTTGTTAAATTTTATTTTGAAAGTCAGCATTCGATTATTCGGATACAAAGAAATAAATAAGTTCTTCTGCTGTTGTTCCTGCTTGGGTAGACGGATTCTAAAGCTACGCGTGCCGCGACTTCGCAATGTTATTATCCTCGCGACGTAGTTCATGCCCAATCCAGTGCCATTTATGTTTTTGGATTTAAGAAGCCTTATCCATTTGATTTGCTTGGCGTAGAAGCTCTACATTCGTTTTTACACGAGGCCAGAAAATATGTAAAAATTTGTCGGAGGCAATGATTAACAAAAATTTGTAATCGATTGGTAAAAGCCCTGGTGCATCAATATAACAGGACGGATTTAACGTGTGAATTGCACCAAAATTGCAAATGCCATTCATGCTCTGCTGATTTTAGCTTCTACATGTAAATCTTTGCCACCATTAGGTGCGACCATACTCCCAAGATAACAAAATTTTTCGACCTGGCCGCCTGCAGTTATCAGTCGTGGACTGTTGCCATGAACAGTCAGATATTTGGTTTTAGCTGCATTTTTAAAATCAATGAAAAGTAAATTTAGGTAGGAATTAAACTCCACAATTTGTTCAATAATCGAATGGTGTTAATATGATCTGCACAGGAAAAGCCACTTCGGAAGCTTGCTTGAGCGGAGTCAATGGGATCTTCTAGATGATCTTTGATTCGGTTAAGGATAATTTTTGCCATCAGTTTTGATATTTTCGGTAGTACGCAAATACCACGCCAGTTCCCATAGTCTTTTAAGTCTCCCTTCTTTGCAATTTTCCCTATTATTCCATTTGCTCGGAAAGGCCACAAACATCTGATATTAGAGGGAGATGAAGAAAAATACAAAGATCATATGAAATAATGAGTGATGATTCCCACTTTCACCTCAATGGTCACGTGAATAAACACAATTGCAGAATATGGGGCACACAAAATCCAATAAAAAAAATGTCGGTTAATGTGAATGGCATTAAATACCACTCAATGATTAAAGATTTTTTTAAGCCGAGCCACAGCTCATTTAACTGTGGCTCCTGCGCGAAATTTTTGGCGAATAGTATCGCCTTTTTCTGTTTTTAACTGGCTACCACGTCCGACCGATCTGACGGCTCCCGATGTTTTACTTTGGGGATACCTAAAGGATAAGATGTAAGCCAATAAGCCTAGACGCATCCATCAGCACGTCAGCTCGGAGTAAACAATGGGCACCATTTGAAAGATATTATCTTTATAGCCTACCGTGAATATATTTCCAAGCTATAATCTAAATTTTAATAAATACCAACATTAAATAAAATCGGAAAGAAAAAATTTATTTATTAAATAAATGAAAGTGCTACTTATACGCCACCCTGTATATTATTTTTTGCAGAAAATTTATAATTTTCTGAACAAACAAAGTTATCTATTATCAAATATTATTTTTCTGAGAAGAGTATAATATTTTCAAAAAAAAGTACTTTTCTCTAAAAGGGCATTTATTTGTAAAAATGTATGTACTTTTTGTGTACCAAATATATTTTCGCAAAATACGTCAAATATTTAGCAATCTTCTGAAAATCCTATGCGAGTGAAACTTTAATCAAACGAATTTTGAAAACGATCCTGTTTTGAAAGTTCATTAAAGTATTCCTTTTGGAAAAACTTTAAGTGCCATTTAACTTTTTCAGAATTTCTTGGCAAATAAGGAAAAATTCGGCAATTTTTAACAAAAATTAAACCGAAAATCTTATTGAATTCAATTTCACTATACTTCCCGTTAATATTAATTATACATACTTTTTTTAAATGTACGTTCTGTATAAATAATTTTAAAAAATAATTTTAATACTCTTTTTAAATGTACTTTTTGCAAGAAAATATTATTTTTTTTGAAGAGTTACTGATTTCTAAAAAGGTACTTTTTGTAATGAGACACTTTTCCTATAAAAGATACTTTTTTCAAAACTTTAATTTTAAAAGGCTACTTTTTTTGTAAAAAAAGGGTACTCTATTAAAAAAAGGTTCTTTTATGTAAAAAAAGTACTATTTGTAAAAAGTCATTTTATACGTTTGTTAAAAGAACACTTTTTGTCAAATGAATTTTTTCGTAAAAGGTATATTTTTTAATGAAAAAGGGATAATATTTGCATTAAAATACTTTTTCTTAAAAGTTATTTTAATAGCAAAAGGTACTTTTTGTTGAAAAATGTTTTTTTTTTTATAAATAAGCCTTGTTTGCAATACTTTTTTTAAAAAAAAAAACTTTTTTATTAAATAAATTTGTAAAACAGGATTTTATTTAACGTGCTATTTTGTAAAAATTTACATATTTGAAAATTGTTTTTTGTAAAAAGATTTTTTACAAAACTGTGTTACAGGTAGTAACTTTTTTCTAAAACGCTCATTTGAAAAGAAAAAAAATTTTATTTCAAAATGTTATTTAAAATTTTATTCCCTTAATATTTAAAACTTTAAAAATTTACGATTCGAAAAATTCCTCAAAATCCACCTTCAGACATAAATTTTTTTAACTCAAAAATCCCGTTTTCCCGAAAGCAATCTTCCTAATCAAATATGTACTTACCCGATTTTGGACTAACTAAGTCTTTGGTCTTATTATTCATACGTCTTGGTCCAGTGCCAGATCCCATGGGGCCTGAATTTGGTCCAGAGCCGGGTGTACCGCAACCACTTACACCTCCTGCTTGACCTTAATCAATGACAAACAATCAAAAAAACAAATATTTAAAAAACATCGTAGATACATGTTCTCTCTGCCGCCAACTAACCTGGCAGCCTGGGTGGACGGGGCTGTTCAACCGGAAGCACACGTCTACGTTTCTTTGGCAGTTTTGCTCGTGCCTGTGTATGCGAATAGTACATGGCAAAGTTGCTAACAATAACGGGCACTGGCAGTGCAATGGTTAGCACACCGGCTAGAGCACATAATGCACCCACAAACATGCCAATATAGGTCTTTGGCACCATATCACCATAACCCACGGTAGTCATTGTTACTAGGGCCCACCATAAGCCCAACGGTATACTATTGAAATCATTATGTGGATTCGTTTGTATTCGTTCCGCATAATAGACCAGACTGGCAAAGATCACAATGCCCAAGACCAGGAAAAACACCAGTAAAGTCAACTCCTTGGCTGAGGCTCTAAATGTTTGTATCAGAATTTTGAGGCCCGACGAATGTCGTGTCAGCTTAAACAGTCGCATGATACGTATAATAGATAGGAATTCCAAAATATCAGCATTCTCGAGATGTGAAGCGAAACGTTGTAGTACCAAATCTATATAAAAACTAAGTGTTGCTATATAATCGATTATGTTTACGGATGATTTAATAAAGTCACACTTATTCGGTGATGATATAAAACGGACCTGCGGCGGGGAAGAAAGTGTTAAATAGTTTTTTATAGTGACCATTTTAACTTACTAGTATTTCGAATGTAAACCAGGCATTACAAACGCATTCAATGTAGAAAAAAGCTATATGGGCATTTGTCTGTGTCTTGTCCAAATACCAGGCGGAGCTGCCATTTGATGTGACTACCGTTTTATTCACTATATACGGTACTCTCATATCCGGGTGGGTTTTCAAACAGAATGATAATATTGAAATGCATATAAAGAACACCGATACAACACCAATTATCTACAGGATTTTAAAAAAGCAATTAATAAAATTCTTGAGTAACGATTACGCATCATAAAGTTAGTGGGCCTTCTAAAAGAATCGTTAATTTTTGTTTAATACAGTGTTATTTTTCAACTTTTCTAACGATTAAGCTTTCGGAAATGAATTAGAAAAATATAACGAATATGTTTTTTTGAAGGACCCAGCAATTGGATTTTTGTTTCTTACTTTGGCTGCATTCGAACTATATGGCTCATCAAATAATGACCATATTCGTGGCTTCATTTCTTGCCACCACGATAATGTTCCCTTGTAATAGTCTTCTTCGAAACCAAATTTTCGAGCTAATTCCTCTTCGGACGGTTTTTCTGTATCTAAATCTAAGCGATCTAGTACGGCAAGAGTTTCTTGAGTGTCGCGATGCTAAAAGATGAGAGAAAGAAAATAATTCTAGATACATTTTTAAATAAAATAATATTTTTAATCTTACCTGGGTGTAAGTCATCCAACAACAGGGTTCAACTTGATTTGAATCTAAACCCCAAAATTCAAGCTCTTCTTCAAATAGTGGTCCACATACATCCGTAGGATAATGAAGTTTACCAGTTCTATATGGGAATTTTGGAAAACATTATATAATTTAGATTTGGATATACAAAAAAAACATGCCACATATTAAAATGGTTGCGAATTGAAGGAGGGAAAGATCTCAATATTAGGGATTAAGCTTTCTAAAAGCTGGACTTTCCATATGACTTAGCTGAGTCTATTCAACAAAAAGAGCTTCTTTCAAGGTCAATATGACTTTAATCTAACTGCTAATAATGATAGTTATCGCATCTTTATAACGAACTATTTGCTTTACGACCTTGATTTTAAAAAAATTTGTTTCCGAAAAAAGGTAGTTGAATATTTATAAGGCCGGATTTTTGAGATGTGAATTAAGTTTTTGCTTATGGCGTTTTCTTTTCTGAGTAAAATTCTGCATTTATTCTGCCTTTAACATTTTTTGTGTTCTTTTCTGAAAAACGTGTGTTATTTTAAAAGTGTAAAGCGTTCTTTTCTGATGATGTTTCCTTTAAAATTAAAAAAAAATGCTACATGTTCAACACTCATTTTAATTAAAGGGGCATGAGTGCAGCACTAGATCAAGGCAAATTCAGTACAAGGTGGTGGCAAGTTTCGAGCCGTAAACACAAACAATGCAATACAAAAAACATCTGTTGTTTCTGTTGGCTTTGGATTGTTTAAGTCTTGCCATCACATGTAATTGAATTTACCTTGCGCTAATTGTAATTTATTGTTGAATGCCGAAATTTGTGTTCTTTTGTAAACGTAAAATATGAAACACTTTTTTAAAATTAGGGGTGCTTTTAAAAATGTTGCCAGGTCACATGTAACACTTATGCAACACTTTTTTTAGAAAAGAAAACGCCATTAGTTTAACGTACTCTGAAACTCGGATTTTTCCGGAAAATTTGATTTTTTTTATTATATCATTAAAGACCAACATTTTAAACAAAACTAAGCGATTTCTTCAGAATTTTGTATACAAACATAATAATAACTTCACAAATCTGTTTCCAGATTAACTAAACCTGGTTTAACTGAAATCTCAAAAACCCAGCCTAAGACTTTTTCGGAATTATTATTTGAATCAAGGCGAATTCATTACAGGTGAACTTTACAGCCCTGCTGATAACTTTTTTTTAACTTTATAATTGTTGGAGTCAAAATTTTTGTTTATTATCTTTGTTTCTGTTTTGTTGTTGACATTTTACAAGGCTTTTACAATATCAAATTACTTAAAGTTTTTCCTACCAATATAAAAAATGTTTCACCCACTATTGATAACAGTTTGATATTAAAATAATCCAGTCTATTAAAAAACACGAAAAATCGTTGAGAAATCAACCGAAAAAATCCGTCTTATCCAAAGGAAATAACCTAAAAGTTTAAGCATATTTTTTGTAGACCAGCTTGAGTTTTATTTTTTTTTTTTGCAATCCATATATACATACATATATTTTTGGCGAGTTTTTTTTAAAGTTTGAATATCCGAGGTTATTAATTTAAGAGGTCCACAAGTCACTCTTACGACCCTCGATGGAACCGTGTTTTTTCAAATCCACTCAAAAGTTACCCGATAATGACAATTTCAAGAATTGCATCAGTTGCAGAAATATTTTTCAAAACAAAACGTTCGTAAACCATTGTGTTATATTTCAGTAAAATAAAAAGAGCAAAAAAAAAATGTTGCGAGTAATTTCATTAAAATGAAAAAAGTGTTCAACAGACAGTTCCAAATATATGCGAAAGTATACATGGTGTTTAAAGGGACACTTTCAGCTTTCAAACACAGAAAAAATCGGAAATCGATTTTAATTTAACAATTCGTTCAGACAATAAAATTTTTTACTAATTTTGCCACTGCAAAAGAATTGATCATATCAATTAACGGATTTGTATTTTCGAGTCATGCGACACAAATTTAGTCAATTAACAAATTTATTGCATAAACTAAAACATAAACCACATATACACATTTAAAATTATGTGTTTTGATCAAAAAAATTAATTGCAATTAATTACAACAAATAATTATTAAAGTTATTTTTTGGGAATACAAAATTTATTATTAATAAGATTTCTGTATGATGTGCTAAATTCAAAATTTTTCATATTTGATAAATACACTGCAATTTATTGTTGATGGAAAGCTAGCTTCTATGCGCATTTCACTGGTTGCTTAGGCCAGCTCATCAGGAAACCTTTTCCTAAGATTTTAGTACCCATCAACCAGAAATGAGCTTCATCGGAAAATAAAATTTTGAATGGAAATTCAATTTGTGCTCATTCGCCGATTTTTTTTGATTAAAAATTGAAACAATTTGCTCGCGTTTCTCTGGTGTAAATCGATTTATAATGAGATTCCAAAGCAAACAAAAGAAAAAGCAACTATCAGCTGTTAAATGGGAGCTCTAAAAAAACCCTTTATAAAAAACGTTTCATTATTATATCCAAAATTGGCTTAAGTCGTTTACACCCAGCATGCTATATTTTGAAACCGAGAACTACTTTGGCTTCTGCAAAAACTATGCGAAAATAAACAGAGACTATGTCAGAAGCAAATTTCATTTACGTTTGTGTCCGAATAAAACAGCAATTTTGACAGACATGCACAATTATATGCGACTTGAAAAGTTGACAAGTCAGATGTAAAAATACATGTTGGTCACATCTACCTTAAGTTCGATGGATGTACACGTTATGACGCGTCATACGTCTGTGGGAAACTCCGAACTAAAAAATATGACTGTTTCTAAAGACTTTTATTTGTTGCATATTTTGGTAGGGTTTTTTGTCTAGTAAAATGTTTACACACATATGATAGTATGTACAATAGATTTGCACATGATATAAACTAGTGCTCATGTTCTGTTACTCTCGCTTCGAGAAACTTTACGATTGAAATGTGTGAAATGAAACAAAAATGCCACATATTGGAATAAACAGCTCTTTTTCTCGCTGAACTGTGTCAATTATTACTGTGTCTGTAACATTTTGGTGAGAAATTTTCCCGCTTTGAACTGTCAAATAAGCTCACGAATAAAAATCGGGAGAGAAAAAATTTTATATCTAAAAACCAATTAAAAACGCAAAATGCAAAGAATAATAATAAAAATATTTTGTTCTTGGCAAATTGTTTAATAATTTTTCTTTTAACATTTTTATAAAATTTACAAATTTTTTCAAAGATCGTTTGCAAACAACAAACATTAAAGTCGCACCTTACATTATTTGGTATAGCCGACGGTTGTATTTTCGCCGCCATCGTTGAAAAATGTTCAATTTAACCCTTTCGGTCCTATTGGGATAATATATCCCAGATAATGTTTGATGGATCCGGTTTGTTCTTTAAAGTAAAAAAATCACGTTTGAAATTGTCCCAGTCGAACCTTTTGTGTTAGTTTATGAATGAAGTAACGGTTGCCAATTTTGAGCATATTATTATAAGATTTGTACATAGTTTCGATACTAGTGGGACATATTGTCCCATTTGTATTAAAAAACCGGTTGGGACAATATTTCAGACAATATCTCAGAATAATGAAAGGACTTACGGAAAAACTAATAATGCAAAACATAATAAATTTTTAAGCTTTTTCAGTACGTGTAAACAGATTTTTCATGTACATTGTTGTTTCTCAAATAAAAAGTCGGACCGAAAGGGTTATGTAAATTGAATTGTCAATGGCACATCGGCTTCGAGTGCAATGTTATGGCTTATAACGTAACAACGTAATCTCTTTTGATAGTTTTTATCACTTTTCGAGAAACGATGGAATATTTTGTTTCACATCTTTTCGATGCAAAAAGTTCTCACTAAAGTTACAGAACATGGGTACAGGTTGCTATTGGAAATGTTAACTCGTAAAGCTACTATGAGCTACGCATTTTATTACTTACATACATGAACGTCATATTGTTTTGATGTCTATATACGTCAGGGTCCGCGAAAGGGTTAAAGATATTGCACAAAATTTATTTAAAAACTAAAAGGCCAACCTCCAACCTAATAAGATTAACATACAAAATTTGTGTTGTAAACCTTTATTAAATTAAAAATATTTTTTTTAAATACGGCAATAAGAATTAAGTGTATATACTGTTACGAACCAACCAACCAATTATCGTTCTATATTTTACCAAGGATCCCATAAAAACCCCAATTTAATACGCCTGAAACGGCAACGAATAGTAATAGTATAATTAAATTTGTAAGGTACATTTGTTGTATATGACTAAAAATTATAATGTCAGATTTTATTAAAAATTCTAATCCTTGGTGGAGGATTTTAAAGATTCGGCGCAACCAAATACAGCATTCTTACTTGTTTTTCAACACTTAAATCTTAATTATTTAATTCAAGTTCTTTGAAAATACTCACCTATAATAATTCAACACCTGGGCAAAAACTCCCGGATGTCGATCAAAAAAATATTCATTTAGTAGCGGATCGTAGTTGGCCAGTGCTTCAGTTAATTTTGACAGTCTAGTTGCTGGTATTTTCTTTAATGTTGCCTTATATGTTTCATGTCTAATGCCGCCAACGTTTAAAACAACCCGATTTTCTGAATCCATATTTATTAAATTCATAGCTGTATGAGAGCGGGAATAATAGGAATTTTTTTTCGGTATATAAGTCATGATGTACTAAATACTAAAACAAAAAACCAAAGAAAAAAAAAGAGAGAAAAAATGGAACCAAAGGCTCCTTTAATAATACTGACCTTTTGTTTAACTGTGTGTGTTTGTAAAATGATGATGACGATGAAATTGATGATAAATAATAGCGTTTTAATTAATAATTTAATAAAATTAATTAAATGATTTTCTTTGAGTCCTTTTTGTAGTGCTTTGTACCAAGCAAGTAGCAGAGGATGAAAAGGATATTATTTTTGCCAATTTGCTGATTTTTTTTTCAGTTCTTTCTGTCTCTTTTGCTTTTACAAGGATTAAGTTGTTGATTTAAGTATATTTTTTTTAATATTTATAAAACATTGTCAACAATCTGTTGTTAGTTAGAGTACATAAAGTCTATTTATTATTGATATTGAGACATTGGAGGAAAAGCTTCTGTTGCAGCAACAGATTACAGCGTTAAACAGTGTGGCTAATGTGCGCTTGTTGTTGCAGTTCTTTGTTGATTGATGCACAGACAGACAGACACTCTCACACACTCAAACTATTAGCTGGTTAATAAAGCCATTGTTCTTGTTGTTGCGGCAGCAGGTTTATTAGTTGTTGGTTTTCTTGCTGTTGCATTATAAAAGCAAACACAAACCCATGCATGCAGAAATATATTACATATGTATGTATGGGTTAATGCGTGTTTGTGTGTATTTTTAGTTGTTATTAAATTAATGTATTATAATTAGTGTTTTTCTTTTTTTTTCAGCTTTATTTTTAATTATTAGCTAAATATCAAGGCGTTTACAATCAATGTTCAGAGCTGTAAAAGAATTTAAAAGCATCAATTTTAATTAATTCTTTTATTAATAATATGATTATTTTGTAAAAGCAACAAAAAAAAATAATGATAAAGGCCACCTGTTTATTTATTTTATTAAGTGAAATTTTATAAGGGTGATTGAACTTAAAAGAAGATAAAAACATTCGAATAAAAACTTTGGTAATCAAATAAAAGTTCAAACACTTTAAAAATCGTCTACAAAAATAGTCTACTATACCTACTACATATTTTACTTTATTTCTTTCCCAGCAAACAAATGCAATACACAAATGACGGAAAACAATTACTGTAAGAAGATATGAATTTGGTGGCTGACTTTTATAAAAAAATAAACTTTGTATAAAAATATTGTTTATTCAATACTTTCGATCTATTCCGACCTAGTTAACCTAATCTTTGTACTTATTCAAACACATCAAGTTTGACTGGTCAAGTTTTTGAGTTTTTAGGAAAAGGGAAAAATAATAGAAAGAGGTTAAGACTTTGACGTACTCGAAATTGCCCTTTGTTATTGTATTTGTAATATTCTAGAAATTGATGACACAATCTGATTGCGTATGAACGTTCACGTCATTATTTTTTAATGTTGAAACAATGAATTATATTAGTAATTTATTTAGCTTAGTAATCTTAAATATTTTGTTATTTTAAATAAGGCTTTAGCTCTTCAAATTTAATTTCATTAAAAAAGGGCCTGTTCGTCGATTTCGAACGAAAACTTCGTTCGCTTAACTTATATTAAAAAAAAAAAAACAAATTATAAAATATTGTTTTTGTTTTACATGAAAGTTAAGCGAACGAAGTCTTCGTTCGAAACTCAAATTAAAGCTTTACAACACTGAAAAAATAATTCCGATTCGTTCAGTATTGACTGCAATAATTAGATATTAAATTGCTTTCGAATCGAGAAAGTACTCGATCACGACGGCCAGAATTAGACCCAAATATTGTTATTTTTACTCATTTATTGTAGGCACACCAAACCCGAGAAGATATTAGAACGATTTTGAAATAGCCAACTAGTCTTTAGAAAATCTAAGCTTATCTCGTTCATGCCAAAATCAGAAGACTTTTATATGGTGAAATTAAATGCCGATTTAAACTCTTTTCTACACCATGTATGTATATTTAATGTATATTTAAATGTATGTAAAGCGTGATCCATTTCGAGGTTCCCTACTTTTTTAAAGAAAAAACACAGAAAATTCAAATTTAATGGGGAATGTGTATTATCATTTGAAAGAACATTAATTAGCATTTATTTTTTGAAGACTATGTCTATCAAATGTTGGCCGTTGCTACGTCGCAGATGGTTCATCCGTCGAGTCCAATTTTCGATGACTCGTTCGAGTATTACGACTGGTATCTGGCGCGAATGACACGCGTGATGTTTTCCTCCAAGGCCTGAATCGAAGCGGGCTTGTCCGCATAAACTTTAGACTTTACATATACCCACAGCAAAAACTCTAAAGGTGTGATATCACACGATCTTGGTGGCCAATCGACCGGCTCAAAACGTGAAGTTATGTGCTCACCGAAGTGTTCTTTCAATAAATCCATCGATTGATGCGATGTGTGGAAAGTGGCGCCGTCTTGCTGAAACCAAATGTCGCCGAGATCACGAGGTTCAATTTCAGGCATCAAAAAGTCGGTTACCATGGCACGATGACGGTCGCCATTGACGGTTACGTTCGCACCGGCATCATTTTTAAAGAAATATGGAACGATGATACCACCACAGATGAAGCGGCAGTTCTTGAATCTCTTCAGGTTGCTCTTCGTCCCAAATGCGGTAATTTTGTTTGTTTACATACCCATCGAAAAAGTGGAATCTTCTTGGAACTTTTCAAGAGCCCATAGAGCGAAGCGATGTCGCTTGGGAAGGCCGAGCAGCTTCAGTTGTTGCACAAGCTGTATTTTGTACGCTTTCAATTTAAGATTGCGACGTAAATGCGCCGTTCGAGTTGCTGCGAACGGCGCCGAATCGACTCTCCACGGTCTTCGTGTATACTCTCAACTACGGCCGCTATATTTTCTTATCCAATTATGAATGCTGGGTCTCAAAATGGGTGATGGTGTTGCAAATAGTACGCTCAGTAGGCCGATTATGTTTACCATAAGTTGTGCGAAGTGCACGAAACAAATTCCTCACAGAACGTGAGTTAATAAAGTTGGACGATTTGTAAACGTTGTTCAGACGTAAGTTGTTCCATTATGAAATGCCAAACAATACTAAACAAAAATAACATGACAGCATGACACGACTCACACGCGATCTGTCAAAAAAGGATATTAAAAACAGTATCTCTACTTGAATCACCCGGTACATATATGAAGACATTTATTTAAAAATGCATTTTTTTATGGCAGCAAACAAATAGACAAATCATGACCGATTTGTTTTATTTTTAGTATTATTCAGGACTTTTGTGACCACTTTTTACCGATTAGATTAGTATCATAAAAATGTCTGGGTTTTATAGCGCCAAATTCTTACAAAATGTATTCAATGTTATCAAGGTGCGATTTGGCACATTTTTAATTCAAAACAAACTTTATTGTCCAATTCACAAGCTCTGTCGTATGGCTTTTTGTTAAAAAAAATCAAACGATTTTTATATATGCACTTGTGAATACACAAATTTGTTGTATCGTTACTCGTATTGCTAATAATAGTACGTTTCCACTTACATGTTTTGGGCCACAAAACTAGTTTTGCAGCAAAACAAGTGTTTTGCTACTTGTTTTCCCATACATTTTTCATGTTCGAAAAACTCAAACAAAAACTAGTTTTGCTCCAAAACATCTCGAAAATCATGAATACAACTCTGGGTTATCCATTATTGGTGATTGACAATTTCGAAAAAAGTGACATATTTACCAAACTATTAAGACTTATTAAATAGGTTTATGCAACTCTCCAGCTGATTTATTTGTTTGCAGCTTAAAAATAATAAAATAATAGAATAAAAAGGTAGTAAACTATGTGCTTTTATATAAGTACATATATGTACATCTGTGTATTAAAAAACAAAAAAGGAAATTTCATGTTAAAGATAAATATTTTTTTTTTTAACACATATTTTTTTTGCTTCCATGTTTGTTTACAACATAAATGTCAAATTGATTTCGAAAATTCGAAAACCAAAACCAGTTTTACATAATGGAAACACTTTGACAAGTTTTGCCCAAAACAAGTTGTTTTGCTCATAGTGGAAACATAGTATAAATGTCAAAAATAGAAAATATCATTTCAATGTACATACATACATTGTAAATTCACTTTGAATAAAAAACAATTTCTTTTTGGCAAATAATAAGAAAATATAAAAAATAAAACTTAAAAAAGCAAAGTATTTAATTTAGTTATACTTATGTAAATTTTTACTTCACTCTTGGTATTTATATATTTTTTTCTTCTTCTTAATGAAATTCGCCATTCACATTGGTTGATTCCATGAAATGAAACCATTTTAATTTGAGATGAAGTGGTAATAAATATTAATTGATAAGTAATTTAATTTGAAATAGCTTAAAAAATAAATTGAAATAAATAAAACATAAAACATATATTTATCATTCAAAAGAATTAAATTTGTAATGGTAGTTATCACATTGTAAAAAAAATTTTAGAATTTTACCAAACAAATCGAACATTTCCAGGCCTGGCATTAATACAAATTTTTTCACAACACTTTTGTATGAAATTTACCAACAACAAATATACAATATTGTATAACTAGACGATTATACAACGAATACGACGGTACTTCGAGTATTTCTTTCTTTGACTTCTTGTACTTTTACAACACTATTTAAATTGTGCGAGTAACAGTAAAAAGTAGCCAAGGCGAATTCAACTACAGGTGGTGTCGGGCTTTTTGCATTGCATTGTTAAGCCTACAGTACACGGAATGTAAAAAGCCACATGCGTATGTCGTTCTGACGTAATTTTGTCGTCATCACACATCACCAACATGCTATTGAGGCTTTGTAGTGACGTCAAAATTACGTCAGAACGACATACGCATGTGGCTTTTTACATTCCGTGTACTGTAGGCTTTAGTGCTTATAACTCGAAATGTCAACAATTCTTAGCAAAACACTAACAAATCAAAACAAATATGCTCGAACTGTCAAAATCAGATGCCGTTTCAACACCACCTGTAGTTAATTCGCCTTGACAAATAACATTTGTCATTGTTGTTGTATACAAACGTTTTGTACACACACGCACATTTGATTTTAGTTGCGTGATTATTTTTAAATACATTTACACAGCGTTTACATTTGACAGTACTGGCAAGACAGTAATAAAATACATATTAGTTGCCAAATACACTACTAACCATGGTGAAATAAACAGGTGGCAGCACTACGCCAGATGACGATTTTTTGCTCTTGCATTGTTTGTCTAGGTTTATGTCAAAGTTTTGTTTATGTTTACAAAAAGTCCACGTTTTGTGATGTGATTTTTGTTTTTTATTAAAATTTTTGATAGTTTTGATAAGATATTGACCACAATTAAATAAAAATTGGCTAAAAATTTATTTATTTCATCACGTTCAGCGGCACGCTTTGATTTTTGTTTAATGTATTTTTTGACGTAAACGGTTATGTAATTTCCATTTTTGTTGTAATGTTGTACTTGTTGCCGTAACGATGCCACCTGCTTATTCCACCATGCTACTAACTGTCTTTGTGACGTAGGCTTCCAGACAGTAGTTAAGACAGTTCACTTTTAAAAATATGCCAAACGTAAATGTTTCAGTGGAAGTCCAGCTAAAACATGTTTTAAATGAACTAAACAAATTTAAAAATAACTTAAAATAGCATTATTGTGTGAACAAATATAGCACTTAACTAAAACATAAAAAATCAAAGCAAAATATGTTAATTTTTTTCTTACTTCCTGATTTTTTTTCTTTTTCGAACAAAACTTCAAATCACTGTCCAATTTTACTGTCTGCAAAATTTGCTAGACAGTAGACAAGGCAGTTGGAAAAGTGTGCATGTATTAGTAAAAAAAGGCATTTCCGTCAAAAGGTCCATCGTGACCGAAAATTTAAAAGTTATTAAAAGCTGATTATTTTACGATATTGTTATAGAGAAATATTTAGATTTTACTAATTTTATAAATTTACCCATAAATTTGTTCACTTAGATAAGCAATCAGACTGCAAAGTTGTGCAAACGTAATTTCTTATTTGTGAGAATGTTTTATTGTATGTTTTCTTTTATATTATCTTCCTTAAAAGAGGTGATATTTGATGAAAATTCGAAGTTCGAAGAGAAATATGTAATTCGGATTAACGGTAAATTTTTATTTTTTTAATAATTTTTCAAGGTTATTATTATGGAAAAAATTCCACGTTCGAAATGGCACGTATCGAACCAGATTTTGGCTTAAAAAAAAAAATACAGAAGATTTTGGAATCAAACCAAAGAGATTGCTACGTAAAATTCTGAAAGTAGTTTGACTAAAAAATTGTTCCACTTTTCGCTGGATTACGCCTTTTAATACATGGTCACAAAAACTACTTCTATTTTTTCACTTTCGAACCGCTACTCCTTTCGTCATTATCTTTGACCTAGAATCGCGCCCCCCATAAACTTTAGCAAAGATAATAGTGCCTTCTTAGTGCTAAAATTTAAGGGTTAAAAGAACGTAAAAATATTTGATGTTTAAAATGACTCATATCCATATTGAAATATTGTGTATTTTTCTATTTGAAAAATCTTTTAATATTGTTTTTGGGGACTATCTAGCTATAAGTTGCATCTATAGTTAAGAAGGATGCTGTTAATCAAAATAATCATTGCCTCAATAACAATATTTATTCTGGCAACACATTTTGACATTGCTTTGTTTCCTGGGTTCTAAAACTATTTTATTCTATTTCACTTCTCTTCACACTAATGCATTTGCAAAACAAATGAAATATTCATACATAAAATATAAAAAAAAAGAAACTAAAACTAAAATATTAAAAAGGACCTTTTAATGTTTTTTTTTATTTTAAGCTTTGTATGTGTGTGCATTTTTTTTAACTTTTTTGTGCCTTTTTATTTAAATCACTTGCGAAAATTTGTTGTCTTTTATTTAATCACACTGTTGCTATTGTCTGGCCGTGCTTCCTAAGCAAGCGTGTTTGTATTTGTTCTAATAAAACGCGCGTATTTTGTAAATTTATTTAGGTTCTTAAACGAGCATGCGCTTCCTGTATAAAGTGAGTAGAAAACAAGGATAATTAAGTATGTAGAAAAGTTACTGAGTCGTTTTAATTTAATGTCCCCACCCCCTTAACTACACGCATACATTTTAACCTAGCAAGAAAAAACGTGAAATGACAATTTGTGAAGTGTTTAGAATTTTAATAGAACATTAAATATGCAGAGCTACTGGCGTTTAATTTAACTTGAATTTATGTACGACCGTATAACATAAAAAAACGCAATGTTAAATAGTAAAAATTTTACACATGAATATAAAACATTCATTGTCAACGAGTTTTCAACACATTAAAATTTTACCTATAATTATTTTGATACGTATATACGTACTTAACTTTTTATGATCATTATGCCCATAGTTATTAGAGTTATCATTATATTTGAAACATAGATTAACTTTAGCTGTAAAAATGGCTTAAAAATATTTTCCTTTCAGAACTATGTTTAAGATATTCAGTTCTTTAACAGACTAAATCAAAAAAATTTCGTTTCTCAGTAACTCCAAGTCAATGGCTCCAGAAATTATGGAGGGCTCAGTGCGGAAACGAAATAAGTCATAAGATACAACAATGGATATATATTTCATATCGAAATTATTTTTAAGTGTTGTAGACTATTTATTTGAGTTTTCACAGCTCTGAAAAAATAATTTCGCTTCTTAAAGATCGACTGAAATAATTAGAAATAAAATTGCTTTCGAATCGGTTACGACTGCCAGAATTAAACCCCACAAAATACTTTGGAATTTTTTTTTTTTTTTGACTTGGTTCGCTTTAGCTCTGAACCCTTCATATGGTGCGTAGTTTTAAATTTAGATAAGTCAATGAATAGCAAAGATATAAGCAAAAAACCTTGAATGCCTCTAATTTTTACCAATAAACCAATAAAATAATAATTTTTCCACTTTTACTTTAAACAAACTTAGTAGAATACTGGTACTGAAAATTAGTGAAATCGATTCATAAACGAGCGAGGTTAAGACAAATAATTCTAAATTTGGCTTAGATATTTCATACAGTGGTCCATTTTTAAAACCAATTAAGATATATTAAAACTCTACATTGCTGTCACATAAATTCTATTTTAGACTCAACCTCGGTAAAAATTAAATCTTCTTAAAGAGCAAATGTGAGTCAATACTTTAAAATTGCGTGCAAATATGATAACCAGAATATCGTTGGCTTTCTGCACATTTTACAGGAGAAACAAAAAATTTCTTATATTTCATATTTGTACTTCAAGACTCAAGTTAAAGAAAAAACGGCATTAAAATCTCCATTTACTTAACAAGTGTATTAAGCAGATTTGCATATTAAGCCGACAATATGTTATTATTTTACTTATGAAAGTTTAAAATAAATTTCTGGAAACACTGACTAAATTTGGTTAAATGAGCATTGTCAAGAAGCAACTTTGCCGCATATGCGTTAAGTTCACCTTTGATGAAACATAATTATGAATGTAATGAAAATCGATCGATTTCAAAACGATAATTTTTAAAAGGTGTGATGAATTTTGAATTTAAAAATTCGCTTTTGAATTAAAGTCTTTTTAAGTTTTCGTTTGTTATTCTACAATCATCCACTAGCTGGGAATTCACAAAAAAAAACGCATAAAAGATCTAAGAGCCACCTGGCTGTCCACATATATAGTGAGCTTCAAGCGCCTAGCAATGGTAACCCCTTATCAATTCTACGGATTTCAAAATCCGTAGATTCTTCGCCAAAAGTACACTTCAGTCTTCAGGATGTCTATATGACCCTCTAAACAAATCCCTGACTGCCTAACCTGCCAGCTCTTCCTAGGCAGTAATTCCACCCACGGCAAATGACCAAGGTCGACCCGAGTGCCAACGTAAGCCGTGGACAATACCAATGTCATTCAAGATCTGCGAGCAACATATCGCAAAATTATCTAACGGTCCCAGTTACCCCAGTCTAAGAAGACTTCTGGCTGCCATTGAAAAGTACTTCTCATGGCCTCAGTCTGACACAAGGTTATTATGACTTACCAGCCTCATGACTTCCACCCAAACATAGCACACAAGCGAGAGAATAGGTCTTACCACCGATGTGTATAGCCATACCACCACTGACGGCCTGAGTTCCTAGTTCTAATCGCTGATTTGTAAGCAATGAGACCCCTCTAAAATACTTAATCTTCCTTAAATATGTATTAATATTATATAAAGTTTAAAATAAATAAAAGAAAAAGTGCTAAGTCCACATAAAAAGTACAAAATATTTAACAGAAAAGGTAATAAGTCTCAAAGCCATTTGTTAAATAAAGATCCATGATTTTTAGTTGTCCATGTCATGCATATCAAAAAAATTAACTAGTTATAAACTATGCAAAATATGCACATAATCAACATAAATATCTAATCAACTTATTATTTTAACGTTCGCGAAATAAAATGCATTTGCATTAACTTTATTTTAATATTAAATTTTTTATTTTATTTTACTGAAATTCCTTCAATATTTAAAGACATTCTTAAGTGAAGTAGATTCTAACACGAAGTCAAAATTTAATAATGTCTCTCCTTCAGAGGAAACATTCTAATGCATTCCAATAACATTGTCATATATTTTTTCTATAATTTGTGAATATTAAAATAATACTCGTTCTGTTCTTGTAAGTAAGTATTTTATTTTTTTGTTTTACAACTCATTTTAAATTAATTGGAATTATTGTGCATTTAAATTTTAAAACAACAAAATTGAAAACAAAAAACGACAACAAAAAACTAATTTTTCTTAAAGAGGTGGTTTTAAATTGTTGTTAAAATCTATTTTTTCTATTCAAATAAACAACAAACATTGAGAAAGTAAAATACTGACTCATCCTGTATGGAAAATGAAAATAATATAAACACACACATATGAGTACAAACACATATATACATAATATAATTATGAATAGATTTTCATTTTAATTTTAAAGTTTTCCTTATAATAATATCGTTATTGTTTAATTAAAATTTTGTTTTTGTTTTTTTTTTTGGTTTATTTTGATTCGATTTGATTTCTTTGAAAAGAAAATAATTAAAATGTATTTAAACACACTCCTGAAAGTAAACACACTGGATTCACACACCCACAAATTTCAAAACGCCTAGAAAATTGCAACAGTTTTGTATTTGGACGATTACGGGAATGGGATTTATTTTTTTCGGTGGTGGAAAAAAAAGGTGGATAGATAGATCACAAAAAATATAAATAAAACAATATAAACAATTGCAAAAACATTTAATCAAAAGAAATAGTACACAATAACAAAAACAAGAACAACAATAACACAAAATAATAACAAACAAAAAAACAAGAACAATTGAACCAAAAATAGCAAATCACTATGGATGATTTTTGTAGTGGTTTTTGCTATTATTGTTGTATTTTTGCCAAGTGTCTGTTGAATAAACAGAGTTTTCAAAGAATTCAATCTATTTATATAATTATGAATACATATTTGGGGTATTCACGACATTTTCTACTGTGATTTAAAGCCTAATGAAACTACGAAAGGCCAAATTCTGCTACAAAAACATAGTTCCTGACGGTTTTAGGCGTACTAAACTGTTTTTGAGAGTAGGCTTTACATGGGGCATACGGTAAATTATTGACCGATCTTCACGAAATTTGACAGCGTGATTTCAAGTCCTATGAAACTGAAGCGCACCGAATTTTATGCTGTTTTCTGAGAGTAGGCTTTATATGGGGCCTATGGTAAATTATGTAGCGATCTTCACGAAATTTGCCAGAATGATTTCTTATCATATAGAACAAATTTATGCAAAATCTTATATTAATCCGTGCATTATACTACGATTTATGTTAATTTTTTTACCAATATTATCAATTTTTTTGGGGCGGTGAATTCACATTTAGACTCATAAATCTTATCCTTCTGAACTGATATGGCTGATTTCAATCCCAAACTGGTTAAAAAAACTAGAAGCAATTCGACACTAATATTGTTACCCAGGAAAAACTTTTTGATTTTTAGTAATAGGTGGTAGTTATTTCATACGTTACCTGGTAAGTAGTTGCCATTACAATTGTCATTATTTTGAAAACTTTAATAAGTACTTACTAGTAATGACCACAACAACTACTTATTACTTCTATTAT
The DNA here is from genome assembly GCA_963931875.1 of Pollenia griseotomentosa. Taxonomy (NCBI): domain Eukaryota; kingdom Metazoa; phylum Arthropoda; class Insecta; order Diptera; family Polleniidae; genus Pollenia; species Pollenia griseotomentosa. Next base: position 17,985,833 of record OZ007561.1, read on the forward strand.
TTTCACTACTGAATATTTGCTTACTAATAATCACTTCAGTAACTACTTATTACTTGTTTTGTTTTCAGTACTGAATATTTACTTACTGGTAACGCACTCAATAATTACTTATTAGGTCTATTAACTAGTGATTTTTTGCATTCTGGTAAGTATATTGTAAGTACTTACAATTCAAATGACTAGTAGTTAAATAATAACTAGATATTTTTTGACTTCTAGTAAGTGTATTGTAAGTACTGAATTCTGTGGACACCTCGAACAAAAATAAGTAGTTATTCAGCCGTAAAATAAGTAGTGTTTATATTCTCCAACATTATTTGCTAACTTACTTGGTAAGTAAAGTTTTTGCTGGGTATTTTCTTTAGAGTTCTGAGATGAATGATAAAAAAGTTTAACACGGAATGGCAAACTTAATTTACCCTCATTCACTACTAGCGGTGATGTAGGGAATAAAAATTGTACTTAACAAAAGATTTCAAAACACTTTATAGTACCATCGGTCAAACACACGACAACTTTGATAGAAACCTCTCGTCAAAAAAAGTTTGTTTAGTTAAATTTAGAAATGGCATTATAAGGCGTTTTAAAAATTTCATTAAAAAATTGCAACGTTTAAATTTCAGGTAACTAAAAAGAATGTTAAGCAGGTCATACGATTTGTGAAAAGTATCCTGAGAGTCTAATTATAGATTCTATGCGATTAGAGTTGCATTTCCTTGTAATGGAGCTGAGTCATATGATTTTTCATCTTTTATGTGTGATAATGAGGCACTGACAACAGATTTTGCAGACATTTTTTTATGTCAGATAAATTTCTGTCATATGTTCGTGTGAATGAATCGCACGACTGTGTAGGATAGTGAATCCCGGTCTTTAGTTGTTAAATGGGAATGTGTTGGAATTAGTTTTTGAATATTAAAAGAATACCAAACATCAACAGGTATTAATTTAATAACAATTATGCTGAGATAAAACTTAATTCTTACAAATTTTTAAAATGCCTTCTAGAAGCCTTTAAAGAAGAAATATCGGGAAGACAATTAAAAATGAAGTTGAAAGGCGGCTTGGGGGCCTTATGTCTTTAAAAAAGTCTTTCAGTAGGACTCTTTACAACTACTTTACCCCGCTGGGTAGTAACGTTTACAGGGACTTCTACATAACTTGTTTTATCTGCGCACACTTTTAGCATAACGTTTTTATTATACAAGATTTTTATGACTTATACAACATTTTTTTTTTATTTCTATGTCAAAAAGGAAAAAGTGCTTTAAGCGGCCCATTCGCCACTGTGTATGTGCTATTAGAAGGTGGCACAATATATTGGCAACAATCAAAAGATTTTTTATTTTTATGGCACAAAGAAACGAAGTGCAATATACTGTGATATGTCTTAGCAACATTGTTCCATGTTGTTTTGCTTATCGGATATGTTTTTTTTTTTTAATGCAAGTTGTGCCATATTTTAATTGAAATAACTGTACCACTTAGTGCATAATTTAGGATAAAATGGAACTAATATGGCGAATAACATAAACAATAATATTGTATGATGGATGGGGCTTGGGTCTATTTTTTTCATGACTTTTTTGAGATGGCTACTTCAATAGTTTTCCTTGAATATCTTAATAAATTTTGTTAAAACTCGTTTCTTGCTGCTGTATATCTCATCTGATTTGCGATGTTTTGTACTGGGACCAAATTACGGCATGCTATATCGCTCGAAATTCCCATTTAAGCTGTATTGTGACTATGTTCGATATCGAAAAATTTGACCCGGATTTGCGCCAAAAAACGCTCAAAAAAGTTAATTCAGACTTAATTTCTTTGAACAAAACATGGACGCTAAATGTGAAATGATGAAAGTGTATCGGCTCTGTTTACTTTGCTGGCAATAACAAAATACAATTTATTAAAAGTAAAAGTGAAAAAAGGAACATGGAAAATTAAAAAAACAAAAAACGAATGAAACGGGATAAGCCCAATAAAAAGTGGACAGAAGATAAATAATTGTTCTTTTAAGTTTTTTTAGACATATGAATCTTTTGAAGGCAAATACTTTAGTTCAAAATAGTTTAATATATCAATCATCTGTCAATTTCGTGTTTTGTAACAAGCGTTGCAATCTCAAATGCACAAGATTGTGAATAGGGATATTATTTCTAAATAAGGTTATTTGCCACTGATGTCAATTTAGAGATTTCCCCGCTAAATCTACCGTTTTTGAAATGTCAATCGCGGAAAAAAATACGTTTTAGCGGTAAGCGGGAAATCTAGCGATTTTCAAACATCTCTCAGCGGCTTATCTCCGCTACAAAAACATTTCTGAATATTGAACTACTAAGGATTGTACGTGAAATTTTTTTTCGATTTTCAGTTAGTATTTTGTGAGGGCTGTATGCGACAATTCACAACTTTAAGCTTGCTAAAAAATTTTAAACAAAAGGTTAGGTATTGTTCTAAGTTGCTTCGATAGATCCCAAGCAATAAATTTCACTTACTTTCATCTAACTTTCATCAACCGCCCTAAAAAATTTATCATTTTGTTACAAAAACTAGTGGCGGAGTGCACATATTGATATAAGATTTAGCACAAACTCGTTTTATATGACTAAAAACCTTACTTATAAATCTTAAGTACGCCTTAACCCGTAACAAATAAAGCTATTGTAATAAATTTTGGTCTGTCACAGTTTTATACGACTAGAAATTACACTGTCAACTTTCGTGCAGATCGGTCCATAACTTAACATTGGCCCAATATAAAGCCTACTGTCGATAAAAACTTTCATAATTTACCATATGTCCCATATAAAGACCACTCCGGAAATATTCTAACTGAAGGTGGAGGGTATCAAAAATTCGGCAAAGCCCAATTCATCACTCTAACTAATTTTTTATATACCCACACTACAATAGGGGAATGCATAATAATGCATTTGTGCTGATGTGTGTAACACCTTAAAATATTGCTCCTAGACCAACCTTAAAGTATACCGATCGACTCAGAAATAACTTTAAATAATTTTATATAAAACTTTTTAAAAATGTTTAGGTTTTAGCGATATTTTTAAAAAAAAATCGCGCTTAATTAATTATTTAGCGGTTTCTTGCGGATTTGAAGTCCGATTTGGCGGGAAATGTTCAAAAAAGTTGGCAACAGTGTTCTTTGCACAAAGCAAAACGTTTGTTGAACCAACTTTTTTTTTTTTTTTTTTTTTTTAACGTGATCTGTTTATTTCGTTTTGAGCACGAAATTTGTGATGAATGTAGCGGACCGCTTTTTACGCATTGATTCTTCGCTACCAATTCTTTCACTTTCTTCGAAATCTGCCCTTACAACTAATCAAGGTACATTTACACAAGGTGGACACATTAGCGTACTGACATAAACCCTAATTGTCAAATTCGTATAATAAGTGTATGTGCGAGTAAAATTGCTTTTGTTTTATGTGGAGACAATTTTAACAATTCGGGAATTTGCCAATGCTCTCCCAAATGAGTCTACATTGGGTAAATGTACCTTGCAACTAATTTGGGCCTTTTCCTTACGTCACTTTTTACCTCTGTTCACCAGGGATCGAAAATAACAGTTATTATCAAAATTTCAGTTCAAAAAGTTAGACAGAAAGAATTTTTCTATACGTTCTTTAAGTATAGCATTGTGATGGTTATAAGCCAAGGAATAAAATCCTTAAAATACTTTTATTTTTTACTTTTTTCAAAAAATTCATTTTTTTAGTTTTTTCAAAAAAGTCAAAAAATTACTGTTTTTTTTAAACAGATATTTTTTAAGTCAAACATAAAAGTTAATATAATTTTAACGTTTATTTTTGACTGAAAAAATATCAGTCAATAAATATTAGTTATTTTTTGACTTTTTTAAAAAAAGTCATAACAGCTGTTCACAAAGTAGTGAAAGCAGACAGAATGCATGACAGCCAATACGAAAGGGGACCGCTAGCATCTGCCATATTCTAAAGAATCTATCGAAAGTCCCTTTATTTACTTCAATGATTATCAAGAAAATTAGTACATAACAAGCATTCGGAACTATCGTGTACAAATATTGTTATTTGAAAGAATTTGTAATACAATTAAAAATGGGTTAAGGCCTAAATTCACTTGTCAAATGCTTGTCATGCAGTCGAATTCACTCGTGTACGTGCAAATTACATGTACGTTGTGTCGAAAATATAATGATAGTCCATCGCTACTGCTAAGTGCAAATAGTCTTAATTCGAATTGTGGCACTTTTGATAAAATAAATCTTTATTGGAGCTTATATTTATGAATTAATTAATTAGTTCAAGTCAATACTTGAAAAGAATTCAGCTGAAGTGACATACATAACTTAAAACAATTCGGTAACTTGTGCAAATAATACCTACATCGTCAAAATATAGTGTATAAGTATCTAAAACAAAAAAAACCTTTTTAGATCATAATCTGTAATGATTTTCTACTAAATGGTCCAAAGATTTGTTTTTAAATATTTTTTTTAGGTCAAAAACAGTTTTTTCGATTTCTGAAAATTTAACAGCCAATCCCACGATGTCACACGTTAACGTTCGCATAGAAAATAACATTTAAAACAAAAACAATTTCTAAAATTTGTTTTTGTTTTGGCTGTAAGTTTTTGAGTTGAGTCACTTTTAAACTAGATGTGCGGTATCAACATTTTTTGATTTTCCATCAAGTATCGTCGGTGTCACAAGTCCGAATACATTTTCACTAATACTTCTACAATGCTTGATGAGTATTTTGATAAGTGTATTTGGGCCTTTAATATTTGAAAATAGCAAAAAATATAATATTTCTTCGGGTGCCCCTGTAGGTTAGTTGGTAGTGAGCTAGTCTATCAGTCCGAGGGTTGAGGGTTCGATTCCCGCCAGAGTCTGTTTTACTACACAAGCTGAAGGTCTACGTTACTATTTCTCGGTTAATTAAGTTAGAATATAATTTGTAATTCTATTTGTAACTCTTATTAATTAAATAAATAAACAAATATAACATTTTTGTTGTATCGCTGCTTCTAGTTAAAGAGATCATACTAGAAGTTTAATTATTTTAGAATCCAAATTTTTTTAATATCTTTTTTTTTTTTTTTTTTGTTGATTAAATTTGGATTAAAAATGTTCTCTATGGAAATTGTTCTTTAACTGCTCTGTTACCGAGACCAATCAATGGTACTAACTTTCAAGAGTATAGAGGATTCTATACAAGTAAGTGAGATCTTTTACACGATTTTCATATAAAATAATAAAATTACAGTGAGTACCGTCGTCACCATTGCCACCTCCACTCACTCACCCACTCACTCACTACCTTTGACTTGTTCCAGTGCCGAAGTACTTTTGGCTTGCTTGGCTCTGTTCTCTGGGTTATACTAATGTATGTGTTTGTGTGTGTTTGTGTATGAGGCATTAAAATACAACCTCAATAGTTTTTTTTGGTCATACTTGTATCTCCAAGATATTAAAAGTAGAATTTACAAAGAACACTGTATATTTTTGTTTATTTTTTATTTAATTTTTTCTTGTGGTTTTTTTTTCGATTGAATGAATTAACACATTTCTAAATTAAATCTATAAGATTTTAATGAAATTTCTAAAGTTGTTCTGATATTTTTTTTAATAAACTCTAAGTTAATTTAATAGTTGAGTTGTTGGTTGGTTATTTTTCAAAGAAAAATTTTAATTTTTAACTGGATTTTTGTTTTATTATTTTTTGTTAATTAACTTTATTTTTTGCAATATGTTTTTACAACCATATTTTCCTTGTTTCATTCTCACTTTATTAAAAACAACAAAACAAAAAAGGAAGCACGTAAAACAATTTTTAGCTTCTTCTAAAACTTCATCGATTTTTCTCGTTTGGTTGGCACTGTTTTCTTGACGATTTTTTTCATTTTTGGTTTAAACTCTTTTAACATAAAATATTTGTTGGCTTTATTTATTATTCTTTAACACAAAATTTTTTAAACAAAAAATCTTAATTTCTTAAAGATTTTAATTTATTAAATAATGAAAATTTTGTTAAGCATGAAAAAACTTTTGTTAAAAATTTGTTTTGAAAATTGTTGTAACTTAAATTTCTCACCATGCATAAGAATGTATCTACCTTTTGTAATTTGTTGTTAAAAAAACTAACTTTTCTTTTATTTTAATAAAACTTTATTAATTTTTTTTTAAATAATTTTATTTAATAAATTTTATTTTCACTTTATTAATTTTTGTTAAGAAAAAATTTGTTTTTGTTTTGTTCTATTTAACTAATTTTGTGGTGTGTCTTAATTTAAAAGTAAAATACGTTTAAAAATTGTTCCTTTTTGGTTTCCAACAACTTTTTACTCAATCACCAGCTACTTTACTAAAAACTGACGGTCGAATCGCTCTTTTTCTGTTCTTCTACCCGTTCTGTGTTTTTGTTATTGTGTATGTGCTTTTCCTATTTTACCAGTACGTAGAGTATCTGTGTGAGATTGCATATTGGCATGTGTATGTTTGTGCGTGTGTATAGAATAATAACAATTTTATTGTACAAGCGCACCACTCAAAAACTCAACATAAAAATTTATGCATGCTCAGCAATTGTTGGCTGTTTTCAGAGTTACAATACACTCAAGCAGTCCACCGGCCCCAAAAACCAACAAAAAAAACAAGACAAATTACACACTCCTACAAAAAAGGAACTTTTTCCTTTAACTAAATCCACACTTCCACCCAAGCCTCCCCTCCCCACCCTAACCTTTTTAATATTTATTTTATTTCTTTTTAGTTTTGAAAACACAGCTGACACATATTCGACATCATGTGTTTGTTGTATGACTTACGTCTATTTTCACACGTACACAACTACCCCCATATAATTTTGTATTTTGTAGGTTTTGTATTGAAATCTATTCTCAGTTCAATTTTATTCTGTAATATAAACAAATAAAAATTTTCAAAAAACACACACACAAATTAAAACAAAAAAATAGACAATAACACAATATTTATATGCTTATCAACAGATAATTATTTGAATTGGCATGATAACACTGGGCTACAGATAACATTTATAACTAGAAAGCTAAAATCTGGAAAAAAAATATTTACTTATATTAGAAACCTTTATAGTCCTACTCACAGTCTTGTGTAAATGATCTTGCATCGTAGCATTTGCAAAATGTATATATGTAACAGGTCCGCCATCTAACGTTTTTTTTTTTCGACTAGTGCTTATTTCTTGAATGGTAACTCTTAGCTCATGTCTGAATTGACAGATAATTAGTTTTATCCTTCCGCTGAACGAATATGGTTGTGTATACGCTTGAACAACGCTGGGAAATATTGCGACATTACTTTGAAAATCATGGTAATGTTGCAGAATGTGTGCGAAAATTGCGTACGGATTTTGGAAGAAGAGAAGCACCGTCAGCTCCGTATGTTCGTTATCTTGTGAAAAAAGTGAAAGAAACTGGCATCCTCATCGATAAACCAAAGCGTGAAAAGCCAAAAACAGTGCGTACACATGGGAATATTGCTGCTGTGGCAGAAAGTGTGCGTGAAGCGCCATCAACATCAATTCACCGTCGCTCTCAACAATTGAACATTTCGGAGACATCATTGAGACGAATTTTGCATAAAGACCTTGGTACGACGCCATGCAAAGTCCAATTGGTTCAGGAGTTGAAGCCAACTGACCATCCAATGCGTTTTCGCTTCGCTAAGTGGGCCTGCGATCGACTTACAGAAGATGCCGATTTTGCCAAAAAAAATCATCTGTTCAGATGAAGGTCATTTTGATCTTGGCGGGTATGTAAACAACAAAATTGTCGCATTTGGGGCACAGAAAACCCGCACGCATACATTGAAAAGCCGATGCACCCAAAACGAGTCACTGTTTGGTGCGGATTTTGGTCCAGAGGCATAATTGGGCCATTTTTCTTCGAAAATGAGCAAGGAGTGGCCGTTACAGTCAATGGCGATCGTTATCGGGCCATGTTGAACGAATTTTTGTTCACAAAAATTGAAGAGGAGGATATTGGCAACATTTGGTTTTAACAGGATGGCGCTACGTGCCACACAGCCGAAGCTACACTCGATGTTTTTCGCCCTGTTTTTGAAGATCGCATTATTAGCCGCAGAGCTGATGTCGTTTGGCCACCTCGGAGCTGCGATTTGACACCGTTGGACTATTATTTGTGGGGTGCCGTCAAAGATAAGTGTTACGCCGACAAGCCAGAGACAATTGACGCTTTAAAGGACAATATTTGTGAAGCCATTGGTGAAATACAGCTGCATACAATCGATAATGTGCTTTAAAATTGGACCGATCGTGTATGCTACTGCATGGCCAGCCGAGGCAGCCATTTGAATGAAATTATTTTCCATTATTAACCGGAAGGATTGTACTTTCAAATAAAAAAAGAAATTTAAGAAAATAATCAGTAGTTATTTTTTATAGCATTTTCAAAAAAAAAAAAAAGTTATTTGGCGGACCCTTGAGAATATTTTTACTCCACACTTTTTTTCTTTTTCCGGACTTTTTTCATTTCTCGGGAAATTCCTGGAATTCGAGCCCACTACAAAACTATGCAAAATATTATTTAATTTATAAATAAAAAATTTAGTCAATCTCGCGGTCTGGTCTGTTTTTTCTTTAAATCCTTTATTTTTTATTATTTCGACATTCTCTGGATGTCATCTTCAGTAAAACCGAGTCACAAAAATACACAACAATTAGTTTGGAGGACTATTATTGCACTAGTGATGCATTCAAAATTTCCTCAAATGTAAATTATTCATTTTTGTCAACATATATTATTATATGAAATTTGTCGCTTACGATAAAATTGTTCTTGCTATAAACTCGTAGCGGTACCTTACTCCAGGTCTACACTAAAGATAAATATCTCAGCAAGTCGGCAATAATGGCGGCAGACTAACAGAGCAATACTTCTTATTGCTCAGCTTATGTTAAAGGCATGGGAAAACGTATTTATGTTAACTCATAATTTGAAAAAAAAATCAACGAAGAAGGTGCAGTGTTAAAATTGGCGCTATTTTGCAAAAATTATTTTTATTAATATAATTTTTTTCTTATTTAAATGTAAATTAATTTGTTTAAGCTTAAGGTCTTTTTTTATATTAGAAATATAAATTTTTATTAAATTATTTTTTTTTTTTTTTGTTAAAATAAAATTTATATGTATTTTCATATAAAAAAGAACTCAAGCTTAAACAAATTAATATAAATTTAAATATTTAAGATCGAATAAGAAAAAAATTATATTAATAAAAATAATTTTTGCAATTTTATTTTAGTGTTTATTTAATTCTTTAATTGAATTATTTTACTACAATAATAATTTCCTACAATTTCACAAACTAAATTTCTTTCTCACACAATTTACTTCTATTTTTTTTTCTTTTTTGCTTCTTTTTTCAATTGACAACCAAATTTGACGTTTTATGTTAGCAATAATTGTCAACAAAAATTGACTTACAATTATTGCAACATAATTTGCTGGCAATAAATATGTACAAAAAATGGCTGTCTACATTAAAGATAACATAATATTGACATTTACTTCAATATATGTCGCAATAATCATCTCTGGTATAGACGGGCAGTTATGTGACCATGACATTTTAGGAGATGATGCAAGTGTTGCCAATAAAGTCATTTATTAAAAAAAAAAAACAAAAATTGAAAATGATTATTTTCGCGGTTAGGGCTCGATATTTTTAGAATCTAATTCAAAAAGTCGTTTATGCAGTTGGCATACCTTAATAAAAAATTCTGTGAATTCCGCGCACAAATTTCTCAGGATTTTTTTTCCTGAAAAATGTACGCAATATTGGAATTTTGTTTCGCGAAATTTCGTATAAATTATACTACTCTACGCCACAATAAAATATACAATAATTTACTTTCTACTCTTTTGTCAAAATGCAACAATGAAAACCAATATTTAACATTTACACGACACTTACATAATTGCAAACCTACAGTGTTTTTCATTTCTTCAACTATTTTTTATTATTTTGTAGTTTAGTGTAATTTCTATTTTGCCAAAAAAAAATATTTAAACAATAAAAAAGGGGGTAAAGGAAATTATATTAAAAATTTTGAAATGCTTCAAAATTGTAATGGAAATTTTGAAGGACTTAATTAACCGCAATATGTAGTTGTCATTCCAAAGTAAATTTGAATTAAATAGTAAATTCAATATAATTTTGAAAAGTTTTGGCAATTTATTTCGAATTAAGTCAAAACAACTTTAAAAAAATTTGATCTCGAAAACTGTTAAAAATAAATTGTATAAAAACTTTTTCATATTTCGGATCTTTTTGATTACATATGTATGTATGTGCACATTGTGCATACATACACACATACATTTATGAACATCAAAAAAAGTATAAAAAGATAAACTTAAAGAATCCCGTCGCAAGAAATAACCGGCCTATTCCCCCGACGAAACCTAGAAAATCGAGTGGATTACAGCGACGCTCCCCAGTTCGTCGTGAAACCTATCTCCAAGCCATTTCTGTCTGAGACCCTGCACCCTAAGACAATGGCACAACATATGCTCAATCGTCTCTAGCTCCGAAGAATCTCCGCATAATCTGCAAAAATCCGGTATGGTATTGTCCCATTTGCTCGTAGAAGCCCTAACAGGATAACGACCCGTCAAAGACCCTGTTAGAGCTCTGAGACCTAATAGAACCTTGGTTGCCTTTGCATCCAACCCGGGCCATAAAGCCCTAGATAACCTGCAATTCATTGTACTCAATTAGGACCGGTTTACGGTGTCGTGGAATATATCCAGGATTACCCCATAGCAGTGACACAGGGTAGGTTTTACTCTCTCGTAACTTGCCTCTTAGCCTAGATTCGAACCCTGTCTCGCGAGTTCGTCCGCTACCCATTTACGATTCACCTTGCGGTGTCCAGTTACCCAACACAGCCTTATCGTTAATAGTCCCATGAGCATTTCTACACCGTGCGACCAGGCAAGATAGCACCGTATAACCTGTCAATGCTCTGAGCGCAGCCTGACTATCGGCATAAATTGTCACTACAGACTCCAAGACGATGTGACCCAGTAAAGCCTCCGTCGCCCTCCAGATCACTAGGATCTCAATCTGGAAGACAGTGCACTCGTCCGGGAGTCTGAATGAACCCTTCACGTCAGTATCAGCAGTATAAACACCGGCATCAGTGCCAGTGTCCATCTTGAACCTCTTTCGTAAATACTGTCCACCCCTCACACAGCCCATTGAATCCACGCCAATCGTCCCAATTCGGGAACTCTACTGGTGGTGAAGTCTAAGGTTATAATCCTTTGATCTGAAATCACCTCGAGAATGCTACCCTGATTAAGCGGACCCAAATTCCTAAGTTACTTAGTTATGACGATATCTAAATTAGTGCGTCAAGCCTTTTTTCAAGTCAAAACTTCTCATTTGTATACAGTTTATACGAAAAAAAAACTTTGGAACGCAAATTTAACACCACCCGGTTAGAAAATCTTATTTGACAGGTCGCTAGGTTGGTTTGTTTAATTGAAAATGTATTGAGCAATAGAATTTTTGTGTTTCAAAAAACGCTTGACGATCTTTTTTAGCCAGCTCAGTAATTTTGCTGCTCCAAAAAACGAATTTAAAGAAGCTTGAACAAATTCGATCGGAATCGCAACTATGGAATCAAAACCATTTCGATCGAAATGTGTAACTGGCCTGCATAATCTTCTATATAAATAACAAGTAGCACTGCTATATTCCACTATGCTGAATCCGTTCTTCAGATATAAATAAATATATTCTGTGCCACACCCACTTGTGCAATCCCGCCCACATTTTGTCGGATGTTATGTATTTATAACCAAGATTAGTGTACCTTATTTGTAAATGTACCACGCCCGATTTTCCACTCCCGCTTATATATTAAGATAGTTTATGTATTAATAACCCAGCTATTGGTACACATTAGATACAGGGGTGTGCTGGAAATCGCAAACACAAGAATTTTAAAAGTCGTTTCTTAGTAAGATTTCTGTAATAAAAGAATTTTATGACAAATATTATACAAACATTTCCCTATTAAACAGAATTTTATAACAAAAATTATAAAAATTAGATTAAAACCGTATTAAAAACAGCCTCCAAATTCTTGCGTTTTGCGTTTGCGATTTCCAGCACACCCCCCATAATTGAAGCACAGCCGCGAATAACGTTTTAAGTTACAAAATAATTATTTTTCAGGAGAGCAAAAATTCATTTTTAACAGGCAAGATTTTTAATTTTTTTCTTGAGATTATTAAAAATAATGATAATAAAAACTTATATGCAAAATATCAAGAAATTTAAAATTTAAATTACATGCAAATTTACAGTTTATAACTTTTTTTTTAGTGGAAAAACGTTTCATATCCACAATCGCGATGTCATTTAAAACTAAAACGTTATTCCACGTTTCAAAACCATTTACTTTGTATCATTTTGTAAGTAACTTACAACGTTCTTCCACTAGTTGACTCTTTGTATGCCATTGAAAGCGTTAAGGTGCAAAATTTTGAGTGATTTAAGGTTTAAACAGTGTTAGAGATGTTAACGGTAATCTGCAAAAAAACAGTTTTTCCAAAAAGTGGCTTTTCCAACGTTATTCGCGGCTGTGCTTCAATTACCATTAGAGTTTTTTTTTCCCGGACTTTTTCGATTCCCGGGAAAGCGGGAAATTTTTTCAAATTTTATAAAAAAACGTAAGGGAACTCACGCCTTTATTCCCTCTTATTATGCTTTTATTCAGCATTATTATGATCTGGATACAAGATAAAAAGATAACATAAACATAATAATTTAATTCATAAAACAATAATAAAAGCAAAATAAAAATTGAGGTACTCAAGATATAAGATCAAAAAGTAAATTAATAAAATATATAAAATACTTTAAAGAAATATATAACATTTTTTAATGGCTTAGGAAATAACTTTCTGACACACTCAAAGCGCTTTGTAAGTCGTCAAAAAGTATATTCCTGATTTTATTTACTAATTATCATGTTTCCGAAAAATTTCGTTAATTTTTTACCGAGGTTAGACAATTAGTTAAAAGTGCACCGTTGTAGCATGCTTCCGATTCACAATCAGAAGCAATTTTTTCTTTTTTATAAACAACGGTAGGTATATCAGTAAAATGTATGTCATGGTTGATGCAAAAATAGCATCAACCGGACTGCTTTTTCCAAACCTTTTCATTTCAAGTGGTCCATTTGTAATCTTTAGGACAATGTGTTTTTCAAGTGGTATGTTGTAGTATCTTACACGAGTTTCCAAAATGTTATTTTATTTCGGTTTCCCCGCATTTCATATAGTCATATCTCAAAATTTGAAGTAACTTTAGCAAAGTTTTCCTTCATACCTTCTCGTATTATATCTCAAACTGAACCGAAGTTATAGCAAAATATATCTTTAAATCGGTACATTTTGAAAACTTGAATCGCATATTGCCAAGATCGTTTGTTTTTGTAGATATGACTTTGTTGCAATAAAGGAGCGATATGTTAAGGTATCTCCTATTTTTAAGACTTGTTCATGGACAATGCAACTTTACTGCCTGCATCTTATTTTGAATTAATGTACTTTATTAACTCTTCACTTCACTAAATGTAGTAATTATCAACTGTTGCACTGCCCATTCTGCTTTTAGTAGATTTATTGCAACAGGAGACATTGATTTAAATACATGTACTCACTTCTTCCAATTGATCTAATCCACAACCCATCCACAGATGCTCATTTTTAGAGAATAGAAAACTAAATTTCAAAGTATAGATAGCTATTATGAGGCATTTTTTATTTCCCGGGATCCCGCAAGAAAAATCCCGGGAAAACGGGAAATAAAATAATTGAAATTCCCGGGACGGGAAATCCCGGGAAAAAACCCTAATTACCATGCATAAGATATAAGTTAATCTTTATTGTAAAAAAAATAAAAAGTCAGAGTGCTAAATTCGGCTATGCCGTTCCCCAGATACACAGAAAAGTAGACAGACATACAAAGATTGTTAAAGCTACTCTGCTGTACATGTACGTATTTGTTATGTGTAACAAAACGGAAAAAAAGTAAAAAAAAAGCTGTTATTTTCGGTGATGGATATAAAGAGCAACAACAACAAGGGATTTTATGGGAAAAATTTAAGACAGTCGTGGTTTTTTGGTCATATCTCAGCCATTTATAGACCGATTTGGCTGAATATCAATAGCAAACAATTCCGGCCTATATGTGACATAAATGTATAACAACAACATCGTTTATTTAACTTCGCTACTCATAAGGACCCAGAATACCTTACTTTATAGGGTCTAAGATTAATATTGTAGAAATTACAAACGGAATGACTTGCGAAGGGTATAAAACTTAAATGATGTCAGTTGCAAATCGCATCACCGGAGAACGGCTGGGTTGATTTCGGTAGTTTTTTCTGTTTGAAAAATTCCAAGGATGTTTTTATCAAAAGGAAAGTTGGAAAAGTTTCCCGGTGGGCATGGCACTTTTCATACAAAAAAAAAATGAATTAACTTATATCTGGAGAACGGTTATTGTAAAAGTTCTTAAATTTTAAACAAAAAACTTGGTTAACAATGCAAAACATATATAAAGAAGTGGTAACTGTAAGTGTTCAAACTTTGTACAAATAGCTTGTCTATCAAACTGGTCTTAATTGGAAAAGTGGGCATGGCAAATCCCATACAATGACAATATAAATTACACTATATCTGAGGAACGGTTAAGGTAAAAGTTTTCAAATTTGGAATAAAAAGTTAGGCTACAGAAACAAAACATCTGTCAAAAAGTGGACATGGGCTTAAAGAAAAGGACATGGCACCTGCCATACAAAGACAATATAATTTTCTGTATATCTGGAAGTAAAAGTTTCCAAATTTGGAAAAAAGTATTTAGGTTATTTATACAAAACAACATCTGTCAAAAAATATGGTAGTTTAGAGAAGTGGGAATTGCATCTTTTATTCAAAGACAATAGAAATTTCTGCATATCTAGAGATAGTAACAACAAAACTGCTATTGAATTTTCATAATTATGAAACTCCAACATGCAATATTTCCAAGAACTCTGCAATGGCCAACCGATGATCTTGAAGCGTATTTGAAGTCTTACTGCCTGTTTATCTATTGTTTTCCAGATTTGAATCGGCCGTTAAGGGCCATACACACTTGTCAAAAACTTAAATATTATAACATGTACAATTCTTTAGAAAATAACTGATTATTGCTCGAAAAAATAAAAACCAAGAACTAACTGTCATTTTTGCTCGAAAAAATAAAAATCAAAAATAACTTTTATTTTTTTTAAATAATTTTATTTTTGCTAGATAAAATAAAAATCAAGTAATAACTGTTTCGTCTGACTTTTTTGAAAAAAAAATAGGAATAATTATTGCGGTTCCTGATTTTTTGACATTCTTGTCAAGATTGTCTTTATATTACTTGGTGGCCACACGATCAAGTTTTGCCTTTCAATTCCATTCAATTTACTCAACTCTCTCATTTTTTTACTAACACACTCACACTTTTTAAATTGACCACGAGATGGCTTTCAATTTCACCTTTCCATTTGTTTGGCAATTTACTTTCAATTTAACAGCTGATTACATGTTTGTCTTTATAAATTGTTTTTTTTTTATGGCATCTTGAAAGTAAATTGAGTGCCACCTACGTCACAGCTCTCAATTTTTGTAAATTTTGACAAGCAGTATATGTAAAAGACTATCAAGAACAACTTGATCGTGTGGCCGCAGGGTAAAACAAAAACAATTTAACACACACATGTACAAATTTTGGCTCATATACACGAAATTTGACAATTGGGTTCTAACTGGGGTAAACAGCTGACAAACATATGGGCCAACGAGTCTACCTTGTGCTCATGTACCTTGGTTACAGAGTTCCCAGTTTTATTTTAAGTCTTATCCCCAATTTGCGATTTTTCATCCCCAAAAATCCCCAAAACAGCAATTTTCTTATCCCCAAAAATCCCCACATTTTCTTGAAAAAAAAATACATAATATTATGACAAATAAATCCATTTGTGTTATATTATTAAACAAATGTTATTTATTCTTTGAGTTCTACGTATCTATGTAAACATGTATAGTAAGGGTAACGTAAAAACGCAAAAGAAAAATAATAATGCGTCAATATTTATCATTTCAAAAACTAGGGAATCAAAATCTTTTGGTTCATGAGCCAGTGCAATTTTGTTTTACATGTTGTTTGTTTAAAAAGTGCATTTGAGATGATTGAATAAATTTGTCACAGCAAGCTGCATTATTTTAAAATGTGTATTTATTCTTATTAATTCTAATAACTTATATTGCATTCTGTTGCAAATATTGATTTTGGTTGTATTCATTACAGAAAAAGACTAGTTCAACAGAAGTAACGCTAGTTGGTACAAAAAGCCTATTTAAAACTATTTCAACAAGTCCTTGAAAAGATTTAAACCGCAAAATAGACTAAAATGTGTACCCACATCTTCATCAAATCGGTTTTGCCATTTCAAAAATGAAATTTATAATATTATCTCCAAAAATCCCCAACAAAATGTTTATCCCCAATTAGAAAAAAATCCCCAAAACTGGGAACACTGCTTGGTTATAAGCGTTCAAATTTGCTACTAACACGTACTTACATATGCAGAGCAAAAAAAGTAATAAAAAAGTAGTGTGGTCGATTATTCGACATTTTTCAGAAACCGGTTTTCGAATATTTCGACTCTATAAATCGGCACAGGTAAATCAGTTAAGAACGCTTTCTTCCTTTTTTTTGTCAACCGAACCTCTATGGGGAGAAAAAAGTATCAAAAAGGGGAAATACGGAAAATTCAATTTTAATTTTAATTTTTAAATGTTCTATTATATTGAACTTGAAACACAATATTATAGGCGCAGGTTACAGAGTGAATGTAGGTTCTCTCTGGAACTTTTTTTGTTAATATTCGACCTACAAAGATAAAAATAAGCATGCATGGTCCTGAGTAAAGAAGTATGTATAAGAGGGAGCTTTTAAGTACTTTTTTGTTCTACATCTGGTACTTTGATTATTAATTTTTGTTAATTTTAGACATAGAAACATGAAATTAAACATGCAATGTCCTTAGTGGATGACAATCTATAACGGAGACTTTTAGATACTTTTTTTTCAATTGATATTTTCTGATATTTTTTAAATTGAACTAACAAAATTAAATTAACTCACGTAGAAGAAAAAATATGAACCGGAGGTTCATATATACTTAGTTGAACTATATTTCCTTCATATTTACATAAAAATTTATGGTCGAATTTTGACCATTAGGTGAACAATTTATTCATTCATTTTAATTAATTTTAATCGATTCGATGTTACTTTGTAAAGCATTTATTTGAGTTTTTACAACACTGAAAAAATAATTTCGATTCGTTTTAGTATCGACTGAAAGAATTAGAAATAAAATTGCTTTCGAATCGAAGAATCAGCCGCCAGATCATATCGCTCATTTGCTGCATATCGTCATAACTCAAAAATATTAGTAGAAAAATACTTTAGTCTTAAGCTTTGTTCACAATCAGAGAAACAATTTCGTTTTTTCTTCTATCTTTTTTCTTCCCAAAGTATATATTTTCATATATTTTCCTTTCATTTTTAGAACAAAAATGTAACTAAAATTTTTTTAAAAATTTAACTAAAGTTGAGTCAACTAGAACTTCAGCAACATTTTGAATTTGAAATTGTTTCTGACGTTTAAAATAATTTTATTTAGTTTTGAATGAAAAGTTTAACAAAATGTTGTAAAAAATATTAATAAATGCATAATATTGGGGATATTCACGTCACAAGTTGCACCCTTGCGAAAAAGCAAAAGTGCAAAAATATAACAACAACCACACAGACAATTAGTTGTGCGTAAATAATTGTCTTTGTGGTTGTTGTTATGTTTTTGCACCTTTGCTTTTTTGCAAGGGTGCAACTTGTGACGTGAATACCCTTATTGTTGTGGATAAAATTTGCAAACGGTTTTTTAATGCAAAATGTGTGGTTGCAAAAGAAATGGTTGCTCTATTATGAACACCAAGTGAAAATGTTTTTTTGATTGTGAACGAAGCTTAAATTTACACACAACATAATGGAAGACATTTTTATTCTTCTGTCAAGAGTTAAGTTTTCAATTGCTTCTATTACGATTAACAACTTAACTCTAGATCATTTAAATTTTGCAGTTTTTGTATTATGGTTTTAAACTCTGTTATATTGCGGTTTGCAAAAATATAAAAAAATTACAACTCATCACTAGCAGGAGTTTTAATTTCAACTTAACTGAGTTGATTTGTAAACCGTAGTAGGGGCAAATATCTTCATATGAAATAATAACCACTT
The DNA here is from genome assembly GCA_963931875.1 of Pollenia griseotomentosa. Taxonomy (NCBI): domain Eukaryota; kingdom Metazoa; phylum Arthropoda; class Insecta; order Diptera; family Polleniidae; genus Pollenia; species Pollenia griseotomentosa. The sequence goes on from OZ007561.1 coordinate 18,004,264, forward strand.
CATAAAACACATGATGCACTTATTATGCATTGGTGATAATTAAGTCAAAATTTTCAATCTTTGACTTTGTTGCAGAATATGAGCGATTTAAAAGTTTTACTCGAAAACGATCCAAATTCGTTTAACTTTTCCTATATTTTCGAAATTCTTAAAAGAACTTAAGCAAATTATTTAAGTGTTTGATTTCAATTACAAATTAAATTCTGATTAGTTTCGAGTAATTTCGGATAAAATTGCTTTAATTTCAAAATAAACCTCAAATAGAAAAGACAAACAAATTTGAAAAAAAGCCTTAAAGAAATTTGAATTACGATATCGCTTCCCCACTACATGGCAAATTAATAACACTGGTAAATTAGCTTTTATCCAATTTATTTATACTACTCGTGAAGAATATATTTGATAAATATTAAATATGGTTTTGTTTTTTTTTTTTTAATAAAGGCAATCAATTTGTTTCGTATTTCATTATTTGACTTTTTTAAGATTTTTAAATTTAATTACATTACTTTTCTATATTTACGTATATTTATTAATAATTAAAAACAAATGAAAATAAATTGGGTTAAAGAAAAATTGAATAATGTACTACAAAAAAATGCTTAAACTAAAATCAGGATATAAAAGATATAATGGAAAATAGCGCTATAATTAATATTTTTCTCAGTTAAATATTTAACTACATAAAAATAGTATTGAATGATTATATTTAGGATGTATTAGAGGATGATGGGGCAGATGGTGATGAGTGCCACATTTTACCCATCTCTAAAGCTTGTAGTTTTAATAGATCCCTTTGGCCACCATTAGCTTGCAAATGAAAGACACTTTGCTGTAAAGATAAAACCAAAAATTCGTAATAAGTTTTAAAAAAATATACATACAAATTTAGAAAATCGAATTTAAATAAGATTTCGAGCCATTATAAATTTAGTCTTAGAATTAATTCTATAGATTAAAAAAATGAATAATAATAATAATATATCGTAAGCGACAATTTATTAAAATTTTGTTTTTTTTTTATTTTCTTGCAAATAGTTTATCAGTACTCGTTACAATTCATAGACTGAATTTTTACCGTTGTGGAGAAAAGCCCATCTAAATCCAAATAAAGTATTGCATTGCTTACGAAAAGAATAATAAAAACCCTTCTCCTGTTTAATTTGTCTTTTGTCCTTACGATATAATCGCAAACAGGGTTCGATTTATTTAAAAGTTTGTTAAATAAGCTTTTAATGAAAATGTTTATTATGTACATATCTCGATTTAGAAGATAATTTTTACATTCACTAAGAACTGGTAGCGTGAAAAGTTTTTTACGGGAGATTCGCGATAGCATTTTTCCTTCAAGGGGAATAAAAATTTCATGGCAACGAAAATTCCACTTGCTATTCACGAAAAGGGTGATTAAATTTTATTCAGGCGTTGTTATTTCTGATGCATGACACTTAATTTTTGTAATATATACACACAAGTTCACTTAGAAGTCACTTTGGTCTTTACTTGCGAGTGAAAATAAAAACATTTTTTGTGATTTCCAACTAATATAGTGACTTTAATTCGTAAACGCATTTTTTTGCGAAATGTGATTCTCAGCACATGGGTGATTGTTAAGATACCGTTTAAATAAAGGGGATTTCCAAATGTTGTATCCGTTAAAACTTTCCTGCGCCATTCAGCTACTTGCGACATTGCGGTTTTTTTTTCAAAAGAAAATTGGAAGCGATACAACCTTTAATTAAGGACAGTGCCAACAATGGTCTTGCGCAATGTGCTGCAATTTTTTTGTTGCATCATTGGAACTCAAATTAACTCCATAACCTTCACAAAAAGAATCTTTGTGTGTCCGGTTTTTAAATTTTTGTGTATACAAATTTATTAAGTTCCCTTTTCAACCAAAAATACAAAAAAAAAGACAACTTTAAATCGGACACCTTAAATCTGATCGGATTGTTTCAACAAATATTCGATAAAAATTTTGTATGAAACCATTTTCTGAAAACTATTCTGATTCGAACATAAAATCAGTAAATCTGTTTCTGTGACACCAAAATTAATTTTTTTTTGTCTATATCAAATCTAATTCTAACAATCGGATTTCACAACACCGAATAACTTATAACTTTACGTACCTTTACTTCCTTGGGGATTAAGACATCCATTTTATCGTAAATTATGGCATGTAGACCTAAGTCCTTTAACATTTTTATGGTATCTTTACAATTATTATCATCTCCCCAACAGAAAACAACTAATCCACGACTTTTGGCCAAGTTAACCTAAAAACAAAACACATTAGTTATTGTTAATTTTGTATGGACATTTTTAATTATGTACACGAAGCGTCAAAAGTAAGTCAACATCGCCGATAGCGTTATAGCGTTTTTTTTTTTTTTTTTTTGTACTGGGCTAAACCTGTTATCACAAGAATAATAATAACTTTTTGCGTCCATGAACACAGATAATTGAGAATGAAATATATTTTCGATTGAAATTGTGAGACATGTTTAATGCTTAATATTATTGTAATAAAAGAAAGAAACACAAAGTTTTGGTCGATGTTCACTCACTTTTGAAGCTCATAGTATATCCAAAAATTCTCTTACTTTCGATGGATCTTTTAACAAGTCCTCCGTATGAGCAACTATACCCAATAATTCCATGGCCAATGAACTAAATACCGCCGTTTCAATATGATTTCCTCGGGGATCCATATACTTTTTATACTTTTCTGTCTGTCCCAATATTAGGAACATGACCGGATAACGGTTTTGCTTAAAACGTAACATTGTGCAAATATCCGAATCGAAACAACTAAAAACAATTCGTCTTTTGCCAGCTTTTCGAAATACAACATCTAAAATACAATCTACGTATAAATTACGATCCACAACATGTTCGAATGCCTCCTCCATGGTGCCATCCTGCAAACGTTGAGACCATTTTACTTCAATATTAAAGCCCACATGGGGATCTATGGCCTCTAGGACATCGGTTAATTGGGGAAAAGGTTGATGCTCCTGCAAATCGTCATTACGAAATGATCGTTGTGCTCGAGATTGTCCCTCAGCGGTATGATAGACTTTAAGATTCTTCAACTGTTCCAGTGTCAACTCACGCATGGGTAAGGCCAAGAAATCATGTTCCTGTGTGGTGTTCTTCGCTTTTAAAGAAACGTAAATCATAAAGTCATGGTAAACCACCGGTACCAAATCCTTGCTTAGTTGAACATCAAATTCTACCATATCTGCACCATGTTCAGCGGCATTTTTCAATGACGTTATGGTATTTTCTCGGATTAAGGTATCGTTGGCTTTAAAAGAAGTACCCGAACCACGATGGCCCACATCTAAGCCCTTCCATTTATGATTCCAATAGCGTGAGTAGGTTATGGACATGTCCATGCCTAGAGATGGTACTGGCTTAACAATCAAATAACCCATTTGCATCATACCCAAGGGACGATGACGCGAAGCACATGTTATAGGCACTTCCAAACGACCTTCTGATAATTTAAACAAATTTGGCAAAACATAATGATAACCCAAATGCTGAGGTGGCTCATCTGGATCCGCTCTGGAGGAATATGTATACAGGTCTATCAAATAGGAGGTATTCTCAAAGTCACTTATGGTCAAATGAAATACAACTAAGCCGTCCGGGCCACAGGCGGTGCCGAATTGGGGTTGGGGCTTGATGACACTATCATCAGCTGCTAAAGTTGTTACCTCAGAAAAAGCAAAAGCGGTTCCACTATCTCCTCCATTCTCCCGGGTGTCATGGGTATCATTAGACAAGGAATCTTCAAGTGTCGAAATGGTACAATTTGAACCTGCCAGCAGGTTGTCAGAGCCACTTGGTATACGCAAATTCATAGGTGTCACCTTAACATGCATAAGACGTCGTTTCATGCGTTGTTTCCAAGAAAAGGGAGCATTAAAAAATTTCAATTGAACTATGGTTTCAGATGTTAACCAACCACGATCAACTCTTTCCAATCCCTTAACTTCGCCAAATATATCCACGCTGTTAGCTGTACAATCTTCAGCTAATTCTGGTATTTGTCTGGCTTCGAGATGAGTTTCCCAGCGCCTTACCAAATATTTCTCGGTGGTGGGTTCAACGGCACACACCAGATAACGATATTCAGTAGTGCTATCTCTTGGTATTAATACTTGTGAACTCCATTCATTCGAATCTGGAGAAAAGTTTACGGAAAAATTGTGTGGTTGTGGTTTGCAATAGAAGACCTACCGGTTTCTCTTTGTATAATTTTTTTAAACCGTGGATATTGCGTACATACCCTCATCCTTGGTCATGAGGACACAGCCGCTCAACTGCCAGTTGCCCAGAGATTCACAATTCCCAACCAAAGCCAACTTTTCGTAAGTCATCAGATCTTGATTCATTAAGACCCTAAAATTCCACATACGCTCTGGATAGGAACAGGAAGTGCTGGTGGTTCGCTTACTTGAAGGCGGAGCCAACATGGCGTCACATGCCTCGGCCTCATCATCGGGATAGGACCAGCGTTGCATGATAAACTATTAATTGTCTCTAAAAGTACAGTTAGAAAAACAAAACAAAAAGGCAAAAATTCAACCTAAAAAGATGAGAAATCGAAGAAATTAAGAAGCAACCAAGAAATTAGTAAATTATTATTCTTCATCTGTCACGGTTGGAGTTTTTAATTTTTTTTTTTTTTAATTAAAAACGAAAGTGGGAAGGGAGGAAACTGACACGTTTAATCTTTAGTAGCCAGCTTACCTTTTACTCTCTTAAATCTTGTAGGTTGAACTGCGACTTCACTTTTGTGCTTTGCTGCGATATCGGTTGACACCCTATGTACAGTCTTGACAAATTTAATAGAAAAATCGAATATGTACAACAAATATTTTTCTTAAAAATTTCGGGGGATGTTTTTGTTGTGCAGTAATTTACCTCTTTTCAGCTGAACTGAACAAAGAAATCAAAAAAAGAAAATTTCACTTTATCTGCAACAAATACTTGCTGTTCGTGTTGCTGAGTTGTTTTTAATGGCGTTTTAGCTTTTTATTGCTTTAAAAAATTAACATTTTTAAAGAATTTACTCCTTTTTGTTTTGCAAAATCAGGCTTTTTAATGTTTATATTATGTATGTGACTTGTGCTACAAATTTTTTAGCTGCTAACAAAATGTGGTTAAATTTTTTCAAGGTTAATAAGTTTTTTGCAGTTCATTGCGTGCATAAACATTAATTTTTTTATTCTTATGAATTTAAATTTTTTATAGAGCTTTTAATACACTTAAACAACACGTCTAATAAAACACTTCTGCTAGATTTATTTAATTGAAAAAAGTCTTTATCAACAATGCAAACAAAAGAAGTAAAAAAACAAAACACCAGACAATTCGTTTTACGCTGAGAAAAAGAAGGAAATTTTAATTAACTACCCTTCCCATCAGCGCACGTGAAGTTGACATAAGTAACAAATATTATGTGTTTGTGTCATTTCATTTGTTTGATCCACTCACAAGAAATAATTGCACAAATTGTTAGAGTAGTATTATGCTGCCCACAGACGAGGCAACATTAGTTGAAACCCATGCATGTTTCACATTATTTTGCTAGCAGCGTTGCCGTGTTGGTTACTTTTAACTAAAATTGATTACTTTTTTCCCAATGTGTACTTGTGTAATTTTTTCCCATTTTGGCTACTTTTTTTCGACACGAAAATAACTAATTTTTTGTTTTGGATCAATAACTACCCGCTCCGTTTTTTGACCCTTAAAATTGTGTGTGCTATTTGTGCATCTTAAACCAATACTTTTTTTATCTACTATAATTTTTTTTAGAAGCTTACCCCCGTATTCATAAACGATTACTAAATTTAACAAACGCTTATTAGTAATAACTTTCATAGTAAATTTGTTCTTTAAACCTTTATTAACATATTTTAAACATTTTTGTGAATACACCAATTAAACTTTAACAGAATATCAACTTAACCATATAAGGTATAAGCTTTGAAGTGTATAAGCCCATTATCTGCTACTCTTAATGCTTCATAGGTCTAACTGAAACACTTTTCTAGATATACGATAAGGTCAAAGAACCTTGCGACTCCTTCCCGTTTAATATGATTATATTTCCACCGGGCAAAAAGCATCTATATATAAAACATCTACTGCATAATTTAGCTTAATTTTGTACTTTGAAACCATAAGAGCTCTATATAAAAAATGTTGAAAGCTCTAGTTCAAAAAGTTATTGAAATTGAAAAGATGTTAGTGTTCGAAAAATTATATAGCCTATTGTTCTTTCCGGACCATCAGTAATATACTGTTAAAACTTTTAAAAAATCGGTCCAGCGGTTTCCGCACCTACAAGATATAAACAAACAATATTACTTCTTTAGACACACAATTTTTAAACTGAAGTGCGAATAAAATAGTACTTTTAATACAAAATAATTTTGGTTACTTTTTTCGGTTTTGGTTACTTTATTTTTACATTTTGATTACAATGGTTCTGGTGTACACTCTTCAAGAGAATGGAAAAAAATTTAATTTCTTTTCGTCTTTCTCCTAAAAACTCAAGACTTGAAGGCTAAAACTTGAAGAGTGTAAGCCAGCACTTATCGAATGCCTTTTTACAACTATACACCTCGATCCAAAACTTAACCGTACCTTCAATATTTTTTAATTCGTAAGTATTTTAACATTCAAGACAGATTTCACAATTCGATATTGCCGGAAAAACAAAAAATATAATCATACCGAAGTAAAGCGCCCCATCCATCCATTATAGCGTACTATTTATTTATTTCAGTCTATGGAAGCAAAATTCCTTACAGACTATGCAACTAAACTTACATAGAAAAATATATTACAAAGTTTAAAAAAAAGTTAATAATTGGAATAAATATGTACATATGTATATAAAATTTATAAAATACTCAAAAGAAAAAATATTGTATATCGTCAGGTGATTATTGTTTTAGCCTACACGCCATTTTTGAAAAAAATGAATTAGGAATGGATTATATATGGCATAAATGTTCTCTTTTATATTCCAAAATCCATTTTTTGATATCTCGTATAGAATCTGAGATATTCAGCATCGACTTTGGTCTACATCCACATTTTTTAGGTTAATTGAACATTATATTGCTTCATATGACAATTTTTTGCAAATGGAGCAAATTTTGCACAACAACATAACAAAATTATACTTTACTATTGTTTTGCGCCATTCGAATAATGAACAACGTAGGTTAAAATAAACCGTCACAATAGTTTAAATTTATTGGTTACAATGTGAAACTTGAGATGAATATGGAGCCCACAACAAAACTAATTGTTGAATATTTATTTGCGCTAGCTAACACAAAACATTTTAAGCAGCTCTGATTTCTTTTAGTTTTCAGTTTTTGATACTTTTATATTTATATATAACTATAAAGTTTACTAAAAAAAGGCTGTCGTTATCGACTTAAGTACAAAATCTATTATTTATTATACATTTTTTTTAATCATAACGGTAGAACTGTTTTTGTGTTATATTGCTAATAAAATATAAATATTGCAAAATTAAAAACCATAATATATTTTTTTCCATCTGCATTTCGGGGCTTATAGGAGAATGAGAATAATCACCATTCTAAAACATACCAACCTGTCCTTATAAATCTCTATTAACTATCAACTTCATTGTTTTTGCCATAGACTTACTTTGCTCCACGTCAAAGAAAACATCATAATACGAAATAAAATTTGATATAGAGCACAAAACGACAAAATGTTTTTTTTAGAAAAAACATTAAAACTTTGGATTTATTGCATGAAAGTGTATAGTTTTGTTAAAAACATACGTAGAAATCAATTAGGAGCGTTTAAAAAAAATCTATCGAGTAGTTTTTGAGAAAATTGTTTGTAAACCTATTTTATCGTTTTTCTCAATTGATGGCTTGTAGGCTAAAACAATAATTACCTGACGATATGCTGTTTTCCATATTATTTCTATTTTGCCTTTTATTAAGCAATAAGTAGCACAATAGTTTCAATTAAAATATGGCTCAACTTTCATTCAATAAAAAGGTCAACATAACCTATAGGAAAAACACGAACTACATTGTACAATGCTGCCAACACATTTCATTAACTTTTCGTTGTGCAATAAAATTCAAAAGTCTTTCGATTGCTGCCAATATATTGTGCCATCTTCGAATAGCACATACACAATGGTGATATATATTATTGACAAAACGTTAAATTTAACAATTACTAGCTGTTTGGTCCCGGCGCTGCTCGGGATTTTCTAAATAAAAATAAAAAATGAAATACTGGAGAATTTTGTTAATAACTTGATCCCACCGCTATCTACCATCAATAAAAAAAAAAATAATATCACGACAACAGCGCCACCATCAGTGAAAGTAGACCTTTCCAACGAATGTACTCGTTTGAAACACAAGTTTGAAAATCGTTTGAAAACTTATTTTTATATACCTTTATAGATATGGCAAGTGTATGGGCCGCTTTAAAGTAAAAACGGTCTAAAAGGGCTAAATAGTAATGACAAAAGTGATAAATTTGCGCGTTTTTTTAGTTTAGGGCTACGAAATTTTTTCGCGTTTCAGGTACATAAAAAAAGGCTAAATCTAGCTCGATCTAGTAAATCTAGTATGACAAAAAATTGTCAGTTGAAGACGCTATGTAAGGGCTATGCTGGTGGGAAACAGTGAATATTTAAAATAACCAATTTAAAAAGTGTGGCCGCATAATCTGTGCTATCATTTCCCAGTACATGTGTATTTATAAATACATAGATTTTTTTAATGTTCCGCTAATTTGTAAATAAAAAAATTTATGAAAGAAAACATGTTATCAAGCCACAAAAGTAGGATTAAAAGGCAATCAAAGAAGAAAAATAAAAGTTGCGAAAGAAATTTAGTAATAATAAATGAGGAGGAATTAATTGCACAAGTAAGCAGGCGACCAATAATTTATGACCGTTCTTTAAAAGGCTATCGGAAAACTTCTATGCGCAAACAGTGCTGGAATGAAATCAGCAAGGCTATGGACTCTACAGAAGAGGAGTGTCGTAAGCGTTGGCGTTCTTTGCGTGATTCCTTTTCTAAACACTATAAACAGTCTCAAAAGACTGAGGAGGAGGAGGGGAAAAAACATCGTAAATGGGTATTTTACGATAAAATGTCATTTTTAATTCCACACATGGATGGAGTCAGGCAGGATAAAAAAAAATTTAAAGTAATTTTTTTAATCTTATTTTTGTGTTCATTTATTTTAGTTATGACTGGGACAAAATCTTAGATGAACTGGGCGATATTTCAGAAGACGGTCAGAGCATAAATTGTGAACCGTTGGTCTTAAATCCCGAACCAACTGAAGGAATACAGCAAAACGAAGAAACTATTGAAAATTCTACAGAAATAGTGGAAGATGTGAAAAAATCTCATAACGAAAGTGTACAGCAATCATCGGTATCTGTGCAGGCAACAGATTTAATGTCAATTTCTATTGAAACTCCTCAACACCAAACCATGCATTACAATAATAATAATAACAATGGTACCAACAACAAAAGCTTCTCTAGGCAACCCCATAATTATAGTAATCGAAATGCGTCTACAATAACTATGCCCTGTGTAGAAGGAAACACAGATTCAAGCGCAGTTTTATTAGATTCTGATGAAAAGTTTCTATTAAGCTGTGCTTCCACTTTGCGACGTCTAACAAATAGACAAAATGCTTTAGCTCGACTTAAGATACAACAAATTCTATATGCCATCGAATTTGACCAAGAAATTAATTTAAATGTCGAAATAGTTAAAGATAACAATCTTTAAAATAATTTTTTATGCATAATTTATCCTATCAAACCACTGAAAGAAAAACGAGTTTGTATTCGTTTAATGAATACTATTCAATGTACCTATAGTGTATGTGTTATTTATCGAAAAGCAATGAATCAAAACAATTGCATTTTAAAGAAATCAGAGCAGGATTTTATTATCGTTCTTCATATAGGTATTTTTTTGCACTTCAGGTAGGTTTTGAGATGTTTTTTTTTTTTTTTTTTTTTGATTAATAAATATAACATTTGATTTGTAGCTTTGGGATGATATTCTTACGATTCAATGGAGAATGCTGAGCGTGCAACTAAACCATGGCAAGAAATAGATGTTGGGGAATGAATGTGCAGAAACAAGGAATGTGTACAGGTTTTTTGTTAAGAAAAGTTAAGAAATAGAAATTGCAAAAAAGCGCCAAAATGAGGAAAACTCGTTTAATAGAAATAATAGTTACGCAAAATCTAAAATTAAAACATAGTCAGGTATGTTGGCGTTAACGATAACGCCTTACACAATAAGGCCGATTATGTACATATATGTATGTAATATATAATTTAGAAAAGTATTTGCGGAAAATAAAGAGAAAAATTTAGTGTAAATTAATTTTTAAAGACACTGAAAGACAATATCGGTTTTAAAACGTTTCCTTTTCAAAATCGATTTCCAATCGGATAAATAGGCATGATTAAAAATCAGGGAATACTTAACAAGCGCGATTAAATTGAACATTTTACATAAAACTGAAGAATATACACCCTATTTTATATTCGAAATGCGCAACCACGTGACTAAAGGCTGTGCAGATAAAAAGTTGTATGCCTGTTTGGAAAACACAACCGTTGCTAAATATGATACTTGTTATTAGACACCAGTCACAACCTGCTGATCCTCGGTGGAGAATAAATACTGCTCAACAATGTCTAGGATTAAAAATATACCCCTTGGATATTGTTCCTCTTATGATGATTTGTGTGTCAGCATTTCTAAAGTTTAACACACATGCGTACGTTCTATGAAGATGTGGTTCCTATTTGGAGGACTGTACTGGCAATGTTTCATTGTGTGTTCGTTGTAATGACACTTTATGCAATAATATACCAATTGATTTGACAATTCTTAAGTTGCAAAACTGCCAAAAATTTGGGATAACAAAAATCGTCAAAGAATGATGACTGAGGCGTTCGGGAAGGAATTGATGTTTCAGAGCAATAGCATGTCAATATTGGATGTATTTAAAATATATTTTAAATAAATGATTTTGTTTTTAATTGTAAAATTAAAGGCCCAAATATTATATTCTTAAGATTTTGTCAAAAATAAACAAAAAGCCTCTGAAATGCATTTAAAAACATTTAATTCCGTACGGAAAGTGCGATTTATTTCGCACTTTGCTTAAGCAAATGACAAATTCATTAAATTTATCAAAAAGTTTCCTTAAGTTCAATATGGTTTGATACCTATGATTTACATGTATTCGCCAAAAAAGTCAAAAAATAAGAACATTTCAAACAACATAAACTTTTAAATCAAAATGGAAAAAATCTCACACATCCCTTAAGGAAAAGCGTGGGGCGCGTTGTTATGAAACAAAATGCTCAATTATTGAAAATTGGTAGCTTTAAACATGATTGGTTGTATTTCTTTCGGTGTGAAGTATTAAAATGTACTCACGACAGTCATGTTTTTTAAATGCTTTTATTTAAGTTTTTTTTTTTTATTATATTTATAGACAAATTCGTGATGATTCCAACCCTCTTAAACTTCCCAGTGCCAAGTAAGAACTTCTTATAAGTAACGAAACTTTCTTGTGCCTGAAAAGTTCTTCTTTTGGTTGGGGTAGCTGTTGGCCCTGCTGGTTGTATTATTGGTTCAACTGACTCAGTAAAATTGTTACTTGATACTGGAATATTTTCAACACCAAATACTTGCCCGACTTGCAATACAAGAGCTGCGAAACAGTATCCTCAAGGCTTTTTAATGGAACTTCTAGTGATAGCCCTCCCTCTGTCACTTGAGTGTTTCTTTTATTGTTTGCAAGTTTTTTCTTTATACTTGCCTTGTAGTGTATCCAAACCTGTGCCAAGAATATTATATTTAGATTAAGAAGATTATAAGTGTTTAAAGTGTTTTTAACTCCACTATAAACTCTTCCCATAACTCCTTACATGAATTTTTCATTATACCAAACTTTGGTGTTTTCTGTGAACAATTTCTAAGTTTCTCTAAATAAGCTGGACGAGCCGCTCAAATTGAACCTTCGTTTTTATTTTCAAGCTAATAAAAGTTAAAAAAAAACCGAAAAAGTTATTACAAAAATTTATACATACGATTTCTCCATTTTGTTTTCGATTTTCACCGAATTTAAAAAAAAATAAACTTTAACTGCCAATAACACAACTACTTTTTAGCAGTTGTGTGTATTTCACATTTTTGTCGACCAAACTTTTACAAAGTTGAAAACGGCAATACCAGGAAACAAACAGATACCCAACTGAATATCGAACTGTCAGTTGAGTTGAGAATGGCAATGTGAATTTGTCAAAGACAACCAAACTATTACAAAAGTGGAGAACCGCAATAGGGGCATTAATTGATAGTAGATGTTAGATGTTTCAAGTGTGAACGTGTATTTCACATTTTCAACATCTTATATGCGTTCCTCCGCAATGTATGCAAGTGTACAAAGGGTATTAATCATGTAAGGGCCTGAAACAGGAATGGGAAAGCAAAACACGAATATTGCTGTCCGTGTAAACATGGTATTAAATGGCAACATAATTTAGCTATCGTTTCCCAGTACATGTGTATATATATATTTTGGGAAGTTACATTTTCGCCATCTACATGTCATTTTTGTACGTTTTCTTGTGTTATGTGCCTAAGCTGAACTATTTTCTTAGTAAAGACACAAACTAAACATTTAAGGATAGTGGCATCACTAATAACTGGAAAACATTTGTTTTCTTATTTGCCTTTGCAAATCAAAACTATTTTCCCGCCAATTTATCGCAATTTGCAGTTTTTTTGTACGCATGAGTTTGGGTTGTCATCACTTTTGCTAATTGGCAAAATGTAAACAAACATGTAAATTGTTATAAAATGTGTAGTAATTTTTAAATTGTGCGTGATTTTGAACAAATGAAATAAAAAAATGTGCTTAACCCTTCTGCATCCCTTGCATATGTGCCCTTCCTATGATCCTTTGGGTCAATATGACCCAACAATAAAATGTAAAAAACATTTCATATTTAAGTATAATAAAAAATAAAAGCGATTCTATTGATTGTTTGACCGAAAAAATTATTGATCGATGATTCTGAATGAAGATGAACTCAATTCAATTATATTCAATAGGAAAAAAAATTTTAAAGTGGAATAAAACTTGCAATATCGCTTGTTGGGTCGTATTGACCCAAAGGATATTAAATGTTTGTAAATCGTGTTTTTTGGAGGGGAGAGGAAAAATTTAAATTTTATTATTTTCATTTAAATTTATAATTTTCGTCCCTGTAATGGATAAATTAAAGTTTCACGTCCATATCTTATATTTAAACGGACAAATTTTGCGCTTGAAATCCAAAATTGGGTCAAATTGACCCAAGGAGTGCAGAAGGGTTAAATTTAATAAAAAGCGTTTAAATTGGTTAAAAAATTTAGTGCAGTGTTAAAAAACAAATTTATATTATTGAGGTAAATGAATTAAGGCTCGTTCCAATTACCACAAAGAAAGTTCATCGTAATTACAGTGCCGGACGTAAATAATGGAGCAACGAACTTTTCCATAATAATGATCAGATATAATATAATGATCCTACACTGTGCTAGTTGAAAAAACAGACAAGCCGGGCACATGGCGTTGTAAGTTAAAACTTTTAACATAATTCGGGTACGCTGAATCCAATGGTGCTAACCTTTTTTTAATTAGCTCTTCTTTTCGAGAAATACCGTTATCTTAAAAATGGAGGACGTTGCACAACATACATACGTACCTATATTCGCGTAACTCAAAAACTCAAAAATGTAAGGGATGTAAGAAAAGATAAACTCACTGTTTATTGTTGGTGTTTTGTTTAAGCTTTGATATTGTTACTTACGAGTAAAACTTTGAGTGTTTAAAATTCTTATTCGCTTTAGGGTTTTATTCGTATAATATTTCTAGCTTTTCTAAAATCTTGGGAAAAGGTTTCCTGATGAGCTGGCCTAAGCAACCAGTGAAATGCGCATAGAAGCTAGCTTTCCCTCAACAATAAATTTCAGTGTATTTATCAAATATGGAAAATTGGGAATTTAGCACGTCATACAGAAATCGTATTAATGATAAATTTTGTATTCCCGTAAATAACTTTGATAATATACTCGCATGTGCCCGTGCAGAAAACTGAATTGGCAAATTGGTTTTTTTGTTGTTTTCTTACGAAGACAATAGAATGAAACAATTTGTTTTTTAATTTTGTTTTTTCTTTTTACCCACTTATAACTACAATTCGAGTCGGAAAGAACCCAACCAATTGTAGAGGGATGTAAGAAAAGATAAACTCACTGTTTATTGTTGGTGTTTTGTTTAAGCTTTGATATTGTTACTTACGAGTAAAACTTTGAGTGTTTAAAATTCTTATTCGCTTTAGGGTTTTATTCGTATAATATTTCTAGCTTTTCTAAAATCTTGGGAAAAGGTTTCCTGATGAGCTGGCCTAAGCAACCAGTGAAATGCGCATAGAAGCTAGCTTTCCCTCAACAATAAATTTCAGTGTATTTATCAAATATGGAAAATTGGGAATTTAGCACGTCATACAGAAATCGTATTAATGATAAATTTTGTATTCCCGTAAATAACTTTGATAATATACTCGCATGTGCCCGTGCAGAAAACTGAATTGGCAAATTGGTTTTTTTGTTGTTTTCTTACGAAGACAATAGAATGAAACAATTTGTTTTTTAATTTTGTTTTTTCTTTTTACCCACTTATAACTACAATTCGAGTCGGAAAGAACCCAACCAATTGTAGAGGGATGTAAGAAAAGATAAACTCACTGTTTATTGTTGGTGTTTTGTTTAAGCTTTGATATTGTTACTTACGAGTAAAACTTTGAGTGTTTAAAATTCTTATTCGCTTTAGGGTTTTATTCGTATAATATTTCTAGCTTTTCTAAAATCTTGGGAAAAGGTTTCCTGATGAGCTGGCCTAAGCAACCAGTGAAATGCGCATAGAAGCTAGCTTTCCCTCAACAATAAATTTCAGTGTATTTATCAAATATGGAAAATTGGGAATTTAGCACGTCATACAGAAATCGTATTAATGATAAATTTTGTATTCCCGTAAATAACTTTGATAATATACTCGCATGTGCCCGTGCAGAAAACTGAATTGGCAAATTGGTTTTTTTGTTGTTTTCTTACGAAGACAATAGAATGAAACAATTTGTTTTTTAATTTTGTTTTTTCTTTTTACCCACTTATAACTACAATTCGAGTCGGAAAGAACCCAACCAATTGTAGAGGGATGTAAGAAAAGATAAACTCACTGTTTATTGTTGGTGTTTTGTTTAAGCTTTGATATTGTTACTTACGAGTAAAACTTTGAGTGTTTAAAATTCTTATTCGCTTTAGGGTTTTATTCGTATAATATTTCTAGCTTTTCTAAAATCTTGGGAAAAGGTTTCCTGATGAGCTGGCCTAAGCAACCAGTGAAATGCGCATAGAAGCTAGCTTTCCCTCAACAATAAATTTCAGTGTATTTATCAAATATGGAAAATTGGGAATTTAGCACGTCATACAGAAATCGTATTAATGATAAATTTTGTATTCCCGTAAATAACTTTGATAATATACTCGCATGTGCCCGTGCAGAAAACTGAATTGGCAAATTGGTTTTTTTGTTGTTTTCTTACGAAGACAATAGAATGAAACAATTTGTTTTTTAATTTTGTTTTTTCTTTTTACCCACTTATAACTACAATTCGAGTCGGAAAGAACCCAACCAATTGTAGAGGGATGTAAGAAAAGATAAACTCACTGTTTATTGTTGGTGTTTTGTTTAAGCTTTGATATTGTTACTTACGAGTAAAACTTTGAGTGTTTAAAATTCTTATTCGCTTTAGGGTTTTATTCGTATAATATTTCTAGCTTTTCTAAAATCTTGGGAAAAGGTTTCCTGATGAGCTGGCCTAAGCAACCAGTGAAATGCGCATAGAAGCTAGCTTTCCCTCAACAATAAATTTCAGTGTATTTATCAAATATGGAAAATTGGGAATTTAGCACGTCATACAGAAATCGTATTAATGAAAAACCTATTGAATTTACTAAAAAAAACTGTAAAAAATATTCGAAAATGCAGCTAGGCTTCTAATTTTTTGCAGACATTTAAAAACGAAGCTGCAAACAAAACAAGCCATAAATGATTAAAATCTGTTAGCAACTTTTGATTTTATTCACAAAGGTCGAAAAGTTTAAATTAATTTAAGAATTTCATAAAACGCAATATTTGTATGTGAGCCCCCCTAAGAAGTGCTGATAAGGGGAAAGTATGTCCAGAAAATGTCAAGGACAACAAATTAATTGAGGTCGGTCATACATTTTATCCCACTAGGGGCGACTCCGGGTCATTTATGGGACTTTTTCTTCAATATTTTTCTAGTCTGCATTGAACATTTTGTATGGGAGCCCCCTTAAGGAATGGAGATAGCGGGTAGGTATGTTAGAAATAAATGATTAAGATGAAAAATAAAGTGGGGTTATTCCAACATTTGACCCATCTAGGGGCATCCTGCAAGGGCCAAATTTAAGAATTTTATCAAACCGCCATATTTGTATGTATGAATTTTTAAAAAACAAACGTTTTGATAAAAAATAATTTTTTTTCCAAAAAAAAATTATGTTTCTAAAACGTCTGCGCAAATTAGAAAAAAGTTTTACTTTTTTTAAAGGAAATTTGCGGAATTTCGGTTTAAAAACTTTGTTTTTGTTTTAAATGTAGTTGTACGAACGAAAGAATTCTTTCGCACATCGGAAATAGGCAGTAAGTATTCGTGAGCGTAGCCAAATAGTTCGAAAAATAAAATTAGATCCCAATAAAATAGCAACATGGATTGCCGTTGAAGTTAGATACGATCATAGTATAATAAGACTTTGGAAAAGATATTAACCCTAAAATGGTCAGAAGAGTACTGTGCGTAGCTGATTATAATGCTGGAAATGCTAGACGTAAACCGTTTATTTCTGAAGTCAACCAAAATAAGCGATTGGTATATGCAAAACAAGATATGTACATAAAGGGTGTTTTTTTAAGCTAGATAGAACTTTAAATTGTAAAAAGTAACACAAAAAATTAAATTTTGATGAAATATTTTTTTTTTATCGTTTCAGTATACTCTGACAAATAATCATGAATAGACTCACGCTTGAACAACGCTACGAAATTATCCAAATTACTTTGAAAATCAGTCGTCGATTCGCGCAACTTATAGACGACTTCGTCATTTTTATGGCGTACATAATCGTCCATCTGAACAAGCCATTCGTCGAGCTGGGTTTGTTAATAAGCAAAATTGCCGCATATGGAGCGAGACCAATCCACAAGAGACCCTACAGACTCCATTACATCCAGAAAAATGCACCGTTTGGTGCGGTTTTCACGCTGGTGGCATCATCGGACCTTATTTCTTCAAAAATGAGGCCGGAGCTCGCGTTACGGTCAATGGAGTTCGTTACCGCACCATGATCAATGATTTTTTGTTTGAAAATATGGATGACATTGATCCGGAGGAGATGTGGTTTCAAAAGGATGGCGCTACGTGCCATACGGCGAACGCAACCATCGACTTATTGAAATCAAAATTTGGCGATAAGTTGATTTCGAGAAATGGACCTGTCAATTGGCCTCCAAGGTCGTGCGATTTGACACCTCTCGACTATTTCCTGTGGGGCTACGTGAAGTCACTGGTTTATGCTGATAAACCAGTAACAATTGACGCCTTGGAGGCCAGCATTGTTCGTGTTATTCGTGACATACGGCCAGCAGTGCTCGAAAAAGTGGCCCAAAATTGGACGTCCAGAATGCGCTTCGTCAAGAACAGCCGCGGTGCCCATATGCCCGAAATCATTTTCAAATGTTAATGTCACGTATTGATCTTTCGAATAAAAAAAATTTTGATTACAATTTAATTTTTTGTGTTATTTTTTACAATTTCAAGTTCTATCGGGCTTAAAAAAACACCCTTTATAAGCAAACCTTCGGCTTATAACATTATCCGCTCTGATGGCCAAAAATAAAACTTCTTTGAAGGTGTTTTATTTTTCCGTCTAAAATAAAACTCATGTTGTTTATTTTCTTCGTCTTTTTAATGACTATTTAATTGCAATGCCAGCTGATTAGATTACACTGCTTTACAAATTGCAATCTGTCCAACGGCAAGTTTTGGATGTTAATTTACATTAAAAGAGGTAAATTTTCTGACGGGAAAAATCAAACTTCTCAAATGAGTTTTATTTTTTGACGACTTAATAAAACTCTGTTTTTTTGAATTTAATTTGACCTTTAATTTTTATGTTGAAAAATAACTTTTTAAAATGGGGTTTTTTTACCTTTAACTCACAAAATAACTGTTATCAAAGAACTTTTTTGATATCACTTATAACTGTTACGGTCCCTGGTAATTACAATCCTAACTTTACAGAAGATTTTGGTGAAATGGAATGTCACGCAGCGTTTAAAAAACTGAGTCAAAGTAGAAAAACTGCCATTTCTTCCACTTTTTCATTTGTCATTGGCAAAAAATAAACTGTTGCTTTTACTTCTGATTCATTAAATGTAAACCGTCGCTGTCAAACCAACTTAAAAAGCGAAAAGTTATACACCCATTTTAGTTTTTTGTTTGACAGTTTTTGTTTTCGACTGCAGTTTTTTTTTAACCCGGATGTCACGTATCTACATAAACAAAAAAAAAACAAAAAAAATATTTGTTAGCAAAAACGTTTGATTGAAAACAAAAAACGGTTGCCAACGATATATTAAATTTGGTTTATTTTTTAAAAATTTTCTAATTTTATGAAATATGTGCCAATTAATTTACGTTGAAATCTTTATTTTTTAATAAGTGCGTTAGATAAATGTTCTACAAAAACTTATGCATTACCTACTTAATTAAACCATTTTTATAGGGAAAGTTTTTTTTAAGTAGTATAAGGCCCGTTTTCACAACTTACCGATAGCTAAAATTAGACATTAACCGGCCTTATAAAATAAAAAGTGTGTTTACTTTAACCTAAAGTGAGCGATAAAATGCTACCTTTAGCTATCGGTAAGTTGTGAAAACGGGCCTAAGTAGTTTAATAAATTACAGTAGTTTGTCCTGATTTTAAGAGAAATTCTGGTAAAGATACATATAAGAGATTTTTTTTTATCAACTTTAAATCAGGATCGTTTTGTTTGATGTTGATTTCACTCATGTGTATAACTTGGCTGATAACTTATATACACATATTTTTGTAATCACCTTTTAATTTCCTTTATTTTAAAACTCTACTCTATAGGTTTGGTTAATTTATTTTTAAACGTATTACTATTTCACGACAAAAATCAGACTCTTCGTTTTCAAACAAGGACACTTAAGTTTTTAAAACGGATTTAATGATATTTCAAATGTTAACATCCAACCGATTAGAAGATACGAGGCAATAAAAAATTGGCATTCCGGTAATAACAGGTAACCAATAATCTGACTGTACATGGCTTACACGTTTATAACTGTTTCTTTTACCAGTTTTAGGTTTATAGTCAGCGTTTAAAAAACTGCAGTCAAAGTAGAAAAACTGCCATTCCTTCCACTTTTTCATTTGTCATTGGCAAAAAACATTTGCTTTTACTTTTGATTCATTAAATGTAAACAGTCGCTGCCAAACCAAGTCAAAAAGCGAAAAGTTGTACACAAATGTTCGTTTTTTGTTCGACAGTTTTTGGTTTCGACTGCAGTTTCTTAAACCCTGCTAATAGAGATTTACATAATGTGCGCTCGTTTACTTTTCCAGTAAAATCCAGTAGGTGAGTAATATGAAAATTTTACAAATTAATGTGTACGCGAACGCATTTCAGTAAAATCCAGTACAAATTTGTACAAATTTTGGGGTAAACGAACGCAGCTATAATTTGTCACACACGCTAGTATCCCGGACTTTTTCTATTTCCGGGAAACGAAACAAAAAAAATCCTATTCCCGGGAATCCCGGGATTCTTTGAATAAAACAATGAATTCATTTAATGAGTTCAAGAAAAAAGTTTTTACTTTTTTTAAAGAATGTACACATATACAACAGTCTAAAATAATTAGCTTTATTAAATCCACAGAAAACCAAAACAAAACCAAATATGTAAATTGTTACATTCATATGTACATGCATATTACAAATGTATGTATATATTTATTTATTTTTTTTTTTTTTGTGAGATCACAAAATATTAAAACTTATTAATATTTAGTAGTTTTTATTTATAGCTTTTATTTATATTTATACCAAGTAAAACTAATTTTCTTTTAAGAAAAAATTTTTTGTATTATTAAAGCATTTAAAGGCTTATCAGAGATTCTACTTCTAATCCTTGTTGATATGTAAATATATTGCCTGCTACCGAAAACGTGCTCTCGTTTTCTACAGGCGTTTCCCCAGGAAATATGGCCCCAAAAGGAAAGTGAAGAACGGCCCCAAAATTTTACATGAGACACAACAACACGCTATTTTGGGGCAATTTTTTTGTTTTATTTTGGGTTATTTTTCATTTTTTCGTTAGGGTGTTTTTGCATTCTAAGTTTAATGAAAAATGACCCCAATATCAAGGAATGAAAAATGGCCCCAAATAAAATCGCAATTTTTACTTTGGGACTATTTTTCGTTTACTAATAAAAAAATGCAAATTTTAAGAAATAAAAAATCACCCGAAACATTTTTACACAAATTATATAAAATTGTATGTAAAAGTTTCTAGGGATAGTATAAAAAACCCGAATTTGTTTACCAAAGTGGAGAAAATCCTTGCCGGTTATGCAGAGATGCTTTAGTTAGCGAAGCCGGTCTTTGTTATACCATAGAGGAAAAAATCCTTGAGCCCGGTCGATGGCCGACTATTTAGAGAAGCTTTACTGAGCGAAGCCAGTGTTTGTAATACCATAGAAAAGAAAATCCTTGCAAGCGGCCGAAGGCCGGTTATGTAGTGAGCTTTAGTGAGCGAAGCCACTGTTCGTCGGCTATATAGAGAAGCTTAAGTATGTGAAGCCAGAATTCGTTATATCATAGAGAAGAAAATTCTAATTTAAACAAAATATTTTTACATTAAAAAAAGTAGAATTTTCTAAGAAATTAATTTTAATCGATTGGCATAAGTTGTTCGAGTTATTCGTTATTCGGAATTGGCTATTTTGATTATTCGATCAAATAATGGCGGAAAAATTCTTGGATACTCTAACATATACTTTATGGGGCTTTAGGTGAATATTAAAAAAGTTTCACACGGAATCAAAATTTAAGCTGTGTGAGAAATGTGTTTTGTAAATTACGTAAAATGATAAGGTATACTCCAAAAATGCAACGTTAAGAGGTAAAAGCTTCTAAGGGCGATGGCAACACAGTAAACTTGAAAGCTAAATGATAAAAATAAAAAAGAGCATAGATTGAATACCTAAGCACGTTAATGTCTTGTATTGCCAAAAATGGGATCTGTTGCCTTTAAGGAGTTTTTTTTTAAATTTTCACGCCTACCTTGGCATGCTTTAAGCTATGTAAAGCGCTTTAGTTTGCTCACGGTGGACAAAAATTGTGCTTAAACAGGATATCATAGCATAACTTACAATGGATTAATTTTCTGTATATTTTGTTATCCTTGACTCCCAGTGGTGCGTAGTGCCTCTACCATTCTCTTATACCGGACTCTGTTGCGGGATGTTTGGCTGATGTCATTGCATGTGAAGTTTTCTGCCTACAACCCCGCCTCTATCGACCATCTTCATGTTCTAACATGCCAGTCTCTTCGCTGCGGGTTCCAACGAAGTGTTTGTCGAGCATTGTTGTTCTTTTCCAAAAAGAGGATAGACTATATGCCTAGCCTTGTAGCTGTTGATATCTACCGAGATCTGCAAAAAGATCTGAGCATGCAACTATTGCCTTATTTATAAATGCTTTAATATCTTCATTAGCACCACCCTTTGTAGTCACCATACTGCCTAGATAATTGAAGGATACCTCAACTACTTGGTTATCCACACTTATGCGTGGTGAAGAATTTAACGTTGTGTAGGGCTCGGTATTGAAATCTGCGTACATGACCCGGATTATATTCAGATGGTTAAGACCACAGCATACCACAGAACTGTAAAAAGTGACGTGTGAAAAAGGCCCAAATCAGTTGCGAGGGCAGCTTTCGAAGAAAAAGACAGAAAGCTTTTTTTGGTAATGAAGTGGCAATGTGTAAAAACAGGCAGCAACAATCAACACAAATGGCATGATCAAAATAAAAATAACAAGACACAGACCACGTTAAAAAAATGCATTAGTTCAACAAACGTTGTGTTTTGTGCAAAAAAATGTATTTATTAATATTTGTTTGTTTTATAATGTTATTTATTTACTAAAATATTATTTACTTGTGTTGTGGTAAACTTAAAAGTTAATTTTTACAAAAGCTTTGCAAATAAATCTCAACTAAATAAATTTGTGTTCATTGTATTGCGGCATAAAAGATGATGCAAAGAGAAATGCAAAAAGGGCAGCTTTCTTAAAAAGAGCCAAAAAAAAAAAAAAAACGAAAAATCTTCCGTCTCGTGACAGTTCTGTAGTATTTTGT
This sequence comes from Pollenia griseotomentosa, assembly GCA_963931875.1. Taxonomy (NCBI): domain Eukaryota; kingdom Metazoa; phylum Arthropoda; class Insecta; order Diptera; family Polleniidae; genus Pollenia; species Pollenia griseotomentosa. Next base: position 18,026,947 of record OZ007561.1, read on the forward strand.
GGTTAAGACCCATAATTTTATCAATTTTTTTATTTTAATCAGGCTTAAGTTCATCAAATTTAATGGTCATTAAATTTTTTTAATGATGAAAGGAATTTTACAACATGAATGAATCAAAATTTATTGATAATTTTTCATTATTGACTGAATTAGGGCTCGAACTCCGGACAGGTCGACTTGACATGTCTCGATAGTAACCACACTATATTTTCATAAATCTTTGCCGTTTTACCCTCTCCACCACTAACAATAGTCGAACATCGATAACTCAATAAAGTTTTCCACTACAAGTGGCAGTAAAAGAGATCCTCAACCAAATAGTCAGACCGTTGCCCTGTCATCGGGGGCTATCTGACTCCCGTAGCCAACGTTGAGAAGATATTTTCTGAAATTAATATAATGATTTATCTAGTTAGTCTACAACAAACGAAATTATTTTCCGCAAAAAGCGTGGGAAGTGGGAATGTTTTTTTTAATAAAAAATTAATAAAATTTTTAATTTGAAAACACTTTTAATTATGACCAATAATAACAGATTAAAATTTCAATATTTTTATAATTAAATTTTTGTAAAGTGGCAAATCATAATTAAGGCCTCTTTTCAGAAATTTACATTTGTGGGTGAACCACTTAAAACGCCCCTAAATTAACTTCCATTTATTATCTAGTTCCATTTAATTCTCTTGTGCGGCGGCTCATAAGTTTCATTAACTCTTATCATTTTCATGTTTTCAAACAAACTGTTTAAAAACTATCATGGGAATATTTTGAAATATAAAACAAAAAATAGGCTTCTTTCATCGTAGTATTTAAATCAGAGTCAATGAAATGCAACTAGAACATTTTCATAAATATGTAATTCAAGTGTTTATAAGTGTGTAGTATGTTTTTGTCACAAACAAATTCAGAGAGTCCCCTAAACGATTCGAATTAAGTATGTAGTAAGTAATAAGATAAGAAATTCATTAAAACTTAATGATTTTATCAATCTCTTGTGTTAAAATTATAATGAATTTATTATATTGAAACATTCATACAAAATCCAATATACTACAATTAAATTTTTATTATTGTTGCTGTTAATTTGTAGAAGCATTTTCGTCGTCAAATTTGTCTGTGCAGTCAGACGCATGATGACAAGTAATCAATGCCCTTAAGGGTGTGAACTAGTAAAAGCATCTGTTTTGATGTCTACAATGAATCTTTTCATATCAATACTAATTGAACACAATAATCTCTGCTCTGTCTATTTACGATTATTGAACAACAACAACAACAATATTGTTGGATTGTTTGTGTTACATTGTTTCTTTCTGTGATTCCTGCTGAAGCATAATAAACTCATTTGCCTGCTTAAGGCGACTGACATCATCCATGTTGATTGTTTACAGATTCATGTGTTGCAAGCAACATTGAGAAATAAAAAAAAAATCTTCACACATTGCCTTATTTAGTTTCGTAAACTTAATTAAATTTCATCTGTTTATTTTGCAATGTTTGCATTTCTATTGTACTGGGCACAACAGTTATAGTGTTCCTATTGCCAGGATAAAATCTATTCACTCAAGAACGCGCCAAGGTCATAAAATTGTACGATGAGTCAATTGTTTATTTATGCTAATCAAATATTGTTTTAAATTTCGAATTACGAAAATACGTGTCTAAACAAAAATGACCTCAAATAAAATTTCTGTAACATATTTAGAGATATTTATTAAGTCAAGTATTTTTTGTCACAGCAGTTTTCGTGCCATGCAAATATTTGCCGAAGGCATCTGTTATATTTTTGGGCTAAACAAAAAGAAGCAATGATCACAAAAAAAAAAAACCATTTGTTTTACAAATAATTATCAAATAAGCGTTTAATTGCGCAAAGTCGTAATTTCTAATCAATCATGTCTTTGATGTTTTCAGCCAAAGTTTCCAATTTAGCTACAAGCATATTGGTTATCAATTCATAGCGCTAGTGTACAAGTGGGCGTGGCACAAAGTTGAATTATTTATATTTAAAGAACGGTATTCATATAACTTTCTGTTATTTCGCACCATGGCAGCCCTTTTACTTGTTTTATTTTGTAATTGTTATAGATTGACTCAAGTGCAATTCTCTTGTTAAAAACGGCTGCTAACCTGCGTGATATGCAAATGGATGTAAAGCATATATTTTTGGGGAAATTGCATATTTTTCATGCAAAAAACTTCCACTTCTAATGTGCGTAGTACACACACAGAACACTCGGGATAAATCAAGTTTTTTTTATGATTACTTTAAGTACGAGTCGTACCCAAAAATTCAAGTAACACTGAAACGTACTTAAAACAATCATAAATGGGATTTCTTTCGAAAATCAATCCCGGAATTTCTTGAAATAAGTATAAAATGCTTAAATAAAGTAAAAAAAAGATTAACATTTTCGTTGTGTTAAACCCTCCCACTTACGCATGTTTTGATTTTCTATACACATTGAAAAAAGGTCTGGCCACACTCATGTGTACTACGAAGGGTTAAAAAGTAAATTTGAGCTCTTGCTTCTCATTTAGTTTATATTTCTAGTTAAATGTGTACACAAGATTTCTAAGGTATGATGTTGCTGTTTTATCATTCTGTAATGTGTAATACGGGTAAGTAAATAAATCATAATAACTTTTTCTTTTCAAGCACGAATTCAGGATTAAATCAACTTTTTAATACTTGAATCAAGCGCATTTTGAGATTGATTAAATATTGGTTTTACTAAAATCCAGGCTTGCCAGTTTAGCACTTTTAGTGTAGATTTAGCACATTTTTTTTCTGAATTAGCTCTAAGAATTTCGAAAAAAGTGGTAAGTGCTAGTTTAGCTACAGTGTATACATGTAATACTTTCTAATGTTACCTATAAGCACTCGAAGTGTTACATGTTGTGCACCTTCAATAGAACAAAATAAGCTGATTTTATTTACAGCTATTACGCTGGGTCTCCACGTAGCAATATTTATTGCTAAGTACAAGCAAAAACGTCGGCAGAACAATGGAGCAATAATTGCTGATTATATTGCTGGAGAACATTTGAAATTGCTTTGCCATAAATTTGCAATTTTCACCGCGAGTAGTTGTCCAAAGTTTTGTGGCTGTAGTTATAACAAATATTTTATGTTGTGTTTTCAAGTGGTTGTTAAATTTTCTTTTTTCAATTAATAAATTTACTTAATAAAATAATTAATTGTAATTGTCGTAGCTGTGTTTTGTATTACTTTTTTTGTTTATTTGCACACAAACACACAAATAAATAAACAACCGTACAGAGAAATAAAATGTCAGATAAATAACAACTGATTTGACAGCAGATGTCTAAGCAATAATTGCTCAAGCAATCAGAAGAGCATCATTGCGCAATAGATTGCCACTCATGGCAATATGGGGTCTATACGTCGCAAATTAAATGGAGCAATCAAATTTGACGTTTGCCGTAATAAATATTGCTACGTGGAGACCCGGGGTTACACTTTTATCATTAATGTACTTCATGAGCGATTTTTAAGGCTATTTGAGCGGTTTCTGCACGCTTTTATGTTTTGGCAACAAATATTGACATCATTAATGGCTTAGAAAAAACAAAACGATAATAATGTACATTAGGTGCTATAATCAAATTTTTGGCATAGTACCACGGTGTGGCCTATAATGTTTTATTAATGAAAACACCTGTCTCCCGTCGTTTTGCGAAAAAAACTTAACGCAGGGCAGCAAATTTCTAAAACCTTCCAAAAAATTTTGAACCGCGATGAATTGTAAACCGTTGGAAAATTTTTAAATCTAAAGCAGTGGATAAATTCCAAAATAGCGTTTAAGTGATACGTATAGGAATATATTAGGCTCGATTATATTAAATTTAATTTTAATTAAATTATTTTTACTGAAGGAAAGAATTTTACAACATGAAATTTGTTTATTAAAACTTTTTGATAATTTTCATGGCTGAGCTGGGGTTCGAACCTGGGTTGAATTTACATGTTTCAAGAATCACCACATCCTCTCATCACAATTCTTTGAGTTCTAACCTCTGCACCACTGCGGTGCCTGCCAGCTAACAGTCAAACATCAATCTTTAACCAGTAGTACTGGTGGTTCGAAATTTGCTGTAATTATCATTTTAATTTTTTATTACATGTTGCTTTCTTTCTTCTGTTTTTTCGTATTCTTTCTGTCAAGACTTTGTCATGAAAACCTGAATACATTTGTTTATTATGTTTTTTGTCCACTTTCGTCGACAATTTTTTTTTGTACAAATTAAAGTACAAATGTAAACATTAGAGCTTGTGCCATAGCTATTTTAAGAATAATTGTGACTTTTAGTTGAACTGTTAATTCTGATGAGAGAATGTGGTGATTCTTGAAACATGTAAATTCAACCCAGGTTCGAACCCCAGCTCAGCCAAGAAAATTATCAAAAAAATTTAATAAACAAGTTTCATGTTGTAAAATTCTTTTCTTCAGTAAAAATAATTTAATGAACTACAATTAATGTTGAGAGAATTTCAACTAATTGTAGTGGGGAATGTAAGATGAGATAAACCCGTTGTTTATTGTTGATGTGTTTTGTTTAAGCTTTGATATTGTTACAAGTAGAACTGTTGCTATAAGTCTTATATGCTTAACAGTTTTATTTGGTTTAATATCTTTAGTTTTTCTAAAATCTTTATGGATGAAGTTTCCTGATGATCTGGCCTAAGCAACCAGTGAAATGCGCATAGGAATAGCTTATCCCATCAACAATAAATTTCAAAGTGTTTTTATCAATAATAAAAACTGGGAATTAAGCACGAATAACAAAATCTTTTGAAATTAATTTAATGAACATTAAATTTAATGAACTCAAGCCAAACTAAAAAAATTAAAAATTAACAGTTCAACTAAAAATCACAATTATTCTAAAAATAGTTGTTTTAAAACTTCAACCCGATCCCTGCGTGAAATCTTTTAACAATCCGAAAAAATTATCATATTTTTTATTAATAACTTTTAATGTTCTACACGACTATATTATGCCGTTTTTGATATTCGCAAAAAGTGTGAAAAGTTATGGCCCTAACGTACATAGACTTTTTTTAATTTTAATATGTAAATATTTTTATATTTTGTTTTAAAGCAATCTTTTTACAAAATTATGAGCGGTATGAATTATGACAAAGAAAATAAAACATTGGTTCTACAAACAAAGTAAGTACCAAAGTTGTATAACAGGGCAGTAATATGAACACCATAAATAAAAGTAAGGGTAAAACATGCAACATGTTTTGCATGTTTTTTATTAACTTATTCACAAAAGAACTTGAACATTTTTCCCACAGTTGCATTTTTTGTACAAGCGAACACAAAAATGTAGAACATGGTTACATTAATGCAACATATTTCTCAGAAAAGAAATCGTCATAAAATATTTTAGAATGTAACATTATAATAAGTGTTTATATTAAACAAAATGAATATGTAAAAAAAATTTCAAATGTAAATTTTTTATTATATTCATAAAAATCAATATTACAAAACTAGTACTTTTATTTTCGCTGTAGAACAATTTTGCACTTTATTTTTGTCGATTAAGCACTTTGAATTAGAATTCTTCAGGCAAGCCTGCTAAAATCAGTCTCATTTTCGGATTATTTCAAGTACGAAATCGGGATTTAATCAATCTTTCTATACATGATTCAAGAAAATCCGTACTCACCGCACTATTAATACCGCTTCGGATTGATTTGAGTACGGATGGATTGAGTTTTCTTTTGAGTACAGAAACCTTAACCCATTTTTAAGTATTTAACGATTGCATTTTTAACGATGTCTATCCCTACTTCTGGCTAGTTTTTTTGTCAATGTAAACCTTGTGCGCAGTTTTGCAGACAGAAATTTGGTATATAAGTTTTAATTTAGTATATAAGTTTAAGGGCAAAACCTATGTAAATGCTGGGAATCGGTCTATAATATCACATAGTCTCCACACAAACTTCTTTCCAAGATAAGCTCTTTGTGTCCATAAACCATTTAATTAGGTTCGTTTTTAAATTAAATTCGCCCCAAAAATATTTTTCTACAAATTAAATTCCTTCCGGTATCGGTACACATTTGAACATCGCTCTCATTCAGAAAAGTAAATATCAATAAAAAAAAAATGGCGACCGTCCCTCAAATTCTTTTAAGACAAAAATTCTCAGCCTTTCTCTTTTCTAAGAAGTTAACATGTTTTTGAAGAGGTGATGAGTTGGGGCAACTAATTTTGTGCAGTGGCATCCTAATAAAAAATAGAGCTTTCAACCAAGCAGGTCTGTAAGGGAGAAATGTTAAAGTTCCGCTTACCATATCACTTACGGAAGACATGAATTGTATATGGAGAGTTCCCACTTTGAAGAAATATACATTTGACACAGAAAGCGCTTTACTCAGCGCATAAAAATTGGCGAGTGTAAACATCAGTTTTACACACTGATTTGTTTGTTTTTACCGTTATTCTTTAATATGCTCCCTTACAAAGCTGCTTTGTAGTAAGGGAATCAAAGCTTTCAAATCTCGTAGCTCTTCAAGTGTTATATATTTTTTTTAATTTGCTAAGAATTCGTTCACTTACCTTATTTCATCTCTCTATGTCTGATGTTCTTGATGGGGGTCGTACGAAATGCCCTCAGTCTGGTTTTAATAGGATATTTTCCACAGTTTTAAAGTTGTCTTGGAAGTCTTATTGTAGGAGTTCACCAATCTGAGCAAACTGTTTATTAGCTTTTAGCTCTAAGTTGTTGTGGAATGGATACGTTATGTATTATGTAGATTTTATTACAGTTACGTTCTATGCAGACATGCAGATGACTTTACGTAAAATTTCTTGAAATACTTGTGCGATTTTATAAATTTTCTACTCCTCCGCTTTTACATAGTGATTGTCAGCGTAAATGCAGCTGTCGACTCTTTTATCCATGTTTAGGAGACGGCTTGAAGGCCCAACACGAATATGCATGAGCTAGCTTAAGCTACTGTCAAAAATCACGAAAAGCCTCTCAAAAGCATTTAAAAGAACAAAAACAAAATAAAATAAAACAAGTTAGAGTGCTATATTCGGCTGTGCCGAATCTTTGATACCCTCCACCTACAGTTCGAATATTTCAGAAGGGATATCTATATGATATCTTTTTATTATTTATTTATCTTTATAAAAACAGACATCAGCATTAAAATTGGTTGCGGACAATCAAAAAGTGTTATGCTTTTATGTTTTAGCAATTTTAACTAGCTTGAGTAAAATATAATGATTCGTAACAGTTTAAGCCGGACTTAAATGATTTTCAGGAGGGGAATTTATATTAGAGCCATGGTAAGTTATGAACCAATAATCCCGAAATTTTGCAGAGTGATTTCTGGTATTAAAAAACATACATTTTAATACAGCTGTAAAATTATTTTTAGCGTTTACAGTGAATTTTAGAAGGCTGCTAAATATGGGATCAAAGGTAAATTATGGACCCTATATTACAAAATTGCATGACAGTTTTTCTGGCCATATGAAGCTAAGTTGTAAGAAATTTTCCCGGCATATCTATACCTGCAACGTTTTAGGCGTATTTAATTAATTTACCAGATTGGGCTTTATATGGGGCATATAGTAAATTGACCGATCATCACGAAACTTATAAGTGTTATTTCTAGTCCTAAAAATCTGTGAAGTATTAAATTTTATTCTGATAGCATTATTAATTACGGTTTTAGGCGTACTAAACTGTTTTCCGGGAGTAGGGTTTATATGGGGCCTAGGGTTAATTATGGACCAATCTTCACGAAATTTCACAGTGTCATTTCTAGTCCTATAAAACTGTGACGTGAAAAATTCTATTATGATAGCATTATTATTTATGGTTTTAGGCGTACTAAACTGGGTTTATATGGGGCCTAGGGTAAATTATGGACCGATCTTATCGAAATTTTACAGTTTGATATCCAGTCGAATAAAACGAATTTTTGCAAAATCTTATATCAGTCCGTGCATTGTTCCACGATTTTGCTTCATAGCTCTGATCCTACTGAACCGATTTGGCTGGATTTCACTCCCAAACTGCTTAGGATAACTACAAGCAATTTAATACCAAACGGACAGACAGACGGAAATGGCTAAATCGACTTAGAATTACTCAAGGAGCCAGAATATAACTTATTGTGGTGGAGGGTATAAAAATCTGATTCCATACGGAATGTGCGATCAGTTTCGCACTTTGCTTAAGCAAATGACCGTTACCATTAACGGTACGGCGATCCCTGCGGAATACCGTTATCCAGAGGCAAAATATTTAAAAACGTGTTTTTTCACTGGTTAATTTTAACCAAAACTCATTTCTAAATTTGGCTCTTGGATAACTATGTTACTAATAATACTGGAGTAAAGTGGTTAATTTTTTTCTTGTAATTTGTAGGTTCACAGAAAAAATGAAAAGTTGTTTCTAATCCCCAAATTCATACCAAATTTATAGAATCAAGCAAACAATTTGTTGATCGTGCACCTATGACAAAAATGATTATAATGATTACTTTATTGTTGTTGTTTTTGTTTAAACTTTGATATTTGTTATAAGTAAAACTGTTGCTTATAATTCTTATTCGCTTAACAGTTTTATTTGTTTAATATCTTTAGTTTTTCTAAAATCTTTGGATGAAGTTTCCTGACGATCTGACCTAAGCAACCAGTGAAATGCGCATAGGAATAGCTTATGCCTTCAACAATAAATTTAATTGTTTTTATCAAGAATAAAAATTTTGAATTAAGCACGACAAACAAAACCTTGTAAATTGAAAATTTTGTATTTCCACAAAAATTACTGTGATTACTAAAAATTGTAAAAATTTAAAATTGTGAATATTTTTTTTTCAATTAATGATATTTTTAATTTCAATTAAAGAAATTATCAAAAAACTTTGCCGTTTCAAACAATGAGTTAATTGATTTAATAAAATATAGCACAGATTTTGACAATTCCCAACAACAATTCTACAAGTTTAAATTTTAAACGAAAAAATCAATTATTATTTTTTGTTATATAAATAATATTTTAATTAAAAATTTATTTCAAAACAACTAAAATGTTAATTAAATCTAAATTATATTTTTAATTTTCTTTCGACAAAAAAAAAAAAAAAAAAAAATTGATCGGTAGTTTTTTAATTGATAAAAAACTAGCGATAATTTTTTCTGTGTTTTTAAAGCTGATTTTTGAAATTTAAAATAAAAGTAAAGCTGGGATCACACGATTGCCGCAAATGCACCAATATGACACAATTTTTATTGTGCTTTATTGACGCACAATAATGAAATTGCACCAATCAAATATTTTGAAATCACACGATTGCCCTGTTTTAAGCAAATTTAATTGCCGCTAGTTGGTACAAAGCGAAATGGTTACAACAATTGCCGCAGCACAGTCACACGGTTGTTCTTACTTGTGTTAACTGCGAAAACAGCTGTTGCGGTAGCTTTTTTATTTGTTTAAAAGTTCTTGTTGGTTTGTTCATTAAAAAAAATTTTATTTGTATCATATACTTAAACAAATTTTGTTTGAATAGTTTTATTTAAACTTTTTAAGAAATTTCAAAAATTAGATTTGCATAGAAATATCTTTAATAAAAACATTCACACTGAACAGCTTAATATGCTTGTGAACATACATACATATTTTGTTGATAGCAATAATTAAAAAAAAATTTAAATGCATAATAAATAAATTACCTACTAAAAGAAACAAAATAAAGGAAATTTATTAAAAAAAAGGCAAATATTGGCGCATATTGTGTTGTTTGATTGCCGCACAAGAACACAATAAAAATTGGTGCATTTTTGTTATTTTTATTGACGCCCACACGGTCACACGATTGCCGCACCAGGATTGCATTTGATTGGTAAAAGTAAGCACAATATTGTCCTCGATTGGTACATGAGCCATTTGGTTGTGCAGTCACACGATTGGGGTATTAAAAAGTGTAAAAATTGGTGCATTGCGGCAATCGTGTGATCCCAGCTTAAGCCATGATTTTGTCTTTAAAGTTTTCTTTGTAAATTAGCACGTTGTAGTTATTTAAACCTTAAACCGTGTTGGAGTTAATTCATTCTATCTGATAATTGTGTTTTTGTGGCGTTATTTTTTGGATAAGTGAAGTGATTGTGAGTTACATTAAAAATAAATAAAAGCTTAACGAAACCAAATTTAAAAAGACCCTACCAAATAAGTTTGGGCTAGGGGAGGTGAGTGCCACCTAAATCTACTACTGTGAAATATAAGAAGTATTATAAATTTCAGCTGCCACCACGTGTTACCCTAGTAACCAGAGCAATTTTAGTGACTTCATCTACATATTTATGTAAGATAAGCGTGACTGACTGGGTGATCATCGACCAGCCTATATAACTTAGACGAGACTTGAAATTTTGTATGTAGACTCCCCTCCCAATGTGTAGATAAAATAAGTAAGGATTTTGGGAAATTCCGTTTCTAAGGGGTAAGAAATGGGTAAAAACGGGTAAAATCGGTAACTTTATATCTCATGATATAATTGATGTAGACATTAAATTCAAAAAATATCATCATTTATATCATAAATTGACATATTTTTTAAAATTTGTACATTTTGGGGATGAAAAAGGCAAAAAAATAATTTAAGCACTTGTTTGGTAATCCATTTATCTTCTAAAGTAATACAGATGGAAATAAATTTTAAATTGTCTCTGCTCTCCTTAAGAAGCTCTCAAACACATTTTGGTACTTTTCGGAAACTCGAAAATATAAATCTTTTTGGTACTTTTTTCTATACAGCTATTTATGTATTGCATAGAAAAAGATAATAGCGAAGTTCAGGGTTTGGTGCAAATGTATATAATCACGTAAATGTGTCCAAAATGAAGCTAAGGATCAAATATGCTCTTCTTAAGTTGGATAAAAAATTTAGTTATTTACTTAAAAAAATGGAGAAGTTATGGATTTTTGGCCGAAATTGACCAACGTGCATTGAAACGAACAGAAAACTTTCTCTTAGTAAGGAAAGACTTACAGCCCAATTATGAAGAATAATTCCCCGGGAGTTTTTTTCCCCTTTTCCCATTTTTACAATTGAATTTATATAGGAAAAATGGGAGAAGGGAGAAAACTCCCGGGGAAATTTTTATTAATAATTGGGCTGTTGTTAATGAAGTTAAACATTTTTCGTCCAATTGACCATTTTGACATACGGGCATGTTCTGACAACCACAAAACGCTTAACATTTGCGATTCTGACCCGCACGAAGTTTGGCGATTCCAAATCGCAAAAGTATGCTTAAGTAACATATTTAAAGAACTATGTCAGATCGTAAGCAAAACGCACGGTAGAATACATCAAAATAAAACATACGTTTTGCGATTGTCAGAACATGCTGATATTTTTAAGTGCGACGTGAATTAGGAATTCACATCAAAAGCTTACTTAAATAAAGTCAATAGAATGGATCAAATAAAAAACATGCCTCCATACTAAGGTTTGGTTTTTAGTTGCTTGTTGTTTGCATATTATATACATAGTCCAGCGCCCATGTTCTGCAACTCTCGCGTCGAGAAACATTTCGATTGAAATGTGTGAAATGAAACAATAACGCTATATATTGAAACAAACAGCTGTTAATCTCACTAAACTGTGTCTGTAACTGTTTTTTTTGCGAGTACGAGCTGTCACGTAAGAAAATTACTCGCTAATTTGTAGAAAAAGTGCGTCTGTAACATTTTAGTGAGAAATGTTCCCGCTTTGAACTGACAAATAAACTCACGAATAAACATGGGGCGAAAAAAAATGTTGACACTAAAAAACAATTAAAAATGTAAAGAATAATAATAATAATATTTTGTTCATGGCACATTTTTTCATTGTTTTATTATTTCGCTTTAAGCATGTTTATAAGATATATGCATGTTTTCAAAGCTCGTTTGCAAACAACAAACATTTAAGTCGCACTTTACATTATTTGGTAAATTTTTGTAAATTTTGGTGGCCGTCAACGATATGTGTGACTATCGCTCGCAACGTCCGCAATGTCACATCGGCTTCGAGTAGAATATTATGATATTTATAACGTAACGACGTAATCTATTTAGACAGTTTTTGACATGAGTTACAGACACAGTTTTTTCTCACTTTTCGAGAAACAAAGGAATATTTTGTTTTACATATTTTTGACTCGAGAAGTTCTCACTAAAGTTACAGAACATGGGTACAGGTGTAAAAGGGCATCAGTGGAACTGAGACATGATTGAAACGTTGCATATTGAACCTTAATTGTATGATCATTAGTGCTAGTGTTAATATGACTTCAAGCTTTTTGCCTTAAAGTGTTTTGTAAACATGTAAAAATTCGTTCTCTAAGAACTACTAACTGTTTTTGCTGTTAACTCATCAATTATCTGAATTATTTGAATTTTGTAACTGTTTTTGCTGGTGTCTACTGGCTTCTTCCTCATTTGCACGTTCTTCTCTCTGCTATACAAATTTTCTACAGTATTCAGTATTTGAAGTGCTTTTCTATAAATGCAATCAGAATTTTTAATTTTTTTTTGTTATTTTTTACATTTAACAACTCCTTAACTGCTGCTGTTGAAATTGTAGCACATGCTACTTAAATGAAATATAAAAAAACCCAAGAATAATATTGCAAGTAAATAGTTTGTCATGTAACTGGCGTTACTTTTTTCTTAACGTTTTCTACTTGTTGTTATTTCCTTATCCATTTTGATTTCAAGTGCAAAAAAACGGCTGAATGCATTCAGTCAGTCAGTCAGTCAGTTTTTTTTAAGTCATAAGTAGTATTCATTGTTGACTGTGTTCAGTTCATGTTCTTCGGTTAGTTATCTAAGATTGTCATGCTACCTCTTGTTGTTGCCTGAGCTGAAATACCGAATTGAGTTGTGTTGTTGGATTTTTTGTATCGGTATTATTCCCTAGATAAACTTACACTTGTTAACTTGTATATTTGAAGTACAAGTACACACTTGTTAAGTTTATTGAAAATATTTTTAAACAACATGAGAACTTTTATTGACGTTATTCGAAATAAGAAAATCCCTGTTATCTTTTCCTTGACTTAGGGTGTAAGCGATTTCTTAAGTACTTGCTTCTGAGAGTACTGGTATCAATTATCGTCAAAGAATGCAAAAGACGCCGAAGCTAAGTTTCTACTAAAATTTCCCTTGAAGAATTTTAGTTTTGTTTTATTTCGTATAAAATGAGGATCATGGCAGCAAGTTTTGTAAAAATCATCCCTTTTTTAAAGCATATCAATGACCTTTCATTCGTCCGTTCCAAAAAAATGAGACATCTTATTTAAAAAAATGCAATTTAGTGTCTGTTTTTAAAAATTTTGCTCCCGAAAAGGATGAGTTTTTAAGAATAAAAAAAGCCACCCTTTCGGGAGCAAAATTTTTAAAAAACAGACACCAAATTGCATTTTTAAAAAATAAAATGTCACATTTTTTCGTAGAAAAGAAAACACCATTATACATAAACAATTCTATGCACCAATTGATATGATCATCTTTTTGAGCTATTGTCAAATTCTCAGGGTTCTAATTCGAAAAACTCTTTTCACAGTCGTCATGCTTAAATCAACCTCAAGGATGAACTTCGTTACTCATTATAATATTGTATCAGAATTGACACTTCCATACCGCAAATACTTTATTCGCATTTTCGAATCGATGGGACATATTCATGACAAGCTTCGGTGAGCAATCGATGCATTTCAGCTACACTTTTTTTCAAATTGAAAAATAAAACAAAACAATGCATTTCGCAAGTGATTCCCAAAATTCGAAACTTTCGAAGCAAAAAAAAATTTTTGCTTACACTACAAATTATGTTTAATGACTAACCCCCCCCCCCCCCCAGCCAGCGGGAAAAAAGACCTTTTTACTTCAGAACTTTTGAAAGGCCTGCTTTGATTCAATTAGAAGGGAGTAGAGAAGGAGTAATATTTTTTGTATTTTTTTTTTGCACAAGCAAAAGCAAAATAAATTTCTTTTGGTCCCGTTACCATTCTTTTGTACCTGCTAAAGAAGTGAGAGCGGAAGGCCTACTCCGCAATGACAACGTGTGTAAAAAAGAAGGCCTCCGTACTCCTTCTTTTTCCCGCTGGGGCGTTTCCACATGCAAGTGCAAGTTCGAAAAACTCAATACACCCACACTTTTTTACTAACATTCACACAATTTTTGTACTTTCAGCCAATCAGCTGTTTTCTCGATTTTTCGTTGATAATACTTAAACACTACTTGCAAGTAGGCTTGCCATTTCTATTTTGAGAAAAAGAGGACGCCAGCATAAAAAATGTAGGACATTTGTTCGAAAAAAGAGGACACTTTCTAAACAACCTACTATTAATAAAATTAACGACGGCATACAAATAAACAACCAAAATTTGTTTGTACACAAAAATTTAATTTGGGTAATTCCATGTCAAGTCGACCAAGAGTGGGACTCGACCCCTTTCGATTTGAATGCAATTTGGCGAGAGGGTTTATTTGATCCCATAAAGAATACATATCAACGAAAAACAATTTTTTAATATTTTTTCAAAAGTTATGTCATATTTAAATTGTCATAATATCGCCGAATAAGCCGAATGTGTTGAGTTTATTCTTTTAATATCTCGAAAACTACTTTACATACGAAGACGATTTTTGTCAGTTTAAAGCAGCGAAGGGCACATAGAGAACATTGAATAAAAGAGAGTAAATTAGTTGATTTACACTTAGAGAAAAGATTTGCAAACTGTATGTAAATATGCAATACAAAAAAAAAGGAGTTTAGTAAAAAAAATTATTATATAAATCATCAAGTTTTAACTAACGGTAAAATATATGTATACATATGGTCACCTGAAATCGAAAAGGTCGTGAGCAAAAGCCTTAAAATGTGTACTATAGGTATGTAAATATGCAAAAAAAAAAGAAATTCAGTAAAAAACTTGATTATTATATAATTCATCATCCCACATGATGGCTGAAATGTTTTCAAAACAAGCTGAAAAATAAACATACATGAGCACAGCTTGATCACAACACAATAAATATATTGTCAGTGTACCACTACGAAATTGCAAAATTTGCCAAAATAACAACATGCGCAACACTCCTGCTTCGTTGAAATTTATAGAGCAACTAAACAAAATTTTATTTTTTTCTTTCTGTTGTATTTGTTTTTCGGGTTGCCTTTGTTACTTTTTATGCTTGAAACAATGAATTCAAGATCTTCAGTTTGTGGGCAATAGTAAATGAGCGAAAACAACATCACACAAACACGTGTATGTGTTATACGGTAAATTTTTTCACATTCTGATTTCAATGCAGATATTGTTATTTCTTTTTGTTTTGACTGCTAGAAAATAGTTTTTTATTCATTTTCTCTATTTTAAAGCTAATTTTATTTAGTCAAAAAGTAGTATAATAAAACAAGTGTATGGTACGTTTTGGGGATTTTATGGAATATCTTAGTAGGGAATTTTTTGTATTTGTAGCAGCTCTGGTACAAAAAAACACGAAGAGTAAATGTAAAAACCCGAAAAACTTCGTAATCCAGGCAAACCAGCGCCCACCGCTGGTTTAAAGAGAATACTTGAGGCTACAATAAATATGTTGAAAAAAATGTCTAGCAAAATATAAAATTTTAAAAATGGACTAAGTCAAAACCCTATTTTTTTGCTGATTTTTTTTTTATATAATTCTTCAAACTGTTTTTTAAAAATCCTAAAACTTTGAAGGATGTGCTTTTTTTAAGATATGATTTTTTTTTTCTTTCTAAAAATAATCTTAAAATAAAATTTTAATATATGTAAATATTTGAGCAATAAGTATTTATTTGAACAAAAGTAACGACATTGATAAGGTTGCTTTTGCTTATTTGTTTCATTTTTTTTGGGAGCTCCATTTTGGGCACATTCAAAGAAAAGTACTCTTTTTGTCACGTTACGTCCCCAAAAATTAAATCATACCTATCTTAAAAAAAACCCGAGCACGTAAATCTTTTTTTTTTAATGAATTTTGTGAACTGTGATTTAAATCCAGGAACAAATTTTCAATGAAGGGGTAAAAAGCCGGACAACCCCGGACACTTGATGAAAAAGAAGTAGGACTGCCCCGGATACCCAAAAAAAGAGGACGGTGTCCGGGGAAAAGAGGACGGATGGCAACCCTACTTGCAAGTAATTACTTGCATGTGGAAACGTAGGGAAATAAGCGTAAATGACACTACAAAATGATTTCAATTTTGAGTAACTTTTTCGAGCAGTGCATTTTTCTGAATGTATTGGAGTCTTTAGGGTCTTACCCCATTGGCTTACTAACGTCGTCTATTAATTGCGATTCGCGCATAATTTTTTAGATAATTTTCAAAGAAATTTTGGATAATTTGATAGCGTTGTTCAAGCGTGCATCTTTTCGTGATAATTTGCCAGATGGTACTGATCATAAAAATTGAGCGCAGTATGACAGTTCGTTTGACAGGTAACCCTTTCGCAACTTCTATCGGGCTAAAAAAAGGTACCCTTAATAAAATCTTTTAATGATTTTATTAAACACAAACGAGTTTTTCGAACGGATATGTAAGTTTTAAATGTAGTAACTTACAGCCAGACAATCATCACACTATTTCATTACAATGTTTCCTGACTTTTGTCCATTGTTTTAAGTTAAATTGAGAGTGCTGATTACGATATTTGCATAATTAATATCATTTTTTGCATTAGTCGCTTAATATTTTACGAATGAAAATACAAACTTAAAAATATTTTCTGGATTATTAATGTACACAAAAATCTCTTTCATTTGAATATAATCACTTTGGGAGTATATCAGGGTATCTAACTTGTATGTTCAAAATTATTTTTTTTTAGATTAGTCCTTAAAACAATTAATCTAGACATTCCAACGAACTTATTTTAGTAAATAATTTTCTTCATGTTAAAATAGTACCAAAAACAATAAGCTTCAGGATGATTAGGGGGCTACCACCAGATCATTCTTGTCCCAAATTAAATAGTGGGGCATTTCCCACTTACCATCGCCGTAAAGATACTGCGCAGTTATGTAAAATAGTATTTAGCACCTATTCTTTATCGTGATTGGAAATATTAAATTTAAAATATTTGAAATACAGTGCACTCGCGATAATATGAACACCCTAATATATGAATACCCCAAAATATGAACACTTTTTTGCTTCCATTGACTACTCTAAAATACGAACTTGTGCAAAAGCTTTAAAATATGAACAACTTATAATGGTTTTTTAACGGGGTTTAACTACCTACAAACTTGGGGATTTCCCTAACTATCTGCTTTGAAATTGTCTTCAGTTGTAAATCAAAATGTTTTACAAACACGTTTTAGTTATTGCTCGCATTAACATGGAATTCTTTAAATATAATATTAACGTGAAAAGTTCTTAAAAATGAATTAAAAAAGCATACGTTTTTAGAAAATTAAGAACATTTAGGAAAATGTGCAAGTGTTACTAATTTAGCAAATATAGTTGTTTATTTTTTAAATGTT
Organism: Pollenia griseotomentosa; assembly: GCA_963931875.1. NCBI lineage: Eukaryota > Metazoa > Arthropoda > Insecta > Diptera > Polleniidae > Pollenia > Pollenia griseotomentosa. The sequence goes on from OZ007561.1 coordinate 18,044,514, forward strand.
CCAATAACACGTTTATTTGACCTGGAAGAAGAAAAATTTGCGTTCTTCCTAGGACCCAAAAAATTTTAAATGCATTTACCGATAGTTTTTTAAAATGAGAGACAAAAATGTCACTGTTAGTGGACACGGCAAATATCTGGTGATGGTTAATAGAGCGGGGCGTTTTTAAGGTGATTGAACGCAAGAAAATCACAGACTTTTTCGCATAATAACTTAAAGTTTGTTTTTCTTTTTTAAAAATCAATAGTTTTTCAAATCCAATGAACAATTAATAAAAAAAACTTTTATTTTTTTGGGAAAAACGTTTTTAAAGGGAAATAAGATGTCATTCGCAAATATGAACAATCTTGCAAAAGTGAACTGGCTTTGTTTTAATTAGTTCATATTATCGCGAGTGCACTGTATGTAGCTTTTTTGATATCTAAAGGTTCAAGATACTGTACAAGAATATATTGACACAAAACTGTCTGGATTATTTGCACAAAGTCTTATCTTTGTAGCCATTTTGTTATTAATGATACATTTGACATTAAAACCAAATCATTTTGAATGGGGTTAAAAAGGAAAGTTCAAAGTTTTTTGTTTTTTTTTAATTAATGCACAATATCTCTAAAACAAGAAGTGGTAGCCAAAGCCAATGTTATATTCATAATAAGCGGTCAAAAATATTTTATAATCTGTTATTTTTATTGCAGAAAATTTACATAAAAAAATTTAAGGACCTAATAAAAAACACAAAAATTTTAATATCATTGCAATAACAGTGAGATATCCTGAAAAATTCAATAATGTGACCCTACTCAAAAGAAAGAGATTTTTGTGTAGATTTTTAATCCAGAAAGTATTTCAAGGTTTGTAAGACCTGACCGAATAAAACGGAAAGTGGTGTAAATTGTTCAAATAATATATGTCACTTTATCTTTTTAAACTAAAGCTGTTAGGGAAAAACTAATGACACCACTGCCATCAGCAGATAAAAAAAATTCGTAACAGTAATTTTAATTAAGGGGACTTTTAAACAGCTCCCTTTTGTAGAGCAGTGTTATCGTTCTCATAAGCGTCCCACTAACAATCGACTTGTCGCTCGACAGGTTTTACGTTTCTAATGTAATCCAATTATTCATTGTTTTTTTTTTTAATTTGTTTATTAATTTGCAATATTGGAAAAATTAACAGAACTATAATAAACACTAGTTAGTAATTATAAATATTTACAAATATACACAGTCTCCTTTCAGAGCTCTCAAGTATAATATTTACAATAATTTTATATTTTAAATAGATTTTTGTCAGTGACGTTTTTACTTCAAATGAAGAATATATATATAATATTCTGTAATGAAAAATTTTCTTAAAAACATTACTTTAATATTTTGATGTGTTAAAAAGGTCAGTAAAAGTAAAAAACAAGAACAAATGAAAGCAATAGACATTGCTTATTCATTTAACCACCAAAACTTATTGGTACATTGCCTTTGGCAAACATCTTTATCAGTATTAAAAATACTTTTTTCGTATCTTAAATTATTTTGTTCAGTACTGCAATCTAAAGCTTTAACCAATTATTCATTGTCAGATTACAATATTGCTGCATCAGCTACTCCACAAATTAAACGGTAGTTTGAACATAAAATTCGGCAAAACATGTAAAGCAAGCTATAAAAATACAACTCTGTGTTACAAACCAAACAGTAAACAAAAAAAAAAAAAAAAAATAAGAATAGAATTTTGTAAACAATATTTTATGAAATTAAAGGGTGGTTAAATTTTAAGGGCCGATGTTGATTTTGAATAAAACACAAATTACACTGGTTTACACTGAAAATGTACATTTGATGAGATGTGATTTTTCTTATGTATTTTCTTCCGCTGAATTCAAAAATCAAGGTTAAATTTTTTTTTATGGAACAGTTTTTGAGATATGGTCATTTTCTCATTTTTTCGACCTTTTTCCACTTGACAAATTATATCTCGAGCTAGATATGTCCTATTGGGTCGTTATTGGTACCAAATGGTAAAGCGGTTCAAAACATATTGATAAAAATATGGCACATTTTCAAAAAAAATAAAAAATATAAATATAATATATAAAAAAAAAATATTGGCGGCCAATTGACATCGCCACCACGTGAGATAACACGGCCATTGAATTTGTCGCGCAAAAGAGCGATTGTTTTGTTATATCGTCCACATCCATATCTTCAAATTCGGGCCATAAAAAGTTCGTTTTCATCTCACGATAGCAAACACCATTCACAGAAACTGCCTGACCGGCCTCATTTTGGAAAGATACCAAACAATCACTCTTTGTGGGTGCCTTGTTTTTTCGACAATCACTCTTGAATAATCATTCGCCCAAATGCGGCAATTCTGCTTATTGACGAATCCACTGAGGTGAAAATATGTGACCGAAAAAATCACGAAGTGCACGATATGCATTTTGATTTGAACGCCCATTTTTATAATAAGTCTAAATAACTTGAACACGTTGCCGATTGTGTATCTTTCCATGGTTCAAGTTGAGTTAGTCTGAAATTGAGAAATGTCAAATGAAATGCAGAAAAAAACTTGACGTTTAGGTGTGGTTCACATTTAACATCGGCCCTTAAAATTTAACCACCCTTATATAAAATGGTGTTGCTTTCAAAAATACAATAAAATTTCAGTGTTGTAAATAAATTTTATAATTTTTTTGTTAATATTAATGCGATTTTTACAATAAAATCTTATTTAGCCAATTTTAACCAAAAATTTAGCCATTTTTAATAGTGAAGAGTTGGCACCACTGATCATTTCGTTTAAACTAAGTAGGTAAACAATTTTTAATTCTTTGCTGAAGTATAACAGCAACGTGATAGCAGCCCTATCTATCACCAATCTAGGAAAAGAGGCAACCCATCTTTATGAAATCAACAATGCTAACGAATCGCTCTGGTATCCTCTGTGCCGTAGTGGGAGTTAGAGGATTATATTTTATCAAAAGCAGCGGAGATTAGGTAGCTCCAGCTCCTTAGGAAGGAGGAGAGAGTATAATCTTGCCGGATCATGCATTCAAACTGCTACCTGAGTGTATTGGTTGTGCTTGCACTTGGGGGCAGTTGGTAAACGCATTATTTGACACCCAGTGGTTAAGATCTATCATGGATTACGCCTTGGGCAGGTTTATCTTTTCCACAGCTGTATAGCGCTGTTGTGAAGGTCTTTTAAATTTTAATGTTATCGTTGCATTTAATGGTTTATATGTAACATGAATGAATTTAATCGTCTGTTAACACTCTGTATATTTGCTTTTAGCTAAAATTAAATTAACTTTGCATAATTTAGTAAGTCATTAATACCTCCGGTATTTGACATTTAACTGTAATTCCTGTTTATGTTTTGAGAATTAAATAAAATGACACCTTTTTTATTTAAAAGGTACTTGTAACAAATTCAAATCTTTTAAATTGCTTTGCTTTAAAAAAGTGTTGATGAACAATCAACAAATGGAAACGGAAATGTGATTGTAAATATTTGCTTATTACCGGATAAAATGCATTTGTTAAACGTTTTTTGTTTTATTTTTATAAAGAATTTAAGTGATTGCCGGCTAAAAGGTCAAGCATTTAACACTTTAGTTTTTCTGTGACGATGACTTTTTATCACTATCAACTATTTACTTGAACGTTGTTTTTTTTTTTGTCTTCAGTTATTTCAGTTACAAGGCTAAACGTAATAAAACAAAGATGGAATACAGAACTAGACAAACAAACTTAAAAGATTTCGAAATAATTTCGCGGAAGTAAGCGGCAGCTAAAAATAAAGAGAGGATATAAAAAGAAAAAAGTTGTCTTAAAGGTCATGTATTTAAACAACTTTTAATGTTTGTATGTAAATCACAATTAATATTTTCCTAAATTCGTCCATGCATTTGTTCATATCCTTTGTGCCTTTCAAAAAGTTATTTTACAGACAAGGCGTGTGCGTACGCTACAAAGTAAACATTGGCGATCATAAAAAGGGATCGCGTCGCGTTGCTAAATCTCGCGCCTACCGTTTTTATAACGGCCATCGTTAGTGATTTTTCGTATCTTTGATACTTTGACATTGTAGTGCACGAGTGCCGCGCAAAAATTTGGATTTTTCTATTTTTTCGCTGGCCTTCCACGCGACCATTTATTTATCCATGATTTATTATCTAGGAGCAGCTTTTACTAAAAGATCTACCTAAACGGGCGAGTGTTTTGTTACATGCGTGACAATGACAATTTATACAATATCTTTCGTAGAATTTTTATGATTTCAATTGATTTGGAAGCAAGAAATTGTAATTTTTTTCCTTCCTTTTGACTGCAATACAAAAAACACGAAACGAAACGGGAGAACAGAAAAAAACAAAATATTCGTAAATGGCTCATAAATGCGTCATAAAAATGATAATAAAATCTAAAGCGTGATGATTAAAATGTTGCCTGTAATGTTGGTGTAGTTGTTGCCGTTGCTGGCATTAAGGCGAAACTAAAGAAAGAGTGCTGCAAAAATTGTTATTGTATTGTATTGTATTGACATCTGAAGAGAGTGTGTTTTAGTGAGTGCAGTTTGCGCTGAATTTTTGATGACCCTCAATTTTATCGCTAACTATGATAAAGCAACATGTTGTGAAGAGTGATAGAAACGTAATGCAAATGGAAAGAGAGCAAGCGAGAGGGAAATATACTAAACTCAGGGTCGTCAAGGAAGTGTGGCGAAATGTGAACAATCGATCAGATTTCTTTTTTTTTTGCCTTATACTTGTACGCTTAATGAATACAAAAGAGCTGAATACGCGCATACGAATAATAATGATCTTAGAAATATGCCGCTGTGAACACATTTCGCGTACAATGATGCTGCAATTATTGAACCTTCTGTATTTTCAAATTTCCATCATTAATAACACAGGCGGAGGTAAATGCAAAGTATTGAGGAATTTATATACAACACAACATACAATTTTTGTAAAGCTGACTCGGACATTTTGTGTAGCCAACCAAGGTGACGGATTCATCATCACAATGATGACAACACACAAATGGCAACAACAAAAACATCAACATTGATAAAATACAAGCGTTACAGCTCGTTATTGCGGCTATTAGCGAGTTTCAACGGAATACGCGTGAATTCGTTTGTCAAACAATTTGCTTTAATGCGTTTCTATACATTCGATATTTAGAGAATTTTTGGAATGCACTGCAGGTATTCTCTTTGGTCAATTCAACTTGAACTAAACCAGCACATCAATAGCAACAACAAGAACAAGAACAAGAACAGCAACAAGAGCCAGCAGCAAGAATTGGGCACAACGAAAGCCCAATGCTTAGTGGAATGTGCGGGCATTAACGAACCCAGTAGGATACTAGCGAGGATAAAGATCGTTCATAATTATTCATCTTGGGTGGGGGAAAAAAGAATGGACAAGAACAAAAATTTTCATCTTTCTTCCACCTCTTAAGATTTCTTGTTTGTGCCAGTGTGTGTTTGCCAATAAAATAGAAGATGTAGCGAACTAGAAATGAAATCAACATGGGCATGCAAAAATAAAGAAGAAAGGAATGATGGGAAGAAAAACAACAAAAACAACAGAAAGTAAATTGTAAAACCCGCTGAGTTTGTCAACGCAGATGCTAATCACGACATTAGTCTGAGCACGATGCATGCGGTGTTGCTTCGCCAACAAAACTTGGCATTAGCACTACATGATTTCACTCAAATCTTCCCCGGAAACTAAGCCAAATTTTTATTTAGCCCAACATCATCACCGTCATCAGCATCATCGTGATCGCTAACAACATGTGACATTGTAGCTGGGCAAAATTGGCATTAATTTGTTTAGTTTCATTTTAATTTTTGGCCCAATCTGCCGAATGTGTGTTAAATTTTTGAGTTTATACAAACCTTGTCAAATCAAGGTAATTTTTCGCACAATCTTTATTATTGTCAATGTGTTTATAAAACACACACACACTCTCGCACTCTCTTTAACCAAGATAAACCTATTTTTGCTTTCAATCTTAACAATCTTAATATCTATTAAGTCTTTTTTTCAATACTGAGTCTGAGGTCACCTTGCAATTATTATTGGCCCTGAAGTTTGTTGAGATGATCTCCAACAGTTTTTGGTAATTACGAAAAATTTTCTTGAGCTATTTAAACAATATTTATGGGAAACATAATTATATGGACCTTAATAAACAAGAAAAAAAATATATTTTGAATTCTTTTCTGTTCTTTATTTCTGCCAATGAAACTGAGTTGTCAATTTAAAGGCTAAAGAAATTTTTGTGAGATTATATTTTCGTAGAATGTGTGTGGAGTGTTAACCTTCAATTATTTTATTTGCAATATCTGGAAATTAAGTTATTTTCTCGATGACCTTAGAATATGGTCTAAATGGCCAATTATCTGATCAGGAGTGAAAAAATGACTTTGGCCAAGTTTGTTTGGTTGTTTTGTCGGTGTATTATTTAAAAGCAAATTTTCGAGAGTGTACCCATGGGCAATCATGGACACGTAAGAACAAAATTATGTAATGAAGTTAAGATACTTTAAAATTATTTTATGCCGAATGTTATTTAGATAAGGGCATTTTCACAGAAGTGTCACGTTACGCCACCAAGCAATTAAGCTTCTATTTTTGACCCATGTTACACATAAAAAAATAAAAAAAATTGATTTCAATTAAACAAATTTGTGATATTAATTAAAAAACTAATAAAATTTGCACCAGTTAATAAATTAACAGTATTAATTAAAAATTCACTTGATTAAACGTTTATTTCACTTGATTTAATTGGTTATTAAAACTGATTTTATTTTTGATTAAAGCTGTAATTGGTAAAAAAATTTGGAGAATTTTTTCTGTTTTCAAATTTTTTCTCTCTTTCATTAAATTGCGCTTTACACCAAAATACAAGAAAATTAAATAATCAGCCTTATTCGCTTCTCCATGTCGAAAACGACTCTGCAGTAGATTAAAGTAACACACAACCGTTTCTCTTTAATCTACTACAAAATTCAAGTAAAGTTTCAATTCTTTAAGTGTATCAAGAAAAATTCAAACATACAGGCCTGTTCTGCAAATCACTTTAACTCAAATCACGTGATTTCAAATCACATGTGCCTACTAAACTCACACGTGTGATATTTTAGTGTCCCGTTTTTGTGTGTTTTGGTGTGATCTTCAATTACCGAAAGCACACCGAGAAACACAAAAACGGTATGACTTTCAGAACACCACAAAATCACGCTCGTGATTTCAAAAACACGCGATTTGAAATCACGTGATTTTCAGAACAGGCCCGATATACGCATGCTACCTTTTTGCTACTTTAGCGCAAACTGTTTGTTGCATCTTTGTAGTGTACAAAAAAAAAAGAAAAAACAAATACAGTTGATTCTTATGTACAAATAAATTAAAATTGTTTTTGGGCTTAATAAAAACTAAACTCAAGGCGAATTGAGTAGAAGGTGAGGTCAACTCTACAACAACACTTCTTCTGTTTGTTTACATAAAAAACTAGTTTGTAGGAATACAAACTTTTACAAGTCGACCACCGAAAAAAAACCCTATGTTGACTTGACCCAACTAGGGAATGGTAAATGAATTCCAAAATCGATTTTCGATTTTTCGATCAACTTTTTTTATTTCGGTTTTTGAAATCGATTAATCGAACCTCAAAATCGATTTCAAACTCATTTAAGATTAATTTGCAAACTTATTATTTATACCACAAAGGGGATCACCACTAAGATTTTTACAGTGGGTAAACATGACTCTGATTTTAATTTTCCTGCAAAAAGTGAAAATGTGTAAGTTTTGAGATGACTTTAAGAGGGACAAGTGTGATATGTATGTATGTACATTTTACATATTAAAATTGTGTTCTTTTGTAGTAAATCAGGCCAGTCCCATAAATCAATTCCGATCGAAAGTGATTTAGTTTCTTGCTTCACATAAAACGAAATAACTTTTGATCGGAATTGATTTCTGTGACATGCCAGAATGTATGGATAGTATTTCAAAGGATTATGACAATAGTTCCTGATCAGTGGCGTCTGTTTCTATGCTAAATTACTATTAAGTTAGTTTTAGAAAACAAACGTTTGCATGTCATTGTATCGGAAAGATGGATAGATATTTTCTTGTAATTATGATTTGTTTTTTCACTCTGCTTATTACTAGATTTAAATATCACACACTTTTCTGTTTAAATATTAGCGTATTTCTACACGAATGCCATGGTTTAATTCACCTGTTGTGTTTCTATAATATGTTGATTTTTACAAATCGGACTTTCGGTGTTCAGTGACTTTAATTTCTGAAGAACAAGAGGCCCTATGTTAAAGTTGGAAGTATACCAAGGGTACTAATAGGTAAATACGTAAAACTACAACTTATTACTTGGAATAAACATACCACCTACACACCTATGCATGCACAAAAAATATCAAGCTATATTGTGCATGCCATGCCCATAATTTATGGATTTAATTAAGGTTAAAATTAAAAACTGCCATAATATTGATAACAATTAAAAAAATCGATTTTAAAAGCCCAATAATCGATTTCAGTATAAAATCTCATACGCAAATTCGATTTCAAAAAATCGATTATTTTTACAAGAAAATCGATTTTCGATTGGAATCGAAATCGATTTACCATTCCCTAGACCCAACCTTCTAGTCAACTAGCCTTGAGTAAACTGAGACCTAGAATGACAGAATAACAGAACTGTTATGTTAAGTTATACGCATAAGAGCAGGTTCAAAATTAGACTACGTTTGTTGTCAGACTTTAAACATATAGGATGAAATTGTAAAAAAAATCGGTTAGTCTGAAAAGGACCAAAATGAGTTGGTATATGAGAAAGATGAAAATGACATGATAGAAATTTAGTTTTAACACCTTTATTTAAAATACATATGTACATACATATATTATATTGTAACATTAAAGAAAGTTTTTAAACAAAAAAAGGATAATTAAAAAAAAATTTGAAATGGTCAAAATACACTGCTCAAAATACTCATCAAGTATTAGTGAAAAAGTATTTGTATGCTGCCTGCTGGACAAGCATTTGACAAGTGTATTTGGCCCTTAAAAAACTAGCACTTTTGTTTTAAACTGTAAAATAAATTAGCACTTAATTTTTGTCGATCTAGCACTTTTAATTTTAACTATTCTGGCAAGCCTGATTCTGGTTTACATTTTATTTTCATAAATTGTAGAAAAGCTAATTGAAATAATTACTTATTTTGCGAGATTTCCTCAATTTTGTTGAATCATCAGTTGCAGAAGTTGACGAAGAAGCAGTGGCACAAATTATTAGTAAGTTCTGTGGCACAACACACAAGTTATAAGTAAGAGAATTGTTTTTTAAGGATACGTTCGATATTAACTGAGATGGCTGAAATAGATTCCACATGTTTTACGGACTTTAAAGTCGAACAATATCTTAATACGTGGGTAATAAACTTTCGCCGTGAAGAGTTAGGCCGTTTGGAGGCCAACAGTTTTCTTATTAAAAACTTTTATTGGACGTTGTATCTAGCTCTAGATAATGATGATTTGAACATAAAGGTTAATGTAACAAATGCAAACAAAAACCTAGAACAATATTGGTCTTGCGAAAATAATACTTATATTATATGCTGCATATTAGACTCTGAAGGAAAAAAGCAATTTTGCCTAAAGACTTTCTTAAAAAAAAATACATCTCATTTGTCACGTTTAACAATTGCTACTATTCCAAAAATTTCGCTTATCGATGAAAAGGAAATACTATCGCATGGTCGCACTTTAACAATTTTGTTCGATGTGGAGTTTTTAGTTAATTATTGCATTACAAGCCAATCAAACAATACACAAGTTACCAGCAAAAGAAAATTAGTTGATGATTTCGAACAGTTCTTTCAAAACAAAAAGTTTTGCGACATAACGTTAAAGTTAAAGGATGGAAGTGAAATCCAAGCACATAAAGCTATATTGGCGGCACGTAGTAATGTCTTTTCTGCTATGTTTGAACATGAAATGGTAGAAAACAGAGAAAATTGTATCGAAATAACAGACTTTGATAGTCTCACATGTCAGAAAATGCTGCATTTTATTTATACTGACAACGTGCCGAATATAAGTGAAAGCGTAGAAGAACTTTTAGCTATTAGTGAAAAATATGATATAGAATTACTAAAAATGAAGTGTTCCCACGAGCTGGCATCTAACATACACGTTGACCCTGCAAAAAAATTGATTTTGGCAGACCGTTACAGATTGGATGTAGTTAAAAAACAGGCCATTACGCATATTAATTCGGATGCTAAGCATTTTATTAAAAATAAAGATTTTCAAGAACTGTGCCACAAAAATTCAGAACTATTTGATGAAATATATTTGGCTAGTGTAACCAGGAATGATAAATGACATTTTCAAAATTGTACTCAATTAGCAGGCTGCGAGGTACTTTTTTCCTTGTCCCCAAAAAATAAAATCCCCAAATTAATAAACAAAACTTTAAAAAGTAAATTTTTTTTTTCAATTTTTTTTAACAATAATAGGAAAAATTAAAATAAGAAATCCCCAAATAAAAATGTTTAGTAAAAAAAATTATTATATATTGCTTGTAGCGACAGGTTTCGGCATTGTTTTTTCTTTAATTCTTTTTATGCGATTTCAGTGACGAACTACAATCAATATGCTGTTGTTGAAGACGAATGAGCCAATATTTAAAAATTTGGAGCTTTTTCAATTAGTTTTTAGGTTTTCTTTATATCAACAATAAAAATATATACATCTATTCATTCGTCATTTATTTAATATTCGACGCATCATAAACAATTAAACTGTGCTAGTGGAAAAAATAGACAAGCTGGGCACATGACATTTTTCGAGATATACATACCGTTATTTCGGTATACATATATGAAAAATAAAATGGGCTTGGTCAAACATTCAAATTCAAGAAATTTAATAAACCGCAATATTTGTATGGGAGCCCCCTTAAGGAGTGGAGATAAAGGCCAAGTATGTTTTGAGAAAATGTTAGGGACAAAAAACTAATTGAGCTCGGTCATACATTTTATCTCACTAGGGGCGACTTCTGGGCATTTATGGGACTTTTTCTTCAATATATTTCTAGTCTTCATTAAACATTTTGTATGGGAGCTTCCTTAAGGATTGGAGATAGCGGGTAGGTTTGTTAGAAATAAATGATTAAGATGAAAATTAAAGTGGGGTTGGTCATACATTTGACCCATCTAGGAGCTAAAGAAATTTTTGTGAGATTATTTTCGTAGAATGTGTGTGGAGTGTTAACCTTCAATTATTTTATTTGCAATATCTGGAAATTAAGTTATTTTCTCGATGACCTTAGAATATGGTCTAAATGGCCAATGGTCAGGAGTGAAAAAATGACTTTGGCCAAGTTTGTTTGGTTGTTTTGTCGGTGTATTATTTAAAAGCAAATTTTCGAGAGTGTACCCATGGGCAATCATGGACACGCAAGAACAAAATTATGTAATGAAGTTAAGATACTTTAAAATTATTTTATGCCGAATGTTATTTAGATAAGGGCATTTTCACAGAAGTGTCACGTTACGCCACCAAGCAATTAAGCTTCTATTTTTGACCCATGTTACACATAAAAAAATAAAAAAAATTGATTTCAATTAAACAAATTTGTGATATTAATTAAAAAACTAATAAAATTTGCACCAGTTAATAAATTAACAGTATTAATTAAAAATTCACTTGATTAAACGTTTATTTCACTTGATTTAATTTGTTATTAAAACTGATTTTATTTTTGATTAAAGCTGTAATTGGTAAAAAAATTTGGAGAATTTTTTCTGTTTTCAAATTTTTTCTCTCTTTCATTAAATTGCGCTTTACACCAAAATACAAGAAAATTAAATAATCAGCCTTATTCGCTTCTCCATGTCGAAAACGACTCTGCAGTAGATTAAAGTAACACACAACCGTTTCTCTTTAATCTACTACAAAATTCAAGTAAAGTTTCAATTCTTTAAGTGTATCAAGAAAAATTCAAACATACAGGCCTGTTCTGCAAATCACTTTAACTCAAATCACGTGATTTCAAATCACATGTGCCTACTAAACTCACACGTGTGATATTTTAGTGTCCCGTTTTTGTGTGTTTTGGTGTGATCTTCAATTACCGAAAGCACACCGAGAAACACAAAAACGGTATGACTTTCAGAACACCACAAAATCACGCTCGTGATTTCAAAAACACGCGATTTGAAATCACGTGATTTTCAGAACAGGCCCGATATACGCATGCTACCTTTTTGCTACTTTAGCGCAAACTGTTTGTTGCATCTTTGTAGTGTACAAAAAAAAAAGAAAAAACAAATACAGTTGATTCTTATGTACAAATAAATTAAAATTGTTTTTGGGCTTAATAAAAACTAAACTCAAGGCGAATTGAGTAGAAGGTGAGGTCAACTCTACAACAACACTTCTTCTGTTTGTTTACATAAAAAACTAGTTTGTAGGTATACAAACTTTTACAAGTCGACCACCGAAAAAAAACCCTATGTTGACTTGACCCAACTAGGGAATGGTAAATGAATTCCAAAATCGATTTTCGATTTTTCGATCAACTTTTTTTATTTCGGTTTTTGAAATCGATTAATCGAACCTCAAAATCGATTTCAAACTCATTTAAGATTAATTTGCAAACTTATTATTTATACCACAAAGGGGATCACCACTAAGATTTTTACAGTGGGTAAACATGACTCTGATTTTAATTTTCCTGCAAAAAGTGAAAATGTGTAAGTTTTGAGATGACTTTAAGAGGGACAAGTGTGATATGTATGTATGTACATTTTACATATTAAAATTGTGTTCTTTTGTAGTAAATCAGGCCAGTCCCATAAATCAATTCCGATCGAAAGTGATTTAGTTTCTTGCTTCACATAAAACGAAATAACTTTTGATCGGAATTGATTTCTGTGACATGCCAGAATGTATGGATAGTATTTCAAAGGATTATGACAATAGTTCCTGATCAGTGGCGTCTGTTTCTATGCTAAATTACTATTAAGTTAGTTTTAGAAAACAAACGTTTGCATGTCATTGTATCGGAAAGATGGATAGATATTTTCTTGTAATTATGATTTGTTTTTTCACTCTGCTTATTACTAGATTTAAATATCACACACTTTTCTGTTTAAATATTAGCGTATTTCTACACGAATGCCATGGTTTAATTCACCTGTTGTGTTTCTATAATATGTTGATTTTTACAAATCGGACTTTCGGTGTTCAGTGACTTTAATTTCTGAAGAACAAGAGGCCCTATGTTAAAGTTGGAAGTATACCAAGGGTACTAATAGGTAAATACGTAAAACTACAACTTATTACTTGGAATAAACATACCACCTACACACCTATGCATGCACAAAAAATATCAAGCTATATTGTGCATGCCATGCCCATAATTTATGGATTTAATTAAGGTTAAAATTAAAAACTGCCAAAATATTGATAACAATTAAAAAAATCGATTTTAAAAGCCCAATAATCGATTTCAGTATAAAATCTCATACGCAAATTCGATTTCAAAAAATCGATTATTTTTACAAGAAAATCGATTTTCGATTGGAATCGAAATCGATTTACCATTCCCTAGACCCAACCTTCTAGTCAACTAGCCTTGAGTAAACTGAGACCTAGAATGACAGAATAACAGAACCAAGGCCTATCCAATAGGTCTGCTTACTATTACAACAATACAACAATACAAAAAACAACAGGCATTTTGTTTGTGTAAAATTCCTCGCCGTTGTCAAAATCTTACTACTACATAGGCAAAACAAAAGGAAAAATGTGTTTTGTGTGCATGTATGTGTGGCAAAAAACCAAAAAAGTAAACAATAATATACACGTATAAGGAAAATGTAAACAACTTTTGATATCGTTGAGGAAAAAACCAAATAAACATCTGGCTTCTTAAGCAGACCTATTGGATAGACCTTGAACAGAACTGTTATGTTAAGTTATACGCATAAGAGCAGGTTCAAAATTAGACTACGTTTGTTGCCAGACTTTAAACATATAGGATGAAATTGTAAAAAAAATCGGTTAGTCTGAAAAGGACCAAAATGAGTTGGTATATGAGAAAGATGAAAATGACATGATAGAAATTTAGTTTTAACACCTTTATTTAAAATACATATGTACTATGTACATTATATTGTAACATTAAAGAAAGTTTTTATACAAAATGAATATTTAAAAAAAAATTTGAAATGGTCAAAATACACTGATCAAAATACTCATCAAGTATTAGTGAAAAAGTGTTTGTATGCTGCCTGCTGGACAAGCATTTGACAAGTGTATTTGGCCCTTAAAAAACTAGCACTTTTGTTTTTAACTGTAAAATAAATTAGCACTTAATTTTTGTCGATCTAGCACTTTTAATTTTAACTATTCTGGCAAGCCTGATTCTGGTTTACATTTTATTTTCATAAATTGTAGAAAAGCTAATTGAAATAATTACTTATTTTGCGAGATTTCCTCAATTTTGTTGAATCATCAGTTGCAGAAGTTGACGAAGAAGCAGTGACACACATTATTAGTTAGTTCTGTGGCAGAACACACAAGTTATAAGTAAGAGAATTGTTTCAAGGATACGTTCGATATTAACTGAGATGGCTGAAATAGATTCCACATGTTTCACGGACTTTAAAGTCGAACAATATCTTAATAAGTGGGTAATAAACTTTCGCCGTGAAGAGTTAGGCGGTTTGGAAGCCAACAGTTTTCTTATTAAAAAATTATATTGGACGTTGTATCTAGAGCTACTTAATGATGATTTGAACATAAAGGTTAAGGTAACAAATGCAAACAAAAACATAGAACAATATTGGTATTGCGAAAATAATACTTATATTATATGCTGCATATTAGACTCTGAAGGAAAAAGGCAATTTTGCCTAAAGACTCTCTTAAAAAAAATACACGTCATTTGCCATTAACAATTGCTACTATTCCAAAAATTTCGCTTATCGATGAAAAGGAAATACTATCGCATGGTCGCACTTTAACAATTTTGTTCGATGTGGAGTTTTTTGTTAATTATTTCATTACAAGCCAATCAAACAATACACAAGTTACCAGCAAACGGAAATTAGATGATGATTTCGAACATCTCTTTAAAAACAAAAAGTTTTGCGACATAACGTTAAAGTTGAAGGATGGAAGTGAAATCCAAGCACATAAAGCTATATTGGCGGCACGTAGTAATGTCTTTTCTGCTATGTTTGAACATGAAATGGTAGAAAACAGAGAAAATTGTATCGAAATAACAGACTTTGATAGTCTCACATGTCAGAAAATGCTGCATTTTATTTATACTGACAACGTGCCGAATATAAGTGAAAGCGTAGAAGATCTTTTAGCTATTAGTGAAAAATATGATATAGAATTACTAAAAATGAAGTGTTCCCACGAGCTGGCATCTAACATACACGTTGACCCTGCAAAAAAATTGATTTTGGCAGACCGTTACAGATTGGATGTGGTTAAAAAACAGGCCATTAAGCATATTAATTCGGATGCTAAGCATTTTATTAAAAATAAAGATTTGCAAGAACTGTGCCACAAAAATTCAGAACTATTTGATGAAATATATTTGGCTAGTGTAACCAGGAATGATAAATGACATTTTCAAAATTGTACTCAATTAGCAGGGCTGCCAGGTACTTTTTTCCTTGTCCCTAAAGAATAAAATCCCTAAATTAATAAACAAAACTTTAAAAAGTAAATTTTTTTTTTAATTTTTTTTAACAATAATAGGAAAAATTAAAATAAGAAATCCCCAAATAAAAATGTTTAGTAAAAAAAAATTATTATATTTTGCTTGTAGCGACAGGTTTCGGCATTGTTTTTTCTTTAATTCTTTTTATGCGATTTCAGTGACGAACTACAATCAATATGCTGTTTTTGAAGACGAATGAGCCAATATTTAAAAATTTGGAGCCTTTTCAATTAGTTTTTAGCTTTCCTTTATATCAACAATAAAAATATATACATATATTCATTCGTCATTTGTTTAATATTCGACGCATCATAAACAATTAAACTGTGCTAGTGGAAAAAATAGACAAGCTGGGCACATGACATTTTTCGAGATATACATACCGTTATTTCGGTATATATGAAAAATAGAATGGGGTTGGTCAAACATTCAAGTTCAAGAAATTTAATAAACCGCAATATTTGTATGGGAGCCCCCTTAAGGAGTGGAGATAAAGGCCAAGTACGTTTTGAGAAAATGTTAGGGACAAAAAACTAATTGAGCTCGGTCATACATTTTATCTCACTAGGGGCGACTCCTGGGCATTTATGGGACTTTTTCTTCAATATATTTCTAGTCTGCATTAAATATTTTGTTTGGGAGCTTCCTTAAGGATTGGAGATAGCGGGTAGGTTTGTTAGAAATAAATGATTGAGATGAAGAATAAAGTGGGGTTGGTCATACATTTGACCCATCTAGGAGCTAAAGAAATTTTTGTGAGATTATTTTCGTAGAATGTGTGTGGAGTGTTAACCTTCAATTATTTTATTTGCAATATCTGGAAATTAAGTTATTTTCTCGATGACCTTAGAATATGGTCTAAATGGCCAATTATCTGGTCATGAGAGAAAAAATGACTTTGACCAAGTTTATTTGGTTGTTTTGTCGGTGTATTATTTAAAAGCAAATTTTCGAGAGTGTACCCATGGGCAATCACGGACACGCAAGAACAAAATTATGTAATGAAGTTAAGATACTTTAAAATTCTTTTATGCCGAATGTTATTTAGATAAGGGCATTTTCACAGAAGTGTCACGTTACGCCACCAAGCAATTAAGCTTCTATTTTTGACCCATTTTACACATAAAAAAATAAAAAAATTGATTTCAATTAAACAAATTTGTAATATTAATTAAAAAACTAATAAAATTTGCACCAGTTAATAAATTAACAGTATTAATTAAAAATTCACTTGATTAAACGTTTATTTCACTTGATTTAATTTGTTATTAAAACTGATTTTATTTTTGATTAAAGCTGTAATTGGTAAAAAAATTTGGAGAATTTTTTCTGTTTTCAAATTTTTTCTCTCTTTCATTAAATTGCGCTTTACACCAAAATACAAGAAAATTAAATAATCAGCCTTATTCGGTTCTCCATGTCGAAAACGACTCTGCAGTAGATTAAAGTAACACACAACCGTTTCTCTTTAATCTACTACAAAATTCGACTTACGGTGCTACCGCATAGAATTTCAAAAAAAAAGTGCTAAGTGCTAGTTTAGCACATTTTTATAATTATTTAGCACTTTTTTTAGATCCGAAAACTACTTAAAAACTCACATAATCAGTTCAAGTAAAGTTTCAATTCTTTAAGTGTATCAAGAAAAATTCAAACTTATACACATGCTACCTTTTTTGCTAGTTTAGCGCAAACCAGCGTTGCCAGAATGAAGATTTTACCTTATTTTTGAAGATTTTTTGACTAAAATAAGATTTGAAGATCTTTTTTCTCAAATAAAGATTTTTAATTATTAGAAATAAAAATTCTTAACTTTAAGTTAACCCTAGGATTACCGTCTTGGTCTGGCCAGACTAAATTTGTGTGTTTGCAATTATTGCAATTTTTCGAATATAACAAAAAAAAAAAAAAACAGGGGCGTCTATAAATGATGTGTGCTGAATCGAATGAAACTAATTTGGATTTGATTGGAACAAGATTAGTGGGGTGAAATTCTATTTTTATGTAAAAGTCTATGAAATTACCCTCTGGGACGGACCAATTTTTTTTTTTTTGCAATATTTTTCATATAGAACAATATATCAAAAAAACAGAAAGGTAAATTCTATAAATGATATGTTGTGAATTTAATGAATCAAGTTCGAATTAAATCAGAAAACTACGGCCAGTTATGAGCTAAGTATAATTTAACTACAAAAACCAAGCGGAAAACTCGTTTCACTCAGTTGCGAAAATTCCACATTCCATGTTTTTGACAATTATTAAATAAGGTGTATATACATTAGTGCTTTACAATGTCTCTTCAAAGGTGTATATTATTTTAATAACAATTCCATTAGGAATATATATAGGGAAATCCATATAATCCATATATTTTCAAATGCCTTCGATACAACAACGGTATCAAATATAATAATAAAATGAGAACCCTTAAAACTTCTTGCCCAAAATTTATATATCTCTAATTTTAGAATTTAATTACTTCCAAAGAAACTTCTTTATTTATATGAACTTTTTTACGTTCTTATTTATTAGAAAACAAATGGACTTAAAGTATATTTTTAGAAAGAATTTTATGGAAAATATAACTAAAAACACAATTTAAGCCTACAATCTAATTTTGTATAAATACCGCAATTATGTATTTCAATTTAAATAGTTTCCATAATAAGAAGTATTTACTTTTAAAAAATTAATAATTTTTAATTCTTTGCCCTTGTTATTAAACATTTTAAGATTTTCCTCTTCGAAATAAGATTTTTTTTGGCCATATGAATATTTTCCTTCCAAATCTTCTGGCGCAAACTGTTTTTTGCATCTTTGTAGTGTACAGAAAAAAAGAAAAGACAAATACAGTTAATTCTTATGTACAAATAAATTAAAATTGTTTTTGGGCTTAATAAAAACTAAACTCAAGGCGAATTGAGTAGAAGGTGAGGTCAACTCTACAACAACACTTCTTCTGTTTGTTTACATAAAAAACTAGTTTGTAGGTATACAAACTTTTACAAGTCGACCACCGAAAAAAAAACCCTATGTTGAATTGACCCCACCTTCTAGTCAACTCGCCTTGAGTAAACTGAGACCTAGAATGACAGAATAACAGAACTGTTATGTTAAGTTATACGCATAAGAGCAGGTTCAAAATTAGACTACGTTTGTTGTCACCCTTTAAACATATCGGATGATATTGTAAAAAAATCGGTTAGTCTGAAAAGGACCAAAATGAGTTGGTATATGAGAAAGATGAAACTGACATGATTGAAATTTAGTTTTAACACCTTTATTTAAAATACATATGGGCATTTCCAGGGGTCACGAACGTACGTTCGTACGCTTTTGATGTACAAATAATATAGAAAACAAAGCTTTTCCTAGCATTTTTTTTGCAATTCGGTAGCAATTGGGTAGCTCTATGTTTAGTGCAAAGGATGGATTTCATAGAGTTTAAGTTTTCATAATAATAGTTATAAACATGTGGTCACGAACGTACGCAATATAGAAGTCAACTTTGGCTGACAGTAGTGAAATGAAAAAATCTGCGTAATGGAACGGAATATTAAAAAGTGATTAATTTATTTTAAAAGTGTATTAACGTAGGTTTTCATTCTGTATTTACAAAATAAAATATCTCTCTTGGTCTTTGTTTAATTGGCTTATGTACCGGTCGCGAACGTACGATTTTTCCATATGTTTTTTTATTATAATCACCATGCATTTGCCCATAATATCTTCAAATTTCCTTAACAAGCAACTTAATACTCAATTTACAATTGATTGTAAGAAGAGATTATAAAGAAAGAGTGTAAACATAACATATTTTTTGCATGTAAAATAAGTACATAAAAATGTCTTTAGAAGCAGAAAATATAAGAAAATATAAAATTTTCCAGTTTCCAGCGCAATTTCCTCAAGTAAAACAGCTGAGATATGCTATGAAACCATTCTTTTATAACAACATAGATTTTTTTATAATAAAAAAACAATAAAAGACGATGATTATTAACATTTTATTTTTTCATCCTGGTAGGAAATTTCAAATGGTTCAAATACACTCATACACTGATCAAAATACTCATCAAGCATTGTAGTAGTATTAGTGAAAATGTGTTTGTATGTGTCACACCGACGATTTAGATATGACGGCGAATGTTTCGTCTACTATTGGTGCACGAGTGAATTCGCCTGCTGGACAAGCATTTGACAAGTGTATTTGGCCCTTAAAAAACTACACTTTTGTTTTTAACTGTAAAATAAATTAGAACTTAATATTTGTCGATCTAGCACTTTTAATTTTAACTATTCTGGCAAGCCTGATTCTGGTTTACATTTTATTTTCATAAATTGTAGAAAAGCTAATTGAAATAATTACTTATTTTGCGAGATTTTCTTAATTTTGTTGAATCATCAGTTGCAGAAGTTGACGAAGAAGCAGTGACACACATTATTAGTTAGTTCTGTGGCAGAACACACAAGTTATAAGTAAGAGAATTGTTTTTTAAGGATACGTTCGATATTAACTGAGATGGCGGAAATAGATTCCACATGTTTCACGGACTTTAAAGTCGACCAATATCTAAAGAAGTGGGTAATAAACTTTCGCCTTGAAGAGTTAGGCGGTTTGGAAGCCAAAAAATTTCTTTTTAAAAATTGGTATTGGACGTTGTATCTAGAGCTACTTAATGATGATTTGAACATAAAGGTTTGGATAACAAATGCAAACAAAAAAGTAGAACAATATTGGTCTTGCGAAAATAATACTTATATTAAATGCTGCATATTAGACTCTGAAGGAAAAAGGCAATTTTGCCTAAAGACTTTCTTAAAAATGAATACATGTCATTCGTCACGTTTAACAATTGCTACTATTCCAAAAATTTCGCTTATCGATGAAAAGGAAATACTATCGCATGGTCGCTTTTTAACAATTTTGTTCGATGTGGAGTTTTTAGTTAAAAATTGCATTACAAGCCAATCAAACAATACACAAGTTACCAGCAAAAGAAAATTAGTTGATGATTTCGAACAGTTCTTTCAAAACAAAAAGTTTTGCGACATAACGTTAAAGTTAAAGGATGGAAGTGAAATCCAAGCACATAAAGCTATATTGGCGGCACGTAGTAATGTCTTTTCTGCTATGTTTGAACATGAAATGGTAGAAAACAGAGAAAATTGTATCGAAATAACAGACTTTGATAGTCTCACATGTCAGAAAATGCTGCATTTTATTTATACTGACAACGTGCCGAATATAAGTGAAAGCGTAGAAGAACTTTTAGCTATTAGTGAAAAATATGATATAGAATTACTAAAAATGAGGTGTTCCCACGAGCTGGCATCTAACATACACGTTGACCCTGCAAAAAAATTGATTTTGGCAGACCGTTACAGATTGGATGTAGTTAAAAAACAGGCCATTACGCATATTAATTCGGATGCTAAGCATTTTATTAAAAATAAAGATTTTCAAGAACTGTGCCACAAAAATTCAGAACTATTTGATGAAATATATTTGGCTAGTGTAACCAAGAATGATAAATGACATTTTCAAAATTGTACTCAATTAGCAGGGCTGCGAGGTACTTTTTTTCCTTGTCCCCAAAAAATAAAATCCCCAAATTAATAAACAAAACTTTAAAAAGTAAATTTTTTTTTCAATTTTTTTTAACAATAATAGGAAAAATTAAAATAAGAAATCCCCAAATAAAAATGTTTAGTAAAAAAAATTATTATATTTTGCTTGTAGCGACAGGTTTCGGCATTGTTTTTTCTTAAATTCTTTTTATGCGATTTCAGTGACGAACTACAATCAATATGCTGTTTTTGAAGACGAATGAGCCAATATTTAAGAATTTGGAGCTTTTTCAATTGGTTTTTAGCTTTCCTTAATATCAACAATAAAAATATATACATATATTCATTCGTCATTTGTTTAATATTCGACGCATCATAAACAATTAAACTGTGCTAGTGGAAAAAATAGACAAGCTGGGCACATGACATTTTTCGAGATATACATACCGTTATTTCGGTATATATGAAAAATAAAATGGGCTTGGTCAAACATTCAAATTCAAGAAATTTAATAAACCGCAATATTTGTATGGTAGGTAGGTAGGTTTGTTAGAAATAAATGATTGAGATGAAAAATAAAGTGGGGTTGGTCATACATTTGACCCATCTAGGAGCATCCTACGCGCTGTACCGGCCAAATTTAAGAATTTCAACCATACAAATATGGCGGTTTTATAAAATTCTTAAATTTGGCCCCTGCCGCGATGGGTCAAATGTATGACCAACCCCACTTATTAAATTTTACTGCGGAATTTCGGTTTTCTTAGTTTTTTAATAAGCTAAAGCGTTTTTGAGTTACGCGAACATATGTTGTGTAACCTTCTCCATTTTCGAAATAATGGTTTATCTCGAAAACCAGAGAGTGTTCATCAAATTATTTCCGAAACTGCGCCATGTAGTTTGCGCTAAGGTTTACATGGACAGCAAGCTGGCGTGCCAGCTGGACGGACGACAATTCTTAGATCGATTCAAAAGGTAATTCAAAATCGATCAGTATACTAACAAACATCCGCGCAAACGCATTGTACAAACTACTTTGTACACCCCAATTCTTAAATATTTAAATAGTCAAACACTTCCCAGCTAGCATTTTCAATCGTCTAGGAGTCTACTGGGAATCTCACAAAGAGTGTTTTTGTTCGTCGACGAGCTCATTTTTTAATTGTAGATGATTCCTCGCAGGGGAGAAACTGTTACACGTTCTAATTCGTAACGAAGATTCTTCTATAACACTCCAAAAGGCGCTAATATTAATCACAAAGAGAATCGTTTATGATGTATGTCGAGATTATCTAACGAGCCTTTCAAAAAGCATGCCAAGAGTCGTATAAGACTCATGTATGGGATATGTTACAATTCGTGAAATGCTCAGCCATATAACTGAGCTACCTAAAAGGGGGCATCAAGCGTCTTTTTCATGTGAAAACTTTTAATTTTTATACAATTTAGTATATAAAACCAATCTTAAGGTGGCGAAATCAACACCATCCTGTCGGAAAAACCAGTTTTTTACAGATCCTTAGGTCGTCTAGTTTTATTGAAATTGTATTGATAATAGAACTTTCATATTTCAAAAACGCTCTTATTTATGTAGCTCAGTAATTGTAATATGACTCTTACAGAGAGTCGCAAAAGGTACATTCAAAGATTAAAAGACGAGCGTGTCAAAAAATTTATAAAAAAGTAATAAATAAAAAAAAATGTACATGTTTTTCTTTTTTAAAAACCTTTTCTTTAGCTTCACTTCGGAAAATCAAATCTTGTAACGTAAATTTAACCGCCTTATACTCAATGTAAATGGATGAAACTTTGCAGGCATACATATTCCCGATGACAATACACGAATACATGGGCGTAGCCAGGATAAAATTTATGGGGGGGGTGGGGGGTCAAAAATTTTTTTGTTTTTAGTAAAATGCTTTTTTATTTTACATGTTTTTCTTTTTTTAAAACCTTTTCCTTAGCTTCACTTCGGAAAATCAAATCTTGTAACGTTAATTTAACCGCCTTTTACTGAATGCAGATGGATGAAACTTTCCAGGCATACATATTCCCGATGACAATACATGAATACATGGTCGTAGTCAGGATAAAATCTAGGTGGGGCCAAAATTTTTTCTTTTGGTAAAATACTTTTTTGACTGCCTTCTTATCAATGCAAATGGATGAAACTTTGCAGGCATACATATTTCCGATGACAATACACGAATACATGGGCGTAGCCAGGATAAAATCTAGGGGGGGGGGCAAAATTTTTTTTTTTGGTAAAATGCTTTTTTGACTGCCTTATACTCAATCCAAATGGATAAAACTTTCCAGGCATTCACCAGGATAAAATCTAGGGGGGGGGGCACAAATTTTTTTTTTGATAAAATGATTTTTTGAATGCCTTCTACTCAATGCAAATGGATGAAACTTTGCAGGCATACATATTTCCGATGATAATACACGAACACATGGGCGTAGCTAGGATTAAATCTAGGGGGGGCAGATACTAATCCACGTGTGTAAAGTTTTATTATATGAATATAAATTTTTTTTTAATATATGAATATAAAATACAAAACATGTAAAAAAATTTTCTTATTTACCATGGAAATTGTAATGCATTAATTAAAGCTATTCGTTACTAAAAAGTAAAAAATAAATAAAAAAAAAAAAATTTTAAGAAACGCTTTTCTTTACCTTAATATATTGATCAGTTGTGAACACAGAATAAATATGAATACTAAAAAAATCGACTAAAAGTCAAAAAATAACAACATTTCAAACAACATAAACTTTTAAATCAAAAATGAAAAAAACTCACACATCCCTTAAAGAAAAGCGTGGGGCGCGTTGTTATGAAACAAAATGCTCAATTATTGAAAATTGGTAGCTTTAAACATGATTGGTTGTATTTCTTTCGGTGTGAAATATTAAAATGTACTCACGGCAGTCATGTTTTTTTTTTAAGTTCAGGTTTGTATGGGCGCCCCACGCTTTTCTTTAAGGGATGTGTGAGTTTTTTTCAATTTTGATTTAAAAGTTTATGTTGTTTGAAATGTTGTTATTTTTTGACTTTTAGTCGATTTTTTTAGTATTCATATTTATTCTGTGTTCACAACTGATCAATATATTAAGGTAAAGAAAAGCGTTTCTTAAAATTTTTTTTTTTTTATTTATTTACTCGTCAGATAATCATCAGAAGATTCTTTTGACAGTTGTATATTAAACATAATCGTCAAACAAACAGCCTATGCTAGCTGGGATTATATTATTAACACTGTACAACACAGAAAAATAAATAATGGGGTTCTGACAGTGGATTCCCCTAAAATAAAGTTCCATTATGATCTTTTAAAATGCCAGTACAAGTATATTTTTTAGGTTCGCTATACCAGAATCCATTGTCAGAAACAACCCAAACAAAAATTAACAAATGTATTTAAGTCAAAATAAAATTATTGTAGTAAATTAATAATCTCTACATATGTATTAAAAAATTCACGTTTGTTCGTGATCGCTAAACTCAAAAACTACTGGACCAATTTTGACTAAATTTTATATGCATGCTCTATTTGCCGTGAGTATCTGTGTAGTTTAAAGTTCGTCCGACAGATGGCGCAATATTTAGTTTTTTTGTATCTATATGCCGTGAGTAGTGTTTCTGTGTAGTCGATTTTGACCAAATTTTTTATGCATGTTTTATGGGCCGTGAGTAGTGTTTCTGTGTAGTTTATCTTCTTATCTAATCAACCGTAACACCGTAACATTTAATCATTAAATTTGTGATTTGAAGGGAAATAGGCCAAAGGGGGTAAAATCTTCTCCTTCTAATATCTTCTTAACTAATCAACCGGTTTTCTTAAAATTTGACATGCATATACTGTAACACCAGAAAAGAAATAAGTAATAGGGCGTGAAATAGGACAAACGGGGTAAAATCTCTTCCTCCTTATATCTTAAATAATCAACCAATTTTATTGAAATTTGGCACATTGAAAGAATTTTCTTCGCAATACCAATGAATTTTGACATTAATCCCCTGAAAAATGGAATTAAGAAGGAACCTATGCAGCGCTTCGTTGGATCAATGAAACCTGTTTCATTAAAATGTTTTTAATGAAACCTTACATTAGATCTATGCATATTATTCATTGGATGAATACTTTCAATAAAGTAAAAAACAATTTTTCTTATTTTATTTTTTTATATTTTTTTTTTATTTTTGTTTTTTTATTTAATTTTTTTTTTCTGTCTCTGGCGGGAATCGATCGCGCAACCTCGGTGCTGATAGACTAGCTCACTACTAGCTAGCCTACCGGGGCAGTGTAGTTTTTGGATAAAAAAACTACGTTTTTTACTCAATTAAGAGCGTAAATATGAGATTAAATTGTCCATAACAACAATAACAAAGTTGATTGAAAGTGGATTGAAAGTTTTTGTTTCATTACTATAATGACATTTTTATTGTCATAATGAAAATTTAAATTTATGAAGGCAATTATTGAAATATGTTGCTTTTATAAAAAAAAAATTTGATTTCATAAATTTAATGGCATATAACATTAGATGAATGAAATAATTAAATCTTACATTTTTTAATTAACAATTAAACATTTTTTTAAGGAAACTACAATTTTGTATTAATTTATGATTATAGTTATGTTTGTATATTGTTTTTTTATGTTCCCAATTAAAATTTTTTGTTCAACTTGGACAAACTTAAGTTTTCATATATCCAATGAAAATTTTTAACGTAATTACGAAATCCAATGAGGCGATTTTAACGAAAAGACTTCATTATAACTATGAAATTCCATTTAGACAATGAAAATTTTCATTTAACCAATGAAATTTTTTTTATGAAAATGATTCATTAAATATATGAAGCATTTTTCTTTCAGTGCAGGCAAATAGTGTAATAGTGAAGGAATTATAGCCTTTATTTTTTATTATTTAGGGCGTGAAATATGGCAAAAGCAGTAAAAGCTCCCCCTCCCAATATCTTTTTAACTTATCAACCGGTTTTCTTCTAATTTGGCATGCAGACACTGTAACATCTGAAAACAGTAAATTATATGGCAAAACAACCAGCTGGTTATCATATAAAACATTCACCCCTATTGTGTAAGTCGTTGTTGACGTCAATTTAAAATTGTTGTTACATCAAGTCCCCGACTACATAACTTCGACGTTAATAAAAAAATAAATAAATAATAAATAAAATATTTATCGATTTTAAATAAATTAAAATTGTTATTGGATAATCTTTCATTCTTGACCGTGGCCGGGATTCGAACCGTGGCCGGCAGGTTACCATGACATGTTTCAATCGCAACGACTCGATCTTCTCAGATGATTTGCCGTTTTACACTCGCAGCCATCGACGACTGCTGACGTCAATAGTCAAACATCAATCCTTAAACTAAATTGTATTTTTACCTTTGGTAGATCGAAATTTGCTTTTTTGAATGATTCTCCATTTTAATTGATTTTACAAGTTTTTTCCTTACTTCTGTTTTTTCGTTCTTTTTGTCAAGAATTCTTCTTGAAGTCCAAAGTACATTTTTTATAGATTATCAATAACAATTTTAATTAATTTTCATGTTGTAAAATTCCTTTCTTCATAAAAATAATTTAATGAAAATTAAATTTAATGAACTTAAGCCTAATTTAAAACATAATATGTATTTTGTTCGACCTTTAATATTTCAAATATTACTAAATTTTCGAGCTTAAGGTCTTCTTGTTATAAAAAACTTTTAACGTTTATTTAAAAACCAATATTTTGGCACTTCCATGAGTGCCTTCTTCAGGGTTTTTTTTTCTTAATTTATAAATTTTTAACAAATTATAACAAATTTAACAATAACTGACAAATTAAAAAATTTTTAATTCAAAAACAAAAAAATATTTTTCAAATCAAACTTGATCTATTACAATATAAATAAATTTTTAACTTCCGTTTCTATTTTTATAAATTAAGTGTCTATAATTTTGTGCTACATTTTCAGTGTCTGACTTTAAATTAATTCTTGAAATTGTCGGAACCTTTATCATTTGTAACATTTCTAACATAAATCTACGTTTATAATTATTTTCTGTGTTTAAAACAGTTGTATTTTCAAAATCTGGATAATGATTTAGATTAGCACAATGAGTTGATAAAGCTGTTTTTTGTGATATATTTCTATATTTTTGATCTGATTTATGTCCTGCTATCCTAGTTTTCAGTTTATTTTTTGTTGTACCTATATATACCTTATTACACTGTCTACTAACATTACCCTTACATGGTATTTTATAAACAATATTTGACATATGGGCATTTCCTGGGGTCGCGAACGTACGTTCGTACGCTTTTGATGTACAAATAATATAGAAAACAAAACTTTTCCTAGCATTTTTTCTTGCGATTCGATAGCATTTGGGTAGATGTATGTTTAGTGCAAAGGATGGATTTCATCGAGTTTAAGTTTTCATAATAAGAGTTATAAACATGTGGTCGCGAACGTACGCAAAATAGAAGTCAACTTTGGCTGACAGCAGTTAAATGTAAAAATCTGCGTAATGGAACGGAATATTCAAAAGTGATTAATTTATTTTAAAAGTGTATTAATGTAGGTCTCCATGCAATATTTACCAAAAAAAATATCTCTTTTGGTTTTTGTTTAATTGGCTTATGTACCGGTCGCGAACGTACGGGTCGCGAACGTACGATTTTTCCATATGTTTTTTTATTATTATCACCATGCAGTTTCCCATTAATGTCTTCAAATTTCCTTAACAAACAACTAAATACTCAATTTACAATTGATTGTAATGAAAAGATTATGAAGAAAGAGTGTAAACATAACATATTTTTGCATGTAAAATAAGCATATAAAAATGTGTTTAGAAGTAGAAAATATAAGAAAATATAAAATTTTCCAGTTTCCAGTGCAATTTCTTCGAGTAAAACAGCTGAGACATGCTATGAAGCCATTCTTTTATAACAACATAGACTTTTTTTATAATAATAAACAATAAAAGACGATGATTATCAACATTTTATTTTTTCATCCTGGTAGACCATTCTAGGGAAATGCCCATATCCATCTTCTTTATTTTGTCTTTCATTTTAGTAAATAGTTTGCCTACTGTGTTAAAAGATTTGTGAGCTATTTTGTATATTTTGCTATCATATTTATTTGAAAAAAAAAATTATTATGTTGTATTAATAAATCTGTTATTAATTGTTTAGGAAAGCTGTTATCAGTTAAAATACCTGAAATCTTCCTTTTATTATCTCTATGAAATTCTGAATCACTTACATATTTTTAGAACTCTTTCTATAAAATTTTTAGCTGTATTAATAATTATTCTCTTTGGATGTTTCGAGAAATAATTAATAATTCTACCAGAAGATGTTGGTTTTTGATACCAATCTATTAATACCCTATTTCCTCTTCTAATTATCCAAATATGATATTCTTGAATTAGATTCCCTTTCAATTGTAAATTTAATATCTGAATGAAAAGAGTTAAAAATGTCTAACATTTGCTCTATTCCTGATTCAGAAATTATACAAAATAAATCGTCAACATATTTTGTCATATATCAAATAACCTTTCCATAACTATATCTGCTACAATCGGAGAAGCTGGCGAACCCATTGGAAGTCCTTTCATTTGGTTATAAATATGATTATTTAATTGAAAATATCTACTATCTATTATACAAAATTTAAGAATACGTAAGAATAAGTCCTTCTTCATATTCGTATGTTCCCTTATTATATTCCATTTTTCATCTACTATATTTATATAAATCTATTGGAATGCTAGGAAACAATTAAACTACATCAAGAGAAATTAACCTCTCATTATTATCTAATGTAATATTCCTAATTCTGTCTTAATGGTGTTTTCTTTTCTACAAAAAATGTAACATTTTATTTAAAAAAAATGCAATTTGGTGTCTGTTTCCTAAAAATTTTGATTCTGAAAAGGATGAGTTTTTTAGAATAAAACAAGCCACGCTTTTTAGGAGCAAAATTTTTAAGAAAGAGACACCAAATTGCATTTTTTTAAAATAAAATGTCACATTTTTTTGTAGAAAAGAAAACACCATTAAATTGAAGAGAATCCTTAACATTATATTTTGAATTTTCAGTAATTTTATTCAGAATTCTTGTTATATATTTACATAGTTCATATGATGGGAATTTGTCATTGAACATATTGGCCTCAATGGAAAATCCATTTTATGAATTTTTGGAAGACCGTATAGCCTAGGTGCCATTGCCGTATTAGTTTTAAGTTTATTCCCTTCCGTTATTGTAATTATATCATTATTAAAAAGTTCCTGAACTAAATTATTATTTATCTTTTCAAGTTTATTGGTAGGGTCCTTATCCAATCTCCTATAATTTGAATCATCCCTTATAATATCATTAATTCTTAACTCATAATCAACCCTATTCATTGCCACCGTTGTATTCCCTTTGTCTGCATTCAAGATAATAATGTCCCTATTAGATCTCAAAAATCTATATGTTTCCTTTACTTTGTCCAATATAAACTTATCCCTATTAGTTAATCTCATTTTATTAATATGGTTATCTATATTTGTAGTCAGTTTTGTTCTTGCTATTTCCTGTTCCTCTTTTTCCCTAAGTGTCTGTACTAAATCCTCTCCTGCAGTTATAATTTTCCATTTATTATTAAATTTTATACCTAGTTCCCTTCTTTGTAAATTAACAAGGTCTTGAAATTTCCGTCTATGTCTACATTTGATCTTCTCATTAAAATTACTCGCTAATTTATCTTCATATTCTAAGAAACTTGCATATTCCACCTCACCAAAATAATTCTGTAGATGGTCTTCTATTATCCTACATTCCTTCTTTAATTAAAAACATTAATAATTTGGATTAAAAACCTTAAATAGTTCAACAAAATAACCACAATACTAATTATTGATTTTAAATAAATATTTTTATGTTTATTCGACCTTTAAATTTTAGGGCCTTTTATGGTTAATAAAAGCTACTAATTAAACAACAAACTTTAGTTATTAATACAAAAATATAATAAACAAGAAAATAATGTTACTTATGTATATTAAATTTAACATAACTATCTTACAAACGATAAAGAAAACTTAAGTTAAAAAAAAATTAATACATTAAATAGCAAAGACCTAAAGAATGCTATATATGCTGTTTCCATATTACGCAGATAGAAAATTCCAACAAATTGGCAATTATTTGTTTTAGTGAACTAACAAGTTATTTAGCTCTGCAAATTCCAACAACTTAGATTTTAATAAGTGCAGCGAATAAGAAAATTTTCTTAGATCTCTTGGCAAAGTATTCCAGATTTTTGAAACCCGAATCTGATATGATTGTCCAAAAGTGGTCAAACGTCTAATAGGAAAAATAATTTGAGAACCTGTGGATGGCGGAATCTGTATGTATGTTACAAACCCAACTATCATTTTATACCTTCGATACTTTAATGCCCACAATATGTTAATCCTAGGAATAAAATCACTTTTTTTCTGTACAAATGTTGACAAACAATTTTTTTTTTTTTATAATATTAAAAATAATATATGTCATCCAAATCGTAAGACATCGATTTCAAAATTGGGTCACTTGACATGAAATATCACATATTTAAATTTGTTAAAATAATAACTGTGGCCTCGAGCTTATCAATTAATATAAAATAATTGAAAAGACGTCATACCGCTAATGAATTTTTACATCAGAACTATAACAATAGTCTTCAATTTTGACCCCTTGACACTTTTCAACATTGTGATGCCAGCCTTAACATCACTTGGCCAAATTCTCATCATGGGAAATGATGTCATTAATTGGATGACACATCGGCATCACAAAAATGACGAGCCTTAGCCAGTTTATTAATCATGTCATCAGTGCGTCTAATAGGAAAAATAATTTGAGAACCTGTGGATGGCGGAATCTGTATGTATGTTACATAACCAACTATCATTTTATACCTTCGATACTTTAATGCCCACAATATGTTAATCCTAGGAATAAAATCACTTTTTTTCTGTAGAAATGTTGACAAACAATTATTTTTTATATAATAATAGTAATAAAATATGTCATCCAAATCGTAAGACATCGATTTCAAAATTGGGTCACTTGACATGAAATAGCCCATATTTAAATTTGTTAAAATAATAACTGTGGCCTCGAGCTTATCAATTAATACAAACTAATTGAAAAGACGTCATAACGCTAATGAATTTTTACATCAGAACTATAACAATAGTCTTCAATTTTGACCCCTTGACACTTTTCAACATTGTGATGCCAGCCTTAACATCACTTGGCCAAATTCTCATCATGGGAAATGATGTCATTAATTGGATGACACATCGGCATCACAAAAATGACGAGCCTTAGCCAGTTTATTAATCATGTCATCAGTGCGTCTAATAGGAAAAATAATTTGAGAACCTGTGGATGGCGGAATCTGTATGTATGTTACATAACCAACTATCATTTTATACCTTCGATACTTTAATGCCCACAATATGTTAATCCTAGGAATAAAATCACTTTTTTTCTGTAGAAATGTTGACAAACAATTATTTTTTATATAATAATAGTAATAAAATATGTCATCCAAATCGTAAGACATCGATTTCAAAATTGGGTCACTTGACATGAAATAGCCCATATTTAAATTTGTTAAAATAATAACTGTGGCCTCGAGCTTATCAATTAATACAAACTAATTGAAAAGACGTCATAACGCTAATGAATTTTTACATCAGAACTATAACAATAGTCTTCAATTTTGACCCCTTGACACTTTTCAACATTGTGATGTCAGCCTTAACATCACTTGGCCAAATTCTCATCATGGGAAATGATGTCATTAATTGGATGACACATCGGCATCACAAAAATGACGAGCCTAAGCCAGTTTATTAATCATGTATGTCATCAGTGCGTTGGATCAGAAACATCGGAGAAAAAGTTCGAGAATATTATAATTTACTTACCCGTTACACATGTATGTTTCACTTTTGTTGTTTTGTTTACAGAAGGAACTAAGCAACCAACAAAATGCCAGGATATGGTTTTCGTCATCATTTTACATTGAAGATTTTGATGTATTTAGTTAAAGAATTTTAACAAAAAGAATACGGGAATTTTCCTTCTTTTTATTTATGTTTTAAACATGAAAATAATTTGCCAACTCTTAAACCAACCGAAAATTTCTGTTTTTCTTCATGAAGTGTTGTTGTTGCTTCTACAACAAACAAGTAAATTGTTTTTTATCTACTCTTTTGTTTTAAAAACTTCGAAGTGGTGTTGTTGTTTCTACACCGCGTCTAATATAAAGCCTGTCCAGTCGAAATTTTTTCATCTTTTTCATTTTTCAACACCTTACAACTAGTAATAAACTAGTCCAAAAGCTTACTTCAAACGGTTTAAGCTGCAGGGTACCCTTTCCACTATTGAACTGTGAGTTTAATAAGATGACAAAATCACACCAGTCATGTGTGATCTGTAAAAAAAAAATTCAAAAAAAAAAATCTTAATCAGGAGGATAGCTGAAAGTCAAAATAAAAAAGGTGAACATTATCTCCTATTTAAAATTCCTATTTTCAATAAAAATAACTCATAACTATAACTTTTGGAAATATTTAAAACAAATTTATTTAAAATTCTTGTCATACTCGTTCTTATTTGATTGTTATGGCGAAAAATTAAAACAACAATTAAGTAAAATAAATAAAAAAATTTTCAAATTTACTAAATAATTTTACTTTCATTTTGCTAGAAAAAATATTATTTAAAACTACTATAAACACAAAAAGTGGCATTAAATAACACAACAGCATTCCGGGAACATTTTGTTGAATTTCTTAAAGAAATTGGAGCAATTTAAAAAGAACTAAACCAATTGTAATAAGAGTATTAGAATAAAACTTTAAAATGCCTATTTGTCTGTCAACTAACTGCTTACGTGCAGATGCATTTTTTTGTTTGTTGTTTGTAAAGCAGCCTACAAGTCTCAATAAATTTTTTTTTACAAAAATTTCCTAAAAATTGTTTAAAACGTTTCTGGGGAATTTAAAACCATAATATTTACTAAGTGCAGTAAATGATGCTTTGGTTAATTAGTACCAACACAAATTAAAAGCAATGTAAACAAAAAAATTTTAAAATTCAAAAAGTGTTAGAAAAAAAAAACATTTCCAAAAAAACTACATTTCAAGTGTCAGTTTACATGACCAGAAGGTTTTAAGAGAGAACGAACAGACAGACAGACGGACACTTAGAAATGTTTAGAATTGCATAATTTATGAGTGTTAAATACTGTAAACATTACGGCCAATAAAATGACCGATAATACATTTTAACCAATGAAATTGGATCTTAGGAACAATGATAAATATGAAATGTGCATAAGAACCATAAAACCAGATCCCGTAAAGCCACTTGAGAGTACAACAAGTGTGAATGTTGGTTGGGTGTTTTCGTTTTGTGTGTTTTTGTCATCCAACAGCCACTTTGTGTTACGAAAATAAAATCACAACAAAAAAAGACTCCACTAAAACCACTTGAAACACTTGCTGTTAAAGACCAAACATATACACTCCTTTCTCTATACAGAAGTGGCGTTTAAGGGTTCCAAGGATACTTAAGATTGAGAATGTTTAACAACTACAAATTTTTATCTCGTGCAAGAAGATTTGCTAGACTTGATGTTTTTTTGTGGGCTGCACATGTTTGCTGTGATAAATTATCGCAGAGAAACGGGGATAATGAAGGGCGGTTGTCATGGTCATGAGACGTCATGTCTTCCAAAACACATTTTCACACTTTCTTCTTTTCGTTAAACTAGTGAAATTTGAATACATTTCAATGAATTACATGTTCGACT
Source organism: Pollenia griseotomentosa (assembly GCA_963931875.1). NCBI lineage: Eukaryota > Metazoa > Arthropoda > Insecta > Diptera > Polleniidae > Pollenia > Pollenia griseotomentosa. The sequence continues at coordinate 18,078,803 of OZ007561.1, forward strand.
GTATTCCACGAATTACACGTTTCAGAAACGAAGATAATAATATTTAATTTATATATTTTTTTTTTTTGATAATTAATCTTTCTTTGGTTTTTTTAAGGAAATCATTAACCACGTTTTTTTTGTATTCAAGATCAACAGGAAAAGTTGTTGAAGACTGTGATGGAAATCTTTAACCATCTTGTTTAACGTTGTAATTAATTGAAATTCATTTATGAGATAAAATTAATAGTTTCTGCCTCATACCAAAAAAAAAAAAAACTAAATTCAAACTCTACAGGGGCTTGTGTTACCATTTCTGCTTCTATTCCTTTCCTCCTTTCCAATTGAGCCCAATGCTAAAGATCATTTGATCAACAGGCAGGCGGTTTGATGGCCACACGTCAAACATACTGATCATATAGACTTTTTTTAGTCTTGTGAAGAACAAGTCAAAGGTAAAAACAAAAACAAAACTTACAACACCTCATTGATCTATTAAAGAACGTGCAGGTCGCTGCGGCTTAATTGATAATTTCGTCAATATTAATTAAAAATTTGTTGGATGTCAATTAATGGTTTCTCACAGTGTGCCGAAAATGTAATTGATAATGCGTGTGTGGTATCGGCTTTTATCTACGATTTTATTTTGTTTTATTATTAAATACACAGGGAGCAAGACTGAAATCCATCTTAAAAACAAAAGTTTTCTAAAACAAAAAAAAAAAAAAATCTTCATTTATCACCCCCAAAAATCTTAAATTTCGTAGATTCATTTGAATTTGTTTAACGCTTTTAAGTGTCGGTATGATGACAATCATAGTGATGGTGTTTTCATGCTGCAGTTGCTGGTGGTGGCATCATTATTTAGATTAAATTAGTGGAGGTTTGTTGTGTGGGTTTTTCTTTTTCATTTACTTGTTTGTTCGTAAGAAATTTGTTTCGTTATTGTTTTACGAAAATCAAAGTAAATGTGTGGTAAACAATAATCTCAAAAAAAAAAAAAGTAAAAATCAATTCGTTACAATACTTTTTTTGTGATTTCTTACTTGTGTTAAAGATAAGAATCTATCTGTGAATCTCTATCTGTTACTTATTTAAGGAAACATTCTTTGTTTTCTTTTAAAAAAATCACTTGTTTTTTGTTTCATTGTATTAAATGCTGGAGTTTTCCAATGAATTGTGGCTGATTGCTCCCACATCTCTAAGCGGGATCTTTAATATTTAATGATAATATATTTATTATATATATATTTCATTGTTAATTTAATCTTGTTTTATTGTTAAAATTTTCAGTATTTTATGTTGAGAGAATTTTACTAGAAATTTTTTATATGATCAATAAAAATTATAAAATCGTGTATAGTAGAAATGTACCAGGGTTTAAAAAACTTTCGTCGAAACCAAGAACTGTCGACATAAACGAAAATTTACTAATAACTTTTCGCTTTTGACAAATGAAGAAATGTCAGTTTTTCTACTTCGACTGCAGTTTTTTAAACGCTGATATAAAAATACTAGCCGTGCCTGCGGCGTTGCCCGCCCAGAGTTAATTTTTAACTTACTAGAAATTGCTTTTCTGTCTCTTCATATTCCTTGCTTCAAAAAAATATAAACCTTGTGTGTTTTATTTATGCTGATCTATCTTTGATTCAAGTTTTATCAAATAAATATTTTCGGAGTGGCAGTTATTCTCCCTATGTCCCCCTCTTGGTCCTAGTTAAAAAAAAAAATTAAAAGCTTATATTTCCAATTTCATTAAAATCGGTACAGTTATTTAGCCGATAAAGCACACGCAAAAGTCACATTCGCATTCGGTGAGGAAAGCTCGAGAGGACAGACAGACTGAAGGCGGAATGGAGGATGAACAGCGTACCCAAGAAATTTTGAAAATCTATTCATTTATCTCTAAATATCATTGTACAACAAGGAAAAAATAACGGGGTTCTGACAATGTATTCTGGTAGAGGAGACAAAAAAAATATACGTGTGTCGGCGTTTTGGAAGATCTCATCGGAATGTTCACTTAGGGGGGTAAATGTTTCAACCTTTTAGTCTTTCCGTGCAGCATATCGGTATATGAAACTAAATGTTTTTTATGTCTGAGGTAGGAATGGGCAAAAAATATATATATCAAAATATCGATATTAAAAAAAACATAGTCGATATATATCGCCGATATTTAAAATACCGATATATCGATATTGAAATACGACTATCGAATTCGATATTTTTTAAAGTCAGTCTTCATTAAAAACTCAAAATTTTAGTCGTTTTTCAAACAATATGTTTTTTAAGAATTGGCAGCACTGCATTCTTCACATGTTTTTAAACTAATATAAAGATCTAGGATGATTGGCATTTATAAGAAGCAGTAGCGGATACAAGAAGCAGATTGACAGGAGAGCACATAAAACAGAGAGTGCTCCTGATGTCCATATCTGATGATTACGTATTTAACTAAAACAATCAAAAACATTTTTAGTTAAAGTTGGTACTTTTGGGGTGCAATTCAAATTTTAAGGTAAGTTGGTACTTCCGTTTAAATTTTTCAAAATTTACTTGTTTTTGTTATAATTGAATTTTTTGTTTTGATAAAAGTTTTTGTTCTTATTGACTTTTGGAAATGAAATGAAACAATAAAAAGTAACAATGTAATTACATATAATATGTTTGTACAAAGTTATTTTAAATTTTTTAATTTGGTAATAGTTTTAAGCCCATATGACACTACATTTTTAATGCATTGTTCAAGTTTTGGTGAACAGTACAAATATAATGTAATAGAAAAATTTACCAAGTGCAAAGAGTTCAGCTGTATTAAGATAAATGGCAAACTGTCAACAATTTTTAAAAAGTTATCGATAAAAAATGAAGTTATGTCAAAAAAAATGTAAAATTGTTTAACTTAAAATTGACATTTCAAGCTTGAAATATTAAAAGTGTTGCTGAATGAGCGGTTTATGGGCAAATTCAGCGATTTACCGCTTTTTGTTTTTAGGTTTCTCATAAACAAAAAGTTGGCAGCATTTAATAAAATAAACAAAACAGGGATGGCTAAGTTGTTTCAATTGTTCTTTTTTGTTGATACTTTTTTAACTAAGATTTATAATACCTTTTTGTGGTGTTTTTTATGAACATAATTAAAATTAATTTCAACTAAAAAAATCTTTTAGTACAATTAGGGTAAAAAACTATAATTTTTAAAGGTTGTTGGTACAATATTAAAAATTCTCAACGCCATCCCTGAAACAAAAACATAACATACATATAGTTTGCTCTTTCTTACATTTACTGTTTCTTTCTATCAATTCTATATCAATTAATGAATAAAAAATGTAGTGTCATAAGGGCTTTAGCAAAATACTTTCGATATATCGATTAATCGATATTTTTGAAATAATAAATATCGATACTCTTAAAAAATATCGATTCGATATATTTTTTCTGGTTTAGCACCTTAGTAGAAAATGTTACAGCAAATATTTGTTCATACACTAATAGAAAATGCGTCATAACGGTGATGTATATTCCCATTAGTACTTTGACAAGTGTCTTCGTTTTTTAACCCCTGACACTTTTCATCATTGTGATGTCAGCCTTAACATCACTTGGCCAAATTGTCATCAGGTGAAAATATGTCATGAATGGGATGACACATCGGCATCACAGTAGTGACGAATCGGAATCAGTTTTATAAGAAATTTCATCAGTAACATCAATAACATCGGAGAAACGACTCATTAGGCTCAATTTAATGACAGTTTGAGCCATTGGGATTCACTTAAGTCAACGTGAGGGAATTTTTTATTTACTTACCCGTTACACATGTTTGTCTTAACTTTGTTGTTTTCCGCCTTTTGTTTACAGAACAACTCTCAATTATAAGACACCAGCAGCATACCCGATATGGTTTTCGTAATCATTAAACTTTGAAAATTTGACGTGTTAAACTAATTAATTTAAAGAAATAGAATATGGGAATTTTTGCTTCTTATTTGACTTTTTGAACATGAAAATAATGTTAATAATACCTTAAGTGTGGCATCGAATTGATATGACTGTAATCATAGCTGACGCAAAAAATATGACGAAATTGTATGAAGACGTTCGTCATTAGATTGATGTCACGTTTTGCCTCATTGATGCCATTCGTAATAACTTTGATGTCACAATTCTGACGTTAGGGTAACATCAATATGAAGATGCATTTTCCTATAAGTGTAACCTTAATTATTAGCTGGGGCCGTTTACTCCAAAATTTGTACAAATTTGTACTAGATTTTGTTGAAATGCGTTCGCGTACACATAAATTTGTAAAATGTTCATATTACTCACCTAATGGATTTTACTGGAAAAGTAAACGAACGCACATATTGGCTCTATGCTAACAAATTGTAGAAAATACCCCTAAAAAGGGCGAGGGCGGGGATGAATTGTTCTACAAAAATGTTGGCCGTGCAATTTTACTTCATATTTCAGAACACAACAAGACCTAAAACTTAAAACAAACAGCAAAAAAAAGCCGATTTCAAGATTGCCCCTTACACGTTTGTTTATTGTTTATTGCACAATGGGTTTTCGAAAAAAAATTAAAATAACTCTGGATTTTATAAACGGTTCTTATAAAGGACTTGCCTTTGAGTTTAGGATTTTGATTTGTTTTGTGTAGACCTATCGGGAGGGCCGTCATAGGTTTAAAAAGTAGAGCATCTTAAATTTAGAAAATTTCGATGTGATCTTTCAAAACGCCGCACATAGGGGCATTTTGCAAATCTAGCCGGACATTACTTTTTGTTTTAGGTTATATTGCTTTTTAGAAGTTATTGAGTGCACCTAGATCGCTGAAACTTGGCGGAAATATATGTTGTGGCAGGTAAAACTCAAATATAAATTAAATCGGACCAAGGAGGAAAAAGTTCCCCCTAGAAGAACTAATCCAACCTCTGAAAAAGGCAATTTGTAAAGTTTTCCCATACTTTAGCAAATGCAACTTTTAACGTCGGCGAAAGTTAAAAAACCTAAAATTTGACTCAGAAGATCGTAAAATTACACTTTTAGTCCCCACCCCCTTTTGTGCGCGGTTACATAAAAAAATATTTAAAAAAAATGTAAATATTAAAAGATACAGATTACTAAAACCTTAATACCATAAGAATTACATTTTTGAACTTTTATAGGCAGGGGGAGGTATCCCTCCAAGCCCACCCCTTGGAACGACGCTGCCAAAAAATTTTTTTTGTTTATTTTTTTGCCAATTTCCATAAAATATTAATTTTTAAGCTTTATACAAAATTTCATAAGAATTAAATTATCTGAAAATAATTAATTTATTTGTAATTATAACTTACTAGCATATACCCGCTACTTCGTTAGCGTCTCTTTTTTCTTCGTGGACATATTTTTATGCCAAAGTTTATTTTTCTAGGTTTAAACTTGTTTAATTCTAGCACTTTACCAGCTTCATTAGCAGAACCAAAAGGCTAGAGAAAATTATCAAATTTCCCATATTTCCTTTTTTGGGTACTATATTTTTCCCCCATTAAAGTACCAAAAATTTCAGTATTGTAGTGGCAGCTCATAATTTAGTGCGAATATGTAAAAAAAAGTACCAAAAATAGTTACGATTTTCACCCCTTTTTTTGATAAGTTTCGAATGTGGTATTAACTTTGTTTCTATGTTCATTGGTTCAAAAGATAGATGGGGTGGCACAAAAGTACTAAAATTTAGATTTTACCCGTTTACTCGCTAATAGGGCCGAATTTCAAAAAAGTGCCAGACACTTGTCCGCTTATTTTTCTAAAGAACAACGATAAGTATTACATTTATTTTGCATCTCTTTTAGTTTTGGAGATATAAGTTTACCGAATTTTCCCGTGACAAATCGCTAGTCCAAATTTCAAGTTTCTAGGCTTAGCGTTTTGGGCTGGGCGATGATGAATGAATCAGTCACTTACGCAACTCTTTTATATATATATGTAGATTTATAATAGTAACAATAAATTTTATTTGAAATAATAACAACTAATTTATTTAAAACAACTTCTCTTTTGTACTAAGATGGTAATGAGTGCCATGGTTCTTCTTCGTCTGTTTCTTCGAAGTTCTCTTTCGAATCTGAATTCTCTTCCGAGCCAAGTAGAGGTGGAAGCATAAAAGAAATTGCTTCTTTCGTAAAGGGTAATGACTTTTTTGTTGGAGCTGGTCTTATGCTAGTAATCAGTGGGTCAGCACTGGGCCAAAGTCTATTTATAATATCTTTGTTAAACTGAACCCTCGAACACTTTCTATCAATTCAACGAACGGTTTTTGTAGTCGTTTTGAAGAAGAACTCCCAAATCATGAAATATCATATTATATTGAAAACAAAAACCAATTTTCGTTTTTTATTGTTGTTTTCAATATAATTTCGCACTCACTCACTTGATTACGTCTTCTAAAAACAGGCAGTTAAATGTAAATTTTTTTATGCGAACGTTAACGTTCGGAATCGACGGACAGGCTGTTAAATAAAATTTTTCTGAAAATTATTATAAGAAGCTGTTAACTTAGTCTTTCACAGAAATTAAAATCAGTGTAAAATCTTTATTCGTTTACCCACAAAAAAAAAAAAAACTAAAAACTATTGTAAACCTTTCAAAACCGCAAAACGTCTATGAACACGCATTTTTTTACTCAACTTTCCTGACTTTAACAGTGTCCCAAAACCACAAATCTCAAGCAAATGACTTGAAAATTCATTATACGATACAGAATTTTGTTTTCTGTCGAGCTGCGTACTTAAACCCACGTATATTTTTTTTGGTCTCCTCTACCATTGACAATTGATTCAGAATCCCGTTATTTTTCCCATGTTAAAAAAATGAATAGATTTCCAAAATTTCTTCATTCGATATAAAGAATTTTAAAAAATGGCTCGATATGTCATAAACGCAAAAAATGCTTAAGCGACAAAAACAACATTTTACAGGAGAAATTCAAGGCGATTTCAACTACAGGTGGTGTCGGAACTACAACAATCCAAAAACAACAGAAACAACATAGGGGTTTTTACATTGCATTGTTAGTGCCATTAGCTCGAAACGTCAACCATTTTTAGCAAAACATTAACAATCAAATCAAATAAGCCCGAACTGTCAAAATCACATGCCGTTTCGACACCATAGTTGAATTCGCCTTGAGAAGGTTTTTTTATTTTATTTCATATAAATTTTGTATAAAGGTTGTCGCTTACGATAAAATTGTTTTTGCTATAAAATCGTAGCGGTATCTTATGTGAGCATGAGATTTTAGGAGATGATGCAAGTGTTGCCAATAAAGTCATTTAATAAAAAAAACGAAAATTAAAAATGATGTCGCTTAAGCTTTTTTTGCGGTAATGCCTCGATATAATATTTCCAAAATTTGATTTCTTTTTAACGATTTATTTCTACACATTAAAAGTTTATTAAGTAATAAAAAGTGACTTTGATTCATTTTATAATACAAATACCATAAAATCGAAATCTTTATATCGAAAATTAAACATAATACTACGTTCTTTTTTTTTGGCCTCAGAAAACAATGTACATTGGACAAATTAAGCGTGATTTACGTCGTTTTGAAAATAAAACAATTTATTTATTAACGATTTAGTACAAATAAAACACAGGGCGGCAAAAATGAAACAATGAAAAATGAAGGTCCTCAAATCGGCATAAATACAAACAAACACTTTGGCACATAAAAACACTACAAGAGTGTAATAAGTTTATGACTCTCTATTGACGCCATATTAAACATTATCACAAGTAATAAAACAAGATAAATAAAAAAATGACAGTTTACAACAGTGGCATCAACACAGTGGGGCCAAGTGATTAGAAATCGGAAATAAAAATGGGGAGGAGTAACTAAAAATTAAAAAAAAAAGATAAGTTTTTAGTTGTTTTTGTATAATAATATTCGTCAATTTCACACTTTGTAAGTAGTAAAATGTAGTGGATTTTTCTAAGTTAAAAGTAGGAGGAGCTGAGTGGCTTCTTAATGAGACCAGTGTAAGGTTTAAACCCTTTTCAACTAACCAAATAAGCAACCAACAAACTATCAAACAAAATAAAGGCTTAAATTCATGATATGAAACGTATTTGAAAAGGTAAAGGATTAAATTAATGATTTTCGAAAATTGTAAAACCCTTTTTCAAAACACTGAACATTTGAATTTAAATGGAATAATTTCTTTTTTTTTCCAGACCAAACCATTTGCTCTACTTTAATTTCATCTCAATTCGTTTTGTGTACGATATAGTTCGTCCTTTAGGGAAAACAAACCAAAATGTTCTCTATTTATACTAATGAAACGCCTTCTTCTTTTAAAATATTGCCAAAATCTGTAGCTAATCCTTTTACTTTTTCAAAATTCTTCTTATTACTTTGGCACCTTGCTTTACCTAGAAAAATTTTAAGCAGAGTTGAGAGCCGTCCGTCCAGTTGAAAGGGATGAATTGTTGCAATCGACTAGTAAACGTGTCCTTTTCAACCCGTACAACTGCAGCAGTTTTGTTTTATTGTCCTCATTTGTTTAAGTTCAATTTGAATAAGTCATTTTCCGGCATGACTTCTAGATTTCTTTGTTCCTGTCTTTGACAATAACAACAACAACAACAACAGCAGAGAGCAGGTATATGAAATCTGCCATAAAAATAGTTTTGGCAAAATCCATTTTTAAATCCTTTTAAGACTTTTATTGCACAGGCTTGCTCACATATAATCTATAGAGGCAATCCTTTAATGTTTAAGGTAAAGGGTACACCTCTTTTTTCTAGCCCGAAACTAAAACCCACCCCCAATCCTTTAAACTATACTTATATTGTGCTTTACACATACCAACAAACAATTTTATATAAATTTTATGTTTGTTTACTCAATTTTACCTATAAAAGATTATAAAATAAGAACTCGCGGATTTAAAGCCGCCTTTAAAGGAAATTCTTTCGTTAAAGGTCATCTTTATAATTTGTTTCTTGGCAAATATCAAATTAACTACTGAGTTTGTTGCATTTTGCACACTTTTAACCTTGACTTTATGTATGATGATATTTATGGCGGATAAAGATTTAGATTTATTGTAATTTTTTTGCACGTAACCTTTTACATTTTTGTCTGATGACGTTGTCATTTCGATTTTAGAGCATTTTATAGCCGTTTAGTTTGTTTTTATTTTTCTTGATTTTTTCCCCGAAACTCAATTCTTTAATTCAATAATTTGTAAATTAGGAAAACAATTTTTTCATTATTTTTTCTTCTTTTCTCTTGGCATTGACAAAAATTGTCTACTGCTTTGGTTTTACTTGAGTTGTCATAGTTTGGAAAAACTAACATATTTTGTATATGATAAAAGACCTTGAAGCAAAGTTAAACTGAAATATAAAATTTTAAGTTTTTCTGTTTGAGATATTGAGGAAAAAAGCGCCGAAAATCTTTAAAGAAATATTTGGGATAAGGTTTTTTACGGTGGCCATTCATTTTGTATTATACAGAAAATGACAACAGGCTAATTTTGGCAGTTGTCGAAAGCATTTTTATTTCTAATTATTTCAGTCGATATTGAACCAATCGAAAAAATAATTTGGATTCGTTCAATATCCACTGAAAGAATTAGAAATAAAATTATTTCAGTCGATATTGAACGAATCGAAAAAATAATTTGGATTCGTTCAATATCCACTGAAAGAATTAGAAATAAAATTGCTTTCGAATCGAAAAGGTATTCGATCACAAATGCCGGAATTAGGCCTTTGTATTTTTGTGTGAGATGTTTTTTTTTTTTTTGTAAAAACTCCTTAACCTTTCTTTATTTACTAGGGTATTCATTCGTTAATCGGTTAACCGATTAATTACAACTCGGTTAACTGATCGGTTGATTTAAAATTGGATTTTTTTCGATTAACGATTAAATCAGTTAATTTCAGTCGATTAACCGAAATAAAAAAATTTTAAATTTTTTGTAGTATTAACCATATTTTTTTGTGTTTTTAATTATGGGTTAGTTCCAAAACTTCAGTTGCAAAGCAACTCGCTTTTTTAAATGCATTCTGCAATGCAACCATGTAGAATTTTACAATGGTATCTGTACCAAAGTTCACCAAAAAAGTTACTAAAGTACATCAAAAAAGTTGTGTTTAGAAATATTTTTTCATACAATAAAGTTTCTTCAAGAAATACATTCCTAAAATAAAGTACAAAAACAGAAATTAAGGAATTCGGAAATAAACTTTTTTGCAGAATGTTCGGTGGTGAGCTTTGTCATCATCTTAAGCTACGGTCACACTTATTAAATATTTGATCAAATAAGCGTAACCCCTACTTTAGTTAATAGTTAGTGAGATTTAAAATGGTCTTAATATTACAAAACAAACAAATTATACTACTAGACAAAGCAAAAAACAGTTTTTTGTAAGATGTGGTATTTTAATCAAAATAAATATTGACATTAAGCGAAATGATTTTTTAGTTTGGTTGTTGGTCCCGTTTTTTTCGTCAAATATTTGATAAGTCTGACCGTAGCTTAAGACCTGACAACAGAAGAAACTCTCGATAGTAACACAAAAAGAGAATTAACCGAAACAATTAGAAGTGTTAAGCCTTTAAAAAAATTAAAACAGTACTCTAATGGCATAATGGAAGATTCAAAGGATTAAAGGAAAATGTCTGAGAACTTTAATAATCTGTATTATGGGTTGCTTTCGATTTCTCCAAAATCTTCAATAAGTGAAAAAGTTTTTTGCAAGTCAAGTTTATCAAAACTAAAGAAAAGAATCGCTTAAATCCTAAACATTTAAACCAATTTAAATCTCCTTAAACTATTGAAATTATTAATAAAATTATCTCACAGTTTATTTTTTAATAAATACATAATATGTATTACATAGTTATTAATTATTTTTTGTTTGCTCGTTTTAGTTCAAGAATTAACCGATTATTAACCGATCAAACCAAAACCTCGATTAATTAATTTAGCGATTAACCGATTTAAGCAAAAGCCCGATTAAATGAATACCCTATTATTTACTAAAACTTTTATGTTTCTTTCATGTATTACATGTTACAAATACATTTTTAAATTATATTCTAATTTAAATAACCGACTAATAATAACGTAGACCGTCAGCCAATTGTAGTATAACATATGTTATATAGTATATACTAGAGACTCTGACGGAAATCGAACCCGCAACTCTCGTACTGCCAGACAATCTCATTACCAACTTTGGTTTAAAATTGCCCGCACTTTTTCCATAACCTTGAAAGATGTATTATAGGGGCCTTGCAAGTATGATTGGGTGATTTTGGTTATGCCGACGACATACGCCTCTTTAGTCACACATTGCATGGCAAAGATATTCAAGTTCAGTAGAACCGCAAAATTTGTAGTACTAAAGCTAAATATTACCGAATCTAAAGCGGTTCGGGTCAACAGTAATACCGAACGATGCTTCTCTATTCAGGGATTATCTAAGGGATATGCACCATTTGGTGTTTTAAATCCTCCTGGGCAAATCAGATGCATGCAACTTGGAATGCGGCAAACATCCAAATGGCAGAGCTTTCTTGAGTTCGAGCTGTTCAACTGAGAACTTTCTCTTTCTGGTGCAACGGGAGTCAGTAACCTGCGGTGAGTGCAAAGTACCAGTCAAACTTATGGTTGAGGCCTCCGTTAGTATGCTTCTTGCGTGAAATGCTTTCTGTCTTTCGGGAAGATTGTCTTTGCGAAAGTCCTGCTCTTTTGACAGAGGGTTCCTCTTCAGTAAGTTGGCGCAAACTCACAAAAGGAAGAGCAGCTTTTTTGACGAAGGAATATCTTGGATCCACATAGAAGGCTGATTTTTCATCTATGGGGAAAATTTCGACCTGCGAAGGGTTTCCTGGCTGCTGTTGCTATAAAATAGAAGCGGCTAGATTTTAATAAAACAGCGACGTTTAAATGGATCCGGCTTCTTAACAAGGAGCGGGTGTTTAATTGTTGTCGGATTGTAAACTTAAACTGCAGCATGTGTGTAAAGTATCCGTGCGTACACAGGGACACTTGGTAAATGTTTTAAATTAACTACCCAGTGATTAAGATACACCATGAGATAAGGGCATAAGGCAGGTGCTCATATTAGTCTGTTTCTCACTAACATTTAAAAATTTAGTTCCTACCAAACTTGAACAATTTTCCTCTTAACGAAAAATAAAATTAAATAAAAAACAACAAAAATAAGGGATTTATAGGTAAAATTAGAGGCAGTCGTGTTGATGATCAGGCTAAATTTGAATAGCAAAATTTAACGGAGCATATGTGATCGATGTATATAACAACCTAGTCTCCATAATTTCTGGGGTCTTCGGAAAACACATTTCAGCATACACACGGACGGACAAAAGGACATCGTTAGATCAACTTCGTTACTTAGATCAATAACGTAGAAATTAACAAGGAAGAAAGTATAGTCGGTCAAGCCCGACCATATGATACCCAGCACCACAGTACTTAAAAACACATCATGCTTATGTGTCCATATAAATATGGATTTCTCTATGTTTAAAAACTTGATTAAAATCGGTTTGAAAGTTTGTGAGAGGCAGAAATTGACCCCCTACATCCCCTTGTGGTCCTATTTTTGAAAAACAGTATAGCTTATGTGTCCACATTGATATGGATCTACCTATGATTTAAATTTCATTAAAATCGGTTTGATAGCTTCTGAGAAGAAGAAATTTCTCCCTATCTTCCCTCGTGGTCCTACGATTTGGCCCATTTTCAACAGGCTTGGTCCTTGTGCCAATTAGAACCTATGACCCAAATTTTATCAAGTTATCTCCAAAGTTGCGACCTGTACTTTGCGCACAAGGTTACATGGACAGCCAGCCAGCCAGCCTGCCAGCCAGCCGGATGGTCATCGTTAGTTCGACTCAGAAAGTGATTCTAAGTAGATCGGTATACTTTAAGGTGGGTCTAGGACCACTATTTTAAGGCGTTACACACATCAGCACAAATGCATAACACATAAAAATGGAATGATAAACTTATAGATACTTTTTTACCGGTGAAGGGTATAAAAAGCGTAGAAAAATAGGACAGATATTTAAATTAAAGATATAAAGAAGATACATATTCTCATTTCTCGAGAATTAAATTTTTAGTTTTTTCATTAATAAAAGTTGGGGTTTGAAATAAAACGTTTGCACAAAGTTTTGGCGGAAAAAATTGTTTATTCTAAAACAAAAATCAGACCTTTTTTTGACTGCGTAGAAACTTTTGAAATCGTCTTGTAGCAACACTGCAACAGCTAAAAATTCGACCAAAACGGCGCTTTTCGAACACCAAATGTCTTGTTAAAAATAAACAGTATCCACTTGCTGAGGTTTAATAATCACTCTAACAAACTCTCTGAGCTGGCCAGAGTCATAAGGCTCTAGTTGTTGTGTAAATTGCATTTTATAAGCATGGAGATCTTAAGTTAGTATACGCTTAAGAGAGCTTCTTAAAATTTGCAATATTATCCACGACCCCGTATTGATTTTTCCAGATTTTCCTGTATATACTAGCGCTTTTTTTAACTGATTCAGGTTCCCTGAGTTTTTCAATTAATTTCTTCATATTTGACGAAGGGAAAGTACTTTCAAACTTGCGTTACTTTTAATATATTCTTCAATAACAACAAGTAAGCAAGTATAGTCAGTCAAGCCTGACCATATGATACCCTACACCACAGTATTTAAAAACAAATTAACGAGAGGGCACCCTATTGGGACAATCATGAACCCGGCAGAATAGAATTATGTTATGACGTTAAGATTTATGTTCAAGTTTAAATACGATTTGTTTGCCCTTAATTAATTTAAGGAAAAGGGCCTATATGGGACCTATGGCTAATTTTGGACCTACCAGTAAAACATTTTGTCATGCAATAGTAGCTTTTGAAAAAGTTAATGTCGCCAATTTTTAATACCAACATTTATAAGAAAGTTATAATATTAAGGCCCGATTTCATAACTTACCGATAGCTTAAAGTAGACTTTAAACGGCATTATAAAAAGTGTTCCATTATTAAAACTTTACTTAAACCTAAATTAAGCTATAAAGTTAATTAATTAATTAATTAATGGAACACATTTTATACGGCCGATAAAATCCTACCTTTAGCTATCGGTAAGTTGTGAAAACAGGCCTAAAACAACTTTCGGGAGTGGTATTTGTATGGGAATTATGGTTAAACATGGACCGACTCCTATAAAATTAAGTAAGAGAATATAGATTGCAATACAGTTAGCTTGGACCGAATTAAATCTAAATATCAACGTAAAAAGATGGTTTATGGTTACAAAGACTCTATTCTGGAAAGCAGTTTGTATGGGGACTATTTGAAATTTTGAGTTCAGTTTCGCCTCTTTATTTTGGCAACTAGAGCCTACGTACCAATTGCGACCTTTTCTTTTTTCACAAGGTTTACATGGACAGCCAGTTAGGCGGACGGATGGACATCGGTAGATCCAATCAAAAGGTTATTCTAAGTTGATCAGTATAGTAAAAGGTTGGTCTAGGACCAATAATTTAAGGTGTTATCAACATCACCACAAACATAAAATACCCTCTTCACTATTGCGATGTGGGTATAAAAATACGTTTTTCTATTTTCAAACGCTCCATTTAAGAAAACTTAAGCTGTCAAACTGCGTTTTGTTTAGATGCCAAAACGCCGCTGTTCAACTGACGGCAAATGTCATTATTAAGTTATTTTTAAGGCATCGTTTATAATATTAAATGTCTAAACACAGATTTCTTCAGTTAAAAGATAAATCACATTATTAAATGTATTTCTAAAGCCGGAAAATTTGACAAAATGTTAATGATTTCCGGAAATTCCCTAATTCATCATAAATATTAAAAACTTCCTTCAAGTAATTGACGCGCATTCTGAAAATTATGTTAAATACCCTTCTCCAAATTGCTGAGTTTTAACTTTAGAGGATTTTTTCAGGATTAGCTTGAGATTAATTAATTGACTTTTTGTTTTGGCTCCTTTTGATCTTTAACTACCAAAAAATGTGTGCGTATTTGCACAAATAATTTTCATAAATTTTTATAAAAACAATACGATTGTTTTAAGTGGCTTAACATCCGTAATTTAGCGGGTTTTTTTTTTGTAGCGTGCGACTCGTAAGTCAGCAAATAATTAAACAGCAAACAAATGAAAGATATTAACAAAAATTAAGCAGTTGCGTTGTTGATGTTCTCATCAAAAGCGGAAAGTTTATTAAAAAAAAAAATACCAAAAATAAAAAAAGGTGCCGCATCCTGGAAATTACCGAAATGGTCATTATTTGTGTTGATTATTTGGTGACGATTATTAGATGTTTACATAGCAAACATAAACGATGAACGAAAAATATTTCAGTTTAAAATTTTTACGAACAGCTTTAGTTAAAGAAGTTGGTACACGGCGAGAAAAAAAATCAAGAGTTGAAAATAAAAAAGTTTTACTTAAAACTATATTTCTTTGACAACAAATTACAAAATAAAGGCAATAAGGGTTTTCATGATATCGCTTAAAATTGCCATTTGTGCAAATGAGCAAACTTGCGATGCTCGTTTCATGAAGAACCTTTTTAATTTTTGTGTAATTTTAAACAATTAATGTCAGTTTGCAAGAAACGTCCATTCAAAAATAAATTAAAAAGGAAAATTCAAAAATATAAGATTAAAAGTGGAAATTTGTGATTAATATGTGAAATTTATTTTTAAAAATGTACAAAGAAAACGAAGAGACTAATTTGCTCAAATAACTGCAAGAATTTAATGTTTGTGATTTATAAACACTTAAATTTTTCATTGAAAACAACGTTAAAAGCACTAAAAAATCTGTTTGTATAAATGCGCAATTGAACAGCGAAAGTTAACGAGTCAAAATTGTTGGTCAAATTTACGAAGTTTGTGTAAATGAATTCTCATACAATTCTTGACAGTTCATTTGCGAGGGCGTAAAAATGCACAGTTTGCACACATTGCGAGACTTTTAAGCGATATCATGAAACCCCTTAATGTTTCTTTTTTAATATAATTTCGATTTAAATTTTACATAAAAAGTTTATAGAAAATATTCTTGTTTTTGATTATACCTGGTAATTTCTTTAAGTGCATGCTCGTACGTATGTATATGTTATTAAAAGAGCCGGCTTTTCTTTTTGATCCTCTTTTGTGTCAAGTAAAAAAGTAGTAATAATTACATGTCACAAGACTTAAGAAAACAAACAAACAAACAAACAACAAATTTTCCAAAGATTTATAACAACAAATGACAGAAAGCGATCGGTTTGTTTGCCAATTGATTTGTTTGGGTTGTTAGAATAAGCAATTTGCGGCTCGATCAGTCAGAGAGGAAGTGCTCTTATGGTGGCCGGTGTTTACATGTTTGAAGTTGTTTTTTTGATTTAAAAAACTCTTTCATATGCAAAAAGGATTAATTTTTTCAGCGATTAATTACCAATTTAACGACACTGGATGTTTAACACACATGTCCTTAATGGTTGGGAAATATTAAAATATTTCGTTATTATACCCACACCTTAATACTGAAGAGGGTATTATGCGCTTGTGCTGATGTTAGTTACACCTTTAAATATCTTTTAGTAGACCGATCGTCTCAGAATTACTTTTTGAATCAATCTAACCATGTCCGTCCGTCCGACTGGCTGTTAATGTACGCAATTATAGAGACAATTTGACGAAATTTGGGACATTTCCACAAGGACCAAGTCTATTGAAAATGTTCACATAGCCCACGTAAAAACAGCTTTCCAAAGTAAAGTCTTTGTAATAATAAACCGTCTTATAATGTTGGTATCTAGATAAAATTGGCTACAAAATTATTTTATTGCAATCTAAATTATCTTACCAAATTTAGTTTGAATCGGTCCATATTTGACCGTAGCTTCCATACAAATACTACTATCGAAAATAGCTTTTAATGCCATAACTTCCTTATAAAGGTGAATTCATCCATGCGCTCCAAACAATACTTTTGTCCGGAGAATAATTTTTTTACTGAGAGTGTTCTGCAGAACGATTCACCCATTTCGGAAAATTTCTCCGGAAAAACAAGGCTATCATATGGTTTACAGATGTAAACAATTATACAAAATGGCAGCACAACTAGCAAACTACTTATAGCGACATCATTTTAAATTTTCGTTTTTTTTTAAATAAATTACTTTATTGGCAACACTTGCACCATCTCCTAAAATTTTATTGTCACATAAGGTACCGTTACGTAAGCGACAACCTTCATAAAAACTTTTGTGAAATAAGATAAAAAAAACCTTCTCCTGCAAAATTTTGTTTTTGTCGCTTAAGCTTTTTTTGCGGGAATGACTTGATATATTGAATTGTTTTCAAAAAGTGTGTTAAAGAAAATGGACGAAATAAGGAAAGTGATTTTATTATTTTTTATTAAATTTAAAAAACAACTGTTGTAATATTAATGCAAAAACACTACATGATGTGTCAGCTCAATTCAAGTTTTATGTATAAATTAAAAAAAGTGGCATCTCAGTTCCTTTTGTTCTTAACTTGGTGGCCACACGATCAAGTTTTGCCTTTCAATTCCATTCAATTTACTCAACTCTCTCATTTTTTTACTAACACACTCACACTTTTTAAATTGACCCCGAGATGGCTTTCAATTTCACCTTTCCATTTGTTTGGCAATTTACTTTCAATTTAACAGCTGATTACAGCTGATAAATTGAGTGCCACCTACGTCACAGCTCTCAATTTTTGTAAATTTTGACAAGCAGTATATGTAAAAGACTATCAAGAACAACTTGATCGTGTGGCCGCAGGGTAACAAGAATTAAAATTGAAACAATTCAAGAAAAAACTTGCCTCACAGAGAATATCTCTCTCTCTCAAAAGTAAGACGTCAAACTCAATCCAAAAAAATTTTCTCTAAACAAAAATATTGTTCGGAACGCATGGGTGAATTGAGCTTAGTATTAACATGAAAATTGGCTACAATGCCTTTTACGATAGCTACTTTGTCATGACAATATATTGTGCTGGTGGGTCCAAAATTAATCTTTGGTCCCACATAAACAGTGTTTTATTAAACGCCCTTCCTAGAATCACTTGAAGGCAAACCAATTTCATATAGATAGAGATATCTAAATAATATTCGGCACAAAGAACTTTTACATGACTCTTAACCTCATATAATTTTGTTCGGGCGGGTCCAAGATTGCCCATGGGTCCCAAATAGAGTACACTCTCGAAAGTTTGTCTTTAATAGAGTGCCCCGGTAGGCTAGATAGTAGTAAGCTAGTCTATCAGCGCCGGGGTTGCGGGTTCGATTCCCGCCTGCGACTCTGGTTTCTTTCCTGCAGGCAAGCGTAGAGCTTCGCGGGATTAACTTAAGGAATTAAAAAAAAAATATACAATGATGTAGGGTATTTAATGGTCGAACTTGACCGTCTATGCTTTCTTTCTTGTTTTTTTTTTTTTTTTGTAGCTGCTGTTGTATTTGCCAATTGATTTGTTTGGGTTTGTGAGAATAAACAAATTGCGGTAAGATCAGTCAGAGAGGAAGTGCTCTTATGCAGCCGGTGTAAACATGTTTAAATTCTTTTTCATTTTGTTTTAAAAACTTTTCCATATGCAAAAAGGATTAAATTTTTCGCCGATTAACTAATAAATCGCTTACAAAAGCTGTTTAACACACATGTCTGTAGTGATTGGGAAATATTGAAATATTTCCGTTTTAAATATTTGACTTGATTTTAACGATCTTTGTGTTCCGGTCTTCCTTAAAAACAAGGAACCATAAGACAAATATTAAAATCAAATTTGTCATAAATTTATAAAAATATTGTAAGAAAATTGTTTTTCTTGTTTTCTGCAAAAGAAATTTAATTTTTTTTACCTTTATGTTGTCATCGTTCTCCTGTTTATTATTTTATTGCTTTAGCAAAAAAATCTTCTTAATCCATTTATTAGTTTATGTTCTTTTTCCTAATTTCTTCTAGAAATGACCTTGTTTGGGACAAAAGTTGAGCAAAAAAGAATAGCAAAAAAGAAGAATCGTAAATATGGAAGTAGAGCATAAAAAATAGAACATTCAGATCATTCACTGCTGCTGTTGGTTGGCTGGCTGGCTGGCTGCTCTTTTTAAAGGTCCTTTAAAATGACCGCTAATAAAAAATCTAGGCCTGTAGTATTTATGGCCAACCTTAAATAGTTTATGATCGCTTTTATTGTGTGATATCCTCAAAAAAATGTCGCTGTTCTCTTTAAATATTTCATAGAATTTTTTGTATTCCATTATTTAAAAAAAAAAAATTGGAATATACATTTTTTTTAACAGCCCTCATAAAAATGTATTTAGGGGAAAAAAATTTATATTTTTTATGCTCTACTATTCTACTTTAGTTTTCTTTCTTTTTTTGTGCTCATTTTCCGAAACAATAACGAGAAATGTTCGCGTTTTCGTAAGAATTTTCGAAAGAAATTTTTATATTTTAAGGAAGTAATTTTTGTAGTTTTGTTTTAATTTATTTTTTTTTACAAATTTATAAGCGGTTTTTAGGACATGCTTTCAAGGTTTAATGCCCAACAAGTTTAGTTGTTTTAAATGTCCTTAAAAAGAAATTCAGTTTAATTTTAAATTACCTAAAAACGACTTTTCGACTTAAAATTTTCATTTTACTACTTGTTTTGAAGAGACAAAAATTTAAATGTTTTAACGGAAATTTTTAGGAAATTGTTAAATGTTTTATTTGTTGTATTTTAAATGAGGAATTTTTACCAATTTTGTTTGTCAGGAAGCTGGAACAATATAAAAAAACTCCTAAAGAAGCAAATTTGAAGGTAAATATTAAAAGTATTTTATAGCTATTACTATTATTTTACCTGGCTGTCATACGAATTTCCATACAAAGCGAGTAAGTTTTATGAAATTTAGGTCAAATGTTGTCTGTATCTAAAATTTTTTGCTGCAAAAACTCACACCAAAGTTCTGGAAGTATTTTTGGCACGATCTCAAGAGAAAAATATGTCCTTAAAATAATAAATCTATTATTTTTCCATACGTATAAATTTTTTTGAGTTTTAAAAATTTTTTGAATTTTTACGAAAAAATTTTTCTCAGAAAGAGAAAAGAAAAAACAATTTTTTTTCTCTTAAAAAATCCTTATATGTATTTCAATCTGGACCATATGCTATCTCTAGACCAAATTTATCGAAAAGAGAAAAAGTACCAAAGGTAAAAAAGTACCAAGCGTAGCAGCTTTTCATCATTTAAGGCCACCAGAAAGTATTCAAAATGTAAAGGTTGGCTATAATGTGTATTTATAGCCAATTCATCGAAAATACAAAAAGTACCAATTTGTATACCAAAATAATCAAAATGAGAACAAGTACTAAAAGTACAAGTACAAAAAGTACCAATTTGTATACCAAATTAATCAAAATGAGAACAAGTACTAAAAGTACAAATTTTTGCTGTTTTTTACTCTTTAAAAGTATATATATTAATCTGGGCCATATAGAATTCGTATACCAAATTTTTCATAAAATGAAAAAGTACCAGAAGTAAAAGGGTATCAAAAACAAATAGCTTTTATTATTTTAGGCCCCCAGAAAGTACATTGTATGTTAACGTAGGCTACGATCTGTAAATACCAAAAGTTCCAATGTTTTCCAGTTTTTAACTCTTAAAAAGTACCCTTTATTATCTGTATATCAAATTTAGCAAAATGAGAACAAGTATCTAATGTAAAAGAGTACCAAAAGTATCAGCTTTTCCTCATTTTAGTCCCCAGAAAGTACTCTAAATGTAAGCTATAATGTTAATGTGTATATATCTTATTTATCGAAAAGACGAATAGTACCAATTTTATCCCCTTTTAAGCCCTCAAAAAGTACCTTATATTTTAATCTGCAAAATATACAATCTGTATACCTAAGTTATCAATAAGAGAAAAAGTACTTAAAGTACCAATTTTTCCCCAGTTTTTACCTTTTTAAAAGTATCCTATATTTAAATCTGCGCCATGTGCAATCTGTATACCAAATTAAGCATCGTGAGAACAAGTATCAAAAGTAAAAGAGTACCAAAAGTATCAAAGAGTATCAAAAGTATCAGCTTTTCCTCATTTTAATCCCCAGAAAGTACTCTAAATGTAAAAGTAGGCTATAATGTGAATGTGTGTATATCAAATTTATCGAAAATACAAAAAGTACAAATTTATATACCAAATTAATCAAAATGAAAAAAAGTACTAAAAGTAAAATTTTTTGCTGTTTTTTACTTTTTGAAAGTACCCTATATATTAGTCTGGACTATATAGAATTTGTATACCAAATTTATCATAAAGTGAAAAAGTACCAGAAGTACAGAAGAACAATAAGCTCTTATCATTTGAGGCCCCCAGCGGCCCTATGTTCCACAGGGAATTAAAGGATTACATATATATATATTTGAGGCCCCCAGAAGGTATATTGAATGTTTATGTAGGCTACGATCTGTAAATACCAAGAGTTCCAATTTTATCCAGTTTTTAACCCTTTAAAAGTACCCTTTATTTTAATCTGAGCCTTATGCAATCTGTATGCCAAATTTACCAAAATGAGAACAAGTATCAAAAGTAAAAGAGTACCAAAAGTATCAAAGAGTACCAAGAGTATCAGCTTTTCCTCATTTTAATCCCCAGAAAGTACTCTAAATGTTAAAGTAGGCTAAAATGTGTATTTGTGTATATCAAATTTATCAAAAAGACAAAAAGAAATAATTTTATCCCATTTCAGACCTGTAAAAAGTACATTTAGCAATAAGTGAAAAAGTACTAAAAGTAACAATTTTTTTTCTCGGTTTTACCTTTTTAAAATTACCCTTTATTTTAATCTGCGCCATATGCAATCTGTATACCAAATTTGCAATCTGTATGCAAAAAGAGAAAAAGAATCCAAAGTAAAAGAGAACTAAAGGTAAAAGAGTACCCAAAACAACCAGCTCCCTGAGGGAAGCGAACTGACACCGAAGTAGTCCCTTGATAGGTCTTTGGGTGAGACCGGTTCTAGTCCTAACACTTTATATGAATAAGACCTATCACTTTTACATGGGGTTGTCATTGGAGGGGGTCAATTGACACCATTTGACCAGTCACAGGTCTATTCCTTATGAACATACTTAGTGTCAGTTACTAAAATACAGTATTATGTCAATACAATGTAGTATTATTTCCATAAAACAAGTCCTAAAATTAAATTCAAGAACCAAATTTTAGAAACTACCAAAAAATGGGCCCACAGCACCGGTGAAGATGTATTTCACTATAAATGAATTTCATTACTTTTTCTACTTTTTTGTTCTTCATAAACCAGTTAAGGTGGACCAATTGACACAAATTTCCCGCAGGGCTTTTAAACATTTGATGCCCCTAGAAAGTACACTGTATGTTAATGTAGGCTATGATCTGTATGTAAAACACATATATCGAAATAAGAAAAAGTACTAATTTTATCTCGTTTTTACACCTCAAAAAATAATCGATACTTTAATATTGACCATATAAAATCTGTATGCAAAATTTATCAAAACGGGAAAAAAGTACCAGAATTACCAATGTTTTTCCCGTGTTTGCCTCTTAAAAAGTGACATATTAGCTATCATCCGTCTGCCAAATTTCATAAAAAAATTTTGTAAACCGTGGCAATCGTAATTTTAAAAACAACAATTGTTAGAAGTTTTTGGCCATTGCGGTGAAAACAATATAGATATTTTGATCATACTTGAATAATATACTAGGTTAGGTTTGGTTCCACTGGCAGCTCACGTGAGTTCAGTAATTAGTTCCCGTTGTGTTACCATGTTACAACGTCTCCCATTTATCCCACGTTACATGACTTTCTCACCCAACCATCCGATTGATTCAATGAAGTAATGGATACTGTTCAAATCAATGTCAGAGAGACAGTCCCTGAGGATTCGTTGACCAAACAGCTTCATAACAGAGATGTTCCGTTGACTTTAATATACTACTTAACATGTTATAATAACCAATCACTTTCTACTAATCTTATTAAATCAATTAATTCAATTGTTACATTTTAAATCAATTCAGAAGCACATTCCTAATGATATCCTTAAAAAATTACAAAAACAAAACAGTTTCTAATTTTATAATTATAAGTATTAAAATTTATTTTAAATGTTAATAAAGAAACATGATAAATAAATAAAAATAAATATTGTTAAAATTACGATTTTGCAAAAATTAATAAGAATCTACTCTTGTTCCACCATTTTTCAATTTCCCTATTCTTAAAATTATTTTGGAACAACTTAAATTCTTTTGTTGCAATAAATTCAACATAAGTTCATATAAAATTTGTTTTTGTTTTCTTAAAAAAGAAAATAGAAAATTAAATTCAAAAAGGCCAAATCTAATTTATAAGCAAATATATTTTAAATAATCGAATTAAAATGTGTATGACATGCATAAATAATAAGTATGTTATTATAAAGTTAATTATTTATTTAACTTTTTGTAATACTTCGTTTCCTTTGAAAAACATTATAAATGTCCTAAATGTCCTTAAGCCATAATAAATAATTGCTATATAAAATAAAAATTACCATCATCAAAAAAAAAAAAAAAATATGTAAATAACTTCTTTAGTATAAAATGTTGTCGCTGTTGACAAAACATCAAAAAGGGGATAAAGTGTAAAATGAGTAAAATAAATTCTTGCAAACAAATAAATGTTTTGTAGAGAACAGTGACTTTGAAATGTACTACATGGGAAATATTAGACTTGGAAAACATAGTCGAAATTCTCAAGAGCGGTCAAAAAGTTATCTTATATAATTTAACTTATATTCACATATTTATAACCCATTTTATACCTAAATAAAGGCGTCACGAACAGTAGTGTTAACTTTCTTGTTTAATTAACCTCACAAAATAAAAATACAATTGGCGAAAACAGCTAAATTGCCATTATTTACCAACCATAGTGGCCAACTTCACTATTACAATAGCTGTAAAAAGCGGATTTCCAATTGCAAAGCGTTGCCGCCCCGCTATTTCGGTAAGCTACATACAAATTGTATGGGCATGAGAACTTTTGACAGCTAGCAAACGCTTTTCGCTCTTATTTCCATATGGCTGTTATGATTGAAAATTCGAACGATTGCTACTTTTCACATTTGGATATTTCTATTGCACGTTTTGTTTCAGCTAACTAAACAAGGGCGGCAAGCGTTTTTTTAAACATGAAAATTCTATTGCCAATACATTTTCAATCAAATAAAACGTACAAGCGATCTATCAAATAAGATTTTTCAGCCGAGTGGTGTTGAGTTCGCATCCTAAAAGTTTGTTTCGTATAAACTGTGTGGAAATGAAAAGTTTTGACATAAAACAGACGCTTGCCGCTCTTAGTAGCTCAATAGGCATTGTCTTTTTCTGTATAAAACTTTCGGGGGGTGCAAAGAGTCAAAAAAGAATGGATAAGAAATTGCATATAACGGTGATTTTTTCTTTATATTGTCTCATATTCCGATGTCATTTGCGACATTGAAACAACAGAAAGCTCATCGATAATCGCTAACAAACAGAGATTTATTTATAAAATTAAAATAAAAGAAACCTTATTGAAAAATAAGATTTGTGATCTTGATACTTATATAAAGTTGGTCACGTGTGACATCTTAAGTGTGTAAAAAGTATAAGTCATTTTTGTGTAAAACCAAAACCATTTTTGAGAGACATTAGTGCATAGCATTCTAAAATTTGTCGCATTAAAATATTGTCTCAGTTTTCGCTGAAATCGGCATTTAAATTGTTGTCCAGGAAAATCACTTCTGTGTTTGTCACGTGCGAATATGTCTTTTCTTAAAAACTTAAAAATTTATTAAAATAAACAATAGCCGTTTTACTTTGACTTTTTTCACTATTAATGTACACGACGGTCACGTTCGACATGATGGAAATTTCCATATGTGTATCTATTTTGGTTTTTTTCTTATTTCATAGATCAGTTAAACTATTTTTTGTTTAAAAAAATTTTTGATTTAGGCGTTTTAGGTGTCCAATTCAAAACTTTGTTTCGATTAATTTTGAATTATTGTTTTGGGGTACAAGCTGTGCGAGCAACTGAAACCGCCTTATAAATGTAGTCATATCGAAAATATTAATTTTCCTTTTTCTAGATAAAAAAAGTAGCTTCCTTTTCTAACGTTGCTCAGTTGTTTTACCAAATACAGATAAAGCTTTGGCGGGAATTTCATGGAAATAAAATGTGAATTCACTTTCATACCCTGTATTTTAATAGCACGAATAATGAATCGATTTATGCGGTTGCAAATTGATTCCAGTGATTTTTTGTAATATCTTTTAAAGGTCATGTGTTTATTTACGGACTTAGCTTTCTTTAAATAGTTTTTTGTTCAACTTATAACAGAAGAGTCCTGACAAAGTGATTTTAAAAACAGAGTTCGTAGTATTTACAAGGACGACTAAGATTTCGATCTTTAGGCTTCTACGGTGAGGAAGCATTAAACTCGCTTTTTCAAATATGGCAAAATATTTGGGCATGATCCTAGACTTTGGATAGAAATTAACTGCCTTATTGCCGTAAAGGCGGAACCCTGCAAGGCAGTCCTTTCTAATGAATAAAGTACTAGGATATACACATATAAACCTAAATTGATATTTTGTAATTTAAGTGTCAATATTTCTTTTTTTGTTAGTGTTTTTGTTTTGTTGAAATATGGCCATTCCATGATTTGATAAATGTAAACAGACAAAAAAAAAAAAATTATTTACATAAAACTGGCGCTATTTAAAAAAGAAGTAAATGGATACATAGCAGTGAAATAACTGAAGAAAAGTTAAGAAAAAGGAATACTTATATAATCTGGCATCAAAGGTATTTGTTTTTATAAATGCAAAAAGATTTTAATGGCATTAATACTTGTTTTTGACGCACTTAGTCTCATTTAAAGAATTTTTGCAACGAATTCCTGCCGACGAATCCTTCGTGCTATGCGTAATACGCTGTTCGTTCCAGTTGTGTTTGAACCATAAACAATACTTTTCTCTAGGCTCTTAATTAAAAGAACAGTGGGTTTATTCTGGCAATCGTGATCGAATACTTTTTCGATTCAAAAGCAATTTTTTGTCAGTCGATATTGAACGAATCGAAATTATTTTTGCAGTGTCGTAAATCATATCTTTCAGTTTTCATAACATTAGAAAAACAATTTCGACATCGACTGTAAGAACAAGAAATAAGATAGCTTTCGAATCGAACAAGTAATTTGTCACGACTGCCAAAACTAGCCCCCAGGATTTTGTCATTGTCATTTTATAGCCATAAAAATGAGAATCGCTTACAAATTTTTTTTATTGTTCTACTGTTAAAAATTAAAATTTTTGATTATAAAATTTCATTTTGTCGTTAAAATAAAATATCTCAAAACTCATTCTGTTGTGAAAACTTAACTTTGCATAATCATTGTCTTCAACTTCAAATGCTTTAAACGTTTTTGTAGGGAACAACTTAAAAAAAAAAATAGTATGCTTCATAAACTTTTTCTATTAAGTGTAAAGATAGAGTAGAAACAAAAAATAAATTAATAAAATAAAAAGATAAAAAGAAATGCGACATGTCGAATCATTGCACACCCATCATAAAACAAAAACAATTTATGGACATAGAACCAATAAAAAATCCCCATTTGCAACCTCCCTCAACGACTCAGATAAAAAAGCCACCATTAACAAACATCCAACACCCCCACCCGCCATTGGGAAATTGTTGTTTTTCTAGCTTTAAAAAATTGTGTCGTAAGTGAATGTATGTGTGTGTTGGTTGGTGTATATGTATGTGTGTGTATGTTTTTTTTTTGGTATTTTATACATTTTAACTATGATGAGTAGTAGATGATGACAAACGTCAGCAAAAGTGGCAACACAACAGCAGCAGCCGTCAACCAGCAGCCTTTAACTGTTTCCGTTTAAGTTGCTGCCACTTCTGCTTAGGTTGGTTGTTTAACCGGGTTGGCTCTCTGCAGCAATTTTTTTTGTTTTGTTTTTTTTTTTTAGAGGGGTTGATGATACCCACCACTACTACCACCATCACCATTATTTCAAAAAATTAGTTTAAACTGCTTTCAGCTCAGTGAAATCTTTTAAAGGCATCCAACCATTTGTTTTGGCTTTTTTTGTTGTGTTTGTAAAATAAACCAATCATATGAGTATAAACAGCAGTGTGACCAGATTTTAAAAAAATATAGAGCTAAATCAGGTTAAAAATAGAGCTAAAAAAGGCTAAAAATAAATAAATAAAAGCCAAAAAATAAAGCTAAATTTTTATATTGCTTTTTAATAATATTAATTCATTATTCGTATTATAAATAACACATACTATGTAAAAACCTTTTTTTTAGTCAAAATTTAAGTAAAATATGTTTTTAATCAGTAACCAAATCAAACTATGAATAGTTATGGAACAAAAATATCTTGATGAGCATTAAATTCAAACACATATTCATGTATGTATGCTCGTATAATAATAATGATTATAAAATAATTTTTTGTAATTCTTATGCCAGCATAAGTAATGACAGTATTTACATTTTACCTGTTTGTCATTTACTTCAACAATCCACTTCGAAAGTCTCGAATCATTGAACCAGCTTTTTCTCAATTTTTGCGTGTATTTTCTAGAATATAAAACGATACTTAATTCCTTATACTTTTCTTTTCAATATTAAAACTACCTTTTGCTAGAACTAGGTGAAAATTCATCTTCTGTATCACTACTACAGCTATGCACAATTTGCTTATCATTCGACTCATTTCTTTTTAAGAATCTATATGTATAAGTAATTAAAAATAATACACCTTACTTATAGTTTTATATTAATACTACTGACCTTTCCATTTTCCTTTTTATTAATTTTTTAATTTAATAGGTAGGTATAAAGTATGAATTTAAGAAGCCAAATACGAAAAAACAGTTACATGTAGTTGACAATAAAAGAAGAAAACAAGATGTGTACAAAAGTACATTTCAAAACAGATTATAGCAGATATTGAAACATCGCATTGTTTTCATATATGTGTGTAGATCATCAAGCTGTCAAAAACAATAGTGAAAAAATAACTGCAAATCTCCTACTACCACCTTGTTTAACTTTAAAGAATTACTTGCTGACTTATTGTTTCTGTGATGCCAGATTTTAGCTGTTTGAGACTAGTTTATAAGGTTACCAATATATCTTTATTTTATTGAACTTTCTTTTTTTATTATGTACATATCATTAAATCATTGGAATACAAATAGAAAAAAAGGCTAGAAAAAGCCAAATTCATTTTTTAAAAAAGCTTAAAAAAAAGCTTAAAGCTAAATGAAATATATCAAGCTAAATCCAAAAAAATAAAGCTAAATTTAGCTCGAAAAAAGCTAATATGGTCACACTGATAAACAGTTAAAGTAGGCGTGTTTCTCAGCTATCACCATTGCTGGGAATAAAACAGCAACAGCAACCACAACAACAACGATATTATAAGCTGGCTGGGTTTCCGATTTATCAATAGCACGAAAACAAACAGACGGACGGAACGACAGCCAGTTTTTCTTTGCTGCTGTTAAAGTTGAGCTCCTCTTTTGTGATAGTGGTAGTAGAAGTAGTTAATATTGTTGTAGCTTGGGATTTGTTGCGCATTTTGTTGTTGTTGTTCTTGTAGATATTGGGCCTACAGAAAAAGAAACCAGTTGTACATGTTTCTCAAAACAACGACAACTCACCCAGCAAGCCACAACAACAATTTTACAAAAAAGTAGTGATAATTTAACTCAAAGAGTCACTACTCTATTATCAGTAGCATACAATACCAAAAACACACACAGATACTCTCTTCTACACACACTCACAGGAAGACAGTATTTGTAGCCAAATTGCACCCTCTCGTCGTGCACACAGAAGGTGTTCTGTGTGCTCACTGTTTGCTACTACAACTTCTAGAGAGAGTAAAAAAAATTCAAGAGATTGAGTCTTATCATTAGAACCGACTACAAATCAGTCTACTACAACACTTTGAATCGCACGCAACCAAAGAAAAAGTGATGCGGTAGTTAAGAAAAAACTTAGGAAAAACAAAATTACAAAAAGAAAAACTTAAATTCTATTTTAAACTGAAAAAATCGTAAATTTCTCTATATAATTTACAAGTGAAAAAAGAAACACACAAAACGTGCAAATAACTTAACAAAATATTTTAAAAATAAATTCAAACAAAACCAAAAACAAGTTTCTGAAATTTAAACCAAAAATCAACAACAAACAAAAAATGTCTTCTACTTCAGCTTCTCCCATCAGCAACATTACCGTAGATGATGAATTCAATAGCCGAGAACAAGGTAAGTTTCGAAATAAAATACCGACGGCATTTTAACAAATTTCGCAGTGCTTAAAGACCGTGGATTATTTCTTAGTTTTTATTGAAAACATCATGAAACTAATTAAAATTTCAAAATATTTTAGATTTCTCTACGGATTATATCAACATAAAAGAAGAACGGGAAAGTAGCATTTCACCCATTTTAACACCACCCCATACGCCGACGGATGCTTCTACTTTGCGTAGAAACAGTGCCAGTCTGCCTACACAAAATGCGTTGTATGAATTGGAGCATTTACGTTCTGTGAATCCCCAGATTCAAGCCAGATCATATGTTTCCATAATGGAACCACATTTGCAGCATCAGGCCCAACTGCAACAACAACAGCAGCAGCAGCATCAGCACCAGCAGCAACAACAACATCGCTTGTGGTTACAAATGCAACAACAGCAGCAACATCCACAAACTCAACATACTATGACTTATCCTTCAGCAGCTGCCAACCAGTTTTTACATTCAGCCGATCCTTTGGCTGCCCAACATCAAGCTTTACTTATGAATCAATGGATACGCAATGCTGCTCTTTACCAACAACATCACCAGCATCATCATCATCAACACCATCACCATCATAGCCATAATCAACACGCTCTACATGCCATGCGCCCTTATCCAGCAGCTTTACATGGCCTTCATCCGGCTGCTGCAGCAGCCCGCTTGGGTGCCTGTGCTGGTTTGCCTCCCATGAAACTTGCAGCTGGTGTTAGCACTACCGGCACCCGACCAAAGAAGCAATTCATTTGCAAATACTGCAATCGCCACTTTACCAAATCCTATAATCTTCTAATACACGAAAGAACCCATACCGACGAACGTCCCTATTCCTGCGATATTTGCGGCAAAGCTTTCCGCCGGCAAGATCATCTACGTGATCATCGTTATATCCATTCCAAAGAGAAGCCATTCAAGTGTGGTGACTGTGGCAAAGGCTTCTGCCAATCACGTACTCTGGCTGTGCACAAAATTACCCATTTGGAAGAGGGACCCCATAAATGTCCCATCTGTCATCGTTCTTTTAATCAGAGAGCCAATCTCAAGGCCCATCTCCAAAGTCATAGTGAGGGACAATTGGCTGCTTCAACGGAAAATCTAATTGAATCAAACCAGGCATTGAATACAAGTCAACCTGAAGTGTTGGTTCATCAAAATGAAAGCCAAACCAAACTGACGAATCCCGCACAAACCTCTCCTATACTCGATCTCTCCTCATCTGCTTTGGCTCCCGTCAACAAGCCAAAACGATCTCTTGGCTTCACCATAGATGAGATTATGAGCCGTTAATCCTATTTCCAGAAAAATACTACATTAAAGTAGCAATGGTTTTCAGTTATTAACGAAATCAAGAACTCCCTGAACTTTCCCGAATGGCAAAGGCAAATGTTGTTGCTAAATGGCACAACAAAAAGTCATTCACGAAAGATCATCAAGAAGGAAGACGTTACAAATGATTCAATAAAAATCAACGTTAACAAAGTCTTAAAGCTTTTCAAAAAATAAAGCATCTCTAAAGGGCAAATAGATGTTTAAGGAAACGGGTCTTATTTTGCTTCTTTTTCTTCTCCTTCGTCGCCTTCTCCCTCCACAACAATTTACAGATACTTGCAAATTAAATGTGAAGTGTTTTACAAGTGAAGGTCTCGCTTGAACCACTTCAACTCACGTATAACACGCACTTCGTGTTAACAACAAACCAAATTTATTAAGAAAAACAAAAAAAAAAAAAGGTTAACTCCACAAAGTTTTTTGGATTAACCCCCAGCTCCACGACTACACTCATTTTTATAGTACGTAGAATTTAGTATAACTTACAACTCACTCCAAAGAGGAATAAAGAAACAAATTATTCACCAAACAAATTATTTATACTTTTATTTTTATAGTTTATTTTATTTAGCGTTTTCACAAACTCGTATAACACCGTAATAGTATTACTTTTTTTGATTATTGCTACAAACCATACAACCAACACCAAGAGCTTTAATACTCCAGCATATCGTGCAGTTCAAACTGGTGTCTCATACCAATACAATGTTGTATGATGTTGTAAAGAGTGGTTTGGTAGTTGTATGTTACAATGGCATAATGGCATAAATTAAAACGTTTTTTTTTGCTTTTTTCGTTTTTTTTTCTTAATACTTATAATATGTAGATATTTTTGTTCATAAATACAAGTATTTATATTTATTTATATGCTTTATATAGCATGTTCTTTCAGTCAGCGTTATCAATATTTATGGCTCCCTACTAAAAAAAAAAGAAAAATAAAATTCAACAAAAAAAAAAAAACATGTGTATCAAGCTTAAAAATTATTTACTAAATGACAGAAAATAGCACTTATTTTTGCAAAACAAAAAAAAAAGATATTAAGAAATATTAAAAAAAAAATATTCAAATTTGTACCAAAGCACTTTTAATACCTTGGAAATGTTTTCAATTTTTAATGTAGTTTAATAAGACATTTAACGTAGTCATTATCTTAATTAAATATAAATTTTTTTAACTGATTGAAATTTTTAATTATGTTCAAAAACTCTATTGTAATTATTTTTTTAAATAGACAATTCATGTACCTTAATTAGTTTGTAGTTTAGTAAATTTTGCAAAATAAAAAAAAAATAATAATAAAAAGACTGTTATAAGTTTTAATTAAATTTTTTTTCCTGTTGTTTCTATTTTTATTTACATATATAAATATCTATAATAATTTGCAATTTTTCCGCTTTAAGTACTACTGTATATGGCTATTAAATTAATTGTTATTGCAATGATCTCAAATAATAGATAATAAATGTTTAGATGGATTATTGTATGAATAAATTTGAATAAAATAAATAAATTTTATAAATAATTAAAAGATAATACAGTATTTTAAATCAATATAAAGGGTCTCTCAAAAGTGACTTTAGAAATTTAACAATGTGATAGCGGCCTTATTTTTAAAGCTAGATCTGTCGAATTGACTGTCGAATTGACTGTCAGTTATTCAATCTGTTTCGAAATCGCTGATCGAAAGATTTTTCATTTGGTATTACGGCGCACATTTGATTAAAGAGTGCTATCCTGATTAAGGCCCATTTTCACAACTTACCGATAGCTAAAAGTAGACGTTAACCGGTCTTTTAAAAAGTATTCTATTATTAAAACTTTACTTAAACCTAAAGTCAGCGAAAAAGTAAATTAAGGTTCATCCTACCTGGTACGTTAAAGTAAAGTAGTAATAATTGAACACTTTTTATACGGCCGATAAAATCCTACCTTTAGCTATCGGTAAGTTGTGAAAACGGGCCCAATTCGGCGGCACCAAAAGGTGTCATAATGTCCATGAACGGAGTGTCATATGGTCATATGGTGTTTTATAATCAATCAGTTGATGGATTCTATTGTTGTCAAGTTCTGTTACGATAGATTAAACAAAATAACAAATTAATAACACTGTGCTAGTAGAAAAAATTGACAAGCAGGGCCCCTGGCATTTAAACTTAATTCGGGTACGCTGAATCCAGTGGTGCTTACCGTTTTTTTAGGTTAGCTCTTGTTTTCGAGATATACCGTTATTTCGAAAATGATGGAGCTTATACAACATGTAGAAGCGTAACTCAAAAATGGTTTTAATTAATTTAAGAATTTCAATAAACCATTAAATTTGTTTGGTTTGAATTCTTAAACTTGGCGCCTGCAGTACGTAGGCTGCATCTAGACGGGTCAAATGTATGACCAACCCCACCTTAAATTTCATCTCCATCATTTATTTCTAACATACCTACCCGCTATCTCCATTCCTTAAGGGGGCTCCCATACAAGATTTTCAATACAGACTAGAAAAATATTGTAGAAAAAGTCCCATAACTGCCCAGGAGTCGCCTCTGGGGGGATAAAATGTATGACCAACCTCCATTAGATTTTCTTCCTAAGCATTTTCTCAAAACATATTTGCCTTTTATAGCCACCCCTTTGGGGGCTCCCATAAAAATATGAAATTCTTAAGTTCAATTAAAATTGTTCATTTCTTGTAAACAAAATCAAAAGTTGTATACAGATTTTAATCATGTATGGCTTGTTTTATTTTGAACTTTGTTTTCTGTACTTGTAGGAAAAATTAGGAGCATAGCTAAATTTTTCAATATTTTGTAAATTTTTAAAAAACAAAAATTGTAAAATTTTTCTTAAAAATTATTTTTTTTTTCAAAAAAAAAAAAAAAAAAAAAAAAATTATGTTTCAGAAACGACTGCGCATATTAGAAAAAGGTTTTACTTTTCTTAAAAACGTCACTACTGCATGTAGCGTACCTGACTTAGGTTAAAAGGCCAGGAGAGCCCCGCTTGTCACAAAAAACGTTAAATTCTAGCACAGTGCAATTTGGGGTAGTATCAAAACTACGACTGCCTCTTATTTTACCCACAAATCCCTTGTTGTTTTTTTTCATTTTATTATTTTGCATATCTAGAGAACGGCAGGTGCCAAAGGTTCCAAATTAAGAACAAGCATCTTGTTTATCAATTTGGGCTAGATTGAACAAGTAGGCGTGGTACTTCCCATACAAAGACATTAAAGATTTCTGTATATCCGGAGAACGGCAGGAGCCAAAGTTTCCAAATAAGGTCTAAGCATCTTGGTTATCAATTGACAACCTCCGGCAAAATTTCATCCTTTATTTGACGTGTGGCAATTTTTTTTATCTTTTTTCTCGATTTTACTTACATTAAATTTTTTTGTTTGTTATTGGTTTAATATCAGTCGCTTAAAACTTAGAAAGATATTCACCCTTAATCCATTTAGCGTTATCAATACGAAACGATATCGTTTTGTGTCGATTGTTGCAAATCGGTATGCCCGTTGTCAATATCAAGTTTTATCGATAAGCGTCGATGTATTTTTGGTATGCCGTACGCAACGTTTAAATTGACTCTGTTTTTGTCGTCAGTCTTATTGGTGTCGAAACAGTTTTTTTCTTTTTTATTTTTCAAAAATAATAATGTTGAATTAAAAAAATTAAAAAATAGCAACAAAGTTTCGGGAAAATCGCAAAAATTTGCAAAAATAGCGAAAATTCGCGAAAATTTTATGTATTCCAAACAAGCCAAAAAATTGATTAAAAGTTCCTAAAACTATAAGGAATAGCAAAAATTCCATGAAAATCGCTAAATTACCGCAAATTCCCGAATTTTAGCCATGTTCGCGATTGAAGCAATTTTTCCTGTAAGTTTTCTGATTCTTTACAGTTTTAACGATTTTTAATACATATTAAATTTTTCTTTCATGCCGCTTTTATCAAATTTTTGCGAATTTCCACTAATTTTGCCATTTTTATGGAATTTTTGCCATTCTTATGTTTTCGGGGACTTTAAGTCAATTTGATGGCTTGTTTCAAAAAAAAAGAATTTCGCGAATTTTCGCTATTTTTGCAAATTTTCCGAATGTTTGCAATTTTCGCGTAACTTTTTGTTGCTCTTTTCGGCAATCGTCGTACCGTTCTGTTTTTTACAGGGCACTATCAACACTGTCGATTTATACAGGGCGAAAAGTGTAATCAATACCTTATGGCATTAGTAAGGGTGATTTTTTTAGAATAAATCAAGCTACCCTCTTTGAGAGCACAACATTAATAAGAAACGAACATCAAATTGCACATTTTTAATAAAAACTTATTAGAGATGTTCTTAAAAAAACGATAAACAATCGACATCGTTACGTTGCTGTTATGGCATACAAGTTTTGTATCGAATTGATGACGATGTCGATAAAAATTGATTTTGATATTCAATTGATGACGATGACGACGACGTTAAATGGAATAAGGGTGAATTTTCCCTCTGTGTAGGTATCGAGGGTCCGAAGCTTTAAGTGTTAAAAATAAAAAGTTAAAAAGGACAAAACAGTGTATTTACAGTGGGGATTTTCGGCATTTTTTAATTCGATGGGTAAGGCTTGTTTATTATTTTAAGATCGTGGAATATTTCCCTAGTCAGTGGTCTAAAAATGTTTAAGACCACCCCCAAAAACAAGTTCTATATGATTTTAAATCTAATATAAAGTTTATTATTGCCCCATAACCTAAATCTGACTCATTTTTTACAAAGGATATTAATTAAATTTAAAAATCTCATTTGCACACAATTTCACACGAACTACAAACTAAGATGTTGTGATCTTTAATTTGATTTGGTTTAAAAAGGCACATAATTACTCTATTTCCTAAGAAAGAATGCAAAACAATATTCTGGTAACCCACTTCATTAAATCTAAATTTTCTCCTCTATTTGGGTGGTCTTTTAGCAAATCTCAAAATTTTTTCTTTCTTTTAAAATCATAGCAAAATTCTACATAATTATGTTATCTTGCAATTCTTTAAGCCAAAAAAAAAAAAAAAAGAAAAGGTTTGAGATTGGCTAAATGTAACACACAACGTCAAGGACATTTTACATGGGCCATTAGTTCTTTGAAAAGGTACAAATTACCAAAAAAAAAAAAAAAAAAACCAGAAACAGATTTATGCTTAGGCCTTGTCTTGTCTCTGTTTGTTTAAAAATAAATTGATATCAAAAACTCCATCAATAGTTACCACCCGTGCCAGTATCATTGGCACGAAGGTTGGGCATATTTATAACAGCTTTTGTTTGTGTTGTTTTGTTTCCTGGTTCCTTTTAATGAAGTAGAAAATGCATTTTCAAAAGAAAGCCTATTAACTGTATAAAGTGAGTTTGGACACGTTTAAAA
Organism: Pollenia griseotomentosa; assembly: GCA_963931875.1. NCBI lineage: Eukaryota > Metazoa > Arthropoda > Insecta > Diptera > Polleniidae > Pollenia > Pollenia griseotomentosa. The sequence goes on from OZ007561.1 coordinate 18,114,984, forward strand.
TGTCTCAGTTGCAAGGGGCATGCTTTTGTTGTGCTTGTGTGTGTGTGTGTTTGTATTGTTTTTCAAACCTTTAGTTCCTGTTGTTTGCCAACTTCAAACATGTCATTTAATGGTTTGTTAGTACAAGAAATGGCTCACTTTTGGTATGCATTGGTTTTAATGGCAAAGAAAGGAAATCTAAAGTTAAATTTGTACATCCATCCATCGATCTTGTTTAATTTTTTTTGATATATTTGCTAAGGAGCAGAAGTCCCACTGTGAAAATGCCACCCTAGTTGCGGAACAGATTCATTTAATTGTTAACCAAAAAAGAAATTGGACAGTATTCAATCAAACTTTATGTTTGTGCTATTTCCTTGTCACTTTTTCTCGCTTTCGCTTTCTCTCTCTTTCTCAGTTTTTTTTTTATATTTTTTTAATAGATACAAGTACTCTTTTTTAGCATCGATATCTTGTTGTTTCCCCGCTGTGACTTTCACAAAATATTTTGGCCAGTTGCAATGAGGATTTGTGCAATTATTACAATTGTGGACAGGGTGTAACTAATTTTATAGCACTAACAAATTCTTTTGCTCTCCCTCTCATGCTCTTTCTCATACTCTGTTGGTCATAAGTTCAAACTACAGGGTTTGTGTAAGAGTAAGTGTAAGTGTGTGTGTGTTTACTTGAATATACACAAGGCGTGCTGATCCTTGTTCTAACTCTACGTATCCAGCCAAGTTTCCTACAAGCCTACTGCTGAGCGTCTAATGTTTAGGAAAACAAAACAAAAAGATAATAATAAAAACAACAAATTTTGAAAATAGAAAACATTTTTGTAGGCTCTGCTTGACCATCCTCTTGGTTGTTTGGTTGGCCATGTTCGGTTGAAGACCATAAACCTCCAAATTGATAAATTTTAAATCAGCAAGAAGACTTATCTTGTATGGCTATTAAATGGTCACTTTTGCATCAGTTGGTGCTTGTTCGATTGAGTCCAAATATTTGAGGCCTTTAAATAACACATCAAATCTTTAACATGCTGTTGCAAATTTCCCAAACAAATTGTTTGCATCCTGTAGAGGAGACACAGTTGGTAACTGCAAACAAAACTAGAGATCCCTTGAATCTATCTCCTCGTGTCTCGTTGAAAGCCATGTAATGCAACCAATACACAGGGTTTTCTAATCTTTTTCCTTTATCTACAAAACAAATGAAGTTTTAAGCAAATTTTTCATATCCAGAAACAATAAATTCCTTAAATATTTACCCAACAATATTTTCAATATTTTGAAAATACAAAAATGAAATCCTTTGCGTGCGTATCTATATATGAGTTATTATCCTTAAGGTGTTATTTACGCATATCAATGTCACATTAAATGCCAAAATTGTTTGTTTTACTTCGGTTTTTATTTCCTTAAAAAGGCAGAAAATCAATTGATTGCAAAACAAATTTTCAAACAAAAGGAAATAAATTTAACATTTGTTATGTCCTCTAGGGACATGTTCAAGCCACACACACGCTTTGCATTCTCCTTATTGTTTCGAAAAAAGTATTAAGTCTAGATTTTATGGTTTATTTTCACATCTTTTAAGGCCTCTTAACAATTTCTATATGGTTTGTTTGCTAGTTTTAGTAGGATTTTGTAAAAAAAAGCAGGTGAAAGAAAGAAGTGTTTGCAATGACTTTTTGGCTTAAGACTAAAATTAAGATTTCAAATTTCAATTTTTTTCATTTATTGTCTTTACAACGTGTGCCCAAATTGTGGCCATATGTTGTTATTGATCATTGTTTTTAATTGTGGCAAATATTTCCAACTGTGTGTTCTATTTGCTGGCAATTTATTTGCAATATGTTGCTCAAATTCGTTTCAAATTTTTAGCATATTTTCGTTTTCATATTTGACAAAACAAAGGGAAATAATGCAATATGTTTAAAGGGCAAAAGGCTCCCCGATGGCACAAGTTTTCCAGGGAGCTAAACAATAGATTGTGGTATTAATGTATTTTTAAGAATAAAAATAATTGCACAAGCCATATTAAATACATTACAGATCAAAAATGCATATGCCTTTTTAAGAAATTTTTTAAAAATCGAAGCCAAACCGCTATTTTTTTGAGAATAATATATGCAAGTCAAGTTTCCGTTAAATTATTGGGACTCTTAGGGCTAAGAAATCAATGCGAATTCAACTCTCTTTTTGGTTTAAAATGTGCTTAAACCAGCAAATCTATTAATCAGTTAACATATAAACCATCTTTAAGCGCTTAAAATTGGGCGTTAAACTACCAATACAAACCATAAATATTTGACAACATTTATTGTAGTGCTGCCCCATTATTATACCCTCCACCACAATTAGTTGTGAAGAGGGTATACTAAGTTTGCCATTACGGGTGAAACTTTTTTATTATTAATCTCAGACCCCATAAAGTATTCTGGCTCCTTGAGTAATTCTAAGTCGATTTAGCCACGTCCGTCTGTCTGTCCGTCTGTTGAAAACACTTTCATTTTCGAAAAACTCAAAAGAAATGAACAATTTGTGGGTGTCAAATTGCTTGTAGTTATCCTAAGCAGTTTGGGATTGAAATCCAGCAAAATCGGTTCAGTAGGATCAGAGCTATGAATCAAAATGTGGAACCACCACTTTAAAAAATTGATAATTTTGTTACAAAAACTAACATAAATGGTGGAAAAATGCACGGAATGATATGAGATTTTGCAAATGTTCGTTTTACATGACTGAAAAACTGAACACTGTGAAATTTCATGAAGATCTGTCCATAATCGGCCCCATATAAACCATACTCCCGGAAAACAGTTAAGTACGCCTAAAACCATAATTTATAATGGTATCAGAATAAAATTGAATACTTCACAATTGTATAGGACTAGAAATAGCACTAAAAAATTTCGTGATGATTGGTCCATAATTTACTACAGGCCCTATATAAAGCCCACTCTGGTAAATCAATTAAATACGCCTAAAATCGTAGCACATATATTTATTCTGGTAAAATTTCTTCCAACTTAGTTTCATATGGCCAGACAAAATCTCATGCAATTTTTCTGAAATTCACTGTAAACGCTAAAACTAATTTCACCACTGTATTGAAATTTATGTTTTTTAATACAAGAAATACCTCTACGGAATATAAATCCCCCTCCTAAAAATCATTTAAGTTCGGCTTAAACTGTTACGAATCAATATATTTTACTCAAGATTGTCGGTTTATAATTTGTGTGTTTTTATAAAGATAAATTAATAATAAATATACATAATTTAGACATCACTCCTGAAATATTCAAACTGTCGGTGGAGGGTATTAAAGATTCGGCACAGCCGAATATAGCACTCGTGCTTGTTTTTTTTAACAGCATGTAATATATGGAGCAATTATTTACAGCTTTTGAGTTTAAACTACATATAAATTCAAGTTAAGTTTAACTAAGCCAGCGTTTAAACCATCAGTGATTTATTAGCCATTAGGCCCAAATTTACAGTAATTAGTTAACTAATATTTTATATTTACTGTATATTGGTTAACTAAACATTGTTATAAGAGCAAAAAAAAAAAAAAAAAAGAATATGCGTGGAAGCGTCTGTGTACAATTTATAATAGTAATTTTCTTAAACAAAAAAAAATCAGGGACCGGAAATAAGAGTTATTTTTCAATTTTTGAAGAAATAAATCATACATAAATGAACATCGTAGAAAACTTTTAATTACACCATCATGATTTTTAGGCGAAATGCATCCAACATATTGCATGATATTTAAATTTTTGATTTTTATTTTAACAATCAAAAATAAGAGTTATTTTTGATTTTTATTTTTTTAAATGAAAAATAAAAGTTATTTTTGATTTTTATATTTTTAAATGAAAAATAAAAGTTATTTTATATTTTTAAATGAAAAATAAAAGTTATTTTTGATTTTTTTATTTTTATATCAATAATAAAAATCAATTCAAAACTTTTATTTATTTGTTGATGTATTATAATATGCTGCTTCATTCAAATTTCTATATGAATATAATATATTATGTGACTTATCCATTATCAGCTATAAAAACATGAATGCATAGAAATAGCTTATAAGTTTTGGCTGTCATTCAAGTCAGTGTTAAGAGGTCGTTTTCAGGTGTTCAATTTTACCATCATAATTGATTTTAAATGTTCCTCAGATAAATTATATCTCAAATCTCCCAATATTAATCCGAGTGCTGAAAATGACCTTTATACACTGATTTGAATGGCAGCCAAAACTTATAAGCTATTTCTATGCATTGATGTTATTATAGCTGATAATGGATAAGTCACATAATATATTATATTCATATTGAAATTTGAATGAAGCAGCATATTATAATACATACGGCATCAACAAATAAATAAGAGTTTTGAATTGATTTTTATTATTGATATAAAAATATAAAAATCAAAAATAACTTTTATTTTTCATTTAAAAATATAAAAATCAAAAATAACTCTTATTTCTTGATTTTTTTGATAAAAGTCATAACAGTTACGGTCCCTGAAAAAAATACAAAAAATTTAAGTAATAATTTTCAACGAAAAAGCTCTTGTCTAACTAGTGGTTAACCATTAAGATTTGAAAGTTTAACTAATGGTTAAAAAAACCCTGGAAATAATATTTTATTCGTTGAACAATTGCTATTTACTAACTAATGACTGTAAATTTGGGGCTTAGTAAAATAATTGCCTAAAACATACCCCAGGAATTTTGGAAATGTATTCGTTAAATATTAAAGAAAGTAACAAGATTTTTGTAGATCCTGCTAAACTTGGTTATTTTGAATTTTCCTTTAGTATATGCTATGGTGACGGACAAGTAATTTCGGTTGGAATAAGAAAATTAAGTAATATAGATGCAAAATTATTATTTATTTATCTATGGACTACAATTAGGAAAAAATAGAAATGTGTGCATTTATGTATAATAATGTTTAGTTATCATATTTCCATGGAGTTTAACCTCAATATTTGCATGCAACTCAAATGCTTGCATCTCAATGCTTGCAACTCAACTCAGTTGAGTTGAAACTTGACAACTTAAAATTACAACTGCTTGTTATGTGTTGTAAATGTTTTATGATTTTTTTTAACAACATAAAACACTGTTCGTGCTGCTTAAGGTATCTTTACATGGTTTTTCATATATTACATATCATGTAGAAGCAAAGTGTATTTTGTGGGTGGGAATACACGGATACAAAATTTGACAAGCGGTCCCTAAAAGTTTGTTTTCTAAACTATTTTAAAAACTTATGTATTTTCATCACACAGATGAGTATATTAAAGTAATAATTGGCAGCATTAACAGTATATACTGAAGGTGTTAACATTTTTACACAATAATTACAAAAACAACAAAATCAACTACGGAAATGTTCACGTCTCTTTTTGTTAATATTGTAGAACTGTAAACACTAGCTATTTAATTCGTATTGCAAAGCCAAATAACAATAAACAGACCGTGCCCATGTTCTGTAACTCTCGCGTCGAGAAACTTTTCTATTGAAATGTGTGGAATGAAACAAAAATGCCATTTATTGAAACAAGCATCTGCTTTTCTTACTAAACTGTGTCCGTAACTTTTTTTTGGCGAGTAATAGCTGTCACATAAGGAAATTACTCGCCAATTTACAAAAAAGGTGTGTCTGTAACATTTTTGTGAGAAAAGTTCCCGCTTTAAACTGTCAAATAAGCTCACGAATAAAAATGGGGCGAGAAAAAATCTTAACACTAAGAACAATTACATAAAAATGCAAAATAAAAAGAATAATAATAATAATATTTTGTTTTTGGCACATTTTTTTATTGTTTAATTATTTTGCTTTTGACATTTTTATAAGATACAGTAGTTTTGACTTAACAGCCTTTTGTTTAAGTGCACTTTTGACATAACTGCACAAATTTAATATTTTCTATCATTATTGGTTAAAATCTCATACAAATTCCTTTTTTAAGTGCACTTTTTATACCTGCACATTAAAGATATTTTTAGGAATTTTTAAATTATTTTCATTCAAAACATTCAAGTTAGCTGCACTTTGACTTAACTGCACAAAATACATATTTTTTGTAATTATTCTTCAAAATCCTTGCTTACGTGCAATTTGTATACCTGCATATTTATCAGCTTTAAATTATTTTCATATAAAAAATCAAAGTTAAATGCACACATAAAAAAATATGGTGGATACTTTTTCACCTAAATATCCAAATTAGGCTGCTTATAAAAACAAAAATTGCAAACAAGTCAAGTGGGCATCATTATTATTCACATATTTTGTTTGCATGTACTTACATTTATGCATATGGTTTGTGGTTACAGCAACTTTACCACCATTATATGAAATAAAAAAAGCCTAGAACAGAATAAAGTAGTTGTAGTAGTATTTGAAGCTGACGAATGCTCAGTAGCGCAACAAAGTTTAAAATTTCGAATTTTACGCCTCAACTGCAACGACTACTACAACTACGCTTTAAAACTGTCGTTTTTAACTTTTAACAGCCTGCAGCGCTATTCTTAACGTTGTACTACAGCAACTATTCTGTTCCCCACTTTATTGTTTCCAATTTGGCTATCTCGTATACATAAAATACATAAAAAATTACTACAGGTTGTTTGAACGTCATTGTTATTATTTATTTATTTATCAATTTATTAATAAAAACGTTTTTATTCGTCTTTCAAACACTTTACTTTAGCTGCACTTTTATGCAGGTAACCACAATTGCGTACCTGCATACTAAGGCAGCTAAATACATTAAAGATAACTTCATTTTTGATTTACCTGCACAAAAAATCGTGCAAGGGAGATTGTGCAGCTAAGTCAAAATTACTGTATACGCATGTTTTTAAAGGTCATTTGCAAACAACAAACATTAAAGTCGCACTTTACATTATTTGGTATAGCCGACGGTTGTATTTTCGCCGCCGTTATTGAAAAAATTTCAAATTTCGTAAATTTTGGTCGCCGTCAACGATATGTGTGACTGGCGTTCTCAAAGTCTGCAATGACCCATCGGCTTCGAGTGCAACGTTATGGCATTTATAACGTAACGACGTAATCTCTTTTGATAGTTTGCGACATGAGTCACAAACACACTTTTTTTCTCACTTTTCGAAAAACGATGGAATATTTTGTGTTACATATTTTCGATGCGAGAAGTTCTTACTAAAATTACAGAACATGGGTACTGCATAAAAATTAAATTTTGTGTTAAAATTAAATTCAAAAATAAAATTAATAAGAAATTATAAAAAAAAACATTTAAAAATTCGTGTTTTTTTATAAATTTGTTTTTGCAACTAAAGATGTTTACTATTTTTGCTTTGAATTTTCTTATACCATCCGAGTAAACATGAAAAAACTCACAACAGACTTTTGTTATCTCTTCTTAAACACGAAGAGAAAGTAATAATATTTTGATTCCACAAAGTATTAATAATAAATAATAATACCATGTAAAGGTATATTTAGTAAACTGCCACACGGTGGATAAAAATTCAATTTCATCGGCCAATAGTCCAATTTTTTTGTAATCGCCGATATAAAAAAACTTTATTGCCATACAATATCAAACATATAAAAACTAAGGTATCCAAAAAACTGGATCACAATATTGGTAATTGTGGGTGTGTTACGCTGCTGGAAATAAATATCTTATGTTATAGTAGAAATGTCTTTTATTTTTTTGGAATTATTTAATTTATTAATTTGGGAACTATTAATAAATTTAATAATGAAATAACGCAACATGATTTGGTTGTTCCATCAACTATACATGAACCATATAAATGATTATGGTGACTATAAAATACATGCAGCCACATACTTAAATTATAATCTTATTTGGTTTTTATAAAGCTTTATCACAACCGCCTACTGATTTAAGCTAAAAGTGCAAGTGGTTCTATTCAGTTGAACCAGAAAATAAATGAAGAATTTTATACTTGACTACACTGAAAGAATTTTCTTCACAATACCAATGAATTTTGACATTAATCCCATGAAAAATCGCATTAAAAAGTAACCTATGCAGCGCTTCGTTGGATAAATGAAACCTGTTTCATTAAAATCTATTTAACGAAACATTACATTAGATCTATGAATATTATTCATTGGATGAATGCTTTCAAAGTCTAAGTACCCACAAAAACTCGCGACTGCGACTCCAAACTTTTTCGGCATAAAAAATTGTTTTAATATTTTCCAAAATAAAAATTCTTTGAAACTGGCGATGCAATATTAAAAAAATTTTCTTGCTTAATTAAACCTATTAAAAGAAAGTGAATTGAAAAAAAGAGTTAAAAGGCAAATAAGGACCATCCTCATATACATTTGGCATCAATGTAAGAGTAGGAGTCGGAGTTGGAGTCGGAGTCGGACCTCAATTACTTCGGTGGTTGGAGTCGAAGTCGGATTTAGAACTATTTCATGACGACTCCACAGCCGTAGATGAAACTTTGGACTACTAAAAGTGAAAAATAGAGGCGTTTTAATATAAGCGCGATAGAACTTGAAGTTGTTAAAAATAACACACAAAAAAAAAAAAAAAAAAAACAAATACAATTTTAATCCAAAAATAAATTTTATTCAAAAGATCAATAAATGGCATTAGCAAAAATGATTTTGTGTTCAGGGGCTCCTCGTCTGTTCTTGACGAAGTACATTCTGAACGTTCAATTTTCTTTAGATTTGAAGAAATAAGGTCTAATAATGCCAGCAGTGTATGAACCGCACCAAAGGGTGAATTTTTCTGGTTAATTTGGAGTCTGTAGAGGATGTTGTAGATTTTTCTCACTCAGTGCTACCAATTTAGCCATTTTTTATGTCGTTTAGCCATGAAAAAATTGATTTAGCCATTTGCCATTTTTGGTAAGCCAAAAGCTTTAAAGATTTTGAATTTCTTACGAAATACGTTGAGTTGTTATGTTTGAATTTTCTTAATTAGTAAACGGAAATAACTTTTACAATAAAAAAAATTAATTTATTGATATTATTGATAATTTGAGTTTTTTGTTATTCAAAGATTTTTCTTATGTTTATTTTATTGTCACGTAAAAGTTGTTAATGCACACAAAAAAATTTTTTTTCGCAATTTCACTGTAACAAAAAAAATTTTGTAATTTTTTTTAAAATCTTGTTTAGCAAATTTTTAGCAATTTTTTTACAAAACTTTTTTGCCATTTTTAGTGGTAAAGAGTTGGCAGTACTGGTGTTATTCGATATGCTACAATTTTGTTCTTGCGCCATTTATATCACTGAGTTGTCTATCAGATGCGCGAATCGATGACGGATTTTCAAAGTAAATTTCTATAATTTGGTAGCGTCGTTCAAGCGTTAATCTATTCTTAATGATTTTCCAGAGTATAGTAGTAGTAAACGTCAAAAAGTAAGCGCAGTATGACAGTTCGTTCGACAGCTAAACCTTTCGAAAGCTCTGTAGGTATTAAAACACAAGTTTTAGTTGGGTTTTCTTATTACTGAAATTATTATACCCACACCACAATAGTGGAGAGGGTATTATGCATTTGTGCTGATGTGTGTAACGCATTAAAATATTGGTCCTTGACCCACCGTAAAGTATACCGATCTACTCAGAATCGCCTTCTGAGTCGAACTAACGATGTCCGTCCGGCTGGCTGGCAGGCTGGCTGGCTGGCTGTCCATGTAACCTTGTGCGCAAAGTACAGGTCGCAACTTTGGAGATAACTTGATAAAATTTGGGTCATAGGTTCTTATTGGCACAAGGACCAAGCCTATTGAAAATGGGCCAAATCGTAGGACCACGAGGGAAGATAGGGGGAAATTTCTGCCTCTCAGAAACTATCAAACCGATTTTAATGAAATTTAAAACATAGATATTTCCATATCTATATGGACACATAAGCTATACAGTTTTTAAAAAAAAGGACCACAAGGGGATGTCGGGGGCAATTTCTGCCTCTCACAAACTTTCAAACCGATTTTAATGAAGTTTTTAAACATAGAGAAATCCATATTTATATGGACACATAAGCATGATGCGTTTTTAAGAACTGTGGTGCTGGGTATCATATGGTCGGGCTTGACCGATTATACTTTCTTACTTGTTTTTTTAATATTCAAGTTTGAAATTTTTTTTATCTCAAAAATCTCATTTCTTAAAATCCAAATTTTTAAAATAAATATTTCTCACGTATTAAAAAAATTTTACACAGAAGTAAAACAATTACAAGTTCACAGGCCGTAATTAAAGTCTAAATGAAAATTCCAATAAATTACCTAATCAATTCCTAAAACCACTAGGTAACCTAAAAAAATTGTTAAAACTCTATAAAAAAGGTGTTACCTTTAAGAAACCAAAAATATTTCAACAAAATCCTTCCTACAAAAAAAAAAAAAAAAACAAGAAAAAAAAATAGAAATAAATAGAAGCATCAATCGAACTACTGATAATTCAATTCCAGGAAGGTTTAAATTGTCATGACACACAACAAATGCAAAAAGAATACATAAATGTGGAAAATATTTAGTCAACACCACCTACTGCTAGTTGAGACACTTAATTGCCCAAATAAACAAGTCAGTTAAATTCATCACAGCAATTAGAATCAGGTTTCGATAACACAAAACATACACTCAAACCCTCGTACACACTCCCAGGCATTTAAACAATAAGAATGAAACCAAGATTCAGTTTGAATTGACGGACAGACGGACAGACACAGCACAGCAACTGATAGATATTTTATCGCAAATGTTTGGTTAAAATCGTAAAATGTTAAAAATGGTAAAATGAGCAACACTTGCCACTTTGGCATGCTTGTTAGGTGGGCTTGGCCAAATTGCTTGAAATGTCTGGTACAATTTCGTTAGAATGTCGTAAATAACAATTTCTATGAATTGATTTTAATTACAATTGAACGAACTGGGTGGCCCATTTTGAATATTCATTATTGCCAACATATCAATGATAATTGTAAATGGCTGTTCGTGTTCAAGAGAATGTGTTTGGGTGCGTGTGTGTGTTGTGATTTTGCCTCTCATTTGAACTAATTGAATCATTGTTTACAACTTTGATGTTTGAGTAAATCATGTTCAATCAAGTACTTTTTAGATTTGAAATATTTCCTCTTCTTTTTATAGCTTTCAGCACGGGAGGTGTATAAGGGTGTGCTTAGTTTGTCATTTCGTTTGCACCGGTTCCTTTACACGGTGTCAACTTAAAATTTACCAATTTTTTACCACCATTAGAGAAACATGTACGAGATATATTCTGCTTGCTTAACCTTCAAAAGATCTTCAAATTTGCTGACGTTAACGGTCTTCGGGTCAAATTTGACCCAAACAGAAAATTTTATATAAAAGCTCACTTTTTTTCAATTAAGTATGTTTTAAAAGTTGATATTTTATTTCTAGATTTACTCAGTATATTGAAGCTGTATTTATTGTTAACATTTATTGCGAATACAAAAATACATTTAACATAAAGTGGTTGTATCTGTTTTGTGACATAATTGGCAACGACTTATTTTTGACTGGTAAACACATTTTTTCCTAGGTTTTGGTTGAAGGTGACGGGTGTTGTTCCTGCACAGCTACTACATGCACTTTTTTTGGCAAGTTGAAAACCTAAATTTTCTACGAAATGTCGACGTTTCGCAAAACTCGCAAAACTCGTTCTAGCCATGTTTAGCTGATGTTAATGATGGCCTTTAGTTTCCAAATGCTCTCGTGGCAATTCAATTTTGTTTTTACATATAGTTTCTATTAAAGTAATTTAATTCTCTAGGAATTTTTGTCCAAATAAGTACAATGTAAAACAATTGTCTGCAGTCATACTGTAACATTTCATACCAACTGTCAAATCAAGAACTACATGCATACATTTGTTTATTTCAGACTAAGTTTCTATTTATTTGCCTGTATATGGTTGTATATTCCAGGCATAACAAATGAACCCATAGATTTCATAGCGCACGTATCGGCGCAAACTTCTCTAAAATTTGGCGTTCAATGCGAGTATCCTTGTTGTCAAATCTTAGTACTCTCGAAAGATTTGTATCGGTTTAACGGCAAGATTGCTCTAAAAATAGGTTTTCCTTCCACAACATTCCACAAACTGTCTGTACTCTATTTTTATTATTATTTGATCTATACAATTCAGCTTACTAGAGAACCAATAAATGCGAAATTTTGGTGTCGCCACGTCTGTCCAATTGATACCAAATACACATTTGCCTGCATTATTAGTAAATTTCAAAATAACGCATGTCACAGGAGATGAAAAAAAGAATTAAGCTACAGATCAAATATGACTCAAAAATGACTAAGTGCAAAAATTTTTATAAATATTTTTTTCTGAAAACCTAACATAGTTGTTAGCATTTAAAATTAAATAAAATATAAAAAATATAAGTCACTCATTCTTAGAAAAAATTTAACTTTTATTTCAAAATGGGTCAGATTTGACCCGAAGACCTTATGAAGGTTAAGTAATTTTATGTCGCTTTAGCTATGCTCGCCTGTGTGTCTGGTGAAAACAGGATCACCTCTCTACGACTTGACATAACGAATGATCTTTGTGTTAAATAAGATTTAAAATCTGCATAGCTATGATATCGATTTACGTAAATACCTGTCTTAAGACTTAATTTCATGGTGGATCTCAACCACATGGTGTGTTTATATTAAGCACTTACCAAATGCGACTGTGATCGTGAAGGATCATTTGCACACACAGGTACATATTCGAGTGTTTAATCCATCAAATATTATACAAACTCCGCTGCTATTCATTAATCCCAGCAGCTTCTGTTGAATACCAACTGAATCTAAATGTCCCTCTACGAACCAAATTTTACCGCAGGGCAAAGATCAGTGCTCCAACTGGAGGTCAACGTATCCGCGACTTTGGGCTTAATCCACAACCACTAGATTCGCGTAAAATCGATGGCGAAATGCAGGCATTGTCATGAAATTTGGCATAAGTTAGTTCTGTGTAACCAAAAGTTATTTTACCAATTTTAATGATGATTCATAATTATACATATTATAAGAATACCGCCCCCACCTAGAAAGTCGTCTTCCGATTATGTTATCGTATTGAAATCTATAATCTACCGTAGGTCGCAAATAAAACTCACTTCTGAAAATAGCTTACTATAAAGGTGGATTCATCCATGCGTTCCGAACAATATTTTTGTCCGGAGCGTTTGGCAGAACGATTCACCAATTTCGGAAAATTTGTCCGGAAAAACAAATCTACCATATGGTTTAGGTACAGATGTAAGCAATTAAACAAAATGGCAGCACAACTAGCAAACTACTTATATTGAATGGTTTTTTAAAAGTGTGTTAAAGAAAATAGACCAAAAAAGGAAAGCTATTTTATTATTTTAATTATAAAATAGCTTTCGAAAGGTGTCAAATCTCGAAATCAACTTATCGCCAAATTTTGATTTAAATAAGGCGATAGTGGCAGTCGCCTTATGGCAGGTAGCGACATATTAAATCCACATCTTCTTCGGATCAATGCCATACATATTTTGATTTTGTGTGATCACTGACAATAGTGCGGTTGCGAACTCTATTGACCGTAACGCGAGCTCCGAATTCATATTTGAAGAAATAAGGTATTATGATGCAACTATGTTGTAAACCGCACAAAACGGGGCATTTTTGTATGTAATAGAGTCAGTTGTGGATTGGTCTTACTCTATGCAACACAATTTTATCGGCTATATATAAAAAAGGCATTATTTGGTATATTTTGATAATTTGATAAAGTTGTTCGAGCGTTAATCTATTTATGATGATTTGCCAAAGTATACTGATCATAAATGTCAAAAAGTAAGCGTAGTATAACAGTTCGTTTGACAGCTAACCCCTAAGTAAGTTCCATGCTGAAATAAGCAGGTGGCATTACTTCGCCAGATGACGATTTTTTGTCTTAGTATTTTTCTCTAATCTTATGTCAAACTTTTGTTAATGTTAACAAAAGTCCAAGTCTTGTGTTGTGACTAGTCTTTTCTATTAAAGTATTAGGTTATTTTCATTTAAAATAAAAAAGATACTGACCATACCGAAATAAAAATAAGCTGAAAATTTATTTTTTTATCACGTTCAGCGCCACAATTTGATTTTTGTTTAAAATAATTTTTGATGTATGCGGAGACAAATTTCCATTTTTGTTGTAATACTGTATTTGTTGCCGTAGCGATGCCATCTGTATTATTTCACCATGGTAAGTTCTATCGAGCTAAAAAACACCTAAAATTTTCGTTAATAAAAGGCATTATTTGTTATTTAACAAAATTTTGTATAATTTAAAGCATTGCCTGTGTAAAATTGAATTTAGATTTCGGCAACAATGATAAAAAGTCAACTCCCCTAAAATTCGAATTCTTGGTGGAGGGTATCAAAGATTCGGCATAGTCGAACTTATTCTTCGTTAAGTTTTCAAAAGGTGTGTCTATGTCAAATTCAATTGACGTAAGACATTGTTTATTTCTTGTTTTTTTTTGTTGGTGTCAGTGTTGTTGTCATTACAATAATTCCAGATAATTGTTGAAATACAAAAATACAAAAAATGTTATTTTATCAATGTTCTCGTTCGTTCTTACTTTTAAACAGTAGTTCTTCAATAAATGTGTCAAACGTTAATTGACTAGTTATTTTAGTTTTTATATCTTCTTTTTTATTAAACTTTTTTCTCTCCCCTTTTCTTCCCTTAACTTAACGGTTTTTGCTATTTTGTTTGCTTTATGTGATATTTCTGTTGGACTTTTTTTTTTAAACGTCATACATGCGGTTAATAACAAACGTTTTTGGTTTCTCTTCTTTTCCCCAAAGTTTTATTATTTATGCTGCAATAAAACGAATAAAAAATCAACAAAAACAAAAAAGGCGTTTGGCAAGCGGGCGAAGAGAAAGGGGAGCAAATATTAAATAATGGGGGGTATAGCAATAGAAAAAAAATTATACAAAAAACTTTGATAATTGTGGCGAATACTTAACAAAAATTTGTTGACTTATCAGCCAACAACAATAACAAAACACTTTAAATTCGACATATGTTGTTTTACTTTGATGTTGCTGTTGTTTTTTATATTTAAATGTAAAGAAATTACAATAAATATATTAGCAAAGCTATAAACATTGCTTAAACAATTACAACCCAGTATGCAATATTTTGTTTCAACACTTTTCCCCAAGCGTATTTTCATAGTTGGGGGTAGTGCACTTAATATTAATTTAAATCAGCCTTTCACTATCACTAAATAAAACTGCAAAAAAATTAGTTAGCACTCTTTTTTACCAGCTTTAGTGATGATTGTTATTTTGTAACTACCACTAAAAAAATTTTAGTGATATTGCAAATTTTTTCACTACCACTAAGCGCAGATTGAATGCAAAAATCTGCACTCAATTCAAATAGTGCAAAATTTGGACTTGCAATCAAAAAAGCTGCATACAAATATTGTATCACTAATATTTAAAAAATGTTACTTTGTATGTGCATGGCTTCTGATCTTTTTGGAGGTATGCATCACCAAAGAACATTAAACATAATGAAATTTTGTCAATAACGGTATAATTATTGGCCTTAATCATGAAAAAACAAGTTTTTGATTTTAAATTAAGTGCAACAATTTTAGTTGCACTCAAATGAGTGAAGAAAAAAAAAGTTGCAATAAACTGATAATTGCTTTTTTTAAATCAAACTATTTTTTTTGAGTGCAACATTTTTTTAACGTCACTATCACTTATGTTTAGTGAGGCTGCATATTTTCAACTCATCACTCAACACCAACAAAATGATTGCAATATTTTTGCACTATCACTAAGTGTGAGTTGAAACTGCAAAATGATTGCACTACCCCCATCTATGCGTATTTCGAAATTTTATCTATTATAGTGAATCTTGTTCTTTATATTATTATGTCCATTTTTTTAATTTTAATTAAATTTTTCGTTTTGAATTATACAAAATTAAGAACTTAATCGTTTTCGGTTCTTAATGAAATCGGAAGTCTTCTTAGTCTTAATAGTTGCTAATTGAAATACAATTTTCAAATATTTACTGCCGTTTTTATAAAAATACTTTTAATTCAAAAAATGTTTACAAAATAAATTTTCTATTAAAATTTTACCTAATAAACGTTTGTTAAATAAGGTAATTGCTTATGAATACTAGGGCCGTTATTTAATAGTGAATTTGAATTAAAAGTATAGCGAAAATACCTCTTCTACAATTGTCAACAAATGGTATCGAAACGACAGCGGTGGGTTGTCAATATTTCATTAACATCTGTTTTCGAATGTAAGCAAAATGTTATCAAATCGAAAATAAAATAGTAAAATATTATACGTTGTCAATTCATAAACCAAATGTTGTTAAATAAGGAACAAAAAAGTAAAAAAAAACATAACTTGTCTTGTCAATAACAAACACCCCCTAAAATTGAGAAGGAAAAACTAAAAAAAATATACGTTGTCAAAGCAACAATACCTTGTTGTCGCCCCGTTGCTCAGTTTTCTCGTTTTATCTCTTAATTTGTTGTGTGTGCGAATGAAAACCTTAATTAAAAACGAAAAAATTTTTATATCTTTTAAACTATGTTTAAAGAAAAATAATGCTACGAATATAACTTTTAAAGCTTTCAAAATTTAAAAAACGACTCTTAGCTAAATAAATGATTTTATAAAATAATAAACATCTGAGGATCAAAATGACGTTTAATATCTTTATTTATTCCAAAAAGGTAAAATAATTTATTGTTTCAATTTAAGTCAAGTAGAACTAAAGTGTAATGGCCGTTTTCTCATTTGGGGTTATCTTTTTTCCCAACGTAAAATTGCATATTAAAAAAATTGGTTAATGAATAGTTTATCGGTCTAATAATGTTGACATTAAGTAACAGGCAGTTTGTCAATACATTAAGAAAATGGCCATAAGACTTTTTTCAACTGGTCAAGTATTTAAATTTGTAAAAGTATACTAAACGACGTTTTTCAAACTTGGTAAAAATAATTGATCGTTTATCGAACAACGGAATTGGTGGGATTTATTTAGTCTCGCCATAAATTTGTAATTTTCCTAATGATACCAGTCTGCAGTTGAAATGAAAACAATATAGCATCGATTTAACAACAGAGTGTTGTCAAAAGGAAAACAATGCGTTATCAAAAAAAGAACAAAAGGACACCATACGTTGTCAGATTAAACACAGGTAAATAAATTTTGGTGTTTTTCTATGGTATCTCCACTATGGTATCTCCACTGTTGAATATTTTATTATATTTGGAAAAAATATCGAGTCGAATTATTTGCGCTCTACATACCAGATACACACTAATTAATATCAATATCGATGAAATTTAAGAAAACAATTATTTACTTTCGATTTACTCATTTTACTTATTGGGAAATTCTCAAGTACTTCAAAAAAGTGTTTGCAATTCATTGTTTTTTAAAATATTTTTATTTCATTTTATTGTTTTGTTGGCCAGCGATAAGATTAATAACAAAAACATTTTAAACGTAAGAATAATAATAAGAAAAAGTACTGCTTAATTAAACTGCTACGCAGCTTAATGAATTTAATCAAGCACAATTTTTTTTAAATTTAAATTTTATGTTCAGTACAGAAAAACAAAATCCTAATTGTATAATTAATATATTTTGGGGGTATTCACGTCTCAAGTTGCACCCTTGCGAAAAAGCAAAAGTGCAAAAATATAACAACAACCACACAGACAATTAGCTGTGCGTAAATACCCTTATTATTATTTATTAATATTATTATGTACTTTAGTTTAAAAATAATATTGAATTTATATTTTTCAAGCCTTTTAGATTGAAAAGATTTTGATCCTTACCAGCCATAAACGTGTGTTATGTGTTTGTTTTTTCTAAAAAAAAAAAAATAATATGTGTAATATTTTTATCATGTTACACACACCCTTCAAAGTGCACATATTTCTATATTTATTTCAATGGAACAAAATAATAAGGGGTGTATTTTTAGAGGCAAAGAACTTTATAAAAACCCCAAATTCAATGGAATGCCCAAAATTTTGGCTTTTTAGCTCACAAATTTCATGGCTTGACATTGAATTCCAGTACAATCGGTTCAGGAGGAAAAGCGTTATAGAGCCAAATGTGGAGCAACCATCTTAACAAATTTATATTTATGTTAAAAATTAATAATAAGTATTGTGGTTATTTTGTTAAACTATTTATGGTTTTTTTTAATCCAAATTTTTAATATTTTTAATTAGGCTTAAGTTCATTAAATTTAATTTTCATTAAATTATTTTTATGAAGAAAGGAATTTTACAACATAAAAATTAATTACAATTATTATTGATAATCTTTCATTCTTGACCGTGGCCGGGATTCGAACCGCGGCCGGCAGGTTACCATGACATGTTTCGATCGCACCCAATCGATCTCCTCAGATGGATTTTCCGTTTTACACTCGCAGCCATCGACGACTGCTGACGTCAATAGTCATATAGTTGGTAGATCGAAATTTGCTTTTTTGAATGATTATCCATTTTAATTGATTTTACATGTTTTTTCTTTACGCGGTACGAATCCCGGCCACGGTCAAGAATGAAAGATTATCAAAAACAATTTTAATTAATTTTCATGTTGTAAAAATTCCTTTCTTCATAAAAATAATTTAATGAAAATTAAATTTAATGAACTTAAGCCTAATTAAAAATATTAAAACTTTGGATTAAAAATTGACATAAATTTTTGCGCGAAGTACTCCGATTTTCCTTTATTTTTACACAAGTTCGTTTTCTATAATTGCAAACCATACTAGAAATTTTCGTGAGATCGGGTCCATAACTTATCATAGGCGCCTTAAAAATCCCAATCTCGGAAAACGCTCTCCTGAAACTTATTAAATTTGGTCTGTTATTGTTTCAAAAGTCAAGAAGTCAGAACACAAAATTTCAAGAAGATCATTCCATAATTTACCATAGGCCCCATGTAAAGTCTACACAAAAAAAAAACTCTCGACAATTTTTTTTTTTAATTAAACCATTAATCAAAAATAAATTCAGCTTTAAATAAAAATTTAATCAAGGGAATTAAACATTTACTTAAAAGAAAGACCCTGAAATAAATGTTGTTAATAAAGATGGTTAAATTTTGGGGCCGATGTTGATTTTGAATAAAACACAAGTTATTTCGGAAATTAGTGTCAGTTCTTTTTATTATGATAATATTGGTACAGTTCAATTATGTATGGAACAAAATATCGGACAAGTGACCGCCACGACCTCGGCTGCACACCTCCATCCGATGGTCCAAATTTTCGATGACATTGAGGCATAATTGAGGTTCTATGCCGTTAATGTGCCGAATTATCTCATGCTTTGGCTCTTGTTGCTGGCTTATCGACGTACACCTTTTCTTTCAAATAACCCCAAAGAAATAAGTCCAACGGTGTCAAATCACATGATCTTGGCGGCAAATTGACATCGTAACCTCGTGAGATAACACGGCCATTGAATTTGTCGCGCAAAAGAGCCATTGTTTCGTTAGTTGTGTGGCAAGTGGCACCGTCCTGTTGAAACCACATATTGTCCCCAGCCATATCTTCCAATTCGGGCCATAAAAAGTTCGTTTTCATCTCACGATAGCGAACACCATTTACAGTAACTGCATGACCGGCCTCATTTTGGAAAAATACGGCCCGATGATGCCGCCAGCCCATAAACCGCATCAAACCGTCGCTCTTTGTAGGTGCATTGGTTTTTCGACAATCACTCTTGGACTTTTATTCGCCCAAATGCGGCAATTCTGCTTATTGACGAATCCACTGAGGTGAAAATGTGCCTCATCACTGAAGATGATTTCTTGCCACCATTCCCACCATTGACGACGTTTGGAATGGTCAAGAGGGTTTAGTTCATGAGTCAATTGCACCTTGTAAGCGTGTTAATGCAAGTCTTTATGAATCATTTTCATCGACGAGCGTGATAGGTGCAATTGGTGGGCACGACTACGAGTTGAGGTGGACGGCTCTTCAGCCACACTATCGCGAACAGCAGCAATATTTTCTGCAGTACGAGCATGCACTGGTGCTTTCACATCTCCTACAGACCCGGTTTCCTCAAATTTTTGCACGCTTTTTCCGATTGTACGCACATTTGGACGATTAAATTGATCGAAAAAATCAAGAAGTGCACGATATGCCTTCTGATTTGATTTCCGTGATTCTAATTTCCATGGTTCAAATTGAGTTAGTCTGAAATTGAGAAATGTTAAATGAAATGCAGAAAAAACTTGACGTTTAGGTGTGGTTCACATTCAGTGTTGCCAAAACTTGGTGACCAAAAATGGCTAAATTTACGGAAAAAAATGGCTAAAAATGGGCTAAAAAATGGCTAAAAGCTTTTTTAAATAAAACACATTAAAATTCAATAACAAAACAGAAATTATTCATTTAAAGTTGTTTACGATGAAATTGTAAGTTAAGATCAACTTGATAAATAAGAATAAACGTAAATTAATATTTTGATAGATATTAAAAAAATTAAAGCATCGATAAATTCGTTATTGTTCATCTCATAGGAATTAAATAATTTAAACGTAAATCATAATCACTACAATATTTATCCTACCTTTTGAGTGCAGATCTACAATAAAAAACAAGTTAGAAAGTATAGTCGGTCAACCCCAACTATAAGTAGGGTATCATATTGAAATTAGAACCTTTGTACCAAATTTTATCAAATAATCTCCAAAATTGCGACCTGTACTTTTTGCACAAGGTTTACATGGACAGCCAGCCAGCCAGCCGGACAAACATCGTTAATTCGACTCAGAAAGTGATTCTGAGTCAATCGGTATACGAAAAGGTGGGCTTAGGACCAATATTTTAAGGTGTTGCAAACATCAACACAAGCGCACAGTACCATCTCTACTATTGTGGTGTTGCTATAAATATTTTATTGTTATGGTAAAAATATTTACCTAATTGATAAAATCGAATTAACGGTTGCTAAATGTAACCTATTTCTCAAATTACTTTTAACGATATTTACTTGGCTAAATACCCTCTCTACTTAAGCATTAGACCATGGAAATGAGAGCAACTTTATAGTCAAGCTGGTACTAGTTATTTGTTTACTGGTGCAAATTAAATTATTTTTTAATGGAAATCAATTTTAATTTTTTTCTGTGTACGCTCAACTAACATTTTAGTAAAATGTAACGAATAGTGATTTTACAGTAAAATTTAATCTCTTATAATTTCATAAAACTAGAAATAACATTCTCACACTTGATTGAGTACGCCTAAAACTGTAACAAAATATGCGATTATGATAAAATTGGGTATGTCATAGTATAAGACTGGAAGGAAATAATACGACCAAATTTTGTAAATATCAATCATATAAAGCCAATTCTCGAGAACGTACTTTTGGAATACGCCTAAGACCGCAACGTATTTTTTATACTGTAAGCTCAGTTTTTATTAAAGATTGGTTCATAACTTTTAGAATCCATATAAATTCCACTTCTGAAATATTTCTATTCCTTGTGGAGGACGTCAAAGATTCGGCACAGCCGAATGAATAAAGCATTATAATTTGATTTTTTTTAATGTAAAAAATGCTTAATAGTATGTTCACATTTGGCTTCTTAAACGCGTTTAAGCAGTTCGAACGTGTTTAAGCTCTAATCACTTCAAAATCGAGATGATTACCCATACATTGAAGTGATTTGTTAATCACTTCAAATTGACATGATTACAACTAAATCCCTTCATAAATCACATAGAATCCACTGAACATACCTCAAATGTAGAATCGCCAACATGATCGTGTACAACCGGCCAAGATTTCTGCTTAATGTTTTTATTTTTTTCCTTAAATTATTCATAAATTTTCACAATTTCATCATTAAAATTATTAAAATAATCTTCTGATAACTTTATAAAAGTGTTTTTATCCATTTTTAATACTTTAAAGAAATATACATTTGTTTGTTGTTTTTTTGTGTGTTTGTTGTGTGTTTGTTGTGTGTTTTTTTTCTTAATCATCTCAAATGTAATGTGAACGGCTTTGATTAGCTAAATCAAAATTTTGCTTAAACGCGTTTAAAAACCTAAGTGTGAACTTAGCATAAGTGATACAATTTAGAGAAATAAAAAAATTTGGCCAATTTTTCTTACGCTACTAGTATTGTGAACAAAAAGCATACATTTGCTTAGGTTTTTCCCTATTTATGACAGCACTATTTAAGGTTTAGAGCGACTATCCAGATGTAGACATTTTGATTTTTTTCTCTTATAAAACAGAATTTTTTTAATAGCCGAATAACCGAATGTCTTAAATGGTGCTTTTTTGTAGCAAAAATAACTAAAAAAAAAGAAGAAATTATTTTATTTATAGTTATAAAAATAAAGATAAAAATTATTGTTAGGCGGAATTAGTATTCAGTATTTACGATTTTAGCACTTACTTGTTATTTCACTTTAAGGTTTTTTTTTTATATTATTATCATTTTTTTTTTTAAAATAAATATGATACAATATTTACTTTCTTCATAATTTGTTAAGAACACGTTTGGGGTTTTTTTGTTTTAAATACAGATTATTTGTTTATAATTAGAAAAAAGGGAATGTTTTTATTTCTAACAATTATTTTTAACTACAACGATATTAAGAATAACAGAAATAAATTAAATTTTTTTTAGAAAAATAGTAGGAAAAACAATTTATCACCGGTTTTATTAAATTAAATACAAAAAATCCGTCAAATTAACGAAATTCCTTTGAAAGTTATTGAAGATAGATTTTTAATTTATTTAATCAATTTCTTAAATCGAATAACATTTTTGGCTCAAAAGACTTTATTGCAATCTTGGGGGGCTGGGGAAGGGTAATCTCTTTTGACAAGTTTTTCTATGTCCTCGTCCTTATAATAAACATTTGCTTTACAAACTTTCTTCAATTCTCTATTGACACTGCATTCGTGTCCATACAATGAAACGTTTGTTTTTGCAGCATTTAGGATTAACGCAGTCTTTAATACAACCAATTCACACGGGGACTTTTAAGACGTCGTTTTTCTACGTCTCTCTTTGTTTTTGCGGCGAACGTTGTAAAGAAGAAAGAGGGGTAAACAAAGAAACTCGTCTTGTGTTTTTCATGCCGTTTTCCTATATTTCTCTTTAAACTAATTTCTTGTTACGTTTTATTCTTTTTCCTTCTTTGAAGTGTCAAGTTGAGTATACAGTAGGACCTCGATTATCTTTAACATACTAGACCTGAAGCATTATAGACAATAAATATTTCCCGGCTAATTTAGCTAATTTAGCCGCCGAAGAGGAAGCTTGGCTCACACATGGTGGAAACAGATTGGCAAAGAATTTATCAAGACGAGGAAAAGCTGGAGTAAAATTAAAAATACAGCAATGGATAGATTAAACTGAGGATCATTTGTCGAGGCCTTTTGGTCTTTAAAAGATCATATAGATTTTTTGCTTGCATTCTTTTATTATTTTTAAAGTATATAAAAACTTGCCCTGGTTATGAAGCAAATTTATCATTTTGCATTTACAAAAATTTATAGATCTTGTAAATCCAAATGTATAGAAAACTTTTTTTTTGAGAATTAAAGAATTTACTTCGTGTGTCTGTCTTCCATTAGCGCCAAAGAATGTTCTCATGGTTTTGACCAGATATAAAACTTGAAAAAAAAAATTTTAAAATAAATGTACAATACCCCCGCGTACAAGTTGCGACAAAAATCGCCAGCGGCAAAAATGTTTTTATGCTGATGTTGTTCACTTGGCAAAATTTTTGTTTTGTTTTTTTTTTTTGCTGGATTTATGGAGATGAAGTGAAAGGAGTTGGTAGTGTGTGGATAGATGAGTGAGTGCATAATAATGGTAACGTTATGACCAAATGGTTCATCGTTTCGGTCAACTCATTAGATTGCAGGATTTTTTTTTACTTATGCAGCCGGTGCTTTTAGAACAGGCCAACATGTTCTTTTATACACACATTTTATTATTATTATTTTTTTTTTTTTTTGGTGGCTGTATTTAGATTTTTACAATTTATACTTAACTACTCTGCCTACCAAAAGGATTACCAGAAATAACAACTTTGCATTGCTTTAGCCAACCAGTTTAGCTGAATTTTATTTGCAATATGATGGGAATAAATATGACGACGACGATGATGATGATGATGAGCATGATGTTGACTTACAATTTGATATTAACTCGATAAACATTTTTACACAAAAGCACAGCAGAACCAGCAACGGACCTGGCCCTGTCTTTAAAGCATCAGGCACAAGCAACGCAGTTAGTAACCAAAAAATGTTTATGTTCCACCTACTCTTTTGGCATTGGCATCTGAAGCAGCCACATCTTCAGAGGCAACAGCATCTGCAGCAACATTATTCAGACTAAATTTGACCACTATGCCGCCACCACATCTCATTCTGTCCGTTTGTTAATTTTTGCCGTTTTTACTGTCTCATTTCGGGACTTTCTGTCAATTTTTTTTGTTGTATTTGAGTGCTTTCAAAGAGTTTCTAAAATATTTATTAATGTGACTTTTTTTTTCCCCATAATTTGCTACTTTGAGTAGTTAATTTTGTTTTTTTTAATATAATTTCGGTACTAAAATTTATAACGCAAGTTTTGTACTGAAAGTTTTTGCAAACTTAAATTTGGAAATTGGTCAAATTTACTAAACAGCCAAAATTTTCAAGGAAAATTTATGCAAATGCATAAATTATTTATTAGAAAATTATCGATAAAGTGTTTTTATTAATTTGTTTTTAATTTATCAAAAACACTTTTCATTGAAAATCTTTCGGAGTTATAAATAATCGATAACTTGAATGTTGTATAGAAAATTTTGCGAAAACTAAAATTTTCTTAAAATTTTTTATTAATGACTTTAAATTTTTAAAAAAAATGTATCTATAGCTTTAATTTCCTAATAATATTTTTCGATAACTATATTATTATTACAGCAAACTTATCAAAAGCTCAATGTTTCTTTAACAAATCTTTCAAAGTTATTAATTTCCTAGAGCAAATTAATCGATATTTAAAATTTTCTAGAGAAAAAGTATCAATTATGTAAATTTTGTAGAGAAAACTTGTCGATAACTTTAATTTTCTAAAGAAATCGAAATGCATAAATTGTTTATAAGAAAATTATCAACAAAGTGTTTTATATTAATTTGTTTTTAATTTATCAATATTACTTTTCATTGAAAATTTTTCGAAAGCATAAACTTCGTGGTAAATTAATCGATAACTTTAATGATGTATAAAAAATTTTGCGAAAACTTAAATTTTCTTAAAAATTTTTATTTATGATTTTTATAAAAAAAATTGATCGATATATAATTTTCTAATAAAATTTATCGATAAATTTATTATTATTTCAAAAAACTTATCAAAAGCTTAATTTTTCTTAAGAAATCTTTCAAAATTATTAATTTCCTAGAAAAAATTCATCGATAACTGAAATTTTCCAGAGAAAATGTATCAATTACGTATCTTTCTAAAGAAAATTTTTTAATACCTTAATTTTCTTATCAACAAATTTAGTTTTCTATTGCGAATTTATCGATAACTTTAATGTTTACAGGAAGTTTATCGACTGCCCCACGGCAGTCAAGAATGAAAAATTATCAATTAATTTTAATTAGTTTTATGTTGTAAATTTCCTTTCTTCATTAAAAAATAATTTAATGAAAATTAAATTTGATGAACTTTAGCCAAATAAAAATATCAAAATTTGGAATAAAAACCATAAACAGTTCAACAAAATAACCAGACTACTAATTATTGGTAAATTAAATTTTTAAGCAAATTTATTGATAATTTAATTTCCTAAGGAAAGTTTATCTATAACTTTTATTTTGTGTAGAAAATTTATCGATCACTCTAATATTCTAAAAAAATTCCAATACCTTTAATATTTTATAGAAAATTTATCGATAACATTCATTTTTTATAGCAAAGTAAATTTAAATTTCTAAAGAAAAATTTACGACATCATTGCTTTTTAGAGAGCATTTATTGATAACTTAAATTTTCTAGAAGAAATTTAAATTTAATATTCTGGAGAAAATTCATCGAGTTATTTTATTCCCTAGAGAAAATTTTTCGATAACTTTAATTTCCTGTAGAAAATTTATTAATTATTTGATATAAAATTTATTGCTAACTTTAATAAGCTAAAAAATTAACGATAACTTTAATATTTAAAAATAACTTTAATGTTTTGCAAACAATTTTACGAGAACTATAATATTCTAGAGAAAATTTTTCGATAACTACATACATATATCCCTCTAAAGATAGTATAGCAATAACATTACCTTTCTTTAGAAAATGTATCGATAACAGTTTTCTAGAGAACATTTTTAAAAAATTTTTATTTTCAACAAAAAAATTTATCGATAACATTAATTTTCAATAGAATATATAAATAAGTTTTCATTTTCTACCAAAAATTCATGTGTAATTTTAATTTTCTGTAAAAAATTTAAGGATAAAAAAAGTTTATCGGTTACTTAAATTTTCTGTAGAAAATTTTTCGATAAGTATATATTTTTAAAGATGAGTTGTAAATAGCATAATTTTATTTTTAAATGTATCGATAGCATGTATTTCTTTAAAAAATTTTTTAAATATATAATTTTGCTCCAAAAAATTCAACAATAACTTTAATTTTCAATAAAAAATTTATAGAAAACTGATTTGTTTTTGATTAAAAATTTATCGATAACTTTAATATGCTATAAAAAATGGCCGGTTACTTTAATATTCTGTAGAAAACTTAACAATAAATTAAAGTTTTTACAAAAGTTTTACAATAACTTTAATTGCGTATAACTAATATATCGATAACTCAAATTGTCTTCAGAATTCAACGATAATTTGAATAATGTAAAATTTCTTTTAAATATGTATGTGAAAAATCCCAACAGCACCAACATTTTCTATCCTCAGGTTCTAATATAAATAAAATGTTAAATCGTTAAACAAAGAATAAAATGTGCAACAAAAAGTTTCCTTCTTTCAATGATTTGTTCACAACTTTGGCAAAAAGCCCAACAAAAAATGCCAAACAAAAACATACACTCCTCCACAAATAGAAGATGTACAAAGTAAAATAAAGGAGGCTTTAAATACTTTGCAGCGCTATCTCCTCCCCCCATGCTTCTCTCTCCACTCTACCGTACTTAGTTTGCACCAAGTTCACTAAAGCGGGCTGAGAGCGAGTCAGTTTTTAAGTTGGTAAGAAGAGGGTGTTGTTGATGGTTGTACACTTTAAGAAAGCGTGTTGATCAAATTCAAGGCATTTATGGATGTTGCAGTGTGATTACGGGTATATAGACTCCATACTACTTGTTGCTTCAGCAATTTTTTTTTCTCTTTGGGACTATAAACACTCATACTAACATTAACAACCCAAAGACTGACTAAGAAAATGTTACTCCGTGGGAAATGGCGTGTGCCCTCGAGCGTGTGCCGACCAATTTGACTTTTTTGTAGAAAAAACAAAATAAAAAGAAAAAGCAAAATATAAAATATATTTTTTAAAAGAGGCTTATTTCTTAAAAATAAAAATGAAACTAAATAAACTAAACCAAACTAAAATAAAACTTTGTAACTACAAAATCTTATCCAAGCACAGCAATAACGACAACCAGGGAAAAATCTGAAAATATTTTGTTTATAAAATGCTACAAAATCTTTAATGTAGTACGTGGTATGGACGGATGGATGGATACTCGCGTTGTACTGCAACAAGGTCTGCTGTTTCGTATTTGCTATAATGGCAATAATTCACAACAAAAACAACACAAAACACAAAATATTATTGTAGACACACTCGAGTGCATGGGAACCATTTTTTTCGGTTGTGGTTTTTGGACGTGTTTTTTTCTTTTTCTTCTGTTAAACACATGTACCCCATAAATGGTCAACCAAGTATAATAACAAATAAAAAATTTTATTAAAATAAAAACAAAAGCTGCTTACTTTAATGCAACGAAACATACTATAACAAATCTACACTCCCCAATAAAAGAAGCTGCAGATGTAAAATTTTATTATGTGATCGAACAAAACAAAAAGCAGTCTAAGATGATAATCGGAAAATACTCTAAGGAAATGCAGTCACATTCAAATAGTGGCAATTAAGCAAATTTTGCAAATGGCATTGACAAAGAAAGTTAAAGTCTTGAATAATTTTTTTATTTTTTAAGACTGCAAGTTGTCGTAAACTTCAGAACAAAAATGGTGAAATGGTGAAAAATTATAGTTATATTTAAATTTTCTATGAAAAATTCAAATTATTGATACATTTCCCTTAGAAAATAAGTTATTGTTAATTATAATCTTCTATAGATACATGTATGATACATTTTGCATAGAAAATTATTGTCATCGAAAATTCTTTTATATACAATTAAAGTTATCGATGCATTTTTTAAAATTAATTATAATAAGCGATAAATTTTCTACATAAAATTAAAGTTATCGATTAATATGCTATAGGAACTTAAAGTTATGGATAAAAGTTCTATACAAATAAGAGTTACCGATAAAGTTACTAAAGGAAATTAAAGTTATCTAGAAATTTCTATAGAAAATTTAAGTTATCAATAAATTTCTATTGAAAATAAAGTTAGCGATAAAATTTCGATAAAATGTTTATATTATCGATAAAATATTAAATAAAATTTCTATACGAAATTAAAGTTATCGATAACATTTCTTTAAAAAAGATTAACCCCCATTTTCATAAAAAACATTTCAGGCTTATAAAAGGTTTGTGAAACGAATTTTCTATGAAAATTTGTTCAATAAACCTTTTATAAATCAAAAAATGTTTTTATGAATATGGGGGAAAGATTCTATAGAAAATTTAAGTCATCGATAGATTTTCTAAAGAAATTAAAGCTGATAATACATTTCCGAAATAAAATATAGAATATCGATAAATTTTCCATAAATAATTAAAGATATTGAAAATTTTTTTTTGTTAAGAAAATTAGGTATCTATAAATTTTCTAAGAAAATTAAAGTAAGCGATAAAGTTCATAAAAAGTTATCGAGAAGTTTTTATAGAAAATTTAAGTTAACAATAAAGTTCATAAAAAAATTAAGTTATCGATAAATTTTCTATATAAATTCGAGTTATTGATTATTTTTTTTTTATAAAAATTACAAGTTATCAATAAATTTTGTGTATAAAATTAAAGTTAACGATGTTTATAAATTTAAAATTAACTATAAATTTCATAGAAAAACAAGTTAATAAAAAATTTTCTTTAGAAAAATAAAGTTATCGATAAATTTTCTATAGAAAATTAATATTATCGATAAACATTCGATAGAAAATTAATTAATTAATTAAATTTCTATAGAAAATTTAAATTAACCTTATATTTTGTAAGTTATAAAAAAATTTTTTATGTAAAAATAAAGTTGTCGATAAATTTTTTAAATAATAAAGCAAAGTTAAAGTTATCGATACATTTTCCATAGAAAGTTGCACGCTATATATTTTCTATAGAAAATTGAAGTTGTCAATACATTTTCTATAGAAAGTTAAAGTTAACAATACATATTTTATAGAAAAGTAAGGTTATCGCAGAGTTTTCTATATAGAATTAAAGAAAAAAAATTCTACACAAAATTAAAATAATCGATAATTTTTTTATATATATTGATATTCATCGGTTACTTATCCATGAATTTTTAAAGATAAATCAATAATTAAAATTATCGATAAATTTTTTTTGAAACTTATATTTAACGATAAATTTTTAATAGAAAATTAAAGTTATCGATACGTTTGCTATAGTAACTTATAGTTACCGAATCATTTTCTGTATAGAATTAAAGTAATCGAAAAGTTTTCGACATAAAATTAAAGTTATCGATATATTATCGGTAGAAAATTAAAGTTATCAATAAAATTTCTATTGATATTTAAAGTGATCGGTAAAATCGATGCAGAAAATTTAAGTTATCGATTGATTTTCTCTAGAAAATAAAAGTTTTTGATTGATTGTCTAAACAAAAAATTAGATTTAGTTTCCATAAATATTTAATTAAAGAAATCAAAAAAAAATCTGTGGAAAATTAAAGTTATCTGTAAATTTTCTATCGCAGATTAAAGATATTGATACATTTTCTCTAAAAAATTAAGTTATCTATAAATTTTCTATAGAAAATTAAAGTTATCGATAAATGCAATTTTCTGAAGAAAAAAAATATCGTTAAGCTTTATATAGAAAATTAAAATATGTAATTAACATTTTTTAAAGAAAATGCAAGTAATCTTTAAAAATGCAAAATTCAAGCTATCAATAAATTGTAAGTATAAAATTAAATATATCGATAAATTTTCATTAGAAAATTAAACTAGGATACATTTTTAATTGATTTAAAGCAAGTCTGCAAATTATTTCCAAACATTTTTAAGTTTTTTGTAGAATCTTCTCTAGAAATTCCTTGATATCTAGAATTTTTTTTTAGGAAATTTATCGTTGTCTCAAATTTTTTCTTGTAAATAAATATCTTGAATTTGCTCTGTCATTTGCTGGTGTCACTTATTTTTTCTCTATCTTTAATTTTTCTGAAACATTTATCGATTATTTTAATATTATTTGTTATTTTTTTATAGACATATTTTCGACATCTTGATTTATTTTATCTAAGAGAATTTGTTTTAAACAGAATTTTAAAGACACCGTCATCAAACGAAATAAACAAAAGATTTCATTATATTGAAATGCTTGTATTAATTTCATCATGTAGTAAAAATTTGAATAAATTGATAGATTATACATATTTCTGTTGTTGTAATTGATAAAACGAATAAAAGATCAGCATATAAATAACTGACTGACTGACTTGACTACGCATGTAAACAAATTTAAACCATGAAATATGATGTTTTGTCAGTAATTTTAAACAAAAACGACCAAAACACCTCCAAAAAAAGCCCATGAAGTTTCAGTGTTGATGGGCTTTTATTTAGAGTTTAAGAGTTTATTATTAAATACAATAAAGACAGACAGACGGACGGACATTAAGCGGGAGTGTATGTAAATTTTGTTTTTTATTTCTATTCAACACATGAGCTGAGTTTCACACACAACACAACAAATAAACAAGCAAATGGCACACACGCTGTATGATTAATGATGTTTAATACGCGGAATTTCAACAAAAATCTAAAGCAGCCAGAGAGCCAGTGAACCAAGCGACCGACCGACGAAGAAACCAACACCAACCTCAAATTTCATTTCAGAGCTTTTTCTTTTTTCAATTTTTTGTGTTGATTTTCTTGAATGAATAGACGAAGTTTTGAATTGTTTGGCTGGCTGGTCGACTTTTCGATTGAGTTTTACTTTTTTTTTTGGTTCTGTTGGTCTGTTTGTATCGTATTTGCGTTGGTGGGAGATGTTTGCTGAAGATAATGGATTGAAATGAAGATTTGTTTAAATGTTTGTTGCTACAAATCGTTATTACACATTAAGTGTTCTCAGCCAGGGGTTAATCAATACAGTCACTTACAAATCACAAAACTCAGTCATCGCGCACTAGCAAAAAACGAAATACACATTAAATCGGAGATACTTTGTATAGAAGATATATTTCTTTGTCTACTCTATATAGTGACATTCATAACAAGAATTCAAATTGAACGAAATGAAATTGTTGCTGGTGGGTGAAGGAGTCTTAACATTCATTATTGTGTTCCATGGGAAACTTTGCGCTTTGCACTTGTGGTATCTTTTGGTTAACTTGCACACTGGGGAGTTTTCGGTAAAGGGGGATTTAAATGAAAGGTTTTGTACCTGCAGGGGGGTCCAAATCACACTTTCTCATACAATTTAATGAATGCCATTTCATTATTTTAAGTCCGATTTAAAAGATCACACTATTTAATAAAACAGTACGTTGCAGATATAAATTATAAGATTTAATGGGAAACTTTGCTCTTGCCACTTGTGATTAAATTTATTTACCGTGCACAATGGGCAGTGCATATACAAGTTTGAGTTTAAATTTCCTTACAAAGTCCTTGAACCAAAAAAAAAAAACAGACAAAATGCCCTTAAATTGCTTATTGTTGTGTTTCGTGTAAATTTATTTATTACTTTGGGGCCATATTTAATGTGGTCACATTTCGTACCGCCAACTCGAATCCGCAAACCTCACGCTGACAAACTAGCTCAGTACTAATTAGCTTACCGGGGCATCTACGTTTTCGTAACTAAGTGTGGATAAATGTCGGATTTTACCCCTTGCCAATACCAAATCCTACTTCCTACGAACATTTAGCCTTATTGTGGTTGTCGTTGTCGTAAACGACTGTGTCGTTTTTTGTATTAGATTAAAGTAACACACAACCTGTGTTTTTTAATCTATTACACTATAAGGCCGATTATAAATGTTTATTTGTGACTCAATCACAGGAAACGGCTTAATGTAGTTGGATAAAATTTGATAGAAGGACAGCATATCGAGTTCTTTTTTCGATTATATCGTAAGCGACAGTTTATCGAAATTGGATTTTTTTCTTGCAAATAGGTTATAAGTACTCGTTACAATGACGAACGCATTCACTGACTTTAAATTTGTACCGTTGCGGAGAAAAAGCCTATCTAAATGCAAATAAAGTATTGCATTGCTTAAGAAAATAAATAATAATAACTCTTCTCCTGTTAAATTTACTTTTTGTCACTTACGTTATAATCGCAAATAAGGCTCGATACGGCCCAAATTTAAATCTAAGGTACTTTGGTACTTTTTCTCTTTTTGATAAATTTAATATGAAGATTGCATATGGTCAGGATTAAAGTATAGGGTACTTTTTAGGGGATGAAATTGGTATTTTTTAAGGGATAAAAACGGAATAAAATGGGTACTCTTTCTCTTTTCGATAAATTTGGTAAACATACAGATTATATATACATATATAAATTTCTTTTGTTCCTATAAGGAGCATAGGGCCTTAGCGATTGTGTTCCTTTCTTGTTTATCTGTTGCAACGATCTTCAGCTCGTTCCACGTTTTGTTGACTTTTGCTGTTTCGATGTCTAGTTGTCGACGCCAGGTGTGGCTCGGCCGACCTTTCCTGCGGCCGCCTTGGGGATTTTAGACTATTGCGTTTCTGGTGATGTCGGCATGAGATCTTCGCAGGGCATGTCCAATCCACCGCCATTTCCGTTATCTGATTTCATACCTAGTTGGTGTTTGTCCGCACTCGGCCCATAAGCGTCGCCTGTGATGGTATTTGGCCAGAAAATTTTTAGTATGCGACGGAGGCAACGGTTGATGAATACTTGTATGGCATTGGTATCGCATTGATTTGAGTTCCAAGACTCGCAGACGTAGAGCGCAACTGATTTCACGCAGCTGTTAAAAATGTTGATTTTGGTGCGCTTAGAGATATGGGGGGAATTCCACACAGGGTGAAGTTGGCCATAAGCTTGCCTTGCGGTTCCCAATATCATTTCTTGAGCCACCACTTGTTGATATCATACTACCCAGGTAACAGAAGGATTGCACGTCTTCGATCTGTTGTTCTTGTAGTGCGAACTGTTGCGTATTTGTTGTGTTGATTCTCATGGCTTTGGTTTTGGGGATATTAATTCTGAGACCACACGTTGCTGCTTCGGCTTCGATGTTGTTAAGTTTTAATTGCATATCGTCAAATCTATGTCTATATCGTCTGCATAGTCTAAATCTTAGAGGCGCCAGGTAATGCCTCTAGATGTTGTTATAACTTTCTTCATGATGCAACGTTGAATAGTTGGGGGAAAGTGGGCATCCCTGCCGCGCACCTACTTTGACACTTATTGGGCAACTGATTACGTCCTCGTGTAGGATGCGGCATTTAGCATTCTCGTACAAAGCCCTGATTATCGCAATAAGTTTTTCCGGTATGCCCTTGCAGCGAAGTGCGTTCCATATTGCAGCGTGATGTATTGTGTCGAACGCCTTCTCGAAGTCGATGAATGTTAGATATAACGGAGATTGCCATTCGACTGATTGTTCAGTTGTTATTCTAAGGCTATTAATATGGTAAATGCTGGATTTGCTGGGGCGGAAACCGGCTTGCTCGTTGCGGATATCGTTGAACAATGCGTCTGATAAACGTTTGTTTATTATACAAGCTATGACCTTGTTTACCATGCTAAGAAGAGTTATGCCCCTCAAGTTCTAAGGTCTCCTTTCTTTGGGATTTTAATTATCATACCCTCTTTAAGGTCGTCGCTAAGTTGATTGGTGTCCCAGAATTTGTTTATAATGGGGTGTATTAGTTGGGCGCATGTAGCTGAATCTGCCTTTAGTAGTTCGGACGATATGTTGTCGATTCCGGGTGCTTTATTGTTCTTGAGAGTCTTATTTGTTGTCTCAATTTCAATTACGCTGGGCTTATTGATCGTTAAGTCCTGCCTTTCTTTGTGTTGGTGGGAAAGGCATTTTGGTTCAAAAGTAGCCTGAGGGGTGTTTAGCATTTTTTCATAGTATTCCACCCATATTCCCATTTGTCCTGTTTTCGATGTAATTATCTCTCCTTGGCTGTTTTTTAAGGGTTTGCTTGAGTTGAAACTCTTGCGTCCTAATTGCTTTGTTATTTTGTATAAACAGATTATAGCCTAAATTAACCCATTTAAGCCCAAACAAAAACTACCGGACAAAAAATAAAATATTGTTTATTTTATTATTTAATTCATTACATATAAACAAAAAACGAAAAATTTTTTTTTTTGAATTAAAGAGGTGTACCCAAATTGGCACTACGGTCACTTAAAAAAAAATTTTTTTGATGTTATAGAAATTTCTGAAATTTTAGTTTCAAAAACTTTGTCATAAGCCGGAAATAATGAAGTGTTCCCAAATTGGCACAGCGGGCGTAAATGGGTTAACATACAATGAACTTTCTGGGAGCCTATAATTAGGAAAAGCTGTTACTCTTGGTACTCTTTTAACTTTGGTATTTTTTCTCTTTTCCAAAAAGTTGTTATTGAGATAGCATATGGCCTAGTTTCAAAAATATATTTTTATGGTATAAAAACGAAAAAAATAGTACTTGTGGTACTTTTTCTCTTCTTAATTAATTTGGCATACAGATAACATATTCCGGTCCAGTAATCGGCTTAATTTCAGTTCTGCATATCTAAGCCCCCCTTAAAAAAAAACTCCCCACTGTGTATTGTAGTTGTTACTGTTGTGAAGGTGAAATTTAATCAATTGTATACAATTTGTTAGATTTCCATAATTGAAAATCAAACTGTGTAGGAATGTGCAATGAACAATACAAAAAAAAGTAAGCACTTTCCAAGCAGAGGAAACCAAACGTCCGAAAAAACTAAAAATCACATACATCAAATTCTTTATTAAGAGAGAAGGTTCATACATGTGGGAGTGCAAATGTGTGTTGTTGTGGCTTAAATCGAGTGTGTTACAGATTGTGTTAAGTTGTGAGATATGATTTGTATGACGAACATCATCATTATTAACATTATATGAATGATGATGCTCTAAATTATTTGTTTCTTCATATTGTTTCTTCTCCAAACTGATGATTGTGTGTTCGTTCGTTCGCTCAGTCATATTGAGTGAATGTTGAGTTGCTGGACAATAATCGATTGAAATCATCGATCAATGTAATCAATTGGCATTGTTTCATTAACCCATTGTAACCGTTTTCTTGTTTTTTATTTTATTTTGTTTTTTTTTTCGTTTTGTCTTTGTATTGTCTGCCATTTTTTTCTGAATCACAATTTTAGTATGGAGTGTTTATTTTATATTTTTTTTTTATAGAAAGAATTATTTGTTTTCCTGCGGTTGGCTTCATAGGTGGGCCACAGTCAGTGTTAGAGTTCAAATATTGTTTGATTTTGTTGTATGATCCGCTTTATCATCGTCATAATCATGATTATTCAAGCCTTTATGAAGATTTGTTTTAATATTTTTTTTTTTTTTTGGTTAGTTTTTAAACAAAAGTTTGCAAACGTTAAGTGAAAAAATTTCAAAACAATAAAAAACATATCATTAATTAATTGAAGACATTTATCATTAAAGTTTTTTTCTTTTATTTGAAAAGGGATCAATTTCAAATCGAAGATGAAAAAAAACTCAAATTTCTTTAAAGATCATAGTCAAGCTCTTAAATATTAATCTTTCTTAAGTTTAAATTGCGAAAAACTTTCTAAACAAAGAATTACTTTTTAATTATTGAAAAATTGTAAAAAAACCTCTCCGTTTTAAAAAATTTGCTAAAAATTAAAAAAAAAAATCATTCAATTTGAAGAATAAATTCAAAAATTTTCGTTAATGATCGAATTTTTTTTTTTAAATTTTTGTAATTAAAATAATGAGTCAAGTATACATATATGCCAACACAACTTAAAAAAAAAAATTAATTAATAAAATTAAGGAAGGCAACTTTTTTCAATTGTCATGTTGACAGACCGCAAAAATGTAAACATTGATCGCAAACAAATAAAAATAAGGGAAGCTTATAAAAAGAAATATGTTTAGTTCCGTGCATTAATATTTCGATGACCAAGAAGAAGGAGTGAATGTGGTATCTGTTGGGCGACATCGGACAGGCAGCTCTAATCCTCAACATTCGCCGTCTGTATATAATATATACTACTATACTATTGGGGGATTCACAACGTGTCATAAAGTCATAAGTCAACACCTCATAACTTAGTGTGCTATTTTGAATATAAATCAGCTGATTTAAAACAAATATGAAAAATAAATATTTACCTTACATCAAAATATTTTTTAAATCGAATCCATGAATTAATAAATTAAATTAAATCTTATCTGACTATTTTCCATTTTTAGACGCAAATCACAAATAAATTTTATTTTGTTTGCTTACCAAACATCAGGGTTCTAGGCCGATATAATTTGACGCCGCAAGTGTTTTGTTGCAAAAATTGCTAGCCGCAGGTTATATTCGGATATTAGCCGGATAAAACTATACCATCAACGGCGACGGCTACAAAAACAAATACGGCTCGGCTCAGCCACTCAGCGCAGGTCTCTTCTGATTAATTACGACAGCACAATAAACATAGCAAGCAAAGTTCTATTAATTTAAGACACTTTTTGTTAACAAAGCAACAACAATATTTTTAAACCATTGTAAAATTTTAGAACATTATGACAATATAACATGATCGCACACCTTGTGAATACCCCATATATATATAAACAAATTTTTCTGCTTAAGGGCATATTTTCGTCTTCTCAAATACGCTGTGACTTATTTATTTATTTAAAGACTAAAAAACTTTAACACTAATTCATCAATCAACAGCAATATCACCACTGTTCAAAGTTTTTATAATAAACTTGGATTTAAATTTCATTTGTTTGAAAAGTTAGTCAAATTGTTCTCCCATTTTAATTTTATTAATTTTTCCAACCAAAATAAGAAATAAGTATTTAATTGAATTGAAGCAAAATGTTGCTAATTTTTAGCTTTAGGCGTATTTATTCTTAAAAAATCTACAAAGCATTTAGTTCCCCTTGTGCTACCATTTTGCAGTGTCTCCCAGGGGTCCTTTGTTACCTGGCTGCCGACATTCATCCAGCCGGTTGATTAATTAAAGAATGTGAATATATGTCAGAGAGGCAAGCATTGTCTCTTAGGGTTGTTCGACCAAACAGTTTTAGTCTTAGGCCTCCGAATGTCGGGAAATGATAGAAAAGATGTTCTGTTGACTCCTCTTGGTACGTGTCATTGCAAGTTCTACACAGGACATTGTTTAGGAGTCCTTGCCTTAGGACGTGTTTTCCTCTAGGCCAATGGGCAGCTATAACCGCAATTAGATTCCTGAGGTGATCATCGATAATGGGCCGGAATTTTCTGGTTTCCTCACAGGTAGTTTCCTCAAACCAATACTAACTAGAAGTGTAAGACGACATTTGTATGCGATAAGTTGCTTACTCTTCGAGAGCAAAACACCTATGTCATACATTGAACCGTTCCGTTAAATGCGCGAACGATCCTGCCAGACAGTTACCCATTTAATGGTAACCATCGAATGTCCGGCAATCTCTTCCAGAGATATCCGGCATTAATGGAAAATTCTCTATGTAATGAAAACATTCTTCAGGGCTGCCTTGCTATTTTTTATATTATGAATATCCATGCCAGATATGTATCTTACCATACCGAATGTGGCCCGCGGCTGTGTAGATGGCCATTATCTTGTCCCGAATAACATTGCAATAATCCGTCAGCCTCAGAGGAATAATGTAGTCTAACTGAGGAGTATATGCCATAACCGACACCATACTGTGTTTTAGACCCGTCGGTGTATATCTGTGCTTGTAGATCATAATAGTGAACTACAAATGTTACCCAACATTCTTACGGTGAATTCAGCATCTAAGATTGGCTCAGGTGACGTCCAATTTTATTCGTACAGGATTCTAGTATGTCTGATGTTGTTATCTCTCGATGCCTTTAAGCTCTGACCACACTTAATAATTATTAGAAGCCCCACGCGTAACCACTATTCTAGTTAACAATTGTTTGATTTTGCATAACGTTTTCCTTATCAAACAGGATTTATTAATTATATTCTTCTACAATTTGTTTCAGGTATAAAATTGAGTTAATCAACAAAAGTGGTTATAAAGAAAGTAAAAAGTAATTCAATTTAGTAATCATGTTTTTTTAATCAAATATTTGTTAAGTGTGAACATACCCCTATTCCTAACGCTGTCTTTTTAGCAAAATTTTTTGATAAAATTTTCGGTGGTAACAAGTTCAAGATCGTAAATAATGCCTTAAGTTCCAATTAGACGTCACATAACCATACAAAACAGCTGTTTGAACCAACCTTATCGGCAAAACTGTATTTGATTTAAGGTGACTTACCATAACACTACAGTAGACGCTCACAAATTAGAGCTTTCAATAATTCGAACGTCCAGAAATTAGAATCAGTGTTTGCAATACATTAAACGCTCTAAAATTCGAATTTATAGTTCTAATTTCAGAGCGTTTTTTTTTTTTTTGTTATTTGAACACAAGAAATCCACAATTTATTTTTGTTCTGTTTGAGCCAATTTAGACTAGACTAATTTTTAGTCGGATTAACTTTTGTTCTTTCCAAACTACACTGGATTAATTATTCTGGCATAAAATTGTATACGTACACGCGGCTTTGTATGTGTTGGTATTTTTTTGTTTTTTTTGACGTTTGGTGTTCGTTCGCTGTAAACATAAAAACATTTCGGGCGCCTAACACCCTCTGTTTTTATATTCATGTTTACAAGACGGTGAACAACTTACGATTAAAATCGCTCAGCAAAAAAGAAAACACTGAACCTGTTTTTTCATAAGTGTGTATGTATTGGTTTTGTTCTGCTAATGCGGGGTTGAAGCTGGATTAAAAATTATGCCAACCAAAAACGACTCTCTTCACCTCTTTCGCCTACAAACTGTCGTTTTCTGCCAGAACAATTATTCTAGTCTAAATTGGCTCTTTGAACATGTAAAACTAAAAAGGGGAATTACCAAATTTCAGATGTGTTTCCTTATTTGTTGTTTTTTTGTCGCATTTATATATATTTGTGGCTAGTTTATTTGTGAAATTCGAAACATGTGTACATATTTTGGAAGTCTCTATTAAAAAGTGAAAGTGTATCATTCGAAATGTCAAATAAACGTAAAAAAAACACTTTATCATTGGAAACGAAGGTCAAATATAAGAAAAGCTTGACAAAGGGTTTGAAGGGAATATTAATGTTACGACATCTTCAATCAGCTATATCAAATCACAAAGAACAGCAATATTAAATGCTGTTTTCTACACATATCAGGAAGCAAGCAATAAATCTTTGCACAGCGCTGAATACCCAAATATGGTAAGTCGTCTGTATGAGTGGTTTAAAGAGAAAGCTAAAAAATATTTAGAGAGGAATATCCCTATAAAGATGAAAATGCATTCCGTGGAAGCAATGGATAGTTTTCCAAATATAAGAAACGACACGGTATTTTTAAATTTAAAAAATACATTTAATGTCAATCAAATAAAATTGAATTAAAAAAAATTTAAGTAATTTTAATTTTTTATTCGAAATAAAAACGTCCAGAAATTAGAATAATTCAGAAATTAGAATTGCCTCAAAAACAAAGCGGTTCTAATTTGCGAGCGTCTACTGTATAACCATAACCCTACAAACCAATTGAATTTCGGTTTCTGTGGTTATGCATTATAATAATTTATTATTTGGCAACTGAACCGACAACACTTGTCATCTGTAAAATATTTGCGGCATAACACAAGTGAACAAAATTTAACTTTTTTTGTGTTGATTGGAAGTTTGATGCCATTTTTTTACTAATTTGTGGTCGCTGATTTCAAATCTATTCGCATTCCATCAGCTCGCATTTTTCAGTTACAGGTACTAATCGTATTTTTGACTTTTTTTCCAAAAATTAAATGTTTTAAAAGTCATAAGTTACTCTTCATTAAGCGTGTTTCAAATTTTTTTTTTTAAACATGTGATTGTAAGCTTTGGAAAACAATTTAATTTTTAAAATTTTCCAAAAAATGATTACAAATTTTGTATATTAAAAAATCATGAAAAATCCAAAACTGGAAAAAGTTAAAGTCTTATGAGATAAAGATCATAAAAATCGATGAACGCTTTTTGCTTTTATTCACAATTAAGTGAAGGTTCCTCATTTTTAAGTGAAGGAAAATATGTCCATTAGGGTGACCGTTAAAATCAAAAGTTGAATTTTTTTAGGTCTCACCCGCCAATTTGGTGGGTATTGATAAAAAAAACAACGCAAAAAAATTTAAGGACGATCGGCCGTCCCTCACGCCCACCAAAGTTTGAGAAAAATTATATTTTACATGAAATCTGACTTTTATGATTCATAACTAAAATAAACTGAAAAATATCGAATAGACTACTATAAAAAATAAAATTATTAAAGAAACGCATTTTCTATGAATCACGTATCTTTAATTTTGTTGAAAACCATTTTTATTATTTATTTAAAAAAAAAGCCGACCAGCCGGGCACCTGGTGTTTTAACCTAATTCAGGTACGCTGAATCCAGTGGTGGTATCCGTTTTTTTAGGTTAGCTTTTGTTTTGAAGATATACCGTTATTTCGAAAATAGAGGAGGTTGCACAACATATATTCGCGTTTCTCAAAAACTTTTAGTTTATTTAATAACCTAAAAAAACCGAAATTCCGCAATAAAATTACCTTTAAAAAAAGCCTAAAGGTTTTTCTTATAAGACATATAAAAAACGAAATTTGCAAACAAAAAAAAAAGTGATTAAAATCTGTTCACAACTTTTGATTTCATCCACAAAAGACAAAAAATTTCCATTAAATTTCCTTCCTAAAAAGTGGGGATAAAGGGCAAGTTTGTTTTGGAAAATGTTAAAAACAAAAAACTATTGGAGGTCGGTTATATATTTTATCATTCTTGGCAGTTATGGGGCTTTTCTTCAATATATTCCTAGTCTGTATTAAAAATTTTGTATGTGAGCCCCCTTAAGGAATAGAGATAGCGGCTAGGTGTGTTAAAAACAAATGATGGGGATAAAAAATAAAGTGGGATCGGTAATACATTTGACTCATCTAGGGGCATCCTAGACGCTGCAGTGGCCAAATTTAAGATTTTCATTAAACCACCATATTTGTAAATGAGCCCCCCTAAGGGTTGGAGATATATGGCAAGTATTTTTTAAGAAAATGTTAAGCACAAAAAACTAATGAAGGTCCGTCATACATTTTATGGCCCTAGGGGCGATTACTTGGCAGTTATGGGCCTTTTTCTTCAATACATTTCTAGTATGTATTGACAATTTTGTATGGCAGTCCCCTTAAGATATGGAGAAAGCGGTTAGGCATGGTAGAAACAAATGATATGCGTTTGACTTTTCTTTTTTTTGTAAGCAAAGGCACACAAACGCAAATATTGAAGTTGAATTGACGTGTGTAAGAAAAAATTGTTCTAAAGAAAAAATTTGCATTAATGCTGCTGTTTGCTCTTTTTTTTGGTTACTTTTTGTTAAATATGAGATTTAGAGAAAATTTGTTCAGACAAAAGTTGTTGGAAACTTCACTAATAACATCTTCTTTAAAAACGATGTTTATGTAAAATTAATATTTTTTCCAGCTATGAGGCATAAAAGTCGGACTTAACGATTTTTCTCAAACTTTGGCGGACGTGAGGGACGGTTAAGCCTTCGCCGATTGTCCTAAAACTTTTTTGG
The DNA here is from genome assembly GCA_963931875.1 of Pollenia griseotomentosa. Classification (NCBI taxonomy): domain Eukaryota; kingdom Metazoa; phylum Arthropoda; class Insecta; order Diptera; family Polleniidae; genus Pollenia; species Pollenia griseotomentosa. The sequence continues at coordinate 18,157,321 of OZ007561.1, forward strand.
GTGTCGTTTTTTATCAATGGAGCATGGAAAAATAGAAACAAAATTTGCTCCATACAGTTAACGACCATTCTAATGTCCATAAATTGAACAGAACAGAAAAAACACACAATAATTTTTTTTTTTTTGTATGGAAATCGCGATTTTTATCAATTTTCTCAGTAAATTGCGAATAAAATCAAAAGTTGTGCACCCATTACAATGAAACACATCTCATTTGATTCAAAAAATTCTAAATGTTTTTAAACCAAAACTGTAATTTTTGTCGCATTTTTATTTTTTATGAATTTTTAAAGATCGAAAATTTTATTTTCTTTTTAAAAATTGTTCTTTTCTTTCAAGACTTCAACGGTATCTCTGAAACCAATGTAAGCACGCCTTAAAGATAATATTGTTGTCGAATTTTAGATTTTTTTTAACTGAATATAGTGAGCCGTTTTCATGTTCTTCCAATATATATATATATCGCGAAAAGTCGAGCTGATAGAAAAAACCTAAGTGCAGATTTGGAATCAGCGTTCCAAATTACTTTCAAAACAATAATCAGTTCTTAATCAATAAAAACCTTATTCCCTTGTTTAATCTACCCATAGAATTATTGAAATTATTAAAATTAAGAATGTTCAACATTTTTCCTCATTTAAATTTTTATAACATTTCTCTCTAACAGTAACATTTTGGAAAACTTTCCTTTAAATAATAACATTTTGGAATATTTCCCTTAAGTATTATATTTTAGGTGAAAAAGTTCCCTAAAGAGTTTCTAAGCTCAGACTTATTAACGTTGGGTGGTACTTTTAGTATTTAACTATTAAGAGATCAATTGATAACGAAAAACTAAAAACAAAACATCAATATTTCTACCACACTGTACAGCCATAAACTCTGGGAAAACAACTCAATAAAATAAAATTAAAATAAAGATAAAACTAATTTTATTTACCAAAACAAAAAAAAAAGAACAAACTAAATTAAACCATAAAATATGAAACTGCACCGTTACATAAAACTTAAGTAAAAGGATAGAATGTCGGACCCCTTTTCCCCTGGGCTCTTGAAGACAAATGAGAAAGACCTCCGTGGTTGTGTTTAACTCACACCTAAATGCTACAATTTTCACCTGATCATGTAATCTGATAACAACTCTATTAGTTTAAGAATCAGAATTGAAAAAAAAGAAAGAAACACAGCCATGACAAAAACCTCTTTGACACCACAGACACACTATGACAGTCAGTAAACCATTCATTCAATTAATTTTAGGTTTTAGAAAACCCATTACTAGTTGTGAGTAGTTTAATTTACTAGATCGTTTGGTACTGGTGGTGTTGGGTACTTAAATGTTGTGAACCGTCTCTATCATACAAAAAATGCACTTTCTTATCAGTTAATTAATATCTATCTCTCCTGAACGGAGACAAAACAACACAGAAAATAACATAAAAAAAGATGTGAAAAAGGAGTAAATTTAACCTTTTCTTCTGTCATTTTTTGTCTGATATAGAAAGACAAAGAAATAATGTCATAAACAAATTGATCCTAAAACAAAAAAAAACAAAAAAAAAAAAATATATAAATGTCATTCTTTTTTTATGGTTTTATTCAATTTCCCCATAAAAATGACATTGCCACACATGACACAAAAGACGGACCTGAGACAATAAGTGGCTGGCTGGCTGACTGGGCCACGGTTGGCATCTTCATTTTCTTTAACTGTTCTTGTTGTCGACATTGTTGTTGTAATGACGATAATGATGTTTAGGGAGTAAGTTAAAAAGGAGTAGAAAGCAGATGATGATGATCACGATGAAGGTTAAAGGTGTAAAGTGTTGGCGTTTATTGATGCCATTGAAGTGTCAATTAATGGAAAAACCCAGATCGAATATTCGATAACGTTTTGAATATCACCACAACTTAAAAGGCAACATTTTTTGATGTTGCAGTGAGTGAGTGGCAAGGTTTCTGTTTAGTTTTTTTGTTTCCATTCTTGAAATTTTGTATACATTTTCACGGTCTTCAATTTACCACCAGATCTTTTTTTATTTTCATAATAACTGTTAAGATTAGAAGACTTTTTCAGGAAATTATTTCATAAATAAAGTAAGTTCAAAACATAAATTGTGATAATTTATGAGGGAATTATTTCAACAATTTATTTATTAATTCGAAATCATGTACAAATGTAGGTATTTTTATTAGTGCTTGTTAATGTTTCAATACTTGTTTTATTTTTTGAAGTTTTTATTTTGTTTAAGGATATATTTTTTATATATTTCAATATATAAGTAAATTTTCCAACAATATTAATTAAGTTTCTTTTCAAAAGTATTTATTCAGGAAATTTCCACTATTTGTCAAATTTTCTTATATAAGGAATATCTTATTGATTTGAAAGCTTGTCTTAAGTGAATGAAATGTTTCTTTGAGTAAATTTTTTCATGTATTTAAAAAATAAAAAAAGAAGAAAAAAATTATTTTTGAAATTAAATTTTTTTTGTTGTTTTAGGTAAATTCTTTATTAAAAAATTATTTTTTTCTTATTTAGGACATTAGGGAAAATTTAACGAGTTCACGATTTTTTTAAATATCCTTCATTTTAAAATTGTTTGGCAAATTTTTTTGGGTTCAGAATTTTTCCATTAAGTAAATTTTTCGAAAATGTTCGTAATTAAGGAAATTTAAAGAAAATATACACATCCCTCACTTAGGAACATATTTTAACATATTTATTTAATACGGGAAGTTTTTCAAAAATATCCTTAATATATGAAAATTTTTAAAAATGTACCCAATTTAGAAAATTAAAAAAAATAGATCCTGCATTTGGGAAAATTTTTAAAAATTTCCTAAATTTCGGAATTTTTTAAAATACCCGTTAATAAGTAAATAATCCTAATAAAGGTAATTTGAAGAAAATATGTGGATCCTGCACTAAGGAAAATTTTTGAAAATTTCCTAAATTTGGGTATTTTTTTCAAAAATATCCTTTATTGAGTAAATTTTTTATATATATTGCTAAGTCAGGAAATTAGAAAAAATTGTATCCTTTATTTAGGAAAGAGCTTAAAAATTTCCCTAATATGGGACATTTTTCAAAAATATCCTTTATTTTTTTTTTATTTAGAAGAGTTTAAAAAAAAGAAATTTTCAAAAAAAAACTCCTTTTATAGGAAATTTTCGAAAATGTTCCCAGCTTACGAATTTTTTTCAAAAATGTCTTTAATGTTAATTTATTATTTTTTTCCCAAAAAATCTTTAATTTTAGCAAAGCTTAAAAATTTCTTAAATTTGAGAATTTTTTTTTAAATATCTTTTTAAAAAAATTTCCTTATTAAGAATATTTTCAAATTTTTTTTCAAAAATATTCCTTATTTTATAAAATGCTTGGAATATTTCCTTAATTTTAAAAATTCAAAGAAAACAAGCACATCCTTCATTTAGGAAAATTTCCTTAACTTAGAAATTTTCTGAATATATAGCAAATTTTAAAAAATACAAATATCCTTCGTGTAAAAATAATCTTATTAAGAAAATTCAGCAAATCTAAAAAACTAATATCTTTCATTTGGGAAATAAGGCAAAATATTTAGGAAATTAAAAAATATTTATCCTTCATTTGGATTTTTTTTTAAATTTCCATAAATTGGGAAATTTTTCAAAAATATCCTTGATTCACAAAAATTTTAAAAAAGCTTCCAATTTAGAAAATTAAAAAAAAAATATCCTTCATATGAAAAATTTCCTAAGCTTGTGAAATATTTCGAAAATAGTCTTTGTTAAGTTAATTTTTCAAAAATATTGTTTATATAGGAAATTTTTAACATATCCTTTATTTTTTCTTTCTTTTCAATAGTTTTAATTTAAAAATGTACTAAAGGATTCCTTTTTTTTTAAATGCAGTGGAATCTCTTATGAGCGGATACCTAGAGAACCATTGAATTGTGTCCGTTCATGAGGGATGCCCTCTCAAAAGAGCTCAAGGATTTCTGTATGAAACGCTGCCGGGTCCTGGCAATAGTATTGATAGTAATTTGGTGTGCCCCTTAGGTGTCCACTAATGGAGATTTTGATGTGTTCTTATATTCAAACATTTAATTTAAGTTTAGGTCAGTTTGTCATAACTTTTTTGTTTAGATTAGTCTACTATTTACAACGCATTTTTTCGAGATTTTTTGTGAGATTGGAAATTATAAATATTAGGAAGTGATTTTTTAAAGTGTTATGAAAATAGATTTACTTAGGAAATTTATTGAGGGCCATTTTCAATAATAAATAAATTTAATTTTTGAAAATGAATTTTTTTCAAATACGTTAAGAAAATGTCCAAAACTTGTTCTACATTTCTATTTATATTTAAAAATTGGAAGCGCTTAATGAAGGACCCTTTATTTATGTAAGTTATACGAAAAAGTAGTTACGAAATTGTTAAATGAAACATGGGTTGTTTTCAGTGTAAAATTATCAAAAATTTCAGTTTAAATGCCAAATATCAAAAAGATGACCTCAAAATAGTTAATTTTTAACACCTCTATGGCCTCTATTGTACAAAATTTAACATTTAGAAAAACAAAAATAAGTCAATAAATATATATGCTTAAAACTGTTTTAATAACTTTATTAAATGCCAAAAAAAAAAACATAATAAGATCACAAAAGACAAATTACTTCTTAAAATGTATTAAAGAAAAAGAAAATACGCTTAAGACGTGTGAAAATCATCGCCTTATACGAATTAACTAAATTACAATGCAGATAATGACATTAAATTGAACATAAAGCCATAATAGATGGCCAATTGAAAAGACACCTCTGTATAATTGAGAAACGAAATAGTAAAATACGAATAAACACTGCAAAAGAAGAACAAGACAAAATTGTATCATAGTAGTTAAACACATACATACATGCAAACACATAAATATATTTACAAAAGAGAGTTAGTTAGTGGTCAAAACCATTAAGTTTCTTTGGTAACTAGTTACAAATACAAACACAAAGCTGGTGAAATAGAATCATCAGTGGATAAAATAAAATTCAAGCGAATTATGAGCATGATGATGAAGTTGCAACCTACTCGAATATCAAATTTTTTTTATTATGGGTGGCCCACATGTCAAGCCTCGTATAAAGTAGTAAATTATCACCTTTTAAATTGAATAATCCAAACAAATTTGAATGAATCTTTTGTTTAAAAGTTATCGACATTATTTCGTTATTTCTAGCGAAAAACTTCAGAGCGCAGAGAATTACAAAAACTAAAACGAATTGTAACGACCTGAACTAAAACTTTAGCAAAAAAGCACTCCATTAAACAAATATTCGAAAATTAACATCATCGAAAATATGATATTTAAAGCAGTGGTATTAAAGAGTGGAATCTTTAGATTGCAGGTTAAGAATATTTAAATTTGATCTACCTTTTAAAGATCATGTAAAGGAAGTTTTTGAACCGAATCCTTTTAGCCTTCCCACACTTGCATTAATTTTGAAGCAACGCATGGAAGATGTTTAAAAAGTAAAACATGCATTGACACTTGCCACATCTAACATCATTTAAGTTGTCAAAATAAAAAACAAACACAAGCCAAAAAGTAATACAGAAATAAAATTTAGCAAAAAAAAAAAAATAAATTATATGTACATACCCAGCTAGCATTTGGCTGATTATTTTTTGTAAAAATCACCAAAATGATTTATTTCAGATCAGTTTTGATGATTAAAAACTGATTTATCACTTAAGCGATTAAAAAAGGATTCATATATGATTCATTTATATGTTTAAAAAATGATTTTTAAATATTTTGAATTTTGAATTTTTATTTTTGCCAAATGAAAAAAATAAAAATAGAAACTTTCATGTCAGCCAAACCAATAAGAAGCTTGGCTAAAAAAGAAGTCCAAAAATTATTGACAAATTGTGAACATTAATATTAGTGCAAATTGTTTCTTCTCTTTTTTGCGAAAAGCCAATTATTTTTGTTTGGTTCAAAAGCCATAATGTTGCTGATTTTATCGGAGAAAAATTTAAAAAACATGACAATTAAAAAATGATATGAAATATTATCAAAAACTATATAATTTACGATTTAAAAATGAGACAAAAACGATTCAATAATGATAAGAAAAACTAACATTAAAATGATCAAAAAGGAATCAGAAAATTGTATCACAAATGATTCTTTCAGGTGATTCATCGGTAGGGTACCATTTTCTCACAACGAGAGTATCACTTATGATTGAAAAATGAGCTCATATACGAGTATTTTGATATTGAAGCTGATTCCTAAATGATTAGATTATGATACAAAATGCTAGCTGGGATACATACAGATATGTTTTGAAAATCGAATATTGATCACTTGAAATTTTAAAAACGTGCCTGCGCTTAAAGTTCATAATTATATTTATTTTTATATACTATATACTTTGAGGACAACTAATCTTTAGTAGAACTACTTCTAAAATTAGTAAAAGCTTCGTTCATTTAATGAAAAAATTCAATTAAAAACATGTCCGCTAGTAAAAAAAAAGTAATACAAAAACAAAACATTTTCTTTCATTTTGTCAGTGATGACACGATAATATTAGAACTTATTGCCTCTTATCTAGGGATGACACTAGTTCGCGCTAATTCGTCGACGAGTATTGTGCGTTTAAAAACTTTGGCGCATGAAAAATGGAAAGTTACATACCGCGCGTTAAGTCGAACTAACCATGTCCGTCCGGCTGGCTGGCAGGCTTACTGTCCATGTAACCTTGGGCGCAAAGTACAGGTCGCAATTTTGGAGATAATTTGATAAAATTTGGGACATATGTTCTTATTGGTACAAGGTACAAGCCTATTGAAAATGAGCCGAATCGTAGGACCACGAGGGAAGATAGGGGGAAATTTCTGCCTCTTAGAAACCATTAAACCGATTTTAATGAAATTTAAAACATAGATAGCTGCATATTTGTACGGACACATAAGCTATGCATTTTAAAAAAAAATAGGACCACGTGGGGAGGTGGGGGTAATTTCTGGCTCTCACAAACTTTCAAACCGATTTTAATGAAGTTTATAAACATAGTTCAATCCATATTAATATATGGACACATAAGCATGATGTGTTTTTAAATACTGTAGTTTAGGGGCTTGACCACTTGGTTTTTGTATGTTGTTTTCACTATAATACACAAATTTGTTTAAATTATTCTTTTTTATTGTCAGACAAATTCAAAGTAAACCAAGTCTCAAACGCTTCCAAGTCTTTTTATGTAACTTATTGCATGAAAAAACACTATACAAAAAAAAATTCTCCAAAATTTTTCACTAATTTAAGCATTAATCAAAAATAAAATCAGTTTTAATTAAAAATTTAATCAAGTGAAGAAAGCATTTAATCAAGCGAATTAAGCGTTTAATCAAGAGAATTAAACCTTTTTTTGTATGTACTAATAATTGGTTTACTGGTGAAAATTTAATTAAATTTTAAATTAAATGTTTTAATTAAAACAATTTTTATTTTTTTCCATGTAGTTTGCCTTGTTTTGGTTGCGCGATTACGCTTGCTATGTACTCCTTAATGATATCGAAAGATGTAAAAGAGAACAAAATGGGAAAGGAACATTTCGCGAAGATGTAAAAAGATGTTGCTTTTGAGCTCTGTACATTTCTTATGGAAAAATTTAAATTTTTAAGAAGACAATCTTGGTTAAAGCCAGGGCTGCCAGACTTAGGGATTTATCCCCAAAGTTTGGGATTTCATGAGGACAAACAGGACACCGAAAGTCATTTGGGAATTTTTTTTTAGGATTTAAAAAAAATTCCGGGATTTTTTGGGGATTTTACACATTTCTAATATGTTTTCGCTTCTTTTGTTAAGGGTTATCACGATGGTCATTGTGCAAATTTGCAATTTGTAAATTTGCAGTGCATACTATGATTGATCGTGCGCATACCACTTTTATTTTTTGTGCAAATATGCTATTTTATAAATTTATTCTGTTGGTATAATACGTATCGGGGTCACCAATTTGTTGGTATAATAACAATAAAACCAACAATTTTCTTTTATACAAAAAAATATAAGAAATTTATTTAACAAAAAATTCAAATCCAAATTCTAAAACTAACTTACTTAAAATCAAAAAAATATTTTTAATGTCAAAAAACAAATTCAATGAAAAACTGATTTATGTAAAAAAATTCAATTTAGTTTTTTCAAAGTGTTTTTCTGTAAAGTGTTTAACAGGCACCACAATTCTGGTAACACTTAAAACTTCTGGCAGTACTGTACAAAATCTGGATTTGTTTACAATTGTACAGAAGCAAATTAAAATAAATTTCTTCTTTTTAAATAATTTAAATTTTATTCTCATTTTTATATTAAAACCACGAAAATGTTAAATTTATAAGTTTCCTTAAAAACAATATGGCGCTTAATATGTCAAATGTTATTGTTTACATTTGTTTGCAACTGAGCACTACTAATTTTGCTGATGGTTTTTTAGTGCAAACGAAGTAAGATAGATCAAATTTCAAATACATACATTTTGTTGTTGTGTTGTGCAAATGCCTGTATTTTTGCACGCATTTGCATCGTTTGCACACCTCGCACTACCCATCGTGATTTCCCTTATTTTTTATTTGTTCTTTGCTTCGTATATAAAATATGAAAAAAGTAGCAAAATTTTTATCTTACTCTTATCAACAACTTATACGGTCCTAATTAAGATTACCATTTTTGTTAAGTGTGTAAAAGGTACTTAATAAACTTATGTTATTTTTCTTGAGTGAGTGTTTTAAAAAGAAGATTTTTAAAAAGAATCTAAACCGTTGACAACACATACAATTTTTGATTTTTTAAAGACAATAAAATAAAGTTTGGGAAAAGAATAATGGGCTATCGGTAAGTACTTACGATGTATAGAAGTATTAAATAAATGACGGATATATGTACTGATTGAACAAGCTCTAAATTGGCTCATTCGTCTTCAAAAACAGCATATTGTTCCTCACTGAAATCGCATAAAAAGGATTTTCGAAAACTTGCCGAAACCAGTCGCTACAAACAAAATAAAATAATTTTTTACCAAACATTTTTATTTGGCGATTTCTTATTAAAATTTTTCTTACTATTTTTAAAAAAATTTTAAATTTGGTCAGAAAAAAAAACAAAAAAAAAAATGAACTTTTTAAGGTTTTGTTTTTTAATTTGGGGATTTTTTTTAAACTTTTTGGGGACAAGGCAAAAAAGTACCTGGCAGTCCTGGTTAAAGCTTCCGTTACGTGCAGTGAAGAATATGTTGCCGAGAAAATAATTTTTACATAAATTATTATTATATTATTTACATTATGACTTGCGGCACAATGGTGGGGTCATCAGCATTAAAATTACTGCCACTTCCAGGGCTGTCAGATATGGCGATCTCTCGCCAAACGTGGCGATTTTGAAACTTGTTTGGCTGTGGGATTTTCCATTTGGCGACTAGCGACTTTTTTTTGGCGATTTTTTATATAACTGACGATTTGCTTATATATAGCAACATTTTTTCACATGATTTTTGTTTTATTATCATTTTAAGTGAATTTAATATATTCAGTCACTATCGAAGCGAATTCAACAAAAACTACAAAAACAACATAGGGTTTCTTGCATTGCATTCTTTGTGCTAATAACTCGAAATGTCAACCATTTTTAGCACAACACTAACAAATCAAAACAAATAAGCTCAAACTGTCAAAATAAGATGCCGTTTCTACACCACCTGTGGTTAATTCGCCTTGGTCACTATCTAACTATAATAATATTTATGCAGGTCTGAACACAAGTAATGAAATCAATGAAGCTGAAGTGTACGATCTTATAGACTTGTGTACTCAATTTAAGGTTTTTTAACTGAATAAATATATGATCTCCATTTAATGTAAAAAAAAACAACAGAAACTAAACCAAAATTTACTTTCGGCGACTTTTTTTGTATTTTGTCTTAACTTTTGGCGATTTTTTACTGTTAGTAAAATAAGCTTTTTTTGTATGCAAAACTTAATTAAAAAAAAAAAAAAGAAAACAATTTTTACGAAACTGAACAAAATTGAAGTTTGGCGATTTTTGGCGATTTCTGACATCCGGTTTGGTGATGGAGCTCAAAAAAATCTGACAACCCTGGTCACTTCCTCTTTAGAAAGGTGTAAGGAAAGAACCCTGCCCTAATTTTTTCCTTCCTTAACTCTAAGGGACCTTGAACGTTTTTCACTTAAGACTATAAAGTACTGACGGCCACTTAGATCTTTAACAATCCATCTCTTAATATAATTTTGAAGGACATTCTGATAGAGTGTAGGATTGCTAACAGTATCAAAGCCCATCAAAAGATCAGATTAAAAAAAATTTGATTGTTTCTATACGGAGCCAGCTGATTGAGGTTCCCAACTTTCATAATAAATTTATGTCGAGATTAAGTAAGAGGCATTTGTAGATACATTGAGAAAACGGCCATTAGACTGTTGTTGCCGTGCATTTCTGGGAGTCCATATTGTTGACAAGCTGATGGTGTGTGGCAGTTCAGTTGGCAGAGGAAAAGTGCCTTAAGAGTCTTCCCAAGGGATTACAGAAAGGATATAGTTCTGTAAGAGATATCGTACAGAATGGTTTTGCAGGTCGACAAAGTAAACAAACAGCTGCGCAAAAATTCTTTCGGCACCTCGATTTTTCATTAAAATAAAATAGTATTTATAAAGCCCCGGAAAAAATGTCTTCATTTGGTAAAAAATAATATTGTTAATAATCAAAAATTATTATCTCCATATTTTCATTTAATACAATGCTAATATTTTCATTAAAGCAAACAACCCGAATAAAGACTTTAAACTTTAAAGCTCAGTTTTTTGTTCAAAATATTTTAGGCCTTAAAACAAACTAAGATGAAGAAAAAAAAACACAAAATTACAACAATATTATAGACAGAAGATAATAACGATGGTTGGAGCTCGGTCTGGGTATTGGTGCTAAACTACAGGCTGGTATATTAAATACACATGTTAATATGTACAAACATTCAGGACAACATGTGTATGAGTTCAATGTTAAAGGTATTTCGATAATCTTTTCTAAAATAAAACAAGAAAAAAACGGCAACACCACTAAATGCTAAAACAAAAGCAACATCATTGATCGCATCACATTGTTTTACACATTCGATTCGTGTTTTAATAATGTACAAGATTATTCGTCGTTTATTCGTTGTTTTAGTGGCTGGTGTTGTTGTTGTTGTTGTCTGTTGCATGTATGATTGTACGACACAATACCCGACAAGCCAATTAAATGTATAAAATGCGTGGGTTTGCCAATTTCAAAACGACATCTCAACATGGGCTAGATTATATGCCTCTTCCTTGTACACATTATTTGATTATTGTTGTTGCTAGATCTGTTTTGGTAGAATTTTTTTCTGAAAAAAAAAAAAAAATAAAACAAACTTGAAACGACAACATTACTATTCAATAACAAACTGTCCGTCTGCATTTACATTGAGAGTTAATGGATTTACAAAAACTTAAAAAAAAAAACTATAAAAAATTTAAAATAAAACATTTCAAAAAATCTTCAGCAACATCATCATCATCACCAGCATCGCCATTAACATCACTTGCCTCATCATTTTGTCTTACAACAACTATCAACTGCATTAAGTGTGTCCAAACATTAGCTTTGATAGAGCTGATTGCAGGCTTTAAGTTTTGTCTGTGTGTGTTTGTGCTTTTTTCTATCAAAGCTTTAATTTTCAAGTTTAAGCTTTAGCTTGTGGATTAGGAAGCAAGTGTTTTAAGTTAAGCCACAAACTACAATTTTATAAAAGTGCGTAAAATTAACAAGAAACTAAAAAGAGTAAAATCACAAATGGAAAGGCGGAAAATAAAAAAAGCAGTGTTAAATTTATAAATAAATAAATTTATATTCGAAGGCGTATTTTTGCAACGACTTAATACTGTTCTCTGGATTGGCCAACCAGCACCACGAACGTCCAACAGACATTTTTAAAAACAACGGCTAATTACAAAGTGATCTTTTTAGTTGGCGGTGTCGATCATAGGAGGTCAAGGTGATCTTATGGCAATCTCTGTGTTCAAAGAGAGTCCCGCCTATAACCATTCTTCTTGCATTACAAAAGTCAACAAAACGTTCCCCATTGTCGTCAGGTAAACATAAGCCGTGGGTATTTATTACATGTTTCAGTGCCGCATTATCTGAACCAACCTTCGCATTCAGGGGCCAGATTCTGGCAGTCGTGATCGAGTACTTTCTCGATTCGAAAGCAATTTATTATCTAATTATTTCAGTCAATACTGAATGAATCGGAATTATTTTTTCGTTATTGTAAAGCATTTATTTGAGTTTCACAATACTGAAAAAATAATTTCGATTCGTTCAGTATCGACTAAAATAAAATTGCTTTCGAATCGAGAAAGTACTCGATAACGAATGCCAGAATTAGGCCCCAGATCACCCATAACAAGATTAAATTCGAAAAAGTGGGTTGCTAGCCTTGCCTTTTCTAGTTTGGTGATAGGGCTGCTATCTTTGTGTCCAAACACACACTCGTATGAAGGGAATATGAAGGATCCCTGCTTCAGTGACTATCACACCAGTAGTCACCTAATTACCTGAGATGCCAAGTTGGTTTATGGCCATTTAGGCGACAGAGTTCCGACCTAAGCAAATTGGTTATTTAAAGGCGCCGAGTGCCTCTTTGACACTCAGAATTAACTGGAAACCAGCGCAACCCGGATATCCAACTTAGACCCTCCGCTCGGGGCCGCTGAATTGTCCGCGACTGCTAAGCAGCTGCCCTGTTTATCTACGGAACTTTCCACTATCCGCAACCTATTCCATTGGCTCTGCTTAGACTCTTTTTTTTAACATAAAATAGTCCATCGACTTAATTAGTCCTTCAAAATAGAGCATTCAAAATCTTCTTTACAATTACTTTTGGATTGTCAAAAGCCCAAATTTGCCCATTTATCTTGTCAATGTGCTTAGACAAATGAAAATAAAGACTTCGTCTGAAAAAAAACCAGTAGGTTGTTTTTGAATGAATTCAGCGCAACTACGGCTTCAATCGTGCACTAGTCGCACCTTTTAGGGCTTTAAAGTACAATTCTTACACAAAATTCGCCATTATTAAGAACTTTGAGGAATTTACAATTTCAGATCTTCTTTAAAACTATGGGTCACTTTGCGTTGTTTTCACTTAAACGACCTGCCCAAAATTGGTACAGAGCGAGGTGACTTAAATTCATTTTGCGGACTCAGATGTATAAAAACGTCGATTACGTCTTATAGTGGTCCGGACGAAACGACGATACGTTTCGTGGAGTGTGGACTGTATATAGGGGTGGATTTGGGCTACAGCTCCAAAATACCAGCCAAGGATCCAGACACCTTGGTATATTCCCCGAGAAGACGCCGATTGCGTTTCTGGGCTTATGGAGTGTATAGGGCTGCTTCGGGATTTTAGCGCCAAAATATCCACCAAGTATCCAAACAACTTGGTTATATTATAAAAGCTAGAAGAAGAGAAAAAAAAGCACTAATGTATAAACAAAAAGAAAGCACTTCTAACCATATAAAAACACTTTCCTGTTTTTTCCAAAAACATTATAAAATTTCCATTTATTTTTATTAACAAAATATTAAATTTGCACAATAGTTAATTAAACTACCAAAAAGATTTGAATTTACTAATTAAATTGAAAAAAACCGAGTACAAAACAAACAGCCGGCCAATATGGCTTTCAAACAACGATTCGACTTAGAACCCATTTTAAGTTACAACAATAAAAAAATACATAGAAATTAAGGAAAAATTTTAAAATATAATACATGATGATAGTGGCGCCTCCCTTTGTCAATTTGTCTTAGGGCATATCATCATTCAAAATAGAAACCAGGTATGGGAAAACTGCTACCTTCGGTTCAGACGTGAACAAGTATGTTGACAGAAAATATCACGAATTTTTCGAATTAACACTTTTACAGATGCACCATTTTCGTTACGAAATTTTTAAAATGTTAGTGCGATTTTCTAGCAGTATTTAAATAGTCTTAATAATTGCCGAAGCTTCTACAACTGCATCTCAACAAGTTAAATGTAAAAACTTTCACGTTATTCTACAATTTATGACCCTGTTGGAAAACCCACGTTACATTAAGTTTTTCTTTTAGCAATAGTTTTTTTTTCATATTTGCTTTAAGATTCCATTCTTTTAAATATCTGCTCTTAATATTTGCGTAGGCTGTATTTTGATTTTCTATATGAAATCAAATCGAATTCCCAGCATGACTAGTGTCGTTAAATAGATAAAATTGCATACTTCACATTAACTGAAGTTACTGAAAGTTCTAAATTCTGTCATCCATTAACATCATCTAATGTTGTAGGTAAATTGTTGGTTGGGTTTATGGTGCTTTCATGAAAATAATAAAAATATTCTGTCATTACTGCACTTTTACTTTAATTTAAGTTTAATAAAATAAAATCAAAATGCATACAGTGGGTAGAACAAGTAATTGAAGTAGACAAAAACGCATTTAACACAAACTTTCTTTTGGCAGTATCTAAAAAAATTTTAGGAAACCTTTATATTCTAAATTTTTTAAAGAATTTATTTTCTTTTTTGTGTTGACATATTTTTTTTACACCCTGTAGCCAACATTTTTTTATTGTATTGGTTTTGAGTTAAAATTTTCTTAAAAAAAGGTGTTAGATTTCTTAAATATTGATATGGATAATAAATCTATATATATGACGCGCAAAATAGAAAGGGACCTAAGGGTAAAAATCGGTTTTGTTCAGGAGAGCCATTTTAAAGATTTAAATACGTGTATCTTTGGTGTACCATCACATCATAAAACGCGCATATCTCTGGGAGGGAACACTTTTGGGGCATGGGATCGGTCACATTCGATGCTCAGATGTTGTCCACATCAAAAAAAAAAAAAGAAGTGAAATTTGATTTTTTTACCCTTAGGTCCCTTTCTCTATGCGCTGTCACATATGTATAACCATGAATATAAATGATAATTGATTTGTTTTTTTTTTTTTAATTCGTTTCTTAGATGTTGCGATATGTATGCTAAATAATGACAATTTTGTCTTCCTAGATAGAGAAAACTCCTTTTCAAATTGATAGTTGACTTATATGTATCTCTGAAAAAAATTAAAGTATCTATAATAATCGAAAACCAATAGTCAAGCGGAGAAGGATCGAAGGGAGAGGATACTCGAGCACTGTTATTCTAAAATCAAAATATGGGTTTGGGGCTGGCCCGACAGAATTTCTACTTTTCTCAACTGAAGGCTGAATCTGCCCTTGAATATAGTCCTTCTCTTTAACCTCAAAGATTGCAGAATCAATGGTAAATTTAGCGAATTGTAAGGTTTTTTTAAAATTTGAGTCTTGAGAGTATTTTTACGTTAAATTTCATCTTTCACATTTCATTAACACATTGTTAACTGACAGTTATTATTTTAACCAAATTTTGGAATTTTTTTATTTATAGATTATGAGAGATTCCTTTGAATTTGTTTTCGAATTATATTAGGAACAGCCAAAATAAAAATGAAAATTATTAACAATATTTAAACAATAATAAAACGCCTTTTTTTATATTGAAGACTGAAACTTTTACTTAAATTAATCATTTGTTATTTTAACTACTCGCAAACAATCAAAAGTACACATGTATTTAAACAAAAACCAATTTGTTTAAACAGTAAAAAAGATTTTGAAAAATTACATGGATATAAAAACATTTTAACAATCAATCAATGCTTACCGATCGCGTTTTATTGTTAATATTTTATTATTGTTATTCTTGCTATTATACGATGTTGTTGTTGTTGTTGTTGTGCATTGGTTACGATTTGAGAATAATGAAAATAAATGATCATGTTGATATTGTTCAGCTTAAATGTTTTCTATAGAGCTCTCTTTCCACTATTTTGAAATCTCATTGTCAGTGTCAGTCATTCTCTGTCGACCAACCAACACAAGATTTAAACGCATAAAAATTCTCAAAAGGGATTGTTTCATGTTAAGTTGGTGGATTCGTCTTGAATAAGTTACAAAAAT
Source organism: Pollenia griseotomentosa (assembly GCA_963931875.1). Taxonomy (NCBI): domain Eukaryota; kingdom Metazoa; phylum Arthropoda; class Insecta; order Diptera; family Polleniidae; genus Pollenia; species Pollenia griseotomentosa. The sequence continues at coordinate 18,173,435 of OZ007561.1, forward strand.
AATGACGTGGCGCATTCCGTTTTAGGTATTTGGCAAAAAAAAAAAGAAAAACTGAAAAATAATTTCGTTTCAAACTTCCCACAAACTGGCTAGTGAGACACCCTTCCTAGTTTTTAACATGCTAGATATGCATTTTTACTACTTTTTAAAAACCGTAGAATTTTTCTTAATAAAAAAATAAGCTTCATCTGCAATAACTAAAAATTCCAACTAAAACTAAACCAAATCTGGACTATAATGGAGCAAAAACTGTTCACAAGCCGAACTGGAATTAAGCAAGAAATAAATATTATTAGTCTGGGTTCACACTATAAAAGTTTTCTTTCAGAAAGTCTATCTTTGTTGGTGAGATGGGAAGAGAAAATGCTATCATTCTCCCCTTTCTCACCATTCAACTTAAGGCACAGTTAGTCGAGAGTAACAGTAACTTAATCTACCGTTAAACAAGTAAGACGTAAGACAAATCTATTTCTTATAATCGTTCTATTTGCTTTAGATACAAGAAAATTAAGCATTTGATTTGCAACGTTACTGTTACTTCCTTCTAACTGAGCCTTTTGACTTTGGGAAAACTTATTAATATCTCCTGACTTTTATCTTAAATAAAAATTAATAAATAATTAATAAATTTATAAAGTAATTGTAGGGTGCCTTAATGTTACACAACTTTTTTACATTTTCTTATGCCATTTTTTCATATGATACGCTCTTAAAAATATAAAGTTATGATCGCCTTTGTGAGGGTGCGCACATTTGTTCTGTTCTGTTGTTTTTTTTTTAAGTTGTTCAGTATACAAGTATGTATTAAGTATGACGATGATCATGCAGCTGATGATGACGATGAGTACCCACTTGATAATCATCACGAAAGCTATATGTACCGAATATTTTGGTCGACAGGCGCTCAGCATGTTGCCCACTCCTTGAATGAATATCCACTATAAATTAGTAAGATTGTATATTTAAAACGTTCACTGGAACTGGCTAAAAAATATCCTTGTTGGCAGCATTCGAATGCTTTTCATTTGTTATTTTTTGAACTTTAAAGTTGATAAATTTTAGCTCTCGTAAACTGAGAAAACAGTTTTGGATTTTACGAAAAATTTTGAATTTCTTTTATTTATTTAAAATTTTTTTTCACGAAATAAATCTGAACTGGAAATCTAACTGAAATAGAACTGAACTTGAACTAGAACGGCGGGGTTAACTACTTTCTATTGCGATGCGAATTCAATTTCGATACGAAAGCAAAATGAGAATTTGGTACTCACTATCACTTTCAAAAAATTTTCTGAAAATGAAGCAATACTGTCAATTAAAATAATAAAATGCCAAAATTTTTATAAAAAGTGATGATTTGCGAAAAGAAAAAAAAAAAAAGATTCGAAAGATAAATGGGCAAACGCATTATTGAGTACCGTCACTAGATTTGGTATCAGTTTCTTTCGCATCGCAGCGAAAAAAAGGGCGGTATTAGAGACGTTGGCACTTCAAATACACATGCATTATGTATGTATGTCGGGCCTGCCATATTTGCCGATTTATCGCCATTTTGGCGATTTTTTGCCCCTAAATTATTAAAGTGCCGATTTGCCGATTTTTGCTCCAAAAATGCCGATTTTTTGATTAACACTTAAAAGACGATTATTTTTTGTTTGTTTGATAATAATATACCTTTAAGCGATACTGAAAAAGTTGTAACATTGAAAAGAGACAACAACAACAAAAAAGGGTTAGTTTTTTTTCAATATTATATGCAGTGTTTGCAACGTGTGTGTTGGGTTAATACATTTTTATTTGAAAAATATTCCACTATGAAGAATTAAAGACCAAAGTTAAAAAAGAAATAATTTTTTTTTAAGATTATAACGCAATTGAGGACGATGTTAGTACATAAATTAAATAGCCAATTCTAATGTAAGGAAAATTAAATAAATTTGCAGACTTTTTGGCAAACAATTTCAGATTTATAACGTGAATATTTTATGGCAGCATTTGGTACAATTTTTGGTCCTTCCACATTCTTCCGCAAATGTGGAAAGAATTTTTTAATGTAACAAAGTTTTAATGTTCACTGGAAAATTAATTTTTGCAAGTTTTTCTTTTTTTAAGGATTATTTAAAATAATTAGTATTGTGGTTATTCTGTTGAACTATTTTATTGTTTTTAATCCAATTTTTTAATATTTTTAATTAGGCTTTAGTTCATTAAATTTAATTTTCATTAAATTATTTTTATGAAGAAAGGAATTTTACAACATGAAAATTAATTAAAATTGTTATTGATAATCTTTCATTCTTGACCGTGGCCGGGATTCGAACCGCGGCCGGCAGGTTACCATGACATGTTTCGATCGCAACCACTCGATCTGCTGACGTCAATAGTCAAACATCAATCCTTAAACCAAATTGTATTTTAACCTTTGGTAGATCGAAGTTTGCTTTTTTGAATGATTATCCATTTTTTTTTATTATTGATTTTACATGTTCTTCCTTACTTCTGTTTTTTCGTAAGTAAGTACACTCAGAAAAGAAACACTTTAAACTCACTTTAAATCCAGTACAAGGGACTTTAAAATTAAAAATTTTCATGTATGAAAACCAGCCGTATTGAAAAATATTTAATTTTAAAGTTCACACTTTAAAATGTAAATTATTAATGTTAGCACTTTGAATATTAAAGTGAAAACTTTACATTTTAATACGCGCATTCTCGAATACAATTTAAACACTTTTGATTTTAAAGTTCACACTTTTAACCCAATTTAAAATTGTTTGTATTTAAATTAAAAGTTAACACATTCAATCTCAAATTAAAAGCGTTAGCTTTTATTTTAAGAGTGAACACTTTCAAATGCAATTTAAAAGTGTTCACTATAAACTTAAAAGGAAACAGATTATTTTAATTGCTTTTAATTCACATTTTTTTATTCAAACATATTTAAATTTAAATTTATTTTATATTTATGAAATAACTTATTTATAACTCATAAATAATTCATTAAACAAAATAATTTAATTTAAATTTAAAAATAAATCATTATGTCATCATACCTTCTTTACAATTATTAATATGTAATAGTATTTACCGATAAGTTATTTTATTCGTCTTGAGTAATCGCTAATTGTTGTTAACTGCAATACGAAGCTTTCATTCGCATTTTTAATGGTGGCTTTCTTTTTTGTATTTCCATCTGCACTAAATCTTGCTGAAGGCAGCAGAACGGAATTGTGAAGAATTGTAAAAATGTAGTCTTGACAATCTGAAAAAAAAATTATTTAGTGTTATTTTATTAATTTAACAAAAAGCACATAGTTATTACTCACCAATTTTTTTCGTCGTTTTTGCTTGGTTCAGAAGATCTATTGATTGCTGATTCCGTATGTTGACATCGTAGTAGTTGACTATCTTGGTTTTAAAATTATCCCACTTTGTTTTTAAAAGATTATCTTTTTGTGGACAAATCAAACTGAAATCTTCAAAATTTTCTTCCACTAATGGATCACGTACTTCACTCGAAAGAGATTTTTCCGCAGATGGACTACTCTTTCTAATCTTTTTCTTTAAGTTAAAATATTTGGAAAGGAGATTGCCGGATGGGTTTTTTTCTTTGACGAGGAATGTAGTAATAATCCTGAAAGAAATCAGTTTATAATATGATCGTTTTAATATATCGTTTTTAATAATACCTGGGCCTCTTTTTGTTTGGGAAATAAACCAATTATTTCTTCCACAATACTAGCAAAGTGTTCCGGTCTAAGCTTTGCCTTTGTTAACATGACATCTTCTAAAATTATTTAAATGAGGTCATCGCGTTGCTTATTGGTAAAACATGCTCTTTCCTCATAATAGTGAATAAGTTGTTTTCCGGCTGAGTTATTCTTTAAAAATGTTAAAAGGGGCTGCAATGCAGTGTATCAATAAATTTAATACAAAACTTTTTACTGTATATTCTTACCTGTGATCCAAATGCGTTTCTTATTGAATTATTTGAAAAACAAGCTGAATCGTTGTGACGGTTTTTTTCTAGCCAACCAACAACCTTCGAAGTCTGGCTCAACGTTTCGTCTTCTATTCCAAACTAAAAAAATAAGCTTGCTAAATTATAAACGTAGTAATATGGAAGTGGGAATTGTATCTATGTACGTGCGTAACATCGCAAAAAAGCTTCAAAATTAATATTATACTTACCTTTGACTTGCGCTAGAAAAACAACTTTTCTCTAAACTCCGCTCGAAGACCAATATTTCTTACTGCTTCCGCAATGTCTTCTTTTGACAAGAATTTTAACCTTCAAAAAGTAATTCCAGCATCTAAGGAACATTAATAATATTGCATAAGTGTTAATACTGCCTAAGAACTTTTACTTACTTTTTAGGTCAAGAAAAAGTGTTTCCAGATCAAACTCATTTAGCAGATTAAGGAGACCCGTATCTTACTCAACACACTTGTACGTAAAATCAACCTGCTCATTAATTTGGATATTGTTGCCAAGAATTAGCAGCAAGTCACTTTCTTGTATAATTTTACCCTGACTGGTCATTCTTGTATCTTGTTCACACTTCTAAATTCACTTTACTATAACGAAATCACACAAATGCCGCTAACCGTACAATTTAAAGACGAACTTTTAAAATAAACTTAAACACTTTGAAAATAAAAATTTTTACGTTGCGTTTTAAAGTGTTCACGTTAAGTTCCAACAAAGACACTTTGAGTTTAAAAGTTAACACTTTTAATACAAAATGTACACTTTAAATGTCAAAGTGAACACTTTTAATATTAAACTAACGCTTTATATATTAAAGTGAAAACTTTAAAATTAAAGCTAACACTTTTTACTCAAAACTTAAACTTTCAATATTAAAGTGAACACTTTAAATTAGAAAGTGGCACTTTAAATTAGAAAGCGACACTTTGATTTTTAAAGTGAACACTTTAGATGTAAACGCTAACACTTTTCTGCAAATTGATCACTTTAAATTTTAAAGTTAACATTTTGAAAATAAACGTTTTAATTTTATTTTTTAAAGTTTAAAAATTTTAAATTAAATGGATTCACTTTTAATATAATTTTAAAAGTGATTACTTTATAAATAATATATTTTACTTTAAAATATAAAGTTTGTCATTATAAAATAAAATCAACATTTTTAAATTTAAGAATTTTACATTAAAAACAAAAATTTAAACTTTTAAATTATGAGTAAACACTTTAAAAACTTAAAATTAGCACTTTTACAAAATATTTTTTTTTGTGCCCTCCATAAGAACCTATAGAAAGAGGCACTTTAAATAAAATTTGAAAGTGTTCACATTTAATTTTAAAGCGCACTTTTTTTCTCAGTGTAATATAAGTAAGGAAGAACATGTAAAATCAGCTTAAGCCCAAACAAAAAATAAAATATTGTTTATTTTATTATTTTATTCATTACATATAAACAAAAAACAAAAAAATTTTTTTTTTTTGTGGAAATAAAGAGGTGTACCCAAATTGGCACTACGGTCACTTTAAAAGAGAAAATTTAAAAAAAAATTTTTTTTGATGTTATAGAAATTTCTGAAATTTTAGTTTATCAATAAGGTAAACATGTATTGAATAATGTCAAAAACTTTGTCGTAAGTTGCAAAAAATTAAGTGATCCCAAATTGGCACAGCGGGTGTAAATGGGTTAAAAAAAAACTTTTTATTTAACTACAATTTATTTGTAAAACTTTTATTTTGATTGATTTTTTTTTTGTAATTTCATAAGTTATAAACATAAGTTAATGCTAAATTGTTCTTTTTTGTAAGTTAGAATAAGTTTTATTGTATTTAAAAAATGTATTTTTATTTGCCGGTTTTTTTTAAATTAAAGTGCCGATAATGGCGTTTTTTTTTGAAAATTTGTCGATTTTTTATCAAAATCATCAGGCACCCCTGATGTATGTATTTCTGTTTATCTGGAGAACGGCAAGAGTTAAAGTTCCGAAATTAAGTGCAAGCACCTTGGTTGTCAGTACACAACATTCGAAAAAATGTGGGCGGGATTGGAGAAGTAGGAGTGACACCTTCAATAGAATCTTGAGAATCGTAGTTAAATAAGTTTCCAAATTTGGTACAAATAGCTTCGGTAACATTAGATGACTTCTGGCGAAAAGTGGGCGGGATTGCAGAAGTGGACGTGGCATAAAATACATTTCTTTACATCTGGAGAACGGTAGGACAAAAATTTTGCAAGTTTGTAACACATAGCTGGATTGTCAATACACAAAATCCGTCAAAAAGAGGGTGTTATTGGATAAGTGGGCGTGACACCTCCCATAAAAAAACAAAAAAGATCAGTACAAATATCTTCGATACCAATAAAGGGTGTTTTTTATAGAGTGATACAAGTTTAAATCATAATGAAACAGAGTAATATAATTTTGATATTAATGAAACGGTCTTTCTTGGATAGAAAATTTTATGACATTAATGTTTAAATATGATTTCGGCCATGTGGTCGCCACGGCTGGCGCTTAGAAGGCGCAATCTGGAACATTAATTTTCAACAACTTTTCGCATTCTGACCATCATCGTTTTTGAAGACATATAAGCCAATGACTCTGCCAGCACATAAAGCGCACCAAACAGTAATTTTCTGTGGATGTAATGGTGTTTCGACAAAAGCTTGTGGATTCTCCTCACTCCAACAATTCTGCTTATTTTCGTATCTATTCAACCAGAAATAGGCTTCATCGGTTAATAAGATTTCCAATGAAAATTCAAAATCAAATAATTTTCATTAAAAATTAACAATTTGCACGCGTTGCTCTAGTGTAAGTCGATCCATAATGAAATGTCAAAGCAAACTAAACAAAAAGCAACTATCAGCTGTTAAATGGGTGGTCAAATAAAGCAGTGATGCCAACTCAAAGTTGTATCACTCCAAAAAATCACCCTTTACAAGACATCCGAAAAAAGGGGGCGGTATTTATTAATATCGCATGATAAGGGCAAAAAAAAAAGTTGGGCATAGTCTAAAATATCACTTTTATTTTTCCAAAACATACTAAAAGAGAGAATATTTTGAATAATATCCGTTCCTAATAAGAGCGAAAAGCGTTTCCTAGCTGTCAAGAATTCTCATGCCCCTACAATTTTAATGCAGCATATAGCGCGTCGTCAACGCTTTGCAATTGGAAAATCCAATTTTGACAGCGCGTAATAATGGCAGTTTAGCTATTTTTTGTCAATCTAGCGGTTTTATCTTCATATTGTATATTTTTTACACAAGAAAGTTAACGCTACTGTTGATACAACGTTGATGCTCTTATTTAGGTATGGCATATCAGCATAAAAGCTTAGCGAAAGAAAACGTTCCGCCCTCCGCGCTTGTTTAGGTACGGCTTTTAGAGTGTATAAGTGTCCTTTTTCAATTTCTTGTCGCGACATACGTACATATCGCACACCTAGTTCAAAAGTGACTCAACTCAAAAAACTTAATTTTTCAGAAATCGAAAAAACCATTTTTGACCTAAAAAAATTTAGTAAAAAACAAATCTTTGGACCATTAGTAGAAAATCCATAGATACAGATTATGATCTAAAAAGTTTTTTTTGGTTTCAGATATTTATATGCACTAGATAATGAACAATTTTTAATTGTGTCTTGTTGATGATGTATTATTTGCACAAGTTACCGAACTATTTTAAGTTATGTCACTTAAGCTGAGTTCACTTCGAGTTTTGACACTTTTGCCAAATTCTAAACTGACACAAGTCTAATAAATATAAACTCTAACAAGATTTATTCTATCAAAAGTATCACAATTCGAATTAGACTATTTAACAGGTAGAAAAAGCAATTACAGTAGTCTTTACCGGTGGTTTGACACATTTTTTGGGACTTTCTTAAATTTTGGTTTTTGAATTTAATTCTAGGAATTGTTTTATTGCTACTACATATATTTAAGTTTTTTTTAGTTTTTAATTATTCGACCTTTTTTTAATTATAATTTTTAAAATAAATAATTTCTTCAAGCTTGAGGTCAGTTTTTTTTTTAAAGAAGAATAAAAAGCTACAATTAGTGCAATAATAGATCTACAAGCTAATTGTTGTGTATTTTTGTGACTCGTTGTAAGTGTTAAAATTTTTTTTTATTGTTTACATATGTTTATGTTAATGTTGTTTAATATTTTAGTGATATTGAAATATGATTTATGTTTGATTGTATTTATTTTAAGATTCCTGAAGATGACATCCAAAGGATGTCGAATATTGAAAAATAAAGAATTTAAAAAACTGACCTCAAGCTTGAAGAAATTATTTATTTTAAAAATACTACATTTTATTAAAATAAAACTACATTTTAGTAACTGACACTAAACACGTCCATTGAGAATAGATGTGTGACTGGTCAAATGGTGTTAATTGACCCCCTCCTATCACAACCCCATGTAAAAGTGATAGGTCTTATTCATAGAAAGTGTTAAAACTAGAAACGGTCTCTACCACCAGAGACCTATCACGGGACTACTTTGGTGTCAGTTCGCTTCCCTCAAGGGAAGGTATAACTGTTCTTTAGCAACAGGTAACAACAACAAATGCAATGATATTTTTTTAGAATTAAACAAGTGTATTGTGCAAAGTTAAAGCATATAAACCCGAAAATGAAAATTTTGAGTTGAGTCACTTTTGAACTGGGTGTGGAATATGTTGACGATTGTGTACTAGAAAAAAATCAATAGCTTTCGATTTACTTAAATAAAAATTATTATTGCATTTTACATGTCGGTAAAACAATTTATATGGACTTGTAATTAATTCATCATTTTTATTATTTAAACCTAAAATACAAATAAATCTTGAAAACTTATTTTAAAGTTTATAACAGTCCCACTGCAATTTATGTTCTTTCAAAAAGTTTTTGCTTTTAAATGCTATAAAACCCTTTCTAAATCATTTTAATCCCTTAAAAAATCCCTGGGAATATTTTTGAAAAAAAAATTTTTTTTGTTAAAATTCTTTTAATTTCTAGTCTGACATATATTTTACGAATTTGTTACAAATTATAGTTTTTATGGTGCATTTTTCACTAAATCTTCCAAAAACAAAAGGAATCAAATCGTTGTATAAACGTAAAACTATTATGTAGATGTTTGAATTATTATTCCAGGAATAAACGACGATCATCACACGGTATTAATTTTTCTACTCACTGCCTGCCTGCTGATGGCTGAACTGCATCTGATGGCTGAAAAAGGATTCATACCAACACGTAGACGATTGCATGACGAACAACATTTAGCGCAACCAAATTTTCTTTTATTTTTGTTTCTTTTTTTTTTTTATTCGGTAAATGACTCAAAAAAAAGCAACAGCAGAATGGGAAGTAAATGATGTTAAGCGATGTTAAATGCGTGTGTAGTAAAATCAAATAAAAGTTAAGGGAGATTTATATACAAATTTATGGATTGATGCCTTTTTGGCTGGCCACTGATCATGATATAATGGGCCCAGGTTGAAACGATGATGGATATAAAATTGTTGATCCCCTTTTTGGTCAAAATGCTGCTGAAATGGTTTCCTTTTATATTTCATTTTTGGATTTTTTTATTCTTTTTTTTTTGTGAATTTAAAAAGAAAAACGTTTTATTTGATGAAAGCAGGCAAAACGGTGCTATTAAGTGGAATTTTAGAATGATAAAAAAAAAGTTGATATTAGGAGGTTTCAAAAGTGCGTGTCTTTTCATTCTTGTTTTCTAAACGCCATTTAACATTTTTTAAATCGTTTTGTAGGTATTTTATTTTAATTTTAATTATAATGAAATAATTTTTTTAAAAACGAATTAAATTCCTTTTGTTGTTTACATTCCCATTTATTTGCTGGTTAAGGCTTTTTGTTATTTCTCTTTGTCTTGAGATGAAAAAATGTTGTTTAAAATGTCGTAATTTATTTGTTAAGCCATTAAATAAACATTGTTTCATTATTTAAAAGAAATCAATTTCTACGAACTATTAAGTCTACAATCATTTGTATCGGAGCATTTATATTTTAAAATACTTTTAAGTGTTTCATTTATTGTTTGAAAAACACACACACAATGTATTGACTATTAATGGCCAAGATCCATTATCAGTTCTCTCTTTCTCTCTCTCGTTCTATCTATTTACGCAACAATTGAAAAGGAATTGACTTCTGTTGCTTAAATTGACTACGATCATACTGATACCTTAAAAACACAGAAACAAATACAATCTATAAAATATTTGTCCTTTTTTTTATTAAATGGGATCAATCAAAATGCCCTTAAGAGCTCTCCCTCTCTCTGTCTTGCCTACATTTATTGAACTGACTAAATTGTTGCTTTTTTTTGGAAACCTGCTAGAAAAATGTTTTAAAACTACGAATGATTTTCTTTTATTTATATTTAACAATTTAAACAATAATATTGTTGTGTGTTTAGAAGATCTTTCTCTTTCTTTCGTTCTTTTATTTTCGAAAACAAAAACTATTTTATAGAAATAAAATTCAAGAATTCAAAAGAATCTCAAGTACTTCTTATTATTTTGATTAAGATTTTATTTTTGTTTCTTTTGTTGAAGTCTTGTTCAGAATAAAAGAATAATAATGTTTAAGTTTTGTACAACAATATATAAATATCACTGTTCATTTGATGTGAACACAGAATGCAGAGCTAGAAAGGAATTAAAACAAAATACCAAAAGCAAATCTACATGCATACTGATTTCCATGATTTGGGCGTCACAGCTGGCTTGAAAGTCTCAATTTTTCATTATTCGAGTTATTTGGGCCTTAAACTGGAATTGGGTACAAGGTTGAATTTCCCGCCAAAAGAAGTTTTTGTTCTTAAGTGAGGCATCGAGCAAACAAATGGTACTTTGGCCGGGAAAGTCGGGTGATGCAAAACTTTCTCACCACTTTTTTCTAAATAGTTTTTAATTATTCTTGCAATATAAGGATGAGGGTTGTGATTATCAAATAACACAGCTTTATGTCTCATGTTCTGGTCGTTTTTTCGTCAATACTTGATTTAAATGAGTCACATGTAAGCGGAAGATGTCTCTTGTGATCGTTTGCCTTTATTTCAGGAGCTTATTAAAAATGAAACCCTTATGGACCGACCTAACTATAACCATGACCTTAGCGCCATGGATATATTCGGCTTAGGTATTTTCCATGCTGGTCGGAGCTTAAAAAAGATTTCCGTCCTTTTTGAATTGTCGCAAATTATCTTTTTTTCATCGATGCAAAATTTAATTTGGACATGCAAAATCGCTTTCAACTTGTTTGGTATCTAATTTCCTGCTACTTGGAATCTTTTTAAAATGCAACCGTTTCAATTCTTTTTCAGTCTGTCAAATTTTGATCGAGTAATGCCTTAAATTCATCATCTTAAAGCTTTTTTTCCTGACCAGGCCGATTTTTGTCTTCCGTGTCAAAACTTCCGCTTCTGAGCTGCAAAAACAATCTCCACCAAACCTGGAACTTGCAGCAGTATACAGTAGAATCTCGATAGTTCGTAATAGAATGGACTACCTGCTTTTAACGAATTAGAAAAGATTTACAAATAAAGAGAATTCGATTTATTGAGGCTAAAATTTAAAAAACCGGTTTAAATGGCCATACATTTAATAAACTGTAAATAAACTTTACAAAACATTTTGCTGTTGTATTTTTTTCAAAACATATTGGTTTTTATTACGAATTGTAAGGTGTTGATTATGAGTAAGTACGATTTGGAGAAGTCTTCTCAGTGTTTGTATTGAAAAAAATACGAATTAATGAGGGGACAAAAAGTATGGGATTTTTGCGAATTGAAGAGTTTTTCTCAATGGGCCAGCCGTTTACTTCGAATTGTTGAGGAATTAACATGGTACCAATTATCACGGTTTTACTGTATAAGCAATGTTCGGTTAGCAATTGATGTGCTGCCAGGGTTGCCAGACGCCCTGGAATGGCCTGGATTGTCCAATTTTTTTGGGTGTTGTCAAGGATTCAGCTAAAATGCAATTTGTCCAGTTTAAAACCTTTTTTAATTTTGAAAAATTACTTTTCTTATTAATTATATTTATTATTGTTTAGACCAAAATCATAAACTAATGCCCAATTTTTTGGATTGATATTAAAACACATTTATGTTTGAAATCTTTTTAAATACAAAATTCATTTCTTCACTAAACACTTAAACGTAACTTAATTAATTTTTCATTCAATTTTGGTATCTAGCAACCCTATGTGCTGCTCTTTTTTGTCAACTGAAAAATTATAGCAAAACGACCTGCAAATTATGCTTTTTTGACACATTCTTCTCTTTTTATTTTTCTCGATGTTTTTAAATCAAAACGAAAACTTTTACGTGTAATGACTTAGCGAGAATAAATTAACTTTTCAAAATGCTATTTAAGTTATTAAAGACACGAACCATGGGTAAGCCCACTTAATAAATTTTCTAATTCCTATTTCTTGTCTCTACTGAAAAAAACCATATTTCACTCTTTTACATTCTCTCTTGTAACTCTATTTTCCATAAACAAAAGCAACAAAAACCACCATCGAAATAAATGGGAATTACAACAATATATTTTTTTTCTTGTATTTTTCATTGTTGTTAACAAAATGGAAACAACAAACACCAGCAACATTTTTCCTCTTCTGGAACCGAAAATTAAACTGTTTCTCTGTTGTTGTTACAATCATTATTCATTCATGTACGACAGACAGACAGACAGAAAGACGGACAAACAAGTGTTTGTGTTTGGTTTTAAATTTTAAGCTTAAGTTACAAGTGGTTAGATAATCCATTGTTTTACATTTAAGATCACTTCAGATAAATAAACAAAATAGACATTAATACCATGAAAATAAATAATATCAATTCAAAACAAATATTTTAAATCCTTTTTGATTGATTTCGAAAAATAACAATTTTGTGGTTGGAAAAATAGATAAAGAGTTATCGATTTTAAAACTCTTGGAAATAAGGTCATAATAAAATAGTGAGAGTAAATTAATGTTTTATTAAAAGTGTAATAAACATGGCAAAAAGTGTTAACGCCCGACCGTATGATACCCTACACCACAGTACTAATGGCACTTTTCCGAAAGTATACCCTATTTAAGACTTTTTTGGGATTATTTAAATCTTAATGAGAATTTTTCGCCTTTAGATGTTTTTTAGGAAGGGAGTTTGAATAGGACCTGTGCTCAACAAATGCACAACATTTTGCCATGACATTGTTGATATCGTTAAAGTTATTTACGTTGAATTTAATGTGAAATCCAACATCTTTAGGAAGGTTATGGCAATAAAAGCAGGAGTGGTATTTGTATGGGAGCTATGTCAAATGGTGAACACTTCTATACAATTTGGTAAAATAACTTAGATCCAAAAAATATATGTTGACCAAATTAAATCCAAAAACCAAGTTTCCTCTAGTAAAACAATTGTTTGACGTGCTGTATGGCAAATGGCGCCAATCTTTTCCAAAGAATGTGTTTTCAATAAATATCACAGTTAATAGGGTTAAAAAATGATTTTATATCACTCAACGTTAATATCCTGCCTGTCCCATTTTAAGACCGTGGGGAAAATGACCAAATATTTCAACGCTCAATAAGGCCCACCAAAACATAACTTTTTTTGAATGAGGGTATCTTGTGCATTTTCCACACTATAAATGCGGAAATTTTGGATATTTAAAAGGGTATGATTGCCTACACAGGAAGAAAAACTTGTACAAATTCTAGTTTTTTACAGTTTCTTTTAGTACACGTCCTAAAAATTTAATTACGAAAGTACTTAATATAATCCGAAATGGGACAACTTCCGAAAACCAACCCTAGAATTTCTTGAAATCAGTTCAAATACTTTTCGTATATGCGTGCATACGCTTGTGTTTGTAATAAATTGTTGCTTAAACAACAACAACACTTGAAAAGTAGGAAAACACGGTTTGATAATTTTGTGTAGAAACAACAACACTACAAGTAGAAAAACATACATTATTTTAATTTTTTTAATGCAAAATAAGAAGCAAAAATTCCCGAATTTTTTTTGTAAAAATTATTTAATTAAAAACATCAAATTTTCAAAGCAGAATAATTACGAAAACCATATCGAGCATGCTGTTGCTGTCTTTTAATCGAGAGTTCTGCTGTAAACGAAGGGAGGAATACAACAAAGGTGAAACAAATATGTTTAATGAACGGGTGGGTAAGTTAGTAAGGTAAATAAATAAAATAATATTCGCGTTGTCTCTCTTTTTCTTTTGGGTTAATTTTTCTTTTTAGCGTATGAGCTTCAATCCAAAATATTCTGTTCAATAATGAGGCCTTACATTCCCGGACTGAACAAGGGGTTTAAAATTAATTTGCAAACGTTTATCAGACGTTACTTTGTGCACCGGAGAAGAAAGTTGCCGTATTTACTAACTTCATAACAAAATAATTTGTTGCGATGGTACCCTTGTTAAAAATGTAAACCTGTTAATACCCCTTATAAATTCAAATTTAATATTTGTACTGCTAAAGGCCTTATGCCACTACATTTTTAATGCATTGTTCAAGTTTTTGTGAACATTGCAAATATAATGTTATAAAAAAAATATGTATATATATATATATATATATATAATATTAAGGTTAATAGCAAACTGTCAAAAATGTAAAAAAAGTTATCGATAAAAAAATAGGATACATATGTAAAAAAAAGTGTAAAATTGTTCAACTTAAAATTTACATTTCAAGCTTGAAATATTAACAGCCGTATTCATAAAAAAATCTTAATTCAGGTTTTTGATACATTTTAGTTAAAAAACATTTTAAGGCTAAAAAAGCTTTTTTAAAAATTTATATTCATAATCAGCATTTTAACTAAAAAACGTTTTACCCTTTTTTTTTTGATTGCAAGGTGGCAACACTATCTCTTTTATTGGTCACTTGAATCATAATGATGCAAAACAGTGGTTATTCATTCATACTCGTACTCGTATCTACAATTTTTTTGTCGTGTGTGAGAAAAAAAATTGCTTTTTATAAATGAATAATAGTACGATAGTCTCTTTTATTAAACAAAATAAGAAGAGTTCAAAAGTTTTTAGTAAAAGTGCAATTTAGATGATGATTTAATTGCTGACAAGAAAAGTATTTAAATAACGAGTTTTATTTTATTTGTTTTGATCATTTACACATCACTAGTTCATTCTGTACAATTAATAATTTTTTGAGCTTTAATTTGCGAAATTGAAAAATATATTAATAATATACATACAATCTTACATATTTTTGAATTTCATTTTATTATTAATGTATATATAAATATTGAATAAAAATTTCTCGCAAAAATGTTCAAAATGCCAATAAACACACAGAAAAAAGCAAAAATGTCACTTTAAAATAGGCTTAAACAAGGGTCGAACCAATTTTAAAATTCGTTTATTTACACAAGGTTTAAAATAGGATTTTTAAGGTAATATTCGTTTATGAATACAATTTTAACCATTTTTGCTTAAAACAGGTTTGAAATGATGTTTAAAATGTTTATGAATACGGCTGTAAAAGTGTTGCTGAATCAGCTAGGGGCAAATTAAGCGATTTGCTGCTTTTTGTTTGTTTTGTTTTTATGTTTCTCATAAACAAAAAGTTGAAAACATTTAATAAAATAAATAAAATGTGCGTTCGTTTACTTTTCCAGTAAAATCCAGTAGGTGAGTAATATGAAAATTTTACAAATTTATGTGTACGCGAACGCATATCAGTAAAATCCAGTACAAATTTGTACAAATTTTGGGGTAAACGAACGCAGCTAAAATCATAGCAAAAGAAAAACTGAAAAAAATTTTGTTTAAATTTTTTTATAGTTTGCTCTTTCCAACATTTACTGTTTCCTTCTATCAATTCTATATCAATCAATGAATAAAAAAGGAGTGTCATAAGGGCTTAAAGGAATTTTTATAAAATACAAAAAAAGTTTTTGGGAATTATTTAAAGTTTATTTTAAGAGTTCTAAGACTAACAAATTTCTCCCACATTATTCAGGTAAGAGGTAACACATTTAAATGGAACTTAAATTTGGCAAAAGAGTAGTAAAATGGGGTTACCCGTTCAGAAACTGAAAATAGTTAAGAAAAAAGACCAAAGCTCTCCCTTTCAACATGATAAAGACATTCCACGGTAAATAATTTCATAACACTTTTAAGAAATATTTTCTATTGAGGGTGATGGCAGCCTCTTCAATATTATAAACAGTTAAAGGAAAACAAAAAGTCATTTGAAATCTCCAAAAAACTTTAAATAAAGATACAAACGTTTTGAAAAATATACCCATGTAATATATACGGCAACTTCATCGTCCAAATAACAACAACTTTATTGAAAAAAAATATTTTTTTTCAACAAGTCAGTCTAAACGTCTTGGCTGTCACTATGCCAGTTAAAGAGTATACACACAGTTGGTACAAACTTTTGCCGAGGAACCCACAATTCAGCTGGTCGGATGACGATGATGATGCTTGGCTGAGAGTGGTACATATTGGCAATCGTTTTTTACGATTTGCCAAGTCAGCATAAACATCTCTTAACCTTTGACGCTTCACAATGAAGTGGTTAAAAGCAACAAGACATTAACACAGAGACTTACTGGCAACAAAACAATAAACACAATCCCCGTTCAATAGCAATGGCATTCATTGTGTTCCCCCTCACACAAAAATCATCGTCTAACGAAAATTTAACTCACTTAAAAACACACACAAACGCACACACTCTTAAAAAAATGCGCGCACTCATGCGATAGAGTCTTCTCGATACTCAATTCACAATTTAACACTACGAAATTCCTATTCAATTCAATGCAAGTTACAATTCGATTGAATGGGGTTTTTGTTGTGGGCATTGTTTAGAGGATGCTTATGCATTTCAAATTCAATTCCATTCCATTCAAACCATTTTATATCATTTCTGCTTTTATTTCTTTTTGTTTTGCTTATATTGTGTTGTTCTTTCATTTGTTGCATTTCATTTCATCTACTACACATTTGGAGGCACTTGAGCCATAGAATGACAGAAATTAGTGAAATTTATTATTGATATCCACTTAAAATTTATTGAGCTCCTCACAAAGGGCTTAAAATGTAGTACAATGTTGTGTTACAACAAAATTTAACCAAAACAACAACAAAAATTACAATGACAACAACAATAATAAAATCTACTTAAATCAAATCAAATAATAATAAAATATCGAAAATATAAAAGAAAGACGTTAAATAAAAAGCAAACCTAGGAAAAGGGTCTGAGTCTCAAGTTTTGTTGTGTTTATTGTATTTTTAATGCGTTGTAACTGCTGCTGCTAATGTTGTTGTAGTTGTTGGTGATTTTATATATCTTGGTTAAAATCTGGGTGTAGTAAATCTTACAGCAGCTGGTTTATGGTGAGAGGGTACGTGTAGGTGCTGGCGCTGATGCTGGTGCGACCACATGTTTATGATTTTTGTTGAAATTTTAAAGTTAAGAGTATTTAAAAGAATGTTACTACTTCAGAATCTAAACAGTTACAGTTGTGAGGACGGAACAGAGCGAAAAACGCTTTAAAAGCTCTTAACGTATGCTGAAAAACGAAAACGGTACGTTGTCAATATTTTTGAAAAACTCCGTTGTCAAATTTATAACAAAATGTTGTCAAATAAAAAAAACGAAGAAGTCAGAAATTAAAAGTTCAATTCTAATTCATGTGTGCAAATTAGAGTATCCAACAACGATTAATCGATTAATGTTTCCCCTATTTAATAATTAAAATAGCCAATTTCGAATAACGAATAACTCGAACAATTCATGTCAGTTAATCGATTAAAATTTATTTCTTAGAAAATTCTTCTTTTTTAATGTAAAAATATTTTGTTTAGATTTTTAACCATAAAACAAATTAAATGTTGTTACCTTTTGCATTTATTTTCATTACTCATACTTTTAAACATATTTTAGTACATTTTAAGATTTGAGCGTATGTGACAAATTATGTAAATCATTATTAACAGGGTCGTAAAACTGCAGACGAAACCAAAAACTGTCGAACAAAAAACGAAAATTTGTGTACAACTTTTGGCTTTTTAAGTTGGTTTGATAGCGACTGTTTACGTTTAATTAATGAGAAGAAAAAGTTTTTTTTTGGCCAATGACAAATGAAGAAGTGGAAGGAATGGCATTTTTTCTACTTTGACTGTAGTTTTTTAAATGCTGACTATAAACGTCAAATTCGTAAAAAAATTGCATCAGCAGTTATAAACGTGAAAACCATGTATTGTCAGATTATGGTTTACCTGTTATTACCGGAATGCCAATATTGTTATTAAGTCGTATCTTCTAATCGCCTGGATGTTGACATTTGAGATATTGTAGGAGGGAGATGGCAACCCTAAATTTGTGATATTTTGTTCGTTTAAGTCTGGTAATGCTAAAATTCTGTAACTAGATATATAAGTTTTGTTTAAAAGTCAGTCGTAAAAGTGCACAGCCGCAAGACACATGTAAAAAAGAAATAAATGAACAATAAGAAATAAAGAAAAAGTTAAAACTAAAATATATTGTTTCTTTATAATATCATTAGATCCGTTTTAAAAACTTAAGTGTCCTTGTTTGAAAACAAAGACTCTGATTTTTGTCGTAAAAGAGTAAAACGTTAAAAAAATTAACCAAATTTATAGAGTTTTAAAATAAAGGACATTTAAAGGGAATTAAAAAAAATATATTAAAGTTATCAGCCACAAATTAAAAAAAGATCGTGTTTTAAAAATTTATAAAAAAAAATCCTTTTATACAGTCTACATTGAATTCTTATCTTTAACAGAACTTCTCTTAAAATCAGGAAAAAAAATGTAACCTATTATCTTAATCGATTTTAATTTCACTCGATTTTAAGAAATAATAAATTGGTTTAAAATGTTTTTTATAACTGGCTGGCACCTCTGTTCTGTTTATTAATAAAATAAAAGTATGAGTCCAAATAAAGATGTTTGCTTTTTCCCATTGGATAAAATTATTTGAATTCTTCGAGTTATTCGAGTTATTCGAATAATTTAAAACCTTTGTTCGATTAATCGAGCAATTTCAAAATTCAAAAATCGATTAATTCGTTACTCGAACAAACCAAAAGTCGAATAATTGGATTCTCTAGTGCAAATTAATCTATTTTTAAGTTTTTTTTATTGTTAAAAAGTTCAACATTTTCATTATAGTTAGATTAGGTATCCTTTCCAGCTATCAAGAGACAGCTTTCTTGGGTTTTTCAGTGGTCCCTTCGGACACCCAGTGTCAATGCCCATTTTACAGAGCAGTTACTCATAGTTCAACCAATTCGTCTTCCTGATAAAGAGAAAAAGCAGTCTTAGTTCTATCTTAGATAGATCATACAAACAGGCAAACACCGTTTTCCCAGGTATTTTCCCAAATGCCGCGAATTCCGTGACATTGACATAGAAAATGAAACACAGTTTCCTCTTCTTCATCGTCATGACAACTTCTGCAGTAGTCATTGAATCCCAAACCCATTCTTCTCGCATTAGTCCCCACAAGCCAGTGCCCAGTCAAAATTGAGACCACTGTTCTAATCTGGTCCTTATTGAACCTAAGCAGAGAGCTAGTTCTCCGTTCATCTTAGCCAGGCTGCAATGCCCTGGGTATGGAGCAGGTGGATTCGCGAATCCAACCCAACTGTGCAAGTCTATATTTCAATTTCACGATGTCGAAAGAACGCTTTCTTTTGCACAAATGCATTTGATACAAAAACAAATATTTGAGAATTTGTTTTTGTTTGATTTGTAGTTGTGCGAAAGAATGAGTTCTGCTCATTAATCCGACATTCGGAAGTCAAATAAGATGTCGCAAATACAACCGGTAGAGAAGGCAACCTTGCTATGAATTAATATACATAGATCCCTCGAGTTGTGATACTAACTTAACTAGTTAGCCGCGCACCTTAACGCAGCGATTTCCGCCTGCAGCACACTACATTCATCCGGCAGATGAAAGGGAACATTTTTATCCAGTTCCCTTATGAAGAAACCCCCGCCAACTCTGCTACCATTCCTCGAACCGTCAGTATAGACCCTTAGGTGTGGTTTACGGTAGGTCATTTAAACAGATAGCCCATCATCGTTTGTCGTATGTGCTGCGTACCTCGCACCGAAGAAATGCTCCGGGGTGCAGATGTGGTTAGATTTACGTGGTAAATACCGTTAGGCTCAGTCTCACGGTGGATCTTAACCACTTGGTGAATATTTTATAACACACCACCGATGCCCCTGTGTGTCCGGAAATCTTATCACACACATGTTGCAATTAAGGTCTTAGTACCGCCCCTTGCTTAGAAGTTGGAACTATCTAGTATCCATAGTATAGCATAGTATGATCCAAGCAGTTTCGAATAGAAAATCAACAACCTAAGATCAAGCATCACAAGGTCGCACCACAACCACCAGGTGCACCCTAGGGCTATAACTTTTTTACACTCTTTGCGAATATCAAAAACGGCATAGTATAGTCGTGTAGAACAATAAAAGTTGTTCATAAAAAATATTATCATTTTATCGGATTGTTAAAAAAGTTCACGCAGTTCACTTGATATTTGTATATATTCCTATACGTATCACTTAAATGCTTTTTTGGAATTTATCCAATGCTTTAGATTTAAACATTTTCCTACGGTTTACAATTCGCGGTTCAAAATTTCTTGGAATGTTTTAGAAATTTGCTTCCCTGCGTGAGGTTTTTTTCGTAAAACGACGGGAGACAGGTTTTCATTACTAAAACATTCTTGGCACTCCGTGGTACTAAGCCAATGTAAGCAGAGTCCTCACCATACAGTCATGTCAGGTTGTTAATCTGGGGGCTGTATGACTTCCCGTTGCTCCAAAATAACAATTGGAGGGCTCTTTAGTGCACACCCCAGACTCAGGAAATCCGTAAGCTTCAAGAGCCTTGTCATTTCATATGCTGCGGCATCCAAGTGGCATGCATCAGCCACATGCTCCCACAGATTTTCAATGTCCGAGCCATGTGCCTCGAGCCACTACCACTTCTTAGTCCCAAGGGACTCCATGGTAACGATTCTATAGCGGCAAAGAAATACTTTTCTTCTAATACCACCAAACAATTGCTAAGCATATTGTTGCCAAGCATTACTTAAGTGGCCACCTTTCGGAACCTTGCGAAGCCCAGGCATGGCCAATCCTGTATTTGTATCCTGACATTGTCATTTTTCAAAGGGGAAACTTTAATCTGCGGGACCCTGTTAGGAGCTTACTCTAATCATTCGCTCTATATGCAACGAGTTCACAATTTAACCTCTAAGTATAACACCGTGTTTCAAGATAAGCGTCCACCTTCCGGAACCTTGCGAAACCCAGCCGTGTCTCAATTCCGGTTTGTAGGCTATGTACCGCGAAATAATCAAAAGGGGATCCCTCCTTATATCATCAAACCCGGCTCTAGGACCTTTTAATCTTATTTTTCGCTATTTTACAAAGAGGTAAAGCGGTAAAGGATAGTAAGTTTCTCAATATTAACCGTGTTCTTAAGCCTGTTAGAAATGTCTATCTAATTACGGGAGACACCACGAAAAGGTAGAACATGGGCACTTGATGCCCATCTGATGGCCTGCAAAGTTCATCAGATCGACATCTTTGTCTCCCGCTCCGGCGTGCAGTAGTCAGGGATAATCGAGTAATTTAATAACATGGCTATCCGACTATCCGTACCGCCGAGCAAAGAGCCATCTATCTGCAATGTAAAACAATTTCCTCGTGGGAGTGGAACGCATAGTGATCATCAACTCGACCAGTCTGTATACTTTTCCAAGCACTGCACGATATCTGCCCTTATCCATCGCACTCCATCATACCATAACCCCGTAAAACAGAGCCGGCTTAACTACAGCCTCAAAGATCCAATTGGCACTCCGCGGACCCATTACCGAGTCCCTTTTGATGCCGCCCCTGCATAGCAACTATTACCCTTTTCACTCTGGGTCGGACATTCAGTCCTTACGACAGCCTACTTGCCCTGACATTTGCGCTGTCAGAGATCTGAAGATCCGAAAACTTTCATCATCATCAGTTAAGTTCTTAGATTAATTTAAACCGTTTGAAGGAAATTTTGAATGCAGCAAGTAGTAAATAAAACGCTGATTCGGTTCAAAGAAAATCATTTTCTTTAAAAAAAGAAATAAAAGTTTTTGTAGGAAGAAGTGAAGTGACTATGAGGCCAATATCCGTAGAAGGTGAATGTTTTTTTCATTGACAGGTCTATAAATAAAATTCAAACGATTCTGTAAATGCTTATTGTGTACTTAAATCCTATTTTTAGAGAAATATTTTGTTATCGGTCTTATTGTGTAAGGCGTTGTCGTTAACGCGTAAGTCGTTTTTTCAAATAGATTAAAGAACACAGGTTGGGTGTATTAAAAAAACGATTAGGGCAGCAGAACTCGTGGTAGACCTAGCAAAAGATGGAAAGATGCGGTAATAGCAAGATTGTGAAAGAAGTTTTGGCCCACTCTGAACTTTAAACACCAATCTGCGCAAATTGAAGATTATAATATTGAGCCTTTGCTGTAATAGAGTCATAACTTACAAACCCAGATGTTTGAGCTAATGTATTTAGTTCTTTAATTCCCAGTGGAACATAGGGCCGCCTAATAGCTAATAATCTTTTCTTCATATTGTGTAAAAATTTCATACAAATATGTTATATTTGAGATATGACTCTATTGCAGCAAAGGCTCGATGTGACAAATACATAATTATAGAAAATTTATAAATAGAGCGCAAAATTTCACCTGATCGACAGCTTTTTTAAAGCCACATTTACAGAAATCTACTGCTATAAGAGCAACCCCAACTGTTCATACTAATTTGAACATTGATCTATGGTTTATGATAAACAGGTCATATAAACGCCTTTTTTTAGTTGCTGCTGTTGTTGTTGCTGTCTTTTTGATGGGTCTCTTTTTTATTGTATTTGATGCACTTTATATTGTAATAAATTCCCAGATGCATTTAAAAGTTGAAGGTGTTTTTTGTTTCATTCTGTGTATCTTTTCTTTTCATATGCACGTTTATGCATTATTTAGATGGACTTTTGTTGTTTGGTTTTTTCTTTGTTTAATATCATTTTATATGGATTTTTTGTTGTTGTTATTTGGTTGGGCCGAGTATTATTATTTTTTTTTTTGTCATCGGAGGTGGTTGTGGTGTATAAATTACAAACGCATTGATTATTGTTTTTTATTGTTTGTTGTACATTTAGTGACTGTCTTTGTTTCATGGGCTTGTTGGCTGGTGTTTGAGTTGTTTTAATGATAAAATAATAAAACGCACACCATGCAGTTGCTTCATCATCATCAGCACTATCGATAATATTTTTTGTTCGTGTTGTTTTTAAAATCATCATTATTATGTTAAAAACTTCATGATGATGATGCTTAAGATGATTTTGGTACCAGCATCTTTTTTTAAGACATTTTTCTACTTTTACACCTTTTCATTTCTATAAAAGCAGTTAAAATGACATGCCACGCCACCCAAGCTATTTGGGCGTTCTAGTTTTTTTAATTTTTTTTTTTTTTTTTTTTTTTTTGTAAATATTTTTGTTGTTGGTGGAGTTGTCTGAAAATATACTTTTATCTTATTACATTATTTAATTGCCGCTTGTCGTGCTGGGCTTAAATATTTTTAACGCGTTTCGTTTGTAACGATTTGCTACACTGCACGGTGAGGTAGAATCAAAATTGTTAGGAAATAAACTTACGATCAGCAAAACTGATAAAAAAATTTATTATATGAATAGCAGAGGAGTCTTGACGGTTGTTTTTGTATATCATCAGTTAGACGTGGCAAGCCATAACCACACAAAGCAGCTGTTTGAACCAATCTAATAAGCAATGAGTAAATGTATCTAATGGAATCGCTCGCTCTTAATCATGTTAACTAAGAAAGTCTCTTAAATTTGTGCCCACAAAAACACTGTATTTGACTATATAAGATTTACCATAACTCCCTAATTAACAAAGCAATTGAATTTTGTTTTGTAATTATAGTTACGGCTATGACATTATGGTTATGCCACGTCTAAGTAGACCTAAAACCTCTCTGGAGCGGCACTACACAATATGAAGGGAGGCACCATAAGACCCTTTTTTATCCCATTTCATCAAATCTTTAACTCGAATACTCCTCTGCTTTGCATGCGTTAAATTTCAAATTAATCGCTGCAGCCTTATAAAGGCCAAAACTTTTAATTCTGCCCCACTGTCCAGCTGGTGGTTTATTTTACCAAAGTCTTGTTGTTGTTGCCATGTCTCCTTTTGTCTTTTTCTGAAGTTTTCTCAGAAATATTATATTTAACACACAATAACATGGCATAACATTACGAGTGTAACACCACCAATTTACTTTACGCCTTGCACTCGTAACAGATCATGACGATCATCATGACGATGGTGATACATGGAGTACTCAGATACTGAGTCGGCGCTGCTGATGATGATGATTATGCTGGGCTAGTGATATTGATGATTCCGCTAAAGATAATCGTAGACATCATGTGTTGTGTTGTTCCCTGGAACAATTGAGTCATTTAGTGATATAAAATTTCTATTTTAAGTGCATAAATGTTAATTTGGTTTTCTGTGTTTTTTTATTGTTTAATTTTTATTATTTCAGCCACACTTTTGTTAGAGCATATTGTCAGCCGGTGGTTTTGATTGTTTAGTTGGAATTATGACTTTTAATTATAACTTGTTTGACTTTTAAATGAATTAAATGGCTAAATTGAAATTGGTAGTGGAAAATTATCGTGTTTGTTAATTGTTTTTTGTTTACTAACAATCATTGTAAGATTATACAAATTATAATTTTAGATCTAAGCTTGGGGTACAAAAAGGGAAAAATATAGAAAATAACTTAAGTAAAAATTAAGAGATCTAAGAATCGTGCTGCACTGTCTCCCTTCTTAAAGCAATCTCAAGTTTTATTCAGATACGATTTATCCTGATGAAAGTACAGATTTATTTAATATTCAATATTCGTGAAGCGGACAACCCAAAAAGCCAAATTTTCTTAATATTTGGCATAACTATACTTTTTACACAAACAAATAATTTTACACAAAAAAACATATACACAATTTGCTAAAATTGTTTGTTTGTTAATTTATTTATCAATGTAAAAAAGGAAACGTTAAAGAACATTAAAATAAAATGTTTGTCTACAGTACCCCTACAATTGTTCTGTTTTTCAATGAAGAACAAAACACTATAAAAAGTTCGGCTCTTTCTTAAAAATAGCTACGAACGGTATTAAGGGTTGTGTTCGTCTACACAAACACATTAAAAAAATAGATATCGTTCCCGGGTGTGTGAGCGAACGCCGAATAATTTTCTGTTTTCGAACACTGTTCATACTGTAAACGTCTTGAAGTAAAATCACATTTTTAACTTTTATAGTATAATCAGGAAACCCTTCGCAAAACGGCAACACTTTAGCACCCTATAACTCGAGAAATACAAAAAATAATTTGGCTCACACATTCATATCTACTAAAGGAATTTCGGCAAAATATTCTATAGTCAATTTTATTTTAAAAAATCTTGGAAAAAAAACATACAATTCCTAGAAAGTTTAGAATATTTTATTAAATTACGTTTTTTTCAATTAGAAAGTATTTAATACAAATTACCAAGGCGAATTCATTTTTCAGGTGGCGTTAAAAGCACAGCTTTGCTACTTTTTTTTTCTTATTTAGAGAGAGGAATGTCAAAAGTTGTTTCTGTTTTTGACATATCGACCAACGAAAACAACAAATACAATACAATGTTGTGTTTTTGGTGCTGTACTTGTTGTAGTATCGCCACCACCGTCATGAATTCGCCTTGCAAATTTCAATAATTTTTTTTTTTGTTAGATTTCATTCATCGAACAATGCAAAATTTAACGACCGAGCAGCGAACAAAAAAAGTGTTATGCCTACAGTACACGGAATGTAAAAAGCCACATGCGCATGTGGTTCTGAAGTAATTTTGACGTCACTACAAAGCCACAATACCAAGTTCGAAATGTGTGATGACGACAAAATTACGTAGGAACCACAAGCAAATATGGCTTTTTACAATCCATGTACTATAGGCTTTAGACTTTAACTTTTCTAATTGACATTCAATTTTACTGACGCAACGAGCAAAACGAAGTTATTTCAACAACAGAAATGCACCAAGCCAAATCACAATTAATCGTTTAATTGCACGGTTCCGACAATAAGTTGCGATTTTGGGGTACTGCAAACCCCAGAGATGTTATCCAACACTCGCACAGATGTGGAGTGCAAAATGGTGTGGGGGGACATCACAAAGAGTTATTGACCCCCACTTCTTCGAGAATAAAGTTCGTTATGCAGTGACGGTAAATAGGTACAGGTATCGTACTATGATTAATAATTTTGTACGCCCTGTGGCAGCCAACAAGTGGTACCAGCAGGCAAATTTTGATGACCGAATTATCTCAAGAAATTCAGTATTCAATTGGCCCGCACGTTCACCAGATTTAACTACCTCTGATTTTTTTGTATGGGGTTATCTCTAAATACAAGTGTTTGTTAACAGGCCCCAAACTATGAAGCAGCTAAAGCACAACATTACAGCTGATACCAGGGCAACAGAGCCTGAAATTTGTGTGAAGCTACGCAGGCGTGACTTTCCAACCTTTACTTAATGCAATGTTAGTTTGGCTCTTTAACGTTTCTTTTGAATTACGTTCTTAAATTTATTGATTGTCTTTATAATTTGCATTTAATCGTTAAATATTTTGAAAGTATGATAAGATGTGTCAAGAGTATCTGAAATTTCGATTAAAAATTACTTTAACTAAAAAAAAAAAACACTAAACCATTTGAATTGGCAAAGCCCGACTTAACGATACCCTGCATCACTGTATTTAAAGACTTATTTTTGAGAGTGTGCCCAATATGAACTAGGAATGGGCAAAAAAAATCGATATATCAAAATATCGATATTTAAAAAAAATAATCGATATATATCGCCGATATTTAAAATACCGATACATCGATATTGAAATACGACTATCGAATTCGATGTTTTTAAAGTCAGTCTTCATTAAAAACTCGAAATTTTAGCTGTTTTTCAAACAATATATTTTTTTAAGAATTTTCATCACTGCATGCATCATATGTTTTTTAAACTAGAATAATAAGCAACAGCTTTACTTGTAACAATATCAAAGTTTAAACAAAAACATCAACAATAATAAACTGGCAAGTGCACGGCCTAAAAAAACTACCTGGCAACATGCTTTTGCAAGTTGTTTTTTGCATTTTGTTTTTTCTTAACCTACTTACAACTACAGTTAATGTTGGAAGAATTCCAATCAATTGTAGTGGGGAATGTAAGAAGAGATAAACTCACTGTTTATTGTTGATGTTTTTGTTTCACCTTTGATATTGTTACAAGTAGAACTGTTGCTTATGATTCTTATACGCTTAACAGTCTTATTTGGTTTTATATCTTTAGTTTTTCCAAAATCTTTATGGATGAAGTTTCCTGATGATCAGGCCTAAGCAACCAGTGAAATGCGCATAGGAATAGCTTATCCCACCAACAATAAATTTCAAGTGTTTTTATCAAAAATAAAAACTGGGAATTAAGCACGAATAACAAAATCTTTTAAAATATAATGTGTTTGTTTATAAATATGTATGTATGTACAAAGGTATCTATATTAAAATGTTTAATATGGTAATAGTTTCAGGAAAATACGTTCGACATATCGATATTTTTGAAATAATAAATATCGATACTCTTAAAAAATATCGATTCGATATATATCGATAATTTTTTCAATTTGCCTATCCCTATATGGGACCCATAGGCAATCAATGACCTGCCTGATCAAATTATGTGATGAGGTTAGGATTTATGTACGAGTTCTTTGTGCCGAGTATTGTTTAATTTTTTTTTTTCTATAAGAGACTTGTTTGCATTTAAGTGATTAAGGTAGGGAAGGCTTATATGGGACCTGTGGTAAATTTTAGACCTACCAACGCTAGATTTTGTTTTGGCATAGTGGCAATAGTAAAAGTTATTGTCGCCAATTTTATGGCGAGAATAGTATCTTTTAAAAATTTTCCTTAAAAATAGTTTTGTTGGAGGAGACAAAATTGAAAAATGCTTCTTTGCCAAATTTCATCAAATTATCTCCAGAACTGCGAACTGTACTTTGCGCAAAAAATTTACAAGGAAAGCCAGCTGGACGGACATCGTTAGATCAATTCAACAAGTAATTTTAATTCGATCGGTATGCTGTTAAGGGGCTGCATACATCAGCATAAACGCATAATACCCTCTCTACTAATAAAGTGTGGCGATTAAAAATATGTAGTACTATTTTAATACAAATTAGTTTCTCTTAACCACTTAATTGCCCTTGTTTTTCTTACAGCTGTAAAAGAAGGTGTAAAAATTGAATATTTTTAAAGTCGTTAGCCACTTTAGTTCCTTAAAGTGCATTTTATTTCCATTAATTAACTATTCATATGATCGCATGTAATAATTTCTCACTTAATTACTGGCTTTTGTTTTATGAATTCATTACACCTGTCCCAAGTTTTTTGTTTCGGTATTCGTGGGGGCACTTTTTTATTTTGTGCATACCTTAAGGGTTCGCTTAGGTTTTGGAAGATTTTATAGTTTGATGTTAGCTTTTAAGGGCTGTCACGTGTATGCTACACTTTAGAATACAACATGGCTGGTGGATGTGTTCGATTGAAAAGAGGAGAATTGAAAAAGGTACCCCTTAATTAAACAGTGGCTTAAAATATGCAAAACTTAACGTAAGTCATATCTTATTTAGAAAAACAAGTTTTTTTTATTGTTTTTTTAAAAAAAGTCAAGACTTTTTTTAAACATGATGGTGGTTGATCATCCTACTTTGCATATTTTGGTTAGTGTTATTTAGACGTTTTTTTTTTCTTTCTTTGGATAAATACAAGGTTGTAAGCGTGCTCTTAGCGATAACGCCCTACTTTCAACGCGTTTTTCTGAGCTTTATTGTTTTTTGTGTTTGAAACGAAAATGCAATAACAACAAAAGAAGATAAATTTGTATAAAAAAACGCATGTTAGTAAAAAAAAACTTTATGTAGCTTTAAGCATTTTTCAGTTAAACGATTGTTGGTAGTAAAAGTCTAGATGGCCAGACGGACGTTTGGACAAATGATTGGACATTGTTGGTTTGGTAGGTTTTTCATTTAATCATATTTAGGGTTTTTATTTCACTTCATTCATTTGGTTGAATATCGGGCGGCGTGTAGCCTTTTAAACAGCTACTACATCAACTGGACACAGCTTAAAGGTAATAATTTTATAACCCGCCACGAAAAAAAAGTATCTCATTTGAATATTTTTGATTCATGGCTTTTGGCTGATGCAGATACGGATGTTGATGTTGTTGTTTGTTAAAGCAAAAATGCTAATGTTTTTTGCTGCCGCTGTTTTTGCCCCAAATAATAAATATTTAATAAAAATACCAAAGAATTGGTTCGAAAAAATCTCATTTAAAATCGATCAATAGGGTTTTTTTGGAGTTTTTGTTTTCTCAATATTTAGTTATTAAGCCATTAAGCTATAGTTGCCAGACAAAACAAGTAGAAATTTATAAAATCTTGGAGTATAAAAGCGCCAGCATGAATTTTAGCGAAGTTTTTGGTAGATTTGTTTTTTTAATTTATAATTTTCGAAGAAAATTATTAACAATTATTTTTCGAAATATTTAGATTTAAATAACGAAAAAAAGGTTAAATATCAATATAAAAAAGGGCTTAATTTTTACAACAGACCGTGAAAATATAAAATTCGAAATTAAGATCGAATTTTTAAACATATGCTCAAACGATTAATTTTTTAATGTTATATTGTTAACATTGAAATAAAATATATTTTTAATTATAATACTTTTTCGAACAAAGCAAACTATCCAAAAGTGTTTTATAAAAAAAATCGCAAAATTTTGAAAAAACACCATGAACGTGGGCAAAATAACTGTTTTAAATCGTCATTGTGATATCAGTGCCTATGTTTTGTAACTCTGGCTTCAAGAAACTTTTCTATTGAAATGTGTGAAATAAAACAGAAATGCCATTTAATGAAACAAACATCTGTTTTTCTAACTTAACTGTGTCTGTAACTTTTTTTGGCGAGTAATAGCTGTAACGTACGGAAATTACCCGCCAATTTACTGTAAAAGTGTGTCTGTAACATTTTTGTGAGAACAGTTCCCGCTTTGATCTGTAAAATAAACTCACGAACAAAAATGGGGCGAGAAAATATGTTAACACTAAAAAACAATTAAAAATGCAAAGTAAATAATAATATTAATAATATTTTGTTCTTGGTATATTTTTTCATTTTTAAATTATTTTGCATTTAACATTTTTATAAAATATACGAATGTTTTTTTAAAAGCTCGTTTGCAAAAAACAAACATAAAAGTCGCACTTTACGTTATTTGGTATAGCCGAGGGTTGCATTTTCGCCGCCGTTGTTTAATATTTTTCAACTTTAGTACATTTTGGTCGCCGACAACGATTTGTTTGACTGGCGTTCTCAACGTCTGCAATGCCAAATCGGCTTCGAATGCAATGTTATGACACTATAACGTAACGACGTAATCTCTCTTAATAGTTTTCGACATGAGTTACATACACACTTTTTTCTCACTTTTAGAGAAACGATGGAATATTTTGTTTTACATCTTTTCTCACTAAAGTTACAGAACATGTGTACGGATTAGTGATTTTTTTTTCAATATTATTTCTGACCTTTTTTAAGTTTAAAGAAAAAAATTTTAATTTTTTTTTTTTTTTTTTTTTTTTTTCATCAAATTATTTTTATGAAGAAAGGAATTTTCCAACATGAAAATTAATTAAAATTGTTATAGATAATCTTTCATTCTTGACCGTGGCCTTCAAGTTGTGATGAAAAAAGGTCAACAAGAAAAAGAATGACAAAAAATGAAAAAACAAAAAAATGTACTTTGGACTTCAAGAAAAATTCTTGACAAAAGTACGAAAAAACAGAAGTAAGAAAGAACATGTAAAATCAATTAAAATGGATAATCATTCAAAAAAGCAAACTTCGATCTACCAAAGGTTAAAATACAATTTGGTTTAAGGATTGATGTTTGACTATTGACGTCAGCAGTCGTCGATGGCTGCGAGTGTAAAACGGCAAATCCATCTGAGGAGATCGAGTGGTTGCGATCGAAACATGTCATGGTAACCTGCCGGCCCGGGTTCGAGCCCCTGCCACGGTCAAGAATGAAAGATTATCTATAACAATTTTAATTAATTTTCATGTTGGAAAATTCCTTTCTTCATAAAAAAAATTTAATGAAAATTAAATTTAATGAACTTAAGCCTAATTAAAAATATAAAAAATTTGAATTAAAAACCATAAATAGTTCAACAAAATAACCACAATACTAATTATTTAAATTTTTACCTAAAAATTTTTAAGTTCGAAAAAGTTAAAATGGAAAAAATGGCAATTTAACAATAAACAATTAAAAGCAGTGTTTTTTGGTGCAAATTTCAATTTCGAAATTATGTTCGAATTTTCGAACATATTCTAAACTGCTTTAATTTGTAATTCTTATATTCTTTTGATTGGAAGAAGGTAATTTTTAAAGATTTTCATACGAGAAAAAAGTTTCGAACATGGTCAAAAGTTAAAAATTATTTTGAAATCCTGAAAATCGCTTGATTTCAAATCACGCGATTTAAAACGACACCTGGCTTTTAAAATCACACGTTGGATATTGTGCTGCTCTGTTTTTGTGTGTTTTCGGTGTGAATCTCAATTGCCGAAACCAAAGCGAAAAAAGCCCAAAAACGTGATTGTGATTTTAAAAGCACATGATTTTTAGAACGGGCGTGAAAAAAGCAAATTTAAATTGTTTAAAAAAATTAAAAACGAATTTAAAATTAACTGCCCACAATGCCGAAAAGAAAATTTCTTTCGTATATTGACATTGAAAACAAAAACAAATTTTAGTTTCCTTTTACATATTGTTTTATATATAAAAATACGAAAGAAATTTTCTTGCCAACATTGTGGGCCAGGCAGTAAAATTATATATAAAACATTTTTAGCATTTTGTATACAAATTATATTGAAAAATTGTCATATTTCGAATAAAATCGTTTTGAGCTAATTTTTTAATCTATTGAAAATAATATATAAATTGCTAAATCTGGCAACAGTTCATTCAGAGCCTTGTAGAATCCAGGCCATTTGTGAAATATTATAATCAAGAAAATGGTAATGAAGTTGAGAACTTTAAAGCTCTACCGCATGTCGCCACACTTAAGGTAACTCCAAGTTTTAAATAAAAAAATTAAAAAGCACAAAAACAAGAATCTACCAGATATTTTAACATGGTTTTATGTTAATTTTCTCTTTCTCAAAAAAAAAAAAAAAACAAAAAAAACTTAAATATTGCAAACAAATGACTAGTAGGTTAACTGGTTGGCCAGTTGGCCAGGAGTTTCAATGGCTAGTTTCCTTTTTCTTTGCATTGGAATTGTAAAATTCAAAAGGTTCCCAGTCCATGCTGCAGCGTCTTATTTTTTCTTCATCTGTTTTCGCTCGCAAACCCGTCCATCAAGCCCAACAGACAGCAGAGAAATTAGTAAAACTCATTTTGGTTTTAGCCTCCGGACTTAAACTTAATTCGGAAGCACAGCAGGAGGTTCTAAGTAAATAATGTGTTTGTGTTCTTAACGCAATCTACAGCATTTAATTTGCATTTTATTGCTGATTGCTGGAGTTGTTGTTATTTTTCTTTAATTTTTTTTTTCTTATTTTTGGTACGTGTTGATCTAAAAAGTATCTGTGTAAAAAAGGCTCACATATGAATTTTTTATTTTAATACATTTATTTGTAGGTCTGTCGCTCTGCTCTGTCTGTCTCATTTTGCTGCTTTCTTATGAATTTCATTTTTTTTTTGTGGCATTTTGTTGTTATTTTGCAAATTAACATGGATATGAATAAATGATTTAAATGATCACCTTAAATAAAATAACAAGCATATCATTTTATAATCAACTTTTTTTGTTGGATTTCTTTTTCGAATTTTTGTTTTATTTAAAAGTTAAATAAAAAGAAAGAAAAATTTTAAAAAGATTGAAAATTAGTTGCCCTTTTTGTATAAAGTTTATTAATTATAATTGCAGTTATTGGTGGAATGAAAAGGATTATATTTTTTTAAGGATTAGTGAAAGGAAGTCATATTTTTTTTCAAATATTGACAGCCGGTCTTAACCCATTTGCGCCCAATTTTTATTTTAAAGATTGTTTGCTTTTTCCGAAAAATATAATTTTATTTATTTAAATTTTTAAAATATTATTTATTCAATTATTTGCGCATGTTCCCAAATGGGATCATGGGGCGCTAATGAGTTAAGAATAACACAGTGATACAAAAACAAAAAAGGGAGAAATACCTGGGAAGTGAGAATATTTTTCTGGTGGCTGTAGAGTTCCTGGTAAAAAAACACCCCAATTTTCGTACCTTTATACACTTTTAAAGCCAGTAATTCAGTTGAATATCAACCAAATTTAAGTTTGAGCTCCAAAAACTAAATGTAGCCAAAAAAGAAGGTACAAGGTTTATTTGGTTTCTTCATTATTTTGTGAAAAAGACTTCGGAAATTTAATATAACACAACACAAATTACAAAACTGAACAACGATCCCAAACAATTGAATTGCTTATTTCAATCTTTTAAGAATCTATTCACAATTTTATAATGAGCGATAAAGTCAACAAGCAAAACTGCAGGATTTGAGCTACACAAAATCTAAACACAGTTCATTACGCAGTAAAAATTATCGCCAAATAAACCATTAATCAAAAATAAAATCAATTTAAGTCAAAAATTTAATCAAATGAATTAAAGGCTTACTTAACTAGCAGCAGAAAATGTTGTTAATATCAAGAAATATTTAATTAATTTCACAAACTTTTTCATCACAATTTTATAATGAGCGATAAAGTCAACAAGCAAAACTGCAGGATTTGAGCTACACAAAATCTAAACACAGTTCATTACGCAGTAAAAATGATCGCCAAATAAACCATTAATCAAAAATAAAATCAATTTAAGTCAAAAATTTAATCAAGGCTTACTTAACTAGCAGCAGAAATCAAGAAATATTTAATTAATTTCACAAACTTTTTTCTTTGTAGCGACAATTGCACCTACTTTAGTGTACTTTTTGTCAGGATCAGAAAACCTGCTTGATGGCCGGGACTCTATGGCCTCGCTACGACGCGGCGAGAACGCGCCTGCTACTTGGTTTCGGTAGGGACCAGATATGTCTAGTGCAGAATTGAAGTCGATCTCTCTGTGTTGCAGAGAGTCGGGGTGGTTCGAGTTTGCAGTGATGTCTGTGGAATAATCTGGTTGATGCTGACTGACTTTTGTTACTGGCTAGGGGTATCACAACGTGACCACTTTAAGGACCCAAGTGAGTCGTCCTCGTGTCGGCTGTCCATTGAACATAACCGATGTATCGTTCGATAGTATAACTGGCCAATGTTTTTTTAAAATAAAACTGGTGTTTCAATCTGTGTCAATGTTTGTGCATAATGGACGATGTATGAAAATCTAGTCTTGTAGTTACAACAAGATAAAGCCACAGCACATACTGTAGGTGCTGTAATGGCTTTGATAAAGGGCCTATGGGAAATAAGGCCAACAAATTATTGAATATAAAAAAACTTTAAACGAAGTATTAAAGCGGTCAAATCAGAGTATTTAAAAAAAATTATTTAACCTTTTTAACACTGAAAAAAATTGAGTTGTAATTTTTTTTTTTATAGATTTTTATATCAAATTTGTTGGCGTATTGAATCGGTAATGCTGGACGTTTTCGGACAAAGTATCTTTTTTTTTGATTAATTTATATATCAGCTTTTTTTTATATTTTTTCTTTTTCCATCAAGGCTTCGAAGCGTTAATACAGAAGAAAATCTTGTTTTGAAAACTTTTCTTAAACAATACTTTTCTAAAACAAAAAAAGTATACCTACCCGAGTTACCCTGAAATTTATGTGGAGCCTTAGTGCAGATATTATAGAGTAATATTGTTCTTAAAATAAGTTGCGGAGACTTGCGGATACGAATTTTAATTAATACTGTTTCAAACTATTTTTAATAGTTCCAATTAATTTTTTTTTATTGAAAATAAAAACTATGGTGTTTTTTAATTGTTTCAATTAACTCTGTGTTTAATGTATAAATATTTTGATTTGTTTTTATGTTTTCATTTTATAAATTAACTCTTTGGTTGATGGTTAAACCTTAGTCAGTAGTGAAAGTGATTGATTTCCATCAAACCTATTAATTTAAGCTCTACATAAAGAAAGACTCCGACTAACAAATACGTAAATTGATATGATCGATTTCATTACAGGCTGAAAATCAATACGAAATTTAAAAAGGAGTACAAATTTGTAACTATTATATTAATAAAAGTTGTTTTTTAATTTTTCTATGTATGATTTTTTTTTATTTGCTTCCGAAACTACTTGTTATTAAATTAAATAATTGTTTTTAATGCTTTGAAATATGTATAATTTTAACTTCATTCTATTTGGTGCAGCGTAACTTCCAACAATTCGTTTATTAAATTAATTTTTTTACTAATTTTGCCCCTGCAAAAGAATTGATCATATCAATTAACGGATTTGTATTTTCGAGTCATGCTACACAAATTTAGTCAGTTAGAAAATTAATTGAATAAACTAAAAAATACACAACATATACACAAATATTTAAATTTATGTGTTTTCGTTAAAAAAATTAATTGCAGCAAACAAAAAATTAATTGAAAAATTAAAAATTTAATTGAAAAATTTTTGGCAAACATTTTTTCTGTGGACATAAAGTCTTAATTCATGGTGCTGAATAATTAAATCCGAGCAAACGTTAAGACAGCTTCGAATGTTTTCAGAAATAAAAAATTCAGAAATTATAGGGAGTTTGACACTAGAAAAATTATCGCGTATTAACCATGAGGGATCTTTTAAACAAGTTCTCAATTCTTCAGAGCCCGTTGTATCATCTTAATCGACAAAAACATTATAGAAACACATTAATCGCCTTCTTTTATTGTATTGGGACATGCGCTAGCAGGCCGAACTTTGCCCAAGGTTAAACATCAACTAACCCAGCATTTTACGATTTCCCTTGCCGTCATTTGGGTTTGAACCTGAGTTAGCAAGTTAACACCAAAGGTGCCCCACTACTAACAATTTTAGAGTATATCGTATCCCCTAGTGGCTATCGGTTTTCTGTGGCATCAGCTAAAACTCTGGGAGATCTGTCAACTTTAAGGACCTAGACAAACTTGAGGTATTGGCTGCATCTAAATATTTAAATTCCTCGAGAGTGCAACTTCAAGCGTGTAAAAATGACTTGGTATTGATATTTTTTTTTTTTTTTTTTTTTGGAAATAAAGCCAAATTTCTTAATAAACCAATACAAAAAACAACTGCACTAACTAATTAAAATTCCAACCCCTGACTAAAACTTCACCCAATTCCTTCTTTTTTCACACTAAACTTTACAAACTAAAAGAATTTAAATTATGGGAAACTAAATCAAAAATGTTGCTTAAACGAAAAAGTTCCCAACAGTTATTTTGACTTCTTTGCAACACTCTGGACATTAAAATAATTAAAAAAGAAACCCAAAAAGAAAACAATGCAAATTGTTCATGAAGCAAATTCAGAAAAACAAATCTAAAGACTGAATTAAAAAAAAAAAACTCAATAAATGAAATTTCCATGCAAACAAACACATCTGCAGTGACAGAGACATTCAGATAAATGATTGTAATATTAAACAAAAAAAAATAATGCACTTTATTGTAATCGCAGGCATTGAACAGAGTAAGTGAAGTAAATATATTTGTATATGAGAATAAATCTAAGTACTTGTGTTTGTATGAATGGCTTTGAAAGCGGGTATCTGTTGCATCTGCCAATTTATCGACGTGCGCGCATTAAAAAAACACATGTTCATACGTTGCACAAACATTCACACATACACCAGATTTACAGGACAGTCAATTTTGATCTGAAGGTTCCATTCAACCAACCAACCAACCGACCAGCCAGCCAACCGGCAACAGTAACAAACATCACAATCACTGACCATCAATTCAACTTTAACCACTTAAACTGCTGCCAAAGGAATTGGAAGTTTCTTTGGGAGTTAATGTGTGTGTGTGTTTGAGTTTTGAATTAAAGTTGACGACTCTTGAATGAATGCTGCAATTTAATGTTGTATGTGGCAATTGTTGCTGCCGATGTTGTTGTTGCAGCAACTTTTCTTTCTTTTCTTTTCATTTAAATTTTGTTTCTTAAATTTTGTTTTACTGTGATTGAACTAATGACGAAAGACAGACAGTTGAATACTTTTGGACAAATAGATGGATGGATGGATGGATGAATGAATGGATGGATTGAATGTTTGTTGGACAGACAGACGTGGGAAACAAAAGTATTTCAATTTCGCATTCATTGCTCAACAAAAATGCAAAAAAAAAAAACACCAAAAAACGGTGTGCAACAAAACAAATTAAGACTAATTCAAACTCCTGATGAAATTGTTTTTAAAAATAAAAGAGTTTTGGTTCGATTGTATTTCTTTATTTTTTTCTTCAAAAAATAACAATTTAAATTTAGCATGAAAACATTTTAAAATTTTAGTTGAATCAAAAATAAAAAAACAACAACCAAAATTGGGGGAGCATTCAAAGTTAAGTGTGTTGCAAGTATCGTATCTTTAATCGAGACATATGTTTAGATGCGAATGAATAAAGAAAGGTATTGATGTATAAACAAGCATTTAAGCCTAAGAAACTTGGCTAATAATTTTTGGTGAGAATTTTTTTTAAACTGTTTCTTCACTTCTTATTGCAATAAAAAATGTAAAGAATGTTCTGTTGTTTGTACTTTTGAAAAAGAGATCTTTTCGAAAATGCACTTTTTAAAATATCAAAACGCAACTAAAGGCTATTTTTTATAAATGGTGCTTTTAAAAAAAAAGTAATTTTCAAGGAACAGTACTTTGAAAAGAGTATTAAAAACACACGTAAAGAAAACATATTTTTCGATATGGTCACCTCCAACAAAACTACTTTGATTAGCCGGATTTTAATTAAATTAAGAAGGATGATGTATTTGTTAGCCAAATTTAATCAAAAT
Source organism: Pollenia griseotomentosa (assembly GCA_963931875.1). Taxonomy (NCBI): domain Eukaryota; kingdom Metazoa; phylum Arthropoda; class Insecta; order Diptera; family Polleniidae; genus Pollenia; species Pollenia griseotomentosa. The sequence goes on from OZ007561.1 coordinate 18,211,758, forward strand.
GCCAACTTATTAAGAAGGTTTGTGAGCCCAAAGACTCCATTCCAGAAAAAAGTTTATACGAGGCATAGATGGGGGTAGTACACTCACTTTGCAGTTTCAACTCACACTTAGTGATAGTGCAAAAATATTGCGATCATTTTTTTGATGTTGAGTGATGAATTGAAAATTTGTGATGCTAAAAATTTTGCACTCAAAAAAAAAAAAAAAAAAATAGTTTGATTTGAAAAAAAGCAATCATCAGTTTATTGCAACTTTTTTTTTGCACTCATTTGAGTGCAACTAAAATCAAAACCTTGTTTTTTTATGATTAAAGCCAATAATTATACCGTTATTGACAAACTTGTATTTTCTTTAATGTTCTTTGTTTATGCATATCCTCAAAAGATATCGAAAACCATGCACATAGTACAAAGTTACATTTTTTAAATTTTAGTGAGCAAATAAATGCAGCTTTTTTGATTGCAAGTCCAAATTTCGCACTATTTGAATTGAGTGCAGATTTTTGCATTCAATCTGCGTTTAGTGATAGTTGAAAAATTTGCAATATCACTAACATTTTTTTAGTGGTAGTTAAAAAAAAACAATCATCACTAAAGCTGGTAAAAAAGAGTGCAAACTAATTTCTTGGCAGTTTTATTTAGTGATAGTGCACTGCTGACTTAAATCATTATTTAGTGCACTACCCCCAACTATGATATGAGGTCTTAAGCCTCTTGTACACGGAATTTAAAAAGCCACATTCGCATGTGGTTCTGACGTAATTTTGACGTCACCACAAAGCCACAATCACCATTGCTTGTTGTGTGATGATGTCAAAAATACATCAGAGCCACATGCGCATGTGGCTTTTTACATTCCGTGTACTATAGGCTTAAGTGAAATTATGGAACGGATCTTACAACTACGCAAGGAAACAAAATTGAACTTTTTGCGTGCAGATTGAAAGTTTAATACAATTTTTTACTAATTTGAGGTCGCTGATTTCAAATTTTATCTCCGTTTTTCTTCATCAGCTCGCGTTTTTAAGTTCCAGGTATATTTGCCTTTTTTTCCAAACATTCAAAGTTCAAAAAATCATAGCAATACTCTTCATTAAGCGATTTAAAAAAAATTTTATAATGATGTAAATCATCATTATAATTATCACCAAAAAAAAAAAAAAATGGCTGAGTACTGGTAGTTTACTTAAAAAAAAAATACAAATTTTGTAAAAAATACAAATTTTGTAATTTTAAAATTCATGAAAAATCCAAAACGGGAAAAAGTTCAAGTCTTATTACTTTCACGTAAGGTCACATAACCTATAAACAAAATGAGGCATCGATCATAAAAATCGATGAACGCGTTTCGATTATATTCACAATTAAGTGAAGGTACCTCATCCTTAAGCGAAGAAAAAGACGTCCATAAATAGAATAGCAGACATTTTAAAAAATGTTATTTTTGTATGGATTCGCGATTTTTATCAATTCAGTTTTTTCAGTAAATTGTAAATAATGAAATAAAGCTCATTTGATTCGAAATATGTTGAGTAAATATTTTTAAACCAAAATTGTGATTTTTGTCGCATTTTTATTTTTTATCAATTTTGAAAAAACAAAAATTTTACTTTTTTAATTCTTCTTTTTTTCAAAACTTCAATGATATCTCTGAAACTACTGGGCAAATTTAAAACCAATGTAAGCACGACTTACATAATGTTTTATCGCGAAAAGTCGAGCTGAAACTTGTTTCTTTGTATTATCAAGAGGCCATTATGATAATTAAAATGCATGTTCTAAATTTCATAAAATTATCTTTAAAACTGCGACCTGTACTTTGGGAATAAGATTTATATGGGCAGACAACCAGCCCGCTAGCCAGACAGACGGACTTCGTCAGAACGACTGAGAAAGAGAAAGTGGATCCATGTATAAACATCACCACAAACGCATAATACCTTCTCCACTTTTAGAGTGTGAGCATAATCAGAAACGTTTTATTAAAAGGTCATTAGTCCTTTAAATCACAAAAAAGTCCCAAACTTTTAAGCCGAATCTAAAAAAGTACAAGTTTCACCAATAATCAATCACCAGGAATGCAAAACTAAATTAGAAAAAAAATCACTAATACTACATTTACACCTACGCAAAATCCAGTACTTACGAGATTTCGAGCCAAATCTAGTTGTTTTTGACTAGATTTCCCATACAAAACAAAATCTACTTCGTGACTAGATTTCGACGAAATCTACTTAAAATCTAGTAGTACTTAATGATGCAACTATGTTTTTTTCAATATAGCACTAAAAAATACTTCCCTGCACAATGGCATTAAAAAAAAAAACAAAACAAAAATTGTTAAAAAAAAATAAAAAGTTTTATTAAAATTGTTTAAAAAAATAAAAAAAATAAAAAAGTAGAATAATATTGATAAAATAAATATCGTTGATTATTAATAAAAGGTAATCCAAATTGTTTAATGTATATTTCTTTTTGTGTTTGTATGTGTAACGAAAAAACTTTTAGTCAGTTGTTTTGTTATAAAAACAAAATCTCGCTAATGTCAAAAAAGTATAATGTAAACGCACTAGATTTCGAAGAAGATTTTAAATTAAATCTACAAGATTTCGGCCTAATGTAAATGTAGTATAAGATTGAATTTTGAATTTAACAGGTATTTTTGTGAAAAAAAGATTGTGGTTTAAAATCAAGAAAACCATTTTAATCATAAACAAGAAAAACTTTTTATAAGTAAGATAGTATAGGCGGTCAAACCCGACCATATGATACCCTACACCATAATATTTCAAAAACAAATAAAAGACCCATGGACAGTCAAGGACTCGCCAGAAAAAAATTATGTTATCAAGTAAAGATTCATATAAAAGTTCATTGTGCAAAATATTATTAAGATATCTTCATTGATATGAGATTTGTTTGCCTTTTTTAAGTGATTAAAGGAAGAACCTATGGTTATTTTTGGACCTACCATCCAACATTTGGTCATGACGTAGTTGCTATCGTAAAAGTTTTTGTCGCCAATTTGTATATTCATACCGACATTTGTAGTATTTATATGGGAGCTATGGGCAAATATGGACGGATTTCAATAAAATTTGGTAAGAACAAGGTTTACATGGGTATGCAGCCAGCCAGTCAGCCGGTCAGACAACGTTAGATCGACTCAGAAAGTGATTTTTTTTTTTAAATTTTGGCAGATTTTTTTTAAGTAAAAAGTTTCCGTAGGTTGAATTTTCTAAGAATAAAATTTCTGTTATCGTAAAAATAAAGTTTTAATAAAAAATATTTTCCAATGGAGTTTTAAATTTAAATACAAAATTAAAGAACAAAAGTTGAGTTTTGTTAATGAAAATTCCACAATTCCAAAAAACTTTTTTAACATTTTGAAAAATAGGATTCTTAAGTTCTTTCGCAATATTTAATACAACAAGTTATCGGCACCTTGAAAAAACCTAAGTCGGGACTGGGTTTTAAAAAATTCGGGAGTCCTGCAGGAAAGTAATTATTAATCCCTATTCTATTGAATATATACCTACTTCAGACATACCAACCAACAATTTCACTCACACATAAACTTTTGCTGATGACAAAGCTTTTCTAAGCGTTGACGATAACCGCTGTAAAGCATCTTTATACCTACAGAACCATTTATGTATTTCAATTGGAAAAATGGTTAAAACAATGTAAAGTAAAGTTAAGAGAGCAAAAATGCATACATATAACATTCACTTTACGAAGCGAGTCAAAAAAAAAAGCGAAACAATTAAAAATTTTCTAAGCACGTACACACATTTGACAACGAAAGTCAGTTACAAGACGAGTATCAGCGAGCTCTTCTTGGTAACCACATAAATTCTTAATCAAGCATTCGATTATCCCCGACGGTGTGGACTGCTGTCCATGGAGCCCTTCTTTGATTCGGGGCACGCAGCACATACGACACACGGTAGTGTGCTGTCAGGTGAAAGAACTTTCCGTGGTTCGGCCCTAAGGTTCTATACTGATCGTTCCAGGAAAGGCGGAATAGTTGGCTGGTGTTTCTTTATAGAGGAACTGAATATAACAGTTCCCTTTCGTCTGCCGGACGGCTGTGGTGTCCTGCAGGCGTAAATTTTGGCTATATGTATATTTACTAGTGCTGGGATACTATCGATATTTTCTACTATCGGTATTTATCGATAGTTAAGATTTCACTATCGATATATCGATATTACTATCGACTGAATGTTTGTACTTGTGCAGGAAAACTTTAACTAGTTTTTATCAGGCTACATTCGTTGTTTTTATCACTTTATTGAACGTATGAGACGTATGTATATACGCACGTTATTTCAGATGACAGTTTTTTAAAAATTGATAAGTACCTTTCTTAAGGAGCCGAAGTAGCAGGGACTGACTGTAAGATATTCTATTGCAACTTTAAATAATTTTCTAAATGAGTTTTGATTCTCAACCCAATCTAGCGGACTTATCCTCTAATGGTCGTTCATTGTTTTGTCCCATGCTCCCAATTGCAGTTGCATTTAGATTTGAATTTTTTTTACAACATTACAAAAATATTTGACATTTTAGTCCCTATATAAACATGTACAAATTTCGACTTAAAGGTCTTTAATTAGTAGTAAAAAGCAGAGCTAAGCAATCCATACCACTTGCCATTCCTGTTGTTTGTATTCATTGCTGTTATTCAGCGCGAATTAATAATAGCAAGTAAAAATTTGCGGCAAAAACTGTGTGTGTATAGCTGCTGTTAGATGTCTTCATATCTGTATTTTAAATACTAATAATATCGATATTGATATTTTTCCCATCGATATTTTCGTTATTTTAAGACTATCGATAATATCGATAGTTTCCCAGCACTAATATTTACAGATAGAAAGGCTGCCATTGCTACCCTAGCGGGTGTCTAAACGATATCTAGGTTCACTGAATGTCTGATATCTTTGAATGAGATTGCGAAATATCCGTGGGTGACGCTAATGAGGATTCCAGGGCATGCGGACTGCCAGATAGCAGATGAGCTTGCCAAACGAGGTAGTCGTATGGATGACACATTTATTATTGATCAATTCGTTGGCCTTCCAATGGCTCACTGTAAGCCACTTATCAAGCGCAAGTCTTATAGAGTTGCGCAAATGGAATGGATTTGCGAATCTACCTGCTCCATATCCAGGGCACTTTGGCCTGGTTATGATGAACGAAATACTAGCTCTCTACTTAGGTTCAATAGGGACCCGATTAGGACAGTGGTCTAAGTTGTGATGGGGACTCATGCGAGGAGAATGGGTTTAGAATTCAATGACTACTGCAGAAGTTGTTATGACGAGGAGGAAGACGAAACTGTGTTTCATTTTCTATGTAAATGTCCTGGAATTCGGAGCATAAGGGAAAAATACCTGAGAAATACTGTATTTGCCTGCTTGGAGGATCTATCTAGGATAGAACTAAGGTCGTCGCTTCTCTCTATTAGGAAGACGAACCGGTTGAATTCTGCACGGATGCCTTCTCACAGAGCAGTTACTCAGCGAGCTGGCTCTCGATGGCTGCCAAAGAAACCTAACACACAAAGTCTTTAATAATTAAATTAAAGCAAATTTCATATTTCATTTAAATAAAAAGCAGAAAGTAGTCCTTCAAACCGGGAACTCCCCATACCAAAATCATGCATCCCAACAGCTGGTTTGTAAGCGACTGCTTTGCATTTTCATAGTAAAAACCTGCTGCTTTTAGAGCACGTTCTTGACTGGGATAAATCGAGGTTCGACGTGTAAATGCCATAAAGAGGCCAAGTTTACTCAAATGAAGCTTTAAACGCGGCCCTTGGTCTTGTAAACTTCTTGTTTCACAACTCTGTCTTAAAGCCAATATTGTGCTATTGGTATTCAGTTATGGGACACTGTCTTGGCCTCCAACTTACCAAAAAAGAATTCTTCAAATCATCACATCCGCTCTATGTAAAAAAAACTCTATGTAAAAAAAACTCGAACATTCGCAAAGACCTAAATATGACATCAGTAATATTTGTGATCACAAAAAATGTTAAAAACCCTTGAATCGTACCCAGATCCACTAGCTCGAAAAAATTTGAATGGTGGCGGCGATACCCGGAGAAGAGATACGGCAGGACTTGTTCGATAACCTCTGTGGACGACAACCGCGATTTAAAGGATGTTCGCCCACCATTGGCAGGGTGGACACTAAAGAATCAGATTAAGATTTGATTAATTTTTTAAGATCATATTCTAGATTTATGAAGATTCAATAAATATATATGAAAAAAACTTTAAATTTCGAAGCTCCCAGGATTTTCGGGAACTAGATTTCCCATTCGACATCCCAAATTCTAACCTAATTAAAATCAAAATAAGTGCTCATCATGATGATATTTTACATAATTCATATCTGTCCGCCTTTTTTTAAACGAAACGATTTTAAAAACTTTTAAATTACTCCACTCAAATTGAAATTTTATTGCCAACTTGAAAAAAAAACAAGTAAAAGAAAAAATTAAATTTTTCAATAAATTTGAAATCATATTTCATGAAAATTGAATTATGTTCGTACAAAACAATTTCAACTTGCCATTACACATCCGCTGAAAGAGTCGCAGTGAATAAATAAATTGAGGCAATTGCACTGGATTTGGTAAAAGATCTTCGTACCACATTGGAGCGGCATCCATCAAAAGATACTTTAAGCTAGACAAAATCCAAACCAAACCAAAAGTGAATTGAGAATATGAAATGAACATCGTCGTCGTCGTTGTCGTTGTCGTCCCTGCTGTCGTACGAGCGGAAAAAAGAACGTTCTGTTTTGTTTGTTGTTGGTGTTTTTCTTTAATGTCGCAATCATGTTGACACACTCTTTTCTGTAGTTGTTATTGTTGTTGTTTTTGTGGCTGTAATTTTTGAAATGCAAAAAGTTGGAAAAACATACGTTTTCAACCCATACAACCACCTATTTTTTTTTTTTTTTGTTAACTTTTTTATTTCAACTTTTTGTAGCAGTTGCTAAGTTGTGTATCTTGTGCAAGAAAAAGAAAATAAATAAAAAAAAGGATCAGAGATGATCCCAAAATTAAAATTTTGTGATTATAGTTATGCGTTGCACGAGTAACTAAGGCTGTATGTTTGTGAAGATGTTGCATGTTGTTTGGTAGATGTTGTTGTACACACATACTTTGTATGTATGAAATGCTGTTTTATAACATGTTTAAATGTTAAATTGACTTAAAAGTTTTCAATGTTTCTTCCTTAAAAGAGGCCTCCAAAGCAAAGCCTCCAATATTTGTTGGAGTTGTTGCTGTTTGTTGTTGGCGCATACTTTTTGCTTTAAACATCTTTGGTTTTGTACGTACATACGTGTATGAGCCTGGAATCTGTATGGAAAAACCTTTCAGGCATTTTTTTCTTTAAGTTGTTTTTGTAAACATTTTTTACCAATGAGTGCGTGGGTTGGTATTACATGATCACGATCAGTGATAGAGGAGTTTGTGGCAATAAAAAAAAAATAAAAATAAGAAATCATTGTACAATTGCTAGATTGAATATTTGCAGTGTGTGAATATGAGAAAACCGAAAAAGCAGTTAGTAAATGCATTCAAAAGACTTAAACGGGTTAATAACTTTGCAGCAAAATGTCGCATATTTTTGTGTGCACTCGCTTACAAACCAGCCAGCCGCACAACCAGCCAGAGCTGTCAATTATTAATTCTTAAATGTCTAAACTGGATCTGTTTAAATAATCTTATCTGACGACGATAGTATAAGTTTCAATGAAATTTGATTTTAAAATGATATTGAATAAATCCTCAAATGTTTAACTGATCATAAAGATTAAATTGAACATAAAGTGAATGTTAAATGGGAAATAAACAGAAGATATTAAATAAGTAGTTTAAAATCTTTTTAATGGACTATGAAAAAAGTTGGTATCTATTAGATTAAGTAACATTTTGCGGATTTTAAATGATAAAACATTTTGGGATTTATCAAAGCAGTTTGAAAAGTTCCTCAAATAAAACTTAAAATTTTCAGAAATGGAATTTTTTCTTTGTATACGGTGCTTTCTAAAGGATAATTAAATTTTAAGGGCCGATGTTGATTTTGAATAAAACACAAAATATTAAGAAATTATCGTCATTTCTTTTTACTATGATACTACTGGTATGGCTCAATTATTAATGGAGCAAAATAACGGCCAAATGGCCGCCACCACCTCGGCGGCACACCTCCATCCGATGGTCCAAATTTTCGATGACGCTGAGGCATAATTGAGGTTCTATGCCGTTAATGTGCCGAATTATCTCATCCTTAAGCTCTTGAATTGTTGCTGGCTTATCGCGTGCACCTTATCCTTCAAATAACCCCAAAGAAAGAAGTCCAACGGTGTCAAATCACATAATCTTGGCAGCCAATTGACATCGCCACCACGTGAGATAACACGGCCATTGAATTTGTCGCGCAAGTGGCACCGTCCTGTTGAAACCACATATCGTCCACATCCATATCTTCCAATTCGTGCCATAAAAAGTTCGTTATCATCTCACGATAGCGAACAGCATTCACAGTAACTGCCTGACCGGCCTCATTTTGAAAAAAAAACGGCCCGATGATGCCGCCAGCCCATAAACCGCACCGAGCAGTCGCTCTTTGTGGGTGCATTGGTTTTTCTTTAATCACTCTTGGATTATCATTCGCCCAAATGCGGCAATTCTGCTTCTGGAGGTGGATCATGCTGACCAAAAAAATCACGAAGTGCACGAAATGCACGAAATGCATTTTGATTTGAACGCCCATTTTCATAATAAGCCTTTAAAACTTTAACGCGTTCCTCGATTGTGTATCTTTCCATGGTTCAAATTGAGTTCGTCTGAAATTGAAAAATGAAATGCAGAAAAAAACTTGACGTTGAGGTGTGGTTAACATTTAACATCGGCCCTTAACCACCCTTTATAATAAATACCGACAAGGAAAACTTTTATGATGAACTTAAAATGAAAAAGTCGATTTTTAAATTGTGGGTTAGTTAGGGCCTTTTGCGTTTTAGGTAACGATATATTTTTGATTAAATTGGAAAAAGAACATTTCCCAGCTAGCATTTGGGTGATTATTTTTTGTAAAAATCACCTAAGTGAGCCTTTTCAGATCAGTTTTGATGATTAAAAACTGATTTATCACTTGAGCGATAGAAAAAGGGTTCATATATGATTCAGTGATATGATAAAATAATGATTTTTAAATATTTGTTTTATCAAATCAAAAAAATAAAAATAGCAACTTTCGTGTCAGCCAAGCAAATAAAAAGCCCAAAATTATTAGCAATTTATGAACATACATAAATGTTCAAAATGGTTTTTTCTGTTCTTTGCCAAAATTCGATTACTTTCGTAACAAAATAAAAAAATTTAAAAAAATTTAAACTAAAAATAAAATAATTTTTTTTTTTTGTTAAAAATGTTATCACATATTAGAATATTAGTAGTCGATTCGTTTTAATTTCACCAACGCCCTTCTACTCTAATTTAAAATAAACAAAAAAAAGTGGATGTGAAATGCAGAACACCAAAATTGCTAAGGTTATCCACTTTCGAGTGGATTCGGATTATAGAACACACCCGATACAAAAGGAAAAGTTTTTTGTCTCTACTGATAGTTTTTAAAGTTTAAGTTAACCCACTTTAGAGGAACCAGTGCAATATGTAACGTTGCTGACTGCCTGATTAAAATTTGGACCAGAGGTTGGTGTTTCGCCAGATCGACTCATTAAGACGGTATTTTTGGATATATGTACATATATTTTTTTTGGATATATAAACAAAGGTAAAAACGTGTAAGTTCGCTAACCTCATATCTCCTAAGCCAAAATAGATAAAAAAAAAATTAACACATATTATTATTTATGCAAAAAATAAGGTGTCTGGTTTTTTTTCAATTTGGTACTTTTAGGGAGAAAACGGGTAAATCCTGTATTTTGGAACTTTTTTCACTCCATCTATCTTTTAAACCATTAAACATAAGAAAAAAAATTATATCACATTCGTAACTTATAAAAATTATACATATAAATCTGTTACTTTTTCGAAATTCGAACGTTATGGCGTGAAAATCATACGTATTTTTGGTACTTTTTTTAAAACAACTTTTTTATCCATTCATTAAATTTTGTGTACTTATTAAATAAGGGGCTCCCACTAGAATGTTGAGATTTTTGAAACTTCAATTGGGGAAACTGAATATCAAAAAGGGGAAATACGGGAAATTAAATTTCTTTCTTTAACTTTTCTATTCTTCATGTGGTACTTTTTGAATTTTCTGTAATATTGAATTTAGAAACATAATATTAGAGTTGCAGGGTCCTGAGTGACAGAGAACCTATAAGATCAAAACTGTTGCTACTTTTATGAAGGGTAAGGCTTAACATGGCAAATCCTTCGCCTAGTATGCCTTTTATCAACCGCCGCAGGCGTGTTTATATATTCCTTGAGGAACTTCAAATTCTTAGTCAAGCAAAAAAATTTCCACCAGTTTTAGTGGGAAGAGCATCGAGTGGTAAAAGGTCAGAAACATAACTTTCTCCTGGTTATCCACTTCCAACTATTCCAAACAATCGAATTCAAATAGAAATATTTTACACTACATAGAATTTTTTTTTAAATAAAACACAACAAATTGAAAAGAATTACAAAAATGTTGGCCTATTAGCTCACAAATTTCATGGCATTTATTGTTTAAAAATAATTTAAAAAATAGTAATTGGCATTTAATGTTTATAAATAATTTTTGGCACATGAACCAATTAACACGACTTTTTCGAGCATACTCGGTCTTATTTCGGTAATAGTGCGTCAAATGTTGGCTTCTAAATGATGACTCGTTACTAGCTTATCAGCATACAAAAAGTAGTCTAAGACCCGTTTTCACAACTTACCGATAGCTAATTTGGTGGCCACACGATCAAGTTTTGCCTTTCAATTCCATTCAATTTGCAATACACTCTGACTTTTTTTACTAACACACTCACACTTTTTAAATTGACCACGAGATGGCTTTCAATTTCACCTTTCCATTTGTTTGGAAATTTTACTTTCAATTTAACAGCTGGTTACATGTTTGTCATTACAAATTGTTTTCTTGATGAAATCTTAAAGTAAATTGCTTACAAATTGAATGCAGCCTACGTCACAGCCTTCAATTTATGTAAATTTTGACAAGCAGTATATGTAAAAGACTATCAAGAACAACTTGATCGTGTGGCCGCAGGGTAAAGGAAGGATTTTATCGGCCGTATAACAAGTGTTCCATTATTACAACTTTACTTTAACCTACCAGGTAGCATGAACCTTAATTTACTTTATCACTCACTTTAGGTTAAAGGAAAGTTTTAATAATGGAACACTTTTTATAAGTTAACTATCGGTAAGTTGTGAAAATGGGCCTTAAGGTGCCAAATCGCACGAAAAAAAACAGAAATGGGCCTCATGGCTAAAGATGACTTGGCGATAAGAATCTGGTTCAACTTCCAGTTGATTCTCCAGCCAGTCTATTAGTGCCAGGGTTGCGGGTCTGATTCCCGCTAGAGACTCTGCTCTCCGGCAGAGAAGCGGAAAGCTTCGTGGGATTAGTTAAAAAAAACACGACGCAATTGGTCCACTTGCGTTTATTCTAACACCAGTTAGAACTTACAGTGAGCGTCAAAATAAAGTAAACAGCTTGTTTTAAAATATAAAAAGTGTTTTTTTAGTAAAAAAAGAATTTAAGTTTTTAGAAGTTTATTTTCATTTACAAAACTTTGGAAATACTTCAAAAGCAACAAAAACAGTGCTATAAAAAACAAATTTACTCCCTTTTTAACGCGTCAAAAAAGTGTACAGTTCTAAAGTACTAAGAAAAGTGAGGTAGCTAATACTTTGTTTGATTTCTTTTTGCTTTTAGGACGACTTCTAGTCTCTTTGGCATCGATTCCAACCATTATTAAGTTAGCTCAGTAGACATTTTTGGTCACTCTTCCTACAGAATTATCTTCAGAGAGTGCTTTCTAGTTATGTTTTTTTTTTGAATTTGTCTGTCCAAATGCTCCCAGATGTTTAGTTGAGTTAATGTCGAGCGACTATTGGTCTGATCCAGCTGTTTAAGGACGTATTACAAAAGCCAAACCTATCACGCTTCACTATAGATACTGTATGTTTTCCGTTGAATTTCTTATTTCAACTTACTTTCGTCAAATTTTATAGCAATGTATTTTTCATAGATGACAGTAAAAATGAAGTCTAATCAAATTTGGCAAAGTAGAAATTTAACTTTTTATAACTAACAAAACACTTTTTATATTGAAAAACAAGCTGTTAACTTTATTTTGACGCTCACAGATATGAATGTAGGCAAAGCTCCTTCCTTAAAAATGTCCAAGTAGTGGATGGGCAAAGACTGAGTTGCTGAGAACGGCATCGGATCGATAAACTCGAGTCCTCTCCTGTACGCAGGGTACAGGCTCTATTTTGGATGCTAGCTAGTTTATCGGAAGTTCGATACGTTTAAAAACAAAACTTTCTATATATTTTTCCGTTTGCTGTTTTTTCAGCTGGTTTTGTTTAACATTTTAATTAATTGTGTTTTATTGATTACACTAGCCAACAAGGTAATTTGGTGGGCTGTATCGAATCTGTAATTGGGTTTTCTCTATCACGTCAGGTTTTCGAGATACAAAAAAATGTTTTTACTCGTTTCAGACATAAAAAATCACTAGTTTATTTAAAAATCGATGAATTTTGAAAAGTGAATGGCGTTATTTGAACGTCGTTTGTATTTTGTTGGTTCGGTTTCACGTATTAGAGTCCAGCAATAGTCTCCCAGCATTCTTTTGTCTCAAAATCCTTGATAAATTCTTTCAATTTTCATTAAATCTTGGTGAGCACGCTCCCCTTGTTTGCGCTCACTGTACCTAGTTTATATTTTTTGAAGAAAATCTAAATGCGAATGAAGAATATGCAAAACATTGTCGGTGTCCACGGTTTAGCCAAGTTTCTGACTGCAAAACCAAAATAATATAAATATGCATTTTTTAATGAGTTAAATATTTAATATATTACAGGGAACGGAAAATAGCCTGACAAGGAGAATGGTCTTAAGCTTAAGAAGATGCTATACCTGCACCTTTTTCCAAATGATTTTCAATTTATATTAAAGGCGTTAAAGTAAACTTAATCGAATATTTATATCTATTACTGTACCAAGAATCTGACAGTTAATGCACCTTATCAGCGTTTAAAAAACTGCAGTCGAAGTAGAAAAACTGCCATTTCGTCCACTTCTTCATTTGCCACCGGCCAAAAAAAACTGTTGTTTTTACTTCTGATTCATTAAATATAAATAGTCGCTGTCAAATTAACTCAAATTAGCGAAAAATTGTAAAAAAATTGTCGTTTTTTGTTTGACAGTTTTTGATTTCGACTGCAGTTTTTTAAACCCTGCACCTTATTTAACTTAAATTTTAATTGAATTTGTGGCAGAAGAAAGAACGCTTGACTCCTATCAGTGGATTTATTAAAAATTCCAATAAATGCTCGTGTAAAAATCCATCTTTGAAGTTGCAACGTATTTTTGTTTTAAAACACTCAAGAGTACAAAATGTCTGTCTATCTATATTTTGAGGTCTTTGTCATTTGACGCATTTGACAAAGTAAAAGTCACATCTTATAAAAACATATATTTTTCATTTGCGACTTCCAGGAACTATAAGTCACACTCTATCATCTTTTTCTATGACTGTAATATGTGCCGCCTTTCTTTTTTTTTGTTTTTGCTGTTCTTCTGTTGGTGTGTTTCCTTTTGTGTAAAATAAAAGAACATGCAATCAACAAACCTCCAATCTATTCTATTTCTATTTATGTATCTAACCATCCATCAGATACCAACAAATGAGCAAACGAACATCTAGTCAAACGTTAAACCGAAATAATGATGATTATGATGACGATAAAAATCCATTCGCAGAATTGTCTCATTGTGTTTGCTAATAAAAGTAAAGTGTCTCTAAGCTGGCTTGTCTTCTTTAAGTCTTACATGCGAGCAAAGAATGTGGCAAGCACAAGTGCTCTTGGTATGTTTGGCTAAAAGGAACATGTTGTATATTTGTTTTGAGAGAGAATAGAAAAAAGTATATTTAAAAGACTGTCGAATGCATCTTGTCATTCGGTCAGTTGTTTGGATCTTTTGTACGGGACTTAAGAAAATTTGATGGTCTTTTAGACTCATTAGCGAAAAGTAGATGCCATGTGTCATCTTTTATCTGTATTTTAAACGTAACTGTTTATGACTAATTTTGCCTTTAACATTTTTTGAATTATCCTTTTTTTCTGTTTTATTTCTGGAATTCCTTTCGGTGCCACTTCGATGTTTGATCACATCTTTGATTTAGTTTGACATATTTTTCTCTGGGTTTGAGTATTGACTGACAGTTTTTCGGCTTTCATTTCTTATTTAAATCATAATTTCTTGTAATTTGATCTTTTAGTGAATTCAGCTTGGAAATTTTTCAAATTTTAAAGATTAAAACTAACAATGAAAAGTCATGTTTATTTTAGAGGTTCCAGGTATTTTTTGAAAATTCTTATCTTTAACTTTTGTAAAGAGTGTAAGGAATTTCGTAGTTATAAAGGAATTTTGTGTTATAAGTATTTTAATTAAACTGATGTTAAGAGAAAATGACAATTTCTTTGAAATAATGAAATGGCATTTGTTTTAAAACATATTGAAATTTAAGGTTTTCATTAGAACACATCCTTCTTTGGCAATTTTTTCATTAGAGGTCGAAGGTTAAAATTTTGAATTATTCCCAAAAAAGTTGTACAAACGGACATGTTCTAGCTATCAAAATGAAGTGGATTTAAAATAGAGCAAGGGCCCTGTAATGAAAGTTCAAAAAAATATTTCTTTTTATTTACTTCATTCTTTGAGTACCAGTTATTTTTGCGATAACAACTCTCAAAACTAGAAGAATCTACGGTCATTTTGTAAATAATTGAACTTAAAAACTCGTTCGATTTCAATTTCACTTCATTAACCTATCATTAGTGTTTGGGTGCGTTCCAAAACATCAGTTCCAAAAAAACTCGCTTTTTTAAATGCATTCTCTCATGGCAAACGTGATTCCTAGAGGGAAGCGAACTGACACCAAAGTAGCGCCGTGATAGATCTTTGGTGGTAGAGACCGTTTCTTGTGCTAACACTTTATATGAATAAGACCTATCACTTTTACATGGGGTTGTGATTGGAGGGGGTAAATTGACGCCATTTGCCCAGTCACATTAGCAAGCGATTCGTTAGCAAATTGTATTTCGGAAAAGAGGATTGCTGGCCCTCCTTCTTAGATTGGTGATAGGGCTGCTATCTTCGTATCCCATCCCACGATGTACTTTAACCATTCATGTTACATGACGGGGCGCCTTCTCACTTTCGCTACTTTTCAGAGGAATCTGAAAAGCTATTGCACGGGAAATACTTGGTCTAGGACCGGAATTAGTTAGCAATCGTTACTGGTCACTGCCAAGTGAATTTTAACTTATAAAGCTTTTTGTTTTTAAGCGGTACGGCCACACTGTATTATCATTAAATTATTTTTACTGAAGGAAGGAAATTTTACAACATGAAATTTTTATTAGAATTTATTGATTGCAGCAAATTTCGAACCACCAGTACCACTGGTTAAAGGTTGATGTTTGACTGTTGGCTGGCAGGCACCGCAGTGGTGCAGAGGTTAGAACTCAAAAAATTCTGATGAAAGAATGTGGTGAGTCTTGAAACATGTAAATTCAACCCAGGTTCGAGCCCCAGCTCAGCCAAGAAAATTATCAATAAATTTTAATAAAAATTTCATGTTGTAAAAATTCCTTCCTTCAATAAAAATACACTCAAAATATTATGTAGTTAAATTCAAAAGAAAATTCATTTTAATCAACTTAAAATTCATTTACAAAACCGATCATTTACATTTCATTTAAAACAAATGATTTTTACATTCATTTTTAAATTTTGTATTCATTAAACAGCATATTCTTTAAAATTGAATAGTTTTTACTTTTAAAAAATATATTTTAACCGACAAAAATCAAACTACATAACAATATAAATACGAAAAAACATTATTTTTTGGTAGTTTGTTTTTTGAATAACAAACATAAATGTTAAAAAATAAAATTATTCGTAAAATAACTATATTTTTATTCAATTTTAATAGTACGGAAAACGAATTTAATAACCCACAATCAGTTACTGTAATAATTTTATGAGTGTAGTTTAATGAACATTAAATTAAATGAACTCAAGCCCTACTAAAAATATCAAAATTAAAAATTAACAGTTCAACTAAAAATCACAATTGTTCCAGAATGTACTAATAAAGTGACCTCACAAGCGCAGCTGTTTGCAGTGATTTTCTTCCTGTGTGACGTTTTTCATAATTTTTTTTGCTTATTTACTTTTTTTAATAAGGCATTTTGACATTTGCCGTCTCAATTCTAGCAACAAAATGACTGTTTTCTATTTTTTAATTGTTGTAGTACTGAGTGAGTACGTATTCCACTGATAATTACCTCGCTAAAAATGCCAATATTTTTGGATAATTATGCGTTTAAACATTTAAACGAATACGCTTAACTACCTCGTTGATGTAATACATTTAAATACTCACTGAGGTTATTAAACGTATTTATTTACAAGATCTATGAAAAAAGTTAAGACAAAGGAATTTTTATGAGTATCAGCTAAATCTCAAGAGATAACAATAAAAAAAACAATGGGATTTGCTGCCTTAATTATTATCTGTAATGCTTTTTGAGATGTCCTGTCATATCCTACTAACAATAGCGTACTCATACATATAAACTTATGATCAGGGAAACGGTTAAAAGCAATTGCATGGGTTTTTGATATTCTCAATAAACGTGTTTAGTGTTAATTACTATAAAGTAGTATGTTTTCAATAAAGCAGGTCCAAGAACTTAATTTAAGGACCAAATTTTAGAAAGTCCCAAAAAATGTGTCACACCACCGTTGAAGACTGTTCTTAAATTCATTACTTTTTCTAACTTTTTGTTCTTCATATACCAGTTAAATGATTGGTTCTCCTTTCACTGGTCATGAGTTCTTTTTTTTTTTGTAATTGTTCGATTTTCACAAATCCAAGGACCAGTCTTTTGGAATAATTGACAAAATTTCCGGCAGGGATTTTAAAATGTCATTTGTCTCAAAGTGCATCAAGAAAGTTATCGATGCGTTCACAATGAGTAATTGTGCAAACTTTGACATATAAGTGAATTCTTAAAGTCATCTGTTTTAGAGCTGATAAGCAAACGCAACTATCGCTTTATTGGCAAAGCTTTTGCAGTTCATTAATGTCACGTATTCCCAAAGGCAACCGCGCAAACATTGAAAAAGTATTGCATTCCTTAAGTAATCTGTTTCACAGCTGATATGCAAATAAACGCAACTAACGCATTATTTAAATTGGAAAAGGTTTTGCTGTGCAACAATGTCACGTATTCCCAAAGGCAACCGCGCAAACCTTGACAAAATATTGCATTCTTAAAGTCATTTATTTCACTAAAGATATGCAAATAAACGCAACTAGAGCAATATTTTAATTGGCAAAGCATTTGCAAAGTTTTAAATGACAAAATGCATTTGATTTGCAGTATTGGAAACAACACTGCCTTCTTGTCGAATACAGACGTTTAGAAAGGCAGCCTTTTGTTTTTTTAATGTAAATTCAGCTTCAATCTCCAAAGCTATCCACAGTTTCTGATTTGTTCGCATAATCTTATCATATCTGACATTTTTTTTTTTTTTTTAGAGTATTCCAAACTGAGCCATTTCTAGGAATTATAAATTCGAGAAATGTTTTTTTTAGCAGGACGATGGTTTTGTTAAAGTTAGTCCAATATTGTATAAAACACCACCATGTTTCAAAAAAAAATCAATTAAGTTTTACTTAACATGTGCTCTGAAAAGAGTAATAAAAGATAATTATAGATTTAAAATTATGTTGCCAGACTCATACTGCGCGATGATTTCATTTCAACAGGTTTGTCGTGCTGCATGGAATGCGAGTCGCCTGTGATCTTGAATGGCATGTAATCCATTCCTGCTTTGACCATTGTGCCAAAAATTATTCATATCACTTAACAAAAGAAACTTTGAGTTCACTTCCAGTTTATTTTTACCTACTGATTGAAGCAAGGCGAATTCACTAGAAGGTGGGGTCAAGTCAATATATGGTTATTTTCCCGATGGTCGACTTGTCAAAGTTTGTATACAAACTAGTTTTTTATGTAAACAAACCGTTTTTTACTAGCAATATTTTTGACAATCCGACCACAGAAGCAGCGTTGTTGTAAAGTTGACCTCACCTTCTAGTCAATTCGCCTTAAATCGAAGGTTCAATACAAATGATAGGAACTTTTGAATCTTAAAAAGATTATGAAACGTTAAATTGACGTAAAATTATTAATTAAATTGAAAGCTTTTGTTTCTGTATCACTCTACGACTTCTTTGCTGACTCATATTATAATTTAGAGTTTACGTAGTGCAAAAATTGTGCGACTGAATCTCAAATTTCGCCATAAAATTTCACAATTTATTGTCGTTGTTTGTTTGATTTTTTGTGGAAGAGATATATATCAAAGTATATGTGTTGTTTTTAAGCATAAAAGACATTTTAATTATAGGTTTCAAAATCGGAATAAATTTTTGAATATTTCACAAACCGATTCCAAAATTTCGCAAATACAAAGTGGACTTCTAAAGAAGCTGTATATGAAGTGAATAAGTTTTTAACCTACACACACTCTGTAATGCAGAGTCAATGCAAAAAGTAAGAAATCCAGAAAAATTTTGAATTTTTTTTACTCAAATATGCCAGCCTTCAAAATATGTTTTTCCATTTAGCAAACACTTTGCAACAAAAAAAAAAAAAAAAAACTTAATCAAATAATAAACTTAAGAAAATATTTCAAATTTCCTCAGGAATAATTCACACCATTTGTTTTATGTGCAAGTGTGAGTGATCAGCCAAAGCTTTTACGACCGCGAATAGATTGCCAACCAATAATACTCATCATAATCACAGATGGTAGTAAACAAGTCCTAAGGCCCAATTCAAAACGCACTTTAAACGCAAATGATATGTGAGAAGCTTTTGGCAGCTAAATAAAAATATGTTGTAATTATCGAAAGAAAGGCGAGATTGTCCGCACATGAATATCCATAAAAAAACCGACAGAATATGAGAAGGGCATATAAAGGCTTCGAGGAAAAACGGGTCATGGAGGGAAAGTTTTGCAATTGGCATGTGTTTGTTAACTTATAATCAAGAGGAAAGAGTATTATAAAAAATACTCATCTGTTTTGAAGAGAGTAGCAATAAATGTGTTCGAATGGAACATTTGTTTACGTTAAACATGTAATAATCATAGTAGTGATGATTATGATGATATAAATGCTGACGATGCTGATGATGAGGATGATGATGATGTTGTTGCAGTGTGTTAGCAACTTAATAAAATATTCAATTTAAGCATAACTATAATGTTGCTAAATACGAAAGAATCTACTAGTATCTCCTAGTTAATGCAGGGAGGGTTATTTAGAAACTGAAAATGAAATCAACACACTGAAACTATTGATTGAGTGTTAAACATTTTAAGGCCTTTTCTTTGCAGGCCTTTTTTAAATTTTCTCTAGGCTGAGACATCTTAAATGCTTTCTTGATGATATTTTTTATGTAAAAATTTGTCATGACCTGACGCCGAACAAAATCAACAATCATTTAAAATATATTAATAAGTTTGCTTTCTAAAGGAAGTAAAAGTTAAAAGTCAAAAGCCCTTTAAAAAGCTCCCTTTCTCTCCTTTCGAAAAAAAAAAAAAAATACAAATTACTTTCATTCTAAATTGACCTTCTAGCAGCCGTTCCAAAACAAGAGCGGAAGGCGGAACGTTTTTTCGCTAAGCTTCTACGCTAATATGCCATACCTGAACAAGAGAGCATCAACATTGTGTCACGAACCGAAGTGTTAACTCTCTTGTTTAATAAAATCTACATAATAGATATAAAAAATGAAGATAAACCGCTAGATTTACCAAAGAAATTGCTAAACGGCCATTATTCATTAACAATAGCGGCCAACTCCACTATTAAACCCGCTGGCAAAATCGGATTGTCCAATTGCAAAGCGTTGACATCGCGCTATTTAGGGATGTGTTATACAAGTTGTATGGGAATGACAATTTTTGACAACTTAAAAACGTGTGCCGCTTTTATTTAGGTACGGTTGTAAAAGAAATCAAAACCTTAAGATCCAAAACCACATTTAATACTCCGACTCTGCCTTTCCCTTAATTCCGAAGGTGTTTAAGCATTAAAAGTGGAGAAGGCATGACATTTTAAAGATCATTGAAATATTTTTGTTTCGGAAGGAACACATTTTCAAAATCTACTACATCTAATAGTTCCAAAAAGATTAAGGCTGTTACGAGAAGGCCACCTAGAAGCTCCGTATAATGGCGATTTCTATTCTGAGAAAAAAATGCTACAGTATATGCATGTAACACTTTTTCATGTTACCTATAATCACTCGAAGTGTTACATGTTGTACAACTTCAATCGAACAGAATTAGCTGCCTTTATTTACAACTATTACACTTTTATTATTAATGTAGTTCATAAGCGATTTTTAAAACTATTCGACTATTTGCTGCACACTTACTTTACGGTTTGGAAACAGACATTGACATCACTTATTGCTTGAACAAATTTAAAACGATAATAAATACATAGAATTTTCCACCAAAATAAAAAAACGATTTAATTCAAAATGGAGTATGCCGTCAAAGAATATTTAGATGTAGAATTCTTTTGACAAAACTTTTAAAATATTATGACAAACAAAATAAAATATTGGTTGTACAAACAAAGTAGTAAGTACCAAAGTTGTAAAACAGTGCAGTATGAACCCTTAAGTAAAAGTAAGGGTAAAACATGTAACATGTTTTGCATGTTTTTCATCAACATTTTCACAAAAGAACTTGAAAATTTTTCCCACAGTTGTATTTTTTGTACAAACGAACACAAAATGTAGAACATGTAACATTAATGCAACATTTTTCTCAGAAAAGAAATCGCCATAAGAAACTCCATATTATCCGCTTTTAGATTCATAATCAGCCCAGTCACGAATACAAATTCCGCGGTTTCCCCAATCCTCCGTTTGCAAATAAAAATTCCCCAAAAAATTTCTGACTTTTTCACAAAAAAAATTTCCTTGCAAAGCAAAAGAACCAAAAAAAAAGTACACAGGAGGAATAAAATCATACGTCGAAGTTGTGCCGGCAAAGCCCGTTGGTGTTACCGATAAGCCCCTCACAAAAGAACTTGGAAGGCTATTTTATTCCTTTTAATTTTTTTTATACCCTTCACCACAGGTGGAAAAAGGTATATATAAGTTTGTCATTGCGTTTGTAATTTCTATAATATTGATCTTAGACCCTATAAAGTATAAATATTCTGGGTCCTTATGAGGAGAGAAGTTGATTTAACGATGTCCGTCTTACGTTTGATATGTGTTTTCCGGAGACTCCAGACATGATAGCGGCTACAGATCGGTCCAAAAATGTCTGAGATATGAGCAAAAAACCACGACTACCTCTAATTTTTTCCAAAAATCCCTTGTGGTTGTTGTATTTTTATTACTTTTTTCTGTATATCTGGAGAACGGCAAGAGCCAAAGTTTTCAAATTAGGTGCAAACATTTAGGTTATAAATACACAAAATGTGGGAGAAGTGGGCGTGGTACCTCCCATACAAAAAATATTAAAAATTGTATAAAAACCTGAATTTTTTGACTGTAATATGACCTATGGTTACGCCTTGTATATCAAAAGATCAGAAATTTTTAATAGACAATTTTTTCTGAAAAACTCGGAAAAATCGGTTCAGATACGAAAAAGTTATGACCAAAATATTAATTTTTTTTTTGAAAAATACCCATTTTCGGGAACCATAGATCTTCCCGAGTCAAAGTTTTTTAACTAAAATAACTGGCAAATTTCTTCTTCAACACGTCGGTATATAAATCTGTCAAATCGGTTAAGAAATAGCGAGTTATGACCAAAATACTGAAATCCCAAAAATTACTCTTTTTATAATTAAGTTTGTTTTTTATACCCTTCACCGAAGGTCCTACACCCAATAAAGTGAATATATTCTGGGTCCTTACGAAAAGTGAAGTTCAAATCCGGTTGTCGTTGAGTTGTAAACAGTAAAGGGTCCATATTTCATTTTAATGATATTTAAACAGCGTTCCTTAATGGTTCAGTTGTCTAGGGGGTGTGTTAAGTTAGAAACTGTGAGTTCCCTGGTTCGAATCTTGGTTTTTTAAAAATAAACTTTTTTTTTAATAAAAACGATTTTAAAAAAATATTTACCGGTTTTCGCTTTTTAAATTTCATTTATAATGCAGTTTTAAGTATTGTAAATATGTATGTATAGATAAAAATTATTTAGTTGCTCTGTATTCTGCTCGCACAATGGTGAAGGGTATATAAGATTCGGCACAGCCGAATATAGCACTCTTACTTGTATTGTATTAAATTAATTTTACTTTAACTTGCACACCCATAACAAAAAAAAATCAATAGGGGAAATCAAGATGGGTAGTGCAAAGTGTGCAAACGATGCAAATGCGTGCAAAATACACATATTTGCACAACACAACAACAAAGTATACGTATTTGCAATTTGCCCTATTTTACTTCTTTTGCATTAAAAAAACTATGAGCAAAATTAGTAGTGCATATTTGCTCAGTTGCAAACAAATGTAAACAATAACATTTGACTTATTAAGCGCCATATTGTTTTTTAAGGAACCTTACAAATTGAACATTTTCGTGGGTTTTAGTATAAAATTGAGAATAAAATTTAAATAATTTAAAAAGAAAAAATTAATTTTAATTTGCTTGTGTATAATTGTAAACAAATGCCGATTTTTTGCAGTGCTGCCAGAAGTTTTTTGTGTTGCCAGAATACATTTTTAGAACAATAGCACATTTGCACAAAAAATTAAAAGTGACAAAGTCACGATCAATCATATTATGCACTGCAAATTTACAAATTGCAAATTTGCACAATGCCACGTGATTACCCTGAATGTAAATAAGCAAAACAACTTCAGTGATGCCACTTATTAATTTTTTTGTTCCCGCGGAATTTATAGTTGGAGGATTTTTTTTTCGAGAAAACTATTTGCCGTGAGAAAAAAATTCCTTAAGAATATTTGTTATTGGACGGAATACAATTTTGTACACGCTGAGAAAAAACATGTTAAAATATTGTTATTATATACCATATTATTGTCACCGACAACCATATTACTGTTATCATGTTATGGTTAAATAAGATAATAATTTGTTTTAAAATTAACAAAAGTATTTTCCTCTTTTCCAAGAGCAACATGTTATGGCTGAAAAGCAATCATGCTAATATAAGAGTAAAGCATATTTAAGTTATTATTAACCATAACATCTTCGAAGGCAAACATAATATGGTTGTGGTATTTGATGGAGGACTATTTTAACCACAATATGGTTGTCGGTGCCAATAATATGGTTAAATTAAACATAATATGTTTAAATTTTTTAAAAAAATTGTTTTGTTTGAGGTGACCATATTTAAACATGATTTTTCTTTGGGTGTATGTGACAAGAAGAAAATTTTCCGGACGTAAAAAAATTTAAGCAAATGTTGAGCCATCGATAGGTTTTTGTGAAGTCCTTCCAGAACGCCTGCATAACAAAGACTCTTTCGGCCAAACATTGTAAGGGTCTTTCTTGTAGCAAGGCTTCTAAGAGGTCTCTCATCTGTATTCTATAGAATTTTTTTTCTTTCCAATTAAGACATCCAAACAACGAAATTTTAGCAATTATAGCAAAGGGGAAATAAAATACTTAAAGTCGTAAAGTCTTTATACGTCATGACTCTTTTTGGAAATGTCTACTTCTTGCTTTTTAATTTTAAAATAATAAAATAATTTTCTTAAAGGCATACTAAAAGACTTTCTTAGTCTGAATTCACACTATGAAAGTTTTCTTTCAGAAAGTTTGAGGTTATCGATGAGATGGGAGAGAATAATAGAATGTTATCTATCCCACTCCCCAATAAACTCAGACCTTCTGAAAGAAAACATTCATAGTGTGAGCCCAGACTTAGTTTACATAATTAAAAGCGGTTAATTGGATTGATTTTGATCCTGCTCAAAATTATAAACGGGTTCTTATTTGTGTAGATTTCGTGAGAAATTTAAAAATTAACTTTGCTTTTTCTTGAGGATATCCTGAGAAGACTTTTTAGGAATCCTGTAAGAAAGAGACCCTCTTAAAGACTTGATATATCGGGTGATTTTTAACTATTATCTTTTTGGCAACACTGGTTTAAACAGCTGACGCACGTTTCGTGTTTTGTTTCACTGTCAAACATCTTCAGTTTGGTCTATAATTTAACCATGAATCGTCTTACAAACGAACAACGCTTGCAAATTATTGAATTTTATTATCAAAATGCGATCCACTTTTTATCGAAAAATTGTGTTCAGCGACGAAGCTAATTCTTGGCTCAATGGGTACGTTAATAAGCAGAGTTTTCGATTTTGGAGTGAAGATCAGCCAGAAGCATTGCAAGAGCTACCAATGCATCCAGAAAAAGTCACAGTTTGGTGCGGTTTATGGGCTGGTGGCTTCATTGTACCGTACTTCTTCAAAGATGATGCGAATCGTAGAGTAATTGTTAATGGTGCGCGCTACCGTGAGATGATATCCAGCTTTTTTTTGCCCAAAATGCAAGAGCTTGACTTGCATGACATGTGGTTTCAACAAGGCGGTGCAACATGCCACACAGCACGCTTAACAATGGACTTATTGAGAGGCGAGTTCGGTGAACATTTTATTTCACGTTCGGGACCAGTCAATTGGCCGCCTAGATCGTGCGATTTAACGCCTTTAGACTATTTTTTGTGGGGTTATGTTAAAGCTCATGTCTATACACACATGCCCGCTTTAATTGACGCATTGGAAGACAACATTGAAGCATTTATTCATGAGATACCGGCCGAAATGTTGGAAAGAGTATGACAAAATTGGACTAAGCGGATGGACCATTTGAGGCGTAGTCACGGTCATCATTTGCATGAAATAATCTTCAAACATTAAATTATATGGACCGTACGTACTATCGATTCAAATAAAGATTTCACGCATTTTTCTGAATTTTATGTGTTTTTTTAACTTTCCTATAGCTCTTAAAAAATAACCCATTACTTGCACAACTACTTGCTTTTCGTAAGAGCTTTCGTGATCTTTACAACAATTCGTTAATTCTGCCAAAAATTAAAAAATATTTTAAATTGAAAGACTTTTACCAGGACCTCTAAAGAAAGCCTTCTTCAAAAGAGATTGTGAACTTTATGTCCCTTTTGACACCATAATAGACCTTTCAGTAGGCGTTTTAGATCACTTTATAACTCCTGGCTGGTCCTTCTTAAAGCATACACAAATATAGATTTTCTTTAAAATGTAAAAGAAAAATAAGTTTTTTTCTTGGTCTTAACAAGTTCCAAAAATTCTTCTATAAAAGCTCGCAGGAATGAAAGCATCATGGATCACTTTGCTTCCAATTAAAACTTGAGTCAAAATTTTATAAAAATGGATGGAAGTAAGAAGTCGAGTGTTTCCTTTATAAGGCCTACTTGAAGGGCGCTATAACTTCTTTGTATCGCTACATTAGTATTAGCGAAAAGTTTATGCTGTATATAAATTTCTGTATGACTTCGTAAGTTTGTGTATGGAAATTAATGTCGATGATGCTGTTTGTTTGTTTGGCTGGCTGTTAAAGCTCATTTAGAACTGACAAAATATACAAACTATATATGTAATGGTTGATCAAGTCCAAACAAGCAATTGAGCCACAGTTCTGATAAAAGAGAAACAACTATAAGACGTGACATTGAAGTCAATGCAAAAGTCAGATGAAAAAAAAACCAAGCAAATAGATTGTAATGATGACTGTGATACGTCGTATAAATGGCTAAATGTAGTACAAGTTTTATGAACTTCAGAGAAGAAGACTAACTCTTCCTTTTACTCACAAGACACAAATTTTGAAAAAAAAAGAAAATTTACTTTAATACTACTGTCAGTTAAGTTTCATATATATATAGATATATACATACATAAATAGATATCAGCTAATGGTCATGATCAGGCGAAACGAGCGAATGACATGTTTTCGCGACATTAATCAACATAATTTCTGTATAAGTGGTCAAAATCGTCTTACGCTGCCGAACAAAATTACAATTTGATGTGAAAATAAATTGTGAAGCAGTAAAAACGCTTATTGAACATTTTGTGGTTGTGTGTAATTGTTTGGTTTCTGCAAAGGTTGGCAGACAGTCACTTTGGACTGACTTTTTGACGATTATCACTCATAATTGCTTGATGAGCAGCATAAAAAAACGCTGCTTATGCGCGTATATTGGCAAATTAAATAAATTTTGATGTTAAAGATTTTTCATGGTTTAAACATGCAATGGCAATTTTGCATGATTTGGCGACAATTATGAGTTTTTTTTTTCCTTTGGAAAAGGAAATCAACACATCTACCAAACCAGGCAACCAAAACCAGAAATCGTTGAAATAAAGTAAAGTTATTTTATTTGGATATTGAGCTTTAACCCAACCGAGCCACCAAAGAAGTCATAAAATAAAACATTTAGTTGCATTTAGGGTGTGTAGCAAAACTACGTTCATGGCTTTGCTATGATCTTTCCTCAGCCCGTCTCTTTAACAAAACAAAAAAAAACAAAAAAAACAAGAATGTGTTTAAAGATATTTTTCGTTTTCAGAGTCTGGGCTGTTGAGTTCTGCGTCAAAGGCCAACGAAGCAATAAAATAACATTCATTTACATTTTAGGTTCATACCATGACACCCACACATGCTGGCTGGATGGCTGACTGAATAGATAGATGGCTGAAATAAATGTTTGTTCGCTTGATGTTGTTTTGGTGGTATAAAACACGTTAACAGTTACCCATAACCATGTTTAAAACTATCCAAAACATTTAAAAGATCCAAGAGAAAAGAGCATAATTATGTTGAAAACAAAAAGAGAGCATGAGTATGTGCAAGAGAGTGAAAGATCCACAGAATTAACCAGTTTAATAACAAAACACTACTCCCTTACAACTGGTTAGGAGAGTATTTCTATGCTGGAGTATAGGTGAGTTATTCTCACCTGTTTTGGCGAGATCGTTAAATTTTCTCCTGAGAGTTTAAAATTGGCTCAATTTTGCTTCAGGAAACCTCTTCTCTACTCCAAGTTATATACGTTTTATGGTATTTTATAATGCAATGGTATGGGTTTACTCATTTGTACTCTTGTGGTCCGCGTGAAATACACTAGGCAATGGACATTTAGTTGGTTCGTGGACTTCTCAACACTGTGCGCGCTTATCGCTACTCGTATACGTAAATAGCGGTCATTTCAACTTAAAACAAACTTAAAAGAAAGAAAAAAAATAAATTAGAAAATTTCCAGCTAAAAAAACCTATTGGAACAATAACCGGAAAATCTTGCCAGCCTTATACAAAAAACTTTTGCTTAACTAAATTGTTATAAACTTAATAATTAACAAATAAATTATCCAAAAAATTTTAAAATGTGGGCATATATTTAAAAAAAATACATTATTTGAATAGTTTTATGCTCTAAATTAATGTATTAACTTTTATTTAGTAGAGCTGTTTTGTGTATTTGTGTCTGTTTAAAAATTTGTTGCTTTTGTTTTGGTTTGAAAACGTCAAACGACGATCTTTATGACTTTTGAAAGCGTGACTAAGTCGTGATTTATGGTGGCGTGTGGTTTTGAAAAAAAGTTAAAAGAAGAAAACATCATACTCATCCCGTGGTTTCAGCTTGTTCTGGTTTTAACAAACCGAATCAGCAAAACGTTTTAGTGAATATTAACAAGCCTCGTCTTCGTCATAATTTTCTGCAGCAGCAGCGGCGGCACTGGTCCGTCCATCAGCTCTCCTAAGTTTTAAATCGATTTGGCATCGATTTGTTGGAGTTTTTTCTTTGTATTTTGTTTCTTTTAAATTGCTGGGTTTTTGCGTAGGTGATTACCTGGCAAAGCTTTTAATGCAAGTGTATACAAATCATCGAGTTTTTTTTTCTGTTTTGTAATTTCATCATCTTTGTCTGCGATATCCTGCTGAGCCTTCAACTTTGCACAGCTCTTAAGTGAAGGAGGAAAAATAAAAAAAATATACCATTGTTGTTTTGTCATGGATTCCTTGGGTTTAAACGCCGTTAGCAATATGCAGGAATATAATGGAAATATAACAATTTCTTCAGCCTCAGCTGCACCCACAAAATCTTCAACGGCCGCCAGCTCATCATCCACAACGGCGTCGGTGTCTTCTACCCCGACTACATCATTGTCGTCTTCGACAAATGTTCATGTCAAAAAACTGAATGCCAATGAAACACGTTCGTATCATTTGAGTAATTCTGAGGTCAATAGCCGTAATCAGAATCTTGTTCCTTCAAATAATACTACTTCAACTTCCTCATCCTCCTCCACTACTACGCAAACGCAACAAAATATTTCCGAAATTATTAACAATCCTGCTTTGTTGGAAGTTTTAGTAAATGCTTCGGCCGTTCAGCAACATCACCAACAACAGCAACAACAACAATCATCTGCCACAAAAGATGTAAATGCCTGCAGCAAATCAAATAATACTCACAGTCAGTCTAGCAAAAATACTAACAACACCAACACAATTTCCACCACGACTACAAATGATTTGGCAGCTGCAGCTGCTGTTGTTCTATCGTTGCAAGGTACCATGGTAACAAGTTTGCAACAAGCGGCCTTACTTCCCGTTAATTCACCAGCTGCTGCTGCTTTAAATCTTCAAGCTCTAGAGTCGTATTTGGCATTGCAACGTATAACCGGTAAATCAGATGTATTTCGTTTTAACACCGTGGGAAATTCTACTTCTGCCACTACTGCAGCAACAACAACATCATCACCCTCATCTTCATCATCATCTTTATCAGATACCACTACCACTTCACACAACTCGCCAACTAATAACACTTCGTTAACTCAACACAAGAGCTCAAAAAAATGTTTGTCTACTTTAGTAGCCCACAGTGCCAAGGAAACACCACACGATTCCGATTCTATTTACCATGAAAAAAGCACTACAAAATTACCTTC
The DNA here is from genome assembly GCA_963931875.1 of Pollenia griseotomentosa. NCBI lineage: Eukaryota > Metazoa > Arthropoda > Insecta > Diptera > Polleniidae > Pollenia > Pollenia griseotomentosa. The sequence goes on from OZ007561.1 coordinate 18,241,096, forward strand.
GGCTCATACTCTATTTCACTCTCTACACTCTTCTGCCTCTTCAACTGATCTCGGGGATTGTGACCTACCCCTACTCAATAGCCAGGATGAGACCTTGAACTTTGAAACTTCCGAGTTGGAAACCACCTTTCTCTTTAACACCGCCTTAATTAACACCATATCAGGAGTCCAACAGCAGCAACAACAATCGAATTGCAATCAAGACTTGGAGCAGATTTCCAATTTGCAAACAACCATGTTTCAAGATAAACTCAACACTTTGGCCAGCTCAGATTGTGTTTCGCATAGCGCCGTTAATACTAACCACACTGAATCATCGGTTTGTGCCGGTAATCTTAATCAACCAGCCGCTGGGGCTTTGGCCAGTGCCCAACGTTCCAAGAAACAATTTATATGTAAATTTTGCAATCGTCAGTTCACCAAGTCCTATAATTTACTCATACACGAACGGACCCATACAGATGAGAGACCCTATTCGTGTGATATTTGCGGTAAAGCCTTTCGCAGACAAGACCATTTAAGAGATCATAGGTGAGTTGCACAGCTGCTCAAGAACTTTTTGTCTAATTAGAAATGTTTACTTGTTAGAGTCTTAAAACCCACTTGCATTTTCCTCTTTCTAGATATATTCACTCTAAGGAAAAGCCCTTCAAATGCGCTGAGTGTGGCAAAGGATTTTGCCAGTCACGCACTTTAGCCGTCCACAAAATTCTACACATGGAAGAGTCTCCCCATAAGTGCCCGGTTTGTAATCGTTCCTTTAATCAACGATCCAATTTAAAAACCCATCTCTTGACCCATACCGATATCAAGCCCTATAACTGTAATGCTTGCGGCAAAGTGTTCCGACGCAATTGTGACTTGAGACGCCATAGTTTGACTCACAATTTAACATCTGGTTCCACAACAGGAATTAATGATTCTCTAGCTTCACTCACCAGCACCGTCAATGAGATTCTCAACAGCCCCTTAGCTACACACAACCAGGATATATTACTCTCAGTGCCCTCTTCATCCACATCCATAAATAGTTCTTCAACTTCAAATCTAATGTTGCCCACGATATGTACGGCCCCCATAGCAACAAAAAAATCCTCCGCTGTGGATCTTATAGCCGTTAAGGCCGAATTATTCTAAAAATCATAAAGGTTTTTCTTGAGAGCAAAGCGGACCTTAAAATCCATAAATGATATTCCAGTTTTGGGCGAGATAATATCGTAAATGTCAAACACATAAATGTTTTCTTCAAACATTTTATTGGGAAAAAAACACTGGTTCCACTGTAATTTAAGGGTTTTAACGACTAAATTATTAGTTTATTGTTTTTAATTATCTCTTTCTAAATACTTTTAACTCTCTATTTGTCTAATGTTTGATTCTCCCAAGAGTAGATACTTGAATAAAATCTCAATTGAAACCATGACTATCATGGCAACACGATCGTTTTAATTCTCACGTTCGATCCATTTAGCTTCCATTAAATCATTTAATGTTAAGTTTAGTTAATAAATGTTTAGTTTTTTAATTTGTATGCTATTTTTTTTTAATTTTATGTTTTTTTTTTATTCAAGTACAATATTTAAGTAAAATGTTTTATTATTTTCTCTCTGTATTTTTCGTAATTTCTGTGCTTGAAGCATTTTGAAGATCCGCTTGATTTGCGGAAAATTTGTAATTTAAGTTGAGAAAACAAAATTTCAAATATCAAATAAAAATCAATTTTTTAAATAAATTTAAAAATGAAGTGTTTTAATTTTATTAAAAAAAAAAAAAAGATCTGCCATTTATTTAACCAGAAAGGATACGACCTGAAAATGAATGCCCCAACTATCCAGGCAGTCCGTTGGGTATTTTAAGATATTAAGTTAAGCAAATATCGTCAAGATCGAGGGTTTCCATTTCTTAGTTTACGTTGTCATCAGTTTATTTTTATTTTTTTAATTCTCTAGAGAGAGCAACACGATGCACAAGTTACGTGCTAAAATCAAGATTTTACGTTCAAAATCAAATCATTTCAATTTAAATAGTCTGTTAAATGCAAAAATTCTTATTTAAGAACAAAATCATGATTCTTTTAAAATTGCATTTAAGATTGTAATCTTGAATAAATTCTCCTTTCAAGATCGAATCCAAGATTTTGTTCTTATTAGAATCTTAAATCAAGAATTAATTCTTTATGAAATTCTTCTTTTAAGATCGATTTTAAGAATGTATTCTTGAAAATAGTCTTATTGGTTATGATGAAATAAAACACAGGTTTTTATTTATTTAAATATTACAATATGTATACATATGTATTAAAAAAAAGGAAACCGCAATGATAATGTTATACTTACAAGTACATAATATTAACTTGGGTCTAACATATGTCCTTCTATAATTAATTGGATATAAATGTAAAGGAGGAATAGTAAAATCCGAAATTTCAATTATATCTATTTCATTTAGTAAAGAACCAATTTAATAAGACTGGAAGTTCATTTACTTGGAATCTCTGGAACTCCATTCTTAGCTCCAGAGGAGGAATCGCTTCTTTTATGACTTCCTTCTTCATGTACTGCAAACTTTAAAAAGTCACTTTTGAGTCTGAAACAAATAAATTTAATGTCAAATAACAGGTGGTGAAATAAATCCACTATGAATTAAAAAATTTTTTTAATTGCACATATAAATAAGAAGCAGTACTTATCCTTGAGATACTTGAAAACAGACCCCATTTGAAACTCTTGAAGAAAGTGTTTTAACAATGCGTTGTCTAAAAACTCCGATGCAATTTCCTACGGCATGCTGATTACATCATATTGTCCATTGGCCAACGTTTATAAATCGTCGCTCATTGGTATGGTTATAAACGCCATTTCATCTGTGTTCTGATTTTCCATTTTTAGTTGCTTTTCACAATAATTGAATATTTCTTTTTAATATCTAAATAAGTCTTCTTTGTTCAACGTCTTTAAATTTTTTTGATTGATGTTTAATTTTGAAAAAAAAAAAACAAGAATTAAATCTTAACTTTAAAAATATATTCTTAATTTACCCCTACTTTTGATAATAGATATTGAGATTTAACATGGTTTTAGTATCACAAAGTAAACTAATTATACTATTTACTAGACATAGCAAAAAATTGTTTTTTGTAAGATGTGGCATTATGATCAAAATATATATTAGAATCTATATATATATCGGCTATGGCAAAACAGTTAAGAACACTTTCCTCCTCTGTATGTCTACCGATTTGAACAAAATATACACCATTTGAAAGGTATTAACTCACAGAAGTGCACAATATATATTTTATTTAATAATTTCAGAGTTATAACCCTGCAGGAAATGTCACTAGTGAGTCTGTACTTATTCACTATTGACACAGTCACCAGTACTAGGGACCAGACAATGTTATTTACTATAGACATTTAACATGTGCGTGTCATTGGAAATCTACTACTGACGTTGGTACTACTGACTAGGTAGTTCCTTTGGGAACATATGTAGACATTGGAACCAGAGAATCACTTGTACATTTAAGTAAATGTAGTCTACACTTTTGGTACGAATACGAAATCATAACAATCTTTTTTTAATATTTCTTTAACTTTATAGGAATTGTACTTCTCAGTTGTTATTGATAAAAAATTTTTCGTATTTAAGCCAAATATAGTGGCAAATGTAGAGTAGTGTAGACACTTAGTTGACAATGTCACCAAAATAGTCGTCAAAACTGGTGACTTGGAGACACTTGCATCCAGGTTTCCTTCAGGGAAGTGTTTAAATTTGCTACTAACACATATGCAGAACACATAAATAAAAAACTTGTTTTTTTCAATTATCAAATAATAAAAAATAGGGTGGTCGATTATTCGAAATTTTTCAGAAACCATTTTTCGAATATTTCGACTATATAAATCTTATGTATAAATCGGCACAGGCAAAACAATTAAGAACGCTTTCTTCCTTTGTTTGTCAACCGAACTTATATGGGGAGAAAAAAGTATCAAAAAAGGGAAATACGGGAAATAAAATTTCTTTGTTTTACTTTTCCGTGCTGCATGTGATAATTTTTAAATTTTCTATAATGTTGAAATTAGAAGCATAATATTCCTGAGTAAATGAAAACCTATAAGATAAAAAATGTTGTCACTTTTTGTTTTTAATCTGGAACTTTTTGAATTTTCGTTAATATGCGGCCTATAAAGATAAAGGGGAGCTTTTTGGTACTCTTTCGTTCAACATCTGGTATGTACTTTGATTAATTTTCGTTAATATTAGACATAGAAACATAAAATTAGGGATGCAATGTCCTGAGTGGATGACAAACCATAAAGGAGACTTTTTGATACTTTTTTGTTTTTCAATTGATATTTTTTATATTGAACTTACAAAATTAAATTAACTCACGTAGAAGATAAAATATGAATCGAAAGTTGGTCCCTCGCCAAATCGATCCACTAAGACGGAAAAAATAAATGCTCAAAACATGTAAATTCATACATACTTAGATGTGCTATATTTTCTTCATACATATGTATTACATGAAAATTTATGGTCGAATTTTGACCATTAGGCGAACACTAGTTAAAGGAAATAATTATTTAGTTTGCTTGTAGGTCCCGTTTTTTCGTCAAATATTTGACAAGTGTGGCCGTAGCTTTAGACCCACTGCGATACTATTGAATTCTACTCAACCGTTAAGCTAACCCAAACTTCTAACGAGCTTTAAAACGCATTTCAGTTTAATGCATATATGTATGTAATACATCGACGTGGCAGCACCCATTCTGACTAGTCTCCTTCTTAACAGTGCAGAATAGTCTTAGAGTAGTTGCTCCACATTCTCTTCCTCTTTTTCTTGACCAATTTCCGCTGCGGTACTAATCAAAGTGTATGTCTCCTAGACGCTGTAAAAAAATTTTTTTGCGGAATTATAATCCAATGTAGTTATAGAGTCTAAGGCATTTAAAGATTTTTGTGAAATCCGTGTTCGGGAAATAATTTTAAAGCGTGCCTTGATAACGGTCTTCACAATCTTCGAACTATCCAAGTTGGAATTACTGGCTTCTCGTTACACTAGAAAATAATCTAAAATGTTATTGTTGATAAGCACCCCTATAATATTTTTTTTTTTTTTTTGTTATCCGAAGGCAACCATAATATTGTTATGGCGCCCTATGTATTACCAATTTAACCCTAGCTTAGTTGACCGCAACAATACTTTTGTTAACGTTACCATAATAATTTTAAAAGTTTTTCGGTTAAAATAGTTATGAAAAATTTATTTTGGCTGCATATAAAGAAACATACATACAGTGCGACCTCGATTTTCACAACCCGTGATTATCGCAACAGCCAATATTTTTACAATATAATTGGTATTGTGGTTATTTTGTTGAACTATTTATGGTTTTTAATCCAAATTTTTAATATTTTTAATTAGGCTTAAGTTCATTAAATTTAATTTTCATTAAATTATTTTTATGAAGAAAGGAATTTTACAACATGAAAATTAATTAAAATTGTTCTTGATAATCTTTCATTCTTGACCGTGGCCGGGGCTCGAACCCAGGCCGGCAGGTTACCATGACATGTTTCGATCGCAACCACTCGATCTCCTCAGATGGATTTGCCGTTTTACACTCGCAGCCATCGATATACAATATAGTTTGTACGACTGCAATAGTTTTTTAAAAAAGAATCTCAATAAGTGAAACATTACTTTGTTGTTATTCATTTTCAATGAGTCTTTCTTTTGGTGTTTCTTGTAGTTTTATCAAAGAATCCCACTTCATTAACCGTTTTTATCCATTAAGGCCTAGTTAGCCATACGTAAATGTTGCGAACAATTAAACGTTGCGTTCGAGTTTATTAGTTAGAAGTTACTGCAAATACTTAAACGTGTCATATGTAATGAAATGTGTTAAAAAGAAAGAAACAGAAAATTTGTCAAAATTTATAACGATGATTTAAAAAAAACACTTGTGGCCGATTTCACCAATTTATTTATATATCAATTTATCTTTAAAATTCGTTTTTCATGTCAAATAAAATTTTATGAAAAACTATATTTAAATATGAATTGATATTTTAATAGAATTAATGAAATTGGTAATTAATAAATTTTAGCGTAAACTTCTGTGCGTTTTGGATAAAAAAAAATATTAAAACGTCGCGTACGTCGCACACTGGCTGAAAATAAATCATTTTTCAACGGCCGAAAATCTGTAACTTATGAACCCATAAAGATAAATTTGCAACTTTTGCTTGCTGTAGACAAGACTTGAGCTTTTATACAGTTTTAATTTTATTAAAATCGGTTTAGGAGTTGCAGAGAATTTTAAGGTCAACGTTGAACTTTTAATGTTTTTTAGCATTTAGTAAGAAAATGATTTTGATTAAGATTGAGAATTATGGTATTTTTTTTATTCAAAAAGGGGGATGTTTGTAAGTGAACTGTTTTAAGAACTTTTTAATCTATATAGCTGCCAAATTTCATTATGATATATTTATTCATATCCGATTTATATAATGTCAAGCCTTTAAATAACTATTTTTTTACTTATGTTGAAAAAAGCCATTTCATTCATTAACACTTTAGTAATAAGTTAAATGTTTGACATTCCATTAATCGGACATGCATACAGATATCACAATGAAATTTTGAAGTTATGTAGACCGAAAAGATCTCAAAACAGTTGACTAAAAAGCATCCCCATTTTTGATAGAGAAATACCCCAAATTCTCAATTCCGTTAAAACGCTTTAAAAAAATAATTTTTTTTTACACAAGTAGCAATACTGTCTCTATTTACCACTCGATATTGATCAGAATTTTCCAGAAAATAATGGACTTATTAGAACTAGTGTTCAAAAATAAACAGAACATTATTTAGCGTTCGGCTCACACACAAACCTTAAAACGATATCTAATGTTTTAGTGTTTGTTCGTAACTATTTTCAAGAAAGAGCTGAACATTATATAGTGTTCTGTTCTTTGTTAAAATACATAATAATTGTAGTGGTACTGTAGACAACGATTATATTTTAATGTTCTATAGTGTTACTTTTTTTACATTGATAAAGAAATGAACAAACAAAAAATTTCAGCAACGACCGCAGCACGAACAGCTTGTGTGTGCTTTGTGTATATGTTTTGTTTGTGTAAAATTATTTTGCTGGCTTTTTGTTTCTTTTCGTATGTGTATTTCTTTTTTGTAAAAAATGTTTGGTTCTTTTACCACCCAAAGGGGATCAACATTAATGAGCTGAACCGAACACAATGAAGCTTGTGGTTAAAAAAAAACCGAACGGAATAAAATGTTCTCCTCTTTTTGCTGAGTTGGATAAAAACTGTATTATTTTTGTCTTCGAAAGATGACAAACAAGGAGTCGTTATTTTTTTAATGATTTACTACACAAACACTATAACCACCACAAATCTACCGAACCGAACACTAAGAAGCGATATTTAGTGTTTATTTTTGAACACTGGAATTACTGTTCCAAATTTATAAAAATCGGTTTTTCGATTAATTAGTGTTTATTTTCGAACACTGGTTTTCGATTAATTTTTTTGTTTAAAAAATTAGATTTTTTTTGGATAGGACGTGTGGGCGTGTATGAGAACTTATTTAAACGAACTTCGTAAAATTGCTGAACAATTTTGACTCGTAAGTTTGCACTGTTCAATTGTACATTTATACAAATCGATTTTGTTTTATCTAAGCAAATTAGTCTTTTGGCTTTCTGCAAGGTATATTTACACAAGGTAGACTCATTTGGGAGTGTAGAGTCTACACTGTAGACATTTTGCTCTATAAAAGGAACCATGTTGTCAAAATTGTCTTCATATAAAACAAAAACAATTTAACGCAACATGTACAAATTTTGGCTCATATACACGCAATTTGACGTTGTGGTTCCAACTATGGGTAAACAGCTGACAAACATATGGGCCAACGAGTTTACCTTGTGTTAATATACCTTGGGCTTTCTGTACGCACTATAAAAAAAAACCAATTTGACATTTTAGACAAAAATTTTAACTTTTTTTTTTCTTCAATTTATTTTTGTATTGACTTTTCTCACAATCTAAAGGCCCAACCAGAATGTGCATAAACAAACTTAAGCTACTGTCAAAATGAAAACAAAAAGCCTCTCAAATGCATTTAAAATAACAAAAAGGAAATAAAAAAACATTGATTCCGTACGGAATGAGCGATTAGATTCGCACCTTGCTTAAGCAAATGACAGTTTTATAAAACTTAACATAAAGTTTCTTTAAGTTCAATATGGTTTTACACATATGATTTATATGTATTTGCTCAGTTGCTTAAGTCACGTTATTCACATTCTGGTTGGGCCTTAACATTCATGAAACGAGTCTCGCAAGTTTTCTCATTTGCACAAATGGCAGTTTTAAGCGATTTTATGAAAACCCTTCCGTAATATTTTAATCGCGATCCATTTTAATGAATTTATGGGTCGCGCACGTATGCTACATGTTCAATATTTATCGCTTAAGTATGTACATTATTTTGTTCTGTGCTGGTCGGTCAAAGATTTAGAAATGCAACGAGAACAGCAAAAAAACTCTGTTTAACCATTCTGCTTGCTTTTTCGCTAAAGCACAATTTTATTTATTTATTTGTTTTATTTTTCACTTCTTACTAACGTACGTACAATAATTAATATTCCAATGTAAGTAGAGTTTTTCTTTTTCCGGACTTTTTCATTTCCCGGGAAAGCGGGATTTATTTTTCAATTTCCCGTGATCCCGGGAATTAACGCTCAATACAAATCGATGCAAAATGTTATTTAATTTAAATTACTAGAAAATCAGTGAAGAACACTTAAAACAATTACATCGAACAACAGTGTATTAAACATTAAATCATAAATATTTCCCTGAGGATGACCAACAAAGTTGGTCGAAATATTGGAATTAATAAATAATAAAAATTAAAATAAAACAAGAGTTTTTATTTTTATTCTATTTTATGAAACAGACCTCAAGCCGAACAATTTAAACATAACACATTTAATTATATGTATATTATAAGTATATGAATGCATTCAACTTTTTTATTTCTGTGGCAAAAATTAAAACGTGTTTAATGGTACCTTAAGATCTTCAAGTACAAAAGTACACATGGGCAAAATTCAATAATTTTGTATGATTTTTGTGGAAGTTAAAGCAAAATTACTTTTTGGTTTTGGTGACAATAAAAACTTAAAAAACTATAACTGCAGAGAACTGATTGATGATTATATTAAATTCGGAGTAAATTTCCAAAAGTCACATTTAAAGTTTTAAATTGTTCTCTTATAAAACTAAACAAATAGACTTAAGCACTAAATGCCACAGAATCAAATCCGAAAAGTCTTTTATGCAGCTGCTCTGCACATAAAATCATTAAATTTGTTGAAGCAAGTGAGAACAACTGTTTTCGTTTTTATAAAACTAATCCCGGGAATGCCCGCACAAATTTCCCGGGATTTATTTCCTGAAAAATGTGCGGTATCCCGGGATTTTTGTCCCGGGAATTCCCGTATGAAAAACACTAAATGTAAGACAAACGTTCAATGTTGTTCACTATGCGATATGGATCGCGATATCGCTATTATGCGATATGGATCGCGATATCGCATTTACGATTATATCGCGAGATTTATTTAGCATGCAATAAATTAATGTAAATGATCTGGCCTTAGCAGCCAGTGAAATGCGCATAGAAACTAGCTTTCAGTGTATTTATCAAAAACAAAAATTTGGAAATTTAGCACCTTATAGAAAAATATTATTAATAGTATGTCAATATTTATTTAACGTGTATGAGTGCCCTAAGTACACGCAGTTTTCTCACCTATAAACATAATTCGTATAAATAGCAAAATACATCTATAAACAGACTTAAGGACACTCACTAAAAAGGACGGGCTTAGTATATCTTTTGATTACGAATATATTAATGAGTTTTGGTTTCCCATTTAAATTTTTCTTTTTTTAATTCTAAGGCAGTTCTTACAAATCGATTTTACCACGAAAACAAAAAATGTAAGCATGCCGAACCAAAAGTAAAAAAAAAATAGGGAGGGCTTTTTGTAGTTTAAGGTTAAACTTTTTTTCGCGTTTTAGTTAATTAAAAAAGGGGTATATTTCGTCCAAAAAGAGCTAAGTTGGCATCGCTTTCTACAAACATTTACAGCCAGGCCCACGATGTCACACGTTAACGTTTGCATGAAAATTGCATTTAAAACAAAAACAAATTATAGAAATTGTTTTTGTTTGAAATGTTATTTTCTATGCGAACGTTAACGTGTGACATCGTGGGCCCGGCTGTTAAATATGTATCAAGTTGATACTATCAACCCATAGAGAGAGAAAAAAAGATATTTTGAAACGTAAACAGAACTGTATACATACATTCAAATAAATCGCATTTCCGATTATAACCGTAAATAACAGACTAACTGACTGATTATCGGCAAAATGAAAAAAAAATCTTAAAAAAACTAAAAAAAGAAAAACATGTAAACGTACTACATTTGGCTTAGCCGTATCGTATATACCCTTCACCATGGCTGAAAATGTTATATTTAAGCTCAATTTTATCCTATTAGCTCGTTTTGTACGGAGCATACAGAGAAAAAATTAAAAATTGTCTCTAATCACCAGATTCATTCCAAATTCATAGAATCAAGCAAACAATTTGTTGATTTTGCACCTACTACCAAAATTATTATAAAGATTGTTAAAATTTTAAGTATATTTTTTTCAATAAATGATATTTTTGATTTAATTAAATATAGCTCAGGTCTTAACATTTCCCAACAACAATTGTACAAGTATAAATTATATAAATAAAGGTTTTTTGTTATTTAATTAATATTTTAATTTAAAATTTATTTCAAAGTAACTAAAATGTTAATTAAATCAAAATTATACCTATTTTAAATTTTCTTTCAACAAAAAAAAAAGTAATTGATTCAATTACAACATTAATTATATTGAAATAATTTTAAAACAATTTTTTTAATTGAATTAATTAAAATTAATTAATTAAAAAAACTACAGATAATTTTTCTGTGTACCTAACCAATACCATAAATTCGGAAGGGCACCTGTATGGGTGTCAGGTGAAATAATAGATATATTTGGCTAATCTTAAATATTAAATACTCCTTATATTTAAGAAAAATATGAGCCCAATTAAGTAAAAAATTTAATGAATCGATTTCATTAACACTACGAAATAAAGTTTCGAAAACTTTATTTCTCTTTTGAAAGAAAAATCTAACTAATTGTTATTCACTATTTCAATAGGTTTTTTTTTTAAATTAAAATGAACTATTAAGCTTCGTACACACGGTGGTCAGATCTTACAATGTTGTCATTTTTCTGACAATGGTGCTATTGTCAGATGCATTAATTTTACACATCTGCCAAATGAAAATGAGCTTTCAATGTTCACACAGTTGCAAGACATTTTTAGGAAATTTAAATGACAACATTGTAAGATCTGACCACCGTCAGATTCATTTCTTCAATGGAAAATGTCACTAAGTCACTAATGAAAACAAATTGAAGTCCTCTTATTACAAAATACTTATAACATGAACATTTTTCTTCCTAGAACTGTTATAAAAACGTTTAGTTATTAAATTTTTTGTCAATAAACATGAAAAATTGTAAAGAAATAGTAAATTTTTAAGTTTCATAATATCAATGAAAAAAAATTAATTACAATAACGAAATAGGGATTTAACTAAATGTTAGTAATAGGCTCAAAAATAAACAACGAAAAAGAAAAAAAACAACTTACAGTCATAAAAATTATAAAATTAAGTAATTAATTACAGATAAAGTAATTAATTGAAAATTAAGTTATTAACTGAATGAACTTATGTCATTGAACAAATTGAAAATTGTATTAAAATACAAAAACTTTGTCATTTAAATAACGAAAAAAAGTCCTTTAAAGTTTGAATCTTCATTTTTATGTTAATTAAATGTTTTATTAATGTGATGACAAAAACTCACAGTCCAGGCAAAATTTCTTGCATTAAGCTATTGCAAAATTTACATCGATTTATTGCAACATTTCATTAACTCGGGGCTAATGAAACGTTCTTCATTAATCCAATGAAGCGTTAAATAAGTTACATTTTAATGTAAGTTTTCATTGGATTAATGTCAAAATCCATTGGAACTGTGAAGAAAATATTCTCAGTGTAAGGACCCAAAATACACATATATCCTGACCTTAAATACAAACGGACGTGGCTACGTTTTTATTTTTCTACAGAAAAAGCAAACAACTTTACAAAATCAATAACAACAAGGTGTTCTTGGCATTTGAATTTGCTTAATAAAGTCGCTAATATGGGTGAACATGTTTTTTAATTTTTTAATAAAACGAACTAAAAGCAATCAAAAACTCAATTTCGAATTTTCGTGTAGTTTCGTACGTTTGCATTCAAGGGTACGATATACTTTATAGTGCCTGACATATGATATTGTTGAAATTACAAACGAAATGACAAACTTATATTTACCCTTTCCATCTGTGGTCAAGGGTATAACAAAAGTAAATGCATTGTTTGCTTGTATATTCACTCGTAAACGAATGTATAACAAAAAGAATAAACAAACTTAATTTTTATGACGAAATGTGGAACTAAAAAATAAAGAACAAATTTACCGCCGGGTGTGAGTAAAAGTACAATTAACTGAACGCACTTCCATGATTATCCAGCCAAAGCCAATGGGACTGTAAAAATACTTAACAAACATATTAAAGAAAAGAGTTTTTTTCTGCGAAAATATTGGGCATACAGGCGGCTGAACTAAAACGGGTGAACGTTTAAAGAAAAGGCAGTCAGTTAGTTGGTCTAATGCGATTGTAAATTAGTGTAAGAGCGTTATCTGTAGCGGTAAAAAAACACCTCAAATAAAAAAAATAATAATAATATTTGGGAACTTGTGAATTATTTTGTCGGTTATTTCGTTTCATCAGTTTGGTTTTCTTTTCATTTTTTATGATTTTAATATTTATTTGTCAATATTGCCGATATATGAGCTTCTAATAATTTTTTGTTTTCTTTTGTTGGTTTTATCGTTACAATTCGTCATATGTGTTATATTTTTGTTTTTTTTTCACGTAAACGTTACAAGCAATCACAAAGTAAACGTAAAAAAGCGAGTAATTATTTTAACGAAATATATAATTTTTGCAGCGGCCATGTTGGAACCGTGTTTACACTGCGATTAAAAAAGAGTTCTTGAAAATGTTAAGAAATAAAATCAATAATAATAAGAACTGATCATATTAAAATAATTTTTTCTCTAAAACAATCTTAGAAAATTTCATGTAAAATTAAAAAAAAAAACAAGTAAGAGTGCTATACTGGTATATGCCGAATCTTATACACCCTTCACCATGGTGCGGAAATAACAGAGAGTTATATGAATACCGTTTTTTATATGTAAACAATTCAACTTTGTGACACGCCCACTTGTACAATCCTGCCCAAATTTTGCCGAATTTTGTGAATTGATAACCAAGATTCTTGTACATAATTTGGAAACTGTGGCTCCTGCCGTTCTTCAGATATGCATAAAATAAAATAAAAACAACAACAAGGGGGTTTTTGGTAAAATTAGAGGCAGTCGTGGTTTTTTGCTCATATCTCAGCCTTTTGTGGATCGATCTTGCTGAATTTTAATAGCAAACAGTTCCGGACTATATGCGACTAGGGTTTTTTCCCGGGATTTCCCGTTTTTATTTCAATTATTTTATTTCCCGTTTTCCCGGGATTTTTCTTGCGGGATCCCGGGAAATAAAAATTCCTCATAATTTCAGAAAATAGCTATTTATACTTTGAAATTAAGTTTTCTATTCTCTAAAAATTAGCATCTGTGGATGGGTTGTCGATTAGATCAATTACAAGAAGTGAGTACATGAATTTAAATCAATGTCTCCTGATGCAATAAATCTACTAAAAGCAGAATGGGCAGTGCAACAGTTGATCATTATTACATTTAGTGAAGTGAAGAGTTAATAAAGTACATTAACTCAAAATAAGATGCAGGCAGTAAAGTTTTATTGTTTATGAACAAGTCTTAAAAATAGGAGATACCTAATCATATCGCTTCTTTATTGCAACATATTCATATCTACAAAAACAAACGATCTTGGCAAAATGCGATTAAAGTTTTCAAAATGTACCGATTTAAAGATATATTTTGCTATATTCGGTGCAGTTTGAGATATAATACGAGAAGGTATGAAGGAAAACTTTGCTAAAGCTACTTAAAATTTTGAGATATGACTATGATGCAATGAAGGAGCGATGTGTTTATTAGGTGATAAACACAAATTTTTAATTTCAATTTGTGTTGGTGTATATACCCGTGAAGTGCGGGGAAACCGAAACAAAATAACATTTTGGAAACTCGTGTAAGATACTACAACATACAACTTAAAAAACACATTGTCCTAAAGATTACAAATGGACCTATTGAAATGAAAAGGTTTGTAAGAAGCAGTCCGGTTGATGCTATTTCTTCATCAACCTTGACGTACATTTGACTGACGTTGTTTATAAAAAAGAAAAAAATTGCTTCTTATTGTGAATTAGAAGCATTCTACAACGGTGAACTTTTAACTATTTGTCCAACCTCGGTAAAAAATGAACGAAATTTTTCGGAAACATGATAATTAGTAAATAAAATCAGGAATATACTTTTTGACGACTTACTAAGCGCTTTGAGTGTGTCAGAAAGTTATTTCCTAAGCCGTTAAAAAATTTTATATATTTCTTTAAAATATTTTATCTATTTTATTAATTAACTTTTTGATCTCATATCTTGAGTACCTTAATTTTTATTTGGTTTTTATTATTGTTTTATTAATTAAATTGTTATGTTTATGTTATCTTTTTATCTTGTATCTAGAGCATAATAATACTGAATAAAAGCATAATAATAGGGAATAAAAGCGTGAGGTGATAATAATTCAAGTTCCTATCTCAATCTTCAATTAATTTTTTAGTATTGAACCATTTCTTTTACTTTCTTTGTAAAAAAGTTCCCTTACGTTTTTTTATAAAAGTTTTTTTCATTAATTGATAACAAAATTTACTTTGTATCATTTATATGGAGCGGGATCCCGGGAAAGCGGGAAATTTTTTTAAATCGAAAAAGTCCGGGGAAAAAAAACTCTATATGCGACATAAATGTATAAGAACCTAGCCCCAAAAATTTTGTACATTAAAAAAAAATATTATTATTAGGAATTCTTGTATTTTGTTAAAAAAAACATCTAACTTGGTGGTCTCACACGATCAAGTTTTGTCATTCAATTCCATTCAATTTGCAATACACTCTCACTTTTTTACTAACACACTCACACACATTTTAAATTGACCTCGAGATTGCTTTCAATTTCACCTTTCCATTTGTTTGGCAATTTTACTTTCAATTTAACAGCTTATTACAAGTTTGTCTCTATAAATTGTTTTCTTGATGACATCTTGAAAGTAAATTGCTTACAAATTGAGTGCAGTCTACGTCACAGCTTTCAATTTATGTAAATTTTGACAAACGTATATGTAGAAGACTATCAAGCAAAACTTGAACGTGTGGCCGCAGGGTTACAGCAAATATTTCACAAAAAAATTAAATTAGGACCATTATTAAAAATAAGAATTATCAAATAAATGCTTTACAACACTGAAAAAATAATTTCGATTCGCTCAGTATGGAATCGAAAAGAACTAGAAATAAAATTGCTTTCGATTTGAAATAGTGTTCGATGACGACTTTCAGAATTGGCCCCCAGTTCTTATAACAATGATCTTGGTGATCGATCTATAACACTGCTTTACAAATTTTTAATTTGGAAAAATACCAAGAACGCTTCATGCCTAGATAAGTTAATTGGGACCTCCTGAACACGAAAAACGCTGTAATTTTTTTTCTAAGTACCGTTTTTTAGATAACGGTACTTTTGTGTTTTTCGGTGTATGGTCCCACTTAAACCCTTGTGGAGCCCAACCGAAAAGTCCGATCGAAATAAACAGCATATCGTTGGAAAGGTAATTGGCTGTAAGCCCGTGTAATGAGTAAACTCGTTTACTCATGTTGAAAACGGCATTCAAATCACTGACATTTTACGGCGATTTTAAAGCCAAGAAAATGCGAATTAAACAAAAAGTGCTTATAAACTCGGGTATAAAAATCAGGGTTTAAAAAACTGCAGTCGAAACCAAAAACTGTCGAACTAAAAACGAAAATGTGTGTACAACTTTTCGCTATCTCAGTTGGTTTGACAGCGAATGTTTACATTTAATGAATCAGAAGTAAAAAAACAGTTTTTTTTTTTTTTTGGCCAGTGACAAATGAAGAAGTGGAAGAAATGGCCGTTTTTCTACTTCGACTGCAGGTTTTTAAACGCTAATAAAAATGCTCTCATAATTTGTAGGGCTGGAGTCATTAAAAAATGTTTTAAAATTAAATTCTGGTAAAATTAAGGCGTTGGGTAAATTTTAACCAAAAGGGTCTCAATTTAGAGTTTAAAATTCTATTAATATCCGGCAAACCAGAATACAATTTTTTATTTTCAGATTTGGTAAACATTTTGCCAAACTAGTTCAAAATTCTACAAAAAACGATATTCAATATCGCATGAAAACTCACTTTGAATTTCATTGTGATATCTTTTAATATCGAATGTCGTTATTTGGTCCCAGGTGTTGTAAACTAATAGCTGATCGTTCAAATTAGGAACTATGAATACTCATAGTTGCAACTACTATATCTCTGATCTATTAATGATCTTTAAGTGCAACATTGGATTGCTATCCTTCGAACTTGTTATCATTCATTGTTAACATTTCAAGTAGTTAATTTAATTTATTTGTGATTGAAAGATTGACAAATGGTTGTTTGATAATTAAAGGGCTGTTGGAAATAAAGACGGACACAAAGACAAACCGACATAGTCATAAACGTGTGCTGACTCTTAACACTTGTTTACTTTCAATATGTTTTACTTAAGACTGAAACACGGCCTGCCGTTGAACACTCTCAAATATTTGCGTTAAAGTTTTTGTTTTTTTTTTGTATTTTATTGTACTTGATATGATTATGTTTTCTCTACTTTGAGGTCTTTTTGTCGGCCTCTCACATAAGGAATTTAATGACAGTGATGGCTGCTTGAAATCATTATTTTAACCGTGTCACTTATTATTAAGGTGTTGTGTACTTGTATCTGGTCGCACAATGGGGAGATTTTTGTAAATGTATAGAAAATCATTGTGAATTGTTTTACTTTTTTTTTTTTAAAGGAATAGTATTTTTACTAAGGAAGGAGAGCAAATGATTTAAAAAATTCTATTCTAGGAAATTTTTCAAAAGTTTTTTGGGAATTTCGGGGTTTTCATAAATTAATTATACCCACACCACAATAGTGGAGAGGGTATTTTATGCATTTGTGCTGATGTGTGTTACACCTTAAAATATTGGTCTAGACCTGCGATCGGCAACATATACTATTACATTTTGCGATTGTATGCGTTGTATGAATTTTACATATGTTGTTGTTAATGTTGTTAAATTCTCTTCAATGTATGTGCACACGTACGTAATAAAGGAGTATAAAAGAGAATAAAAGAGAAAAGGCGGCGCCCTGATTTTTGCCGATCGCAGGTCTAGATTCACCTTAAAGTATACCGATCGACTCAGAAATTGATTCTAACGATGTCCGTCCGGCTGGCTGGCAGGCTGTCCATGTAACCTTGTGCGCAAAGTACAGGTCGCAAAATTGGAGATAATTTAATAAAATGGCACATAGGTTCTTATTGGCACAAGGATCAAGCTTATTGAAAATGGGCCGAATCGTAGTGCCACGAGGGGTGATAGGTGGCAATTTCTGCCTCTTAGAGTTCATCAAACCGATTTTAATGAAATTAAAAACATAGATAGGTCCATATTTGAACGGACACATTAGCTATGCATTTTTTAAAAAATAGGACCATTAGGGGAGTTTTGGGCAACTTCTGCCTTTCAGAAACTATCAAACCGATTGTGATGGAATTTGAAACATAGATAGATCTCTATACACTCTCGAAAATTTGTTTTTAAATACTGTGGAGTAGGGTATCATATGGTCGGGCTTCACCGACTTTTTTTAAAATTCATAATTCCATATTAATTCAAATTATTCTTGAAAAAATTAGTTTTTTGCCTAAATTCCCCCACTGTATTTTGTTGTTGTCATGGTAAAATAAGATTTTATTACTTTTAACACAAAATTACTGCAATTTCACACAATTTATTTTAGAACCGAACTAGCGACTCTGACTCCAAAGTAAATGATGACGACAAAAAAAAAAGAAAAAACGTTAGAATGATTATAATCATCATATCTAATAATTATTATTGGCAAAATTTAGACCTCCTTGGTGTTGGATACTTTAGTGGTGTTAGTGGTTGGTGTCAAACTATAAATAAAGATGATAAAAATGAGATGGTCTTAATCATTTTTTTCTACTTTGTTTCGAAACGTTTGTCTTGCGGATGTTTGTTATTTTTTTTTTTTTTTTTTTGTTTGTCTTAAGTGTTGACAGTGCTCATTACACTCGTAGTCAACGTACAACACAATTATGTTTTGGTATCTATCCACATCCATTTGATGATGGGAAAATTTTGAAATTTCTTTATTTGTGTTTAACAAACAATTATGACAGCAAGCAAACGATCAAGCGAGCCAACGATCGGGCAAGCTGTTCGACCATGCATACATCAATCTACAAGTCATTTGTACAATGCAAATACAACATTGTCATTAGGCCGGTACGCTCCATTCAGTCCTCAAGAAGAGGAACAGTGCAACAATGACAATAACAATAAAGAAACAAAAAAATAACAATAATATTTAAACAACAACAAGCGAAAGAGATCAAGCACTTACCGCCAACTTCGTTTGAGTTTTTGGCGTGCGCTTTGAATTTTCCGCTTTTGTAAAATGTCTCTAATGAGACCATAAACATTCGAGTACTACAACAAACACTTGTTGGAACCAACGACAACAACAAAAACAATAAAAATCGGTCCACAAACACATTGTTGCCATTCTGTCTAGTTTTAATGGGTATTTTTTCCTTTCCTTTTCTCTTCTTTTTTTTAAGTTTAAGTATTTTGTAATACTTTTTCTTAAGATTTTCTGTATTTAAGGGCCATAATGGGGCGTGGTGCAAAGAGTGCGTATTTGCAAGATAAAAAAATAAAATCACACGCTTTCAAAATTTTATGCTTGTTCGACTGACTTTTTTTAGAAGTTGTTGTGAATATTGAGGAAGTATGGCCGTGTTTGTCGTAAAATATTGATGAATGTTTCCTAGAATCTTAAATTCAAAAGAATTACTTACATTCATTTCGGCGTTTGTTGGTAACATGAGGTCTTTTGTAATTTTAGTGTTTTAAGTTCTCTTGTTTTTTTTTTATAAAAATTGCTACACGCAAGTATTTTTTGAAAGCTTAGAAAATGTTTGAAAAGATTTTTGGTGTCTTTGACAGTTATCTATTTCAGTATTAATAGCCAAGGCGAATTTACTTTAGTTGGCGGCGAGGCTACAACAAGTCAACAACACAAAAGACATAAGGGTATTTTGCATAGATTAAATTAATAGGAAACTCGGTTGTCAAAAACTTAAGTCTGTTGTCCAAGAAAACTCAAGTGATGAGAATGTGTTAGTAAAAATGTTATCATTGTGTTAGTATGAAATAACCCCAGCTAGCATTTTAAATCGTGTAAGAGTCTACTGGGAATCTCACGAAGAGCGTTTTTGACCGTAAACGAGCGAATTTTTTAATCGTAAAAGATTCCTCGCACGGGAAATTCCTCTGTGAAAAACTTCTACAACAGAGCGAAAGACGTCAAAATAGGACTTACCTTGGTACAAATTTCATCCAAATCGAAAGACATCGATTTAAAAATTGGGCCACTTGACATGAAATCCCCCATATACAAATATACAAGTTTGGAGGGAAAAATTTACAAAAACCTATTTAATTTTTTTTTTTATTTAGTTTTTAATAATAAAAAAATATTAAAAATGCACAATGCAAAGAATAATAATAATAATATTTTGTTCTTGGCAAATTTTTTCATTGTTTAATTATTTTTTTTAAAAGCTCGTTTACAAAAAACAAACATTAAAGTCGCACTTTAAATTTTTTGGTATAGCCGACGGTTGTATTGACGCCGCCGTAATTTATTACATTTTGGTCACCGTAAACGATATGTTTGACTGGCGTTCTCAACGTCTGCAATAACACATCGGTTTCGAATGCAATGTTATGATATTTATAACTTAATGGCGTGATCTCTTTAGATAGTTTTCGACATGAGTTACAGACACACTTTATTCTCACTTTTCGATAAACGATGGAATATTTTGTTTCACATCTTTTCGATGCGAGAAGTTCTCACTAAAGTTACAGAGCATGGGTACAGCATCATAAAATGGCTTATATGAAAAAAGTTTGTGTAGGAGCTTTATGTGATGGGCCGATTCTTGCTATTCGTCCCTATGACAATTTAATAGTTTGTACCAAATTTTATTAAATTTTCTGGGTTGATTTTAGTTGATTTAACGATGTCCGTCTGTCTGTTGAAATGGGTGTTCCGAAAATTCCAGAAATTATGAAAACTAGGTTGTTATATTTTTCCGTCAAATATGCTCCCTTAAATTTTGCTATAGAAATTCATCCAAATCTGTCCATAAATGACTTAGATATGAGCAAAAAACCAAGATTGCCTCTTATTCTAATCCCCTGCTGTTGTTATTTTTTTACTTCAATGTGTAGACTTTTTTTTGCTGCATAAATAGAGATTTCTCTTTAAAACGAAAAAATGTATTAAAAATATTAATTTCAAAAGATTTTGTTATTCGTGCTTAATTCCCAGTTTTTATTATTGATAAAAACACTTGAAATTTATTGTTGATGGGATAAGCTATTCCTATGCGCATTTCACTGGTTGCTTAGGCCAGATCATCAGGAAACTTCATCCATAAAGATTTTGGAAAAACTAAAGATATTAAACCAAATAAAACTGTTAAGCGTATGAGACTTAAAGCAACAGTTCTACTTGTAACAATATCAAAGTTTAAACAAAACACATCAACAATAAACAGTGGGTTTATCTCATCTTACATTCCCCATTATTAAAAATAATTATATTAATTTTTTTTTTTTGATATTGTATGTTGTTGGATAAGTTATCTAAGACGCTGCTTTATGTTAGGTGAAGGGCACAGGCGAATATAGTACTCATACTTGTTTTATCTCAATATAATTCCGCTTCACTAGTCGAGTTTTCTTTTCGACATTTAAGGTTATTATGATTTGTTCGTCGTGTGTGGAGAAATGGTACACGATCTAATCAGACGCACAAATCACTCGTGTGTGAGCAGCTTAACACACCTCGTTAGTCCTCGTCCATATTTTGAAACATTTGCTGCGAAACATTTGAGTTTGTTAATGAAACGGGGAAAGACGAACGTAAAATTGTACTTTGTTTCGTGTACAAGCAGTTTTTGTGAGTTTGTTATTGAAAGAAAGAGAGAAGTCATACAAAATGCTTAAATGCTGCAAAACAAAAGTTTTATTTTATAGACACGAAAACAGTTTTAAAAGAAAATTGAAGAAAGTTTCTGCAGCAAATGTTTCATAATATAAACGAGGACTTAGCAAAACAGCTTGTTTAAAAGTTATGCTTATCGGATGTTCCTTATGTCTAAAAAAATCACCCTTTATAGAACAAAAATGAGAATATTTCGAGGTACAACCGCAAAAAAAATGTAAGCGACAAAAACAATATTTTACAGGAGAAGGTTTTTTTTTTATTTTATTTCATATACATACATTTTGTAAAATAAATTTAATTAAAATTTCTTGTTATAAAATCGTAACGGTACCTTATGTGACCTTGACTTATTAGAAGATGATGCAAGTGCTGCAATAAAGTCATTTAAAAAAAAACACAAATTTCAAATGATGTCGCCTCGATTTATTAACTTTTATTTAAAAAATAAAATAATTAAATAAACCAAATTTTTTAATATTTTTAATTAGGCTTAAGTTCATTAAATTTAATTTTCATTAAATTATTTTTATGAAGAAAGGTGTTTTACAACATGAAAATTAATTAAAATTGTTATTGATAATCTTTCATTTTTGACCGTGGCCGGGATTCGAACCGCGCCCGGCAGGTTACCATGACATGTTTCGATCGCAACCACTCGATCTTCTCAAATGGATTTGCCGTTTTACACTCGCAGCCATCGAAGGCTGCTGACGTCAATAGTCAAACATCAATCCTTAAACCAAATTGTATTTTAACCTTTGGTAGATCGAAGTTTGCTTTTTTGAATGATTATCTATTTTAATTGATTTTACATGTTCTTCCTTACTTCTGTTTTTTCGTACTTTTGTCAAGAATTTTTCTTGAAAAAACAAAAAATGTACTTTGGACTTCAAGAAAAATTCTTGACAAAAGTACGAAAAAACAGAAGTAAGGAAGAACATGTAAAATCAATTAAAATAGATAATCATTCAAAAAAGCAAACTTCGATCTACCAAAGGTTAAAATACAATTTGGTTTAAGGATTGATGTTTGACTATTGACGTCAGCAGCCTTCGATGGCTGCGAGTGTAAAACGGCAAATCCATTTGAGAAGATCGAGTGGTTGCGATCGAAACATGTCATGGTAACCTGCCGGCCGCGGTTCGAATCCCGGCCACGGTCAAAAATGAAAGATTATCAATAACAATTTTAATTAATTTTCATGTTGTAAAACACCTTTCTTCATAAAAATAATTTAATGAAAATTAAATTTAATGAACTTAAGCCTAATTAAAAATATTAAAAAATTTGGGTTAAAAACCATAAATAGTTCAACAAAATAACCACAATACTAATTATTAATTAAATAAACTTTTTCAAACCTTTAAGCTTCGTTCACAATCAGAGCAACAATTTCGTTTTTTCTTCTATCTTTTTTCTTCCTAAAATATTTCATATATTTTCCTTTCAATTTTAAAACAAAAATGTAACTAAAATTTTTTTAAAAATGTAACTAAAGTTGAGTCAACTAGAACTTTAGCAACAATTTGTATGAAATGGTTTCTGACGTTTAAAATAATTTTATTTGGTTTTGAATGAAAATTTTAACAAAATGTTGTAAAAAACAATAATAAATGCATAATATTGTTGTGGCTAAAATTTGCAAACGGGTTCTTAATGCAAAATGTGTGTGCTTGCAAAAGAAATTGTTGCTCTATTATGAACACCAAGTAAAAATGTTTTTTTGATTGTTCACGAAGCTTTAAGCTTAGTTTACAATAGGCAACAACATTTTCACTGTTGTTTATAATAGAGCAACAATTTTTTTCGCGACCACACGCATTTTAAATAAAGAAACCGTTTCCAAATTTTGCCCAAAACAATATTACGTATTGATTATTTTTGTTGGAACATTTTGTTAAAATTTTCATTCAAAACTAAATAAAATTATTTTGAACGTCAGAAACAATTTCATACAAATTGTTTCTACAGTTCTAGTTGACTCAAATTTTTTAAAAACTTTAGTTACATTTTTGTTTGAAAAATGAAAGGAAATATATGAAATACTTTAAGAAGAAATAATATAGAAGAAAAAACGAAATTGTTGCTTTGATTTTGAACAAAGCTTAAAAGTAAAATACGTACATGCAGATTTATTTTTTCATGAGAAGTTTTTTTCAACAAAAATGTTTCATCACATAAATCAATCATAAAGAAACATGTGTAAAATTGATCAATTCCTAGAGAAAACACCTACAATCGTGGGAAGTTTAACGAAAGTCCAAAAAAAAAAAAAAAATTACATCATTTATTAATTCATACATCAAAACAGACATACATAGATATTCCATTTCTGTTAAC
The DNA here is from genome assembly GCA_963931875.1 of Pollenia griseotomentosa. Lineage (NCBI taxonomy): Eukaryota > Metazoa > Arthropoda > Insecta > Diptera > Polleniidae > Pollenia > Pollenia griseotomentosa. The sequence continues at coordinate 18,265,085 of OZ007561.1, forward strand.
AAACATAATCTTGACAAGTTAAGTTCCTGTCCAACCGACCAACAAACCAACCAACAAATCACACACATTGACAAATTGTTTAAAAATTAATGAATGAATCGTAGACGAGACATCAAAATCATAGTGATGACTACAGTGACTACAACAATAGCAATAATGCTACAAAAATACATATTGAAATTGTGGGAAAATTTATAAAAAGCCCTTGAAGATTCTAAAGAATTTTGTAACCAACAACAATTAAAAATAAACCGAAACCGAAACAGAAAACTAATTTAACAAGATAAAGTTATTAACGCATCTGTTAACAAGAAAAATACATACGAAATTCATCAGCCAACGAAAAGCAAAAAAAAAAACAAACTTTTTAAAAAATAAATAAATAACCAAATGGAAAAAAAACTTACACAAAAACAAACATTGATTTGGGAAAAAATAGCAAATTTTAAGAAACCCACTAAACCTCAAGACATCACCAACATCAACTTGGAACAACTTCACTTCCCTGGAATATGATACGAATACGAAAGACAAACGGAAAGACAGACAGACAGACTTCTTGTCAATTTGTTCATAATGACAAATTAGACGGCACAATTGACTTTTTTATCTCTTGGCTGTTTTATTTATAAACATAAATAAAAGTTATTTATTTTTATTGTATCCCTCCGTTTGTTTTGTTTACAAATTTTCTGATTATTGCCTCGATTCTAATAAAAACCGGCTGCCGCACCTACATTTTGTCACGTCCCAGAGTAAGAGTAACAACGGAGCTAATTGTAACTACATGTAAGAACATGAACGAGTACATCGTTCTATGTATGTATGTATGATTGTATGAAGTAATTTGTTAATGCTTGTGAATAGAGTGAATGGTGTATTAACCGACAAATCAGATTTCGATTTTCAAAATGATTGTTTTCAAAAACCAGTCTTCTTCCATCAGGATGTCTCCAATTTATGCAATAGGATTTAAAATAAAAAACTAAATTCATTTCGTAAGTAGTTGAAGTGCTAATCAATTATTTAAAAATTCTCCAAAATATTTCACCAGTTAAAGCATTAATCAAAAATAAAATCAGTTTTTTTCATTTAATCAAGTGAATTAAACGTTTAATCAAGTGAATTTAACGTTTAAACAAGTTAATTAAACGTTTAATTGATACTATTAATTTGTTTACTGGTGCAAATTTAATTAATTTTTTTAATAATTATTACAAATTTTTTAATTAAAATCAATTTTGATTTTTTTCTGTGTACTTTTTTGAAGCTCCAAATCTAAGTTCTTATGGCCATTTTCTGAATGTACCGATAAACGGTCGTTTTTTAGTGTCAACATAAATTTATTAGACCGATAAACAGTCCTTTAACGATTTTGGGTTTCTCAATATAACGACAAAAAACCTTGTTTTGAGTTGGGAGTCAGTTGATTGAATTTATCTGTACGGCAAATAAAAGGAAAATAAATAATTGGCAGATGAATACTGGTTAGCTTTGCGACAGAATGAAAGCAAATGAGACATTGAGAAAACCAAATGTCTGTAATGTGCATAGTTATCTTGAGGATTACCTACATCTGGGCGATGCATTCTCAGGAGCAATGCTAGTCTAGGTCTGGAAATCGACATATTCAACCAAAGTCTCATCTGCCAAAACTAGGATTAGTAGCTCCCAAGACTTAATGTGTACTGCACTAGTTTTGGGTGGTTCCCCTGAGGAGGTCACGTGGTGGCTGTGGCTTAAACCCAAGTTTCAAGGAGGGAGACCTTAACAACGCTGAGTTATAAGTTGATCTTACCCCGTACACTTGGAAAAAGTTCGTCATGCTGTTTTGTCTCCAGAAGTTTCTTTGCTGTGGAGGTTAGATAGCTCCAGCTTTTATAAATATACTAAAACTGCCACCTTTATTTAATTAGAAGTTGCAAGGTATTCATTCTGTTTTAAGAGCTCTCTAAGGATGCGCAAAAGCGACAGGTACTCACGCTGAACTAGAACAGTTTATTTCTGAAAATCAAATCATTTAAATTGGCGGCGCTTGAGCTCGCGGCGGCTAATAATCTGCATGGCCTGCAGAGGGTAAAAAAACTTTAGTATGTATTTTAACTGTAATTTTTTTTAAAGCCAAAATATTAAGAGCATCTACTTAACCAAATTTTCAATTTACTTATCTAGTTAAGTCCGATTTTATCAAGTCTTACTCTAAATTCTTAAGAAATGTCGCACAAACTCTGCAGTTTGATACGAAGAAAAATTTGCTTCGCTCTAACAATTCGATTTAAAAATTTGAAAATGTCGGCATCTATTTGAAATGATTCACTTAAATCTTTGATAACTTAAGTATGTACATTATTTCCGCTTAATTGAGTTTCTAAAAATGCACGACTTTTGACGCAATTAAACGGGAACTCAATTAAGCAGTACTCGGTTAATTGAGTCGCCGACGCAATCAAAACGAAAATCGCTTAATTGAGCAAGATGTGCAATAAAGCGAAACACCCATGTGTAGATAGAAAATGTAACTCATTTCTTTATTTATTTTATATAACATTTATTTATAAAACTGAAACATGAAACATGACTTTCTTGATTTTTGTGGAGCAAAAACACATTAAGTAGAGGGAAACAATTAACCGAAACATTTGCTTTTGTTTTTCGCAATGTGGTCTTATTTTGCGAAATAATTAAGCGGGTGACGCAATTAAACGGAACTCAACTAAACGGGTATTTTTACATAGACTGTTATACTGAATGATTTCGTTCCATGGTTTTTAGTGCAATAAAACGGGAAACTCAATTAAGCGGGGCTCAATTAACCGAAAACTAATGTATTCGGTAGCTGGATCCGCCGTCCTATTCTATTTAGAAGTTCGGAAGTACTTTTAATCAAAAACTTTGGCCTTCGTCATTATAGTGGTCAGTCTTGATGTGCAAGACTCCAAAAAATTCCTCTTTCTGAAGAAATGCTTATAGTTTTTAATGATTTAATCTGTTTCTAAAACGGGTATGATCTAAAAATGTCCTTTAATTGTAACTGAGAAGTTTTCAATACTGGGTCTAAGTGAGTCTTCCTACATTCTACAGATATCACTTAATTATTTCATGTCTATTGAATTCGCCTTAAAGACATCAAGGGGTTCAAAAGGGTAGTGAACGAACTTAACTTAGCTAAATTAAAGAAAGTAAAAATATTGACTCTATTCTCCTGAAAAAAATCCGATTTTCTGACAATGGCCTACAAAATCTTGTAAGATCACAGAATATTCTCTTGTTCCTATTTTTCCTAGTCACTCTGTCTGATTTAAAACGTTTTTGTGTGTATGAAGAGTTGATGTAGACTCGTGCAACTTCTTGGTAGGTTATCATTATTAAATAAAAATAGCAGTTCCCACAGCTAATAACCCTGATAAGCCCCACCAAAAAAAAATTGTAACAACCGTTGGTGAATAAACAGTAACTGACAAACTGGCTCAATGACAGACAGATAGACTGACTGACTGACGGAATAAATGACTTAAACTGCATGACTATCTTATGTTTTAGATGGTGTTTATTAAATGTCTGCCTGTGTTGTACATGGTGTTATGACAAAAACCAATGAAAATCTATGTTTTACTATTAAAGAAAGAAAAAAGAAAAATGCAAAGCAACTAAAAACGTTTTAGTTTTCCAGCTTTTGGTTGGGGGGATGTGACTGTTACCATAATAATAATAATGGTGTGGTTCGTATAAACAATTTCGAAAAGTAAAGTGAATTAAAAAACATTTTGTTATACTCAAAGCCATGTAAATACATACAAATATATTTGCCTTCCAACAGTCATAAAACTCCACTCGTTGTTTTACAAAACTTTACATGAGAAAGAAAACCGCTTTAATTTAACATCAAACACGAACAAATAGCCAAGTAAATGATGGGACGGACAGACGAACAAATTGATCGGAGTTGAAATTTTTGCTTGTAATTAAACGACATTTACTAGAGTTTGTTTTTCACTACTTGCTCATGTTCAAAACTCATTATTCATAAAGAATTTTGAACTTCTGCATTTGGAATAATTTAGTTGTTGTTGTTGTTGTTGTTGTTGGTTGCATGGTTGTTAGTTGTAAACGTTTCGTCCTGATTTTCATATGAACAGGCGCTATGGTGATGATGGCATTTTTAAAAATAAGAAATAAAATTGTTATTTGCTTTGGACATTTCAAAAAAGCTTGGCGTTAATCGGACGAATTTGTAGACATGATGAAATGGAAGTCAAATGGATTCTCAGTTTTAGTATCTAATTTATTTGGATCTTTTGTGTGGTTAAAATAGTGGCTGAAAATGGGTTTGCAATAGATAATAAAAAATGTTGCTTCTATCAAATCAAAGCCAATAAGGAAAAAAGGCTTAAGTCTATTTTTTGAGTTTGGTAGGAGAGCATTTTTAAACTTTAAAGGTTGTTTTTGAAAATTTATTCTTATTCTAATATAATCATCACTACGATAGAGAATTCTTTTAAGGTTTTATTTCTTAATACTTCTAACGTCACACCTCGGATGTCAACTTAAGCTTTTGTTTCAAATGTTATTAAGCAATAAAAAATGGGTGAGATAAAAGTTACTTTGCTATAACTTCCTGAAAAATCGTATAAAATAATTCAAGCTTTACCAATGGGTACTTTTGAGCATGAAGATCTCAAAGGTGCTATTAACTAAGCCGACTTAAACACTTATTAATTTTTGCCACAGAAATATGTAACGGGTCCGCCATCTAACGTTTTTCTTCAATTAGTGCTTATTTCGTAAATGGTAACACTTAGCTCATGTCTGATTTGATAGATAATTAATTTTATCCTTCCGCTGAACGAATATGGTTGTGTATACGCTTGAACAACGCTAGGAAATATTGCGACATTACTTTGAAAATCATGGTAATGTTACATAATGTGTGCGAAAATTGCGTACGGCTTTTGGAAGAAGAGAAACACCGTCAGCTCCGTATGTTCGTTATCTTGTGAAAAAAGATAACATTTCGGAGACATCATTGAGACGAATTTTGCATAAACACCTTGGTATGACGCCATAGAAAGCCCAATTGGTTCAGGAGTTGAAGCCAAATGACCATCCAATGCGTTTTCGGTTTGCTAAGTGGGCCTGCGGTCGACTTACAGAAGATGCCGATTTTGCCAAAAAAATCATCTTTTCAGATGAAGCTCATTTTGATCTTGGCGGGTATGTAAACAAGCAAAATTGTCGCATTTGGGGCACAGAAAACCCGCACGCATACATTGAAAAGCCGATGCACCCAAAACGAGTCACTTTTTGGTGCGGATTTTGTTTCAGAGGCATAATTGGGCCATTTTTCTTCGAAAATGAGCAAGGAGTGGCCGTTACAGTCAATGGCGATCGTTATCGGGCCATGTTGAACGAATTTTTGTTCACAAATTGAAGAGTAGGATATTGGCAACATTTGGTTTCAACAGGATGGCGCTACGTGCCACACAGCCGAAGCTACACTCGATGTTTTGCGCCCTGTTTTTGAAGATCGCATTATCAGCCGCAGAGCTGATGTCGTTTGGCCACCTCGGAGCTGCGATTTGACACCGTTGGACTATTATTCGTGGGGTGCCGTCAAAGATAAGTGTTACGCCCACAAGCCAGAGACAATTGACGCTTTAAAGGACAATATTCGTGAAGCCATTGGTGAAATACAGTTGCACACAATCGATAATGTGCTTAAAAATTGGACCGATCGTGTAGGCTACTGCATGGCCAGCCGAGGCAGCCATTTGAATGATTGTACTTTCAAATAAAAAAAGAAATTTGAGAAAATATTTAGTAGATTTTTTTAAAGCATTTTTCAAAAAAAAAAAAAGTTATTTGGCGGACCCTTTATATGTGAAAATAACAGCCGACGGCAAAAGAACAATTTTTTTATATTTTAATCTGGCTAAATTTCATCAAATTTAATTTTCATTAATTTTTTTTTTATAAAGAAAGGAATTTTACAACATTAAATGAATTAAAATTTTTTGATAATTTTGCATTCTTGACTGACCATGGGATTGAACCCGCGTTCACGGACAGATCGATTTAACATGCTCCTTAGAAATCTTTGCCGTTTAACACTTATCGCCGTTGACGACGGCTGGTGGCAGTCAATAGTCAAACATCAATCTTTAAACCAAATGTTATTTTTACTTAGTGGATCGAAACTTGGTTTTTTTTTAATGATGATCTGTTTTAATTGATTTACGTACTTGTTCTTCCTTAACTTTTGTTTTTCATACTTTTTGTCAAGAATTCTTCTTGAAGTCTTCTTGAAGAATCCCATATTTCTCTAAAGTATCTGGATTGTTTCTGCTTCGGCTTAGTTCCCAGTCATCCCAGTATTACGATTAGATCTATGGCCTATGTTTGTATAAAAAAAACTTGATTGCTTCCAAATCATCATTCCCCCTGTGTTATCGATATTGGCCTAAAGGATCTACATATATCAAAGTAAGCACGCCGAATATCTTCAGTTCTTAAACTATGCGCAACAGTTTCAACGAAAACTTGGATCGCATTTATGTCGTGTAGTAAAGTGTTCCAAAATTCACTTCCGTATAATGACTTTGAATTAAGATACTGATCCTAGTCTTTTTTGAAATATCTGACGATTACAGGGCGTAACATATCAAAAGACTGGTTAACCTTTGAGTTTTGATCATTTACATCGTTTCAGCAATATGAATTAATGGATCCGTTTGAATTCTTTCAGTCAACTGGATAGTTTCCACTGTGGTCTGCTGTTTTAAGAACAAGGATCTGTAATATTCGATAAGTTAGAAAAATGGTTCGGTTCATAAAGACATTGCAGATTTGAGATAAGAATCTGTTTTATTACGGTAAAAGTTCAAAAAAGAGGGTGAGTATGTTTTTTTTCAAAGGAAAATCTTTGTAAGGCAACACAATGGACCTGGAGATCCGCGAGTAGGCTTAACTTATAGCAACTACGAGAGGCCTTTGAGTCTCTAGAAGTCAAATATATGTGTTGAAGACACTTTTTTAAAAATTTGAATTTGATGACGGATTTAAATAACGGGTTATCCATTTTTCGGTTTCAAAAGTAAAGTTAAATAAAACGCACATAAAGCTGCGATTTCGATGAAACTTTTATTTCATTACAATACAATGTCATGTCTCTAGATGGTTTGCAGCAGTCGATGCTTTTAAGGCAATTTTCGGCAACTTTGTCGCAAATTTCGTGAGGTAACTTGACGAATTTTGGTTTTAAATGCTCCAACATTAGGGGATTATCCGCGTAGACATGGCCTTTGACGTAGGCCCACAAACAAAGTCTAACGGCATAAAATTACATGATCTTGTTGGCTAATTGACGTCGCCAAAACGTTAAATTACGCGTTGTGGAAACTTTCCATGTAATATCACTTGCAGGCCCAATTGTTAAAAGGAATCGACAAATTCGGATTGTCCGCCACACTTTTTCTAACAGAAGCGATATTATCGTCAGTTTCGTTATAATCTTATGCGTAAATCGCAAACCTTCCACTAAATAAATGGCACTTCAGATGACAAATACTTAACAGTTGACAACCTGACCGGCGATTTTAAAACCAGTACATGGATAAGCCTGTTTTTGTATAAATTTTAGCCTAAAATTGTAAATCAAAATTATAAAAAAATTGTATCCGGGACTATCAGGCGGCTGTTCTTGACGCAGCCAATTCTATAGGTCAAATTTTCAAAGAAATAAGGGGTGTGTGTGCCACCTGATTATACCGCACAAAAGGTTCATTTACAATGTAAATTTTACATAGATGCATTGAAGTCTCTCACATTCCATATACGACAATTTTGTTTTATAACACTGCTGTTTAGCTAAAATATAGCCGTGCGCCATAAAAATCGCAAAGTCATCAAAAAGTTGCACGAATAGATGAAAGTAAATCTCTTCATGACTGACCATAAGTGTCAAAAATTGAGCGTAGGTTCTGTCAGGCTTAAAATCACCGTTTACTTAAAAATGAAAAACTTCGATAACTTGTTTGTTTATTGTCTTCATGAACCAGTAAAAAATCTGTTCTTTTCTTAAACTTTCCCTTTTTCAAAATATTTGTAACCCAAAAAAGCCACATTAGTACCATGTAATCTTCCAATTAAGATTTAAACTGAAAATTTTTTTCAGAATTATAAATGTGAACTTAAAAAAATAAAACTCTCGAAAATGTCAGTTACACTCGCAATGACGGCGCTCAATTACAAAAAATGTATTAAGACCCACAAATGACAAAAGGTGACACAAATCAAAAGATGGATTATGACTGTGAAACTGACAACTACATTTTTTTACCGACAGTTTCTATTTTCAGGCGGAAGAAAAACAAAGAATACTCTAAACAACTTTCTAATGGGAGATTAAAGACAAAAACAAACAATAGATGAGTTCTTAAAGCCCCTTCGACTCAATAATTCGGCAAATTATCACACAACAAATGTCAAATGTTTCTATAATTGAATCGATTTGATTTCGTTGCTATTGTTGGAAACTTCTTATTTAAATGTGAATGAAAAAAAAAACTCAGACCCTAAAATAGATAATCCGATGCATACAATTGATAAAAAAAAAAGGAAATGAAGAAGGAACATTTTTTATCAGACTTCGAAATAACACGTTCGTACTACACGTTGCTGCCATAAACACACTGAAAACCAACATTATAATTGTGTTAACCTTTTATTCCTCCACTACATCTCTGAATTTTTTTTTTTGTTTAAATAAACAGATGTGTCCGAGTTTGTGTGGTTTAATGCCTGATGCAACGAACCCAAAGACAAATTCTCAAATTGTTTTTATCTCATAAATACCAATGGCACTCACATTTCGTAATTTGGTACCCTTAACAAAGGCCGTAGTAAAGGTAAATTTAAACCTCAAGTATTACGTAAGATTATCCAGATACTTACTAGATACACACATACAAACATGGACAAAAAATACGTACACAAATTATGGGCCATCCACAACTGGCAAATGCTCACACTAATTATAATTATTATTTTAATTTTTGTTTCCATCTTTATACGCACACACATACACACAAAAAATAAAGTGCCAGTTTATACAACAACAATAAAGAATATGTACAAAAAAAATGTCGTCGGTTGGTTGGTTGACTGGCTGGCTGGCAGGATTCATTAAATGGTTGAATGACTGAATTGTGATGATCATTTTAAGGACATTTTACGCTTGTTTGAATTTTGACATGGATTTATCCGACGAATTAAAACAAAAACAAGAACAACAACAGTCAAATATTTAACATAGTTTTTTGTGCAACAAGAATGAATAAAGAGTAAAACTTTTATTCCAGAAAGGAAATATAGAAACTATAAAATATTTTCACCAACTAAATTTTTATGTAAAAGAATAATAAATTTTTTACAAAAAATATGATTTCGGAAGTTCAATGAACTTTGCCAGGAATTAAAAAAAAAAGTTGAAAACATTTACTTAAAGTTTTCAAAATTTTGGACATTATCCGTTTAAATTTTAAGAGTCGGTGGTATCAGACCTCGCCGAAACAGAATGTTTGAGGAAAATTGGAAGACATATTTACCAAACTATGCTTAAAATGTGAATGCAATGACAACAATCAGAGTTTCCGTGGTGAAAATCAAAAGAATATTTTATGTTTTGAAAAAAACTCACTTTTCCACTAAAAAGTCACTTTTTCACTAAAAAGTAAATTTTTCACTAAAAACTCAATCTTTCACTAAAAAGTAAATTTCTCACTAGAAACTCAATTTTCAATACAAAGTCAATTTCTCACTAAAAAGTCACTTTTCCAATAAAAAGTCAATTTCTCACTAAAAAGTTACTTTTTACTAAAAAGTCACTTTTTCCCTAAAAAGTCACTTTTTCACTAAGAAGTCACTTTTTCACTTAGAAGTAACTTTTTCATGTAAAGCGTGGTACTCTGTTCAACATTTCACGTGAAATGCTGTCAAAATGCATATGAAAAAAACTTGTGCGGAATATCTACGAAATAATGTTGATGGAGTTGTACTCTGTTTATTTTGTGAAAAAGTTTCGAAATGTTTCTGGCAACATTTTTTTTACAACTGGGAAATAATGTAAGCTGCCTTTATTTCACGTGGAATTTTAAGCAAAAGCAAAAAATATGAACTTAATATTAAAAAAAGAAATAAAAAATTTAAATAACATAATCGGTAACAGTTTTTTTATCCATATTTACTTTTTTTTATTAAATGTTTTATTAAAAAAAAATAATTTTAGTAAAATACATGTGTCGTTTGTTTACATATACGAAACAATGTAGCATACTTTGAAGGAATAAAAACGTCAAATTGTACAAACTCGCAAGATTGGTAACATTGATAAATGCCAAAATTTTCGTGTGGAATAATCAATGTTGCTCAACATTTTTCACAACTTTGAACAGAGTACTAGGCTTAAAAGACACTTTTTAAATAAAAAATTACTTTTTCACTAAAAATTAATTTTTTCACTGAAAATTAGTGGCTTTTCAGTGAAAAAACTTTTTCACTAAAAAGTAACTTCTAAGTGAAGTAACTTTTTCATTAAAAAGTAATTTTTTCACTAAAATGACACTTTTATACAAAAAAGTCACTTTTTCACTAAAAAGTTACTTTTTCACTGAAAAGTCCCTTTTTCACTAGATTCACTTTTTCACCAAAAGTAATTTTTTCACTTAAGTCACTTTTTCAGTAAAGTCACTTTTTCACTAAAAATTCACTTTTTCACTAAAAAGTTACTTTTTCACTGAAAAGTCCCTTTTTCACTAGATTCACTTTTTCACCAAAAGTAATTTTTTCACTAAAGTCACTTTTTCAGTAAAGTCACTTTTTCACTAAAAATTCACTTTTTCACTAAAAAGTCACTTTTTCACTAAAAAGTAACTTTTTCACTAGATTCACTGTTTCACCAAAAGTCATTTTTTTCACTAAAATGACACTTTTATACTTAAAAGTCACTTTTTCACTAAAAAGTTACTTTTTCATTGAAAAGTCACTTTTTCACTAAAAAGTTACTTTTTCACTAAAAAGTTACTTTTTCACTGAAAAGTCACTTTTTCACTAGATTCACTTTTTCACCAAAAGTCATTTTTTCACTAAAGTCACTTTTTCACTAAAGTCACTTTTTCACTAAAAATTCACTTTTTCACTAAAAGTAACTTTTTCACTAGATTCACTTTTTCACCAAAAGTCACTTTTTCACTTAAGTCATTTTTTCACTTAAGTCAATTTTTCACTAAAGTCACTTTTTCACTAAAGTCACTTTTTCACTAAAAAGTCACTTTTTCACTAAAAGTAACTTTTTCACTAGATTCACTTTTTCAAAAAAAGTCACTTTTTCACTAAAGTCACTTTTTCACTAAAAAGTAAATCTTTCACTTAGAAGTAACTTTTTCACTAAAAAGTCACTTTTTCATTAAAAAGTCACTTTTATACTAAAAAGTTACTTTTTTATTTAAAAGTCATTTTTCACTAACTCTTTTCACTTAAAAGACACATTTTCACTAAAAAGTTACTTTTTTATTTAAAAGTCACTTTTTCACTAAAAAGTCAATTTTTCACTAAAAAGTCAATTTTTCATTAAGAAGTCACTTTTTCACTTAAATCTTATTTGTATATCTTAATTTATTATATCTTTAACTTGATTCTCCTTTACAGTTACTGTATTCATGAAAATTGGGTAGAATATAAGGACGTTGGGTCTTAAAGTTTTATACAGTGGCAACATAGTAATTTGACTGAGGTTTTTCCAAACAAAAAAAAAATCATTTTAAATGGAGCATTTCCCTCCAAAGTAAAGTTGTAATAATGGAACACTTTTTCTAAGGCCGATCAAATCAATCTATCGGTAAGTTGTTAAAACGGGTCTAAATTTTTCAAGAAAAATTGTTTTTTTATTAAAAATAAAAGCCTATATTAATAAAAACTTCTTATTGTAAGCTTTAAGTATGCAAAGCTATCAAACGCTTTTTGTGTTATACATTAAGAACTTTTTGATTATAAAAGCTTGTAGCGATTTATTGTTTAAGTATTGCAACTCTCTTAACGTTTTGTTGCCATTTTATTATCATTACAATCTCTCAACTCAATCCTAAAATAGCTAACGCCAAGTTGTAATAATGGCCCTAAATCTTAAAAATTATTGTTTTAGAATAAAAATAGATAACGTCAGCTCATTGTTGGTACACCCAGAGAAAAAACATGTTTAAATATGATCACCTCCAACAAAACTATGTTTAAAGAGAATTTCAAACATATTATGTTTAATTTGACCATATTATTGTCACTGACAACCATATTATGGTTAAATTAGTCCTCCGTCAAGAAGCCACAACCATAATATGGTTGCTTCCGAACATGTTATGGTTAAAAATAACTAATATATGTTTAACACTTATAATAGCATGGTTGGATTTCAACCATAGCATGTTGCTCTTTAAAAAGAGGAAAATACAATTATTAATTTTTAAACAAATTATTGTCATATTTAACAATAACATGTTTAGAGCCAACCATAATATGGTTGTGGCTTCTTGATGGAGGACTTATTTAACCATAATATGGTTGTCAGTGACAATAATATAGTTAAATTAAACATAATATGTTTAAAATTTTCTTTAAAAATAGTTTTGTTGGAGGTGACCATATTTAAACATGTTTTTTTTCTGCGTGTATATACATATATTTTGAATATCCCCTTTCTGAATCCAAAACCGAAATTTTTATGGTTTCCAAGATATTAAGCATTTTAGTTTTGCTCCATATCAACTATTTTAAAGTTTTTTGTAGTATTTTGTTTGGCGAATGCTGCAAATTACTTATACAAAAATGCGCAAAATAAATTTCCTCTGGCTTTGCTTCATTGCCGTAAGAAAAAAAGTAGTAAAATCAAAATAAAATGTCAACAGCTCAATGTACAGTATAAATTAAGAAAAGTGGTATATGCGGCACAAAACAATTCATTTATAAACGTTCACAAATATTTAAATTTTTTTCAAAACATATGCCAGAAGCAGTGGTAAAAATACAAAAAATTTCTATCGTGTATATTTTCAGAAAACTTCATGTTAACCTTTATTGTCTTCATCTTCCTTACGCCTCTTTAGCATATGCGCCAAACCGATAAGGAGCTGACGATATTGTGTATTTTAGTTTCTGAACAAAATTTGCCCAAAAGGTACTAAGAACTGTTGGTTTTAACATTTTTTATACATATGATAAGAAAGTATTAAAAAAAATTTTTGTATACTTTTCACGATTTACTTATTTTTTATATCGAAACATCTTTGAAATATTTTCCAACCGGGTGGCTGTTTTTTAAAGAAATCCACTGATTCGTTTAAAGTAATCGCTGCATTACAAACATTATCAATATTTTCATCAACTTTGTCCTCATGATTTCACAATATTTTTTTTCGCCATTCGCCTTTCCATTTTGCACAGATGTGTTTAAGGGTAATACAAAAACAAAAAAATGTCGAGCACAATATTAAAGGGCGTGTCTGCTCATTTTGGTTGCCGTTCAGACTGGATAACCGCCACTTAACTGTGATTTACGTTTGATTATTGTTCATGCCTGTTGTTTGTTGTATCTATTACATGAAATCCATCCACTTAATGATTCACTCCGGACCACTTTTTTGTTTGCTCTAACACTGATGGGATAATTAAATGAAGTGCTAAAATTGAGAAAATACAAAAACATACTTAATAATGTAACAATTTGTTTTTCTATTTTTTCGGCGAAATTGTTGTTGGATTTAATAGAAACCCTTTATAAGGGAGGTTTTACATTAAAAGCGTTAAAGCATGGGATTTTTGTATATTTTTTGGATAACAAACTTTATTTAAGTGTCCTGCGGCGTTTAATCTCTACTTTATTATCTCTGTCTCTATCTACTTTTTTCAGTTGTGTTTAAAAAAAGCAAAAGTTCTTTATTCTATTAAAATGTGTTGTTTTGTTTTCATAATTTGTATGCAAATGTTACTTTCATGTGGAAAATTGTATTACATATTTATAATAACTTGTATAAAATGTCTTTCGTTTATTTGATTTTTATTGCAAAAGGGATGAATGCAGTGTATGAATGTGTCGGGTGGTATTTTGTAAGGATAAATGTTGGTGATACTTTTTGAGAGGCGTGGCTTCGAAAAACGTTAAAGATTTCAATAATAGATCAAAAAGTATTCGTTTTACGGTATTTATGGAAGTACTTTTAGATTTTCTACCTGATTGTAGAAACAAGTGCTTTAAATAAAGTTATTATAATAAAAATTAAATATGGGTAAAGCGTTTTTAACTTCGTACGAAATTTATTAATAATACCATTCCTGGTATTCAGGGGGCGAATTACGTCATCCGATATCTATCGAAATTTCCATTTAAATTGTATTGTATTTTCGATCGATATAGAATGCCGAAATTTGTCCTCAGGATTTTTTTTTTGTAGAATTTTTTTTTATTTGCGTTCCTAATAGGAATTGTTTATATCCAGAAGCTGATTTTGTATGATCTATTTCAGATATTAGGGCCTAACAGTAGTCGATTATCATTCTTCGAGGAATTTCAAGGAATGTTCAATTGTTGCACGCAAAGTCTTATATTAAGATAAGAAAACTTAAGAGCAAATTTTTACTTAAAAAAATATGAGCTACGTTATGATAGGTTTCTAGGGGAGTCATCCACAAAACAGCACACTTGGGCGCCTCAGTAGTCCTTTTGTTGTACCCAGCGCCTATGCCCACGCTATAGAGCAGTTACTCAACAGGTGTCTTTGCAGATTAAACCCAAGTCATTTTCATAATAAAAAAAAGGAACTTTAGTTGTATCTTAAAAAAATTATACCACCAGACAAGCATTATTTCCCCAGGTATCTCTCCCTAAAGTCATGAATTTCAAGACATTGACACAGAAAATTAAACATAGGGCTCTCTTACTCCTCGTCACAATTGTTGCAGCAGTCATTTTATTCCAAGATCCATTCTATTCGCCAGTGCCCAATTATAGCCGAGGCCACTGACCTGAGTTGTTTCCAATTGATACTCAGTAAAAACATGTCCTCCTAAAGTAATTTTTTTTTAAAAGAGAAACCAGCGAGATTTCTCCTGATTATAGATGGCATTGCAACCAAGTTAGGTCTATTGTATCTACTCCCCTTTAGTTGGCCAAAAGACCATCGGCTTCCCAGAGGAATTTAATTAGGCATTTTGCTGGGGTTGCACTCACTAGGGACGCGCTAATTATGCCGGGCCCTAACTGCTTACTTCTGGCCCATGCCAGCGCTGGACAGTCACACAGCAAATGCTTAGCGGGCTCGTCTTCATCCAGTCATAGTCTGCATTGCTGGTCTTCTGCTAGGCTCATCTGAAAAAGGTTGTACTTGACTGTGTAGTGACCTGTTAGATAAGCCACCAGCAGCCTTGAGACCTTTCATCTCTACTGTAGTTCCGGGAAGATCAGTTCCTTTGCCTGACGCATTCCCGGAAGCGATATCTGCTCCTTAAGTCATACACAGAAAGAAAAAACTCGTAGAAAATTGAGGTTTTTCCTACTTATTTTTATTACGAGTCGTGCATTAAATTCTAAGTACGAAAAACGCTAAACAGTACTTAAAACAATCCAAAATTAGATAATTTTCAAAAGCAAATATAATTGCATACCCGTGAGTTTGTAAACGTTTTTTGTAGAAAAACCCACAAAAAAAATAATAAAGAAGAAGATAAAAAAAATTTGCCTGTTTTGTATAGAAACCACAACAACACTACAAGAAGAAAATTATAGATTATTTTTATGTTTATAAAGTAAAAATAAAAGGCGAAACTTCCCAAATTCTATTTGTTAAAAATATTTGGTTGAATACATAAAATATTTAAAGTAGAATGATTACGAAAACCAGCGTTTAAAAAACTGCAGTCAAAGTAGAAAAACTGCCATTTCTTCCACTTTTTAGTTAGTCAATTGACAAAAAAAACTGTTGCTTGTACTTCTAATTCATTATATCGCCTCCTAACCGCGAAAATAACGTGAGCGCCAAAAATCAAATTTTACAGCAGAGAGCTTTTTAATTTTATATGAAATTTGTCGCTTACAATAAAATTGTTTTTGCTTTAAAATCGTAACGGTACCTTATGTGGCCATGACATTTTATGAGATGATGTAAGTGTTGCCAATAAAGTAATTTATTAAAAAAAAAACGAAAATTTAAAATCATGTCGTTTACGTTATTTTCGCGGTTAGGGCTCGATATGTAAACAGTCGCTGTCAAACCAACTCAAAAAGCCAAAAGTTGTACACGAATTTTCGTTTTTTGTTCGACAGTTATTGGTTTCGACTGCAGTTTTTAAATTCCTGACGAAAACTATATCGAACATGCTGGTGGTGGTTAATAATTGAGAGTTTTCTGCAAGCAAAAGGTGCAATACAACAAAAGTGAAACAAAGATGAATAACAGGCATGGTAAGAGTTTAGGTTAGAATCAAAAACTTGCTTTCGTATTAATTTAAGAACGAATTTAGTTTTAAGCCAACTTTGAAATTCTTAAATGTTTATCTAACTTTAACTTAAGTTAATCCAGTTTTCAGATTATTTTAAGTATGGTAAACGTTTCAAGTAGGGGTTATCGTTTAATGTGGTAACGCTGGGGACCAACACGGTCTATGCGTCTTTATGTTCTGCCACCTTACCTAACATTTATATATAGGATTATAGGAATCCGTTCTTAAAGTACTATTGACACCGCTTCAGCTCGATTTAAGTACATATGGATTGATTTTTCTTTTCAATGAAACTCAATATCTTTTTTTCTAGATAGTCACGGATGTGTGTTAACATCAAAATGAAAGAAATCCACTTTCTGACTCTATTAAATAGTGTTATCTAGCTTTGTTATCCCTTAACAGTAAGAAATCAAGAAAAGTCGTAGGTTCCTTAAGTGTGCTGCTTAAGATACCTAACATAGTGGTAAATAGTACTCCAAAACTACTCCAAATATATGGGTAAAAGGTGGTCCATTTAACATTACGATGTCCTGGGAGGGGACCATATAACCCACCGAAGTAGTCCCTAAACTACTCCATGGAGTACTAAAGTGGGTTAGTTTTAAAAGTACTCCATGTCATTACAGTATGGAGTACACTAAAGCGGTAGTTTAAGCATTTTTCATTTTTTACTAATCGCCTTTTATGGCGTGCCCTGTAGTCTATTATTGTTATTATTAAATATATTTACTTGGTATTTTAAATGCCTTTTTTTCACAAATTTCACAAACTTTCACTTTTAAATAAACAATTAATAATGGACATCATCAGGGCTACCAATGTGTAATACTGTAAACAATAGAAAAGTATACATCATGCAGTTGTTGGCAGCACTGCATGTTAATTTCTTTTAACATGGTCCATATTACAATAGATTGGACCATGTTGTAAGTAGTCCATTTAAGCCACAATGGACCACGTAACCCAATATTATCTGCAGGGATGAACGAAGACAACGAATCATGACGTGAATCGTTATTTTTGTTTATAAGGTAAAAATTTAATTGAAACTGAGATTAACACGAGTACGATGGGTGGTGATAATGTACCGATAGATAAATCGAAGCCATTTCTTACGAATCAACCTGGGCCTAATGTCTTGCTAAGAGATTCGAGTTTATTCATTGATAACTCAGAATTATTTACTTCAAGATTGCAGCGATGGAATCTATGCGGATCGGATGTGTAGGTAAGTTTCATCTGTCGGAAAAGACATAGTTTCGTACTATTCTCAAGAAGATGGCATGGAACACATTTATTGATGTCATACAAAATTTTCTGAGTAACAAGAAATGAGATGTTTTTCGCGAAAAAAAATAAAAAATTATTTTTTCTCACTCGAATTTGAATTTTTTTTTTCCTTAAAAATATGCAAAGAAAAAATTATCACCAATTTTTTTTTTCAATTAAACCAGTAATCAATTAATTTTATCAATTGAATTAAACGTTTACTTAAATCAACAATACTACTTTATTAATACAAATAATTATTACCAGGGACCGTAACAGTTACGACTTTTTTAAAAAAAGTCAAAATATAATAGTTATTTTTTGACTTTTATTCTTTCGGTCAGAAATAAAAGTTAAAATTTGACTTTTATTTTTTCGGTCAAAAATAAAAGTTAAAATTTGACTTTTATTTTTTAAGTCAAAAATAAAAGTTAAAATCTGACTCTTATTTTTTCGGTCAAAAATAAAAGTTAAAATTTGACTTTTATTTTTTAAGTCAAAAATAAAAGTTTAAATCTGACTTTTATTTTTTAAGTCAGAAATAAAAGTTAAAATTTGACTTTTATTTTTTAAGTCAGAAAAAAAAATTTACTATGCCATAATAATAACAATGTAATGGAAATATAAGAAAAATAAGATCGATGACAATCAGTGTTGTTGTTTTGGTTATTTCTAACCAAAAGAGGTTACATGGTTTCATTTTGGTTACATTTTTCTCAAAAAAAAGATATTTCTTTCATTGGAATTCTAATAATAGATCTATGTAACATAAATGTAAAACAACCTAGCCGCTATCATGTCTGGAGTCTCCGGAAAACACATATCAAACGTAAGACGGACAGACGGACGGACGGACGGTTATCGTTAAATCAACTTCTCTCCTCATAAGAACGCAGAATATATATACTTTATAGGGTCTAAGATCAATATTGTAGAAATTACAAACGGAATGACAAACTTATATATACCCTTTTCCACCTGTGGTGAAGGGTATGATTAAAATTTTATTTAACTTTTTTAACATCTGCTTTCAATAGGAACAAAAGTCCAATTTTAACTTTTATTTCTGACATAAAAAATAAAAGTCAAATTTTAACTTTAATTTTTGACTTAAAAAATAAAAGTCAAATTTTAACTTATATTTTTGACCGAAAAAATAAAAATCAGATTTTAACTTTTATTTTTGACTTCAAAAATAAAAGTCAAATTTTAACTTATATTTTTTACCTAAAAAATAAAAGTCAAATTTTAACTTTGACTTAAAAAATAAAAGTCAAATTTTAACTTTTATTTTTGACCGAAAAAATAAAAGTCAGATTTTAACTTTTATTTTTGACTTCAAAAATAAAAGTCAAATTTTAACTTTTATTTTTGACCGAAAAAATAAAAGTCAAAAAATAACTGTTATATATTGACTTTTTTTAAAAAAGTCAAAAAAATTAAAATCTTTTAAGTTTATTATTCCTTAGCATAACAGCATCAATATGCTGTATTCAAATATCTGATAGACAAATTATATCCACCTGACTTTTTGATTTTAAATTTTAAAAATAACTGTTATTTTCGGTCCCTGATTATTACAATACTAATTTGTTTAATGGTGCAAATTCAATTAATATCACAATTTTTTTTAATTGAAATCAATTTTAACTTTTTTCTTTGTGGGGTCAGTTAGTGTCAAACATGGAGAATGCTTTCACCGAGATGTCGCTGGATTTGGAAAGGTGCTTTCAAGGTAGATAGGAGCCTTCTATGCTCGCACTAATGGAGTCTTATTTGAGATAACAAGAGGAAAGCAAGTCCCTCCATAGAAAAACCTTGTTCTCTCTCGAACTGTTACTTTATTTTCTTGAGTTTAAAGCTTTTAAATTACAAAAGAAAAATCTAAATGAAAAAGCCATTTACTAACCACTTGTAGTTAAATAATTTAATAATGTTTGACAAAATAAATTTGCTGGTTTTTATTCTTTTTTTTTGTTAATTCTGCGTTGGGAAATTTGATTCTAAATTGTTCCATAAACGCCAAAGATGTGAACACATTATTTGGTGGTTTTGTACAAGAGTTTAAGAGTTTTTTACTCCGACTGCATGACAGGATCGATGGCTGGTATGTGGGCGTTTTTTTTTCGAAACTATTTTGTGTGTAACCCGATACTAACAAATCGGATCATTAGACACGTTGACTGGCTATAAAGATTTTTTTGTCAAATAAAGTTGGCACCAAAGTCAAACATAATGTGGCATGATAGAAGTAATACTTGCAACATGCGCGCACACACACACACACAACTAACTTTAATATGATGGTGGTTTAAATACAACGATCATGATGGTGATGGAGATTTAGATGATGGTGAGGGAACTTTAAATTTCTATAAAAAAAAACAAAAACAAAAAGTTCTTAAAAAATAAAAACTTGGAAAACAGATAACGTCAACAAACGGTCTTCATTGTTGTCGTTATTACTTTCATTCTAAATGCTGTTGTTGTCGCCGTTGTGGTCTATGATTGTAAAACTATTTGTTTTAAATAAACCATGGGGAGATTTCAGACAAAACGGATACAAAAGAAAAAAATCTATATTGAGAAAAAAAAAACAGAACAAAAGAAAAAAATCAAAAATCAAAAGAAAAAAAAACATTCTAAGTAACGCTGTCAATGCATGTGGCGTTTAAGAAACCCAAACCAATATCACAAGCAACAACAAAAACAATAACGCCAAAAAAATTATGCGGAGGTGGTATATAAGGGCGAAGTTAGTCAACGAAACATCCATCCAGGTCTTCATTCACTCCGCCTGCCCAACCATTCAAAACTATCCATAAAAGCGTAGATAGTGCGCGTGTGGATCATGCCACATGAGGTAAATATTATAGAAAAAAAATAAAAAAATATTGTGGAAAAAAGTCACTATATACCAGATGATGATGATGATGCTTGACTTTATTTTCGAACTTTGACAGAATGAGTAAGCCTAGCCCTTGTTTTAAAAGTTATAAAGAAAACAACGACGACAACACCGACTTAAAAAAACAATAAAAAAAATTTTTTTTAAATAAAACCTCAAATGCGAGGATGAATGGTTTTTTGGCTGCATATGAATGGCTTACAATCCCTACGAAAAGAAATGAATGTTTGTTGCATTCAAATCAAACCACAGTTTATATATTTAATGGATGAATGAATTGTGGCGCTTCGATTTTTTGTGTCTCTAGTATGGCGTTTTTTTAACATTGCAACTAGATCCACTGCGCGAAAAGTTTTAGAAAAGGGATATAAAGTTTCTGGAATAATTGACAAACGGTGAACTTTTTTGAACTTTTAAACTTCGAACCAAAACTTTTTACAGCATAACGACTAGTTACTTGCAAAATAAACCACACAAATGGCTTGACAAACACACACTGTGTGTCTGTTTCTGTTTACAAATAAGCAACACAAACAAATTTTGTACAAACATAAATGTTTCATTTTAGTTTCGTTTTCAATGACTGCGGACCCTCTCTATTTGTTTGAGCTGAGGAGTAATATAAAAAAGGAAAATAATTTTGGGACAGACATTGCTGCTTAAACAATTTGAACATCCGACTGAAAATTATTTAAACCAGTGTTCGAAAATAAACCGAACATTATTTAGCGTGCGGATTACACACCCAGGAACGATATCTATTTGTTTATTGTTTGTGTAGACGAACACAAACCCTTATACCGTTCGTAACTA
Source organism: Pollenia griseotomentosa (assembly GCA_963931875.1). Lineage (NCBI taxonomy): Eukaryota > Metazoa > Arthropoda > Insecta > Diptera > Polleniidae > Pollenia > Pollenia griseotomentosa. The sequence continues at coordinate 18,286,614 of OZ007561.1, forward strand.
TTTTCGAGAAATAGCAGAACATTATATAGTGTTCTGTTCTTCGTTAGAAAAACAGAACAATTGTGGTGATACTGTAGGCAAAGATTATAAACAAACAAAAAATTTTAGCAACGACAACAGCGCGAAAAGCTTTTGTGTGCATTGTGTAAAATTTTTTTCTGGCTTTTTGTTTTTTTTTTCGTATATGTATTTTGTTTTTGTAAAAAAATTTGTTTTTTTTACCAGTCAAAGGGCGCTAAGCACAACTGAAAAGAACGAACACTAATGAGCTGAACCGAACACAATGAAGTTTGCGGTGTTTTTAAAAAACCGAACGGAATTAAATGTTCTAATCTTTTTATTGAGTTGGATAAGAACAGTATTATTGTGTTCAGCGATGAGGCGCATTTTTGGCTTAACGGGTTTGTTAATAAGCAAAATTGCCGCATATGGAGCGAGACCAATCCACAAGAGACCCTACAGACTCCATTACATCCAGAAAAATGCACCGTTTGGTGCGGTTTTCACGCTGGTGGCATCATCGGACCTTATTTCTTTAAAAATGAGGCCGGAGCTCGCGTTACGGTCAATGGAGATCGTTACCGCACCATGATCAATGATTTTTTGTTTGAAAATATGGATGACATTGATCCGGAGGAGATGTGGTTTCAACAGGATGGCGCTACGTGCCATACGGCGAACGCAACCATCGACTTATTGAAATCAAAATTTGTCGATAAATTGATTTCGAGAAATGGTCCTGTCAATTGGCCTCCAAGGTCGTGCGATTTGACACCTCTCGATTATTTCCTGTGGGGCTACGTGAAGTCACTGGTTTATGCTGATAAACCAGCAACAATTGACGCCTTGGAGGCCAGCATTGTTCGTGTTATTCGTGACATACGGCCAGCAGTGCTCGAAAAAGTGGCCCAAAATTGGACGTCCAGAATGCGCTTCGTCAAGAACAGCCGCGGTGCCCATATGCCCGAAATCATTTTCAAATGTTAATGTCACGTGTTGATCTTTCGAATAAAAAAAAATTTTGATTACAATTTAATTTTTTGTGTTATTTTTTACAATTTCAAGTTCTATCGGGCTTAAAAAAACACCCTGTACTTACCTGTTTTAAAAAACTTATAAGTTTTTCAAGGCAGCATGGCCTTTTATACCCGAAAAAAGTTTTAATTATTTTATAATAATTCAAGTTGTCCGATTTTCTGATGCTCACTGATGTAAATGACGTGAAGAAAATTTATTTGTTTATAATTTTTTTGTTTTGACAATAAATGTTTGCTCAATTAAAGAATGTGTTTTAAAGCAAATAAAAATTATGGTACTAAACATACATTTTGTGCGAAACTTATATTATGATTTTAATTGTATAGTTAAAAATAAATTTATTTTAGTAGCAAACATTTCACATAATTTAATATGTTTAGCTAGATCAGAGTAACTTTGTAGGTGTAAAACACCATATAATATTATTATAGTGAATTTAAAAATGTTAAGGACAAAAAATATTTTTTCTAGTTATGTTAGGACTATAATAAATTTATTGGGGTAAACATATTAGGCAAATATGAATAAAAATGTTCGTAGTGAACACTTAGTAATAATGTTTTTTCTCTGCGTGTATTAAAAAAAAAAGCTTTATAAAATACATAACTGAAATTTAGCTCATAGAATAAATTCGAAAAATAAAAAATGTTGAATATAATATAAAGTAACCTACGAAAGGAAATAATTCCCAGTTTCCAAGGTATATTTACACAAGGTAAACTCGTTGGCCCATATGTTTGTCAGCTGTTTACCCATAGTTGGAACCACAACGTCAAATTGCGTGTATATGAGCCAAAATTTGTACATGTGTGCGTTAAATTGTTTTTGTTTTATATGAAGACAATTTTGACAACATGGTTCCTTTTATAGAGCAAAATGTCTACACTCCCAAATGAGTCTACCTTGTGCAAATATACCTTGCCAGTTTCTATTTGTTAAAAATAGTTGAGTTAAATACATTCAATTTATAAAGTATCACTATCCAGTGTGACACAAAGAATGCTGACGAAGGCCGTAGCGGGCCAGAAAATGCATTACATTCTGCTGGTGTCTAATAATTGTAAATTTTTCTGTACATACAATATACTTCATTGCTATCCAAAGGATAGCTAAGGTAAAATGTAACAGGAAAATACAATATAATAGTCTGGTAGTGTATAAAAGTCATTCCCAAAAATTGAAGGAATAGAACTATTAAAAAAAAGCTTTATAAAATACATAACTGAAATTTAGCTCATAGAATAAATTGGAAAAATAAAAAATGTATATAAAAAATAATAAATCACGATGGGTTTTTTTTATTTTACAGACTAGGCAATATACTCTCTCTGTACGTTCACATAATAACTTTTGAATTGTGTCGTCTGCGTTTTTTAAAATACTTATTTCAACTCAGCTATATATTTGTTTATATATGATACATGAATGCTGTAAACATGGTACAAACAAATTATTTGGATCACACGTGATACATCAGACAGGGAACCTGTTTCGCACATTGCTTAAACAAATGACAGTTTCATAAAACTTAACAAAAAGTTTCCTTAATCCAATATGGTCTGACACATCGTCGTACCTTAATTAACTTTATTAACTACCCAGTAAAAACTTCGCCTACAAAATAATGTGTTGAGTAATCAGAAAAACATAAGAGCACTACTTACAATCCTACTGAAAGAACCAATGATTTTTACAAGGTATGTCCCAAAATGAATGCATTCAAAAGCAAGTCATTATTTTTTTTACTTTAATACATCCAGAAAAAAGTAGTTATAGAAGTTGTGATAGATGTAGTTATAGAAGAAAGCTACTAAATAATGAGTTAAAGAAGCTGTTCATTTTGAAAAAGTAAGCGAAGTTTTTACTGGGTAATTAAACTGGACAGTTTTCTGTGGTAAATTTAACAGATCTATCGACCAGCGCAATCCCTAGGTCTCCCTCTTTCTTTCTCTTATAGAACTCCTCTCCTGACTTGTTCTTGCAAAGTTCATTTTTAGAGTTCGTCTTTTCTTGCAAAGTTTTGTATTGTAAACATTCAATTTCCAAAGAAAAATATTTCTGATATATGTGAAAATAACTTCGAAACGATGGCTCATTTGCTGCAACGTCGTCATAACTCAAAAAACAAACGCGTTTAAAGTTTTTGATTTGCTTGCACCACTTAGAAGAAATAGCGCCACATTCGCTTCAAACGGGGAAAGTTAAATAATAAAGATGAGTTTTAAACACAATATAAAGAAAAACATAGCGAACAATTCTGCATCACTAATCCCAAAATTTAATTTTTGCAGAAAAAGAGCGATATATGATAAACATGTACTCGCACAGTTTCTTGGGCTTATTAATATTGTTATTAAACCTAAACACCAACAGAAATCGTCTAAAACCGCATAAAGTTAATTAACAGTTGATCCCACAGTTCTCTCAAAACTTTATTTCTGTTAGGCAATGAAGCGCAAAAGCCGATTTGAATTCACCTTTCACATCGTTCGCCTTAATGGGAAAAGGTATGCACATGGGTCAAAATACTAAAACAAAATTTAACGTTTAATAGTTAAGAGCAGTCACCACAAATATTTTAGAAAATGTCTTGAAATACCAAAGGTTTTCTTAAGATTCAAAAAATGAATTAACAAGGTTCCGTTTAAATGTGGTAAATTCCCACTTCATACTATTGATACACCAAAATTTATTGTTGGTGGGATAAGCTATTCCTGTGCGCATTTCACTAGTTGCTTAGGCCAGATCATCAGAAAACTTCATCCAAAGATTTTAGAAAAGCAATTATAAACAGTCAAAAGTATTACCCGTAAAAATATCAAAGCTTAAACAAATCACCAAAAACAAACAGTGAGTTTATCTCTTCTGACGATCCCTACTACAATTGGTTGATTTTTGGTCAACTCTTATTGTAGTTGTAAGGGGAACAACAAGAAAAAAACAAAAATAAAAACCAATTACTTTATTTCATTGTCGCCAGTTCAGTTTTTTGCACTGCCACTTGCTTATTTGTTATCAAAGTTTTTCTTGGGAGTCCAAAATTTCATTAATAAGATTTAGTTTTAATGGTCTAAATTCCCAAAGTAAATATTGATAAACTGAAATTTATACTTTTTTTTTAAGTGTAAGCAATTCCACAGTAAATAAAACAACAAGTTGAAACGTGGGCGATTGAGACTTTCTTAGTATGATTATATATGAATGTAACCATGTATATAGTACGTAAATATATATTTAAGAGAATAAGTTTGTTTGTATATATGTATGTAAGTGAAGTTATAGTAAAATATGTATATAAAATATTTGTAACATAAGGTTTGGCAAATGCCCTGCGGCTTGCTATTGAACTCGAAAGTTATGAGCCAACAATGATGGACGTATAACGACATCGCTAAAGACGAAACATTTAAAACGTCCTTATAGTCGAAAATGAATGGGTGAATAGATTGGTTGATGTTGTCGTTGTTATTGTTGTTGCTGTTTTTATTATTATTAAAGAATTCATATTCTTTTCCCACTTGAAAGCTGGTAGACATCAGGTTAGAAACAACACAAAAATGGATAAAGAACTTGAGATTTTATTTTCACATTTGCTGGTTAAAGATGACTTTGTGTGATTTTTTTTTTCTTTTTTTTTTTGAAACTTGCAATAGGCGTATATTCCCCAAAATATGTATGATACCCACCCACGAGCAGCAGTTACAGAAAAAAAATCAAAGAAAACCAAGACGAAGTGCTGGTGGATGTAGAAAAGTTATTGCCTGAATGTATGTATGTTGAGCAGCAAATGCCTGCCAGCAAAAATTTTAAAAATAAAAAAAAACAGAAACCAAAGCATTTAAAATCAACCATACATCCATCCGACTCTTCATTCGTACATTCATACATCAGTATTCTTCTTCTATTCATATTTATCTATCGAATACGAGTACCGCATTTCAGCTGGCGCTGTCGATCTTCAACAATGCCTCCAAAAACAATGCCAAAAACCCTCAAACGAAAAAGAAACGAAACAGATAAAAAAAAAGCTACAAAAAGACGTATTATATGAGAATTGTTGCTGTAGTTTTGTTACCTTGCCTCGCTTTAAGGTGTGCTCGAGGTAATAATTCACAGTACTCTGCAAAAGCTGATTTTTTTATACCCTGCCATTATAAGCTAAAGATTACAACTCAATTCGGTTGAACGTTCTGTTTGTAACAAATTACAAAAAGTTATTCGATCTTAATAATAAATCAAATAGAACTTTATAAAGCTTTTGAGCCTTTGCCTAGTTTCAAGTAATTCAGTAAGATATTAAAACCAAATAATGCACTTTAAACAAGTATATCTTAATTTAATTATCTTTAATATAATTATATGAGATTTTTTTTAAGCCAAAAAAGCATTACAGTTATAGCAAGCTAAAATTTCTATCAAAATTTTTACAATTCAGCTACTTTGAATATTATTCAGCAAAGGAAAATTAACAAATTATAAACAAAATTTACTTTATACACATTATTTTAGCTAAATTAAGCATGAAATAATATTTATATTATTATTAATTAGTTGCCGTAGTTCCTAGGTGGAACATAGGTTTTCAACAAACAAGCTAAAATTTGGTTTGTCTAATGCCAAAGCCTTTATTTTACGACATGTATGCCCTGCTGCTAGACCCTCAGATTCCACCAGTCTCCTCCATGTATTAGCTGGTCTTCCCTTTCTCCGGCTACCCAGTGGATTCCAGTCAAGCGGAGTTCGAGTGATGTTGTCTGGGGGCTTCCTCAACGTATGCGCGATCCAATTTTATTTACGTCGGTAAATTTCAGTTTTTTATTGGTAGTTAGTCTGGTGTTACCCACAATGTGGCGTTTGATATGGTGTTAGGCCAGAATACGCGTAAGATTTGCCGTAGACACCGGTTGAACTAATTTAGCAAGTTGTAAAATAATCTTATTAACTATGTATTTTTCTTGATTTAATTACAATTCAGCAAAGCTAACTTAAAACTTAATTCATACAAAAAATTCAACTGAACTTAATTTTAGTTAATTCAGCCAGTTTTTTCAATTTATTTATAAATTTATTTAAAATTTTTGACAACATTTGAAGTTTTATTGGGAAATTATACAGCTTAGATAGCACGAGATTTGTTTTTTTAGAGGACATCTTAAAGTAAACGATTTCAGTTCAAGATTTTACAATTTAGTATAGCTTTGTAACAATTTTTTTGTAATAAAACCATTTAATACTTCGACGTTTTTCATTTTTTATAAAATTACTTAAGGAATTTGTTAAGAAAACCATTTTTGGTAGAAAAAATTACAATTCAGCTGGTTAAAATCAAATTCAGCAAAGTGCAATAACAATATATTTAAAGATATATAGATTTTTTTCAATTTATATACAATTTAATTTCAATAAGCTAAATTCAGCAAGAAACTTTTGCAGTTTTTTATTAAAAGCAAAATTTTTAGCCAAAATAATTTGTTTAAGGCGATATAATTTAGCAAAGCAAAAAAATCACTGATTACATTTTCGAGAAATTTCCTTCAATTCAGCTAGATTTTAAGAAATTCGGTAAAGTCTTTTTATAAGTTGTTTGACTAAATAAGTCACTTTTTATATAGTTATCCTCAAATTCGTTGCCACTAAATGTGGCACTTAATAATTATTTGTTTTTTTTTTTTTATTCATTCACTTTTTTTTGATATTTGTTTTTGTTATATTTTTTGTCAAAACAACACACAAAATTTTTCTTTGCACAATTTAGAAATAAAAAAAAAACGACGTAGAGGAAGATTATTATTGAGGGATGCAAAATGCCAATAAATAAGTTCAAAAAGTTTACTTTGTGGTACATTAGTGGTATGTAGAGTGGAGTGTTTGTGTGTGTTGCATGGTGTGGTTAAGGTTCGTTATTTTACAACTTTTTAACAACTGTTTAGTGAAGTTTTTTTATTTCTTTGTTTGTTGTCGTTGTTTGTTGTTGTTTTGGCGGCATTCAGCATAAAACAAACGTGTGCCCACCTATAAAGTGAATAGTTCGTAGAAATCTTTTATTTATTTTTCTGATATTTTTTTCTTCTTATTATTATTTTTGCAATATTCACAATCATAATTATGAGTAGCAAATTTTGACCCGATGACTTGTTTTTCAAAATGTTGATTTCTTTTTCTTGCATTCGTTTTGTTTTGTTTGGGTGGGCTGTTTTGTTGATTTTTAAGATTAAAATATTTAAAATAATTACAACCAAAAAGATTTGTAAAGAAAATATAAAATTAAGTAATAGAAGCGTAGAAAAAAATTTTGAAATTCAAAGGTATAAAATATTTGATCTTCAGACAGTGGGTGTGAAGCGTCAAAATTATTTTCCTTATCTTGTTTATTGTCTAAGAACATTTCTTGAGCAACTTTTTATCAATTATAATTTATACACAGTTTTATGAAATTATCATCAATGGCGTTAAATTTTAAGTAGCTTTGTTAATGTTTAGCTAATTCAGCAAGAAAACATTTTAGATTTTTATATTCACACACATATGTTATATATTTTAGTCAAACATTTTTCTTTTCACCTGCTTGTAATAATTCAGTAATAATTCAGCTAGGTATTTTATCTATTTAACAGGAATTCAACGGAATTTTTATTAACCATATAATTAAATACAATTCAGCGAAGCAATATTTCGCTGTATTATACAAAAATTGCAATATTTTTATATTTTTCTCAATTTTTAAAAATAATTCAGGTAAAATTCTATTATTTAAAGTAGGTTTGTTTTATTTTCTAAAACAAAATGTCTAATTCAAATGCATAATCTATAATTCAGCAAAGTAGAAATGCCTTAACTATTAACGGTCTTATTTATATAAAAAAAAACAGGTTAATAAAGGGCTTATGAAATGGATTTTGTATTAAAATTTGTTTAATAAACCTTTTATTAACCTGTTTTATTTTTTATAAATAAGGCCGTAAATATATTAAAAAATTTAAATTTTCATTTAAAGTACAATTCAGCAAAGCAAAAATCAACTGTATGAAACAAAAACTTTTTAATTTAAGTTTTCCGAAGACCGTCATTTAATTTTACATGTAAAATGTAAAACTCTTAGGCAGATTACGTCCACATTCAAGCTTATAATCTATTTCGTAAAAATATTTTTCCATTAAGCAATATAAAACACCATTCAGCAAAGCAAAAACTTAAAAAAAAAAAAATTTTTCAATGATTTAGTAGAGTTTTATAAAGTTATATTATTTCGATTCAGCAATAAATATTACAGATCAGCAAAGCAAGAACAAAACTTGATAAAAAAAAAATTTGGATGATTTCCTATATTTTTATAAAGTTAGTTTTGTGTTCAAAGTGGTCTTCTTTGCAAAGGGCTAACTAAAAATTAGCTATTTTTTCCGATCTTCCCTCCTTCATTCGATAAATAAATATTGACCCCCCAGAAATATGCTCAATTTTAAATACATATAAAATCTAGAACAAAAAAAAAGTTTAGTTTAAACTATTAAAGCAAACAACTAAATTATTCTTAAAACTATAACAAAATCTTAAAAACAAAAACAATAAAACCTCTACAAATTAAGAATTTTATTCTGCCCATCATTCTCATTATCACTAACACAATAATTGAATTAACGATCGCACTCGTAGCAATGAAAAATACATACACACGTAAATGTTAAGAGTTCTCTGATCGGAGAACTCTTACTCGAGTAAGTTTGCAAAAAAGTGGTGATGCTGATGATGATACCAACAATGATGATGATGATACCCAAGATGATGTTGACAACGACAACGTTAATAATACATTTAATAATAACATGAAGCGATACAAGATACGATACAAATGAAATAAAGCAACAACTACATTTACATCCACAAGATACAATACAATATGTTCTTTGCAAGTAAACAGCTTAAAAGTGTATTTGTTGTTGTGGTTGTTGTTGTTGTTGTAAGGAACAGAAAAAGATTTAATAAAAACCAAAACAATAACAAAAACTTAAATGAAACGTGATGTGATGCCAAAGTCAGTTAGTTTGGGTGCCAGTCGTAAAAACAAGCGACGCGCATGCGCAATAAACTCGTCAATAAATTGTCTACAAAAAACAGAAATTTTACCAACAAACTCCACAAAACACAACAACAACAACAAAAACACCATAAGACAATAATAAACATGAAAAATAAACAAACACCACAAACGTATTGTCCGTCTTTCGGTCTGTCTGTCTTTTGTATCTCTTAATATTTAAAACAAAAAAACAAAATTCAAACATTTTCAATTTGATAAAAAAAATCTTTGCCAAGTGATGGTGGCAACAATAATTACGATGGCAACGATGATGAAAATGTTCTTAAGAAGGGGGGCTACAAGTTCTACTACAACAGTCATGTTCAATAACTTTGATAGGCCAAGCTTTACGTTTTTTATTTTTGGTAAACTAAAAGCAAACTCTTAATAAATGTATATATTTTTACAAAGTCTGTCATTAAGTTGCTGGAAAAGCAAATCAAAAACAACCAATTTTTAGCAGCTGTTGCAATTTGAAAACAATTTTTTTTTACTTCCGTTAATTCAGCTGAAAGATTTTACAAACGGCTAAAGACTTTTACAAAAATTATATTTCTGTTTAATAAATACAATTCAAGTCTATTCCAATTCAGCAAAGCCATATTACTAGAACATTCCAATATTTTAACGCTTTTATTAATATTTCTTTAATTCAGCTATATCATAAGTAATTCAGCAAGAAGTTTTGGAAATTATTCATAAATACTCATTTCATGATTTGTTTAGCAAATATCGTGTTACTATTCTATAATTCAACGGATTCAAATACAATTCAGCACAGCAAAGATATCTTAGTTACAAAAATGTTTAATATATTCCTTTAATTGAATTTTATTAATTCAGCTTAATACGTTATTTCAGGCAATTTAACTTACTTTTTATGAAATAATTTGCTTAAGACATATTTTTAACCATTCAGCTTCTTTTAATTCTATTCAGCAAACCATAAGAACAATGTATAACACATACATTTATATGTTTCAAAGACTTTTAGAACTTAGCTTAGTGTCATGCAGCTCAGCAATTTTTTTATAATATTTTAATATTTATATATAATATCGGGATTAAGAAGTCCATTGCTTACAATTCATCAGTAAAAAATGCAATTCAGCAAAGGTAAAGTGTTTGAAATAAGAACAGATTTTAAATATTTTTCTATTCTTCTTACTTTCTTTGTAATTAATCTAAAAATTTTCAAAAGCTTTTCGTATGAGTGATAGAATTTTTAATTAAATACCATAGAATTCAACTTGTTTAAGCATAATTCAGCAAAACCAGAATAAATATGTCTAAAAACAAAAATTTAAGATATATTTAATTTTTTATAGAAATTTCTTTAATTAAGCCTTAACGTTAGTATTTGGCAGAAAAATTTTGAAGTCGTAAATGAAATGGATAAAATTGTAAACAAACATTTAATTTTTGCCAAACATTTTACAATTCAGCTTTCTAAGTTGCCATTTAGAAATCTAAAAATACTTGTGTCTGCTAGAAAATTTCAATATATTTGTATTTCAATACCGATATTTTTATTTTAGCTTAATCTTTGAAAATTTAGCTAGAAAATTTGAAACTTTTCCAAGGATTTAAAATTATTAAAAAGATTTATCTATGACGTGCTAAATTCCCAATTTTTATTTCTGATAAATATACTGAAATTTATTGTTGGGTGTTTATAATTCTTATTCCTTTTACAGTTTTATTTGTATAATATTTTTATCTCTTATTAAATCTTTGGAAAAGGTTTCCTGATGATCTGGCCTAAGCAACCAGTGAAATGCGCGAATAGCTTTCCCTCAAACAACAAAAATAAAAATTGGGTATTTAGCACGTTATTAAGAAATCTTATTAACAATAAATTTTGTATTCCCGAAAATAACTTTGAAAAAATTAATTATTTTCATATATTGTACAATTCAGCTGATCTAAATACAATTCAGCAAAGCAAATCTACGTTTGTTTTTATTTGGAAATAGAGCTTTTTCGATTTAACATAACATAAGATAATAAAGCTTATAAAGTTTTAAGTTTTTTAGATATTTTTTATTTAATATTCGTAAAAATCGTGTAAAAGAAAAGCTGCGAAAAATTAAGGATCCAATACAACAACTTCTGAGTTTGGAGCTAAATTTTCCAAAAGTTCAAAAATGTTTGTACGACTATCGTGGTACGGAAGATTATTTCGATCTCACTCCTTACGATCGGATTTGACTTTATGTTGTTGTAGTTGAAAGTGTCATCTTTACAAAGATATTAAAATAAGCTTTATTGTCGTTGCTGTTGTTGGTGGTGTTGTAATTTGTAATTTTTTTTTTTCAAGTTATAGATTGCATTTTGATGGTGTTGATGATGATGTTGTTGTTGTTGTCTTTCGTATGTTTCCGACAGTCTTTTGAAAAGTTAAAGAAGACGTGCAGGGAAAAAAGGAGAAAGAAGTTGATGCTGTAGATGGAACGGTTGGTGGTGGTCTGCTAAGTGGATTTGTATGTTTTTTTTAAGAGGAAATGTTTATTGTTTCAATTTTGTTATCAGCACTAAAACAAACAAACATTCACACACAACAGAACAGATACTTAAACTCAAACTCGAATACTCATCAAGCGACACTTTTTCTGTTTTTGTTTTGTTAATTTAAGTATGAATGAACATTTCATTTGACCAGAGCAGGGACAGACGGACAGACAGAAGGATGGACGGACGGAAAGTCTAAACAGATATAAAAACATAAAAAATTAACTGTTGTGAGTGTCTGAAATGTTGTTTTGTTTATAGTCAAAACCAAACTTTCCGTATGTGTATTTAAAAGATAGAAAGCAGATAAACTGATATTGAGTAGACATTAATGTTGGGTTTTTGTATAAAATTTGTATGGTAATGCGGTCTTTATCAATGTGTGGTGTTGGATCTTGGTTTAATTTTTAAATTTCTAATTTGTTGGCTGGCTGGCTGGCTGGCAACCAGAAAATTATCTTATTATTTATTGCCCAACTGACACTTCTGTTTACCGGAAGAATCACCATTCAATTCATTCATCGTTTGCATCATCATCATCAACATGTTTGTATATGAATATGAAGAAGTGTCTGTAAAAATTTTGTTTTTTTTTTAATATCATTATATGATTTAAATATTAATGTTTAGGCCCATCCAGCAGCAGCAACAACAACAAGAAATCAAGTTAATATATAAAAAAAATGAATCTGTTAAGAATGAATATGTGTGGCTTGAAAGCCCTCCATCAATATTTATTGTTTTATATTTCGGCTGCCATCGATCTATGGTGACCCAAACATTCAAAAGTATCACATTCATTCATTTCTTTCTGTACGGAAACCACTTTGTCACAGGTTCCCCACAAAAACAAACGACAATTTGTAATAAATTTAACGAAATTTATTGAAACAATGAAATTTCATCTGTTAGCCATCAATCAGTTACTTTATCGTTTATTCCCAAATACTCGTACATTTGTTACTTGTTTTTTTTTAAATACTTTCAAATGACTCTCGTGAGTTGTAGCGATTTGGAGAAGTTGGTTGGTTGGTTGGTGGTTGATGCTTTTTTCGGTATCTTGTGCTTTGTTGACGACTGTTTCTTGTGTACAATATCTGTGTTTTTACACCTTTGATGCAGAAATAAACAGAAGAAGAAAAAGGTACTCGATCTAAAGAAGTAGAAAAAAAACAATTTAATTAATTATATCTTATATTCAGGAAGATTTCTAGATATGAACGATTTGGGACAGTGGTGACATATTATTATATTATTTATCAAAACTAAAAGAGGAATGAAACATATACGAAACTCACGTAAAACGTAAAGAAATGATGTCATTTAATGCCATGATTATCATAAACATGAAGGTAAAATGAGAAATGATGTGAGGAGAGATTAAGAAATCCCGGTGTTGAGAAGATTCGTTTAATGTTACTTCCTTGTTGAGTTTGGAACAGAATATTTCTAGAAAACTTGTTTCAAATATTACTTAAAGCACTCCCAACAAAACGAAAGTCTAATTTTAAGTATTCAGTATTAGCTGGACAAGAAAATTTTCCACGGTTTCTTATACGAAAAAAGTCATAAAACTGGCACTTGTTTAATAGATCAGGCCAGATTCCAATTGACGCGTGTGCACAATTTAAGGAGCACCTAACTCTATATGTTGCATCGTTGGGGATTGTGAGTTCAACTAATACCTCAAGGTTGGTTGGAACCTAGACCGCACACGGGCACCAGTAGATCCCTGGACTCAATACGTGCTGGGCTACAGGGAGAAAAGTGGTTTTTATACATCTATTCAAATCATGACGAACGGGGTCGTACAAATTTTACAATTCGAAAAACTGAACGACCTTTTGTTCAGCTTTGAGTCCAAATTACCTTAATCTAGAAGAATGAGGGCACGATAATCGTTAACACATTTAGGCCCGTTTTTACAATTAACCGATAGCTAAAGGTTGGATTTTATTGGCCGTATAAGAAGCGTTCCACTATCCTTTAACGAATCGCTCAATTTAGGCTAAGGTAAAATTGTAATAATCGAAAACATTTTATACGGCCGATAAAACCCTACCACAGCAATTAGTAGGCTCTGGTTTAGTTATTGGCAAGAAACATTTGGAGTTCACGGGATGTTTATATCTAAATCGCAGGGAGATAAATACTAAAGATATTTGATTAAGAACATAATTTTACCAGCGGCCTGATTCTGGCAGTCGTGATCGAGTAATTTCTCAATTCGAAAGCAATTTAAAATCTAATTATTTCAGTCAATACTGAACGAATTGGAATTATTTTTTTAGTGTTGTAAAGCATTAATTTGAGTTTCACAACACTGAAAAAATAATTTTAATTCGTTCAGTATCAACTGAGATAAAATTGCGTTCGAATCGAGAAATTTCTCGATCACGACTGCCAGAATTAGGCCCCAGGTTCTTCGGTGTTCTCCCAACTAAGGAATTGAGCTGCATTAAATTAAAAGTGTTGGTATCCACAAACGTCATTGTGTTTATTTAATGGAAAGCCGGCCTCATGTACAAAAATCATAAACAATTCTTGACAACGTGAGTGGTAACTTTTTTCAATCTTCTTGGCAATATATGTTTTTTTTAATCTAAAGAGGCTTCCCATTTTGTTAGCGTTAGATTGGAAAGCGTCCAGTCATCGATAACTTTGACAAATTTGAAAAGTATTTCAGTCAGGCTGTTCCAAGACAATCGATAAAAATGGTCTTCTTGTTATCTTCTTATCTTTAATTCTTGAATGTCTTTCTTAATAGTGCAGACAAATTAGCATTTGGAGAAAATAACATCTTCTTTTATGATAACGTATTTTGATTATTTTTCGTTTTTTGCTTTTTAAATAAAACAATTGTTGTCTGTTGATCTCTTAAGAGATAGTTTGATGCAAATTTGGTAGCTCACAAAATGGTGCAGAAAACGACTTCTATGTGCATCGTATAACACCGACTTATGCGCTGAATATACAGGCAAAACACTTTACATAATAGGTTTTCTTAATAATTAATTTAATAACAGGTTTTCTGCAAATCGCAAAAAGTTTTGCGACTGCCAAAATTATGCTCAAGAGTTCTTATTCTTAAAGAAATTATGGAAGATAGCAAGAAAAACATACGAGTTTAAGAACACTATTTAATAAATCTAATGTCAGAACATGTCCGATTATCTCTAATCTACCACCTTTGGATTTGGTAGATAAAGAAATAGCGGTGAACTAAGCAATTCACCCAAAATGTACCCTTAAATAAAGAGAAAGCAACTGCGAAGACAGTAAGGTTTTCCAGTTGTATGATTGTCAAGCACATAACGCTGGAGCCACATTGGAATGCGTTAAGGTCTAACCAAAATTCAATTGGTTTTCATGGGTATTGATATGGCGTTATCGTAAGTAAATTAAAATTAAATACAGTGTTGCCCATAAGTTTGTTTTAAAAAGCTGTTTTTTATGCTTATGTCGAGTCAATTTGACCTTTAGGAAGCGTTTTTCTAGGCAGAAGTAGAGGTGTTAATTTTTACATGGAACAAAGTCACAAGAAGATGTGGGCTTTAAAGTATACACTAAAGCAAAGATTCCAGATAACTGTAATGCATTCGAGGCAGAAATAATTGCGAACAAAAACTCTGTGGATTGGTTCTGTTGCGAATTTTTACATCGATAGCCCTACTGCATTTAGGGCCTTAAATTTCTCGTTTCCTATAGCAAAAATAGGCCTTGACTTTCGCTCATTTCTAAACGAGATGGCTGAGTAGTTTCACATTAAGATAATTTGAGTACCAGGGCATTAGGACACGCAGGGGAACATAAGAGCGAAGAAGGCACCATGTTGTGAGTGCAACTGCTTTTAAAAGACAAAAGCTCATACGTAAACTCAAACTATTGCTTAGGACTATCGGTAAATCATAGATGGGCCGAAAATATTGATTCTAGACTACCAGCAGTTGTTGCTTGATTAAGATGATTAGAGTACCATGGCTTCACTTTTGATAGCTATAAGGGATGTGTTGCTTCTGGTATCTTTTATTACCGGACAGCGTTGTGAACAGGCACCAGATACTACGACTACTGCCGCAGTTGGAGAGATTAATGTCAAGAAGAGAATTTAAACACCTCCTTTGTCTATACCTTGCAGATAACGAGACTAGTCCATAAATGCATGTAAAGAGTAGTCCATAAACAAGTAGGAGTACTCCAAAACTACTCCAAATATATGGGTAAAGGGAGGTCTATTAAACATAACGATGTCCTAGGAGGGGACCATATAATCCACCGAAGGAGTCCCTAAACTACTCCATGGAGTACTAAAGTGGGTTAGTCTTAAAAGCACTCCATGTCACTACAGTATGGATTTTAATTCTACGGCAGGTTTAAGTGTGTCAGTTCAGAACTAAATGCGTTTTCGACCTACCCTTAAATAGAGCGCACTAAATTATCTCATCGCATTAAATAATTTGCTTTGTTGTTGAGTTTGATCGTTAAATATTACTAATTGCACTTCAAACTGTCATAATAGATACATCCCAACCTGAGTCAGATGCAAAATGCTGAACTTTTGCGCATTATTTTTAAAACACAAGGAAACTTTATGTTACAAATTCTTCCATGTCACATCTTAAAGAAAGTCTGTTATATAAATAACTCTCTTAATTAAATCTTTAACACAAAATATTTTCAAAAACCCAAAAATAAATTAGCTCAACCTTGATAATACCAAAATTGGACCTGTTTGGTTTTTATACTTTTAATCGATATTAAATACACCAAACGAAATTCCTAAAATTCCATGCAATAAAATTCTTAAACATTTATGTGACAAACTGAATGTATAAACCTCGTTCGTCTGTCTGTCTGTCTCATGCAGAATAAAAGTGTTTTTAATCTCCTACGCAACAACTAAAAATTTGTTTAAGAGAACAAAATTCCGTAACAAGAAAAAAAGGTGATAAAATCTCAACATCGTTGAGATGATATTTCACATGGTAAATCTGTAGATACGAATTAATACCCGGCTTGAATCTGTGAAGCAAACAAACAAGCCAACATGAATGTGTGCCGATCCATATTTGGCGACAAAAAACCACAAAAAAAAGAGGCATGAATAAATCACCAAAAAGGCAACCAATAAAATAAAAAATGAATGAATTTATACTGAATATGGGAGCAGAAGTAGTTATTTGTAGTGTGAGAGGGGGTGAAGTATGTTTGCTTTTTTGTTTTTTTTTTTTATATTTCAAATAATTTTTTTTTTTTTTTTTCTTTATAAACCTTGTTAGAATTTATCTTTACGGCAATTTTTTATGTTTAAAAATTTGTCTTAGGGATTTTAAGGCTATTTCATATTGTATAAACAACATAAGTTTATCTTTTTTACAGAAAAAAGAGCCTTAAAAGTTTGAAATCATGATTTTATAACTTAAAAAATAATCGAGCTTCGTTTTATATTAAGTCGTCGAGATAAAGATGTTATTTTTGCTGTTGTTTAACTAAATTGAAAAGTAATTGGCCAAATCAAATAAGTTAGTTTATATAAAATAGTTTGTACCTGTTTAACGGGAGGCTTGAAATAACACCCCACGAAAAAGCTTCCCAACCCCCAAAAAAAATTAAATAACCCTTCAAAAAATTGCACAGAGAACAGCAACAAAAATTTTTCAGGGTCTTATTCATTTTTCTAGGGTATTATTTCACCTTTTTAATAAAAAATCATTATACTTTTGGGTGACTATTTTATTTTTTTATTATTTATGGTTTTTAATCCAAATTTTTAATATTTTTAATTAGGCTTAAGTTCATTAAATTTAATTTTCATTAAATTATTTTTATGAAGAAAGGAATTTTACAACATGAAAATTAATTAAAATTGTTATTGATAATCTTTCATTATTGACCGTGGCCGGGATTCGAACCGCGGCCGACAGGTTACAATGACATGTTTCGATCGCAACCACTCGATCTCCTCAGATGGATTTGCCGTTTTACACTCGCAGCCATCGACGACTGCTGACGTCAATAGTCAAACATCAATCCTTAAACCAAATTGTATTTTAACCTTTGGTAGATCGAAGTTTGCTTCTTCGAACGATTATCCATTTTAATTGATTTTACATGATTTTCCTTACTTCTGCATTTTTCGTACTTTTGTCAAGAATTTTTCTTGAAGTCCAAAGTACATTTTTTGTTTTTTCATTTTTGTATTTCTTTTTCTTGTTGACCTTTCTCAGCACAACTTTTTTAACGAAAACGTTTTTGGGCGTTTCTTCGCTATGGAATAACAAACACCGGCTTCACTTACTTAAGCTGCTCTGCATAGGCTGTCTTTGGATGGCCGCAAAGATTTTCACCTTTGTGGTATAACAAACACCGGCTTGGCCAACTAAAACCTCAGTGGATTTTATATGAAATAATCCCCCAAAATGACGGTATTATTTAATATCTGTTTGGGGCGTTATTTAATTTCGTTGGGGCTTATTTCATTTTCAAAATTGGAGTTAACCTGCATAAGAAATAAGGCCCGAATGTTGGGGGAGGGGCTATTTCATATTTTTTGGGGGGGATTTTTTATGCCGCCGTTTTATTGACCTTACAGGTAAAAAACTATATTTTGTTAAGAAGTCGCTTGCTTCCAAAATATGCACTTATATGCAAGTAACGCTTTTTTTCCAAAAATCCTGCGAAGAATGCAAAAACTTTTTTATGCAAAAACTATACTAAAGCGGTGTCATAGTACGGTTAGTACGGATGTCCTTAAATGAAGTACAGAATGATTCAAGTACAGATTAATAAAATGCACCGTACGTAAGATAATCCAAAACGGGAGTGAAATAAAAAAATAAGAATTTCTAAGTTGGTTTAATACGGAATTCGTTCTTGAAATAATACGAAAGTAAGCTCTTGATTCTAACCTAAACACTAACCCCAGAGAACCAGAGAGAGAGAGAGAAAATATTATTACTTACTTACCCGTTACACATATTTGTTTTGCTTTTGTTGTATTGCCTTATTTTGTTTACAAAAGAATTCTCATTTATTAAACACCAGCAGCATCCCCGATATAGTTTTCAAAATCATTCTACGTAAAACATTATGTAGATGTATTTAACTAAATAATTTTAGCATTCCATTGTGTTTGGACTTGGAAAATAGGTTACGGAAAGGAGGAAGTCGGGTGTAGTACCTGTGAACATTCAACCTCAATTTATTTATATTGAAAGTAAGAGGAATGACTTCAGCAGGAAGGTAATTCCACATACGAACAGTCCGGCCAAAAAACGAATTTTCCCTGTAATGCGTTGCATGATGCACCAGCGAATCGACCACAAAAGGATGGCCTATTGAGGAAAAACGTGTAATACGAACAAACGTACGGGTTTCGTGAACCAGATCAGTAATTTCATCAGAACGCATCCCATTGTAGTAACAATAAAACAGGCAAATACAACCCACATTACGACGGTGCTCCAGGGAGTCAATAGAATTGGATACCCTACTGTCACCCATGAGACCCTTCGTCGTCTCCTGCGCGTAGTCAAGAAACTCCAAACAGACTTTAAAGCACCGGCCCACACCTGAGAGTTGTATTAAAGAGATCAGATGGAGTATAGTATGTTTATGTAACTCCGTTTGAAAAACCGAGGCACTTGAATGCTTTTTTCGACACCTTGAATATACATATGTATTGTTCATCGGACATCACATTGTTTTCTCATGCCCAGAATATCAAGTGATTATGATTCTTTAAAAAATATACCACCCATATTAACAGATGAGTCACCTTGATTTATCGAGCGCTTTTGCGTCAGCATGCAGCATTAGGTCTTTTGGGCATTTAAATCTACCCTATTCCGAGATTATGTCGAGGTCTAGGCCAAGCGTATCATTCGTGTTCTGCCTCATAGCACCAACATCGGATATGCTTGGTCTATAATCATATTAATACGACTGGCAAAGGTTGCTGTCAACTGCAAAAGAGAATTTATTGTTGGAAGTTTGACATAGCAGGCCATTTAGAAACATAAGAAATGGAGTAGGAGAAAAATCGGAGCCTTGCGGTACCCCTTAATGTATCTTAAACTCGTTTTACGAAACCTCCTCTAAAAAAACTTGTATAGTGCGATCTCTGAGAAAGCTCGATATGTGTAAATCAAGAGAAATTATCACCGACACCAAATGCAACAAGTTTTGACAATGCCAGACTCTGTCAAGCGCCTTGGAAATATAAAACGCAATTACCTTACTTTCGGCAAAATCGTAAATGGATAACAAGGCCAGTAGAGCCACATCTACGAAAGTAAATGCAGTGCTAAATTTTTAAATACTACTAGTACCGTGAGAAAGTGGAAAAAACTTAAATTTAGAACGAATTTTTTTCTTTCTGTGTAAAAAAAGATTCAAATCTTTTACCCCTCTGTCACTAATCATTCAAGAATATTTAGATTGAAATTATTGTTCTTAACTCTAAATGAATTTATTTTTTTAATTCTATATATCTGAATACTTTTTTTGATCTTTAGTGGTTTTTATTATTGCTAATGTTGTTGTGACTGCTGAAGCTGTTGTTGTTGTTGTTATTGTTGCTGTTGTGTTTGTCATAAAATGCAACCTTAATTAATAGCTGTTGACAGTATAAAAGACATGTCAGCAAAGTAAATTGCGGTTGTCGTCAATGGCAATTATTGTATGAATATTTATTTGTGTTTGTATTGTCAGGCTTGTACAACTTTTTATGCAGTTCGAGTTTGAAGGCAATTAATGACCAACATTAAGTGATTTCTGTTTTTTTTTTTGATCGTATTTTTTTAATAAGTTAAAATTTAAAATATTTTTTTTATATAAAAAAAAGGTGAAACATACACAATTGTTGTTGTAATTAAAAATGTTTTATTCAAAATATTTTAAGCTGTTAAAGACTTTTTTGCAGTCGGTAGTATTTGAGTGAAATTCACAAGAGATTAGTCAGCGTAGTTAGTTGTTCGACGGTTGGATCGGTGGTAGTTGTTGCTGTTGGTTGGTTGATATTTATTAATGATTATGGTTTTATTAACACTTGTTTATGTCATTTAGCTCTTGTAGCTGTTGTTGTTGTTGCTGTTTAAGCTGATTTCTTGCTGTTGCCTTTGTTTAAATGTTGCTGCTGATAAATTTTGATATTAAAAAACAACAATAATTTTATTAATAAGATTAAATTGAGCAGTTAATAGCAACACTTAAATAAAAAACTATTTAGCAAAAAAGGGCTCGTTTTTCGTTCCGTTAATTTGTTGTAGTCCATTCATCTTGTTGCAATTAAATTGGTTACACAAAAAAATGTGTCAACTGAAAAAACAAACTGTCTGCTGCACTTTAAAGTTTAAAATTTTATTTTTTGTAGGGTTTTTTTTAACTGTAAAGTTGTGTATTTTATTATTGAATTTAATTTGTTTTCCCTTGAATTGGCAGGATAATAATTTCTTAAAATGCTTTTTACATTTTTATTGACTCTAGAAAATTTTAAATGTTAACAAGGTTTTTAAAAATGTATTTTCATTTCTTTTCACTTTTGAGGTGATTTTTTTATATTTTTTTTTTTTTTTTTTTTTTTTGGTTGACAACAGAAGGTGACACATGCCAATATGTGAAATGAATACAAATCATCCCGTAAAGTGAAACATCACATACCATTATGGTTTTAGTATGAAACTCTTCGGCCGTCCGTCCGTCCATCCATCTGTCTGTCGGTCTTATAATATTGTTCTTTTTTTTGAGGTTTTGGAATTTTTGCATGAAAATGGTCGCGTGTCATCCACATAAAAAAAAACAACAAAATCATGAAACCAAAAACAAACAACATAAAAAATATTAAGATCACTTTGGGGACGAGAAAAAATGCTAATGGGAATAATATGTAAACGTAAAGATTTCATGTTTGTTGTGTTGTTTTTTTAAGGTTTTTTAACAACATACACCATTTGGCAAAAATGAAAATCCAAAAAAATCTTTTAAAACAAAAAAAAAAAAAATTTGAAGGCAAAAATACATGCCAGACTTAAACCAACAAAAAAGGAAGAAAAAGGTACTCACACATGTTACAGAATAAAAATATTTAGTACAAATTGCAGTCAGTCACCTAAATATAACATTAGACGCGTCCCATTATATGGGCAACAAAGGAAGAACTTAGCCATATTCTTAGTCCCAACGAAATTAAAGTATGTTCCATATCTAACTAATTAGGTAGAAATTGCATAGTTAGAAACCACGGGTCTTTTTAGAGATTTCCCTTAATTTTCAAACTCTACAAAATAACTAAGCAAGTGAGTAAATTAGGAATTAATACATGAAATTTCATCAGATCTCTATAAACTTGAATACTCCTAATATAATTATTAGTCTGTATGTGAGTTCCCTAAGAATTTTTGTTTCGTTATGTCTCTTAGAGTTGATTGCCTGCTAACAAAATTGTGTTCGATTCCAGATCAGCCAGTGACTACACAATGTACTCAATGTTAAACAAATTCACTGACAACCAACATCAACATAAACAATGAATAACCTAAAAAAGAAACAAAACGAGTAGTTACACTCAGGAAAAAATAAAATTTCATAAATAGAGCACTTTTAAATAAAAAAAGTATTTTTAAATAAAAAAAAGTACTTTTAAATAAAAAAAGTACTTTTAAATAAAAAAGTACTTTTAAATAAAAAAAGTACTTTTAAATAAAAAAAGTACTTTTAAATAAAAAAAGTTCTTTTAAATAAAAAAAGGACTTTAAAATTAAAAAAGTACTTTTAAGTAACAAAAGTACTTTTAAAAAGAAAAAGTACTTTTTTCTTTTGCTAGCTATAACAAGTAAGAAAGTATATTAAAAAAAAATTTGCGAAGGTGTCCCTATGGGCAATCATGGACCCGCCAGAACAAAATTATGTTGTGAGGTTAAGATTCATGAAATTGTTCCCTGCGCCGAATATTATTTAGATATTGATTTTAGGATTTGGGTTTATATGGGACCTTTGGGTTATTTAGAACCTACCAGCACAACATTTTGTCATGCCTAATAGCTTTGGTTAAACTTATTGTCGCCAATTTTTATGTCTATACCAGCATTTATAAGAAACAAGTTAAATAAAGCCATTTTCAAGAGTAATATTTGTATGGAAAATATTATCAATATGGACGAATCCAAAAAAAAATCGGATAAAATGTTTTTGATTGCAAACAAATAAGCTAAGACCAAACTTGATCAAAGTATCAATGTAATGGGTTATTCTGGAAAGAAGCTAGTATGGGAACTATTGTGGCAAAACCTCTTTAGCAAATTTCATCAAATTATCTCAAAAATGTCTACCCGTGCTTTGCGCACAAGGCTTATATCGACAGCTAACCAGCCGGACGGCAAACATTAGATCGATTCAAAAAGTGATTCCAAGTCGTTCGGTATAATTAAGGGTAGGCTAGAACCAAGATTTTAAAGTGTTTCAAATATCAGCACAAACAATCTTCACTATTATGTTGTGGGTGTAAAAAACTTAACTGTTAAAAAACTAAAACTTAGTAACTATTAAAAAAGTGAATTTTTTAGGGTACTTTTATACTAAAAAATAGGACTCTGTGTTCAAAATTTAATTTTACTTTTCTAAGTACTTTTTCCTAATTAAATTTTATTTTACTTTTTAGTAAAACTTACACTCAAAAAAAAAATCAATCCATCCGTACTGAAATCAATCCGAAGCGGTATTAATAGTACGGTGTATGTACAGAAGGATTGATTCAAGTACGGATTGATATTTGCGAAATACTTAATTTATCCATATTCAATCCCGAATTCGTACTTGAAATAATCCGAAAATATGATTGACTTAAGTAAAACTAAGATTGAGCCGATCTCAAAATGCGCTTAATTCAAGTACTATGAAGTTGATTCAATCTCGAAATCGTACTTAAATATTATTATGATTGATTTACTTGCCAGTTTCACACCTTACAGAATTTCAATTATAGTACCCCAGCATCATTCCCGATATGGTTTTTCTTAAAAAACTTAATGTACATTTATAACTGAAAATATAAACTAAATGAGAAGCAAGAGTTCTCTGTTTTACGTTTTAAACATGAAAATAATGTGTTTTCGTCATGTTCTGTTGTTTTTGTTGTTTCTACACACAACAAGCAAATCGTTTTTGAACTACTTGTGTGGTGTTGTTGTAGTGTCTAGAACAAACTTTGATAAGTTAAATAAGATTAAAACTTTCACTTTGTAATTTTACTCTCCGAGTGGCACTACCAACGAAAAGTTTAATCTTTTTTTCACTTGGTTTAAGAATTTTTTACTTATTTTTAAAGTTCCGGGATTGATTTTCGAAAGTAATCCCATTAGATTTGTTTAAAGTACGTTTTAGTATTTTTCGCACTTGAATTTTTTAAAACGTACGAGTCGTACGTAAAAAAATTTATTTATCCCGTGTGTTTTTCTTTCTGTGTAGCATTGAATATACAATGAAACTTCGCTTAAAAATTGTTTATACTGTTAAAAAAATGCTCTTACATACTTAACAATTTGCATTTTGTAAAAAGTATTTTCCTGCTGAAAAGGTACTTTTTTTAAAGATGCTCCTTATGGCAGTTTTGTACTATTAAACAAGTCTTAATTATTTTGAAGGGAATGCTTCCCTGATCTAATTATTGTTTGAAAATTTTCAAAAAACAACTTATTATTGCAGGGTTGTATTTTTCTCAAAATACGAAAGACTTTTGTGATAGTTTGTAGATTAAAGGATACTTTTCCCTTTAAGAGTATTTTTTTATAAAAAAACATGCTACTATTATTTTTGAAGAGGTATATGTATATAGGAAGAAAAAAGTATATTTGAATAAAAATGGTTTATTTTTTGGCTTTTTTTAAATTTTGACAAAGGTAAAGTAATAGTTTAAAAAATTACTTTTTTACAAACAAGTGAAATTTTTAAATGAATAATTTTTCTAATATATGCCCTAAAATCACTTATTTCAAAATGCATTTTTTAAGTTTTTATTTAATGTTTCATAAAGTACTTTTTTCTACGGGTATTTTACATTTGTCAAATAGTACTTGTTTTAAAACGAATATCTTTTAAAAGAAGCTTTTCTAATCACAAAAATGTTTTAAATTTAAAATTTTTTTTTATAAAAACAAAAAAAATCTCTAACCATTGAAGAAGAAGCTATCTAATTTGTTTGGGACAAATTTTGCTAACACAAATAGGTTATAAGTTACATGGATGATAAAAAAAACACCCACCTGTTTGGCCGAAATTTCAAATTTTGACCCCTTCTAACTCAGAAACTTTTTGACCGATCTTGTTGAAAATTTGTGTCTAAAGTACTATCCAATGGGTCTAATCTTGGTGCAAATCGGAAGACATAGTTTTCAAAAGTTCACTTGACATGAAATCCCCCATATGTGTCTATAGTTTTCCGTTTTCTGACAGGCACCTTTTTAATGTAATTTTTTTTTAAGATAAATTTTTAAACGGGAAACCATATTCCATTCTTTTTTTCTCAGTGTTTTCTAAGAAATGATAAAAAAAATCTAAATTCCAATGTCCAAAAAATTTTTTGGCAACAAAAACTTTAACTATTTCAAAAATAAGTTCACATTATACGCTACTTTAAGAATTTTCATGCCAGTGTGCGCACTTTATTTACCAATCAATCTGAATACTGCTAAATTTATTTTCACTTTACTTTTCTATTTAGATTTCTGTTTGACAACAAGTCTTTCTTCATTTCTTTAAAGCATATTTCCTTTTTACATTCTGCTGTTGTTGTTGCTGTTATTCTGTTAATAAAGAATTAAAAGGACAATCGAACGAAAACCAACAACGACAGCAACAACATTAAACACTAAGGCCAACCAAGCAAATGTCCAATAACAACAACAAAAACACAACAGCAGTTAATGACAACAATACATGTTGGTCAACAACTACAAGCCAATAATACAACAACCCGATACAAGTTAACAATACAACAAAACAAGGAGAAATCTTATCATGCAAAAAAAAGAATGTTAAATAAAATAAAAAATAAAACTTCAAGTAGAAGGTGAGCCCGCGCCCATTCATGTCATCGAGCGTGGTAAAACATGCCGTATTCCATTAGCCGCAGCAAAATACAAATTTCTTGTTAGATGCATTCCGACAAGTTGTTTTCTGACACCTTTTTATTGTGAATTTGTTGTTGTTGTTGCTTACATACAGCAACAACAATAATTTTATACACGGCAAACATATTCAAGCAAACCTTTTGGGGAACCAACCAGTTGTGGTCAGTTTAAGGGAATACACAATAAAAACAAACAAAATTTTTTCTCTTTTTTGTTGGTGTTGTTGATTGCCTGACTGTTGTTGGCTTTAATGTCTACAAAAGGCAACTAAAAGTATCGCTTAAATGAAATTAAATTACGCGAATTTAAGGTTGATGTGGTGAATCACCACCAGCTACAACTCATGCAACACATTCACACCACCCCATGCCTTTGAACATAAACAAAAACTTGCCACAAGTCGAATCGTACATTCACACGTACCACGTAGCAACTTAACAAATGTACATGTAAATTCAAACCCAAATCAGAAATGAATAAAAATGCATCAACAACAACTACAACAAAAGCAAAATATTTGTGGCATGCAGAGTGTGCACAGCAGTAGTAGTTGTTGCAGAAGTTGTTGTAGTTGCAAGTAGAATTTAATATTGAACGACTTTAGCTGACCAATTTGGCCGCGTATTAATTATTGATTTTTATTTGTGACTCTGCTCTGTTGCACTCTACTGAATTGTTGCTACAAACATTTATTGTATGTAAACAGCAACATGCCAACTACATGTGCTCGTACACATGTTGCACTCTGTGTTACCTTTAACGCTGTTGCTGTTGGTTGCAGTTGTTTTTTTTTTTTTTTTTTTTTTTTTTTTTTTGCTGATATATTTAACTACTATTAGTTTGAGTTGGGCATTTATTTGTCTGCTGATTGTGTTGGATGCTTGACTAAATCTTTTATAATTTATTTAAATCACACTTTCGATTTAGTGAATTTCACACCAACGCCATCGCTAACATCAACATTAACTGCAGCAATAGCAACAACGACAACAACAGCAGCAACATTAATACCAAATTTACAACGATAAAAATCTAACTATTTGCCTGACCAGCCACAATATGTTGCAGCAACCTATCGTCCCCTGCATACGAGTATGTGTAAATATATGAGTACTTTAGTGTAAATTATTCGATATAAATTTTTAATTCTCTGCCGCACAGTGGGTTAAGGAATCAACACAACAAAGATCCATTTAAAGAATAATTTTTTTTTTTAAATACGAGCTTTTTAAACAAAAAGGAGTAAGTTTAAAAAAAATTAGCTTTTGAAACAGAAAGTACTGTTTTCAATTTCAAATTAAAAAAATGTATTTGATCAAAATGTGGCCTTTGGAACAAAAAGTACTATTTATATAAAAGTACTTTTTATATAAAAAGTATTTTTATGATAAAAAAGTACCTTTTTGAAGAAAAAATAACTACTAAAAATAAAGAATTCTTTCGCACATCAGAAATATGCAGTTATATAATTCTAAATTAAAATAGCGATATGTGACTTTTTTGATCAAAATAGTACCTGCCAGAACAATATTGTTAAATTAAATTATTTTTTCAAAAAGACCGTCATTAGATATGCATTTGTTTCTTATTTGAAGGTCTTTTTTTAATATATCTTTTATAAAACCGTTCCTTTTTTAACAAAAAGCACATTTTTAAATAAAAATAAAATTAAATAAAAAATCATATATTTCAACAAAAAGTACTATTTTATCACAAACTAAATTTTTCAAAAGGTTTTATTTACAAAATTAATACATTTTTATAAAAAAAAAAGTAAGAGTGCTATATTCAGCTTTGCCGAGTCTTGGTGTGATAGGAACAGAAAGTTTTAAAAATAAGAACCCGAGGCGCTTTACTACCTTTTGCTGTTAACTTTTTACAAAAAAGTTCCTATTTTCAAAAAAGT
The DNA here is from genome assembly GCA_963931875.1 of Pollenia griseotomentosa. Taxonomy (NCBI): domain Eukaryota; kingdom Metazoa; phylum Arthropoda; class Insecta; order Diptera; family Polleniidae; genus Pollenia; species Pollenia griseotomentosa. The sequence goes on from OZ007561.1 coordinate 18,314,266, forward strand.
TCATATTTTCAAAAAAGTTCATATTTTCAAAAAAGTACCCTTTAAAAAATTTGTAACTACTTTAATAAAAGTGTTGTAATTCTTAGCTGTCAGCACCACTGTCGGCCATTCGTTCACTGTGTTTGTTCGTTCGTTCCTTATGAAAGCGCGTGTCAATCTAAGCGATAATTTATTTCAATTAACTTTTTTTTTGCTTTGTAAAATTTCAAAGGTGGCAGTAAATTTTATTTAATCATTTACCGTGCGAGTAGTTTGTAGTTTCATTAGTCAATGACGTTGACTACATTTTATGACGTCCCCCATATCGGGGTGTCTGCGACTATTTATTGCGTGTGAAAGAGTAAAACTTTATACTAGCAATTGCACACAGTTGATGTATTTAATCGAAAAAAGGAGACGATAAGCACTTTTAAAACAAATTATGTTAACAGTGGGTAGCAAAAACGTTGTAAATACTTTTAAAAAAAATAATTTAAATCGTATTACCATTTTTATTTACAAGAGTTCTTAACAAATTTTAAAATTTTTATTATTCAATTCATCAAGTTTATTCTACAGAGGTTGTTTATTAAAAATTGGGTGTCATTTCCTTTAAATTCTTTATCAATTATTTTAATCACTTTCAATGCTACTTGTATAAAGTACGAACGAGTATTATCTCTAAACTAGATAATCAAATTCTATTGAAATTTAGTTCCGGGTTTTATAAAATCTAAATGTAGAAAATTCGTTGGTGTTGATTTTATTGGCCATAATTTACATTAATGAGGTCAGTTTGACAGCAGTGAGAAGTGAATAATTAAAACAGACTCCACATTGATAATTTCATTCATAACATTTAACACGTAGATTTCGCAGTTTATCGATGAATGCTTTAAAATAAAAATCTAAAATTTAAAACTAGAAATCACTGACACATAAAAGAGTCTGTTTGTATATAAATAATTTTTTAATCATAAAAGGTGTGAGAAAAGAATGGCATTAAGAGGTGATGAAATAGACATCAACGACGTTAAAGAGCACTACTTATATCAATCACATCGCATAAGATTAGTATTAACAGCCTTTTCTACGATGTCGATCGACAGCTTAAGCGAGCGAAAACAAGTCACAACTAACTTTCGACTTGTCGGCTGACAGGTTTTACATTAATAACGTAATCCATTTACTTATTGTTAAATGACAGTATTAAAACATCAAAAATTCCGCAAATAACACTGTTACGTTATCGTTCGCTAGTGGGGCGCAAATCAGCTGTTTGCTGTTGAAAATGCAATATTCCGATAGCGGCCGACATCGTGCTAAAAACCTCTAAAAAGTTAAAGGATAAAAATTTTTTCAAGAAATTTTCCTTTGTAGAAAAAATTACTTTTATTAGAAAAAAATACTACTTTAAAAGATTTTGTTATTCGTGCTTAATTCCCAGTTTTTATTCTTGATAAAAACACTTGAAATTAATTGTTGATGGGAAAAGCTATTCCTATGCGCATTTCACTGGTTGCTTAGGCCAGATCATCAGGAAACTTCATCCATAAAGATTTTGGAAAAACTAAAGATATTAAACTAAATAAAACTGTTAAGCGTATAAGAATCATAAGCAACAGCTCTACTTGTCAAAGTTTAAACAAAAACATCAACAATTTACAGTGAGTTTATCTCTTCTTACATTCCCCACTACAATTGATTGGAATTCTTCCAACATTAATTGTTGTTGTAAGTAGGTTAAGAAAAAACAAAACAAAAACAACTTGCAAAAGCATGTTGCCAGTTTAAATTTTTTAGGCCGTGCACCTGCCAGTTTATTATCAAAATAATTTTTGGGAATACAAAATTTTTATTTAAAAGATTTTGTTATTCGGCTTAATTCCCAGTTTTTATTCTTGATAAAAACACTTGAAATTAATTGTTGGTGGGATAAGCTATTCCTATGCGCATTTCACTGGTTGCTTAGGCCAGATCATCAGGAAACTTTATCCATAAAGATTTTAGAAAAACTAAAGATATTGAACCAAATAAAACTGTTAAGCGTATAAGAATCGTAAGTTCTTCTTGTAACAATATCCTACTTAAGAAAAAGTACTGCTTACAGAAATGTTTTTACAAAAAAGTTTAGCACTAAGTACCTTTTTAAGTAAAGTCTCTTTTGTGCCTTTTAAAGTAAATCTCTTATAATTAGAAAAAACAAAACAATTGTAAAGAACAAGTAATTTTTAACAATCTTTAACAGAAACACTACAAAATGCTGAGCTTTAAGTAATAAAAAGTATCTCCTAAAAAAGTAACAAAAAGTATAATTTTGAAGAAAAGGAAGGAACTCTCTTTGTTAAAAAAGGGAGCTTTTTTTGTCAAAAGAAAGTTTTTACCAGAGATTAGTTTTTAAAGAAATAGTTCTTGCAAACCCCTTGAATAAAACTAAAACAACTCTTAAAAAGAAACGCTTCACACAAAACGCAATTAACGCTTCGCAAAAAGGAACCTTTTACAAGGAAAGCCTATAAGAACAATTTTGATTTTTAGTTGAACTGTTGATTTTTAATTTTGATATTTTTTAGTTAGACTTGAGTTCATCAAATTAAATTTTCATTAAATTATTTTTACTGAAGGAAGGCATTTTACAACATGAAATTTTTATTAAAATTTATTGATAATTTTCTTGGCTGAAATGGGGCTCGAACCTGGGTTGAATTTACATGTTTCAAGAATCACCACATTCTTTCATCAGAATTCTTTGAGTTCTAACCTCTGCACCACTGGGTGCCTGCCAGCCAACAGTCAAACATCAATCTTTAACCAGTGGTACTGCTGGTTCGAAATTTGCTGCAATTATCACTTTCAATTCTATATTACATGTTGCTTCCTTTCTTCTGTTTTTTCGTATTCTTTCTGTCAAGATTTTGTCTTGAAAACCTGAAAACATTTGTTTATTTTGTTTTTTTGTCCACTTTCGTCGACATTTCTTATTTGTACAACTTAAAGTACAAATGTAAACATTAGAAGCTTGTGCCATATAACTTCACACAAAAGAACATCTTGACACAAACAATACCTTTTTAGACAAAAAAACTTGTTTTTACAAAAATTACCTCCTTACACAAAAACCGCCCTATTACAAAAAAGTACTTTTTTCAAATAGTACCTTTTTTCGAAAAGTACCTTTTTTAAAAAGGACCTTTTTCAAAAAGTTACTTTTCTACAAAAAAATTACCCTTTTGGCCAGTGATGTAAACTCTTCACTACTAAAAATGGCTAAGTTTTTAGTAAAAAATGGCTAAACAGTGGCTAAACAAGAATTTATTGCAAAAAATTCACAAATATATATTAAAAAAAAACTTGCCAAATTTATTTACTTCACTGAAAATTAATATAAAAGATTTACTTCACTGAAAATTAATATAAAAGATTATTTTTAGTAACAATAAACTAAACATAAAAATTTATGTTTTTTATTGTAAAAGTCGTTTGTTTGCGTTAACTATTGAAGAAAAGTTCAACGTTACAACGTCTACATGCAGCATTTATAAAATTTTTGGTCTACAAATTTTAAAAGCTTTAAGGAATTTTGGATAAATAAAGATGCTTAAAAAAAGTGTCAAAAAGCTTAACTGAGTTTGTTATGGCTTAACGAGATCAAAAATCGCTAAATCTAGCCACTAAGTGGCTAAATTTTCAACAATGCTTTTTACCTAAAATTAATCTTTTACAAAAAAAAAGTAGCTTCTTACACAAAAAGTATCGTTTTACAAAAAAGTTTATTTTTTTGAAAACAGTACCGTTTTACAAAAAAAGTAGCTTTTTACACAAAAAGTAACTTTGGTAAGAGTTAACATAAAAACTAATTTTTGGAACAAAACGACTACAAAGTACCCTTAAAAAGTAAATGTTGCAAACGTAACGTAGGAACAACTAATCCCTCCGAAAAAAATAAGCGATTTCTTAAAAAACTCGAAAACAAAATCATAAAAAAATATAAATACCAAAGACCAGTAAATAAAGTCGATCATAATTTACGCAAATCTCTAAAACATTTAGATTTTTTTTAACGCCATAAATTTTCGCTGTTTTTTCTTTAATAAAATCTTGTATTGTTTTCGGTGAAAAGCACTAAAACAAAATTATTCACTAAACTAAACGACAGTTTTACCGTCAGAAAGCCAGTTCACTAAGTCATTTAGCAAAAAACAATACGAAAAGACTGAATTGATTGACTGGTTATTGTGATGATGAACCGGAGATTAAAAAAAGCAGCAGCAGAAAATTATACAAGATTATTGAATTTTAATAAAAATTCATAATAAAATAAAAAAAATCGAATCAATTCATTTGAATTAAAATATTAAAATTTATTTCATTCATGCGTGAGTGTTTTGTTTGACAACTGAACTGTGAAATCTTACCAAAACGAATTTATAAATACTTATAATAATTTCAGGTGTTGTTTTGAATTAATTTAATTTATTTTCGGTTTTTCTGCTTTTGGTGTTAACAATTTATTGCACAATGAGAGCGAAGTGGGAAACCTTTCTGACTATGAACCATCAGGCACATCTCAAAGCCGTTAATCATGTGTAGGAGCCGTGTGAACAAATGAATTCTATAGAATAAGACAAAAAATGCACTAGTTGTCAGATTTAAAAGCAAAATGTTTATGAAAACATTTAGGAAAAAAATAAGATGCTAAGCTGCCGCCTCATATAAAGAGACAAATAGCTGGACGGACTTGCGGACAAATGCCAGGAAGGCCAGGCCAAAAGTGTAGAGAATGGGCAGTTAGTAAAAGAGAAGAAGATGAATAATTGTCGGGTACAAAGTGTTGAATATGAAGATAAATGAGTTGTTGTATGGTTGCTGATGATGGTGATGATGGTGATGACGACAACAGTGACAATGACAATTGTGTTGTTTGCTGCAACAATGTTTATTATTGTTGTTGTTGGTGCAATGTTAACACTACGAGAAATTATCTTCAAATACCCAGTTTATTCATTCATTCATTCATTCAATCTTTCATACATTTTAGTCAGTGACTCTAACAGCTCATTCGTTTATCTAATACGATTTTGTGATGTGTGAAAAGAAGTGAAAAATTTTTCGTTTATTTCTAGAAGCTCTTTTTGAATTTAATTGCTTCGTTTGGTCTTTATGGAGGCGAACAGGAACAGAATATACCAGAATATCAGCGGTATAATGATTCTTTTTTTTTACGTGCATAAAGGCCAACGAATATGCTTCTTTTGTCTGTTAACAGTGGAATCGTTTAAACAGCCATCCATCAAGTCGATGGTTGTGTAAATAATGCGCTGATCTAGTAATGAAATTTGTTATGTTTTTCTCATAGTTATTTAGATTTTTTTCCAGAAATGTCCTTTCTACACAAAATACTTTTAGAAAGAGAATTTTATGCAAAAGAGTTTCCTGTTACCTTCTTTAAAAATTTTTATTAATATATGTTTTATACTTGAAGTTACTACAAAAAAAAAAAAAAAACAATATTTTTCAAATGCAGTAGAAATATTTTTTTTAAATAACAAAACTTTTTGTCTTAACATTGTATTTAAATCCTTAAGGATATATTTTTTCGAAAAAAATTTTATTAGTACTTTTTTAAGAAAAAAAAGTACGCTTTTTCTTTAAAAAAAAAAAGAGTTTGTTAATTGAAGTACCTACAAAAATACTAAATATATTTTTTACCAAATAATAAATTTTTTTTACCCTGCACCGAAGTTGAAAGGGTATAATTTAACTTTGTCATTCTGTTTGTAATTTCTACAATATTGACTCTAGACCCTATAAAGTATATATATTGTGGATCTGTATTAGAAGGTAAGTTAAAATGACGATGTCCGTCTATCCGTGTGGCAGTTGAAATGGGATTTCTGCAGACCCCAAATATGATGGGGACTCGGTAGTTATATATTTATGTCATATATGGAACGGAATTGTTTGCTATTAAAATTCAGCCTGATCGGTACACAAATGGCTGAGATATGAGCAAAAAACGACGACTGCATCTAATTTTACCCATAAATTCCTTGTTGTTGTTTTTTTATGTATATCTGGAGAATGACAAGAGCCAAAGCTTCCAAATAAGGTACAAGCATCTAGGTTGTAAATACAAATCATCCGACAAAATGTGGGAGGTATTGAAGAAGTGGTCGCGGCACTTCTTATACAAATACTCTGTAGATTTTTGAAGATCTGTAGAACGACAAAAGCCAAATTTTCCAACTTATGCACAAGCATCTGGGCTATCAATACACAACATCAGAAAAATGTGTGCGGGAGGAGAGCAAAAAAAAAACGATTTTAACAGACAGAATTATTTATTTTTTAACTTTTTTTTAAATTATTAAAAATAATTATAATAAAAATTTCGTTTGTATCATTTTGTTAGTAACTTACAACGTTCTTCCACTGGCTGACTCTTTGTATCGCATTTTGATGGCATTAAGGTGCATAATTTTGGGTGATTTAACAGTGTAAGGGCTAAAAAATCAGAGCAAGTTAAACTCTCTTTTTGGTTTAAAATGTGTTTTAACCAACAAATCTATAAATCATTAAACATATAAACCATCTTTAAACGCATAAAATTGGGCGTTTAAACTTACAGCACAAATCATATGAATTTGCCAACATTTGTCGTAATGCTGCCACATATTATTTTTTTAACAACATATAATACATTTAGATTTTAGTTGTTGAGTTTAAACTACATATTAATTCAAGTTTAGTTCAACTAAACCAGCGTTAAAACCATCAGTGATTTATTAGGCATAAGAGAGTAACTTTAACGGTTTGTATCTGCAAAAAAAAAAAGTTTTTGAAAAAAGTGGCTTTTACAACGTTATTCGCGGCTGTGCTTCATTTAGTGAATGAGAGAAAAAATTTAAGCAATATGAGCAGCGTTGCCATTTTGGTGCCTTTCGGGTATTTTTTGGTGCTTTTTTGCTTATGCAATACCCGAAATTTTGTTAAACACCCGTTTTTGAAAAGCGGGTATTTATAGTGCTTTTAACAATTTCTCACAGTGCTTTTAAGTGCCTTTTACACAGCGAATACTTTTTTAACCAACTGCGTATTATTTGCATTTATGTTTTGAGTAGCATTCGCAAACTCTTCTAGGCTTTTCTCAAGCATTATCAGTGATGCCAACTTAGTGCTTTTGGTACTATTTATGGTGCTTTTTGATGCCTCAAAACGCCAAAATTGAATCCGTAGCACTAACTTGGTGCTTTTTCAATTTTTCGTTAGTGCCTTTAATGCTTTTTAAAATTTTGATTTTTTTTACCATTTTTTAAAACTTCGGTTATATAGAGGATGATTTAGATGAGATTAGCTATTTGGAGTACAATTTTAAGAAAGCCTGTAAAGATTTTAAGATTTCAAATGATAAAAAAGTGATAAAAGAAAGTTGCATTCGTTTTACCAAAAACTTTATTTACGAGGGTTGAGCTAGGCTTCCTAGCAATTTGGAAATTTTACAAAACGTTGCACTTTTAAGCGTTGACAACATATTTAGTAATCGTAATAAAAACGATGTATTTGTTTTCGGTAAACATTTTTTTAAAGATGTAGACACTGTTTCAAAAATAGAAAATGGCTTGAAAAATATTAAGAATTGTAAATAGAAAAATAAACAACGATTTTGAGTCATATAGAAAAAACGTATTAAAAAGTTTAAAACATGCAGTCGGAAACCGTATTTTTTCGAGCTACGAAAATCGAGCTCGCACTATATTACTTTTAAACTGTTTTATGGCCAATTCAAACTCCAAATGATTTGGATAATATTATTTTTATTGAAGATAATAATAATACATTTAAAAATTTTTATATACAAATGTAAATATATTTATTATTTAATTTTAAATGAAAATGGTCCCCCATCTATGCCGTCGCCTTTTTTAAAATTTTGGAGGTATTTAATATTCGGCACAGACGAAGGCAATTTGTTTTGTGTTTAATTAAATTGTAAAAACGGATTAGTGCTTTTTTACGCTTTTTTTGTTCAAAATAGTGCTTTTTGGTGCTTTTTTTAAATTTTAAAGTGCTTTTTGCTCTCAAAAAGTTGGCATCACTGAATATGAGTATAAATTTTAGACTCTAAAAAATTTCTTGGTGGCTTAACGCGACAAAAAGAGAGCTTTTCGGTGGAAGTGCCCATATAAGCTGCGTCATAGCCGAACATAGCACTCTTTTTTTTAAATATCTAAATCCATAAGAAAATATTAATTGAACAAATTTGATTTAAATGTACTCTTTAGTAGCGAACTTTTTGCAAAAATACAGGCTTTAAAGTTCTTTATTAATAAGTCAAAGAAAGGTTACATTTTACTAAGATAGTACTTTTTGAAAAAGCTTTTTTTTTTATTAGAATATGGCATGTAAAATTAGGTACTCAAAAACAATTAAAACAAGTCAGTGTGATATATTTGGCTGTGCCAAATCTCTGATACCCTCTACAGACAGTTATTATATTTCACAACACTATAAAAAGTACGTTACAGTACCACTAAGACAGAGTTGCATAAAAATTAAGTAAGAACGTAAAGTCGGTTAAGCCCGACCTTATGATACCCAACACCACAGTATTTAAAAACAAATTTCGGGAGTGTATGACGTTATGAATAGGGATCTATCTATGTTTTAAATTTCATTAAAATCGGTTTGATAGATTCTGAAAGGTAGCAACTGCCCCCTATCTCCCTCGTGGTCCTATTTTTTTAAAAAAGGGCGTAAGGTATACATATAAATATGGATCTATCTCCATATGTCTTAAATTGCATTAAAATTGGTTTGATAGTGGGCACAAAGACCCTCTTCCGGAAAGCAGCTTGTATGGGGGCTATATTAAATTATGGACCGTTTCGCCCTTGTGCCAATTAGAACCCACGTACCAAATTTCATTAAATTATCTTTAAAATTGCGACCTGTACTTTGCGCACGAGGTTACATGGACAGCCAGCCAGCCGGACGGACATCGTTAGATCGACTCAGAAAGTGATTCTGAGTTGAATGGTATACTTTAGGACCAACATTTTAAAGTGTTTCTCACATCAGCACAAATGCATAATACCCTCTCCTCTCTTTAGTATAGCTATAATAACATACAGAGATAATATAGGTTTTTGGGATGATATTGTTCAAGGGAAGCACAAAACATTACCATAACGTTGAGCGATTTTTTTAACCACAGTTGTTACAGCACAGAAATGGTTGATTTTTTAGTATTTATTTATAAAGTTGCACATAAAAAAAATTTTAATAACGATTTTTGCAAAATTTTATTAGATAAGTTTTTTTTTCGTATGAAAAAAATTAAAAATCATCTTAATATGGCAAAATAAGGAAAAAAAGCCGGTATCGCAAAAATAACTAAAAAAAAAGCCGATATTGCCAAAATAAGCAAAAAAAAGCCCTAACAAATATAGCTCATTTTCTATGTTTTTTTTTATGGTCGGAATTTGTATTCAATTTAAATCATTCTATCTTGTAAACCAAAAAATAAGCATTTGCTTTTTTTTGGTTGTCCTATTCATTACTAAAGTCTTTTCCGAAAGTAAGATTGAAATGGAGCATATGGTAAATTAAAGACCGATCTTCAAGAAAGTTTGTGGTATGATTTCTTATCATAAACCACGAATTTGTACAAAATTTTATATCAATATGTGCATTTCGTCATTATTTATGCTAGTGTTTGTAACATAATGATCAATTTGTAAGGGTGGTGGCTCCACATTTGGATTCATTATTCTTATCCTACAGAACTGATTTAGCTGGATTTTAATCCCAAGCTGCTTATATATATAGGATAACTAGAAATAATTTCACACCAATTTGTTCCTTTCTTTTGTATTTTTTGAAACTGAGCGTGTTTTCAACAGACGGGGAGACAGACGGACATGGCTTAATCGACCTAAAATTACTTAAGGACTTAGATGAATATTTAAAAAGTTTCAAACGGAATGACAAACATAGTATAACCATTTCACAACTAGTTGTGGAGGGTATAAAAAGTATTTTAAAAAGGACTTTTAATAAAAAGGGTTTTACGCAGGGTTTAAAAACTGCAGTCGAAGCCAAAAACCGTCGAACCAAAAACGAAAATGTGTGTACAACTTTTCGCTTTTTGAGTTGGTTTGACTGCGACTTTATACATTTAATGAATTAAAAGTAGAAGCAACATTTTTTTTGCCAATGACATATGAAGAAGTAGAAGGAATGGCAGTTTTTCTACTTTGACTGCAGATTTTTAAGCGCTGGTTTTTACGTACTTTTCCCAAAACATAATCTTAAAATAAGCGTTTAAAAACACGTAATGTTTTTCTAAGAAGAAATATTTCTCCAAAAATCAATTTTGTCTTAAAAAAAAATCTATTTAAATTTACCAAAAACAAAAAAAAAATGGTTTTAGTACTTGTTGCAAGCAGATATTTTGTAAATTTGTTCAATCAATAACTAGTCAGGTGTTCCAATTCACATGGTCTACTAATCACCTGAGTGTTCACGAAAAATATGAATGAAAATCATAAAAATTTTATATTTATCGTTAAAAAAAAAAATGATTTTCCTTATAAATACTCAAACTAGTCATATAAATTGCAACTGCTAATCGTCCAATAGTTGTTGAATCATTATTTTTATCTGCAGATACACGAAATGTTTGGCTGCCTGGTAAGAAACTTCAATTCATACACACAGACGGAAACACATATTAAATCAAAAATTATTTAATAACTTGGCCAAAAGTGTCGGTTTGATTGTGTAGTAGTGTGGTTGTGGCAACATTTAGCTATGACTTCGATGGCGATGACTATGGCGGTGGCGGTAACGGCGTCGGTGCAGCATTAATAAATTTTTTTAAACAACAAATTGTAACATTTTACTGTGAAAATAAAACGTGCTACGCCCACCATTTGTTTTGCTGGCTAAAAGAACAACAGCGTTACATTAAATTAAGCTGATCTTAAACTGAAACTGAATTGAGTTAAGTCGAGCTGGCTCAAACACATGTTGTTGGTCGCTTGCAAACGCCTTTCATTAGGAATTGGCTGTGGATTTTATTTAGTTTGAATGTATGTATGTTTGTATGAATGTATCTATTCCCAGTCTCATGGCTCACTAATCACTGTTCAGATACTGACAGTATTTTTACTTGCACATAATGTAAATCCATCTTATATGGAAATAGTTAAATTGTTGCAGAGGGATCATTCAAATATTTGTCTGTTTTTGTAGTTGAATTTCTAAAGTGATAATTGATCTATTTTTGTTGAATTTTTGTATTCTTTACAAAAATATTCACACGCCTGCTTTGTTGTGTAGCTTTTTGTGTTTTTTTTTTCAACTTCACTATCAGTCAGTCGTCCATCCATGATCATTGTGGTCGTCATAACAACAACAAACAAAGTAGATAAAAACGTGAAGTATGTATGTTTAAGAGAAACGCCAGATTAGGGTTAAAATTTTATGTCTGAGTTTGTTGTTGTTGTTTGGATGGATGGACGGATGGATGAATGGTCTGTCGGTTGGTTAAGAATTGGTAGTATGATTAGCTTGTACATATTCAGGGATCACTTATAAAATCATAAACTGTATAAATGGCTAAGAATCACACATAATACGCCCAATTAGGCTGATGCTTCTGATCCTACATAGAAGAACATTATTATTTTGTTGTAGTTCTTTCTCTGCTACACATTTTGGGTATGTTTAGCTTGGGGAAGAGTATGCTACAGTCTATAGTTAACGAAGCCATTTTATTGTTGAATTCTAAATTTAAACTTATTATTGCGTTTCATAAAATATAAGTAAATTTAATGTAAGATTAGCAAAAAATAATGACACTTCATGAGTTTAATAAAAGAAAATTCTGAGTTTGTTCGTTATTATCAGTGCAAGTTTTTTAAAGCGCAAACAATTCTTAAATTTAAGTCTAAAAATCTCTTATTGAAGCTTGATTTAAATTCTGATTAGATTTTTTAAAAAAAATTGCAGATTTAGTGTTCAAACAGAACTGCGTCGAGACCATGGTGGAATAAGTACAAGGTATAGTCATTAGAAATTTTGTTCTCAATTTTAAAACCCATATAACGTCAAAGAAAAGAAAATAAGGGAAAAAAATAAAACAAGCTTCAAAAATCAAATAAATTAATTTGACATTACATGAGTAAATAATGACAACTCTCCCTAATGAACATACCTGTTACTTATTATACCATGGTCGAGACTACATTTTCCAAACAATTTGTCATTAATATTTTTCGTAGAAAGCCGTGAAATAAAATCTATTTTATTTTGAAAACGTTTTTCCTATTCTGTCACATAAAGACACTTATTCCCTTAGCAATGCTATCATTCAATTTTACAAATTTTGTAAACAGAAAACAGAACAAAAGCAAAAAAAACAAGAAAGAAAGTATAGTCGGTCAAGCCCGACCATATGATACCCAGCACCACAATACTTAAAAACACATCATGCTTATGTGTCCATATAAATATGGATTTCTCTATGTTTAAAAACTTCATTAAAATCTGTTTGAAAGTTTGTGAGAGGCAGAAATTGCCCCCTACATCCCCTTGTGGTCCTATTTTTGAAAAACTGTATAGCTTATGTGTCCATATAGATATGGATCTACCTATGTTTTAAATTTCATTAAAATCAGTTTGAGAGGCAAAAATTGCCCCTTTCTCCCCTTGTGGTCCTATATTTTTTAAAACTGTATAGCTTATGTGTCCATATAGATATGGATCTATCTATGTTTTAAATTTCATTAAAGTCGGTTTGAGAGACAAAAATTGCTCTTATCACCCCTTGTGGTCCTATTTTTTTAAAACTGTATAGCTTATGTGTCCATATAGATATGGATCTATCCATGTTTTAAATTTCATTAAAATCGGTTTGATAGTTTCTGAGAGGAAGAAATTTCCCCCTATCTTCCCTCGTGGTCCATTTTCAATAGTCTTGGTCCTTGTGCCAATAAAAACCTATGACCCAAATTTTATCAAGTTATCTCCAAAGTTGCGACCTGTACTTTGCGCACAAGGTTACATGGACAGCCAGCCAGCCAGCCGGACGGACATCGTTAGTTCGACTCAGAAAGTGATTCTGAGTAGATCGGTATACTTTAAGGTGGGTCTAGGACCACTATTTTACACACATCAGCACAAATGCATAATACCCTCTCCACTATTGTGGTGTGGGTATAAAAATTTAAACAATTAAAACAGAGAGAATTTGAAGTTACTGCCAACGATTTGATTATGGGCTTGTGAACTTTTGCCTGAAGTTGAAGCGCAAGCCAAGTTGTACCATATTTTTGTACCCACACCACCATAGTGGATAAAGTATATTGGTACTAGACCCATTTTTAGGTATAAGCTCGCTTAAAGTGTCCATCCGTCCGTCTGGGTGGCTTTCCATGTAAATTTTGTGCGCAAAGTACGGATCGTAATTTTGCAGATAATTTAATGAAATTTAATGCTTGCTTTTAAATTGTGATAAGGACCCAGCCTGTCATTACTCGTGGCAATCGGTTCATTATTTCACATAGCACCCCTAAAAGATTCTTTCCGGAATAGAGTCGATGTGCACTTTAACCATCTTATTATTTTGGTATTTAGATAAAATTTGGTCTAAACCTATTTTATTGCAATCTTAATTATCTTAATATTATTGAAAATCATATTGGAATACGACAATATTTGCCCATAACTTTCAAAAAAACACAACTCCCGAAAATTGCTTTGAAGTCCATAAGTTTTTAAAAAACTTTTGCATTGGCACCAAATTAAGCAATGATAACTTTTATAATAGCTACTATATCATGGGACAATTTTGTGATGACAGGTCCAGAGTTGACCACTGGTCCCATTTAAATCCCCTCCCTAAAATCGGTTTGTATTTGTCCAAAACGCAACTGTAGCACTTCTCAAAGTCTTGTATGCCCTCCCCCATACTTTAAAAACCCTATAAAATCAAACAATGTTTTTTATTACTGGAATTTATTTAAGAAGCTGGAACTTGTAGAAAACTCTAAACACAAAAAAAAAGAACTAAATTAAACAGCAGTGGCATGATTTTTTTTAATTTATTTTTTTGGAAAATTATTTCTTTTTGAACTTTTGACAATTTAATAACAGGCTTCAATTTTACGCTAAAAATTTTTTTGACCAGACAAACGGACAGACTTGCAGTGCCTATACGAAACGTTCAATAAAAGACAGACAACAAGATATTTAAACTGAAGCTGCTGCTTCTTTTAAAATCAAACAAAAGCAAGACAACATAAAAAATGCGCCCACATTTTGCTTTTTAGACAAATTTCATTTCATTTTCTACAAAATTCGAGGAATTTCACTGCATGATAACAGAACTCAGAAACAGAAAATAAAAAATATATTGCCGCATATTTACTAGCCTGGTTTATATGGATCAAAACGCTAAAGAAGCAGCAGCAGCAGCAGCACAAATTTTATTTCCCTGCCCAACTCTGGCCGGATTTCTTTAAGAATTTCGAGAAAATATTTGTAGCTGCCACATTTACATTGTAGCAATAGGGAGTTTTCAATACAAAAGTGTATGTGTGTATGCAGCAAGTTTGTTGTTTGTGGCATTAAAGGTAAATGAGTGACTGACTAGTTGCCTCTTTGGTAGCAGCATATACTGTAAAGGGGGCGTATAAAATGGGCTGAACTCAAAACCATGTCCATAATAACAAAGAAACAACAGCAACAATGTGAGATTTTTTATGCCCAAAAACTTAGCTAAAGAGGATAAAAGGTCTTAAATAGCGGCAGAGACTAAATAATTTTTAATGATTTTTTTTTTTTTTTTTGTTCCCGAAAAAAATGAAATACTAGTAGTTCAAATCATTTTTCAAGGGGTTGTTTTCTAAAATTCTTTTGCCGTTATACCAAAAGAATATAAAAATTAATTTAAAACTAAAAAACAAGCAACCACCTTTTCAATATCTGCCATTCAAACAGCCATATGGAGGAGTTCAGTCTGCTGTAGCTCAATTAAATATTATTAGTAGTAAATATAATTTTTATTGCTGTTATTGATACATTTTTGTTATTTTGATAAACGGTGCTAAATTGCGGCAAATTAAATTATTATCACAAGAAACAAAAATCAAAAAAATATCCCAGCAGTACTTTTCTTTTCCCAAATACAAAATGATTGGCCGGGCATCTTCTGCAGTTTTATCTCCAGGTTCCCACAAAGTCATCAGTCGCTACGTGTTTCACTCAAAAGCTGACTGACTGACAGATTTCCTTTTTAGAATTTCATTGTTATTTATTGAAGTGAAATTAATGATTTCTTAGCTTCTTTTGACTGGTCTCTTACGGTAATAATGGGTTTTGTTAACAAATTTTTAATATATTGGATTTGGTTAATCTGTTTTTTTTTTTTCTTCTTTTTAGATTTTTAGCCAAAATTTTGCTACTTCAGAAATAGTGTCAGTCTGAAATTGCTGTGCGTAGGCAGAACCTTAATCAAAGATTTATAAAGACAAAGACCAGTGATTAAGTAAAACGTTTTCAAAATATCTATAGCAATTTTCTGCAGGCAAACTAACCAACCAATCATTTATTTCTTTGTTTAATTCACGATTTCCAAGGTTAAATCTTTGAGACAATAAACTCTGAAGTTATTGATTGAAATTGCTGCCCATGATTATCAAATTTGTATGTATGTATTTCTTTTTAATAGAAATATATATTTGTATTTAGTCTTCCAAATAAGAATTCAGCCATATAACGGTGTCAGCAAAAAAAAAAAAAAATAAAAAAAGTCATATGCCAAAAATATTCTTCAATATGCATATCAAAAATTTTAATAAAAACCATTTTATGGTTATTTTGTTTTATTGTCATATTAAATACCATATTCGTCAATACAATTAATTTTTTTAATTCAAAAGGAACCAACAACCGAATTTGTAAATATAAAAAATACTTTTTTTAATTCAAATTGTCAGCACTTAAAAAAAATTTTTTACAATCAGCTTGCAACATTTTAATGAAATATTTATTAGAAATCAAATTGAAAATTTTATTACAAATTTGTCATATTAACAAAATATTTTGTTGCTTATAAAGTTTGAAAAATTTATTACTCTTTTCAAAAGGAAAATGCATTAATAATGTTGTAATTACATAGTTTTTTATTTTAATATAATAAAAATCGCATCACAAATAACTTTAAACAGAGCCAATTCCAGAATGCACTAGAAGATTTTTGCATGTGCACAAATTGGTATATTGTTAGGGGAACTAAACTCAAAATTTTTTTTATTTTTTTCCTTAAGTTTGAATTCAGAATGAAAGAAAACTGTCCAAATAATAGATAAATGTATACCAAAGTTAAAAAATGTGAAACAAAACAAAGTAACGGGGCTCCGAATGTCGTGTTTATTACAGACAATAAGAATGTTAGTTCTACCTGCTGCGTGTGCACTAACTTCAAACCATTATAACTTTTGTTTTTTTTTTTATATTATTTGACATTTTTTGTTTGTTTTTTTTTAGTTTTTATTCTTTTTAATAATAGTAATAAAGCTTGTTAATAAATAGCTGATGATTAATTTTCCGTGCCGGTTTAGATAAATCGCTTAAAAAGTGAGAAATCTTTCATGGACTCAAAAATATAGAATACCATTTCATTTCAGGGTTCTTTTGCCACCAAATGATAAATTGATATATAACATATTGGGATTACACAATATTTTTTCAAAACTTCAGCATGAACTCGCAAATGTTGCATCAACAATTTTTTGATGTTTGGTGTTCATCTGTGTCAAATAATAAATATGAGCGCGTCTTGGAATTTTTTTGGGAATTATGAATTAGTAATGGATCCAATTAAACTATTAAACTTAAAACTTAAAAACTTTTGTTAGTAAATTTTGTCATGAAATACTGTAAAATTGATTTCTCATTATAAATACTTATGTTAAACCATCTGATTCAGAGCCCAGTGGTGGTAGACAGAAAAAAATTGCGATGACTGTTGTCATAAAACAAAAGCAAAAAAAGCTAAGGAGCTTCTGAAAATGACCAATCCGAATGAGTTGTTAATGGCAGCTGCCTTACAACTCCATTCATCTTGTAAGAGATCTTCAGCGGCAATTGTAACTGAGCTTGGAAATGCATCGCCAAAAAGAGGTGTCGCAATAAAAATGACTAGAATGTGTAGTGAGAGGCCAACACCTCTTTCTCCTGACCAGGCCCTGGCAATGATAATAGATACCGATCTAACGACGAATAAATATTAATTACTCAGACAACATACAAAGGCTATAGATCCCAAAATATATCCATGTTACGATTTGGTACGGAAATCGAAGCGTTTATGCTACCCGGATGGTACAGCTGTCACTGAATAATCGTATGCAGTTATTACTCTTCAATCATTAATTAATCATACAGTATTTAGGCCATGTTCCGATAACGATGAAGTTTTTCTATCGATACCGAACAAGTTCTGGATGTTATTATCATTATTAAATGGGGATAAATAAAATAAAAAATTAAATTTTTTTTGACCAGGTGTAACATTTTTTTCAGTGTAGTAACGTCCGTAACGTAACTTTACATTATTGTTTTGGCGTAAGGAATAGCCTGGCGACCATTTCGCATCTTTAAGTGGGACATCCTACGCATATTCATTATAACTGTTATATGGGGGTGGGCGTACCAGTTCTCCGATTTTGCCCAATTTTTGAAAAACGATGCGTAGTTTTATGATAACATTTTGTTCAAAAATTCGTAGCTTTACCTTTGATAGTTTTCAAAATACAGACTTTAGTTCCCCTAAAATGGCATAATCTGACACTGTGCGCTGGTTCCACCGAAACTAAAAAATAAAAATTCTCGAAAAGACTTTGTTTTACAGCCTGTTTTTAGAAAATGAAAATATTTGTTCGTTCGTAAAAAAAAACGAACGAAATCAGATTTAGGTTTTCATTAAATTAAAAAACATTTCTTGTGAGTGACAAAAAAAGCTTTAATTTTTTTCTACATATTTTTGGTTCTTATAAAATGAACATCTTCGTAATAAATGAAAACAAAAGTGAAAAGTACACGGAGAAAACTGTTGTGCATTATTTATGCGCAAGCTGTTCATAACTATAAAATGATTAGGTACATTTTTGAATATGCAACTTTGCGCATAAATTATGCCTAATAATCATAAATTCTGCACAACCTATTGAAATTGTGCATAAGTTATACACAAAAAATGTGCACAGTTTGTGAACATTGTTCATAGCTTAATTATTTGAAAATTAAACACAATTGATCATAATATATGAACATTGTGCATGAATGACTATTATTAACACTTTTTGTTCATGAGTTATGCCTACTTGTGCATGGATTTTGCCCAACATTTTGATATGTGTGTATCTTGTTCATAAGTTGTGCGCATTTATGCATAGATTATGAACAATATTATGTTTCTTGTGTCAAGAGCGCCGGTTGTGTTTAGAAGCGACAGTAGTTGAAGTGAATTGAAGTGAATATTATTTAGAAATACATAATAGTGCAAATCAAGAAAACCAGAGGTAAGTATTGAGTTATTATTAAATATTTATCACAGAACAAAGATAACTGATACAGCCAATTGTTTTTCTGGCTGGGTAGTTGCTTGACGAACTATTTATGGAGTTCTGCTTCAGCTGATTTTGTTTACTTTTTGTTTGTGTTTTGCAGAAAAACTTCGCACCCTAAATACAAAAGAGTCACAACTCAAAATACTAAAATGTTCAGGAGAGGCAAAAAACTGTTTATGTAAAAATGATTGTAATATTTAAAGAAAATATTGTTCCATTATGAAAACATGCAATATTGAAGAAGGTTCTGCTATATTTTTTTAAATTTTATATTATATTTGCAAAAATAAAACAAAATTTTGATTTATGACTCTTTAACTGAAATTTTTTCGATTAGCTAGTGATATTATCTCAAGTTGTGTCTCTTTAACTGATAAAATGTTTTAATTTTGTAAGTTTCCTAACCGCCGAGTGAATAGCAAGAAGAATAATTTTATCCACAGGAGTGATGAAATGTATGTTTATATTCAAATATTTCTATTTTAAAACAAAGCTTTATTCATTTCATTATCACATATCAAAGTAGCACAAAATACAAATCAAAATAGTTCATTATATTAAAAGAAAAAAAAAATCTTCAAAAGTTAACATTTTAAAATACAATTGAAACTATGTAATAAATAAATATTTGTAATACGACTCATAAAAGTTTTTTGGAATATGATTTTTATTCACCAGTTCTTTTATGTCCTTTTGCTTTATTTGTGGAAGT
Organism: Pollenia griseotomentosa; assembly: GCA_963931875.1. Lineage (NCBI taxonomy): Eukaryota > Metazoa > Arthropoda > Insecta > Diptera > Polleniidae > Pollenia > Pollenia griseotomentosa. The sequence goes on from OZ007561.1 coordinate 18,333,595, forward strand.
GATAGCCTTTCCGAATAAATCGCACATAAGCTGAAATTATTATTGGTCAAAAATTTGTGATGTTTTTAATAATAGCAAAATAAAGTAAATACAAAATGCTTCTCAGTTCTTACTTGATGCAACTCCAAGGCTTTGAGTTGTTCCTTACACACACTTCCTGAAAATCGATTTCTTTATAAGATGTTTTATAAAAAAATGAATTGGAGTTTTCTTTATTGACTTGGAGAACTTTAATATCACGCCATATGACTTTCTGATTGTCTTTATTTGTGGAAAAATTGTGACCCCACTCTTCTTGAAGAAACTTTAAATCATAAAACGCTTCATGTGATAATTCCCGAACTTTATATGGGGGGCCAGTCTTTTTTGCAGTGGCTATAAGACTTGTGTATTGGTCCGGCGTATAAATGGGATTACTACTTAAATGCCTTTTTACTTGCTTCTCAATAACGCTGTGCACACTGTCTCCTTCGTTTTGAGAGTGACCTTTAATAAGATATTTATGTGTAATACTTTTCAGATTATACTTATGTACAGCATATGCATACATTGAAAGAATGTACTTATTTTTTTGCTGTCCACAGCAGTTATCAGAATAAAAAGTTATCTCTAAATCTTGAGCATTTTTTGCCTTTTGCACCAGATTCTGGATATATAAAAGCACACAGGTTCCGATCTCATTACTCCCACGTTTTCCTTCTACTTCAGTCCAAAAAAAGCATTCTACATACTTGGCGCTGAGGTCACTTACAGTAAAATTGTAACAGTTAATTTTACTTTTGTAGTAAAAAGAAGAGGTAAAGCCTTTTGGCAATGTTAAAACAGCCTGTAAGTCATACACTGCCACATTGCTTTTTTTCTTATCAACATCTTTTTCGGTTCTGCATAGCTCCTTTTCTTCGAGGTGTGTGTTGTAAGCTTGCATCAAATCTCTTTTTTCATTTTCATCAGCATATAGGAAAGTCTCGCAGAGATCGCATTGATCTTTCTTTGGTTTGAAAAAAGCAATGTTGAATTCTGTGTTAAATATTCTGTAAAACATAATTTTACTCCCAAACTCCAAATTTTCAGCTTCACGAGATTCTTTATAGTCTCGGTATAGATCTGCTATACTTTTACTACTTTCAATGAACTCGCGAGAAGTTTTAGCACGTAAGTAATGAGACTCGATTCTTGGAATATTTTGAATAAATTCTCTAATACTGTTTTTGATTTCTGGACTTACTGTAGTATGATTATCGTGCTTTCCACGAAGATCCAGCTCAACGAAACCATATTTGTTCTTTTTTTTTATAACTGTTCGTATAACTCTGTCATTTATATCAAGGGTTGCTTTAAAAAAAGTCTTACACACTCTAATAGGCTTTGAATTGAGCTCAAAGAAAAAAGCATTATTAGGCTTGCGAAGCCCATCTGTACAGGTGTATCTATATTTTGGTGTAATTTCTTTCATATGGCTAGCTATAAATTCTCTCTGCCTTTGCAAGTCAGTGCAACCCCAATATTTTTGAAATATTTCAAGGCGCGTCGATTCGGAAATTTGTTCATTGCATCTAAGTCGGCACTTTGCTTCGCAGGGTGGCCGTATACACCTGCCATTTACTTCTTTTTTCGACTTGGAAAGTGATGTATAAGAGGCTCCTGCGTTTCTTAAAGATTTTTGTTTATGTTGTTTCTTGTTTTGAAATGTATATCTAGAACGTGTTCTCTTCCTATTTAATCTTTTTATATCTTCTTCTGAGTATTCCTCCGAGGTGCTGCTTTCAGTTTTCCCGGACCCACAAAAATCACTCCCAGAGTCACTAAATGCATTTGTGCTACTATCATCCTGATGATAAGAAACGCTACAGTCAGTTTCCATTGTAGTTGAGTAATGCTCAAGGTTTGGGCAAGACATTTTCATCGAAGAGGTCGCAACTAAAAATGAAATTTTGTATTGCATGGAAATAATTTAAGATTTTACAAAAGGCATGCACAATAAGTAAACAAAAAAAATGGCTAATACCAATATAATTAACATTCAATACTTTTTTCTACTTTAAAATAAAAAAATATATAAAACTTACGACGCTCACGATCATTTAATCAAAGAAGGTACATAAATAAATAATATTGTTAATTGAACTTACTTTTTACAACTAAAGAAGCACAATTCAAAATAATATACCACGAAATTTATCACTTTTTACAGTAATAGAGTCAAAACTCAAAATAAAACTCTTTATGTGTAATAAAAGTAATCAGTTGTTCTTGAACACATTAACGTAACTAAAATTAATTCTCTTTAGTTCATCGTGCAGAAGCAACACACTTAACATAAAAATAGACATAACTGTATTTTTCCAGTTAAAGAAGATAGTGATGTGAAAGAAATTTTTGCAGCAGTTAGAGATGTGTATTCTGAATTCATTTATGGAAAAAAGTCAGTTTTGGAAAATTTTGAGTTGTGACCCTTTTGTATTTAGGGTGCGATTTCTGTTATTTCTGTATACTTGTTGTATATTTGTTATGCACGGGTTGGCTTTTTTAATACATTTCTGTTAATTTTTTTCCTTTTAATTCAGATTTGTCAGCCGGTGACATTGTCACTGTAGATGTAGACTCTGAATTTTTCAATCTATTAAATAAATATGGACTAGAAGAGTATTATTTGTCTTTAATAAATGCCAAAATAAATATCGACTGCTTAGCACTAGACTATGTTTTATGATAAGAATTTTATAGAAATGTAAAAAAAATTAATTATTTTATAAATTATATAAAATAAACATGTTAATACTGAAGTATAAGATTTATTTTATTTTAATATGTGTATATATAATATTAGTTATAAAGCGCTTGTACTTTGAAATAAAGACATTTGAAATTAAAATGAAGTTTTGTTTCTTTAATATTTGCAGGAGGTGTAAAATGTGTCCTACTTGTTTACAATCTATAAAAATGTTGTTCATAACCTATGCACAGTTGTTCATAGTCTTTTCCCCGTTGTTCACAATCTATGAAAATGTTGTTCATAACCTATGCACAGTTGTTCATAGTCTTTTCCCAGTTGTTCACAATCTATGAAAATGTTGTTCATAACCTATGCACAGTTGTTCATAGTCTTTTCCCAGTTGTTCACAATCTATGAAAATGTTGTTCATAACCTATGCACAGTTGTTCATAAAACATGCTCATAGTGCTGAACTTAAGTTATGAACAAGTGTGCATAGATTATGAACAACTGTTCTTGGTCGTTTTTCGTGAACAATTTGTGCATAAATTGTGCCCATAGCGCATAATTTCTGCACACAATTCTCTCCGTGTAGACGATAAGTAAAAGGCATTCGTTTAAAAAACAAATCACCGCAAACTGGAAAATAACTGCGATATTTTAAAAAAGGAAACTTAATAAGCTAATACTATTGTAAAATATTCTATAAAGGTTCACTTATAATTACATAAATATGTATTTACAGGTTCAAAAAATTTTAGAAACAATGGAACGACATACGCTCAAAAATATGAACATAATTATGTACATAAGAGCGGGTCGACCTCCTTACAAAAAAAAGTTTGTGCCAGTCACCGCTTTGAATGAAAGGTATGTCAATGATGTTTCTAAAACGGTTAAATTTTTATAGCCACACCTCCATAAGCAGCCCATTTAGTTTTTTAAATATAGCGCTGCCAATTAAAACCCGATCACATCATGTCGCGTACCGTTGTTCATGGCATAGTAGGTACGTACTCCCTCTAAAATTGGAGCTTAAGAATAACTCTGGATTTCTGATCGATATTTTTTGGCATTTGCAAGGCATCGACACACTGTCAAAATCAATCTACAAAAAGTTTGGGTCAATTTCCGCTAATTATACTTTTACACTTATGAGTTAATCTGACAGCACAGATAATTATACGTACGACGCCAAATAGAAAACTTTCCTTTTTAAATTAAGAAGATTTAAATTAAAAATAACATACGGAAAGTGGCCCAAGCTAAACTTGCAAGCAAATTCTTAAGTACTGTAGTAATTTTAGAAAAAAAAATATTACTGTTTTGTTAAAATAGACAAGAAAACAAAGGACATTTGTAATGAAATGCGTGCATATATTTTTTAAAAAAAAAAAGGAACGATGGGAATTCCTTTAGTTAAAATTTTAAAATTGTGCAGACTGTAATAAAGCACTTCTCTGAGTCTCAATTTATATAAAGCAAGCCAAAAACTGGAAGTCCACCCAAAATTGCCTTACGAGTTGAGCAATTTATAAAAAGTGTTGTTAGTGAAAATCCCAAAATAACAGCCGTGCAAATTCGAAACACTTTGGAAAATTACCACAATATTAATGTTCATACAGAAACAGTGCGAAGTGTTCTGCGAAAAAGCGGATTACATAGCCGCGTACCAAGAAAAAACAAACATTAATTGGGGAAATAAACAGATAAAAGCGACTCGACTTCGCATATGCGGACAAAACAATAGTCTTAAATTTAAATAATTAAGTAAATATATGCTTTCATTTAAAAATTTTTGATTTATTTATTATTTTAAATATCTCTAATTTTTTAGGAAGTAAAGGAATTGTTAAGGCGTGCGTTCTATTATCTGTGTGACTGTTCATACAGTGTAGTGTAAAATACCACGGTTCTTCCGAATGTTCCAAAAAATTATATCTTCGCAAATATCTTCTACATATCTATATGTTGATGTGCAGCAAAAGATCTTCTTTATGTATTTCTTTTATTTGTTGCCATTATTGTTAACATTTTCATTCAACACTTTTATTTTTACTAATTAAGTAACACTTTTTATAAAATACCTATTTGGTTTTTGAAATTTAATTTTAATTTTTGTAAACAAAAGCCAGGGTTATCCACAAACACAAAACCTTTATATGAAAAAATAATATAAATGTACGAATATTAATGCATTGGCAATAATGTTGATTCACGAAAGAAAAAAGCTTTATTTTTGTCAACTATAAATAGACGAAAGCTTTTAAATGTTTTTTAAAAACCAAATTTTGAACATAAACGTATTAATACGAAAACTTCAAGTGAGAAGACTTATGTTTTACAAAAACAGGGGGGTTACTGCGTATTTCGATTCGAAAGAAATCATTTACGAATTCGAACAATTCGTACTGTGTATTACGATTTTCGTAACATTTGTTTTGAATAAACGGACGTTTTTTATACTTTTTCGAAAACAAAAAATGCATTTTTTAACAGCCAGTCTCTATTACGAACAAAAATGTTTTATCAAATTTTCAATTTTCTTAAAAATATAACCTCTGCCATCGTTTCGAACGATTGCGAAAATCGATATACACAGTACAAATTGTTCGAATCCGTAAATGATTTCTTTCGAATCGAAATACGCAGTAACCCCCCAGGCTGTTATTAGTATACTTTTACAGGGAAACAATAAAATTTAATTAATCTATATCGTTTTTCGAGATTAATGAATGGAAAAGTCGAAAAAGTACAGTTTTTCTCATTTGGATATTTCAATTGCACGTTTTGTTCAAGGCGAATTCATGTAAACGGTGGTGTCGATACTACAACAAGTAACAACACCAAAAACACATCAATGTATTTTTTTGTTGCTTTCGTTGATCCATATGTCTCTAATTAAGAAAAGAAAGTAGCACAGCTGTGCTTTCAACGCCACCTAAAAATGAATTCGCCTTGGTTTTGTTTTTATAAAACTTTTTAAGAAGAGACATTAAGCATTGAGTTTTTCTCTCTAAAATCTTTCGTAGGGTACAAAGAGTCAAAAAAAGAATGCATAAAGGGTCAGTTAGCCGGGAGTAACAGTAACTTAACCTAACCGTAAAAAAGTAAGACCAATCTATTTCTTACAGATTGAGACGTAACATCTTACTGCTAATTATAATCGGTCTAATTATTGCTTTACATACAACAAAATGAAGCAGCAGATTTGCAACGTTATTGTTACTCCCGGCTAACTGAGCCTTAAGAAACTACGTGATTGCAAATAACTGAATTTTTTTTTTTTCTTGTATTATCTCATATTTCGAAGTCACGTGCGGCATTGAAAAATAAAATTTTATATTAATGCGTCGAAAGTAAATGCAGAAAGCTCATAAAATACCGGGAACAAACAGAGAATTTTTATAAATTTTTTTTTTTATGTAAATATTTTTGTTTATTAAATTATTTATATTATCTTATCTGGAATTTCGTCACGCCTTTGTGTGACTTCTTCAGGAAAAACTACCAACTTAAAACTTTTAATAATTTTTTGACGAATTACAAATTTTTACGATTTTATAGCAAATGAAAGTAAATAATGAAAGGATGTGTATATGGAAAGCCATTTGTTATTTTTTCATAAATTTTAGTTGCCCTAATTTGAGAAAGAATAACATATACATATTTAAAGGGTGGTTAAATTGTAAGGGCCGATGTTGAATGTGAACCACACCTAAACGCCAAGTTTTTTTCCGAATTTTATTTGACATTTCTCTATTTCAGACTTACTCAATTTGAACCATGGAGAGATACACAATCCAACAACGTGTTAAAGTTATCCAGACTTATTATGAAAATGGATGATAAATTTCGAAGAAAATCATCTTCAGTGATGAGGCACATTTTCACCTCAGTGGATTTGTCGATAAGCAGAATTTCCGCATTTGGGCGAATAATAATCCAAGAGTGATTGTCGAAAAACCAATGCACCCACAAAGAGTGACTGTTTGGTGCGGTTTATGGGCTGGCGGCATCATCGGGCCGTATTTTTTCCAAAATGAGGCCGGTCAGGCAGTTACTGTGAATGGTGTTCGCTATCGTGAGATGATAACGAACTTTTTATGGCCCGAATTGGAAGATATGGATGTGGACGATATGTGGTTTCAGCAGGACGGTGCCACTTGCCACACAGCTAACGAAAAAATGGCTCTTTTTCGCAACAAATTCAATGGCCGTGTTATCTCACGTAATGGCGATGTCAATTGGCCGCCAAGATCATGTGATTTGACACCGTTGGACTTTTTTCTTTGGGGTTATTTGAAAGAAAAGGTGTACGTCGATAAGCCAGCAACAATTCAAGAGCTAAAGGATGAGATAATTCGGCACATTAACGGCATAGAACCTCCATTATGCCTCAGGGTCATCGAATATTTGGACCATCGGATGGAGGTGTGCCGCCGTGGTCGCGGCGCCCATTTGGTCCTATATTTTGTTCCATACATAATTGAGTAATACCAATATATCATAATAAAATAAAATTACAATAATTTCCTAAATAGTTTGTGTTTTATTCAAAATCAACATCGGCCCTTGAAATTTAACCACCCTTTATATGTATATACGTAGATAGTATGTAGGTATGTATAAAGATTTATTTTTGCAGTAACTGTCTAGTGGTCGAAATTCGGCCACCGGGCGAACCTAGAACATTAGCTACTTATGTTCATTTAGACCCTAAGTATGTAAAACGCAACGCAATGCCAAATAATAAAATTGAAAGCAAAAACAAAGTCATAAATATTTTGTAAGTGCCGGTTCACACACGTCAAGTTTGACTCGTCAAGTCTTGAGTTTTAAGGAGAGAGGGGAAAAGAAATGGCATTCTTTTGTGAACCGGCACTATTTTTGTTGTTGCTTTCTACAGAAATTCACATTGCCTTTTAAAATTTCAAACGTCTCATAACTTGTGGCGTTGAAAATTTTAAAACGGTACAATAATTTATGTAGAAAGCAAAAACAAAATTACAAAATAATTATGACTTTGTTTTTGCTTTCGCTGATATTTTTGGCATTGCGTTGCGTTTTATATAATTAGTGCCTTAATAACATTTTAACTAAGCTCGCTTATGTGTATAACATTATGTAAAAGAGGGACAGAAACAACATATCACGTGCTTCAGGTCACATGCGACAGTGATTAAAACTAGTTAAAAAAAAGTATAAATCATTTATGGGTTAAATCAAAACCATTTGTAAGAGACATTAGTGCATAACATTCTTAAACTAAATAGTAGCATTAAAATATTGCCTCAGGTTTTGATTAAATCGCATTTGTTCTGTTTTTTAACACGCGAATGTCAAAATTAAAAAAGCACAACTATAGAGCCAATTAAGAGCAATAAGTTAAATCTATTGTCAGATAAAAATCCGTTTTATTTTAACTTTTTTTTTCTTTAAATGTGTACTTTCAACATAATGGAAATGCCCATATACTTTCGTATCGAACGCATGAAGTGCTTTCTACTTTTGTATGCGATGCAGACGTCCTCAAAAAAAGGCTGCTGGTTTTTGAATTGCCAATTCATTTTTATTTTCAATGTTATCGATAAATATGTTTGTGTGTTGGACTCCTCTTTTTTATGTTTGTATTAAAAAAGTTTTCAAATTTTAAGGAAAAAGCATTCAAAAGAAAGCTTAAAATTGCTTTAAAGAACTAAGTACTTATTTTTGACACAATCTATATATATATAAAAAGAAGTGTACACTTTGATGTCACCACTAACTGCGAAAGCGGGTCGTTCGACTTAAACGAAAACTATCACGATACTTTGGGGATAGTCTGTAGATGGTTTATGTGAAGTTTGGACGAAATCGGCCCAGTGGTTCCAGAGATATTGCATTTAGATTTTCCTATATATTACTCCCATATAAATTTCAACAAAATGGGTTTCATTATCCACATTATGATTTTTTATTATTACCTGAAAAGTTACCAAACTATGTATCGTAATGTCTTATGTGTACAATGACATTCGGAATAGATCTTAATGTATATATTTTATATCGCTAGAGGGCGTAACATAGGGAAAAACGGGTAAAAGCTCCCAATCCCAATATTTTCTTAACTGATTAACCGATTTTCTTGAAATTTCGCAGGCAAATAGTGTTAAATCTGGAAGGAACTATAGCCTATAATTTTTATTATTCAGGGCGTGAAATTGGGCAAGAGAGGCAAACGCTCCCCCTCCCTATATCTTCTTAACTAATCAACCGGTATTCTTTAAATTTGGCATGCAGATACTGTAATATCTAAAGGAACTTTAAGATATACATGTTTTTGAATTTCCAACAATTAGGGCGTAAAATAGGGCAAAAAGGGTAAAAGCTCCATCTCCATCTCGAGTCTTGAAGGAACCAAGGTGCTCTATAAAAAGAACCGAGTTGTCAAAATTGTCTTCATATAAAACAAAGTCAATTTAACGCACATATGTATAAATTTTGGCTCATATACACTAAATTTGACGTTTGGGTTCCAACTAGGGGTAAACAGCTGACAAACATATGGGCCAACGAGTTTACCTTGTGTAAATATACCTTGGAAGGAACTAAAGGCTATACATTTTAACATTTACGGCGAAAAATAAAGGTAAACGGGTAAAAGCACCCGCATCCAATATCTTCTTAATTAATTAAACGATTCTTTTGATAAGTTTATGTATCTTTATTAAACGTTTTTTTCTCCGGTTATTCTACTTCGGCTTTGCAATGGTACACGATGGGTCGTTAACAAATTGATGAAAAACGTTATCAAAGCTACCTTTTTGAATGGTAAATTCCGAGACGAATATGTTTTGCTGCCACGAACTCCGATGATTGCCACAGACGTCCCAAAATAATTCAAATTTCCTTTTAGATTGGCATTTGCAATGACAATCAATAAGTCACAACGACGTCTGTTTGCGGCTTAGATTTGGGCACACCATGTTTTTCAGACGGACAATTATACGTGGCATGTTCTCGCGTCGACAAGATATCGAGCTTATTTGTGTTGGCTAAAGACGGACTGAAAAAAAAAAAAAAATCGTACACGCAATTGCTCTTCTTAACATGGGGTCTTCACCTGACAAATTTTTGTTATAGTAAACGTCAAACTTCATATAAAAAAACGTTGAAAAAAATATTAGAGTTTTTTATATAGACTTTGACGTTTGGTACAACAAAAAATTTTCAGGTGAAGACCCCATGCAATAAAAATTGATTATCTCTGTTTGATTTTCATACTTCAGGATAAAAAATACATCACTTTTTTATGTTTAACTTTTGAATATGTAACGAAAAGAAATAAAGAAATAAATAGCTATTGTTTTTTGTTTCATCGCCGATAATGGTATAAAGCGCTCAAGTGAAAGAAAGAGGAATTTATTTTACTTGAAATTAGGTTTATGGCAAAACAACGTTTGCCGGGACAGCTAGTTTTTTATAAATAAAATTTGCATTCTCGCACACAGATACAAAAAATTAAGTTTCTCTAAACTTTCCCACTCAAATATTCTTTATTGAAGGATTCCAAAAAAAAATTAGGATCATCCGTCGATGCTATCTATGTGAAATGTTAAGACAAAGTGCAAAAAATACCTGGCTAGGACCTGGGGCCTGTTTCTCAAAACTACAAGTTACAAATCTACAAGTAAAATACGCTAAAAATCCACAATTTTTGTTTTTGTTTCAAAGATATTTTACTTGTAGATTTGTAACTTGTAGTTTTAGAAACAGGGCCCTGGTATCCATTCAAGGGTTAAAGAAACCAACGCGTTGAATGTACCTTCAGCTTAATAAATGGAAGCGTCAATTCTTAACTTTTTCTAGGGAAAATTAACATAAATGTGCGCGTTCGTCCAGCAAGCCTCTTCACACTATTTTGCAGAATCTGTGATGGTTTTATAAAAGCTGTATTTTTATATTGACTTTAATAAAAATGTTAAATTCGTAAAAGTGATATAATTCAAACTCAATATTTTTAATATGAAAGTTTTTTTTTATTAAAAAAGTTCTAAAGACCTAAATCTTTGGCGTTAGGCAAAAAAACCTTTTTCAAAAAAACCATTTTGAGTTTTTTATTGGGCTCAACTTATTTTTTTTCACTTTCTTTTGGTATCAATAACTTAAGTCTAGCCCAACTGGCTCCAATCGTAATAATTTCCTCTTTCGGAAATAAGTCAACTAAATACAACGATTAAATAGTTTTAAATTTAACATTACGAAAAACTATAGTTTCTGACTTAATACCTTTTTGCCTTACTTCAAAGAAATAAATAAATAGCAAAATTTTCAGCCAATATTCCCACTACTGAGTAACATTTAGCCCTCATGAGATGTTTCAGCTTCAAAATATTTTCATAATCTAATAAAGTTTTTGCCTGCAAAAAAGGTAGTAAATTTTTTTTGTGGCACTTACTGACACTTTTCTGTATCATTAAATGGACAACCAAATGCGTAAAGAATGCCCTTAAGTGGCTACTGTATTTTCCAAAACAAAACAAAAAAAAAACAACAAAAGCGCTTTTCAAACCAGCATGAACAAACATTTCATGCCTCCAAATGTCCACTGTGCACGTAGATACTTGCAACATCGTTTATGAGTAAATAAGGATGTGTAGTGCATTAAATGCGTTTTGTATACTCAGTCTTTCAGTATTATCAAATCAATTGCAATTTTATTTTATATATCTTTTTTTTTTTGGAGGAGTTGGTCGGTGTTGCTGCCAGCCAGTTGGATATGGAACGTGGTAAAATTTGTGGCTGTTGATTTTGTTGTTGTTTTAATGCAAAGAAATGACTAACTACTGCTGTTACAACAAGATCATTCCAGGAACAGCAACTGCTTTGGCCCGCATACCGAGCTGGTGGACTACAAATGGGAGATTTACAACTTGTGTCTACAGCAGGAGGTGACAGGAAGTGCAAAAATTATTTTTTCCTTTTTTTAGCTCTTGGTAGTGGGATTTGTATGTGTGTGTGTGAGTGTGAGTGAGTTAGCCAGAGTGTTAGTAATCGAGGTAGTAGTAGGCGAAGATTTAAAACTAACTATTACGGATGAGATGGAAAGGGATGTGTTTATTCTGCAACATATTGGTTACACTGTGTGGTGTCAAGAGCTGTGGCACGTGTGGTTTTTCAAAGGAATTCGACAGAACTTAAATGCCTGGCATGGGTTTTAACTCACTTGTACATAATTCTTCTTTTTGTTGTTTTTTCTTTGGCCACATAAAGTCGTACAATTGTAAATGTTGATTTTTCTTCTTCCTTGCAGTGGTTGTTTTTGTTGGTGTTTAGCTGCTTGTGGCACAGTGTGAATATTTTGAAAATTGAAAGAATGTCTTAAAGCATTTGCTTATCTTCATAATGTTTGTATACAAAACATTAGTTTTTTTTTAATGCAAGTAAAACATTCAACTAGAAAGCAGCTACCTAAAAGGTTTTGCATGCAGCAAACATGCTGGCATACTGCTGTGCCATCCAACAGACACACAGCATACAGCATTTCTTCATCCATACACACCTTCTAAAAATATTATGAAATATTTACACAAATTCAGCCCACACCTACTCGAGTGTAGCTTCATAGTTCATAGACGGATTCTTCCTGAAAATTATTTTGATTTGAATTTAAATTGATTTTTTATTTTATAAATTGCGAATTTGTTAAATAATCTAGTAGGCTGGAAGAGATACTTAGGAAGCAGTCACATTTGTGTTGGGGTTTTTTTTCAAAATTTTTTTTAAATTTACTTTTTTTTTGTGGATTCCTTGAAGCATCCCTGCAGGAAATGTCACTAGTGAATCAGTATTGATTCACTACTGACACTGTCACCAGTACTAGTGACTTATTATACCCCGGACAATGCTTTTTTACTATAGACATTTACCATGTGCGTGTCATTGGAAATCTACTACTGACGTTGTCACTACTGAGTAGGTGGTTCTTTTGGGACCATATGTAGACATTGTCACCAGAGACTCACTAGTGCATTTTAGTAATTCTAGTCTACACTTTTGATACTTTTCTAAAAAAGACGTCGTTAATGAAACACAAAATATAACAAATGGAGTTTCTTATCTACTATTTAATTTTAAAAAGAATAATGTACTGCATACTTATTTATTATAGCACAAATGAAAAAATCAATAAATCAATAAAAACAATTATGCCGTTGACGAATAATAGTGATTTGGCGGCAAATAAGAACTTCATTCTCATCAAAGCAAATAAAAAAACTGTAGACACTTTGTTGACATGTCGCCAAGAAGTCACTAAAATAGTCGACAAAACTGGTGACTTGGAGACACTTGTCCCCAGGTTTCCTTCAGGGATTATACTCTTTCAAACCTGAGTGTCTTCCCAGATATTTTTCAGAGTCAGGAATTATGTTTGCCACTTTAATAAAATAGTATGTACCTATTCCCTAAATAATGGAAAAAAAAATTTTTATTTACAAATCGTAAAATATCTTAAGAGAATTCGAGCTTATTTGTTCGATTTTAACAGACCTCGTATTATAATACAGTAATTATCGCTTATATCCATTCCTAATTTTACACGACTTTGAGTGCATATGAACGGGAAATTTATGAATAAAAACCCGCTTATATGCATCAACAATAATTTTAAAAAATGCTTGTATGCATCACTGGTGAATATAATACAACTTTGTTACTTACTTTAAGTGCTTATACACAAAAAATAAGAACGAAACTTTGGTTTTTTTTTAACATTTTTATTGAGATCAATGTTTCGACACATTTGAACATAAAGAGGGTATTAAGACAAAAATGTATATCTTCACTTTTCATATAATTATAAGCGAAAAAACGGAAAATTTTTCATGCTTGGGTGCCAATAAGCAGGGTTTAAAAAACTACAGTCAAAATGAAAAAATTGCTTTTTCTTCCACTTTTTGATTTTTCATTGAACAAAAATAAACCGTTGCTTTTACTTCTGATTCATTAAATGAAAACAGTCGCAGTGAAGGCAAAAGCAAAAAACGAAATGTTGTACACAACAAAGAACATTGGCAGTCGTCATGTTAGAAAGTGTTTGGTGTGACAGATTGAAACTTTTAATAAATCCCGAAGTTAACGAAGATGGGACGTTGTGTTCATTGTATATATATGAAAGCGATGATGTTATTTACAGTTTTATTTAATTTTAAAAAATTAAAAAGATTTGTTAAGCTTAAAAATAATAAATATGTACTTATGTACATATTTATGTTTTTATGAACGCATGTATTATTAAAAAAAATATGGAAAATAAAAACACAAACACAACGTCCTCTTCGATAACTACGGGATTTTTTTAAAGTTTTGGTCTGTCAAACCAAACACTTCCGAACATGTCGACTGCCGATGTTCTTTGTCGTGTACAACATTTCATGTTTTGCTTTTGCCTTCACTGCGACTGTGTTCATTTAATGAATCATAGGTAAAGCCAACAGTTTATTTTTGTCCAATGACAAATGAAGATGTCGAAGTTACAGCATAATCTTATGACTTTTACTATCTCAACTGCAGCTTTTTAAACGCTGCCAATAAGCGTTAAATGCTTATAACCTATATGCATATAAGCGATAAATACTGTAATTTTTAAAGAACAGCCTATTTGATGAGATTATTTAGTAACCTTGTGGTTTTTTTCACCTCTCAAATTTATTGTCCAAAAAAATTTTTTTTTTCCCTAGTACAAAATCCAACTGACCATAAAACGCTAATTTTCAATCGTCCATCAAAATCGGACTTGGGAGTTTACCGAAACGACTGGACGAACATACCCACAAACTCCCTAAGCAGGAATTGGAGGGTTTAAATTGACCACCAATTGTTTTCCTAAATGAGGGAATCGATGGGTCTAAAGGCTTCGTTACTCTTAGGAAAACCTATACGTTGGGGATCAGCTGTACTATTTTCCTTAGCAAGCTTGTGTATTAATAGGTACTCTTACGTAAACGTGGAGTTGCGTTGCGTCTGAAACTGATATACATTTGAAACTAAAATTTTTCTTCATTTTTACTTATCAGCTGTTTAAAAAATTTTATGTTTGTTGATAAACCGAACGTTCCATCCATGTACACTAGTGTGTCCCAAAAAAAATTTTTTTGGGCTTTTATAGTTTTGTACAAAATGCACAAATTTCAAAAGCTAAAATTTATAAATTATATAAATTTTAACAAATTTTGGGGTTTCTTTTAAACACATTTCAACACGTTGAATTTTTTTTTTAACTACCTACCATTAAAGTCTACTGTAAAATTAACGTTTCCGTAACATTTACGCATGAGTAACGAGGCCTTAAAGAACTCGAACATAACATACCTACTATGAACTTTTATTCAAAGCACAGATAGCGCCGTTTGATCCCTGAAAAAAGCATCGAAGTGTTTCGAAGAAACCCCGAACTTTGAACCAGTTTCTAAGTTTATACAAAATCGAACGGACTTAAGCCCTAAAAAACGCCATTTGGTTTCTGAGAGGGCTTTGAACTGTTTGGAGAGGACTCCGTAAAAAAATTCTCGTACAAAATCCAACTTACCAAAGAAGTTAGAGTTAATAGATATACAGAAGTACGTAGACTGTACAGTATGTAACGGATATAAGGAATTAAGAAATAAAACCACGAAAATGATTCTTTTAAGCGTTTTTTCTTTTAAGCAATTATTTTTATAAGAAATTTATTTCTTATAAAAGTGTTTACTAGACTATGAGAAAACAAAAGCTTGTGGTTAAAAACCTACATTCAAATGTACAGTGTACACACTAATGGCCAATTTCACCAATTCCATTTATATATCAATTCATATTTAAATATAGTTTTTCATATAATTTTATTTTTATTTGACATGAAAAAGGAATTTCAAACATAAATTGATGTACAAATAACTTGGTGAAATCGGATATAAAGGGTGGTTAAATTTCAAGGGCCGATGTTGATTTTGAATAAAACACAAACTATTTAGGAAATTATTGTAATTTTATTTTATTATGATATATTGGTATTACTCAATTATGTATGGAACAAAATATCGGCCAAATGGGCGCCGCGACTACGGCGGCACACCTCCATCCGATGGTCCAAATTTTCGATGACCCTGAGGCATAATGGAGGTTCTATGCCGTTAATGTGCCGAATTATCTCATCCTTTAGCTCTTGAATTGTTGCTGGCTTTTCGACGTACACCTTTTCTTTCAAATAACCCCAAAGAAAAAAGTCCAACGGTGTCAAATCACATGATCTTGGCGGCCAATTGACATCGCCATTACGTGAGATAACACGGCCATTGAATTTGTTGCGCAAAAGAGCCATTGTTTCGTTAGCTGTGTGGCAAGTGGCACCGTCCTGCTGAAACCACATATCGTCCACATCCATATCTTCCAATTCGGGCCATAAAAAGTTCGTTATCATCTCACGATAGCGAACACCATTCACAGTAGCTGCCTGACCGGCCTCATTTTGGAAAAAATACGGCCCGATGATGCCGCCAGCCCATAAACCGCACCAAACAGTCACTTTTTGTGGGTGCATTGGTTTTTCGACAATCACTCTTGGATTATTATTCGCCCAGATGCGGAAATTCTGCTTATCGACAAATCCACTGAGGTGAAAATGTGCCTCATCACTGAAGATGATTTTCTTCGAAATTTATCATCCATTTTCATAATAAGTCTGGATAACTTTAACACGTTGTTGGATTGTGTATCTCTCCATGGTTCAAGTTGAGTAAGTCTGAAATAAAGAAATGTCAAATAAAATTCGGAAAAAAACTTGGCGTTTAGGTGTGGTTCACATTCAACATCGGCCCTTACAATATAACCACCCTTTAAATTAGATATTTGGCGTAAGCAAATACAGTGTTGCCGCGGAAAAAGTTGTCTTATACAGAATAGTTTTTATATTGACACATTTGGAAAAAGACACAGTGCTTTTGAAATACTTTCTTAAAATCGTTTTTTTTTCTCGTATGATATCTGTAGCATTTTGACAAAAAAATCTTAAGTCAAATTGAAAAAGTTGAAAAAAATGTTGTTAATCATACGAATTTTCATTACAAACATTTTTGTTTACGTTTTTAAAATTTTGTATTATAAACGAAATTTTTCTTTCATTTTGTTTTTTTTTATTATTTGATAAAGGTGATTTTTTCAGCGAGTTTTTTTTTTTAACATGTTTGCTATCTTATCTCGACTTGAGATGTTTTGTCCAAATGTCACAGATATGTTCTTTTATCGGTAATATAAAGTGCCATTTTTTCCTCAAGTGAGATAAGGGTCGTTAAAAAGCAGACCAGATCGAGTGGGCAAAAGACAGATCGGAAGAAAATGTATAATTTTTATTATTTTTTATTTCATCAGCTCTACTGCCAGAAATATTTTATACTATTCGTTGTATAGTACTTTTAAGGTGCAATTAGACGTGACATAACTATACCAAAACTGTATTACCATAGCCACTGTATTACCAAAACGACATAAACATACCATGCAAACCAATTCAATTTTGGTTTCTAAATTCGCCGTTACGGCTGTGTCATTATGGTTATGTCACGTCTAATTTGAGCTTTAACGTTAGGTAAATCATTTCTATATTCGCTCTAAAACAAAAACAGGATGACAAAAAAATTTTTTCGGAAGATTGTTATTCCAAGAAAAAAACAAGTATGTATTACAATTAGGCGTTTAATAATCCAAATATTAACCACAATAATTAAACATTAATAGATGTTTCCCCATTTAAACATTAGTCATTGTGTGTCTCAGAATTTGTTTAAGTAAAAAAAGCAATACAATTTAAGTTGGCCTTCGTAGCTTAACGCTAAACAAAAATGTAAAAAGCCACAACTCTATTTACCACTAGACAGGCAGACAGACTCGGACAGCGACATCATTTAGTTAAACCAGGTAGCCAAACCCAACCAGTAATTTAGTATCAACTACAGCAGCCGTGGAGTCTGCTTAAATCTGGTACAAAGTCTTTTTTTATTTTTTTGGTTAACACTTGGATTTTGTTGCACTTCTTGTTTCACACTCATCTCGCAATTGAATGAAGACGATTTAAACGAGCAGCATGAATCATGTTTGGTTTTTTCTTGTTTCTTTTTTTTAATTTTATTTAATTTATTTTCTGTGGTTTAAGCTGAAAAGTTTAGTCAACACAACAGCATCATTATAGTCATCATTTTTTACTATAAATTTTGCCATAATCAATGAAATTTTATTTTATGTGTGTTTTAAAAGCGCTTACTCAGCGTTTTTAAATCGCATACACAGAGATGACATTTAAGTGATAACTAGACTAGTTAGTAAATCAGCTCTTACCTCTGGCGTATTTTTAACATGATTCTTCAAATGTTTTTTTTTTTTTCTTTACCTTTTTTTGGAGAAAACTACGACAGCAGCCTAAATAAATGAAATTATTTCACTGGTTTTATACGACTGAAAAAAAGAAGAAAATAAAAGACTGTCATAAACTGCAAATTATAAGTAACGAGTAACACTATCTTTTCTGATGGACCAAAGCAATCAGCTGCTGTTGTAAACATTCAAACACGCGCTTCCTTATAGATCTCTAAGTGTTGATAACGTGTATTTTATTTAAATATTGCTCAATACACACCCATTTGTATGCCACACTTTAACAAAAAAAAAACCCAGAAAAATGCATTGCGCACCAAAAACACCACCGCCACCACCACCACTGACGTCTGTCTTTAAAGATCACCAAGTGTCACGTACTTATTAATTTACACTGCATATTAAACTTAACATCGTCCAACAACAAACAGTTTTTTTTAGCTTACACTCGAAAAATTTGTTGAGTTAAAAGTTGGGTCTAAAATTTCATTAGTTGTCTGCATTGGTTGATCTAAGTAAGTTTTTGCCACCGATTATTCTTCGCGGACCTCTTCGATCCCAAACATAAATGGCTACAAAAGGCATAGAGAAAAAAAAAATTTTTTTTTTTTATATTGAAACAAATAATTGAATGTAATTATTACAAATCTTATTCTTTGTTTACTTAAACTACAACTAGTTCAAACTGAGAACTATCTAGTAGTATTATTCTATTGATATTTGATTTGATAATACTGATCAAAGGCAAATTTACCCCAAGCAGATCAATGGGTTTTGTACGAACCAATCTTCGTTCGTTACATGGGTTAAAGAAAAGCCGAGATGCTTCCTCATTGATGTGGCGTTGTAATTTTGTATGATGATTGACTGCATACTTTTTAATAGTGGTATTTATACTATCAACTCCCAAGTCTCGATGAAGGTCTTCCTTATGTACCATGGAGCGTTCACCATTTTATGTAAAACTTTATTTTGAAAACGTTGTACTATATATATGTTGGATTTCTGCGCACAGCCCCACAGTTGGATACCGTAAGTCCAGATGGGAGCTAATACTTGTTTGTGCAAAGATAAATCTGATTTAAAATCAAGAAGGTGTCTTAGTTCTCTGTATTTCATCTCAAGTTGAGTATGTTTTTTTTTATGGGTTCCTTTCACTTCAGTTTTGCGTCTAGGTTCATGCCAAGATATTTCGCAGTATTTGCATATGGAACTTTAACATTCAAAATGTTAAGTTTGAGGTGACTAAATTTCTTATTTGAAAAGTCTATATGTATCGATTTGGTATTGTTCAATTTTATTCGCCATTTTGTTGTCCATGCTGTTATTTGGTTAATGGCATTTTGAGTTCTTTCAGCAGATTCTTGAATGGTGTTACCAGTAGAAAGAATGGCCGTATCATCGGCAAACTTGTGTATATTAGATACAATATGGGACCAAGTATGCTTCCTTGGGGTACTCCTGCTTGTATAGGTTGAAGTTTTGAGTAGGATCCTTCGTATTTTATTCGAAAATATCTCTGAGATAAATATTATTCTATAAGTTGGCTTAGTTCAATTGAGAAACATTTTCTTATTTTGTAAAATAAGCCTTGGTGCTAGACTTTATCAAACGCCTGTGAGACATCCAAGAATACTGCAGTATATATTTTTTTCCTAATGCATCGTCGATAGCATCGCAAATTCTATGAACTTGCTCTTTAGTAGAGTGTTCGGACCGAAAACCAAATTGGTGGGTTGGAATGATGTTTGTTTCGATCATTACATTTTGGATCCTTTTAAGTATTATTTTTTCGAAAAGTTTTGACAACAGTGGTAGCAGTGAAATTGGCCGGTATGATGTGGTTTCATTACGAAGTTTACCTGGAAAATAGTTTAATCTGAGTGAAGTATTTATCATACAGCTAAGTTTATGTTATATGGTCTTATGAGGAAGTTCTTTTAACACCTCGCCTGTGTTGAAATCAAATCCTGGGGATTTTTTTGTTTTTAGCGATTGAATTACAGTTTTTAATTCAAATGGTGTTGTTGATGTAATATCTACGTTTGGTTGTTCGATGATTTTAAATGAGGTGTTATGATCGCTGCTGTTTGGCTGAAATATATTGACAAGATGATTTGAAAATGCTGTTGCTTTTTCTTCATAACTTTTTGCCCATTCCCCATCACAAAGTTTAAGTGGTGGATTTTGAAAAATTGGCTGTTGGTAGGTTTTTATGTATTTCCATAAGAAGTAGTTTGAGCTTTTGTCATAAGATAGATTTTCTAGAAGTTTTTTAGTTTTATCGTTTTGGTATTCCTGATAGAGTTACTTATATTTTTACAAAGTTTATTAAGTTTGGATTTCAATGATAGGTCACGAGTTTGCTGCCAGTTTTTTCGTAGTTTTCTTAAACCATTTCACGTATTTTTGGAGAGTATCCATGCTGTTGGACCTTAGGTTTTAATATAGGTGTGCCTTGCCGTGCTGCTTGTTGGACTTGCTTGGTAGAGAAACATTTGTCAACATTAACGTTACCAACACTCTCAACTGCTGATTTTTTCCAATGTCCTTTTAAGCATGACCTTTGCAGTTTATCAAGCTACACGGTGATAAATTTCCGAACAGGCTCGAGTTCTGTGTTTGGTGCAAATGGTCTTGCGAAAGAGCAAATGCAAAATATCGTACCTCTTTTATTAAATTCAATATCAAAATGAAGAGTATCCATTACTTTACGTCCACACATAACACAACAAAACGGGCTGTCAAACTCAATTTATGTTATAAAAGAGCTCTCAAAAGAAATGTTTAAGCCACCATGTTTAAACTTTAACATGAGCGGTCTACACTTAACATTAACTTGAAGTTCGCAAGTTTGATTTCATAAGAGAGTTACGATATTTTGCAAGGCCATTCGAACCAAACACTGATATCTGTTGGTGTAAAAATTTTTAATAAATAAGTTTTTGTATTCTCCTTCGGGGTTTCTTAAAATATCAATTACAAATTTCCATTTGGGAAATCGTGTTATTTGTGTCTCAACTATTTTTTTGCACAATTCCGTTTGAACACAGATTCAAATCACAAAAAATTGTGCAAAATCTATTATGTAGTGTCGCTGTTACAAACACATACAGAAGATAAGTGTAGCCGACGAACAAGCGTTAGTGCGTGAACGTGTAGAAGGAAAAACCAAGTTATTTACTATATTTAAAGTGCGGGTATTTAAAATACTCTCAAAAATTAACAAGGTAATGCAAAACACTCGCAGCAATGAGAAACTTACATTCTTTTTTTTTAACGTGAGTTTGGGATATGTGTGAATTAAATATTTTAAATGTTTATTTCTTTGCAATATTACAACAACACTTCTTCGTATGCCCTTACACATACGACTAGAGAGGTTTGGTCCCCATACAAAAAAAAGTTGGGCCAGTCACTCCCTAGGATTTAATTTAAGTTGAAAAGAATTCCAGAAAAATTTTTTTTACTTTTGCTGGCATAAAAGTGAGCAAATTAAAACCTAGACATACAAAGTGCTAGAAGGGTTTTCTTGCCACGTGCAAAAATATGGACATTAGAGGGGAAGGATCCAAGTTGTTATAAGTGGCGCCCAGAATTCGATGTCGGATTAAAAAGTCACCAAATACAAAAATTAAGCCATGGATACTGATATGCGATAATATAGAATTGGACTATACACGTCTGCGCTATATATAAAAAACAAAAAGTTTAATGTAATATATATAAGTAAAGAAAAGTGGGCCTAATTTTGGGGCGTAGCATAAAAGTGGGTACATTAAAAGCTAGAAGTACTATGTTTTAGATGGGCTTTTTTGCCACGTGCAAAAAATTGGACATTAAAGTGGTATGTTCCGAGATGCCATAAGTGGCGCCCAGAATTTGATGTCGGATTAAAATGTCACCCAAGGCAAAAATGAAGTCATAGACGAGCCATGAATAACGATATGCAATATGTTATGATCAAACTTTAAATGGCGAAGCAGTATACAAAAAACTAAAAGGGCGGTATCCAGAGGCGTGGCAAAAAATTTTAAAAAAATGTTCTGGAATTCTTTTCAACTTATTTTTAATCCTAGGGGGTGACTGGCTCAACTTTTTTTTCGAACCAACTTAACATACTTCACAAATTCTTTGCATGCGTACGTTACATGCGACACATCACAAATTCTCGCAGACTGCACGAGGCAATTTTGAAATATGTACTAGGGGAATGACAACAAATTGTTTACTGTGTGAGTTTCTTCAATATTTACGCTGGGATTTGTCATTGGGGTTGTACACACATTATATCTTTGTTGTGTGTTTGATTTTCAAATACACTTTTTCAAAGGACTTTTCTTAAAGGAATCGTCACTGTGGGTCAGAAATGCTTCTAGAACATTTACGTTATACGGATACGTATCGAAGTTTCAAACGATCCGTAAATGCGTGACTGCTAATTAATATCCCAGAAGTTTAAGGGCGTGCTAATCAAACTCGATAGCCAAAGATGTATTTTTTGAAGCTTCGCCTTATACATAATAAAATTTTTAAATCTTTGAAATTCATAAATTTTAATTCAACTTACAAAACTATTTACGAGAAAAATTTCCCTATCAATTTTTTTTATTGAAAAATTCTACACAAAATGTCTTTCAACAGACTCTATTTTCTTCAGAGAGATACAATTTCCAAACTAAATAAAGATTTTGAAAATTTAGTAAACAGGATTTTAATGGAACTCAGAATAAAGCCAAAACTTTTGTGAAAAGCCTTCGAAACTCGGTGTCATTTAGAACATCGACAGAATAATCAGGGAAAGGCTTATCTTAAAAATTTAAGCCCTTTAGGAAAAAAAGAGACTAATGATAAACGTTAACAACGATCTTTAAAACCAAGTCTTGGAAGACTCGTCTTTGAATTTTTTTTTTTGTATCTTTTCTGTGAATCCAGGAAATAAGAGAGATCAACGGGAAGACTTTCGTAATATTAGTTAGTCAAAATCTTTAACAACCCAGCAAAAACTTTACTTACCAAGTAAGTTAGCAAATAATGTTGGAGAAAATAAACACTATTTATTTTTCGGCTGAATAACTACTTATTTTTGTTCGAGGTGTCCACAGAATTCAGTACTTACAAAACACTTACTAGAAGTCAAAAAATATCTATTTAGTTATTATATAACTACTAGTAAGTTGAATTGTAAGTACTTACAATATACCTACCAGAAGCCAAAAAATCACTAGTTAATAGACCTAATAAGTAATTATTAAGTGCGTTACCAGTAAGTAAATATTCAGTACTGAAAACAACACAAGTAATAAGTAGTTATTGAGCTGATTATTAGTAAGCAAATATTCAGTAGTGAAAATAGTAGAAGTAATAAGTAGTTGTTGTGGTAATTTCTAGTAAGTACTTATTAAAGTTTTTAAAATAATGACAATTGTAATGACAACTACATACCAGGTAACGTATAAAATAACTACCACCTATTACTAAAAATCAAAAAGTTTTTCCTGGGAAGGTCTTAGGCATCTTTTTTGATCAAGTTTTTAGTAATTCTGAAAAATTTATAAGAAATTTTCTCTTGTTCCAAGCACTCGACAACATTTACAATATCGATAAAAGCTTTACTGAGAAGCTAGAGAAGTTTGGTAATTTAGATCCTCCTAAAATCAAGAACAAGATTTAATGCAAATATATTTTGCTTAAAATCATTTCTGTGATTTATTAAAAACTTTCGTAAAGCTTTTACGAACGTTTCGAACTTTTTTTTTAACCTAAAGTATTAACTTTAAGTAAAGATACAGATCTTTAGGGGAATTTCGTCTAGACCATTCGTCAAAATAATTCAAAAAATGCGAACAATGGGTTTTATAATAAGTACAGATCCTTTGGACAAGTATCTTTATAAGATCAAGTCAAAGTTATTATAAATGAAATAAAAAAAAGTACAGCACAGCCCTACAGACGGCATTTTCCTGAAAAATAAAACTGATCGGATATTTAGACAAACGTATAAAAATTAAAGCACAAGCCTTCTAATGACCGAAATAGAGCTTCCAGCATTACAGTTATTTCCGCTTAATTGAGTTTCTAAAAATGCACGACTTTTGAGGCAATTAAACGGGAACTCAATTAAGCAGTACTCGGTTAATTGAATCGCCGACGCAATTAAAACAAAAATCGCTTAATTGAGCAAAATAAAAATCAGGTACGTTCATCGTACAATCTTTCTGGCCGCAAAATTATTTTTTTTACGTGTGTGTAGCAAAAACACATTAAGTAGACGGAAACAATTAACCGAAACATTTGCTCTCGTTTTTTGCAATGCGGTCTTTTTTTGCGAAATAATAAAGCGGGTGACGCAATTAAACGGAACTCCACTAAACGGGTATTTTTACATAGACATTGTACTGAATGATTTCGATCTTGACCGATCCTTCTCGGTAAAATTAAAACATATGTGAAGCATAAACTGTAAAATATACTCTTCTATGGATTAAAGATTATTTCTGGATTATTCAATACCTCGTAAGTATATATTAGTCGAGAAGCTTCGGTGTTTTTTTATCGGAACCTTACAACAGCGGTATAAAATTAAATTAGAGTTCCGATAATGATCAATGATAATTGACTTAAACTCGCGAGATACCGAATAATTGTCTATCAACGGTGGGTGTAAGTGGTGGGTGGTTCTGAGTCCGAAAATTCGTGTAAAAAATTTATATCACAAAGTGTTTGGTTCTTAGCAATCAATTATTCCAAAAATGTCATTTACCAGGGTCAAAGGCCAATTTTTTTTTTTTTTTTTTTTTTGTTGTTTTACACAATAATTTTTTATTAACATTAAACTTAGAGTGTAATAAATTGAAGTTAAGTAGTGGTGGCGGTAGAAGTGATGGCAATAGTTGTGCTGGTAAAAAGGATTGGTGATTGCCAAAGTCAACTTGTTTTTCTCTGTTTTGCTTAAGTCCAAACAAAAGTTAACATATGAACAAATAAACAAACAAACGAATGTACCCAATCCCAAGTACCAGCGTTACGTCTGTAAATTTTATTATGCGGTGTTTAAATGAAATGTTTGCATTTAAAGGAAACAAATTGTAAAACAGAAATGTGTGTCATGTTGACAAATCAACGCCAATTCAATCTACATTATTTATTTCAATTCTTTGTTCAATCTATCTTTAGAATCTAGCAAATGTTTTATTTTTTTTGTTGTATTTTTTCACTCCAAGCAAAGCTTGATTCTTTAGCCTGGTCTGGATAAAGGGTACTCTACTCTAGTACTTAGAGCACCTAAGAGCTCTGTGTTGTGTCCTCTTTTTCCCAACAGCACAGCATGGCATCTTAATATCAATTGTCCTCCTGACGGTGTGCCGTCAAAGTAGGGCTGATAAATGGGTTCGAAAAAATGAAGATCATTATCTTACGAATACGCTTAAACATTAACATTTTTGTTTGTATTTGTATGTGTGTGTGTGTGTTTGTGTATCTGTAAGTACATGAATTGTGTTATAAATACGCGTTGAATGATAAAGTTACGCTTTGTTTGAAAATAAATGGGAACAACTTTACAACAAAATGCAGAGGAGGTGGCTCGTTTATCTTATTTTATTTATTTTTTATTTTATTTGGCTCATGTGGTGTTTGTCTTGATAATTTACATATTATTAGAATGGTAAGGAGTAAATGTAAAATGTTTCTGTGTCTGCGCATGCGCATGCTCATGTATGTTTGTGCAAGCATTTTGTTTTTCTTTTTGTTACAGGAATTTTTTAAGAGTATCTAGTGCAAATATTTTTCGGTATATTTTTCGTTAATAGAATATTAGTTGTAGAGCAAATGTTTTATATATTAGAGGATTTAATTTTTATATTAAAAATTTGGTTGTTATCTTCCCCGATTTAAAGAACAATTTTTTCTAACCTTTATTTTATGTCCTTAATGTAATATATTTTAGAATTCTTACTTTTATAGTCATCTTCTGTATTTGTTTTGGTTTTGGAATATCGAATTGAACTCATGGGTTGGAGTGAAATGATTTCACAAAGCCTTTAGGAATTTTATTCCATAGGATTCCAACGGCACTTGGAAACCATTGAAACTCGGTGTTATATGGAAAATCGGCAGCAAGAATTAGAGAAATTTTTTTTTTTGAAAATGTACACCCTTAAAGATAATAAGAGATCGATTCAAAAGCTTTAACAAAGACCTGCGAAAATTAGGACATTCTTAATATCGCACTAAAGAAGTGAAATGTTGCTCCTTAACCAGGTTTTTTTTTTTTTTTTTTTTTTTTTTTGAATCCAGAAAATTAGAAAAAATATTGTCTCATTAATTCTTGAGGCCAAAATAATATTTTCGTTTTATTCGTAAGTCAAATGTCGAATAAGTTTTCTTGATAACATTTTCAAAAATCTTGAAAACTTCATAAGATTTTTTTCTTAAGGGATATATTGCTTCAACACACAGAAAAAATGTAAAATTAACATGGAAAAATGTTGATTGAGAATCATAGTAAATTTCTGCAAAAGTATGCCCTTTTTTTAAATTTATCATTATTTCATAATAATTTTAAATAAAATAACCTTAAATCATGTTTATTAAATATTATTCACTGTTAAAATAAAAAAAAAAAAAATATTAAAATATAAATAAATATGGATTCAATATTGAATCCATAAAAACCAGTTTTATATTAAAATCAAAAGTGTATCTTGTTAAATTAACATGCATTCATACTTAAGTATGTACATTTTTTATTTTCATTCTTAAAATATGTTATAAAAAGAGGACAATTCCCGTATTCTTTTAATTAAAATTAGTTACTTAAATAGTGCATCAAGTTTTCAAAGTATATTGATGACGAAATCCATATCGGGCGATTCTGATGCTTCTGTTGACAAAGGAGAACTCAAAATAAGTGAAACATGTGTTACAGGAGTAAGTGTATTGAATTATTCTTAAATAAATGCATATGTTGTCTCAGAGGCTTCTTCACACTGTTATAACACACTCAAACCAATTTGATTCTACATGAAATTCACGTTGTTTCAACTTGAAATAACTTTCATTCAACGTGATTCGGATTGTTATTTCAATATAAATTACATTTTGCTCTAACTTTACTGCAATGTTAAATAAACATGAATTATAGTTATTTTAAAAGAAAAAAAATGTTGTTCGCAGTTATTGTAAAACCAGGTTGAATTAACATGAAAAACGTATAAAGCAAAATCACCACCGAAAAATTTTAAATCAACCTTGTTTTCTACGTTTTTAACTTGATTTTTTTCTGTGTGAAGCATTTCAGTGATTAATTTAAATATGTCCAGTTGCATCCTGAAAAATTGATTCATAGAAACTTTGCTGCGAATACAGATCCTTAAGAAAAATATTCCGAAAATCCAGCTAAGTTAGATCCTCCTAAAATTAAAACTAGGTTAAATGCGAATATATGTTGGTATTTTCTTATCAGAACTTGCTTGCATCGTTCCTGTGATCATTCAAACGCTCTCATTAGGTTTTTTTGAATGTTTTGGACGATTTTTCGCCTAAAGGTTGAATCTTAAGTAGAGATCTTTAGAGGAATTTTGTCCGGATCATTCGTCACAATATTTCTAAAAATTCTAACCTTATCTTTAAAAAAAAAAATATATTGGGGTCTTTTCTTTTTAGGGAAATATAGTTTCAGTTTTTCGACAAAAACGATAGAAGTTCTTGACAGATTGTAATTCAATGATTTCTCTGCTGAACTAAGGCCTTTGCGTTAATATCAGGACAGCCAATATTCAAATCAAGGATCAAGATTAAGTCTCCTAAGACTAAAAACAAGATATATTGCGAATTTGAGCCCTTATTGCTGTGATCGATCGAAAAACGTTTTTTATGTTCTTCAGAAATAGTTTAAACAAACTTTTTTTAAAGGCCTAGATCTAAAGTACGGATAGTGTACTCTGTGCTTAAGGGGAAATTCGGGCACACTATTTGTTAAATTGGTCCCAAAAAATGCTCCCAATGTATTTAACAATTAAATTGGATCCCGACTTTTTAGGAAAATGTTCGCCCAGTCCCGAATAGAACAAGTTGTTGGAAAATTGGATTAAAAGAATCAGATTCGCTTAATGTTTTGGCCATAATTATACAATGTGATGTCCGATGAACAAAACATATGTATATTGAAGACGTCGATGGAAGCATTCAAGTACCTGGGTATTTTAAAACGGTGTAAGAGATACTTCACACAATCTGATCTCCTTACTATTTATACCACCTATATCCGACCGCGAATGGAGTACCACGTGCAGGAGAGGGCGAAGGTTTTCATTGGTGACCGTAGGGTATCCGATTCTATTGACTCCCTTGAGCACCGTCGCAATGTGGGTTGTATTTGACTGTTTTATCGTTACTACAATGGGATGTGTTCTGATGAAATTAGAGATCTGGTTCCTGAAACTCGTACGTTTGTGCGTAATGCAAGTTTTTTCTCAAGAGCCCATCCTTTTGTGGTCGTTTGACCGGTGAATCATACAACGCATTACAGGGAAAAATTTGTTTTTTGGCCGGACTGTTCGTATGTGGAATAACCTTTCTGCTGAGGTCTTCCCTCTCACTTTTAACATGAATAAGTTCAAGTCCAATGATCACAGGCACTACTTCATCTACCCTCCTTCCCATAACCAATTTTCATTCTTCCAACACAATGCAAGAATTTGGTAGGGGTTATCCCCTGAGTGCTGTTCCTTCCAAAAAACAAAAACATTTTTCGGCAAATATATCGTACGATTTATGGGTGCCGATAACGTTAAAAAGATTTTAGGCGATAAAATTTTTCACAAAAAAACAGTAAATTATCTAGTCCAATTCAATTCTATTTGCTCAATTTGCCTAAATTTTCTAAATTTTAGACATTTCAAAATTATTTCTAATTTTTTCCAGCTTTTCAAAACCCTAAAGAGACTGAAAAATCTCACTCTAATCCTTTTTTTCTTATTACTTACTAAACGGCAAATTCTAAGTACGGGTGGTTGGCTAAAACTCTCCTAAATCATTGTGATATAATAAAATCACAAACGTATATTCGTGCCTCATTTTATTTCTTGATCTGTCGTTTGTGCATTTTCTTTATGTTTCTTGTTTTATTTGAGTCTTTTTTTCTGTCTTTGCACTCGTTATGGCCATTCTTTAGACGCGTTAAAAGCAGTTAAGATAGCAATTTGTCGACTCTTATCTCTAGCGAATTCCAAACATGCGCGCATGCTGCTCTCTGACTTACTTATTTTATAGCTGACATCTACTAAACACTACGAATACTCACTCCGCCACCATCATCATCATCATCATCAAGTCCTCACAAGTTTCTTTACACAACTTTTTTTTTTTTTTCTTTAGTGGCGGACATGTATGTTTAAGGATTGAGTATAAATTCGGATTTCAATTATACTGTTGTTGGCAAATTGTATGAAATACCGATAAAGATGAGATAATGCTTTTGGGTCGTAAAGTTTGTTTCCTTTTTTGTTTTTGCTGTTTGATCATGGTTTTTGTTTCAGTACTGTTGCACTATTTTTTTTTTTTTTTTGTTTTATTTTTGGAAACAATTCTGCAAAAAAAATAAATTTAATTCTAGAGCACTTGCAATAAAATAAAGTCAAAGTATCGTTATCCATTTGATTTCATTTTTTCAGTTTTAGTTTGTCTTACTGTGTCCAATCCCTGTCCGTTGTCTTCTTGTGTCGGTTGGTCAGTTTTTCTGTTGAAATTGTAACTCCTTTTGACTTTACACAAATGTTGGTTAAATGATCACTAAGTGATCTGAGCATTTGATAAGTATTTCTTTTACATTTGTTAGTGTAACATTTTTTTTTTTCTACGACCGAGGAACTATAAAGGTTGTACTTGTATGACTGCACTGGGCAGTGCAACAAACATCATCAACATTGTTCTAAAATAGAGATAAAACTTATTTTAGAAGAACGTCCAGAAAAGAACATCTAAACTATCAACTCTTCACGTTGCTTTAGTTTAGTTTGGTTTGGTTTGGTTTGGTATGAAGTTGCTGAAAATGAATTTATAATTTAAACATAATTTAAATGAAATTATCTTGTCTACTTTGGTTTTTGCAGTTATTGTTGGTTTGGTTCTGGCTCTCACTCATTCTCGTACATGGAAAAATTTGGGTAAGAATGTATGTATGAATTCACACCGCTATCTGCTGGCTGGCTGCCTAAGCTTTTTTTTCCTGAACGCTTTGGATGTTTTTTAAGGTCTTCTAAAGTTGTAAAGTCTAATCTGCTTAAAAGTATTTCATTCACTGTTTCTCATACAACATAAAGTCGAAGATTCATTTTGCGATACCCTTAAACACTCTCACATACACAAAACATTCTAGAAAATCCTCGTAAATTATAAGTGTGAATAACTGACTGAATGTCTGTTAGTCGCGTTTTTATATTCTGTTTCTTTATTTAACTCTCTGGCTTTATTTCACCTCGCCACCGTTCGTTGGTTTTTGGAGATTTTTGTTTGTGAGGTGGTAAAATGCCTTGTTTTTAGCGGCAATTAT
Source organism: Pollenia griseotomentosa (assembly GCA_963931875.1). Classification (NCBI taxonomy): domain Eukaryota; kingdom Metazoa; phylum Arthropoda; class Insecta; order Diptera; family Polleniidae; genus Pollenia; species Pollenia griseotomentosa. Next base: position 18,364,248 of record OZ007561.1, read on the forward strand.
TTACGAAGTGTTGATGACAATGTTGGATAAAAGGGGTCATTCTGCACTTAATTCACCAAAAATGCGACAAAGATTGCATCTAGAGAAAAGCGAAAAAAAAACAATTCTAGTCTTCTGAACATTTGCCTTCTTTCGGTAGTACACAGTGAATAAAATAAGTCCTTATATATTATTTGTAACGGTAAAGATAAGATTGTTTTATACAAAATTTAGAATGTAGGTATGTACTTGCTTTGAAGATTTATCGGAAATCCCACTACTCCTTAGAGCAAAGGAACCTGAATTAAACTTTTAGGCTGAGTTTTTGGGAACTCAGTTAAACTAGGTTTAGTGAATCTTAAAAAAGGTTTTTGCCGCCATTACCAAATTTGTGTACAAAATTTTGACGGAACAGCTTAGTTTCGTTTAAATTGTTGGTCTTTAATAAAATAACACAAAGAATCAAATTTCGTTGAAAAAATCCGAGTTTCAGACTACGTTAAACTAAGTTTTAACTTAATTCACATCACAAAAACCCGGTATTAAAGATATGCCATTGTTTTTAAAATGTAACCTTTTAAAAATAGGTATCCCAATTTTTATCATCTTTAATAAGTGTAGATAGGAAAATGGGTAAAATTAGATAGGAATTGGTAAATACCATGGTATTTAACCAAAGGGTCGGTATAAAAGTTTTGTACAAAATTTGATAAAAATGTATGGTTTAACTTAATCAATATAAGCTTCACTTATGTATAAACACATACCTTCTTAACAATTTTAAATCAATATTCTCCGGTTTATTGTAGTTTCAGAACAATAGAGCCTCTATGTGGCGTGTTTATTCAGACCTCAGGTTTCACATCCATTGAGCAGGATAAGTCTAACGCAGTTGTTATAAATTCTAGGCTTGAGGTCACGAGAAAGATCATTTGATATCCATACACAGAAAGAAAGAACTCGTAGTAAATTTCAGTCTTTTCCATTAACTCTTAGAACGAGCCGTACTTAAAAATTTAGGTACGAATAACACTATAACGTACTTCAAGCAATACAAAATGGGATCACTTTCGTAAACTAATCCAGGAATTTCTTTAAATAAGTATAAAATTCTTAAAACAAGTAAAAAAAGCTGGGGGTCTACTCTCTATTGCGATGCGAAAACAATTTCGATGCGAAAGCTAAATGCCAACTTGGTACTCTCTATCACTTTCGCAAAATTTTCTGAAAATGAAGCAATAGTGGCAATAAAAATTAAAGATGGCGCGGATTTACAGTAATTAAATGCCAAAGCGTGTAAAAATATTTGAAATTGGTTAGTTTAAATAAAATACAAGTAATGATTTACGAAAAAAAAAATTTTAAGATGCGAAAGACATATGCGCAAACGTATTAAAGAGTATCGCTAGATTTGCTACAATTTTCTTTCGCATCGCAATAGAAAGTAGCCCCCCTGAAGTTTGCCACTCTGAAAGTAAAATTATAAAGTGAGCGTATTATTGTCAGATAAGGGTAATCCCGTTTTCAGATTATTTTAAGTACATAGCACTTGAATAATCCGTACTTCAATCAACCATTCCATACTTGATTTAAGAATATTCATATTTACCGTACTATTGACGCCGCTTCGGCTTGATTTAAGTACGGGTGGATGGATTTTTCTTTTCAGTGTACCTTTATTAGCGAGAACGTAGCCTTGCAAGTCTTGTATATTTCGAAATCTTTATAGCACTATTTTTTGGATGCGATTGTATAGCCAAACTATGCGCGAATAGGCATAGATCGTCTGCATATTCCATGTCAATTAATTTCGTGAATGGAGCTCACTGCAGACCGTTAGGAGCTTATGCGTTTGGCGCTACCATTACTTTTTCCAGTACGAGTAGAAACAGGAGTAAAGAAAAGATGCACCCTTGGCGGACTACAAGGTCGATTAAAAATGTATTCGAAGTTGTCCCTTAAGCTGGGTCCTGTTCCCTGTATTGAAATACATGTTTTTAATTAGTAGTATTATCCCCCGCCAGTTTTAACATTATCAAAGCTCACTCGTTTTCGGTAAAGCTATAATTAACTCTAGAGTTGACTAATCCATGCATCGGTTAATAAGGGTAGAAGTATATTAGCACACTAGAATGGGTTTGTTTTAAATATTTCTGAAAGAATATTATTGGTACCAGCAGTTTTGCCATTTTTTAATTCAATTATGTCTGTAGTTATCTTCCTTTTACTTTATGGGAGCTAAAAGTCGAGTATCATCATCGTTGTATTCGATTTCAATTTCGTTGTTATATTTTATTTCAAAGTGTTGTTTTTATCTGTCTAGTAGTTGTTCGGTGGTGGTAAGAGAGGCACCGATGTTTTAAACGATTGAGAAGTGACATTTTAAATATATTTGTATGCTTTACGTAGGTTGGTCTAATATTCGACTCTTTCCGCTTCTTCTAAAGTTGTTAATATGAAGTTTATTTTATCTAATCCAATCCCTGCAAGGGTTTATAAATATTTCCAATCTGATAAAAGATGCCATACATTTAAGAAAAATAATTATGATTTAACAAAGGGGATGGCTATACTTTGTAAATTCAAGAATTTTAACAAAATCTTTAAAATGTTTCTAATCGTACATATTCTTTTCGTTGCATTTCCAATTTTTTGTTAATGTTATTAGAGAACGAATATATATATTATATATTTTGTCCTTTAAAATTCCTAGTTGAAACATAGGGCCATTACAAATGATTTCCATTGAATTCTGTCTGTTGCCAATCTTTTAGCTTCGCTCAAACTCTTTCCAGCTGTGCGTAGTTCAGCTTCTACTTGCCGTCGCCATGTATTTGCTGGTCTGCCTCTTCGCCTGCTGCCTTGAGGGTTGTATTCAATTGCTTTTCTGGTGACGTCATCATGTGGCTTTCTGTATGACCCAGCCAATTCATCTTTCGCATTCGTATGTCAACTGTGACAGGGTTTTGTTGCGTTTTTTGCCATAGATCGTTGTTTGATATAGTGTCTGGCCAGAAGACATGTAATATTCTACGTAAACATCGGTTGACAAAGACTTGAAGAGAATTCGAATCTCTTTCCGTGATATTCCATGTCTCGCTTCCATATAATAATACCGACTTTACATTTGAGTTGAATAATTTTAACTTCGTGCGAAGCGTAATACGGGATGAACTCCAAACTTTGTTTAAAGCACCAAATGCTTGGTTTGATTTTGATATTCTGTATGCAATATATTCTTTACTACCACCAGATGACGTAATTATGCTACCAAGGTAACAGAAATGATCGACATTATCAAGGGAATGGTTCCGAATTTTTAAAGATTCGTTGTTGTTTGCATTAATACGCAATGACTTCGTTTTGGAAATGTTGATATTGAGACCAGCTTTTGCTGCACACTCCACAAGAATATTGAGTTTGGACTGAAGGTCGTTGTAGCTATGCGACAAAAGACATATGTCATCAGCATAGTCAAGGTCATCCAATCTACCTTGTAACCCAAAGGTTATGCCACGATCACCTCTCATTGATTGCATCATTACAACATCCAAAACGATATTAAAAAGAAGCGGGGAGAGCATACATCCTTGTCTCACTCCTTTACCGACCGGAAATTTGGTACTTACAAGCCCCTCGTGTAAAACACGGCAAGATGCGTCATCATACAAACACTTAATAAGTTCTATCAGAGTGTCTGGAACTCCTTTGCATTTAAGAGCGCCCTATATAGCCTGTTGTTGCAACGTGTCGAACACTCGTTCAAAATCAATGAATAGTAGATATAATGGGGATCTCCATTCAACCGATTGCTCTACTATAACTCTCAGGCTGCTAACCTGATCGATACAGGATTTACCTTTCCTAAACCCTGCCTGTTCTTTACGCAGCAGTGGTTCGATGATAGTAGCGAGCCTCTTATTGAGGATGTAAGCAATAATTTTGTTTGTCATATTCAAAAGTGTAAGGCCCCTCCAGTTCTTTAGTTCTGACAGATTACCCTTTTTCGGGATCTTTATTATAATTCCATCTTTAAGTTCTTCGGGGAGATGTTTGTTAGACCAAAAGTTCTCTACCAGTAAATTGTAAATTGTAAAATAGTAAATAGAGAACGAATAGTTATTCATATTTGAGAAAAGGAAGCAGAATCGCGAGGTGGACTTAAAACTGTTTGTAAAACATTTATCAAAGATCCTCAAAATTTTACCGATTGAAAATAATGCACTACGTTGAATTTTCAATCCTAAAAATTCTACTAATCGAAAAGCTAATTATCGCTTATTATATTTTAACGCAAACGGTCTTTCTAACATTTTGAAAAATTTTACAGGAGAAGCAAAAAAATAAATATTTAAATAAAAAAGTATAGTTTCTATGATAAATTGCCTTCATATGCAATTTATTTTTTTTTTAATAAATAAATTGTTTGACTGTAAAACCCATAGTTGTTTTAACAATTGACAATTTTGCATATTATGCAAACGGTAAGTCAGATCTTCTAGTGCCGTTTTTTCCCCGTTAATAAAATCTTTAATTTTGGTCGGAAGATTCAAAAGATTTTGTGGACATTTGTGTTGATGCAGTACATCCAAATCAACGGAAAAGTAAATTTTTTGTTTTAGGTTAGTTAGGGCCGTTTGCGTTTTAGTTAACGATATGCACATAGATTAAACACATTTTTCGACATGGTCACCTCTAACAAAATAATATTTAATGAAAAATGCTTAAACATATTACGGTTTTTTTAAACATATCGAGGCATAACCGTAAAAAAAGCTTAAGCGACATCATTTGAAATTTTCCTTTTTTTTAATAAATGACTTTATTGGCAACACTTTCATCATCTCCTAAAATTTCAGGGTTACATAAGGTACCGTTACCATTTTATAGCAAAAATCATTTTATCTTAAGCGACAACTTTCATACAAAATTTTTATGAAATATACTTCTCCTGTAAAATTTTATTTTTGTCGCTTAAGCTGTTTTTGCGGTAATGACTCGATAGTTAAATTATTCCTTCATCTAGAAGCCACAATCATATAATGGTTTTCTTCGAACATGTTACAGCTAATAATCAAAACAATAATTTGCTTTCCACTTATGTTGTTAATTAAAAAAAACATTTTCCTCTTTCCAATAGCGGCTTGCTATGGGTTAAACACCACCACACTATTATTTTTAAAACCATATTATTGTTATTATTAAACATAACATATTCGAAGGCAGCCATAGTATGGTTGTGGCTTCTTCTTCCATATTACTGAACTTGAAGCTCGGTCTCTAAAATCGAAGCTCAGATTCACCGTTTCCTTGAACTTTTCCGTTCACTGTATAAAATCCCAAATAATAACTAAAATAAAAAAAAAACTAAATGCAGTGACGAAAAAATGCACACTCACATACTGACATTGTATAGAAATAAATCAAGCGGCTTCTAACTCTTATCACGATCTCTTAAATTAAGTCGCCTGGAAGAAAAAAGAAAAAAGTTGCAATGACGCTACAAATGCAACGAACGTACGAACGAACAAAAATAAACTTTTTGTCAACATCTTCAGGCACACACGAGTCTACACAGATAGACAGCCAGCCGGACAGACAAACCGTCCTGACTGATTGAGCTTTGCAATGAAGTGAAGCCACTTTATGGTAAATTTCACACACATTTATGAATACGATTGTGAATTGGCTGGCGAATTAAGACAACGACTAAAACATGATGAAAATACGTTAAAAATTGTGAAAAAAAATAAACGCAAATGCGAATTGCAAACGCATCATAGTTCGTTTAGGTTCTTTGTTTAATACGACAGGCAGACGGACGAGCTTTTTGGCTTTTCCTTTTCTGTTTGTGTGATTGTTACAAGTATCCCTGGGTAATAGGAGGCACAAATATCGGAATGGAAGTCATCATAAGTATGCTGAGAAATGTTTTAGAAAAAGCTATCATCATCTTGGAAACCTAAACTCAGCTAAATAACTTGAGCAAAAAAGAACTGAGTGGAGCTCAGCTGAGCTTGTGAGTGATGTCAGACGGTTGGAGCAGATGTCACGTGTGTCAAAACTGCTGTTGACAACAAAACGACACAAAAAACAACAGCAATAATAAAATTTCAGCAACCACAACGGCAAAAAACAATTCTTAAGCAAAACTACTCCGGGTGTAGATTGTGCTGGTAGATGAAAGAAAGATTCAACTAAATTATGAGAAACATGGAAAAAAAGATGAGAGAAAGATGGTAATGTCATACTGGTACAAGTTAATTTAAAGCACATTAGTACGAATATTATGAGTGCTTAAACTAAAGGAGAAGTTTTAGATTTCTTGCTGGCAACCAACAAATGGCTAAAAGACCGCCAGAGGAATAGCTTAAGAAGAGCATTTGTCTTTGTTTGTGAGACTAGTAGTAAAGGCAGGATTATATTGCAACAATCTTTGTCTAAAAAGGGATGAAAAGCGTACCATTAGCTTTTCTCTAGGTACGAGTATGTATGTTTGTATGTGTAGATTTAATGACATTATTTAAAACATCTCTGGACATGAGGTGGAGGTAAATCTAGCCTTATTACCAACGACACATTTGACGCTATTGTCGACGTGATTGTCTTTTTTTTTTTTTTTTTTTTGTACGCTTTACCATGAGTTAATTTGGACTTCTTATTCGATTTGTACTTTTTTGGATCCTTAAAGATGAAAATACATATAAACCAAACTGAATCCATTATTTTTCTGTTTTCTTAATAAAAAAAATCGCCAAAATCAAAAAGATTTAAAATTTAGAAAAATATACAAAATTTCAATTTATTAGTTCCCTTTTATACAAAATATAAGAAATCTTATTGAATTAACATTTAAAAAAAAATATATAATAAAAGTTTTTTTAAAAAAAAGTTTTGTTATTCAAAAATAATAACTTACAAATTTATCTTATTAGACTTCGACATATGACAAATCGTCAAAACCTTTAAGATCATTGAATTTGGAATAACACAAGACCTAATTTTATACATCAAATGGAACCAAAAAGTTCCAAATTGGCTTAAAATGAAAAATGTTCCCAACTTAAAATAATCAGAACATAAAAATTGCTTTAACTTGGAAAAATAAATACAAAATCAGAATTCACAGAACACGAAAAAATCGCTAAGATAAGAAAAAACTTTGCCAATACCAAAAAAAATTTTTATCAGAAAATCGCTTAATTCCGAAAAATTGCCTAAATTTGGAAAAATTTCAAACAAAAAACCTTTTAGTACCTATGTAAAAAATCGCTATAAATCTAAGTAAAAATCAGCTTTAAACCTCAGAAACCATAAATTTTGCAAAAATAAAAATCGGAAAAATCGCTAAAAAAAAAACTACGAAAAAATCCTCAAAGAAAACGCTAAAATATAAAATAAATCATTTTAAAATATCTCTTTATGTAAGAAATCTAAGTTAAAATTAAACTAAGTGTAAAATAAATATTATTGTTCAAAAAAACAATCTTTAAAATCGCTTATTTAAGTCAAAAAAAGCACAACATTATTTTTGGAGTGATAATAATTTCTTACATACATTTACAATTTTATTGATTTATTTGAACTTTTTCAATAAGTTAGGCAATAGCATATTTAATATATGGTGCAATTATTTTTTTAAATACTTGAAAAAGTAAACAAAACCAACGCATACATGTTGTCAACACATTCAAAAATATTTCTTTTTGTGCAACACAAATCAAAAGACTTTTAGTTTCTTCCAATATATTGTGCCACCTCCTAATATGATATACAAACAGGCAACTTATTATTGAACAATAATATTGCAAACCTTTACAAAGCTTAAATTTCAAAAATGAGTAAATCGTCAAATATAAATGAAATTACAAAATCGACTAAAAAATCACCAAATGTTAAATACAGTTAAATAACATTTAGTCTAAAACAAAAAAAGATGTGAAAAAATTTTGAAAAGAACTAAAATTAAAAAAATCGTTTTATAAATCGGCTTAATTAGAAATATTAAAGATTGAATAAAAGGATGGATCAACATAATAATAAATTTAAATATAATAAAAATTTTTACAAAAATTACCTGATTCAGATATGTCGCACAGAAATATTCCATCATACAGGGATCTAATTCTGGCTGTCGTGATCGAATACTTTTTCAATTCGAAAGCAAACTTATCTCTAATTCTTGTAGTCAATACTGAACAAATCCAAATTATTTTTTTTTAGGGCGGTTTGCCTTTTTCCGACTGAAAGAATAAGAAATAAAATTGCTTTTGAATCGAAAAAGTATTCGATCACGACGGCCAGAATTGGCCCCCAGAAGATTGGTGAAAATGGGCGTAGAGGCACTTGCGGGGAAAACAATGTCGCACGAAATGTAAAATTTAGCAACAATTTGATGTTAATCTTTAAAATGATTTAAGCGAGTTTTAATAACTTTATATTTAATTTTGAATTTCATATTTAAACGTCAAATTGTAGCTTGGAACAAAAAACAAAACGTCTGAACGTATACGAGTTTTCGAAGGGACACCAAGAGAAAATGCAAATTTTTTTGCAGGGACATGTCGCACAGTCTGAAACAACTAAATCTAAAATTCCAATCAATTGTAGGAGGGAATGTAAGGAGAGATAAACTCACTGTTTATTGTTGATGTTTTTGTTTAAACTTTGATATTGTTAAAAGTAGAACTGTTGCTTATGATTCTTATACGCTTAACAGTTTTATTTGGTTTAATATCTTTAGTTTTTCTAAAATCTTTATGGTGAAATGCGCATAGGAATAGCTTATCCCACCAACAATTAATTTCAAGTGTTTTTATCAAGAATAAAAACTGGGAATTAAGCACGAATAACCAAATCTTTTAAATTAAAAAAACACAAACTTAAATATCTTATTTCAAATAGGGTAATTCAGATTCGGTTTAAGTCTCTTTCTCATTTCATTTGTTACTTTTGTTATTGTCAAGAGTCATCGTTGTCGTATCGTTTGTGTCTAGTACAAAAAGTTTATTTTGTAACCACACTTTTGTTAATGTTACGAGTTACGATGTCAGTCGGAATTGTTCACTGAGTTTAAGCAAATGCGATTAAAATGTCAAGACTTCGATCTGTGATCTGTAAGCGAAAGAAAAAAATCCCGCAAAACAAAAAGTTAGCGTGTGAATATGTCGCCAAAGAGACTGGTGGTAAAGGATTGAAATGTTCAGATAATGTCTCGAGTTGGTAATGCCATGGCTGCATATTCATGACATGCTCCTCTACCCAACATCAAACTGCAACGCATACAATCACTAAATATTCAAGCAAAAGTAGGGACGTTGCAACAATAAAAACTTAAGCGACAGCGACACATGCAACACTAAATACACACAATAATGAACATTAACTTTAACTGAAATCGAAATGGAATTGAAGAAAAAAATTGGCTGGAACAGACAAAAACCTATAAGGTGTGAAGAGTTTTTTAAAATAATATTCACAATTCACTTTAAGTAGTACGAGAGTATTTTGATTATGTATATGATTTTGCTGTTGCTGTTATTATTGTTGTTGTTGTCGTTGTCTGCAACAAAATTTCAAAATTGCAAAAATTTTATTTGACATTGTCATAACAATTGTCAAAGAGGCCACCCATCTTAAAGTGTATCCAATAACCATAATCTCACAGATCTGCTACAGAAAATGGAAATAAAAATAAAGAAAAATATAGCAAATGTAGTTGGTCTACATGTGTAGCCGCCTGTAGAGTGTAAAGATATCCCATCATCATCTCATCGTCATCAGCATCGATACTTTAGTTTTTTTTTTTTTAAATTCCTTGACAATTCAGATGTTAAATTTATATTAATTTATTAAACATCCAACAACAGCAGCAGCAGCAACAGAACCACCAATTTAAAAAAAAAATTATAAAAAAAGAAAGATCAAAAATAAAAATAAATAAAATATGAAAAAAAGAAGTTCATATGTTGTTCCTCCAGATAGATAATGATAAAAAACAAAACTCAATGTTGTTGACAAGTTCTTTGTTGGATGTTGATTGTTGTTGGTTGGTATCAGTTGTTAATAATCATCGCCAGATATTCATTCGCGTTTATTTACACATATTTAGCAATTCAGTTTTAATTCTAAACGAAAACCCCAATAATCTTAAGGAATTTTTTATCGTATTAATATTTTATTAATATGTATTATAATATTTGAGCTGATTACTCGTACCCGTGTACTCGTCCACATGGGGCGAGGTAGCACATACCAAAAATCAACGTGACTGATAAATTTTGACACACACAAAAACTTCAATAACAAAAAAAAAATACACAATAATAAAAAAGAGAATGTAAAACAAAGAAACAAGAACAACAACAAAAATATTATACAACTTGGCGACATTTTATACCCAGATAATCACCCAGATTATGTCAACGTCTTCTAGAATAAGGCACAGTACTTCGGAAATGGATCAAATTTAGAAGTTGACATTAAGGCAATCTCTAACTTTTGTCTACCTCTGAGAAAGAGGTACCTTAAAAAAACACTTCCCTTTTTAGCAGGGCTGTGGGGTCGTCAAAAAATAGTTCTAAATCCGACGACAACTTCAGAAATTTTTTAAGTCTGACTCCAACGCAACTCTTACTTTGATGCTAAATGTATATGAGACTGCCCCTTATTTGACTTTTTTTTAATGCAGTAGCTTTTAAAGGGTTAAAAATAGCAAGATATGATTCTGGAAACATTTTAAATCGATATTTTAAATATTGCATTGCCAATTTCGAAGAATTTTAATTTTGGAAAATATAAGGACATTTTTTTTAAATTTTTTATGCCGAAAAATTTTGGAGTCGGAGTCGGAGTCTCGAGTTTTTGTAGGTAATTCGACTCCGATGTAGTAATTTTTTTGCTTAAGAAAAAATTTTCTAACAAATAGAATTCGGGAATTTTTCTTTCATTTTATTATTAAAACATTTCTTTAAATGTGACTTTCTGAATAACCAAATATTTTGGAAGTCTCTAGAATTATTCCAAAATACATATTTGAAGCAAACCAAAGCAAAAGTATGTTAAATGTTGAAGAAATAGGACTTTTAACCTTCACAAATTTAAGTTTGACTCAGAAAACCCATATTTAAATAAACTTTAGAATAATAAAATATGTTTCTTCAAAGAAAATTAACCCTTAGAAAAAAAATTAAATAAAAATCACTTTTTAAAAAGTACTTTTAAGAAAATGTGCCTTTAAAAACGTATATTCTTCTGCTTTATGTAGGATTGCATCCTGTTCATAGTACTACAATATTCATAACTAGATGATATATGTTTTAATTAAATCATTAAACTATTCTTTAACTGAGGCCGATGTCCAACATTCATGTCGTCTTTTTGGAAAGGTGATCTTACGGTCGGGAGTTATGTACTCTTCCTTCTGTACTGTGCTACAGTACTGTTTTCAGGCATTCTTCTCACGTTATCTCATTACTCTCTTCTTCTTATTTTTCTTCTAGTCAGCTTGTTCACGTCCTCCTCTTCATAAAGTTTTCTTTGGAACCTTGTGTATCCTGCTGTTGCTCGTAGAGTATTTATCTAGATGGTAGTAGAGGGCTGCTGTGGTGCTCTGGTAACAGTGGTGTCAGCACGAGTGTAAAAGAAAAAGTAAATTTTAAGGAAAAAGTTCATCTTAAAAAAAGTTTTACCGAAGGTAAAAGTGTAAAATGGTGAAAGCCTGGGTTCGGTTCCCAGCTCAGTCAAGAATGAAAAATTATCAATAAATTTTAATTAATTTCATTTTGTAAAATTCCTTTTTTCATAAAAATAATTTAATAAAAATTATATTTGATGAACTTTAGCCTAATTGGAAAATCAAAATATGTATGGATTTAAAACCATAAACAGTTCAACAAAATAAACACAATACTAATTATTGTAAAAGGATATATATATATAACAGTGTTTTTCAGTTTGTAATTTCGATAATATTGATCCTAGACCCTATAAAGTAATATATTCTGGATCCTTATTAGAAGTGAAGTTGAATTCAAGATGTCCGTTTGTTCGTGTATCTGCTGAAATGGGTTTTCCGAAGACCCCAGATATAATTGGGACTAGGTAGTTACACATTTATGTCACTTATAGTACGGAATTTTTTGCTATTGAAATTCAGCCTGATCGGTTTACAAATGGCTCAGAAAAATCCACGATATGTTGTTGTTGTTTTTTTATATTTTTTATGTTTGTCTGGGGAACGGCAAGAGCCAAAGTTCCTTTTAATAATATTTATTGTATTTGCTTGAGACAAACTTTAAACAGTTCTAACTTTCAAATAACTTTCTTCGCCAAGTCGTTACACTGTAATTTTTTTGTATAATACTCGTATATTAATTTCTACATTCATATGTGTACAAAATTATGTTTGGGTAGTGGTTGTTTTTGTTTTTGTTGGCCTCGTTGACGTGATATGCTGCTAAAGATCCCTGAAATTCACTGAAGTAGCATTTAATTACTTGTGACAGTCGATCAATTTTAGCGGCATATCAACACAACAACAAAGCATTTGTCAAGATTTAAGCTCCGAAAAACATACAGCTTAAAAATATTTGTACGATAAAATTGAAAAAAATCCGAAACACAAAAATCATCAAACCCAAAAATCCAACAAGAACACACCAAATGACTGGATACTTACTTGTTCGCATACAGCAAATTTATTTAATCGTACTAAATTTATTCCGCACAAAAAAAATGTGTTTGTCACCAAAAACAGCCAGCCGACATGTAATTTAATTTGTTTCGTGGCATGTATGAAAATACTTATTTATTTTTATAAAATTTTTTTTTGCATAATAAAGTTATTAATTGCAAAATTATCACTCTCATAAAATGTTTAAATTTATATTTGCTTGTGTACTGAAAAACATGCTCATTCATTTCAATTGAACACTGTTTTTGTTTAATTTTTTGGTGATTGCTGTTTTTTTTTATTTCACTGAATTGAATTGTAGCGAAAAGCAGCTAAAATAACAGCAAAACAACACAAAAATTAATTAATAAACCTCATCGTAATTCTCAGCTCATAAATTTGCATTTAACATTGTTTTGTTAATGTTTGTTGGTTTATATTGTTTTTAATTTGAATTTTTTATAGTGATTTAATTAAAAAAATAAATAAACAAAATTTAGTTTAACACAAACTTAAACTCGGTTAACGGCTTACTTAAAACAAAATCTAAAAATGTTGAGACTTTTTCATAAAATCGTTAAAAATTGCCATTTTGGCAAATGGGCAAGCAAACTTAAAGTATTTATGTACATACTATTGAAGCGTCACTATTTAAAAAGTAAATTTCGAAAACAGTTTGTTCTACTTACCTGCAGGTAATTTTTGTTCAAAAAGGTGCTTTTTGTGGAAAGGGTGGGTTAAGAGACACTTTTTATGTAAAAAGTAATTTTTGTGTTAAAAGGTACTTTTTGTGTTAAAGGGTACTTTTTGTGTAAAAAGGCACTTTTTGTGATTAAAAGGTACTTTATATGTAAAAAGGTACTTTATATGTAAAAAGGTACTTTATATGTAAAAAGGTACTTTATATGTAAAAAGGTACTTTATATGTAAAAAGGTACTTTATATGTAAAAAGGTACTTTATATGTAAAAAGGTACTTTATATGTAAAAAGGTACTTTATATGTAAAAAGGTACTATATGTAAAAAGGTACTAAAAAGGAACATTTGTGTAAAAAGGTATGTTTTGTTTAAAAATGTACTTTTTGTGTAAAAAGGTACATTGTGTAAAAAAGGTACATTTTGTGTAAAAAGGTACATTTTGTGTAAAAAGGAACATTTTGTGTAAGAAGGTACATTTTGTGTAAAAAGATACTTTGGTGTAAAAAAGTACTTCTTATTGTTAGGAAGTACTTTTTGTGTAAGAAAGACTTTTAATGTAAAAAAATTACATTTGAAAAGACTTTTAGGAAAAAATACTCTTTTTTGCCTAAAAATAGAAATTTTGTAAAGGGCATTGGAAACTATAAAGAATAAGGCTCATAAGAATTACATTTTGTAGAAATACTTACTACTCTTTTAATTTGTTAAATTAGGAAAATATACTTAATCACTTCAGAATTTTATTAAATTTTGTGTAAAAGGTACTTTGGTGTAAAAAAGTACTTCTTGTGTAAAAAAGTACTTTTTGTGTAGGAAGGACTTTTTGTGTAAAAATTTACTTTTGAAAAGACTTTTATAAAAAAATACACTTTTTTGCTTAAAAATAGAAATTGTTTAAAAGTCCTTAGCACTATAAACAAGAAGACTCATAAGAATAACATTTTGTAGAAATATTTACAATTCTTTAGATTTTTTTAATAATATTCTAAATCAGTTAGAATTTTACTTACCTTTGTAGTACATATTACTACCTGTAAAAACTCGACGTCCAGGCCAAAACCATCTTGGAATTAACTTTTAATCATACCATGATTTCTCTACAAAGTGTTCAAATTTTGAGAATGGAAGCCCAAATAATTATTTAAATAAATTAAGACATTTATACAAATAAGTGCAATATTGGTGTTGATCAGTAATGCTTCTTTCTATTTGCTCCAAAAAATTAAATTTTATTTTGGTAAAATATATTTCGTTTATACTCTATTTATATCTTTTTGTTCTACCATTGAACTTTTTACTCAAAAGTACATTCATTAAATGATTGAATTCGCATTCTACTGCCTTATTCGTTAAAGTTTTCGCTAAATACACAAAAATGTACCCAGGGTTTTCCTATAAACCCGATTTTGGTCTTCCAAATTATATGTTTTTTTTTTATTTATTTTTTTTTTTTTTTTGCTTTTTCACTAAAAATTCAGAAATTTTCTATTTTACCCTTTTTCACCTTTTCTTTAACGAAACTCTTACATAAAGTACGTAAACTATGTCTTGAAATTGTACCCATATTTATAAGTTTCTTTAAAATTACTTTTTACTAAAAAAAACAAAAGTCCAAAACTAAAATTCCCGTTTTTGTACTAATCTTATCCCTTTCCTTGTGTAGTCCACTTTTTATGCACCAATGTAATTTAATTATGTATGTATATTTCTAAATTTTCCAAAAAATTGTTTTCTAAAAAGCGTGTTTTTAGAAAAAGTACCAATAATACTTATTTTTAACTTCTTTTTGTCCCTCAAATTTCGAAAACAATATGTTTAAGTCCGGAATTCCGGGATATATATAGACTTTAACATTCTATTACGCTATACCATTCTATATTTGCACACAATTTCAAAAAAAACGATTCAGCCGTTTGGGCGTAATTGCGGAACAAACAAACAAACACCCAAAGCGTTGGAATCAGCACTAAAGAACATACATGAAAATTTAACCTAGACAGACTCGTATTTAAACTGTTTAACCGTTATTCAATACATTCCCCTTTAAACTGTATAAACAGTGTATGACAGTAGAACGCTGTATACAAACTGTTTTATCAGAAAGAAAATCTTATGTAAGAGCTGATTCACAGGCTTCTGGATTTAGTCGTCAAATCTTGAGTTTTAAGGAGAGTGAGGGAGAGAAAAGAAACGGCAATTCTTTGTCCATATCTGCTTAAAGCCCATGACTTGACGACTTAAACCTGAAGTGTGTGAACCAGCACCAGTGTTGCAAAATTGAAATTTTGAAATGATACTGAACTTCAACTAAAAGAGTATTTTTTCCACCAAATGGTACTTTTTGTTAAAAAAAGCAATAATTTATAAAAATAAAAGGAACAAAAAATTTTTTATTGGAATTCATTTACCTAAGTATTTAATAGCAAATTTAGTATTTATATTTGAGATACACATGTAAATAATATTTGAGGTACACATGTAAATAATTTTTCTGTTATACCTACATAAGCGTCAAGCGCCCCATCCATTTAAATATTATTGTATATGTTATCCGCCATATTATTTCTATATGACCCTATATTATATAATAAGCGACATAATGGTTTCAATTAAAATATGGCGCAACTCTTATTAAAAAAAAAACATAACCTTTAAAGCAAAACAACATAGTACGTTGATGCGAACACATTTCACAGTATGGTGCACTTCTTTTCTGATTTCGATTCTTGCCAATATATTGTGTCACCTTGGACTATCACAAATCCATTGGCTTTAAAATTGAACAGTTATACTGCAAGGGTATGAGCCGCTTAAGGTACGTTTTTTATGTTTATTTCGAAATTTGTTTTTGTTTTAAATGTAAGTTGAACAGAGAGTAAGGCGCTCGTGTTCTATAAATCACACATTAGTATTTTCAAAAAAAAAAAATTTGAAATAATTCATATACCTATTTATGAATGAGTTAATAAATTAAAAATTTTATTTGTGTTTTATTCAGACATTTACATATTTTACATACTTAGAACTTAATTCTGAAAAAAGTTTAAAACATAAGTGTTTAAAAATCAAGATTTTAATTCAGTGCTTAAAGATAAAGCAAATTTACTTTAAGAGATCACAAGAAATATTATAACTACAACAGCAACTACCAGTTGATTTTAATAGATTTTTAGTTTTCATCAAATTTGAAACAGTTTCTACGTGTAAACGATTTCTTCCTTTGTTTTTTACATCATTTTGCATTTGAAAATGTTCGTTCAATTGATGCTCAGAAATGAGGTATCGATAAAATACCAAAAGCAATATGTGAAATGTCAGCAAACATTAGTTTCGTTCTTAATTTTTGGCTATATTTTTCCAAGAAATTTCAGTTCTAAACTGCTTTATTTCTAAAAGATCCGCTAGAAAACGGAATTAAGAATTGATATTATTATGTATGCATAGTTTTCTTTATCGTTTGTAAATAACATTAATAACACCAGACAAAAGTATTATGCTAATGGTTTTTTCGGAAAAAATATTTTCTGGAGTGAAGCTGATTATCACTTTTAAGGTTTTATGTTCAAAACAAAATTTAGTTCTTAATGTTTCGAAAATTGTCGAATAAAACGATTTCGCCGTTTCTTTTACTTTATAAACCATTTCCTTAGGATAGCATGTTTCTATAAATATGGTTTTCATTTCAATTTTCCACTAACATATTATCCTATGCATTAATTTTTATAAATTTTCTTGCCTGTTATAAGAACAAATATTCCATTCTGGAAAGTAAAATATGAATCCTGGCTTCCACGCTTTGCATTTCAATATTAACGTCGTTAATAATTTTTTAAAAACAACATAAATTTTGCAACAAACACATGATAGATAACCTAAGCCTGCTATCGAAATGATCACATCACAGTTAAAAAGCTCAAAGTATAATAAAGTACTGAAAACAACGCGGGGGTACTGCGGTATGTTCAATATGAAAAAGTACTGGAAAAAGTACCAAAGTACTGAATTTTACAACTTTGACCAGCACTATATAGTCAGAAATCGATAATCGTAATTAAATACAATCGATTCCTTTTTAATCTGTATAATAAGTGACTACTATATATAAACTGTTTTATCAGATTTGAAAAAAAAGTTCGGTTTTAAGTAAATGATTATAATTAGGCCGTTTCTATAGTCACAAGTGTTTAAATAAAAGATTTTATAAAATGTTACGATTGATTAAAGAGAACTCAGATTTTTTTAATTATATAGTAGCTAAACTAGATTCGTTACGTTTAGTTTGTTTTACAAGAAACTTAAATACTGAACTTTTTTTGTTGTTTTTGTTGTTTTTTTTTTTTTTTTTTGTTATTGTAGTTACTGCATCAAGTTATGGATTAATTAATAAACCACCCACTGTGTAGGGAAGGCACACCTTTCATTTAAAACATTTTTCATAGTCAAAAAAAGAACAATTTATTGAGGTTTTGTTGCTCTCAATGTTAATTTGAATTGTAGTTTTAAAACAACAAAACGAAATCCCTTCGTAGTTTTGCTTAGGCCATCCCCTTTCCCGCGATGGTTGTCCGTCTATTTGTATAGAAATTAAAAATGCGGTAGTTCGAAAACGAACATGCTGCTGCTGTTGCTTGTGGCTGCTGCTGATAAACTCTAATTAATAATGTCTAGATGATCATGTGGACATGAGATACATTTGAATAATTAATAAAATTAATAATTTTGTTAACTACTACATGTTTGTTTGTTTATGTGTAAACATTTAAATAATCAATTTTTTTTTAAATAAATTCCTATGGAAATTCCCATAAAAAATGAATGTTTGTTTGAAGGCGGTTTTGAAAATTAATTTTTTGCTTTTGGGGTTCTAAAGTAATTTGATAAAAATATGGTTTTTTTGTTATTAAATCACTTTTATTTTAAAGTAGATTTCTAATTATGAATATCTCCTAACTTGTTGTATCCAAGAGATACAGATACATTTCTAAGGTACTACATATTTTACTTTTTGTCATGTGACATGTTACCCTATAATATCTTTTTTTATGATTTTTTGTATTTAT
This sequence comes from Pollenia griseotomentosa, assembly GCA_963931875.1. Taxonomy (NCBI): domain Eukaryota; kingdom Metazoa; phylum Arthropoda; class Insecta; order Diptera; family Polleniidae; genus Pollenia; species Pollenia griseotomentosa. Next base: position 18,382,659 of record OZ007561.1, read on the forward strand.
GTGAAATGAAGTGTATTTACTTTGTTTTATTACTTGATGGATTATTAAATAAGTACATAGTTTTTTTTTTCTTTTTGAAGTGTAACTCAGTTTATTATATCTCCTGAATAAATGTATTCGTGAGTAAGTGAGTGTCTGTGTTTGTGTTATGAGTTTTATTGAGATTTCGGTTCCTTTGATTTGACGTTCTTGTCATTTATTTGTTTACATTGTTAATAGTATAAAATTATAAAAAAGAAAATATTAAATCTACTCTAATTACTTTATGACAAGTCTTAACATATCCAAACATCGGCTTCTCTGTAAATTAACAATTCCAGTGAATTCTCTAAATACCCCTCATAAAATCCTAATTGAAGTCGTGTCTATTTTTTTTAATAAACATAATTTCTATCCACAATTTACTTAGGTACATACGTTATAATAATTTCGATGAGATAAAATATGTTTGAAATGATTTGCTATTTCTGTTTTCTACATTTGACAAATCGAGCGATTGGTTTAGAAATTATTTTAAAATTTTGTGTACAAAAAGGTTTCTTAGCAATAGTAGTTTTAACAACTCATACTGTTATCTCAACTACAGGACTCTTCTATGTTCAGAAAAACGATCGTTACCAGAGATAGTAAAAAAGTTTGTTAAATATTCTGAAAAAAATGCAAAGAAAAGCAAGTATATACAGTGAGCGTCAAAAAAAATGTGTAAACCTTGTTTTCCAATTAAAAAATGTTATCTGGCTACTTCGACAACAAGTCTTAAGCTAAGATCCCACTATCGGCGCAATGTACCAATTTTTGTCGTATTTCATGCGCCGATAGTGTGAACCCAGTAAAAAATTTTATCATTTTGCGAAGCACTAAAGGTACATTAAAAAAAATAAGCGCACAATTATGCGCTACGCAATAAGACATACAGAAATGCAGTAAAGTAAGTGAAAGAACTCTCAACAACTTTTATAAAAAAAAATAACATTTCAAGTGCTACGGCATTCACTTACTACGAAGCAGGTTTGTAAGGGAGAATACTAAAAAATAACTGTTTCAAAACATTCAGTGTGTAAAGCTGATCGTTACATCCAATAATTTATATATGCGCTGAATAATGCGCTTCATATGTCAAAAATGTATTGCTTCAAAGTGGGAACTCGCCATGTAAAATTCATGTCTTCCGTAAGCGCAATGGTAAGCGTCACTCTTATGTTTCTCCCTTACAAACCTGCTTCGTTGGAAGCTCCATTTTTTATTGGGAACGGTAAAAATTGTTTAATATGCGACAATCTGTGCCGAAATTGTGCTCACTGTGGACAATCAAAATTAGCCTCGATGCGCCGATAATGTGAACACTCTTTTGCACAATGTGGAGCAATGAAATTGTTTAATATGTACCGATTTTTATCGGCCACTTGTGAGCCGATCACAGTCGCCAATCAGCGCCGATACAAGGGATGGCAAAACGAAATTTTTAAATAGCACCAACTGGCTACTAAAATGTTACTTTTTTGAGCTTAGTTGTATCAAAATTACATTTGTTTTATCTATTATTTATGTATTAAAACATTAAATAGTACATTTGTACTGTTAAATGAAAGAAAACATTTCGCTTAAACCAAAACATTGCAGTTGTATCGATGTTGCCATCCCTGGTTTTTACACATCTATTTACAAAACAACAATTACAAAAAAAGAACAAGTGCAGTAAGTTTAAATAAAATTGAATAAATCTTTTATTTTATATTAATATATTTTTTAAAATTGTTAGGGAACATAATGGAATATTCAGACGCAGAATTTTGCGAATTTCTAAAGTAAAATTATGTCTGCCAACAAGCAAATAAACAAAAACATATGATTTAATTTGCCGAAATAGCACGATAGTGTGACCACATTGTACCGATTATTGTCGCAATTAAGTTTTGGCCGATATGAACCGAAAAAAATTGTCACAATGTGCGACGATAATGACCACCCAAGAATCAATTGTGCAATGTTTTTAAATGTGCGCCGATATATCACGATAAAAATCGTCACAGATTGTGCTATTTGAGCCGATAGTGGGATCTTAGCTTTAGGGTAAAAAGACATGATCAAATTTGGCCAAGTAGAACTGAAAAATTAAACTAAAACAATACAATATCTAAAGTGAAGCGTGCTGCGTGCTGAGAAACATCGCAATCATCACTAGTTAAATGAACAAAACCGATTAATTAAAATATTTTTAAAGACAATTTAGCGCCTAGCGTAACAAATTTTTACTGAAACCGCACATGGATCTTCAAATAAGACAACGATTCTAAATATCACTAGGAGCACTTGAATTTTACAATACACAGAAAGAAAAAACTCGTACTAAATTTAAGTGTTTTCTTCTTACTTTACTCAATAATTTACGGAAAACACTTTAAAATACTTCAAACAATCCAAAACGGGATAACTTTCGAAAACCAATATGCGTGAATACGCTTCTATTTATAAAAGTTTGTTGTAGACACAACAACAACACTACAAGAAAAAAAATATAGCTTATTTTCATGTTTAAAAAGTAATTTAGAGGCAATAATTCCCAAATTCTATTTGTTAAATTAATTTAGTTTAATACATCGAATTTTTTAAGTAGAATGATTACGGAAACCATATTGGACATGCTGCTGGTGTCTTTTAAATGAGAATTCTTCTGTAAAAAATTTTGTCTCATTTTTAATTAAGTTAGTCCTGTTTTCGGATTATTTTAAGTACGAATTTGGGATTACGTATGGATAAGTTAAGTAATAATCCGTACTTGAATAAAGCGTTCTGTACTTGATTTAAGGAAATCCGTTCTTACCGTACGCTTCGGCTTGATTAAAGTACGGAAAGATTGATTTGTTTTTTCAGTGTACTGGATCCGCCAGTAACCAAAAGAACAATGTCAGCACTGAAATAAAAAGAGCGATCATGCTTGCAAATAGATGCTACTTCGGGCTCGGTGAACAGAGCTTGAAGCTACCTGTGCTTCAATATGGCGCTGAAACACTAGAGATAAAAATCCTTCGTAAAATGTATGGACCCATCTGCGTGAACGTAGAGTATAGACGTCTAGGGAACCGTAAGTTATAACAGCTGTATCCCGAAGTAAATGTAGTTAAGCGAATCAAAATTGTACAGCGATTGCGCCTGCTAGGACAAGTCAGTCGAACGGAAACGAACGCTCCAGCCAGAAAAGGCGTAAGATTACTACTACCGCGGAAATCGTAGACAGGGAAAACTCAGACTCCAACGACCAAGTAGTAGAATGTGGATGCAGAACGAACAAGACCGAAGTGCTTGAAAATCATTTATTTAGCAGACCAGTAGCCGTATATATAAAATAAATTAAGAATAAACAATTTTTAAATTTTAACGATGACACTAAAAGCTAAAATTGCGGCGAATGTAATTTGTATGGCATTGCCAAATTTAGCAATGCACGTTACGGTATTGTATTTTTAGAAAAAACTTGCTTTATCAACTTAATAGATTCTTAGCGATAAAGATTTAGCTTTAGCGAATTACAGAATACGGCCACAGGGCCAACAATAGGTTGTAAAGTCAAATATAGTTAGGCTATTTGTTATTTCGGTAAAGGTATTTTGATTATATCGGTTTAACAAACACATTATTTAACCAAACAAACCTAAAGGGGTCTAAATGACTAAAATGCAAGCAGGGGATTTTTCTAATATATTGAAAAAATATTTATTTGTTAATATTTCAATCGTAAACGAAAAATATATTTTTTTGGAATCGTAATATCTTAATTTTCTTTGTTATATTGGAAAAAGGGTTTTAAATAATGCATTCTAGTTTATTTTTCGTGTAGGTGGAACTTTAGTCTATAATTAGGAAAATGTAGTCCAGCCTTTTAGAAATATTAGATTTATGTTCCTAAAAATTTTGTTTTAGCCCTACTATTACTGTTGCCAATTTAGCTTTTTTCTCGTAAAATCTAGCGATTTTTAATAAAACTCTACGGAAAAATATGAATATTAAAAATCAATTTTTATTTATCCTCAAAAACTTTAAATATAATATAAATCTTACGATATGACAACACTTCTATCAGGACACCCAAAAAAAACTTATATTTTTAGTTTTCGACAAAAAAGAGAGTATTTTTAAGGATTCGAAAGGTGACAAATATTTATGTTATGATTTTATACGTATTAGTGTTTGTACAAATTCGAACATAATTATTTATGAAAATATGAAGAAAACTTATATATTCCGAGCATTTGTTTTTTCCGTCTTATTAAATCTGTTTGGCGAGGGACCAACCTCCGGTCCAATGAATGTTTAATTTAACTTTAAGAACAAAAAATTTGAAAGTACCAACTGAAAAACATAAAAGTACCAAAAAGTCTCCTCTTATAGCTTCTCAATCACTCTGAACTCTGCAAGTTAAATTTTATGTTTCTAGGTCCAATACTAAAGGATATTCAAAATGTACTAATTGAAGAACAAAAAATAACCAAAAAGTTACCTCTTATAGATCTTCATTCACTCAGGACGTTGCATGTTAAATTATTTATCTGGGACCAATATTAACGGAAATTAAAAAAAGTACCAGTTTAAGAAGACAAAAGTTCCAAAAAGCTCCTCCTTATAGATTCTTAATCACTCAGGGCCATGCATGTTTAATTTTATGTTTTTCGGACAAATATCAACGAAAATTCAAAAAGTACTAGCTGAAGAACGAAGAATTACCAACATTTTTCATCTCATAGGTTCTCAACCACTCAGGTTCCTGCACCTTAGTTCAATATTATAGAAAATTCAACAAGTAACACATGCATCACGAAAAGTAAAAGACTAAAATTTAATTTCTGGTATTCCCCTTTTTGGTACTTTTTTCTCCCCATTGCAGTTTCAACAATTTCAATATTGAATTGGGATCTCCTAATTTAATACGTTCTTATATATTTGGTATAATTTGTATTTCTATGTTTATTGGTTTAAAATATTAAAATATTAAAAAAGTACAAGAAACCTTCCAGCTTGTTTTTCTAAAACAACGTTAATTATTAAATTTTTTTTGTTTCTCTTTTAGTTTTAAAAATATGAGGTTACCGGTAAACTCGATTTTACCCTTTTTACCTTTCAGATTTTAACAAAATATATATTATAAACTTTTGTAAGTAAATATCTTTCAAATGATGTATTTTTTGTTCGGTTGTCGGTTGATAAACAGAGGAGAATAGTGTTCTTAACGGTTAATGGGGTAAGAGAAGTTCAATCAAAAGTGTCACCATTTCTGAAAAACAACTTTCAATTTTTTAAAAATACTTTTTTTCTACAAAAGTGCCAAAACTTAAAAAGATAACACCAAAATGTATTTTGGATTCATTTTGTTTACTAATATAAAAAAATTATGCAAAATAAGGCTTGCAAAAAAGGAAAAACTTGAGAAATGGTAGCGCTGCTTTCCAAGCAAATGCCATTTTGTCAGTAATGCCACAATAATAATAGAATTTATTGCCACTTTTTCAGTGATGACACTAAAATAATCGGAAGATGTAAAGTGGAATACAATGAGATAGGAACATTTTTTAAGGATGTTGAAATATTTTGATTTTTACCCTAGTTATTTCTTAGGGGAAAATTTCAACATCTTTGCAAATTAATGTAAGATGTTAAATGTTGACAACTGTGAAAAGGCTATAAGGCTTTTTAGCGATCGAGATTTAGCTTTTGCTAAGCGAATTACATAAAACGGCTGCTGCTCATACAAATAAAATCGATTGAATTTGGGGTTATCTTAAGAGAAAATTTTTATTTTTTGTTCGGTTGTCGGTTGATAAACAGAGGAGGATAGTGTTCTTAACGGTTAATGGGGTCAGAGAAGTTCAATCAAAAGTGTCACCATTTTTGAAAAACATCTTTTAATTTTTTAAAAATACTTGTTTTCTACAAAAGTGCCAAAACTTAAAAAGATAACACCAAAATGTATTTTGTATTAATTTTGTTTAATAATATAAAAAAAATTAAGCAAAATAATGCTTGCAAAAGAGGAAAAACTTGAGAAATGGTAACGCTGCTTTCCAAGCAAATGCCATTTTGTCAGTAATGCCACAATAATAATAGAATTTATTGCCACTTTTTTAGTGATGACACTAAAATAATCGGAATATGTAAAGTGGAATACAATGAGATAGGAACATTTTTTAAAGATGTTGAAAAATTTGGATTTTTACCCTATTTATTTCTTAGAGGAAAATTTCAACATCTTTGCAAATTAATGTAAGATGTTAAATGTTGACAAGTGTGAAAAGGCTATAAGGCTTTTTAGCGATCGAGATTTAGCTTTCGCTAAGCGAATTACATAATACGGCTGCTGCTCATACAAATAGAATCGATTGAATTTGGGGTTTTCAAAAAATAAAACAAAAAATTTGTTTTTTTATTTTTTTATTATTTTAAAAAATTTTAAATTTTGAATTTAGGTAAATAATTATAAATAATAAAATTTACAAAATGAAAACTTATGACAATTAAACAGAAAAAGTAATAATATTAAAAATAAAAATTAATATTAACATTACTATAGACATTTCAAAGGTAAATTAACTTTTTTCTTTTATTTTTTAAGGTTAAAATATAATTTTTATTGTTGTTTTTTTTTTTTTTTTTGTTTTTCTTGTAACTTTTAATAAAGACTGCTAAATAAAATACAAAATAAATTTCAAATTCTTAATGTTTTATCATTAAAAACAAAATCTTTGCTTTTTTTTGTTTTTGTATTTAATTTTTAAATGTATATTTTATTTAAGGCAATTGTGTAAATATTTTTTTTTTTTAATTTAATTATTTATTATACTGGTGACAATTAAAATTAAAAAACTTAAATATTAAAAAAATAATAATTCGTTATTAAAAACTAAAAAAGTTTAAAGCGAAAGTGGGAAAAGTAAAGGTTTCGTTTTAAAGGAATTGTTGGAGGAAATTTAAATTGGAGTTCTTAGAAATAGAAGGAAACGGAAATAAGGAATTGTTATGTAAAATAGGAAATGTACATATCAACACTAATACTTTTTCTTAAAGTAATTTATAGTTTTTTTATATTTTTAATATTTAATACAGGCAAGATTTTTAGCAGCTTTTTGTGTTTTTTTTTTTTTTTTTGGAAGGGGGATCCAAAAGTAAATTTGGTTTTGGAAAAAAAATGGTTTTGACTTTTTTTTATTGTGTTGTAAAGTTGTTTGTTGAAGTTGAAGCTGGTTGTAGGGGCAATGTTATTTAGGCTAGCTGGTGTCTCGTTTTTGAATTTTATGGATGAATGGTTCTGTAACAAAATTTTGTAGGAGTTTTAATTTTTATGTTTCTTTTTTTTAATGCTTATTGATGCTTAAATGCGCCTGCGCATTAGTTTTTTATTTAAATGGTTTTTTTATCCAAATTCTTGCTTTAGGAATATTTGTTAAATAAATATTCAAAGAAGATTTAAATTGTGTTATTTTTTTGGAGATTAAAGATGTCTATGAGAGATTATTGCTTTAATGGTTGGTGGATATTTGTTTAAATCTTCGCAGACAGTATATACATAGCTCTTGTTGTTGTTTTATGTTTTAAGTTGTAACCAATTTTTTTCAAGCCATTAAACATCCATAATAAACGCCCTCTTAAAGCCATCAATGACTGTCTCTATGTCATCAGCATAGTGATTGTCAAATCAAACCATCACCTTTGATAGATGAAATAAATTTATAGCTGATAAAAAATAAAAAAACACCACACACTTTCACCCGGGTTTTAGAATAACAACCACCCACCTTTCAAATGTTTTCAACATCATCATTATTGAAATTTTCTCTTTTTTACATTAACAATGAAATTTAAGCTCTTAAAACAAAAGCCTTTAAAACAGTTAAGAATCTAGTTTAGGCATTAACCATTGAATGAAAAATTTCCTTTTTAAAGGTCTTTAAATGGCAATCAAATAGGAGTGTTTTGGGTATTTAAATACTTCTATGCTTAATACGACATGAGAGATGTTTTACATACTTAAACGTTAAGCGTTTTTTTTTTAAGTTGTGGTGCTTTTTATTTTACATGGTAGAAAGTGCTGATTATTTTTTTTTTCTTTATAATATTCCATTTATCCAAATTATTATGCAATTTTTTAAATTTATTTCTTTTTATTATTGTTGTTGTGCTGTTGTTGCTGTGTTGTTGTTGTTTTGTTTTATGTATACATTATGTAAAGTGCGTGGTAAATAAGTGGTGACAATAATTATTTAAAAAAATACATGGTGCTTTACAACAAATAATACGTATATGAAGTACAAGGTAGAGAACTTATCGCCAGACACACTGACTACATCTAAAAAAAACGGGGAAAAGGAAGAGAGAAAAGAAAAATTACAGATTAAGCATATTTAAAAAAGCGCAGATGCTTAAAGCAAATAAATGTTTATTTATATACCTATAATACATAATTTATTGTTTATATATAAACTTTATCGAATTCATTAGATATGGGAATAGCGGAAAGGTAATAATTCAGCTTAATGCTTTTTTTAAGCTTAATCATAATGTTTCCGTTACTCCTGGAATTGACATAACATGACTTTAATAAGATTATTTATTCTCAAATTATGCAAATGAAAAGCTTTGAGGATGTATTCTATTGGCTTTCTTGAAGCTTTTAATGAAAACTTTTAAAGTTAATTAAAATCATTACCTAAGATTTTAGAAATCACATACCTAAACTGTATTTAATATTTGTATACCTAGTGTTTGCTGTTTCCAAAGGACAGACGTTTGATTGTGTAGTAAAATTTATATGAAAAGCTCTCAGTTTTTTTAATTTTTTTATAAAAAAAAACAATGTACTGCACAATCAATCGCCGGTCATTTGGAAACAGCACATAAAATAATGGTATCTTTACTTCAAGTTTAAGGTATAACTAACTGTATGGGTATAAATAAGTCAATAAACCTCTATTAAGCCACAACTACTTAAACTCCCTTTAATTCTAAAATTAATAAAAGTTTTTGCTTCCCCTAAAAAGTGGAAACCACTTATTTAAGTGCGGTTTCTAAATACAGACGTTTGATTTGAGCAGAAAATGTATATGAAAATCACTCAAAAATCTACTCAATTCCAACGACTGGGTTGTACTTTAAGCTTTTTCATTTAAAAGCCGGTCATTAAAAAAAACATATTCTAAAATTGGAATTTAAACTAAATCGATATGTTAAAGGCAAGTTCATCATACCGGGTAGGTTAAAGTAAAATTAAAATAATAAATAAATTGTTATAAGTCCACTCAAAATCCTTCCTTTTTTAACCGGGAAGTTGTTATAATATTTTGACTTTTTGTATGTTTCGTTAGAATTAATTTATTAGCATAACTCCCCAGGTACTTCGTAACTTGAACAACAACTTATCAGGCCTGTAACAAAAAACAATTCCGATCGAAAGTGGAAGTGATTTCGTATCTTGCTTCACATAAAACGATCGGAAGGGCCTGTCAATTCCGAACGAAAGTGGTTTCGTTTTATGTGAAGCAAGAAACGAAATCACTTCCACATTCGATCGGAATTGATTTCTGTGACAGGCCTGTAAATCTCGTGTTGGACTATATTTAAAATGACTAACGCACTTGCTTGTAGGTATTCAGCAAAATTTTGTTTCTAATTGTATTTTTGAATGAATTCATGACACTTACATCCTCTTCGTCGATTTCGAACGTTTACGTTCGCATAGAAAATAACATTTAAAACAAAAACAAATTTTCGAATTTTGTTTTAAATATAATTTTCTATGCGAACGTTAACGTTCGAAGTCGACGAACAGGCTGTAAATGTCCACTCAATTCGGCATTTAATTAGATATATACATTTATAGCAAAACTATAAAGTTTAATGATTGGATTGTTATCAATTTAAAACTTGACCAACACTTATCCGTTCTCTTGTTGATGTTAAATTTCTAAGACAGTTTCACAACTCGATATAGCCATGTAAATTGTAGATACACCGCGGCAAAAGCAAAAACGTGCTAAATGTAATGTGCGTTTTTTAGTTAGTTATTTTTCGCGCTTTAGGTAAAAGGCTTAGTTGGCATCACTGTTGTCATTGCCTTTTTAAAGAATTTTAAGAAAGGTCGCAACATAACATTCCAAAATCATAATTAGCATTCTTATAAAGAGTGATCCACTTCGACTTTTTGAATTTTTTGTTTTATAGAACACGTGTGACTTGTGTCGTATTGTCATTTTATTTTCATTGAATGTTGTTTGACAGTTTTTCATGAGAAGGCGTACACCGCAACAACGTCTACAAATTATTTATGTTGCTAAATTACTAAAATCAACTATTTTAAATAAAAATTTATTCGTGCTTAATCGACCTTCCAAAACCATCCACAAATTTAAGCCTCAGTGTGCGTTATTGGGTAATACCGGTCGAATAGACCATATCCTGCCCGTAGTGAGGAGCATATTTCAGTTAGAGCGCAGAGTGTGGGTGCAGAACGTGACAGAAATGGAATATAAATGAAAAATAAATGAGCAACTCATTTCACGATAAGCTGCAATATCACACATATGGCTCTTTTCTTTGGGGTTATTTAAAGTCAAAAGTTTTTGTCTATATGCCAGGCACGATACAACATTTGGAAACCAATATTTATCCCTTAAACGCGAGATAACGGAAGCAACGCTTGAAAGAGTATTTCCGGATGGACCACAAACAGCGTATTCGCGGCTAACATTTGAATTAAATTATGTTTTTTAAACAGTTAATGTCAAAGATTGTTCCTTTGGGCAATAATTCAATTAATTCAAAATTAAAAAAATTTTTAAATGGATCACCTGTTTTATTACTACTATTACAAGTTTTCAGTAAAAATTGTTTAAAAATATAATATAAAAAATACCTACACAATTCCAATTTCCCCCTTTGATGTTCTAATATTTTTTAAACAATTTAAGGGAATACATACCAGCACATTTTGTTAAGTTAAAGAATTAAAAAATTTGTTAAGCCGGTATACCAAAAAAATTAAATATGTATGTAAATAAATAACAAAAAAATTTTAAGCAAATTTTTCTATAGTTTTAGCTTCAATAATTTTATTTCTATATCATTTAAGAAAGAGCTGTGTTTATTTTCTATCCTTCTGAAATATTTTCGAACTCTTAAATAAGTCTATTTAAAATCTGAAAGTCACTGGGAAATGTGTTTAGTTAGATAGGTACAGATTAAAAAAAAACTTTGAACTGATTCTTTTGTAATTCTCTACACAAATTTATGCCGAATATTCTATTCGGAAAAAAAACTTATAATTGTTCACCTTTTATACTCAAATCACTAAACATTTTTATTCAAAAATCCATACATAGGTACATAGATAGATACCTAGATGTTTGAATAAAATTTTGCAAAATAATAATTTTAAATGAATTTTCAAATTTGGATTCTAAGACTTTACACTTTTACTTAAAATCCGCAGTAAATTTACATTTTTATAAAAATATTCAACAAAGTTTAATCAATAAACAATAGTTTTTTTAAAATAATAGATATTAATTATTTCCCTACAACAAATAATACAAGTACAATATTTTGAACTCACCTGTGTTGTCTGAGATTATCACGTTGTTTAAAATATTTGCCGCAGACCTCACAGGAATATGTGATTTCTGGTGATTTGTGGGTACGTTCGTGTATCATTAAATTGTATGGTTTGGTAAAACGCCGCTGGCAATACTTGCAAATGAACTCACACTTCGGACGCATCTTGCGACGAAAGTCCGACCGGCAGTCATCATTGTCGATTCTCATTACAGCGAACATTGTGCTTTTTTTTCTTCTTTTGCTGTTGTTGTTATTTGTTTTTGTTGCTTATTTCTATAAACACACACACACACACTCACTCGACAAATCGCAAAGCCAAACAACAGAAAAACAAATTGTTAAATTCAGCTCAATTGTAGTGTAAATCACACAGTTAAACCGTTATAATTTACTCTATTTATTTCTTGATGTTGTCGTTGCTTTTGTTCTTGTATTAATAATAAAGTACTTTTGTATGAATGAAATGTACTCAGCAGCATTCACTCACTTTTGTACGTATTATAAGTGTGTATTAGTATAATTATTCTGTGTGTTATTATTGCTGTTGTTGTTCCTTAATACTCTTTTCTTGTTCTCTATTGCACTTTTCTCACATAAAAATGGTTTGTTTAATTATTCTTTATTTATTTTGTTATTAGATTTTCTTTTAATTTTTTAGCTGTTGCTTCTTAATCAAAAGTGATAAGAAAGTTTAATCTCTGTTGTTGTTTTTTTTTTTATTAAAATGTATGGCGTCGGTATTTTAGCTTTTTCTTAATAAAATTTTTTTTTCACTTTTGATTGGTTGTGCAAGTGCTGATGGTTGTTGATGTTTTTGCTGTTCAGTGTTGATAACAACCGTTATAGAGTTGCTGACAGACTGACGTGTTATTTCAAATGCCTGATTTCAACGCCTTTTTAGCACTTTTTTGTTACTTTTATTTTAGGTTTTGTTTTGGTGTTTCTACTAGTATGGAGTTAAAAATAATATTCAAATTGCTGTTTGTTGGGGGTAGTTTTTAAATACTGTTGTGGGCGTTATTATAAATTTTGTTGTTGTTGTTTTTGATTCAATTTGCCAGTCTGATTGGCTACAATGTTTAAATGTCACAAAATCTAAAAAAAATAACAAATAAAAATAAAAACATTAGTGATTTAATAAAATTGTATGCGTAGGACTACAATGGGAAATAAATTTATAATTTATAGGTACATACATACATCTGTACGTACATACCTATGTAAGTATTAATTTTTGATAAAAAAAAAATTTTTTAATAGAAATACATACCTACCTACTATTTTTTAATAAAATTGTGTACCTATAAAGAACAAAATATAGGTACCTACCTATAATAATTTCTGAACTGAAAAAGAAACAACTTAATAGGTACATACATTCCTAGGTAGGTATTACATAAAATAACAAAGTACCTATTATTATCTAGTTAGTACGTCCTACCTATGTAGGTACATAGGTACCTATGTACCTAAATCTTACAAAGCTGAAGCAATTTTCAAAGTAGACAGTGATAAATCTTTGCACCTATGTACCTACCTACTTATGTACATTGTATGCACGATGGCGTGTCAATAAGTCCGTGATTTTTTAATTTCCCGTCTCTTAGCTGAAGGGCAAAGCAAATCCTGTCAGCGGACATTTCTCAGTTGACTTCTGTCAAAATTTTCATAGGTTGCATCACTTACGTAGTTTGTGTTTGACAGCTATTAATAGTATACTACAGCTTGATTTTAGGAGAAAATAGAAAAAAGTATAGGTAGGTATGTATTGTGTGTGCGAAATTCCATGAAGAAATAACTCAGCGAAGAGAGATTTGGCCCTGACAATAAATGCATCTTACAAACAAATTACCTGCATACATATTTTTATGGCCTGACAGATCTTATTGTTGGAAAGGAATTAAAAAAATTTAAGAAACGTTGGACAATGTGGACAAGCTTAAAGGATACTAAGTTCAAAAATTAAATTATTTTTGTCCAAAAACCTGTGCTTCATGTCACGTACTTATTGGCGCGCTTGTATTTTAAGAAAATGTATGCTTTCTTTTGAGTTCGAATGCAAATAGCTATTGCCTTAATTAATTAAAATTTTTTTTGAAAATATTCAAAACTACCAAATACCTTTTTCATTGAACTGTTGGGTTTTAATTAAAGTTTTTGATATTTAAATTAGGCTTATTAAGTTCATTAAATTTAATTTTCATTAAATTATTATTAGTGAAGAAAGGAATCTACATCATGAAATACCTAGGTAAATTAAAAATTTTTCATAATTTTGTTCTTGACTGAACACGGGATTGAACTCGGGTCGAATTTACTAGTTTCGATAACCACGACATGCTCATATCGTCAGAACTCTTTGCCGTTCTACCGTCAATATTTAACCAAACACTTTCAAAAAATAATAAATGGAAAAACATTTCAATTATCTTGAACCATTTTTTTTTTTTTTTTATTTATGTACCTACCTATTTAATTTTTTTTTTTTTGATAGTTTTTAAACTTGTTTTATTGAAAATAACGTGGTTTAGTAAAAAAATGTTTTTAAACTTTTTAAAAAAATTCGCAACACTTTAGAATTTAATTTACAGCAGTTACACGTTCAAGTTTTTCTTGATAGTCGTATAGGTACATACATATGTAGGTATACGGTTTTTAGAACTTCCAAAAATTTAAAGCTGTGACGTAGACTGCACGCAATTTTTAAGCAATTTACTTTCAAGATGTCATCAAGAAAACAATTTATAAAGACAAACAAAAAATTTCCTCATTTAACATTTAATCAGCTGTTTTCTTGAACGTAAATTTTAACACTCAACTTAAAAGAGAATTTCAAAGGCAAGTTCGTTACAATTTTTAAAAGTAAGATTGTATTGGTAAAACAGTTTGAGTGTATTAAAACTTGAAAGGCAAAACTTAATCGTATAACCCTCAAGTTAGACCGAATAACTATGATAAGGTTTTTATATTTATAAACCCTTCAAACATTTTTGAAATTTTTTGGCGATTGCTTGTTTGGCGATGATTACGCGATCCTTCTCAGGGAATACGAATCGCTAACCATCGCCTACGGCGATGAATATGCGAGCGCACACAAATAGCGGCAATCATCAGTGTTTTTTTATAACTTTCGATAGAATTTTTTTTGTCTTGTTGTTTTGTTAAGGTAACGGGAAAATAAATATTTGGTTTCGATCGCGATACGCAATGTTCGCGTATCGCGATTCGCGTGGTTGACACATGCGAACGTTTTCGCGATTCGCCAGAGGATCGCATTTAGCGTCCACGCGATGCATCGCAGCGATGTTTGCAGGGAAAGTACAATGTAAATTGTTTAATTGATAAAAAATACTTGACAATTTCTAACATTTCAAATTTTAAAACGTTTGTTTGGTTGGTTTATATGACTGCCTGTAAAGAAACAAACAACCAATCAAGTAGAGTTTTAAGACCTCGTTTTGACCAGACCACACCACTCAATAGGATGTAAATACTTAAATAAAAGTTTATAGATTAGCCGCATAAAGATAATAGATCTAACCCGTCATGTTCATGAACCAGATAAGGTTACCTTAGCCGATCACAGATACTTAAGAGCGCCGCTCGTTCGCCGATAAAATGAACAACTGTGTCCTTCTCCTCTGTTACCTGGCAGCTGCGACTCCTGCCCAATGTACATTTAATATTGATATCAGTCTCAAAAAATAAAATCCAGTTAAGCTACAATTTCTTAGCTTAACTGGATGTGCTCTAAAGACAATATCTGGAGATGGCCCGAGAAGTTTTAATTATTTTTAAATTTTTAAAAAATTTTTGTGTGTGAAAGTAGAAGAATAGCATATGGCTCAGATAAAAAGGTTAAAATTAGTTAAATTAGTACTTTTCGTGGTTCTTTCTCTTTTTGATTAAAAGTCCAGGGGGCAAATTATGGCAGTCGTGATCGAATACATTTCGCTTCGAACGCAATTTTATTTCTAATTCTTTCTGTTCATACTAAACGGATTTTTTTAGTACATATTGTAAAGCATTTATTTGAGTTTTCACAATACTGAAAAAATAATTACGATTCTTTCAGTATTGACTGAAATAAAATTGCTTTCGAATCGAAAAATTATTCCATCACGACTGCTATAATTTTCCCTCAGATTAAAAATGCGAAAAAATTGGTACTTATTTTCTTTTTGATAAATGTGGTAGGTATATATACATAAAGATATATTCTGGGGTATAAAATGAGTAAAAGCCGGTACTTTTGTTTTACGTTTGGTACTTTTTCTCTTTTCGATAAATTTGGTATAGTGATAGCATATGGTCTATATTTAAATATGGGGTACTTTCTTAAATATAAAAACGGCAAACAATTTGTACATTTTCTCTTATTGATAAATATGGTATACATACATACATACAGATTATAGTTTACATTGACATTAAATGTACCTTCTGGGGTCTAAAATTAGGAAAAGCTTGTACTTTCTGTACTCTTTTACGTTTGGTACATTTTCTCATTTCGATAAATTTGGTGTAGCGATAGAATATGGTCTATATTTGAATATAGGGTGCTTTCTTACATATAAAAACGGCAAAAAAATGTGTACATTTTCTCTTTGTGTTAAATTTGGTATACTGAGGGCATAAAATGCAGTGGCCGGAATGTATTCAAACACCCGTTTCTTTTCATATGGACATCTGTATGTCGGTTACCCATGAATATCAAGTGCTTTAAAACTTATAACGTTGCTTATAGATATATTTTAACGTGAAATATGTATACATACCTACATGTAGAAAACCAAATAAAATTTCTGTTTATCTTTTTTTTAACAACCCCTTTTCTTTAAAACTTGCTCCTGTTTTTTACAGGAACGAAGCCAGTTGTATATAATGTTGATGTGCAAAAAAAAATAATTTGAAATTTTCAAATACCTACTTAGAAATTTTGTTGCATAATTTTTAAAAACTTTCTCTAACATGTTCCAAATATTTTTTATTGGTGGAAACTTTTGTATTACCAAGGACAGAAACTTTTTACAACATTTTAAATAAGTGTTTATTATTTACAGAAATTATTTAATACCTTGTATGTAGTATATATAAAGTACATACGTTGATTTAACGAAGTCCGTCTGATCGTGTGTCTGTTGAAATGGCTTTTCCGAAGACCCCACAAATGATGGGGAATAGGTTGTAATTTTTTTATGACATATTTACTCCGTTTAATTTTGCTTTTGAAACTCAACTTTATCGGTCCATTAATGACTAAGAAATAACCACGGTTGCCTATAATTTTTGTCATAAATTTCCCTGTTGATGAATTTTTTTATTTTAATGTGCAGACTTTTGTTTGCTTTTTTTACACATAACACAAAAAGGTTCATATTCAGAGCTGCCGTTTTTGGTTATTTCTAACCAAAATTGGTTATATTTTTTTTCAATGTGGAGATGTGAATATTTTTTTCATTATGGTTACTTTTTTCTAAAATAATAATACGTACGAATATGTTTTTTTGACACACGAACTCGAATAATTTGTACTGTACTATGATGTTTTCATTATTTGTTACCAATGAGCGGAAGTGTTTTATACTTTATCGAACAAAAAAAATCCTTTCAAAACTGCCAACAAATAATATTTTTAAGATTTTTGTTAAGAAAAATATTGTCATTTGTGATTTTTATATTAAAAACGGCCATATATCAATTATAACTTGTTTATAACTTGTCGGTATGTTTATTTATTTAATGTTTTTAGATTATTAATTATTTGGCAATATTTTTAATTTATAAAAAAACCTTTGACTGTCTCTTTCCCCATTTAATGTACGCTCCGAAAGGCGAATTTGTTTATATTCGCCATAATATCTTATAATGATTCACAAAATGTATCAACTAGAACAATTTTAAAACAGTTATTAATAATAAGAATTATAAATTTGAAATAAATTTTACAAACACGAGAAAAAAGTTTTTATAATATTTTAGATACATATATGTATGTAAATTAGAAAATATTTACATAAAATGCATTTCGCATATCGGCAATCGTTTTCAATTTCGAAAAAACAATCGCCAAACGTAAATTTCCATCGACAAAAGGATTAAAAAATCGCCACATTTGACAGTCCTGTCAATGACAGCTAAAAAGCGGAAAACTATTTTCTTTTTTTGTTATTTTGAACTGTGAAGTACAATTTTCGTTTATTTAAAACGACATATTAAAAATATTCAATTTATTAACTATCAATATACATACTGAATTTTGTATGGAAATTTGACGAATTTAACTCTTATAAAATAAAAATATTTTTTACGAAAAAAGTCTCAAATAAATAAAACTTTTACCCTCAATTTCACCAAGTTCGGTTATAATAAACTATCAGCTGTCAAAACACATTGTTAACTGGAAGTTAAAGTTATAGTTAATTTTAACTGATCTTGGTGAAATTGGGGGTTAATTAAGTTTTTCGTTATTTTTGTAATATGTAAAATAATTTTGTTTCTTGTTTTGTTTTCTTGACTTATACAGCCTGTTCAACGATTTCGAACGTTGACGTTCGAATAGAAAATTACATTTAAAACAAAATTCTAAAGTTTGTTTTTTGTTTAAATGTAATTTTCTATGCAAACGCTAACGTTCGAAATCGTTGAACAGGCTGATAATTATTATATTACTTTAAAGTGCAAATATCTTTGTATTACAATGCAACTTAAAATAAATTTTAATGATTTTCTCAATTAATAAAAGGCATTTTAAATTTGGTTATATTTGGTAACATTTGGTAACTTTTTCAAAAATTTTGGTTGCAAAAATTGTATTGGTTGTGGCAGCCCTGTTCATATTATACATGATTTACCGTTTAAATAGAGAAATTTGTTTCAAACGAAAAAATATTCCTACTTAACATATTTTCTTGGTTTTATTCTGTTTGATAATGTGTGTTAGTGGATGAGTGGTCTAAGACGCTGCATTACGTTAAATAAAGGGCATTAAAGATTCGGCAGAGCCGAATTTAGCACTCTCACTTGCATTTGATTAAACTCGTTTCTTTTTCTAATAGTATGATGTAGGTACTTCCCATGTGCCATGTGTTGACCTTCAACAACTGCTGCACCGAAAAATATTTAAGTTAAATTAGTTTATAAATAGTTTAATTATCTAAAACGTTCTAATAGAACCGCTCTCTCTCTCTCTCTCTATCCCTAACTTTCTTTAAATACAAATTTTATATCCAACTGTTACCTAATGTAACATATTTAACAATTTAATTCTTAATTTTATTTGATCATAAATAAAATTTTGTAACTCCTTCATATTTTCTTTTGTTTAAGTGAAACATGGAAATTGAAGAGAATAAAGGGAAAACAGAAAATAATTTGAAATGACCAGAGGAGGGCGCCTGGTGGCTGTTCATCTATATTAAATGTTATATGATTAACGGCGACAAAATGACCATGTGACGCCACTTTTTTGTTTTCTCGAGCAGGGGATACAACTTATGAATGGGTCGCATCAAATTGTCCATAAAATTCCTAACCAGACAAAACAAAAGAAAACAATAACAACAGCAAAGTAAGTAAATAAAAACATAAGTTCTTTTCAAAAGTATTATGACCGACCGGTTAACGATTTATATGCACCACTTTGAATGTATGAGAGAGTGTTTAAAACGATTATTGTTCATCTGGGGGCTGTTGCAGAGAATAAGGGAGCGTATGTACCTATATAGAAAACAATAGCTGAACATTTTTTAAGGCGTCTTTGGCGTCACCAATAGGATGCTGGTGTTACTTAAAAAAAAAACGATCTTATTCATATTTTTTGTTCAATATTTTTTTTTATTGTGGGAGCTTTTTTATATGAGTTTAAAAGGTTTTATTTTTGTCAAATGGAACAAAAAGAATTTATCCCGCTGTGTGACCATAACAAAGTCAGTGAAGGCTTTTTTTTTTTGGTTCTTTTAAGAAAATATTAAACAATTTTAGAGTTTTGAAACATACACCAGTGATCGTAATAATGTCCAGCTGTGTTAAGTTTAACAATATGTAAATGCGTCAAGTTCAAATCCAGCAAATCGTTATAAATATACCTTTATTTTAACAAAAATATCACAAAAAAAAATATATATAGGTACAATATTTTGTGTGAAGTTTTTTTTTAAAGAAAATTTTAAAGAAACAATGACAATCCTCTAAGTATCCAACCGTGAAAAGGCGCATAAAAAACAAAGGTTACCTACTTCCTCCTTAACATTTATGAGATGGTTACTAGTCAGTCAGTGAGTATTTTTGGAACTGTTGGTTGTTTTTGAGAGGAGGCTTCTTCATTTTTTTATGGATTTGCTTAACAAGCTGTTATGAATGTCGTAAATTGTTATAAATTTTCAAAATTTATGTTAAATCTTTTACCAAAGGCATTAATGTTTATTAACAGAAAACCATAAATACAATAATATCCACTCAGAAACAAAAAAAAAAAAACAAACAAAATCAAAACCAAATTTAAATCGTGTTTAAAATCAAGCGCCAGCAGGACAAATATTTGTTATTGTTTAGGTGGGGGGATTAACTGTGTCTGTCTGGGGCTGCTGGTATTTTTTATCTCTTTTTGTGCCTTGTCACTGATACTTTCGTTTTAAGTTTTTATTTATTTAGTTTTTTTAAGGACAGCTTCTGGAGTTGCCAATTTTTTAAAACTTTTTTTTCGGTTTTTTTCTGAATATAATATCATGATGAAATCAAGCGATGATTAAGCCTCACAGCAAGAAATCTTTATGAAACAAAACTTTCAAAATGATATTTTTTTTTAATTTTTTGGGGTTTAAAAATTATTTTTGATATTGTTTTTACACACAGTGGCTGACAATATAAAAGGAAAATCATTTTAAGTTGAATTGTAATTGATTAATGTTTATTGTTTAAACAAACAGATAAAAAATTTAACAAGAATTTTTTGTTAATTAAAAAATACAAAATTTGTGACTCATTGAATTTGATTTTAAAATTTAAATTTTAAAACAAAAGAAATTTTTTTTTTGCAAAGAGTAATGTAAAAATTCTTTAATAAGCTTTTAAAATTCTTATGCTAAGAAAAAAAGCTTCTACCTATACCTAGTTTTCTAGTTTTTTTTTTAAATTTTTTTTGCACATTGTTCAAATATTTGATTAAATATGCAATACAAAATTCAAAACTTTTTTTATAACTTTTAAAGCTTTGGTTTAAAAAGCTTTCATTAAAAGCTTTTCATTGTTTTGCTAGTCTTAACCTAGTTTTCAAGAGCTATGAAATTTTGCTTTCAAGGCAGATTACTTAAGGCCGGTCTTTACAATCCTACATAATCGTGCGGTTAAGAATTTTTAACACAATTTAACATGAAAATTTGCCGCAAAAAGCTGCCGTAAAATCGAATTTATATTATTTGAGAGCGTATTTTATTATGCTCTCACATCTAGACACTCATTCTACCAACAATGCTACCATACTTTAATTAAATTTCATTAATTTTGTAAACAATGAAAAACAAAAGAATATAAAAAATCTAAATAATTATATGAGGGATAATTTGAAGTAACTGCCGACAATTTAATAATAAGGTTTGTGAATTTTTGCCTGAAGTTGAAGACTCAGTTCTGTTTGAATACTCATTCACACGAAAATCTGACATAATTCTATCCGACATAAAAATATCTGCAAAATCTTTTGTCAATGCCACACCATCAAACAAAAAAAGATGAAAAATAATATGACTTAGATATGTAGATCTGACTTTAAAAGAAAATGCAACTCTGATCGCATTGAATCTGTCATTTTATAAAAATTTTCGCAAACATTTGCCAGTCGGACAGGACAGACTTTTCAAAACATCTGTCTCTCAATTTCATTTTTAGGTCACACTTTATCATACTTAATGAGCACACACGATTTTTCGACAAATCGTATGACTAACTAGAATAGCGAAATGCCGGCTTTAACAATGCTGTTAAAACACTAACACCAGCTGTCCACTAAGGCCGTTACAGACTATCCCACAAAGTCTTACGTATTTTTCAAAAATGCTTCCCTGATCTAATTATTATTTGAACATTTTTAAAAAAACGATAACAACTTATCATTACAGGGTTGCATTTTCGTAAATTACAAAAGACTTTGTGGGATAGTTTATAAAGGCCTCTACTAACACAATTTAAGTGTTAATGTAAATTTATGTCTCGGGAAGGCGGTTTGTTACAGAAGTCCAATAACAACATTTGCTGATAATTTTAATTGTAGTTACTTTGTCAAATATTTTACTAGTGTTAACGTTTTCCTTTCCACCAAGCTAGATTTTTTTTTTTATTGTTAATAAAGTTTTTACAAAAATTTTATTGCCTGAACATTTCTTTTGAAATCATAATGACTTTTGTAAACAAGCTAAGACATGTTAGATTTTATAATCTTAATCTTCATTAAATTTCAAACACATGCTAAGTTTGTTTTACCTTTAAAAATCAATAGAAATCTTTTTAAGACTTCTTGTATTTTCTTCTTATTTTTTTTTCTTTTTTTGCTTAAATCCGATTATACTCGTATATGTATTTTATAAATTTTGGAGTCCTGCCGCTAATGTTGCCACACAAAGTGGCAAATACTACCAAACATATTATAAAGTGTGTTGGAATTAATGTACTTATAAATGTGCACCGTGGTGCAAGGCGAGGATTGTTGCATCAATAATACCCATGTTTAACACAATGTTAATCGCATTAATCTTGTGCTAAAAATAATTAGTGTTGGCAAACATACATACATTAATACATACGTTGTTATGCTCTTAAAGGGACTTGTGGTGTAAATCTTCAATGGTTGAACAAAAAAAAAAAAAAAAAGGTGAAAAAGAAGTGTCACTACACCACATGAGGCCTTTTTAGCCTCAGATGCCATACTCAGCCTCTAAGACTTTTAGTTTTTATGTTAAACATAAAGATTAAAAAAGGGAATCTTATTTAAGTATGTAAAGTTAAAGTGTTTTGATATTTAGCCATATTTTTTTTTTATTTTTTTTTTTTGCTCAACAACGTCACACTTTACAGGATCAAAATGCGGAAAAAAGTCTTAAAGTATAAAAAGAAAAGTGCACAACAAGATCAATTTTTAAAAGAAATAATGTCTGCATCCACATTAAAAACCAAAACAACCAACGGCTCTGAGTACTGGGAATACAAGTGTTAATACTGCGTGAAATTAGATTTACATTTTTGTTTTTTTTTTAAGATTTTATTGTACTTCTCAAGAAAGTAAAAATCGCCCAAGTTGAAAGTATTTAAATTTTTTTATCTTTTCTTTTCGTTTTTTGTTTAAAAAATTTTCATAAATTTTGCAAAACCAAAGCAAATGACTTTTGCTTTTTTTTTGTAATCTTTAATTTCTTTCTTCAAAGATCGTTTAAAAGCATTAGAGCCAGGATTTAAATGCCAAGATTAGGGCGTGAAGTAAGCTATTGTTGTTGCTTTCCTAGAAAAACCCAAAGAAAATGCGTAAAAAAATTCACACTTTAACACCCTTTTAAAAGTAAAATATTTTGGAAAAATTTAAAACAAACTTAACAAGCATTTGGGAAACCAGTGTCATTGTTTCAGAAAAAGTCAGGGCAAAATTTCTGAACCGCTTGTAGGCGTTTATCAAAGGTGGCAAAGGGCCATTAAAAGAAAATCAGTTAAAAAGAAAAGTTGTTACCATTTTTTTTTTAATGAAAATAATGATAATGACTTTAATTCCTGGAACTTCTTCTATAATATTTATTGCACAACAATTAGAACACAACCGAAAAACAAAAACATTTTTACCAAAAAATAAAAAAAAAGAATCAAAAGAAAACTAGCATGTGGTCGTTTCTTTT
Organism: Pollenia griseotomentosa; assembly: GCA_963931875.1. Taxonomy (NCBI): domain Eukaryota; kingdom Metazoa; phylum Arthropoda; class Insecta; order Diptera; family Polleniidae; genus Pollenia; species Pollenia griseotomentosa. The sequence continues at coordinate 18,406,127 of OZ007561.1, forward strand.
TATTTCAATCAATAATCAATACAAAAAACTTTATTTTATTTTTTTGTACTTAAAGACAATCTTATACAAACGGCAGTTTATAAAACAAAGGATTTACAAAAACTACAAAATAATAAGGCCTTTAATCGAAATTTGTTGTTGGCCCTACAAATTTTTTAAAATCTATTTGTTTTTCTTTCAAAATACTCTCAAGTGTTTGTCTTTTTGTTTTTTTGGGTCCTTTTGTTTTTTATTTCTTTCTCTTTAGTTTATTACCGATATTGTTTTTTTGTTACGAAAACATTTTTTTTGGTAGTTAAAAATGCGTGTGAAAATGTCATCAGGACACTGACACTTGAAATTGAATAATAGAGTGCATAAAATAATTAATAATAAAAGAATTTGGTGTACTTTGGTTTGTTGTGTGGTAAAACATGATTTATGTGAGAGGAATGTTGAAACAAAGACAAATCTTAAAGTTACTTTAAATTGTAAGGTTTTGATTAAGGTAATCGCAACCTTTGACCTTTTGTGCCATTCTAAGTAATTGAACTAATTTACTTTTAATTAAGTAAAAAAAAAGACAAATAAAATTTTTATATTCGGCTTATACCCTTCACAGCACAGAAAATTATATAAATAAATATACAAAGAAAAAAAATGAAAATTGATTTCAATTAAAAAATTTGTAGTTTTAATTAAAAAATAAATTAAATTTGCACCAGTAGCACTAGAAATACTATTAATTAAATAAACAATTATAAACAATTATATGGTTGATATAAGTAAACGTTTCATTCACTTGATTAAACTTTGAATTAAAACTGATTTTATTTTTGATTAATGGTTTAATTGAAAAAAAATTGGCTATAATTTTTTTTGTTTACATACTTATGCATATATATGTATATATTTTAACCTAGAACCAGTAGAAAACGTGTCTAATGCGGCACCTTAGACCACCCAGCCACTAACGCACATTGACAAAAAGCTTTTAAATAATATGTCTTGAGTACGGTTGTTCGTTAACCACATATTTCACTATTTAAGCGGCAAATTCACAGAAAAAATTCTGCAAAATTTTCAACAAATTAAGTATAAATCAAACATAAACTCAGTTTTAATTAAAAATTTAATCAAGTGAATTAAATGTTCACATTTCACAATTTAAGCGGCAAATTCACAGAAAAAATTCTTCAAAATTTTTCAACAAATTAAGTATAAATCAAACATAAAATCAGTTTTAATTAAAAATTTAATCAAGTGAATTAAATGTTTAATCAAGTGAATTAAACATTTAATGAAGTGAATTAAACGTTTAATTGATACTAGTAATTTTTTTAGCAGTCGTATTCTATAAATCAAAAATTCAAGAATAGATATAATATGCGTATAAAGAATACATATATTATACCTATGCCACTATGGAGTAGTCTTGTTTTTTAAAAAAATGCATGTTACCAAGTTTTAACATACAAATTGGAGTTCTGATTTTTGTTAAAAAAGTAAATGAAACACACTTTCTATTTTTGGTGTTATCTAAATTTTCGCAAAAAGTGGAGTTACCTAGTTTTTCCATACGGCCCCAGATTTTTTTTTTTTTTTTTTTGTTTACTGGTGCAAATCACAAATTTTTTAATTGAAATCTATTTTTACTTTTTTATCTTTTGTGTAATATGTAAATTCAATAAAAAAACAGGTACATATATTATTAGAGGCTGTCGGTGTTTTTTGCTTATAAGCAGGTATGGGCACCACTACATTAAAAGCATTGCATGTGTGGCCAGCGTTGCCAGAATAAAGATTTTATCTTATATTTGAAGATTTTTGACCAAAATATGATTTGAAGATTTTTTTTTAAAATGAAGATTTTTTAATTAATTTTTTTACAGTTTTTTAAACAGTCAAATTTTAAAACAATAAAGTTTTGTATCAGCTGGTTGTCTATTTGTTTTGCACACACACAAATGCATCATCATTTCTAAGCATACAAAAGCATCTGAGATTTGCGGTTGTTCATTTTGAGCATATTGATGAAAAAAAAATTATTTGTAAAAAGAAAAATCGTATTTTAAAAAAGTTTCATATATTAAAGAACAAAAAAATTAATTTTTTTAGTACCAAAAGGTAAAACTAAGCTTTCCATGTTTATAATAATTTTTAAACAAAGTATACATATATATATATATATATATATATATATATATATATATACGTGCTTAAGAATATCTTTTGTGTACCAACTTTATTTTAGTAGCTATTCCATTAGGAATATATTTAATAAAGTTTTGTACCAACTTTATTTTAGTAGCTATTCCATTAGGAATATATTTAATAATATATTTTTAATGGGCTTTTTTAAATGCAATTTTCTCAAAATGCCTTCGATATAACAACGGTATCAAAAAATATAATATTAAATTGAGAACCATTAAGATTTCATATGATGTATGAACTTCGTAGCTCCCAAACTCAAAACTTCTTGCCCAAAATGTATATATCTTTAATTTTAGAATTTAATTACTTTCAATCGATCAAGCTGTGCTTGATAGCCTTTTACATATACTGCTTGTCAAAATTTACAAAAATTGAAAGCTGTGACGTAGGCTGCACTCAATTTGTAAGCAATTTACTTTCAAGATGTCATAAAAAAAAAACAATTTATAAAGACTAACATCTAATCAGCAGTTAAATTGATAGTAAAATTGCCAACCAAGTGGAGAGGTGAAATTGAAATGAATCTCGTGGTCAATTTAAAAAGTGTGAGTATGTTAGTAAAAAAGTGAGAGTGTATTGCAAATTGAAAGGAATTGAAAGGCAAAACTTGATCGTGTGGCCACCAAGTTAATAAGATGGACTTTTTTACGTTCATATTTATTAGATATTAAATGGATTTAAAATATATTTTAAGAAAAAATTTTATGGAAAATATAACTAAAAACACAATTTAAACCTACAATCAAATTTTTTATAAATACCGCAATTGTGTATTTTTGTTATATGTATTTCAATTTAAATAGTTTCCACCAAGGTATATTTACACAAGGTAAACTCGTTGGCCCATATGTTTGTCAGCTGTTTACCCATAGTTGGAACCACAACGTCAAATTGCGTGTATATGAGCCAAAATTTGTACATGTGTGCGTTAAATTGTTTTTGTTTTATATGAAGACAATTTTGACAACATGGTTCCTTTTATAGAGCAAATTGTCTACACTCCCAAATGAGTCTACCTTGTGTAAATATACCTTGGTTTCCACAATAAGAAGTATGTTCTTATACAAAATTAATAAATTTTACTTTTTTGCTCTTGTTGTAAAAAATTTTCTCTTTATAATAAGATTTTTTTTTTCGCCAAATAAAGATTTTCCTTCCAAATCTTCTGGCAACGCTGTGTGTGGCATTGTATTGGTTTGTTTAAGTTTGCATTTGTTGGTTTTAGGCTCTTTGTTTTTTGTGTATGTAAACACATCGTTCGCTCTTTTTGCATTTGCCCATATCTGCTTATAAGTATCTCAGAAATTCCGGACTATAGGTATGTAATATAAATATATAACAAACAAGTCCGCATAACATCTGGTCTTCGAAAGCCCATTTCATCGGACAGACTAACATCTATACTTATATTAACAAAAATGTTGTTTACATCAAGAAATATTTAATTGATACTATTGATTTATTTACTGGTGCAAATTTAATAAATGTTTTAATTAAAATGTATCACAAATTTTATAGTTGAAATAAATTTGTATTTGTTTTTTTTTTGTGTATTTTATATAGTCTCACATCAATATGTATTAAAGAAATTAAAAACGGAATGACAAACTTTTAGCTTATGCAAAGGGTGGATTACACCTGTGATGAAGGATTTAAAAAGCATACAATTCTGGGAATAGTTCATTTACTATTTACAATATAATTCCTTTTTTAAGATAAAAATTTTAATCTTCTTAAGAATTTTAATGCAAACAAATAACTTAAGCTTCCAACTTATATAAAGCTTTAAAGCGCTTTGGCAAGCTTTTACTTGAATCCCAGTTATATATATATATTCAATAAATGCATACGTATGTTTAAGGATTTCATTCCATTGCAGTGTTGCCACCAACGAAATGGAAAATTACACATGGATTATGCCAAAATTACACATGAAAATACAAATTACACATGCAATCTTTTATTTGCAATCTCACGAGTTTTGTTTTGAATTTTATAATGTATAAACTTTTCATTTAGTTAAAAAAGAACTAATGCGTTTTTTTTCCAAAAAATTAACTAGTCATTCATTGTTTTTTAATTTTATAAAAATAACGGTTCAAAACAAAAAATTCATACTATTTTTTTAAGTAATTTATAACTTAAAAATAAAGAAAGTAAAATACATCACATTTACATTGAAATAGATTTTTTTTTTTTTTTTTTGATTTTTCCAATTATTTAAAGCTTCTACTTTTTGTTTATAACGATTGGAATAGGAAAGTTTGGGTCACCATTTCTATGTATTCCTTTTTAAATATGTCGTACAATTGTTTAAATTGCTCAATATTCTTTCCGCAGCAGCATTTGAAAAGACTAAAACAAAAATAACTATTTTAAATAATCTGTCTCTAGATTCTCAAACTAGATTTTCAAAAGAAATCCATTTTTCTATAGTTGTGCTTTTGAGAAGCTCAAACATTTCTTTTGCAGTCAATGAAAAAAACGAGAATGAACCCGGGATGTTTTGTCGTTAAAGGTAATAAATTGTGACAAAATGCCAAATGCCAAATGGTTAGTAGTTAATGATCCAACCATTTTTAGTTTAGCTCTTTTAACGCTTCCATTCTATTAATTAAATTTTTAAGTTTTGCCAAGAATATTAAACCTTTTTACATCTAGTGACAAAATAATAACAAAAATCAGTGCTACAAAACGTTAAAATTTAAAATTACACATGAATTACACATGGAGCCAATTACACAAGGGCTACACATGAAAACAAAAATTACACATGATATGTGTAATTACACCTAAGGTGGCAACACTGTTCCATTGATACTCAAAAGTTTTGAAAAAAGAGATTATTAGGTACATATGTAGATCAGGGATGGAAATTATGATGAGCTTTGTTGGTACCGGGGTACTACACCCAGAGAAAAAACATTTTTTATTATGGTCATCTCCAACAAAACTAATTTCAACGAAAATTTTAAATATATATTTAGTTAAATTCGTCATCCATCCAGAAGCAACAACCATATTATGATTGCCCTTAAGCATGTTATTATTAATAATAACTACATTATTTTTAACACTTTAATTAGCTTGGTTTGAGGCAACTATAATATGGTAGAGGCGTTTTAATGGAGGTGTAATTAAAACATAATATGATTGTCGATGACAATAATATGCTTAAATTAACCTTAATATGTTCAAAAAATTGCATTAATAATAGTTTTGTTGGAGGTGATCATATTGAAAAATGTTTTTCTCTGCGTGTACCGCAACTTATTTGGTTCGATTCACAATAAGTATCAAGATCAAGGCCTTTATTTTTTACAATTACATCATTTTACCCTTCACTGCAGGTGAAAAGGGCAAATGTATGGGGCATTCAACGCCAAATCGGATGGATCGCCAATTATTAAGTAAGTTATGAAAAAACACCTATTAGGTCCGTTGAAGGAGTAATCAAAAATGTCAAAATTTACCACGAAGGTCCTTTTGAAGCGTACTAAAAAATATTACAAAAATGGGGAAATTAAAAAGAAATGTTTTTGAACCATGCGATTGAGCGTGGAATGCCCAGTATACCTATAAGTTCGTTTTTATATAAGTTTGTCATTCCGTTTGTAATTTCTACAATATTGATCTCAGACTATATTTTAAGGGGTCTAAGATGAATATTAAAAATGTTTCACACGGAATGACTCATTCACATCTAGTGGTGGAAGGTATAAAAACTTCAATGGGATTTAAAGCTTTTAAAGAAATTGTAATTTTAAATGATAAAAATGGTAAACAAAAAGTCAGTTTAGAGCGCAAAATATACAACATCTTTTCACTGAGTTGTTCAAAGTATTTTAAAGATCTCGTGGATATTTTCCTTAAAAAGTGTTAAAACCTGGGACCGCATATAACAGTTATCCAGAATTTTAACTCAAAAATTTCCCTATATTAAAGTCAACGGAGAGCTGTACTGTCTAATGACGATAGATTCGTATGGAAGTGATCTTTCAGAATACATGATGATCTTGGGAAAACGATCTCAACTCCACAGCTTAGACTTATTTTGTGCTTTAAAATTGAATTAAAATCAAGGGAAGTATATTGGCTTAAAAATTCGGGGCGGAAAATGCAAGTTTTCCAATTTTAGCATGTTTTCCTAAAGCCTGATTTATTATGAAAGCAGTATATATAATGTTACAAACAAATTCAAAAGTGGAAATCTTTAAGGAACCCCTTCTTCAAACAGACTGAACTATCGATGTCTGTTATTTAAAAGCAGATTTTAAGTTCTTAAAGCACCGTGGCCACACATCAAACTGCTTCATAAAATTTACGTATGTATGAGTTGTAAATATCTTAATTTGACATAAAATTTTTATAATCAAAGTTCATGCAAAATGTTTTATAGGTACCTATGTATTTGTCAAATTTTATTTTTTGTTGAAAACTAGTTTTTTTTTTAAATGAAATTTGAAGAATTTCTCACACATCAAACTGGCTTGAAAATTTTTCAAAAATGTGGCCATGCCACTCGACCTGAAAAAGGATCTTCAAAGAAATTTGAAAATGTACTTTTGAATTGGGATCCACAAATTACCTAAAAAAAAACTTTTAAATTCTATAGGTATCTCATTAACTTCTTCATTATGTTAACATCATATTAATAAATTAAACTAAAAGCTGTGTTTACTAAAAATGAATTTTAAATTAATAGTTATTTTTTATTTGATTAAAACGCTTTATTTTTCTTAATATTAGCAATATTTGAACATACTTTATCTTTCAGTGTAGACTGCAATTAATTTTAATGTTTGTACAGACGCTGAGAAATTCAACAGAGCCAATCAAAAAGCGTAACACTAGTAGCTCATAAGTGAGTAAGCAGTAAGACTGGTAGCCCAACTGGCTACAAACACAAAAATATGTATCTTGCATACACTACCACATACAAGTGTGGTACTTTTCCGTAAAGCAGCAAGTCACAATTCGTTAAATACAGAGAGAGAAAAAACTTAAAAAAAAGTAAAGCCAAAGAAAAGTTTGGAAGAGTAAATGGATGAAATGATGAACATATATAAAAGTGGTAAGCCGCAAAATTACGTGAAACTAATTTCATATGGCAACAGTAAAAGAACTTTAATGTTCTTCAAAGTACTTGCCAGCAGTGTTGCGAGAAAATGGATTTTATAAAGTGCTTAAACGCCATTAATGTATGTATGTCAAATTTTCTTCTACACAAACGTGTTTTACAGCCATGTAAATGCTAAAATGGCATGAGCCTTAAGAAGAAGTGCAAAGAAAATTAAGGTTTTTATTATTTTGTTTAATTAAAAATTTATAAATTATCAACATTTTCAAGCAACTGCTTGTCTGGTTTGACACTATGAAAGTTGTCTTTCTGAAAGCCTAGCTTTATTGGGGAGATGTTCTCTTCCCTTCTTACCAATAAACTCAGAGTTTTTGAAAGAAAACTTTAAAATTGTAAACTTAGTAATTAGTATTGTGGTTATTCTGCTGAACTACTTACGGTTTTTAATCCAAATTTTCAATAATTTTTAATTAGGCTTAAGTTCATTAAATTTAATTTTCATTAAATTATTCCCATGAAGAAAGGAATTTTACAACATGAAAATCAATTAAAATCGTTATTGATAATCTTTCATTATTGACCGTGGCCGGGGCTCGAACCCAGGCCGGCAGGTTACCATGACATGTTTCGATCGCAACCACTCGATCTCCTCAGATGGATTTGCCGTTTTACACTCGCAGCCATCGACGACTGCTGACGTCAATAGTCAAACATCAATCCTTAAACCAAATTGTATTTTAACCCTTGGTAGATCGAAGTTTGCTTTTTTGAATGATTATCCATTTTCAATTGATTTTACATGTTCCTCCTTACTTCCGTTTTCTCGTACTTTTGTCAAGAATTTTTCTTGAAGTCCAAAGTACATTTTTTTGTTGTTTCATTTTTTGTCCTTCCCTTTCCTGTTGACCTTTTTCAGCACAACTTGAAGGACAATAAATACATAGAGCTCGTGCCTTAGCCCCAACAATAATTAGTATTGTGGTTATTCTGCTGAACTATTTACGGTTTTTAATCCAAATTTTCAATAATTTTTAATTAGGCTTAAGTTCATTAAATTTAATTTTCATTAAATTATTCCCTTAGAAAAGTATTCAAGCTTTTAGAAAATATAGAATTACATATGTATCATAATTTTAAGAAATTTTTGCAGATAATTCAAGTATTCTTTTAAAAAAGTTCTAGGAACAAGTGCACAAATTAGCTGAAATCTATCTTGAGTTCTAAATATTACACAATTTTTTCGAAGCTAAATAGGTATTTTTAGTACCTAAATGTTTTTAGAAAATTTTAAAAAATAAACCTTTTTGAAAGCTTTTATTAACTTAGAAGAATTTTCTTTAAAAAGCTTTGAAAATAGAATAAACTCAAACAAAAAATAAAGTATAGTTGGTCAAGGCCGACCATATGCTACCTTATACCGCAGTAATTAAAAACAAATCATCGAGAATGTGCGCGTTTTTTGGTAAGCATTGGCCCCCCAGAACAAAATTATATTATGAGGTTAAGATGCATGTAATAGTTCTTTGTGCCGAATATTATTCATCTATATTCGATTTGTTTGCCTTTGAATGACTTTAGTAAGGGAGTTTATATGGGACCTGCGGTGTATTTTGGACCTGCCAGCATAATATTTTGCCATAGTTAAACGTTGAGAGCAGAAGCCATCAAAAAAGGTTTTCTCCTCAAATGTTATGTCAATACAAAGAAGTTATGGCTTTAAAGCTATTTTCAAGAGTAATATTTGTATAGGAGCTTTGCTCAAGTATGGACTTTTTTTAATAAAACTTAGTGAGATGATTTAGATTGTTATAAAATAAGTATGGACCAAACTTAATCTAAATACCAACATATTAAGATCATTAATGGGCACAAAGACTCTATTCCAAAAAGAATCTTGTATGGGGGCTATGTTAAATTATGAGCCGATTCTGACCATTTTCAGTAGGCTATTTCGTTGAGACAATCAGCATCTATGTACCAAATCTCATAAAAATTGCGAAAATGGTCATTTGTACTCTGCGCACAAGGTTTACAGAGACGACCAGCTGGACGGACGGACACCGTTAGATCGATTCAAAAACTGATTCTAAGTCAATCGGTATACAAAAGGTTGGTATAGGACCAACATTTTAAGGGGTTACAATCAACACAGACGCATTATAAATACTTTCTCCACTATTGTGGTATGAGTAAAAGAAGAAAGTTAACGGTTCATCAATTTAGGGGTCACGCTTGTTTCTGATTATTTTTTGTCAAATATTTGTTAAGTGTGAACATACCTGAAGTATTAAACTGACGGTTTGTAGAACACGAGCGCAAGACTCGTTCGCTTATTGAACTTCAAAAACGAAAACAAATTTTGAAATTTTGTTTTTGTTTTAAATGCAAGTTAAACAAAAGATTCTCGCGCTCGTGATCTACAAACAGACAGAAAGTTGTTACTTAATACAAACTGGACTCTTTGCATGAAGCAACAAACAGAGACGTCAGAATGAAGTCACGGAAGATCGATCTGTACCTATAAAATTTTGCTTTCAAAGCGCAATAGTCGAATCTTGCTTATTGGATTTATGTACTTTTTCTTTTAAAGTTTAAGAGATATGTTGAAATGACTACGTTAAATCTTTTAGTGTAAAATGTACCTTTAAAAAATTGGCCAATTAGACGAAATTTTGCGCACAGCTTTTCAAGAAACTTGGGGAAAAAGCTCTTTCTTAGGTTTTTTACTACATAAAAGAATTATCCTTCAAAGCTTTAAGAACATAAAAATTGTTACAAATAACTCTTTTTAAATAAAAATAATTCTTTTTATAAATCATTTTACGTTTTAGGAAAATTTCTTATAAATTTCTTTGCAATTTCGAAAAAACCTTTGCAGTAATTTTCAGCACTGCATTCGCTTTCGGTAGTTTCTCTTTCAGAAAAAAGAGCTTTACTTTGTTAGTAAAGTGTGTATAAGGAAACCACAAGAAGGAGGTGCTTAACTCCAGTAGCCGAAGTCTAACTAAAAAACACGAACACTTCAGCATAGTACTAAATAAAATTGACCAGTAGCATTTAAGAATCTTACAAGTACCAACTTCTTGTGTTTAAAAAACCAATATAATTTTGTAAAATGTTTAATTATTTAAAAATAACTTACCGTATTTGTTTTGAAAATGATGAAACGTTCTTTAAATGTTTTAAACATTTAAATACAGCTCTGCTTTAGATTAAGATTTTGGTTAAAACTCACGTTTATATTTTTTAATATTTAAAGATAAAATTTGTAATTTTTTTTTGGTTTAATTTTCAAAAGTTTTTAAAAATATTGTTTTTTATCTTTGATTCTTTTTTCGGTATTTTCTTTTTCGAAATTTGTTTTTTTTTTTTTTTTTTTTGGGTAATAACTACGCGTGTTACTACTTGTTGGTGCGTGATTGCTAGCAAACTAAATAAGCCAAGCTTCTTTTGGTAGTAAGCAAGCAAGCAAGTCAAGTCGCGTCGAGTCAAGTAATAATACTGCTGCTGTTGGTGGTTTTTTAGGTTGATGATGATTTCTACTTTTTTTTGATCTTGTGGTTTTCGTTTTGATTTGTTTGCTGGTTGCTTCGTTGGTTGGTTGGTTTGTTTGTTGGAGACGTTAATATTATTAATAAAATATATTCCACTTCCGAACGCTTCCGTGCGCGACAGTCAACTGCAAAGTTACGATCGAAATTTCAGCTTAACGGCTGCCTGTGTTGAGCTCGCGAGTGGCTTCTGCTTGGGCTGTTTGTTATACAATATACAGTATATTGAGACTGGAGGAGGTAGTAGTTAGTTGTAGTAGTAGTAGAGCGTATTATGATCGTACGTAAAAAACAAAAAAATCCAAAACTCGTACTCGAACGGTTAGATCGATCGTTGCAACGAACAAAGATCACACAGTGTTAAGAAAACGGTGTTGTTTGTGTCTTTTGTTGTTGTTGTTGTATGTATTATTTGTTAAATGTTTCTTTTTTAGTTTTGCCGTGCTACACGTTCACACAACGACTTACTTGTGTCTTGTCTTTTTTTGTCTTGATCACCGATCACTACTTTAACTTTTTCTTCTTCTTTTCTCGACTCCTGCACTTCAGCTTCTTCTTCCTCTTCCTACATCACACTGTCTTTAGAGGTTTGAGTTTCAATTTGCAGAGTCTTATTGCCTGGTAAAGGTGGTGGTAAAGACTGTCTATGTGTAAGTAAAAATTTTGAGAGAGTGTGTATTTGTGTGGACCTGTCAGCTGTCTGTACATTCAGTTTGTGTGTCTTCTGCACTGCTCTTTTCAGCTACTGCTCTAATCTTTGGTTGGTCGCTTGGATGGCTTGAATTGGATGGTTGATTTGTTTAGGACGCTTTGCTTTGCTTCAAACTCGGTGTGTGCTACTCACAAAAAAAAAAATAAAATAAAAATGAAGACAAAATAATAATATCATCGCCAGATACAACCACCTTTAACAGTTCAATAATATACATATTTACTCCTTACTGGCCTTTAAACGAACACAGATACACATTCACTCTCTTTTAAACTCTCTTCTAAACTCATTCATTGATTCTTTGTTCATTCATTCAGTTTTCCTTGTTAAATTTTAAATTGTAAAAGGTAGGAACTACTTAAGGCCAAAATATTTTCTGTCTTATTCTCTCTCATTCTCCCTCTTTTTTTCTCACTTGATATAAAAAAAGCCTTTGATGATATTTTTTTTTGAGTTTTGAGCTCAGCCTTCATTCATTTAAATTGAAACAAAACCCAAAAAAATAGTCAAAACAAAAGAGTTTGCATTTATTTAAAAGAGGAGAGCGTAAAAATGAGAAAAGTGACTCATTCTTAAGAGCTTGGCTACCATAAAGGGCTTATTTTTTAAAATCAAGAAATTGAGTTTTTAAGCCTAAAAACAACAAGTTCCCCTTGAATATGATATTTGTTTTCAATATTTGGCAGCTCCACTGTGAAAGGGGGCGTCTACCTACGCCACATTTACGCTCAGAGGTGTATTGGTAATTATGTCCAAATAAAAGGCTACTGGTAGAGGAAGAGGAAGCATATGTATGTATAAAACCCAACTCAATTTGAACATATTAATTAGAGAGGTTTTTTATTTTTTTTTTTTTTGTTTTATTTTACTACTCTTTCTTATAACCAAAACGAAAAAAAACAGTGGCAGAATTTTATGTTTTAAAAGAGACAAAAAACTTCATTTTGTTTTTAAAAGCCCCCCAAAAAAGTGGTCAACAGAAAACTACATAGAACAAACAACTAACCATGAAAAAAACCACACTTGTTTGAACAGCTTTATTTTATGCCTCCTTCTCTTTCCTGGCTACTGACTTTTAAGTTTCTTAGATAAGCTCAGCTACTGTATGCAACGAAAGGAGTTCAATACTTATGAAAAAACAATACATACAAACACAGTTGTATAAATAATTTTCCTTTCGCATATGAATGTGTTTATGCATGAGTGTTAAATATTTATACTCTTTTTTCAAATAAAAAAAAGCTTTTCTTCTGTGTAGTATCACTAAGGCGTTTCTTACGCCAATCAACCAATGGCAGTTTAATAAACCAGTATTCAATACAACTGATTGCCGTTAATTGATAGAACACAAAAAAAATCACTTTAAACATATAGGTATAGGTACAAACTTACGTACAACATATAATGGTTTTAAGTTTGAGAATAACCTATAAAAATATTTCTGGAAGTACCCATATAAATATGTTTTAAAACGTTGTTTTAACGTTGAAATAAATTTGAGTTTTAGGTACCTTTCAAAATTTAGGACTTGTCAAAGAAATGAATCATAATTGGCAAGTTGATAGGTACCTGTGGTTTTCATTTTAAGTGAGAATTTTAATTTTGAAGCGGTTTTAGGTTCTTTTGTTCAGTACCTATGATGAATTTTACCAGATATTGGCATAGGTAGGTATTTCCGATATTTTCATTTAAAACAAGTAAGAGTTCTATAGTCGGCTGTGCCGAATATTTGATACTCTCCACTGATTGTTAGTTATTGTCGCCATTTTGTATGTCAATACTCACAATTATAGGTAAATTATAGCATTAAAAATCTATTTTCGGGAATAGTATTTGTATGGGAGCTATGGTCAAATACACTGGACCAAAAATCCAATGAAAATGTACATTAAGCAAACGAAATTACGTTTATTAAAATATTTTCGTTGGCTCAACGAATTATTCGTTAATATAATGAAAATAATGCCCAAATTTTTATATTATTTTAACGAATAATTCGTTGAGCCAATGCAAATATTTTAATAAACGTAATTCGTTTGCTTAACGTCATTGGAATTTTGGTTCAGTGTATGGACCTTTTTCAATAATATTTAGTTAGATGATTTAGATTGCAATAAAATAAGCTTAGACCAAATTTTAACTAAATACCAACATAATAAGATGATAAATTTATATACACATGATAACTTTGCAGCGTTTAAAACTTAAAAACTCAATATGAATTTCTGTAGAAAGCAACAACAAAATAATTAAACAATTTTGACTTTGTTTGCAATGTAATCTTGGCGTTGCGTTTGCGTTTTACACAATTAGGGCCTTAATTGCATTTATAGTAGGGAAGACTGGGACAGCCTCGGCACTTTTTGAAGATCTAAGACTTAGAAGATATGCAACAGATTTCAGAATTGTATCGCTTATTGTTGTTCAAGGATATTGAATAAGAAAATATTGTTACAAAATTTGATGAATACTTAGTAGTATTTGTTATTTTTTTTTAAATTCGTAAAAAAAGTCATTTTCGCTGAATAGCATCTTACAGGGGTAGTAATGAACCGATTAAGCATTTTTTTCGCACAATTGCTTAAGCATATTATAGTTGGGCCTTAATTCTTAAAACAAAAAATCTAAAATAAAACTCCGAGCAATATTTTTTTGCAACAAATACCTATCATGCTTTAAACTTTTATTCTAAAACACATAATGCTAAAGACTGATACAAACGACAAAGACAAATTATATTTTTGCATCACGTACATGCCATTAATGATATATCCAAAACAAACCAAAAAATATACCGCTAATCGAACTATATAGTTGGTCTCTCCTCATGGATCTTGTTCATTGTTGGTAGGTATGACATTATTTTTGAAGTATAATTTCAAAGTTACCAGTATCTGTATTTAAACGGCTGGATATTGAAAAATGTTGATTAATCAAAGAGAACGCCAGTTTAAGCTTTTATTTTATTGTTATTTTTAAAAATTTTAATAAGCTATAAGTACCTCTGCATAGTCAGGTATGAGTGTTTTTTCCTTTCTACCATATTTGAAATAAAAAAAATCATTCTTTCAGTCGTGGTTAACATTCTTATGGAAATGCCCATATGCCTTTAATATTAAATACCTAAACAAATTTTTAATTTGAAGTAATACCTACCCTTTGTTAATGAAGTGCATTGGCGTAGCTGGAGGGGGCTGGGCAGGTTAAAACCACCCCAGACTTATTCCTTTTTTTTTTCTTTTAATTACTGTTTTCGTTCAACATTTTTTGTGTATATTGATAGCCGATTAAATATTCCTTACATAAGTGTTTACTTTGCATTTAACGAAATTTTTTCTCAGTGTGTAAAATACAATAAGTCGTAAAATAAATTGCTTAGAATAAAAGCATGGTTATGCAGTGCAATGTTTCAGGAACGATTTTAAAATTAAGCACTTTTAGGTAGGTATTAAAAATGAAATAGTAAAATACAACATTAATTAAGAAGAAGTACCTATTAAGCATATATTGTAAAAAAAAAATATAGAAAAATAACGTAAGAATAACCATTTCAATTATAAATTGATTTTTATACAATTAGTATTTATACCGTTACCTATTTTTTTTTTTTTTTAATTTTAGTTTTTATTTATTTTCCAATAATCCAGTACATTTTTGTTGCCTCAGCGCCTTATAGGCATTGTTGAGGCGAGTTGGTAAAAATTACATATTAGTTATGATTATCAGTATTCAAAAAAGGGAAAAAAAAAAAAAATAAAATAATAAAATAAATTTTTATCATATTACTACATTTTGAGATCAAAACTATTTTACATCAGAAGTTCTTCTAAATTTTGAAATAAATAATCTTTCAAAGATTTTTTAAATATTGAAATTCTATTTATCATTTTTAAGTATTGAGGTAAGTTTTAAACTCGAAAACACTAGCTACCTTTAATTTAAAAAAAAAAAATTTTTTTGTTAAATTCATTGCAGACTGAATTTTTGTGATAATTTTTTAATTTTGTTTTAAAAAAATATTTGGTTTTAATAAAAAATTTTTGTTTTAATTTTTAAGAACTGGGTGCACTTGCCCACCCCAGAAAACCAGTCTAGCTGCGCTTATGATTAAGTGCGATAGGTATTTTCACAATGGCTGTTTTACTTAGAGGCTTAGAGGTTTTACTTTAGAGGCTACACTATTTGCTCACAAAATAAAAAGCGAGTAAAGTAGACGTCCTTTTTTTACAAATTTGTCTACAATCACTTTTATTTAATATTAAATGTTTATGATTTAAGCCTGGTACTCTGTTCAACATTTCACGTGAAATGCTGTCAAAATGCATATGAAAAAAACTTGTGCGGAATATCTACGAAATAATGTTGATGGAGTTGTACTCTGTTTATTTTGTGAAAAAGTTACGAAATGTTTCTGGCAACATTTTTTTTACAACTGCGAAATAATGTAAGCTGCCTTTATTTCACGTGGAATTTTAAGCAAAAGCAAAAAATATGAACTTAATATTAAAAAAGAAATAAAAAATTAAAATAACACAATCGGTAACAGTTTTTTATCCATATTTACTTTTTTTTATTAAATTTTTTATTAAAAAAAAATAATTTTAGTAAAATACATGTGGCCTTTGTTTACATACACCAAGGCGAATTGACTAGAAGGTGAGGTCAACTCTACAACTACAATGCTTCTGTGGTCGGGTTGTCAAAAATATTGCTAGTAAAAAAAATAGGTTTGTTTACATAAAAAACTAGTTTGTATACAAACTTTGACAAGTCCACCACCGAAAAAAATCACCATATGTTGACTTGACCCCACCTTCTACTCAATTCGCCTTGACATACACGAAACAATGTAGCATAGGACTTTGAAGAAATAAAAACGTCAAATTGTACAAACTCGCAAGATTGGTAACATTGATAAATGCCAAAATTTTCGTGTGGAATAATCAATGTTGCTCAGCATTTTTCACAAATTTAAAACAGAGTACTAGGCTTTATGTTAAAAAAAAATAAATAAAAATGTTAAGTAAAAAAGGAAAACAATGTTTCTAATTTTAAATTGTTTTTAATGAAAAAAACTGCTTAATGTACCTACTGTGTTCACAACAAAAGTAATTAAACGTGAAGTAAAATTTATATGAAAAGCTCTCGGTTTTTTTTTAATTTTCATTAAGAAACATAGTTTTCCTTTTCTACTTAACATCTTTCATTTTGCTTATTTTTTCTCTTATTTTAGTAGAAGGGGAGCATAAATGTACTTGTGTATGTGTCACTCTGTAACTGTGGGTTGTGTTGGCCAATGAGAACGCGTAAAACCGGTAGCTCTCGTCGTTAGTACACGAGCAAAGTGCATTAAATTTGTTTCTGTACACAACACAACAACAACATGGCTACTGTTTACGCACACAAGACAATTTATGGTAAAAAATAGACATTTGAAATAAAAAAAAAACAAAACAATGGGGAATAACTCCATTGATGTTCGTAAACACAGTGTGGCAAAATAAGACTTTTTGAGGCAAGATAGATAAAAAAAAAAATATTTTTGTGTGTTTAATTTTTTGTTGATCTAATTTTTATATTGTAGGTATTCAATTTACTATGTTCAAAAAGGTTTAAGGAGTTTTACAATAAAATTAAACTGTTTTGTTGGCTGTTAAGATGTAAAACATTTAGGAATTTATGGTAAAACACAATTGGGGCGATTTTCGATTTTTTGCAACGAATTGGTATTCGTCGTCAAAAATAAAATACATTTGTGGATTTGAAAATTCAGACAATCAGTGCGTTGGCCGAAATATGACGTACAAAGTGAATGGTTTATTGCTTTTTCTTATGTCAACGAACAGTGCCAGTGGTCAATTCCGGCCAAAAATCCATAACTTCTTGATTTCTTTAAGTAAATAGCTAACATTTTGTATCCAATCTAAGAATAACTATTTGATTCCTCGCTAATTTTGGACGTGTACATACAAGGGTTGGCCAAGTAAGCATTTACTAAACAAAAGTATTGAAAAAAATTAAAAACGGGTAAAGATAGTATTAGTAGTTTGCGTAGTACATATCTATATATGCTCCTCTCCTGTCTCTTTATTTTTCACTATCTAAGTAAAAAAATAAATTTGATCATATTTATTTAATTATAATATCGAGCCCTTTCCGCAAAAAACTTTAAGCGACTTAACTGGCAATAGTAAAACTCACTAAATTTTATGTGAATACCTCTTGCACTGAAAGAATTATGCTTCATTAATCTAATGAATCAATTTCATTAAATTTTTTTCTTTAATCCAATGAAAAATTTAATTACGGGAGTGAAATTTTACAGAAATAATGAAGCAGTTTCATTACCACTACGAAATTAAGTTTCGTAATTTGGTAAAATTTTTCATTAAATTAATGACAATTTAATATCTCTTTCAAAAGAAAAATTTAACTAATTGTTATACATTATTTCAATAGGTTTTTTTAGATTAAAATGAACGATTAATTAATGTTTTCAAATATTTTTCAGTTAATGAAAAAAAGTGTAACTTCATATTTTCCATGAAAAATGTCACTAAATCTAGGAAAACAAGATAGAGTTCTCTAACTTCAAAATACTTATAACTAGCAAATATTTTCTTCCTATAACTGATGTTGAAAATTTTTAATTCCATTTCAAGCCATAGACATGAAAACACTCAAAATATTATGTAGTTAAATTCAAACGAAAATTCATTTTAAACAACTTAAAATTCATTAAAAAAACGGATCATTTACATTTAATTTAAGACAAATGATTTTTACATTCATTTTTAAATTTTTTATTTATTAAACTGCATATTCCTTAAAATTGAATAGTGTTTACTTTTAAAAAATATATTTTAACCGACAAAAATCAAACTATATAACAAAATAAATACGGAAAAACATTATTTTTTGGTAGTTTGTTTTTTGAATAACAAACATAAATGTTAAAAAATAAAATTATTCGTAAAACAACTATATTTTTATTAAATTTTAACAGTACGGAAAACGAATTTAATAACCCACAATCAGTTACTGTAATAATTTTATAAGTGAATATATGAAAAAAATTGTAAATTTCTATATTTCATAACATCAATGAAAAAATTTATAGCGAAACACTGAATTCAGCTAAATGTTAGAAATAGGTTCAAAAACATACAACGAGAAAGAAAAAACAAGAGCAAACAATTCTCACATTCTTTTTTCTTTAATTGTTAATTTAAATACACGAAATTTACGTAGTATTATAAGCCAGCAAAATGGAAAGAAGCGCGATGAAGGTCGTCACGGGCTGGAAAATGAAAAAGGTAAGCTTATACAAGTAGAACATAACATGATTTTTTTTTTTTTTTTTTTTTTTTTTTTTTAATGTTTATTTATTGAAATATAAGAATAAAATAAGTCTACTTTAAATAAACAAAAAGTTACACGAATTTGTATATACTTAGTCCTACACGGATATCTCAAGTACAAAGCTTAATTACCTACATATAGTAGTGTACATTTATTTTCTTTCGAATTGAGTATGTTATTTATAATATGTTATTAATATTATTTTATGTTAATACATATGTAATGAAAATATCTAAAAACATTACATTACTTAAAGTGAAAAAAAAGAAAGTTCATGGTCAGTTAGTTAAAAAAGGTAAGAGAAAATTATGAAATGATTCAGTCTGAGAGCCACCAAAATTTATTTCTGTCAAGGTTCACAATCGCCTTTTTATCTATTAAGGACATATCGGTGCTAAATCTACTGTTGTTGGTTGTTAACCGATTTTCAAACACAGTTTTGTTATTTGTCCTTCTGTGAATATGATAGAGAATGGGAATTCCATTGCTATCTTGAATTAAACCTCTCTTATCGAGGTATGTGAAGCATTCAGGTGGAACCAATCCATTTATTAGGCACATCATTATGTATCCTTCGTTGCAATAATATGGCGCTGATATTAAATTATTAGTGTCGCAAGCAGTACATTTTAATATATGCTTCCTAATTAACTGAATAATGAAATTATCAATCCTTGTTATTCCTGCCGTATCATACAGCCTAATGTTCGAAATATATTTAATACCTATAATTGCTCTTGGTGACCTGTAAAGCGAAAGACACGCTCTAATGCATTTTCTTTCAAATACGCGATATTTTTCCATATAATATGGAGAAATATTGTACCATATTGGGCATCCAAATGTCAATATTGGTCTAATGAGTGTTTTGTATAAAGTTATTTTGACATTTGGTCGTATAGCTTTAGAGTAAAACAACTTTTTATAAATAAAAAATGCACTTTTGGCCTTCCCCAGTTGAATATTTATATGTTTATTGAAATACAGAAATTTGTCCAAGTTTACACCTAGATATTTCACTATATCCTTGTTTGGTATTCTCACATTAAGGTAAGATTTGATTCCAAACTCTTTCCAATTTCTTTTAATGTCGCTGTTACATTTGCTGACAGGAGGTCGAAACAATATTGTTTCGCACTTCTGTATGTTTATTTTCAATTGCCAGTCCCTAGCATATTTTTCCACATTTCCGAAATAATTTTGTAAGTTTTCATTAATTTTGCCAATTTTGTCATCGGCATGGTAGATTATTAAATCATCGGCAAAAGCTATAACGTTGTCCATTTTCTGCACCAAATCGTATATAAATTAAAAAGTGTAGGTGAGTTAACCATACCCTGTTGCAGTCCATTATAAATGGTAAACGTTTTTGTACTAAACTTTCCCATGTTGCAAACTCTAAAGGATTTACCGCTTAACATATTATGTATCAGTATTCTAAAATATAGAGGCATTTTATATTTGTCGAGTTTGTAAAGTAGACCCGGTAGCCAAACATTATCGAATGCTTTCTCAAAATCTATTAAGCACGCTCCCGTGCATTTATTCCTATTCCAGTTCCAATAAATATTAGAAACCAAAAAATGGATTGCATGGGTAGTTGAGTGTTTAAATTTAAAACCGAATTGTCTTTCACTGTTTAGATTTTGTTTATCGCAAAATTTTAACAAATTATTATTTACGCAAATTTCGAAAACTTTACTTATGTTAGGCAAAAGACTTATAGGTCGCAAGTTCTTCAATATTCGTGAATCTTTGTTTTTTTTGGGAATTACAACTACTTTCGCGATTTTCCAAGCTAGAGGGAAGTATGAATTGTTCAGTATATTATTGAATATAGTGCAATACTGACGAATTAGTGCAGTCGGAATGTGTTTTAGTACAATATACGGGATTTTGTCCATTCCAAATGACAATTTGTTGCTCAGATTGGTAAAAATGTATGATAAGGAGTCTAATGTTACAAAATAATCGTCCGTCTGGGCTAAACTGAGTTCATTTGCCTTTTTATCATTGTCAAAAACTGTTATTGATGTATGATTTTCTTCGTGTTCGACTTCTGCATCCAGAAGTGCGTTGAAGCATTCATTAATTTCTACATGTAACTCGTTATTTGAGTCAATTTCCTTATTAGAATGAACTAATTCAAGATATGACCCGATTACATTAAGTATTTGCCCATTGTCGTTTATTATATAACCATCGTCTTCTACATCTAAGTCATTCCCATCGATTTGCAAGTTCTTTAAAATTCGGTCTTCATTGCGTGAGACCTTTATAGTGTTGATGTTAGTAGTTTTTGTCCTGAACTGTTTCCTAATTTCCTGAAACATAAAGTCTGTATTTTTAGCGGTAAATTTCGAAAGTTTTTCGGTTAATTTTTTATTTATTTGCAGTGTAAAGTTATCATTTATCATTTTCTTTATTAATTTTAATTTAACTTTAAGAAGAGTGAGGGAAGGAGGTGATAATTCAATTTCACTTCTGTTGTGTTTTTTTATTAAGGAAAGTATTTTGCTTTTCTCATGTTGTAATTTCCTGATGATTGGACTTAACAATTTGGTGATAGTATTGGGTCTATCAAGTTTTGGTACAGTTCTGTCTATAGCTAGTGTAATGCAGTCGCTCATTTTTTCCAAATAACTTTCTATTTCCGAATTGGTTAGGTTTCTGTTGTTGGGTGGTAATCCAACATTTTCTAACTCCCTTAAAATATTATTATTAAATTGTTTCCAGTTAGTATGTTTGAAATTGTATACATATTCTGCAGCATTTTGAGAGCAAGTGATGAGCTGCTCAGGTTTGTCCAATGTGACTGTAAACTTTATTGCATTGTGATCACTATCATATTCAATAGTTTCTAGGCAATTGATTGAATTGTTTTCTCTTACAACATTAAGGCGGACGTCAGCCATATATAAGTCAATAAAGGAATTACCTCTTGGAAAAGAGGGGAAACTTGAAGCATATACCTTACATTTGAAATATATATCGTTGCTATCAATCCATTCTTTCAAAATATTACCCTTTGCGTTACCAATACCATTTCCCCAATCCCTGTGCTTGCTATTTAGGTCACCAGCAATTATATAATAGCTATCTATTCTTTGCAAGTTAAGAGTAAGAAAGAGTTGATGCAGCTCATTCCTAAAAAATTCATTATTATTACCTGACGGATAATACACTGATATTATGTATAATGTTTTGTTAAACGGCAGCGGTATAGATATTATACAACATTCTAAGCATTGAAAACTATTAATTTTTTTGTTTTTGATAACATTAAATTTAATACCTTTTTTCAACATAATGGCTGTTCCACCACCTCTTGTTGCATTAGGTCTATCCCTGCGAATCATTTCATAATTTTCAAACGTTACCTTATGTTTTGCATTAAGTTTAGTTTCGTTAAGCAGTACACAATCAGGATTGTGTTTTTTAATAAAATTGCAGAGGTCGTATCTTTTACTTAACCTCACTAAAGAATTGACATTTATATGGATTGTTTTAAAGTCTCTAAGCGTTATGTTAGCCATTGTATTGACTTATATTTCTAAAACAGAGTAAATGGTATCGATGCGAGCAGTTTGGAGCTCGATCTGTCTTTGTAAATTTATAATTTGAGTTGAAACGTTTTGAATTGTATTTTTTAGATCTTCCAATAAGCGGTTAATAAGAGAGGTGTTATTTACATCATTAGTCTTATTTACATTTGTATTATTTTCTTGATTATTATTGTTTTTTAAAATACTAGCAAAACTTATATTGCTATTTAGAAATGTTTCTTGTTTGTTGGGTCTACTTTGTTTCAGCATTTGCTTTCTGATCTGCAATTTCCGTTGCAATTCTTTGAACTTCTCGCATCCTCTATAGGATGCGGGATGTCCATATTTTTTGCAAAGAACGCAAAATAGTTTTTCGCGTTCATCTGCAGGTGTGGTTATAGCGCATGCAGTGCTTTCATGGTTCTGATCGCATTTAACACATCTTGGCGGCATGTAGCAGTTAGCCGCACTATGGAAAAAATTTTGGCATCGGCGACATTGCGGAAATTCTTCTTTTTTAATAGGTTCCCAGTGAACGCATCTATAAAGGAGTCCCTTGATTGATTTGAGTTCATTTATTTTACTATCTCCTGTAATTTGGACGAGGAAGATTGGGAGTTCTACTTCCATTTTAGCGGATTTTTTGGTCACAAATTGTGTTACTTTTACAAATTTTAAATGTTCATTTTCAAAACGAACTAATTCATTGTAAATTTCATTTGTGTCAGTTTTGGCACTTAAGCCTTTAAACAAAAATGTTTTTGTTTTTTCTATCTTAGGTGTAAAAGTATAGAAATTAGCTTTGGTTTTTTGCAAATAGGCTTTTACTTTTTCGTAATCATGCATTGATGACATAAATAAAGATAACTTTTTGTTGTTATCTCTAGTGAATTCTTTTATTTTAAAATAATTTATTTTGAGTCCCTTTTGTATGAACTCAATAAGCTCTTCTGCATCAATATTATGAATGTTTAACGGAGGAATTTTTTTGTTTTTATTTTCGTTGTTAGTTGTTGGGTTGTTGGTATGTTTAACATTTTCATTGTTTTGATCATTATTAGTATTTTTTTTATTTATTGATTCTCTTTGATCATTAACACATTGTTCTACATGTCTTGCGAACTTATTTACAATCTCTTCATTACATTCCTCTTTAGAGAGAACGTAGTAATAATTGTTTTTTAAATGTTTATTTGCAGAACCTAAGTCTGCACTATTTCTTCTTTTTCTTTCACTTTCTGTTATATTTGGAACTTTTTCATTACTCATCTTGTTATTAAAGAGTCTCTGTCTCTGTTCGGTTTAATATTTTTTTTTTTTTTTTTTTTTTTTTTTTTTTTTTTGTTTTTTGTTTTATTCTATGCAAAATTATATACAATATTGAAAAATAAAGTACACGATCGCACCGCTAATACGTCTGATCACCATGACAAGTGTTACAAGACTCTCTCTAGAACATAACATGATGTAACAGAAATATATAAACTAAAAAAAATTAATATAATTAATGATTTGAAACATAGAAAAAATGGCTGAAATAAATAAACATAAATATATAACCATAACAATCATTAAACTAATAAAAAACTGTCATAAAAATGACCAAATTTAATCAGTAATTTAATGAACTTATGTCATTAAACAAATTAAAGTTTTTTATCGATCTTATGAAACATTTCATTAACGGGGGGCTAATGTAACATTCTTCATTAACCCAATGAAGGATCACATGGGTTGAGTTTTAGTGTAATTTTTCATTGGATTAATGTAAAAATCCATTGGATCTGTGAAGAAAATTCTTTCAGTGTAGATAAAGTTGCATAATCATCGGTATCAAAAATTTCTTTAATAACATTGTTAAGTTGCTCAAAGTTTTTTGAATAGAGTTCTGAATCTGGCTATTCCCCACCTTGGTAATAATTGCTGTGGTAGAAGAGGAACCCAGGGATACATATCATTAAACATTTTAATATTATCGATTTGGCTTCTAATTTCCTGTGCAATTCTAAGTAACCCATGTGCCAAGCAAGTAACTTGTAACAGTTTTAAATAAAATATGTTAAGCCCATTGACAGCCTTAACAATGTAAGGTGCTGCATCGGTTAAAAATAGAAGAATCTTTTGTCGAAATCTTGAAATTCTTTTTTTAGAGCACAGCTCTAAAAGAATTTTTTTTTTTGTTTTGTGTATTTGGAAATCTTAGAAGAATTTTTTTTATAATATGGAAATTTAAAAAAAAATCACTTAAAAATATCAAAATATGCCTTTAAACCAATATAACAATAACAAATCGATGACATTTTAACGCAAATTTATTGATTCGGAGAAATAATTGGTCGGCATCGTTCTCAGACTATCGACAAAAATATGCATTTGCATGGAAATCGCCGTCCTAGTAATAAATATAAGCAATGACACAGAATTAAAAAATCTTTTTAATTTTGTAATAAAAGAATTTTTGAATCGCGATAAACGTTCGTATTTTTTAATATCTTCACTCGTTAATTTTATTGGTTTCTAAAATATTACCAAATTTTAATTCCTACACTTTTTTGCATTTAAATTAAATTGCAATTTCTCTAAAGAGCGTAAAAAATGTTTATTTGATTATTAAGTTATATTATTTCTGTAAATATAAATATTAAAATAAAATAACGACATCCAATAAATATCAAACAAATCAATTTCACAGTTATAATCCTCCTACTTGTATCTACTGAAAATTAAAATAAAAATTTGGAACACACACATACCCTGATTGAATATAATTCAACTTTACACGATTTAAAGGCAACAAAAACTTTAATATCCAATAAGACGCTAAATAACTAATAAATATTTCAAATTTAAAGCAACTAAAACTAAAACAAAAAACCATTCTGTATATGAAAATAATAAATTTATGCAAATCCCATTAAGAGTAGCCATAAAAACAAAACTTCCCAATTAGTCATTTCATTAAATATGCATTTGATTTTTTTTTTCAGAGAAAAAGTAACGAAAATTTTAAAACAAAATCAAATATCATAAAAACCACACAACCACACAGTTTTGTCTGATCATGGGCCTGACGACGCGTCGTCAAAACTCAACTTAAAAAAGTAAAAAAAAAAGAAAAATTTAAAACTAAAATTAAATTTATGAGTGTGAATTAAAGAAGACATTTTTCATTTTCATAAAACCAAAAATAAAAATTAAATTATGAATGCTGCCATTAAATTAATTAAAATTATAAGCTTGATCACACATTGTATTTTATACACAGATTTCGTGGATTGTTGTTGTTGCTGTTGATTCTTACTGTTATTAATATTTTTGTTGTTTTTTTTTTATTTATTCTGCGATTGAGAATTTTATTTAATTATAAACAATGATTTAATTTCATCAACATGATGTCGATCGAAGCTGTGATGTGACCAAATTTGTAAGTGCGTGTTTGATTTGATCACCCAGGGAAAAGAAGAAGATCTTCGCTCGACTCGATTAACCAAAATAAGTTTTAAAATTAAAACAAAAACAACAAATGCAAAAATTGACAAAAGCAATAAAGACAACAACTATAAAATCAAATTGGTTCGTAAATTATGGCTTTCTGAAGCTGGTAACATAAATTATGGCCATTTATGCCTTCTGCTTTTAATCTTTGTTTTGTCTGTTCGTCTTTCAGTCAACTTTGTGTTTTTTTTTTCATACAGACATATTTTTCTATTTTTTTTTTTTTTTTTTTTTTTGGATGCTGCCTTGTTTAAATATTAATTTGATTTTTAGAAAATAAATAAATTTTTATTTTTAAGTGCTTTGAAAATCGTGTAACAAATCAAAGTTTTTGATATTTAATTAGTTTTGATTTAAAATCTAAAATCCTAATATTGTAAATGTTATCCACTCGTAATATTTTACTGCTCTAGATTGCCCTGCCTTTATAAATAAAAACCTTTATAAACATTTTATTTTTTACAATATTTTATTAAATAAAGTGTTTACATAAACATTATTTTGTGTAAATAACAACACCATTGTTGTTTTGACTGAAATAGAAATATTAACTTGAATTTGCGCGCAATTTTCCATTTTTAATAGCTTGGGAAAAAGCTAAATTAATTAAATTAACATAATATGTATAAATATACTTTCTTTGTAAAATGGTTACACCACCCGTCTCAGGCGGACTTGGGTATTTTCACAGACATTTTTATATCTTACTAGCATTTAACCCGCTACTTCGTTAGCGGCTCCTTTTATTCGTGGACATATTTTTATGTCAAAATTTACTTTTCCAGGCTTAAACTTGTTTAAATTTAAGCATTTAACCCGCTACTTCTTAATCGGGCTTTTTCTTTTATGAACATATTTATATGCCAAAAAAGTTCCAAAATTTGTATCTCATAGGTTGATATTTACACAGGACTTTGCACCTATTATTTTGTGTTTCTAAGTTCAATATTATAGAAAATTCAAAAAGTAAATTTCCCGTATCTTCCCTTTTTGGTACTATTTTTCCCCCCCATTTAGTTATCAAAAATTTCAGTATTGTAGTGAGAGCTCATAATTAAGTACAAATATGTCAAATATGTTTTTGATAAGTTTCGAATGTTGTATATACCTTGTTCCTATGTTGATTGGTTCAAAAGAAAGATGGGGTGCCAAAAAAGTACCAAAATTAAGGTTTTACCCGTTTGCTTCCTAATAGGACCAAATTTTAAAAAAATACCAGACACCTGTCCGCTTATTTTTCTAAAGAACAACGATAAGTATTACGTTTTTACCCTTTTTTACCCCTAAACATTCGAATTTCCAAAAATCCCGTCTTAGTGGATCGATTTGGGGAGTCACCTATCTCTGCTCCAAATGTCAAGTTTTTATCTAGAGGAGTTTAGGCTGTGCGATGATGAATAAGTGAGTCAGTCATTCAGTAACGTTACAATTTTATATATATATATAGATAGATGGATGAAGAAAAATTTTGTGAAAAAATAACAAAATTTGGAACGATTTTCACACCTTAAACATTTGAATTCAAAAAAAATCCAAATCTGTTTTGTATTTTTTAAGATAAGGTACGAATGTGATATAATTTGTATTTACCCTTTTACTCCACAAAAAGACCATACTTCAAAAAAGTACCAAACACCAGTCTGTTAATTTTTTTAATTTTGAATCTCTTTTAGTTTAGGAGATATGAGGTTAGCGAATTTTTCTAATGAACAACAATAAATGTTAATGTTTTCCTTTAGCTTAGGAGGTATGAGGTTAGCAGGATCAATTGGGCGAGAGGAGAGCCTCCGGTCCAAATGTCAACCTTTTAGCTTCAGACGTTTAGGCTCTGCGATGAAAGATAAATAGATGGAGAAAAATTCTTTTGTTAAAAGTAACAAACATATGTTGGTACAATTTTGACCCCTTAAACGTTCGAATTTTCATAAAGTACCAAATATACAGTTGTATTTTTTAGATAAGTTACAAATGTTATATAATTTTTATTTCTATGTGTATTGATTTAAAAGCTAGATGGTGGAAAAAAGACCCAAAATACAGGTTTTACCCGTTTGCTACCTAAAAGGGCCGAATTTCGTAAAAGTACCAGACGGCTATTAGCTTTTTTTTATTTAATACACAAAAATTAATATTAAATTAAATAAAAGTACCAGTTTATTTAAAACAATTTCCAGTTAGAGAACGAAAAAGAACCAAAATATCCTTTTTACAGATTTTCATTCACTCAGGAACTTGCATGTTTAATTTTATGTTTCTAGGTCCAACAAATACGGAAATTGAAAAGGTACCAGTTAAAGAACAAAATAGTTCCAAAAACCCTCTTGCAGATTCTCATTCACTCAGAACCTTGCATGTTTAATTTTTTCTTTCTAGGTCCAATACTAACGAAAATTCAAAAAGTACCAGTTAGTTAATAAAAAAGTACCAAAAATTTCCCTCCTATAGATTCTCAACCACTCAGGACATTGCATGTTGAATTTAATTATTCTAGGTTCAATATTAACGTAAATTCCAAAAATTCCAGTTAATGAACAAAAAACAGTACCACAAAGCCCTCTTACAGATTCTTATTCACTCAGGATCTTGCATGTTTAATTTTATGTTTCTAAGTCCAATAAAAACGGACATTCAAAAAGTACCAGTTAAAGAACAACAAAGTACTAAAAAGCCTATCTTACAGATTCTCATTCACTCAGGACCTTGCATGTTTAATTTTATCTTTCTAAGTCCAATACTAACGGAAATTTAAAAAGTACCAGTAAATAAATAAAAAAAAGTACCAAAAAGTTCCCTCTTATAGATTCTTATCCACTCAGGACATTGCATGTTGAACTTTATGATTCTAGGTGCAATATTAACGGCAATTCAAAAATTACCGGTTAAAGAACAACAAATGCCAAAAAGCCCTCTTACAGATTCAAATTCTCTCCGGACCTTTTATGTTTAATACTATGTTTCTAGGTCCAATACTAACGGAAATTCAAAAAGTACCAGTTATTGAACAAAAAAGTACCAAAAATCCCTCTTACAGATTCTCATTAACTCAGTACCTTGCATGTTTAATTTTATGTTTCTAGGTCCAATATTAGCGGAAATTAAAAAAGTACCAGCCAAAGAACAAAAAAGTACCAAAAACTTCCCTCTTTTGATTCCTATCCACTCATTACACATATTGAATTTTATATTTCTAGGTCCAATAATAACGGAAATTCAAAAAGTACCAGTTAATGAACAAAAAAGTTCAAAAAACTTCCCTCTTATAGATTCTTAACCACTCAGGACATTGTATCTTGAATTTTATGTTTCTAGGTCTCAGTATTGGACGGGAATTATACCAAAAATACCAGTTGTAGAACCAAAAATCTAAAGAAAAATATCAAATTTCCCGTATTTCCTCTTTTTAGTACTATTTTCCCCAATTAAAGTATAAAAAATTTCAGTATTGCAGTGGGAGTCAATAATTAAGTACGAATATGTCAATGAATGGAGAAAAATATTTTGTAAAAAAGGACCACATGACCTTGCATGTTGAATTTTATGTTTCTAGGTCCAATACTAACGGAAATTCAAAACGTACCAACTAATGAACATAAAAGTACCTTAAAGCTCTCTTACAGGTTCTTATCCACTTAGGACCTTGCATGTTTAATTTTATGTTTCTGGGTCCAATATTAACGGAAATTAAAAAAGCACCAGCTAAAGAACAAAAAAGTACCAAAAACTTCCCTCTTATAGATTCCTATCCACTCATTACATTGCATATTAAATTTTATGTTTCTAGTTCCAATAATAACGGAAATTCAAAAAGTACCAGTTAAAGAACAAAAAAGTACCAAAAAGCGATTTTACAGATTCTCATTCACTCATCTTTCTCATCTTTCTAGGTCTAATAACAACGGAAATTAAGAAAGTACCAGTCAAAGAATAAAAAAGTAACAAAAAGTTATCTCTTATTGATTTTCATCCTAGGTGCAATACTAACGGAAATTCAAAAAGTACCAATTGAAGAACAAAAAAGTACCAAAAAGTTCCATCATAGATTCTTATCCACTCAGCACATTACATGTTGAATTTAATGTTTCTAGGTCCAATAATGACGGAAATTCAAAAAGTACCAGTTAAAGAACAAAAAAGTACCACAAAGCCCTCTTACAGATTCTTATTCACTCAGGACCTTGCATGTTTAATTTTATCTCTCTAGGTCCAATACCAACTGAAATTCAAAAAGTACCAGTCAAAAAATAAAAAAGTACCAAAAAGATCACTCTTACAGATTCTCGTTCACTCAGGACATTACATTTTAAATTTTATGTTTCTAGGTCCAATATTAACGGAAATTCAAAAAGTACCAGTTATAGAACAAAAAAAGTACCAAAAAGTTCCGCAATAGATTCGTATCCCCTCAGGACGTTGCATGTTGAATCTTATGTTTTTGGGTCCAATATTAACGATAATTAAAAAAATACCAGTTGTAGAACCAAAAAGCTAAAGAAAAATATCAAATTTCCCGTATTTCCTTTTTTTGGTACTATTTGTTCCCCCCATTAAAGTTTCAAAAATTTCAGTATTGTAGTGTGAGGCCATAATTTGGTACGAATATCTCAATGAATGTAGAAAAATGTTTTGTAAAAAAAAGTACCAAAAATAGTTACGATTTTTACCCCTTAAATGTTCGAATTTCGAAAAAGTACCAAATTTATATTCGTATTTTTTTGGTAACTTTCGAATGTGGTATAAACTTTGTTTCTATGTTTATTGGATCAAAAGATAGATGGGGTGTCAAGAAAGTACCAAAATTCAGGTTTTACCCGTTTACTCCCTAAAAGGGCCGAATTTCAAAAAAGTACCAGACACATGTCCGCTAATTTTTTTAAAGAACACCGATAAGTATTACATTTTTTTTGTATCTCTTTTAGTTTTGGAGATATAAGATTACCGAATTTTCCCGTTTTTACCCTTTTTTACCCCCTTAGCATTCGAATTTCCAAAAATCCCGTCTTAGTGGATCGATTTGGGGTGTGACCAATCTCTGGTCCAAATTTCAAGTGTTTAGCTTCAGGCGTTTAGGCTGTGCGATGATGAATCAGTGAGTCAGTCAGTCAGTCAGTCAGTCAGTAACGTTACAATTTTATATATATAGATTATATTCATTAGGGGGTTCAATTAATCGGGTTTTATTTTTGTTTGATTAAACGAATAATCGATATATGGCATTTTTAACTTATTCGATTAAACGAATAAAATTTTTAAATTAATCGATTAATCGAATAATTCTAAATCTAGAAATTTTTTAAATTACGAGATTTGTTTTCGATAATTTTTAAAAAAATTAGTACTTGAGTAAATAAACATTTTTTTAAATAAAACTTGTCAATGTTTCTTCAAATTGTTGCTTCACTTGCAGGCACTTAGATTTTAAAAAAAGTCAATGAAACTTTGGATTTTTTGAAACTTTTCACGGACATTCCATCCTCTGCTATGCTTCTGCAAATAATTTCCTCTAGAGAATCGTTTGGACCACTTGTAGCCCCCTATAATTCTGTTGGTGGAGCATCTTCTTCAAGTACTATGTTATAGTCATCTTGTAAGTGGTAAATAAGTGAAGTTGTTGAAGAAAATTTACGTTAATAAATTTTTGGAACCCTGTTACATTAAGCATTATTAGATTTATGCTTCGAACAATATTTTTTAACCAAACTCATTCTAAAGAGAGAAACGCATGAACTATTTTGTTAAAAAATACGGGCGTATTCTAGAAATCGTAATGAAGTGGATTTAAAATCGAGAAAATTTTAAAAATTACCCTGCAATGAAAGTTTATTAAAATATATTCCATTTTATCACTTCATTCGTTAAGTATTATTTTTGCAAGATCAACACTTAAAACCACAAAAACTACGGTCATTTTGTAAATAATTGAATTTAAATTATCGTTCGATTTCAATTTCACTTCATTTCGATTTCGAGAACATGCCCGATAAATTAATAGAAATATTTAAGTTAACATGACTTTGTCGTTTTTTTTTTTTTTGTTTAATGAATTATTAAATTGTGTTGAAAAAATGCAACAAAACTTTAAAAAAGGTTATATATTTAACAGAAACGCTATATATTATTATTATTCCATTAATCGGTTCTTCGATTAATCCTTTAATCGAAATTAGCAATTTTAAATTATTCGAAAAATTATTCGTCTAAAATTGTTCGATTAATCGAACAAGAATTAATCGACTGAACACCCTAGTGTTAACCTTTTGAAACATACATGTTTTTTTGTTTTACTAAATTTTACTGCAAAAATGTCTTTAGTAAAAATTTTTAACTACTCAGTCAAGAACTGTCACTTTACGCTCTTAATTTTTCTTCTCATTTACTGTATTTTGTGTACGCGAAATCAATTTAGTTAAATGCAGTAAAGTTCAGTAAAAAATAGTTAAACTTTATGTGTTCTCGAACCCACCTTTTAACTTAAATTTGCGCGCAATTTTCATTTTTTAATAGTTTGTGAAAAATGTTGAATTAATTAAATTAAAAAAAATTAAATGTACTTTTTTTTTTAACAAGCACCTTGTAATTTGCTTATACCGTTTTTGCTCCACCCGTCTACAGCCAGACTTACTAGCATATACCTGCTACTTCGTTAGTGTCTCCTTTTTCTTCGTGGACATATTTAAACGTAACATGTCAACGGAAAATCTCATTACAAATAAGAGAAAAAATTCAGTTTTTAATAGGGCAAAGAGATTAGCAAAAACCAAGTCGTTCAACGATTTTACTGAACAATTAAATCCTTCTACAAATTCTTCTATACTGTGGCAGAATATCAGAAAGATTACAGGGAACTATAGAACTAGTATTATCAGATCTATCTCCATAAATAATAAAGTTATCACGAACCCATTCGAAATATCTGAATCTTTTGCTAAGTACTGGTCATTAAATTCTAAAGATAGTAATTTCCCACAAAATTTCCAGAATGCCAAAGCGCTAACACTTTCATCTTTAAGAATTACCAACTGCTCGCCAATGGCCAACGTATTGGAACTTCCTTTCAATATGCAGGAATTAATGTATTGCCTAGGCACCTCCAAGGGTAAAACTTCAGGGTTGGACAAGATTTTTTAAAATTCGTATTTTAAATCTTTACAATAATATTATTATTATTATTGTAATTTTAATTATAATAAATTTATAAATAAATAAATAAAATAAATAAAATGCCAAAGTTAATTTTTCTAGGTTTAAACTTGTTTAAATTCTAGCATTTAACCCGCAATATTAGTAGAACCAAAAAGCTAAAGAAAAATATCAAATTTCCCGTATTTCCTTTTTTGGGTACTATATTTTTCCCCCATTAAAGTATCATAATTAAGTACGAATATGTCAATGAATGGAGGAAAATGTTTTGTAAAAAAAGTACCAAAAATAATATTTTTTTGATAAGTTTCGAATAGGGCCGAATTTCAAAAAAGTACCAGACACCTACCTGTCCGCTTATTTTTCTAAAGAACAACGATAAGTATTACATTTATTTTGCATCTCTTTTAGTTTTGGAGATATAAGGTTACCGAATTTTCCCGTTTTTTACCTTTTTTACCCCTTTTTATACATTCGAATTTCGAAAAATGCCGTCTTAGTGGATCGATTTAGAGAGTGGCCAATCGCTAGTCCAAGTTTCAAGTTTCTAGGGTCAGCGGTTTGGGCTGGGCGATGATGAATGAGTCAGTCAGTTGCTCACACAACTCTTTTATATATATAGAAGATAGATAATATTTATATAATACAGTGAAAATAAAAAGAAAATTTAAAAAAACTCTGAAATATGAAATATTAAGAGTTTTCAGCATTTCCATCGGTATAAGAAACTAATAGCGCAAGAAGTGAAGTTCATTTCGAAGGAGATGACATGAACGATCCGGATTTTCTTGGCCTACACACAGAAGAAAATATCAATGTTAAATTAACATGGCGCAATGTTGATTTAAAAATCATAGTAAATTTCTGCAAAAGTATGGACTTTTTTTAAAATTATCTTGGTTTTAATTTTATTTTAAATAAAAACTGGTAAATAAAATTGTTCAATATTGAATGCATAAAATTCTGTTTTACTTGTTTTTTGTATAATAAAAAAACAACAGTAAAAACAGAAAAACATAATTGTTTTTATTTTCATGTTTAAAACAATCTAAAAAGAAAAGAAAAATTCCCGTATTCTTTTTGTTAAAATTATTTAGTAGTAGTGCATCAAATTTTCAAATTAGAGAAGAGAGTCTCAGAAGGACACGCCTGGCAACGTGTATCTTAAAATTCTGAGTGTCAATGATGCTCTAATCGTCATGGCGAATAGTTGGCGCCATTAAATAACCAATGCCAAGTTTATAAATAAAACGGGTTCCCTGACCCCTAAAACAGGTTGGGCTATGTGCTAATAACTCATACTCATAATAAGAAAATTATTACTAAAACACCAACAAATTTAAGAAACAACCCCCCTAACACGATGACGACTTACGGCTTCAAACAACGGATAATGATTGGAACTTGGAACATCCGAACCCTCTCCTCACCATCGAGACTGGAACAAGTTTGCAAGGAATTTGATTCGTACAAATTGGACATTCTTGGACTAAGCGAAACTAGATGGCTAGATAAAGGCTCCAAACAACTTTAGTCCGGGCATACTTTAATATAATCGGGCCATACGAGCAACAGAATCAATGGCGTCAGACTACTACTCTCAGCCAACGCATGGCAGGCCCTCAATGAATATGTTCCCTTTTCTAAACGCATTGTCAAGGCTAGACTTAATTCAAAATACCGTAAAATTACAATCTTACAATGTTACGACCCTACCGAACCCGACGATGAAGAATCGAAAGATAACTTCTACAACCAACTTGAGGCGGCATTCAATACAATACCAACTGGTGACATCAAAGTAGTATTAGGTGATTTCAACGCCAAAGTGGGTAAAAACAACAACAGCTTACAAAAAGTTATGGGAACACAAGGTCTTGGTTTTGTGAGAAACAATAATGGTGAACATCTGGTTGATTTTTGCGCCCGTCGATGCTTATTTATTGGAGGAACGAAATTCCCACATAGGGATATTCATAAATATACATGGGAATCTCCCGATGGAAATACTCGCAATCAAATTGACCACATCTTAATTAACAAACTATTTATTGGATGCTTGCTTGATGTCAAAACAAGACGTGGTGCGGGTACTTGCAGTGACCACCAACTACTGGTTGGTACCTTTAAACTTCGCCCATCAGCCCACAAGGTAAACAGCTCGAAAAGACTTAAATTTAATCTCTCAAAATTTTCAAACCCACAAAATTGCAAATTGAATGGAATTGAAAGGCAAAACTTGATCGTGTGGCCACCAAGTAAATGAGCGCGGATTTGAGAGAATAAAATTCTTCTTCTTCTTGCACGAAACAGCCCAGACATTTTCTTTTTGCAAATTGTGTAAATTGTCAAACATCTGTAAAACATAAACAAATCAATACAATGCAAAGGCAAAAAATCATGAACCAAATTTTGGAAAAAGTGTTGTGGAGTAAAATTATGTACTTAAATATAAAGTTTTATATTGAAATATTAGGAAAACATAATGTTAGTGATTGTAAAAGTGTTTGTTTTGTTTTATTTTTGGTAAAAGTAGTTTATTAGCTCAGACAATATACATACAATTATTCAAAAGTGGCGCAAACCTTTTTTTTTTTTGTAAAGCCTGTCAAAACACTGACTTTCTATTTTGTGATTAAAATTGTGTTGTTTCTGTTCCCGTACTTTTTTTTATTTTGTCTCTTTATGAGAGAAATTTATGCTTGCTCTCATTTTCACGAACTTTAGCCTTTAAGCAAAAGTTTTTGCCAACCCATTTCACAAAAAAGTCCTATAACTGACTAAGAGTCGCACCAAGGGGAATCAAATATATGACCGGCCTTCATAAGTTTTTCGTCCTAAACAATTTCTCAAAACATATTTGCCCTTTGTCGTCATCCATTAGGCTGTCAAATTTTCCAGAGTGGGCTTTATAGAGGGCCAATGGTAAATTATCGACCGATCTACACAAGATTAAGTATTATGATATCCGGTCCTATATAAGAAATATGTGCAAAATTTAATGAGAATCGGTGCATTTTGTCATCAACTTATAAAGGTTTTTTGCCCAAGTTTGCATTAATTACTCTTTTCCTACTGAACCGATTATTCTGGGGTCTTATAGCAAACTGCTTAGACGAACTAGAAACAATTTTAAACCAAAATTGTTCTCTTCTATTGATTCCTTCAAAATTGAGCGTGTTGCCAGATGACAGGCAGACAGACGGACAATGCTAAGTAGACTTAGAAGGCCCCAGAATACACTTATGTACGTACTTTACGGGGTCTTCGAAGAATACCCTCATTCACCACAAGTGGTGAAGGCTATAAAAATACAAAGTTTTGTAACGAATTAAAAAAATTAACTTAAATTGCAAAATTTTGCGGAGGTGTCTGAAATACTACTGAAACCCTTCCTCCTCCTACTTGTAAAATTTTCTCACCCGCACAGTAATAAAAAATACAAAAAGAAAAAAAAAACAGAATTAAATGGATTGTAAAATCATTTCTGAATAAAACTGCATAAATTTAACAATTTACTCATGTTGATACCACAGATTTTGTTTATTTCTCTTGTGAGTTTTTGTAGATTTATTATAGTTTTGCTGTTGTTGTTGTAGTTGTTGTTGTTACAGATTTTGGTAGATTTTAAATTTTATAGCAATTAATGAAATTTAATACTTTTATATACCATAAAAACAAGTTGGAAAAAATTAATCCAACGGATTTTGGTTGTTAAAATATTGTGTGGTTGTTTGTTTGTTTGTTTGTGCGGTTGTTCGTTTTTGTCTGGTTTGATAAAATATTGTTGTTCATTCATTGAATAAAAATGTTTATTACATTTATTTGCATTTAAATCGTTGAGTTCCGCACAATAGTAGGGGGTCTTAATGCCAAAGTGATGATGATCACGATGATCATCATCGTGCTTCTGCCGCGGCTAATATTAAATAATAAAGCACAAACAAAAAAAAAAAACTTAAAAGTAATATCAAAAATATATATTAACAAAAAAATAAATTTAAATATGTTAAAAAAAAAATTGCTGGCTGCTGCTGTAGATTATGAAGCTGATGATATCGGTCAGACGGTCGGGTCGGTAGTGTTGCTGGATTGTGATAAAGTTCGGATGTGGCTGCTGTATCTGGATTCCAAATTTCTTATGATTATTAGTATTGATATTGAAACCCGGTGAATTTGTGAGTTATTAAAAATGAACAAAATGTGTTTTTTTTCTTTCTTTCTTTTTGTTTAATAAATTAAACTATAAATTATGCAAAAGCCATTATACATTATATTTTTCAGTAGATATTTTGAAATGACAAAACATTGAAAGTGTAGAATCTTGAGCAAACAAAGAGAAGCAACGGACAAAAAATTCTATGTATGTATGTATGTATGTATGTATGTATTCAAATGTGGATTGTTGTCTTTGTTTAAAAGTAAATTTTTCTTTTATTTTAACTGATGAGAAGATACTAAGATTTTAAAACAATAAAACTCAGACGATTTAGAAGAAGACAACAGCAATCTACTTGCAAGTTAAATCTAGTTAAACGAAAGATTCATTCAACTAGCCAAAAGGGCTTTTCGAAAATCTTCTAAAACATTCTTCAGTCAGTGGTGCTAATTTAGCGTGTGTTTTTTTTAACAAAAAAAAAGCTGGTTGAAAGAAAAGAAGGTAATTATTGATATTTATAACAAAGTACAAATTATAAAAAATAAAAGCCGTTTCTTAATATTTGATTTAAAGGGTGGCACATAAGTAACGTAATAATCGCCAAAGAAAGAGACATATCGATGGTTTTCTTCCGCAACCTCGTAACTCAAAAAAAAAACTTCAGGAGAGACAAAAAACTTTTTTTACCAAATATTTGAAACTTTCTGCTATATATTCTTTTATAATCCAAGAATTAGGAAAAATTCCGATATTCCGCCAAACAAAAAAAATTGCAAAATTGTAAGGCGGTATTTACTGATTACTTTTCCGGTCAAAACAAAAAATCGGAAAAAATCGAGTTACGTGGTTGCGGAAGAAAACCATCGATATGTAGTTGGAAGAGCTGTGGCGCCATCTTGTTGAAGCCACAATTCTGGATTTTTCTCTACCTCGGCCCTTACAAACTTTTTCATACATTGCCCGTTATTAAATTCCCATTCCCATTAACCGTAACTTGCTCGTATGTTTTGAAAAATATGGTCAAAATATCTTTTCTGAAGTTATTCCACACCATTATGTGCATCTTTGTGGGTGCATTTGGTTTTTAAAAAATATTCTTGGATTTATAATGCCCCATATTCTGCAGTTTTGTTTATTTACGTTACCATTGAGGTGAAAATGTGCCTCATCGTTCATTATTCGAATTTATCTATGTGTCCAAATAAAAAAATGCTGACCTAAAAAATAAAATTGAACAACTTTGGTTCTTTGTTCTGTGCTGAGTGCTTCCATCATAAATTGCCCTGGTTTTGAAAAGTTAATTCTGAAAAAAAAATCGAAAAAATAAACGTAAACAAAAAATGTATTATAGTCTAAACTCGATAATGGTCGGGACCGGGAGCATTCTAGATAATACGTTTTTGATACCAACTTTGTCATTTTACCGCTGATACTGATACCAATCTAAAAAAAAACACACTCATCCACACTTCTCGAATTTCTAAACTAAATATCTGTACAAATGCTTTCGAATCATGGCGTGCAAACATTGTGTATAACTGTTAAAAAATAATAAAAACAAATTATGCTTATAATCCCAGATAACAAAGTAAATCACGGTAAATCGATGAACAAAAATTTTAATCGATGCAAAAATTTTTTCTTCCGTATAATTGATGTTGCCGGTTAATCGAAACACGCATAATCCAGGTTCAAATGTACACTCACAATATTATTACAGCAACGGACTGTAGTTTATTTAAGATAATTCCGTTCAGTCATTTTTAAATAAATAAACATTTAAAATTTCAAGCAAATTTATTTTTAACTGATTCTAACAGTTATTCAAAAAACTAAGTGCATATTAATACGGATTTTCAGTTGCAGTTAATATTGTCCGTTGATTGAGTTAAATTCTTCTTTATGTTAAAGTAAATAAAAATGTAATTTAAAGCAACGAAAAGTTCATTTAATTTTTACTGCCAAAAATTCAACCGCGAATTCCGTAAAAACAAATCAATATTCAGTTATCTTATATAAATTAATTGTCAAAAAATTAACTACATATTCCGTAAAAACAAATAAATATGCAGTTATTTTATAAAATTTTACTGTCAAAAATTCAACACCATATTCAGTAAAAACAATTAAATATTCAATTATTTTATATAATTTTACTACCAAAAATTAATTTTTACTTATCTATAAAAAATGAATTGCTTGTTTTGTGTAAGCAATTACCATTTTCTATTTGTTAAAATAATTTAGTTAAATACATCAAATTTTAAAAGTAAAATAGTTGCGAAGCCAAATCGGTCATGCTGCTGGTGTCTTATAATTGAGAGTTCTTCTGTAAACAACGTGGTCAGTACAACAAAAGTAAAACAAACGTGTGTAACTGGGTAAGTAAAAAAAAATATTCTCCCTCTCTCGCTTATAAGAAAAACAAGCGGACAGGTGTCTGTCTGGTATTTTTTAGAAATTCGGCTCTTTTGTGGAGTAAACGAAAATTTAATAAAATAACTGAATATTTAATTGTTTTTACTGAATATGGGGTCAATTTTTTGACAGTAAAATTTTAATAAATAACTAAATATTTAATCGTTTTTACTGAATATGGTGTTGAATTTTTGACAGTAAAATTTTACAAAATAACTGAATATTTATTTGATTTTACGGAATATGGTGTTGAATTTTTGACAGTAAAAATTAAATGAACTTTTTGTTAAAAATAAATGAAAAATAGGTAGACCGGTTTTTAATTGAACTTTCATTTATTTTATATTACAATTTCAGTTAATTTTACGTACAGAATATTGTGAGTGTACTTATTAAATCATAATATTAATTATACGCCATCCTGTACAGATTTGAATTTTTTTTTTTTATATGTATATTGAAAATTTTCGAATACTGCCGAGTTATGGGTGCATAATATAATGTCTGTAACACATACACATTTTAGTATACCGACTGGCTGAGAATAACTTTATAAATCGATCGCCAAGTACTGGTCGCAACTCCAAAGATAATTAAAAAAAAATTGGTACATATGTATATTCTATCGCCAAACGAACAAAGCTTTTTTCCGAAATACAAACTTTGTTCCTTTAAAACGTCTTACTATGATGATATTTTAATAAAATATTTTAATCCATATAAACCCACTCTCTAAAGTCACCTTAAGTCTATGAAATCTCATATAGTTTTCGATATCTAGAATATATTCGGCACAAAGAACGATTGAGTTTCAAAATTAGGTATACCCAGAGAAAAAACATGTTTAAATATGGTCACCTCCAACAAAACTATTTTTAAAGAAAACTTTAAACATATTATGATTCATTAAACAATATTATTGTCACCGACAACCATATTATGGTTGGATTAGTCCTCCATCAAGAAGCCACAGCCATATTATGCTTGCCTCCGAACATGTTATGGTCAAAAATAACTAAAACATGTTTAACACTTATAATAGTGTTACGTTACTGCCTTTCAATAACGTTTTGGTTTATTTCCTTTATAATAAACCGTTTCGAGTTCTTTATTGCAACTTTAATAAAATAAATAAAACACAAACACTTTAAACACTATTTACAATTTACTCAACTCTATTTAGTACTAAGTCTTTTTAACAACCGTAATTTATAGCTTTTATTCACAACCAACAATAATTTTCTCAGCGTTATGCGTTATTGACAAAGTCTGAACTAAGAATGATCTTGTTCTGCTACTCGCCGCTAGTATTTATACTGCAATTTGGTTGTCTAGAATATTCGAAATGTTTTTCGAAGGTTCGAGGCTTTTTTTTATTCACCACACTTTAATTTGATTTATGGTAGCACTTATGTTTACATAATTTTACCTCTTATACTGAAGAAGCTTTTTTAACGGTCATTTCTAGGGCTTTCTGCACATTGGGATTGAAGTGTACTAAATTATAACAAAAACGATGTAAACTAATAAAATTACTTATAAATACAAGTTAACTAATAAATACAAGATAACTAATAAATTCAACTAATTCTTAACTAATAATTACAACTAATTCTTAACTAAAGTTACTTTCGTAACAATAGCATGGTTGGTTTTCAACCATAATTTACAGCTTTTATTTACAACTCACTAGTGCGATCAACACACTTCAATGTTTATAATTTTCTCCGTGTGATGCTTATCAACTTTACAAAGTCTGAACTAATAGTCTCTTTTGGTGCCAATACTTCCATTCAATTTTCTGGTGTGCTCTAGATTTCTGCCGAAGGTTTGAGCATTTACTATTCACCACTCTAACGTCTTTTATGTTTTATGGCGGCACTTATGTTTACATAATTTCACCACTTATACTGAAGCTTTTTTGACGGTCATTTCGAGGGCTTTCTGCACATTGGGATTGAAGTGTACTAAAGAATAAGAATATTTCAATAACAATGTGAACTACTAAAATTACCTTTAAATACAAAACAACTAATAAATACAAGATAAATAATAATTACAACTAATTCTTATAATTTAAAAATTCTATTAATAAAAAATTTTGTTGACCATCAGACCACTTACAAAGTTTCCTTTACATATTCAATATTGAATGTGATGTGCTGTTCATGTTATTGTTACTCCCTTTGAAACCTTTAACTGCCGGCAACTATTCTTTATAGTCTGTTTAAAATAAAAATTTTGCAGACATATTTTAATTTGTAATTTTTTTATTTTAGAGGATATCGGATAAATCTTTTTAATTCGTTTACTTTTACAACTTTTTCAGTCCTACAAAATTAAAATTTTTGTAGTCTTACAAAAACAACACTCTTAAATTTATGTTTGTACCAAAAAATTTTTTTCTAAAAACCCAATTTTTCGCTAAGAATAAAGGCGATGTTGACAGAAATTTCGAATTAAATTTTGTTGAAATAAATGTTTAGTAGACATCACTGTTTTTTTTATTTTTTTTGTTCCATTTTAAAAACCGCTCTAAACACCCGCTGTGCAAATACGCGGGCGCTCTTATTAAATAATTTTTAAAATAAATTTTCTTAAAATTGGAAATATATAAAAAATATGTATGCATTTGTTCACATTAACAAAAGAAGAATGTATCTACAAGCTCATCTACATGAATGTATCTTTCTTTCATCTTCCAAAACCACCTGAGTAGAACATTAATAAACAGATTAAAAAAAATCAGTCTTCATAAAACTAATTCCATAATAATATTTTGGCTGTTGATTTTCTTCTCTATGTGCTCATATTATAGTTTTAATTGAAAGTCCTTTTTAGCAATTTCTTCATTTGGCATCTGCTTTTGTTTAAGTGTATAGAGTTTATTTTAAGAAGAAGAAAAATCTCATATTAAGGCAAACAGTTCAGTTTAGCAAAATTGTCAGGGATTTCTAAAAGCAACCCAGGCAGTCATTCGTCCAATCATATGTCTTGTCCACCCGCCTGGTTGACGATGCCTATGAACTTAAAGCTTAACAATTTATATTGTTATTCGTGAATGGGCCTGGAGGCAAAACAACAAAATGTTTTATTCACTTGCTAGTAGTATTCATTCACCCAACAGGGTGTTGTGTATGTGGTATATGCATAAATGCATACTTATGTGTGTAGGTATATAATGGAACACTAAACACAAGATGAAAATAAAAAAAACAAAACAAAAAACACAACAAACTAAAGAATTGTACAAATTAAACGACCAACCAGCTACTACTGTAATACATTCTTAATATTGACGAACAAGGTGACCATATAAATCGAAAATAGTTGACAAGTCTATAGATGGAAACATGTTTCAGATAAGTTTGCCTGCAGTACAAACTTTTTAAAGAATATCGGCCGGGTTTTGCTCATTATATTTGCATTAACAAAACCATCGTAATAAATGGCTTAGATTTTTGTATTCTAAATTTAAAATTCAACTGCCAGGGTATTGTATTTACAAGAAAGTAATTGGTCGATCTAAACCTTCGTCTAGGAAGCCTAAAACTTCCACAACCCGCTCCTGAGTATTATAGTATCCACCAGTTCTTAAGCTGAGTTTCAAATGGTACTCCACCAGTACTTCCTCTGGTTTCTTAAGTTCTCCGTCAGATAAAAGGTGTAACAGATCAGTTGAAAACTATGGCATATGTATGGTTAATGTTATAAACTGTAATACTGCTTAGTTATACGACGCCAAGCCATCAGCCAATGCAAAAATGAAGCGCAAAACGTACAAAAATTAGACAACCAAGGTCGGACTGATTGCTCTTAAAAAAAGGCAACTACACACGAGCAGAGGTCCATGAAGAAAACTAGTCGGCGGCGGCTTAAAGCCGGCTGAAGCCGATGTTAAATTAATTAATTTTCTTAAATTTAAAAACAAACCTTTTCACCTTCGTTGAAGGGTATAAAAAAATAATATTTATTTGCTTCAAACATATCTTGCTGAATTTATATTTTTCAAGTATCTGTCTCTTGCCAATTTAAGAATCTCACAAAAAATATCCGCAATTGGAGACATCACATGTTCTTTCCCCTTTTTTTCTACATAAGCTACTCTATTGCAGAAGTTTTTTAAAATATTCTATAAATCCGAAATAACTTAAATGGTTATTATAATTGGAAAGCTCTTAATATTGCTTGCTGCTTGCCTGCCAAGGTCAGTTTAACGAATGCATCTTAAGCTGGAGGTACACACCACGCGTTCTATGCGTTTGATACTTTCCTGACCTTTTTCAAGATGCATGCAAAAGTAGAAAGTAGTCCTACTTCATGCGTTTGATGCATATATGCATGCGTTTGCTGTGTAACTTACCAATATAATTTTACACAAATTCTACTCTTTTGACGGATGCATAAACGTTTAGTTGGAATTATAATTCCTTAGAAA
Source organism: Pollenia griseotomentosa (assembly GCA_963931875.1). Classification (NCBI taxonomy): domain Eukaryota; kingdom Metazoa; phylum Arthropoda; class Insecta; order Diptera; family Polleniidae; genus Pollenia; species Pollenia griseotomentosa. Next base: position 18,450,220 of record OZ007561.1, read on the forward strand.
CTTTTTCTTAAAAAAATATTTTTTTTACGCGATTTTATTATTGGTGCATACCAAACATATTTCTTGTATCAGTTTTTTCTTATAAAAAGTTTTCTTATACAGAATAGTTTTTATAGTGACACGTATGGAATAAACGGTGCCTGTGAAATACTTTCTAACAAGCGTTTTTTCTTATATGAGATGTTCTTATATCCATTATCTACTGTATATATTTACTGGGTCTCTGACTAATTTAAAGTGGAGTTAGTCATGTCCGTCTGTTAAAATCATGCTCACTTTTAAACGACTCAAAAGAAAATAACAACATTGGAGTCGAATTGTTTCTAGTTCTCTTAAGCATTTTGGGATTGAAATCCAGCAAAGTCGGCAAAGTAGGAAAAGAGTTATGAATCAAAATGTGGAACAACCACCCTAAAAAATGGATATTTTTGTTAGGGTGGTTGTAGCGAAATCCAAATATTAATATAAGATTTTGCACAAATTCGTTCCTTATGACTAGAAATACTACAAAATTTCGTGAAAATCGGTCCATAATTTACCATAGGCTCCATATAAAGCCTACTCTCGGGAAACACTTTAATACGCGTAATAAATGTTGATCGGTAACATAACATAACGGCAAGTAGAAATCACACTGCTTACTTTCGTACAGATCGATTCATAATTTACCATAGATCCTTTATAAAGCCCACTGTCGAAATATTTTAAAAGTAGGTAGAGTGTATTAAAGACTAGGTACAGACGAATATAGCACCGTTTTTACCTAAGGTCCCAATAAAAGACAATCCAAGATACGAAGATTAAGACAATCTTTTTTAACATTTCTGAATTTTATAAATTTTATTTTATTTAACCTTTATTTATTAAATTGCAATATAATTTATTAAGCTTGAGGTTTTTTTGTTTTATATAAAAAATTAAATAACATTTATTTATTAGTTCCAATATTTCGATACAGCAATGTGTATCATCGTCAGGGAAATAATTAAACAATTAAAATAACGTTCACAAAACAATGAAAAAATAATAACAATTGTCACATAGAAAAAATTATTTACAATTAGAAAAATTTTTTAAAACAAATAATCTGAATTTTTATTTTTTGTTGTTATTTTTAAATTTTTAAAGCTAAAATGGAAGAAAATAAGAAATGAAGGACTATACTTTAATGCGTAGGAAAACTGCCTTCTTTCAAATGTTGATGCCAATAAATTCCTTTAATAATTTTCTACTCATTTAGTATAAAAAACGGCCTTATTCATAAAAAATTATTCAGGTTTATAAAACGAATTCTATTGAAGTTTGTTTTATAAACCTTTTATAAATCAAAAACATTTTTTATGAATAAAGGCATGGTCAAATTACTATAGTAATATAGTAATTTCATCATAAATGAAAGGGTAAATCATTAAATATGTTATTTCAAGCGAATAATTCGCTAACGAAGACTACGATCGCTAAACTTACATTTAAAACAAAAACAATTATAAAATGTTGTTCGAAATCGATGAACAGGACATTAAGCGAAAGAAATCTTTGTTCGAAATCGATAAACAGGACATAAATTAACAACAAAGCACAAAAATACAAAATTTAAATTTTAGTTTTAGTTTTCTCCGATTTTCATTTTTAAGCTTTACTGCCTCTTTCCCAGACTTATGTGTAGATTACAGATGGCAACTGAACTAAAATTGAGTTGCCAGCAGCGAAATCAGGCAACGCCGCTCATGTTAAAATATAAAATAAAAAAATTTTACATTTTAACATCATTAAAAATGTTATTTCAGAGTAAAAGCAATTTTTCAAAGTTTGTCGAATATTTTAACTGCCTATTCATCTATTCGCGAACGAAGACTTCGATCACTTAACTTACATTTTAAACAAAAACAATTATAAAATATTGTTCGAAATCGATGAACAGGACATAAGGCGAACGAAGTCTTTGTTCCAAACCGATGAACAGGACATGAATTAATAACAAAAAACAAAAATACAAATTTTAAATTTAAAAACGCCGCTTATGTTAAAATATAAAACAAAAAAATTATTTCGCTGCTGGAAACTGAACTGAAGTTGAGTTGCCATCGGTAATCGACCCTTTATTCTTGATGCAAACTATGCAAGTTTTGTCTCAGAAAGTCTGAGTTTATTGGTGAGAGAGGAAGCGAACATGCCATTATTCTCTCCCCCCACCCCTCTAATTAATAAACTCTGACTTTCTAAAAGAAAACTGTCATATTGTGAACCCATACTAAGCACGTCAGTTTACGTATATAGTTTTGAAATTATTTTAAAAAAAATCTTTAGATGCTGGTTTTATCTTACTGCCTGTTCAACAATTTTAAACGTAAACGTTCGTACATATATAATTTTATATGGAAAATATTTTTAAAACGAAGTGTTTTTCATGGAAATTTTCTATGCGACCGTTAACGTTCAAAATCGTTGAAAAGGCAGTTAAAATCCCCATAAAGGGTCGTCTAAGATTCTTTAGGCAACGTTTTCTTAAAAGAAAAGATTCCATTATTATATTCCTAAAGTTTTAGAAACTATAAAACTAAGAAAAAAAAGGAAAAAATAGTTATTTTACTTTATTTATAAAGCGAAACTCTTAAGTAAATTTATAAAAAGATCTAACCTTATAAATTTTTACTTAAAGATTGTCTAAACTTCAGGAATTTAAGTTTAAACAAAAGTTAAATATCTATCAAATTTCTAAAATTATTTTTTTTACTCTAACCTCTTTAAGAAACGTAAAGATAAGAAAATAATGGAAATGTTAAAGTATTTTTTCAAACCTACATATGAGTCATTTATTTTGAAAGTGGTTTAAGTCCATTTTTTTCTCATATTGAGATATTTAAGGGTTTATGTTTGATTTGTTTCAAAAATATTGTTTAGTGGTATTAATTTTTTTGTATGGCTTTGTGACTTTAAACATGTTAGAATATATAACGAAATACGTTTTGTAAACATTTCTAGAAAAATAAGCAATGTTTTAGAACCTAAAATGGACTTAAACCACTTTCAAAATTAATAAAATGACTTTTTTGTTTGTGAATAGGAATAAGTCCACTTATTTTAAAGAAATCAAATAATAGAAATTGTAAATATTTTATGTTTGATGTAGATGAATGTAATAGCTTTAAAATAAATAGGGAAGCTTTCAATTTAGATACCGATATTTATTTATGTAATTAAAAAAATATTTTTAAAAATAAATATTAATTCATTTATTAAAAAATTAAATTTACATTCATTTATTAAGGATAATATTAAAGATTTATATTAAACAATTTTAATTGATTTTCATGTTGTAAAATTCCTTTCTTCATAAAAATAATTTAATGAAAAATAAAATTTAATGAACTTAAGCCTAATTAAAAATATTAAAAATTTGGATTAAAAACCATAAATAGTTCAACAAAATAACCACAATACTAATTATTGTTAAAGCTAAGGCACGAGCTCTATGTGTTCATTTGTCCTTCAAGTTGTGCTGAAAAAGGTCAACAAGAAAAGGAAAGACAAAAGGAAAAAACAAAAAATGTACTTTGGACTTCAAGAAGAATTCTTGACAAAAAGTACGAAAAAACAGAAGTAAAGAAAAAAAAAAACATGTAAAATCAATTAAAATAGATAATCATTCAAGAAAAGCGAACTTCGATCTACCAAAGGTTAAAATACAATTTGGTTTAAGGATTGATGTTTGACTATTGACGTCAGCAGCCGTCGATAGCTGCGAGTGTAAAACGGCAAATCCATCTGAGGAGATCGAGTGGTTGCGATCGAAACATGTCATGGTAACCTGCCGGCCTGGGTTCGAGCCCCGGCCACGGTCAAGAATGAAAGATTATCAGGAACAATTTTAATTGATTTTCATGTTGTAAAATTCCTTTCTTCATAAAAATAATTTAATGAAAAATAAAATTTAATGAACTTAAGCCTAATTAAAAATATTAAAAATTTGGATTAAAAACCATAAATAGTTCAACAAAATAACCACAATACTAATTATTGTTAAAGCTAAGGCACGAGCTCTATGTGTTCATTTGTCCTTCAAGTTGTGCTGAAAAAGGTCAACAAGAAAAGGAAAGACAAAAGGAAAAAACAAAAAATGTACTTTGGACTTCAAGAAGAATTCTTGACAAAAAGTACGAAAAAACAGAAGTAAAGAAAAAAAAAAACATGTAAAATCAATTAAAATAGATAATCATTCAAGAAAAGCGAACTTCGATCTACCAAAGGTTAAAATACAATTTGGTTTAAGGATTGATGTTTGACTATTGACGTCAGCAGCCGTCGATAGCTGCGAGTGTAAAACGGCAAATCCATCTGAGGAGATCGAGTGGTTGCGATCGAAACATGTCATGGTAACCTGCCGGCCTGGGTTCGAGCCCCGGCCACGGTCAAGAATGAAAGATTATCAGGAACAATTTTAATTGATTTTCATGTTGTAAAATTCCTTTCTTCATAAAAATAATTTAATGAAAAATAAAATTTAATGAACTTAAGCCTAATTAAAAATATTAAAAATTTGGATTAAAAACCATAAATAGTTCAACAAAATAACCACAATACTAATTATTGTTAAAGCTAAGGCACGAGCTCTATGTGTTCATTTGTCCTTCAAGTTGTGCTGAAAAAGGTCAACAAGAAAAGGAAAGACAAAAGGAAAAAACAAAAAATGTACTTTGGACTTCAAGAAGAATTCTTGACAAAAAGTACGAAAAAACAGAAGTAAAGAAAAAAAAAAACATGTAAAATCAATTAAAATAGATAATCATTCAAGAAAAGCGAACTTCGATCTACCAAAGGTTAAAATACAATTTGGTTTAAGGATTGATGTTTGACTATTGACGTCAGCAGCCGTCGATAGCTGCGAGTGTAAAACGGCAAATCCATCTGAGGAGATCGAGTGGTTGCGATCGAAACATGTCATGGTAACCTGCCGGCCTGGGTTCGAGCCCCGGCCACGGTCAAGAATGAAAGATTATCAGGAACAATTTTAATTGATTTTCATGTTGTAAAATTCCTTTCTTCATAAAAATAATTTAATGAAAAATAAAATTTAATGAACTTAAGCCTAATTAAAAATATTAAAAATTTGGATTAAAAACCATAAATAGTTCAACAAAATAACCACAATACTAATTATTGTTAAAGCTAAGGCACGAGCTCTATGTGTTCATTTGTCCTTCAAGTTGTGCTGAAAAAGGTCAACAAGAAAAGGAAAGACAAAAGGAAAAAACAAAAAATGTACTTTGGACTTCAAGAAGAATTCTTGACAAAAAGTACGAAAAAACAGAAGTAAAGAAAAAAAAAAACATGTAAAATCAATTAAAATAGATAATCATTCCAGAAAAGCGAACTTCGATCTACCAAAGGTTAAAATACAATTTGGTTTAAGGATTGATGTTTGACTATTGACGTCAGCAGCCGTCGATAGCTGCGAGTGTAAAACGGCAAATCCATCTGAGGAGATCGAGTGGTTGCGATCGAAACATGTCATGGTAACCTGCCGGCCTGGGTTCGAGCCCCGGCCACGGTCAAGAATGAAAGATTATCAGGAACAATTTTAATTGATTTTCATGTTGTAAAATTCCTTTCTTCATAAAAATAATTTAATGAAAAATAAAATTTAATGAACTTAAGCCTAATTAAAAATATTAAAAATTTGGATTAAAAACCATAAATAGTTCAACAAAATAACCACAATACTAATTATTGTTAAAGCTAAGGCACGAGCTCTATGTGTTCATTTGTCCTTCAAGTTGTGCTGAAAAAGGTCAACAAGAAAAGGAAAGACAAAAGGAAAAAACAAAAAATGTACTTTGGACTTCAAGAAGAATTCTTGACAAAAAGTACGAAAAAACAGAAGTAAAGAAAAAAAAAAACATGTAAAATCAATTAAAATAGATAATCATTCCAGAAAAGCGAACTTCGATCTACCAAAGGTTAAAATACAATTTGGTTTAAGGATTGATGTTTGACTATTGACGTCAGCAGCCGTCGATAGCTGCGAGTGTAAAACGGCAAATCCATCTGAGGAGATCGAGTGGTTGCGATCGAAACATGTCATGGTAACCTGCCGGCCTGGGTTCGAGCCCCGGCCACGGTCAAGAATGAAAGATTATCAGGAACAATTTTAATTGATTTTCATGTTGTAAAATTCCTTTCTTCATAAAAATAATTTAATGAAAAATAAAATTTAATGAACTTAAGCCTAATTAAAAATATTAAAAATTTGGATTAAAAACCATAAATAGTTCAACAAAATAACCACAATACTAATTATTGTTAAAGCTAAGGCACGAGCTCTATGTGTTCATTTGTCCTTCAAGTTGTGCTGAAAAAGGTCAACAAGAAAAGGAAAGACAAAAGGAAAAAACAAAAAATGTACTTTGGACTTCAAGAAGAATTCTTGACAAAAAGTACGAAAAAACAGAAGTAAAGAAAAAAAAAAACATGTAAAATCAATTAAAATAGATAATCATTCAAGAAAAGCGAACTTCGATCTACCAAAGGTTAAAATACAATTTGGTTTAAGGATTGATGTTTGACTATTGACGTCAGCAGCCGTCGATAGCTGCGAGTGTAAAACGGCAAATCCATCTGAGGAGATCGAGTGGTTGCGATCGAAACATGTCATGGTAACCTGCCGGCCTGGGTTCGAGCCCCGGCCACGGTCAAGAATGAAAGATTATCAGGAACAATTTTAATTGATTTTCATGTTGTAAAATTCCTTTCTTCATAAAAATAATTTAATGAAAAATAAAATTTAATGAACTTAAGCCTAATTAAAAATATTAAAAATTTGGATTAAAAACCATAAATAGTTCAACAAAATAACCACAATACTAATTATTGTTAAAGCTAAGGCACGAGCTCTATGTGTTCATTTGTCCTTCAAGTTGTGCTGAAAAAGGTCAACAAGAAAAGGAAAGACAAAAGGAAAAAACAAAAAATGTACTTTGGACTTCAAGAAGAATTCTTGACAAAAAGTACGAAAAAACAGAAGTAAAGAAAAAAAAAAACATGTAAAATCAATTAAAATAGATAATCATTCAAGAAAAGCGAACTTCGATCTACCAAAGGTTAAAATACAATTTGGTTTAAGGATTGATGTTTGACTATTGACGTCAGCAGCCGTCGATAGCTGCGAGTGTAAAACGGCAAATCCATCTGAGGAGATCGAGTGGTTGCGATCGAAACATGTCATGGTAACCTGCCGGCCTGGGTTCGAGCCCCGGCCACGGTCAAGAATGAAAGATTATCAGGAACAATTTTAATTGATTTTCATGTTGTAAAATTCCTTTCTTCATAAAAATAATTTAATGAAAAATAAAATTTAATGAACTTAAGCCTAATTAAAAATATTAAAAATTTGGATTAAAAACCATAAATAGTTCAACAAAATAACCACAATACTAATTATTGTTAAAGCTAAGGCACGAGCTCTATGTGTTCATTTGTCCTTCAAGTTGTGCTGAAAAAGGTCAACAAGAAAAGGAAAGACAAAAGGAAAAAACAAAAAATGTACTTTGGACTTCAAGAAGAATTCTTGACAAAAAGTACGAAAAAACAGAAGTAAAGAAAAAAAAAAACATGTAAAATCAATTAAAATAGATAATCATTCAAGAAAAGCGAACTTCGATCTACCAAAGGTTAAAATACAATTTGGTTTAAGGATTGATGTTTGACTATTGACGTCAGCAGCCGTCGATAGCTGCGAGTGTAAAACGGCAAATCCATCTGAGGAGATCGAGTGGTTGCGATCGAAACATGTCATGGTAACCTGCCGGCCTGGGTTCGAGCCCCGGCCACGGTCAAGAATGAAAGATTATCAGGAACAATTTTAATTGATTTTCATGTTGTAAAATTCCTTTCTTCATAAAAATAATTTAATGAAAAATAAAATTTAATGAACTTAAGCCTAATTAAAAATATTAAAAATTTGGATTAAAAACCATAAATAGTTCAACAAAATAACCACAATACTAATTATTGTTAAAGCTAAGGCACGAGCTCTATGTGTTCATTTGTCCTTCAAGTTGTGCTGAAAAAGGTCAACAAGAAAAGGAAAGACAAAAGGAAAAAACAAAAAATGTACTTTGGACTTCAAGAAGAATTCTTGACAAAAAGTACGAAAAAACAGAAGTAAAGAAAAAAAAAAACATGTAAAATCAATTAAAATAGATAATCATTCCAGAAAAGCGAACTTCGATCTACCAAAGGTTAAAATACAATTTGGTTTAAGGATTGATGTTTGACTATTGACGTCAGCAGCCGTCGATAGCTGCGAGTGTAAAACGGCAAATCCATCTGAGGAGATCGAGTGGTTGCGATCGAAACATGTCATGGTAACCTGCCGGCCTGGGTTCGAGCCCCGGCCACGGTCAAGAATGAAAGATTATCAGGAACAATTTTAATTGATTTTCATGTTGTAAAATTCCTTTCTTCATAAAAATAATTTAATGAAAAATAAAATTTAATGAACTTAAGCCTAATTAAAAATATTAAAAATTTGGATTAAAAACCATAAATAGTTCAACAAAATAACCACAATACTAATTATTGTTAAAGCTAAGGCACGAGCTCTATGTGTTCATTTGTCCTTCAAGTTGTGCTGAAAAAGGTCAACAAGAAAAGGAAAGACAAAAGAAAAAAACAAAAAATGTACTTTGGACTTCAAGAAGAATTCTTGACAAAAAGTACGAAAAAACAGAAGTAAAGAAAAAAAAAACATGTAAAATCAATTAAAATAGATAATCATTCAAGAAAAGCGAACTTCGATCTACCAAAGGTTAAAATACAATTTGGTTTAAGGATTGATGTTTGACTATTGACGTCAGCAGCCGTCGATAGCTGCGAGTGTAAAACGGCAAATCCATCTGAGGAGATCGAGTGGTTGCGATCGAAACATGTCATGGTAACCTGCCGGCCTGGGTTCGAGCCCCGGCCACGGTCAAGAATGAAAGATTATCAGGAACAATTTTAATTGATTATCATGTTGTAAAATTCCTTTCTTCATAAAAATAATTTAATGAAAAATAAAATTTAATGAACTTAAGCCTAATTAAAAATATTAAAAATTTGGATTAAAAACCATAAATAGTTCAACAAAATAACCACAATACTAATGATTTATATTATTATTATATTATTTCTCCTCATTTAGATTATGTGTGAGGTTGTTAAAATATTCATGGTGCAAAGGTGGTATATACCTTAGTAACTCCATCATATCCTTATACTTAAGAGTTGATATGGGAAAAACATTTTTGTATAATGGTGTTAATTTTATTTTATTGAAGTTCCTTGCTCTTCCCCGACAAGGTAATAAATCAAGTATCTTGAATTCTTTATCCACTTCCATAGATTCTTTATAAAACATTTTATAGGGTTCAGTATTTATAAATCGCATCCAACATATCCTTAGCCAATTTACAGGCTCGCCACTAGTGTTTTTTAATCTTTTATGAATTGCTTCTTCCAGAGGTTTTGTAGAAAAAAAATCTTCACGATTCATTTTAGTTAATGTAAATTTGTTACTCTTTCGACATTTTTTTATGGTTTCATAGTAATCCTGGGGGACATACATTAAATTATTTTTCCTCAAAGCCATTTCTATCACTCCAAAATCACTATCATTTGGCAAAAATGAATGTCCTGTTAGTAAAAAATTATGGTCAATAATATCTGTATTATTTTCTGCCGATTGCACAATTTTCAACCATGTTAATGCCAATTTTATATTCCTGTTCTGCCCAGTGCACATATCGCTGTAAGCTATGATATGTTTATGATTTCTAAGTTGTTTGAGGTGTTTTAATATACAAGATCCTACACAAGTTATTTGAATTATCAACATATAAGTAAATTCTTGTTTGTTACCTGTGTCACTATCTGAGGTAATTTAGTGTAATCTTCGTCAGACATATTACAATTTATAATTAGAAGAAACGCCAACTTATAATTTTTTTCCGTTATCAATTTTACTTCTTCGTAGTGAATTTTATTGCTGTACTGTGCAGTGATGCATTTTTTCGGAGTTTTGTAACATAAAAGATGCCATATCTAAATTATTTATTTCAGTGGACTTAAACCGGTTTCAAAATAATTTTTTTTTTTTTTTGGATTTCGTTAGCTAACTAATTTTCAAGTGCCCAAAATCAAAGCGGTTTTAATGATTGTAAACTTAAATTGTTTATAAAAAAAAGATTATATAGGATTGTGATTATTGTTATCATTAACTACTTTTTTTTAAAAAAAATAGACTTAAACCACTTTTAAAATAAACGACTCATATTTCGAAAATAAGTTCGGATTCTTAAAACTCAAGCTCATAACAATCGTTAATCAACCTGGTCATCCTTATACCAAAGTTTTTCAATAAAATAAAAGAATTTTAACTCCACCATAGCAGTTACAAAGCAAACAACAACGACAGCACAATGTAGCAACATATAGTAAGTAGTCAAATATATTATATACATACATATCTATACACATAGTTAAAAAAAATTATTTCTTACGACACCGCACACTGCTTTGGCTTCGAACAAAATTGGACAAGAAATAAAAGGAGTGGTCGTAGATTAACTTAAGCTGGTATGGACTTTTAAGATTAAGGGACTTTTAGAATTAAGCTGGTGCCCATTATGAACTATGGTCGAACTAGCTGATCCAAAGCGAATTTCTGCAGAACAATACAAAAAAATAGCGTTTTTTTGCTTTGCATTATTAGTCTTTGTGGACTACAGGACCGCTTTCGACAGCCCGATACGTTCAGAGATGTTGTAAGCCATATCTGAGTTTAGTATCCCTGCAAAGCTACTACGGATTTGCAGGATGATCTTAACTGATGAGAAATCCTCAGTTAAAATAGGAAAGAACCTCTCTTCAGACAAGGAGATAGTCTTTCGTGTGACCCTTTTAACATCCTGCTGGAAAGGGTGATATGAGAAGCAGATGTGAATAGGACTGGCCCGCTATACATAAAGCAACACATACTGCTTGCTTATGCCGACGATATCGACATCATAGTTCGGACATTGCGAGCAGTAACTGCAACCTTTGAGAGAATCGAAAAGAAATCTACCAAAGTGGGTCTGGAAGCAAAAGGAAATATAATCAAATTGATGGAATCTACCACCAAGACTTTACTTCAGACTCGGGCTAACAATGGAACTTGAAAACCACAACTTTGAGATAGTCAATGATTTTATCTACCGCGGCACCACCATAAACAAAACAAACAACATCAGTTTTGAGAGTAAACGATCAACAATTCTGGCTAATAGATGCTACTTCGGCATAAGTAAGCAATTTGAGAACAAAGCAATCTCTCGACAGACAAAAATCACCCTCTACAAGACACTTAACTACTCGTATAGTTCCAAAGCATGGGTACTTCCGAAAGCAGATGAGGCAGTTCTTGCAGTATTCGAAGACAAATTCTTCTGAAAATCTAAAGACCAATTTGCGTTGACGGAGAATATCGGTGCCGTATGAACCAAGAGCTGTACGAGCTTTATGCCGACATTTAAGTAGTTAAGCGTATTAAATTACAGCGATTACGTTGGCGAGGTCGTGTTGGGAGAATGAATTAGGATGTTTCAGCTAAAAGGTCATTCAAATATGAAGCTGGTGACGGTTCACGCAGAAGAGAAACCCAACACCCCGGTGGAAAGATCAGGTGTAGGAAGACAATTCGAAATCTATTCTAGGTTCGGCTGCAGGAACTAATGTTCTGTAAGCTAGCTGGCAGTCTATCAGCGCCGTGGCTGCGGGTTCGATTCCCGCAAGAGACTCTGGTTTCTTTCCTGCAGACAAGCGTAGAGCTTCGTGGGATTAGCATAGGGAATTTAAAAACAATTAATCGGGTATTACGGCTTTTCACCAAGTTCAGTTATAATAGGGATTGCTGTTCGGTTTTAACCGAAACCGAAACCGCGGTTTTCAATGCCTAAAAACTTTTTTTTACTTTAAAAATAAATTTATGCTTAAAGAAACTGCAAATTATATTTTCAACATAAAAAAGTAAAAAAGCGAATCATAAAGGACTTATCAAGCAGAGTCGCGGGTAGGGTACAATTTTTTAATATTCGATATCTCTGCAGAAATGTGCTGTTGAGAGGAAACATTAACACATTAAAATATAAAGGAAATCAAAAAATATTTTTCTTCAAACTGTCCAATTTGACTTGGATTGCCCCATATATATAGGTTTATTGGGATATTTTCAAAGCCGAAAACCAAACCGAAACCGACCGGATTTAATCATTTTAAACCCGAAACCGCGGTTTCACATTTTTACGGTTTTTAGCAAACTCTAAGTTATAATACACTATAGTTCTCCACAGTTATATATGATAGCTACACAGAAAAAATTTTTTAGGCCAGTAAAAGAATTAATCAAAAATAAAATCAGTTTTAATTAAATATTAAATAATCAACCCTACAAGAAATGCATAACCAAAACTAAAAAAATGACTAACACACTTGCAACAATTTTACATTAGTTGTTCCACTCTACCATATATGTTAGAATGGTACAACTAACATTTCCCAAATAATGCCAATATTTTAATATATTTTTAACATACGCGTGTAAAAATTTGTGAATTTCTTAAATTTAATAGTTGCCATTGGTATTAAAGAAAAAAATCGATTAAATTAATTATTTAATTTGTAACTGAAGTAGTGAGACAAAAAATTAATATATATTAGAACTGATTATTAGAACTGATTTTTCTTCATGGCTTATCAAAGCGAGCTGGGTTAATAATTTTACCACAGCATGCTAGTGGTAAAGGAGGGCGTACTGATGGCGGCTTCACAGGACGTGGTGGTGGATTCTTAGGAAACAACAGAGGTCATGTGCGAAGCGATCGTTATGAAAGGAGTGTTCGTTTAACAGCTAGCGGCAATTCGGGTGGTGGCTTTGGCCAGGACAATCGTTTAAGACTTTGTGGTGGTGATAAAGGAACAAAAAATATTATTTAAAGTCCTAATGACTTTTCAAGTTTGTATTTGATTTTTTGGACACAAGTTGTTATAATTTATTTATATTTATAATTTATTAAAATAAAGTTAATTTAAAAAGAAAAAAATGTATTATTTTATAAAGCTTAGTACTAACCAATATTTGCGTTATGAATAACTAGTTAGTGCTATCCAATATTTACGTTAAGACTAACTAGTTAGCGTTGACCATTATTTAGGTTATCATTGACTCATTTCCGTAGTCGAGTGGAATTCATTAGTTAGAAAGAGATGTAAAATCACATGTACACAAGAGTTTCGGTTAGTTTTTTCATTTTGCTCTTAATAAACTAATAGAAACTTTAACCAATATATCGGTCAACACTACCGGTCATATAACTAGTTAAATGGCCGGTAGTCTTCTTGTAGGGAAGTGTATAAAATGTTTAATTGACAATATTTTAATTAAAAGTTTAATTCACTTGATTAAAAGTTTAATTCACCTGATTAAATATTTTATAAAAACTGATTTTATTTTTGATTAATTCTTTTACTGGCCTAAAAAATTTTTCCTGTGTATCTTATATAGTACATATTGTTGACCGGAAGTTAAAGTAATAGTAAGCTTTTACCAAAACAAAACAAAAAAAAATAATAAACAATTTTATTCAATCTACTTTTTTTTATTATTTCATCAAACCTTTAGGTGGCATCTTAAAAAAAATATATATTTTTTATAGATTCATATGAAGCATTTTTGTACAATAAAAATACAAAATATATCAGCTGACTTTGCCTCATATACTTACTTAACTATATAATTCACAACGAATGGACTTGTTACTTTTTAAATTAAAATTTTGGCAATATTTTTCATAAAACTCAAGAATATTATTCTTTAATTTAATTTATTTAATTTAATTATTCTTTGTTGTAACACTCAAAAGAAAAATCAATTCATCCGTACTCCAATCAATCCGAAGCGGTATTAATAGTATGGTGAGTACGGATTTTCTTGAATCAAGTATAAAAAGATTGATTCAAGAACGGAGCTTAAATCGCAAAATACTTAAATTATCCATATTCAATCCCGATTTCGTACTTGAAAAAATCCGAAAATGAGATTGATTTAAGTAACACTAAGATTAAATCAATCTCAAAATGCGCTTGATTCAAGAATTATAAAATTGTTTTAATCTGAATTCGTACTTGAAATAATCCGAAAATTAGATTGATTTAAAACTAAGATTGAATCATATCTCAAGATGCGCTTAATTCAAGTGTTATAAAGTTGATTTTATCCCGAAATCGTGCTTAAAAAAAACAAAATAGAAATAAGAAAGAAGAATTAATTATGATTGATTTACTTACACGTTTTACACCTTACAGAATGATAAAACACCAACATCATGCCCCAAATTGGTTTTTACTTTAGAAATCTTATGTACATACTTAACCAAAAAAATAAACTAAATGAGAAGCAAGAGTTCAAATTTACTTTTTAACCCTTCGTGGTATACTTGAGTCTGGTCTGGCCAGACCTTTTTCAATGTGTATAGAACATCAAAACATGTGTAAGCCGGAGGGTTAACCACAACGAAAAGTTTATATATTTTTTTTTTACTTGATTTAAGAATTTTATACTTATTTCAAGAAATTCCGGGATTAATTTTCGAAAGCAATCACATCTAGGATTGTTTTGAGTACTTAAAGTAATCATAAAAATCTTGATTTATCCCGAGTGTTTTTCTCTCTGTGTTATAAGTTGCAATGGGATCACATTATTTTCTTCCTTTTTTTGTATATGAAACCAAGCACTGTGCGCCGCCTTCCCACTTGCTAATATTATTCGTATTATTAAACTTAAAGTTCTTACGAGTGCAAACGAACTATGTATGTATGTAGCAACAACTTGGCATGGGAGCAGCGTTGCCGTTGAAAATTTTTAAAAAGGGAATTAAAGAGTGGATTTTCCAGAAAGAAAAAAAACTTTATAAACAAACCAAATCAAATTAATTCCAGAGCCCATGTTCTGCAACTCCCGCGTCAAGAAACTTTGTGTGAAATGTTTGAAATGAAACAAAAATGCCATAAATTTAAACAAAGAGTTGTTTTTATCAGGGCTGTGGAGTCGTCCGAAAAAAGTACTTACTCCGACTCCAAACGCTGAAATTTTTTAAGTGCGACTCCGACTCCGACTCCTACTATAATCTTGATGCTAAATGTATATGAGACTCAGTGATGTTAACTTTTATTTTTTCATTACCGTACGGCCTTCTAAAAATGACTGCTTTTGAGAAAAAATTACCGTACGCAAACATTAATGTGATGTTTCCAAATGACAGGCGATTGATTATGTAGTAAAATTTATATGAAAAGCACTCAGTCCATCGCCTGTCATTTGGAAAAGCACATACGAGCATTATTCATAAACCATTTATTTAAATTTTAAATGTGTTTTAAGAAAAAATTTGATTAGAAATTTTTGTTTAAAATACATTTTTAAGCAAAATTATTGAATTTTTATGAATATGGCAGTAAAATAATTTTGAATAAAACAGGTACATACCTATATATACATATGGGGGATTTCATGTCAAGTGACCCAATTTTGAAATCGGTGTCTTCCGATTTGGATGAAATTTGCACCAAGGTTAGTTCTATTGGATAGTAGTTTAGACACAAATTTTCAACAAGATAGGTCTAAAAGTTTCTGAGTTAGTGGGGGTCAAAATTTGACATTTTGACCATACAGGTAGGTGTTCTTTCTTATCCATGTAACTTATTACCTATTGGTAGCTTCGATAGCTATTTGACCCATCTTTTGAAAAAAATTTTTTTTGTTTTTTTAAAAAATTTTTTTTATTTTTTTTTTAAAATTTAAAACTTTTTTTTATTTTTTTTTTAGCGGGAATGTTTTTTTTTTTTTTTTTTGCTCAAAAGAAAGCTTATGTCTTTTCCTTTAAGATAGTTTTGGTCCTTTTTTATAAATACCTACATACGTAATAAAATAAATAACACAAAATTTAACGTTTTGCAAATTAAGTTATTGAAAGCGCAAATCTAGTTTGGGGGGGGTATAAATCGAAAACGGTTGGAGATAATCAAAAACTTTCTTTCGTTAAATTTCCTTCATTTCAGTAATATGTCATTTTTATGAGGAATGGGTAATAGCTGAGTTATTCAAGCCCAAAGTTAACTTTTGTGCAAAAATGCTGATTTTAGTAAACTTTGGGGGCTTTGAGGCGCCATTTCCCCCCAACCGAATTGAATAAAATTTTGCAACAATTACTTTTTTGGAAAAAGGAACTGATCTGTGGAAAGACAAATTCACAAAAACAAAAAATCCCATATGCGCTAATGGCAGTCTAATGTATATGTATACTAAAAATCCAAATTTCTTTAAATTACCGTTTTTTAAATAAAATAACCTTGCTATCTTTTGCGGCCCAAAATCACCCAAAAAAAGGGTAATAACCGTACGGAATGAGGGTATACTAAGTTTGTCATTCCATGTGAAACTTTTTTATTATGCATCTAATACCCCTGGTTTCTTGAGTAATTCTAAGTCGATTAAGCCATATCCGTCTGTCTGTCCCTCTTTTCAAAATACGCTCACTTTCGAAAAACTTAAAACAAAAGTTTAATCTTGGTGTCAAATTACTTCTATTTATCCTAAGCAGTTTGGGAGTGAAATCCAGGAAAATCCGATCAGTAGGATCAAAGTTTGAATCAAAATATAGAACCACCACCCATAAAAACTGACAATTTTGTAACAAAAACTTACGTAAAAGGTACTCATAATGTACGTCTAAAATCGTAATAAATATTGCTATCATATTTAAATGTGCTACGTTTCGTAATGATTGGTCCATAATTTACAGCGTATGGTTAATTATAATAAGACCTACTCTCGAAAAACAGTTTAGTACACTTAAAGACGTAATAAATATCGCTATCATAATAAAATTTGGTTCGTCACAGTTTTATAGGACTAGGAATCATACTTCAAAATTTCGTAAAATTCGGTCCATAATTTACCCTTGGTCACATATAAAACAATTTAACAAAATTTTCTATATAATGCCCCATATAATGCTTACTCTAGGAAATTATTTAAATACACCTAAAACCGTAGGTGCTATAGATATTGTAAAATTTGGTCCAATTTTGGTTTATATGGCTAGAAATAATACCATGCCTTTAAGCAGCTTTCCGAAAAGCACTTTAAGCGCTAAAACAAATTTCACTACTGTATTGCAATTCGTTCCATTTAGATTTTTAATAACAGAAATCACTATACAGGATTTCGTGATGATCAGTCCATAATTTATTTTTTTTAAAAAAAACTCTTATTTCTGAAAAAAAAACTTTTTTTTACAAAAAAGCCAACATTTTTAAAAGAAAAAACAAAAACATGTTGTAAAGCCTACAGTACACGGAATGTAAAAAAGCTGCATGCGCATGTGGTTCTGACGTAATTTTGACGTCACTACAAAGCCACAATAGCAAGTTGGTGATGTGTGATGACGACAAAATTACGTCAGAACCACATACGAATGTGGTTTTTACATTCCGTGTACTATAGGCTTAAGGCTCTTTATATTACTGTTAAATAAGTAAATGAAAAAAAGTATATAGAATTAATTTTATTTAAAAATATATAAAAATTTAATTTAAAAATGTTTTTATTTGAATACGCCCTCGCGAAAATTTTCTATAAGTTGCTCTTTCTAATAATTATGTTCCTAAAAATTAAAGCTCAAGCTATTCATTATTACCTTCTTCAATATCACTCAAATAGACTTAATTTGCCACAATAGCACATAATTGAGAAATACTCAATTGGTTACCTCTTATTTAGGGTTTTTTCAATTATTTTATTTCCCGTTTTCCCGGGATTTTTCTTGCGGGATCCCGGGAAATAAAAATTCCTCATAATTTCAGAAAATAGCTATTTATACTTTGAAATTCAGTTTTTTATTCTCTAAAAATTAGCATCTGTGGATGGGTTGTGGATTAGATCAATTACAAGAAGTGAGTACATGTATTTAAATCAATGTCTCCTGATGCAATAAATCTACTAAAAGCAGAATGGGCAGTTCAACAGTTGATAATTATTACATTTAGTGAAGTGAAGAGTTAATAAAGTACATTAATTCAAAATAAGATGCAGGCAGTAAAGTTTCATTGTTCATGAACAAGTCTTTAAAATAGGAGATACCTAAACATATCGTTCCTTTATTGCAACATAGTCATATCTACAAAAACAAACGATCTTGGCAAAATGCGATTAAAATTTTCAAAATGTACCGACTTAAAGATATATTTTGCTATAACTTCGGTTCAGTTTGAGATATAATACGAGAAGGAAAACTTTCCTAAAGTTACTTCAAATTTTGAGATATGACTATGATGCAATGAAGGAGCGATATGTTTATTAGGTGATAAACACAAATTTTCAATTTCAATTGTGTTGGTTTGTATACCCGTGAAGTGCGGGGAAACCGAAATAAAATAACATTTTGGAAACTCGTGTAAGATACTACAACATACGACTTGAAAAACACATTGTCCTAAAGATTACAAATGGACCTATTGAAATGAAAAGGTTTGTAAGAAGCAGTCCGGTTGATGCTATTTTTGCATCAACCTTGACATACATTTGACTGATATAGACGTTGTTTACAAAAAAGAAAAAATTGCTTCTGATTGTGAATCCGAAGCATGCTACAACGGTTCACTTTTTACTATTTGTGCAACCTCGGTAAAAAATGAACGAAATTTTTTGGAAACATTATAATTAATAAATTAAATCAGGAATATACTTTTTGACGACATACTAAGCGCTTTGAGTGTGTCAGAAAGTTATTTCCTAAGGCGCTAAAAAATGTTTTATATTTCTTTAAAATATTTTATCTATTTTATTAATTAACTTTTTGATCCCATATCTTGAGTACCTTAATTTTTATTAATGTTTTATGAATTAAATGGTTATGTTTATGTTATCTTTTTATCTTGTATCCAGAGCATAATAATACTGAATAAAAGCATAATAATAGGGAATAAAGGCTTGAGGTGATAATAATTCAAGTTCCTATTTCAATCTTCTATTATTTTTTTTTAGTATTGAACCATTTCTTTTACTTTCTTTGTAAACAAAAAGTTTTTTTCATTAATTAATAACAAAATTTACTTTGTATTATTTATATGGAGCGGGATCCCGGGAAATTTAAAAAAATTCCCTCTTTCCCGGGAATCGAAAAAGTCCGGGAAAAAAAACTCTACTCTCACTACATTAAAGGGTGCAAGATCTATGACGTGTTTAAGAAAGTCGTTATCAAAATCAAACTTTTTTAAAAGACCATTAAAAAGTGCAACATTAAACTTTAAAGAATAAACTCCAAGATCTATTACATTAACTTCAGACAACTTAAATGAATCTAGTGCTAAAGATATTTCAGAATCTAAAACAAATTTGGGATCTTTACAAAGAAGTTAACACAATTAAAATAATAAAGAACAGAGAAAATACAAGACCATTTAATAACATAAAAACATCACTTAATATTTGTATCCAATATACTGCACATTTTAAATTATGTATTAATACAAAACTTGAAAAAACTTAATTTAAATTTAAAACTTTTTTGCATCTCAAAAATCGTGCAAAAAAAAGGGAAAACTTGATAAATGGCAAGGCTGCCTGGGATAATATTAGGGTATTCATTCGGTTAACCGTTAATCGGTTAACCGTTAATCGGTTAACCGATTAATTACTACCCGATTAACTGATCGGTTTATTTAAAATTGGCTTTTTTTCTATTAACGATTAAACCGGTTAATTTCAGTCGATTAACCGATTAACCGAAGTAACAAAATTTTTAATTTTATGTAGTATTATAACATATTTTTTGTGTTTTTAATTATTTGTTTTGTCTCATATACAAAAGGTATGTGTTAAGAAACATATTTTTTCTTCTAGCAATACCCTAGAGGGAAGCGAACTGACACCAAAGTAGTCCCTTGATAGGTCTTTGGTGGTAGAGACCGGTTCTAGTTTAAACACTTTCTATGAATAAGACCTATCACTTTTACATGGGGTTGTCATTGGAGGGTGTCAATTGACACCATTTGACCAGTCACAGAACTTTTCTCAATGGATGTGTTTAGTGTCAGTTACTACAATGTAATTTTATTTCAATAAAATGTAGTATTTTTTCAATAAAACAAGTCCTAGAATTAAATTCAAGGACCAAATTTTTAAAAGTCCCAAAAAATGTGTCACCACCGGTGAAGACTGTACTGTAATTCATTACTTTTTCTACTTTTTTGTTCTTCATAAACCAGTTAAGGGATTGGTTCTCCTTTCACTGGTCATGAGTTCTTTCTCTTTGTACCTGTTAAATTTTCACAACTCTCAGGACCAGTCTGTTGGACCAATTGACCCAAATTTCCCGCTGGGTACATTCTTTAAATACAGTACAAAATTAGGAAATACAGGAAAAGAACTGAGAAATTAGATAATCTGTATTATGGATTGCTTTCGAGATTTCCAACATCTTCGATAAGTGAAAGAATTTTTTCCAAGTGGAGTTTTATCGAAACTAAAGAAAAGAATCGCTTAAATCCTAAACATTTAAGCCAAATTATTTTTCTAAAAGATTATTTTATAAGATCTCCTTATAGTTTTGAAAAATGTATTAATAAAATGATCTCACAGTTTATTTCTTATTAAATACATAATATGTATATATTAAAAAATATGTATTATATATTTATGGATTACTTTTTTGCTCGTTTAAGTTCAAGAATTATTTTGTTTGTTATGTTATTGTTTTTTTTTACTAATAAATTCCAAATAATAAATAATTTTTGCATTTTTATTTATTGAAATGACTTAATTTATAACAAATCTTTATTAATCGGTTAACCGATCAAAAACAAAATTAACCGATTATAAACCGATTAAACCAAAACCTCGGTTAATTAATCGAGCGATTAACCGATTAAAGCAAAAGCCCGATTAAATGAATACCCTAGATAATATGAATGTCCCTCCTGAAAATCATTTTAGTTTGGCATAAACTGTTACGAATCATGATATTGTTATTCAAGTTAGTTCGAATTGCTAGGACACAACGCACTTTCTTATTGTCGTACAATTGGTTTGAACCGGAACCAATTTGTTTGATGACGTCCGTTTTATAAAGATTATTCAATAATGTATAACTCTCATATATTCTAACTGTCGGTGAAGGGTGGCAAAGATTCGGTACATCCGAATTTAGTACTCTAACTTTGTTAATGCATGAGCTTTTAAATGGTTAAATATAGCATAAAAATGATTCTTAAAAATTTCTAATCGATATTTGAAATATTGCTTCGTCAATTTCGAATAAGTTTTATTTTTGAAATTTTTTTAAAATTTTGTATGCCGAAAAACTTTGGAGTCGGAGTCGCGAGATTTTGTGGGTACTACGACTCCGACTCCGGCACAAAAACCTCAACTCCGACTTCACGGTCCTGGTTTTTATCAATAAACTGTATCTGTAAATTTTTTGGCGAGTAATAGCTGTCACTTATGGATATTACTCTCCAATTAACAGAAAAATCATTTTTTGGCAAAAATTGCCCGCTTCCATTAAATTTCTTAATTTTTTATTTAAACATAATTTTGTATTTTAAAGACCATTTTTGCCTGCCCCTACGTAAGGTACATTAACACAAGGTAAACTCATTAGGGAGTGTTGACATGCTGCTCTATAAAAATACCCGACTTGTCAAAATTGTCTTCATATAAAATAAAAACAATTTAACGCACACATTTACACATTTTGGCTCATACACACGAATTTTAAAATTGGGGTTTATATTTGTCTGCTAACGAGTCTACCTTGTGCAAATATACCTTGCCCCTATGTGCGTAGTTGAAAAGTTCAATTTAAGAAATTTTGGTCGCCGTCAACCATTTTTTATTAGCGTTCCCAACGTCGTATTATGACATTTCTAACGTAAAGACGTTATCTTTTTTAAAATTTTTCGACATGAGCTAAATACACATTTTTTTCTTTCTTTTCCAAAAAAAAAAGTCGAGTATATTGTTTTACATCTTTTTGATGCGAGAAGCTGTCACCAAAGTGGGTACTGTTTTAGTAAAAAAAAAACAAATAATCGTATCAGTTAATTATATACATCAAAAATTACAGCGTAGCAAATTAAACTCAAAACAGAGTTCAAGTCTTTTTGAAAGTTTAATTCTAAGCAGTGCCGAAGCACAGCATTGAGGCAAATTAAATATATACAACAAATTTATATATATTTGAATAAATCGTTATTTTCGCTAAAGTTATTTTTCAAATTTCCGATTATATGCCAAATTTTTTAATTCAAAAATAATTTCAAAATAACCGGGCTTATAAATCTTAAAAGGTTCAGTCTCGGGTATTTTATATTTATTGTTGTTACAATTAGTTGACATAAACAGTAAAAAATCAATTACATAATAGCATTAATTGCTTTTAACCCTGGAAGGTTTAAGGTTACTCTTCGCCGAATCGACGAACTTTTAAAAAAATAAACTCTAGCGGAACGATTTTAAAGTAAAAAATAAACATAAAAATTACTTTTTTCTTACTCGGCTTTTAAGGATAATCAGTCAAATAATACAAAAAAAAATATTTAGTAATTAGCCTTATTTTACGCATGAGACACAAAGTTCAATTTTATGTTCACAACAGATGCTTTTCTTGCTTTTTCTATTACATGAACTTTTCGTCATTTTGAGTTTGCTATAGGCACAGAGGTGACACTCTTTTGCTCCTTTGACAACATTTTCGACGGATTCTTGTCGATAAGGTATTTTATTTTGAATTTTTTCCTCTATTAATTTATCTGCAAGGTAGGTGTCTCGAATCTGCCTCTTAAATAGGGAGCCACGAGAGATTAATGAAGATTTTTCAGCTTTCGATCTTTATGAAACGTATTGTGATTAGACGTCGATTCGAACAGTTAAGTGATACAAAATAGTACTTAAAAATGTCAAGTTGATACTATATAGTTACAATGGTAACACTGCATGGTAGTTGTTGTTTTCTTTAAAACCCCCCTTTTTGAGTTTTCCAAAGTTCTCTCAAACCACAACACTCCACATCGTACTAATCCATACCATTCCATTCATCCTCTTCGCTTTACTTCGACCATTTATGTGCCCAACTGGTCAGTGCTGTAAAAGACTGCAGTCAATTAGGCAATAAAATCAAAAAATATTTTGTGATTGTAATCCTTTTTTTTTAATCATTGAATACAATTAATTTTATTGCAATCAAAGCGATTGCAATCAAGTTTTTGTTGAAATCTTGCGATTTCAATCAGTTTCCCTGAAATCACAACTATAGAGAAAGTCCAACTAAATAATATACACTTTCAATCAAATTTTAGCAAACTGTGTTAACAAAAATTGACTTGGTTGACAATTCAAAATGATCAGAGTCAGCTTTATTTCTAGAGGAAGGAGTTTCATTTAAGGAGCAATTACTGGATTTTATTACACAGAAAAAATTAAAAATTGATTTCAATTAAAAAATTTGTGATATTAATTAAAAAATTAATTAAATTTGCACCAGTAAACAAATTAATAGTATTAATTAAACCAGTTAATAGTATTAATTAAACGTTTAATTCACTTTATTAAATGTTTAATTCACTTGATTAAATTTTTATTTAAAACTAATTATATTTTTCATTAATGCTTTAATTGGTGAAAAATGTTGGAGAATTTTTTCTGTGTACAATTTTTGTGCGGTTTTCACCATACAAGCGATTGATTGTGCAGAACAATTTATATGAAAACAACTCAGTTTTTCGGGTGCTTTTCATATAAATTTCACTATGCAATTAGTCGCCTGAATTGTGCAAATCGAACATAAGTATTGCAATCAATTATTAAGAGAATTGATTTAAAAAAATTGATTAAATCGTATCGATTTCTAATTGATATCATAAAATAAATTAAAGATTTTGAATGCAATCAAAAAATTTGCAATTATTTACGTGTGAAATCATGTGATTACAATTAAATCGATTGCAATCTTTTACATCTCTGCAACTGGTAAGTAAAAACTTTCAAAGTTACAGTGTATTTTTATCATACACTACCACACACACACTTGCACTACACACTGCTCGACTCTAACCTGCTTGACACACCGTGGGAAATGAACAGTAGTTGAGTAGAGTGAATGAAGGAATGGAGATGGAGCACAACACTACAATTTAGTTTCTTTTGCTGTTTCTTTGTTCAACTTCTTTTTTTTTATATTTTTTGCTGTTTGTTTGGGAAAAGTGATGATGATGTAGTTTAGTATGGGACGTATTTATGTACGTTAAGAGCAATAGTATAGGTAAATATAGCCTCAAACTATGAATATTATCAGCATCAGTACACTGAAAAAATGTTTACTAAACCTTTTTGGGATTTTTTTTAAATAGTTTTGAAAATACATAGTAACTAACTATTGATTTTTAAGGAGTCAAAACTTAAAATTTATTAAAAAAACATTCGAAAGAGTTTTTAAAATTAATTTTTTTTTTATATATCCACCAAACCTTTTTTTCGGCTTTCAAGGACCTGTTAGTTCATAATTTCGTATTTGTTAATGAAAAATCACACACAAATAATAAAATACAGCATTTTAATAAATTAAAGGATAAGGCAATCGATTAGAGAAAGAAAAAGAAAAATAGAACGAAAAAGGATATGGACAAACAAACTCACAACAAAGAATGTGAAAAAAATGTTTCCCAAAACAAATTACCCACAGAATAAAGTACCTGTTGCCACACTTTCTTCAATCGCTTAACCCAATTGCAGCCTTTAGATATAAAAAAGGTTACAGTAAATATTTGGATAGCCTTTATACATATTTTTCTTTTAAATTTATTTATTTTTGTAATTTTGAAAACAATTTACAAACATTGAGTGCTAATGCATTAAGGTTTAGACGAAAAACTTTAAGGACCCAAAAGTACAAAAATATGGAGACTTGCAAATGTTGGGAAATTTCCACAAGGCTCCATTAAATTAAGTAAAATATTGAATAAACAATTGTAAATTGTTTATTCAAAATTTACTTTCGCAAATCAACAACAAAGAATTAACAAGTGCCATACGTTTTAAAATCAAAAACAAAATATTTT
The DNA here is from genome assembly GCA_963931875.1 of Pollenia griseotomentosa. Classification (NCBI taxonomy): domain Eukaryota; kingdom Metazoa; phylum Arthropoda; class Insecta; order Diptera; family Polleniidae; genus Pollenia; species Pollenia griseotomentosa. The sequence goes on from OZ007561.1 coordinate 18,475,408, forward strand.
CAAATCAGCTACGAAGGTACAAAAACGCAAGTATAAAATTTTTTATTTTAGTAAATATGTATAATCAGAGAGTTTTTGTTAAGTAAAAACTAGGGTTGCGGCAAATATAGGTTTAGATGATGCGAATGCAAATAATCAAATTAAGTTTTTGCTTATGCAAATGCAGCATGTTCTTTCCTTTCTTTTGAATTTTTCGAAAATGAGCGTGTTTTCAACAGAATGACATGAGAATTACTCAAGAAACCAGAAAATATTTACTTTATGGGGTCTGAGATACCAAAAATACCTTAGGTTTAAGACTTTGCAGAGAAATTTCTGAAGTTATGAAATTTACAGGAATTTTGAGCAAACTACTGGGAAATTTTTCCCGATTAAAAACCCTATTTAACGTGTATGTAATTATTCAAATACATATGTAAGTCTTTCGTTAGCCTAAAGCTTAGTCTAGACGATATGTTGAATCAGCAAATTTATGTTGAAAAATTTGATTTCAGCACCAACATATCGTGTAGACACCAAATTTTTTCAACAAACGTATGCTTACCAACATATGACAGGCATTTGTTAACGAAGTCAGCAAACGTTTGTTCACAATTAAAGCATATCGTCTAGACACAATATTTTTACTTTTCAACAAATTTTCTACGTATGTTGACAAATATGTTATTTGTTGAAAGTCGTATGCAAGCTTTTCAGCATACGGCAAATTTGGTAGCATATAAAATATATACAAATTTGTATTCTTTTAATTACTTGTTTAATTTTGTATATAACCCCGGAACTTATCAAGATTTTTAGCTCATCGGCAAGCAAGAAACAAAAAAATGCATTTAGAAGTGCTTTGAAAATAAAAATGTTGGCTAACGAACTTTGTTTTTGAGTTATAGACCATAAAAGTTGATAAATTCTTTACCAATATCTCTTGAAGTATAATTTTGATCTCAGCAATATGGGTATCGCTGAAGGGTGTTTCCAAATACCTTTCACGTGGTATATAAAACATGCCAAAATATTAACCCATTAATAACCCATTTTAAAAAAATATTTTTAGTAACTAATGTAGTTTATCAAAATGGCTCCAATCTCATAATTTTGTCGATATTGTGGTATTGTTTTACATATATTTTTTAGAGAACGCTTCAAGCTTTCATATAATAGAATGCATGGTACGGTAGCGTATAGAATTCCGAAGTTATTAAAGTTAAAAATGTAAATTCTAATAAATGTTATTGTTTAATATGTAGGTTTGAGTTAACATGTGGTAATAATTTATATACTTTATGCAATTGTTGCAATATGGGTATTATTTAACTATGTGGAATGACGAATACCAGCTTCGCTTAATAAGGGTTCTTAATTTAATGGTCTATCAAGCACCGACTTCGCTTAGCTGAGTTAATTTTCTTTTAAACCAGAACCCCAACACACTTACAAATTGATATTTCTGAACTCGTTTTCTACGACTAGATATTACATTAAGATGATCGCTCCATAATTTACAATAGGCTCCATGTAAAACCCATTTTCGGAAAAACTTAAATAACGTTATTATAGTAAAATTTGGTCTGTCATAGTTTCATAAAACTTGGAGAAGATCCGCCCACAATTTACCATATGCTCCACATAAAGCCTAATCTGGAAATCATTTTAATAGGCCTTAAACCGTAAAAATATCGATATTGTGATAAAATATGGTCCAATTTAGCTTTAAATAGCTAAAAATAACACGATGCAATTTTGTGATAATCGGCATAAAACTCACTAAAGGTCCCGTAGATAGCGGGACTTTAAAACGGTTAAAAAACTTGTATAATTGTATTGAAATTTGGTATAATTTATGTTTTTAATACTAAAAATTACTCAACCGACCAGAAATCCCAAATATCTCTTTAATAAGGCTAAACTGATACAAATCATGATAGTTTATTCAAATTTGGTCAAATTAGGTTATATATGATAAACAAGTCGGTTAAGTCCGGGCATTTAATACCCTATACCACAGAATATACAAGCAAGCTTTGAGAAATTATGGACCGCTCCTCACAGTTTTTAATTGAAATAAATATTTAGAACCAATGTACCAAATTTCATCAAATAATTGCGACCTGTACTTTGCGCACTACAAGCTGGACAGCCAGCCAGCCGCCCGTACGGACATCCTTACATATACTCAGATAGTGATTGAGTCGATCGGTATACTTAACGATGGTTATAGGACCAATATTTTAAGGTGTTACAGACACTATGGTGGTGTGAGTATCAAACGAATCCATAAAACATTCTGCTGGTCGGCACATAATATACCATAGAGGTACAACTGCAATTAATTAATTAACTGTGAGGCTTTATTAATAATTTTTAGATCAATCCAGTCCTTAAATATTTTAATTTTTTGCGGACTTGACCCAGCCCAATAAAGCACTCTTACTTATTAAGTATTAATATGCACTAAAACTATTCATTTTTGCACTAAAGCGACAACTGGTAAAACAAATTAAAATTAAATAATAAAAAGAATTGTCAAATTAATTTTTAATTTTTAAACAAATGTTCTCCTTACTCAACATACATAACAACATACACAATTCAACATATCGAGTAGACACAAAAATTGTATGCTAACTTGTATGTTGAAATATCATTTGCTGGCATTTGTTGAATTTGAAAAATTTGGTATTTTCAGCATATCGTCTAGACACCTAACATATGAGATATGCTGATAGAGGCATTTGTTATTATTTTTAAGCATATGAGTGTAAGCATACATTTGCTGATTCAACATATCGTCTAGACTAAGCTTAAAGTTAAGTCCTTAAAACAAATATGCACTTTTTAACAAAATTTGTTAAAAATTATTTCTTTCCGAAAATAGCTGCGTTCGAGAACACAAAAGTTTTTACTATTTTTTACTGTATTTTACTAAATTGAGTTCTGGTACACAAAATACAGTAAATGGTACCACAAATAGAGAGCGTAAAGTGACAGTTCTTGACTGAGTACTTAGACCCCTTTCAGACTCGACAAGTTAGTTGCGCAAGTTACTTGCCGAGTACAACAAAGTTTGTACTAAACTTTTTTTTTCTTACCCCGAACTTACCGCTGACGTCTACAGCCTAGAGTTGCGCAAGTAACTTTCCGAGTGTGAAAGGGGTCTAAGTACTCAGTCAAGAACTGTCACTTTACGCTCTCAATTTGTGTTACCATAGTAACACAAATTTAGTAAAAAAAAAAATCATATGTTTTAAAAAGTTAAACAAACAAAAGTAACAAACAAAAAGCATACAAATTGTGAAAAAATTGTTTAATAAAAGAAAATTTGAAATAAAAATTAAGCCAAAACAAAAATTGAATAGATTTTAATTAATTAAACTTGTTTGTGAAGCATTTACATACACTCAGGTCTCGTTTTATGCGGTAGATGCGTTCCAAAAAAAATCGCATAAAACGATACTCTAGCTTCATATAAAAACTAATAATTCGTTCCAAAATTCTGGAAAACCGCATGAATTAAAATTTTAATTAAAAAATCGCATAAAAAAATCAACAAAAATGTATTTGGGGCATTATTTGTAAAGCGGACAATCCAATAAAAAAAATTTGTTGGAATTTCTTTATTTTGGCATAACTATAGTTCTAGTAGATATGAATAAGGGTGTGAAATATTTTTTTTTCCATGAAGTTTATTTGTCGAGTTTACGGGATTACGGGTGTTGCCGTTTTCAAAAACATTTTTTTTTCTATTATTTTTGCGAACTAAAAACTAACAAAAAAAAAATTAAGTGAATTCTTTAGAAAATTGATTAATCTTTAAAAAAAATTAATTTGAAAATAAAAAAAAATTTTGCATTTGCAAAACCAGAAACTAATTTAAATCAAAATTTCTCTAACTTAGTCCTTATTTTTTTCCTAATTCCAACCTAATTTTTTGTTTTTATTTTTACCGAAATTAGCCTTCTACGTACATATTATATTGAAAAAATGTAATTATGTGCTCTTCATAAGTTTGAAAACACTCATACATTCGTATCGGTTATGCATAGAAAAAACTCAAAATAAAACAAACTATAACGATTATATCACTGCTGCAAACTTGGTTTAATTAAAAAACGGTAAAAAAAGCTTAAAAAATATCTAAGATTTCAAAATCTGTTACAATTCTACAAAAAAAATCGTTGATTTTAAAATCGCATGAATTTGAATCCGCATGAAAAAAATCCGCATTAAACGAGACCTAAGTGTATATGGCTAAATACCAACTTTTGAAACTTTTTTTTGTTATGTTAATTTTTTAGAGTTGTAAAAGTTAAGTAATCAATAGCAAAAAAATTATTCATGTCCTTTTGAATAAATTAACCCTCCACAAATTAGTAAAATCAAATAAAATAAAAAACAAACAAATATGAAAGATTACATAAAACTATTTGTTTGTATTTTCCAAAAATGTTCGTGTTATAAAAAGTTTTTAATCGAGTACCCATAAGAAAACGAGTTAAGTAGTCAAAAATGTAAACATTTTTCAACACTTTAATTATTTTTCATCAGCTGTTTGTTGCCTTTATTTTACGAATTTTTACAAATTTTGCGTTCGCGTACTTTTTTGGACAACAGCTTTTTGTGAGAGCAAAACTTTCAGTTTACTCATTTACTGCATTTTACTGCAAAAGTACTCAAACGCACCTAATCCCTAATTCTTAGTTTTTTTTTTCACTAAAATAGAAGCACATATTTATTGAAATCCTTAATCCTTATTTGGCATTTTTAAATTATTCGATTAAGCGAATAAAATTTTGAAATTAATCGATTAATCAAATATTTCAAAATCCAGAAATTGTATAAATTACGAAATTTTTCGAAATTTTAAAAAAATTAGTACTTGTGAATAAACATTATTTTTTAAATAAAACTTGTCAATGTAGCTCCAAATGGTTGCTTCACTTTGGGCATATTTAATCCCCTAGATTTCAAAAGAGTCAATATAACTTTGGATTTTTTTAAACTTTTCACGGACATTCCAATCTCTGCTATGCTTCTGCAAATAATTTTCTCTAGAGAATTGATCGAAGAATCTTGTTTAAGATATTTATTCATTGGACCACTGGCTACATAGACCACCTATGATTTTGTTGGTGGAGCATATTCTTCAAGTACTACTTTGTTATAGTCACTGTGTAAGTGGTAAATAAGTGAAGTTGTTGAAGAACATTTACGTAAATACATTTTTGGATACCTGTTACATTTAGCATTATAAGGTTTATCCTTCGTACAATATTTTTTAACCAAACTCATTCTAAAAATGTACTATAAAAAAATTATTTGAACTTTTTAATATTAAGGCCCTAATTATGTAAAACGCAACGCCAAAGAATAACATTAAAAGCAAAAACAAAGTCATTAATATTTTGTAATTTTGTTGTTGCTTTCTACAGAAATTCTTATTGCATTTTAAAATTTCAAACCCCTCATAGCTTGTGGCGTTGAAAATTTTAAAACGGTACATAAATTTCTGTAGAAAGCAACGGGGCTGCCAGGGAAAATATATTAAAAAAGTGTAAAATCCCCAAAAAAAAAATACCGGATTTTGTTTTATATCCCCAGAAAAATCCCCAATCCCCAATCCCCAAATGACTTTCTTTGTCCTTTTTGCTCACATGAAATCCCCACGTCTGACAGCCCTGGAAGGCAACATCAAAATTACAAAATAATTATGACTTTGTTTTTGCTTTTAATGTAATTCTTTGGCGTTGCGTTGCGATTTATACAATTAGGGCCTAAATAAAGGTAAATGCAAACAAATTAAATGAATTATAATGCTGCAAACTTAACTTGTTTGCGATTTTTGTTTTTATAAACAGCTAAATTTGGATATTTATGTGAAAAAGTGGCGGCCATATTTTTAACATGTGCAGCTAAATTGATTTTGAGGAATAATAACAGAAAATATGTTTTTTGGGCAGTAAAGTCAAAGTGCAGATAACTTTGATTTTTTTTGTAAGAAAATAATTTTAAAATGCCAAAAATTTTGTGCATTTAGTTTAAATGTACAGGTATAGAAAGTGCACTTTAAAAAGGAGTTTGTATGGGATTTTAAGCAACAATGACAAAAATTATTAATTTTGTGCAGTTAAGTCAAAAGTACACTTAAACAAAAGGCAGTTAAGTCCAAACTAAAATTGTGTTAAAAAAATTTAACAAAAATATAAGCTAAATTATTCACTAAACATGACTGTTTTTTTCAATTCTAACGGACACATACATTTGGTTTGTTTATTCGAATTATACATTTAATATACAAATTATACATTTAATAGACATACACTCAATTCACATATGGGCTTTTACGACGTCGTTTTATCTTGATTCCTTTTTAAAGCAACTTCCAAAATCTCTTTGCGTTCATACGATGATTTTTGGTTGCATTTCTTTTTTTATTTACAGTATGGCCTTGATTATCCGTCGTTCGATTAACCGGAAGCTTCAATTAACTGGAAAATAAAAAATTTTTTGCATTGATTTAAATTACCTCTATTATCCGGCATTACCTCTGTTATCCGAAATTATTAACAAATCATCTTTTTTTTCGTTTACTTTTGAACTGTATTTTCAACCACACACTTCAAAGTAAGAAAAAGAATAAAACGTAAAAAGAAAAAGTTAAAAGAGAAATATAAAAAACGACATGAACATGACAAAACGAGTCGTTTGGTTTACCCCTCTTTCTTCTCTACACCGCTCGCCAACAAACCAAAAGAGACGTCGACAAATCTACGTCGTAAAAGCCCTCATGTGAATTGAGTGATACTATATATTATTATTCGAGTATTCGGCATAAATTCTTCGATTAATCCTTTAATCGAAATTAGCAATTTTAAATTATTCGAACAATTAATCGTCTAAAATAGTTCGATTAATCGAACAAGAATTATTTGACTGACACCCTAGTAGGCATTTAAAAAAATTAAGTAACACTTATATAAATATTTCTAGAATTTTACGGTATAAGAAAAATCGAATAAGTGTTAATAGCATCGTAATATGTGTTTAACAAACAATTTATATAAGAAGTTTTTGTGAAGAAACCTAAAGATAAAAAAATAAGATAAAGCCATTAACACCGCAACACTGTTAACAAATAAACAAATTCACTGTGTTGGAATTTCATCATTCACCCTCGAATTTTATGCACATGTCCTATTTGAAGAAAATGTGTAAAGTATTAAACACAAAAATACCAACAAGTGTAATTATTTTCAATAACACTAGTCATACTGGGCGCCAAGCAATTAAGGGCGCCGGGGATTTTTATGCATCTCTGGATAATAAAATCTCTCTTAGAAAAAAGGGTTTAAATAAAAATACCAGCGTTTAAAAAACTACAGTAAAAGCGAAAAAACTGCCATTTCTTCCACTTCTTCGTTTGTCATTGGCCAAAAAGAGCTGTTGCTTTTACTTCTGATTCATTAAATGTAAACAGTCGCTTCAAACCATCTCAAAAAGCTAATAGTTGTACACAAATTTTCGTTTTTCGTTCGACAGTTTTTAGTTTCAACTGCAGTTTTTTCAACCCTGAAAAATAATACAAATAGAAAATTTGCCAAACACGTAGAACAAAAATTGTTTTAATTTGGTATACCAAAATAGTAACAATTTGTAATGCTTGCCACTATTTCAAACATTAACGGCCAATTTCACCAAGTTCAGTTATAATTAGTATGACTTTTAACTGTCAAAATCATATTGTTACCTAGAAATTAAAGTAATAGTTAGTTATAATTTAACTTGGTAAAGTTAAATATAAAAATTGTTATCAAAAGTAATTTTTGGGAATACAAAATTTTAATTTATAAAATTGTTAATTTATAATTTATAATAAAAATTGTTAATAAAGTTTACAAATTTTAAATTACATATACATATTTCATAAAACTAAGCTAAAATTTATTATCATTGTTCTAAACATTTTTATTTAAAAACAAACCCATTTGCAAAAAATTTATTAAATTTCTTGTCTACCTAGTATTTGGGTATTTTACCTGTCTTTCTAACATAATATGTATTTCGCTCAAAGCCCGGGCTTTCCTCAAGGAAAAAAACGAATCAAATCGGCTTAAAAAAGTTTCAAAAAAGTATAACGTTTTTCAGCCACCTTTATTTGAATTGAGCGAAAGACCTGCAGGTGAGTTTTCTTTTACTTTTACGGCAACATGAGGTTCGTGTTTGATGGCATAATCTGGGCATTTTTCGTTGATAGCTCCTTTTAAACGGATCTAACGTTTTTTGCAAAGCTCATAAAGAAACATTTTTGAAAAGCAAATCAAACATTGCAATAAAATTAATTGTAAAAAAATTAACTGATAAATTACATTCTTTTTCCTAACAGAGGGGCGCCAAACAAAATATTGTACAGGGCGTCGGGTCGACCGAGGTCGGCCCTGAGTAAGAATATGTAAACATCTTAGCGTAAACTGTCTTTTGAAGAAATGTGCATCTATTTTTGAAGATACATACATACGTGTCCTTTTGTACTTTTTTCTTGTTGTATGTATCATTTTAAATCGATAAGGATTTCACAACATTATGACAGTCCTTGTTATTTGATGTTGCATCATTGTTATCTGTGTTTTGAATGTTTTTTGTAAAAACAGTTTTAGTATACAATTTTTTGTTTTTATTTATCATTTGTTTTTTCTCATGGTAATTTATTATTTGCTTTTAAGGTTATTAAGCAATTGAGTACAAACATGCGTGCAACCACAATCGCATGCGTGAAACCACAGTCGAAATTTCCATTTTCACAAACCACAAAACCAAATTACCAATAACACACATACAGACGAGAGAGCTCTCGCTCAATCGGGTCTATTAATTGTTTTGTAATAAATAAATAAAAAACCTAACAAACGTCCTTCGCTCCTTTCAACTGCCTCTTTTTTTGTAGGTAGTGTTGCCATATGTGCAGATTTATATGATTTTTTAAGATTTTTTTAGTATTTAAAAGTTTTTAGTTCTTACTTTTTGGAAAATAGGTTTTTCTGTTAATATAAGACTTATTGCATACTATTCTGTGTGTAATAAATTTAAGGAATTGGTTTAAAAAAGATTTGATCAACCTTCTTCTGGTTATAACTCTGCACATTGGGGTAGCAAAAACAGCACTTTTTTGTACATATTGTTACGAAAGTAACTTTAGTTAAGAATTAGTTGTAATTATTAGTTAAGAATTAGTTGAATTTATTAGTTATCTTGTATTTATTAGTTAACTTGTATTCATAAGTAATTTTATTAGTTTACATCGTTTTTGTTATAATTTAGTACACTTCAATCCCAATGTGCAGAAAGCCCTAGAAATGACCGTTAAAAAAGCTTCTTCAGTATAAGAGGTAAAATTATGTAAACATAAGTGCTACCATAAATCAAATTAAAGTGTGGTGAATAAAAAAAAAGCCTCGAACCTTCGAAAAACATTTCGAATATTCTAGACAACCAAATTGCAGTATAAATACTAGCGGCGAGTAGCAGAACAAGATCATTCTTAGTTCAGACTTTGTCAATAACGCATAACGCTGAGAAAATTATAGTTGGTTGTGAATAAAAGCTATAAATTACGGTTGTTAAAAAGACTTAGTACTAAATAGAGTTGAATAAATTGTAAATAGTGTTTAAAGTGTTTGTGTTTTATTTATTTTATTAAAGTTGCAATAAAGAACTCGAAACGGTTTATTATAAAGGAAATAAACCAAAACGTTATTGAAAGGCAGTAACGTAACAATATTTATTGCGGCAATATATGTTGGAATAATTGTTAATGCATTTTCGTTGACAATTATTGCTAACATACAACGTCAAATTTGCTTGTCAGGGTGTGTGTGAAACGGTAGCAAAGTTCTATGGTGAAATGAAATTTGTTTGTGGTAGAAAATTTTCATATATGTGCTGTGTGAAATTGTAACATTTTTGACAACGTAAAATTTTGACATAAAGAAAAAACAATTACTAGTAGTTTTGTGAAAATGAATAAATTAATCAAGTTTTTACCAATAACCATTTCAATTCTGTTGGAAATGAGATCGTCCCAACTATTTGATGAATTCGTTCTGATATATTAACAATTTTTACAAAAAGTGTGGGCAAAAAAGCTTATACATATGTAAATACTTGCATGTTGTATAATTCTTTTTCATTTTTTTGCCGCTGGTCCTGCTTCCATATTATTTTTTATTTTGTTTAAATAAATTTGATGAAAAAAAATAATTTTGTGGTTGTCAAAAATTTCTACACTAATGTCAAAATTTATACTAGCCCCCAGGGCTAGTGAAATTTTATTCACCTCAATAGTGTCAAAATTTTACTTCCATGAGTACTTTGCTACCGTTTCACACACACCCTCAGTTGAAAAAAAGAAGCAAAATGAAAAAAGAAAAATAGAAGCAAATTGTGAAATGGTAGCAAATTATAATTACAGTAAGAGAAATTAATTAAAGAATTAAATAAACACTAAAAATTAAATAAACACTAAAAATTAAATAAACACTAAAATAAAATTGCAAAAATTATTTTTATTAACATAATTTTTTTTCTTATTCGATCTTTATTATTTAAATTTATATTAATTTGTAAGCTTAAGTTCTTTTTTATATAAAAATATTAATTTAATTTTAACAAAAAAATAAATAAAAAGGCCTCAAGCTCAAATAAATTTATATACATTTAAATAATAAAGTCGAATAAAAAAAAAAAAATATGTCAATAAAAATAATTTTTGCAATTTTATTTTTTATAGAAAGAATTTATATTAATAAAAAAAATTTTTGCTAGTTAACGTCTGTTTTTACACTGCAACTTCTTCGTTGATTTTTTTCAAATTAAGAGTTAACATAAATACGTTTTCCCATGCCTTTTATTCCCATGCTCTGTTATTCTGTCGACGTTATTGCCAACTTGCTGAGATATTTATCTTTAGTGTAGACCTGGGGTAAATCATTTTTAACCTGAATTTAAAAAATGAAGCAAAGCATTTCATTAAACAAGTTCAACTTTTTATTCTACAATAATTATGTTGATAAACAAAGTTAAAATTACGACTTAAAAAGGTGAAAATTTGTAATTTTAATTGTTCAATTAAATTTTTTATTAAAAATTTAATAAATTGTCTTAAGCTACGGTCAGACTTATCAAATATTTGACGAAAAAAACAGGACCAACAACCAAACTAATAAATCATTTCGCTAATATCAATATTTATTTTGATTAAAATACAAAAATCTGTTTTTTGCTATGTCTAGTAGTATAATTTGTTTATTTTGTAATATTAAGACCATTTTAAATCTCACTAACTATTAACAAAAGTAGGGGTTACGCTCTTATTTGATCAAATATTTAATAAGTGTGACCGTAGCTTTACTGCCAATTTCACCATATTCAATTAAAACCTACTATTACTGTAACTTCTAGCTAACAATATGTTTTTCATAGTTATAACCAGGGCAAGTTTAAAATGGCACGAAAAATGATTAAAAATGGCTGGCAAAATGGCATGAAAAAGTATAAAAATTGGCACGAAAATTGGCACAAAATGGCAAAAGTGGCAAAAATAAACATGTTGTTATTAAGAAACATTTATTTTATTAAGTTGTGTAGTACAATAGCATGTTTCTTAATATTTTCAAAAATAAATAATCTCCTGTTATCGCAAAACACAGTTTAATAAATGTAAAACACTCTTTCAACATTGCAAGATGTAACTCGAGCATATTTGAACGAAAGGTTGTTAATAAATTCATCCGTCTCAATTTGATTAAAATATGAGTAGCCCACTTGCAAACACCGCTAAGTAAAAAAAAACATTCTGGAAAATCGAATTAAACAGTTTTTTAAAATTGCAATGCCAAGCCATATAGAGAGTTTTGCAGGAATATTAAATAATTAACCAGAAACTGCGCGATACTTAAGGAGCTTTGTACGAGGTTTATAGTGGCTTAGGAAGGCATTTTAAAAAACAAATAAATTGGCAACTTTTACAGAATTTTGTGGACAACTCACGTAAACTATTTCTTATTTTAATTAATCTTGTAATCCGGTACTACGATCTAAAACTTTTTTTTAAGCTTTTCAACAAAATCTGTTTTGCTGACATCTTTAAAATTTTGCGCTGTCAATTAAGGGTCTAAACACAATGTTTGCGGTGCGGTGCGATTTCTCGTTGCGGGAGAGAAAAATAAACATAATACAACGGAAGACGGTGACGGAAATAGTTGTCATTTTTTGTTTAAATTTTTATAAATTTATTTGTGAATACATTTTTATCATGTTGTTTGTTTTCAATAATGTTGTGAACAAAGCCAATTATTCAAAAACTATGGCAACATCAAAATGAGAACGAGTATCAAAAATTGAGAGACAAGGCGAATTAAATTCGCTTTGTTGAGAGAGAAAGAAAGTGCGCAATGAAAATAAAATAGATTTTAATTTTATGCCGTTCCGCACTGCGGTTTTTTACTTCAAAATCGTATGAAATACCGCACCGCAATAAAATATCGTTACATTGTGTTTGGACTCTAAGTCTTAGCTTTCATTTATATAAATTTCTATTGTTTGGAATTTCAAGAGACTTGAGCAGATGCATTAAAAGTGCTTACATTATTTTAGCATTTCGAACAGATTCTGCCTTATATTCGCTAAGCTTATTTAAAAATTTCTTCTAGGTTGCAAAAAAAGGCATTTTTTGGCAAGCTGAACCCAAATTGGCTTTTTCACAAAATTAAAGAAATGGCAAAAATGGCAAAAAGTGGCATATGCCATAAAAAACTTGCCCTGGTTATAACTGATAGTTAATTATAACTAAAATTGACCGTTAATATAAGGGTTAATTCCAAACACAATGCTTTTTTTTCGTCTCAAGCTTTTTATTTCTTTCATGTAAAAGAAAATAAAAAAACAAAAACGGCAAGTAAGCTCTAAAATAATTAGCAACAAACAAAAGTAGTTGTTATTATTGTAAAACTTTCTGCTAAATTGTGCAAATGGTGCTTTAACTGTATATCATGCCTATTACATACAAATATACCTGTCTCCACACATGTTATTCATTAAGCAACATGGAAAAAGAGTTGAAAACAATAGAACAATAATAAAAAATTCAACTGTTTTTCAATGATTGTATTTATTTTTATTGCTTTTTCCTGGTTTTACCTGAAAAATGTTATCAATGTCATTTTGACGTTCTAATTTTACTTTGTCTCTGCGTTTTTTCCGTAATGTCACATTTTTTTTAATTAAGTCATAATCATTACTTGAGCTGTTTCGTTTGCTTTATGTGCATCGCTATTAAAAAGTGCAAGAAGTGATAAATTTATTAAGATAAAAAATAAAATAATAAAATCAATTATTTGGTGTTTTCAAGTGAATTTATAATCGCACGATGGTAAGTACAGCTAAAAATTTCCGTACTGTCACACAGTTATTTAATAAAAAATCGTAAAAAATAAAATAAATAAAAATGTATATTAATATATTACGAAGTTTTGATCACTTTTTCTTGTTTATATTTTCCGTGAAATAACTTTTTAGAAGAAAAAAACAAAAAAAATATCACAAATTTCTTTACTGTCACTTTTAAGTAAAAAGGTTTTTTTTATTTTAAAAGCTTATTTCTCGAAAATTCTGATTGATTTCAATACTGTAGTTCTTAAAACCGCTTAAAAAAAACAAATAGAAAAAAAACCAATCGGGAATCAATTTTTTATGAAATATTCACAGATTCCGATGAATAGATTTGTTCATGAATTTTTTGTTTATATAATTGGATTACTTTTATTTTTTGTTTCGTTTTTATAAAAAAGAAAAAACAAACGGTAACCAAAAACAAAATAATGAATAAATGTTTAAGTTTTCGTTACACTTGAAATTTAAATTGGATTTTCTTTACTGTCACAAAAAATTCCGTACTGTCACTTTTTATTCTTTCAAGTTTCCAGCAAAATACAACAATTTCTTCCAAATTGTTTGAAGCAAATTTGTTACTTTAAATGTAAGCTGCACAAAAACAAATTTTTGTAAAAAAATTACTTTTTTTTAATTCTTGAATTATAAAAGGAAAAAAAAATAATTGGAATCTCTTCGAAAAATAACTTTTTGCTATTACTAACCCGTTTTTTTTTAAGAAAAACATCCAAAGCTGGTAAATAATAAGTGAACGAATGCGAAAGTAGGCTTTGTTCTAACATTATTGCATTAATTTCTTAGTTTTCTAAATTTTTGTAAAAAGTGACATTCCGGAAAATATTTCACCAAAATGCAATAAAAAAGCAAAACAAATTTTTTTTAAAGAAACTAAAAGTAATTTCGCAATCTGCACAAATCTTAATGCAAGTACACAATTTCAGAGAATGAATTCCTCAACCTTAAAAAAAAAAAAAAAAAAAATGCTCATGTACACTACTTTTGGAATTAACCCATAAATGACCACCAAAACAAATCTATATTTTTTAAAATTTTCCTTTTTTATTTGCAGTTTCTTTTTTTTCAAAAAATGGCAGCACTGTTTGTAGATACAATTTATAAGTTTTGTTTTAGTTGCCTGTGTGTATTTTCTTAAGTGTTTCTTCTTTTCTAAAACTCGTAAAAAAGGATAGTGGTGTTGGTGGTATTTGAAAAAAGTGTTTTTAAAATCTTTTTAATTTGTATTTACACTGTGGCACAGATAACAAAGAGGTGCTAATTACCTATTTACTTAGTAACAAATTAATAGATATATATAAATTAAATTCAGTGAATTTTTGATCACACTAAGCAAATATTTGACAAAACTATCTAAAAAAGCGTGACCAATAAATTGATATAGCATTAACCTTCTTGGTAACAATTTTTTATAGATACAAACAGAAAAAAAACATGTTTAAATGTTAAAGAAAATTTTAAGCATATTATATTTAATTTAACCATATTAGTTTCACCGACAACAACATTATGCTTAAATTAGTCCTCCACCAAGAAGCTTCAACCATATTATGGTTGCCTCTAAGCATGTTTCTCTGGGTGTTGCTAAGCTTTATTTCTTAAAGAAAATCGTAGTTAAAAGTAACCAACAAATTTTAAAATGTCATTCATTCTAGCAAACGTTATGCAAAATTAAACAAATGTTAAAAAAAAACAGTGGTTACGTTTGGGTTGACAAATATATGTCAAGTGTGACCATAGCTTAAGGAACAGAGTAGGTAAATAAAACAAAAAATTTTCAGAGAATTCTTTTACGCCAAGGCTTTGGTGGCATACCTTAATATATCCGAAGGTCCATACTTTCAATGACACTGAGAGATAATTGAGGTTCAATGCCATTAATCTGCCGAAGTGTATCATCCCTTAGCTCTTGAATTGTTCTTGGCTTATTAACGTATACTTTACATGTAAGGGTAACCTGTGTTCGAGCCCAGCGGCAGTCAAGAATGAAAAATTATCAAAAAAATTGTAATTTCTTTCACGTTGTAAAATTCCTTTCTTCATAAAAATAATTTAATGAAAATTAAATTTGATGAACTTTAGCCTAATTTAAATATCGAAATTTGGATTAAAAACCATAAACAGTTCAACAAAATAACCACAATACTAATTATCGTCTACTTTAGTTTTTAAAGATCCCCAAAGAAAGAAGTCCAACGGTGTCAAATCATGATCGGCCATTGAATTTCTCGCATAAAAGAGCCATCGTTTCTTTGGCGCTGGTACAAGTGGCACCATCCTGTTGGAAACACATATCTTCCAGGTCCATATCCTCAATTACTGGCCACAAGAAGCCCGTTATCATCTCGCGATAGCGAACACCATTCACGGTAACTGCTTGGCCGATCGCAGTTCCGAAGAAGTACGGCCCGATGACGCAGAACGAACTAGGCAAGCATGCACAGGTGTTTTCACATTTCCTACAGAACCTTTTTGCTAAAATTTGAGCACAATTCTATCGATTGTGAACACATTTGGTCGATAATGCTACCTAAAAAAATCACGAAGTGTACGAAATGCATTCTGTTTTGAACGCCCATTTTCGTAAAAGGCTTCAAATATCTTAACGCGTCAATCAATTGTGTACCTCTCCATGATTGAATTTGTCAAATGCTGAAACAAAGAAATGTCAAATTAAGTTGGACAAAAAACTTGACGTTAAGGTGTGACTCACAATTAACATCGTCCATTATGGTTGGACCACCCTTTATTTACAAATACATTGAAAAGTATGAATATTTTTTTTTGTAATTAAAAAAAAAATAAAACAAGTGAGTTTGCACCACTTTTTCGAGCGCACCCGGTCTTATTTAGTCAATAATGAATCAAATGTTGGTTTCTTAATGATCAATTGTTGCTTGTTCATCAACATAGACCACTGATTTGACAGAAATAAGCCTCAGCGCTGAAGATTATTAGACAAAAAAAATCTGGTTCAACTTCCACTTGATTCTCAGCCCATTTCCCGAACACACTTGGGGTATAGATAAGTGGTGGTCGGATGCTTCTTGGATGTATTGTTTTGAGGGGGGTTGAAGCCACTTAATTTTTAAAACTTAAAAACCACACGTCAAGTTTGACTTGTCAAGTCTTGAGCTTTTAGGAAAGAAGGGAAAAGAGAATGCCATTTCTTTTCCCCTCTCTTCTAAAAACTCAAGACTTGAAGAGTCAAACTTGACATGTGTGAACCGGCACTAGCTTTGAAAAATTACTAGCACCATTGAATTCAGCGTACCCAGTTTGTTAAAAAAAAGTGTCAAATTCGTGAACAGCGTAATTAAAACACAAACGGATGTACATACATACATATGTATGTATTTGTATTTTTCAAGGTGTCAATGTTGTCATAGACTTTCCACCTGGTTTTAAATTGGGTCTTTACATTTTTTAATGACATTTCAAAAGTACAATCTTTAGTAACCAATTACTAAATATGCCCATTTTAATCTCGCTTAACCAATCATCAGTAACTTTTTATTTAGAAACCCACATTTGTTTATTTACAAACAAAAAATTTTACATATTTATTTACATATGTACGTATGTATGTATGTACAAAGTATGAGCATATTATGTGTGTGGCATGGGATGGATGGATGGATGCCTTCTCAATTTTGTTTATATTTATCGTTTCCATTTTATTAATGGCCCAATATCATCATCATTTATCTATTAAATGGCAGACAAATAAAAAATATACTTATAAAAAAATTTATATTTGTTTACATTTATCAAGTAACAACTCCATTAGGAAAAAAATAATTGTCCCGAGAAAACAAAAACTCGTTTCATTGTACCGATTGTGGGTATGTTGTGTGTCTCCCTTTCTGTTAAGTTGTTATTACACTTGGTCACTGTTTTTCTCTTAAAATTATTCGACGACTAAGATAACGTAAAATTATTTGTGATCGTCACGTTGTGTGGCACTTTTATTATTATTTTCTGAAGTGGTGGTGACAATTTCTTAAGGATCAACACAGAATAAAAATGGATGATGCGTGGGAAAATATTTTAATGAAATTCTTAGATTTAATAAGTGTTGCATTGGCAGCGTTAAGAGATCACAATAATTTAATTAAGTTACGTGATTAATATTGAAAGGATAAGCTAGAAAACTTGGAAAAGGGATAACAACGAAAGGTATTATTGCGTACAAGTACAGGGGGCTTATTCTGGCAATCGTGATCAAATACTTTTTCGCTTCGAAAGTAATTTTATTTCCAATTCTTTCAGTCGATTGTAAGCATTTATTTGATTTGTAAAGCATTTTTTTGAGTTTTCGCAACACTGAAAAGATGATGTCGATTCGTTCAGTATCGACTGAAAGAATTAGAAATAAAATTGATTTCGAATCAAAAAATTTTTTTCAGAAATTTCACAGAAAAAATTATTAGTAGTTCTTAAGGCTAGATAACACTATCTCACAAGTCTTACGTATTCCATAATACTTTGTGAGAAAGAAATCTAATGAGTTTTGTTGCGACTGTCAAAAAATCTAATTTAACATGACAGTTTGTGTTCACACCATCACACAAAGTATAAACACTCACACATGAAATAAAATGCAACCCTGATCCAATGAAAAGTATTATTGTTTAGAAATTTTTCAAAAAACGACGAAGTCGTATGGGATGTCAAACTTTTTTCATAATACTTGTCATTTTCGTGACACTTTGCATTCACACTATCACACTTTGTCATATTACTTGAGTTTTTGACATGTATTAATACAAAGTATAATAGTGTAATCTAGCCTTTAGCAATTAAAAAAATTGTGTTAAAAAGTATTTTACTTTAATCAATGTGATAATTGAATCAATTATTTTTTTTTCTTTTTGTTGAAAGAAATTTAAAAATATAATTTTTATTTAATTAAAATTTCAGTTACTTTGAAATAAATTTTGAATTAAAATATTTATTATTTATTATTTATTTATTTTTTTTAAATTAAAATTAAAAATATCATTTATTGAAAATTATATATTTAAAATTTTTACAATTTTTAGTAATCTACATAATCATTTTGGTAATAGGTGCAAAATCAACAAATTGTGTGCTTAATTCTATGAATTTTGAATGAATTTGGTGATTGCACAGCCGTTATCGCTTCAAATTCCAAATTCAAAAACCGGAGATCCAACTTTCAGTTCTGGAAGGTGTGATGACAATCCTGGCACATCAATTGAATTCAAAAACTCTGCGTTCTTACATCAGAAAATATGCGGTCAATGAAAGCATTTTGGGAATCAAAAATTGTGCAGAAATTAGTGGGTAATAAATAGTATCAATTAAATATTAAAAACATTTTCTGCAGTAATGTTGTTGATATGAGTAAACGTTTAATTCACTTGATTAAATTTTTAATTTAAACTGATTTTATTTTGATTGTTAGTTTAATTGAAAAAAAAAATTGCGAGAATTTTTTCTGTGTACGCTGGTTGTCCATTCTCTTTTGTATGTAGTTTAATATGTCTCCCTATGTCAAATCCATAAAACTACATACCAAAAAAAGACAACTTTGTGAACCAAAATTTCATCAAAATGTTTTGAAAACAATAACAAAACATTTAAATTTTAGTTTGTCATTTCGTGAAGATGCGCACATATAAGGACCACTGTCGGAAAAACTTAAGTACATCTAAAGCCGAAACGAATTCACTCAAAATATTATGTAGTGAAAACCAAAAGAAAATATTGTTAATCTGGCTTAAATTCCCAATAAGCAGATTCCGTAAGTTCTCGCCTTCCACGAAGGTTTAGGTAGCCCGATAACTTTGGGATGAGGCTTTAAATTTAAGTGCTACCCTTGAAATATGGCTGACTTCCAAAACGTATACTGTATTTTAACCATGTACATGTACAAAGAACCGAAACAATGCAACTATGTGTTTTGTTTATGTAAGTGATGCAATGCATAATATTAAAATTAAATCTGTATTGCATGCAAACTAAATGTTAAATGTCACAAAGCATCAACTTTCAAACCGATGCTCTGATTGCTTTTTTGCTGCGTTACTAATACTTAGCTGTGACGTTTTGAAAGGGTTTGAATTGTATATATATTATAGGTACTGCGGCGTTATGAAACATTATATATACTTTGTTCAAAAACAAAGCAATTGACGTTTTGGAAGATAGCCTATATGTATGCACATTAAGGTGGATCGAAAAAAGTTGTGCGATATGATGAGATCGGATTTAAATTTACTTTAAATATAAAAAACCAAAAATGCTGTATTTGGGGGTGTGGCAGAAAAAAAATTGTTCCTGTTTTAGAAACTTCATTGACATATCTTTCATTCTAGGGGGTGACTGACACAA
The DNA here is from genome assembly GCA_963931875.1 of Pollenia griseotomentosa. Classification (NCBI taxonomy): domain Eukaryota; kingdom Metazoa; phylum Arthropoda; class Insecta; order Diptera; family Polleniidae; genus Pollenia; species Pollenia griseotomentosa. The sequence continues at coordinate 18,495,220 of OZ007561.1, forward strand.
TTTTTTTTTTGTATGGAGGTCGACCCGGTCTAATGTACAATACATACAACCTATTATGCATGTAGCTACCAAGCGGTAAATATTGCAAGTACCGCAAGTGGCAGGCCTTTTTAAATGCCTCTATACTACTTTCTAAAAAATTCGCTTCGTATGATATCCTGCCTTCATAGTTTGCCTTCTAGAAGGTATAAATTTCTTTTTGAAAGACCTTATAAAATATTCAGTACACATTCGCTACTCCCTTCTTTAAAAAGGAAGAAAAAAAGTTGTTTAGTTTTATTTATTTTATTTTTTCAGTGACCTTCCATACTCCCTTCTTCTAAAGGCTAGATTACACTATTATACTTTGTGTTAATACATGTCAAAAACTCAAGTAATATGACAAAGTGTGATAGTGTGAATGCAATTTGCCACGAAAATGACAAGTAATGGCCCCTATTCTGCGTTTCGATTCGGATCGAAATTTTCTCCGTTTTTGGCAACTTTGGTGTTTTGTGCCAATGTTCTGTAACTCCCGCGTTGAAAAACTTTTCGATTGAAATGTGAGAACTGAAACAAAAATACCATAAGTTGAAACAAACATGTTTTTCTCACTAAACTGTCACTGAAACATTTTTGGCGAGTAATTTCCTTACGTTACAGCTATTACACACCAAAAATGATACAGTAACAGTTTAGTGAAAAAAACATGTTTGTTTCAACTTATGGTATTTTTGTTTCAGTTTTCACATTTCAATCGAAAAGTTTTTCAACGCGGGAGTTACAGAACATTGGCACAAATAGGGGTCATTATGAAAAAAGTTTGACATCCCATACGACTTCGTCGTTTTTTTAAAAATTTCTAAACAATAATATATAATATAGGAAATAATTAGACCTTGAAAGCCTGTTTGGAAATCCCAAAAAAACATTAATAATACTTTTCATTGGATCAGGGTTGCATTTTACTTCATGTGTGAGTGTTTATACTTTGTGTGATGGTGTGAACACAAACTGTCATGTTAAAATAGATTTTTTGACAGTCGCAACAAAACTCATTAGATTTCTAACTCACAAAGTATTATGGAATACGTAAGACTTGTGAGATAGTGTAATCTAGCCTTAAGTTGTTATTAAAGGAGTTGTGGAAGCAGTTATGCCAATAGTAGGGAATTTTCCCTTTTTGTAGGGATTTTTTCGGAAAATTTCAAACGTAGGGAAAAAGACCAGAAGTTTTATTTTAAGGCAAATGTAGGGAGTTTGGAAAATATTATCTCATTTTCAATATATTGTATTCATCCTATTTTCATTTGAAAATAAAAATTTTTCATATTCAATAGCATTTAAGTGCAAATGTAGTATTTTTAACAGAAGCCATATACTATGAGTCTATGTTCGCATTTGCGAACAATTCTCTTAGTCCATGGAGTAGTCCATTTTATCAAAATCCAATGCAATCATGGACCATGTCATTGTTAAAAAGTGTTTGAAGTGAGACCCCTGCAAATAATATTGGACTACCTGACCCATTTTCATAAAATGGACTACTCCATGGACTGGTATTGTTAAAAGTGTTTGTAGTGAGACGACATGTCTTTGTTTTTTAACGAAATGTTTTTGTTTTTAAACGACTTCAAAACTAATCCTCTTGAGTATACCATGGAGTAGTTTAAAGACTACTACTTTGTAGTCCAAAGCTGGGTTATATGGTCCTGCCCTAGGACATCGTAATATTAAATGGTCCATGTTTTTTCCATACGTTTGGGTTACTTTTGGACTAGTCCTAGTCCCTTGTGGGCTACATTTTACACGCGTGTTTGGTTTAGTCATATTATTTGCAGAGTACACACTATAAATATGTATGTATGTATGTATGTACATATTTAGCTACCCAGCTAGCACTTGGGTGATTTTTTTTTATACCCTCCACCACAATTAGTTGTGAAGAGGGTATACTAAGTTTGTCATTCCGTGTGAAACTTTTTTATTATTCATCTCAGACCCCATAAAGTATATATATTCTGGCTGCTTGAGTAATTCTAAGTCGATCTAGCCATGTCCGTCTGTCTGTCCGTCTGTTGAAAACACGCTCACTTTCGAAAAACTCAAAAGAAATAAACTAGGTGTCAAATTGCTTGTAGTTATCCTAAGCAGTTTGGGATTGAATTTCAGCAAAATCGGTTCAGTAGGACCAGAGCTATGAATCAAAATGTTGAACCACCACCTTCAAAAACTTGATAATTTTGTTACAAAAACTAACATAAATGATGCAAAAATGCACGGAATGACATAAGATTTTGCACAAGTCCGTTTTATTCGACTAGAAATGACACTGTAAAATTTCGTGAAGATCTGTACATAATTTACCCTAGGCCCCATATATGCCCTACCCCCGGAAAACAGTTTAGTCTCCTAAAACCATAATTAATAACAAATCGTCACAGTTTAAGATAATAATAATAAAAAGACATCATACAGATATTACTCCTTAAACATTCGAACTGTCGGTGGAGGGTATCAAAGATTCGGCACAGCCGAATATAGCACTCTAACTTGTTTTTTTTTGTAAAAATCACCTTAATGAGTCTTCAGATCAGTTTTGATGATTAAAAACTGATTTATCACTTGAGCGATAGAAAAAGTATTCATATATAATTCATTGATATGTTAAAATAATGATTTTTAAATATTTTGAATTTTTGTTTTTGCCAAATGAAAAAATAAAAATAGAAACTTTCGTGTCAGCCAAACAAATAAGAAGCTTGGCTAAAAGAGAAGAAATATGAACATAAATGTTAGTGCAAATTGTTTCTTCTCTTTTTTGCGAAAAACCGATAGCTTTAGTTTGGTTCAAAAAAAAGCTGTTTCGAATAATCAAAACCCAAAATGATGCGGATTTTATCGGAGAATAATAAAAAACATGACAATTAAAAAATTATATGAAATATAATCAAAAACTATATAATTTAGGATTGAAAAATGAGACGGAAACGCATTAATAATGATTATAAAAACTAACATTAAACTGCTCAAAAAGGAATCATAAAATTGTATCACAAATGATTATTTTAAGTGATTCATCGGTAGGGTACCATTTTCTCACAACATTTATGATCGAATAATGAGCTCACATACGGGTATTTTGTGATTCCTTAAGGCCGTTACACACTATCCCACAAAGTCTTACGTATTTTTCAAAAATGCTTCCCAGATCTAATTATTCCTTGAACAATTTTAAAAAACAATAACAACTTATCATGACAGGGTTTCATTTTCGTAAAATACTAAAGACTTTGTGGGATAGTGTAGAACGGCCTTTAATGATTAGATTATAATACAAAATGCTGGCTGGGTTACTCGTGAAGCTGATTGTTAAATGATTAGATTATCAGGGGTGTGCTTAAAATCGAAAACGTAAAACGTAAGGTTTTGGAAATTATTTTTAATGCACTTTAAATCTAATTTTTATAATTTTTTTTATAAAATTCTGTTTGATAGAGAAATATTTGAATAATATTTGTCATAAAATTGTTTTGTTAAAGACGATATCTTATTAAAAAAACGACTTTTTAAATTCTTGCGTTTTACATTTTCAAATTTTAGCACACCTCTGTATGATACAAAATGCTAGCTGGGTAGTTAAAAGTTTTGTATTCAGAATTAAAAAAAAAATCCAATATAAAATAAAATTTTTTTAAGGGTTGCCAGAAATCAATATGTATTCAAATAACTGTACAAAGTAAAAATTTCACCTGGAGTTTGTAAAAATAACTGGAAAAAGCTCAAAAATCTTGGAAACGTAACAATTTAAATTCAGTCTTACGTCATATTACATATTGTCGCCTTTAATCCAAAAGAGCTTGAGTAACAAAACAATTTTAAGTCGACCTTTTTTGCGAAACAAGGATTTTCTTTTTTCTAAATTTCTTAAAATCTATGTCAAAATTTCAAAATGTTTTGTGAACTATTTAATATCATCGTGAAATAATAAAGGTGGCAGCACTACGCCAGATGACGATTTTTTGCTCTTGCATTGTTTGTCTAGTCTTATGTCAAAGTTTTGTTTATTCTTACAAAAAGTCCACGTTTTGTGCTGTGATTATTGTATTTTATTAAAGTTGCCATAACGACGCCACCTGCTTATTCCACCATGTTTTATATCTTTGTTTATGTTTAGAAACAGACCAGTACATTCATTCCACTGATAAGGAAAGCTATAATTTAACGCAGGGCTGCCAGGTACTTTTTTCCTTGTCACCAAAAATCCCCAAATTAAGAAACAAAACCATAAAAAGTTAATATTTTTTTTTTTTTTTTGTTTTTTTTCTGACCAACTTTTAAATTTTTTTTAAAAAATAGTAAGAACAATTTTAATAAGAAATCCCAAAATAAATAAAAATTTTTGATAAAAAAAAATATTTTATTTTGTTTGTAGAAACTGGGTTCGGCAGGTTTTTTTTAATCGTTTTTATACGATTCCAGTGAGGAATTGCTTGTAATTATTATTAATATGCTGTTATTGAAGGCGACTGATCCAATTTATAAGAATTTAAAGCTTGTTCAATCGGTTTTAGTCATCCTTATAATCAACAATAAAAATACATACATATATGCATCATATCAACTAACCAAAACCCAGCATTCTTTTTTCTAAACTTTATTATATTGTCTTTCATTTTTACTTAATTTTGGGGAAGACATACATATTTGCTTGAAAATTGTCTTAAAAAAAATCAAAAATTTTATGTGTTGTCTACGGGTTTAGATTCTATTTTAAAATTCTTTTTTTTTTAAACACACACTCAAGAAAAATAACATAAGTTTATAAAGTACCTTTTACCCAGTTAACAAAAATGGTAATCTTAATTAGGAACCGTATAAGTTGTTGATAAGAGTAAAGCTTCGTACAGACGATAGTCAGATCTTGTAATGTTGTAATTTTTCTGACAATGGTGCCATTGTCAGATGCATTAATTTAACACATCTGCCAAATGAAAATAGCGTACAATGTTCACACAGTTGCAGGACATTTTAAGTCAATTTTAATGAAAACATTGTAAGAAATGACCACCGTCTGTACGAAGCTTAAGATAAAAGTTTTGCTCCTTTTTTTCGTATTTTATATACGAAACAAAGAAAAATAAGCGTAAATAATAAAAGAAGGGAAAATATATTAAAAGTGTAAAAAGAGTGTAAAATCCCCAAAAAATCCCCGAATTTTTTTTTAAATCCCTAATCTCCAAATGACTTTCTTTGTCCTTTTTGCTCGCATCAAATCCCCAATTTGGGGATAAATCCCCAAGTCTGACAGTCCTGATTTAACGTTCCTTCCCTAAACCTGTAGCGTTGGAAACTCCATTATTGAATGGGTATGTACTACATATTTTGTATTGTTATTTACAATATTCATTAAAGCTATGTTCACACCTATCAAGTACTTGACGTCCTTCACGTTACCACTAGTTTTATTAAAAACAATTTCTTTTGTAAAACATCAAATCTTTGTTAGGTCTGAACATACCTTAACTCTTGTTTTGTTTGAAAATTTTTTAAACTTTCGTCAAAATTTAGTCTAAAGGATATTCTATTTCTTTCTTGTAAGTTTAGATTATTCAAAAAACTTTTACAAAAAGCCTTGTTATGGGAAAAAACAAACGAGATCAATTTATGTTTATAGATATTCTACGTTGTTTTTATCGCATTTTTTAATATCAATTGGAATATCTTTGGACAACTTATATATTTTTTCTTTATATTTAGTAAATAATTAATAAAAAGAAATTACTTTTTAAAATTAAAGGAATTTTTGTTTAAGTGGACAAATCGTATTGGAGATGGTAACTGGACTATACCCAAAAAAAACTGGATAGTTCAGGCCGTCTGGCAGCCCTAATTTTAATGCATACACCATTACCCCGGTTTGCGTCGCTAATTGGGACCGGAAAAACTCGACCTGTTTATGTTGTAACGATGTTCTTGTTTCAACAAATTTCTTAATTTTTTCAGCGTCACTGGAACAGCAAATGGAGTTAATTGTAGAAGGGGCAAGTTCAATGTTTCTTTCAATATCAACAGCCTTTTCCCCTGATTTAGAACGCGTCAAAACGCCCAGTTTTTGTTCTAAGCTTATTTGCTTTTTTTGACTCGTTGTTGCAAAATATTTAATTTTAACTTTACTTCAGCAAATGTAATTTGAAACCAGTTGCAATCAGCAGACAACCTTCACATACATATTTGCATTAGACTTAAACGGGAAATCCCCTTTTTCTGTTTAAGCTTTGTACAAACTACTCTATTAAGAGAAGGTGAAAATCGCTTAGCGGATAAAATTAACTCTTCGGTTAAAGAAGTTGAAAACCGACTTTTAAATGAGATAAATAATAAATTTTGTGAACTTAAAGAAGACATAAATGATTTAAATGAGCGCGTTTCAAAATTAGAAACAGCGACGAACGAAATTATAGTTCTAAAAAAAGAAATAAAACAGATAAACATTGCAAATACAGAAATTGCACAGCTGAAAGCAGACGTTAAACATTTGAATCAAATAATTTTAAAACAAGAAAACTCTGTGGTTGCATCTGACCTGCGTATTACTGGTATTCCATACAACGATAGTGAAGATCTCGAACGAATTGTTGGAACTGTCTGCGAATCCTTATGCATTAATACTCCCGTAATCAAATCAATTTTCCGAGTAAAACATTTTAAAAACATTCGAAATGTAGCTGATCCCCCAATTGTAGTGAAATAAAATTCGCCATATGAGAAAAACTACCTGATTAAGACGGTATCGGCTTTTCGCCGTAAATATAAAACACCTCTTCGTCTAAATCACGCTGGGTTTCAAAGCGATCAACCTTTTTATATAAATGAAAACCTTATTCCGCATAATTATGAAATTTTAAAAACAGCCCTTAAATTAAAAAAAGATAATGTACTGATAGCTGCTTATACTGTACGTGGTATAGTGCATGTTAAAAAACATGATGGGGAAAATCCACTTCCAATAGAGATGCCAGATCAGCTTAACCAGTTTTTCCAACAGCTTTGATTGCCCTTAAAACATTACTGTTGTTTATAATTTTTAAAATATTTAATTTCTACATAACTTATTATTACACTTTGATAAACCGTGTTTTTATGTTTTCTTCAATACTTTTTTATTACTATTATGTTAATCATTATATACGTATATACATTTGGAATGTTTTTAATTCCTTTCTAAAGGTTGTTGCTTTAAAAATTATAATAAATGATTACTGATACAAGATACGGTTCCAGAGACAAAACTTTTGCCATGGTTAGAATTCTTTCCAAACAGAAAACCGGACTTAAAATAGCTCATATTAACGCACAAAGTTTAAAAAAAAGATTGAAGAATTTCGCAACATTTTCATGGCATCTGCTGTGGATGTTATCTGTGTGTCTGAAACTTGGTTTGACTCTGAAATAATTGACTCCATTTTTAACTTGCCAGGCTTTAGATTATTTCGAGCTGATAGATTGACTCATGCTAGAGGTGTGGCAATATATGTCAGGTATGATATAAACGCTAGTGTAAAACTTAAATCCAATTACTCTAGTCAAATTGAATATATTTTTCTGGAATTAGTAATGGGGGACGGGAAAAAAATTCTTTTGGCTTGTATTTATCGACCACATGTTAGCATAGATATTACAAACCTAATGACGGAAATTGAATCGTTATCATTATTTTACAATGATGTTATTATTGCTGGCGATCTAAACAGCAATTTACTTAATGACAATTCGTTATCTGTTGATTAGCAAGCACTTGGGCTTCTGCCAGTGAACAGTGTTGTTCCCACACATTATCCAAATGGTGCAAATAGCTTGCTTGACGTTTTCTTCGTAAACAACAGAAGGAAAATATTGTTGTATGATCAAGTATCTGCTGCAGTCTTTTCAAGGCACGACCTAATTTTCATTAAATATGATGCCCTTACCCAAACTGAAGATGTTTGTTATAGTTACCGGGATTTTAAGAACATTAATTATAATATTTTAAACCAGCGTATTGACTGTATCGGATGGCATCTCATCTATACCATCGAAGACGTGAATGATCAAACCGCTTTCTTTCAAAATAATGTTACTGACTTATATAATGAATTTGTGCCGGTAAAAACTAAAACTGTAAAATCTAAACAGCCCCTGTGGTTTAGTTCAACCATAAAACGCTTAATAAATGCTCGGGACATAGCTTACAGTCGTTGGAAAAAATTTAAAACCCCAGAATTATATGCGATCTTTAAATCTGCAAGAAAAGATGTCGTTAAATGCATAACTACTGCGAAGTCTACGTATTATGGATCGAAATTTTCATCGGCCTTAGGAAGCAAAGAAAAGTGGAAAAATATTCGTGAAATAGGTATTGGAAAGAGTAGAAACACTACTTCTGTTTTAAATGTGGACGTAAACGAATTAAACAACAAATTTGTCAATGTCCCAGTTAAAAGACAAACAGTAAATAAGTATGCTCAATTAAACATCGTGCCATTTGAACACAGTTTTTTCTTCAGATGTGTTGATCAAGCGGAAGTTCAGAAAAGTGTATTTGGCATTAAATCAAATGCTGAGGGTCTAGATGGCATAAATCCTAGATTTTTTAAACTCCTGCCGTTTTTGACACATTTGTTTAATTCTATATTAACTAAGTCAGTTTTTCCTGATACGTGGAAAAAAGCCAAAATTATTCCAATTTCCAAGAATAACAATGATTTCAGACCCATTGCAATACTTCCATTCCTGTCAAAAGCTTTGGAAAATATCATAAAAAGTCAAATTTGTGAATATCTGAGTAAACAAAAGCTATTAACTGATTATCAATCTGGTTTTAGACATGGAATGAGCTGTATTACTGTTCTAATTGACGTGGTGGAAGAACTTAGGTCTAAACTGGACAATGACATGGTCTCTTTTCTTGTACTCTTAGATCATAGTAAGGCTTTTGACACTGTTGAGCATGAGATCTTATTATCTAAGCTCCAAAAGTTCTTCAATTTTTCCCCTACAGCTAGTAAACTGATTTTTTCGTATCTCCTTAATCGGAAGCAAGCCGTTTTCCTGAATGGCTTAATGTCAAATTGCCTTGAAGTAAACAGAGGGGTTCCGCAGGGTTCTGTTTTGGGTCCCCTTCTGTTTTCGTTGTATATAAATGATCTGCCAGATGTATTAACCCATTGTGGAATACAAATGTATGCTGATGATGTAAAATTGTACTTAAGTACCAAAATAGACAGTGTAAGTTCTTGTATTCATCTCATAAACCATGATCTTAATAAAGTTCATCACTGGGCGTGCATGAATGGTTTATGCATAAATCCATCGAAATCTAAATGCATTTTCATATCCAAAAATAATAAGAAAGCACTTAATAATAATGCTTCATTATTAATCAACAACGATAAAATCGATTTAGTGCCATCGTCATCAAATTTAGGAATTACGTTTAATTCTGAACTTTCTTGGTCTAACCATATCTGTATTATTGCAGGAAAAGTACACGGAATGCTTAGGAACTTATGGGCTATTCAATCTTTCACTCCATTTAATATAAAATTTTTACTAGCTAAAACTTATCTAATACCGGTTTTACTATATGGATGTGAAATATTTGCCAATTGCGACACCTCCGATTTTCATAGACTTGAGGTAACCTATAATAATATGGCTAGATATGTATTTAACCGTAGGAGAACTGATAGTATTTCGTCGTACTCCTTTCAACTTTATGACATGAGCTTTTAAAATCTACTAAAATTTAAAAGCCTCCTCATGATGCATAAGATAATATATATACAGGAGCCCGAATATTTATTTAGGAGAATTATTTTTGCCAAATCTCCACGCGGTAAAAATTTGATTTCTCAAAAATATAGATGTCTTATCTCTTCGAGACAATTTTTTAACTACACAATTAGTCTCTGGAACAAGTTACCATCACGTCTTCAAACACTAAGCAACACTTTGGCCTTTGAGAAGGAATTATTAAAGTATTCTAAAAATCTTTAATATAGCTTAAATATATCTATATCCATTTAATTATTAATTGTTTTTATTTATTGTTTATTTATTTTATTGAACGCATTGTATAACTTAATTTAATAATTCAATTTTTATATGTTTAATTGCCATGTAACTTACTATCACTGTAAATTATAAGATTTATATCTTGTTGTGATAGGTATTAAAATAAATAAATACAAAAAAAAAAAAAAAAAAAAAAAAAAAAAAAAAAAAAACATTTTTATATTAACGACGCAAATCGAAGCACTAGCGGACGCAACTTCGAAGACATGCGACGCAAAGTGAAACAAAAACGACGAAACTTCGAAATCACAGAAATTTTAAAAAAACCCAACTTCGAAAACGACTCAAACCGAAGCGACGCAAACCGGGGTGTTGGTGTATTTAAAACTTTTTATTTTATATATACTTTTCTAATTCCATTCCTGGGCCGGTTCTTTTTAAAATATCGCGATCTATGCCATTTATCAACAGAGACACTTCCAAATTTAAATGTGCAACATCGTCTTTAATTTTAGCCACAGCCTTTTTTATCTGCAAAACAAAACCTGCAAGAAAATAATATGTATAAGAAAATACATTTAATAAAATCATTTTCATTTTAAATAATTGCTTACTGCTATCAGACATCATTTGTCCCCTACGTTCCATTTCAGCTTTTTTGTTTTCATTTTCAGCAATAACCGATTTCAATTGATCCATTGAACGTTCGGTTTCTTCCAGCACTTGAGAATGGGCGTATTGTATGTTCGACAATTCTATAGAAACATCTTTAAATTGCACAATAAGATTGTGCAATTCATTGTTTAAATGCTTCTCACGACTTTCGATCTTCTCCAAGCTAAAAGTAAATTCATTGTGTAGTTTCTTAAGTTCGGTTTGTGTTCCCTCGGTAAACTACAAAACATGTACTATTAAAACAACTTTCGCCATAGTTTAAGTAAAAAAAAAATAAACATACCTCTGTTATATTTTCCTTTAATGTATTCATTTGATTTATATGGGCTCGCCAGTCCCTAACATCACTTCTTACATACACTTTGAGTTGAGGCATTACTTCTTCAAATTCCAAGCGCCAGGTTTGTTGATCTGTCAATTTGTCGGTTGCTTGTAAACTATTATCTCCTGCATTGACATTTTCATTATCTGCCAAATGATGAGGTCTTTTATGACCCCACTGCCTTAAAGAATTTTGATTCAAGTCCAATTCACTACTATCATCGCTTAAAGCATCGTTCTGTTCATCTTCTATTTTTTCAAGTATAATTTCAGCATTATCCTCCAGATAATCATTGGCAATTTCATCTTCTTGAGCTATGTGCAAACGCTGACATGACAATCTCATTATCTTTAAAGCTTGCGTAGCTAAAGCGTCTAGTACAAAAATACAGTTTGGACCAGCTCCGCGTATAAGTTTATTTGGAGTAAAATCGATAGGAACATCCTGCAATATAAAAGTTTTGCATATTATCATTTAAGTGTAAACTTAAATCTCACCATTTCTTGTAGTATTTTTATAATTTTGGAAATAATATCATTTGGGTCATCATATTCCTGTGGACGTTCCATTTGTTTACCCAACTTTTGGCACAACCACCAACAAGTCAAAGTGAACATGTAAAACTTTTCGCCCGGATTTGTAGATTTCACAAAGTAAAAACGTGATAGAGGTTTCATTTTTAAATCACTCAATAAGGTTTTCTCATAATTTAAAAGTTTTAACTTTTCTAAAAAGTCATCCGATTGAAAATTTATTACTGGCAAAAGATTCGTTGTTGAATTATTTTGCAAATCTTCCATAGTTTTTTTTTATTTATTTGCAAAATATAAAGGTTTTAGAATTCCACTAAGTTCCTGGTGAATGTAAAACAGAAACATTTTGTTTTTACATTTTCTATTCCCATGGTAACGAAGTCTAAATAATTTCATGTTTAAATATAACGGGTTGTGTGCCAAAAACCATCTGGCTACACCAGTTGTGCTTATGTTGTTTAAATAATTGGATTATAATTGTTTCAATAAAAAAATTTTTATTTAAAATGAAAAATAAAATAATATACTATTTTTTATAAAGGTTAGTACTAACCAATTTTTACGTTATGAATAACTAGTTAGTGCTAACCAATATTTACGTTATGACTAACTAGTTAGCATTAACCACTGTTTTGGTTATCATTGACTAATAAAAAGCAGCAGAGTAAGCAGTACAGATATATGTTCCGTTGTCGAGTGGAACTCATTAGTTAGAAAGAGTGGCAAAATCACATGTACACAAGAGTTTCGGTTAGTTTTTTCATTTTGCTCTTAATAAACTAATAGAAACTTTAACCAATATATTGGTCAACACTAGCGGTTATATAACTAGTAAAATGACCGGTAGTCTTCTTGTAGGGTAGGGAAGCGATTTCCATGCAAATTCATGTTTGTTGTCAATAGTCTTAGAACGATGTCGACCAATCTTTCCGAATCATTAAATTTGCGTTAAAATGACATCGATTTGTTTTTGCATTTTGTTGCATATTTTGGTGAAACTGCATATTTAGGATTTAAATGCATATTTTTGCATATTTTGACATTTTTGAGTGATTTTTTTTTCATATTTTAAAAAAGGTTTCAAAACAAATTTTTAAAAACAAAAAAGAAATCTTCCAAAAAAATTTTAAAATCAATCTATAAATTATTTTGGAGCTTTGCTTTAAATACAAGATTTTCAAGATTTCTACCAAAGATTCTTCTTTTTTAAAACGATGCAGCGCCTTACGTGGTTAAGGCTTCCAATGGGCATAAAATATTTTAACCAAAACTGTTACAAGTTGCTTGCTTGGCACATGGGTTATACCGCGTTGCAGACGAAATTAAAAGCCAATTTGATAATATGTATTCCAATTTTTAATAAAATGTTTCCCTTGACTCCCCTTCCACTGCAGAATTCTATTAAAAAAACTTTGAGTAATTTAAGAATGTTTGAAGAGCTTGTTGATACCGAAGATTGAAATTAACAATGTGGAAGGAAGAATAGCCCGACAAATTAAATAAAAAACACAAAACATTTTGCAAAAAAAATTAAGGATTTCAAAAAATAAAACAAATTTCGAATATTTTTGATCTGAAATTAAAGTGGGATCTGAAAATAAATTTTTTAAAAATGCATTGACGTTCTTCAAGTACAAAACAAAGTTTTACTTTTAAAGAAACAGTACTTATTTATATAAACAAACAACAATTTTAATTAGTTATTTAATTTTTTTTAAAGATATTTAAATTACAATAGACTGATTTTTTTATATTTTTGTTTTTAGTAAAATTAAAAAACGATTTTTTATAGAAATTTTACAAGTTTTTAGGGTATATTTTTTTATTTTTTTAAGTTCATATTTTGGATTTTTTAGCATATTTGCGATATTTTAGTGCATGAAAATCTTATCCCTAGTTATAATAAACTACTGCAAAAGAAATAACGAAGAATTCATAGGCCGCAAGTTTTTGAATAAAAATTACTATTTTTTTTAACAACAGAACTTTATAAAAAATTATCAAAGTTTTGTACCAGTAATGCAGATAGGTATTTATTGTTTCTCTACATCATGGCTGTTAAAGGCATTTGTCAATCCGTTTCATTCGCATAACAATTATGTATTATTAATAAAAATATTATCTGTAAAGTGTAGGTAACATGTTAAAAAATATCGTTAAAATCTTTTTTTTTTTTTTAATTCCTAAGCTAATCCCGCGAAGCTCTACGCTTGTCTGCAGGAAAGAAACCAGAGTCTCTGGCGGGAATCGAACCCGCAACCCCGGCGCTGATAGACTAGCTCACTACCAGCTAGCCTACCAGGGCACTAAAAATTGTCATAAAAATCAGAATAATAAAAAAACAAATATTATTCTAAAATGGGTAGAATATGAATAGAAAAATGCAGTTATTTTATTTTTTTAACAAAAAAATTAGATATGCAAATATCAAAAAACTATTTTAAATGCACTAAATTAAAGGGTTTGAACCTATACGTTTCGATTTCTGATTTTAGCATTTATTTCGGATAAGTCCTGCGGTATCTCTTCCATGGTATGACAGCTTACAGTGCAGCCACACGATCAAGATTTTCTTAATAGTCTTTTACATATACTATTTGTCAAAATTAACAAAAATTTAAAGTTTTGACGTAGGCTGCATTCAATTTTTGAGCAATTTACACTCAAGATGTCATCAAGAAAACAATTTGTAAAGGCAAACGAAACATTTGCTCACTAACCTAGAAATCAGCTGTTTTCTTGAACGTAAATTGAAGCACTCTCTGGAAAGAGAATTTTAAAGGCAAGTTCGTTTCAATTTTTAAAAGTATCAGTGTATTGGTAGAAAAGTGTGAGAGTATTAAAACTTGATCGTGTAACCCTCAAGTTACTTGGTGGCCACACGATCAAGTTTTGCCTTTCAATTCCTTTCAATTTGCAATACACTCTCACTTTTTTACTAACACACTCACACTTTTTAAATTGACCACGAGATTGCTTTCAATTTCACCTCTCCATTTGTTTGGCAATATTACTATCAATTAAACAGCTGATTATATGTTAGTCTTTATTTGTTTAAATTGTTTTTTTTACGACATCTTGAAAGCAAATTGCTTACAAATTGAGTGCAGCCTACGTCACAGCTTTCAATTTTTGTAAATTTTGACAAGCAGTATATGTAAAAGACTATCAAGAACAACTTGATCGTGTGGCCGCAGGGTTAAGGTATAAAGCTGGGGGTCCACACCACGCGTTACTCGCTTTTTCGCTGCATACACAGTTGTCAAAAAAGTGGAATCTACGTAGTTGTACGTAGCAAGTTACATGCACAAAAGCGTAGATGCCTTGAGGCAAAAAGTAGGTTTACTTTCTACTTTTGTAAGCGTCACAAGCAGCGTTCGAACAAGTCAGCTGATTTTGACATATTAAATTTTATTTTTACTTGTGCTGCTGCTGCATAAAAAGCGTTGCATGTAACTTGAAACGTAGAACGCAAGTAAGGTTAGAAAAGCATGCACTGCGTGGAGGCGAAAACGCGTGGAATGGACCTCCAGCTTAACCATCATCACTAAATAATAGGCAAAAGTAAAGCTGTTTTAATTTCACATCGATTAAATTACAGTTATCTTTAACTTTTTTTTGAAGTTGTCCAAAAAGGAATCAAGGTATACAAAAAAAAATTTAATTTAAACATCACATCAGCATACTTTATTAATAAAGTTATCTTTTATTACTGAATTTTATTTATAATTTGGCAGTCGTCTTTTTAAAACATTGTTATTGCAAATAAAGTGGCATCACAGCGTAAAATTTGTTTTATGCCTAAAATATACAACATTGCATTGGTATTAAGCAATACACATTGAAATAACTCTGTGCTTTTGCCACTGTTGCCAATTTAGAGATTTTCCCGCTAAATCTAGAGTTTTTGAAACGTCAATCGCGGGGAAAAATACGTTTTAGCGGTAAGCGGGAAATCTAGCGATTTTCAAACAACCTTTCTCAAATTTAAAATTAACAGATTTTTTAATTTTTCTTTTTATTTATCTGGCTAAAAACTACTTGTTTATGTTCACTTTTGTATTTTTAGTGAACTGAAGATTGTATATGACATTTTTTTACTTTTTTCAGTAAGTATTTTGTTAGGGATGTATGTGACAATTCACAACTTTTAGCTTGCTTAAAATTTTGAAACAAAAGGTAAGGAAACGTTTATTATCTCGATAGATCCCAAGCAATATAATTCACTAACTTTCATCTTACTAATTTTATCTTATTGCTTAAAACGGCCAATAATTACCAAAACTAGCGTAACTTACATACTAAGTTTGTTTTAATATTCATCTTAGACCCCATAAAGTATATTTATTCTGTTTCCTTAAGTAATCCTAAGTCGATAAAGCCATGTCCGTCTGTTGAAATCTCACTCAGGCTCACTTTCAAACGACTCAAAAGAAAAGATAAATATTGGCATGAAATTGTTAAGAATTCATCTAAGAAGTTTGGAATTGAAGTCCACCACAATCGGTTCAATAGGAAAAGAGTTATGAATTAAAATGTGGTACAACCACCCTATAAAAATTAAAAATATTGTTACAAAAACTAATGGCGGAATGCACATATTGATATAAGATTTTGCACAAATTCGTCCTATATCACTAGAAATTACACTGCCAACTATCGATCAGATCGGTCCATTACTTACCATTGGCCTCATATAAACCCTACTCTCGGAAAAAGCTTTAGTACGCGTAGAACCGTAGAGCTCTCAATCTGTGTTCTATTATAATAACATTTGGTCAGTCAAAGTTTTACAAGACTATAAATTATTTGTTCAAATTTCGTGAAGATCGGCCTATAATATACCATATGTCCCATATAAAGACCACTCCGGGAATATTCTAACTGTTGGTGGAGTGTATCAAAGATTCGGCACAGATGAATACATAACTCTAAATTGTTTGATTTTTGGGAATAAAATAAATAGGGAAGTTGGAAACCTTAGTATGCAACGTAATTTGAAAGTCATATACCTTTGAAAAATCAGCCTATATCTAGATTTATATAAAACTTATAAAAATGTTTAGGTTTTAGAGGTATTTTTAAAAAAATTCCCGCTAAATTAAATATTTAGCGGTTTCTAGCGGTTTTGAACTCCGATTTGGCGGGAAATGATCAAAAAAAGTTGGCAACAGTGGCTTTTGCCGACTCTGTTTTACTATCTTAAGTAACCGCTTTGAGTAACTAACTACTCGACCGAGTTATTTTTCAACAATTTCAATGCGCGAAAATATTCAAAACGAATTGTGGTAAAAAATAATTCGTAAAAATGGTTGACTATCCTGATGTAATTAATTTTTCGCGTAATGAACTTCTCGAAGAGTATTGTAAACTTTTTGATCGATTTCAAGATTTGCGTGAATCTAATGAAGCGGACACGCAAAAAATTCATGAACTAAAAAGATATCTTGATACAGCCAATGCTGCACAGGCATACCTGTCCCAGGAGTTAGAACAGTATACGAATTCTGATAGCATTGAAATCGAAACAAAGTTACAGAAATCCCAAGCGGAATTAATGGAAATGAAAAAGAAATATGGTAAATTGGAAGTTTCTTTCACAGGCCTGCAACAGGATTACAATTTGTTGCTGGAGGAAAATTCAAAGTTGATACAAAATTTAGAAGAGTCAACTCTTAAGCGCAAAGAACAGTCTTCAAATGAAGTTGATCCTAAAATTGTTGACGACTATGTTTTGCGAATACAAATACTCGAAAATGAAAACATAGATATGCTGCAGAGAATTAAAGATTTTGAGGAACGTTCGGTTTGCTATACCCATGCAATAGCAGAGTGTGAGGTGAGGGTCAAAAGTACTGTTCTGCAATTAATTTAAGAAACTTTTTCCTTATTAGAAAAACATGGAAATATTACGTGATCAAATTATGTGCCTGGAAGAAAATTTACAATCAAAACGTTTGGATTTGGATGAAAAACTTCAAATCCTTGAAAGTACACAAGAGCAACTTCTCGAGGCAAATGCAAAAATTGCTATGTTGTCTGCAGCCCCTGATAATAACGGCAAGTAAATTTTTTTACATTTGAATTTTTATGTAAATAGGGATGTTAAATTTTATGCAGGGGCCTCATTCTCGCATTCGTGATCGAGTACTTTCTCGATTCGAAAGCAATTTTATTTCAGTCGATACTGAAAGAATCGAAATTATTTTTTTAGTATTGTGAAACTCATATTAATGCTTTACAACACTGAAAAAATAATTCCGATTCGTTCAGTATTGACTGAAATAATTAGATATTTAAATTGCTTTCGAATCGAGAAAGTACTCGATCACGACTGCCAGAATCAGGCCCCAGTTTTGCCCTTTGCACATCAAATATCTTTAATTTTTTTATTTGTTCCCTCTTCAGTGTTTTATAAAAAATTTTGTAAAACTTTTTATAATTTTAAACATTTTGGAACAAATTTCATTTACCGACGCCGCTTCAAATAATAGGGTTACAGAAAATTTAAAAATAAGAAAATATAAAGTAAAAAAGTGGCACAATCGCATAGTTTTCAAGTTATGGACCACTACTTATATATGCGATTTTCCACTACATTTTTGAACATATATGCCCCATTTTGGTATAATTTTAAAGCGTTTGCATAGCTCTGACATATGTGCTCAATGCAAAACCATAAACAACTGTTTTTGTTTTTAACATATGGTGTGTAGGCAAAACCATTAAATATCATTTACACTCATTCTCTCATTTATATCAATATTACATATCAACAGATATGGGCAGTTCCAGCGAAAAGTCTACTTTTTGTAACGTAACGCCAGAAGTAATTTAAATTGTTTCTCCGAAAATTACCATATGTACCTTTAAACGAGCAACGATTTTTTAATTTGATAGCTTGAAAAATAAATCTATGTAAGTCCAAAGCTTACTAAAAAGGTTTTAAAATCACGTGATTTCAAATCACATGTACTTTCAAAATCACACGTGTGATTTTGTGGTGTTCTGTAAATCACTGTTTTTGTGTTTCTCGGTGTGATTTTCAATTGTCGAAAGCACAAGCAAACACAAAAAGTTTGTTCTAAAAAATTATTGCTAATTTTTTAACGCTTTTTCTGTTATTTTCCGGCAAGTTGTTTTTTTAAACGTTTTAGATAAGTACACCTCTGGAAATCGAAAACGCAAAACGCACGATTTTTGAAGTTATTTTTAATACACTTTTAATCTCATTTTTATAATTTTTGCTATAAAATTCTGTTAAATTTAGAAATATTTGTATAATATTTGTCATAAAATTCTTCTATTACAAAAATTTTGGCACTAACTGTGTAAAACGCAACACAACGCCAAAAATAACATAGAAAGCAAAAACAATGCCAAACATTTGTCATAATTTTATTGTTGATTTCTACAGAGATTCATATTGCGTTTTAAAATTTTCTACGCCACAAGATATGCAGCGTTTGAAATTTAAAAATTCAATATGAATTTCTGTAGAAAGCAACAATAAAATTATGAAATATTTTTGATTTTGTTTTTGCTTTCAATGTAGTTTTTGGCATTGCATTTGCGTTTTACAGAATTGGGGCCTTTATTAAAAAACCACGTAAAAAATTCTTGCGTTTTCGATTTCCAGAACACCCCTGTAAAATTAGTTTAGGGCTTGCTAAAGTTTTGCGAATTTTAACCATGTTCGCGATTGAAGCGGTTTGTTCCTGTAGGTTTTCTGATTCTTTACAGCTATAACGATTTATAATAAATAGTAGACTCTGCTATCATGCGGCTGTTAGCAAATTTTCGCGAATTTCCGCTGAATTATCAATTTTTACCGAATTTTTGCCATTCCTAATAGCTTTAGGGACTTTAAAAAATCAATTTTATGGCTGGTTTGAAATATTAAAAATTTTCGCAAATTTTCCCATTTTTGCAAAACTTTTTTTTGTTATTTTCCAACATTTTCGCCATTATCGTGTTTGGCGTATTTAAAATACGCCTACGACTGTTTGGTAATAGATTAAAGAGAACGTGAACTTATTTCCTTTAATCTATTACCAAATAGTCGTAGGCGTATTTTAAATACGCCAAACACGATAAGGGTGAAACATGCTTGTTTTTTTTTAACCCATTTAGCGGTTTTAAATAAATTTTTGAGTTTGTTTACAAATTTGCAAATTTTAGCCATTTTCGCTTTTACGATTTTTAATAAATATTAGACTTTGCCATCATGCCGCTGTTAGCAAATAAGCGATCTTTGATTCAACTAAAAAAACAAGCCTAAATCACAACAGAAGTCACAAAGCAAATAATATCATAAGAATTTGCCTGCGCATATTTTTGCTTATATCTGCAAATCCTTAGCATCGATTGTTGTAATTTTTTTCTGGATAAAGTGCTATTTCATTACTTTGCATATATAAAAACTCTTTTTAGAAATTTGGCTCCTTCATTTAATTTTTTTACATTTTGTCGTACAAATATTACGTCACGTCAAAATGGAAATTCCCATATGTATATGGTATATCTGTTCTGACAATACTTTTTGATACACTCTTGTTTATAATATGTATATTAGCGTGGCCGTTAGTTGTATGGAGAACTTTTTTTTTTTGATTTCTTATACTCTCCCCCTCCAAATCGGTTCAGTTTTATGTAAAAAAAAAATACAAAAAAATTTCGTAGCGATAAGTTGTGTTTTAGGGAGGGCGTCCGCCCCTCAAAGTTTGCCATCAAGCCATTTATTCAAATGTAATTTGTTTGCGTATGACTATCTTCTAAAAACAACATTTTACAAGAATATGATATATGGCAATATTTTAGCTCTTCTAGTCAACAATATAAGCCTCCAAGAAAGTTTTTTGCTAAGACTAATATCTTAGAAAATAATTAAGAAAATAACAACAAAATACCAAACATTTTATATACGTTTTATATATATAAAAAGGCGATTTAATGTCAAGTGACACAATTTTGAAATCGATGTCTTCCGATTTGGATGAAATTTACACCAAGGTTAGTCCTATTAGATAGTAGCTTACACACAAATTTTCAACAAGATCGGTCAAAATGTTTCAGAGGTAGAGGGGTCAAAGTTTGCCATACAGGTGTTCTTTCTCATCCATGTAATTTATTACCTATTGGTGTTAGCAAAATTTGTCCCAGGTAGCTTAGATAGCTATTTAATCAATCTTTTTTAAAAATATTTTTTTGTTTTTTTTTTTTAAATTTTTTAATTTTTTTTTTTTAAATTTAAAACTTTTTTTTTTTATTTTTTTTTAGCCAAGTGTTAAATTTAAAAAAAAAAATTTTAAAAATTTTTTAAAAAAACAAAAAAAATTTTATAAAAATTTTTCATATTATTCGAATGTGTATTCTATGTCAAATACAATCCTCAAAAGCTTTTATACTTTAATAGCCTCATTCCTTCGATATTTCACAGGAATATTTTCTATGCACTATCAGAATTTTTGTTGTGTATATAATAAATGTAACTCACCATGAGGAATAAATTCCCAGATTCTATTTGTCAAAAAAAATTTTTTTAAAAAGTTTGATCAAAAAGCTATCTAAGCTACTTGGGACAAATTTTGCTTACACCAATAGGTAATAAGTTACATGGATGAGAAAGAACACCTGTATGGCCAAAATGTCAAATTTTGACCCCCTCTAACTCAGAAACTTTTTGACCGATCTTGTTGAAAATTTGTGCCTAAGCTACTATCAAACAGTACTAAAATTGGTGTAAATTTCATTTAAATCGAAAGACATATATTTCAAAATTGGGTCACTTGACATTAAATCCCCCTTTTATATATATAAAACGTATATAAAATGTTTGGTATTTTGTTTTTATTTTCTTAATTATTTTCTAAAAAATTGATTTTAGCAAAAAACTTTCTTAGAGACTTATGTTGTTGACTAGAAGAGCTAAAATATTGCCATATATCATATTCTTGTAAAATGTTGTTTTTAGAAGATAGTAATACGCAAACAAATAACATTTGAATAAATGGCTTGATGGCAAACTTTGAGGGACGGACGCCCCCCCTAAAACACAACTTATCGCTACGAAATTTTTTTGTATTTTTTTTTTACATAAAACTGAACCGATTTAGGGGGGGAGAATATAAGAAATCAAAATAAAAAAAATAACGGCCACCCTAATGTACATATATTATATAGGTCAATATTAACAAAAAGGTTGGCTTAAGCAAAAAGTTTGTGGTACATTGAGGAAATAGGACTTTGTAAGAAAGCTTTTTAAATTGACATTTGACTCAAAGGAGCATTTCGAAAAAAAAAAAAAAAAATTCTACTTCTGCAAAATTCTATGCATTAATGCGATTTTTAGGAAATTTTGAAAAATTTCTTTTAAATTTTATAGATTTCAATAATTAGTATTGTGGTTATTTTGTCGAACTATTTATGGTTTTTAATCCAAATTTTTAATATTTTAATTAGGGTTAAGTTCATTAAATTTAATTTTCATTAAATTATTTTTATGAAGAAAGGAATTTTACAACATGAAAATTAATTAAAATTGTTATTTTAAGAATGAAAGCTTATCAATAACAATTTTAATTAATTTTCATGTTGTAAAATTCCTTTCTTCATAAAAATAATTTAATGAAAATTAAGTTTAATGAACTTAAGCCTAATTAAAATATTAAAAATTTATAGATTTCTTTAATTTAATTTCACAATTTTTTGCAAAATTTCAATTATTTTTAATAAAAAAGTTTAGGACTTTTTTAAATATGATAATTTTGTAAAATTTCACTATTTTCCGAACATATTTAAATTTTCAAGATAAATAAGAAAGTATACGATTATAAGCGAAATTCACTTTCACATTTTTTAACTTTTATTACCTTTCTGTCATCAAAAAATAACAAGCACATAATAGTTATATCGTTTGTATTTAGTTTAAAAATCGTGCATAATTATTATCCAAGACTTTATTTTTTCTTATGCGAAATAATTATTCTTAATTTTTATTAGCGCAATTATTATTTTTAAAAACTGATAATTAACTTTTATATGTATCGAACAAACAAAGTATATCAAGATATACAGTAAGGGATATTACACGCAACCTATAAATGTCTTTTCAATAACAAAAAATTATTGTTTATTTTCAATAATTGTTACTTGTAATTATTTACGAAGTCGAAAAACTTTCAACGAGACAGTAAAAAAAAGTAAAAAATTTGAGGAAAAAACATGTGATGAAAGTTTCTGATAGTAAAATTTTTAATAGCAAGAATTAATCAACCACCTGTTTCATGTTTTTGTCTACAAAACAAGAGTAATTATCGTAATTTTTAAATAAAAAGTTTTTCAATAACATTAAATATTTATTTTTTTGAAATTTAAGAACAATATCTTGCGCAAATAGTTCAAAACCATTGAATTCAGGACCAGTGTTGCCAGAAGTAGGGGAAAATCCCTACATGTAGGTATTTTTGATACTAAAATAGAGGCGTATGGAAATCGGACAGATTTTTTATAATCACCAAAATGTAGGGATTTTTCGTCATATCGCATTATTTTTAAACTAAATTCAGAAAAACTTTTTGTTATTGATATTTTCTGTCCAAAGCAATTGAAATTTTTTTCTTTTCACTAAAATTGCTTGAAAATATATTTCCAGAGTTGTGTGTGGTTTAAAAAGTTGGCGACACAAATATGTATGTATATTTTTTTTTCTAAGATATCATTTAATTGAATTTTTAAAAGTATGTACATACATATCGTACCTATTCAACAATACTGTATTAACTCGAAATTTTTAGTTTTTCACTTTTTGGAAAAAATCTACAGTTATTATTCATATCAAAATCCTTTTCAATATGCCTAACATATTAAATTAACAATTGTTTTGCTTCTACTGAAAATTTTGAAATTTTGAGTTATACAGTATTGTTGAGCAAGTGCGATATGTATTATTTTTTTTTTTTAAGTTTTGTACTTATTTTTTGTCAAAAAATTTATTTTTTATAACGAATGTGTTTTCTTCTATTTAAATGACAATAATGCGTGGGGATTTTTGTAGGGGAAATTTTTTCAACGGGTAGGGAAAATTCGGATTTTTTTTTAGCATGTTTAGGTATTTTTTCGAAAAATCCACGGGCGACTCTGTTCAGGACGAAATATTCTCATATCTTACAGCTGAGTTCTGTCGATGATAATCGCTCAGAATTATTGAGCCAAATTATGAAAACAAATTCCCCGGGAGTTTTTTCCCTTTTCCCATTTTTGCAATTGAATCTACATAGGAAAAAATGGGAGAAGGGAGAAAACTTCCGGGGAATTTTTATTCATAATTAGGCTGAATGTGAAAGGCCTTTTTTTTCTTATGAGCAATTATTATTTTTAATTTGTACTATCGCAATTCTTATTTTTTAAAAACTGATATTAACTATTATATGTATTAAAAAAAGTATTTTTTAGGCAAAACTAAAGCTACGGTCACACTTATTAAATATTTGATCAAATAAGCATAACCCCTACTTTTGTAAATAGTTAGTGAGATTTAAAATGGTCTTAATATTACAAAATAAACTAATTATACTACTCGACATAGCAAAAAACAGTTTTTTGTAAGATGTGGTATTTTAATCAAAATAAATATTGATATTAAGCGAAATGATTTTTTAGTTTGGTTGTTGGTCCCGTTTTTTTCGTCAAATATTTGATAAGTCTGACCGTAGCTTAACAATCTAAGATAGATATACAGTTAAGGACTAACATCTACACGCAACCTTCAGGAAGAAATAGTCTCATATCTTACAGCTGGATTCTGTCGGTATGCCTAACCAGGGTTTAAAAGCGCCCATCAGCTGGATGCTTTTTATTTTTGCTTTTGCCACTGCTATTGAAATTTTTAATTTTTTTCCAATAGCCAATGTTTTGGTTCGTTTGTGCAAAAAAGCAAATCTCCTATTTTGCATATTTTTATTTTTTGACAATTGCTTTTTTACCCGCCAGCGACAAAAATGGACAACCACCTAAAAAGCAAAAGCCAAAAAAAAATTATTTCGCCTTTTGCTTTTTTACTTTTTCCTAAAAGAAGAGCTAGTTAAAAAAGACAAACCAAAAAAAATCTAAAATTCAAAGAACAAAAATTCTTCTCTGGCTAGTAATAACAAAACGCCGTTTCAATAAAATGGAAAGCAGCTGAAGTGTGTGCTAAAAGCAGTCTGAGCAGAGCTATTAGCTCTGCAAAAAGGCAGATTACTTAAAGTATGTACCTATGTATGTATGTGCACACTTAAATTGTGTGAATAAATTGTTTTTGGTTTTCATATAAAATGTAACAAGGCAACGCACGAAATTTTTGAAGTGTTTTTATTATTTAATTGTATAGAAAACAAAAACAAATTCTTGTTGTGTTTATTTTGCATGAAAAATATTACTTGTCGTCGTCGAGTGTCTCTTCGCAATCATGTGCCATTAGCACATTTGTTTGCTTTTTTCACTGCTTTTTTCTCCTGTTTGTGTGGCTGCTAGCCTACATTGGTTTTTGATCTGGCGGCTTTCAGACAGAAGCTGTTTGTTTCATTATTTTTCCTACACATAAAAGTGATTGCCGTTGCTTTTTGAGTTCCATCAAATAAGAAATTTTTGCTATTGTTAAAAAGCAAAAGTTGGAAAAAGCCAGTGTCCATTATTTGGTGTGTTTATTTTGCTGCTGCTTTTTAAAAGTGTGGGCTTTTTTAGGAATGGAACTTTTCGGCTTTTTAATTTTGATTTTTTTTAATTAGGAAAAAGGCAAAATTTGGCTGCTTTTGCTAATATGGCGATAGTATTTTAAACCCTGTGCCTAACTAGCTAGTTTTTGCTGGTAAAGCGTTAATTTTCTTTTTAATTTTACAAGTTTTATTTGTCGTGCTTAGTTCCCAATTTTTATTTTTAATAAAAACACTGAAATTATTGTTGAAAGGATAAGCTATTCCTATGCGCATTTCACTAGTTGCTTAGGCCAGATCGTGAGTGTTTTTATCAAAAATAAAAGTTGGGAATTAAGCACGACAAATAAAATCTTGTAAATTTAAAATTTTGTATTCCCAAGAAAATTACTTTGATAATAAACTGGCACAAGTGCACGGCTTAAAAAAACTAACTGGAAACATGCTTTATTTTTGCGAGAGCAAAAAGCAAGTTGTTTTTGTTTTCATTTTTTTTTTTTTCTTAACCTACTTACAACTACAATTAATGCTGGAAGAATTCCAACCAATTGTAGTGGGGAATGTAAGAAAAGATAAACCCACTATTAATTGTTGTTGTTTTTGTTTAAACTTTGATATTGTTACAAGTAAAACTGTTGCTTAAACATAATTCTTATTCGCTTAACAGTTTTATTTGGTTTAATATCTTTAGTTTTTTTTTTTTTTCAAATCTTTGGATGAAGTTTCCTGACGATCTGGCCTAAGCAACCAGTGAAATGCGCATAGGAATAGCTTATCCCTTCAACAATAAATTTCAGTGTTTTAACCAAAAATAAAAATTGAGAATTAAGAACGACAAACAAAATCTTGTAAACTTAAAATTTTGTATTCCCAAGAAAATTACTTTTTTTATTTCTTTTTTTATATTAAAAGTTTCTGCTTCTAAAGTAAATCATATTGTAATATAAAGCAACAATAGAATGGAAAATTGGTTTAAAAAAGTTTTAATTTTTCAAAACTTAATAAATATTTAGTTGGTCCACCTTGAGCATCGATCACAGCTTGTAAATGCCAAGGCATTAAATTTAGTAAATTTTCTGTAATTTCAGAGTTTTTTCTAATTGTAGTTTCATATTTTCTGAATTTTCTCTAAAACATATCAGATATATTCTTTAGGATTTAAATACGGTAATGTATTTACCTTATCTCGATTTAAGATGTTTTGTCAAAATGCCACAGATATATAAATAAAGAATACAGCTATTTGATTGTGCTTTCGGCAATTGAAAATCACACCGAAAAATAAAAAAAAAAAATTGAAATTACGTGATTTTAAGAACAGGTCTTATTTTTAACACGTTAAGCTTAATTCGATTTTAAGAACAATTTTGATTTTTAGTTGAACTGTTAATTTTTAATTTTTTGATATTCTTTAATTAGGCTTGATTGAGTTCATCAAATTTAATTTTCATTAAATTATTTTCACTGAGGAAGGAATTTTACAACTTGGAATTTTTATTAAAATTTATTGATAATTTTTCTTGGCTGAGCTGGGATTTGAACCCGGGTTGATTTTTACATGTTTGAAGAATCACCACATTCTATCTTCAGAAAATCGATTTAATTATTATTTTAATTCTACTTCGTTTAATGAAAATTTACAGTTAGATGATTTTTTTTTTTTTAGGAAATTTCACCATTCAATATAAAATTTTGTTTAATTTTTTTTACAATATTTTGTGAAATAAGTCTATTTTAAACTAAAGAACGTTACTTTTTTTGAGCTTACATACAAATCGACTTAAATTTTTAAAACACATACCGACAGCTCAATTCCAAAACTATTGTTTAACTTAAACTCCGTCATATTTTAGTGTTAATAAGCTTATCCGATCCAAAGTTATGCACAAAAAAGTACTTAGCTTACAGCTGTTTCGCCCGTAAACTTTAAGAGCTTCTCCTGCAAAACTCACTTTTCGACTTAACATATTTTGGAGTTGAGCTGTCGATATGTATGCAAAGACATACATATTGATGTACGTATATGAACATATTGGTGTACATTGGAAAAGAAGAAGTCTCCTTCAAAATTAAAAGCTGACGCAAAAAAAAATTTTTTAATTTTTTTAGATCGCAAAGGTAATTCATTATTTGCTGAAGTAGATGATCAACGTCAAGCTATGAAAAACTTGCTGGCAACACAAAAGAAAAATTATGTGCAAATGAAAAAAATCTACAACGAAAGTCAACATGAAATAAGACGTTTGCAACGTGAAAATATTGCAATGCATACAGAGCTGGAAGCTTGTAGTTCAATATTTTGTAATGCCGACAAAGTATATCAAGGTAAAAAATTTAATTTTTTGCCAAAATAAATATATATATTTTCTTAATTATGCATTTAGGAAAACTAAATAAACGAATCGGATATCTGCTTAATCAAAATGAAGATCTTGAACGTAAACTGGAATGGACCCAAAAGCATCTTAAGGAATTGGCCAGTGAAAAAGGCGTTTTATTTCTTGATTCTATGCTCAGTTTTTGCAAGTATGAGATAACAAAACGCGTTGCAACTTGTATAGAGTATATAGGAAGCTTAATCAGAAAGTCCCTACAATTTAGGCGCTTCTTAATTTAAAATCACTTTCTTTATTTCCTATTACAAGCTTGTTTTATAATCTTTTAAATTATAGTCAGAAATACATTCTAATTGTATTTTTAAAATTTTTATAAAATATTGAAACTTGTAGTTTAGTTGTAAATAATTTTCAATTACCTTAAAGTTGTTAAACCAACACGATAACCAACCAATTGTTATATTTGTGTGTAGAAAAGAAACGGATGATCTCAAGAGTCAGTTGTATAGTATTCGCATAAAGGACGCCACCTTAGAGGAACAACTTCGAAATGCTCAGCAAGATATGGCTAGGTAATTTTGATAATTATACACAGTTTTATGTATTTAATTCTATGCTTAATTAGATGGCGTTTTGAATCCCTTAAATCTCGTTGTGTTCTTATTGATCGTGAACAACTTTTGAGCGAAAATAAGATAAGCTTTAAGCCTGCACATGCTGTGGAATTTAATATTAGTAAACAAGAGCAGGGACAAGCCAAGCCACGTATAGTGAGCAATCGTAGAAGTAGCATTTTGGATAACATAAGTGAACGTAGATCAATGACGCCTTCAAAGATGCCCATAAAACAAGAAATAGCGAGCCCTATGCAACACTCCAATGAAAGCGGTTCAACTCCAAATACACCTAATTTAAAGAATGAACATAAATTACATAAAAATATTAATGCAATTACCAATATTGCAGGCGAAAACAAAGTGCAATTATATGAGCAAGAGTTATCAAATAAAGAAATAATAAAAGAGACAGCTTGCAATGAGGTTAATAACATTGAATTAAATGAAAGTTTACAACTCTCAAAGCCACAACAAAATAGCAATGAGGATAAAGAAAATAACGACAGCAACATTATTAGCATAGTTGATAGTCCAACGTTGAATAATTTTGCTAAAATAAAAGCTAAACCTCCAACTCCCATGCGTCCCTCAAAACGATCATTGGAAAAGCCAACTGCAAAAACCTCTGTCTCACCGCCAACTCGTTCTATATTATGCAAACAAAATGATTTACTTTTTAAGGGTTTTGGAAAAAGTGTGACATTTTCATCAGGCGGAGATATTTTACACAGTTTACATCCTAACACCCCATCACCATCGAGTACTACAAACAAACAACTTGAAGCAAATTCTAAGTCTGGAAAAATAAACAGCAATAGTATCGTCAAGCAATCTTGTTCTAATTCGAATATTGTGCGCCGTATTGTCGTACGTTCGAAACATGATTGAATTATTTTCGTTTTTACGTTTACTGAATCATAGTTTATTATACCTTTTTTATAAAAATAATTATTTGTTTTTTTTTTATTATTTCCTTAAACTCTAATTTATGCTAGGAACAGAACTGTGACAAACTTCTGATTTATTAAACATGACGAATTCTTCAGTAAAAATTCGCTGAGTAAATTCGCCGTATGAAGCACAATTAAAAGGAATAACTAACAGCTTTTATAATTTGCGACCTTAGGACAACAAGGTTCTAACATTGATGTAGTTTTTGCAAATATACCCTTCTTTTTCCAGGGCCGCGAATTGTGAAAGTTGTTTGTAACAAGAGTGAAAAAAAGTGTGACCATATAAAAAAAAAAAACAACAAAAACACAACTTAAATCAATTTTAATTATTTACTTTACTTTGTATATTTGTTTAACTAGTAAAAAAAACATTTATTAAAGTAAAAAGTAACTTTATTTACTAAAATACTTAGAAACTAAAACCAAACATGGTCACCTGGTACTGATAGTTCGCCGTGTATGAAATATAAATAAACCTATTATAAAGTTATCGCATAGGAAAAATTTCCGCCGACGACATGATTCATATACACAATTATTTTATTTTTGGCGTCGAATATTCGCGGTCAAAAATTCGTCGTTCGTCCCAGTTGTGTTCCAAGCATAATATAAATATAATTTTTTAATTCAATATAAATATAAACGCAATAATAACCAATAAAGTATGTTTTTTTTTAATTGGTGTACAAGTTTTAAAATTATAAATTTTGATAAAATATGTAAAATTTTATATCGATCGGAAATAGAGTATTCCATGCATTACATATATATATAAATATATATAATTAGGGTGGTCCTTATTTATGAAATTAATCCGGCCCCACGACAACCAAAGTTTTAAGTGGCATTAACATGAAAAAAGATCTGTTATAACTTTGGATTTCGTAAGTTATGCACTAATGAACGGATCATATCGACACATGATAGTTTTTTATTTTATTTAACGCTCTACAAAAAATGTCTCTTGTGATTATTTGCAAACTTAATTGGTTCAAAAGTTATTCGATTAGATAATGTTTCCTACAATTGCTTTCCATATTTCATGCGCACGCGTTTTTCGTTTCTTCCATCTGTTTTGTTAACAAATTTTCGTTAATCACACTGTGCTAGAAATTGACACTTTTTTTAGGCAAGCTGGGCTCTTGTCGTTTTAACCTAATTCGGGTACGCTGAATCCAGTGGTGCTTTTTTTAGGTAAGCTCTGGTTTTCGAGATGCCTATACCGTTATTTCGAAAATGGAGTAGGTTGCACAACATATGTTTACGTAACTCAAAAACGTTTTAGCTTATTGAAAAAACTAAAAAAACCGAAATTCCGAAAGCGCCTAGGATGCCCCTTGATGTATGACCAACAGCACGTTATTTTTCATCTCAATTATTTATTTCGAAGATTCCTACCCCCTATCACCATTCCTTAAGGGGGCTCCCATTCAAAATGTTTAATGCAGACTAAAAATATATTGAAGAAAAAGTCCCATAAATGCCCAGGAGTCGCCCCTAGTGGGATAAATTGTATGACCGACTTCAATTAGTTTTTTGTCCTTAACATTTTCTCGAGACATAATTGCCCCTTATCACCACTTCTTAGGGGGGCGTTTTATGAAATTCTTAAATTAATTAAAATTTTTCGACTGAATAAAATCAAAAGTTGCTAACAGATTTTAATCATTTATGGCTTGTTTTGTTTGCAATTTTTTTTACGTCTGAAAAAAATTAGAAGCCTAGCTGCATTTTCCAATTTTGTATGAATTTTTAAAAAACGAAAATTTCGAAATTTTGAAAAAAAAACACATTTTTTTTTTTTTTTTTTTTAATTAAGTTTCTAAAACGATTGTGCATATTAGGAAAAAAATTTACCGTTCTTAAAGTTTGAGTTACGCGAATATATGTTGTGCAACCTCCTTCATTTTCGAAATAACGTCATATCTCGAAAACAAGAGCTAACGTAAAAGAACGGTTAGCACCATTGGATTCAGCGTACCCAAATTATGTTAAAACGCCATGTGCCCGGCTTGTCTATTTTTTTTTTAACTAGCACAGTGTCATTAGTGGAGTGGGGAAATAGGGATTTTCAAACACTATTCTTTGTTTTCTCTGTTTTAAAGTCAAATTTTCGGAAAAAAATAGAATGCATCTAATTATAATAATAATAATTAGATGCATTCTATTCTATAATTACTGAAAGAACTGTAGACAAAGCGAAATTACAAAACCTTTTGCCTGTTGAGATCCTTTTCGTGTTTTCTTTCGCGCCCCATACACGGTTCAATTCAGTTATCAACTTGGCAACACACTTCATTAACTGAATTGAAAGATTTTAAATTAATTTTAAAATTTAATAAAATAAAATACAATTTTTAAAATACCTAACTTTTATTTTTACAAAAGAAAACTACAAACATTAGTTTTGACAGCTAATCAAGAGACTCGAGCACACACAGTACCAAGGTACATTAACACAAGGTATACTTATTTGGGAGTGTAGACATGCTGCTCTATAAAAGGAACCGAGTTGTCAAAATTATCTTCATATAAAACAAAAACAATTTAACGCACACATGTACAAATTTTGGCTCATATACACCACTACCAATTGTAGCCGGGACTGTAAGAAAAGATAAACTCACTGTTTAGTGTTGTTGTTTTTGTTTAAGCTTTGATATTGTTACAAGTAAAACTGTGGCTTATAGTTCTTTTTCGCTTAACAGTTTTATATGTGTAATATCTTTAGTTTTTCTAAAATCTTTGGATGAAGTTTCCTGACGATCTGGCCTAAGCAACCAGTGAAATGCGCATAGGAATAGCTTATCCCTTCAACAATAAATTTCAGTTTATCAATAGTATGAAATGGGAATGTTGCACATTTAAACGAAACCTTGTTAATTAAATTTTTGAATCCCAAGAAAAACTTTGATACACGAAATTTGACGTTGGGGTTCCAACTGGGGTAAACAGCTGACAAACATATGTGCCAACGAGCTTACCTTGTGTAAATATGCCTTGCACGGTACAATCAAATTGAAAGACTTAGTAGTCAACTTGTAAAAATCAAAATCTTTTGATTTTTCTTTAACCAACTCGACAACCGTCAAACTAATCAATTGACAAAGCCATACACGCTTTGATTTGGACAACAACCGACTCAGTTTAGAATTGAATTGAATAAAGGGAAGCAAAAAATAAGAATATCTAATATATATGTACAGGCCTGTTCTAAAAATCACTTTAACTTAAATCACGTGATTTCAAATCACATGTGCCTACTTAAATCAAACGTGTGATATTTTAGTGTCCCGTTTTTGTGTGTTTTGGTGGGATCTTCAATTGCCGAAAGCACACCGAGAAACACAAAAGCGGTATGACTTTCAGAACACCACAAAATCACATGTGTGATTTCAAAAGCACGTGATTTTCAGAACAGGCCCGATATATGAAATTAATAAGTTATAATTTATAATTTAAATTAAAAATTTTGTTACATCGGTTAATCTGTTAATCGACTGATATTAACCGGTTTAATCGTTAATCCAAAAAAGCCAATTTTAAATTGACCGATCAGTTAATCGGGTAGTAATTAATCGGTTAACCGATTAACGATTAAACGAATGAATACCCTAATACGGAAGATAGAAGAAAGTGCTCCTTTTCTTATGTAACTTCACATTTTTGAGATATGACTACGTTGTAGTGATGTTACGAATATAAATTTTTAATATTCGCGAATACGAATGCGAATATCTGCGCAAATATTCGCCAAATACGAATATTCAATTTGAGATTTAGCGCCACACGATATTTCAAATATAATTTTAAAAAATCCCCGATTATCGTCCATAACACTAAATTAGAAAAAAAAATTGGCACACCACTATTTTTTAGGCAGTTAACAGCAAAAATTTGTTTCAGATATTTCGTTGGATAAACATGAAATGATCAAATAAAAAATTTTTTCCCAACTACAGTAGTTTTCCTGTTTAACGAACCTTCGATTCTGCGAACATCGCATTTAACGAACACACAAGTTTGCTCCATTGAGTACCTTATATAGCGAACAAATAATATTTTTGTGCTCAATTTAGCGAACAAATTAGATTCATAATTTTAGTTTAATAAAGCATAATGTGAAGTAATTTCATAACATGGGTACTAGACATAAGTAAGGCATTTAACGAACTTTTCAGTTTAACGAACAGGCCTGACAAAGTACTGGTTCGTTAAACCGGAAAACTACTGTATTAAGATTCGGGATTCATCCCACTGTGCGTGGTTCGCATACTGTTAATTACAATTTTTTGAAACGAATTTTCTCAAAAACAGTTAGTTCTAAGAAAAAAAATTACAAAATTGTTTTTTGTATGCAATTTCCTAAGATACACATTTGATTATAATAATTAGAGAGATTTTTACGAAAACACTTATCTTGACTTCGCGTAACATTTTTGGCGGCGCATGGATCGACGGGGACTTTGTTAAGAACCACCAAATTAAGCTTTGTGCAAAAATTCAGCGTTACCTTAAGTTTTCCGAAGTTAAATGTCTTTATTCTTGATATTATTTATAGTTTGATTTTTTTTTAAATTCGCTCTTAAATATTTGAATAGTTCAATTCAATTTGTATTGAAAGAATGGAATAAAATAAATATTTGAATAGTTCAATTTTGAACATCAAATTGAAGCTTGCTAAAAAAACGTAACGTCTGATTGCATACGAGTTTTCGAAGACACAAAAAAAAGTTATATGTAGTCTCAAACATGTATAACAAATTAAATTAATCATTTATTACATCCATTTAGGAGCTTTATTCTATTCTTATTAAAATACAGAGGAAGTAATCAGATACTACTGTGAGGAAATTAATTAAATTTGTTTGAACACCAGAAAAACAAACATACTCGACTACATATGTACAAACATGTTTAAATGTGTATGCCATTCTATGCTGGGCTCTCAGAATATTTAAATAATATCACAAACAAAGAATAAACACAAAATTAATTTGCATAACAAAATTCACACGACGGGTTGTGTGAACAAAATATAACGATAAGTTAATGAAAAAAAAAAACAACATGAAAATGGTTGGAAGAAAAATCAGAGAAAATTGTTTAAACAAAAATTAGACAAACATTTATTTTGGAATCATCAACACTCAAAAAAAAGAAACTGAAAAAACAACAGAAAAACACAAACCAAATCACTACCACCATCAGTCGTTTGCGATTTTATATTGAAATAGCTTATTTTTGAGAATACAATTTTTTAGTATCTGAAACGATCGCCAAGCGTTTAGTTGAAATCGAAATGCGAATTACTTAATTACGTTGTGGTTTTAAAAAGCTGAAAAAGTACCATTAAAAAGTGAAGAAAAAAATATGCTTAAAAAATATTTAATACTTAAAATAGTTCTGGCATTATGTTCATTTTGTATCGAAAAAATGGCTTGTAACGAATCGTGTTGGAATAATGAAAATGAGTGCAATATTAAAACGGAATTGTTTAAAAGTTTAGAATTTTCAAATGGAATATCAATGCAAATTGATTGTCGTTTAAATTTGGAAGCAAACGACCAAGATCAATTAAGAAGTACAAAAAATGAAGAAAATGATATGAAAATATCAAATAAATATTTATTGTTGCCCCGTTTTATGAGCGTACAATCTGTTATGCTGGATGGTTGCCAAACACCTTTGAATGCACACACATATGGTTTGGAATTTTTGCCAATATGTATTAACATTTCTAAGGCTGCCATTAGGCACTTTCATATGGACGTCCTTAAGCCTTTATATTGCAATAAAGAATCTCAACAATTGCAATTAGAATATTTAAATATACAATTCAATGAAATAGCAGTCATAGATGCAGAATCTTTTTCACCAAATCAAACCCAGTTGAGGGATATTCTTATCGAGAAAAATTCATTGAAAGTCATTAACAAAGATGCATTCAAAACAATTAGGTCGTTAGAAAATTTATATATTGTTAATGAGCCCGTGCTGATGTTGAAATTTCCTGATTTATTTGAATACACAAGTGTTTTGAATGTACATTTGGAGGCGCTAAAACAAATGACGTCAGGCATTTTCAACCATCTACCCGAGACTTTGCAAAATCTCTACGTAGCCAATACACCACTAGATAACGATGCGGTCGTAGTGAGAAATTCTCTTGTTTTAAAAAATCTCACTTTGAAAAATTGCTCTCTACAGAAATTTTCATTGCTTGATGTTCATTCAACCGTCAAACGCATTGATTTAAGCGGCAATGTCATGAAAAAATTTACAGCATATGAGAACAATTTAAAAGAATTAGATTTAAGTAACAACCAATTGGAATTGTTGCCATTAGAATGGTTAACGAATCTGACACATTTGGAAAGTCTTATACTCAAAGTGAATCATTTAAAAATGCTGTTCTTAGATAAACTGTTGGAAGCTGTTCCAAATGGTCAGATGTTTGATCTTAGCCAAAATGGTTTGCAATATTTACAGGCTTATGAAACGGACATTCTAGATGTTACATTTTCTAAAGTCCGTTTAAAATGCGATCGAAATCCCTGGGATTGTTTGTGGTTGCATGAATTTGCCCACTATCATCCAGAGAAATTTCGCATTTTGCAATACGAAAAGTTTATTTCAAGAATAAATGTGAATGGCCTTGAATGCATACCAGCAGAAAAACCACCTATTAAGCAAGATGTTAATAAGAGTTCTGTGGCTTCTTCGGATCGTGTTGTAAATGTTACAGCTTATACTTTGATGTATGGAAATCCATGGGAGTTAAAAAGAAATCAAAGGGCGGAAGCATTAATCATTGTCTTTATGTTACCCTTGGGTATTGCCTTTCTCTTCTTGCTACTCTACATGTGGATATATTGCCAGAAAATGTTTCATCTCTCATATTACCAAGACTTTTCTTGCATGCGACGTTCAGCAAATAATTCCAATCAACGTTTCGATGTTGTCCGACAAATACCACCACGGCCAATACAAACTGAGCCCAGCAGAAGGCATTTAACACGGATACCCGATGAAAATGACGAGGAAAGCTATGAAGTACCAATAAATGGGATTGCCAAATGTCAAAAACCTATTTATATAACTTACGAACACCTACCAATTGACGAACCTCCCCATCAGATTTACGAAGAAATTAAAGAAGTTGATGAATGTGATAGGCGAATTGAATCAGTGTCTGGAACCGGGGATGTTAATAATGCTAAACCAACATATGATCATCTTTCTTTTTGATAATTTATGAATATTAAGTATTGTAGTTATCAGCCTTCTTACGTGAGTCGTAGTCGAAGTACGAGTCGTTAAGAATTTTTTACGACACCGAGAGTACCGATAGCTAAAGGTAGGATTTTATCAACTATTATTACAACTTTACTTTAACCTAAAGTGAGCGATAAGTTAAAAATCATCCTGCCTGGTAGGTTTAAGTAAATAAAATCCTACCTTTATATTTGGGTCAGAAGTGAAAATTGGGAATAGAATGTTTATCGTTTATATGTCGTGTACTACATAAATAAAATGTACCAATTTATAAAAACGACCGGTTTTCGACATCGACACCCATAATAAGGCCGTATATCTGTTTGTTATTTCTTCACCTTAAGTTATTTATTCTATTTTTTGCAGAGTATAAAGAAGTATTTTAATTTAATTATAATTATTTAATAATAATAACTCTCAGGCAAGGTTTGCTTAAAGTTTTCAACAAGCCTTTAAATCCTTATTGAGCAATAAATTGTATGAGGTTTGTTTTAAAAAGGCAAATTAACTTAAAAAATAAATTCTAAAGAGGCCAAATCTTTTTTAATTTTTTTGTTTGTTGAGCCCTGCAAGCCTACATAAATTTTTTTTTTAAACTTTTTGTTGTTAAAAAAGTTGCATTGGGTCTTTTACGAAAAAATGAAATTTCAGTTTGAATGAATTTTGCCGTTTTTTTTTTACGAACTCTGAGATTTTTTTCATTGTAATGTAAATTTATGGGCCTAATTAGTCATGTTATATTACTTGTTGATAATAAATAAATAATCGGTTATTTTTGACTAATTTAATTTAACTGCCATATTGAGTACAATTAATTTAATTTTGGGAACAAAACGCTCGTAATATATTTGCCGATTTCAATATCGACAAGTAAAAAAGTATAGTCGGTCAAGCCCGACCATATGATACCCTACACCACAGTATTTAAAAACACATCATGCTTATGTGTCCATATAAATGTGGATTTATCTTTGTTTGTAAACTTCATTAAAATCGGTTTGATAGTTTCTGAGAGGCAGAAATTTCCCCCTATCTTCCCTCGTGGTCCTTCGATTATGACCATTTTCAATAGGCTTGGTCCTTGTGCCAATAAAAACCTATGTCCCAAATTTTATCAAACTATCTTCAAAATTGAGACCTGTACTTTGCGCACAAGGTTATATTGACAGCCTGCCAGACAGCCGGACGGACATCGTTAGTTCGACTCAGAAAGTGATTATAAGTCGATCGGTATACTTTAAGGTCTAGGACCAATATTTTAATGCGTGACACACATCAGCACAAATGCATAATACCCTCTCCACTATTGTGGTGTGGGTATAAAAATGTACTTTAGAATTCATTGAATCTCAAATTGGTGATATGTAACTGCCTGTAAAATTTCTTCTTCAGTGAAAGCCAGTCATCAGAAATTAAGAAGTGAAATTTTAAAATTCAATGTTTTCATTTGAAAAATTCTAAACTCTAAACTATATATAAATTTTTGCATCAGTCAAGGAGCGTAACGGTTATACCTTTTATTTTAAAAATTATGTGCTGTTTTCACAACACAAGTTATTGAAGGAGTAGTAAAATTTATATGAAAAGCCCTCGGTTTTTTAAGTGTTTTTATATAAATGTTACTACACGTTTAATCACTTGTGTTGTGAAAACAGCACATTACTTTTTAATCATTACTACTTTTATTTATTTATCGCTTAGAAAATAAGAGTTATTTATTTTCTGAGTTTTATTTATTCCTCAGAAATAAAAGTTATTTATTGATTTTTTATTTATTCCTCGTAAAATAAAACGCACGAAAAGCAAAGACACGCTAGCTGCTTTTTAAATTAATATGCATCGGTATTACGAGGGGGCTAATTCTGGCAGTTGTGATCGAATACTTTTTCGAATCGAAGGCAATTTTGTTTCTTAAGTTATGTTCACACTTATTAAATATTTGATGTCCTACAAGTAACCACTAGTTTTATTAAACAATTGTTTGCTTTAGCATAACGTTTGGCTAGATCAAACATCATTTAGCAGTTTTTAAATAGCATTATACAATTATCTACTTACAAATAAAGTTTAGTAAATCAACATCAATTGTTAAAATAAAGCTTAAGTTTGATCAATTTACTGGCCATGTTTTTTTTTTTTTATTTTTTCGTAAAACATTTGTTAGGTCTGAACATACCTTAACTATTTCAGCTTTTCAGCACTGAAAAAATAATAATTTCGATTCGTTTAGAATCAACTGAAAGAATTAGAAATAAAATTACTTTCGAATCGAAAAAGCATTCGATCACGACTGCCAGAATTAGCCCCCAGTAATACTGATGCATATTAATTTAAAAAGCAGCTAGCGTGTCTTTGCTTTTCGTGCGTTTTACGTTTTTTCAGTTACAGGTTTTGCGGTTTTCAACATTAACCTGTTTAACCTCACTTTTTTAACGTGTTTTTGGTGGAGAACCATATAAAACTCAGACATTTACTGGTGGAGACCAAAATACTATGAAGTGCATTCTAAAAGCTGTTGTCTTCCTATACGAATGTTTAGCTCGACCTATGACTTGTGAAATGAAAAATAAATAACAATTTTTTGTAAATATATATGTACATACTAGCTAGCGCTTTATACCATGATCTGTTCGTTACATATTCAAAAGTTAAAAACAAAGAAGTGATGTATTTTTTATCCAGAAGTATGAAAATCAAACAGAGATAATCAATTTTCATTAAAAAGAGCAATTGCGTATACGATGTTTTTGTCAGTCCGTCTTTAGCCAACACAAATAAGCTCGATGGCTTGCCGACGCAGGAGTATGCCACACGTATAATTGTTCGTACATGGTGTGTCACAATCTAAGCCGCAAACAGACATCGTTTGGCCTTGCGACTAATTGAATGGTATTTCATTTTATATTCAATTGGGACGTCTGTGGGAATCATCGGAGTTCGTAGCAGCAAAACATTTTTGTCTCGGAATTTAACATTCAAAATGGTAGCTTCGGTAATGTTTTTCATCAATTTTTTAACGACCAATCGTGTGCGTGCAAATGGTGGATTCAAATTCCAAAGTAGAATAACCGGAAAAAAATTGTCAAAAAAATACATACAATTTTCATGAGAATTGGTTAATTAATTAAGAAGGTATAGAAGGGGATGCAGTTGCACTTTTTGCAGTATTTTAAAATTTAAAGCCTTTAGTTCCTTCAAAACTTGAATCTATCATCGGATAATTAATTAAGAAGACATGGATGAAGGGAGCTTTTACGTTTTGCTCTATTTTACACCCTTAAAGTTGGAATTTCCAAAAAATTTACTTATATGTATCTTAAAGTTCCTTTAGATGTTAAAGTGTCTGCATGCCAAATTTTAAGAAAACCGGTTGATTACACAGTGTTACACGAAAAAAATAACCATATACGGACAACTCTACGTGATAAAAGACAAAAAAAAAAAGACCCGTGTCTCCCAGTTTTGCCCAAAGTTATGCACTTTATTATTGGCCCCCCCAAAGATTTGGGGCCTCGTTGTCATTTTTGCAAAAAAAGTGATAATTTTCTCAGGCTCATAGCTTGCAAACCGTTCGGAATTTTGATTTACACTCTGAGACAAAGTTGTAGCTCTTGCCATAAAGAACATTAAGACAACTAGTTGTAATCAGTTCTAGTTTTTGTTATGTTTTTGTTTTCAACTTTTCAGTAACTACCCGTCTGATTTATTTTTCTTTCAAGTACTTAAAAAAATTTGGGAAAAATGTAAAAAATTTTAAAAATTTTCAAACTTTAAGTCAAATGTGCAGACTCAAGATGACGTCGTAAAAATTTAATATTTTACAGAATTGTTACTAAGGCTCATACACAGCCATTGAAGGGTACCCGTTTTCGAAAAAAAAACATTGACTTTTTTCACTCCACCCTAATGTGCAGGTATACA
Organism: Pollenia griseotomentosa; assembly: GCA_963931875.1. NCBI lineage: Eukaryota > Metazoa > Arthropoda > Insecta > Diptera > Polleniidae > Pollenia > Pollenia griseotomentosa. The sequence goes on from OZ007561.1 coordinate 18,535,581, forward strand.
AAATGCACGTAAAGCATGATTTTGAAGAATAATTACAGAAAATATGTATTTTGGGCAGTTAAGTCAAAGTGCAGCTAACTTGAATTTTTTGTATGAAAATAATTTTAAAATGCCAAAAATTTTGGGCACTTATCTTAAATGTGCAGGTAAAAAAAGTGCACTTAAAAAAGGAATTTGTATGCAATTATAAAGAATAATGCCAAAAATTATCAATTTTGTGCAGTTAAGTCAAAAGTGCACGTAAATAAAAGGCAGTTAAGTCAAAACTACGTATATAGAAAAATCCAAATGCCATATCTCCGGAACCACTGGTACGATTTCGTGCAAACTTCGCATGAACCAATTTTGGTTGAAATCGGTCGACCCGTTTCCACAGTTAGTGGTGACATCAAAGTGTATACTTTTTTTTATATACATATATAATATAGAAGATAAATAAAAAAAATTACCAGTTTTACAATTAATTTTTTGAAAACGTACAATTTATTGAAAATAATTAACAAACAAATCCATATTTATGTGCTGTTCTCACAGCACAAGTGATACAACGTGTTGTAAAATTTATATGAAAAGTACTCAGTTTTTTGAGTTACTACATATTTAATCACTTGTGTTGTGAAAACAGCACATTAAAGACAATTTTTCACATAACGTGGTCATAGTTTCGATTTTTTCCAAATAAATTTATTAAATATGTATAGGCAATTCACAAAGTGTTCTATTGTTTCATATTGGTTGTATATGCTTTAATGTTATAGACGTGACATTCATAAAATTAAAGCAAATACAACCAATAATACCCAATAGAACACTGTGAATTGCCTGATAGTGTATATAAAATCACTAGGAAATTATTAACATTATCTAATAAATTCATTTGAATAAGGAAATGTGTAAAACAAATTAAAGAGAATTAGGCTGTTTCCTTCAGGAAGCGATTGTTATTTCCACATATGGAATAAATGTGTCTCCTTAAAACTCTTATATGTTTTTGCGAAACTTCAAAATTATGCACTAAATTATTGAGTTGACTTTGTAGTTCTGCAATTAGAGTATCACGTTCTTGAATCAAACTTGTTGTTGAATTCCGACTATTATTAAGTTTCATTTCTAGGTCAAAAATTCGCTTTTGCAGCTCACGTCTTTGTTTTTCGCTTTGCTCGCGATGACGGTTCAATGTACGTTTATTTATATTTTGCATGTTTTGTATTTGTTCATTCATGACTTGCATTTGTTCATTTAATTTTTGCTTCTCTTGCTTTAAGGCGGCATTGTAATTTTTAAATATTTTTAAATCTTTCTCTGCTATTTTTAAACGAGAAATTGTTGTTATTTTTCGACGATTCATTTCTTCGAGCTTGATTTTTAGTTCATTCGCTTCAGCTTGAGTAATTTTTATACGTTCCCGCAGAGTGCAATTTTCCTTAACAGTATGTTCTCTTTTAACCTGCTCGGCTCTAATCTCATTCGATAGAAGGTCAACATATTTTAATTTGCCTTCAAGTTTATGACGCATTTGATCAATAGCGTGTGAAGCTTCAGCTTCAAGCTGTTGGCTATTAGAATTTAATTTTTCGATTTCCATTTGTTGGGCTTCAACTAGTTCTTGGGTTTTAACAAAACGTAAACGATAATCGCTTAAGGTGTGGTTTTGCTGTTCAATTATTGAACAGTAACGCTCGCTTTCATTCTGAAGTTTTGTAATAGTATTTTTAAGCGAAAAAACATCCGCATTTTGTTGTGATTTTGATTGTTCGTCGTTTACAGTTTTAATAGTCGAATACTCATTTTGATAATTGTGATGACATGGTCTTTGATTCTCTTTGTTTTCTGATCCATAACCTGGAATTGTAATATTTTGTCTACTGTCGTTTTGCAATCTATAGTTTTTGTCTTTAAATGGTTTGTTAGATAAAATTTGCATAGTAGAACTATTGTCGACTTGGAATATTTGAGCACATTTTCTCTGAAGCGAATATTCGGTAGACGTAGAACTGCTATCCGAAAAAGTGTCGAAATCACCACATGGTAAGTTACGCTTATTTATAAGACAAGTATGTTTCTTTTTCATTTCATTCAATTCCGAATTAATTTTCATGTACTTTTCTTCTAAGGCTTTAGTGTTATTCGTGCATTCTATTAATTCATTCTTGTATTTTAACAGTTCGTCTAATTTTCTATTTAATTCAAGTTGTTTGGAGTTATTTTCAATTTTAAAATTATAATCCGACGCGAAACGCTGTGGGAAATTAGAATCCAATTTTTCCATATTGAAATCAGAACACTTAAATTTTTGAAAGCTATAAGAACTGTAACGAGAGTTTTTACATGCTTTATTTTCTTTTCTTGAATTGCAATATGAAAGAAATTTTGGAACTTTGTTAAATTTAGTGGGCTTATTTGCACTCACTTCTAAATTTGGATTATTCTGCTCCATAAATTTTAGTGAAATGTTCTTAACAATATTATATTCCTTTAGATTTTTAGCGATTGTAACATTAATTTTTTCCAAAATAACGACGGAAAATTTTTAAACAAAAAATTATTTCATAAAAATTTTAATTAATTTTAATCTACCCAGTAAACACAAACAACACTATGAAAATGGCTTGCTAAACGTGTTGCCAGAACAAAAAATACATAATTGAGTTTTTATTCCGTACGATACCACTGTGTGTAATTTTTTAAGTCATGGAAAAATAACCATATACGGACAATAAATAACCATAAAGGAAAATTTTTTACTTTTGCGGCTACCTAAGCGCTACCTAAACGGTGTTAAGAATCATTCCTAGGAAGTTCATATGCTCTAGAAAGTTGTTTATTGAGATCTTAGATACATTTTTGTAGTTGATTGTTTCCTTGAATTTTGAATGGTTTGCTACCTATGAACCTGAACAGCGGTTTTTTGATTTTATATGTTCAAACTTTTTGTTCTTTATGGCAAGAGCTACAACTTTGTATCTGAGGGTTTATCAAAATTCTGAACGGTTTGCAAGATGTGAGCCTGAGAAAATTATCACTTTTTTGCAAAAATGACACCGAGGCCCCAAATCTTTAAGGGCCCATAAAAAAAGTGCATGACTTTGGCAAAACTGGGAAACACGGGTCTTTTTTTTTGGTCCTTTATGGTTATTTATTGTCCGTATATGATTATTTTTTTTTGTGTTGCACTGTGTACTTTAATTTTTGCCAAAACAATTTTTTTTTATTACGGCATTTAAAACAAGTAAGAAAGTATAGTCGGTCAAGCCCGACCATATGATACCCTACACCACAGTATTTAAAAACACATCATGCTTATGTGTCCATATAAATGTGGATTTATCCATGTTTATAAACTTCATTAAAATCGGTTTGAAAGCTTGTGAGAGGCAGAAATTGCGCCCTACCTCCCCTTGTGGTCCTATTTTTGAAAAACTGTATAGCTTATGTGTCCCTATAGATATGGATCTATTGATGTTTTTAATTTCATTCAAATCGGTTTGAGAGGTAAAAATTGCCCTTATCTCCCCTTGTGGTCCTATTTTTTAAGAAATGCATACCTTTTGTATCCCTATAGAAATGGTTCTATGTATGTTTTAAATTTCATTAAAATCTGTTTGATAGTTTCTGAGAGGAAGAAATTTCCCTCTATCTTCCCTCGTGGTCCTACGATTCGGCCCATTTGCAATAGGCTTGGTCTTTGTGTCAATAAGAACCTATGTCCCAAATTTTATCAAATTATCTCCAAAATTGCGACCTGTACTTTGCGCACAAGGTTACATGGACAGCCAGCCAGCCGGACGGACATCGTTAGTTCGACTCAGAAAGTGATTCTGAGTCGATCGGTATACTTAAAGGTGGGTCAAGGACCAATATTTTAATGCGTTACACACATCAGCACAAATGCATAATACCCTCTCCACTATTATGGTGTGGGTATAAAAACACTGAATTGCCAGGTTATAACTGATAACTCTCGACCACAAGCTATTGAACGAAGGACCTACACTTTCACGTAGGAAGGCCAGCGCACATAGGTCAAAATTCAATATTTACGCTGCCAAAATGTAAGGTAAACACATAAAATAACAAGTTTCTAGGGAAAAGACCGTTCTGAGAATCCTATTACTTATTGTTACAAGCAAAACAAAAATGTTATCCACCAAAGAAATGCTTATGGGTTACAGGTACCTGTGTGGAAAGCAGCTTACAGAGACTTATTGATAACACCGTTACACGGCTTTCAATTTTCTTGGAAGAAGTGCTTTTGACACTTAACGAAGAAGAAAGAAATTTGGAAAAAGAGGATTTTCGAAAATTCCCTTTTGGCGGCAGATATAGCCGAGATAAACTATGAACTGATTTATAGATTAAAAGTCATATAGTAGGCAATTTCAAGTGAACATAAAATGAATTCACAGAAATGCGACTGTTATGCCAAAGACACAGCCCTAATGCTAATACCGGCAGATTCGAACAACAACGAACCAGACTCAGATGACGAGCAGCAAGAAGCATTCCTTATATATTTGATATATAAAATTAGTTTATGCTTATACATACATATATTTTAATTAAATTGAAACAAATACAGAATTTTTTTAAATAGCACTCACTGGACGTTATTTTTTCCACTCAGTTGTTTCTTTAAGTTAAACAAATGTTTATGTGCGTTTCATATGACTTTTTTTTACTTAAATTTTCAAACAAACCCAACTTAATCATTAAAAAATACTCATATGAGACATATAATACCCCGCAGAAATGATAAAAGTGAACAAATAATTTTGGCCACGTAAATATTGAATTTTGTCCTATGTGTAGCGCCTTATAAATATAAAACTGAGTTTTTGTTAGTACTCCACCAGCATGATGTAAAATTAAGATTATAACGAAAAATAATGTCAAACCTCGAAAAACTAACGAGATACAGTTATGCTACGTCAAACCAATGCGGACGAAACGCAAAACTCGCAAAGAATGCAATTTTTTTGAATATGTCTTGATTTTAATTCATAAGGTAGTGGCGCAAGAGTTTTTTTATGCTAGACCTTTTAAAACAATATAATATGTAGAACAACAATAATATCGCACACCTAGTTCAAAAGTGACAACTCAAAAAACTTAATTTTTCAGAAATCGAAAAAAAACTATTGTTTTTGTACCCATACAGATTATGATATAAAATATTTTTTTATACACTAGATAATGAATAATTTTAAGTTGTGTCATTTTTGATGATTTATTTTAAGTTAGGTCACTTTAGCTGAATTCTTTTCAAGTTTTGACACTTTTGCCAAATTCTATACTGACACAAGTCTAACTTATATAAAATCCAACAATGATTTATTTGATCAAAAGTGTCACAATTCGAATAAAGACTATTTAGACACTTTTATGAATTGCAAATTTATACCAATTAAAACAAAAAGGAAGACATAACCGTTTTTTAATAACAGTTAACAACAAAAAAATAGATAAACAATTGTATTGTGCATAGTTTAAGCATATAAACCCGAAAAATTAAAATTTTGAGTTCAGTCAGTTTTGAACTAGGTGTGCGAGTTTAGATCTGGGGGGCTTCTTAATCGCGTATTTCGATTTGAAAAGCAAAATTTTTCGAAAGCAATTTCCGATTCGAAAGTTAAACCATACTGCGAAACTCGTTCGAAATTTGATTAAAATACCAAAATGGACGAAAATATCCCACAACAAAAAAAAAAAAAAATTAAATAATATTCAATGTGTGAAAAATATTATAATTATGTTTTTTAATAAAAATTTATTGTATTTCACTGTGGTTTGAAGAGTCAACAGAAAAAACCAACTATTACTTTATACTGCTTTTTGTTTGTAAATGTAATTTCTTTAAAATTTCAAGACCACAAATATTAAACATTTTCAATAATAACGTTAGTAAACATTTATTTTATATCAATTAAAATATTATAAGGTTTAATTTGTTTGTTTTACACTATTATTTATCTTGAACTTTGTCATTTGCACTTTGTCACTAACAAAATAGCTTTCGAACAATTTCCAAACGCTTTTTACATAACTGACGCTCGTTTTTGTAATACGGAGTTGGAGTTTTGAAAGGGATTTTTATTGCTCTAATAGAGAGTTGCCGTTATGAAAGGAACTTCTTGCTTTCGAAAAGATATTAGCAACTTCCGTTTATTCGAAACAAATAGTACGAAAATTGCAATACACAGTACAAATTGTAAATTATTTCTTTCGAATCCAAATACCCGGTAACCCCCCTGTATTAAATAATTCGAAGTTTATGATTGTACTATTGTTTTTTTTTAATTATCGCCCATGTCCTGAAAAACGCATATCGCCTTAAATTCTCGGTTTCGGTTTCGGTTTGAAAACACCAAACAAGTATTCTGAAAAACTAAAACGCTTCAAATTTGACGTTTTTCAACCACAAGTGTGTACTGAAACGATTTCTTTTTTTATTGAAACAGTTCTCTTTTTGTCACGTTACTCCAGCAAGCCATTAAGTTGTATTTTAGACCCAAGTTGTTCAAATTTTTCTCTGTCTCACTAAATGTAAAGCCAGAAAAAATTTGAAATGCTTGGTGGCTTAACGTGACAAAAAGTAGAGTTTTCATTGGAAATGGCCATATATTTTTTCATTGCTCAAACACAACTTTGAAAAATAGTAAAAACGAAGGAAATCGCGCGGTTTTCAGAACATGCTAAAATCCGTTTTCAAAACACAGAACATGGGCGCATGGATTAGTTTTTTTTTAATGTGTTTATTTTAAGCTTGTCTTTTATTTTCTGCTAGTAGATAATACATTGGATAGAAAAATTATCCTAATGTAAATACAGCTTCAGAACATTTACATATTTTAAAATAAAAATCAAAATACCATAGTTATTGTGTTCAATTTAATTTAAAAAATATGACAATATTTTTACATTTCTCAAACAAAAAAATTTTAATTTAAGTACTAAAAAATCAGCAAAATTTTAAGTGATCACAAAAAAGTGAAATTTTTAAATTTAAAGTGTAAAAAATGGCCAGTGAAACTGATATAACTTCTTTTCATTATGATAGAGAAGAAACTGGCGGTGAAGTTGAATATATGGGAAATGAAGAAGAAGGTAATGAAATGGAAGTTGAACCAGAACAAGAACAAGCAGAATATTCTAGAGAAGATTATACACCTCTTTCTTCAAATGAGGATCCAGAAAAACAAAATGCTTTCAAGGAATATAAAAGGCTAGAAAAAAATATAAAACATCACAACAAAACAATCGAAAATCTTAAAGATGAGATACAAAAATTTGAACAAAGACCTTGTTTAACTCGAAACGAACAACATGATTTAAAAATAATGCGCGAAACCTTAGATCGAGAGATGAAAAAGCTTAAAGGTCTAGTGAATGATGCTATTCAATTACAAAATTTTGGCTCTAAGAGGCATTATAGAGAATTTCCACTTGTCACTACATTCGATGAGGATAATTTAAATGTAACTCAACGCACTTGTGAAACATTGCAAGATCATTCTATTAAAAGTCATGTAATGTCAGGAAATTGGAGAGCTTCTGCAGGTGAATCAAGTGAAATGGATAGATCTTATTCGTGTGAAGAAAGTCAGATAAGTTTATCAGAAGAAAGAAAGTTAATCAAAGAGATTTTGGCCGCCCTTAAAGAGTGTAGTAATCTTAAGGAAAATAGCCAACAGAAGCAGAAGCGACCTGTTCCATGTAAAGAAAACGACTCGATGGAAAAAAATAAAAACAAAATTAAATGTATGCAACAAACAATATGCAAGCTTAATGAAGAATTAAATAAAAGGAATAATATCTGTAGTCATCAACCAAATCAGAAATCACCTTCTGTAGATCCTGCGATGTTATGTCTGTGTAAAAATTCTGCAAAAGCTAATGGTTTCCAACAACTTAAGGAAAACTATTTGTATTTGTTGACTGAATTCAGTAAGAAGAATGAACAACTTAAGGAACTTACAAAAAAGTAATATTATTTTTTTTTTTAATTTTGAAATTTATAGATTTTTTTCTTAAATTTTCTTGTGGGGGCAAGTTGTGAAACTTTATGAAAAATTTGCTTTTATTGGTTTTTTTTCAAACTGGCATATTTCGATTTTCATACTATTTGCTTCGAATGAACGAAATCATTTACACTTTATCGACAACAACAAATTTATTTTCAATAAAACGGGGTTACCGCGTATTCCGATTACATAACATCACGATTTTCGAATTATTTGGTTGAGTTATACTTTATCGAAAACATTAAATCCAATTCAAGACAGTATTCTCTATTACGAACAATAACACTGTGCTCAAATTGGCACTTTTTTTAGACAAGCCGGGCATATGGCGTTTTAGCATTATTCGGGTACGCTGAATCCAATATTGGCCACCGTTTTTTTAGGTTATCTCTTGTTTTCGAGATATAACGTTATTTCGAAAATGGAGGAGTTTGCACAACATATATTCGCGAACTCAAAAACAGTTTAAAAAGTTTAAAAAACAGCAATAAAATTTCCTTTAAGAAAACATAAATTTAGAAACATAAAAATAATTTTTTTATCAAAAGTTCGAAATTTTTGTTTTTTAAAAATTCATAAAAAATTGGAAAATGCTGCTAGGCTTCTAATATAAAACATATAAGACATATAAAAAACGAAACAAAACAAGCCATAAATGATTAAAATCTGTTAACAAGTTTTGATTTTATTCACTAAAGTCGAAAATTTTTAATTAATTTAAGAATTTCATAAAACGCAATATTTGTATGAGCGCTCCCCTAAAAAGTGGTGATAAGGGGCAAGTATGTATCGAGAAAATGTTAAGGACAAAAAACTAATTGAGGTCGGTCATACATTTTATCTTACTTGGGGCGACTCCTGGGAAGTAATGGGACTTTTTTTCAATATATTTCTAGTCTGCATTGAAAATTTTGTAAGGGAGCCCCCTTAAAGAATGGTGATAGCGGGTAGGTATGTTAGAAATAAATGATTTAGATAAAAAAATAAAGTAGGGTTGGTCATACATTTGACCCATCTAGGGGCATCCTAGGCACTGCAGCAGCCAAATTTAAGAATTTCAACCAAACATATATGGCGGTTTAATAAAATTCTTAAATTTGGCCCCTGCAGCGCCTAGGAGACCCCTACTTTTTGCTTTTCTTAAAGGAAATTTTATTGCGGAATTTTGGTTTTTTTAGTAATTTGAGTTACGCGAATATATGTGTGTTGTGCAACCTCCTCCATTTTCGAAATAACGGTATATCTCGAAAACAAGAGATAACCTAAAAACAGTTGGCACCATTGGATTCAGCCTACCCGAATTATACTAAAACGCCATGTGCCCGGCTTGTCTAATTTTTCAACTAGCACAGCGTAATTTTTCATAAAATTTTCCATTTGTTTATAGTTAGAACTCTGCCATTCTTTCGAGCGAGTCTAAAAATTATAATACACAGTACAAATTGTTCGAACTCGTAAATTATTTCTTTCAAATCGAAGTACGCAGCTAGCCCTTGCTCTCTATTAAATGGCATTTCGTTATAAATTCAAATCTGCCATCGTTTCGAACGAGTACAAAAATCGTACTTTATTAAAGTTCGAACTCTTAAAGTTTTTCTTTCGAATAAAAATACTGGGTAACCAAGTAACCTCTAAAATAATATAAAAAAAAATGGAATTAAGTGCATTTTATTATTTTTAACACAATATTTACCAAAATAATTCAAATTTTCAGATTAAGAAATTCATGCAGTAAATGTGATAATAGTGGCGCTGGTGAAGGTATTACCAAAGCTGACATAACTTCTGCAGATGAATCAGAAATACATCTTCTTCGAAATCGAATTAACGAAATGAATGAAGAACAAATTGAATTCAAATGCCTGATGAAGGAACAGTCCCTACAATTAGATGATTATCGTAATAAATATCTAACAGCTCAACAAAAAGTAGAAGAACAAAATGCCTTAATAGAAAAACTTAATATGAATAATAAACGTATTGAGAAGCAAATAAATCAAGAAGTTAAGGAAATCCGTGCAAAATTTCAAGAAAAACTTGCGGATTTATTGCATTTCCCTAAACTCTTGGAAAATGAACAATTAAAGTTGGCTCAAAAGTGTAAGGAAAAGGAAGAGCTTGAAGTTAAATTGGGAATAGTTTGCAAAGAACTAAAAAATCAAAAAACAAAACAGCAAAATACTAACGATGAAGATTGTAAGCCTCAACTAAATAGATGTCAGCAAGAACTGGCTCAGGTCAAAAAGAATATCGAAGAAATAGAACGACAAAGAGATATGTTTTGTGAAAAATTAAGAACAACAGTGGAAGATTTAAACACTTTACGTTCGGAATCGGCAAAGATTATTGCAAGAACTAAGGAAAGATCCGAGATAATTAAACAACAACAGCAAGAGCAAATCGATCGTTTGGAAAAACAATTGGCCCAATGTCGAGCGACAGCTTGTGTGTCCGTTAGCGATCGCGAGTGTGTTATTAAGGAAATGCAAGGACAATTAAATAGCTTGTCGTATAGTTTCGATGCTGCTCAAAAGCAAATTAAAACGCTACGTAATCATATTGCTTACATGTCAAACGAAAATAGTTTTCCTGCAAAATGTTGAAATATCTATAAAAGAAAATTTGTTTAGTTTGTTTTTCAGTGGCTTTCTTTAATTTTCTATTATTAAATTAAACTTGTAATTTAAATTTGTACATAAATTACTGAATTAAAGTATTAAATCAAATTTCGCCGTCTTTTGTAAAATTAGTCAAATATATGAACGTAATGGTAGGGATCAAAATTATTTAAAGCGATTTTACAGCTAAACGTTTCATTTTTGGACCCTTCTTTTTAGCTTGACGTTTTTGTTCCTTAGCTTCCCAGCGACGCTGCTTTTCTGGGTCATCCTCGGCCATAATGCGTTCCTTTTCTTGTTTGCGTTTATCTTCGCGTCGTTGTGCAGCTGCTTCAGCACGAGCGGCATGAGTGCTTTTCAAAAATTCTTCTTCGACACGATTTCTATTTTTCTCAGCTTTTTGGATACCCTTGAAAGTTTAAAATGTACATAGAAGTTTGTAAAATAAGTCGGTTTAATGTTAAGAAGAGATATAAAAATGCAGTGAATGCCAAAAAATATTAAGGATATTAACGTAGAAATAAAGAAATTTTTAATACATGCATGAGGTGTTATAAACAAATTGAATTATTTACCTCTTTTGAAATACGTTGAACCTTAAGGCGTTCCATTAAATAGAAAATGAGTATAAGTAATGGCTTAACAGTTTCCATATCACCATCCTTAGGTAAGTTGAAACCGGCCATGAGTACTGGTTTAGTTTCAGGCTGTTTTAAGCTACTTGATTCGTCTTGTTGAATGGGACCACTAAATTGGTCCGATATATGAATATAATCAATTAATTGTTGATATTTGCTAAGGGCCGTTATAACACGGTTCTCAAGTATGGCAGATGTAGCTTCTGGGATTTCAGAAAGTACACTAAAACCAGTTGGCACATTGTATCGTGTCTCTGGCTTACTGACTAGAGTACAATATTTGCTCTAAGTTTAGAAATGAAATTTAATGTAGAAACTAAACAAATTATTATAAAAAGTTTTGCTAACATACCAAATCGGCATATTCCTTAAAAGCTTTTGTTATAGTTTTTCTTGTACCAACACAAAATACGAACGGATCCATAACTCCACGAGTAAGATCGACTTTAATGTGTAATTGATCTTGTTGTGGACGCATAAGTCCAGCTACTAGTGATACCAAATCTTGACGTTTTATCATTTTCAACTCAACTAACATGCCCTCGCAGCAAGTTCGACCAGAGCACCAAAGTGTATACAAGCTTTCACTTTCTTTCATTAAACCAGGGTTTTCATTTTCTTGTTTTCCATCATCTCCCACCAACACGAAATTATCATCAAGTAATCCCTTGTGAGTGCTATACCATAAATAGGCTAATTTGGCATTTTTAGCCTTGCCAGCAAAGAAGTTTGTGAAATATACCATAAGACCAGCCAACATTAACATTTCCATCCAATAGGAATCCCAATGAGTTCTAAAATGAATCAATGAAAAATGAATGAAAACTACCTATAAATACTTAGGAAATAAATAAATAAATAAATAAATAAATAAATAAAATAAATCCACTCACCTGAAATGCATAGGTATCTTGGCAACTGTGAGTTTTGGTTCGGGTGCTCTTTTATCTTCAACGTCTTCTTCCTTAGCATCACCATTATCGAAACCCTCAAACTCTTCATCATCCTTAAAAAATTCATCTTCATCCTCTACAATACCATCTTCTTCATCATCTTGTATATTGGCCGAATTTGCAGAATCCTTTTCTTTTGTAACTGGTACTTCTTTTGAAGATGCTATTCCTTCTCCCTTAGCCACTGCAGGTGCCTCCATAAATTCATCATCGCTATCGAAATCTTCGAATTCCGCAAAGTCATCGTCCTCAAATGCAGATACGGGTGTTAAATCAAGGGTAATAAAAGCACAACAAATAAGTGCAATCAATAAAGCTTTAATTAGCTTCATTTTTGTTCCAATAAATGTAATTTTTGCATTCAATGATATTAACTTATCATAACCTTAAACTAAAAATTGAGGTCAATTGGAATTCTCATTAATATTTTTTTAAAGGCAACTTTTTTTAATCTTATTGCAATTTTTTTTAAAGTAATTTACCATGCGAGCACGTCACACTATAAAATTAAATTACAAAAAAAATGGTTAATGTGAAACCGACTACTTTTATTTTTTGACAGCTTGTAACAGAATATCAGTGCTGTCAATCATTTTCTAAAAATCGTCAAGATTTCAAAACAATCGTCACAAAAAACACAATAGTCTTTTATTTAAATATTACTATTAATTTTTAACACAAAATAATGGAAAAGTTAACAATATCTTCACATTTTTGGCTAATTTATAGCAAAATTACATATTGGCGTATTGTGAAGTTTTAATTTTTTTTTTTTATTTTAAAATTTTTTGGCTAACTCTCTTTACCCCGGGTCTTCACGTAGCAATATTTATTGCGGCAAACGTCAAATTTCATTGCTCCATAAAATTTGCGACGTATAGACCGCATATTGCCATGAGTGGCAATCCATTGCGCAATGATTGCTCTTCTTATTGCTTGAGCAATTATTGCTTAGCAATATGCTGTCAAATCAGTTGTAATTTATCTGACATTTCATTTCTCTGTACGGTTGTTTTTTGTTTGTGTGTTAATTTATTAAAAAACCGATTATGGCCTTTAAGGCTAGGTTATTGGTAATGTAAAAATAAATAAATATATTATTATATATTATATTTTTTAATAAACGTCAAGATCAACAAAAGCAAACGACGAATTTATTTTTTTGTATATTTTTATTTTTTCAATAGAACAATTCAACTTTTTTTTAACGCAAATAAACAAAAAAGTAATACAAAACACAGCTACGACAATTACAATTAATTATTTTATTAATTTAAAAAAGAAAATTTCACAACTACTTCAAAACACAACATAAAACATTTGTTATAAATATGTACAGCCACAAAACTGTATACGACTACTCGCGGTGAAAATTGCAAATTTATGGCAAAGCAATTTCAAGTGTTCTCCAGCAATAAATTCAGCAATTATTGCTCCATTGTTCTGTTGTTAGCAATAAATATTGCAACGTGGAGACCCAGCGTTATGGCGACTGTTAAAACAGTTAAAATATTAAAAAAAATAGCTAAAAATTAAAAGGACGAAAAATAATGATTAAATAAATGATTTCTAATGAAAGGTAATAATCACTTTATAACAGCGACAGAAAATAACTGTAATTTTTAAAAATTTACATCAAACAAGTTAGAGTGCTATATTCGGCTGTGCCGAATCTTTGATACCCTCCACCGACAGTTCGAATGTTTAAGGAGTAATATCTGTATGATGTCTTTTTATTATTATTATCTTAAACTGTGACGATTTGTTATTAATTATGGTTTTAGGAGACTAAACTGTTTTCCGGGAGTAGGGCATATATGGGGCCTAGGGTAAATTATGTACCGATCTTCACGAAATTTCACAGTATCATTTATAGTCCTATAAAATTGTGACGAGCCAAAATTTGTTATGATTGCATTATTTTTTACGGTTTTAGGCGTACTAAACTGTTTTCCGGGAGTAGTGTTTATATGGGGCTTAGGGTAAATTATGGACCGACCTTCGCGAAATTTTACAGTGTCATTTCTAGTCGAATAAAACGGACTTGTGCGAAATCTTATGTCATTCCGTGCATTTTTGCATCATTTATGTTAGTTTTTGTAACAAAATTATCAAGTTTTTGATTCATAGCTCTGGTCCTACTAAACCGATTTTGCTGAAATTCAATCCCAAACTGCTTAGGATAACTACAAGCAATTTGACACCTAGTTTGTTTATTTCTTTCGAGTTTTTCGAAAGTGAGCGTGTTTTCAACAGACGGACAGACAGACGGACATGGCTAAATCGACTTAGAATTACTCAAGCAGCCAGAATATATATACTTTATGGGGTCTGAGATGAATAATAAAAAAGTTTCACATGGAATGACAAACTTGGTATACCCTCTTCACAACTAATTGTGGTGGAGGGTATAAAAATACGAGAAATATTAACAATTTTTACACCACCTGTGTATCAACTTTGTAAACAAATACAGAGTTGATAAAAAAGGTGAATATATGTATGGATATGACTTTTTTGAATTACGAACTCATACACAATTAACAATTTAACGGTTAAAGTATCGATTTTGCTACTCTTCTCTGTGTAATATCATGAAGAGCCACGGGTAATTCCGGCCTAAGTTTGTCAAAACTGTCAATAGAGTTATGCGTTCATATGAGCATCGTATAACATGTAGAAAGTGAAGGAAAAGAAGATAAATGCAAGCTTAAAGCAGCAAACAAATTGCGAATTCAAGTATAAGTTCAATAAAGTTAGTATTTTCTTTTATTTTTAGGATTTATCCTATTTGTTGTTGAATTTAAAATACGCCTGCAAATGATTAGTAATAGATTAAAGGAAATAAGTTCACGTTCTTTTTAATCTATTACAAAACAGTCGCAGGCGTATTTTAAATTCGCCAACCACGATAATGGTGTTAATATTTTCTACAATATGCAGTTTATTAAAAAAGCAACATATTTTTCTTTTTACATAAGTTTAAAATATTGATAAAATTTTTAACACTTTTCATTTGTGCGTAAAGTTGTATTTTTTTCTTTGATTATTCATTTGATTTTATGCCGGTACATACTCAGATATAAAATGTGAAAGTAGGAAGTGATATGATCTTGTTTTAGATTGCCTAATTGCCAAATAAAACTGCCTTCTATAAATTTTTATGTTTTGTATTTTGATAAAACAATTTTGTAATGTAAAAAGAATTAATAATAACTAATTGAAAAACAGACAAGCGGGGCTCCTGACGTTTAACCCTAATTTGGGCTAGCCTATAACCGTTTTTGTAGGTTAGCTCATTTTTTTCAAGATATACCTTTATTTCAATGAAGGAGGATTCACAACAAATATTCGCGTAAATAAAAAACGGTTTATATTTACATACATATTTAACTGGTGAGGCCTAGCTCCATTTGTGAAAATAAAAATGCATTGCGGTTTAGTTTATAGAATAAACTAAAAAAAAAACTAAATTCCGCAATAGCTGGAGATGAAAAATGAAGTACCCGAACTATGTTAACAGCTACGTCTTAAGCGGCTCATACACTTGCAATAAAATTGTTCAATTTTACGTTTTGTACAATTATATCGCCAATGTGTATGTGATATTCGAAGGTGGTACAATATATTGGCAACAATCAAAAGACTTTTGATTTTTATTGCATAACCAAGAGAAAGTGAAATGTGTTGGCAACATTGTACAAATCTGTTTATGTTATTCCTATAGGTTATGTTCACCTTTTTATTGAATGAAAGTTGAGCAATATTTAAATTGAAACCATTGTGCGAATTATTACATGATATAGGACAAAATTAATATAATATGGCGAACATAATATACAATAACATTGCAAGTGTATGGACCGCTTTATAAACATGTCCAATATACCCGTATGTGCAAAGCCGTCGCAAACCCAGGGCTGCCAGGTATTTTTTCTCCTTCTCCCCCAAAAAATTAAAAAAATATCCCCAAAAATCCCAAAAAAAAAAAACAAAACATTAAAAAGTTAATATTTTTTTGTTTTTTTTTTCTGACCAAGTTTTAAATTTTTTTCAAAATAGTTGGAAAAATATTAATAAGAAATCCCCAAAAATCCCAAAATAAAAATTTTTAGTCAAAAAAATCATTTAATTTTGTTTGTAGCGACTGGTTTCGGCATGTTTTTTAAATTCCTTTTTATGCGAATTCAGTAAGGAATAACAAGCAGAACAGTATGCTGTTATTGAAGGCGAATAAGCAAAGTTATAAGAATTTGAAGCTTGTTCAATCGGTTAAAGCCATCCTTATAATTAACAATAAAAATACATATATCCGTCATTTATTTAGTACTGTGATGCCATCATAACTGCTAACCAATAGTCTAGCATTTTTTCCTCAATCTTTATTATATTGTTTTTCGTATTTACAAATTTTTGGGGAATACATACATATTTGCTTCAAAACATCAAAAATTGTATGCGTTGTCAACGGTTTTAGATTCTATTTTTAAATTTTTTTTTTTTTTTTTAAACACTCACTCAAGAAAAAATAACAAGTTTATAAAGTACCTTTTACACACTTTACAAAAATGGTAATCTTAATTAGGACCCTTTACACTATATAAGAGTAAGATAAAAGTTTATCTATTTTTTTATATTTTATATACGAAACAAAGAAAAATAAGCGTAAATAATAAAAAAGTGTAAAATCCCCAAAAAAATCTCCGAAATTTTTTTTAAATCCCCAATCCTCAAATGACTTTCTTTGTCCTTTTTGCTCACATGAAATCCCCAAGTCTGACGGCCCTGCGCAAACCACCCAATACCCAATTTACAATATGTATACAAATTTATTGCCAGACAAATCATAGAGTCGTGCAAAAATGTATAAACTGTTTCAAGGTTTTCATGGAGAAAGGAAATAAATACATAATAAAATAATAAAAATTTTAAAAACCTTAAAAATAGTTGCGGTGCACGTGTCAAAGATATTTTCATAATGAACTCAATCGTTTTTTTATGTGTACTTGTGGATTGTGGATTTTCATAGTTGCTTTCACCACACGTACTAATTTACAACTGTGAGTAATTGTTTAGAAGAGGAAGACACAAAAAGAAAACAAAACAGACAAGAAAAGCTGAAAATTTTTATCATTTAATTATTAAAAGGGGAAATAATTCCAAAAAATTTTATTTATCTTGAGTTTAAGCTTCAAATAATTCAAAGTGGAAAGTGCTTAGTAGGAAATAATATGAATTCTAGTCGTTCTACGTCTACTTCATCTTCTGGCAGTTCAACAAGCAGCGGAAGTTCGAGTTGCACAGATAGTGGTTCCTCATCTACTGATTCTGAGACTACAACTTCTAGCGACGCCAAACCATTGAATTCATCTCGAGTAAATGACACCAACAAATCAAAAACACAAGTAACCACTAGAAGGAAAAGTTCTGAAAGTAAAACAAATCAACAAAAGACCACTGCTGAGACAGAGAAAACTACAAAAATTAATGCAAACGATAGCACAGCGGCTCAAAAGCAACAAACAAAAAATACAGTCTATTCAAGTGACGATGATACACCACCAACTAAAAAACCACTTAAAAGATTATCAACAGCAATTAATGCCCAGCCAAGTCAGAGAAGAAGATCATCCGGAGGATTTGCTTTGACTGCTTCAAAGCTTCAAAAGACACAGACGGACATAACGACCGCAAGTTTAAATAATACAACGCTTGAAACAAAACCCGTTAAAGGAAAGGAAAATGATAAAGAAAAGTCATCAATTTCAGCTTTAGCCACAGATCCTGAAGTAATTGCTAAATCCAGTGCAACAACTCCTGTAAAAAAGGGTAGTAAACAAGAACCACAATCAAAGTTAGTATCCAAGAATCTAAATTCGGCAAGCAATAGTGATCAGCCATCTGCTAAGACCAAACCAATTCCAAATAAGCGCAACAGTGGGCCTTCCCAACAAATTCGTTCGGCTGCTGCTTCTACATCACGAAGAAAATGTTCTGAAGAATCCGAATACGATAGTGTCTCTGGTTCAGAAGATGACACTTCAAGCAGTAGTAGCGAAACTGAAAGCAGTGAAAATAGTTCCTATAACTCAAAAGCGGAAAAAGGTGGTGGTGCTGGAAAACGGCGTCCGAAGAACAGAAATTCTGAAACAAACACTAAAAACAAAAATGATGTCTCCGATTCAGAAAGAGGACAGAGTCCCCCTAAAAATACAAGAAATAGAAAACTTACTCGCTCTCTAAGCACAAGACGTAATAGCAAGCAACAAGTAAAAACTTCAGCTGGAGCAAGCCAACAAGAAGTTGGTTCGGAATCTGATTCAGAACCTATGAATGGTACAGTTGGCGATATTAAACGCTCACTCTGTAAAAGTCCCGCCAAAAAGTCTTACATTGGTCTTGTTCCTACAAATCTAAGTAAATGTACCGTAAAAAAAGAAATAAGTAATAATGGATTTCCGAGTATGTCACGGGCACCTACACCGCCCCAATTAGAAAAAAGATGCCCGGTTGATGGTTGTGATTCTTCGGGTCACCTCAGCGGGAATTTAGATCGACATTTTCTGCCAGAAGCATGTCCCATTTATCACAACATGTCAGTATCAGAATGTAAAGATAGAGCAAATGAGCGTAAACTACGCGGTGAAACCATATGCAAGTCCAAAACAGCTTCAAGTCACTTAGATGCCCATAAATCTGGTCCCCAATCATCTTCGAAACACCAACAAACTGCTGAACAGAAAGAATATTATAGCAAAATTAAAGAATCAAGAGCACGATTTAAACCTCTCGCTGAAGTCGTAAATTGTGATAAAGTTAAATTGGAAAAGGATTGTAACGATGAAGATCGTGAACCTAGTTTAATAGGTTTAGTACCAGACTACGATTTGCAGTTATTTAGAGATGCCCAGGCCTTGGCTAGTGAAAAAATTGAGGAAGAAGTTAAAGATTTGCCTATTGGAAAGGGCATAAAGTAAGTGTTTCGCCTTAAACTTACTCAAACTATTTAAAAAAAAATGTAACTTATTTATTGTAGATATATTACTATGGGAAAATATAAAATGAAAGTATGGTATCAGTCTCCTTACCCTGAAGATGTCTCCAGACTACCCCAAATGTATATTTGTGAGTTTTGTTTGCGTTATCAAAAGTCGGAGACAGGAATTAAACGTCATGCACAAAAATGCGTTTGGCGGCATCCTCCTGGTGATGAAATCTATCGCAAGGGCAAGCTACAAGTGTGGCAAGTTGACGGTAAACGCCATAAGCAATATTGTCAACACTTGTGTTTGCTCGCTAAGTTCTTTTTGGATCATAAAACTTTGTACTATGATGTGGAACCATTTCTATTTTATATTATGACTTTAGCAGATGTTGACGGTTGCCATACAGTGGGATATTTTAGCAAGGTAAGTGTTATACATATGATCAGTCAACAACCTTATTATATAATATGTTGGGTTAGTTCATTTTTTTTATAATTTTGATTTTAAATGTAAAGTAATTGATTAATTTCGATAACTTTCAGCTTTACTTGATAACTAATTGACAACGAAAACAAATATCTGAAAATAATCACCATTACTATAGATTAATTCCAAGATAATCTAACTATTTAAAATATTATGCATTTAATTTTGAATCGAAGAAAATATAAAATAGTTTAAATTATGGTATGTGCGGTGCGATCTATCTGTTAATCAAAAATTTTAGCAATTCAGAAGGCTAATGCATTAATCAACAACTCTAAATAGTCAGAATTTAAAATCAAATAATAATTTAAATTTTTATTAATCCGTGTTTGAGTATTTTCATTCAAAAAATTTTTACTAAAAAAAATAATAAAAATGCAAAATGTTGACCCAAAATGAGTAAGTGCTGAATCCGGGACATTCTGGACACAATTTTGACATTTGGCCTATATGGTCAGAGAAGGAAGATCCTAAAGACGACTTCAAAACTCTACTAAGTCCCCAAAGTTCGTCAATGTAATTTCTATTACTGCCTCCCTATACCTTGTTCTGAACGTGGGCGTATTCCAGTACTGCTGATATAAAGATTGTTGGCAATAATGAAATCAAACATAGACTCACCCCCATTGGATGGGGGCCTCTTCTACTCTTCTACTCATGTGGCAGGTATGCCGATGCAAGTGTCAATACCGTTTTCATAAATTTATGCTCATTTCTGGCCAGTTTACTGGTTCGTACCTTCTCATTTGTGTGCGGTGCGAACAATCTATACCCAGTGATTTTTTATGTCAAACTACCCGATAGTTGTTAATCCAGTGCTCTTGGATTAAGGCCACGTCCACTTTGTTGTCAATGAGGTGGTTGTTAATTCGGTTGAGGCTGCTTCACAGTGATGTAAGTTTATCTGCACCCCTTTCAGACTCTTGGGGTCTATCATTTGTAGAAAACCTAAACCGGATACACCCCAACCCAAATATCGCAACCCCTCCCATTGACTCCAGCTTTTTCAGACACCCCTGGTCTACAGCGAACCGGAGTTCTCTCCCTTGGTTCTCTTTACAACCCAGTGAAGATATTTACTTCTACTGACTAGTATCGAGTCAACCGTTCTGGTTGGCTTGTACTCCCATTATTAGTTCCACCGCACAGAGGGAACAAATCCATCAAAAGTGTCGATTAATTCAGGGAAATCGTAATTTTAAAATATTGTTAGTTTTTATTGATGGATATTCATAAAAACATAATAAAACCTCCATTTAAAAAATGAAAAAGTGAACACTTTTTTTTAACCTTTTATGGGATTTTTTGTATTTTGGAAAAATGGTCTTATTTCACAATTTCCGCTGTTCAATTGAAATGAAAAACGATGAATTAGTAAAATCAATTACAAGTTAGAGCATACGCATAAGCAGATCAAAACAGAATTGTTAGGTTTTTTTATAAACTTCATTTCATTAACTTTTAAAGTAAAATTTACTTCACAATCATCATTAAATTCATTTAAATAATCCTAATCGTCATCGTCATTTTCGTTGTTAGGAAGAAAAAGCAACTCCAATGCGGACTGTGGCACTTGCTTTTTTCATTTTACAACAATTCCTCATTCTTAAAATGAAAGCATCGGAACTTAAAAGAAATATATTTCTTCAATTAGTTGACCATTGTAATGGCAATGGCAATGGTGAAATCGATATAACTTCTGCCCCGTGAATAAAGTACATATTTATGTAGAGTAATTTTTAACAAATAGCCTGACAAGGTCATTAGCGTAATTTGAAAATCTTTCAATATTGACCTCAATACTACCATAAACAACTATTAATATGGCGTGTATATTTTTTTAACAACTTTAAATAAATATTTGTAAATTCTGCAGATTTTACCATGCAGTATTACTTTGTTTGCGTTTCCAAAGCCTGGTTTTGGCTTGTCAACAATGAATCCAAATCTAATTGATTACTAATTATACGGCTCTGTTTTTAAAATAACACGTGTGATTTTGTGGTGGTCTGAAAGTCATACCGTTTTTGTGTTTCTCGATGTGCTTTCGGCAATTGAAAATCACACCGAAACACAGAAAAACGGAACACCAAAATATCACACGTGTGATTTTAAAAGGCACATGTGGTTTGAAAACACGTTATTTGAGTTAAAGTGATTTTCAGAACATTCCTAATGAACATAATTTAAAAACTAAAATAACAGATTTAAAATAAAAATTATATTAATTCAATAAATTTTACTTAAGTTTGTAATAGCTATGATTTGAACAAATTTAAAAATTAAATTGGCGATGAAAACATTATTATGACAGAATTGTAGAAATGATTGAAATGATGTCTACAAATTAACTAACAAAATTAGTCTGCTTTCACACGTTTCATCTTTTGATGCTCAACTCCTATGTTTTTAGGTGAGGGAAGAAAGAAGAAAGGGGGTTAGTACGGAGTAGAGTTTTTTTTTCCCGGACTTTTTCAATTCCCGGGAAAGCGGGAAATTTTTTTAAATTTCCCGTGATCCCGGGATCCCGCTCCATATAACTAATACAAAGTAAATTTTGGTATTAATTAATGAAAATAAAACTTTTATAAAAAAAACGTAAGGGAACTTGTTTACAAAGAAAGTAAATGAAATGGTTCAATACTAAAAAATTAATTGAAGATTTAAATAGGAACTTGAATTATTATTACCTCACGCCTTTATTCTCTGGATAATTCATAAAACAATAATAAAAACAAAATAAAAATTGAGGTACTCAAGATATGAAATAAAAAAGTTAATTAATAAAATAGATAAAATACTTTAAATAAATATATAACATGTTTTAATGGCTTAGGAAATAACTTTCTGATACACTCAAAGCGCTTTGTAAGTCGTCAAAAAGTATATTCCTGATTTTATTTACTAATTATCATGTTTCCGCAAAATTTCGTTCATTTTTTACCTAGGTTGGACAAATAGTTAAAAGTGCACCGTTGTTGCATGCTTCGGATTCACAATCAGAAGCATTTTTTTCTTTTTTATAAACAACGTCTATATCAGTCAAATGTATGTCAAGGTTGATGCACAAATTGGATCAACCGGACTGCTTCTTACAAACCTTTTCATTTCAATAGATCCATTTGTAATCTTTAGGACAATGTGTTTTTCAAGTTGAATGTTGTAGTATCTTACACGAGTTTCCAAAATGTTATTTTATTTCGGTTTCCCCGCACTTCTCGGGTACATAAACCAACACAAATTGAAATTGAAAATTTGTGTTTATCACCTAATAAACATATCGCTCCTTCATTGCATCATAGTCATATCTCAAAATTTTAAGCAACTTTAGCAAAGTTTTCCTTCATACCTTCTCGTATTATATCTCAAACTGAACCGAAGTTATAGCAAAATATATCTTTAAATCGGTACATTTTGAAAACTTTAATCGCATTTTGCCAAGATCGTTTGTTTTTGTAGATATGACTATGTTGCAATAAAGGAGCGATATGTTAAAATGAAAAAGGGGAATTCCCTTGTTTGAATACCATGATTCGAAAGCTGTTGTACAGATCAGTGTTGCCATAACTGTTTGATGATAATATGCCAAAACTTCAAAAAAATCTGCTGCATAGTAAAATGAAGAAAATATGCTAAAAATCTGCTAAGATTTCAGCCTAAAATTTTAAATTATCAAAGTAATTTTTGGGAATAGAAAATTTTTAATTTTTATGATTGTGTTTGTCGCGACAAATTCCCAATTTTCATTCTAGTAAAAACACTGAAATTTATTGTTGCAGCGAAAAGCTATTCCTATGTGATCTGGCCTAAGCAACCAGTGAAATGGCATACGAATAGCTACTCCCTTCAACAATAAATTTCAGTGTTTTTATCAAGAATGAAAATTGGGAATTAAGCACGACAAACAAAATCTTGTAAACTAAAATTTTTATATTTAAAATTTTGCTCAAAATATGCTAAATTTAAACAAATAAAAAATACGCTAAAAATCTGTTCAGCTTTTTAAAAAAAAAAATGCTAAAAATCTGCTAAATAAAAAGAAATTTTAATATATGGGGGATTTCATTTCAAGTGATCCAATTTTTAAATCAATGTCTTCCGATTTGGATGAAATTTGTACCAAGGTTAGTCCTATTGGATACATTTTTTAAGTCTCCTTCACGAGTTGCAATTTTTAATGAAATGTATCCCTTGGTTCCCTTACCGCCGCAGCCAGTATTAACAAGATGGGAAACCTGGCTAGATGCTTTAGAATACTATTCAAAAAACTTTGAGCAATTTAAGAATGTTATTGAAGAACTTGTTGCTACCGATGCTTATGCAAATAAAAATGTAAAAGAAATATTAAATTTAAATAACATTAAGTCAATTACTATTTTTATATTCAAACTTCAGATATATATGTGAAACAAAAACTAATTTGGAGGGATTTAGTTCACTTAATAGTCAACTCAAATTAATTGATATGCCAGAAAGTAAAATTAACAATGTGGAAGGAAATAGCCCGACAAATTAAAAAAAAAATCCAAAACGTGTTGCAAAAAAGATAGGATTTAAAAAAATAAAACAAATTTCAACTATTTTGGATCTGGAATCAAATGTGGGATCTGTATGTATGCCTCAATTTCGGTTGACGTTGAGAGATCATTTTCCATGTTCCAAAGCTTTTTAAAAGACAAAGGTTTAAAAAAGCATTTATTTGATTTGAAAACAAAAATTTAAATTATGTAGTTATTTAAATTAAGTTTTAAAAAATATTATACCTTTGATTAAATAAAATTAAAAAAAACAAACGCCTTTTTATTGTAATGAGCAAGTTTTTAGTGCATATTTTTTATTTTTTTAATACATATTTTGAAGTTTTTAGTGCACATTTTATGCGCATATTTTCGATTTTTTAGTGCATGAAAATCTCATCTCTACTTTTTACCTATTGGTGTTAGCAAAATTTGTCCCAAGTAGCTTCGATAGCTATTTGATCAATCTTAAGAAAAAAAATGTTTGTTTTTTAAAAAAAAATTTTTTTTTTTTAAACGTCTTAACAATTGAAAACAAAGTTGGTACTCAATTAACTAAGAAAATTTATTATCCAGAATGATCCCGGTCTCTAACATGACGAATAATCAAGGTTCAACTGTAGTTTATAAAGTCTAAAATCAGGGGGAAAATTATGGCAGTCGTGATCGAATACTTTTTCGATTCGAGAGCCATTTTATATCTAATTCTTTTTGTCCATACTGAACGGATCGAAATTATTTTTTTAGTGCTGCAAAGCATTTATTTGAGTTTTTACAAGTCTGAAAAAAGAATTACGATTCGTTCAGTACTGACTGAAATAAAATTGCTTTCGAATCAAACAAGTATTCGATCACGACTGCCGCCATAATTTGCCCCCAGTATTGAAGAAATTACGAACGGAATGACGAACTTATATATACTCTATTACCTTCGGTGAAGGGTATAAAAATGGATCAATTTATTAGTCACGCTTTTTTCGGTTTTTTTTTTTTTTTTTATCAAATATTTATTAAGTGTTAATTTTTCTAGATTTCGGTTTTCTAAAGTCAAAAAAGTAATTCCAATCTTTAATGAAATGAAAAAAAATTGTTTAAGTACAATTTTGTTATAGATTTGGATTATCTTCTTTTTTGTGTTTAATAAATTTTTTGATAAAAAAAAACTAGTTCAATTTTTAACCCTAAAGAAACACCTATTCAACCTGTTTTATTACAGTGTCAAAAGATTCTGAACTGAATTAAACATAATTTGAGACGGCAGTTTTTAATTTTTCTAAGACTACAATTTGCTCTCATTTGGGTATAAAGTTCCCACGTACTCATTTACTAATAGAATTAAATATTTTTTATTTTAGGTTTTATGTTCTTGACCATACCCAAAATATTCGATTAACATACAAAGTAAGAGTTAAGTAGTATAGTCTGAAGTGTTGACTGAGTACTTTTGTTTTGTCTGCGTGTTTTATTAATATTTTTCTCGCTGCTCCTGTTGTTTTATTTTTTATTTTTTTTTATAGTCTGTCTGCCTTTTTATGTATTGAAGTATGTGTATGTATGTATATATAAAATAAAAATTATGTACATACAAATATAACAAAGTGTATGTATATGTAGTATATACATACATATGTAAAGCTTACACTTCCCAAAAAATACAACAAATCTTTTGTTTCAAGTACTTTAACCTAACTGCCAACAGCTGCATACTACAATATATATAAACTTGCTGTAGGACTTGCGGATACAGCAAACTGGATATTTTTTTTGTTTTGCCAAAAAACTCAAAAAAAAAAAAGTAGAAAAGTATGCAGACGAAAAAATAAGGTAGGGCAGGGCAATGTAGTGTAATGTAATGCGGCCCTCAAAGGGACGATGCCGTCAAAAACAATGAAAGAATAAACGATATAGAACAGACTGGGTTTGTGTTACAAATTGCGCATGTCGTGCCGTTGACTCTTTCAAATTCTACTCGCTCCCTTTCCCCCCAAAATATAAAATGTTCTTTTAAACTGTCTAGGATTTTTTTTTTTATAAATATTGTTACCTTAAATAAGTAACACGAAATTTTTAACTTATCCTTTGTATGTTGTTGTTACAAATAGGCTTGAATGCGGCAATTACATACAATTACATACATATATGATTCTTTTAGTTCTTTTTTAAATATTTATATGTACATATGTGTTTGTATGTATGTATGTAAATGCATATACTCGTATGTAAAAAGTTCATGCTACATATTTATCAATTGTTTCCCTTTAGATTTTTTTTGCATTTTTTTACAATTTTCGGCAGACACATAAAAGCTGGATGGCAATGGTAGTAGAGTTTATGTCTGGTGCAAAAGTTGTAGTTTGGTGATAGATGATTGTGCGTAGTCGCCGTTTGCTCTTTGCAACTGCAGCGTAATAAGGTCATGAACCTGGTTATAATATTTTGGGGTATGCAAACAATAATGAGTTTACGTGTTCGTATGTTAAGTTAAATTATGTTTTTCTGTAAAGATCTATACACTTATTTGCTAGAATTTTTTTGATTACACGTGATTAATTAAAAAAAAAAACGTCATTAAGAAAATTCTAAGAATGTGTCTATATTTTTTCTAAATATGTGAATCGCTAAGTGCAGAAAGGGAACAACTTCAAAACAATAATTTTAAGATAATCAAGTAAAATAGTGTAGTTAATAATAAAAAAATTCAAGTTTTATACTCTGAACTCGTAGAGGGAAGAACTGACTTTTATTTGAAGTTGTCTAAGATGACACTTTTTACACTGGTTTCTTAAGGCTAGTTTACACTATTATACTTTGTGTTAATACATGTCAAAAACTCAAGTAATATGAGAAAGTGTGATAGTGTGAATGCAATGTGTCATGAAATTGACAAGTAAAAAAGTAATAAACAACTTGACATCCCATACGATTTCATCGTTTTTTGAAAAATTTCTAAACAATAATACTTTTCGATTTCCGTATGACGTGCTTTTCATTAGATCAGGGTTGCATTTTATTTCATGTGTGAGTGATTATACTTTGTGTGATGGTGTGAACACAAACTGTTATGTTAAATAAGAGTTTTTGACAGTCGCAACAAAACTCATTAGATTTCTACTTCACAAAGTATTATATTACGTAAGACTTGTGAGATAGTGTAAACTAGCCTTTAGCAATACATACTCAAATAAGAACCATTAAGTAAATGCCAGTAGTTCGCATTCTGCACTTCGTGATTTATATATTGAAATCTTCTTTGTGTAGTTGAGGTCATAAAACTGACCGATCTTATCAGGGATATCTATATCCAACCAAAACGGACGATATTAATTGTAAATAAAACAAGTTTTTAGAGCATTATCTTAATATATTTTATTATGGTAGAAGGATCTATGGCAATTATGTGTAAAACAAAATATCGGCCAAATGCTCGTCACTGCTTCAGTGGCATACCTCTATCTGATGGTCCATATTTTCAATGATTCTGAGATATAGGCCCCTAGTACGGTTCTCAACTCAACTCAGTTGAGTTGTAAATAAAACAACTGGTTGTGTTGAGTTGTATTTTTTTGATGTTTTTATTCGCCAATATAGCAAAGTTGTAGACCATAATACAAAAATTAAAAAATTACAATTCAACTTAGTTGACGTGAGATAACACTGACATTGAATTTCTCGCGCAAAAGAGCCATTTTTTCGTTGGCTGTGTGGCAAGTGGCACCATTCTGTTGGAACAACATTATTCAATGTTATTCAAAGTAGATAATAACGTGAACAAAAGTCACGGGAAAAAATTCCCCCTATTCGGGCCTGTTCTGAAAATCAAGTGCTTTTAAAATCACACGTGTTATGTGGTGGTCTGAAAATTATATTTTTTTTTTGTATTTCTTGGTGTGACTTCGGCAATTGAAAATCACATCGAAACACACAAAAACGGAACACCAAAATATCGCACGTACTATTTTAAAAGGCACATGTGATTTGAAATCACGTGATTTTAATTAAAGTGATTTTCAGAACAGGCCTGATTGTAAATAGTTTTTTCCCTCGTAATTTGTTCCCTTTTGCCTTTGATTTTTTCACTTTTTTTTGCTGGGGAACAGAATATGTATGTAAGTAGTTCTTCTTATAACTCGAATATTAGGGGCAAGATCCGTTAATGAGGCACAAACTGATACACTGCTCAACAAAATGCAAAACAATAGGTCGATTGCCTGCGGATTTGTCAAGATTTCACAATACGTGGTGACAAAATTTTGGAAAATATTTTACTACATTAAATTTAAAAAGAAAAACTAACGTTGTAATCAAACTATTCCTCCAATACTAAATATTTTGCTTTATTATTTTAACTTTTCTTTAAAATACACGTGTATATTTTTGAACAAAAATTTTATTGATTTTAAAATACACACGTGTATATTTTTGAACAAAAATTTCATTGATTTTAAAATACACACGTGTATATTTTTGAACAAAAATTTCATTGATTCTTAACTTTTTTAATCTTTCTTTTTTTTTTGCATTCACTGGAATTGATTGCGTGAACAATTTTTCACGGGCGATTCACGATTGCTTTTTTCCCTTAAGCCTGGTACTCTTTTCAGTATATCGTTCGAAATGTTTTAAAAATCAATATAAAAAAATTTCTGTGAAATACAAACGAAAAAATGTTGATAGAGTTGTACTCTATTTATATTACGAAAAACATGTGAAATGTTTCTAGCAACATTTTTATTTTCCGTGCGAAACAAGTGCAGCTCATATTATTTCGCACGGAATTTTAAGCAACAGCTTATCATTTTTCATTTTGCATATGTGGGGTTTATAACAAGCGTTTTCAAAAGAAAAATGTAGAAAAGTGCAAAAATTAATAATAAAATTAAATTTGTTTGTTTTTTACTTTAGAAAACTAATTCAATAAAATTGTTTTACTTTTTTAATGACAATTATCAAAACACATGGAACACCTGCTAAAAACGATCGATCTTCATCACAAAAAGGTCAACAAGAAAAAGAAAGACACAAAAATGAAAAACAGAAAAATGTTCTTTGGACTTCAAGAAGTATTCTTGACAAAACCCAACAAACACGGAGGTTTGATTTCAAATTGAAAATGATTTGAAATCAAACGTTTTCTCAAACAACAAACGTTTGATAATGATTTGAAAATCATAGCATTCTCAACAAAAAGGGAAAATTATTTTCAAATTGAAAAATGCCTTTATTTTCAAGTTGCTTTCAAACGTAATCCTCAAATGGATTTTAATACCATGTGGAACATAAATAAAAATATTTAATTTTTTTTATTTAAATTAATTATTTATTTTAATAAACTGTGAGATAAACATTCGGCACTATAGCTAAAAGATGAAATAATGTTCTTTCCGTCCTCTAATTCTTGGAAAGACGAAATACTTGGCTCCCTTTTATATTGAGGATTGTAGCACCGCGATCATACAACAAACTTATAATTTCTTCACTTTCCCGTTTTTTTTTTTTTAATTCGTATTCTTAATCATTGTAATTACTCACAGATAATTTTTTATTTTTCACAAGAAATAAATTGTCCACTTGTAAAACACATTTAACCACGAAGTAAAAATTTAACTAATCGCCATTTTTAATGTTCACATTTATTTTTCGCTTTAGTATTGCCAAGTTTAGTTTTGATTTGAATTAAATATTTGATACCAATTTGACATCATATTGATAAGGGTAATTCCATGTCAAATCGACCAAGAGTGGGACACGACCTCTATCGAATTTAATGAAATTTGGTGAGAAGGTTCCTTTTATCCTATTAGGAACATATATCGTTACTTTAATATAGAAAAGCCCTAACTAACATGTTCCTTACTTTACAGGAGAAGGAAAAAACTTAATAAAAATTATAGTCTTGTAGTCGCGATTTTTTTTAAATGCAGTTTTTTATTAAACTCTCTAAACAATTTAATAAAAAAACTGCGTTTAAAAAAAATCGTAACTACGATACTACAATTTTTATTAAGTCTTTTCCTTTTTCTGTAAAGTAAGGAGAATGTTAGTTAGGGCTTTTCTATATTAAAGTAACGATATGAACAAAAAAAATTTTAAAATTTTTTTCAAAAGTTATATCATATTCAAAATGTCATAATTTCGCTGAATTAGCCAAATGTGTTGAGCTTTTTTCTTCAATATCTCGAAAACTACTTAACAAACGAAGATGATTATTGTCATTTTAAAGATGGGCTACAACCATATATTGAAAAAAAAAATATCTGCAAAATATTAAATTTTAAAAACGGACTAAGTCAAAAACCTATTTTTTTATTTGGCTGATTTTTTTTATATAATACCTCAAACTGTTCTTTAAAAATCCTGAAACTTTGAAGGAGGTGTTTTTTTTTCTTTTTGAAGATGTGATTTTTTTTCTTTCGCAACCTTTAAAAAATAATCTTAAACAAGAATTTTAATATTGTAATTTTGAGCAATAAGTACACTGTGCTAGTTGCAAAAAAACAGACAAGCCGGGTACTTAGCGTTTTAACCTAATTCGGGCACGCTGAACCCAGTGGTGCTAACCGTTTTTTTTAGGTAAGCTCTTGTTTTTGACATATACCGTTATTTCGAAAATGGAGGAGGCTGTCCAACATATATTCGCGTAACTCAAAAACGGTTTAGCTTATTAAAATAATTAACAAAACCGAAATTTCGCAATAAATAATAAAGTGGGGTTGTTCATACATTTGACCCATCTAGGAGCATCCTATGTAAAAATACTGACTTATACTACACAAAGTGAGTGTAGTCACGTTTTGAGCTGTAGTGTCAGTCACAATTTATTTTACTAATAAATATGGTTTTAAATAACTTACCGCTTTTATTTCAGCATTTTATTCATTTTTAATTCATAGTTTGTTTCTTGAACTTTCGATAAAAACACAAATTAAAGTTATTACAAAAGTGCAGGGGAAGATTATTGAAGTTTAAAAACTCTCGAAAACGACTTCCTTTTGCATGTAGTGTCAGTCACGTTTATATTTGACTAAATAAATGATATTTCAAAATATCAGTGGTTGCCAATTTTTCCTCTATCGGATAATTGTTGAAACTGCTACATAGCCATGTTTAAATTGATACTAAAAAAATATTACTAGTCGTAATATAAGACAAAACAAAACAGAAATTGTGTCAAATGTAGAGTCAGTCACATATGGAATTGCCCAAAGGTTTGACTTCGTGTGTGTTGGGAAAGTACGAAAAAAACAGAAGTAGGGAAGAACATGTAAAGCAATTAAAATAGATAATCATTCAAAGCAAATTTCGATCTACCAAAGGTTAAATACAATTTGGTTCAAAGATTGATGTTTGACTATGCTGGCAGACCGTCAATGGCTGAGATTGAGTGGTTACAATTGAAACATGTAAGGGTAACCTGGGTTCGATTCCCATGACAGTCAAAAATGAAAAATTATCAATAAATTTTAATTAATTTTATGTTGTAAAATTCCTAAATTTGATGAACTTTAGCCTAATTAAAATATCAAAATTTGGTTTTAAATACCAGACTATTAATATTTAAAGTTGGTATTAATAAGATTAAAAAAAAGAAAACGAATTGAATTTGCATTCATGGTAAAATTAAAAAAATAAATATTTTTTTTATACAAAAAAGTATTGTAAGAGATTATAAATATTTAAAATTGATATTAATAAAATTATTCTTTAAAAAATAAAGTATTCTCAACTTTTCTGGAGAAAAACGATTTCACAAATCCGTGAAAATAGTCTCTTAGATGCTACAGAACTCATTTCAAAACTTAAGAGCCATTCTCTTCAGGTTTGGGCATAATATGTCATTGCGCCAGTACACATGCGGACCTGCGTTGCTTGAAATATGTAAAAGGAGATCTAATGTATCTCTCAATTCTTCTTTAATGAAAATAAAACCAACAAATACATTCAAAATTTAGCAATGTGAGAAAATTTAACTAGTATGTACAGTGGGAGATTTCAGCCAAAACTCTATAACGTTTTTATTATTTCTTAACGTAATACTACAAAACTAATTACATGGTGGAAGAAGATGAATACCGTCGTATTAACTAAACATTTGGCCCAACTTGGTTGTAAAACTCATAGCGCTTGCTTGTGAGCCTTTATATTACTCTTTGGTAAAGCCTTTCGACATCTTAAAACGCTTTAAAGATAATCCGCAGCTTTCCTAATTTGATACTAATAACGAAATATGCCGGCATACCTACAGTCAAATTAGGCTGTACATTGTTATCAAAGTTTGTAATTATATGTTTTAAAGTGTTAAGGTGTATGTAGACGACATGTTTTTTACATCTGACTTGATCAACTTTTCAAGTCACATGTAATTGTGCATGTCTGTCAAACGTACATGTAATTTGCATCTGACATAGTTATTGCAAAAAACAAAATAAAAATGCCGCCACAAAAATGTTTATTTATTCTGTAAAATAGTTTAGCCATCTTTACATATTTTTCTTTTAACTCAAAGATACCAATTTAGGATATTATAATGAAACGGTTTTTATATATATATTTATATAAATTCTGTTCAATGGTGGGATGATCATACATATCTCGGTATTGTAAAATATTAACTTCAGCCTGCTAATGATTCTCTCAATAGTGGACGCCGCGGCCGGTTTCTTCTCGGCATAGATTTCTGATGTCAGATGGTTTGTCAGAAGAAAATAGAGCATGTTCTAATTGAAATTTTGTCAGATGGCATCTGACTTTTACAGAAGCAAAGTTAACAAGGTAACACACGACATGTATGTATTTTGCAGTAGGAAATTTGACATGTGAGATGACAAAAACATCTCGTGTACGGGTCGCCTTTAGCTCTATTATTAGGTCTGTCTGCGTACTTTTCCAGTAGCAAATACTCAGTAAATTTTTTTGGGAGAGTAAGACCAATTTTACTCTGTCGGCTGAAAATATCTCAAAAAGTACGCAGACAGAATCCAGTGAAATCTTGCAAGAAAACAGCTGATCGGTGTGTAGGCAATTGAAATGACAAAGCAAAATTTTGTCGCCGAAATAATGACTTTTGGGAATTTAAAAACCGGGAAACAAAAATACCCAAATAATGGGATTTACCGAATGAAATCAAAAAGTTAGCGTCGAATTTAGGAATTTAAAAGGGGAAGTATAAATATTTAATATTTTTAACAAAAATACAAAAAATAGTTAAAAAAAATTAACTTTTTGGAACAAAATGAGCGATGCGTGCAAAAAATCGTTCGTTCCGTTCCCGAGATTTCTGGGTTCGATTTTTTGCAGAATATATACAGTTTGGCTGAGTTCCAAAACATCAATATACTTTGCAGCACAAGTCAAAAATGTATATTCAAGTTTAATAATGCACAGCTTTTGTATTATGTTCTCATTAAATACTTTTTTGGTGCACATTGGGACAAATAGAATTGTAATAACCTACACGGTTGCATTGTAGCATGCATTTAAAAAAGATAGTTGCTTTGCAACCGACGTTTTGGAACTCAGCCTTTATACCGTGCAAAAGCTTGTGTTCCAAGGGATAAATCAGTAAAGCTTTGTACTGACCATTTTGGATGCACCCAAATATCTCGGGAACTAACCGAACGATTTTTTGCACGCATTGCTTATTTTGTTCCTAAATGTGTATTTTTTTATTTGTGCTAACTATTTTTTGTATTTTTATTAAAAATATTAGTTATTTTTACTTCCCCATTTTAAATTCCCAAATTCGACGCTAACTTTTTTTTACTTTTGGAAATCCCACTAAATTCCTAAATTCGACGCTAACTTTTTGTTGTTATTCTGCAAAAGACCATAATTTGGGTATTTTGTTTTCCCGGTTTTTATATTCCCAAATTCGACGCTATTTCGTCGACGCTATCTTGGCACACGTAATAAAAACAGCTGTTCAAACTAGTTGCAAAATCTTGCAAGAGGAAATTTCTCTAGTAACATTTTGTAAGTTCTCTAACTTCCAACTGTCAAAAAATTCTCTTTTTGGCTCTCTCGCTGCAAGAGATTTGGAGTACACAGACAACATTTTGTAACATTTTGCAACATTTTTCACAAAATGATGCAAAATATGTGTACGCAGACAGACCTATTGTATCAATATTTTTTAAAAATCAAAAAAAAATAAGGTTTTGGCCAAAATATACCACTGTGCTATGGTACAAACTAAAACGGCTGAGAATTAAAAGATAGAATTTCATTATTCTGGTTTGATTTTTTGCTCTGATCCTTAATGTTTTATTTCTCTATTAGTTGTTATCCAAAAAAGCATTGATCCTTATGCTATATTTCTCTATCAGTTGTTATCCAAAAAAGCATTGAAAATTAAATTGTTTTTAAAGAAAAACTCAAAAAAATATTTTAAAGGTATCTTCGAATCGACAGTAAAATATCGCCGATATCGATATTTTCGCAAACCCTAAGAAACGCCGATATATCGGTATTCGTTACCTCCCTAATATATATATATATATATATATATATATATATATATATATATATATACCCTGCAAATAATAGGACCAGCCCAAACACGCGTGTAAAGAGTAGCCCACAAGGGACTAGGACTAGTCCAAAAGTAACCCAAACGTATGGAAAAACATGGTCTATTTAACATTACGATGTCCTAGGGCAGGAACATATAACCCAGCTTTGGACTACAAAGGAGTAGTTTTAAAACTACTCCATGGTATACTCAAGAGGATTAGTTTTGAAGTCGTTTAAAAACGAAAGCATGTCGTTAAACAACGAAGACATATCGTCTCACTACAAACACTTTTTAACAATAACATGGTCCATGCTTGCATAACATGGGATCAGTCCAAAATTATTTGCAGGGTACATATAAATCTACAAAGGCAAAACAGTTAAGAACACGTGCCTCCTCTGTTTAGCAACCGGTTTCAACAAAATATACACAATTTGAAAGGTATTTACTTACGGCAATGCACAAGGTTTGTATATTTTATTATTAATTTCTAAGGGGGTAAAAACGGGTAAATTCTGTTACCTCATTTCTTTAAAACTAAAAGATATAAAAAAATTGTACTTATCGTTGTTCATTAGAAAAATGTGTGGACAGGAGTCCGGTACTTTTTTAAATTCGACCCTATTGGGACTTCTTTGTCACCCCATCTATATTTTAAACCAATAAATAAATAAAGATAATTCCAAACAAATACTGCATGTGGTAGTTTTAGAATTTTTTAATATATTGAACTTAGAAACATAAAATTATAGGTGCAGGGTCCTGATCGAATGAAAACCTATAAAATAAAAATTGTTCGTACATTTTTGTTTTTCAACTGGTACTTTATGAATTTTAGTTAATATTGGGAATAGAAACATGAAATTAAACACGCATGGTTTTGATTGAATAAGAATCTGTAAGGAGGAGGTTTTGGTACTTTTTCGTTCTACAACTGGTACTTTATTTGATTGTCGTTAATATTGGGCCTACAAACATAAAATTAAACATGCAATATCCTGAGTGGGTCAGAATCTATAAAAGGGATCTTTTTTTGTTTTTCAACTGATACTGTTTGAATTTCCGTTTGTATTAGACTTAGAAACATAAAATTAAACATTCAAGGTCCTGAGTGAATGAGAACCTGTAAGAGGGATCTTTACGGTACTTCTTCGTTCTTTAGCTGGCACATTTGGAATTTTTATTAATACTAAACCTAGCCACATAAAATTTAACATGCTGAGTCCAGAGAGATTGAGAAACTGCAAAAGGAGACTTTTTGGTATGTTTTAATTTTTAATTGGCACTTTCTAAACTAAATAAAACATTTACGAACTTGAGTGGATGATAATATATGGACCGGAGATTGGTCTCTCGATAAATCGATCTATTAAGAAAAACAAACAAATGCTGGAAACATATAAATTCATATGAGTAGGTCCATTACAAAACGCAATAATTCCACCATAACATTTTTTTGGATAAACGACAAAATGTAATTTAAGTAAGTAGCACATAATTTTTTTAAAAAACAGTTATTGAGGTATTATTGTCTCTAAAAAATAATATTAATCACAAATTAATTATTTTATCTGACAGTTTGTTTTAAAAATATTTAGAAAACAAATTTGGAATTATCTGAATCATAGTATTTATTTCATTTTTCTTTGAACTATATTAAAATTTTATTCACCAAGGCGAATTTACACCAGGTGAACTTATCTTGATACGTAAGCAACAGCTGATAACTAACCTTGTGCCAAAATGGTATACCGTTCTAGTGGTTGTGGGGAATCTTTACTAAATTCTATCATTTTCGCTTAAAATTATGAAATTTAAAGCTTTTTTAAGTTATTACATTTCAAAACACACAATTTAAAATTGAAAACAAAATTAAATATTTGCTTGAATTTTTGACACAACGTTAAAATATTTTACAGTGTTGTAAAACGTTTTCAAAATAAGACCACCTTGTATGAATTCGCCTTGTTATTCACAATTAACTTAACAAAAGCAAAAGGTATTAACCAAGGCGAATTCATACAAGGTAGTCTTATTTTGAAAACGTTTTACAACACTGTAAAATATTTTAACGTTGTGTCAAAAATTCAAGCAAATATTTCATTTTGTTTTCAGTTTTAAATTGTGTGTTTTGAAATGTAATAACTTAAAAAAGTTTTAAATTTCATAATTTTAAGCGAAAATTATAGAATTTAGTAAAGATTCCCCAGAACCGCTAGAACGGTATACCATTTTGACACAATGTTATTTATCAGCTGTTGCTTACGTATCAAGATAAGTTCTCCTGGTGTAAATTCGCCTTGGTATTAACCTAACAAAAATTCCTTAGTGCCGGTTCACACACGTCAAGTTCGACTCGTCAAGTCTTGAGCTTTTGCGGGAGAAGGGAAAGGATAATGCCATTTCTTTTCCCCTCTCTCCTAAAAACTCAAGACTTGACAAGTCAAACTTGACGTGTGTGAAATAATTTGTTCAGCTTAAGGTCCTTTTTTAATTAAATATCATCATTATATAGC
This sequence comes from Pollenia griseotomentosa, assembly GCA_963931875.1. Taxonomy (NCBI): domain Eukaryota; kingdom Metazoa; phylum Arthropoda; class Insecta; order Diptera; family Polleniidae; genus Pollenia; species Pollenia griseotomentosa. The sequence continues at coordinate 18,572,826 of OZ007561.1, forward strand.
CTGGGACTGGATAATTGTATGGATAGTACTGTTTTTTACATACATACTAAAACCCCGATTTACTTTTTTTTGAAGATCGAGAATACTAAAAGTTTTTCTTTTTTTTTTGACAACGTCTATTGGAACTTCGTAAATCGAAACATTAGTATAGTACATCTATTATTATATTCTATATATGTATGTATAAATGTTTACTATTGCTTTTCGTGTGTAGGTACTAGTCTCCTTTTACATATGAGTTTATGTCTGTGGTTAAATACATATGATATTATGTATGTACGTATAATTGTATAGTGATAATAATAAATGTAGAGTATAAACTATTTTATGTAACGTACCACTACTATACGTTTATTATATAGTTCTGCTTCTACTTTATTACTATTATATTATTTGTTACTATTGTTGTTCTTTAGAATGCAGATACCGCTCATTGTAAAATTTTCCCCTCTTTAAACGATTTACAAAAATGTTTCTCTATTATTGCCTTCCCTCGAACCCCCACCTACAACTTTACCTTTTAAGCGAATAAAACTATATAAAGATGCTGGCTGTTGTCCTTTAAAGTTTGTGTCTGAGTATGTCTGTCCCTTTATGTGTCTGCATCCTTGTTTACTATGTACAACTTATGTATATTATTCTGCGCACAATTACAAAAGTTTCACTGCGTCTATACTATGTTAGGTACACCCAGACATTATTGCCAACGAGATAGATATTAATCTATGGTCATTGAACTCCCAAAAAATTCATCAAACGTACGTAGATACAATGTACTACTACTATATTATAGTATGATTGTAACCCAACTCATCAAATGTAAAATTTGTTTCTTCCTTTTTTTTAAATTTAAGAATTGAACAAAATTTTATTATAATTATTATTTAATTTTACATACTTATATATAAATATATTTTAAGTTTGCGATCATGTAAATAATATTTAAAGATTATAGATCCTTAGTTTTGAATTTCAAATATTATGTTGAAATATTATAATTAAAAAAATAATGACAGCTATTTTTAAATTTCAGGAAAAAAATTCTTTTTACAACGTATCTTGCATTCTAACACTGCCTCCATATCAAAGAAAGGGGTACGGGAGATTGCTGATTGATTTTAGTAAGTATATCGTTCAGGTTTATATTGCTAATGATTTAAATATTAATTCAGTTCGACAGAAGCGGGTTTATACCGCAAGTCTTTTTGGGCATGTCATGTTTTAAGGATATGATTTAAGCTTCATCCACAACTGGGGGATTCACAAGATAGTCATAAAGTCATATGTTTTAAAATAATAACAAGAAAAAACATGTAAGAAAGTATAGTCGGTCAAGCCCGACCATATGATACCCAGCACCACAGTACTTAAAAACACATCATGCTTATGTATCCATATAAATATGGATTTCTCTATGTTTAAAAACTTCATTAAAATCGGTTTGAAAGTTTGTGAGAGGCAGAAATTGCCCCCTACATCCCCTTGTGGTCCTATTTTTGAAAAACTGTATAGCTTATGTGTCCATATAGATATGGATCTACCTATGTTTTAAATTTCATTAAAATCAGTTTGAGAGGCAAAAATTGCCCCTTTCTCCCCTTGTGGTCCTATATTTTTTAAAACTGTATAGCTTATATGTCCATATAGATGTGGATCTATCTATTTTTAAATTTCATTAAAATCGGTTTGAGAGACAAAAATTGCCCTTATCACCCCTTGTGGTCCTATTTTTTTAAAACTGTATATATACATACATGCTATAGCATGTTTTAAATTTCATTAAAATCGGTTTGATAGTTTCTGAGAGGAAGAAATTTCCCCCTATCTTCCCTCGTGGTCCTACGATTTGGCCCATTTTCAATAGGCTTGGTCCTTGTGCCAATAAGAACATATGACCCAAATTTTATCAAGTTATCTCCAAAGTTGCGACCTGTACTTTGCGCACAAGGTTACATGGACAGCCAGCCAGCCTGCCAGCCAGCCAGCCGGACGGACATCGTTAGTTCGACTCAGAAAGTGATTCTGAGTAGATCGGTATACTTTAAGGTGGGTCTAGGACCACTATTTTAAGGCGTTACACACATCAGCACAAATGCATAATACCCTCTCCACTATTGTGGTGTGGGTATAAATACGAGTGCTGTGATGAGTAACCCCTCATAATTTAGATTTCTACTGAGTAGTTATGACAAAACAATAAATACAGCATAACAAGTCTAATTATTTTATGACCTTTTTTTTTTGTTTGAAGCACAACAATAATTTTTTTAAACTATTGTAAAATTTTAGTCTATTAAGACAATATGACTTGATAGCACACCTTGTGAATCCCCCAAATATAAGCAAGAATTTAGATTTTTCTTAAGTCCTTGTTTATTTCCTTTAATTTTTTATACAAATTTTAGTCTTTTTCCTCTTTAGCAACAATTTGCATAAAGGTGTGTTAATGACGTTTAATATGATTTTTTTAAGTTTTGAATGAAAAGATTAGCAGTATGTTTGGTAATAACAAATTATACGTAAAATTGTTCGGAGGCAAAATTTTTTGACAGAAAAGGTTTTTTGTTTGCAAAAAAAAAAAAATGCTGCTTTTATTGTGAGCACCCAGCAAAAATGTTGCTTTCATTGTGGATCAGGCTTTAAAGTATAAAATTTATAAAAAATATTTTTGTACCATATTAATAAATACTAGCTGTTTAGACCCGGCGCTGCACGGAGTTAAACCATTATGGACTTTAATATACCGTCAGCTCATTGGCGCATTTGTTAAAAAGTCGTAGTGGAGAAAAACGACAATAAAAGTTTACATAAAGTTTCTAAAAATATACCCGATAGAATTTTTTATTTTTACCACTGCTTCTGGCATATGTTTTGAAGAAAAATTAGTGTTTTTATAAACGTTGATAAACGAACTTAGAACTTAATAGTATTTTATTGAAAGAGAAAACTATTATTTTGTGCCGCATACGTCACTTTTCTAAATTTATTTCTAAAAAGTAGCTTTTTGTGCTACATACGTATACTTACTGCTGTGTATTTAGTTGTTGACATTTTGTTTTGCTTTTTGTTTTACTATTTATTTTCTTACGGCAATGAAGCGAAGCAAGAGTAAAATATATTTTCTTGCTGTCATTTCATGTTGATTTCGCTTTAACTACTCTTTTTTCTTATGGCAATGAAGCAAAGCAAGAGTGAAATTTATTTTGTACGTTTTTATATGAGGAATTTGCAGCATTCGCCTAACAGTGGCGTGTAGAGCAAAACAATACTTAATAAACTTAAAAAAAGTAAAGCAAAACTAATGCTTAATATTACAGAAACGATATACAATTTCGTGAAACAAGTTTTGGATTCAAGAAGTGGGTATTCAATATGTATTTATACATACCTAACTTAATTTTTTTTTTAAATGGTCGATAGGTCAAACTAATAATGAGCTGCCGATATAGTGACAAATTAATTTTCTAACTCTTAACACTTTGTAAAAATATTATAGCACAAAATTCAAATTATTTGGACAGTTTTACACCTACAGTTCTTCAGATATAGAGAATTTTTTTTTTTTGTGCAAATTACACTTGTCCAATCATGCCCATTTTTTTAGATAGGTTGTGTATTGATACCCTGCTATGTGAACCAAATTTTCTACCATTTTCCAGATATAAAGAAATATATTTTGTGCTACGCCCAATTCTCCAATCCCGCTAAGTTGTTTGTACCAAATTTGGAAACTTTAGTTCTTTCCAGATATACAGAAATCTATATTGCCTTTGTATGGGCAGTGACCCGCTCACTTAAAATTTCAAAAAACATATAGTCTATAGCAATTCCCAGGCCATCAGTAACAAACTGCAAAAGTTTTATAATAAAGATCGGTTAAGCGGTTACGGAGATTACCTCCTAAGCAGCGTTGCCACGACCAAAAAAATTTTGTAACCAAAATGTAAAAATAAAGTAACCAAAAGTTACTTTTTACCAAAATTATTTTGTATCAAAAGTACTATTTTGTTCGCACTTCAGTTTAAAAATATGTCTAAAGAAGAAATTGTGTTTGTTTGTATCTTGTAGGCTTATTAGCCGCTGGACCGATTTCGGGAAAGAACAATAGGATATACAATTTTTCGAAATTTTTAGTGGAAGTGGTACTTCCTATACAAAGTTTAAACTTATTTTCGTCATTTTTAAAAATTTTATGAGCTATAGCTTTCATTCTTTTTATATGAAAGCTCTTACTGTGTGTAATATTATTAAAGTGCAAAATTGAGTTAAATTTTGCGGTATATCTTTAATTTATAGATGATTTTAGCCCAGTGGAATATACTCATATTAACCGGATCGGATCGGAAGGGCCTTTGACCTTATCGTTTATCTAGAAAAGTGTTTCAGTAGCAGATAATGGCCATTTACACTTGATAGTCTGTTAAAGCTTAAGCTTCTAAAAAAATTATTTTTAACTAGATGAAAAAGTATTGGTTTAAGATGCACAAATACCACACACAATTTTTAAAGGTCAAAAAGCGAAGCGGGTAGTTCTTGCTCCAAAACAAAAAATTGGTTATTTTTGTGTTGAAAAAAAGTAACCAACATGGAAAAAAAGAACACAAGTACACATTGAGAAAAAAAGAAACCAGTTTTGGTTAAACGTAACCAAAACGGCAACGCTGCTCCTAAGTACAAACAAACATTCATACCGTTACTTTAATATATAAAAGCCCTAACTAACGTTTTCCTTAATTAACAGGAGAAGGAACAAACTTAATAAAAATTATAGTCTTGTAGTCGCGATTTTCTTAAAACGCAGTTTTTTATTTAATTTTCTAAGCAATTTAATAAAACAATTGCGTTTAACAAAAATCGCGACTACAAGACTATAATTTTTATTAAGTTTTTTCCTTCTCCTGTAAAGTAAGGAAAATGTTAGTTAGGGCTTTTCTATATTAAAGTAACGATACATTACCTCTTTATTATTATTTTGTTTATATTGGGTGATTTTTTGAGAGCTATAGGAAAGTTTTTTAAAAAAAAACACATAAAATTCAGAAAAATGCATGAAATCTGAATCGATAGTACGGTCCATATTATTTAATGTTTGAAGATTATTTCATGCAAATGTTGACCGTGACTGCGCCTCAAATGGTCCATCAGCTTAGTCCAATTTTGGCATACTCTTTCCAACATTTCGGCCGGTATCTCATGAATAAATTCTTCAATGTTGTCTTCCAAAGCGTTTATTTAAGCGGGCATGTGTGTATAGACATGAGCTTTAACATAGCCCCACAAAAATAGTCTAACGGCGTTAAATCGCACGATCTAGGCGGCCAATTGACCGGTCCCGAACGTGAAATAAAATGTTCACCGAACTCGCCTCTCAATAAGTCCATTGTTAAGCGTGTTGATCTAAATTAAATTACTTTTAATTTCTTCATTAACTTGCATGTACTCCTGAATCTTATTAATAGGGTGCAAAGTCATATTCTTGCCATAAAGATAAACCGTTTTTGTATATTCTTTTTGATTTATTTGTAAAATTTTCTATCTTTTCATAAGAAAATTGTCAGTACTCTGTTCGAACTTGCGAAAAATGTTGAGCAACATTGATTATTTTACACAAAAATTTTGTCATGTATCAATATTGTCTATCTTGCGGTTTTTCAAAACTTAACGTTTTTATTAGTTAAAAGTATACAATATTATTTTTCGAAGGTAAACAAAAACCATAGTTGGGGGTAGTGCACTAAATATTGATTTAAATCACCATTACACTCTCACTAAATAAAACTGCAATTGAAGGAATAAGACTATTAAAGTATAAAAAAACTTTTAAAAATCACTCACCATGAGAAATAAATTCCCATATTCTATTTTTTTTTTTTTTTTTTGTCTTTCCTAATATTAAAAGTTATTTAAAACGGGTTCGTTTATTTTGCTCCATAAAGTAACATCATATAGAACGCAACTAAACAGGTGGTTTAAAACATTTATAGGTTTCGCACATTCCTTTTTTACATAATATGATATACATATTACATTTTTAATATTGCGACTCGCTTCATCCACAAAAATCTTTTAATTTTTTTTTGTTTTTTTCGAAAGAATTTTTTATCATTAAAATTTAAAATTAAATATTTCTAAAAATAACTAAAACTAGCTGGTTATATGGCATTTCATAGAAGAAAAAAATCAATGTAAAATCTTAGTTCGTTTAGCCACAAAAAAATATATTGTAAACCTCTTAAAACCGTCAAAAGTCTTTAAACTTTTTAACAGTGGGCCGACAAAAACGACAAATCTTGTTGTCTGTCGACATGTACACAATTTTTTTTTACTTACATAGTTCGGTGATCAGCGAACATTTTAAAGACCTCCCAACATCCTCCGAACCCAAACGTTCGGTTAGACTCTACAAAATTTTATATAATAGCTCCCAGGTGCTAGACATGATTATGAAAAATAAACTATACACTGAACATGTAGTCCTGGACCTATAAGTTAATAATTTCGGCATTCACTTTACCACACATAGGAAACCGAAACATTTTCAACATAGTCACAACTAACACGAGAATGGTAGGGAATATGAACTATGAATATCATCTAAACAAGAACGGCTTAGACCTCTTTCAGACTCGGCAAGTAAGTTGCTCAAGTCACTTGCCGAGTACAACAAAGTCTGTACTCAATTGTTTTCCCTTAGGGCTGTCATCTTTAAACCAAGAGTTGCGCAAGAGACTTGCAAGTTACTTACCGAGTCTTAAAAAGGTCTTTCTAAAGATCGTATCATCCGTAAATTATTAATATAATTTCAACGTTTTAAAGTCTTTTTAGCGGTAATTTTTATCTAAAATGAATTTCAGATAATCAAATTAATTTAAAATATTTTTTTTTAACCGATGTAAACAAATAGTATTACATATCCTAGTGAACCAGTTGAATTATACTTCCGTCGCGTAGTCTTCCTTCGGAGGTACGATGTAATCCCAACATATCAGAAAAAAAGAAGTCAAAAGAGACAAGTTTTTAATTGATCGTGACTAATACAGCAACAAGACGACAACAAGCGTTTTAGTAGTAGAAAAAATCCGGCGTTTTTGTTTTAACGCTTTTTGAAACGGACTACAATCAAATATTTATTTTTCGTACAGTTATGCAGTGTTTCATTAGCTCATAAACGTTTTGGTTTTGATTTTGACAATTTTCGTTAGACTTTTCCTTCGTTTGATTTAAAATTAATCTTAAGGCTTTGAAGTGAAAGAAAAAAGATTGTTGTGTTGTGCTCTCAATGATTACCTAAGTCTTCTTGTGTTGGTAATATCTCTACTACTGCATTGAAAGTGGTAATAAGTTAGATACATATTCTAATTTTATTTTAACAATTAAGAAATAAGTTTAACTTTTCTAAAAAGAGATGCTTAGTGGACAAAGTTAAAAAGTTTTGGTTTAAGAACGACTGAATAAAATTTAAGGCGTTTTTAGTATTCCATAGTTTTTTAATAAGTAGTTTCAAACCAAACAAAAACAAGATGGAGTGCTTTATTCGGCTGTGCCGAATCGTTGATACCCTTAAGCTCTAATCACATCAAAATTGAGATGATTATCCATACTTTGAAGTGATTTGCTAATTACTTCAAATTGACATGATTAAAACTAAATCATTTTATTTATCACATTAAATTTTGAACATACCTCAAATTGAGTGTGATGTAGCATCGGCCACAATAAACGTAACTCTGACTTGTGTAATCGACCACGATTTCTTCTTAATGTTTTTATTTCGTCTTTAAATAACACTATGCCACAAAAAAAATGAACCTCAAAAATGAGATCTCGAAAACGCTTCTTGAGAAACATAAATAAATGCCATATTCGTGATCAGCAGCCCCGATTTATCTTAGAAAACATCTCATTTTTGAGGTTATGGCAAAAAGTTAAAAATTTCATCATTAGTATGTTTAAAATAATCTTCTGATAACTTTGTTAAAGTATTTTTATCCATTTTTAATACTTTAAAGAAATATTAATTTGTTTGTTGTGCTTTTTATTAATCAACTGTCATCTTAATCACCTCAAATGTAATGTGAACGGCTTTGATTAACTTAATCAACATTTTTTTAACGCGTTTAAAAATCTATGTGTGAACAAGGAATTAGAATATGTATTTCAGAAGTGGGCTCTATAAAGGATCTATAAATTATTAAACAATCTTTATAAAAGCGGCTGCGGTTTACCCCTAACTTAAGTTTAATGCTTTTATTTCTAGTCGTATAAAACTTAATATGAATAAAATATCATGATTCGTAACAGTTTTAGCCGTACAAAAATTATTTTCAGGAGGGAAATTTATATTTATCCCATGGTAAATTATAGATCAACATTCTAAAGAGTGATTTCTGGTAGTAAAAAATCTAAATAACTCCAAATTTCAATACAGTAGTAAAATTTATTTTATCCGTTTTAAAGTCTTTACAATGGGTCTTTTTTGATACGAGACATATTATAATGTAAAACTAAATGGGATCAAATTTTACAGCAATAGTTATATTTGCTACAGTTTTAGGTGTATTCATGTGATTTCCCAGAGTGAACTTTACTTAGGACTTATAGTAAATTATGGACCAATCTTCCCGGAATTTTACAGTGTGATTTCTAGTCCTATAAAAAAATTTTATTGCAAAAGCATTATTCGTTACATTTTTTGCGTACTTCCCGAGGGTAGGCTTTATATGGGTACTATGGTAAATTATATGGATCGATCTTAACGAAATGTTTACAGTTAATTACAGTACGATCTCTAGTCTTATAAAACTATGACAGCCCAGATTTTATTACTATAGCGTTATTCGATACGGTCTTACGCGTACTAAGGTGATTTCCGAGAGTGGACTTTATATGGGGTCCATGGTAAAGTATGGACTGATCTTCACGCAATTCGACAGTGTAGTCTTATAAAACTGTGACAGACCTAATAATATTGCAATAGCATTATTCGTTACAGTTTTAGGCGTACTAATCTGTTTTACGAGAGTAGACTTTGCGTAAATGTCGTTAATGCTAAATTGTGGACCTTTTATCACGAAATTTAGTAGTATGATTTCTGGTCATATTGAACGAATTTGTGCAAAATTTTATATTAATCCGTGTATTATGCCACCAATTTTGTTAGTTTTTGTAAAATCACGCAAGCTCACAAGGGAAGGAAATGTTATCAAACACTCTTCCGGACGAGACTTTTTTAATTCTCAAGATCACGCAGGTTCACTAACAAAATTTTAATGACGCACGCTCACTCACTAATAATTTCCAAAGTCTCATAATCATGCACACTCAATAAATATTTTACTAAAAAAGAAAAAGCTTAAACTCAATTTAAATTTCATGAATATGTTGAACTTAAAATCCTAAAAATTAAGGCAATTATATGAAAATATTTTTAAATTTGTATGTACATTTCAAAAGATTTTGTTATTCGTGCTTAATTCCCAGTTTCTATTATTGATAAAAACACTTGAAATTTATTGTTGATGGGATAAGCTATTCCTATGCGCATTTCACTGGTTGCTTAGGAATGTAAGATGAGATAAACCCACTGTTTATTGTTGATGTGTTTTGTTTAAGCTTTGATATTATTACAAGTAGAACTGTTGCTATAAGTCTTATACGCTTAACAGTTTTATTTGGTTTAATATCTTTAGTTTTTCTAAAATCTTTATGGATGAAGTTTCCTGATGATCTGGCCTAAGCAACCAGTGAAATGCGCATATGAATAGCTTATCCCATCAACAATAAATTTCAAGTGTTTTTATCAATAATAGAAACTGGGAATTAAGCACGAATAACAAAATCTTTTGAAATTAAAATTTTGTATTCCCAAAAATTGAAATTACTTTTTGTATGTACATATTAACTAAATTCTTAGTGAGGGCCTGATAAATCTTGCGTGAATTAAAAATTTCAATCACGCCCGCGAATTGTTAATTAAATTAAATGCGTGACATGAAATAATTCATATCACTTGAACAACTCTAATTTGAACATCCGAAGGCCAAAACAAAATTCTTTTCGAAAATAAATGTTTTTAATTAAAATCTGGTAGAATTTCAGAACTACTCTCGTACAATGAAATTTACCTTCACTATTATTAATTTCTGCTCACAACACCAGACAATTTAAAAAAAAGAGTTAGTCAGGCAGTAAATAAAAAACAAAATGAAATAAAACACCAAACAATAGAAAGCGACTAGACTAAACATCTACACGGCATAAATTTTTTTAAGCATTTTAAGAACTTTAAACAAATGTAAGACGAAAAAATGCAGACGTTAGGAAAGTTTTAAAATGACATTGACCTTAGATGGCATTGCTGCTTGATTTTATTACTTTTAACAAGCACAAAAATTAATAAGAACATGCATTAATTAGTTGGACATTATTTTAAAGAAGTAAATTACTTTTAACGCCAAGAGGTTTTCATTTTAGTTATTTAGGTGGAATATATTACATTTGTATGCGTATGTATGTATGTAAATACAATTTTTGCTTTGGCTTAATTGAGGTAATGGTATTTTTAATAAAAAGTACCATTAGTTAAAAAATACCCTAGACAAGACTAAGACATTGGCTTTACCTTTATCCTCCGATATTACAATGCCAAGAAAACCAAACTTTCTTAAGAAGTAAATATGTACAGTGGCCGACAAAAGTCTACATACGACCCTCATTTCTTCCACCTGACGAGACCAAAAGCATTATGAAAAAAAGTAATGATGCAGTTTTTTTTGAAATCTGGTTTTATTAATAGAAAACGAAAAAAATAACATACTTTAATATACACTTTAAAAAATATTTACAAAAAACGAAAAAATAGCATTGACAAAAGTCTACATACGGCCAACATGTCATGCTTTGTGTTTTGCTTGCTGCTGGATGATAACGGCTAATTACCGTTATTTTTTTAAATTTACTTTTCTGCATGTTTTACATTTCAAATCAATTGCATTCGGTTGTATTCTGGACAGTTTCCAGCATAATTCAATTATAACAACGACCTCGCGAAAATAAATTTCAACTGATGTGAGAAACTTAGTAGTAAAATATAGAAACGAGAAAAAATCTTTCGGGGAAATATCAAAACTGTTGAATTTAAGTAAAGCAACAGTTGAAACTGTATTAAATAATTTTAAAAACACTGGTTCTATTGAAAATATAATATATAATAAACCGCGTAGTGGTCGCCCTAAAAAGCTTAGTCGCAGAGATGTCAGCTTTATAATAAAATAAGTGGAAAAAAATCTAAAAGTGAATGCCACAACGCTGGCCCAAGAGCTAACAATAAGATCAAATACGGTTCTGCATCCACGAACAATTCAAAGAACCCCAAATAATACTGGTTTCCACAGCAGAAATCCGCGCAAAAAACCCCTTATAAGCGAATAAAACCGAAAACTTCGCTTGGAATTCTCCAAAATTAATTTGACAAAGGATTTGACTTCTGGAAACGAGTTTTGTTTAGAGATGAGTCAAAATACAATATTTTTGGAAGTGATGGAAAAGCGAAAGTTTGGAGAAAAGCTAATACAGCGATGAATCCGACGCACTTAGTACCTACTGTTAAGCATGGGGGTGGCAACGTGATGGTTTGGGGTGCAGTCGCTGCATCTGGTGTAGGAAATCTTGTATTTGTCGAAGGTTATATGGATCCGTTTCAATATAAGTCTATTTTAGAACAAAATCTGGGAGCATCGGTCAATAAATTAGATCTTGGTGAGAGTTGGATTTTCCAACAAGATAACGACCCGAAACACAACGCTCAAGTTGTAAAAGAATGGCTGCTTTACTATGCCCCCCGACATTTGCACACACCACCTCAAAGCCCGGACTTAAATGTCATTGAACACGTTTGAGAGATTTTGGAATGTAAAATCAGAAAGCATCATATTACTAGCGTGCCAATGTTGAAAAAGATGCTGAAAGAAAAATGGCTAAGAATTACGCCGATTGAATTGGAACATTTAGTTAATTCAATGCCCAGACGCTTACAGGCTGTTAAAGATGCCAATGGTGGCCCAACCAAATACTAAATTTAATAATAAAAATATTATTTAATGTTTCAATGAAGTTTTTTATGTTAGCTTACAAGCCGTATGTAGACTTTTGTCAATGCTATTTTTTTGTTTTTTGTAAATATTTTTTAAAGTGTATATTGAAGTAAGTTGTTTTTTTCGTTTTCTATTAATAAAACCAGATTTCAAACAAACCTGCATCATTACTTTTCTTCATAATGCTTTTGGTCTCGTCAGGTGGAAGAAATGAGGGTCGTATGTAGACTTTTGTCGGCCACTGTATATTAGAGGTGTTCAAGTTTGTATGGCCATTTGTTCAAAGTGAATGTTTAAGTCAATGAATGGGCTTTTTTGGTGCCTTTGTACTAAAAAACATTTTATATGAAGTTTGGTGCCGAATGGATAAAGAAAAGTCGAGACGAAAATCGATTGAAAATTTTAATAGTAAACACGGGCGTCCGCCGGGAAGGTATACTACTTTGTTTTGCCGCCATTTTGTTAAACATTAGTCTTGACAGTTCATATTTGGCAGTCGTGAAGTAGACACGTGACAAATTTATTATGGACAAATATTCGATAAACCAACGTGTTTTAATCGTTAAAACATTTTTTCAAAATCAATCATCGATTACTATGACGATGAGAAAGTTACGTGAAATTTTTTGAATGATTTCGAAGAAAGAGGTAATGTCAAAAAGGGACAACATTTTTGGAGTGTTTTTCAAATCTACAATATAAAATTTAAAAAAAAAATTCTTTAACAAAATCGAAAAAATTTAGATTTTTACGAAAGGAGCTTGGCTTAAAAGCTTTCAAGATTCAACTTGTGCAGGAATAAAAGCCAAACGACCATGTATGCGCCGCCAATTCGGCGAATGAGCTGAAGCACAAATTAATATTGATTTTCAATTTCCATTAAAAAATATATTTTCCTATGAAGCCCATTCCTGGTTGAATAGGTACGTAATTAAGCAGAATTGTCGCATTTGGAGTGAGGGGAATCCACATGCTTTTGTCACAATACCATTACATCCACAAAAAATTACTGTTTGATGCGCTTTATGGGCTGGCGGGGTCATTGGCCCATATGTCTTCAAAAACGATGATGGTCACAATGTAACTGTCAATAATGATCGGTACAGGAACGTGATTCGAAATTTTTTCGTAACTCAATTACGTGGCATTTATGTTGCTAATATGTGGTTCCAAAAGGACGGAGCCACATGCCACACAGCGGGCGCTACAATTGATTTACTCAAAGAAACTTTATATGAAAAAAAAATTTCACGTAATAGCCCAATTAATTGGCCACCAAGATCGTGTGTTTTAACCCCATTGGATTATTTTCTTTGGGGTAATGTTAAGTCACCTGTCTACGACGTGAACCACAAACAATTGAATACCTGGAAATCAACATTCGAAGAGTTATCGGCGAAATTCTGCGAAAAGTTGTTAAAAATTAGTGTTCCAGAATGGGCCTTCTGCGCGCCAGCAGTGGCGGCCGCATGGCAGAAATCATATTTAAACATTTATTTCATCAAATTTTCTTGTTTAAAACACCTTAGAGAATAAAAATAAAAAATTTTAAAAATATCCCTCATTACACTTGGTTAGTGCAACTATTTGATATTTACAAAGTTGCATTAGAATTTATGTTTCCAAGTTAAAAACGGCTGGTTTTTCGATGATTGCGGGTTTCTCAAATTCGGTATTGCAAACCTTATTTTCAGCGTCAAAGTTTTAAACGAAATGCCATTACTTTTTACTGAAAGTATAAAATCGACGGCTTAAACAAACGAATAAAAATGCGGGAACTTTTTATTTCATGTGAAATATTTTTTCTATTAATAAACAAAATATACAAACATCCTTCATATACTTTCAATTATGTACACACAGAAAACAAATTGGTTGGGAAACGGTTGCAGTAACAAAATATTGATCAAGTAACATGATTTTTTATTGCAACTATTTAAAATGTATAGTTCTCTCTTGATTATTAAAACGTTGTTCTAACTGAAATATGATTTCTTCAATTCTTTTATTAGTTATGATAACTAATTTAATTTAGTTCTAAAAATTTGTACAAATGGTTAGAATCACAACCGAATTTAATACAGGGCAATACTGAATATTGGTCATTGCAATTAATAATTTGCTTTCATCAATAAATTTTGTAATATAAATTTATTGCAGCTAATTATTGATTGTTGGAATAGTTTCAATTCGAGTACAACAAATGAAAATATAATTATTCGGAATTCACAACCAAAAAATAGTTAACAGCCCCAATTGCTTACTAAATTTTCTGTCAAACATTTGATAGATTAAAATAATTTTTAATTTTATATTTAAAAAATATATTTGCGGTCAAAAATGGAAAATGTACAAAAACTTAATAAATAGGGGTAAGTAATTTACGTATTCTTATAGGTATGCACATATACACGTACATATGTATGTATTATTTTTTTATACCCTGCAAATTATATTGAACTACTTGATCCATTTTGATCCTGGGCTGGTCCAATGTATTGCAAGTATAGACCATGTCATTATTAAAAAGAGTTTGCAGTGAAACGACATGTCTTCGTTTTTTAACGACATGTTTTCGTTTTGAAACGATTTCAAAGCTAATCCTCTGGATTATACCATGGAGTAGTTCTAAGACTTCTCCTTTGTAATGCAAGCTGGGTTATATGGTCCTGCCCTAGGACATCGTACTGTTATATAAGCCATTTTTTTCATTCATTGGGGTTACCTTTGGAAAAGTCCTTGCCCCTTATGGGATTCATTTGACCGGTTAAAAAAAATAAAGGGTGGTTAAATTTCAAGGGCCGATGTTGATTTTGAATAAAACACAAACTATTTAGGAAATTATTGTAATTTTATTTAATTATGATATATTGGTATTACTCAATTATGTATGGAACAAAATATCGGCCAAATGGGCGCCGCGACCACGGCGGCACACCTCCATCCGATGGTCCAAATTTTCGATGACCCTGAGGCATAATGGAGGTTCTATGCCGTTAATGTGCCGAATTATCTCATCCTTTAGCTCTTGAATTGTTGCTGGCTTATCGACGTACACCTTTTCTTTCAAATAACCCCAAAGAAAAAATTCCAACGGTGTCAAATCACATGATCTTGGCGGCCAATTGACATCGCCATTACGTGAGATAACACGGCCATTGAATTTGTTGCGCAAAAGAGCCATTGTTTCGTTAGCTGTGTGGCAAGTGGCACCGTCCTGCTGAAACCACATATCGTCCACATCCATATCTTCCAATTCGGGCCATAAAAAGTTCGTTATCATCTCACGATAGCGAACACCATTCACAGTAACTGCCTGACCGGCCTCATTTTGGAAAAAATACGGCCCGATGATGCCGCCAGCCCATAAACCGCACCAAACAGTCACTCTTTGTGGGTGCATTGGTTTTTCGACAAACACTCTTGGATTATTATTCGCCCAAATGCGGAAATTCTGCTTATCGACAAATCCACTGAGGTGAAAATGTGCCTCATCACTGAAGATGATTTTCTTCGAAATTTATCATATATTTTCATAATAAGTCTGGATAACTTTAACACGTTGTTGGATTGTGTATCTCTCCATGGTTCAAATTGAGTAAGTCTGAAATAGAGAAATGTCAAATAAAATTCGGAAAAAAACTTGGCGTTTAGGTGTGGTTCACATTCAACATCGGCCCTTACAATTTAACCACCCTTTATATTGATAACGACAATCAAATCTCTTGTTATGAACACCAATTATGTGTTAATTCAGTTGCAGCTATCATATATTCGGGTATAAGCACAATTTTGTTTCTAATAGATAATCATACTAACAACTAACAATATCTGTTGTTATGACTGATAGTGTACTAAAATTCAAATGTTGCTATCAAAACTATTATGCTAAGCAACGAAATTTTCAGTAATTGTAACCGAATTGTGTGATAGTACATGCAACCGACGAAATTCGATTGGCGCCAAATTCGGTTGTGATCACGAATCTGTTTTCCCTGTGTACCTAAAAATGTGAGCAGGTGTGTAAAGCAGCACGTTATTTTCTTATTACTTTATTTGTTACGGACTCCCTGTGAAAACTTCTTCCACCATAAAAAAACGTGATAAAAAAAATTGACAAAATATGGTGTTCGGTGTGGTCGTTTGTTGTAGGTACTTAAGTGTTGCTAACCGGCTAAATTTTCAACAAAACATGTATTCTTTTAAATCCACAAAAATATAAATGGCGTACGACTATACAATACATAATATATGAACAAAATGCATTAACAAAAAAAACATTCATACATACGACTTATATAGTAAACGCGAGTAACTAGCACCTTCCCAACTAGTCATCCATCAGTTATCTTAGCATATTCAGTTACTAGCAAAACGAATGAAAAAAATAATGAGTAAACCACTCTGACCAAACTTTAGCTATTGTTTTCATTGTGCAGTTTAAATGCACAATGAATAATTTGTCCCTAAAATCTTCTGTTTGAGTCTTGAGTGGTAAACTTTTTAAAAGACTTAAAAAAACACAAGTTTATTTAAACAAAATATCTTATTTACAGTTTAGTAGCAAAAATATACAAAAACACAATTCATTCTTTAATTAACTTAAACACTTTTTTTATCACATATTTCAGAAGCAACATAAAAGAAAGTCTTCGCCTCAGAGGCGATGTTAACCATTCTAGGGTTAAGGTGAAAGTTATCGATGCCATAAATCGGTAATTAAAAAATATGTTTGTTAGAACACGCGCCTAAAAACAAGTAATATGAGGAATCAAGATTTTTCCAAAATTATTTAAAGTATGTTGTCGGCACAGCAGACCTCAAAAATGTTTTAACCAATCTCAAAATCCAAGTAAAGGCCCAACTATAATATTCATTACCTGGCTTAAGCTACTGTCAAAAATTAACAAAAAAAAAAGCATAAAAAAACTGACATAAACATCTCGCTATCTCGAGTCTGTGGTTAGATTTTTAAAATGTTTTAATGCAGAATCGAAGAATTCCTAAATATCTGTTATATTTGGCCATTCATTGGACAAAAAAATTTACCGAACCTCTTATTCATGAAAAATACCGTTTTTGGGACCTTTTTGACGTGGTTTAACTTACGGGAGATAATCGCTAGAGCTCAAATATTTTGGGAAGCTTCATAAAACATGTCAAAGTTAGGTTTTAGGAGGTACATCAACAACTTTTTTTTTGAGTCGGTCTAATGTACATATGTGAATAAATTGGTACGACTCACTGTTCTTCACTTTAGTAAAACTCAGTGCGTAAAAAACATGCCGACTTTGTTTGTCTGCTTTTCGTGCGTATTACGTTTCTCCTCGCATTGAGTAATGGCTTGTCGCCGCATAACTGTCCCGAGCTTGCGCTTTTTAGCATTCACAATGTGCAATTGTTTATAACCTTAAAATTTTAACGTGTTGGTTCTCCACCTATCTGGTGAGAAAAATTCAACGTGACTGGTGGAGACCAAAATAATCTTGAAGCTCTCGCCTTCCTATACATATATTGTTGCTCTATAATAATAATATATGAAATTGTATTAAAATTAAAGAAATGTGATCATAATCTCTGAACCCGCAGACCGATTTTGCTCATTTCTTACACATTACATCTGAGAACTGTACGAAGTATTTATGCAAAAAAATCTGGAATCTCGATCAAAGGGTGTGGGTGTAATCGAAACTTCCCCAAGTGATAGACAGGTGAATTCACATTAAAAATTAAATTGCGCGTAAAAACGGGAAATGAATTGATATAGAATAATTTTATTTTAAGTTATTTTTCATTTTGGGATTTTACATTTTACATAAAAATAAAAAAATAACTGATTTCATCTGACTTATATAACAAAGGGCTTCCGGAAGGTCAATCGTCAGTTGAAAAAAAAAATTTGGTTAACCACAATTGTATGGTTTTTGCCTTATGTGCTGGCGCGCAGTCCTTTTGAAAAGTCCAGAGTCTGTTTTCAAACAAGGAATTGTTTAACGGCTTTACAACTTTCCCCAAAACGTCAGATTGGTACTCCTCAGCAGTAGTTTTTGCTCCTTTTTCGCCAAAATTGAGTTTTGTAATCCAATCATATGCAACTCCCCACCATACCAACATCTGCTGCTTGTTAAAATGATTGGGCATCAACTTTATCATTTTGTCACATTAAAATTTGGAATCTTTAAAACGTGCCGTTCGCGTGTTCATTACGCTACATTCCTTATAACGATGAGTATCATTAAAAAACATGAAGTTTATAAAAGAGAAGATTTATACATACTTCATATTGAGTAAAGTTTCTAAATTATATAAAAATTTTTGTGTTGCATTTTATTATGTTTCACAATTTGTTTGCATTTTAGATGCATACTTTTTTTTAATAAATTTACTTTAAGTTTTTTGTCAGAAATATTTCAAACTTATTAAGTATCAAAAAATAGAAGGTCAAAAAATCGAATAAACTTTTGAGATTTACACTTTTCAATTTGCACTCGATCTAACTCTCTCTTTCGCTGTTATCACTTTATTCTTTTAAAGACCTGATTGAAAAACTGTCTACATTCGTATGTATTTTCGTGTGTGATTGTTTATTAAATGTTAATTTTCATTTTGGCCAAAATAAATTAAACTCGCACTTTTCTGTCATTGCCACAGCGAATGCATGTAAGTATGTATTCGTATGTTCTGCTGTAAGTAAGAACGCATATGTATGTATGTATGCATGTGTGTGTTGTATTGTTTGTTTGGTTTTGTTTTGCCAATTTACACATGTTTGTATGTGTTACAGGCAACAAAGGTCAGGATAGGTCACAGCAAAAAGGCGTCGTCCACATTTATTAGTGCCTTTTTAATAAGCGAGTCAAATTAATCGGTTATTATGATTGCTTTTAAAACGACAATGGAGACTCTTTGAATAAATTTTGTGTTGTAGTTTATAAGGCTTATTTTATTTGAATATTTCACAACCATGGAATGCATATTTTGCAATTTAACAATACATTTCTTCACGAAAAATGTGGTTCTACAAAGACAATGGAGACTCTTTGAATAAATTTTGTGTTGTAGTTTATAAGGCTTATTTTATTTGAATATTTCACAACCATGGAATGCATATATTGCAATTTAACAATACATTTCTTCACGAAAAATGTGGTTCTACAACGTTAATGTCTATGCCGGAGTCTTAAAGAAACCCGATATACATACTTAGCGTGCCCCAAGACAAAAGATTATGTATTTTAAATTTTTATTTGAAAAATTATTTCAAAAATATTTTCTATATTTAAAAAAAAAAAATACTAAATCCCTTAGACACTACCAGCCGTATTAATAATGAAAATTTGGCATACAGTTAGCACAAAGTTTATTTATAATACTCTACCAAACTCTGGCTAGTGATTTGTTAAACTCTTGTTAACGAACTGCCAAACGTTTGCCAACTTGTGAAAAACAGCTGTTTAATGTCAAACTATTTTGTTGGTTTTTTATAATTTACTGTCTGTTTTTAATTTGCTTTCTTTTTTTAATTAATTTGATTTTAAAACTTCTTAAAATGTTTAAAAAAAAATAAATGACAAAACCAGCGATGATTAATGCAAAACGTGTTGCATTTTTGAGCATATAATGTGGCAGAGTTCAGAGTTGATTTATTAAAAGTCAGCAGATGGACAAATTTGTTATGAATTAACTCTGTGCTAACGAGCTGCTAAGCTTATTCTAGTAAGCAGCTCGTTGTACGTGGTGTAAAAACTGTGGCTAACTTTTTGCTATGAATACGGCTGTAAATTTTTTATTCATTGAATTGATATAGAATTGATAGAAAGAAACAGTAAATGTTGGAAAGAGCAAACTATAAAAAATTTTAACAAAAATTTTTTTACATTTTTCTTTTGTTATGATTTGGTTAATTTTATTAAATGTTGTTAACTTTTTGTTTATGAGAAACATAAAAATAACACAAACAAAAAGCGGTAAATCGCTTCATTTACTGAAACCGCTGATTCAGCAACACTTAATATTTCAAGCTTGAAATGTCAATTTTAAGTTGAACAATTATACATTTTTTTTGACATAACTTGATTTTTTATCGATAATTTTTTTTAAATTTTTGACAGTTTGCTATTTATCTTAATACAGCTGAACTCTTTGCACCTGGTAAATTTTTCTATTACATAATATTTGCACTGTTCACCAAAACTTGGCAATTCATTAAAAATGTAGTGTCATAAGGCCTTAAAGATAACTTAATAACAATTTTTCTAATTTTTTTAACCTTTTTGTTTGCAAATACATTTTAAGTAATTTAATTAATTAAGTAATTAAACCTTTTTCGACACTTGGTAGAAAATATCATTTTAACTTTGGACAAAAATGTTAACTTTTTTGCCATTACTATACCTTTTTTATATAATTTTTAAACGAACTTGCACATATATAAAATACTTTTTCTAAAATTAACCCTTAAGTAAACAAAAAAATAATATTTGCAACCTTTAAAATATTAACTTGAATTATAGAATACCTAAGAACCGATTACTTTATAAAAATAAACTTTGTTGGTTTCTTAATGTCAACACTTATACACGGATCGATAAAGTCGTCTCGACGTTTTTTCCCATTCTTATGCATTGTATAGCAATCAGAAAGGCAACAAAAAAAAAAAACTTTAACACACACAAACTGCATATACATTTATGTATTTTATACATACATATCTATATGTATTCATATTTACATACATTCACTTATGTATGTACAAATAATGTACAAACAAAATTGCAGCCAGAAAAATGATGGTGACGTTTACGTTACTCTACGTTTTATGGGGGGGTGTTTGCTTTTGCTATTTGTATAGTAACGCACAAGAACTTTTTCGTCGCTTCAGTCAGTCCTTTTAAAGGGGTGTTTGCGAAACAAGCGACGGGTAAATTCCATTCAACCCCAAAGCATGTAACAGTAATTCATTAATGTAAAGTGAATATGTGGGGGCTTCGTAGATATTTAGACGCCAACAAAAATTTAAAGCAATAAACAAATAAAATCATAAGCTTTAAACAATATAATGTGCTAGGGATGCCAAATGATAATAAAATGATTACAAAAATTATGTATTTGGATTATTAAATGTTTGCTGTTTGTGCAAAGAGAGAGAAATAGTGTGACCATATAAAAAAATGAACTTAAAAAACACAAACATTAACAAAAACACAATTAAAACTATTCTTATTTTTAATATATTTATTTTAAATGCGATAAAATAATAAAAAACAATTATTTAAGTAAAAAAGTCACTTTATATACTAAAATACTTGAAAACTAAAAGCAAACATGGTCACCTGGTACTGATTTGCTCGCCGTTCGCCGGCGTATGAAATATAAATAAATCTATTGCAAAGTCGCCGCGTATGACGAATTTCGGCCGACGCCATGATTGTGTGTATTTTCATATACACAAATATGTTTTATTTTTGGCGACGAATATTCGCGGCCAAAAATTCGTCGTTCGTCTCAGTTGTTTTCCTAGCATGAAACAAACCGAAACACCGCTGCGGCAACGCTTTGCAATTATAAAATCCAAATTTGACAGGGCGTGAAGTAAAACAAAAAATTTCAAAATATTTGATAACGTATGTTTCTGTTTAACCGCTTTTCGTACCAGCCTACCGTGCTACATTGTATTTGATTATATGTGGGTTACCATAACGCTATAACCATAGAAACTAGTTAAATTTTGCTTTTTTGCCATAACCTTAGACATCTGTAACGGCGGTAGCATGTCATAATGCAAATGGAATTTTAAAAGTATCATAAATTCCATGTACGAAATGGCACATGGTCCATGGACACTTTTTGGTATATTGTAATCAATTAATTCTTTGTTCCATTTTTGTCAAGCTCTGAGACAATAAAGTTAACATAATAACAAATTAAAATTTCGGATAGTATCTAAATCCGAAATGTCCAAATCCCGAGTTGGAGATTTCTAAATCTTTAAATTCTGAACTTAATAATCCCAAATCCTTAATTTAAATATCCCGATATCAAATCCCAAATTTAGAAGCTTTAGTTAGCGAAGCCGGTGTTTGTTATTCAATAGAAGAGCAATTGCCGTAGGATCGATAAGTTATCTGAATTTTGAAACGTGGAATATGGCTGCTAAAGACGTATACACTTTGCAAGTTTTCACCAACAAATGACTAAGAAGAATACTAAAAATCTACTGGCCCAACAGGATATCGAACACACACCTCTGGGCACTCACACATTAAAGCTTAATACATTCCGAAATTTTGAGAAGGAAACGGCGATGTATTAAACACGCATTACGAAGACCACCAGGAGATGTAATCCGCAATGCCATTGATTGGAACTCGCAAGGTAGTAGAAGAAGAGGACGGAAGACAAATAGACATAGAGACTAGGACGAGTAGGAAAAAGCTGGAATGAAATTAAGAACCTAGCATTAAACAGAAACGATTGGAAACTTTTTGTTGAGGCCCTATGCTCATTAAAGGAAGTAATATATATATAAATATATATACTAGCTGTTTGGTAACGGCGCTGCTCGTGATTTTCTAAATAAAAATAAAAAATTAAATACTGGAGAATTTTGTTACTAACTTGACCCCAGCGTTATCTACCATCAATAAAAAAATTTAAATATCACGACAACAGCGCCACTTACCGGGAGTTTTTTATATAAACCACCTTTCAACGCATGTACTCGTTTGAAAATTAATTGAGTGGTTCACGAGTTATAAAATAACGAACATAGGACAACTTATTTTTATATATGTATATATATATATATATATATATATATATATATATATTTGTACAGTGAGTCTCATAAATATTTTGCATATTTTTTTAATTCATAAAGATTAAATACATTCCTCAAATTGAAGTACAAGTTGTTTAATTTTTGAGAAAATAGTCCATTTATTACGTAGGTGATATGTGTTACAACGTAATCATGATGATAAAATTACAAAAACTTGTAATTTCATGGCGGTTTGTGACATTAAAACTATTTTGACCCTATACTTACAAAAGTATTTTGGTTTTTAAAAAAATCATCTTATCCTTGCAAATATTGTTATAAATTTTTTACATTTTATATGGGCTTGCTTCGTTTATACGTTTCAATCATATTTTCATTCGAATAAGATAATAAATTCAAGGTATTTTGCTATTATTTATCTAATTAAAATGCCGAAAGGAAAGGAACTATGTTTTTCCTAGAGAAAACTCATCTTGCACCTTCATGACCAAGGTAAAACAGTTTATTTATATCGCAAATGTTTGAGAGGTGTCGTCAAACAATGTAAAATGTAATTTAGCGTGCAAAAGAACTTGCAAATATTGAAAATTTGGCACGACATGGCAGCAGTGATGTCAGATGTAGGGAAAATTTCCTACTTGTAGGGAATTTTTCTTCAAAAATCGCTAGATTGTATTTTAATTTACATGCAAAATAAAAATTCCCTACATTTTTGCGAAAATAAAAAATCTGTCTTTTTTCCCCTACGGTCTAATTTTTGGAGAAAAATTCCCTACAAGTAGGGAATTTTCCCTACATCTGACATCACTGCATGGCAGTCCAAAATTGTTATC
This sequence comes from Pollenia griseotomentosa, assembly GCA_963931875.1. Taxonomy (NCBI): domain Eukaryota; kingdom Metazoa; phylum Arthropoda; class Insecta; order Diptera; family Polleniidae; genus Pollenia; species Pollenia griseotomentosa. Next base: position 18,596,531 of record OZ007561.1, read on the forward strand.
AGCCATAATTGAAAGCAAAGTACTTAAAGAAATTCGTGAAAACCCGTATTTATCTGCTCCAAAACTGAATGATAAGCTAAGAGGAACTCTATGCAACAATGTTAGCAACGAAACACTTCGTAGAGTACTACCTACGATCAAAAAACTTCAAAAAACAGCCTTAGATGTTAAACTGTGGATTTTTTATAACACCAAAGATTTGCCAACGCATCCTCAAAGCCCGGGCTTAGAGCCAAAAGAAAATTTATGGGCGTTTTTGGAGGAAGAGGTTCGTCAACGCCACATATTGTCAAAAACTACGTTGAAACAAGTTTTGCTACAAGAATGTAGAAAAATACCTCAAGAAAAGTGCCAAAGTTTGGTGGAATCTGTACCACGACGATTAGCTGCAGTTTCTAAAAACAACGCATATGCCACAAAGTATTAACTGTGACATATCCATTGTTATACGGTAAAATACGTGATATTTTTTAAAAGCAAAATACTTTTGTGACCTTAAAAATGCACTATATTCTTCTAAAATTTCGTATAAAGAGTATAATAATTAAGATATTCTAAATTTTTTTTTTATAATTTAATTCTTTGTCTTTCTCCTAACACGTTAATAAAAAGAAATTCCTGTTTAATATAATATATAAATGTGTGTCGATCAAGTTTATTCTAAAAAGTTTATTTTTCTTATATGCAAAATAGTTATGAGACTCACCCGTATATGGGTAATTCCAAAGTGTTGAACGTGACAGTCGTACGCATCTAAAATGCAATAACATTTTAAACAACAAATATTTTTACGTTCTTTTAACCCTTAAATTATAGCACCAAGAAAGCGCTATTATCTATGCTAAAGTTTATGGGGGGCGCGAATCTAGGTCAAAAATAATGGCAAAGGAAGTAGCGGTTCGAACGTGAAAAAAATAGAAGTGGTTTTTGTGACCATGTATAAAAAGGCGTAATTCAGCGAAACCTGGCACAATTTTTTAGTCAAACTACTTTCAGAATTTTACGTAGCAATGTAACATTTAAATGTCTTTGGTTTGATTTCAAAATCTTCTATATTTTTTTTGGTTTAAGCCAAAATCTGGTTCGATACGTGACATTTCGAACGTGACATTTTTTCCATAATAATTTAACTCAATAATGATTAAAAACATATAAAAATTTACCGTTAATCCGAATAACATATTTCTCTTCGAACTCTTCCTTAGATTACAGACCACCCAGCGGGAAAAGGTAATCAACAGGAATCGAGAAAGTAATACACATCTTGTATAATATTTGATTCCAGAATTCATTATTCTTAACACAGTCCATGTCCTAGGATTGTAATAAATTATTTTAATGTATCCTGCGAATGAATTAAATAATTCATCCTTGATAATAAAAATTGGTAGACGAGATAAAAACAGCAAAAAAAAAACGGATTTTTATGAAGAAAATATGTAATAGAAAAACACGAATAATACTCACGAACGCAAACAATTCATTCCATGCTCTGCAAATGTGGGAATATACGTGGTAATCAATTCATAATCATTTTGTCTGATAAAATTACCTTCTCGATTCCAATGAACGCATTATTATTCTTTCAAAAATAATACATTATTTTTTTAATTATTTATGTAATCAATTCCTCATTTTCCCGCTGGGCATGTAAGAAAATTCTTTTGGAATAATTTTCATCAAATATCACCTCTTTTAAGGAAGATAATATTAAAGAAAACACGCAATAAAACATTCTCACAAATAAGAAATTACGTTTGCAGAACTTTGCAGTCTGATTGTTTATCTAAGTGAACAAATTTATGGATTAATTTATAAAATTAGTAAAATCTAAATATTTTTCTATAACAATATCGTAAAATAATAAGCTTTTAATAACTTTTAAATTTTCGGTCACGGTGGACCTTTTGACGGAAATGCCCATATCTGAATTTTGCCTAAAAAGTTAAGAAACCCAACTTATGTTTATTCCAATGGTATTGATTCCCAATATACATATGTATTTATGACACCTATGGTGTATATAAGGCAACTACGTCAGTAATTAAAACTTATAGGAATCGACTCAAAATCCTGATTTTGTTTCAAATTTTATTCGTGGGATCTAGTTCTTAAGGTTTGCAAATTTTTAAACCTTATTCTTTTTTTATATTATACCCACTAGATTAACTAGATTTTTGTATGAAGTTTCTCCCTGGGACTTTTTTTTATTGAATTGGCATCCCTAGTTGCATTCGTATGCTTAGGTCTCTGCTTCAAACGATAGCGAAGAGAACAACCCTTCGAACCAAGAAAAAAAATTGTACCCACGTCGCCGACGTTGCAACATTTTTAAGGAGTCCCTGTGATTGTTTCTATCAACATGTTTATGTATTTGTGTAGCGACATGATTACAAGTAGAAGTATGCAGATGAAATGAATGAATGGGGTAGAAGAAGTAGGGCTGGCTGACTGGCTGTGGCCAGCCATACTACCATTAGTGTTGTTTATTGAGCAAAAAAAAATATTAAATAAAAATCAGAAAAGTATAACACTCTGTGTAACTCTCAAAAAAAAAAAATATTTTGCACACGGAAAGAAGTAGCGTGCAAGAAGAACATTGGGTTGAATGGACGACTAAAGTTAAACTGAGTTCGGTTTTTATTGCTGATTTTGTTGCTGTTGTTGTTTTTATTATTGTTGTCATTATGATTGTTGTTGTCGTAGTCTTAGTCACATTGAGTCAGAATGAGTAATCATCATTATTATCATGCGAGTACATAAGGAGATAGTCAAAGAGCCGTGGTTACAGAGAAGAGGTCATTTGCTGTTTGCTTCTCATACTTTAGGATTTAACAATGAGCAAAGGATGGCGGCTTCGTTACTGTCTAGACTAGTGAACATTTTTTTTTACCAACGGATAACAATGCATATATTTTTTTTGTTTTATTCTATTTCGTTTTTTTTTCTTTTTTTTAAGTACGTGATTGTTTGATTTAATCAGAGTATAAAAAAATGGTTAAATTTAAAATTAATTTAATATTCATCATTTATTATAAAACAAAAGAAAGAGTGCGGGCAGTTTTAAAGTAAAGAAAGCTGTATAAATCATAAAAATTAAAATGAAATTTATTTTGAAGGTTAAAGATGCAATTTAAAAGTTGTATAGCAATTAAAAATTATGTTGTTTTTTTAATTAAATTTGGATGGAAACATGAAAATTAACTATGTAAAAAGCAAACACATAGCAGCAAAACTTACATAGGTTTAGTATAATCTTTAAAGATTTCGACTTGTTAAAACTTTAATTACTCTAAATCTTGGATTTATAATAAAAAAATATAAAAAACTATACATATATGTACTTACATACATATTTTATTAAAAATAAAATTAATTAAACCTAGATATGTACATATCGCTCATTTGCTGCAAGACCGGCATAACTCAAAAAAATACATTTCGAGATAAACGCATTTAAGGTTTTTGATTTGCTCTAACTACTTAGAAAAAAAGAAGACACATTCTCTTCAAACTGGGAAAGTATAAAAGATATAAAGATGAATTTAATACACAATATTAAGAAAAACAAAGCCAACGATTCTGCATCTCTAACTCCAAAATTTCATTTTTTAGTTATGCCGGTTTGCAGCAAATGAGCGATATGTATCTTAAAAAATGAATTAATCGAATCGCAAAACTTATTCGTATAACAAATTTTAAAATTTTCTTTTTGTTTAAAATGTAAGTTAAACGAACGAGTTTGGCGCTCGTCATCAAAAACAGGCAGTTAAGCTTAAATACTAAAGAGTGGTCCAACCAAAACGCACGATATTAATCGTAAATAAACCAAAAAGTTTTCAGAGAATTATATTAATATTTTTTATTATTGTTAAAGGATCTATGAAAATTATGTTTGCCACGGCTCGCCACGGCTTCGTTTGCATATCTCTATCCGATGGTCCATATTTTCAATGACTCTGAGACATAATTGGGGTTAAATGTCGTTAATGTGCCGAATTTTCTCATCCTGAATTTTTTTATTGACGTACACCTTTTCTTTTAAATATCCCCAAGACACAAGTCCAAAGGTGTCCACTTAAATGATCGTCACGGCCAATTAACATCGCCACGACGCGAGATAACACTGACATTGAATTTCTCGCGCAAAAACGCCATTGTTTCGTTGCCTGTGTGGCAAGTGGAACCACATATCGTCCTGGTCCATATTCTCAATATCTGGCCACAAGAAGTCCGTTATCATCTAGCGATAGCAAACACCATTCACGGTTACTGCTTGGCAGACCGCATATTCGAAGAAGTCCGGCCCGACGACAACGCCAGCCCAAATAGGTGTTTACAAATTTCCTACCGAACCAGTTTGCTGAAAATTGCACACAATTCTCCTGATTGTGGACACATTTGGTTGATTATCCTGACGATTTGAACGCTCATTTTCGTAAAAGGCTTCAACAATCTTAACGCGCTGCTCAATTGTGTACCTCTCCATGGTTGAAATTGTCAAACACTGAAACAAAGTAATGTCAAATTAACTTGACATCTTGACGTTAAGGTGTGACTCACAATTAACATCATGCATTATGATTGGACCACCCTTTACTAAGAAAGACAAAGAAATTTTAGGAAAATTCCCATACTGCCTAAAGAAAAGAGGTTAACATTAATTTTATTTCGAGTTAAGTCGGTTAACCGGCAAACATATTTTGTTTAAAAACCTTTCTAAATAAATTAGTAGTATTGTGACGTTAAATTGTTTTAATTGCCAGTTTATCAATGTCGAATGATAAGTTAAAGAAAAATGTTTAGAATGGAGTAAATTGTCATCGTTATTAAAAAAAAATCATCGGATTTGAGAAAATTATCGGTAAATTAAAAAAAAACATTACAACAATTTTCAGTTTATATACATACTAGCTTTTACCCGTGAAAATGTTTCTCTTGAAAATACGAGCACGATTTAAAGAAGTGGGTTAATCCTTAAAAAAATTTACATAAATTTTATGTAGTTTTCTACAATTATACTTCTTTTATGTTAAAATATTTCAATAAAGAACATTATAGGGATAATTCTTTTTCCCCAACACATAAATATAAGGTTTGAGTACTTTATACTCTTGAGCCGACTGTATACCAAATTTATCAAAAAGAAAAAAGGGGCAAAAGTACCAATTTTTTTCATTTAACATTATTAAAAGTACTCTATATTTTAATCTGGGCCATATGCTGTCTCTATACCACATATTTCGAAATGAGAAAAAGTACCAAAGGTTCAAGAGTACCAACTTTTCCTAATTTTAGGCCCCCAGAAAGTACACTGTATTTTAATGTAGGCTATAATCTGTATGTAAATCAAATTAATCAAAAATATAAAATTACCAGTTGTATCCCGTTTCTACCCCTTCAAAAGTACAAATTTGAAATGGAACCTGTTTGATGAACATTTAAAATTGTATTTACCCCTAATACATAAAACGACATTACCAGTATAGTTCCCACTTATCTTTGCTGGAAGAGCTTTACCCTTAAGATTTGAGATAAGGGATATTGAAAGGGCTATTGCTGATTTAAAGCGCAAAAAAGCACCTGGTAAAGCCTATTGTACACGGAATGTAAAAGGCCACATGTGCATGTGGTTCTGAACATTTTTTTGCAAATGTCAACTTTTTATCAAAGCAATATGGATGTTTTTAAAGACGAAGACGAATTTGCGCGAATTTAATTTTGTTTACAAGCTAGAAATTTTTTGTGTTTAAAAAGAAAAAAAATATTAAAAAAATAATATAGAAAGGAAAAATTATATAAAAGTGCTTAGCAATCCAATATACCATTTTTTAAAAATTATTTTTTGTTTCATATTTTTGCAAGAGTTTAACATAACTAAACATGTGTATGTTGACAGTTTAAGTTTAGGTTTAAACCACCACCATTGGTCGCTTAAACTAGCAAAATAAAGTTAAAAAAATACAACTCAAAAAGTAAATACGGAGATTAAGGTTAGTTTAATCGCTAATCTCTAACCCAAAAAGTGGCTCTTATTAATAAATCCTGCCCTTCGGCCACATATGATTAATATGGTTATTTACAACTTTGTAATGATATATGAAAATGTTTTTTTTAAATTATATTCTGCTATCTTTATTAGGGAATTAATGTGAGAAAAACAAATGTATTAGTTATCAAAATAGCTCATTAATAATTGTTTAAAAGTGTTCTTTGAAAAATTAAATCTTCTAAATATAAAAATTGCTCACCAATGTATGCAGGGTATATGTAAGATAAAACATTAACTTACGATATAAATCGGTAACATAAAGTCAAACGTGTGTTTTAGATATTCTTTGGGACTAGATATATTTTTGTTTGATATTTTATATTGAGCTATAGAAATAACTTGTGGAAAATTTTTAGTTGCTAAGGTGCCAGAAGCCGTTTAGGGAGTTTTTGGTAGTAATAATTAAAATAATGCACTGACACTAACAAATTTTTTTTTAATATTTAAAACAGCTTAAAAATACATTTTACAATTACATTTATCATTTTAGGTTATCTGCTGACCAGAGTAGAACGCAAAATAGGTTCTCCAGAAAAGCCCTTATCTGATTTAGGTTTAATATCGTATCGTTCGTATTGGAAAGACGTTTTATTAGAATATCTCTGCAATCGAACGGGAACTACTTTAAGTATAAAAGACGTCTCTCAGGTATGTACTATAATCGAGTTCAATACAATTAAAATAATAAATTAAATATAATCACATAATTTTAATCAGGAAATGGCTATTTACTCCTATGACATTGTTAGTACCCTACAGGCATTGGGTATGATGAAATATTGGAAAGGCAAACATATTGTACTTAAAAAGCAGGTAATTTACACAATTATTAATTTAACTCAAATTATGTAGTTTAATTTCAATTGTATTTTTACTTTTTACTACAGGATGTTTTAGATGATTATGAGGAGCGTATTAAAAGACGTGGTACATTTCCCAAAATAGATGAAGCTTGTTTGCGTTGGATTCCATTTGTACCACAGCAAAATAATGACTCTCCCTGAAAAAGGGTTATACCCAATTATGATTAAATTAGTGAAAATATACTATAATTTTGGTTTTTCTTTTTATTCTGTAATTTAAATAAAAAACAAATCTTTTTTTACAGATATTGCAGAACAAAGAAAACCTTAGTATCAATAATTTAAAATAAAGAAATATTCTTTCTTTGTTTTTCACATACATAAATTTTGTACGATTCTTTGACTGAGTCATTGAGTAAAATTTAACAATAGACAATTTTTGGCAATTATTAGTCACACATGCGCATCTTAAGTTTTACTTCATACTGAGAGGAGTTTTCATGTTGTCTTTAGTCTTTTATTTGAAATAAATGTATACACTTGCACTTGTACACACACATACAACATTTTGGTGTATTATTTTTTTATATACTTATTACATTAAGTATATAATTATTAATTATTTATATGTGTATATATGTTTAATGTATTAGTTTTAAATACTTTAAATAAACAAAAAACTTAATATTTGTAAAAGAAGCAACTAATGTATTGTTAATAAGAGAAATATACAATATTATATGAACTCCCATAAGCAATAAATCTACTCATTGTGTACCCTACATGCTATCGAATTCTTTATATGTTAAAGTGTTTTTGGTGTGTGGTAGATGTCAAACCATATAATTTTTTTAATATACCTAAAAAATTGTGCTTCTACAATTCATCAGGCCAGTCAGGCAAGTCATTTTCTTAAGCTTGCTTTAACTGCCGTAGCCTGCAAATATGCATACCCATATAATGTATTAAAAATACAGTGATATACAAAATTTATATTCAACTCTTATAAAAACGTTTTTTTAATTTCTACTAAATCGAATTTACATATCGTCAGCTCATAATTGGTTTGACCCACCGACCATTTTTATAAAAATGGAGTTAGGTATGGGGTATACAATATACATATTCTGAATACCTCCTTTCTTAATGCAAAACCTATTTCGCCAATTTTTTGTGATTTCTAAGATATTAAGCATTAATTTTGCTCCATATCAACTTTTCAAGTTTTAAGAAGTATTTGTTTTGCTATACACGCCATTGTTTGGCTATTGCACAAAATTGTTCATACTTAAACGTTCAAAATTAACATCACATTTGCTTTGCTTTATTTCAGTAAGAAAAAAGGTATTTTTCTGTTTTTGTAAAATAAAACCAAATAAAATAATAAATTTCATCAATGTTGACTTGTTATTCCATTTCTAATATAGTATATCTCAACAACAGTATAATCTCAACACCAAGTTTAGGGTCAAATAAACCACACAGACAATTACACAAGCATATGAAAAAAGTTTGGAGCGTGTTTGTTTGAATATTAAAAACTGGTTATATGCACATAAACGTGTTGTTGCCAAACTGCTTGTGTCGTTTATTTGGCCCTTAACTCATTACACAGCAGCAAAATACGTATGCACCACAAACAATTACTTTTTCAAAATAAATTAAGAAAGGTGGCGCATGCGGCACAAAATAATATTTTTCACCTTAAACTAAGTAAAACTGACTTCTAACTTCATTCATGAAAAGTTCACAAAAATTTATACAGTGGTGAAAATACAAAAAAGTTCTATCGGGTATATTTCTAGAATACTTCGTTTTTCTCCACTCCGACTTTTTGGTCCATACGCCAAACAAATAATGAGCTGGCGATACATACGTATAAACTTCTGTACATATTTAAAATTTATTAAAATTCAACGCAAAAAATGTCGAGCTCAATGGAAGGGGATGACCCCTACTAATGCATTGCATTGTATTGGAACTAGGAAATAGGTTCCAAAGCATATGAAACTATCTAAGATCATAAAATATACATACATTGATCGTGCTTGATCGTTTTTGGTTTATAGTTTATAGACATATCCCCAGAAAAAATATTCTAATTACGTCAAGTCACATGAACCAGGTGGCCAGCTACCAGCTCCATTTCGTTCACTTAATATTTCTCTCAGTAAATTGACTGTTTGTGATATGTAACACTATGTCGAATTCAAGGTGGCAGCAATACTAAAACAATAACAAAAGCAAGATAAACAAAAGAGGTTTTTTGCATTGCATTGTAAGTGTTTATGGAACGAAATGTCTCAAAAAAATTAAACTTGTCAAAATCCGATTTGTTTTCAAATGTTCCTTTATATACTGATTTAGTTAAATATATTTTGTTATAGGTAGGTAGGTAGAAACGCTGATTTGAAGTCTCCTTCACACCTTCACCCAGAGACCAGTACGGTCCATTGTGACGCCTTATTTAGAGATAGCTATATGAAGATAGAAAGTAGGTGAAATAAACAGCGAGAGTATAAGTCAGATTTAAAAGATAGATAGGAAAGAAGGTTTTGGACCAAACCCGAGAGAAATCCCAGCCAGGCCATCCCCATTACGAATCCTATCAGATTCTTGAGTGCGCAACCCGAGACATCCCCTAATTCGCCCAGGAATCTATTGCCCAGCCACCTCAGCCTGCTACCCTGTAGCCTGGGACAGTGGCACAGAATGTGCTCTACTGTCTCCAACTCCTCAGGGTCCTCACACAACCTGCACATATCCGACGAGTCGGATCCCATCCTCACCGCCATCCTGCCCATCATACTGTGACCCGTGATCATTACTATCATGATCCTAACGCAGACACTACTCCTGCCCAGCAGCGACCCCGAATCGGACTTTCTAAGCACCGGCCACAGCGTCAGTATTATTTTGTTATAACATCGGTTCAGTTTGAGATGTAATATTGATTTTTTTACATATCGAGCTCCTACCGCAAAAATAACTTAAGCGCCATCATTTTCAACTTTTCTTTTTTCCAATGAATTAATTTATTGGCATCACATACCCCATCTCCTAAAATGTCATGGTCACATAAGGTACCGTTGCGGTTTTATAGCAAAAACAAGTTTAGCTTAAACGCCAACCTTCATAAAAAATTTTTATGAAATATAAAATACATATTATAAAAAAACCTTCTACTATAAAATTGTGTTTTTGTAGCTTAAGCTTTTTTTGCGCTAGGTGCCGCAGTTAGCCGGGAGTAAGAGTAACTTAACCTTCGTGTAAAAAAGTAAGACCAATATATTTCTTACAGATTGAGTCATAGCATCTTACTGCTGACTATAATGTTCTGAATTGCAACGTTACTGTTACTCCTTGCTTAAGAAACTTAAAATTTTAGATTTTTTGAGATACGACTACGTTGCGATAAAGGAGTGGATATGATGATAAAAGATTGTAATAGCAGAAATAAAAAAAATAACTTAATAATTCAGAAAAATTCGTTTCTATCCAGTAAATGTATTTATGTGCGCATAATTTTCTTAATAACTGTATTGTACACAAACTTTTATGTTGCCGACAATCGCGATATTTTATTGGAGTCATCACTTTGTTAAGTCAGTTATATATTCGTTCTCTCCATTTATTTTCGCTCTCTTAAACCTATTGCCATAAATCCCAAAATGCATACACGTACTACCGTATAAATGTTTGTTTGTCTATCTAATACTTGAACGATGACACACGAATGCATAAAAAAGTATTGGAGCTATACATAAAATCAGTCAGTCATTCTACCTACTAGACAGTGAAAACTACTAACCTCAAACTCCTGCTTTCATCTTTTTGTCAATCACAAGTTTTTCCTATTGTTCTTGTTGTTGCCACAACCATATGCAAGAAGCTTTATCTCTTTACTGCGCCATTTCTATATATCATTGCCGGCAGTTGAATTTTGTACATAGTTGGTGAGAGAATGAGATGTTAACAATCTGCAAAAAATATTTGGAGAGTTACCACATAAAATAATAAAAGTCAAAATATCTTTTCAATTACTTTAAAGGGAAATTTTTGGTTAGGTTTATTAATTGGCGGGATAGTTAGGAAATTCTATTAAAACGTAAGCATGTAAATCAAATGTTAATTTATATAGTTCACACTTATCTTAAAAATTGTGATAGATAGTCCAAATAATTTTTGTTTTAAATGTATCGAATTATCCAAATGATCTTTAAGTATAGTGAAAATATTTAGGCGGCGCACAGTGGGTAATTTCACGGAAAGGCGGTCAAAATTCCAAAACTTGACTGGATCCGTATTTTTTATGCGATTTTTTTGAATTTCAGTGTAAAAGTTGAATATTTAAAATATATATTTTTTTATAATTTCTTTTTTTTCTGTTGTATTTTAAAACTGAAGGCCCAACCAAAATGTTGTTAAGTTGGTTTAAGCAAATGTGCGAATACATGTTAATCATATGAGGCAAACCATTTTGAACTTAAGGAAACTTTTTGTTAAGTTTTATGAAACTGTCATGTACTTAAGCAAAGTGCGAAACAGATCGCACATTCCGTACGGAATCAAATGTTTTTTTAAATACATTTGAGATAGCAAGGCTTTACATACATATTACGGCATTGTTGAACTTAAATCTTGACTGAAGATGCCACCATTTGGCCCCAGTCAATTTTTTAGTCCCAATTTTTACAGGGGTCACAGGTTGGCTTTTTTGAACAATACGAGTTATAAGGATAAAACTGAGAAAGAACATTTTGAAAAATGTCCAAATAGTATTCTTGGATACCGATAAAATTTTAAGTAATTCAGCTTTTATTTTTGGTTTTATATCTTAAGTCAAATTTAAAAAATTAAAAAAGGTTGTTAGTCATAAGAATTTTCATTAAAAAACATTTTGTATTATAAACGAAATTTTTCTTTAATTTTGGTTTTTTTTAATATTTAATTAAAATGATTTTTTTACCGAACTTTTTTTTAAAACTTTTTTGCTATCGACTTAAGATTTATATCACAAAAATTTTTTTTGGGAAATCGAATCTTAAGGTTCAAATTTTCATACACAAAAATGTACGTGAAAAAAGTCGTCCAATATTTTTGTCAGCTATTGGGTTTGAAGTTCTTTATCGATTTATATAAAAATATCCAAAGTCATAAAAAAAAATTTTAAGTTACAGCCATTGTCACGTCCGAAAATTTTTTCAGTTTTGTCGTATACGCTACTTTTTGCGAAATATTTTTTAGTTTGTGGGATATAAGTCAAAAAAGGTATTAAAAATCTGCATTCACGTGTTTCACCAATATTGAAAATTTAATTATAATAACTTTCGAAACGATTGTTGAAGCCTTTTACGAAAATGGGCGTTCAAATCAAAAATACATTTCGTGCATAACTTGATTTTTTTGGTCAGCATAATCGATCAAATGTGTCCACAATCAGAAGAATTGTGCGCAAATTTCAGCAAACCGGCTCTGTAGGAAATGTGAAAACGCCTGTGCATGCATGTTTGGTGCGGTTTATGGCCAGGCGGCATCATCGGACCGTACTTCTTCAAAAATGAGGTATGCCAAGCAGCTACTGTGAATGGTGTTCGCTATCGCGAGCGGATAACGGATTTCTTGTTGCCAGAAATTGAGGATATGAACCTGGATGATAAGTAGTTCCAACGGCCAACGAAACAAAACCTCTTTTACGCGAGAAATTCAATGGCCATTTTAATTGGCCGTCACGATCATGTGATTTGACACCGTTGGCCTTCTTTCTTTGGTAATATTTAAAATAAAAAGTGTACGTCAATAAACCAAGAACAATTAAAGAACTAAAGGATGAAATAATTCGGCACATTAACGACAATGAACCTCAATTATGTCACAGAGTCATTGACAATATGGTCACGAAGCTGTGGCGAACATTTGGCCGATTATTTGTCTCACACATAATTGTAATAGATCCTTCTATAATAATAAAAAATATTCAACATTTTTTTATTTTTCGAATTTATTCTATGAGTTAAATTTCAGTTATGTATTTTATAAAAAAAAAGAATAAGACTATTACAAAAAAGCTTTATAAAATACATAACTGAAATTTAACTCATAGAATAAATTCGAAAAATAAAAAAATGTTGAATATAATATAAAGTAACCTGCGAAAGGAAATAATTCCCAGTTTATAATAAAAAATATTAAGATAATTCTATGAAAACTGTTTGTTTTATTTACAATTAACATCGTGCATTATGGTTGGACCACCCTGAATAATTAACCTTTAATTGCCTAACAATAAAATGAATTTAAGCAATATGTCCATCAATATAAATAACCGTTGAGTATGTTAAAATAGCTGCGTTCGTTTACCCCAAAATTTGTACTGGATTTTACTGAAATGCGTTCGCGTACACATAAATTTGTAAGATTTTCATATTACTTACCTACTAGATTTTACTGGGATTTTACTGGAAAAGTAAACGAACGCACAAAATAACAGTTATATTAATAAGATAGTCTATTTTTTGTAACATGCCTGATATACTTGTTCACTTACAACAATATAACGCAAGATTTTTTTAATTGAAAGTTTTCATACGCTTTTTATCGTATATCCACAATTACATATGCTACATACGATATTATAACGCATTAAATTTTTCGCAAAAGTGGATATACAACAAAATGGTTTCGTAATATCTCATTAACCGTAAGAGATAGAGACATGAGGATGGCGCAGATCGATAGATCTGTTAAATTTACCACAGGAAACGGTCGTATCTCATTTTTTTTGATTCTTTGATATACGACAAGATAACTCCTGTACGACGATATGTCTCCAAGAGTATTTTTTGTTATAAAAATTGCTGTTTCATTGCAGATAGTACAGCCATATACAGTGAAAACTCTACTAACGGACACCTCCCGTAGGCGATCACCTCTATAAAACGGACAACTTTCCAAGTCCCTTTGTTTTTAAAAGTGTTGTTAGAACAAATTACTCTCTGTTAGACGGACACTCCCATGGCCGGACGCTGACACCTTTTTTCTGTAAAACACCTCCAAAAGACGAACAAAAATTTTAGCAAATACGAAAAAAACATACAAAATATGTACATTCATGTATAAAAATTACCATACTCTTTGCACTTAAGCCACAGCAGCACTAGACATACATTTTAAGTTGTGTGATTCCCTTTTTTCCTATCATTGGCAGTTTGTTGTGTGGTTTTCTATGATGTTTTTAAGCGAGTTCATTGAAGAGTAAGTGTTGATTGAGTAAAGTGTTAATAGCTGCGTTCGTTTACCCCAAAATTTTTACAAATTTGTACTGGATTTTACTGAAATGCGTTCGCGTACACATAAATTTGCAAAATTTTCATATTACTCACCTACTGGATTTTACTGGAAAAGTAAACGAACGCACATAATAACAATTTATCGAAGAATTTTTATTGTGTCAGATGGCAATCTGGATATTACATTAATCATAAAAAGAATTGTCTTTCGACAAAAGATTCGGAATTTGTGTTTTGATTGGTTTGCAATTGCCAGAAGCAAGAATTTGCCTTCAGAAATAATATTAAGTAATTCAGAAGAGGATGTTGTAGAGCAAGAAATTTATCAAATTAAATCGATCAAAGAAGCCCTAACACAGATTGCACTTTTGAACGCTTTTGCTTTTAATAATTTTTTAACATATAGTATATCCTGACCGTTTTACATGAACTATCCCGAAGGCGGACACTTCCCGTTAACGGACAAATTTGCTGTGACGGTCGGTGTCCGCCTACGGGAGATTTCACTGTACATAAATACATACGTTATTCAGTATCCAACTTGAAAAAATTATTATTATTTCAAACACGATATAGTTTTTTATAATTATTATTTTTCCGAATATCGGTCAATAAGTGGCTATAGCTCCCATACATGATCTTTATTTATTGGATTTATTATGTCAGTTTAGGTATTTTCTATTATGAAATTCATTATAAATCAACGCTTAATTTAACCCTAGTACTTACCGGGGAACTAGTCAAGTGAACTTGGAAAATATGCTTGTTTAAAAAACTTGGAAACATGAATGTTTGCATTTTCGGCAAAATACACAAATAAAAAGAAAATAAGAGAATTTTTAAAGCAACCAGCCAGACATTCGTATGTATGTAGTGCAATATAAATATGTTTATACGCGATATATATGTAGTATATATGTACGTTCATATAATATGTATATGGTCACATAAAATTCAAAAGGACCTATCATAACTTTAAAAAATGTACAGGAGCGTTAACATTAATTTTTATTTTATTAATGACACTAACTAGAAAATTGTTTGTGGTGGCTTTTTATTAAGTTGTTTATCTCTCCTGAAAAATTTTTAAGATGACGATAGGCCCTTTTACATTTTATTTGACGATATGTTTATCTGTTTGTTGTGTGCATGCCTGTTATTGAGAATCGCGGAAAGAGGGTTGAAAAGACAAGCAATTTAAAAAAATCATTCGGTAAGCTTTTGTCATAGTTATAGGTCTGGGTTTTAGCTGGTGTGGTGAATAAATTTAGTCACTGTTAGACTACAGCCGGTAAAGAATTGAAGACTTTTGTTCAATTTATGCCATTAACATATTTTGATAAAGAAAATTATACATAATTTTCAAATCGGTTAATGAGTAAAACGGTGGCAAGAAGGATTTCGGTAAATGTAACCTTCCAAACTGGCTAGAGAGTGGGAACGAATGGACGGATGGATACCTAGCACTTTACTTTATATTCGTTCTTTCGTAGATAAGTAGATATGTATGTACATGAAGTTATGTATGCAATTGTGCTTGTAAGATTGTTCCTAACAAAGAAATAAAAAAGAGCTCAAACACACACGGTTATAGTCTCGTCGCGACTACGGGTGAGTACAGCAAACAACAACAGTAACAATAACAGCAGCAATACCAACAAATGTTTGTATGAATTTGCTTTTTTCTGTTTTTTGGTGTATGCGAGAAGTAGTACATGTTCGCCTTTGTATTTCACTTTAGGCAATGTCTGGTCTCCATCTTCTCGTACAGCAACAACAATGAACCAACAACGACAACGGCAACAACATCTCAAACAAACAGCAGCAGCAGTGCAGAACAAAAACAACAGCAATACTGCCAACAGAACATAGAGACACACATGGAATAAACCGAATTCAACGAACAATTTTTATATACGAATCAAACCAGCAAGAAAGCAGTCAGTCGACCAGCTAGAAGCTAACGAGCCACCAGGCAGGCAGCCAGCAAGGCAGTCAGCAATCAGCAGCAAAAGCAAAATGTTTGTATTTTCGCAAAACTTTTGGCTTTTGATTGAACGACGACATTGAATACCACTCATTTGATCGCCAACAGCCGGTCCGTACGGTGTGCTACAAAAAATCTTTCCGTGCTTTAGTTGAATAAATAAAAAGTTTATCAATTAAGTGTTGTGATTGTTTGTGGCTTGTTAAATATAAATACAAAAACTTTCATGTATGAAATTAAAACAAAAAAATAAAATCTAAAATATTATTGAGAACAAAAATTTACAACTTAAGTTAAATTATTAAAAACGAAAGAATAATGAAAGAACATTCGTTAATAAAACTAACCTGACAAAAAAAATTAAAAAAAAAAAAATGAACAAAAAAGGGAGCGAGAAGAAAAAACACATGTATGAATAACTACTTTTGTTCACTGTTCGTCATCAAAAGTATTTTGTCAGTGTTGAGTGTCTGTAGTGGTGTGTGTGCGAACTTTTTTAAAGTTGTATGTGTTTGGAGGTGACGCATGGTGGGGCAAACATTTGCTAAAATGTAAAACGAAAAAATAAAAAACTTTGTGATAGTTTAGTTAACCAAAACGCAATAAATTGTGAAATTCAAACCCGGCATTTACATATTTAAACGAACCAAAAAAGAAACACAACGAATAAAAGAATTGACAAAATCCCAAGAAACTAATAATTATAATGCACGGGGTATGTAAATTCTTAATGTATGTATGTGATGAAATACATGCATTAAAATGTCGCTTAGCGTATGTATGTAAATTAAAAAACGAAACTTGACATGATGATGGCATCTTTACTTTTTATTCTGCTTCCAGACAATTGGCATGGAATTTTCCCGACAATTGAAAATATGAGGAAAAATTATTACTGAAAATTTATTTTTAGCTTCATAAATTGTTATTTCTTATTAAAATATTACATTAACACATGAAATATACAGAGACTGCCTGTGGTATGATAAAAATTGTGCTCATATGGTTCAAATCTAACCTATTTCTCAAATTTTTGCTCTTTTTTGTTTCTCAAAATTAACAATTTAAATGACGCAAACAAAGCATTTTAGCCAGAGAAGACGAAAAAGCTGAAAAGTAAAAACTATTTCAAGCACTTAATAAGAAAAACCAAGAAGAGTTTTATAAAATTATTACCATAAACGATCCTTGAAGCTAATTTTTGTTGGTTTATCTTCTAAAAGAAAATATTTATGCTTAAAAAAATAAGAAAAAAATATTGAAAACGTACAAATAATAATTAAAAAAAATCATGCGTTAGGTTCATGCAAAAAGTGGTGAAAAAAATATAATAGAAGAGGGGATAGACAGGTATAGACAAACAAAAATTGGCATACGAAATGCATATTTTTGGGATTATTTAGTCTCACAAAGGAGGAAGAGGAGACGAAAACAACGACCACGACAATGTACATATATAAAACCTGAAAGTCTTGTTGAATAATTGCGAGTTTAGATCATGCTTGTACAACACACACGTCATCTTCAAATCACGTATACCACCACCAATGTATATATGAAAATACCAATGTCATAGCCATTCAAAGTACATACTCTCGGTCTTCGTCGATATCAAGAAAAAACTGAAGAAACCACATAAAAATGCCGGCTACAAATTGCTCATTCGTACAATGAGAAAAAAATATGAACAACAAAAAATAGCATTTAAAGTGTTAGAAGTTCGGGTTAGGAATTGGTATGTGGTTTTTCTAGTCATAAAATTATTGAAATGAACTTTTTCACATTTTTTTGTTGAAACAAATTGCAGTTAAAAATAATCCTGCATTTTTTTCTAAACAATTTTCATACTTTAGCAAGCACAAGCTTGTCACCAAACTGAGATTGTCATGTTAATTTTCCAGCGTCAAACATTTCACTAATATTGAATTGAGGTTTGCTTATTCATTGATATCAAACTGTTGATTTGTCGTTTGCTGGGATATTCGCCAATCTGCCAAAAAATAAAAGAATGTGGGGTGTACAAATTTCCCCACAAAAATTATTCGTTAAAACATATGTGTACGTCGCATGTTTTCGTGTTACTCACATCGTATTTCTTACGAAAATATCTGAACGAATAGAGAGCAATGAATAAAATAAAGCCGACCGGCATTTTTGTTCGAAAAAAGTTCATGCGGTTGTGCTTGAATACTCGCAAATACCGCAGTATGTACCAGCCAAGAGACAGCTAATCATATGGCTTAATGTCTGGGTTGTTTGACAATGTGAGCGTGTATATCTTTTTTGCTTTTTCGCATTTACTTGTATTTGTAATGATCTTAAGCATTTAAGGTTTTGCCGGTAAGTTTTTTACTCACACACACTTATTTATAATTTTGCAAAGAACTTTAATTGTGCAAAAATTAGTCAAATTAAGAAACATAAAAAATTAACTACTTTAAATTTATTCGCTCTCTGTTTAAGAAAGAAAAAACTGCTTATTTTGTACACCAGTTAAGTGAGGTTATATTGTCCCGAGTGCCCCACCCAGTCAAGCTACGAAGAATCATCGCATTAATTTTTACCATATACATACCAACATACATTCATTTATATTCATTCATATCACACTTACATATTATGTACATAGTATATTCGAATAAAAAACTTTCAATAAGTACAAAAAATTATTTAAAAAAGGATTCCAACCCCACAACCAATTGAAAGATAGGTATAATTTTTAGGAAAATTTTAATAATTATGCAAATTTATTATCTAGAAAATATAAATCCAGACAAATTTTGTATTACATACCTATTTTCTTTTATAATTGTCAACAAAAAAAAAAAAAAAAAAATTCCATGAGATTCTGTTATATATTATTTAAAAAAAAAAGAATATTTTTTGTAAAAAATTCAAATAACCCGTTAAAAATAACTAATATTATTTTACTTCCTATAACAATAGATTTTCCTATTGGCGATTATCTGAATTAATTGGAGCATTGTCACTCCAAAGAATTGTTCTTTTATTGCTTAGGAGTGGAACCCTTAAAACACGTTTTAACTAGAAGGGAGTATCGTTATCTATGTGAATCCGATTATTGCCACAATTACACTTTTCATCCTATTAGTGGAGTCAGTTTCACATAGTTGTGTTTACTGGGAAGGAATTTAAATGTGATATACTGCTTACTACTACTAACAATACACATTTGTTAAATTTGTTCTCTTTCTCTCTCTTCTTTAAAAGAACCAGATCGTTAAAAGTTTTCGTATACAATTTTTAATGGTTATTTAGTTAAAATTTTGAATAAAAACCTGGTTTATTTTTCAACATTAAAAAGTATTTAAAAGATTTTCTAAGCTAAGCATCATAACAAGTGGTTTTTAGGGTCTATGATCAAGTAAATTTTTCTTTAAAGCTTTTTTATCTAAAATATTTCCTTTAAAAATTAATATCTCAACATAGAGATTTTGAAAGCAACTTGTGAATTGAGTGTAAATTTATTTAGATACCTACCTATCTAAAAGGCTGTGCAAAATGTTTTATACAAAATGTTTGCCATTTTTCAATGTAGTGGGGCACGTGTATCGTATTTTTTTTAAATGTATTTGTGAGTATAAATGCGAATCTTTATCTGTGAAAAAAAATTTGAGGCCGTCTGTGCTCATTTAAAAAAAATATAAGAAAAAAACATGACTACCAGTACATTCTGCTGCTTGGTAACAGCAGATAAAATACACACCTCGTTTTTAAAGCCAAACCAAAAAAAAAGCAAAATCTTACAGCATTTCCACGAGAAGAGTGCAGCAAAAAAGGAGGTTTATAACAAATACATTCAACAAACGAACATATGGTTTTGGGAGCACCAAACACTAAAGAGAAACCAACTAAATAATGATCACTGCGTTGCCATTTTTTTCTTTGTATTTCTTTTTACACCAGCTACGAATGAATGTATCTTAAAGCAATTCAAATTTAGAAAAACCAGGGTCATTTCTGGGTCTTGCATACAATGAAATCCACATAAATAACAAATAAAATATTAAATTTTTTTTACTACATAGTGTGGTCAAAATTGCACATACGTATGTACATTTGATAATATACACAGGTATTTGCTAAGAAAACCTTACAAAAAAGGTGTTGCTTACCTTCTTTTTTTTTGCAAGTTTGCAAAATTTTAAGCAAAATGACGTCATATCCTCTTTTTTGCAATGTGAATTTCAAATATTACTCACCAATAAATATTATACAAACAAAACAACTCAACTTGGCATTGTAAGTGGAAGTTTAAATATGCGTGTGAGTATACTTGCATATATAACTTAATATACAGATGTTTTAAAGCGTGTGTATTTGTCAACTATGTATTTGAATGATCCAGAAGAAGTATATAATTATCTACTCCTTGTAGGGAGCAATTAATAGAAACAGCAAAAGTTATACAAAGAGAGAGCTACGCTCTCCCATTATATGAACGAAATAACTTGCAATAGTAAAACTACTAAAAAACCGGGCTGTAAAATAAAACGACTTCTTGCTAAACATTTCAATTTTTAAAGCTTTTTTAACATTCGTTAAATTTTGTTACTCTGTACCAAATGTATGGTATGGATTCGAAATTTTAAAATGATCGAATAAGTTATCCGTTGTTAAGACTGTTGTTTAATCTTTGGCGTTCCATCCACCATTACAAGGCTAATTAGGTTCGGGGTAAATTAACCCTTACACTTCTTCAAAGTTGTATCCCTTTTGCGATAATCAGTTATTCATCCTCAATCATAAACTGTGTTTTAACCCAGCAGATACTTTTAAAATCGGAATTCGAGCGCTAAAAATAAAATCAGCCACATTTAGCAATGAAATTAGTTTTGCAGAAATTCGTCATTGGTATGTTAAATAACTTAGTATTAAGGAATTGTTAAAAATTTCTGAAAATTCGCTTTTTATTGAAATTATACAAAAAATGTATGTTTGTTGAAGTTTTACAAGAATTTGCTTCTTCTTAGAATATTATGTGAATTTTTTATAAGATTTGTAAAATAATATGTACTATGTACCAATAAAGGCTCAGTTAGCCGGGAGTAACAGTAACTTGACTTACCGTAAAAAAGTACCAATCTATTTCTTACAGATTGCTAACTTTAATCGTTCTAATTGCTTTACATACAACAAAATAAAGCAGCTGATTTTCAACGTTACTGTTACTCCTGGCTAACTGAGCCTTAAAGGTGAAACAAATTGTTATTAAAAAAAAACTAGCGGTTGAAGTATCTCAACTAACATTTATTGGTAACCCTAAATTAACATGAAGCCTTTCATTTGTTTTCTCACTTACACGTTCGTTTCACTTCACATAGATACTAACTATTGTTGTTTTTTTTTTTTTAATAAAGTGTGGTGAGTAAGCCAACGGCTTAGCTAGAAACAAATTTAGTCACTCGGTTTTGGAAAAAAGCAAATAGACGACAGTCATGGTTGGGCTTTGCACTTTTTTGTACAACTAAATTACAGATCATTAACCTTAAAATACACTTTTTTTACATACTACGGACACAAGGTCATATGATACAAGGCGAATGAAAGAGTAATAATTCTCTTTCCAGTTCTCATACCCATATGCTGCTCTTTTGCTTTCGGCTAAAGGCGAATAGCTTTTTTTCGGTTAAAACTGCATTTATGACGATTGCAGTTTTTTTTTTGTGAGCGAACAAGTACATTATAAGCATGATGATGCATCGAATCGTAGTAGAAAACACGCTCACGTACACACATTATGTGCAAAAAAGTGCATGTTTGTATTTGTATGTACCTATATGCACGCATGTATCTCGTTGTACTTATATCCAGTGATTTAATCCACCAACATACTAAATGCATTACTAAAGAAATTGTTTAAATTTATTAAAAAAAATATTATGCATTTAACCATTAAATGTCTAGCACTCTGCGCGCTAATCAGAGACCGGGGCTGAATATTTAATAAACTGCAGTCAGGTACCTGAAGTAGCGCGCGAAGTTTTGGGCACTGACATCATAGCAATCATCATTTTCATCATAATCATAGTTATCATTATCACTTATATATGACTAATTAATAAAAAAAAAATTATTGATGAGTTCAATCATTAAAATTAGTGAAGTTACAAATATGTGCAACGGAAAAAAGAAATAATAAATCAAAATGATGTCCCATGTCTATTGTACTTCATCAGGTGCTCTGGTGCCTTGAAAACCCGGCACATGTTGAAGTACATTCAATATGAGACGAGTGTCAACTTTTTTTTTATATTTTTTAAACGACTTCAAATCAAATTTTAGTTATAAAATAAAAAATTCAATTAATAATCTGTTTAAAGTGATATTAAGAGTTTTATAAAATTTGGTTTTTATTTGTTGTGTTTAAGTAAACTTTAACCATTTTCAGGATTTTTTTTAATGAAAACTGCTTCTTCTGACTATTGTTACAGCTATATTACTATGCAAAAAAAGTTATTAGAAGGATTGTCCAAGTCTATCCAGCGTCAATAAAGGCAGAATCTTTAAGAATCATTTAGTGAAACTTTGCTTCTTATGATAAATTTTACGAAACGTTCGATCAGACACTAAAATTTAGGAATAGCTAGGAAAATGTTTGTTTATATGTAGCAAATTATTTTTTAAGAGCGAAATATCTCGTTTGTACGTAATTAATTAAAAAAACAATAACATAGCGTTTACATTTGCCAGTACTGGCAAGACAGTAGCAATACATGCAAACTTTATTACTAATACATGCACACTTTTCCAACTGTCTTCCCACCAAACAATTTTCGGAGCGCTCCTAAATATGACTCTTAAAAGATACCTTTTCTTGAGGGTTTTATGATTACCCTCCTAATTTATGAGCAATTCTGATTGATTTCGGAGCCTGTAGAATTCAGGACTCCTAAAAGACTAATTTTTATGAGCAATTTAGGAGCACATTCCTAGAAAACTCTTATTTATGAGGGTTTTCTGAGGGGCAACGGTAGTTTGTTTTCTTATTCTTAATAATTTCAATATTTTGCGTTTGTCTGTCAATATTGTGATCATTTTGCGCTGTTCGGTTGTGATTTTGATAAGTACCAGTATATGCGCTGAACAAATGCTTATTATTCATTTATTTTATTTATTTTTTAACCTTTTCACTAATGTTTTTTGTGTACTTTATGTGTGAATAGTTGACTAAACATTGTCCTTATAAATCTTTTCATTAGACAAAACTATCCATTTGAAGCCTTTGTTAAAAGAAAATTAGGTGGTTTTGTTCGTTGAAATTGGTTTAAAATGATTATTATTTCCATGCACAAAACATATATTAATAAAACTTTTCCCTTAAAAGCTAACAAGCATAAATTTACAAATAAAATGAATACCCTAATTTCAAGAAAAAGAAACACTCCTATATCACTCTTTTTTGGCTCCGAAATCCCTCTTTTATGACTCTTTTAAGAGGTTTTTATGGTTGATTTGTGAGCAAAAAGGCTCACAATTTTCCATACAAATCGTTAAATTTAGGAGTCCTAAAACGCTCATATTCAGTACAAAATTTTTTGACGGTTTCATAGGAAAACACGCTCATTTCTGAGGGTTTTAGGAGCTTTTTTCTGAGCGTTTTGCTCATAAAAAGGAGTCCTAAAAGACTCTTTTGGGACTCATATTGTTTGCTGGGTTGTCTACTGTCTAGCAAATTTTGCAGACAGTATAATTGGACAGTGATTTGAAGTTTTGTTCGAAAAAGAAAAAAAAATCAAGAAGTAAGAAAAAAATTAACATATTTTGCTTTGATTTTTTATGTTTTAGTTAAGTGTTCACACAATAATGCTATTTTAAGTTATTTTTAAATTTGTTTAGTTCATATAAAACATGTTTTAGCTGGACTTCCACTGCAACACTTACGTTTGGCATATTTTTAAAAGTGAACTGTCTTAACTACTGTCTGGACGCCTACGTCACAAAGACAGTTAGTAGTGTCTTTGGCAACTAATATGTATTTTATTACTGTCTTGCCAGTACTGTCAAATGTAAACGCTGTGTAAGAAAAAAAACATAAAATCATGGCAAATTCATGTAGTATGAATTTGCCTTCCATAAAATTGTAAAAAAGTTGTTTTTTGTGAAATTTAAAACAGCAAATAAAGAAATAAAATAGGAACTGGTAAAAAACGAGACATTTTAAATTGTTGTTTGCTTTTGTGTTAATTTTCAAAGCAAACAAAATTTCATAAATGTAAGAAGAATAGTTCTTGAATTAAGAATATGCGTAATTCGTATTCGTAGTTCAAAAAGCGAACAACGTAATTAAGATGTCGTGCGAACACAGCATAACGGAAACCCTGTATATTTTGTTGTTGGCTTTAACAGCGCAAAAAGGCTGAATTTCAAAAAAGCACCAGACATCTGACTGGGTTTTTTTTATATGAGCAACGATAAGTATTAAATTTGTTTGTATCTCTTTCAGTTTAGGAGAAATGAGGTTAGAGAATTTACCGATTTTTTACCCCCTCAGATTTTAATAAAATATATATTGTGTTCTGTAAATAAACACCTTTCAAACGGTTGACAAGCAGAGGAGGAAAGTTTTTTTAACTGTAGTTTCTTTGTCGGTAGGGAAAGTTTAAGTTTAGGTTTGCCGGAATTCTATACCTTTAGTGATCAAAATTTTAAAAATTTTGTTACTGTGTGCTACGATCCAAATTCGGGTCTGCCAATCACTAGAATTTACATGAAATATTTGGAAAAAGCACTTAAAATCAGGACAAATAACGTCCTGTTTACAAACACGTCACAGTGCTGGTTTATTTTATACATATTTTTTTTAATTAAAAAATAAAAACAAATTATTTATCTCTCTTAAAGTGCCTTAAGGCATGCTTTACAAAATTTATATTGACGTCCAATATATAATTAATTTATATTAATTTTCATTTTTTCACAATTGCTTAAAGATCTAGAAAAATATTTGTAGAAGCTTCGAATGCTCTTTAAAGCTCTAAAAGCATTGTAAACAATCTCGAACACAATGCTTTTATTCAAAATGCAAACTTCATTTATGCTGCTCAAATAATAAAATTGTTTTTTTTTTTTGATTATCATAAACAAAACTAACAGCCTGTTCATCGATTTCGAACGTTAACGTTCGCATAGAAAATAACATTAAAAACAAAAACAAATTTTAAAATTTTGTTTTCTGCTACGCTTTATCGGCTAAATAGCTAGGGAGGATCGACTGTCTCTCCGAAAATATCTAACCAATTTTTATGAAATAAAAAAAAGCGTAAATAAAACACACAGGGTTTATATTTTTTTCACAGTTAAAAACATGAAGGGACAGATGGGCAATTTCTGCCTATTCGAAGCTATCTTACCAATTTTGGTAAAATTTTAAATATATCGATACTTTAATATAAAAAACCCTAAGTAATGTTTTCCTTATCTCACAGAAGAAGGAAAAAACTTAATAAAAACTAAAGTTTTGCAGTCGCGAACTTTTTTGTAACGCAATTTTTTATTAAGTTCTGTAAGCAATTCAATACTGTACAATTTTTTTTTTAAATTATATATTTTTGATAAAATTGCGTTATATAGGGCTTTTTGTGAGTAAATATATTGAAAGTTATTGCAAGTTAGGGCTTTATTATAACTAAAAAAACAGTATGGATGAAGTTTTTTCATTTCAAACATCTTCTTTTGACTGAAAACTATTAAAAATAGGGATAAATGAAAAATATATGGTGGAATAAAAAGAAGTATTACAAGTTGTGAGGTAATGATTATAAAAATTATGGCAATCCGAAGGAATAAACTTTGTTTTTATTGTTGTAGTAATGCATTGGATAATGTAACTTTTCTATTTTGATAAAAATATTCATCTGAGTAAAGGATTACATGGTGAATGTCTGGTGATGCACTTTGCAAAAACCTGACGCCACGAGATTTCCATATGTTTCGTCCCATACGTAATTGTGTAATTCATGTGTTACAACATTATAGATGGTAAAGTCACGTACCTATAGCTTCATTTTATATTACGAGGCACTGACGTTTAGTTGGCGCACTAATTTAACAGCTTGCATATCCATACAAAACACTGCACATAACCAGCATGAATGATAAAAACAAGATTGCGCATGTTTACAGAATTCAAATGTTTAATATGACGTCATATCAGCATATTAAACACATGTTTGTTTGCTTGAAACATTTCATTTTTAAAAGCTGAATTCGTTATCTTGGTTTCTTATTAATATGCAACAAGGACTCGATATTTTGTATGTCATTGCGTTTTTCTTCTCTATTTGTCGCACTCATCTTTTTTTTTGGTTTGAATAAATTTATTTTTATTTGTTTGAAGACCTCTAAAAAAAGGGCTATGATAATTTTGTATCTTCATTTTCTTTACTTACATTGCATCCGTCTAATAAAGCCTGTTAATCTCCTGGTAGGGGAAAAACTGGTTTCCAGGTACAACTTTTTATTTCTTTTTCTGCAATAGTGCGAATCCGTTTTAGGGAGCTCATCTACCCATTTGCGAAGAAAGTCACGTTTTTGTTTATTTCGCCTACCAATGTCTGTGTTCTGTTTAACTTGGATGCGCAGGCTTGACGCTTTTTCAGGACTGATTTGTATGACATGATTTCCGCTTTTATTTATCGAATTACTTAAAATTTTTTCCTTCAATCCCAAAGTAGAATGAAACATATTGCGACATACTTGTAATCGGTTTGAATTAATGCTTAAGAAATATAATATTGTCTTGGAACGTACGGCATTTTCTGAACATTTTTTTTTTTAAATCTGTGAAACTTACACGGCTGGTAACATATAAACAGTTTTGGTCTTAGGACATCCCCCAAAACAGTTTGAATATTTCTTTTCGTATGCACTCTGTGAATGCTTAGCAATGACTAACGGCGATTTTTGCACAGAAGCGAGACGAATAAGGTTCTCCCATTGGTCTTGCAGTTATCTGACAAACTTCTTTTTTCGATGTACTAATAAATAGGCTGTTTTCCTAAACGTGTGTTCACAATGTATCAATACCGTGTTGATGCATTGTGTACTTCAATTTTTACCTACGTTGTATTGCATATGAATATGGTTTGCATCTACATTATTTTAACTGCTTTATTTGCATTTAAGAACATGTTGCCATGTACTACTACAATGCAACAGGCGTTTAGGAAAACAGCCATACTTTACCTTCTATACGATTTCTTTTGTGGATGTTCTGCTGCCACCCAGATTTATTTGCTTTATTCCTCTTTTTCAAAGTCCTATCATCAAATATTTTGGCCATATTGATGTTAATAAAATTTTGTTAAGTCGCGTAATTCGATTAAAGACTGTATTTTTCTCACTAGACCATGAGCTGCGCGATGTAAAAGCATGTTTTTAAAAGTAAAATAAATCAACGCCTTTGTATCAGTCTTGTATCACATCATGCAAGAAGGAAGTTGTGACATGCACGTACTTTGCTAAATATATTTTAATTAATAATAATAAGGGGTGTCATGGAAATCGAAAACGTAAAACGAAAGAATTTGGAAGTTATTTTTAATAAACTTTTAATCTAAATTTTAAAATTTTTGTTAAAGAATTATGTTTAATGGAGCAATATTTGTATATTAATTGTCAAAAAATTCTTTTATTACAGAAATCTTATTGAAAAGCGACTATTAAAATTCTTTCGTTTTTCGATTTCCATGACACCCCTGAATGACTAAGGGCTTTAAAAAAAAATTACTAACACGAGTTAGGGCTTTTTTCAACTGCTTGTATTATTGTTGTTTTTACAGTGGTGCATTAGAGGATCGATCATCTATCGAAATATCCAAAAAACTCGATTTAAAAAAAAAACGAGTTAGGGCCTTTCTATAATAAGGTAACGATATGTAGATCGATCTACATGCAATAAAACACACAGGCTTTATATTTTTTATTGTAAGTCAAAAATTAATTCTGGGCGGGCAACGCTTGCTTTAAATATCCTTTAAATATATCGGGTGATAAATCGTGAGGTTTGATTTATAATGAAAAATAAAACACACAAATTTAAAAGTGAACTTCAAATTTATGGCATTTACTGCTTGAAAATGATATCATGTAAATGTTGGCCATGACTTCGTCTGAAGTGGCCTATTCGGAAGTTACAATTTTAGGCGACTGGTATCTCGCTAATAACACGAGTAATGTTGGCTACCAAAGCGTCAATCGTAGCTTGCTTATTCCTGAAGACCTCAGACTTACATATACCCCGAGAAAATAGTCCAAAGGTGCGATATCGCACGATCTAGATAGCCAGTGTACTGTAGCAAAACGTAAAATTAAGTGCTCAACAAAATGATTTCTCAACAAGGTCATTGTTTCACGCCCTGTATGGATCCGTAGCGCCGTCTTGTTGAAACCAGAGTTCACCGAGACCACGAGGTTGAACTTCAGGAAGCACATAGTCCGTTAACATGGTGCGAAAACGGTTACTATTGACGGTAACACATT
Source organism: Pollenia griseotomentosa (assembly GCA_963931875.1). NCBI lineage: Eukaryota > Metazoa > Arthropoda > Insecta > Diptera > Polleniidae > Pollenia > Pollenia griseotomentosa. The sequence continues at coordinate 18,625,166 of OZ007561.1, forward strand.
CTGATTTTACTTGCTTTTGAAGAAATATGGAACAATGATTCCATTAGCTCATAAACCACATCATACCATTGTTTTAATGGATGTAATGGTAGCTCTTGGTACTCTTCAGGTTGCTCATCAGGCAATTGCGAATGGTGTTGACAATAGTGGTATCAGTAGGTCGATTATCCGCACCGTAAGTTCTTCGAATTGCACAAAAACATTTCTCACAGAACGCTGATTTTCGTAATACAGCTTGGAGACGCTGTTGTGGTGTGAGTCTTTTAATGATGACTTGGCGAACGATACTGAACAAAAATTACAAAGCAGTTTGATATGAGTCACGCGGGATCTGTAAAAGGCATATTGAAAATCAAACTTCACGATGAATCACCCTTAACATTCATATATACAGTACATACATACTTACATATTTATTTGTATTACAATTAAACATAAATAAAAACTTATTTGCATTTCAACTTTAAACATATGGTAAGTATTCGCATTCGGTTTGGCAAAAAATCTTATTAATAATTTTAAATATTAATGATCTCTTACCAGTGTTGCCAGTAGATTTTTCGGAAAAACACCTACACAGGCTAAGAAAAATCCGACTTTTCCCCACACGCTGAAAAGATTTCCCCTACTTAAAATCCCTACGCATTATTGTCATTGAAATAGAAGAAAAATACCATAGTTTTAAAAAATAAATTTTATTCGAATATGTATATTAAAGCTTTGACAAAAAAAAAGTACAAAACTAAAAAAAAAATATGTACATTTAGGCAATAACCAAATTTTGACCCCAGTACCACACGATTGCGAATGTTGTGCTTTTTACGAAAAAAAATTTTCGGGTCATTTTGGAAGAAAAACCTCACCCACAAAAATGAGTTTGTAATATTTCCCAAATAAAAAAGTACATTAATTTTAAACAAAAATTTCAAAAATGTTATTAATAACTAAAAGTGAAAAATGTTGTTTGATTATTACATATTGATAACTAAAAGAGTAAAATGAAAAATGTTGTTTAACTATTACATATTGACTGAAAAAAAATATTTGCGTTTTTTGGATAAATAAATAAAAAACTAAAATATTTGATTTCCAAACTTTACCGCGTTTTGTGGGTGAAATTTTTTTGACAACCGCGAAAAAGTAATACTATTTTTTTAAATAATTTTCAGTGGTCTATTCAACTATGCTAGGGACATTTTGATATTTGCAAAAAATATAAAAAAGTTATGGCCCTAATGTACATATGTACGTACTTTTAATTAAATTCAATTAAATCTTTTAACATTGAATGATATCTAAGAAAAAACATATATGTACATACATACATTAAGTGTCGGCAACTATTTAAGCCACAAACAACTCTGGCAATACGAGTATATTTTAATGCGATTTTAGGGAAAATAAAATTTTGCAACCTTTTTGGACAAGAAAATATCACAAAAATTGCATTTATTTCATAAATATGTAATGCGATATGACGAAAAATCCCTACATTTTGTAGATTATAAAAAATCTGTCCGATTTTCCCTACGCTGCTATTTTAGTATAAAAAATACCTACATGTAGGGATCTTCCCCTACTTCTGGCAACACTGTCTTTTACACTCTTTTTTTTTTGTAAAAAAAAAAAAAAAAAAAAATAATTTTCTTTTTGTTAATTTTACCATGAATTTCAATTAAATTCGTTGTTTTTAAAATCTTATTAATATCAATTCAGAATATTCAGGGTTGTCATAGAAACCAATATTGGTTTTGCTAATTATCGGTTTTGAAACCAATATTGGTTTCATTTGGTGTCACGAAACCAAGTTGGTTTTGTTAATAGGTGCGTTTGAGTACTTTTACAGTAAAATGCAGTAAATGAGAAAATTGTAAAATTTGCTCTCACAAAAAGCTGTTGTCCAAAAAAGTACGCGAACGCAAATTTTGTTAAAATTCGTAAAATAAAGGCAACAGCTGATGCCAAATAATTGAAGTGTTGAAAAATGTTAACACTTTTGACTACTTAACTCGTTTTCTTATCGGTACTCGATTAAATACTTTTTATAACACAAACATTTTTGGAAAATACAAACAAATTGTTTTATGTAATCTTTCATATTTGTTTGTTTTTTATTTTATTTGATGTTACTAATTTGTGGCGGGTTAATTTATTAAAAGAACATGAATAATTTTTTGCTATTGATTACTTAAGTACCCAAGTACTTAGCACTTTTACAACTCTAAAAAATTAACATAACAAAATAAGTTTCAAATGTTTTTATTTAGCCAAGTAAATGATTCACAAACAAGTTAAATTAATTAATATTTATTCACATTTTGTTTTTGTTTAATTTTTATATCAACTTTTCGTTTATTTAACAATTTTTTCACAATTTGTAAGCATTTTGTTTGTTACTTTTGTTTGTTTACCTTTTGAAACATATGTTTTTTTATTTTACAAAATTTTACTGCAAAAATTTCTGCAGTAAAAATTTGTAAATACTCAGACAAGAACTGTCACTTTTTTCTCTCAATTTGTGTTCTCATTTACTGCATTTTGTGTACTCGAACGCAATTTCGTAAAATGCAGTAAAGTTCAGTAAAAAATAGTAAAAACTTTTGTGTTCTCGAACGCAGCTAATTTCGAATGTAAATAAAACCAATATCGAAACAGCTGTTGTTTACATTTTTATTATTTTTTCTTTTACTTTTTTGCAGAAAATTTACAAAATATTATATTTTTTTCATTAAAATATCAGTAAAAAGAGTTTTTTGTGAAAATAATTTATATCAAATAATTGAAAGGTGATAAGTGCTTATAAAGAAAATAAAATGACATCAGAAGTTGTAGCATTTTTGTTATTGGAAGATGATCTTGCATTGCATTTGCTGGTTTAATTTGTGTAATTTTATTGTTTTGTAAAAATATGTAATTATAAAGCGAATTTATTAAAAATATAAACAAATTTGTTGTTTAACGTTATAAATAAGTAAAGTGACCACTGCTGTTGTTGCATATTTGTTGTTAGCAGAAAAAGTGAGAAGAAGACTTTTGCAAATTTGCAGCAGCCCGCTGCCGGAGACTAGCGGAAACATGCAAAAAATATTATTTTACCAATTTATCAATTGTATTTACTTCTGTCTGTAGAAAGAATCTTACTGTTAAATACAAATTAAGTGTTTAGCAGCTTTATTTATTTCCAATAAAAAAAAACAAGAGCTGTAAGTTGCTTGGTTTATTTCCAATAAAAAACCGATAACATTGGTTTCTGTGACACCTTAAACCGACACTAATTTTAGTTCGAACATAAAACCAATAACATTGGTTTCTATGACACCAACGCATTTTTTCTTGTCGGTTTTAAAACCAATTCTGACAATATTGGTTTCTATGACAACCCTGATTAATAATATCTTACGCTGTTAATTTGCACAGTGAAACAAATTCCTTACTTGAGTTTTGTTAATTTTAATTTGAATTCAAGTCCAATATGCGGTTTGGTATCGCCGATATTTTTTGGGTATCGGTATCGTATCGGCGTATCGTTAATTTCCTTATTAATAGGGATGCAATATCCATGCAAATGCTTTTTTTTTGTCGATAGTCTAAGATCGGTGCCTACCAATTATCTTTTCGAATCATTACATTTGAGTTAAAATGGCATGGATTTGTTTTTGCATATTGTTGCATATTTTAGTGAAAATGCATAATTCTGCATATTTTGGTTTAAAATATGCAGAAATAGTGTACTAATGTAGGCCACCATCCAGTATTTACAAAGTAAAAAATATCTCTCTTGATTTTTGTTTAATTGGCTTATGTACCGGTCGCGAACGTACGGGTCGCGAAAGTACAATTTTTCCATATGTTTTTTATTATTATCCTTACCTTAACAAAAAAACTAAAAACTCCTTTTAAAATTGATTGTAATGGAGAGATTATGAAGAAAGAGTGTAAACATAACATATTTTTTGTATTAAAAATAAGTATATAAAAATGTATTTAGAAGTAGAAAAGTAAAACAGGTAAGATATGATATATAACCATTCTTTTATAAAAACATAGACTTTTTTATTAGACTTTAATAAATTTTTCAAGCTTAAGGTCCAAAATGTATTAACAAAGTGACCTCAGTACTACAACAATGAAACAATAGAAAAAACAACAGGCATTTTGTTGCTAGAATTGAGACGGCAAATGTCAAAATGCCTTTTAAAAAAAGTAAATAAACAAAAAAAAAAAAAATGACGACAAACGTCACACACGAAGAAAATCACTGCAAACAGCTGTGCTTGTGAGGTCACTCTGTTAGTACATTCTGTTAAGGTCTCTTTTTTATAAAATTAATTAAAATAGAAACTGGGAATTATCTCCTTTCGTAGGTTACTTTATATTATATTCAAATTTTTTTTTTTTTAATTTTTCGAATTTATTCTATGAGTTACATTTCAGTTATGTATTTTATAAAGCTTTTTTGTAATAGTTCTATTCCTTACATTTTTAGGAATGACTTTTATACACTACCAGACTATTATATTGTATTTTCTTGTTACATTTTAATTAAAATATTTATAAATTTTTTAAATAAAATAAAATAACAAAATTGTGTTTGACAATAAATGAAAAAATAAAAAATGGAAAAATAAATTTCAATTAACAAAATTATCATAATACATTTAAAAATTCCATTGAAAACGTTTTACAACACTGTAAAATATTTTACCGTTGTGTCAACAATTTAAGCAAATATTTCATATTGTTTTCAATTTTAAAATTGTATGTTTTGAAATTTAATAACTTAAAAAAGTTTTCAATTACATAATTTTAAGCAAAAATGATAGAATTTAGTAAAGATTCCACAGAACCACTAGAAAGGTATACCATTTTGACACAAGGTTAGTTATCAGCTGTTGCTTACGTAGCAAGATAAGTTCACCTGGTGTCAATTCGCCTTGGTTTATAGAATGAAATTTTTAAATGTATTATGATAATTTTGTTAATTGAAATTTTAAAATTTATTTTTCCATTTATTGTTAAACACAATTTTGTAATTTTATTTTATTTAAAAAATTTCCTGAAGAAGATTTCTAACGGAAATCGAAATATCGAAATAAATATTTTAATTAATTTTATAAAAAGAGACCTTAAGCTTGAAAAATTTATTAAAGTCTAATATTTAATGAAAAAGGTCGAAGAGAAAAAGGATTATAATTTACTATAGACTTTTTTTATAATAATAAACAATAATATCAACATTTTATATTTTCATCCTGGTAGAGCATTCTGGGGAAATGCCCATATTTTAACGTTTTTGAGGATATTTTTTTTTTAAATTTCCATGTTATAGAAAAAAGTTCTACGAAAAATTTCCAAATACACAAAAAAAAATCTTCCAAAAAAAATTTTGAAATCAATAAATAAATTTTTATGGAGCTCGGCAAAAGATCCTTCTATTTTTAGCCGATGATTCAATCTTTTATTTTATTTTTTTTTCGTTTTAAATAAATTAAAAATAGCCTTTTTATTGAAAATGTTCAAGTTTTTAGTTTTTTTTTTAAGGCATATTTTGGACTTTATAGTGCATATTTAATGAGCATATTTTTTTAGATTTTTTAGTGCTTTAAAATCTCATCCCTACTTATTAATAATAGTACATATATCATATTTCATAATCATAAGTATATTATATTTTACAGGGTGGCTCAAATGAGACCTACCTACATAAAACAAAATGCGAATTGTACTCGTTGTTGGTGGTCTCGCAGTTCTTGCACAATTTAAATTTTGTATGGCTGCATCTCAAGATCCAACTTTAAAATTCTCTTTAATGTTGTCCTGGAAATGCAAAATTGGTCGGAACGACGAAGAGTTGAGACAGATGAATCATTTTCAGCACTCTGCCGCACAGCTTCCACGTTGCCTTCATTGCGAATAAAAATTGAATCAGAAGAAACTTATACACACTATTCCAGCCAAAACTTATCCTTGGTCCAACAAATTATTATTTTTTTAATCACGTTAGCTTTTAAAAATATGGCAGATATTATCTTTTCTAAATCATTTATTTTCAACTGTTATTTCGGTCAAAATGGACAGCGAAAAAAGTACGTGAAAAAATATTATGTTAAACTTTTGAACAAAATCCAATATACATACATACTTTCAAAAAAATAGAAAAAGGTCTAAAGTTTCATCGTCACATTGTTTCAAAAGCCTTTAAACAGTATATGGAAGACTTGAAGATTGAAAGAAAATCTGACTCAGGAAGAAAAAAATGTCTAAGTTAAAAGAAGTCGAAAAACTCTTTCAAAGTGCACCGAACACTCCTATCAGAAATGTAGCTTGTTAAGTTTAATGCTCTGATTCTGAGTATAAAGTTCAGAAATTTTCAGATTGCAATGCGGTAAAGAACTTAGAACTTAGGTGTGTGATGATGAAACTTATTGGTATAGTCGACTTTAATTTTACACTATACATAAACTTTTACAAAGTGTTATCAAAACAATGAATACACCATATACTATGGTTATTAAAATAGAAATTTTCAGCCCAATTATGAATAAAAATTCCCCGGGAGTTTTTTCCTTTTTCCCATTTTTACAATTGAATTAACATAGGAAAAATGAGAGAAGGGAGAAAACTCCCGGGGAATTTTTATTCATAATTGGGCTGTTTATTGTTTTAGCATGTATAAGGTATGAACTGTATAAACTGTATCATAAGCATGGATTGAACTAAATTCTTTACTAAACTGACATTGTAGAGTACCAAACTAGAAAAAAACATTAAAGGTTATAAACAGTGGGTAACAGTTAAACTATCTGTAAATGCTATTAGAAAATGCTTATTAAGTGTTATCAATAAAATTATATGCTAACTTAATTCACCGATCAAAAGTTACTTAACGCTTAAGTCCGTTGAAGTGGAATAGACCAGAGTCTCTGGTGATAATTAAATCTGCAATCTTCATACTGATAGACTAGCTCACTACCCATAAACCTACCGAGGCACTCAAAGCAATAAATTTATAAATCTATTAAAGATTAACAAAAACCTAAAATTACAACTCCTTCTATTTGTTACATGTAATTAAAGCTAATGTGCAGCCGATTGCTGTTGATACAAAACAAGTGGTTGTAATCTCACTCTTCACATGAATAGTCGGTATCAATCACGCGCACACCCACACACTCACACAACCGATCTATAGTTACTTAGACCTTTGTTCAGTTGTAGTGAAACAGACCAGAGTCTCTGGTGATAATCTACAACCCTTATACTGATAGACTAGCTCACTACCCACAAACCTACCGAGGCATGTATTTTATAATTGATAAGGCTACTATCCTAAACATACAAAAACTAAAAATAATTATTCCACGATCAGTTCTACATATCTTCCCCCATTTGTCGATTGTACATACATACATATGTCCTAAATAAATATTCAAGACTTACACGTACATGAAGAAATGCCACTCCTTCTCCTAAAAAAAAAAATTTCTTTACACGTTATGTCCCTTTTACCATATTCGTATTTGGTACAGTAGGGATATTATAATAGGGTTAAATATTTTTATAAATACATACAGGGGTGTCATGGAAATCGAAAACGTAAAACGAAAGAATTTGGCAGTTCTTTTTATTAAACTTTTAATCTAATTTTTACAATTTTTGTTAAAAAATTCTGTTTAATAGAGCATTATTTGTATAATAATTGTCATAAACTTTTTTTATTACAGAAATCTTATTGAAAAACGACTCTTAAAATTCTTTCGTTTTACGTTTTCGATTTCCATGACACCCCTGATAGTGTCAAAAGTATGAATTTTTTCTGAGTATTGCACTTATTCATATTTCCCACAGTGTGCGTAAATGGAGCCGATTCTCCCAAATTTGTATGGAAAAAATATTTGGAAGGTACATAAACATACTACTATAATGCAGAGGTCACTTTGGCTACAAATTATAAATATATGGATCCCTGTACCCAAGCCAACCTTAGTGCCAATTATAATAAGTATATTAGCGGCGTTGACTACATGATAATGCTTTAGCTACCCAATAAAATTTTTTATCATTTTGCGAAGCACTAAAGGTACATTTAAATAAATAAGCGCACAATTATGCGCTACGCAATAAGACATACAGAAATGCAGTAAAGCAAGTGAAAGAACTCTCAACAACTTTTATAAAAAAAATAACATTTTAAGTGTTACGGCATTCCCTTACTACGAAGCAGTTTTGTAAGGGAGAATACTAAAAAATAACTGTATCAAAACAGTCAGTGTGTAAAGCTGATCGTTACATCCAACAATTTTTATATGCGCTGAATAATGCGCTTTATGTGTCAAAAATGTATTGCTTCAAAGTGGAAACTCGCCATATAAAATTCATGTCTTCCGGAAACGCAATGGTAAGCGGAACTTTTATGTTTCTCCCTTACAAACCTGCTTCGTTGGAAGCTCCATTTTTTATTAGGTAATTATCGGATTAAAATAAAAGGCAAGAAGTTGTGGTGGCCACTTTGGGTTACTTGCTTGGACAGCGCCTGTGTTAATGCATTGCATGATTACTGAAAAAAACCAACCAGAAGCCCATTAGTCAAATTGATTTTAAAACATCAATAACAAAAGCGCTGTTGCTATCCGCCGAATCAACAAACACAGAAATATTTTCGTCCGATGCAGAAAACAAAAGTGAAGAAAAGTTCATAAGCCGCCCAGTATCACTGCCCGAAGTATGTCTGTATGTGTCAAGCGCTGCTGTCGCCGATGCAAAATTTGCAAGAAGAATACTGCCTATACTTGCCCTAAATGCAATGTCAATTTATATGTGGTTCGAGACTTACGACAAAAATTTAAAATACTTGTATATTCAATAAATTAAAAAATTTAATAAATTGTTCAATCTTTTTTTATCTTCAGGCTTACACTCATAAAAAAACTGACCCATTCGCATTTAAATTTTAAAGTTCGGTTTTGACTATCTGTCAGTGTAGCTTTTTTATTTGCTTTTTTAAGGTAATCCCCTTTCATTACGAGATAATTTTATTTTATTTCGTATCACAATATATGAATCACACAGTAAATTTGGTGCTCTAATTATCCCAGTGGTCGAGATCTCAACCAGCAGTTTTCAGAAGAAGTCTCCGGCAAAAAAAAGTTATAGAAGTTATTTTTGGCCGATTCAACCATTTATGTATGGGTTAACTTAATCTATCACATAATTAAAAAAAAACAAGTAAGAGTGCTATATTCGGCTGTGCCGAATCTTATATACCCTTCACCATTGTGCGAGCAGAATACAGAGCAACTAGACAAAACCTAAATAATTTCTACATAAACATACATATATATAATACATAAAACTTCATTATAAATTAAATTTAAAAAGTTAAAACTGGTAAATATTTTTTTAAATCGTTTCAGAACATAAAAAAATTTAAAAAAAAACGGACAACTGGATTTGAACTTCGCTTTTTATAAGGACCCAGAATACCCAGAACTTTATAGGGTATAGGAACTTCGGTGAAGGGTATAAAAAACAAACTTAATTATAAAAAGAGTAATTTTTGGGATTTCAGTATTTTGGTCATAACTCTGCTATTTCTTAACCGATTTGACAGATTTATATACCGACGTGTTAAAGAAGAAATTTGCCAGTTATTTTGGTTATAAAACTTGGGCTCTTTTTATTTTTCAAAAAAAAATTAATATTTTGGTCATAACTTTTTCCTATCTGAACCGATTTTCCCGAGTTTTTCAGAAAATATTTTCTATTAAAAATTTCCGATCTTTTGAAATATAAGGCGTAACCATAGGTCATATGACAGTCCAAAAAATCAGGTTTTTATACAATTTTTGATATTTTTTGTACGGGAGGTACCACGCCCACTTGTTCAATCCCGCCCACATTTTGTGGGATGCTGTGTATTGATAACGTTAATGTGTGTACCTAATTTGGAAACTTTGGCTCTTGCCGTTCTCAAGATATACAGAAAAAATACAACAACAACAAGGGATTTTTGGGCAAAATCAGAGGCAGTCGTGGTTTTTTGGTCATATCTCAGCCATTTGTGGACCGATCTTGAAGAAATGGTAGACTATATAAGACATAAATGTAAAACAACCTAGACGCTATCATGTCTGGAGTATCCGAAAAACACATATCAAACGTAAGACGGACAGACGGACGGACGGACATCGTTAAATCAACATCTCTCCTCATAAGGACCCAGAATATATATACTTTATAGGGTCTAAGATCAATATTATAGAAATTACACACGGAATGACAAACTTATATATACCCTTTTCCACCTGTGGTGAAGGGTATAAAAATACGTGCGGTCTGACGAAACAAAAACGTTAATCTTTCTTAAATAATATAAATACGAGTATCTTCTTCCTGTGTTTCTATATACGCATGTAGGTATGCATGCATTTGCCATATCGTCGGCTTAATATGCAAACCTGCTAAATCCACTTTTAAGTAAGTTGAGATTTTGATGCCGTGTGGTAGAGAACAGTGTTGCCAACTTAGTGCTTTTGGCACTATTTATGGTGCTTTTTAATGCCTCAAAACGCCTAATTTTATCCTTAAGCGGCCAATATGTTAAAAGAAGTCGAAAAACTCTTTCAAAGTGCACCGAACACTTCTATCAAAAATGCAGCTCGTTAAATTAATGCTCTGATTCTGAGTATAAAGTTCAGAAATTTTCAGATTGCAATGCGGTAAAGAACTTAGAACTTAGGTGTGTGATGATGAAACTTATTGGTATAATCGACTTTAATTTTACACTATATATAAATTTTTACAAAGTGTTATCAAAACAATGAATACACCATGTACTATGGTTATTAAAATAGAAATTTTATTGTTTTAGCATGTATAAGGTATGAACTGTATCATAAGCATTTAAATTATTTACTAAACTGACATTGTAGAGTACCAAACTAGAAAAAAACATTAAAGGTTATAAACAGTGAGTAACAGTTAAACTATCTGTAAATGCTATTAGAAAATGCTTATTAATGCTTATATGCTAACTTAATTCACCGATCAAAAGTTACTTAACCCTTAAGTCCGTTCATATTCCAATATTACTGTATATGATATTCGCCATATTATTTCCATGTTGTCCTATATTATGCAATAAGTCGCACAATGGCTATATTCATTCAATAAAAAGTTGAACATAACCTATAGGAATAACATAAACAACATTGTACAATGTTGCCAACACATTTCACTTTCTTTTCGTTATGAAATAAAAATCAAAAGTCTTTTGATTGTTGCCAATTTATTGTGCCACCTTCGAATATCACAAACACATTGACGATATAATTGTACAATACGTAAAATTGAACAATTTTATTGCAAGTGTATGAGCCGCTTTAGTGCCAAACTAAGAAAAAGCACTAACTTGGCGCTTTTTAAATTTTTCGTTAGTTGAATTAAATTTTTTTGTCGTTTTTTTTCAATTTGAGTCTTGAAGTGTGTAAGACTAACTATATTTTTGGTTGTCCTCTCAAGCAGCAAATAGGAAAAATATAAAGTTATTTGTCTCTCCCCTAAATGTGTTTATTGAAAGGGAGTTAGCGGGTTTGCATATTAAGCCGACGTTATGATCTACTAAAACTGGGAAGCTTCCTTAATTGTACTAAATTAGCAATTGGTGTTCCATTGTACTTTTCGAGTTAAAATTTGGAAAATTTGGCTCTTGCCGTTCTCAAGATATACAGAAAAAATACAACAACAACAAGGGATTTTTGGGCAAAATCAGAGGCAGTCGTGGTTTTTTGGTCATATCTCAGCCATTTGTGGACCGATCTTGAAGAAATGGTAGACTATATAAGACATAAATGTAAAACAACCTAGACGCTATCATGTCTGGAGTATCCGGAAAACACATATCAAACGTAAGACGGACAGACGGACGGACGGACATCGTTAAATCAACATCTCTCCTCATAAGGACCCAGAATATATATACTTTATAGGGTCTAAGATCAATATTATAGAAATTACACACGGAATGACAAACTTATGTATATATACCCTTTTCCACCTGTGGTGAAGGGTATAAAAATACGTGCGGTCTGACGAAACAAAAACGTTAATCTTTCTTAAATAATATAAATACGAGCATCTTCTTCCTGTGTTTCTATATACGCATGTAGGTATGCATGCATTTGCCATATCGTCGGCTTAATATGCAAACCTGCTAAATCCACTTTTAAGTAAGTTGAAATTTTGATGCCGTGTGGTAGAGAACAGTGTTGCCAACTTAGTGCTTTTGGCACTATTTATGGTGCTTTTTAATGCCTCAAAACGCCTAATTTTATCCTTAAGCGGCCAATATGTTAAAAGAAGTCGAAAAACTCTTTCAAAGTGCACCGAACACTTCTATCAAAAATGCAGCTCGTTAAATTAATGCTCTGATTCTGAGTATAAAGTTCAGAAATTTTCAGATTGCAATGCGGTAAAGAACTTAGAACTTAGGTGTGTGATGATGAAACTTATTGGTATAATCGACTTTAATGATACACTATATATAAATTTTTACAAAGTGTTATCAAAACAATGAATACACCATGTACTATGGTTATTAAAATAGAAATTTTATTGTTTTAGCATGTATAAGGTATGAACTGTATCATAAGCATTTAAATTATTTACTAAACTGACATTGTAGAGTACCAAACTAGAAAAAAACATTAAAGGTTGTAAACAGTGAGTAACAGTTAAACTATCTGTAAATGCTATTAGAAAATGCTTATTAATGCTTATATGCTAACTTAATTCACCGATCAAAAGTTACTTAACCCTTAAGTCCGTTCATATTCCAATATTACTGTATATGATATTCGCCATATTATTTCCATGTTGTCCTATATTATGCAATAAGTCGCACAATGGCTATATTCATTCAATAAAAAGTTGAACATAACCTATAGGAATAACGTAAACAACATTGTACAATGTTGGCAACACATTTCACTTTCTTTTCGTTGTGAAATAAAAATCAAAAGTCTTTTGATTGTTGCCAATATATTGTGCCACCTTCAAATATCACAAACACATTGGCGATATAATTGTACAATTCGTAAAATTGAACAATTTTATTGCAAGTGTATGAGCCGCTTTAGTGCCAAACTAAGAAAAAGCACTAACTTGGCGCTTTTTAAATTTTTCGTTAGTTGAATTAAATTTTTTTGTCGTTTTTTTTCAATTTGAGTCTTGAAGTGTGTAAGACTAACTATATTTTTGGTTGTCCTCTCAAGCAGCAAATAGGAAAAATATAAAGTTATTTGTCTCTCCCCTAAATGTGTTTATTGAAAGGGAGTTAGCGGGTTTGCATATTAAGCAGACGTTATGATCTACTAAAACTGGGAAGCTTCCTTAATTGTACTAAATTAGCAATTGGTGTTCCATTGTACTTTTCGAGTTAAAATAGTACCAAAAAAAGTTTAATCGTACCAATATTGCCAAGCCCGCCTCGCATTGGCTTGTAGCGTGACGTCGCATAACTGTATCGAGCTGCAGTTCTTGAGGTTTTATCATTAACCATATGCAGTCGTTTATATTCAAAAAAAAAACTTTAACGTGTTTGATCTGGTGGAGAACCAAAGAAAAAACTCAAGAGTAACTGGTAGAGTTCCATAAATAAACTCGAGACATTTTACTAGTGGAGACCAATAAACATCCCCTGGAGCGGATTATGAATAAAGGTCAACGTCGACCAAGGAATTGTTGCTGAGGCTCCAATAAAATCATGTGAAACTCATGCAATACACCTGAAACAAAAAAAAGGGAACAAAAAAAAACTAAAAAAAAAAAATTTATTTTCTTTCCTTAAAACAAGAGGTTGTTCCCGGCAATTCCCGGATTCAATTGTTTTCAATTCCCGCTTTCTCTGGAATTAATTATGGGATTCCCGGGAAATTTTGAATAAAAACATTTTTTAGACTTTAGTAAATCTATGTTGGACTCGTGTCTTTAGTCGTTTTATCGAACCAAATTTCACTACAGTATCCATATTTGTTGCGGTTTAAGGATTATTAAGCTGATTTCCGAGAGTGGTCCTATGGTAAATTATACCCTATCATCACGATATTTTATTTTAAGTCTTAGCAAACTAAAGTAGGCTAAATGTTATAACTAGGGCAACCAAAAAAAAGCACTAAAAACCAGTTTTAAGCTCTTAATAAAAGCGTTTAAAACATGAAAACAAGCTGTTAAAATTAAAAAAAAGCCATTTAAATTTATTGTTTTTTCTACATTATTCGTCTAATACGTACGTCACAGTAAATTATAAATTGATGCGATAAATTTTCGAAAATAAAACTCTGTCTATTTGGAGTACATAGAAAAAGTTCTTAATACGTCTATAGATGTTAAGGGAGCATATTTAAAATTGAGAAGTTGCTCTGAAGTATATTTTATACGATTGGTCTCACAATTCCGCTTGCCTCCGAAAATATTCAAAATATCTTTTAGTACCGAAAATCGTTCATTTTTTAATAAAACTGATTTAAATTTTTTATTAACTTTGTCTCCTATATCCCCCGGAACACCGGACATTTTTCTTACGGTGTCCAAAACCAACAAATTTTCGAGAGTGTACTTTGCGCACAAGGTTACATGGACAGCCAAGCCAACCTGCCGGAAGGACATCGTTAGATCGACTCAGAAAGTGATTCTGAGTCGATCGGTGTACTTTAGGACCAATATTATAAGGTGTTATACACATCAGCACAAATGCATAATACCCTCTCCACTCTTATGGTGTGGGTATAATAACATACAGCGATAATAAAGGTATATAGGTGTAAAATACATACCGGGCCTCACGGACAATAAAAACATAAAAGGTGCAATAGATAAAAATGACATGAGCTTTGCTTACAAACCAAACAAAACATTAAGTGCAATACAGTAGTTTTGACTTAACTGCCTTTTGTTTACGTACACTTTTGACTTAACTGCACAAAATTGATAATTTTTGGAATTATTCTTTATAATTCCATACAAATTCCTTTTTTAAGTGCACTTTCTATACCTGCACATTTAAGATAAATGCACAAAATTTTTGGCATTTTAAAATTATTTTCATTCAAAAAATTCAAGTTAGCTGCACTTTGACTTAACTGCCCAAAATACATATTTTCTGGAATTATTCTTCAAAATCCTTGTTTACGTGCATTTTGTATACCTGCACATTTTTCATATTTTTGGGCAGCTTTAAAATATTTTCATATAAAACATCAAACTTTGCTGCACACATGAAAAAATATGGTGGCCACTTTTTCACATAAATATCCAATTTTAGCTGTTTATAAAAACAAAAATCGCAAACAAGTCAAGTTGGTGTCATTATAATTTATTTCGTTTGCATGTACCTACATTTATGCATATGGGTTGTGGTTACAGCAAGTTTACCACGATTATATGAAAGGAATATAAAATCTTAGGTCTGGAACAGAATAAAGTAGTTGTAGTAGTATTTGAAGCTGACGAATGCTCTGTAGCGCAAAAAAAGTTCAAAATTTCGAATTTTGCTTTTGACAGCTTTCAGCGCTATTCTTAACGTTGAACTACAGCGAATTTTCTGTTCCACACTTTATTGTTACCAATTTGGCTATCTCGTTCCTTATAAAAATGCACAATAAAAACGTTGTTACTCCTCTTTCAAACACTTTACTCTAGCTGCACTTTTATGCAGGTAACCACAATTGCGTACCTGCACATTAAAGCAGCTAAATACATTTAAGATAGCTGCATTTTTGATTTACCTGCACAAAAAATCGTGCAAAGGAGATTGTGCAGCTAAGTCAAAATTACTGTATTTACAAATACAAAAACTCCAATACACAAACTACAACAAAATAATGTAGTGTATGAAATACCATGCAAGGGAGACAACAACAACAGCTGTGACTTAGTTTACATTGGTACGACCAAAAGGAATTTGGAGACAAGAATGGGAGAACACAATTCAGACATAAACAAAAACAAAGAAAGCACTGCATTATCACAGCACATATTACAAACAAAACACAAACCTGATTTTGACAACATAAGAATACTTGAAAAGGTAAATAACGTGAGGAAAAGATATACAACAAAAAGCTTAAGAATTCAACAGAAAATAAATAGAACAATGAATAAAAAAGAAGATACTGACAATTTAAGCGCCAGTTAGCCACTAGTGTTGGCTTTTATGTTTTTTAAAATATATTAATGTAATACAAATTTGTTTCTTTTCACTGTAAGTTCGTTACATTTATATTTATTGTATTATTAAATGTTGATGATTTTATTTTATATTAATAGACGAATCCCCTGAAGAAGTGAACATAAAATTCACGAAACGTCGGGAAAAATGAAATAAAAAATTTTGCATTTTTATTTTCACAAATGGAGTTAAGCCTCACCAGCTAAATATATATAATAAAAATATATATCAATACAAACGATAATAAAGGTTGTTGGAATGATATTGTACAAGGAAAACACAAAATATTACCATAACGTTGAACGATATTTTTAACCAGAGCTGTAACAGCTCAAAAATTGTTAATATTTTTTAGTATTTATAAAAAAAAGTTGCACATAAAAAAAAGTTTTTTGCAAAAATTTATTAAATAAGTTTTTTTTCGTATGAAAATATTAAAAATTATCTTAAAATGGCAAAATAAGTAAAAAAAAAGCCGATATTGCAAAAATAACTAAAAATAAGCCGATATTGCTCATTTTTCTAGTTTTTTGATGATCGGGATTTGTTTTCAATCAAATGCATTCTATCTTATAACTAAAAAATAAGCATTTGCTTTTTTTTGGTTGGCCTAGTTATAAAAATTTTATTATTTTTTACAGTTTACGGCGTAGCAAAGTGTTTGCCGCTAGTGGGTTTTATATGGGGTGTATGATAAATTATGACTCGATCTTCATAAAACTTAGTGGTGATTTCGGGTGTTATAAAGCTATTTTAGACCAAATTTCACCACAAAATCATTTAAAATTTCTTTTTTATATGCCTTTAATATTAAATCAAAATTGTTTTGCTTCTACTGAAAATTTTTATATTTTTAGTTAATACACTATTGTTGAACAAGTGCGATATACTACATACATATTGTTAAATTGTTCCTTCAATAAACGCGTTTCGGTCTATTCCCTTTATAAACATTTAACTTTTTTTAATGCAAATTAAAATAAATAAACACATGTGTAATTGCACTTATTCAACTATCTTTTTAAAAAAACACTACAAGAATATGATATAAAATTCAACTAGAAGGTAATTTCCTACCCATTAGTGCATTAGAACAATAACCAATTATATAAATTTTTTCTCGTTAAATTCGGTCGGTCATTTCTTTAATATTTTGAATTACACTGTTGCAAGTTGAATTTTGTAGCATTAAGTGAGGTATATTGCTCTGTATGAAACAAAAATCCGTTAAGTCTAACAAACTGTGCTGCCAAATAGAGGTAAAATTGAATTTTGGTATAAATAATTTTTGGTACTTTTTTCATAATTTTCTAAAATATTATTTTAAGCAAAAAACTTTGTTTGAGGCTAATATTGTTGACTAGAAGAGCTAAAATATTGTCATATATAATTTTCGTGTAAAATGTTTTTTTAAAAAGATAGTCATATGCAAACAAATTAGATTTGAATAAATGGGCTTGAAGGCCAACTTTGAGGCCCCTAAAACACAACTTATCGCTATGAAATTTTTTCGTATTTTTTTTACATAAAAGAGAATATAATAAATAAAAAAAAAAATTATTCATACAACTAACGGGTGACCGTTAAAATCAAAAGTTGGATTTCTTAAGGTCTCACCAGCCAAAATGGTGGGAATACATATATAAAAAAAAACATATAGGACGATCGGCAAAGGCTAAGCCGATTAGCCGACTTAGAAAATAATAATTTTGTAGAAAAGTTGTTAACAAGTCTTCCTGAATCTCTTATTAAACCAAATAAACTGAAAAATATCAAATACCTAAGCCACTAAAAAAAACCAAATTTTAAATTTATTAAAGAAACGCATTTTCTATGAATCACGTATCTTCAATTTTGTTGAAAAGCATTTTTATTATTAAATCTAATTCGGGTACGCTGAATCCAGAAGTGATAACCGTTTTTTTCGGTTAGCTCTTGTTTTCGAGATATATATTATTATTTCGAAAATAGAGGAGGTTGCACAACATAAATTCGCGTTACTCAAAAACGGTTTAGTTTATTGAATTGCTTAAAAAAAATCCGAAAATCCGCAATAAAATTACCTTTAAGTGAAGTTCAACTTTTTTCTAGTCGTTTTATAACGAAGTTGCAAACAAAAAAAGCCATTAGTGATTTTAGTCTGTTGACAACAATTGATGTTATTCAGAAAAAAAGAAAAATTTCCATTAAATTTAATTTTATAAAACGCAATATTTGTATGGGAGCCTCCCTAAAAAGTGGAGGTAAAGGGCAAGTATGTTTTAAGAAAATGTTAAAAACAAAAAATCTAATGGAGGTCGTCTATACATTTTATCCCCCTAGGGGAGACTCCTTGGCAGTTACGGTGCTTCTTCTTCAATATGTTTCTAGTCTGTTTGTATGAGTGCCCCCTTAACTCTGGATGGTTACTGTTCGTCGAATTGACGAAGCTCATTTACACTTTGTCATATAACTTTTGTATGTGTTTTTAAATAACGCTACTTTTTTCAACCACGTTATCTGATGATGAAAGCTTTAAAAAAATAATTAATTTTAAAACACAAAAAAGTGTTAAAATTCGTATCAAATATTGAGAGAGAAGAAGAACTTTTTATTTTGTATGTTTTATTTTATTTAATTTTTTAATAAAATATTACGATTTTTCTCAAACTTTGGCAGGCGTGAGGGACGGCTAAGCCTTCGCCGATTGTTCTAAAATTTTTTTGGCGTCGTTTTTTTATTAATACCCCCCGAATTTGGGGGTAAGAGCATGGAAAAATAGAAAACAAATACAGTTAACCACCACCCTAATATACATACATAATTTTCTTTTTGTATTCTAACTGCAGTCAAATATATATTTTAATTGGGGATATAATGATAAGCCTTTTTGCCGATACGACCGATACTCCAACTAAAATATCGCCTCATATCGATACCGATACGAATTTTGAATTCACGTTTTAATTAACAAAACTCAAGTAGAGTAATATTTTTAAAATACAAAATGTCAGTGTAAGAGGTTATTAATATTAAAAATTTAATAAGACTTAAAAAACAAAGAATAAAATTTAAATTCATGATAAAGGTAACAAAAAATAAAAATTTTGTTTACAAAAATAACAGCGTAAGATTTTAATTATTAATATTTAAAATAGACATTATTAAGATTTTTGTTAAAAAAAAAAACAAAGTATTCTCGACTTGTACGGAGATAGACGATTTCGCAAGTCCGTTTGGACCAGACCTGCAGTGAAAAATAGTCTCTCAGATGCGACAGAATTTATTTGAAAACTTAAGAATGTCAGCCCTATTTTTTTTAGTTTAGGTACAACATGTCATTGCGGCCGTAAACAAGTGAATCTGCGTTTGTAGAAATATCAGAATATCTAACGTATCTTTCGAATTCTTCTTTAGCATAATCACAGCAAAGGATGCAAATAGGCCCATTCTCCTCGGATTCTCTTATAATTTTTTTAGAAACGCCCCAAAGATCAGATCTTTTAGAACCATCAGAATTTGTACCACCTAAAGGGGTAACCGTGTTTGCAACACTTTCCTCCTCTGTCTACCCCGCCCATTTTTATATTGATTTTTATAGTTTACCATAATAGTAGCTTTAACCACGTTTGAAGACTCTCGCTTTAATAGTTCTTCAGTTGAGCGATATTTAATATATGCATACTATGGGAGGTATTTCCCCCCTGCGCCTACCCGCATTATTTTTATTTTCAAAAGTGTAGTATACCATAAGAGTGACTTCTACAAAGTTTGAACATTTTCACTATTACAGTTCTTAAGATATGCGATATTAAACATTGGCGTCCTATGGGGGTGCCACTTCCCCCGCTGCTATTTTATTTCAATTTTGGGGCTCAGAAGATCCTACTACCAAAAGTTCAACAAAATGCGTTCAGCGGCTCTTAAGATATGCGATATTTAATATTGGCGTCCTATGGGGGGTACCAATTCCCCTACCCCTATCGAAAAAATAAGTAGTCTATTTTATCTCACGTGACGTTCCTGTAAAAATTTCAGGAAAATCGGTTCAGTAGCTTAGGAGTCTATAAGCCAACAAACAAACACACAAACATTTTTCCTATTTATTATGTATATGGAAGAAGAAGAAGATGCTAAGTCAGCCTCTAAATTTTGGGACTATTCTCCATCTTCTTTGATAAATATTTCATTATTTTGTTTTGATTTAATGCACCGCTTTTAATTTGTTATTTCTCTTAGTTGCTATGCCAAAATATAAAAAGTACAGTACGACAGCAAAGTATCGCCGGCATCGATATATAATCTAAAGTATCGCCGATATATCGGTATTCGTTACGTTCCTAATTTTAGTTATATTTTTAAAACTAACTTACTTTATTTTTAGTATTTTTAAACCAAATTTAAATTTTTTGCACATCGTATTTTTATACTTTAACGAACATTTTTAGGGGGTTCAGTTAAGATCAACAAAAACAAAGTTGAAAAATAAGGATATCCCTAATGTACATACATATTTATTTATTTATTTACTCTAGTTTTTAAATGGTAAATTAATATTATTTAAAAAAAAGATACAAAAACGTATCAAAATGATTAAATATGAAATCTTAAAATTACATACTAATTAATAATAAACATATAAAATTAAAAAAAAAATTCTAACGAATATTTGAAACATTTTCTCATATATTTTCAAAATAAAAAATGAAATTTAAATAATCTTTTTTAAGCTAACTTGCAAATTATGTATAAATTACTAGTCTTACTGCTAAGGAAACTATATATAAATATTATAAAACTCAATAAAAAGAATTTATACTAATCAATCATATTCACAAATTGTTTCTGTGTAGTCTAGTCTTTTCTTAACAAGAATTCATTATTATCATTTATTTATTTCTTATCAAATGAGTTTTGTTTTTAAATTATAAGGTGTAGTTGGCGATACTACAACAAGTACAACACCAAAAACACAACATTGTATTTTATTTGGTGCTTTCGTTGGTCGATATGTCAAAGACAGAAGCAACTTTTTACATTCCTCTCTTCAAAGTCAAAAAATTAAAACAAGCGTCAAAAATCAAATAAATTAATTTGACATTACATGGGTAAATAATGAAAACTCTCCCTAATAAACCTACCTTGTACTTATTCTACTATGATTTTGTAAAAATATTTACCGAATTGAGTTTATTTTTTATTAATTTATATGCGTATAGATGTAGTGGCGCTTGTAGCAAGAGAGATATTTCTTAATATTTTCTTATTTTGAAATTTTAATTTGAATCTGTAACAGTTGAATCGGAAAAGGGATTTTTTTGTTATGGGAATTAACATTTACGTACATTAATACCACTCTGCGTTTTGTTCATGCATTTTTGTCAATGGTAATGCAGTTCTGGGTATTTGGTATGAAGTTAGTGGTTTATGTTTTATGCTGAATATATGTATGTATGTATGCTAACACCACTTTTCCAACATGTTGGCATTTCGTGGAGGTATAAAAGGGCTAACTGTAGCAAAACCTGTCCATTTTTCTTTCTTGGACAATTTTAATATTTCTGTTGCGTACAAGGCTAAGAGGCACACTTTAAATTGGTAAGAATCTAATTTTTATTTAATTCATAAAACATATTTGTTTGTTAGATATTGGTGGAAAAAAAAAATTTAATACATTTTTAATTTGCTATAGTTGCGACTGTTTGCTGCTTAGAGACAGGATTTTGGCTAAGGATACGGAGTTTTTGGGAATAGCCTTTGGGGTTAAGCCTAGAGAAAAATATTTGCTTTGGATGGTCCTGAATAGGCCAATATAAAAGAAATAGGACAAAAAGTGCGGTAAAATATAAAGTGAAAAGTGAAGGGATTTATTTTCCAACCAAATAAGTGTGAATTTATTTTAAAAACTTAAGCCTTATAATTAAAATCACATAAAAGAATATACATACAAACACACAGAGTAAAAAAATTCAGCCATGCGAAAAGAAAATAAGGGAACACTTAAATAATAAAATTTGTCTATTTACGAACTAAAATCACCAAAATATTTAATAAAATATAATCTTAATCCTAATATCACAGTGAAATATTGCACAAAATGAAAAACAAGTGTCAGATAAATAAGTAAATCCCGCTTAAATCCGAAAATTTAAAATGTATTCATTAATTTGATTATAGAAAATTGAAAGAAAACTTAGCTTGAACTTTCAATTCCAATTGTTATCTAAAACTCAATCCTTTAATGTACGCGGGAATATAAATTTTTTGCCTTAATTTAAAAATATTTTTTTATTTCTTTCTTAAATTTGAAATCTTTATTTTTTATTACTTGTGAAACAAATCTAAATTGTGTAGTCAGAACTAAGTATATAAGCACGTATATTTTGTAAAAGCAAAAATCACAAAAATAAACACTGAAATATTAAGAAAATAATCTAAAAGAAGTGTCAAAAGAAAAAGTGTAAAAATAATAATAAAGTAATCCAATTGTAAATTTTTATTGAGTAAATAATTTGTTAATAACAATTTAGTGAGATTTACGGCTATACGTTGTTCTGCTGTTAACATTACAGTGGTGTTCAAAAAAATAATAAAAACAAAAGTAATTTTTTTTTATTATCAAAATGACCAACATTTTTTTGCTTAATTTAATTTCATTTGAGTATAAATTTGAAAAAAAAAAAATAGAAGAATTACAATTTAACTTCAAATGGAAAATATCACCATATAATACTGCTAAAATCCATATGTCACATTTCCTCACAAATACAAGCAAATTTCCGGCTGAAAGATCTTTCAACGATGGAACCCTAACATGTATGTAAGTCATTTTGTTTTTTTTCTATTTCCTAATCCAAATTTGTATGTATGTATCTATCGTTAAAAATTACCAAGTAAAGACTAAATTCAAATAAAATTTACTTTGTTTCGTTCGGTTAATAACATTAATTGCTATAACATTACTCTGTAAAAGGAAAATGTAAAGTAATTGGTAAACGATAAATACATATACAAACTTGGTTTATAATTAAAGTTTTAAACAAATGGAATTTTCGTATCGAAAATAAAAAACTAATGAATTTGAGTGCAAATACGTCGCGAAAATGTTAAGAAATAGATTTTTTATTAAAGAAAATGCATTTATTTATATAAATATTTAACTGCATTTCTTCTTCTTTTTATCCCTAAAATACATATTTACAAATCCAGAAAATGAATTTGCCGTAAACTTGCATGAGAATTATTCACCACAATAAATCCATTTCACCTCAATTGAGCTAGTGCTGTTAAGCGGGTTTTTTTTATTAAAATTTTACATAAAAACAAATTGCCTTTATAAAAACGTTAAAATTGAACTAAAGAAATGTTTTTTTATTTTGTTAAATAAATTAAACTTAAAAATGGAAGAAACGGGTTTTTAATGTAAATTGTTTTTTTCCGACTGATTTTGTTTTGTAAAATGCTATTTTTTTTAATTAAAAAAAAAAAAAATCTATAAATTCTGGAGATCCGGGATCGAATCCCGCAGATGACCTAATTTGATTAAATTATTTTTTTCCACTTCTTTTTATTATTTTATTACGAATTTTACATTTATTTCATTATTTGTTGGTAGCCGAGATGGATACCTAAATAAAATTTTTGTTTCAGCTTTTTTTTGTGATTTTTGCTTAATATTATTTTTTTCGGTTTCTGATTAATTTTTTTTTTTTTTTTGTTTTTAAAAATGAAAAATCATTTTCTATATACCTTGAACTTTTGGATTAAATTATTAAATTTAATTTAGATTCTTAAATTAGTATTATTAACTAACTTAAGTTAGTGGTAATGTTTTTTTCCCTTAATAAATCATTATTAATATGAATTTCTAAATCAAACGGTTTTTGATTTCCGCAAAGCTACTGGTAGAGTTAATTTGATTTGCTTGGGATCATGAAAGATAGGTTTTAAGAGATTTTCATGATCATGGTTGGGAGGGTTATTAAAGTTGTGTCAACATCAATCACAACAAATACAATAATGAAGGTTATATAATGTACTAACTTCGATTTAGGTGTTCCATGTTTCTTTCCCTGTTAGTAATTTAAGCATGCAAATTAAAATTTGTTTCTCTTTCTTTCTGTGGTCTTTTCTATTTGATTTATTATCGGGACATAGTAGCCACGAATCCACCCATTAGCCGACGAGATAGGAGCCGGATGTTGGAGGCATGCTACTGCTACTTATTGCTCGTAAAAACTAGGGAAAAATTTAGACCGTTACATGCTACATAGATAAAGAACAAACAAATTAACATAACGAACTGTAACGAATGGAATGTAAATTGGAATTTTAAGAGTTAGAAACAAAGCTATACTATTACTAATAAGTGAGAAGACTTTTCTTAAGTAAATGTAATGACTAATAAAGAAAGTGGCGCACTTAAATTTTTGGAGACTCTAGTTCAAAAAGTTCGATACAAAGGAGTTAATGAACAAACTAAAAGTTGTATGTCTTTATACTTCAGAAATATGTAAATTAACTTTATCAAGTAAATGTGAAAACGTTAAATTGTTTTAATTGATTGTGTTAACCTTGATTATACTAAAGCCTTTATTTTTTTTCTTTCATTATTTATTTATTGAATCTTCATATATTAAATATAAACTAACAATAATTAATCAAATCTTATCCTAATACTTTATTTTATGTCCCACAAAAATTTTCTTCATCACGGGTTCTGTTGACATATATAGGAGTTTTGTCGCTCTTCTTAATGGGTAAGTGCTGCAGTGTCTCTTCTCCTTAAGCGAGTGTGACCGCTATCATTTAAAATATTTCGAGCTAGTGGATTTGGGTGCAACTCTAGCCTTTTTAAATATTTCACCGCATACTTCGTAATAATAGTCCTTACTAGTGGCACATTGAGATCCTTGTGGATATTTGAGTTTTTAACATACCAAGGGGCAGCTGTGATTATTCGAAGAAATTTATTTTGGCGCCTTTGAATTTTTTTGATATTTGAGTCCGAGGCAGTGCTCCATAGTTGAACACCGTAGCACCATATTGGCTTTAAAATAGAGTTGTAAAGTAGTAGTTTGCAATCGAGACTAAGAACAGAGTTTCTTCCAATAAGCCAGTTAATTTGAATTTCTTTTAGTTTCATTTGGATTAATTTTGCTTCTATATGGCTTTTTCATGTTAAACGCCGATCTAGATAAATACCGAGATATTTGACACGTGATTGTTGAGGCACTATTTGATTATTGATTTTAATAGGGGGGCTTGTTTCCCAACGCAAGGTGAATGTTATATATACGCATTTTTGCTCATTGGCCTTTATTATCCATTGTTTTAACCACAGTTCTAGTTGAAATATATGATCCTGCAAGTTTCGAGATGCTTCACGACGGTTCTCGTGTACGCTTAGTAAAGATGTATCATGGCTCTCGTGAAGATATTAAAAAATGCAAAACAGTCATTCGGTGCATTACAAAGAATATGGAAATAACCACAACATACATACAGGTACTAAGCTGCGCCTTTTCTCCTCAAATGTTCGCTCTACCCTGCTATATGGATGTGAATCCTGGAACTCTACGGCAAACGACATACAACATCTGCAGGTATTCATTAACCGTTGCTTGCGGAAAATATTGAGAATTTTTGGCCGAACGTAGTTTCCAATAGAGACCTGTGTCAAAGAACAGGCAAAACACCAATCCGTATAGAAATTGCAAAAAGGACATGGAGCTGGGTTGCCCATATCCTAAGAAGATCTCATAATGATATATCAAAGACGGCAATTGACTGGAATCCTCAAGGCAGCAAGAGAAGAGGTAGACCCGCCAACACCTGTGGCACAGTGGCCCTAAAGTAGAAACCCTGAGGTATACCCGTAGTTAAAATAAAAAAAAAAGTAGCACCATTATGTTCTACATATTGAGATCTACCAGCCAAATATGAAAAAATGAGTTTACAAGCAGATTTAGAGAAATTTTATCCATCCCTGAGTTTCCTCATCATCATAGAATGACAAATAGAACCAAAAGCATTAGCAAGATCAAGAGAAATAAGGACATTAAGATTATTCTCATTAATATTTTGATGGATATGCTCAGTAAGATCAAGAACAAGGCATATTAATAGCAGGTAGCCGCGAAATTACAACAATTGTACAATAAAACATACAACAGGGCTTTTTATTGTTGGTATGTGATACGAACTGTCGAACAGCAAAGGGGTTGATAAGAGACAAAAGATAAAGACAAACAACTTGTTTACTAAGCAACATTTGACAGTTCGTATCACAAAACAAGCAAATAAAAAATAATCTGCTGGCTTTTCGAGACTACCTGCTATAAATATACCTTGATCAAGAATCATCAGTGTAAAACTCCAGCCATTGCGAAATGCATATTGGTTGTTACTCATATTCAAAAACGTAAAATAGGTTTAAATAATTTATTTTAAACCAATTATTCATTTTAATTCATTTAATAGAAATTTTAATAGAATCTTACAAATAAATTAATAACTAGTTTGCTCTATTCAATAACAATATTTATTATTTTTTATTTTGTTTGAATCAAACGATGTAATTGAATAAAATATAGATATAATGGTAATTATTGTTAAATTGAATCAATTAACACATTGTTTAAAATCGTACATTGCTTTTTTTATTATATTTTTTATTAAAATAATCATTAAATAATAAAAAAAATCACAATTTTCAATTTAACATTATATGTAATATAATTTAATTACCATTAATCAATATAACATTATATTTAACCCAAATATTGATATGTATTTTTAATAAGGCTAAAGTTCATCAAATATAAAGAGAGGATATTTACAACATGAAATTAATTAAAATTTATTGATAATTTTTAATTCTTACATGTTTCAATTGTAACCACTCAATATAGTCAAACATCAATCTTTAAAAAAAATTGTAATTAACCTTTGGTATATTGAAATTTGCTTTGAATGATTATCTGTTTTAATTGATTTAAAATAATAAATGAATTACAAAATCTTTGTCTGAAAGCCACTTTTAAAGAAATTTCTTTTAAAGAATATCTAAATAAAGCATTTATCTATTAATTTTCAAAACCCCCGAATGCCGAAAAATCCTGATATCCCAAAAATCCCGGGATACCGTAAATTCCCAGAATCCCGAAAAATCCCGGGATTTGTTTTTTTTTAACTCCGATTCGCGAGATTTGCGAAAACCAGTTCCGATTGACATCCCTAGTGTTTTGTAAAATTTGCGTGATAAATGAACGCGTAATTTGAAAAATGGTTACCATCATGGTCCAATTAGTAGGTCTGCATGAAACGCCTGCTTTTTCGTGCAATTGTTTTTGACATTTCTACCATTTTTTACACAAACAAATGCTTTTGTTCTTGCTAGCTTTATCAATTTTTAGTGGCGCGCAGACCTACTAATTGGGCCATGGTTACCATCAAGGCGTTTCCAATAGGTCTGCTTACCCCTACAACAATAAAAAAAACCACAGGCATTTTGTTTGTGTAAAATTCCTCGCCATTGTCAAAATCTGATGCTGGGTACAGACAGTGCAAACTTTTTTTTTATTTTGAATTCCCTAAGCTATTCCCTGCGAAGCTCTACGCTTGTCTGCAGGAAAAAAAACCAGAGTTTGCGGGAATCGAACCCGCAACCCCGTCGCTGATAGACTAGCTCACTACCAGCTAGCCTACCGGGGCACTCAACTCATTTCAACGCAACCTCAAAATATCAAAGCATTTTGATGTGGATGCAATCTGGAATGAATGAAAAATTAAAGAAAATGAATTTAATTTGCTAGATTGAGTTAATGCATTGCATAGTGTGTACCCAGCATTATTACCTACTACATACTTGCATAGGGAAAACAAAAGGAAAAATGTGTGGTTATTTTGTTGAACTATTTATGGTTTTTAATCCAAATTTTCAATATTCTTAATTAGGCTTAAGTTCATTAAATTTAATTTTCATTAAATTATTTTTATGAAGAAAGGAATTTTACAACATGAAAATTAATTAAAATTGTTATTGATAATCTTTAATTCTTGACCGTGGCCGGGATTCGAACCGCGGCCGGCAGGTTACCATGACATGTTTCGATCGCAACCACTCGATCTTCTCAAATGGATTTGCCGTTTTACACTCGCAGCCATCGACGCACAGTGGCGCCCGTAGAGCAAACGAGGTTGCAAAAATCAAAATTTTCATGAGCGCCGAAACTTTTCAACGATTTCAAATCTGCCACTCTTAATAATATCACATTTTTAGTTTAGAAGATATAACTGTTCAAAGTTGACCGACTTTCGGTTTTCAAAAAAACACACAATTTTTAGTCAATTTGTTGCGATTTCAGGTGTAATATCACGAAAAATAGGTAACGAATCCCCTTATTTTTTGTTTGTATTGATTGATGTATTTATTAAATGTATAATAATAAAAAAAAAATTAACTGTTTGCTTTGTGTTTCTCCTGGTAAATCACTATTTAAAAACTATCCGTTTTTTCACTATTTTTCGACTTTGACGGAAAATAAAAAAAATCTATATTTTTCTATATTTGCCGTATTTGCAAAACCTGTTCATTGATTATTTCTTTACATAATTCAAAAATTTTATCTGCCCGTACGTGCCCGTTTGGCTTCTAGAGGTAAAAAAGGTTAAAAAGACATGGTTGCAGAAATTGTATGTCGTCCATCCCTTATATGTTTTGACTGACAGTAGTTTGATCTAATAGTTTAAAAAAAACTACTCATTGAAATTAGCAGGTACGTACCTCACTTAAACAATACTTTGGCGTACAAATGGTCAAGAACAATATTGACTTATGGTCCCTACAGGTAGGCACAAATCTTATTTGGACACGTGCATAATATCAAAATTGCATTATTCAGCCTAAATCCATATGTATGCAGGGAACAGGTAAATTTTTAGGCAGGGTAGCATAAGCCTATATATTGCAAAATAAGCATAATGCCTGGATTAGTCTACGACTGAAAGTTGGCGCAACAATTACTGAAACCATTAAACAATTTAAGTACTGAAAACATGGCGTTGAACAATTTAAAATTATTTGTTTAGAAAGTCAACCACACCAAAATTTTTCCCGGAAGCTGCTTTAGAAGAACTTGATAGCTTATACGGAAATATTAAGAGAAGCGAAATTATAAAAAATAATTTTTATCTGATATATGCAAATATTAAGGCAAAATGGGTGAAATCTAATCGAACCATTCAGAACTTCAACTCCAAATACGAGGAATGGCTTAATGAAGACACCATCCTGGATATATTGGTAGTAGATAAACCCACCACATCAACCAGAGGAGCAAAAGGAAGGCCAAAAAAGTATTGAGGAGTGTTCAATTTTCACAAGAAAGAGGAAACTTGCCGATGCACAGGAGTCTCTTAACAAATTTTATAAAAAATATAGACTGCAGAACACATTCAAAGCATCAAGGGAAAGGCAAAATGAGGAGCTCTTCAACATGTTGGCAGCATCTTCCGATCCACTTATTTCTTCCCTGCGGCATGTGAAGTCACGAATAGAGTTAGAAAATAATTATAGTTTAGAAATGGTTAGTCTTTTAGATATACCTTCTCTTACGAATTGTGATGAATATTTTACAGAAAATTTAAAAAATAAATTTAAAAAAAAAAATTTTTTTTTTTTTAATTTGTTGGGTAATAATTTAAAACATAAAACCCTAAAGAAAAAAAATAAAAACAATCTAAAAATGTAAAAATTTTTTTTTTTAGTTACCATAAAATTGATTTTTCTACTAATTTTAACTTTGATAACTCATAAGTAGGCCCCTACAAAGCGCAGCACCCTTTCCAAACGCTCATTTCATAGGCTGAACAGTTATCTATCATATGCTGTTTAAACTGTTAAATTATCTTATTCGGTTCAAAAGATATGATTTTTGCAACGAAAAAACTCAAATGGCGCCACTGTGCGACGACTGCTGACGTCAATAGTCAAACATCAATCCTTAAACCAAATTGTATTTTAACCTTTGGTAGATCGAAGTTTGCTTTTTTGAATGATTATCCATTTTAATTGATTTTACATGTTCTTCTCTACTTCTGTTTTTTCGTACTTTTGTCAAGAATTTTTCTTGAAGTCCAAAGTACATTTTTTGTTTTTTCATTTTTGTCTTTCCTTTTCCTGTTGACCTTTTTCAGCACAACTTGAAGGACAAATAAACACATAGAGCTCGTGCCTTAGCTTTTTTTTAACAATAATTAGTATTGTGGTTATTTTGTTGAACTATTTATGGATTTTAATCCAAATTTTTAATATTTTTAATTAGGCTTAAGTTCATCAAATTTAATTTCCATTAAATTATTTGTATGAAGAAAGGAATTTTACAACATGAAAATTAATTAAAATTGTTATTGATAATCTTTCATTTTTGACCGTGGCCGGGGCTCGAACCGCGGACGGCAGGTTACCATGACATGTTTGGATGGCAACCACTCGATCTCCTTAGATGGATTTGCCGTTTTACACTCGCAGCCATCGACGACTGCTGACGTAAATAGTCAAACATCAATCTTTAAACCAAATTGTATTTTAACCTTTGGTAGCTCGAAATTTGCTTTTGTGAATGATTATCCATTTTAATTGATTTTACATGTTTTTCCTTAAAATGTGTTTTGTGTGCATGAATTTGTGGCAAAAAACCAAAAAAGTAAACAAAAATTAACATGTATAAGCAAAATGTAAACAACTTTTGACATCGTTGAGAACTATTGGATAGACCTTGGTTACCATTATTGGTTCGTATTACATAGTATATTAAAACCGCGTAAGTCGAAGATCACCTGCATAAGATATGATCTAATGTTTTTATATACATAGTTGAATTTAGTACCAGTTTCAGTGCTATTTTTTTAATAATTATATACATACGTCCCGATTCTATTAATTGCAATTGCGCAGTATATGTTAAATTGTCTTGCCAATATCTACTCTATAAAACATACCTGATACAACTTGAAAGTAAAAGGTCTGAATATTTATCGCTTATATATGTACACAATGGTTTTAAGCATTTATCGCATTGCTGCTTTCCAACTTGTGCAATTATAGTTTGCTATTGAAATAGCCGAATTTGTTTTTAATAAAAGCATTAGCTTTTATGCATATCCCGCCGTATGCATAAAACTTCTGTTAATTGGGTCCAAGACAAAAAAACACAGCACAAAAATTCTTCCACCAAAACTGAGTCTGCTAAATTTAAATCAAACTTTGAATGTTAAGTTTCTAAAATTGAGTTTTTAAGCACTGTATATGCATATAAGCACACTGTTTAGTAATCTGAGATATGCTAGTTTTTATATATTCATATCTTGATCAACGCGATCAAATAATAAATTTTAAGAAGGCAATAAATACTTTTCGCACCAACAAATTAAAAAAAAAAAAAAACATGCACTGGAAGTTAATAGCAAACTAAAATTTTTTAACGGCTATTTTATGTAAAGATTTTAAAATAAGGCCAGATTCACAATGCAAGCAATATTTTTACTTGGTGTTAAAAATGAAGGAAAAATTATTTCGTAACCACACACATTTTTAATAAACAAAACGCCCAGAACAATATTAGACATTTATTATGTATTATTTGTTAAAACATATTGTTTAACTATTTAGTTTAATTTCTTTTAATATTTTTTCTTCGTAATAAATCATCAAACACAGGTCACTTTTATATAAAGGATATTTATTAAAAATTAAAAAAAGAAAAACTTTTGAAGAAGATATCCATTGAGATATATTTGACTAATAATAAATATCTATTAAATATATCATATGATCTTGAGCTTAAATATTTATTTTGAAGACATATTGTTAAACTTTTTCATAAAAAAAAAAAAAAAAAAAAAAAAAAAATATTATAAACGTTATATACAATTTTATACAAATTATTGCTGACGCAAAAGTAAACTCAATTTTTTAAAAAACTTTATTTAAATTTAACAAAATTTGTAAATGAAAGTAGAAATTGTAATTTGAAAACTTATTGTTTCTCTTTTCCACTGCTCACAATTTTCTTATTGTTGCTTTATATCATTTTTCTCACATTAATGTCTGTTAAATGTTCATATCCTTCAACAGCTAGCTGTAAGCAAGTCTGCTTTCACACGTTTCATCTTTTGATGCTCAACTCCTATGTTTTTAGGTGAGGGAAGAATGAAGAAAGGGGGTTAGTACGGAGATGCCTGTACTCGGTCAGTACGCTTTGTGTTTTTATTTGTTGGTATATGCACAACGATGGCTGCGTGTAATTTTTTCTTTTCTTTTTCTCTTTGATTTGCTATTATTAAAATTATTGTTGTTTTGAACCGTAAAAAGTTGAAACCCGTTGCTGCGTGTGATTATATTGGCATCTTTAAAAGGGAATTGAAAAGAAGTTGAGCATCAAAAGATGAAACGTGTAAATTCAGACCAACTTCATTCAACATTTTCTCAACCGCATAAAAAATTCAGGTACGTGCACTAGTTATTAGTTGTTAAAGAATAAAATGTATGCATATTTTTCCTTTGACATAATATTATTTAATATTTTAGGATCTGTGGGGATTTTTGGGGATAAGGAAATAGCTATTTTGGGGATGAAAAACCGTAAATTGGGGATAAGGTATAAAATAAAGCTGGGAGTTCTGGCGAAACCGGTCATCGTCAGCGTTGCCATGACCAAACAAAATTGTAACCAAAATGTTAAAAGAAAGTAACCAAAAGCGAAAAAAAATAACCAAAATTAGTTTGTATGAAAAGTACTACATATTTTATTTGCACCCCAGTTAAAAAATTGTGTGTCTAAAGCAGCCCATACACTTGCAATATTATTGTGTACCATATTCGCCGTGTTATTTCCATTTTGTCCTATATTATGCAATAAGCCGCACAATGATTCATTTAATAACATATAATAAAAAGGTGAACATAACCTATAGAAATAGCATAAACAGCATTGTACAATGTTGCCAACATACTTCACTTTCTCTTCGTTGTGCAATAAAAATCAAAAGTCTTTTGATTGTTGCCAATATATCGTGCCCCCTTCGAATATCACATACACATTGGCGATATAATTGTACAATACTTAAAATTTAACAATTTTATTGTAAGTGTATGAGCCGCTTAAAGAAGAAATAATGTTTGTTTGTGTCTTGTAGGCTAATAAACTGCTAGACCGATTTTTTTTTTAAGTTTTGACGGTATATTACCGATGGACTGCAAAGAACAATATGCTATATAATTTTTCGGGAGTTTAAGTGAAGTGGCAAAGTTATTTTCGTCAATTTTAAAAACTTTTTAATGGTGAAAAAAGCGTAGCGAGTAGTTCTTGTTCCAAAACAAAACATTGGTTATTTATTTTAGAAAAGCTAAAGATATTATTCAAATAAAACTGTTGTTAAGTGAATAAGAATTATAAACACTCAAAAGTCTTATCCGTAATAATATCAAAGCTTATATAAAACACCAACAACAAACAATGAGTTTATCTTTTCTTACAATTTTATTTAGCCTTATTCCGGTTGTCGTCATCGACAGTGCCGTTTTTTTGTAATAGATTAAAGTGACACACAGCCGGTGCTCTTTAATCGTCTACAAAAAACGACACTGTCGATGACGACAGCGACAAGCGGAATAAAGCTGAATAACTTTAGCTTTTCTAAAATCTTTGGATTAAGATTCCTGATGATCTTGCCTTAGCAACCAGTGAAATACGCATAGGAATAGCTTATCCCACCAACAATAAATTTCAGTTTATCAATAATCAGAACTGGGAATTTAGCACATTAAAACTAAATCTAATTAATACATTTTTGACTCCCAAGAAAACCCTTGGTTATTTTTGTACCAAAAAAATGAATAAAAGTACACAAGAAAACATTGGAAAAGAGGAACCAATTTTGGTTGAAAGTAGCTAAAACGGCAGCGCTGGTCATCGTATTAAAAAATTGACCGCAAATGATTCCATTGTTGGTACCTCTTTTTGCAATTCTGATTGTAGGTGTTATTAGATCTAGATGAATGCTTAGAAAAAGAAGTAGCATATTGACTTTGCAAATTTAATTTGTCAAACGATTTTGACAATTTGGAAAAAACAATTGTAGTGCGATTCGAAATACGATTTGACCTACTGAAGGTGTAAAAAGGTCGGTGGAAATCGGTTATTAATTAAAAGAACTGTTCTAACAATACTTAAAAAGTGACGACAAAATACTCCATCACAAACCAAAAACAAAGCAACTGTAGCACATTAGGTTTGACACCAAGTCTGTCGAAAAATGTTGAGAACAATTGCAAGCCGCAATGAATGGATTTTCCGTAGAACAGTGACCAAGGCATCGCGTTCAGCTGCCCGTGTTCTTAGCACACAAGCAGCCAGGAATTTACCTTTAATCAGGTGGGCATTCCAAATCATAACGTTTAACAACAATCAATTTCAGCAATAAAAGTGATTGCAATTTGCAAATTTTATGCAGTTTTTAAGGTTATAAATTGTTGTGTAACCCAATGTCAAGTTGTTCGGTATGGCAAAAACTATGGTTTGTTGTATTAGAGAGTATGGAAATGAAAAATCTTATACGATGTAACAATCGTCAATATTATGAATTACAAAATCTGTACGCAAATAGAATATTTTCTCCTAATTGAATTGTTAGCCCGAGAAGGGGTAGCTTAATATTAAGAATTAATACTTTGTGAGGGGTGCTGAAATTATAAAATTAACTAACATTCTTCCATCGAATGATGCCGCCACTATCAGTTAATACACCACTGATAACATTTGGAATCAATAAAATTAATAATACAAAAATAGAAAAAGCAAAACAAAAAACTATTACTAGGTGTTTTGTTTACACGCATATTGTTATTTTGTTTGCTGCAATTATTGTGACTACAAAACATACAAACATACAATCATATGTATTTTGTATTGTATTTTTAAATATTTGTTACCTATAACAAGAATTGACCAATGATTAGTATATCATTTGCATTAGAGGTTCATATTTGTTTAGCGAAGCAGTTTTTAACATTAAAAAATTATTTAAAATATTTAGATTTACGTCTCATTGCCTCTTTCAAAAAATCTTTATTGGAAATGTGCAGGTTAATGTGTAAAAAGTAGAACAGGAAAGCCAAACACAAAATATTGCAAATGGGATATGACGCAAAATGCATTTAATATTTTTGAAAATTTTGAAATACATTTTTCACCAAAAAAAGGTTAATTAATATTATAAAATAAATTGATTTGGTTTTTTTTTTTGGAAATAAGACAAGTGATCTTTTATCAGATTGTTAATTAATAGTCTAAGAATGTTTGTATGTATGTACCTATTGTTAATAAATTCCTTAATAGTAGTATATAAATAAAAATTAAATAAAAAATGATTCCCAATTTCCTGCAGATCTACTGGAAAAATCTTGGCCAAACAATCCAAACCTTTGGGAGTATGGAATACAAATTTTGTTCGTGCTTATGCCGATTATCCGGATCACATAAAAGTTGCTTTGCCAGCTTTATCGCCAACTATGGATCAAGGTACTATAGTTAGTTGGGAAAAGAAGGAAGGCGACAAACTCAATGAAGGTAAAATTCTCTTTTATACCTTAGATACAAAAATTAATTTAAAAACCATTTTCAGGTGATTTATTGGCTGAGATTGAAACCGATAAGGCAACAATGGGTTTCGAAACACCCGAAGAAGGCTATTTGGCAAAGATCGTAATAGCTGCTGGTACCAAGGATGTACCAATTGGTAAATTGGTGTGTATTATTGTACAAGATGAAGCTGATATTGCTGCTTTTAAGGATTTCAAAGATACAGGTGGTCCGGCCAAACCAGCTGCTGCACCAGCGCCAGCTGCTGCTGCACCTCCTCCACCACCACCACCTGTTGTTGCAGTTGCTCCACCACCAGTTTCTGCACCTCCCGCTCCAGCAGGCGGTAAGGTTTTAACCGCAGTGGAACAACGTGGTCCACGCGTTTACGCTAGCCCCATGGCTAAAAGATTGGCTGAAGCCCAACAATTACGTTTAGAAGGTTTAGTTGAAAAACGATCCCATTTGTGTATTTAACCTCTATTTGCTTTTTACTAATTACGTACCTTTGCATGCAGGACGGGGCAGTGGTGTACACGGTTCAATAAAATCCTCCGATCTTGCAGGACAAGCAGCTGCTCCGGCCGCGGCAACGGCTGTTGCCCCACAAGGAGGCTACATTGACATACCTGTCAGCAATGTAAGAGGTGTAATTGCTAAGCGTCTATTAGAATCCAAACAACAAATACCTCATTACTACGTCAC
The DNA here is from genome assembly GCA_963931875.1 of Pollenia griseotomentosa. Taxonomy (NCBI): domain Eukaryota; kingdom Metazoa; phylum Arthropoda; class Insecta; order Diptera; family Polleniidae; genus Pollenia; species Pollenia griseotomentosa. The sequence continues at coordinate 18,661,718 of OZ007561.1, forward strand.
CGTAGAGTGCCAAGTTGATAATGTAAGTATTACCAACATTTATATGTAAAAAAGTGATTTTATAATTAAGAATTCCGTAAACATCTTTAAATCTTTCAGCTCTTAAAGCTCCGCGCTAAAGTTAATAAGAAAAACGAGAAGCAAGGAGTCAAAGTATCTGTTAATGATTTTATTATCAAAGCTACTGCCATCGCTTGTCGTAAAGTACCCGAATCAAACTCTTATTGGATGGGCAACGTAATCAGACAGTAAGTATTTCGATGTTAGCTTCGAACGAGTAGAAATGTAAGGTTTTTTTGTACAAATTTAAAATTTTATGACAAAAGTTGATTTCAAAATTTGAATACACTTTTGAATATTAAAGAGTTAAAAACTCCCAAGAGCAAAATTCATATAAAACTTTTAAAATTTTGGTTAGTTAATTTAAAATCTTCTCTAACTTTTAGGTTTGACAACGTGGATGTCTCTGTTGCCGTTTCAACTGATAAAGGCTTAATTACCCCCATCGTTTTCAGTGCTGATCGCAAAGGTGTTGTTGAAATTTCCAAAAATGTTAAGGAGTTAGCTGGAAAAGCACGTGACAACAAACTACAACCTCATGAATTCCAAGGAGGCACTGTAAGCGTTTCTAATTTGGGAATGTTCGGTAAGTAATAAATACATAGTTTGTTTATCATCTGTTTTATGTTAAAAAAAATTACATTACAAAATACATTTTTGCAAAAAGCCCAAGTTTTTATTTCTGCACAAAAATGTTGCGTTCTCGCCGCTTTTTATAAAAAATCATTTTGTCACCAAAAGTAATTTAACAAAAATCGTATAAAACACAATTTTATACGGTAAGACTTATCAAATATTTGACGAAAAAAACGGGACCAACAACCAAACTAAAAAATCATTTCGCTTAATATCAATATTTATTTTGATTAAAATACCACACCTTACAAAAAACTGTTTTTTGCTATGTCTAGTAGTATAATTAGTTTATTTTGTAATATTAAGACCATTTTAAATCTCACTAACTATTAACTAAAGTAGGGGTTATGCTTATTTGATCAAATATTTAATAAGTGTGACCGTAGCTTAACTCTTTTTACACATGGCTTTTAATTTCGCATGTAAATTGCTATATAATGTATTAAAGAAACATATTGCTGCTTTTTTATCCAAAATCAAAAATAGAATTTTATCTAAAAATGTAATTTATTATTAAAAAATTCAATCCTAAAAATCTCAATTTTAATTAAACAAAAATTTTTAGGTGTAAAAAAGTTGCAATGTTATTAAAAATTTTAAATCTAAAAAGTGCTATTTTCTTAAAAATCGCAATTTTTAGAAAAATATTCGAAATTTTTATTTAAATTTTCTATTTTAAATAAACTAAGTTTTGAAATTTTTTGAAAAAGTTGTAATTTTTAAAGTTACTATACAACACAATTCTAACTTAACTTGGCAATCAACAAGAATTTCATTTTGCAAAAAATTATAATTTTTAATATTTATATAACAATATACCTTTGCGTCGTTTCGAAGTTAGTCTTTTTAAACTTTCTGTGATTTAGAAGTTGCTTCGTTTTTGGTTCAGTTTGCGTCGCATGGCTTCGAAGTTGCATCCTTAGCTTCGATTTGTGTCATAAATATAAAAACGTTTGTAGAAAACTAAAAGTCTAAGTTTAATGTAAATATGTGTGTGAAGGTTGTCAGGTTGTTGCAAGTTGAAGGTCGTTGGTAGTTTTAAAGTATTTTTGCTGAAGTGAAGTTCAATTTAAATATTTTGCAACAATGAGTCAAAAAAGAACTTCAATAGGCTTAGAACAAAAACTGGACATTTTGAAACGTTATAACTCAAGGGCAGGGGCTCTTGATATTTAAAGAAACCTTGGACTAGTCCCTTCTACAATAAAATACATTTGTTTCTCCAGAGACGCTGATTTAATAAATAAAATGTTAATGAAAATCAATACAAATGTATGGAAAATCGTGCCTCGGTTGGCGCTGTTTCGGTTTGCGTCGCGTTTCTACAGACCCAATTAGCGATGCAAACCTTGGTATTGGTGTACAATATTCAATAGTTATTACGAAAATTGCACTTTTTACTTAATACTGTAATTTTATTGTAAAAAAAACGTAAAACTTGAAATCTTACAAAATTTTAAATTTTTACCAAAAACTGCAGTTTTTGAAATCTAAATAGTTATTCAAATTTAAGATTAAGTTTTTTCCACTTCTCCCATTTTTCCTTTTAAACTCAATTGCAAAGGAAATTTACTAGCCGTTCCTGCGGCGTTGCCCGCCCAGAATGCATTTTTGACTCACTATAAAGAAATATAAAGCCTGTGTGTTTTATTGTGTGTATAATAGAGTTGTCAACCGATTAAGAATAATTCGATTAATCGATCAAACAAAACCAAACTCTTGTTCGAAAAATTTTGAAATAGTTATTTTCGAATAACGAATAAATCGATCAATGAATGTCGATTAATCGAACAATTTTTTCTTATCAAAAAATAAATTAAATAAAAGCTAAGAATTTGATTTATTCCTTTACGTTTTTGGTGATTTTGTAAAGGGTTGTCCCATGTTAATATTTTTTATTATTATAGAAGGATCTATGACACCTATGTGTGAAATAAAATATCGGCCAAATGCTCGCCACGGCTTCGGTGGCATACCTGTTTCCAATGGTGCATATTTTCATTGACTCTGTGATATAATTAAGGTTCAATATCATTAATGTGCCAAATTATCTCAACCTTTAGCTCTTGAATTGCTCCTGGCTTGTTTACGTGCACTTTTTCTTTTAACAAGTGGCAAGTCGCACCATTTTGTTGGAACCACATATCTTCCATGTCCATATTCTCAATTTCAGGTTACAAGAATTACAAATAAAACCACGAATTGCACGAAATGCATTTTGATTTGAACGCCCATTTTCGTAAAAGGCTTCAAAAATCTTAACGCGCTGCTCAATTGTGTACCTCTCCATGGTTGTATCTGTCCAAAACTAAAACAAAGAAATGCCAAATTTAGTTGGTCCAAAAAACTTGACGTAAAGGTGTGACTTTCAATTAACATCGTGTATTATGGTTGGACCACCCTATAGAAAATGTACGAAAGTAAAAAAATATTTTAGCCCTGATTGTAATTAATCTCAGTGTCTAGTAAGAAAACCCGTGTTAAGTACTCATAGTATTTCAAACGTGCATTTAATGTTCTTATTAAACAAATATTTGACACGCTTTTGTATCAGCTGTTTTCTTTTTAAATCAAACGTTAAAAAATGTTCAAGACCAGGGGATTTTTCACTCCGTGGTAAAAAACTTAGAAATAAACAAAAAGGTAGGTAGGTAGAAAGGCCAGTACGGTCCATTGTGACGCCTTAATTAGAGATAGCTATATAAAGATAGAAAGTAAGTGAAATCCTACTCAACCAAATTCGTCCTACGTGTGGTCAGCACCCAGTCTCCTCTCGCGCAGCCAGGCCATCCCCATTACGAATTCTATCAGATTCTCGAGTCCGCAACGCGAGACATCCCCTAATTCGCCGAGGAGTCTACTGCCCAGCCTCCTCAGCCTGCTGCCCTGTAGCCTGGGACAGTGGCATAAAATGTGCTCAACTGTCTCCAACTCCTCAGGGTCCTCACACAGCCTGCACATATCTGACAAGTCGGATCCCATCCGCACCGCCATCCTGCCTATCATACAGCGGCCTGTGATCATTCCTATCATGGTCCTAACGCAGACCCTACTCCTGCCCAGCAGCAACCCCGAATCGGACTTTCTAAGCACCGGCCACAGCGTCCGCGATACCCGGCAGTCAGTTCGGCTTCCCCAGGCTCGATTGGTCGCTCCCTGATTCTTCCAAAATAGAAGCCTATTGGAGGCCTAACCGCCTCCACACAGTTAGGATCCTCCATATCTGAGCCCTGTCTTGCCAACTCATCAGCAACCTCATTGCCGCCTATGTCGCAGTGACCCGGCACCCAGTACAACCTTAGCAAATACTCCCCTAAGACTCCCTCCAGAGCCTTCATACAATCATCAACTAGCTTGGAGTTCACGGCCATAAGAGCCGCCTGGCTGTCCACATATATAGTGACCTCCGCGCCCCTATCAATGTTGTCCCTCATAAGTTCCACGGCCCTCAAGACCCCCAGAACCTCCGCCTGAAAAACACTGCAGTCGTCAGGAAGCCTATATGACCTTCTGATGTTCAGATCCTCAATGTAGACCCCCGCACCCGTGCCCCTCATCTTCGAGCCATCAGTAAATCCACCAAATAATCTGCTCCTACCTGACCATCTCTCCCTAGAAGGCACTATTACCTCCGGCAGCCGCCCAAAATCCACCAACAAAAAGGTAAAAAAATAAAGAATTGATTTATATAAATCATATCATGAAAGAAGAAAATGTTGTTATTTAATTATATTTTTTTTTAAATTATATATCTGTGGTATTTTGACAAAACATCTTAAGTCAGGATAGGATGCCAAAAAAAATTTAAAACAAAAACTCGGCGAAAAAATCATTTTTATTAACTTATAAGAAAAACCAAAAATAAAGAAAAATTTCGTTTATAATACAAAATTTAAAAAACTGAAATAAAAATCTTTTTTAAAAGGAAAATTCGTCTGATTAACGACATTTTTTTTAACTTCTTATATTTGAGTTAAGATGTTTTGTCAAAATGCCACATATATATATATGTATGCATCAGTGGAAGATAATCCAACGACATCAAAAAATGCCAAACTTGTTTGAATGGAAAAATACATAAAGAGAGACAGCGGTTGTTCTATAAAACAAATTGTATGCAGAAGTTTGGCCGAAGATGGTAGGTCTGCAATCGCTTATCCAAAATCCAAAGTAATATCGTATTATTTAAGAATTGAGGGTTTTACGATGTGTTTAAGCAATACATACAACAATATGGAAAAAAGATTAAAAGTTTAACGCATCAAAAAAAGAAGAAGTCAAACCGGATTTGAGAAAAAATAAAGAAGAAAATGGAAGATTTTCAATAGTTGTAGATTAATGGACGGGTGTATCGATTAATCGTATAATTTTTTACGTTGAATCGTTTGATCGAACGAACAAAAACAATTATTTGAATTATTCGAACAAAGTTGAAAGGCGAATAACTGACAACTCTAGTGAAAAAAAAAAAATTGTTTGATTTAAAAAAAGGAATCATCGCTTTATTGCAACTTATTTTTTCTTGACTTATTTGAGTGCAACTAAAATTGTTGCACTAAATTTAAAATCCAAAAATGTTTTTTTCATAAGTAAAGCCAATAATTATACATACCGTAATTGACAAGATTTCATTTCGTTAAATGCTTTTTGCTTATGCATATCCTCCAAAAAAATCAAAAACCATGCACATTGGGGCGGGTTGATTTATATGGATGAAGAAAAATTAAAAAATTAAAAAATCGTAAAGCGAAAACGTCATTTACATAAAATTCTAAGAAAATTCTCCGAAAAAACCATGGGTCTAAAATCAAACCCTAATCCGCGCCTCTCGACTTGAACATTTTTTTACTTGGGTGAATATTTTTTTTAGTGTAAACAAATTTTGAGTGAAGAAAATATAAAGTGCAAAAGAACTACCTTACTTAAGGCTAAATTACACTATTATACTTTGTATTAATACATGTCAAAATCTCAAGGAATATGACAAAGTTTGATAGTGTGAATGCAATGTGTCACGAAAATGACAAGTTTTATGAAAAAAGTTTGACATCCCATACGACTTCATCGTTTTTTGAAAAATTTCTAAACAATAATACTTTTCATTGGATCAGGGTTGCATTTTATTTCATGTGTGAGTGTTTATACTTTGTGTGATGGTGTGAACACAAACTGTCATGTTAAAATTAGATTTTTTGACAGTCGCAACAAAACTCATTAGATTTCTATCTCACAAAGTATTATGGAATACGTAAGACTTGTGAGATAGTATAATCTAGCCTTTAACAATTTTATTCAGAAAATTGAATTTCTTTTTATAAAAAGCTATTTTTTCAAACATTTATTTTTTTGGCAAAGGCGGGCACATACATTTTCAAGTCGATAGGCGCGGATTAGGGTTTTATTTTAGATACATGGATACATGGTTTCTTCGGAGAATTTTCTTAGATTTTTATGTATTTGACGTTTTTGCTATACGATTTTAACAAAAAAAATCGAAAAATTTTAGTGATACAATATCTGTATGTCGCTTTTTTGGTTGCAAGTCCTAATTTTGCACTATTTGAAATGAGTGCAGATTTTTGCATTTAATCTGCGTTTAGTGATAGTGAACAAATTTGCAATATCACTAAAAGCTGGTAAAAAAGAGTGCAAACTACTTTCTTTGCAGTTTTATTTAGTGATAGATAGTGCACTGCTGATTTAAATCAATATTTAGTGCACTACCCCCAACTATGTAATTTTCTGATGCAATAACTTTTAACGTGAAAGAAATCGTTTTATTTATCATTTTTATGCGTTTTCTTGTAATTTATAAAAAAAACTATTACTTTTTGGTTAAATATTTTTAAAAAAAAATTAGCCATCGCTATTGTTGATGACACATTTTTTTTATTATTTTATGTTCGCTCATAAAACTTTTAAAATTTAGCTCGTCTTCAAAAATTCAAACTTTTCACAGCTGTTGTGCAGTAAAAAAGCATCAGCATCTCAAGTGCAACTGGTGATCACGCTTCAGCAACAAATTTTTGCATTACTGCAGCAGTGATGCACAGTTTTGATGCATTTACGAATGTACCCTATTTTCTGAATAAAGGTGATTTAGTGGCCCTAAACCCTTTCAAAAGAAAGTACCAGTTAGAGAAATACAAAGTACCATAAACAACCCCTCTACCAGATTCTCATGCACTCAGGACTTTGCACGTTTAATTTGATGTTTCTAGGTCCAATATTAACGAAAATTTAAAAAGTACCAGTTAAGGAACTAAAAAGTACTAAAAAGCCCCTCTTACAGATTCTCATTCCATTAGGGCATTGCAAGTATAATTTTATGTTCATAGGTCCAATATTAACGAATATAAAAAGTACCAGTTAAAGAACAAAAAGGTCCAAATAGATCCCTTTAAAGATTTTGATTCACTCAGGACCTTTCATGTTTAATTTTATGTTTCAAGTCCAATACTAACGGAAATTAAAAAAGTACCAGTTAAAGACCAAAAAAGTACCAAAAAGTTCCCTCAAAGAGTCTTATCACTCAGGATATTGCATGTTGAATTTTATGATTCTAGGTCCAATATTAACTGTAATTAAAAAAATTACCAATTGTAGAACCAAAAACCTAAAGAAAGAAATTTAATTTAGTTTCCCCTTTTTTGTACTTTTTTCCTCCCCATTGAAGAATCAAAAATTTTAATATTGTAGTGGAAAGCCATTTAATACGTATGTATATGCCAAAGAATTGAGAAACTTACTTTGTAAAAAAAGTACCAAAATTAGTTACAAATTTCACCCCATAAACGTTTGAATTTTTAAAAATTACCTAAATTTTGAGATTGCCTTTTACAAACATACAACATTTTCAGCTTTATATAACTAAAATTGTGATTTTTAATACAAATCAAAAATTATTACTAAAAACTTAAGTTTTTACTGAAAACCGCCTTTCTAATTTTTGCACAATTCATTTTCTTTAACTTGTTCAGTTTTAAATTAAATATGAACCATTTTCATAAAAACACAACATTTTTAATTATCTCAATTATGTATAAATAAAAGCGCGTATTACATTTAAAAAAATATTGTATACTTTTAGGGGTTACACAATTTTGCGCTGTTATAAATCCACCACAGTCTTGCATTTTAGCTGTAGGCACAACTGAAAAGAAACTTATTGCAGATCCTGACAGTCCTAAAGGGTAAGTAGTTACAAATACTATAAACAAAAGAAGGATTTTAAGACTTTTTTGTATTCCAGATTTAAGGAAGTAAATGTAATGAAGGTAACCTTATCTGCTGATCATAGAACTGTTGATGGTGCCGTCGCTGCTAGATGGTTACAACATTTCCAAGAATTTATTGAAGATCCCGCTTCTATGATTCTCTAAAAAAAACTATTTTTCTACAAAACATCTAAAAAAAGGAAATGTCACCGTAAAATCCTGCCATCAGTTTTTATTTTTTCAAAATATGGTTGGCATTCAACGAAGTAATGAAAGTAAAATTACACACCCATAGACCACCTAACTAGTAAATTGCGCGTTATTTTAAATATTTAGTTGTAAAATATTTGGATTAATTTGATATTAATATTGATTTTTGTTTTTTTTTTTATGTTAAAAAATTATATTTATTAATTTGTTATAAACAAACGCTATTATGGGGGAAAAAAATCAAAATGAAAATTGTTATTGGCCAGATATTAAAAAAAGAAAAGAGATTGTTTTCCAACTAGAATTTCCAATCTATAATTTAAGCTGTAGCCCAAAAAAAAAAAAAAAAAAAAAAACAATCTACAAAATTTAAACTTTTTTGGGGTAACAAAAAAATGCATTATCAAAAAAAAACATTGTAAAAACAAAATCATCTATAAATTGTTGTTGCTAATCGTATTGCATTAAAAATTAAATATGTACGAATAAACATATAGAAAACTCACTGTAATATAAATTTGAATTAACTTCTTTTTATTATAACTGTTTAATTCTTTGGTTTTATACTTTTAACTTATTGGCATAATCAATATTGTATTACAAATGTCTAAGGGAATGTTTTCATTTTAAAATTAGAGAAGTCTTTACCACTTGGCGGGTCCAAATTCAGACCATTCATTTACGAAGTCTGTATGTTTCTCTACAGCAGGCAGCCAATCCTTGCCATCATAATCAATTTTGGGTAAATTTCCTTTATAGTTTTCTGGCAGAATATCGGGGGATAAGAATTTTTGCAATGATTTCATGTCACTGCCATGGAAATGCATCTGAAGAAGAGAAATTAATTAATAAAAATAATTAATTTCACAATAATTTTCTAGCAGTGCACAAAAAACTTACTCGCTTATTCAATTTCTCACGAACAAATGGCTTAAAAAGCGACCAAACCATTTTAAAGATAAATGGCTGTTTCACAAAATGCACTTCCTTCATGCGCAAGGGCATGGCATCTTGAATAAAAGTCAACAAACGTTTCGAGAAGCTGGGAGATAAAGCCTTCACTTGTTTCATAGAGAGACCATCAAAATCCATTATACACACAACACCACGAATTTGTGTTTCTTCCTCTAATTGAGCGGCAATATGTACCATATACAACATACGGAAAACATCATCAGATGGCACATCACTGGGATTCCACAATTCACCACAGTTAACAATCAATATACGACGACCAAATTGATCGCAATTCTTCAAAACGTTTATAATGCCAAAGTTTACGAATTTGTCTTTAACTTGGTCGATTACCAAACCATGCAGAAGAGCGGCATTGTCCTTACGGAAGGTGGCGGTTGTTTTCATCTGTAATTAAATTAAGTTATAAAACTTATTAGTTATGGAAACACGTGAAAGGTAAGCGGTATGCTATTATATTGGCATTATTAACTTAATTTTTAATTGATTACTAATTGATAATCTTGCATTTTTTTTAACCTTTAAAAGATAATCATGATAATAAAAGTTTATATCGTTAACGACTCAAAATTATTTAACGATAAGGAGAAATTTTTAAAACATACATATTTTCTTTTGTTATTTATCAGCAATACAATAATTTTTTTAATTTTACTGCCTGTTTCCCAACTACGAACCGTCACGTTCGCATAAAAAAATAGTTTTAATATATATTCCATATCAAATTCTATGCGAACTTTAACCTTTGTGATCTCATCTGACTATTAGTACAAAAGAAAAGCTTTCCGAATAAGGAAGTTAGCTCAAATATATTTATCTTTAATTCATAATTGATAAAGTTACAAAATAGAGTAAAAGTTCTGAAAACAGTTTAAACATGCACCAATCTCTTATATGTAAAGGGTGTCTCAGTAGGAGGACATTTTTTAAATTTAGTGTGGTTTTTTTTTTGCAAAGTGGAAATTTGGTAGCTGTATGCTCTGAAAACTTATTAGAAAAATTTGGAAAGTTTTGCTAAGACCGTTCGCAAACTTCGAAGAATTTTTAGTCAAGAAAGTGCACCTAATGTGTCAACCATTCTTCATGCAATACATGAGAAACAAATGCATCCACAATGAGCAACTGTCTGGTGCGGCGGCGTGATTAAGCCTTACTTTTTTGAAGATAAGGCCGAAATTGCAGTGACGTTACAGGAACATGATAACGCAGTTATTGTGGCCTCAGCTGGACGGCATGGGTCTGGACGAAATATGGTTTTAGCAAGACTGTGCCACCTACCACACTGCGCATGAAACAATCGATTTATTGCAGAAACGATTTCCAGAACAAATTATCTTAAGAAATTCTGAAAAAGTCGTCAAGATCACGCGATTCAACGCCGTGCGATTTTTTCTTTGGCGTTTTGGGAAATCTCGGGCTTATACGAATAAACCAGAAACACTTCTTGAGCTCAAATCAGAAAGAAAGAATAATGGCCTGTCATCAGAGCCGTGGAGGCCATTTGACGTATATTTTATTCCATACTTACTCGTAACATACATTTTTATTAAAAATTCAGCGGAAATAACTACCAAGTTCCCACAATGATCAGTTCTACGCACCGGAACGACTCGGAGTTGAACGAACACCAACCAAGGATTGTCAACTCAGGTCTCGCTGCTACAACAACAACAACCAAGTTATATTAAAAAATTATTTAAAAATCAGTCTATAATTGGTAAGAGCTTTAATTTTAGCATTCCCTGCGGAAAATTATTTTAGGCGATATAAATGGCGAGGATTCATTTCGAGAAAAACGCGTTTAAAGTTTTTGATTTGCTCTAACCACTTAGACAATATAACGACACATTCTCTTCAACGGGGAATGTATAAAAGGTATTAAGATGAATTTTCTACGCTATCGGGTGTGTTCTGTTAATTGAAATGAAGTGGATTTAAAACCGAACAAATGTTTAAATCGAGCCTGTAAAGAAAGTTCATAAAAATATTCCTTTTTCTAAAGGTGGTTAAGGTAGTTTAAGGGCCGATGTTGAATGTGAACTAGTGTATCGACTCGATTAATCAAGGAATTTTCCCGCGATTAATTGATCGAATAATTAAAATAGCCAATTTCGAATAACAAATAACTCGAACAATTTATGTCAATTGATCGATTAAAATTTATTTCTTAGAAAATTCTACTCTTGCATTTATTTTCATTACTCATACTGTTAAACATATTTTAGTCCATTTTTAGATTTAGCGTGTGTGATAAATTTTGGAAATCACTTTAACAGGGTTTAAAAAACTACAGTCTGTTTTTGCGTTGCTTTGACAGCGACTGTTTACATTTAATGAATCAGAAGTAAAAGCTAAAGTTTATTTGGCCAATAACAAATGAAGAAGTGCAAGGAATGGCGGTTTTTCTATTTTGACTGCAGTTTTTTAAACGCTGAATATAAACGTCAAATCCGTAAAAAAAATTCATCAGCAGTTATAAATGTGTAAACCATGTTACTTGTAATTACCCGAATGTCAATTTTTTTTATTACCTCGTATTTTCTTATCGGCTGGATGATGACAAGTGTTCTTGTTTGAAAACGAAGCGAGTTATCAGCCATATTCTGGAAACCGAATACATAAGAGTGTAGTTGGAATCCAACGAATTTAAAAAAAGATCCTGTTTTAAAAGTTTATAAAAAAAATCCTTTTATATAGCATACATTTAATTCTTATCTTTACCAGAACTTCTCTTAAAATCAGGAAAAACTGCGGTGAATTTTAAAAAAAATTTAACGGAGAATCTTCATCAATTTCAATTTCACTCGATTTTAAGAAATAATAAATTGGTTTAAAATGTTTTTCAGAACTGGCTGGCACCACTTCTCTTTTTCTGTTTGCTTATAAAATAAAAGTATGAGTTCAAATAGAGATGTTTGTTTTTTCCCATTGTATCAAAATATTTGAATTCTTCGAGTTGTTCGAGTAATACGTAAATTTTAAAACTTTTCTTCAATTAATCGAGCAATTTTAAAATTCAAAAATCGATTAATTCCTTACTCGAACAAAACCAAAAGTCGAATAATTGGATACTCTAATGTGAACCACATTAGTTGACATTTCTCAATTTCAGACTAACCCAATTTCAACCATGGAAAGATACACAATCGAGCAACGTGTTAAAGTTATTCAGGCTTATTATGAAAATGGACGTTCAAATCAAAATGCATATCATGCACTTCGTGATTTTTTCGGTCATTTTAATTGTCCAAATGTGCGTACAATCGGAAAAATCTTGCAAAAATTTGAGCAAACCGGGTCTGTAGGAGATGTGAAAACACCAGTGCATGCTCGTACAGCTCGTACTGCAGATAATATTGCTGCTGTTCGCGATAGTGTGGCTGAAAAGCCGTCCACCTCAACTCGTCGTCGTGCCCAACAATTGCACCTTTCACGTTGTCGTGGATGAACATTATGCATAAAGACTTGTATTTACACGCTTACAAGGTGCAATTGACTCTTGACCATTACAAACGTCGTCAATGGTCAGAATGGTGGCAAGAAATGGCAACAGTGGATGATCAATTTTCGAAGAAAATCATCTTCAGTGATGAGGCACATTTTCACCTCAGTGGATTCGTAAATAAGCAGAATTGCCGTATTTGGGCGAATGATAATCCAAGAGTGATTGTCGAAAAACCAATGCACCCTCAAAGATTGACTGTTTGGTGCGGTTTATGGGCCGGCGGCATCATCAGGCCGTATTTTTTCCAAAATGAGGCCGGTCAGGCAGTTAATGTGAATGGTGTTCGCTATCGTGAGATGATAACGAACTTTTTATGGCCCGAATTGGAAGATATCGATTTGGACGATATGTGGTTTCAACTGGGCGGTGCCACTTACCACACAACTTACGAAACAATTGCTCTTGCGCGACAAATTCAATGACTGTTTTATCTCATGTGGTGACGATGTCAATTGGCCGCCAAGATCTTTCTTTGGGGTTATTTGAAAGAAAAGGTGTACGTCGGTAAACCAGCAACCATTCAAGAGCTAAAGGATGAGATAATTCGGCACATTAACGGCATATAACCTCAATTACGCTTCAGCGTCATCGAAAATTTGGACCATCGGATGGTGATGTGCCGCCGAGGTGGCGGCGGCCATTTGGCCGATATTTTGTTCCACACATAATTGAACCATAGCAATATTATCATAATAAAAAGAATTGACAATAATTTCCTAAATAATTTGTGTTTTATTCAAAATCAACATCGGCCCTTAAAATTTAACCACCCTTTATATTTCATATGTTGATTACCAATTATATTTACAAGAACAGCTCTTAAAAACAGGAAAAGCTACAATAATGTTGTAAATAATTGAAATTAAAATCTTGTTCGATTTCAATTCCACTTCATTTTAATTTGTAGAACTTGCCCGTATATCATGGATGGGGGTTGTGCACTCATTTTGCAGTTTCAACTCACACTTAGTGATTGTGCAAAAATATTGCAATCATTTTGTTGATGTTGAGTGATGAATTGAAAATTCGCAGCCTCACTAAGCATGAATGATAGTGATATCAAAAATTTTTTTACTCAAAAAAAAAAAAAATAGTTTGATTTAAAAAAAAGCAATCATCAGTTTATTGCAACTAAAATTGTTGCACTTAATTTAAAATCAAAAACTTATTTTTTTATGATTAAAGCCAATAATTATACCGTTATTGACAAAATTTCATTTTGTTTAAAGTTCTTTGCTTATGCATATCCTCAAAAAAAATCAAAAACCATGCACATACAAAGTTAAATTTTTTAAATTTTAGTGATACAATCAGGACTGCCAGAAATTTTCAGCAAAAAATCTTAATTTCACGAAAAAAAATCTTATATTTGAAGAAAAAGACTTATTTTTGGAAAAAAGTAGTTTTTTAAAATTCTGACATGCAATATTTTCTTTTTTTTGCAAAAGAATAAGTGCGTAAAGCTTACACCTGATTAATCACCCTTGAACGCCAAACAGAGGTTGATTTTTAAGTATTTTTTTTGTCGAGTAAACCGCAAGGTTGCATTATTTAGTTTAAAAATTTTCAAATGGAAACAAAGAAATTTTTTTTTAATTGAACCTAACCTTCGTCTAGACAAAATAAAAAATCTTGATTTTGAGGAAAAAATCTTAAAATCTTTTTTCGGTTAATAAATCTTAAAAAATAAGGTAAAATCTTACTTCTGGCAGCGCTGGATACAATATTTGTATGTCGCTTTTTTGGTTGCAAGTCCAAATTTTGCACTATTTGAATTGAGTGCAGATTTTTGCACTTATTCTGCGTTTAGTGATAGTGAAAAAATTTGCAATATCACTAAAATTTTTTTAGTGGTAGTTAAAAAAAAACAATCATCACTAAAGCTGGTAAAAAAGAGTGCAAACTTATTTCTTTGCAGTTTTATTTAGTGATAGTGCACTGCTGATTTAAACCAACCAATATAGTGCACTACCCCCAACTATGTCATATATAAAGAAAAACATAGCGAACAATTCTGCATCACTAACTCCAAAATTTATTTTATTCGAGTTATGCCACTATTGCAGTAAATGAGCGATATGTACATAAAAATATAACATATTTATGAGCCATAAATTGCAAATGTCAAAATCGACTTTTCGCGAAAACAACAATAATTATTTTACGAATTTTTCATATTTGGCCTATCTAAAAATTAACTGTTATTTTCTAATTGTGTGTTTCAATTTACAATCAAGAATACAGCTGATTGCATCTTCAACGAGAAAATTTTTCGTCTGTCTTTATATGTAGATTATTTTCTTGATGACAACTTTAAAACAAATTGCTTAAAAATTGAGTGCAGACTACGTCACAGCTTAAAAAAACTTGATACAAAAATTTAACGTAACATCTAATTTTTGTTCGAAATCGATGAAGAGGCATGTCGAACGTTAACGTTTGAATAAAAAACAGTTTTTAAAATGTTTAACATACAAATTTCTTTATTAAACAGAATTTTATAACAAAAATTATAAAAATTAGATTAAAAGTGTATTCAAAACAACATTTAAATTCTTGCGTTTTACGTTTTCGATTTTCAGCACACCCCTGAAAGGCAGTAAATCATTTTTTTTTAGGTAACTTTAATTTCAATGTTTTAATTTATTAAATAAGGTTTATGACTTTATGCAGTTTCTTTAATGCACACACAACGTGTACTTATAAAATTTTGTTTCATAATTGTTTGAAATTTAAATCCATTGATATGATTATCATAGATACCCAGCAGTTGGCTGGTAACTGTACCGTCCCAATTTTTTTAAAGCTTATCAATTTTTTTTTTTTTTTTTTTTGAGACAAAAGTTCAAAAGTGCAGCTATAATTTTTATTTATGTACTATTTTAAAACAAAATTTAATATAAAAATAAAACCATTTTATATGGAAAAAATGAACAAATATTAGGGTGGTCCTATTTAAGAATATTATTATCTTTTTGAGAAAAAATATATGGGTTCTTCTTTGGGATAAATAACATAACAAAGCAAACTGCTTAATATTCTGTAATAACTGCCAAGTGTAGCAAATAATTTCTCTAAAAAAGCAAGATTTTAGATTTCTAACGCTTTATTCAAATTTTGAAACGTCTATTTTCTGTTAAATTTTTAAGTTTAATTGAAAAAATTAATTTTATTTTTTACTTTATAATGTCTATTTTTGATATATTTCAACTTATTATGAAATTTTGAAATAAAGTTTTTTTTTAAATGGGGTTCAAAACAGCGTTAAAAAACTTAACTACAAACTTCGAGCATATACTTGCATATAATTGTCTAGTTGAATTATGCAAACAACTTCGAGCCAGTTTTTGACTTAAAGATCAGCGATTAAAATACAATAAATCTTTGAAACTCGTTAAAACGCCCAAAGTTGGCAGTTTAAATTTACGACAGAACTGTCAAAATAGTATGTAAAACTAATAAAAAATATATACACTCCCCGCCACATGAATAGGACCCCACTTTGTACTTCGTACAACTGAAATTCTCCGCTACTTTCAAACCATTATCGGTGGTTTGTTTTGTGTTTTAAAGGTGTCTATGTTAACTTGCTCTGAGATCAAATTTGTGTTCTGGAAAAGTCCGGTTACAATTTTTTTTTATATTTTGTTTTGTGATTGAACAAAATTGTCTATATTTTTTGCGTCACTTTAAGTTTTCTTAAGCAAGTGAACCAGTGCAAGAGAAAAGCAATGTTTTAATGCAAATTAAGTAATTTTAATGAAATTTTTTTTGAAATTGGTCGAGGAAAAACCTTAACGGAAGCGGAAAAAACAAAATTTACAAGGAATTTGAATAATCGAGCCACAAAATTGCTGAACAAATTAAAAGAAGTCGAAATGTGGCATCTAATCTTTTACAGAATGAGTCAAACTATGGGAAAAAATTAAAGGCCATACTAACAGTGTACTTTCGGCAACTGCTAAACGTGCTATTCTCAGAGCAGCATCAAATTCTCATGACTCGTCTGCACAAATTAAAACTTAATCTGGTGTTTCGGCAAGCGTAAGAACAGTGCAGCATGTAATTTCGAAGACCGAACATCTGAAGCGATTAAAACTCTAGAAAAAATTACCACTTAACGGTGCTCAAAAAAATATGCGCATGGGTTTTTTTCGAACTTCGAATTCAGATGAAAAAAAAATTTAATTTAGAAGGACCTGATGGCTTAATGGTGAAATAATACAGGTGGCAGCACTAAGGCAACAATACAACGATACAACAAAAATAAAAAATAAGTCTCCGTATACGTCAAAAATTATTTTAAACTAAAATCAAAGTTTGCTACCGAACGCGAAGAAATAAATTTTTAGCCACTTCTTATTTCATTATGGTTACTGTCTTATTTAATTTTAATTCAAATAATCAAAACTTTAATGCAATACAATAATTAAAGCACAAAACGTGGACTTTTTGTAAACATAAACCAAACTTTGACATAAGACTAGACAAACAATACTAGAGCAAAAAATCGTCATCTGGCGTAGTAATGCCACCTGTTTATTTCATCATGGATGGCATCACTTATTATTTTAACGATCTCTGAATAGAGGATCATCAATTGTATCGTTTGCTTAGCAGAGAAGGAGGGGTTATGGTGTGGGCAGCCATATCCTATTATGGTACCTGCGAGCTGAAATTTTCGAAACAATCTGTATAAATGAAGGCTCACGCATTATAGAAAAGCCTTTAAAATGTACACATTTTTCTCAAATGTAAATTAAATTAAAAATTTTTATTGCAAACGGGCAGTATATCGGTACATGAAACTATGTGCTCTTAGTATCTGAGGTATAAGATATGTTCAGCAACCCTCGTTATTTTGGAAAAAGTTCGAAATTTTTGTACAGTATTATTAGTTAACCAAGGGCAATAAGAACAGGTCAAAATAATTTTTATTTATTTAACGACAAAGAATTTGTTGATCTTTTTGTTTCATCTATTTTAGCCCGGACTGTCACATTTTGTACGTAATCAAAATCTCAAGAAATAGACATTTTTGCGTTTTGTGCTGATATCTGCAGCACTTAGAAATATTCTAGACCCATCTTTTGGTATAATAATCGATTCAGAATCACTTTCTAAATCGATCTAACGATGTCGCACCGCCCGGCAGGCTAGCAAGGTGGTTATCCATGTAGATTTTGGTATATTTTTGTACCCACACCTCTATAGTGCATTAATGCTGATGTTTGTATACCGATCGACCACCATAGTGCATTAGTGCTGATGTTTGTATACCGATCGACTCAGAATCAATTTCTTAATCCATCTAATGATGTTCTTCCGGCTGGCTGGCTGTCCATGTAAACCTTGGGCGCAAAGTACAGCTCGCTGTTTTGGAAATAATTTGATGAGTACCATGAAAATAGGACGAATCGGTCAATAATTTCACATAGCCCCCATACAACCTTCTTTTCCGAATAGGGTCTTTGTGCCCATTAATCATCTTAATATTTAGATCAAATTTGGTCCAAACTTATTTGATTGCAATCAAAATCATCTAACCAAATTTTATCGGAATCGGCCCATATTGGACCATAGCTCCCATACAAATACTACTCCCGAAAATAGCTTTTAATGCCATAACTTCCTTATAAATGTTTGTATTAACACAAAAATTGGTGACAATAACTTTTACCATACTATGTCATGACAAAATGTTGTCCTGGTAGGTACAAAATGAACCATGGGTCCCATATAAACCCCCATCCTAAAAACTTATAAAGATGAAGATATTTATTTAATATTCGGCACAAAGAACTTTTACATGAATCTTAACCTCATAACATAATTTTGTTTAGGCGAGTCCATGATTGCCCATGGGTCCCAAGTAGGTGACATTAGCAAAAATTATTTTTATATACTGTAGTGTAGGGAATCATATGGTCGGGCTTGACCGACTATACTTTCTAAATTGGTTCTATATCAATTTTTAGGGCATATTTAAAAGTTTATAGTGCATATTCAATGCGCATAAAACATTTTTTTAGAGCATATTTCTCTGCTATAACTATACCGATTCATTTTCCCGGCAAATATTCATTAAAGGTGACAAAGATTAGCGATAATGGAAATCTAGAGGCTGGAGATGACCCTGGCGACATCATACTGTACCCTCTTGTGGATGGGGAGGTGGAGACAAAAATGAAGCTAACTTCGATCACTTTCCTAACCAAGTGCTAAAAATCTGTAGCAAATTATGCCCCGTGTCACCTGTAGGTTACACCCATATAAAAACAGAATAAGCAATATTTTTTTTTTAATTTGATTTTTATTGATATTATTTGAAAGAAAAATCAGTTTTATTTTCAATTTTGAAGGTATGGGAATTGCCGGGTTAAACATACATATTCAAAGTTAAAAAATCTGGGAGTGTTAATTACTTCAAATTATTAAAAGCTGGTTTTATTTGCAACAGTTATACGATCCAAAGGATTATTCATACACAAAGTTGTTAACTTTGACGGTGAACAAACAAAAACTCTTAGTAACCGGCTACTAATAGCGATTTGTTTAATGCAAATCTTCTAAGTAGTGCAGAAATTTCCTATGAATACAACTTAAAATACCCTTGTCTAATCTAGAGAGCAATTAGTTTAACATTAAAATCTGAACAAATTACCTTTTCAAAAGCACTTTTAGGATAGAAATGGCAGGCTCTAAGGAAAATCACCAAAAAATCATCATCATCTCTGTAGTTAATGTCGGGGCAAGAATGTAGCAATTCACGCAATTCTTTAATAGCAGCTTCTTTTACTTCGGGAGTTTCACGTAATTCATTTTTGGCAATTTCCATAGTTTCAGGCTTGTAATAGCCAATACGGATATTGAACGCCTCTTCACTATTTGTATTCGACATGTTGACTGAATAAAAAAAAAAAGAAACGACAAAAAAAATTAGAAACAAATGCAATTGAATTTCAAATTAATGTAACTTAAAAATTAAATTGTTTTAAAATTTTGTTTAAACAATAAAACTGCCTCATTAGCAAAATACTATTAAAGTTAATCAAATAGCTTAGAATCAAATTAAATCTTTATGTAAGTATATGTTTATCACTATTAAGGTTTATTAATTTTATTGTTTACTTTTGCTTAAAACGCGATTTAAAGCACTTACAAGATAATATTGTTTATAATTTCTTAATGTTGTAGTTTTTTATTTTTTAATAAATTTATCACAGGATTCTAAAATAACGAAACAAAATTTCGTTTTATAATTAAACGGTTTTCTTTTCTTTTTTTCTTTTTAACGGACGGATTTTGCTTGCACGACTACTTGCTTACCACTCGCGCTATTCCAAACAACTGAAATTCGAGTGCTACAATAGGTCCCTGGTAAACCAAAGAAAATAAAAGCGAAACCGAAACTAAAACAAAACCTTCGATATTGTTATTGATAAGGTATAGTTAGTTGTTGTATTGTCCAGTAGTTGTTGACAAAATAAAAAAAAAAAAACACGACGCTACGCTACGCCAGCGTCTGACTTATAAATTGGACGAAGTCGACTTCACGGATTCTTATCGCTGCACTCGGATATATATTTTAAAAGCTCATATACATACTATGTACTCGAACACATACAAAATTATGTATTGTGTGTGTTGTAAAAGACAATCTTATTCTTAGTGCACTCAAACTGTAAAGGAACAACTGGTGAAAGACTGTCGGTTTATCATTAAGAATGATGTCAAAGTTTTCGCTTGTAGTTTGAAAATAAATATTTCTTGTATGTAGCACGAGCACACTACTATTTTGAATATTGTTGAATAAATTTTAAAGGTAATAAGGTGCCCTGTTAAAACAATCAGCAAAAATCATTTTAATGTTGTAATTAAGGTGTATGAAAAGAAGAATTGTCAGTTGTGCACCGCTTTCGGCGGGATTGTCCGTCTTTTTTTTTTAATAAATTACACGTACAGCGCAGGATTTGAAAATCCTGCTTTTGCAGATTTTTTTTTTTTAGCATCAGTAGCATCAGTAACTTTACAGTGAATAACAAAACAATTCATTTAGGTGTATCATTTTTGTAAACCGAATTGATTTAAACTTTTGTATACTTTAAAAATTTTTTTTTTCAAAAAATTATTTTTTCTTTAAAAAACATATTCGAAATAGATAGATTCGAAATAATTACTATTCTAAATAATTAACAAAAATTATAAGCTATTATTTTCAATGTAACCAGTTAAGAAAAAATTTCGTCAAAGTCTTCTTAATACTTGTTAATATTCTCTTACATGGGGTCTTCGCCTGACAATTTTTTGTCATACCAAACGTCAAAGTCTATATAAGAAAACTCTAAAATGTTTGTCAGCGTTTTTTTTATATGAAGTTTGACGTTTATTATGACAAAAAATTGTCAGGTGAAGACCGCACGTTAAGTGAAAACAAAATAAAATGTTTCACCAATATTAATTTTTTTGTTTGAAAATTTTTTCCAATAAGCTTTTTGATCTATATCACTATAAAGTTCATAGTTATCAATATTAAATGAAAATTACCTTTAAAATATAACTTAAGAAAAAAATTCATATTTATCGATATATTTGAGGTCATGCTGGAGCCATTCATTATCAAGCTTTTGGAAATCTATCGAACTATTCTGACAAACGCAAAACGCTTAATATTTGCGAGTCTCATAACTTTTATAGCGTTCTGCGACTCGCATGTTGGTGTTTTGCGATTTCAAATCATGCGATTGACAGAACATGACCGTATATTAAACGATTGAAATCTTTTCTTAAAAAGAAACTGTCACTTTGGTTGGGAAGACTATGTATTTTTTGTATCAACAATATCTAAAAGGGTATCAATTTTGGTGGCATGTCATATCGTCCAGTGACACATTGTCCATGGACGTTATAAAGCTCAAAAAAGTGTCATAGTATTCATGGACTATATGACGCTTTAAAAAATGTCAAAATGTCCATCAGAGCAGTGTCGTAATGTCCGCGGACGTTATGACACTTTGCAGAGTATCCATGGAAACTGTGTCACTGGACGGTATGACATGCCACCATAAATTTTATCACTGAAATCAAGTATTTTTTTATTTATTAGTTATTTTTAAATTAAGGAACCTATCCATAAGTTAAAATGGGATCTCCGAAGACCCCATATATGATGGTACTAAATTGTTATAAATTTATATCACATATGTTACGATAAAGTTTCTTATTATTGACTCACATCGGTCCCCGAATGGCTGAGATATTAGCAAAAACAACGACAGTTTCTAATTTTAAGCCCCCGTATTCATAAACGATTATTAAATTTAACAAACGTTTATTAAGATAGTTTTCATAGTAAATTTATTCTTCAAACCTTTACTAAATTTAAAATATTTTTTTGAATACAGGCATAAATCTTTAAGTTTTCTTATAATCAATGAACTTAATTTTTCTAAAATAAAAAAATTTTAAGTAAAACTTGCAAAAATTCTGCTTTTTTTTAAATTTGTCCCGTTTTAAAAAAATAAACTGGCGGCCCTAATGAGAAGTAACCTAGAAGTCCAAAGGCTAAACACAACAAAGTGTCATTTAAAGGTGCAACTTGAAAAAAAAGTATAACAAAGAAACTATTTTATCAGCCACATAAAACTTATATGCGTTTTATTTACTTTAACTCATACAAAATTTTTTTCAGTGCATTTTTTGTCGTCCGCTAAATTGATTAACATTGGGTCTTCACCTGACAATTTTTTGTCATACCAAACGTCAAATTCTATATAAACTTTAATATTTTTGTCAGCGTTTTTTTTATGTGAAGTTTGACGTTTATTATGACAAAAAATTGTCAGGTTCTTAATTTTTTTTATCCTTTATTGTAACCAGAGTAAAAGATTTATTAAAAGCAAACAGATATATAATTCAAATTGGTCCTGTATTCGAGCTGACCTGGAATGATGTAAGTATCTTCATAACTCTTTCGGCAGTAAAAGTAAAACGAAAAATTATTTTGAATGTTAAGCTTAAAAAAAATCGATTGGAATTGTAAACTTCGAAGTACACCCAAAGAATACGCATTTGCTATATGGTCATTTTCAACAAAACTATTTTAAGCGAAAGCTTTTTAAACGTTATAAAAATTGTTAATTGAAACATTTTTTTGACACTGGCAACTATATTTTGGTGTATTAAAAAAAAGTAATATTAATGTCATAAATAAAAAAGTTATAATCCATTTAAACAATGTATCGTCGGCTTAGAGTGTAAACCTGCTAAGTCCACTTTTTAAGTAAATTGAGATTTTAATGCCGTATGGTCGAAAAAGATATGCCTCGTCGACCACCATGAAGTTTTTCTTCAATTTGAGTCCTGAAGTTAGTAAAATCAAGAATATTTTTGGTTTGACTCTCAAGCAGCAAATAGGAAAAATAAAAAGTTTTTTGTCTCTCCTGTAAAATTTGTTAAAAGGGAGTTAGCAGGTTTACACTCTAAGCCGACGAGATGTAGCTTATTCTGTACCACCCTGTACAATCTGAATTCCGAAAGATCGAACTTGGCAGTTTTATTGCATAGAAATAGTATTATTAATTACAATGAAACAAACATTTCGTAATGTTAAAAAATGTAAAAAAAATCTTTCGAAAAAGTGCTTTTAGAAAAGTACTTAAAAAATATTTAAAAAAGGTGTATTTCGATTTAGCTTTAATTTTAACAGGTAATTTTCGATTTTTAATTGTAATTCTTCCTATTCAGGTTGATTTTTAATTTTTGAACATTTTGATAGCCCTTATCAGTTTTGTGTTTAATTTTAATTTTATGGCAATAACAAATTATGCTGATAGATATTTAATTGAGCTTCGTTTTCTTTCTATTTATTCATGCTATCAACACGAATCAATTGATTACCTACACTTTCGATAATTTGTTTTGTTGATGTTATAATTTTCGTTAGTTTAAGTTTTCATTAAAAATGCCAATCAATCTACACATGCGAAAGTGCATGTTTAAAAAATAACTAAATAAAACTGACTGTGGCACTTCAATTACAGATTAAAAAGTTTTCTTATCTGCTATTTATACATACACTAGCTTAACCCGGTGCGCTTCGCTACACTGCTTAAACCACTTCTTCAGTTGAGAGATATTTAATATATGCATCCTATGGAAGATTTTCCCCCCTGCGCCTTCCCGCTTTATTTTTATTTTCAAAAGTGTAGTATACCATAGGAGTGACTTCTACTAAGTTTGAACATTCTTACTATAACAGTTCTTAAGATATGCGATATTAACCATTGGCGTCCTATGGTGGGTACCACTTCCCCCGCTGCTATTTTATTTCAATTTTGGGGATCTGAAGATCCTACTACCAAAAGTTCAACAAAATGCGTGCAGCGGCTCTTAATTATATTTCTATCTATGAAGGGTACTGCTCCTCCCCTGTTAACCCCGCCCATTTTTATATTGAAATTTATATTTTACCATAATAGTAGCTTTAACCACGTATGAAGACTGTCCCTTTAATAGTTCTTCAGTTGAGCGATATTTAATATATGCATCCTATGGGAGGTATTTCCCCCCCTGCGCCTACCCGCTTTATTGTTATTTTCAAAAGTGTTGTATACCATAAGAGTGACTTCTAGAAAGTTTGAACATTCTCACTATTACAGTTCTTTAGATATGCGATGTTAAACATTGGCGTCCTATGGGGGATTCCACTTCCCCCGCTGCTATTTTATTTTAATTTTGGGGCTCAGAAGATCTTACTACCAAAAGTTCTGCATAATGCGTGCAGCGGATCTTAATATATGCGATAATTAATATTGGCATCCTATGGGGGATATCAATTCCCCTGCCCCTATCGAAAAAATAAGTAGCCTATTTTATTTTTAGGGCTCACGTGATGTATCTGTAAAAATTTCAGGAAAATCGGTTCAGTAGTTTTGGAGTCTATAAGCCAACAAACAAACAAACATACAAACATTTTTCATTTTTATATATATAGATATAAACCGGATATTGGGCTTAATTACCGCATACGATATCGAGCAAAATTGATCGAAATTTTTTATTTTGGTACCATGACACTCGATATCAAATGAAATGTATAGTAATTTTAGATGATAGCATTCGATATCGAGTAACCAAAGACATTACAACTCTCGAGTTTTCATTCGATACGTCAGAGTCTATCGTATGCAGAAAAATACGATAGTTTACTCGATACGATAATTTACTCGATACGATAATTTACTCGATATCTAATGCGGTGATTAGATCCCTGACTCGATTGACGATTTGTTTTTAATCCTGAAAACAAGTTTTTATTTTTAAATACATATTCGGATTATACATATTCGTTGATCAAAAAATGTTTTTTTTAGATAATTTTAAAAATAATGTAGGGTATTAGTTAACCACCGTTTACATACCAATACTTACATGCACCACTTTATAACTTTAACATTTAGTAAAAATCGTATTACATTATAATCGTATTTATTTTTCGATCGTATTTAAATAATTTTTGTTATTGTTTAATCATTCATTTCTTTCTCTAAATGTCTTTGTTTCAATAAAAATTTACTGCTTCGTAACAAAAACCTAAACTAATACTCATATGAATCCATAACAGAAGCAATACCTGCTAAAACTTAAATTTCACGAGAAGGGGGTTGGTGGTTGTTCATTTACGAGTTGATTGCTCCACTAGTCGTTTAAGCTGGAGGGGCTCTTAAAGACTCATAGGGCAAAGTCCTATCGAAAAATCGTACATTTGTCAACACACAACATTTCTCAAGAAAATAAAAACAAAGTTCGATATGAAAAACAAAATTCGATTTTAAACATTTACAGCAGTGTTGCCAAGTGATTTAGAAAATTTAGTTTTTTCCTACAATGATTATTGGTTTTATGTGCATAAGGTATTTGCTGTACTAAAAATTAACCAAATCGGTCCATTAATTCACAGACCTCCCATAGATATGTCTTTGCGTAGTTGGGATTTTACACGATAGCGGGCACCTAAAAAGGACTTCCAATATTGGTTGGTTGACTATCGTGGTAGTTCACTTGCTCATTTGAAGATAAACATACAATTTAACATTGAAACAAGAAAGAAAGTATAGTTGACTGACGATATGATACCCTACATCACAGAATTTAGAGACATAGTTTTGAAAGCGTAGGAGTTCTTTGTGCCTTATATTATCTAAATATCAATATCTATAGGCCACTTTTTCGTTTAAAAGCGAATTTGGATAGGGGCTTTATATGGGATCCATGACATAGAAGCCATCGTTAACTGCATTTTGCATAGGCTTTGTCGTTCTGACAATAACAGTCTATGTACCAAATTTCATCAAATCATCTCCTAAATTGCGACCTGTACTTTGCCCAAAACACGGAAAGAATAATTTACTAAATATGGCTTAAACCAAGAAAATTTTACATGATTCTCGTCCAAACCAAAAATTACTTATTATAAATATATGTGTGACTTGGTTAAAGCAAAATGTTTCTTTATTTAAGGAAATTTTATAAATTAATAACAAAATAAGTTGAAATCAAGAAATTATTTTTAGATTTTGGATTTTCTTGTTTTCAGAAACGAAATTGATTACTTTAGAAAATAAACTTCTTTCCGTGAAGGTGTGCATAGACAGCCAACCAGCCAGCCGGACGGACGGATATCGCTATATTGATTTAAAAAGTGATTCTAAGTCGACCTATATACTAAAAGGTGGGTCTAGGACCAATATTTAAAAGTGTTAAACATATCAGCACAATTGTGGTGTGGGTATAAAAATCTGCCTGCTACTATTTTAAAGAAGGAGGAATTTTTCCCCACTTCTGGCAACACTGATACACATAAACGCTCCGTTTTATTATTGTTTAAAAGTACTTTGTAGTTATAAAATTAAAAAAAAAAAATTTTGATAAGTTTGAATTATTTGTATGTGTGTAAAAAAGCGCGTAGGAATAAACGAAATCTTATTTACAATTACAGACATAAATTATTATCACAAAGTATTGTTTTTGTGATAATCGTTTATTTTGGATTGTTGTATTTGTTTTTCTTTCTTGGTAATTTTTTTTTTTTGATTGTTTTAAAATATGTTTGAAAATTTACTAAATATTTACAAAATACCAGAGTACACATAAATAAATATGGGGGTAAATAAATAACAACAAATAAAAATATAAATAGACAAGTTAAGTATTAGACCACTAGCAAATAATTCACAACAAAATTTAAATATACAAACAAAATCAGAACAAAGAAATATTATTTATTTAAATAGAACTAATATCGAGAAAGTCAACCCAAACTGTGATCACTCAAAAAGTAAAACAACTTAAATACTCTGAAATCGCTAATATCTTCATAATTATACGTTTTCGAAAAATAAATGCTTTTTTTTTTTGCATAACGATGGCTTAATATAAAAAAGGCCAAGCTCGATTTTTTTTTAAATAGCTTTTTTGGTTTATTCTGGTAGCTAATATGTGCGTTCGTTTACTTTTCCAGTAAAATCCAGTAGGTGAGTAATATGAAAATTTTACAAATTTATGTGTACGCGAACGCATTTCAGTAAAATCCAGTACAAATTTGTACAAATTTTGGGGTAAACGAACGCAGCTAATGCCACATGTGTCTTGATATAAAATTTTTAAGGGGCTGTAGTACAACATTTGTTGGATACCCTACAAGAAGTGAATGAGCGAGTAGTCACTTTTTTCACGTTGGTGTTAAGAAAATGATAGGAAGAAATTACAGAGAGCTTGATTTCGGTCATTTCTTCTATCATTTTCTTAACAACAACGTGAAAAAAGTGACAACTCGCTCATTCTCTTCTTGTAGGGATATTTTCAATAAAAATTGCATTATAAATTTTTTTATTTAAAATTTTACTGATTTTATTAAGTTTTTTTTCTTCCCATGTAAACAAACAAAAAAATCGAGTTAGGCCTTTTTTATATTAAGCCATCAATATACATAATGTAATTTTTGACATTTAGTAATCCATTTGTAAACAAAAATTTGATTTTTTGCCATTAAAGAGTTCAACGGGATCCTAGAAGAAATCTCTGACTGATAAAACTGTGCTGAAATCGAAACTTTTTTGTTTAAAAAGCGCGGCACAAACCTAATTCGAGTACTGGATTCAGCGTACATATGCATTTCATTATTTGGTGTTTTAAACAAGAATTGCATCTATAAAAACTCGCTTATAAGCATATAACGTGCTTATAGGAAAACTGATGAAATTTTTCGAATCAAAATAATATGAATAGAAACGATATTAATTGCATATACTGTGAGCGTCAAAATAAAGTGTACAGCTTGTTTTCCAATGTAAGAAGTGTTGTAAGTTGTAAAAAAAGTATAATTTCTACTTTGTCAAATTTGATCAGACTTCAAGCTGGCTGTCATCTGTGAAAAATACGTTGCTTCAAAAATTGACGGAGGAAATAGAAATAAGAAATTCAACGGAAAAAAATACAGTATCTATAGTGAAGCGTGATGGGGTTGGCATTTGTAATACGTCCTTAAACAGATGAATCAGCCCAATAGTCGCTCAATATTAACTCACCTAAACATTTGGGAACATTTGGACAGACAAATTAAAAAAAAACAAGTTAGAGTGCTATATTCGGCTGTGCCGAATCTTTGATACCCTCCACCGACAGTTCGAATGTTTAAGGAGTAATATCTGTATGATGTCTTTTTATTATTATTATCTTAAACTGTGACGATTTGTTATTAATTATGGTTTTAGGAGACTAAACTGTTTTCCGGGAGTAGGGCATATATGGGGCCTAGGGTAAATTATGTACCGATCTTCACGAAATTTCACAGTATCATTTATAGTCCTATAAAATTGTGACGAGCCAAAATTTGTTATGATTGCATTATTTTTTACGGTTTTAGGCGTACTAAACTGTTTTCCGGGAGTAGTGTTTATATGGGGCTTAGGGTAAATTATGGACCGACCTTCGCGAAATTTTACAGTGTCATTTCTAGTCGAATAAAACGGACTTGTGCAAAATCTTATGTCATTCCGTGCATTTTTGCATCATTTATGTTAGTTTTTGTAACAAAATTGTCAAGTTTTTGAAGGTGGTGGTTCCACATTTTGATTCATAGCTCTGGTCCTACTGAACCGATTTTGCTGAAATTCTATCCCAAACTGCTTAGGATAACTACAAGCAATTTGACACCTAGTTTGTTTATTTCTTTTGAGTTTTTCGAAAGTGAGCGTGTTTTCAACAGACGGACAGACGGACAGACAGACGGACATGGCTAAATCGACTTAGAATTACTCAAGCAGCCAGAATATATATACTTTATGGGGTCTGAGATGAATAATAAAAAAGTTTCACACGGAATGACAAACTTAGTATACCCTCTTCACAACTAATTGTGGTGGAGGGTCAGATGTCAGATGCTTTATCACTTGAAAATAGAACTCGTTCTAAATAAAAAATGCCATGTGAACTCTGTACACAGAGAAATAACACATGATATTGTTTGAAGGGGTTCAGACGATACGTACAAATTTAACATGTGAAAAAGTGACAATCCACATGACAAATGCACATAATGTGAACATAGTGTTACGTTACTGCCTTTCAATAACGTTTTGGTTTATTTCCTTTATAATAAACCGTTTCGTTATTGAAAGGCAGTAACGTAACAATTGGTGTCAGAAGTGAAATTGCATAAATAAAATAAATAAATTAATAAAAGTAAAAAAAAAAAAAAAAAAAAAAAAAAATTTATTAATTAATAAAAATAAAAAAATAAAAAAAATAGACAACAATGAAATTTGAAGAACTTAAAGTGGAACAGCTCAAGATAGAGTTGAGCAAGTTGGAGCTGCCAACTGCAGGTAATAAAGCAGAGCTGCAGAAGAGACTATTAGATGAATTCGAGCGACGCAATATGGACATTGTGAGTTACGAATTTGAGGACAAAGAAGAAATAGAGGTATGTACTCGTGCAGTTGCTAACAGTATGGATTTAAACGCAATGTTTGCTGCTATGATGGCAAAAATGGAAAAAATGTCAGAAGAAAATTCTAGAAAAATGGACGAAAATTCTAAAAGCATGGTATTGATGATAAAAGAAAACTCGAGCGAAACTTCTAGAAAAATGGACGAAAATTCCAAAAGCATGGTACAGATGATAAAGGAAAATTCGAGTGATATTCTAGCTGAAACTTCTAGAAAAATTGATGAAACTTCTAGAATAATGAATGAAAATGTGGAAAAAATGGTAAAGGAGAATTAGCCGAAATTCAAGAGAATTCTAGAATAACAAACGAGAAACTTCAGGAGATTTCCAGTGAGATGAACGAAAGAGTAAACGAAATGGAAATAGAATTTAATCAGAAGCTGTCTGATGTAAAAACTCAAGTCACGGATGTTAAAACACAAGTTACGGTTTTTGATGAAAAACTACACCATCTGGAGGCAAAAGTTAATAACATTCAATGCCAAGAAGCACCAGTGCGAGTTATTCCAGTAGTTTCTAGTAGAATAAGGGCCCCTTGCTTTGACGGTACTGTGCCATTAAATGTTTTTAAGTTCCAGTTCGATACAGTTGCTAACAGGAATGCATGGAACTGTGAGGAAAAAGCCATCGAGCTAATTCTAGCTTTGAAGGGGACTGCGGCTGAAGTGCTTGAAAGTGTACCAGTAAGTAGCAGAAACAACTATGATGAAATTATGGTAGCACTGCAACGTAAGTATGGAGGTGAACACAAAAAGGAAATCTACAAAATGGAGTTGCGCGGCAGAGTGCAAAAAGCAAACGAAACCTTACAAGATTTTGCTCTCGAGATAGAGCGCTTGATGCAGCTTACATACCCTGGTGAGAATCATCCATTTTTGGATCATTTTAAAACTGAGGCATTCGTAAACGGTATTCGTGATGCAGCTATAAAACTTGCGGTATGTGCATCACAAAAACCAACATTTGCAGAGACGGTTTCATTCGCCCTGGCCCAGGAAACCGCAAGAATTATTTCAAGACCTCAAGTGGGCAAGGTGCGAAAGCTCGATGTGACCAGCGATGCAGAAAGAGATATTGTGCAGTATTTAAAAGAGGCATTTATAGAAGCTTTAAGTGAGAAGCAACCTAAATCTAAAGTAAAATGCTATAACTGCGGAAAGATTGGTCACATACAGCGTAACTGCAAAGCACCAAGAAAACGTTCAAGATCTGCTTCACCGCCAAGAAACAACCAGCGGGGTAATCACCAGTCTTCACAAGAATCCCCGTTAAACTAAAAAGAGCTAGCACTGCGGGGCATGAGCTAGCTCCCACATCTAAGGGCCCCACAATCTCCATCTCAGTAATGCAACAGAGTAATAGAAACCTTACTGCTTGTGGTTATATTAACGGTCAAAAACGGGCCTTGACTGTGGACACTGGGGCATCACATTCGATAATTAGGCCTGACTTAATACAACAGCCCATTGAACCACTAAGGGGTGTGAGTCTGCGAACAGCTACGGGTGAGCCTACCACCGTCTATGGGAAAGTAAAAGTAAAATTAAGTATAGGCAATACAAGCGCTCACCATGTATTTATTGTGGCTGATATTATAGACGAAGTAATTATTGGCTCAGATTTTATGATTGGCCAAGGTGTTCATCTGGATATGGGACAACAAATTATGACTTGGCGTAATGTTGAAATACCCCTTGATATTGGATACGAAAACAAGGCTCATGTAAGACATTTACACGTGAAAAATTGCCACCAAAGTCAGAAACAATAGTGTGGGCGCGAATGGAGGGAGATTGTGAGGACAACAATAGTTTATGGGTGGTAGAGCCAGCAGCAGTAACAAGTGATATAGTAACAGCGAATGCCCTCGTTAAAACCAGCAACAGCTTAGTTCCTGTAAGAGTTTTAAATTTATCCAACAGCGAAAAGGTCCTTACGCAGAACTTTAAGATTGGACAATGTGCTCCAACAGAGGCAATAATAAGTTGCGAGGAACATCCAGACGCAGCTAAAAAGGGTACCAAGGACCAGGAATTACTAGAGGAACATGTGCGGAAATGGACCGAAAAACTGAGGCCGCCCGAGAGAAATAAGGCTAAGCAATTACTAAAGAAATATGCCTTTATTTTTGCCTCGAAAGGTAAAAACCAGGGCAGGACGTCAATAGTGAAACACGAAATTAACACCGGCGACGCAAAGCCAATAAAACACAAACACTTTAAACACTATTTACAATTTACTCAACTCTATTTAGTACTAAGTCTTTTTAACAACCGTAATTTATAGCTTTTATTCACAACCAACTAAAATTTTCTCAGCGTTATACGTTATTGACAAAGTCTGAACTTAGAATGAATTAATTACGCTAGTCGCCGCTAGTATTTATACAGCAATTTGGTGGTCTAGAACATTCGAAATGTTTTTCGAAGGTTCGAGGCTTTACTATTTATTCACCACACTTTAATTTGATGTATGGCAGCGCTAATGTTTACATAATTTTACCTCTTATACTGATGAAGCTTTTTTTTAACGGTCATTTCTAGGGTTTTCTGCACATTGGGATTGAAGTGTACTAAATTATAACAAAAACGATGTTAACTAATAAAATCCCTTATGAATACAAGATAACTAATAAATACAAGATAACTAATAAATACAAGATAACTAATAATTATAACTAATTCTTAACCAATAATTACAACTAATTCTTAACTAAAGTTACTTTCGTAACAATAGCTTAAGCTGGCTTTTCGCTTCCACATGATAGAAATTCGCCTTGTAAATTCAAAACCAACAATAAATTCGTGTATTTAGAATACAAAATACTTTATTATTGTGTATTTAAAATACGAAATACACTATACTTTTTTTATTTTAAGTCAATGAACAAAAAACATACATATTGTTACCTTTAACGCAAAAGGCCCTAACTAACAAAAAAATTAAAAACCGACTTTTTCAATTAATTTGATGTATAGCATCAAAATAAATGTCCACAAAAAATTTTTGGAATTTTTTGACAATAAACAAACGGCCTATCTACAAAAGATTATATGATAAACACTAAAATACCTAACTAACAGTTTGTATAAAAAATAGAAGAAAAATTTATTATAAACAGTTTATTGCAAATTATCATATTAAATACATATGTATTTATTTTCTTCTCCTGTAAAATTTTCAAAATTTTAAATATGGCCTTGTGCGTTTTAGGTGAAGATATGTATATTTCACCGAAAATATTCCATTAAAAAGTACACTTAGCAAATGCTAAATAGAGGATCTTTCTATGTAATACAAGAATTTTTTTATGAAATTATTCATGTCCGTAGCGGCCAAAGAACTTACTGCCAGTTCAATAATTTCAAACGTTAACGTTTACATCGAAAATTTCTATGAAAAACACTCGGTTTTAAAAATTTTTCTAAGTAAAATTCTATGCAAACATTTACGTTTGAAATTGTTTGAGAGAACAAATTTTTTATTTATTAATGCTTTGAAGTCAGACAACAAGGTCTTAAGTCAGAAACTGTAATGTTAAATTGAAAATGTTTCAATTGCTTCAATTAATTGACTTATTTACTAAAGAGCAAATAATTCCAATTAGAGGGAGTTGTGCTAAACTTAAGCAATTGATATCAAACGAAAGAGTAAAGAATTTATTTATTTTGTGAAAATATATTTTGAGACCATAAGTATTTGAAATACAAGATACTTGAGCGGCAGGTATTTAAAACCAGTGTTCGAAAATAAACACTAAATATCGCTCCTAAGTGTTCGGTTCGGTAGATTTGTGGAAAACACAAAAAATAACGTGTCCCTGTCTGTCATCTTTAGAACACAAAAATAATACTGTTCTTATCCAACTCAACAAAGAGATGAGAACACTTAATTCAGCTCAGTTGTTTTTTTAAACCACAAACTTCATTGTGTTCGGTTCAGCTCATTAGTGTTCATTTGTTTCTGTTGTGTTTAGCGCGCCTTGGCTGGTAAAAAACCAAACATTTCTTATAAAAACAAAATACAAAATACAAAAAACAATAAGCCAGCAAAATAATTTTACACAAACAAAAAATAAACATAATACACACACAAGCTGTTCGCGGTCGCTGCTAAAATTTTTTGTTTGTTCATTTCTTTATCAATGTAAAAAAAGAAACATTAAAATATAATGTTTGTCTACAGTATCACTACAATTGTTCTGTTTTTTACGAACGGTATTAAGGGTTGTGTTCGTCTACACAAACACTAAAATAATAGATATAGATTTTGGGTGTGTGAGCCGAACGCTAAATAATGTTCTGTTTATTTTCGAACACTGATTTAAAATATAGATACAAAATACGTTTTTGTATTTCAGCGAATTAATTGTTAACAATCAAATAAATCGCTTAATCTGGCAAACTAAGATATTTTAAAAAATTTTGTGACCAGTTAAATTAACTTTTTTTTTAAACAAATCTATCTATATATTTAAAAAGAAGTGCACACTTTGATGTCACCACTAACTGCGGAAACGGGGAGGCAGATTTCAACCAAAATTTAAGGGTACGTTGGGGAGAGTCTGTAGATAGTTTATGTGAAGTTTGCACGAAATTGACCTTGTGGTTCTGGAGATATGGCATTTAGATTTTTTTATATATTCCCATATAATAGGTCATAAAGTATATTTCATATCGCTAGAGGGCGCAAAATAGGACAAGAGAGGTAAAAGCTCCCCCTCCATATATCTTCTTAACTAATCAACCGGTTTTTTTAAAATTTGGCATGCAGTCACTGTAACATCTGAAAGGAAATAGGGAATAGGGCGTGAAAAAGGGCAAGAGGAGTAAAAGCTCCCCCTCCCTATGTCTTCTTAACTAATCAACCGATTTTTTTTGAAATCTGGCAGGAAAATAGTGTAACATCTGGGAAGAACTATAGCCTATAATTTAATTTATCTTTTTAACTAATCAACCGGTTTTCTTAAAATATGGCATGCAGACACTGTTACATCTGCAAGAATTAGTTACATATTTATAAAAATAGGATTGATAAAAAAGTTATAAAAATTTAAACCATAGCTCGTTATGCCCTATGATATGTGCAAAAATTTGTAATCTATATATATAAAAAGAAGTGTACACTTTGATGTCACCACTAACTGCGGAAACGGTTCGACCGATTTCAACTAAAATTTCAGGATACGTTGGGGATAGTCTGTAGATGGTTTATGTTCAGTTTGCACGAAATCAGGGGCTCCGGAGATATGACACTTAGATTTTCCTATATATTCCCATACAAATATCAACAATATGCCCTCCTTTTGAACTCCTCCGAAACAGCTAGACAGATTTTTATGAATTTTTTTAAGTGCATTTGTTAGGTATGCTAATAGGTCGTAAATTTTATTTCATATCGCTAGAGAGCGTAAAATAGGGCAAGAGGGTCAAAAGCTCCCCCTCCCTATATCTGCTTAATTAATCAACGGGTTTTCTTAAAATTTGGCATGCAGACACTGTAACATGTGCAAGGAAATAGGGAATAGGTTGCGAAATAGGGCATTAGAGGCAAAAGCTTCCCCTCTCTATAGGTTCTTAACTAATCAAGCGATTTTCTTGAAATTTCAAATAGTGTTACAGCTGGAAAGAGCTATAGCCTATATTTTTTATTATTTAGGGCGTGAAATAGGGCAAAAGGGGTAAAAGCTTCGCCTCCCTTTTTTTTAACTAATCAATTGGTTTTTTTTTTTAAATTTGGTATGCAGATACTGTAATATCTGAAAGAAATATGTGAGGTATATGGCAAAAAAACGTTTGCCGGGTCAGCTAATTTAATGTAAAAATTTTATTTTTATTTTTTTACCTTTACACCTGCAGTAATTTCTACAATATTGACCTTTGACACCACAAAGATTATATGCATATATGTATATTATCAAACTTGTTGAGAAGAAAGTTGATTTAAAAATTTCCGTTTGTCCGTGTGGTTGCTAAAATTCCCAAAGAATTCAAATAAGCTTGGGGCTAGAAGTTTTGCTATTAAAAATCAGTAAGACCAGTTCATTAATGGCGTAAATAGAAATAAGCAATAAACTTTGTTCGCCTCAAATGTTAACCAATAAAACTTAATATTTTGAAGTCCTTACATAATATCTGTGGGTTTCATGGAGAGCTGAAAAACCATTTTAGATGAAACTATGGGCTAGGTTTTGAAATTTTTTATCTTTTTTCAGAAATTTTAAGAATCATGTAAAGCGCGTTAAAAATTAAGCAATATGGCATCAACATCTCAAGATCGAAAAAATGGACCTGCGTGGTTACCCATAAAAACCTCAGATATAGTGACTTTATTGTTGCAACTTTATATTAAATAAGTTTATAGAATATTGGTAATTAAAATTATGATAACGGTTGATAAATGGTCGAGTTATATAGGCTTACCCAGCCAGAACATCACTTAAATTTTTACCAACAATTACCTTCGTAACAGTTTCCTAAGCGCATTATCTTTCACACTTAATCGCTACTAGCAGCATTATCTTACACCAATTTAAAAACTCCTTTTTCGTTATTCACACAGTAATTCGCATATACACGTATTTTAGTTGCTTAGGGCGCAAAATTCAAATCGACAAACGAAAAACGATACCGATACAGTTAGGAAAAGGCTCTATAGGGGATATATAAGTTTTATACACCCAGAAAAAAAATACCAATGTTAAATTAGCATGGCGAAATGTTGATTGAGAAACATAGTAAATTTCTGCAAAAGTTTGCTCTTTATTTAAATTAAAATTAAATAATGATATCATATTAATTTTAAATGAATTATATTAAAATAACCTTAAATCACATTTATTTAATATTATTCACTGTTAAAATAACATTGTTCCATATTGAATCCATAAAAACCTGTTTTTATGTATGGGCTCTATTTAAAATTATCTTGGTTTCATGTTTATTTTACATGAAAAATGTTAAAATAAAATTGTTCAATATTGAAACCAGGGATGATAAACGAGAAAACCAATATCGTACCAACGAACTTTTAATATCGTACTTTTTCGACCCCAATAGTACTAAATAATTTTTTTATAAATTTTTTTCTGATTTTATTTAAAAAAAAAAAATTTAATATAACAAAAACAAAAGGTACTTAAAATTTATTTGTACATGTAAAGTATAGATAGCAAAAAATACATGATCATTAATTATACAAAATAATAGGGTGTGTAAAATCGTTTTCGTGTTCTATAAGTCATTCCAAGAAACTTTGCCAAAGAAACCATAGGTCAAAAATAAATTTCGAGCCCCGGATTATTCAAAATAGTTTTCCAAAATATTCAAGAATAGAGGCAAACAAATTGTATTTGTTCTATCCAGACCTGTATCATGCGGTTTTTAGGGTCGAGAAGTCCATTTATTTTTATTTTTGATTGTCGCCAGAGAGCATTTTCGTATACTTCTTAGAATCTCTGTTTTTGTGGAAAATTAACGAATATTTCCGAAAATGCAATCTCGAATTTTAAACGAAAATTAAATTTTTAAGCGTTCTAAAAATATGTGCATAGAGCATCTTCGGATTGCATTTCCAAATTGATTGTGTTTACAAATTTCGTTATGTAATCCAGAAACAGGAAAGGAGTAGAAAGTCCGAATATAATAAAAATTAATTTAGCGCTTGTAAAATCTCCTTCAAAATAATTCGGAGTAAAATAATAATGGAGTGGGCGCCCACTGTTCCAAAATTCTGTTGATTACTTCTTGACGTGACAACCATCTTATTGACGAATATTTGAAAATATTATGAGTTCATTCCAAAATAAACTTGAGTTGAGAGGGAATCGTCTCTTCTACATCTATATCTTTTAAAAACTTGTCAATATCGTCAGAAAATGTAGGCTTATATCGGCAGCATATAAGCTAAATTTATTTTTTTAATACTAAATTTAGAATGTGGCATAAGCAATCGTTCAATGAACAAGTGCAAAAATCTTTTCACAATAGCGGAGTTCAGTGTTTGATGCAAATGGTCTTGCAAAAGAGCAAATGCAAAATATCATAGCTGTTTTGTTAAATTCAACAACAAAAAACAGAGTTTCCCTTAGATTTCATAAAACAGCTACGACTTTTTGCATTTTTGCAAGACTATTTGCACCAAACACTAAACTCCGCTTATATTCATTGGACTGTAAATACGACATGCCATTTTATATCAATTATGAATATGTTTGAAAAATTTGGAAAAAGTACCAAATGAGTCACGGGAGTACCAGCGTACTTTTTAGTTTTGAGTTGTACCAAAAAAGTACAATTGTACCAACTTTATCAACCCTGATTGAAAAAATAAAAACCTGTTGTACTTGTTTTGTATAGAAAAAAAAACAACACCATAAAAAGAAAAACATACATTTTTTTATTTGATGTTATAAAAAAAATACAATTCCCGTATTCTTTTAGTAAAAATTATTTAGTTAAATAGTACATCAAGTTTTCAAAGTAGAATGATGACGAAAACCATATCGGGCCATTCTGCTGATGCTTTTGTAAGGGGTAAGTGTTTTGAATTATTCTTAAATAAATGCAT
Organism: Pollenia griseotomentosa; assembly: GCA_963931875.1. Taxonomy (NCBI): domain Eukaryota; kingdom Metazoa; phylum Arthropoda; class Insecta; order Diptera; family Polleniidae; genus Pollenia; species Pollenia griseotomentosa. The sequence continues at coordinate 18,699,900 of OZ007561.1, forward strand.
ATGTTGTCTCTGAAGCTTCTTCTCACTGTTGATTCTACATGAAATTCACGTTGTTTCCACTTGAAATAACTTTCATTCAACGTGATTCGGATTGTTATTTCAATATAAATGACTCTAACTTTACTGCAATGTTAATTTAACATGAATTATAGTTATTTTAAAAGAAAAAAAATGTTCGCAAGTTATTGTAAAATCATGTTAAATAAACATGAAGTAACTATAAAGCAAAATCACCACAGAAAACGGTAAAATCAACCTTGTTTTCGACGATTTTACCTTGATTTTGTTCTGTGTGAATATACATATATATATATATAAAATTGAAAGGTTACTGACTGATTCATCATCGCACAGCCTAAACGCCTGAAATTAAAAACTTAAAATTTGGACAGGAGGTCGGTCTCTCTCCCAAATTGATCCACTACGACGTGATTTTTGAAAATTCAAATATTTAAGGGGTAAAAAGGTTAAACACGTGTAAATTCAGTAACCTTATATCTCCAGAACTTAAAGAGATACAAACAAAATGTAATACTTATCGTTGTTCCTTAGAAAAATAAGCGGACAGGTGTCTGGTACTTTTTTAAAACTCGGCCCTTTTAGGGAGTAAACGGGTGAAACCTGTATTTTGAAACTTTCTTGTCACCCCATCTATCTTTTAAGCCAATAAACATAGACATAAAGTTTATTTTTTTTATTTTATTTTCGAAACTAATCTAAAAATTTCAAATACGAATTCGGTACTTTTTCGAAATTCGAACGTTTTTTTTTTGAGTGAATGATACGTGAAAGGTCCTTAGTAAATAAGAATCTGTAAGAGGGTTTTTGGAACTTTTTTGTTCTTTAACTGGTACATTTTGAGTTTCCGTTAGTATTGGACCCAGAAACATAAAATTAAACATGCAATGTCCTCAGTGAACGAGAATCTGTTGGAGGGATCTTTGTGGTACTTTTTTGTTCTTTAACTGGTACTTTTAGAATTTTCGTTAGTACGGGACCTAGAAACATACAATTGTACATGCAAGGTCCTGAGTGAATGAGAATCTGTAAAAGGTACGTTTTCGTTCTTTAACTGGTACTTTTTCAATTTTCGTTAATATTGCACCTATAAACATAAAATTATATATGCAATGTCCCGAGCGGATAAGAATAACTGTTTAGTACTTTTTTGTTTAACAACTGATCGTTTTTAAAATAGAAGCATAAACTTTGGCAAATATACCCTTACATACAGATTTAAAAAAAATATATTTTGCTAACTTCGGTTCAGTTTCAGATATAATTCTAATTTTTTTTACATATACAGAAGCTATGAAGGAACACTTTTGCTTTTATAGGGGCCTATTTTAAATTAGGGAGGGATCGATCTTCACGAAATTTAGTAGTATGATTTCTAGTCATATAAAACAAATTTGTGCAAAATCGGTTAATTCCGCCACCATTTATGTTAGTTTTTGTAACAAAATTATCAATTTTTTAAAGAAGTTGTTTCACATTTGGATTCATAACTTTTATCCTACTGAGATGGTTTTGCTAGATTTCAATCTCAAATAATTAGACATCAGTAATGTTATTTTCTTTTGAGTTGTTTGAAAGTGAGAGTGTTTTCAACAGACTGACAGACGGACTAGCTAAATCAACTTAAAATTACTCAAGGAATTAAAATCAATTAACTTTATGGGGTTTTAGATGAATATTAAAAAAGTTTCTAACGGACTGAAAAACTAAGTACACTTTCATTCACCACTAGTAGTGGGGAATATAAAAAATGTAGAATCTGTAATCAGCCCTATATCTGATCCAAATTGACCCAAATCTATTTAAAGCGTATTTTAATGATTTATTTCGTATTTATTATTTGATTTTCAAATTTTGTAATCAATATAACGAAAATTACATCATTTTTAATTTAACCTGCTATTTATATACATATGACACTTTAAACTATTCCAAATGAAACTAATGGCTAAACCTTGTTCCAAAGTTCTTAAATTCGCTGAACTAAATGCACAAATTTTATCGTTAACATTTAAATTAAGCTGATTACAATTTTCGTTTGTAAATTATGCAAAAATTCAAATGTTCTGTTCTTCTTTTTTCCAATGGAGCTGTTTGGGATGGCCTTCGCAAACAGTTTTTTTTTTATTTTGTTAAGAAAATTGAAGAAAAAAAGTACGAACGAACTTAACCCAATTATTTAAGCAGACTCTGGCAAAAAAATATTCACGTTTATTTATATATGAACATTTTAAGAATAAAAGAATTAATAATTATGAATAAAGTATGGTTTTATATTAAAATATTAAGAGAAAATTTTATATAAATTAAACAAAAATGCTCTTAAACCAAGAACTGGTAATTAAAAATTAGAGTTCATTGTGATATGAGCGGTGTTTTATCCAAGTCAATGTTAAAATGAGTAAAACTCAATTTTTCTGAAGGCTTCAAGGGTTGCCAGTATAAATATTTAGCTTGATTTTTTAAACCAATCAGACATTTGCTTAATTGAACAAAACTATTAATTATTTTACATTCTTTAAATTTGAAAGATAAATTTCAGCGAGTACTGAAATTTACACTCAAAAGATATTTGAATTCAATAAGGGATTTATCCCTAAATTTGGGAATTTCATGTGTGCAAAAAGGACAAAAAAAGTCATTTGGGAATTCGGGATTTTAAAAAAAATTTCGGGGATTTTTTTTTGGGGATTTTACAATTTTTTATTATTTACGCTTATTTTTCTTTGTTTCGCATATAAAATATGAAAAAAAGTAGCAAAACTTTTATCTTACTCTTATATAGTATAAAGGGTCCTAATTAAGATTACCATTTTTGTTAAGTGTATAAAAGGTACTTTATAAACTTGTTATTCTTCTTGAGTGAGTGTTTAAAAAAAAAGAATTTAAGAATAGAATCTAAAACCGTTGACAACACATAAAATTTTTGATTTTTGAAAGACAATTTTGAAGCAAATATGTATGTCTTCCCCAAAAATAAGTAAATAGGAAAAACAATATAATAAAGATTGGGACAAAAAATTCTAGGCTTTTGGTTAGTAGTTATGATGCATCGAAGTACTAAATAAATGACGGATATATGTATTTTTATTGTTGATTATAAGGATGGCTTAAACCGATTGAACAAGCTCCAAATTCTTATAAATTGGCTCATATTGTTCTGCTTGTTATTCCTCACTGGAATCGTATAAAAATGATTTAAAAAAAACATGCCGAAACCAGTCGCTACAAACAAAATAAAATTATTTTTTTGACTAAAAATTTAAATTTGGAGATTTTTGGGGATTTCTTATTAACATACTTCTAACCAATTTAGAAAAAAAAAATTTAAAATTTGGTCAGAAAAGAAACCAACAAAAAATATTAACTTTTTAAGATATTGTTTTTTGTGGATTTGGGGGTTTTTGGGGATATTTTTTTAATTTTTTGGGGACAAGTACCTGGCAGCCCTGAATTTAATAAAGATTATAATTATGTATTAAAGAGGGGGATTAATGCAAAAAATGCAGTAAATTCAATAATATAACAATTAAACTAAACTTAATTAGTAATAACACCGTGCTAGCTAAAAAAAACAGACAGAAAAAACGTTGAGTCCAGTGATGCTAACAGTCTTTTTTTTAGGTAAGCTCTTGTTTTTAATATATACCGCAATTTATTGCAGCCCTTAGAAGTGGAGATAAGGGGGAAGTATGTCTCGAGAAAATGTAAAGGATAAAAAAAACTAATTGAGGTCGGTCATACATTATATCCCTTTAGGGGCGACACCTGCGCAGTTATTGGACTTAATCTTTAATATATGTATTTCTAGTGTGTGTTAAACATTTTGTATAGGAGCTCCCTTAAAAAATGGTGATAGCGGGTTGTTATGTTAAAAATAAATGATGGAGATGAAAATTAAAGTCGGGTTGGTCATACATTTTACCCATCTAGGAGCATTCTAGGCGCTGCAGAGGGCAAATTTAAGAATTTTATTAAGCCGCCAAATTTGTATGGTTAAAATTCTTAAATTTGGCTCCTGCAGCGTGTAAAAATATATTTTAAGAAGTATCAAGTATACAAGTTAATAATTTGGATAAAGATTCTTAATATATAAATGGCAACACTAACCATTTCAAAATCTTGATTTTAAATTTACTCAATTCTCACAACTTGAGTGAACACTAATGTGTTGTGTTTTAACAAATCTATTCACTCTAAGCACGACTTTATTAAAATTTGGTTATTTTCCAAATGTATACATCAGTAGCGACTTAACGGAGTAGAACGTCAGTTACTTGCTCTTGCTCACCTTTGGTATTAGTTCGTTTGCATTTTATTTCAACTGCGGTTAATAATCAAAAATAAATAGGCAGTTCGAAGATTTTTTCGTGTTACAACGTGTAATCAAATCGACTTGAATAGTTAAATAATTTTTAATAAATTAGTTGATCTAGTGCTTAGTCCGGGTTATTGATTGTTTTAAATAAAAAAAAAAAACAAACGCGTAGTAAACAATTTTATTTAAATAGCGGTTACACTTTTACCTGAAACTACAAGATACAACAATTTTTAGTGCATTTATTAACTACAACCAGAATACAAGTTTTCTGTTTGGTAAGTCTTGAGAGCAACAAACAAAATATAACATTACCACGAGTACCAATTTTAGTTTAATTAACTATTTTTTACGAAACTTCCGCAAAACAACTTTTTGTGTTTATTTTATTTACAAATAAATTGTTTTTTTTTCATTTTGTGTATAAAAAATCAAAATGTGTTAAATACAGCCAAACAAATCCGACTCAGTTTGTCTAGTGTAATTTAGTGTAGTGCAATAAAACGCAGCAACATAAATAAAATATGTGCTTTGAACGTGTTGCCGCAATCTTACACTCCTAAAATTCACAACACTAGCGTACCTGATGCACAGTGCAGTAAAATATAAAAAAAGTGGTTAGAAATGTGAACTTTTCTTACGTACAAAAATATAATTGAAAGATCCTCTGTTTTTGATCAGGGTTTAAAATCTGTCCTAACTTCTAACTTATGTAAATGAAACAGATTTAAATAAATTTTTATCTGAAGTAATCGTATAACAAAGATAACTATTATGGCCTTATTACTCATACGTAAATACATAAGTTGCGGTTTTTTTGTTTATACATATTTTTATACAAAACGCGCAAAAAACAAAAGCTGTCAATTATAAAATAATATAAATTGTGACAATTTTTCCGTTCCTTTTTAACTCATTTTAACACGTTTACGTATTATTAGTTACTACTGACCATCAAAGTCCACCGCAACGTAAACGTGTGCGCAACATTAACGTATGAGTAATTAGGTCTTTACACGGTTACTTTTTATTGAATTATAAAGTACATAGGATAAGGTTATTTATGGAATAATACATCGGCTATGTTGGTACAAACGCACTCTTTCGTCGAAATTTTCCGACTATTTTGCTTAAATGATGCTGAATTTCATCATTTCAGCGTTTAAATTTCCTCCTGTATTGCATGAGTGCTTGCCGTCTCTTTGACATAAACATTTGACATTAAATAACCCTATAAAAGAAATTTGACGATGTTAAATCACACGATCTAAGCAGCATAATCTGGTCACCGAAACGAGAAAACATACGATGCGGAAATTCCGTACCCAGTAATTGCATTGTTTTAGGTTCCGTAGCAGGTAGCCGCGAGATTACAACAATTGTACAATAAAACAAACAACAGGGCTTTTTATTGTTGTTATGTGATACGAACTTTCAAACAGCAAAGGGTCTGATAAGAGACAAACAACACAAAAGATAAAGACAAAAAACTTGTTTCCCATACAACATTTGACAGTTCGTATCACAAAACAAGCAAATAAAAAATAAACAGCTGATTTCCGCGACTACCTACTATAACTATACCTTGGACACATCAATATCATCAATTTTTGCCAGAAAGAACTGTGTTATCGTGTCATGATATCAATACACACTTTTTTATCGGCCTCATTTGTATAAAGTTTTGTAAAAAAATGTCTCGGGTGACAATGACACCATGATGCAATAGTTAATTTGGAGCAATTAGTCAGCCGATTGTAGTGGTTTTGTCGTTTTCTTTAATTTTCAAATATTTACAATTTAATTCTAATAGGATAAAAATTGGAGAAGGGATAATTTAGCACGAAGAGTTGTCAACACTTTACAGCACAAGTGGCGGCAAATAAAAATTATGCGGTAATTCTTTATTAAATAACTAGCAGTCCCGGCGAACTTCGTACCACTTAACAATCAATGAATGTCGTGCTACTTTAAATTTAACTTTTTTTGGATTATGAATTAAATTTTTTTTCTATATTGCCTTCGTATATGGTGCCTCGCCCACTTATCCAAGCCAGTCCACTTTTGAGCAAATGTTGTGTATTCATACCGAAGCTATTTGTTTTTAATTTGGAAAATTTTACTGTTAGCGTTCTCCAAATACAGAAATCTGTTTGGCCTTTGTATGGCCAAACAGATGGCACACTTTTTCGTCAGATGTTTTGTATAAATACCCAAGCTTTTTGCACAAAATTTGGACAACTTTTTTCTTGCCGTTTTTTAGATAAACAAAATTTATTTTGTCTTTGTATGAGAGCTACAACTTTGTCTCGGAGGGTAAATCAAAATCGTATGATTAACAAAATTGTTTTCAAATTTTTAAATTTTACTCAAGATGTTTTGGCAAAGTAGCGCAGATTTGTAATTCAAATTTTGGTATGTGTAAAATTTTCACATTTTTTTCTTTTTTTTACCACTGTGAGCCATGCAGTTAAAACATACTTTAAATCGTTTGCTCATAAAACTGAAATTATATTTTGCTACTAAAAGTTATTTTTTTTTAACATTAACGGGCATTGCAATATTTTTGTTTTTTTTTTTAATTTAAAAATATTTTTATGTTAAAATAAAAACAATGAATGCTATTTGTTGATTGTAATAAAAGTAAGTAAATATCTATGCATTATGGACACATTTAGTCATGAAAAATAATTTTATATAATATTTATTACTCTTGTGTGCGTTATTTATAGTAAAAAAATATTAGCTTTCTTTAACATCAATAAAAATACCCATTTGTATGGATGCGATCAAAAATTTCTATGATCAATTTCATATACATGTGTCTACTTCTGTAAGTACATATTTTGTTACCATGTGTATTCAAGCCTGACTGAATGACCCCGTTGATTTGACACGTTTTTATTTTGAGTTACCAAACTATTTTCTTATTTTGCTATTTATGTGTGAAAGTAATTGGATAAAACATTGTGTTACCAACACGATACTAAATTACATGTCTATGTGTAACATTTTACCAAAAAGCGGATTTAGGTAATTTAAAATACACTTAAAAGTTTATTATTCGGGTTTATAGTAATATTTTTTGAAATAAAATTTATAAAACTTCAAGGTAAAACATTTACTTTTGGCAAATCTTTTATATTTCTCACAAATTTGTTTTTAATTTGTTAGATCGTTATAGTCCCCAATGATCAGTGTTGCCAGTTGAGGTGATTTGTCCCCAAATTTTGGATGTGAACTTTAATTCAGGGACAGATTTTCGTGAATGGGAATTTTGGGATTTTTTATAAATTTTGTGGATACATTTAACATTTTCATTTTGTTTATTGTTATTACAAAAAATGACTTTGTTTATGTCTTTTCGTGAATGGGAATTTTGGGATTTTTTATAAATTTTGTGGATACATTTAACATTTTCATTTTGTTTATTGTTATTACAAAAAATGACTTTGTTTATGTCTTTTGTGGAAATCACAGAAATTTTATGAAAAGAAAAATTTCTATCGTTTTAAAGTAATGTGCGTTTTTCAGATAATGGACGTAAATTTTGCAGAAACTCATTTCATAAGAATAAAAATCACCAACTTTCTTGAAGATCGGTTCATATTTTCAATAGGCTTCATATAAAGCCATCATGCAAATCATTTTAAGACGTCTTTAACTGTCACAAATAAAGATTTTGTGGTAAAAATTTGTGTAAATTAAGTTTATGAGACAATCAATTAAAATTAAATTTAAGAGTTTTTTGGTGATCGATTCAGATTTTGCCATAGGTGCCATATAAAGCTGCCTTTTGAAAAGTACTTTGAAACGCAATCAAACATAGCTCCCGCTGTGTTACCATGTGTCACTGATTCGCGTCATACGTCATATTTCGACCAACTGGTCGATTTAATGAAGGAATGAACTCCAAATTAGTATCAGAGAAACTGGCTATGTTTTTAAGGGTTCTCTGACAAAGCAATTTAAATCTTTGGTACCCAAAACAAATTGTATTACTTATAGTTTTTTTTAATGTAAACTAGAAATAACTCTACTTAAATTTGTGAAGAATAAATAAAAAGTAGTTAAATAAATAAAATTTATCATAGATTTCATATAAAGCCCATTCCCAAACATTTCAACTCTTGGTAGAGGGTGTCAAAGCTATGGCACAGTTGAATATAGATATTTTATTTGATAACTAGAAGATAGTTTAAGATTTGGGGACAAAATTTGGGAATTTTTACTTTGTGATGGGAATTTTTGGGAACATCAAACTTTAAATTGGAGATATATGGCTGAACTTTTCTGGCAGCACTGCCAATGATTTATGTTAAGTAATTGAACACAGGTGCCAATTTTGTGGTATAAATGGCGTTTTTTATAAAAAAGAATAGAAAATTTGTTAAATAAAGATATAGATAAGAAATTTCAATTATTATGTATTATTTTTGAGGAAGTTATAGCAAAATTACTTTATTGTTATCTTTTTTCAATGTGCAATATTATTTGGAATACTAAAAACATCCGATCTGTGACATTAGTAGTGTTTAGGAATAAAAAATTTAAAAACTATAACCGCAGAGAACAGACGATTATATTAAATTCGGAGTCAATTTCCAAAAACCACGTTTAAAGTTTTAAATTATTCTCCTATAAAACTAAACAAACAAACCTAAGCAATTATTGCCACAGAATTAATTCAAAGCCAGCAAGATTAATATAAAACCGAAAAAGTTAAATTATTTAAACAAATTATTACAAAATATTTCTTTTAAACTACCCGGGATTTTTGTCCCGGGAAATCCCTTAAGAAAAACACTAAATATATGGAATGTGCAAAATGTTATTTTTGCCATTACCTGCCCATTTTCATTTGAGTAGAGGGTAAAAAATATAATGTGCATAAAAATTTTTTACAGCCCAATTTTGAATAAAAATTCCTGGGAGAGAACTACTTTCTGAGTCGATCTAACGATATCTGTCCGGCTGGCTGTCATAGCTGTAAATTAATAATTTTTGAATTAATTCGCGAATCATTCATGCAATGAATTAGGAAATTTTGAATTAATTGTTTTTACACAAAAAATGACATGAATGAAATTTGTGTCAACTCGAAGAATTTGGTTAAACAGATTTGCTTTTCGTTTCTAATTCAAATTAATTTGTAAAAGTAAATTGCAATTTATTTTACAAATTCATTGTAATTGAATTGATTTTTTATAAATTTAAATGAATTAGAAAAAAGAATTAGCAACTCATTTCCAACTCATTTGAATTGAATTGATTAAAAGTTTAATTGATTTTGTAATGGAATGGAATTGTCAGGTAGCGGCAGATTAAGAATTAAATTATCAAGGATAGGCGAGACTCCTATCAAAATGGAAAAATTTTTTTTATTTACTAAAAGAAAATTAAATTTTTATTTTTATCAAATAGTGCGAAAATTTCATTAAAAGTGTGTTTAACAAAATTTTTTGCTTAAATAATCTCATATTTGTATATTGTAAAAAAATTTTTTTTTAAAGTTACATATTAGCAACTTTGAATCTCAACAAAATTTTTTTGTTGTCAAAGCTGTGTTCGTTTACTTAAAATTCTTAAAATTAATACACTTGCAATAAAATTGTTCATTTTACGTATTGTACAATTATATCGCCAATGTGTATGTGATATTCGAAGGTGGCACAATATATTGGCAACAATCAAAAGACTTTTGATTTTTGTTGCACAACGAAAAGACAGTGAAGTGTGTTGGCAACATTGTACAATATAGCCTTCATACAAGCTGCTTTCCGGAATAGGTTCTTTGTGACCACTATCAAACCAATTTTAATGAAATTTAAAACATAAATAGATCCATATTTATATAAACTACGCAATTTTTTAAAAAAAATAGAACAACGAGGGGAGATTGGGCCCAATTTCTGCCTTTCAGAAACTATCAAACCGAATTTGATGAGACTTAAAATATAAATCGATCATTATTTATGTGGACACATTAGCTTTGAATTTTTTTTAAATAGGACTACGAGGAGAGATAGCGGGCAATTTCTGCCTATCCGAAACTATCTTACAGATTTTAATGAGATTCAAAACATATATAGATCCCGATTCATATAGCCATACACTCTCGAAAATTTGTTTTTGAATACTACGGTAAAATAACCTCTAATGTGCAATTTTTGTGTATACAAATAATTTTTTAAGTTTGTTATTATTAATATCGACGTGTTTTTGTTATTAAATATTGTCAAGCCATTCTTTTATTAAAAATTCTGCAATTTTTGGTGTAGAATGTAGAGCAGGCAACACTGGTTTGTAATTATTGGCACTTATAAAATTAAAGGTCTGACCATAATATGCATAGCCTTGCTTAAACTACTGTCAAAAATTAACAAAAAGTCTTTCAAATGTATTTAAAAAAACAAAATAAAAAAACATTTGATTCCGTACGAAATGTGCGATTAAATTTGCAACCTGCTTAAGCAAATGACAGTTTCATTAAACTTAACAAAAAGATTCCCTAATTTCAATATGGTTTGCCTCATATAAGTAACATGTAGTCGCACATTTGCTTAAGGAAACTTAAGCACATTATGGCTGGGCCTTAAGTAATAATAATGCTGGCATTATTTTCAATTAAATAATTAAAATGGACATGACTTAAACATTACTCATAACAAGTTTTATCAATATGTTAATTATTAATTTTCTAAGACTTAAAATATTTAGTCGTTATTAAAAATTAATTATTTTACTCGGTGTTGTAATTTAGATAACAACAATTTTACATATTTTTTTTTATAAAGTCTATGATCAGCAGTTTTTTTCACGTAAGTTAATTTGTTTTTTTTTTTTTTTTGTTGTAAATATGCAAATTTATAAACTTCATCACCAGTGGTGAATGAGGGTAAACTAAGTTTGTCATTCCGTGTGAAATTTTTACAGTATTAATCTAAAACCCCAAAGAGTATATATATTTTGGGCCCTTGAGTAATTCTTAGTCGGTTTAGCCATGTCCGTCTGTTGAAATTACGATCAATTCCGAAAGACTATTGTGCTGTTTCCTGGTGAAAGACAATTATTGGTTGTGTAGAAAAATTTATATGAAAATCACTCAGTTTTTTGAGTGTTTTTTATATAAATTTTACTACACAATCAATTGCGTGTCACCTGGAAACAACACATACATTTTGGTGGAAAATTGTTTCTAGTTCCAGTCCAATCCCCTTTGTAGGAAAAGAATTATAAGCCAAAATGTGGAACAACATGCCTTGAAAATTGGTACTTTGTTTCATACAGTAACATAAATTGGTAACGGAGTGCATTGATTGCCATTTAATTTTGCTCAAATTCGTTTTATATACATACATTTTGTGAAGATCGGTACATTGTACCATAGACCTCCTATAAAGCCCACTCTAGGAAAACACTTTTTTGTACACCTAAAAACAGTAAATTCATAGAACTCGGTCTGTCATAGATTAATCAGACAAGAAAACAAACCGCCAAATTTCGTGAGGAACTACCAACTATTAGAAAACACTTTAGAACTTCTAAAAATGTAACTAATATTGCTATTGTGTGTAAAATTTGAACTGTTATATTTTTAAAAGGGTCGAAAACATACAGCTAAATTTCGTAAAGATCAGTCCATAATTTACCATAGGTCCAATATAAGGCCAACTCTCGGAAAACACATTTTAGCACGCCTTAAAACCGTAAAAAATAATGCGTTTGTGGTAGAACTCGGCCTGTCATAGTTTCGAAGACAAAAAATCACGCTGCCTGATCGGTCCATAATTGACCATAAACCCCACTACTTGAAAACACTTTAGTAGGCCCTTAATGGTAACCAATAATGCTTTTGTGGTAGAATTAAGTCTGTCATAGTTTGTTGATAGTAGAAAATACACCGTAAAATTTCGAGAAGATCGGCCCATAAGCCCCATATACATAAATAATAATAATGTGAAGTCGGTATTAATAAAGACTGGTTCATAATTTATAGATTCCTTATAAAGCTCACCCTGGAATATTCTTATTGTCGGTGGAGGGTATCAAAAATTCAACACAGCCGAATATGTATAGCACTTTTTTTTTTTTATTCATTTATCACTATAGGGGAATTTAAATCATATGCTAATTACATTTTATTTCATTGCATTAATGAATTTAATTGGTTTTAATTGATTTCAATACAACTGAGTAGAATTAAATTTCCTTTAAAAAAAACAAACGCATTTCTTCTTTCAAACTTAACTTTTCCAATTTATTATTGAATTACCAAAGGGTTTGATTTATTTTAAAATTCTTAAAACAAATTAGGGTGGAGCGAAAGAAAATATTTTAAAATAAAGTTTTTCCAGTATGTATTATGATTTGATGTTCTATAGCACACATGGCCAAATTGCGGCACGCGGTCCGCATGTGATTTTTTGAAGGAATGAATGCGGCTCTTGAAAAGAAATAAAAAAATAAAATTTATTAAAATTGGAAGTATATAATACATAACAAATATAAAATTGTTTACTACAATATGCTTAATGATGGTTAGCCAATTATAATGTTCTAAGGTGATTTCTTGATTTAAGGGAACCTGTCAGTAATTTTCCTAAAAGGATTTATAGGATGATAAATTGATTAATGACTCTATGTTCTTAACTTATATAATAGAGAATCTTCATTCCCTCAACATAGCATTACAAGGAAAAGATAAAGTTATTATTAAAAAGTTCAGCTTTTAAAACGCGATTTAACTACAAAAATATTCAATCACTTTCCTCGTCTGAAGAATAATAGACTTTATAAAATTGATAAAAAAAATTGTGTGAATATCGATATAACGGTTTTGGCGATATTTTATTGTCATTACGACGATACATCTTAAATTTTTTTTAGAGTTGTTTTTAAAAAACATACTAATTTTCAATGCCAATTTTTTGCATAACAACTAAAAGAAATAACACTTTAAAAAGCTGAGCATAAAATCAAAAGAGAATACTGAAATTGTTTCCTTTAATTCTTATTTCAAGGCAAAATCATGTGAACGGTGGTGGAAATACTACAACAAGTACAACACCAAAAACACAACATTTGTAGTTTTTTGTTTCTTTCGTTGGTCGATATGCCCAAAACACAAAAAATAAGCTCAGCTGTGTTTTAATCGCCACCGGAACCGTTTTGTTTTGCACCATAGTAGTGAAATGTTCTCTCATTGCTAAATCTGGTATGTAATACATACTATGTATTAGTACGCTTTAAAATTTTTCTGATTATTTTCATAAAAAAATTAGTTTTCTGAAAATTTTAGGTTACTTAGATGAGGTTACAAAATCCATAAGCAACGCCACTGCTAATTTGTCTTAGGCTTTTCCGCAAGTTGACAGTCTTCAAACATTACTAGACAATAAATTAAATGAATAAACGGAGAAAAGTTCAGAGCCCCAAAATCGTGCAACTTAGCATTAGCTCTGTATGAAAGATTTGATGGTTTAGAGAATAACCAAACCTATTGTTTATCGAAAATTGTTGACCATCGATACAAGGCTCTCCCCTACACCTAGTTAAAGATCTGATAAGTCTACGAGAACTGACCTGTGGAGCGTTTGTGATAAAATTAGTTTTTTTCTACAAAAAGTAACACATACATACTTTGTTTTTTTAAACAAACATTATTATGATAGCGGTTTTTGCTCTTGATAGGAAAATACTATATTAAACCTTGTTTATCTTATTAATGTAGTTAAAGTACTAACATTTACAACACTGCAACAACAAAATGACTAAAATTTACTGCGCTGTGATTGAAAAATCCCACAAAAAGCTGTAGTAAACACATGTGTTGAATTTACCAGAATAAAACAGTTGTAGAAACTCTATCTCTCACTTAAGGCTAGTTTGCACTATCACACAAGTCTTTCGTTTTCCATACTACTTTGTGAGATAGAAATCTAGTGACTTGTTGCGACTGTCAAAAAATCTAATTCAATATTATAGTTTTTGTTCACACTATCACACATGAACATGCTTTTGTTAAAATGCAACCCTCATAAAATGAAAAGTATTATTGAAGTCTTAGATATAAATACCTAAGTAAGCTAATTGGTCCTAAATTGTTTTCATTATAAATTAAAGACACATTTGATTACATTTTTTCCCAACGTTTCATCAATTTTTTGTTGACTTCCTCAGGGGAACATCTATTTAAACATTTTATTAATAACATTATTATAAACATTTTAATTGTATTTTTACTTACTTTTAATGTATGTGTAGATATTACATTAAATAAAACATAAGTAAAAGAAATGAATTTTAATTATTAAATTTATAAATGACATTACTTAATTTTAACTTGAGTAATTGATCGGTAATAAATTATTCTATTGCCACCTTTTAACTTGCGCTTATTTTGTCAATATCTTCTTTTTTTTTGTATGTATTATTGTTTTGAAAAATTAAAAAAAAAAAAAAAAAACAATTATGAAGTTGTATGGGATGTCAAATTGTTTTTCGTAATACTTGATATTTTCATGACACATTGCATTCACACTATCACACTTTCTCATATTACTTGAGTTTTTGACATGTAATAAAACAAAAACAAGTATAATAGTGTAAACAAGCCTTTAGCATATTTATTAATTTATAATCACTTACACTGCTTTTTTGTATAAAAAAATTATAATTTTTTTTTTCAATTCAATTTGTTGTTTTTCAAATCTTTTTAATATCAATTTTAAATATTAGTAATCTCTAACACTGTAATTTGCATAAAAAAAAATTACTCTTCATGAGTTTTGTTAACTTTAACATGAATTCAAATTCAATATGCGTATCGGTATCGTCGATATTTTTTTCTGAGTATCGGTATCGTATCTGCAAAAATGTGTATCGTTACATCCATAGTTTAAACCAAATTTGAACAAAATAAAAATAGCTGAATTTACCCATAACATTTTAAATGAAATGTTCAATAATAATAACTATAATTAATAAACTACATACAATATTTAATTACAATCATACACTTAACCAATTTTTTGCTAAAATTGTTGAATAGCCTAAATAAACACAAGTTCTTTTGTGGATCACCTTGATCTTCGAAAAGATTATCTTCTGCACTTGATTCGGTCTAACATTCAACAGATCAAAGGGCACTCGATAAAAGATTCTAAAGTTTATTTTTTTTTTTAATTTAAGATAAACAACATTTTTTTAAGTTTTGACATAAAAAAAATCTTTATTCAAAATAAAAAAATGTATGTGTCATGTTTAACCAGTTTTTGTTTTTTACTTATTCTACAAAAAGAAAAACAATTTAATATGCTTGATAAAACAATAAATTTGTAAAGTGTATGAGCTAGTCTGCGATAACATTAAAATAAAATTTTATATGGTTGCAGCAACACATTTTAACAACAATCGAAACTTGTTTAACAAAACGAAACTTGTGCAACGTATTGCAATTTACAAAAAGAAGCAACAATATGATATTTTTGCAATAATACCTTAACAATAAATATATTCTACTTGGTAAGTAGGTATTTTTTTCTTTTTTCGTTAATATGAACGTTGTATAGGCAAATCAACTTTTGACGCTTGGTAAATCGTTTACAACATACATAGATAAATATGATACTCTGATTTTATTGAAAAACATTTATATTAACCTCTTTGCACATAAAGGAACTGGGTGATTTCAACGCTCAACTTTTTGACAAATATTTTGCAAACAATTAAAAAACTAAAGCCGAACCATAATATCAATTGCTCAATATAAAAAATTCGTGTCACGTTTTTTTCAAAATCGGGCTTTTTACTCATGTTAATGTTAAGATTTTTCATTATTTTTTAATTGTCCAAGCAAATACTGATAAAAATAATTGACTTTTGTCAAGCTTAAACTACATTTCATGTTATTAAAGCCATGTTCAAACATGAGAAAACCTTTGACATGATCAGTCTAAACTTAACACAATCATATTAGTGTAAATGTTAAGCATTTCATGTCTGTGGTGGACGTGGTGTAATTAAAATAAAACAAACATTGAAAATAAAATGCAGCTTTGTTGACCACTTTTTAAAAAATTCCTACAGCGGCCAAACAAATCTCTATTTTTTCCTTCACAATATTTTCACTGTACAGGCTACTTTACACTATTATACTTTTTATTAAGACATGTCAAAAGATCCAGTAATAGTTAAAGTGTGATAGTATAAATGCAATGTGTTATAAAAATGGTAAGTATTAAAAAAAAAAAATTTACATGCTACGATTTAACACGCCGTTCAGACCTTCCGTTGGTGGAAATAGCGACGCACAATTGTTTATGTTCTTCGATACGGGGAAAGCGTATGAAAGAAACCCCATATAAAAAGCAACAATAACAATCAAGATGACGTTTTTTTATACGGCAATACTGCAGTGATGTTAGACATCGTTGTGTAAACAATTGTTTTAACAACGCTGTTTTAACAAAAACAAAGCACGTGCGCTAAGATAGCGTCGATAGTTATTCACGAAAACGCAAAATTGAATTGGTGCTTTTGGGGGTTGAATCGAAAATGGGAATTTAAAGCTTTTGGAAATTAAAATGATAATGGTAGTTTTGCTTTTGGGAATGTAAAATTTGGGGTGTTTATTATGACAAAAAAAAAAATTGTCAGGTGAAGACCACATGTAATGGTTCTTGTAAAATTTTCAAAACAAAAATACTTTTCATTTGATTAGGGGGCTACAGCGTTCGTTTGTGATTTCAATTATAAGTGTCCTGGTGGACGGGTTCGGACTTCTGGCAGCCCTATTCTAATGGCACCTGTACCGTTATTGTCACCATTCTCAATATACTTACGTTCAAAGTTAGTTTGATGTTTTCTCCCCTTGACTACGATATGAAGGCCAATTGTTGTTTCTTCTGTTCGTATAGGATTTCACTGAATGTCTAAGAACTTATCGCTACAAAACGATGCATCAAGAACTTCCCTTCTGTTAGTAACAATAAATGTGAGTTCATCCCTATTAGCTACTGTTAGTTTATTCTCTAAATACTATGAAGTTTAAAAGCGACTCACCTCGTTGATTAGTGTCAGCACATATTGTTGTGCCTGTTGGCATATGACATCGCCTTCCTAGTTAGGGAGTTTGGAAGATTTTTATAGTGGTCGTGTGCCATATAGTTTCTCATAAACCATACTTTACGGCTTTTGTTTATCGCTAAAATAAAAAGATTGAAAGCTTTAATGATGTTTTTGAACATAATACAAGCTCTGGTCTTACCTGGAGCGGCTGCGTACAGAGTACTATATCCGTCTCAATTCAGTCTGCAAACCTTGTCTTTAAAGAACAATGGTTCTTGGATACATATGAGTTCCTCCGCACCTGAAGCTAATCGGAGGAGAAGGGCAGCTGGTGCCGCTTTAGAGATGAATATTGACTAGGTAACCTTCATTACAGTTCATCACTATGGATGACTGTGATGCTGGCATCTTGATCGTCGTCCGATTCCAGACGGATATCTTCATCAATGCCTTCATTCTTAATGATTGTTGTTGTGGTGGTCACCGGAGCTTGTCGCTTCACGTTGTCATCACCTTTGTAGACTCGGAGAAAGATAGTTCCAAAACCGTAGAATATTTTTCCCTGTGTCTTGCGAAGTGACGGCAGCGAGTCGCTGTTTATTATCACAGTGGCCTTCCTAAACTCTTTTAAAGCATCAGTAACCCTTATTACTTTCCAATTTTGTGTGTCTAGCTCGGGGTTACTGAGCTGTATAATTTCGAGGATCTCCTTTGGATCAGATGGTTCAGCAGGGATCGTGGCAATAGATCTTGGCCGTTGCGGTACATCGGTCAGAGATATTGCCTCTAGCTTAGCGCCCTGCCAAACTTCCCCAAGGGACTCCACGGCCTTTTTGTACAATAGCGCTGAACGCTCATCTACACATGATACGAGCTTGATGTGGCCTTGATACCAGCCGGCATCTTCACATTGGGGTGGTGGTCCAGGGTTAACCCTTAAGACTTTAAGGAACGCCTTGCTGAGTGCTACAATGACCAATTTCCAGTTCTTAGAGGAAATGGTGCCGTCAGTGGCGTTGCGGTCAATGATCGCCCAAGTGAGGTGGTCTTTAACCACATCCTTGTACGATCTGGTATGCGGCCGTTGAGGTATTTTCTTGGGCCGTTTAGTCGCAGGAAGAGTGATCTCCTCCGACCGTTGCCGTTTAGTCACAGGAAGTGCGATCTCCTCCGACCGTTGCCGTTTACGAGCTTCTTCGGTTGGCTTACGATTAAGATTTCCTTCCTCCGCAGAAGTAGAGACACGTTGCAAACCCTCAACGTGGGTTTTTGCCCACTGGAGAGAGTTTTGCTCTTGCTCCGTGAGCTCACCAACCGGCTTATTACCAAGTCGGGTTATGATTTTGTAGGCCGAACGCCTAGTAGTAAAGGCCCGTTTAGACGGACATTTGTGCCTGTGGGGTTTGTTAAGCAAGTCCGTAGAGGCCGAGTGAGGTGCTTTAGGGGGCATCGAATTATTCTTCGTATGCTCTCTCTGTACTATATTCGGCAATTGAGAAGCTGGTTTTACGGCAGACAGAGTCTGTACCGCTAAGCAATCACTCGAGAAAGGGTTTTGGACGGGATTCCCTCTCGTCCAGACTTGGGAAGCTTTAGAGGTACTTGGTTTTGGAAAATCCTGTACCCAGCTTGGTTTACGACCGCCTATAGGCCTAGTCGTAACGATTTTCCGCGCACTAGTAACATACCGTTTAGCAGAGCCTGGCGCTAACACTTTGCTAAATGGGGCCTCAGTAGCTGACAACATACTACAGCCTGAAACCGACGTTGTAGTAGTTGGGTCTCCGGAGATTATGAAGCCCTTTACCGGATACATTGGGCGTGAATTATTTTCGGACATTTCTGAAAGTGGGATTGCATTTTATGCCTACTGCCAGGCAAAGGATTACTGCCGCCCCTTTTGGAGACAGACGCAGACCATCAGCCGCTCAATGTGAGAACAGACGCTGATGGGTTTGCTTGTTTGCGGACCACAAGCCTTCAGAAGGCCTGACGGGGGACCGTTTAGGGCCAGCGGACGCATTCTCTGCCGCCTTGTGAAAAGGGGTGCAGAGAGAGGTGTTGTCTATTAGCCGCTCCAACTAGGATAAACAGACGCTAATAGACAGGGTGGGTAGTTCTTAGTTCGTACTCGGTTTAGACCCTTCTAGCATGGGAAGCCCTAACGGTTGTGACTCAGTCACTACCGCCAGCATGACTCTAAACGTCCTTGTACTTAAGCCCTCGCATCGCGACAAGATGACTACCCATTCGCGAGAGTCTTATGATATTGCATCTTTTTTGTGTGATAATGTGTCATTGTCAACTGATTTTGTAGATTTTTTTATGTAAATAGAGAAAATGTAGTGAATCAGGGCCTTAAGCAAAGAAAGTCTTGCATGAACTTTTAATGCAGATTTTTATTTTGAGGAAACTTTTTTCCGCTTTGCTTTTTAGTTTGTTTTGTTTTTCTTGACGTCTTTCCCTAAGTCTAGGTTTATACGCTTCAACTTTTGTTGCTTGATTTCTTTCAATACCCTTTTGATGTTGACGACAAGATCAGATTTTTTTGGTTATAAATGCTTCAAAACAAAAATAATTTTATTCACAGCGAATTAAACCTAGACTTGCACCTATTTTTTTTAAGACAAAAGTACCCAAATGTAGGGAATTTTCTTAATAACACTTCAGGAGAGAAGGAAAAAGTGACTGCCATTCTCTTCTTTTCTATAGCTTCAAGACTTGACGGGAAAAATCTGCAACGTGTGAGTCAGCGTTCCTTCTATTTCAGTTTTGTAAGTTTTTTTTCACCAAAATAGTAGCTGAAAAAAATAGGACAAAAAAATAATTTAAATTGTAGGTACTTTATTAAGTTAGCATTTTAAAACTATTAAGGTGCTTTGAAAAAAGTCGTTGACAATCAGTATTTTGAATTACACAAAAAATCTTTGAATGCATTTTTGATTAAACTTTTAAACAAAACTTTTTAAACTTTTGGTGGGAAAAAACTTCTTAAAGCGAATTGGGAGCTTTGTTGCTTCCTGAAAGTTATAATATACAGTTGAACTTATATAAGACGGACTTCTGTAAGTCGGAAATTCTTTAAGTCGAAGGGCATTAGAATTAGAATTAGCGTTTCAACTATGACATTTATTTTTAGTTTAATAAAATTTGATAAATCTAAATTCAATGATTCTAAGTTTTTCAAATTTTGCATGTAAACACTTATAAAATCACACAATATTTCATGAAATGATATCTTTAAATACGTACATATGTATGTGTGCGAAATAAAAATAAATAACATGAATACCGAACGAGTTAAATTTTTTGTTGAGCATTGTAACGATTACAGCATTTATTACTAAATTCTCTAAATTGAAGTTTCTGTAAGTCGAACTTTTTTGTCGGGATAATGGAGTTTCGAGTTATAGAAGTTCAATTGTAATCAGTGTTGCCAATTTAGCGATTAGATATAATAAAATCAATTTAGCCATTAGCCATTTTTATTGAGCCAAATTTCTTATAAGTTTTTAAAAACTTTAGACTAAAAATGGTTTAAATACTGCATTAGTTCTGTTGTAACGTTCAAATATTCTAAATTGGTTAATGCAAATTTAATCGATAATTTTAGTTTTTCGTTATACAAACAACATAATCTCTTATGTGCAATATCAGTGCAAGAAATACATTTTAGAAGCTTTTTTATTAATATTGATGCGTACATATTTTGTAATAACATCTTGTTTAAACATTTTTAGCCACTATTAACCCTTTAAAGGTTTTATTATTATTTTGTACTCTTAAGCAAAATTTAAAAATATTTACTAAGATTTGTATAATTATATTTTATTTTAAAGTGTGTTAAATGGAGAATTTATAAAACCTTTTTTTTCTAAAACTATTGTTTTTAAATTAAGTTTTGGTAACATTAAGGTTTGGAAATGCATTTCAAAAAACTTCTCCTCCGACCGTTAGAGGGTTAAGCCATTTATTGGTGTTGAAGAGTTGGCAACACTGCATATAATATAATTTATGGCGATTTCTATTCTGAGAAAAAAATGCTACAGTATATGCATGTAACACCTTTTCATGTTACCTATAATCACTCGAAGTGTTACATGTTGTACAACTTCAATCGAACAGAATTAGCTGCCTTTATTTACAACTATTGCACTTTTATTATTAATGTAGTTCATTAGCGATTTTTAAAACTATTCGACTATTTGCTGCACACTTACTTTACGGTTTGGAAACAGACATTGACATCACTTATGGCTTGTACAAATTTAAAACGATAATAAATACAGAATTTTCCACCAAAATAAAAAAAAACGATTTAATTCAAAATGAAGTATGCCGTCGAAGAATATTTAGATGTAGAATTCTTTTGACAAAACTTTCAAAATATTATGACAAACAAAATAAAATATTGGTAGTACAAACAAAGTAGTAAGTACCAAAGTTGTAAAACAGGGCAGTATGAACCCTTAAGTAAAAGTAAGGGTAAAACATGTAACATGTTTTGCATGTTTTTCATCAACATTTTCACAAAAGAACTTGAAAATTTTTCCCACAGTTGTATTTTTTGTACAAACGAACACAAAATGTAGAACATGTAACATTAATGCAACATTTTTCTCAGAAAAGAAATCGCCATTAGGTTCATATAAGTCGTATTGAATTTGCATTTGCAAATAACTCATAACAATTTATAAATGTGTCTTAAACTACTTGAAATGTTTTGTTATTAAAATTGTTAAATTTAAAAATGTATGCTTATAAAATTTAATGTTTAAAATCACCTAAAGAGAAAATGAATTCATTAAAAACTTTAAAATTAGGTGCATATCGTTACTTTAATATAGAAAAGCCCTAACTAACAAGTTCCTTACTTCACAGGAGAAGAAAAAAACTTAATAAAAATTATAGTCTTGTAGTCGCGATTTTTTTTAAACGCAGTTTTTTATTAAACTCTCTAAACAATTTAATAAAAAACTGCGTTTAAAAAAATCGCAACTACGATACTACAATTTTTATAAAGTCTTTTCCTTCTCCTGTAAAGTAAGGAAAATGTTAGTTAGGGCTTTTCTATATTAAAGTAACGATATACATATCTATATACATATGTGCCCTTTCCTGTAAAATAAATAGAGCTTGATCTTTCTGTCTGATTAATTAATTTTATTTTATAGTTATTTCTTAACGGAAGTTGTCTTAAAATTGCATTTCACTATTAGAAGTTGTCGTAGGTTTAAAAACGTATTTTCTACACATTATTTATTATATAAATTAAAAGTTTTTAATTTGTTTGCATTACGTAAGCTTTTCTTATTAACTATAATAATCTATTGTTAAGTGGAATTTTTTAAAACTAAAACAATAATTTAAAAATATTGTAGTCTATAATAATTAAACCATTATATTGCCCATAAAAGTGTTATTATTAATTGAAATTGCTAACTTGTCAGAAAACATAAATTAAAAATTTTTTAAATATAGTGTGGATATTCGAAACTAACTTATAAACTTTAAAGCCTAGAGTTCACAAAATGTGAAAGTCCACACGAGCATGTAGTTCTGACGTTATTTTAACGTAATCACAATGCCCATGGTGGCTTTGTAATGACGTCAAAATCACGTCAGAACCACATGCGCATGTGACTTTTCATATTTCGTGTACTCTTCTAAGTTATCTTTAGCAAATTAAGATAGAGTTTACTAGGGCCATTATTACAACTTGCCGCACGTAAAAGTTTTTCCATTTTCAGCAAAAAATTCAAAGGATTTTGTCGGACGCACTACAAGTTATTTTTTTTTTTTTTTTTTTTTTTTTAAATTAAATTCATTTATTAAATTACTTAAATCTTTACAATTTAGAGCTTCAGCGCCTTTAAGGCATTGTTGAAGCAGGTTGGCAGATACAATCTTTTTATAAATAAAGTTATTATATTTACATTATAAAAATAAAAAAAAAAATTAAAAAAAAAAAGTAAAATATAAATTATTATAATAATGAATAAAAAATAGTTAGTACTTCAAAAAACAAAAGAAGGGACAATTGAAAAAAAATTAATTCAGTTAAATGAAATTCTCAAATTGATTTTTTTTTTTTTTTAACAAACTCTTTATACTAATAGTTCTTCAATTTGATTCAGTAAATATATCTTTAAATTTGTCTTAAACGTTGAAATTCTTGTTAGATTTTTTAAATAAATCGGCAAATTATTGTATTCATGACTACCAATATATTCTATTCGCTGCTTGGTTGTTTCAAGTCGACACCTGGATACTGCTAGATTATTATTATTTCTTGTGTTAATTGTGTGTTGGTTCCTTGAAAGGAAAATGGTATGATGCCCTATATTTTGTATGCATTTGAAAACGTACGTTAACAGCCTCATCTTGTATATGCCACGAATTGGTAAAATAGTTTTGTATATTTCTTTATAGACTAATACTGTTGGATATGTTCTAGGAAGGTTAGCTACAACTCTTAACGCTTTGTTCTGTATACGTTGCAATGATTTTAATTCAATACTGTTTTTATATGCATATAAGATAGCCAAGTAATTGAAATGGCTCTGGATTAGTGAATTGTAAATTAATAGTTTTGCATTTTTATTAAATTTGTTTTTAAATTTGTATAAGAAGCCAATTGCTTGAGCAGCCTTCGATTTTATACTCTGAATATGTTGGCTCCACACAAGATTGTTCTGCAAGTGTATGCCGAGATACTTTATTGAATTACTTTCAAAAATTTCGTTTCCATCAACAAAAATACTAAAATTGCAATTGCGTTCACAATATGGCTTAAATCTTAGTACACGGGTTTTACTTGCATTTAAAAATAATTTATTAATCCTCACAAATTCAGATACCAACGCTACATCTCGTTCCACATACGCTTTTGCAACTGTTTCATGTTTATATGGATATAATAGACAAATGTCATCTGCATATACAAAAAGCTTACCAAAAAGTTCCAAATTCTTAATGTCATTTATGTATATGGAAAATAACAACGGCCCCAAAACACTCCCCTGTGGTACTCCATGTTCAACATTACGAACAGCACTCTTATACGTGTTAATTTGAACAAACTGCTTCCTACTCGTTAGGTAACTTTTTAGTAGTAAAAGTTCCTTTCCACAAATACCATAATATCTCAATTTCCTGCACAATATTTCGTGATCTATGAGATCAAATGCTTTTGTCAAATCAAAAAATACACCAACAACACCACAATAGCCTTCATCCAATCCTTTACAGATAAAATTTATTACATTCACTACTGCCTCCTCTGTACCACATCCCTTTCTAAATCCATACTGAAAATCATTTAGTAAATGATTCATATCCATATACATTGATATCTGATCATACAAAAATCTCTCAAACACATTGTCAATCACTGATAATACAGAAATCGGTCTATACATTTCTAGTGTAGTAGAATTAATTTTCTTTGAAATCGGCACCACTTTGTGAATCTTTAAAATTTCTGGGTAAACAGTAGTATTTATCATATTATTGATGATAATTACTAAATATGGTGTAAGATCTTCCTTATTATCCAATAGCAAAAATGGTAATATATTGTCATGACCAGTACTTTTGCCTGGTTTTAAATTACTTATGATATGATAAATATCATCGTACGTTGCATGTTGAAAATAGCACCTATCATTATGTTGTATAAGTGTTCTTAATGAATTACAAGAGTCTTGTGGAAATTGTTCAATTTTTGATCTTATATCCCGTATTGACTGCAGAAAGTAATCATTTAATACCTCAGCTTTCACAGAATCACTTTCGATTGGTTCACCATTGGTGTCCGTTAAAGTAATAGTTTTTAAACAGTTTCTTCCCAAAGTATTATTTAAAAATCTCCAACATTTTTTTGGATCCTGTTGTATTTGACTTATTTTGTCTATATAGTAATTGTTCAACGATTCTTTGGTAGCTTTTTTAATTATTTTGCTAATTCTTGTTAATCTTTCTTTTAAACCGGGATTTTCACGATTTTTCCGTCGCTGCCTTAATAGAGTTGTCTTGTATGCTATTAATTTACGAAGATTTTCAGTAATCCATGGAGTCATTTCTCTTCTTAATATTTTTTTATTTTTCCTTTTAGTTGTTGAATTTTCCAAAGCATCATTCACACATGATATCAAACTTGTTACGTCAGTAGAAGGATCCCCAGTCTGGCATATTGCAGGCAATGATATACTTATTAATTCTTTAAAGTGTTTATAATCACGACAAACTATATTATTTTCAGTAAAATCTCTATTTTGCGTTTCAATACTTATTCTACAAACAATAATGTTATGATCAGTTATATCACATTCAATTGATTCGACATTTAAACGATCTTGAAAATTACTGTAAATATGGTCAATGGAGGTACCACTAACTGAGCGCGTCAACATTGTGTGACAATTTTCCAGGTTGTAGTTATTAAGCAGATTTATTAGTTCTTCCGACAAGTTTTGATTAAGTATATCAATATTTGAATCACCAGCAAATATACAAGGGTACCGACCACAAGAATCAAACAACTTTTCCAACAATAACAAAAACCTTTCCCTTTTACACTTCTGGGATCTATAAAATGATATAAATTTTATAGGCTTTCCATTTACCTTTACTTTATTTAATGTTACTATAATTGAATCAAAGAAATTCGTACTCTCACATATATCTACGGTATACTGCAGATTTTCTTGAATAAAAACTGAAGTTCCACCGTAGCCATCTGGTCTGCAACAATGTATACTTTTGTAACCAGCAATATTGTAAAGTTGCACTAAATCTTTACTAAACCAAGTTTCTTGAATAGCAATAATATTGGGTAGCCATGGTAGTTGTGTAATTAGCGACTTAAATTTATTGAATTTATCGATTGACGAAATACTTCTGACGTTTAGTGAAAAAATGTTCAAGGACATCATATTTATGTTTTTAATATACTTTTTATAAGAATTAAGATTTGAGAAATATTGATTGTTTATAAAGTTCATTAAAATATTTAATAATAGGAAAATATATACATGCATAACAAACCAAAAAATAAAAATAATTTAAATTAATTACTGAGTTATGAAGATAAATAAACATCATCATCTGCACCATTATTCTCATAGGCACCAGCTGTTCCATGTTGGGATCTTCGACCTCGATTTTTATTTGTTGTTGCTTCTAGCAAAAACATATCAACTTCTTCCTCATTTGCAATAAATTTAGGTTTGGAAAGCTCACTCCTTTTTACAAACACTTTTCCTCTAATTGCATAGACTGCACGATAACCAACTGTTTTTAAAACTCTAGCATGGTTAAGTAAATTCATCGTTTCTTTGCTTAAGTAGTCATTTACATACACATTTTTAAAAGACTCGTTCTGCTTTAAGATGGGCTTAACAGACATCATTTTATCTTTAGATTTTTTTGAGTTAAATTTTACAACCACCGTTTGGCTTTTAGCTTTACTGTCTTCATTTTTACGTCTATTTCGAATAACATAGGCATCATCAATACTTTCTGATTGCAGTTCTATACCAGCTTCACTAGTTAGTTTCAAAATTGCATCGGCTGCTGTTGATCCTGAAGGCACCTCCACACCAGTTACCAAACAATCATGTTTAACCCTCTCATCATTTAAAAATTTTATTGTGTTCTTTAAAGATTTCACATCATTCTTTAATTGTTTATTTTCTTTTTGCATCATTTCTATTTTCTTTTTGTTATCAGCAACACCTTTTAAAATGTCATCATATTGTTTTGACATGAATGTTATTGCTTCATGCATGGCAGTCAGCTGATCCAACTTTTTAAGTTCCACTTTGATATGATTTAACTCAGCTTTAATTGTACCACTATTGTTCTCACAGAGATGGCATATGTATTCTTCTTTTTCATTCTTTTTCATATTTAATACTTCAACTTTACTTAAACCTACCGGCTCAAAACAAAATCCTACCTTTAACTAACGTCAAGTTGTAATTATGGCCCTAAAAGTTTTAGGTAAAAATAATGAGTGTATATTTTAACAGTAAAATTTCAATAAAAATTTTTTTAATGCTACTAACGACCAATTTCAGTTATAGTTAACTATTACTTTAACTTCCACTTAACAATATGTTTTTGACAGTTATAACTGACAGTTAATTATAACTAAACTTGATGAAATTGGGCGTAAAGCTTTCCAGTTAGTTAAATTTTTTGTTTAGATATGGCAGCACCGCTTTTCAAAGCAAAGGCAAAACGGAAAGTAAACAAAACAAAAAGAGTTGCTGTTTTGCAGCAAAATCGGAGTTTCTTTAAGCGCATATTTTAAAATCATTTAAGATTTTTTTTTTCAACTTGCCAGTTACAAATTTAGTTTTAAGATATTTTTAATAACGAAACAATTAAAATAACACTAAATTCTTAATTTAAGATTATATGTAATCAGAAAATTATCTTATCTCAATTCCTAATCCGTTTACAAAAAATTAAATAACATTTCTTTATTTAGGTATATTTTTCTTGAACAAGAAACTAACGTTTATTTTTTTTCATTTGTTTTATATAAAACTTCCATTGCGATTGATTGTTTGACGACAACAAGTCGGTAATTGTTTTTGAATTTGTAATTATATTATGAATTAAATAAATACTTTTAAAGTATTGTTATTTTAATAAAATGTTTATTGTTTTTGCATTTCATTATTAAAAACAAATCAAAAAAGTGTTGTGTGCAAAATTTGAAACTGAAACAAGCTATTAAACCCGTTATACCTGCAAAACGGATTGTGAATGAAGTGAAACAATGCAAATTATTGTTAAATCCAATAGTGACATTAAATTTTTTAAATGTTAAAGGAAAACCTAAAAGTCATGTATGTAGGTTTAATGAGTGTCATTACCAGTGTAGCCATATCCAAAAATATTTTACAGTTAAATCGGCTTTAAAATATGCTAAAAAAAATTCTGAACTGCTAAAAAATAATTCTAAAATTTAAATTGTATTATTTTTTTGTTATTTTAGTTAATATACCTTTATACATGATTTATTTTACATAATTTTTCCCTATAAACTCACATCATATCAATAGAACAAACTGATTAAAAAATAACAATAAAATATTTATTAAACATAAAAAGTCTTAAAACTATAAAATAAATATATTTCAGTCTTTATATACGTACATAAAAAGTTTTAAAAGGTACCATACCATAACAAAAAAATCAAAGGAACTTGACCCATAAATGGCTATTATTTAGTATTTCAATAAAATTCAATAAAACATGTTTAATAAAAAATTTCAATTTATAAATTAAATACGTCATCAAATTAAGATTCCTCTTCAGCTTCTGAAGAATCGATCGAGATATGTATGTTCGTATCGCATTTTTAAATGAGATCGTACATTTTTTTTAAAACAATCGCAACATTGTAAACTACACTTAACCACTCATTCTATTTCGAATTTTCGTTTTTAAGAGATTTATACCACTTTAAACCTATTTTAACTTCCGCGTTGCTAAATGGCAAAACCAAAAACTTCATTGCAAAAGAGGCTAATTCACTGAATGGACTTTGATTTAATGCATTTTTATATCCATATACATATCCAGAAATCAACTGTTGAGTTCTTATTTAACAATTCATATGAATTTAGTTTCTGCCACTGATGTTCCAAAGTTGTAATTTCTTCTACAGTGAAATCAATCATTTCTTCTTTAAAATGTTCGCTTAATTTACATTTATTTGTTTTTAAACTGTTTTCTGCACAAAAAAAGTTAGTATTTGTTAAATTATAAAAATTGTTTGGCAATCGTTGTCTAAGTTGACATATTAATTGAGCTATAAAATCTCGGCATTAAATTCATATTTGTTTTTCTATTTCAAAAGTTATGGTATCTCTTTTCATTTCCAAAAATTTTTCAAAATCGTAGTTGAGGGAAAAAATCAGCTTAACACGAATTTAACGGATCAAATTTTAAAAAAATTTGATATGAAAGATCTTTTAAAAGAGTAGTTATTTGTATGTGCAAAAAAGGGTGGTAGGTTTTCAGAAAAGATTGATTGAATATTCTAAAATAAAATAATGCTAAAAAATGCTTAATATGTAGTTAAAAAATGCTAACTGCTACATGAAAAATTTTCAGCTAAATTAGACAAAAAAATGCTAAATTTAGATACAAAAATGCCAAAATGGCAACGCTGGTCATTACCTTAACTGGTTTTAAAAACATACATACCTTAAGAGAGAAAAAAATAGGAGAAAAATCGAAGTTCACTCAATTCTCAATGATTTACCAAAAAAATAAAAAATAATATACTAACATATGTAGGTATCATATCAGTTGACTTTAAAAACCCTGACCTTGACTTATAGTCAACAATACATAACAAAAAGCTAAATGACAGATGCATACAACATACAAATGTACATACATACCTAGGTACATTAACAAAAATAAAACCGTAAGCAAAACAAGTAAAAAAAAAAAAAAACTATTGAGAAGTAGAAAATTAGGGAAAAATACAACTCATCTTTACCGAGGTTTATTAAAAAAAAAAAAACAATAATTAAGCTATAAAAAAACCATCAATTTAATTAAATGATTTTGCACTAAAAATTGGCACTAAAAGCAGTTAATCACAGAAAAAGAGAGAGGGAGATAAAGAGCGGGCTCTTTTTAATTAAATGCAAACTGAATTAATTGATATTTTATAATAATAATAATCGATTGTATTGTACCTACTACATATGTATGTCGTCCACAAACATTTATCTAAATATTATTTATTAAAACCAGGTTTAGGTTAATGCCAGCCAGCCATCAACTTTTAACGAACATTGATCTTGAAATAAATTTTTTTATTTATGTATGTATTTTTGCACAAATATTTGTATACGCATTAATCTATATTGTTGTATCTTTTGTTTTTGGGTTTTTGCTTTAACAAAACAGTCTTTAAATTTAAATATGTGCTATAATTGTAAATTTGCATTTGGTAAAAAAAAAAAAAAAAAATTGATTTAGTCAAATAACATGCGACTGAATTGTCAAACAATTGTATTTTTTTTTTATATTTTAATGTTAAGAATGCTACAATTACCATAAATGTAATTGTTTTTCTTATTAAGTAACTACTGCTTTCCGAAATATTCTGTGGCAGTAGAAATAGCATTAAAATATCTATTTTTTAGTTGTTTAAATAGTTGAGGGATTTAAACGGTAGTAATAAAGTCATGTCTTAAAATAATAATACGTAAAAATATATGTAACTGCTCTGGCTTCAAATTCTTTGCGTTTTTTATATATTTCTATACTATATAGGAAATTTTCGTTCCAACTGCTTCTTTTAGTCTAATTTTTTTAAAACCTAGTTTTCACTATCTCACAAGTCTTACGTATTCCATAATACATTGTGAGATAGAAATGTAATGAGTTTTGTTCCGACTGTCAAAAAATCTAATTTAACATTAGTTTGTGTTCACACCATCACACAAGGTATAAACGCTCACACATGAAATAAAATGCAACCCTGATCCAATAAAAAGTATTATTGTTTAGAAATTTTTCAAAAAACGATGAAGTCGTATGGGATGCATGATATGCAAAATTGTCAATTATCAAAACAACTGGTATATTTTACAATAAAAATAAATAATAAATAGTTTAAAGCGATTTATCAATTAATCATTTTAAATGGGTTTTGCTTTTCCTGTAAAATTTTAAAAATGTTAGATAAGGCCTTTTGCGTTTTGATGACGATATGTAGATCAAAATGTTTTATTTCTTTTTAAACACTATCATTTTTTATAAGTTTTATCTCTCTTTTCCGTGTTTTAAGAGTTGTTTTGGTAGAAATAACTACTACTCAAAGAATAAAGTATGTATCTGTATTTATAAAAAGGAATATTTTTTATGAACTTTTATTAAAGGGTCGTTTTTAAAATTTGTTCGATGCCACTCTAGAACCGATTTCTAGAATGACCGATTGTAATTTTTAGTTGTCACTGATTACCCTGTCTTTAAACGTTTTGTGTCAATTGAGGCACACCAGAAAAATAAGGAATTTCTTAGAGGTCAAGAATATTTTGCAGACACTTTGATTAACAATATTCTACAATTAGGTTGTTTAATATTTCTGATATCCTTTCAATATTAAAAAAAAATCGAAAAATCAATTATTTTAGCTTCGAAAGCTTCAGTTAAAACTTCTGAAAAATAATATGTACTCCGAAAATATAAATGTCATTAACTGCCTATCACAATGTCGAAAGAAATTTTATTTTATTTAAGTTAATTATTCATTTACATTAATGACCTTGCAAAGCCGCTAGGGCTTGTCTGCGGTACAAATTTCAATGCTAAATTTACTATTACATATAGAGCATTCGTTGCTTCCGCACAACTACATTTAAAGCAAAAACAAATTCTAAAACTTCCCAGCGGTAAATATTGGAAGGACCGCAAGTGCCAGGCCTTTTTAAAGGCCTCTATACTCCTTTCTTTAAGATTCGCTTCGTATGATATCCTGCCTTCAGAAGGATGCCTCCTAGAAGGTATAAATTGAAATAACTGAAATAGGCAGTAAATCTCAAAAACTAACCATGTAATTCAAAAACAGTTTTTAAGCAAATAAACCCGGTTTAATTGAAATTGAAAAAACCGACATCTAAAGAACCCCATACACGTTTCAATTCAATTGTCAATTGAGTCTTTCAATTCAATTGATTCTTGGCCACACACTTCATAAACTGAATTGAATAATTTTCATTCAACAGTCAAATTTATAATTTTTTTTACAATTTGAAATTTGAAAATTAAGAACTTTTATTTCAATGGCTGAAAAAAGAAAAATTGCAGAATGCATTGATGATGAAAAAACGACGCAGAATTTGGTCAAAAGAATGGAAAGAAAAAAATTCAAATGAAAATTTGATAAGGGACTGAAAACAACCAAGCCGGTCATTTTTATATTTTTTATTTAAAATTCAATGAAAATAAAAACAATTTAAAAAATACTTAACTTTTTCTTTGTAAAAGAAAACTATAAACATAAATTTTGGCAGCTGATCAAGAGACTCGAACACACACAGCACAATCGAATTGAAAGACTTACTAACCAACTTAAAAAAATCAAAATCTTTTGATTTTTCTTTAACCAACTCGACAACTGCCAAACAAATCAATTGACAGAGCGATACACGAATTGATTTGGACAACAACCGACTCAGTTGCCAATTGGATTAAAACGAGTATGTGGTGCTTAAAAGACAAACGACATCAAAAAAAATCAGTTTTCAAACCGGCTGCAACCCCGAATCGATCACCGTAACCCAAAACTAAATCTATCTGTTAACTTTATTTTAATATATGTATGTATTGTAAAATATTCCTCTAAGCTAAAATTTAATTTGTGCAGAACACGAGTGCCAGAGAAATTGATTTTTTAATTTCTTTTTTATTCATTTATTTTAAAAACCACATGGATTTAAACAAAGATTTGATACATTATGCATTAATATGCAAATAAGGTTGAGATCATTATATAAGTTATATAGGTCATAATCCAATAAAAAAAAACTTCTTTATTTATATTAAGTAAATATACCTATATTAAGTAAATTTTAACTGGTTCAAGAAGATTTTAAAAGTATGTATTAAGAATAAAGAAGAATCAATTAATAGTTACTAAGACAAAATAAAACATGTGGCTTAAATTTTTTAACGTGGCCAGCTAAAAAACATGACAAGGCATTTAAAAAATTTTTTTTCAGAAAAATCAATAAATTAAATCAGTCTACTATTTGTCTACAGATATTTGTTTACAAGACCAAAGCAAAATTATTTGTAGGGAGAAACGAATTACATGCAAAAAATATCTTTTTTTAACATAGAAAAATCAGCTAGAGGGAGAAGGCACGAAAAAGGGGAATATAAACTTTTTATCATAATTAATACCTGATACCTGGTTTTGAAATAACTAAATAAATCGATTTCCTACTAAAAAATTTGTATTATCAGAGTTTTTTACATCTGCGATACATTTCCGTCTCATTTTTTTTTTGTATTCTACGAGGCGAACATTCATTTTTGATGATTCATCTTAAACAAAAAAGATCTACAAAAACTCCAAACAACCTTTAGACTTGAAGTTGACACATAACAAATATTAACTAATAATTTACATTATTGGTAAAAAAAAAAACACTAAATATGCCTAGCATATCGATTGAAAATTTCTTCAATGATTGCAAAATAAAATTATATAATTGTTATTTACATATCTATTGCTTTTTTTTATTTAATTACAGCTGTTATATAATTAATTTATTACCATGGAAAAACCAGAAGCTTTATGTTATGATGCCAATAATATGGCTTATATCGATTTGGGTTCAGCTATTATACGCATGGAACAAGAAGAACCACCACAATGGGCCTTAGAAATTGCACAAAAAGAATTGCGTGAAACTCCTGAAATAGTGAACGAATCTATAAAGAAACTTAAGGAATTAATACAAGGTAAGTATAAGGTTAAACTTAAGTAAAGTTTGGTTTAAATCGTTGTTTTTTTTTTTTTAGCTGAACCACATTTAAATTTACCACTTGACGATGAGTACATGCGAATGTTTTTAAGACCTGCACATTATTATCCAGAAAGTGCATTGAAAAGGGTGAGTAAGAGACTTGGGACTTATAATATTTGGACTATATTTTTCTAAGAAATGTTATTTGCTAATATATCACCTGATTGATGTATTACAAGCGATTTCGTAAATTTTTGCTTTTATCTAATTTTTGCACAAATTTACTTGTGCAAATCTTTTAAAAAGTATTTTCAAAGAGATTTGAAAACCCGATTGCCTAAAACTTTTAGAGTGTTTTTAGGAAATGCGTAATATACATTAATTTTGAATTAATTCTTTTTTTTATTTATTTATTTATTTATTTAGATAAAATCCTTTTTTAATATGAAACAAAAATACGGTGAAGCTTGTACCAACGTCTTACCTGCCAAACTACAAAATGTTTTTGAAGCTGAAATTTTACAATTACTACCCAATAGAGATCAACATGGACGCAGAATATTAGTTTTAGAAGCCGGAAGTAAGTATTAGTTTGAAAAGACTATTCCTTGTTTCAAATAAAAATTAAATTTAGTAAAAATTCAAATACAGAATGTTTATTAGTGTAACATCCTGTTCACTGTAGCGTGTTTTTCAGAAGAAAAAAATAGTGTTTTGGCTTAAA
This sequence comes from Pollenia griseotomentosa, assembly GCA_963931875.1. Taxonomy (NCBI): domain Eukaryota; kingdom Metazoa; phylum Arthropoda; class Insecta; order Diptera; family Polleniidae; genus Pollenia; species Pollenia griseotomentosa. The sequence goes on from OZ007561.1 coordinate 18,734,548, forward strand.
TCTTTTTAGAAATGTAAAGAATGTTTTGTATTAAAGTCTGGATTCACACTATGAAAGTTTGCTTTCAGAAAAATGTAAGGTATGTCCAGACCTAAAAAAATATTATGTGCGTTCGTTTACTTTTTAGTAAAATCCAGTAGGTGACTAATTTGAAAATTTTACAAATTTATGTGTACGCGAACGCATTTCAGTAAAATCCGAAAAACCGTGACCAGTAAATTTATTAAACTTTAGCTTTATATTTAACAGTTTTTATTGGCTTATTTAACTTGATTTATAAGAAGATAAGTGTATTGAGTCATTTATAAACTGTTAAATGATATTTGATCCATCAAATGTTTTGAAAAAGAAAACAATTTTTTAAAACAACTAGTGGTTACGTGTAGGAAGTCAAATATTGAATAGGTGTGAACATAGCTTTAGTTTATGGGTGAGTGGGGAAAAGAACATGCTTTTCTTCTCGTCTCTTACTTAACTTCCTTTTTTTTTTTGCAATTTTCCCACAATTTTCTTAATTTTCATACAATTCCGAGTCTTACTTTCGATGACAGCAAACCTGTTACAACAACAACAAAGACTGTTTGCGTAGCATAAATTAATCCTCTCCAATGTATGCCCAGCATGTGGTCAGGATCGCCATTATACCAGTCGGGATTTATTTTTTTCCAGGAAAGAACTTCCGATCACATCAAGTCTGTTACAACAACAACGAAAAATGTACTTAGTCTAGTGTATTTATAGACTAATTCAAAAGAAGTAGTATAATTTCTGGGTTTGAATCTCAATGCATAACCCCAGAATGACAATTGTATAGTTTTAGAGTGTTTTTAAACCCCGTACAAAATGTGCGAATTGAATGTTACATCAAATAAAACTTAACATGTCCTAATCCATAGATATTCAATAAATTTAAGTAGATTGGAAAAGAAATTTGGTGCTTTTAAAGCCGCTCAATGTAAAAGATAAAAAAAAGTTGTTTAACTATGGACATTTAAGTTAAAAAATTATTTTTATTGCATTTATAATTTTAAAAAGAATTCAAAAATACTGAATGTTATTTCATTACCTTCGATATATAGGTACATATGTATGTGCGAATGTACCTTGTAGACAACTAGTATTTAGCTAGAAATATACTGGTTGGTTTTTACTTAAGAAATATATCGTCACCTAAACTGCAAAACAACGTATCATCAAAAAATTCGAAATTGACTTTTTTATTGATTTTGGCGACTTTATTAAAGAAATTCAAACGACAAGTACACCTTATTGTTGTTGATTTTGTTTAGTTTGTCTGAATTTACACGTTTCATCTTTTGATGCTCAACTTTTTTTCAATTCCCTTTAAAAGATGCCAATATAATCACACGCAGCAATCGGTTTCAACTTTTTTCGGTTCAAAACAACAACAATTTTATTAAAAGAAAAGAAAAAATTACATGCAGCCATCATTGTGCATATACCAACGAATAAAAATACAAATCGTACTGACCGAGTGCCCCTTTCTTCTTTCTTTTATCACCTAAAAACATAAGAGTTGATCATCAAAAGAAGAAACGTGTGAAACCAGACTTTTTTTGCTTCTCCTGTAAACTTATAAAAAGTGTTGTTACGTTATTTTGCATTTGAGGTGACGATATGTATGAATACGAGTTTTGTGAACGCTTTTTTAGAATACATCTTTTGTTTACTAATTCTACATATGGGCATTTCCGTCAAAAGGTCCACCGTGACCGAAAATTTCAAAGTTATTAAAAGGTGATTATTTTACGATATTGTTATAGAGAAAAATTTAGGTTTTGCTAATTTTATAAATTTACCCATAAATTTGTACACTTATATAAACAATCAGACTGCAAAGTTGTGCAAACGTAATTTCTTATTTGTGAGAATGTTTTATTGCATATTTTCTTTAATATTATCTTCCTTAAAAGAGGTGATATTTGATGAAAATTATGCCAAAAAAATTTTCTTACATGGTCTGTAATCTAAGGAAGAGTGCGAAGAGAAATATGTTATTCGGATTAACGGTAAATTTTTATTTTTTTTTTAATCATTATTCCGTTAAATTATTATGGAAAAAATTTCACGTTCGAAATGTCAGGTATCGAACCAGGGGCCTAATTCTGGCAGTCGTGATCGAATACTTTCTTGATTCGAAAGCAATTTTATTTCAGTCGATACTGAACGAATCAAAATTATTTTTTCAGTATTGTGAAACTCAAATTAATGCTTTACAACACTGAAAAAATTATTCCGATTCGTTCAGTATTGACTGAAATAATTAGATATTAAATTGCTTTCGAATCGAGAAATTACTCGATCACGACTGCCAGAATCAAGCCACAGATTTTGGCTTAAAAAAAAAAAAAAAAATACAGAAGATTTTGAAATCAAACCAAAGACATTTTAATGTTACATTGCTACGTAAAATTCTGAAAGTAGTTTGACTAAAAAATTGTGCCAGGTTTCGCTGAACTACGCCTTTTTATACATGGCCACAAAAACTACTTCTATTTTTTTCACGTTCGAACCGCTACTTCTTTTGCCATAATCTTTGGCCTAGAATCGCGCCCCCCATAAACTTTAGCATCGATAATAGTGCTTTCTTAGTGCTTAATTTAAGGGCTAAAAGAACGTAAAAATATTTGTTGTTTAAAATGTTATTGCCTTTTTGATGCGTACGACTGTCACGTTCAACACTTAGGAATTACTCATATCCAAGGTATATTTACACAAGGTAGACTCGTTAGCGGACAGACAAAAATCCTAATTGTCAAATTCGTATGTATGAGCCAAAATTTGTACATGTGTGCGTAAAATCGTTTTTATTTTATATGGAGACAATTTTGACAAGTCGGGTATTTTTATAGAACAGCATGTCTACAACCCCAAATGAGCCTACCTTGTGTAAATGTACCTTGTACATATCTGTGGCATTTTGAAAAAAATTCAAGTCAAATTTTAAAAGATTAAAAAAAAAATGTTAGTCATACGAATTTTCATTCAAAAAACATTTTTGTTTACGTTTTAAAATTTTGTATTGCTATCTTATCTCGACTTAAGACGTTTTGTCAAAATGCCACAGATATGTATGTATTTTAAAAATTAAGTATTTCTTTAATTTTAATTATTTTGCCGGAAAATATTTTCTAAAAAATATTTCTTATTCTTTTCAGAAAAGTGGAAACCCTCAAAAGTACCTTTAGTCGATCTTTTCCGTGGCATACAATTGACAGTGTTGGGCTCCATGGTGGAACCTTTATCGCAAATTTGTGGTGCCATCGTCATAATTGATGTTGAAGGTTTGCCTATGGGGCATGTTATGCAATTTACACCATCATTTGCTGCCATGCTGTTAGATTATGTCCAAGATTGTATATGCATGCGCTTGAAAGCGGTTCACATTGTTAATAACTCTTATATTTTCAATATATTGTTTAATATTTTCAAACCTTTCATTAGAGAGAAACTAAGGAAGCGAGTAAGTATTTTTATAAAACAACATAAACCCAATAGTACGGGTGCATATACATTTATTTTTACTCCATTGTGTATTTAACTCCTAAAATATTCATAAAAAATGTTTATTAATATTTTTAGATTTTCTTCCATGGCAAAGATTTTAAATCTTTGACTAGTCACATTGATGCCTCAGTAATGCCTGCAAAATATGGTGGCACTGCTACTTGGGAATTGCCACCTGGTAAATTATTAGGTGAATTTTTCAATTCTTATACTTCCGATTTTGAAAGTAAGTGCCTATTTTCCATGATTACTATTCCAGCAGAAAATTTATTTGTTTTCTATTCTCTTTTTAGAAGCCGACAGTTACGGCTTTACTGAGGGCTACAAAGCCAAAAAATAAATGCATTCCGTGCCTTGAACTATAATTGCCAAATTATTATTGTAATTTCATAGTGAACCGTTTTAATTTTATTATTGTATACAATTTGTTATTAATTAATCTGTAATTTTTCTTATCTGTTGTATGTTTTTTATATTGTTTTGTATTTATTTCTCGTCGTCAATTTGAAATTAGTGTAGTAAATGTGTTCTTTCACATTGTGATATTTCTTCATTCGCATTAATTTGAGTTTATATTCTTTTTAGTTACACTATTTTATGTGTATATCTCGATGTGCTTTTTTATATAGGGATTTTTAAGTAAAATAATATAAATTAGTTTAGTAATAATATTATCGCATCATTATTAAAAAAAAAAAAAAAAATAGGGAATTAAAATAAAAACTTATGGTTTAAAGTGAATAACTTATTTGAAAAATTGCTTAATAATTAAAAATATTACAGTTTTATGACTAATTTCAACAACTTCAGTTGTAAATTATTACCACTATAACTTCAAAACGACCGTTTTTAAAAGGCGTGATGAATATCTAGCGATTTTTAAATCCATTTATGTATTAGAGTCTTAATTGTTTGTTTAAAATACATATAGTTAAATAAAGATATCTGTAGGTAAGAGGTAAACTACACCAAGTCACACTTTTGGAAATTTTACAAGAGATCGCAAAACATGTGGAAAACCACAAATGCTTGTATCTCTGTATTAAAAACTTGCCATAGCGCGAATATTTTATACGACTTTAATATTATTGTTTTTCAGCCCAATTATGATTGAAAATTCCCCCGGGAGTTTTTTAACTTTTCCCATTTTTACAATTGAATTAACATAGGAAAAATGGGAGAAGGGAGAAATCTCCCGGGGAATTTTTATTCATAATTGGGCTGTTTATGTCGGTGAAACCCTAAAAAAAATTTACGTCATATACAGTTTTGTTCTGAAAAACACGTGATTACAAATCACGTGCTTTTAAAAACCCACGAAAATAACACATTCTTTGCCTTGTTCCGTGTGCTATCGGCAATAGCTCAAAAAAAAAACACAAAAACGGAACGCTTCAATATAACACCTGTGATTTTAAAAGGCACATGTGATTTGAAATAAAAAAGCTTTCAGTACAGGCCTGATAATGTTACCGTTACTTATTAAAATGGACTTGGTGGTCTTTAGCTCCCATGATTATATTTGAACTGTTAAAACCCTTGAAACATCCAAGAACAAGAGGTAAAAAAAAATTCAAATTTCAAATTAAATATGTCACAATTTTTTACGAAGTTTAAAAGTAAAAATTATACTGAGCAATGTTATCTACAATAAACTTCAAGCCTTTTGATTTTTGACAAAATATTGTACCGCCTTCTAGTATGACATACAGATTGGTTTTATAGTGTACAATAACAATTTATTCACTCACGTGACATTACCTACATATATTTATATTTTTTGATTATTTAATCCCAACTTGTTTAATTTGCTAAAGCTGTTGTATGTGACGATACACGAAAGTCGGCCAAAAAGATTTCTACACAAAAAATTAACATTGTTCTTAATGTACAGAAATAAGTAAACGAAACACATGTGATGATCCAACGGATTGCAATTGCGGAATGAGAAACGATAAAAAAGGAACTATTGAAAAAGTTTGCACCGTTCCACTCGGACTAGATCGTTCTGGACCGTCGCAACTCTATTTCAGAGAAACAATTCAAATAATGTTTTTATGTTAGAGAAAGTATTTAAGTAGGAATTGAAAAGCAAATCATTTGAGGCTTTTATATTACCTTCAATAAATTGAAATACTAACTTAACCAGAAAGTTACAGCAAAAGTAAGGGGACATTTACACGGTGTCTTTCCAGACATGTCTGTTTTTGACATTCTCTTTTGAACATGCTAAAAAAACCTTTTGTCTTTTCACGATGTCTTTCTTAACATGTCTGTTTTCGTATCTAATAGTCTAATTTACATAGAGGGAGTTTACACGGTGTCTTTTCAGACATGCCTAACAAACACGTCTGTTTTGTTTGTAGGCGATCGGGGTAGAGAAGAGGGGTTGCCAAACAGACACGAAATGAGTTTTCATGTTGGTTTATATGAATTTTCATGTTTTCAATTTGTATGTATATATACACATTTGACGCCAAAAAATCATATTGCAACCTGAACATTAGAACTGTTGGTATGTAGACTTGGTGCTAAGCTTTAAAGTCCTAAAATTATACTTGTTCCCCCTTATGCAAGAAAAGTTAAAGTTCACATTGGTTAACTAATATGAACTTTAACTTTTTTTTTGCAAAAGGGGGATTGTCTACAAAGTCAGTGGTAAACAACACTAACTATACTTGGTGTTATTTACCACTAAACAAGTTAGACTTGGTGTAAATTATTAAAATTCACCTATCGATTCTGATTCCAACAGTATTAAAAAGTGTAAGAAAAATATATAAAATACTTTAGGAAGAAAAGAGATAGAAGAAAAACCGAAACTGTTTCTCTGATTGTAAACAAAGAAACAAATTCGTTTTTTCTTCTATCTTTTTTCTTCCTAAAGTATTTTATATATGTATTTTCCTTTCATTTTCAGAACAAAAATGAAACTAAAATTTTTTTAAAAATGTAACTAAAGTGGAGTCAACTAGAACTTCAGCAACAATTTGTATGAAACAATATTATGCATTTATTATTATTTTTTTACAAAATTTTGTTGAAATTTTCATTCAAAACTAAATAAAATTATAATTTCAAAAGATTTTGTTATTCGAGCTTAATTCCCAGTTTTTATTATTGATAAAAACACTTGAAATTTATTGAAATTTATAAAATTATTTTAAACGTCAGAAACAATTTCATACAAATTGTTGCTGAAGTTCTAGTTGACTCAACTTTAGTTACATTTTTAAAAAAAATTTTAGTTACATTTTTCTTTAGGGTCTAAAAAGTACAATTTTTTACCGAATTAAATACAATTTTGAAAATGTCATTTATCATCCCAATTGTCAACTTTATCGACTTATTGTTGTACTTTTAAGGTTAAATAAAAGGCACTTTAAATAATTACTTAAACTATTTATTATAAAAAGAAACACGAGATCACTTGCTTACAGGTTGAACGGTTAATTATAGAATGCTCTAGAAAGAGCAGTTAGAATAATGAAATATAATAATAAAAGGATGCCAGATTAAACGGTCGTTGGTAGGGTTACCCTAACATCTCCCTTCCTTAAGTTGCTTAAGGTGATCTGGACATGGGTTCCACTGGATGTCTCCGAGAGGTTATACGTCTAGGAGCCCCGGTGGGTGAAGTAGGAGGTGTAACGAAATTATCTTGTGAGGCTGAAGTTTCCATTTGGAACTCATTCAATAATATATCCAAAGGCAGTTTGAAGTTGGATGTTTGAGACGTATCCTCAGCTAAAGTTCTTGGACGTAGTTGGTTAGTATGAGCTCTCACGAGAGTTTTACGATCACCAACTTCTATCAAAGTGTTGTAAATCACATTGCCGATTTTCTCGACAATTTCGCCTGGTACCCAATAACTTTTGTTACCTTTGAAATTTTTGGCGTAAACTAGATCTCCGGCTACAAAGCATCTTTTCCTGGTACCGTGTTTGTTGTTGTATTGTTCTTCCATCTTCGTATTACGTGACTGAGACATTGTTGGAGGTTTCAGTATAGCATCCAAAACGATTCTCATTTTGCGTGAATGAATCAACAATTACTAGATAATATTTACCTTTTGAAGGTCCAGCATAATCTACATGAACACGTTCAAGAGGTCTTGAAGTTAGAGGCCAAGAACACAAGTCTGTCTTTACTGGACTTTTGGCAGCAAGTTGGCATTTTTGACATTTTTTGTTATAGTCCTCAATATCTTTATCGATATTAGGCCAGTAGACATAACTTCGAGCAACTGATTTACTCCTTTCGGCAGCGATATGTCCTCTGTGTAGTTGTTTTAAAATTTTCTGTCGAAAATTTTCTGGAATTACGATGCGAGAGTTGAATAATATTACGTTATCAACTTGTGAGAGACTTTCCCGTCGATTGTAGAATGGGAGTAGTATAGAATCTAATTTGTTACTGTCCTGAGGCCAGCCTTGATTCATGTTTTTTAATACGTTCTGAAGGATATCATTTTTGGTAGCTTGAACAACCATGTTGTACGTAATTGGGATTGTTGATAAGGCTTCAGTGAGATTATTGTTAAGATCATTCTCGAGTGAAATTGATGCTACGATGCAATCATCATCGGGTTTCTCGTGACCGCCGATGAGACGTGACAGTACATCCGCATGGCCGAAATCCAGTGTGTTGGTGTATTTTATATCAAAATCATACGCGAGCAAAACGAGTGCCCATCGTTGTAACCGATTAGCTGTATAAACCGGTATTCCCTTTTTGGAACCAAAAATACTCAATAACGGCTTATGGTCCGTGTGTAGGGTAAACTTTCTCCCATATATCATCTTGTGAAAACGTTGTACAGCAAATATGATAGCTAAGCCCTCTTTTTCGATTTGTCTGTAATTTTTCTCAGCAGGTGTCAAAGATCTGGATACGTGATGTACAGCTTTAACGCTATTGTCAGAAAACGTGTGGTATATGACGGCACCGATGCCATGAGAAGATGCATCTGCGGCAACATGTATCGGTAAGTTCGGATTATAATGCGTTAATAGTAATTCTGATGTTAAAATTTTCTTAAATTCTTCCAGTGATGTTTGGCATTCTGGAGTCCACGAAAACGATTGTTCTTTTTTGAGTAGATCATCAAGGGGTTTGCGTAAACCTCTCATATTAGGCACGTATTTGCCATAATGATTTATTGAACCCAGCAGCGATCGCACTTCGGTTATATTTTCTGGGACTTTCAGGTTCTTAATTGCCTTGATCTTATCCGGATCTGGTCTTATACCCTCCTGGTCAATGACTTGACCCAAGTATTTTATTTGTGGTTTGAAAAATTGGCATTTTTCAAATTTTAAACGAAATCCAAATTCTTGAATTCTCTGTAATAATCGATTTAGATTAGTCTTGTGTTCAGAAATAGACTTACTTGATAAAATAATATCGTCTATGTACAATTTAGCGCCATCAATGCCAGCACAGAGTTGATCCATTATGCGCTGGAATGCTCCTGGAGCAGATTTAATACCTGCTGTAAGGCGATTAAATTTGTATAGGCCCTTATGTGTGTTGACAGTAAGTAAATCCTTACTTTCATCGTTAACCTCGACTTGCAAGTAAGCGTCTGATAAATCCAAGTGACTAAATATTGTGCTGTCGTGACAGTCTGCAAGGATTTCTTCAGGAGTCGGAAGAGGATACTGGTTTGATTCAATCACGTTGTTGAGACCAGTAGAGTAGTCTCCGCAAATTCTTATTTTACCGTTTCTTCGGCTTACTACGATTGGTGCAGCCCATTTTGATGTATCAATAGGAGTTATAATGCCAGCATCTTCAAGTCTTAGAAGTTCCGTTTCAATATCGATTCTGGCCGCGTAAGGAACAGGACGTTTTGGTATGAAAACTTCTTTGGCATTTGGTAGAAGTTGTATGTGAACCTGGGCTTTTGTACAAAGTCCCAACGATGAAGTGTCAAATACGTTTTGATATTTTTCTTTGAGGTTAGAAATATCATCATCAAATTTTACTTGTCGGCACCAGGCTGAAATTGGTTTGTTCCAGAGTTGATATGCTTCAATCCAGTCTATACCCATTATATTAAGTTCATCAATGTCCGTTATGTAGCATTGAAGGGAAATTGTTGTGGCACCAATAGTAATTTTACTTTCGAATTTAGCAAGAAGATTGTGTTTGTATTTACGTCATTGGCACTATCGTTGGTTGTGAAAGCGTCGGGTTTACCGATAGCCTCCCAAGTAGCTGTTGATATTATGGATATATCGGATGCTGTATCAATCTGTAGACGAACAGGCTTGTTGTTAATTTCCAAGTTTATAAACTTACGAAGTTCTTGGAAATTTAAACGTTTTGTGGAATATACAGCATTGGTGCGGTAATTTGATCTTGTGTTATTGAACTTTTTTGAAACACTATTATTGTTGTTTTCCGAGTGTGCAGGTTTAGGCGAGTACCCATTTTTAGCACTGACGCAATAATTGTCCTTGTGTCCGATTTTATGACACTTGGAGCATTTATGTTTGTTGAAAGGGCAAAATTTCACATAATGCAAGTCCCCGCAGAGCCAGCAAGGCATTTTTGGAATTTTGTTAATAGGCTTTGACTTTTTTGCTGTTTTGTCGATGGCACATACGATGTTTGTTTTTTGTTCAATCAAGGTGTTGTCGGTTTTCAGGTCGAGAATTTTCTGTGTCTCATCTACTAGCTTATCTAGATTCATGGAATCCTTCGAGTCATCCAGCATCTTTAATAAACGTATACGAATATCATTATCCTTAGTCGATTTGAGACCCAAAACGAATATAAGACATTTAAATTGATCGATTTTCATCGTACTCAATTTAAATTGTTCACATTGCAAATTTACTTTGCTTGCGTATTCTCGAAAATCCTCATTTTCCTTTTTTGTGAGCTGTAGACATCTATAGCGTTGGCTGACTTCTGTTTCGACTTTTCCAAAAAGCTTATTTAATTTGTCCACCGTATCTTCGAGAGTCATCTCAGAAGGTTTCTTCGGTAAAACGTAGTTTTGGAAGCGTTCATGTACTTGGTTAGACATTTTTCTCCACAAAAGTGCTACTTTGTCTGGTTCCTCAAGAGTGTTGGCTTCTCTTTCGAATATGTGTGAAAAACGATTATACCATGCTTGAAAAACAAGACCACTTTCTGGTTCATAGACGAAATCCGTCATGGAATGTGCCAGCGACTCCATTAGGGCAGCCTTGGATGTGCTTCTATGTTGACCAGTTGGTAAAGATTCCGTTGCCTCCTGCTTTTGTACAAGTGTAGTGAGATATTGTAGCATCTGCGTCTGCTGCTCCATTAATTTTTCAATTTTATCGTCGGACATAATTGCGTTTTTCTATTTCTTTTTTTTCTGTTAAGGAGAGTAAAATGAATTTTCTCCAAAAAAAATTATATGTAATTTTTTCCAAATCCTCGTCGCCACTTTTGTTGTACTTTTAAGGTTAAATAAAAGGCACTTTAAATAATTACTTAAACTATTTATTATAAAAATAAACACGAGATCACTTGCTTACAGGATGAACGGTTAATTATAGAATGCTCTAGAAAGAGCAGTTAGAATAATGAAATATAATAATAAAAGGATGCCAGTTTAAACGGTCGTTGGTAGGGTTACCCTAACACTTATTTACTCACAAAATTTCTTGTCATGCTGGCCTTCTCCGTCAAGAAACTTACTGCTTTATTAAAACTTTCCGTTTTATTAACCTCGGGAGGACGAGGTAGAGTCCGAATTATTGAGTAGGCTTGAGTCTTACACTTCGTTCGTCTCCTCTTAAGAATATCTTTTGAACAGTCCTCAGATATTGCCCAATTTCTGTCCAGCTCAGAGTGTTCTAAACTAGTTAGTTTATATTATATTTCATAAGATCAAGAACCTCCTTCCTATTGTCTACGACAAAAGTTGTCTCGAAGCTTTTTTTTACTATTCCTAAATTACACTTTCCAACAAATTACGACTTTTTGATTGGTACAGAATAGCGACTCTATAATTCTGAAAGGACATGTTAAGTAGATCATTTTTGTAAAATAAACTTATAATCCAGCTAGTCGGAGTTCTTTTTTACAGTGGGTCAAAGTTTAAATTTTTTGGTCGAAGGAAGCATTATACTAAACGAAAGTATTTTGTAAGGTAATGTCTGATAAAATTCTAATCGTCAGAGTTATATTGTGTAATTATATGAGGATCAAAACCCTTCACTTCCTCTTTATGGGTCAATTTGACCCTTTTTTCTAGAGAATAAAAAACGATATTTGAGGATTAAAATATTCTAAAATCCTTGCCGAAAATTTTCAGTGGGGGTCCAAAGACACCAAAGTTGTTAATAAGCTGATCTTTACGCTTAATAACCAAAATACACGTCAACTTATAAAAAAAATATATTTACATTACATATATGTATTTCCGTCTAAGCTTGCAACTTTGGTTGAACATTTTCCTAGAATATTTTATTCCTTAAATGTCCTTACTAAAAGAAAGGGCTTTATTTTATTTACTAGAAAAAATGACTTTTTGATTTTTCAGAAAAAAAAAAATGTCAAATGAACAATAAGAATCCTTTCAGACATTAACTTGCAACATTTTGTACACCCTTCACCACAGGTGGAAAAGGATTCATATAAGTTTGTCATTTCGTATGTAATTTCTACAATATTGATCTGGAATACTACAAAGTATATATTCTGGGTCCTTATTAGTAGCGAAGTTGATTTAACGGTGTTAGTCTGTCCGTTTGTATGTTGAAATGGGGTTTCCGAAGACCCCTGAAGCTGTGGGGAATAGGTATATTGTTATACATTTTTGTCACATATACTACGTTAAAGATTAATATTAAAATTTAGTCAGATCGGTCCATAAATGGCTGTGATATGAGCAAAAATCCACGATTGCTTCTAATTTTTTTTTATAAAATACCATGTTGTTGTTGTTTTTTGCCCTCACCATTTATATAACTTTGTTCTTATCGCAACATGGTGAAGGGTATTTAAAATTCGGCATAGCCGAATATAGCACTCTTACTTGTTTCATGAAAACTTTGACCCACTTTAAAAAAATCAGACAAGCAAGACTATCAGTGTAATTATGAATAAATCTTTCCGGAGTTTCTTTCCCTTTTCCCATTTTCATAATTATATTTAAATAGAAAAAAATGGGAGAAGGGAAAAAACTCAAAATTTGGCAGTATAAGTTTATTCTACAAAAATTATCTACTAAACATGACCTTTAAGAATTGAAGGGTTGTTATTCTGTTCCTAAAATGCTGTTTAACAGTGCTTTTATTGAGAATAGAGAAAAATAACGACTCACCTTTTGTATTGGTAACAGTACTACTACCCCAGATTATGTGGTGCTCGTTGTTTCCAGCACAGATGGCGATTGCAGTTATTGCCGGCAGCGTTTGTTACAACATCATCGCATTTTTCCAGGACCGAAGATGTTGTGTATTTATCACTGTAATCAGATAGAATAAAAGATATGCAACAAGATTTAAGGTATGTAACATTCAAAATCTTATATTACCCATTTACTCCATATTGAAGATGTAAGACTAGTGCTATGTTTACTTTATTATCATAAACCCTCCAAGCAGTTTTCGATTGCCTAACAAATTTAAAATAAAATGCTAAATATTATGATGGTGTGTGGATAGTTTCCTGTTTAATTTTTTCAGAGGAAGTCTGAAAATGTTCAAGAGAACAATTAAAAAGATACATTAAATGTTAAACTAAAAAAATTTCAAAATAATAATAATTTAATAAACATATTTCTAATAATATTTTGCATAAGCTATTTCAATTACTCGTTGGATTAGAACAACATATGAACTAACAATTATCGTCCCTGCAAATAATATTGGACCACCTGATCCATTTTGATAAAATGGACTACTCCATGGACTGGTCCAATGCAATGCAAGCATGGACCATGTCATTGTTAAAAAGTGTTTGTAGTGGGACGACATGTCTTCGTTTTTAAACGAAGTTAAAACTAATCCTCTAGTGTATACAAAGGAGTAGTTTTAAGACTACTGGGTTATATGGTCCTGCCCTAGGACATCGTAATGTTAAAAAGACCATGTTTTTTCCATACGTTTAGGTTACTTTTGGACTAGTCCTGGTCCCTTGTGGGCTACACCTTACACGCGTGTATGGACTAGTCCTATTATTTGCAGGGGTAATATCGACCAACACATTACATCTGTCATACTAACTATCGCCAATGTTATGTATTTCCTTCAATTTTCATACAAAATGGTTAAAAATACATAAATATGTATGTATGTATATCAATGCGACCGGCACCATTCCTTACTAAATATAAATTCGTGGCCCGACTTTGTTCTTTTGATGTTTTGTTACCAAACCACAAATTATGTCTGTGACCAAACGGCATACTGGCTTATTTTATTGATTTGCTGTTGCTGCAAATTATGTAGATTCTTATTTTATGTTAATAAAATAATTATTTAAAAATTAAAAACACAAGAAAAATGGAAGTTTATTACAACACGTCTCAATCTCACAAATTGTTTTTCTCTTAATTACAAAATATTCAAAACAATTACTTAGGTACCTACATATCAATTTGTAAAAAATCAAACAAAAAAGTGTTTTACAAACAGAATATATTTATAACAACATACATATATCTTGTAGAATTTTTCGTATAAAGAAAATTGTTTAATTTTTCTTTTTATTTATTCAATTATGGGATCTAAAAAAATAATGCTTACCAGCTGTGCACGTCTACAAAACGAAATAGAAAATGGCCCTGCCAAGTTTGAATTATTAAATTTAATGTCATATTGAATGCTGCCAGAATTGACGATTTTTGTGTATTTGAAAAATTAACTATTGACGATTTGACTATTTACAACCAAAATTTGACGATTTTTCGAATAACAATTTTTTTTAAAAATGTATTTTATTCTTTGATATATTTATTTCTTTAGTTGGCTGTAATTTATATATCTTGGCCATTTATATTACTATATTATTATATTTTTTCTTACTTTTGAAATATCTTTCATTCCTCTCTATTTCAAGATTCTCAATCATTTATATCCTTTCGATTTGTAAAAAAGTCATCACTTCAGCTTATAGTTGGTTTGCCCCACCAACCATTTTGAAAAAAAAAATGAGTTAGGTATGCGGTATACATATACATTATGAATGCCCCCTTTCTCAATCCAAATCTGTTTCACGAAATTTTTATGGTTTCTGAGATATAAGTATTAATTTTGCTCCATATCAACTATTTGAAAGTTTATTAAGTATTGTTTTTCTTTTCACGCCACTGTTTGGCGAATGCCGCAAAATCCTCATACAAAAACGTACAAAATAAATTTCACTTTTGCTTTGCTTCGTTACCGTATGAAAAACCAGTATTTAAAGCGAAAGCAAAATAAAATGACATTAAGAAAATAAATTTTACTGTCTGTTTTTAGAATGCTAGCGCAAAAGTGACTTGTTCAACTAACTTTTGCACTCGCGTTCTAAAAACATATGTCAAAAGCAGTGATGGAATTACAATAATTCTATTGGGTATATTTTTAGAAAACTTCATGTAAACTTTCATTGTCGTTTTTCTCCACTACGACTTTGTGGCATATGCGCCAAGCCAATAATGAGCTGACGATCTATTGAAAACAATAATAAACTTATATAAACTATCAATCAGGGGTGTGCTGGAAATCGAAAATCTAAAACGCAAGAATTTGGAAGCTGTGTTTAATACACTTTAAATCTAATTTTTATAATTTTTGTAACAAAATACTGTTGAATAGAGAAATACTCTCATAATATTTGTCATAAATATTATAATATTATACTGAAAAACGTCTTTTCAAAATTGTGCATTTTATGTTTTCGACTTCAAGCACACCCCTGAATATTTCTAATATTTTTCAACATATTTGGGATTCATGAAAGCGAGATTTTTATTTTAGAATTTTTTTAGATTACAAATGGAAAATAAAAAAATAACACTGAAAGTTTAGTGATATTTTATAGGCCGTTTACATTACAGTAGTTGATTTTATTTGAAATCTTTCTCGAAATCTTTTGCGCTTACATTGTATATTTTTGACTTTAGCGAGTGATTAAAAGATTTTTGTGTAACACATGCTTACATATAAAGAAATAGGCATTTAAATATTTGCATTACCTTTGATTTGTTAGTTGGTCTGGGATCGCACTATGAAAGTTTTCTTTCAGAAAGTCTGAGTTTATGGGTGAGAGAGAAGAGAAGAAAAGCATGTTCATTTCATTGTGTGAACCCAGACTTAGTTAATTGTTCTATACATATTATTTTTTCCAATTTATTTAAATTTACAGAAAATATTATAAGAACTTACGACTATTATAAAGCAGAGACCGTAACTGTTTTGACTTTTATCGAAAAAGTCAAGACAAAAAAGTTATTTTTTAACTTTTATTTTTTAAGGCAGAAATAAAAGTTATTTCTTAACTTTTATTTTTTAAGGCAAAAATTAAAAGTTATTTTTGACTTTTATTATTTTACTCAAAAAATAAAAGTTACTTTTTAACTTTTAATATTATAATGCAAAAATAAAAGTCTTGAATTAAGTATTGCATAGTAATACCCTAGTTTTATTGCCTCCAATTTATCTCATTACCCATTAAAAATAAAAAAAAACAATATCTCCTATGATTTCTAATTCGCGATTGAACGTTATCAGTTCAACAATCCAATTTAAACTCACATTGAAAGAAATATACTGAAAGAATTAACAGTGATGCAGTAATTATTAATAACAAAATAAGAGAATTATGTTTTGCAATGCTCTTGAAATTGTGTTAACGGATGTTTTATCATTTATAGCATTGAAAGCAATAAAACTAGCGTATTACTATGCAATATTTAATTCATGACTTTTATTTTTTAAAAGTTTTAAAATTTTAAAAGTTAAAAAATAACTTTTATTCAAAAATAACTTTTCATTTTTGCCTTAAAAATAAAAGTCAAAATTAAAAGTTATTTTTTGACTTTTATCAAAAAAGGCACAAATTTAAAATTTACTACGATCATTTTTTATTTGTGCTTTTTTGATGTAAATTTTTAAAAATTACAGTTATTTTCTGTCGCTGTTATAAAGTGATTATTACTTTTCATTAGAAATCATTTATTTAATCATTATTTTTCGTCCTTTTAATTTTTAGCTATTTTTTTTTTAATATTTTAACAGTTTTAACAGTTGCCATAACGCTGGGTCTCCACGTTGCAATATTTATTGCTAACAACAGAACAATGGAGCAATAATTGCTGAATTTATTGCTGGAGAACACTTGAAATTGCTTTGCCATAAATTTGCAATTTTCCGCGAGTAGTCGTATAAAGTTTTGTGGCTGTACATATTTATAACAAATGTTTTATGTTGTGTTTTGAAGTGGTTGTGAAATTTTCTTTTTAAAATTAATAAAATAATTAATTGTAATTGTCGTAGCTGTGTTTTGTATTACTTTTTTGTTTATTTTCGTTAAAAAAAAGTTGAATTGTTCTATTGAAAAAATAAAAATATACAAAAAAATAAATTCGTCGTTTGCTTTTGTTGATCTTGACGTTTATTTAAAAATATAATATATGTTGCGGGCGATTTGGAGATGGCAAGTTACCCTCTTGGGAACTACGCCATTGACCAGCAAACCCACCCCATCACGCCTCTGGTGATCGAAAAAAAATTTTGCGTGGGGGGTAGGTAGATTTGAGGTTGGGAAGAGGCAAATACCTGCCTCAATTTTTTTTCCCAATTTAAATAAAAATTTATTTTGAGAGGGGCCATAATAAGGTGTGGAGGCACCAGCTCCAGCCCATGTCTCGGTGCAATGATAAATTTAAGGAAAGGGCCTGTAGTTTTGGAGTCTACTATCTCCAGCCCATTTCCCAGTAGTTTTTTTTATGTTGTTTTTTTTAGCTGTAAAGGGAGAAAAATAGATTAGTAATATGGTAAGGACAACTGGAACGATACATACTTACCCTACCTTAAGTCCAAATTTGTGTCCAAGTGCCTGAAAAGATAGAAAACGAAAAATTATTAAAAAAATGATAATTTCATACTTACGTGCCCAATAGAATGTAATACATGTGGGTAAAATGACAGCTGTTCGCATATCAGCTGTAGAAAGTGTGTTTAGTTTGCATAAGATGGCAACGCATTATAATAGTAAAAAAGGCAGGGATGTAGTTTTCATTCATTAAATAACAATTTGTAGAAATTAAATTTTGAAAAATTAATGAAATTATGAATGAAAGATTGGATGCTGCTAAAATTGCTGATAGCCTGGTATGGAATGGGGATAATCAGAGGAAAAATACCTTATTTATTCTGTCTGTTTGTTGTTGGCGTATTTATTTATTTCTTGATATTTTCTGGTATAGTTTTGGGAAATACCGCGAAACTGATTTTTGTATTTTTTTTATAGGAATATACACAATTTTTTGCAATAATTTATTAACAATTGAGTAGACACAGGATAATAATATTACAACCTGACAAACATGGGAAAATAATATAAGTTAAGAAAAAAATATTGCGTAGCGGGAAAATGTACATGAAAAGCTAAGAAAAATTTCCATATATGGGCATGAATTTAGTAAATAGGGATTGGCGCGAAATAAGCCCGTCAGAAATATTTGCAGTACATAGGCTACGAGTAGTATAAAAGAAGAAAATGAGTAGGAAAATATATTAGAAAGTGTTACAGTGCCAAAGTGAACGAAGACGGAATAAATAATTTTAAATAAAATTAAATTAAATTTAGTAATATTTGAAATATTAAAGGTCGAACAAAATACATATTATATAAATTTTAAATAAGGAAAAAACTAGTGTTTGTGCTAGCGAAAGGAAATAGTAGAACGTAAGTTGTTGAAAAGAAAAACAGAATTTTAAAATTAACTTTGTATTCGCAAGCAAAATGTTTAAGTGTCGAGTGCATAAAAGTAGTGTGTGATGTGAAACTATTGTATATAAAAAAAGAAAACAAAAGGCAGAAAAAATTCTGTGGCAAGAAACAAAATTCAAAACTGCTTTTATGAGTTCACCTTATGATTGTAGCTCTGTGAATATAAAGTTACATAGCTATCTAAATATAAAAAAATATTGAAATGTTGTGTTTTCCTAACAGCTGGCTATTATCTCAGAACTGGTGATGGTTGAGCTATAAGTCACAGGAGAAATAGCCAGGTAAGTCTTTTTGTATAATAATATTCCAATTTGAAAGTCTATACATATCATGATTGTGAAAGAAGTTTGCGTTACTAGCATCGTGAAAACTAAAAAAAATCCACAAAAAGAAAAGGCAAGCTTTAAAATATTTGAAAAGTAAAAGCTGAAGTTTTATTTAACAACGGAATATATTCTCTAAGTTTTTTTGAATTACTAGGCACTTGGTGAAAAATTACATTAAATAGACAAACCAAATTTTGAATAACAATACAGAAGAAAAAATAATACATATTTAAAAACATTAACAATACATATAAAAAAAAAATTAATAACAATATATATTTAAAAAAAAAAGAAAAATTAATATAGAAAAAAATAAAAGAAAATACTAGATTAAGTAGCTATAAATAAATTAATTTAAGTTATTTAGAATTGTGCTGGTGTGAAACATTATTGTGTCCATCGAGAGTGTAGTGTTGTATAGTTGTTAATTGTAACGTATGTGTGTAATTTGATTCCGGTGCGGCCTACAAAATATTTATAGAAAAAAAAAATAAATTAGAGAGTTTTATATCTTAAAAAAAAAAAAAAAGGAAAAGGAAATAAAAATAATAAAAAAAAGGAAATAAAAATAAAGTAAAATATAGTAATTTTAGGTGCTCAATTTAGGCGCGGATAGAGCAAAGTGATTGTGTGTTGGTACAACGTCATTAGGGAGCTCCTTCAGGCGTAGGAAATAATATCAGTCGTACATCCGGTAGTGAGGATATAACCACTTTGAGCATTTAATAAAACTAAAGAGAAAAGAAAAGAATTATATAAAAAAAATTAGAAGAAAAAGAAAACATTTATCAAAAAATATAGTTTTTTTTTAGATATAATAATTGAAAGAGGAAATAGAATATTTTTGCAATAAAAAGTAACGGCCAATTAAAAGAAAAACTTGAAGGAATCTGAGAAAAAAGAAAATAAGAATAGTTAGTGGTTTAATTAGTTATGTGTATGTATTTGTATTATTTAATAGTAAAATTAAGAAAAAAAAATATAGTTTTAAGATAAGTAGAATAGATAAAAATTATAAATAAAGTTATTTGTATTTGTATGTAAACAAAATGAAAAAATCTGAGTAATTAATAATTTTTGGGGATTGTTGATTTAGAAAGGGCGACGTAAGGCGGGTTTATGGGACCGTAGAAGAATATATGGATACCGCGGTCATGGTTGGGAAATGGGCGGTTGGAGGTCAAGATCTACCTCCCTATAAATTGATGTTCCAGGTAGTATAACGTGTAAGTGTGTTTATGTTTTTGAGTTTTTGTGTTTCAGTTATTTTTGTTCTGGCTGCGAACCAGGGTCAACCAAAGGGTTGAGAACACCCCCCTAAGAGATGGCACCGATGAGAGCTAGTAGGGTAACCATGGCCTTAGATGAAAAAACCGGTTCGTAACATATATAATAATATATTTATTGATTGCTTTAATAATTAGTATTGTGGTTATTTTGTTGAACTATTTATGGTTTTTAAAAATAAAAATAATTTAATGAAAATTAAATTTAATGAACTTAAGCCTAATTGAATATTGGAAAAAAATTATTGATTGCTTTTTTAATAAATAAACACATAAACAAAAAACAACCGTACAGAGAAATGAAATGTCAGATAAATTACAACTGATTTGACAGCATATTGCTAAGCAATAATTGCGCAATGGATTGCCACTCATGGCAATATGCGGTCTATACGTCGCAAATTTTATGGAGCAATGAAATTTGACGTTTGCCGCAATAAATATTGCTACGTGAAGACCCGGGGTAAGCACTAATTGCTCAAGCAATAAGAAGAGCAATCATTGCGCAATGGATTGCCACTCATGGCAATATGCGGTCTATGCGTCGCAAATTTTATGGAGCAATGAAATTTGACGTTTGCCGCAATAAATATTGCTACTTGAAGACCCGGGGTTATTGTTTTTGTTTTGTTGTTTTTTATTAATATGCCATTTCTTGTGCAGGGAAATTTTTTTTAGTGCTATGTATAACAAAAAAACCATAGCTGTATAACTAAGTACTACTACGAAGTAAATTTCGTTGTATGGGAAATCTAGTCAAAAACAACTAGATTTTGCTCGAAAACTCGTTAGTATTAGATTTCGTTGTAGCGTACATGGGCTATTAAAATGAAGATTTACGCTGCAGTTACACGTTAAAGTTTTCCTTGATAGTCGTTTACATATACTGTCTGTCAAATTTTCCAAAAATTGAAAGCTGTGACGTAGGCTGCACGCAATTTTTGAGCAATTTACTTTCAAGATGTCATCAAGAAAACAATTTATAAATACAGAATTTCGTCACCTAGTAATCAGCTGTTTTCTTGAACGTAAATTGAAGCACTCAACTATGAGTGTATTGGTAAAAAAGTGTGAGTGTATTAAAACTTGAAAGGCAAAACTTGATCGTGTAACCCTCAAGTTTGGTAAGATTTGACTACTTCGACGATTAAACTTTGACGATTTATAGCTAATTTTTTCCGGCAACTATGGCCATATTGCTTATGTTTTACTGAGTTTTCAAACCGGAAAGGGAGGTTAATTTCTATTACATTTAAGCCATACTGCCAGGTGCTAATTTCTGGGTATATTTTGTTCGTTCGCTCTTTTATTAAATAAAATCTATAATTTTCTAGTGACAAAATAGATTTTGTTTTGTATAGGACAACTACTAGATTTTGCTCGAAAACTCGTAACTTCTAACAACTTACCTCCTGTTTTGGCAACTCAAGTTAGTTTGTGTCTAAGATAAACGTCTGCGTAATGAACAGCTCTGTCTCTGACAAAAGAAATGTCATAACTTTGACAGTTGCTTATAAGAAAAGGCGCCAAATTGTGAACAAAATATTCCGAACATTGAAATAAACAATAATAGGAAAAATATTAAAAGAAATTCAAATAAACAATAATTAAA
This sequence comes from Pollenia griseotomentosa, assembly GCA_963931875.1. Lineage (NCBI taxonomy): Eukaryota > Metazoa > Arthropoda > Insecta > Diptera > Polleniidae > Pollenia > Pollenia griseotomentosa. Next base: position 18,756,231 of record OZ007561.1, read on the forward strand.
ATAAATAAATCTAAAAAACAAAAAATTAGTGAATCATGGATCAATACCCAGATGAAAATGAAGAATTTGAATTACAATATCAAGATGAGCTAGAAATGATGAATGGGTTTCCTCCCGACGAACAAAATGGTAAGAAAACTTTTTTGTTCCCTAAATTTCACTATAAGTACATAGTTTTAAATATTTTCAGATTTTCGTCCGGATATAGCAGAAAACAGTATCAACAAACTAAAACCAGGACTAAGTCAAATTAGTCTGAATTCTCCACAATTGTCTCAAATAAGTTTTAATGGTGAATATTCTCAAATTTCCTCACTGGCCGGACCAGTTAATCGACGATTATTTGGCACACCCAAACAGCCAAATACCAGAGGAGCCTCCACACCTTTGGTTACAAAAAATCGTATGGCTACCATACAAGAGGTGGCTGATATCGATGATGAACGACCATCCACCGCCAACAGGGCTTTAGAAGAATTAGAAAGAGCTACAAATAAACGTAAACGTTTGGAAAGAGATCTGTTTGGAAATATTGATGACATTTTTGGCAATGAAACATACGAAGATCCAGAAGCCAAAAAGGCGCGTACAGAAGAAGAAAGAGATTTCGAAGCTATAGAAAAAATTTTAGAGACCAGAAGAAAAGTACAAGAGCAAAGTAAAGCAGTGCGTAAAGATAATTTCTCTCGTTTGGAGGCCTTGCATGCATTCAAAATGAGAAATCTTTCTTATAATGTGCCACAATGGCCATTCATTCCTCTTAGACGGAGTGATGATGAAAGAGTTTATGTGCGTTTTCATTCTGAAGATTATGAAACAAAAGCCATAAATGAAATAAAAGCAGCGCCTACAATCGGAAGTCTTTTGGGTGAATACAAAGAGAAAATATGGGAAGAAGCCAACGAATTAATGTTTAAAAGACTTAATACAAAAACAGTGGATACGCAAGAACATGCTGCCATAGTTGTTGAACCAACAGAAGATAAGGACACACACCTATGGGTGGAGAAATATAAACCACATAAATATATAGATCTATTATCCGATGAAATGACTAATCGTAGCCTTCTGTATTGGTTGAAAATGTGGGATAAAGTGGTATTTGGAAAGTAAGTATGATCTTGACGTAAAACACAAACTGCTTGAAATAATATTTTTTTGTAGGGAATTTAAAGCTTTGCAATCAAATGTCAACAATACTTCAGGACTAAATACCTTTAACAAGCGTACTGGAAAGTTTGAATCAACTGGCGGTTGGCATTCCCGTAAAAGTAAACAATTTCTTAACACAAATGTCGATGAATTGGGGCGTCCAATGCAAAAAGTAGCCTTATTATGTGGTCCTCCAGGTTTGGGAAAAACTACTTTGGCTCACACTATAGCACGTCATGCAGGTTACAATGTACGAGAAATTAATGCCTCTGATGACCGTAGTCCGGAAGCTTTTAAAATGACTTTAGAAAATGGCACACAAATGACTTCAGTAATGAATGAATCTAAAAAACCAAATTGTATTGTATTGGGTAAAGTATGACAAATTTAAATTGCAAAAAACAATAGTCAAGAATTTATGATAATTTTTAATTAAGATGAAATTGATGGTGCTCCACGTCAATCTATTGAATTTTTGGTTAAATTTGTAACGGATAGTGTACAAAGTAAGGGTAAAGCGAAAAGTGGAAAAGCAAACCATAATATTTTAAAACGCCCTATTATATGCATCTGCAATGATGTTTACGATCCAGCTTTAAGGCCATTAAGGCAAATTGCTTTCGTTGTAACATTTCCTCCGATTAATTCGGCACGATTGGCCGAACGTTTGGTACAAGTGGCTAAAATAGAACGACTGAAAACTGATTTTGGAACATTGATATCTTTAGCGGAGAAATCGGGTAACGATGTGCGTTGTTGTATATCAACTATGCAGTTCTTTAGGTTTGTTAACTAAATTTTTTTTAAATTAATTGTAAAAATTTTAATCTGATTTTTTTAAGTGCCCAAAAAAATGCCTTGAAACTGCAAGATGTTTTAAATAACAATCTGGGACAAAAAGATCGCCACCAGGGCTTATTTGATGTTTGGGGTTCAATATTTAGAGTAAGTATTAAAATTTTCAAATCTCATAGAAATAAAAATAACCTTTTAAGTTTTCTACAACAGATACAACGGCCTAAAAAACAATTGACCCAAAGTCATGGTATGGAAGAAGCTCAGATCACCATGACCGATATGTCGATAGTTACCCGAGTGCGACACACCCTAGATGTAGTGCATTCTGGCGGAGATTATGGACGGTAACTTTGTATTAATTAGTTTAAAATTATTTAAAACAAATTTTATTTTTGTAGGCTAATGCAGGGTGTTTATGAAAATTATTTGCAACAAAAAATGCCTGATCCAGATTTAAATGGTGTTGTGGAAGCAACACAATGGTTTTGTTTTTCGGATGTAATACAAACGCAAATCAATCATTTGCAAAATTATACAGTTTATCCATATTTACAATATGGTTTTGCTATATGGCATCTGCTATTTGCATCGTTAGCTTGGCCGAAAATAAATTTTCCCACTAAAGGATACGAGGTCAGTTTTATCTATTTTTCGAAAAAAAAAACGTTCTTTGAATAAATGATTCTAAAGAAAATGGTATTTGACTATACTTTTTGATAATATTTTTAATAATTTTAATTAGGCTTAAGTTCATTAAATTTAATTTTCATTAAATTATTTTTATGAAGAAAGGAATTTTACAACATGAAAATTAATTAAAATTGTTATTGATAATCTTTCATTCTTGACCGTGGCCGGGGCTCGAACCCGGGCCGGCAGGTTACCATGACATGTTTCGATCGCAACCACTCGATCTCCTCAGATGGATTTTCCGTTTTACACCCGCAGCCATCGACGACTGCTGACGTCAATAGTCAAACATCAATCCTTAAACCAAATTGTATTTTAACCTTTGGTAGATCGAAGTTTGCTTTTTGAATGATTATCCATTTTAATTGATTTTACATGTTCTTCCTTACTTCTGTTTTTTCGTACTTTTGTCAAGAATTTTTCTTTTTCTCGTTGACCTTTTTCAGCACAACTTGAAGGCCTTAGCTCGTGCCGGGTTCGAGCCCCGGCCACGGTCAAGAATGATAGATTGTCAATAACAATTTTAATTAATTTTCATGTTGTAAAATTCCTTTCTTCATAAAAATAATTGAATGAAAATTAAATTTAATGAACTTAAGCCTAATTAAAATTATTAAAAAATTTGGATTAAAAACCATAAATAGTTCAACAAAATAACCACAATACTAACTTTTTGATAATATTTCAAATTGAAATCGTTTTTTAAAAATATTTTTTTTTAATTTTTATTCGAATATATTTTTATCAATGAGAATTTTATTCGAATATTTTTTTACTGCCAGTTTAACGATTTCGAACGTTATCGTTCGCATAGAAAATTTATATGAAAACACTCAGTTTTTAAAATATTTTCCACATAAAATTTTGTTCGAATAAATTTCTATATGACTGATTAATTGTTTTCAAAAAGTCTTGTTCAAATATTTTTGGTGCAGGAAGTTTGTTTGTTGTATCAAAAATGTTCTTAAAATTAATTTTTTTCTGATGGAAATTTTATTTGAATAATTTCTTCCACAAAATATTTTTCGGGTAAACTTAAGTTAAGAATACACTTTTTCTTAAGAAACTTGTTTCTTTAGAAAAATTTATTTAAATCAACTTTTTTTTTATAAATACTTTTTTCGAATTAAGATTTTCTACAGTATTTTTTATTTGAATATGATATGCGCCAAAGCAATAATGAGCTGACGATTTAAATTATGTTTTTTTACAGAACACTTTATTAAAAATCTTCCTTTCTGTTTATTATGTTTTTCAAAAGAAAACTATATTCTAAATATGTTTTTTTTAAAACTTTATTTTACGTCTTTTTTGTATTAAACCTTTTTTTTAGGAACATTTTATTTGGATTCAGTTATTCTACAAAAAATTTAGAGAAGCTAATTTAAATTTTTCTTTTTTAATAAAAAAATATTTCATTCATTAAAGTGCGAAGATCTTGCCCGACCGTTTATATCCGAATACAAATAACACTTTAGCTTGTTTTTAGCTGAATTTTTTAAATACCGTTATTAAAGTCATTATAATTGTCAGTATACTGTTTGTTGGTTTTGCTTGCAAAAGTGCTTTAATAAATGTTTTAAAATTCTATAACTGCTTTTAGTAAAATGAATGAGCTCTTGTTGATTTTGTAAATGTCATTTTATTCCAACAGTTTTTTGTTGGATTGTTTAATCTCAGCGTCTTTAGGACATGTATAAGTAGATTTTTTTTAGATTTCAATGAATAAAATGCAATCAAGAGATTAAATGTGTTGTAGCAAACATAATATAAACATAATAATATGATATGAAATTAAACAAACAAAAAAGGGGGCGAATGCATTATTAAAGAAAAAGAAAAGAAAAAAAAAAATGAATCCGTTTTACACTTTGTAATTTCATATTCATATTCACATCATACAAATTCTTAACTCATTTCAAAGAGAGTTTGTTTAGTACACCTTTTTTTATTAGATGATTAACTTTTCTTCTTTTAAGGACAGCCAGTTCATAATCAAATCGTTTTAAAATTCTTTTTTTTTTTTTTTTTGTTTTCACTTAACAGTTCCAACAAAAATCAACTACACAAAAGAATATTTTTCAATCTCTACGAAAATCATTTACTTGTAGCACAGTGGGCATTGGCCAGGGATATGCAATATTATTAGAAACAGTTCCGCTATTAAAGTACATTCTATCGCCTCAATTAAGATCAGTTGCCATACAACTGTTATCACAAAAGTAAGTTTTAATATTGTAACATAAAAGCAAACTCGAGTTAAATTTTTGTAACTTGCAGAGAACATTCTGATTTGAAACACTGCGTAGAAGTTATGGCAGATTTAGGTATAACCTATGCGCAAGTTAAATCCGCCGACGGCCCTTATATATACCGCATGGAACCGGATATTGATACTATAATGCAATTCCCAGGTTTCCCGGGTGTAAGTCTGTCATATTTTGGACGTCAACTGGTTGCCCGTGAAGTAGAATTAGAACGAATACACCGTTCTACACCAAAAGCCATTGGACCAGCTAAACAAATACCACCAACTAAACTTGCAACGAAGAATACTTCACCTACAAATCTACCCAATCATTTGCAACGTCTTAAACCCAAACGAATTGAGACGAAAGCCAAAAACAATACTGAAGTGGTAAGTGTAATTTATTATTTCATTCATTACTTCTTTTTGCATGACCAAACACAGAATTATGCACAACCATTTTATTTGCTTTCTATATGCCACTCACTAAAACAACTATTGCAAAAAAAAACTTACTTGCATTCGATTTACATAACAAACGTATGTATTATAGAATTTAGTTTTTCTTTGTGTGCAAAAAAAAAAAAAAAAACAAAGGAAATGTTAAGAAAAAACGTGCTTAGAAAATTCAATAGGAATTCCTACTTTAAATAATTGAAACATATTTTAATTTAGTATAAAAATATTTATATTCAAGGATACACTTTAAAACTGATTTGAAAATAAGATTCTTAATTTTCCGTTTACTAATCCATGGCAACAAGAGAACTTTATTTAAATCAAGGACATTTATATTTAGTCTATTTAGTTTTCTTTTATGATTTTATATAAAAAAACTTTGTTCATTTTTTTTATTTTATTTTATTTTTATAAAAAACTAATTTTGAATTAATATTTTTTACAGAAAATTTTTATTGAATTAGGTTTATCTTTTAATAACTTAATTCGAATAAGGTTTTCTAAAATTAAGTTTTTCTATAAAAAACTTGATTAGAAATAATTTTTTTCATAGAAAAATTGATTCGAAATAAGTTTCTATAGAAAACTTGATTCGAAATAAGTTTTTCTACAGAGAATATGATTTAAAATATTCGAACTAAGTTTGTCAATAAAAACTTTATTCAAACAAAGGTTTTCTATAGAAAACTTATTCGAATTAAGTTTTTCTATAGAAAACTTTATTCAAATTAAGTTTTCCTATAGAAAACTTTATTCAAATTAAGTTTTCTTATAGAAAACTTTATTCAAATTAAGTTTTCCTATAGAAAACTATTCGAATTAAATTTTACTATAGAAAATTTATTCGGATTAAGTTTTTCTATAGAAAACTTTATTCAAATTAAGTTTTTCTTTTTTCAAATTAAATTTTTGTATAGAAAACTTTATTCGAATTAAGCTTGTCTATAGAAAATTTAATTCGAATTAAGTTTTTCAATAGAAAATTTATTTCGAATTAAGTTTTTTTATAGAAAATTTATTTCGAATTAAGTTTTTTTATAGAAAATTTAATTCGAATTAAGTTTTTCTAAGAAAATTTAATTCGAATTAAGTTTTTCAATAGAAAATTTATTTCGAATTAAGTTTTATTATAGAAAATTTAATTCGAATTAAGTTTTTCTATAAAAAACTATATGCGAAAAAGTTTTCCTATAAAAAATTTTATTCAAATTTTTTTTCTAAAGATCACTTTATTCTTATTAAGTTTTTCTATAGAAAACTTTATTCGAATTAGGTTTTTCTATATTGAAAACTTTATTCGAATTAGGTTTTTTACTATAGAAAATTTTATTCTAATTAGGTTTTTTCTATCGAAAACTTTTTTCGAATTAAGTTAAGTAAAATTGATTCGAAATAAGTTTCTATAGAAAACTTTATTCGAATGAAGTTTTCCTATAAAAAACTTTCTACAGATTATTTATTCGAATTAGGGTTTTCTATAGAAAACTTTATTCGAATTAATTTTTTTTCTAAAGAACACTTTATTCTTATTAAGTTTTTCTTTGGAAAACTTTATTTGAATTAGGTTTTTCTATATAGAAAACTTTATTCGAATTAGGTTTTTTACTATAGAAAATTTTATTCTAATTAGGTTTTTTCTATCGAAAACTTTTTTCGAATTATGTTAAGTAAAATTGATTCGAAATAAGTTTCTATAGAATACTTTATTCGAATGAAGTTTTCCTATAAAAAACTTTCTACAGATAATTTATTCGAATTAGGTTTTTCTATAGAAAACTTTATTCGAATTAAGTTTTCCTATATAAAACTTTATTCGAATTAAATTTGCCCATAGAAAACTTTATTCGCATTAAATTTTTGTATAGAAAACTATTCGAATTAATGTTATGTATAGAGAACTATTCGAATTAAGTTTTTCTAAAAAAAAACTTTATTCTTATTAAGTTTTTCTAAAGAAAACATTATTCATATTAAGTTTTTCTAAAAAAAAACTTAATTCTTATTATTTTTTTCTATAAAAAGCTTTATTCGAATTTAGTTTTTCTATAAAAAACTTTATTCGAATTATGTTTTTCTATAGAAAACTTTATTCGAATTTAGTTTTTCTATAAACAACTTTATTCGAATTTAGTTTTTCTATAGAAAACTTTATTCAAATAAAATTCTTCTATAGAAAACTACTTTCAAATTAAGTTTTTCTCTAGAAAACTTCTTTCGAATTAAGTTTTTCTATAGAAAACTTCTTTCGAACTAAGTTCTTCCTTATTCGAACGAATTTTTTCTATAGACAACTTTATTTGGATTAAGTTATTTTTACAAAAACTTTAATTAACTTTTTCTATATAAAACTTTATTCAAATTAAGTTTTTCTATAGAAAACTTTATTCGAACTGAGTTTTTCTATAGGAAACGTTGTACGAATTAAGTTTTTCTAATAAAAACTTAATTTGAAATAAGATTTTCTTTATAAAAAAACTAAGAAACTATGTTTTTCTTTATTCGAATGAAGTTTTCCTAAAGAACACTGTATTCGAATTAAGTTTTCCTAGAGAAAACTATGTTCAAATTAGGTTTCCCTATAGAAAACCATGTTCGAATTTAGTTTTCCTATAGAAAACTATGTTCGAATTAAGTTTTTGTATCGAAAAATTTAATTCGATTTAAGTTTTCTAGACATTTATTTATTCGAATTATATGTTTCTAAAGAAAACCTTATTCGAATTAAGTTTTACATAGAGCACCTTATTTGAATTACTTAGTTTTTATAAGTTTTTCTAAAGAAAATTGTATTCGAATTATATGCTGCTATAAAAATAATTATTCGAGTTGGGTATTTCTATTGAAAACTTTATTTGAATTAAGTTAATCAATACGAAACTTTTTTTAAAATAAGATTTTCTATAGAAAACTTATATTGCAATTAAGTTTTCTGTAGAAGATTAGTTTTCTATAGAAAACCTATTTTAAATAAAAGTTGACCCCATATTCATAAAAAACAAATTTTTATAGAAATTCATTTTATAAACCTTTTATAAACCTGAAGTGTTTTTTTTATGAATATGGGGGTTAGTTTATATAGAAAGTTTTTTTTTTATCAATAATAAAAACTGGGAATTAAGCACGAATAACAAAATCTTTTGAAATTAAAATTTTGTATTCCCAAAAATTGAAATTACTTTTTGATAATAAACAGGCAAGTGCACGGCCTAAAAAACACTTAATTGGCAACATCTTTTTTTAGTTGTTGTTGTTTTTATTTTGTTTTTCTTAACCTGCTTACAACTACAATTAATGTTGAGAGAATTTTAACTAATTGTAGTGGGGAATGTAAGATGAGATAAACCCACTGTTTATTGTTGATGTGTTTTGTTTAAGCTTTGATATTATTACAAGTAGAACTGTTGCTATAAGTCTTATACGCTTAACAGTTTTATTTGGTTTAATATCTTTAGTTTTTCTAAAATCTTTATGGATGAAGTTTCCTGATGATCTGGCCTAAGCAACCAGTGAAATGCGCATAGGAATAGCTTATCCCATCAACAATAAATTTCAAGTGTTTTTATCAATAATAAAAACTGGGAATTAAGCACGAATAACAAAATCTTTTGAAGAAAGTTTTTATATTTAATTAAAGTATTACACAAATTAAGTTTTTTAATACAAATCTTTATTTGAAACATTCGTACATATTTGTTGGGCTATAAATTTTTTTCAAAAATAGAAATCTGATTTTTGCAGGTTATTAAAATGTGTACAAATATATTTTTAGCTTGTTGTACATATTTAAACCCATTTCTAAACTCAAAACCAATACATTAATCACTTAATAATGCACCAGTAAATTTAAATTAAAATGTAAATTACTTTTCTTATGCAATATTAAAAAGTTATATAGCAGATTTCAAAATAAAAATAACAAAATAAACATTCATTGGCCAATCTAAGTAGATCGTAAAAATTCATTGTCTTTATCATCCTGTGAAATTGAAATCAAATCTCAGTGCAATTCTAATGTACATATAAAAACAAAATAAAATAAAAAAGCATATAAAATAAATAATAGAATAAGAAAAGGTGTTTCAGTGCTTACAGTATACAATCCAAAAGATTTGATAGTATTTGTTTAACAATAAAATTCAAAGTTAAATTGAAAATAAAATTCTATATAAAACTTGTTACTAACTTTAACCCAAAGGCTGACTAACAAACAAAAGTTCTAAATATTGTTTGCAATTGTGTAAAAAAGTAAAAGAGAAAAAAAAACAACAAATTCAAAATGTAATAATGTAAAATGTAGCTCTATCTGTACCATCATCATTTCCATTATTCTCAACATCTTTCTTTATCAGTGTCGTTTTGGTGTTGTTGCAAATGTGAATATGAATTCTAATACTAATAATAATATCAATTTCAATACAAACACTAAATATGTAACGTTGCAGGTCTCTAAGGATTTCTTTGGTCGTATACAACGTAAGACCGCCGCACAAACATTGGCAGAGGATTGTAAGTATTGTGGTAGAATAAAAAAAATACACACACACAAACACATTATTTGGTATTACATATTTTCATTTGATTGTTTACATTGGCTGTTTTCTATTCTTTCTGTTGTATTTATATCAAAAAGTTTATTTATTATGATAAAGTGTATACGAGTAGTAGGTATTCATACAGAACTTTAAAGAATTAATTCGATTCATAAGTATTTCATTAGAAAATCATATAACAGGTTAAATTATTATTTTAAAACCCCTTTCCGGACAATAGTTAGGTTAGGTTAAATGGGAAGTCGTCGAAAAAAAAGTTATGACAGTCGTCCCTTTGTAATACCCTAAGCCATTGACCAGTGTAAGAGCTCGATTACTTCATTTGCATCATTGCGGAGGAGTCATCCCTACATTAACATTACACAATTGAATGCTTTCCCGAGATATGTCAGGAAGGACCTTCGTGAATAATATCAGAACATACGAAGTTATGTGCAATATCTTTTGTATCACACCTCGTATACAGCAACTTCGAGCGACATCCAAAGTGACGCCATAAATATTGCAGTTTCAGGTTACTGCATGAAAATCATACTTAAAGGTCGCTCTCCGCATATTACAGAAATGGAGGAAAACCTGCCGCGGAAAACAACTGAGATCGAGAAGGAGCAACAGGATCAACACCTACGGTCCCGCATAGTACTTGCCGTCCCCAATGTATGCCCCGAATTTGGCCAGGGTCCACATGATAGCTTTCCACATTTTCGACTGTCTAGCCCATTGTTCGTTATGCAATCCAGTTAATTAATGCACTAATCAAAAAGAAGTAGCCCAATTTCTGGGCTTGTATAGTTTTAGCTGTTACAACAACCACCAGTGCCCTTGTTAAGCCTGTCTTAGCCACGATACCACAGATGTGCTTGTTAGGGGTTGTTCACTGTAGTCATGTGCTATATAACCCGGAGGCCATGGTATGCCCGAGGTATGGTTCTGCCGTTAGTCTCTTGCCCAAACTCTATCCTTGCGAATCCATGGTTCTTACACCATCACTGGATCCTCGTCCACATCATGCATGGATGAACATTTAAAGAACTCAACCACTATCTCAGAGACAGACTGGATGTCCCCTTCGTCGCTAAGATTAACAGACACATCATAGGTCGTATAGTTTTCAGACGGTTTACTTCTCGTCCATTTTATGAAACATTTGTTGCGAAGCATTTACAAGTAATTTTTGTAAAATTGTTATTGTGAGAAAAAAGAAAGGGGAAAGGCATTAAAAACGCATAATTTTGGAAACAAAAGCTTAATTGTGTCTTCACGAATGTAGTAGAATGTAAAAAGATTCTGCAGAAAATGATTTATAACATTGACGAGGACAAGGAGTGTACAGACTGCTTGGATGCTGCTACAATCGAAAAGGTATTACCCTTGTTATCAATTTAATAGATACGACTTAAGATCGATCTAATATAATAACAGCTTTGTATAGAAAAAAATTCTTTGGATATCAGTTTTCTATAAAAACTTTATGCTGATATTCGTTTTCTGCCGAACATCTACCCGTATTCATTAAATTAAACAATCGTTTATTTAGGCAAATTTTCATACGAAAATGGTTTTGTAAACCTTTATTAAATTTAAAATATTTTGATGAATAGAGGCACTAATGTTGTACTGCAGCGTTGCCTTCGCTACGGCGATATCGGATCTCCATCCAAATTTCCTTTTCAGGATGTCGTATTGGATTGGCTGGCTGTTGGTTCGTGCTTCGAAGCAGCTCAGCGTTAGTTATGGTTTTGGGCCAAAAACATCGAATAATCCTTCGTAAACAACAGTTAGGGAAAACTTGCAGTCGTCGTACGTCGCTTTTGGATAAACACCAAGTGTCACATCCGTATACGAGTATGGGTTTTACACATGTGTTAAATACTTTGGTCTTCAGTTGTGTTGATATCTCGAATGACACCCATACTTTTTTAAACAATGTATGGCGTTACGGGCCTTAATTCTTTTTGCAAAACGTTTTAATTTTTTTTTTAATTTGTCGGACTATTCTTCCTTCCACATTTTTAATTTTTCTTTCTGCAATATCAATTAATTTGACTTGAGTATTAAGTGAACTTAATCCTTCCTAATTAGGTATTGTTTCCCCAATATATCTGTAATTGGAAAATACAAATGCTACTTGGCTTCTGATGTTATTTTAATTTAAAATTTCTTCTAACATTCTTAAATTAGTCAAAGTTTTTTGAATAGAATTCTGAATCATCTAGTAGTCAAATAAAGGGAATTTTTTTCGAAATCTTGAAAATCTTGTATTTAAAGCAAAGCTTCAAGATAATTTATTTATTGACAAATCGTTGCAATTTTAATGATTCGGAAAGATAATTGGTCGACATCGTTTTTAGACTATCGACAAAAAACATGCATTAGGATGCAAAAGGCATCCCTAATCATCATCATAGTCAAGATCGTTTAGTTTTGAGAAGGGCGTCCACTGAATGCCGTCTGGTGCTTTAATGTTTGTTATTGACATTGTTCAGATAAATTTTAGTAACAAAAAAAATATTTATAATAAAGCAAAAATGTTTAGTGAATTCATCCTTTTAGAGCTCTGCTTTCGTACACAAAGTCTGTAATTCTTTCTCGTTTTGTCAAGTGTGAAAAGTACGCGTGTATGTGTGTGTGTATTTATACAATGTATATGTTTATTAAATACTAATTTTACGCTTGAATATTTTGTTTTCCAGCTAAATCTGATCCAATTGTTAAAAGTCCCATTTGGTATCGTTACAAGGAGGGTTTCAATAATGCTGTACGCAAAGATATTCATATGAATGAATTGTTGTAATAAAACGTAGTACATAATTATTCATAAGTTGTTTTTATCCTTTATTTTTTTCTTTTGAATATTAGATATATTAGTTTTAATGTATTTATGTTTTTTAATTGTCATAATAAACAGGTTTTATTAATTTATAAAAGAAATATTAAACATTTTTAATTATAAGTTTTTCGAATATAGTTTTAAAAATCTTAATTAGTTGAATAAAAATCGTTTTGAATTAGAGAAGCAACTGCATTTGAAAAAAAACAATTAAACATAAAAAATGTTGAATACAGTTTTGAAGTTAAATGTGTTAATTTTAATTCAACACTAAACGAAACATTTTTATCTTCAATATTAAAAGTTTATTATTTTCGAAAAAAACATTGTTGCATATGCATTTAAGAATGTTGTAGGCGTCAATTTACTAGATTAAGTCAAGGGTGTGTCATATTTATGACACAGTTTTAACTTTCTACAGCAGTAACTTAATAAATCTCTTTAGAAGAGCAGTAGTTTTTAATGTGCGTAATACATTTAAGCATGCGGTCATTCCTTTTCGTTTAGTTTTATTTTCTTTTAAACTCATCTTGTTCGCTGTTTTCTTTTGGTTGAGCTGATAAGGAAGGTCTCTATTACGTTATGTGTAGAGTGGAGCTGTTTTTTTCAAGTCTCTGATTATTTTGATATTACATAGAGTAAGATTCGGTTCGTTCGTTATTGCGTTCAGTATTTCTCCGAGAGCTAATATACGTTGCACAAAGTATTGATTATTTAAAAAAAAAAAAATAAAAAAATATAAACTTTTTAATTGGTATTATCCAGATTAATCATCATGTCAAAATTTGTTATTGCATTATTGATATTTTCTATTACATCGAACTATTATTTTATTTCTACTGAATCACGTAGTTGGGGTATTCCAAGTAAGTTCCTCCAACAGTTTGAAATTTGAATTTAAATAAATTATTTTATTTACAGATATTTGTTTACAACCCCCTCCTCGTTCTGAGGGTATTTGTACAATCGAAATTGAAGGATTTTATTTCGATGCTCAGAAGAATAATTGTGAAAAGTACACTGTCGGAGGCTGTCGTCTTTCAGGCGGGCAAAGCTTTGGTTCACTCCAAGACTGTTTAGCCACTTGTGTTCATGCTACCCGCCGAATTCAAGATATAAGACAAGAATAATTTTAATTAATAGAAGAAATTAAATAATAAAGAAATTAAAAGTGATTCCGCTCTGGTTCTTTTTTTAAGCACTTGTGCAGATTATTTTCTTACATTTTCTACTTTTAGCCGGTTTTTTTTTTACTTTTTAACTCGTGCTCATAATTTTTCTTATCATTTACGCTCACTTAATTTTGCTTTAAAATGCTTAGTTATCAGTGTATTTTGTATTGGGTTACTAATTTTATTATTACCGTATTGTTTTAAGTGTGACGTTGTCCGAATTGTAGTATTTTCGAAATTGAAACTTGTGTTTAAGAGTTTTTGAAGCTTTCTCAGTCGTTGGACCAAGAATTATATGAAAGAATTTATTAATTTAGATTGGTCTGAAAATGGCTTGGGCACGGCTGTAACCGCTTACCAGCTTCTTCTGTTAAATGGATTTTATCTACTTTTTATTATCTGTTCACACTGAGCCTGAGACCTGCCAACCTTCTACTATTGCCCTGTGTCCCTTTTGTCATATTCTGTTTCATAAACCTCTGATCTATCTTTCCTTTACTTTCAATGGTTGTTTCTGTTTTGGAAAGTTTTCAAATTTTAACCTCCAGGGTATCGGAAAGTTTTCAAATTCAAACCTCTAGGGCACATTCAGCCTTATTACGGTTCTCGTTTTCGTAAATGACGTAAAGAGATCGAGAACCGTAATAACGCTGATTGCCAACAGAATCTTGCCAACGGTTTGTCCTTTCGGTCTCCATTCAATTCTAACTAGTGAAAGGCATTAGGGTTGGCCACATGATAATTCCTATAATGTGGCAACAGCATGTTTATTTACTGAGGTAACCAGCGGGATTACCGCGTATTTTGATTCAAAAAAAAAAAATAATTTACAAGTTCAAAAAATTTTTGCTGTAAATTTCAATTTTCGTACTCGTTCGATTCTATAACAGAGTTGTATTAGCAAATGGGAAATTGGATGAAAAGTTATTGTTCGTAATAGGAAGTTGCGGTTTTAAAAGAGACTTTTTTTGTTTTCCAAAAAGTAAAAAAAATGTCCGTTCATTCGAACCAAATAGTGCGAAAAGCGTAATACACAGTACAAACTGTTTGAACTCGTAAATTATTGCTTTCGAATCAAAAAAGCGGTCACCCTCCAGATTTCTGTATAATGCAAAGTGTGTAAATACCACAGCTTTTACTTATCTACCCCAATTAAAGCATACTCCAAATAAGCCCGTACAATTGTCAATTGCGGGAATGGATTTAAAAGATGGCTCATTGGCAATGTTTTTCTGGAACATTTCTGCCATTATTGATTCTAAGAGGGCTACCAAGGTCTATTGAATAGGTCTGCTTACTTGTACAAACAAAAAACGACATGTATTTTGTTTGTGTAAAATTTCTTTTTAGCTGTCAAAAACTTACTACCCCATATACAAAGCAAAAGGAAAAAACGTGTATGTGTGGCACACCATAAATTTGTGTGGGACAAAACAATTAACGTAAACAAACATATACATGCAAATGTAAGCAAACTGTAAACAACTTTTAACAGCTAAAAAGAACATAAACAATGATCATCAGGCTTCTTGCGCAGACCTATTCAATAGACCTTGAGGGCTACTTACTATTGCAATGCAATAGAAAAATGGAAATAAATGGAGTGACTATTACTCTTTAATGCGTTTGCGCATCTGTCTTTCGAAACGTTTTTTCCTTTTTGCAAATCATAAGTTTCTGAAATTTTCCAACAAAAACACTTAAAGCGGATTCAACAAAATTTTAAAAATTTTTATTACATATTTTGACCTAATTAAATGTCACACTCTTCAAGTTTTATCGGTCAAGTCTTGAGTTTTTAGGAGCGAGAGGAAAAGAAATGGCATTCTCTTTTCCCTTCTCTCCTAAGTGCTGGTTCACACTCTTCAAGTTTTAGCTGTCAAGTCTTGATCTTTTAGTGCCCGTTCACACACGTCAAGTTTGACTCGTCAAGTCTTGAGCTTTTAGAAGAGAAGGTAAAATAGAATGCCATTTCTTTCCCCCTCTCTCCTTAAAACTCAAGAATAGGCGAGTCAAACTGGACCAGCACTTAGGAGAGAAGGGAAAAGAGAATGCAATTTATTTTCATCTCTCTCCTAAAAACTCAAGACTTGACCGTTAAAACTTGAATAGTGTGAACCAGCATTTAATGTCAATCCAATCCATCTTTAATTTTTATTGCCATGTTGCTTCCTTTTCAAAAAATATTGCGAAAGCGTAAGAGTGTACCAAATTGACCTCTTAACGCATTTAGACTCCGTATAAATTTTTTTACGCGTTAATAATGAGATAAAGAAATTTAATTGTCACTTCTCAACTTAATCCGCAAACTCAAGTTCGCCTCAAACAACCTTTAAAAATTTATTGACTTAGGGCCATTATTGTAACTTGGCGTAAGCTGTTAAATGGCAGATAACAGACGATTTCTGACAGATAACACATTACTATCTGTCAATTTAATCTTAACTTTAGCTAACTTCCAGTTGTAATAATGGTCCTTAAGGATGTAATTCGGGCATATTCTAGAAATCGAAATTAAGTGAATTTCAAATCAATCGGTTCATAAAAATATTCCTTTTTATCTACTTCATTCTTTTAGAATAACAACTCTTAAAACCAGAAGATTCTACGGTAATTTTGCAAAAAATTAAACTGAAAAACTCGTTCGATTTCAATTTCACTTCATTTCGATTTCTAGAACATTTTCGAAAAAATTCGAATATTAAATGTTTTCAAATTACAGAACTCAACTATAAATACATTTATCCTCCCAATAAAGTACTCGTTACGCTCTGTGGCAACTTAATTTATACGAACATTCACTATCGCTCGTCTGAGTTTTAAAATGTTTTCGTTTTCATTTTCGTTTTG
The DNA here is from genome assembly GCA_963931875.1 of Pollenia griseotomentosa. Classification (NCBI taxonomy): domain Eukaryota; kingdom Metazoa; phylum Arthropoda; class Insecta; order Diptera; family Polleniidae; genus Pollenia; species Pollenia griseotomentosa. Next base: position 18,772,980 of record OZ007561.1, read on the forward strand.
GCAGAAGATTGTTTTCAGTTTCAGACTCTACGAAAAAAAAAAAAAAATATTTAGTAGTAGAGAAAAGCAAACGATCTCTTATCACACAATAAACTCATTAATAAAAATACAAAATTCAAGTGCCAGACATTTAATTACACGCGAACATTCGCCGAGATCGTAGAACATAAAAGATCTTTCGGAATACATGATTTTGCATGAAAAATTTTATTTTGGTGTAAATTAATTTAAATAACGTACAAAATTAAAAAAGTAGAACAGAAAAAAATAAAATAAACTAAAATAAAAAACACTTTAAGTACATACTTGTAACAATCAAAATAATCTTTATATTGTCGTTATTGTTTGTAATCAAAATATTGTAAATATTTGTTACAAATAAAATACATTCCATAATTTAAAACCAAATGGGAAATTGTTTTTGTTCGAAACAAAATACAACGAAAAGAAAACGTTTAACAATAATACGAGCATATACAACTTGAACGTTAAAATCTAAAGTTCACTTTAAAACAGTATTTAGCATAAAATGAATTCTTCAAAACTGAAGCGCCTAATAATTGTCTGCTGTTGCATGCTAATGAATTTCGTATACAGTGTCCAAGGAGCAGCTGGAAATCGTACAAGTGAGTAAACATTCATTTAATTTTAATCAGTTTTCTGAATAATTTTTATTTGTGTTTTTTCTTTTTCTTAAGGATCTGTTGTTGACATCTGTGATCGCCAGCCCACCATTAGTGGTCTCTGTGGCTCCTCAACTTTGGGCATTTATTATGATGCCGAGACACAACGTTGTAAATATTTGGGTTGCAGTCCGGATAAGAAACTTTTCTCCTCTTTAGAAGACTGTGAAAAGATTTGCAATAGAAAAAATCGTCGCCGTCATAGACGAGTTCGTTATTCAAAAGTCTGATTTTACTGTAAACTATAGACACGTTAGCACTCTCAATGATTTTATTAGTAAAATTTGCAACTTTTTTAAAAACTAAAACGCAATATTTTCTATTTTTTTTTTTATTTTTCTTGAAGGCCGTATTGCTATTAAAATTTAATAGAAATATTGATATTTTGTGTTTTTAATTCAAACTAAATTTTCTTGTTTATAGTCAATTGGCCTACGAAGATAAGAATATAATATAATTATTAAGCTAATATATAAAATACAACCTTGCTATGAACATGTTTGTGCCGCTTTAATAATCGATTACAAATACATATAAAAAAAAAAATGATTGGTGTTAAACAAAGCAAAATTTTAATAAGAAAAACACTTTTAATAAAAAAAAAATAAACAGATCCTTTTTTACTTTGATCGGATGTAAAATGTTTAGTTTTATGTTAATTTAAAAGCTTTGCCAAATAAATTGAACTAATGTTGCGTTAAAGTGTCCAAAGATTTAAATGAACTTTATCCAGTTAAAACATCGCTTTATTTTAGTACAGGGTGTCTGGTAGCAGATTTATATTTTCAAACTTAAATAAAAAACGTAATAATTGACACAAAGTTTTATTAAGAATGCGGATTTTATTTTTTAAAGAGTATGTCATCCAGATGTCTTCCGTCGAGTTGAACACACTGTTCTGCGCCACACGCTGCAGTAATCTTGGTTCAATTGAGCTGATTTTTTGACGAATATTTTCCTTTAAAGCCACAAGAGATTGGGGATAGTCATTATTAACCCTCTCTTCGAGGTAGCCCATAAAAAAATCCATGGGAGTAAGATCGGGCGACCTCGCTGGCGATGGGATGTCCCCAAAGCGACTGATCAGTTTTTCTGGGAAATTTTTCCGAAGCAAATTCATCGACGCTCTGGTTGTGTGTGCAGTCGGCCCATCTTGTTGAAACCACGTGTGTGAAGATTACGATGGATGAGCTCGCAGGTTTGGCAAAAAGAATTCCGTAATCATGCGTCGATAATTTTCATCGTAGACATTCGTCGCCTGGCCTCGAGAATTTTCGAAAAAAAAATGGTCCAATTATCTCATGCGTGGATAAGGCACACCAAACAGTTACCCTGGGGCAATGCAATGGTTTTTGATGTTTCAATCAAGGGTTGCGGGCTCTTGGAGACCAGTAACGGCAGTATTGCTTGTTGACGTGGCCGTTAAAGTGAAAATGAGCCCCGTCGCTTCCAAAAATTGGATTTACAGTGCAAAAAAGCTCCAACATTGTTTCGCAAAATTTTTTGCGTAAATCAATGTCACTTTCCTTCAGTTCTTGAACGTTTTGAATTTTAAAAGGATGGAACTTCAGATCCTTTTTTAAAATTGCATGAATAATCGCTCTTGGAAGTCCCAGTGAGGCTGATCTTTTTCGTATTGAAAGTCGCGGATTTTTACGTAAACTGCTTTCAACCAGTTCAATGTGTTCGGGAGTCCTTGAAGATTACTGGGCCCTGGCGTGGACATTCATAGCCCAAGCAGTTGCGCGAAATCTCTGCACCCACGAACCGAATACCGAACTTTGAACAAAATTGTCGACGAGCAATTACGAAGAATCATTACTCTTAAAAAATGTCTCCACAGCGAACGCGCGACCACTCACTCGACCACTGCGACATCATGACTGGCAAATCCGCTCAATCGATAATTCCAACGGCGCCACCCTCCCTCCGCACCGTTTATTACTTTTTGAAATAATCGTTTTTAATAATATAAATTTGCCACCAGGCACCCTGTATTGGTATACTGTCCTTGGCCAATAACAAGGATTTATTTTTAATTTCGTGCAGCATTTTTTTATGAAATTTTCGGAAATTGAAGCATTTTTTAAAGCATTCCGATCAGTGTTCGAAAATAAACAGTACATTATTAGCGTTCGGCTCACACACCCAAGAACGATATCTAGTTTTTTAGTGCTTGTGTAGACGAACACAACACTTAATACCATTCCTAACAATTTTCAAGAAAGAGCCGAACATTAAATATTGTTCTGTTCTTCGTCAAAAAACAGAACAATTGTAGTGACACTGTAGACAAACATTATACATATTTTTATGTCCTATAATGTTTTTTTTACATTGATAAAGAAATGAACAAAAAAAAAAAAATCTTAGCAACGACCTCAACACGAACAGCTTGTGTGTGTATTGTGTATGTGTTTTGTTTGTGTAAAATTATTTTGCTGGCTTTTTGTTGGGTTTCGTATGTGTATTTTGTTTTTGTAAAAATTGTTTTTTTTTTACCAGCCAAAAGGGACGAACATAAATGAGCCGAACCGTACACAATTAAGTTTGCGGATTAAAAAAAAAACACGGACGGAATTAAATGTTCTCATCTTTTGTTGAGTTTGATAAGAACAGTATTATTTTTTTGTTCGAAAGATGACAAACAGGGAAACGTTATTTTTTAATGATTTTCTACACAAACACTATGAGCGTTTGTGTTTTCCACAAACCTACAGAACACTACCCAGTAAAAAATGTGCTCCAAAAGGAGCAGGTTTTATGTATGAATTCATAGCTCAAATCGCTTCAAACCTGCTGATGGGATGCCTGATTTTTGTATGGGGTGTTTCCAGTTTGGAGGACTATTTTCTGCTGACAATAAGCTCTTTTTTTAACATGCAAACAAAGCACTCCTAAAGTGATTTTTTACGGGATAACTATATTAACATATTCATGAATGTTTTGCTTTTACTTGTTTAAATGCTTTTTTTCAATCATTTTCGTAAACCATAATATATTTTTATTTTTTTCGTTTTAAAACCTTCTTCGTTTTCTGTACTTTATTCTTTATTATTTACTGCTTTATAAGAGCGCTCTTATTGAAGCAATTATGCGCTTTTTCTCTAAAGTGCTTCAAAAAACTCAAATTTTTTTTAATGGGTAAGGAGCGATATTTAGTGTTTATTTTCGAGCACTGATTCAGACTTAATATAGATATTTGACGAAACAACGGGAAAAATCCCGAGCTCTCAACTAGTCAAAAATTATTAAAAATTATTTAATTAACTAACTGTAGCAGTATTTTTAATAATGTACATAATCAATAAATGTTTGTTTAATTCGTGAAAAGTTTTTTATTAATAACAGTGGCTTCGAGTGAGGCATGATCGATACCAAACTTCTTGGGCTTATAAATAAGAACGCAATAATTGAAAATTATTAGTGTAAAAGAATTTTTAAACTAGCACTATTTTTTATCGGCTCTTTATTAAAATGTTTAATTTTTCTATTTCTATAGGCAGCAGACACGGTCCCATTGTAATACCCTGAGCCAGTGTTCAGTGTTTTGGGCTATAAGCGACATAATTTTAAATTTTCGTTTTTTTAATAAATGACTTTACTGGCAACAATTGCATCATCTCCTAAAATATAAGGGTCACATAAGGTACCGTTACGATTTTATAGCAAACACAATTTTATCTCGAGCGACAACCCTCATACAAAATTGTTATGAAATAAAATTAAAACAAACCTGTAAAATTTGGTTTTTGTCGCTTAAGCTTTTTTTGCGGTTATGGCTCGATTATATGACTAGGGTTTGCCATACGGCCTGGATTGTCCAGTTTTTTTGGGTCTTGTCCAGTTTCCAGCTTAAATACAATTTGTCCAGTTAAAAAAGAATTAATATTAAAAAATATTTTTTTTATTAATTACATACATACTTAATATAAAGAATCAATTTATATCTTGCCCAAAGAAATTCCAATTTATATCCAAAAATGCGATAAAAGTAACGTTCAAAATCTGTCTATATAAATGGATCTTGTTTCTATTTTTCATACTAATTGGCAAGGCTTTTTCGTAAGTACTTTAAGTATTTGCAATAATCTATGCTCACATAGGGAAAAGGAAAACAAATCGTAAACCACACACAGTAAGAGATTTATGAACAAAAAAGAGAATTTTTCTGGACTTTGTAAACGGTCAGTCCGATTAAAATCAAATTCCAGATGCCAATTAAGGACTTGTATTCCAGTTTAAGGAAATTTCAACTTAAGCTTATATTGTAATATTTTAGCAAGGTGGCCTCATTAACACGACAATACAACAACAAGAGGCAAAGCAATAACAACCAGCTGTTTTTTGAGACAACCTTATAAATAATTATACTTTTTTATGATATTTTTTTGTATTTAGTAGTGCAACCATACTTTTATCTTGTTTAAATAAGACTTTTCAAATAAAACTCAAAAAATCAATCTGTATTTAAATACGATTTAAGTTTTTATGAAAATTAACTTAATTTAGATTTATTACTATTCTGAAAATTGGGCATAAGTTTGTTTATTTTTTTTGGGTTTTTCGAAAGTTTGCGTGTTTTCAACAAACCGACATGGCTAAATCGATTTAGAGTTACTCAGGGACCCAGAATATATATACTTTTTGTGGTCTAAGATGAATAATAAAAAAGTTTCACACGGAATGACAAACTTAGTATACCCTCTTCACAACTAATTGTGGTGGATGATATAAAAACGTAACTGCTGATCGACAACGTATACGCTTAAGTAAGAATAACGAGGCCCTAATAATCTTCCTGTAGCGATTTTCATAGACCGATGCTACCTCAAATTTGGACACTCTTTACTAACACTCAGACACTCTATTGTATATCCAATACCAGCACAAGGAAAATTTAATTACACTGTTATATTTATTATAACCCTACAAGAAGACTACCGGTCATTTTACTAGTTATTTGACCGGTAGTGTTGACCGATATATTGGGTAAAGTTTCTATGAGTTTATTAAGAGCAAAATGAAAAAACTAACCGAAACTCTTGGGTACATGTGATTTTGCCTCTCTCTTTTACTAATTTATTCCTCTCGTCTTAGGAATATATATCTGTACTGCTTACTCTGCTGCTTTTTCTTAGTCAATGATAACCTTAATAGTGGTTAACGCTAACTAGTTAGTCTTAACATAAATATTGGTTAGCACTAACTAGTTATTCATAACGTAAATATTGGTTAGTACTAACCTTTATAAAATACATAATACATTTTTTTAATTAAATTGCTTATTAAAAAAATTACAATCAAATTCATAGGAAATTAGAAAAGTGTATACCACGTTTCGTTATTTCTGTGGCTGCTTTATGACGCTCCACTTCTCGCATAGGTCTAGAAATGGAGGTAAAAGTACGTGTGACCAATTAATTGTGACCAAGAAATCAAATACATACTTGAAAAGTTATCGATATTTTAAATAACACTATTTGTTTCTTTATTACCACTGGCAAATCTTTAACGATTATCCTGGTCAAATCCACCACCCGCATGGCCGCTACCTGTTAAACGACCTCTCGTTTCAAAACTACCGCTTTGTACATGACCTCTGTTGTTTCCAGACAATCAACCATCACGTCCTCTGAAGCTTCCATCAGTACACCTTCCTTTATCACTAGCATTCTGATTACAGCTTTTTTTTTAAGAAATTTTTTATCTCACTACTTAAGTTACAAATTATATAATAAATTTAATTGATTCAAGAAATTCACAAATTTTTACACGCGTATGATAAAAATATATTAAAATATTGGCATTATTTGGGAAATGTTAGTTGTACCATTCTAACGTATATGTTAGAGTGGAACAACTAATGTAAAATTGTTGCAAGTGTGTTAGTAGTTTTTTTTAGTTTATGTTATGCGTTTCTTGTAGGGAATGTTCTTAAATGCATTTCCGTTTCCTTAATGCAAATAAAATTAGATTTTTTATTTAACAGAATTAACACGTGTAAATTCCAAAACTTTATTATTGGAATGCAGACAAATGAATTATTATTATTTGTCTTCGCAACATTTCATGAAACTGATTAATTTTATAATTTAATAAGATTAGGACAATATTGTGTCAGCACTAGTCATATTTATTTATAAGTATGTATTTACTTAAAATAAATATGTATATTAAGGGTCTTTGTACTTGGTGTACATACGTACACAATTACATAAAATGATTTATGTATAAGACAGTCCAAATATTTATATACACATAAATTTTAACTTATGTACTTAAATATGAATAAAACAATTTGAAACTTACCACACAAAAGCTGTTAAAATTTAATTTTCTCATACAAAATGTTCTAATTTAGTAATTAAATGTGTCTTTGGAACGTGCCAAATATCATCAAATTATAATTTAAATAATTAAATAGATATAGATACTACGTATGTATACAACTTTTCATATACAACCCAGCAAACAACGCAGAAGCATTTTAAATCGTAAACATTGATAAACAGGTCAATCATGATTTGAGAATAATTAACATTAAATTGAATTCTAATGCAAATCTCAATTCGCTGTTATTAATACGTATGTAGGTATATCAGCATCTATGGATTTCATAACTGAAATGGCGCGTTTGCTTTGAGATTGCCACCTTTTTTCTTAGTTAGATAGATTGAACGAAAAGTTCGAAGCTTGTCTCAAAATTGGCAGTTCAAATGAAGAGAGGCCGACCAGACGCTGGTCTAGTTCGACGGGAATTTAAAGTACCCAAGACTTCAGAGCTAGATTTCTATTCGAGGCTTATATTTTAAAACACAATTATCATTAACAAGTTTTGTATGTGTTCTTTTAAGGGGGAAATAAATAGTCTCCCAGCGAGCTTTTGTCCCAAAATCCTTGATAAATTCTTTAAATTTTCATTAAATCTTGGTGAGCACGCTCCCCTTATTCGCGCTCACTGCACCTAGTTTTTTTTTTGGAAAAAAATCTAAATGCGAATGAAGAAAATGGAAAACATTGTCGGTGTCCACGGTTTGTCCAAGTTTCTGACTGCAAAACCAAAATAATGTAACTATGCATATTTTCATGATTCTCCATATCCTTTTTTCCTACCAAATATTCACCACACGCAAAGCAAAAATAGCTTGAATCAGTTACACACGATCTCCCTGACATGCTTCAACGCTACCACAGAGCACACAGAGGCGTCACGAGACAGAAAATATTGTGTTTTTTCTGTCTTTTACTTCGTGTTGACACATTGCCACTTTACTACCAAAAAACGTGTTCTTTCTCTTTCTTCGAAAGCTGTCCTCGCAAATGATTTAGACATTTTTCATACGTCACTTTTTTCATCTCTGCATGCCTTGTGAACGCTACTATTATGAAGATTTAGAATGAATGTGGGCTTCTGTCAAACAAATAATTGTGAAATTGTAGTGTCAGTATTGACTGTTTTACAGTATTGCCAGCATGCGATAAAATATGAACAAGACGTGATAGCCCAATGTTTATGCCAGATTCGAATCCAGCACACCCAGATTAGTTAAAAACAAACATGCTTCGTTTCTGCAGTAAATTTTTTTTTTGCAAATTTGTAGGCTAGTGTTACGGGCCGGGCCGATCATCACAAAGATTTATGATTTTATTTCTAGTCATATAAAATATGACTCGTTTTGGTTTATATATATGTACTAAAATGATTTTCAGGAGGAGGTTTTATATTGGACCTACAGGTAATTATGGACCGATAATCACGAAATTCCGTAGAGTGATTGTATTAAAAAACTAAACTGAGCCAAATTTTAATACAGTTATAATTTTTTTTTTTTTGCGTTTTAAAGTATTTATCGGAAGGCCACTTTATATGGGACGTATTGCAAATTATAGACCGATTATCAGAAATTTGTATGGTGTTAGTTTTAGGGCATGATACAAAGAAACAAGATAATGCATTTAGCTTTTAAAAATGAAAAGTTTCTGAGCATCTACGTCACATCAGCGTATAAGTACAGCTAAACTATAGAAACACAAGCAAACAAACATGTGTATAATATGCTCATGTGACGTCATATTAAACAGTTGAATTTTGTAAACATGCGCAATGCGTAGGTTTGTTTTTATCATTCTTGGTTTTAGGCTGCCAGCAAAATCACCCTAAGCAAAATCGCTCAAAGTTATATAAGAAAAATTGCACAAAAATTTTCCATACAAATTTTTGTGATTTGCATAGAACATATAACATATTTTTTATGCGATTTTTTGTAATTAATGGGTATTAATTCATTTTTTATACAGGGTGTTTTTTAAGCCCGATAGAACTTAAAATTAAAATTTAACTTAAAAACGCGAGCTCCGGCCTCATTTTTGAAGAAATAAGGTCCGATGATGCCACCAGCGTGAAAACCGCACCAAACGGTGCATTTTTCTGGATGTAATGGAGTCTGTAGGGTCTCTTGTGGATTGGTCTCGCTCCATATGCGGCAATTTTGCTTATTAACAAACCCGTTAAGCCAAAAACTGAAACGATAAAAAAAAATATTTCATCAAAATTTAATTTTTTGTGTTACTTTTTACAATTTAAAGTTCTATCTAGCTTAAAAACACACCTTTTATAAGTAAAGACCGTTAGACACAATCCCACAAAGTCTTACGTATTTTTCAAAAATGCTTCCCTGATCTAATTATTCTTTGAACATATTAAAAAAACAATAACAACTTACCATGACAGGGTTGCATTTTCGTAAATTACTAAAGACTTTGTGGGATAGTGTATAACGGCCTTTAAGGCGATGTTTTGTTTTCTTATTTTGACAAATTCTTCAATGAGATAGTAGAAAATAACGGCTGTAAGATCTAGTAAAAAGCTTTTATTTTCAGTAATTGATATGTTATTATGCATTAAAATCCCGAGTTCAAAAAGTCCGAAATTAAGAGAAATCCTTGCGCAAAGATGATGGATTTGGTTATTCACGATTTTAAGTTTCGGGCATATGACCCAAACCCAAATACATAGGTATTGTATGTAGGTTTAAAACAACTTTGTAGGTTTTATTAAATAAAAATTTGAAAATAAAAATTAGGTGATTTTTCATTATTTTTGGGCATTTTCTTACAATTTTTGAATATAATTTCCATTTGTTTGGGCGATTTTCACAAATTGCATTGGGCCAGTGTTCGAAAATAAATACTAAATATCGCTCCTTGGTGTTTGGTTCGGTAGATTTATGGAAAACACAAACGCTAATAGTGTTTGTGTAATAATTCTTTAAAGAATTAGATATCGTTCCTGGGTGTGTGAGCTGAACCCTAAAAAATGTTCTGTTTACTTTCGAACACTGTATTAAAGTGTCTTTCGAGAGGTGGCTTTATATGTATTATGCCCTATATTTATCTAAAAATAATATGAATACAAAAAATGTAAAATAAAATGTTCACGGCGCACAGTGGGAAATTTTACGAGAAGGCGGTCAAAATTCCATAACTTTTGACTGGATCGGTATTTTTTTATGCGATTTTTTTTGCTCGACAGGTGCGATGTTAGGCTTTAATTTGCGCTATAAAACGTAAAATTCGACTGATAGGAGCAAAAGTTATGGGGAGTTCAAAATGCATTTTCATTTTTTTGTTGAGTTTCGGTGTAAAAGTTGAATATTTCAAATATGATTTTTTTATAATTTATCATTATTTCTCTTGTATTTTACAACTGATACTTATTTTTTATTGTCGAACTTAGATCCTGTCAGAAAATGCCAATATTTGGCCCCTGTAAATTTTTTAGTCCCAATATTCACAGGGGCCAAAGGTTGGCGTTTTTGGGAAAGACGAGTTGTTATAAGGATAAAACTGAAAAGGAATATTTTGAAAAATGCCCAAATAGCATTCTTGGCTATCGAAAACATTTAAGGTAATTCAACTTTTATTTTTGGTTTGAGATGTATGTGTATTTTATTTTATTTGATTGTTTCGCTTTCGCTATTCTGTATACTGATTTTTTGTCCGTTTTAAATCCAAAAATAGTGCAAATGCTTCTTCTGGAGTAAATTTCATTTCTTCAGTTGGTGTAGGCATACTTTTGAAAATCCTCTTTGTGCGTTTAGGGCTCGCTTCCACTATTTTTTCAATTATTGCAATTTTTCTTTTCTTATTTTGCGTTGGTTGAATTTGATGCAGAAATGAATCCTTTATCATACTATGAGAAATTTCTTTATTGATATTTGCTAGCTTGCGTCTTCGTGATCTTTCACTGCAATTGTCAATTTGTTGTGCGGGCCGACCCACTTTTCCAGATTCATTAGCAGTTATTGACAGCTTCTTAAAAATCATATCATTTGTTAGCCATTTTTCGTTGCGTAAGTAAAACGTTTTCTTGTTTCTAGAACATTTAAGGTACCGTTTTCTTAATGTTAATGAAAAATTTTTAATTTTTATCTTATGAATTTTGATATCTTGTTCGTTGCATAATTTAAAGAATGGATTATTCATTATGTGTAACACAAAATCTTTTTTATATTTCTGTTGAAAATATATATCTGCGAGAACTTAATAACTGAACTTAGCCATTGTTTAAACAATAATGAAGGTAAAATTATGAATGCATGCACTTTTATACTCTTGATAGAAGTTTTTTTAAATGATCTTTTGTTACTGCTTCTTTAAAACATAAAAACCCTTTTTTAAATACAAATTTAATCTTTTATTAGCATTTCTTTGAAACATAAAAAACCCCTGTTTTCACACTTTTTAAAAGGATAACATACCGGCAATAAATTAACAGGTAACATGTTGGTAATTTTCACGTAAAATATAACTGCGTGCTAGTTTTTTTACCATTTACCTGTTCTTCCATTTTTTTAAATTAATTTGCAATTTTCAGGTAATTAAACTATGTAGTTTATGTTGCGGCTATTTACTTATGTTTAACCTTTTAACTTACTCAGAAATCTAACGTGTTAGTCTATTTATGTCGCCTATTCGTTTTGCAGCATCCGTTCACCCACAATAAGTTCATTACAATGGCAATACCTTTACCTTCTCCAAATTAATTGATAACCTGACGTGCTAGATAATTTATGTGGCCTGAACTGCTTTATTTGTCGAAAATTCTTTAAGATTCACCTTCGTTAATTTCAGTAATGTTTCCTTGCAGGACTTATTTTTTGAACCGAATAACTTACCTTGGGTCACAGAAATTGCTGTAGTTCGCAAGGCCGTATCCAGATGTGCGTACAATGGGGTATAGAAATGTAGGTTAGATTCTGGACTACAAGAGAGTATAGGTTTTTTTTTGACGCATTTTGACGCTCAGGACTTATGCTCTATAAAGTAGGAAATTTCCGGGAAATTTTGACATTAAAAAAAAAAAAAAAATTAAATAGTTCTAGAAGTCGCAGAGTTTAATGCTTTAAACCACGTATAGCTAATAAAATAAACTAATACACAAAACTTATTCTGTCAAAAAATCTTAAAAAACAAAAAAGTTATGAGCATTTCAACTTCAAAAATTGACTCAGAAATTCAAAACTATAACCAAATATTGAGAAAGTCCATTTCGGACCACCCTGTTCTCAATGAAATAGTTGAAATAGGGTTTTAATTTCTTGGCTCCCGAGGTTCACTAGTATTTACTTTCACATGAATAAAAAAATTTTAAAATCGGAGAACAAAAAAAAAATAATTTTGGCCGCCTTCTCAAAATATGAACCAGTGTGCGGCGTCTTTAAATTTAAAATTGTTGACGTTTCTCTAATCGACTGGGTTTAAGAAGATCGACTGATTAGGGCAAAGCTTCCGATCCTAGAGTTGGGAACGCTAAATACAGTTGAGTTTCAGCGAATAATTGTTATCGGATTGTCACCTAGTTTCCAGAGATGCAGCGGTGTTAGCATGCACGCTGGATACTTCTCACATTTTTACATGGGAGACATTTGTGTTGGTTTGCTGAAACGTGTGACTTAACACAACCCTAAAAAGCAAATTTGTTCAAAATTAAAAGGAAATTGTTTCTGCCATTGAATTCAATGTGCGAACAATTTTTAATATCTATTATTTGTGTTGCACCTAGTCCTCGGCCATATTATATAATATTTGTTGCATTAACTTGCATTAATGCTCTTTTGAAACGGCATTCATGTTCATACCAAGGCGAATTTAATAAGAGGTGACCTCGTTAGCCTGGGCAGAGGCGAATTGTCAATTTAAACCCGTAATGTTAAAAATTGTGTATGTTTTCATGTTGGCCCCTTTTTTCTTTCTCAGCGCAACTTTTCCAGATATACCGTTATGTCCAAAACTAAGGCACTTTCACTACATATATTGGAATTACTTGAAAATGGTTGACCATATTCAGTTAAAAAAAACAAATTTTTTGTTCTTTAAAAATTCATAAAAAATAAAAATGCGACAAAAATCACAGTTTTTTTCTAAAAATATTTAGCTTAACATATTTCGAATAAAATGAGCCTTATTTCATTCTAATCGGTGCACAACTTTTCACGATTTACTGAAAAAACTGAATATCAATTTCTATATTCAGTTTGTGCACCGATTACAATGAAATAAACCTCATTTTATTCGAAATATGTTAAGCTAAATGTTTTTTTACCAAAACTGTGACTTTTGTCGCATTCTTATTTTTTATGAATTTTTAAAGAACAAAAGATTTTTTTTTTTAAAATTCAACGATATCTCTAAAACTACTGGGCAAATGTAAGCACGGCTTAAAGATAATATTGCTGCCTAGTTTCGGATTTTTTTTAACTGAATATGGTGAACCGTTTACTTCAAGTTATTCCAATATATGTAGTGAAAGCGCCTTAATTTTGGACATAACGGTATATCTCGAAAAGTCGAGCTGATAGAGAAAAATGGAGACTAGATTTGAAATCAGCGACCTTAAGTTAGTAAAAATTTGCAATCAAATTCCAGACCTTAAAATGACTGTTCTGCAGTGTAATCAAATAAAATTAATTAAACATAAAAATTCTTTTCAAACGAACATTGTTACACTTTTTGCATAACTATCTCCTTTGTGTTTTTAGTAAGATCTTTTTGACAGATTGGAAAAGTTGTACCAGGCGAATTGCGTATCTATCCCCTTTCACCATCAAACTCAAAAGTTTCGAAGAAAATATGGACGAGGACTAAGTTTTTTGTTGAATCACTATTAATATTAAATTATATTGAACATTGAGCATTCATAAAATATTTGAACTTTTTACGGAATTTTAAGAAAAAATACATTAAAAGTCAGCATTTTAATTTTTTCAATGCTCCTAAGATTCTTAAGTGTTCAAATATAGTTCAAACAGAAAATAAAGTATGGATTTCATTAAAAATCGCAGGTGCTAAACGCTAAAGACTGACTTATTTTTTTTATTGAAAATCCAGATTTTATGACTAATGTTATATCTCAATCTATGTACAATAACAATGGCTATCTATATTTTTATTCCCTTGATAGGCATTAGAACTCGTTGAAAAAACAAGTAAGAGTGCTAATTCGGCTGTGCCGAATCTTTAATAACCTCCACCTACAGTAAGAATATTTCATGAGTGGAGTCTATGTGGGATCTATGTGGGATCCATAAATTACTAACGAATCTTTCACAGAAAAAAATTTTTTCTTCCAATTAAAGAATTAATCAAAAATAAAATCAGTTTTAATTAAAAATGTAATCAAATGATTTTTACATTTGTAAAATCTATATCTGGGTGTTTCTCTGGTTATGCACGCGACATTTGTACGCGTTTTATTGTGTTTGAATATTAAAAAAATAGAAGTGGATTGGAATTTTAGAATGAATTCTAGAATCGTTACATTGTTTGTGATGAGTTCTTTCTAAAAAGTATATATAATGGTTAATTGAGCACTGGGTACCCAAAATGCCATGCAATCAAAGTTGACTTACTCACGTGACAAAAATAGAAGTGCCTTTTAGGACCGTAAGAAAAAGTGCGAAAGTAAGTGAATTGTAGGAGGTTTTTATTTCGGAAAAAATGTTTTTATAAAGGTTAGTAATGGGCCTTTATAATCATGTTTTGTTCAAAAGCAACTATGCATGGGTTGGCGAAGAAAAAAATAAATTGTAAATTACGCACGTGACACTTTTTACCTTCATACATATTTTAGTAATTTTATTATTACCACCATGCATTTTCCCATAAATATCTTCAAATTTCCTTAACAAAAAAACTTTAAACTCCTTTTACAATTGATTGTAATGGAAATATTATTAAGAAAGATTGTTAACATAACAAATTTTTTGCATTTAAAATAAGTATATAAAAATGTCTTTAGAAGTAGAAAATATAAGAATATATAAAATTTTCCAGTTTCCAGCGCAATATCCTCAAGTAAAATAGCTGAGATATGCTATGAAACCATTCTTTTATAAAAACATAAACTTTTTTTATAATAATAAACAATAAAAAAAGATGATTATCTATATTTCATTTTTTCATCCTGGTAGACCATTCTGGGGAAATGCCCATCTATAGATATTACAGCGATTTATATTTTTAATCACAGTTATTGAGTAATTTTATCTAATCAAATGAATTACATGTTTAAACAAGTGAAATTAACGTTTAATCAAGTGAATTAATAGTATCAATTAATTGTTTAATTCACTTGATTAAATTTTTTAATAACAACTGATTTAATTTTTGATTCATGCTTTAATTGGTGAACAATTAATTTCTGTGTTACAAAAACTGTCTTAAGTTTAATAATTGGTTTTAGGCGTTTGCTGCAATAATAGTTCGGCAAAAATGTCAATTAGTAAAGAATGAACTGATACTAAAACATTCGACAAATCAACTTAAAAACCCCATTCTATGAACGACAGAAATCGTGAAGTTTAGACAGTTTAAAACACTGAATCGATTACCTTAAAATTTACAAAAAAACCAAAGAATTTATAAAACATTTTTATAATATCTCAATTTTTCCATATGCCATCTAATTTTTTAAAAGCATAAACTTGAACATGGAAAAAAAAAGATTAATTTGAAACTGTCTGTAGATGGAATTAAATAATTGTTTGAAGATTAAAGTTCAT
Source organism: Pollenia griseotomentosa (assembly GCA_963931875.1). Lineage (NCBI taxonomy): Eukaryota > Metazoa > Arthropoda > Insecta > Diptera > Polleniidae > Pollenia > Pollenia griseotomentosa. Next base: position 18,788,728 of record OZ007561.1, read on the forward strand.
TAAACAACCTCTTACTCAATTTTGCTTTATCTGTTATCAAAGTAATTAAAAAACTTTATTTTACCGTTCTAAAGGCGAAATCAAAGTTGTGTAATACTTTTTTTTATTTATTATTATATTTCTGAATAATATTAATATAGCGAACGATTAGCTTAAAAAAAAAAAAAAATACGCAGTAAATTATTTAGTGATTCTTCTCTTTAAATGAAAATGTTGTGTATGCGACTGACTATCAGCGTGTATATCAGCTTGTATGAATATATTCGCTATGAATTATGTACCTTGCATTCAAAATTATCAATATGGTTTTAAAAATCAGTTCATTTTTGCAATAAACAAAAGCAAATACTTATTTATATGATCGACCTACTTTAATAATGTTAATTAATGTTTAATTTTGAAGTTCAGTGACACTGATTTAGATAGACTTTATCAATTTGATGACGCAATTAGAATTGAAGTTTATGATTTTTAATTAACGTTTCTTTAAACGTAAGAAAGATACTCATGTTACGAACATAGACAACGAATGCAATGGCATTTCTTGTTTTACTTATTTTACCTACTGTAGAGTATCGTAAAGGTCTCCACAAGATCCGAATACGGGCCAAAACACCAACACCAAAACAGCGGGCAAAGTTGAATACAGGCAATCAGCCCGCAAAGTTACCTACATGGTGCGTGTTGACCGCGAAAGGTTTTTAATGGCATAGCGGAGCAGGCCGCAAATACAGGAACACTCCGCGGCGTATACCAAGCCATTAAGCAATTGAGTGGTAATTACACCAGAGGCACCGCGATTCTCAAGGCAAATGATTGATCCCAGTTAACCACCACTGATGAACAACTTCAACGGTGGCGGGATTTCTTTGCGTCACAACCTACTGCAGGAAACGATTAGAATGAGATCGCAAATGTGAGCCCTTGCAATCCTAGAAGAGATATCTCAATAGATCTTCCAACGTAAGTTGTCTCCGCATTTCACAAAATCAAAAATGAATTTTATGTTTAAAATGACAACATCCCGGCTGAATTGTTGAAGTATGAAGCCTACACCCTTGCTGAGTTTCTAACACCACTTATCGGAAGCGCGTGCGAAAAAATAACAATAATAAAAAATAATCAAATCCTTACTAAACGGAAAGAACGTGTTTGTTTTGACATTCTTCATAAAAAGCTAAAGTTTGCTCAAAAAAAAAAAAAAAAAAATTGGAAAAATACCCAATAAGAATTTGTATCATTTTGCGAAGCACTAATTGTACATTAAAAATAATAAGCGCACAATTATGTGCTACGCAATAAGACATACAGAAATGCAGTAAAGTAAGTGAAAGAACTCTCAACAACTTTTATAAAAAAATAACATTTTAAGTGTTACGGCATTCCCTTACTACGAAGCAGGTTTGTAAGGGAAAATAAAAAAAATCACTGTATCAAAACAATCAGTGTGTAAAGCTGATCTTTACATCAAACAATTTTTATATGCGCTGAATAGTGCGCTTTATGTGTCAAAAATGTTGTGCTTCAAAGTGGGAACTCGCCATATAAAATTCATGTCTTCCGTAAGCGAAACTTTTATGTTTCTCCCATACAAACCTGCTTCGTTGGAAGCTCCATTTTTTATTGGATACTTAAATTGCAAAAGTAACACCAGATTCAGACCGTGATTTAAAAATCATGTCTTTTTTTAATTCCTTTTAACTTTTGGTTCCAAAAACACAACAGATTCAACGATGATTTTTTCCCATGATATTAGGGTTTATTTTTTCCCTTTATCGGTAATTCTTCTTTACTTGCTTATTTGTAAATCCACACAATCTAAATGCGCTCCGTGTTTTGTATTGTAATGAGATGTTGCCACAGTGGAGTAAAATATCAAATGAAGCAAGATAACAAAAATGCGAATGTGTAGAAAGGAAAATATAAAAAAAACACAGAGAACAGAAAATTCGATTTTTTCTCTACCCCGATTGCTTCTCTATACAGTTCGCCTACAAACACCAAAAATCATGTCTTAAAAGTCATGGAAAAAATCACCGTCTGAATTTAGTGTATGGGCAACGTAACTAAATTACACATGATCAAAATACCCTACTTAGAACCGGTTGAAAAATAACAGTTCGATCTTACAAGTGTGTATGTTTTTTGTTTGCATCTGGGGTCCTTACAATAGTTGACGTTCAATTAAAAATGCTTTTTATTTGTGGCAGTTAATTCAGACCTAGGAATTGCTGAGTTACTGCAGTCATTGCGTTTTTGCTGGTACATATATTAAAAACTTTGGACGACGATCAGCTCTTTTAAAGAAACTGCAATGGTTTTTTTTTAAACGCCCCATACAAATACAATCAATTAATAATATAAAAAAGCGGCGCGAAAGTTTTAATTCTGCCTAAAAATGAATTGAATTTTGAATTATATTTTGGAGTAAATTATATTTTGTTCTTATGTTCATTATAAATGTTTAATTTGTAGTAATTTTTATTAATTATTTAGAACATTAAATTCACCAACGACATTGACTTGTGAAACGCATCACTTAAATTGAGTGAAGGCGTAATTACCTCTCTCACAGAGAGAAACATCAAATGTGGTTGGAGAAAAATTTTGTTCGAAACTAATGGGTATATCGGCCTTAAAAGTCTTAAGCTACGGTCAACCTAATTAAATATTTGCCACTAGTTTTGTTAATAGTTAGTGAGATTTAACATGGTCCTTATACAGTCGGGCCTCGATTATCCGTGATGGTCGGGACCAGAAGCATTACGGATAATCGATTTTCACGGTTAATCGAATAACAATTCTCATTATACCGTTTTTTTTAATATTTTTATTATTTAACAAGTGAACATTGATGCACATACATATTTACTTAAAAAAAATTAATTCAGGAAGTTCGTGTACTTTTTTAAATTAAATAAGTATGTATACATAAAATTTTCTGCTGAAAACTTGAGGCAAAAAAAGAATACAATTTCTTAAAAAAAAGTCGTGTAATGTTGTTTGTCTAATAATTTTGCACTGCCATCACGGATAATAGAGGTAATCACGGTTAATCGAAGAAAACAATTTGAAAACATTGCAAACAAAAAACAAAAGACTGATCTTTGGCCATTACGGTTAATCTGGGTTACCGGTTAACCGGATCACGGATAATCGGGCCTCGACTGTACCACAAAATAAAACTAATTATGTATACTTATTATTATGTAGTATTTTAATCAAAATAAATATTGCAGTTACAGCAAATTATTAGCCATGTCACAGAGTACAATTCCGTTCGTACAATTCCGTTCATTCCGTATTTTGGCGCTTCAAAAAATGACGAAAAAAATTTTCGGAATGAAACCATTTTTGTTTTCATTAACGGAATGGGAGTTTTCTGTATCTGGAAGGCCAAGAAAATGTCAAAATACACTTTCTATCATTAAACAAATATGTTTTCTTCGATTCCGAACGGAATTTTACTCTGTGACATCGCTGTGTATATTAATTTGCCTGTTGGTTACGTCTTTTTCGTCAAATATTTGCCAAGTGTGACCGTAGCTTTAACGTCTATTTTCAAGGCAATAGTCTAGTCGTTATACGAATTTCATGTTCCATGAATAAATCTTTACTGGAGGAGATCAATGTTTAAATTTTTTTGTTACTTAAATTTGTCTGGCCAATGGATAGAATATTGTTTTGTTTTCCACTGTATTAAAAGATCGTCTGCGAGGGTCTTCTTTCACAAATTTATGTTTTGTTGTTGTTGTTGTTGCTATTTATTCTAAATTTATTATTAACATTCACTACAATTTTTCTAGTAACTGATACAATTTTCTTAAATAAATATCATCTAAAACGCAAACGTAATTAATTAATTAAATAATTATTTCAGTTTGCTTTTCTCACTTTATGCGTCAAAGATCTCAGCTGAGAGAGATTATTTACTCAATCGTACAACAAATTACGTTGGTTCATGTGGCGAGTGAATTGTCTGTTGTGTAAAATTTAACAACATCATTGATGTTGAAACGATCTGCAGTTGCTGAACACACAGACCAAAAAACCAAACAACGGAAAATTTTTAGTTGAAAAATTAAAAAAAAAAAAACAAAAAAGTGAAAATGTGTTTCAGTGAAAAAGTGTATTTTTTAATAATTTTAATCACATTAACCGTGATAGAATTTAATAAAGCCGCAGACAGTAACGAACAGCAAGGTAAATATTTAAAAAATTGATAGGAACGTCACACTGACTGAGTGAGTGAATTGATCAGCAAATATTTTAAAATTTTTCTTCAAGATGCAAAATGTTCATTACCCATGGAACCTGGTCCCTGTCGCATGAGTTTAAATCGTTTTTATTACAACGCCAAAACGGATACGTGTGAAGAATTTAAATTTGGCGGTTGTAGAGGAAATGATAATAAATTCGGTTTTAAACAAACATGTGAAGCGGCCTGTAAAAAATCCCAATCCCAATCCCAATCAGCATCGACATCGAAACCAACAGCAATTTCATCTACCACAGCGACTCCTAATTACATTGCAAAACAATTAAAATCGGATACTCTTAAAACATTGGCCACTAGCAATGCTGACTCGTCCAAAACAACTCCGAAACCACAAGCAACAGGTACCACCGTAAAAACCCAAACATCTACTGCTAGAAGCGGAAGAACAACAACAGCAACACAAAGACTTAAACGTTTTTAAACTTAACGATCAAAAGTACATAAAACTAAATAAATATTTAATTAAACTTTATTAAACAAATAATGAATGAGCGATCGATTGGAAAAAACCTGTAAAAAATTTAAATTAAAAAATTATAAATAAAATTAAATTGCTAACATTTTTGTGTTTTTTATTTTTTATCGGAACTAAACTGGCGCTGACTCACTTGGCTCTTTATATGTATATTTGTTTACACTTTTTCTTCTTCTCAATAGCTTGTTAATTGAGTCGGGTCTGTGTAGACGAAAGAAGTATTCATTGTGGCGCACGTTCACGTTCGTAGTTGATTGAACACATAGTGAGTACAAGCAATGTGACGACATTGAATGTTTGCCTTAATTTTTGGCGGTTATTCCCCTTCTCGCAAATCAAAGATATAGTTGAAGATCTGTAGTAAACAGTGGCGTAGCTAAGAAGAGGATTTTAGTTTAAGAAGCGTAGGATATTTATTTATTTACTTATTTAATTGAATAGCTCCATACACAAGACTTAGAGTCTTTTTTTGCAGTATGGAACTGAGAATGTGTAAAATTGTAAATCATTAATTAATTAACAACTTAATAACTTATTACAATTTATATATAAAGCAAAACTACTTAAAATTAAACAAAATTTAAATAATTTAATCATATGTATGTACTTTAATCTCAAATAATTATGTTTCAAATTGTTATGCTGAAGACAGTTTAAAAATATTTTCCTTAAATTTTCGTGCGTTACTTAAAAGTTGAAGGCTATGGGGTCTAGAATTCCAGAGAGATACTGAGAATATGTAGAAATGACACCCCGAAATTAAACTTTTGATTCCAAACGATCTAATTCTTTTTCCCCTGCTTGTATCTGAAATACAAAGTTTGCCGTACAGATGATCAGGTTTGTGGGTATATATTATCTTCTGTAAACAAACTAACGGCCAATTTTCAGGATTGATATTAAAACACATTTATGTTTAAAATCGTTTTAAATACAAAATTCTCTTCTTCACTTAATACTTAAATCAAACTTAATTCACCGATGTGGTACACTTAATTTCAACTTAAGTTTCTATTGTAATTATTTTAGCAAGGTAGCCTCAATATCACGACAATACAACAACAAGAGGCAAAACAATAACAATCAGTTGTTTTTTGAGACCACCTTATAAATAATTATACTTTTTTATGATATTTTTTTGTATTTAGTAGTGCTACCATACTTTTATCTTATTTAAATAAGACTTTTAATATAAAACTCAAAAAATCAATCTGTATTTAAATACTATTTAAGTTTTTATGAAAATTAACTTAATTTAGGTTTAATTACTATCCTGAAAATTGGGCATAAGACTCTCATGTTTAGTAGATTATCCAAAGAAAGGCCATATAGCCGAGATAAAAACAAAGATATACTAGAACGCCATACACGTAACGGACTATGTTATTAAATGCAACTTTCAATTTTTCTTCACTAATTGTATCACATTTAGCAAATAGCAAGGGTGTACAATGCTGGGTCCGCCAAAGAGTTCTTATCATAGAAAAGGTGCGACCACAAGCATAGTTAATGTGGTTCGACCACGTAAGAGTGTCATTAAAAAATATTCCCAGATTCTTTGCAGATTTGACTATTTCAATTTGTTGGTTATTTATAAATATGTGTATAGGGAATAATATTTTTTTTATTAAGTCGCCTTTGAGTAACTATGCATTTCGATTTTTTAGGATTTATTTCCAAACCATTTGCCGTTGCCCACGTATAAATTAATGGTTAATTAAGGCATTACTACAACTGGTATAAAGTTGAACGTCATCCGCGTACATTCTTACATTACAATATGTTAGGGCGGCTGGGAGGTCATTAGAGTATAGTGAGAATCAGGGCTGTGGAGTCGTTAAGAAAAAGTTATAACTCCGACTCCGACTCCTTTTGGTGAAATTTTTTAAATACGACTCCGACTCCGACTCCGACTCCAACTCCGACTCCGACTCCGACTCCTACTCTAACCTAGCATTATTTAAGAGACTAGTTTTTTTTTGACTTTAAACTCTTTTTTAATTTAGTACCTGTTAAATGGTTATATATAGCAAGAAAATAATTCTGTAAAAATTTCAAATCGATATTTTAATTCTAACGTGCCGCGCATTGAGCTTTAACATACTAGTTACTAACATATGAGTAGGAAAGCTGCAAAAAATTTTATTTGGATTTTGGAAAAGTTGAAAACAACACCAAGTCCAATTGGCTAATACGTTAAAGGCATCAAGTGTACTTAGTGTTGTTTACCACAATATTAATAGAGGCAAAGGACAGTCCTTTTTTGTAAATTGTGAAGTGAGGTCTTTTGTTTTTAATATACATTTTATTTATTAAGTCAAATCATTCTCAGGAAAATTTTATAAAGTTTATTAAAACATGCATATGCGCCTTCAGTTGTTAGTTCTACAATTTATATAAAACATTTTGAAGAGAAATGTAACGTAAAAAAATGTTGTTAGCCTTCTATTATTTTTGGGAAATAGTACCCCTTTTGTTGTTGGACTTGGTGCTGTTTGTCTCAAGGCATGGAACAGTACCATAGAAGGTAACGAACCTTTTATGACGTAATTTTTTATGTATATCATCGACATAAAAAAAATATGTTAGGATCATAAAAAATATTTGTACAAATGCACATTTTTATAACATAAACATCATTTGCGATTATCAACATGTTTGCGCGGTCTGCTGTAAAGTTTTCAAAATGTGGCTTGATGTAGTTTATCTCCCACCTGCAGAGTTAAAAAAAAATGTGAATTTTTAAACTGCTAAATTTAAATCTTTTTCTTCAGTGTACTCGCCATTGCATTTTTCCGTTCCTAATTCAATATTATTATTGTCCAAGACCGAAATTTGAAATTGCAAGTCTTTATTATCTCTCCAATTTTCCCTAAAGTGAGTAGATAAAAGTATTCTCAAATCATTTTTCCCACATTGATGGGAATTATATCTGGAACAATGTCATGTATTTTTCCGAGTTCCTTTTCCTTTTATTCTATTATAATTCACCTTGAAGGTTGGAACTTAAAATGTAGTTCACATAATGCTTTCACCACAGGAGCTACAGCTGATTTCAAGTCATATTCATGAACATGGCTACAAAAATATTTGTTAATATACGATAAATAAAAAACAACATCTTTACAAATTTAATTTTTATATTCCTTAATTCGGCTCTATTTCATTAACGATATCTTGGCGAAATTCAAATAGTGAACCCGCTGGTTTTTGTTACAGAAATTTGAGGTCACATTAAAACATAGAAAAGGACATGCTTTGATACAATCTATATAACTATTCTTATAAATTGGCAAAATAAGATGTTATCTCAATTTTTTAATTTTTGAAACTCACCTACTCATATGAAAAGTATACTGGTCCTTATTTTCTGACTTCACAATTTCAAAAAGCAGACCCTCTTATGGCCAATTCCACTAATTTATTAATATATCAATTTATGTTTAAAATTTGTTTTCTTATGTCAAAAAAAAATAAAATTATAAGAAAAATTATATTTAAATATGAATTGATATTTATAAAGAATTGGAGAAATTGGTCATTAAAATTTTTAATTTTGAAAAATATTAGAAAAATTTTAATGCAAAAAAGTCGGAGTCGGAGTCGCTAGTTTTTGTGGGTACTTCGACTCCGACTCCGACTCCGGTACAAAAACCTCAACTCCGACTCCTCAACTCCGACTCCGACTCCGACTCCACAGCCCTGGTGAGAATAATAGTGGCCCAACAATGGACCCCTGAGGTACCCCTCTTGTTACAGGCAGTGCCCTGGATTTCTGGATTCCAGTTTCAACATACTGATATCTGTTACCCAAGTATGTTGACAATAACTGAGTAGTGGTCGAAGAGAAATTAAAAAAATTATTGAGTTTGTAATGAAGAATATTATGATCCACGGTATCAAACGCTTTTGAATGATCCAAAAGTATTAAAAATGTAGTCTCGCCATCATCAAGTTTCTTTCTAATCGACTAAGGCTGTTATGCAGCTGTTTTTCTTTCCAAAACCTGATTGACGATCTGTTGGCAAGTCATTGTTATCCAAGGAACAGGTTATTTGGTTATGCATAATACGTTCAAATTCTTTAGAGAGAAATGGAAGAATGGCTATTGGCCTTAAATCGGAACCAGTTTTGGGTATTGGAACGATTTTAGCTATTTTCCGATTCGAGGGAAAGTAGCTTGAGGTTAAAATTTTGTTAAAGAAAAATTTTATTATTGGAAGAAGTTGAGGTCAAAGAATTTTTAGAAATTTTGGATTAATCCCGTCCACTCCTATGGAGTTGGATTTTAAAAGGCTAGATAAAACGTCACATTGGTCTACTGCAACAAAGAAAAAGAAGAGTCAGTATTGTTATTCGAATGATAATTGTTATAATAATTTTGATCCGCTTGAACAATGGGGACATTTAAAAACTTTTCATTGATTGCATCGGCATATAAAACTAATCTGGCATTTTGTTCATTTTAAAAATAATTTATTTGAATTAAAGGAATTGTTTTTTATCTGACTAGTTGTGATTGGCTTTTAATGTTTTCGATTTCTGTCCATCAGTAATCAAAACTATAATACTTTAGTCGTATTTACACTCTTTTTCTGGTTTGAACGTTTAAAATTATATTTAAGGCATCTGAGTAGATATTTGAAAATTCGTTTTAATCTTAGATTCGATTTAAATCTTCAAATCAAAAATAAACTTTTTCGTTTTAGATGAAAATTATGCTAAAGCGAGGTTTGGAGAAGAGAAGTGTTTCTAATTTTTTTTACTCCAAGAAACACAGATAAGTTTTTCCCCGGGATATTTGGGCAATTTTCTCTAAAATAAAATTTAAATAAGATTTAGCTTTAAAAAAGGATTCTGTGTTTATAAATACGGTTGTACACGGTTTTGATTCTCAGTAACCAAATCGGTTCTTTAAGTTATTCAAGGCGAATAATTTGAGTTTTTGTGTAGATGTTTTTTTGACTGATTCTGTAGAGTTTTTGCAAATTGTACTCGAATTTCGTTTTCCTAAATCAACTCGCACTATTTCTTTCTTTTTAAGGCATTGATTAATGTGGACCCAGGAAATATGACCCCAAAGTATTAAATGAGGAACGGCCTCAAAACTTTTTATGAAGCGCAACAATATGGCAATTTAGGGTAGTTTTTGGAGATTTTATACCCTCCACCACAACTAGTTGTGAAATGGGTATACTAAGTTTGCCGTTCCGTGTAAAACTTTTTTTATATTCATCTAAGACTCCATAATGTATATATTGTTACGAAAGTAACTTTAGTTAGGAATTAGTTGTAATTATTAGTTAAGAATTAGTTGTATTTATAAGTTATCTTGTATTTATTAGTAATTTTACTAATTTACATTGTTATTAAAAATTGTTATAATTTAGTACACTTCAATCCCAATGTGCAGAAAGACCTAGAAATGACCGTTAAAAAAGCTTCAGTATAAGAGGTAAAATTATGTAAACATTAGCGCTGCCATAAATTAAATTAAAGTGTGGTGAATAGTAAAGCCTCGAACCTTCGAAAAACATTTCGAATGTTCTAGACAACCAAATTGCTGTATAAATACTAGCGGCGACTAGCGTAATTAATTCATTGTAAGTTCAGACTTTGTCAATAACGTATAACGCTGAGAAAATTATAGTTGGTTGTGAATAAAAGCTATAAATTACGGTTGTTAAAAAGACTTTGTACTAAATAAAGTTGTGTTAATTGTAAACAGTGTTAAAAGTGTTTGTGTTTTATTTATTTTATTAAAGTTGCAATAAAGAACTCAAAACGGTTTATTATAAAGGAAATAAACCAAAACGTTATTGAAAGGCAGTAACGTAACAATATATTATGGGTTCTTGCGTAATTCTAAGTCGATTTAGCCATGTCTGTCCGTCTGTTGAAATCACGCTCACTTTCGAACGACTCAAAAGAAAATAACAATATTGTTGTCAAATTGTTTCTAGTTCTTCTAAAGCTACGGTCAGACTTATCAAATATTTGACGAAAAAAACGGGACTAACAACCAAACTAAAAAATCATTTCGCTTAATATCAATATTTATTTTGATAAAAATTCCACATCTTACAAAAAACTGTTTTTTGCTATGTCTAGTAGTATAATTAGTTTATTTTGTAATATTAAGACCATTTTAAATATCACTAACTATTAACAAAAGTAGGGGTTACGCTTATTTGATCAAATATTTAATAAGTGTGACCGTAGCTTAAGTAGCTTGAGATGGAAATTTTATTGCGGATTCTTACTCGCAATGGCAACATTTCAAGACTAAAGTGCTGTCAAAATTTTTAAATTATTACTCCTGCGAGAAAAATCATGGGACATATGTGTACCATTCTTCGTCAGAGATAAAAATTTGGAAACAAATGCATTATGCGTTTCAGTTGCTGATCGTTTGTACAATAGTTTGCATGACCATGATGTTTGTTTTATTTACATTGCGAAACACACTAAAACGATTCAACTGTCCAACGGTTTGCATTTTTTGGGATGATTATAGTAATGAGTATAGTACTAGTCTACGATGTAAATATATTCAGTTCCGTTTATTCCCAAGGTTATGACTCGAGACCGTTTTGAAAAAATTCCATCAGAATCCGTTAAACGGTCAAAATTGGAGGCGGTATCAAAGTAAAATGGACATTACGAAACAAGAATGAAAGGAGAGTCAGTAAGCGATGTCTTGTTTGCACAAAAACCGGAATCAAAAGTAAAACAAACACAACTGCTTTACTGGGAACAAAAATTATTTTAAATTTAACTATAACTAAATTTGATTTTGATTTAGTTTATATGAAATATAAAGCACGACAAACAAAATCTTATTAATTAAAAATTCTGTAATCCCAAAAATTACTTTGATAATATGTTTGGAATCTGATAATTCAAAATAAATGTTTCGTTTCTTATGTTTTTACTGAATTGTTTATGATTTCTTTGTTTTTTAATGGTAACAAATTCAATAAAATTAAAAAAAAAAATTAATACAAATTCGCCTTTATTTTCAGATCCATCGAAAAAACTATAGAACAAATTTCAAATGCGCTTATCAATAAATTTTCATAACGCATAAGTACATATAATACTTAAAGTTTATCCAAAAGTAATATTAAGGGCCCGAGATATTAGCAAACATAAATGGCAAAAAAATTAATTCGAATTTCTGACTTTAAGAAACCCTTAAGCCCAGTTGACACAACAAAATCGTATCGTTAGCACGAATACTTAAGAAATTATTTATTTTATTCAAAAATGTAGATGACGAAAAACTAAATGGGACATATGTGTCCCATTCGTCATCAAAGGGTTAATTAAAGTGTAGCACAACCATCCTAAAAAATACATAATTTTGTAACTAAAACAAGCATTAATAGTGGCGGAATGCACATAATGATATGAGATTTATAAAGTTCTTTCTATGTGACTAAAATATCACAAGGGAACAAAATTTTTACTAATTTCAGGTCACGGATTGTAAATCTAATCTCAATTTTTCTCTATCAGCTCGACTTTTTAAGATATACCGTTATGCCCAAAACTAAGGCACTTTCACTACATATATTAGAAAAGACTTTTTTATTCAATAAAAACAACAGTTTCGCATAATAGAAAATAGCCCTAAATTTTGGGTCAAATTTTATTTGCTTTTTGAGGCCATATATCCTAGTGGCACATTTCGCAGCGCTCTTTTAAATGACTAAAATTTGTATCAAGGCTTTATCGGTAGATCTTATTATGTAATCTTAGGAATAGTTTTACTAATCGAATACTTCTAAGAAATTTGAAAAATTCTGTTAATGCTGAGAGTTTTAATAGTATTTCTAAATGATTATCAAATGATTTTCTAACATTTGACATTAGAGAGTTTGATTTATTTTTAAATTGCTATCAAGCTTTTTGTTTGTTACAAAATTCGCTCTAATTTATATCAGTAAAATACTACTCATTGCAACTTAATCAATCAATTTATTTAAATTTCGAGTGGGGGAAAATACGTTAATGTCGCAATGTGTGGAAGTCTTAATTGATATTGATACGCTTGTGTGCTTTGCATACACCTGTCGTCAAATTATTTAACGAATTGTGTCAAACATCTGTATCTACATTTTAAAATTCCGTGTAATTACTTCCCGTATGCGGACCCCAAAAAAAACCGAGACGTGTTTGGTAAAGTTTTGTTTTGAATTGAATTTAAATAGTATGTAGAAATTATGCAAATGTTCTCTAGAATACGAAGCGAAAAAATCAAATTCATAGTAAAATAAACAAAATGCGAAAAAGTGTTGATTTTGCTTATTAACAATTTTTGTCTAAAATGAAAACAGAAATGTGACTTGCCGCAAAATTTCGAATTTTGTTTCGATTAGTATTTAATAACGATTCGCTCCAACAATAAACGCATTTCAAGTTAAACATTCTCAAGTGAAGCTTCTTCAATTCCTGTAAATATGAAGTCGTTCATTGTTGCCTTTGTGTGTGTAAGCTGCTTATTTGTAGCCATTAGAGCAGCTGCCGTGGAACCTGTGGTAGCTGAATTACAAAAGGATAATTCTAAAAATTCTGCTGCTAAAACGGAACTGCCCAAAAATGAAGGTACGTTTACGGCTTAATCTGGACATCCACACTATGCGTTCATGCGTTGCTGCGTTTGATGCAGCTGTCAAGAAAAAAAGTAGTATCAGTGTAATTGTATGTTTCATCTTACACAGTAAAACGCATTGAATGCAAATAAGTCGCAAGTGTTTTGAAAAAAGGCCAGCCATGGATGAAAAATTATATTTTATTTTGAACGTTATCGATAAATACATACATATGTATCTCTGTCTGTTGGATTCCTTTTCGTCAAGAAAACGCGTTGCGTGTTACTTAAATTTATAAACGTATAAAAGCATAGCAAGTATCAAATGCTTTAATGCATTGACGCGTAGTGTGGACCTCCAGTTTTACAATTATGGTTTATATTTATTTTATGACTCCTTTCAGATTGTATACAACCCAAGGAAACCGGCCGTTGTTTTGCCCTTTTCTACCGTTTTGCTTACGACGTTGAAAAAGGCAAATGCGAGGAATTTATTTATGGCGGCTGCGCTGGAAATTCCAATAATTTTGAAACCAAAATAGATTGTGAAGAAAAATGTGTGGAAAACAAGCAAGCCGTAACAGAAAATGATGGTGTTTTGATCACTACTGTATCCCCAAACTCTGAGTCAGAGGCTACAACTGAACAAGTTGCTGACTCTTCTTAAAAAATAAAAAATATGAAAGAGCAAACAGTGATCTGTATTTCTTTGTGTTCTCTTTTAATTAGAATGTATTATTATAAAGTAGAGTGTGATAATTTAGTGTCATAAGGTCTTTTTCATCATATTTAAGTTTGTTTTTTTTTTTTTTTGTTAATAATAAGTGTATTAGCAAATACGCATAGGTAAAAATAAAGTGAAATTCTATAAAAAATGTTTAATTTTTTATTTAATCTAAAGCACGTTCATAACTTATATGCATTCGATAGAGTAATTTTGACGTTTCCAGTACCAAAATTATATACAAGCGACGATCATCTAGACGGATCGTTTACCTGTTAAAGGCTAGTTTACACGGTAATACAATGTATTACGACATTGCAAAAAATGATGTAGAATGAGAAAAATCTTATCATATAAAAGCAAAATGTATTGAGTAAGAGAGAATACGAATACGAAATCCGACAAGCGGTCTGTAAATGTTTTTTTCTAAATCATCTTAGAAACTTATACCATGTTCACACGGACAGCAATATTACGCGCCCAAAACATGATTGAAACAACATGTTTTGCCATACACAATTTAGAACAGGTCGTTTCATTTTGAAACGTGCTGGAAAAATGCACTATCATCTCCAATTTTGATAACAATTTCGTTAGTTTATCTGAACTAGCTCTCAAAAAAAAAAAATCCCAAAAAATTTAAATTGATGTTAAATAAAATAAAGTGATAATTATAAAATAATAATCTATGTATAAATCGGCAAAGGTAAAACAGTTAAGAACACTTTCCTCCTCTGTATGTGAACCGATTTAAAAAAAAACACACACCATTTGAAAGACATGTATTTACTTACAGAAGTGCACAATATATATTTTATTAAAATCTGTTAAATATTTTCGGAGAAATAAGCGTTCAAATTTGCTACTAACACATATGTACAAAATAAAAAATAGGGTGCTCGATTATTCGACATTTTTCAGAAACCGGTTTTCGAGTATGTCGACTATATAAATACGGGAAATTAAATTTCTTTATTTTACTTTTCCGTGCTGCATGTGATGATTTTTAAATTTTCTATAAAATTGCAACTTAGCAACATAATATTATAGGTGCAGGGTCCTGAGTGAATGAAACCCTATAAGATGAAAAATGAATAAGAACATGTAAGGGGAGCTTTTTGGTACTTTTTCGTTCAACATCTGGTACTTTGTTTAACTGTCGTTAATATTAGACATAGAAAAATAAAATTAAAAATTCAAAGTCCTGAGTGGAACACAATTTACAAAGGAGATTTTTTGATACTTTTTTGTTTTTAAATTGATATTTTCTGATATTTTTATATTGAACTTACAAAATTTAATTAGTAGAAGATAAAATATGAAATAGAGGTTGGTTCCTTGCCAAATCGATCCACTAAGATGGAAAAAATGAATGCTCAAAACATGTTAATTCATATATTCTTAGATGTAGTATGTTTTCTTCATATGTACATAAAAATTTATGGTGGAATAAAAGCATTAAATAATATTTTTTTTTTTATTTTGACATACATTTTAATGCGTTTTAAATAAAATCACACAAACAACACAAAAAAAAAAAAATGCCAAAATGAAACAAGAATGAATCGTATGAACAGGATGTTTGACAATCTAGTTTCAGAGAGCGAAATGATTGGTTTATATAGTCGTTTGAACATTAGAGCTGGGATACTATCGATATTTATCGACAGTTCAGATTTCACTATCGATATATCGATATTACTATCGACTGAATGTTTGTACTTGTGCAGAAAAAGTTTAACTAGTTTTTTATCAGGCTACAGTTCGTTGTTTTTATCACTTTATTGAACGTATGAGACGTATGTATGCACGCACGTTATTTTAGATGACAGTTTTTTTTCAAATTGATAAGTACCTTTCTGAAGGAACCGAAGTAGCATGGACTATAAGATATTCTATTGCAACTTAAAATAATTTTTTAAATTGGTTTTGATTCTCAACCCATAAAGGTAATCAGTCTAGCGGACTTATCCTCTAATGGTCGTTCATTGTTTTGCCCTATGCTCGCAATTGCCATTGCATTTGGATTTGCAATTTTTTTTACAACATTACAAAAATATTTGACATTTCAGTCCCTATATAAACATGTACAAATTTCGACTTAAAGGCCTTTAATTAGCAGTAAAAAGCATAGCTAAGCAATCCATACCACTTGCCATTCTTGTTGTTTGTATTCATTGCTGTAATTCAGCGCGAATTAATAATAGCTGTATTTTAAATAATAATAATATCGATATTGATATTTTTCCTATCGATATTTTCGATATTTTAAGACTATCGATAATATCGATAGTACTATCGATAGTTTCCCAGCACTAATGAACATAGCATTATGTATTATCATCACACCAGAGGTGTATTTTAACAGAAAATATTGAAGGTGGTAACATTTTTATACAATTACATAAACAACTAAAATCAACTTCATGTTGTTTCATGTTGTTTCTGTAAAAATTGTAAAACTGTTATTATTTATGCTATCCTTGTAAACATGAAATATACTTACAACAGACTTTTATTTTTTTTCTTTTAAACACGGAGATAATTTCATATTAAATATTTTGATTCTACAAAGTCGTAATACATTGTAGATATTACCTTATAAACTAGCCTTAAGTGAAGCCTGACTTTGTAATGATTATAAGTCAAAGTTCTTTAAATGCGTATTAATTGTGATAAGTTTGTTTTCATATTCAATTTAATGAAGTAAATAATGAAAAAGGACTGTTATCAAGACGAATTCACTTTTCAGGTGGCGTTGAAAGCACAGCTGAGCTCCTTTTTTTCTTACTTAGAGAGATAAGAGAAAAATCTCACAAATTACTTGTGTTATTGACATATCGGCCAGGGCTGCCAGGTACTTTTTGTCCTTGTCCCCAAAAAATTAAAAAAATATCCCCAAAAATCCCCAGATTCCCAAATCCCCAAAAAACAAAACCTTAAAAAATTAATATTTTTTGTTTGTTTTTTTTCTGACCAAATTTAAAATTTTTTTTAAAAAAGGTAAGAAAAATGTTAATAAGAAATCCCCAAAAATCCCCAAATAAAAATTTTTAGTCAAAAAATCATTTTATTTTGTTTGTAGGGACTGGTTTCTGTATGTTTTCTTAGATCCTTTTTATGCGATTCCAGTGAGGAATTACAAGCAGAACAATATGCTGTTTTTGAAGACGAATGAGACAGTTTATAAGAATTTGGAGCTTGTTCAATCGGTTAAAGTCATCCTTATAATCAACAATAAAAATACATATATCCAAATTTATTTAGTACTTCGATCCATCATATTGTATTGTATATAATGCATCATAACTATTAACCAATAGCTTAGCATTTTTTTCCCAATCTTTATTATATGATTTTTCATATTTACTTATTTTTGGGGAATTCATTCATACATATTTGCTTCAAAATTGTCTTTAAAAAATCAAAAATTTTATGTGTTTTCAACGATTTTAGATTCTACTTTAAAATTCTTTTTTTTAAACACTCACTCAAGAAAAATAACAAGTTTATAAAGTACCTTTTACACACTTAATAAAAATGATAATGTTAATTAGGACCCTTTACACTATATAAGTGTAAGATAAAAGTTTTGCTATTTTTATTCATATATAATAAAAAATAATAAAAAAGTGTAAAATCCCCAAAAAATCCCCGAAATCTTTTTTGAAATCCCCAAAAAAATCCCCAATCCCCAAATGACTTTCCTTGTCCTTTTTGTTCACATGAAATCCCCAACTTTGGGGATAAATCCCCAAGTCTGACAACCCTGATATCGGCGAACGAAAGCATTAAAAAAATACAGTTAGGGGATTCACAAGGTAGTCATAAAGTCATATGTCTTAAAGTAATGACAAGAAAAAAATATGATTGCCGTAAGCAACCCTCATAATTAAGATTTCTACTGAGCATTATGACAAAACAATAAACACAGTCTTATTATTTTCGTACTTTTATTGTATGAAACACATCAAAATTTTTTTAAATATTGTAAAATTTTATAAAGTTATAAAAATACCATTCTTAAGATATCATTTATTCTATTTTGTGCCAATCCCGCCCACATTTTGTCAGATGTTTCGTGTTGATAACCAATACTTGTAACTTATTTAGAACTTTTGCTCTTTCCTTTCTTTAGACAAACAGAAAAACAGACGGACATCGTTAAATTAACTTCGCTGTACATGTTTGTTTTTGTTATGTGTAAAAACCGGAAAAAAAAATTTAAAAAAAAAAATAAGAAATACTCTCAACAACATGGGATTTTATGAACAAAATCAGAGGCAGTCGTGATATTTTGCTCATATCTCAGCCATTTATGGAATGCTCTTGCTTAATTTCAATAGCAAACTTTAACGGAGTATATGTGACATTAATGTAAAACAACCAAGTCTCCAGCATTTCTATTGCCTACAGGAAACCCATTTCAACATGCACATGGACAGACAGATAGATGGACATCGATAAATCCACTTCGCTACTCATAAGGACCCAGTATTTATATGCTTTATAGGGTGTTAGATCAATATTGTAGAAATTACAAACGGAATGACAAATGTATACCCTTTTACCTTCGGTGAAGGATATAAAAACAGGGCCAACGAGGAGAATGAACTCCAAATGAACGTAAATGCAGTTGTTGTACATCGCTGGCGCATCGGTAAAATTGAATGTTTAGCTTCGTACAGACGATGGTCAGATCTTACAATGTTGTCATTTTTCTGACAATGGTGCCATTGTCAGATGCATTAATTTAACACATCTGCCAAATGAAAATAGCGTACAATGTTCACACAGTTGCAAGACATTTTTAGTTAATTTTAATGACAACATTGTAATATCTGACCACCGCACAGTGGGGCCTTTTGACTTTTTTCGTTGGAAAAATCATAACTTTTGAACTGATAAAGATATTTAAAAATTTTAAAAAGCATTTGAAAGGAAACTTCTTTAGCTTTAATATACATGATTTGCAAGGTCATAGGTTAGGCGCGGCACTGTGCACAGTGTCTGCTTTCGGCTGTTTTTATTACAACCATCATAACTTTTGAGGTAAGAAAGATATTTTAATAAAAATGAGTATCATTATTGGAGGCACTGTGCACAGTGGTTTTTTGTAGAAATCATTATAATTTTTTAAGTTACCAAGAAATTTGTAATAGGGGAAAGAACATTGGATTTTTAAATCTTTTAGGATCAAAATAAGTGCTCCCTTATTGTGATAGGCATTGGACACGATGAAACCTTTGACCTTTCTTGTCGCAAAAATCATATATTTTGAAGTAATGATATTTTTAAAATTTCTAAAACATTTAAAACACAACTTTTTGTGCTTTAAATGACATTCTCATAGGGAAGTCTAGAGCAAATGCTACCCCAATATAACATGTTATATTAATATAACTCTTTTTATTTATATTACAGATAAAAATTATTGAAATATGTTTAATACTAATATTAATTTATAATATTATTTTGTAGTATGATATATTATAATATGATATTGAGTTATTTTTATTAATTTTTTTTATAGTAAGTTTTCTTCAAAATAGTTCTTTTTTGGCAGAGCTAACCTTTTTACATCTAGGAAGAACATTCACATTATGATTCTTTAAAGAGCTTCGTAAAATATTATATTTCTCCTTTCACAATCCATAAATAACGCTAAGGCTTTTTCTATGCTATACTTTGTGGGTAATGCATTTGGAGGAGTTGGAATACTTTTTTTAATCCTTCGCAGTCGATCTGGACTAGCAAGCTCCATAGCTTTTGTAATATCAGACCTTGATTTATCTTTATCTTTTACGTACTTAAGACATAATGCTTCTGACAGTTTCGATGTAGATATATCTTTTGTAGCATTTTGAAGTTTACGTTTTTTTGTGTACTCCGAACACTTGTTTATAGTTTTAGCAGGTCTTCCTTTTCTGCTGTCCAAAGATGTATGCGGTTCTTCGATGTTTTCGAAAGTTGTTACTCCATTTAGCCAGTCTGAGTACTTTTACCAATGCAAGGCTCTTCGTCAAGTAATGACGAAACTCCAGTTTCTAATCTAAGTCGTCTAGAAAAAACCATGGAAACTTTAACAAGTGATGATACGGTTAACCCCAAAACAGCCGCTATGGACAACTCAGCCTCCCCCGATATATCTTAGGGAGCAAAATTCAAATGAGCTCATAAAGAGTTTGATATCAGTGATAGGTGAAAATTCGTTTTACGTAGCGGCTATCAAGCGTGGTAGTATAAACGAGACAAAAATACAAGTCAATCATGAGAATGATTTTCGCAAATTAATAAACAACTTTGAAGCACTAAAAAAAAACTTTTATACATACCAACTGAAAAGCAGTAAAGGTCTTCAGGTAGTGATTAAGGGTATTGACTCATGTGTGGACCCAGAAGAGGTAAAAACATTCCTATAAGAAAAAGGCTTCAAGGTAAAACATGTAGTAAACATTAAAAATAGAGAAAAAATTCCCCAACCACTTTTTCGAGTGGAGTTTGAACCCGGCGACGTTAAACTTAAAAAAAATGAAACGCATCCCATCTATTATTTAAAATACATTCTGTACAGAAAAGTAACTATAGAGGAGCCGCACAAAAGAGGTGGTCCCGTTCAATGTCTGAACTGCCAAGAATTTGGCCATACTAAGGCATACTGCTACTTACCCCCTGTTTGCGTAGTATGTGGTGCGGTTTTAGACTTATCGCAAAGAACTGTACCATGTAATAGTTCTTTGCGATAAGTCTAAAACCGTCTAGAAAAAACCATGGAAACATTAGTGCAAACAGTAAATAATTTTACAAACACAATGGGTAATATAATGCAGGAAATTCTTAGAATGCAATCGATGTTATTGCAAGCTGTACTTAACAAGCCATGAACTGTTGAAAAATTTGTTTTTGAAACGCAAACGGCATCCGCCAACATAAAAATGAATTAGAATACTTTCTTAAAAATAAACAAATTGGTGTCATGATGGTTTCTGAAATTCATTTGACCTCAAGAAATACGTTTAAAATTAATGGTTATACTCTATATGATACCAAGGACCCTCGAGATAGAGCTTGTGGAGGTTCTGCTATTTTAATAAAAAACCGAATTAAACACTACCCAATGTGTGATCATCGTTAAGATTATCTCCAAGCAACGAACATTTGTGTTGAAGAGCTAAATCGAAGCATAGTAATTTCATCTTTATATTCACCACCAAGATTTGCAATATCAGAAAGCCAATATTACAAATATTATAAGTCACTGGGGCCCTGTTTCCTGGCTGCTGGCGATTACAACGCAAAACATACCTTCTGGGGGTCACGACTAATAACACCAAAGGGTCGTGTTTTGTTTAATACAATCTCTAAAATGAATTTAAATGTTGTCCGGAGCGGCCAACCAACATATTGGCCTGCTGATGCGCAAAAATTCCAGATGTCATCGATTTTGGTGTGGTTAAAAACATCCCCACAAGAATGATCCACGTTGAAGCTTCCGTAGAATTATCCTCTGATCACACGCCTACAATAGTTACTATAATAAACACCAATAGAATTGAATCTCCCTCTGGTTACATAGCGACGTCAGCTACACATATAAATTGGTTAAAATATAAAAAATATCTCAGTACCCATTGCACATAAAATATTCCGCTTAGCACACCGGAGTATATAGATCGCTCTATTGTCAATTTTGACAGTTTTCTAAAACTAGCTGTTCAACATTCCAGTATTGCCCCCAAAAAAACCAAAAATAATAAAATATATTCCTCAGATGTCGAGCGTCTCTTGTCTGAAAAAAGGAGAGCTCGTAGAGAGTGGCAATTGCACAGATCCCCTCAACTTAAAAACTTACAAAAAGGCTGAGAAAGTTACTGCAGACTCAGAAAACGGCTTCTCTGGAAAAATATCTTAAGGAACTTGATGCAACTCCACAATCAGACTACTCATTATGGCGTGCAGCTAGAAATCTCAAAAGGCCAGTTGTCTCTAATCCGCCATTAAGAAACTTGAATGGAAGTTGGGCAAGAAATGATGTTGAAAAAGGAAATCTGTTTGTTAATCATTTAAAACACGTATTTACCCCAAACATATCTCACGATATGGCGGTCGAGTTACCACCTGTTGCTGCTAGAGCAGCTGTTCCCCTAAGATTTGAGATAAAAGAAATCGAAAAGGCTATTTGTGATTTAAACCCCAAGAATGCTCCTGGTTTTGATAATATCAGCAACAAAATGCTTTTGGAGCTACCCAGCATAGCAAGGAGAATTATTCTTTTAATTTTTAATGCTATTTTACGCCTGGAATACTATCCTCAAAAGTGGAAGGTTTCCTTAGTCATCATGATACCTAAACCAGGAAGGATCACACAAAAGTTGAGTCATATAGGCCTATAAGCTTACTTTCAAATATATCAAAGCTGTTAGCGTCAAAATTAACCCCAATTCTAAATGAAAACAGATGTATTCCTAACCACCAATTCGGCTTTAGAAGAGAACACAGCACAATTGAGCAAACCCATCGTATAGTAAACGCAATAAGAAAAGCCTTTGAAGAAAGAAAATATTGTTCCGCTCTCTTCATCGATGTTTCTCAAGCTTTTGATAAAGTCTGGCATGAAGGCTTATTACATAAATTGAAGCTAAACTTACCAGTAAACACACACAAGCTGTTAGAAAGCTACTTAGTCGGTCGAAAGTTCATTATTAAAGAAGGTGATTATTTAAGCTCTCCTTAGCCAATTGAAGCTGGAGTCCCTCAGGGAAGCATCCTGGGCCCACTTTTATACTTAATATATACCTCGGATATGCCAACAAACAACTACACCCAAACTTCAACATTTGCTGATGACACAGCTTTTCTAAGCGTGCACGAAAACAGTCAAGAAGCATCTCGATACCTACAGGATCATATATTTCAACTCGAACTGTGGCTAAAGCAATGGAGGATAAAGGTCAATGAGCAAAAATGCGTACATATAACATTTACCTTGCGTCGGGAAACATGCCCCCCTAATTAAAATCAATAATCATTTAGTGCCTCAAAATTCGCATGTAAAATATCTCGGTATTCATCTAGATCGCCGTTTAACGTGGAAAAGCCATATAGAAGCAAAGTTTACCCAAATGAAACTAAAAGCAATTCAAATTAACTGGCTTATTGGAAGAAATTCTGTTCTTAGTCTCGATTGCAAACTTCTACTTTACAACTCTATTTTAAAGCCAATATGGTGCTACGGTGTTCAACTATGGAGCACTGCCTCGCCCTCAAATATCGAAAAATTCAAAGGCGCCAAAATAAACTTCTTCGAATAATCACAGCTACCCCTTGGTATGTTAAAAACTCAAATATTCACAAGGATCTCAATGTTCCATTAGTAAAAACTATGATTACAAAATATGCAGTAAAATATTTAAAAAGGCTTGAACAACACCCAAATCCACTAGCTTGAAATATTTTAAACCATGGCGGCCACACTCGCTTAAGAAGAAGAGACACTGCAGCACTTACCCAATTAGATGAGCGATAAACACCTATATATGTGAACAGAACCCGTGATGAAGAAAATTTTTGTCTGGCACTGGCAGGACATAAATAAAGTATTAGGATAAGATTTGATTAATTATTGTTAGTTCATATTTAATATATGAAGATTCAATAAAAAAAATAATGAGAAAAAAAAAATATACAACTGCAGTTTTTATTTTACTTAGTATAAATCCAAGTTTTAAAACTACCTGCCTATTTTCATAATGTGTTCTTAAATTTAAATAAATAAACAAATTCTAATAATTATGCCTACCTTTTTGACACAAGAAAATATTGTTTATAAATAAGGCTACATACATACATATTTATAAGTAGGCACATATGCATACATTAACAGAAATATGTCAGTCAGTTCCACTTATATTTACATTTTTGTGCTGTAAGATAACATAAAACAAAAAAAATATTAAAATTTTGGTAGCTTTTTTACTTATTTGGCAATTTTTTTTTTTAATTTTGGTTGCAAAAATATCTTGGCTGTGGCAACGCTGGCTATAAGATTTTAACATCTTTCTTCAAATTTCAAGAAAACCTGTAATTTTTTGTGGCCCAATTTAGCGAAATTATTTAAAGTACTGTGTAGTAAAAATGCTAAAAAAATATGGGCGTGACCATTTTTGCCCATTTTTAGATATTCTCTATTTTATTTGTAAAAAGTACCTAAATATAGGGTATCTGAAAAACGGCAACTGCCAAAAAAGTAGAGTATCTGGTGGACATCTTCTTACTTATTTTAATAAACAATAGATATACCTTTAAAACAATACCAAAAAAGTAGTGATCACATGGCAATATTTCTGACACTTCAATTCTAAAATGTCTTTTTTTTTTTCTCAAAATCACCTCTTTTGGACTTTCTAAAAAACTGTCGACTTTAAGCAGCTCCACCAGCTATAATTCTTATCTAATTTAGAAAAACGTTTTTGAATTCTGATCAGTAAAATGGTCTTTATACGATGTGTTCATTCATTTTACAAAATTTTGTCATCAAATTTTGTATTTTTGCCACGGTCTTTACAAAGCTTTTGTAAAAGTAGTAAACTTGGCATCACTCTGATACGTTAAACGTTTTTCTATGCAGTGCTGCCGCAGCTCTGCAAATTATGGCATCAGTTAATTTTCTAAGGCAATATTTTTTGACATAAAAAAATATTAATTTTTCTTTTTTGTTGGTTTTTCTGGTAATTTATAAAAAAACTGACACTTTTTGGTTCAATATTTTCAATAAAATTTGTCATTGCCATTGTTGATAAAATGTTTGTTATTTTTTTATATTCGCTTATTAAACTTTTGAAATATAACTTTCTTCAAAAATGCGCACTTTGCACAGCTGTTGTGCAGAAGAAAAACATAAGCATCACAACTGCAACAGTTGATCACGCATCAGTAACAAAATTTTGCATCACTGCAACAGTGATTATGCATTTACAAACGTACCCTATTTGGACCGGCTAACACATGAAAATTACCTAAATATACGAAAGTATACATTAGAGTGATTCGGTCCCCATACAAAAAAAAAAAAAAGTTGAGCCAGTCACCCCCTAGGATTAAAAAAAGATTAGTTGAAAAGGATTCCAAAAAAAATTTTTTGCCACGCTTCTGGATACCGCCCTTTTAGTTTTTTGTATTAAAGTCCGATCATAATATATTGCATATTTTTATTCATGGCTCGTCTATGGCTACATTTTTGTCTTTGGTGACATTTTAATCCCACATCAAATTCTAGGCGCCACTTATGCCATCTCGGTACGTACCACCCTAATATCCAATTTTTTTGTACTTTTACTTTTTAATGTACTCACTTTAATGCCACGCCCCAAAATTAGGCCCACTTTTTTTTACCTATATGTATATATAACATTGAACGTTTTGTTTTATATCACTATGGAACATTTTTGGGATTATTGTCTGGGGGTGAGAAATTCCAAGTCAGGGTGATGGTACTAGGTCAGTATAGTAAAACCCTCAAAGGGTTTGGCGTTCGTATGTGTCAGTTTTTTTTTATGACATTTTAAATTTTTTCCTTATCTTGATGTTTTTTTGTTTAACATAACTCGAGAACCACTTGTCCGATTTTGCTAAAACAAACTCAAAAATATTTAGAATTACAATTTCTTTAATCCGTTCATATAACGTTTTTCTTTATAATCAACAGTTTTGCCGGTAAAAATAAATTTGTGGAGAAAAAAAAATATTTTTTTGCCTAAAAATAGGCAATATCTATTAAAATAAATTTTAATTTTTAGGCAAAAAAATAATTTTTTTGTTTTAGCAAAATTGGACAAGTGGTTCTTGAGTTATGTTAAACAAAAAAACATCAAGATAAGGAAAAAATTTAAAATGTCATAAAAAAAAACTGACACATACGAACGCCAAACCCTTTGAGGGTTTTACTATACTGACCTAGTACCATCACCCTGACTTGGAATTTCTCACCCCCCAGATTGGCTGTTGTACTGTGTATTTAGCGCCGCCGTTTAAAGTCCAATTTAATTGTATCGCATATCAGTATTAATGGCCTCACTATGGCTTCATTTTTGTGTTTGGTGGAATGAAAGGCCTTCTAATACTTTGTATGTCTAGGTTTTTATTTGCTCACTTTTATGCCACGCCCCAAAAGTATGCTCCATTTTTTCTTTTGCACATAAACATTATATTAAACTAGGTAGATCAACATACGAAAACAAGAAAATTGCATTAGACAGAATGAAATTTTATATTAGCGGTATTCAGTGTTTGGTGCGTTTTAGGTTGCAACGGTTTGGTTGTGTAATAATTTTATCATTGACAGTGAGCGGTATTTTTTTTTGTTTCGCGATTCTAAATTATTGTTTACAAATTTCAGCTGTTCGAGTATCAGTGATGTAAACGCAATATACGTAGCAAAAAAGGCTATACAGTTTAAGTGTTGCGTAAAAGCAATGATGTGACAATTGCAATTCTGTATATTTTGTTGTTGGATTGCAAACAAAAGCTACAATATTATGCATTTGCACTTTCGCAAGACTATTCGCATCAAACACTGAACTCCGCTAATAATAAAGTATCTATAATTATATAGAAGAGTTTTTGCCACTCCCCAGAATGCAGTACTTTTAGTTTTTCATATACAAATATTAAAGTCCGTATCGCATATTGTTGTTTATGGCTTGAATATTGCTTAATTTTTGCATTTTGATATTTTGTTTGTGTGATTTTATTTAAAACACATTAAAATATATGTAAAAATTAAAAATATATTATTTAATACTTTTATTAATATTATTATATTATAATTATCACTTTATTTTATTTAACATCAATTTTAATTTTGTTTTTTTAATTTTTTTGATTTTTTTTGAGAGCTAGTTTCAATAAACTAACGATAATTGTTAACAAAGTTGGAGATGATAGTGCATTTTTCCAGTTTCACAGCATGTTTCAATATTTTGTATGGTAAAACATGTTGTTTCCATCATGTTTGGGGCGCGAAAATGGAATGGGAGAGCGAAACACGAATATTGCTGTCCGTGTAAACATGCTATTATAATTGAATCTCGTAATTATATTATGCTGAACAAAACTTATTTTGTTTGAAATGAGTTATTGATTTATTACACTGGGGAACAAATTTTTCTCTAATATGAAGTTACTGAATTCAAATCAAATCTACATTTTTTTATCAGCTCGACTTTTCGAGATATACCGTTGTGTCCAAAATTAAAGCACTTTCACTACATATATTGGAATAACTTGAAAACGGATCACCGTATTCAGTTAAAAAAAAATCCGAACTCGGCAACAATATTATCTTTGCCCAGTAGTTTCAGAGATATCGTTTGAAAAAAATTTAAATTTTAAGGAAAAATAAAGATGTGACAAAATTCACAGTTTTGGTCTAAACACATTTAGTTAAACATATTTCAAATTAAATGAGCTTTTTTTTCATTGCAATCTTTACACAACTTTGGTTTTTTCACAATTTACTGAAAAAACAGGGGCCTGATTCTGGCAGTCGTGATCGAGTAATTTCTCGATTCGAAAGCAATTTAAAATCTAATTATTTCAGTCAATACTGAATGAATTGGAATTATTTTTTCAGTGTTGTAAAGCATTACAGTGCATTCGGGAAAACATCAACGCTCGTTTACGTCAACATCCCAAAACGTCAACCCTTTCTTTTTTACATTGCCTACTCTAAAACGTCAACCCAACTACAAAGCTCTAAAACGTCAACTTTGAATAAAACAAAATTTTGAATTTAGCAGCAGTTAAAATACACACATTTGTACACATACACACTTATTTTATAAAATAATATCAGAAATTGGGGATTCCCCTATAAGTAGAGTAGAAAAGAACTTACAAGTTGTAAGTTACAACTGTTTGTACTTATGTATTGTCTTTTTATTTATGTTGAGTTGCGTTTTTATTCTCGTAAGTATCACATTAACAAAATGAGCTCAAAACAACTGAAATTGCGTAATCTAGAAGAAAAGGCATATATTTTGGACTTATTAGAAAAGGGTACAAGTGCGGTAACTTTAGCGAAGCAATATGGTGTAACAAAGTCAACCATTAGCAAGACAAGATTTTTTTTAAATTCATACATATGTGTGCATGCCATTTAAATGTCATTTAAAATGTATTCTTTTGGTTCTAATTGTCTTCTATGGTTCTAGTCAGGTTGAATGACTTTTTTGTTTCCTTTTTGAATTTGTTTATGTTTGGTTTTAGTTTATAATCAATAAAAACCTTTAAAAGCACATTATCGATATGTTTTTTATTTAAAAATTTTACATTCGTAAACGTCAACAATTTGTTAAACGTCAACACCCGCGGTTTCAATTAGTTGACGTTTTCCCGAGTGCACTGTAATTTGAGTTTCACAATACTACTGAAAAAATAATTTTGATTCGTTCAGTATCGACTGAGATAAAATTGCTTTCGAATCGAAAAATTACTCGATCACGACAGCCAGAATCAGGCCCCTGAATTGATTAAAATTGCGATTTCCATAAAAAACCATCTTTTAATGTGTATGTTGAAACAAAATTAAACTTTGTTTTTTTTTATTTAATTTATTAATTTAGTAAATTGTGAACAAAATCAAAATTTTGGACATAACGGTATATTTCGAAAAGTCGAGCTGATAGAGAAAAATGTAGATTAGATTTGAAATCAGCGACCTCAAATTAGTAAAAACTTGCAATAAAGTTCTAAGCCGCACAAAAAAAGTTCAATTTTGTTTTTCTTGTGTTATCTATCTAAAATGTTTATAAATTGTTTTTTTCTTTTAATGGAATTCTAGAATCTAGATGTTGTCAAAAGATAATAAATATAATTTGGGTCATCTGTTTAGCCTAAAGTCCATATCCGCAAATTTCCCATAAATTCCCTTTGGTTTATCCCCCACCACTTGTGGTAAATGAGGGTATCTAAACTACATAAAGTATACATGTATTCCGGTTCCTTGAGTAATTTTAAGTCGATTTGGCCATGTTTGTCTTTATGTACGTCCGTCGGTTGAAAACTCGCTCACTTTCTAACGAATTTTGGTGTCTAATTACTTCTAGTTCTCCGAAGCAGTTTGGAATTGAAATTCAGCATAATCCGCTTAGTAGGAAAAGAGTTATGAACCCAAATGTATTGATATTTTTGTTACAAAAATTAACATTAATTGGTTTTTCATTAAATTTTACACAAATTCGAAAATTTTATACGATCAAAAAATATTATGAAGATCGGTCGATAATTTACTATAAACTTAATATAAAGCCCACTCTTGAAAAATTGTTTAGAACACGTAAAATCAAAACAAAAAATGCTATTACAGTAAAATTCGGCCTGTCATAGTTTCCTAACACAGGGTCTTTACCTGAGGTAAGATATAAGACTTTTATATCAGCAAATGTCAAATTCAATCGCAGAGAGTATTATTTTACGTGTGGACTCTCAAATAGTGTTGGTATTAATATGTTATATTTATTTTATGAGACAGTTCTTATGAGAAATCTTCTAACAACTATCTTATAAGAAGAGCTGTCAAAAATACACATACATATTGCCTTTTAAAATTTCAAAGCCTCAAAAGCAACAACAAAATTACAAAATATTTATGACTTTGTTTTTGCTTTCAATGTAATTCTTGGCGTTGCGTTGCGTTTTATATAATTAGGGCCTAAATATTTAGCAACTTCTAAGTTTTTACAGAATTAATCGCTTATTTGCACTCCGGTTGAACGCATTTATCGCTTTTTTGCATCCGAACTTCTGCAATAACAGCTTGCTATCTAAAAAAGCCTTAATTATTTTGTGTATAAGCATTTGCTTATATGCATATTCCGCATTTATACATCACAATATAATACAATTGCACTTAATTCTCATATAAGCATCGTGTTAAACTTGAATAAAGTACAAAAAGAAAAGCTACAAAAAATACCATGACTAAATTTATTAAATTTTAATTAACTTAGCATTAACACATGCCACTGCCAGCTTGGAAAACTCAATACACTTACAATTTTTTACTAATACATCATCACATTTTTTGCAATGACAATAGTGGCATTGCATGTGTAAAGGCAGCGCAAAGTTTGAAAGTATACAGCACTTTTGATGCAAATAAAATAGTTTTTAGTCTTGATGTTTTCAAATTAAGCGACTTTTTCCACAAGCACTAAATATGCAGCTAAGCGAGTTTCAAAAGTTACCCGTCTTTTGGTAATAATGAAATGTACGTTATACATATATTTGGGGGATGGCTGTTGACCTACACTCTTTCTTCCAATTATCCCAAAGGAAACTGTCAGGAGCTGTTAAGTCCGTTAAACGTGGAGGTCACTTAAAATCGTTGTTGTGTATCAATAAATAATGTGCTCGCCGACAATATCCCCTTTTATAGTCATTAAGGTATTGTTATGATTTTTTTTTTTAAGTTTTCTTTAATATAGTGAACAATTTCTACCCTTGGGAGAAATCGTGCCGATTTAATTTTTCTCTTATATGTTAACATATGCTTATGAGAGTTACTTCCCATGGTATCATATGCTTGTAATTGCATATAAATTCTCACTCTCGATGAGTGTTTGTGTAAATATGTATGTTTGTAACATTGCACTTATTGGTAATTACACTCAATTAAATCACCAGATTCATTACCATATATGGTAATATTCCTTGTTTTGAAAAAAGTAACATTCATTGTCTTTTTCCCACCGACGCACAGTAGCGCCCGTAGAGGAAACGAGGTTGCAAAAATCAAAATTTGCATGAGCGCCGACGAAGTTTTGAATAAACCCATGTTATAGGAAACCTTTCAACGATTTCAAATCTGCCACTCTTAATAATATCACATTTTTAGTTTGACCGACTTTCGGTTTTCAAAAAAACACACAATTTTTAGTAAATTTGTTGCGATTTCAGGTGTAATATCACGAAAAATAGGTAACGAATCGCCTTATTTTTTGTTTTTATTGATTGATGTATTTATTAAGTGTATAATGATAAAAAAAAATTAACTGTTTGCTTTGTGTTTCTCCTGGTAAATCACTATTTAAAAACTATCCGTTTTTTCACTATTTTTCAACTTTAACGGAAAATAAAAAAATCTTTATTTTTCTATATTTGCCATATTTGCAAAACCTGTTCATTGATTATTTCTTTACATAATTCAAAAATTTTATCTGCCCGTACGTGCCCGTTTGGCTTCTAGAGGTAAAAAAGGTTAAAAAGACATGGTTGCAGAAATTGTATGGCGTCCATCTAGGCTTGCCATTTCTATTTTGAGAAAAAGAGGACGCCAGCATAAAAAATGTAGGACATTTGTTCGAAAAAAGAGGACACTTTCTAAACAACTTAATATTAATAAAATTAACGACGTCACACAAAAACTTAATTTCGGTAATTCCATGTCAAGTCGACCAAGAGTGGGACTCGACCCCTTTCGATTTGAATGCAATTTGGCGAGAGGGTTTATTTGATCCCATAAAGAACACATATCAACGAAAAACAATTTTTTAAAATTTTTTTTAAAAGTTATGTCATTCAAATTGTCATAATATCGCCGAATAAGCCGAATGTGTTGAGTTTATTCTTTTAATATTTCGAAAACTACTTTACATACGAAGATGATTTTTGTCAGTTTAAAGAGAATACTTGAGGCTACAATAAATATATTGAAAAAAATGTATATGCATATTTTAAAAATGGACTAAGTCAAAACCCTTTTTTTTGCTGATTTTTTTTTTTTATATAAAACTGTTTTTTAAAAATCCTAAAACTTTGAGGGATGTGCTTTTTTTAAGATATGATTTTTTTTTTCTTTCCAAAAAGAATCTTAAAATAAAATTTTAATATAATCATTTAGCAATAAGTATTTATTTGAACAAAAGTAACGACATTGATAAGGTTGCTTTTGATTATTTGTTCCATTTTTTTGGAAGCTCCATTTTGGGCACATTCAAAGAAAAGTACTCTTTTTGTCACGTTACGTCCCCAACAATTAAATCATACCTATCTTAAAAAAAATCCGAGCACCTAAATCTTTTTTTTAATGAATTTTGTGAACTGTGATTTAAATCCAGGAACAAATTTACAATGAAGGTGTAAAAAGCCGGACAACCCCGGACACTTGATGAAAAAGAAGTAGGACTGCCCCGGATACCCAAAAAAAGAGGACGGTGTCCGGGGAAAAGAGGACGGATGGCAACCCTACGTCCATCCCTTATATGTTTTGACTGACAGTAGTTTGATCTAATAAAGGGTGTTTTTTTAAGCCCGATAGAACTTGAAATTGTAAAAAATAACACAAAAAATTAAATTGTAATCAAAATTCGAAAGATCAATACGTGACATTAACATTTGAAAAATGATTTCGGGCATATGGGCACCGCGGCTGTTCTTGACGAAGCGCATTCTGGACGTCCAATTTTGGGCCACTTTTTCGAGCACTGCTGGCCGTATGTCACGAATAACACGAACAATGCTGGCCTCCAAGGCGTCAATTGTTGCTGGTTTATCAGCATAAACCAGTGACTTCACGTAGCCCCACAGGAAATAATCGAGAGGTGTCAAATCGCACGACCTTGGAGGCCAATTGACAGGTCCATTTCTCGAAATCAACTTATCGCCAAATTTTGATTTCAATAAGTCGATGGTTGCGTTCGCCGTATGGCACGTAGCGCCATCCTGTTGAAACCACATCTCCTCCGGATCAATGTCATCCATATTTTCAAACAAAAAATCATTGATCATGGTGCGGTAACGATCTCCATTGACCGTAACTCGAGCTCCGGCCTCATTTTTAAAGAAATAAGGTCCGATGATGCCACCAAAGTGAAAACCGCACCAAACGGTGCATTTTTCTGGATGTAATGGAGTCTGTAGGGTCTCTTGTGGATTGGTCTCGCTCCATATGCGGCAATTTTGCTTATTAACAAACCCGTTAAGCCAAAAATGCGCCTCATCGCTGAACACAATTTTGCGATATAAGTTGCGCGAATCAACGACTGATTTTCAAAGTAAATTTGGATAATTTCGTAGCGTTGTTCAAGCGTGAGTCTATTCATGATGATTTGTCAGAGTATACTGAAACGATAAAAAAAAATATTTCATCAAAATTTAATTTTTTGTGTTACTTTTTACAATTTAAAGTTCTATCTAGCTTAAAAAACACCCTTTAGTTTGAAAAAAAACTACTCATTGAAATTAGCAGGTACGTACCTCACTTAAACAATACTTTGGCGTACAAATGGTCAAGAACAATATTGACAAATCTTATTTGGACACGTGCATAATATCAAAATGCATTATTCAGCTTAAATCCATATGTATGCAGGGAACAGGTAAGTTTTTAGGCATGGTAGCATAAGCCTATATATTGCAAAATAAGCATAATGCCTGGATTAGTCTACGATTGAAAGTTGGCGCAACAATTACTGAAACCATTAAACAATTTAAGTACTGAAAATACATCTATAAAGGATAAGGAAAATATCAGAAAAAAGCAAATACAGGATGCTTTTTTAAACAAGTTGGACTAAAAGTAGACTGTCCCAAGCACGGATACGGTAACTCAAACGATGGAAACACTTCTAGGAGATTTTTTGAAAATGATGAGGCAGTAACTAGAATCACTGGAATTGACAATCAAATCGTGAAAAGATTGGGAACGATCTTGGATGTTTTAAACTGCAAAGAAAATGTCAATTCTACAAAATATGGAGAATATGCGTCGAAAACTGCATCTCTTTTAGCAGAAATGTATCCACAGAAGAAGTTGACCCCGACCGTCCATTAAATATTGGCGCATGGCAAAGATATAATTGAGTACCAGTCTTCGCTTCAAAAATTTTATAAAAAATAAAGATTGCAGAACACATTCAAAGCATCAAGGGTAAGGCAAAATGAGGACCTCTTCAACATGTTGGCAGCATCTTCCGATCCACTTATTTCTTCCCTGCGGCATGTGAAGTCACGAATAGAGTTAGAAAATAATTATAGTTTAGAAATGGTTAGTCTTTTAGATATACCTTCTCTTACGAATTGTGATGAATATTTTACAGAAAATTGAAAAAATAAATTTAAAAAAAAAATTATTTTTTTTTAACTTGTTGGGTAATAATTTAAAACATAAAACCCTAAAGAAAAAAAATAAAAACAATCTAAAAATGTAAAAAAATTTTTTTTAGTTACCATAAAATTAATTTTTCTACTAATTTTAACTTTGATAACCCATAATTAGGCCCCTACAGAGCGTAGCACCCTTTCCAAACGCTCATTTTATAGGCTGAACAGTTATCTATCATATGATTTTTGCAACGAAAAAACTCAAACGCGGCCACTGTGCGACGATCAAACTTATGGTGTTTTCTTTTCTACAAAAAAATGTGACATTTTATTTAAAAAAAAGCAATTTAGTGTCTGTTTCTTAAAAATTTTTATCTCGAAAGGGATGAGTTTTTTAGAATAAAGCAAGCCACCCTTTTCGGGAGCAAAATTTTTAAGAAACAGGCACCAAATTGCATTTTTGTAAAATAAAATGTCACATTTTTTTGTAGAAAAGAAAACACCATTAATAATCTTGACATGTTTTCTTTTACTCTGCGCTCATTTAATTGTTATTACGCATTATGTTTTTTTATACGCACTTCGTTAAGTTATAAGCAAATTGAAAAGCTTCATTACCAAAGTAGCAGTGATTAAATAAAGAACTTAGAAGTGACTTAAATAGTGCGTGAAAAAAAAGAAGTTTTTTATAAAAAAAAAAACAAAGAACTTGAAATTATTATTAGAATTGTACTTGCCTAAAGTTTTAATTTTGAATAATAATAAGTATTTATCAAATTGCAAAATTAATGGAAAAACAGAAAAGTTAAAGGTAAAAAAAATAACATTTTGGAAAAAAGAAAATTACTAGTGAACACATTTTAATATTCGGTATTTTGTTTTATAAAGCCCCGATTATTCCCTTCACATTATTTGGAAAGTCACGTGGTCTGACACTACACTGGTTATTGTACCCAAAAAAAAAAAAAAGAAACTTAAGGAATTTTGGTCCAACTTCCATTAATATTATTTGTATGCTAAAACACCGTTTTGATTACGTCATTATCGGAAACGATCGCCAAAAGTTCACAAGTGATGATGTAACCCAACACCAAACCAGGTCAAAATAACAAGAGTAATTATGTAACTCAATCTCCCCTTTGAGTCGAAATGTGATTTAAAAAAAAAGCTACATGTTAAGTATTAGAATTTCGTTCAGAATGTCTAATAAGCAGAGAAGACAAAAAAAAGCAATATTCAATACTTTTACAGCAAAAAGAAATTTAAAAAAAAACAACAAAAAATTGATAAAACAGCAAAAAAAAAGCACTAAAAAATGTTTTATTCTAATTCTTCCACATCATCAAAATTATTACAATATACTATCATGTGGGCTTTTATGTTTTCAAATTTAAATTTTCTACGTCGATCTGTTAAAAGCGTTTTGTATAAAGAGAAGCTTCTTTCTACATCAACGGAGGTTGACGGTGCATATTTAAATTTGAGAATTTCATTAGAGGACAAACTTTTTACATATTCATCTTTTGGAACAGTACCAGACTCTAAAATATATTTTATTTCCAAAAACTGCTGATATCCGGGATTTCTTTTTAATATTTTCTCAAATTTCTTTTTATATTGTTGGTCCTCGATCTTGCATAGTCCGTCAAAAACTGCCGATAAAGCATTAGTGCTCTCTGAAATAAATAAACCCGCAGTTTGCAATTTTTTTATAGCAACCAAAATGTTTGCAAAATTGTATTTTAGAAATGCAAGTTGAGAACTTAGTTCGGAGTTTTCAAATATTTTTTTGGATTGCACAATTGAGTCGGCATCTTGACTGTCAAGTTCTAAAACAACGGCTTTAACTTCTTCAAGATGTTCAGCGTAGTACATTGCCGTAGAAATGTATGGAAAATCGTGCTTCGGTTTGCGTTCCGTTTATCCGGTCCCAATTAGCAACGCACACCGGGGTATTGGTGTATAGATAAAATTATATTTATTGTTGATGGGATCAGCTATTCCTATTTCACTGGTTGCTTAGGCCAGATCGTCGGGAAACTTCATCCAAAGATTTTGGAAAAACTTAAAAAAAATCAAATTTAATTTTTTTTCTTTCCATCCATAATGTTTTTACATACTTTTTGCTTTATTAACCACCAAGTCGCGGCAACGACCGCACTCAGCAGCAGTACAAATGAAGCGAAGGAGAGAGATGCAGGACACCACCCATATATATTGTTATTATTGAAAAATTTTTAACTAGAGATGTAGTTGGTTTTCTTTCTCATCTATCTTCTTCATGCTTTATTCACTCATTTTTAATGTATTTCCGTTTCTTGGCTTCAGAAGAACTCCCAATATATGGTTTTCGTCATCATTCTATTTCGGAAATTTAATTCGTGAATTTTTTCTTTTGTTTTATTGTGAATTGTGTTATGTTTCAACTATTAAGCAAAAAATGTTGCCATAATACAAAAGTTTTCACTTTATGTTTTATATTTTAAATTGAAAACATCAGACAATTTAAAAATTGCACAAAAATGCAATTTGTCAACTTTTCAACAAACAAAAAATTTATGTTTTCGTTGTAGTGTTGTTGTTGTTTCTACACAAGTCAATCGTTTTTACTTACTTTTTCATGTTGTTTTTGCTACTGCACATACAAGCAAATGTTTTTTTTTTTAATCAAAAATAGCAATCGAAATTTAATCAAATTTTCAAATAGGACGTTTGTTTAAAAGTGGCTTAGCAATAATTTTGTCTGTGTGCTGTCGCCAGCGTTTAAAAAACTGCAGTCAAAGAAGAAAAACTGCAATTTCTTCCACTTAATTTGTCATTGACCAAAAAAAAACTGTTGCTTTTACTTCTGATTTAGTAGATGTCAAACCAACTCAAAAAGCGAAAAGTTGTACACAATTTTTTTGTTTTTTGTTCGACAGTTTTTGGCTTTGACTGCAGTTTTTTAAACCCTGGCTGTGGCTCTAACTTGTTTAAACCACAAAGTTGGATGATTTTCCACAGCTGGCCTAACAAAAAGTTCCAACATCGTCCGATATGTGGAACTGTTGACAGATATTGAAACACCGGTGTAATTTTTAATAAAACGCGGGCCTATTATACTTTCGGACGATACACCGCATCAAACAGTAAAATTAAATAGCTGTAATTTTCGCTGATGAACTTGATCTTAGATTCTCCGTGGCCCAAAATCTTTTTCTTTTTTAATTTATTGTTGACGTTGTGGGTGCAATCTGCTCTTTCAATTGATGATGATATGCACGCTGTGTCAACGCAATGGGTTGTTTGATTCAAAAAAAAATATCATTGTTTGGATAAGCTGTTTGATTGTGTAGTTATAAGGGTATTTAATTAATCGAAGTTTTGTATTAATCGATTAATCGCGCGAGTAATTGTTCGAGGTTGAAATTTAATCGCATAATAATCGAAAAATTTAATATTATTCGGTTAATTTTAATTTTGCCTAGTTTTGAAGTTTAAAAATAAGACCAAAAATTATATTTTTTAACATAAAAATTTTATTAAAAAAGTAACAACAATTTAACAAAAGGTTCTTCGTGTAATAAGAGAGTAAAACTTTTTTAATAAAAAATAGCATCAGAAACCAAGCAAATCATCTAAAATAATCTTTCAAAAAGAATATACAGGTTAAAATTTTTATGTTTCAAACGATTTCTTTCTTTTGCTTCGATGAAACTTGATTTATAAAAGATTCATTCACTTATTGTTGACGATGGAGAGATTGAAAGTAAAGTTTTATAAAGCATATCCCATTTCTCTGTTCTTTTTCTTGTCAATTTTGAAAATTAGTAGTCTTCCATTATACCACTTGAATCTCTTTCTGATTTTTAAACAATTTTAATACTTTTAATAGCCTTGTTAAGGTTTGGCAGAAGGTTGTTTTTATTCGTCTCAAAAAAAACCTTCTGAGTCATTGTTAATACATAACACTATGCCACAAAAAAAAATGAACCTCAAAAATTAGATATTTTCTAAGATAAATCAGGGCTGCAGATCACGAATATGGCATTAATTTATTTTTCTCAAGAAGCGTTTTCGAGATATACGCGAAAATCATGTTTTTATGCAGTTGTTTTAGGTATTGCGAAAAATCTCGAAAACTGTGTCACTAATTTGTACAACATTCAACATTTTACATAGATATCTCTTTTCTCTTTCAGAACATGTCCAAACTGTGTCGATCGGATAAAAATTTACTGAGTTACAGGACTTTAAACTTGAAAAAAGGGAATTTTTATGTTTTTTTCAAAATTTACCATTTTAATTCGCTCCATCCAGTAAGGCAATAAAAAAAATTTCAACATTTTTTTTAATATGTATCTTAAATAATAATTAGTTTCAAACGTAGAAAGCGTAAAAATGTTATCGTCGGACAAAGAATTAAAAAATAACGGCATATTTAGTGAAAACATCCGACTTTGAATTTTCACAAACAATTTTTTTGTAAGAATGCTACTATTACACTGCGGAACAGTAAGTTTGCGCTCTGGAATTTGATTGCAAATTTTGACTAATTTAAGGTCGCTGATTTCAAATCTAATCTCCATTTTTCTCTATCAGCTCTAGTTTCCGAGATATACCGTTATGTCCAAAATTAAGGCACTTTCACTACATATATTCAGTAAAAAAAAAATCCGAAACTCGGCAACAATATTATCTTTAAGCCGTGCTTACATTGTTTTTAAATTTGCCCTGCAGTTTCAGAGATATCGTAAAATTTTTGAAGAAACAATTTACACAAACAATTTAAAACTGAATATCGATTTCCATACAAAAATAACGTTTTTTCCGTTTTGCATGGAAATCGATATTCAGTTTTCTCAGTAGAATTGTGAATAAAATCAAATGTTGTGCACCGATTTCAATGAAACAAACCTCATTTCATTCGAAATTATGTTAATCTAAATGTTTTAAGACCAAAACTGTGAATTTTGTCGCGTTTTTATTTTTTATGAATTTTTAAAAAACAAAAAAATTTTTTTTTCAAAATTTCCCTATTGTTTCTTCAAAAAAAAAACTACGATATCTCTGAAACTACAGGGCAAATTTAAAAACAATGTAAGCACGGCTTAAAGATAATATTGTTGCCGAGCTTCGGATTTTTTTTTTACTGAATATGGTCAACCATTTTTAAAATATTCCAATATATGTAGTGAAAGTGCCTAATTTTGGACATTACGGTATATCTCGAAAACTAGACCTGATAAAGAAAAATGGAGATTAGATTTGAAATCAGCGACCTCCAATTAGTCAAAATTTGCAATTAAATTTCTAACCGCAAACTTACTGTTCCGCAGTGTAATTCTTACAAAAAAATTTTTATGAATATTCAAATTCGGATGTTTTCACTAAATATGCCGTTATTTCTTAATTCGTTGTCCGACGATAACAATTTTACGCTTACTACGTTCGAAACAAAAAGTTATTGAAGATACATAATAAAAAAAAATTGCAATTTTTTTTATTGCCTTACTAAAGCGAATTAAAATGGTGAATTTTAAAAAAACATGCAAAAATCACTTTTTTTTCTAGTTTAAAGACCTGTAACTCAGAGTGAATTTTTATCCGATCGACACAGTTTAGACATGTTATGAAAGAGAAAAGATATATCTATGCAAAATGT
Organism: Pollenia griseotomentosa; assembly: GCA_963931875.1. NCBI lineage: Eukaryota > Metazoa > Arthropoda > Insecta > Diptera > Polleniidae > Pollenia > Pollenia griseotomentosa. The sequence goes on from OZ007561.1 coordinate 18,828,546, forward strand.
TAAATATTGTACAATTCAGTGAAAAGTTTTCGAGATTTTTCGAAATACCTAAAACAACAGCAAAAACACGATTTTCGCGTATATCTCGAAAACGCTTCTTGAGAAAAATAAATTAATGCTACATTCGTGATCAGCAGCCCCGATTTATCTTATTTTTGAGGTTATGGCAAAAAGTTAACAATTTGTGAACCAGTGTGTATTGCCAAACTCTTTTGGTTGTATTCGTTGTACTATACTATATTTTAAAAAAATTTTTACTAGAAGGAAATGTTCCTGAGTTAAGAAACAATAAAAGAATGTTGACAACGTACCGGCTTGTTTTTTACATAAAAAAATAACAATATGTACTGTGAAAAACAAATTTTCGATTAATCGACATAAATTATTCGATTTATTTGTAATCAATAATAGGCAATTTTAAATTATTCGAACAGTAAATCACCCAAAATTAATCGATTAATCGAACAACGGTTAATCGTTTGAATACCCTAGTAGTTATTCATATTGAATATACCAAGTCTTCTACACAAAATGCGGAAATAAAATAAAAAAATAAAAAAAAATTAATAAACAGATTATATAGTATAAACATATAGCTCATTCTGTGGCTCCCTGTACATACCTCTTTTATGAAGTAACTTTAGTAAATAGTTGTGCTTGAAATTCTACAGAATGTTCACTAATAATAGTTTAGAAATACAAAATAAACATGAATTTGTTCTTAAAAAATTTAGTGATTTGAATTATAATCACCCTTATTGTGTTTGGCGTATTCAAAATACGCCTACGACTGTTTGGTAATAGATTAAAGGAAATAAGTGCACGTTCTCTTTAATCTATTACCAAACAGTCGTAGGCGTATTTTAAATACGCCAAACGCAATAAGGGTGAATATTGAAAATTCAAACATAACAAATACGAGCATGTCGAGTATGTTCTGAAGACAAATCTGCATGTTGCTCTTTATGTACAACAATCAGATAAAAAAGCAATACATTTTTGTTGAACTGTTTATGGTTTTTAATCCAAATTTTAATATTTTAATTAGGCTAAAGTTCATCAAATTTAATTTTAATGAAGAAAGGAATTTTAAAACATGAAATTAATTAAAATTAATTGATAATTTTTCATTCTTGACTGCAGCGGGAATCGAACCCAGGCTTTCACGGACAGGTTACCCTTTTACACGTTTCAATTGCAACCACTGAATATCTTCAGAGGGTTTTGCCGTTTAATACTCACAGCCATTGACGACTGCTGGCAGTCAATAGTCAAACATCAGACTTTAAACCAAATTGAATTTAACGTTTGGTAGTTTGAAATTTGCTTTTTTATAAAAACCTGATAACAACCCTGCCGGAGATTGAACTAGTACCTAACTAGTACAAAAATATCCAGTACAAGTTCTCAACTGTAAAATTTTCTATACCATCTTAATGCTCAAATTAGCATTGAGTGTGCTTGAAAATCCACTAGTGGACCACAATGGGTGTTTAAGAGCCAGTTTGTTTCTAGTTCTTATGTATAAAAAAAAATTATGTATCATATTGCATTTTAACCATTTTTATACCCTCCACCAGAATTAGTTGTTAAGGGGGTATACTAAGTTTGTCATTCCGTGTGAAACTTTTTTATTATTCATCTAAGACCCCATAAAGTATATATATTCTGGGTCCTTGAGTAATTCTAAGTCGATTTAGCCATGTCCGTGTGTCTGTCTGTCTGTTGAAAACACGCTCACTTTCGAAAAACTCAAAAAAAAAAATAAACAAACTGGGTATCAAATTACTTGTAGTTATCCTAAGCAGTTTGGGATTGAAATCGAGCCAAATCGGTTCAGTAGGATCAGAGCTATAAATCAAAATGTGGAACCACCGCTTTAAAAAATTGATAATTGTGTTACAAAAACTAACATATATGATTGAACAATGCATGAAATGATATAAACCCTACTCCCGGAAAACAGTTTAGTACGCCTAAAACCGTAATTAGTAACGCTATCATAAAAAAATTTGCCACGTCACAGTTTTCCAAGACTAAAAATTACATTGTGAGATTTCATGAAGATCGGTCCATAATTTACCCAAGGCCCCATAAAAACCCTACTCTCAGAAAACAGTTTAGTACGCCTAAAACCGTAATAAATAAATAATGCTATCATAATAGACTTTGTCGGTCAATAATTTAATATAGGTCTAAGCCGCAACCAATTTTATTGCTGATGTCGGTTTTTATAAAGATAAATTAATAATAAATAGACATCATACAGATATCACTCCTGAAATATTCAAATTGTCGGTGGAGGGTTATTTATTTATTATTTTTAAGTTGCAGCTTTTCCCTGAGTGTAGAAATTTGCTTGTAGACCTTCTTAGAGGACCGAAGAGTGAAAGCGGCTGAACATTTTTCCACTGGCTACAGCGTTGCCGAGTCTGCAGATTTATCTTTTTTTTTTTTGACGTTTTTTGCAGAGCAGATTTTTTCGATGACTGTATTTTTTCAAATTGCTTCAAACAATACCAATAAGCATTTTGATTATTAATATACTTAACAAACATTTATTCAACAATGTAATAACTTGTACCCAGCAAGCATTTTGTATTGTAGTAAACTTTTTAAAAAATCAGCTTCAAGAGCAAATTAACACCATATGAGTTCATTTTTCGATCATAAATAGAGTTTTTTTTTTCCCGGACTTTTTCGATTCCCGGGAAAGCGGGAAATTTTTTTAAATTTCCCGGGATCCCGGGATCCCGCTCCATATAAATAATACAAAGTAAATTTTGGTATTTATTAATGAAAAAAAAACTTTTATAAAAAAACGTAAGGGAACTTGTTACAAAGAAAGTAAATAAAATGGTTCAATACTAAAAAATTAATTGAAGATTGAAATAGGAACTTAAATTATTATTACCTCACGCCTTTATTCCCTATTATTATGCTTTTATTTAGTATTATTATGCTCTGGATACAAGATAAAAAGATAACATAAACATAACAATTTAATTCATAAAACAATAATAAAAACAAAATAAAATTAAGGTACGCAAGTTATGAGATCAAAAAGTTAATTAATAAAATAGATAAAATATTTTAAAGAAATATATAACATTTTTTAATGGCTTAGGAAATAACTTTCTGACACACTCAAAACGCTTTGTAAGTCGTCAAAAAGTATATTCCCGATTTTATTTACTAATTATGTGAACCGTTGTAGCATGCTTCGGATTCACAATCAGAAGCAATTTTTTATTTTTATAAACAACGTCTATATCAGTCAAATGTACGTCAAGGTTGATGCAAAAATAGCATCAACCGGACCGTTTCTTCCAAACCTTTTCATTTCAATAGATCCATTTGTAATCTTTAGGACAATGTGTTTTTCAAGTTGTATGTTGTAGTATCTTACACGAGTTTCCAAAATGTTATTTTATTTCGGTTTCCCCGCACTTCACGGGTATATAAACCAACACAAATTGAAATTGAAAATTTGTGTTTATCACCTAATAATTGCATCATAGTCATATCTCAAAATTGTATGTAACTTTAGCAGAGTTTTCCTTCATACCTTCTCGTATTATATCTCCAACTGAACCGAAGTTATAGCAAAATATATCTTTAAATCGGTTTATTTCGAAAAGTTTAATCGCATTTTGCCAAGATCGTTTGTTTTTGTAAATATGACTATGTTGCAATAAAGGAGCGATTTGTTTAGGTATCTCTTATTTTTAAGACTTGTTCATATACAATGAAACTTTACTGCCTGCATCTTATTTTGAATTAATGTACTTTATTAACTCTTTACTTCACTAAATGTAATAATTATCAACTATTGCACTGCCCATTCTGCTTTTAGTAGATTTATTGCATCAGGAGATATTGATTTAAATACATGAACTCACTTCTTGCAATTGATCTAATCCACAACCCATCCACAGATGCTAATTTTTAGAGAATAGATAACTAAATTTCAAAGTATAAATAGCTGTTTTCTGAAATTATAAGAAATTTTTTATTTCCCGGGATCCCGCAAGAAAAATCCCGGGAAAACGGGAAATAAAATAATGGAAATTCCCGGGAATTCCCGGGACGGGAAATCCCGGGAAAAAACCCTAATCATAAATGATACTCTCTCGTTGTGAGAAAATGGTACCCTACCGATGAATCATTTGTGCCACAATTTGTTGGTTCTTTTTTGAGCATATGAATTAATCATATGTGAAGCCTTTTTCAATCTCTCAATTGATAAATCAGCTTTTTATCATCACAAGTGATCCGAAAAGACTTATGCAGGTGATTTTTACAAAAAATGTTCGCCCAAATGTTAGCTAGGTACTCCCTTTTAAAATCAACAACGTACAGCATATTTAGTACAAAATGTTGAAATCAAATTTTTTATGCAATTTTGTCATGTTGACAGTGGAGCATTCGATGTTCGGAGCAAAATTTCTAAAATTAATATAAATAAAACAAAAACAAGAAATAATTTAGACAATCATACTCTATGTTATGAGAAGTTTTACGGACCAAATACTAAAAAAAAAACTAATTTAATTGCACAAATTTCGTGCAGGAGAATCGTAACCAGCATAATTTTCGACGTCCAGTTTTTTATGTAAATCGAAAATATACGATCTTTTGCACCATCAGTATATATTTTTTTAGTTCTTTTAGTTTTTATAGTTCTACAAAGCACAGTGACAAATTGGCAGCAAAATTATTTTAACGGAGCCCCAAATTTATTTTTGTTTGAATTTCTTGGTGACTGAAATGTTGGTTACGATAAAATGTTTTTACCTAAGGGGAGGCAAAAATTATAGTTATTAATGAAATAATTCTTAGGCCCGTTTTCACAACTTACCGATAGCTAAAGGTAGGATTTAATCGGCCGTATAAAACGTGTTCCATTATTACAACTTTACTTTAACCTACCAGGTAGGATGAACCTTAATTTACTTTACCGCTTACTTTAGGTTAAAGTAAAGTTATAATAATGGAACACTTTTTTAAGGCCGGTTAACGTCTACTTTAGGCTATCGGTAAGTTGTGAAAACGGGCCTTAATATTATTGTTGCAATATGTTCATATAGCAATATTGGATGATTCGGACAAACAATTATGTTCTACCGCTTTTTTGCGGTAAGAGATTATTATAATTATTATAATGAACAAATTTTTTTTTGCTTTACTAAAAATTTATAATTTATTTTTTTTTTTAAATTTTATTTAAGGAGCAGTTTTTTTCCATAAAAACTGTTTTTTTTTTGGAAATTATCACGTTTTCTAGAATAAATAAATATAAATAAATACTGGCTGGCTAACAGAACGCACGCGTTAATACTTTTAAAGCAGCTTAATTTATATTTTTGTTATTTTTTGATACACGCTCTGTACATAAACCTAATTTCTTGTATTGACATATTTGCGAACAATACTGGCATTTGTTTTGGTTTATTGGCTTATGATTAAAAATTATACCTTATCCAAACTACCATATTCCTCATCAGTAGAAATACAAATACGCTAAATGTTTAGCTTTTTTTTAATAAATTAATAAAAAATTTTGAAAATAATATTTTATCATTCATTTTATTCTTATAAAAGTGTTGAATTATTTAATTTGTGAAAACAGTCAACAACTAGATGTTTAGTTGCAAGTTCTTTAAAATTAAATTGATAAAAAAATGAAAATTTTCGTTTTATTATTCGCCTTCATTTCTTTGGTTTCCTCAGCAGTTGGTAAGTTTAGTGGAAAAATATTACATCAATAAAATTTAGTTTTAATATATTTCATCAATCCTAAGCCGTTTGTTACGCGCCACATTCCGATAGAGGTCAACGGTGTCAAGGTCGTCGCACTGCCACAAATTCCTGGACCTTCAACTCCGCTACCAACCAATGTGTTTCATTCAACTACTACGGTTGTGGAGGAAATGCCAATCGCTTCCCCAGCAAGATGCTATGTGAGAGGAATTGCAAAAGTTATATCGGTTGAATAAGTATTTGAAAAGATTTGAAAATAAAGACTGATTTTAATAAATTTTCAAGTTTTTTTGTTTTAATTTAAAATCATTATCAGAAAGTTTATGCTTTTTTTCCTAGCAATTTGAACTAACTTGAACAATATATCATGATTCGTAACAGTAATCGATACCTAGACACCGAATACCAAGTAGTATCGGTAAAAAAATACTCGGTATCGGTCAAAAGTAATCGCTTCACTTTAGCATTGAAATTATTCTTAAACTGAAGCAGTGTTTTTTAATAGTAAACAAAATTATAAAATCTTTAAAAATAAAAAGGTGCAAAATAAAATTTATTTAAAATGGGACCACCAAAATCTAGTGTTTGGCTACATTACACTAGAAAAGATGGAAAAAGTGCTTTATGCAAAGAATGTTTTAAAACCGTGCGTTATTGTGGAAACACGTCAAATCTGCATAAGCATTTAAAAAGCCATCCAAACTTTGCTAAACCAGTCGAAGGAAAGATGTCAAAGTAAGTACAATGTCTTGTTATCATTTGTCAGCTGGAAGATATTAAATTTACAATTCTTTAAGGAGAAAACAAAAAGAAAGTGGTGGTGACGTCTCAAAGGAAAGTCCGCTTATTTTCCTTGATTCTTGTAATGGTTTAAATAGTGAGGTAGATTCCGAGCCATCTGCATCAACACAAAATACTTCCTTTTCGGATTTAAGTCGTAATTCGCTGAAATATGCTTTTGATAAAATGTCTTCACAAAAAAGTAAGTAAATTAATATTACAACCTAGCAATAATAAAGTTGAATTAGGCTATGCCGAATCGTATATATGTATGTATCTACCCTTCATCAAAAAAGTAAATTATAGAAATTGACTAAGAACCAAAAATAAGCGTGTATGTAGCTTGTTAAGTTTAGAATACCAACTGGATTCGACACTTAATTGATATTAATGTACATATATCACATTAATGGCCAATTTCACAAATTTATTTATATATCAATTTATATTTAAAATTTGTTTTTTATGTCATATAAAAATAAAATTATATGAAAAACTATTTTTTAATATGAATTGATATTAAAAAAAATTGGTGAAATTGGCCAGAAGTATCATTTACTAATGTTTTATAACAACGGTTTTTTGCGCCAACACATTTTCTTTTGTTAATACATTGCAGTTTCTTATTTCCCGAACTTTTTCTATTCCCGGGAGAGCAAAAATGTTTCTTTTATTGCCAGTAAATTTTTTGGAAAAATAATATGTATGTACAGTTTGTCAAATAATTCTTTTCAAAAGTATAAGAAAACAAAATATTATTAAATGAAACACTAATAGCTTGTTTTAATTTTTGCAAAATTATTTTTTTTTGTATATTTATTTTTTTAAATATGTTTGTAAACATACTGCATTGTAAAAAATTATAAGTCTTTCATAAGATAATTATAATCGAGATAAAAAAAAATTATTAAAATTTCAAAGTGTCAAAAAAATGTTTTCAAAATTAAAAAAATCAATGAAATTATTAAAAAAATATGTTAATACATAAATATTTTTTGCCCTTAGTATTTTGTGTCCCCCGTGAGAATCAATTACTGACTGCAATCGCCGGCCCATTGAATGAATAAGCTTTTGTAAGTCGTATTCCTCAGGTATTTTTTCCCATTCCTCTTTAATATATTGTATCAATTGTGTTTTATTTTTTGGAGATCTTTTTCCAACTTTTTCTTCAAGAGGACCCATAAATTTTCTATAGGGTTAAGGTCTGGACTTTAAGCTGGAGTATCAATCACTTTTTTGCAGTTATATAATAGCCAGGATTTACAAATATACGATTTGTGTTTTGGGTCATTATCTTGATAAAATTTAAAGTTAAGTTTTTGCGGATTTTCTGGGTCAAAAAACCCAAATTTACGGGCGCTGCTGCATAAATCATTCTTTAATATATCAAGATACACTTCTTTGGTCATAATTTCATCCAAAATTTTTATCTCGCCAACTCCTCTACAAGATATACAAGCCCATGCCATAACAGACAACTTTCCGAATTTTACTGTTGGTATAATATTTTTTTTGTCAAGGGCCGTCAATGGCTTGCGCCAAACTTTTTGTGATCCAAAGTGATAGTAAAGCATGAGCTTGGTTTCATCACAAAAAATTACGTCATCCCAGTACTCTGCTCCAAAACGAACGTGCTCAATAGCAAATGTGTATCTTTTCTCTATGTTGTTCGCCGAAAGTAACGGTTTTTTTCTAGCTGTTCTAGAGAAGTATTGCTGTTTTTGAAGCACGTTCCGAACAGTCTCATGTGAAATAATAACTCCAAAATCATTATATATTTCGGATGATATTCCTCTGGTGCTGGAATGTGGTTTTTCCTCAACCATTTTTATTATTTTTCTTTCAATGCGCTTGGTCACCTTTTTTGGTCTGCCAGGGGAATGTTTTGCTTCAAGCCTTTTTTCTTTTTCGGCGCGGTTAATAATGTTGTAGACTGTCCTAAGATTGAGGGAAATCATTTCCGCGATTGCTTTGTGCGATTTGCCTTTATAATGATTAAAATACACTAACTGAACAATATCTTTGCTAACACGTTTTCCGGGCATTTGTAAAACTTTATTTTATAGTCACTTGTTACAGGAACGGCAACTATTTGAAGAATAAATATAGTCCACTAATATGTTAGCATAGTAACATGCATTAATTTCACTAATGTTTATTAATTACACAAAAAAATAACGGTTAATCTCTTTTTTTTTTTGTTTTTGAAAACATTTATTTGACACCATAAATAAAATGTTCTCTTACATTTTTCTTTTTGTTTTTGTACTATGCACTCTTTTATGTTATATTTTGGCATCATCATATCTCACATAACCAAGAAAACAGAATGTCCAAAAAATAAAAAAAGTTTAAAATAAATTAGCCAGTCGTATTTCAAACTGAAATTTTTTTGCATGATTTTTTCTAGCATTGAAAAGAATTATTTGACAAACTGTATGTATGTTTGAAAAATAAGGTCTTAAGTTATTGACTATCAAGGGTAACTTAAAAAAATGCGATTAAGCTGAATTGCTTGTATTGTTTCAAATATGTATGTTTAAATCGGCTAGCTGCGTCACAAAATATATCAGAAAACCAATCGGGATAAAAGTTACAAAAATGTATTTTGAGCTTTCGGAAAATAAATAAGAAAAGTTGTATTTGCCCAATGGTATAATAGTACTCTTTTTATACAATGTCTTCGTCCCAAAGTCGTTAAACCAATTTTTAAATTTCTTTCAAAATTATAAGTTTTTCCTTTAAAATGAAATACAAATGAGCTACTTTTTTCATACTTGAGGATTTTTATATTTTTTGACATACCGATAAACTAAACACCCAACCATGGTAGAATAATATGCATAGCCTTGATTTACTTACTGTCAAAAATTAACAAAAAGTTAAATTAACAAAAAGTATATTTAAAAAAACAAAATCAAAAAACATTTCTGTGACATTTTGACAAAACATCTTAAGTCGAGATAAGGTAGCAAAAAAAGTAAAACTTGGTGAAAAAATCATTTTTATCAATTAATAAAAAAACCGAAATTAAAGAAAAAAAGAGAAATTTAGTTTGTTTTAAAATTTTTTTTTTTTAATTTTAAAAATTTTTCTTTACCGTAGAAACACAATTGCACCGTATGGACGTAGTAATGTACGGCGTAGATACGTTGTCATGTTAAGACGAATAATATTTTATACAAAGTTACACAATAGCTAGCGTAAACGTATCTACGTCGTACGTAGACATAGAGCTAATTCTATATCATACGCCGCACAGTGGCGCCATTTGAGTTTTTTCGTTGCAAAAATCATATCTTTTGAACCGAATAAGATAATTGAATAACTAATTGATAACTGTTCAGCCTATGAAATGAGCGTTTGGAAAGGGTGCTACGCTTTGTAAGTGCCTACTTATGGGTTATCAAAGTTAAAATTAGTAGAAAAATCAATTTTATGGTAACTAAAAAAAATTATTTTTACATTTTTAGATTGTTTTTATTTTTTTTCTTTAGGGTTTTATGTTTTAAGTTATTACCCAACAAATTAAAAAAAAAAAAAAATTTTTTTTAAATTTATTTTTTCAATTTTCTGTAAAATATTCATCACAATTCGTAAGAGAAGGTATATCTAAAAGACTAACCATTTCTAAACTATAATTATTTTCTAACTCTATTCGTGACTTCACATGCCGCCAAAGTATTGTTTAAGTGAGGTACGTACCTGCTAATTTCAATGAGTAGTTTTTTTTAAACTATTAGATCGAACTACTGTCAGTCAAAACATATAAGGGATGGACGCCATACAATTTCTGCAACCATGTCTTTTTAACCTTTTTTATCTCTAGAAGCCAAACGGGCACGTACGGGCAGATAAAACCTTTTGAATTATGTAAAGAAATAATCAAAGAACTGGTTTTGCAAATATGGCAAATATAGAAAAATATAGATTTTTTTTATTTTCCGTCAAAGTTGAAAAATAGTGAAAAAACGGATAGTTTTTAAATAGTGATTTACCAGGAGAAACACAAAGCAAACAGTTAATTTTTTTTTATCATTATACATTTAATAAATACATCAATCAATACGAATAAAAAATAAGGCGATTCGTTACCTATTTTTCGTGATATTGCACCTGAAATCGCAACAAATTGACTAAAAATTGTGTGTTTTTTTGAAAACCGAAAGTCGGTCAACTTTGAACGGTTATATCTTCTAAACTAAAAATGTGATATTATTAAGAGTGGCATTTTTGAAATCGTTGAAAAGTCTATAACATGGGTTTATTCAAAACTTCGTCGGCGCTCATGAAAATTTTGATTTTTGCAACCTCGTTTGCTCTACGGCCGCCACTGTGCGCCGGTACAGTACGGTCGTATACTGTCATAGAAAAAAATATAAAATGAAATTAATTTTGTGTTTTAAAATTGAATATTTGATAACAAAATAAAAGGATAGAAAAATAAAATATAATTTGAATTATTTTGGAATTTTTAAATGTTATTCTCAAAAGAAAACATAATGCGTTTAGGACGGCATTGTGGGTAAGTGAAGCGTATTTGGAAAAATTGACGGCGTTACGTACTACGTTCGTACGACGCAATTGTGTTCCTAGCATATGTATGTAGTTACCTTGTTATTTAAAAAAATGAATATTTTTCTGTTTTTTGTTTTTCAAATAATTTTAAATAAAGCTTGATTTACACGATTGAAATTTTCTTCAAAATTGCTCTTCAAAATGCTTTAAACTCGTGTAAACAGCAAAATTTCTTCAAAATTTATTGATCAAAACTTATTGAACAAAACTTTTGAAGATTTTATTGATGCCGTGTAAATAAGCATCAAAATCACATCTGGCAATATTGATTACTATAAATAATTTGACAGCATGTTCATTCTTTTGATTCAATTTTTAATATTTTAATTTTATTTTTTATGTATATAGAAACAGGATGTGATTTTAAGTTGCCAAATAAATGAATTGAACTTTTTATTTCGATATATTGGGTTTTTAAGTAATTTTTAATAAATATGCTTGTATTGCCATTGAACTTCTCTAACATTTAAAAAATATTCCGTGAATTCTTGTCGAATGAGCTTGGATGTTTCGCTTTGACGACTTTGATTGCACAGTGGTACTATCGAAGACAAGATATTCTCTCTCCGCACTTCTTGACGCCATCGTCTATCCGTTATAGATCTACTTGGTCGTTGTCTCTTGTTTGTGCATAGGTACCACACTTGCGTTTGTTCAAAAAAATGTGTAATGTACATACTGCGAGAACAACTTTGACAATATTTGGTGGGGAAAGTTCCATTGTTTTTCTAACAACGCGAAATCGGGCTGATCTGGAAAACCTGTAATTGAAAATTTGCACCAACGTCGATGTAAACAAAATTGTAGTTCGCGTCCACAAGCGCCATCAAAACAATGCTGTTTTTCTTTTTAAAATTGAAATATGCGCTTCCCAATGTGTGCTGGTGCTATAACATCGATGTGTTTTCCATCTAATGCCCCGATTGAATTGGGAAAATTCCACGTTTTATATATACTTTGGGAAATACTCTCCCATTCCTCCTCTGTTGCTGGCATCTGTATCAATAGATATTATTTTTGATATGTTTTTTTATTTAGTAAATTAGGTTTTACCTGTAAAAATTCAACTTTTAATACTCTATATAATGCAGCGCAAACTTCAGGCACAATATTGCATATCGATGATCTTGATTTTTTAAACAAGTACATCAGACTTGCGTAACTGTCTCCAGTCGCTAAAGATCTCAAAGTAATTGCCAGGCGTTCTCCGGGGTATATAGATTCCCGCATATTAGTATTGGCTTTTTCTATTGATGGGGTGACGAGATTAAGCAAATAATCATCTGGTGACATTCGCACAAAGTTTATGTATAGGTCTGGATCATTCCTTTTCAATCGCTCCCTAGAAGAGACATACATACCACTACCTCCCAAACGAAAAAAATCGAACCCAATGTTCCTTTTGTTTTCTTCTTTTTTTTTTGCATTATTATCGGCTACTTCTTCCTCCAATATTAAAAATCTTGATGCTATGATGATTGTGTCGTCGTCCGTACTTATTTATTGTTTTTTTTTTATAAAAATAAATTATTTTTTATAATAGTAAATTATTTCACAAAAAAAAAAAAAACAAAACAGCTGATCCAAGTCAATATTTTCAATATAAAAATATTACCAATAGTGTAAATTAGCTTCAACAAATTTTGATCAAATTTTTATCAAATGATTTTGAAATATATTGAAAGAATATTTTGATAAAATTTTTGAAACGTGTAAATAGAACACCAAAATAAATTTTCAAAATTTTGATAGGACTTCAAAATACCTTCAATCGTGTAAATCTAGCTTAAGAAACTTTATCAAAATTTCAATCTGACAGAGTGATAGTAAATAAAACACACTTTCTGTTTTTGTGTGCTATTTCAATTTTCGCAAAAATGGATTTACCTAGTTTTTTCATACAACCACATAATCAATAATCTTAAAGCGGCTGAATATCACAAATTATTAATATAAAATATTTTTTTTCAGAAGGTGGAATAAAATGTAACAATATAAATATGTGCATTTTATTTTTTATATGTAAAGATATGAGACCATTTAATGTTGTCGAAGGAGAAGGTTTTTTAAAACTGATGAGGGAGGTGGCGCCCTGTTGTAAGGTTCCTTCTGCAACACATTTAAAAAAATTGCTTTGCGGCAAATACGACAGTGTTAAAATGGATCTTACTAAAAGAATATCAAATGCAACTGCGTTTTGTGTCACGCTCGATATATGGACAGAAACTATGAATGAGAAGAGCTTTTTAGGAGTAACAATACATTTTGTGGAAAACATAACTTTTAAAAGTGCCAATATTGCGACAAAAGAAATGACATCTAATCATACTGCAGAATATATTTCTGCAGTATTTGGAGATATTTTAAAAAATTGGGGAATGACAATACATATGGTAACTTGTGCTGTAACAGACAATGGCGCTAATATGGTTGCCGCAATAAAGAAAAGTCTTGGAGATTCGAAACACCTACCTTGCTTTGCTCACCCTATTAATTTAATAGTTGATTCCGCAATTGGAAATGCATCTTCACCAGTTGTTGACGTAATTAGAAAAGTCAGAGAAATCGTGAAATGGGTTAAAAACAGTGCAATTCAATCTGATAAGATTTAGAAAGCTTCAATTTGATATGAAAGTCCCAGAACAAACAAATTTATTTTAGACGGTAAGACACGCTGGAATTCTACGTATTACATGTTGGATAAATATATAGAAATGTCAAAAATTGCATCAGAACTGTTACTCGAATCTACCAAAGGAAGTCCAGAAATGGTGACCGACCATGAACTTGAAATATTGAAGCAAATAGTTCTGTTGTTAAAACCATTTGAGTTTGTCACTAAGGAATCTTCTGGCCAGAATTATGTGACTTTGTCAAAAATTATACCCATGATAAACTGTCTGACATCAAAGCTCCAAAACTTTTCTTCATCTATAGAATGCGTTACACTGTTGCAAAACAAATTACTGTGTGATTGTAGCAAAAGATTTGGCATGATTGAGTTTAACACATATGCTGCTTTAGGTACGATATTAGACCCACGTTTTCAAAACCTACACTTTAGGGATGCTAATGCTTGTGGAAGCACCATACAAAAAAAAACTAAGGAATTTGATTATGGATGACACCTCTACATCAAACAGTGATTCAGAAGTAGAGGTCAATAGTGAAGATTTTGATTTTTGGCTGCACCATAAAAACCTAGCAATTGGCCAAAACCGACAAAGAGCGAATTTAAAAACTGACGAGCTTTAGAGGAATGGGAAGAATTAAAACCGATGTATCCAATGTTATACAAACAGGCCCGTTTATATCTACATATTGTTGCCACCTCCGTACCGTGTGAAAGGCTATTTTCCAAAGCTGGCGCAACAGTAACCGTATTAAGAAACCGTTTGACCAGTAAACACCTCGACAAGTTATTGTTTTTAGGAAGTGCGTCAAAGACTGATAAGTCTTTGATTACATTACATTAAAATATTTAAATATGTTAAAACTTTTATATCAATACTTAAGTAAATTTTATATTAGTAATCTAAATTATTACTCACATTTACTAGCAATACAGTTCAATTAACGTATACATATATACAGATGAAAATTGATTAGAAATCAATTTTTAAAGATATTGAAAGCGATTTAATCGTTTTGTTTTTAAAATAGTTTTACATCACATATCTGTTTATTTCCTTAGCTTTTGTTTACTAATGATAATTTTAGTGACATAGTATACTACAAGATCTCACCCTTTTTTTTGTTATGTTTTATAAACCTGAAAAACCGGTTTATTTTATTGAATTATTATCTAAGATTCTTTTGTTTTTCTTTTGTTATAATAAAAATAATTTGAAATACTATTGATCTTTTATTTTTTAAAAAAATATTAATTTTCAGACAAAAATATACTCTCTGACTATATTAAAAAAAATACAAACTTTTCTTAAATCAGTGTTGAAGGAAAACTTTTGGCTCATGTCCCAAATTTTTAAGTACTCAAAAATTCCCATTCCAAAATTTAAATCCCCTTTTATTAAACTTATTCATTAATTATAAAGTTAAGTTAATTACATTTATTATTTTCAAGTGATACCAACTTAGTGCTTTTGGCATTATTTATGGTGCTTTTTGATGCCTCAAAACGCCAAAATTTTATCCATAGTGCCAAACTAAGAAAAATTTTTATATAAAAATGTCATTTTTTTTATTATTTAATTTTAAATAAAAACGGTCATCCATCAACGCCGTAGCCTTGTTTAAAATTTTGGAAGTATATAATATTCGGCACAGCCGAATGCAACTTTTTTTGTGTTTAATTAAATTGTGAAAATGGTTTAGTGCTTTTTACGCTTTTGTTTGTTCGAAATAGTTCTTTTTAGTGCCTTTTTAAAATTTTAAAGTGCTTTTTGCTCTCAAAAAGTTGACATCACTGATAGTGACTGACATTGTCGGAGTGCTAATTGAATGGTTTAGTACTAAACTACCTTATCTGCAAGAAAAGGATAATTTATAAATGCTTGTATTGTATGTATTATTCATCATTCGAACCGATACAAGTAAGTTCCGATACAAGTAAGTATCGATACTTTTTCCCGATATTAAAGCCCTTATGACACTACATTTTTAATGCATTGTTAAAGTTTTGGTGAACAGTACAAATATAATGTAATACAAAAATTTACCAAGTGCAAAGAGTTAAGCTGTATTTAGATAAATGGCAAACTGTCAAAAATTTTACTAAAGTTATCGATAAAAAATGAAGTTATGTCAAAAAAAATGTAAAATTGTTTAACTTAAAATTGACATTTCAAGCTTGAAATATTAAAAGTGTTGCTGAATCAGCGGTTTATGGGCAAATTCAGCGATTTACCGCTTGTTGTTTTTAGGTTTCTCATAAACAAAAAGTTGGCAGCATTTAATAAAATAAACAAAACAGGGATGGCTAAGTTGTTTCAATTTTTCTTTTTTGTTGATACTTTTTTAACTAAGATTTATAATACCTTTTTGTGGTGTTTTTTATGAACATAATTAAAATTAATTTCAACTAAAAAAAATTTTTTAGTACAATTAGGGTAAAAAACTATAATTTTTAAAGGTTGTTGGTACAATTTTAAAAATTCTCAACGCCATTCCTGAAACAAAACCAAAACAAGAGAAAAAAAACTAAAGAACTTTGTTTACATTTTTTTATAGTTTGCTCTTTCTAACTTTTACTGTTTCTTTCTATCAATTCTATATCAATTAATGAATAAAAAATGTAGTGTCATAAGGGCACTGTTGCCAATTTAGAGATTTTCCCGCTAAATCTAGAGTTTTTGAAATGCCAATCGCGGGAAAAAATACGTTTTAGCGGTAAGCGGGAAATCTAGCGACTTTTAAACAACTCTCAGCGGCACATTTTCGCAACAAAAACCTTTCTCAAATTTAAGATTTACAGATTTTTTACTTTTTCTTTTTGTTTTTCTAGCTAAAAACTACTTGCTTATGTTCACGGTTTTAATTACTTTGTAGTTTTAGTAAACTGAAGATTGTATATGAATTTTTTTTACTATTTTCAGTAAGTATTTTGTTAGGGCTGTATGTGACAATTCACAACTTTAAGCTTGCTTAACATTTTGAAACAAAAGGTAAGGAAAGGTTAATTATCTCGATAGATCCCAAGCAATATAATTCACTAGCTTTCATGTTACTAATTGTATCTAATTGCTAAAAACAGCAAATAATTACCAATAATAGAGTAAATGTTATAAACTTTTTTGCGTTTACGTACTAAGTGTGTCATTCTGGGTGAAACGGTTTTAATATTCATCTTAATATTAAATATTTCACAACTTACCGGTAGCTAAAGGTAGGATTTTATGGGCCGTATAAAAAGTGTTCCATTATTACAAATTTACTTTAACCTATCAGGTAGGATGAACCTCTATTTACTTTATCGCTTACTTTAGGTTAAAGTAAAGTTTTAATAATGGAACACTTTTTATAAGGCCGGTTTAAGTCTACTTTTAGCTATCGGTAAGTTGTGAAAACGGACCTAAGTCGATTAAGCCATGTCCGTCTGTCTATCCGACTGTTGAAAACTCACTCACGCTCATTTTCAAACGACTCAAAAGAAAAGATAAATATTGGCATTTAATTGTTAAGAACTCATCTAAGAAAATTGGAATTGAAGTCCAGCACAATCGATTCTATAGGAAAAGAATGAATGAATTAAAATGTGGAACAACCACCCTATAAAAATAAATATTGTTACAAAAACTAGTGGCGGAATTCACATATTGATATAAGATTTTGCACAAATTCGTCCTATACCATTAGAAATTACACTGTCAACTATCGATCAGATCGGTCCATAACATACCATTGGCCTCATATAAGCCCTCTCTCGGAAAAAGCTTTAGTACGCGTAGAACCGTAAAGCTCTCAATCTGTGTTTTATTATAATAACATTTGGTCGGTCATAGTTTTACAAGACTATAAATTAATTACTTGTTCAATTTTCGTGAAGATCGGCCATAATTTACCAAATGTCCCATATAAAGACCACTCCGGAAATATTCTAACTGCAGGTGGAGGGTATCAAGGATTCGGCACAGCTGAATACATTACTCTAACTTATTTTATTTTTGGGAATAAAATAACTAGGGAAGTTGAAAACCTTAGTATGTAACGTATTTCAGAGTGATATACCTTTGAAAAAGCAGCCTATATCTAGATTTATATAAAACTTTTAAAAATGTTTAGGTTTTAGCGGTATTTTTGAAAAAAATCCCGCTAAATTAAATATTTAGCGATTTCTAGCGGTTTTGAAGTCCGATTTGGCGGGAAATGTTCAAAAAAAGTTGGCAACAGTGCATAAGGGCTTAAGTAGGTATCGATGCTTTACGAGCGATACCACAACGAGTAAAAGTATCAATACCTTAGAGGTATCGTTTCATACCTAAGTATATTGGATACAAATATAAAGTGATGTTTTCATGTTATTAAATGGTCTTGTATTTTCTTTGTTTCTTATTATTTTTATTGTGTTAACTTCTTCGTAAAGAACCCAAATATTTTTTTAGATTCTGAAATATCTTTAGCACTAGATTCATATAAGTTGTCTGAAGTTAATTCATTAGATCGTGGAGTTTATTCTTTAAAGTTTTATGTAGCACTTTTTAATGGTCTGTTAAAAAAGTTTGATTTTGATAACGACTTTCTTAAACACGTGAAAGATCTTGCACCCTCTTATGTAATAAGAGGTAACCAATTGAGTATTTCTCAATTATGTTCTTTTGTGGCAAATTTAGTCGATTTGAGTGATATTGAAGAAGTTAATAATGAATAGCTTGAGCTTTAATTTTTAGGAACATAATTAATAGAAAGAGCATACGCTAGGGCGTTTTCAAAATAAAAACATTTTTAGATTTTATTTTTATATATTTTTAAATAAAATGAATTCTGTATACTTTTTTGCATTCAATTATTCAACAGTAATATAAAAAGCCTTACAACATGTTTTTGTTTTTTCTTTTAAAAATTTTGGCACTTTTGAAAAAAAAAGTTTTTTTTTTCAGAAATAAGAGGTTTTTTGTTAAAAAATTAATTTTGGACTGATCATCACGAAATCCTGTATAGGGATTTTTGTTATTAAAAATCTAAACGGAATAAATTTTAATACAGAAGTGAAATTTGTTTTAGCGCTTAAAGTGCTTTTAAGAAAGCTGCTTAATATGGGATCTAAGGTAAATATAGACTGATAACACTATGGAACATTTTTGGGATTATTGTCTGGGGGGTGAGAAATTCCAAGTCAGGGTGATGGTACTAGGTCAGTATAGTAAAACCCTCAAAGGGTTTGGCGTTCGTATGTGTCAGTTTTTTTTTATGACATTTTAAATTTTTTCCTTATCTTGATGTTTTTTTGTTTAACATAACTCGAGAACCACTTGTCCGATTTTGCTAAAACAAACTCAAAAATATTTAGAATTACAATTTCTTTAATCCGTTCATATAACGTTTTTCTTTATAATCAACAGTTTTGCCGGTAAAAATAAATTTGTGGAGAAAAAAAAATTATTTTTTTGCCTAAAAATAGGCAATATTTATTAAAATAAATTTTAATTTTTAGGCAAAAAAATATTTTTTTTTCTCCACAAATTTATTTTTACCGGCAAAACTGTTGATTATAAAGAAAAACTTTATATGAACGGATTAAAGAAATTGTAATTCTAAATTTTTTAAAATTTGTTTTAGCAAAATCGGACAAGTGGTTCTCGAGTTATGTTAAACAAAAAACATCAAGATAAGGAAAAAATATAAAATGTCATAAAAAAAAACTGACACATACGAACGCCAAACCCTTTGAGGGTTTTACTATACTGACCTAGTACCATCACCCTGACTTGGAATTTCTCACCCCCCAGATTGGCTGTTGTACTGTGTAATCAGAAAATTGCATGGTATTATTTCTAGCCATATGAACCAAAATTGGACCAAATTGTTTAATATCTATAGCTGCTACGGTTTAAGGTGTAATTAAATAAAATCTTAGAGTGAGCATTATATGGGGCATTATATAAAAAATTATGAACCGATCTTCTAGAAATTGTATAGCGTGATAGTGCCAAATTGCATTGCAATAGCATTAATTATTACGTTATTAACGAACTAAACTGTTTTCCGAGGGTAGGCTTTATATGGGGCCTAGGGTAAATTATGGACAGATCTTCACGAAATTTTGCAGTATCTTATAAAACTGTGACGTACCAAATTTTATTATGATAGCGATATTTATTACGTTTTTATGCTTACTAAACTGTTTTTCGGGAGTAGGCTTTATATGGGGCCTATGGTAAATTATGGACCAATCTTTACAAAAGCACATTTAAATATGATAGCAATATTTATTACGGCTTTAGAAGTATATTATGGCACCTTTTACGTACGTTTTTGTAACAAAATTGTCAATTTTTAAGGGTGGTGGTTCCACATTTTGATCGATAACTATGATCCTACTGATCGGATTGTGCTGGATTTCACTCCCAAACTGCTTAGGATAACTAGAAGCAATTTGACACCAAGATTGAACTTTTGTTTTAAGTTTTTCGAAAGTGAGCGTATTTTGAACAGACGGACATGGCTAAATGGACTTGGAATTACTCAAGAAACCAGGGGTATTAGATGCATAATAAAAAAGTTTTACATGGAAAGACAAACTTAGTATACCCTCATTCCGTACGGTAATTATCCTTTTTTAGGGTAATTTTGGGCCGCAAAAGGTAGCATTGTAATTTTGGCTGACTTCCAAAACGTACTAATACAAAGTTCGTACACAATTTTACTACTGTATTTCAACCATGTTCACGTACAAAGTACCGAAACATTGCAACTATGTGTTTTGTTTATTAAAACGTTTTGAAATGTAAGTGATGCAATGCATAATAGTTTTGAAATAAATCTGTATTGCTTGCAAATAAAATGTTAAATGTCACAAAGCATCAACTTTAAAACCGATGCTCTGATTGCTTTTTTGATGCGTTACTAATACTTAGCAGTGACGTTTTGGAAGGGTTTGCATTGTATATATATTGTACTGCGGCGTTATGAAACATTATACTTCGTTCTAATACAAAGCAATTGACGTTTTGGAAGTCAGCCTTTATTTAAAAAACGGTTATATAAAAAAATTTTGATTTTTAGTATACATATACAAGCTTACATATGTATGAATGTTTAATAATTTTAACGTTTGAAAGGTGATTTTAAATTTAAAAATAGATCATTTTTATAGCAAAACATTAAGAACATAATGTTTTTGCAACTGTTTTCGCAACAGCGATAAGTCCAATTAAGAAAACTGAAATTATGCTTGTATAGTTATTATTAATTTTATATTAAACTTTTTGTTTGTTTAAAAATCAACAATATTTAAACATACTTACATATCAAATAGCCGTGAGCTAATAAATTTTACTATAGTTTTCGGATTATTTTAAGTACGGATCAGGAATTAAATGGAGCTAAAGTTAAGTGTTTGGCACTTGAATAATCCGTATTTGAATCAAGCATTCTGTACTTGATTTAAGAAAATCTGTACTTACCGTACTATTAACACAACTTTGCCTTGGTTAAGTACGGATGGATTGATTTTTCTTGTGACTGTAACAATTCAAAAATTTATAATAGTAAATAACTTTTTTAATTTTATAATTAAATGAATTAAACAAAACATTATTTTTTTTAATGATTATCATATAAATATGCACGCTAACTAAGCGTATTAAATAAAAATATTTTGAGTTGAATGAATATACATATATATATGTAGGTATGTACCTATTTTATTCAAAATATTTAACTGCCATATTCATAAAAATACAATAATTTTGCTTAAAAATGTATTTAAAACAAAAATTTCTAATCGAGTTTTTAAAAACACATTTTAAATTTAAATAAATGGTTTATGAATACTGCTCTTATGTGCTGTTTCCAAATGGCAGGCGATGGACTGAGTGCTTTTCATATAAATTTTACTACATAATCAATCGCCTGTCATTTGGAAACAGCACATTAATGTTTTCGTACGACAATTTCTTCTCAAAAACGGTAATTTTTAGAAGGCCGTACGGTTATGAAAAAATAAAAGTTTACATCACTGAGTCTCAAATATATTTAGCATTAAGATTATAGTAGGAGTCGGAGGTGCATTTGGAGTCGGAGTTAGTACTTTTTTTGGAGTCGGAGTTAGTACTTTTTTCGGACGACTCCACAGCCCTGATCATTATGTAGCGATTTAAGATGTTTCGATTTAATTTTTGGGAGAAAATCTAAATGATCACCGGACGAATATTTACAAATATTTTGTTACGTTACTGCAAGGCTGATTTTTGTCTAAAAAGGGACGATTTTATTCAGTTTCCAAAAAAAAAAACTTTAAATTTTTTTATGTGTTTAGATATGAAGCAGCACAGAAAAAAAAATTATACAAAACAGCTTAATGTATTTTTTAATGTATTTTTTTTCTTTTCTACCAAAATGTAGATAGAATCTTAAGTCTCGTCTATTTAATAAAACATTCAGCCTAATAACGGTTGGCGTCGGACACGTTTGTTTCTTACGTCCTGTTTTTAGAAAACGTAAACAAGTGAGTGACTGCGAAATTATATTGAAAACAAAAACAAATTTTCGTTTTTTATTGTTGTTTCCAATATACACGGACAGAAGTTATGACTTTCTTGTTTAATAAAATCTACAAAATTATAAATAAAAATCAAGATAAAAACGCTAGATTGACCAACAATTAGCTAAATTGCTATTATTTATTAACCCTCTATAACTCAACATCTTAAAATTACAAATTTTCCATAATTCACATGGAGGTTAACATTAAAAAAATACGTATTTTTTAATATTTAAACATTTTTTTTTAAAGGAGTAATTTCATAAAAACGGAGTGTGTCCTACAGGCAACAACGAGCAACAAGGGAAAGCAAAAGTAAAAAAGTTATGAATAAGCTTAACGTAAAAATTTAAAGCATTTCATATTTATGTAATTAGATCAGATAAGACGAGTGAAAACTCTAGAAAGAAAGTAGGTTTTCTATTCGTTTTTGCTTGGATTTAACCTTATAAAAGTCGGCGTGTAAGGGTGGGTTGAGTTTTCATCCTACATAGAGATTCGCTAACTTCTAGGCGAAAGTTTCTCGATAACATAATGGACCTTGATTTATTTGCACTCGCTCTCATACGATTCATGCTTGTTGAAAGACACTTTAACCACACCTCAAACGATTCCCACAACGATTAAAGTAAGCACCTTTCGCTGTGTTATGCAAGAATCTCAATCGTGTTACAGTTTCTCCCGTGTGAGAAATCTTCTACAATTAAAAAATACACTCATCGAAGATCAAAAACGCTCGTCATGAGACTCGCAGTAGCTCTTACACGATTAAAAATGCTAGCAAGGTATCAAGTAATTATGTTTTTGTTAGAATAAAAATCGAACAAAAAATTTTTTAAAAATACAACATTATAACAAAAACGGAAATTATATCACCGTTTACGTCAAAAAATACTTTAAAGAAAAATCAAAGCGCGCCGCTGAACATGATGAATAAATTTTTATAAAATACGCTCATCGAAGATCAAAAACGCTCGTCATGAGACTCGCAGTAGCTCTTTCACGATTAAAAATGCTAGCAAGATATCAAGTTATTATGTTTTGTTTTTATAAGAGCCGGCCAAGCAAAAATTGAACGAAAAAATTGTTTTAAAAAAAAGTTAAATATTAAGTTGTCCGATATTTCAAAACGGGAAAGACGTTTTTTTACTTTTTCTCGGGAAATTGACGATTTTTTCACAAATTTATCTTTTCAATCATGGTGGAATAAGCAGGTGGCATCGTTACGGCAACAAATACAACATTATAACAAAAACGAAAATTATATCACCGTTTACGTCAAAAAATACATTAAACAAAAATCAAGCGTGCCGCTGAACGTGATGAAATAAATAAATTTTTAGCCAATTTTTATTTAATTATGGTCAATATCTTATTAATTTTAACTTAAAATTATCCAAAACTTTAATAAAATACAATAATCACAGCACAAAACGTGGACATAAAACATAAACAAAACTTTAACATAAACCTAGACAAACAATGCAAGAGCAAAAAATCGTCATCTGGCGTAGTGCTGCCACTTGTTTATTTCACCATGCTTTCAATAACGACTTTGGTTTATTTCCTTAATAATAAACCTCTTGAACAGGGCTGCCAGACTTGGGGATTTATCCCCAAATGTTGGTGATTTCATGCCAGCAAACAGGACAAAGACAGTCATTTGTGGATTAGGGATTTAAATATAAAATTCTTTAATTATTTACGCTTATTTTTTTTCTTTATCATTTTTGTTAAGTGTGTTAAATATACTTAATAAGCTTATGTTATTTTTCCTGAGTGAGTGTTTTAAAAAGAAGAATTTAAAAAAAGAATCTAAAACCGTTAACAACACACACAATTTTTATTTTTAAAGACAATTTCCAAGCAAATATGTCTTCCCCAAAAATAATTACATTTGGAGATTTTTTATTAAAATTTTTCTTACTATTTTTGTAAAAAAATTAATATTTGGTAAGAAAAAGAAAACAAAAAAAATATGGGCATTTCCATGAGAATGTCAACCACGACTCAAAAAATTAAAACGCTTGAAACATTTTTTCAAATATGCTAAAAAGAAATAAAACCCCCAAATTTAACTATGCAGACGTTCTTATAGCTTATTACAATTTTTAAAAAGCAAGAAATAAAAGTTTAAACTGACTTTCTCTTTGATTCATTTTTAGTAGTTGCAATTAACAATTTTCAATTTTACAGATACTGGCAACCCTGGATTTATGCTTTAAAATTAATGTTACAACAACAATGAACAAGATCCATGAGGAAAGACCAAATATATACAGTCAAATCCCGATAATTCGTACCCCGATAAATCGTAATTCCCGATTATTCGTAATAAACTGTCGGTCCCTTGAAAAAATTTCGTTAATTCGTAAAATTTCCATACATTTTGGTTCCCTCGCTAATTCGTAATTTTTTTTTCAAATAAAATCTTCTTTACCTCTTATAAATTGTAATTGTTTGCTTACTACCTACCACTTATAATTCGTAATAAAAACAACAGAAACATGAAAAGAATAATTTGCTGTTTACCGCTATTTTTTTTGCGTGGGTTTTTGCTTGTGTGTGTGTTTATTTTCTTAACATCAGTTTGTTACATGAATAATTTTTATATATTTTATTTTTAACAATTGTCTTTTATGTTTTTTTTTTATCGTTTTAGGAAATAAATTGAAAAACCCTGTTAATTCGTATTTATTTTATTTTAACACCGTTAAATCGAAACCCCGCTAAATCGAAAACCCCTATAATTCGTAAGAAATGGCCGGTCCCATGCAATTACGAATTATCGAGATTCTACTGTAGTTCGATTAGCGGTATATTTTTTGGTTTGTTTTGAGATGCTATTTTAATGTCACGTACGCGGTGCAAAAACAACATTTCTATTTGGCCAGTCTTAGGTGTTTCAAAATAAATGTTCAAAGCAAGATATTTGCTGCAAAAAAATATTGATCGGAATTTTTTTTAATTTGGTATAATCAAAACTTTATAAGCTTTTAAAGCTCGTCTCTTACGATATTGAAAGTACTAAAATGCAACTAACTGCATCATCTTATTATGTTGGTATTTAGTTTAAATTTAGTCAAACCTTATTTTATTACAATCAAAATCATCTTTCAAAATTTTTTTGGGAACGGTCCATATTTGACCATACAAATGCTACTCCCGAAAATAGCTTTTAATGCCATAACTTCCTTATAAATGTTGGTTTTTACATAAAAATTGGCGACAATGACTTTTGCCATAGGTACTATGTCATGACAAAATGTTGTGCGGGTAGGTCCAAAAATTAACCATAGGCCCCATATAAACCCTCTTCCTTAAATGGGCTAGGGGCAAACAAATCTCATATAGATGGACTAAATAATATTTGGCACAATATTAAAAAATGAAGAAAAACCTCCCACAATTCGCAGGTTTTCGTATTTTTACATTCACCTCAAATCACTTCCGTTTTATGTCACGTACGATATGCACTTATTTTGCTCGATATGGACAAAAAGTTTCCGAATTTAATAATTTTTTTCTCATATAAAGTACTCTCTAAATCTGCGATCAATGTGTGTGCATACGAACGTAATAAAAGAACATAAAAGAGAAAACGCGGCGCCCTGATTTTGCCGATCGCAGCTCTAAATGAAACACAATGATAAAAAAAATTTCGAGCTAATACTATTTTTGCAAAATTTCTATCTCTCTGTCACGTACGATGACATGGATATGCCCATATATCAACTTTTAAAGGTTTTGTTTTTAAATTTGGGGATTTTTTTTTTTAATTTTTTGGGGACAAGGAAAAAAGTACCTGACAGCCCTGCTCTTGAGTTCTTTTCTTACAACTTTTTAAAATAAACACAACAAGATTTTGTTTGTCGTGCCTAATTCCCATTTTTTATTCTTGATAAAAACACTGAACTTTATTGTTGATGGGATAATCTATGAGTGCCGCGGTAGTCTAGCTGGTAGTGAGCTGGTCTATCAGCGCCGAGGTTGCGGGTTCGATTCCCGCCAGAGACTCTGGTTTATTTCCTGCAGACAAGCGTAGGGCTTCGCGGGATTAGCTTAGGGAATTAAAAAAAAAAAAACTATGCACATTTCAATGGTTGCTTAGGCCAGATCTTCAGGAAACTTTATCCAAAGAAAAACTTAAGATTTTATTCATATAATATTATTAAGCGAATACGAATCGTAAGCACCAGTTTTACTTGTAACAATATAAAAGCTTAAACAAAACCCACAACAATAAATAGTGAGTTTATCGTTTCTTAAAAAAATAAAGCAAGTTGCCAGTTCAGTTTTGTTAAGTCGTGTACTTGCCAGTTAATTATCTAAGTAGTTTTTGGGAACACACAATTTTTATTTAACAAGATTTTGTTTGTCACAACACTTTTAAAGACTGTTTACAATTTATTAACTTTTATTTAGCATTCAAGGTATGTTCAGACTCAACAAATATTTGACAAAAAAATCCAGAAAAAGCGTTACCAGTTAATTTATCAAACTTTGGCTTTATTTGGAACAATTTCTTTCTACTGACTTACCAAACTTTATTTGTAAGAAAATCAGCGTTTAAAAAACTGCAGTCAAATTTGAAAAACTGCCATTTCTTTCACTTCTTCATTTGTCATATATATATATATATTATGTCCTGTGGTTCCTAGTAGGAACAAAGGGCCGCAACGAACTCTTTCCATTCGATCCGGTTTGATGCTAGATGTTTAATTTCCCTCCAGCTTAGCCCACTTTGGTTTACTTCAGATTCAAGTTGACGTCTCCAGGTGTGCGACGGCCGGCCAACTCTTCTTGTATTACCATGGGGGTTCCAGTCAATTGCAGATTTAGTAGGGTCGCCATGTGGTCTACGGAGCGAGTGACCTATCCAGCGCCATTTTCGATTAAGGATCTCGATGTTAATTGGCCGTTGGTTTGTCCGTTGCCAAAGGTTAGTGTTAGATATGGTGTTTGGCCAGAATATCTTGAGGATCCTACGCAGGCAGCGATTAACAAACACCTGAATGGCGTTTATTTCACGTGATGTCGTGAAATAAAAATAAACGCCATGTTTGTCATTAGCCAAAAAAAAACTGTTGATTTTACTTCCGATTCATTAAATGTAAACCGTCGCTGTCAAACCAGCTCAAGAAGCGAAGAGTTGTACACCAATTTTCGTTTTTTGTTCGGCAGTTTTTGGTTTCGACTGCAGTTTTTTAAACCCTGAAGAAAATCATTGTATAACCTAATTTAGAATGATGTTTGGTCCAGCCAAACCTTTTGCAAAAGCAAATTACTTTTAAATAAAACTAGTGGTGACGTGTGTGACGTCAAATAATTAATAGGTCTGAACATTTTTTTTTTTTTTTTAATTTCCTAAGCTAATCCCACGAAGCTCTATGCTTGTCTGCAGGGAAGCAAAGTCTCTGGCGGGATCAAACCCGCAACCTCGGCGCTTATAGACTAGCTCGCTACCAGCTAGCGTACCGAGTCACTTTAACAACCGTAATTTAAAGCTTTTATTCACAGCTAACTATTTTGATCCATACACTTTAATGTTTGTACTAAAACTGACATGGCAATGTCATTTTTCGCAAGTATTTATACTCTATCCAATTCTTCGCACAGTTTTCAGATCATTCGAGTTTATTATCTTAACGGCTAATAACTTATGGGTTAACCCTATGGCTGAATTTGAATTGAGCTTTTGTAAATTAACTAAAGCCTACTTTAAGGTGTAAGAATGGAATACAGTGGGGTTAAAGTACAATTATGCATACAAATTTTAACATTACTTTTGTACTAGAAAATTATGTACAGTGATTTTTACACTACAAATGTGCATAACTAATACAATAACAATTAAAACTAATAACTAACTAATACTAAATAACTAATCAATGCAAGATAACTAATAAATTAATCTAACTCTTAACTAAAGTTACTTTCGTAACAATATATACTAAATTTTAGATTTTAAAATAGAAAAATTTAAAAAAAAATATTTAACACCAACTTTTTTGTGCACACAAAGAAAAAAATTTTTTAATTTTTAATTGTTTAACCACTCAGTAAAAAATAATTCGAAAGGCATATTGAAAACAAACAACACAACTGATGCACAATTATTTTTCAAGTATAGAAAGTTATCATGTTATGGCTATTAAATGTCATGAAATAGTTGTGAGTAATATAATATGTTTTCAAAGCTATCATTATTTAGTTGTTAGAAAAATTATTATTTTTCTGTCAACAATACTACACAGAAAAAAAAATCTCAAAAAAATTTTTAACAACACAGTTTGTTAAAAATAAAATTTTAGGTCAACAAACTTTGTATTTGATTCAATGAAAAAATTTATCAAAATTACACTTTGCAAAACAGCACTTAATAAAACATATTTAATAATGAAATAATTAAATATTTCTTTAAATTCAATAACAAAAATTCTGGAATCAAAGTAAAGACATTTTTTTTATAGCCTAAATATTTTACATTACGACGTGAAGCATATAAAAATAAGAAACTTTTTATTGATATGCTTAACATATCGATTCAAACAAAAATTAATTAAATTTAACCAAGTTAACTTGAGCTTTTTCTGAAAAATTTAGAGAAATCCTTAGCCCTTATTTCTTGTTGCAAGAAATTTGATTTTATTTAAAAATCAAGAAAACCAGGTTAATACTAAGTAAATGCAGCTTGATTTCAGAAATGTCTTTCTTATTTTAATTAAAAATTAAAACTAGCTACTTTTGTATTTTTTGTTTTAAAAAATTTTTAATCATATGTCAAAATCGTGAATTTTTTGATCATGAGAAAATGTTTCTTTATTTAAAAAAATGTTACTAAATATGAATAAAATAAGTTAGAATCATGAAATTATTTTTGGATTTTGAATTATCTTGTAGACTAATAAACCGCTGGATAGATTTTGAAAAAGTTTTGACTGTATATTACGACGGTCTGGAAAGAACAATAGGCTTTTTCGAAATTTTTAGTGGAAGTGGGACCTCCTATACAAAATTTCCACTTTTTTCGTCAATTTTAAAATTCTTATGAGCTAGAGCATTTAACCTTTTTATATCCTACAAGTGGCAACATTCCTGTATATACCGACTACTTTTGGTTGTTTAAAATACGTAGCGGCAACGACTACGACTACATAAAACTGTCATTGAAGTTACCATATCTTCAGCAGAAAATATGCCATCTTCAAGTTCTTAAAGTTCACTTGTAAAGTTACCATGAGGACAAACCTGATGTTAGCTTATCAGTCACTTTTTAGGTTAATGTTAACTTGTAATAACCAAAAACTATTTATCTGTCAGATAGCATCCTAAAAATAACTATTTGTAAGTTGTAATAATGGCCCTAAGAGTAGCAGATAAGGACCATCTACACCTCAAAAAAATTATTTTTAAGTAGATGAAAAAAAATATATAAAAAAGGTCAAAAAAGCGGAGCGGGTAGTTCTTGTTCCAAAACAAAAAAATTGGTTATTTTTGTGTTGATAAAAAGTAACCAAAATAGAAAAAAAGTACACAAGTACACATTGGAAAAAAAAGTAACCAATTTTGGTTAAAAGTAACCCAAACGGCAACGCTGAAAAGAATGCAAAGCTGAGAGATTAGACTTATAAGTTCTCTGAGAACAATACGCTCACTTTATAATTTAACTCTCAGAGTGGCAATACCAACGAAAAGTTCAATCTTTTTTGTACTTGATTTGATAATTTTATACTTATTTTAAGAAATTCCGGGATTGATTATCGAAAATGATCCCATTTGGATTGTTTTAAGTACGTGTGGGATTGTTTTAAGTACGTTTAACTGTTTTTCGTACTCAATTTTTTGAGCACGCCTCGTGCTAAAAGTGAGCATAAAAAGATCAATTTATCCCGAGTGTTTTTCTTTCTGTGTAGTTCTTATGTATAAAAAAATTATGTATCATTTTGCATTTTAACCATTTTTATACCCTCCACCACAATAAGTTGTAAAGGGCGTATACTAAGTTTGTCATTCCGTGTGAAACTTTTTTATTATTCATCTAAGACCCCATAAAGTATATATATTCTGGGTCCTTGAGTAATTCTAAGTCGATTTAGCCATGTCCGTGTGTCTGTCCGTCTGTTGAAAACACGCTCACTTTCGAAAAGCTCAAAAGAAATAAACAAACTGGGTGTCAAATTACTTGTAGTTATCCTAAGCAGTTTGGTATTGAAATCGAGACAAATCGGTTCAGTAGGATCAGAGCTATAAATCAAAATGTGGAATCACCACTTTAAAAAATTGATAATTGTGTTACAAAAACTAACATAAATGATTGAACAATGCACGAAATGATATAAACCATATAAACCCTACTCCCGGAAAACAGTTTAGTACGCCTTAAACCGTAATTAGTAACGCTATCATAAAAAATTTGGCACGTCACAGTTTTCCAAGACTAAAAATGACATTGTGAGATTTCATGAAGATCGGTCCATAATTTACCAAGGCCCCATATAAACCCTACTCTCAGAAAACAGTTTAGTACGCCTAGTTTACCCTAGGCCCCATATAAACCCTACTCCCGGAAAACAGTTTAGTACGCCTAAAACCGTAATAAATAAATAATGCTATCATAATAGAATTTGTCGGTCAATAATTTAATATAGGTCTAAGCCGCAACCAATTTTAATGCTGATGTCTGTTTTTATAAAGATAAATTAATAATAAATAGACATCATACAGATATCACTCCTGAAATATTCAAATTGTCGGTGGAGGGTATCAAAGATTCGGCACAGCCAAATATAACACTCTAACTTGTTATTTTTAAGTTGCAGCTTTTCCCTGAGTGTACACAGAGAAAACAGATTCGTGATCACAACCGAATTTGGCGCCAATCGAATTTCGTCGGTTGCATGTACTATCACACAATTCGGTTCCAATTACTGAAAATTTCGTTGCTTAGTATAATAGTTTTGATAGCAACATTTGAATTTTAGTACACTATCAGTCATAACAACAGATATTGTTAGTTTTTAGTATGATTATTAGAAACAGAATTGTGCTTATACCCGAATATATGATAGCTGCAACTGAATTAACACATAATTGGTGTTCATAACAAGAGATTTGATTGGCGTTACAATATATTTTTTTTAACCGGTCAAATGTAGCCCATAAGGGGCAAGAACTTGTCCAAAGGTAACCTCAATGAATGGAAAAAATGGCTTATTTTACAGTACAATGTCCTAGGGCAGGACCATATAACCCAGCTTGCATTACAAAGAAGAAGTCTTACAACTACTCCAGAGGATTACCTTTGAAATCGTTTCAAAACGAAAACATGTTGTTAAAAAACGAAGACATGTCGTTTCACTGAAAACTCTTTTTAATAATGACATGGTGCATACTTGCATTACAGTGGACCAGCCCAGGATCAAAATAGATCAAGTAGTCCAATATAATTTGCAGGGTATAAAAAAAATAATACATACATACATACATATGTACGTGCATATGTTCATACCTATAAGAACACGTAAATTACTTACCCCTATTTATTAAGTTTTTGCACATTTACCATTTTTGACCGCAAAGATATTTTTTAAATATAAAATTAAAAATTATTTTAATTTATCAAATATTTTGACAGAAAATTTAGTAAGCAATTGGGGCTTTAATTTTTTTTTTTTTTTTTTGGTTGTGAATTCCGAATAATTATGTATATTTTCATTTGTTGTACTCGAATTGAAACTATTCCAACAATCAATAATTAGCTGCAATAAATGAATAAACATTTATCTTACAAAATTTATTGACGAAAGCAAATTATTGATTGCAATGACCAATATTCAGTATTGCCCTGTATTAAATTCGGTTGTGATTCTTACCATTTGTACTAATTTTTAGAACTAAATTAAATTAGTTATCATAACTAATAAAAGAATTGAAGGAATCATATTTCAGTTAGAACGTTTTAATAATCAAGAGAATTAAAAATCAGTTAGAACTATACATTTTTAATAGTTGCAATATTAAATCATGTTACTTGATCAATATTTTATTACTGCAACCGTTTCCCAACCAATTTGTTTTCTGTGTGTAGAAATTTGCTTGTAGACCTTCTTAGAGGACCGAAGAGTGAAAGCGGCTGAAAATTTTTCCACTGGCTACAGCGTTGCCGAGTCTGCAGATTTATCTGTTTTTTTGACATTTTTTGCAGTGCAGATTTTTTCGATGACTGTATTTTTTCAAATTGCTTCAAACAATACCAATAAGCATTTTGATTAAAAATATATACTTAACAAACATTTATTCAACAATGTAATAACTTGTACCCAGCAAGCATTTTGTATTGTAGTAAAATTTTTAAAAAATCAGCTTCAAGAGCAAATTAACACCACCGTTTTGAGAAAATGGTACCCTACCGATGAATCATTTGTGCCACAATTTGTTGGTTCTTTTTTGAGCATATGAATTATCATATGTGAACCTTTTTCAATCTCTCAATTGATAAATCAGCTTTTTATCATCACAAGTGATCCGAAAAGACTTATGCAGGTGATTTTTACAAAAAATGTTCGCCCAAATGCTAGCTAGGTACTCCCTTTTAAAATCAACAACGTACAGCATATTTAGTACAAAATGTTGAAATCAAATTTTTTATGCCATTTTGTCATATTGACACTGGAGCATTCGATGTTCGGAGCAAATTTTCTAAAATTAATATAAATAAAACCAAAATTTAGACAATCATACTCTATGCTATGAGAAGTTTTACGGACCAAATACTAAAAAAAAACTAATTTAATTGCACAAATTTCGTGCAGGAGAATCGTAACCAGCATATTTTTCGACGTCCAGTTTTTTATGTAAATCGAAAATATACGATCATTTGCACCATCAGTATATATTTTTTTAGTTCTTTTAGTTTTTATAGTTCTACAAAGCACAGTGACAAATTGGCAGCAAAATTATTTTAACGGAGCCCCAAATTTATTTTTGTTTGAATTTCTTGGTGACTGAAATGTTGGTTACGATAAAATGTTTTTACCTAAGGGGAGGCAAAAATTATAGTTATTAATGAAATAATTCTTAGGCCCGTTTTCACAACTTACCGATAGCTAAAGGTAGGATTTAATCGGCCGTATAAAACGTGTTCCATTATTACAACTTTACTTTAACCTACCAGGTAGGATGAACCTTAATTTACTTTACCGCTTACTTTAGGTTAAAGTAAAGTTATAAAAATGGAACACTTTTTTAAGGCCGGTTAACGTCTACTTTAAGCTATCGGTAAGTTGTGAAAACGGGCCTTAATATTATTGTTGCAATATGTTCATATAGCAATATTGGATGATTCGGACAAACAATTATGTTCTACCGCTTTTTTGCGGTAAGAGATTATTATAATTATTATAATGAACAATTTTTTTTTTGCTTTACTAAAAATTTATAATTTTTTTTTAAATTTTATTTAAGGAGCAGTTTTTTTCCATAAAAACAGTTTTTTTTTGGAAATTATCACGTTTTCTAGAATAAATAATATAAATAAATACTGGCTGGCTAACAGAACGCACTCAAATATGTTTGCGCGTTAATTCTTTTATTTTTTGATACACGCTCTGTACATAAACCTAATTTCTTGTATTGACATAAACGTTTAGCTTTTTTTTAATAAATTAATAAAAAATTTTGAAAATAATATTTTATCATTCATTTTATTCTTATAAAAGTGTTGAATAATTTAATTTGTGAAAACAGTCAACAACTAGATGTTTAGTTGCAAGTTCTTTAAAATTAAATTGATAAAAAAATGAAAATTTTCGTTTTATTATTCGCCTTCATTTCTTTGGTTTCCTCAGCAGTTGGTAAGTTTAGTGGAAAAATATTACATCAATAAAATTTTGTTTTAATATATTTCATCAATCCTAAGCCGTTTGTTACGCGCCACATTCCGATAGAGGTCAACGGTGTCAAAGTCGTCGCACTGCCACAAATTCCTGGACCTTCAACTCCGCTACCAACCAATGTGTTTCATTCAACTACTACGGTTGTGGAGGAAATGCCAATCGCTTCCCCAGCAAGATGCTATGTGAGAGGAATTGCAAAAGTTATATCGGTTGAATAAGTATTTGAAAAGATTTGAAAATAAAGAGTGATTTTTAATTAATTTTCAAGTTTTTTTGTTTTAATTTAAAATCATTATCAGGGCTGTGGAGTCGGAGTCGAGGTTTTTGTGCCGGAGTCGGAGTCGTAGTACCCACAAAAACTCGCGACTCCGACTCTAAAGTTTTCGGCATAAAAAATTAAAAAAAATTTCCAAAATAAAAATTATTCGAAATTGACGATTTAGTATTTCAAATATCGATTTGAAATTTTTAAGAATCCTTTTTATGGTATATTTTACCATTTAAAAGCTAATGCATTAAAAAAGTTAGAGTGCTATATTCGGATGTACCGAACCTTTAACACCGTCCACCGACAGTTAGAATATATGAGAGCTATAAATTATTAAATAATCTAATAATCTAAATTTAAAAAGGACGTCAGTATAAAAATTGGTTCCGGTTCAAACCAATTGTACGACAATCAGAAAGTGTTATGCTTTTTTTCCTAGCAATTTGAACTAACTTGAACAATATATCATGATTCGTAACAGTTTATGCCGAACTAAAATGATTTTCACGACGGACATTTATTTTATCCCATGCAGCCTTGCCATTTATCAAGTTTTCCCTTTTTTTGCAAGTTTTTTTAGATGAATAATTTAAAATTTGCAGTATATTGGATACAAATATAAAGTGATGTTTTCATGTTATTAAATGGTATTGTATTTTCTCTGTTCCTTATTATTTTCATTGTGTTAACTTCTTCGTAAAGAACCCAAATATTTTTTTAGATTCTGAAATATCTTTAGCACTAGATTCATATAAGTTGTCTGAAGTTAATTCAATAGATCGTGGAGTTTATTCTTTAAAGTTTTATGTTGCACTTTTTAATGGTCTGTTAAAAAAGTTTGATTTTGATAACGACTTTCTTAAACACGTGAAAGATCTTGCACCCTCTTATGTAATAAGAGGTAACCAATTGAGTATTTCTCAATTATGTTCTTTTGTGGCAAATTTAGACGATTTGAGTGATATTGAAAAAGTTAATAATGAATAGCTTGAGCTTGTATTTTTAGGAACATAATTAATAGAAAGAGCATACGCTAGGGCGTTTTCAAAATAAAAACATTTTTAGATTTTATTTTTATATATTTTTAAATAAAATGAATTCTGTATACTTTTTTGCATTCAATTATTCAACAGTAATATAAAAAGCCTTACAACATGTTTTTGTTTTTTCTTTTAAAAATTTTGGCACTTTTGTAAAAAAAGTTTTTTTTTCAGAAATAAGAGGTTTTTTGTAAAAAAAATTAATTTTGGACTGATCATCACGAAATCCTGTATAGTGATTTTTGTTATTAAAAATCTAAACGGAATAAATTATAATACAGAAGTGAAATTTGTTTTAGCGCTTAAAGTGCTTTTAAGAAAGCTGCTTAATATGGGATCTAAGGTAAATATAGACTGATAATCAGAAAATTGCATGGTATTATTTCTAGCCATATGAACCAAAATTGGACCAAATTGTTTAATATCTATAGCTGCTACGGTTTAAGGTGTAATTAAATAAAATCTTAGAGTGAGCATTATATGGGGCATTATATAAAAAATTATGAACCGATCTTCTAGAAATTGTATAGCGTGATAGTGCCAAATTGCATTGCAATAGCATTAATTATTACGTTATTAACGAACTAAACTGTTTTCCGAGGGTAGGCTTTATATGGGGCCTAGGGTAAATTATGGACAGATCTTCACGAAATTTTGCAGTATCTTATAAAACTGTGACGTACCAAATTTTATTATGATAGCGATATTTATTACGTTTTTATGCGTACTAAACTGTTTTTCGGGAGTAGGCTTTATATGGGGCCTATGGTAAATTATGGACCAATCTTTACAAAAGCACATTTAAATATGATAGCAATATTTATTACGGTTTTAGAAGTATATTATGGCACCTTTTACGTACGTTTTTGTAACAAAATTGTCAATTTTTAAGGGTGGTGGTTCCACATTTTGATCGATAACTATGATCCTACTGATCGGATTTTGCTGGATTTCACTCCCAAACTGCTTAGGATAACTAGAAGCAATTTGACACCAAGATTGAACTTTTGTTTTAAGTTTTTCGAAAGTGAGCGTATTTTGAACAGACGGACATGGCTAAATGGACTTGGAATTACTCAAGAAACCAGGGGTATTAGATGCATAATAAAAAAGTTTTACATGGAAAGACAAACTTAGTATACCCTCATTCCGTACGGTAATTACCCTTTTTTAGGGTAATTTTGGGCCGCAAAAGGTAGCATTGTAATTTTATTTAAAAAACGGTAACTTAAAAAAATTTTGGATTTTTAGTATACATATACAATAGGATTTCAGAAATTGTTACATTTGCCTTTTTATCATTTTGTTTAGACGATGATTCTCTATTTAATTTTTCCACCATTTTCGCCTTAGTCTCCGAACTTACGCTTGAATCAAAAAAGGCAAAGGCGACAGCTTCTGAACCTAAATACCAAAGATGCCTACAAAATTTTTCAGACGCTATTTTTGAGATTTCGCTATCATATTTTGCATATTCGTGAAGCTTAATTAAAAAATTAAAATCACAAAAAGGTGCTTTTATTGGTAAAGGAGATGTGAACCATGCATCAGCATAAATTTTTATAAAAAATATAGAAATTTCGCATAAAGCCTTTTCTTCTTTCTTGGTAAG
The DNA here is from genome assembly GCA_963931875.1 of Pollenia griseotomentosa. Classification (NCBI taxonomy): domain Eukaryota; kingdom Metazoa; phylum Arthropoda; class Insecta; order Diptera; family Polleniidae; genus Pollenia; species Pollenia griseotomentosa. The sequence continues at coordinate 18,865,645 of OZ007561.1, forward strand.
CTCAAATTCATTTCTAAATAAAAATATTTTCAAACTGTAGGTATATGGCCTTTGACATCCATCTGGCATGATGCATAGCTCCTGGAGCTTTAATTTTTAAGCCACGACGCCTGTCTAGACCAGAATCTTGAAACAAACGCTTAAATTTTTCGAATATTTCCTTTGCAGTTACGGCTTCTTGAATATAAACGTACTCAAATTCATTTATTGTCGCAAAAATAAAGTTCCGTTATCAAGTAAAGCACAACAACACTTTTGCAAAAACAAAGTACCGTAATCGGCAGCGTAGGTAAGTTCAAACATCAAAACACTTTTGTATATTCTTTGTGTTTACAGATTCTAAGGGGATATCTGCTTATTAGCCTACCTACATAATAAAAATAATCAAATAAATAACACAAAATTTAACGTTTTGCAAATTAACTTATTGAGGGCGCAAATCTTGTTTGGGGGGGGGGGGGGGTATAAATCGAAAACGGTTGGAGATAATCAAAAACTTTCTTTGGCAAAATTATTCAGCGTTAAATTTCCTTCATTTCAGTAATATGTCATTTTTATGAGTAATGGGTAATAGCTGAGTTACTCGAGCCCAAAGTCAACTTTTGTGCAAAAATGCTGATTTTAGTAAGCTTTGGGGGCTTTGAGGCGCCATTTCCCCCCAACCGAATTGAATAAAATTTTGCAACAATTAGTTTTTTGGGAAAAGGAACCGATCTGTGGAGTGGTGAAAGACAAATTCACAAAAACAAAAAATCCCATATGCGCTAATGGCAGTCTACTGTGACATGTAGCTCTTAAAAAATCTTTAAATGATTATTTCCATAGTACAAAAACCACAATGTTACATTTTATTTATTTTTCGTCAATTTATCATCGAATGAATCTTTTGCGATTCTCGAATTTTTTTTAGCAATTATACGGCTAGCGTTTCAAGAGTTGTAAGATAATATCTACATGAGTCTCATACGATTCATGCTTGTTGAAAGACACTTTAACCACACCTCAAACGATTCCCACAATGATTAAAGTAAGCACCTTTCGCTGTGTTATGCAAGAATCTTAATCCTGTTACAGTTTCTCCCGTGTGAGAAATCTTCTACAATTAAAAAATACACTCATCGAAGATCAAAAACGCTCGTCAAGAGACTCGCAGTAGCTCTTACACGATTAAAAATGCTAGCAAGGTATCAAGTAATTATGTTTTTGTTAGAATAAAAATCGAACAAAAAATTGTTTAAAAATACAACATTATAACAAAAACGGAAATTATATCACCGTTTACGTCAAAAAATACTTTAAAGAAAAATCAAAGCGTGCCGCTGAACATGATGAATAAATTTTTATAAAATACGCTCATCGAAGATCAAAAACGCTCGTCTTTCACGATTAAAAATGCTAGCAAGATATCAAGTTATTATGTTTTGTTTTTATAAGAGCCGGCCAAGCAAAAATCGAACGAAAAAATTGTTTAAAAAAAAGTTAAATATTAAGTTGTCCGATATTTCAAAACGAGAAAGACGTTTTTTTACTTTTTCTCGGGAAATTGACGATTTTTTCACAAATTTATCTTTTCAATCATGGTGGAATAAGCAGGTGGCATCGTTACGGCAACAAATACAACATTATAACAAAAACGGAAATTTTATCACCGTTTACGTCAAAAAATACATTAAACAAAAATCAAGCGTGCCGCTGAACGTGATGAAATAAATAAATTTTTAGCCAATTTTTATTTAATTATGGTCAATATCTTATTAATTTTAACTTAAAATTATCCAAAACTTTAATAAAATACAATAATCACAGCACAAAACGTGGACATAAAACATAAACAAAACTTTACCATAAACCTAGACAAACAATGCAAGAGCAAAAAATCGTCATCTGGCGTAGTGCTGCCACCTGTTTATTTCACCATGCTTTCAATAACGATTTTGGTTTATTTCCTTACGCTGGGTCTCCACGTTGCAATATTTATTGCTAAGTACAAGCAAAAACGTCGGCAGAACAATGACAGAATAGTGGAGCAATAATTGCTGAATTTATTGCTGGAGAACACTTGAAATTGCTTTGCCATAAATTTGCAATTTTCACCGCGAGTAGTCGTATGAAGTTTTGTGGCTGTACATAGTTATAACAAATGTTTTATGTTGTGTTTTGAAGTGGTTGTAAAATTTTCTTTTTTAAATTACTAAAATAATTAATTGCAATTGTCGTAGCTGTGTTTTGTATTACTTTTTTGTTTATTTGCGTTAAAAAAAAAGTTGAATTGTTCTATTGAAAAAATAAAAATAAAAATTCGTCGTTTGCTTTTGTTGATCTTGACGTTTATTAAAAAATATAATATATAATAATATATTTATTGATTGCTTTTTTAACCCTAGTTAGATAACGTTATTTTTTTTTACTCAAAAGATAACGATACGTCTGAATGACGTAAGCTGGGTGAAGGACTTTAAAGGATATTAAGAGAAAGAATATTGATATTTTTTTTATTGAGATCATTTATTTATTTCAGTTCTTTTTATATAAAAGTATCTATAAATTAAAATTAATATTAAAAATTAAATTAAAAATCAAATTCAATTTGGCTTCACAAAGTTATAAAAAATAAGCAGTCTTCTCTGAAGGACCTTTAAATCGGTTCTATAAACTAAAAAAATTATATATTTTTACTTAAAATTGTTATTTATATCTCTATCATATTATATAAATCAAAAAAAATAAATTTGGAAAGCATTATATACAGGAGTTACAAACTAAATTTTTATGGTCTCCACATAGGGGTGTATGACATTTGATACATGTCATTTTGGACATACGTCGAATTTTTGATGCACAGAAACCGCAGTATCTTCTCTTTTTTGAGACAGGCTGATCTCTACTGCTGCCGCCATCATTATTGACTTCGTCGGACACGGCATTTTGAATGCTGCAGAGCAAGGTTTTCGATAAAGTGGGAATTTCCATTCGTTTTTTCATCCATGGGTTTGTTAAAGAAGCAGAAAGTACCTTCATATATTCCTTGCGACTTAAAGGCTTTTTATTAATAGAAATCAAATTATAGGAATAAATAACGTAGGAGTTTATGAATGCTATGTTAAGCATTCCATAAAATATTGCCATGGGCCACCGGTTTGTTTTCCTGGAGCACGACATCAACGAACACATTTGGTAGAAAGTATAGACACCACCCTTTGTTTGATTATAATATAATGTTATGTCCGGTTTTCCAGTTGTGTTATCAATCGTACCTTTTTCATTGCATGAAGACAGCAAATATACCATTTTAGATGGCTTAGGTTTGTACGATAAGAGAGTTAAAGGGCCATCATAGCAAAACTATGTTTTCATCAGACCCGTAACTATCAACCGGCTCATCTTCAACATAATTTTGAACACCATCCTCCAGTAATTCATTTTCTAATTCACTTACAGTTTCGGATGAATTTGAGTCGTCCAAAACGCAACAGAAAATAAAATATTCATTAAAAATAAATCCGAAAGTTGCACAAAAGATAACCATACGTCTCTCAGGCGTACGCCTTTTCTATTTGTGTATATTTCGTAGAAAATAACGAACTCACCGCACAAAAACAACCACCACCGACAAGTTGATGCTACCGACTGAGATAACAGAACATGAGAGCTTTCTCTGTTAATGATCGGCAGAGAAAGAGCACAAAATTCAAAAGGCTTACGCCTCGCAGACGTACCTTATCTAACTAGGGTTAATAAATAAACACACAAACAAAAAACAACCGTACAGAGAAATGAAATGTCAGATAAATTACAACTGATTTGACAGCATATTGCTAAGCAATAATTGCTCAAGCAATAAGAAGAGCAATCATTGCGCAATGGATTGCCACTCATGGCAATATGCGGTCTATGCGTCGCAAATTTTATGGAGCAATGAAATTTGACGTTTGCCGCAATAAATATTGCTACGTGAAGACCCGGGGTTAATAGTAAACCTCTTGAACAGGGCTGCCAGACTTGGGGATTTATCCCCAAATGTTGGTGATTTCATGCCAGCAAACAGGACAAAGACAGTCATTTGTGGATTAGGGATTTAAATATAAAATTCTTTTATTATTTACGCTTATTTTTTTTCTTTATCATTTTTGTTAAGTGTGTTAAAGGTACTTAATAAGCTTATGTTATTTTTCCTGAGTGAGTGTTTTAAAAAGAAGAATTTATAAAAAGAATCTAAAACCGTTAACAACACACACAATTTTTATTTTTAAAGACAATTTTCAAGCAAATATGTCTTCCCCAAAAATAATTAAATTTGGAGATTTTTTATTAAAATTTTTCTTACTATTTTTTTAAAAAAATTAAAATTTGGTAAGAAAAAAAAACAAAAAAAAATATGGGCATTTCCATGAGAATGTCAACCACGACTCAAAAAATTAAAACGCTTGAAACATTTTTTCAAATATGCTAAAAAGAAATAAAACCCCTAAATTAATATGCAGACGTACTTATAGTAGAGTTTTTTTTCCCCGGACTTTTTCGATTCCCGGGAAAGCGGGAAATTTTTTTTAATTTCCCGGGATCCCGGGATCCCGCTCCATATAAATAATACAAAGTAAATTTTGGTATTAATTAATGAAAAAAAACTTTTATAAAAAAATCGTAAGGGAACTTGTTTACAAAGAAAGTAAATGAAATGGTTCAATACTAGAAAATTAATTGGAGATTGAAATAGGAACTTGAATTATTATAACCTCACGCCTTTATTCCCTATTACATATTATGCTTTTATTCAGTATTATTATGCTCTGGATACAAGATAAAAAGATAACATAAACATAACAATTTAATTCATAAAACAATCACCCTTATTGTGTTTGGCGTATTTAAAATACGCCTACGACTGTTTGGTAATAGATTAAAGGAAATAAGTTCACGTTCTCTTTAATCTATTACCAAACAGTCGTAGGCGTATTTTAAAAACGCCAAACACAATAAGGGTGAATAATAAAAACAAAATAAAAATTGAGGTACTCAAGATATGAAATCAAAAAGTTAATTAATAAAATAGATAAAATACTTTAAAGAAATAAAGGGTGGTTAAATTTCAAGGGCCGATGTTGATTTTGAATTAACACAAACTATTTAGGAAATTATTGTAATTTTATTTTATTATGATATATTGGTATTACTCAATTATGTATGGAACAAAATATCGGCCAAATGGGCGCCGCGACCACGGCGGCAGACCTCCATCCGATGGTCCAAATTTTCGATGACCCTGAGGCATAATGGAGGTTCTATGCCGTTAATGTGCCGAATTATCTCATCCTTTAGCTCTTGAATTGTTGCTGGCTTATCGACGTACACCTTTTCTTTCAAATAACCCCAAAGAAAAAAGTCCAACGGTGTCAAATCACATGATCTTGGCGGCCAATTGACATCGCCATTACGTGAGATAACACGGCCATTGAATTTGTTGCGCAAAAGAGCCATTGTTTCGTTAGCTGTGTGGCAAGTGGCACCGTCCTGCTGAAACCACATATCGTCCACATCCATATCTTCCATTCACAGTAACTGCCTGACCGGCCTCATTTTGGAAAAAAATACGGCCCGATGATGCCGCCAGCCCATAAACCGCACCAAACAGTCACTCTTTGTGGGTGCATTGGTTTTTCGACAATCACTCTTGGATTACACTGTGCATGAAATTGACACTTTTTTTTCGTGACAAGCCGGGCACATGGCGTTTTAACATAATTCGGGGACGCTGAATCCAGTGGTGCCCGCGGTTTTTTCATATTGGCTCTGGTTTTTGAGATATACCGTTATTTCGAAAATGGAGGAGGTTGCACAACATATATTCGCGTAACTCAAAAACGGTTTAGTTTATTGAAATTACTAAAAAAACCGAAATTCCGCAATAAAATTTCATTTTAGAAAAGTAAAACTCTTTTTCTAATATGAGTAGTCGTTATTGAAACATAATTTTTTTTTTTGAAAAAAAATTAATTTTTTTATCAAAATTTCGAAATTTTTGTTTTTTAAAAAATCATAAAAAATTTAAAAACGCAGCTAGGGTTCTAATTTTTTGCAGACTTATAAAAAACGAAGCTACAAACAAAACAAGCCATAAATGATTAAAATCTGTTTGCAACTTTTGATTTTATTCACAAAAGTCGACAAATTTTAATTAATTTAAGAATTTCATAAAACGCAATATTTGTATGGGAGCCCCCTAAGGGATGGTGATAAAGGGAAAGTATAATTTGAGAAAATGTTAAGAACAAAAAACTAATGGAGGCCAGTTATACATTTTATCATCCTAGGGGCAACTCCTGGGCATTTATGGGACTTTTTCTTCAATGTATTTCTAGTCTGCATTGAACATTTTGTATAGAAGCCCCCTTAAGGAATGGAGATAGCGGGTGGGTATGTTAGAAATAAATGATTGAGATGAAAAATAAAGTGGGGTTGGTCATACATTTGACCCATCTAGGGGCATCCTAGGCGCTGCAGGGGCCAAATTTAAGGCTAGGGTTCTGCGCATATAAAAAACAAAGTTTCAAATAAAATAAGCTATAAGTGATTAAAGTCTGTCTACAACTTTGAATTTTTTCATAATAGATGAAATTTTTTTATTTTTTAAATTAACCAAACTTAAAAATTTTAAAACATTTATTTTTGTTGTTAATAAGTTAAAGTTTTTATTTAGAAATTTATTCTTCTTCCTCCTGCAGATTCCAACAAATATCCCCTAATAGCGAATCAAGTTGTTTGCCGCTATACCAGTGTTCGAGCCTGGCTGTTACTTGGTGAAATCTCTCGCCATGTTCATTAGACTCGGCTGGTGATTGTTCATTAAATTTTTCGGCATGGTAATGCAAAAAATGTATTTTCAATGACATTCTAACGTTTAAGTTTTTAAATGCGGTAAGCATATTTTTGATTAAAATTCGCCAGTTTTCAGACCGGTGATTTCCTAATACATTTTCTATTACTGATTTTACACAATTCCAGGCCAATAGCTCGATATCATTCAATGCAACCTCAAATTGATGGTCCTTCATAAGACGACGAATGTCCGGTCCATTAAGAATTCCTTTCCAATGAAAACATTATTATATGAAATATAAATCTAATTTAATAAAGTAGTTACAGTTTATACCTTCTTTTACTTTCATGCCGCTTAATCGTGGAAAAATTCGGCGCAATTCGGTAAAAGCAACACCATCTGGGCTCAATGCTTTTATAAAATTTTTTACAATACCCAGTTTGATGTGGAGTGGAGGAAGCAAAATCTTTTCCATCGGCACAAGTGGTAATTCAATAACATTATTTCTTTTCAATCTGCTTTCCTCACGTAAAGCCCAATTCCGTGTATTGTACTGGTCGCCATCGAAACGCGTATTCCATAAGCACATGAAGCACATATTTTTAGTATAGCCCAATTGCATACCTCTTAAAAGAGTTACCACTTTTAAATCTGCGCATATTTTCCACTTGTGTTCTTCATATTTAATTAACTGTATTATTTTTTTCATTGATGCGTATGTCTCTTTAGTATTTGTGCTTAGTGCTATCGGAATAGGACTTTTTAAATTAGTGGCATGTAGCAAAACTGCTTTTAAGCTGCTTTTGGAAGAATCAATGAATAAGCGCCAATCTCCAGGATTATATTCATTTTGCATTGTTAAAACCAAGCCACGGATGTCAGTACAATACGCGATAGAATTATTCTCAATTGATTTAAAAAAAGTCGTAAATCGTATATGGCGATTGATAGCCCCGTATATTTGTACACCTGGTGCTAAAATATTAGCTCGTTTTAGCTCTTTTGTTAAAAGAATGCTCTGTCTTTGAGATAATTTAAGACGCCGTACCATTATATCCAGACCATCTTGCGTGATTTCATTGTGACTGCATGGAACCGTGATGCATTACGGTTCATACATTGAAGTAGCTGGCCCACCCGCTTCAACAGAATGAATTATTGAGGGAATATGTTCTGTTGGTATTTGGCTATCCGGAACAGGAATTTCATCAGAATGTGGCAGCGGTAATCGAGCATATGTTGTTGCAGTATAAGATATATAAGTCATTTTTCTTCTGTTCATACCCGCTGTATAATTTATGCACGCATAACACTCATCTTCAGCATGAACTATGGGATCTCTCCAAATCATTGGAACACCAAATGGCATGGCGTCTCCATTTTTTCGCCACTTGTTTAATTGGTAAATGCAGTGTGTACACACTATTGATGGTGTCCAACTCTTACCATATATAACACTTAGAGAAAAATATGATTCATACAAGGTACTTGTTTCATTACTGATTTTACGGCGACTTGGCATATTTTTATATTTTCCACACACATAACAAAAGTAATTAAACTTTTTACACGCCTCCATCTTAGATATTTCAATATAACTGATTAGATACAAGACTGTCAAAGGCTTTAAACTTCACTAATCACTTTCGCAAGCACTTTCCATATGACAGTGAAGGGGTTGAGGAACTCTTATTTATACTGTAATTGTTTTAATCAAAGTACCTGTCGAGACCTTCATGACCATGTTTTGTAAAAAAAACCAAAGCCAGACCGATTAATTTTTCTACCTGTTCCAGGTATAACAATAGAATATGTTATTTAAGTTTTTTACAAGACCGATTAGTGCGGTTTCGACTGCACAATAAAATACCGTTTTGTGTGGTTTTGTAAGCACATTAAAATACAAGGATGTAAGCATTTATGACTTTATTTCTTAATTCTAAGAATTTTTTAATCGGTAACTGTGGATTTTCCAAAATTCCTACCGCAAAGTGAAAGTGTGGTAATAAAATGCATATTTCTTTGGAATAGCATACATTTGAATATTTGTTTTTTTTGTTTTGTATTGTAAATGGCACAAAAACCTCATTAAAAAAATTTTACGTCAAAATGTCATTGAAAATAAATTTTCTGCATTGGCACATTCTTCATATATATGTACATAATTTTGAATAAAGAATTTAAAAATTAAAAAAAATCCTGTGAAATGCTCCATATAAATTATATTCTTCATATATATTGAAGAAAAGGTTCCACAACTGCCTAGGAGTCACTCCTAGTGGGATAAAATGTATGACTGGCCTCCATTAGTTTTTGTTCTTAACATTTTCTCAAATTATGCTTTCCCTTTATCACCATCCCTTAGGGGGCTCCCATACAAATATTGCGTTTTATGAAATTCTTAAATGAATTAAAATTTGTCGACTTTTGTGAATAAAATCAAAAGTTGCAAACAGATTTTAATCATTTATAGCTTGTTTTGTTTGTAGCTTCGTTTTTTATAAGTCTGAAAAAAATTAGAACCCTAGCTGCGTTTTTAAATTTTTTATGAATTTTTAAAAAACAAAAATTTCGAAATTTTGATAAAAAAATTAATTTTTTTTCAAAAAAAAAAAATTATGTTTCAATAACGACTACTCATATTAGAAAAAGAGTTTTACTTTTCTGAAATGAAATTTTATTGCGGAATTTCGGTTTTTTTAGTAATTTCAATAAACTAAACCGTTTTTGAGTTTGGCGAATATATGTTGTGCAACCTCCTCCATTTTCGAAATAACGGTATATCTCGAAAACCAGAGCCAATCTGAAAAAACCGCGGGCACCACTGGACTCAGCGTCCCCGAATTATGTTAAAACGCCATGTGCCCGGCTTGTCAGTTTTTTCAACTAGCATAGTGTTATTATTCGCCCAAATGCGGAAATTCTGCTTATCGACAAATCCACTGAGGTGAAAATGTGCCTCATCACTGAAGATGATTTTCTTCGAAATTTATCATCCATTTTCATAATAAGTCTGGATAACTTAAACACGTTGTTGGATTGTGTATCTCTCCATGGTTCAAATTGAGTAAGTCTGAAATAGAGAAATGTCAAATAAAATTCGGAAAAAAACTTGGCGTTTAGGTGTGGTTCACATTCAACATCGGCCCTTACAATTTAACCACCCTTTATATAACATTTTTTAATGGCTTAGGAAATAACTTTCTGACACACTCAAAGCGCTTTGTAAGTCGTCAAAAAGTATATTCCTGATTTTATTTACTAATTATCATGTTTCCGAAAAATTTCGTTCATTTTTTACCGAGGTTGGACAAATAGTTAAAAGTGCACCGTTGTAGCAGCTTCGGATTCACAATCAGAAGCAATTTTTTCTTTTTTATAAACAACGTCTACATATATCAGTCAAATGTATGCCAAGGTTGATGCAAAAATAGCATCAACCGGACTGCTTCTTACAAACCTTTTCGTTTCAATAGATCGAATTGTAATCTTTGGGACAATGTGTTTTTCAAGTTGTATGTTGTAGTATCTTACACGAGTTTCCAAAATGTTATTTTATTTCAGTTTCCCCGCACTTCACGGGTATATAAACCAACACAAATTGAAATTGAAAATTTGTGCTTATCACTTAATAAACAAATCGCTCCTTCATTGCATCATAGTCATATCTCAAAATTGTATGTAACTTTAGCAAAGTTTTCCTTCATCCCTTCACGTATTATATCTCAAACTGAACCGAAGTTACAGCAAAATATATCTTTAAATCGGTACATTTTTAAAACTTTAATCGCATTTTGCCAAGATCGTTTGTTTTTGTAGATATGACTATGTTGCAATAAAGGAGCGATATGTTAAGGTATCTCCTATTTTTAAGACTTGTTCATGGACAATGAAACTTTACTGCCTGCATCTTATTTTGAATTAATGTACTTTATTAACTCTTCACTTCACTAAATGTAATAATTATCAACTGTTGCACTGCCCATTCTGCTTTTAGTAGATTTATTGCATCAGGAGACATTGATTTACGTATGTACTCACTTCTTGTAATTGATCTAATACACAACCCATCCACAGATGCAAATTTTTAGAGAATAGAAAACTAAATTTCACAGTATAAATAGCTATTTTCTGAAATTTTGAGGAATTATTTATTTCCCGGGATCCCGCAAGTAAAATCCCGGGAAAACGGGAAATAAAATAATGGAAAAAACCCTAACTTATAGCTTATTACATTTTTTAAAAAGCAAGAAATAAAAGTTTAAACTGACTTTCTCTTTGATTCATTTTTAGTAGTTGCAATTAACAATTTTCAATTTTACAGATACTGGCAACCCTGGAATTATGCTTTAAAATTAATGTTACAACAACAATGAACAATGAACCGCTATTTTTTTGCGTTGGTTTTTGCTTGTGTGTGTGTTTATTTTCTTAAGATCAGTTTGTTATATAAATAATTTTTATATATTTTATTTTTAACAATTGACTTTTATGTTTTTTTTTATCGTCTTAGGAAATAAATTGAAAAACCCCGTTAATTCGTATTTATTTTATTTTAACCCCGTTAAATCGAAACCCCGCTAAATCGAAAACCCCTATAATTCGTAAGAAATGGCCGGTCCCATGCAATTACGAATTATCGAGATTCTACTGTAGTTCGATTAGCGGTATATTTTTTGGTTTGTTTTGAGATGCTATTTTAATGTCACGTACGCGGTGCAAAACAACATTTCTATTTGGCCAGTCTTAGGTGTTTCAAAATAAATGTTCAAAGCAAGATATTTGCTGCAAAAAAATATTGATCGGAATTTTTTTTAATTTGGTATAATCAAAACTTTATAACTAAAATGCAACTAACTGCATCATCTTATTATGTTGGTATTTAGTTTAAATTTAGTCAAACCTTATTTTATTACAATCAAAATCATCTTTCAAAATTTTTTTGGGAACGGTCCATATTTGACCATAGCTCCCATACAAATGCTACTCCCGAAAATAGCTTTTAATGCCATAACTTCCTTATAAATGTTGGTTTTTACATAAAAATTGGCGACAATGACTTTTGCCATAGGTACTATGTCATGACAAAATGTTGTGCGGGTAGGTCCAAAAATTAACCATAGGCCCCATATAAACCCTCTTCCTTAAATGGGCTAGGGGCAAACAAATCTCATATAGATGGACTAAATAATATTTGGCACAATATTAAAAAATGAAGAAAAACCTCCCACAATTCGCAGGTTTTCGTATTTTTACATTCACATCAAATCACTTCCGTTTTATGTCACGTACGATATGCACTTATTTTGCTCGATATGGACAAAAAGTTTCCGAATTTAATAATTTTTTTCTCATATAAAGTACTCTCTAAATCTGCGATCAATGTGTGTGCATACGTACGTAATAAAAGAGCATAAAAGAGAAAACGCGGCGCCCTGATTTTGCCGATCGCAACTTTTTAAGGTTTTGTTTTAAATTTGGGGATTTTTTATTTAATTTTTTGGGGACAAGGAAAAAAGTACCTGACAGCCCTGCTCTTGAGTTCTTTTCTTACAACTTTTTAAAATAAGCACAACAAGATTTTGTTTGTCGTGCCTAATTCCCATTTTTTATTCTTGATAAAAACACTGAACTTTATTGTTGATGGGATAATCTATGAGTGCCTCGGTAGTCTAGCTGGTAGTGAGCTAGTCTATCAGCGCCGAGGTTGCGGGTTCGATTCCCGCCAGAGACTCTGGTTTATTTCCTGCAGACAAGCGTAGGGCTTCGCGGGATTAGCTTAGGGAATTAAAAAAAAAAAAACTATGCACATTTCAATGGTTGCTTAGGCCAGATCTTCAGGAAACTTTATCCAAAGAAAAACTTAAGATTTTATTCATATAATATTATTAAGCGAATACGAATCGTAAGCACCAGTTTTACTTGTAACAATATAAAAGCTTAAACAAAACCCACAACAATAATTAGTGAGTTTATCGTTTCTTAAAAAAATAAAGCAAGTTGCCAGTTCAGTTTTGTTAAGTCGTGTACTTGCCAGTTAATTATCTAAGTAGTTTTTGGGAACACACAATTTTTATTTAACAAGATTTTGTTTGTCACAACACTTTTAAAGACTGTTTACAATTTATTAACTTTTATTTAGCATTCAAGGTATGTTCAGACTCAACAAATATTTGACAAAAAAATCCAGAAAAAGCGTTACCAGTTAATTTATCAAACTTTGGCTTTATTTGGAACAATTTCTTTCTACTGACTTACCAAACTTTATTTGTAAGAAAATCAGCGTTTAAAAAACTGCAGTCAAATTTGAAAAACTGCCATTTCTTTCACTTCTTCATTTGTCATTAGCCAAAAAAAAACTGTTGATTTTACTTCCGATTCATTAAATGTAAACCGTCGCTGTCAAACCAGCTCAAGAAGCGAAGAGTTGTACACCAATTTTCGTTTTTTGTTCGGCAGTTTTTGGTTTCGACTGCAGTTTTTTAAACCCTGAAGAAAATCATTGTATAACCTAATTTAGAATGATGTTTGGTCCAGCCAAACCTTTTGCAAAAGCAAATTACTTTTAAATAAAACTAGTGGTGACGTGTGTGACGTCAAATAATTAATAGGTCTGAACATTTTTTTTTTTTTTTTAATTTCCTAAGCTAATCCCACGAAGCTCTATGCTTGTCTGCAGGGAAGCAAAGTCTCTGGCGGGATCAAACCCGCAACCTCGGCGCTTATAGACTAGCTCGCTACCAGCTAGCGTACCGAGTCACTTTAACAACCGTAATTTAAAGCTTTTATTCACAGCTAACTATTTTGATCCATACACTTTAATGTTTGTACTAAAACTGACATGGCAATGTCATTTTTCGCAAGTATTTATACTCTATCCAATTCTTCGCACAGTTTTCAGATCATTCGAGTTTATTATCTTAACGGCTAATAACTTATGGGTTAACCCTATGGCTGAATTTGAATTGAGCTTTTGTAAATTAACTAAAGCCTACTTTAAGGTGTAACAATGGAATACAGTGGGGTTAAAGTACAATTATGCATACAAATTTTAACAGTGATTATGTACAGTGATTTTTACACTACAAATGTGCATAACTAATACAATAACAATTAAAACTAATAACTAACTAATACTAAATAACTAATCAATGCAAGATAACTAATAAATTAATCTAACTCTTAACTAAAGTTACTTTCGTAACAATATATACTAAATTTTAGATTTTAAAATAGAAAAATTTAAAAAAAAATATTTAATTATTCCTTATATTTGAGTTGGCACACCAACTTTTTTGTGCACACAAAGAAAAAAATTTTTTAATTTTTAATTGTTTAACCACTCAGTAAAAAATAATTCGAAAGGCATATTGAAAACAAACAACACAACTGATGCACAATTATTTTTCAAGTATAGAAAGTTATCATGTTATGGCTATTAAATGTCATGAAATAGTTGTGAGTAATATAATATGTTTTCAAAGCTATCATTATTTAGTTGTTAGAAAAATTATTATTTTTCTGTCAACAATACTACACAGAAAAAAAAATCTCAAAAAAATTTTTAACAACACAGTTTGTTAAAAATAAAATTTTAGGTCAACAAACTTTGTATTTGATTCAATGAAAAAATTTATCAAAATTACACTTTGCAAAACAGCACTTAATAAAACATATTTAATAATGAAATAATTAAATATTTCTTTAAATTCAATAACAAAAATTCTGGAATCAAAGTAAAGACATTTTTTTTATAGCCTAAATATTTTACATTACGACGTGAAGCATATAAAAATAAGAAACTTTTTATTGATATGCTTAACATATCGATTCAAACAAAAATTAATTAAATTTAACCAAGTTAACTTGAGCTTTTTCTGAAAAATTTAGAGAAATCCTTAGCCCTTATTTCTTGTTGCAAGAAATTTGATTTTATTTAAAAATCAAGAAAACCAGGTTAATACTAAGTAAATGCAGCTTGATTTCAGAAATGTCTTTCTTATTTTAATTAAAAATTAAAACTAGCTACTTTTGTATTTTTTGTTTTAAAAAATTTTTAATCATATGTCAAAATCGTGAATTTTTTGATCATGAGAAAATGTTTCTTTATTTAAAAAAATGTTACTAAATATGAATAAAATAAGTTAGAATCATGAAATTATTTTTGGATTTTGAATTATCTTGTTTTAAGAAACGAAATTGATTTCTTTGGAAAATAAACTTCTTTCGTGAAAGTACTATTTTATTAGCACTTCAGTTTAAAAATATGTCTACAGAAGAAATTGTGTTTGTTTGTATCTTGTAGACTAATAAACCGCTGGATAGATTTTGAAAAAGTTTTGACTGTATATTACGACGGTCTGGAAAGAACAATAGGCTTTTTCGAAATTTTTAGTGGAAGTTGGACCTCCTATACAAAATTTCCACTTTTTTCGTCAATTTTAAAATTCTTATGAGCTAGAGCATTTAACCTTTTTATATCCTACAAGTGGCAACATTCCTGTATATACCGACTACTTTTGGTTGTTTAAAATACGTAGCGGCAACGACTACGACTACATAAAACTGTCATTGAAGTTACCATATCTTCAGCAGAAAATATGCCATCTTCAAGTTCTTAAAGTTCACTTGTAAAGTTACCATGAGGACAAACCTGATGTTAGCTTATCAGTCACTTTTTAGGTTAATGTTAACTTGTAATAACCAAAAACTATTTATCTGTCAGATAGCATCCTAAAAATAACTATTTGTAAGTTGTAATAATGGCCCTAAGAGTAGCAGATAAGGACCATCTACACCTCAAAAAAATTATTTTTAAGTAGATGAAAAAAAATATATAAAAAAGGTCAAAAAAGCGGAGCGGGTAGTTCTTGTTCCAAAACAAAAAAATTGGTTATTTTTGTGTTGATAAAAAGTAACCAAAATAGAAAAAAAGTACACAAGTACACATTGGAAAAAAAAGTAACCAATTTTGGTTAAAAGTAACCCAAACGGCAACGCTGAAAAGAATGCAAAGCTGAGAGATTAGACTTATAAGTTCTCTGAGAACAATACGCTCACTTTATAATTTAACTCTCAGAGTGGCAATACCAACGAAAAGTTCAATCTTTTTTGTACTTGATTTGATAATTTTATACTTATTTTAAGAAATTCCGGGATTGATTATCGAAAATGATCCCATTTGGATTGTTTTAAGTACGTGTGGGATTGTTTTAAGTACGTTTAACTGTTTTTCGTACTCAATTTTTTGAGCACGCCTCGTGCTAAAAGTGAGCATAAAAAGATCAATTTATCCCGAGTGTTTTTCTTTCTGTGTAGTTCTTATGTATAAAAAAATTATGTATCATTTTGCATTTTAACCATTTTTATACCCTCCACCACAATAAGTTGTAAAGGGCGTATACTAAGTTTGTCATTCCGTGTGAAACTTTTTTATTATTCATCTAAGACCCCATAAAGTATATATATTCTGGGTCCTTGAGTAATTCTAAGTCGATTTAGCCATGTCCGTGTGTCTGTCCGTCTGTTGAAAACACGCTCACTTTCGAAAAGCTCAAAAGAAATAAACAAACTGGGTGTCAAATTACTTGTAGTTATCCTAAGCAGTTTGGTATTGAAATCGAGACAAATCGGTTCAGTAGGATCAGAGCTATAAATCAAAATGTGGAATCACCACTTTAAAAAATTGATAATTGTGTTACAAAAACTAACATAAATGATTGAACAATGCACGAAATGATATAAACCATATAAACCCTACTCCCGGAAAACAGTTTAGTACGCCTTAAACCGTAATTAGTAACGCTATCATAAAAAATTTGGCACGTCACAGTTTTCCAAGACTAAAAATGACATTGTGAGATTTCATGAAGATCGGTCCATAATTTACCAAGGCCCCATATAAACCCTACTCTCAGAAAACAGTTTAGTACGCCTAGTTTACCCTAGGCCCCATATAAACCCTACTCCCGGAAAACAGTTTAGTACGCCTAAAACCGTAATAAATAAATAATGCTATCATAATAGAATTTGTCGGTCAATAATTTAATATAGGTCTAAGCCGCAACCAATTTTAATGCTGATGTCTGTTTTTATAAAGATAAATTAATAATAAATAGACATCATACAGATATCACTCCTGAAATATTCAAATTGTCGGTGGAGGGTATCAAAGATTCGGCACAGCCAAATATAACACTCTAACTTGTTATTTTTAAGTTGCAGCTTTTCCCTGAGTGTACACAGAGAAAACAGATTCGTGATCACAACCGAATTTGGCGCCAATCGAATTTCGTCGGTTGCATGTACTATCACACAATTCGGTTCCAATTACTGAAAATTTCGTTGCTTAGTATAATAGTTTTGATAGCAACATTTGAATTTTAGTACACTATCAGTCATAACAACAGATATTGTTAGTTTTTAGTATGATTATTAGAAACAGAATTGTGCTTATACCCGAATATATGATAGCTGCAACTGAATTAACACATAATTGGTGTTCATAACAAGAGATTTGATTGGCGTTACAATATATTTTTTTTAACCGGTCAAATGTAGCCCATAAGGGGCAAGAACTTGTCCAAAGGTAACCTCAATGAATGGAAAAAATGGCTTATTTTACAGTACAATGTCCTAGGGCAGGACCATATAACCCAGCTTGCATTACAAAGAAGAAGTCTTACAACTACTCCAGAGGATTACCTTTGAAATCGTTTCAAAACGAAAACATGTTGTTAAAAAACGAAGACATGTCGTTTCACTGAAAACTCTTTTTAATAATGACATGGTGCATACTTGCATTACAGTGGACCAGCCCAGGATCAAAATAGATCAAGTAGTCCAATATAATTTGCAGGGTATAAAAAAAATAATACATACATACATACATATGTACGTGCATATGTTCATACCTATAAGAACACGTAAATTACTTACCCCTATTTATTAAGTTTTTGCACATTTACCATTTTTGACCGCAAAGATATTTTTTAAATATAAAATTAAAAATTATTTTAATTTATCAAATATTTTGACAGAAAATTTAGTAAGCAATTGGGGCTTTAATTTTTTTTTTTTTTTTTTTGGTTGTGAATTCCGAATAATTATGTATATTTTCATTTGTTGTACTCGAATTGAAACTATTCCAACAATCAATAATTAGCTGCAATAAATGAATAAACATTTATCTTACAAAATTTATTGACGAAAGCAAATTATTGATTGCAATGACCAATATTCAGTATTGCCCTGTATTAAATTCGGTTGTGATTCTTACCATTTGTACTAATTTTTAGAACTAAATTAAATTAGTTATCATAACTAATAAAAGAATTGAAGGAATCATATTTCAGTTAGAACGTTTTAATAATCAAGAGAATTAAAAATCAGTTAGAACTATACATTTTTAATAGTTGCAATATTAAATCATGTTACTTGATCAATATTTTATTACTGCAACCGTTTCCCAACCAATTTGTTTTCTGTGTGTAGAAATTTGCTTGTAGACCTTCTTAGAGGACCGAAGAGTGAAAGCGGCTGAAAATTTTTCCACTGGCTACAGCGTTGCCGAGTCTGCAGATTTATCTGTTTTTTTGACGTTTTTTTGCAGTGCAGATTTTTTCGATGACTGTTTTTTTTCAAATTGCTTCAAACAATACCAATAAGCATTTTGATTAAAAATATATACTTAACAAACATTTATTCAACAATGTAATAACTTGTACCCAGCAAGCATTTTGTATTGTAGTAAAATTTTTAAAA
Source organism: Pollenia griseotomentosa (assembly GCA_963931875.1). Lineage (NCBI taxonomy): Eukaryota > Metazoa > Arthropoda > Insecta > Diptera > Polleniidae > Pollenia > Pollenia griseotomentosa. The sequence goes on from OZ007561.1 coordinate 18,884,222, forward strand.
AATCAGCTTCAAGAGCAAATTAACACCACCGTTTTGAGAAAATGGTACCCTACCGATGAATCATTTGTGCCACAATTTGTTGGTTCTTTTTTGAGCATATGAATTATCATATGTGAACCTTTTTCAATCTCTCAATTGATAAATCAGCTTTTTATCATCACAAGTGATCCGAAAAGACTTATGCAGGTGATTTTTACAAAAAATGTTCGCCCAAATGCTAGCTAGGTACTCCCTTTTAAAATCAACAACGTACAGCATATTTAGTACAAAATGTTGAAATCAAATTTTTTATGCCATTTTGTCATATTGACACTGGAGCATTCGATGTTCGGAGCAAATTTTCTAAAATTAATATAAATAAAACCAAAATTTAGACAATCATACTCTATGCTATGAGAAGTTTTACGGACCAAATACTAAAAAAAAACTAATTTAATTGCACAAATTTCGTGCAGGAGAATCGTAACCAGCATATTTTTCGACGTCCAGTTTTTTATGTAAATCGAAAATATACGATCATTTGCACCATCAGTATATATTTTTTTAGTTCTTTTAGTTTTTATAGTTCTACAAAGCACAGTGACAAATTGGCAGCAAAATTATTTTAACGGAGCCCCAAATTTATTTTTGTTTGAATTTCTTGGTGACTGAAATGTTGGTTACGATAAAATGTTTTTACCTAAGGGGAGGCAAAAATTATAGTTATTAATGAAATAATTCTTAGGCCCGTTTTCACAACTTACCGATAGCTAAAGGTAGGATTTAATCGGCCGTATAAAACGTGTTCCATTATTACAACTTTACTTTAACCTACCAGGTAGGATGAACCTTAATTTACTTTACCGCTTACTTTAGGTTAAAGTAAAGTTATAAAAATGGAACACTTTTTTAAGGCCGGTTAACGTCTACTTTAAGCTATCGGTAAGTTGTGAAAACGGGCCTTAATATTATTGTTGCAATATGTTCATATAGCAATATTGGATGATTCGGACAAACAATTATGTTCTACCGCTTTTTTGCGGTAAGAGATTATTATAATTATTATAATGAACAATTTTTTTTTTGCTTTACTAAAAATTTATAATTTTTTTTTAAATTTTATTTAAGGAGCAGTTTTTTTCCATAAAAACAGTTTTTTTTTGGAAATTATCACGTTTTCTAGAATAAATAATATAAATAAATACTGGCTGGCTAACAGAACGCACTCAAATATGTTTGCGCGTTAATTCTTTTATTTTTTGATACACGCTCTGTACATAAACCTAATTTCTTGTATTGACATAAACGTTTAGCTTTTTTTTAATAAATTAATAAAAAATTTTGAAAATAATATTTTATCATTCATTTTATTCTTATAAAAGTGTTGAATAATTTAATTTGTGAAAACAGTCAACAACTAGATGTTTAGTTGCAAGTTCTTTAAAATTAAATTGATAAAAAAATGAAAATTTTCGTTTTATTATTCGCCTTCATTTCTTTGGTTTCCTCAGCAGTTGGTAAGTTTAGTGGAAAAATATTACATCAATAAAATTTTGTTTTAATATATTTCATCAATCCTAAGCCGTTTGTTACGCGCCACATTCCGATAGAGGTCAACGGTGTCAAAGTCGTCGCACTGCCACAAATTCCTGGACCTTCAACTCCGCTACCAACCAATGTGTTTCATTCAACTACTACGGTTGTGGAGGAAATGCCAATCGCTTCCCCAGCAAGATGCTATGTGAGAGGAATTGCAAAAGTTATATCGGTTGAATAAGTATTTGAAAAGATTTGAAAATAAAGAGTGATTTTTAATTAATTTTCAAGTTTTTTTGTTTTAATTTAAAATCATTATCAGGGCTGTGGAGTCGGAGTCGAGGTTTTTGTGCCGGAGTCGGAGTCGTAGTACCCACAAAAACTCGCGACTCCGACTCTAAAGTTTTCGGCATAAAAAATTAAAAAAAATTTCCAAAATAAAAATTATTCGAAATTGACGATTTAGTATTTCAAATATCGATTTGAAATTTTTAAGAATCCTTTTTATGGTATATTTTACCATTTAAAAGCTAATGCATTAAAAAAGTTAGAGTGCTATATTCGGATGTACCGAACCTTTAACACCGTCCACCGACAGTTAGAATATATGAGAGCTATAAATTATTAAATAATCTAATAATCTAAATTTAAAAAGGACGTCAGTATAAAAATTGGTTCCGGTTCAAACCAATTGTACGACAATCAGAAAGTGTTATGCTTTTTTTCCTAGCAATTTGAACTAACTTGAACAATATATCATGATTCGTAACAGTTTATGCCGAACTAAAATGATTTTCACGACGGACATTTATTTTATCCCATGCAGCCTTGCCATTTATCAAGTTTTCCCTTTTTTTGCAAGTTTTTTTAGATGAATAATTTAAAATTTGCAGTATATTGGATACAAATATAAAGTGATGTTTTCATGTTATTAAATGGTATTGTATTTTCTCTGTTCCTTATTATTTTCATTGTGTTAACTTCTTCGTAAAGAACCCAAATATTTTTTTAGATTCTGAAATATCTTTAGCACTAGATTCATATAAGTTGTCTGAAGTTAATTCAATAGATCGTGGAGTTTATTCTTTAAAGTTTTATGTTGCACTTTTTAATGGTCTGTTAAAAAAGTTTGATTTTGATAACGACTTTCTTAAACACGTGAAAGATCTTGCACCCTCTTATGTAATAAGAGGTAACCAATTGAGTATTTCTCAATTATGTTCTTTTGTGGCAAATTTAGACGATTTGAGTGATATTGAAAAAGTTAATAATGAATAGCTTGAGCTTGTATTTTTAGGAACATAATTAATAGAAAGAGCATACGCTAGGGCGTTTTCAAAATAAAAACATTTTTAGATTTTATTTTTATATATTTTTAAATAAAATGAATTCTGTATACTTTTTTGCATTCAATTATTCAACAGTAATATAAAAAGCCTTACAACATGTTTTTGTTTTTTCTTTTAAAAATTTTGGCACTTTTGTAAAAAAAGTTTTTTTTTCAGAAATAAGAGGTTTTTTGTAAAAAAAATTAATTTTGGACTGATCATCACGAAATCCTGTATAGTGATTTTTGTTATTAAAAATCTAAACGGAATAAATTATAATACAGAAGTGAAATTTGTTTTAGCGCTTAAAGTGCTTTTAAGAAAGCTGCTTAATATGGGATCTAAGGTAAATATAGACTGATAATCAGAAAATTGCATGGTATTATTTCTAGCCATATGAACCAAAATTGGACCAAATTGTTTAATATCTATAGCTGCTACGGTTTAAGGTGTAATTAAATAAAATCTTAGAGTGAGCATTATATGGGGCATTATATAAAAAATTATGAACCGATCTTCTAGAAATTGTATAGCGTGATAGTGCCAAATTGCATTGCAATAGCATTAATTATTACGTTATTAACGAACTAAACTGTTTTCCGAGGGTAGGCTTTATATGGGGCCTAGGGTAAATTATGGACAGATCTTCACGAAATTTTGCAGTATCTTATAAAACTGTGACGTACCAAATTTTATTATGATAGCGATATTTATTACGTTTTTATGCGTACTAAACTGTTTTTCGGGAGTAGGCTTTATATGGGGCCTATGGTAAATTATGGACCAATCTTTACAAAAGCACATTTAAATATGATAGCAATATTTATTACGGTTTTAGAAGTATATTATGGCACCTTTTACGTACGTTTTTGTAACAAAATTGTCAATTTTTAAGGGTGGTGGTTCCACATTTTGATCGATAACTATGATCCTACTGATCGGATTTTGCTGGATTTCACTCCCAAACTGCTTAGGATAACTAGAAGCAATTTGACACCAAGATTGAACTTTTGTTTTAAGTTTTTCGAAAGTGAGCGTATTTTGAACAGACGGACATGGCTAAATGGACTTGGAATTACTCAAGAAACCAGGGGTATTAGATGCATAATAAAAAAGTTTTACATGGAAAGACAAACTTAGTATACCCTCATTCCGTACGGTAATTACCCTTTTTTAGGGTAATTTTGGGCCGCAAAAGGTAGCATTGTAATTTTATTTAAAAAACGGTAACTTAAAAAAATATTGATTTTTAGTATACATATACAATAGGATTTCAGAAATTGTTACATTTGCCTTTTTATCATTTTGATTAGACGATGATTCTCTATTTAATTTTTCCACCATTTTCGCCTTAGTCTCCGAACTTACGTTTGAATCAAAAAAGGCAAAGCCGACAGCTTTCCTTTGCAGTTACGGCTTCTTGAATAAAAACGTACTCAAATTCATTTATTGTCGCAAAAATAAAGTTCCGTTATCAAGTAAAGCACAACAACACTTTTGCAAAAACAAAGTACCGTAATCGGCAGCGTAGGTAAGTTCAAACATCAAAACACTTTTGTATATTCTTTGTGTTTACAGATTCTAAGGGGATATCTGCTTATTAGCCTACCTACATAATAAAAATAATCAAATAAATAACACAAAATTTAACGTTTTGCAAATTAACTTATTGAGGGCGCAAATCTTGTTTGGGGGGGGGGGGGTATAAATCGAAAACGGTTGGAGATAATCAAAAACTTTCTTTGGCAAAATTATTCAGCGTTAAATTTCCTTCATTTCAGTAATATGTCATTTTTATGAGTAATGGGTAATAGCTGAGTTACTCGAGCCCAAAGTCAACTTTTGTGCAAAAATGCTGATTTTAGTAAGCTTTGGGGTCTTTGAGGCGCCATTTCCCCCCAACCGAATTGAATAAAATTTTGCAACAATTAGTTTTTTGGGAAAAGGAACCGATCTGTGGAGTGCTGAAAGACAAATTCACAAAAACAAAAAATCCCATATGCGCTAATGGCAGTCTGCTGTGACATGTAGCTCTTAAAAAATCTTTAAATGATTATTTCCATAGTACAAAAACCACAATGTTACATTTTATTAATTTTTCGTCAATCCATCATCGAAAGAATCTTTTGCGATTCTCGAATTTTTTTTAGCAATTATACGGCTAGCGTTTCAAGAGTTGTAAGATAATATCTACATGAGTCTCATACGATTCATGCTTGTTGAAAGACACTTTAACCACACCTCAAACGATTCCCACAATGATTAAAGTAAGCACCTTTCGCTGTGTTATGCAAGAATCTTAATCGTGTTACAGTTTCTCCCGTGTGAGAAATCTTCTACAATTAAAAAATACACTCATCGAAGATCAAAAACGCTCGTCATGAGACTCGCAGTAGCTCTTACACGATTAACCTTCGCTTTACCAATACCCACCCGGGTGACTTCTTCGTTTTTATTTCTTTAATAACTTTTTTAATTTGTATAAATTATTTGTTGTTTTGTTTGGCTGCAGGTCCGCGTAAATTAATAAAATAAAAAAAAAAAAATTCGTGATATTTTCGTTTTTTTATATTTTTATTATTATTTTCCCAATATTTCGGTTAAACAATTAAAAAAATATAATAAACACAAAACTTCACAATAACACTTGTGTCACTTCTTATTAGATTTTCTTTTCTTTTTGATTTGAATGAAATTCAGACTCACTGAACAAATTTTAGAGTTCTGTAGAATTTAATAAAAACATGATAAAATTTTAAATATTTTATGAGGTTTTTTTCGATTTTTTAAAATTTTCTTCAAGGTTTACCAGTACCCACCCGGGTGGTTCAAAAGAAATTCTTAGCTACATAAATTTTTTAAACCTTTATTTATTTCAATTTTAATTTATTGTTTCATAAAAGCGCATTTTAACATATTATTTTGATTATATTTAATTATTATAAGTAATTGTAATGTAATTACAATGACGAAGCATGGTGGCAGTTGTCACATTTAGTTTGACATACGCTGTGTTCTACACAAATGGGCTTCTTGCACTTTACGCAAACTTGTCGTGTGTTTCTCTTTTGTTTTTGTGAGAAACAGATATGACATTTACCTTTTATTTTTATACGCCCAGTTGCATCTCTTTGTGGAGTTTCATCGGCCTCGAAATCAGCATCAGGATACGTAGCGGTAAGTGGTTGACCTGTAAAGTATTTTTTTAGCATATTGCCTCTAAATTTGTACAATTTTTACCTAAGATGCACTCCATAGCTGACCTAATGGAAAATCTTCCAGTAATTTGAGGTATTTTTGACCTGGTCAATATTAACGGACGACATAGGTCTTCGCCAAGCATCTCAATAAAGTGCTTCCGCTGCGATTGCCTCACAGATTTTTCCCTTGTATATTATAAATGAGGCAAGAGCGGCTGTATCCAAAATGTTAAAGAACAGTGCTAATGGCCACCGAAATGTTGCTCGTTTTGTAGAATACTGTGACAACATCTTATCCATCGTGTCCACACCACCCTTAGTTTCGTTATAATATAAAATTATTGGTTATATAAAATATGGTTTATTTTGTGGACCAGATATTATTTTACCTTTGTGCATTGTTGACAATAGCACAACTGATTTATTTTTGGAAGGAACATAGGACACTAATGTTACATCTTCGGAAAAACCAAACACACTAGATGAAACTTCGCGTCCTCGGGACGGTTTAAACTCTTCAGGAACATATCTTTTGTTTTTTTTTAATGTGCATACGACGGATAACTTCCAAGAGGCCAGCTGTTTGGCTAATGAAAGTGTTGTAAAAAAATTGTCCATAGTGACATTTCTTCCGGTGTTTTTATACTTGCCCACCAACTCTTTTACTATACGCTCGCCTTGATTCACATCTCTTACATTGTTTATTTTCCCAGTATATATTTATTTGACCTTGAAGTGGATAAAAAGTTTTAGAATCACATGCCCACCAGATTTTGATTCCATATTTAGCTGGCTTGGAAGGCATATATTGCGTAAAACGTGTTCTGCCCCGAAAACCAAAGAGTTGCTCGTCTACGGTTATAGACTCGTATGGTCGATAATAAGCGCTTAAGTTAGAATTCACCATTTCGAAGACATCCCTTATAGGAGCAGCTTTGTCTTTTTCCTGTCTGTCTACTCTTGTGGCTTGCCAGTAGGGTTCCCGGAAATTTCAATTATTTTATTTCCCGTTTTCCCGGGATTTTTCTTGCGGGATCCCGGGAAATAAAAAATTCCTCATAATTACAGAAAATAGCTATTTATACTGTGAAATTTAGTTTTCTATTCTCTAAAAATTTGCATCTGTGGATGGGTTGTGTATTAGATCAATTACAAGAAGTGAGTACATACGTAAATCAATGTCTCCTGATGCAATAAATCTACTAAAAGCAGAATGGGCAGTGCAATAGTTGATAATTATTACATTTAGTGAAGTGAAGAGTTAATAAAGTACATTAATTCAAAATAAGATGCAGGCAGTAAAGTTTCATTGTCCATGAACAAGTCTTAAAAATAGGAGATACCTAAACCTATCGCTCTTTTATTGCAACATAGTCATATCTACTAAAACAAACGATTTTGGAAAAATGCGATTAAAGTTTTCAAAATGTACCGACTTAAAGATATATTTTTCTATAACTTCGGTTCAGTTTGAGATATGACTAAGATGCAATGAAGGAGCGAAATGTTTATTAGGTGATAAACACAAATTTTCAATTTCAATTTGTGTTGGTTTATATACCCGTGAAGTGCGGGGAAAATGAAATAAAATAACATTTTGGAAACTCGTGTAAGATACTACAACATACAACTTGAAAAACACATTGTCCTAAGATTACAAATGGACCTATTGAAATGAAAAGGTTTGTAAGAAGCAGTCCGGTTGATGCTATTTTTGCATCAACCTTGACATACATTTGACTGATATAGACGTTGTTTATAAAAAAGAAAAAATTGCTTCTGATTGTGAATCAGAAGCATGCTACAACGGTGCACTTTTAACTATTTGTTCAACCTCGGTAAAAAATGAACGAAATTTTTCGGAACATGATACTTAGTAAATAAAATCAGGAATATACTTTTTGACGACTTACTAAGCGCTTTGAGTGTGTCAGAAAGTTATTTCCTAAGCCGTTAAAAAATTTTATATATTTCTTTAAAATATTTTATCTATTTTATTAATTAACTTTTTCTTTTTGTTATTGTTTTATGAATTGAATTGTTGTTTATGTTATCTTTTTATCTTGTATCCAGAGCATAATAATACTGAATAAAAGCATAATAATAGGGAATAAAGGCGTGAGATAATAATAATTCAAGTTCCTATTTTAATCTTCAATTAATTTCCCAGTAAAAACTTCGCCTACAAAATAATGTGTTGAGTAATCAGAAAAACATAAGAGCACTACTTACAATTCTACTGAAAGAACCAATGAATTTTACAAGGGATGTCCCAAAATGAACGCATTCAAAAGCAAGTCATTATTTTTTTACTTTAATACATTCAGAAAAATGTAGTTATAGAAGCTGTTATAGATGTTTTTATAGAAGAAAGCTGCTAAATAATGAGTTAAAGAAGCTAATCATTTTTTAGTATTGAACCATTTATTTTAGTTTCTTTGTAAACAAGTTCCCTTACGTTTTTTTATAAAAGTTTTTTCATTTATTAATAACAAAATTTACTTTGTATTATTTATATGGAGCGGGATCCCGGGAAATTTAAAAAAATTTCCCGCTTTCCCGGGAAACGAAAAAGTCCGGGAAAAAAAAACTCTACTTGCCAGTCAAAGCGAAGGAACCTTAAAATTTCCGCAAACCTGTTTCGTGACATGGTTGCACGATATATTGGATATGCATTTTTTCTCCAAAGCTCTGTGAGTGTTTCCTTAGATGAATTATGGGCACCCATTATAAGCAAAATTCTAAAAAATCCTAATAACTCCTCATCTGTAATTGGTTTCCAAGTTCTTTGATTCTGTGGGTTTTCAGAATTCCATTTGTTGTACACAGCTTCGCCCTTTTTGTTTGAAAATCGTCGAATTAAATCTTTGACAGCATCGCTCATAATGGAATTGAATATATCAATAATGGACATATTTTTTGTAATTGGATTAGGACCCATGTAAAGGTTTTCGCGAATAATGTTAACCGCTCCCCGTCGATTTATATTTGGTGCCTCCTTGTACCTTTTTACATTGTCTTTAGTGTTATAATACAAACCGTCCGCACAAGACGTTGTTGGCCTTTCGTTAATCGATTCATCACTATCCTCACTCGATTCATCATAATCACTTTCTTTGTTTACCTCAATTTCACATTGTTCTTGTTCAGCATCAGAATCGCAATCATTTTCAGCTCCATTGACATTATCATTTTCATCTAAATCTGATTCAGCTTCAATCAGCCGAAGGAAATATGCTTCTCTATCTTCATGAGATAGCCTTTGATAATATATAATATGTAAGGATTTTTTTTTGTTTTATACTTTATAATATTCCTACATATGAATGTAAATACTGACCTTGAAATTGCTGCCGCAGAAAGATATTGCAAATTATTTTCACCGCTCATATGAAACAAATTTTAAACCACTTGTCAACCAACGATCTTGAACAACAACTAAATTGTGAATAATAAATCTAAATTGCTAACCAAACGTTTAACGTCACTTTTCGGGGAATCCCCAAAGACAAAATATTTACACACACAATGTACATTATGAGTTTTTTGCACTTTGAAAGAATTAAAAGCTATAACACTTTATTTGAAACAAAAAAGAATAAATATATATGACAAACACTTATTTGTCATATATAAACATACGTACAGAAGTACAGTACCACCCGGGTGGGTATTGGTAAACCATGCACATAAAAACTTTTGGTAAAGCGAAGGTTAAAAATGCTAGAAAGGTATCAAGTAATTATGTTTTTGTTAGAATAAAAATCCAACAAAAAATTTTTTAAAAATACAACATTATAACAAAAACGGAAATTATATCACCGTTTACGTCAAAAAATACTTTAAAGAAAAATCAAAGCGTGCCGCTGAACATGATGAATAAATTTTTATAAAATACGCTCATCGAAGATCAAAAACGCTCGTTTTCACGATTAAAAATGCTAGCAAGATATCAAGTTATTATGTTTTGTTTTTATAAGAGCCGGCCAAGCAAAAATCGAACGAAAAAATTTTTTAAAAAAAAGTTAAATATTAAGTTGTCCGATATTTCAAAACTAGAAAGACGTTTTTTTACTTTTTCTCGGGAAATTGACGATTTTTTCACAAATTTATCTTTTCAATCATGGTGGAATAAGCAGGTGGCATCGTTACGGCAACAAATACAACATTATAACAAAAACGGAAATTTTATCACCGTTTACGTCAAAAAATACATTAAACAAAAATCAAGCGTGCCGCTGAACGTGATGAAATAAATAAATTTTTAGCCAATTTTTATTTAATTATGGTCAATATCTTATTAATTTTAACTTAAAATTATCCAAAACTTTAATAAAATACAATAATCACAGCACAAAACGTGGACATAAAACATAAACAAAACTTTACCATAAACCTAGACAAACAATGCAAGAGCAAAAAATCGTCATCTGGCGTAGTGCTGCCACCTGTTAATTTCACCATGCTTTCAATAACGATTTTGGTTTATTCCCTTAATAATAAACCTCTTGAACAGGGCTGCCAGACTTGGGGATTTATCCCCAAATGTTGGTGATTTTATGCCAGCAAACAGGACAAAGACAGTCATTTGTGGATTAGGTATTTTTATTATTTTATTATTTTTATTATTTACGCATATTTTTTTTCTTTATCATTTTTGTTAAGTGTGTTAAATTTACTTAATAAGCTTATGTTATTTTTCCAGAGTGAGTGTTTTAAAAAGAAGAATTTAAAAAAAGAATCTAAAACCGTTAACAACACACACAATTTTTATTTTTAAAGACAATTTCAAAGCAAATATGTCTTCCCCAAAAATAATTAAATTTGGAGATTTTTTATTAAAATTTTTCTTACTATTTTTTTAAAAAAATTAAAATTTCGTAAGAAAAAGAAAACAAAAAAAAAGATGGGCATTTCCATGAGAATGTCAACCACGACTCAAAAAATTAAAACGCTTGAAACATTTTTTCAAATATGCTAAAAAGAAATAAAACCCCCAAATTTAACTATGCAGACGTACTTATAGCTTATTACAATTTTTAAAAAGCAAGAAAAAAAGTTTAAACTGACTTTCTCTTTGATTCATTTTTAGTAGTTGCAATTAACAATTTTCAATTTTACAGATACTGGCAACCCTGGAATTATGCTTTAAAATTAATGTTACAACAACAATGAAAAGGATCCATGAGGAAAGACCAAATATATACAATCAAATCCCGATAATTCGTACCCCGATAAATCGTAATTCCCGATTATTCGTAATAAACTATCGGTCCCTTGAAAAAATTTCGTTAATTCGTAAAATTTCCATACATTTTGGTCCCCTCGCTAATTCGTAATTTTTTTTTCAAATAAAATTTTCTTTACCTCTTATACATTGTAATTGTTTGCTAACTACCTACCACTTATAATTCGTAATAAAAACAACAGAAACATGAAAAGAATAATTTGCTGTTTACCGCTATTTTTTTGCGTGGGTTTTTGCTTGTGTGTGTGTTTTTTTTCTTAAGATCAGTTTGTTACATGAATAATTTTTATATATTTTATTTTTAACAATTGTCTTTTATGTTTTTTTTTATCGTTTTAGGAAATAAATTGAAAAACCCTGTTAATTCGTATTTATTTTATTTTAACACCGTTAAATCGAAACCCCGCTAAATCGAAAACCCCTATAATTCGTAGGAAATGGCCGGTCCCATGCAATTACGAATTATCGAGATTCTACTGTAGTTCGATTAGCGGTATATTTTTTGGTTTGTTTTGAGATGCTATTTTAATGTCACGTACGCGGTGCAAAAACAACATTTCTATTTGGCCAGTCTTAGGTGTTTCAAAATAAATGTTCAAAGCAAGATATTTGCTGCAAAAAAATATTGATCGGAATTTTTTTTAATTTGGTATAATCAAAACTTTATAACTAAAATGCAACTAACTGCATCATCTTATTATGTTGGTATTTAGTTTAAATTTAGTCAAACCTTATTTTATTACAATCAAAATCATCTTTCAAAATTTTTTTGGGAACGGTCCATATTTGACCATAGCTCCCATACAAATGCTACTCCCGAAAATAGCTTTTAATGCCATAACTTCCTTATAAATGTTGGTTTTTACATAAAAATTGGCGACAATGACTTTTGCGATAGGTACTATGTCATGACAAAATGTTGTGCGGGTAGGTCCAAAAATTAACCATAGGCCCCATATAAACCGTCTTCCTTAAATGGGCTAGGGGCAAACAAATCTCATATAGATGGACTAAATAATATTTTGCACAATATTAAAAAATGAAGAAAAACCTCCCACAATTCGCAGATTTTCGTATTTTTGCATTCACCTCAAATCACTTCCGTTTTATGTCACGTACGATATGCACTTATTTTGCTCGATATGGACAAAAAGGTTCCGAATTTAATAATTTTTTTCTCATATAAAGTACTCTCTAAATCTGCGATCAATGTGTGTGCATACGTACGTAATAAAAGAGCATAAAAGAGAAAACGCGGCGCCCTGATTTTGCCGATCGCAGCTCTAAATGAAACACAATGATAAAAAAAATTTCGAGCTAATACTATTTTTGCAAAATTCCTATCTCTCTGAAGGCGTACAAATGTCACATATATCAACTTTTTAAGGTTTTGTTTTAAATTTGGGGATTTTTTATTTAATTTTTTGGGGACAAGGAAAAAAGTACCTGACAGCCCTGCTCTTGAGTTCTTTTCTTACAACTTTTTAAAATAAACACAACAAGATTTTGTTTGTCGTGCCTAATTCCCATTTTTTATTCTTGATAAAAACACTGAACTTTATTGTTGATGGGATAATCTATGAGTGCCTCGGTAGTCTAGCTGGTAGTGAGCTAGTCTATCAGCGCCGAGGTTGCGGGTTCGATTCCCGCCAGAGACTCTGGTTTATTTCCTGCAGACAAGCGTAGGGCTTCGCGGGATTAGCTTAGGGAATTAAAAAAAAAAACTATGCACATTTCAATGGTTGCTTAGGCCAGATCTTCAGGAAACTTTATCCAAAGAAAAACTTAAGATTTTATTCATATAATATTATTAAGCGAATACGAATCGTAAGCACCAGTTTTACTTGTAACAATATAAAAGCTTAAACAAAACCCACAACAATAAATAGTGAGTTTATCGTTTCTTAAAAAAATAAAGCAAGTTGCCAGTTCAGTTTTGTTAAGTCGTGTACTTGCCAGTAAATTATCTAAGTAATTTTTGGGAACACACAATTTTTATTTAACAAGATTTTGTTTGTCACAACAGACTTTAAAGACTTTAAAGACTGTTTACAATTTATTAACTTTTATTTAGCATTCAAGGTATGTTCAGACTCAACAAATATTTGACAAAAAATCCAGAAAAAGCGCTACCAGTTAATTTATCAAACTTTGGCTTTATTTGGAACAATTTCTTTCTACTGACTTACCAAACTTTATTTGTAAGAAAATCAGCGTTTAAAAAACTGCAGTCAAATTTGAAAAACTGCCATTTTTTTCACTTCTTCATTTGTCATTAGCCAAAAAAAAAACTGTTGATTTTACTTCCGATTCATTAAATGTAAACCGTCGCTGTCAAACCAGCTCAAGAAGCGAAGAGTTGTACACCAATTTTCGTTTTTTGTTCGGCAGTTTTTGGTTTCGACTGCAGTTTTTTATACCCTGAAGAAAATCATTGTATAACCTAATTTAGAATGATGTTTGGTCCAGCCAAACCTTTTGCAAAAGCAAATTTCTTTTAAATAAAACTAGTGGTGACGTGTGTGACGTCAAATAATTAATAGGTCTGAACATAGCTTTAGTCACTTAAACAACCGTAATTTACAGATTTTATTCGCAGCTAACTATTGTGATCTATACACTTTAATGTTTGTACTAAAACTGACATGGCAATGTCATTTTTCGCAAGGATTTATACTCTATCCAAGTCTTCGAACAGTTTCCAGATCATTCGAGTTTATTATCTTAACGGCTAATAACTTATGGGTTAACCTATGGCTGAATTTGAATTATGCTTTTGTAAATAAACTAAAGCCTACTTTAAGGTGTAACAATAGAATACAGTGGGGTTAAAGTACAATTATGCATAACAATTTTAACATTACTTTTGTACTAGAAAATTATGTACAGTGATTTTTACACTAGAAATTTTGCATAACTAATACAATAACAATTTAAACTAATAACTAACTAATACTAAATAACTAATCAATGCAAGATAACTAATAAATTAATCTAACTCTTAACTAAAGTTACTTTCGTAACAATATATACTAAATTTTAGATTTTAAAATAGAAAAATTTAAAAAAAATATTTAATTATTCCTTATATTTGAGTTGGCACACCAACTTTTTTGTGCACACAAAGAAAAAACATGGTTGTGTTAAACGTATTCTAAGAGCAACTTATTTTGATAAGATTCATATTACGATTATTATCGAATCATATTATGACCAAATGTAATATTACGTCATAATATTTTTCCTTTAATCATATTTTAATCCTGTTAATCAAAATAAGTTTAGAAGTAATCATATTATGATGCAGCGCCACTTTCACAACAATAAAAATCAATTTATATTTTTTTGCATCGACTTTTTATTTTGTGGCACTTTACATTTTTTTTGATGTAAAAACAATATCTTAATTTTTTTTATTTCTTTAAACGTGTTTTTTTTAATGCGTTTTTTTAATTGTTTAACCACTCACTTAAAAAATAGTTCGAAAGGCATATTGAAAACAAACAACACAACTGATGCACAATTATTTTTAAAGTATAGAAAGTTATCATGTTATGGCTATTAAATGCCATGAAATAGTTGTGAGTAATATAATATGTTTTCAAAGCTATCATTATTTAGTTGTTAGAAAAATTATTATTTTTCTGTCAACAATAATACATAGAAAAAAAAATCTCAAAAAATTTTTAACAACACAGTTTGTTAAAAATAAAATTTTAGGTCAACCAACTTTGTATTTGATTCAATGAAAAAATTTATCAAAATTACACTTTGCAAAACAGAACTCAATAAAACATATTTAATAATGAAATAATTAAATATTTCTTTAAATTCAATAAAAAAATTCTGGAATCAAAGTAAAGACAGACTCTTGTCAATTTTTTTATAGCACATAATTCTTATTCGCATTACAGTTTTATTTGAATAATATCTTTAGTTTTTCCAAAATCTTTGGAAGCAGGTTTCTGAATAATGATCTGGCCCAGGGTTACCGTTGCAAATTTTCGAAAAGGGTCACAAAAAAGGGGTTTTTCCAGATAAAGGGGTCAAAAAAGGGTTTTTCAATAAAAAAGGGTCAAGTTTTTAATGAGCAGTATTTCGCATTTTAATGAACATAATAATAATATAAACAAACAAAAAATATTTGTTTCAGGTTGGAAGTGCTCAAAAAACTTAATTTTTCATGGAATGCCCTGTCCTGTTTTTAACACCTGACAAAAAGTTGGTTCATTGTTATTATAGCTAATTTTTTTAAGCTTTTTATGTTTTTTCCGATATTTTCTTTTTTTTTAATCGATTAAGCGATTTCAAATAAATTTTAGGTTTTGTTTTAAATTGCAATCGTACGTTTTTACGATTTTTATTAAATATAAGTCTTTGCTATCATACCGCTGTTACCAAAAATTTGTGAATTTCCGCTATATAGCAATTTTTACCGAATGTTTTCATTCTTGTTAGTTTTAGGGACTTTTAATTCATTTTATGGCGCTATTTTTGCAAACTTTTCCAAATTTTTTTCATATCTTGGTAATCGTTACCAATCAGTATTTATTAACGGTAGTTACTCGTCTGCACTCCCTGTCACCAAAGGTTTTCCACAGGGATCAATTTTGGGACTACTTTTGTTTTTGTTGTTTCTTCCTCGAACTGTATCATATTCAAAGTTACACTTATATGCCGACGATGTACAAATTTACATTGGCAGTTCTGTAGAAGATATTGCAGATAACGTACATTAATTAAATAAGGACTTAGATAGTGTTTTTAGATGGGCAACCGCTAATAGACTTCTAATAAATCCCCACAAATCCAAATGCATTATCACTCACCGTAAAACGATCCGTTTTAATATCAACATTGACATTATGCTTAATAATGAAAAAATTGAATGTGTACGCTCGGCAAAAAATCTTGGTGTTATATTCAATAATAATTTAGATTGGTCTGACCATATTAATAAAACTGCATCAAACATTTACCTAAGGTTACGTGAACTTTGGCCTACCCAATACTTTACGCCTTTAAAAATTACAATACTAATCGCCAAAACATACTTAATGCCACGACTTTTATATGGTTGCGAGTTGTTCTAAAGTTGCGACTTTCGTAGCAAAAATGTGTTACAGAAAACATATAACCACATAATCAGATATGTTTTTGGTTTAGGGAAATACGATAGTGTATCCCAGTTCGCAAATAAACTTTATGGCATGACACTTAAAAACCTTTAAGATATGAGGGTATTGCACATGCTACATAAAATAATATAAACGAATAATCCTCCATATCTGTACAACAGATTAACCTTTGCAAGATCTAATAGGGGAAATAAGATAATTCCCTTTACACACCGCAGCCTGATATCCGAATATCAATTTTTTATTCATTCTGTCCGTCTTTGGAACCTACTGCTCAATCATGTCCAAACAAACAACAATGAGAACAATTTTATTAATCAATTAGTCAATTATTTCATAAGCTAAAACCCATAAAACTAATCCAATTTATTTTTGCCATCAAGGCTATTTATTTACTAAGTTTAGCTTATTTTTAATTTATAATTTATATGTTACACTCAGTCAATTTAAAATGTTATCTTTCTTTAATTTAAATATTTAAGTCCTTTCCATTTTCTTATAATGTACTCTTTTCTGTTTTTTCTTTCTTTTTCAATCTTTATCGTTGAATTGTGATAACCCATTTATGTTTTAAACTTATATAATTCCTGCACTTTAACTATAAGATTTATATCTTGTTGTGTAGGATAAGCAAGAAATTCGCAAATAAAATAAAATAAATCAAATTTTAGAATTTTAGCGTTGCTTTGTTTCTCTTTGAGGCAATCGTCGCCGTTTTAAAAATAGCCCCATACATAAACTGAAGTCACCTTTTTTACAGGACACTCTCAACACTGTCGATTCAAAAAAGGGTGAAAAGTTTAATAATACCTTATGCCATTATTAAGGTTGAATTGTTTAGAATAAATCATGCTATTCTTTGAGAGAGCAAAACAATTATAAACAAGTAAGAGTGCTATATTCGGCTGTGCCGAATCTTATATACCCTTCACCATTGTGCGAGCAGAATACAGAGCAACAAAATAATTTTTACATATACATACATATTTACAATACTTAAAACTTCATTATAAATGAAATTTAAAAAGCGAAAACTGGTAAATATTTTTTTAAAATTGTTTTGGAACATAACAATATTAAAAAAATATTCTTTTTAAAAAACCAAGATTCGAACCAGGGAACTCACAGTTTCTAACTTAACACACCCCCTACCATGAAAGAACGCTGTTTAAATATCATTAAAATTAAATATAGACCGTTTACTGTTTACAACTCAACACAGTTTTTTGTTTGTTTTCTTTTTGTAAAGGCACTGTTGTCATTTTTTATCTCTTTTGGCGAGTTTTTAAGTAGCAAAAAAACACAAAAATTCCTAGTTTCTATTTGTTAAAATTATTTCGTTAATTAGATGAAATAATAAACGAAAATCATATTGGGCATTATGCTAGTATATGTAAACAAATGCGAAGGGGGGGAGAGATGAGACGACAACCGGATTTGAACTTCGCTTTTCATAAGGACCCAGAATATATATACTTTATAGGGTGCAGGACCTTCGGTGAAGGGTATAAAAAACAAACTTAATTACAAAAAAGAGTAATTTTTGGGATTTCAGTATATTGGTCATAACTCTGCTATTTCTGAACCGATTTGAAAGAGTTATATACCGACGTGTTAAAGAAGAAATTTGCCATTTATTTGATCTATGGTTCCCGAAAATGGGTATTTTCCAACAAAAAAATTAATATTTTGGTCATAACTTTTTCGTATCTGAACCGATTTTCCCGAGTTTTTCAGAAAATATTTTTTATTAATTAAATTTCCGATCTTTTGATATATAAGGCGTAACCATAGGTCATATAACAGTCAAAAAATTCAGGTTTTTATACAATTTTTAATACTTTTTGTATGGAAGGTACCACGCCCACTTCTCCAATCCCGCCCACATTTTGTGGAATGGTGTGAATTTATAACCTTAATGTTTGTACCAAATTTGAAAACTTTTGCTCTTGCCGTTCTCCAGATATACAGAAAAAAGTAATAAGAATACAACAACTACAAGGGATTTTTTGGAAAAATTAGAGGCAGTCGTGTTTTTTTGGTCATATCTCAGCCATTGTTGGACCAATCTGGCTGAATTTCAATAGCAAGAAATGGTGGACTATATGTGACATAAATGTAAAACAACCTAGCCGCTATCATGTCTGGAGTCTCCGGAAAACACATATCAAACGTAAGACGGACAGACGGACGGACAGACGGATGGATATCGTTAAATCAACTTCTCTCCTCATAAGGACCTAAAATATATATACTTTACAGGGCCTAAGATCAATAGTGTAGAAATTACAATGACAAACTTATATATACCCTTTTCCACCTGTGGTGAAGGGTATAAAAACGAACACCAAATTGCATTTCTTTAAATAAAATGTCACTTTTTTGGTTGTTGACGTAAAGAAAAAACAAATGAAATTAAAAAATTTTCGGGAAATTTTTCACTATTGCGGCTACCTAAACGGTGTTAAGCATCATTGCTAGGAAGTTCATATGCTCTAGAAAATTGTTTATTGCGATCTTAGGTACATTTTTGTAGTTGATTGTTTCCTTGAATTTTGAACCGTTTGCAAACTATCGATCTGAACAGGGGAAAAACGGTAAAAAAATCGAATTTTTTAAAGTTGTTTGCGATTTTGATCTTGAAGATTTTTTGATTTTATATGTCAACAATTTCTGTTCTTTATGGCAAGAGCTACAACTTTGTCTCAAAAGGTAAATCAAAATTCCGAACGGTTTGCAAGATATGAGCGTGAGAAAATGATCACTTTTTTGCAAAAATTACACCGATGCCCCAAATCTTTGGGGGCCCATAACAAAAGTGCATAACTTTGGGCAAAACTGGGAGACACGGGTCTTTTTTTTGTCTTTTATCACGTAGAGTTGTCCGTATATGGTTATTTTTTTTCGTGTTGCACTGTGTAATCCACATTTGAAAAACATTTGAGAATTACGTTTAAAAGCAAGTTAAAAATAAAGGTATTTTTCAACTTGATAATAATTTCCACTTTTTGTTGAGAATGCTATGACTTTCAAATGATTTTCAAATCACTATCAAAAGTTTGTCGTTTGAGAAAACGTTTGATTTCAAATCATTTTTAATTTTGTTTGTTGGGTAGGTCTTGTTTAGAATAAAGTAGTTGCAGTAGTATTTGAAGCTGACTAATGCTCTTTAGCGCAACAAAGTTAAAAATTTCAAATTTTTCGCTTCAACTTCAACGACCACTACAACTACGTTTTCTGTTGACACTACTTTGAAGCTGCCGTTTTTAACAATTGACAACTTGTAGCGCTATTCATAACGTTGAACGCCAGCGACTATTCTGTTCCCTACTTTAAAATTATACTCTTGCTTTTTTTTGATACATGCTCTCTAAATAAGCAAAATCTCTTTTAATGACCTAATTGTAAACAAGACTGGCATGTGTTTTAGTTTATTGGCTTAACTATAATTATATTTTATCTCTTATCCAAACTTCCATAATAGAAATACAAATGTGCTAAATTTTTATATACATATGTGTGTTCTTTTATTTATTTAAGCTTATTTTAAAATAGTAATACAAAATTTTCAAAATAATATATTATCATTTATTTTATTCTTAAAAAAGTGTAGAACAATTTAATTTTTGAAAACAGTCAACAACTAAACGTCTTTGCAAGCTCTTTCAAATTAAATTGATGATAAAATGAAAATTTTCGCTTTGTTATTCGCCTTCATTGCTTTGGTTTCCTCAGCAGTTGCCGCTAAAAATGGTAAGTTTAGTGGA
The DNA here is from genome assembly GCA_963931875.1 of Pollenia griseotomentosa. Classification (NCBI taxonomy): domain Eukaryota; kingdom Metazoa; phylum Arthropoda; class Insecta; order Diptera; family Polleniidae; genus Pollenia; species Pollenia griseotomentosa. Next base: position 18,904,418 of record OZ007561.1, read on the forward strand.
AAAATATTACTTCAATACAATTTTTATTAATATATTACATCAATCTTAAGCTGTTTGTAACTTGCCACACTCCTATAATGGTAACAGGAACACTTTCTGTGGCGCCCACGATATCTCCTGGACCTACAAATCCGATACCAACGAATGTATTAAATTCATCTACTCTGGTTGTGATGGAAATGCCAATCGCTTCAGCTACCGTTATACATGTGAGCAATTGTGCAAAGTTTAAATCGTTTGAATAAGATAAGAGGACTTGAAAAGATTTGAAAATAACGAGTGATTTTTTATTAATTATCTAAGTTTTTTTGTTTTAATTTAAAATCATAATGTATCGACTTAAGATTTTTCGATTTAATTTTTAGACAAAATCTAAATGATAACAGGAAGAATATTTACAAATATATATAATAAATTTTGATTTTAAAAAAAAGTGTTGTTCGATGAGAATTTAGTAGGAATGTAACCCATACCGATACATTAAGGTCCATTTAGACGTGACATAACCATAGCAAAACTGTATTACCATCACCACTGTATTACCAAACCGACATAAACATACCATACAAACGAATTCAATTTTGGTTTCCAAATTCGCCGTTACGGCTGTGGCATTATGGTAATGTCACGTCTAATTGGACCTTTAGAGATACGCCAGTTTTGTGAAAACATCGGTATTGGCGATATTTTAATTTTGATACGCCGCACACTGGTGGGTGCCAAATGCTCTTTTTTCGCTGATCAATTCATATTTCCTCAACTACAAAAGTGAGGCACACTAAATTTCATGTCCTTAACTTTAAGAACAAACTGTATGTTTCAACGAAATCTTGGAGGAATAGGATGATGGGGACGACTACCTCCCCTACCAAAAAATTATTAAATGTGTGTAACTCTTAGAAAAAAATGCATGTACCAACAAAATCTTAGAGATCCAGGATTGGGAGACAGGTACCCCCTACAAAAAAATTATTTTCTTATACCTGAAGAAATTAATGTGATATGTGTTACTCTTAGAAAATACTATATTTTCCAACAAAATATTGGTGGTATGGGAGGGGCAGACGGGTACCACCATACAAAAAAATTATAAAATGTCTTATATCTAAAGAGCTACAAAAGTGAGCCACACTAAATTTGATGTGTGCAACTCTTAGAACATACTGCATGTTCAAACAAAAATCTTGCCGATCTAGGAGAAGGAGAAGGGTGCCCCCTACGGAAAAATTATTTCACAATTACCAAATTTCGCCTGCTTCTTTTCAATTGCCTTCAATTAAATGTCTTCGGATACGAATTACCCAAAAATTAATTTTTTTTAACAAGCCTAAGAAAGTTAGTTAGTAAGTGCGTGAGAATAAAATTTTGACAATCTCGCACGCCATTTTAAATCATTAAAATATATACATAAATATAATCACGATCACGCGTTACTCACGTATAATAAAACACGACATTTGCACATATTTTTTAAGAAAAAGATAAAACAATGACAACAATAACAGCACTAAAAGTATTAGCAGAAGTCGCAAAGCGCTTTTTGTAGGTAAACTCAACGCGTGATGCTTTTACTTATTCGTGCATAACTACTAAGGTGCAAAAATCTATGCTCAATCAAGCGCATTTCACAACTTTATGTTCACTTAAACTGAGAAAATCCCTTTTTTTGCCCTGCCCATATAAACTTAAAAAACAAAAGCCCTTCCATAAATATTTTTTTTACAAATTTAAGCAAAACATTTGAATACATAAATACCTGACGTCTGCATGGTGAGATTTATTACTTTTTCAAATTTATTTGTAGTATATTGGATTTAATAACGCAAAGCTTTAAGCTTTTTTCTGCCTATTTTTTTACTTTTCTCTCGCGATATTTAATTTCAACACTTCACTCTAAAAGCACCGTAAAATATTTGACATTTCTTCAGGTGATTTTTGAAAACACTGTGTTAGGAATGGATTATTTATGGCATCAATGTTCTCTTACATATTCCAAAATCCATTTTTTGATATCTCGTATAGAATCTGATATATTCAGCATCGACTTTGGTCTACATCCACATTTTTTAGGTTGATTGAACATTATTTTGCTACATATGACAATTTTTTTGCATATGGAGCAAACTTTGCATGCCAACATAACAAAATTGTAATTTATTATTGCTTTGCGCCATTCGAATAATAAATAACATAGGTCAAAATAAACTGTCACAATGGACACAATGTGAAACTTGAGATGAATATGGAGCCCACAACAAAACTAATTGTTGAATATTGATTTGCGCCAGCTAACACATATTTTCTTTCCATTTTATGTTGCTTCTGCAGTTCGGGGCTTATAGGAGAGAGTTTAGCAATTATCACCATTCCAAAAACATACCAACCTGTCCTTATAAATCTTTATTAACTATCAACTTCATTGTTTTTGCCATAGACTTACTTTGCTCCAAGTCAAAGAAAACATCATTATACGGAATAAAATTTGATATGGAGCACAAAACGACAAAATGGTTTTTTAGAAAAACCATTAACAATTTGGATTTATTGCATGTTAATTGATGAAAATGTATAGTTTTGTTAAAAACATACATATCAATCAATTAGGAGCGTTATATTAATAACCTGGCGATTTATTTTTTTGCCTAGTGATGTAGAATTTCGTACATTTTAAGCGAGTGCTTTTAGTTTTTACGGTACTTGAACTTTTTTTTGAATTAAACAGCGAAATTACCATTTTTGGCCCCTACGAATACATTTTTTAGAGTTTATTTGAACAAACAATTTAATTTTCAAGACTTATTTTTTGCATAACAACTTAGAGAAACAACACATTGAAAAGCGGATCTGAATAATAAACTGTTTCTTTTTATTATTAGGTTGGAGGTCACCACCATGCGTTTGATACCTGAAGACGCATGCAAAAGTAATCCTACTTCATGCGTTCTTGTCAATACAATTTTACGATAAAACTTTTTGGACTGATACATAAACACATTGAACGCTTGGTGTAGACCTTTAGCTGCTTTGCTTTGAACCATATTAGTAAAATATTTTCCAATCTTGTATGCACTTGTTATGAATTTTCTGCGTGTCTTCAATAATGTTTGTGAGAATAAAAATAACTTAGATGAAAATTTTGGGCTGCTTGGAAGACTAACTTAGCATTAGCTCTAAATGAAAAATTTTGAGGTCTAGAGAATAATGAAGCCTTTTCTTTATCGACAATTTTAATCAAAGACAATCGACTTCAATCGTATCAAAGAAAACTTCTTATTGAGCTTAATACTTAACATGACTCTGCATTTCGAAAGTGTCCCCCTGCACCTAGTAAAAGTTCTGATAAGTCTACAAGAACTGGCCTTTGGACTTGTAAAATCGTACATATATCTCCGCAAAATCTTATTAATAACACTGTTCTAATCACAAGTTTTAACAAGCTGGGAAGGAACCCTAGTGGTAAAGCTAATTCGAGTACGCTGAATTCAGTAGTGATATGGAGGCGTTTTTCAAAGTTAGCGCTCGTATTCGCGATTAAAAATTTTATTTCAAGACGATATTTTTTATACTTTTTGGATCATCATTCTTCAATTTAACTTGTTTAAATAGAATTTGTCGATTTTTTTTCTGGAAAAAATTTTTCTTCGCGACTTTTGAAAATTTTTTTTCTTAACTCTATTGAATATTTATTATTGAATATATAGAAAATAATCACCCTTATTCCATTTAACGTCGTCGTCATCGTCATCAATTGAATATCAAAAATAATTTTTATCGACATCGTCATCAATTCGATACAAAACTTGTATGCCATAACAGCAATGTAACGATGTCGATTGTTTATCGTTTTTTAAGAACATCTCTAATAAATTTTTATTAAAAATGTGCAATTTGATGTTCGTTTCTTATTAATGTTGTGCTCTCAAAGAGGGTAGCTTGATTTATTCTAAAAAAATCACCCTTACTAATGCCATAAGGTATTGATTACACTTTTCGCCCCGTATAAATCGACAGTGTTGATAGTGCCATGTAAAAAACAGAACGGTACGACGATTGCCGAAAAGAGCAACAGAAAGTTACGCGAAAATTGCAAACATTCGGAAAATTTGCAAAAATAGCGAAAATTCGCGAAATTCTTTTTTATTTGAAACAAGCCATAAAATTGACTTAAAGTCCCCAAAAACATAAGAATGGCAAAAATTCCATAAAAATGGCAAAATTAGTGGAAATTCGCAAAAATTTGATAAAAGCGGCATGAAAGAAAAATTTAATATGTATTAAAAATCGTTAAAACTGTAAAGAATCAGAAAACTTACAGGAAAAATTGCTTCTATCGCGAACATGGCTAAAATTCGGGAATTTGCGGTAATTTAGCGATTTTCATGGAATTTTTGCTATTCCTTATAGTTTTAGGAACTTTTAATCAATTTTTGGCTTGTTTGGAATACATAAAATTTTAGCGAATTTTCGCTATTTTTGCAAATTTTTGCAATTTTCCCGAAACTTTGTTGCTATTTTTTTTATTTTTTTAATTCAACATTATTATTTTTGAAAAATAAAAAAGAAAAAAACTGTTTCGACACCAATAAGACTGACGACAAAAACAGAGTCAATTTAAATCGATGCCAACGTTAACGTTGCGTACGGCATACCAAAAATACATTTACGCTTATCGATAAAACTTGATATTGACAATAAAACATTCACCCTTATTCCATTTAGCGTTATCAATACGAAACGATATCGTTTTGTGTCGATTGATGCAAATCGGTATGCCCATTGTCAATATCAAGTTTTATCGATAAGCGTCGATGTATTTTTGGTATGCCGTACGCAACGTTAACGTTGGCATCGATTTAAATTGACCCTTATTCCATTTAGCGTTATCAATACGAAACGATATCGTTTTGTGTCGATTGATGCAAATCGGTATGCCCATTGTCAATATCAAGTTTTATCGATAAGCGTCGATGTATTTTTGGTATGCCGTACGCAACGTTAACGTTGGCATCGATTTAAATTGACTCTGTTTTTGTCGTCAGTCTTATTGGTGTCGAAACAGTTTTTTTTCTTTTTTATTTTTCAAAAATAATAATGTTGAATTAAAAAAATGAAAAAATAGCAACAAAGTTTCGGGAAAATTGCAAAAATTTGCAAAAATAGCGAAAATTAGCGAAAATTCGCGAAAATTTTATGTATTCCAAACAAGCCAAAAAATTGATTAAAAGTTCCTAAAACTATAAGGAATAGCAAAAATTCCATGAAAATCGCTAAATTACCGCAAATTCCCGAATTTTAGCCATGTTCGCGATAGAAGCAATTTTTCCTGTAAGTTTTCTGATTTTTTACAGTTTTAACGATTTTTAATACATATTAAATTTTTCTTTCATGCCGCTTTTATCAAATTTTTGCGAATTTCCACTAATTTTGCCATTTTTGTGGAATTTTTGCCGTTCTTATGTTTTTGGGGACTTTAAGTCAATTTTATGGCTTGTTTCAAATAAAAAAGAATTTCGCGAATTTTCGCTATTTTTGCAAATTTTCCGAATGTTTGCAATTTTCGCGTAACTTTTTGTTGCTCTTTTCGGCAATTGTCGTACCGTTCTGTTTTTTACAGGGCACTATTAACACTGTCGATTTATACGGGGCGAAAAGTGTAATCAATACCTTATGGCATTAGTAAGGGTGATTTTTTTACAATAAATCAAGCTACCCTCTTTGAGAGCACAACATTAATAAGAAACGAACATCAAATTGCACATTTTTAAAAAAAACTTATTAGAGATGTTCTTAAAAAAACGATAAACAATCGACATCGTTACATTGCTGTTATGGCATACAAGTTTTGTATCGAATTGATGACGATGTCGATAAAAATTGATTTTGATATTCAATTGATGACGATGACGACGACGTTAAATGGAATAAGGGTGATTGTAGTTTTTATTTGTAGAAAAAATGTTTTTATGATTTTTTTCTTGTTTGATATTGAATTAATTGCAAAGTCAAAATAAACAAAGTTTTGCATAGAAAATATTCCTGTGAAATAATGAAGGAATAAGACTATTAAAGTATAAAAGCTTTTGAGGAATGTATTTGACATAGAATACACATTCGAATAATATGAAAAATTTATATAATAAATGTAACTCACCATGAGAAATAAATTCCCAGATTCTATTTGATAAAATAATTAAGTTAAATACATAAAATTTACAATAGGCACTATCCAGTTATAAGATACAAAGAATGCTGACGAAGGCCGTAGCGGGCCAGAAAATGCATTACATTCTGCTGGTATCTAATAGTTGTATAAATTTTCTTTACAATTTACTTCATTGCTAACCAAAGGATAGCTAAGGTAAGCTTCGTAACAGAAATATACAAACAAAAATTCTGATAGTGCATAGAAAATATTCCTGTGAAATAATGAAGGAATAAGACTATTAAAGTATAAAAGCTTTTGAGGAATGTATTTGACATAGAATACACATTCGAATAATATGAAAAATTTATATAATAAATGTAACTCACCATGAGAAATAAATTCCCAGATTCTATTTGATAAAATAATTAAGTTAAATACATAAAATTTACAATAGGCACTATCCAGTTATAAGATACAAAGAATGCTGACGAAGGCCGTAGCGGGCCAGAAAATGCATTACATTCTGCTGGTATCTAATAGTTGTATAAATTTTCTTTACAATTTACTTCATTGCTAACCAAAGGATAGCTAAGGTAAGCTTCGTAACAGAAATATACAAACAAAAATTCTGATAGTGCATAGAAAATATTCCTGTGAAATAATGAAGGAATAAGACTATTAAAGTATAAAAGCTTTTGAGAAATGTATTTGACATAGAATACACATTCGAATAATATGAAAAATTTATATAATAAATGTAACTCACCATGAGAAATAAATTCCCAGATTCTATTTGATAAAATAATTAAGTTAAATACATAAAATTTACAATAGGCACTATCCAGTTATAAGATACAAAGAATGCTGACGAAGGCCGTAGCGGGCCAGAAAATGCATTACATTCTGCTGGTATCTAATAGTTGTATAAATTTTCTTTACAATTTACTTCATTGCTAACCAAAGGATAGCTAAGGTAAGCTTCGTAACAGAAATATACAAACAAAAATTCTGATAGTGCATAGAAAATATTCCTGTGAAATAATGAAGGAATAAGACTATTAAAGTATAAAAGCTTTTGAGGAATGTATTTGACATAGAATACACATTCGAATAATATGAAAAATTTTAAAAAAAATTAATTGAAAAAAAAAATTTTTTCCGCGAAAAACAAATAACGAAAAACTGTGTTAAACTGAGCTGAATTGATTAAAATTGAACAATTATCTCAAAAGTATAAGAAAATATAGTTTTCTGGAACAGAAAGGGCAAAATAAACCACACAAATTGCTTACCAAACATGTCAAAATCTTACGTTTGTACAAACATTTTGTGTGCTTATTGGGGCGTTTGCTGTTTGGACAAACATTGCAAGCATGTTTGTTGAAATAAAAAAAACTTTTTAATATTTGGCAGAGATGTTGGATATTTGTTAAGCTTTTTAAGGTGTTTAATGCTTAATGTGTTTATTTCAGCAAAAACTTTACTTTTTTTTTTCTTTTTTTTTGAAAATTCAAATTTTGTTAGCAGTATTGTTTGCTACAAAACAACTCGTTGTTTAAATCTCTTTTTACTTTCAATTCTTTGCCTTTATTTTTACTTCTTCTCCGTTTTAAGCAAAAAGCAACAAAATTTCCGCAGCACTATCGGCGTCTGCATTCACTGAAAACAAAACAAAAATGAAAGATAAATGTTTGTTCGAAATATATTTGTGTTGTTTTTTGGCAAACAAAAAACGGAAACAAAGTCTTTGTTTGCCAAGCATTATGTGTGGTTTATTTTGTCCTTCAGAATTAACATTTTCAATCGCGAATACGAGCGCTAACTTCAAAAAATGACTAGCAACATTAAGCTCAGCGTATAAACTCAAATTAGCTTAACTGGTGGGGTGGGTACCCCGCTTGTTAAAACAAGTTGTCAAATTCGTACACAGTATAATAATTTTAAATATTTATTATCTCTTACACGTGTTAATTTAATTTTCTTTTAACATTCATTAAATAAAAGATACAAAATAGTTATGTAATGGGGTTTTAATGCGTGGTTTATTATTAGATTTATGCTAAAAGCACGTAAAAGTAAGGCGTTAGACGTTATGTGAAAGAGTGACTAAAATATATGTTAGGCGGCTAAGGGTTAATATCAATGTTAAATATAAATTATCTCTTAAGCGGCCCATACACTTGCAATATTATTGTATATGGTATTCGCCACATTATTTCCATTTTGTCCTATATAATGCAACAAGTCGCACAATGGTTTCATTTATTCAATAAAAAGGTGAACATAACCTATAGGAATAACATAAACAGCATTGTACAATGTTGCCAACACACTTCACTTTCTTTTCGTTGTGCAAAAAAAATCAAGAGTCTTTTGATTGTTGTCAATATATTGTGGCACTTTCGAATATCACATGCACATTAGCGATATAATTGTACAATACGTAAAATTGAACAATTTTATTGCAAGTGTACGAACCGCTTTACACTTTAAGTGAATATAAAATAAAATAAAATTAAAATAAATAATTAAATAATCACTGAACATCATTTTTGGGTTAGCAACAGTTCTCGAGTTGCGCAGAAGAGTGATCATCAGCGTTACCGTTGCGATACTAAAGTATCCATTTGACCCTTTTTCGACGGTCTTGATACCCTTTATGACCCTTTTTTTTATATACCCTTTTATATCATTTTCAACTATTTTGTGCCACTTTTTGACCCTTTTTGGAAATAACACTCACATTTTGTTTGTCTCAACACTGCTGAACAGTAGTGCTTCTGCTAAACAAATGTTTTCGAAATAAGCAATGCCCAAAAATAAACTTTATAGCAGACTCAAGTAGAAACTTACAATTCCATGCTTTCTTCTCAGAATTTGTTTAAAGCGGATATGGAGGAACGGACTTCAAAGTATATAACGCACTTTCCTAAAAAGGAGTTAGTATTCGTTAACAGTTTGTGTTAAAACATTTTTTACGACTTCCAAATTAGATTTTCAACAGTAGTACAATTTCCCCAATGGCAAACGTAACTCATAAACACACATATTTGTTATTATTTCTATAGGTATTTTTTATTTATTGAATAACTTATGGGATTTCTTGTCTACAAAAAATGTGAAATTTTATTTAAAAAATGCAATTTGGTTTTCGTCTTTTAAAATACTTTGCTCTCCAAAAGGGTAGGTAGCATGTTTAATTTTAAAAAATTTACCCTTACTAATCGCATAAGGCATTGAACTTGTTGCCCGTATAAATCGACAGTGACTTCAGATTATAAATGGGGCTTTATATATAACAGCGATGATTGCCTCAACGAGCAACAAATCTACTCAAAAATTCGGAAAAATTGGAAAAATAAAAAAAATTTTATATTTCAAACTGATTAAAAATTTCTAAAACTAAAAGGAATGGCGAAAATTCTGTAAAATTGCCAATTTAGCGGAAATTCCCAAAAATTTGGTAACAGCGGTATAAGGCCTTATATTTATTAAAAATTGTAAATTGTAAATTGTTTAAGCTTTGATATTATTACAAGTAGAACTGTTGCTATAAGTCTTATACGCTTAACAGTTTTATTTGGTTTAATATCTTTAGTTTTTCTAAAATCTTTATGGATGAAGTTTCCTGATGATCTGGCCTAAACAATCAGTGAAATGCGCATAGGAATAGCTTATCCAATCAACGATAAATTTCAAGTGTTTTTATCAAGAATAAAAACTGGGAATTAAGCACGAATAACGAAAACTTTTGAAATTAAAATTGTAAAAACTTTAAAGAATCAGAAAACCTTCAGGAAAAAATCGCTCCTATCGCGAATATGGCTTAAATTCGAGAACAATTGCAAAATTAGAAACAAACCTAAAATTTATTTAAAATCGCTAAATCGGCAAAAAAAGAAAATGTCCGAATATGACATAAAAAATAAGCTATAATGATGAAGAACAAACTTTTAGTCAGGTGCTTAAAACAGGAAAAGGCATTCCTGAAACAAATATTTTTTGTTCTTTTTTTGGTCTTTTTATTTTCTTTAAAATGGAAAATTTTAATTAAAAAACACTTTTTTTGACCCTTTTCAAAAATTTTCAACGGTAACCCTGGCGATCATGTTCACAATTTGAGTTGTTTCTCTTTTCATTAAGACGTTTATTTATATAAACTAAATCGCTTATATTTTCGTTTTTTTTAACAAAAAATAAAACAAACAGTGTGTATTTTTTTTGTGAAATATTTTTATTTATTTATGTCTTTATTAACTAGTCATTTATTAGATTTCCTAAATTTTTTACAAGTACATAATGATCATATATTGCATACGCTTTTCTTTATTTTTTAATTACAGTGGTATCCCGGTTTAACGTATACTCAGTTTAACGAATTCGCGATTTAACGTACGATATTTTTTTCCATTGAGTACCTTATATTACGAACAAACAGCATAATTTTTGCACTCTATATAACGAATTTTTACAAGAAAATTTGAATGCAAACATATTTGCATCCATTCTCTTTTGTTTTTGTTACATTTTTACCATATTTTATGAGCGATTTTACTGAAAGCCACGAGTTAAGGGAGGTATTTTCCTTTTTTTCTTTTTCAAATTTTACGTAATTTTTGTGAAGTTTTTGTAAAGTTGACATCAAAATGCCTAAAAGAAAACGTTTAATTCTTAAAGAAAAATTAAACATTATTGACGACTATGAAAAGGGCCTGCGACTAAGTGCTTTATCTAATAAATAAGTTCATTACTATTAGTTTTGTTCTCCACTATGTACTCATTTAATTGAAAATGATATGAAGTATTTACTTTGTTTTATTAAAATATTATTGTTTTATTAACGAATTTTTCGATATAACGAAAGGGCCTGACAATATAAAATTCGATAAGCCGGGATACCACTGTACTTACATATATTCATGGGGTATTTTTTATTTCTAGAGATATTGGTTTTTTCATAACTTCTTATATTGATTCTGTAGTTTTTATTGATATTTTTTATTCTACTTTTCAATAAAATTAAGGAAATATTTGAAAAAAAAGAATGTCATACATATTTTAAAAATTTATAATATTCCTTTTATAAGCATTTTTTTTTTATTTTTTTTATTTTTAAGGCCCTAAAAATAATTTTAAAGAACTTATTTACATGGGTCTTTATAAAATTTATTTTAATATATATTGCTGTTATAACTGCATTAGCGAGAAGACTGGTAATAACAAGAGATATTTGTTGAACTTTGTGTTTATGAGTTATGAGTTTAATTAAAATAATTAATTTTTTGTTTTAACATTTTGTTGAATTTTTTCTACTTATGGCAATCTGCTCGCTAAAGACTGCTTCATGTGAAGTTATGTTTACTAAAGTTGTAATCGATTAAAGAAAAATCTGAGAATAGTTATTTTTGAAGTAAAAAGTTTCCGATTCTAAAAGATCTGTATATAATCTTAGAGAATCAGTGAGAACTTTGTTTGAAGGAATTTATCAGGATCGGATGGTCGTAGTAATTATTTTAATATGTCTTATTAGGGGTAAATGTTTGTTAGATCTGTATCTGAAAGTTTCGTACATCACAAGAATAAAGACTAGCCCCCTTCTGCAAAAAAAAGTTAACATTCACATAAGTAAACGAACACAGCCCAGCAAAAGCAACTTTCAGTTTGAAATTAATTTTAACCAGTGCTAAGCAAAACAAAAGTTTAATAAAATCTTTTTGGATTGATAACTAACTAATTAAAGTTTTCACGCTCCTTCTTAAAAGAGTTTTGTTTGGGGAATCATAAAGTGTAAAACCAACATACACGAAGTAAAACGTTTGATATGGAGTGGCTTCATCATTACATATTAAGCACAACCCACAAGCCATTTTAAATTGTTTGATTTTAACATTTGAATTCAAATTGATAATGATTGGACTATAAGCATTTGATATACAATGTTTTATCAATAAAAATAAATGTAAACATTAGAATAGTTATGGCAATTAAAGTTAAATGTGTTTTATAATTAAAATAAAATTACCTATAAAGTAAAGTGAATTCGCCTTTAGAAAACCATATTTTTTTTTGCAAAATACACCGTATATTATTAAGCGTACGGTACGGTACACACATCCAGAAACGATCTCTATTTTATTTAATGTTTGTGTATTAGTACCAGTGTTCGTAAATAAACACTAAATATCGTTGCTTAGTGTTCGGTTCAGTAGATTTGGGGAAAACACAAACGCTAATAGTGTTTGTGTAGAAAATCATTAAAAAAATAACGTTTCCTTATTTGTCATCTTTCCAACACAAAAATAATACTGTTCTTACACAACTCAAGAAAAAGATGAGAACAAATTTATTCCGTTCGGATTTTTTTTAACCATAAACTTCATTGTGTTCGGTTCAGCTCATTAATGTTTGTTCGTTTCTGTTATGCGTAACGCCCTTCTGGCTGGAAAAAAAAAAACCAAACATTTTTTACAGAAACAAAATACACGTACGAAAAAAAAACAAAAAGCCAGAAAAATAATTTTACACAAACAAAACATATACACACACAAGCTGTTTGTGCTGCGGCCCTTGCTAAAATTTTTTGTTTGTTAATTTCTTTATCAATGTAAAAAAATTAACATTATAGAACATTAAAATATAATGTTTATCTAAATTATCACCAAAATTGTTCTGTATTTTAACGAAGAACAGAACATATAGTGTTCGGCTCTTTCTTGAAAATAGTTACGAACGGTATTAAGGGTTGTGTTCGTCTACTCAAACACTTCAAAAAATAGATACCGTTTTGGGTGTGTGAGCCGAACGCTAAATTATGTTCTGTTTTTTTTCGAAAACTGATTAGTACACAATGTTTATGTTCTGAGCCGAATACAACGAAGTATGTACTTTTTACAAAATACCAAAAAGTCTTTTTGTTGAGTTGGATTTTTACAATATTTTTATTGTGTACGAAGATTACAAAAGGAGAATCGTTTTTTAAGTTATTTACTAGACAAACACTATTAGGTTTTGTGTTTTCCATATTTCTATCGTACCGGAACACTTTATATCAGTATAAAATGTTTCTTTTTGAACACTGCTTTAATTGGAAACTTTAATGAGAAAACATTATTGCAGAAAGTCCCAAAGTAAAACTATTTAATTGATTTGAATCGCAAAATGTATTTGGGTTGTTCACGAAAGGCTGGTTATCATTTATTTATTTTTTAAATAAATTTTGTTGCTGTTAATATAACTACATAACCAGATAACCTGATAAGCCGCCTACAGTGAACAGCCCAATTGTGTTATTATTTCCATCCATTCCTATCAGGAATAAAATTTCAGTCGTATTTGTTTCCTTTTTCTACAAAATTGTATGGGGGAACTATTTGAATTTGTATGGCATCATTGTATTTTGATAGTGGTATTTAATTTCGGCATCCAAATAAAAAATTTCAATCCTGGTTCCAAGGCGAATTCATTACAGGTAATCTCGCTACTACAACAAGTACAACTTGTACAAAAGCCGCAAGTAGCTTGTTTTTGTAAAATCTTTGTAGGGTACAATGCCAAAAACAAAAAAAAAAACCAGAAATAAACAAAATTTTGACATCCAACAATTGTAAAGCTTTTAAGACCACCTGTAATGAATTCGCTTTGCCTGGTTCCTAAGTGCTAGCTCACACTCTTCAAGTTTTAGCCGTCAAGTCTTGAACTTTTAGGAGAGAAGGGAAACGAAAATGCCACTTCTTTTCATCTCTTTCCTAAAAAGTCAAGACCAGTGTTGCCAAAGCTGATTGATGAGAATATGCGTAAACTTAAAAAAAAAAAATATTCTAAAATCTGCTAAATCGTAAAATGAAGAAAATCTGCTGAATTTTTATAAAAAATATTCTTAAAATCTGCTAAATAAGAAGGAATTTTAATATATATTTCATTAAAAATTTTATGAAGATGAAATATGAAATTGCCTTGCCTGCTTTTGGAAAAGGAACTATGCTTAAAAGCAGTTAGCATATTTTTTCATAAAAAATATACAACTTCCCAACTTAATCTGCTTAATCCAGCAGAAAATATGCTAATATGGTAACTCTGCTTAAGACTTGACGGCTTAAGGTTGAAGAGTGTGAACTAGAACTTACTACTCTCTTATTTTTCCAGCATCATGTTTTAAAAAATTAAATATTTCTTGGCATATTATTTTAAAATAACTTTTTTAAAACTTATAATAAATCTTAAATATTAATTGAATATATTTTTTACAATATCTACTAAATATTTATCTTCTATATTTTTATGTAGTTCTATAAACTAATTAAAAAACAAATAAAATACACAAATTTACAAAAGAGAAACCTCTTTAAGAATTTAAAAATTCCTCCTCATATTCATTCAGTTTTTGTTATAATCGCTCCGTTTGTACAATTCAATGGGGTGTCCTTGGAGGAATTAGAAGTTTGTGTTGGTGTGGTCGGTGGTGAAAGTTGAGCTACAGAATGTACTTGATGTTGTTGCTGCTGCTGCTGCTGCTGCTGCTGATACACGGGTGGCGTTTGGTTTGAATTTGGTGATGACTGATCCATCAAACTGGTTACTGAAGGCATCATATTGGCAACTAAGCCATTCATGGTACTGGCGGTCATATCCTGAGCTTCATTTTTCAAGCGAACACTAGCCGCCGCAGCATGATGATGAGCATTAGCCAAGGAGCTGTGATGATGGAAAGAGAGGGGTGGCAAGTGTAGGCCAGGAAAAGCTAAACCAGCAGCAGCGGCTGCATGTAGGGATTGCAATAAGGCAGCAGAATGTTCTTGAGCTTTACGTCTTAGTTCCGCCACGGAGGAGGAACGTGGATCACAATTGGAATGCGTGGAGTGAGGCGGAGATTCAGGTGAACTGGTGGCTGAAGAACAAGACACCGCCACCGAATTGCCTGTAGAGTGTGGTGGTTTTAGGGTACAGCAAGAGCATAGGCCAGGAAATGATGGTACACCTGCAAGTAAAAAAAAATTAAATCATATCAATTTGATTGTCATTGAAAATGTATTAATGTATCCTTAATTCTATTAAAATATTAAGGAATGTTAGCAGTTAGCAGCTGCTTTGATAATTTAACTAAAAGCTTAAAAAATCTTTGGCTGTCAATGTCTGTAAAATTTTAAATTTGTAACGATGCTACACAAAATCAATCGTTGAAGATTTTTTCTAAACAACATTAATTTTAGTTGACGTGGCGTAAAGTTATCTTTGTATCTAGAATACAGATTGATTGAGTGTTTTTTTTTTTGTTTTTTGTTAGACTTTTACACATCCATTCTACCTGACATTTCAGGCAATCTGAGTCTCAATAATAATTTAAATTTTTCTTTTAAAGTTGTTAAAATGTTTTAAAATCACAACAAATTTAATGCTTCAGAGGGGAGGGGGTTGTTCGTTACTACATTTATTCAATAGGAAATATCGTATTTCATTTACTTTATCAAATTACTTACACTTACCTTTTAGTCCTGGAAACAGTGGCTGTTGTGAAAACTGTGAACTAAGTGAAGCCAAATGTGGTGGCAAAAATAGCGAAGCTGTATGATTTGGACGTCCCGTTGAACTTGTGCCGGCTATTGATGTTGGGGTATCGTTTAGAACCGGGCGAAAACCGCAATTTCTGAAAAGATTATAAAAACCAACAGTTTTTTAATAAAATGGATAGAACATAATTCGGCAAAACAATTTTTTATTTCTAGATCTATGCTCTGAAGCTGTTGAAGCCCGAGTTTTAGCTGTAGTTGATGGCAATCTAATTCATAACAATTAACGATATATGAAGAAAGTTGACTCAACGTTTGTACATCGCTATTATATAAATAGCTTAAAAGTTGGATACAAAAGATTACGTCTAATACGTCTGTAAGCAAAAACTGGCTCTACCACAGTGCAGTAGAGTGAGAGGATCTTGGCTACCTTCAATGACGGACCAACTAAACTTACAGCAGCCCTAGTACCGGGCGAAAACAATGCGCTAATGTGGGGACAACTAACAACGGCGACAAATACTGGCTCTAGCACAGTGCAGTAAAGTGAGAAGATCGTGAATACCTGTCATGACGAACTCATAGCGCTCCCAACGCCAGGTGAAAACAATACGCCAATACGTGAACAACAATAAAGAGCTTCTTGACGGCTTCAACTTATTGAGCTTCTTACAGCGGGAAAAAACAATGCACCCATGTGCGGAAATCAACACAGGGCCGGTTTATTTATTTTCGTCAGTAGCAATCAGCAATTTTGGATTCTATTCAGCCACAATCAAATGTTGATCTGCCAGTTTTACTCCAAAGAAAAGTGTAGCTTACACCAATATACCCAAAGCTGGTACGCTTAGATATATAGACTTGAGCAAAAAAAGAAAATAGAGGAAAAATTAAACTAAACTTAAAAACTTTGAGAGAGAAGAAAGTTAAAATTGGTCTTTATTTTGACCGAATCGTTCTTTTAGATTAGAAATGTATCAAAGCTGAAACATGTGTTTCAGCGAGGATGGGCAACAAGTCTGTGATTTATTTGAATGAAACACAGGTTTGTAGATAAAAACTTTTTTTATTTCTCGACAGAGTCCCCTTTGAGTTCTATACACTTTGTCCAACGTTTCTCCAATTATTTTGCCCTTTCCAGAAAATATATATGATTTCATCCATTTCCCCAGGTTTAAGAACAAGAAATAGTCATTCGGGCTCAATCCGGTGAATAGGGCGGATAAGGGAGAAATTTGTAGCGTAAATTATGGAGTTTTACCATGGAATGGTTAACGAGCACACAAAATTTACTTTTCATATTTTCTCTTTAAATCAATGGCTGTCAAATAAAAAATTTATAATGCAGCTTCATAAAATTTTGGCAGGAGTCAACTGACAGATTTCTGCTATCAGATGTGGAAAAGTTTCACATGGATACCTGCCCGAAGGCCCACTCCATGGGGAATCTTAGCCACTGAAAGACAAACAATGCGTTTAGTGTGAGAGCGACCAGCACACCCAGGAGTTTAAGCTATCTTACCTCCGCTGCTTTTGGGAAAATGCAACCAGCATCTGTTGGGTAGCAATATCATCAAGGGACGATCCTCCATAAAGCCGAACTCGTGAACAAATGGTGAAAATCAGCTTTTTTAGTCGGATTTTCAGGATATCCCTTCGCCACAATCACCACTTTATCCCCAAGAGTAACTTTTCAACAGAAAGACCATCTTCTTGAAAGACAAAAGTCATTTCCCAAAGAAGCCTTCTATCGGAAGCCTCAATTAATAGTCAGTCCGGTGTTACATCATCGGGAGCTACGAATTCCCGTGGTAGCAGATAGACTTTCGGGTCCGCCGAGATTGCATGAGTTCGCAATGATCTTTTGAGATCTATCATTTTTGCCCAGACATTGACTGCACCAAAAGGAGAATTATCCTTAAGATGATCCCTACAAACGCCCGGGCAGATGCTTGTTTACAGAAGCAGTGTTAACCTTTCAGTTAACAAGCGGAAAACTCAAAAAGGGACGGATGTATTGACCCGCCCTTGTCACAGCGTTTTGTAATTGTGAAAATATGGAACTACGGAGGGACTTAAGAGATGTCAAAAATCAAGGTTTATGAAGAACAAAAAAAAAATTAAAATGGGGTTTTTTCATATTTACCACACACGTGGAACCGAAAAGAGTATGTTCTTAAAGTTAAATTTTTATACAAAAAAACAATCAGAATTAATTACTTTTCTGCCCAAAGGGTATGTTATCATAGAACTGCTTCGAGACCACACTTTCCAAATAATTTGACATAAAAATTTGTTGTAGAAAGCCGTCGTAAAAAATCTTTTTTATTTTGAGAACGTTTTTTCCAAGGTATTTTTACACAAGGTAGACTCACTTGGGAGTGTAGACATGCTGCTCTATAACAGGAACCGAGTTGTCAACATTGTCTTCATATAAAACAATAATAATTTAACGCACACATATACAAATTTTGGCTCATATACACGAAATTTGACGTTTGGGTTCCAACTTGGGTAAACAGCTGACAATCATATGGGCCAACGAGTTTACCTTGTGTAAATATACCTTGGTTTTTTCTAATGCTCTCATATATAGACACTTTTTCTCTTAACAATGCTACCATACTTTAATTCAATTTCGTATATTTTGTTAACAAAGGAAAATAAAAACAAAAGAAAATTAAAGAAATGAGAAAGAATTTGAAGTAACTGCCGACGTTTTAATTATGGGCTTTAGGATTTTTGCCTGAAGTTGAATACTCAATTCTTTTTGAACACTAATGGCTTTTTTTCTCATTAGGCGATTATCTCTTTTCCCAACGAAAACCTGCATATTAAAGAAATTTGGTGTTCTCAATGTCTCATTTGCTTCTATTCTGTCGGAAAGCTAACCGGCCCTCATCTGCCAATTATTTATGTACATATCTGCCGTACAGATAAATTCAATCAGCTGACTCCCAACTTTTACATATTTTTTGAGAGGTGTTGCCAACTGAAAACAACGTTTTTTGTCGCTATATTGAGAAAACCAAAATCTTTAACGGACAGTTTATCGCTTTAATAAATTTGTGTCGACAATAAGTAACATACAGTTTGTCGATACATTGAAAAAATGGCCATAAAGATGACAATCTTTATTTCCTCCCCTGGGTCAATGTTGTTTGGTTTTAATAACCCCTTTATACTCGGAATTAAGAGCAATCAAATGATTGTGGTTTCCCAATAAACATTTTTCATGTTTTGCGAAGCACTAATATTAAATGTTAAGAAGTAAGCGCACATTTATCCGCTAATCAATAAGAGATGCAGTAACTTACCTAACGAATTCTTTACAAATTAAAAAAAAATAAATATAGCATTTGAAGAGCTACGACATTCCCTTACAACGATGCAGCTTTGTAAAGCAGAATATTAAAGAAAGGTTACAAAATTTTCAGTGTGTTAAGGCCCAACTATAATATGCTTAAGTTGGCTTAAGCAAACGGGCGAATACATGTAAATCATATATGTCAAACCATATTGAGCTTAAGGAAACTTTTTGTTAAATTTTATGAATCTGTCATTTGTTTAAGCAAGGTGCGAAACAAATCGCACTTTCCGTACGGAATCAAATGTTTTTTGGTTTTGTTTTTGTGTTTTTAAATGCATTTGAAAAGATTTTTGTTATTTTTTTGACAGGAGCTTAAGCATATTATAGTTGGGCCTTTAAGCTGATCGTTGCATCCACCAATTTTTATATGCTTTCTGTGTCAAAAATGTGTTGCTTCATATAAAATTCATGTAAGCGAAACTTTTTCGATTCTCCCTTAAAAAACCTGCTTTGTTGGAAACCCCATTTTTTTATTGGCCTTTAGAATCGACTATCTTTATTCCCTTCCTTACTCTCGACGATGTTTGGTTTTAATAAAAGCTTCTTACAAAGCCCTTGAAAGATAATTTGTCGCTATGAACCCTTAAATATCGGCTTGGATCAGGTAAATGTGATTAATGATTTTAGCTAAAAACGTGTGTGTTTAAATTATTATTATTATTTTGTAAATAGCCTAGAACTTGTAAGGAAACATACCCAGGTCTGTGGCGGCAATCAAATTCAAATTCCTTACACTGGTACTCAAAAAAAAAAAAACACTCGGGATAAAGTAAGTTTTTTTTACTTACTTTAAGCAGCGTTTAAAAAACTGCAGTCAAAATAGAAAAACTGCCATTTCTTCCACTTCTTCATTTGTCATTTGCAAAAAAAAAAAAACGGCTGCACAGAAAAAATTATTTTTCCAATTCAAACAAAAAATTTGTAGAATCAAACAATTTTTTGTCTGAAATCGGTCCTACAAACAAATTTGCATATTCAAACAATTTATTTGCATTTTGTTTACTGAAAAAAAACAATAATTTTTTCAAACAAATAATTTAACTGAATCAAACAAAAAGTTTACTGAAATTCAAAATCAAAAAAAAAAAAAGTTTTTGCACAAGCAATGACGCGCACACAAGTAAGCACTGTATGAGAAGGTGACGGCAAAGCAGAGCCGCCGACTGGCTTTGAAACACATTTTTTTGTTGGAATAATTTTTGAACGAAGTCTTATTTATACACACAACACAATGTTTTTCTTTATCACTCTCTGTTGCTGTATCCTTTCCTTTGCTAAAGAAGAAATGTAACCAAAAACGGCAGCAGACCGACTCGATATGTTTTTCGTCATCATTCTATTTTTGTATTTGATGTATTTAACCAAACAGTTTTAAAAAATTGAATACGGGATTTTGTTTCTTACAATGTCGTGTCTGCTATTGTTTTTCTTATAGTTGCACTTTTTTAAAGCGTCCAAAAATAGACTGTGTGTGTTTTTTGTTGTTGTTCTTATATTTCACAAAAAGAAGTGTTGCTTACGATCAAATAAAAAAATGCAAAAAGACGACAACATTAAAGAGCGTTAAATATTTCATACAAAATTATGAAAACTTGACACCAATAACGCGTTTATTTTATTTTTGAAGAGTTGTCCACATTTTTGTTGGTTAAATAAAAATCAAACAAAAATATTGATTGAATCAGTAAAAATATTTATAGAAATTAAAAAAATTTTCAAACAAGCGGTTGTTTGAAAATAATTCGGCAATAATTTTTTCTGTGTGCTTTTACTTCTGATTCATTAAATGTAAACAGTCGCTGTCAAACCAAATCAAAAAGCGAAAAGTTGTATACATATTTTCGACAGTTTTTGGTTTTGACTGCAGTTTTTAAAACCCTGACTTTAAGTACGAGCCGTACTCAAAAATTCAAGTACGAACACTAAAACGAACTTAAAATAATTCTAAATGTTCTTTTTTCTTATTTGACCTTTATTTATAATTACTTTCAATTATTTAAGCTTGAGGTCTTTTTATTTATAAAATATTCTTTTATTTTTTCAATATTTCGCTAACCTTTGGTTAGCATCGTCAGGAAAATTAACAAATTTGAATTAAAATAACAAAAACGATAACAAAACTATGAAAAAATTTTTTGTCATAAATTAAATTCAAAAACCTATTTGTCATAAAATTTTTTTTTCAAAAATCATAAAAACAAAAATAAAATATAACTAAAGTATAACAATTCATATAAACCGAAAAAATTTTCTATCTATAAAACAAATTCAAGAACCGTATGAACAATAATAATAAATATTCTGGCTAAAGAAAATTCCTATAAATATAAAAATTTTTCTAAACTATACTTATTTCTATCTTACATATGTACTTATAAAAACATTTTAATTATCCTTATTTTTATTCTTACAAACTAATATGTATCATGACCTAAGGACAAGAAGGTCATAATTTCCATGTAATTTAATTGCAAAATGAACCCTCTTGTTCCAAGGCTGTGATAGGTATATTTATATTAATATATCTTATCTTCTATCTCCTAATAACTAAATTCCTATAATTATTCGCTATATGTTCTGTGTCTGCTTTAAAATTTATTCTCTGTGCTGTTGGTGTATTAATTATGTGTAACATTTCCAAAATATATCTGCGTTTGTAGTTTGTTTCTGTGTTTAAAACCGATGCTTCTTCAAAATTTGGATAATGATTAGATTGATAACAATGATGGCTTAATGCTGTCTTTTTAGAATTAATGTCCCTATATTTTTGATCGGATTTATGTCCCGCAATTCTAGTCCTTAATTTGTTCTTCGTTGTACCTATGTAAACCTGGTTGCATCTTTCATTTTGATTTCCCTTACAAGGAATTTTGTAAATAATGTTTGACATATCCCATTTACTAGTTCTATCTTTTGTCTTGCTAAATAAACAATTCAATGTGTTATAAGCTTTAAATGCTACTTTATATTTGTTAGTGTCAAAGATTCCCGACTCTTTTATTCTTTCTGAAACACTGGCTATGTATGATAATGATTTATATATCATTGGTTCTATTGTTCTCGTAATCCTTATATTCCTATTACTCCTATTTTTATATTGATTAATTAACCCATTACTTAAGCTATTTGGAAAATTATTTTCCCTTAATATATTCCTAATTTTAATTATGTTTTTCCTGTGATAAACCTTGTCACTAATTGTTAGTACCCTATTAATTAAATTTCTAGCAGTATTTATAATAATCCCTTTACTGTGTCCAGAATAATAATTAATTAGTCTACCTGATGCTGTTGGTTTTTGATACCAATCTATTAACAAATTATTTCCCTTTCTTATTATTAAAGTATCCAAGAAAGGTAATTTTGAGCTACCTTCCATTTCCAAAGTGAATTTAATATTACTATTAAACTCATTAAATGTATCCAACAAGTTATTTATTCCACACTCATTAATAATGCAGAATAAGTCATCAACATATTTTATCATTATTTTAGGTTTAATATTTAGTTTTTCAATAGATGTATCAAGTAACCTTTCCATTACAATATCTGCTACAATGGGAGAAGCAGGAGATCCCATTGGAAGTCCCTTCAGTTGTGTATATACTTTCCCATTACAACTAAAGTATCTGTTGTCCTCTATACAAAATTTCAAAATTCTTAAAAACAATCCCTTGTCAATTTTCGTATATTGCTCTATTATATTCCATTTTTGCTCTATTATTTCAAGTGCCAAAGTGACTGGTACACTCGGAAATAGCGATACCACATCTAATGAAATTAACTTTTCATTTGTCTGAATAAAATGATTACTTAACTTCTCTTTAAATTGCACTGAGTCTTTAACATTATATATAGAATGTTCAGTTATTCTTTTTAAAATATTCGTTAAATATCTACACAATTCATAAGAAGGTGAGTTAATAAAAGCACATATTGGTCTCAAAGGAAAACCAACCTTGTGGATTTTTGGTAAACCATAAAGTTTTGGAGAAGTAGCAATATTCGTTTTTAGTTTATGTCTTTCCGATACGGATATAATTTTTTGCCTAAAAAGTTCTTCTATAATTTCATTATTAGTTTTTTCCAATTTATTCGTTGGATCCCTATTAATTAATTTATATTTTGTATCATCTTCTATGATATTATTAATTCTTATGTCATAATCTTCTTTATACATAGCCACGGTTGTGTTACCTTTATCTGCCTTTAATATTAATATATTCCTATTTCTCTTTAAAAAACTTTTCGTCTTATTAAATTTATCTAATATAAACTTATCTCTGTTATCTAATCTCATTTTGTTTAAATGATTGTCCAAAATAGTTGATAATTTATTTCTAGCTATTTCCTGATCCTCCTTCCCATCTATGGTTTGAACTAAATCCTCTCCTTCTGTTATCATTTTTAGCTTAGGGAAATTTTCCCTCTTAACTGGTAAAACATATTTTGGTCCTAATGATAGCATCCACTTAACATCCCTTGGAATATCCTCTTGAGTTTTATTTACAAAAAATTTATATTCCTATTTCTCTTTAAAAAACCATAGATGGGAAGGAGGATCAGGAAATAGCTAGAAATAAATTATCAACTATTTTGGACAATCATTTAAACAAAATGAGATTAGATAACAGAGATAAGTTTATATTAGATAAATTTAATAAGACGAAAAGTTTTTTAAAGAGAAATAGGAATATATTAATATTAAAGGCAGATAAAGGTAACACAACCGTGGCTATGTATAAAGAAGATTATGACATAAGAATTAATAATATCATAGAAGATGATACAAAATATAAATTAATTAATAGGGATCCAACGAATAAATTGGAAAAAACTAATAATGAAATTATAGAAGAACTTTTTAGGCAAAAAATTATATCCGTATCGGAAAGACATAAACTAAAAACGAATATTGCTACTTCTCCAAAACTTTATGGTTTACCAAAAATCCACAAGGTTGGTTTTCCTTTGAGACCAATATGTGCTTTTATTAACTCACCTTCTTATGAATTGTGTAGATATTTAACGAATATTTTAAAAAGAATAACTGAACATTCTATATATAATGTTAAAGACTCAGTGCAATTTAAAGAGAAGTTAAGTAATCATTTTATTCAGACAAATGAAAAGTTAATTTCATTAGATGTGGTATCGCTATTTCCGAGTGTACCAGTCACTTTGGCACTTGAAATAATAGAGCAAAAATGGAATATAATAGAGCAATATACGAAAATTGACAAGGGATTGTTTTTAAGAATTTTGAAATTTTGTATAGAGGACAACAGATACTTTAGTTGTAATGGGAAAGTATATACACAACTGAAGGGACTTCCAATGGGATCTCCTGCTTCTCCCATTGTAGCAGATATTGTAATGGAAAGGTTACTTGATACATCTATTGAAAAACTAAATATTAAACCTAAAATAATGATAAAATATGTTGATGACTTATTCTGCATTATTAATGAGTGTGGAATAAATAACTTGTTGGATACATTTAATGAGTTTAATAGTAATATTAAATTCACTTTGGAAATGGAAGGTAGCTCAAAATTACCTTTCTTGGATACTTTAATAATAAGAAAGGGAAATAATTTGTTAATAGATTGGTATCAAAAACCAACAGCATCAGGTAGACTAATAAATTATTATTCTGGACACAGTAAAGGGATTATTATAAATACTGCTAGAAATTTAATTAATAGGGTACTAACAATTAGTGACAAGGTTTATCACAGGAAAAACATAATTAAAATTAGGAATATATTAAGGGAAAATAATTTTCCAAATAGCTTAAGTAATGGGTTAATTAATCAATATAAAAATAGGAGTAATAGGAATATAAGGATTACGAGAACAATAGAACCAATGATATATAAATCATTATCATACATAGCCAGTGTTTCAGAAAGAATAAAAGAGTCGGGAATCTTTGACACTAACAAATATAAAGTAGCATTTAAAGCTTATAACACATTGAATTGTTTATTTAGCAAGACAAAAGATAGAACTAGTAAATGGGATATGTCAAACATTATTTACAAAATTCCTTGTAAGGGAAATCAAAATGAAAGATGCAACCAGGTTTACATAGGTACAACGAAGAACAAATTAAGGACTAGAATTGCGGGACATAAATCCGATCAAAAATATAGGGACATTAATTCTAAAAAGACAGCATTAAGCCATCATTGTTATCAATCTAATCATTATCCAAATTTTGAAGAAGCATCGGTTTTAAACACAGAAACAAACTACAAACGCAGATATATTTTGGAAATGTTACACATAATTAATACACCAACAGCACAGAGAATAAATTTTAAAGCAGACACAGAACATATAGCGAATAATTATAGGAATTTAGTTATTAGGAGATAGAAGATAAGATATATTAATATAAATATACCTATCACAGCCTTGGAACAAGAGGGTTCATTTTGCAATTAAATTACATGGAAATTATGACCTTCTTGTCCTTAGGTCATGATACATATTAGTTTGTAAGAATAAAAATAAGGATAATTAAAATGTTTTTATAAGTACATATGTAAGATAGAAATAAGTATAGTTTAGAAAAATTTTTATATTTATAGGAATTTTCTTTAGCCAGAATATTTATTATTATTGTTCATACGGTTCTTGAATTTGTTTTATAGATAGAAAATTTTTTCGGTTTATATGAATTGTTATACTTTAGTTATATTTTATTTTTGTTTTTATGATTTTTGAAAAAAAATTTTTATGACAAATAGGTTTTTGAATTTAATTTATGACAAAAAATTTTTTCATAGTTTTGTTATCGTTTTTGTTATTTTAATTCAAATTTGTTAATTTTCCTGACGATGCTAACCAAAGGTTAGCGAAATATTGAAAAAATAAAAGAATATTTTATAAATAAAAAGACCTCAAGCTTAAATAATTGAAAGTAATTATAATTCTAAATGGATAAATATCGAAAATCAATTCCGAAATTTCTTAAAATAGGTGCAAAATTCTTAAACTAAGTAAAAAAACAGATTAAACTTTTCGTTGGTAGTGCCACTCTGAGCGTAAAATTACAAAGTGAGCGTTTTAATCTCATTTAACTTATCAAAGTTTGTTGTAGACACTACAACAGCACCACACAAGTAGTTAAAAAACGATTTGCTTGTTGTGTGTTGAAACAACAAAAACAGCAGACAAAGACGAAAACGCTTACAACTACATTTAGAGTTGACAAAAAATCTACGAATTGTAGTCGGGACTGTAAGAAAAGATAAACTCACTGTTTATTGTTCTTGTTTTGGTTTAAGCTTTGATATTGTTACAAGTATAACTGTTGCTTATTCGCTTAACAGTATTATTTGTATAATATCTTTAGTTTTTCTAAAATGTTTGGATGAAGTTTCCTGACGATCTGGCCTAAGCAACCAGTGAAATATGCATAGAAATAGCTTATCCCTTAAACAATAAATTTCAGTTTATCAATAGTATGAAATGGGAATTTAGCACATTTTAACGAAACCTTGTTAATTAATTTTTTGAATCCCAAGAAAAACTTTAAAAACACATTATTTTCATGCTAAAAAGGTAAAATTGAGAAATCTTGCTTCTCATTTAGTTTATATTTTCAGTTATATATGTACATTACAAGTGCAAGTTTTTAAAGTAAAAACCATATCGGGAATGGTGCTGGTGTTTTATAAATAAATTAAAATTATTTAAGGTGTAAAACGGGTTCGTAAATCAATCAAATTAAAATTCTCCTTCTAATTTCACTTTTGATTTATTTCAAGAACGAATTTGGAATTAAATCAACTTTTTAATACTTGAATCAAGCGCCTTTTGAGATTGGTTCAATCTTAGTTTTACTTAAATCAATCTCATTTTCGGATTATTTCAAGTACGAAATCGGGATTGAATATGGATAATTGGATAATTCTGTACTTGAGTCCAGAAAATCCGTACTCACCGTACT
The DNA here is from genome assembly GCA_963931875.1 of Pollenia griseotomentosa. NCBI lineage: Eukaryota > Metazoa > Arthropoda > Insecta > Diptera > Polleniidae > Pollenia > Pollenia griseotomentosa. The sequence continues at coordinate 18,931,402 of OZ007561.1, forward strand.
GTAAATACCACTTCGGATTGATTTGAGTACGGATATATTGATTTTTCATTAGAGGGTAGACTAGCTCAACTTAACTACCGGGCCTTTGTTATTTATTAAGTTATTTTGTCGCTGTGGTATTTTTAAAGATTAACTGCCTGTTTTTAGAAAATTAAAACAAAATTTCGTGTGGGAAAATTTATTGAAAACAAAAACAAATTTTCGTATTTTATTGTTTTTTTTTTTCAATATTATTTCTCAAACGAAATTTTGTTTTAATTTTCTAAAAACAGTCGGTTAAATTGCTTAAGAAATTTTTCTTACGTTTCTGAAACAAATAAGAACTTTTTTTAAAATTAATTTTTTAATTGAAAGTGTCTTTAAGTAATATCAAGTCACTGATTTCCATATATATTTTTTTTTTTTTTATTACAAACAATTCAGTGTCATAATAATTCACATCATACACCCGCATTTCAAAATTGATCACATGAAAGAATTATAAAAAAAATTTTGTAATTTGTATTGCGTTGAGCTGTAAAAATATGAATAAAATCCAAAATCGTGTCAATTATTATGTTTTCCAATTAAATAATTAAAAACACTTAAATGATTATAATTTTTAAAGAGATGAAAAAAAAGGGTTAATCAATGTATGAAAATATTTTTCGAGAGAAGAAGTGCATGCAACCAAATTCATTATAAAATTTAATTACAAACAGTGGCAATGATCTCTCTAGTTCTCTCTCTTTCTTTTTAACCCGGGTTTTTGTAGCCACATAGCAGAAAAAATATATACATATATATTTTGTTGCCATTGGAAACGGCTGGCTGCATTATTAAAAGGCCTCCCATATTTATATGACTCTTAATTAATTCTTAATTGAAGTAAATTAAAATATTTTTACTGTCTAATCGTATTATTCATAAACATTCAATTACAAACTATATTCATACTCAAATACTTTTACACACACAGAGATATTTACATATGTATATGATGGCAAAACCAATATAGATAGGCTGAAGAAATTTATTAGGGACGTTTCAGTTAAAGAAAAAGTTTAAAGGGAAATTTTAAATTTTCTCCTAGAAAATTTTTATTTTTTTTAAATTAATTTTAGTTTTGAGCCGTCTATATTTTAAGTGTTTTCTGAAATAAAAGCCACCCTAATGTTTATATTTGCATTGCCACAATGAAAATTATTGTCATCAGATAAAACAATTTGTTGTTGTTGTTTTTTTTTAGAAAAAATTGTAATAGTGTATCATGTTTTTACCATCGAATACTTTGGTGGTGGCTTGAATTGGCTCCAATGATAGTCAGATAGTTTTTTTTTAAGTTTTTAATTTTTATCTTGTTTTCATAAATTTCAATTGCAATAGTTTTATTTTCTGCCGCTGCCGTTGCTGATGTTGGTTTATGATTAATTGAAATGTTTCATCTATCAGACAATGTCCATAAGCATAAAGGGGTTTTTTTTAAGCTTGATAGAACTTGAAATTTAAAAAAAAAACCTAACACAACATAATTAAATTTGTATCCAAACCAGTGTTCAATATAAACACTAAATATCGCTCCTTAGTGTTTGGTTCGGTAGATTTGTGGAAAACACATACGGTAATAGTGTTTGTGTAAAAAATAATTCAAAAAATAACGTTTCCCTGCACAGAAAAAATTATCCAAAATTTTTCACCAATTAAAGCATTAATCAAAAATATAATCAGTTTTAATTAAAAATTTAATCAAGTGAATTAAACGTTTAATTAATACTATTAACTCGTTTAATTGATACTATTAGTTTGTTTACTGGTGCAAATTTAATTAATTTTTTAATTAATATCACAAATTTTTTAATTGAAATCCATTTTTATTTTTTTCTGTGTGTTTGTCATCTTTCGAACACAAAAATTAATACCGTTCTTATCCAACTCAACAAAAAGTTGAGAACATTTAATTCCGTTTGGTTTTTGTTTTTAACCACAAACTTCATTGTGTTCGTTTGTTTCTGTTGTGCTTAGCGCCCTTTTGGCTGGTAAAAAAAACCAAACTTTTTTTTATAAAAACAAAATACACATACGAAAAAAACAAAAAGCCAGCAAAATAATTTTATACAGACAAAACATATACACAATACACACACAAGCTGTTCGCGCTGCGGTCATTGCTACAATTTTTTGTTTGTTCATTTCTTTATCAATGTAAAAAAAGAAACACTATAGATCATTAAAATATAATGTTTGTCTACAGTATTGTTTTGTTTTTTAATGAAGAACAGAACATTATATAATTTCGGTTTTTTCTTGAAAATAGTAACGAACGGTATTAAGGGTTGTGTTCGTCTACACAAACACTAAAAAAATAGATATCGTTCCTGGTTGTGTGCGCCAACCGCTAAATAATGTTATGTTTATTTTCGAACATTGATCTAAACATTTTTTTATTCAAAAATGATTGACACCGCTGCTGCTCTTGAGGAAGCCCCTTCTGTAAATCAAATTTTTGGCCACTTTTTTGAACAATGCTGGCAGTATGTCACGAATAACATATACAATGTCGGCCTTTAAGGCGTCAATTGATGCTGGTTTTTTTTTTTTTTTTTTGGCTTATTGCCAAACCCCTTAAGCCAACATCATACTAATCATAAATTTCAAAAAGTGAGTGCAGACAACTTATTCTAATCATACTTAAAAAATACACCCTTTGCAACAATTATACAGTAGTAGTTTATGGTTAAATATGTATTTTTAATAATTATAATTTTTTTTTGTTTTGTTTATTAATTAATAGTGGAAATTGAATTAATTTATGTTTACATAGCAATTATAAAAAGCTAAAAGCAAACTAACCAAATATTTAAAAATTTTCTAGTATTTTAGTTTTATATATATTTTAATTTAATATTTCAATTGAAATACATTATTTAAACAATTTGTTTAAAATGCAAAATTCTATTTATTTTAAACAACGATTTGTCTATTTAGTTTGCAGTTTTTTATATTTTTAATAGTTGCGAAATATTTTTTATGAAATTGTTTTAGAAAAAAAAAATAAATTTTTGGCCATGTTCTGGAAATCGATATCACGTGAAATTGAAATCGATGAAGATATACAATTGAATTTTTGTAAAATAAACGTGGCTTTTTCGGTTTTAAAAGTAGTTTAACCGCAGGAAAGTGATTCTTAAAGTATGTGGTATATAAAAGGAAATATTTTTATAAACTTTGAATACGGAAGAGTTTTCAAAATTTGTTTGATTTCAATTTCACGTGATTTCGATTTCATTAATTTATAAATTTTTGAGGAAAATGTTTTGAACAAAGTTGGTACAATTGTATTGTTTTTTTTTTTTAATAAATTATGCACATTTCCATAATTTAGAATTTTTTTTTTTTAAATTGTCGAATTTTTAGAAATAAAGCATGGTAAAATAAACAGGTGGCAGCACTACGCCAGATGACGATTTTTTGCTCTTGCATTGTTTGTCTAGGTTTATGCCAAAGTTTTGTTTATGTTTACAAAAAGTCCACGTTTTGTGCTGTGATTTTTGTTTTTTATTAAAGTTTTTGATAATTTTGATAAGATATTGACCAAATTAAACAAAAATTGGCTAAAAATTTATTTATTTCATCACGTTCAGCGGCAGGCTTTGATTTTTGTTTAATGTATTTTTTGACGTAACCGGTTATGTAATTTCCATTTTTGTTGTAATGTTGTATTTGTTGCCGTAACGATGCCACCTGCTTATTCCACCATGAAATAAAGCAAGTACAAGTTTTATATTCGTCTGAGCCGATTCTTTGATACCCTCTACCCAGAGTAAGATAATTTCCGAAGTAGACTTTATATATGCATGTTAAATTATAGGCCGATCATCTCAAACACTTATGATTTATTTTCTAGGTATGTATATAAAACTTAATTGGTTTTAGAAGTATTAAAATGATTTTTAGGTGTAGGTTTTATATTGGACCTTAAGGAAGTTATGAACCGATCATCATAAAATCCGGCTGGGTGATTTCTATTATTAAGTAACTTTTAAAGACCAAATTATACTAAAGACTATACTTGTATTAAGTTAACTTAAACTTAAGCCGTTCAATATAAACATTTTGAAAAATACGTAAATTTATTCAAAAATTGTACCAATACAATTACAATTACAATTAAATACAATCATAAAATTATTACAGTTACTGATTGTGGGTTATAAAATTCGTTTTACGTACTGTTCACGTCTGAACCGAAGGTAGCAGATTTCATAATAGAAACCAGGGATGGGAAACCCTGCCTTTACACATGCAAGTAGTGGCATGCCACTACTGTATACATATTATCAAAGAAATTTTTTTTTGAAATAGTCGAATCTCATGCCATTGGCTTCTGAGTTTACACATGCCACTGCGAGTTCATTTTCAAAATGTCGTTGAAGCGTCAACTTGAGATAATCTGTTTACTTCTCAAATTAAAAAAAAAGTACCAAAAAACAAAATAGAGTTACCGAGTTAATTATATAGGCACATTTTTGGGGAAATGGTTTATATTTATTTGTATAAGCATTATTTTAACTATATTAATTATCTATAATTAACAAACTTGCTTTTATAAATGTGCGTTTCAAAAAATTAATCATAATAATACATTTATCAAGTTAAAACTTTAAATACAATCTTACAATAATCCAGTAAATTTGCATTAAATTCTTAACAGGGTAATACTGTTCATCGTTTTGTCATTTAGGGCCATTATTACAACTTACAAATAGTTAATTTTAGGATGCTATCTGACAGATAAATAGTTTTTGGTTATTACAAGTTAACATTAACCTAAAAAGTGACTGACAAGCTAACATCAGGTTTATCCTCATGGTAACTTTACAAGTGAACTTTAAGAACTTGAAGATGCCATATTTTCTGCTGAAGATATGGAAACTTCAATGATAGTCTCAAATTACTTAACTTTTTCAAAAAACACAATTTAACACAAAAAACAAAACAATTTACCATTAAAACCAAAAATAAAGCACAACAATTTACTTTTGTTTTTAATTAATAAATAAAACAAAACTAAGTCGTTGCCACTACGTATTTTAAACAACCAAAAGTAGTCGGTATATATTGCAATGTTGCCACAGTATATAAATTACATTTTTTATTTTATCGGACAGTTGTAATAATGGAAAAAACTTAATTGTCATTTTATCGTTCAAGATAGCTATTGTTCACGTTAACTATCAACAACTTTATCATTAGGTTGTAATAATGGCCCTTATTGGCATGCAAGTGTCAAATTTCCACTCGCATGCAATTTTTGCTGCCACTGGAGCTGTCATTGCGAAAAATGTGAGTGTATTAGTATAAAAGTGTGGGTGTATTGAGTTTTTCGAACTGGCAGTGGCATGTGTAAATGCTAGGTAAGACAAATTGACAAAAGGGAGGCACCACTATCATCAGGTATTATATATTAAATTTTTCCTTAATTTCTATGTATTTTTTTATTGTTGTAACTTAAAATTGGTTCTAGGTCGAATCGTTGTTTAAAAGCCATATTGGACGGCTGTATTTTTAATCGGGTTTTAGTATTTTTTGTTATTTAATTTTATAAATTAATTAATTAAAGTGTTTTGGAATTTAATACCGTACAGTAAATTTTGTATATTATATTCAATAAAAAAAATAAAAAAATAAATTTTATACCGTTTTGGAAAAAACAGGAAAGTGTTTTTGTATGGTTAAAAGTGCTTTTCTTTCGTTTAAATAGTTGTGCCTTTTTCTAGCTATCTTTTTAGCCTTTATAATATCACCAAGTTGTTTGGATACTTGGTGGATATTTAAGCGCTAAAATCCCGAAGCTACCCTATACACTCCATAAGCCCAGAAACGCAATTGGCGTCTTCTCGGAGAATATATCAAGGTGTTTGGATCCTTGGCTGGTATTCTGGAGCTGTAGCCCAAATCCAACCCTATATACAGTCCACACTTTACGAAACGTATTGTCGTTTCGTCCTGACCACTATAAGACGTAATCGACGTTTTAACGTACGGTTCAATTGAATAAAAATATAGTTATTTTACGAATAATTTTAGTTTTTAACATTTATGTTTGTTATTTAAAAAAAAAAAAACTACCAAAAAATAATTTTTTTCCGTATTTATTTTGTTATGTAGTTTGATTTTTGTCGAAAAAAATATATTTTTTAAGAGTAAAAACTATTAAATTTTAAGGAATATGCTGTCTAATAAATAAAAAATTTCAAAATTAATGTAAAAATCATTTGTTTTAAATGAAGTGTAAATGATCCGTTTTATAAATGAATTTTTAGTTGTTTAAAATGAGTTTTCGTTTAAATTTAACTACAAAATATTTTGAGTGTATTGGTATATTATTCGGTATTTATAAATTGATCCACTTTTTCCGTAAAATCTCCTATTTAAGATTTCATAGTTGCCTTTTTGTACGAAGTGGTACACTAACGCTTAAAATCGGGCATGCCCTGGGATACCTTTCCTGTGTTTTCTTATTCTTTTTTTGCCAAATGCGGCAAACCCCTCTTAAAAGATTGTGTGGTTACAATTGAAACATGTCAAGGCAACCTGTCCGTGAAAACCTGGGTTCGATTCCCAGCTCAGTCAATAATGAGTTATTATTTATAAATGTTATTACATTTCATGTTGTAAAATTACATTACATAGAAGAATTCTTGGCAAAAAGTACGAAAAAACAGAAGAACATGTAAATCAATTAAAATTGATAATCATTGAAAGCAAATTTCGATCTACCAAAGCTTAAATACAATTTGATTTAAAGATTGATGTTTGACTACTGAACGCCAGCAGTCGTCAATGGCTGTGAGTGTTAAACGGCAAAATCCGCTGAAGAGATTGAGTGGTTACAATTGAAACATGTCAGAGCAACCTGTCCGTGAAAACCTGGGTTCGATTCCCAGCTCAGTCAAGAATGAAAAATTATTAATAAATTTTATGTTGTAAAATTTCTTTCTTTATAAAAATAATTTAATGAAAATTAAATTGGATGAATTTTAGCCTGAAAAAAATGAAATAATCACAATACTAATTCGAGCCCAATACCTTTTAACAGGCTGAAGTTCTGGACAATTGGGTGGATCTTCCTCCCGTGGTACAAAATTTACATTGTGGTTTGAATACCACTTAAGGGCTTTTTTCCATAGTGGTATGATGCCGAATCGGGCCAAAAATATGATGGCACTCTGTGTTGTTTTAAGAGAGGTAAACGCCAATTTTCTTAGACACGACGAAATAAATATTTCTGTGTATATCATGTCTAATGTCACAAATGATTGGCCTTCTTTTACCACAACTGCAAATGGCTTGCCATACAAGCCACTTCTCAGGGAATTTGATTTGTTTTCCATCCATCAGTCCAGTCACATAAAAATCTTGACCCGGAAGTTGTTAAAAGTCCGTTAAAAGTACATAAGTTTTATCATCCATCACACAACAGGTGTGATAGTGTGATGCTCGTTCTTTTGTTCTAAGTTCTTTACCGCATTGCGATCTTGCGTAAGAAATCGTGCGTGATTTCAAAGTTTTAATCGCACACAGAAATTTTATATTAAAACCACGTTTATTCTAACATGCATGATTAATATTTAAATTAATCGCAATCACCAGTAAAGCACACGTGACACGAAAATTTTACGTCGTACGTTAAAAACTCTAATCTAAATCATGTTCTAATGGATGTTTATTAAGACACAAGTCTTAAGAATTTTGACGAAAATGCTTCCCTAAAATAATTATTGTTTAAAAATTTTCAAAAACAAAAACAAGTTATCCTGACAGAGTTGTATTTACCTTAAAAATACGCAAGGCTTGTGTGATGGTATAAAGTACCCTTAAAGGCCGTTATACACTATCCCACAAAGTCTTTAGTAATTTACGAAAATGCAACCCTGTCATGATAAGTTGTTATTGTTTTTTAAAATTGTTCAAAGAAAAATTAGATCAGGGAAGCATTTTTGAAAAATACTTAAGACTTTGTGGGATAGTGTGTAACGGCCTTAAAAGACATTTTGCTACTTCATTCAAATATTTATATTATTCGAAAATTCGCTAAAGTCAAATCGCAGTTTTTTTAAAAAATTTTAAAACATTAAAAACTTTAACAAATTTTATTAAAAGTGTAGCCCCTAGGGTATTCATTCGGTTAACCGTTAATCGGTTAACCGATTAATTACTACCCGGTTAACTGATCCGTTAATTTAAAATTGGCTTTTTTCGATTAACGATTAAACCGGTTAATTTCAGTCGATTAGCCGATTAACCGATGTAAAAAAATTTTTGGTTTTTTGTAGTATTTAACCATATTTTTGTGTTTTTAATCATGGGTGAGTTTCAAAACGGCTGTTGCAAACCAACTCGCTTCTTTAAATGCATTCTACAATGCAATCATGTCGAATTTTACAATGTTATCTGTACCAAAGTTCACCAAAAAAGTTACTTAAGTGCACCAAAAAAGTTGTGCTTAGAAATATTTTTTCATATAATATATTTCCTTCAAGAAATTCATTCTTAGAATACAGTACAAAAAAAGAAATAAAGGAATTCGGAAATTAACTTTTTTGCAAAATGCTCGGTGCTGAGTTTTGCCTGGATAAGTTAGATAATGACCTGCCAACAGAAGAAACTCTGGATAGTAACACAACAACTAAATTAACCGAAACAATTAAAATTATTAATAATTTAAAACAGGACTCTAATAGCATAATGGAAGATTTTATATGTTTAGAGAAACCCAGTAAAAGGACTGAGAAATTAGAAATTTTGTATTATGGGTTGCTTTCGATTTCTCCAACATCTACGATAATTGAAAGAATTTTTTCCATGTCAAGTTTTATCAAAACTAAAGAAAAGTGCCAAATTAACCAATTCTTTTTCTAAAAGATTATTTTATAAGATCTCCTTAAACTATGGAAATAAAATGATCTCGCAGTTTATTATTTAATAAATACATAATACATTTGTAAAAAATGTATAACATAGTTATGAATTATGTATTTTTTTGTTTGCTCGTTTTAGTTCAAGAATTGACATGTTATTGTTTTTTTACTAATAAACTCCAAGTAATAAATAATTTTTAATTTTTATATATTGAAATTACTTATACAAAAACTTTATTAATCGGTTAACCGATCAATAACAAAATTAACCGATTATTAACCGATTAAACCAAAACCTCGATTAATTAATCCAGCGATTCACCGATTAAAGCAAAAGCCCGATTAAATGAATACCCTAGTAGCCCCCTTATGCTAAAAAAATTAAAGTTCACATTAGTTAATCAACACCCATTAAATTTTGCTGGACTTAATGTGTTGGTTTACTAATGTGAACTTGTAACTTTTTTCTTTTTGCATAAGGAGGTAAAACTTTAACTTAAAAACTTCAAAAATAAGATGTTGCTTGTCAGTAATTATTTTAAAAAATTATTTATATTATATTTTGTTTTATTAATAAATCTCTTTTTCTTAAAAACAAATTAAAGAACAATAATGGAATTTGATATAAACAAATTAAAGCCATATTTAATTATTCATTAAGTAATTAATAATAATGTACAATTAAGAACAAAAAATTGAAAAGAGAAGAATAATGAAATTCAGCAGAAAAAAATTTAACTTTTCAAGCAGATCCAAAACACAAGCGACATGTGGAGGATTGAAAATACAAATTCGCCGGCTACACCCACTTACAGACACACTCATGTGCGTTAATGAATTTTCCAACGGTTTCATTAAAACGGAAATTAAATTTAACATCCTCCTCGTGGAAAATTTTTACCGGGATGGAGAGGATAAAACTGATTTTTTTTATATATTATCACCCCAGCACAAACTCCCTGTCTGTATTTATAAAAAATATCCCAGTCAGCATTTTATGAAAATAATGATCGTTTATAGGACTTATTTTAATTCCTCTACATGATTCAAATTTTACACTGGTCTACCAATTTGCATATTTTTCATTCGCATTTAGATTTCTTTCCACAAAACCTAGGTGCAGTGAGCGACGAACAAGGAGAGCGTGCTCACCAAGATTTTTTGAAAACTGGAAAAAGTAATCAAGGATTTTGGGACAAAAGCATGCTGGGAGACTATTGCTGGACTCAAATACGTGAAACCGAACCAACAAAATACAAACGACGTTCAAATAACGCCATTTACTTCGGATTATTCTTTGATTTTTAATTAAACTAGTGATTTTTTGTATCTCGAAAACCTGACGTGATAGAGAAAAACCAATAACAGATTCGAATTCAGCCCACCAAATCGGAGGTAAATGGTACTCTATATATATATCTTCCAATAGGGACTTCTGAACTTTGACAGTTAATAGTGGCCAAATTGTTCAATCTAAATCTCGCGAATTGGCTATCATTTGTTCAATCTTGCCAAATCATTGTAGATAAAGTTGTTTTATAAAAATGGGTGTTAAAACTAAAGATTAAATGTATTGAAAAATAACCTTCAGCTATGAGTACCTTAACAAACCAAATTTTCGAATTTGGAAGGATTCCAATCCAAATAAAATTCAGGAGCACCCAGTGCAACCCAAAAGAGCCACGGTACGGCGTGGTTTTTGGGCTGGCGGCGTCATTGACCACATTTCATTGAGAAAGACTTTGGCCAGGCCATTACCGTCAAAAGCTCGATGATTACAAGCTTCGTTTGGCCTGAATTGGGTGATATGGAAAACAACGACAAGTTGCTTCAACAGGACAGCGTTACGTGCCACAGAGCGTATGATTCATTGGACATTCTACACAGGCCATTTGACGTCATGTTCATCTCACAGGTCTTTGTGAAAAAGCCAAAAACCACAGCGGCCCTCAAAGCCAACATAAACCATGTCATAGTTTAAATACATCCTAATTTATGCGTCTGGGTCATTTAAAATTAGACATTTCAGACTCAACCATCAGCGAAGCCGATAGGCCTTTAAATCACCAAAAAGTGTTATAATGTTTATGAACGGACTGTCATATGGTGAATGGACATCTCCCGCATAGCAGGCCTTCAGTCGGGCAAAAGGATTTTCTACTCTTTGGTACAACAAGCGTCGGCTTCGCTTACTTAAGCTTCGGTAAAACATTTACAATAACAGACAGAGGTTGTTAAAGAAATATATTTAAACTTTAGACTGACGGCAGATATTCCAAAATTTGTGGAACCCAGGAATGTATTGCTCATGCCACGCAGACATTTTTACATTTGCTACACCTTTTTTTTTAAAAATTTTAATATCAAAAAGAAAATTATTTATAACAATTATTTTTGTTGAACTGTTTACGGTTTTAAATCAAAATTTTGATATTTTTAATTAGGCTATAGTTCATCAAATTAAATTTTCATTAAATTATTTTTTGAAGAAAGGAATTTTACAACATGAAATTTATTCAAATTTATTGTTAATTTTTAATTCTTGACTGCCGCGGGAAACGAACCAGACAAGCTTCAACTGCAACCACTCAATCTCTTCAAAGGGTTCTGCCCTTTAACCCTCACCATTGACGACTGCTGGCAGTCACTAGTCAAACATCAATATTGAAACCAAATTGTGTTTAACCTTTGGTAGATCGAATGAATGATTATCTATTTTAATTGATTTACATGTTCTTCCCTACTTTGGTTTTTTCGTACTTTTTGTCAAGAATTCTTCTCGAGGTTCAAAGTACATTTTTTTTCTTGTTTGCCATTTTTTTTGTCCTTCTTTTTCCTGCTGACCTTTTTCAGCTTTTAACAATAATTAGAATTGTAATTTTCATTAAATTATTTTTATGAAGAAAAGAATTTTACAACATGAAATTAATTAAAATTTATGGATTATTTTTCATTCTTGACTGCATCGGGGCTCGAACCCAGGCTTTCACGGACAGGTTACCCTTACAGGTTTCTTTATAAAAATAATTTAATGAAAATTAAATTTGATGAACTTTAGCTTTATTAAAAATATCAAAATTATTTATAACTAAAACGTAATTTCTTTTCGTTATATAAAAAGTGGACATTGCGAGACATTTGAAAATGAAATTGCCATGATATGCACCAAACCAATAATGAGCTGACGATATGTAACACTAAAAGTTGTCACAATGTCGATGGACATTATAACATTACGAAATGGAGTAATCCTTTAAATCTGCTGGATAATTGTAATGTGGTTCAGGCCGAGAAGAATGGCCATATACACAGCCGCGAGCCACATTCGGTATGGTGAGAAATATGGCATTATTACCGATAGTAAAGCGACCAAAAGATCTCTTTAGAACGTGTTTTTCACATCGAGAATTGCACAAGAGTGCTGGATGTCTCAGGAGAAGATGGCGAGACATTAAATGGCCACCATTTAATGGGTGTCTGGAAAAGGGTTTCACTCTGGAAGTGAAAGCAACTTATTGCACACGAATTTCAGCTCATTGTTCGTCAGAGATCGCTGGATGAAACTGCCTTTGAGAACACCAAAAAAATCTGGCCCATTATAGATTAAAAATTTACTCAGCTGTCCAGACTTCACCTCAGGAACCTGATTGCGGCTTTGACTGCCCACTGGCCTACAAGGAAACACGCCGAAAAGCTAGGGTTTCCTTTCTCATAAGCTTTGCAAAAAAACATGAGCAGATTTTGATCGCCTAGTTTTGTGAAATATTACTTAAAAAAGAAAAACATTGAAAACTATCATATTTTAAACACCTGAATAATTTTTTTGCAACTGCTTAACGTTTTGTAAATTTACAAACAATAAAAACATCACAATAATCATTTTATATACTAAGGTTGTCATTTCGTGTTAAACTTTTTTACTATTCACCTCAGACCCCATAAAGTATATATATTCTGGCTCCTTGAGTAATTCTAAGTCAATTTAGCCATGTCCGTCTGTCTGTTCGTCTGTTGAAAACATGCTAACTTTCGAAAAACTCAAAAGAAATAAAAAACTAGGCGTCGAATTGCTTGTAGTTATCCTAAGCAGTTTGGGATTGAAATCAAGCCAAATCGGTTCAGTAGGATCAGAGCTATGAATCAAAATGTGGAGCCACCACTTTAAAAAATTGTTAATTTTGTTACAAAAACTAACATTAATGATTATGATATGAAATTTTGCAAATGTTCGTTTTATTCGACTGAAAATCACACTGTGAAATTTCATAAAGATCGGTCTATTATTAACCCTAGGCCCTATATAAACCCTACTCCCGGAAAACAGTTTAGTACGCCTAAAACCGTAATTATTAATGCTATCATTTGCATCAATTTGGCACGACACAGTTTTTTAGGGCTAGAAATGACGCTATTAAATTTCATGAAGATCGGTCTATAATTTACCCTATGCCCTACTCCCGGAAACAGTTTAGTACGCCTAAAACCGTAATAAATAATACTATCATAATAGCATTTGTCGGTCTAAGCCGCAACCAATTTAAATGCTGATGTCTGTTTTTATAAAGATAAATTAATAATAAATAGACACCATATAGATATCACTCCTGAAATATTCAAATTGTCGGTGGAGGGTATCAAAGATTTGGCACAGCCGAATATAACACTCTAATTTGTTTTATAGTCAAACTGAGTGAATTGACATTTTACCAACATTCGCAACAGTCACATTATAAAAGCCTGCATTATATATTAGCGATTTTATTATGAGTAAGAAAGAATCCTTTTGGAGTCATAAAAGATCCTTTTCAGTGAGTTGCAAAAAAATATATTTTAAATGCTATCTGGGATATTTACTAGCATGTGAGAATATATACTTGTTAATTAACCATGTATTTGGCTTTAAAGCATCGATTTTTTTATAAGTGTGTGTGTGTGTGCTAAGTGTGGGATTGTGTGTTAAAAAAACTTTTTTAACAAAATAAATTTTCAAAAATCTCTTTAAAAGTTTTTTATTTTTTTGATTAAAAAAGTTAGCGTGTGAAAATTTTTTAATTTCATTAATAAATTACTTGAAAAAAAGAGATGAAAACTTTTTCTTAAATTTGTTTAACGGAAAAAAGCAAAGAAAAAATTTTTGTTATTCATTTGTCTTTTATTTTCTATCCTCCAGACCAATTAGTCCTGACACAACAACTGCAGCAAACACTTGTAAAATTCATAAGATTCTTTTTCTCATTGTTTCATTTTGTAATTTGTATAAATTCTCTCATATTTATTTATTTAGATGTATACGTTTCTGAATGCTGGCATAAGAAAACAGTGGGACAATTAAAAGAAAGATTTATGACTTTAAGGGCCATTATTACAACTGGAAGTTAGCTAAAGTTAAGATTAAATTGACAGATAGTAATGTGTTATCTGTCAAAAATCTTCTGTTATCTGTCGGTTAACAGCTAATGTCAAGTTATAATAATGGCCCTAAGTAAACTAAAAAGCTTTAGTTTTTTTATATTCGCCGTCATATCTAAATTTTTTGGTTTTCCATCCAGAATCGTCGGTGTCACATATACAAACACATTTTCACTAATACTACCATAGCGCTTGAAAAAAATTCTTGACCGTGTACAGACCCCTTTAGATGGGAGCAAGCATGCCAAAGGATAACCTGGGCTTATTTTTGTTCGGGCGTTAACGTCAATCTCAGTACCACAATCAGCGTTTTTAAGTTTATTAAGGAATGTTTTGATATACACACCACTTTTTGGCGATCGCAGCAAATTCTTCATACAAAAACGTACAAAATAGATATCAATCTTGCTTTGCTTCATTGCCGTAAGAAAAAAAATTTGTTAAAGCGAAAGCACAATAAAGTGACGACAACTCGTTACACAGCAGCAAGTATACTAACGCAGCTCAAAAAGCAACTGTTTAAAAATAAATTAAGAAAAGTGGCGTATGCAGCACAAAACAATAACTGTCACTTTCCATTAAATACTTTTAGCTTCTAACTTCATTCAAAGCATTTGCCGGAAGCAGGAAAAAATCGGATATTTTTTCAGAAAATTTCATGTAAACCTTCATTGTCGCTTTTCTCCACTACGACTTTTTGGCATATGCGCCAAACTATTAATGTGCTGACGATATTTCTCATACCAACTAATTTAAAGCTGCTAATTTATACAGGGGTACAAAAAAACTATTTCAGAGGTATTCAAAGAAGGGACTAGCTCTAAAGAATGGTAAATAAAGTGTTGCAAGCATTCCACAAAAGTGGTGATTCTGGCACAGCCACACATCGTGCTTTAAGAGGAGATTATGGTTTACATAATCGTCCAAATTGTGAAGAAATTTGAAGAGACTGGAGCGGTTACAGATATTGTAAGGCCAGTGCATCATCGTTTCGCTCGTTCCGCTGAAAATATCGCTGCTGTAAGTGAAAGTGTTGCCGAATACCCGAATGTGTCGATTCCCCGTCGTTCTCAGGAATAATGACTGTATGGTCGTATGATAACCGACTTTTTTTTTGCCTGCTATTGAAGAATACGACTTGGAGAGTAAGTGGTTTCAACAAGACGGTGCCGCATGCCACACAACTCGAGCGAATATGGCTTTATTGCAAGAGACATTTCCTGGCCGTGTAATTTCTCGTCGTGGCGACATCAACTGGCCATCAAGATCATGCGATTTGACACCACTTGACTTTTTTTGTGGGGCTACGCGAAAGACCGTGTTTATGCACATAAGCCTTTAACTCTTGAGCACTTAAGAACCAACATTCGTCAACTTATGGCTGAGATACCGCCCAATATATGCAAAAAGTGGTCCAAAATTACCTCAAAAGAATCAATGCTTGCAACACTTCGCGTGGTGGTCATTTAAATGATATAGTGTTTCACACATAATGTCAACGTTCAAACTTTATAATAAAAAAGAAATATTATGAAAAAAAAACATTTTATATGTGTTTTATTTACGTTTACTTTTGAAACCGCAAAATGGATAACCCGCATCCCTCGCACCGAAATAAATCAGTCTTATTGTGGTTGTCGTTGTCGTATACAACTTTGTCGTTTTTTGTACTACTACTATAAAACGATACAGTCGTTTATGACAACGACAACCACAATAAGGCTGAATAACTTAAAACTCTTCGTTTAATGCACAACTTTAAAGTTCGAATCTTTTCAACTAGTTAGTTTGTTATTTAACTAAATAGTCCATAAACAAACTAGTTCAAGAAGTTTAAAAGTTTACTAAAAAAAATTCGAGTTCTTTTGTTTGACCTAGTTCTTCTTGCTTCAACTTTATTTCATTATCTTTTTGAATCTTAAGTAAAGTATAATATACTTTTTCAACATAAAAAGTTGTCGTAAAAACGTTTTACACTGACCTAAAATAAATTATTGAAGAACTAGTATGGAAGTTAAAAAAAGGCTTAGTTCTAACAATTTTTCAAATATTGTGTTTAAATAGGTTACCGACTCGAAAAAAACTAAAGAAATACAATTCTAGATTTTTAAGCAATTGTAAAATAATTAATAGAAATTTATAAAAATTAGTTATATATTGGACGTCAGTAGAAATTTTGTAAAGCATGCCTTGAGGCACTCTTAGGCATTAGAGGGTTAAGACAGTTTCTTTTAAAAAACAAAAAAGAATTTGTTCTTTTCAGCGTACAAATTTCTTCGGCAGTTTAGTTAATTATTTCTGTAAAGTTTCTGACATATAATACAATCTCATTCTTGTTTCTAATGCTGCATTCTTTTATCCCTTTCAGGTTCTTTCGGCTTAGATACATTTTAAGCTTTCTGGTAATTTAGTTCGTTTTACCAAACAAGAAAGAATTAGTTCATTTTTCAACAATAAATTTATCCTGTAGTTTACTTTATTGATTCTTTGATATTTTTGAGCAATCCAATTTATTTTTAAGGTTCTTAGACTAAACTTGTTCTTCTTCTTAAATGAACTATCAATGAATTAGTTCTCTTTTGTAAAGAATTTATGTTTTTCATACTTTTGTATTTCTAATATGAGTACAATATGATAAATTGCAAGGCATTTAGTGAACTAGTTCCTTTTTTAAGCCAAGAGAGACTTTAGCAAATATGTTCCTTTTACAGTTCTTTTTTTTTTCTTTTCACATTTTGAGAAAAAACGAACTAATTTATTTGAAGTTACTGAAGTAATCTTATACTTTTTACGAATTTGAACGAATTCTTGCTTGAATTCTGTTTAAATTTTATCTTTGGAGATAGATCTGTTTCCTTTTCAAAACTGTGTAATTACAAAAAGTTGTTTTTATTAAATTTATTTCATTCTTAAAAATTTTTTTTCTTACATTTTACTCCTTTTTATTTTTTTTTTTATTTTATTGTTCTTTTTATGAATTTATATTTTTTGGAAAACAAGTTGGGGGCTAATTCTGGCAGTCGTGGTCGAAAACTTTTTCGATTTGAAAGCAATTTTATTTCTAATTCTTTCAGTCGATGCTGAACGAATCGAAATTAATTTTTCAGTGTTGTGAAAACTCAAAAAAAATGCTTTACAACACTATAAAAATAATTTCGATTCGTTCAGTATCGACTAAAAGAATTAAAAAAAAATTGCTTTCCAATCAAAATAGTTATCGTCAGGACTCCAAGAATAAGCACCCTGGTTTCCGCCAATTTTTCATTTTATTGTCTATTTAAAGTTCTACTTAAATTATAAAATGAGAGCCTTAAGAAGATAACAAAAAAATTGCAATTAACTATATGACAATTTGCTTTACTGTTCGACAGTGAGCCTTTAGCTAATTGCTACTGCAAATGAAATTTGCTGAAGCTTTTTTTCAACTTTTTCTAACTTTTTGAGTATTTAGCTGAGTTGTTGTTGACGGCGATGATGATGATGATATGTTGCTACTGTGGAGCATGTGCTCTGACAATAAGCCTGAATGTGCACATAAGAAAATCTAATTAAGACCAAAGGATGAGTGCTTAATTATACGCAAACAGTTTTATTTTTACTCGTTAGACTCTCGAGCAATGAAAATCTTTTTTTCAGTTTGGTATTTTTCATTGCAATTTAAATGTATGTTCGCAATATGCAAAAGAGAAAAACGTAGACTAGCAGCAAGACAGACAGTCAGCTCTACAAAAGAATTTTTCACATACACAAAATCTAAGTTTTTTTTTGGTAAATGCAATTAAAAACAGTTAAGGGTAAATTATGAGTAGACTTTTGCAATTTGTAAACATTTTATTTGCAATTTTAGTAAATACTGTGGACGTGGTGACGCTTTTTTCGATAATGGTTATGAATTGACTCCTTATAGGTTTTTCTAAGGCACCTGCTCAGGTAATGCATGCTTTTACACATTACACATACCTTATATGAACGAAGTGGTAAGGCACAAGATATTATATTTAACAAACTTAGGCGTCACAATGGATCATAACGGTCCCTGGGCGAGCCTTATAACCTAACCTAACCTAACCTAGCCTATTTCATCCACCACAAATGTAATCATTCCTACAAATATCTATGGGAGGAGTTCTTGTTAACTGGCTAAATCAATTTGAAAAAACAAAATTCCTATTAAAGTTCCATTTTCTTTTGGTATGTTTTACATAAATTTTGAGTATGATTAAATATCCTTAGGCCAACAACGACTACACCAAATAACATTATAAAATGCTAAAACCATCAGTTATAAGTCATACACTTTCCCTGCCATTTGTACACTCCACTCTCGCATCCATTCGTTCACTACCTTATCATGACCATCGTCATCATCATCATCAGCATTCTCATTTTAAATTCTCTTTCTTTCTAAATACTAAATTAAAGTGAAAAAATAATTTCATTTTGGAAAATATGGATACAAAAAAAATCTGAAATGACTGAATAAATGGAAAAAAGTCATGTTTAAACTTCCTAACCACTACCAAAGTTGAGAAAATAAAATAAACCTCCTCCCCCTCACAAAAAAAAACCGCCTGAATACGATTAAGGAAAAAATTGTATAAATCGCGAAAATATGTGAACATTTTTAAAATGAACCAAACCGAGGAATTATGTTATTAAAATTTTATTTCAATTTGTGGCTTTTAACTTGTTTTTTTTTTTTTATTTATTTTATTTGACAGTTTTAAGTTGTCAGTAAAAATAAATCCAACCAAATAAAAACGCAAATTAAATGACAGGAATTACAACAGTTTGCCAATCAGATTTTAAAAAAATAAGAGATATGGCTTTATAAAAAAGGCAGGGAGAGCATCGGGTTTTTAGCACTTAATGGGTTAAGTATGTATAAAAAACTGAAACAGATTTTTATCAACTGAATTTTCAATGTAACATTTATTTACCCTAAGTGAGCAATAAGAGAGAGTCATTTTTATAGATGACTAAAAGCTTATTCGCAAAATGTTCATCTAAGATGCTTTTAAGACTCTTTATAATAAAAAAATTATTTAAGCAAGTTCCAAAACGTCAGATGCAAAGCAACTCGCCTTTTCTTAAACGCAACCGTGAAGTATTTGACGATGTTATCTGTCCCAAAGTGCTCTTAAAAAAGTTATCGATACATACACAATTGACAAAAGGAGCATCGTTAAACTTGATGATACATTTATGACTTTGACTGCAAAGTATTATGATATTTAAGAACTCCGCCGAATACTATCATTTGAAAAATTCCACAAAAAGCATTAAATTCTAAGATGTTTATAGGGAGTTCACTTTCAAAAACCTGACATTGTCATTTGAAGCTTGGCCCAAATAAGTTTTATATTAAGAAAAATTATTATTCAAAAGGGACGTCCACTCCTGACCTTACAGAGTGTAAAAAAGTAGCGGATAATACTATTGTCATAAAATTTTACACAGAGAAGTTTTTTATACATAAGGGCATCATGCGTTTGTACTGATATTGGTTCCGGGCCCAGCTTTTACTTTACTGATCGACTAAGTATCACTTTCCGAATTGAGTTAACGATATGCGCTCGTCCGTCCGGCTGGCAGTATATGTAAACTTGGAGCACAAAGAACAATCTCGCAAGTTCGGAGATAATTTGGGGAGCTAGTGCTTGTCCAGTGGTCGAAATTCGAAAATAATTATTTAAGCAAATTTTGAAGAAAACTTGCATACAATTATTTATGAATTTATATGTTTCGAGCATTTGTTTTTTTTCGTCTTAGTGGATCGATTTGGCGAGGAACCATTCTCTGGTCCATTTGTCATATACCACTCAAGCTCGTGAATGTTCAATTTAATTTTTTAAGTTCAATAATATAAAAAATCAGAAAGAACCAATTGAAAAACAAAACAGTACCTAAAAGTCCCCTCTTATAGTTTCTTAATCACTCTGGACTCTGCATGTTGAATTTTATGTTTCTAGGTTTAATTTAATTTTTTAGTTTAGTTTATTTATTTATTCCAATTCTATACACAAGACTTAAAGCCTCTTATTGCAGTATAGAACATTGTTTTAGCAGAAACATTAAAAATAAAAATTATTATTTGTAAATGATAAAATTTTAAAACAAAAGAAAAAATTTAAAAGTGAAAAAAAATTATTAAATAATAAATTAAATTGAAAATTAACAATAATATTAAAAATCATAACACAAAAAAAAAATTTAACACGCAAAAAAATTTAAAATGCTTTTTTTAAAGCTCAGTGCGTTACTAATTATTTGTATATTATGCGGGAGTAGATTCCAAAGACGGATTGCATTAAGGAAAAATTGCCAATCAGATGTTAAACGTTGGTGTCTAAACAATAAAATTCGTTTACCTCTATTAGAGCTAGATATGGTAAGGCGGCTATACAGATGTTGTGGTTGTTGAGTAAACACGATTTTGTGCATTAATATCAGTACTCTTGTTTTGAGAAGGTCATCAAACTGAATACCATAAAGTTTTACCGTAAAAGGAGAAACAGAATTAAACCTTTTTACTCCATATATATAATATAAAATAACAAAAACACTAACAGACAGCAAACATGTCAACACCAAACCTTTTAAGAATTCTAGGAATGAGCTGGTGTACTCCAAAGAAGAGCAAGTAAAACTGTGGGAAGACCATTACAGAAATATGCTATCTAACGACAATAGCACAACAAACTCGTTGTTATGCAACTGTACTACAGCAGAACATCAGGCGCGTATTAAAAATATCGACATAGAGCCACCTGACTTTGTAGAGATCCAATCTGCAATTGCTTCTCTGAAGTGTAATAAAGCTCCAGGCCCCGACTATTTACCACCAGAACTGCTAAAGGTGGATTGCACAACCACAGCCCAGTTACTTAAACCGCTAATGGAGCATTTCTGGGTAAATAAACATCTCCCGGATGAACTTAAAGAAGGTTTAATAATTAAGATTCCAAAGAAAGGTAATCTGACCGAGCTTAAAAATTGGAGAGGTCTCACACTTTTAAACATGACAAACAAGATCATTGCTCACATAATAAACAAACGCATTTCTGCTACCATTGAGCCAGAACTTCGCAACGTACAATCTGGTTTCAGGAGAGGTAAATCTTGTATAGACCATATCAGCAGTCTTCGTATAATAGTAGAAGAATCAGTCGAGTGGAGGTCTGCATTATATTTGCTTTTTATAGATTTTGAAAGGGCATTTGACACGTTACACCAACCGGCCATATGGCATGCTTTAAGATGTAAAGGGATTCCAGAACACCTGATCCAACTAACCAAATGTTTATACGATAACGCATCCTGTCGTGTATTACATGATGGACTTGTAAGCAATAAATTTCCAGTTGAAAGAGGAGTACGACAAGGTTGCGTGCTCTCCCCACTTCTTTTTAACATCGTTCTAGATGTTGTAATGGAACAATCGATGAAAGGTGATTGTGGTATAGCTTTTGGGCTGCAGGGTAGACTGGATGATTTAGATTATGCCGACGACATATGCCTTCTGTCACATAACTTCAATAACATGCAAACCAAACTAAATATACTTGTTGCAAATGCATCCAGAGCTGGTCTTAAGGTAAACATATCTAAGACAAAAACATTGCGTATTAACACCAACAACACCGAGCCTCTAAAAATTTTAGATCACCCAATACTTGATGTAGACAAGTTTTGCTATCTCGGTAGTATAATAACTACATCCGGTGGTAGCAAAGAAGATATAGCTTACCGCATTGTCAAAGCAAATCAATCATTTGGCTCACTAATTAAAGTGTGGAAGTCCAATCGTATAACTCTTCGCACGAAAATAAAACTTTTTAATTCAAACGTAAAATCAGTTTTACTATATGGATGTGAAACATGGAACATAACAAGTGAGGACTCAAATGCACTCCAGGTTTTTACTAACCGTTGTTTGCGAAGAATTTTACGTATTTTTTGGCCTACAACAATTTCAAATAATGAGCTATGGCGAAAAACCCAACAAAATCAAATCATGTTAGATATCCGTTTGAAAAAGTTTAACTGGTTGGGTCATACCTTTAGAAAAAGCCATGTCGACGTCACAAGAAAAGCTCTCGATTACCATCCCCAGGGCAGCCGACGTAGAGGAAGACCCGCAAATACATGGAGGCGCCAAATAGAAAATGAACTGCTTTCAGCCAGAACTTCATGGAGAGAAGCAAAAAGACTAGCCGAAGATAGAATTCAATGGAAAGCTTTTGTACTGGCCCTTTGTTCCAACTAGGAATCCCAGGAATTTATATATATATATATATATATATATATATATATATATATATATACTCCATATACGTATCGTACAATACATTTAAAGACTGAGTTTAATTTTCTTTCACTTGCGGCATCACATTTGGCAAATAATTCGCATCCATACATCAGAATTGGCAATAAATAGGTTTTTGCAAGAAGTATTCTTATTTTGATAGGTGTACAATACTGCGTTTGCCAGAGAGTTCTAAGCATGGAATACGTACGGCCACATGCATAATTAATATGGTTGCACCATGTCAGATTCTTATTAAAAATAATAACAAGATTTTTTGCTGTATTTACCCTTTCAATACGTTCATTACTAAGAAAAATACCAGGTATATGCGAAAAAGATCGCTCTTAACAATTCTCATTCACTTAGGATTTTGCATGTTTAATTTTATGTTTCTAAGTCCAATACTGACGGAAATTCAAAAAGTACCAATTGAAAAAAAGTACCAAAAAAATCATCTTATAGATTCTTATTTACTCATGATTTTTTATATTTAATTTTATGTTTCTAGTTGCAATGTTAACAAAAATTTAAAAAATACCATTTAAGAACAAGAAAGTACCAAAAATTTTGCTTTACAGATATTATTCACTCAGGACAATGCATGTTTAATTTTAAGTTTCTAGGTCCAATATTAACGAAAATAAGAAAAGTACCAGCTTAAGAACAAAAAAGTATCAACTTTTTTAATTTTAAAGGTTCTCATTCACTCAGGACCCTGCACCTATAATTTCATGTTTCTAAGTTCATTATTTAAAAAAAATCAAAAATTACCACATGCAGCACAGAAAAGTAAAAGAAAAATATCTTAATTTCCCGTATTTCCCCTTTTTGATACTTTTTGTATGGTGGTTAGGTGAAATAACAGACCGTTTTGAAATATTTTCAATATTATGTAAACTTTTTATGCAAAAAGTATTAACATTTCTCTAAAACCCAGGACACAAGTTAACATTCATAAAATAAGTAGATCAAAAAACTAACCGATTTTATTTAATTTTAAAAAGACGTAAACTTTATAAGTAAAAACTTAAAGGCGTAAATTCGTTGCGCCAATTTGCCTTGTGTGTTGGCAATTGCACCAAACATTTCAATATGACACGATAACTGTATGGAGGCCAGGTGAATTAGAAGACAGATGTGATCTATTTATATCCATACCGCAAATGTAGAGAGTGTATTATGCGTACAAATATTGTTTATAGACCTACCTTTAAGGATACGCATCAACTCATGAACACTTTCTGAATAAATCTAACGATATTTGGCCGTCCGACTGGCTGGTTGGCTGTCCTTATGAACCTTGTGCGCAAACTTCAGGTCGCAATTGTCCGGTGAAAATTTGCACATTTTTCTTATTTTAATTATACACAGCTGAACATGGTCGATAATTTCACATGGCCCCCATACAAACTTCTTTCCGGAATAGTCTTTGGTGACTGAAAATAAAAATCAATCCATCTGTACTTATATCAAGCCGAAGAGTGTTCCATAATACGATAACTACGGATTTTCTTAGATTAAGTAGAGAATGCTTGATTCAAGTACCGATTTTTCAAGTGCCCCGTATTTAATATAAACCGAAAACGGGATTGACTTAAGTAAAAGTTAGATAAAGGTTTATCTCAAACTGTGCTTGATTCAAGAATTTCGGAGTTGGTTTAATCCCGAACTCGTACTTAAAATAATCCGAAAGTGAGATAAGATTGATTCTAGAGAGAACATTTGTTGCTAGCTCTTAATCCCGTTACACATGTTTTTTGCTGCACTTTTCTTGCTCCGCCTTTTCTGTACAGAAGAACTCTCAATTATAAGACACCAGCAGCATGGCCGATTTGGTTTTCGTTTCTAATCATTCTTTTTCGAAAATTTTATGTTTTTAACCAAACAATTTTAACAACTAGAATTTGGGAATTTTTAATGCAGGCATATTGGTTTTCGAAAGTTATCACATTTTGGATTGTTTTTAAAACTTTTTAGTGTTACTCGACTCGTACTAAAAGTAAGTACCCAATAAAAAATTGAGCTTCAAACGAAGCAGGTTTGTAAGGGAGAAATGTAAGATTTTCGCTAACCATACCGCTTACGGAAGACATACATTTTTTTATGGCGAGTTCCCACTTTGAAGCAATAAATTTTTGACACAAAAAGCGCTTTATTCAACGCATATAAAAACGAACATAGCGTTTAGCTTTACACACTGAATGATTTTTTTACAGTTATTTTTGATGTTCTCCCTTACAAACCTGCTTCGTAGTAAGGGAATGCCGCTTCACTTGAAATATTATTTTTTCTTTATTAAAACTTGTTTATAGCTCCTTAACTTACTTTACTGCATCTCTGTATGTCTTATTGCGTAGCGCATAATTGTGCGCTTTTTTTTTTAAATGTACCATTAATGCTTCGCAAAATGATACCATTTTTTATTGGGTAGAAAATAATTAGTATTGTGGTTATTTTTGTTGAACTGTGTATGGTTTTTAATCCAAATTTTGATATTTTTAATTAGGCTAAATTTTATCAAATTTAATTTTCATTAAGTTATTCTTATGAAGAAAGGAATTTTACAACATGAAATTAATTAAAATTGTTTGACAATTTTTCATTCTTGACTGCCGCGGGAATAGAACCCAGGCTTTTACGGACATGTTTCAATTGCAACAACTCAATCTCTTCAGAGGGTTTTGCCGTTTAACACTTACAGCCATCGACGACTGCTGGCAGTCGATAGTCAAACATCAATCTTTAAACCAAATTGTATTTAACCTTTGGTAGATCGAAATTTGCTTTGAATGATTATCCATTTTAATTAATTATTATTTTTTGTTTAATCTTAACGAATATAATTCTAAGATAAATTTAATTTGTGAGCACTAGCAACGTTGGCCATCAGCTCCTATTTTAATTTATTTACATTTTCTTTCTTACTTTTGCTTTTTCGTACTTTTTGTCAAGAATTCTTCACGAAGTCCAAAGTACATTTTTGTTGTCTTTTTTTTCTTGTTGACCTTTTTCAGCACAACTTGAAGGACAAATTTAAACATAGAGCTCTTGCCTTAGCTTTTAACAATAATTAGTATTGTGGTTATTTTTGTTCAACTATTTAGAAAAAACTTAAATTTATTACTAGTTTTTTCTTTCTGCGTACTACTTCCGAAAAAAGCTTTAAATTCCATCGCTTCCTTATAAATGCTGGCATTGATAAAATATTTGGCGGCTAAACCTTTTATAATAGATGCCATGTCATGGCAAAATTTTGTGCTGGTTGGTCCAGAACTGACCATAGATCCCATATAAACCCCCTCTCCCGATCGCTTTATAATTAACAAATCTCATTTGGATGTTGATATTTAGGTAATACATACATATTTATTCGGGACAAGTAACTCTTATATTAATCTTAATTTCATAACAAAATTTTGTTTTGGTCCTTGGTTGCCCTTGGGTGCCAGATATGTTACACTTTCGAAAATTTGTCGTTACAAACTGCGGTGTTGGGTATCATTTGGTATACGTTCTTACTGGTTTTAGTAAAGTGGAAATATTGTTTGAAAATCAATTAAAGATAAATTTGTTTGCAAAATCGTGCCATAATACGTATTTCTAGAGCTCAATTGTGTAGAGGCTAAATCAAAAAGATTAGTCTGTACTTGCCTACCAGACCTCATGGGTATACAACAGATAATGCTAAAGCATCTTTAAATTTTACCGGGATCTATTATACCCAGTGAAAAACTTTCATATTTTGCTAAGTCTAAGTTTACACTCTAAAGTTTTTCTTTCAGAAAGTCTGAGCTTATTGGTGAGAGGGGAAGAGAGCATGCCATTATCTTCTCCCCTCTCATCAATAATTTCCGACTTCCTGAAAGAAAACTTTCATAGTGTGAGCCCGGACCAAGCACTTAAATTTTTAAAAACTTAGCGCATAGTACAGTGCTTCGAAATAAGGCGATGAAGCGATGTAACTGAATAAATCCTAAGCAAATATTTGCTAAAATATTTTAATAAAACATTTTAAATATTGAAAAGGAAACAAAATATCATTTAT
Source organism: Pollenia griseotomentosa (assembly GCA_963931875.1). Taxonomy (NCBI): domain Eukaryota; kingdom Metazoa; phylum Arthropoda; class Insecta; order Diptera; family Polleniidae; genus Pollenia; species Pollenia griseotomentosa. Next base: position 18,958,067 of record OZ007561.1, read on the forward strand.
AACTTAATTCCAAACTTATTCTAATTTTGTTTATTGAATATTTATTGAGCCGTAGCAACCATCGCCTCCCCCTCCTCTAATAGACCCAGTATGTTGACATATTTGTAAAAAAATTTGCCAAAAGAAAAAAAAATATAACTGAATAATCCCGAGAATAATAAACAATGAGAACAAAATCAATGTCTAAATAAGGGATCATTTACGTTGATTATTGAGTGTTTGTGGTTTGTTTATAAGTCATTATTTATACATAAATAAATTCATACAATCATTTAGACATTCATTTATTCATTTAAACATTTATCATTTTCATTAAAAAAAACATGGTCATGTTGTTTACCCTGTTTTTTGTTTCTTTTCTTTTTTTTTTTGCAAAATAATCGTGTGTTGAATTGTGTGCACGCTTTTTCATTTTCCTGTTTGCTTTTTTAAGCTTGTTTTATTTTTTTGTTATTCTCTTGCCAATCTACGCAGACATTTGTATGCCTTTTGGCAATTTTCAAAGTCCTTTTGTGTTTAGACAGAGCGTTTGTTTGTGTTGATTCATTGTTTAGGACCCCCTGCTGGTTTTGTATGCGTTTCACTTTTTAGTGGGGTTTCGCTTTGAAAAAAATGCTTTTATTTCTCCCACTGTGCACAAAAAGGCGTTAAGTTGACAATAATTCTGTTTTGTTTGGTGTAATTTAGTTGAACACACACCATACGCCTCATATCGAGACATCATCATTAATGGGGGTCTGCAAAAGGACATGTTTACATACACTCAATTTAATACTGAAGTATGAGAATAAATTTGTATTTTTATTTTTGGATTGTTTTGATTTTCTGAAAATTACAAGTACTTTTGTTATAATTTCAGATCGAAAAGTTGTTATTTCTCCAATAAGACCGATTATAGAAGTTGGCGCCAAAGTTGCCATCCAATGTTTTTTGTCTGTTCGTATTTAAAAAAAAATTATAAACTTTAGTTTTGCTTTTGGATTATGTTTGTTTGATGTGAAATTTTTTTTTTCATTTATTAGAAAATATGATATCGATCAAGTGGCCGCCGCCAGAATTGATGACTGACGGTTATTCTCTTTAAAGACTTCAAGAGTAAAAGGCTTGTTGACATAGACTCGTGACTTAAGAAACCCTGCAAACGAAGTCTAGAACGGTTCAATTGAACGATCTTGCCGGTCAGTGTAAATCGTAAAAACGAGAGATAAGAGACCCAGAAATGCAGCCCTCAGATAATCAAAACAAATTTTCCGCGTTCTGGAAGCGAAAAGCTCTCCATTTTTTATTCAGCCCTATTATAAAAGTCGACGGCACCGGAACAGTAACTGTATTTTCTGAGTCGTTATTGACAACATAGTAATCGACCTATTGACAGTCACTTGATATTTTCTAAGGCGCTTTTAAGTCGACTTCGAGTAGAATTGTCTTTGTTTTAGTCGACTGGAAATTTTGCGACGACTTAAATAAAAGTTTAAGGATTTAAAAAAAGAATGTTAACATATTTATTAAATACTTTTTAAATAAAAATCAAAATTTAAAACAGAAACGCGAAAATTTCGAAAATTCGGAAAAGTTTGCAAAAACAGCGAAAATTCGCGAAAATTTATAATATTTCAAACAAGGAATAAAATTAATTAAAAGCTCCTAAAATAATAAGAAATGTCAAAAATTCGGTAAAAATTTTAAAATCAGCGGAAATTTGCAAAGACTTGCTAACAGCGGCATAAAGCAGAGTTTAATATTTATTTAAAATCGTTAAAGCTGTATAGAATCAGAAAATTTAAAGGAAAAAATTGCGTATAAATAAAAATGCTTTTTCTTCAAGCTCGACCCCAGTATTGAAAATAAATTTTATTTTTAAAAGTTGCCGATATTTCGATACTCTTTGAGTATCATCATCTGGGCTTGTCTATAAATATAAATATAAGTACAATGTAAAACTCATACAAAAAATAACAATCATAATAAACGACATAGAAAAAATTGCTGCTATCGCGAACATATAAAAAATTCGCGAAAAATTCAAAATCGGAAACAAACTCTAAAATTTACTTGAAATCGCCAAATCAGTTAAAAAAAACCAAATGTCGGAAAATAGCAAAAACAGCGTTAAAAATGAGCTGTAATAATGAAAAACAAAAATAATAGAAAAACAAATTAGAGATGGGATGTTTTTTTTTTTTTTTGTCAGATTTTCGATAACTAGTCGACGTCGAAACAACTTAACTTTAAAATACCAAATAAACGTCGAAGTGACAACAATTTAATATTAATGTCGACGTCGACAACGAATTACATAATAGGGGTGATTGATGTCCATTTTGTATCTGTCTTCTTTGCAAATGTAAAAGCAAAACTGACATTTACCGCCATTTGCCAAAATAATGTTGGACCACCTGATCCATTTTGATTAAATGGACTACTCCATGGACTGATCCGATGTAATGCAAGCATGGACCATGTCATTGTAAAAAGTGTTTGTAGTGAGACGACATGTCTTCGGTTTTTAACGACATGTTTTCGTTTTTAAACGAAGTTTAAACTAATCCTCTTGTGTATACAATGGAGTTGTTGTAAGACTACTCCTTTGTAATCCAAAGCTGGGTTATATGGTCCTGCCCTAGGTCATCGTAATGTTAAATACACCATGTTTTTTCCATACGTTTGGGTTACTTTTGGACTAGCCCTAGTCCCTTATGGGCTACACTTTACACGCGCGTTTGGACTAGTCCTATTATTTGCAGGGCAGTCCGCACTACTCCTCTCAACTCACTCAAATTGCTATCTGTGTGAACAAATGGTCATACTCACACATGGGAATTTGGTAACTGCCAACTTAAATCCCCATGCGTTTGAGATCCACCGTGGGGTAGGTCGAAAGACAGGAACTCACGTTAATCAACGGACGTATCTGCGATGGAATACTTTTGGCGTCCGCGACGACTGGAGCCAGAACATCGAACTGTACGTCGTAGACATCAATTAATTTCAACATTTTTCTTAATTTGCATTTTATTTTCCGGCAATTAATATTATAATTTATTAATTTATTTTTTGTAATAACAGATTAATTAGCTTTTCAAAACAAAACAAAAAGTCCTTTTGCTTAATTTTTAATTGAAAATTTCATTTAAAATATGTTTGTTTACTCTTATATACAAAAGAACTTAAGTGCATAAATGTGTAAGAATAATTACTTTCTATTATGTTTTTTTTTTTTTTTTTTGTAAATTTTTTATAATTTTCTATAAATAAATTATTGTTTAAACACCTTCCCGACAAAAGACCTGTAATGAGTTTTCAACATTAAAACAAACAAATTGAAAAACAAAATCTTCTTAATAATTTGCAACATTTTTCCCCTCCTGTTCATGGCAGAAAGTAATAAAATGACAATAAATAAATTGTTATTGTAATGGCCTGTTAAAAAGGACTTTTATAAAGAAAATACGAAAGAGTGTGAGCGTAAGAGGGTGTAAACGAAGGCACATAAACCCTGATTTGTTTGTTTGGTTGTAATTGTAACGTTTTCCTCATTATGATCTGCTAATTGCTGGCGCGTATTCGTATCATTAAGCCACTTACATTTTTAAGTACAAAATACTACAACAAATTTGAACAAATATTTGTTCAAAACGAAATTTTTAAGGGTATAAAAATGTAACAACAACAAAAATTGTATTAAATATAAAAGAGATTTCGTTAATAGAATTTCAAAAGTATTTACTTTAGAATTTGTCGTAAATGTCATCATCATCGTCATTATTTGTCGGGTTGCTTGCTTTTTTTTAGCAGAAGAATCATTGACACCACCCCTGTTTCAACGAAAAAGTACAAATCAGGGGTGTAAAACTTAAATTTGACTATAATTGCCAGGACTTGTTTACTGTTGCACTACACGTACCAGCAATTAGGAGTTCAAAAAACAACCAGCAACTCTGTTGGCGACAAAAACAAAAGAGTATCAAAAAAAAAAACAAAAACAAAAAAGTTTAAAATGTTACTCATGTTTCATTTTGTTTGTAATTTGCAGGGTGTCTTGTTTTATTTTACAAATCATTTTAAGTGATTGCGCTCTAAATTTTTGCCACACTTTTGTTTTCTTCTTTCATAAACGATTTTTATTTGTTTGGTTAAAAAGGAAATATTTGCCTTAATGTTTTCAAAACAATTTAACCACTACAAACTGAAGGAGCAGTTTGCTACAGCTATTAAAAATAGAAGTTTTTCAATTATTCTACTACTGGCACCCCAACTGCTGACGCTTTAGCAAACAAAGTCAGTGTTAATCTTAAACGGATATGGCTGGGATTTTAGCGGAAACATGATGCGCGGCGGAAACATTAAGATTTTTGTCTAAATTGTGTAATGATGCTTAAATTGGTCCACACGTGTCTTACATTAAAATATATTAACGAAAGCCTTCAAGTTTTCAAGAAATAGGGAAAATTACCTTTTAACTAAAACTACTTACGTTTCGTTATTGTTATTGTTGTTGTTACTGCCCGCTGTGTTCGAACTGCCAAAAGTACCAAATATATGAGTACCAAACTGTTGGGCGGTAGCCGTATTCAAACTGGTAGTTGGTGTTGTCGACGTGCTGCTTGAACGCGTTGACAATGATATGGGACCACCAACTTCTATGGGCGAGTCTGTGTTGCGTGAATTGGAAGGGCTGTTAGTGGGATTACGTGGTGTTCTGGTACCTGGTGAGGGGGAGCCGGCACTTATTGAGCCCACTGATTGTGAGCCCGAATGACCACTGTTCATTTGATTCGAAGATAAAGGTCTTTCATTGTCGGAATCTGCTCCGGTGTTACCATGAGGACTGAGATGTGATGAGCCGGGACCAGGGCTGTGAGAACGTTGATGATGATTATGTTCATCATCGTCCATTTCGCCGGTTATGTCAGGGGAAGATTCGCGACTGTCGTGGAGCTAAAAGAGGGATTTGTACAAATATTTCAAATAGATTTTGTTTAAATAAAAATTTAAGATATAATCAAATCTTTAACTTTCGTAAGCGAGGTCAAAGTTCAAATTTTGTAAAATTTATGAAATTAAAGAAAATTGTTATTATTTTTCGATTACATTTTGATGTTTAGGTACATTGTTTTGATTTAATTTATGACAAATTCATAACTTTTCATGGGCAAAGGTCAAAAGTTCAAAATTTAAAATTTCATTATATTTCACGCAACAATTAAGACAAATATTTATGGTTTTAAATGGAATCAGATAAAAATTTAAAATATCAAATTCCTAAAATAATATTAAACCCGGAAACCTAAATTTTTCATTAACATGGTCAAAGTTCAAAATTTATTTTGAAAAATAAAAAATGGTTTTAAGTTGTCTTTTAAACCTGGATGAACTATTTATTTCTAAACTGAACGGGCAACTTGCTTTATTTTGATTTTTTTTTTTCGCAAACAATAAAGCAAGTTGTTTTTGTTTTTATTTGGTTTTTTCTTAACCTTGTAGTTGCACAATTAATGTTGGAAGGATTCCAACCAATTGCAGTGGGGAATGTAAGAAAACATAAACCCACTGTTTATTGTTGGTATTTTGTTTAAGCTTTGATATCTTAACAAATAGGACTTTTTTGACTGTTTGCAATTCTCATTCACTCTGCAGTTATATTTGCTAATATCTTTGGCTTTTCTGAAATTTTTTTGGAAGAATGTTTCCTGATCATCTGGCCTAAGCAACCAGTTTTTTTTTTATCAATAATAAAAATTGGGAATTAATCACGACAAACAAAATTTTATTAAATTTAAATTTTTAAAAATATAATTTTGTTAGAAATTTTTCAAATACATATTTTGCAAAGTATGTACAAATTGTGTTTTTTTTTTATTTTTAATAAATATTTTTTGTCGTAATATTCAAGTTTTGCTAAAATAAGCAGAACCAGAATGTACTAATAAAGTGACCTCACAAGCGCAGCTGTTGGCAGTGATTTTCTTCGTGTGTGACGTTTGTCGTCATTTTTTTTGTTTATTTACTTTTTTTAATAAGGCATTTGCCGTCTCAATTCTAGCAACAAAATGCTTGTTGTTTTTTTTATTGTTTCATTGTTGTAGTACTGAGGTTACTTTGTTAATACATTTCGTGAGTTAAAAAAAATTTCAGCGGAAAATCTGGGTCAAAGGCTAACTTCTAAAATTGTTTAACATTTTTAATTTTTCATATTTTATATAGTAAATGGTGTTTTTTTTTTAATTGTAATAAAACTTGAAATTGTTAAAACTGGCACAAAAATTAAATTTCATTTAAAATTGAAAATGATTTCGGTCATATGAGCCAACCCTTCCCGACTGTTCTTGACGAATCGCATTCTGGAAGCCAATTTTTAAAGACATAAAGTCTGATGATGCCTCCAGCGTGAACTCTGCACTAAACGGTGCATTTTTCTAAATAAAATTAACTCTTTAAGGTTTGTTTTGGATAACAAAACTGTTTAGCGAAAAAAGCGTTACCGCTACGTACGCCAATAAAATCACGAAGTCTTCTGTAAGTTGCGCGAATCCATGACTGATTTTCAAAGAAAATTTAAATAATTTTGCCAGAATATGCTGATAACAAATTAAAAAAGTGAGTTCAGCGTGTTCAGTTTGTTTTTCCTTAAACACATCCTTTATAACAACTAAATACTAGGTTATTTCAATTATGTAACAAAATATATTAAAAGCCTTGCAAAATTGTTTAAAAAAATTTAAAACATTTTTTTTTTTTTTTTTGTTACGAAGTGCAAAGTTTACGTTGAAAAATTTTATTTAAAAAAAAATATCACCAATTTAAAAACAAAAGAAGCCCTAAGTGTATCGAGGTCAAAGGTCGATTTGTTTTGAATTTTATATAAGGGGTAACTATAAATACCTAAAACACTGGTCAATATTAACAAATATTTTAAAATACTAATGAAGCAGAGCTGTAAAAAAGTGCAATCAATTGGCATTAAAACCGAATGATTTTAACAAAACTGATTTCATTTCTTGATTTCAAACATTAAATCATGTTAAGATTGCAATGTTTTATGATTGCAGTTATTTAAAATAATTTGTTTTTAGAAATGTTTGCATACAATTAATTTAATTTCAATCAATTCGATTGCAATCAAATTTTTATTGAAATCATGCGATTTCAATCAATTCCTCTAAAATAACAAGAATAGTGAAAGCCCAACGAAAGAATATACACTTGGAATCTAGTGGTTGTAAACAGGGACTGTAAAAGTTACTCGTGATTTTCATAATAGTCAGATGATAACAGTTGTTTTCTTTGATTATAATTTTTTTTAACTAAAATAAATTTTTTTTTAAAATTTTTTTTTTTTAGCAAAATTAAAGTTGTTATTTGATTTTTTTTTCGAGAAAATAACAGTTATTTTTGATTTTTATTTTTTCGAGAAAATAACAGTTATTTTTTCGTGCAAAAATAACGGTTATTTTTTGATTTTTATTTTTTTCGAGCAAAAATAAAAGTTGTTTTTTTTATTTTTTAGAGCAAAAATAAAACTTCTTTTTTTATTCTAATTTTTTCAAGAAAGTAACAGTTATTTTTTTCGAGGAAAAATAACAATTATTTTTTTGATTGTTATTTTTTCGAGAAAATAACAGTTATTTTTTTGTGAAAATAACAGTTATTTTTTCGAACAAAAAAAAAACAGTTATTTTTAGATTTTTATTTTTTTCGAGCAAAAATAAAATTTGTTTTTTTTCTTATTTTTTCGAACAAAAATAAAAGTTCTTTTTATACCCTTCACCACAGGTGGAAAAGGGTATATATAAGTTTGTCATTCCGTTTGTAATTTCTACAATAGTAGTCTTAGACCATATAAAGTATATATATTCTGGGTCCTTATGAGGAGAGAAGTTGATTTAACGATGTCCGTCCGTCTGTCCGTCTTACGTTTGATATGTGTTTTCCGGAGACTTCAGACATGAAAGCGGCTAGGTTGTTTTACATTTATGTAACATATAGTCCACCATTTCTTGCTATTGAAATTCAGCAAGATCGGTCCACAAATGGCTGAGATATGACCAAAAGACCACGACTGCCTCTAATTTTTCCCAAAAATCCCTTGTTGTTGTTGTATTTGTATTACTTTTTTCTGCATATCTGGAGAACGGCAAGAGCCAAAGTTTCCAAGTTAGGTACAAACATTTAGTTTATAAATACCCACCATCCCACAAAATGTAGGCGGGATTGGAGAAGTGGGCGTGGCACCTCCCATACAAAAAATTTCAAAATTGTATAAAAACCTGAATTTTTTGACTGTAATATGACCTATGGTTACGCCTTGTATATCAAAAGATCGGAAATTTTTAGTAGAAAATATTTTCTGAAAAACTCGGGAAAATCCATTCAGATACCAAAAAGTAATGACCAAAATATTAATTTTTTTTTTTGAAAAATATCCATTTTCGGGAACCATAGATCTTCCCGAGTCCAAGTTTTATAACCAAAATAACTGGAAAATTTCTTCTTTAACACGTCGGTATATAAATCTGTCAAATCGGTTAAGAAATAGTAAGGTTATGACCAAAATACTGAAATCCCAAAAATTACTCTTTTTATAATTAAGTTTGTTTTTTATACCCTTCACCGAAGGTCCTACACCCTATAAAGTATATATATTCTGGGTCCTTATGAAAAGCGAAGTTCAAATCCGGTTGTCGTCTCTTCTTCACGCAAACATGTGCAAACAATTAAATAAACCTAACGATATATATAATATAAATACACATATATTTAGATTAATATATAAACTTCCGTTGTTTCCAAACCATGGTGAAGGGTATGAAAGATTCGGCATAGCGAATATAGCACTCTTACTTGTTTTATTCTAATTTTTTTTCAAGAAAATAACAGTTATTCTTTGATTTTTATTTTTTTTCGAGCAAAAATAACAGTAGTTTTTTATCTTAATTTTTCGTGCAAAAATAAAAGTTATTTTTTGATTTTTATTTTTTCGAGCAAAAATAAAAGTTATTTTTTGATTTTTATTTTTTTTAACAAAAATAACAGTTATTTTTTTGAAAATAACTCTTTTAAGTCAACTTAATTATGATAACACCACATTTCCGTAGAAAATAATTTTTATTTTTGCTCGAAAAAATAAAAATCAAAATGTTAAAAAGCAATATATTTTATCATAGATCAGATTTCCGACATTTACTTCTATATGCTGTTTTTGTTTTAAAAATACTAAAATAACTAATTAAAATAAAATAATAAATTAAAATAATCTCTGGTTGTAAACAAAAACTGACATTGTTGGCAATTCAAAATTACCAAAGTCAGTTCTATTTTAAGAAGAAGGTGCTTACGAAGGAGACAACGAAGATTTTGATTCTGATCTAGTTTTGATTGCAATTACTGGATTTGATTGCAATTGAATTTAATGATTTAATTTAATGAAGGAAGGAATTGTACAACATGAAATTTATTAAAATTTATTGATAATTTTAATTCTTGGCTGAATTCTTGGGATCGAACTCGGGTTGAATTTACATGTTTCAAGAATCACCACATTCTTTCATCAGAATTCTTTGACGTGGTAACCTCCGCACTACTGCGGTGCCTGCCAGCCACACAGAAAAAATTCTCCCACATTTTTCACCAATTAAAGCATTAATCAAAAATATAATTAGTTTTAATTAAATTTTTAATCACGTGAATTTAACGTTTAATTAAGTGAATTAAACGTTTAATTAATACTATTAATTGGTTTAATTGATACTATTAATTTGTGTACTGGTGCAAATTTAATTAATTTTTTAATTAATATCACAAATTTTTTAATTGAAATCAAGTTTTATTTTTTTCTGTGCAACAGTCAAACATCAATCTTTAATCAGTAGTACTTACTGGTGGTTTTTCATATAATTTTTTTTTTATTTGACATGAAAACCGAATTTTAAACATAAATTGATATATAAATAAATTAGTGGAATCGGCCATTAATTTATATAAACTTCATGATTTCCAATTGAAATCATACAATCAATTTTCCGATTTTTAGTGCAATCAAAAATTTAGCAATCATTAACAGGAAATCAAGTGATTGCAGTTTAATCGATTGCAATCTTGTACAGCTCTGTAACTAAGCTCCATTTCACACATTTTTTAACCCACTCTTCAAAAACGATTTACTTATTTCCATTTTTAATTTTAATCTTTACATTCTCAAGAATTCCATTAAAAGCAATCCTTTGTTTGCTTAATAATAAAAAAAATCTTATTAAATTCATTTGTTTTACCTTATCCAATGAAATACTACTGCAATCGCCATTTTCACGCTTGCGTTGTTCATCCTTAAGGCGTTCTGCTTTACGCCATTTGGCACGACGATTTTGAAACCAAACCTAAAATTACAAAAAAAAAAAAAAAACAAATAAAATATAAACAATTTTTACTTTAACAATTTTGTTTCCACTTTAAACAAACAATAACTTAAAAATAGTTTCATAAAAAAATTATTAAATAAACAAAACTAACAATATGTCATTGTTGTAAAATTATGCATGACTGGAGAGATGGTTGGTTTGTTTTCAAATAGCTTGAGGCCATTTAACAATTTTCAAAATAAATTGAAAAAGTTTTGAAAACTGAACAAAACAAAATATTACTTTCACGCTTTAATAAGTTTTTTAGTTAAGCAGAAAATATATGACTAGAAAATTTAAGGTAGAGTTGATTTAGATGATATTAAGAGAGTTGATTGATGAAGCTGGAACGGACATATGAAGATGTTTTCAAATAATGTAATATTTGTATTTATTTATTTGTGAAATACATTTTTTGAAAGGGAAGTTAAATCATTGTTTCTAACAGAATTGCATGGGACTAATTTTTTGTTAAAAACTTTTCAGTTTAAGTTCTAGTTCAGCTTCTAGTTCAGCTTCGCACTTTTATACATAAGTTTTAATTCTCTTACACGTTTTAAATATAGGAAATAATTCAGTATTAGTTCAGTTCTAAAGCGTGGTACAACCATAATGCACGATGTAAACTGTGAATCAAACCTTTTTCAGTGTGTCAAACATCAAACCAACATAATGTTAACCGTGGAAAGGTACACAATTGAGCAGCGCTTAAAGATTGTTGAAGTCTTTTACGAAAATGGTTTTTCAAATCAAAATGCATTTCAGTGGATTCGTTCACAAGCAGAATTGCCGCGTTTGGGCAATTGAGAATCCACAAGTGATTGTTGAAAAGCCGATGCATTCACAAAGAGTGACTGTTTTGTGCGGTTTATGGGCTGGCGGCGTCATCAGGCCGTACTTCCTCGAAAATGGGGCCGGCCAAGCAGTTACCGTGAATGGTGTTCGGCACATTAACGACATTGAACTTCAATTATGACTCAGAGTCATTGAAAATATGGGCCATAGGATAGAGGTATGCCACCGTAGCCGTGGCGAGCATTTTTGCTTTTTGTTTTATTTACAAATAACATCGTGCGTTTTGGTTGGATCACCCCTTACTTCAGTTTATGCTAAGTTCTACAGGGGTTCGCACTTAATAAAATGGCATTTAACAAAATTTAGATTTTAATTTGAAAGTACACATGATCACATTATGTTTTTAGATAATAACTTTCAAATAGCGCCCATTGTTTGCTTCGAACTGACGTGCTCTTTCCAAAGAATTTCCTATAACTTTTCTTAGAATTTCGGTTCTAAGCGAACTCACTCACTTCTTGGATATTCGCCTTAAGCTGTTGCACGGTTCTTGGCTTATTGGCACACAGTTTACCCTTAAGGAAGCCTCAAAGGGAAAAAATTTGGCGCCGTTAAATCGGGCGAACGCGGTCGCCAAATGCGATATAATTTGATAGTCAAAAATTTCGCCCAGGAGGGCCATAGTTGGACCAGCTGTGTGGGCTGTGGCTCTATCTTGTTAAAACCACAATTCTGGATTCAATTATTGCCGGGTAGAATGCCATTCACATTAACCGCAACTTGTTCGTTGTTTTCGATAATTTAATGTTCAACGATTATTCTTGGATTTTTGATGGCCCATTTTCTCCAAAATTTTGTTTATTTTCGTGACCATTAAAGGCCGTTATACACTATCCCACAAAGTCCTTAGTAATTTACGAAAATGCAACCCTGTCATGATAATTTGTTATTGTTTTTAAAATTGTTCAAAGAAATAAATCCGGGAAGCATTTTTGAAAAATACGCAAGACTTTGTGCGACGGCCTTAAGCAGGGACCGTAACAGTTATAAGTGATATCAAAAAAGTTCTTTTATAACAGTTATTTTGTGTATTAAAAACAAAAAATATTCTTTTAACACAGTTGGTTTTAAAAGTAAAAATAAAAGATCGAATAAAACTCTTAAAAAGAGTTTTATTTAGCCACCAAAAAATAAAACTCATTTTATGTAAAATGACAGCCAAAGCTTTTGCCGCTGGCCAGAGATTAAAATTTGTAAAGCAGCGTTATTTAATCAGCTTGCATTGCAGTAAATCTCTATTAAAAAAAAAAAACAAAAAAATAAGCAAAATGAGTTTTATTTTAGGCGGAAAACCAAAAACTCCTTAAAAGAATTTTTTATGACGGGAAAAATAAAACTCCTCAAAACGGGGGTTTTTTCTTAATTTTTTTTTTTAAATTTCCTAAGCTAATCCCGCGAAGCTCTTCGCTTGTCTACAAGAAATAAGCCAGAGTCTCGGGAATCGAACCCGCAACCCCGGCGCTGCTAGACTAGCTCACTACCAGCTAGCCTACCGAGGTTTTATATTATGACAGCGAAATAACTCTCTTTTTAAGAGGGTCATCGGAAATTTTAATTTTTTAAGTTCTAGTTCAGTTCTAGTTCGATTCTAGCTTAGTTCTAGTTCAGTTCTAGTTCAGTTCTAGTTCAGTTCTAGTTCAGTTCTAGTTCAGTTCTAGTTCAGTTCTAGTTCAGTTCTAGTTCAGTTCTCGTTCAGTTCTAGTTCTAGTCCAGTTCTAGGTCAGTTCTAGTTCAGTTCTAGTTCAGTTCTAGTTCAGTTCTAGTTCAGTTCTAGTTCAGTTCTAGTTCAGTTTTTTTTTTTTTTTTTTATTTTTTTTTATTTTTTTTTTTTTTTTAATTTTTATTAATCAATAAATATTTTACATAATAATAATAGACCCGCAAAGCTTATAAGCTTGTCTGCAGGTATTGATAATTAACAAAAAATTCATTGATAATAAGGATAATTAATAATTTTAAAAATAATTTAACTTTAAAAATTAGTTCATTGCAAACTTATTAAAAAATTTTTTATAAGTTTATTTCTTTTATGTTTATTTCTTAAATTAATGATATTAGTAGGCATTTTATTTAATATTGTTGGTAAAGATACTGAGAGGGTGTTTCTTCCATATTCATTTCTAAACCTTTGTACTTTATATCTTCCTTGCATACGTCTTCTGGTGTTTTGAGCGTGATCAATATGTTGTAAATATCTTGAATCTTTATAAAATTCTCTTGATATTGTTGAGTAATATATATTCTTGATATTTAATACATATAAGTCTTTGGCAAAGTTAGTTACCGGTCGAGGGTTGTAGTTTAACGATGGTACAATATTGTAATGACCTTGTGTGTTATTATTATGTATAATACGCGTGTTAATTAAGGATGTGTTGTTGTTTTCAAAGTAATTGTTGTCAACGTTTAAAGATGTTTCCATCATACGAGTAAGAGTAGTGTTAGTTTGTTGAGTTAGGATTGTTTGAGTTATGCTATTATTATGACCATGTGTGTTGTTGCTATTATATATAAAGGCCCAAATACACTTGTCAAATGCTTGTCCAGCCGGCGAATTCAACGTGTACGCGTGCTGAACGTAATATTCGCCGTCATATCTAAATTTTTTGATTTTTCATCAAGCGTTGTCGGTGTCACACATACAAACACATTTTCACTAACACTACCACAATGCTTGATGAGTATTTTGATCAATGTATTTGGGCCTTAATACGTGTGTTACTTGAGGGTGTGTTGTTGTTTTCCAAGTAATTGTTGTTAACGTTTATGTGTGTTTCAATAATACAAGTATTATTTGATTCGTTGTAAGAGTTAGTAGGGTTTGTTTGCTGAATTATGTTTGTTGCAGTGACGCTATTATTTGGCTGAATAATAGAGTTTGCTTGATTGTCTTGCTGGATAAAATTGTTTCTTGTTGTATATTGGTACTTTTTCCATAATATTTTCAATATTTGATTCTGTGTTTTTTGTAAAGTAGCACTATATTTAACATTTCCCCATGCTGTTATTCCATGTCGGATATATGTTTCAACCAATGAAAAGTATGCTTGGCGTAAAACGCTATATGTAGCACAGTTACTTAAATAATATAGCATATATGACGACTTACGTAATTTCTTTTGGAGATCCTCTATATGTTTAGTTCTAGTTCAGTTCTAGTTCAGTTCTAGTTGAAGTCTAGTTCAGTTTTAGTTCAGTTCAAGTTCAGTTCTAGTTCAGTTCTAGTTCAGTTCTAGTTCAGTTCTAGTTCAGTTTTAGTTCAGTTCTCGTTCAGTCCTAGTTCAGTTCTAGTTCAGTTCTAGTTCAGTTCTAGTTTAGTTCTTGTTCAGTTCTAGTGTTATTCAAGTTCAGTTCTTGTTCAGTTCTAGTTCAGTTCTAGTTCAGTTCTAGTTCAGTTCTAGTTCAGTTCTAGTTCAGTTCTAGTTCAGTTCTAGTTCAGTTCTAGTTCAGTTCTAGTTCAGTTCTAGTTCAGTTCTAGTTCAGTTCTAGTTCAGTTCTAGTTCAGTTCTAGTTCAGTTCTAGTTCAGTTCTAGTTCAGTTCTAGTTCAGTTCTAGTTCAGTTCTAGTTGAAGTCCTGTTCAGTTTTAGCTCAGTTCTAGCTTTGTTCTAGTTGAAGTCTAGTTCAGTTCTAGTGCAGTTCTATTTCAGTTCTAGTTCAGTTCTAGTTCAGTCCAAGTTCAGTTCTAGTTCAGTTCTAGTTCTGTTATAGTGCTATTATATAAATGCTTTAGGAAAATAATTTGTTTTAAATAATATTTCTTTTTCTCAAATTTATTTCTTTATTTCCATTTAATATACACAATTCCTAATTCCCCTCTTATTTATGTTACTGCTTAACAAGAGGGAAATTAAATTTTCTTTGTTTCTAAACTTCATTTGCTTAGATTAAGGGCAATTTGCAGAAAACTCCTTAATAATATGTGTTAGTTTTCCCTTAACTAATGAGACAATTAGCTTTACGATTTGTGTTTGTTTTATGCATGACAATAAGATAAATTATCATTTTGATGTACACAAACACATACATACATACACTCACAAGTGCTTTTATAATGGTTATGGTTGTATGGGTATATCCTGTTTTCTTCTTGTCGATATATATATCTTTTTTTGTTTTCTGTTGTTATTTCCGTTTCCTGTAGACATGTTAAGTAAAAATAAATGAATGTTTTGTAGAAACCACCCATACAATTAAATATTGCTGTGTTGTGTGTCAGATGATTTTCAAAATTATTGTCTTGTCTGTTGTTTGAATTTAGTCAGTACACATGAGGAAAATTTTTTCTAATCAAAATTCAAATTTTCTTTTTATACTTTTCATGATTTTTTTTTTTACTTTTCTAATGCTCTGTTCTGTTCGTTCTCCATGGAGTGTTCGTTCAATCTTTTTCTACTTAATCTTACATTTACAAAAACAATTCGTGTACATACAAGATTATATGTAAATATTATATTAAAATGTAATATCATTGTATGTATTTTACACACAAACATTTAAGTTTATGTAACGGAGGTGTATGTGTGTGTGAGTCTGAGTGCCATGAAATTGAATTGTTGGCCTTAAGGATACTAATATCATACACATTTGGTAGTAAAAATAAAGGCAGCAATAAAAAATCTATCTAAAAGGGCTTCATAATGCTTTTGTTTTATAAAATAATGCAATCAACTTGAGAACCAACACATACCGACACACGAACTGTTCTAAAGCTCTTTGGAATACACACTCCTACAAACGCACCCATACACACACAAACACAAACACACACATAGACATTTATATTTCCTATATTCTTCTCGGTTTACTGACTCTTACAATATCCTTTTATTATTTATTTTGTTATTATATTCATATTTTCTTCATTTACTCTTTTTCATTTACAGAGAGTGGATTTAAGTGTGAGACTCTTCTCCCCGTTGCCACCCACCAATTTAACCATTATTGTTTTTTTGCCGTTATTTTAGTTCCTTTTTTTTAGCAATTTTTCCCATATTTTCCTTTTTTGTAACGCCCACCTTTTTTGTTTTTTATTTTTTTTTTTGATTTTATTCGGGGGTTGTTTGCCCTTTGCCGCGCGCATGTTTCCCCAGTTTTTTTATTGTTTTGTTGGAGGGGTTTTTGCTTAAAGGCTCCATTGCTCTTCATTTTTGGTTTTATTATTTTATATTTTTTGCTTCTTCTTTTCTTTTTATTACATTTTTTTCTTGTTATTCGCCTTTGGGAATCATCGATTTCAATTTAGTTAGTTTGTTACTTATAAAATGAAATGAAATAATCTTATAAATTACATTTTCATATTCTTTATCCACCCTTCTCGTTTGTCTTTGTTTTATCATCGTTATTAATTTGTGGAATGTTGTTATAATTTTGTTTAAGTTTGATGAGCATAATTTGTTTTCTTTGTTGAACTTTTAAGCCAGAAAAAGGATAATTGGGATTTAGGTAGGGTAATATATGGAAATTAATGTTTGTTTTCGATTTTATGTAGCGCATTTTTTTCTCGAGATTTTCATTGAAATTGAATATTTTTAATTCCCACTTTTCCGGGTATTGCACTCAAAATTTTGTTAAATTTTGACTCGCCGCCATATAAAATCATACAAAAATCTTTGTCGTTGGTTTTAAACAAATTTCGCCGATCTTCTTTTTTACGTTGAATCCCGAGTATTGCCTTTTTATGTACCTTAGAAGTTAGGGGCACTTTTGTTATAATT
The DNA here is from genome assembly GCA_963931875.1 of Pollenia griseotomentosa. NCBI lineage: Eukaryota > Metazoa > Arthropoda > Insecta > Diptera > Polleniidae > Pollenia > Pollenia griseotomentosa. The sequence continues at coordinate 18,975,031 of OZ007561.1, forward strand.
TTTCGAAAAAATATTGGAAACCTGGAGGTCATAAAATGCGACCAATGCACAGTGGAAGATTTTGGAAGAAATAGAAATTTTTCTGGAGTTTGTAAACGGTTAGTCTGATTGGAATAACATTTTAGTTGGCTATTAAAGACTTGTATTCGAGCTTTGGATTTGGGGTCTATAGACATATCAGGAAAGCGCACTAAGCTCTCAATTTAGAAACGATGCGATACGTTAAGGAAGCCAGAAGGAAATATTGCCAAAGAAGCCCTAGGATTGAACTCACAAAGAAGCCGACACAAAGGAAGACCCGCCACAGCATGGAGACGACAAGAAGAACTTAACGAGGCTCGAATAACGTGGCTTGAGGCAAAAAATTTAGCCTATAGTAGGAGTGATTGAAAAAACTATATTGTGGTCCTATGTTCCACTTAGTAACTTGGCTGATAATAAAAACAATAATAAAAATAATAATACCCGAGGTTCCCTTTTTGTGGAACCTATAGCGCCTCTCTTTTTTGGTCTATATACCCCAAATCCAAAGCTTCAACTCATAGATAACAGAAAAAAAATGTTCACCAATTAAAACATTAATCAAAATAAAATCAGTTTTAATTAAAAATGTAAACAAGTGAATTAAACGTTTAATTGATACTATTAATTTGTTTACGGATGCAAATAAATAGTATCAATTAAATGTTTAATTTACTTGATTTAACGTTTAATTCACTTGATTTAATTTTTAATTAAAACTGAGTTTATTTTTGATTAATGCTGCTGAAAAATTTCAGTGATTGCTGTAAAATGGATCAAAGCATTGGATTTTAAATTAAAAGAGCTTTCAACGAAATTCTCAAAATTCTGAAACATGCGTTCACACTTGCAACGTCTAACATCTTCTATCAATTTAAAATGTTACCATTTCTGAAAAAAAAACTTATTTTTTTTAAAACTTGTTTTCTACAAAAGTGCCAAAATTTTAAAAAAAAAATACCAAAATGTATTCGTCGCCGAAAATAATCATTAATAATTTTTGCCGTAATCATTTGTACAGAACAGAAGGTTAGGTTAAATGGCAGTCAGTACTGATAAGACATACTTATAGCCTTTTCACACTTGCATACATATCGGAGGAACGCATCGAAAATGTTGAAAAATGTGAAACACGCATGCCAAGTCGACTTTGCTTGTGTTTGAATTGAACTGTCGATATATTAAATGGAAAATTGCGCAATATAATTTAATTAAATTGCTTTACTTATTCAATAGAGTGAAGCAAAACGACAATAATATATATAATAGTAATAAGCTACTCAATAATTGTGTTGTGTTTATATATTTGGCTTGAGTTCTGCTAAATTGAATGTAACAAAAATAAAAAACTCTTTATTGTTTTTAATTTTTATTATTTATTTATTTCGAACAATTTTGTTGGTCATCTTCAGAGCAACTTGTTTAATGACTAATGCAGTGTTGTCCTCTGTAAATGTTGTTAGTTTCATAACATTTAATGTTTTAAAATAATTTCTGGCATATGGTCTGCGCGACTGAGCCTTTTGAACGCCATCCTGTCGCACCACTTTTTCGAGCATACCCTGTATTATTTCGTCATTAGTGCGCAGAAATTTGGCTTCGAAAGCATTAACCGTTGCTGGTTTATCAGCATCGACCAGAGATTTAACGTACCCCAACAAAAAGTAGTCCAAAGCTGTCACATCACTCGAACGAGGTGGTCAATTCACAGGTTTATTTCTTTAGATAATTCGGACACCAAACGTTTAGCTCAACAAAGGGACACTTTCGTCTTATTGCAACCATTTCTCCTCCAAATGATTTGCAATGACATAAGGAATAAAAAAAATCACGAATTATTTGCATGTAGCGTTCGCCATTCACGGTTATATTAATACCGGTTTCGCATGTAAAGACAAATGGGCCGATGACGCCTTTGGTTTTAAAAACACGTCAAATAGTATAATAATTTTTACCGGGTGAATGGAATCCCAGAGTCTCATTAGTAGGGCAACCAAAAAAAAAGCAAATGCTTATTTTTTGGTTTACAAGATAGAAAGATTTTGATTGAACACAAACTCCGATCATAAGAAAACAAAGAAAATGAGCTATATCGGCTTTTTTTTAGTTATTTTTGCGATATCGGCTTTTTTTTGCTTATTTTGCCATTTTAAGATAATTTTTCATACAAAAAAAAAACTTATTTAATAAAATTTTGCAAAAATCGTTATTATTATTTTTTTTATTTGCAACTTTTTTTATAAATACTAAAAAATCAACCATTTCTGTGCTGTAACAACTCTGGTTAAAAAAATCTTTCAACGTTATGGTAATATTTTGTGCTTCCCTTGAGCAATATCATCCCAAAAACCTATATTATCTCTTTATGTTATTAAAGCTACACTAAAGAGTGGAGAGGGTATTATGCATTTATGCTGATGTGAGAAACACCTTAAAATATTGGTCCTTAAGTATACCGGTCAACACAGAATCACTTTCTGAGTCGATCTAACGATGTCCGTCCGGCTGGCTGGCTGTCCATGTAACCTCGTGCGCAAAGTACAGGTCGCAATTTTAAAGATAATTATATGAAATTTGGTACGTGGGTTCTAATTGGCACAAGGGCGAAGCGGTCCATAATTAAATATAGCCTCCATACAAGCTGCTATCAGGAAGAGGGTCTTTGTGCTCACTATCAACCAATTTTAATGCAATTAAAGACATATGTAGATGGATCCATATTTATGTGGACACGTAAGGTATGCATTTTTTAAAAAAATAGGACTATGAGGGGGATAGGGGGCAATTTCTGCCTACCAGAAACCATCAAACCGATTTTAATGAAATTTAAAACATAGATGATCCCTATTCATAAAGGCATACACTCTCGAAACTTGTTTTTAAATACTGTGGTGTTAGGTATAATACGGTCGGGCTTGACCGACTATACTTTCTTACTTGATTTTTATGCAACTCTGTCTTAGCAGTACTGTAACTTACCTTTTATAGTGTTGTGTATAATTTGTATGTGTTTATGTTTTTAGTATTAAGCCTTTTTTTAAACCTAATTTAATATTTGCTTGTTTAAGTTCTTTTCTCTCAAAAATTCTAAAGCTCTATTCTTACGATCAAATTCCTCAGTATGTAACGTCTTTTACCATCACACTTTGTAACGTCTTATTTCTTTTTTAATATAGTTTTTGTATAAAGAAACGTCTGTTAGTTCCCCTTCTCTCTGCTTTTGGTATAGTAACGTCTTATTTTTTGCTTTTTTAATATAGTTTTAGCTATTAAGAATTTCTCTGTATATCAAATAATGTAAATTTCTGCAAATTTTGTTGTTTTACTCGAAGTTGTAACAAAATTGGAAACAAAAAATCTTTCATTGGTTTTCTAAGTGAACATAGTTGTGGATCGTAAGAAAAATGTCCCGTGTTCCAGGGGATATAGAAGACGAAGTTAATACAAAATTAAGATCAGTTTCATTAAAAAATTAAGGATTTTCGGTATTGAAAGATATTGGGGATATTTTGGGAGGCAAGCGGAATTATGAGTCCAATCCAAATTTATTGCATCAACTTATAATTTACTATAACAACGAATTAAGTGAAAAATAAACAAGTTTAAATTGCTTTTTTTTAAGTTTTAACAGCTTATTTTCATGTTTTTAAAGGCTTTTTTTAAGAGCTTAAAACTGTTTTTTAGTGCTTTTTTTTGGTTGCCCTACTCATTAGGATTGTACTCTCTCCAAAAACTACAATTCTGCTTGGTTACATACCCTTAAAAAAAACCACTAATCGTAAACTTGACGAAGTGTTCTATAAATTTGGCGAACAAAGCGCGAATCTTGGAAATAAATTTTTATGATTTGTAAACGTGCTTCTGGTGTAACTCTTTGCATGGTTGTTTGCCAAAGTATACTGATAAAAAAAGTCAAACACACTTTATTAGTATGACAGCTAGTTTCACAGTTATCCCTATCGAAAGTTCTATACGTTTAAAAAAAACATAATTCTTAAAAGAGATACAGTAGATAACGGATATACGAATATCTCATATAAGAAAAAACCGATTTTAAGAAAGTTTTTCAAAAGCACTGTGTCTATTTCCATATGCAACAATATAAAAAGTATTCTGGTATAATAAAATACTGATGCAAGAATATTTTGTCATGCACCAATAATAAAAAAAACGGACAAAAAATATTTCATATTAGAAATTTTTTTTACACGGCAAAACTGTATTTGCCTACCCAAAATATCCAATCAAGTGCGTGCATACTTGCTTGCACAAAATATCCAGCTAAAGCCCCAACCATAATGTGCTTAAGTTGGCTTAAGCAAATGTGCGAGTACATGTAAATTATACGAGGCAAACCATATTGAACTTAAGGAAACATTTTGTTTAATTTTAAGAAACTGTCATTTGCTACAGCAAAGTGCGAAACTGATCGCACATTCCGTACGGAATCAAGGCCCCTACCACGGTTCACAACTCAACTCAGTTGAGTTGTAATTTCTTAATTTTTGTATTATGGTTTACAACTTTGCTTTATTGGGGTGAACAAAAACATAACAAAAATTATAATTGATCACAACCAGTTGTCTTAATTACAACTCAACTTATATCCGTTATCTACTGTATTCTGGGCCACTATTTGAAAAATTTCAAATGGATGAGTTCTTTATATTGTTTTCAAAAATATGGTCCCCGTAATGACAATTTTACTTCCAAACCAGAAAATTAAAATTTTTACCTTTTTGAATATTTTCATTTTGCTTTTTTTTTGCATATTTTTAAGCATATTCTTCGTATTTTAAGCTTTTGTGCTTTTGCTTAGCAGTTCCTTTGAACATTTCAATTAAAGTATGATTACTGATTAACTAATTTAATAAATAACTAAAAAATATTGGGCATCTGTTAAGTTTTCAAAGATATTTAATTACATTAATTTCCCAGATAAGTTTCCTAAATTATTAAAATAACCTGTAATTATTCCATTAAAACTCCTTTACAACTTGCCACCACTACCACCCACCTCTTAAAATGTTATAATCATGCCATGTTACACTGTAATAGTTAATAATTTTTCTATTAAACAAACGCATGATTAAACAATTTGTCAAATAAAATCGGTCTAATAAATAATGACTTGCACCCTTAAAACACACACACACACACACTGTTTCCCTTTTTGTCTGACGGTATTTGTATATCCCTTTTTTTAATAATTCTGGCTGCTGTTCAAATCGTAAATAATTTGATCTAGAACCAGAAAAAATCCTTAAGGCATTCCTTAAGTTAAAAAAAAATTCCAAGTCAGCCCTTTTTTGTTCTCTACTTTCAACTATACGAAAATCGGTTGTGTTTTCCAGTTATTATTAGACATTAAGTCATTAAAATAGTTGTTGTTGTTGCATGGAGTATTTGAAATTTAATATTCATGAAACCAATATTTAAGCCCGCGGCCTTTCTATAGAGCTGTCGGGGAAAAAGGGGTTGTTCGTTTTCACTAAACCACTGCAGTCTGTTGTAATGGGTTGGAAATGTGGATAATTGCATTTGGTGAAATAATCCTTTAATGCCACTCTTCGACGATGATGTTGAAGTTTTCTTCTCTTTTTTTAGAAAATGTTCACTTGATGGAAAAAGGGGGTGTTTCTTGTTGGTAGCAAACATCAAAAAGTGCTTGTGGTTACCCTCACAATCGTTTGGTGTTACACAGAAAAGGGGGCATTAAGGAGTTTGTTGGCAGAAAATACGCTTAAAATTAACACATCTGTTCGCTCATTCAAGGACTCCGTCCGTCAGTGTTTCCTTCAGTGAGTAGTTCATTAAACTTGAACTTTAGTTGTTTGTATTTTGGTATAAAAAAAAACGTTTACGCAGGATGTAACAGGACCGTTTTTCATTGTTTGTCCAAACGAAGTGTTTATTTCTTTTCGTAAGCGTTTTTTACACAATTGCCAATTGTTTTTGTTTGTGTGTGTTTGATAAACCTCAAATGTTTGTTTATTTGTTCGAGTGAGAACAGGGATACTTATCTGTTGTTTATTCACTTGTTGTAATTATTTTGAACACATACTGTTTGTAATTGTAACAACTTGAAGTTGTTTGATGAAATTGTTTGTTAATAACGCTGGCTCATCTTGTTTCATTAGTAGTTGCACGGTTTGTTTGTATATTTGTTTTTAATTTTTTTCAGCTGGTTGCATTTATAAGTATGTATTGAAACAGTATTTTAGCTTTAGGTGTCATTGCAATTGTTATGCCCATATGTCAGCTATTGCTACTACAGAAATCTGTTTTGAACTTAGAATGCTATTAAAACTGGCTATAATTTAAGGTAAAAATTTTAAACAACAAATTATTCAAAATATTAAGCTTTGGCATCTTCCCTAAAAATTTTGCTTGAAAAGAACACAGAGAAAAATTGTGCACCAGTAAAAGCATTAATCAAAAATAAAATCAGTTTTAATTAAAAATTAAATCAAGTGAATTAAACGTTTAATCAAGTGAATTAAATATTTTATTGATATTATTAATTTGTTTACTGTTGCAAATCAATATTGTCAATAAAACGTTTAATACACTTGATTAAAAGTTTTATTTACTTGATTGAACGTTAAATTCACTTGATTAAATTTTTAATTAAAACTGATTTTATTGTTGATTAATTCTTTTTCTGTGAACTCTTCTTCCTTTAGAACTAAGTCAAGTTGATCCATGTTAATAGAAACAAATAAAAAGGCTTTACGGATGCCTTGACAAACTAAATTTTTCTTCAGAGACTCCTAAATATAATTTAATTACAAAAGATTTTGAGGCATATTTGTTTTGCTTTAAGCGAAAGATCTTTTGTGCTCTAACCCGGTTCTTTTACCGCAAAAAAAGCTTAAGCGACAAAAACAGAATTTTTTGGGAGAAGGTTTTTTTATTTCATTTCATAAAAATTTTGTATGAAAACTGTCGCTTAAGCTGAAATTGTTTTTGCTATTAAATCGTTGCTGTAACTTATGTGACCATGACATTTACGGAGATGATGCAAGTGTTGCCAATAAATTCCTTTATTTAAAAAAAAACAATATTGAAAATGATGTCGCTTTAGCTATTTTTGCGGTAAGGGCACGATGTGATCTTTGAAGTATTTGAATATAGTTAATTTTTATATTTCTTTTTTATTACAAAACTAAAATAAGCTAGTCTTAAAATTGTTCTTAAATTTACATATGTTTTCCAATTTCAAAAATAGTCGATTTTCATTGCTGCACATAAATTGCAAGATCTTTTGTATTTGTTGCGGCCAGTGTGGCCATATCCAAAAATATTTTACAGCTAAATCGGCTTTAAAATAATGCTAACAAAAATCTTCAACAACATCCGTAGATACTTTATGGGCACAAAGACTAAACTGGAAAGAAATTTGTATGAGAGCCATATAATATTATGGAACGATTCTCACCAAAATCATCAAGTTATCCACAAAATTTCAACCTGTACTTTGCGCGCCAGCCGGACAGACGGACATCGTGAGATCGACCCAGAGAGTATGTCTGAGTCGATATACTAAAACGTTAATCTAGGACCAATATTTTTTTGTGTTATACACATAATACCCTGCAAAATCTTATGGTGTCGTTATAAATGGAGTTTTTATTGAATTAGAGTTTTTATACTCGAAAAAAAATATCACGTCTTTTATTATCTACGCTGGTATTAATATGAAAAAACTACGTACATTAAAAAAAACTTAAAGATCTTCGGTTTTCTTCGCGCTACTATTTTAAAGGAGAAAATACCTTCTGTAGAGTCGTTCCCTAATGTCCGGCAACACTTGGCCATAGTACAGTAATTTGAAAAGGGTTCTTCTGCAAGTTTAAAAATTTTTTTAAAAAGGCCAAAGTCGGATGCTTCGGATTAGCAGAATAAATTCCTTCATTTTTATCAGAAAAATGAAGCTGTATTTAAACCAAAAACAACGATATGCGAAATGTTTTGATTAATTTTAAAATATCAGCGTAATGTACAACAACAAATAAAATCTAAAAAAAGGCAGCATTTTGGGGCATAGAAAAGGGTTAATTTCTGAATTTTTTGCCAACGTCTTTTAATTATCGTAAGTTTTATTTTATAGAATGACTGGCTCTTCTTTTCTTTTTTCAATGCACTCTGCGGAATATCAAACATATCTTTTTTCCAGCGTGTGAATTTTTTTTTTGAAATTTCTTAGATATTTTCTATTCCCAGTAAAAATTTATGTCAAGTGTTTCCCAAATGTTATGCCGCCTTAAATTCAACTTGCACATGACTCGAGCTACAAGATTTTAGTTGTTTGCAAATCCTTGGAGACTTTTCCAAATACTAGAAATGGTTTTGTTTCCAAGGATATTATTTACAAAGACAACGATTTTTTTTTTAATAAAATAAATGAAATGTAAAATGAACCTGTTGTTTGAATTGGCGTAAATTTTTTTTTTATTAAAAAAAAAAAGGAAAGAAAAGTAATTTTAATGTAATTGTTAACAATAATAATTTTGACACTTGATACTTTGAATTTAATTTAGATTTAACAACATTCATAGACACACACATTCATGTCAATTTCGATAATAATTTTCACAAACACGTGCTTCTGTCAAACAAGTGAAAAAGACATTTTGCAAAAGAACAAAATTATTTCAACCACCTGCTGGGGTGTAAGAAAACAAACTAATTTTGGTTTTCTGGAAATTCGAATTCGCTTAAAAACAATGATTTGTAAAGGAATTTTAGTTCTTCATAAACATTTTTGACTTTATGAAATTATAGTAAAAAAATATTTTATTAGCCATTAAATTTAAGACCAGGAAACCACAAGTTGATTTTTATTTTGCCCTGTTTTTTGAAAAAGGTAAAATTTTGTGATTTTTTTTCCTTTTCCCCCAAATAATGACATAAATGCCAAACTGTTTTCATACAAATTGACAAGGGTGTTTGCTAAACTCAAACACAGCCGCATTGTTGTAACTGGCAGAATGAGTGACTCGGTGTCTGTCTGTCTGTCTGTCTACTCGTCTGCTGGAGTTGAACTTAAGCTCTTCAGGGAAAATTCTTAATATTTTAATGTACAACTGGAATCCGGCAGAGGCTGTTTTTTTTTTTTTTTTTTTTTTTAATTTCATTCTTTTACAAGCAATAAATGTAATAAAAAACGTAAAATTACTGGTTTAAATGTAATATTAACAAATGTTTTTTTTTATAGTAAGTGTATTCTTCGTAACAGGTAGGAGCAAAAAGTGGATAAAAAAGTTTGTAACAGAACTTGTGGCAAAACGTCTGTCTGAAATTTGATATCATTCTGGGATCATGTGCCTTTTCTATTTCCTTTTAGTTAAAGTAATTTTTAAAGATTTAACTAGTGGGTTTCAAGGTTTTCTAGTTTTTCTTATGATTTAGTTAAATAAAAAAAAATATTCAATTAGGGATAGTGAAAAATTATTAAATCTCATTATATCAACGCGAACAATTTCCCAGCAAACACTTAAGCTTCTATCTTCTTTATTAAACAAATTAGGGTGTTTGCTTATTTCAGAAAAAAATTGCATATTATTTGAATTTTATGCATATACAAATTTTCCCAGTTGATAACAAATAAATAATGACTTTAAATCCAACCATATTTGTAACCTTCAACACAGGTAAACGGGTATATGTTTGTCATTCCGTTTGTAATTTCCACAATGTTGATCTTAGACCCTCTAACGTATATATGATTTCACAACGTCCATTAATCAGTGTGTCTGTTGAAATGTATTTTCCGTACACCCCATATACGGTGGAAACAAGGTTGCTAAATATTTACATCACATATGGAACGGAATAGTTTGCTATTAAAATTCAGCCAAATCGGTCCACAAACTGCTGAGATATGAGAGAGAAATCACAACTGCCTCTAATTTTTACCCATAAACCTTGACGAAGTAGACTTATGCCCGTAATTTCTACAAATAGATATCTAGTCTAATCTATTGATGTTGCCCTTACATCAGAATTGCGACATCAATGTTACTACAAATTGCATCAATGATGCAAAAAGTAACGTCGATCCAATGACTAACGTATACGTACAATTTTGACATTTTTTACGTGTCATCTATTTTATGACTATAGTGACATCAATTCGATGCCACATTTTGTATATTATTAACATTATTTTCATGATTACAATGTTTTATAAGAAGCAAAAATTCCTATATTCTATTTTTTTTAAATTATTTAGTTTCATACATGAAATTTTTAAAGTAGAATGATGCATGGTGCTTGTGTCTTAATTGAGAGTTCTGCTGTAAACAAAGGTCGTAATTCATCAAACGTGAAACAAACATATGCAACGGGTAAGTAAATAATAATATTCTCTCACTTTGACTTAAGTCAATTCCAATGACTTTGACTTAATGACAAACTGTCATTAAATTGATGCTAATGTGTCCTTTCTCCGATGTTACTGTGTCATCGCACTGAGGACACGTTTGTCATTTCTGTGGTGCTGATGTGGCATCCCATTGATGACATAATTTAATTTTGACCCTGATGACACATTGGCCAAGTGATGTCAAGGTTGACATCACAATGATGAAAAGTGTCTTGGGGTCAAAAACGAAGACACTTGTCATAGTACTGATGTCAAAATACGTTAGCGTTATCTCGCCTTTTCTATCAGTGTTTTCATAATTTAAAAACGTATTTCTTACCTACGGGTTAGAAGAAATGTATTTTACACCATTGATTTTCGATACTCAATTCACGTAGGTAAAATTAACGTTGAAATTACCAAAATAGTGGTACCGGATAGCTAAAGATAACTATTAGGTACGAACGAGACTAGATACCAGTTTGTAGAATTCAGTATAGAAATTAATCAAAACAGTACCCAGCAAAAACTTTACTTACAATCCTACTTTTAATGACTTCAAGAATTCATTACTTTGTAGCTTTATTCGCCACTTTTTGGATTATCAGTTATATATTAAATAATAACTTTATAATTATATCTTAAATATACAGAAAAATTTATATTTTCATTATGACAATAAAAATGTCATTATAGTCATAAAACATAGTTTTTTAATGCAAAAACTACACTGCCCCGGTAGACTAGCTGGTAGAGAGCTAGTCTATCAGCACCGAGGTTGCGGGATCAAATCCCGCCAGAGACAGAAAAAAAAAATAAAAAATAAAATAAAGTAAAATAGAATAAGAAAAAATAAAAATAAAATAATTAAAAAAAAAACAAAAAAAAAAAAAATTAAAAAAAAATTAAAAAATTTTTACTTTATTGACTTTGTGTAACTATATATTTTTATAAAAATTTTAAGTATAAAAAAAACATATTATTTTTTAGATTATAATAGGCTAAATTATAAAGGATTACTTTTGGGACATCGCGAACAAAAATAAGTACTTCTTCTAGTAGAAAAATAAGTAGTCTGTTCGTCAAGTTCTCATTATTTTTCTGCTTATTTTGTAAGCAAAGTTTTTGCTGGGTAGTTAAGGAGCAGTGTGGCCATATCCAAAAATATTTTACAGCTAAATCGGCTTTAAAATAATGCTAAAAAATGCTAACAAAAATCTTAAACTGCCAAAAAATAATGCTAAAATTTAAATTGTATTATTTTTTGTTATTTTAGTTAATATTCCTTTATATGGGCATTTCCTAGGGTCACGAACGTACATTCGTACGTTTTTGCTGTACAAATAATATAGAAAACAAAACTTTTCCTAGTTATAAACAGAAACATGTGGTCACGAACGTACGCAAAATAGAAGTCAACTTTGGCTGACAGAAGGGAAATGTAAAAATCTGCGTAATGGAACGGAATATTCAAAAGTGATTAGTTTATTTTAAAAGTGTGTTAATGTAGGTCTCTATCCAGTATTTACACAATAAAATATCTCTATTGGCTTTTGTTTAATTACCGGTCGCAAACGTACGATTTTTCCATAAGTTTTTTTTTGTTATCACCATGCATTTTCTTATAAATATCTTAAAATTTCCGTAACAAAAAACTTAATACTCAATTTACAATTGATTGTAATGAAGAGATTATGAAGAAAGAGTGCAAACATAACATATTTTTTGCATGCAAAATAGTTACATAAAAATGGTAGCTTAAAAAGAAAATATAAAATTTTCGAGTTTCCAGCGCAATTTCCTCAAGTAAAACATCTGAGATATACTATGAAACCTTTACAACATAGACTTTTTTATAATAATAAACAATAAATGACGATGATTATCAACATTTTAAATGTTCATCCTGGTTTACCTTTCTGAGGAAATACCCATATATGATTTATTTTACATAATTCTTCCTTATAAACTTACATCATATCAATAGAACAAACTATTTAAAACAAATAAAACATTTAGTAAACATAAAAAGTCTTAACAATAAAAAAGAAAAAATTAAAGGAACTTGACTTATAAATGGCTTTTATTTAGTATTTCAATAAAATTTATAACATGTTTAATAAAAAATTTCATTTTATTAATTAAATACGTCATCAAAATTAATATTATGCTTCAACTTCTGAAGAATCGATCGAGATATCATTATAATATATGTCCTTATCGCATTTTTATGTGAGATCGAACATTTTTTTAAAACTATGGCAAAATTTTAAACCACACTTAATATAAAGTAGCGAATTCAAAGTCTTTAACGTCAGTCAATTTCGAATTTTCGTTTTCAAGAGATTTATACAACTAAAAACCTATTTAAACTTCTAAACTTCTAACTACAGTGAACTCGCGAAAACGTGAACTAATTTTTACCAAGGGTGTTCACGTTTTCAAATTTGTTCACGTTTTCGGTTGTGAAAATTTTAGCAAATATTAAGCTCGAAATAATATCTCAAACAATCAATTAAATATCAGATCTTAAGATTGGATAAAAAATTTAAATTTTTCATTTATTCACTTTACAAAAATAAAATAAAATATTTATATTTTGCTCTTGAAGCGGATTCCTAAATGATTAGATTATTATACAAAATGCTAGCTGGGATATTTCACATTAAAATTTTTAAAGAAAAATTAAAAATTTTCTATAAAACAAACCACCAGCTAGCATTTTGTATTATAATCTAATCATTTAGGAATCAGCTTCAAGAGAAAGATACCCGTATATGAGCTCATTTTTCAATCATAAATGATACTCTCGTTGTGAGAAAATGGTACCCTACCAATGAATCACCTGAAAGAATCATTTGTGATACAATTTTCTGATTCCTTTTTGATCAATTTAATGGTAGTTTTTATAATCATTATTGAGTCGTTTTCCTCCCATTTTTCAATCGTAAATTATATAGTTTTCGATTATATTTGATATAATTTTTTAACACTCATGTTTTTTATTTTTTCTCCGATAAAATCAGCTCCATTATGGCTTTTGATTATTCGAAATAGCTTTATTTCAAACCAAACAAAAGTTATCGGTTTTCGCAAAGAAGAGAAGAAACAATTTGCACTTATTGTCAATAATTTTTGGGCTTCTTTTTTAGCCAAGCTTCTTATTTATTTGGCTAACATGAAAGTTTCTATTATTATTTTTCATTTGGCAAAAACAAAAATATTTTAAAATCATTATTTAAACATATAAATGAATCATATATGAATCCTTTTTCAATCACTGAAGTGATAAATCAGTTTTTAATCATCAAAACTGACCTGAAAAGGATCATTTGGGTGATTTTTACAAAAAATTATCAGCCAAATGCTAGCTGGGGTAAACAGTAAAATGAAATTAGGGATTCCCGAAATTAAAAGTAAATTCAAAAATAAAACGAAAAAAACTCAAAAAACTTTGTTCACGTTTTAGAGCTTTCAGATTTTGTTCACGTTTTAGAGTAGTCAATGTAAAAATAAAAGTGTTCACGTTTTCGAGTCGTTCATGTGTTCGAGTGTTCACGTTTTCGCGAGTTCACTGTAAATGGATTTTCATTTATTGCTTTTTTATATCCATATACATTTATCCAGAAATTAACTGTTGAGTTCTTATTTAACAATTCATATGAATTTAGTTTCTGCCACTGATGTTCCAAAGTTGTAATTTCTTCTACAGTGAAATCTATTATTTCTTCTTTAAAATGTTCGCTTAAGTTGCATTTATTAGCTTTTAAAGCTTTTAAATAAAAGTAAGCATTTGTTAAATTATTAAAACTTTTTGGCAATCGTTGTCTAAGTTTACATATTAATTGAGCTATAAAATCTCGGCATGTAATTCGTATTTGTTTTTCTATTTCAAAAGTTATGGTATCACTTTTCGTTTCCAAAAATTTTTCAAAATCGTTGATGGAAAAAATCAGCTTAACATGAATTTAATGGATCAAACTGATCAAATTTTAAAACAATTTGATATGAAAGATATTTAAAAAGATTGTACAGTTTCTATAGCAAAAGAGTAGGGTTTTGTATGTGCATTCAACAAAAAAGTGTGGTAGATTTTCAAAAAAATATTACTTGAATATTCTTAAATTAAATAATGCTAAAAAATGCTAAATATTTAGTTGAAAAATGCTAAATAAAATGCTAACTGCTAAATGAAAAATTTGCAGCAAAATCAGACAAAAAAATGCTAAATCTAGCTGCAAAAATGCCAAAATGGCCACGCTGTTGAGGAGGTCCATAACAAAACGCAATAATTACATTTTTGAAGTTTTTTGATTGAATCCTATTCTACACATTGAAATCTATATTACCTTTATTATAAAGTATTCCAAAACTCAATAACTACACTGCAATTCAATATCAAATATAAATGGTAATCGCTACAAGAAATTTTAAAAAAGTCAACTTTATAAATAAATTATGCTCTGGCGGTAACTCTTAGATAACTGTAAAACGTAAGGAATTTTTGTTTAGTTAATACCTTTCGCTTTTGTTAAGTTAATTGAGGAGGTCCATAACAAAACGCAATAATTACATGAATTAATACTATGATTCGGACCAAAACGCAATAATTCCAAATTTGCTATCTAAATAACTTTAAAACAAACTATGAGACAAAATAATAAATTTGTGATTAATATTATTTTTTGTAGACAATAATACCTCAATAATTGTTTTTTAAATAAATTATGTGCTAATTACTTAAATTACATTTTGTCGATTTTATAAAAAAATGTTATGGTGTAACTATTGCTTTTTGTTATGGACCTCCTCAGTTGTCAAAAGGATTTACAGGAGTTCCTGTCCTACGACTTCAACCCATGGTGCATCCAATCCACATTTGTTTGAAATTATGCGTTTACCAACCGCTCCCATCTGTGGACGGATACTTCCTGCACACGATCAATTTTGAGTGCATAATCCAACGAAAATTATACACTCGTCCCTTGTTTAAGAGCCGGAGAGATCTATCATCCACTTCTTTATTAAAATCCAGCAGCAGCGGTCGAATATCAACAGAACCTAGGGAACCTCTACAGCCTGAACTTTCCCACAATTGTGAAATATCAGTCTTCCATGTGGAATTCTCGCTTACCGCGGTTCTGAATATAAACCACAGCCACTACGTGATCCCCGAAAGTATCCATTCTTCGAAAAAGTAACCTTCTGTTGCCCACCGTTAATCCGCGCCATCATGTTGGACAGACCACTTTAATGAAATGCAGCTTTTCACCAGAAAAATAAGTCTCCCGCAAAGACAATCATTCTGAAAGACAGGAAACAATTTCCGCAAGACGCTTACTAACGGAGGCCTTAACCAATAATCAGACCGGTGCCAGCTCAGCGGTGGGTAATGACACACCTAGCGCCAGACTGAGAAACTACTTTAGTTAAGCCCCGGACTCACGAAATCAAAAGACTTCAAGATCCGTGCAGGGACATGTCATTTGGGATGTTTGTCGCTTCTGGGGGTATGCGTTAATTTAATTTGCCCGGCAGGATGTTACACCAAAAAGTGAAATATCCTTGAGATGATCCATACAGCCTCCGCGGCGAGGAAGGTCTTGGCACAAAAATGCCCACGCCATATTAGCCAGAAGAATTAAATTTGCGCTAAGAGAGCTAAGTTGATTCATTATTTCACCTGGCCTCCCATATAGGGGTAGCCTTCCTACAGAGGTCCCCGGTATGCTAGCTAGTAGTGAGCTAGTCTTTCAGTGCGGGGGTTGCAGGTTCGATTCTGTTCGAGACTCTGGTCTCCCGCACCCAAGCATAGAGCTTCCGGGATTAGCTTAGGGGGAAATAAGGGTTTTGGTACGATAGGGTGCTGGAAGAACAAACTACGTTCATAAAATTGGGCTTAAATATTTTCTATATGGATATACGGTTTGTTCGGTTTATTCAAATCATCATAATAGTCCTATTACTTCACCTAGCGCCCATACAAATATGCTACTGGAGTAGGGATTTTGACACGATAGTGCCCATACCATATGAGCAAGTAAACAATTGGCTTCTCAATACTATAGTGAAGGATTCGCCACAGCCGAATAAAACAATTTTACTTGTTAAACTTTACACTGAAGAAAATTGTGTGTTAAACATTTGAGAATTTTGTATTTTAAAAAAATAAGGGATAATTTTCTCAATACCAAGTCGGCAAAATAAGTCAAATTAGTACTAAAAATGCATCACTTATTCTCTTTTGGTTAAATTTCACAATATCGACAACAAAAGGATGAGCTCTTAAGGAAAAACGCGTTTTACGAACAAACGTATGAGTTTCGGGAACCAGAACCCTAATTTCGTTAACCAACATCCCATTGTAGTAACGATAAAACACGGAAATTCAACCCATGGGAGTCAATAGAATTGGAAATCCTAATGTCACTAATGAGAAACTTCGCCCTCTGCAGGAGAAGGCGAATCACCAGCCCATAGATGAGAGTTATGCTCCAGTCTCGATCGGATATAGATGATATAAATATTAAGCAGTTCAAACAGAGTGAAGTATCTTTTACACCACCTTAAAAATCTCAGGCACTTGGATCCTTCTTTCGACAGCTTGAATATATGTGTTGTCCTTCGGATATCACATTGTATTTTAATCCCATATCTACAGATAAGGCACTTCAATTCGTCGCGTGCTTATGCGTAAGCACGCAAAATTGGCTCTTCCGGACTTTAAAATCGACCCTATTCGCACGTCCCAATTCCTAGATTATATCAAGGTCGGTCTTGACCAAGCGTATCATTCATGTTTTGCCTCATAGCACCAACATCTGATACGCTTGGCTTAAATCAAATGAGTACGACAGGCAAAGGCTGCTGTCAGAGGGGAGCCTTGCGGCAATAAGAACCGCTCCTTATTGCAATATTTTGTTTAAGCTATGTTCACACCTTTGACGTCCTACACGCAAACACTAGTCTTATTAAAAAATTATTTGCTTTTGTAAAACGTTTAGCCAGATCAAACATGATTAAGCATGTTCTAAATTACATTATGCAATTATCTTTTTTTAAATAAAGTTTAGTAAATCAATTGAAATTGTTAAAAATAAAGCTAAGGCCCCTATTATGAGTTACATTCGTCAAACGATTTTCGCTGGCTATCGAACATCGACTATCGAATGTACATTTTATATTTTGAGTTGACAGCACTGTCGAATATTTCGTTGTGCATGGAATTTTTCAACGAAAACAAATTTGTTTTCGACGGTGCAAATAAATGTAAAAAACTTGTTGAAAATGTAACTATTTGTTAATTTTTTTGTGTTCGTATACCAAATACCATATTCTTTATCAGTTTTGTTCATTTTATGCAAGTCCAACGTAAACAGCTATTGGAAACGCTCATATTCTTAATGGAACAAAATTCTTTTTTGACAACATGATTTGCAGCAAAGTTCTGCATGTAAAAAAGTGGGATAAAACACCACTGAAGCTAAATTATTTCAAAACAACCATAATTCCAGCGTTCTCACGTTTAACTTTAACTTTAATTTTATTTTTTAAATTTGTAAAAAAAAAATTATTTTAAGTGACAGCTGATCGAAAATGTACTTCTGTGAATAAAAAAAATCACAATAGTAAATTTTTATCGAATGCGCGCCATAATACCAAATGAAAATTCGTTCGATCAGCTAATTCAACTGCTGTCGAAAATCGAATTTAGTTCATAATAGGCACCTAAATTTTAATTAATTAACTGGTAGCGTTTTTTGGGATTTTTTTCGCCAAATAGTGTTTAGGTCTGAACATAACTTAAAGGTGATAAGGTTTTTTTTTTTGTCAATATTATTGGGCAATTCAATAAAGATTTATAAAAAACAAGAAAGAGTGCTATATTCGGCTCTGCCGAATCTTATATACCCTTCACCATTGTGCGAGCAGAATATAGAGCAACTAGACAAAACATTTACTTTGGTGATAAAACTTGGAGTCAGAAAGACCTATGGATTCCGAAAATGTGTATTTAAAAAAAAAAATTTAATTTTGGTCATAACTCTTTCGTATCTGAACCGATTTTCCCGAGTTTTTAAGAAAATATTTTCTATTAAAAATTTCCGATCTTTTGATATATAAGGCGTAACCATAGGTCATACGACAGTCCAAAAAATCAGGTTTTTATACAATTTTTGATATTTTTTGTACGGGAGGTACCACGCCCACTTGTTCAATTCCGCCCACATTTTGTGGGATGCTGTGTATTGATAACGTTAATGTGTGTACCTAATTTGGAAACTTTGGCTCTTGCCGTTCTCAAGATATACAGAAATAAAAAAATACAACAACAACAAAAGGGATTTTTGGGCAAAATCAGAGGCAGTCGTGGTTTTTTGCTCATATCTCCGTCATTTTTGGACCGATCTGGCTGAATTTCAATAGCAAACTTAAACGGAGTATATGTGACGTAAATATACATCAACCTAGTCCACATCATTCCTCGGGTTTTCGGAAAACCCATTTAAACATACACACGGACAGACGGACATCGTTAAATCAACTTCGCTTTTCATAAGGACCCAGAATATATATACTTTATAGGGTGTAGGATCAATATTTTGGAACATACAAACGGAATGACAAAGTTATATATACCCTCTTACCTTCGGTGAAGGGTATAAAAATTAAATAATGTCTTGTTACGAAGAAGAACATTGCTTAAACGCAAAAAGTTGACTTTCAATCTTCAACCAGATTACTAATGGTAGCTCTGGGCCTTGTTGAGTAGATGATATTGTAGTTTTTATAACATTTTAAGGATTCCTAATATCGTTTTGAGGAGTTCCTACCTTGTTTCTTGTTGCACTGTCAGGGTATACAGGTGCAATCCAAGACCTCAAAACTTGTCTAGAGCTAAAAAATAGCTGATCTTCCAGATCGGGGCTGGCCAGAATGCCACTGATGCCAAGGAAACCCGTAGTACCCAGGGGATAAGATAGGTCCAGGGCTATTTACGGCTGAAGCTTTTTCGGGAATCATGTGGTAGCTGTGGTTTGAATCTAATTTGCAGGGAGGAAGATTTAAAAAAAAAACTGGGCAGGGGGACGGACGGACATTGTTGGATCGACTCTGAAATTCACTCTGAGTCGGACGGTATACTTAAAGATCTAGAAGCAGCAATATTTTTATGTTTTATACTATTAAAAAACTTCAGAGTATAAATGAAAACTTTATACGTTTCCGGTTAATTGGAAGCCCTATAACTTATTTGTCGCTTTTCTATCTAGTTCTTATTATTTACATTTACAAATGCCCAATTTATCACGTTTTCGTATCTCTGTATAATTTCTTAGGTGATATTTCTCTGTTTCTACACACGTAATTGTCTACTTTTACAATTATATAAATAACTTTATAATTAGAGTAAATAAAACACTACTTAAGTTTTACATTTTTTCGACACTTGTAAAAGATAATTGCGCCGGAAATAGACTTAAAATATACCACTAGAGAACCTTAATAGCTTTATGCTCGTAAATGTTTACACACATACTTACAAACTCATATGTAGCTCTCTTTTGACACGAATGTTTTTAAGTGCTCAAGAGTTGGCAAAATCCTCGACTACAAAGAAAATCAAGCAACAACAACAAAAATAAAACAAAAAAAAAAATAAAAAATAAGAGTAAAAGAAAAGAGGATGATATACGAGATTTTTGCTCGTTAAAACGACAAATGCTTGCAATTAAATGTAGCAGCATTTAAGGGACAAAAAAAAAAAACAAAGTAAACATGTTTCATTTTGTCTTTTAATAGTTCTTTAGCTGTTGTTGTTGCTGTAGTTGTTTGTGTTAAGTAAAAAGGATAATTTGTTTTATAATAAACACATCTAAACTAAATAACAACCGCTAATGAACGAACGATACTGTTAGCTCGTGTTGTTGTTATTGTTGTTTGTTTTTTGCAGAGGAAATAACGTGCACGAGTGTTTCTTTTTCCGTTAAGTTTTTTTTTCTCTCTTAAAGGAAGAAGTCTTTGAATAATGTAAGTGTGTGTGTGTGTGTTTATATGTTGTTTTATTCAGATAATTACTCTATTTTTTATATTTTTTCACAAACATTTTATTGTGCTAATTGCATTTTCTTGTCAACTTAGAAAAAAAAAAAAAAATAAAACTTTATGACGCTATTTCAAGCCTTGAGTTTTTTCTTATTTCCATGCCATTTCCAACATGATTTCTTCTCTCAATGTGGGTTTATTTTGTAGCTTTTGTGTCCAATAAATTTTCATTTTAATAAGCCTCACTTACATTTTGCACAATTTTTTGTTCTTTCATTTGCTTAATAAACAAATTAGCCACACTAAACGTATTTTTTTTTAGAAAATACAAAATCACAAAATACAACTTGATACCACTTTAAATAAAAAAAAAAAAATTAAAATTTACATGAAATTTGCATATGAGTTACTACTATTTGTAAAAAAAAATAAAAGAATATTTTTAAAAATGCACATGTACGAACGAACATGTTTTGGGAATTAATTGAGGATGTGTGTGGTGTAAAATTAGCAACAATTGACGTCAAATTTGAATAAAGTTTAATTGAAGACAATTGTTTATTAAAATCAGGTAAATCTACGAAGATTGGCTGAATGTTATTTGAGCAAAAAGTAAGTGAATGCATAAAAATGAAATTATTTATTAAAAATGCAATTATTTCAAATTAAAACATATTTGTGTTTTTTTTTGTTGGAGTACAATTTATTAATAGACCTTTAAGTTGTTGTAAATATTATTTTAGAAGCCTAAAATTAGGCTGCAAATATTATAAATTGTATAGTTTACTCTGGATCAAGATAAAATAACAATAAATTAAATAATATAATTAAATTTATAATAAAATATACATACATAAGAATAACTTTTAACGTATCCAATTTCACCTCTTAAAAAGTAAAACTTATTTCAGTGATTTGATAAGACTTTAGATATCGTCATATGAATCGAATTTGTAGCAAAAGATAACCATTTTGTGTAAAATTTTAGCGATATTAACTTCTATATAATGCAGTGTTGCCAGAAGTAGGAATTAAATGGTCTTTCTTATCTATAATAGAAGCGTAGAAAACATCTGACAGATTTTTCAAATTCTGTACCCATGTTCTGTAACTTTGGTGAGAACTTTTCCCATCGTAAAGAGGTGAAACAAAATATTCTATCGTTTCTTGAAAAGTGAGAAAAAAGTGTGTCTGAGAAAGAGATTACGTCGTTACGTTATAAATGTCATAAAATTCCACTCGATGACGATGTTAAAGAACGCCAGTCACATATATCCATGACGGCTACCAAAATTTACTAAAATTCAAAAATTTCCTACGACGCACAATACTTTGATGTAGAACAAAATTGTGCAAAAATAGAAGGAGTTGACCCAGACTAATAATATTTTACACGGAGGTATATATAATATGGAGGTATATACCCTGCAGATAACGAGACTAGTCCATACATGCATGTAAAGAGTACTCCATAAAGGAGTAGGAGTAATCCAAAACTACTCCATATATATGGGTAAAAAGGTGGTCCATTTAACATTACGATGTCCTAGAAGGGGACCATATATCCCACCGAAGTAGTCCTTAAACTACTCCATGGAGTACTAAAGTGGGTTGGTTTTAAAAGTACTCCATGTCATTACAGTATGGAGTACACTAAAGCGGTAGTTTATGCATTTTTCAATTTTTACTAATCGTCTTTTATGGCGTGCCCTGTAGTTTATTACTGCTATTATTTAATATATTTACTTGGTATTTTTAATTTGTTTACCTTTTTTCACAAATTTCACAAACTTTTACTTTTAAATAAAGAATTAATAATGGACACCATCAGGGCTACCAATGTGTGCAGTTGTTGGCAGCACTGCATGTTAATTTCTTCTAACATGGTCCATATTACAGTAGATTAGACCAGTTGAAAGTAGTCTATTTAAGCCACAATGGACCACGTAGTCCAATATTATCTGTAGGGTATGATTATAAACAAAATTTGAAGTTTTGAAAAAATTCCGTCTTTCCGCTTTTAATCTAAAGTACTAAATTATAAAAATTAAAAAATTCGTTTTGGGCCTCTAAATAAGATCATATATCTCTAAGTGAGAACTTAATTGTGGTTAGTTTTTTTTTTTATTCTTAATGGCGTACACTTGGTTTATTAAACGGCAGAGAAAAAAGTATTCACTCAGTTTTTTTATTTGCCCATCAAAATTTTTTTTTACTTTTTTTGTTTTAGTTACGGCAACACTTTTTTCATCCGGAGCGTTACTAATACATACTTAAAATAAAGTTTTGGCTCATATCAAAGAAGAATGTCTTTTTTACCAAATACTAACTTAAAAATTGTGGTACTTCTTTTAAATAAATTTTAAATGATTTTTTAGTTTAATTTTTCTTGTAAAATTTTATTCAAAATTAGTTCAAGTTTAGCGACCTCTAGCAGCGGCGAAACGTATTTAACATAAAAAAAGGTTTTTCCTACATGTAATTTATTTAGATACGAATACAGTACAGTAATTTTTTTCAAACATTGGAACAACATTGTTTCACCTTATATTTGTATTCGGAACAAAGTACTGTGCGACGGCGGCAAAAATACAACCGTCGACTATACCAAACAATTTAAAGTCCGACTTTACAAAATGGCTTTGAAAATATTTGTATATTTTTCCAAAATGATAAAAGCAAAATAATTAAACAATAAAAAAATCTACCAAAACAAAATACTTGCCTTTTTCGTGTTATTATTGCTTACATTTTGCACTTTTAATTTATTTTTTGTGTTGAAATTTTTTCTCAGCCCGTTTTTATTCGTGAGTTTATTTGACAGTTCAAGCCGGGAACCTTCTCACAAAAATTTTACAGACAAACTTTTTTTAAATGGGTGAGTAATTTTCTTACGTGACAGCTTTTACTCGCCATAGGGGCATCCTAATGGCTGCAGGGGCCAAATTAAAGAATTTCATTGTATGGTTGAAATTCTTAAGTTTGGCCCCTGCAGTGCCTAGAATGCCCCTAGACGGGGCATTGTACAAAATATTTCTTTTTTTTATTAATTGGAAAATATTTGAATATTGAAATTAATAGTTCATTTTAATTTTAAAAAACCTATCGAAATAATGTATAACAATTAGTTAGATTTTTCGTTTAAAAGAGATCTTAAGCTGTCATTAATCCAATGAACAATTTTAAAATTACGTAACTCAACTTCTCAGTGTTAAACAAATTGCATCTTTCAATTTGTAAAATTTCATTTCCGTATTCATTGAACTTAGAAAAAAATTTAATACAATGATTCATTAAATTTCTGAAGCACAAGTCCTTTCAGTGCAGTAAGCACAATTTAAATCTTTATTTTTTTTTTTTGAACTAGTTAATTCTCTTATTTATTGAACATTCTTACATTTTAATTAAAATTTGCATCACTTTATCAAACTTCTTGCTGCCACTGTTCCCTTTAAACATTTCATATTTATTTAATTTAGAGTTTTCTACTTCAAATAAAAACTTTCAATTTTATTGTTTTTAATAATTTATCACTTGCATAGAATTAAAAGGGAATATTTTAAAAAGAAAGTGTTCAACTTTAACATTTAATGCTAAATTTTTTTCCTTTTCTTCATTTCAAAAATAACCCAACAACATAATTTTAAAATATTTGGTTTCATATTTCTTTCTTATCCACTTAAAACTCTAGAAAAGATTTTCTCTTTAAAATTCTTGCTGGGATTTAAGAAAAGAAATTTCAATTTAATGCAGAAAACATTAATAAAATTGAATATTCTTTAAATGAAATAAGAAATGAAAGCAGAGTCAAACAAACACAGAAACATTTTGAAGAAAAATCCTTTTGATCACAATGCATGACATATTTTTTTTAAAGTATGAATAATAAAATAAATTCAACTTTATTACAAAAAAAAAACACTAAAATCACCCAAAAGGGGTCGTTTCAGTTGAAGTAACCAGAAGTTGGCAAATGAAAACATTGAAATGAAATTTAATACTTTTTGTTCAACCCTAAATTAACGCTGTTCAAAAAAAGAACTTTTTCTTGTTTTTTTTTTTTTAAATCTATTGTTACCCACCTGTACTCTGGCTTCCGTCAGATTTATTTTCATTGCTAAATCTTCACGTGTGAAAACATCCGGATAATGAGTTTGAGCAAATGCAGTCTCTAGTTCCTCCAACTAGAAAAGTTGCAAAAAAAAAAGAAAATTCAAAAGTAAAACAAATAAAATTCTCAGATAAAATGAAGCAATAAAAAAGTTTTCTACAAATTGCTTAAATTGCAAAAAAGTTAAAAAGTGCACTATCAATTATTTACCTGTTGTAACGTAAATGTTGTACGATTACGTCTCTGCTTACGTCGCACAAATGTTTCGTCGTGTATGGCAGGATGGTAGGAATAACTTGTATCTGGAAAGAAGAGATTAAAAGAAGAAATTAAATTTTCATTGAATAAAAAAATTTAAAGGGTTTTCTTTATAAAAAAAACTTATTGCTTAAATAGTACCTTTAACAAAAAAAGTACTTTTCAAAGTAAATTCTTACAAAAATATTTTTTTTTACTTAAAAGATTATTTTTTTCAAAATATGTAGTTCATTTTAAAAAAGTACTTTTTCAAAACTACCTTTTTTAGAAAAAGTACCTTTTTTAGAAAAAGTACCTTTTTTAGAAAAAGTACATTTTTAGAAAAGTACCTTTTTTAACATTTATCGTTAAATATCAAGATTTACGTGGAAGTATGTCTGACTAATTGACTCGGGAAGTTATTTTAAGCTAATTGGCATACTTTTTTTTGTATTACAAACAAGCACATAATAACCTCCTCAACTGTACCCATGTTCTGTAACTTTGGTGAGAACTTCTCGCATCGAAAAGATGTGAAACAAAATATTCCATTGTTTCTCGAAAAGTGCGAAAAAGTGTGTCTGTAGCTTATGTCGAAAACTCAAAAGAGATTACGTCGTTACGTTGTAAATGTCATAGCATTGCACTCGAAGCCGATGTGATATTGCAGACGTTAAGAACGCCAGTAAAACATATCATTGACGGCGGCCAAAATTTACTAAAATTTTAAATTTTTCAACGACGGCGGCGAAAATGCGACTTTAATGTTTGTTTTTTACAAAATAGCTTTGAAACATTCGTATATTTTATAAAAATGTTAAAAGCAAAATAATTAAAAAAGAAAAAATTGTGCTAAGAACAAAATATTATTATTATTATTATTCTTTGTATTTTGCATTTATTAATTGTTTTTTTAGTGTTGAAATTTTTTCTCGCAAGTTACAGACACAGTTTAGTGAGAAAAACAGCTGTTTGTTTCAATATATGGCATTTTTGTATCATTTCACACATTTCAATCGAAAATTTTCTCTACGCAAGCGTTACAGAACATGGGCACTGCTTGAGTATAGGGTATAAAACTTGCCATTATTGCAGCAAAAGTACTATTTTAGTAAAAGGCAGCAAAAAGGACTTTTTTAAATAATTTAACTTTTTCCTAAGAAAAACCAAATCAACTTTTCATGTCCTAGAAATCGATTTCAATTATTTATTGTAAAGATAATTGGTGCTCAATGTATGAAGTATACAAAGGAAATATTTTTATGAATTTTCTTTGCAGGCTCGTTTTCAATTCAATTTGATTGATTTTAAATCCAATTTTTTTTTATTTATAGAACATGCCCGATAATATCAAAGTTATTTTTGGGAATGCAAAATTTATTATTAAAAAGGATTCTGTATGACGTGCTTAATCCCCAATTTTTCATATTTGATAAATACACTGAAATATATTGTTGAGGGAAAGCATAGAAGTTCTATGCGATAATAGTTTTTATAATTGAAAAAAATCGAAAAAATAATGCTCTTCAAATCTCAAAAACCGTCAAACCCATAAAATCGCGGAAATTTAAAATTTGACTCATAGAAATGCATATTCGAAAAAATTTTCAATATACATAATAATAAATAATAAAAAATAAATAATTCCCACATTTTTTTTATTTTATATTCTTTAAATATTGCTGCTATTTTTACGTAAACGAGGTCTCGGGAAAAAGCTGTTAAAAAAGATTTTTCTTGCGAAATATGATTAAAAAAAAAAGGAAGAAAAAGTAACTTGTATGAAAACAGGTACTTCTTCGCTTAAAAAATGCCAAATTACTTTTTTGTGCAAAGTTAGAAAAAAATCATAAAGAGGAAAAAAGTTACTATGTAATAGCATTTTCACGCATTGAACGAATGGAAGAAGTTGAAAATGTGAAACATGGATTCACACTGCAACATCTAATATATGCAGTGTTGCCAGTGGATTTTACGAAAAAATACCTACACATGCTAAAAAAAAATCCGATTTTTACCTACACAATGAAAAAATTTCCCCTACAAAAATCCCTACGCATTATTGTAATTAAAATAGAACAAAACACATTCGTTATAAAAAATTAATTTTGTTGACAAAAAAATAAGTACAAAACTTAAAAAAAAATAATACATTTCGCACTTGTTTAACAATACTGTATTAACTCAAAATTTTCAGTAGAAGAAAAATAATTTTTAATTTAATATGGAAGGCATATTAAAAATGATTTTTTAACGAACAGTTTCTTTATCAAGAGGTACTCAAAATAGCTCGATATTTTTGATATGAATAATAACTGTAGATTTTTTCCAAAAAGTGAAAAACTAAAAATTTTTAGTTAATACAGTATTGTTGAATAGGCACGATATATATGCACTTTTAAAAGTTCAATGAAATGATATCTTAGAAAAAAATTATACATACATATTAGTATCGCCAACTTTTTAAGCCACAAACAACTCTGGAAATATATTTCCAAGCAATTTTAGTGAAAAGAAAAAATTTTCAACTGCCTTGGACAAGAAAATATCCCTAACAAAACGTTTTCCAGAATTTATTTTATAAATAATGCGATATGACGAAAAGTCCATACATTTTGGTGATTATAAAAAATCTGTCCGATTTTCCCTACGCCTCTATTTTATTATACCTAGATGTAGGGATTTTCCCCTACTTCTGGCAACACTGAATATATGTATACAATCAATGAAAAAAGTCACCATTTCTGAAAAAAAAACTTATTTTTAAAAAACTTTTTTTCTACAAAAAAGTAAAAATTCTAAAAATAATATACCAAAATGTATTAAGAATTAATTTTGTATTAAAAAATAAACAAAAAATGTGCTTGTGAAAAAATAAAAAAACTGTCAAAACAAATCTTATTTTGTCAGCGATGCCACAATAATAATAGAATTTATTACCACTTTTCAAGTGCTGAAACTAAAATGGTTCAAAGATGTAGAGTGGAATATAATGAGAAAGGAACATCTTGTAAAGCTGTTGATTTTAAGCTCTTAGAAATTCTTTTGGGAAGAGGTTCTTAGTATTAGTTCATACGGCTCTTTCTTTATTGAAAAGATTCTTCCTTTTTCTTCTTTGACCATGAATTGGTGTTCAAATTATTCATGTCATGTCGACGCCATGTTTTTTATTTTGTATAGTCGTGCGTATGAAAACAAAAACAAAATTAAACAACGAATAAGAAATCAAAACGTAAAGACAGTACAGGCATGTGTGTACTCGTTTCTTTTCCCCTCGCCCCTCTCGCCTATAAAGTAGCAATCTTTTCAATAAAGAAAGAGCCGTATGAACTCAGACTAACATTAACATGTTGACAAGTATGAAAAGGCTATAAGGAAAAAAGTTACTTTTTCTGTAAAAAGTTGCTTATTTGTTAGAAAAAAAGTATTTTTTCAGTTCTATGCAAAAAAAAAAAAAAAAAAATACTTTTGTAGAAAAAAAGTACTTTTGTAGGAAAAAAGTACTTATGTGGAAAAAAGTACTATTGTACGACAAAGTATTATTGAAGAGAAATAAGTATTCCCTTTCTTTTAACAAGTTAAATGTTACTCTTTTGTTTGTGAAAAATTTATATTCTGCAAGAAAATAAGAAAATTAAATTATTAATTTAACTTCCTGAAAAAATTAAAATACTTTTATAAAAGAAAAAGTACTTTTATTCAAAATTATATCCGTTATTTGGTTTAATATAATTTCATTTATAATTTAACTTTATTTACTCGTTCTTTATTTTATTTGAAGTCGCTTCATTTTTATTTACAAATAATTAAATCATCATATTTCCATCACTTTATATTTAAAAAAAAAAGAAAATAAAAACTTTTATTATATTTATTATGATGAGGCTGATGATGAGGATGATGATTCTGTTGTTTCTGTCCAGCAGCAAATAAATGAATGAATAAATAAACAAACTCTTTCATATGACAGCATATAAATATATAAAATATATACATTTATCAATGTGTATGTGCATATGTTAGTTAGTATGATTACTCTATACATATGTACCCGTTACATTACAGTGACCATGATATCAAATTGACCTTAGGCCTTTCATTACATCCTTAAACATAATTAAAAATGTATAATGCTACATTTACAACAGCAACAACAATGACGAAAAGAGAGTGTTAACATTTGTTTTTCATCAGAGAAAATAAAGTTTTGTTTTTATAAATTGTTTCTGCTTTTAACCTCTCACTTTTTGTGTGTGTGTGCCCTTCCTTTATCCTGCCACTTATATTTCAATATAATTTTACAACTTTTTACAACCATATTTTTTGACTCTATGCGAAATTAATTTTCAATTTGTTTTAAATAAATAATGAGTTACAAATTGCAAAACTTAATTTTAATTTTCTCATGTTGTTGGGAAATAGAATAAAAGCACACAACAACATCCACAGCTGGAGCAGAATCATAAAATCCTTACAAAAAAGTAAGCCAACCATAAAGTTTGTGACTGCTACGTGAGTCAGACACTTGTTTCAAACAAAAATTATAATAACAACGACCTTTAGTGGCAACAATTGCTGCCACACAGTTTCTTTAGAACAAGTTGCTGGCTTTAGCACCAACCAGCATTTAAAAATGCTGTTGATGATGATGACGATGTTGATTGTGTTGCTGTTAATTTTGTTTGTGTACTTTTGTAATTTTCTGTTAAATATAATCGGATTAAAGCTTTTATACATTTAAAAACACACACACACACATACACACACACACACACACACACACTCATACACAAATGAAAAATATTTGAAAGTACATATACATGTTTGTTGGTGCCTTGGTTTTATGTGAATTTGTATTTGTTGTATAACCTACTTAGAAAATAAACGGCCATTGCTTTTCTTTCTTTTTCCTTTTGTTTTTGTTGTAAGCTTCCATTAGAGTATAATTTTAACTCCTTTGACTTCCACTACTCCTGCTCTTAATATCAGTACTGTTCTTCCTGCTCTTCATACCCATACATCTGCGTATTACTAATACAACTGAACATTATTAAACTAAATGTGAGTTATACTGCTATTCTAAGTATGTGTATCTCAGGGGATTCCTTAATGCGCAGTAATACTGTTAGTTGCCAACAGCTTTTCTGTTGGATCTGTTTTTGTACTTTTGTATGTGTCAGAAAGAGCATACCCAGCAAACAAAACTTAAACGTGTGTAAAATAAAACACTTTATTCATTTGATATCAAATGTTAAACAAAATCTTTTAGCTTTCCCTCAACAATAATTTTCAGTGTATTTATCAAATATGAAAAATTGGGAATTTAGCACGTCATACAGAAATCTTATTAATAGTAAATCTTTTATTTTGAATATTTTTGAGCAATAGAAATAAAGTAACCCCTTTCCATTCTTGAATAAAGTTTGAGTAAACGTTATTTAATGATTCTTTATTTATGTTTGCTGGGAAAATCCTTTTCAGACTTTGTTCATTTTTTATTCAATAAAGAGCTAAAATCGTAAGTAGTTTTACGATTCTTTTACTAATTTTAAAGTTAAATTGTTTTAAATTATTAAATTAAAGTTCTCAATGATTAATGAAACAATTTATATAAATTTTCAAAACATGGGGAATCTATACATATAAATCGGCAAAGGCAAAACAGTTGAGAACACTTTCCTCCTCATAACCTCATAACCCCAAAACAAAAACAGACAAAATAATTTTATACTTATCGTTCTTTCGTTATATCTTCCCCATCTATCTTTTAACCCAATAAACATAGAAATAAAGCTTTTACAAACCAGCGTTTAAGAAACTGCAGTCAAAGTAGAAAAACTGACATTTTTTCCACTCCTTCATTTGTCATTAGCCAAACAAAAACTGTTGCTTTTACTTCCGATTCATTAAATATTTTAACAATCGCTGTCAAATCAACTCAAAAAGCTAAAAGTTTTACACAAATTTTCGTTTTTTGTTTGACAGTTTTTGGTTTCGACTGCAGTTTTTTAAACCCTGATACAAAATTCGTAACTTATCCAAAAAAAATACATATATAAATTTGGTAAATTTTTTACAAAATATTTTTCTCTATTCCTATTTCTTATGTACGTTGTAAATTTGAAATGTTTAATACTTCAATGGGGAGCAAAAAAGTATCAAAATGGAAAAGCGGGAAATTAAACTTGTTTCTTTTACGTGTTGCATGTGGTAATTTTTGAATTTTCTATAATTTTGAACATAGAAACATAACATTATAGGTGCAAGGTCCTGAGTAAATAAGAACCTATAAGATAAAAAATGTTGGTACTTTTTTGTCTTCAACTGGTACTTTTTGAATTTTTGTTAATATTGGACCAAAAAACGTTAAATTGAATATACATTGTCCTGAGTGAATAAGACTCGTTCTACAACTGGTACTTTTGTTAAGTTTCGTTAATAATGCACCTATAAACAAAAAATTGAATATGAAATAACCTGAGTGGATGAGAATCTATTAGAGAGATTTTTTTGGTATTTGTTGTTCTTAACTGGTACTTTTTGAATTTCTATTAGTATTGTACCTAGGAACATAACATTAAACATGCTGGGCCCTGAGTTAATGGGAATCTGTAATAGGAATCTTTTTGGTACTTTTTCGTTCTACAACTGGCACTTTTTTAATTTTCGTTAATATTTTACCTAGAAATATAAAATAAAACATGCAACGTCCTAAGTGGCTGAGAATCTTTAAGAGGGATCTTTTTGGTACTTTTTCGTTATACAACTGGTACTTTTTAATTTTTCGCTAATGTTGGACCTAGATATATAAAATTAAACATGCAATGTTGTGAGTGGATAAGAATCTATAAGAGGGAACGTTTTGGTACTTTTTGTTGTTCTTTAACTGGTACTTTTTGAATTTTCGCTAGTAAGTGACCAAGAAACATAAAATTAAAGGAGGGATATTTTGGTTCATTTTTAAGTGGTACTTTTTGAATTTTTATTTACACTAAACCAAGAGACAAAAAATTCAAAATGCAGAGTCCAGAGTGATTGAGAAACTATAAGAGGAGACTTTTTGGTACTTTTTTGTTTTCAATTGGTACTTTCTGATTTTGTTTTATATTATTCAACTTTCAAAATTATTTTAAACATTTACGGATTTGAGTGGAAGATAACATATTGACCGGTTGGTCGATTAAATCGATTCACTAAGACGGAAAAATATGCTCGAAACATGTTAAATAAATGTTTTCTTCATTTTTGCATAAATAACTATGGTAGAATTTCGATTAAATGTCTAATTTAATTTCCTATAAAATGTCTAGTACATATTGCCAGAAATTTTACAGTCTAAGGGCCTGTTCGTCGATTTCGAACGAAGACTTCGTTCGCTTAAATTACATTTGAAACAAAAACAAATTATAAAATATTGTTTTTGTTTTACATGTAAGCTAAGCGAACGAAGTCTTCATTCGATATCGACGAACAGGCCATTAAATTTTTCCAAATCAAAAAACAAAAGAAATTTTTAAATAGAATAGTTAATCCAAAAGAGAAAAAAAATGTTTTTTAAAAAAAATCCGTTATAAAATCAGTTATAAAATCAAAATCCTATAAAAAATGAAAAATTGCAAACAAATCCTAAATAAATGTCGACATCTAGAAACACCAGTATTAAGATAAACCAGAAAAAGTCGATAAATTAAAAAAAAAAATTGTTTAATAAACAAGTGAAATCGATAGAGAAATATTCATCTATTACTAAACTACCTTAACAAAAGCGGCAAGCGTTTTTTAAACATAAAACTCTGTTGCCAATACATTTTTAATAAAACAAAGCGATCTATGCCAATAAGATTTTCCACCCGGGTAATGTTCAATCCGCAATCTAAAGGTTTTATATTTATAAGCTGTATGAAAATGAGAAGTTTTGACAAAAAAAAGAAAAAATAAAAAACCCCTGCCGCTCTATTTTAGGTAGCTCATTAAATTTAAAATTTGTTTAAATTTGTGCTTCTTCATTTCTCGTTTTTAAAAAGTATTCAAGAAAAATTTTGCTGCGTCATCTCATTATGTATGATCCATATTGTTTTAAAAGCCTTTTTTAATAATTCTAAATGGTTTTTATCTTTAAAAACTTTCGTTAATTTCCACTTTCATTTTTAAAAAATTTTACACTAAATGAATTAATTTATTCTTTGCACATCTTCTCGCATTCTTCTAAAGAATCGAAACGGTTGAGATTTCCTCCACATCCACCATAAACAAAGTCAACACATTCGTTGCTATCCGCTTTGTATGACCAAGATGGGAAAAAACCTCGACAGGCTTTGTTCCCATTTGCGGAGTGTTTCAAGCCACAGGCATCTAAAAATTTTGAAAAATATTTCAAATAAAAAACTATTGATCAAAAATGTTTGTCAAACTTACCATTTTTAATAGCAAATGCTAAGGAAACCAAAGCAATAATTTGGAATAATAAAGCAAGAATATGCATTTTTTGAAACGCTTTCAACGAAGTTTGTTTAAAGACTATTTTCTCAAATTGAATTTGAAGCCATTTTTCTATGAAGACACCGTTTTTGGGCAGAGAAAAGTATCAAAGATTATTTTAAATTTCCTAATAAGATTTTTTTAAGATTTTAATGTCATTTAAATGTTTAAAAGTCATTTTTAATATACTAAATCTAAGAATACACTCATTCTAAAGTGTTAAAAAATATCTTGCGTAAGTGTTCGAAATTTTAGTTAGAGATAATAGTTTTGACCGAAAAATCGTATCTGTGCGTTTGTTTATATTCAGTTTGTATGACTTAAATGTTTTGGGATGTCAATCAAAGATAACCTTCTACAAAACATACTAACTCATCAGTCCTATATTAAGAATCCAATACTATATTATGGTTGCCTCTGATCATGTTAAGCGTAATATTAACTTTCATATGTTTTACCAAAAAAAAAAAAAATTTTGGCTTGTTCATCAAAGTGTATTTTTAATTTTAAATTCTAAGGCTCGTATATCTTTGTTAACATAAACTCAAGTGAATATAAGAAATAAATTCAATCTGTGGTCACTAATAAAGGGTCTTCCATTAAGCAAGTATGAAATATCATCAGAATTTTTAATCGTTTGAAAGGCCTATCGATTGGGCATAGAGATCCCTTTTAGGCTGCCGGATGACATCAGTGTATTGCAGGTGGAAATCTCTGCCATAAAGTGGGCGCCGAACTTGCTGAAGTATTATCGTATATCGAGAAATATAAAATTACACTGGTCTACAAATGTGGGTGCGCTGAATTCGAATCTGGCATCAAAATTGGGCAATCACGTCTTGTTAATTTTTTATCGCATGCTGGCAATACTGTAAAATAGTCAATACTGACACTATAATTTCACAATTATTTATTTGACAGAAGCCCACATTCATTCTAAATCTTCAAAATAGTAGCGTTGAAGCATGTCAGGAAGATCGTGTGTTACTGATTCAAGCTATTTTTGCTTTGTGTGTGGTGAATATTTGGTTGGAAAAAAAGGATATGCAGAATCATTAAAATATGCATATTTACATTATTTTGGTTTAGCAGTCAGAAACTTGGACAAACCTTGCACACCGACAATGTTTTGCATATTCTTCATTCGCATTTAGATTTGTTTCCAAAAAAGAACTAGGTGCAGTGAGCGCGAACAAGGGGAACGTGCTTACCAAGATTTAATGAAAATTTAAAGAATTTATCAAGGATTTTAAGACAAAAGCATGCTGGGAGACTATTGCTGGACTCTTATACGTGAAACCGAACCAACAAAATACAAACGACGTTTAAATAACGCCATTCACTTTTGAAAATTCATTGATTTTTAAATAAGCTAGTGATTTTTAATGTAAGAAACGAATAAAAACATTTTTTGTATCTCGAAAACCTGACGTAATAGAGAAAAAACAATTACAGATTCAAATTCAGCCTACCAAATTACCCTAGGAAAGATAATTGGTTGCTCCAGTCCAAAACCTTATTGGCTAGTGTTATTTACGGACAGCAAGGCTGCCATTGCAGCTCTGGCTGGTGTCTTTACGACATAGAGGTTAACTGTGGAATGCCGGATGTCTCTGAATGAGATTGCGGAACATTATATTATATTATATATACATTATGGAACGCTGGCATGGGATCCAAGGCACATTGGGTGCCTGGGGAACCAAATTGCGTACGGTCTGGCCAAACAGGGCTGTCCCTTGAACGACAGGTTCGTCGAAGGCCTGATCGGCATTTCAATGCCTTGCTTTCAGAGTCTCATCAAACGTGCGTCGTACAGAAGAGCTCAGGGGAGATGACAGGATGACAAATGTCCAATGTTGTCTAAGCTTTGGGGCACGTATCGTCGACCCGGTTGAAAACACATGTGATTATCCAATTATGGCCAAAAGAAGTTATTAATTATCGACCTACAACGTTCGCCGTTAAAGGTGATGGTGTGGCCAATGTCGGTTAAATATAAACTGATGACGCCACCTAGGAATGGGCAAAAAATATCGATATAGAGCAATTCCATATGAAAACGATCAAAATTGGCAAATTTTTGGACGACCCCTCTCCGATTTTAAAATAAATAGTCTCAATCGATTGCCCAGCAAAAAATAATGTACCTACATATTTTTTTTTTTTTTTTATAGTGACTGGTTTAGTGGTGGTGTACACCACTGTCATGTGACAAAATTGAAGAATTCTTCATAAGGGACCTCATTGAAAGTTGTTTTAAAAAAAACTACTAAAGCGATAGCTCGTTGGAAAGGTATTGAATCAGGCTTTAATTGAAAAATAAAATTTTCCTAATTTTTCTTAGAAATTTACCTTTAAATTTTCCCATGAAAATTAAATTTTCCGATTTTCCACAGAAGCTCCTAAATTTTCCGCCTAATTTTTTTTTTTTTTTTGGATTCCCCATAATTTCTGCTTTAAGAATCAGCAATAAAAAAATGGGCCCCGACTCCTTGTTTGGACAGGAGAACAGCATTTAAGAGACCACCTTGTTAAAAATACATTTTAAAAATTACACTGTGCATGAAATTGACACTTTTTTTCGTGACAAGGCGGGCACATGGCGTTTTAACATAATTCGGGGACGCTGAATCCAGTGGTGCCCTCGGTTTTTTCAGATTGGCTCTGGTTTTCGAGATATACCGTTATTTCGAAAATGGAGGAGGTTGCTCAACATATATTCGCGTAACTCAAAAACGGTTTAGTTTATTGAAATTACTAAAAAAACCGAAATTCCGCAATAATTTCATTTCAGAAAAGTAAAACTCTTTTTCTAATATGAGTAGTCGTTATTGAAACATAATTTTTTTTTTGAAAAAAAAAATTAATATTTTTTATCAAAATTTCGAAATTTTTGTTTTTTAAAAATTCATACAAAATTAAAAAATGCAGCTAGGCTTCTAATTTTTTGCAGACTTATAAAAAACGAAGCTACAAACAAAACAAGCCATAAATGATTAAAATCTGTTTGCAACTTTTGATTTTATTCACAAAAGTCGACAAATTTTTCATTAATTTAAGAATTTCCCTTAGGGGGCTTCCATACAAATATTGCGTTTTATGAAATTCTAAAATTAATTAAAATTTGTTGACTTTTGCGAATAAAATCAAAAGTTGCAAACAGATTTTAATCATTTATGGCTTGTTTTGTTTGTAGCTTCGTTTTTTATAAGTCTGCGAAAAATTCTTAAAGCAAAAATTATGGGGAATCCAAAAAAAAAAATTAGCCGGAAAATTTAGGAGCTTCTGTGGAAAATCGGAAAATTTAATTTTCATGGGAAAATTTAAAGGTAAATTTCTAAGAAAAATTAGGAAAATTTTATTTTTCAATTAAAGCCTGATTCAATACCTTTCCAACGAGCTATCACTCGTTGCGATCGCTTTAGTAGTTTTTTTTAAAAACAACTTTCAATGAGGTCCCTTATGAAGAATTCTTCAATTTTGTCACATGACAGTGGTGTACACCACCACTAAACCAGTCACTATAAAAAAAAAAAAAATGTAGGTACATTATTTTTTGCTGGGCAATCGATTGAGACTATTTATTTTAAAATCGGAGAGGGGTCGTCCAAAAGGTGATCGCTTTCATATGGAATTGCTCTATATCAAAATATCGATATTTAAATAAAAATAATCGATTTATATCGCCGATATTTAAAATATCGATATATCGATATTGATATACGACTATCGAATTCGATATTTTTAAAAGTCAGTCTTCATTAAAAACTCAAAATTTTAGCCGTTTTTCAAACAATATGTTTTTTAAGAGTTGGCATTTATAAGAAGCAGTGCCGGATACAAGAAGCAGTTTGACAGGAGAGCACATAAAACAGAGAGTGCTCCTGATGTCCATATCTGATGATTACTGGTTTATCTAAAACAATCAAAAACATTTCTAGTTCAAATTGGTACTTTTGGGGTGCAATTCAAATTTTAAGGTAAGTTGGTACTTCCATGACTTATTTACTTCTATTTAAAATTTTCGTATTATACTTTTTTTTAGATTTCATATGGTTTTTTTTTTTTGTATTCTTCCCTTTTGTTTTTGTTATAGTTGAATTTTTTGTTTTGATTGAATTTTTTGTTCTTATTAATTTTTTGAAATAAAAAGTAACAATGTAATTACATATAGATAATATGTTTGTTCATAAATATGTGTGTATGTACAAAGGTATACAAAATTTTTTAATTTGGTAATAGTTCCAGCAAAAAAACGTTCGATATATCGATATTTTTTAAATAATAACTATCGATACTCTTAAAAAATAAAGATTCGATATAATTTTTCAATTTGCCCATCCCTTACGCCACCAGCCCAAAATCCACACCAAAAAGTGACTTTTTCGGGATGCATTCGCACAAATTCGATAACTTTGTGAGGTACCCATTTATTAAGAAATAGGACTCATCCCAGAGGATGATTTTTCAATAAAATTTAGGGTTTTTGATAAAACAATTTTATCATTTACTTGTGTTGTTTAACACTATTTCCTTCTTGATGATGTGGCAAAAGAGACTTAATAAATAAGTCTGAGTTTATACGGTTCATTCTTTACTGAAAAGATTGCTACTTTATAGGCGAGAGGGGCGAGTGGAAAAGAAACGAGTACATACCCCTCGCCTCTCTCGCCTATAAAGTAGCAATCTTTTCAGTAAAGAATGAACCGTATAAACTCAGACTAACAGCCAATTCCACAGATGTAGTTTCAACGCAAGCTTGTCAGATGTTTTAAAAATTTTATCCCCAAATTGTAAATGTTTATTTCCAAAAATCCCCAATAATACTTTTAAATCAAATTTGTTTATCTCCGTAACAAAAGAAAATTCCCAATTTGGAGAAAAATCCCCTAATCTGACATGACTGCTTCAACGATATGACTACCAGCAACTGTCAAAGTTCGGAAGTCCCTATGGGTAAACCCTTTACTTTTGCCTAAATATTAATTATTAATTTTTGTGGAAAAAGTCAAAAAAATCCTAAATTGTGTAGTATCTTCGTTAATTGAAAAGAGAAAACATTTTGTAATTACGTATATTTTTTACAAATAGAAACTGGGAATTATTTCCTTTCGTAGGTTACTTTATATTATATTCAACATATTTTATTTTTCGAATTTATTCTATGAGCTAAATTTCAGTTATGTATTTTATAAAGGTTTTTTGTAATAGTTCTATTCCTTAAATTTTTAGGAATGACTTTTATACACCACCAGACTATTATATTGTATTTTCTTGTTACATTTTACCTTAGCTATCCTTTGGATAGCAATGAAGTATATTGTATGTACAGAAAAATTTACAATTATTAGACACCAGCAGAATGTAATGCATTTTCTGGCCCGCTACGGCCTTCGTCAGCATTCTTTGTGTCACACTGGATAGTGATACTTTATAAATTGAATGTATTTAACTCAACAATTTTAACAAATAGAAACTGGGAATTATTTCAATTTATAAAGTATCACTATCCAGTGTGACACAAAGAATGCTGACGAAGGCCGTAGCGGGCCAGAAAATGCATTACATTCTGCTGGTGTCTAGTAATTGTAAATTTTTCTGTACATACAATATACTTCATTGCTATCCAAAGGATAGCTAAGGTAAAATGTAACAAGAAAATACAATATAATAGTCTGGTGGTGTATAAAAGTCATTCCTAAAAATTTAAGGAATAGAACTATTACAAAAAACCTTTATAAAATACATAACTGAAATTTAGCTCATAGAATAAAATCGAAAAATAAAATATGTTGAGTATATTTTTTACCAAAGATATAAAAAAAAATACAAAAACCTTTAATTGCGGATACCTTTATGAAATTACGTTGAACAGAGTAAAGAAGGGTAATATGTGATTACTTTAATTTTTGATCAAATATAGATTTTAAGATCAAAAAATATTGATTTTGACACAAATGAAAAAATGCTAAATCTGATATTTTTTACTTAGAAATCGATTTTTAGATGAAAAAATTAAAAAGTCTTAAACCTTTTAAATCCTCGAAAATAAAAATTTTGTACTAAAAATTTAATTTTTTATGGTCTCAATTGAAAATCAGTCAAATTTTGGCCCAGGAGTAACAGTAACGTTGCAAATCAGATGCTTCATTTTGTTTAATGTAAAGCAATTAGAACGATTATAGTTAGCAGTAAGATGTTACGTCTTAATCTGTAAGAAATAGATTGGTCTTACTTTTTTACGGTAACGTTAAGTTACTGTTAGTCCCGGCTAACTGAGCCTTAAGTCTGCTTTCACACGTTTCATCTTTCAATGCTCAACTCTTGTGTTTTTAGGAGAGAGAAGAAAGTGGATTAGTACGGAGATGCTTGTACTCGGTCAGTCGCTTTGTGTGTTAATTCGTAGGTATATGTGCAATGATTGCTGCATGTATATTTTTATACCCTCCACCACAATTAGTTGTGAAGAGGGTATACTAAGTTTGTCATTCCGTGTGAAACTTTTTTATTATTCATCTCAGACCCCATAAAGTACATATATTCTGGCTGCTTGAGTAATTCTAAGTCGATTTAGCCATGTCCGTCTGTCTGTCCGTCTGTTGAAAACACGCTCACTTTCGAAAAACTCAAAAGAAATAAACAAACTAGGTGTCAAATTGCTTGTAGTTATCCTAAGCAGTTTGGGATTGAATTTCAGCAAAATCGGTTCAGTAGGACCAGAGCTATGAATCAAAATGTGGAACCACCACCTTCAAAAACTTGATAATTTTGTTACAAAAACTAACATAAATGATGCAAAAATGCACGGAATGACATAAGATTTTGCACAAGTCCGTTTTATTCGACTAGAAATGACACTGTAAAATTTCGTGAAGATCGGTACATAATTTACCCTAGGCCTCATATATGCCCTACTCCCGGAAAACAGTTTAGTCTCTTAAAACCATAATTAATAACAAATCGTCACAGTTTAAGATAATAATAATAAAAAGACATCATACAGATATTACTCCTTAAATTCGAACTGTCGGTGGAGGGTATCAAAGATTCGGCACAGCCGAATATAGCACTCTAACTTGTTTCTTTTGTGTTTCTCTTTCATTCGCTGTGAGTAAAATTTTTGTTGTTTTGGACCGAAAAAAGTTGAAGCCGATTGCTGCGTGTGCTCATATTGGCATTTTCAAAAGGTAATCGAAAAGAAGTTGAGCATCAAAAGATGAAACATGTAAATTCAGACTAATAAAATAGAAGGCTCAATCTGAACATTTTAGTTCTTAATTCAATAAAAATCACTCTTTATTTCCACTATTATTTTAAATACTTTTATTTAACTTATTAAAACTGTTTATTCCTTGCACTTTTCCTCACATGCTTCAAGGGAGCTAAAGCGGTTTGCATTGCCACCGCAACCACCATAAATGAATTTAGTACATTCATTGCTATCGGATTTGTAGGACCAGGATGGAATGAAAGCGGCACAGGCAATAGGACCGTCGCCTATAGCTGAGTGTCTTAAGCCACAATCGGCTAAAAATTTATAAAATATATTAATCGAGATTTTGTTGATGTTCCATAGACTTACCATTTTTAAGGGCGACGACTGAGGAAACCAAAGCAAAGATGCCGAACAATAAAGCGAAAATTTTCATTTTTATTTTAAATAAATTTTATTTGGATGTTCTTTCAATGAAGTTTAGTTTTTGAATGTTTTCAAAAGTTTCAGTATTTAACACTTTTATATGATCTCTCACATTCGCTTACTCTAACAAGCTAGAAAATAATTTAAGAAAATAGTTGTTTGTTTGATATTTAAATTGCATTTAAATAACAAATAAAAGACTTAAATCCAAAAATTCACACATTGATATTATTTTTTTTAAGATTGTGGTAAATAAACAAGCAGCGTTTATGTGTTTGCGTTTATGGCGAATTCGGGGGGTTTTTTTAGAGATAACCCATTAAACCGCGAAAACAAAATACCTGGCAGACTTGTTTAGAATTATGTCAATATTAGAGATTTTTTAAATGCAAAGTATGTTAAATTAACTGTTTAAATAATACAGTGAAACAAGGTTCTAACGAACAACTGATATGACAAATTATGTTAACAACGAAAACTTGTCTCCGGTCCCATTGAGTTTACTTAAACATTTTTTTACCAATCACTACGTTTCCAAGTGCGCTGATACACACGCTTCTGGTTTTAGAAGAGAGAGAGAGGAAAATTAAAAAAAAGGATTTTCTTTTTCCATTATCTCCTAAAAACTCAACACTTGACAGCTTCAGCCTGAGTCGTGTATATCAGCACTTGTAAACGTAGTGTTTGGTGAGAAATTCTTAAGTAAAATCAATGGGACCGAAAGTGTGTGAATCACCACTAACGAACCTCAAAAACACTTTATATCGAATACTAATAAAAACCCTTTTTTGAAAATAAAGTTGAAAATTAAGTTTGGCATCAAAAATTCTATATATGTACATTAGGGTCATGACTAAGAAAGATGGCGTTTGTTAATATTTTTTTATAGTTATTTTGGATATTTCATTTTCAATTTGATATTTGCAAAGAAATGTTAAAAGTCATAACCCTAATGTACATGCATATTTCTGAAAGCAGATTTATGTCTACTTTTGTATGATGCTATTTAGTTTTATTTGAATATAAAACGTAATAAAACTATTAAAAATTTTTAATTTCTTTGCTATGGTTAAAACAACCTAAATATGTCTGTCGTTTCAAGTTTGTTATAATCGTGTTCTTCTGTATTAGAAA
Organism: Pollenia griseotomentosa; assembly: GCA_963931875.1. Classification (NCBI taxonomy): domain Eukaryota; kingdom Metazoa; phylum Arthropoda; class Insecta; order Diptera; family Polleniidae; genus Pollenia; species Pollenia griseotomentosa. Next base: position 19,017,067 of record OZ007561.1, read on the forward strand.
CTGCGTTCATACATGTCAACAAGATTTAATCAATAACACGATCTTCTTCAAGAGCAAGTTAATATTTTAAGTTTTTTTTTATTTTTTAATAGTTTAAGTAAACATTCTGTAGAGTTTCAAGGTCAAGTGCTAACTAAATAAATCTATATAAATTGTTGACAAATTCTTTGAATTTTTAATGCACGCGTAAATACAAGAAATTTTAGATTGGGAGTCGCGAGTATTTGTAGGTATTCCGACTCCAACTTCGGTAAAAAAAACCGCGACTCTGCTTTTACAACTCTGACTGCTGTAAGCACTCAGTATTGCTGAGGCTCAGAATATAAAAAGCAGCCCTCGTATTTAATTTTGTTGTCTTAGCTTAGAAGATGCTAACAGCTTCCCGAAAAATACAACATACTCAAATTAAAAAAAAAGACAAGATGGAGTGTCTTTGCGGAATCGTATATACCTTTCACTAAAGTTTGTACCAAAACCTCAAGTTAAGGGTTACACTAGTATGGGGGCCACGTGATACTCCTGATACTTTAAAGGAAATATATGAGTAAAATTTTGTCATCATAGGTCTTATGGTTGGGGCGTCAAATCCACTAATAACACTAGTAATAATTAAAATAATTTTTAATTTAAAAGATTTTGTTATTCGTGCTTAATTCCCAGTTTTTATTCTTGATAAAAACACTTGAAATTTATTGTTGATGGGATAAGCTATTCCTATGCGCATTTCACTGGTTGCTTAGGCCAGATCATCAGGAAACTTCATTTTGTATTCCCAAAAATTACTTTTGATAATTATTTTTGTATTTTATTTATTGGTGCGATCAAGACTGCATTAGCAGAACTTATACGCGGTTATTGTTCTAGATGAAAAGGGCATTAAACACGCTCGGCTGAATTGTAGGGATTGCATTCATTCACTTGTGCTTAGTGTTTTTCATACGGGATTTCCCGAGATCCCGCAAATTTTTAGGGAAATTTGCGCGGGAATTCCCGGGATTTGTTTTAATTTAATTATGTCAATTTTACTGCTGATGTAATTGTCAATATGTTGTAAAATTTAATAAACCTTAGCCGTAAGGCAAAAAGGACTTAAAAAAGGCATTCTGAGTTTTTGATAAGGTTTAATTAAATTTGTTTTTCTTATGTTTGGTTAAAATCACTTTAGTCTAGCACAACTGCTTCTTATCGTTATCATCATTTAACATTTTATAGAATTAGTGTTGCTATAGAGCTAAAGTAGGCCGTTTTTCAAATTTTACAATAAAAGATGCAATTCTAATGTACCCTTCGAATATCCAGAACGCTGCTGTGATCGCCACCAACACAATTCTTCGAATCATCAAATCCGATTTGAGAGCACCAATGAAGCCATCATACATATATATATATTAAAACATAATAATACTAAGGCCATCCATGCATTTTCTAGAAACAATTGCAGAATAATTTTTTTTAAGATTTACCATTCGAAGGCTTGATAATTTATTTGAGGTTTTGTTATTTTAGGTTTCCGATATTACAGTAGGTTGTTAATTATTAAAAGAATTATAGAAATAAATAAAATATTTCAACAATAAAATATTTTATTGAATTAATTTGCGACCGTTACACAGAAAAAAATAAAAATTGATTTCAATTAAAAAATTTGCGATATTAATTAAAAAAAATTAATTAAATTTGCACCACTAAACAAATTAATAGTATCAATTAAACCAGTTAGGGCCATTATTACAACCTAATGATAAAGTTGCTGATAGTTAACGTGAACAATAGCTATCTTGAACGATAAAGTGACCAATAAGTTTTTTCCATTATTACACCTGTCCGATAAAATAAAAAAGGTAATTTATATACTCTGGCAACATTGCAGTATATACCGACTACTTTTGGTTGTTTAAAATACGTAGTGGCAACGACTTAGTTTTGTTTTATTTATTAATTAAAAACAAAAGTAAATTTTTGTGCTTTATTTTTGGTTTTAATGGTAAATTGTTTTGTTTTTTGTGTTAAATTGTGTGTTTTGAAAAAGTTGGGTAATTTAAGACTATCATTGAAGTTACCATATCTTTATCAGAAAATATGGCATCTTCAAGTTCTTAAAGTTCACTTGTAAAGTTACCATGAGGACAAACCTGATGTTAGCTTATCAGTCACTTTTTAGGTTAATGTTAACTTGTAATAACCAAAAACTATTTATCTGTCAGATAGCATCCTAAAAATAACTATTTGTAAGTTGTAATAATGGCCCTTAATAATATTAATTAAACGTTAAATTCACTTGATTAAACGCTTAATTCACTTGATTAAATTTTTAATTAAAACTGATTATTTTTTTGATTAATGCTGTGTATCATCCGAGAAATATAAATTAAAATAAGGTTAAACAATGAACCGATTTGTCCCATTTTTCATACCAAATATTTCTCGTATATTAAAGGAGAAGAGGTAGAGAAGGACTTATCGCAACAGAAGAGCGTGTACATATTGCTCATTTACTTCAATAGTGTCATAATTTGAAAAATTTAATTTTGGAGTTAGTGATGCAGAATTGTTCGCTATGCTTTGCGTATAAAATTCATCCTAATATCTTTTAAACTTTCCCCTTTTAAAGAGAATGTGTCGTTATTTTTTCTAAGTGGTTAAAACAAAACAAAAACTTTAAACGCGTTTATTTCGAAATGAAGTTTTTTGAGTTATGTCAGTATTGAAGTAAATGAGTGATATCTATGTTTAAAAACTGTTCGTTGTTGTTGTTCTATAGACATGTATATACACAGAAAAAATTATTGCCGAATTATTTTCAAACAAACGCTTGTTTGAAAATTTTTTTAATTTCTATAAATTTTTTTACTGATTCAATCAATATTTTTGTTTGATTTTTATTTAACCAACAAAAATGTGGACAACTCTTCAAAAATATAATAAACGCGTTATTGGTGTCAAGTTTTCATAATTTTGTATGAAATATTTAACGCTCTTTAATGTTGTCGTCTTTTTGTATTTTTTTATTTGATCGTAAGCAACACTTCTTTATGTGAAATATAAAAACAACAACAAAAAACACACACAGTCTATTTTTGGACGCTTTAAAAAAGTGCAACTATAAGAAAAACAATAGCAGAAACAACATTATAAGAAACAAAATCCCGTATTCAATTTTTTAAAACTGTTTGGTTAAATACATAAAATACGACAATAAAATGATGATGATAAACATGTCGAGTCGGTCTGCTGCCAAGGAAAGCATACAGCAACAGTGAGTGAAGAAGAAAAAAAAGCATTGTGTGTATAAATTATTCCAACAAAAAAATGTGTCTCAAAGCCAGGCGCCGGCCGCTCTGCTCTGCTTTGCCTTTACCTTCTACAGTGCTTGCTTGTGTGCGCGTGCGTCATTGCCTGTGCAAAAAAAAACTTTTTTGTTTTTGTTATACCTATGATTTTCAGTAAACTATTTGTTTGATTCAGTTAAATTATTTGTTTGAAAAAATCAGTGTTTTTTTTCAATGAACGAAATGCAAATAAATTGTTTGAATATGCAAATTTGTTTGTAGGACCGATTTCAGACAAAAAATGTTTTGATTCTACAAATTTTTTGTTTGAATTGGAAAAATAATTTTTTCTGTGTATATGAAGATTCAATATATAATTTTAAAAGATCAAAATACTTTTCGTGCGTTTCATCTTCAGCGACAAGGCAGAATTACCGCATTTGGGCAAATGAGAATCCACGAGTGATTGTTGAAAAGCCGATGCATCCACAAAGAGTGACTGTAGGGTGCGGTTTGTTGGCTGGCGGCTCCATCGGGCCGTACTTCTTCGAAAATGTGGACGGCCAAGCAGTTACCGTGACTGGTGTTCACTATCGCGAGATGATAACGAATTTCTTGTGACCAGAAATTGAGGATATGGACCTGGGCGATATGTGTTTCCAACGAGATGGTGCCACTTGCCACACAGCCAACGAAACTATGGTTTTTTTTGCCCGAGAAATTCAATGCCGTGTTTTCTAACATTTGGGCGATGTTAATTGGCCGCCACTAAGATCATGTTATTTGACACCATTGGACTTCTTTCTTTCTTTAGGGATATTTAAAAGAAAAAGTGTACCTCAATATGCCAAGAACAATTCAAGAGCTAAAGAATGCGATAATTCGGCACATTAACGACACTGAACCTCAATTATGACTCAGAGTCATTGAAAATATGGACCATCGGATAGAGGTATGCTACCGAAGCCGTGGCGAGCATTTGGCTGATATTTTGTTTCACACATAATTGACATATTTTTTCCCCCTAAGTTAATAACGCGAAGCTCTACGCTGCTCTACGCCCCGCACTGATAGACTAGCTCAATATCAGCTATCCTACCGGTGCACCACAAATTCTTCTAAAATAATAAAATATATTAAGATAATTCTCTGAAAACTTTTTGTTTTATTTACAATTAACTTTTTACATTTTCTTAAAACACAAAATATTTGTAAGACCGAGTTTTAATTGCGATTTTTTTTTGCCTTACTTTGATTTTTGTAGGCGAAGCTCGCAGAAAGTCATGTGGGGTGCGGTGCATAAGCCTTTTTTACACCCTTCGCCTATGAAAATTTTAGCAAAAAACTCATAATAAAAATTAATTTTAAATAAATTTGCACTCAACTTGGCTTTGCAATAATATTTTTTTATATGAAAGCCAATATACAAATATGTTTATTTTCTTATAATTTTATAATTCAATGATCATTATCCTTATTATCATTTACATTTTACTGAAAACCTTTAAAAGACAAGCCAAAAGAAAATGTTTACTTTCTTTCGTACTCAAGTTAAAACGCTCTCTCTTCATAATGGAATTATCGTTTGAAAGTATAATAATGTTTTTGATAAAGATGCCAATGATGCCAACTTTACTGATTACCAATAATAGTCATCGTTAACATCAGCATCTTCATTCAACTAGATTTACGGCTCAGCAAACGGAAAAGAAAGGCGAAATGAAATAAAGGGAAAAGGAAAGGTGTGTAGAGAAGGAAGCAAATTTGCTGCTGTTGTTGAAAATATTGTATCAATATTTTTTTTTTTTTTTTTTTTTTTTTTAAGAAAAAATCCTTTAATGATGGTTTTACCGTTAAACCAACTGTCTGAAAATTGAATTATCTTTCATTATAAGCATCTTTCTCTTTATGTTGACTAGAACTAGCAAACCAACAGCAGCCAGAAAGGATGTCAAAAAGTCTACTGGTACTTAAGAATAAAAAAAAAGTTAATACAAAAAGTACTTGACTGCATTGACTTTTTAAGGGTTGTTTTCACAATCATCGTCATCATCATCGTGTTCATCGGTTTGCACATTATTATCCTAATTGTGATAGATTTTCGAAAGTAAATTTTGGGTGTTTGTGTGCGTGTGTGTGCTTGAGAGTTTAACACCCTTTTATGGGAAGGAAAGGGAGTTTTTGTTTGAAATAACTTTGTCTAGAATGTCTTTCTGTCCGTCCTATCTTCTATCTGTCTTGTTTGCTATTTGATTTTCAGTTTTGCAAATATTTATTTGTTAATCCTTGTCTTCTTGACAAGTGCGGTTTGTTTGATACCAGAACTGAACTCTTCTTGTACTTCATCATTTAATGAATATATGCATGTGTGTTTGTGTGTGTGGAAATGGATTTTGATATTTGATTTCTATTGCTACAAGTATTTTTAACGGGCAAGAAGATTTCTTTGTTCTTCAAATACATATAGAATGTATCTGTTTGTGTGTTGCGACTAATCCGTTGTTAAATTATTGAACAAATAAGTGGTGGTGTTTATTTCTTACTATGCCAAATGCCTCATAATGTCTAAATGAATGTAAATAAGTTTGTGTGTTTTAGTGGTATAAATGTAAATTCAAGGGGTGGCATGGCATGTATGACCTGTGGCATTATCATCCTAATTATTACATTGCCATAATTGTTGTAGAAACATGTGTTCATTGGGATTTGCATGTTGGAAAACTTAATTTGTGATAATTACCCAGTTGACAGTAGACTCTAATAACACTTGACTCAGTGTTTTGTGATGACAATACCAAGACATGTTTAAGTTTGTATGTGTGTTTATTACACATAAAACGAAATTGAGTATAAATTAATTAACATAAATTAATATTGATATTGTTAATAATATTAATTTAAGTAACAAGAAGTTGAAGGGTAGATATTAATATGGAGTTTCTAAAGTGAATAATTTTAAAATTATTTAAGCCTACAGGGTATCTCAATAACCAAAATAAACTCTTTTGTTACTTATTGACTGCTTTCTTTAGACGGATATCTAGAACGCTCGGCAATGTCTTCTCTGAAGTTAAAATCAACATTTTACTGAGCCAATCGCATGTTTCAACGCCTCATGATATAAGAATTTTGCTAAGTAGAGGCAAGAAAGATCGTAAGTCCAAGGAAAGCTTATGTCTGTCCATATAACGAAATTTATAGTCTAAGGTCTATAAACTGCTGGGTGCTGTTGGTTAACGTGCTTTCCGACCGATCTCTGGTATCCTACGATGCATTGCAAATCTGATAATTTAAAATTCTCGATTGGCTTGATTCAATATCGGTAGACTGATTTGGAGAATTTTTAACAAAACTTAAAATTTTTCAATGCTAATTTAAGTTTTAACGCTGCCAGATTATCGAATTTTTAGACGATTAAGATATCGAGTGTTTTAAAATTTCTTTTAAAATTTTTATTTGTACTTTTTTAAGCAAACAAAAACTTACCCCATTCGCTTATTTAATTTAACTTTGAACTTTTAAGAATCGGAAATATTTTAGTCATTTCCTTAAATCAAGACGAAAAATAAAAAAAAAACACATTTTAAAAGTTATTGAATCACAAAAATAAAATTGGCTAAGAGGATTATTGTTTTAATGTCTGGTGCTCACTTCTGCAGAAAAAATACAAAAATCTGCTTTCAAATAAAAAAAAAAAAAATTAACCAACGACATGTTTTCGAAAGACATTTTTTGTACACAGTATACAAATATTTAAAGCATACTCCAAGGCGCAGGAAAAATAAAATATAAAGCCATTCAATTCAAGTCACACGGAAAGAAAAATTTACTAATAAATATGGCTTGAACCAAGAAAATTTTGCATGATTCTCGTCCAAGCCAAAAGTTACTTTGTAAAATCCTCGAAAACAAGGTTGATTTACGTTTTTGGGTAGTGATCAGAGCTGTCGTTTTTGGTTATTTCTAACCAAAATTGGTTATATTTTTTTTCAATGTGAGATGTGAATATTTTTTTCATTTTGGTTACTTTTTGCTAAAACAATAATAATTACGAACGAATATGTATTTCTTGGTACAATTATTTACGAGCTCGAATAATTTGTACTGTGTACTACGATTTTTTCATTATTTGTTACCAATGAACGGAAGTTTTTTAATCCCTTTCAAAACAGCAACCAAATAATTTTTTTAAGATTTTTGCTAAGAAAATATTGCCATTTGTGATTTTTATATTAAATACGCCATGACCTGAAATCGTTAACAAATGAAGTTTTTCTTGATTTTAAGAGAAGTAAAGATAATTAGTACTTAAAGTAGGAAGTGCATAAAATCATCCGGAATCAATTTTAGAAAATTACTGAAAAATTACACAAAAGTCGTTTCAGTGTTTTTAAAAACTTGAAAATAAGTTTAAGGTTCCGAATTTAGGTTATTTCTAGAAGTATATTTATATACACATTTGAAAATACACGTAGGAATTTTAAAGATTTTTAAAATTACATTGATTTATCAATATAATTTTAAAATTTATGGAATTTTCTGTATTTTAGATATATGTATATAAATTAGAAAATATTTACATAAAATGCATTTCGCATATCGCCAATCGTTTTAAATTTCGCCAAAATAATCGCCATATCGCCAAACGTAATTTTCCATCGACAAAAGGATTAAGAAATCGCCACATTTGACAGTCCTGCCAATAACAGCTAAAAAGCGGAAAACTATTATCCATTTTTGTTATTTATAACTGGCATATTAAAAAATATTAATTTTTTTTTATATATTCCTCTAACTCCCACTGGAGCATAGGGCGCCAAAAAATAAAAATAATTTTTTTACGAAAAATGTCTCAAATAAATAAAACTTTTAATTAGGTTTCACGTTATTTTCTTAATATGTAAAAGAATTAAATTTCTTGTTTGGTTTGCTTGATTTCTAATTATTGTTTTACTATAAAGTGCAAATAACCTTTGTGTTACAATGTATTACAATGATTTTAATGATTTTCTCAATTAATAAAAAGCATTTTAAATTTGGTTATATTTTTTTACATTTGATAACTTTTTCAAAAATTTTGGTTTTAAAAATTGCATTTGTTGTGGCAGCACTGGTAGTGATTGTGCTTCATAGTTATTTCATGTTAATTTAACATGATTTTACAATAACTTGCGAACAACATATTTTTCTATAATTCATGTTAATTTAACATTCCCGTAAAGTTAGAGCAAAATAGCATTCATATTGAAATAACACTCCGAATCACGTTGAATTAGGGTATTTCAAGTTGAAACAACGTGAATTTCATGTAGAATCGGTTTGAGTTTGAAATAACAGTGAGAAGAAGCTTCAGAGACATTATAAACACTTACCCGCGGAACCAGAGAGAGAGAGGAGAATATAATTATTTATTTTCCTGTAACACATGTTTCACTTTTTGGTTTTCCCCTTCTTTTACAGAAGCACTCACAATTAATGCTCAATATGGTTTTGTCATCATTCTACTTTGAAAATTTGATGTACTATTTAACTAAATAATTTTAATAAAAAGAATACGGGAATTTTTTTTTTATAATTAATTTTAAGCATAAAAATAAAAAAAAGTATGTTATTCTTTTTATAGTGTTGTTATTGGTTCTATACAAAACAAATAAAAAAGGATTTTATGGATTCAATATTGCACAATGTTATTTTAACATTTTTCGTTTAAAATTAATATGAAACCAAAATAATTTTAAATAATGTTCATTCTTTTGCAGAAATTTACTATGTCTTTTAATCAACTTTGTGCAATGTTAATTTAACGTTGATTTTTTTTAATAATAACAACTGTGATCAAAAAAGACAAATTTTCTGTGATAATTTTTATATTTACATACGTTTATTTTAATATTTTAAGTTTTGTTTTGTGCTGTCCACCTTTACAAAATACTGTGATATAATTTATAAATGATGTAAACTGACGAAAAAGATTATTATTTTAATAAAAACTCAATCCCCGAAGAAGTTGGAAAGAATACCAACGAAACGTCGGATTTTATTGAGAATGAAATAAATAATCTTTTATTTACATTAAATTAATGACCTTGAAAGCCTGCATATAGGAAACTATATAAACTATTTAGATATTTTTTTCTGTTTGTGTGAATTGATTTAAGCAAAATGTTTCTTTATTGTAGAAAATAAGTTAAAATCAAAAAATTATTTTTAGGTTTTTGAATCAAAAAATTATTTTTAGGTTTTTGAATTTTTTGTTTGAGAAAACGAAATTGATTAGACCCCTTTCAGACTCGGCAAGTTAGTTGCGCAAGTTACTTGCCGACAACAACAAAGTCTGTACAAAATTTTTTTTTCTTTACCCCGACCTTACCGCTTACGTCGACAAACTAAGAGTTGCGCAAGAGAATTGCGCAAGTAACTTGCCGAGTGTGAAAGGGGTCTTACTTTAGAAAATAACATTGGCGTAGATAGACCGGTCTGGGGTGGGCTAAGCCCCCCCCAGAAACAGTTTAGCCCCCCCCCCCAGAATTTTTTCCTTTTTTTGTATAAATACATTTTTTTTAAATTCAATTACAATTTTCTTTAGGTTCTATTAAATGCCTTTATTAAAAATATTGTTTTTGCCTGTGCACTTAAGAATTGTTATATACGTATTAGTTAAAATGCACACTACTTTGCAAATCGTTTTGTTTATTCAAACTCCTACAAGTGGCAATGAGCCTACCTATTAGCTTAGCTGGATGTGAAAGAAGTTTTTCGGCAATGAGAAGAATTAAAACATGGCTTCGTTCAACAATGAATCAGGATAGATTTTCAAACATGGCCATTTTAAATATTGAAAACGAACTAGTAAAAACTCATATTTGTGCAGAAGATATTCTAAATATACCTATTTTGCAAAAAAAAATAGAAAACTTATCTTCGAGTGATGCTAAATATGATTAATTTTTATACTTATATTCATTAAATAATTAGTATTGTGGTTATTTTGTTGAACTATTTATGGTTTTTAATCCAAATTTTTAATAATTTTAATTAGGCTTAAGTTCATTAAATTTAATTTTCATTAAACTATTTTTATGAAGAAAGGAATTTTACAACATGAAAATTAATTAAAATTGTTATTGATAATTAATTACTCATTAATTTTATTGTTTTGTTATAGTTTTTGTTTTGTTATATTTTATTTTTTAGTTTTTTAATGCCTGAATTTTATATTTTACTGTTAAAAGACTAAAATAATTTTAAGATTTGTTTTATTGAACTGAATATGTGTAATTTTTTTTATACTGATTTTTATTTAAATAAAAAACGAAAAGTAAACATTTTTTTTCGAGGGTCTATAGCCCCCCCCAGAAATATGGTCTAGCTACGCCAGTGGAAAATAAACTTCTTTCCGCGCATGTTTAGTTTCTTCCACAAATTATTCTTTTTTAAAGAGTTTCATTTAATTTGTTAAAGGTGCGCAGTAGAGCTAATGATTTCTTTTAATAGTTAAATAACAAGTAAATGTGCTTTATTTGACTGTGCCGAATTTTTAATACCTCCCACCGATGGTTAAAATATTTCAGGAGTTGGATTTATGTGGGATCTTAAAATTATAAACCCATCTTAATAAAAACTGACCTTACAGTATTATAATGCATTGAGGTCTTACATGTATTCAAATCAATTCTAAAGGGCAAAATAAACTACACAAACGGCTGGAGAAATTCGTTAAGGGCGGGATTCACTATCCTACACAATCGTACGATTCATTCACGCGAAAATCTGATGGAATTCTATCCAACATAAAAAAAAATGTCTTCAAAATCTGCTGTCAATATCCACAAAAATGTTGCCAACTCAAATGACTCAGCTACTTTACAAGAAAATGCATCATTGATCGCATACAAACTATCATTTTATGAAAATTTTCATAAACATTAGCAAGTCGGACAGACTTGTCAAAAAACTCTGTCACTCAATACACAATACTTTATGAGCACACACGATTTTTTTGACAAATCGCACGACTAAATAGGATAGTGTATCGCCGGCTTTAAGGCTTTAAGTTATTAAAAAAAAAATTTGTGTTTTTTTTTAGCTGCATGAGAACTCAAAATGATAGTACAAGACTGAAATAATGTTGGAATGAATTTTTTTATTATAATCTGGTAGATAATTTCTTGGCATTTATTTTTTTAATATGATTTCAGGCAGATGTCCGCCGCGGCTACGAGTTACATGGTCCATTCTATCAGTCAAATGTTCAACATTTTAAAATAAATCTGTCCGAATTGCGTAAATGGTAGCTTGAAAATTGGCTCCAAAACATCAAGAGTTGCTAGATTGTCGGCATAAACCAATGATTATACATAGCTCTATAAAAAGTAACCCAAAGGTGCTAACTCGTACGATTGAGGGGGCCAGTACACAGGACCTCTTTTGGAAATAAAGTTGTCACGAAATTGATTTTGCAATAAAGTTGGCAAGTTGTGCTGTCTTGTTGTCAGCATGGCTCAATAGCTCGCCCTTCACCGTCACGTCAGCTCCTTGCTCATTACCAAAGAGCGTGTTTACCGCACCAAACAGTGAATTTTAATAGATGTAATGGTGATTCGTTACCAGCTGAAAGATTGTCTTCGCTCCAAATACAGCAATTTTGCTTCGTAAAATTGGCGAACCTCGCGAACAAATTTATTTTTTTAAAGTTAATTTCCACAATTTGGAAGCGTGTTCTATCGTTCAACGATTCATGATGACTTTTCAAACCTTACTGAACAGAAATGTCAACACAGTTTGACATTGTCAGTTGTCAAACCATAGTTATCGCTATCGAAAGTTCTCATGCAGCAAAAAGAACACCCATTTTAAGGCCTGTGCGAACCGTTACGAAATTAAGTGCACAGAAAGTTGGTTAAAAATAAAATTTTAGGTCAACAAACTTTTTATTTAATTCAATGAAAAAATTTATTAAAATTGAGCTTTGCAAAATAGCACTCAATAAAACTTATTTAATAATGATATAATTAAATACATATTTCTTCATATTCAATAAAAAAAATATTTGAATCAAAGTAAAGACAATATTTTTACAACTCTTGTCCATTTTGTAATAGCTTTGATTTCGTTGCAAGTAAGATTTGAGTGTTTGTAATTCTTATTCGCTTTACAGTTTTATTTACATAATACATTTCTTAGTTTATCCAAAGTCTTTGGAAAAAGGTTTTCTGATGATCTGGCCTAAGCAATCAGCGAAATTCGCATGGGAACTAGCTAATCCCCACCCTTACCATAATTTTTAGTGTATTTATCAAAGAATAAAAATTGGTAATTTAGAACATCATAATTAATGAATAAATAAATGAAGATTCGATAAACCTTTTGTTTGATTTATTTAACATTTCCAACAATTTATTTTAACAAATTGCGTAAACATTTCGTTGACAAAAATTATTTTGGCCTACAACTTTTTTTATTAATTCAATAAACTTGGTTGTTGACTAAAAATTTAATAACTATACCTACAAACTGTTTTATCAAAACCGCAAAAATCGTCAATAGCGCGGCGTCAACGCTTTGCAGTTGGAAAATCCGATTTTGTTAGCGCGGTTAATAGTGATGTTGGCCGCTATTGGTAATAAATAATGGCAATTTAGCTGTTTTTTTTTTGTAAATCTAGCGGTTTTTTCTCTTCTTTTTTTTGCTATTATGTGGGTTTTATTAAACAAGAAAGTTAACACTACTGTTTGTGACACAACGTTTACGCTCTTGCCATACCTAAGCATATCTACGTAAAAGTTAAGTGGAAGAAAACGTTCCGCCTTCCGCTCTTGTTTAGGTACGGCTTTTATTCTTTTGTATTGTGTACAAAATAATACCATCTCTGGTACAAAATTTGTAAAAACGAATCTTTGTTTTTTTTAATATTTAAGTTATAATAAAATCGTTTTAATATTTGAAATGTTTTCTAAATCTATTTGTAAAGATTTAATCTTTACAAAATCTTAATTAGTAACACGTTATCCGTAATGTTAACGAGACTAAATTCTAAAACTTCTTAAACACATACTTAAACACAACCAGACACGAGTAAAAGCTGCTTAAACTTAAGAAACTTGAACATTTTCAAAGTTATGCAGAGGTTCTACAAATACTAGAAGTACAAGTAGTTGCATATTTCCACACTTAGTTAATGCGATTATTACATTATAAGTATATGTATATAAATTACTCTCACTCACACTAATAAGCCCAGACAAGACTTTGACGAACACATACAGTATTCGAATAAGGAGGTTAAGTGTAAAAGTTCTTATATCTCCCCGCTCACGCATTCAACTTTGAAAGAGTCCTGTTTCTGTGGGTATGAGTCAATTTCCCTACGTACATGTGTTGTTAAGTTAAACGAGTACACACATATTTGTAATATTTATAGGTATTTTAGCTGCAGTATGTCCCTGTCTCAAGTTCCTTTTAATGGACTTTAACCAACCATTTACAAACTTCTAACATTAGACACGATATACGACGAGAGTAGTACATCTACATTTTCCTATAGTCCTGTTAGTTTATCCTTCTCTTTCTTTGCTTGTTTAATAATTTCTCTGTGTCTGTTTAGATTTTTCGCAAACTATTTGTTAAGATTAAATTTCACTTAAGGTGTTTTAGTTAGTAAATCATATCTTTACACAGATACTTACCAATACATTCTTACTTTTATTATATTTTATTTAAAGGATAATATTCCTCTTTAGAGACAGACATCAAAATAAATTATTTACGAGTATAAATACGAATACGAAAAATGAAAGTCAAATGGAATTCTTATTCTTGCTAGTTAATGAGATTTAATAACACTTGTGTTCGAATAAGACGCAATTGAATAAAGAATGCTTGCTTAAAAGAGAATTTGTGGTATTTTGAGAATATGTATGAGTTAACTACATAAGTAGAGTTTGTGTATTGTATTGCATTTGTTAATAAGTAGAAAACTAGTAGAAAAGTAAAACTTTGCCTAGGAAATAAAAAAAAATTCCGTCTGTATTCTTAAAAACTGGCTGTTTTTTTTAACAAAAAAGAATAATCAAAACAGAAAAAATTCTTGGAAATTTTTTTTTTTCAATTGAATTATTATTCTAAAACAAAATCAATTTTGATTAAAAATTTAATAATGTGAATTAAACGTTTGCTTATATCAACAAAATTACTGTAGAAAATGTTGCTAATTTGAAAAAATATTAAATTGATACTGTTAATTTGTTACCTGGTGCAAATTTAATTAATTTTTTAATTAAAATCACAAATTTTTTTAATGAAATCAATTTTTATTGGTTTTCCGTGAAGCATATATATGTAAGGCACTTTTAATTTATTCAGGTCTGTGGAGTCGGAGTTGAGGTTTTTGTATCAGAGTTGGAGTCGGTGTCGAAGTATCCACAAAATTTCGCGACTCCAACCCCAAAATTTTTCGGCATAAAAATATATAAAAAAATTTTTTTATATTTTTTATAATAAAAATATTTTAAGAGGGTCTGCTTTAAACATTTTGAAGTCAGAAAAAACGACTTGTCTACTTTACACATGGGGGATTTCATGTCAAGTGATTTTGAAATCGATGACTTCCGATTTGGATGAAATTTGCACCAAGGTTAGTCCTCTTGGATAGTTGCTTAGAGATCTATCTATCTCAGAAACTTTTTTACCGATCTTGTTGAAAATTTGTCTCTAAGCTATTATCCTATAGGACTAACATCAGCGCCAAATCGTAAGTTATCGATTTCAAAATTGGGTCACTTGGTATGAAATCCCCATATGTAAATAACCATATTAAAGCTCAATGCGGCACGTGTTTTAATTTTATTAAAATATCGATTTTTAGGGAATCATTTCCTTACCATATTTAACCATTTAAAATGTACGGCATTAAAAAAAGAGTGTTAATTCAAATAAGGACTAGTCTCACATACATTTAGCAACAAGGTTGGAGTAGAAGTTGGAGTCGGAGTTGAAGTCGTAGTTGGAGTCGGACCAGGGTTACCTTTAGGAAATTTTGAAAAGTCGCACAAAAAGTCGTTTTATAAAAAGAAAGTCGCAGAAAAAATTCGTTTGAGGGAATTAAAGCCGCATACTATTTTTTAACGTTTTTTTTTTAATAAAAAGCATAACAAAACAAAAAAAAAAGTGAAACAAAACATTCAGTTGCATTTTTTCATTTTCAGAAGCCTCAAGCTCAAGAAGCTCAAGATGATTGTATAGTTCACTAAAAGCTGCTTACTTACATTGCAAAAGACCGCTTTGATGCCATGCCTTGGTTAAGCCATTTGTACTTCAGTTGCCAGTTTCGATTAATCGAACAATTTTAGACTACCAATTGTTCGAATAATTTAAAATTGCTAATTTCGATTAAAGGATTAACCGAAGAATTATACCGAATAATCGAATAATAATAATAATATATAGTATTTCTGTTGTATGTATAATTTTTTTAAAAAAGAACATTTTTTTAAAATTTTAAGTTGATTAAACAAATCAAATGTATGTGTCCGTTGGAATTAAAAAAAACAGTCATGTTTAGTGAGTAATTTAGCTTTTATTTTTGTTAAATTTTTTCAACTAAATTTAATAATTCATTTTACAAAAGAAAAAACGACAAAGGTATGTTAACTCAAAGATTTATATCAATTTATCGGGTAAGTTCTAGAAATCAAAATAAAGTGATGTTGAAATCGAACGATAATTTTAATTTCTTTCTTTTCTGTAGAACAGAAAGAGCAAAAGTTTCGGAACTAGGTACAACCATCTTAATTATCAATATATACACCTCATCCAACAAAATGTGGGTGGATTGGTGAAGTGGGAGTGGCACAACTAAGATTTATACGTAATTAAAGAGCGGTAATTATTAGGGTGTTCAGGCGATTAATTCTTGTTCGATTAATCAAACAATTTTAGACGACCAATTGTTCGAATAATTTAAAATTGCTAATTTCGATTAAAGGATTAACCGAAGAATTATACCGAATAATCGAATAATAATAATATATAGCATTTCTGTTATATGTATAATTTTTTAAAATTTTAAGTTGATTAAACAAATCAAATGTATGTGTCCGTTGGAATTAAAAAAAACAGTCATGTTTAGTGAGTAATTTAGCTTTTATTTTTGTTAAATTTTTTCAACTAAATTTAATAATTCATTTCACAAAAGAAAAAACGACAAAGGTATGTTAACTCAAAGATTTATATCAATTTATCGGGTAAGTTCTAGAAATCAAAATGAAGTGATGTTGAAATCGAATGATAATTTTAATTTAACTACTACAAAAATAATAGATACTTAAAGAATGAAGTAGATAAAATGAAATATTTTTATGAACTTTCATTGCAGGGTCCTTTTTTAAAATTTACTCGATTTTAAATCTACTTCATTTCGATTTCTAGAGCCCGTATTTTTTAACAAAAAAGTGCATGCGTTTCTTTCTTTGGAATGAGTTTGGTTTAAAAATATTGAACGAGGGATAAATCTAATAATGCTAAATGTAACAGGTGTCCAAAAATGTATTAACGTTAATGTTCTTCAACAACTTCACTAATTTACCACTTACACAGTAAATATGGTGACTATAGTACTTGAAGAATAAATACAAATAAATACAATTTTTAAAAAGATACTTCGATCGAGAGGATGGAATGTCCGTGAAAAGTTTTCAAAAAATCCAAAGTTAAATTGACTCTTTTAAAATCGAAGTGCCCGAAAGTGAAGCAGCAGTTTGAAGCTACATTCACAAGTTTTATATAAAAAAGAATGTTTATTTACTAAAGTACATATTAATTTTTTCTAAAATTATCGAAAAAAATCTCGTAATTTATAAAATTTATGGATTTAGAATTATTCGATTAATCGATTAATTTCAAAATTTTATTCGCTTAGTCGAATTAGTTAAAAATGCCAAATATCGATTAATCGTTTAATCGAACAAAAATAAACCCCGATTAATTGAACACCCTAGTACCTATATAACATTCCGTACCATGCTGAAGGGTATATAACATTCGGCATAGCCGAATAAACCCAGCGTTTAAAAAACTGCAGTCAATGTAGAAAAACTGCCATATCTTTTACTTTCACTTTTAGTTCTGATTCATTAAATGTAAACAGTAGCTGTCAAACCAAAACAAAGTTGTACACAAATTTTCGTTTTTTGTGCGGCAGTTTTTGGTTTCGACTGCAGTTTTTTAAACCCTGAATATATTACTGTAGTTTTGGCCGTTAATCTAGCCAGAACTCTTTCTTTTAATTCAAAAAAAAATTCAGTATTATTTAAATTTATTTAGTATGAGTTAAAATTTTGTTTGGCAATTTTTTATTAAAATATCCAAAAAAAAAAAATAATCCAAATTTTCTCTCTAAAATTCAATTTAATGCTGACAAAAAACTAAAACAAAAAAACGAAATGTTAGTAATGAAATTGTCATTTCAATTTGGTAAATCCCAAACACCAAAAAGTTAAGCAATCTAAAATAAACCAAAACCATTAAAAAAATATAAAACAGATAAAAAAATTGAAATCAAAAAGGTACAAAACAAAATTACAACAACACTCAAATAGAAGAATCCAAAAAAATTTACAAAAATGCTCTGGAAGTACAGAGTGAATGCAATTTGCCAACAATTTGATTGAATGGGATTCGATTTGATTCGATTTACAAGATTTTTTTGTTTTCTTTCTTTTTCAAAAGCCATTAAAGACACAGTAAGCGACAGCAGGAGCAACAGCAACAGCCACAACGACAATGACAAGAGCTGGAAAAAAACTCAGGAGTGCCTTCGTTTTTTTTTTTGCCGTTGATGAATTTAAAATTTTTTCAATTTTTATTTTTGTGTTTTTTGTTTTTCTTTATACAATTATTCAGAGAGTGAATATTGTCGACAAAAGCTCCGAAATAAATAAATAAATGAAGTTGTTATTTGCCAATGGAATGTAAATTACCGGGTAGAGAATTGTAAATTTTTATGTCAATCGTACATGAAGGTTTTTTTTTAATTTTTTCCTGTAAATTGTTTTTGTTGTTTGCAGATTTTTTCATATTGATTGAATGTTGGAGATGATATAGATATTTTTGTTGCAATTTTTGTTGTTGTTGCTGCTGCTGCTGTCGTTCATAATTTTCAGGTGTCTCTGTGACTGTTTTTGTGATGGTGATTATTAAATTTCCCTTAATGTGTTAACTTAGTACATTGTACAATCATTTACATTTATTACAACACATACACACAAAAACCAAATTACAAAAAAAATACTATTACACTAAACATCCATGCTGATATTGCTACCCATTTGCAAGCGACCTGATATAACACACAAACTGTGATTATTTTAAGTTGAAGTTTCATTTGCCTCCAATCATTTAATTGTCATAATGTTTGTTAGAGTTGACAACTCTTTTAATCATAATCTTACTTTTTGATTTAATACATTTTCCCCGCAAATGAATGCAAAATATTTATTTATTGCAAACAATTTATGTAAATGTGTTTAAATTTCAAGCTTTGTAAACTATTTTTATAATCGAAAACCATTTTTATTTTATTTCCCAAGCACATATTTTTTTTCGATTTACATGTAACCGAAAATTTTCCAAAATACAACTAAGAAAATATTTAAACAACAAACCGCCTTTGATATTTTCTTTTGGCAATATAATTTTCCATAAATAATTTTTGTTAATAATAGTAGCGGCTTTTTGGAAGCTTTAATTAAAGTTAGACAAAATTTAACTGTATATTTTTCGCATATTTATTTATTTTATTTCGTCAAACAATTTTCATAATTTTATGCAGAATTGAAGAAAATTTGACAGAAATGTTTTTCAAGCAGACATAAAATTCGCAATTTAATGTAAAACATTTTAAATGCAAATTAAAAGAACAATTAAAAAATAAAAACACCCGCTAGGGAATTAACCGTTTTTTGACAAAGTCTTCTACAATTTTAAGAAAATCCAAGCATTTTGCTAATTAGAGATACAGTAGTTTTGACTTAACTGCCTTTTGTTTAAGTGCACTTTTGACTTAACTTATTATTATTCTTTAAAATCCCATACAAATTTTTTTTTTAAGTGCACTCTCTTTACCTGCACATTTGAGATAAATACCTAAAATTTTTGGTATTTAAAAATTGTTTTCATACAAAAAATTATCAAATTAATTTTTTATTTCAAATAATTTTATATCACATAAATATTTTAAAGCCTCAGCACCAATATTGGCATTGAAGAGGCCCAAAATACATATCTGTAATTATTCTTCGAAATTCTTGTTTACGTGCCATTTGTATATCTGCCTATTTAAATAAAATATTAAAATATTTGCATATAAAATATCAAAGTTAGCTGCACACATGAAAAAAATATGGTGGCGACTTTTTCATTTAATTATTCAATTTTAATAAAATATCAATTTATTACTAAAAACATTTTTTATTCTTCTTTTAAACACTTTACTTTAGCTGCACTTTTATGCAGGTAACCACAATTGTGTACCTGCAGATTAAGGCAGCTAAATGCATTTAAGATAACAGCACTTTTGATTTATCTGCACAAAAATTTGTGCAAAGGAGATTGTGCAGCTAAGTCAAAATTTGTACCATATTTTTTTTTTTTGAGGCTTGTACTTCGAAATCTAAACGGATGAAACACTTTTTTCAATATTGTATTTATATTATGGTTAATTTGCCCATTTTATTGTCACTGGCAACCATATTATGGTCACATTAGTCCTCCATCAACAATCATATTATGGTTGCCTCGAAACATGTTATGGCTAAATATGACAATAATTTGTTTTTAAATTAACAATAGTATATTTCTCTTTTCCAAGAGCAACATGCTATGGTTGAAAAACAACCATGCTATTATATGTGTTTAACATTTTTTAGTTATTATTAACCATCACATGTTTGGAGGCAACCATAATATGGTTGTGGCTTCTTGATGGAGGACTAATTTAACAATAATATGGTTGTTCGTGACAATAAAATGTTTAAAATTTTCTTTAAAAATAGTTTTGTTGGAGGCAACCATAATTAAACATGTTTTTCTCTGGGTGTATAAGAGAAAGAGAAAGAAAGAGAGAAATGAAATAGAAATTTTAATCACTACTTGCACAAAAATACTTGCTGTGTTTAACTGAAGTCTACCCAACAAACACGAAGTCAAACCTTTGATATGAAATGACTTTATCATTTGACATCAAACAAAATTCTCAAACTTTTTTCAATTGTTTGATTTTAACATTTAAATTCAAATTGATAATGATTTGAAAATAAACAGTTGACATAAAATGTTTAACAAGTCAAAACTAAACTGGACAATACTAAAGCAAAAAATATATGGAAACATTCAAAATAGCGATTAATGTTAAATTTTTACTTCGCGGTTTAATGTGTTTTACAAGTGAACGATTTATTTCTTGTGAAAAATAAAAATTATTTGCAAGTAATTACAATGATTAAGAAAACGAATTAAGAAAAATAAAACGGAAAAGTGAAGAAACTATAAGTTTGTTGTATAATCGCGGTGCTGCAATCCTCAAAATAAAAGGGAGCCAATTATTTCGTCTTTGCAAGATTTAAAGGATGGAAAGAACATTATTTCATCTTTTAGCTATGGCGCTGAATGTTTATCTCACAGTTTATTTAAATAAATAAAGAATTTAAATTAAAAATAAAATAAAATATTTTTATTTATGTTCCCGTTGTATTATAATCAACATTTGAACAACATTTGAGAATTTCGTTTGAAAGCAAGTTGTAAATACAGGCATTTTATAAATTGAAAATAATTTCTCCTTTTTGTTAAGAATGCGTTTGCTCAAACTATATCAAATCATTTTCAATTTGAAATTAAACCTCCGTGTTTGTTATAAAAATAATGTTTTCAAATCCAGTGTAATAATTGAAATTATTTTAATTATATCAACAACTACTTTCGTCAATTATTAGCAAAGTGCTTGTATTCTTAAATCGCAAATAATTTTATCATATCAAAAAAAAAATCTTTTAAAATGTATAAAAAAATGTTCTTTCCTTTTAAGATTTATCTACCAAGATTAGCATATTGTAGCCTTTTTTGATTACTGTCATATAAAAAAAATCTTTATAATTTAATATTTAAGTTCAATCAAATCATAATAAAATATTAGATGACAATCTATTAGAAAATGCAAAAATAAAAACCACCATCAGCTTAAAAAAGCACAGAAAAGAAAGAAGATTTTAACAAAATACAAACAAAAACAACCCCTTAAAACAATTAACCCCTCAAAAAAAAAAAAAACTCATATAATCCCAAAATCAAACAACATCTATAAAGACAACAACAAAATTATGACTAAATTTCTAGCACCATAAATTATTATCTTAAAATGGTAATCGGATATTTTTTACAAACAAACATATTCGCTTCGAACACGTTCTCTCTTTCTCTCTTCTCATACTCCAAAAGATTTTTAAAAGCAAGTTCGACAGGACAACTTAATGCTAATAGAATAAAACATTAATGCATCTGTTATGGAACTCTCTAAAAAGGACTCAATTGAATGTGTTTTCAGACAAAAAAAAAAAAAGGAAGCAAACATCATCAATAAATGTTCGTTCCTTTTTTTCAATGTAGAGCACTTTGGCGTAAAAGTTATCTTTAGCTTTTTATCTCTGCTAAAAGTGAATAAATAGAAGATTTATAATGATTTTATTATTCTTATCAAGGATTGTTCTTTTTTCTGTTCATCGTTGTGCCCGGTTATTTTGTGCGTGTGTGTGTGTGTGTGTTAAAGGATCTAGACATATGTTTGCTGAATGAAAATTTTAGTTTTACAAGCATTTCGTGATAATTTAGTAGTGATGATTTTGATGTTGCAGATAAAAAGAAAAAAAAATTGTAAATCATTGTTGAATTATTTTTGTTGGTACTTACATGGATGTGTGGCTGCAAAAGGATAATCCAGCGTAGGCAAACGTGGAGGATGCGGACCACAGGGATGTAAAGCGGGTGGACATTGATAACAAAACATGCCTCTTCCCGCAGCAGCAGGACCCAACTGTAATTGAAGCAAGATTTTGAGATAATAAATTTATTAATGTGTAGAAATAATTTTTTTATTATTGATTTTATCAGTATTTTAATAGAAAGATGGCTGAAAATTAAGTCCAGTCTGTCATGCAGGGTTATTCATTTAGAGATTTCAAAACCGCCGGTCTGGCAAGGCTGTCAGCTGCTAAATATCTTTCAGCTGAAGTGTAATTTATTTAGTAAAAGGCTTGCCATTTACGGATATGGAAGAACACGTAAAAATAGTTTGAACTTACTACAAAAGTGGTGGTTCAAACATGGACATTTTTCGAGCATTGTGGACTGATTATGGTCGTCGTATTCGACCTACTGTGCAAGGTATTGGAAAGATTGTAAATTAATTTGAAGAGACTAGATGAGTTACAGATGTGATCAAGCTTGTAAGTCATCGCAATGTTCGCACTGCCGAAAATATCGCTTCTGTTATTGAAAGTGTGGCGGATAATCCGAATTTGTCGAGTCCACGTTACTTTTCGCTATGGCGGTATGATAACCGATTTTTTTTGGCCTGCAATTGAAGATGAACTAAACGATATGGGGTTTCAACAAGACGGTGCCATAAGCCACACAACTTGACCGATTTTGGATTTATTTCGTATGAAGTTTCCAGAATGCGTAATTTCACGTTTCGGCGACTTCAATTGGCCAACAAGATCATACGATTTGACGCCGTTCGAGTTTTCTTGCGGGGCTACGCCAAAGACCGTGTCTACGCAGATAATCCCCTTGGAGCATTTGAAAACCAACATTTGTCAATTCATCGACGAGATACCGTCCGAAATTTGGAAAAAGTGGTCGAAACCAACTATTGAGCACTGTCTCTGCCTTAAATATACAAAGAATTCAAAGGCGCCAAAATAAACATATTCGTAAAATAACCGCCGCCTGGAGTGTTAAAAACTCGAATATTCACATGCAGAGATAAAACATAGTTGAAGTATAGTTAAAAAAAAACATATAATGGTTCCCGCAATGGCGACAAACAAACAATTAATGTTTTTCAATTATTTTTTTCAAGATTAATAAAATTTTGGATTCTATTTAACCATAAAATGTTAACCTCTCTTAAAACTTTAAATATGGTGGAATTTGAAAATAAATCGCTACAGGGAGATGATCCGAAGCTTTTTGTGGTGGAAAATGTATGATTTAGGCGTAGAGAATATGTGGCTTCAACAAGATGGTGCTACTTGTCACACAGCAAGGGAAACAATGGATCTTTTGAAAGAAAAGTTCGAAAATAACATTATTTCTCGTAGAGGAGGAGTAAATAGGCCAGCAAGATCTTGCGATTTGACACATTCAGACTATTTTTGAGGGTTTTTTTGAAAACAAAAGTGTACAGAAATAATCCCACAACAGTTCAAGAGCTTAAAAACAACATTTTCGAGCAGATATCAACCTTAAACAACAGTTTATTGAAAAACGTAATTGAGAATTTTGGTAAAAGATTGAGAGCCTGTCGATCTAGTAATTTTTTACTTTTAACCGGAACATATTGGTAATAAACTGAAAGAGAAATATTTTTAATATTTAAAAAAAAATAAACTCTTTTTATTATTAATATTAAAATGATACTCCAATTTGGGACCCCCTTTATAATGTCAAAATAAAATTTAGTTATAACCATACACTTAAACATATTATCGTTAATTTAACCACATCTTTTATCTATTAACTATGTATCTTAAATCCATCTGTTTACTCCTTTCTTCTTCAATGTTTCTCTTTCTTCTTCCTCTATATCGAGGGGATTCACAATGAACCACATGAGCCTCCGAGTGATAGCGTGCCCTTTGAGAGCATAACCCTTCCTTACCTAGCCTAACCCTAACCTACTTTAACCATATGATTGTCACCAGCAACCATATTATGGTTCAATAAGTCCTCCATCCAAAATCCACAACCATATTATGATTGCCTCCGAACATGTTATGTTTAATAATAACAAAAATATATGTTTCAAATTATAACATTTTACAACATTGTATGTATGTTTAATTTTAAATTTAAAACAATATAATTAAATTAAATAAAATTATGGGGTTTCTACTCTCTAAAGTAGTTGAATGCTGTGCAATTACTTGCTTGGCTTGCTTAAAATTCACACATTCTTTTTCTTTTAATTTTTGATGAAAACACATAAATTTACGTAGCAGTACAAAGCAGTCAAAAAAAAAAGAATGCTGCTGAAGGTCGTCGCGGGCTGAAATATGAATTAAAAAAAAAAAATAAACCTTAACCATATGATTGTTAGTTCTGACCTTAATATGGTTACCTTTAGCCAAATTCTGGAAGTATTGGACAATAATATGATTAATTTAATAAGCTTGACTTTAACCATATTATGGTTAATTTCAACCAAATTATGGTTAATTTTGACCAAACTATGGTAAATTTTAACCATATTTTAATTAATCATGATGCAAACATTGACATTGTTAAAGTCCAACCATAGTAGTTTGCTCTTAGAATATGATTGCCTCCAACCACATTTTGCTTTCTGTGTCATTAGTAAAAACTATTATCTCGAAATATTCGGTAAAATATTTCTTCTGTATTATAGCCTATTTCCGATGTGCGAAAGAATTCTTACTTTTGAACAATTATATTTAAAACAAAAACAAATTCTAGAAATTTTGTATGTTTCGTAAAATCTTTTATTGTTCGGATTACTAGGCTTTGGAACTTTTACCATTTTCGTTACGAATTTTTTCCTATTCAAATAATGTTTTCCGGGTAAAAATTTAGACTTCCCAAGTAATCTTGTTTAGCTACTGATGGATGATAATTATGATATTTATCATTGTAATTGCATTTTTCACTTGTAATATTGATTTTTGGCCTAAATCCCCTTGTTCGAAATATTGATTTGCTCTACACGCCACTGCTTGGCGATTTCAAAACCAAAATAAAATGACAATAACTCAATAGTTGCGTGTGGTAAAAACAGCTTCTTTTTAAAAATAAATTTAGAAAAGTGGCGTATGCGGCACAAAACAATAAGAGACTTTCTTAGTCAACATGATTAAAAGCGAGCGATACATTAGATTCATTTTCAATAAAATACTATAAACTTCTTACTTCACTCTTGAAAGTTCACAAAAATTGAAATTTTTCTTTAAAACACATGCCGGACGTAGGGGGGAAAATACAAAAAAATCCTATCGGGTATATTTTCAGAAAACTGTATTTTATCCACTACGACTTTTTTGCATATGCACCAAACCAATAATGAGCTGACGACATGTGAACAAAATTTTAGTCCGGGACCGGCAGGACATAAAATAAACAAAAAAAAATAAAAAATTGCAAAAATACCATGAATTTAGGAAAAACTTGATTTTTCAAATTTCAGATTTAGATATCTCAAAGAAGAAACAAGATATTACAAAGGTTAAGCGTTTATTTTAAAGGTAATTAATATGACTTCCAGAAGACATATCAGGTTATAAACAAAGATTTATTCGCGCTGTTTAAACGTCTCGAATTTAGTGAAAAACAGGTTTTTTTTTAACTTTAAGCGAAGATGTCGCGAAAACCTGATGTGATAGAGAAATTCTGAGTACAGTCTCGCAACTCAAACCGTAAGAAAAGTTTTATTGGTAAATGCGTTAACCTGTGTTATTGTAAGTTCATATTTTATATCCAATATATAAATTGAAGTTCTGTATGTTAGGGACACACACAAACTTTAAACAATCCTCACCTTTGGGTATAGAACTGCAGGGCACTAAAGATGTGGGAGAATCTCTTGATGAGGATTGTAATTATAATCATTCGTTGAATGATTATAATTGTAGGGATTTGGAAAGGGAAGAAATTGAAGAGAAAATGATTTATTTCCCGAATAGGAGGTTAATTTAAGAGTAGTTACCTTTTGAGTTCTGGATTTAGTTCTAGCGCAGATCAATTTAAATGAGGGTACGTATAGTGGTAAGTTGTGATGATGTTTATTTTAAAATTCAATTAGCAAGTAGGTTTGTAGATATTTAAGCTTAGGTTAAACAAGTATAATTTAGGCAAATATTTAAGTTAAGTTTTATCTAATTATACTAGTTGTAAGTTAGGTTAAGTAGTTTAATTTCAACTGACCACTTCTGTTGCTAAGGGATAAGTGAAGTAAAAATGTCTATTTTTTTTAGATTTTTTTCTTTTTAGCAAGCCTTCGGTTTTAGATAGCCGAAGCATGTTGGAATAACTCTAAATTCTATCAGTGCTTACAACTTAATTATTTTACGATATTAATTTTTGAATGCCATCTGTACTTCACTTTTTGCACTATAATAATACAATTTATATTTTACACTTCATTTACATAATTTACATAGTATATAATTTGCATGCTTTATTTAAGTTCTGAAATTTAATTCCTGTTCTTTTCAATTCACAGGTTTTCCCTTAAAATATTATTTAATTTTTTTTAATTTAAATTCATTGATTTTCTTACTATTTAGCAATTAAAAATTCAAATATTATTATTAATTTAATACGTTATTTTTTTAAATGAAAATTCAACATTGTATATAATGTATGTACGTAGATAGGACGATTGGTATTGTCTAAACGCAAGTTTAGACAAAATAATGTCCTGTTCATCGATTTCGAATAAAAAACTTCATTCGCTTAACTTACAAGTAAGACAAACACAATATTTTATAATTTGTTTTTGTTTTAAAATGTAAATTAAGCGAAAGAAGTCTTCGTTCGAAATAGATTAACAGGCAGTTAATATGAAAATAAAAAATATTTAATTTACAAGATTTTGTTAGTCGTGCTTAATTCCCAATTTTTATTCTTGATAAAAACACTGAAATTTATTGTTGAAGGGATAAGCTATTCCAATGCGCATTTAACTGGTTGCTTAGGCCAGATCGTCAGGAAACTTCATCCATAAAGATTTTAGAAAAACAAAAGATATTAAAAAAATAAAACTGTTAAGCGAATAAGAATTATAAGCAACAGTCTTACTTGTAACCATATCAAAGTTTAAACAGTGAGTTTATCTTTTCTTACATTCCCCACTACAATTGGTTGGAATTCTTTCAACATTAATTGTAGTTGTAAGTAGGTTTAGAAAAAACAAAATGAAAACAAAAACAACTTGCTTCATTGCTCTCGCAAAAATAAAACATGTTGCCAGTTTAGTTTTTTTAGCCGTGCACTTAGGTCAGTATTACTTTTAGATTTTCTTATTCAATTGCCTTTTATTTAAAAACACTTGACTATTTAATTCTTTAATTCATACTATAAAGTTTTTAATGCATTTTGTTTTATAAAAGTTATATTGTTATAAAGATGAGATACTAAGCTTTACTTTGATATAAAAAAAAATAATATTTTGCTACCAACAGAATCAAAAACCGATCTTTAATTTGATCGTCAAGACCAAAAAAAAAAAAATCGAAAGAAAGTTTGACTTGACTTTATTTTCCACAATAGATATATAAATTTTTCCGTTAGAGAGATATCAAGCAAAAAAAAAAAGTTATTACAAATTTATTTGCTGCAGTCTCAACTTTTTTTTACAACAAATGAATTGAATGCATGTGCGGTAGAAAGTTAAAAAAAATTGTATAAAATTAATTTAAAGCAATTGCTTTGTTTGAGGACAATTTAATCAATTTATACAAACTGATGAATTAAGAAAATGATGACAGTACAAAACCCAACAAGAAACGAGGCAAACTTAAACTCTCAACAGGCAACAGAACAAAACAAAAAAGAGCATAAATTTAAAAATGCATTTTTTTCTACTTTAAAAAAAAAAAACATAAAATCATATTGTAGTTTTTACATTTATGACAATGATCTTAAGCAAAAAACATATTTATAAAAAAGGGGACATGAAAAAATTAAAAAAAAACACAGTTTATTTATAAAATAACTAACAAACTGTAACAAATAATGAAAAACGAACAATAATTGATTCTAATTGAATCGAATTAAAGGTGCAATTGACAATATTAACTCACTGGCAAAGATGAATTATAAAGACATGATGCATTTACCGCCTTTCAATACAATTAAATGTAATAAAAGAAACAACAACAACAACAAAAATTATATTCATACACAAACACATTTCCCTACACACATACACCAATGTTTCTAGTTGTAAATATCTATGAGTTTGCATCTACAAACATTTAATTTACTCAATGATTTGTTTTTTTTTTTTGTTGTTGCAAAGAAAATGTATCTTTGCTTTTATAAATTTTCATTACAGATACTTAATATCTATAAATATTCTTGTATCTGTGTGTGTGTGTTTCTTTGTTCGAATGTTGCCCGTATATTGTGGCCACCCTTTTTTCGCTTTTGTCCCCGTTTACGAAATAATTGCCACCGGGTTCTTTATTGATGTAATTTTTTCAATTACTTTAATATTATGCCGCATAATAATTGAATATCAATTGAATTTCTAAAACAAATTATTATTGATTCAGCTAAAAGCGTGATTGAAAATAAATGGAAAAAAATAACAATAAACTATTAGTACAAAAATAGAAATAAAATAGAAGACATTTGAAATATTTACATACGTTATATGTACATATATAATGCATTAACAGAGACAGAAATAACATTTTTTTTTTAATTAGTACTTTAAATATTTGTAAAGATGGATTTATATTTAGCTATTTATATTAAATTAAGTCCTGATTTAAACAGGTACCCGAACTTTCGAAATTATTATTACACAGTGCAACAAAATTCGGGTCATCGCCACCAGCCTCAATACTTGCAACGCCAAATGAAACTAGACTATTGTCAAAAAAAAAAAAACTAAATGTACTTCTGAGCTAAAATACTATTTCAGATATGTATGGCGATTCTTTTTTTTAGAATATATTAACCCTCTAACACTCATTTTAGCCTTTTTTAAATTTCCACACATAAGTATACTAAAATGGCACTTTAGAGGGTTAAAATGTTCTACGAATATTT
The DNA here is from genome assembly GCA_963931875.1 of Pollenia griseotomentosa. Lineage (NCBI taxonomy): Eukaryota > Metazoa > Arthropoda > Insecta > Diptera > Polleniidae > Pollenia > Pollenia griseotomentosa. The sequence continues at coordinate 19,046,400 of OZ007561.1, forward strand.
TATGCATCAAATTTCACTAGGAGTCTTCTAAGACCAAAAAATTGTGCAATGTATGTAAAACTGGTTTTCGAAAAATTCAAAAATTTCAAGGCCCGGAATTTCTAAAATCGGTTTAACATACATTGCACGAACATTTTAACCCTCTAAAGTGTCGTTTTAGTATACTTTTGTGTGGAAGTTAAAAAAAAGGACAAAAATTACCCCTTAAAATGAGTGTTAGAGGGTTAATATATTCTAAGCAAAGAATCGCCATACAATTCTACTGCACACATCTGAAATAGTCTTTGAGCTCAGAAGTACATTTAGTATATTTTTTCGACTTGTACCAAACGGCTTTTCAAGAAATTCAAAAATTTCAATGCTCGAAATTTCGAAAATCTGTTTTACATACACTGCAAGAACTTTTGGTCTAAGAAGACCCCTAGTAAATTTTATGCAGAAAATATTCGTGAAATATTTTAACCCTTTAAAGTGCCGTTTTAGTATACTTTTGTGGGGAAGTTAAAAAAGGACAAATATGACCCCTTAAAATGAGTGTTAGAGGGTTAATTTATTCTAAGCAAAGAATCGCCATACATTTCTACTGAAGACATCTGAAATAGTTTTTGAGATCAGAAGTACATTTACGGCCAATTTCACCAAGTTCGGTTATAATTAACTATCAGTTATAGCTGTCAAAACATATTGGTAACCGGAACTTTAATTAAAGGTTAGTTTTAACCGAACTTGGTTAAATTGGCCTTTATTACATTTTTTTTTTGACTTATACCAAACGCCTTTTCAAAATATTCAAAAACTTTAGAGGCCGATATTTCGGGAACCCGAGCTAACTTTTCAAAAATCTATGGCAGATTTGCTCTAGTCTAGTTTCATTTCGCGTTGCAAATTTTTAGGCTGGTTTTTTTTTGCACAGTGTTATTTACCTTTGTCATTTTTTTTTTTTTTTTTTCAAAAAAACACAAAGTTGTTTCCCTATTTCAACCAAACACAGGAACCGAATATCTCTCATGATCAATTCTTTTCATTTCGGCCAAAGGCGGATACACCTTTTAGGTTAGGTGTGCCATATAGTGGAAACTCATTCGGGACAACCTCCAAAACCAAGTTAGGATTTAAGTGCTCGACTTGTCCTGGAAGGTTTAGACCCATGTACCCCATTGGATCCGCGCCTGGAAGGAAAATCCATCGAAATTTTTAAAAATTCCCATAGATTTTAAATTTTTATTCAATTCAATTCATTTCATTTATTTAAATTTTGTATTTTAGAAATTTATTTTTCACTCTGTAGCAGACATTTGCAACTATGTATTCCAGTTTCGCTAATAAATTTATAAATTATTTATTTAAAATTAATTCATATCTGATGTAAAGAAATGTCATGTCATTATGACATTTAAACCGACATCATTAAATACATGAGTGCTAATACAGCGACCAAAGAAAAAAGGTCCATTTACCAAACAGACAGACGATGCCTAAGCATCTATCTTTATCAAACACCACCACCAAACCGGCATCAGCTATTCACTGTCTGACCAGGGGCATGTGTAAGTGTTGGCTCTACACGAGGACGACCTCTTTCTAAATAAAATATATTTATTATAAAATTTCCATTTGTAACAAATTAAATATTTTCCTGTTCATTCATTCATTTATTTAATGAATTTTTCGTTTTTATTACTTCCTTTTGTTGGTGTTCTTTTAGAGGGGGGGTTTTTTTTTAGCTGAAAAAATAAATTAATCTATAGTTGTGTTCAACACACAAAAATTATGCAAACCTTACACATGACACTTCAGCTCTAATGGAATTTTGTATCCTTTGTAACACACACTCACACATACAACGAAACTTACACAGTTAATAACTAACACTCATACATACACATTTAGCAGAAATTTGTAGTAAAATATTAAAATAAACTGGGGACCCCAGGTGCCTGGTAATATGAAACCAAAATAAATGTTCTCTCCCTGAAAACACGCACACAAACACACATTACAACTATATAATATTTTAGTTGCTTTATTTTGTTCATGAAACCACAAAACTTGGTGTTTTTTGTGTTGTTTTTTGAACATAATGGGAATGCGTTAAAGTGGCCGCCCATTTTGCTGACTGTTGGACTCAGGTGTTTTATTAATATCATTTATATTTAACTGCTGTGAGTGTGCATGTTCGTGCATGAGTGTTGGGTGTACAAGTTGATTTTATTGCAACATTTCCCTTGCGCACGGGGAGCAGAGGTGTCAAGCAATTAGTTTTAGTTGATTTTAAATGAATATTTGAATTTTCTACAATATCTAATTGTATATATTACAAGGTACATATGTGTGTAGTTGTGTAAGCGATGGACAATTGAGCATAAAAATTTATGTGCAAATATATTGGGAATTATGTGTACTGTAATGATAATGAAATGTTTCATCACACAGTTGATATATGTACATACAAACGTATATGCATTGTATTTAAATTTAATGGCTACAAGGATATAAAGGGAATCAAAAGGATTAAATCAAATTACAATTAACTTTTTTTTAAAAAATTCATGCTTTTCTAGGTAAAACATTACTTAGCTAAAATTTTACTGTATACTGGTGTGCAGCAAAGTAGGGAAAAACTTTATGTTTTCATTTTAAATCGATTTGCAAAGTTTTGGACTGACTGAGTTGCAAAGAAGAAAAAAGCACTGCAAAAAATACAAATACGGTGAGCAGGCATTGGTCTGACTATTGGTTGAGGCCTTCGTTAGTTTGCTTCTTGCGAGAAATGATTCCTATATTTCAGGATGATTGTCTTTGCGGAATCCTTTCTTAAAGGCGCGGTAAGGGACAATTCCAAAATAAAAGCTGATATTTCACCCTTATGGGAAAGTTTGGCCTGTGAAGGTTCTCTCTAGGTGGTGTTGCTATTCAACAGAAGCTCCTGGCTTTTCATTAGCAGCGGAGGTTGGATACCTCCGTCTTCTAAACAAGGGGCGAGTGTATAATTTTTGTCGGATTGTACACTAAAATCGCTAGCCGTATGTGAAGTATCCGTGCACACACGCCGCATTTGCTAATGGAAATCTGTTTTAACATAACCTAATGTGTGAACACACTTTTAAAATATGAAGCATTCCACAATTTTTGTCATTTACTCTTCCGCTGATTTCATAATTTAATACACCTCTGGAAACACAAGAACATAATATTTTTCCCCACAAATAACCGGACTTCTTGGAAATAATTTTAAAAGATGTTTTTTATGCAAATAAATATGATTATCTAAGACTGTAATAGATGCGAATACGTGAAAGAATAATATTTCTCTAACAGCCAATCCATTCTAACTGCACAGAAAAAAATAAAAATTGATTTCAATTAAAAAATTTGTGATATCAATTAAAAAATTTATTAAATTTGCACAAGTAAACAAATTAATAGTATCAATTAAACCAGTTAATAGTATTAATTAAACGTTTAATTCACTTGATTAAACGTTTAATTCACTTGATTAAATTTTTTATTAAAACTGATTATATTTTTGATTAATGCTTTAATTGTTTAAAAATTATGGAGAATTTTTTCTGTGTGTCAACCTAACTCACCGTCCTCGTAGGGACTTGGTTCGCCCTTTTATAGCGAACGAAGCTCTGACAACCGATCTTAGACGGTATAATTTTCAGAACCGTACGGAGGAAATTCCGTAGCACCTCTGCGGTCTGAGGCCAGCTGTAAATAATTCTGCTGAAAATTTTTTAATCCCATAACATTATTTTATTACTAAATTATACTTTTGCCCTTAAAGTATCGCAAAATTTAATACAACATTTTTGAGCACTTTTTTTAATTAATTTCTATAACAAATAAAAATTTTTTTAATGTAAACCGCAGCCTAACACCCTTACTAACACACACCAAACCAGTTTAAAATTATAGTCGGTGAAGCCCGGCCATTTGACACACAACACCGCAGTTTATAAAGACATATTTTCAAGAGGGTACCCTTTTTGGACCCTTGGGCAATCATGTACCTGCCAGAACAAAATTATTTTAGGAGGTTAAGGTTCATAAAAAAATTCTTTGTGCCGAAAATTATTCAGATATCTTCGTCTGTATGAATCCTCATTTGCCTTTAAGTGATTTTAGCAAGGGGGTTTATATGGGATCAATGGGTAATGTTGGACCCACCAGCACAATTTTTTGCCACGGCATCGTTACTATCGCAATACGAACATTTAAAAGCTATTTTCGGTAGAAGTATTTGTATGGGATCTATGGTGGAATATGGACAAATTCCAATAAAATTTGGCAAGATAATTAATTATATTGGTATTAAGATATTCCAATATTAGAGTATCCAATTATTTGACTTTTGGTTTTGTAAGAGTAAGGAATTAATCGATTTTTCCTCGATTAATCGAGTAAAGGTTTTAAATTGTTCGAACTACTCAAATAACTCGCATAATTCAAATAATTTTATCCAATGGAAATAAACATAAATCTCTACATGAATTGATACTTTCATTATAATTTCAATACAGAAAAACAATAAAACAAACATGTAGTTTAACAATAAAATAAAAATTCATATGTGCTATGAGATAGTTCTAAATTTTTTAAATTAAATAAATAATTAAAAAAAATCAAAAAACCCGGCTGCAAAAACACAGTTTTTATACATAAAAAAGACCGAAACAAGATTAAGGAAAACTAAATTAAAACAAACTATTGGGGGATTCACAAGGTGTCATAAAATCATATGTCTTAAAATAATAACACGAAAAAATACGACTGTTGTGAACAACCCCTCATAATTTAGTGTGCTATTTTGAATTTAAGTCAGCTGATGTAAAACACATATAAAAAAAAAATAAATATTTACCTAAAATCAAAATGTTTTTTAATTATAATCCATGAATTAATAAATTAATTAGATCTTTCCTGACTATTTTCCATTTTTCAGACGCAAACTACAAGTATTTTATTTTGTTTGTTTACCAAACATCAGAGTCCTAGGCTGATCCAATTTGACGCCGCAAGTGTTTTGTTGCGAAAAATGCTAGCCGCGGGTTAAATTCGGATGTTAGCCGGATAAAACTATACCATCAACGGCGACGGCTACAAAATCATATCCGCTCGGCTTAATTGCTCGGCGCAGGTCTCTTCTGATCATTTACGACAGCACAAAAAACATAGCAAGCAAAGTTTTATTAATTTAAGACACTTTTTGTTTACAAAGCAACAACAATATTTTTAAACCATTGTAAAATGTTAGAACATTATGACAAAACAACATGATAGCACACCTTGTGAATACCCCATATGTATAAACAATGTTAACACTTCTTTGGTTTAACAGACTATAAAATGATCTGAAAGCCAAAGTTAAGTACAGTTATGCTTAGAAGCAGGCGGTAACCACAAATTTTTTTTCGGTTTATAACTTTCAACTTGCGGGAGCCTGTTTTTGCTCATATTTTTAGAATAATTTTTTATTTAATTTTTATATTTTAGCCTTTTTAGTCCAGGCACTTTTTGTGAGAGGTGCTAGCCAGTTATAAAAAACTTTTAAAACCAATTTATTATGCCTAGAAATCGAGTGAAATTGAAGTCGATGGACATTCTCAGTTAAAATTTTTTTTTAAAACCACCGTATTTTTTCCGATTTTTTTTTATAAACTTAAGTTTTTAATATTACTTTGATTTCAATCTCACTGATAACTTATATACATTTTTGTAATCTCCTTTCATTTACACATTTTTTTTATGAAAAAGTGCTATTTAAGTACCAAATTTCTAACGTATGGAATTTGGCGTTTATAATGATATACATAATTTGTCTCTCACACACCCACATCTAAATAGTCTGAAATATGCTCAAAAGTTTGTGTGTTGAAAATTAATGTAGAAGTTAAAAACATGTAATTTAGTTTTAAATTATCTTAAACAGTTACAGATCCAAAAACAAACATAACCTTAATCGATTAATTGACATAAATTGTTCGAGTTAATCGTTATTCGAAATTAGCTATTTTAATTATTCGATCAAATAATGGCGGAAAAATTCTGTGGATACTCTATCCAATATAATAAGATGGTTTATGGGTACAACGAATATTTCGGAAAGAAGCTTGTATTGGGGCCATGTGAAATTATTAAGATTTTCATTAAAGGCTTCGTTCTTATGACAATTGAAACGTTTGCACCTACCACATTTAATCAATTTATATTCTAAATTACTTTGTTAACAAGGTTACATGGACAAACAGACAGCCGAACAGACGAATGGACAGCGTTAGATCGGCTCAATAAGTGAATCTGAATCGATCGGTATACTAAAAAGTGGGTCTATGATAAATATTTTTTAACTATTGTAGCAGCGTAGGTATAAAAATTACAATTGTACGATGATTAAAATCCCTACTGCTGTGTTATGAGTTCTCTTTCCTGGTTAAAAGTTATTTATCAAAGAGGAAATGCTTAAAGTAAGACTAAATTTTCATTATGACATTTTTTACTTGGGGAAAAAGTCATTCAGAGGGTGTAGAGAGGTTATCTACCCCACAGGTTTTGTTTTACATTATTTGCCTACAAAAATACCAATTCAAACCCCCCCAGCTAAGACAGTTGCAATTCAAAATTTTAGTGTTTGTTATAATTTGATAATGAATTCAAATTTATTTAATAACTGACAATAACAATCATATCTCTTTAATTCCTTATTTGCATGACAAAAGTTTGTGCATGTCAACAACTTTTTTGTGAGGATTTTTTTTTTTTTTTTTTTGCTTTAATTCAAATTAAATTTTGGCTTGACAATCTGCCAGCATGCGTTTTGTTTTCAGTACAGCTTCCATTAACAAAGTAAATGCAATTATCCAATTGTAATGCATTTCCGAGACTTGCAACAAGACAATGAAAAGCTGCGCACACGCGAAATTCAATTAACTTTTTAACACAAACACACTGATAATTCAGATACACACACACTGAACAAACGCCAAAATTACCCTCCCTACTTCTCTCATAAGCGTGAAACAGACAATCGTGAAACAATAAAAATAAAACCAATCAGCAAGAACAATAATAACAACAACAACAGAAGTAGACAATGAAGTAGAAAATCAGCGAAAAATATTATCACAGCTTAAAAGGTCTGGGAGGGCCAGGGACGGCAGCCGAACAGCCTAACGGCTTAAATCGCAGTTTCTCTTTCAAATTCTACAAAATTTTCTAGAGTTTTTTTTTTATTACAATTTCAAAATGTTGGCTGTTATTGTTTTTGCTACTTGAGCTGCAATTAGTTGTTGGTTTTCAAACATCACTAAGTTTTTTGTTTCCTGTTATTTCACATCCCTGATTCCCTAAATGATGTAACGATGATTTTAGCAAGATTAAATTTTGTGGCACACTTTGCCCATTTAGCATACAAAACACTAACAACAAAAAAACCAGCCATTAGCAGACCATTGCAAAGCATCATTAAAGTGAGTATGTATGTGTGTACAAATAGCATCACAATCATGTTTAACTAACGGTTCTGCTGTGTTGTCGCATTTGTATGTATGTGTGTGTAACTGTATCATTTACATCATCTAATTCAAATGCAAATTCAATCAAAACATGTCCATCATTTACACTTAAAATTCGTGAATCCTCAACAACAACAACATCATCATCATCATCATCACACCATCCACAAGCCAATCATCACACATCAGCACTTACAAAACTACTCGAATATTGATGTAAATTCTATCACTAACTTTAACACAAACACCCCCACGCACATAAAAGCTCTTTTGTATATGAGTGTGTGTGTGTATCTGTTTGGACATCCTGTTTTAACTGTGACATGTTTAGTCTATCAAAATTCAAATTTTGTGTAATAACATTTTTAGTTTCTCCCACTCCCTCTGTTTAAGGTTGTTAACAGATGGTGTCAACACACAAATTAAATGTGGTCATATTTTAGGCCGAAAACTACTAAACTTTACTAATACTTACATTAATAACCTCTACATATAAACATGGATATAATGTTTAAAAAATATTTTTTTTCTTTGGGTAACTTTTAATTTTATTTAACAGTGCAAACTTGTATATGCACAAACAATCTTTAAATTATTCAAGCAAAATAGTTAAAAAAAAAACAAAGAAATATGTTTAAAAATATGCAGAAAAAGGCAAAAATATGAAAACTATTTTGATAATCAGTAGGGTTTGCAAGTCGCTTATAATTTAATACGCGAATAATCAAAGCTTTTAATCGTAAACGTTATATAATTTTTAGTTTTAGTCCAATTCACAAGCTCTGTCGCACAGTGGTGGAAAATCGTTTTTCATCGGCCAAAAATCCATTACTTTTGAAACGATAGAGATAATTTTGCAATTTTTTTTTTTTTTTTTTTTTTTGCTGGAAAGAGAACACTTTTTTAACTTTCCTACAGTTATAATTTTACTAAAATCGGTTTAGCAGTTATTGTATAATTTAAGGTCAAAGTGAAACTTTTGATGTTTTTTAGCATTTAGTAAAAAAATGCTTTTGATTGAGATTGAGAATTATGGTATTTTTTTATTCAAAAAAGGCGATGTTTTAAAGTGCACTGTTTTAACAACTTTTTAATCTTCATAACTGCAAAATTTTCTTTATCATATCTTTGATTATGTCAAATTTTTAGAATATTATATTTTTTACTCATATTGAAAGCCCTTTCAATCACTTACACTATAAAAATAATAATTTTAAATGTTTAAATTTCCATGTATCTGACATGGATAGAGATATAAAAATGGAATTTTTAAGTTATGTAGACCGAAAAGGTCTTAAAACAGTGGACTTAAAAGGTTCCCCATTTTTGATTAATAAATATCCCAAATTCCCAACACCGGAAAAACGCTTTTTATAAAATGTTTTTTTTTTTTTACAAAAATGGTAAACTGTCACTATTTACACTCGATATTGATAAGAATTTTCCAGAAAATCATGGACATTAGGGTGACAATGAAAAATCAACTTTGGATTTTTGATGATAAATGTGAAGATTCTTTTGCCACTTGGTCTAAAACTTACTTGCTGAAAATTTGAGCAAAATCGGATAACTCTATCCCGTGCACCTTTGAGGTCAAAGTTAAAATTTTGGGAAATATAGTGTATTCGCCTATATTGGAGCTAAAAAAATAGCTTTTCGATATGAATTATACCGAAATCCAATGGGATTAATGTGCCACATAGTGTTGAACTTGCATGCTGAAAATATTAGCCGAATCGGGTAACTCTATGCCGTGCACCTTTGAGGTCAAAGTTCAAATTTTGGGAAATTCTGTATATTTAACTATAATTGATCTAAAAATTTCTTTTTTTTAGTATATTCATTTAAATTGTATAGAAACTGGATGTTTTAGATATTTTTAAAAGTATTCTGATATATTATGAGTAAATTTAACCCTTTTTTGCTACGGGGGTCAAAACGACCAAATTTCTTAGCTTTAAATACAACATTTAAAAAAGGTGATATACTAATCCTAAAAAAACGAAAAATATTTTTAATAGAAATATTAACCCTTTTTAGCTACTAGGGTCAAAACAACCCATTTGAAGTTTTTTGTTTTCATTACGAAATAAAAATATATATGAACCGCCCTGTATGTAACCTGTTAGTGCAGACCTCAACCCCTGTAAAACATGATTTTTATCAGTTGGTGTAGATACAAACCGATAATATTTAAATATAACGGATTTAAAACAAAAAAGTCAAGGTATACTAGATCTATTTTTTTTTTTTACAAGAAATTACAAATAATTGCAAAGCTTTATTATTTTAATCAGTTTGACGCGTTAAACGCTCGAGTTAACAGTGCAAAGTGGTATTTTGTCAAAAAAATAGTTTTAAACAATGCCTTTATGAAGAGATGAAATTTATCTCATCGGTTTTGAAAAAAGTCAATTAACTGGGAGTAAACTTCCATCAATAGGGGATTGTCTCAGAGTTATGTTTTATAATTTAAGAACTGTGAAATTAAAAATTAAAGACAGTGTACGACTGGTTGTAAAGGAGTGTTTTACTCTTTGGGAAAAAGCTCGGATTCCTACTATGTCAATTCAAAATGTAGAGAAGAAATTAACTCGCTTGTACGAGGAGTGGAGGGAAATGAATAGACGGAAAAGCAGAACATCCGAAATTTATAAGAAAAAGAGAGAAGCATGGAAAGAAGCACTCGATGATTTGTTTGACATCGCAAATCCCGATGCACTTAAGTTAATGAAAATCGAGGAGGATAAATTGTTTTTGTTGAAACAGAGAGAAAAAGGACGAGAAGGTTGCATGGCGGGAGTTGATGCAAAATTAAAGAAAACTGAAGAAAGACGTGAAACCCGGAAGCAGCGGGAAGAAACTAAAAGAAAAATGTATCAAGAGGCTCCTTCAACTCTATTTATTTCCCTCCACTCCTCGTACAAGCGGGTTAATTTCTTCTCTACATTTTGAATTGACATAGTAGGAATCCAAGCTTTTCCCCAAAAAGTAAAACACTCCTTTACCACCAGTCGTACACTGTCTTTAATTTTTAATTTTACAGTTCTTAAATTATAAAACATAACTCTGAGACAATCCCCTATTGATGGAAGTTTACTCCCAGTTAATTGACATTTTTCAAAACCGATGAGATAAATTTCATCTCTTAATAAAGGCATTGTTTAAAACTATTTTTTTGACAAAATACCACTTTGCACTGTTAACTCGAGCGTTTAACGCGTCAAACTGATTAAAATAATAAAGCTTTGCAATTATTTGTAATTTCTTGTAAAAAAAAAATAGATCTAGTATACCTTGACTTTTTTATTTTAAATTCGTTATATTTAAATATTATCGGTTTGTATCTACACCAACTGATAAAAATCATGTTTTACAGGGGTTGAGGTCTGCACTAACAGGTTACATACAGGGCGGTTCATATATATTTTTATTTCGTAATGAAAACAAAATACTTCAAATGGGTAGTTTTGACCCTAGTAGCTAAAAAGGGTTAATATTTCTATTAAAAATATTTTTCGTTTTTCAGGATTAGTATACCACCTTTTTTAAATGTTGTATTTAATGCTAAGAAATTTGGTCGTTTTGACCCCCGTAGCAAAAAAGGGTTAAATTTACTCATAATATATCAGAATACTTTTAAAAATATCTAAAACATCCAGTTTCTGTACAATTTAAATGAATATACTAAAAAAAAGAAATTTTTAGATCAATTATAGTTAAATATACAGAATTTCCCAAAATTTGAACTTTGACCTCAAAGGTGCACGGCATAGAGTTACCCGATTCGGCTAATATTTTCAGCATGCAAGTTCAACACTATGTGGCACATTAATCCCATTGGATTTCGGTATAATTCATATCGAAAAGCTATTTTTTTAGCTCCAATATAGGCGAATACACTATATTTCCCAAAATTTTAACTTTGACCTCAAAGGTGCACGGGATAGAGTTATCCGATTTTGCTCAAATTTTCAGCAAGTAAGTTTTAGACCAAGTGGCAAAAGAATCTTCACATTTTTGTTTAAAATTCTGGAAAAAATTTTTTCCCATATATTTCATTGTCGCCCTAATGGACATATAAGAAAACATTGCTGTTGTAATTTTATAAAAATCGGTGTGTTGAATAACTAGATTTTTTACTTAACCCATTACAAGTCACTGTAGTCAAATGAGTACAGCTGGCATTTTACAAGTTTCCAAGCAAAAACAAACAATTTTTAATCGTTGTACCGTTATTTATGTTCACAACAATAATCCCAACAGCAGGTAAAAAACAATTTGTGTCTCTTTTTTATTTTTGGATACAAAAGTATTAGTCTGATTTGTGTCACGAAAACAGTGCGAAGGTATGAACACTATTTTGATAATACTGAAAATAATTTTGAATTTTTTATTGGTAATTTTAAATTATTATAATTAAAATCGTATCAGAAAAAATCACAGACAAAAATAAATTACTTAAATAAAAAGATAATAAACGTAGAGCAGTATAAAATTGACTGTACTCGTTTGAGTACTTTGACAACATGCATAGGTAAAAAATAAGTTTTTTTTGTTAGATTTTAACTATGAGTGGAGAACGTTTTACGGCCCAAAAGTGATTGAAAAGCCTTCAAGAAGCATATCATGTGGAGAAGAGGTGTTTAGGAACATATAACCGTTTCAAGCCTATCAAAAGACAAACCTGGTACTATTAAAGTTTTCGTAAATCTTGAAATCATTGACAACGACGTCAGTGCCGATAGTGATAAAGAACCGTTGGCACCAAAGAAAACTCGGCACGACTTCGCAAAGCAAATAAATCCTATTTGGCGCAAATACTATCCATCGCAGAGCTCGACCCCTCAGCAGAACTTTGAACTTTGTAAAGGATGAAATAGTGTATGTGAAGAAATATTTGAAAAATCTTTGATCACAATGTCCTTGACTCTATATCCTCCAATTCTTGAAGTCGAATCGAACTGGCTTTCTTCGAATGAAATGCTTAGCGGAATGGTGAACAAAATATTCCTTAAGATGGGTCAATCGTAAAACATTTTGGCTACCATCCCGATAAGCAAGTTATTCGAGGAACGCCAGTTCGATTTGGCTTCAAAAACTGGGTTACGGGTATTGCTGCCAGTTAGTTAGTTTTGTACTCCGGAAATCGCATGTGGAATCTACTGATACATTTGGTTCACGTGTTGTTAAAAAATTATTGGAGTAATGGAATTGTACTGCACGAAATAATAGTGTTTTTTTACAACTTTTTACTAGATATTTAAGTTCATCTTAGATGTTTAGAGTAACGTCTGGGTCAATGTTTGCAGGATCATCCCAAGATGGGGCTGGACACTAGCCTACTAACCTACAAAACCATCTGAGGTGCATTTTTTGCCATATAAGAGCCCGTTGGTAGTATAAGAAGTGCTTAAAAACGCTTTGCATTAAAAAACAATGTTCTGAAAATTTTCAGTTGAGTACACCCCAAAATCTCAGTTAAAAAAAATATTTTAAAATTTTTTTTAAAACTTATTTTAATCAATAAATAAAGTTAAACTTAAAAAATTATGGCCAGTTTTTGTTTGACCTCTAATGGGTTAAATATTTTTTTTTTTGTTTTAAGAATTAGATTTTTTTTTGGATAGGGCAAATTGACAACAAGAATACTCAACGTTTTCTTTTGAAAAATATTAAAATATTGTTTTATCAGCGAAAAAACTTAGCCATCTTGTGGTCAAATAGTAAAAATAAGTTTCATATGTATTCTCTTTATACGCATATACATTCGCCTCGAACATAGCAATATACTTATAGAAAAGTGAATAAGCATTTAATAATATAATATACCATTGCTTAAAGTCTGCTTTTCTTCCAATTTTAAAAAATGTTTAACCCACTATTGATAACAGGTTGGTATAAAACATAATCCACCCGATTAAAAAATAAATCGTTAAAAAAAAATCAACCCAAAAAAATCCGTCTTGTCTGAATGTCTCGAAAAGCAAAGGAGATAACTTAACATTTAAGCATATTTTTTGTAGTTCAGCTTAAGTCTAATTTTTTACAATCCATAAATAAATATATTCTTGGCAAATTTTTTAAAAACTTGAATAACCCTAACAAGTTCTATTCCTTCGAATTTCGGATATAACTAAAACATATAACCTGGAGAAACTTATAAATGATACTGAGATGTAACAAACCATTTCGTAAAGACTACTATTCCACCAATATAACAAAAAAATGTTGACCCATTATTGATAACAGTTTGCGAGAAATCATAATTTAGTTTTGATCAAATTTACAAAAAATACATTTTTTCTAAAACAAAAAAAAAATATTTGTTTCCAGCAGCATGTCACACCCACAATTACCAATATTTAAATCCAGTTTTTTGGATACCTTAGTTCTAATATGTTTGCTATGAATTGGCATTAAAATTTTCGAAATCGGCGATAGCAAAAAATTGGACTTTTGGCCGATGAAATTCAATTTTCAGCCACAGTTTTTTTGTTTATGCACTTGTGAATAGACAAATTTTTTGTATCGTTACTTTGTCGTAATGCTAAATTCGATAATGTAAATATTAATTCAATGTAGATTGTCTTCACTTTGAGTAAACTATTTAAAAAAATTAACGAATTTTTTTTTACCAAATACTAAAAATATATGAAAAAGAAAACTAAAAAAGCAAATTATTTAATTTAAATTATAATTTTTTTATTGTTTCTACTCATGGTTTTTATTTATTTTTTCTTTTTCTTTAATAAAATTTTCCATTCAATTAAACCAGGTATGGGAGTTTTAATGTGAGATGAAATGGTAATAAATATTCATTGGATAAGCAAATTTTATTAAAATAGTAAAAAAAATTAATTTTAAATGAATTAAATCTATGTTAATCATGCAGAAGAATTAAATTTATAGTGGTAGTTATTGCATTCGCAATCGCATCGAACATTTCCAAGTCTGGCATAAATACAAAAATTTTCAAAACACATACAAATTAGTCGTATAAAGAGACAAAAGTTTTATATGAAAATTACCAACAACAAATATACAATATTGTATTATTAAACGATTATACAACGAATATTTACGGTGAAACTACAAACTTGTGAATTGGACAAATGTTACATTTACATTTTAATGGCCGTTTTCTCATTAGGCGATTATCTTTTTTCCCCAACGAAAAACTGCACATTAAAGAAATTCGGTTTTCTCAAAAACATGTATTTTGAGAGGTGTTGCCAACTGAAAACAACGTTTTTTCTCGGTATATTGAGAAACCCAAAATTGTTAACAGACAGTTAATCGGTCTAATAAATTTATGATAACATTAAGTAACAGACAGTTTGTCGGTACATTGAGAAAATGGCCATAAGTATATGATGTGTTCAGATGATTTCACTAAAATCATGTCAGGTACATTTTCTTTAGTGCATATTAACCCTTTAACTGTATGAGTCTTTTTTGTCCCCATTTCGAAAATTACATTTTAAAACGCATTAAAAGCATTAAAGTGTAAGGCACATATTTCTACCTCAAGTCTTAAAATACACTAAAGCTCAAAATTCATCTTAAATGCCTGAAAAAAATATAAATGTGTTTAAGGGTTAATTTCATACTTTTTCACAAATTGGTGTTAAAGTGTCGCTATGATCAGCTTTTTGAGGGTTATTTTAAATAAAAAAATGTACGACGTACAATTCCACTAACTTTTTCCGCCACCATTGGCGTAGAAAAATATTTTATTGAGGGGGAGGGGTAGTTCAAATGTATTTTTTTTTTAGAAAAATTTAAATTACATGACAAATAAAAAAAACACAATATTTTGAAGTTTTTGTTGGTCTGATTGCTGTATATTTCTTTGCTGTTCTCTAACTCCTATCAAAAAATATAGCAATTTAATATTTTTAATTTTAAAAGTTTTCGAAACAAGACCAAGATATCTAAAGGCAAGTATTTCAGAATTTATAAAAATTTTTCAAATTGAAATAAAAACATAAAATGACAACTAAATTTTGTAAACATTTACCTGTTCTTTGTTTAGATTCCAAAACGCCGCTCTTGAGATGATTGTTGAGTTCATCATCTTAAATTAAACTTGAATACCCTTTCATGTGTTAAATTTAGTACAATAATCAAACAAACTAGCTTTTTATCAATGACAAAATTTTTCGTTTAAATAATTTAAATCATTTGGTATTTCTAACAAAATTAAAATGCGAAGTCATATAATGTGCAATAAATCGATAATCGAGATTACCATACGATTTTTTTTGATCGCAATCGCTGTTAAAAGCAAACTCTTGTTATCAGAGATTCTTCTAAGGATTCCAATATAGTTGCTAATGGCAAAAATTTATACTTTTTATGATTTTTTTTATGAAATTCGATTTTAAACGGTGTTGCCAGGTAATTTTTACCCCCAAAAAAAATTTTAAACTTTTAAGTTTTAGGTATTTTGAAAAAATATTCCCCTAAATGTAAAAATTTAAATAATCACCCCTATTATAAAAGTCGTCGTCGACGTCGACATTAATTTTAAATTGTTGTCACATCAAGTCGACGACTACATCACTTCGACGTTAAATTGGTATTTAATAAGAATGTTGTGTCGACGTCGACTAGTTATCGAAAATTTGACTGAAATAAAATTCCATCTCTATTTATTTTTTTATTATTTTTGTTATAGCTCACTTTTTAACGCTATTTATGCTATTTTCCGACTTATTTTTTTTTTAACCGACTTAGCTATTTCGAATAAAGTGTAGATAGAGTTTGTTTTCAATTTTTTTGCGAATTTTTGCCATGTTTTCGATAAAAGATATTTTTACTGTAAGTTTTCAGATTCTTTAAAGCTTTAACGTTTATTAATAAATATAAGACTTCTATCAAGCCGCTGTTAGCAAATTTTGCGAATTTCCGTTAATTTAGCAATTTTCACCGAATATTTGCCATTCCTTATAGTTTAAGGCACTTTTAATCAATTTTATGGCTTGTTGGAAATATTAAAAATTTTCGTGAATTTTCGCTATTTTTGCATCAATTTTTTTTCTGACATTTTGTTTTTAGCGATTTCAAATAAATTTTAGGGTTTGTTTCCAAATTTGAAATTTTCGAGAATTTAAACCATGTTCGCGATAGAAGCAAATTTTTTCCTATAAGTTTTCTGATTCTTAACAGCTTTAACGATTTTTAATAAATATTAGTTAGACTTTGCTATCATGTCGCTGTTAGCAAATTTCCGCTAATTTTGCAATTTTTACCGAATTTTCACCATTCCTTATAGTTTTAGGGACTTTTAATCAATTTTATGGCTTTTTTTATATATTGAAAATGTTAGCGAATTTTCGCTATTTTTGCAAACTTTTCCGAATTTTCGCAATTTTGGCTCTTTGAGTCAATCTTCTTATATTAAAAATTTTGGCGAGTTTTCGCTATTTTAGCAAACTTTTCCGAATTTTCGCAATTTTCGCGTTAAATTTACTAAAAAAATTTGTGCCCATAACTTCTTTTAAATTTGCATATTTTATTTTAAACGTATTAAATAAATATGTTTACATTTCATTTAAATTGTCTTTAACTTTCATTTGAGTCGTCGCAAAATTTCCTGTCGACTAAAACAGGGACAATTCTACTCGACGTCGACTTAAAAGCGCCTTAGAAAATATCAATTGACTGTCAATAGTTATCGATTATTGTCAATAACGTCTCAGAAAATACCATTACTGTTCAGGTTCCGTCGTCTTGTGTCGACGTCGACTTTCATAATAGGGGTGAATAATTTGAGTTTAATTAAATTAACTTGACTTAGTTTTACTTTTTTTATTAACGTAATAAAATTGCCTTGCTGCATAAGAGTTCCTCTGGGTCTATCTAATATCATTATGTTAATACAGTAAAAATCGCCCAATTTATAACATTATACTGCCCCTTAATATAAATGTATGCCCCCTAAATAATCTGTATAAGAAATTGTATCCTTAAATTTGCACCTTAATGAAAAAATCTCTTTTTTCTGGGGGGAAACCCCTAAGCACACTTCACAATACCAATGAATTTTGACATTAATCCCATAAAAAATTGCATTAAAAAGGAACTATGAAGCGCTTCGTTGGATCAATGAAACCTGTTTCAATAAAATGTATTTAATGAAATATTACATTAAATCTATGAATATTATTCATTGGATGAATACTTTCAAAAAAGTAAGAATTTTTTTTTATTTTGTTTTTTTTTAATTTTCTTTTTTTTTTATTTTATTTTATTTTTATTTTAATAATTCCCTTAACTTAGCCCACGAAGCTTTACGCTTGTCTGCAGGAACCAGAGTCTCTGGCGGGCATCGATCCCGCAACTTTGCCCCTGATAGACTAGAAGTAGTTTTCTACCGGGGCAGTGTAGTTTTTGAATAAAAAAACCATGTTTTTTGCCATTACTCAATTAAGAGCGTAAATATGAGATTAAATTGTCCATAACAACAATAACAACGTTGATTTTTTTTTTGCTAACGCATAATAAAAAAAAGACCACATAAAGAGAGAACATGCTTTTTCGTATACATCATTTGGTTGACAACAGTTTAAAATATGGGTGTTTTTTTTTTTAATGAGAACATTTGTTTGTTCATTACTTATTACATACTACATATATGTAGGTAGGTATATACATTTTAAAGAAAACTAAAAACATACATATTTATGGATTGAAAGTTTTTGTTTCATTAATATAATGACATTTTTCATTGTCATAATGAAAATTTTAATTTTTGAAAGCGTGCTTTTTCAAAATAATTTTATAGTTTTAATTATTGAGACTATAGAGTTATTTGAATGTTAAAAATAAATATTTTTCAATTATTGAAATATGTTGCTTTTATAAAAAAAAATTTGATTTCATAAAGTTAATGGCATATTACATTAGATTTATGAAATAATTAAATCTTACATTTTTTAATTAACAATTAAACATTTTTTTAAGGAAAGTATAATTTTGTATTAATTTATGAATATAATTATGTTTTATATTGTTTTTTTTTATGTTCCCAATTAAAATTTTTTGTTTTACTTGGACAAACTTGTTTTCATATATGCGATGAAAATTTCTAACGTAATTACGAAATCCAGTGAAGCGATTTTAATGAAAATAATTCATTATAACTATGAAATTCCATTCAGACAATGAAAATTTGCATTTAACCAATGAAAATTGTTTTATGAAAACGATTCATTGAATATATGAGGCATTTTTCTTTCAGTGCAGGCCGCTCTGTTTTTAAATATGTATCATAAAAAATATTAATATAAAATCCCAGAGTTTCTAAAAACTTTCGAAAGTTTCCAAAATATGAGATGTTTAGTTTACTCTTTTTGTTGAAATTTCATTATGAAAGTGAAATTTTTATTGTTTTTTTTTAATTTTTTTATTTATTAAATTTAATTTTTCAATGTCGACCTGTGTAATTTGTAAGTATCGGTTGACACTATGAAAGTTTTCTTCCCAAGTGTCTTAGTTTATTGGCGAAAGAGGATGACAACATGCTATTATTCTCTCCCCTCTCAACAATAAACTCGTAGATTATATAAAAAACTTTCATAGTGTGAACCCAGACTTACAAATTATACAGGTCGACATTGAAAAGGTTTTTTTAACCTCTCCTCTGAAGCCGAATATAAATTCGGTATCACTTAGGGCTTGTTTTGTATGGAACTTTGTGTTCTAACAGCCGTATTCATAAAAACTTATTGATGATTAATTGACCGTTTTTAAGCAAAAATTGCTAAAGTTGTATTCATAAACGAAAAATAGTCTATTGAACCTTTAATAAACCATTTATAAAGCAAGAAAATTTATTGTTGGATTTGCCCTTCTTTAAACCAAAAATAAAATGACATTTTGATAAGTGTTTGCATTTTATGATATTATTTTTGTAAAATATGTTGAAAAATAATAACAAAAATGTTTTATTTATTAATATGGACATGTTAAATATATTTTTCTATATTTTTTTTATTTTAGACAACCAATTTAAAGTTATATTGATAATTATTTAAAAAAAAATTTATATGATTTAAATGAATATGTTCAGGGGCAAATGCAGATATTCTCTTTAATTATTTATTAAATTATTGCAACTAGGTGTTTTTTTGTTTAAAACAACAAATTATTGTTCAAAAATATTTAAAAAAAAATTAAAATAAGCAAATCATAATAATAGTGACGTTAATAAAAAGTAAACAAACTTTTTATTCGAATACTTTCTTATCGAATATTTAAAAAAGGTTCAAACAAATGATTTTATGATAGCTTTCGGCAACATTTTGTTCAGAAACTAAAATAATATGTAGTTTTATTTGATAAGAATAATTTTGAAGGGGTACAATTAAAAAAAAATTATAAAAGAAATTTAAATATAGAATATCATGTAAACCGCATAGAAGTTTCATGCATCACTAAAAATAAAATGGCAGCTATATATAAAGAAAGTTGCCATACTTAAACAGAAAATCGCTGCAAACAGTTAATAGTAAAAAAGCTGTTATTGTACGTTTATGAATACAAATTTTTATAAGAGGTTTATAAGACAAAAAGCGTTTAATAGTTATTACATACTATAAGCTTAAAATAAGAACTTTTTATGAATATGGCTGTAAAAGTGTAGGAAAAATTAACTGCACAGCAGCATTTTGCAATTTTGCAAAAAAAAAAAAATAATAATAATGTTGATACCAGATTTTGCAGAAATTTTTTCACGTCTGTCGGATAGAATTTTGTCAGCTTTTCGTATGAATGAAGCGTACAATTGTTAAGGTTAGTGATCCCAGCCTTTAATCGTGCCCGTACAGGATCTGCCGAGGCTTATCTTATTCGAATAATATATCTCTCCTAATCATTCTCATACAAAATCCGTCTTAATTTAAGCTTAAATTTCATTTATTAAAAGACTTTTTAAATATTACTTTCTGAGTTTTTCATGAACATGTTTACTTTCAGTTTTCCTCTCTTTGTAATTAAATTTTCATGTAAAAGAATTCTCTCTTAATCATGCTCATACAAGAATTAACTTGATTTAATTTCAAACAATAGAACACAAAAACGCCTTAAACCCTTTTTTTTGCTTTGTAGACTGATTGTTCAAAAATACCCGTATGCAAGTGTCTGTATGTCGGTGTGTATTTCACACAAACATATTGTGATGACTGTTGTTATATTTGTGTAATTAAATAGAAAATTAAGGCAATTTGCAGATCAAAAATTCATGAAAACTCAAGTCAAACTGCTAACATAACATTTAAAATAATACTGATGTACTTGTACTTGTAGGAAACAATAGAAAGGATTTGAGAAACAACAATAAAATGGCAGGAAAGAAGGATTTTTTTCTTTCGCAAACAACCCCCTAACAACAATTTCAATAGCAACAACAACAACAACAAATTTCTCTAACTTTAATTTGTTTATTGCTGCTGTCATCTTTTTTGCAAGTGTCATTGTCAACGTGTGCTTTGAATGTTGAATAAGTTGTTGTGATATAAGAGCGTATGTTTGTATTTGTATCTCTCACTCTCTCGGCCTGTCTGTGTTTGTTTTTTTTTTATGATTTTCTACAAATTTAAAGTGATGCCAACGATAATTGAATTTAGCAAACAATTGTTTTAAACTGAAATCGTGATCTTTGTTGGATTTTTCTAAAACAGATTTATTTGTAAATCACAGTAAATGAGATGTTGACGATGAGTTTGTTGTTGTTTTTCGCTGACGATAAGACAATAGCAGCACACTTATCACAAACTATAAACTTGCAAAGACCACAACAACAACAACAATAACTACAACAAACGTCGACAATCAAATTTAGTAGTTTAGAATTGAATAAAACAAAAACTGCATGATAAAATTTAATGAACTCGAAAAATACAGAAAAGTCAAGACAACCGGCGGAAAAGTTTCGTTACAAAAAAAAAAAAAAAAACAGCAGAACGTATTTACACAAACTATTAGAAAAATAGAAAAAAGTGCAAAATTTTCAGCAAAAAAAAATTGTTTTATTTAATTTATTTACTCTCTCAAGTTTAAACAAAATGTATGTCATGCCATTAAGCGTAGAGGTGGGTGGGTGTTGCATCCGTTCAATTTGTAACACTTTCATGCTCTGGCTGGCTCTTGCAATCACAACCTACTGTCTCAGTTTCAAGCCTTTGAATGTTTGAGTGATCGCATCATCGTCCGAGTTACACTATCATCACTTGCAGCAGAGACATTATCATATTAGTAACATAAATGCGGTGTTTCCACGTTAGTGATAATTAGGTCTGAAATTGCATTTTGCTACACATACAAATGAACATACATGTGATATTCGGTCAGACAGACGAATCAGTCACACACAGAGTCTAGTTACTTGGATATAATTCATATTTATTACGAACATTTTGCAACAATTTTCTAAACACCAGACAGACATTAGCAATCATATTGTTATTTTTAAATTAAGTATAGCGTTGATTTCATTACGTCCATCTAAATTCAAATAAAAAGTGCCTACATCCGCAATGCCTGGCTAAATAGATTTAGCACGTGTTAAATGCATTTTTTTTTCTCTCTACAATAATAAAAAATAAGCTATAAAAAAGTTAAAAAAAAAATTTCAAAATTATTTAACTAATTAATGTAAACTTTTGTATATGTATGTTTATTAAGTGAGAGATATATGAGAGATAAAGAGAGAGTCAGGGTTGCTTTAATTAGTGTTAAGATCAGTGATCTTCAATTAAGCATTTAATTAAGCTTAACGTAATTTGTGTTCAAAATTTAAATTTAAAAAGTGAAGAATGTTTGCAATACAAAAAATTATTCTTAAAAAAAAGAAAAACTGTAGTGCTCAAGAATCGATTTGTGAAGCTTTCATACAGAAACTTTGTCAACAATTGAGCAACTTTTCCTGTAGAAAAGTTTTCGAAAATCGCTCCACTTTTCCTATGAAAATTCGCAAGTCAAGCAACTTTTGTTATAAATAAAAAGTTTTACCGCGAATTGAGCAACTTTAGCTTTTTCTTAAATATGGTTTTTAGAAATGAAACAACTTTTCCTGCAAAATAGTTGTCGAGAATTAAACAACTTTCGAAAAGAAAGTTATTCCTACAAAAAAGGTGTCGAGAATTAAACAACTTTTTCTTAAAAAAAATTTGCTTAGAATCGAACGACAATTCTTATAAAAAAGTGGTTAAAAATTAAACAACGTTTCCTTTAAAAAAGTTATATATAATAGAACAGGTTTCTTCTATTAAAAAAGCTGTCGAGAATCGAGCAACCTTTCCTAAAAAAAATTTTTCGAGAATCCAACAACTTTTCCAATAAAAATATTTTGAAATTATTAGAATAGTTCTATCCTAGATAGATCCTCCAAGCAGACAAACACCTGTATTTTCAGGTATTTTTCCCTAATGCCCCGGATTCAAAGATATTGACACAGAAAATGAAACACAGCTTCCTCTTCTTCCTCATCATGACAAGTCCTGCAGTAGTCATTGAATTCCAGACCCATCCTCCTCGCATGAGTCCCCACAGGCCAGTGTCCAGTCACAACAGAAACCACTCCCCTAATTTGGTACCTGTTGAACCTAAATAGAGTGCCCTGGATATAGAGCAGGTGGATTCGCAAATCCATTTCATCTAAGCAATTCTATAAGACTCGCGCTTGATAAGTGACTTTCAGTGAGCCATTGAAAGGCTAAAGAATTTATCAAGGAATGTGTCATCCATACGAACACCTTGTTTGGCAAGCTGGTTGCTTGGGCAGTCCGCATGCCCTGGTATCCACATTAGCGTTAACTTCGAATGCTTCGCAATCTTAATCAAAGACATCCGACATTCTACAGTGAACCTATATGTCGTGTAGACACCCACTAGGGAAGCAATGGCAGCCTTGCTATCAGTAAATATAAGTACATCTCGATATGGGATAATACCTAAGCCTGTTAGCCGCCCGCCTTTTAGCCGAAATTTCCGCCTGTAGGAGACTTAGGCCATCCGGCAGACGAAAGGGAACTTTTTTTTTTATCCATTTATCCATTTCTCCTGGGTAGAAACTCCCGCCATCTCTGTCTCCTTTTCACGAACCTCAGTATTGATCCTTAGGGCGGATCCACGGAAAGTCCTTTCATCTGGCAGCACACTAACGTGTGTCATATGTGCTGCGCACCCCGCACCAAAGAAAGGCTCCGGGTACAGTACTCCACCCCGTCAGGGATAATCGAACGCTTGATTATACTTGCGTGGCCATAATATAAAAAAATATGGTAAAACGAAACACTTTCCTATAAAACGAAACACTTTCCTATAAAAACAATGTTCAGGAACGAAAAACTTTTCCTGTAAAAAAATTTGTCAAAAAGCAAGGAACTTTTCTATAAAAAAGTTTTTAAACATCAAACGATAAAAAATGCTACGGAAATCGAGCTCCTTTTTCTATAGAAGATTTGTTGGCAATCGGAAAATTCTAAAAAAACTAAATTAAAATCCAATAGTTTTTCTAAGTGTATGTTCCTTATCAAGATTTTTCAAGTACACATGGTGTTTATTGCAAAACACACAAAACAAATAAAGTGTTTAAGTTCATACCTTGCCCGTGATATCCAAACTAAATAAACATTTTGCCTAAGAACCCTTAAAAACTACTTAAAATTCTTCAAGGACTTCCTCTTCAACAACATAAACTTTAGCTATTCAAGCAAATTAAAAAATCTTTCTAAGGGGAAAGACTTAAATTCCACACAATTATTCATAAATAATAAAAAACTACTAATAATCCGAATTAAAAAAAAAAAAAACAAAACATTTAATTAATTTGCAAATTGTGTAATTAATAACGATGATGATAAAAAAAATTTGCCCCGACTTCTGTTTAAATTTTTAGCTCAAACTACAGTTTTTTTTTCTTCGTAAATTGTTTTAGAGGGTTGGTTGTTCGTGTGTCTTTGGCAAATTCAACAAATTTATTTTTAAATATAATTGGCAACCGCCGCCATTAATTATTGGACTCATCCATTGGTTAAAATCAATATTGAATTATTCCAATCAAACGATATTTCCCATTTTATAAATATTTTTTTTAATTTTTTTTTTTTTGCAACTTTGTGCTGTTTTGTTTTTGCCGTCACAGAACCCTGGTCACACACAAAAACACAGACTTGTAATGCACATGAATTTGTGGCAAAAATAAAAAGTTTGAATGCAACTTACTGGCTGTGGCATTAATACGAATATGTATGTATGTATCTGTATGCCAATACTGGTTGGTCACCACACTCCGCACAAGTTTTTCATCTTTGCTGCTCGCACCATTTCCAATGCACTCAATGTACGAGTACTCGTAACAAAAATGTAAATTAAATTGATAAACCACAAATTAATTGAGAAAGGAGCTCTAATGGAGTGTATTCAATTTGTTGTTTATTGAGTCAAATTATTTATGCTCTTTATTTTGTTTTTGCTTTCGTTATGCCAACTCTTAATGAGGATTGTGTGTGTGTGTGTGTGTGTGTTGATGCAACATGTGTGGCTAGAATTTTACATTTATATTACTGTACTAACAACAACAATGCTACAAAATTTATTAAAATTCAATAAAAAAAAAAATTAATTATATACGAGAATTCTAACAAATGGTGGAAGTCAATACTCTATATCGTGTTATCTGAATCTGGGCAACTTCTATCCAAAAGTTGTCAGAATCTGAGTAAGTTGTCTTTACATAAAATTTTCCTTATCTGAGCAATTTGTTTTCTTTGTTTCTGCAAAAAACGTGGAAAGCTGAACAAGTTTTTTATTGAAAATATTGCTTGAAACGAAGGAACTTTTTGATTACAAAAAGAGGCATATTATATGGAACTTTTCTGGCCAATCTGGTCGGATTTTAAGCGTCGCTTTTTACAAAAAGATGTTAGATACTGAGCAACGTTGAGCCACCAAACAATTAATCTTGTATTTTTAACCCATGATGTTGTTAAAATTTTTACTCTCTCACTAAATTACGCTTTACACCAAAATACAAAAAAGCTTATTAATAATATAATGTTACGGAATTTGTTACACCTTAGAATTATTTATAGTTTTAGTTATAAGTTACATTGTAAATAATAGTTCATTGTCGTAATAGTTTAAAATTGTTATGAACTCAACTGTAATTGTAGACTATAGATTTAGATGTATAACAGTTACTTTAAAATAATTCGAACAAAATTTTCTGAAATCGACTAGAAGGTTCTTGAATCTACTAGTTGTGAACTATAAATACAAGCTAAGTGCTGGTTCACACACGTCAAGTTTTACTCGTCAAGTCTTGAGTTTTTAGGAGGGACGGGAAAAGAAATGGCATTCTCTTTTCCTTTCTCTCCTAAAAACTTAAGACTTGTGAACCGACACTAAGGGCTAAAAAATCAGAGCAAGTTAAGCTCTCTTTTGGGTTTAAAATGTGTTTAAACCAACAAATCTATAAATCATTAAACATATAAACCATCTTTAAACGTATGAAATTGGGCGTTTAAACTACCAGTACAAATCATATGAATTTGCCAACATTTGTCGTAGTGCTGCCACATGTTATTTTTTAAGAACATATAATACATGGGACACTGATTTATGGTTGATGAGTTTAAACTACATATAAATTCAAGTTTAGTTCAACTAAACCGGCGTTTAAACCATCAGTGATTTATTAGGCATAACTCATATAAGTTTAGTTTAGTTTGTGTTGAGACATTAAACGGTCCAGTTTGTTACTAACAATAGAGGATACATTTTGTGAACATTATAATTAATTTCAATAAAGTTTGTTAAGTACACCCACACTTCAATAGTCGAGAGAGTATTATGCATTTGTGGTGATGTGTTTGACACATTCGTCCTAGATTCACCTTATGGTACACCGATCGATGTCCGTCCGACTGGCTGTCCATGTAACCTTGTGCACAAAGTACAGGTCGCAATTTAAAAGATAATTTAATGAAATTTGGTACTTAGGTTCTAATTGGCACAGGGACCTAGCCTACTAAAAATAGGGCGAATCGGTCCATCATTTTTTATACCCCCGAACTAGTTGCTTTCCGAAATAGGGTCTTTGTGCCCACTATCAAACCAATTTTAATGCAATTTAAAACATAGATATATATATATATATATATTTATATCAACACAAAAGCTAATGCATTTTTTTTTAAATATGACCACCAGGGGAGAAAGGGAGCAATTTCTTCCTCTTCGAAACTATCTAACAGATGTTAATAAAATTTAAAACATAATATGATTGTGGCTTCTTGATGAAGGACTAATTTAACCACAATATGGATGTCAGTGAAAAAAATGGGTAAATCAAACATATGTGACGCGCAAAATAGAAAGGGACCTAAGGGTAAAACCCGGTTTTGTTCGGGAGAGCCATTTTAAAGATTTAAGTACGTGTATCTTTGGTGTACCATCACATCATAAAACGCGCATATCTCTGGGAGGAAACACTTTTGGGGCATGGGATCGGTCTCATTCGATGCTCAGATGTTGTCCACATCAAAAAAAAATTAGGTCCCTTTCTCTATGCGCTGTCACATATGTTTAAAATTTTCCTTAAAAATACTTTTATTTAAACATGTTTTTTCTCTGCGTGTGGTCTCGGAATAAGTGCTTTAAAAACAACTGACACAAATTTTCCGCAGGGTTTAATATGGAAGCCTCCTCAAGAAATGAAGATAGGAAGTAAGTAGGTTTGCAAAAAAATTCGGGTATTGTTTTATTATTTATTTGAAAGTTAATAAAAACAATATCAGGGGGCTTTTATTCTGGCTGTCGTGGTCGAATACTTTTTCGATTCGAAAGCAATTTTATTTCTAATTTTTTTAGCTGATGCTGTACGAATCGGAATTAATTTTTTAGTGTTGTAAAGCATTTATATGAGTTTTCAAAACACTGAAAAAATATTTTATATTCGAAAAAAAAACCTTTAAATAAAATTGCTTTCGAATCGAAAATCCAAAATCGACTGCCAAAATTAGCCCCCAGATAAAGAAATCGTAACAATTTTTTAAATTTAAATGAATAACAGACCCAATAATTTTGAAAAGGCAATTTTCCAAACAATTCTTATCAAATTAAATAAAAAGGTATTCAAATATTTAACTATTTATATAAAATGTGCTCAACTGTCCGCCTTCTTGAGCGGGCGAGTAGAGTTTAGTAGACTATTTTACTTAAATAAATATGTTTATTTCATCAAAGTTATTTTTTGGGAATACAAATTTTACTATTAATAAGATTTCTGTATGACGTGCTAAATTCCTAATTTTTCATATTTGATAAATATACTGAAATTTATTGTTGAGAAAAATTGAAAAGAAAAATTTTAAAATAAATGTGAACATTTTTTTTTTAATAAAAAACTAAGATTTTTTAAATTCACCATTTTCGACTATAGCCTGAAGTAGGGTGCATGTCTATATCGATACAAAAATTCCTTCAGAGTAATTTCCAAAGCCAGTTTTTATTAAATATGTAAAAGTTTAAAAAAATATTTGATTTATTATTAAAGTAATTTTTGGGAATTTAAGTAATTTTAAAAATAAATACACTCCATTTTTCAAACTCATTTAAAAATTCCTACTTTGATTATTCTTTGCGACTAGCCGGATTGAGAAATTGCAAAAAAAAACCCTTTACGTGTTATTTCTGAAGTTTTTAGAAAAAGGAAGATGTTTTAAGAAAAATAATTCGACCTTTATAACCGAATATATTTGCGAAAAAAAAAAATATAAAGTCAACGTGAAAAAAGGTAAAAAAAATTCTAACTTAAATATTTTTTAAACTATAAAAGATAATTTTTGATATTTTTAGTTAGGATTTCAACAAATTTAATTTTCATTAAATTATTTTTACTAAAGGAAGGAATTTTACAACGTGAAATTTATTGATTATTTTTATTCTTGGCTGAGCTGGGGATCGAACTTGTGAGATAACTTCGTGAAATAAATTGGAATTTCTTTATTTTCCTACTAGCTACTACTATTTGCACAAGTGTCAAGCTTTACAATGTCTACATGACCCGAGGTGGTCAACTAAGCACCCTGCATCTCATATCTTGTATTCTAACAGGGTGGTCACGAGCTCCATTTTCTTAAAGCCTATGTCCTTCTCTACGATTCGTTCTCACATAATTTTGCAATCCGACTAGCAGTTTAGGATACTCGGATTTATTACAACTTTTTGGCCCCAATGTGTGGTGAATGAGAATATATATAATACTAAGCTTGTTATTCCGTGTGAAAGTGTTTTAATATTTATCAACCCTTAAAGTATATAGAAAAGAGTTGTAAGCCAATTGTTGAACCTCCCTAAAAAATTGATATTTTTGATACAAAACCAAACAAAAAATGGTGACTGAATGAACCGATTATTATTAAATATTGCACAAATTCGTTTAATATTTCTAGAAATCGTACTTCTCTTGTGAAGATCAGACCATAATTCACCATGTTCCTCATAAAAAGCCCAATCTCGGAACACACTTTATTACGCCTTAAACCGTAACGTATTAAGTGTTTGTAATTAAATTTTGTTTTATAAGACTAGAAATGATCTACCAAATTTTGTGAAGATCGGTCAACAGTTCAACAAAGTCCTCACGTACATCGTACTTTTGGAATAGACTTTAGTTCGCCAAAAACTGCAACGAATTATAATGTGAAGTGGGATTTTATAAAGATTGGTTTATAACTTATAGATCCCAATGTCGGTAGAGGCTATCGAAGATTCGGCATAGCCGAATGTAGCACTCTTGCGTGTTTTTAAGCCTTTTCTTTTGAATTTTAACCAGAAAATATTTTGACTTGTAATTTAAAGAAAATTATATTTTGACTCCAAAACGGAAATTGGATACACATATTTTTTAAACTTAAATATGGGCATTTCCACAGAAAAGTCTACTTCTTGTTACGTTACCCCAGCAAGCAATCAAAATTGTTTCTCAAAAAAATATTTGTACACAGAAAAAAATAAAAGATGATTTCAATAAAAAATGTGTGATATTAATTAAAAAAAAAAATTATTAAATTTGCACTAGAAAACAAATTAGTAGTATCAATTGATTAAACATTTAATTCACTTGATTGAATGTTTAATTCAGTTGATTAAATATTTAATTAAAACTGATTTTAGTTTTGATTAATGCTATAATTGGTGAACAATTGTGGAGAATTTTACATTTTATTATAACAGTTTATTATTTACTATTTTGTATTTTGGTATAAAGCGCAACTAGCTCTACGTTTAAGGAAAATGGAGAAAAATTTTGGACATAAAGTGGACCTTCTGTGGAAATGCCCATATGCTTTTATTTATATTATATCTTTAAAAAAAATTAATTACGACCTTTCCCTACGGAAAGAATATCTTGAAAATTTTCGTAAATTGTAGACAGAAAAGAATCGAAGTTTTGTAAGTGTATGTATCTTAATATCTTTTCTAGAAATTATTTCTTCTGTTAATTTAATTAAAAACGTAAATAAGTGATCTGAAACAAAAAAAAAAAAAAAAGTTTTATTTTTACCTTGTTCCCGTCTGTGAAAATTTTGGCAGCAATTGTTTGGCGAGTTTCCTTAAGAAACTCTGCCTTTCGTGCGTTCAAAAATAAAAGTTTATTTCCTTTTTTGTTAAAACTAAAACTTGAATTTGAAAAGGAGTACGAAGCTCTTTTCAAATCTATCGCACGTTGTCTTACTTTTTAAAATAACTTAAACTTTGCAAAGTTTAAATTACCGTATAAAATCTTTAAGTAAGAGATTTTTTGTTTTAACAAAAGTTTCTTCTTTCGAGTTTAAAACACAATTGCCGGGTTAATTATCCTTAAAAATGTTGTTGTTGAAAGAGCATGTGTGGTTGTTTTTTTTAAGGAACAGGTGCAATTTTGAAGAAAAACTTTTTTAACTGGTTTTAATTAAGCACGTTTTTTTAAGATTTTTTTATTTTATTTTTTCTTTATTTGATAAAATTTCTTCTATTTTAATTTTTTTTTATTTTAATACTCTACATTTACGTCTTCTTAATTAATTTACCATTATTTTGTTTTTCTATGTTCTTTTTTTTTTGCTGCAGGTTTAATCTGTCACTGATTTGACGTTTTATTTATAACAGGATTTATTACCGTTAAATTGGTTTTCTTTATTTCTTGTTCTATGCTTTTTAAATATCTTTGTTTTTTGTTTTGTATTTTTTTTTTATATTTTTTTCTCTTAAATAAAACAAGAATTATAACACACGACCGCTTAGTTGTAGGACTAAATAGCGAATGATCTAACGGTTTATTTTGCATCAACAAATATCACACAATTTTGTTGCTTTTCAAGTGATAAAAATCCAACAAGAACAATCAATCGTTGTTGTTGTAGTAGTAGTATCACAATAACAACACACTTTCAAACACACACATTTATTTAACTTTCTTTCACCACTGTTTTGTGACACACTCCTGGTTTAAATGGCGTCTTGTATGGCTTTAATTTTGCCTAAAAGAGGGGTTAAGTTTAAAACAACGCCCTCTTTGAGAGAGTAAATCTGAAGAATTTAGAGAAATTTCCCTGTATTTTAAAAACAAAGCGCAGACTCATGTTTTTGTTTTCATTTATATTCCTTCTATAAACTGGTTAAGTTTAGGTGTGTGTATGTGTGTGAAAATGTCAGTTTTTGCAAGTCTCTTTGGATTTTCCTGTCTCTCTCACACTTATACTCTGCTGTTGATTCCATTAAGTGATAGATTTAATTTAATAGATTTTGTTGTAGTTATTGTTACTACAGTTGTTTGTGTTGTTGTTTTATCCTTCCCACCCCCCTCCTCCTCATCCTTTTTCCAATCTTCTGCTCTTGTGTATATTTTAACTCTGTTATGGGTCTTCATTAAAAGACAATTTTCTCATTTTGTGTGAATTTTCTTCACGTTTTGTTGGAAAATTCAATTTTTCCTATTTATTTTCTTTTTGTTCATTTTCAACATTTTCTTCTTCACTTAACGATGTTGAAGGTGAAGTTGGCTGTAGGTAGTTGAAGTGGAATTGTTATAGTGGATACGGATGTTCTGGCTTACGACTATGGCCTCCTAAGTGAAACAAGAGTGTGTGTGTATATACTCTCTCTTAGCTTTTGTTACCCCTAGGTTCTTTCCCACTCCTCACCAAACTTTTATAAGCAGTTTGTTTTGCAAAAAAAAAAAAAAAATATTTTATTTTATTACAGTTATTTTAGGGTTTTCCCCTGCTCCCGCTGTAGAAAGTTTAAATAAAAAGTGTATTAAGATTTTTTTCAGTATTCCTACTTAAGCTTTGGGTGTGTAAAAGAGATGGCAAATAGTAGATTGCGAAATAAATGGTTGGTGTGGAATGGTATGAAGGAAAAAATTGGATTTTCATCGTCAGGCATTTACACTTAGCAGTCTGAAAAGTGTTCTACACACACACACACACGTACAAATGCTTGTTGCTGTAGTTGGAAGACTTTTGGGTGGTCATGATATTTATTTATTATACTCGTTCATATAAATTTTTTTATTTGCTTTTTTTTCTTCGTATTTTTAGTAAAGCTTGGCGCTCAAAACGATTACTCACCAAGGAATTTATTTCGAATATCATTTTTGACAACTCAATTTATTTTTATTAATTTTCCTCTCCTCGCCAGACCAAACATACAACAAAAACAACAACAGCCAGGCAGTTTATGCACCATCAATATTCATACAAACAAACTGAAGCTACAGTGTTTTAATACAGTAATTGAAAGAAGAAAAAAATCAGTTATAATTGGAAATGTTAGAGAGTTTTTGATTAAATAATTTTCTTAATATCATAAAATTTTAACACTTAAATCGTGATTTGAATTATGAGTTTTATTAGATTTTAAATATAAAAAGTTCTATGCGAAATTATAGAACTTAAAAAAAAGTGCATAAATTATTTTTCAAAATTTTAATATTAATTATAAATCTATTCTCAAAATTATTTTTTTAATTAAAATTTTTGATATTTTTAATATTCATCAAATTTAATGTTTATAAAATTATTTTAATAAAGGAAGGAATTTATAACATAAAATTAATTAAAATTTATTGATAATTTTTTATTCTTGAATGAACCAGGGCTCGAACTCAGTTCGAATTTACATGTTTTGAGAACAATAACATTCTCATCTTCAGATCTCTTTGCAGTTTTACCGTTTCCGCCACTGCTACGGCTGGCAGTCTATAGTAAAACATCAATATTTTAAACAATGGTTTTGTTAAATCGAAAGTTTTTGTAATTGATTATCTGTTTTCAATTTATTTAGATGCTTATTTCTCACTTCTGGTTTTTTTTTTTTTTTTTTTTTTTTTTTTTTTGGAAAATAAAATATTGTGTTGAAAAAAATGTTTTTATTGGAATTAAAAAAATTTCTGTTTAAAATTGAAAATTAATATTTGTTACTTCAATTTTCTACTCAAAATTGTTTTAATTCTAAAATTTGTGGTTTAAAGTGTAACATTTGTATTCTAAATTGAACATTGTTATTCGAAATTAACAATTCATATTCGAAATTAACAATTCATATTCATACATAAAATTTATAATTTTTTTATGAAAAGAAAGTTTGTTAAAAATCATTATTTAAAAGACGTATGGATTGTACATAGAATTAAAAATGACATTCGAATTTAAAAATACAAACGTAAAATGCAAAGTCAATATACGAAACTGAAAATATTCTATTATACCAATCATAAATCTTATCCAATCACTCTATAAGGATATTTGCTGCCGAGCCGTGCATGACAATGCCCCTATCAACCTCTTCGACGTACTTACAAGAGTCAGGCAGGAATGCGAAGTTTCGTTCAACATTATGCTCGACGTTATCATACGTAATTAAAATATAAAAAGTTCTATGCGAAATTACGAAACTTTTAATTAAAATTAAAAAAACGTTATCATACCGAATATACAGATGACATCTGCTTGATGTTACATAGCCACAGAGATATAGTGTTAAAACTCAAGACACTACCTAGAGCAAAAGTAGGCGTTGTAACACTATTAACACAAACAGGTTTAGTAGTAGGCTAGCTGGTAGCGAGCTAGTCTATCAGCGCCGAGGTTGCGGGTTCGATTCCCGCCAGAGACTCTGGTTTCTTTCCTGCAGACAAGCATAGAGCTTCGCGGGATTAGCTTAGGAAACTTAAAAAAAAAAAAAAAAATACGCAATGTCGACCTGGATGATGTAACATCTTTAGGTTACATTGGTAGCATGGTAAGTCCAATATGAAAATCAACCATCATCTCTTTAAACACCAAAATAAAACAAACACCTGTGTAAAATCCGTGCCCCAATATGCCAGCAAGACCTGGAAAGCGCTGCCATTTGATATAAATGTTGTGCTGGTGTTTGTCAATCGGTTTTTGCGAAGAATTCTGCGAATATTCTGGCCTGCAACAAAACGAACGCGCTTCTATGGATCAGAACAAATCAACAGCCAATCCAATTTTAAATATTCAATCAGAAATGGCGATGGATAATTCACACGTTACGCAGGCCCACAGAAGACATTGTAAAAGCCGCCATCAAAGGAATACCCCAGTGTAGTACGCGAAGATGAGGCCGTCCATTGTACAACTTGAATGCGAGATAATGCAAAGTGATCTTAGTTGGAGAGAAATTAAATTAAATAGAACTGAATGGAATCAGTTTGTGGTTGCCCTTTGCTCCTTATAGAAATCACAGGACATAATTTATAACACTTTCTTATTGTAAGGCTTGTTAGGCCTGGAACTTCAATATAAATAAAACATCAATGTTTTACACCTTTTCCAAACGTTTCGTAGAGTTTTTTTCTAATTATTTAGGGGGGGGGAGGGGGATGGGCGTAAATTTTTTGATTATATAACATATTTAAAAGATTTGATTTTATTCTGGAAATTTACATTTACATTGAAGCTTAACAATAAGAAAGTGATTTAAAATATTGAAATTGGCCAACTAAAATAAGAACATAATTTATATCGTTACCTAAAATCACTAATTGCATTAAGTCCAAGTTTAGACGACGAGCGGAAAGAAAACATCTGGAATTCTCTTTTGTTTTTACCAAAAAGCAAAGTAAATGTCAACAAAGAAAATGTGAACAAAGCGTGTCGCCGAGTGCCGAACACAAAAACCATACTCTCTTCCCCGCTCGTAATATGCCACCAAACTAAATGTTTCCCTTCCAAATGTTTCCATGTCTAAATGGTCACTAACCTGTCGATAATTTATTTTTCTTCTATGTTTCTTTTGAACCTACCAGTTGTTTTGACAATTGACAATATTGCGCATTATGCAAACTGTCAGTTAGGTCTTTTAGAGTTTATTAAATAACCATTTGTAGATAGGAACATTTGTTTTCGCTATTGTTGGTCGAAAGATTCCAAAATTTTTTGTTGATATTTATGTTAATGCAATGAAAAAATAGAATTTTAATTAATATATAGGCTCCGTGCAATAACTCCCAGGTGCAATAAGTCCCAAGAAAAAAATGAAATTAGACCCAACAATTTTTCATACAAATGTGGGAGTAATTTCATTATGAAATAGCTCCCAGCTCTCTCGGTTTAATTTAATTTTTTTTGAAGTTATTTCATTTTTTGCCGGGGAGTTATTTCATAATGAAATAAAGTCCAAATGGAATAAGTCCCCGAAAAAATAAACGTGGGAGTTATTTCATTTTATTTTGAGCTTCGGTGTTATTTCATTTTCTGTGGGAGTTATTTCTTATTTCTTTTCTTTTCGATGGGCTGTTTTTGAAAGTTATTTCATTAATGTCTTTAGGAGTTATTTCATTATGAAAGAACTCCCAAAAGTTGGGGTTTGTTTCATTTAAGACTTGGAAATTATTTCATTTTTTTGGGATTTATTTCTTTTTTGCAGTTTGGGACTTATTTCATTTATTTTGGGATTTAATTCATTGGGAGTTATTGCACTGGGACTTATTGCACCTGGGAGTTATTGCACGGAGCCAATATATACATCTACTTTTAATTTTGATCTTAATTTATTTTTGTGGCATTTTGACAAAACATCTTAAGTCAAATTAAAAAGTTGAAAGAAATGTTGGTTATAATACGAATTTTCACTCAGAAAAAAATTTTTGTTTACGTTTTTTAAATGTTTTTTCTTTAATTTTGGTTTATTTTATTATTTAAATACAAATGATTATTCACCAAGTTGTTTTTTAAAACTTTTTTGATATCTTATCTCGACTTAAGATGTTTTGTCAAAATGCCACAGATATATTCTCCTATAAAATGAAACTTTTGAAATGAATTTTGTTTTAATTAACATCTATTAATATCCCAGTAAAAACTTCGCCTACAAAATAATGTGTTAAGTAATCAGGAAAAAGCAAAAATACTACTTCCAATTCTACTGAAAGAACCAATGAATTTTACAAGGGATGTCGTCCCAAAATGAACGCATTTTATTGTAAGTCATTATTTTTTACCTAGAAACATCTGTAAAATAAGTAGTTATAGAAGTAGTTATGGTAGTAATATAGAAGAAAGCTACTAAATAATAAATGAAAGAAGCTATTCATTTAAAAAAAGTAGGCGAAGTTTTTACTGGGATTATATTTTTCAATTTTTAAGTCAAAATTTTATATATTGTTTCGAATTTAAAAATCTTTAGGAAAAATTAAAAAATGTAGATTTAAAATTCGGAAGTTTTTTGAATTAAATAAAGACTTTATTATAACAAATTAAAGTCTATTATACTAATTTTGTTTAGGATTTCTATTATAAATGTTCGATATTTCTACTAACAACCGTCAAAAAGTCTATTAAAAATTCGAAAAGTTTCGTAACTACTAAAATGCTTATTCGAAATTTTAAAAATTTCTATTTTAAACGGGTAATTTTTTATTCAAAACCTTCTTGGCAAATCTGATAATTTCAATTCTAAAGCAAAACAATATTTTAATAACTTTATACTCGAAATTCATTTACCTATTTTAAAATTATAATATGTATTCGAAATTAAAAATTTATGTTCAAAATTAGTAATTTATGTTTCTAAATTAAATTTTTTGCTTAAAAATTTATAATTTCATTAAAAATTAATAGTTCTAAGTTCTAATTTATGTTCGAAATTAATAGTTTTTATAAAAAGTTGATAATTATTGTTCAAAATGTATTATCAAAATTTATAGTTTATTTGGAGATTTTATTTGAAACTTATAATTTCGAGAAAATTTCTAATCAAAATTAAGAATTTCTTTTCGAAATCGATAAGTTTTGTTCGATGTTTAGAGTTTCCGTTTGAATTCAAGATCTTCTTTACCAAGATAAGAATTTATATTCACAATTGAAAAATTTCTATTTTAAATTGTCAAAATTTCTTTTTTAAATTCTCAAAATTTCAATTTGAAACCGCTGTAATTGTTAAGCCAAATTTTCGATTAAAATATGCCAAACTTTTAGTTCACAATTGTTTTCCTATTAAAATGAGTATAGTTTTTGATGCTGAACTCCTTTATTGTGGTTAATGTTAATTTTAATTAAACATTCCCTGATGATGATATTCTAAAGAATATCGAAATATCGGAAACAAATAAAGAAAAATTGTACATACAACAGACCTCGAGCTTAATCTTTTTAACTTAATATTGAATTGTAAAGGTCGAATAAAAAAAAACTTAGGAACAATAAAATGAATAACTTTATTTTAACTTTAATCAAATGTGTACCGACAAAGAGCCTCGATTCGGCTCGTCAAAAGCTTTCACTCGAAATAAAAATATCTATTTCGAATTGAAATTTTCTATTCGAAATTCTGTACTTGAAACCACAGTAGATAAAGTTTGTATGTTATACTCGTACATCTCTAAATTTATATTAATTTCTGTGTACGTGTGCATCCATGTTTGTGTATATATGAATGTTTATATATTTTAGTATGTATAGGTGGGTGGGGTTTTATATTGTTGTTTGTTTTGTTAATGTTTTTTTTTTAATGCCACTCGTAGCAAGTGAATTTAGTTAATTTATTATCGGGAATTATTGCCTTTATTGTTATTGTTTTCAATTTTTTTTTTTATCTACATAAATAGATATAAAAAAGCAGATACTTTTCCAAACACATAATTATTTATTTTGCTCTTATTATCCTTTAAACAACAGCAGCAACATCGTCACATTTTAACCTCCTTTTCTTTAACTCGGGCTGTTGCTGCAGAATCCTTCTGTCTTTTTAAGGTTGAAGACAGAATGTTTTGTATCTGTGAGATGTATTTTTCCTTAACTTTTTATTTCATTTTCCGTTTTCATTTCAATTCTTTTAACATTTACATTATTTTTCGTAGAGCAATTAGGAAATGAATTTTTGTTATTGAAAAACTACAATGTGTGTGTGTGTATATGTGTGCTGAGAATTTGTGTAACCGAGTGTGTGTGTGTAAAAGGGTCCCAGCGGGAAAAAGAAGGAGTAGGAAGGCCTTCTAGAAGGCCTCTGTACCCCTTCTTTTGGATGTACAAGGCCTTCTTGCTCCATTCCATACTCATATCTTTTTTACACACGTTGTCATTGCGGAGAAGGCCTTCCGCTCTCGCTTCTTCAGCAGGTACATAAGAAGGGTAACAATACAAAAAATGTTACTCCTTTTCTACTCCCTTCTCATAGAAGCGAGTGTGGAAGGTGTATCTTATCTTTTATACGAAAGAGCCGAGGCCTTCTATGAGGCCTTCTTTAGCAGTTAGATAATTGAATCAAAAAATCTTTTAAGCAGGCCTTTAAAAAGGCCTGAAGTAAGAAGGTCTTCTGAGTTTTCCCGCTGGGGTTTTGGCTTTGTAAATCTTGCCCAGTCAGCATTTTATGAAATTAATAATTATTGATGTATGAGTTTTTTTGGCTCCTCTACATAATTAAAATTAAATCTACTTACGACTCTTATTCAAGAGTCATTTCTTTATAACCCCCTTTTTCTCGTCAGTTTTTGGTTCATTTTGAATCGTCGCGACGTATTTGCAAACTTTTACGAGTTATTTTTTAGTTTTATTTCTGATCATTTAAGAGTCATACTTGAGTCGTATTATTGTTTGCGAGACTTTTAAGAGTATCTTTTTCATAGTGCTTTTAATCGTTTATGAGTGAGTTAATTTAAGTTTTCTTTCTTCAAATATATTTTTTTTCTATCATTTTCCATTTGTACTTGTGATAACTTGTATAATCTTTTGGCTTCCCATATCTAAATTTGCAAACTTTCGACACTTTCGATCGTGACGCCTTAGTTAGTGATAGTGTACTGATATGAAAATAATGAGAGAAATAAAGAGTGAAAAAATCTATAAATCTATATACCCAGTCCCCAGTCGCCTGGTTTACAGCCATGTTATTCCCATTACGAAACCCGTCAGATTCTCAAGCCCACAGTTCGGAACATCTCAGCCTGCTGTTCTGCTGCCTAGGACATTGA
Organism: Pollenia griseotomentosa; assembly: GCA_963931875.1. Lineage (NCBI taxonomy): Eukaryota > Metazoa > Arthropoda > Insecta > Diptera > Polleniidae > Pollenia > Pollenia griseotomentosa. The sequence goes on from OZ007561.1 coordinate 19,085,409, forward strand.
CACAAAATGTGCTCAACTGTCTCTAACTCCTCTGGGTCATGACATAACCTGCAAATATTCGACAAGTCAAATCCTATTCTCATCGCTATCCTGCATATCAAACAGTGGCCCGTGATAATACCCATCATGGTCCTTACGCAGACCCTACTCCTGCCCATCAGGGAATCCGAATCGGACTTCCTAAGCACTGCAGTCCAATGTATTCCCAGAGGCCCGATTTGTCCCATTCTGAACTGACTTGCCTCCAAACAGACATTTCTTAGCTCAGTCTCGCCAACTCATCAGCCATGTCGTTGCCGGTGATGTTGCAGTGACCCAGCATAGCCTCACCATGTTCTCCCCTAGGATTTACCTAGAGCCCCCCTACAATAGTCAACTACCATGGAGTTCATTTAACAGCCCATCAAGGTCTTAAGAGCTGCCTGGCTATTTACAAGCCCGCACAAATATTGCCCCTTATCAATTCCACGGCTCTAAAGGAATCTATAACCAAGCTTCTAGGCAAAGGCATCATTCTGTCTTCAAAATTGTCATCTATATGTCGTGTTGGCGATCACGAAACACGTTTTCCGACACACCTTGTACTCACGATGATGCCAACTCGTCTGTATGTTCAATTAAACAATTTTTTACTTATTTTTGCATGTCAAATTGAAAAATTACGTATTTCAATTATCTTCCAAATGCTAGGCTCGGATAAATTATAGAAGATTCTATTGCTATTGTTGTTGTTGGTTTTGTTAGCGTTTTTTTATTTATAAAATTTTGTTGGGATTTTATAAGTTCATCAACACGTTTAAGCTTATTTTACCAAGGATATCTCATCATCATCATCACCAGCCAGACAATCAACAAACCCACCAACCATTAGGAAACAACATCTTTCTCTCTCTCTCTCTCTCTTCATCATCATCATCGTCATCTTTATCATTGAAAACATTCAGTAAATTAATAAGGTTTAGTGATTTTTATTTGAACGTTAGAGTATATGAATGTATGTGTGTGTTTGTAATGTGAATGTATTTAAGTTTATGTGAGGATTCCATTCCATTTTGTAAATAGGGATTTTATTTTAGATGAATGGATAGGATCATGGAAAATTAAATGCATTTAACTTGCAATATACATTGGATTTTGTGTGTATTTGTATGAATTTGTAAATGTAATTAGTAGAAATGTGATATTTGGGCTTTTCTGGCACAATTATTTTTATTAATTTGAGTTGGATTTAGAGAAAAATCTCAGAAACTGCAGATTTGTTCAGGGTGCTGGTGAAGGACTTGATTTTATTTGTTTTACTCTAGACAAATAAAATTTTGAATAAAAAATTTCTCCTTTAATTTTTGTGAAAGAAAATTATATATTTCTTTTATATAATTAAAGCCAAGGCACATTTACACAAGGTAGACTCATTTAGGAGTGTAGACATGCTGCTCTATAAAAATACCGAACTTTTCAAAATTGTCATCATGTAAAACAAAAATAATTAAACGCACACATGTACAATTTTTGGCTCATGCATACGAATTTGACAATTGGGGTTTTTGTCTGTCCGCTAAAAAGTCTACCTTGTGTTAACTTGGTGGCCACACGATCCAGTTTTGCCTTTCAATTCCTTTCAGTTTGCAATACACTCTCACTTTTTTACTAACACACTCACACTTTTTAAATTGACCACGAGATTGCGTTCAATTTCACCTCTCCATTTGTTTGGCAATTTTACTATCAATTTAACAGCTGATTACATGTTAGTCTTTATAAATTGTTATTCTTACGACATCTTGAAAGTAAATTGCTTACAAATTGAATGCAGCCTACGTCATAGCTTTCGATTTTTGTAAATTTTGACAAGCAGTATATGTAAAAGATTATTAAGAACAACTTGATCGTGTGGCCGCAGGGTAATGAAAGTAGCGATTTAAGCCAGAGCTGGAAAAATTTTATTATATTTATTTTTTTTACTGATATTTCCGTCGAAATTTCTGTTTGGAATTAAAACAACTCTTTTATTCCTTAATTTCTATTCGATATTTAAATTTTCTTTTAAAAAAACATTTAAAACCAAGGATTTGTTTTACCAAGAATCCTCGAGGTAGAGCTTGTGAAGAGCTCGGCCATTTTAACAAGAGCTTAAATCAAACTTTTTCTAATGTGTGACTTTCGTGAAGACTACCTTCAAACAATAAACATTTGTATTGAAGAGTTTAATCGAAACCTAGTAACATCATCGTTATACTGTCCACCTAGTTTTCCAATATCAGAATGCCAATATTATATATATTGTAAATCACTAGGCCCCTGTTTTCCAGCTGCTGGCGACTACAACGCTAAACATATCTATGTACTTGGGATAACGAATTATAACACCAAATGGACGAGTTTTACTTAATACGATTTCTTAAATGGGACTCAATGTGATAGCGAGCAGACATCCACCTACTGGCCTACTGATCGGGAGTAAATTCCAGATTTGGCGTAGTTAAAAACATCCAGATGGAAACGATTTGTGAACAAGCTTCCCTTGAATTATCTTCTGTTCACCCATTCACTATGGTTACTATAATCAAGCTGACGCTGGCTCACGGATAAATTGGTTAAAATACAAATATTAAATCAGTACCCATTCCACGGAGAACATATCGCTATGCAAACCAAAAGACATAGACCTCTGCTGCCGATATTAAAATAAAAATATATATTGCAGATGTCGAACGCCTCTTGGCGATTCGAAAAGTTCGTGCACTCATAGAAAAATGCATATTCATATTGATAATGCCCTTACATTAGAATTGTTACATCAATACTATTACAAATGGCATCAATGAGGCAAAAAGTGACATAAATAAAATGACAAACGTCATCATAAAATGTTGTCATATTTTATGCGTCATCTATGCAATGACTACAATAACATCAATTCGATACCACATTTTGAGTATAATTAACCTTTATTTAATGTTTAAAAAGTAAAATAAGAATCAAAAATTCCCATATTCTATTTGCTTAAATTATTTAGTTAAATACATCAAACTTTCAAAGTAGAATGATTACGAAAACAATATCTGTAAACAAAGGTCGGAATACAACAAAAGTGAAACAAATATGTGTAACGGATAAGTAGATATGTAATAATATTTCCTCACTTTGACTTAAGTCAATCCCAATGGCTCAGTTTAATGACAAACCGATGTTACTTAGTCTTCGCACTGACGACATTTTTTTAATTAGACTGACTTCGATTCGTCATTTCTGTGATGCCGATATGTTAACTTTTTGATGACAATTTGGCAAAGTGATGTTAGGGCTGACATCACAATGATGAAAAGTGTCATGGGGTCAAAAACGAAGGTACTTTTCAAAGTACTGATGTGAAAATACATCAGCGTAGAGAGTGGCAATTTCAAAGAACCCCTCAGCTTAAAAAATTACTGAAAGAATGCAAAAAAGAGGTTAAAAAGTTCCTCCGGGCTCAAAAAACAACATACTCCTTAAATAAATATCTTAAAATTTGGCAAATAAAAATCTAAAAAGATCGGTAATTTCTAAGCCCTCGCCTCTACTTCCCTGCGAAACTGGGCAGGAAATTATGTTGAAAGATGAAACCTGTTCTGCCATTTCTTCCACTTCTTCTGTCGAACGCCTTGAAAATATGTAAAGTAATTAGTTAAGTTTCGCCAACATGGTGAATGGATTGGGACCATTTTTCCGATAACAGAGCCAGTAATGTCCAATTTTCAGATAGTATTTAAATCTATATTATGTTAATTTTCATCTAAACTTAAATGGTATTTAAATACAGATTGATTTTTTGAGTTTTATTTGAAAAGTCTTATTTAATTAAGATAAAAGTATGGTAGCACTACTAAAAACAAAAAAAAAAAATTTTAAAAAAAGTGTAATTATTAACAAGGTGGTTTCAAAACACAGCTCACACTTAATGCTTTACCTGTTGTTGTATTGTTGTTATATTGCGGTCACCTTGCTAAAGGCTAGATTACACTATCCCACAAGTCTTACGTATTCCATAATACTTTGTGCCCAATCATGTTCAAACAAACAACAATGTGAACAATTTTAGAAGTCAATTAGTAAATTATTTAATAAGCCAAAACTTATAAAACTTATAAAACAAAACTAAACCAATTAATTTTTGCCATCAAAGCTATTTAGTTAATTAGTTTAGTTTATCTTAATCTATAATTTATATGTTACAATCAGTCAACTTACAATTTAAAATTTAATCTTTCTTTAAATTAAATGTTTATTTCCTTTCCATTTTGTTATAATGTTCTTTTTTTTCTTTTCTTTCTTTTCAAACTTAATCGTTTGAGTGTGATTACCCTATTATGTTTTAAAACTTATATAATTCCTGCACTTTAACTATAAGATTTATATCTTGTTGTGTAGGATAAGCAAGAAATTCTTAAATAAATAAATAAAAATAAATAATTAGAAATCTAATGAGTTTTGTTGCGACTTTAAAAAAATCTAATGTAACATAACAGTTTGTGTTCACACCATCACACAAGGTATAAACACTCACACATGAAATAAAATGCAACCCTGATCCGATGAAAAGTATTATTGTTTAGAAATTTTTCAAAAAACGATGAAGTCGTATTCGATGTAATTTTTTTTCATAATACTTGTCATTTTCATGACACATTGCATTTACACTATCAGACTTTTACATATTACTGGCGTTTTTGACATGTATTAATACAAAGTATAAAAGTGTAAGCTAGCCTTAAGTTATATACAATGGAAACTTAAGTTGAATTTAAATGTACCAGCTTGGTGAATTAAGTTACATTTAAATGCTTAGTGAAGAAAAGTATTTTGTATTTAAAACGATTTTAAGTATAAATGTGATATAATAACAAACCTAAAAATTGGCCGTAAGTCTCCAGTGCAGCGGGGTCTAGGGAAGCCATACTGGCTTGGTACTGTCATAGTCTCAAAACTACGTTTTGTTGTTGAAGTTGGTAAAAAAGAACAATTGTAATTTAGTTGAACTGCTAATTTTCAATTTAAATATTTTTAGTTAGTTTAAAATATTTTGTTATTCGTGCATAATTCCCAGTTTTTATTCTTGATAAAAAACACTTGAAATTTATTGTTGATGGGATAAGCTATTCCTATGCGCATTTCACTGGTTGCTTACATGGCGTTTACATTTGCCAGTACTGGCAAGACAGTAGCAATTCATTCAAACTTTTTCACTAATACATAAACACTTTTACAGCTATTTTGTTTTTGCATTGTTTTGCCAACTAATATGTATATGTTTACTTTCTTTCCAGTACTGACAAATGTAAACGCTGTGTTAGGCAAGATCATCAGCAAACTTCATCCATAAAGATTTTAGAAAAACTAAAGATATTAAACCAAATAAAACTGTTAAGCGTATAAGAATCATAAGCAACAGTTTTACTTGTAGCAATATCAAAGTTTAAACAAAAACATCAACAATAAACAGTGAGTTTATCTCTCCTTACATTCCCCACATATCAACAATAAATTTCAGTGTTTTTATCAAGAATAAAAATTGGGAATTAAGCACGAATAACAAAATCTTTTAAATTAAAATTTTGTATTCCCAAAAATTACTTTTGATAATATTTTTAGTTAGGCTTGAGTTCATCAAATTTAATTTTCATTAAATTATCTTTTACTAAAGGAAGGAATTTTACAACATGAAGTTTTTATTAAAATTTATTGATAATTTTCTTGGCTGAGCTGGGGCTCGAACCTGGGTTGAATTTACATGTTTCAAGAATCACCACATTCTTTCATCAGAATTCTTTGAGCTCTAAACTCTGCACCACTGCGGTGCCTGCTAGCCAACAGTTAAACATCAATCTTTAACCAGTGGTACTGGTGGTTCGTAATTTGCTGTTATTATCATTTTCAATTTTATATTACATGTTGCTTCCTTTCCTCCTTTTTTTCGTATTCTTTCTGTCAAGATTTTGTCTTGAAAACCTGAATCCATTTGCTTATTCACCCCTATCGTGAATAATTTTTCCCTCGTAATTATTCCCTTTTTCACATATTTGCGATCATGAACAACTCCCATGAAAAAAATGTAAATCAAATTAGAATAATAACGTGAAAAAATGTTCACGGAAAAAAATTCCCCTTATCGTGAAAGGATTTTTCCCTCATAATTTGTTCACATTTCCCTTAGATTTTTTCACTTTATTTTTGCTAGGTAACGGAACATGTATGTAAGTAGTTCCTCCTATAAATCGAATATTAAGGGCTATCTCCGTTAATAAGGCACAAACCGATATATTGGTCAACAAAATGTAAAACAACAGGTCGATTACCTGTGGATTTGTGAAGCTTTTGAAGGCAGAATTTTGGAAAATATTTAACTACATAAAATTTAAAAAGTGCAAAAAACTAACGTTGTAATCAAACTATCCCTCCAATACTAAATATTTTGCTGAATTATTTTGTTTGTACAACTTGAAGTACAAATGTACACATTAGAGCTTGTGCCATAGCTATTTTAAGAACAATTGTGATTTAGTTGTACTGTTAATTTTCAATTTAAATATTTTGAGTTAGGCTTGGGTTTATCAAATTTAATTTTCATTAAATTATTTTTTTTTTGTTGAAGGAAGGAATTTTACAACATTAAATTTTTATTAAAACTTATTGATAATTCTAAACCCATTTTCCATCCCTGATACGCATGTATTTGCAGCGTTGCCAATAGAATGCCATTGTCAGATGCATTTCCAACATCTACTAACGATCTGCCAATTGCAACGAAGAGTGTTCAACGACTGTCAGATATCTAACAATATTGTTGTCTTACAATGGACGGTCAATGCTTTTTCTAACAACGTCGTCAAACAAAAATTACCAGTTCACACGGTTGAAAGATATTTTTAGCACATGTTACTGAAAAAATTGTTATATCTGACTACCGTACCATTCGCCCCAGGAGACTTGTTTATTTCGAGATCTGCAAGAACCCTTTTAACATAAAGCTAAAGTTTATTTATGTTCTTAGATAATGTTACATTAAAATTTTTTAAATTCAAATTGGAAATACATATATTTTTTTAAGTGTAAGAAGTGTATTTTGTTAATTTTATATTCATGTTTATTGCAAACATTTTTAAAATAATCATTTTTATTAGTAAAGCATTTTAGGCAAATCTATTTACGAAAGGAACCCATTTATTTATTTTTTTCTTATTTTTATTTCCATTTTACTTTACTTGATTACCACTTGGCTTGTTATTTTATTTCATTTATTTATTTCAAAATATTTTTGCGTCATAAAATTTTATTTATAGTATTTTTTGTTCTTTATATTTAATCCTTTTTTACCTATTGCGCTAATATCATAAATATTTCAAAACCTAATTGAAACTGAACTCCATAAAAAAGGATACAAAAGCAGTCATCCTTTTACACACACTCATACACGCTAAACATTATTACATGCATTATAATAAATGCCACTAAACTTTCACAAGTACTCGCTTCTCTCCGTTTGTGTGTGTCTGAAGTATCTCTGTGTTTGAGGTTGAGGATGTACAAAATTGTCAGTCATAAATAACAGAGAATTGTAAAATGAATGCACAACCATTTAACTTAAAATAATTGGGAAAATACTATATAAATTTAAAAAGTCTAAAATATATACAGTACATACACATGTATAAAAAAAAGGATAACAAAAATTTTCAACTTGTCTCGTTGTTCCATATTATTATGGCTTTTACTTATTTCCTCCTTCTTTGATAGCCCGAAAATGCTTTAGCAACATCTTTCAGAGGTGGAGGTATATCAACTTTCCACCTCATGCCTTGCTGTGGCATTAGGAAGAGGAAAAAAGAATACACGAGCCGGAGATGATGATGGCGACCGCAATAAAATTTAAACAAGCATAAACGTTTTACTAACAGCAACAAAAACAAGAACAACCAGAACAATTTAGCAGTCATTATATGAAAGTATCCTGGCCCAAATGCCGCAAAAGTCATGCATATTTCAATTCAGCAGAGTTGAATACATATTCAAACAGTTTCTATTACTCAGCAACAAACAGGAGGAGCAGCAGCAACAACAGCAACGAAAATGAAAACATTAAGTAGCAGCATCAACAGCCAACTCAAGTCAAATCGAAAAAAAAAAAAATTCAAAATTCAAATAGAATGGGAATGAAAATGGCAATAATATTCTATTGCTTTTTACTCACATTTTTTGTTTGCTGGTCCTTATTTTATTTGTTTGAGTGTATGTGTGTTTGTTTATTTATTTGTCTTGTATTTTAATGTAGAAAACGATAAAGATGAAGTCATTTTCAGTCAAAAGGCAAAAATGGAAATAGAAAAAAAGTCAAAAAAATGGGAATAAAATTTTCATAATGGTAGCCCCTCATTAAGCACCAAAACGTAATACATCTCTTTTTTTAATAAAGCCTAAAAACGTACACATAAACAAACTAACAGGAGCTAACACATCCCGCTAGTTTAATCCAACCCAGCAAACACAAATTCATATATTGAAAAAATTCAAGTTTTTTTGTTATATCGAGCCCTTGCAGGAAAAATAGCTTAAGCGACACAATATACAATTTTCGTTTTTTTTTTTTTTTTTATTATTTATTTATTAAATTTATTGGCAACACTTTCATCATTTCCTTAAACGTCATGGTCACATCATGTACCGTGACGATTTTATAGCAAGACCAATTTTAGCTTAAGCGACAACCTTCATACAAAATTTTTATGAAATAAAATAATAATAAACTTTAAAACTAAACTTTTCGCTTCAGACTTTTTGCGGTTAGAGCTCGATATCTTCTTTTGATTTAAAAAAAAAAAATTATCATTTTAAGAAAATCTTTGATTGAAAATTATTTCTATGTTAAAAGCTTACCTTAAATGTCTGCTGGGTAACAGCACAGTTACGAATTTATTTTGTTTAATTGTACAAACATTCTGAGGCAAAAAACAAAAAAAAAAAGACAAGCAACAAAATTTACTGTAATGTTGACGACAGTGGCGCAATCGTAAAATGCATTACGTTCTGAGGTAAAAGTGTGTGGCATTAAGAACCACACCATTTACACACAGGCTCGCGCGCACATACAAATACACACATTCACTGCCATACTCCAACTTTCATAGAAACAGATTTTTAAAGAACTCTTTCTTAAAACAAATTTTTATGGAAAGAGTGATTTTTTTTTTAATATCGTGCAAAATATAAATTTTATTAAGAATTAAGTTTTTTGAGCAAAAGTGACTTTTTAGGAAAAAAGTCAGTTTTTCGTACAAAAGTGACTTTTTTAGGAAAAAAAGTCAGTTTTTCGTACAAAAGTGACTTTTTAGGAAAAAAAAGTAAATTTTTCGTACAAAAGTGACTTTTTAGGAAAAATGTTAATTAGTCAGGTCTTCGTACAAAAGAGACTTTTTAGGAAAAAAATTCAAGTTTTTTCTTGTACAAAAGTGAATTTTTAAGGAAAAAGTCAGTTTTTTGTACAAAAGTAACTTTTTACAGTTTTTCGTTCACTGAAAGAATTCTCTTCACAGATCCAATGAATTTTGACATAATTCCAATGAAAAATTCCACTAAGATTAATGCACAATATTTTGTTAGCCCCCAGTAAATGAAACGTTTTATAAAACTTAATGCAAGAAATTTTTTTAAGACTGTGAATACTTGTCATTACATTAATGAAACATTTCATTAACTTGATGGTAAAGAGTCAAACGTGTAATGAATTTTTTTTCATTATTTTAATGAAAAGGTTTTTGTATTTCAATCAAATTTTTAATTTGGTAAATGACATAAATTCATTTAAGTAATTACCAAATTTTGCTATTTTTATGAAAATCTTTTAATGGTTTAATGATTAGTATGGTTATTTATTTCAGCTATATTTTCAATGCGCATTTTGAGTTGTTGTGAATTTTATTTCGTTTTTTTTTTTTATTACAAATTATTAAGTTATTTTTGTTTTATGTCGTTTTTATATTTCTGTTACATCATGGTATGTTCTACTTTAACAACCTTTTAGTAAAATCAGTTTTAATTAAAAATTTAATCAAGTAAATTAAACGTTTACTTATAGCAACAATAACAATACTACAGAAGAGGTTGTTAATATCAAAAAATATTTAATTGAAATCAATATTATTTTTTTCTGTGTAGTGTTAATGAAATTGCTTTATTAAATTTTTATAGCTTCATTCCCTTATTGAAATTTTTCATTGGATTAAAGAAACAAATTTAAAGAGATTAATTCATGAGATTTATGAACCATAATTCTTTCAGTGTGCAAAAGTGACTTTTTAGAAAATTGGTACTTTTTTGTGCATTAGAGAAATTTTAAGTAAAAACGTAAATTTTTTCCTGCAAATAAATTAATTGAATATTAATGAAAAATTGAGCTTTCCAAGAAGTTTTTCTAAATTCTACTAAAACTGTTATTAATTCATTCCTTTTTGAACCTGTTTCGAGGCTCAGTAAAGTTGAAAAGCAATTTTAAAACAATTTACCAAATTGAAAGCAAAACATGTCTCCACTCAAGGAGACGTTCGTAGTGATGGTTGTTGGTGGCGGTCGTGCTGAAAAGGACTGCAAATACATACACATGAAAAGGTTTTTAAATTTTCGTTTAGCATGGTAAATGTATGTATTTGTAAGTATCTGTGTGTGTATGGATAAGTAAGTTTATTATCGGTCGGTCATGTTGCAAAACAATTTAACTAGAGTTTTGTAATTTAATGTACAACATGTTAGTAGTTGGTGGGTTGAGTTGCTATTTCCCATAATTCATTGGCCACAGCAGTGTTTCATATACTCATACTTATAAAAACACACACCCATCTACACTCATATTCCTTTACAGTCAACAGAAAGTACGTATCAGCACTACATCCATCCACATTGTGAGCAACAACAGCGGCACTGTGAAATTAATTATTTTCCATTATAGCTAAGTTATACTAAAGAAAGTAGCTCGGAAAGGCAATTTAGCGCGTCAAGTGCTCATATAAATAACATCAATTTCATTTTCTCCATTTATTTAAAACAGGCAGCGAACCAACCAACCAACCAACCCACTCTGCCGCACGCTTCTTTTTTCTCACTTTTCTATACTGGGAATCTGATATTATTTTTATTTTATATATTCAGAGCAAAAGTAGCAGCGACAAAAAAAAACGAAACAAGACCAGCTGGAAAGTTAAAGAAGAAGGTAACTTAAACGATATTAAATGGCAACCGGAAATGGCGAAAAAAAAATAAATAAACTAAAGTGAATTCACACAGACCAGCCACGAGTGTTAAGGCAGCAAGCAGCTTGTTCTACAAACCAACCAACCACCCACAATTTCTTTTCCTTTTCATTCCTTTATGGCCCAAGAACCATAAAAAAAGCAACAAAAAAAAAATACATACAAATTATGTACACACGAAAACTGAATTGTATAATAAAAAGAAATAATCGCATTCGCCCTGTTCAGGACACATCATCAACAGCATCATGATGGAGTAGAGAGAATAAAGCCTTTCATATGAGTTACAAACACTTTTGGAATTTTGCCTCAAAGAAACCCAGTTAAACAAAATTCTATTCAAATCTTTAAAAGATATTAACTTGAATGTTGCGTGCCTCTCCTTGCCCTCCTTTGAAACTTGTCTGATGGTTGCTATTTTCTAAACGACACTCTCTTTTTAACGTTTCAATTATTTATTTATATTTTTGTTTATACAGACATAAATAACTTTGAAGAATGATGGTAATTTTGCAACCACCACCACCCACCCAAATTTTACCTTGTTTGGTAGATTAATTTACGTCATTCATTCAACGTAATGTTTATCAATTTATGTTTGAAGGAAACAACAAAAAAATTATAAACTTTTTTAATGAATGAATATTTTAACGAGGCACTCAATTATCTCTAAACATTTATGGAAGCCAGTGTGGCTCATTTTTTTGATAATTAATTTTGTTTTTATAGAACTATTTAGAAGAAATATTAAGAAAATATTTGAAAAATTTGAATACAAAATTGATTTTAGTTGAAGCGATGAAACATTTTATTGTAAAATAAAATTTTGGATTTAATAACATGCCTTCGTAAATGCAATAAATAGGCAAATAAACTTGAATTTTCACAAGTAAGAAGTATGTGATTAGGATGTGTCACCCAGGCAAACAGAATATGTGTCTTTATAGGGTCTTTCCAGACATGTCTGTTTTACATTCTCTTTTAAACATGCTACCAAAAACCTTTTGTCTTTTCACGATGTTTTTCCAAACATGTCTGTTTTCATATCTAATAGTCTAATTTACATATACATACAAATTGAAGACATAAAAATTCATATAAACAAACATGAAAACTCATTTCGTGTCTGTTTGGCAACCCCTCTTTCTTCTCTACCCCGATCGCCTACAAACAAAACAGACGTGTTTGTCAGACATGTCTGAAAAGACACCGTGTAAACTCCCTCTTAGATCAATATTGAAGAAATAACAAACGGAATGACAAAATGTCAAAATTTTAATTAACGTCAATCACATGAATCGATTATTTACAAAAAGTATACTGTTGGAAAATAAAAAAAAAAACTATTTATTTCCTCTTATGAACTTTTCTTGTCGCGTCAACTTTTGTGACAAAGTTTAGGCTTCTGGAGCTGAAAATACTGAAAACATGGATCCTTTCATAATCAAATGACCTACCGATTTTCGTAATAAAAAGCAGGGACTTAAAAGTTATAACTTTTATTCGATAAAAATTGCGAATAATTATTACTAAATAAATTTATATTTTACTTATGAAGAATTATTATTAATTCAAATTTTTATTTTTAAAAATTGATGATAACTATTATGGGTATCAAATAAAGTATTTCTCAAACATAACTATTACTATTCGATAGATATATTACTAATTTTTTTAAATAGTTATGAATAAGAAATAGCATAACAGTTATAACTAATTTTAATGTGTATGTAACTATATATGCACATGCATAATCTGCAAAGATAAAACAATTAATATCAAGAAAATATTCAAAAAAATTATTATCGGAAATAAAAACAATAAAAATCTTTAGTAATAGTTATCTGTAAGAGAAAGAAATATTTATCGATCATAAAAGTTATGAGCCAATGTAAAAAGATATTAATTGGATATGGGTAATTCCAAAGTGTTGAACGTGACAGTCGTACGCATCAAAAATGCAATAACATTTTAAACAACAAATACTTTTACGTTCTTTTAACCCTTAAATTATAGCACTAAGAAAGCACTATTATATATGCTTAAGTTTATGGGGAGCGCGGTTCTAGGTCAAAGATAATGGCATAAGAAGTAGCGGCTCGAACGTGAAAAAAATAGAAGTAGTTTTTGTGGCCATGTATAAAAAGGGGTGATTCAGCGAAACCTGGCACAATTTTTTAGTCAAACCACTTTCAGAATTTTACGTAGCAATGTAACATTTAAATGTCTTTGGTTTGATTCCAAAATCTTCTATATTTTTTTTTGTTTAAGCCAAAATCTGGTTCGATACGTGACATTTCGAACGTGACATTTTTTCCATAATAACACTGTGCATGAAATTGACACTTTTTTTCGTGACAAGCCGGAAACATGGCGTTTTAATATAATTCGGGGACGCTGAATCCAGTGGTGCCCGCGGTTTTTTCAGATTGGCTCTGGTTTTCGAGATATACCGTTATTTCGAAAATGGAGGAGGTTGCTCAACATATATTCGCGTAACTTAAAAACGGTTTAGTTTATTGAAATTACTAAAAAAACCGAAATTCCGCAATAAAATTTCATTTCAGAAAATAAAAACTCTTTTTCTAATATGAGTAGTCGTTATTGAAACATAATTTTTTTTTTGAAAAAAAAAAATTAATTTTCTTATCAAAATTTCGAAATTTTTGTTTTTTAAAAATTCATAAAAAATTAAAAAATGCAGCTAGGCTTCTAATTTTTTGCAGACTTATAAAAAACGAAGCTACAAACAAAACAAGCCATAAATGATTAAAATCTGTTTGCAACTTTTGATTTGATTAATTTAAGAATTTCATAAAACGCAATATTTGTATGGGAGCCCCCTAAGGGAAATTCTTAAATTAATGAAGTTGCGAACAGATTTTAATCATTTATGGCTTATTTTGTTTGTAGCTTCGTTTTTTATAAGTCTGCAAAAAATTAGAAGCCTAGCTGCATTTTTTAATTTTTTATGAATTTTTAAAAAACGAAAATTTCGAAATTTTGATAAGAAAATTAATTTTTTTTTTCAAAAAAAAATTATGTTTCAATAACGACTACTCATATTAGAAAAAGAGTTTTACTTTTCTGAAATGAAATTTTATTGCGGAATTTCGGTTTTTTTAGTAATTTCAATAAACTAAACCGTTTTTGAGTTACGCGAATATATGTTGTGCAACCTCCTCCATTTTCGAAATAACGGTATATCTCGAAAACCAGAGCCAATCTGAAAAAACCGCGGGCACCACTGGATTCAGCGTCCCCGAATTATGTTAAAACGCCATGTGCCCGGCTTGTCAGTTTTTTCAACTAGCATAGTGTAATTTAACTGAATAATGTTTAAAAATAATAAAAATTTACCGTTAATCCGAATTACATATTTCTCTTCGAACTATTCCTCAGATTACGGACCATGTAAGAAAAATTTTTTGGAATAATTTTCATCAAATATCATCTCTTTTAAGGAAGATAATATTAAAGAAAACATGCAATAAAACATTCTCACAAATAAGAAATTACGTTTGGCAGTCTGACTGTTCATCTAAGTGAACAAATTTACGGGTAAATTTATAAAATTTGTAAGATCTAAATATTTCTCTATAACAATACCGTAAAATAATCAGCTTTTAATAACTTTTAAGTTTTCGGTCACGGTGGACCTTTTGACGGAAATGCCCATATAATAGTTATGTTTAACATTTATTTATTTTCATTAGACATACTAATGATGAGCCATTTTTTTAGAATATTTCTAAAAAGTGGTCAATTTTTTGGTACCTGAAAAATGAGCATAATTGTTATTTATGGTCCTTGATAAAAAGTCTTTGCTAAAAAGAAAAAATTACAAACGTACAGAAAAAAAAATTTTTTTCATTTAATAACGTACAGAAAAAAATGTTTTTTTCAATTAAACCATTAATCAAAAATAAAATCAGTTTTAATCAAATATTTAATCAAGTGAATTAAACATTTACTTATATCAAAAACATTACTGCAGAAAATGTTGTTGTTATCAAAAGATATTTAATCAATATTATTAATTTATTTACTGGTGCAAACTTAATTAATTTTTTAATAATTATCACAAATTTTTTAATTGAAATCAATTTTTGTTTTTTTTTTTGTGCGATTAACATAAAGTGTTCGATTAGTAATGTCGACAATTTTTTTGTTATACCAATTGATCGTAAGCGCCACACAGGGGGAGATTCGGTCGTTCGTTTTGCCTTTTTTTAAATAAAAAATCAAAACTTGAAACTTAAACTCAACGCGTGCCTTGCAAAATTTAGCCTTTTATTAAAGGAAATATCCTTTTAGTTATTCGAATATTTTAAAACTCTTATCCGAATTATCGAGCAATATTAAAATTTAAAAATCGATTATTTCCTCACTAAAAAAAAAAAACTCAAAGTCAAATACATAATTGGATACTGTGTACTTCGGGTGTATTATACACCAAAAATTATACACCCACCCCTTGTTTAGGAGCCGGAGCTATTTAACTTCTATTAACAAAGCCCAGCAGCTTCTGTTGAAAAGCAGCATTACCTTAGGCCATTAACAGGCCGAACTTGCCGAAAAATTAGCCTTCCTTCAAAGCAAGGCTTCCGCAAAGGCAATCATCCTAAAAGACAGGAAGCATTTCCCGCAAGAAGCATACTAACGGAGACCTCACCAATAGTCAGACCCATCGGCGGCTACTGACTTCCTTGGCACCTCAGTTAAGCACTGAGGTACAACTTCGAAGCCAATGAGGTCCATTAGACCCGAAGGAGCTCTGTCATTTGAATTTTTGGTGCATTCCAGGTTGCATTCACCTGTTTTAAAAATTAATGAGATTCCGAAGAGTGCCAGTACATTCATGCTTGATTAATATTTAACGAAGTCAGTTTTTCCCAGTGGATGTAACACCAAGAGGTCTGACATCTCAAGATGCCTTAACTACGTCCCCTAAGAGGCGCAGCTCATCCCCCGGGGGGATATAATTGG
Source organism: Pollenia griseotomentosa (assembly GCA_963931875.1). Taxonomy (NCBI): domain Eukaryota; kingdom Metazoa; phylum Arthropoda; class Insecta; order Diptera; family Polleniidae; genus Pollenia; species Pollenia griseotomentosa. Next base: position 19,101,671 of record OZ007561.1, read on the forward strand.
AAAATCGAATATATACACACATATATAAGCCTATAGTCTAACAAAATTATAATAAAAAGAGTAATTTTTAGATTTTCAGTATTTTGGCCATGACTCACCCATTTTTTTTAACGATTCTACTGATTATTATAGCGCCGTGTTTTGGTAGAAATTATAAAACCTGAGCTTTGAGTATTTTACAAAACAAATTTTTTATTTTTTGGTCATAACGTTTCTATTTTAGACCAATTTTCCGACTTTTTCGGAAAAAAAGGTTTTCGATCTTTTGATATACATATGATACTATGAAACGTAGCCATGGGTCATACTGGCGCCCTAAAATTTTAAATTAAAAGAAAATTTTAATGTTCCTTGCTCAACTTTAAGCATTTTTGCTAATTTCTTAGCCATTTATAAGCCGATTTGACTGATTTTAAAAAGGAAAATTCGCGAAAGCATTACCGCTCCGCAAACCAAAATTCAATCGTTGGACAGACTTGAAATTATCTTCCCATAAGGATCCAGAATATATATATATTTCAATCAGTGTTGGAAAATAAACAGAACATTATTTAGCGTTCGGCTCACACACCCAAGAACGATATCTATTTTTTTAGTGATTGTTTAGACGAACACAACCCTTAATACCGTTCGTAATTATTTTCAAAAAAGAGCCGAACATTATATAGTGTTCTGTTCTCCGTTAAAAAAACTGAACAATTGTGGTGATATAAAAATCAGGGTTTAAAAAACTACAGTCAAAATGAAAAAATTGCTTTTTCTTCCACTTTTTGATTTTTCATTAAACAAAAATAAACCGTTGCTTTTACTTCTGATTCATTAAATGAAAACAGTCGCAGTGAAGGCAAAAGCAAAAAACGAAATGTTGTACACAACAAAGAACATCGGCAGTCGTCATGTTAGAAAGTGTTTGGTTTGACAGATTGAAACTTTTAATAAGTCCCGAAGTTAACGAAGATGGGACGTTGTGTTCATTGTATATATATGAAAGCGATGATGTTATTTACAGTTTTATTTAATTTCAAAAAATTAAAAAGATTTGTTAAGCTTAAAAATAATAAATATGTACTTATGTACATATGTACATATTTATGTTTTTATGAACGCATGTATTATTAAAAAAAATATGGAAAATAAAAACACAAACACAACGTCCCATCTTCGATAACTACGGGATTTTTTAAAAGTTTTGGTCTGTCAAACCAAACACTTCCGAACATGTCGACTGGCGATGTTCTTTGTCGTGTACAACATTTCGTGTTTTGCTTTTGCCTTCACTGCGACTGATAAAACGCTGATAAAAATTTATATTATATTTTAATGTTCTATAATACAGTGGTATCCCGGTTTAACGAATTATATATTGTCAGGCCCTTTCCTTATATCGAAAAATTCGTTAAATCCCGAAGTTTTGTTTAATACATTTTTATTATTAATAACGAATTCCATAGCGTTTTTTGAATCGGCAGAACCAGCCATGGCTGGCATTAAATTGTCCACCGTAACATTTTTTGTGTAGATCTAGGGCTTTTGCTTTTAATATAGGACCAATTAAACAATTCTGTTTGCTTTCTTTGTAAGAAAAGAAAATACTTCTCTTAACTCGTTGTTTTCAGTAAAATCGCTCTTAAAATATGGTAAAAATGTATACAAAAACAAAAGAGAATGGATTCAAATATGTTTGCATTCATTCTATTTTGTTTTTTTTAATTTTTGGAAAAAATCGTTATATAGAGTACAAATATTTGCTGTTTGTTCGTAATATAAGGTACTCAATGGAAAAAATCTGACCGTACGTTAAATCGCGAATTCGTTAAACTGAGTATACGTTAAACCGGGATACCACTGTATTTCTTTCTTTACATTGATAAAGAAATGAACAAACACAAAATTTTATCAACGACCGCAGCACGGACAGCTTGTGTGTATATGTTTTGTTTGTGTAAAATTATTTTGCTGGCTTTTTGTTTTTTTTCGTACGTGTATTTTGTTTCTGTAAAAAATTTTTGGTTTTTTTACCAGCCCAATGGGACGAACATTAATGAGCTTAACCGAACACAATGAAGTTTGTGGTTTAAAAAAAAACCCCGAACGGAATTAAATATTCTCATCTTTTGTTGAGTTGGATAAAAGCAGTATTATTTTTGGGTTCGAAAGATGACAAATAGGGAAACGTTATTTTTTAATGATTTTCTACACAAACACTATTAGCGTTTGTGTTTTCCACAAATCTACCGAACCGAACACTAAGGAGCGATATTTAGTGTTTATTTTCGAACACTGATTTCAATCAATATTGTAGAAATTACAAACGGATTGACAAAGTTATTTATATATGTACATATGTACATTAGAGGTGTTCAACGTTTTATGGCCATTTTGCGAAGTGAATTCGTAAGTGATTTGGTTCCTTTGTATAAAAAAAACATTTAATTGGAAGTTTTGTGCCGATTGAATAAAGAAAAGTCGAGGCGGAAATCGATTGATAATTCGAATAGTGAATGCAAGGCGAAAAAGTCACCATTTGTTTAAGATTTTGCTTAATTTTTTAAATAACGTTAACATTTTATTCTAGGTGATAAATATATCGAAATGTAGATACAATTATGTTTTCAAAAAGGTGTTAAAATCCAAAATCGGCTAAGAACTATCGAAGTAATAAATAATGCCCCAGATCACTAAAGTTCCAATTATTACTTGACCGGGAAATTCGAGCACAGACACCTTATATACTAGGTGTTTTCACTCCAAGTACATAAATCAGTAAATCTTTAATTTTTTTTATTTATAATTAAAAATATAAAATTTTATTCTTAAAATATTCGAATGAAGCTGCGGTTTTAACGTTAAAAAAAATATTTGGTAATTTTTGCCTCCAAGAGCATTTAAAGGGTTAATTTAAATTTTTTCTTTTGAAATTAATTTGCAAATTACAGAAAATATTTTAGACAACTTTCATTAAAATATGCATAAAAATACCCCCGATATTTCGTTATTGATTTCATGAAAAATTAAAAATTTTCAAAAAATTGAACTTTGAACTTGACATTGGTTCGATTTTTATCAGTTGCTTGTTTTCTTTGCAGCTTCGTGTTTAATATGTCTTGGAAAAATTTTTAATTTTAAAAAACAAAAATTTCGAAATTTTGATAAGAAAATATTGTTGTTTCAAAAAAAAAAAAAAAAAAAAAAAAATATGTTTCTAAAACGACCTCGCATATTAGAAAAAAGTTTTACTTTTCTTAAAGAAAATTTAATTGCGGATTTCGGTTTTTTAGTTTTTTCAATAAGCTAGTCTTTTTGATTTACGCGAACATATGTTGTGCAACCTCTTCCATTTTCGAAATAACGGTATATCTCGAAAACCAGATCTAACCTAAAAAACGTCTAGCACCACTGGCTTCAGCGTACACAAATTAGGTTTAAACGCCAAGTGCCCAGCTTTTCTAAAAAAAGTGTAAATTTCCGGTCCGAAGGGACCGTTTAAATGTGTCCGCACAAGGGGGCTGTCCGGCCAAGAGAAAACTACAAATTTAAATCAACAAAACTTTGCCTTATATTGTTTGTTTTTATTTAAGGATACATACTTTTATTAAAAAAAATATAAAAAATAAACAATTCAATTGGATTTAATAACAAAAAATCATTAAATGTAGTTCTATATGTAATAAAAGTTTAAAATGTTTTATGAGTACTTCGATAAATTTCTCACGCTTAATTTTTCTTTGTTGTACACTTCAATCACTTCTATTTTTTGCTTAATAGTTAATACAGACCTCTTTTTATACATTTTAAAAAGTCTTACCGCACTAATGTATACAAACGAATGAACAATGCATTATTCCAAAGTACAATAAGCAAACGCACATCGATTATTATTTGGAGAATCCCCTAAATCGCATAAGTAATGGCATAGATTACAAGCTGTTGGTCAAATAGGTTTGTACACCATGCGTATGCACCACAAACATTGCAAGAATTAGTATTGTCAACTCTCCGAAGCAGAAGCGAAAATCGTAGAAAAAACGTTAAATTGAAAACATTATGTAAGAGAGAAAATATGTATTTAACATACCCACATTTAACTATGTTATGTGATGTAGTAAATATGACAAACCGTGCCCTGTTGTTAAAGCGAACAAATTAAAAGAGTCTGGGCAGGCTTATTTGTAAATTATGACATGAAAAATTCGGGGAAAAAATAAGCTAAGTGTCCGTCCAAGAGAATTTTTTTTATCTAGCGGATGTCCGCGTCCGCTCATGAGAAGCGTCCGTTCAAGCGAAAGCGACTGCAATGCTTTTCTTATGGAGCGCTGCCGGGACCTAGCAACAATGTCCGTTTAATGGGGGTGTCCGCTTATGGGAAGTGTCCGTTAAGGGAGATTGCACTGTATTTATATTTGGATAATGTTGCAACTGGTGTTAATCGGAAACTCCATACAACATTTTTTCTATTGTACTTTTTTGGGAAAATGGCTTCAGTGTTTTTTATTAAAACTTTCACTTTACTTTTTTATAGGTTATTAAAATATTTGCCATTTACTTAAGAAATTAAATTAAGTTAGATTTTTACTTTCAAGTGAAATAAAATTTTATGACATAATACAATTTTATTATATTCACATAATATTTTAAATAAAATAAAATGTTATAGGTACAAACATACTTTTTTACTAATAAATTTACATTATTTTTGTATGTTAGTTGCCATGTGTGTGAGTGTGTTCATACACATTTAAATTTTATTAATGAAAATTGACAATTTTAATTAAAATTTCAATTGAATTATGAATGTTGTTTTTTGTTAAACTGAATTAAAAACAAAAAAAAAAACAACTCCACACAACAAACAAATTTCGTTATGTATAAATGAATAAATAGAATAGAATTAAATCATCCAATAAATGTTGATTATAATCGAATCCCCAGTGACGTACAACAACAGTAATAATAATATTAAAAACAACTACAAAAATTAAACAAGAAAAATGGTTTCTTCTAATAACATTTCAATTATAAAAAAAGAAATACGAATAAAAACAATTAAATGAAACCCCCTTCTTTTGATTCCAAATTTAAATTTGTAATTCTTGATTTTGGGCGAAAACACAACAACAACAACAAAAAGCTTCTTCAATATGAATATTAATTACTTCAGTGCCAACCAAAGCAAAAAATTGTTGGTGACACCAAACCATCAACTAACTAACAAAAAAAGCACCAAAAAACAACAATAACATTAATGTAATTGCAGCAACAATGAACCAAAAAACACGAAATTTCAACAAAACACAAATAACATTAAAATGAATTCGAAAATATTGTAAGTAAAAAACACATTCCTACAAACAAATATGTACTTTTAATGTGGAAATAAAAAACTAAGAAAAATTTCCCAAATGCTGACACTGACTAACTCTTGTTGTTGCACGATAAGCAAGCAACCAACCGACAGAAGCTGCAGCTGAAACTGACGCAGCAGCATTAACTTTTGCTTAGTGTTGTTTTCCTTTTTTTTTTTTTTTTTTTTTTTTTTGCTGATGTTAAGATTTAATAAATGAAATTGGTGTGTGATTAAAAACACAAAAACCAAACGAAATCCATCTAATCAACTTTTGTTCCCCTGCTCCTTCAACTTACAAACAAACGAACGACCAACAATCACATTCGAACACATACAAAAACTTGCAATCATTGTCTAAAAGCATTTGCTACTACCACACATTCAAACACACTCACACACTCTCTTGCACCCATTTAATCAACCACCCACCCAGCAACTTTGGGTTACCGGAAACAGCAGCCATTTGCTCTTTATACTTCTCGTACATCACGTGCTAAGAAGAATTCAAAAATATTAATTCAAGTAGTGGATATGGCGTCCCAGTTGGGTGGCCTTAAAGGCAAAACGAAAAAAAAATACAGCAACAACAAGAAACAAGTGTAGATAATAGAAACATTGAAAAAATAAACAAAATAGAAAATGGAAATAAAAAAAAAAAAACAATAGAAATAGAAAAGTGGTAGGTAGTGCATCTATGGATTAATGAGAAAGAGAGAGCAAGAGTAGGCGGAGTTTTTAAAAAGAGCATGAGTTAGTAGGGAAATTTAGCAAATAAGGAAATTTGCAATAAAATGTTCCCCTTTGTTTTGTAAGTCATTATTTAGCGTAGACACCATTACAAATAGTGTGTGTCTAAGCTACATACTGTTATAGCAATGCCAAGCACTAATTAAATTTGGCAGTACTCAGGCTTGGTGTATTTGCTAAGATTTTTGTAACAATTAGGTTGGTAATACAGTGTGATTACCTGGAATAACGGTCTTCTGGTGAGTAAAATTGTGTTTCCCAGCTTCCGTGATCAGTTTCTATGTGAACCACCAGGAATGCTAAAGTTGATACAATTGTACTTTTTTTTTGGTACATTTTGACCTTCCAAAGTACTACCGAGACTCATTTGGTGCAATTTAAAAATTTGTCATAGTTCCCCCTTTTTGAATTTTTAGTATAGCAAACAAATTATTGAGTCTTTTTCATTGCATTTATGTTGTAAAACAAATCGTTAATGTAATGAGCGCTTGAATATGCGACTAGTATTGTGGTGTATAAAGCGCTTATTCCCCTTTCACAATGTGGCAAGTGAAAGGCAGACAAACGAAGTTTGTTGGTAAGGGGCGATGCTGTATGCGTGACACACATTTTATTTTTTTTTCTCTCTCACCTAAAAACTTTGTCTGTCTGCCTTTCACTTGCCACATTGTAAAAGGGGACTTTGGTACCCACAGACGAGGCAACATTTATTTTCTATTTTATTTACTAAACAAATATGTGCCTGATTTTGATCTCATATATTTATATGACTTTAATGTACCTTATTTTATTCATACATATTGAGACCTAACCGCGAAAATAACGTGAACGCCAAAAATAAAATTTTACGGGAGGGAGTTTTTTGTTTAATGTATTTCATATAAATTTTATATGAAATTTGTCGCTAACGATAAAATTGTTTTTGCTATAAAACCCTTACGGTACCCTGTACGACCATGGCATTTTAGATAATGCAAGTGTTGCCAATAAAACAAATATTGAAAGTGATGTCGCTTACGTTATTTTCTCGGTTAGGGCTCGATTTTTGTACAATTGAGTTTTTATGTACTTTTTTTGTCGTTTTAATTAACTAAAAAAGTGAAGGTCCAAAAAGTAAATTTTTTTGGAAGTGGGTACAAACATGAAAACTCCATTTAACATCCCTGTGAACCACTGCTGTAAGCCAGTGCTACCACCCGGCAAAATTCAAAATTACACTTGAGATGGTCAAAATTACCCGATTTAAATGAAATTACATCTGATAAAAAATTTAAGTTTTATTTAACAAAAAGACATTTTCAAAGAAGCAAAAACACAACAAACTCATTGAAAGACGATCAATATTGTTCTTCTTATTATAATTTAAAATAAATTAACAAAAATAACATTAAAGACTTAAAGACAAATAATATAACTTAAAATTAAACTCCTAAAATAATGAGTTTAACTTCAAGTTTCAAAATGCTCATTGCCATTCCTTTATAATGGGTGTGTATAAGCCCGATAGAGCTTACAAAAGGTAGGCTGTCAAACGAACTGTCTCACTTTTTGCCCAGGCACATCATTTTGAATAGATTCATGCTTGAACAACGTCACCAAATTATCCAAATTTACTTTGAAAATCAGCCATCGATTTTCGCAACGTATAGGCGACTTCATGATTTTAATGGCGCAATCTTTTTTTCACAAATGAAGGCGATGTGTTGATCTAGAGAATATAAACTATCAATTAGACTTCAAGGCCGTGCGATGTCACACCTCTTGATTGTTTTCCGTAGATCTGTGAAGTCACTGGTTTATGCTGTTAAACCAGCAACAATTGACTTCTTTGAGGTCAACATTGCTAATTTTATTCATGACATGCAGCCAGCAATTCTCGAAAAAAAGAAACAAAATTGGACGTCTGCAATGGGTTTCGTCAAGGAAAGGCGGTGCCCATTTGTTTAAAATCAGTTTCAAATGGTAATGCCGTGTATTAATCTGCGATTAAAGTTAATTTGTTTTCGTATTGTCTACCATTTTAAGTTTCTTGGTCTTAAAAAATATTCTTTATATATTATTTAGTAAACAAAATGCCAGCAGGGTAAGTCAGTTTTACAAGTGTTAAGGGCGCTAAATATTCTTCAAACTTAAGCATTTAAAAGTTGCAAGATAAAAAAAAAAATTCATTATGTGTTGGAATATTGGAAACATTTCTTCCTCCAGGCTATTTTTAGTTTCAATAACTTTTTTCAATAAACTTCAGGTTCTTTATCACTATGACAGTCGTCTGTATCAAAATCTAAGAGTCCATCTTGCGACATTTATTACCAAGCTTTTGAAATATATGTTTAATGATTGAAGTATTTTCTTAAAAGGAAACCAAGACATTGGTTTTGGCATTTTTTATCAACAATATTTAAAAAGAAATAAATGTCATCACTGAAATCGAATCTTGATTTTATTTGAATATCTGAAGTAACAATTTAAAATAATACTTAAATTACACCTAAGAGAAATTACCCATGCTCTACCCACGACAGTAAAAATTATACCAAATTCGGGTAATTACCCACAAGGCAACACTGCTTTAAACACTACTAGAGATAATTTTATTATTTTAATCGATATCGATATGTACCTGAATTAAACTGGAAAATTTATATTTATGAATCCATTTACAAACATACTTTGATTATATAATATCAACTTATTTTATTTAAGTTGAAAGTACAGTGGACTCCCGATAATTCGTAATCGCAAGGGGCCGGCTATTTCTTACGAATTATAGGGGTTTTCAATTTAGGGGGGTTTCGATTTAAAGGGGTTAAAATAAAATAAATACGAATTAACGGGGTTTTTCAATTTATTTACTTAAACGATAAAAAAAAACATCAAAAACAAATTATATTTTTTTATTATTCATGTAACAATCTGATCTTAGGAAAATAAACACACACACAAGCAAAAACCCACGTAAAAAACCAAATAGCGGTAAACAAAAAATCATTATCAAAGTTATTTTTTGGGAATACAAAATTTATTATTAATAAGATTTCTGTATGACGTGCTAAGTTCCCAATTTTTCATATTTGATAAATACACTGAAATTTATTGTTGAGGGAAAGCTAGCTTCTATGCGCATTTCACTGGTTGCTTAGGCCAGATCGTCAGGAAACCTTTTCCAAAGATTTTAGAAAAGCTAAAAATATTTTACAAATAAAACCTGAAAGCGAATAAGAATTATAAACACTCAAAGTCTCACTTGTAACTATATCAAAGCTTAGATAAAACACTAGCAATAAACAGTGAGTTTATCATTCTTTCCATGTTTCTGATGTTTTTATTACGTATTAGCAAACAATTACGATTTATAAGAGGTAAAGAAGATTTTATTTAAAAAAAAAAATACGCATTAGCGAGGGGACCAAAATGTATAGAAATTTTACGAATTAAAGAGATTTTTTCAAGGGACCGTAAGTTAATTATCAGGAATTACGATTTATCGGGGTACGAATTATCGGGATTTGGCAGTACATACCTAATTGTTATTATACCTCAGTGTTACCAGGAAGTAATAAAAAAAATTTGCGATTTTCTTTCAAAAAAGGTACGTTTTATGTCACAAGTTACATTTAAAAATATTCCTTGAATAAAGAGTTAATTTATGTACGTTTCATGTATAAAATAAACATTTTTATTCCATATTTTTTTTATTATAACAAGACAACAACAAAAATTAAATTATTGTCCATGCTTACTGCATGAAAATTTAAAGCAAAGGCATGGGAGTCATGGCATCATTATCTTTTTATTCCTTTGAAGATTAACTGCGATAAGCCCATCAATACCTGGAGACTTAAACAGATGGAAGCTTGTGAATGCCCATTTTACTCGATGACGAGTTATAATGATATTTTAAATGTCCTTAAGGTCACTTGATTTTTCCTGAATTTTCTCCATGACTGTGTTTTGGCTTTCCTAATAAGATTTTTTAACCTATTTGTTAAGAATTTGCAATCCATGCAAATATCATTACATTGTGCCTCATCAAAGATTTTGCTGCTTTCCTTCCGTTTTTCAGCAATTTTCCCATTCCATTGATTTTTGATTCTATCACACAGGATTTATTGCATTAGCCAATATATTGGTTAGTAACGTCGCTGCTAAGTCTAGCGTGATCATAGGGATGTGTCGTCTGTTTGCTTGCGACATCGCCTTTCAAGTTTAGAAGTTTGGTGAATCTGCTTCCATGTGCGATTTAACAGCTCAAATCCAGATATACGCTTTAAATTTTCTATGTCATAAGTGAAAGTATCCTTATCGCTAAAATCGGAGAGGATTAAGCCTTAAATGATGTTTTTAACCATAATACAAGCTCTGGCCTTACCCTGACTACTTGCGTACTGATCACTATAGCCGTCTTAATAAAGTCCACAATCAATATCTTTGTACAACAATTAGGGACGGGAAATCCCGGGAATTTCCATTATTTTATTTCCCGTTTTCCCGGGATTTTTCTTGCGGGATCCCAGGAAATAAAAAATTCCTCATAATTTCAGAAAATATCTATTTATACTTTGAAATTTAGTTTTCTATTCTCTAAAAATTAGCATCTATGGATGGGTTGTGTATTTCAATCAATGTCTCCTGATGCAATAAATCTACTAAAAGCAGAATGGGCCGTGCAACAGTTGATAATTATTACATTTTGTGAAGTGAAGAGTTAATAAAGTACATTAATTCAAAATAAGATGCAGGCAGTACAGTTTCATTGTCCTTGAACATGTCTTTAAAATAGGAGATGCCTAAACATATCGCTTCCTTATTGCAACATAGTCATATCTACAAAAACAAACTATATTGGCAAAATGCGATTAAAGTTTTAAAAATGTACCGATTTAAAGATATATTTTGCTATAACTTCGGTTCAGTTTGAGATATAATACGAGAAGGTATGAAGGAAAACTTTGCTAAAATTACTTAAAATTTTGAGATATGATAAACACAAATTCTCAATTTGTGTTGGGTTATATACCCGTGAAGTGCGGGGAAACCGAAATAAAATAACATTTTGGAAACTCATGTAAGATACTACAACATACAACTTGAAAAACACATTGTCCTAAAGATTACAAATGGACCTATTGAAATAAAAAGGTTTGTAAGAAGCAGTCCGGTTGATGCTATTTTTGCATCAACCTTGACATACATTTGACTGATATAGACGTTGTTTATAAAAAAGAAAAATTTTAACTATTTGTCCAACCTCGGTAAAAAATGAACGAAATTTTTTGGAAACATGATCATTAGTAAATAAAATCAGGAATATACTTTTTGATGACTTACAAAGCGCTTTGAGTGTGTCAGAAAGTTATTTCCTAAGCCATTAAAAAATTTTATATAATTCTTTAAAGTATTTTATCTATTTTATTAATTAACTTTTTGATTTCATATCTTGAGTACCTCAATTTTAATTTTGTTTTTATTATTGTTTTGTGAATTAAATTGTTATGTTTATGTTATCTTTTTATCTTGTATCCAGAGCATAATAATACTGAATAAAAGCATAATAATAGGGAATAAAGCCGTGAGGTGATAATAAATCAAGTTCCTATTTCAATCTTCAATTCATTTTTTAGTATTGAACCATTTCATTTACTTTCTTTGTAAACAAGTTCCCTTACGTTTTTTTTATAAAAGTTTTTTTTCATTAATTTATACCAAAATTTACTTTGTATTATTTATATGGAGCGGGATCCTGGGATCCCGGGAAATTTAAAAAAATTTCCCGCTTTCCCGGGAATCGAAAAAGTCCGGGAAAAAAAAACTCTAACAACAATGATTCTTGAACGCAAATGAGCTTTTCCGCGCCTGAAGCTAATCGCGGGAGAATGGCAGCTTTATATGGATGGCTTGTTACCTTTATTACAGCTCATTACTATGGAAGACTATGACGTTGGAGTTCTCGAGGTAGTCGTCCGATTTTAGAAGAATGCCTGCCACATCCATCTGCCACATGCCACTTCGATCTTACTGAAGAAGTCACCCACAAATCTAGTGATCGATTAAGTGAACTAAAACCTAATTAATATATCAAAAACTTCAATTAAAAAGTTGTGTTTGAATATGTTGGTGTTTTTTTTTTTTTTTTTCTTAAAAAAAATATAATTAAGCACTCTTTCGCGCTTTCTTGAAATTTCTTGATTATGTACTAAAACTGTACTTTTTTCAAATCCCCCTTTATAGCCCATTTACAAATTAATTTACGGGTAAAGTTGGTATCCCTAAACTTAACACCTAATAAGGCACAGTCCCACATAACGATGGTTTTCTTTCGCAACCTCGTAACTCAAAAACAACTACTTTTTAGGACAGACAAAATACTTATTTTTTACCAAATATTTGGAACTTTTTGCTATATATTCTTTTATAATCCAATAATTAGGAAGAATTCCGATATTCCGCCAAACAAAAAAATTGCAAAATTGTAAGGCGGTATTTACTGATTACTTTTCCGGTTAAAACAAAAAATTGGAAAAAATCGAGTCACGTGGTTGCGGAAGAAAACCATCGATAAGTATCTATTAACTTACAATTAAGTAAAATACAAAAAAAAAAAAATATTACAGTATAACCCGGTTAATTACCCCACGCTTAAATGCCTTTCTCGGTTATTTACCTTGAGTTTTAAATCCCCGTTTTTTTCTTCCATTTTTGAAACAAAAATCCACGTTTAATTGCCTTACGCTTAATTACCCAATTCGGGTAATTGCCTTAAAAAATAAAATCCAAAAACAAAATTACACCTAAATTTCACTCGTTTAATTGCCTCAGTACTATTTGACAACAACACAGCAAGTAACACAATAGTACCAAAATATGACTTATTTGAAAGCAAAATTTTCCACAATTTCATATTTGCATTAAAATAAAATGTATTCTGTGCTCACCAGAATAAAGTTACGTTATGAGGTGCTGACTAATATCTAGAAACACCAAATATGTGAGATATTTTGTCTTAAAGGGATATAAGGAAAGGTCGCTAAATTTTAAATTACATAAACATTTAAAAGGATAAAATAGCTTGAATATTTTAGGGATTAAAATTTTAATGAAAGCTGTATGTTTAAATCTGCACCGATTCAACAATAGTTAATTTGCTGTAAGATATTTTGGGCCAAATTTAATCTTAATGCGAACATGATTAAATGGTTTATGGACAAAAAGAAAGAAGTTTGCATGGGGACTATGTGATATTATAGACCGATTCTCACAATTTACATAGGTTTCGTTCTTATGACAATTAAAACTTATTTACCAAATTTTATCAAATTATCTAATAGCTGCTACTTTTACTTTCCGCACAAGGTTAACATGGACAGACGACCAGCCAGATGGACGGACAAACATTTATATACAGTAGTTTTGACTTAACTGCCTTTTATTTACGTGCACTTTTGACTTAACTGCACAAAATTGATAATTTTTGGCATTATTCTTTATAATCCCATACAAATTCCTTTTTTAAGTGCACTTTCTTTACCTGCACATTTAAGATAAGTGCCCAAAATTTTTGGCATTTTAAAATTATTATCATACAAAAAATTTAAGTTAGCTGCACTTTGACTTAACTGCCCAAATTACATATTTTCTGTAATTATTCTTCAAAATCTTTCTTTACGTGCATTTTGTATACCTGCACATTTTTCATATTTTTGGGCAGCTTTAAAATATTTTCATATAAAACATCAAAGTTAGCTGCACACATGAAAAAATATGGTGGCCACTTTTTCACATAAATATCCAATTTTAGATGTTTATAAAAACAAGAATCGCAAACAAGTCAAGTTGTTTGCATGTACCTACATTTATGCATATGGGTTGTGGTTACAGCAACTTTACCATGATTATATCAAAGGAATAGCAAATCTTAGGTCTGGAACAGAATAAAGTAGTTGTAGTAGTATTTGAAGCGGACAAATGCTCTCTAGCGCAACAAATTTCAAAATTTCGATTTTTGCGCTTCAACGGCAACGGCAACGACTACTACAACTACGTATTCTGTTGACACTACTTTGAAACTGCCTTTTTTAATTTTTGACAGCTTGCAGTAACTTTGTACTACAGCGACTTTTCTGTCACACACTTTATTGTTACCAATTTGGCTATCTCGTTCCGTCTAAAAATGCACAAGAAATGACTACAGGTTGTTTGAACGTAATTGTTATTATCAATTTATTAATAAAAACGTTGTTACTCCTCTTTCAAACACTTTACTTTAGCTGCACTTTTATGCAGGTAACCACAATTGGGTACCTGCACATTAAGGCAGCTAAATACATTTAAGATAGCTGCATTTTTGATTTACCTGCACAAAAAATCGTGCAAAGGAGATTGTGCAGCTAAGTCAAAATTACTGTAATGGCTTTTTTCTTAATTTTTGCATATAAATAAAAATTAAAAGTGTTGAAAAACATTTATCTTCACAAAAACTTTCTTTGACTTACAATTGTAGAGTGAAATGAAATGTAGATGGCAAAATTAAAGCAACAGAAAATTGATCTGTTAACCAGAATTTTAAGGAATTTTTTTTATTTGCTGACCATGTATAAAAATATGCTTTAAAAATGTGATATATGCAATAAAAATGCAGCAATAGCTAAAATATGCAAATTATTCACAAACAGATCAATACCAAAATTCATAACAAGCTCTAAACGGATAAATATATTGTTGCTGTCTTCATTGAAAAACCATGCAATTCCGTATTTACGGTTTCCCTGATCATAAGTTTGTAAATATGTATGAGTACGCTTTTGTTAGTAGGATATGACAAAACTTCTCAAAAAGCATTACAGTTAAAAATACAGCAATCCCATTGCTTTTTATTGTTACCTCTTTAGATTTAGCTGATACATGTAAAAATTCCTGTCAACTTTTTTTCATACATCAAAGTTAAGGTATCTTGTAAATAAATACGTTTAATTACCTCACTGTGGTATTTAAACGTATTCGCTTAATTACCTCAATGAGGTAGTTAAACGTATTCTTATAATTACCTCAATGAGGTATTTAAGCGTATTCGTTTAAATGCTTACCCCGCATAATTACCCAAAAATATTGGCATTTTTGGCGAGGTAATTATCCGTGGAATACTGTAATAATAATCTGATTAAATAAAACCTTCGTGTATTTAAAATATAAATTTGAAACTTAAACTGAAAATCTTGCAATTTACAGTAAACAAAAACAAAACATACTTTTTATGCCAAACTTTTTTTAATAAAATTTAATAAAACACTAAAATTTTATATATTGACATATTTTTCTTATTTAAAATAACCATTCCGGAGGCCCTCTTGCCACGTTTCTTTTAACAAACCTATGGCAGCCTTTTAAATTCATAATTTGTTAATCAGCGTTGTTAACTCTGTGTTTTTCGTATCATTTTTGGTGCTTTTTGAACGCGATATATTCTTTAGTCAGAGCTTGGATTTTTATTTTCTGTTGCCCTAAATCTAATATAATCACAAAATTTCTTCAAGTGTAAAAAATGTGTTTGTGCATAATGAAAAAATAGGATTGCAGAAATTGTTGGCCTTCGTTCAATATGTATGTATATGGAATGTTTTTTAATGCGCTACCAATATCTCAATATTGCGTAAAAATTTATTAGTGATATAAAATGTATATTCTTAAATATATTTATCCAATGCTCTTAAAAATGTGTACAAGAACTTTTAAAAATTGCTAAATCGCACAATTAGTTCGACTTTTTGCAGGTGATATCGATAACTAACCGGAAAATGTTTGTTATTGTTTGGGTTACAGATTTGAAGAAGCTCTTGAGCTAAAGAGCATTGGTGGTGGAAACTGAATATTAGCTAGAAAAGATACGGGCAGATCTGCCTCCCAATTTTGAAAATATATAATAAATATATGTATGTTATAAAAGTTTTTTTTACGCCATTTTAAAAGTGATTTGCATTAATCACATCAGCTACACAATTAAAAATGGAATAACTAAAATTCACCTTATGCAATGACATAGTTAATATATATTCTACATTGGATGTTTGGGCTGAAGATAAGTGATATAAAAGATGCTGGTAGAGGAGGCATTAGCAAATATGTTTTAACATTTTTCACTTCCAAATTTAAATACAGAAATTTAGCGCGTTAAGCTAGATTTGTAAAGAACTTTTGCTCTAATTGTTAGTTTGTTTAAACAACCTGTTTAATTCATGTGCGACACCCGCACTTCTTTATGGTTGTGAACCCTGGAATGTAGCTTCACATGATATCAACGTTTTACAAGTATTCACCAACCGCTGTTTACGAAAAATTATGCGTATATTTTGGCCAGTAAATATAATATAAATATCGAAATTAAAAGCCATAAATGGCGATGGATTGGCCATGCTTTACGCAGACGTCAAGATGATGTCACGAGACTATCTCTTGACTGAAACCCTCAGACGAGGACGTCCCTACCATACTTGCCGACGTTAACTTGACAATAAACTCGAAGCAGTAGATGAAACTTGGATCCAACAAAAGCACCTAACATCTAATAAATCAAAATGGAACGCATTCGTTGAGGCCCTATGGTCCTTATAGAAACAACAGAAACACATACAGTATAACCCGGTTAATAACCCCACGCTTAAATGCCTTTCACCCTTATTTACCTTGAGTTTTAAATCCCTGTTTTTTTTCTTTCGTTTTTCACACAAAAATCCACGTTTAATTGCCTTACGCTTAATTACCCAATTAGGGTAATTGACTTAAAAATGAAAATCCCAAAACAAATTGACAACTGAATTTTATTCGTTTAATAATTGCCTCAGTACTATTTGACAGAACACAGCAAGTAATGCAACCAAGTTTACATGTTAACTGCCCGTCTATATCAGAGATAATTATTGCGACATATATTGCAGTAAATGTCAAAATTATGTTATCTTTAATGTAGACAGCAATTTATTTTATTGCCGGCAATTCATATTGCAATAATTGTTAGTCCATTTTCGTTGACAATTATTGCTATCATAAAACGTCATATTTGGTTGTCAATTGAAAAAAAGAAGCAAAAAAGATAAATATAAAAGCAAATTGGGTGAGAAAAAAAATTTAATTTGTGAAATGGTAGCAAATTATAATTGTAGTAAAAGAATTAAATTAAAGAATTTAATAAACACTTAAATAAAATTACAAAAATTATTTTTATTAATATAATTTTTTTCTTATTCGATCTTTATTATTTAAATTTATATTAATTTGTTTAGTTGTTGAGTTCTTTTTTACATAAAAATATTAATTTTTTTTCTTAACTAAAAAAATAAATTTAATAAATATTAATATATTTATATAAAAAAAGATTTCAAGCTTAAACAAATAAATATACATTTAAAAAATAAGTCGAATAGGATAGAATTTATATTAATAAATATAATTTTTGAAAGATGGCGTCATTTTTACACTGCACCTTCTTCCTTGATTTCTTTAAAATTATGTGCTAACATAAATACGTTATCCCATACCTTTAACATAAGCTGAGTAATAAGAAATATTGCTCTGTTATTCTGCCGACGTACACTATACACTTAAAATTTAAAAAAAAAAATATGCGCAATAAACAAAATATGGCTTATTTGAAAGCAAAATATTCCACAATTTCATGTTTGCATAAAAATAAACTTTATTCTGTGCTCACCAGAATAAAGTTACGTTATGCGGTCAGAATTTATATAAGAGTTATTTGTGCTGACTATTATCTAGATGCACCAAATATAAGAGATTTTTTGTCTGAAAGGGATTAAAGAAAAGGTCGCTAAATTACATAATTTACAAATGGCTCGAATATTTTAGGGATTGAAATTCGAATGGAAACTGCATGTTTAAATCTGAACCGATTCAACCATATTTAATTTGCAGTAAGACATTTTGGGCCAAATTTAGTCTTAATACGAACATGATTAAATGGTTTATGGACATAAAGAAAGAAGTTTGCATGGGGACTATGTGATATTATAGACCGACCGATTCTCACAATTTACATAGGTTTCGTACTTATTACAATTAAAACGTTTTTACCAAATTGTCTAAAATTGCTACTTTTACTTTTCGCACAGGGTTTACATGGACAGACAGACAACCAGCCAGATGGACGGGCGGTCACGAGAAGATCACTTTAAAAAGTGTTTCTGATTCGATCGGTTTACTAAACAATGCGTCTAGATTTCTTATATTAGTACAAATTTATGTAATTGCTGTTTCCTTAGTTTTTGCATATATATATATAAAACCTTACAGTTTGGAATAACATTTATCTTCAAAGAAAACTTGCTTTGGTTTACAATTGTAGAGTGAAAATTAAGTGTAGATGGCGAAATTAAAGTAACAGAAAATGCATCTGTTAACCAGAGTTTTAAGCAATTTTTTTTTTGCTGAATTTGCATTAAAATATGCTTCAAAACGGGAAATATGTCCGCAATGAAAATGCAACAATAGCTAAATTAGGCAAATTATTCACAAACAAATCGGTACCAAAATTTAAAAAAAGTTTTAAACGGATTAATATATTGTTTTTGCCTTAATTGGTCGCACGAGAAAAAGCATGTAATTGCATATTTACGGTTTTCTTGATCATAAGTTTGTATGAATGCTGACGCTTTTGTTAGTAGGATATGTCTGGACATCTCAAAAAGAATTTCAAATACAATTTAAGACAGAAAATCCCATTGTTTTTTATTGCTATATCTTTAGATTTAGCTGATTCATGTACAAATTCCTATGTCTTTACTTTTTTTCCGCATAATTACCCAAAAATATTGGCATTTTTGCGAGGTAATTATCCGTGGAATACTGTACAGTAATTTTGACTTAGCTGCACAATCTCCTTTGCACGATTTTTTGTGCAGGTAAATCAAAAATGCAGCTATCTTAAATGAATTTAGCTGCCTTAATGTGCAGGTACGCAATTGTGGTTACCTGCATTAAAGTGCAGCTAAAATAAAGTGTTTGAAAGAGGAGTAACAACGTTTTTATTAATACATTGATAATAACAATTACGTTCAAACAACCTGTAGTCATTTCTTATGCATTTTTAGACGGAACGAGATAGCCAAATTGGTAACAATAAAGTGTGGGACAGAAAAGTCGCTGTAGTACAACGTTAAGAATAGCGCTGCAAGCTGGCAAAAGTTAAAAACGGCAGTTTCAAAGTAGTGTCAACAAAATACGTAGTTGTAGTAGTCGTGGCCCTTGAAGCGCAAAAATCGAAATTTTGAACTTTGTTGCGCTACAGAGCATTTGTCAGCTTCAAATACTACTACAACTACTTTATTATGTTCCAGACCTAAGATTTGCTATTCCTTTCATATAATCATGGTAAAGTTGCTGTAACCACAACCCATATGCATAAATGTAGGTACATGCAAACAACTTGACTTGTTTGCGGTTTTTGTTTTTATAAACAGCTAAAATTGGCTATTTATGTGAAAAAGTGGCCACCATATTTTTTCATGTGTGCAGCTAACTTTGATGTTTTATATGAAAATATTTTAAAGCTGCCCAAAAATATGAAAAATGTGCAGGTATACAAAATGCACGTAAAGAAGGATTTTGAAGAATAATTACAAAAAATATGTAATTTGGGCAGTTAAGTCAAAGTGCAGCTAACTTGGATTTTTTGTATGAAAATAATTTTAAAATGCCAAAAATTTTGGGCACTTATCTTAAATGTGCAGGTAAAGAAAGTGCACTTAAAAAATGAATTTGTATGGGATTATAAAGAATAATGCCAAAAATTATCAATTTTGTGCAGTTAAGTCAAAAGTGCACGTAAATAAAAGGCAGTTAAGTCAAAACTACTGTATATATGGGGGATTTCATGTCAAGTGACCCAATTTTGAAATCGATGTCTTCCGATTTGGATGAAATTTGCACCAAGGTTAGTCCTATTGGATAGTAGTTTAGACACAAATTTTCAACAAGATCGGTCTAAAAGTTTCTGAGTTAGTGGGGGTCAAAATTTGACATTTTGGCCATACAGGTGTTCTTTCTTATCCATGTAACTTATTACCTATTGGTGTTAGCAAAATTTGTCCCAAGTAGCTTCGATAGCTATTTGATCCATCTTTTGAAAAAAATTTTTTTTGTTTTTTTAAAAAATTTTTTTTATTTTTTTTTTTAAATTTAAAACTTTTTTTTATTTTTTTTTTAGCGGGTATGTTTTTTTTTTTTTTTTTTTTGTTCAAAAGAAAGCTTATGTCTTTTCCTTTAAGGTAGTTTTGGTCCCTTTTTGGGATGCGAGCGGCTTATGTATAAAAAAAAATAATTTCTAACTCTAGACAAGGGTTTTTCAATTTTTAGCATATGCAGTGTTCTTTCTCATCCATTTAACTTATTACCTATTAGTGTTAGCAGAATTTGTCCCAAGTATCTTCGATAGCTATTTGATCAATATTCTGAAAATTTTTTTTTTTGTTTTTTTAAAAGTTTTTTTTTTTAATTTAAAATTTTTTTTTAAATGCAAAATTTTTTTTTAAATGCAAAATTTTTTTTTTATATTTTTTTTTTATCCGGAATGTTTTTTTTTTTTTTTTTTTTGTTCAAAAGAAAGCTTATGTCTTTTCCTTTAAGGTAGTTTTGGTCGCTTTTTGGGATGCGAGTGGCTTATGTATAAAAAAAATTATTTCTAACTCTAGACGAGGGTTTTTAAATTTTTAGCATATGCACTATGTATTTTGAATTTTTTCCTATTTGTGTTTAAGTGTTTCTAAAGCCTTAAAAATAAAACGTTTGCAAAGAAACTAGACAAATTAACCTTTCCGACGGTATGTTACAAACCCAATTACTATTTTATACCTTCGATACTATAATGCCCACAATATGTTAATCCCAGGAATAAAATCACTTTTTTTCTGTAGAAATGTTGACAAATAATTCTTTTTTTAATTTTTCCTACATAAATTTTATTAAATTATTTATCTTTATCTTTTTATTATTATTATTAGAAATTATTATTATTATAATTATATATTAGTTTAATTATTATTACAAATTAATAAAAAGAATTTAATTTGTCAACATTTCTACAGAAAAAAAGTGATTTTATTCCTGGGATTAACATATTGTGGGCATTATAGTATCGAAGGTATAAAATAGTAATTGGGTTTGTAACATACCGTCGGAAAGGTTAATTTGTCTAGTTTCTTTGCAAACGTTTTATTTTTAAGGCTTTAGAAACACTTAAACACAAATAGGAAAAAATTCAAAATAGTGCATATGCTAAAAATTTAAAAACCCTCGTCTAGAGTTAGAAATAATTTTTTTTATACATAAGCCACTCGCATCCCAAAAAGCGACCAAAACTACCTTAAAGGGTAAGACATAAGCTTTCTTTTGAACAAAAAAAAAAAAAAAAAAACATTCCTGATAAAAAAAATATAAAAAAAAAAATTTTACATTTAAAAAAAAAATTTTAAATTTAAAAAAAAAAGTTTTAAAAAAACAAAAAAAAAAATTTCAGAATATTGATCAAATAGCTATCGAAGATACTTGGGACAAATTCTGCTAACACTAATAGGTAATAAGTTAAATGGATGAGAAAGAACACTACATATGCTAAAAATTGAAAAACCCTTGTCTAGAGTTAGAAATTATTTTTTTTTATACATAAGCCACTCGCATCCCAAAAAGCGACCAAAACTACCTTAAAGGAAAAGACATAAGCTTTCTTTTGAACAAAAAAAAAAAAAAAAAAAAAAACATTCCGGATAAAAAAAAAATTTTGCATTTAAAAAAAAAATTTATAATTAAAAAAAAAAAGTTTTAAAAAAACAAAAAAAAAATTTTTCAGAATATTGATCAAATAGCTATCGAAGATACTTGGGACAAATTCTGCTAACACTAATAGGTAATAAGTTAAATGGATGAGAAAGAACACTGCATATGCTAAAAATTGAAAAACCCTTGTCTAGAGTTAGAAATTATTTTTTTTTATACATAAGCCGCTCGCATCCCAAAAAGGGACCAAAACTACCTTAAAGGAAAAGACATAAGCTTTCTTTTGAACAAAAAAAAAAAAAAAAAACATACCCGCTAAAAAAAAAAATAAAAAAAAGTTTTAAATTTAAAAAAAATAAATAAAAAAAATTTTTTAAAAAAACAAAAAAAATTTTTTTCAAAAGATGGATCAAATAGCTATCGAAGCTACTTGGGACAAATTTTGCTAACACCAATAGGTAATAAGTTACATGGATAAGAAAGAACACCTGTATGGCCAAAATGTCAAATTTTGACCCCCACTAACTCAGAAACTTTTAGACCGATCTTGTTGAAAATTTGTGTCTAGACTACTATCCAATAGGACTAACCTTGGTGCAAATTTCATCCAAATCGGAAGACATCGATTTCAAAATTGGGTCACTTGACATGAAATCCCCCATATGTATATATAAAAGCTGTTTTTAATTGTTAAAGTATACTCTAAAAAAAAAGAATGAGTATTTAGCTATGTTTTTGAATCGAATTCGAGTCAAATTGAAATTTAACCATTAAAATATTTATTTTTTATATTTTTCATACTTTGAGAACCCCATTAATTCTTTTAAAAACAGAAAAAAATACAGTCATTTAATTACTATGGCCGATTATTAAATTAATTTTCTATAAATATGAAATAAACTAAAAAGTTTCAATTTAGTGCTTCTTTACCAAAAATACGCGTTTTTTTCTCGATTTTAGTGCGTTTTAAAATTTAAAAGTTGACAACGCTGCTGTTGATCTTTGTGAAAGAGAGAAAAGAGCGAACAACAAAAACAAATTAACTAAGAGAGTTAGTTGATGATAAAGTTGAAAGAAAAATAAAAACGAAAACAAAGACTAGAAACAACACAACACAAGCAAACACACAGTGCAGAGTTGTCATGTTAGGGGATTTATCCAGAAACTATGGATGTTATTTTGAAATCGGGGATAAAAAACGAAGAGAGAAATTAGAATTTTGCTGGGGATAATTTAATTAAATTTTTTATACAATGCTTTATGTCAACAAAAGAAATATCTATAATAAAACTGTCTCTTTTACAAATCTTTTAGCTAAAATTTACATTTAAGGTTATTTTATCAAGGCCCTGTTTCTCAAAATCTACAAGTAAAATACAGTTGAAATTAAAAATTTTTTGCTTTTTTAATGTAATTTACTTGTAGATTTGTAATTTGTTGTTTTAAGAAACAGGGCCCAGATCGCTTTGACAAAAATGATAAATTTTTTATATTTAAAAATAGACTTTTTATATTGTAACAAATGCTAGAGCTATTTCGAACAAATTTAAATTTGTTCATGGCTTATAAACATTTTGCTTCGTATACATACATACATACATACATACTCTAACAATCGAAAGACCATTAATTATTCGGCAATATGGAAATCAACCGCCATCTTTAAACACCAAGATAAAATTGTTCACAGCTGTGTAATTCCATGCTTCTATATGCCAGCGAGGCGTGTAACGCATTGCACCTTATTATAAATGCTGTGCAGGTTCTTGACAAGTGCCAATCCAAATTGAAATAATTAATCGCAAAGGGCGATAGATTAGCCATACGTAGTGTGCTAACTACATTTGTGTTTAATTTGAAAACGAATGGTGTCAACATTTTTTAACGATTTCGTTGTTATTTTGTCACCATTTGGTCTCATTCTAACATAAAAATATTAACATATTATAACCATAATGGTGTCATTCCGACAAAATTATGTTTTCATTGATAATATTTCATTTCGACAACACATTGTTCTGAACCCAAGCAATAAAAACCATATGAAATTTATTTGTTCACCCTTATTCCATTTAGCGTCATTAATACGAAACGATATCGTTTTGCGTTGATTGTTGTAAATCGGTATGCCCATTGTCAATATCAAGTTTTATCGATAAGTGTCGATGCATTTTTGGTATGCCGTACGCAACGTTAACGTTGGCATCGATATAAATTGACTCTGATTTTATCGTCAGTCTAATTGGTGTCGAAACAGTTAATTATTCAATTATAATAATGTGAAATTAAAAAAATCTTAAAAGAGCAACAAAGCTTCGCGAAAATTGCAAAAATTTGCAGGAATAGCGAAAATTCTCGAAAATGTTTAATATTCCAAACAGGCCATAAAAATAATGAAAAGTCTCTAAACCTATAAGAAATAGCAAAAATTCCATAAAAAGGCCAAATTACATGAAATTCGCGAAATTTAGCCCTGTTCGCGATAGAAGCAATATTTATTGTAAGTTTTCTGATTCTTTACAACTTTAACGATTTTAAATAAATATTAAGCTTTTCTATCATGCCGCTTATGCTCTTTTCGGCTTTCGTCGCCAATAAACCGAAGTCTGTATTTTAGAGGGCACTTTCCATAATATCGATTTATATGGGGCAAAAAGTGCAATGCCTTATGGCATTAGTAAGCTTTAATTTTTAAGAATAAATCAAGCTACCCTTTTTGAGAGCACAACATTTTTAAGAAAACATCAACAAATTATTTTTTGCATTTTTTTCATGAAAACAGCTTTTCTCTGAACTCAGCGCGAAGACCTAAGTGTGGTGTACACCGCAATATTCATATGTCATATTAGCATCTTAGATAAGAGAATTGTAAAACTAACTAAAAATAATTAGTATTGTGGTTATTTTGTTGAACTATTTATGGTTTTTAATCCAAATTCTTAATAATTTTTATTAGGCTTAAGTTCATTAAATTTAATTTTCATTAAATTATTTTTATGAAGAAAGGAATTTTACAACATGAAAATTAATTAAAATTGTTATTGATAATCTTTCATTCTTGACCGTGGCCGGGGCTCGAGAGTGACATCTCTTTATTTTTCAAGTTATTCTTAGCAAGCCCTTTAATTTGATATGGGTATGGGTATTGTAGGAGTGCATTAAAAAAAACGAGTCCGCCATTTTGTGCGTGCCGCAATGTTAGATTTAGCATGACGTCACACTGCTACTCATGAATTGTCATCCAAACTGAACTTGTATAAAAAATTTCAGCTCAATCGATCGAATTTATCTGCTTCAAAACTGAGTGCAAGGTTTCGCCCGAATAAACATACATACAAACATTTCAAGTTTACTATAAGCTTTTAAAAAATAAACAGAATTAACAGAAAAATTGTGAACTTTCTATTTCTTCTAAAATTGATAAGGGTTAATGTCGTTTTACACTATCACACATGGCGAAATAATGCAGGTGGCATCGCTACGGCAACATTTCAACTTAAATGGAAATTAGTCATAGCTTACGTCAAAAAATATTTTAAACAAGAATCAAAGCGTGCCGCTAAAGGTGATGAAGTAAATAAATTTTTAGCCAAATTTTATATAATTATGGTGTCAAAATCCTCTTTATTATTAATTAAATTATCAAAAACTTGAATTAAATACACTAATCACAATACAAGACGTGGACTTTTTGTAAACATAAACAGAATTTTGACATTAGAATGGACAAAAAATGCATGAGCAAAAAGTCGTCATCTGGCGTAGTCTTGCGTATTTTGATGAAAATGCATCTCTGATCTGATCTTATTGTTTAAAAATTTTTAAAAAACAATAACAAATTATCATGCAGGGTTGTGTTTTCCTTAAAATACGTAAAACTTGTGTGATAATGTAAAGTACCCTTTGGGAACAAAAAAATTTTTTTTGGGGATACAATTTACGATTTGCGGAT
Source organism: Pollenia griseotomentosa (assembly GCA_963931875.1). NCBI lineage: Eukaryota > Metazoa > Arthropoda > Insecta > Diptera > Polleniidae > Pollenia > Pollenia griseotomentosa. The sequence goes on from OZ007561.1 coordinate 19,127,488, forward strand.
AAAATTAAAAAAAAAAACATCTGACAGCCCTGAACATAGCGATTAACTTTATTTTTGTGTGTGCGTGTGTGTGTTTTTTTTTATTATTTAATTTTTTGTCCCATCAAAGATTTTTAGTTCAGTACAAAACGACTCTTTTAAATAAACAGATTGATTTAGTACTTCAAGTCGGTTCTAAAAGTGCTTCTTGCTTTTCGGAGGTGTGGAATTTTTTGTGCAAATTAAAAACAACAAAACTATGCAAAAGACAATACATGAATAATTAAATAGTTTTTTTTATTTGTTTTTAAGAATAAAGTGATTTTTTTATAAACGAGTGAAAAAGTGTAAATAAAAAAAGCAAAGTTCAATTTAAAAAAAAAAAAATAAGTGAAAACGACAAAAAACAAGAGTTTTTTTTTTTTTTTTGAAGAAACAAACATAAATTTTTAACTCTTTTTAGAGAGAAGAGCATGGTAAAAAAAGAGCTATTTTCAAAGGAATTTTATTTATTCATCAAAAAGAATGAAATATTTAAATTGTTCAAATTTTTATTACAAGAAGTGTGACAAAAACAATCACTTTGGAAATTTGTGGCCTTAAAAATTTCCTACCGGTAAAAATTTCAAATTCATTGAAATTCTTCTTCTAGTTAAATGAAATTCAAACAAAAACAGAAGATAAAAAAGAAGAAACCCCTAGCGAAATTCTTCGTGGTTTTAATACGCCGCGCGTATCTTATCTTTCGTCAAACATTCAGTCCGTCAGTTTCATAATACAAAATGTGTTTGTTGTTTTTGTTATTGTTGTGTTTTAGGCTTTATAATTTTATGTGTTTCTTTCACTCATTAATTTTGTGTGTTAATAAATAAGCTCATGGTTTAGTAGTGGTTGAGTTGGTTGTTTTCATTGCTGATCGTTGGGCCATTTGGCTCATTGCTTTCCCGTTTCTAGCGTGTGCGCCCAAACTCCCCTGTCATTCTCTGTATCCCCTCCGTATTCTAAGCGCAACAAATATCTATAAATTTATGTGTGTGTTGTAAATTTACAACAAATTTATTGTTAAAAAACAAATAATATTCTCAAAACAAATACACTTGCACAATTAATAACACCGGGCATCAAGCAATTTTTATAGTAGACATTTAGGCCAATGTAAATTCCCAGGGTTGCCCAAGGAAAACATTGAAAATGTTCTTTTCAACAGGCTATCATGCTCACAACTCTATGCACGTGCTCATCAAAGGTAAATACAAATACCTACATACTGAGGCGGAAATGGCGATGAATTGGTCACGCATTCCGAAGAGCATCTGACTATGTTACCTGCAATGCAATCGACTGAAGAAGAGGAGGACGGCCTGCTAACCCATACTTGGCGAAGACAACTAGACTTGGGGACTTGAAGAACAGGCCAGAGCTGGAACGAAATCAATAACCTTGCATAAAACAGAAGTAATTTGAGGATTTTTATTGAGGCCCTGTGCTCCTTATAGGAACTTAAGTGATCAATATACACACATACATATACATATTTAAAACCCAAGGGTATTTCCCATTCAAAGCAGGAGTCGAAATACACGATTGAGCAACGTGTCTGAATGGTGTAATCAAAACTATTGTCAGTTAAAATAATTGTCAAGACAATTTCCCCCATTTATATTGTTAAGTTCTTCTTCAATGATAATGGGTAAAACCTCGTTTTTTGCGAATATTTCGGCTCCACGGGGTCCTCTATATGGTTTGATATCAGCTCTCACTATTTCTCCATAGAATCCAACGCCCATTAGGTCTACTTTTAAAAAAAGGTATTCTTTTAAATTCAATCTCCTTATTTCTGTTCATAAATTGGGGCCCTCTATTGCATCACATTAGAGGCACTTCCAGCGAAAAGTCTACTTTTTGTTACGTAACGCTAGCAAGCAAATAAGCTTGTATATTGGAGCCATGTTGTTTAAATGTTATCCCCTTTGTTACTAAATGTAAAGCTAGCTGCGCTTTACTCCAAAATATAAAAAAGGAAATTCTACATGCAAAATTGTTTTAAAAACAATTTAAACTGCTTGCTGGCGTTACGTTGCAGAAAGTTGATTTTTCGCTGGAAATGTCCATTAAGCACTTATATGGTGCAATAAAGATCCCCAGGCTAATGAACAAAAAACGCTGTATTCCGCGAGGTCAGGCGAAATTATTGATCAATTCGAACTATTTTTAATAGGCTTCTCTCTGTTGGCTAATGATAATGTCCTCAAATAATTTTTTGAATTGCGACCTGTGCTTTGGACACAAGGTTAGATGAGAGCCTCTTGGAAGAGTGCATGAAAAGATAAATGTCCATTAACACGCTCTACCTAATCCTTGCATAAATAAACACTATGAATTCTTAGTTCTTGATATAGCCTGACAAATGCCCCATTGCAAAGGAGCAGCTTTAGAGAGACGTCAGGTCCTAATAAATACGTTTTGCTAGATACTTGCGCATGCGCCCCCCCTGTGTTAATTAGTTGCATTTAATACATATGTAAACATAAACTAAATACTCTACGTCCTTAAAGGACCAACTGACTGCTGTACTACGACAAGCAGTCATGTTCTGGAAACCGAATTTGAGTGAAATTGAAATCGAACAAATTCTGAAAACTATCCTGTGTTTAAAGTTCCCCTTTATATACGTGATACTTTGAGGACCACTTATCTTATCTTTACCAGAAATACTTTTGAAATCATGAATAGCCACGTAAATTTTTAAAAAAATTTTAAATCTCCATCGATTTTAATTTCGTGTTATTTCGATTTCCAGAACATGACTAAACGTTTGTTAAAAAATTAGAGTTTGATTAGGCTGTTTTAAGTTTGATTATTTTTGAATCAAGTTTGAAAAATCGTCTTCTTTTATTTCGCTTAGAAATCTTGTAACCCGTTGATGATATCAACATAAAATGTGTTGCCCAGTGTAAAACTATGAATTATCAAAGCTTTTTAATACGCAAAAAGCAAAAGAAAACAAAACACAGCAAAAACAACAACAACAAGCAATTACTTTTTTATTAAATATTTCTAGTTTTTCCAACTGGAATTATAATTCCTCATTTGTCATAAATCAAGAAAAACTTTACATAATTAACTGTTTACTGGTCCCTTAAAAAAGAGGAAAAAAAAAACAAGTGCCCAAAAGTGTTTTTAAGAATTAAAATTAAATAAGAATTATAACTGATCTGGTACTCGAGACTGAAAGCAGACTGATCCCCAACTATCACTCTCTCTTTCTTCCTCTCTGGTACACTAATAAACCATTGTTACTTTTATTTACTGGGTGTTGATCTCGTTATTGTGGAGCTTATTAAGTGTATTTATTCTACAATTTTTTTTTTCTTTTATTAAGAATAATTTTTTCTTCCGCCTGCATTCTTGATATTCTTGAAAAACTGAAAAAAAAGACTGCATTTCCTGTATCATTTAAAAACTGCTACCACTACTTACAACTTTTAAACTTCTAAATAGGTACCTACAAACTTATTTTTATCCAAGTGCCTCAATTCAATCTGCTTCAAAAGATCAATAAGCAACTGGATGATCGTAGTGTAAAAAATAACTTTAAAAAACCCAATAAACGGTTCTGAATCCCCACCCTGCTGCCACCTGCTGCAAACATCATTAACATCATCCTTCCTTCTTTATCTAATAAACAAAAAACAACTTGTAATAATTGTCATTAAAAACTAGCAAAAATGTAAGTTTTTTTTTATTAATTTTTACTATAAAATTTTATATTTTCTAAATATTTTTCTTTCTTTGTTGTTTATTTTATTTATTTCTCAACCTGTTGCCAAAAATCTTTAAAAGCAAAAGACACATTGATTGTTTGTTGTAACTAAATCAAAAAGAAAAAAATAATAAAATGTTTTTTTGCATGATTTTTTTCTATTTTATTCATTAGATGCAGTGTTGCCAGAAAGTGGAATTCAAAAAGTACCAGGAATGGGATTTTTTTTTATTAAAATTGTAAATGAATATGAATATCGGCAGTAATACATTCAAATTGGATCTTTGTTTCATTGGAAAAATGTTTTGTTTTTGCTCCATAAATTGAATAAACTTGTATAGTTTACGATTATCTTTGTCCTAATTTAGTGAGAGTTTTTTAACGCTTGCGGTATTGCCAGTTTACTAAGCCATTTTTTAGTTTTATTGCCATCTTAAATAAGTTAGTATTTATAAGAGTATCCACGAACAACGATTAATCGAAGAATTTTTCCGCCACTATTTGATCGAATAATTGAAATAACCAAAAGGTCTTAAGTCAAAAAACCCTAGTTTGAGTTTTTGATTGCGTTTAATTCAATTTTGTTCTCTTTTGTTTGGTTTAACTCACTTTTGTCTAGCACAACTGCTTGAAAAAAGTCTATGAAATACACCAAATAAATATTTTTCAATTTAATATAACGAAATATGTACTACAGTTTCCGACTTAAGACATTTTTGCCAAACACCAAAATATGTCAATTCATATCCAAAAAAAGGCCATGTTTAATGCTCTGAAATTTCGAAAGAAGAAGAGAAAAAATGTACAGAATTATTAATTTGTTTAGAGACCCAAATTTATTTTATAAAAACGAAAAAAGTTATTCGCAATTGCTTCAAAAAATTTAATGGTTTATATGCAGAGCAGCTGCATACAAGATTTTTTTGAATCAGATTCTGTAAGAGGTGATGACAAAAGTTACTAATTAAGAAAACGCTTATTCGATTCGAAATAGGAATTACAAATTTTGAAGGAAGTGCTAAGAAAACTGAAAGTATCTGCAGAATTTATTATATTCCTTTGACTATAAAGGCAAACATCCGTAGAAAGGAAAACCCGTTTCATTGAAATCTTCTTGATAAAAATTAGAAAAAGGCTTTCAAACGAACGAACATATTAAATTAAATAATATTTTGCATCGATTTGTATTGAGCGGGAATTCCCGGCATCCCGGGAAATTGAAAAATACATCCCGCTTTCCCGGGAAATGAAAAAGTCGGGGAAAAGAAAAACTCTACCCGAATGTCAACCTTGTTTAAAAACGAAGTGTCTGATTTTTGCCGTGAAATAGTAATACGTTAAAAAAATTAACCAAACCTATAGAGTAGAGTTTTAAAATAACGGAAATTTCAAGGGAATCACAAAAAATATATATAAACTATCAGCCATGTACGGGAAACCGAATACATACGAGTGTAATTGGAATCAAACGAATTTAAAAAAAGATCCTGTTTTTAAAATCCTTTTATATATTTTTTTTCATCCATACCAAAACTTCTCTTAAAATCAATAAAAAAAAAAAAAAACTAAACGGAGAATCTCCATCGATTTCGATTTCACCCGATTTTAGGAAATAATTAATTCGTTTAAATGTTTTCATAACTGGCTGGCACCCCTCATTCTCTTTTTCTGTTTATTAATAAATAAAAGTATGAGCTCAAATAGAGAGTTTGTTTTTTTTCTATTGGATTAAATTATTTGAATTCTTTGAGTTATTCGAGTAATTCGAACAATTAAAAACCTTTATTCGATTAATCGAGCAATTTTAAAATTCAAAAATCGATTAATTCCTTACTCGAACACAACCTACAGTCGAATAATTAAATACTCTAGTATAAATGTTTTCAATAAGAAAATTCAGTTAAAATATTTAAAAGTGAAGAACAAGTGCTATATTCTATATAACGCTGGCTTAACATGCAAAGACTCTAAGTCCATATTTAAAAATTTTTGAATTCTCTAAACCCAACTTTTTTTTGTATTTTTCTTTGTTTTCTATGTGCATCGAAGCAAGATAAAAAAAAATAAGTATTTGCCGAGATAAAAGCTTTTTAGTACTTAGAGCTTTTTCTTGTGTTAAATGTATTTCTACTTATTTGGTTTTTTGCGAATATCTCAGCGATTAAATAAAAAAAAGTTCATTTATCATAGTATCATGGTACCATTTATGTAATGCTACAGAGCAACATCTTTAAAAATTGGGGTTTCCATAAACAGTTGTAGACTTGCTGAAAACTGTTCTAGTAATATATAAAGAAGATAAACCACCCGCACCATAATTATATGGCCGATCTTGGAGGAAGTGGCATTTAGTCTTAGACTAACCAAAAGTATTAGTAAAGGGCGAACGGTGATAACACATGAACATAGGTATAAGATGATTCATTTTATTTATTAAATGAAGATTAGATATGCTTCAGTTTGTGTTTTTAAGCTGAAAATGTCCAAGCCGAAAATATATAAAACGAATATTTGGCATTACCTAAGTGCCCCAAATGGAAGGTGAAATTTGAAACTTTACATGTCTATTGAAAAAGAAATTTCTATTTCAATCTTGAAATCTAAACCCTTAAGCTTAGATCCCACTATCGGTTCAAATAGCACAATCTGTGACGATTTTTATCGTGCTATATCGGCACACATTTAAAAACATTGCACAATTTATTCTTGGGTGGTCCCATTATCGTCGCACATTGTGTCAATTTTTTTCGGTCCATATCGGCCAAAACTCAATTGCGACAATAATCGGTACAATGCGGTCACACTATCGTGCTATTTTGGTAAATTAAATCATATGTTTTTGTTTATTTGCTTGGCAGACTTTATTTTACTTTAGAAATTCGCAAAAATCTCCGTCTGAATATTCCATTATGTTTCCTAACAATTTTAAATAATATATTAATATATTTACATATAATAAAAAAAATGTATTCAATTTTATTCAAACTTACTGCATGTGTTCTTTTTTTTTGTAATTGTTGTTTTGTAAATACATAGTTGTTTACAGGCCAGGGATGGCAATATCGATACAACTGCAATGTTTGGGTTAAAGCGAATTGTTTTTTTATTTAACAGTACAAATGTACTATTTAACGTTTTAATACATAAATAATAGATAAAACAAATGTAATTCTGGTACAATTAAGCTCAAAAAAGTAAAATTTTAGTTGCCAGTTGGTGCAATTTAAAAATTTCTTTTTGCCATCCCTTGTATCGGCGCTGATTGGCGACTGCGATCGGTGCACAAGTGGCCGATAAAAATCGGTACATATTAAGCAATTTGATTGCTCCACATTGTGCAAAAGAGTGTTCACATTATCGGCGCATCAACGTTAATTTTGATTGTCCACAGTCAGCACAATTTCGGCACAGATTGTCGCATATTAAAAAATGTTGACCGTTCACACTATCGGCACATGAAATAAGAAAAAAAATTGGTACATTACGCCGATAGTGGGATCTTAGCTTTATAGCTTTCATATGATGCCTCGGAACCACATTCAGGTTTGTTCTAAGCAGTGTTCGAAAATAAACAGTACGTTGTTTACCGTTCGGCTCACACACCCAAGAACGATTTTTTTTTAGTGATTGTGTAGACGAGCACAACCCTTAATACCGTTCGTAACTATTTTCAAGAAAGAGCCGAACATTATATAATGCTCTGTTCTTTGTCAAAAAACAGTACAATTGTAGTGACACTGTAGACAAACATTATACATATTTTAATGTTCTATAATATATATACCTATAATAATATATAAAATATACCTATAATAAACAAAAAATTTCAGCTACGACCGCTTGTGTGTGTATTGTGTAAAATTATTTTACTGTTTTGTTTTCCTTTGTGTATTTTGTTTTTGTAACAAATGTTTGGTTTTTTTTACCAGCCAAAAGGGACGAACATTAATGAGCCGAACCGAACACAGTGAAGTTTGTGGATTAAAAAAAAAACCGAACGGAATTAAAGTTTCTCATGCTTTGTTGAGTTGGATAAAAACAGTATTATTTTTGTGTTCGAAAGATGACAAACAGGAAAACGTTTTTTTATTTAATGATTTTCTTCACAAACACTTTTAGCGTTTGTGTTTTCCACAAATCTACCGAACCGAAAACTAATGAGCGATATTTAGTGTTAATTTTCGAATACTGGGGCCTAATTCTGGCATTCGTGATCGAGTACTTTCTTGATTCGAAAGCAATTTAAAATCTAATTATTTCAGTCAAAACTGAACGAATCGGAATTATTATTTCAATGTTGTAAAGCATTAATTTGAGTTTCACAATACTGAAAAAATAATTTCGATTAGTTTAGTGTCGACTGAAATAAAACTGCTTTCGATCGAGAAAGTACTTGATCACGACTACCAGAATTAGGCTCCTGGTTCTAAATGCCCAAACTAATGTTTGAATGTTTTTATTGTTTCTATATTCCACTCCTCGTTACGTGTTTCCTGAGCAATTTCGAAAGATTGCATCTATAGTTTTGGAGTTTACTCTCCTCCCATAAAGCTTTTGTAATAAAGCTCGGATCCCATTTAGGTCTATCCCAAAAATAACCTTGAATAGCCAATAAGTATTTAACCACATTCCTTTTATAAATTATTTTATTTTTACTTAATTAGAAAAAAGTTAAAATTTGTAATATTTTCTTTGTACATACATATATTTATTAAAAGTTATAAATCTTTTCTCTTTATTAAATTTACCATATTTAATGGAGTGTATGAACTATTTAACAGAGATGTGGTATGTATTTATCATCACACCCATCGAATCATTTCAAACAACCGAGAATTTTTTAGATTTTAAATACATGCTATTCCACTACTTTGGCAACCCACTTCATTATAATTATATCTTTCTCTACCATTTTTTGATATTTAAGTGTTTTTTTTTTACCTTAATTTTTGTTTGCTATTTTTACACAACCACTTGTTTCTATTTTTAGATCGTTTATATAAAGTTTATTTTTTATATCTGCCCTTTTAGCTCTCCAAATAACAGATACATTTTAACTTAGTTCTTATCAAAAAAAAAAAAAAAAAAATTAAAAAGAAACCACCTCTTATGAGAATTTCTCTTGAGAACACATGTGCTCAATTAACCAGTAATGACAACTTTTTAGTTTTAGAATTAATAGACGCTAAAAATATGTTGTGACTTTATTAACCGCAAACGAATTTAACTCACTGTTTTTAGATTACGGCGCACACTCGTTCGTTTAACTTACAGCTCAAATTAAGTTTTTGTTTTAAAGTTTTATTTAAAGTTTTAAGTTAAACGACCAAATTTTGCGCACGTCGTCTTAAAACAGGTAGTAAATTAAAATCATTGCTCGTATTCGTGTTGCACTGTATGAACGCAGTAGCGTACGACGTAGATGTGTTATCAATTTAAAATGTATTGTACACAGTAGTTGTCGCAAACGTAAAAACGTATTAACGTCGTACGTCCACACAGAAATAATACATAATGGTATAAACACAACTGGGACGAACTACGAGCTTCGCATAGTACGACAAGAATTCGTTAATGTGACTTTTTTTAATTAATAAATTATAAATAAATTTTTTAATTTATAAAAATAAATACCTTGCACGCTAGATTATATAAACATTTATTATTCTCAACTTCTTTAATTATTTTACTGCATCTATTTTAATCTTTTTTAACTAGCAATAAATTGTAATAAAATTTCTTTGTGATTCCTTTGTTTGTTAACATTTATTAAAACATAGGTTGACCATATTCCAAAAAAAAAAAAAAAAAAAAAAAAAAAAAATTAATCGCTTGTGTGCTAGAATCCAAATCCACTCGAAAAGGGTTACTTCATAAGTTTTGGTGTTCTGCATTTCGATTTAGCGATCACAAATTAGTTTTTGGGTTGGGTTTGTTTAAAATTTTGCAATTTTTCGCGAATTTAAACCTGTTTCTGTAAGTTTTCTGATTCTTTACAGCTTTGACGATTTATAATAAAAAGTAGTAGTTGCCGCTGTTAGCAAAGTTGTGCGAATTTCCGCTAATTTAGCAATTTTTACCGAATTTTTGTCATTCCTTATAGTTCTAGGGACTTTTAACTAATTTTATGGCTTGTATGAAATATTAAAAATGTTTACTAATTTTCGCCATTTTTGCAATTTTTTTCCGACATTTTGGTTTTTTTAACCCATTAAGCGATTCAAAAAAATTTTAGTGTTTGTTTAAAAGTTTGCAATTTTTCGCGAATTTAAGCCAAGTTCGCAATAAAAGCGATTTTTCCCTGTGATTCTTTACAGCTTTCACGATTTTTAATAATATTAGACTTTGCTATCATGCTGCGGTTAGCTGTCCCTGTCCCAATTTATTTTTCGTTCGTCTGCTTAAGAAATAGAAATAAACCTATCGCAGAGTTCGTTACGCACGACGAATTTCGGTATACGCAATGATTGTGTGTATTTTCATACATACCAATGTGTTCTATTTCTGACGTCAAATATTCGTTGCGAATAATTCGTCGTTCGTCCCAGTTGTGTTTCTACCATAAGTCTTTTTCACAAGCCGGTTGCGACTGTAATGTCACAAAAAAGTTTTAATATAAAACTAAAGTATTTTTGTGTTTTCAAACTTAATTTTGGAAAACAAGATAAAAGGAGAAATAAATAAGCAAAATACATTTATACGCTGTAAGTTTTAAAATTTATTTAAGAAAAACCTTTAAATTATAAAAATTTTTCCAATTGGTGAACATAACACTACGATGTCCTAGGGCTGGACCATATAACCCAGCTTTGCATTATAACGGAGTAGTCTTAAAACTACTCCATGTTCATACATACTCCCAGTGGATTAGTTTTGAAACTAGTCCATGGTATACTCCAGAGGATAAATTTTGAAATCGTTTGAAAACACAAACATGTCGTTTAACTGCAAACTCATTTTTAAAAATGACAGGGCAATGATTGCATTATACTGAACCATGTTGTAAATAGTTCATTTTATCTAAAGTGGATCAAGTTGTCCAATATTATTTGCAGGGTAGGGCTATAATAACGATGGTTTGTATAAACACATACTGGATAAAACAAAAATCTAATGGTTTATATTGATTAAAAAGAAATATTTATTAATGTCTTGACAACATTGTACAAAACGCACTTGAGTGCGTTGTTTTTTTTTTTTTTTTTTTTTTTTTTTTGTTTACTTTTATATAAATCCAATAAAAAATTGATCCATATAAACTTTTGTTTTTTATATTGCCCAACTTATTTACTAATGTAGAGCAAATCGATAATAACAACAGCAATAAAGTACTCAATAATATTGCAACTGTATAGGTACCTTAATGGCCAATTTCACCAATTTATTAATGTATAAATTTATGTTTAAAACTTGTTTTTTATGTCAAATAAAAATAAAATTATGTGAAAAACTAATTTTATAAATGAATTGATATTTAAATAGAATTGGTAACATTGGCCATAAGAGTCGTCACAGTTTCTACCTGTGTAGTTAAAAAGTAATTTCACTTTTTCAAACATGTGAATTTGTGATCACAAACTTGTTGCATTTAGTGTCGGTGATAATTTCTCTCGATTTATATCGAGTTTTCTCGGAGATCGCACTATACGAGTTGTTATAGATGGGGTTTCGTCAAACGAGTTCAAGATTCATTCAGCGGTGCCGCAAGGCTACGTTATTTCCAACCATATCTACTCTTTTGCAGATGACAGCAACCTTTGCCATTCGTACTCATTCGAATACAGACCAAGCGTATCCGATGTCGGTGCTATGAGACAGAATATGAATGATCGCTTGGCCGAGACATTGACATAGTCTCGGAATGGGGTCGTGTAAATAGGGTCGATTTGAATGCCAGAAAAACCCAATGTTGCGTGCTGACGCATAAACGCGCGACAGATCAAGGTGCCTCATCTGTATATATGGGTGGTATAATTATTGAGGAATCAGAATCTCTCAAAGTTCTAGGCATGAGGATACAATGTGATGTCCGATGGACAGAACATACATTCAAGGTGTCAAAAGAAACATTGAAGTGCCTGGTTTTTTTAAGACGGTGTAAGATTTACTTCACTCCATCTGATCTCCTTACTATTTATACCACCTATATCCGACCGCGTATGGAATACAACTCTCATGTGTGGGCCGGTGCTTCAAAGTCTATTTTGGATCTTCTCGACCGCGTGCAGGAGAGGGCAAAGGTTCTCATTGGTGACAGTAGGGTATTCAATTCTACTGACTCCCTTGAGCACCGTCCCAAAGTGGGTTGTATTTGCCTGTTTTATCGTTACTACAATGGGATGTGTTCTGACGAAAGTATGGATCTGGTTCCCGAAAACCGTACGTTTGGTCGTAATACACGTTTTTCCTCAAGAGCCCATCTTTTTGAGGTCGATTGGCAGGTGAATCGTAAAACCCATTACAGAGAGAATTCGGTTTTTGGCCGGACTGTACAACATGAATAGGTTCAAGTCGAATGTTCACAAACACTACTCTTTCCCTAACCTATTTTCCTAGTTCCAACACAATGCATACATTAGAAGGGGTCATTCCCTAAGTGCTGGTCCTAACAGAAAATAAAAAAAAAAATATGAAAAGTAATACACACTACGAATTTTAAAAAATTTCCCAAAAAATTCCATTTAATTTTTGTTTTTTAATATCTTAACAACTCGAAACACCACATATGTACATAAATTGTTTTATACTTTTCAATAACAAAATTTCCCCTTCTTAGGAAGCTACAACCCCAAATCTGGCAATCCTGTTCTTGGTTTTGTTTTGTTTTTGTAAAATTTTTTTTCTGACGCATATTTGTTGAAAACGTGTTTTGTTTATCGTCGTTGCGCCTAGAAATGACAACAAACTAAAAATTACGATCAATTTTGTTTTAAATGATCCGATCTATTTTTAAGTACACATTTCTAGGAAAATACATACATATTGACGAACTACATACCTACTTACGTATAAGTATCTAATTGTTTAAAATTGTTTCAAAGTGTTTTTACTTGAAATTCGCCAACATTTTCGGTTCCGAAAAAGCAAACAAACAAGGGGAAAATTTTAATTTTAAATGTTGTAGATTTTGAATACAATTTTAAAACTAATGAAGGGAAAATTTTCTTCTTGCTAAATGAATTTGAATTTTAATTAGTATAAAACAAAATTAATATTTTTGTCCTCATGATAGGTATAGTTTTTAATTAAAATGTGTAAATGCTTTGCTTTAAAAAAACGTGAAAACGTGTTCAAAAGGGTGCAGTGTTATAAAGCATAAGCAATAAAGCCATACCGCGTTATTGCTCATCAAATTGAGAAATAAGGCCATATGGTTTTATTTCCATGTAAGAAATGGCTAAATTTACCCCACTGCAACATCACCGGCAATGATATGGCGTGACTTAACTCGGAAATGAAGGATCCTAACTGTTTGGAGGCGGTCAGTCCTCCAATAGGCTTATATTTTGGAAGGATCAAGGAATGGTTTCTGAGAGAGTCTAATCGGGTCGGGGGAACGGAACGTACTAGCGGGTATCGTGTGCGCCGACGCCGGTGCTTAGGAAGTCCGATTCGGATACGCTAATGGAAAAAAATAAGATCCGTTAGAACCATGGTAGGTATTATTACGGACCACTGTATGATAGGCAGGGTGGCGATGAGGATGGGGTCTGACTTGTTGGTTATGAACGGGTTGTGTGAGAACCCAGAGGAGCTGGAGACAGTTGACTTTGGTTGTCCCAGGCTGCAGAAAAGCAGGCTGAGTTGGCTATGTAGTAGATTCTTTGGCGAATTAGGAAATGTCTCGGGTTGCGGGCTCGAGAATTTTACGGGATTCGAAATGGCAAAGACCTGGCTGCGCAACAAGAGACTGGGTACTGGGCACATGTATTACAGATTTCTGTTTCATAGAGTTGTTCTATTTTGTTTGGTCCGATTTTCGATCTTCCATTCCTTTTTTATTCTTGGTCTTTTACTTTTTATTTCTCCTATTCTTTTCTTATCAGTATCCTAACACTAACTAAGGCGTCACTGGTCTCTGGGTAAGGGTGCTAAGGTGACTTTGCAGTGGCCTTTCTTGTGTAACCCAGTTTTTTTTTATGAAATTTTACCCCAGAATAATCAAAAATAACCCTAAAAATAAAATATGCCCCTAAATTTTTTGTGTAATAAAAAATCACCTAAATTTTCCTCGGTTCTCGGTCGGGCGAAAGGATTTTCTTTAAGTAGAATTTTCAAACGGCTTTTATAGAGTTAGATAATAAAAATATACGAAAACTTTTACCACACACTTTCTGCAATTACAAATATTTTTTTAGTTGTTTTAATTCCATTTAATGTAAATTTTTAAAATAGCTGAAGCTGAGTAGTGAAGTCTATTTTTATTCATGTTAATATTAAGAAAAAAAAGCTTTTTGAAAAAATCTTGTTTATTTTTAGCTTCATTAAGATATAAAAAACATTTAAGAATAATAAAAATAAACTCGGAGAAAATATTGCCACGTTAAGTTGAGCCAAGATCAAGATCAACACAATAAATTCATTTGCACATCCACTGCGATAATGACTTAAAGCAAATGAAATTTTCATTGCATTCAGCTATTTAATTATAAATGAATACAATATTTTTTAAAAACAAAAAAAATTTGCACATTATAAACTAAGTATATTTAATACTTTGCACATTTGTTTTTAACACAAATTTGCATATAAAAAATCACATGTAAGTTTGTAAGTACGAATATGTTTGTTTTGTAAATAAAGCTATAAAATTTGCACCTCCTCTCGATCACCACCACCACCTATTGATCCCTATGGTAGGAAGTTTCTCATTAAGTTCGATTGTTCGATGTTGTTTGTGTGTTGGTTGTCTGCTTGGTTTGTTGCTTGAGCCCTTCGAACTAAAAATTTAAAATAAAGAACGACGTAATTCCTTAAAATGTGCTTGTTTGTGCACACACATTCTTTTGAAATTATCCATCCATTCAGTCCATTATTAAGCATTTACTAGCGCACACTCACTCACTCACAAAAATTTTTGGTTTCTCCAGGGCTGCCAGACTTGGGGATTTAATGCGAGCAAAAAGGACAAAGAAATCCATTTGGGAATTGGGGATTTAAAAATAAAATTCGGGGATTTTTTAGGGATTTTGCAAATTTTTAATATATTTCCCCTTCTTTTAATATTTACGCTTATTTTTCATTGTTTCGTATATAAAATATGAAAAAAGTAGCAAATCTTTTATCTTACTCTTATCAACAACTAATACGGTGTAAAGGGTCCTAATTAAGATTACCATTTTTGTTAAGTGTGTAAAAGGTACTAAATTAACTTATGTTATTCTTCCTGAGTGAGTGTTTTAAAAAGAAGAATCTAAAACCGTTGATTTTTAGATTCCCAAAAATAACTTAATATGAAAGACAATATAGTAAAGTTTTTGAACAGTAAAGCTGGGCTATTGGTAAATACTTATGATGCTTCAAAGTATTAAATAAATGACGGATAAATGCATTTATATTGTTCATTTTAAGGATGGCTAAAATCGTTTGAACAAGCTACAAATTCTTATAAATTGGTTCATTCGTAATTCCTTATTGGAATCGCATAAAAAGGATTTAAAAAAACATGCCGAAACCAGTCACTACAAACAAAATAAAATAGTTATTTTACAAAAAATTTTAATTTGGGGATTTTTAAGGATTTCTTATTAAAATTTTTCTTACTTTTTTAAAAAAAATTTAAAATTTGGTCAGAAAAACAACAAAGCAAAAATACTTTTCTAATTTGGGGATTTTTTTTTAATTTTTTGGGGACAAGGAAAAAAGTACCTGGCAGCCCTGGGTTTCTCCGTCTTTCTGAGTACATATTTGAATGATTTATTGTTGATATTGGTTGAGTGTTGCCATAAATTACAATTATTAAAAGGCATACACTATTCGACGGAAAAGTTCCTTTTCACAAAAGTACTTTTTAGGAAACTTTCGAGGAATTTCGTTCTTGGAAAAATAACTTTATTTTTTCCACATAAATACCTTATTTAATAAGCGTATTTTAGGTGAAAAGTGAAAATTTTATCAAAAAATTGCAATTTTGTTGAAAAGTTTTTGGAAGTGCAATTTTTGCACCTGCAACTTTCGAAGAAAAGCTTAAAATTAAGCTAAAACTCACATTTTTAGAGAATTATTACAATTTTCAGTAAAAAGTAAAATTTAGTAAAAACTTCAATTTTCATTAAGGCCCAAATTTACAGTCATTAGTAAGCTAATAACAACAGTTTAACAAATAAAATATTATTTCCAGCTTGTTCTTAACCATTTGATTAACCTTCAAATGTCATTGGTTAACTACTTTTAGTATTTATTTTTTTAATAGAGTTACCATTTTTGGGTCTGAACAAAATTTTTTCTTAACCAATTATTGTATTTATGTGGAAAAAATAAAGTTATTTTTCCAAGAACAAAATTCCTAGAAAGTTTCCTAAAAAGTACATTTGTGAAAAGAAACTTTTCGGTCGAATAGTGTATGCCTTTTTGTAATTGTAATTTATGGCAACACTCAAACAATATCAACAATAAATCATTCAAATATGTACTCAGAGAGACGGAGAAACCCAGGGCTGCCAGGTACTTTTTTCCTTGTCCCCAAAAAATTTAAAAAAAATCCCCAAAAATAGTTATAGTTTTAGTTTAC
Organism: Pollenia griseotomentosa; assembly: GCA_963931875.1. NCBI lineage: Eukaryota > Metazoa > Arthropoda > Insecta > Diptera > Polleniidae > Pollenia > Pollenia griseotomentosa. Next base: position 19,143,960 of record OZ007561.1, read on the forward strand.
TAATAATTAACTAATGACTGTAAATTTGAGCCTTTAAGTGAAAACTGCTCTTTTTAGAAAAAAAATTAATTTTCAGAAAATACAGTTATTAACAATAAAAGATTTACTGCCGTATTTTTTAAAAAAAAAACTAATTTGGATTTGAACTCTATAATTTGTATGGAAATTTTGTTTTAAAATACGTTTGAAATCTATTTTATTTTTTATGAATACGGCAGTTATTCTATTAAAAGTTCTTTTTCCATACACAAGTTAATTATACCAGCACCAAAATAGTGGAGAGAGTATCATGCGTTTGTGCTGATATGCGTAATACTAAAAAATCCACCTTTTTGTATACCAATCTACTGAGAATCACTTTATAAGTCTGTCCATGTTACTTTGTGCGCAAAGTACAAGTCGCAATTTTGAAAATAATTTAATTTGGTCTTAGTTGTCAAAAGGAAAATGAGGAGAATCGGGCCATAATTTCAAATGACCACCACAAAAATTCCTTTCCGCTGGAATTTAGATTAAATTTGGCTTAAAAATATATTATTGCGAAATAAATCGTATTAACAAATTTGTTGAAAATAAGTTCATATTTGACCATAGATCCCATACAAATACCTCTCTAAAAAAAAGCTTAAAAGGCTATAACTTTCTTTTAAATGTTGTTATTGATATATTATTTGGCAACGATAAGTTTTATATTAGCTACTAAGTCATGGAAAAATTGTGTACTGGTAGTAGGGTATTGAAACGATTAAACTCTGTTTAATTAATCGATTAATTTTGGGCGATTAACTGTTCGCATAATTTAAAATTGCTTATTTTCGGTTAACGAATAATTCGAATAATTTATGTCGATCAATCGAAAATTTGGTTTTTTCATTGTATTAGTTTGGAAATATTTTGTTTTTAAAAATGTCTTTTACCACAATGATTCAGATAAAGAAGATGATTTTTTTGAGACGAATGAAAACAACCTTCTACCAGACCTCAACAAGACTATTAAAAGTATTAAAACTGTTAAAAAATCAAAAAGAGATTTAAGTTTTGTAATGGAAGACTACCAACTTTTAGAAAAGACAAAAAAAAAAGAACACTGAAATTGGATATGCTTTATATCGCTTTTCTAAAAAAAAAATTTATCAAAACAAAAAAAAACAAAAAATCATTTTAAACAAAAATAAACCCATAAAATTATTTTTAATTAAACAAAGGTTTACAAAACTAATTTGGTATAAAATTTTTTCTAAAAATACGCTTGTTAAATTTAACAATCGCTTATGAACACGGGGGTTAAAGTGTATAATTTTTTTTGAAACATTATTTTAGAATTTAAGCTTAAATTTTGATGCTTTTTTTATTTAAAACGTTTTTCTCTTTTATTACATGAAGTAAGTACCTTTTGTTTAATCATTGTTGTTACTTTTTTAATGAAATTTTTATTTAAAAAAATATAATTTTTGGTCTTATTTTTAATCTTCTAAATTAAAATTATTCGATTAATCGTTTAATACTAAATTGTTCGATTATAATTCGATTAAATTTTTACCTCGAATAATTATTCGCGCGATTGATCGATTAATACAAAACATCGATTGATTGAAAACCCTAACTGGTAGCCACCTCTAGCCGCCTCTCAAATATCGCTTTAAGACGAACAAATCTCATATAGATATTGATATTAAAATAATATTTGGCACGTAGAATTCTTATATGTAGCTTAACCTCCTAACATAATTTTTTTTAGCCGGATCCAAGATTGGCCATTGGTTACAAATATGGGACACTCTCGAAAATTTGTCTTTATAAAATGGTCGGGCTTGAACGACTATTCTTTTTTACTTGTTTTTCCATAAAATATGCAATTTTTGAAAAAAAGTAAAATTTTCGATTAAAACGCAAATTTTTAATGCAAAGTAAAATTTCTGTGAATGATTAAAATTTTTGTTAAAAGTTACTTTTAATCAGTGTTCGAAAAAAACAGTACATTATTTAGCGTTCGGCTTACACACCTAAGAACGATATCTATATTTTTAGTGCTAGTGTAGACGAACACAACACTTAATACCGTTCGTAACTATTTTCAAGGAAGATCCGAACATTATATTATTAATTTGTTTGTGTAAAATTATTTTGCTGGCTTTTTGTTTATTTTCATTTGTGTATTTTGTTTTTGTAAAAAAATGTTTGGTTTTTTTGACCAGCCCAGTGGGACGAACATTAATGAGCTGAACCGAACACAATTAAGTTTAAAGTGTTAAAAAAACGAACGTAATTAAGTGTTATTTTTTGTAGAGTTTGACAAAAACAGTATTTATTTTTGTGTTCGAAAGATGACAAACAGGGAAACGTTATTTTTTTAAATGACTTTCTACACAAACACTATTAGCGTTTGTATTTTCCACTAATGAGCGATATTTAGTGTTTGTTTTCTAACACTGCTTTTAATACAAAAAGTAAAATCTTACCTAAAAAGTACTAAGTTATTACACAAAAATTAACTTATTACAAATAAATTTACTTTTTACACAGAAGCAGTCACAATATTACAGAAAGTGGGAATTATTTTTTAAAAGGGTTTCTGCTTTCACAAAAAGGCGCTTTTTACACAACACATAAGTTTTTACATAAAAAGTAAAAGTACATTTTTAATCCAACAAGGCACTTTACACACGAAAAGTAAATTTTTAAAGAAAGAAGTTACATTTTAAATTTGATATGTTTCCCTTTTAAAAACTTTTTTCTTTTTAAAACCATTTCTTTTAAAAGTTTCTTTATTGTGCTTAAAATATACAAAATGTGGCAACTCATTTTGAATTTCGCATTTCATTGGGAAAAAGCTTCCCTCCCATGAGTTTGCAAACATGTAAATAAAAGAGAAACGCAAAATAATCATGCTTTGAGCAAAAAAAAAAAAAACGTCTGTTCATGTTTCTAATGGAATTTCAATTTGAATTTACACAGAACTATAAAATTTAGTTTGCCTTGTTTCGTCGATCAAATGACGAGACGACGGCTCCCATTTAACAAGTGCATAATTTTACAGTTTTTAAGACTGACTACTGTTATAAAGTTGCTTGCTATTTCTTGCATGATCGATCAGGCTTCTAAGTCTCAGTTGCACTTATGAATTTTATCGAACAAACGCAAGCGTTTCATGTTGTAAATTAACGGAATTGCAATGTACTTGCACCCCAGTATTATTTTCATTTGTGACAACTGTTATTAAACTAATTTTATTTTATTTCCTATTTTGTAAAACACAGGAATGTCATTTCTAACAACTGTGACGATCACGAACAACGTCCATCTTTCCTGAAGATAAGAATATACGAAAAATTATATAAAAAAACATAATGGAAATATCATGACCAGTGTTACCGTTAGCAGTTTTCAAAAATTGGCACCAAAATCCCACAAACAAATTGGTTCAGAAAATAAGAGTCTCAAACCTTTTTTAACGATTTTAATTAATCAAACCCATAAAAAGAAAAAAACAACAAATTTAGCGTTGTTGACATTTTTCAACTCAATAAAAATTTTAGTTCTTTTAATTTTGATGCTTTTAAGATATAACAATTTATGGCAATTTTGACGATATTTTGGTCCGAAAAGGACATAGTAAAAATATTACGAATATCGATTTTCAAGAGATAATTTTTATACTAATTAGTTTAGTAAATTTCCTTTTGTGTATACCCTACACTACCATAGGTAGAAAGGGTACTATGCGTTTGTGCAGATGTGTGCAAAACATACAAATATTGGTCTGGAATCACCGTGTGAACCGATATAACTAAGCTTGTCCGGCGGTCTGGCTTTAAATATAACTTATAACCGTTACTTTCCCTGGGTTTAACATACGTATGTTAAACAAGTAAGAGTTCTATAACCGTCTGTTCCGAATCTTCTATCCACTTAACCATGGTGCGAGAAGAGCTGAAAGTTAAATAAATACTGTTCTAACTGTAATAAATCTAGTTTGTGCCACGCCCACTTCACCAATCCTGGCCACATATTGCCGGATGTTGTGTATTGATAACAAAATGCATGTACCTTATTTTAAAACTTTGGCTCTTGACGTTCTCGAGATATTCTTAAATCTATAATGTCTTCGTATAAAAATCGCCACGCCCACTTCTCCAATCGCACCAATACTTTTACAGAGGTTGTGTATTAATAACCCTGCTATGTGTACCAAATTTAGACTATTTTTCTCTTACCGTTTTTGATATAAAAATAAAACTATTTTGTGCCACGCACGTTTCCCCAATCCCGCCCACATTTTGTGGGATACTGTGTTTTGATAACCGAGATGTTTGTAACTAATATAGATATACACAAAAAAAGAAAATAAAACGAAAACAAAAAGAAAGGATTTGTGGATAAAATTAGAGGAAGTCATGGTTTTTTGCTCATATCTCAGTCAGTTATGGACCGATCTGGCTGAATTTCAATAGCAAACTTAACGGAGTGTATGTGACATAAAAATATAACAACCTTGTTCCCATAATTTCTGGTGTCTTCGGAAACCCCATTTCAACATACACACGGAAAGACGGACAAACGGACATAGTTAAGAATCAATATTGAAGAAATTACAAACGGAATGACAAACTTTTTATATGCCCTTTTATTTTCGGAGAAGGTAACTGATACAAGGCAAAATAACAATCTTTCAAGGGAAGACGCGAAAACAACTGCAACAAATCGCGTAAGATGGAGATGCTTTGTGGAAGCCATATGCTCCCAAACGGGATAATGGGAAAAAACTCCTATTTGGTTTTTTAAATTTTTTCGATGCATTTGGGACGTTAATTAAAATTTGTCCAACCCAACATCCAACATTTTACTGAGAGCTCGAAGATGTTATTCCTAATTAGAAAACTTAATTTTAACACTCTTAAAGCCCAACCATAATATGCATAGCCTTAATTAACCTACTGTCAAAAATTAACAAAAAGTCTCTTAAATGTACATATTTAAAAAAACAAAAACAAAATAAAAAAACATTTGATTCCGTACGGAATGTGCGATTAGATTCGCATCTGACTGTTTCATTAAACTTAACAAAAAGGTTCTTTAAGTTCAATATGGTTTGCCTCATACAATTTACATGTATTCGCACATTTGCTTAAGCCAACTTAAGCACATTATGGTCAGGTTTATTTATGAAAAATAAAACAGGTTTATAAAAGTTTAATTTAACAAATGTTCATATTAAATTCGTTTCATAAACCTGTTTTATTTTTTATTGATAAGGGATTAATATTTGTTTTGTTTTTATTAATAAGGCCTTAACTATTGATTCAACGCAGTAAATAGATATGGACTTTTAGCCAGAATGGACGACTGTGCAGAAGTTACAAATTTTTTCCCATAAATATGTTGATTCAACATATCGTCTAGACTAGGATTTGCATTGCTAATAACCATATTTATTAGATTAATCCCATAATTATTCAAATATACATACTTATGTATATGAATAAGTCTATTTTATTAAACCATCTCTTATTTTAATCATTTATATTATTTATGTAAGTTCTTTTTGTTTTGTTGTAAGAGTTGCTTAAAAAATACATATATTTATATACAGTAATCCCTGCTTAAATACGTAAGCAAGTCATATGTACATTAGGGTGGTCGTTAACTGTACCAATATCAATACCCAATTCGTTGGGTATTGATAAAAAACGACACCAAAAAAAGTTTTAGGACAATCGGCGAAGGCTAAGCCGTCCCTCACGTCCGCCAAAGTTTGAGAAAAATCGCTAAGTCCGACTTTTATGCCTCATAACTTGGAAAATATTAATTTTACATAAACATCGTTTGCAAAGAAGATATTAGTGAAGTTTCCAACAACTTTTGTCTGAACAAGTTTTCTCTAAATCTCATATTTAAAAAAAGTAACCAAAAAAAAAGAGCAAACAGCAGCAATAATGCGAATTTTTTTCTTTAGAACAATATTTGCGTTTGTGTGCCTTTGCTTACAAAAAAAAGTCAAACGCATATCATATGTTTCTACCATACCTACCCGCTAGAATACTAGAAATATATTGAAGAAAAAGGCCTATAACTGCCAAGGAATCGCCCCTAGAATATAAAATGTATTACGGACCTTCATTAGTTTTTGTGCTTAACATTTCCTTAAAAAATACTTGCCATATATCTCCAACCCTTAGGGGGCTCCTTTACAAATATGGCGCTGTAATGAAAATCTTAAATTTGGCCCCTGCAGCGTCTGGGATGTCCCTAGATGAGTCAAATGTATGACCAATCCCACTTTATTTTTTATCCCCATCATTTGTTATTAACATACCTAACAGCTATCTTTATTCCTTAAGGGGGCTCACATACAAAATGTTCAGTACAGATTAGGAATATATTGAAGAAAAACCCCATAACTGCCAAGACGGATAAAATATATGGCTGACCTCCATTGGTTTTTTGTTTTTGACATTTTCCAAAAACAAACTTGACCTTTATCCCTACTTTTTAGGGAGGCTCCCATACAAATATTGCATTTTATGAAATTCTTAAATTTAATGGCAATTTTTCGTCTTTTGTGAATAAAAGTAAAAGTTGTGAACAGATTTTAATCACTTATGGCTTTATTTTTTGTTTGCAAATTTCGTTTTTTATATGTCTAAAAAAATTATAAGCACAGCTGCATCTTCCATTTTTTTATCATGGTTGGCCTAAGCAACCAGTGAAATGCGCATAGAAGCTAGCTTTCCTCAACAATAAATTTCCGTGTATTTATCAAATATGAAAAATTGGGAATTTAGCACGTCATACAGAAATCGTATTAATGATAAATTTTGTATTCCCGTAAATAACTTTGATAAAAATTTTTAAATTTTGCTAAAAAATAATTTATTTTTTGCTAAAAAAATTAAGTTTCTAAAATGAATGCGCATATAAGAAAAACCTTTAAGCTTCTTTTAAAAGGTAATTTTTCGGTTTTTTTTACTTTATTCAATAAACTAAACCGTTCTTGAGTAACGCGAATATATGTTGTGCAACCTCCTCCATTTTCGAAATAACGGTATATTTCCAAAACAAAAGTTAACCTAAAAAAACGGATACCATCACTGGATTCAGCCTGAATTAGGTTAAAACACCAGGTGCCCGGCTGGTCTGTTTTTTTTTTTTAATAAATAATAATAATTCATAGAAAATGCGTTTCTTTAATATATTAAAAATTTTATTTATTATAGTGGCCTATTCGATATTTTTCAGTTTATTTTGTTTAATAAGAGATTAAGGAAAAACTTGTTGAGAATTATTCTACAAAATTAATATTTAATAAGTTATGAAACATAAAAGTCAGATGTCATGTAAAATATAATTTTTCTCAAACTTTGGTGGGTGTGAGGGACGTCTTAGCCTTCGCCGATCGTCCTAAATTTTTTTTAACGTTGTTTTTTTATCAATACCCACCAAATTGGCGGGTGAGACCTTAAGAAATCCAGCTTTTGATTTTAACTGTCACCCTAATGTACATATATGAAAAAATTATAATAAAGATTATTTTTATTTAATAAAAATATGCTCCGGAAGATCTTTCATTTTAATCACTTTCAAGAAACCATTTTTTGTATATTGTGAATCAAAAAGGAAAACAAGCCCAGGTTGTTAAACTGGGACATACTAATAATATAAATACTTTGAAAACTTTGGGAGAAATCGAGCGAGTAAAAATAGAGCAAAATTAAATTGGATCAAAAAACCTATTTGGTACAAATTAAAAATCAAAGTTTTTGTAATACGACTAACACAATTTCCTTGTTGGAGAGAAGCTTAATTATCTACATCAATAAACATGATTTCCTGGCAAGCCATATCAGAAGAGAAAATTAAAAGATATTTTGAGGAACTGATTTTTAACTGCTTCCAAAGAGTCAAAGACAAGCCCATACAAAATAAACAATATCAGGATTTTTTTGCATTCTTTAAAAGTTAAATTTTCACAAGACATAATAATAATAATAAAAAAATGCCTTGAAAACTAAGCAAGAAACAACTAATGATTCATAATTGAGAAATAGTAAAACACTAAATTGGACCCTATGCTCCTTATAGCAGCCAAAGAAACGAATATATGTATATAAATAAATATATTGGACCAGTAAACAAATGGTTTACTCCGAAATCCTGCAAAAATAATTACTATTTAATATCATGCAAGACCTTAAAGTATGGTGGAGATAAAGGACTCAAAAATTATGGCCACTCCAGCTTAACTTTTAAAAAACCAGGTCGATCTCAAAGGTGCATTATTTTTATTCTTTTGAACTCTTTTTACAAATCTTAATTCTTTTTTATTTTAATTGTTGCCACTTTTTAATTTACATAAAGTCTTGCCAGATATTTTTTTTATAAAACAGTGGTTTTGCTTGCTCTTTAACGCACTTAAGCGAATGATATTCCCAACAATAAAACATATTGTCTTTAAAAAATTTCATAAAGGCGGGGAAGGCTTTTAAGCGGGATGTTTTTTCTTCTTTTTGATCTACATATTCTATTTCGAATGCTAGAGTTTATACTAGGGAAGTAACGATATGGTTTTTTATCGCTACGATACCGATACCGATATTTAAACAAAAATATCGCCGATATCGATACGCATTTTGAATTTGATTTCCAGTTAAAATTAACAAAACTCATGTAGAGTAAATTGTTTATTTTGGGTAATTCCATGTCAAAACGACCGATTGTAATTAAATTTGGTGAGAAGGTTCCTTTTATTTTATAAGGAACAAACGTTTCAAAAGTTATGTCATATTCAAAATATTATAATATCGCCGAATTAGCCGAATGTGTTGAGCTTATTTCTTTAATATCTCGAAAACTAGTTTACATACGAAGATGATTTTAAAGTAATTTTCATTTAAGGTATCTTTGGACTTCTTCTTTAGTAGAAACACAGCAGAGGATGGAAAGAGGCTTACAATCCTTGGATCTTCTTATAATTTTCTCACAAACCCTCCAAAGACAAGTTCTTGTAGACTTATCAGAATTTGTACCACTTGTACACGTAGAGAAAAAACATGTTTAAATATGGTCACCTCCAACCAAACTATTTTTAAAGATAATTTTAAACATATTATGGTTAATATAACCTTATAATTGACAGCGACAACCATATTATGGTTAAATTAGTCCTCCATCAAGAACCCACAACCATATTATGGTTGCCTCTAAAAATGTTAGGGTTAAATATAATAATAATTTGTTTTTAAATTTACAATAGTATTTTCCTCTTTTTCAAGAGCAACATATTATGGTTGAAACCCAACCATGCTATTGTAAGTGTTTAACAAATTGTAGTAATTATTGATCATAACATGTTTGGAGGCAACAACAATATGGTTTGGGCTTCTTGATGGAGGCCTAATTTAACCATAATATGGTTACCGCTGACAATAATATGGTTATATTAAACATAATATGTTTAAAATTTTACTTAAAAATAGTTTGGTTGGCGGGGACCATATATAAACATGTTTTTTCTCTGGGTGTAGGTATGATCGTGCTTTCAACATTTTCGGAACGCAGAGACATGTTAAGTAGCGCAATAGGACGTTTTTTCTGTACGAATGATGTCAATTGTCTCTGAAATGTTCGAGTATTTATCGAGGGTCAAACATTGTAGATAAACAATAGGTTTCATTATTTTCTAAAGCCTCTAATCTAAATTTTGAGACTCCGAGCTTTTTTGCATCTTTGTTGATTCATTTATTATATGAAACAATTTCATTATTCTGTTTTAATTTTATACTCTGCTTTTTAATGTGTTATTTATCTTAGTTGCTATGCAAAAATAAGAATAGAAAATTAAACTATTAGTTCAAAAATACCCACAAAAAAGATTATAAAATGTATCGTCGTATTGACGATACCGATATATTGGAAAATCTGAAGCAATGTCTTTGTATCGGTATTCGTTACATCCCTAGTTTATACAATGCAATACAATGTATAGCTATATTTTATTGCTAGCGGTATTTGCGCATTTAAGCAGGGACTACTGTAATCTTATACATTTAAAGCATTGCCGTTTTTTTTTTCATGTTAAAAAAGTAGATATCTTGAGTTAATTTACACACGTACCATCAGGTTAGATGGTAATGTGATAAAGGGCATGTGGTGATTTGACCCGTTTTTAAAAACTATGTATGTTACAAAATTGTATCAAACATAAACACGAGATTGAACGTTTTAAGATTTTTAGACCCGGTATATAAAAATTCCAAACAAGATATATTATTATCAACCCAATATGAATAAAAATTCTACTGGAGCTTTTTACCTTTCTTCTATTTTTACAATTGAATAAAAATTCTACTGGAGCTTTTTACCTTTCTTCTATTTTTACAATTGAATTTAAATGGAACAAATGGGAGAACGGAAAGAAGTTTTGTTAAAAATTGGGTTGTACGCAAGAATTTTAAATGTCGTTTTTTAATAAGATTTCTGTAATAAAAGAATTTTATGACAAATATTATGCAAATATTTCTCTATTAAACATAATTTTATAACAAAATTATAAAAATTACATTAAAAGTGTATTAAAAACAACTACCAAATTCTTGCGTTTTCGATTTCCAGATCACCTCTGACTATAAACTAAATTTTTCTTTAATTTTGGTTTATTTTATTATTTAATAAAAATGATTTTTTAACTGAGTTTTTTTTTTAAATTTTTTGCTATCTTATCTCAACTTAAGATGTTTTGTCAAAATGCCGTAGGTATATTCTGGCTCCTTGAGTAATTCTTAGTCAATTAGCCATGTCCGTCTGTCTGGCCGTGTTTTCGTCTGTCCGTCTGTTGAAAAAAAGTTGGTCTCAAAGTGCTTCTAGTTATCCTGGGAAGCAAAATCGGTTCAGTAGGATGAGAGCTATGATTCCAAATTTGGAACCACCCTAAAAAATTTATAATTTTCCTACAAAAACTAACATAAATCGTTATATATGACTAGAAGTCTTATTGTAAAATTTTGTGAAGCTCGGTTAATAAACTTAGCATAGGCCCCATATAAAGCATACTGTCGGAAAACTTTTCCATACGCGTAAATCCGCAACGAGTAATGTTTTCGTAGCAGAATCTGGGGTTTCGTAGTTTCATAAGGCTTCAAATTACAGTAGAAAGTGTCGTAAAAATGGTAAAAATTTACCATATTCCCCATATAATGTTATATTACTTAATGCGCCTAAAACCGTAGCAGACAAAGATTTTGTAGTAAAATTTGTTATAATTTAGCTTCAAGTGGCCAGAAATAATACCATATAATTTTAAAATAATTGGTCCATAATTTACCTTAAGTCTCATAATAAGCAGCCTTCCGAAAACTAATTAAAAACTATAAAACGCAATAACAAATTTCGCTACTACATCAAAATTATTTATAATTTACGTTTTTTTTTATACCAGAAAACACTCTACAGAATTTTGATATGATTGGTCCATAGATTACCATGAATCAAATATAAATTCCAATTTCGAAAATATTAGTTCAAATTAACTTTTATATGACTAGAAATAAAAAGCATACAGCTTTCTGATTGTTGGTCGATAATTTAACACATGTTCCTCTAAACCTCTACAAATTTTAATACTGAAGTGTGTTTTTATAAAAATTAATTAATAATTTATAAATTCCATATAGGGCCCTAAAATATTCTAACTGACGGTGGAGGGAATAAAAGATTCGGCACAGCCGAATATAATACTCTTATTGTTTTTTTTTTAAATACTCTTTTTGCTCCCCGTTTTGAATAATTTCAACGGCAACGCTGATTAGAAATGTATCTGGATTTTTATATCGTTGTTTTTGTTGATATTTTTATTTGTTCTCTTGCAAATTGTAGCTCTTAGATATTCTCTTCGTTTGTATCAGTGATGGGATTTGCAAATTTTAATTTTTGTGCGAAAATTGTAACGAAAACAGGCCAAATTGACTAAAAACTTAAGTTAAAATTTCATATGTTTAAATAATGTTTATTATATTTTATTATTAATATGTATGTAGATGCTGTAAAGGTTAAAATGGTTTAAAAAGGGGCAAATAAGAGCGAAAGAGCCATAGGGACAAGCAAAATTCAATAATGCCAAAAATGTCCCAATTGCTACATAAAACCCATCACTGGTTTGTGTACATAAATTAAAGAGTAAATAATTTTGTCATGTTTACCAGGGATGGAATTTGTGAAACTAAATAAAATTCTTGTTTTTCTTTCAAGTTTTTTATTAATGCTCTTTTTTATTGTCTTTTTTTTTTGCTGTTTTTAAAGAAAGATGTAATAGTGTTATTTCATAAATTAATTACACTGCTACAGTGAAAATATACTTCTGCATTGACCTAGCGTTGATCAGAGGCCGACTTGAGTAAATCATTTTGTCATTTTTAGAAATTTGTTACACCCCCAAAATCGAAAGGCATCGATTTTAAAGATTTAAACGGTGCTCAATAGAAAAAAGTTAGACTTTTTAAGTACACCAACACAATTTTAGATTAAGTAACCTTGAAACTAGTACTTTTGACATGTCTGCAATAAATAAAACACACAATTTTGATAAACTGTCGCTTTCGATACAATCGAAAATTGGGCTCGACATTCCCAAGGCATTTTGGACTTGCTCACAATTAAAATGCTAAAAAGCATATAACTTGTAAGCAAATGATCAGACCTGACATATCAATAGATGAGGAGTTATACTTACAAAATTGTGCTTGCACATACAATATGTGTAGGGTTCGAACCAATGTTGAAAAATTCAGTACTTTGGTACTTTTTTAAGTACTTTTTGATATTGAAAATACCGCAGTACCCCCGCGTTGTTTTCAGTACTTTATTATACTTTGAGCTTTTTAACTGTGATGTGATCATTGCGATAGCAGGCTTAGGTTATCTATCATGTGTTTGTTGCAAAATTTATGTTGTTTTTAAAAAATTATTAACGACGTTAATATTGAAATGCAAGAGTGGAAGCCAGGAATCATATTTTGCTTTCCAGAATGGAATATTTGTTCTTACAACTGGCAAGAAAATTAATAAAAATGAATGCATAGGATAATATGTTAGTGGAAAATTGAAATGAAAACCATATTAATAGAAACATGCTATCCTAAGGAAATGGTTTATAAAGTAAAAGAAACGGCGAAATCGTTTTATTCGACAATTTTCGAAACATTAAGAACTAAATTTTTTCCGAACTAATATTGTTTGCGAAAAAACCATTAGCATAATACTGTTGTTATTAATGTTATTTACAAACGATAAAGAAAACTATGCATACATAATAATATCAATTCTTAATTCCGTGTTCTAGCGGATCTTTTAGAAATAAAGCATTTTAGAACTGAATATATTTAAATTTCTTGGAAAAATATAGCCAAAATTAAGAACGAAACTAATGTTAGCTGACATTTCACATATTGCTTTTGGTATTTTATCGATACCAAATTTCTGAGCATCAATTGAACGCACATTTTCAAATGCAAAATGATGTCAAAAACAAAGGAAGAAATCGTTTACACGTAGAAACTGTTTCAAGTTTGATAAAAACTAAAAATCTATTAAAATCAACTGGTAGTTGCTGTTGTAGTTATAATATTTCTTATGATCTCTTAAAGTAGATTTGCTTTATCTTTAAACACTGAATTAAAATCTTGATTTTTAAGCACTTATGTTTTAAACTTTTTTCAGAATTAAGTTCTAAGTATGTAAAATATGGAAAAGTCTGAATAAAACACAAATAAAATGTTTAATTTATTAACTTATTCATAAATATATGAACTATTTCAAATATTTTTTTTTAGAAAATACTAAAAAACGTACCTTAAGCGGCTCATACACTTGCAGTATACCTGTTCAATTTTAAAGCCAATGGATTTGTGATAGTCGAAGGTGACACAATATATTGGCAAGAATCGAAATCAGAAAAGAAGTGCATCATACTGTGAAATGTGTTTGCATCAACGTACTATGTTGTTTTACTTTAAAGGTTATGTTTTTTTAATAAGAGTTGCGCCATATTTTAATTGAAACCATTGTGCAACTTATTGAATAATATGGGGCTATATAGAAATAATATGGCGAATAACATATACAATAATATTTTAATGGATGGGGCACTTGACGCTTATGTATAACAGAAAAATTATTTAGATGTGTACCTCAAATATTATTTACATGTGTATCTCAAAAATAAATACTAAATTTGCTATTAAATACTTAGATAAATGAATTCCAATAAAAAAATTTTTGTTCCTTTTATTTTTATGAATTATTGTTTTTTTTTTTTTAACAAAAAGTTCCATTTGGAGGAAAATATACTCTTTTAGTTGATGTTCAGTACCATTTCAAAATTTCAATTTTGCAACACTGGTTCGAACTAACGTGAAAATTAAAACAAAATTTAAAGCAAAACTTGATATTGTGACACCCAAGTTAAGTATATTAATTCCAAACTACTCTGTTGATAATAAAAATTGCAACACAAAGGAAAAATATGCACTACAAAGTGTTATAAATGTCCAAATTGTTCCACGTACATGTCTTTCAAACTAAAATTGTAAATCCTAAATAATTATTATTAGAAATAGACATAATTTCCAAAAAAAAAAAATATATATATATATGTATATATTTTCTTATTTTTCGAAGCATATTTATGCGCTACACATTAACAAATACAGACAAACAGTTACAAAAGTGATCGAATTCTTAACAAATTTTATAAAAAAAAAAAAAAAAATAACATTTAAAGTGCCACGGCATTCCCTTACTACGAAGCAGATTTGTAAGGGATATCGAACTGATCGTTACAATTTTGTGTCAAAAATATATTGCTTCAAAGTGGAAACTCGTCATATAAAATTCATGCCTTCCGTAAGCGAGATGATAAGCGAAACTTTAACAATATACAAATTTTTGATTGGTATATCTTCCGAAATACCCATTTGATTTTAACAAAAGTGTTCCTTGTTTACTCGTTTCTAAATATGTATGAATTTTAAAAAATTAAAAAGAAAAGATGAACTCACTGTTTATTGTTGGTGTTTTGTTTAAGCTTTGATATTGTTACTTACGAGTAAGACTTTGAGTGTTTAAAATTCTTATTCGCTTTAGGGTTTTATTCGTATAATATTTTTAGCTTTTCTAAAATCTTAGGAAAAGGTTTCCTGATGAGCTGGCCTAAGCAACCAGTGAAATGCGCATAGAAGCTAGCTTTCCCTCAACAATAAATTTCAGTGTATTTATCAAATATGGAAGGTTGGGAATTTAGCACGTCATACAGAAATCGTATTAATGATAAAAAGAAAATAGTTGAAACCCGATTCCTTTTTTGTAGTGTTGCCAGAAAAAGCTAACAAAGTTAAGAAAATTGTAAAAAAAAACATTTTTTTTTTTAAATTCTTTTCGATAATACATATATCGTTGATTACTCTATCTTAAATAAAACCAATACTTAAGCAAACAAAACAAAATGTATTAAAACATAGTGTATTAAAAGGGATTTCCCAGAAAAAAAGAGGAAAGTAAAATATAGAAACCAACTAACAAGCAAAAGAAAGCAAAATTAGCAAAAAGAAGCAACAAAACAAGCAAAAAACTTTGAGAATTCATATTAAAGTATTTGCTTCGAGTAATAGAAAACTTCTAGTTATGGAAATTCGAGTTACGGAAGAAGAACTGGGGCCTAATTCTGGCAGTCGTGATCAAGTACTTTCTCGATTCGAAAGCAATTTAATATCTAATTATTTCAGTCAATACTGAACGAATCGGAATTATTTTTTTAGTGTTGTAAAGCATTAATTTGAGATTTACAATACTGAAAAAATAATTTCGATACTGAACGATATTGACTGAAAGAATTAGAAATAAAATTGCTTTCGAATCGAGAAAGTACTCGATCACGACTCCCAGAATTAGGCCCAGAATACAGCTTTTTATTATTTTGGAGCTACTGCCAATTTAATTAGTTCGAGTTATGGAATTTCGATTGTATTTTCGCAATCAAATTGGCATTTGAATAAAATACGCACGTTAGAAATACTCTTGACGTTTGCTTTCGTAATGCATAATTGCATTTTCGTAAGTTTCGGAAAAGGGTTAAAAAAACCCAAATTAAATTGTTAACGAACTTTCGGAAATAATTTTCCGCAAATCGTATTTGTAGTGCAAAATTTACGAAATCGTATTTTTTCCGATTAGAATCGAATTGCATAATAACCCCGCAGATTTTTATTAATAAGAGTTCTCAGATCTCATATGCGTATGAAAAAAAAACTCCCAATCCCAGCTTTCCTTTGCCGAATGTGACAATTTGGCTTGCTCAAGAAGACTTTAATCTAAAATGCGTCTTACTGCTAAAAAATTTTTGTAAAAAAGCACAACTCCTATTTGGAATTCAAGAGCTTAAAACCAATAGAAATTCGAGATTGAAGGATTTCAATTCTTTGAATTTTTAATAGCCCAAATTCCTTCGAAGCATACAAGCTCTAAAATTAGATCGGGCCTACTTCACTATGCAAAATAAAAAAAATTTAGGAGGGATCGAGATGAGAGTTATTTTTTTCGTATGTTGACTGCCAAAATTTATTCCATTAAGCACTGTTTCCATGAAACGCCATCATGCTATTAAGAGACAAATAGATCGTTTCGTACTGAATAATAATATATGGGCACCCCGAATATTAAGCCTAATACATATGTGTAAAATTTTTCGAAAATGGTGGTGTGAAAATTTAATTTAATTATTATGTATTTAAAAAATTTTAAATTAGAAAAAATCTTAAACAATTTTTAGATACTTCAATATTTGCAATTCTCATCAAACTCTTATACAAAACTTACACATCTACACAAGTTAGTTATTTGAATAGAAGTGATCGTTTCACTACTTCCTTGCGGTGAAAATCGAGTTGTAATGAAACCAAAAACGAAGCTTAACAAACAGTTACAATGGAAATTTGCTGTTCAATACAAACCGATACACTTGCATATATTTTCTACATTATTGACGTATGTAACTGTGAGTTTCTACACAAACACTTCTTTTTGCACAGTGGAACTGTTTGTGTACTCGTGTGTATAATAACAACACGATAACTTCGTTTTGTTATTTTACTGATTGGCTCTCAGTCAATAATGGAAACAGTATAGATTTAGCCCTCTTCTGGAACACATCGTAACAAAACGATCAAAACTTATGAGTAAATAAATTAAATGTTTTATAAACAAATAGAAAATAAAGTAAAATATTAAAACAAAAAGTTAAACAAACAAACACCGCCTTTTAACAAATCAATTAAAAAAAAAATCTAACGTTACGTGATAAATTAAAATTTTTACGGAAGTTTTTGTTCAAAACAAAATTTTTTTTCCAATTTTGTGATCAATACAATTTTTATGGAACAAAAATAACAGACAGCGTTTTTGTGTAACAACAACGGGAAACAATAAAATTTTGATCGCGTGTTATTTGCAAACGATTTTTTTCTAGTTAAATTCCAAAGTTATAAATAAAAAAATAAAGTTCTTAATTCAACAAATAGAAAAAAAGAAAATATTTTATAAATTATAAAAAAAAAAACAAAAATTAAAGTCCTGTGAACAGATTACAAAAGCTCTTTTCTTTAAAAAGGTATTTGAAAATTCTTAAGTCTAAATAAATAAAAAGACAGACGGAAAAATGAAGAATAAACGAAAAAAAAAAACCATTTAAAGTACCCAACAAACACTTTATTATGAAGATTATTCGTTAAAAGTGTCGCCAGGGTGAAAAATATTCTTGCTGCAGTAATGCGATTTATATTACAAAATAATATTTCTTTCAAGAAATCGTAAATCAATATAAAAACCAGTCATCTAGATGATCAATTTGCAATGTATCCGGTTAAAACATTAGCGGGGTTAAGTGTTTGGTGCAAATGGATTTGCAAAAGAGCAAATGGAAAAATTCGTAGCTCTTTTGCTAAATCCAACAACAAAATTCACAGCCCAAATGTATTAATAAAGTGACCTTAGTTCTATAACAATGCAACAACAGAAAAAACAGGCATTTTGTTGCTTGAATTGTGACGGTTAAAGTCAAAACTCCTTAATAAAAAAATGTAAATAAACAAAGAAAAAAAGACATCAAACGTCACACCGCTAAGAATACCACTGCGAACAGCTGCGTTACTGATGTCACTTTATAAGTACATTCTGTTCACAGTGTTTTCATTAGATTTCATAAAAGAGCTACAATATTTTGCAATTGCATTTTCGGAAGACCATTTGCAACAAACACTGAACTCCATGATTAAAAAACCATAATAAAAGATGTGTTTATTTAAAAGACCCAGAAATATTTGTCTGTTCTTATACCTTTTCTTAAGAGACCAATCGATTTAAAAGGCCATCCCGTATAGTGCCTGTATGTACTGTAGTTTCGATTTCCAGGAAATAAATCTTATCAAATTCTTATTAAATATTTTTAATAATTTTTAATTATCCAAGAACAAAAATCAAAATTAAAATTACATATACATATGTATATCAATCCATTTTTTAAAAACTCAAACAAAGTTTACTTGATAATATTATAAATTTTTATAAAAAAATAAATAAGCAAGTTTTATAAATAAACTACGTCACTACAGTACCCACCCATAATTGCGACCCTGCTTGCACAGTTCATGTCGCAATTTGAAAGATAATTTTGCAAAAATTTTTTTCCTGTTTTAGTTTAAACCATTATAAAAGTTCTAAGTATATTAAAATAAAGGGTGGTCCAACCAAAACCCGCAATGTTTATTGCAAGTAAAATAAAAAGCTTTCAAAGAATTATCTAAATATTGTTTATTATTTTAAAAGCATCTATGACAATTATTTGTGAAACAAAATATCGGCCAAATGCTTGCCATGACTTCGGTGGCAAACCTCTATAAGATGGTTCATATTTTCAATGATTCTAAAAAATAATTAATGTTCAATGTCGTTAATCTGCCAAATTATCTCATCCTTTAGCTCTTGAAGAATTGTTTTCGGCTTATTGACGTAAACTTTTTCTTTTCAATATCCCCAAAGAAAAAACTCCAATCGTGTCAAATCGTTCATGTGAAGGCCAATGAACATCGCCACGACATAAGCCATTGTTCCGTTGGCTGGGTGGCAAGAGGCACCATCCTCATGGAACCACATATCGTCCAGTTCCATATCCACAATTTCTGGCCACAAGAACTTCGTTATCATCTCGCAATAGCGAACACCATTCACGGTAACTTCTTGTTTAACCTCATTTTACACCAAATAGTCACTCTTAGTGGATGCATCCATCGGCTTTTCGACAATCACTCGTAGATTCTAATTTGCACAAATGCGGCAAATCTGCTTGTTAACGAATCCATTAAGGTGAAAGTGTACCTCGTCGCTGAAGATGATTTTCTTTGTAAAGTCGCCATTCACTTCTGACTGGCTTCAACAGTCTTAATGCGCTGCTCAATTGTGTACCTCTACAACAACAAAGAAGTGTCAAATTAAGTTGTCATTTAGGAGTGACTCACAATAAACATCGTGTATTATGGTTGCACCACCCTTTTTATACAGGCCTGTTTGGAAAATTACGTGCTTTTAAAATCACACGTGTGAATTTGTGCTGTTCTGAAAATCACACCCGTTTTTGTTTTTTTTTTTCGGTGTGCTATCGGCAATTAAAAAGCACACCGAACAACCACAATATCACGCGTGTGATTTTTAAAGCACGTGTGATTTGAAAACAAGTGATTTTCGGAACAGGCCTGATAATTTGTGTATTTTAGGGCGCTTTTAGCAAGTTCTACCTGAAGACTTTCCGCCATTGACCATTCCAAAAATATTGGTATTGCAAAAAAAAAAAAAAATTTTCCACAAATAATTTGTATGTTAGCCAAAATGTCATGAGAAAATATTGTGACGGTAAAACCAAACTTTAGTCCCCCCCTCCCACCCATACTATAAGAAATTTGCTGCGAAGCATTTAAGCTTAATGGTTAAGCCTGGTGGTACTCTGTTCAAACTTGTGAGAAGTGTTGGGCAATATTTATTATTTTATACGAACATTTTTACATGTATCTCGCGAGCTGGCACAATTTGACGTTTTATTTTTTTAAAGTATGTGACATTGTTTTGCATATGTTATACAATATCTATATGTTATACTATATTCCCAAATGCTTTACTCTTTTTTGCCCAAGTTGATTCTTGTTCCAGAATTCCGGACTCCTCCGCTAGAGAATTTTAAAATGGAAAATTATAAACAAGTCGCTCCAACTGCCTCTGCTAGGACTGAAAGAACTTGTTCGCAAATCCTATTCATTTTTTTGCCCACTATAACTCTTATTTTAAAAATCTGGACTCATCCCTCAGATTTATAACTGACAAAACAGTGGCCGTAATCTGTAATTCGCTAAAGCTAAATCTCTATCGCTAAAAATCTTTAAAGTTGATTTTTGGCTACGAATGCAATACTGTAACGTGCATTGCTAAATTTTGCAATGCCAAAAAACTTAAACCGCCGCAATTTTAGGTTTTAATGTCATCGCTAAAATTTTTAATTTTGTATGCTCTAAAGGCCTAACCATAATGTGCTTAAGTTGGATTAAGCAAATGTGCGAATATGTACATGTAAATCATATGAAGGAAACCATATTGAACTTCTTGTTAAGTCTTATGAAACTGCCATTGGCTTAAGCAAAGTGCGAAACTGATCGCACATTCCGTTTGGAATCAAATGTTTTTGTTTTTGCTATTGTTTTTTTAAATACATTTAAGAGGCTTTTTGGTAATTTTTGACAGTAGTTTAAGCACGGCTATGCATATTATGGTTGGGAGTTAAGGCATTTTAGCGATCGAGATTTAGCTTTAGCTAAGCGAGTTACAGAATACGGATAATGATCTCACAAATATAAAATAAATAAAATATTCCTATGGTTCCAATTTGGAACCGTAAGATATCACAAGTTATCCATTCCAAATCTGCAACTGCCGATAAATTTTAATCAGGCTTACTTGAACACTTTTTCGTCTTTTTAAAGTCAAACATTTTTGGACTACGATTAAAAGAAAAACAAAACATTCCTTTTATTTGGCTTTTTAATGATAAATTTGTAATAACGCGGGGATTTCTTTTAAAAAGATATCATTGAATTGCTTGCATGGTAAAACCATAATTGACTTCACTTAATTTGAAATGTTGTTTTTTTTTAATTTAATAGTAAAACAATTGCATTAAAAAGTGGTTGTTAAGTGCTGTCACTTGAATGCATTTTGAAAAAATAAAAATAATTATTTTGATAAAGTTTTAATTAATTTGCTTTTTTTTTAAATAACAATGCCGAGAGCCGCAAATAAACAAATAGTTAAGCTTCCCTTAACGCCAGTATAATTATTATAAATTAATAATAAAAAAAAATAAAATCAATAACAAATAAAATAATAAAATTGATCATGTGATCGTCGACCCACACCAATAGTGATCATTAAGACAGGCAGACAGACAGTCAGTCCCTTTTGATAAACTGTTCGCATTTTAACAAATAAATTTTAAACAGTTTTATAAACGAAATCGAAATCGTAAACACATGTTTACGAAGACAACCAGAAGATGACAACATCTATAAAAGTTTTTTTGAAAAAGAAAAAAGGGCTGGCAGACAGGCCAGTCGTTATTAGTAATCGTTTGTTGTCTTGACAATCACACGAATTATTCGACTGACTTTTTCAATTGCTTTGGGTTGAGTTAATTTATTTAGATTACTTATCGAGCATTGTTTTATGACATGGGTTTTTTTTTTTTTAATATTTTATTTAGTATGTTTATTTAAAAGTGCGAGTAAATGTTACTCACAGATATATAGTTAAAATACCTGGTAGTACACATTCAAAAAATCTATATAAACATTAACATTTTTATACTTTTTTTTCTTATTCCATTTTAATTTTCTTCGTTCCGTTGAATCATGTGCAAAAATTTGAAATAAAACAAAGTAATCAAGTGCCTTTGAGTTTGAAAAAAGAGTAAACAAAAAATTTAATTAAAATAAATTTGAGAAAAAGAGGGTTCTAAATAATATGCCGAAAAAAATTCCCTATTGGAAATTTTACTTTCTTTTAAATGATTTTTGATTTTATTCAGAGCTCTGTTTGAAAATTATTTAATGAAGAGGGGACGGTTGTTATTCACAGATACATAAGTTACATTCGATTTAAAGTTGTTAAGAAAGAAACGAGGGTGGTCCCAAAATTAGCCGACCTGACGTATAGATGGCGGTAGAAGTTTACCACAACACAACTAATTAATAGCCTTATTCACAATCTTGTGCATTTGAGAATACAAATTTATGCAATTATGATTATTTTCTATCAATTGTACAGCTCAATTCCAAAACAAGCTAAGTAAAAAAAGTGAGTTTTGCAGTTAATTTAGCATGTTTTGGAATTGAGCTGAAAAATTGTGAATGGCGTTTTTGGTTTAGTCTGCAATGCACTGAAAGAAAAATGCTTCATATATTTAATGAATCATTTAACCATTTTCATTGGTTAAATGAAAATTTTTATTGTCTAAATGGAATTTCATAGTTATAATGAAGTCTTTTCGTTAAAATCGCTTCATTGGATTTCATAATTACGTTAAAAACTTTCATTGGATATATGAAAACTTAAGTTTGTCCAAATTAAACAAAAAATTTAATTGGGAACATAAAAAAACAATATACAAACAAAAATATATTTATAAATTAATACAAAATTATAGTTTCCTTAAAAAAATGTTTAATTGTTAATTAATAAATGTAAGATTTAATTATTTCATACATCTAATATTATATGCCATTAAATTTATGAAATCAAAATTTTTTTTTATAAAAGCAACATATTTCAATAATTGCCTTCATAAATTTAAATTTTCATTATGACAATAAAAATGTCATTATAGTAATGAAACAAAAACTTTCAATCCACTTTCAATCAACTTTGTTATTGTTGTTATGGACAATTTAATCTCATATTTACGCTCTTAATTGAGTAAAAAACGTATTTTTTTTATCCAAAAACTACACTGCCCCGGTAGGCTAGCTGGTAGTGAGCTAGTCTATCAGCACCGAGGTTGCGCGATCGATTCCCGCTAGAGACAGAAAAAAAATAAAATAAAAAAACAAAAATAAATAAAAAAAAAATAAAAAAAAAATTTTTTACTTTATTGAAAGTATTCATCCAATGAATAATATTCATAGATCTAATGTAATGTTTCATTAAATACATTTTAAAGAAACAGGTTTCATTGATCCAACGAAGCGCTGCATAGGTTCCTTTTTAATGCAATTTATCATGGGATTAATGTCAAAATTCATTGGAATTGCTAAGAAAATTCTTTCAGTGTGCTTGTTGCAAAACACGAAGCAAAACGCACCAATCAAAGTTCATACATCGTACTTTTTCAGAAACTACATATTTCTACAAAAGCACTAATTAAGTGTTGCATAAGTCGAGTAAATCTACACTATTGGTTTTAAGTGTACAATACTAACAAAAGAGTAGCAAGTGCACTGCTGAATATTTTGTTGTATGAAAAGTAAAAATATACTTAACCAATTTGCAAATGCTACGATGCAACCCCTTTTACACAAAATTGTGAACAGGGCTAATATTTTAGTAAATAAATCACATCACAAAGCAAAACAATATTACTAAATAAATTTATTTGCACAAAACAAAACGGTTGTTGAACTAATAATATTGTTTAACGTGGTTTGAGTTTTTGTTTTGCTCGCAAAATTTGTATTGAGTTTAGCCGCTTGTTTTTACACATTACGGCTTTACTACCAACAAAATAAATGACACTTTCTTCGAAAGGGTTTCTTCTTCCAATCAATATTCAAGCCGAGCTAGACTGTGGGGAAAAATATTATGTCGGTAAGTTTAAACGATGCCGTACAAAAACGAATGATAACAATGATCCGTCAATTGAGCTGTCCACGCGAAAAACGGCATAAAAACGCAGAAAATTATATTAAATGATCGTCGGCTGAAGGTGCTGGAATAAGCATTTAGAAATGTACTCAATATAACAAAAAAAGATTTGAAGATGTTTCAATAGAGTATTTGGCGTTGCTTCACTGCAATAATGCCGAGTCATGGTGTCTGTTGCTCAGAGATGCCAACTTTTCAATGGCAAAACGTGCCCGACCGAGCAGTCAAAAAGAGCTAAAAAGTGCTAAATTTAAAAATCAAAGATTGTTCTGTTTTAGATCCATTTATTATTCATTTTTGTACTTCAAACTCATTTTTATTAAAAAAATTAAATATACATATTAATGTTTAATAAAATTACTATTTAAAAATTGTACACAAATATTTACATTACAATATGTAACATTTCAATTAATAAAATTAAAAATATGAACAGTCATTTTCAAAAAGTGTTAAAGTTTCTTCTTCTTCTGGCCATATGTTTGTTTTTATGTAATATTTTGACTTTTTATACGTTTCAATTGAATTTATTTTTACAAACACGCTTGCTGGCAAATCGTAGCTTGAACAGCATGCGTTTCTGCTTTGTAAGCCATATTTTATATAAATTTAACTGTTTACAGTATTCAAAGCCATACGGTTTCTAATTTTATTCTTAAATTTTTACGCTAAATGCCGAAATTTTTTCTAACAACTTAAAATTGGTTGGAAGTTTTGCCCTTATTTCATATATTAGAGTTTTTACGAACTGTATTAAATTCAGTTTAATAATATATTTATCTGATTCAGTTATATGAGAATCATCACAAGCCTTCTCAAAACTATATCCTAGGTAACAGTTATTATTTATTATACATTCAAGTTCTCCAGATATATAATCGAAGTCATCTGTTGGTATAACGATTTTATTTGTTAGGCTTTGTAATAAATGAAATAAATCAGTAAATAGCTTTGCATGATCAGCACATTGTGCTTCAAACGCTAAATTTACTTTCTGGACTTCAGAAAGAACGGAACCTAAAAAAGTTATATATACAAAGTTTTTTTGATCATTATACATAGTTTTTAATAAAGACGTTTCGAAGGAAATATCGTTAACCATATTGAAATGAGTTTTGAGCTCAAGCCACATTGATAAAATTGTTTTTATGGCTTTCTCGATTGAAAGCCATCTTGTAGGAGCCGCTAAGGGAATTTTATTTGGATTATCATTGTCGTTATTTATTAATTTAAATACCCTAGCATAGGCTTTCTGTCTTATGGAAGAACAAGAAAACCAATTATGTGTTTCTTTCACTAGAAAATTTATATTTGGCGGAAAACTTTTTGCTGTTGCAGCGCAAACAGCTAACTGGAGTGAATGGCACACACATCTTACCAAAACTAAATTTTTTAAATTATACTATGCCTTGATTTTTGCATATAATCCGTTATGCACTCCTGTCATAACAGCAGCGTTGTCTGCTCCAATGCCTAAAAGTTGTTTGATGTCCAAATTAAAAAGATTTATGAGCCTTTCAAGCCCTGAAAGTAAATTCTCAGCATTACCGCCGTTTAGATCGATTAATCCCAAGAAAGTTGTAACAAATTCATTTCTTTTGTGACTAAAATAACGTACTACAACACCCAACAATTTTTCTACCGATATATCGGTGCCTAAAAGGTAGTATTAAAAAAATTATATATTTTAACTCATTATTAATATTGTTTTACCACCTTCATCCAATATTAAACTGAAATATGACAATCTCAGGTCCTTAAGAAGCTCGTCAATAAAGTGGGGAGCTAATATATTATTTATAATATTGGCACACTTTGTTCGATGCAGTGTCAAATTACCTGCCTTGCTGTCAGCAAATGTTTTACGACAAATTTCGGAAAGGTGATTCATTGCTAAAAATGGTGTATGTACTGCGGTATATAAAGCAAGATTTGCGTGGGCAATTTGCGTTTCTGTCGGAACATCTGGCGAAAAAGATATATCTGGTTGGGATAGTAGAACATCGTTAAATGGCGCCATACATTTCTTATGTTTTTGTGTCTCCGAATGACGTACTAAATGAAAATGTTTAGCTTTTATTATTGAATTGCAATATTTGCATAACGCTTTCGCCGGATCTTTTGTTGGTTTAATCCATTTTTTAAACACTGGATTCGATTCCCAAGCCTTTCTATACTTTTGAGCGTTGTTCTCCATTTAAACTATTTTTAAGGAACTGTCTTGAAAAATACTTTTTAATCTTTTTATTTTTTTAAAATTTTCTTTTGCGCTGAAAAATCCTTTGTAAAAACTACGTACATGTGTGGTTAAAAAGGTGATTTACAAATTTCAATTCTAAATACAACGTACATACATACATAGTTAAAAAAAAGAGTATCTTATTTACAAAAAACATTGTTGCAAAAAATGTGTACCCATATACAAATGAACCAAAGACGAAACAAGAGGGTAAAAACGGGAGTATTTACAGATATATGCAAAAAGTGTCAAACGTACCAATATCACGTTTGAAAAGAGCCTGTGTTAGCATTTTTTTTTTTATAAGAGCTATCGGGAAAAATTACGTGTCAGAAGTAATTTAAAAGAGCCAAATTTGGCCCCAAAATAGCTAAGTTGGCATCCCTGCTGTTGCTATAAGATTCTCGTTGGATTATTTCAATTAATTAACTTCTTGTCAATTTGTTGCAGCGTTTAAGTTCTAAAATTAAGAAAAAAAAAGGCCGAAAAGAAGTTGTTGTTTAATTAAGACAGTGCAATTGTTCACACATTTTGCTAGTTTTAAAAAAGAAAACAGTCCGAGGGAGCTAAGTCTGGCGAATAAGTCTTCGTCCAGACTATGAAACAATTGCTGGAATACATCTGAATTTTTTGGTAAAAAAGAAAAAGATGAATGGCAGAGGGCACTTTGTTTCAGAGTTTGTTGTTAATAGGAAGAAAAAGGAAAGCATTCAATATACTTAAAATGCTGCGTAATCAAATTTTTGACTGTATAGACACGAATGCAGTTAAAAATTTATTTTTAAAAAAACAATGCTTCATAATCGTCACACTTACATCGAAAAAATTTTCACCAATATTTTTTCAATTAATTCAATAATGCTGTTTTAAACATGTTTTAATGTTTGTGTGCATATTTGCAAATATGAAAACATACACACAAACTTCAAAATATTTTAAATTCTCAAACAATATTTTAATTGTTTCAATTAACTGTGTTGATTGAAAAAAATATTTTGATTTGTGTTTACGTTTTAAATAGCTTCTTTTACTGGTGGTCAAATTTCAATTAAACCTATTGATTGAAACTGAACAGCAAGAAAAGCTCAAACTTACAAATGCGTTAACTGATATGATCAATTTGTTTGCAGGCGGAAAATCAGTAAAGAATTTAATTAATAGTACAAATTTCTAACAAATACGTTAATTGAAGTTGGTTTTTAATTTTTTCTGTGTAGCTGCATCGGATTATTTTTTTAATATATTTTAATATCTTAAGAAGCTAAGCAGTTCTTAGATAAACAGGGTATGTATTAAATTTATTGAACATAAATGGAGGAAATTTACCAAGCTATAACGAGGTTATGTTGAGTTATAAAAATTAAGTAGTTCCCAAATTCGTTGTTTCCTTTGTTAAGTCGGCTAACTTTAGGACCGCTCCCGATGCACATAAACTACGCCAAAATGTTTTAAGCTCTCTGGGGCAATTCTTCACCGGCCTACCAAACTATTCCGAATTCTTAAAGAATTCTTAAAATCTCCGTAGCTTTTCCTTAATTACACAACACACAAATGAAACAATTATGAGTCAATAGTCGCATTTTAATCATTTTACCATAATAACCGCTATTTCTTAAGCTGTTAATTGTTCGTAGCTTCAGCTCAGTATTTCTCAGTTTCTAAAATCACATTCAAATTTAGGAGCTTTTGAACTCATAAAGTTTTGCTATATAGCAGTACATATTAACATCGTTATATTAAAGAGCGAAAAATCGTTTAATATTTAAAAATAAAGCTAAATTGAAAATTACTTTGATAATAAACTGGCAAGTGCACGGCCAAAAAAACTAAACTGGCAACATGCTATTTTTGCGAGAGCAAAAAAGCAAGTTGTTTTTGTTTTCATTTTGTTTTTTCTTAACCTACTTACAACTACAATTACATAGCGTTTACATTTGACAGTATACTGGCAAGACAGTAAGCATATACATATTAGTTGGCAAAACAATGCAAAAACAAAATAGCTGTAAAAGTGTTTATGTATTAGTGAAAAAGTTTGAATGAATTGCTACTGTCTTGCCAGTACTGGCAAATGTAAACGCCATGTTAATGTTGGAAGAATTCCAACCAATTGAAGTGGGGAATGTAAGAAAAGATAAACTCACTGTTTATTGTTGTTGTTTTTGTTAAAGCTTTGATATCGTTACAAGTAAGACTGTTGCTTATAATTCTTATTCGCTTAGCAGTTTTACTTGTTTAATATCTTTAGTTTTTCTTAAATCTTTGGGTGAAGTTTCCTGACGATCTGGCCTAAGCAACCAGTGAAATGCGCATAGTAATAGCTTATCCCTTCAACAATAAATTTCAGTGTTTTATCATGAATAAAAATTGGGAATTAAGCACGACTAACAAAATCTTGTAAATTGGTCCTTTAATTTAAAATCTAATTTTTGGCTACAAATTTCTTTTTTATGTCTAAGGAAATCGTTTTCTTATAAACCGCTACTTATAAATTGCTACAGTACACTCGTATGTTAACAACCAATTAAAATTAGTTTAATAATTTTTTAAATAGTTTTTTTTAATGAGTTGGCCAGCCTAATTGACACTGTATGAAATTATCATTAAAATCACAATCAGAGTGTCAAATTACCAGTACGAAACGCACTTCCATGTCAACTGGTACAATGTATTTATTTTTAGTATTGAAAATCTAGGCCGAAATTTATGCACACGTTGCAGTTTTCCTTATTTTTAGTACAATTACTTATTATGTACGCATGTTCTCTTATTTTAACACTATCGTGGTGTAGAATTATCGATCGTTTTGTAATTCGATCGATCATTTGTTTTGCGCTGCACTTTTTATGCGTTTGTCAAAGCTGGTAATTGCTACAAATAGAGGTTTTGTCATTTTTAAGTTGAATGTACTAAAAAGTTTACAAAAACTATGTACATACAACATATTCTCTGCATGCCACAAAAACATTTGATTTAAAGCCCCTTGGCGCTTATCTTGGCAAACGGTAAAATGTGTAATGCTTATTTATATATGTACGTAAGTATGTTTATATATATAGGAGGGAAGCACTGAAAGTGATAGAAAAAAAGCTATTTAATAAAAATAAAATAAAAATAAAAAATAAAATAAAAATAAATTTTTTTATAGAAAACATTTTTTTACATTTTACTTTATATAAAAGTATTTTTTTGGCAAAACTGTAATACATATTACATATACAAAAATTTTTAATTTATTTAATTTAATTGTTAAAAAAGTCTTTATACACAAAAAGTCACTTTTTACACAAAAGGTAACTTTTTATACAAAAAGTAATTTTTTACAAAAATGTTACTTTTTACACAAAAAGTCATTTTTACACAAAAAGTCACTTTTTTGCACAAAAATCCACTTTTTACTCAAAAAGTCACTTGTTACACAATTATCCATTTTTTACACAAAAAGTCACTATTTACACAAAAATTTAATTTTTACGCAAAAGTTCACTTTTACATTTTACTTTACATTAAAGTATTTTTTTTGGCAAAACTGTAATAAATATTATACAAAAATTTTTAATTTATTTAATTTAATTGTTAAAAAGTTTCTTTATAAAGAGTGTTTTTTTAAGCCCGATAGAACTTGAAATTGTAAAAAATAACACAAAAAATTAAATTGTAATCAAAATTTTTTTTTTATTCGAAAGATCAATACGTGACATTAACATTTGAAAATGATTTCGGGCATATGGGCACCGCACCGCGGCTGTTCTTGACGAAGCGCATTCTGGACGTCCAATTTTGGGCCACTTTTTCGAGCACTGCTGGCCGTATGTCACGAATAACACGAACAATGCTGGCCTCCAAGGCGTCAATTGTTGCTGGTTTATTAGCATAAACCAGTGACTTCACGTAGCCCCACAGGAAATAATCGAGAGGTGTCAAATCGCACGACCTTGGAGGCCAATTGACAGGTCCATTTCTCGAAATCAACTTATCGCCAAATTTTGATTTCAATAAGTCGATGGTTGCGTTCATCGTATGGCACGTAGCGCCATCCTGTTGAAACCACATCTCCTCCGGATCAATGTCATCCATATTTTCAAACAAAAAATCATTGATCATGGTGCGGTAACGATCTCCATTGACCGTAACGCGAGCTCCGGCCTCATTTTTAAAGAAATAAGGTCCGATGATGCCACCAGCGTGAAAACCGCACCAAACGGTGCATTTTTCTGGATGTAATGGAGTCTGTAGGGTCTCTTGTGGATTGGTCTCGCTCCATATGCGGCAATTTTGCTTATTAACAAACCCGTTAAGCCAAAAATGCGCCTCATCGCTGAACACCATAAAAATGACGAAGTCGTCTATAAGTTGCGCGAATCGACGACTGATTTTCAAAGTAAATTTGGATAATTTCGTAGCGTTGTTCAAGCGTGAGTCTATTCATGATGATTTGTCAGAGTATACCGAAACGATAAAAAAAAATATTTCATCAAAATTTAATTTTTTGTGTTACTTTTTACAATTTAAAGTTCTATCTAGCTTAAAAAAACTTTATGTACACAAAAAGTCACTTTTTACACAAAAGGTAACTTTTTATACAAAAAGTAATTTTTTACACAAAAGGTAACTTTTTATACAAAAAGTAATTTTTTACACAAAATGTTACTTTTTACACAAAAAGTCATTTTTACACAAAAAGTCACTTTTTTGCACAAAAAGTCGCTAGGTACACAAAAATCCACTTTTTACTCAAAAAGTCACTTGTTACACAATTATCCACTTTTTACACAAAAAGTCACTATTTACACAAAAATTTAACTTTTACGCAAAAGTTCACTTTTTACACAAAAAGTCACGTTTTACACAAAAAGTTACTTTTTACACAAAAAGTCAGTTAATAAACAAAAAGTCACTTTATACACAAAAATTCACTTTTACAAAAAATATCAATTTATACACAAAAAGTCACTTTTTACACCAAAAGTCACGTATTAACTTTTTACACAAAAAATAACTTTTTACACAAAAAAGCAGTTTATTAACAAAAAGTCACTATTTACACGAAATTTCGCTTGTTACACAAAAATTCGTTTTTTACACAAAAAGTAATTTTTTACACAAAATGTTACTTTTTACACAAAAAGTCACGTTTTACACAAAAAGTCACTTTTTACACAAAAAGTCACGTTTTACAAAAAAACTAACTTTTTAAATAAAAAGTCACATTATAAACAAAAAGTCACTTTTGACTCAAAAATTCACTTTTTACACAAAAAGGGACTATTGACACAAAAATTCACTATTTACACAAAATGTCACTATTTACACAAAATGTCACCATTTACACAAAAAGGCACTTTTTACACAATAAGTCACTTTATAAAAAAAGTCACTTTATACACAAAAATTCCCTTATTTACACAAAAATTCACTTTTTGAATTTTTACAGAAAATAATTTTTTGTAACAAAAGCAAACTTTAATATTCATTTGCAAAAACTTTTGCAATGGCTCTCGTATATGTATGTGCCACAAATAGCAACAGGTGTTTAGAAATTCGCTCTTATGCCCATAACATAGACCTGTTGCTGGACCTCCTTACAGCTTCTTGCCTTAATGAATATGGTGAGCTGCTCATGACACGTCTATTAATTTGTCTGGTGATTAAATTTCTTTCTATACGCTGCAATGTAATCAATAATAATAATAAGAATCTATCCAAAATCTATGCACAAATTTTTATAAGTATGTGTGTATGTATGTTGCTTTAATTACAAAATCTCGTATGATCTAGTTCTGTAATGTATCTGTCAGTTCTATCTGTTAGTAGGCGCTTTTTTAACTTTTTACTAAGTTAGCTAGAGTTAGTAAGTAGCTCTGTTCAGTAATAAAATGACAAAATTTGTATGGGTTTTTGCCAATTTTATCGCCACTTTATACTTCATCGATCATTTCTCATGTTGTTTTTGTAGTTTTTATAGCAAAAAATCTAGCTTGGGAATTCTACACATTCTAAGAAACGTTTAACACTTTTTTAATTGTTTTTTGTTTTTATTTATTTTTTGCTAACAAATTATTTAATTTTAGTTAAGAGCCTTCGATGTTAGTGCAAATTGTATTTATAAAAAATTAATTTCATTTTCAACAAGCTTGAATTTTATTTTATAAATATATTTTCCCGTTTTGCTATTAATAAATAAGCCAGTTAATTGGTTATTTATACTATTTACTTACGTTACCATAGAGGGGTATTAAAAGATACCCCCACCAGTTTGCTGGGTGAGCAGATGTTCTCTATTTTTGGTTCGAATCTTAAAATTAATCTGATAGAGTCTGGTTAGCTATTATGGTTATTGTAAGCTAATCTTGTCTTCAGTGATCTTCAAAAAAGTTGATATAATAAAATTACTTTATTACTTAAGAATCTTTTAAATTCCAAAATATCAATTATCTTCCAAATACGTTTGCTGAACAAAAATGCTTAGAAACTCTGTCTTTGAAAAGTTTTTATTGTAGTTTATTAAAGTCTGAAGTGAAAAAAGCCATTTTCAATTGATTTAGCTCTAACAATAAGCGTTTGCTTGGTTTTTATTGGTTTAAATAAATTGTTTTCCTTTTAAAAAATTTCAACAAAAAAGTGCTATAAATAAAAAACAATTGTCAAACACACAAACCAAAAACAATAAACATTAAGAATATACAGTATAATCCCGATAATTCTTAATCGAAGGGACTGACTGCCTTTAATGAATTAAAGGAGTATTCGAAAAAACATTCGGCCATGTTCTGGAATTTTAAATCGAGTAAAATTGGGCACATTCATAATGCTAGGAACACAACTGGGACGAACGACGAATTTCGCCCTACACGACGAATTTTTTAGTAAAAATTCGCTGAGTAAATTCGTCTTATGAAACACAATAACGACGAATAACTAACAGCTTTACTAATTGAGAAAGTTGTTTGCTGTTTGTACAAAGAGAGAGAAATAGTGTGACCATATAAAAAAAAATTTACTTAAAAATCACAAACATTAACAAAAACACAATTAACAAGTAAGAAAGTATAGTCGGTCAAGCCCGACCATATGATACCCAGCACCACAGTACTTAAAAACACATCATGCTTATGTGTCCATATAAATATGGATTTTTCTATGTTTAAAAACTTCATTAAAATCGGTTTGAAAGTTTGTGAGAGGCAGAAATTGTCCCCTACATCCCCTTGTGGTCCTATTTTTGAAAAACTGTATAGCTTATGTGTCCATATAGATATGGATCTATCCATGTTTTAAATTTCATTAAAATCGGTTTGATAGTTTCTGAGAGGAAAAAATTTCCCCCTATCTTCCCTCGTGGTCCTACGATTCGGCCCATTTTCAATAGGCTTGGTCTTGTGCCAATTATAACCTATGTCCCAAATTTTATCAAATTATCTCTTAAATTGCGACCTGTACTTTGCGCACAAGGTTACATAGACAGCCAGCCAGCCAGCCGAACGGACATCGTTAGTTCGACTCAAAAAGTGATTCTGAGTCGATCGGTATACTTTTAGGTGGGTCTAGGATCAATATTTTTAGGCGTTACACACATCAGCACAAATGCATAATACCCTCTCCACTATTGTGGTGTGGATATAAAATAATAAAAAACAATTATCAAATGAAGAAAGTATCTTTATATACTAAAATACTTGAAAACTAAATTCAAACATGGTCACCTGGTACTGATTTGTTCGTCGCTCGCCGACTTATGAAATAGAAATAAACCTATTGCAAAGTCGCCGCGTATAACGAATTTCGGCCGACGCCATGATTGTGTGCGTTTTCATATACACAAATATGTTTTATTTTTGGCGACGAATATTCGCGGCCAAAAATTCGTCGTTCGTCCCAGTTGTGTTCCTAGCATAAGATGCAACTTGTATAAAAAACACCCAACGGTTGCGCAACAGTTACGACTGATGAATGTGCCCATTGAAATCGAAAGAAATTTTTAGTTAATTTCAAAATACACGATTTTTAGAGTAATTCTAATAAATTTAAGAGGAACTGAAAGTATGACGCATATAAACCGGAATACTTTTGTAATCCTTTAAGGGGCCAAATGACCGCAAACGATATCGATCGAAATTACAATACAATTTAAATGTCAACTTCGAGGATAGTTTTGAAAACTTGTTCGATTTCCATTTCACTCGAATTCGATGTTCAGAACATGGCCGAATGTTTTTTTACAAGTTTGATTACCTTTGTATTTGGACTTTGAATTGCAAAAAAATACGAATTAACAAGTGGACCAAAATGTATGGAATTTTTGCGAATTAAAGAGTTTTTCTCAATGGAACAGCCGTTAATTTCGAATTGTTTTAATTATCGCGGCTTGACTGTAGTTCTACTCTAGTTGTTAAATATTTACAATTGGAAATTAATCCGCATTCCAAATAATTTAAAAATAAATAAAATTTTAACACAAAAAACTACAAATTAAAATTTTTTTAAAAGCAATGAAATGTTGAATTTTTGTTCGTGAACCTTTGAGAATTTGTTAATGTAAGAAAAATTGTCTTCCTTATCACATAAATTTGTTAAAAAAAAAAATGAATGATCAATTTTGGAGTATTCGCTAATTATTTGCTAATTGGATTTAAGTCAAATCCAGTGTATAGTTTTAATTGTTTAAAATGCTTGTAGACAATTTATAAGAGTCTAGCTAATTTAAATTCCTTTTTTCATTAATCAAAATAAAACGTTATTTTTATAAATTTTTACCTAATTAAACCATTGTTTTACTTAACTTAATTTATTAAAAGTTACAAGTGCACTTTC
Source organism: Pollenia griseotomentosa (assembly GCA_963931875.1). Lineage (NCBI taxonomy): Eukaryota > Metazoa > Arthropoda > Insecta > Diptera > Polleniidae > Pollenia > Pollenia griseotomentosa. The sequence continues at coordinate 19,179,004 of OZ007561.1, forward strand.
AAATTATATTTTACTTAGCTTACCAGCAATAGTAACTTAGAATTTCAGCCTGTAGTAGTGAAACAAACCAGAGGCTCTGGCGGGAATCGAACCCGCAACCCTCTTACTGATATACTAGCTAAATACAAACTAGCCTACTGGGGCACTGTCCCTACAATAAATACATTTTTCTTTTAGCTGCAATCCTTCTCCACTGGCAAAAATCAAATCCAATAAACCCAGTTATGTAAATTAAATAAATGAATTTTTTATCCCATGACCTTTGACCTTTGTTTTTTTCCCCAAAATTCATTTTATTAAAATATTGTATCTTTATTTTAGTTAACAAAATTCCTTTACAAATTATTTAATATTTCATTTAATTTATTAATCGTTTAATGTATTCAATATAAAAGTATTTTAATTATTAATTGAGAGGACGTTCAACTTATTTCTGTCACATTTCGATAAAAATAAAAGTTATTAAACGCACATTTAAGGTATTTATACTCGTATGCTTGACAGGCAGGCAGACCGGCATGTTGTCGCTCGATCTGTTTGTAAAATCCAAGATGAGTTTATTTTTGTTTTGTCTCATCATTGCTGCTATTGTTTTCAACGCAGTCTCAAAATAATAATTTATGAATGGTTTTTAATTTAAATATACACGCACACGTACATACATACAAACATACATGCATTGCATTATGGTTCTAAAGAACATACGAGTATCTCCAAAAAGAAAACAAACACAGTAATTTTGACTTGGCTGCACAATCTCCTTTGCACGATTTTTTGTGCAGGCAAATCAAAAATGCAGTTATCTTAAATGCATTTACCTGCTTTGATGTGCTGGTACGCAATTGTGGTTACCTGCACAAAAGTGCAGCTAAAGTAAAGTGTTTGACTTAAAAGTAGAATAAAAAAATGATTTCATGAATACATAAATTTATATTTTATTAAAATTTTATTTCAAACTAGCTTAACCCGGTGCGCTTCGCTACACTGCTTAAACCACTTCTTCAGTTGAGAGATATTTAATATATGCATCCTATGGAAGGTTTTCCCCCCTGCGCCTTCCCGCTTTATTTTTATTTTCAAAAGTGTAGTATACCATAGGAGTGACTTCTACTAAGTTTGAACATTCTTACTATAACAGTTCTTAAGATATGTGATATTAAACATTGGCGTCCTATGGGGGGTAACATTTCCCCGCTGCTATTTTATTTCAATTTTGTGGTTCAGAAGATCATACTTCAAAAAGTTTAATAAAAAGAGTGCAGCGGCTCTAAATTATATTTCTATCTATGAGGGGTACTGCTCCTCCTCTGTCCATTTCTATATTGAAATTTAAAGTTTGCCATAATAGTAGCTTTAACCACGTTTGAAGACTCTCCCTTTAATAGTTCTTGAGTTGAGAGATATTTAATATATGCATCCTATGAAAGGTATTTCCCCCCTGCGCCTTCCCGCTTTATTTTTATTTTCTAAAGTTTAGTATACCATAAGTGTGGCTTCTACAAAGTTTGAACATTCTAACTTTAATAGTTTTTAAGATATCCGATATTAAACATTGGCGTCCTATGGGGGGTAACACTACCCCCGCCGCTATTTTGTTTTAATTTTGGGGCTCAGAAGATCCTACTACCAAAAGTTCAACAAAATGCGTGCAGTGGCTCTTATTATTATTTCTATATATGAGGGGTACTGCTCCTCCCCCGTCTACCCCGCCCATTTGTATATTGATATTTATAGTTTACTATAATAATAGCTTTAACCACTTTTGAAGACTCTCCCTTTAATTATTCTTCAGTTGAGCGATATTTAATATATGCATCCTATGGAAGGTATTTCCCCCCTGCGCCTACCCGCTTTATTGTTATTTTCAAAAGTGTTGTATACCATAAGAGTGACTTCTAGAAAGTTTGAACATTCTCACTATTACAGTTCTTTAGATATGCGATGTTAAACATTGGCGTCCTATGGGGGATTCCACTTCCCCCGCTGCTATTTTATTTTAATTTTGGGGCTCAGAAGATCTTACTACCAAAAGTTCTGCATAATGCGTGCAGCGGATCTTAATATATGCGATAATTAATATTGGCATCCTATGGGGGATACCAATTCCCCTGCCCCTATCGAAAAAAGGGCTCACGTGATGTATCTGTAAAAATTTCAGGAAAATCGGTTCAGTAGTTTAGGAGTCTATAAGCCAACAAACAAACAAACAAACACACATACAAACATTTTTCATTTTTATATATATAGATAACAGATCATTTTAGACATGTTTGACATGTCAATGACATGAGAATTCACAAAGTACATAACAATTTATGGAAAAAAACACAATAATTGCGATTTATATTTTTATAAACAGGTTAAATTGGATATTTATGTGAAAAAGTGGCCACCTTTTTTTTTTCATGTGTGCAGCTAACTTTGATAATTTGTATGAAAATATTTTAAAGCTGCCCAAAAATATGCAGGTATACAAAATGCACGTAAACAAGGATTTTGAAGAATATTACCAGAAAATATGTATTTTAGGCAGTTAAGTCAAAGTGCAGCTAACTTGAATTTTTTGTATGAAAATAATTTTAAAATGCCAAACATTTTGTGAATTTATCTAAAATGTGCAGGTATAGAAAGAAAGTGCACTTAAAAAAGGAATTTGTCTGGAATTATAAAGAATAATTCAAAAAATTATTAATTTTGTGCAAAGTGCACGTAAACAAAAGGCAGTTAAGTCAAAACTACTGTAAATATGTGTATGAAATAGGGTTCGCTATGAGGTGTTATGGGTAAGCGAGGAGCATCAAGCTCTTGGAATTGTACTTTTCCATATAGGTTCAATTTTTTGGGTGATTATTTATAAAATGTCGGGGCTGAATAAAGTCCTATTTAGTGGCAGTAGCCTGTATTCCTTAAGAATTTATAGGTTTCGAAGCAGTTTTTTCAAGCTTAACAGCTTAGCAGTGGAAGTTAGATACCTTAAGTTAGATAGCTTTAGTCAATAATCCAGAAGCTCCTGACCTACAAATGTGTAGACCCCGAATAAGCCCATCAAAAGGGGTGTTCAAATTATTTTTTGAAAATATTTTCAAACTTGATTCAAATTTTAAGAAGGAACGGCGTGAAATGGAACATGAAACAAGATTGGCTTTATATCGCTCGGTTTTAGTTAAATAAGAAAGTGGTTATTTCCATCGAATTGGTACACAAAAAAAAATTATTTTTCATATTTGAATACGAAAATCGCATATTTGATTTAAAAAATTTTTGAATTTTCTGCGACGAAGATTTTTGCGTTATTGATAAAAAAGTTTGTAGGTATAGTTATTGAATTTTTAGTCAACAATCAAGTTTATTAAGTCAATAAAAAAAGTTGTAGTCAACAACCAAGGTTATTAAGTCAATAAAAAAAGTTGTTGCCTAAAATAATTTTTTCAACAAAATGTTAACGCGATTTGTTAACATAAATTGTTGGAAATGTTGAATAAATCAAACAAAATGTTCGTCGAAATTTTATTTATTTATTAATTATGATGTGCTAAATTTCCCAATTTGTATTTTTTGATAAATACACTAAAGTTTATTGTGGGGGGATAAGTTAGTGCCTATGCACATTTCGCTGGTTGCAAAGGCCAGATAATGAGGAAACCTTTTTCAAAAGACTTTGGAAAAACTAAAGATATTATACAAATGACAATGTAAAGCGAAGAATTACAATCACTCAAGTCTTATTTGAGGCCCTATGCTCCTTATAGAAACGACGGGAATATATATAAGTCTTATTTGCAACGATATCAAAGCTTTTAAAATTATTTTTTTTTTATTGAATATTTAATTATTTTATTATTAAATATGTTTTATTAAGTGATTTTTTGCGAAGCGCAATTTTGATAAATTTTTTCATTGAATCAAATAAAAAGTTTGTTGACCTAAAATTTTATTTTTAATAAACTGTGTTGTTAAAAACTTTCTTGGGATATATTTTTCTGTGTATCGTTGTTCCAAATACATAAAAGTTACCTATTTTAGGTATTAAAAAACAGTAATAACAATATATTAGATAATCTTAGTCCAAGTTAGCGTTAATTGAGTTCGAGAAGAAGAATGAACCAAAGTTCCCTAAATTCTACTCTGCAAAAGGCCCAAATTTCAAAAACATAAATTTTACTTGAAAAAGTAATTAAAAGTTTTACGTAAAAAATTCTTATGTGAAAAAACGATTATTGGGGGATTTGGAGTTCACATCTATGTTCGCCGAACACATAGTTCTGTTCATCATTTGCCTTTTGCTCTATGCTTAGACAACAAGGCACAAAACACAAAATTAGCGTCTACGAAAATCCAAGTGTTACAGGAAAAACACATTTTAAAAACGAAAAGTTTACTTCTTAAAATAATCGCTTATACATGAATGATGCCATGAGTGATGCCAATAAAGTTCGCAAAAAGAGTTGGAGTCCCTAGAAAGCGAACTCTTGGTGCTGCTCTGGTTTTAGATGGTAAAGGTCTAAGAGTTAAAAAATTCGCGTCTGAGAAGGGTTACACTAAAAAATCTTTTATAAAGGCGATCGGGATAACGATATAAATGACTATATTCAAACTATTTTCAAAATTAAAAATTGTCCACAGTTTAAAGAATTATGAAATTACTACAGCGATACCTTGTTACCCTAATGAACTTTAAGTCCCGTTTTTACAACTTATCGATAGCTAAAGGTAGGATTTTATTGGCCATGTAAAAAATGTTCCATTATTACAACTTAACTTTTACGCAAAGTGAGCTATAAGTTAAAGGAAGGTTTATCAATTCATGGAAACAATTCAATTGCTTTGTTTAATTTTACTACGAAAATGTCACCTGTTTCGACTGAAATTTTTCCGCTATTTGTTATTAATTTCTTTACAATTGTTTCGTTTATTTGTTTTTATTTAGTTTTAAAAATTGAATTTGCCTTGAAAATAGTTTTTAGAATTACAACCCTACCATTTTTAAATTAAATCGAGATTCCCACTCACGACAAACATTGTAAATTTTTTTTATTTATGGCACCCTGCAATGTCACATATAGCGAAACATATGCACTTTAACTCAATGGAAACGTTTGTAACAAAAAAAAAAAAAAAAAAAGAAAAAAAAATTATGGCCAATTTCACCAATTTATTAAAATATCAATTTATGTTTAAAATTCGTTTTTCATGTCAAATAAAAATAAAATTATCAGGCCAATTATGAATTAAATTCCCCGTGAGTTTTCTACTTTTCCCTATTTTTCCTATGTGAATTCATTTGTAAAACTGGGAAAAGGGAAAAAACTGCCGGGCAATTTTTAATTCATTATTTGGCTGTATATGAAAAACTATATTTAAATATGAATTGATATTTAAATATAATTGGTGAAATTGGCCATTAAACCTGCTTATTTAAACGCGCGGAATAAATTGTAAAAAAAAGTTTTTACAGATTTCCCGAATTATTAACAAAAAATAAAATAGGTTAATAAAGGGTTTATTAAACAATTTTTCATAGAGAATTTGTTTCATAAACCTTTTATTAACTAGTTTAATTTTTTATAAATAAGATAGCGAGTAAATATTTTAGAAAATACTAAAATTGTTGTGTGTTAAAAAAATTGATCGTTGTACGATTTGCATTTAATAATTTTCAGAATGCTAAAACTTTTAAAATTTCCAGCGATCTTCAGATCCTAGATCGTTATAATCGCTCGTTTTTAGAGACTTTAATTCAAAATTAGCATGCATCAGAATATGAACACAATTTATTTTTTCATGTTTATTACTACAAACAGTCGTTGCTGATCGTCTATATTTTCCCAACATGATCATATATTTTAGTTCTCAATTACAACTCGCCGTATATCAATTGTTTTGATTACGAATATTATAACGAACGTACGATTATGTATGTTTGTTAATGTTTATAGCTTGTAATATACGATCAATTTTAAATAATAATAAAATTTTTACGTACGATAAACTCTTTTGAATACAATTGTTCAGACGAGTAACAAACCATTTATTGCAAAATAGTTGACAATAACACTAATTGATGTAAACTTTTTTCTGTTTACGAGTCTATCTTGAATTTACTCCAAACAATTGAAAAGAACAAACATTTTGATTATTTATTTTTTGCGACCTTTGACAATTATAATTATTGGCGGCTCATTGACATTTGATAAAAAAAAATACGAGGGTAATACAGGAAGGTTTTTTCAGAAAACTATAAGGGGTGAGTTAAATAAACTGGGAAAAAAAGATTTTTTAATAGTAGGCGATAAAACATTTTATATTGTTCTTTAATTTATAATAAAATTGCGATTTTCCAACACTATAAAAAAATTTCACACCATTAAATCTAAGAAAAAGTCTATTGAATTCGAAAATCACCAACTTAAACTAAAATCAAAGACAGATTTAAAATAAATTAAAAAAGGTAAAAAAATTACTATTAATAAAAAATTACAAAAATGGGGGAAAATATTTAAAAAATTTTGTAAAAGTAGTGCAAATTAAAAAAAAAAAAATCAATAGAATTTCGAAATCCTATTTCAAAATGAAGTTTACCCTACGTTTACACATGCAAGTTATTACTCTCAAGTAGTGTGTGTATACATATTATCAACGAAAAATCGAGGAAACAGCCGATTGGCTGAAAGTACAAAAATTGTGTGAATGTTAGTGAAAAAGTGTGAGTGTATTGAGTTTTCCAAATTGTACTTGCATGTGGAAACGGTAAAAAAAGGTTTAATAAAATCGCCATTACCAGAAAAATTGCCATATTAAAAAAAAATCTTCAAAAATAAGTATTTATTTAAAATAGTTTAAATTGACAAAAATCGTCAAGTATTAGAAAAAAATCGATAAATAAGTTTAAAATGTTTAAATCTTACAAATTGCAAAAAAAAAAAAAAAATTATAATAACACAGTTTTTGCATGATTTCTGAACAGGAAAGACAAAAGCTAAAATATCTAAAAAAAAACTCGGTAAAAACGATGAAAATCACATAAAATTGATTATGTTTCAAAAATCGAATCCAAAAACTCGCTAAATTAAAAAAAATAATAATAAAAAAAAAAATCGCTTAAATTTTAAAAATCACTTAAACCCAAAAATGGTTAATTGAAAAAAAAAACACTAAAAAAATTTTTCAAATTTTTAAACCAAGAAAGCTGTAAAAAAAATCGAATGGCCATTTTCTTAATGTATCGACAAACTGTCTGTTGCATAATGTCAAAATAAATTTATTAGACCGATAAACTGACCGTTACCGATTCTGAGTATCTCAATATACCAACAAAAAAACATTATTTTTAGTTGTCAACACCTCTCAAAATACATGTAAAAGTTGGGAGTCAGCAGATTGAATTTATCTGTACGGCAAATAAAAAGAAAATAGAAAATGGCAGATGAGTGCTGGTTAGCTTTGCGACAGAATAGAAGCAAATGAGACATTAAAAAAACAAAATTTCTTTGGGAAAAAAGATAATTGCGCTATGAGAAAACGGCCATAAGACTTAAAAAGCTTTAAAATATTATCAAAATTGAAAAAAAGAAGGAACAAATTATTTAAAAGAGAACCAAATTTAAAAATAAATAAAAACGTCAAAATCAAAAAGCCTTTAATATATATAAATGGGTAAAAATAAACAACACTAACAGGCCAAACTAAATCAGCGCGTCAAGGGAAATGTTTTTTATAACGGCTAGATATAACTGGCCGTCTATACCTGAGATAAATATTGCAACATATATTGCAGTAAATGTCAAAATTATGTTATCTTTAATGTAGGCAGCATATTTATTGCCGGCAATTTGTGTTGCAATAATTGTTAGTCCATTTTCGTTGGCAATTATTGCTAACATAAAACGTAATATTTGGTCGTCAAATGAAAAAAAGAAGCAAACAGAAAAAAATAGAAGCAAATTTTGTTGGAAAAAAATTAAGTTTGTGAAATGGTAGCATATTTTTATTGAAGTAAAAGAATTAAATAATTAAAAATAAACACATTTTTTTTTTTTTTTTTTTTAAATAAACACTAAAATTTTTGGTAATACATATAATTTTTTTCTTATTCGATCTTTATTATTTAGATTTATATTAATTTACCCAAAATATAAATTTAAATTAATATTCATTTAAAGTCAAAAGTCAAATAAGAAGGAGTTTATTTTAATAAAAATAATTTTTGCAAGATGGAGTCAGTTTTTAAACTGCACCTTCTTCCTTGATTTTTTTCAAATTGTGAGTTAACATAAATACGTTTTCCCATGCCTTTAACATAAGCTGAGCAAAAAGAAATATTGTTCTGTTATTCTGCCGACGTTATTGCCATATTACTGAGATATTTATCGTTGTAGTAGACCTGGGGTAACATTGAAATGATATACTTATCTTTTGCCAATAAAAAAAATGATTTTTAGCAACTTTTAAAATCGCGCTTTTAAAATCGGATTTACCAATTGCTAAGCATTAATGCCGTGCTATTTCGGCTTGCTTTATACATTTTATAACAGCATGAGAATTGTTGCCAAACGGAAACGCTTGACACATAGATTTAGGTTTGGCCGTAAAATATTAAAAACACCAATTATGTAAAAATAATTAAACGCAAAAAAAAAAAATTAAAAAAAAATAAAATAAAAATAAAATAAAAACTATACAATGATAAAACACCTTATTATGTGTTTAATCTAAAAAATCCATAAATTTGAAGAAAAAGTTCATAAAAAAAAACAAAAAAATCTTAAAAATAAAAAAAAAATAAAATGTTTAAAATTCAAAATTAGTCACATTGAAATTAAGAATTTATTAAATCGTTTAAAAAAACTTTATATTCTCAAAAAAAATCCTTAAATGAATCGGCAAAACTTACTAGTTTTATTAAATCATAGAAAGAAAACTGTGAATGTTAAAAAAAAACTCATAAAACCCCACCAAAAAGTCGCAAAAAATCAAAGAAACAAAAATGGGAAATCTAAAAAAATCTTAAAAAACTTAATCATTCTAATTGAAAGAAACAGAAAATTAAGCAATTGTCCAGAGTTTTGAAAAACAGAAGTTTTTAATTTTTAATAAACAAAAACGCTATTAAAAAAAGAGTTCAATTGCTGAAAATCGCTCTTAAATTTTTAATATTAAATAAGTAAGAAAGTAAGCCCGGGTATACAATACCCTACACCACAGTATTTACAGACAAATTTCAAGAGCGTGTCCTAATTGGTACCCATGAACAATCATGGACTCGCCAAAACAAAATTACGTTATAAAAGTTCTTTGCGCCAAATATTATTTAAATTTCTGCACCGTTTAATTTACAAGATTTTGTTTGTCTTGCTTAATTCCTAATTTTTATTCTTGATAAAAACACTGAAATTTATTGCTGATGGGATAAGCTATTCCTATGCGCATTTCACTGGTTGCTTAGGCCAGATAATCAGGAAACTTCATCCACAGATTTTAGAAAAACTAAAGATATTATACAAGTAAAACTGTTAAGCGTATAAGAATTATAAGTAACAGTCTTACTTGTAACCATATCAAAGCTTCAACAAAAACATCAACAATAAACAGTGAGTTTATATTTTCTTACATTCCCCACTACAATTGGTTGGAATTCTTCCAACATCAATTGTAGTTGTACACAGAAAAAATTATTTTTCCAATTCAAACAAAAAATTTGTAGAATCAAAACATTTTTTGTCTGAAATCGGACCTACAAACAAATTCGCATATTCAAACAATTTATTTGCATTTCGTTTATTGAAAAAAAACACTGATTTTTTCAAACAAATAATTTAACTGAATCAAACAAATAGTTTACTGAAAATCATATAAATTTCAAACAAATAATTTTGCTGAATCAAACAAAAAAGTTTTTGCACAAGCAATGACGCGCACACAAGCAAGCACTGTAGAAGTAGATGAAGGCAGAGCAGAGCGGCGCCGGCTGGCTTTGAGACACATTTTTTTGTTGGAATAATTTTTGCACCAAGTCTTGTTTGTTCACACAATGTTTTTCTTCTTCACTCACTGTTCTGTATCCTTTCCTTGGCAGCAGACCGACTCGGCATGTTTTTCGTCATCATTTTATTTCTTTTATTTGATGTAGGTATTTAACTAAACATTTTTGAAAAATTGAATACGGGATTTTGTTTTTCATTCTTTTTTACCAACTTTGAAACCAACAAAAAATTTATTTTGTTTCTTCTAATGTTGTTGTTGTTTAAAAAGAGTGAAACGTTTATTACCTATTATTGTTTTTGTTGTTTTTTACTACAAACCTCGCCACAATATTTTATCATCTTTCTTATAGTTGTACCTTTTCAAAGCGTCCAAAAATAGACTATGTTTTTTTTTTGTTGTTCTTATATGTTACATAAAGAAGTGTTGCTTACGGTCAAATAAAAAAATGCAAAAACACGACAACAATAAAGAGCGTTAAATATTTCATACAAAATAATGAAAACTAGAAGCCAATAACGCGTTTATTATATTTTTGAATAGTTGTCAACATTTCTGTTGGCTAAAATAAAAATCAAACAAAAATATTAATTGAATCAGTAAAAAAATTTGTAGAAATTAAAAAAAAATTCAAACAAGCGTTTGTTTGAAAATAATTCAGCAATAATTTTTTCTGTGTAAGTAGGTTAAGAAAAAACAAAATAAAAACAAAAACAATTGGCTTTATTGTTTTCACAAAAAATAAAGAATGCTGCCAGAGTTTAGTTTTTTTAAGCCGTGCACTTGCCAGTTTATTATCAAAGTAATTTTTGGGAATACAAAATTTTTAATTTTCAAGATTTTGTTTGTCGTGCTTAGTTATCAGATTATTTTGTCTGAAAGTGATTTTAGGGAGGGGTTTATATAGGAGCTATAATCACGTCTGGACTTATTAGCACAATAATTGACATGACAGTATATTTAAAAAAAACATTTATAATAAAATTATGGCATTTCGGGAGTAGTTTTTGTATTAGAGCTATTGTCAAATAGAACCCAATTTCAATTAAGTTTGGTAAGATGACTTACGTTGCAATAATATATTTTTTGACAATATTCAATTTTAGTACTAACATATTCAGATGGCTTAAAAAGGTGGACCGATTCTTATTATTTCAGCATCGTCAAATAAAAATTAAAAAATATGTACAAAATTTTAATAAGTTATCTTATCACAAATTGTACATGGACAGACAACCAGCCAGCCGGACAGATGGTCATAGTTAGATCTATTCGAATAGTGATTCTGAGCCGATCGTTATACTCAAAGGTTGATCTACGACAGATCTATTACATTTGGGCTATTCAAAAGGTAGTCATAAAGTTGTAAAGTCACATGTCTTAAAATAATTACAAGAAGTATATATGACTGCTGTGGGCAAGCGGTTATAATTTAGATTTCTAATGTACAGTTACGACGAAATAATGAACACTGCATTAAAATTTTCATTTTTTTCAAACACAACAATATTTTTTTTAAACAATTGCTAAAAATTATTTAGGACATTATGACGATATGACTTAATAGCACACCTTGTGAATAGCTTAATTGTGTTTTTTTCACTTTGGATCTCATATCTACATGGACTTATACAGATTTCGAATAACACCAATCAGTCTCGCTTGAACTTGCACAGTTCTGTTATCGCTTATTGCTTACATTCAATGTTACCATTTAAGTATATTTACATTTTTAAAGCAGATATTTATAATACTATATTGTACAACTGATAAAATTTAAATAAAATATTAAGTTTAAAAGAAATATGTATTTTCTATTTTGAAAAATATTTTAATCAAGTCTTGTGGCAACACTTCCTACATTAATATTAAATTATTTGAATAGGTATGTATGTGTTTGCGGGCTCTGGCCTAGGACCAATATTTTTATTTGTTTTTATATACATAAGCATTAAAGCATTATACCCTCTTCATTCAACCTGTGGTGGCGTTGGGGGTATTAAAATCTCCGAAGCTATAAAAACGTCTTATATAGTCCTCGTCCATATTCTGAAACATTTGCTGCAAAAATGTTCTTCAATTTTATTTTGAAACTGCATTTGTGTTCATACAATGAAACTTTTGTTTTGTAGCATTTAGGTATTTTGTATATCAAACTCACAAAAACTGCTTGTACACGTAACAAAGTACACTTTTTCATACGTATTTTCCTTTTCACAATTAAACTCAAATGTTTCGCAGCAAATGTTTCATTATATGGGCGGCGACATAGCAATGTAAAAATGTTTAAGTTTCTATATAAAAAATAGCTAAAAATTAAATTACAAATGCTTCTAAAAATCGCCTAAATTGGAAATCAATATAACTATAAAAAGTTTTTAACATTAATAAAGTATCTTAAGTTTTTTAAATCTTGAAATGGAAAAGTTTTTCATTTGCTTATGGAAACTTGGATATAGCTGGTTTTTTTTAATAATCTCATGCGTTAGAGAAGAATAATGCATGAATTTTTTTAAAACTCATTTTTTTATTAATGTATATTAAAACTAATAAAAAAATTTTATATTTTCGAACCTAAAGCCACATCAATACAGCCACACAAAATGTATCTACTACATGTTGAGTCAGTAGTTTATGGCGGATAATTGTTGCAAAATTAATATTTTTACGATCCGTTAAGAAATTGTATGCAAAAATGAATTTTTACCCCTCCTTCTGGCTGGCTGACTGGCTGGTTCATAAAAATAAAGTGCGTTTCTTTATTTTTTTTAACAAAAATCCTAAAAAAATTTTGTCTAATGTGGCTTGTAAATAAAAATAAATAAAACTGCGTATGTTGTATGCAACAAATAGTTAATTTGAACAACAGCGACAGAGAAAATTTATTCATCTCAAGCTGTTATCTTGTAAATTTTCTCGAGAATAGAATAAAACGAACAAAAAACATGTTGGTCGCAAAATGTGCCGCCAAAATGTTTACAAATAAAAAACAGCCGATAGATAGACAATAAAATTTTGCCATTTTTTTCGCAGACTAGGGTACCCATCGAACTTAAGCGATTCATTTCTTGATTATTCGATTATTGGAATAAAAACTAAATAAGTTAAAGGCGAAACTTGTTCTTAATATTTGACTTTGGCAAAAAGCAATTTATATCCACGCACTGAGAAAATCCACATCAAGAAGGAAGACAGGATGCGATTATATTGAAAGTGGCAAAATCGATAGTCGAAAACGGCAGATAGACATACAAGTTGAACGAGCTGGATGGACGGAAGACACGGCGAAATTAAGTTCCATCTAACACAAGCATTAAATGGCCAAGGAAACTTTGAGAAGTACCTTAAAAGGTTCAAAATACTACCAACTAGTATATGCGTATGGTGAAGATTATGGAATATAACACGAATATCTCTCTCCGTGTCATGTGGTGCAGAAATAACAACCGAGAACTTGTAATGTTTTTAAAGACTTCGTCGTAAAATCATTTAATTCCGATTTTACGACGAAGTAGTGGGAAAACTTTAACTTGAAATAATCCGAAGATGAGATTGATTTAAGTAAAACTAAGATTAAAACTAAAAATGCGCTTGATTTAAAAATTATAAAGTTAATTCCATGGCACAACTACGCTATGTACTTTAAAAACTTAATCTACATATATCACTGAAAATATAAACTTAATGAGAAGTAAGAGTTCTCAATTTTACTTTTTAAACATGAAAATAATGTGTTTTCGTCTTGTTCTTTTGTTTTTGTTGTTTCTACACACAACAAGCAAATCGGCTTTTAACTACTTGTGTGGTGATGTTGTAGTGTCTACAACAAATACCAATAAGTTTAATGAGCTTAAAACGCTCACTATGTAATTTTACTCTCAGAGTGGCACTATCAACGAAAAGTTTAATTTTTTTTACTTGGTTTAAGAATTTCGTACTCATTTTAAGAAATTCCGGGATTTATTTTCGAAATTAACCCCACTTAGGATTGTTTAAAGTACGTTTTAGTATTATTCGTACTTAAATTTTTCAGTAAGACTCATAGTTAAATTAAGTATAAAAAACTTAATTTATCCCGAGTGTTTTTCTTTCTGTGTATACATCCAAGCTTCTCCAGCAAAATTGGTTGGCCTATTCGTCCCTATCATGAACGAGGACATTGAAATTAATCGCTTAACACCTAATCGATTACCCATGAAATGTTTAACGGTTTGAACACCCTATTACCCGGCTACATAAATTCATGTCTACAAGTGCACAACACCAGCCATATTTACTAAATATTTTATGTTTTGGTTGGTATTAAGTAATTGTTGCCTTTGCACCCAATCAGAATTTAGATCATTTATTTATTAGTTAACGATTGGTGATCATTTTTTTTTATTTTAGTTTTGTTGCCAAACGCATTTTTTAAATAAATAAAAAATGTTTAACTTGGGGCTAAACCACGATATGTCAGCCTACCAATATCGAATTAATAAAAATTTGAACGAATAAAATGCAAAAATAACTGTAAGATTATTTATAAAATTGCCTTAAGAAAAGTACAAATTTATTACATTTGTATTAAAAAATTCCAATTTCGGAATCGAGTGTTTTTTTAAAACCTTAAATAACCTCTATTTTTTTATTTACAAATGGCGATCTTAGGACAACAAGGTTCTATTTTACATGTAGTTTAGGTGCAAATAGAACATTCACCCTTATTTTATTTGGTGTCTGTCGGCAATTACAACGGCAATTTTAAGGCAATAGCAATTCTTATCAAAGGCAATATCAATTCTATGTTCAATTGGTATTTTGTAAGAGTATTATGACGCAGTTGACTATTCATCGATAATGTTAATAAAATACAGCACACATCTCTAATGTAAGAATAAGCTGATTCATTTTGTTTACTGTTTTTTGATAAGAAAACAAATTCTGTCCTGTTTGTGCAAAATTTTAAGTTAAATAAAAATTTGTTTGTAAAAAAATAATGTTTAAATAAAATTTCTTTTTGTTTCTGATTCGGACTCGCCCAATGACGAAGGAAATAAAAAAATGTAATAGTGGAAAGAAGCCTGCTAAGACAGAAATCTTCCACCTTTAATTTGCCCAATAAAAAGTTAGTAACATATGTTCATTAGGGATATAACTTTTTAACAATTTTTTAAAATATCAAAATTGGCATAGCACAGTCCGATAGAGCATAAAAAATTATAAGAGAACGTATATTTATTTTTTCGCTAAGGTCAAAAAAGTTCACGCACCAACCGCGATGAAGTTTTGAAAATTTTTAATTTTATTTTTGTTTAAGAAAAATTCATAATTTGTTTATTTAAAACAAAAAATAGCTCAAGTATGAAATTGCATTATTGTTTAAATATGGTAAGAAATTTTTCCGCAAACTAAAACGTATCTTCAACCTTTTTTAACGAAAAAAAATTAAAAATTAATAAAAAACACCGTATAAAATTATGAATATTCAATATTGCATTGGTTTAGAAAAACCAATTGGTGCGTGAACTTTTGTGGGCAAAATTACAAAAGATTATAATTTTCGTGGTTACTAGGACATGGTTGACCTCATGGTACTATGCCAAAAAAATTGGTTATACCCCTAATGTACATATTAAATTTTTTTAACCTTTTTAAGATTTGAAAGTTATTTTCGGCTGAATAAACCATCTTTTAAACATGTGTTGAACATAATAAGGCCTCATTTAAAAAAAAAGGGAACGTTTGTTCCAAACACAATATAATTTGCAGCAACATTGCGTTTTTTGGCCCAGGGATCGTACCAGCTCAGCGTTGGAAATTATTTCAACTTTGGACTTTGTTCGCAATGGATAAACTTCGACATGACGGATGCTGTTAAGAATGAGACTTAGTTGCATTTTTGGCTGTAATTGGCTGTGTAGACTAAACCCACATCAAAATTTTAGGTTAAAAAAAAAAAAAAAAACAAGAATAGCATCTACTTTAATCGCAAGTGATATTTAATTTTTTAGAAAAAGAGACCCTGCAAAATCCTCTGACTAGTGATGGATTTTTAACAAGCTCTTCCACTAACTCCCGAACTGGCACATAGTTGTTATTTTAATTTTTTCAATTATTTCCACAAAAAATGTATCAAAACACAACACAAATGTAGAAAAATATCAAAACCGCCGTAGAAATCAAAATTGCAGCCAACCATAATGTAAACTTTGTATGTTAACAGTTAACGAAATATGGCAATATTGCCAACAAGAATACGAAATTAAAACAAAACCTAAAAACGGCGTTGTTTACTGTTGACGACGGCAAATAGAATAAGGGTTATTGTTGTGCTAAGGTCGCGAAATGTTAATACTGTGCAGTTCCTAGACGGGGGTAAAAATTGTTTTAAATATTTCCCAAAACTTAAAAGATTTTATTCGTGCTTAATTCCCAGTTTTTATTTTTAATAAAAACACTTGAAATTTATTGTTGATGGGATAAGCTATTCCTAGGCGCATTTCACTGGTTGCTTAGGCCAGATCATCAGGAAACTTCATCCATAAACATTTTGGAAAAACTAAAGATATTAAACCAAATAAAACTGTTAAGCGTATAAGAATCATAAGCAACAGCTCTACTTGTAACAATATCAAAGTTTAAACAAAAACATCAACAATTAACAGTGAGTTTATCTCTTCTTACATTCCCCACTACAAAACTTTAATGCTCAAGAGTGCCTCAAGGCAACCATTGATGTTTTCTCACCTAGAAGGTAAACGTTCATTGTATGGGCTTATAAATATTTTTTTAACTCAGAGGCCCAAAAATACCCTAAAAATGTGTTCGCATAATATTTTCCCATTTTTTCTTAAGCTGGCCATTATAGGGCTAAGTATTTTAAGGAAAATACAACCCTGATATTATAATTTGAACATTTTCAAACAATAATTAGTTCAGTTAAGCGCTTTCTTCAAAATACTTAAGACTGTGAAACGGCCTTAAAGCTCGATTCACCCATGCGTTCCGAACAATATTTTTTTCCGGACAACATTTTTATTATATTGAGATGGACGTCTTTTAAGAGAGAGGGAGAGAGAGTAATTATTTTGTTCGGCCAGTTTTTTCTTAAATTGGTTTAATTTTAATTCTTGTTCAGCACGAAATGAACTGAGATGCCAATTTTTTTAAATTTGTATGTTTTTGGTATGAATTACAACAACTGGTTTTATGCTGAAAATTAAATAAAAAGTTAATATAACTAATAACAAATAATAAAATCAGATTCCTTTTTTCGTACATTTTCTTTAACACACTTTTAGAAAACAATGTAATATAAGTAGTTTGCTAGTTTTGCTGCTATTTTGTATAAATGTTAACATCTGTAAACCATATGGTAGCTTTGTTTTTCCGGAAAAATTTTCCGAAATGGGTGAATCGTTCTGCAGAACACTCTCAGTAAAAAACTAATTCTCCGGACAAAAATATTGTTCGAAAGGCATGGATGCACCATTTAAAAAAAAAAAAAAAAAACACTTGAGCCATGATGACGGAGATATTTTCTCAGTTACGTGTTTTCGGTAAGAGAAGGTTATTTTCGATATTCTTATTTCAAATAAAAAACTGTTCTTTGACGCAATAAAGCCTTTTTGAGATATACTTAGCTATCTTATTATAGTAAATTTTAAACGAACGTTATTTTAAAAAATATTCTCAATTGGTACCCTTCACTGCAGGTGAAAAGGGTATATAAATATAAGTTTGTCATTCTGCTTGTAATTTCTACAACATTGTAAAGAGATTAGACCATTTAAAGTATATGAATCACTAAATGCAGAAAGGGAACTACTGACATTTACTTAATGGTACCTTATTTGAGTTTTGCTAAGAAACCAGTGCAAAAAGTGTCATCTTAGACAACTTCAAATTAAAGTCAGTTCTCCCTTCTACGAGCTTAGAACATAAAACTTGCATTTATTACTATTAACTATAGTGTTTTAATTGATTATCTCAAAATTAGTGTTTTGAAGTAGTTCCCTTTCTGCTTTTAAACATTCATATATATATTCTGGGTCCTTATGAGTAGCAAAGTTGATTTAACGATGCCCGGCTGTCTGTTGAAATGCGTTTCTCGACGACCCCAGATATGATTGGGACTTGGTTGTTATGTATTTCTGCCACATCTGCTCCGTTAAATTTTTCTATTGAAATTCAGCCAGATCGGTCAATAAATGGATGATATATGAAAAAAAAACGACGATTGCCACTAATAATCATAAAATATCCTAGATGCTATAATCAAAAATAAAATCCGTTTTATTAAAAATTTAATTAAGTGAATTAAACATTTAATCAGGTGAATTTAATGTTTAATTAATACTATTAACTGGTTTAATTGATACTATTAATTTGTTTACTGGTGCAAATTTAATTAATTTTTTAATTAATATCACAAATTTTTTAATTGAAATCCATTTTTATTTTTTTCTGTGTAGCAAGTTTAACATACATACGTATATAAATTCGTTTTTTTTTAATGTTTGAACTTTTTTACGCTTTTTTATATAACAAAAAAATTATTGCCGCTTAAGTAGAAAAATGTGTTTTAAACGAAAAAATTTACTTAGGCCCGTTTTCACAACTTACCGATAGCTTAAGGTAGCATTTTATCGGCCGTATTAAGAGTGTTCCATTATGACAACTTTACTTTAACCTACCAGGTAGGGTGAACCTTAATTTACTTTATCGCTCACAATTCGTCAAACTAAAGTTTTAATTATGGAACACTTTTTATAAGACCAGTTAAAGTCTACTTTTAGCTATCGGTAAGTTCTGAAAACGCGCCTTAACATATTTTAAACCTTATTTTATTCTGTTTGATTATGTGTGTTAGTGGGTGAGTGGTCTAAGACGTTGCATTACGTTTGGTGAAGGGTATAAAAGATTCGGCACAGCCTAACATAGCACTCTTACTTGTTTCTAAATCATAGCTATTAAAATGCATCAGCTCTCTTGTTTTTTTTTAACATTTTCAGCTGATCATTACAAAAATATATATCACAAATTTCCATTTGGGATCAAACAAAAGGCCATTTAATTTTTTTGTTTTTGATTTAGTACAAAAGTTTAAAATGAGATTAGAAATATTAAAAAAATAATAAATATTTGCATTAAATGCATGCAAATGAAAAAATTGAAGTGCAAACAAAATGATCTGACTAATGAACCTTTTTTATTAAATGAAAGTAAACAAAAACAATAATTTTGCTGTTTTGATCCAATAATTAAAATATTCGCAGGTATTCGAACTATACTTTGCATAATAACGAATGAATCAGACGGATTTTTCTGGAATCGCTGTTCCTTTTACAGAGTACATAAAGGGTTAATAATACTATGTTAACACTTGAGTTTTTAAACGCGTTTAAGCAAAATGTTGATAAAGTTAATCAAAGCCGTTAACATTACATTGGAGATGATTAAGATGACAGATAATTAAGAAAAAAAAAACACAACAAACAACACAGTAAAAATTTCGCTTACTTTTTCAAAATGAATAGCTCTTTCACTCATTATTTAGTTGCGTTCTTCTTTACCTACATCTATAACAACTTCTACAACTACTTTTTTCTAAATATATGTAGGTCAGTGTTGCCAGTGAAATTTCGAGAAAGATACATTTTAGTTTCCAAAAAGATACACTTTTTCCCAAAAAGATACGTTTTGAAAAACATTGTAATATCCATTTTTAACGTTTAACATTTATTAACGTAACACTTTTATTTCATATTTAATGAATATTGTAAAGAAAATTATATCATATATTTTCTTTTTTATATTTATTTAAGTCATAAATATTAGGTATGTATTTTTTTTTTTTTTTTTAAATACAGTAAGCAAACTTTAAAATCAATTATATCATCACCATAAAGACGAAATAACCTATCTGCAGTTTTCAAAAGTTTACAGGAGAGGGAAAAAACGTGGAACTATGTACAATATTGAAACGAAAATTACATATTTTGATTTAAATGAAACCAGAAATATATGTCGGTTGAGAAAATTTTGTTTTTCTAAACACAGCGTATGTTATGTCACTTAGGTTTTTTGGAATTGTAAAAATCTGGAACCAAATAACCCATCAGCAGTACTAATAAGTATGAATAAATTACAATTTCTTTATACATATGAATTAAATAATAACAGTTATAGTTTCTGTTACTGGTTTAAGCCAAAAAAGTTCTTAATGTTTTTTTTAATTACACTATGCACAACATTAAATTTTTGTCGTGATTTTTTTTTTTTTTTATTTATTTTTCTCTTTTTTTTTTGTGCGTAACGGTCCTCTAGGTTCAAAAACTTTGTCATTTGTAATATTACATGTTCAAAATTCTGCACACATATGAGTTATGATATAGGGAATAAAAATCCATAAATAACTCAATTTTAAAATTTTTGCAGATAGGTTATTAGGTCTTTAAGATGACGATATGTAACTATCAAAACAAATTCATTTTTTTTTTTAAATTAATATACGAGTAAAAGCGTTTATACTAAGACGATTATATCAAAAATTTCAAATAAATTTCCTGAAAATAAAAAAGATGTTCATATTTCCTCAGAACAACTTCGCACTACTAGTAATCCTCGATTTAGGTGAATCGTATTTTGAAACGTCCTTAATGTTTTCTTTCACCATTATTAAATCTGCTATTGTTTTAGTATTAAATCGGATGATCAGTCTTAATAAGTTTAAGTACATCTGTACGCAAAGATTTAAAAGACACGAAAAATGTCAGGATTATACATGGTACCTGGAGCCATCAAAAGATACGAAAAATGTATCTTTCGTATCCTAATGGCAACACTGATGTAGGTAAAAAAATAATGACTTACTTTTGAATGCGTTCATTTTGGGACATCCCATGTAAAATTCATTGGTTCTTTCAGTAGAATTGTAAGTAGTGCTCTTTTGTTTTTCTGATTACTCAACACATTATTTTGTAGGCGAAGTTTTTACTGGGAAATTTATATTTCTTTAAAGTATTAAAAATGGATAAAAATACTTTTATAACGCTATGAGAAGATTATTTTAAGCATATATATTAATGTTGAAATTGTAAAAGTTTATGAATTATTTCAGGAGAAAAAAATAATGAAGCGGACATCGTTGTCGGTTGTACACGTTCAGGTTGGCCGATTCTACATTATACTGAGTTTGAGTTTATGTGATTAATGAAGTGATTTAGTTGTAATCATGTCAATCTGAAGTGATTAACAAATCACTTCAATGTATGGGTGATCATTTCGATTTTGATGTGATTAGAGTTTAATCACGTTCGAGTTGCTTAACCCAGTAAAAACTTCGCTTACTTTTTCAAAATGAATAGCTTCTTTAACTCATTATTTAGTAGCTTTCTTCTATAACTACATCTATAACAACTTCTATAACTACTTTTTTCTGGATGTATTTAGGTAAATAAATAATGACTTACTTTTGAATGCGTTCATTTTGGGACATCCCATGTAAAATTCATTGGTTCTTTCAGTAGAATTGTAAGTAGTGCTCTTATTTTTTTCTGATTACTTAACACATTATTTTGTAGGCGAAGTTTTTACTGGGAAGCGCGTTTAAGAACCAAGAACATAGTATAACACACGATCTTACACCTTGCATACCTTATATTTAAATTTGCTGAGAACTCTCAAGAATCCGAGAGCAAATGGAAATTTGTAGCGTTTTAAAAACTGCAGTCAAGTAGAAAAACTGATTAAAAAGTAATACATTTGCGACCTTATTGTTTAAAAATTGGGTGATGTCTTATCTTTAAAAAAAAAAAAATTTTAGCCGACACCGAAATGGTCTTAGAAAAATTAGTAATACTTGGCTCAACTTTTTTTTTATTGAAACTTGCACGCTATCATGACACATTTTCATATCAAATAATATTTGAATGCTTAAAACTAATTAAACGATTTTCCCTAAAAAAAACTATTTAAGTACTTGCAAAATTAAAATGCAAATTTATTTCGTATTAAAACTCTTCTAGAAAACTAATTAATTTGCACTGCAAACCAAACAAATGAAGATAGTGACTGCAACGTATCTGCTGCTTTAACTTCTATAATTTTTTATGTATGTGGGTCAAATAGCAAAAACAATAGTATAATTTTATTTGTTAAATGTATATACAACTTACAGACGCTTTTATAAAAACAATTTTTATGTTAAAGAAAAACAACTGATAACAAATACATATGTTCATACATACATTCATAATTAATTAATTTACTTTACTTTCTTTTTGTCGCCTTTTTATTTACAGGGCTTTTGTGTTGATAAACTCATCAACGTTTAAGCGTCAAAATCGCTTGCATGCGTATTTGTTTTGAGCGGCTGTGCTTCGCCAGACAGAGGCCAGCCTCATCAGACAATACATCCAACGATGCTATATTTACAAACCACAACCTCAGCAATCCAAATAATGTTAATAAAACAACAACAGCAGCAGCAATTACAACAACTAATGTTATCACAACAACTCCCTCAACTTGCAGCACAAATAGAGAAAAACCCGAAATCGAATCATTGAACAAACACAGATCTGTTGCGACGTTCGAACCAACCGATGGTGCCTTGTTAAATAATCTAGATCAACGACAGCAACATCCCCACTTAATCAATAACATAAGAAACGTAAATAAACAAAAGAATAACAGACCAAAAGATATAGACAACTCACCGGAACCGCAGAAACAGCAGCAAAAAGAACAAATTAACAAAACAACAGAAGCAGAAGCAAAAAATATTCATATTGAATTAATAAATTCCCTTAGATCACAGCCAACACCCACGTCAACTAAAAATATTTTGGAAAAACAGTCGCGTGAAAAGGCGGAAATTTTTCCTCAAGAGAAAGCTGAAATACAAAAACCTAACGCAACAATTGCAACAAAAACAACAAGTAGTGAGAAAGAACAAAGTCTATTGGAGAGAGACCAAAAAGAAAATTTTAAAAATATTCAAGATCATCAACAGCAGCAGCAGTTGAAAAACGTCGACGAAGACGTGGACGCCGTCTACTCTGAGTTACGTCACAACGAAGATTATCGTACCCAACCGGAGAGTCCGGCCGACGTCCATATAAACGAAGAGAAGGAAACAGCTAAAATGCAGCAAGAAACGAATGCCAACATACAGTTTCAACCCGATCTGGGTCTGGTGAACAACAATAATTTGCCAGCGCTAAGTGGCACGATAATAGACACAAATACACCCGGTAGTGGTATACGCTTATCATTGCCCTTGCATACGGCAGACGTGTTAACGCATACGCTTTTTTACGGCACTGTGCCGACGGGAGCCCAACAATTCAATACCGATCCAAATTTACAAACCCGCAATATCTTACACCAACAAGAGCTACAGCTGCAACAACGTTACCAGCAACTCCAGCAACTGCAGGCACAAACGCAGGGTCTCTTTTCCTCTTCGCCTACCGGCGGACCCATAGTCATACAACCCACCGCCGCTGGCCAACAAGCTGGTGTCTATTCCAGCCCAGCTGACTACTGCGCCCAACAAAAATACAATTTAGCCGCACAAATGCAGGGTTTGTGTATTTCGAATCAAACCAATCAATCAGGCGCCATGATGGATCCTTCCACGGGAGGTGTTAATTTGCTAAGTAGTTCGTATGTGCCGGCCACAGCTCAAGAGGAGCGACTCATACAGACAATTCATGCAAAGGATCTCAAAATCCACGAAATGCAGCGAGCTCTTCAATACAAAGATACGGAAATAGCTGAACTTAAATCTCATTTAGATAAATTTCAGAGTGTCTTTCCATTTTCACGGAGTGGAGCTACGACCCCAAGTGGATGCCCTGGTGCGGTTGGTGGTATGGTGGCGAGTGGTGTTCGGAAATCTGGTCAATCTTTTCAACGTCAACGTGCTCAGGGTATTTCAGCTGAGCCACAGAGTGAATCATCTGTACTTTTGGATAATGTTACTTTTCCCAAATACGATAAGGATGACAAGTGAGTAAATCTTTTTTTTTTTTTTCTATATTAAAAAAACTATTATTTTTACCATAAAGGAACTCCTTACTTTGCGTAGTATGATATTGTTATTCAATAATACAAATTTTCATTTCCTTGCGAAATAACATTTTGAAAAAAAAAGTAAATGGACTAGAAGTTAAAGTAGCTCAATTCGAAAGAAAACATTTCGAAATGCACAATAACTTCACTGGTTCTATTATTTAAAATATTTGAAAAACTAAATTGCTGTAGAAAATTTGTAATCTAGTTTGAATAGAATTCGGGAAGGAATCTTTATTAAATCTTTAATTGTTGTGGATTGTTATTGTGAATTATTATACGAGTACAATCTGATTTTCAATTTAGATACAAAACAAATTCACTCGTGTTTAGAAAGCAATATGGCCACAGCCTTATCAAAATCTTGTTCGATTTTTAGACTTCGTTTTTTAAAAATTGGTGCAAATTGATTTTTTTATACTTTTTTGTAAACACATCACCTGTAATCAAACATGTTAATAGGCATAATTAAAATTTATATTCTAGAAACTGAAAACGTCACCAGTCTTAATTTTGTTTAGCCTATTAAAAGATCCATATAATTATTAAGCACTATATAAAAATAAAAATTTTATTTATTGTTAATATTTATGTTTTTCGTGGTATTTTATATTTAGCCACACATTATCTTTTTTAAAATTTTTGGAAAACTTAATTGTTTTGTTTTCATTTCCTGATCTATACGTGTGTCTCAACAAATATTTATTTGTTAAAAAAAGGTGTTTTCTTTCTCAAATGGCCATAAATCTAATTTATACGAGGGTCGTGTCGGAAATTTTCGAATAAAATAGTAAAAATCGTGGGCGCATAGTGTCCAATCCTTTCTATTTTAACTTCATGGTTTTATTTCATTCCAAGATAAATTTTCCGAATGTGACTGCGACTCCAGCTACCTCCCGGTCGCAAATTATGACAGTCGTGATCTAATACTTTTTCGATTCGAAAGCAATTTTTTTCTAATTCTTTCTGTCCACACCGAACGGCTCGAAATAATTTTTTTTTTTTTTTTTGTGTTGTAAAGAATTTTTTTGAGTTTTCACAACACTGAAAAAATAATTATAATTCGTTTAGTATTGACTGAAATAAAATTGCTTTCGAATCGAAAAAGTATTTGATCACGACTGCCATACTTTGCCCCCAGGTCTGCCTTTACTACGCGTTCCTTAAAGATTCCAATCAAAGCTTTCTCTGCATAGTATATAATTGACCCAAGCACTGATGACATACATTCTAAGAGTTTCGACCTTATTATATCATAAATTTTGACCAGAAAGCTTTTTCATAGATTAAGGTTGATATAAATAACACCGACTTGTGCTGATTTTATTCAGATTTATTCACCACCGCTAATGGTAAATGAGGGTATACTTAGTTTGTCATTCCGTGTGAAACTTTTGTATTATTCATCTCAGACCCCATAAAGTATATATACTCTGGGTTCTTGAGTCATTCTAAGTCGATTAAGCCATGTCCTGCCATCCGTCTGTTAAAAACACGCTCACTTTCGAAATCTCAAAAGAAAAGAACAATGGTGGTGTCAAATCGTTTTAAAATATAATAAGCAGTTTGTGATTGAAATCCAGCAAAATCGGTTCTGTAAGATAAGAGTTATGAATCCAAAAGTAGAAAAAATTTATAACTTTGTAGCAAAACTAACATAAATCGTGGTGCATCGCACGGATTGTTATACGATTTTGCACAAGATCGTTTTATATGATTAGAAATCATACTGTTTAATTTCGTCAAGATCAGTCCATAATTTACCACAGCCCCCATATAAAGCCTACTCTCGGAAAACGATTTAGTACGACTAAAACCTTAACAAACGATGCTATTGTAATAAAATTTGGAACGTCACAGTTTCAAATCGCACTGTTAAACTTCGTGAAGATCGGTTCATAATTTACCATAGGCTCCATATAAAGCCTACTCTAGGAAAATATTAAAGTACGCCTAAAACCGTAACGAATAATGTTTTTGTAGCAGAATTTGATCTTTCCTAGTTTCATAAGGCTTCAAATCAAAATAGGAAATGTCGTTAAGGTCGGTCCATTATTTACCATATTCCCCATGCTCACCCTGGGAACTTTTTATAGTACGGCTAAAACCGTAGCAGACTTAGAAATTGTGATCAAATTTGGTCCAATTTGGTCCAATTCAGCTTCATACGGCAAAAATTAATACCATGCAATTTTGTTATAATCGGTCTATAATTAAACTCAAGTACAATTTTAAACATCCTTCTGAAAATCACTTGAATACTGTAAAACGCTATAACAAAGTTCACTACTATATCGAAATTTGGTCTATATTATGTGATATTGTGATGTTTGATCCATAATTTACCATGGGTTCAATATAAATTCCACTCCTGAAATTCATGTATATATAAGTTCCCGTAGTTACCATAAGGAGAATAGGGAGGGCCATGTGAAAATTTAAATATATTTAAATACGGCTAAATGCGTTACGAATCATGATATTTAATTAAAATCAGTTCAAATTATGTTTTATATGATTAGAATTAAAAGCATTAAGCTTTCTGATTGCCGGTAAATAATTTAACATACCGCAACCAATTTGAATACTGACGTCCGTTCTTATAAAGATTAATTAAAAAATTTTAGATCCCATATAGGGCCCACGCCTGAAATATTCTTACTGTCGGTGGAGGGTTACAAAGATTTGGCACAGCCGAATATAGCACTATTAGTTACTTGTTTCTAAAACGTGTTCCTTTTTGGATTTGCGATTATTCTTTTTTTAGACAATTTTTGCCATCCTGACGAATTGAGAGTTTATAAAATTGAAAATTTTTCGACATGTTATCAATTTGTATGCCTTAAATGCAGTTGTTTGGGTTAGTTTTTTTCAGCTTCAGTTTAAAAAGCTGCAGTCAAAGTAGAAAAACTGCCATTACTTCCACTTCTTAATTTGTCATTGGCCATAAAAAACTGTTGCTTTTACTTCTAATTTATTAAATGTAAACAGTCGCTGTCAAACCAACTCAAAAAGCGAAAAGTTGTACACAGTTTTTGGTTTCGACTGTAGTATTTTAAACCCTGGTTTTTTTCACTATCTCTGTCCCAGTTTATAGCTACAATTGTGGGGAATAAAAAAAAAACAAAATTCCAGTTGGTTTCCGAGATCTAGACATGAGAAAAATGACGCGTTCTTTGGAAAAATCAAGTTTGAGCCAAAATGTTCATGAGACAATTAAATCCGAACGGCAGCTTAACTAGCAAAACCCAAATACGGTTTTGTTCGTATCGATTAGTACTTCGAGAAATTGCACACGAGAAGGAGTTTGCACTCGATGATTTTAAAAATGTTGCACAGTGATTTTAAATGTTTTTTTTATACTCTTTACCACAGTTTAAAAGGAAATATAATAAGTTCGCTTTTTATATAAGTTTGTCATTCCGTTTGTAATTTCTACAATACCGATCTTACCCCTACTAATATTATAAATGTGAAAGTTTCTATGTTTAGATGTTTGCTTGTGGCTCATTCACGCTAAAACCGCTCAATGGATGAAATTTGATAGACGGGTAGCATATGGCCCAGATTATAATATTGGGTACTTTTTTTAATGTAAAAACGAAAAAAAACTTTTTAAGAGGTAAATCGGGGAAAAATTTGTACTTTGGTACTTCTTCTTATTTTGATACATTTGGTATGCAGACTGTATATGGTCCAGATAAAAATATAGGGTACTTTCTAAAGGATAAAATTGGTACTTTTAAGGGTTAAAAAAGGGATAAAATTGGAAATTTTTCTCTTTTCGATAAATTTGATATACAAACAGATTATAGTCTGAATTAACATACTGTGTAATTTCTGGGAGCCTAAAATGAGGAACAGCTGGTGCTCCTGTTACTCTTTTACCTTCGGTAACTTTTAATCATTTCGAAAAATTTTGTATGAATATATATAGTATATGGCCCATATTAAAGTATAGGGTATTTTTTCGAAGTAAAAACGAACAAATTTATACTTTTGTTACTTTTTCTTATTTTGATAAATTCGGTATACAGATTGAAAATGGTCCAGTGGCCGAAATATACATATCAAGAGCCCCCTGCTTTTAATATTGGCAGTTGAGTGTCGGTTGCTCAAAGTATCAAGTGCTCAAAACTTGTGTGAATGTGTTGGCAAAAAATATTAATTCCTATAATTATGTTTATTGATATATTTTAACACAAAATAAGAAAAGATGTAGAAAACTACATAAATTTTCCGTACATTTTTTATAAGAAAAACCTTTTCTTTAATTCTTGCTGTAATTTTCAAGTCAACGAAGTCACGGCTAAATGATGGTAAAATATTTCTGTATTATTTTGACGAAACATCTTAAGTCGAGCTAAGATAGCAAAAAATTTAAAAAAAAACTCGTTGAAAAAATCATTTTTATCAAAAAACAAAATAAACCAAAATTTAAGAAAAATTTCATTTATAATACAAAATTTGAAAAACGTAAAAAAAAATGTTTTTTGAATAAAAATTCGTATGATTAACAACAGTTTTTTAACTTTTTAAATTTGACTTAAGATATTTTTTCAAAATGCCACAGATTTAAGTTAGTTCTGTGTCATTATTGAAATGGATTTTCTAAAGACCCTATAATAGGGACTAGGTTGCTATAAATATATTTGTACATACCATATGTACTGCTATTGCAATTTAGACAGGTTAGTTCACAATCGACTGTGATATGAGCAGAAAAAGCACAACTGCCTTTAATAAAAAATGGCCATACGTAAATTAGAGTGTCATGAAGCACAAACAAATTAACGTTCCCACTGACTATATTGCCATATGTAAAGAAGCCATTCCCTAATATTCCCAAAATAAAAGGCTATTGGTGGTCTCCTCATAGTCAGTATCCCCCATTTCCGAGCCCAGTCTCGCCAACTCATCGGCTATTTCATTATCGGTGATGTTGCAGTGACTCGGTACTTAGCATAGCTTTACTTCTTACTGCCCTACGACTTTCCTTAGAGCTCTTCTGCAATCATCCACTAGATTAGAATTTACAAAACAGCCCGCCAAGGCCCTAAAAGCCACCCTGCTGTCCATATATATAGTGACTTACGAGCCCTTAGCAATGTTACCTCTTATCAATTCTTAGGCCTTCAAAATTCCAGGAACCTCCGCTAAAAATACACTGCAGTCGTCAGAAAGCCTATATGACCTTTTAATATCTATATCCTCAAGGAAGTGCCCGGCACCCGTGCCACATATCTTTGAGCTATCAGTAAAAATAGCAAATCCCTCATACAATCTGCGCTGACCTGACCAGCTCGCCCTAGACGGTAATTCCACCCTTGTCATATGCCCAAAGTCGATCCATGTTCCCGTGTAATTCGTGGAAGATCCGCGACCTTTCGCTAAATTTCCTAACAGTCCTAGTTCCCTAAGTCTACAAAGTCTTCTCGCTGTTATTCCCGTTACATAGTGCTCAATAGGCAGAAGATGTAGAATAACATCTGAGGCCGCTTGAGAAGTAATTTTCAATGCCCCTGTCATGCCGGTCAAAGCACACCTCTGCGCCTTAGACAGAAGGTTCCTCCGACTTGACAGCCTCATTGCTTCCCACCAAACACAGTAGCCATATGTAAGAATGTGTCTCACTGCCTTTGTGTATAGCTATGCCACTACTGACGGCCTGAGTGCAATCCATAATCTGAGACCCATCTAAAATACTTTATTCTTCCTTAATTACATTTAAGAACGTTTTTTTAAATAAAATTCTATAAATATTTAAAATGTGCTATGTCACAAAATTTTTGTTAAACAAAGATCTATAATTTTTTGTTTTCAATGTCTTGCGTGTCAAAAAAGAGTCGACAATAAAACAAAACTGCATTAACAAATTTAAAAAATATTGAGAACTAGAGATTTGGCAAGTTTTTCCCCCTCCTGTTAAATTTATAAAATTGGACTTAGCTCCTTTACGGGTGAAGGTAACGATATGCAATTTTGCTCAATTTATAATTTTAATTTAAAAAAAAAAAATATTAAAACAAGATAAATTTAAAATGTTAAGAAAAAGAAAATTAGTAGCGCAAATAACTTGCTATGTGGAAATCGTGCCTTTATGGTTTATGCAAACAAATATGTCGCAATATTGTCCTTAGGGCACAATTTTGAATAATATTATTTTTATATGTATGTTATTGAGCGTCTTAAAATAGAAACTTAATTGTAGTAAACATTTTTTTAATTTTTTAGTTTTATTTCCTAAATAAACAAAGATAAATTGCCATATAAGTACTATAATTTTGAATTAAGATTAATGATAATTTTATTTACTTGACAAAGCAATTATCTCTACATCAAACACATAATTTCGACAGCTATATTTCGCCTTTTTTTTATTAATTACCATCATTAAAATTCGCATAGTTTTCTAGTCATCTGTTCATTCATTTAACCACTCACTCGCTCACTCATCCATTCATTCGTCAATTTTCATTCATCGATCCAATTCATACATACAAACATCGGTGTCGTGCGTTCTATTAGCAAAATATTTTAAAATTTAAGTGCATAAATAAATACTTAACCAAGTTAACGTATCGTTATGCATCGCCGCTAGAATGTAGGCGTTTACACACCCTGTCTGTCTGTCAACAAGTGATTTGCTCTGTAAAAAAATCTTTAACATTTTATTCCAAAACCATGAATTTAAAAAAAAAAAGAAAGACACATCCATCAAGCGTGCCTGCCAAGCTAAATTGCTCTCAATAAGGTGCGTAAAAAGTACCTCCTCCCTTTCAAATTTATTCTATTTTTTAAGAAACAAAAAATCGAAATAGTCAAATCAAATAAGTTTAAATGCAAAGAAAAAGAAGTTAACAACAATCAATAAAAAGTTAGTAAAATTGAATTAAGTGTCAGATATTGTGACGTGACGTTTTTCTTATTCCGTCAAATTTGTATGTTAAAAGTTTCACACTGCTCATGTCTATCTGTCTGTATAAGTTTTTTTTTATATGATTGTTTGTTTTGTATGTCCGTCTGTTTGTTAACGTCATTCTGTGACTGTGTCTATAAATTATTTATTTATTTATTTGTATTTGTAATAAATTTGACACTTGCAAATTGATTTTTTTTTATTACAAGCGTATTAAATCAAATGGATTTTACTCATAAAATACTTAATGCTAATTTTAAAGACATTTTTCTCCCATTTGTTTATTTTTTTGACTCTTAAAAGATCAACATTTCAAGTGTAAACAAAGAATTTCGACAGTCGGACGATACGCAACGAAACTGTGTATTGAAACGGTAAATGTTGCCAAGGTAAATAGTATGACAAAGGCGGATATTTTTTAATGACACGTGGATAAATATTCGTTAAATGGTGACTAACTAATAAATAAATTCAATACATCTTTCTATACTGTTCAAAATCGATGCACATTTTTGTTTAATTTTTTTACGATTTTAATTTTTTTGTAAATTTACACTCTGACTTTGAGACTTGTTGTGTATCTGGAGCTTAAGTTTTAGTATTTAGAGAGAATATAGCAAGAGTAGAAGGTTTGAGTTGGATATTGTTTATTATTAAATGACAATTAACAAGAAAAATTTTGCATGCAATAGTATGAGTGCTTTAAATCAGGGGGCTAATTATGGCAGTCGTGATCGTATACTTTTTCGATTCGAAAGCTAAGGATGACTTAAACCGATTGAACAACCTCCAAATTCTTATAAATTGGCTCATTCGTCTTCAACAACAGCATATTGTTCTGCTTGTTATTCCTAACTGGAAACGCATTTTTTTTTTATTCATTATTTATTTATTGAATCTTCATATATTTAATATGAACTAACAATAATTAATCAAATCTTAGCCTAATACTTTGTTTCATGTCCTGCCAGTGCCAGACAAAAATTTTCTCATCACGGGTTCGGTTCACTTAAACGTATGGAAACGCATATAAAGGAATTAAAAAAACATGCCGAAACCAGTCGCTACAAACAAAAAAAATGATTTTTTTGACTAAAAATTTCAAATTTGGGGATTTTTGGGGATATTTTTTTAATTTTTTGGGGACAAGGAAAAAAAGTACCTGGCAGCTCTGGTCGTCGTGAAAATTGCCAAGCTACAACAATAATACTATTAGAAAGCGTTGCTAAAATTTTTTGTTTGCCAATTCCTTCATCAATGAGAAAAAAACACTACAGAACATTTAAATATAATGTATGTCTGCAGAACCACTACAATTATACTGTTTTAAAACGAAAAACAGAACACTTCATAATATACATATGTTACTTTTTTAAAAAAAGTTATGAACGGTTTTAAGATCTGTGTTCTAAATGACAAACACAAAAAAATATATATCGTTTCTGGGGGCGTTAACGTAAATAATGTTGGAATTATTTTCGAACACCGCTTTAAAAATATATTTTGACAATATTTCCTATACAATGTTCAAAACAGGGCACATAGATTTTCAAAGAAATTTGTACTTTTTTTGGGCCGTTTTCTTTAAAACGGAAACAAATATTTTTTGCTTAGAAAATAGTAAAATTTCAATATATATGTTAGATTTCTGGAGATTTTCTGATATAAAGTTATGTGATTTTAAATACTTTTTTCTAATTTGAAGATAAAATGTTCCCATTTCTTTAGAATTTAAATTTTCTTAAATAATGCTCAGATCTAATTAGAAGTCAATAAGGGATTATGACAACCTTTTGTTTTTGGACTTAAGGCGTTAAGCTTTATTGACAATGGGAGCAACAATTTGGTGTTTTCTTCTGCCTCATAATTTTCCCAAAGTATTTCATATTTTTTTCTTTAATTTTTTTTTTAAGAAAATTATAACTAATATTTAAAAAAAAATTGGGTCTACTTTTATTTCAGCAACGATTTGTATGAAATTGTGAATGACGTTTCTAATTTCTTCAATATTGATCTTAGACCCTGGGGTCCTATGAGTAGGGAAGTTTATTCAACAATGTCCATCTGTCTGTGTGTGTCCGTTGAAATTGGTTTCCCGAAAACCCCAGTTGTGATCGGGACTAGGTTGTTATAGATTTAAGTCACATATAGTCCGGAATCGTTTGCTATTGAAATTCAGCCTTATCGGTTTACAAATGTCTGAGATATGAGCCAAAAAATACGACTGCCTCTAATGTTTTCCCATTAAATCTCTTGTTCTTTTCTTTTTGTACCTAATAAGTTTTATTTTAAATCTGGTTGATAATGTGCGTAAGTGCATAGGTAGTCCTTTGCGCTGCGAAGGGTGGTGAAGGGTATATTAGATTTGGCATAGCCGAATATAGCACTTTTACTTGTTAATACGTAAAATTGATCAGGTTAAATTTTTAAAATGGTAGTTTAATTGAAAATGTGTGCTTGTAAAAAAAAATTTTTTTTTTTTGCTTTCATTGTGAATACCCAGTGAAGATTTTGCTTTTATTGTGAATCTGGCTTAATTCATAAAAAACATTTAAGGTTGAAATTTTTAATTTGTTTAATAAACCTTTAAAAAATCTAAAATATGTTTGCGGATAAGGGGGGTAAGTAGTTTTAGTTTCATTGCTTCCATTCTAACAATTGGTCTATATAAAATTCTGTTTATGCACTTTGAAATCCAGTTTAAATGTTTCTTATTTTCCACATCCAACATTCAGATGTGTCCAAAATGTCTAGACCTGTCCTCAGGACATAATTGCGACATAGTTTTGTGCATAAATCATAAATTCCATATGGCAGGCAAATAGCAACAATAACAGCAGTTGACGGCACAGTGTTAATATTTTATATAAAATTTAATTTAATAAATAAAAATAAATATTTTAACATCAAAATCGACCGGCATAATATTTTGCAAGTAGTTATGCTAATTCGTTAAAGAAAAGTATATTTAATTAATCTGGATTTTTTTCAAGTTAAGTCGAATGAAAATTATGTAGTTTTGCCTGAAAGGCTAAATGACACTTTAAGTTAAACCAAAATAAAGATGTTTCGTATGTCAAGACGCCATGAGTTTAATGTTTATTTTGAAATTTAAATTTAAACGGCTTGTAAAATCTTTTGTTTGTGCAAGAAATCGTATGTTAATTGCGAAACAGAACTGAAACAAACTGAAAGGTGAGTTGAGTTTTTTATATTTGTTAAGGAGTTTATGTTAAGCCATCTTGAAGCCCGTATCACTATTTAAGGGTAGTTGCGATCGTGTAGCACAAGTCGTACGTATTTTGAGAGGAAAATACAGCCCTGTCATGATAAGTTCTTATTGTTTTTCGCAAGTTTTCAGAGAGTTTTTAGATCAAATATGCATTTTCGTTAAAATTCGTACGACTTGTGTGACCGAGTAAGCTACCGTTTAGAAGGTCAGAAAACATGTTGGAAATGTCTTCTTAAGGGTGTTTTTTAAACCCAATAGAACTAACGAACTTAACTGTCAAACCAAGTGTCATACTGCGCTCACTTTTTGAAATTTATGATTTGTTTACTCTTGCCAATCATAATAAATAGATTTACGCTTGAACAAAGCTTCCAAATTATCCAATCTTACTTTGGAAATCAGTCATCGTTTCGGGCAACTTACAAACACAAAATTGTGCTCAGCGATGGTCTAATTTTTTGCTTAACAACAGACATTTCAAACCCCATTACATCTGGAGAAATGCATCGTTTGTCGCGGTTAATATCCTTATTAAGACCTTATTTCTTTAAAAATGGAGACGAGGCTCGCATAACGCATAATATAACTGCCTGTTTGTAGAACGCGAGACCAAAAGTAACTCGTTTAAATTACATTTAAATAAAAACAAATTTTGAAATTTTGAAACAGGCAGTAAATCTTTGCCGCATCATGATCAATGATTTTTTATACAAACATATGAATGACAATTATCCGTGCTAGATGTGGTTTCAACTGGATAGTGTTACTTACGTTCCATTCAGCGACCGCAAACATAGACTTATTGTAAACAAAATTTAGCGATAAGTAAATTGCGAGAAATGAACCCTTCCAATTGGCCTCTCTCTCTATTATTTTCTGAGGGGCTACTTGAAGTCACTGGCTTATGCTAATAATCCAGCATTGAATAATAGGAGGCCAACATTGTTCATGTTTTGGCCCAAAATGCGCTTCGTTAAGAATAGTCGCACTGCCCATATGCCCAAAATCATTTTCAAATGTAAGGGCTGATTCACACGCTTTAAGTTTTAGTCGTCTTATCTTGAGATTTTAGAAAAGAAGGGAAAAGAAAATGCCGTTTTTTCCCTCTCCCTCCTAAAAATTTAAGATTTGAAGTCTGAAACTTGACGCGTGTGAATCGGCTTCCGAGTAAAACCTGTTTTTTTGATTAAAACTTAATTTGTTTATGTTATTTTTGGCAATTTCAGGTTCTGTTGGACTTTAAAAAACACCCTTTATTTCTATACAAAGAAAAAAGTCTCCAAAATTGTTCACTAATTAAAGCATTAATCAAAAATAAAATCAGTTTTAATTAAAAGTTTAATCAAGTGAATTTAAAATTTAATCAAGTAAATTAAACATTTTATTGATACTATTAATTTGTTTACTGGTGGAAATTTAATTCATTTTATAAACAATATCACAAATGTTTTAATTGAAATCTATTTTTATTTTTTTCTGTGTAGAATCAAGTAATTTTAACTCTATTTTTAAAAAATCATAAATTTAAAAAGAAAAACGTTTGACTATTAAAAAAAATATCAAATAATTTGAAGCTGTAGGGTGCCTAGAAATATTATCTCAAAATGATAATTTTAAATTACAATTGATTACTTAAAGTCAATTAAACAAAACCACACCTCCACAGGAGTTCCCCACCATACACAACATATAACTGTACACATTTTCTTACTTTTAAATATTTATTCAAACTTCATGAATAAATTTATACACATTTACACAACAATTCAATAAAATATCCTGCACAAATGAAGTCTGTTATTTAGCACATTCAATCTAATTTGTCCACATGTGTGTGGTGCGTTTTTTGTGCTGTGCAATAATTTCAGCTCAAGATTAATTTCTATGTCAACAAAAAGTGTTTATGATCTCCCCTAAATCACTGGAGATTAAGCTCAACCAGTTTGAGTTGCCAAATGTTGCTTTTCTTAATCATTTGGTTGGTTCATATCAAATTGTATGCAACAAAGTTATTTCAGCTTTTTTTCTGCCACAAGCAGTGAGATACGGTCTTGGCCAATTGTACGATAAATCTAAAACTAAAACAAAAAAATTAAAAAACAGAGAAAAATTGCTTAAAGGAAATTTATTATAAACATTTTATTAAATAAATTTGCTTTATATTTTTTATGGAATGTATGTGACATTATTATAAGTCATTAGGAAGTAATTTAATATTTACTGAAGGTTTTTAATGTTTTATGTTTTAGTTTTATTAAAAAAAATAACATTTGTAATTAAAACTGTATATTTTAGTAATACATAAATGAAGGTATTTAAAAATTTTCCTTATCATACATTCTACTGCACAGTGTTGCCAATCTGTTGTATTACACATATTGTGTGTAATTTTTATTTGCATGCACTGCTGCCAATTTACCATATTTATTACCTAAAACCATCTATTAAAATTCAATTTAAAAACGCTTTTGATTTGGTTTTAAAGATTCTTTTTTTAATCTATTTTAATTTATTTTTAATGTTAAAAAGTAAACTGTTTCTTATGCCCTTTACACAAGTTTGCCATTCCGCACGTTTTTAAATATTGATCTAAGACCCCATAAAGTATATATACTACTAAATCTTATTGATAACAGTGTAAATAAAAAATTTTAAGCTAAGGTTGTTAAATTTATTGAAGTTTAATGACATATGTTAAGTAAAAAAAAAAATTTCCATTAACACATTTACTAAATATTGTACAAATAGATTGTAAATAAATAAATAGAAAAAAAAAAAAAAAAAATATTTGTTTGGTCCTTGAGTAACTCTTAGTCGATTTAGTCATGTCCCTCTGTTAAAAACACGCTTAAAATTGCATAAATATCAGAGGAACGCATAAAAGATGTTGAAAATGTTAAACATGTATTCACACTAGGGTATTCATTTAACCGGGCTTTTGCTTTAATCGGTTAATCGCTCGATAAATTAACCGAGGTTTTAGTTTAATCGGTTAATATGGTTTTTGATCGGTTAACCGATTAATAAAGTCTTTTTTATAAATAAGGTAATTTCAATAATTAAAAATGCGTAAATTATTTATTCTTTGAAGTTTATTAGTAAAAAAAACAAGAATAACAATTCTTTATCTAAAACGAGCAAACAAAAAAAAAAAAAGAAAAAATTCATATATGTATATGTGATATGTATTTTTAAATTAATACATAATCAGAGGTGCTCTGGAAATCGAAAACGCGAAACGCAAGAACTTTGTAAGCGTCGTTTTTTAATTACATTTCCGTAGCAAAAGAATTTTATTGACAAATATACAAATAAAGGGTGGTTAAATTTCAAGGGCCGATGTTGATTTTGAATAAAACACAAACTATTTAGGAAATTATTGTAATTTTATTTTATTATGATATATTGGTATTACTCAATTATGTATGGAACAAAATATCGGCCAAATGGGCGCCGCGACCACGGCGGCACACCTCCATCCGATGGTCCAAATTTTCGATGACCCTGAGGCATAATGGAGGTTCTATGCCGTTAATGTGCCGAATTATCTCATCCTTTAGCTCTTGAATTGTTGCTGGCTTATCGACGTACACCTTTTCTTTCAAATAACCCCAAAGAAAAAAGTCCAACGGTGTCAAATCACATGATCTTGGCGGCCAATTGACATCGCCATTACGTGAGATAACACGGCCATTGAATTTGTTGCGCAAAAGAGCCATTGTTTCGTTAGCTGTGTGGCAATTGGCACCGTCCACATCCATATCTTCCAATTCAGGCCGTAAAAAGTTCGTTATCATCTCACGATAGCGAACACCATTCACAGTAACTGCCTGACCGGCCTCATTTTGGAAAAAATACGGCCCGATGATGCCGCCAGCCCATAAACCGCACCAAACAGTCACTCTTTGTGGGTGCATTGGTTTTTCGACAATCACTCTTGGATTATTATTCGCCCAAATGCGGAAATTCTGCTTATCGACAAATCCACTGAGGTGAAAATGTGCCTCATCACTGAAGATGATTTTCTTCGAAATTTATCATCCATTTTCATAATAAGTCTGGATAACTTTAACACGTTGTTGGATTGTGTATCTCTTCATGGTTCAAATTGAGTAAGTCTGAAATAGAGAAATGTCAAATAAAATTCGGAAAAAAACTTGGCGTTTAGGTGTGGTTCACATTCAACATCGGCCCTTACAATTTAACCACCCTTTATTTCAATATTTTATAACAAAAATTATAAAAATAAGATTAAAAGTGTATTAGAAACAACTTTCAAATTCTGCGTTTTGCGTTTTCGATTTCCAGAACACCCCTGAATATGTATTTATTTAAAAATAGACTGTGGATCATTTTATTAGTTATTTCTATAGTTTAAGGAGATCTGATAAAATATTTTTTTGGAAAAAAATTTTAGTTAAGGATTAAAGCGATAATTTTTTTTAGTTTTGACAACACTTGACTTAGAAATTTTTTTTTCACTTATCGTGGGTGGTGGAGAAATCAGAAGCAGCCCATAATACAGAATATCTAATTTCTCAATCCTTTTCCTGGATATTCTAAACATATAAAATCTTCCATTATGCCATTAGAGTCCTGATTTAATTTTTAAAAATGTTTAACACTTCTGATTGTTACTATCGAGAATTTATTCTGTTTTTGTACTGTTTTTTAAGAATGTATTGCTAAAAGAAAATATATTGTATAAAAAAATATTTTCTAAACATGTATATGAGACGAAGCAATTAATTAAAACAAAAAAAAATTGTTATAATATTACAAAAAATTAAAAATTATGTAACATCGGTTAATCGACTGAAATTAACCGGTTTAATCGTTAATCGAAAATAGACATTTTTAAATTAACCGATCAGTTAATCGGGTAGTAATTAATCGGTTAACCGAATGAATACCCTAATTCACACTAAAAACATCTAACATGTACTATCAATCAAAAATGTCACCATTTCTGAAAAAAACCAATTTTTTTAGATACTTTTTTCTACAAAAATGCCAAAATTTTAAAAGAAAACATCAACATTTATTTGAAATTCATTTTGCTCAATAATATAAAAAAAAACTTAAACAAAAAAAGAATTGCAAAAAGAAAAACTTGACAAATGGTTACGCTGCTTTCAAAACAAATGCCATTTTGTTAGTGATGTTACAATAATAGTATATTGCCATTTTTCAGGTGATGACACTTAAATTATCGAAAGATGTAGAATGGAATACAATGAGAAAGGAACATAAGCAGTTTGGGATTGAAACCTAGGAAAATCGTAGAAAAAGTGTTATGAACCCAAATATGGAACAACCTCCCTAAAAAATTTATATTTTTGTTACAAAAATTAATATAAATTGGTGACAGAATACAACGATTCTCATTCAAGTTCGTTTTATATAGCTTGAAATCTCCCTAAAATTTTTAAAGATGGGTCGATAACTTGCCAGAAGCCCCATATAAAGCCGCCTTGCGAAAAGTGTTATTAGAATCATTTAATTTTACAAAAATTGTATTACAGCATTGAAATTTGGTTTTATTTAAAATTTGTATTATTTGTGATGAACGATCCATAATTTGCGATCGGTCCAATATAAAATCTCCTCCTGAAAATCACTTAAATACGCCTTATAATATTTCTGAAACAAATTAGGATACTTTATTTTAATTAGGAACGAATAATTATACTGTGAGGTGAGGTTTTAAAAAATTAGAAATTCCATATAATGGCTACTCCTGTGGTGCAGGGTATTAAAGTTCGGTACGGCCAAATAAAGCACTCTTATTTATTTGTATTTTTTTTTTTTTAATTAAATTAAAGACAATAAAATACTTGTTCATCTAATTTTAAACCATGCCCAATTATTTTGTTCTGTCAAATTAAATTTTTTTTTTTTGGATTTTTATAAAATGTTCTTAGCACTTTAAAAGCATTTTTGTAATTCCTTTTCAACGTTAGCAATCGGTAAGCTTTGCAAACAATTCCTTGTTTCAATAGTTCAATAAGGTTATGCGAGGCGTATTCATTCCATTAAAATACTATTTTTCATTTTGTGTAAATGTGTAATTTTGTATTAAATATTTAAGTTTGGCCACAGCCATGAGTAATTTCAGAATTCTTCACTGGCAACACTGCTACTGCACCTTAGAAAATCAAATCAACAACAACAAAAACACACATTTTTTATCTAAAAATACTACAGTGGTCAAACATGTGTTAAAAATTACCTTAAATACTATAATAATTATTTATGTTTCACTCTTTGAAATGCTTGTCAACAAAAATTTAATTGTGCTAACAAACAGACAAATTAATTAATTCAATTAGCGGAAAATGTAAACTTTGTTGTAATTGATTTTGAAGTAATTTTCATTCGTTGTTAAAACATTTTATTACAAAGAAAAAGCGTAACAATTTTGATGCCTCTTTCCAATTATTGGTTAAATGAACGCGTTTGATAATTTCTTTTCCAAACATGCATCCATTCTTTGTATTTTACACTGTTCCGTTACCTGACAACCCAAGTTATTCGGGGTAGCTAACATTGTGTAACAGTGTCGTCGCAAAAACATATTTTATCTTGTAAATGACACATGTACCGCGTGTAATCTCGGCATATTGTCTTGGCCATTTACTCTGTTTGTAATTCTGACCGTAATTTTAATTATTTTATGTTAAAATGTGCGTGTGTTAATTTATGCATAATCCAGTTTATAATATAAAACGTATAGTAATATGTACATATGCCAAATATTTTCCGATATAAAATAAAAAAAACTAAAAAGTTTGATTGGCAAAAAATTTAAAAAAAACTCTCACTTAAAAACCAATATTTTAGCATTTAGTGGGCATAATGTTTAGTGTAATATGAGATAAGATTACAACAGATAGCAGGGTGTTCAGTTATTTGGTTTATTGTTGGGGTTTTAGGCTTTTGTAAAAATTTCGGAAATTTGTTTTTAAAAATATTTTATTTAACTTTTGTATGAA
The DNA here is from genome assembly GCA_963931875.1 of Pollenia griseotomentosa. NCBI lineage: Eukaryota > Metazoa > Arthropoda > Insecta > Diptera > Polleniidae > Pollenia > Pollenia griseotomentosa. The sequence goes on from OZ007561.1 coordinate 19,220,192, forward strand.
ATAAAAGCCTCTCCAGTATATTATGTGTTCGTACTGATGTGCGTAACACATTAAAATATTGGTTCAATTCATGGTTCAATTAGTAGGTCTGCTCGAAACTCCTGCTAATTTTTTTGCAGAGTTGTGTTTTTCTCGTGCAATTGTTTTTGACATCTTAACAATTTTTTACACAAACAAAATGCGTGTTGTTTTTTCTATTGTTGGATTGTTGTAGTTGCGCGCAGACCTACTAATTGGGCCATGGTTATATTATATTAGTCAACCAATCTACTAAGAATCACTTTCTGGATCGATCTGACTATTTCCGTTGGTTCGTATAGCTAATTGGCTGCCCTTATAAAGCTCGTGCGGAAAGTGAAAATCAGTCCAAAATATCAAGTAGCCCCTATACAAACTTCTAGCCTTAATTAAGTTTTTCTGCCCATACAAAATCGAACTATGTTGGTATGTCTACTAAATTCGGTCCAGATAAATTTTATTGTAACCTAAATCATCTTTCAAATTTTATTGGAATATTTGACTATAGCTGTTAACGCCATAACTTCCTTTATTGAACATCCTGTTTGATTTTGCTTTTAGTGGTTACTATTTTTATAGGATTTTTTTTCGTCAAATATTTATTAGGTGTGAACAGACCTTAAGTGATTCGTTTTGTTAAGCATCTGCTCAGACATTCTTTTGGTCTTAAATGAAAAGCAATGGCGACCCCCTTGACATTAGAGAATATATATTTTATAATATAAATTTAAAACAGGGATTACATTTTTTTTAATTCAAAGTCTTAAAGCGGCTCATGCACTTGCAATATAATGTTTTAAATTTTCGTATTCTACAATTATATCGACAGTGTGTATGTAATATTCGAAGGTGGCACAACATATTGGCAAGAATCAAAATCCTTTTAATTTTTATTGCACAACGAAAAGATGTGCAATATGCCAACACATTGGCAACAATGTACTATGTTGTTTTGCTTTAAAGGTTATGTTTTTTTTTTTTTTTAATAAAAGTTGCGTCATATTTTAATTGCCACCATTGTGCCAATTATTGAATAATATAGGGCAATATAGAAATTATATGGCGAATTGCATTTACAATAATATTGTAAATGGATGGGGAGCTTAACCAATATTTTAAAATTATTTCTTGTATTACTTAAACATTTTTGAGAAAATAAGCGGGTTTTCTTGCTTCATGCTTTTCTTAAATTATGTTAATATTTTTAATATTTAAAAAAGAAAGTTTGTATGGATTCACACTTTAAAAGCTCTCTCTCAAAAAGTCTAATTTTATTGGTGAGAGGGGAAGAGAACATACTTTAGAACTCTCCTTTCTCACCAATAAACTAAGAGTTTCTAAAAGAAAACTTTCGTAATATGAACCAAGATTTTCCATTTTTAAGTGGAAGTTTTAAAAAATATATTTTTCCGAGCGCTTTCGCTGTCCCCCAAGTCATTATTTTCAAGATCAGCGTGGTTGCTGTTTTAGTTTACATCACACGCATGGAAACTCAGCAGTCTAGAACCTAAAATGTCTGTGGCTAACTTGATACCCGGTAAAAACTGGACTCTGGTAGGAAGCTTAGTACGAATCCAAGATACTGCCTCAAGGCACACGCAACGCGACTTGAAGTTTATCGTGGATACTTGTTAATAAAACTCGGGCAAGAAATTTCGTCTGCCACGTACATAAATTTAAGGAATATGTATATGCCAATTCTAGCATGTGGTAATATCGCATACTTAACTCTTAACGAAAAATCCCGGGACTAAGTCAATCCCGAATCAACTGAGGTAATTGAATAAAATGTAGATTTTATGGTAATTATTTTTTTATTGAATCGATTCACACATTGTTTGAAATCGTGAGTGGTTTTTTTTATTATATTTTTAATTAAATTAATCATTAATTAAGAAAAAAATCACAATTTCCAATTTTTCAAAATTTTTGTAATCAATATAACTTTATATTTAACTTAAAAATAATAAATTAATTATTAATCTTTTGTTTGTAAATCCCGGGATTTTTGAAAACCAGTCCCGATTGGCATTCCTAGTGAAAACCCTACTACAACATTTACTTTATATAATTTAATAAATATTTTGGATACTTTACTTTTTTTTAATATGTAGAACATTGTAAAAAATGTTGACAAGTCCTTGGCGTTTATTTTCCTGACATAACTAAACAGAAATATTTAGGGGTTTGCAATTATAAGTCATTAGCCTCGTCCAAAAAAAAAAAAAAAAATTTACGATCTTAATCAATAATTAAGTTAATTTTCTTCAGATACCTTTAGAATTCTTTTTAACTTAGATAAGGGCCATTGCAATTAAATATCGATTATATGCCGCAAGTAGAAACGTTTTCTATTAGTCCCTCTAAGCTCTTTGAGATTCTTAATTACATGGACTTACTAACGGAAAATAGGTTGCCCTCTTTTGCGCCGTTTATTGAGCTAATTACCGAAGATTTTGATTCAGCAGCATACAGCAGAAAATATAAAACAAGTATTATTTTGTGAGGTTAAGAGTTCTTTCTGACGAAATTTATCTAGATATCAATATCTACAAGAGCGTTGTTTGTCTTAAAACAGGGGTGTTGAAATGGAGGGAGGTTTTAAACGGGACCAATGATAAATTCTGGGCCTACCAGTACAACATTTTTCTATGAAATAGTAGCTATTATGAAAGTTCTCGTCGCTAATTTTTATATCAATACATTGGCATTTGGAGCTATTTTCGGGAGTGGTATTTGTATGGGAGCTATGGTCAAATATGGACCGATATTAAAAATGTATGTTCCAAAAATATGTTTTTGGACTAAATTTAATATAAATACCAACACAATAAGAAGGTTTATGGGTACAAAGACTCTATTCATGAAATAAGTTTGTATGGGAACCATGTGAAATTATTTACCGAATCTTTATACATATTTTCAATAATTTTCATACTTTTAACAATTAAAACGTATGTTCAAAATTTGCGCACAAGGTTACCTAAAGAGACAACCAGCCAGCTAACCAGCCGAACGGAAGGACACCGTTAGAAAGTGATTCTGATTCGATCGTTATACCTCAAGGTGGGTCTAGAATATACCGCAGCAAAACTACTCATATCTAGAATAATACCAATCAGTGTTGTTTAAATCTTTTGCCAACATTTTTAACTTTGATTTCTATTCTCACTAATACTAGTAAATTTTTTTCAATGTACGTGCTTACCGGGTTTGGGTCTAGAAGCAATATTTTTATGTATTGCACACATCAGCTCAAGCGCATAATATTCCAACAGACATCGAGTTTTGATTTCAAATTGAAAATGAAACGATTTCTCAAACGACAAGCGTTTGACACTGATTTGAATATAATTTAAAAATCATAGCATTTTTAACAAATACGGCAATTATTTTCAAATTGAGAAATGCATTTATTTTCAACTTGCTTTCAAACGTTATTCTTAAATATTTTTTAAATGTGGATTTAAAAACAATGTGGAACATAAATGAAAAATATTTTTTTAATTCGAATTCATTATTTATGTACATGTATACAATGAACTGTCAGCTACATATTCGGCAGCATAGCTAAAACATAAAATATCGTTCTTTCCGTCCTCAAATTCTTGGCTTTTTTTTGGTTTAAGGGTTGTCACGGCGTAGTACCCCGATCGTACAACAAACTTATATTTTCCTCCCTTTGCCGTTTAATATTCATTCGCATTCTTATGACCGTTTTCTCATTACACGATTTTATTTTTTTTCCACCGAAAAACTGCAAATCAAAAAAAAAATTGTGTTTCTTATTTGCTTCTATTCTGTCGCAAAGCTAACCAGCACTCATCTGGCAATTATTTATTTTCCTTTTATTTGCCGTACAGATAAATTCAATCAGCTGACTCCAAACTTTTACATAATTTTTAAGAAGTGTTGCCAACTGAAAACAATGTTTTTGTCTGAATATTGAGAAACCAAAAATCGTTAACGGTCATTTTATCGGTCTAATAAATTTATGTTGACATTAACAACCCAATTTTGAATAAAAATTTCAAGGGAGTTTTCTCCTTTCCCTTAAATTGTATAAATGGGGAAAGGAAAAAAATTCCCGCGGAATTCGTATTCATAATTGGGCTGGAAAAAACAGACAGTTTGTCGTTACACTCAGGGTTGTTAGATGTGACGACTTTTCGTCATTTTGACGATTTTTTGAGAAAATACAGTAACATGACGATTGACGATTTTTTACTAAAAGTAATTGTGGTATGACGATTTTCTGGCATAAATAAAACACTTACAAGAAATATTTACAATTATTTTGGGAACAGTCCAAAACGTAAAAATCAATTTTTCGAAATACGAAAATTATTGGAAATTAAACAAAAAATAAAAATTCTTCCCCTATCACAAGCCAGGTGGCTTTCATTAGAAGTTTTAGTAATTCGAATTCTAGAGCCCCGACTTGCATCGCTTTTTTAAAATTGGTTAAATCCGCTTTGCGTTTTCATGATTTCGATTTGCGTCGCTACATACGATTGGATTTTTCACTAAAGTCATAATCACATGTGAAGAATTTTTCTACTTGCGTGTAAAAAGGCGAATTCTCATTTAATTCAGTTAGGTAAGCTTTTCTAAGTATAGTTGCGTGTTAGAAAGTAAGAAGTTAGCTCTTAATAAGAAGTTGTGCAGAAAAATTAGTGCAAAGAGAAAAAAGTGCATTAGTTTGGAACTATAATTGGACGTAATAAACCGTTTCAAGTCGGGTGATATAGACAGAATCTTTGGTTTAGCACCTTCAACAGTAAAAACCAATTGCAATAGTGATAGCGCTAAAAATTAATCATTTAAAGATAGCTCGAATTAATAGCAAATGAGATTTTCTTTTTTATTTAATTTTTTGGGAATATGGATAAATGACATAAATAATTTTTGTTATGTTTTTATAAAAATATATTTTTTCTTATGTTTTTCTTTTCAAATGATAAATTTATGTATTTCAGCCCACTTGCTGAAATAAATATAATAAAACTTAACTATATCACTTTCTTTGTTATAAATAGAATTTCTTGCTAAAAATTTATATTTTTGAACCAATCAATGCAATAAATTGTCTCTGATTTGTAAAATTTAAATATTTGACGATTTGTTGAAGATTTTGTTAAATTTTCGTGACGAATTATGTTAAAACTTTTGACGATTTTTTAAGAAAAAAGCCTAACAACCCTGGATACACTGTATATACTTCTATGTTTCAACCCAGCAAGCATTGAGGTGGTATTTTTTGTCAAGAACCACCTAAATGAGTTTTCTCAGATAACTTTTTATGATTACCAACTGATTTATCATTTCAGCGATTGAAAAATCATTCATATATTATTCAATCATATGAAATCATTGAAAAAGGATTGACGTATAAATCAATTATATTCTAAAAAGCAATCAGAAAATTGTATCACAAATGATTCTTTGAGGTGATTCATCGGTAGGGTACCATTTTCTCACAACGAGTATGTCTATCATTTAATATCCAAAAATGATTTCATATGCGTTTTTTTTCGTAAAGCTGAAGCATAGATTCAATTATGATAAATTTTTAATCATATTCGTGTCATTTTGACTCTTTAGCGCGATTAAAAATAAGAATATGCGCTCATTTTCTGATTATAAAAGATAATTTGTCGGAGAAAATGGTTCCCTACCCGCCACTCTTCTTGATGAGTCATTTATGATTCGTTTTTTTTTTTGTGAGTATAACTGCAACCGAGTTTTTGGATTACCAAAACTACATATTAAAAAAAAATCAAAATTTTTGAAAAACAAACGATCTAACAAATGCTAGCAGGGAATCAAGGTACTTTTACTCAAAAAGGCACATTTGTTTTTCTTACTACAAATCTTAAATTTAAAGAATTTTTGAAACACTTTGGCATTTATAAACTTTTTTTATGTTAAGTACGAGTATTATGTAAATATAATTTGCAATTTCTTTAAGCAAAAAAAAATGTTTAAAGTAAAAGCTAAAAACTGAGATTTTTTTGTAGGTTTTTGTTTTTGGTTCTTGCATTAAAAACCGCGGTTTCGATAACGGTTCAATACGAACAGCAATCCCTTCTTCTTTTTCTTAATTTGACAATCCGTATTCGGATATTAGCGATCATAAAGTAGCAATATATTTTTTTTTATTCAATTATAGAGAGTTGTCTGCTCTTGGCTGCCATCAGAAGACTTCTTTCGTCTTGGTGACCTGTCCAATCTTGAATGTTTTTCAACCATGTTATTTCTTTTCTTTCTCTCGGGCATCTTCCTTCATTTTAAAACTGTAAAATGGTTTGGGGAATTCTATATTTTCCATTTCGCATTATGTGACCCAAATAAGATGTTTTCCGTGTTTTTATATATTTTATTATGTATCTTACGTCCGATATTCATACGTCCCAGCACTTCTTCATTCGAAACGCGGTCGGTCCATGGGAAATTTATAACTGATTGCACTGCAACAAAAAAAAAAAAACAAACAGCCTCAATACTTGCAACGCGAAATGAAAGTAGACTACTAGTAAAGCAAATCTGCCAAAGGGTTTTGAAAAGTTAGCTCGGGTTCCCGAAATATGAGCCCCTACAGTTTTTGAATTTTTTGAAAAGGCGTTTAATATAAGTCAAAAAAAAAAAATATACTAAAGGTACTTTTGAGCTAAAAACTAATTTTAGTTCGTGCAATGTATTTAAACGTATTTTCGAAATTTCGGGCCTTGAAATTTTAAAATTTTTCGAAAACCCGTTTTACATACATTGTACGAACTTTTGGTCTTAAAAGACCCCTAGTGAAATTTGATGCAGAAAATATTCGTATAACATTTTAACTAGGGTTTTTTCCCATTATTTTATTTCCCGTTTTCCCGGGATCCCGCAAGAAAAATCCCTCATAATTTCAGAAAATAGCTATTTATACTTTGAAATTTAGTTTTCTATTCTCTAAAAATTCGCATCTGTGGATGGGTTGTGGATTAGATCAATTACAAGAAGTGAGTACATGTATTTAAATCAATATCTCCTGATGCAATAAATCTACTAAAAGCAGAATGGGCAGTGCAACAGTTGATAATTATTACATTTAGTGAAGTGAAGAGTTAATAAAGTACATTAATTCAAAACAAGATGCAGGCAGTAACGTTTCATTGTCCATGAACAAGTCTTAAAAATACCTAAACATATCGCTCCTTTATTGCAACATAGTCATATCTACAAAAACAAACGATCTTGGCAAAATGCGATTAAAGTTTTCAAAATGTACCGATTTAAAGAAAATATATCTTATTACTTCGGTTCAGTTTGAGATATAATACGAGAAGGTATGAAGGAAAACTTTGCTAAAGTTACTTAAAATTTTATGATATGACTATGGTGCAATGAAAGAGCGATATGTTTTTTAGGTGATAAACAAAAATTTTCAATTTCCCATGAAGTGCGGGGAAACCGAAATAAAATAACATTTTGGAAACTCGTGTAAGATACTACAACATACAACTTGAAAAACACATTGTCCTAAAGATTACAAATGGACGTTTTGAAATGAAAAGGTTTGGGAGAAGCAGTCCGGTTGATGCTATTTTTGCATCAAACTTGACATACATTTGACTGATATAGACGTTGTTTATAAAAAAGAAAAAAATGCTTCTGATTGTGAATCCGAAGCTACAACGGTGCACTTTTAACTATTTGCCCAACCTCGGTAAAAAATGAACGAAATTATATAATATTTTATCTATTTTATTAATTAACTTTTTGATCTCATATCTTGAGTACCTCAATTTTTATTTTTTTTTATTTTTGTTTTATGAATTAAATTGTTATGTTTATGTTATCTTTTTATCTTGTATCCAGAGCATAATAATGCTGAATAAAAGCATAATAATAGGGAATAAAGGCGTGAGGTGATAATAATTCTAGTTCCTATTTCAATCTTCAATTAATTTTTTAGTATTGAACCATTTCATTTACTTTCTTTGTAAACAAGTTCCCTTACGTTTTTTTATAAAAGTTTTTTTTCATTAATTAATACCAAAATTTACTTTGTTTTATTAATATGGAGCGGGATCCCGGGATCCCGGGAAATTTAAAAAAATTTCCCGCTTTCCCGGGAATCGAAAAAGTCCGGGAAAAAAACTCTAATTTTAATCCTCTTAAATGCTTTTCTAAGAGAAGAATCGCCATACAATTCTACTGAAGACATTTGAAATAGTCTTTTAGCTCAGAAGTACATTTAGTATATTTTTTTGACTTGTACCAAACGCCTTTTCAAGAAATTCTAAATTTCAATGCCCGAAATTTCGAAAATCCGTTTTACACACAGTGCACGTTGTTTTGGTCTTATAAGACCTCAAGTAAAATTTGATGCAGAAAATATTCGTAGAACATTTTAACCCTCCAAAGTTCCGTCTTAGTGTGGAGGTTAAAAAAGGACAAAAATCACCCCTTAAAATTAGTGTTTGAGGGTTAATTTATTATAAGAAAAGAATCGCCATACAATTCTACTCCAGACATCTGAAATAGTCTTTTAGCTCAGAAGTACATTTAGTATATTTTTTTTGACTTATACAAAACGTTTTTTCAAAAATTTCAAAAACTTTAGAGGCCCATATTTCGGGAACCCGAGCTTACTTTTCAAAACCCTTTGGCAGATTTGCTCTACTAGTAGTCTACTTTCATTTCGCGTTGCAAGTGTTGAGGCTGGCGGCGATGGCCCGAATTTTGTTGCACAGTGTTATAAATCTCTTTTAAAATCTTCAATTTTATGAGAAAATATAGTTGCATTTGTTTACAGAAATCAACATTTCTGATTTACCAAGTTTATTGACTCCTTTTTGTCGATCGGATAATAAAGAATTTTCGAAAATTGTTCCCTCCTAATGTTTAAGTTTTATATATTAAAAAAAATTAAAATCAAGTATATTTAAAAAATATTGCATGCACGTACATTTAATAATAATTGAAATGTTAAGATTAAGTAGAAAAAATAATCTGTTTAAAAACTAAGATTTTTGTACAGTCTACTGTTTATGGGTCTTAAAGTTTTAGTGATTTTTTTCTAAGAATTCGAGTACAAACATAGATGCATACATAAGTATGTGTAACAAGTTCTTCAAACTCTAGACTATTTTATGCTGATATTTTTTCTTAAATTTCCCAAAGAATGCAAGAATAATTCAAGTTATGCGTCCGTCGCCGTTATAATTCAAAATTAACTCCGATACAAATTAAAACCATAAATGGTAGACAATGATCGTGTGCGTACAAAGCAGTTAAAAAAGTGTTTGACACTGCTTTTGCCACAAAAGCGTGCAGGTATTTTTTTGCTTTTTGTTGTTTATGTTTTCGTAAAATGTTCAATTGATATTTTTACTAGCTTTTGGACTAAAGACACTTTAAAAATCTCATCTATCTTAAAGCTGAATGAACTATTTATCTGAGACTTTTTGCTGATTTTTAATTTGTGTGTTGGTTTTATTTTTTAATTAACTGTACCTAAGTGTGCAAGTTGTCAATTTAGTTGTAAAAGATTAAAAATTTTCGATGGCCAATATAAACATGCCTCAATGACAAAGAGAGTGGTTGGTAGCTGAACAACTTGAGATCTGTTTTAAAGTTAACATGAATTTTAAATACTTGTTGAAATACCGAAATTTAGAACACACCACCAACATTTTGGTTTTTTCAAGTCCTCAATATTAGTAAGACATGTTACCAAAATTATTATTGTAAAAAAACTGGTTTTCCAAGGATCTAATAAAATAAATTCCTTATTTATTTAATTATTTAATGTTATAAATGCAATTAGAAACTATATTGTAGCTTAATTTACTGATCAAAAGTAGCACAAACCTTTAGATCGTTGTGGTAAAATAGACGAAAGTCTCTGGCGGGAATAGAACCAGCAGCTTTCGCACTGATAGGCTAGCTCATTACACTCAAAAGAAAAATCAATTCATCCGTCCGCCAAAGCGGTGTCTATACTAAAGTTAGTATGGATTTTCTTAAATCAAATATATAACGCTTGAATTATTATTGATTATTAAAGTGCCAAATACTTAACTTAAACCATATTAAATTCCTGATTCGTACTTAAAATAAACCGAAAAGGGGATTGACTTAAGTACAAACGAGTTAAAATTAATCTTAAACTGTGCTTGATTAAAGAATTTTAAAATTAACTATTTAGTCCCGAATTCATACTTGAAATAATATTTATTTTCCATACTTTTTGTTTGCAAGACAAGGCAGAGCAGCAGTAAGAAGAAGCATCGTCATATGTTTTTATTTTTGAATAGCTAAACGCTTACCCCAGCAACCTGAGACAAAGAAAATAGTGTTTATTATAATACTAAAACCATAGTTATTTTTCTGCTACACGTGATTTACTCTCAATTATAAGACACCAGCAAAATTAATAACCCGTTATGTTTTTCGTCATCATTCTACTTTAAAAAGTTCATTTATTTAACTTAATAGTTTTAACAACTAGAATTCGGGAATTTTTCGTTATTTTTTAAATTGATTTTATTTTTTAAACATAAAAGCAAAGAATGTATGTTTCTTGTAGTGTTGTTGTTGTAGCTACGACAAAGAAGTAAATCGTTTTTACTTATTATTTTTAGTGTTTTTGCTGCTGTTTTTTCACGCGTTTTTTACTTGATTTAAGAATTTTTTTTCTCGAAAGTAAATCTATTTCTGGATTATTTTAAGTACTTTTACACTAAACACATACTTAATTTTTAAGTACGACACGTATTAAAAGTAGTGAAAACTTTGTACGAGTTTTTTTCTGTGTACCAACTAGCCTTCTGGGGCATCCGATATAAAAACTTATACCTCTATTACTATTTACAACTTAACTCAGTTGAGTTGAAACTTAACTTAGTAAAGAGTTGTAAATGTTTGATCTTTATGTTGGAAACAATAATACAAAACTGAAAAATTCTAAATAATCACTCCTATTTTGAAAGACGAATCATGTCGACGACAACGGAATAATAAGTGAATTTTGGCTGAGTTGTAAAACTTTAAATATATATCATCAAGTTAAACGATACACAGTTGGCTTATTGTATCGGTAATATTTCTGGAGCGTTTTGGATCAGATAACATTGTAAAATTCTACACGCTTGCATTGTAGAAAGCATTAAAAAAAGGCGAGTTTCTTTGCAACTGACGTTTTGGAAATCAGCCTTTCCTTAGGCCCCGTTAGCTGACATTAACAGTAACGTTGCTAATCAGTTGCTTATTTTGCTGTATAAAAAGCAATTAGAAAAATTATATTAACAAGGTTTCGTTTAAATGTGCTAAATTCCAATTTCATACTATTGATAAACTGAGATTATAGTTACCAGTAAGATTTTACTTAACCGTAACGTCTAAATCTGTAAAAAATTTACATTATTGTTACTGTCAGCTAACTAGGGATTTATGCGTTATTAACAACAATGGATTACTGTTAACAAGTACTTGGTATTTTCTACGGCGTTTTAAAGTAGACGTCAAGAAGAATTGACTCTGTTTTACTCGGCAGGAGATTTTAGGACGACTCAAATGAAAGTTGAAGAGATTAAGGCTAAATTTAATTTATTTATTAAATACGTTGAGGGTGAAAATAGAAAATTTTATAGAACTTTTGGATTCATATTTTATTAAGAATTCTTTAAATTTAAAGTTTAAATTAGTCCACCAAAAGATTACCAAAAACTTGTGTTTTAAATATGTACATAAAAAACATTTTACATTTCGGCCAGATGCCCACTATGGAATAACACTTAAAGAACTTAACCTGTCAGAATAAATACTATACTAACAGTTCTTTTTTATTTTTTGTTTTCTAAAAACACACGTTTTTTACAATATGTAAAAATTCATTAAAAAGCAAACAATAGTCAGAAAAAAAAAATAAATAATGATGGGATTTTTTTGTCAGATTTTAAATAAATAGTCGACATCGGCAACACTTATATAAAAGTGTGAATATAAAACTCTGATGGCCATTTTCTCATAGCGCGATTATCTTTTTCCCCAACGAAAAACTGCACATTAAAGAAATTTGGTTTTCCCAATGATCTCATTTACTTCTATTCTGTAGCAAAGCTAACCAGCACTCATCTGCCAATTATTTATTTTCCTTTTATTTGCCGTACAGATAAATTCAATTAGCTGACTTCCAACTTTTACATGCATTTTGAAAGGTGCTGCCAACTAAAAACAAAGTTTTTTGTCGATATATTGAGGAAACCAAAGTCGTTACCGGACAGTATATAGGCCTTGTAAATTTATGTCAACATTAAGTAACAGATAGTTTGTCGATACATTGAAAAAACGGCCATGAGTGTAGTTTCGATTTCTTGCCGTATCTCTTAACTATAAACTATTCTCAAAATAAGAAGTTACTATGCTCTAGCTCTGTCGTTCAGTTTTTGTACCCTTCACCACAGTTGGAAAAGGTACAATTATATAAGTTTGTCATTCCGCTTGTAACTTCTACAATATGTATCTTAGGCCCTATAAAGTGTGTTTGTTACGATGTCCGTTGAAATGGGTTTTCCGACGAACCCAGTTCTGATGAGGACTAGGTTGTTATATATTTATATAACACAAAGTCCGGTATTTGTTGCTATTAAAATTCAGCCAGATCGTTCCACAAATGGTTTAGATATGAGCAAAAAACCACGACTACCTGTAATTTTTTTCATAAAATCCCATGTTGTTATTTTTATACCCATCATCGAAAGTAACAAGGTATAAGTTGGTTTTTTTATTTTTTTAACTTTTTTTATGTTTTAAACATAAAAAAACAAACATATCCATCTAATGCAGTTTATTTAACGATGTCCGTTTGCCCGTTTTTCCATCTAAAAGTTTCTTAATTAGACACCATCATCTTGGTTATCAATACACATCATCCGGTATCATGTGGGTGGTATTTAATATTCCACATAGCCAAATATATAGCACTCTTAGTTGTTTAAGATACATACGTTTATATAACAATTTTTTAAAAACTTTACCATGTCCTGTTCAATGGTGTAATGTTAACCTCCTATTTAATATCATACATTTCACACGCATTCGTGTATTTTTTTTATTTGTTTTTTTCCTCTATAGTTTAGATATTGTAAGATTTTGTCCATAATTTTCCATTGACTTAAGTTGTTTTTAAGTCTCAATTACAAGTCTTTGGGTGTTGTTTTCATGCGTACGTTGGACGCATACTGAGTAAATTATGAATTTTATAAATATGAACATGTACCAAAAATGCATTTAGGACAACTACTACTACTGCTGGGATTTGAGCAATACTTCGTTAGATTTTCAAATTCGGAAGCACGTTTTCATAATTCAAGTTAAATATTTAAAAAAAAAAAAACTTTGCAATAGATGTGGGGATATGCAGTTAATTTAGCAGATAAAATTGTTAAAGTGGATTAAAATATTGATTTTTTTTCGTTTTTGTGTTAACCAAACTTTAGCATGCAACATAAGATTTATGGTAAAAACTTTATGTCAATTCAAACGATTAAGTAGGCTTTTCACGTATTATTCTTGTAACAATTAAACGGATATAGACAATTAAAAACATGTTTATTTAAAAAAAAAACATTAATTTTTCAATTAAGATTTTAATATGTTTAAGCTTTATGCGAATTGTTTAAGAACAGAAATTCACTTAAAATCTCCTTTGTAAAAGAATTTTAATACATAATTATTAGAATCTGGCTTTGCCCCAATACAGACTTAATAAACCCCGCTTTAACCAACTTCAAAATATATGTAAATGTCAGGCTAGCTGGCTTGCTGTCCATGTCAACCTTGTGCGCAAAGTACATTTAGGAGATAGTACTTGGTACAAAGATTTTGGTTATCCCTATTAAAAATCGGTCCACAATTTCACATAGCCTTCCATACAAGCTTCTTTCCGGAAAAAAACTTTGTGCCCATAAATCATCTTATAACTTTAGAATTTAGGTTAAATTTGGATCAAACTTATTTTATTGCAACGTAAATTACCCTCCCAACTTTTATTGGAGTCGGTCCATATTTGACCATAGTTCCCATACAAATACTACTTCCGAAAGTAGCTTTTAATAACAATTGTGATTTAGTTGAACTGTTAATTTTCAACTTCAATATTTTTAGTTAGGCTTGAGTTCATCAAATTTAATTTTCTTTAAATTATTTTTAACTGAAGGAAGGAATTTTACAACATGAAATTTTTTTAATTAAAATTTATCGATAATTTTCTTTTAAAGCCATAATTTCCTTATAAATGTTGGTAATGACATAAAAATGTCATGGCAAAATGTTGTGCTGATAGGGCCAGGATTGACCATCGGTCTTATATAAACCCCTTCCCAAAAAATACTTAAAGACGAAGAACTCTAATTATATTTACATAATATTGTATACAAAGAACTCTTTAATGAATCTTAACTTCACAAATAAATTTAATTTGGCGGGTCCATGATCACCCATGGGTCTCAAGTAGGGTATACACTTCTAAAAAGTTTTTTATAAATACAGCGGTGTAGAACATCATATGGCCTGTCTTGTATTGATACTATCGATTGTCCTTAAATATCGAAAATATCGATAGGAAAAAAATCAATATCGATATTATTATTTAAAATACAGCTATGAAAACTTATAACAGCAGCTATAATCACAGTTTTCAGCCGCAAGTTTACTTGCTAATAAGTCGCGCTGAATGTAATGTATACAAAACTAAAAAAATAGCAGGTGGTATCGATAGCTCAGCTGTGCTTCGTTATACTCCTATTTAGAGGCCCTTTTGTCAAAATTTGTATATGTTTACGGAGGGACTGAAATGTCAAATGTTTTTATAATGTTGTAAACAAATGCAAATGCAATTGCGAGCATAAGACAATACAATGGACGGCCATTAGAGGAAAAGACTTCTAGACCGATTACCTTTCGGGTCGAGAATCAAAAGCAATTAAGAAATTATCTCAAGTTGCAAGAAATATCTTATAGTCTCTGCTACTTCGTAGTTTTTACAAAAAAATCCATTTCTTAATAAATAGTTGATGTCTTTTTATTTTGATTTATGTATTTTTTAAACATTATTTTTTTGCTAACTACCAAGGAATTCTAATATGAATAACATTTTTGTTTAACCTTTTAGTTTAGTTCTAATTATTTACTTTTTTTTTGTTTTTTTTTTTTTTTAAGTTATGTTTATGTTTTTCTTTTCAAGTAAATCTTAACGTATTTAGTTTGAACATACATTTTACATATGGGGGATTTCATGTCAAGTGACCTAATTTTTAAATCGATGTCTTCCGATTTGGATGAAATATGCACCAAGGTTAGTCCTATTGGATAGTACACAGAAAAAAATAAAAATTGATTTCAATTAAATTTGTGATATTTGTGATATTAATTAAAAAATTAATTAAATTTGCACCAGTGAACAAATTAATAGTATCAATTAAACCAGTTAATAGTATTAATTAAACGTTTAATTCACTTGATTAAATTTTTAATTCAGTTGATTAAAATTTTAATTAAAACTGATTATATTTTTGATTAATACTTTAATTGATGAAAAATGTGGAAGAATTTTTTCTGTGTAGCTTAGACACAAATTTTCAAATTACTGTTTGGTGCGCTTTGGGCCAATGACTCCGTCAGCCCATATGTCTTCAAAAACGATTATGGTCAGAATGTTACTGTCAATGATGAACGGTATAGGTTTGTTTTTAATGAATGCAGTTTACGATAGTGCTGCGGCAAATTTGCTCGCTTTTTGTTTAACCTCCGTTTTAATTAAGAAATATAAAATAAAGGAAAACAATTCCAAGTAAAGAGTGGTTAAAACAACGAGCTGTTTTGTGGCCAGCGTTGCCATTTGTCAAGATTTCCCTTTTTTTTGCAAGTTTTTTGAGATGCCAAAAAGTTTTTAATTTATTTAAAGTTTTTTAAACGCAATTGCTATTAGAAAAGGAAACAATTTAAAGGTTAATTGGTATCAAAAACCAACAGCCTCTGGACGATTATTAAATTTTTATTCTAAGCATCCTAGAAGAATTATTATAAATACAGCATCGAATTTCATACGACGAGTTCTTCAAATAAGTGACACGGAATTCCATAAAAACAACATAACAGAAATAACCAATATTTTAACCATGAATGACTTCCCAATAAGGACAATTAAAAATCTTATAAAACGTGCAAAAAACAACAGGCAACAGGTGATAAGAGAACCAAAAAATATAAAAGCATATCATATGTTTCTGGACTCTCGGAAAGATGGAAAAACTCGGATATTTATGACGAAGAAAAATTTGAACTAGCATTTAGAACGGACAATACTGTAAATCAGTTATTTAGCAAAACAAAATCAAAAATTAAAAAGGAAGACAAGTCAAATGTGGTATATAAAATTCCCTGTAGTGGTGACGGGCTCAATATATGCGATAAAGTATACGTTGGGAAGACAAAAAACGAAACTTAAGACAAGAATATCTTCGCATAAATCTGACCTTAAAACTATTGACTAACCTATTGAACAAAAAACTGCACTAGCAGCCCACTGTACGTTGAAAAATCACAAACCATATTTTGAAGGAGTAAAAATATTACATGAAGAGAGAAATTATTCGAGGAGATTTACATTAGAGATGCTACACATTATTGATGTTAATCCACAGCTTCGTCTCAATTACCGACAAGACACAGAAAATTGTGCACACACATATACAGACAATTAATTAATAAAAACAGACGATCGATAAACTAGATTTAGTTAAGAAAATCTAATAAGAAGTGGTACAAGTGTTATTGTGAAGTTTTGTGTTTATTATATTTTTTTAATTGTTTACATGTAATCTTTGTAATATTATGTTTTGTTTTTTGTTTAATGTTAATAATAATTATTATTGTATTTATTTATCCAGACCCCCTGAAGATGGTTAGCGATGTTAACCGAAATATTGGGAAAATAATAATAAAAATATAAAAAACGAAAATATCACGAATTTTTATTTTTTATTTTATTAATTTACGTGGACCTGCAGCCAAACAAACACAACAAATAATTTATAAATACTTAAAGTTTTTGCAGTTTTTTAAAAATACATAACTTAAAATTTGCAGTTTATTGGATAAAAATATAAAATGATGTTTTTAGACAATTAAACGATATTTTCTCACTCCTTTATTAGTACAACAGCGTTTAATTGTGTATACTCCCTGTAAGCAGCGTTACCGTTGGTGCTACTAAAGTAGAAATTTGCCACTTATTCGACTGCTTGGCTTACTATTTTGCTACTTTTACAAAATGCACCCAAATGTAATACTTTTTGCAATTCTTGCCACTTTTTTGATACTTTTACTAAATGTAGAGAAAAGTTTTTTTACTTTCTGTTTAACCCTTTCGGGACGGCTCTCTAATTGCATTGATATATAATCATTTTTGTAATTATTGTGTTATATATGTCTCAAATAGATCGCCTGCTAGGGAAATGTGGCAGGGTTGCCACAAGGGGACTGCTGGGGGACTGATAAGCCCTTGGACTGGTGGTACAAATATGTACCATCCAAAAATTTTTTTTGGAATAAATACAAAAAAAAAGTGTAAAATATACTTACCAGTTGTAAAGTAAAAAAAATAAACCGAACTTTATTTATTCAGTCCAAATAAGTCCAAATATATTATTATTTAATATCGTGAAATCCAAAAAAACTCATTAATTAATGTGGTTTACGTCCGACTCTGCCAACAAGATCCATGCATTGAGCACATGTTAACAATGATATGCAAAAAATACCATTTTATAGCAAAGATAACCTTTGATAAAACGAAATGGTTTGTTTGTAAACCAAAGAAAATGAGAATTTTAACTTTTAGGAACGTTTAAACTTTGGTGTTACTTATGTGTACCACTTGTACCGAAAGGGTTAAATCCCAGCCTTAATGAAAGTTACATAGATATACATATATGTAAGAAACCTTTTTTCTTGTAATGCGTGGTTAGCTTATGTATTTATTGCGAATAAATTATGTAAACATGTACATATTTGCAGGCAAGTGTACTTGGAAAGTACCACTTTCATGAAATTTCTGCATACGTATTGTAAATAAAAATTTCAATGAATTCTGTATAGAATAATTATTTTCATGGTAAATGGCTTATTTTATTGATTATATACCTAGCTTTCCAATAAATTATATACATACTATATGTATGTAAAATTTTTGTTCTTATAATTTTTTTCTGAATTTTTTAAAACAAAAATAGCATTAATTTTGCTTTAAAAAAATTAACCTCTACTATATTCTACGGGGTTTTTACCTGATGTCTGGGTAAATAACAGGTATATTCCTTTTTTGGGTATTTATAAAATACAAATTCATATGGCTATCATTAACTGTCAATAAAATTTATTTACAGCCTGTTCATCGATTTCAAACGTTAACTTTCGCTTAGAAAACTATGTTTAAAACAAAAACAAAATTCAAAAACTTGTTTTTGTTTTAAATTTCTATGCGAACGTTACCGTTCAAAATCGTTAAACAGGCAGTTAGTTTTAAATTACTTTTCGTTTTTATAAAACGTCATTAAATATCAAAAAGCTTGTTAAGTTGTACTAAAACTACAATTAACAGGAGAATATTGATTTAAAATGGTTAAGAAGGTTGATTAAATTTAAACATACATTTTTTAAAAATTTGTACAAAACTTTTGTACCCACCCTTTGGGTAAATACCAGGGTATTTACCAATTGGGTATTTATCCTTTTTTCATTTATATGTATATATTCTTAATATTTCCGAAGATGTTTACAATATTAAAAAGTATTGTTAAGATGGCTTAAGGAGAATTTAATTCCAAATCATTTGCTGATAATTTGTATCCAATCTGGCGAAATATAAGTCATGCCTACAATAATGAATAATACATAAAATTAGCATTTGTGAACAAAATGTACATAAAAATATTTTTTGCTTTTTTGTAATTTTAGTAGCTAAAGTATTGTAGATATTTACTATGTTCGCCAAGTGTAGGGCAAAATTATCGTCAATAAAAGCTTATAAAATGTATTTTAAACAGAGTTGCTTTTTGATCACAATACTTTTAAATGCACTGCTGCTAAAAGCTTTCTTTCTCGCAAAAGCTTATTTTTACAAAAAGCCAAACTGCGCGAATGGCTAAAACTTAACTTAACCAGCTGATTGTTGGCATACTTATGCATGTGTGTGTGTTTCTGAGTATCTGTGTGTTTGAACAAAACAATAATTTGTTTTTAGCAAAACGTTTATGAAGAAGAAGCGAAAAATACAAACCATGAACATTAAACTATTTGTGCATTAATAATATTTTACATTCAAGCACACATTGTACATACATACATACATACATGTTTTCACCTACTATACACATCGTCTATCAGCCTATAGCCTCATGTTTTCTGCTCACGTTCCTCCTGAAGCCACTGGCTAATAAACGTACTAACCAAACTGAAACCAAACCAAACATTGAATTTGTTTTGCTTGCCAGTTTGTCAGTTTGCTTTGCATGCAAACATTTCTAGCTGCCACTGGTTGTAAAAACCAAACGTCATTTAGTCGATTAGTTAAAAAGTCGTATTCGTTGGCTACACTAACGGACGGAAATTATTGTACTTCATTGAATTTTCTTCTTTTTAGTCCCTGTGTTATGCATGGATGAATGAAAATTCGGAATACGCTTTCAATATCGCGAGGCTCTGGTCAACCACAAGGCTATTTCGATAATCTTAAATATTTAGTCTGTTTTTTCTTATTATCATATTGTGTGGAAATTTGTCTCTATTTGCTGTTACGGCTGCTGCTGTTGACGCATTGATAGAACGTGTGTAATAAAAAGCATTAAAAGTTTTATAAAATTGAAAACATTGCAAAAACAAAAAAATGGCTAATGTGTGTAATTAATAAAATGCTTAAAATAAATTTTGGCAGTTTATTAATAAAACGAAATGAAATTTATGCAAGAACATTGTGGTGTCAATTGAAAACAAAAAAAAAAACCAAACAGATTTGTTTTTGTGTTTAAATTTAAATGCAACGGACTGAGAAGACATCAAAGTAATCATCATGATTATGATGACAAGCGTAAATAAAGCTTTTAATTACAAGCTGAGTTTTTACAATTGTTTTGAATCTAAGCGACCTCCCTAAATGACGCCAGTGACATTGAAGTTTTTTTCTGTTGATTTTTTTTTATTTTCTTAACGATTAAACCTCGATAACTAACTTAATATTCGATTGTTATCGTCAAATCAAATTAATTTTGGAATTTGTTGTGGCGACGAAAAGCTGACAAACAACGAACTATATTTGCATATTTTGAATTTTCCACTTTACGTACTTACTTCGACTACTACAAGCAAATTAAAAGTAAAGCTTAAAAATTTAATTCATCAATCTATTTATTTAAGTCAAAGTGTATGTGTTGGGCGAATCTGAATTTAGAGTTAAGAGAAAATATATATATATATCGGCTTATCTATTTTAATACTCTAAAGTTTTTCATTTGCAAATAGTTACTCTAACGTAGCGTGATGCAACTTACAAAAAATACAAAATGTATATGCTAGAATAGCTATAAGAACTAAAATCGTTCACCGAGCTAGTTAAAATTTTATAAATTTCCCTTCTTGGAATCTAAAAATAAGAATTTTTAATATATATTCTGAATATGTACACAGTTTTATTACTCTTACTTTCATACTCATTACCAAAATGTGTATTGGAAAACCTTTTTAAGCCAGCAAAATTACCCCAAGCCAAAAAGTCAGGTATGTGATGGAAAACGATTTTGAAAACACAACGATTTAAAATCGATAATGTTGTTTTAAAAATTGATTTTTAATACATTTTCCCCATTTTTCTTGCTGTATTCTTTTAAATTTTATATTAAATAAGTATGCTAGTTGAACTATATTTTGAAATGGTTTTTTAAATCGGTCGAAATTCATCACACCTGCTAAAAACGATTAGTTGGAAAACGATCGTTTTTTATCACATACCTGGGTAAAAATTAACGGTTGTAAGATCTAGTAAAACAACTTTTATTTTCAGTTAATGATGAAACAGATCTGGGGCTGAACGATGTTTTTCATACAGTTTGACATAAAATTATGCCAGAGAATGCGGTCGAGAAATAAAATCAATTTTATTTTTGAGAATTTTTTTTTTAATGCTCCTACATATAGACACTTATTCTCTTAACAATGCTACCTACCATACTTTCATTCAATTTCATACATTTTGTAAACAAAGAAATATAAGAACAAAAGAAAAATAAAGAAATGAGAGCGAATTCGAAGTTACTGTCGACGTTTTAATGATGGGCTTTAAGGCCATGTCAGATAAAAATTTATAGCTTTGCGTGACACTTTTGACTTTGACAGAAAAGCGTAACGCAAAAGGTGTATGTCACAATAAAAACTTTGACAACACTCACACATTGTGGTTGAAAAGAAAATAAATAAAAAAAATTATCCAAATGTTTAATAATTTTAATTAGGCTTAAGTTCATTAAATTTAATTTTCATTAAATTATTTTTATGAAGAAAGGAATTTTACAACATGATTTGACTATTGACGTCAGCAGTCGTCGATGGCTGCGAGTGTAAAACGGCAAATCCATCTGAGGAGATCGAGTGGTTGCGATCGAAACATGTCATGGTAACCTGCCGGCCCGGGTTCGAGCCCCGGCCACGGTCAAGAATGAAAGATTATCAATAACAATTTTAATTAATTTTCATGTTGTAAAATTCCTTTCTTCATAAAAATAATTTAATGAAAACTAAATTTGATGAACTTAAGCCTAATTAAAATTATTAAACATTTGGATTAAAAACCATAAATAGTTCAACAAAATAACCACAATACTAATTAAAAAAAATTATACTAGCAGATTGTCAAAGCGCACAAAAAGATGAGAGTTGCCCAACTTTTCGCTTCGCTTTGCGTTAAAAGTTCTTTATGTGACATGTTTCGTATAAGTATGAATATTTCATCTTAGATGTCAAAGCGAATCTCTAACGCAACGCGAAGCAAAAGTTTTATCTGACATGGCCTTTAGAATTTTTGCCTGAAGTTGAAGACTCAATTCTGTTTCATCATTTATTGATATATTATTATTCATTTAAAATACCGGATTCGAAAATCCCGAAATTTAAAATCCGAATCGCTAACTAATGCTTATCTGCATAGGCGGTCTTCGACCGGGCCCAGGAATGTTCTCCTTTATGATATAACAAACACCGGCTTCGCTAACTGAAGATTTTCAAGAGGTCGGCTATGAAGGGAAGCTTAAGTTAGCGAAGCCGGTGGTTGTTAAACTATAGAAGAAATCATTTTGCGGCCGGCCGAAGCCAGTTTATGCAGAATAGCTTTAGTTAGCGAAGCCGGTATTTGTTTACCACTATTTTGGTGCATTTTTTACCATTTTTGGTTATAATTTCCATTTTTTGATGGTTAATTTTTCGGTTTGCTGATTTTTCACATAATGCTTTGGGCGATTTTGGCTAGGATCATTAAGCTGGCAGCCACTTTTATAAATTTTAAATTGCAAGGGACTAGAAATATAGTTATTAGAAATAAATAGAACTTTTCAAAACAATCGGACAATATTTTGATACCTTTTTGAATAAAAGTATGTACCTTTTTGAATAAAAGTATGTACCTTTTTGAATAAAAGTATGTACCTTTTTGAATAAAAGTATGTACCTTTTTGAATAAAAGTATGTACCTTTTTGAATAAAAGTATGTACCTTTTTGAATAAAAGTATGTACCTTTTTGAATAAAAGTATGTACCTTTTTGAATAAAAGTACCTTTTTGAATAAGAGTACCTTTTTGAATAAAAGTACCTTTTTGAATAAAAGTACCTTTTTGAATAAAAGTACCTTTTTGAATAAAAGTACCTTTTTGAATAAAAGTACCTTTTTGAATAAAAGTACCTTTTTGAATAAAAGTACCTTTTTGAATAAAAGTACCTTTTTGAATAAAAGTACCTTTTTGAATAAAAGTACCTTTTTGAATAAAAGTACCTTTTTGAATAAAAGTACCTTTTTGAATAAAAGTACCTTTTTGAATAAAAGTACCTTTTTGAATAAAAGTACCTTTTTGAATAAAAGTACCTTTTTGAATAAAAGTACCTTTTTGAATAAAAGTACCTTTTTGAATAAAAGTACCTTTTTGAATAAAAGTACCTTTTTGAATAAAAGTACCTTTTTGAATAAAAGTACCTTTTTGAATAAAAGTACCTTTTTGAATAAAAGTACCTTTTTGAATAAAAGTACCTTTTTGAATAAAAGTACCTTTTTGAATAAAAGTACCTTTTTGAATAAAAGTACCTTTTTGAATAAAAGTACCTTTTTGAATAAAAGTACCTTTTTGAATAAAAGTACCTTTTTGAATAAAAGTACCTTTTTGAATAAAAGTACCTTTTTTGAATAAAAGTACCTTTTTGAATAAAAGTACCTTTTTGAATAAAAGTACCTTTTTGAATAAAAGTATCTTTTTGAATAAAAGTACCTTTTTGAATAAAAGTACCTTTTTGAATAAAAGTACCTTTTTGAATAAAAGTACCTTTTTGAATAAAAGTACCTTTTTGAAAAAATATAGCTTTTTGAATAAAAGTATATTTTTGAATTGAAGTACCTTTTTAAAAGTAACTTTATATAATTTTATTTTTGAATTAAAATTATCGAAAGAAACGCAGTTATTAATAACCCAAGTTAATGGTTTAGAGACAAACACACATACAATGTAAATTATAACAAGATAATTTTCTTCGGCTATGCCGAATCTTATATACCCTGCTTTGTAATGCGGTTAGAACAGAAAGTTATATAAATACTGTTCTTTAGATATAAATAAATCTATTTTGTGCCACGCCTACTTGTCCAATCCCGCCCACATTTGGTTGTTTTGTATTGATAACCAAGATTCTTGTACCTAATTTGAAAACTTTGGCTCTTGCCGTTCTCCAGATATACAAAAATCTCTAATATCTTTGTGTGAGAAGTGCCACGCCCACTTATTTAATAGCATCCATATTTTTGTCAGATATTGTCTATTGATAACCAAAATGCTTGCACCTAATTTGGAAGCTCTGGCTTTTGCCGTTCTCCAGATGTACAGAAAACAAAAAAAAAAAACCAACAAGGGATTTATAAAATTATAACAAGTCAGAGCATATGTGACTTAAATATGTACTAACCAAGTCCCCATCTTATCTTGGGTCTTAGGAAAACCCTTTTCAACGGCGGACATTGTTAAATCGACTTCGCTACTCATAAGGACCCAGAATATAAATGTAAACTTTATAGGCTCTAAGATAAATATTGTAAAAACTACAAACGGAATGACAAACTTACCCTTTCCACATGTGGTGAAGGGTATAAATATGGCTTTATTAGACACAAACATGTAATTGCGCAAATATTTTTTTATTTGGTTTTAAGTATTCGAGCACGTACTTCAATTACAAAATAACTTTCCCTTTCAATTCATTGAAGGCCCTTTCAATGTAATTCGTTAAATTTCTTTCAATTAGTTGGCTTTTGATTGTGTGTTAATTACAATCGATAAACATGAGCAAAATGTGCCACGGTTATTCGTCCAAAGAATTTTGTGAAATGGAAGAAAAACTAGAAGAAGAATTGCACTTTACTCGTTTGGCATTGTGTGATAAGGACAATGAAATAAAAGAGCTTAAAAAGCTTTTGGAAGAATCTGCAGCAGTAAAAGGTTCTTCCTCCCATCATCATATTATTAATGGATCAACAAACAGAATCGCAGTATCAAACCATTTCGATCATTGTGATGCAAAAGATAATAATCACAATTGTCATCACCATCACTCTGAGCAGAATTTGCACAGACCTTCTTCAAGGTCATCCCATGACTATCAACAAATGGCTGATCTTATTGAAGATTTGCGGGTGATTTTGCAAGAAAAGGAAAATGCTCTGATTGAGTGTCAAGAACGTAATCGCTTCTTCTGTCAAAGTATAGCACGCCTACAAGAAGAATGTCAAACCAAAGATGCTCTAGTCGTTGAATTACAAAATGAAATTGATAAATTTCGTCAGGTGGTCAAACCTTTAACTCAAGTCTTTCTACAACATCATAAAACGGATTGTGATGACTTTAACTGTGCAATTGGCATGGAATCGACAAGAGTAATACCATCGGCCAGTGAACCGAAACGTATTAAACGTCAAGGTTACAGTGCAGAACCGTTAATTGATTTAGTAGAAGCTGAAGATAAATTAATGAAAATTCCTAAATCCGCAAAGTAAGACCCTTTATTAACATCCATACATATTTGAATGCTTAGGAAATAATTATTACTTTTTGCTGTTATTAATTTCTTTTTTTTAATTTTATTTCAGATCTCGTGAAATAATTAAATCTGCCATATTGGATAATGATTTTATGAAAAATCTCGATATCACACAAATACGTGAAATTGTTGATTGCATGTACCCGGTTAAATATGCCGCTAAGAGTCTTATTATCAAGGAGGGCGATGTTGGAAGCATTGTTTATGTTATGGAAGGTCAGTAGTTTTAATTACTTTTATTTGTTTTAATTTATGTGTTTTTTCGAAGCCAAAAGGTTTTTATTTATTCCAAAAACACACTGCATTCATTCATTATATCTATTTGACTGCAAGTAAATAATTTAAATGCGTGCAAGTACGTATGTATGTGCAACTATCTATTTACAAGTAATATGTTTTTTAAAGATGTGTGTATTTATAATATTAATTTTATATACAAATGTAATTACCCAATTCTTTAAAGGTGCATACTGATAGTAATGTGGTAACACGTAATTTTCTCTCTAGTTTCAATTATACAGAGCAGGGTTGTCAGATGTTTTTTTTTTTAAATTTTATCCTTAAATTGTAAATTTGTATCCATAAATATCACCAAAAATTATTTTGTTCTTATCGTGAAAAATACTTTTTAACTTTTATTAAATTTAGGCAATTCAAAAAGAGTTCTTTAGTGTAGTATTGGTTCTGTTTGCTATATTTTTACTAATGTCGCATATGACACTTTGTGAATTGCCTTATTATGTTTAGGGATGAAACGATTCGAGTAAATACAAGTACATATTCGATACTTTTATATAAGTACCAAGTATTTTTGTAATCGATATTTAGCAACCGAGTACCAAGTAGTATCGGTCAAAAAAATACTTGGTATCGGTCAAAAGTAATCGTTTCACTTTGGTATTGAAATTAATCTTAAAGTGAGGCAGTTTGGATTATTTTCCAAAGCTGGAGCAGCAGTAACGGTATGAAGAAACAGTTTGACCAGTAAAGACTTCTACCAGTTAATGTGTTTAGCAAGTGCATCGAAAAATGAATTTTTTTTAATGTTAAAATCAGCGTTTGAAAAACAGTCGATGTCAAACCAACTCAAAAAGCGAAAAGTTGTACAAAAATTTTCGTTTCGTTTAATTTGGTCCAACTAACACGCACGACGTTAATTGTAAATAAAAAGAAGGGTCTATGGAAATTATGTGTTCAACAAAATGTCGGACATATGCTCACCACGGCTTCGGTGACATACCTATATCCGACGGTCCATATTTTAAATGACTCTGAGACATAATTGAGGTTCAATTTCGTTAATGCCAAATTATCTCATCCTTTAGCTTCTGAATTGTTCTTGGCTTTTTAATGCACACATTTTCTTTTTTATATCCCCAATGAAAGAAGTCCAACTGTGTAAAATCACATGATCATGGCGTCCAATTAACATCGCCATGACGTAAGATACACACAGCCGTTGAATTTCTCGCGCAAAATAGCCATTGTTTCGTTAGTTGTGTGGCACCATCCTGTTGGAACCACATATCCTCCAGGTCTATTTTCTTAAATTCTGGCCATAAGAAGTCCGTTATCATCTCGCGATAGCAAACACTATTCACGGTCTGGCCGTACTTCTTCGAAAATGAGGTCGGCCAATCATTTTCGAAGAAGTACGGCCAGACGACGCTGCCAGCCGCAGAACAAACTAGGCGAGCATGCACCTGTGTTTTCCCATTTCCCACAGACCCGGTTTGCTGAAATTTGCGCACAATTCTCCCGATTGTGGAAACATTTGGTCGATTATGCTGACCAAAAAAATCACGAAGTGCACAAAATTTGATTAAACACCCATTTTCGTAAAAGGCTTCAACAATCTTTACGCGTTGCTCAATTGTGTACCTCTCCATTTGTCAAACACTGAAACAAAGAAATGCCAAACTAAATTGCGCAATAAACTTGACGTAAAGGTGTAACTCACAATTAACATCGTGGATTGTGGTTAACCAGCCTTTATTATATATTTATCAATTTAAAAATAAAAAAATTGCATTTAAAATAAATACAAAATTACATTGTTGATTTTTGGAATAAAAGTTGAATGAAGGTTGTTATAGTTAGCGTTAGCGTTCTACAAAATTGTGTTTCCTAAGATAAAAAAGATTTTTCAAAAAAGGAAATTGGTCCTAGATAGAAACTTAAAGTGGCCTCAATTTTTATCCTTTTCATTTTGCACAAAAATACTAATGGGTCGTTGTTCCTTTTGTATTGTATGCTCCTCGCTATTCTTTTATCATACAAACCGATCCAAGTACCGATACAGGGAAGTATCGATACTTTTTTTCGATACTGAGTAGGTATCGATACCTTACGAGCGATACCACATCGAGTAACAGTATCAATACCTTAGAGGTATCGTTTCATCCCTAATTATTTTAAAGATTTGTCATACAACATTTAATTTTTATTTAACTTCTTGTGAGCACTTGATCTATAAACTTATTTTTGTATAAGTAAATTAGACACTTGCTGACAGGCTTCCCAGTTTTATGCCTTATCTCCAATTTTTCATGCACAAAAATCCCCAAAAGAGCTTTTTTTATCCCCACAAATTCTCACAGATCCTTAAAAATAAAATAATATTACATACATATGTCAAAAAAAATGCATACATTTACTTATTTAAATAATCCGTTTGTGTAATATTAACACAAATTTGATTTGTACTTCGAAGTACATATCAACCATAGTTGGGGGAAGTGCACTAAATATTGATTTAAATCAGCAGTGCACTATCACTAAATAAAACTGCATAGAAATTAGTTTGCACTCTTTTTTACCAGCTTTAGTGATGTAGTGATATTAGTCTTAGCAAAAAACTTTCTTGGAGGCTTATGTTGTTGACTAGAAGAGCTAAAATATTGCCATATATCATATTCTTGTAAAATGCTGTTTTTAGAAGATAGCCATATGCAAACAAATTACATTTGAATAAATGGCTTGATGGCAAATTTTGAGGGACGGACGCCCCCCCTAAAACACAACTTATCGCTACGAAATTTGTTTGTATTTTTTTTACATAAAACTGAACCGATTTAGAGGGGGAGAATATAAGAAATCAAAATAAAAAAAATAACGGCCACCCTAATGTACACATATATATATATAAATCAATGTTTATCATTTCAAAAATTTCAGAATTAAAATGCATAAAGTGTTAGTATTTGAGAAAATTGATAAAAATTTGTCACAGGAAACTCACTTATTTTTAAAGTATGTATTTATTCCAAGAGGTACAAAAGCATATTTAAAACTATTTCAGCAAGCTCTTAAAAAGGCTTGGAACCACAAAAAAACATTTTAATTTGTATCCACATATTGACCAAATTGGCCTTGTCCCCAAGCGAAAAAATTGCTTTTTCCCCAAAAATAATCCCCTGGGGATTTTTAGCCTCAATTCGAAAATATAGTACCCTTTTTGGGGACAAATCCCCAAAACAGAGAGCACTAATAACTTAATATACGATTGATTTCTTTAAAGTTAGCATTTACATTTGTTATCCTTCTCCATTTTTTTATACATATTTTGAGAACTAAGCAGTTTTATTCTTCCAGTGGTTGGTCAAGTGTGCCGCAACAAATTGATTTATTTTGGAAATAATTACTTATTGCATTTATTTCATATTTTTGCTTTTTCGAGCTTAAACTTTAAAATTTTTGTACATTTAGCCTCAATTTCAAAAAGTTCAGCTAAAACTAACTATTACTATAACTTCCATTAAAAAATATGTTTTGACAGCTATAACTGATAGTTAATTCTAACTGAACTTGGTGAAATCGGGGGTCAATAAGCCGAAAATAACTCCTTGTGATACATACATTTCTTCTTCTACAACTGCTTAAATTATTTTTAAAATTAAGCTGAAATTGTGTTGTTCAAATGGGTTACAGCATATTTGTATGTATATGGAGCAAATTATTTATAAGACTTAAAAAAATTAAGACTTGCTGGAAAACGCTTTAACATTTGTTGAAATAGACTTTTTAGATATAAAAATATGTATTTTTTTTAAAAGCGGTCTGATTAGTATAAGATTTTTCAACCAAAAAGTCTGTTTCAAACATCTTTTTGTTTCATTAAAATATGGTATGTGTACAAAATTAAATTATTTTAAAAAGAAAAATCCCCAACATTAACAAATTATCCAAAATTTAAAATTGTTTGTCTCCGCTTTCGTAATAAAATCCTGTAATCCGACAGCACTATTTTAGAGTGAGATCGTAAGATATTGACAGCGTTGCTATTGTTACTCTAAAGAACCAACTTTTATTTATTTTTAACCCCATATTCATCAAAGTATTTTCTCGGCAATTATGTAAAGGTTTTGCCGCAGTGTAACCTATTAACTTTTAGTGCTAGGTGAAAAAATATATCGATTTAGCCCATTTCCACTATCTAACAGTTGTTATTTAAGGGCTATGAAGCCGTCCAGCAATAGTTTTAACTCCAACTCCATCCGCTGTAATTTTTTAAGTACGACTCCAAATCCTAGACTTACCTTGATGTTTAATGTATATAAGACATAATTTGACTAAAAACTTTTTGTTTTAATGCAGTACCTTTTAAATGGTTAAATATAGTAAAAAATGATTCTGTAAAAATTTCAAATCGATATTTTAATTCTAACACGTGCCGCATTGAGCTTTAATTTAGTTATTTAGATGTGTAAATAGGGTTGCCAGAAACCAAACTTAAAATAACTGGACAATGTAAAAAATTCACTTGGATTTTGAATAAATAACTGGAAAATTTAATACACAAGTTCAGTTAAAACTAATTATTATTTTAGCTTCCACTTAACAATATGTTTTGACAGCTATAACTGATAGTTAATTATAACTGAACTTGGTGAAATTGGGGGTTATACTCGTACGATAGTTAAAAAAATAAAATTTTATTTAAATTAAAAAAACAAACCAAGGAAACATAAGAACTACAATTCAGTCTTACGTCATACATTACATTATTACATCTCGTCACCTAAACTTCAAAAGACCGTAAGTAAGAAAAAAAATTCAAAATCGGGTTTTTGATTGATTATTATGCATTTTGGTTAATTACATTAAGATCAATCACAAAGTACGACCTGTTGGATTTTAGGTGACGATATATGAGAAGTCCATTTGCAAGCACCGCTAATTTAAAATAAACCAAATTCCGGAGAAAGTCGATTAAAACAGTTTTTTGAAAGGGAACTGCCTGACAAGTTTTTCAGGAGTGATGAATATTTAACCAGAAACTGCGAGTTTTGAACGAGATTGATAATGGCTTAGGGAGGAGAATTTCTATTTTTCTATATATTAATTAACTCTTGTCTTAGTTGCAAGCCAAAGTGTTTGAACAGTTTTGAAACTTTCATAAAAATGTAGTATTATCAATACTTCAGCCGTTATGTGTAAGTACATTCTATTCCTTTCTTGTGAGTATAGATTATTTAAAATACTTAAAGTACTTTCACAAAAAGGCTTGCTTATTAGAAAAAAAAACAAGATCAAAGCATGTTTATATATAAATTTGTGCGTTTTTTTATTGCATTTTTCAAAAACACATGGATCTTTTCGATTGAAATATTTTTCGGCAAATTGTAAATTTTTTTTATATTTAGTTGATAATAATAAAAATATTTGTTTTTTTAATAAACTAAATTATTTTTTAACTGGATAAATTGTATTTTAGCTGGTAACTGGACTAGAGCAAAAAAACTGGACAGTCCAGGCCGTCTGGAAACCCTATATGTAAAGTAGACTGGTTATTATTTTCTGACTTCAAAATTTTTAAAGCAGATCCATAAAATTGTTTTTATTTTGAAAATGTTTTATGCCTAAAAGTTTTGGAGTCGGAGTTGCGAGTTTTTTTCGGTACTTCCAATCCGACCCCGGTACACAAACCTCTACTCCTACTCCACAGCCCTGTGTTATTTATCGAGTTTTCAGGATTGGTTTGTTTTAGTTTTTTTTTTGTGCGCAAAAAAGCAAATTTCGATCTACAATTTGGTTTAAGGATAGATGTTTGACTATTGACGTCAGCAGTCGTCACTTAAATGTTGAGGGTAGCACATAAGTGATATAATGATTGCCTAAAACGTAGCCATGGTGAGACGAGCTGTGTGAGGTGTAGCTCTTTCTTGTTGAAACCACAATTCTGGATTGTTCTCTACCTCGGGCCTTAAAACATTTTCAATCATTGCCCGATATTTAATGTCATTCTTATAACCTGCAACTTGTTCGTCATTTTCGAAAAATATGATCCAATGATATTTTTGAAGTTATTACACATAAAAATATTTGGGTGCATTTGATGTTCAACAATTATTCTTGGATTTTGGCTGGACTATATATTTATTGAGGGGGCCATGGAGGTGAAAAGGAGCCTCATCGCTCATTATACGATGTGATCTTTGTGCCTGAATAATCGAATGCTGACTTTTAAAATAAAGTTGAACAACTTTTCTTTGCTCTGGGCTGAGTCTTTTCACTACGAATTTCCAAGTTTTTCAAAGTAAATTCGGAAAAAAACAAAAAAAAAAAAAACGTAAACAAAAATGTATTCAGTTATTAAATCATAACGTTCATTATGCGCCACCCTTTAAAAAAAAATTATTTTATTGTTTGTTTTACTCACTGGATTTCCAACTCTCATTAAGCTTCTCAATACTGGTTTTATTTCTCTAACCAGCACCAAACAAACAAATACAAACCAGGGATGGAAATCACGGTACAATACTACTTTTTATACCCTCCACCACAACTAGTCGTGATGTGGGTATATTAAGTTTGTCGTTCCGTGATACAATTTTGTAATATTCATCTAAGACCCCATAAAGTATATATATTCTGGGTCCCTGAGTAATACTTAGTCGATTTATCCATGTCCGTATGTTGAAATCACGCTCACTTTCTACCGACTCAAAATAAAAGAGCAATATTGGTTTCAAATTATTTGTAGTTCTCCTAAGAAGTTTGGGATTGAAATCCAGCAAAATCGGTTCAGCAGGGAAAGAGTTATAAATCAAAATGTGGAACAACCACCCTAAAAAAATTGATAGTTTTGTTACACAAACTTGCATAAATAGTGGCGAAATTCACATATTGATATAAGCTTTTGCACAAGTAAGTCTTACATGACTTGAAATCATACCACATCATACCAATTTCGTAAAGATCGGTCCATAATTCACCATAGGCCCCATATAATGCCCACTCTCGAAAAATACTTTGTTACGCCTTAAACCGTAACGAAAAATGGTATTGCAATAAATTTTGGTCTGCCTCAGTTTTATATGATTAGAAATTACATTGCCCAATTCCATGAAGATCGGTCCATAATTCACCATAGGCCCCATATAAAGCCCACTTTTGGAAAACACTTTAGTACGCGTAAAACCGTGATGAGTTATGCTATTATAATAAAATTTGATCTAGTATAGTTTTATAGGACTATTTAAATCACACTGTCAACTTTCGTGCACATCAGCCCAGAAATTACCATATGTTCCATAAAAGCACACTTCCAAAATATTCTAACTGTGGTGCTGGAGCGGATCAAAGACTCGGCACAGCGGAATGTAGCACTCTTTCTTGTTGTAAACTTTGTTGGAAGCATATGGTACTATTGCGACTTATTTGGTACAATTTAAAAAGCGAAAGCTTTTTTGATTCCTAGTTATGGTTTTTATTTTTCTGAGTATCTTTTTTTAATCCACTTCCATCTCCTATATAGTGTATGTCTGCTCTGCATTGGCTCGTTTCAAATAAATCTTTAATTACGCATTTTTTGTGACCACTTTGGATGAACCAAGTGTTTTTTGGAACCGCCTTAGCAAATTTATTCAAGTGAAGTGTTTTTTAATCCATAGGCCATCTCTCTTCACATTAACATTTCCTATTTTCAATATAATTTTTTACTGCATATGACGTCACAAAAGACAAATAGTCTTTTTCTACGTCACAAAAACCCTCAACAACATAACGGACCTGCGAAATGCGTTATCTTGTTTATTTAATTCTTGCTAACCGCCTTTTACGCGATGTCGAAAGAATTCTCTATTTCATGCAACTACATCTAAAATGGCAAATGGTCCATGTTCTGTTGCTTTTGTGAGAACTTCTCGCATCGAAAAAATGTGAAACAAAATATCCTTCGTTTCTCGAAAAGTGAGAAAAAAGTGTGTGTGTTACTCATTTCGAAATCTATCAAAAGAGATTACGTCTTAACGTTAAAAATGTCATAATATTTCACTCGAAGCCGATGTGAAATTGTGAACGTCCAAAAATTTACTAAAATTAAAACATTTTCAACCACGGCGGCGAAAATAAAGGGTGGTTAAATTTTTAAGGGCCGATGTTGATTTTGAATAAAACACAAATTATTTAGGAAATGATTGTCATTTATTTTTATTATGATAATATTGGTAGGGTTCAATTATGTATGAACAACATATCGGCCAAATGGCCGCCGCGACCTCGGCGGCACACCTCTATCCAATGGTCCAAATTTTCAATGACGCTGAGGCATAATTGAGGTTCTATGCCGTAAATTACCGAATTATCTCATCCTTTAGCTCTTGAATTGTTAATGGCTTATCGACGTGCACCTTTTATTTCAAATAACCCTCAAGAAAGAAGTCCAACGGTATCAAATCACATGATCTTGACGGCCAATTGACATCGCCACCACGTGAGATACACGGCCAATGAATTTGTCGTGCAAAAGAGCCATTGTTTCGTTAGCTGTGTTGCAATTGGCACCGTCCTATTGAAACCACATATCGTCCACATGCATATCTTCCAATAAAAAGTTCGTTATCTTCTCACGATAGCGAACACCATTCACAGTAACTACCTGACCGGCCTCATCTTGGAAAAAATACGGCCCGATGATGCCGCCAGCCCATAAACCGCACCAAACAGTCACTCTTTGTGGGTGCATTGGTTTTTCGTCAATCACTCTTGGATTATCATTCGCCCAAATGCGGCAATTCTGCTTATTGACGAATCCACTGAGGTGAAAATGTGCCTCATAACTGAAGATGATTTTCTTCGGAAATTGAATATCCATTTTCATAATGCAGATGAATAAATTTAACGCGTTGCTCGATTGTGTATCTTTCCATGGTACAAATTGAGTTAGTCTGAAATTGGGAAATGTCAAATGAGATGCAGAAAGAACTTGATGTTTAGTTAGGTGTGGTTCACATTCAATATCGGCCCTTAAAATTTAACCACCCGTTACAACCTTCGGCTATACCAAATAATGTAAAGTTCAACTTTAATGTTTGTTGTTCACAAAATAGCTTTGAAAAAATCAACGAAGAACAAAATACTTATCTCTTCCGTGTTATTATTCATTGCATTTTACATTTTTAATATATTTTCTTATGTTGAAACTTTTTCTCACCCCATTTTTATTCGTGAGAACTTTCGCGAGAACTTTCTCACAAAAATTTTACAGACACACTTTTTCTGTAAATTGGCAGCTAGTGGGCTTATATGCCAGCTAATACTCGCAATTTTACAGACGAAGTTAAGTGAGAAAAACAGTTTTTTGTTTCAATTTATGGCATTTTTGTTTCATTCTCATGTTTCAATAGAATAGTGTCTCGAGTCGGGAATTACAGAACATGGGCACATTAAAAAATCGTATTTTTTCAAGTTTACATGCGTTTTGAGCAACATCAAATGCCCTTAATTTCTACAAACAGATATCAAGTCGTGTACGTACCTAACAGTTGTCTTTACCTTGTCGGTAACATTATTTTAGTTATTTCAACGCTAATTTGAATTATAAAAACCATAGATATCTATACACAGCTACATAAATATCTATTTGAAATTTATTATTTCTTAGTTTTTTTGGTATTCGCATAGTTCTTGGGGGTGAGACCCTAACTTTGAATACTACTTTCCGCGAAACGCTGAAGGGTCACACTAATATGTACATTAGGGTGATGACTTTTTTTGGCGACACCCTCCAATTACAAATCGTCTAGATCATGGAAAAACTAAGAACTTAGATATACCTTTTTCGCTTTCGAAAAAATGCAGGCACAAGAGTTTTGTATAAACGAATATTTTTTATAAAAAAAATATTTTGTATATATTTTTTTTAATTTTATTATTGTTATAGCTAAGCAATATCTAAAATTGACCTTGAAGACTTTGTATTACTCGAATAAATAAAAATAAATAAGCAAAAACAAATATTAGAAAGATTTAATATGAAAAGAGAAGAGAAACCTATTAATGTATTATATAACGGGTCCGACATCTAACGTTTTTTTTTTTCAACTAGTGCTTATTTCGTGAATGGTAACACTTCGCTCATGTCTGATTTGACAGATAATTAGTTTTATCCTTCCGCTGAACGAATATGGTTGTGTATACGCTTGAACAACGCTGGAAAATATTGCGACATTACTTTGAAAATCATGGTAATGTTTCAGAATGTCATCATCTTTTCAAATGAAGCTCATTTTGATCTTGGCGGGTATGTAAACAAGGAAAATTGTCGCATTTGGGGCACAGAAAACCGTACGCATACATTGAAAAGCCGATGCACCCAAAACGAGTCACTGTTTGGTGCGGATTTTGGTCCAGAGGCATACTTGGGCCATTTTTCTTAGAAAATGAGCAAGGAGTGGCCGTTACAGTCAATGGCGATCGTTATCGGGCCATGTTGAACGAATTTTTGTTCACAAAAATTGAAGAGGAGGATATTGGCAACATTTGGTTTCAACAGGACGGCGCTACGTGCCACACAGCCGAAGCTACACTCGATGTTTTGCGCCCTGCTTTTGAAGATCGCATTATCAGCCGCAGAACTGATGTCGTTTGGCCACCTCGGAGCTGCGATTTGACACCGTTGGACTAAAATAATAATATATATGGACAAAAATAATTATATCTGTAGCAAATAACGGTGTAGGCATGATCCCTGACAAACATATTTATAACCTACCGAATTTGTGGGGTGCCGTCAAAGATAAGTGTTACGCCGACAAGCCAGAGACAATTGACGCTTTAAAGGACAATATTCGTGAAGCCATTGCTGAAATACAGCTGCACACAATCGATAATGTGCTTAAAAATTGGACCGATCGTGTAGGCTACTGCATGGCCAGCCGAGGCAGCCATTTGAATGAAATTATTTTCCATTATTAACCGGAAGGATTGTCCTTTCAAATAAAAAAAGAAATTTGAGAAAATATTCAGTAGTTTTTTTTTATAGCATTTTCAAAAAAAAAAAGTTATTTGGCGGACCCTTTACATATGCGCATTTCCGTCAAAAGGTCCACCGTGACCGAAAATTTAAAAGTTATTAAAAGCTGATTATTTTACGATATTTTATAAATTTACCAATAAATTTGTTCACTTAAATAAACAAGCAAACGTAATTTCTTATTTGTGAGAATGTTTTATTGTATATTTTCTTTAATATTATCTTCCTTAAAAGAGGTGATATTTTATGAAAATTATTTCAAAAAAATTTTCTTACATGGTCTGTAATCTAAGGAAGAGTTCGAAGAGAAATATGTTATCCGTATTAACGGTAAATTTTTATTTTTTTATTCATTATTCCGTTAAATTATTATGGAAAAAATTTCACGTTCGAAATGTCACGTATCGAACCAGATTTTGGCTTAAACAAAAAGAAAAAAAAAATACAGAAGAACTTGGAATCAAACCAATAAAATTTTAATGTTACATTGCTACGTAAAATTCTGAAAGTAGTTTGACTAAAAAATTGTGCCAGGTTTCGCTGAATTACGCCTTTTTATACATGGCCACAAAAACTACTTCTATTTTTTTCACGTTCGAACCGCGAACGTAAAAATATTTGTTGTTTAAAATATTATTGCATTTTTGATGCGTACGACAGTCACGTTCAACACTTTAGAATTACCCATATATTATTTAACAAATACATAGTACATATTAGTTTTTTTTAATTATGTAGAATCATGTTGAAAGGCCCTAGCTCGATTTTTTCGAAAAAAAAGTTTTTTTTTAGTGATTCTAATCCATTCACAAAAATACCAATTTTGTGAGTTAGGGCCTTTCTACCTGAGACATCAACGACGATACAAACACAGCTGTTTTTATTCTTCTTAAAATAATAGCAACAGAGCAAAAAATATGTAAACTTCAAATTAATATACATTCGTAGATTTTAAGTGTCAATCACAAAGTATACAGAGATGTCACGAGACGGAAGATTTTGCGTTTTTTTTTTGTCTCTTTTTAAGAAAGCTGCCCTTTTTCATTTCTCTTTGCATCATCTTTTATGCCGCAATACAATGAACACAAATTTATTAAGTTGATATTTATTTTTGTAAAAATTAACTTTTTAGTTCACCACAACACGAGTAAATAATATTTAAGTAAGTAAATAACATTATAAAACAAAACAATATTATAAATACATTTTTTTCCACAAAAAACAACGTTTGTGTTTTGTTATTTTTGTTTTGATCACGCTATTTGTGTTGAATGTTGCGGCCTGTTTTTACACCTTGCCACTTCACTACCAAAAAAGCTTTCTGTCTCTTTCTTCGAAAGCTGCCCTCGCAACTGACTTGGGCCTTTTTCACACGTCACTTTTTTCATCTCTGTATACTTTGTGGTGTCAATTACGAATATTTTCTGGAGTGAAGCTGCTTATCATTTTTAAGGTTTTATTTTCAAAACAAAATTTAGTTCTTAATGTTTTGCTTAATCTCAAATAAAATGATTTTGCAGTCTTAAATTTATAAACAATTTCCTTGTTAACATTGCATGTTTCTATAAATATGTCAAATCGATTTCCACAAAAATTTTATTAAAAGGCAAATGGGTCTCATTTAAATTTTCCACTAAAATTTTATGTCATTATCCCAAATATCCCATTCTGGCATCCTCGCTTTGCATTTCAATATTAACGTCGTAAATAATTTTTAATACACAACAACATAAATTTTGCAACAAAGATATGATTTCCAAAGTCTGCTATCGAAATGATCACATTATAGTTAGAAAGTTAAAAGTTAAAAATCGCAATGGATAAAAAAATACTAAAAAAACGCAGGGGTACTGCGGTATTTTTAATATGAAAAAGTAGTGAAATACGTACTTAAGTACTGAATCTTGCAACACTGTATGGAAGTATTAAAAAAGAGTTAAGCTGGGATCACACGATTGCCGCAAATGCACCAATATGACACAATTTTTATTGTGCTTTATTGACGCGTAATAGTGAAATTGCACCTCAACAAGGTATTTAAGGCGATTTTTGGCGAGGTAATTATCCGTGGAATACTGATATAGTTGATATGAAATGTAGTATGTATATAAAATGAAAATTCTCAAATTAAACTAACGCTTTTATATGGAGTTCCAAACGTATCAATATAAGACTATATCTATGAGTCCTAAAAATTGTTTAACTTTTATTTAAGTCATCTCATAATTTCCTTGCGACTTAAAAGCGGCGTAGGAAATACCAACTGACTTTCAATAGTAATCGATTGCTATCAATAATGACTAAGAAAATACAATTATAGTTCCGTTGCAGTCAGTTTCATTATATGGGCGAATATTGAGCAGTGGCCGATGTAATAGCGTATTGCTATTTGTCATTTTTTATCTTTTGGTGTTTGTTGTAAATATTAATAAAATTTTTGTTGTATTTACATTGTTTGAATAGTGAAACAATGTTTAAACGATTTTATAAATATCGAAACTAAAATCCAAATGCCTTGAATCTGAGCCGGGTGGTGCATCTTTTATTACCAACGGACCGCATTTGTTAAAAAAATTATGATTTGAAAATGTACACTAAATGTACAATATTGTTGATAGCGTTCTTCAAAAATACAAAAATTAACTTAATTTTATTTAATTTGAAACACTTAAAATAAAAATCAAACACACACATGCACTCCCAATTTTTTGAGAGCAAAAAACTATTAAATCCTGTGTTCTTAGCTTTCAAGAAAAGCTGGTATATATTCCACATTACCCGCCTATACCGCAACAAACGCGAAGTCAAACCTTTGATATAAAATAATATTTGATATCAAGCACAATTCTCAAACCTTTTCAATGGTTTGATTTTAACATTTGAATTCATATTGATAATAATTTGAATATTGACAAAAAATGTTTTATCAATTCTTCAATTCACAAGCTCGTACTGTCGTCGTATTCGTTGTATAATCGTCTTATTTTGGTGATGTCTATCGTACTATCGTCGTATTCGTTGTATAATCGTCTTATTTTAGTGTTGTCGCATTATACGATTGATTATTATCAGACGAATTATGAAGAAAAATACTCCAGGAGTTTTTTTGCTTTTCTCATTTTTTACAATTAAGTTTTCCTAGGAAAAATGGGAGAAGGGAGATTACTCCCGGGGAATTTTTATTCATAATTGGGTTGTATGTATTTTGAAAAATTTGTATTTATGCCAGGCCTGGAACTGTTCAATTTGTTAGGTGAATTTGAAAAAATCTTTTTAGAATGTGATAACTATTACCACAAATTTAATTCTTCTGAATGATTAATATGTATATGTTTGATTTATTTAAATTTTTTTTTAACTTAATTAAAAATTAATTAAAAAAATCAGGGCTGTGGAGTCGGAGTCGGAGTCGGAGTTGAGGAGTCGGAGTTGAGGTTTTTGTGCCGGAGTCGGAGTCGGAGTCGAAGTACCCACAAAAACTAGCGACTCCGACTCCGACTTTTTTGCATTAAAATTTTTCTAATATTTTTTAAAATAAAAAATTTTAATGACCAATTTCTCCAATTCTTTTTAAATATCAATTCATATTTTAATATAATTTTTCTAATAATTTTATTTTTATTTGACATAAAAAAACAAATTTTAAACATAAATTGATATTTAAATACATTAGTGGAATTGGCCATAAGAGGGTCTTCTTTTTGAAATTGTGAAGTCAGAAAATAAATACTGGTCCTTATTTTCTGACTTCACAATTTCATATCAAAAATTTATAAGAATAGTTATATAGATTGTATCGAAGCATGTCCTTTTCTATGTTTTAATGTGACCTTAAATTTCTGTAACAAAAACCAGCGGGTTCACTATTTGAATTTCGCTAAGATATCGTTAATGAAATAAAGCCGAATTAAGGAATTTAAAAATTAAATTTGTAAAGATGTTGTTTTTATTTATCGTATATTAACAAATATTTTTGTAGCCATGTTCATGAATATGACTTGTAATCAGCTGTAGCTCCTGTGGTGAAAGCATTAAGTGAACTACATTTTAAGTTCCAACCTTCAAGGTGAATTATAATAGAATAAAAGGAAAAGGAACTCGGAAAAATACATGACATTGTTCCAGATATAATTCCCATCAATGTGGGGGTTAACCCGAAAAATGATTTGAGAATACTTTTATCTGCTCACTTTAGGGAAAATTGTGGAGATAATAAAGACTTGCAATTTCAAATTTCGGTCTTGGACAATAATAATATTGAATTAGGAAAGGAAAAATGCAATGGCGAGTACACCGAAGAAAAAGATTTAAATTTAGTTGTCTAAAAATTCACATTTTTTTTAACTCTGCAGGTGGGAGATAAACTACATCAAGCCACATTTTGAAAGCTTTACAGCAGACCGCGAAAACATGTTGATAATCGCAAATGATGTTTATGTTATAAAAATGTGCATTTGTACGAATATTTTATATGATCCTAACATTTTTTTTTATGTCGTTGATATACTTAAAAAATTACGTCATAAAAGGTTCGTTACCTTCTATGGTACTGTTCCATGCCTTGAGACAAACAGCACCAAGTCCAACAACAAAAGGGGTGCTATTTCCCAAAAATAATAAAAGGCTAACAACATTTTTTTACATTACGTTTCTCTTCAAAATGTGTTATATAAATTGTAGAACTAACAACTGAAGGCGCATCTGCATGTTTTAATAAACTATATTAAATTTTCCTGAGAATGATTTGACTTAATAAATAAAACAAGACCAAAATGGCAGTGTCTGAATTTATGTATGTATATTAAAAACAATAGACCTGACTTCACAATTTACAAAAAAGGACTGTCCTTTGCCTCAATTAATATTGTGGTAAACAACAGAAAGTACACTTGATGCCTTAACGTCTAAGCCAATTGGACTTGGTGCTGTTTTCAACTTTTCTATCTCGAAAGCTACATTAGATAGGACTAATGGAAATTCACACATCTATAAATTCCAACAGTATAAAAAACGTTATTTGAAAAAGATGTGAATTGGTGTAGCTTATCTCTCCCCTACAGAACTATTTTTACATTTTGTAGCACTGTTTGCATAATTTTAATAAATTTATATAACCTTTAAAATATACTAAAGTTCAATGATCCCATACGGATTGAAGCAAAACTCGTTTCTTCCGAAAGTTCGTAACAAAACTCGTTCGCTCCAAAATTAAATCCATTATTTTTCTATATTTTAGTTGGTTTAAAGTTCTCAACTGTTGAGTTATAAGTCAAGAATGTCATAACACTTTAGAATTAAAATAGGTTCAACTCATTTAGTCTATTTAATCGGGCGCTATATGTTTTTTGCATTTTTTCCAAAATCCAAATAAAATGTTTTGCAGCTTTCCTACTATACCTACTATTAAAGCTCAATGCGCGGCACCTTAGAATTAAAATATCGATTTGAAATTTTTACAGAATCATTTTGTTGCTATATTTAACCATTTAACAGGTACTAAATTAAAAAAGAGTATAAAGTCAAATAAAAACTAGTCACTTAAATAATGCTAGGTTAGAGAAGGAGTCGGAGTCGGAGTTGGAGTCGGAGTCGGAGTCGGAGTCGTACTTAAAAAATTTCACCAAAAGGAGTCGGAGTCGGAGTTATAACTTTTTCTTAACGACTCCACAGCCCTGAAAAAAATTGCTTATCAATTATTATAAATTACCATTTAAATTGAAATTAAAACTTCCCTACATGGTTTTATTTCATGGTATTAAAGAAAAATAAAAACCAAGAGTGAAGTAAACAATTAGTACTAAACGAGAACGCTATTTCAGCAGCAGCGTTGGTGCCGGATGCTTAGCTGACAGTTTATTTTAGTACACAATGAACTAAAATTAAAAGAATTATTAGTTTAAAATGGGCACGTTCATAAGACGTACATATGTATGTAGCTGTTGAGCTCAACTGCTAC
This sequence comes from Pollenia griseotomentosa, assembly GCA_963931875.1. Classification (NCBI taxonomy): domain Eukaryota; kingdom Metazoa; phylum Arthropoda; class Insecta; order Diptera; family Polleniidae; genus Pollenia; species Pollenia griseotomentosa. The sequence continues at coordinate 19,262,807 of OZ007561.1, forward strand.
AAAACTGTTGACAACTAAGCCCAAAATTTACGACTTAAGCTTTGTACAGACGATGGGCAAATCTTAAAACATAGCCAAATGAAAATGAGCTTACAATGTTCACACAGTTGCAAGACATTTTTAGGAAATTTTAATGACAACATTGTAAGATCTGACCACCGTCTATACTAACTTTAGAAACGGCATGATGAATATAATTCTGAACATAGTTCTTTAACAGACAAATATGTAGCTCAGGGAATAAGCAGCGCTCGCAGTGCATATGCCATCCTGAAGGCCCAACCAGAATGTGAATAAACAAACTTAAGCTACTGTCAAAAAGAAAACAAAAAGCCTCTCAAATGCATTTAAAATAACAAAAAGAAAATATAAAAAAAAAACATTGATTCCGTACGGAAAGAGCGATTAGCTTCGCACCTTGCTTAAGCAAATGACAGTTTTATAAAACTTAACATAAAGTTTCCTTAAGCTCAATATTGTTTTACACATATGACTAACATGTACATATTTGCTCAGTCTCTTAAGTCACGTTATTCACATTCAGGTTGGGCCTTGAGTAATTGAAATTCCTCTCAAAGTTCTAAGAGGCACAAAGTTAACGTCTTCAATTCCAGCGTAAAGCTCAAAACATTAAAACTACAAGTGTAAATAAATGTCTACGCAAAATAAACAAAATATTTTGGCCAAATCGCATTACAAACGTCGACCTGCTGTCAATTACGAACACGGAAAGAAGTTAATTTTCTTAAGAAATCAATTTCGTTTCCTTAAACAAAAAAATCCAAAATCTAAAAATAATTTCTTGAGGACTCACCTGGCCACAAATCCGACATATGGCGAAAGATAGAAATCGAAAACACGTTCCCCTACCATAAATACTTAACATTATTTATTTTCTTTATCTTTCATTTATAACAGTACTAAACTTAATTTGTTTTTCTGTTTATTTAATGTTAATAGTTTTTACTATTGTATCCCTAAAAGCTGTTTCTCTGTGGTAGACCCTCCTCCCTCCACCCGATCTGTGCTAAATGAAAAAAAATTTCCGAAAATTAAAGCTCTCAAAAACCAGTTAACTTCTGCTTATTAAGTAATTCGACAATTCCAGCAAAAACATGTTAAATTTTAATTATACAAAAGAGTCTTTTTAGTTATCACGAAATTAAAAACGCCACTTTCCATCCCTGATACAAACAGCATAAAAATTAATTATTCACAGTGATTATTGCTGTATGTTATGTCTGGTTTTGTGTTTTCTTGTCTCTTCTTGTCTTCGTTTTCGAAGAGCCGAGTTCTGTTGTTTACAACTAAAATATCATGGATCTGTGTTTATACAACCGATCGATCAGTCAGCCAGTCGTTAGACGGTCTTTGCACGAGGAGAAACGTGTTTCGGACTTCAATAAAATAACGGTTTAACAAAATTTTCCTTCGTGATTAGTTTTTTTCTTATTAAAGAAACAATTCAATAACAATTTAAAAATTTATAACAAATAAAAATTATTACGGAAGCAAAATAAAAAAAAAATAAATCACATTAAAAAGTGTTTAAAAAAAAATTAAATAATTTAAGTGTGTCTGAAAAAGAGTATGTGTTTACTTAATTAAAAAAATATTGAATTTATTAAAACAACAAAATTAAATTCAATTGTTAAGAATTAAAGTTGATTTCAACAAAATTATTGTAAAAATAAAAGTATAAAAAAAATATATGCATACCTACCTGATTTAAGTTAAAGTATAAAATTTCCAGATTTCAAAATTCTGAGTTTCATTGTTGTATTATTTGTGTTATTGTTGTATTCGTTATGGCTTCAACACATGCAACAGCTGTTATTTAAAACAATACCTTGCAATCCAATACATTTTTGTTGTTCCACACCACCACGAATGTATGCAATTTGGACATGGACGGAACATGATCACATTTCACATCAACAAACCACCACGTTACTGAGTTTTGGCTTTTGTAGTATTCTGGTTTATGATCTGAGTTTCGTTCGCTTAACATGGTAATTGATTCTTTGCGAAAATTAAAAAGAAAAACGAAAAAAGTGAAAGTGATTTTACGTAAAACGTAATGTGTGTTTTTGTGTCTTTTCTGTTTTTTCTTTCTTATTTATATGCTTATCTATCTATTCGTTTCGTTTCTATCTCTATGCGCATTTCTACTTCTTGTTCTTCCATCACACAGTGGGATAGTTACAAACAAGTTGGAATATAATTTTAGTTTAATTTTTTTAAATACATGCATATATTTATATTTTTTTTTTTTTTTTTTGCTATAAAAGTTTTAAAATATCGAACATAAGTGACATCCAAAAATGTTGTCAGTCAACAGCCAACCACGCCTCCGATTTGCTCATATACGACATTTGCGGTGATACAGCTATTCTAAGTTTGCATGTGAACCCACATGTGTCTTCCCGTGAACTTGATGACTATTTTAGTCAAGTGAAAACTTGGTGGAAAAATTGGCGAATTCGAGTAAGTTCCAATTTACATTATACGATTTTTGTCGTTGCGATTATTGTCGTTTCCTCTTTGAAGTCGATCTGATATTTATATTGTTCGATTTTTGCCTTTACAACTTTTCCTGTGCCACCGAATTTCAGTTCATTTTTCTTCAAATCGAAGAGTACACTTGCTTGTGTACCCCTTTTAATTCCTCTCTCCCCTTTTGCCTATAAGGTAAGAATCGGAACGACAAAAATCGTATAATATAAATAGGGACTAAACGCTTAAAAGTAAACACTTGGCGTCGACATATAGAAACCAGGAGTTTTCACTTGAGGTTAACAGTTTCTAAACTTCACTGGTAAACTCGTGACAAATCTAAACTTAGCCTGGATTATATAGTCATTCTGTAAAAAACCTAGCTATTCCTGTATCGAGCTTACACAGAGGGCACAATCGAAAATTTTTAGAACCATGACCGGAGCACCGTGGTATAAAATAAATAAAAACATCCATAGTGATTTAAAGATTCGACTGGTAAAAGATGAATTTCGCAAAGTCCATGCAAACTTTATTGTTAATTTTAATTATAATTTGTGGTTTGCTGATGACCAATTAGCGGACACACTATCGGGCAAGCAAAACTTTGAGCAAACCTGTCATTCATGACCGATAAAACGGAATTAAAAATAGTTTTTAGTTGTACTGTCTAGAACGGTTTCAGATTTGTTAAAAGGGCCTAATAAACGATACAAGCAGTTGGACTACAACAACAAGATGTTTGTGTAAATATTAAAATTTTTAATATTCAGACAATTATGCTCCATACTTCTTTCGTATGTTTCTGTTAACGTTTGTATGGTTTATTTGGAACTAAAGTGAGTACCAGAATTTCAAAAGGAAACCTTTTCAAATTTCCAAAAAAATTTTGTTTGTATTATAATTTTTACAGCAACAAACCCCAATTGATAAAGATCTTTAGGAAAAGATTTATTTTTATTATGAACCAAATAACTGGAGACCAATTTGGATCCAAAACTGTGATTTTCTACTTTTGGGAATACAAAATTTATTATTAATAAAATTTCTCTATGAAGTGCTAAATTCCTAATTTTTATTTTTGAAAATATACTGAAATTTATTGTTGAGGGAAAAGCTAGTTTTATACGCATTTCACTGGTCGCTTAGGCCAGATCATTCCCAACAAGCACGGAAGTTTGATTTCAAATTGAAAATGATTTGATATCAAACATTTTCTCAAACGATAAACGTTTGATAATGGTTTGATAATCATTTGAAAATCATAGCATTCTCAACCAAAAGGGAAAATTATTTTCAAATTGAAAAATGCCTTTATTTTCAACTTGCTTTCAAATATGATTCTTAAATGTTTTTCAAATGTGGATTATAATACAATGTGGAACATAAATACAAATATTTTTTTTTTTAATTTAAATTCATTATTTATTTAAACAAACTGTGAGAAAAACATTCGGCACCATGGTTTAAAGACGAAATAATGTTCTTTCCGTCCATTAATTCTTGAATAGACTTGGCTTACAAATAATTTTTATTTTTCACAAGAAATGAATCGTTCACTTGTATAACACATTTAACCACGAAGTAAAAAATTTACTTTAATCGCCGTTTTTAATGTTTTCATTTATTTTTCGTTTTATTATTGACAAGTTAAGTTTTGGATTGAATTTAACATTTGATACCAATTTGACATCAAATTGATAAAACATTTGATGTCAAATGTTTATTTTCAAATCATTATCAATTTGAATTGAAATGTTAAAATATAACATTTGAAAGACGTTTGAGATTTGTGTTTAATTTCAAATGATAAAGTCATTTCACATCAAAGGTTTGACTTCGTGTTTGTTGGGTTACTAAACCTTTTTCAAAGATTTAAGAAAAGCTAAAAATATTATACAAATAAAACTGTAAAGCGAATAAGAAAACCTTTCAATAAAATTAAAGATTTTTTAAAAAATTGTTCGAATGTGATTCTATGAGTCAAATTACAATTTATCTGAAGCTTTAATGTTAACCAAAGGTTGGCTTAAGCAAAAAGTAAAGTTTTATAAATTGAAATTTTGCTCATAGAAGCACATTCAAAACAAATTTTTATATAATAAAATAATTTATAAAAAAGAAATATTTCCCGAGTTCCACAGAAAAAATTATCAGTAGTTTTTTATTAATTAACAAAATTGTTAAAAAAAACAAGTATTTAAATTTAATTATTGTGATAATTGAATCTTGAGTTATTAAAAAAAAATAAAAACTACAATTTTGAATTAATTAACATTTCAGTTGTTTTGAATTAAATTTTTAATTAAAATAATAATTAAATAACAAAAAATCTTTATTGATTTTTACGTTCAAAAGAAAATAATTTCAACTTGTAGAATTGTTGTTGGGAATTGTCAAAACCGGAAATATTTAAGTTAAATCTATTAACACTTTGTTTAAAACGCCAAAATTTTTTAATCATTTTTTTCAAATTAAAAATATCTTTTATTGAAAAAAAAAAAAAAATATTCAGAATAATTTTTACAACTTTTAGTAATCTATATAATCATTTTGGTAATAGGTGAAAAATCAATAAATTATTGGCTTAATTCTATGAATTTGGTATGAATTTGGTGATTAGAGAAAATTTTTAATTTTTTCTTTGTCTTTTAAAGATATTCTTCATAATTTTTTTTTTTTTTTTTTATTTCCCTCACTGTGCATCATTACAATACGAATATGTTTAATGATTTCTGGTCTTTGTGTTTTTTTTTATTTAATTTTTTTTTTTTTTTTTTTGAGAAAATACAAAAATTAAAAGATGTAAGAGCTCACAAATTCAATATTTCTGTTTAGATAAAACAAAAAATACCAAAAATAAAAATGTTGATTGAACAAATAATTTTTTTATTTCGTGCTACTGTTGCATTTAAATTCAGGTTTTGTATTTAGTTTTTCGGTAATTGGACGGAAATTTAATATGTTGCGGCTCAACATGACTGTAGTTAATATCAACCTAAAAGCAAACATTTTGTATCTACCTAAAAACCAGAAATTGCAAATAACTAGAATTTTTGGTTATAATACTCTCGTAAACGTAGTAGGTGTGTTAAAAAATGTAAATTAACAAAATTTCCCTTTAAGTTATAGGCAAGGCACAATTAACAAGGTGACCTACATAACTAATTTTTTTTTTCCAAATTGTCTTCATATTAAATAATGCACATTTTTTGGATCATTCAGTCGAAATACAAACAATTTTTGACAATTTGGAATTATGAATACGCATCGCTCTATGTTTCTCTCTCTCTCATGCATGTATGTACCTAATTATTGTGCTTTAGTTATATTAAGAATGATAGAAATAAAGATTACGCCATCCCAAAAACAAAATTCTAATCTCCTGCGCATGTTCACAAATGACGTCACGTGAACTGCAGTCCTATTGGCTAATAATGTCAAGCTGGCTCTTATAAAGTGCTTACATACATATCTTATAAGAAATTCGAAAATCTAAGGAACTTTTAAGCTTGGCAACCCTTTGCTGTTATGGCCATATGCTCCTCATAGGAGTAAAATGGCTACAACGTCATCTAACGGGAAATCATGCCCATGTCGTAATATGTATTTATTTTTATAATTCTTGCTTTATAGGTACAAATATAATTATTATTTTATAGAATTAAGATTTGAAATTAAACACATTCGTTCTCTTCGCTCTAAAAGTCTCTTTTTGAGCATTTTAAAAAATAACCTTTGGCTTTTGTAATCTTTATTTCGAGTTTATTTTTTTTTTTGTATCGTTTCAAACTGAAGATGTAATAAAGGTTATTTAAATAAGACATTTATATTGCTTTTAGTACCTACTTGTATTAGCGTTTGCTTTTACATTGTCTAAATGTTGAAGGTCTTTAAAGTCATTATGTTTTTTTTTTCTTCTTGAAACATCCGTAATTAAATAAATTTGCAAATAATGTTGTCTGTCATTACCTTCACTTTTTAAAGTTATTTTTCAAAATTATTACTTAATTATACCTATAATAATGTGCGTTAAAAGATTTTTTTAAACAATATTAAAATTTATGATCAAAGGAAGAAATTAGTACAAATTGAAATTAATATATGTATTAAAAAACATTGTAAGATATAATGCTAAACACTTAGTAGACACCATACGTTTACAAGCTCCCCTTCGTTTTTAAAAACCAACATACAGTTGGCTATTTTAGTACATGGCTGCCTAGATCATGTAATTACTCTTGTGCTAAGAAGATGGATCTATTAAACCTTCACAGCTAAAGGCATGTTTACATGGTAATCCAAAGTATTACGACTTTATAGAATTAAAACATTATAAAATTCTCTTTAAAAAAGGAGAATAAAAGTTTGTTTTAAGTGTTTTTCATGTTTACACGGGTGGTGTAAACAAAATCAAAGCAAAAATATTAAACAGCTGAGTTAATAAAAAAAATCCTGAAGGTTACAGTTCCACAGTTTTTATTTATTTCTGTGTTGATTTTGGTTATTTTTTTATAATTGTATAAAAATGTTTTCACCTTTAATATATACTGTAAAGTTTAAAGTTTACATTCAACATTTTTTATTTTTCGAATTTATTCTATGAGTTAAATTTCAGTTATGTATTTTATAAAGCTTTTTTGTAATAGTACACTACTGGTGTAATGAGAATACATATAGTTATGTTACTGCCTTTCAATAACGTTTTGGTTTATTTCCTTTATAATAAACCGTTTCCAGTTCTTTATAGCAACTTTAATAAAATAAATACATAAAACACAAACACTTTAAACACTATTTACAATTTACTCAACTCTATTTAGAACTAAGTCTTTTTAACAACCGTAATTTATAGCTTTTATTCACAACCAACTATAATTTTCTCAGCGTTATACGTTATTGGCAAAGTCTGAACTTAGAATGATCTCATTATGCTAGTCGCCGCTAGTATTTATACTGCAACTTGGTTGTCTAGAACATTCGAAATGTTTTTTGAAGGTTCGAGGCTTTACTATTCCCCACACTTTAATTTGATTTATGGCAGCACTTATGTTTACATAATTTTACCTCTTATACTGAAGCTTTTTCAACGGTCATTTCTAGGGCTTTCTGCACATTGGGATTGAAGTGTACTAAACTATAACAATTTTTAATAACGATGTAAACTAGTAAAATTACTTATGAATACAAGACAACTAATAAATACAAGCCAACTAATAAATACAACTAATTCTTAACTAATAATTACGACTAATTCCTAACTAAAGTTACTTTCGTAACAATATGATTCTAAAATGGTTTAGAAAATAAACATTTACCGACCGCTTGTCAAATTTTGTATCCCTATTCTCTCCTACTCAATACCTTTTGCTTTAACATGATAGGATTTTGTTTATTCTACATCATTTTTTGACATGTCGTAATGCATTATTTTACCATGTAAACTTACTTTAAGCAGCTTCTGTTAAATGGCAACAGCTGTCTAAACTAGGTTACGTTATTAGCCCCTTAACAGGAATTTGTAAGATATCTCTTCAGTTTATTTTTGAACAGCCCGAAAGTTCTTACTAATAACTTTTCCAAAGCTTATCCTACTCTCTGGAGACTATTGGTTTTCGTGGTCAGTTGAGATCTTGTAAGATAAGCTGCGAGGTGGGTGCTTCCCAAGACGCTAAGGCACAGTCCCCGGAAGAGTTTAGGTACTAAGTAACTGTTGTGAAAAGATTTACATGAGAACCTACATAACAACCCAAACTATTGGTCGACAAAATGCGAAAATTAGCTTTCGACCATGACATTTTGAAGATCTCCCTTCTCGCGATTTTGGGTAAAAACCACATACACTACGTGATTGCCGAAGGTGCCTCACTAACAACTAGTCCAGTAATGAAGTCCTAAGAGCTTCTGGTCCCCGTAGTACCAGATAAGAATCTCTTGTTAGCCGAGAACAATCTTTTCCGTAGAAAAGATTGCTTCTGTCAAATAACGAGTATTGGCTGAGCCACCAACACACACAGGTAGCAATTTAGGTGTTTGTACAATCTGGCAGAATTATAATTCCCCTGTTTTAAAAAGCCATAACAACAGCACCTAGGGATGATCCGTCCCCACAATTTGAACATTCACAAGTGAAAGCTCTCACAGATTTCAAGAACTCCCTTTCCGCGTTTTTTGCCTTTAACCCAAACCCTTAAAAACATACTTCCGTGAGGGACTGCTTTTCTGTGAAAGAGCATCATTCTTTGAAACACACATTTCATGAGAGAATCAAATTTCTCTAAATCATCGGCTCTCGACTCTTCATTACTTCTAAATTACAGCCTCACCACTTACAACAACACTCTCCACTCTTCGTCACCGGTACCACAACTTTTCGCTCTCTGAAACTACTAAGTCTTGCCCACTTCCGCCAACACACTGCACTCTTCATCACTGCTCACATTTAAAACGGTCCCGCGTCACTTCCTTACCTCCACATATGTATACCAGATCTTTACTCCACAACTAACACTCCCCACTTAATCGAGATACTTACTCCACAGTTGTAGCTCTCCGTCAAAGCAAGGTCATCACCTTTAAACTGCCAAATTACAGGTATTGGCTGCACCTGGTTATGCTCCGTAGCATGTAATACTAAAAGGTTAAATATCCCTAAAATAATGCCCTCAACACCCCCGGGGGCAACATCCCTGGAAAGTTAACTCGGCTACGCGCCGTCGAAGATGATTTTTTAAGCATTTAAGCCGCCGCAGAGTACTGCGGCTGGATTCGGTTTACAAATGTTAGCTGATTAAATCAATAATTTACATTGTGTAATAATTAATTTTTTATTTTTAAGTGTATAACACTACGGTATAGAAAATTTTAATCACTTATAAGAAAAACACGACATTAAAGCTGCTACATTTTGTTTATTAATTTAAATGATTAATTTAAATTGGCTTACATTGCCAAAATATATTTTTTGTTAAAAAAGTGGGTCAGAAAGTTTCTTGACTCACTCTTTATGAGTCATTAAAGTAAATACATTTTCACATGTATTGTTAAACAGCAATTTTTGTAACTAAGATTTTACACTTAAAGTTTAAAGGCCTTATTTATAAAAAATTATATTAAAAATATAAAATTCAACACCTTTGCCAAAAAACATAAATCAATAATATATATAAAAAATATCTTCAATTTATTAATTTTCATAGAAAATTCGTTTTATAAAATTTAAATATTTATTATGAATAAGACCTTAAATATTTGAATAAATAATTGAGGAGCCGCAGAACAAAACGTACTTTTTCACACATTTAAAACTTTTGGGAAATTGAGGTTTATTTATTTCGACCCCTTAAAAAACTGTATGAACCTGGAAATAGAAACAAGTTTTTTGCTTACCAAAAGATGAATCAAACTGCCGTAAGTCAACACATTAAATGTCAAGGATGTTTAATATCCAACCAATTTTATATCGAAAAAAGTACGTTTTGTTAAAAAATAATGCAAAAACTACGTTTTTGTTTAAAAAAATATTTAAATTTTCTACAGATTATTACAAGAATGTTTTAATTATACTATTGTATTAATTATCTTTTTCATAACACTTATACACCAAACAATAGTTAAATTATTGGTGGCTATTCTCGAAAACTCGTCGAACAAATACAAATTTACATTAAAACAAAAATAAAGTTTAAAAAATAGTTTTTGTTTATCATAAATTTCTAAAATTAAATAAACGTGAGAACTTTGACGCATTTCGCTCTCTAAAAAACGGTAAATTGTATGATAAACACAAAAACAATTTCTTAAGCTTTGTTTTTGTTTTAATGAAAATTTTAACATTTTCGACGCGTTTTCAAGAATAGTCACCATTATTTGAGGCCAGTTTTCACAATCTCACAAGCCTTACGTATTCCATAATACATTGTGAGACAGAAATCTAATGAGTTATGTTGCGACTGTCAAAAAATCTAATTTAACATGACAGTTTGTGTTCACACCATCACACAAAGTAGAAACACTAACACATGAAATAAAATGCAACCCTGATCCAATGAAAAGTATTATTGTTTAGAAATTTTTCAAAAAACGATGAAGTCGTATGGGATGTCAAACTTTTTTCATAATACTTTTTATTTTCGTGATACATTGCATTCACACTATCACACTTTGTCATATTACTTGAGTTTTTGACATGTATTAATACAAAGTATAATAGTGTAATCTAGCCTTTAACAGTTAATTTTAACGCAAAAGAAATGACATAAATAAACGTCCATTAAATTAAGAATATTAAGAAATGTCATGTTATTAAAACAACTACACGAAGAAATGGCAAAAACAATTAAAAAGAAAAAATGAAAAAAGTACGTTTTGTTATGCACCAATTTTTTTTTAACCCATTTTTTTGGTAAAAAAAAAGAAAAAAATATGCTAACTAGATTTTTTCTTAAAGATTTTAAGCCAAATATTATAAAAATATCAAAAAACCAAATTGTCAAAAAATGCGAAAAAGTACGTTTTGTTCTGCGGCTCCTCAATTATAAATTAGAAACGGTAACAAGATTTGATTCAGACGAAAACAGTTATCAATTTCTATTTATTAATTAAAGAAAGTTTCAAAAATTTTTACTCTATCTTAAATTTGTTACACCCAGAGAAAAACCTACTTAAAGTTAATAAAAATCAATTTTGAAGAACCCCGTGGTACCAGAAAGGAAATGACATTAACAAAAGTCTAGTAATGTTAATTTTTTTTTAGTATGGAAAAATATAAATTTAAAGTGTTCTATTTTGATCATTTTAATATGGAAACAATTAAGAAATAATATGGAAATAATATTTTTCGGCATTGAATTCTTATAACAATATTGTCGTCTTATTGAAACAATATTGAAATTATTATATTTTTTATTTTAGAAATAAAATTAAAACAATATTTAATAAGGAGTGAAATTTATAAATAGGGTTATTCATCTTTGATTTAATATTGAAGCGTTAGAAATTTATAATGCACACTATTGATACCAGGTTAAAAATATTTTGAATGCAATTACTTATTCAGATTTTTGAGTCATTTAAATTTGATACTTCGATTATAGGGGATATCGCTGAAGATATACTTTTAAGACTGCTGACCTGCACCCAATTTCTTATTTAAGACTTGAATGATTCTGCGTCATCTTCAATTCCAAACTAAAGATAACTACTTATTTTAAGGACAACACCGACCTTTTCCTTTCTCCATACAAATAGCTTGCTGCGGAACTTTGCACGGATTCCTATGAGTAGAATAGCCTCCTTTAAATCCACTCTGTATAAATATTGCAGGATATCAAAAGTAACTTCGGCGTCTTCAGTTGTATATTAAACACTTAATTCTTTACCATAGTTAAAAAGCAAACTTCCTTTCAAGTGACGAAAAACATTGGACAACCCAGTCTCTTCCAACGATTCGATTAAATTCTTAGTATTTTCCTTATCTTCATCGGACCCATCGGACTCAAGGATTTAAAATAAATTGATGTGTCATAAGAATTTAAAACATGTACACATTTGGCTTCTTCGATAGAAGCAGATATTGTGTATGGGTATTTCCACAGAAAAGTCTATTTTTTGTCACGTTACGACACTAAGCAATTAGTCTTGTATTTTAGAACCATGTTGTTTAAATTTTTCCTCTCTTTCACTTAATGTAAAGCTAGTTACGCTTTACACCAAAATGCAAAAAAGTAAATAATATTTGCATTATTCTTTGAGAACTAATAGTTGGTGTCTTAACGTGACAAAAAGTAGACTTTTCTGTGGAAATACCCATATATATATATGTATATTGATTCCTTTGGTTCAAAGCTAAAACAAAGGGCCACAACAAAGTTTTTCCATTGCTATCTATCCTGTGCTATAGAATCAGATACATTCTTCAAAATGCTTACTACTTCCTGGCTATAAGGGAAGACCATGTCACCTGAAATTGATGTTTCATGATCTGTCAATTCATGTGTACAATAACCATCCACTAAAATAAATTTCACCGACATTTTTTTAAAAGAATTTTCACAACCTAATAAAGCGGGAAACAGCTGATATAGTTTACATATGTAGGTATTAATTTAAAATGTTGCCATTATAGATTTTAAAATGTTTCTTATTTTTTCAATATTTTGCAATATAGAATATCAATCCCTATCGTAAATAACAAGTGGAATTTTTTTTCCCATGAAACTTTCATTCCCAACGAAGGGAAAAAGGCAATCGTGAATCTCATGTGAAAAATTTTTCACGCTCAGTTCCAGTGAATGTAAAAAAAAGAAGAAAGATTAGAAAAAATTATAAATCAATGAAATTTTTGTTTAAACATATACACGTATATATTTTAAAGAAAAGTTAAAATAATAAATCTAAATAATTAGTATTGGAGGGACAGGTTGATTACAACGTTAGTTTTTTGCACATTTTAAATTGTATGTAGTAAAATATTTTCCAAAATTCTGCCACCACGTCTTTCACAAATCCGGCGTTAATCAAGCTGTTGTTTTGCATTTTCTTGACCAACATATCGGTTTGTGCCTTATTAACGGATCTAGCCCTTAATGTTCGATTTATAGGAGGAACTACTAACATACATGTTCTATTCCCTAGAAAAAATAAAGTGAGAAAATCTAAGGGAAACGTGAACAAATTACGAGAGAAAAAAATTTTCACGATAAGGGGAAATTGTTCCCATGAACATTTTTTCACGTTATTATTCTCCTTTGAATTACATTTTTTTCATGTGAGTTGTTCATGATCGCAAATATGTGAAAAGGGGAAAAATTACGAGGGAAAAATTATTCAACTTTAAAACAATATGTATTGATTTAATGTTTCCTACGAAATATGTAGATAAAAACTACATTAATTCAAATTTGAAAATTATTGATTTAATATACATAATTTTTCTATTATATTAAATCAATATGACGTGTTCTTCTTATTTTTAAATTTTAGCTTTTCCCTGAGTGTAGAACATATGTTTGTATGTAGATACATACAACATGCCTAATCTTTAGTGTCGTTGCCTTTTTATAAATTAAACTTTGGTTAATTGTTTGTATCTATTGCATAAGAATAATTTATTTAAAACAATCGTACTACATCGTCTGGCGAAAATAATAATATCCAACTTAAGAACCGTTACTAACCGTAACGATCGTATTTAAAATACAAGACATTCATGCTCACCGCTTCGAGACGTGTCCACTAAGTTACTTAACAGGTTTCTTCTCTTTTAATAAATTTAAAATTCACAGTTTCTTTTTTGTTAATTTTTATCCATTTCATTTGTTTTAACCGACTTGTTGACCTTGCATGTTGTTGTTTGTGGTGGTGGTGCTGTCGTTGTCGTTGCTATTTCGCATACTCAAATGTAGACTGTATAAAAATCGCTCTCTCAATTGTCCAGTAATTAATTGCTATTAGTCATTATTTTAAGAGTATTTAAAAAGAAAAAATTGTATTTCAAGAACTTGTTTAACTAATTTTTTTTTTTTTTTTTTTTTTTACTTGTTTTAAGACATTATGCAAAAGTTTATTACTTAAGTCTTTTATTAGATTGTGGCTTTAAATAGCAGTAAATGGCATTAGTTTGCATAAAAATGCACATTATGTGCAACTCGTACATATGTAAATACATACATATTTATTATTATAAAAATTTATTTACATGATTTTCAGAAAGGTTTATTACTTAGTGTGAACACAGGGCTGCCAGGTACTTTTTTCCATGTCCCCAAAAAAAACAAAAAAAACCCCAAAAATACCCAAATTAAAAAACAAAACCGTAAAAACTTAATTTTTTCCGACCAAATTTTAATTTTTTTTTTAAATATAGTAAGAAAAATTTTAATAAGATGTCCCCAAAAATCCCCAAATAAAAAATTTTAGAAAAAAAAATTATTTTATTTTGTTTGTAGCGACTAGTCTCGGCATATTTTTTTAAATCCTTTTTATGCGATTCCAGTGAGGAATTACAAGCAGAACAATATGCTGTTTTTCAAGACGAATGAGCCAATTTATAAGAATTTGGAACTTGTTCAATCGGTTTTAGCCATCCCTAAAATCAACAATAAAAATACATATTTATATCCGTCATTTATTTAAAACTTCGATGCATCAAAGGTACTTGCCAATAGCCAAGCATTCTTTTTCCTAAACTTTCTTATATTGTCTTTTGTATTTACTTATTTTTGGGGAAGACATATAGGCTTGAAAATTGTCTTTAAAAAAATCTACAATTGTATGTGTTGGCAACGGTTTTAGATTCTTTTTTAAAAATCTTTTTAACCACTCACTCAAGAAAAATAACATAAGTTTATTAAGTATATTTTACACACTTAACAAAAATTGTAATCTTAATTAGGACCATTTACGCCGTAAAAGTTGTTGATAAGAGTAAGATAAAAGTTTTGCTAATTTTTTTCATATTTTATTTACGAAACACTTGCCACACAGCTAACGAAACAATGGCTCTTTTGCGCATCAAATTCAATGGCCGTGTTATCTCACGTAATGGCGATGTCAATTGGCCGCCAAGATCATGTGATTTGACACCGTTGGACTTTTTTCTTTGGGGTTATTTGAAAGAAAAGGTGTACGTCGATAAGCCAGCAACAATTCAAGAGCTAAAGGATGAGATAATTCGGCACATTAACGGCATAGAACCTCCATTATGCCTCAGGGTCATCGAAAATTTGGACCATCGGATGGAGGTGTGCCGCCGTGGTCGCGGCGCCCATTTGGCCGATATTTTGTTCCATACATAATTGAGTAATACCAATATATCATAATAAAATAAAATTACAATAATTTCCTAAATAGTTTGTGTTTTATTCAAAATCAACATCGGCCCTTGAAATTTAACCACCCTTTATTAGTGATATTTTGCGTCTGCGTTTAAATTTTGGTTAATTTTGCAAGGTAAGGGAATATTTACTTAATTTTCTTTGAAATTTTTTTTTTTACTTTGGTATACATACACATATGGCTAAAAATGTTTCAAATCCAGCTTTGAAAAGAATTTTTTTGGCATCTTCTCAAAAATTAGGGTTTAAAAAACTTCAGTCGAAACCAAAAACTGTCGAACAAAAAACGAAAATTTGTGTACAACTTTTTGCGTTTTGAGTTGGTTTGACATCGACTGTTCTAATTTAATGAATCCGAAGTAAAAGCAACAACAGTTTTTTCCCCAATGACAAATGAAGAAGTTGAAGAAATGGCAGTTTTTGTACTTTGACTGCAGCTTTTTAAACGCTGTCAAAAATTATATTATGTATATATTTAGCCTTTCTTAAGTAGGAGGATTAACATCAGTATTTAATTTTTTTCACAACATTTTAAATTGTTAAACGTTTTTAACACAACACAACACGAATTTAGATCTAAGATTTCCATTTCTTTCAAAATCTACGCTTCTTTTTAAAACAGACTCTTCTTTATTTCTTCTAGAGCGATTTTATAAAATTTCAAGCAATTTAATAAATCTGGTATGAACTTAATTTGGGAAAGGTTTAAGGTTTATCAGGCATTCATGGTCAACATAAATATCTTCTAATTGTTTTGTTACATGTGATGATTTATTATTGCAATTAACACATAATTTTTTTAATACTCGATACTCAAAAGCTGTTACTTAATAACAAAATAGCGAGATTGTGATTATTTTCGGCGATGTTTTTTTACATTAGGGAAACCTCAAAGCAAGATAGATTATCTTCTTATTAATATGCAAAGGAAAATTTCCCTATATCTTATCGAAATTAAAAAAATTTGTCTTTTTTTTTCCTACAGTCTATTTAAAAAAAAAAAAATCCCTACATGTAACATTACTAATTTGCATTAACAAAAATCACGCAACGCGCCAGGCAAAACTTTACCAATCTGTCGAAAACACACAGAAATATGAAAATGTGTAACCATGTTCGTTTTAAAAGAATTTTCTTTTGGCTATAGAATTTTATTTGATTATTTTAACTTTTTCCTTGCACAATTTTCTAATTTTAAGAATTTTATTGAAAGCCAACATGAAAACATAAACAATGTTTGATAGTTCTGGTTTGAATTGCCATTCGCCTTTGCACAGCTGATGATGACGTAGGCTAACGAAGCCCCCTAGTAATCAATTCGCATTGATTTTTTATTGCATTTACTGTTGAAACATTAGAGCAGTTCTGGGTTTGGTACAAATAATCTTGCGAAATTCTAAATGCAACATATTGTCAAGTGCCAATTTAAGATAGGCAGAAGAGCGGCGTTACTGGGATCCGTGTCGTCGGATTTATGTAGGCTGTGCGAGAAGATACAAACAGTTGAACACATGAACACACAGGCTGAGATGGCTGAGAAGTAGGTTCATTAGCGAATTGGGAGATGTCTGACGGAACGTTATAAACATGGCCTGGCTGTATAACAAGCGGCGGGGAACTGGGCCTATGTAGGGCTTATGTGCTGAGTAGAGGCTTTTCATTCTCGTCTGATTTTATTTTCCACTATTTCTTGTGCTTTCCCAAACTTCTGAAGG
The DNA here is from genome assembly GCA_963931875.1 of Pollenia griseotomentosa. NCBI lineage: Eukaryota > Metazoa > Arthropoda > Insecta > Diptera > Polleniidae > Pollenia > Pollenia griseotomentosa. Next base: position 19,279,854 of record OZ007561.1, read on the forward strand.
CTTCACAATGGACAATACTGGTCTCTGGATGAAGATGTACAGTTTAACTTTACACCAGCCTTTATAACTATTTACATGCGTACTACCTACCTCAGTGAAGCATTTTGAGTTTTTTTGTTTTGGGCCAAATTGGCGATTTAAAAGGGCCAAAATACCTTTGAAAGGGCCAAACAATTTCTTTAATATACATACATATGTGATTATTATGTTTGTATTTAAATCAAATTAATAGTAAAACAAAGTTTTTATCCATTTTTGTTTTACTTTAATATTACACACTTTATGTTTCACAAATACCATAGCTCAAAAACAGCATGAAATTTTATTTTTCAATTTTTCAATTTATTTATGTATGAAGCATTTTAAAAGTAACAGTTCTTACTTTAAAGAGACAAGTATACAAAACAATTGGTTTGCCAAAAACAAAAGGATGTTTTTGTGAATATTTAAAATTTTTGATTTTCATACAAACAACCATTTGTGTGTTTTATTTGGTCCTGTACAAACAAAACAATTTCGTTAATTAAAGTATTGTTCGAAAAAGTAAGAAAATAACATTGAAAAATCTATTAACCGATTTATTTCCTTAACTTATCCCGCGAAGCTCTACGCTTGTCTGCGGGAGGCCAAAGCCTCTGGCGGGCATTAAACCCGCGATTCCAGCACTGATATACTAGCTCACTACCAGCTAGTTTCATTTTGACCTAACTTGTTTAATCTTTTAACTGCTGCTAAAAAGTAGACCTGTATTGACAAATTAATACAAAGTTCCGCTGCTCCATTACATTGACAAACTGACAGCAAGGGCTAATAATTTAGTCAGTGTTGCTACCTCGCGTGTAATTACACATATCATGTGTAATAATTTTTTTCATGTGTAGCTCAATTAATTTGTAATTTAATATTTTAACGTTTTGTTGCACTGATTTTTGTTATTATTTTTTCACTAGAAGTAACAACCCTAAAGGGAAGCGAACTGACACCGAAGTAGTCTTGTGATAGGTCATGATAGGTGGTAGAGACCGGTTCTAGTTCTAACACTTTATATGAATAAGACCTATCACTTTTACATGGGGTTGTCATTGGAGGGGGTCAATTGACGCCATTTGACCAGTCACAGGTCTATTCTCCATGAACATACTTAGTGTCAGTTACTAAAATATAGTATTATTTCAATACAATGTAGTATTATTTCAATAAAACAAGTCCTAAAATTAAATTCAAGAACCAAATTTTAGAAAGTACCAAAAAATGGGTCACAGCACCGGTGAAGACTGTACTGAATTTCATTACTTTTTCTACTTTTTTGTTCTTCATAATCCAGTTAAGGGATTGGTTCTTCTTTCACTGGTCATGAGTCTTTTCTTTTTGTACTTGTTCTATTTTCACAAGTCCCAGGACCAGTCTGTTGGACCAATTGACACAAATTTCCCGCAGGGAAGTTTTATTATTCTTAGTAAAACCTTAAAATTTAATTAAAAGGATGGAAGTGTTAAAAGAGCTGAACTTAAATGGTTGGATCATTAACTACTAACCAATTGGCATTTAGATAGCTTTTGCCACAATTTATAATGACGACGAAACATCCTGGGTACATTATTCTTTTTTTTATTTCAAAGAGAGTGGATCATCGACGGCAAAAGAAATGTTTGAGCTTCTCAAAAGCACAATTATAGAAAAAGGGATTTTCAAAATCTAGTTGGATTTGCATCAGATACACCTTATGTTGTGTTTGGACAGTATAATCCAGAAGTTAAGTTGCTAAAAGACGAAAAGCCAGTTATTATTTTGATAAAATACTCGTGCCACCTAATACATTTGGTAATGCTCGGCAGATAAAACTTAAGGAGTTTCAAGAATATGTTCGCGACAACATGCACTCTTACACTTTGAAAAATTTTAGCTTCATAGTAATTTAAAGGCGGAATATTATAGGAAAAAGGTTTTTGAAATAAAAAATTCCTTTGGAGACAGATTATTTCCTACATTGCACATATGTTGTTATTTTTGTTTTAATCTTTTAAATGGTAAAATTAAAATGTTATTTTCTTGCATTAAATCTGTGGCTTGGAGCTAAAAGGGCCAATGTTACTTGTTTGCTCTTTTGAGTTAATCATTGCATTAGATTTGTTTTCTTGCTCTCTTTCATTATGGTAAAACAGCTTAAGTCATACTTAACCCAGAACAGCTTCATAAATAAAATGCTGGCCAATGTCACTATGAAAAACCTTTGTAAAACCTTTTGTAAATTTTCTCAAAAGTGAATATTTTGACATTGGCCCTTTTAGCTCCAAGCCACAGAAATATAACAACTATAGGATTGTTGTTAACAAAAAGCAAATAAAGAGACATTTAAAAAATATGTTTGTGTTGGATAAGAAAAAAATATAAAAATGTCCGGCATATCCAAAGTTGCAGCGATAGAGAAACTGAATTTACATTCCGTTGAAAAATTGCGTCGACGACATTTGAGGGATGGAAGCATCAGATCCTTTATCATACCCAAATGAAATGCATGTAACATCGTCACCTAAAATGCAAAAGGGCTTAACAACAAAAAAATTTAAAATTAGGGTATTTAATTGAGTTTTGTTCGTTTTATTAAACTTTATGCTGACAAACAATTTAAGATCAAAAATGGCGACTTTATTAAAGATATTCAAACGCCAATTACACCTTGTTGTTATTGATTTTGTAAAGTTTTTTGCTTCTCCTGTAAAAAAAAAAATAAAAAGAGTTGTTACGCCCTTTTGCATTTTAGGTGACGTTATTTGTTTGCAAACAGAAATTGAAATTGGTTTACGTTTTCTAAAGAAGCCAACTACGGTTTTAATTCCACTTTTAATCGAAATTTGTTTCTGCGACATGCGAAAAAAGATAGCATGTGTAATTCGTATTTTCATGTGTAATTTTGGCATGATCCATGTGTAATTTACCATTTTGTTGGTGGCAACACTGAATTTAGTACAGTTAAACTCTCTTTTTAGCTTAAAATGTATCTAAACCAGCTAATCTTTAAGAGCGGGTTTTTTACTTAAAGTTTAAACCAGGATCAATAGTAAGATTTGTTAATCTTATAATAAAATTAAATTAGCCTTAATCCTCTTTAGCGTTTTTGAGTGAAAGATAACAGGTTTATAAGACGAATTTTATATGAAAATTTGTTTAATTAACCTTTAATAAAACTGAAATATTTTTTTATGAATAAGGAGGTAAAGCTTTTAGCATTGCCATATGAATTTACAATACTTTTATGTAAAAGTATGGCAGTTTAAAACAAATGCCAAAAATTGTTATCAAATTACTGTTCTTAACGTGAAAAAGAAGAAGAAAAGGCGAGAATTTTGTATTGTGTTATATAATATTATATATTATATATAATCGAAAAAGAAGCAAAAATCAAGCAATATTTTATCTTACGAGATGGAATATTTAATAAAACTCTAAATAAAAAAAAAATTGCCATTAAATAAATAAAAAAAGATTTGGCCCTATTCTTATTGCCCTTGGTCTATTAATATTTGTGTTGTTTAAATTTTCAAATATTTTTAAGTCTTTTTTATTATTTTAAAAGTTCATTTTATTAATTTTATACAAACGATTTATTTTCATAAGTAATATTTCCTTTTATAAGCTGTTCGCACTTTTGAAAGTTCTGTCGCAAGTTTAAACCGCCAACTTTGGGCGTTTAAACTTGGAAACAAAATGAAATAATTGACTACCCAAAAACGATTTTCAAAGATTAGTTATAATTTAATCACTGATCTTTGTGTCAAAAACTGGCTCCAAATCGGTTAACATATAAACCATTTCTAAACGCATAAAATTGGGCGTTTAAACTACCAATACAAACCATATGAATTTGAAGACATTTATCGTAGTGCTGCCACATTATTGTTTTTGAGTTTTAACTATGTATATATAAATAAAAGTTTGGTTCAACTTAACCAGCGTCTAAACATTCACTAATTTATAAGCCATTATTGTCATGTAACGTCACAAATACTTAAATTTAGGTCAAAAAATTTTTTTTCCTAATTGAAATCCTATTCTTATTGAAAAAAGTTGTTTAAACACAAACATCAAGTCTTTGTTAAGACAAAATTTTGTCTGATAGTTTTATTAAAATCGGCATCGTTTATTTTTAAAATTCTTATTTATATGCTACAATTGCATGGAATTTCAAATTTCATTGGCGAGAATTGGAATTCTAATTTTATCAAATTTTGTATAAATTGCATAAAACAACGATCCTTAATCTCGACAGAATATTCAATTTTTTAAATCCAAAATAAGTTTATAATTTCAAACCCACATACACATGTTCTGTACAAAGTCATGCCTGTACCCAGTTAACATTTTTTTTTAAGTTTCTAAGTTAAGAAAAAAAATGAAACTTTAACAATTCGTAAATATATTTTTCTAAATCCTCTTCAGAAACATATTGTTTGAAGAAAAATTTAAATTTTTGTGAACGTTTAAGAACGAACTTAGAAGTTAATAGTATTTTATTGAAAGTGAAAATTTTTGTTTCGTGCGGCAAACGCCACTTTTTTATTTACATTTTACATTTACATTTATCTTTTGCTGCCGTTTTACTTTGATTTCGCTTTAACTATGTACTTTTTTTTCTTTTGGCAATGAAGCAAAGCAAGAGCAAAATTTATTTTGTACGTTTTTGTATGAAGTATTTGCAGCATTCGCCAAACAGTGGCGGGTAGAGCAAAACAATACTTAATAAACTTTAAAATAGTTGACATTAATGCTTAATATCTTTTGGATTCAGAAAAGAGGTATTAAAAATATATATGTCCCATACCTAACTAATTTTTTTTCTAATAGTCGATAGGTCAAACTAATAATGAGCTGCCGATATACATATAAAATATTTTTTTTTAACAAAAATTCGAGATTCAAAGCAGAAACCATTATTTTTTGAGAAACTATATGTTTGTATTTGAAAAACGGAAATAAGTGTTTTTCCATATGTATTTTAGTTTTTATCTGAAAGTTAAACGAATTTTTAAGAATCGTCCAAACAACTTTCGGTAACTGAATAAACTGTAATAGATTTGGTCAAAATATGTTTAGTATGTTATAAAATGCACATTGCTCTAAGTTTTTAGCACCTTGTCTGTCCTATGACTTTTTCGTAAAATTGATGACGCGTTGCCATTAAAAATAATTACACTGTAAGTATGTTGTAATCGTTATTACACACATACTTCAAAAGAAATTTAACAAAACAAACGAATAGACAACAAAAGAAACTGAAGAGGTAGAAAGAAGGCGGCGAAGGGAAAGATGTAGAAAAACTTTAACATAATAATCAGCGGGTATTTTGGTATGCAATCAACGAACAAAGTTTTCAATTACGCAAACATTGTTTAGGTTTTTATTTATTAAAAAAAATAAAAACAAAAAAATGTAATTTTTTAGTATGTTGTACTCGTCAATTATTGGAATAAAATGAATGCTACATTAATGAATTGATAATGTTATTTCTGAAGACGAACGCGCAAGTACGTTTTGTTACTTGTTCAATTGTATTTAATTTATTTTTCATTGATCGTGTCAAGTAGAAAACAATATCAAATAATCGTCAGTAGTTAAACAAGCGGTTTGGCGATACAAATCTTTAACAAATAATGAAAAAAAGACTCCCAAAGCAAAAATATGAAACAGTTTCTTTGATAAAATAAAAGAGAAATAATGATTTTAAAGTCTTAAAACCGTTTAAATAATCACCACATCTATAAAAAAAAAGGAAATAAAACCATATGAAAATGAAAATTCAACGTTATCCTGGTAAAGCGGTAGATGCAAGTTTGTCCTTGGATCGTAATACTGCTATGGTCGAGTTATACGAAGCGAATTGGTGTCAAGCTCATCAAAATTTTGGCCAGCCTAGAGGAAATGACACCACTAACTCGAATTCGGCACTTTATGTACCTAATAAAAGTGAATACCTTCAACAGTCCTCTTTAGAAGATGCACACTCCAGACCGAGTCATAGTAGCAGTAGCAATGGAATTTATACAGGCGGAAGTTACTTAAAGGAGGGAGTCTCAACTCTTAGTAAATATCAAATGAATCTGGAACAAGTTCGGGCCTTGGAAAGACAAAGTAAAGATGAAACTGTGGTACATACTCTAAAAGACTTAAATGGTTATAAGCCGTCCACGTTAAGACAAAAAGCCATTAAGCCGAATAATGATTGGGATAAACCCGTTACAGAATTAAATTTACCAAATGATAATCAGTCTTATGATACTTCTTCTACCAGTGGCTATGGTACCGAAAAGCGTCAACAAAGACCGAGGCAGCAAATTTCAATCAAACCTCCCTCGCTAAAGCGGTCACAAACCATGATTTATAATACGCGTCCAACTCAAACGAGCTTTCATAATCCATGGCTTAATTCTACTCAACATTCAAAGCACTCATCATTTCAGCCTAATAGCGATGATAGTGACAAATCCCAAACTGTGATATTAAAACAACCACAACCCTTAAAGAAGCATTTGATACCTGCCAATAACTGTGATAGTAGTTTAAGTTCTTTCACTACTAAAGACCAAAATTTAGCTCAAGCGCTGCCAGTCTCCAGTGCAAAACCTCGCCCGGTGACAAATGTTAATCGCTCTAAGTCAGTACGATTTCCTTCACATACTGAACAACGAGATTCATTTTCCAATAAATCCACTTATAATGAAACCTTAACAAAGACCATGTCGAAACCGATTAATAGAACTTTGAATATCACTAGACATCGTAAAATTTCGTTAGACATAAAACAAGACTTGCAAAATGGCATTGCGGAAATAAGGGAGAATTTTGCAAATCTTAATCTTAATGTAAATTCTAAACACTCCTCTTCCACATTGCATTCTCGTCAAAATAGTGATTCGTCTACATCATCAGCTCAATCGTCGAATACAAGTTCCAGGAGTTCTCAAAAACTTACTGATCAATTTGTTATACCAAGGCCAAGGCTAATAGTACCTGTACACACCTATGCGCGCAAAAGGCGTACGGGTAATCTAAAAGATCAAGATTTAGAAACGATTAACAATGAGGATAATGATCTATCAGATGGTAAGATGACTTAAACTTTTTGGCTTCACATTTTTTTTTTTTATTAAATTTTTGAAACAAAATATATAATTTTTATTTATTTATATCAAAATTTTATTGTTCGCTTTCCAGAGGGCCGCGTTGAAGTTTCCCGCGAGGGCAAATATTTATCTACTTTAACCGGAGCTAAGGTGTTGGGTGAATTGGCCATATTATATAATTGCCAACGTACAGCAACTATAACAGCTATATCCGAATGTAAACTATGGGCCATCGAACGTCAGTGCTTCCAAACTATTATGATGCGAACTGGTCTAATTCGCCAAGCAGAATACACAGATTTCCTTAAAAGGTGAGTTGATACGTGATTTGGGAAAAGATAAAGAAAGTATTTTAAGAGTAGTTTAACAGCCAGTTTCTCGATATAGAAAAATTATATGGGACTACTCAACAGACTGATTTTATAAAACATTGATTTTTCAGTTCATTTTTTTAAAGAGCTAATAAGTTCAAAAAAAACTTATTCTGTAATATACATACATTCGGAATCTTAAATTTTTAATTATGCTTTCCAGCCTTTCCACCGATTTTTTTTTAAATTGTACACCAATAATTTGGCTCTCTATTATTTTTTAGGGTACTATCTATGTCGACTTTGATCTTTTCATAGTCCGACAGAAAAGTCTAAAGGTGTATGACATTTAAGTATGATTTATCTTCAAGATATTTGGAAAATTCCAACTGCATTAAGTCTTTGAAACTTATATAAGCGATTTTGGTATGGGCAACCTTCGGAAGAGAGCCAAAGGGTAGGGTTATTCAGGGATGATAAATGAGATAACCAATATCGTACACTCACAATATTCTGTACGTAAAATTAACTGAAATTGTAATATAAAATAAATGAAAGTTCAATTAAAAACCGGTCTACCTATTTTTCATTTATTTTTAACAAAAAGTTAATTTAATTTTTACTGTCAAAAATTCAACACCATATTCCGTAAAATCAAATAAATATTCAGTTATTTTGTAAAATTTTACTGTCAAAAATTCAACACCATATTCAGTAAAAACGATTAAATATTCAGTTATTTATTAAAATTTTACTGTCAAAAAATTGACCCCATATTCAGTAAAAACAATTAAATATTCAGTTATTTTATTAAATTTTCGTTTACTCCACAAAAGAGCCGAATTTCTAAAAAATACCAGACAGACACCTGTCCGCTTGTTTTTCTTATTAGCGAGAGAGGGAAATATTTTTTTTTACTTACCCAGTTACACACGTTTATTTTACTTTTGATGTACTGACCACGTTGTTTACAGAAGAACTCTCAATTATAAGACACCAGCAGCATGACCGATATGGCTTCGCAATTATTTTACTTTTAAAATTTGATGTATTTAACTAAATTGTTCTACAAGTCATCCCAAGAAAGTTTGCCAAAGAAAACATAGGTCAAAAATGCATTTCGAGCCCCAGAATTTTCAAAGTATGTAGTTAGTTTTCCAAAATATTCAAGAATAAAGGAAAACAAATTGTATTTAGTCTAGTCAGACCTGTATCATGCGGTTTTTAGGGTCGATAAATCAATTTATTTTTGATTGCCGCCAGAAAGCGTTTTCATACACTTTTTTGAATTTATCGCCTATTTTGTGGAAAATTGAAAATTTTTAATGCAATCTCGAATTTTAAACGAAAATAAAATTTTTAAGCGTTCTAAAAACATGTGCATACGAGCATCTTCGAATTGCAGTTCCAAATTTATTGTGTTTACAATTTTTAATATGTTCTGCATAAACAGTAAACGATTAGAAAGTCCGAATAAAATAAAATTTAATATAGCGCTTGTAAAATCTCCTTCAAAATAAATCGGAGTAAAAAATTAATTGAGTGGGACCCCCCTGTTCCAAAATTCTGTTGATTACTTCTTGACGTCACAACCATCTTGTTGACGAATATTTAAAAATATTATGAACTCGTGCCAAAATAATCTTGAATTGAGAGGAAGTCGTCTTTTCTACTATGTAGAACTTTTGCAGAAGTGGTTTCCTATATCTTTTAAAAACTTGTCAATATCATCAGAAAATGCACGCTTATATGTTGCCGCTGATACTAAATTTAAAATGTGGCATATGCAATCATTCAATGAACAAGTGCAAAAATCTATTCACAATAGTGGAGTTCAGTGTTTGGTTCAAATGGACTTTCAAAAGAGTAAATGCAAAATATTATAGCTGTTTTGTTAAATCCAACAACAAAAAACAGAGTTTCCCTTAGATTTCATAAAAAAGCTACGACATTTTGCATTTTCGCAATCCAAAAAAATGCAAATAGAAACACTAAACTCCGCCTATATTCATTGGACAGTAAATACGAGTTGCTATTTATATCAATTATGTATATGTAGGTTTAAAAAATTTGGAAATAGTACCAAATGAGTCATGGGGGTACCAGCGTACTTTTTAGGTTTGAATTGTACCAAAAAAAGTACAATTGTACCAACTTTATCAACCTTTGGGTTATTGCAGCAACAACTATATATTGATATAATAGATAACCAGAATATCGCTACTAGGGATGCCAAACGGGAAATCCCGAAATCCCGGGATTTTTCGGGATTGACAGATCCCATATCCCGGGTTTTATTTTTTTAATCCCGGGATTTTTCGGGATTTTTAATATTTCAACTTTTGTGTACAAAAATGTTCGTTTTTATTGAATTTTTATACTCTATACAAAAAAAAAATTATTAAAAATTATATTTCAGTTGTATTTTTTATTTTTATAATTCTTATTTTTGAGATACATTTTTTTTTTTGACACACAACGATTATTTAAAATTTATATTTTTTGATTGATATATGACGAATATTTCATGATTTTGATATTTTGCTTAATGATCACCATTATTTTAAGTTGAAACGAGATTAGCAGATTCACATTTCAAACCTTTTTTACAATTATATTTACTTTAGACATTATATCAAAATAATAATGATTAGTTTTATGCAAAATATAGAAATCAAGAAATAATTTTTAGATATCAAGCAAAAAATAAAGATGATTAAAAATCGTTATTTGTCAACCAGAAAATAAAAATTATTTACAATCCAATTTAACAGGGGTGTTCTGGAAATCGAAAACGCAACACGCAAAAAGTTTAAACATCGTTTTTTAATAAGATTTCTGTAATAAAAGTATTTTATGACAAATATTATAAACAATATTTCTCTATTAAACAGAATTTTATAACAAAAATTATAAAAATTAGATTAAAAGTGTATTAAAGCAATTTCCAAATTCTTGCATTTTGCGTTTTCGATTTCCAGAACACTCCTGTAATTAATATTCAGAAAAAGAATAACCCCCATATTCATAAAAAATATTTTTGATTTATGAAAGTTTTATTAACCAAATTTTCATAGAAAATTCGTTTCATAAACCTGTTATAAGCCTGAAATATTTTTTATGAATATGGAGGTTAATGTTTGTATGCTTATAACAATTGAATCGTAATTTTTATAAAATATGTCATATCCCTTCCGGTCCATTCATAATAAAAAATTAAAAATTGGCTTAAAAAACATATGTTAAATAAAATAATTTTTTATAAATAAACACAATCTGCCGTATTCATAAACAAATTTATTTAAATTTTAAATCGGTTATTAGAAACATTTGTATGAAAATTTTATTTAAAAATAAATTTCAAACGTAATTTAATTATTGATTATGAATGTCGCAGTAAATGTAGCCATATTAGTACCCTGGAGGTATACTGTACTATGTCGACATAGTGTTAATGTTTTAAACTCAGCGGTTGAGATCGCTGAGAGAGTGCACTTTGCTGTGTATTTATGTCGTCAAAACTTAAGGTAGCAGCATACCTTCAAGGTATTGATATTTAAGCTTTGGTTAAATAATTGCATGGATGTAATACAATTCATGGTTCAAAAACAAAAACATACTTTGATTGATATCAATTCATACAATCTTTTAACATAAGCTAACATAAAAAAATGATAAACAATAATATGATTGATAAATTTAAAATTGATTGTATACATATGGGGGATTTCATGTCAAGTGACCCAATTTTTAAATCGATGTCTTCCGATTTGGATGAAATTTGCACCAAGGTTAGTTCTATTGGATAGTAGTTTAGACCCAAATTTTTAAAAAGTTCGGTCAAAAAGTTTCTGAGTTAGAGTGGATCAAAGTTTGATATTTTGGCCATACAGGCGTTCTTTCTCATCCATGTAGCTTATTACCTATTGGTGTTAGCAAAATTTGTCCCAAGAAGCTTCGATAGCTATTTGATCAATCTTTTGAAAAAAGATTTTTTGTTTTTTTACAAAATTTTTTTTTAAATTTAAAATATTTTTTTTTTTTTTTTTATCCGGAATGTTTTTTTTTTTCTTTTTGCTCAAAAGAAAGCTTATCAGCCTGTTCAACGATTTCGAACGTTAACGTTCGCATAGGAAATTACGTTTAAAACAAAAACAAAATTCGACAATTTGTTTTTGTTTTAAATGTAATTTTCTATGCGAACGTTACCGTTCGAAATCGTTGAACAGGCTGTATGTCTTTTCCTTTAAGAAATTTTTGGTCGCTTTTTGGGATGCGAGTGGGATATGTTTAAAAAAAAAATAATTTAGCATATGCAGTGTTATTTCTCCTCATCCATGTAACTTATAACCTTTTGGTATTAGAAAAATTTGCCCCAAGTAACTTCGATAGCTTTTGAAAAAATTTTTGTGGTTTTTTTAAAAAATTAAAAAAAAAAAATTTTTTAAATTTAAAATTTTTTTTTTTTAAATTTAAAATTTTTTTTTTATCCTGTTTAAAAAAAAAACGAACGAATTTAAATGTTCTCATCTTTTGTTGAGTTGAATAAAAGCAGTATTATTTTTGTGTTCGAAAGATGACAAACAGGGAAACGTTTTTTATTAATAGTTTACTACAAAAAAACCATAAGCGTTTGTGTTTTCCACTAATCTTCCGAACCGAACACTAAGGAGCGATATTTAGTGTTTATGTTCGAACGCTGCAGCACTGGTTTAAACACTTTTATAAGAACACATGCTTAAACTTTGAAAGCCTAGCAGACCGGCAGTATTGCCAACTTTTTTAATTTTATATATTTTCCTGATTGCTTGGAGTGTTGCCATTAAGAAAATAAATTCACTTTTAACAATATTTCAAATTTTTTTTTTAATAACAATTAGTATTGTGGTTATTTTTGTTGAACTGTTAATGGTTTTTAATCCAAATTTTGATATTTTTAATAAGCCTAAAGTTCATTAAATTTAATTTCCATTAAATTATTTTTATGAAGAAAGGAATTTTACAGAATGAAATTAATTAAGATTTATTGATAATTTTTCATTATTGACTGCCGCGGGGCTCGAACCCAGGCTTTCACGGACAGGTTAACCTTACATGTTTCAATTGTAACCACTCAATCTCTTCAGAGGGTTTTGCCGTTTAACAGTCACAGCCATTGACAACTGCTGGCAGTCAATAGCCAAACATCAATCTTCAAACCAAATTGTATTTAACCTTTGGTAGATCTTCATAAAAATAATTTAATGAAAATTAAATTTGATGAACTTTAGTCTTTTTTTTTAATTTTTGGCAAAAAAAAATCGATTTGGAACCACGTGCTCTGTAAAAACATCGTGCTATTTTCTCTACTTTTTGGTAATGAAACGGTTGGTTTAAAAATTATTTTTTATATGACTTTAATACTTTTATAAAACTTGTTTTGCTTTTACTGAAAATTTTTTGATTTTAAGTTCTTTATAGTCAAGTGCGACATGTATTTGCATGCCGACCAGTGTAATCAGTGGAAACCTCTGCTTTAAGGTGCACTGAATAAGTAATCATTTAACCTGCAAAAATGACAAATGCCTGCAAATCGTGAAATCATAAAATTATATATCTCTAAGACCTTGCCAATTTTTTCTTGGTAAAACTGGATCTCTTAAGCCAAATAAAATGTCTTCTAATCAAAATAAATAGCTTCGTGTTAATGTGATGGATTTTTTATGTACATCTCCACTTTATATTTAATTTACAGAGGCGTTTGTCTGCGTTAATCCGTAATTCATATTTTGTTTCGCCAAACATTTTACAACAACATTATAAAATTATAAAAGTGAAATCAAAATTTGCTAAAAAAAAAAAGACAAACATACTTAGGCACTTCAAACACAAATATGGACTCGTATGAACCAACATTTTTTTTTTTTTTGTTTGTACTACAAGCAAATAAATAACTAAACCAACAACTAATAGGGAATGTTGTGTGTTTTAAAAGGCATGAAAAAAATAATAATTTTTCATAAACAAATAACTTGAGCAATTAATGAAAAGCAATAAAAACATCATGTATTTATTGCTATTTTGGTACAACAAAAAAGGGGAAAAATAACCATGAAGCCTGTAAAAAGTGGTGGTGGTGATGGTGGTGGTCATGCTTATCGGTATATCGTCACTGCAAATCATATTGTAACATTGCCATTAGAGATATACACAGCCCTAACCAGCACCATAATAATTATTATTTTGTTTGTGTGGCTGTGGTTTGTCTGTCCGTTTGTTTACTTACAGGCCTACCGCAAACGAGCCAAATTGAATAAAAATAAAAAACATAAACCAACCAACCAAACAACCAGTCTGAACCAACCAACCCAACCATATTTAGCATCGTGTAGTTGGTTACTGGTGGCAATGATGTTTGAAAATGTTTTCAAATAAAACTTTCTCTCATTTTGTTTGATATTTTTTTCCAAATAAATACAAAAACAAAAAACTTGCACAATGATCCATCCATCCATCCATCCGCATATGTATACGAACAATAATGATGATGCTGGTCTTGAAATAGAAAAAGTTCGATGACTGAGGATGTTGTCTATGAATGAGATAATGTTATGTACACAAAAAAAAAACTATTTTACTTTTTTCCATCTTTTTTTAATAATATTTTATGCATTTTCCTTTTTTCAATTTCCTGTTTTTATTGATTTCTTCATACCAATTTTCAAACAATTACAGTGTGCCCATATTTAAAAATCTTCAGGAAGACACTCTTATTAAAATATCTGATGTTTTGGAAGAAACACACTACCAACAGGGTGATTATATAGTACGTCAAGGAGCCAGAGGAGATACATTCTTTATAATATCAAAGGGTCAGGTGAGAGTGACAATTAAGCAACCGAATACCCAGGAAGAGAAATTCATACGTACTTTAAGCAAAGGTGACTTCTTTGGTGAGAAGGCTTTGCAAGGGTAAGTTACATAATCACATCGCGACCAGAGGACAACAAGGTTCTAACTTACTACAGGAAAGTTGGTGCAAATAAAACCTTCTTGTTCTAGGGTCCGCGTCATACATAAAAATAAACAAAAATTGTCTTATAATAATAACTTTTCCTTAAATTCAGAGATGACTTGCGTACGGCAAACATTATTTGTGATTCTCCCGAGGGCGTTACCTGTTTGGTCATTGACCGCGAAACATTTAATCAACTTATATCGAATTTAGATGAAATTAAACACCGGTATGATGATGAAGGTACCCTGGAAAGAAGAAAGTAAGTTGAAATTTTATTAAAAAAATGTTTTAATTACTATACAAAAAATGTTTTTTTCTGCTTCAGGATCAATGAAGAATTCCGTGAAGTCAATCTTACCGATCTACGTGTCATTGCTACATTAGGCGTAGGCGGCTTTGGTCGCGTTGAATTGGTTCAAATTAATGGCGATAGTAGTCGTTCGTTTGCTTTAAAACAAATGAAAAAGGCTCAAATTGTGGAAACACGCCAGCAACAGCACATCATGTCCGAAAAGGAAATAATGGGCGAAGCTAATTGTCAATTTATTGTTAAGCTCTTTAAGACCTTTAAGGACAAAAAGTATCTGTATATGTTAATGGAAAGTTGCCTGGGTGGTGAATTGTGGACAATTTTACGTGACAAAGGCAATTTTGATGATTCTACTACCCGATTTTACACAGCATGTGTTGTAGAGGCTTTCGATTATCTGCACTCACGTAATATAATCTACAGAGATTTGAAACCTGAAAATCTTCTGCTGGATGATAAGGGCTATGTAAAATTGGTAGATTTTGGTTTTGCCAAGAAACTGCAATCTGGTCGTAAGACATGGACTTTCTGCGGCACTCCAGAGTATGTAGCACCTGAAGTAATTTTGAATCGAGGTCATGACATAAGTGCGGATTATTGGTCTTTGGGTGTTTTAATGTTTGAATTGTTGACGGGTGAGTACAAATTATTTTCTTTGAAATTTGTAGAGTTTCTTACAAATTAAGATATTTTACAATGTTTTTAATAGGTACGCCTCCTTTTACCGGCTCCGATCCCATGAGAACATACAATATCATATTAAAGGGTATAGATGCCATTGAATTCCCACGTAATATAACAAGTAATGCCCGCAACTTAATAAAGAAATTATGCCGAGATAATCCTGCCGAAAGATTGGGATATCAGCGTGGTGGCATAAGTGAGATACAGAAACATAAGTAAGTTAATATGTTTATACTAAATTTGGTTCATAAACCGAAAAAAAATTGAAAATAAAGGAACCTTCGGTAAAAACAATATGTAAAAAAACCTTTTTCACGGAAAAGTAAAATTTTCGTAAAAAAAGTGGATATTCAATACAAAATTCTGTATGCATTTTTCTATTCATTTTATTTTCAGATGGTTCGACGGCTTCTACTGGTGGGGACTCCAAAACCGCACTTTAGAACCTCCCATTAAGCCCTCGGTTAAAAGTGTTACAGACACCACCAACTTCGATGATTATCCTCCCGATCCAGAAGGTCCTCCACCAGATGATGTATCTGGTTGGGATAAAGATTTCTAAACTATATTAAATACACATACAAAACGGATTTATTTTTCTAAAGCCATATTTTTTTAATTAAGATTGATGTAATTTTGTATTTGTTTTACTATTCTTCTCAATTAGAATTTTAAATTAATTAAAGAAAAAAGTCTTCCAAATTTTTTCAAAGAATATGGATGCGATAAACTAATAGTTATTAAATCATACCTTTTAATGCAATATTAGAATGTAATTAAATATAAATCCAAAAAAAAAAACAAATCTTAAGCAGTTTTTGTTTCTTAAATTAAACTCGGTACGACAACAAACAAAATTTATTTTTTTTTTAAAGCATTTGAAGGTTAAAATGGCTTCTTTTTTTAATTAGAACTAACCAATTAAAATATTTTTGATTATTTTTAAATAAAAACTTAAATTAAAATTGTATTTAAGAGCATATTTTTATTTTTACACTACGTTTTTATGTAAAAATAAAAAAAAGAGAAGAAAAACGGGAATTGTGACCGAAATTTAAACAAGAAAGCATCAAGAAGTTGAAATTTTTATTTAAACTTTTTAATAAAATCCTAATTTAAAATTTGTATGATTAAAGTTTACCAAATTTTGAAGAAAATTACAATTTTTGGTGAAAAATTCGTTTATTATAAGAATTTTTAAAGTTAGTAAAAATTTTAGGCCCTAATTGTGTTAAACGCAGCGCAACGCCAAAAACTACAAAATTATGAAATATTTCTGAATGTTGGTGCTTTCAATGTAAATTTTGGCGTTGCGTTGCGTTGCGTCTTACACAATTAGTGCCAAAATTTTTAGAAAAAAATTCTAGCAAAATATAAAATATTTTTGTAAAAACTTAATCATGAATTTCGAAAAGGAATCAGGTACAAACTTATTGAAATTGAGTTTTTTGCTCTTTTTGGAGATTTACATATAGACCGATATACTGTGAGAATGAAGGGTTTATATTTATATCCTTTCTATATCGGTGAAAAAAAGTTGCTTTTTAAAATGAATTTTAAAAAGGGCTCATCTCTATTTATTTATTTTGAATTTTTAATATGTGTGTTAGCAATGGAAAACAACCTTTTTACAGTGTGGTAAATTTTTTATTAAAATTATTTTCGATTTCGCCATTATAACAAAAAATATGAATTCTAAACACCGTTTCGGGAGAAAAATTAAAATAAATAAACAATTTTTATTTAACTTCATTTTCAAAATGAGCGCATACAGCTGATCGGCGGATAATGTTATCCAGATTATCGAGTTCCAGAATTTTTATGGAGACATTCTGCAACTGCCAACGGACATGTATTCACAAGGCAGATGTAATTCATATGTTTATCTTGATGAAATATCTTCGTTTTTGTTATTTTATGAATGTATGTATTTAAATTTGGATTTTTAATAAATATATAAAACTGAACCGAAAAATTTCTATTGTTCGTTTATAATAAAAAGCTTTCGTTAACAATGATTTTATTAAAGTTTCCGTGTTCATAAATGAATATTATTTGTTTACGTCTAAACTGAAGGCAACGATGTTTCCAGCCCTGGGGTCTAATTGAATTGAACTTTGACATCTTGTGGCGCCACCGTCAGCAAGAAGTGTATTTTAAGTTCATATTTCATTTTTTATGTATTTTCGTTAAGTTTTTTATATATTAATTTTGAGAAAATGAAGTTTTTTAGAAGAATTTTTGATTATTCATTGTGTAACCGCCATAGCGTACAAGTCAATCTTCTAAATCGTAGAAATATTTAAAGCTTTAATAAACCGAGTTTTATAACGTTTAAACCAAATAAGGAAAGTGCTTTTATTTGGAGAGACATTTTTTTTTTTTGTGTGCGAAAAAATTATCCTCTTTTCTTATTCCTCCCTTTTTTCCGAGATTTGTCGTCTCTTCTGTAACCAACATCGGAAACTTGGGCTTCTGGTGCTGTTACAGTACAACCATATCCAATCCCTAATACAGTCAGTTCCCTCTGAAGGACGTCAGTGACGTTTTTATTATCTTAAAATCCAAAATATGTATTTAAACGTTATAGGTTACCTGAATATTTGTGCGTTTCAATAAATTACATACCCTTAAGATTCCCTTTTTGCTACTAAAACCACTAAAATTCAAATATAATTTTCGAAAAGTGCTTTTTTTACTAATCAGCCTTATTACGGTTGTAGTTGTCGTCAACGACTGTGTCGTTTTTTGTAGTAGATTAAAAAACACAGGTTTTGTGTTACTTAAATCTATTACAACAAACGGCATAGTCGTTGACTTTAACGACAACCGTAATCTGTACCATTATTACGTTAAAGCTATGTTCAGATTATGTGTATTTGTCATGTGGAATGTCAGTTTCTGTCACATCTGATATCAGATGTTGTCACTTGAAAATAGAACTCGTTCTAAATCAAAAATGTCATATTTACTGTACACAGAGAAATAACATAGGATATTGATTGGAGGGGTTCAGACGATATGTACAAATTGAACAAGTGAAAAAGTGACAATCCATAATGTGTACATAGCTAACAGAGGCTTACAATTTAAGAAAAAAACTCTGCTTTAAAAAGTCAAATGGCTTAAAATTTATTCAGGTTTTTGTGTCTGCCCTTTTCGAAATTCATGATTCAATTATAACACTTACAGCCAATTTTACCAAATACAGTTAAAATTAACTATCAGTTATGGCTCAAAAACATACTGTTAACTGGAAGTTCAGGTAATAAATAGTTAGTTTTAACTGAACTTGGTGAAAATGGCCGTTAAGGTTAAAAGGTGCATGTATAAAATGTCTTGCCAACCCTGTAAAAATGCTTTTTGTTTTGTTATGAACAAAACACAAGCTATGAAAAAATGGAATGCCCTTTTTTAATACCTTACAAAAGTTTGTTCTTTGTAAACGCTTTTTATGCTATTTACCGACATTAAGTTTTTTGACCGATTTAGCGATTTCAAATAAATTTTAGTGTTTGTTTCCAATTTTCCATTTTTTCCTGTAACTTGGTTAGGCCAGCAGTGGAACACCATCCAACCTTGTGATTTCAACAATAAGGACCCAGAGTACTTACTCTGGGAGGCTACTCTCTAAAAATGTGAATTGGAAAATTTAAATAAAATAAATAGCGATGATTTGCGAAAAGAAACAAATAAAAAGATGCGAAAGACAAATGCGCAAACGCATTAAAGAGTACCAATCACTTGATTTGCTACCATTTTCTTTCGCATCGCAATAGAGAGGGGTAACTAAAAGTTTTCTTTAGGCATATTTAAAAAAGAGTGTATGTTAACAATCCAAGATTCATCCCCCAACTATAACCCAGCAATCGAAATTACCATTACACCAGAAATTTTGCGAAAAAGAATGGAAATATATTAACCCTTTCAGCCCCGTTGTTGCCTATAGGCAACATTGCAATCAAACGCTTATAACTCCCGAAAACTTAATTTTTTCTTAAAACGGTTTTCTGTTCTTAGTAAATATGCATCTTAGCAATGTGTGTGCAGAATTTAACACAATAAGCTTTGATGGTGTTCATTTGCGAACTGTTTGTTTAAGCGACCATACGTATTACAAATTATTTGGAAAAAGGGTGTTTTTAAAAAAACTAAAGAAATTGATATTAAAAAAAAATATTTGTGTAAAAAATGCAATTTGGTATTTAAAACAGGTTAGTTAATGATATTAAACAACAAACACAAGAAAAAAGTTGGAGCTTTGTCCTCAGTATTTTTTTTAAAACAATGTTGCCTATAGGCAACATTGGTCCATTATGTTCATAATTTACATAAGAATATCTTGTTCACTAGAAATGAGTGCAATGGGTTTGACAAAGTTAAAAATTGAAAAAAATTATTAATTTTGATTAGAATGATTCTGCTGAAGAATGTGAAGATGAAGCCGTCGAAAATTGTGCATTTTTGGCAATTTAGGTTAGGTCAGTAAGGTTAGAACGTAAACTTCCCACCCTCACCCAGAGACCAATATGGTCCATTGTGACGCCTTAGTAGTGAAAGAATTCTAGTATGAAAGAATACGAGAAGTAAAGAGTGAAAGCACAGGAAAAGAGGAAATAGTGGAAGATAAGAAATTGGACTGCACAATCCAACTACAACCCTACTAAACAGAAAACTGCCTTACATGTGCGTAGTCCTCAGTCTTCTGCCGCGCTGCCAGGTCATTCCCATTACAAATCCGATTCTCGCTCCCCGAGACATCTCCTAATTCGCGTAGGAATCTGCTACCCAGTCACCTCAGCCTGCTGATCTGTAGCCTGAGACAGTGGCACAGCAAGTGCTTAACTGTCTTCAACTCCTCTGGGTCCTCACACAAACTACATGTATCCGACATGTCAGTTCCCATTCCTACCTCCATCTTGCCTATCAAACAGTGGCTTGTGATAACACCAGGCCCTACTCTTGCCCAGCAGCACATCTGAATTTGACCTGCTAAGCACCAGTCACAGCGTGCGCGATATCCGGCAGTATGTTCGGCTCCGCCACGCCCGATAAGTCTCGCCAACTCATCAGCTATCTCATTGCCGATGATGTTGCAGTGACCCGGTACCTAGCACAGTCTCACCACATAATTCCCTAAGATTTCTCCTAAAGCCCTCCTGCAATCATCCACTAGCCTGGAGTTCATATATTTGGGAATTTAATAGAGGAAACAAAACAAAGCATGAACGAAAACGAATTGGTGGCTGATTTGATTGAAGGGATTGTTGATGATGAACATGAAAATAATAGTAGAATGGCAAATAGTTGATTGCTATAACAAAAAATATGGTCGGAGTAGATCTTGCTTCTATGTTGATGGAGCTATATAAAATAAACCACCGTTCCATATTCACCAGCTCTATCATCACTAGATTCTCCATCATCACCAATGTAATCACCACCCGATAGCGCAAGTTCTCGAATAAGATTTAATGTAGCAGAACTCGTAAAAAATAAAATATAAACTAGCCACTGGGTTGAATAGGGATCCACAAAAAAATTGTTTTGTATTATATCATACATAAAATAAAAAAAAATTGCAATAAATAAATTATCAAATATCTTTAACATGTGTTTAAAGTTTACCCACAACTGCCCAATGTTGCCTATAGGCAACATCTTATATATCCTTAACCAGGATAGTTAGAACTTTAAATTTTTTATTATTTCATAGCTAGGCATATACGAACTTAAATATCTTAAAAAAAATTTTTTTCAACTACTCAAAAAAATTCGGGGATGAAAGGGTTAAAAGAAGGACGATTATGCGAAAGCGAAAATGACTACCAGTTATCTATTTCAAAGCTAATCAAAAGAAAAATCCTCAAATAATATATGAACTGTTTTTTTTTCAAGTAAAAATAAACATTTTTTTTTATCACACTGGATCATAAAGAGGGTATTAACTAGTGTTCTTCAAACGGGACTGCCCGGAATCCCGCATATTTTTCGGTGGGAAAAAAACTCTGAAAATTTGTGCGGGAATTCCCGGGATTTTTTTATCTAATTAAGTTAAAAAAACAGACAAGCTGGGCACCTGGCGTTTTTATCTAATTCGGGTACGCTGAATCCAGTTGTGCTAGCTGTTTTTAGGTAAGCTCTGGTTTTCGAGATATACCGGTATTTCGAAAATGGACACAACATATGTTCGCGTAACTCAAAAACGCTTTAGCTTATTGAAAAAAACTAAAAAAAACGAAACTCCGCAATGAAATTTCCTTTAAGAAAAGTAAAAATAAACAAAAGAAAGAAAAAAATACGCGCAATCGTTTTAGAAACATAATTTTTTTTTTTTTGGAAAAAAAAATAACTTTTTTAACCAAAATTTCAAAATTTTTGTTTTTTAAAAATTCCTAAAAAATTGGAAAATTGCAGCTAGGCATCTAATTTTTCCAGGTGAATAAAAAACGAAACTCCAAACAATTCCCCCTTGGGGGATAAAATGTATGACCGACCTCCGTTAGTTTTTTGTCCTTAACATTTTCTCGAGACACACTTGCCCCTTATCTCCACTTCTTAGCGGAAATCCCATACAAATAATGCGTTTTATGAAATTCTTAAATTAATTAAATTTTTTTTTTGTGAATAAACAGTTGTAAACAGATTTTAATCATTAATGGCTTGTTTTGTTTGGAATTTCGTTTTTTATACGTCTGAAATTGGATGCCTAGCTGCCAATTTTTTATGAATTTTTAAAAACAAAAATTTAGAAATTTTGATAAAAAAAATTATTTTTTTTCCAAAAAATTAAATATGTTTCTAAAACGATTGCGCGTATTTTTTCTTTTCTTTTGTTTATTTTTACTTTTCTTTAAGAAAATTGTATTGCGGAGTTTCGGTTTTTTAAGTTTTTTCAATAAGCTAAAGCGTTTTTGAGTTACGCGAACATATGTTGTGCAACCTCTTTCATTTTCGAAATAACGGTATACCTCGAAAACCAGAGCTAACATAAAAAAACGGCTAGCACCACTGGATTCAGCGTATCCGAATTAGGTTAAAACGCCAGGTGCCCAACTTGTCTCAAAAAAAATTGTCAATTTCTTGCACAGTGCTATTAATTAATTAAATATTAAAGCTTAATAAAACACTTTTGGGATAAGATTGAAAATTTTGTAAATATATACATATGTTAGAGATAGTCTGTCTAAAATTGTCTTCTGTAAATGCTTATTTTGTACTGAAATCCTATTTTTAGGGAATGAATTTGTATTTTTTTTTTTTAATAATCAAACTTTTTGATATTTTTTAATGCTGTGGGGTTGGCTTTTAATATCAACGTTTAATGCATTTATAAACTTATTTCCTAGATCATATTGTATGAATTAAATAATATTTTGCATCGTTTTCCTTCCCGCTTTCCAGGGAATTAAAAGAGGTTAAAAAACTATCGTATAAACTAGAAATTTTTATTTGTTCGCTTTTTGGAAAAAGTCAACTTGTAATACATATCACAATCTGCCCGCTGTAAAAATATCGTGCTTTTTGTCTACTTTTTGGTAATGAAACGGTTGGTTTAAAAATACTTTTTCAACATAATATTAATTAAAAATTTTTTTGCTTCTACTAAAATTTATTAATGAATTTTGAAAATTTTAATTGAGTAATTATTCTCCTTATGATTAAGTGCGGTATGTTTTTTGGTGAATTGTGGAAGTTTTAGTACAAATTTGGATTTTTTAGTTAAAATTTGAATTTTTATTAAAAATTTTAATTTTTAGTAAGAATTTTAATTATTAGTAAAAATTGGAATTTTTAGTACAAATTTAAATTATTTGTAAAAATTGGAATTTTAGAAAAGTATTCAGATTCTGCATTTAGATAACGTTCCGCATTAAGTTACGCATCAATTGAAAAACTGAATCGAAAAAGAACAAGAAGACAAGATTTGCAGTTTTACTATGAAATCGGCACAGAAATTTTGTTATCAATTTTTTAACATTTTCATAAAAAGTAAAATTCGGTACAAATAACAGTCCACAGCCCACATATGGGCTGTGAACGGAAAGTGCCTGCAGTCCACAGCCCATATGTGGGCTGTTCATCCATACAATTTTTAAGAGCTCTAGAGTTGTGAACGTTGAGAGAACATCGTTTATTTGATGAACTTCACAGGACAGACCATAAAAAAGAAAATATGTGCTGGGACATGGAGGAAATCGGGGTTTACACAAAATACATCGATTATTAAAAAAACAACGGACGTGCGAGGCATTCCTCAGTCTCTGCTCTGGACTGTTAACGTGTTAAGAAAAATTAACCCCATTTCATAGAAAATTCGTTTTATAAACCTGTTATAAACCTGAAATATTTTATATGAACATGGGGGTAAATATTTTTAGTGAAAAATTAATTAAATAAATCTGCTCACTTTTCGTTCTTTTCAGGTGTTGTTGTTTTTGACCTGCAATAGATTAAATAGTTTAAAAAAAATAATAATTAAACGTAACGATCGTAATACAGAATACAAATCGAGCCTTTGCAATAGAGTCATAATTTAAATTTTAATTTTCTAGCAGCTTAAAATTGAATTCTTCCCTCTAGAGTTGAGTATATAAGATATTTATATAAAACTTTTACACAATATGAAGAAACGATATGGCGGTTAACTCCACATTATTAGCTAATATGCGGCCCTATGGTCTACTGGGAATAAAAGAAAAGTAAACTCAGGTGTTTTTGAGTTATTACTCTATTGCAGCAAAGGCTCGATATGTATAATCGGAAGAAAATAACTTTAACTGAACGCAGAATACCAAAGTGGCCAACCCAATACAATTTCGATCAAAATACAAAAGTAGGCTCGATATGTATAATCGGAAGAAAAAAATTTTAACTGAACGCAGAATACCAAAGTGGCCAACCCGAGACAATTTCGATCCAAATACAAAAGTAGAATAGGGACGATTGATCCTAGACTCATCTTTAAGTATACGAATCACTTTCCAAGAAAAGATAAATCAATCCATCCGTACTTAAATCAAGCCTAAGCGGTGTCAATAATACGGTAAAAAAAAATTCAAGACACCAGCAGCAAGCTCAATATTGTTTTCGAAATCATTGTACATACATACTTTAAAAATTTCATGTATTTAACTAAATTGTTTAAACAAATAGAATAGGGGAATTTATGCTTTGTATTTTACATTTTAAACATGAAAATAATCTACATAAATGTTTCTTCTTATAGTGTTTTTGTTGTTTTTATATAAAACAATTAACAAACAAACGCACGCGCATTCACACATATTGGTTTTCGAAAGTTCTGGATTCTGGATTGTTTAAGCTAGTTTTAAGTGTTATTCGTATTTAAATTTTTGAGCACGACACATACTAAAGTAAGTAGAATAAACTCAATTTTAGTACGAGTTTTTTCTTTCTGTGTAAGACTTCACTAGCCATGAAATAATCACCCCTATCGTGAATAACAAGTGGAATTTTTGTTCCCATGAAATTTTCATTCCCCTCGAAGGGAAAAAAGCAATCGTAAATCTCATGTTAAAAATTTTTCACGCTATCAGTTCCAGTGAATGTAAAAAAAGAAGAAAGATTAGAAAAAATTAAAAATCAATGAAATTTTTGCTTAAAAATATACACCTATATATTTTAAATAAATGTTAAAATAATAAATCTAAATAATTAGTATTGGAGGGTTAGGTTGATTACAACGTTTGTTTTTGCACTTTTTAAATTTTATGTAGTAAAATATTTTCCAAAATTCTGCCACAACGTCTTTTGAAAGCTTCACAAATCCGCAGGCAATCGACTTGTTGTTATGCATTTTGTTAACCAATATATCGGTTTGTGCCTTATTAACGGATCTAGCCCTTAATATTCGATTTATAGGAGGAACTACTAACATACATGTTCTATTCCCTAGCAAAAATAAAGTGAGAAAATCTAAGGGAAACGTGAACAAATTACGAGGGAAAAAACTTTTCACGATAAGGGGAATTTATTCCCGTGAACATTTTTTCACGTTATTATTCTCCTTTGAATTACGTTTTTTCATGGGGAAAAGGGGAAAAATTACGAGGTAAACATTATTCACGATAGGGGTGATTATGTACATAGTAAAATATTTTCCAAAATTCTGCCACAACGTTTTTTGAAATCTGCATAAATCCCCAGGCAATCGACTTGTGGTTCTGCATTTTGTTAACCAATCGGTTTGTGCCTTATTAACGGATCTAGCCCTTAATATTCGGTTTATAGGAGGAACTACTTACATACATGTTCTGTTCCCTAGCAAAAATAAAGTGAGAAAATCTAAGAGAAATGTGAACAAATTACGAGGGAAAAATCTTTGCACGATAAGGGGAATTATTTAACGTGAACTAGGGAAAAATTATTCACGATAGGGGTGAATAACCCCTCGTAATTATTCCCCTTTTCACACATTTGCGATCATAAACAACTCCCATGAAGAAAAGGTAATTCAAAAGAGGATTAAAAACGTGAAAAAATTTTCACGGGAATAAATTCCCCTTATCGTGAAAATTTTTTTCTCTCGTAGTTTGTTCACGTTTCCCTTAGATTTTCTAACTTTATTTTTTCTAGGGAATATAACATGTATGTTAGTAGTTCCTCCTATAAATCGAACATTAAGGGCTAGATCCGTTAATAAGGCACAAACCGATATATTGGTCAACAAAATGCAGAACGACAAGTCGATTGCCGCCGGATTTGTGAAAGACGTGGTGGCAGAATTTTGGAAAATATTTTACTACATAAAATTTAAAAAGTGCAAAAAGCTAACGTTGTAATCAACCTGTCCCTCCAATACTAATTATTTAGATTTATTATTTTAACTTTTCTTTAAAATATATACGTGTATATTTTTTATATTTTTTTTTATTTTCTCTTCTTTTTTTACATTCACTGGAACTGATAGCGTAAAAAATTTTTCACATGAGATTCACGATTGCTTTTTTCCCTTCGAAGGGGATGAAAATTTCATGGGAACAAAAATTCCACTTGTTATTCACGATAGGAGTGAATGTTTTGAAAGGACTTTCAAGACAGACAGCTAGCTTAATAACACTGTTAAAATACTTAAATCAACGTTTTGCACCTTACAATAACACGACTTAATTATCTTGCAAAAATCTAATAATATAACCGTAATAATATGACCGTAAGGCGAAATAGGGTGTCGCACAAGTAACGTTACTGGCTCCATCTTGTGTGAACTACAATTCTGAATTGTTAGCTACCTCGCGCCTTAAAAAAATTTTCAATGATTGCTTAGTAATACACGTCATTCACATTAACCACAACTTGTTTGTCGTTTTCGAAAAAATAGGGTCCAATGATTGTTTCTGAAGTTACTCTACACCATACTGTGCATCTAATGGGTCGATTATGGATCCCAGCCCGAAATCAGAATATAAAAAAACTTTTGCCATCCGTAAGTGACCCATAAGTGGGTGCATTTGATATTCAAAAACTATTTTTGGATTTTGGGTGCACTATACTTTTATTGATATTCACCTCATTGGGCTCATCGCTTATTATTCGAATGCTGACTTTTAAAATAAAATTGAGAAATTTTGGTTAATTGTTTTGTGCTTAGTATTTTCACCATAAATTTCCCCTGTTTTACAAAGTTAATTCTAAAAGAAAATCCAAAAAAGAATCGTAAACAACAAATTTATTCACTTATTAAATCATAACGTTCGTTATACGCCACCCTGTAGATGCATTTATATGTGTATGTATGTTTATAATATTCAACACAAAGAACTCTAATATGAATCTTAGGGTCATAAAATCCTTTTCTGCTGGTCGGTCCCTAATTGCCCATGGGTTTCAAACAGGGCACAATTTCGACAAATTGTAGGGTATAATATGTTTGGGCTTGGCCGAAGATACTTTCTTAATTGTTTTTGAAAGATATTATCATTGATAAGAGATATTTCTATGTCGTGTTACATTTCAATACTGTCACAGTTCCGCCCCCTTCCTCATCATTCTACGTGACTTTTGTTTCAAAAACAAAATGTAAACAGTTAAAAACATATTTTTTCTTTCTTAAAGCAATAAAAAAAAGACTTTTAAATTTATTAAAAAAGCAATATTAACTAATTGCAAATGACACGTATTCTATACTAGACAGAAGTTCATAACTTCAGTGATAAGCCAACGGCACAGTAAAATACAATTTTGCCAAAGAAAGAACGGAGTATTTAATCTCGTTCAAAAAAGTCACAATATGAAGGCAAAATCTTCTGTTATCATATTTTGCCTTATAATAAATCTACTGTGGTGTTTTGTTTTGTCAACACAAATTAGTCAAGTTGACAAAACTACTAGCAAAAGTGAGTTATATATTTTATTTAAAACCTTTGTGCTTTGTTAAAAAAAACGAATCGTTTGTACTACTTGCAATGCAAATTTTGCATACATATTTAAAAAAAAAAAAAAAAAAATCAATTCGCGTTAAAACCAAACAGTTTGTTGGATAAGAATTTATGGTATGCGAAGACTTAACAAATATTTAACAAGAAAGACGGCCTTTTAACCCCCAGTCTAGACCAAAAATAAATATCTCAATAATTTGGGAATAACGACTGCAGAATAACACGCAATATTTCCTATTGCTCAATTTATGTTAAGGATATGGGAAAATGTATTAATGTTTTCTCATAATTTTAAAAAAATCAACAATGAAAGTGCGGTGTATAAAAGACAGCCATCTTGAGGGCATAATAATATTAACAAAAATTTAAAATTATTTTTTAAGCTTGAGGTCTTTTTAAATAGAAATATTAATTTATTTATGGATGAAGTTTCCTGATGATCTGGCCTAAGCAACCAGTGAAATGCGCATAGGAATAGCTTATCCCATCAACAATAAATTTCAAGTCTTTTTATCAAGAATAAAAACTGGGAATTAAGCTTGAATAACAAAATCTTTTAAATTAGAAATATTAATTTTATTCCATAACCTGCTAACTCCGTTTCAACACATTTTACAGGAGAGACAAAAAACTTTTTATTTTTTCTTTGTGCTGCTTGTAAGGAAAACCAAAAATGTAGTTGGTTTTACACACTTCAAGACATAAATTGAAGAAAAACTACATGCTTGTCGGCGAGGCGTATCTTTCTCTACCACACGGCATCAAAATCTCAATTTACTTAAACAGTTGATTTAGCAGGTTTGCATATAAGCTTATGATGTGTAGTTCTTCATAATAAATTTTCAAGCTCAATGTCAATTTTATAAAAAATATTTATTATTATTTATCCAAACATTTATGAAGAACTAATATTAAAAAGGTCGAAGAAATTAATCTTAATAATTTATTACACATACATATATCGCACATAATTAACTCAAAATTTTAAAATTTTTAATTTTACATAAAAGGCATATGAAAAAAAATTTTATAACCAACCGTTTTAGAAAATAAGCACGATGTCTTTACAGCGCGTCGATTTTTTTCAAAAAAGTGAAAAAATACAAATTTTGTGTTAACGCCCTTTTGTTGATCAAGTGCGATATTATTATTATTTTTTTTTTTTTTTTTTTGTTAAAATAAAATTAATATTTTTAATTTTAATTAATTTATATTTTTATATAAAAAAACCTAAAGCTTAATAAATTATTAAAAATTTAAATAACAAAGACCGAATAAAAGACAATTTATACCTATTTACAAAAATTATTTTTGCCATTTCATTTACAAAAAATAACAAATGTGTTATATTTAAGAAAATAACGTGTCTTATTGTGCTTTCCATGTAAGTCTTCTATATTAATGGAGTCCCAAAGCGCCTAATCCATTTACAATATTATTGTATACATACTTATGTTATTCGCCATATTATTTTCATATTGTGCTATATTATGCAATAAGTGGGACAATGGTTTCAATTAAGATATGGCACAACTTTCAATAAATAGGTAAACATAACCTAAACTTAAACATTTCACAGTTTATTGCATTTCTCTTTGTTGTGCAATTAAAATCAAAAGTCTCTTAATTGTTGCCAACATATTGTGCAACCTTCGAATAACAAATCCACATTGGCGATATAATTTTACAAAACGAAAATAAGAACTATTTATTATATTGCATGCGTATGGGCTGCTTCGGCATTTCACAGTATTTACACTAGGAAATAAAGTTATATTAAGTAACACAGCCGTACCATTTTCCCTTCTCATTGAAGTTTATTTTTAAAAATATTTTTTTAATTATTAGGTGTGTTCACTAACTTCACAAGCAGAAACTTGCAACAAAAAAGTAAATTAAAAATGTACAAACATTTTCTCCCAATTATTTAAAAAACAAGTTAGAGTGCTAAATTCGGCTGTACCGAATTTTTGATGCCCTCCACCGACAGTTCAATTATTTCAGGAGTAATATCTACATGATATATATTTATTATTAATTTATCTTTATAAAAAAAAAGACATCATCATTAAAATTGGTTGCGATTTATACATATATTAAATTATTGACCGACAATCAGAAAGTTTAATGCTTTTTTGAGCAATTTTAACTAGCTTAAGTAAAATATCATGATTCGTGACAGTTTAAGCTGGGAGATTTATATTGGAGCCATGGTGAGTTATGAACCAATCATCCCAAAAATCTGCAGAGTAATTTCTGGTATTAAAAAACATAAAACTCAATACAGCGGTGAAATTAGTTTCAGAAAGCTGCTAAGAATGGGATATAAGCTATATTATGGACCGTATATCACAAAATTACATGACATTTTTTCTGGCCATATGAAACTATGTTAAAAAAAATTTTACCGCAATAAATATATCTGCTACGGTTTAAGGAGTATTTAATTAATTTACCAAAATGGGCTCTTTATGGGGCCTATAGTAAATTATTGACCGATCATCACGAAATTTATTAGTGTTATTTCTAGTCCTTAAAAACTGTAAAGTATTCAATTTTATTCTGATAGCATTATTTATTACGGTTTAAGGAGTACTAAACTGTTTTTCGAGAGTAGAGTTTTTATGGGGCCTAGGGTAAATTATCGACCGATCTTCACGAAATTTTACAGTGTCATTTCTAGTCTAATAAAACTGTGACGTGCCAAATGTGGGATTTCCAGTCGAATAAAACGAGCTTTTGCAAAATCTTATATCATTTCGTGCGAAATTATCAAGTTTTTAAGGTGGTGGTTCCACATTTTGATTCATAGCTCTGATCCTACTGAACCGATTTCACTGGATTTCAATATTATGTAGGCCAGTATGTCTTGTTCCTTTTTAACCCTGGAAGGTTACTCTTCATTTTAGTACATTAAGGATGCTGTTCGTCGAATCGACAAAATATTTAAAAAAAAATTCTAGCGGTACGATTTTTAAAGTAAAAAATCAACAATGGTGCATGTGGCAGTGTAAATAAAACTGAACTGGCAAAATAAAATAAAGTAATTTGTTTTTATTTTTGTTTTTTCTTTACCCACTTACAACTACATTTAGAGTTGACAAAAAATCAACCAATTGTAGTCGGGACTGTAAGAAAAGATAAACTCACTCTTTATTGTTGTTGTTTTTGTTTAAGCTTTGATATGGTTACAAGTAAAACTGGGGCTTAAAATTCTTATTCGCTTAACAGTTTTATTTGTATAGTATCTTTAGTTTTTCTAAAATCTTTATGGATAAAGTTTCCTGGCGATCTGGCCTAAGCAACCAGTGAAATGCGCATAGTAATAGCTTATCCCTTCGACAATAAATTTCAGTTTATCAATAGTATGATATGGGAATTTAGCACATTTAAACGAAATATTGTTAAAAACTGTTTTTGTTAAGCGTTTTAATAAAAAATTAAATTAAATAAAATAAAGCATAAAAATAAAATTTTGTTTTTCTCTCTCAAACTATTTTTTGATTTTTAAAATTTACTATGTACCTAATTCGATTTGGATATAAATTCGTGTATTTGTTTTATGTTTACAGCATGTTTAAAACCTAAATTCCCCCGGTTATGTCGCAGCAAACTTTTACGTTACGCTTATAATCCCAAATCCAATAGTTGTGTAAGTTTTTATTATTCGGGCTGTGGTGCTGCTAATAATAATTTCATCACTTATGAAGAATGTCGTCGTGAACGTATACCCCAGTCAAGATATTAAAGGTTTTGAAAATTAAAACCTATTGCCAGGTCCTCCTATACGTTGAAAGAAAGGTTACACGGTAAATCCTCTTAAAAGGCAAATGAAAATACTCTATACTTTTAATTTTTTTTTTTATCGCATTCGCTCATTCAAATGAAAATACTCTATAGTTCTTTAGTACTTCGATCTCGAAAGACAACTTTATTCTGATAAAGTTGATTGTATAAACATCGAAATTTTGATAAAAACACAGTGCATTTCATTTAATTTTTTTTTTTTCGAATAAATTTGTTTCGACGTCAAAAATTTGGCTGTCAGTATTTTTTTTATACATTTCGCAAATTTCGAAAAACTTTTCCTTTAATATTGAGAACCTGGCAGATAATCGCATATAATTTATGAAGTATTGTTTTTGTGTATTGTAAATTAATATAAGTACCTATTTTATTTAAAGAAATATATTTAATAACATCATTTTAATGTAATCAAATCAAAATTGTTTATTTTTATTGACCTAAAATTTAGGAGCTGCAATTTTAAATTTTTGTTTTCCTTGTAGAAACTTTGGACTTTTCCAATTTTTTGTATTTTTTTTTTTTTTTTGTTTGGTCTTCGTTTTTTTTTTAATTTTTTGGAGTTCAAGGAACTTTTCCGTTAAATCAAATGGTCAAATTAAATAGTTAGTGTTTATATACTAACAGTTCGAATTCGACAAAAACATGAGCTAAAATACATATGATATGAATCTAAAATCACTTTATAACTCAACAACTTTAAATTACACATTTTCTATAAATTTATATATGTATGTAGATTAGGGGTATAACTTATTCCCATTTTTTGCAAATATCAAAATGGCCCTAGCATAGTCGAATAGTTCATTGAAAACTATTAAAAAAAATAATATTAATTTTTCGCGGTTTTTAAAAAAGGTCACCCACAAAACGCGGTAAAGTTAAAAAATTTTTTTTTTTATTTTTATTTGTACTTATACATTTAGCGAAAAACTCACAGTATTTTTATGCAAAACAACACGCACATTAAATTTAAAATTCATGTCCTTTAATAATTAAGAAACTTTTTTTATTTATTAATAAAATATTTAAAATTTTTTTTCTTAAGAGATTTTAGAAAATCGCTTTTGTGGGTGAGGTTTTTATTTTTAAACGACCCAAACAAATTGTTTTCGTAAATAACACAATATTCGCTATCGCGTAGTGCTAGGGCCAAAATTTGGTTATACCCCTAATGTAGATATGTAGTAAATAATAAATAATCACCCCTATCGTGAATAACAAGTGGAATTTTTGTTCCGTAAATCTGCCGTGAAAGTTTTTTCACGCTACTAGTTCCAGTGAATGTAAAAAAAGAAGAAAGATTTAAAAAAAATTAAAAATCAACAAAATTTTTGTTCAAAAATATACACGTATTTATGTATGTATGTATATATTTTAAAGAAAAGTAATAAAATAAAGCAAAATATTTAGTATTGGAGGGATAGTTTAATTGCAACTTTGTCTTTGCACATTTTAAATTTTATGTAGTAAAATATTTTTCAAAAAAAAGCTTCACAAATCCGCAGGCAATCGACCTTTTGTTTTGCATTTTGTTGAGCAATATATCAGTTTGTGCCTTATTAACGGATCTAGCCCTTAATATTCGATTTACAGGAGGACCTTCTTACATACATGTTCTTTTCCCCAGCAAAAATAAAGTGAGAAAACCAAAGGGAAAAGTAAACAAATTAAGAGGAACAAAACTATTTACGATAAGGGGAATTTTTTCCCGTGAACATTTTTTCACATTATTAAACATAATCACCCCTATCGTGAATAACAAGTGGAATTTTTGTTCCCATGAAATTTTCATTCCCCTCGAAGGGAAAAAAGCAATCGTGAATCTCATGTGAAAAATTTTTGATGCTATCAGTTCCAGTGAATGTAAAAAAGAAGAAAATTAAAAATCATTGAAATTTTTGTTTAAAAATATACACGTATATATTTTAAAGGAAAGTTAAAATAATAAATCTTAATAATTAGTATTGGAGGGATAGGTGGATTACAACGTTAGTTTTTTGCACTTTATAAATTTTATGTAGTAAAATATTTTCCAAAATTCTGCCACCACGTCTTTCACAAATCCGGCGGCAATCAACATGATGTTTTGCATTTTGTTGACCAATATATCGGTTTGTGCCTTATTAACGGATCTAGCCCTTAATATTCGATTTATAGGAGGAACTACTAACATACACGTTCTATTCCCTAGCAAAAATAAAGTGAGAAAATCTAAGGGAAATGTGAACAAATTACGAGGGAAAAAACTTTTCACGATCAGGGGAATTTATTCCCGTGAACATTTTTTGACGTTATTATTCTTCTTTGAATTACATTTTTTTATGGGAGCTGCTCATGATCGCAAATATGTGAAAAGGGGAAAAATTACGAGGGAAAAATTATTCACGATAGGGGTGAATAAAAAATTTTTCATGGGAGTTTTTCATGATCGCAAATATGTGAAAAGGGAAAAACTTACGAGGCAAAAATTATTCACGATAGGGGTGAATGAAACACCTTGTGATATTCAAACGCATTAAACCAATTTTTTTTTCGACAATAAGCTGAATATTTTCGCAGAATTGAATGGAAAATCGTCGGTTGAGGTTTTTGAAGTCTTATTTGATGGAAAAGTAGTTAATTTTAATGTTGAGCAAATTTGCACTTATGCGTCACAAGCTAACGAGCACAATTTCTCATCGCTATTTAACTGTACGGGGATATTGCTCAATGCCTAGAGAATATATGTATAGGCAGTTTTCCAATGAAACGTTCACCCCAATTGTTTAACAAAATATTTCTCGAAATAGATTAAGAGAAATAAAATGTTTTATTCATTTGGCTGATAACACTAACTTAGACGCTACTGACAAAATGGCTAAAGTGAGGCCCTTGTCGAAACGGTCGCTGGCTCCTGGTGTTGCAACTAGTGGTGTAAACCATCTTGAGTGTCCTAACAGAATAAGAAGGGTATGGGCAATGCGATGTTGCTCTATGTGTTGAAAAATTATGCTTTAAAAATTTTCATTCTTTAAAAAAATGACACCACTGTACCCGTCCTAGTACAGCCCTAAAAACACACTTCCAAGAATTTTTTTTTTTAATTTTTGTTTTGTCTATATTTATTACTTTTTCTTTAAAATATATACTTACGTGTGTGTATATTTTTGAACAAATTTTAATTCTCGCGTCGAGAAACTTTTCGATTGAAATGTGTGAAATGAAACAAAAATGTCATAATATATTCAGCCCAATCATGAATAAAAATTCCCCGGGAGTTTTTTCCCTTTTCCTACTTTTACAATTGAAATAACATAGGAAAAATGAGAGAAGGGAGAAAACTCCCGGGGAATTTTCATTCATAATTGGGATGATTATAGCTCTGTTCCACATGCATAACGAAACCTTCCGAACTTGCCCAAAGTTACCCAAAAGCGTTCCACATAACAATTTTTGTTCAATTATGAGAGTAATTGAGAAAGTAATTTTTTTCATTTCCTGTACAA
Organism: Pollenia griseotomentosa; assembly: GCA_963931875.1. Classification (NCBI taxonomy): domain Eukaryota; kingdom Metazoa; phylum Arthropoda; class Insecta; order Diptera; family Polleniidae; genus Pollenia; species Pollenia griseotomentosa. The sequence continues at coordinate 19,314,967 of OZ007561.1, forward strand.
ATTTGCACGAACTTTTTCTTTGGGTAAGTTCGGACAAGAATTTAACAATCAGCTGTTTTTTGTTTACATATGAAACTGAAAATTAATCAAAAAATTTGCAAGCAAAAGAAAAAGTTTAGTTTTTGTTAAAAAATATATTAAAAAGCAAAATGGAAGGTTTTAATGAAAAAGTTAAAGTGGTAAATACATTAGTGAATAGATATCTCCCTTGTTCTTTAAAATAAATAAATATGTACTTTTAAAAAAATTACACTGGCTCAGCTTTTCTTTCAGTTTTTTTTTAAATTATTTTTAACATCTGTTGGCAATGATGCAAATGTTTTGTTTTTATAATGTTATTGCTTTTAAGCGTCTAAAATCACTTAAATAGATTTTAATTTAAAAAGTAAGCACCATTAGTATTACAAGAAGTGCAAAAATGGTTTTTTGCGTTCCAGCTATTTTGGGTAGTTTTCGCAAATTTAGAGAGTAATTTTCATTTTACTCTCATTAGTCCGAACTTGCCCGAGATCTTGTGGAACACACCTTATATTGAAACAAACAGCTGTTTTTCTGACTAAAGTGTGTCTGTAACTTTTTTGGCGAGTACTAGCTGTCACGTAAGGAAATTACTCGCCAATTTACAGAAAAAGTGCGTCTGTTACATCTTTGTGAGAAAAGTTTCCGCTTTGGACTGTCAAATAAACTCATGAATAAAAATTAACTAAAAAACAATTAAAAATGCAAAATGCAAGGAATAATAATAATAATATTTTGTTATTGGCACATTTTTTCATTGTTTAATTATAAAAGACTCAGGTCTCGTTTTATGCGGATTATTTTTATGCGATTTTTAAATTAACGATTTTTTTTTTAAATTTTTACGGTTTTTGAAATGTTAGATGTTTTTTTAAGCTTTTTTACCTTTTTTAAATTAAACCAAGTTTGCATCACTGATATAATCGTTATAGTTTGTTTTATTTTGTGTTTTTTATATGCATAGCCGATATGTTTGTATGAGTGTTTTCAAACTAATGAAGAGCACATAATATTAGTTTTACAACGAAGGCTAATTTCGGTAAAAATAGAATCCAAAATTAGGTGGAAGTTAGAAAAATTCAATTTAAACACTTTTCTTTCCTGTCTTTTACGGTACAACTTTGTAATAACCACATGTACGAGTGTAAAGAAATTTGCATACCTTTTAAACTAATAGAGATTCCATAATAAAACTTTTACAATATGATAAAGACACTAAAGGCCAATTTAGATTTAAAAATAAAAAAAACATTAGAACTAAGTTAGAAAAATTTTGATTTAAATTGATCATATCCGGTTTTGCAGATGAAAATTTTTTTTTTTTTTTAATTGATTTTTTTTTTATTTAAAGATCAATCGATTTTCTTTTCACCTAAAATTTTTTTCGTTTGATTAGTTTTTAGTTTGAAATAATAATTTAAAAAAACATTTTTTTGAAAACGGAAACTTTAACACCTCGTAACTCGACAAAAAAGCATCATAGAAAAAAATATTTCGCACACTTATTCATATATACTAAAACTATAGTTATGCCAAATATAAAGGAATTCCAACAAAATATTTTTATTGGGTTGTCCGCTTCACATATTGATCACATTTGTTGATTTTTTTTATGCGATTTTGTTTTGATTTTTTAATTCAAATTTGAATTTATGCGTTTTTTTTGAATTTTGGAACGAATCATTAGCTTTTATATGAAGCTAGAGTATCGTTTTATTCGAATTCAATTTATGCGATTTTTTGGAACGCATCTATCGCATAAAACTAGACCTGAGTGTATACGAATGTTTTCAAAACTCGTTTGCATACAACAAACATTAAAGTCGCACTTTACATTATTTAATATAGCCGACGGTTTTGATAGTTTTCGACATGAGTTAAATACACACTTTTTTTCTCACTTTTCGAGAAACGATGAAATATTTTGTTTCACAACTTTTTGATGCGAGCAGTTCTCGCTGTTCTACAAATCACGCGATTATAAGTTTTTCGGTGTGGTTTTAGTTTTTCTAACACGAACACAGAAGCAGCTGATTATTCAGATTTGTAATTTGTTTTGCAATTTCTTTAGGAAAACATAATTTAGAAACCTCACAAATTACAAATAAAGTTTTGCACAGTGTTCGGAAATAAACATTAAATATCTTTCCTTAGTATTCGGTTCAGTAGATTTGTGGAAAACACAAACGCTAATATTGGTTGTGTAGTAAATCATTGAAAAAAAAAACATTTCCCTGTTTTTGATCTTCGAAGTTCGAACACAAAAATAATTCTGTACTTATCCAGCTCAACAAAAAGAAGATACCATTTGATTGCGGTCTGTTTTTTTAACCACAAACTTCGTTGTGTTTGCTTCAGCAAATTAATGTTCGTTTGTTTCAGTTGTGCTAAGCACATTTTTTGCTAGTAAAGAAAAACCAAAATTTTTACACAAACAAAACATGTGCACAATACACAAATAAGCTATGCGTGCTGATGTCGTTGCTAAAAGAAGAACAGAACACTATATAATGTTCGTTACTTTCTTGAAAGTAGTTACGAGCGGTATTAAGGGATGTGTTCATCTACACAAACACTAAAAAAATAGATATCGTTTCTGCGTACGGCTACGCTTAATAAGTTTCTGTTTATTTTCGAACACTGTTTTAGCATAACAAAATATCGAAATTGCCACTGTTTTATTCAATAAAAATTTCTTATATTTTGTATTTATTTTTAAATTTGAACTAAAATTACTCAATTTTAATTTTTTTTTAACACAACAGTTAAATTTTGACTTACTCAGTCGCCAATTTCAATGAATGAACAATTTGAGACACAAAGCTCGAAAATTTTAAAGACAACGGATTGAAAAATCGTCTTATTGAGCTACTTAACATGACACTGCATTCCGAAAGTGTTAAAGACACGGTCACCCCTACACCTAGTAAAAGCTCTTATAAGGCTACAAGAACTGACCTTTGGGGCGTCTCTAAAAATGTTATAAGAAAATTTCGAGAAGGATAAGTCTCCTTCCATCCTACGCTGTGGTTCAGCTAAAGAAGAAGTCTAGAGATACCTTAGATGTTCGAGAGAAGCATATCCGCTTGTTTACTGACGGAATGAAATTTTACGCCCAAAATTTAAGTACATGGCGCAGAAATACTTAAGTTTTCAAATGAGTTCTGTCGCATATAAGAGACTACATATTTTCCACTGTAGGTCTGCTTCAAACGGATTCGCAAAACCTATCTATCTCTGGAAAAGTTAAGAATACTTTGTTTTTTAAACAAAAATCTTATTAATATTTTTTGTTTAAAAAATAATTTAACTTATGTTAATTTTACCATGAATTCAAATTCAATTCGTTGTTTTTAAAATCTTATTAGTATAAATTTTAAATATCAACAATCTCTTACACAGTAATTTTGAATAATAAAAAAATTACTCTACTTGAGTTTTGTTCATTTGACCTTAAATTTATAGTTTATATTCGTATCGGTACCGCCGATATTTCCGTTTGAGTATCGGTATTGTATCGGCAAAAAGGCGTATCGGTACATCCATATTAATTACCCAATTTCTAATAAGCAAAACATTTTAAATCTTTTTTTTTGGGTTTTTAAACGATTTTTTATTAATATTTTTTTTTAATACAAATATAAAAAATTATATTTTAATTACATAAAAAAGTCCAAAAATATTATTCCACATACAAATTGATTTTTAGTTGTTTTGTTGATATACATAAAATTAAATATATATAAAAATATGTTTGATTTAGTTTATATGGTAAAAAAGAAAATATAAATTTTGAAATGCATACAAGTCAAAATCACTAAATGAGGCTCGAAACAGTTGGTAAAAAGAAAACGCAACAACAAGACAATATATTTTTTTTTTAACTATTAAAAGTTTTTAATAAACAATTTCATATTGCCTTTTTTAATTATTATATTTAAAAATTGTTTTGTAAAAAGTACATAAGGCAATTGCGGAGTTGTACTTTAAGTTTTTAATGATTTTTTTGTTTGTGATAAATGCTCTTGTTTTTTTTTTTAATGTAAACATTTTTTAATAAAGTAAAATGTATTTCAAAAATTAAAAAAATATTTCAAGTGAAGTGTGTGCTTTTAAAAAAATAATTAAATCAAAAAGTAATTTCAATTTTTGGGAATACAAAATTTTAATTTCAAAAGATTTTGTTATTCGTGCTTAATTCCCAGTTTTTATTACTGATAAAAACACTTGAAATTTATTGTTGATGGGATAAGCTATTCCTATGCGCATTTCACTGGTTGCTTAGGCCAGATCATCAGGAAACTTCATCCATAACGTTTTAGAAAAACTAAAGATATTAAACCAAATAAAACTGTTAAGCGTATAAGACTTATAGCAACAGTTCTACTTGTAATAATATCAAAGCTTAAACAAAACACATCAACAATAAACAGTGGGTTTATCTCATCTTACATTCCCCACTACAATTAGTTGAAATTCTCTCAACATTAATTGTAGTTGTAAGTAGGTTAAGAAAAACAAAATAAAAACAACAACAACAACTTTACAAAAGATGTTGACAATTAAGTGTTTTTTTAGGCCGTGCACTGCCTGTTTATTATCAAAAAGTAATTTCAATTTTTGGGAATACAAAATTTTAATTTCAAAAGATTTTGTTATTCGTGCTTAATTCCCAGTTTTTATTACTGATAAAAACACTTGAAATTTATTGTTGATGGGATAAGCTATTCCTATGCGCATTTCACTGGTTGCTTAGGCCAGATCATCAGGAAACTTCATCCATAACGTTTTAGAAAAACTAAAGATATTAAACCAAATAAAACTGTTAAGCGTATAAGACTTATAGCAACAGTTCTACTTGTAATAATATCAAAGCTTAAACAAAACACATCAACAATAAACAGTGGGTTTATCTCATCTTACATTCCCCACTACAATTAGTTGAAATTCTCTCAACATTAATTGTAGTTGTAAGTAGGTTAAGAAAAACAAAATAAAAACAACAACAACAACTTTACAAAAGATGTTGACAATTAAGTGTTTTTTTAGGCCGTGCACTGCCTGTTTATTATCAAAAAGTAATTTCAATTTTTGGGAATACAAAATTTTAATTTCAAAAGATTTTGTTATTCGTGCTTAATTCCCAGTTTTTATTACTGATAAAAACACTTGAAATTTATTGTTGATGGGATAAGCTATTCCTATGCGCATTTCACTGGTTGCTTAGGCCAGATCATCAGGAAACTTCATCCATAACGTTTTAGAAAAACTAAAGATATTAAACCAAATAAAACTGTTAAGCGTATAAGACTTATAGCAACAGTTCTACTTGTAATAATATCAAAGCTTAAACAAAACACATCAACAATAAACAGTGGGTTTATCTCATCTTACATTCCCCACTACAATTAGTTGAAATTCTCTCAACATTAATTGTAGTTGTAAGTAGGTTAAGAAAAACAAAATAAAAACAACAACAACAACTTTACAAAAGATGTTGACAATTAAGTGTTTTTTTAGGCCGTGCACTGCCTGTTTATTATCAAAAAGTAATTTCAATTTTTGGGAATACAAAATTTTAATTTCAAAAGATTTTGTTATTCGTGCTTAATTCCCAGTTTTTATTACTGATAAAAACACTTGAAATTTATTGTTGATGGGTTTAATATCTTTAGTTTTTCTAAAACGTTATGGATGAAGTTTCCTGATGATCTGGCCTAAGCAACCAGTGAAATGCGCATAGGAATAGCTTATCCCATCAACAATAAATTTCAAGTGTTTTTATCAGTAATAAAAACTGGGAATTAAGCACGAATAACAAAATCTTTTGAAATTAAAATTTTGTATTCCCAAAAATTGAAATTACTTTTTGATAATAAACAGGCAGTGCACGGCCTAAAAAAACACTTAATTGTCAACATCTTTTGTAAAGTTGTTGTTGTTGTTTTTATTTTGTTTTTCTTAACCTACTTACAACTACAATTAATGTTGAGAGAATTTCAACTAATTGTAGTGGGGAATGTAAGATGAGATAAACCCACTGTTTATTGTTGATGTGTTTTGTTTAAGCTTTGATATTATTACAAGTAGAACTGTTGCTATAAGTCTTATACGCTTAACAGTTTTATTTGGTTTAATATCTTTAGTTTTTCTAAAACGTTATGGATGAAGTTTCCTGATGATCTGGCCTAAGCAACCAGTGAAATGCGCATAGGAATAGCTTATCCCATCAACAATAAATTTCAAGTGTTTTTATCAGTAATAAAAACTGGGAATTAAGCACGAATAACAAAATCTTTTGAAATTAAAATTTTGTATTCCCAAAAATTGAAATTACTTTTTGATAATAAACAGGCAGTGCACGGCCTAAAAAAACACTTAATTGTCAACATCTTTTGTAAAGTTGTTGTTGTTGTTTTTATTTTGTTTTTCTTAACCTACTTACAACTACAATTAATGTTGAGAGAATTTCAACTAATTGTAGTGGGGAATGTAAGATGAGATAAACCCACTGTTTATTGTTGATGTGTTTTGTTTAAGCTTTGATATTATTACAAGTAGAACTGTTGCTATAAGTCTTATACGCTTAACAGTTTTATTTGGTTTAATATCTTTAGTTTTTCTAAAACGTTATGGATGAAGTTTCCTGATGATCTGGCCTAAGCAACCAGTGAAATGCGCATAGGAATAGCTTATCCCATCAACAATAAATTTCAAGTGTTTTTATCAGTAATAAAAACTGGGAATTAAGCACGAATAACAAAATCTTTTGAAATTAAAATTTTGTATTCCCAAAAATTGAAATTACTTTTTGATAATAAACAGGCAGTGCACGGCCTAAAAAAACACTTAATTGTCAACATCTTTTGTAAAGTTGTTGTTGTTGTTTTTATTTTGTTTTTCTTAACCTACTTACAACTACAATTAATGTTGAGAGAATTTCAACTAATTGTAGTGGGGAATGTAAGATGAGATAAACCCACTGTTTATTGTTGATGTGTTTTGTTTAAGCTTTGATATTATTACAAGTAGAACTGTTGCTATAAGTCTTATACGCTTAACAGTTTTATTTGGTTTAATATCTTTAGTTTTTCTAAAACGTTATGGATGAAGTTTCCTGATGATCTGGCCTAAGCAACCAGTGAAATGCGCATAGGAATAGCTTATCCCATCAACAATAAATTTCAAGTGTTTTTATCAGTAATAAAAACTGGGAATTAAGCACGAATAACAAAATCTTTTGAAATTAAAATAATTAAATACTTAAAAATTCTTAAGAAAAAAAATATATTAAAAATGTAGGTGTGTACAAAAGTTAAAACAAAAAAAGATTTTGTTATACATATTAATTTTTAACGGCCGTTTTCCGTTATTTTCAAAAATGCGAATGTAAATGGGAGAAACCTAAAAAACTAGACAATGAAATTGGACAGCAAAATCTATAAGCTATAAATATAAATCTAAATCCTAAAGAATTTTACACAGTTCAACAGAAAATCTAAAGACGCTAGATTTGATCAAATAAATGAAAGCGAGACAAAACAAAGAGGAGAGAAAAAAAACTTAAAAATATAAGAATATACCATGCAGGCGTCGAAAAAAGGTGAGTTTTAACTCTATATAAATCTCTAGAGTGCAGTGCTTTTTATATAAACATATATATATTTTGCCGGTTTAGAATTGGCTTTCCTCGTGCGTGGTTGTTTTTGTAGTTATAACTTCGGCTTCTCCATTCGTTTTTTCATGGGCAATGCTGGTAATTACAGATTTTATTACTACCGAACTTGTGCTGGTCTCAGTTGTATTGCTTAAGAGGAAGAATAAAAAAAATATAATTACAAATAAAAATCTGTTTTAACTTTTTTAAACTCTCAAAAAGGGTATAGTTATTGAATTTGATTGTTTAACCAGCCAACTTTTCTTAGCACTAACCTTTTTGGCGCCAAATCCATTAAATTCGGTATATTAAAATCGTTTATATCTTTCATATTAACACTGGTTAATGTTTGATTTGTCTGTGTGCTCATAACAGATAGACGGCCTATATAAAGAAAAATTTTCCAAATTTAGTGACAAACAAATCTAAGAAAATAACTTGATTTTTGTTTTAGAAGGATTTGCAAATAAAAAAGCAAATTAATATTGTATTATTTATTACCTTTATGTACTTGAAATGTTAGCTTAAAACAAAATTTGGCATGCAAAGAAATTATTTTGTATTTAAATGAAAAACAAAACTAAACCATTCTTCTACCACTACCTGCAAAGCAAAAAAATAGGGAATTACTTTAAACACTAACTTTGAAAGCATACTTGGACGAAAATTAAGTCATTGTTCTTTGTTTTCAACACAGAAACTACTAGTATGTATTTACAAACATTTTATAACTACATAGTTTATATAAAATGCATTTTCAAAGACGATGCTTAGCTAAATCGAGTTTAATGAGGTGAGATACTTGGGACATGATTTTACGGGGTTATTTTTTAAATAGTTTTTTTTTTTTAATAAAATACAAATCGCAGTAGAAAATTAAAACATTTTGTCATTTACAATAAAAACATCTCGATTTGTCAACATTATTAACGAACTATGAATAACAAAATACGAAATTAATAACCTGATCGTTTAAAAAACAGTTTAAAAGTCAACCTTTGTTATTTAACGCTGCTTTCAAAACAAATGCCATTTTATCAGTGATGTCATAATAATAACATAATTTACTGACACTTTTTTAGTAAGGACTTTAAAATAATCGGAAGATGTAGAAGTGAATACATAGGAACATCTTGTAAAGATGTTGTTTTGTAGCTCTTTGTATTTCTTATGGGGAATTTCAACATCTTTTCAAATTGATAGTAGATATTAGATGTTGACAAGTGTGAAAAGGCTATAACACTGACAGTTCCGTAATTAGTTATAATTTTAAGCTGAAACCATAAAATGTTTTGCCTTTTAATGTTTAAGCTTTGATATCGTTGCAAATAAGACTTTTTTGAATGTTTGCAATTCTCATTCACTCTGCAGTTTTGTTTGCTAATATCTTTAGCTTTTCTAAAATTTTTGCGAGAATGTTTCCTCATGATCTGGCCTAAGAAACCAGTGAAATGTGCATAGAAACTAGCTATTTCCCCAACAATAAATTTCAGTGTTTTTATCAGGAATAAAAATTAGGAATAAAGCACGACAAACGGAATCTTATTAATTAAAAATTTTGTATTCCAAAAAATTACTTTGATAATTTTTTGCGCTTAGTTAGAAAAACTTTTTAGTTTCGGTATTTATTGAAAAATTTTTGAACTTATAGAGTTCATATACTGAACATTCAAATCCTTAAAATTTCGAGTATAGGCATGTTTTTGTAAAAATTCTTGCAACTTTTTTTATACATATAAACAAAAAAATGCAACAAATTTGATAAAAGCAGATTCTATTTACTATTTTTTTTTGGGATTGACGAAAAGATGAATGAAATATATGTATGCATATCTATGTACAAAAATGTTAAATAAAATGTTGATTATGTGCAATTATGAGTAAATGATTTAACAAATTTCTGGCATGCAATAAGCAAAACAAATACAAAAATAGTTTAAACTTTCACTTACCAACTGTCTCTTCGGTGGTCGTAGAACATAAAGTCGTAGTTGTTGTATTCAAATGATCTCTAACAGAATCGACTGTTATATCGCCCATAGAACTCGTAATAGTTTCATTAGCTCGATTTGGTGAATTGCCCTCACCGACACCGTTAGTTAAAGTCGAGGCATGATCTTCACTTTTTGCGGAAGTGGTAGTAGAAGTAACGGTAGCAGTACGTTTTATAGGAGCTTCAAAATCTCCATCCGCTTTCACTGGTTCCTGATCTGCGGTATCATCATCGGCAGTTTCGATAGTTTGTAACGCTTCAACGGTTATGGTACCCTCAGGATTAACAATTTTAGAGGTGGCCAATGATATGCGTTGTAATTCCGAAGAAGACATCATGTATAAGGCTTCACCAGCATTAGTGAAACATAAAGAGGATATGCCACTGAAAGTAAATTATGAATTAATTTAAATCTTATTTATCGAAGTTTATATTGAACTCACTTGATATCCTCTCTTCTGACAGCAGCAGCATTTAACTGTCGTTTTAATTCAGGCACGGAAAGGACCATAACATCGCCCAAGTTTGTTAAACATATCAAAGCCATTTCCTGATAATGTTCTCCTGCTGCGCCTATTCCCACTGAAGCCACACTTGTATTAGCAGGTTCATTGTTTTCTTGTGATCTGGTGGATTTAGTTGGTGAACTATTAGCCATAGCACCTTGTATAATTTCGCTGGGAACACGACATGAAAATGAACCAAAGTGTATGCGTCTAATACGAGCTCCCTCATTTGCTGTTAGTTTATATTTGTTAATAGGTTTTAGTTGAGGCAGTGAAAAGATCTTGAACTGTTCTTCAGAGGCAATAACAACACGATGAGGTTGTGTACCATTGCTACCGCCAAGCTGGTCCGCTGGGCAACCTGTAGCGTCAATAACAGCTATACCTACAACAGGAGCTCGATGTTTAAGCTGAATTTCTTTGGCTAACTGTGCAGAAACGCGACGTGGTGGTGGCGGAGCAGGTTCTACACCAGTCGCAGGCCGGGAAGTAGCGCCTGTTTGGGCGGGCGGCAAATGTAATAAGAATACAGAAACGGTACTGGCATTTGTGGCCGACCACAAGGTAGGTGATGTAAGGTTCACTTTAAAAATAAACACTTTTATTATTTAGACAATATTAAGAAAAGCGCAATAATAAACTTACCATTTGTTATATAGGTCTTGGCAAATATCAAACAACGTACCATAGAACCCATACCATCATCAGCTGATGCTCTGGCTTCAACCTGGCGCTCCACTGGACGTGCCTCAAGCTAATCAAAAATTAATAAAAAAAAAACATACATATTAAGATTGTGTTAAATGTGAAACACAGAGATAAAAAGGGAAAAGAAAACGTACAGTTGTAGGCACTTGATTGGAAGGATTACTGCGAGTTGACCGTCCCTTACGTAATTTACGGAATGATTCTCTTAAAGATTTCTTGAAAGATTTACGTCGCGACAACTGTTCTCCAGCTCCAGTAAGATCTTTAAATATTTAAATCATAATGTTTGTGCTTTAAATTTTTAATAGCTTTTATCATTAAAACTTACCGTTGGGATTCAACGTACAACGATGGAAAACTGGCAGGAATAGATTGAAATCAAATAATACTAAACCATGCGCGGTACCACCGGCAACTAAGCCCCAAGAAGCTTCTAGTGCTAAACATGTAATACTGGCAGGAGGTAATACTTGTAGAACTCCTGTAATATGAACACCTTCATCTCCAACAGGTTCTGCTTCTGGCTCCAAAAGATTACTACGCACATTTAATTGATCATGTCCCTTCCAAACAAAACCATCACGATCACTAACCAAATTCATTGAGCTAACCCGCAAAGGTACTTTTAATTCTTCATCACTTTCGAAATGGGCAATGACAATTTGACCAGCAGTACCACCTACAATTAGGCGTCCTGTTTTAGGACACAAAGCTATTTTCTTGACAGCTAAACGGGGATCATCTGAATAGGGATCAAATAAGCCAGCCTTACGGAACGGAGGTTCCGATTCGTCCAGGGGTTCTGAATTTTCAGCAGGTAAATCATCCTGGTTCTCGTGACTAATAGAAAAAAAAAATAAGTTTGGTAAGTTCTTTCATAAGATTTAAACTTTTCCCAAACTCACCCAAACAAAGAAGCAGTTTTAAAATTATAGATGGGTTTTAAAACCACATCAGTACAATCCCAAAATTTCACAGACCCATCTTCATGGCCAGTCAATAGAACTTCATATTCTTGGGGATAGATATCATTTTCATCTTCCTCACTAACGGGCAACGTGCCTCCATTAATAGGCCAGTCCACGTTACTATAATGTTGATCCTGCTCTTCACCTGCCTTAACAATCTTTTCATAAACTTCTGTTGAAACTTGAGAGCACAAATAGTTGCATGTAACCGCAGAGGCATGTACTGAATGTAAATAGGGAGCCTTGATTGACGGAACTTTTGGATCTGTTAAATCAAAAGCACAAAATTCTTCTTCCAGGAGCACAATTAAAACGTCTGCATTATCAGTTTCTTCTTTGTAGGTCAAAAAGAAGTCAATAACTTTGGAAGTGAAATCTAAGCAAACTTTATTGCCATCAGAGGCATGCACTGAAATGCAGTTATGATCCCCATAAGCGGATCTGGGCATACCACCAGAGAATACGGAAAGTTCCACGGTGCTAAATGATTACAAATACGAGCATTAAATATTTAGATTTTTGTACATAATAATCCCATTTTTTATGTATTTCAGTAGTATAAAAAGTTTAACATTTAACTTACCCTCTTTTACCCTTAAATAATCGATTTATGCTTTTGCAGGGATCTGGGCCGTAGGGGACATAATTTACATTCTTGGGAGGATCTGAACTGTTTAAACTCCAAGTTGCAAAAGAGCCATCAGCATGATACCAAGCAAATTGGGAGCCACTGGCGTTCACAAATAAACCCACACTTTGTCCATGACCTGGAGCTATATAAGTTTTCACCACTGAAGACGTTTCCAAATCCCATAGAACACATAAACCTCGATTGTAGGCAATCAATAACTTATTACGCTCATTGGGAAGTTGTCTTATAGCTTCAATTGCACCAGGATTTAATTTGTATGATGGTGGTATCTGTTCCAATACCACATCGTGATAGATAACCGGTTCTCTTACCGCAAATGTTTGTAAATCAAATTGATATACATTTCCGCCCTCCGTACCAATCCATACAATGTCCTTGTTAAGAGAACAACATAGGGAGGACACCTTTTTCAATTTCCCATCAAAAGGTAATACCTTAATAGCCACCAAGGTAGCACCTGAAGGTTCCCACAATATCAACTGATTGGCTGCAGTCAGTGACAGTAATCGTCCAGTACCATATACCCACTCAATTAATTGTATATTTAGTTCGGCTCCACAATTATTTACAAATGTATGTTGACCATAAAATTCAACACCTGGCTGTCCGAACACTTTTACTGCTCCTGTTTGTGTGCCAATTGCCAAAAGTTTTGATACCGGGTCATAGGCCATCGCTGAAGGTTTGTGTGGGAAACCATGTTGAGTAGTCTGAAATGCCAAAAAAAAAAAAAAAATAATTGAGTAAATTTCTAAAGTAATGTTTACTATCTATATTCATAATAGAAATATACTGTATGTTTGTTTAGAATTACATTCATACATACATATGTATGCATGTAGGTATGTACATATGTTGTATTCATTAAATATAATATTTTTTTAACGTTCTGCACTAATTCCGAAAAAGAATTATGAATGAACAAACTAGATTTTAAATAGAACCACTGAAAAACTTAAAACAATAAAATTTGTTAAAAAAAAAATGTTTAAAGTATGTAGACGAAATGATAATGATAAAAAAATTTTTGATAAAATTTTTTAAATTCAAATTCTTCCTTATATCTTTAATAAATTTTTTTTTTTTTAATTTTTAATTGATAAACCAACTTCTCTAAACTTAATCCCAAACGTTGATTATTATAGAGTTGGAATAAGTATGAACAAAAAGATTTATGTTAAAAACTAAAACTAATTAAAGGTTATCCCTAAATATGATTCTCACAAGATTTTAAAACAAAATCGCATGTGTTTGAGAATTAAGTTTAAATTTGTGTTTCTTGTTATTTTTTTAGAAGTTACTTCGAGTTTAATTTGGCAAATCAAATAAAATGTTGTACATGCACTTTTACAAGTATATTTCGTTTACTTTATCCATTTTCTTTTAATTTGCTTCTGATTTTATACGGTCTGATGATTCTATAAAAAATTTCCTTTAGAAAATTGCCTGCTACTTTCAAGTAGCCCTGTAATGTTGCAAATTTATTGAATATGTTGCGGTTTACAACTGTTATACAGGAAGTGCTTTGTAAAAGAAGACTGGTAATAAAATTTAAAAATAAAAACTATACAAATTCGTTTTTAAATTAAAAATATTACTCAGATTAAGATTATAATCGATTTATATATTCCTGCCTAGAGATTCTGAACAACTCGAGTTTTCATTTTCCAACTTATTATTCCAAGAATTTTTTAAGGTAATTTTTCTATATAATTTCAATTCAAAAACCTTAATTTTTGTAACCAAATATTCTCATACACACACTTTATTATTTTCTATTTATTAACAATTGTCTTGTGTATTAATATAAACATATCGTTGGTCTCATGTAGAAAGGCCATAACCCGACTTTTTTCGGAATTAAGTTTTTTAGTGATTCCAATATTTTACACAAATACACCTCGTCACAAAAATTGAATGCAGTAGCATCAAAAATAAAAATTTTACAAGCAATTTTACCTTTAGATAGGTTGCATATATGTGAGTTAGGGCCTTTCTACACGATGCCAATGATATGTATGTATATGTGTGCTTAGAACATGTCCTATTTAAAGATAATGACAGAAAATACATTAACTTCAAAATAAAAATTTAACTTAAACCCTCCTTTTAAAGCCAAAGATATCTTCACAAAGTAGTTTTGGAATTTCTTGACCAATTGTTTTAAACAAATTTAACTGAGTTTTCACTTTTTTCAGTTGTAAACCAAACAGAGCACTAAATTCGAAAATCATATTTAACCAATTTTTTTTTTTCATTACCGAAAGCAATACACAATAAAAAAAAAACATTTATTAAACCGTATTTAACTAGTTGTTTTAACTATATTTTTACTTCATATACCTTTTGAACTCTATGACCACCGTTAGCATCTTCTCCATCACCAGCGACAAAACGTAATATATTATAAAAACCTTCTGTATAAAATAACATTGTTTAACTGATTCGCATGGTTTGTGATACAAAACTAAAAAGCCTCAGTAAAAGTTCATTTGAGTCGTGCAGAAGAAATGAAATAAAGGTAATAAAATGCTTTTACCGAAAACCATCATGATGATGTTGTGTTATAGTTAAGTTAAATAATTGTTGTTTGTGTGTATACAAACTTAAATATAAAAAGTTTTTATTCTTTCATTTTCTTTTTTAAAGTTTTGAACTTGGATTGGAGTTTATTTTTGTTTTCTTGGTTTGTGTTTGTTTAACTCAAGCCGACAACACTCAGACACACTACTAGATACTTTTATAGCAAAAAGATAGAGATACTTCCAGACAAGACTCACTCAATCATTTTATATATCGTTAGCTGAAATTCAAAACCACGTCACTAACATTTTTACTAGTTAACAGTAGAAACAAAATATGTTATATATTGATAAACAAATGCAATTTTGGTAATCAGATATCGCAGATTTACCATATAGAACGATTTTTTTTATTTTTGGAATAAAATTAATAATTTAATGATGCTTCAAAGATTTACGCTAGTTACGTTCTTTTTTAAAGACAATTTGTTCTGCATTCGTAAAAATGTAAAATGTAGAATAAATAAAGTTTTCTTGTTTTTATTTAATATATCGCCAGCTTATTATTGGTTTGGCGCATTTGCCAAAAAGTCGTTATGGAGAAAAACGACAATGAAGGTTTACATGAAGTTTTCTAAAAATATACCCGATAGAATTTTTTGTATTTTTACCACTGTTTCCGGTATATGTTTTGAAGAAAAATAAAAGTTTTTGTGAACGTTCATGAACGAACTTAGAAATTAATAGAATTTTATTGAAAGTGAAAATTATTGTTTTGTGCCGCATACGCCAGTTTTTTAAATTTATTTTAAAAAAGGAGCTCATTGTGCTGCATACGTATAAGTTCTGTTGTGTATTGAGTTGTTGAGTCATACGGCAATGAAGCGAAGCAAGTATGAAATTTTTTTTCATGTTGTCATTTGTTTTGATTTCGCTGTAACTATAGTATACTTATACGGCAATGAAGCAAGGCAAGACTGAAACTTATTTTGTACGATTTTGTATAACGAAAGAAAGAGGGATTTCTAAATATATATGCCATATACCTAACTTAAATAGTCGGTTGTTTTAACCAATAAGCTGACGATATTACTTTATATGTTTGATTTTTTTTTTTTTTTGCAAAATTATGAAAATAAAAATGGTTTACAAAAACTAAAGATTATTTAAAACATTAACAACGATACAAATGAGAGAAATCTAATAACCTAAAACCTAGAGCTGGCAAACAATCGATAGTACTATCGATAGTATCGATAGTTCTCTTTCTATTGGACTATCGATAGTTTATTTTCGATAGCGATACTATCGTTGAAATCTTTTTTAAGAAAATAATCAATAATTTCTAGTTTCTTTCTGGCAACAACACCCAGCCGTCGTTGCCGCCCAGCTTAGCCAGCTGCGGCAGTTATCTAGTCGGTTTAAGGACCGACCGTTTTTACATAACCTTGCTTATCCTCATGTCAAAGCAAAAAATTTTACAAATGTATGTACCAGGTTTCTCAGATTATTTTTCACCTGAATCGCCAAATAGTATATCGAAAGTCGCCAACATTAAATATTTTTAGATTTTAGGTAAAAAGATTCGCCAAAAACCACCAAATACGAGTTTACGCATATAATAAAAGTATACTAAAGTAATTTTACCATTATCAAAGTTTTCTTATTAACTAACTGTTTTTTAAACTAAAATAAAATTTTCGTTAAGAAATTTATATTGAAAGCAAACACAAAGTTGAGATGTTTTATTGTTGTTTCAATATATTTTCCCAAACGAAAATTTTTATTTTATTTTGAAAAATTTTGAAAAAGTGATTTACTTTCAATACAATCTCATTTTTTTGCATACTACCCAGTGGAGATTATTATTCTTAAAATTTTGAAAATTCAACTTAATATGCAATCGAAAATAAATTAAAAAATATACAACTTTTTTAGTGGCGATCCGAAGATTGTCATAAAAATGATATTGATCCGAATTATTGCATACTGTATGTATATTTTAATACATATTTAAAAAATTTATAAGGTAAATGACTGAAAATCTAAGAGAGATTAAACTTTATTCCAAATTTGGAAAATTGTATTTCTTTAAATTTCTACATGGAAACGTACGATAATTACGTAAAAATTAAATCAAGGAATTCTAAAAAGAGTTCGATACTATCGATAGTATCGATAGTTTATCAACAAACTATCGAAAATATCGAATGTTGCAACTATCGATAGTTTGCCAGCTCTACTATTACCGTTTGTACACTTGCATACATTTAGCAGGAACGCATGAAAAATGAAACATGCATTCACACTTGAAACATCTACTGCGAATCGAAAATGTCACCGTTTCTGTAAAAAATAAGTTTTTGTACAAAAGTGCTAGAATTTTAAAAGAAAGACAAAAATGTACAGGTATGCGTCGATTTACGCGTTCTATTGGGACGGAACAAAGTACGAATAAACTAAATTCGCGTAAAATAAAGTTAAGGATTAGTACAAAATCGTTTTTTGGGAGCAAGAATTTAACAAATAGCATAAAATTGAAACATGAAAAACATATAAAATTTTAGTGCTTTTCAAAATTTAGAAAATATTTGTTGACATGTTCATGTCAATTTTCCATTCAAAAAGGAAAAACTTAACACTTGACGCTGCTTTCAAAACAAATGCTATTTGTGAGTGATTCCACAATAATAATAGAATTTATTGCCACTGCTCTAGTGATGACACTAAAATAATCGGAAGATATAGATTACAATGAGAAAGGAACATCTTGTAAAGATGTTGATTTTTAGCACTATGTATTTATAATAGAAAAATTTTAACATCTTCGCAATTTGATGGTAGATCTTAGATGTTGGCAAGTGTGAAAATATAATATGTACTTCTAAAATGGCATTTCATTGTAAAAATAATGAGAATCCGATTGAAGAAATGGTTGAGGGCCCTGAATATGTTGCAATTTTTTGCTTAAAATTTGAATTATTTTTTATTTTTTTTCCAATTCTTTGCGGAAGTTCCTTATACTCATCAGTGATTTCAAATGCTTAAATATATTTCAGTGAAGTAGATGTGGACCAAAAAATTTTCAAATACTCCACAAAAATAATAGTCACACAATAAAAAAAATATTGGAATTATTTTTTAGCGGCATTAAAAAAGTTTGCTTTTCTGATGCAGCGCACTGATGCATTTCCGAACAGGCCCACAATGTTACGAATAGCGCTGCAATCTGTCATAAGTTAAGAACGGCATTTTTTAAGTCGTGTTAACAGACTACGTAGTTGTAGTGGTCGTTGCAGTTGAACTTGAAGAGCAAAATTCGAAATTCAGCTTTAACTACTACTACTACTACTAAAGGGTGGTTAAATTGTAAGGGCCGATGTTGAATGTGAACCACACCTAAACGCCAAGTTTTTTTCCCAATTTTATTTGACATTTCTCTATTTCAGACTTACTCAATTTGAACCATGGAGAGATACACAATCCAACAACGTGTTAAAGTTATTCAGGCTTATTATGAAAATGGGCGTTCAAATCAAAATGCATATCGTGCACTTCGTGATTTTTGATGAGGCACATTTTCACCTCATTGGATTCGTCAATAAACAGAATTGGCGCATTTGGGCGAATGAGAATCCAAGAGTGATTGTCGAAAAACCAATGCACCCACAAAGAGTGACTGTTGTGTGCGGTTTATGGGCTGGCTGCATCATCGGGCCGTATTTTTTCCAAAATGAGGCCGGTCAGGCAGTTACTGTAAATGGTGTTCGCTATCGTGAGATGATAACGAAGTTTTTATGGCCCGAATTGGAAGATATGGATGTGGACGATATGTGGTTTCAGCAGGACGGTGCCACTTGACACACAGCTAACGAAACAATGGCTCTTTTGCGCAACAAATTCAATGGCCGTGTTATCTCACGTAATGGCGATGTCAATTGGCCGCCAAGATCATGTGATTTGACACCGTTGGACTTTTTTCTTTGGGGTTATTTGAAAGAAAAGGTGTACGTCGATAAGCCAGCAACAATTCAAGAGCTAAAGGATGAGATAATTCGGCACATTAACGGCATATAACCTCCATTATGCCTCAGGGTCATCGAAAATTTGGACCATCGGATGGAGGTGTGCCGCCGTGGTCGTGGCGCCCATTTGGCCGATATTTTGTTCCATACATAATTGAGTAATACCAATATATCATAATAAAATAAAATTACAATAATTTCCTAAATAGTTTGTGTTTTTATTCAACATCGGCCCTTGAAATTTAACCACCCTTTACAACTACTTTATTCTGTTCCCGGCCTTACATTTACTTTTAAATAAATTATTCCAGAGGGAGCAAATGCTAATACACGAACCATGTAGACAGTGGGATCTCCAACTTTTTACAAGTTTTAAAAAGAAAATGGTGGGATTGTTTAAAAAGTTCGGTGATAAGAAATGCAGTATAAAAATGCAAAACCTACTATTAATTAATAAGAGTTAATAGAAATAAATAATACAACAGGAAGATAGTCACGTGCTTTTGGGGTATGTAATTCTTGGACTTTTTAATTTTTTGTTAGTTACGTGGTTTTTTATTTCAGCTAACGATATACTATTGTTTCACAGAGGATAGAGGGTAGGTTTTTTTAAGTGTTGATTTGTTTAAACCAGTTGTGATTTACTACTTTTTTTTTTTTTTACTTTGTTTTCGCGATTCTTTTATAGCCTCTGAAGGCTTTAGATTTGTAGTGGTCAACCTAATTTGGCGTAGCAAATAACGTTTAAGTCGAAATAACATAAATATAACTCGAGTAAATATGATATATATATGTTTACTTTAATGTTTTATTGCCTTTTTTAAAGAATTAAATTAAATAAAACATATTTAATAACCAGTATTTTATATCAAGTTTCCAAAAGTTTTCAATTTTTATAAAACTGACCTATATTAACAATAATTACAAAAATAATAATTATATATAAATAAAAATGCTTTTATTTCAAGCTCGAGGCCAGTATTGAAAATAAATTTTATTATAATATATTTGTCGATATTTCGATACTCTTTGAGTTTCATCTTCTGGGCTTGTAAATAAATAATAATTTATATTGACCACGGACTTTAAAAAATATGAATATATGAATTTTCTTTGAAAAAAGGTCATAGATTCGCCCAATTTATAGACGACTTCGTGATTTCTATGGCGCACATAGCGATGAGGCTCATTTTTGACTTAACGGGTTTGTTGATTAAAATTTAATATTTTGTGTAATTTTTACAATCTGCAGTTCTGTTCGGCGATGAGGCTCATTTTTGACTTAACGGGTTTGTTGATTAAAATTTAATATTTTGTGTAATTTTTACAATCTGCAGTTCTGTTCGGCTTAAAAAACAGCCTCTATAATCTAGGGGGGCTACTCTCAAAAGCGATGCGAAAGAAAATGGTAGCAAATATAGCGACTGGTACTCTTTAATGCGTTTGCGCATTTGTCTTTCGCAAATATTAATTTTTTTCTTTTCGCAAAACATCACTATTTATTTTATTTAAATTTTCCAATTTCAAATATTTTTACATACTTTAGCATTTTATTACTGTCAATCTGCGCCTTCTTTCATTTTTGTTGCCAGTATTGCTACATTTTCAAAACATTTTGCGAAAGTGCTAGAGTGTACCAAGTTGGCATTTAGCTTTCGCATCGAAATTGTTTTCGCATTGCAATAGAGAGTAGCCCCCCAGCTTTCAAATGTTACAGTTTTAAATCCGTTTAATTTTAAGGTTATATTTTTTAAGCTAAAAAAATAAAAAAAACAAATTACATTTCGAAAGCTCATTATTAAGCTAGTTAGTTAGGTTGGGATATATATATCTATAATACCCCCTTTTTAGGCCCCTATTACGGTTCACAACTCAACTCAGTTGAGTTATCAATCAGACAACTGGGGGGCTACTCTCTATTGCGATGCGAAAGAAAATTTTAGCAAATCTAGCGATTGGTACTCTTTAATACGTTTGCGCATATGTCTTTCGCATCTTTTAATTTTTTTTTCTTTTCGTAAATCATCACTTTATTTTATTTAAGTTTTTAATTTCAAATATTTTTACACACTTTGGCATTTCATTACTGTAAATCCGCGCCATCTTTAATTTTTATTGCCACTATTGCTTCATTTTCAGAAAATTTTGCGAAAGTGATAGAGAGTACCAAGTTGGCATTTAGCTTTCGCATCGAAATTGTTTTCGCATCGCAATAGAGAGTAGACCCCCTGGTTGTGTTGAATTGTAATTTTTTGATGTTTTTGTTCGCCGCAATATAGAAAAGTTGTAAACTATAATACAAATATCAAATTGAATCGTAATAGGGGCCTTAATACAAAACCTGTTTTTATGGTTTCTGATTCTAAGTTTACACTTAGGTTTTTAAACGCTTTTAAGCAAAATGTTGATTTAGCTAATCAAAGCCGTTTACATTACATTTGATATGATTAAGATGACAGATGATTAAGAAAAAAAAAACACAACAAACAAATTTATATTTCTTTAAAGTATTGAAAATGGATAAAAACACTTTTATAAAGTTATCAGAAGATTATTTTAATAATTTTAATAATGAAATTGTGAAAATTTATGAATTATTCAAGGAAAAAAATAAAAACGTTAAGCAGAAATCGTGGCCGGTTGTACACGATCATGTTGGCGATTCTACATTTGAGGTATGTTCAGTGGATTCTATGTGATTTAGTTGTAATCATGTCAATTTGAAGTGATTAACAAATCACTTCAATGTATGGGTAATCATCTCGATTTTGAAGTGATTAGAGCTTAATCACGTTCGAACTGCTTAAACGCGTTTAAGAAGCCAAATGTGACCATAGCATGAGACATTAGGGATTAATTTTGCTCCATATCAACTATTTTAAAGTTTATTAAGTATTGTTTTGCTCTACACTCCACTGTTTGGCGATTGCAGCAAATTCCTCATACAAAAACGTACAAAATAAATTTCACTCTTGCTTTGTTTGTTTCATTGCCGTAAGAAAAAAAGTAGGTTAAGCGAGAGCGAAAAAAATGACAGCAAGTAAATAAGTTTCACTCTTGCTTTGCTTCATTGTCGTAAGAAAAAAAGGAAGCAAAAGCAAAATAAAATGACAACAACTCAATAAACAGCAGTAAGTGTAAACGTATGGCAGCCCAAAGAGCTATTTTTTAAAAATAAATTTAGATAAATGGCGTATGCGGCACAAAACAATAATTTTCACTTTCAATCAAATACTATTAACTTCTAACTTCATTCATGGAAGTTCACAACAATTTGCATTTTTCTTCAAAACATATGTCGGAAGCAGTGGTGAAAATACATAAAAAAAATTCTATCAGGTATATTTTCAGAAAACTTCATGTAAACCAATAAAAATTATTAAATGTCATCCTTAATTAGAGCACTACATAGATATTTTGTCAGTTTTGTATTTAGAACAAATAAAAAGTACCAATGGAGTAAGCATACGAAATAATTTCATCACAGGAAACCATAAAAAAATTTCTTTTCATTTGATTCAAGGCGAATTCGTACAGGTGACCGCAGAGACAGCTATGCTGAGAGAAATATGCTGGCTGTCAATTTTTTTTTTTTTTTTGTATGGAGTTTGACATTTAGAATACATATACATACCACCTACATACAAATAATGGGACAGCTAGAATAACTCTCTCTTGAACGTTATTTTTAAAAATGGTAGGTTTTTAAAAAGTGAAATTTTTCAATAAGAAAAATATTTGTTTTATAAACCGAAAATAATTTGTATTAATACATATGACCTCAAAGAAACTAAATAGCCTTACATTTATGCCCAAAAAATGGGCTTTTTAAAATTTTTGTTTGACAGATTTTTTAAAAATATTTTTTTGATGATATAAAAATTATTCTTTACAGCCTGTTCGTCGATTTCGAACGTTAACGTTCGCATAGAAAATTACATTTTAAATAAAAATATTTATTTAAAGTATTTCTTACAAAAAGGTATATTTGTTCCAAATTGTATAAAAAAGGTACTTTTAATAAAGGTAATATTTTAAGAAATGCACTGCTTCTAAAAGTGGGTTTTTAAGAAATTTTTTTTCAAAAAAGGTAACATTTTTCAATAATATGCTAGAGTAGGCAGGTTATTTAAAAAAGTGCATACATGAATATATTTCATTCTTTCGACCCAGTTTCTTTATGTTTTTGGGGACAGAACCACAAAATATTTTCTTTAAATATATGTAATTTACTAAAAAAAAAAAGTCGTAAATAAAAAAATTTGGACACACGTATTTTTGCTATCTTATCATTTGGCTTACATAAAAAAACTCTTATGGAAGGAGTTGTATACAGAAAATACAAGTATCGACTTTATTTTTATTTATTCATTATCAGAGTAACAGGTTCTGCGGTTGTTTTTGTGATAAGAACAGCAACGATAACATCCAAATCTAAAGTAAACAGTAATTTTTCAAATGAAACACTAAGTCAATAGGTAAAACATAAAATGATTAATGCAAGTTGAATTGATAAGAATTACAACAAAAAAAAAATGTAATAAAAACTAACAAAAATAATACAAGCACAATTGCAAAAAAATATACGTAAAGTTATATTAATACTGTAAAAAAAAAAAAACCTTATGCGGATTTTTTCGGACACAAAATGTTGCCAAAATATTTTGTACCAATTATCTAGTGGTAGGTAGACACATCCTCATAATGTGTTACATTTTTAATGTTAAAAAAAGAACAAAAACATTGCCAAGCAATTCCAGTTTATGATTTTAAATAAAAAAAAAAAAAAAAACTACAAAGAACACAAACAAAATTTAAAAAACAGTTTTTTTGTTTTAAAAACAATCACATTCTTTTTCTTATTATTAATACTGCATTTCTTACCCTTTCATTAAATTTAGGGCAAAATATGTTACATATTTTTGTTGGGCACCATTATTAGAAAAGAACACGTTGCGCCTACAATTAATTTTTTTTTTTTTTTAGAAAAGAACAAAAAGCGACAGAATAAATACAACATTAATGTCAGAGAAAAACGACATTAAACTCTGTCATTCTTTTAATATGTTATGGCGATTTCTTTTCTGAGAAAAATGTTGCATTAATGTTACATGTTCTACATTTTGTGTTCGTTTGTACAAAAAATACAACTGTGGGAAAAATGTTCAAGTTCTTTTGTGAAAATGTTGATGAAAAACATGCAAAACATGTTACATGTTTTACCCTTACTTTTACTTAAGGGTTCATACAGCCCTGTTTTACAACTTTGGTACTTACTACTTTGTTTGTACAACCAATACTTTATTTTGTTTGTCATAATACTTTAAAAGTTTTGTCAAAAGAATTCTACATCTAAATATTCTTTGACGGCATACTCCATTTTAAATTAAATCGTTTTTTTTATTTTGGTGGAAAATTCTATGTATTTATTATCGTTTTAAATTTGTTCAAGCAATAAGTGATGTCAATGACTGTTTCCAAACCGTAAAGTAAGTGTGCAGCAAATAGTCGAATAGTTTTAAAAATCGCTAATGAACTACATTAATAATAAAAGTGTAATAGTTGTACAAGTTGTACAACATGTAACACTTCGAGTGATTATAGGTAACATGAAAAAGTGTTACATGCATATACTGTAGCATTTTTTTCTCAGAATAGAAATCGCCATTAAATTCGTTTAAATTAACGTTGAATGTTTTTTTAAAGCACATTTCTCTTTAAGTACAACGTTGTCTACAAGATTTATTCAATTAAATCAAAAAGATCTACCTAATTGCTGCAACAATTCATTTTTTACATTATTTTAATTAAATTGTTAAAGAAATCTTTAGATAATTTGTATTTCAAGTACAAGATCAGGACAATTGAAATCATTTTTTCTTGCAGCAATTTTTTTATCAATTCATTGATTCATACACTATAATTCGACACATAGAAAACTTTTGACCTTAATTTCGATTACTTTTGTTGAAGAAAAGTTTCTTAATTGATAAAAAAAAATAATTTTTTTTCAAGTGTAAAAAACTTATTAATAACATTAAAGCAACAAAAAATAGTAAAAATTCAAATGTAATTCAAATTAAAACACAATGTAGAACTTGTTAAAGAAATGTTCTTGACTAAATAAATAGAGTATAAAGTGGCACTCTTGAAATTATATGTACATAATTATATGCAAGTTTTAAACTAATTGAAATTTTAGTATTTTTTGAAGCAAAGACAATAACTGAGCTACCTAAATAAGAGCGGTAAGCGTCTGTTTTATGTCAAAACTTTTAATTTTCACACAATTTTTACGAAGCAAACCTTAAGAACGCGAATTTAACACCACCCGGCTGAAAAATCTTATTTGATAGATCGCTTGATCGTTTTATTTTATTGAAAATGTATTGACAATAGAATTTTCATGTTTAAAATTCCGCTTGCCGCTCTTGTTTCGGTTTCTTCAATTTATTAAAAACAAAATATGTAGTTCAATTTGGATCGAAGTAGAAAACATTATTTTGTTATAAATGTCAAGACATAAAATTCAATTTAAAAAGAATAACTTTAAAATGACTATAATACAAAAGCATTAAATATCGGGCATGTTCTAACAATTGCAATACGCTTAACATTGGCGATTCTGATTTGAAATCGCATAATAGATGATCTGTAAATCGCAATAGCAAGAAGTTTGGCGACTTCAAATTGCAAAATTATGCTCAGGGGAACAAGAATATTTGTAAGAAACTACGCCAGATCGCGAGCTAAACGCACGAGATTCAGAACACCATAAAATAAATCTGGCGTTTTGCGATTTCAAATCGTGCGATTGTCAGAACATGGTCTTATATATAAAGTTTTTCTTGAAATGCCTATTCGTTAGTGTGTGGTTTTAGCAAATTTTCGCCAGTACTAGCAACAACGAGTTCTGCCATATGTGGGTTATTGACACTTTAATGTACCTCTGTATTGTTCACTTTTTATTTAATATTAAAAACAAGTTCTCGAGTTTGTACCCTGTTTTGGACTTATCGGCAATTGGGCACCCGCCATGGGTCTGCAGACCACAATTATGTTATGAGCTTACAACTCATGCAAAAGTTCTTTGTGCCAATTATTTTTTAGATATCTTCAGCTATATGAGATTTGTTTGTTTTTAAGTGATTTTATATATGTTCCCGTCGCTCATATAAGGAGCATAGTGATTTTAGGAAGAGGGTTTTTATGGGACATTTGGTTGATTTTGGACCTACCAGCACAACATTTTGTCATGACATAGTAGCTATACCAACATTTATAAGAAAGTTATGGCATTAAAATAAATTTTTTTTAGTAGTATTTGTATGGAAGCTATTTTCAAATATGGAACAATTCCAATAAAATCTGATAGGATAATTTAGATATGTAATAAGTTTAGACCAAATTTAAACTAAATACCAACATAATAAGATGGTTAATGGGAACAAAGACTCTATTATGGAAAAAAATGTAGCTTGTACGGGAGTAATATGAAATTATGGACCGATTCTTCCTATTTTCAACAGGCTTGGTTCTTGTAGCAATTTGATCAAATTATCTCCAAAATTGGGACCTTAACTTTGTGCACAACGCCTACATGGACAGCCTTTCAGTCGGATGGAAGGACATCGTTAGATAGATAAAAAAAGGGATTTTAAGTCGTTCGTTGTTAGTGTTACCGATTTATATGTAATTAGCCATTTCTTCGACTACTTTTGAATCATACAATTTTTGTGTAATTTTGCCTCAACATTATTTTATATAAACTAGTGTTCGCCTAATGGTCAAAATTCGACCATGAATTTTTATGAACATATGAAGAAAACCTAGTACATTTAAGTATATTTGATTTACATGTTTCGAGCATTTATTTTTTCATCTTAGTGGATCGATTTGGTAAGGGACCAATCTGCGATTCATACTTTATCTTCCACGTGAGTTAATTTTATTTTGTTCAATATAAAAAATATCAGAAAATATCAATTGAAAAACAAAATAGTATCAAAAGATCTCTTTTATAGATTGTCTTCCACTCATTTTATTTTTCTATGTCTAATATCAACGAAAATTAATAATAGTATGTTCACATTTGGCTTCTTAAACGCGTTTAAGCAGTTCGAACGTGATTAAGCTCTAATCACTTCAAAATCGTGATGATTACCCATACATTGAAGTGATTTGTTAATCACTTCAAACTGACATGATTACAACTAAATCACTTCATAAATCACATAGAATCCACTGAACATACCTCAAATGTAGAATCGCCAACATGATCGTGTACAACCGGCCAAGATTTCTGCTTAATGTTTTTATTTTTTTCCTTAAATAATTCATAAATTTTCACAATTTCATCATTAAAATGATTAAAATAATCTTCTAATAACTTTATAAAGGTATTTTTATCCATTTTTAATACTTTAAAGACATATAAATTTGTTTTTTTGTTTTTTTGTGTGTTTGTTGTGTGTTTTTTTTTCTTAAGCATCTGTCATCTTAATCATCTCAAATGTAATGTGAACGGCTTTGATTAGCTAAATCAACATTTTGCTTAAACGCGTTTAAAAACCTAAGTGTGAACTTAGCATAAGACTACCAGATGTTGAACGAAAAAGTACCACCAGTTTAATGTATAATTTTATCTTTATAGCTCGAATATTAACAAAGTTCAATATTAAAGAAAATTTAAAAATTATCACATGCAGCACGGAAAAGTAAAGTAAAAAGAACAAAGTAGATGAAACAAATTTAATTTCCCGTATTTATATAGTCGAAATAGTCAAACCCGGTTTCTCAAAAATGTCGAATAATCGAGCACCCTATTTTTTATTATTTGATAATTGAAAAAAAAAAACAAATTTTGTATTAACATGTGTTAGTAGCAAATTTGAACGCTTATTACTCCGAAAATATTGAACAGATAAATTGTGCACTTCTGTAAGTAAATATCTTTCAAATGATGTACATTTTGTTCAAATCGGTTGACATAGAGAGGAGGAAAATGTTCTTAACTCTTTTGCCTTTGCCGATTTATACCTATATATATATATATATATATAGATACAACCAAGGCGAATTCAACAAGGTAAACTCGTCGCTACAACAATTACAACTCTAACAAAAATAACAGGCATTTTGTTAGTGTAACAAATCCAATTTTTCAAAAAATTGTTTACAAAAAGTGTGACTAAAACGTAAACAATAAAAAATTTTTGTGATTCGTTTTTTATATTTAAACTTGTGTTTTGGAAATCTTGAAGAAATTAGATAAATATTTAACTAAAATATAAGATGTTGGAAAAAAGTAGGTATACTTTTTAATCAATTTGTATAAAAGTTTCACACAAAATTGGTTGCTTCCAGCAAATAAACTGTAAACCAGTTTTGAAATGTTGAGAAGGTGCAGTATATTCGGCCGTGCGATATCTTTAGTAACCTCCACCAACAGCAGGAATATATCTGGAGTGGGCTCTGTATGGAATCAATAAATTCATAAATTCAGCATTATAACAATTGGAATTGTAATCTTATAAAACGAAATTTCACTTAATAAAGAATTAATATATAATGATTTGTAACAGCTTTAGCCGCACTAAAATGATTTTCAAGAGGGAAATTTATATTTCACCTATGGTAAATTATGAATCAATCATCACAAAATTATGTTGAACGATTTCTGATATAATAACACCTAAACTAGACGAAATTTCAATAAAAAGTGCTTTTCAGAAGACTGCTTTATATTGCAGCAATAATGTTATTTCCAGTCGTATAATGCTAAGTTGGACCGAATTTTACCACAATATCTATATTTGTAACGGGCTTAATCGTATTTATCGTATTTAATCGTATTTGTTTCGAATCTTAGGGAACTATTACGGACTAAATTTGACTCCAATACCAATACATTTTTTGAGAGTGGGTTTCATATTGGGCATATAGTAAGTTAGACCGAATTTATAATGTGGACATTCTTGCCAGACAGACGAAGTTTGTTGGTAGGGGGCGACTCTGTATGCGTGACACACTTTACTTCTTTCCTCTCTCTTTCCTCTTTCTTCGTCTGTCTGGCAAGAAATTTCCACATTGCAAATTGGGTCTTATCAACCGAGCTTAACAAAATTTTATGGATTCTTTTATACATATATTAAATTTTGTGATTTTGAAGATTTCATGAGCATTGGTGCATTCTGTAATGCATTTATGTTAGTTTTTGTAACCAAAATATACATTTTTAATCAATGTTCTTCCACATTTGGTTATTTTTGTATTTTATATTTAATTTGCTTTTAATTTGTTTTTTTTTCATAAAATTTCTCACAAATTTCAACTTTCACAATGAATTGAAAATGGTAAACAAAAAAATTAAAAAAATTTTTTGACAAGCTGGATTTAACAGCTGACGAACAAATGTTTTAAAGAGTTTACCTTGTTGAATTCGCCTTGGATACAACCAAGGGATATTTACACAAGGTAGACTCATTTGGGAGTGTAGACATGCTGCTCTATAAAAGGAACCGAGTTGTCAAAATTGTCTTCATATAAAACAAAAACAATTTAACGCACACATGTACAAATTTTAGCTCATATACACGAAATTTTACGTTTGGGTTCCAACTAGAAGTAAACAGCTGACAAACATATGGGCCAACGAGTTTACCTTGTGTAAATATACCTTGGATACAACTAAATTTGTCAATAACAGGATTTCATTTCATTAAAAACAGTGATGCCAACTAAGGCCGTTTCGGGCTAGATTTAGCTCTTTTGAAAAATATACCTTAAACACGATAAAAAAAATTGTAGGCCTAAACTTAAAAAACGCGCATTTTCGGCCCTTTTTGTTATTCTAATTTAGCCCTTTTAGCCCGTTATTAATTTAGCCCCGGCATGGCTACATTTTTCGTTTTTTTGCCTATATCGAGTTGTAAAAACTATCTTTAAAATTTAAAAACGTGTGAATTAAACTATAAAGTTTTGCTTTAAATCTGTGGCATTTTGTCAAGTTTAAAAAGTTGAAAAAAATATTGTTAATCAAACGACTTTTAATTCAAAAAAACCTTTTTGTTTACGTTTTTTAAATTTTCTATTATAAACGATATTTTTCGTTAATTTTGGTTTATTTTATTTGATAAAAATTATTGTTTCACCGATTTTTTTAAACTTTTTTGCTATCTTAACTCGACTCTAGATGTTTTCTCAAAATGTCACAGGCCTTTTAGTGTCTTAAACGAGATAATCATTGTAGTTTAAGCTACGAAGTACCAGCCGAGTTTTGCTATAAATTAGTTTTAACGATACATACAAAAAGTAAAAAATATCCTATAGAAAGTGTATTATGGATTGAAGGCGAGGATGGCCAAGAACTGCAAATTTTATTAAACAATGATCTATTTTAAAAGATGGTGAATGGTTCGTAAAGCTTCTGTTGTGCGAGTACCTTAATTGAATTTTAAATGATCCCATATTTAATACTATTTATTTATAATTGTTTTGTTTACAATTTATGGTGTTTTTAGTAAATTGTTTGAATCTCCGCAAGATTTGTTTGCTCTAAACAATATTTGAAATCAAAGTGTTAAAACAGGCCTTGGTGTACATTTTGAGTAGCTAGCTTTAAAGCTAAATGCAACATACTCTACAATTTCTTAAATTATTGCTTAGTTGTATATGTGCAGTATGCAATAACACACATTAACAATGATTTAGTGTGTGCGCACACCAATTCATTTTCATTTAAAAAGAAATTCATTTAAATAAGAACATAGAGATAGTTATAAAATTTCATAGTTTTTTTTTAAGAGTTCAACATTTTAAATTGATGAGGTCATTGCATATTTGTGTTAATAAAGACAAAGAATGTTTATAAAAATTATAATAATTTAATGAAATGCTAAAAAATAGAGATTATTAAATGAAGATAATCAAGGTTTCTTTACTTTTCATGAAATAATGTCCATCATTCCGACAATGCAAACTCTGAGCTGAGCGATGATAAAACAAAAAGGTTTTATATTTACTGGTGATGTTACGACCCTACAAGAAGAGAATGAGCGAGTTGTCACTTTTTTCACGTTGGTGTTAAGAAAATGATAGAATGAAATGACAGAAAATTTGATTTCGGTCATTTCATTCTATCATTTTCTTCACAACAACGTGAAAAAAGTGACAACTCGCTGATTCTCTTCTTGTAGGGGAATATCAATTTTTAATGTTCGCGAATGCGAATATCTGCGCCAATATTCGTCGAATACGAATATTTATGAAACGATTTTCCAGCTCAAACTTAAAAATTATTTAAAAAAAAAAATGAGCAAACTCCCTAAAAGTCGCTGTTATTCTCTGTTGTTATTCTCTGATGTTGTGTATTGTTAACCAAGATGCGTGTACCTAATTTGAAAACTTTGGCTCTTGCCGTTCTCCAGATATAAAAAAATAAAACAATGGAATTTGTGTATAAAATTAGAGGTAGTCGTGGATTTTTGTTCATATCTCAGCCATTTATGGACCGATCTGGCTGAATTTCAACATTTCGGAGAAAATGTAAATATATCACAACCTAGTCCCTTTCATAGCTGGGGTCTTAGGAGAAAAACATTTTAATGGAGACATGGATAAGCGGACATCGTTAGAATAACTTCGCTACCAGTTCTTTCCACCAGTTGTGAAGGGTATAAAATTTAGAATCAATCATAAATCGCAAATGCAAATTCATCGCCTAAAATTACATTTTAAGACCGAGTATAACTGGGAAAACTATCTAACTATCATAAATGTTAAAATAATCCATTTGAGGAGAAATTCCCTTTTCTGGCAACACTGTAACTAACGTTTTTGGGAAAGTTTGTGTAACTTCGGTACACTACGGAAACTCAACAAATATTATGTAGAATTCCCTGGCCAGTAAAACCAGTTGATAAATTATTTTGTTCTAAAAACCTTAATGCCTGGTAGTCACTAGCAATGACTTCATTTATTTTTATTATTTCTTATCGTTTTTCCATTTAATGCGCCACATATAAAATAACATAAAATTTCGATTTCAAAATTTATACAATGTTTTCAAAACTTTACGTTTATTATCTTCTTATCAGTAACGCCATTTCACCACATTTACCTTATTTATTTCTTTGTAATATACCTGCTATTTCGAAATCGTTTTTTTTTTTAATACACTAAAAAATTTTTTTTTTTTTTTGTGTTTTTATCATGGCCAAAACATGTAATGAGATCACTTTTATATGTTGATAATTTTTCTTTCGAAATTATCACTAGAACTTTATACAAATAATAAGAATAATTAATAAAGTGCTGCATGTACTGTACAAAACAGAAGTTTGCATTTTATTAGGGCGGCTTCGACTTTTTGGTTTCGTATACATATTTGCGAACTATTCGCTTATTTTTTCTATTCGCATTCGCTAAAATATCGAGCACTTTTTGCGATTATATCGTAAGCTACAAAGGCAAATTTTACAGGGGAACGTTTTTATTTTTTATTCTTAAAAAGTGCAGCGCTTCATTCGGTTTCATGGCGCATTCGATAGTTTGCAAGAACATGCTGATATTGAATTGATCATAGTACCTGTCGTTTACGATAGTTTTAATGATGTCGCTTAAGATATAATCGCAAAATAGTGCAATATTCAGATGCTTGGAAAATAGAATCAAGAATTTATTCATCAAATCAAATGAGGGGTTAAGAAACAAAGGTGGCAGTCTCTTTTTTCAAAAACTAACCTAATAGTGCAATATAGTTGTATTTGCTAAATTCGTATGATGTGTGAATTTGGCAATACCAAAAAAGCATTTTTCCAGCTAAAATCTATGATCAGAAAGTATCAATTGAAATATAGCAAGATCTAATGGATATTAATACTTTTGTTAAGCTATCATACTAAAATGCTAATTTTTTGCGCCGTTTTCTAAAAACTGCACCCTATTTTACTTTTATTTTTGAGTTTTTTAATCGTTTTTATACCCACACCACAATAGTGGAGAGGGTATTATGCATTTGTGCTGATGTGTGTAACGCCTTAAAATATTGGTCCTAGATCCACCTTAAAGTATACCGATCTACCCAGAATCACTTTCTGAGTCGAACTAACGATGTCCGTCCGGCTGGCTGGCTGGCTGTCCATGTAACCTTGTGCGCAAAGTACAGGTCGCAATTTAAGAGATAATTTGATAAAATTTGGGACAGAGGTTCTAATTAGCACAAGGACCAAGCCTATTGAAAATGGGCCGAATCGTAGGACCACGAGGGAAGATAGGGGGAAATTTCTTCCTCTCAGAAACTATCAAACCGATTTTAATGAAATTTAAAACATGGATAGATCCATATCTATATGGACACATAAGCTATACAGTTTTAAAAAATATAGGACCACAAGGGGAGAAAGGGGCAATTTTTGCCTCTCAAACTGATTTTAATGAAATTTAAAACATAGGTAGATCCATATCTATATGGACACATAAGCTATACAGTTTTTTAAAAATAGGACCACAAGGGGATGTAGGGGGCAAATTCTGCCTCTCACAAACTTGCAAACCGATTTTAATGAAGTTTTTAACATAGAGAAATCCATATTTATATGGACACATAAGCATAATGTGTTTTTAAGTACTGTGGTGCTGGGTATTATATGGTCGGGCTTGACCGACTATACTTTCTTACTTGTTTTTTAATACATTTTTGGTTTTATTATTACATCTAAGTAATTTGCCCTCTGTGTATTAGTGCCTTATTAAACTTGTTACTTATGTATGTTTCCGAAATATCTGAACGTTTTAAGAAATCAAAAATATTTGACAAAAATTTGATTTGGTTGTTCACTTTCGCATTCGCTTAACACATATTCGCAAGCTAATTTTTATAGTATTAAAATTAATGCAAAATCAAGTTTTGCCACATTTTTAAAACGCAGAAACATAAATTCTCTTACGAAAAGTACATGGCAGTTTTTTTTATACATTTCATAAATTTTTGATTACAAGCAGGGTTTTTGTTTTCCCACACTTTTGTGATGCCCGGAAAAGCGGGAAACAAAAATAAGTTTTCCGGGATTATCGCCCAAATGAAACAACTTTTAAAATTTTCGCGTTTTACGTTTTTGATTTCCAGCACACGCCTGTCTGGGTCCTTGAGTAATTCTAAGTCGATTTAGCTTACTTTTGAACGACTCAACAGGGAACAAACCAGCTTGGGTGCCAAATTGTTTCTAGTTCTCCTAAGCAGTTTGGGATTGAAATCCAGCAGAATCAATTCAGTAGGAAAAGGGTTATGCACCCAAATTCAAAAACAACCTCCTTAAAAAAATTACAAAAACTAACATAAATTGGTGGCGTAATGCACCGATTGTCATAAAATTTAAGCAAATTCATTATTAATGAGATTTCTGTATGACGTGCTAAATTCCCAATTTTTCATATTTGATAGATACACTGCAAATTATTATTGAGGAAAAGCTTCTATGCAAGCTATCTAGCAATCACACCACCAAATTTCGTGAAGATCTGTACATAATTTAGCTTAGACCCCATATAAAGACCACTTTCATCTTATCTAGTTTCATAAGATTCGAAATCCCACCACTAATTTGCGTAAAGATCAAGTCATAATTTATCAT
The DNA here is from genome assembly GCA_963931875.1 of Pollenia griseotomentosa. Taxonomy (NCBI): domain Eukaryota; kingdom Metazoa; phylum Arthropoda; class Insecta; order Diptera; family Polleniidae; genus Pollenia; species Pollenia griseotomentosa. The sequence continues at coordinate 19,349,648 of OZ007561.1, forward strand.
AGATTCCATTAACCGTTAAAAATAATAGTGTGGTTAAATAAGACTAGAATTTAAATTTCGTGAAGATCGGTCTATAATTTACCATATGCCCGATATAAAGCCAATTCTCAGAAAGCGGCTAAATAAGCCTTAAAATACAACAAATATAGATAAATATTGTGTTGAAATTTGGTTGGATAAAAAACTAAAGACGCGAGTCCCACATAGATTTACTAAGGTTTAAAAAAGTTTTTGTGCAAAATTTCCCTGTTATTCCGCAATTATTTTCCGGGAAAGGTAGAAATCAAAACAATTGAACAAAAACCTCTAATCACAATACTTAAACAAAACCATACATTCAATTTCATGTTGGCATCTTAAAAATTTTACTTTGTGGGCGTTAGATGTTTGAAACGTTTTCATACTTTTGTCTTCTGTGATAGTTTCAATAATAAAAAAAAACCGTTAATTTTATTTATCAAACGGTGATTAGTTTGACTTGAAAAAAAGGTGTGGTCCTTTTATTTTCTATTTCTGTGTTTACTTTCGATAACAAATTCATAAAACGTTTGCGTGCAATATATCCATCCATATTTATTTTCATATTCTTTTTCAAACACAGTAATAAATAAAATAAATGTACGTAAAAATACATCAAGAACAATTTTGTGGTTTTCTTTCGTCAAATTTGTTTTTATTTTTATAGACTTGTACATATATTAAAAGCTCTAACGTGAATCACCTAATTAAAAGGGATAGTTCGTCGCTGTAAATGAAATTATATAATTAGTAAAAATTTGTTATGTACATTTGAAAATAATAAAGGATTTTCCATTAGGAGCATCTATCTGGAAACATAAATATAACAAATAACAAACATATTGTTACCGTTGTGATACTAAAGTATCAATTTGACCCTTTTTCGACGGTCTTGATACCTTTTATGCCCCTTTTTTTAAATTATACTTTTGTATCATTTTCACCTATTTTGTGACACTTTTTGACCCTTTTTTGGAAATAGTACTCACATTTTGTTTTTTGTCAACACTGCGGAACAGTAGTGCTAAACAAATGTTTTCGAAAGTAGAAACTTACAATTCCATGTTTTCTTCTCCTAATTTGTTTGAAGCGGAGATGGAGGAATGGACTTCAAGTTAAGATTTAATAGCAAAATATAGAACGCACATTCCTAAAAAGTAGTTAGCAAAAAGTTTGTGTTAAAGTAGTTTTTACGACTTCTAAACTAGATTTTCGATAGTAAAGTACAATTTACCTAAAAGTAAACATAACTCATATACATATTTGTTATTTTTTATGGTGGTTTCTTTAAAAAAAAAAAAAAAATAATAAATAAAAAAAATGTGACATTATAATCCACAAATGCAATTTGGTGTTCGTTTCTAAAAATTGTTTTGCTCTCCTAAAGAGCTGCATGTTTTATTCTAACAAATTCACCCTTAATAATGGAATAAGGTATTGAACTTTTCGCTCTTTTTTGAATCGACAGTGCCCTGTAAAATAGGTGACTTTGGTTAATGTATGGGGCTATTTTGAAAATGGCGACGATTGCCTCAAAAAGAAACAAAGCTACGCTTAAATTTAAAAACTCGGAAAAATTTGCAAAAATAGCGCCATAAAATTGATAAAAAAAGTCCCTAAAACTAAGAGGAATGAAAACATTCGGTGAAAACTGCTAAACTGGCGGAAATTTCCAAATATTTGATACAGGAGTATGATAGCAAAGTCTAATATTTATTAAAAATAGTAAAAGCTTTAAAGAATCAGAAAACTTACAGAAAAAATCGCTTCAATTGCGAACAAATATACAATGCGCGAACGATTGCAAAATTTAGAACAAACCCTAAAATTTATTTGAAATCGCTAAATCGGTTAAAAAAAAGAAAATATCGGAAAATAACATTAAAAGCATTAAAAACTCAGCTATAATGATAAAGAACATAACATAAAACATAAAAAATTGTGTTTTTTGAGCGCTTCCTACCGGAAATAAATATTTTTTGTTTGTATATAAATAACTTGGCCTTATAATGTTCATTAAAATGAGAAATACTGCTTAAAAAAAACTTAACCCTTTTTTTAATTGAGACAATGAGGCTGGCAAGTCGGAGAAACCTTCTGTCTAAATCTCTGAGATACATAACAGGGGCAATGAGAAGTACTTCTCAAGCTGCTTAGGATGGTTTTCTAATCGTATGCCTATTGAGCAGCTAGTCCGAACAGGGAAGATTGTATAAGGGATTTTCTGTTTTTACTGATGGCTAAGTAAGTAAGTAAGGGGCACTGGTGTAGGGGTCTTTCTCGAGGATATACCTAGAGGATAGGTCATATAATTTCTGACGTCTGCAGTGTATTTTTGCGGATGTTCTAGGAGTGTTAAAGGCCTTAGAAATGACAATTGATAACATTGCAAGGGACAGCCAGGTAGCTCCTTGGGCCTTGAAGGGCTGTTATGTTAATTTTAAGCTAGCGGATGGTTGTAGAAGAGTTTATGGGAAATCCTACGAGAGTTTGTAGTGAGGCTAAGCTGAGTACCGCGTTACTACAAAATCACCGGTAATGAAATGAACGATGAGTTGGCGGGACTGGGTTCGAAAATGGGGGATACTGCCTGTGTACAGGCAGTCAGACCTACAATAGGCTTTTATTTAGGTAAATATTGGGTACAACGGGTTCTGAACTTCACATACGGCAATATAGTCAGCAGGGACATTAATTTGTTTGTTCAATTTACGTATTGCCAATTTTAGGAATCTTTTGCTCAATAGTTACTTTATATTGGACTAATACATTTAGCAAAGCATCACACATCGCTATAAAATATGATTTTTAAAGGAGTGTTATTTTCCGAAAGGTTTTTTTTTCGATAAATTAAACCCATATGCGAACTCGCCAGCACTTCATTTCATAAAAAATATTAATCAAAATAAAATTGGTATGCTTTTCTTCAAAGATTTGCACAAAAACAGAAAAAGTGAAAAATTTAGTTTGATAATTTGCAAAATACTTTATTAATCCTATTTTACTTATTTAAAAGTTTACAACTAAAAAGTGTCAATATTTTGTTTTAAGATTTCATTTTTGGACGTACCATTGCAAACAACAATTTGTGGCTTATTCGCATAGATCTGCGACTTAAGATGAAACCTAAAGAAAAAGTATAACGCGTTTAAAAACGCACGATCTTGGTGGCCAGTTCACATCACTTCCATGTGAAATTATCATACATTAGCTGGGTGGCACGAAGCTTTGTCCTGTTAAAACCACATGTCTCTATATCATCGCAGTCAGGCCAAAAGAAGTTAGAAGTCGTCGACCTACAGCGCTCGCCGTTGACAGAGATGGCCTGAGCAACGTCGTTATGAAAACATAATCCATACTTTGACTTTTTCGGAATGCATTGGACGCTCTTGGATCTCATATAAATTGATATCGTACAAAATAAGACAATTCTGATTATTAACATATACCAGTAGCCCGTTTCTGTATTTCTCGCATCGTAAAATTTTCCGACTGAAACCAGTGAATCGGGACAGAAACAGTGAAAAATGAAACAAAAAATGGTTTTTCTCACACAAGTGTTTCTGTATCTTTTTTTTGCGAGAATTATCTGTCATTTAAATAATTTTCCAGCAATTATTGGAAGGATGCGAGAGAAAGTGTTTCTATAACAATATTTTGCGAAAAGTTTTTTTCAAGAACTGTCAAAATAAGTCACATTTGAAATTGGTGGCGAGAAAAACAAAATGTAGATATTTTGAATTTAAAATATGTTTATATACTATTATTTTTAAATAAATAAAAAAAAAGAAGGAATATAAATGATAAATGCATAATTTATATGATGAAAATAAACAAAAAACAATTGTTATATTTTGTTAGTTTAAATTTTTGTTAGCCTTTTCTTGTTTTGGTTTTAATCAGTGCTGCCAGATAAATTTGTGTCAAAATCGTCAATTTCCTGAGCAAAAAAATAAAAAAGATCGTCTTTTTTGTTTTAAAAATCGTGCAATTTAAAATCAATTTTAAACAAATTTGTTTCGACTTTTATTAAAAAATAATCAAACAAAAACATAGTTAAAGTTCATGGGTATTTAATAATTATTATTTAATAATTGAGATATAAATCTTTAATTTACCTATTCCTATAATCTTTTTCTTTTTTACCTGAAATAGACTTAGTAGAATACCTTGTAGTTAAAATTAAAAAAATCGGTTCATAAATAAACGGGTTAAAGAGCCAGTAAAATCTTCGCCTACAAAATAATATGTTAAGTAATCAGAAACACATTAAAGCACTACATACAATTCTACTGAAAAACTAATGAATTTTACAAGGATTGTGCCAAAAAGAACAAATTCAAAAGTAAATTATTTTTTTTATATCTTAATACATCCAAAAAAAAGTAGTTATCGAAGTTCTTATTGAAGAAAGCTACTTAATAACGAGTGAAAGAAGCTATCCATTTTGAAAAAGTTTTTACTGGGAGACAAACAAATTTCTTTCTTGCCGGAATAATGGTTTTGGCACAAAAGTGTACATATAAGATAAGAATATCAATCATATTTTGTATATGTATGTCGGTCCATTACTTTCCCTCGAAATTTTGCTTTTGCCGATACATTTTTTAGGGAAGAAACAAACAATTTCGAGGACAATTTTCACAATAGGGATAAATATAAAAATTTAAGCAGCCTTGTTTCTAAAGATATCTTTTTTTCTAATAAACAAACATATAAAAATATTTACAATTATCTTATTTCGAAGACTAATGCCCGTAATTTCTACAAATAGATATCTAGTGGTGTTCATACCTAACAGTTATCTTTACCTATCCGGTATCACTATTGTGGTAACTTCAACGTTTATTTTGCCTACGTGAATTAACTACCGAAAATCGATGGGGATGGGGCAGTACAATATATATACAATGCAAACCCTTCCAAAACGTCACTGCCAAGTATTAGAAACGCATCAAAAAAGCAATCAGAGCATCGGTTTTAAAGTTGATGCTTTGTGACATTTAACATTTTATTTGCAAGCAATACAGATTTATTTTAAAAGAATTATGTATTGCATCACTTACATTTCAAAACTTTTTAATAAACAAAACACATAGTTGCATTGTTTCGGTACTTTGTGCGTGTACATGGTTGAAATACAGTAGTAAAATTGTGTAAGAACTTTGTATTAGTACGTTTTGGAAGTCAGCCATACCTATACACAGCTAGATACCTATTTGTAGAAATTACGGGCATAAGGGGCTTATAGTGTAAAACGCAACGCCAACAATTTCATTAAAAGCAAAAATAAAATCAAAAATATTTTATAAATTTGTTGTTGCTTTCTACAGACATTCATATTATTTTTTTTTTTAATTTTCAACACCACAAAATAGAAGTGTTTGAAATTTAAAAATTCAAGATGAATTTCTATAGAAAGTAACAACAAAATTATAAAATATTTTTGATTTTGTTTTTGCTTTCGTAACTTTTTTAAAAAAAATCATCAAAACGTCACTTTGTTAATATCGGAACAAAAAATCGTCAAGATGACGATAACTCGTCAAATCTGGCAGCCCTGTTTTTATTATATTTATTTCTTTTGTTGACGTTTCGCTTTTATTTGACACTTAATTACTGGAAGTATTCCAGTATAAACAGAATTTGTTGTGTCTGTTTTCGCATTCAAATACAGAAACACTTTTATCTCATAAATCGAGAAACGATGGAATTTTTTGTTTCACACTTCATGTAAGAAATTTTACGATGCGAGAAATACAGAAACGAGCTACAGAGCTATAAACATCTGAAATCAATTGGGATTGCAATTAAAATGAAGTGATTCTTTGGTTTCAAAATTATTTCAGATTTACAATCACAAGATTGCAATACTTTGTGATTGCAATCATTTTTTTTATAAATGAATTTAATTGCAATCGGATTAATTGCAATCAAATTTTAACTAAAATCGTCCGATTTCACTCAATTCCCTTTGCCTTCACAACTGTAGTGAATTGCTGGCAATTCAAAATTATCAGAGTAAGGTGCCTAATTACTGCATTCGATATCGATCGAAATTGCAATTCAATTTAAATGATGATTTAATTTTGATTGCAATTACTGAATTTGCTTGCAATTGTAGTATTGTGATTGCAATCACATCGATTGCAATCAATAATTATAAGAATTGATTTCAATAAATTGATTGATTCAAAATTTGATTCATACAATCAATTTTCCGATTTTGAATGCAATCAAAAAATTATCAATTATTATTACCGAGAAATCATGGATTGCAATCGCTTACAGCTCTGACGTATAAAATCATCCAGAAATGGGCCTGCCTCATCACTGAATATTATTTTTTGATTAAAAAAAAAATCAGAACAACCATTTTGATAAAGCAATATTACCATATGCACGTGTTTTTTAACGCAATATTTGCCCCAGGTAGTTTGGCAAAAGAAACTCAATAAATAACAGCCAATTCAACAGATGTACCTTGAACAATACGCCGGCCACTATTAACTGTTAAAGTTAAATTTGGAAGTCCCTATTGGAAGACCCTTTCAAAAAATATTACAAATATAAACAGTGACTTTTTCTTTGCATCTATTCCATACAAATAGAGAGTTTTATATTTGACAAATATGTTTTTTTCGTTTAAATTTGTTTTGTAAATTAACTACATTATTACATGTATCAGAAAAATATATATGTAAGTATGTACATACAAAGGTATGCACATATGTACATACATATATGAATAAATTAACTTCAAAAACAAACACCAAAAGCGAGTAAATGTTTGACACGTGATATTCCATATGACATCATCACTATCACTATTGGTAGCATAACAACAACAAACAAATTTCTTCTGTTTTATGTTAAAAATGACAATGCCTTTTGTTTGATGATATTTTCCAATGTTTACATAAAATTTAAATTTTCCGGATGTATAAAATGTATACCATTTCCGTTTCTTCTTCAACGATTTTATAAAATTTCAAGTAGAAAAGTAAAGTTGTATGTATATATTTTAGGAAAGGGTGTTTTTTTTTTTTGGTTCTTTTGGATTTCTGTAATTGGTTGTTATACATTTTTTTGTTTTAATTGATTTAACAATAATTGAATAAAAGTGTTAACAGCATGTTTCTCAATCAAAACTTGTATTAGTTTCTTTGGATTGTATAACAAGGTTTTAAATTATAGTTTCTTTTGCCCATATTCGTTAATCAATTTGATACCTTTGACACATTTTTTTAATACCAAACATATATTTTGTTACAATTCCAACAGTAAGAGTAAAACGTTTTTTTTTTCTTCTTCTATTAAAAGAGTGTTTACAAATGATATTTAAAAAGTGTGTTGTCACAATAAATGATATTAAATAAAATAAAAAAAACTAAGAAAATATTTTTTTTTCATTTTTGTTTTCACTTGCATATTTTTTAAATTTAAAGAATTTAATGAAATGTTTCTGCAAAAAAGTACATATTCAGTGGAAAGTTACTTTCTTTTTTTAAAAAAAGAACACCTTAAATGCAAACGGACGTAACTACACAAAAATTCGATAAAATTCGATAAGAAGTTTTTGCTTGATTATACATAGTTTGTTTTATAAAACAATCGCCCTTATCGTGGTTGGCGAATTTAAAATACGGCTGCGACTGTTTGGTAATAGATTAAAGGAAATAAGTTCACGTTCTCTTTAATCTATTATCAAACAGACGCAGGCGTATTTTAAATTCGCCAACCACAATCAGGGTGTATATAAATGTTATCCCAAATTTTTAGACACCTTCGATCAAAAACGGCGACTTTATTAACCTAGCGTTTACATTTGCCAGTACTGGCAAGACAGTAGCAATACATGCAAACTTTTTCACTAATACATAAACACTTTTACAGCTACTTTGTTTTTGCATTGTTTTGCCAACTAATATGTATATGCTTACTGTCTTGCCATTACTGACTGTGTAAAGGAATTCAAACGAAAAGTATACTTCAATATTTTTAATTTTGCACTGTTTTTGCCCCTCCTGTAAAATAATTAAGGTGACGAATAGTGTTTCTCATACGAAATTTCCCTAAAAATTCCAAGATCCCGCACATTTTTCGTGAAAAAGTCCCTCGAAATTTGAGCTGGAATTGCCGGGATTTCTATTTTTTTATTTTTAAAAGAGTATTTGGATTAGATTTTCAAAATATGAGCACAAAAATTACGAATGTCTTAAATTTTTACCAATAAAATTTAAATTTGTTTAAGTCTTCTTTTAATTTCTTAACTTTTTTAATTTTTTTTTTTGCCTCAAGAAGACTTTGTTGAACACTAAAAGTAGATTTGGTACGATTTTAGTAGAAAACACCGAATGAAGTTCTCTTACTTGTTTTTTAATAAAACGTAAATTTTAGCAACCAAAATCATTAAAACAAGTTAGAGTGATATATTCGGCTGTGCCGAATCTTTGATACCCTCCACCGACAGTTCGAATGTTTCAGAAGTGATATCTATATGATATATATTTATTATTAGTTTATCTTTTTTAAAACAGATAAGCATACAAATTGGTTGCGGTTTAGACCCATATTAAATTATTGACCGACTGGCCATGTCAAACTAAGTTAGAAGAAATTTTACCGCAATAAATATAACTGCTACGGTTATAGGCGTATTTAAATAATTTACCTGAGTGGGCTTTATATGGGGCATATAGTAAATTACGGGCCGATCATCACGAAATTTATTAGTGTCATTTTTAGTCCTTTAAAACTGTGACGTACCAAATTCTATTATGATAGCATTATTTATTAAGGTTTTAGGCGTACTATTCTGTTTTCCGGAAGTAGGGCTTATATGGACCCTAGGGTAAATTATAGACGAATCTTCACGAAATTTTAAGCGTGATTTCCAGCCGAATAAAATGAATTTTTGCAAAATCTTGTATCAATCCGCGTATTGTTCCACCATTTATGTTAGTTTTTGTAACAAAATTATCAATTTTTTAAGGTGGTGTTTCCACATTTTGATTCATAGCTCTGATCCTACAAAACCGATTTTGCTGGATTACAATTCCAAACTGCTTAGGATATCTACAAGCAATTTGACACCAAGTTTGTTCATTTCTTTTGAGCTTTTCGAAAGTGATCGTGTTTTCAACAGACGGACATGGCTAAATCGACTGAGAATTACTCAAGGAGCCAGAATATAAAGATGAATAATAAAAAAGTTTTATACGGAATGACAAACTTAGTATACTCTCTTCACAACTAATTGTGGAAGAGGGTATACAAATAACTGCTAAAATTTAAACATAAAAAAATGATCATTTTAAACCGAACATTTTATTAAAAGTAAGTATGTATTTAATTTTTCTTAAAAAATCTAAATTTTATGAATTCATATTAAATTTTTTTCTATTGAACTTACCTTTTTATATGAAAATAATTCCTTTTGTAATCGTTGCCTTTCCGCCGAAGGTTGTTGTCCTTTGCCACGTATAAATTTCAACATGTTGTCAGTTCCAGTTCTATCAGTTAAATATTACTCTGTATTTTATCTCAATAAGAGATTTAATATAATATTAATGGCAGTGTTAACTATTAATACTATAAATATAATAAAAAAAAATAAAAAGAAAAATTAAATCAAATATTAGTCATGTTAGTGTACATTCAATATAAATACACAAATAATTTAAGGAATCAATATTAAACAAAAATCTGTAGGCTAAACTACTTGAAAAGTAAGTAACTTCAATTGTGTCTGTAGGCGTTAAATTCATTTTGAACTTTTTAAATCTATTTTTATTTTATACTCTAACCACACTATAAACCATGTATGTATGTATCTGTATAATATACATATTATGTTGAAGACAATTTAGAACCACTGAACAGAAGAAAGAAAATCCCAAATACTATTTTCTATTCAATTGAGTTCGTTTAATCTATTCATAGAAACTGGTTTTCATAAAACTTGTCTGCTTTCGAATTAACTAGTTACATACACCGCAAACAAGTACCCATTTTTTTTTTTTTTTTGTTGTTTTGTGTTTTTGCGTTGACTTATTGGTGGCGGTTACCATACTACCATCTACATATAGTGTCTTTTGTTTTGTATATTTTAAGCAACTTTTGGTGCAAAATGTTGCTATAAAAGGTTTAATTTTTTTATTTTGCGTTTTGTTAAAAAAAATATAGCTAAATTTAAATGTGTATTAAAAATCATGTTATAAATTATTTAAATTAAAGAAGTTTTATTATATATGAGCACTACAAGTAGTTCTCCGTTGTTTTAAAGCGATTATGAATTAATAAGTTTTGTTTAAAATTGTCAGATGTAAAACTTTAGTTTTGGAATTTGGCAATATCAAGCCCAAACAAAAACTAATCGCAAATTTGAGAAAAAAATACAAAATATGTTTTGAACTTAAATGCCAAAACTTTCGAGATTGAAATTCAAATCTTAAAAAAAAATTTCTTAAGAATAAATTGGCTACAAAAATTAGATTAAATTTATTTTTATTTAATATTCTTTTTTAAATAAATTTATACATACAACTTTTATTTAGTCTACTACAATTTGAATGATTAAGAATATATTAATAATAGTTGTAATACCTGCTTCAGACTATGCGAAATAACCCAGCAACAATAACCGTATTTTCTTTTGGTGCTCCTTTGAAAACTCGTATACGTTAGGACGTTACGTTACGTTTTTTATTGTAAGTCACAATTTGACGTTTAAGAATTAAATTCAAAATTAAGGTCTAAATTTAACAAATTTAAACGAAACTTATTAAAGATAAACATCGGATTGTTACCTTTTTTACTTTTGGTGCGTCATGGAAGGAACCCTTCGTCTATAAACTTCTGTTTCATGAAATATTTCTGTACGACTCATGTGAAACAGGTATAATACACAGTTTAAATTTAAAAAATTGTGTATTCTAAAAGAATTTAATATTTAAATTAAGATTCATTTACAATGAAAGCAACAATTTTGTTTTTCTTCTGTCTCATTTTTTACCAAAGTACATACATACATACTATACATATGTATATATCTGTGGCATTTTGACAAATCATCCTTAAGTCAAATTTAAAAAGTAAAAAAAAATGTTGTTAATTATATGAATTTTCATTCATAAAACATTTTTGCTTAAGTTTTTAAAATTTTGTATTCAGCCTTATTCCGGTTGTCGCTGTCGTAATCGATCCAGTCGTTTTTTGTAAGAGGTTAAAGAACACTGGTTGTGTGTTACTTTAATCTCTTACAAAAAACGACATGATCGATTACGACAACCGGAATAAGGCTGATTATAAACAAAATTTTTTTTTATTTTATTATTTGATAAAAATGTTTTTTTCACCGAGCAATTTACATATAATATTTTTTAATTTAAAGAAAAAAATTAACGTTAAAATGATATTCCTGCCTTGTTGTTTAGTGTAGAGTTGATTTTATGAGTACTTTTTAAGTATTTTTTTCATTTGGCAATACCGTACAAATTTGCAAAATGTTTATGGTTTTATTATAATAGTGCACTTATTTAGACCGTGCCAGTTTTGCATCGTTTGTGCGAAATAATTGTCTATGTGGTTGTTATGTTTTTGCACTTTTGCTTTTTCGCAAGAATGCAACTTTTGACGTAAATACCTTTACTGTTTTAGTACTTGGAAGCAAAACTTTTAAGTTTTGTCACCGCTTCCGAACGTTGGGACAATTCGTGCAAATGTCTGACTTCATTCTTAGAGACTTTACTTAGATTAATGCCAGACTTTGAATATACTTACTGTCTGGCCGATTTCTGATCGATTTTGCATGGATATATTGGGGGGAATTTATGTACAGATATGTCCAAAAGAATTCCGACGGAATTCATTTAGATTTGTCTAACGAGACTTATTATTTTTTTAAAATAATGACAATTGTCATTCTGTTGAAAATAATTTAAAATTTATTTTATTTGTTCAATATAAAAAGCATAAAAAAGTTACGTACGCGTAAAATTTATAATTATGTATGTACTTTTACATATTTTGCATTAAAATTATTTCTTTTAGCTATCAGTTAGAAAGCAAAAAGAATCTCGGCTAACACATAAGAACTTCCCATGCCTTTTTCATTAGATTTCTGTTAGATATCTATCAGAAATGCCGACAAAAAACCAGAATTTTCCACGACATGTCTGTCAGAATTCGTGTCAACCACTTCATACATTTTTGGGTCAGAATTCTGACAGAATTCGTATACGATTCCGACTTTTTTGCCGACGTTTCTCTCAGATATCTAAACGACGTTGGATTATTTTGCTGGCTGGGTCTTGCTATGCGCATTTCACTGGTTGCTTACGCCAGATCGTCAGGAAACTTCATCCAAATATTTTAGGAAAACTAAAGATATTATACAAATAAAGTTGTTAAGCGAACAAGAATTATAAGCCACAGTTTTACTTGTAACAATATCAAAGCTTAAACAAAAACAACAACAATAAACAGTGAGTTTATCTTTTCTTACAGTCCCGACTACAATTGGACTACAATTGGGTTTTATTTTCAAATTAACAAGCATTAAAAAAAACTTAAATTCTAACGAATGTTTATAATAAGTCAAATTGAATAACTACGTATATAAAGCGCTTAGTTAAATAAAAAAATAACTGCATAAGTTTAAGGATGTAAAATTAAAAAGTGTAAACGGCAACAAAAAACCCACCTTTAATATTAAAAAGATAGGAAGTTTGTTTTGTATTACATATGTTTATAGTTTTATTCGCTCACATCTGCTAACAAGACTTAAAACAAAAACTACCATCAAGAAATGTCAGTATAGAAAACTTTAAAAAAATTATAGACAGCTTCCATAGTATAAGTACCAGGTAGGTTCATTAGGGAGAGTTGTCATTATTTACCCATGTAATGTCAAATTAATTTATTGGATCTTTGACGCTTGTTTTAATTTTTTCCTCACTTTCTTTTGTTTGACGTTATATGAGTTTTAAAGTTGAGAACAAAATTTCTAATGACTATACCTTGTACTTATTCTACCACGGGTAGCTTCCTAAATTTGATTCACAAGTAGTTAAAAAATATTTTTATGTTATTAGTTTGTTTAAAATCACAAATAACTTCTTATTTATAAGTAAACATTCTACATACCTATAAGGGAAAGTAAGGTTCAATTGACAGCCGAAGACTTCTTACCTGGTGTCTTATAGGGGTCCCCTTTGTGATTCCCTGAGCCAGTGCACCAAAATATTCACAGACATCACTGCAGTCTAAAACCAACTCGATGCCCTGCAAAACAGTGGATCGATCTCAGTCCTACTCTAGACACAGCAGCCAAACATGGCAAATCTGGTCTCACAAAATGCCTCATTCTTGTAGTGAAACACCATTTCCTTCCATCATGACAAATTCTACAGCTGTGATTATTACCCAGATCCATCCTCCCCGCAAGTGTACCTATCACCCAGTGACCCGTCATTACCGTCCTAATCTGGTCCCGCCCAAAACCAAGTAGCACGCGCGTTTTCCCCGCGTCATAACCACGTCATAGAGTCCTGGCCATCAATTAGATATTATCAGCTTGCCATCTCCTCTGAGACCTTCTATACGACTCAAGTTTAATGAATCTTACAGCAAGCCATTGAAATGCCGATCAGGCCGTCGACGAATATATCGTCCAAGAAACAGCCATGTTTGGCAGAGCGTCTGCAGTTTGGTTCCCAGGCACCCACTGTGCCCTAGTACCCATGCCAGAGTTACACTTAAATGTTCTGCCATTCGGCATTCCACAGTAAACCTCGTTGTCGTGAAGACACCAGCCAGGACAGAAATTTCAGCCTTACTGTCCGTAAATATTCATATATCTCTCAATATACGATAGCACCTCAGCCAGTTCGCCGCCCGCTTCATGACGGAGATTTCCGCCTGCAATAAACATGTCATTCGTCAGCCTAAAAGGGACCTTTATGCCCAGTCCCTCTTAGAACCATCCGTGTAGAGGCGAATATCATCGAACAGCCTATTACCATTGCCATGATGAGCTGGGAATAAAGCACCGAAAAAGGATTCCGGAGTACAATAGTCCAGTCCAGCCAGGTCACAGAATAAGTGCAGCGTGACCAAAAGCCCACCGCCCTCAGCCGAATAGCGGAAATCAGAGCCAACTGTTCGGCCATGATGTAAACTGGCAACCAGTTTAACATAGTGATTAGCGCCTCTGTGTGGACCGAAGTGATCCAATGTTCATAAAGTTTATTTTCGAATTGAAGTCGATTGATTTACTATCCCTAGTACATATTCCTTTCTTATTTATATACAACTTTATAAAATGTCATTAACAATTTTTAAGACAAAACGAGTTAAAAGATATTTGTTTTACGGTATTAGCAATTATATTTTGCAATTGTTTTGCATTTGAATGGCTTCGACAATAAGTATGTATGTAGGTAAGCAAGTTTTTTATAATCAATAACTAAAAGAAGAAAAACAGCAAATAAAGTATAGCAGTACATACAATGTAATATTTAATAAAAAAAATGTTTGCAATATGCAGAAGGTATTTCATTTATGACAATTCCAATTATTTATATATAAAGCTACTCACACTTGAAGTGGGGCATATAGAAAAGTCCAGCTTCCATGTCTGGACCTCATTTAATTTAAGAATTTTGGTTTAATATACATACTTCAGTTTATATGAACTAAGTTATCCCAATTTAATTCCGACCTGCATAAAATAATTAACATGAATGCCCCTATTACGTTTAACAGCTCAACTCAGTTGATGAATTGTACTTGTTTGGTGTTTTTGATAACTGCACTTTAACAGAGTTGTAAACTATAATACAAAAACAATAAATTTCAACTGAATTAGAGTTGAGTTGTAAACCGTAATAGGAGCAAAAGTAAGTGAACTAAGTATTTTTATGAAGTGTTTCACTTTAAGTGTGAGTAGCTGTACATGCGTATGTATGTAATCAGACAAAATTTGTTAGTAAGTTCTAGCCTGGATGGACTAATTACACTGCTCAGCAGCATAAATCAAATAAATGCTTTTAGCTTCGTTCACAATAATAGCAACAATATAGTTTTACGTCTGTCTTATTTTTTCCAAAAGTATTTAATACATTTTCCTTTTATTTTTCGAACGAAAATGTAACTCAAGTTTTTTTTTTTTAATTGAGTCTACTTCTGCTTAAGCAGCAATATGTATGAAATCGTAAATGACGTTTATAATAATTTTTATCTGGTTTTGAATGAAAACTTTAACAATATGTTTTAAATATAAAATAGTTTCTTTATTGCAAACACCAAGTCCAAATTTTGCTGTCATTGTGAATTTGGCCTTAATGTTTGTACATATTCTTAATTTTTACAATTACTTATTTGATTACAAAATGCTGGAAAATAAACTGCTTAGCTACAAAATATTTGTTTTTACTTTTTTAATTTTAACTAATAAATTTTTTCAAAAGAACTGATATACTGTGAGAATGAAAGGGGATATACCAGTTACTTATTGATGAATAAAAGGTTTCTTTTAAATGAATTTCAAAAGGGCTCATCTCCATATTTACTTAGAATATTTAATATGTGTTTTAATGAGCAATAAAAAAGAACTTATATTTAAACTTTTTACAGTGACAGGTAAGTTTTGAAATTTTTTTTTTTTTATTTTGCCATTACATATTAAAAAAAATCTGAATCTGAACAATTTTTCTTCATCTTTATTTTAAAAATGTGTGAATGCAGCTGCTCCGAGGATAATGATATCCAGATTGACGATTTAAATAACCGCTGAAGATGGTCAACAATATTGACCGAAATATTGGGAAATAAAATAAAATAGAATTTTTAAAACAAAATAGGTAGGTATGTTTATATTTATTATTTAAAAATTTGTTTAACTCATGACCTAATGCCGAACAAAATTGACAAACAGCAAAACTAAAGGTCAACAATTCACAACTTTAAACAGACTTCCAAATATTTTCTTTTTGTTGTATGAATGTATGTATTTTTTAATTTGTAATCTTAATAAACAGATAAAAATGTACCGAAATATTTTTATTGATCGTTTATAATATCGTTAACTTTTATTCAAATTTTGGAGTTCTTAAATGAATTTTAAAGGGGTTGATTTTATTTTATAATGCAAATAAATATTTAGACCCTAATCATGTAAAACGCAACGCAACGCCAAAAAATTACATTGAAAGCAATATTCTTTAATTTTGTTGTTGCTTTCTACAGCCACAATCTATGCAGCGTTTAAAATTTTACAACGCAATGTGAATTTCTGTAGAAAGCAACAACAAAATTACAAAATATGTATGACTTTGTTTTTACATTCTATGTAATCCTTTGGCTTTGCGTTGCGTTTTTCATGATTAGGGCCTTAAACGTTATAGATTATTTGAATATTTGTGTTACAGTAAATTACATACACTAAAGATACCATTTTCGTACTAAAACCATGAATATTTAAAAAAAATTTTAGAAAATGGCTCAGCTCAGGAAATTGTAATGACCATTTACTCCTTTAAATATTACTTTAAATAATTGTTTATTTTAACTTTTATAACACAAAATGAGGCTTACAAGAAAAAAAAAAAGAAAAAACTTTGCTTGCAAAAGTCAAATGGTTTAAGAGATAGGTATACAGTTTTTGTGTCTTCTGAGCACTTTGTATTTTTGTACCTGTGCCCTTTTCGAAATAAATGAATTATTTTAAATTTAATTTATTATTTGCTTATTATGGAGATCCTCTAATTTATGTACATACATATTTTAATTTTTTCTCTAAACACAGTATTGTTTGTACTAGAGGTCTGCATGTGTGCGATTAAACGACACATGAATTCACATATCAAACTAGCAAGTGGTGTGTTGTGTGTGATTTTAGAATCATACACAATTAATTGTGTGTAAGTAATAGCCTATGTGTGCAAAGCGTTCAATTATTTATGTGAGTGTTGTGAGAGAAATATATGATACAGGTATAAATAACAAATTTGCTCTTTAATTCGAGTAAATACACTTGTGTGACGATGTACATATTGTGTTTTATCAACACAACATGTGTTTTGTGTTTTAAATTTTTTTTTATCGTATTAAAAACAAATTATTTGTAAAAAGATGATTCATTGAATTAAAATAGAATTGATGGAATGAAACGGTAAATGTTAGAAAGAGTAAACTATAAAAAAAAATGTAAACAAAGTTTTTTATTGAAATGTCAATTTTAAGTTGAGCAATTTTACTTATTTTTTTAAGATTTAATGTTTCTTTCTATCAATTCTATATCATCAAGAATAAAAATATAGTGTAATAAGTGCTTAAGAATTATTGCCTTTGTATACTGGTTTGTCATATTTTAAAATATTTTTTTTTTATAATATTATTATTGTTATTGTTTTTGCATATAAAAAATACATTTATTACAACCATTTCATTTTATTACTTTTTTTTGTTAAAATTTTAACTTTCCTCTTCACTTACCAAAATAAGAAAGTCAAGAAACACACGAATGATTAGTGTGATTTTTAACTTCGCTCAGGTTTTTTTATTGTCATATGTATGAATTTGAGTTCATCAAACAATAAACAATAATAGAGAAACACACACAATTAGTGTAAGTGTATGTGGCTAACTTTTTAATGAACGGTGTTGTGTTGATCTCTCATTTAAAATGATTGAGCGTGAATGACTCGCTCTCATTTTTTTTACACATTTGATAAGCATATCAAATACACACACAGCATTCATTTGGCTACCAAATCATTTGTGCAGACCTCTAGTTTGTACCTATATGTAAACGAAATTTTTTTAAATAATTCATTGTTTGGAGACAAAAATGCGTTTTAGTAAAAATTTTATTTGCAAAATATTTTTATTGTGAAGAAAAATTTGCTAAGTTGGTAGGTACCTAGGTACATGGATATTCATTATATGCCGATCAAAATGCCACTAAATTGAAAAATAAAAGCTGTGTTTTTTAAATCAAGTTACAATATGGCTTGCTTCATTGTAAAGATCACTAAAGAGGAGTTCGACTATTATTAGCTTAATTGTCTTCTGTCGGACAAAATATTAGTCCAGCAGATAAAATAACTAGACGTGATAAAAAAAAAATGAAAACCGAAGTAAATTATGCGCTTTTTAATAAATCTTTATAGTCCTAGGTATTTTTATTTAAAACAATTTTTGATTCAGACCAGTGTAATTAATCCAGCCAGTCTCGTCGTGAAGGAATCAATCTTTGAAAATATTTTGGTTCATTAAGCTGAAGTCAATTTAAAATCACATCATAAAGTTCTTGCTCCCGACTTTTTTTTATTTTGCCGACCAGTGTTATTATTATTAATTTTTTATAGGACTTTTTCATTAGATAAAAATTTGATTTTATACATCATACCTACATAGTTACTCATATAAAAATTACTTTAAACACATGCAAAAGAGATTATAGTGACCTTGACTGAAGAAAGTGTTTTTGTAGTAAATTAGTAGGAAATGTAAGACCTTATTCTTAAAAACTACCGGCGAACTAGTACCTACGCAACATGTTATAGACAAAACAAACAACAAATAAAGAAAATAATAAAGCAACAGGTGCCTAAAAATGGGAAAAAATACCAAAAAAACTGATGACGAAAAAGGAAGGTAAACAAAATAAAAGAAAAATAATGACCTTTGTAAATATGTGTGTATGTGGGCTTTGGTGAATACATACTTACTTCTTTTAAAGTGAACCTACTAAGTACAATTTTTCAAATGCATTTAAACGTACCTTTAATGTTTTTTTAATTATATTTATATATATATAGGTATTACTTTTTAAACATAAATGCGTTATTTTCCGCCTTTTTTTTTTATCAAAATATCTCTAAAAAAAGTAGCAAATAAAATTTTAATAACCACACCCACTTCAATTTTTATAAGCAAAATTTTAGGAATTGTGCATATTGACGTTTGTGATTTTATACAAAAACATATTTTTAACCAAACACGAAACCTCTTTAAAGTTTATTTAAAGGATAAAATGCAATATTATTTTGCAAATAATGCCACAAAACCAGGATTTTTTTTTTTAATATTGTTATTTTTACATACACAAATGCGTACAGACACTCGCATACAAACAAAAGCACGTTCACAATTTAAATGTGATAAGCGAAAAAATTTTATTGTTTAATGAAATGCACAAACAACAAAAGCAAAAGAAAAAATAAGAATAGCATTGGAGACGCGTACAACTTAAAACAAAAAAAAATAGCATTTATGGTCGATGACGTTTACTTTTCTTTTAAAAGTTTATTTACAATGAGTCACAGATATTTTACTGATGTAGATTTGCAAAAATTAAATTTAAATAGTTGAATTGATTCTTTTCATAAGCAAATTTAATAAAGTAAAACTGTATAAAGAACAACGCATTCAATTTATCTCTTTATTAACTTAAAAAAAAATATTTCACTAATTACCATTTAAGTTTAATATGTATGTTCTAATTGCAATAACATTTGTTAACTACACCAAAAGTTTGTTAGAAACACAATTACAAATATAAGTTGTAGTAATAATTAATTGTTTGTTTTTTTTTTAACTCGTTATTTACAGCAATAATGCTACACAACTTCTTTGACCTTTTTCCTCGCAGATTTCGTTTTCAACTGATAATTTTCATTGGAATGAAAATGAAGTAATAAGAAAAGCCGAAAATTACGATGTAGAAACGCCCAGTTCTGACAACAAAAACGATAAGCAGGGCTGCCAGACCCATTTGTGAAAAATCGCTGATTTCCTCAAAACAAAAACAAAAAAAATCGTCGTTATTGTTTTTAAGAATCGCCAAAAATAGGAAAATTATTGTATAATTATATCGCCAATTTGTATGTGATATTCGAAGGTGGCACAATATATTGGCAACAATCAAAAGACTTTTGATTTTTATTGCACAACGAAAAAAAAGTGAAATGTGTTGGCAAGATTGTACAATGCTGTTTGTGTTATTTCTATAGGTTATGTTCACCTTTTTATTGAATGAATAAAACCATTGTGCGACTTATTGCATAATATAGGACAAAATGGAAATAATATGGCGAATATCATATACAATAATATTGCAAGTGTATGTGCCGCTTTAAGCTTCGTGGTGGTCAAATCTTACAATGTTGTCATTTTTCTGACAATTGTCAGATGCATTAATTTTACACATCTGCCAAGGCGAATTCAGCTACAGGTGGTGTCGGAACTACAACAATCCAAAAATAACAGAAACAACATAGGGTTTTTTGCATTGCATTGTTAGTGCCATTAGCTCGAAATGTCAACCATTCTTAGCAAAACACTAACAAATCAAAACAAATAAGCTCGAACTGTCAAAATCAGATGCCGTTTCGACACCACCTGTAGTTAATTCGCCTTGCACATCTGCTAAATGAAAATGAGATTACAATGTTCACACAGTTGCAAGACATTTTTAGGCAATTTTAATGACAGCATTGTAAGATCTGACCACCGTCTGTACGAAGCTTCAGTTTTTATACCCATTTTGCTTGATTTTTTCATAAAGCAATCAAACAAAAACATAATTTAAGTTCATTAATATTTTATACATACATATATACATATTTAATGTACGTACATGCACATACCGAGATCAAAATAAAATTTTTAAAGAAAAAATCAGTTTGTGAAAAAAATTTTTTAATAAAATATATTTTAACATAATCTTTAGAGTTAAAAAAATTTTTCTTAGTTTTTTTTTTTAATAATAATTGACCACTAGCTCCCAAAAAAAGAGACAAAAAATATGGATGGTTGAATAATTTATAAAAGTTTATCTAAAACAATTTAAGGCTAATATTTTTTTAAAAAGTTTTTAGATTAAGGATACTATTAACCGGTCTATTTTCTAAAAAATTTCCAATTTTTTACTGTTCAATCTCTCACTCGTTTTTTTTATAAGTTTGTCATTCCGTGTAAAGATAGACCCTAGAAAGTTCATATATTATGAGTGCTGATGAGTGTCGAAGTTGATTTAATGATATCTGTCTGTTCAAATGTTTGTTGAAATTTGGTTTCCAAAGAACCTTATATTTGATGGGGATATTCAGTTTTATCGCAAATTTAATACAAATGAACAGAAATCCATGAGTGTCTGTAATTGCTTACAATAAATTTCTAATATATGTAAATTAAAACTTTAACTATTTGAAGTCTTTTTATAATCTATTAACTTTATTTTTTTTCACCTGAAATAAACTTAATAGAGTACAGGTAATTAAAATTGACAAAATCCGTTCAAAAATGTCCAAGTTATTGA
This sequence comes from Pollenia griseotomentosa, assembly GCA_963931875.1. Classification (NCBI taxonomy): domain Eukaryota; kingdom Metazoa; phylum Arthropoda; class Insecta; order Diptera; family Polleniidae; genus Pollenia; species Pollenia griseotomentosa. The sequence goes on from OZ007561.1 coordinate 19,370,994, forward strand.
CAAATAATTACTTTTTTCTTCGCGCAAAAATGGCTTTGGAACTTTAGCGCAAATATTAGATAAAAGGACCAAATTTGGCTCATTTATTTTTTATATATAAAGAATATTAAATGTTAAAAATGAGCCAAGTCGGTCCGTTACTTTGCCTGGCCACCATAAAGGTGTACCCTCGAAATCAATATTTTGGTACGATTTTGTTAATACTATGATGAAGGCTATATAAGATTAGGCACCGAAAATAGCACACATTTTGAGACAAATTTTATTAATGATTGGGATAAATATTTAAGCTGCCCCGTTAAGAAAAATATTTTTTCTGCACTGCCTTATATACGAAATTCTGAATCAAATGGTCACTTTTTAGAAAAAAATCGGCAAATCGGCACTTTGCTAATTTCGAAAAAAAACATCGTCTAAATGACGATAAGTCGTCAAATCTGGCAGCCGTGGCAATGGGTGACAAAGTGTAAACAGCATTTAAAAATATTCTTTTTGGAAGCAGAGAAAGTTTCTTCGGTAATGTTTTTTAAATATTTAATCACAAATAAATTTACTTAAGATGTTTTATTAATTGCAGAGGTTTTTATTATATAGTTTTGTTAAGTGCTGCCAAGTTGTTTAACAAATATGTATAAAATTAAATATCTAATGGCAGCCTATGTTGCCACCTGTATCAACGCAGTCTTAAAACATAATTATGTCTCAAAAAATGTCGTTGTTGCAAAAAATTTTGGAGGATAAAGTATTAATACAACAATATTTCCATTATATTTCATTCCATCAAGGAAAACTGTTGATAGATTCTGCTATTAAACAATTTCAAAATTGTATATATCTATGTTTACTACAAACTCACAACCTAAAATATTATATATCACAAAAAATCTGAATTTAGTTACTTTTTTAAACTTAAAGGTATCTCGTTATGCAATTTGAATTTGTTAATATGTATTTTAAACGAAAATTTATAATAGAAGAAATTTGTAGTAACAAAAGTCGAAAGAAATCATTAAAATTATAATAAGTCTGGCAGACGTGACTTAAAAGCATTGTATCCAGGATTGCCGTTTGAAAATTTATATCCGACCAATGCTATGTTCATACGACGATATAAACCACTCGTTTCGCTCTCTGAAACTACCCTACAAGAAATGCATAATCAAAACTAAAAAAAAAATTTTTTTACTAAAGCTACGGTCACACTTATTAAATATTTGATCAAATAAGCGTAACCCCTACTTTTAGTTAGTGAGATTTAAAATGGTCTTAATATTACAAAATAAACTAATTATACTACTAGACATAGCAAAAAACAGTTTTTAGTAAGATGTGGTATTTAAATCAAAATAAATATTGGTATTAAGCGAAATGATTTTTAAGTTTGGTTGTTGGTCCCGTTTTTTCGTCAAATATTTGATAAGTCTGACCGTAGCTTTACACACTTGTAACAATTTTACATTAGTGTTTCTACTCTAACATATGTAACTAAATTGTATATTCAACCAGACAGCTAAAAAAATGTCTTGAAGAAAAAGTAGCACCGCCAAACAGCGGTAATCAGAATGCTAGTGGTAAAGGAGGGCGTACTGATGGTGGCTTCAGAGGATGCGGTGGTGGCTTTGGCCAGGAGAATCGCTTAAGATTTGTCGTGATGACTTTTCAAGTATGTATTTGATTTTTTGGTCTCAATCTGTTAACAAAATCTACAATAAATTAATTGGTCACACGTACGTTAACCTTCATTTCCAGACCCACGCAAGAACTGAAACGTTACCAAGCAGCCACAGAAATAGCGATACGTGGTACTTACTTTTCTGAAGCCTAAAGCTTCGTACAGACGATGGTCAGATCTTACAATATTGGTAAGCAGCGTTGCTTAAATTGCATTAAAATTGGCTAAAATGTCTTACAACTGTGTGAACATTGTAAGCTCATTTGTATTTGCAGAAGTGCAAAATTAATGCATCTGACAATCGCACCATTGTCAGAAAAATGTTGCTGTTGGCAACGACTGCTTACAATATTGTAGGATCTGACCATCGTCTGTACAAAGCTTAATTTCCTGACTATTAATTGGATTATAATTTTTTCAATAACAATTTTTTTATTTAAAATTAAAAATAAAAAAATATATTTTTTTTATAAAGGTTAGTACTAACCAATTTTTACGTTATGAAGAACTAGTTAGTGCTAACCAATATTTACGTTATGACTAACTAGTTTGCATTAACCATTATTTAGGTTATCATTGACTAATAAACAGCAGTAGAGTAAGTAGTACAGATATATGTTCCGTAGGCGAGTGAAACTAATTAGTTAGAGCGAAAGGCAAAATCACATGTACACAAGAGTTTCGGTTAGTTTGTTTATTTTGCTCTTAATAAACTAATAGAAACTTTAACAAATATATCGGTCACAACTACCAGTCATATAACTAGTAATATGACCGGTAGTCTTACTGTAGGGTAGTTTGCCAAACATGCTGTTCATACGATTCATTCTTGTTTCATTTTGACATTTTTTTTTTGTGTTGTTAGTGTGATTTTTTTTTTAAATAGATAAAAAAGTAAATAAAACTTAAAAATATATTATTTAATACTTTTATTAATATTATTATGTTATAATTATTACTTTATTTTATTAAACATCAATTTTTTGTTTGTTTTTTTCTTTGTTTTGATTTTTTTTGAGAGCTAGTTCAGATAAACTAACGATATATGTTATCAAAATTGGAGATGATAGTACATTTTTTCTGTTTCGCAGCCTGTTTCAAATAAAACGACCTGTTTCGCTCTCAAAATTTTGTATGGGGAAACAAATCGTTTCAATCATGTTTGGGGTGCAAAACAGGAATAAGAGAGCGAAACACGAATATTGCTGTCCGTGTGAACATGGTACAAAATTGTCTGTAAAACCTACCAAAATCTTTTGAAACCGACCAAATTTTTAAAATATTGTAAACCAAGTATATCGTCATAAAAAATACAAGTAGACTTAACTTTTTAAAAAAACTTCTACTTGAGCAACAACTTGTATGAAATTGAAAACGACGTTTATAATAATTTTATTTAGTTTTGAATGAAAATTTTAAAAAAATGTTGTAAAAAATAATAATAAACGCATAATATTGTTGTTGGAAAAATTTGTAAACGGTTTCATAATGCAAAGTGTGTGAGTTTGGGGAAAAAAATTGTTGCTGTATTTTGAACACCACTGTAAATGTTGCTTCCTATTGTGAACGAAGATTAAAACTTTTTGCATTGCTAAGTAAGATTAAACTTACCAACATTACCAGTCATGGCGTTAGCGCCGTTTGTTGCCAATCCGATCTAACTTTTGAAAGGAATATTGTTTGTTTATGAAAAGCTTTTAAAAAGAAAAATTGAAACGGTATCTGACTTGGTAAGCTCGAATAAGGTGACAAAACTATTCTTTATAAAACTAACACCGTTAAAGTAACTTGCTACTAACGTTAAACATTTAATTTAATTGCCACATCTATAGTTTCATCAACAAAAAAAATAGTTTGGTAAAAAAGCTAATACTTTGCGACCAGCGTTCTAAATTTGTTAAAATAAATAATTGTTGTACATTTTCTAAAACCGACCAAAATTAAGTTTGGCCTACCATTCGAAAAAACCAAAAATATCCGACCAAATTTGGTCGGAAAAGACCAAGTTCGGTAACCCTGATTGTATCAGTTCATAGGTGATACCAAGTTTTTTGTTGCTTTTCAGCCATTACTGCGGTTCTCGTTGTCGGTAGCACCGTGTGTCGAATTTTGTAGTAGATTAAAGAACACACGTTGTGTGTGAACCGTAATAAGGCTGATTAAATACATAAAATGAAAAAAAATTGTGTGTTGGAGTATAAAGATAAATTATTTTATGAATAACAATATACATATAATATTATTGTTATAAGCATTATTCCATGTTCTAAGTTTTAAACGAAAGGCACTGTAATGAAAAACCGTTGAAACCATGGTGGAATAAGCAGGTGGCATCGTTACGGCAACAAATACAACATTACAACAAAAATGGAAATTACATCACCGTTTACGTCAAAAAATACTATAAACAAAAATCAAAGCGTGCCGCTGAACTTGATGAAATAAATAAATTTTTAGCCAATTTTAATTTAATTATGGTCAATATCTTATTTATTTTAATTTAATATTATCAAAAACTTTAATAAAATACAATAATCACAGCACAAAACATGGACTTTTTATAAATATAAACAAAACTTTGACATAAACCTAGACAAACAATGCAAGAGCAAAAAATCGTCATCTGGCGTAGTGCTGCCACCTGTTTATTTCACCATGGTTGAAACTTAAATAAAAGCGGCAGACAGGCTACCATACATTTTTTATTATGCAGTTTTGTACTTGTAAACTTGTTTTTACATCTGGTAACATTTTTAATGAAACAAAGGCGTTGAAAGTCGTTTATGCATAATTCAAACTTATCTTATTTATAAAATTATTTTTTAAATTAATAATAATTCGAAATTATCTACCTATAGAACTTAATTTTTTATAAATTTCGTTTACATGTATTATCATTTCAATAAATCTTTATTGTTTGATTTTTGTTAAAAAATCTGGTCCCCTTGTCCTCAACTGAAGAAAATTAATTTTTAACTAGTTTGAGATACTTTTTTTTCAACACAAACTCAGTTGCTTCTCAGCAATGATCGCGTAACGTTTAAGATCGTGTCGGGCTAAAGTAATGGGAACATCACCAAAACGAATGCGTAAAAGGTGAATAAGAAAAAAATATTAGTAATAAATTTAATAAAAAGAGTAAAGAGCGCAATTCAATCCCGATTGAGGTTTGAACAACTACACTGAAACAAGATTATATATACAACATAAAAATTAAAAAACAAAAAATAAACCAAAACATTAATGCAAAGTTTCATAGGTACACACACAAACGGAGCAAAAAATTACAAAAAATAACGTCTGCAAAAAGTGAAGTAAACAGAACAAAATTTTTGTATTCCTGATTGGTGCTATATTTAGAACCACACCAATTTACTGAATAACAAATATGCATTAAAAAGAACGTCTGTCAATTGAGGTAATTAAAAGAATAAGAATAAAAAAAAATATTACTTACTTAATACATGCACGTACCTACTTGTATTTGCTTTTGTTTATAATTAAATAACTACTTTGCAATTGCGTGGTTAAGTTGTTTGTGTAGTGTAGATCCACACTTAAGTTAATATCCAACACATACACAAAACTATACATTTTGGAATGTTGATGCTTTTTATTTTGTTTTGTTGTTGCTTAATACGTGAGATGATCGTGTTTATTTCATCTTGAGCAAATGTTTACGAATGATAAATATGTATCTATGTACTTATGGACAAACAAACATGTACATGTTTAAGTGTTAGTGCAAATTTTGTGATGGCCAAAAATTGTTTCCTGTTTAGGCACATAATAAAAATCTGTTTTCTATAATAATTTTATTGTTAATTTATGAAAACCAAAAAAATAAACAAAATTATAACAAAATAATTTAAAAACACAAAAATTGTTTCAAATAATTAAGATACTTATGTATGTATGTAGGTAGGTATATCGACTGACTGACTAACTATTTTGTTGGATGGTTGTTGGCATTGAAAAAAGGCTTAAAAACAAACGAGCGACCCGACCCGTAAAGAACATAAAACAAAAGAGTGAATGTGCATGAAATATAGTAGAGAGGAGCCGGGTACATCAAATTCCAAATTACTTGTTATACAAGCAGATCATACAGAAAACTCATTCTACAAAATTCTAAAAACACAGCAACAACAACGTTGTAATCATCATTGCAGCAGTGTCTAGTATAGGGATCGCTGAGAAAACGTCAAGGAATTTCGTAAAATTCTCGTTCTTGATCTTAATTTTTGCGTTTAAGGCAGGTAAGAGAAAATTTGACTTATTGTTTTGGATTTTCTTAAAGTAATTTTAATTGGTTTTAATGTTACATATAAATGTTGGTTGTGATAATCAACATTTCAAAATACTTACTAAAAACGATAAGTTAACTTGTTCTGAAAAGGATCTACAAAAACATTTTTGATAATTTACAACAAATTCAATCTAAATTTTTGCTTATTCTTTTGTTTGATTTTGTTTACTTTTAGTTTGTACGAATTGAATTTTACAATTTTTTCAATAGCTCTTTAAATTTTAGTAAATAGATTTGATAAAGGTATAATTGTACTTAATTAAATATATATAAATATCGTAAATAATTTATAAAAAACAATTTTTTCAAGCTCGAGAAATTATTTATTTATAAATTATAAGATAAGATATTTTCTAAGCTAAATTGGAGCTGCTGAACACGAATATGGCATTCATTAATTTTTCTCAAGAAGCGTTTTCGAGATATTCTCGAAAATCGTGTTTCTGCAGTTGATTTAGGTATTTCGAAAAATCTCGAGAACGATTCAACTGAATTGTACAAGATTGCATAGATAAGTATTTCCTCTTTCATCCCATATATATACTGATTAGATCGGATAAAGATTTCTTGAGCTACAGGATTTTAAGCTTGAAAAAAATGCGATGTTTTTTCAAAATTCACCATTTTATTTCGCTGCAGTAATGCAATGAAAAAAAATTTAAAAAAAGTGAAAGATTTCACAGAGGTCTTGCAGTAATGGAAAAGCATTATCATCGCCATTGGGATCAGACCATGATGGATAAATACTACTGGATGCAAATTCGTGAAACGTCATCGCAACATTAAAGGATGAATCGAAGAGGAAAAACATAACATTTTACCGAAAATAGAATAGTGCAAACAAATTAAATTGTCTTTTAACACTTAATTCTAATTCAATCAACACAACCGAGAAACAAAAAATTTTTTATTGAAAATTTAAATTTGGATGTTTTTGCTAATTATATCGCACTTTTTTTATTTTTTGTCCGATGTTAACCATTTTGTTACAAATATGTTTGGAACAAAATTGTCTTTAAGATATGGGTTTAAAAGCCAAAAACTTGCTGCTGTGACAGAAAGTGTGCGTGAAGCGCCATGAACATCAATTCACCGTCGCACACTGGTTCATATTTTGAGAAGGCGGCCAAAATTATTTTTTTTTTTGTTCTCCGATTTTAAAATTTTTTTATTCATGTGAAAGTAAATACTAGTGAACCTCGGGAGCCAAAAAATTAAAGCCCTATTTCAACTACTTCATTGAGAACAGGGTGGTCCGAAATGGACTTTCTCAATATTTGGTTATAGTTTTGAATTTCTGAGTCAATTTTTGAAGTTGAAATGCTCATAACTTTTTTGTTTTTTAAGATTTTTTGACAGAATAAGTTTTGTGTATTAGTTTATTTTATTAGCTATACGTGGTTTAAAGCATTAAACTCTGCGACCTCTAGAACTATCTAATTTTTTTTTTTTTTTAATGTCAAAATTTCCCGGAAATTTCCTACTTTATAGAGCATAAGTCCTGAGCGTCAAAATGCGTCAAAAAAAAATCTATACTCTCTTGTAGTCCAGAATCTAACCTACATTTCTATACCCCATTGTACACACATCTGGATACGGCCTTGCGAGCTACAGCAATTTCTGTGACCCAAGGTAAGATATTCGGTTCAAAAAATAAGTCCTGCAAGGAAACATTACTGAAATTAAAGAAGGTGAATCTTAAAGAATTTTCGACAAATAAAGCAGTTCAGGCCACATAAATTATCTAGCACGTCAGGTTATCAATTAATTTGGAGAAGGTAAAGGTATTGCCATTGTTATGAACTTATTGTGGGTGAACGGATGCTGCAAAACGAATAGGCGACATAAATAGACTAACACGTTAGATTTCTGAGTAAGTTAAAAGGTTAAACATAAGTAAATAGCCGCAACATAAACTACATAGTTTAATTACCTGAAAATTGCAACTTAATTTAAAAAAATGGAAGAGCAGGTAAATGGTGAAAAAACTAGCACGCAGTTATATTTTACGTGAAAATTACCTACATGTTACCTGTTAATTTATTGCCGGTATGTTATCCTTTTAAAAAGTGTGAAAACAGGGGTTTTTATGTTTCAAAGAAATGCTAATAAAAGATTAAATTTGTATTTAAAAAAGAGTTTTTATGTTTTAAAGAAGTAGTAACAAAAGATCATTTAAAAAAACTTCTATCAAGAGTATAAAAGTGCATGCATTCATAATTTTACCTTCATTATTGTTTAAACAATGGCTAAGTTCAGTTATAAAGTTCTCGCAGATATATATTTTCAACAGAAAGATGAAAAAGATTTTGTGTTACACATAATGAATAATCCATTCTTTCATAAGATTCATAAGATAAAAATTAAAAATGTTTCATTAACATTAAGAAAACGGTACCTTAAATGTTCTAGAAACAAGAAAACGTTTTACTTACGCAACGAAAAATGGCTAACAAATGATCTGATTTTTAAGAAGCTGTCAATAACTGCTAAGGAAACTGGAAAAGTGGGTCGGCCCGCAAAACAAATTGACAATTGCAGTGAAAGATCACGAAGACGCAAGCTAGCAAATATCAATAAAGAAATTTCTCATAGTATGATAAAGGATTCATTTCTGCATCAAATTCAACCAACGCAAATAAGAAAACAAAAATTGCAATAACTGAAAAAAATAGTGGAAGCGAGCCCTAAACGCACAAAGAGGATTTTAAAAAGTATGCCTACACCAACTGAAGAAATGAAATTTACTCCAGAAGAAGCATTTGCACTATTTTTGGATTTAAAACGGACAAAAAATCAGTATACAGAACAGCGAAAGCGAACCAATCAAATAAAATAAAATACACATACATCTCAAACCAAAAATAAAAGTTGAATTACCTTAAATGTTATCGATAGCCAAGAATGCTATTTGGGCATTTTTCAAAATATTCCTTTTCAGTTTTATCCTTATAACAACTCGTCTCTCCCAAAAACGCCAACCTTTGGCCCCTGTGAATATTGGGACTAAAAAATTTACAGGGGCCAAATATTGGCATTTTCTGACAGGATCTAAGTTCGACAATAAAAAATAAGTATCAGTTGTAAAAAACGAGAGAAATAATGATAAATTATAAAAAAATCATATTTGAAATATTCAACTTTTACACCGAAACTCAACAAAAAAATGAAAATGCATTTTGAACTCCCCATAACTTTTGCTCCTATCAGTCGAATTTTATGTTTTATAGCGCAAATTAAAGCCAAACATCGCACCTATCGAGCAAAAAAAATTGCATAAAAAAATACCGATCCAGTCAAAAGTTATGGAATTTTGACCGCCTTCTCGTAAAATTTCCCACTGTGCGTCGTTCTCAACAATTGAACATTCCGGAGACATCATTGGTTCAGGAGTTGAAGCCAACTGACCATCCAGTGCGTTTTCGCTTCGCTAAGTGGGCCTGCGATCGACTTACAGAAGATGCCGATTTTGCCAAAAAAAATCATCTTTTCAGATGAAGCTCATTTTGTTCTTGGCGGGTATGTAAACAAGCAAAATTGTCGCATTTGGGGCACAGCAAACCCGCACGCATACATTGAAAAGCCGATGCACCCAAAACGAGTCACTGTTTGGTGCGGATTTTGGTCCAGAAGCATAATTGGTCCATTTTTCTTCGAAAATGAGCAAGGAGTGGCCGTTACAGTCAATGGCGATCGTTATCGGGCCATGTTGAACGAATTTTTGTTCACAAAAATTGAAGAGGAGGATATTGGCAACATTTGGTTTCAACAGGACGGCGCACAGTGAGACAACGCCGGCATTAAATACAAGGAGTCATTGTAGAGCTCTGAAATTTTGCACAGGTTAATTTTGAGACAATTCCAGTTTTTTAAAAAAAAAATTAAGAAAATCCGCCCACTTTTACGCCCACCTCCGCCCACCTCGAAATTTGTAAAATGCCGTATTGTCCGTAATACTTTAAGTATAACTTTAAATTTTGGTATACTTGAATGTTATATTGTTACATATATTATCGGAAAAAAATTTTGAACTTTGGCCCACTTTTACCCCCACCACCCATACAACCTCAACATAAAAAGTGCCATATTTTCTAAAATATTTTAGGCACAACCTTCAAATTTGATATTACTGTAATTTATATCATTTAAAATGTTTCATGCAAAAATTACAATAACACGCCCACTATTACGCCCACCTCCCATTGAAATGCAATAAAAAAGAACAATTTTTTTTTTCATTCTATCAATAATTTTTTAACATCATCATGGTATTCTAATTTTTTCAATTTCATTCTCATTCTAAATTAATTAATATAAGGATCTGATGATATTTGCAAATAGTGCATTACATCTTCATTCGTAGAAATACGTGAATTTTTACGAGAATGGAATAGCCTACAGTTTCTATACTCCTTATTCATTGCTTCTTGCCCTCCTTCGGATAACATTCCTGTAGCAAAAAAAAAGTTAATTTAAAAAAAAAATTTAAAAAAATACTTTCAAAAAAAAATTGCAAACAAACCCATTGGCAATATAGCGAAGTGCTTGGTTGTTCATCATCCAAAGTTTCTTCACATATGGTGTAAAGCTGTGCAATCCATTCTTCATTATCAGCCAAAAATTTACTTTTTTTGCGCGCAGATTTGTTCCATTTGGATTTTAATTTTGGTATGAAATATTTTATTAAAGAATCACGAAATTTTTTAATAATTAAGTCTGACATTTCATTGAATTTTGTTGATATGACACCAACAACAACATCAATATCTTTATTGCTATCGATCCAAATATCAGAAATTGCACTATAAGAAATTGTTGAATTATCCATGACCTTGTAAATTTTGTTTTTAACACTTTATATAAACTTGTATAAACTTGCACCCTCAAATAGATTGTGAATTAAATATAAATATATATTGCAATTACCATTTGTTGATCAATAATATTAAAAACAACAACAATTTAATATGATTTTACAGTTATTACGTATAGCGACAGAATGTGCGCGTTGCGGATTTTTTAGTTTTTTGTATTTTTAAAGTTCTTTTGCAAACTTTTGCTATATGTTCTTAACTTCAAATGAAAGCTGAGACTTCAATCTTTCATTTGATATAAGGGTGCACCTAGGGCGAGGGGCTGCTCTATATTTCCTAGTCCATTGAAAATGCAAAATGTTCAATTTTTACACCACAATTCTGTTGTTAAGAAATTTTTTTTTTGTGTTTTTTTTTTTAATTTATTTTTTCATCTACTCATTCACAACAACTAAATTAATTAAAAAAATTTTAAAAAAAAATTATGTATTTTTTTATTCTTTTGAATATTACATATTGAACTAACATATTTCAAGCGCGTTGCCATCCCTCAATTTTGACTTGCTCTAGAATAAAAAATAATAAAGCTATGAGGCTGAAATTTCATGGAATTGTTACTAATATATCTGTTAATATACTGAGAAAATTTCATCCAAATTGGACGACACACCAAAAACCATTTTTTGCCGCGGTTACTAAAGGGCTGTCTCACTGTGCGGCGCTACGTGCCACACAGCCGAAGCTACACTCGACGTTTTGCGCCCTGTTTTTGAAGATCGCATTATCAGCCGCAGAGCTGATGTCGTTTGGCCACCTCGGAGCTGCGATTTGACACCGTTGGACTATTATTTGTGGGGTGCCGTCAAAGATAAGTGTTACGCCGACAAGCCAGAGATAATTGACGCTTTAAAGGACAATATTCGTGAAGCCATTGGTGAAATACAGCTGCACACAATCGATAATGTGCTCAAAAATTGGACCGATCGTGTAGGCTACTGCATGGCCAGCCATGGCATGGATTGTACTTTCAAATAAAAAAAGAAATTTGAAAAAATATTCAGTAGTTTTTTTTATAGCATGTTCAAAAAAAAAAAAGTTATTTGGCGGACCCTTTATATATGTCCTTTATTTATCTAAAAAAATAATATGAATACAAGAAAAAAGATGCAAAATATAATGTTCACGGAGAACATAGGGCGTTTTTGAAAAAGCGTAGAGAAAATCAATTTTATTACAATCTTAATGCTTGTAACTCAGTAGAATTTTTCTCAGATTAATACAGTGTAGGTATCTGCTGAAAGAGGAAATAGATATCTTGGTAACAGTGTAAAATTTGTCAGTTCTCAGTCAGTTCTAAAGATTTTTGGAAACATCCTTATAAACTGCAATAAAATTGGCTTTTCGCGTGTATCTCGAAAACGCTTCTTGAGAAAAATACAAAATATTCGTGTTCAGGAGCCTTTTTTTATCTTAGAAAACATCTCATTTTTGAGGTTATGGCAAAAAGTCAAAAATTTGTGAACTAGTGTTATAATACAAAAGAACGAATAACTAAAAAACTTAAAAACTTATAATGCTCGGTTCCACAAGAAATATAACCACAAATTATAAATATAACGCAGAGAAGTTTTGTTAGCGAAGCCAGTGTTAGTTAAACAAGGAATTTCTGCTCTATGGTATAATAAACTTCGGCTTCGCCTACTAAAGCTACTACGCATAGCCGTCGTAGTAGATTTTCTCCAGCGTTTAAAAAACTGCAGTCAAAGTAGAAAAACTGCCAATTTATTCACTTTTCCATTTGTCCCTGGCCAAAAAAAAAAACTGTTGCTTTTATTTCTGTTTCATTAAATGAAATCAGTCGCTGTCAAACCAACTCAAAAAGCGAAAAGTTGTACACAAATTTATGTTTTTTGGTTGACAGTTTTTGGTTTCGACAGCAGTTTTTTAAACCCTGGTTTCGCTAACTAAATCTTCTAAATTCGATGTTTGATACCCGGATTTAGGATTTAAAAATTCGGAATTATAAAGTTCGGGATTTCGAGGTTCAGAATTCTAAATTAGGAATTCCAAATTATTAATTTGTTAAATCTTTCGTCTTAAAGCTTGACAGTAATAGAACCAACAAGTGTCATTATTTCCATGTAATATGACACTCCGTACATGGACATTATAACACTTTATGGTGTGGCATAACGTCAATGGGCTTAAGGTCCAATTAGACGTGTCATAACCATAGGACAACTGTAGTACCATAACCACTGTATTAACAAAATGACATAAACATACCATACAAACCAATTCAATTTTCATTTCTAAATTCACCGTTACGGCTGTGGCATTATAGTTATGTCACGTCTAATTTGAGCTTTATTAGGCGCATTTTCTATTTGTATGAATTTTGTTGTATTTTTCACCATTCGGTGATTTTACAAATTAAGCAAACCTTTAATGAGTTATTTTTATTCAAATTATTCTGAAAAGTATATTTCATATAAATTAATTTCCATCAAATATGTGGGGGTTTTAGAAAGTTTATTTTAACCAACGGATCAAAATTTATTAATCGGCTGCCCTTTTTTTTGTATACAAAATGTATATTATAGAAATTACACGCAAATCGCAAACTTTAAAAATTAAACCTAACAAATCTTAGTTAAGACCATAAAAATAGTTTGGAAAAAATTCTTCTAAAAAACATTGAACTTTTTAAAACACATTCAAACTGCAACAACCTGTTAAAGAGGCGCACGCACAACAACACCCAGTGCACGTAAGATAAAAAATGCATCTGCACAACGACACACTATCAAAAACCATAAATAACAAGAAGCAAGCCCTTTTATACTCTTCGTCATGTAAAGCTATAAGGTCCACGCACTTCAAACTCAACTGCCTCCAAGCAAATCAAAACAGCATCTTCAATATAGAAAAGTTAAAAATTTCTTGTTTATCTTTTTTTTTTAATTGTCCGAGCTTAATATGCATAGTTCGTTGCCGTTTGATTTGATTGTGATGTTGTTTTTTTAATTTAAATGTTTATGTTTGTTTTGAAGCCGGCACAAAAACCGGGAGAAGGAGGAATAGACTTATTTCGTCATCTCATTGGAAACACCTTTCGCTGTTGACTTTACCGCTTGATGTTTTTTTTTTAGATTGTGTAATTTTAATTAAAAGAAGTTTCGTCAGGTTTTCTCTGTTTCTAATTTACATAAATACCTACATATTAAAGTGTGTAGAAGTGATATGTGTTTTATTTTTAAATTCAATTTCAACATTTTAAACAAATTTTATATTTTAGCGCTTTACATTAGTTTTACATGAAAAATAAATTAATATTTACACACTACTGAAATAAAATACAGTCGTCCCATCTACAACACGACACTCTATAGAGTGTCACACGGCTAAGTAATGAAAAAAAACCGAGTAAAAATTATCTTAAGCTTCATTATAAAAATTAAAGAATTTAGAATTAAAAAAGTAATTACCATGGCAAGTTTTAATGTGCACAAAAATGTTTAAAATATGCCAAATATATATATGTTGCTTTTTAAACATGGTCAACGTTTAAAGATCAGAGGCTAATGTGCATAAGCTGCCTTAAGCAACTGTGCGAATAAATGTAAATATAATATTTATATGTCAAACCATATTGAACGCAAGAAAACTTTTTGTTAAGTTTTATGAAATTAGCATTTGCTTAAGAAACGTGCGAAACTGATTGCACATTCCGTACGAAATCGGATGTTTTTTTATTTGGTTTCAATAAATATTTCTATGACGGACGCAAAACAGAACGGAACAATACACCCTTAAAGTTCTTGGGTTATCTGTCACCATACGAGCGAGCATTAAAGTTTTTTTTTTTGTTTCTTTTGGCATTTTTTAATAAATCACTATCAAAAATAACACATCCAAAATTGTTCAATGACCGTTTTTTTTAGAAAAACTTAACCCGATGTAATTTTTTTTTGTTGTTCTTATAAATTTCGGTATAAGAAAATGCATATTCTTCTGTTAAAAACGCTTGCCAAAATGTGTTATATGCAAATTTTTCGTAAAGTATATATTTTTGGAAAAAAATCTTGAAGAATATGCAAATGAATATATTTCATGCAAAATGCAGTAAAAACTTGCCGTGGTAATTACACAGGTCGACATTGAAAAAGTTTTTTTTTCAGCCATTGTAACTCATTCTCCCATCACGTCACGTTTGTCATATAACAGTACATTTGTGTTTTTCGCTGTAAAAAGTACTTTTCGCTTATAGTCACATCCTTTAGTTAAAGGCAAATCGTGGACTATATCGCTAATGTGACTATAAGCCTAATTCACATATATGCCACTATGTGGCATATAACCAAATTCCAATTATATTAAGTTATATGAATACAGAAAATAAAAAAAATAATATAAATTACACCTACAGCAGGCTTATGGTTTTGCAACAGAGTTGCATACTGTAGAAATAAATAGTTAAACGTTAAATAGTTAAAAATTAGACGATTTAATTCCTAGTTTTTTAGATGGATTGTAGTTTCGTTAACTAAAAATAACTTAGTAAATTTTGCTAATGTGACTATATGTGCGTTCGTTTACTTTTTCAGTAAAATCCCAGTAAAATACAGTAGGTGAGTAATATGAAAATTTTACAAACTTATGTGTACGCGAACGCATTTCAGTAAATTCTAGTACAAATTTGTACAAATTTTGGGGTAAACGAATGCAGCTAATAACGCCAAATATTGCTTTACTCTTGTTTTTGCGAGCCGCTGATAGGTGAAATATATGTCAAATGTAATTATATCGCTAAATGGTTAAAAAAAAATATTATTTCCTTTTATATAATATAAAATAATATATAAAAAAGTGACCATAAGCTCGATTAAATAAAAATTTAATTTATTTATTTATTTATGTTACAAATACATTACAAAATATATTCTAACTGAATTTATCGGTTAATAATAATAATTTTAATAAATTGAAAAATTAAAATTAAATATGTTGTAAGACTTGTAAGATTTTCGAATTTTTTTTTTTTTAAATGATTTCAACATGAACAAGGCGAATTCATTACAGATAATCTCAATACTATAACAAGTACAAATCCTACAAAAACCACAAGCAATTTGTTTTTGTAAAATAATTGTACAATGTCAAAAATAGAAACATCACAAAACATAAACAAAGACAAAACTGCGGAAAAAATTTAAATTTTTGTGTGTTGATTTGAAGTTTGATGCAATTTTTTACTAATTTGAGGTCGCTGATTTCAAATTTAATCTCCGGTTTTCTCTATCAGCTCGAATTTTTAAGTTACAGGAACTTATCGAATTTTTGACTTTTTTCCAAAAATTAAAAGTTAAAAAAATCATAACTTCACTCTTCATGAAGCGATTTTTGCAAATCACAAAAAAAAAAATCCAAATAAATTACAATTTTTTATTTTTAAAAATCATGAAAAATCCAAAACATAAAAAAGTCAAATGGCTATTTTCTCAATGTACCGATAAACTGTCTGTTACTTAATGTCAACATAAATTTATTAGACCGATAAACTGTCTGTTAACAATTTGGGTTTCTCAATATACCGACAAAAAACATTGTTTTCAGTTGGCAACACCTCTCAAAATACATGTAAAAGTTGGGAGTCAGCTGATTGAATTTATCTGTACGGCAAATAAAAGGAAAATAAATAATTGGCAGATGAGTGCTGGTTAGTTTTGCGACAGAATAGAAGCAAATGAGACATTGAGAAAACCAAATTTCTTTAATGTGCAGTTTTTCGTTGGGAAAAAAGATAATCTGTAGAAAACGGCCAAAAGTCTTATTACTTTCACGAAAAGTCACATAATTTTGTGGCCCTTTGTTCCTTATAGGAACCACAGGACATAATAAAAATAATAAAGTCACATAACCTATGAACAAAATGAAACATACATCAAAAAAATCGATTAACGCGTTTCGCTTTTATTCACAACTAAGTGAAGGGACCTCATTTTTAAGTGAAGAAAAAACGTCCATAAATATTAGAACACACACATTAAAAAAGTTATTTTTGTAGGAAAATCGCGATTTTTATCAATTTAATTGCATCAGTAAATTGTGAATAAAATCAAAAGTTTTGCACCGATTACAATGAAATAAAGCTCATTTCATTCGTTGTATTTGTTTTTATACCAAAAATGTGATTTTTGTCAAAATTAAAGTTTTAATAAATTTTTTGTTTTTAAATTGTGCTTTTTTTTTAAAACTTCAACGATATCGCTGAAACTGCTGGGAAAATTTAAAAACAATGTAAGCAGCTTGATAATATTGCTAGCGAATTTTGGGTTTTTAAGTGAATATGGTGCACCGTTTTCATGTTATTTGCAATATATGTAGTGGAAGTGTCTTTATTTTTGAAATAACGGTATATCTCGAAAAGTCGAGCTGATAGAAAAAAACTGAGTGCAGATTTGAATTCAGCGTCCCCGTCAAACAACACAATTTCTAAAACAACAAAAACCTTGTTGCCTTGTGTAAAAAACAAAGATTTGACATCCAACAATTATAAAGCTAAAAAAAGTTATCAGCAGGGCTGGTAAGTTAACCTGCAATAAATTCGTCTTTTTTATTAAAACTTTTCAATAGCAACATTTTTCATTGAAAACCAACCTAAATATAAGACGCAAATAATTCTCGTAAGTTCTACTTTTGATTTGCACGGTTTCAAAACACGATGAACGTCTTTTACAGCCTATTTCCCTAAGTGCGATGAACGGCTTGTTTCGCATAACTACATGTAAATCATAAACAAATTCTCAAACTTCATCCATAACGTTTTAGAAAAACTAAAGATATTAAACCAAATAAAACTGTTAAGCGTATAAGACTTATAGCAACAGTTCTACTTGTAATAATATCAAAGCTTAAACAAAACACATCAACAATAAACAGTGGGTTTATCTCATCTTACATTCCCCACTACAATTAGTTGAAATTCTCTCAACATTAATTGTAGTTGTAAGTAGGTTAAGAAAAACAAAATAAAAATAACAACAACAACTTTACAAAAGATGTTGACAATTAAGTGTTTTTTTAGGCCGTGCACTGCCTGTTTATTATCAAAAAGTAATTTCAATTTTTGGGAATACAAAATTTTAATTTCAAAAGATTTTGTTATTCGTGCTTAATTCCCAGTTTTTATTACTGATAAAAACACTTGAAATTTATTGTTGATGGGATAAGCTATTCCTATGCGCATTTCACTGGTTGCTTAGGCCAGATCATCAGGAAACTTCATCCATAACGTTTTAGAAAAACTAAAGATATTAAACCAAATAAAACTGTTAAGCGTATAAGACTTATAGCAACAGTTCTACTTGTAATAATATCAAAGCTTAAACAAAACACATCAACAATAAACAGTGGGTTTATCTCATCTTACATTCCCCACTACAATTAGTTGAAATTCTCTCAACATTAATTGTAGTTGTAAGTAGGTTAAGAAAAACAAAATAAAAATAACAACAACAACTTTACAAAAGATGTTGACAATTAAGTGTTTTTTTAGGCCGTGCACTGCCTGTTTATTATCAAAAAGTAATTTCAATTTTTGGGAATACAAAATTTTAATTTCAAAAGATTTTGTTATTCGTGCTTAATTCCCAGTTTTTATTACTGATAAAAACACTTGAAATTTATTGTTGATGGGATAAGCTATTCCTATGCGCATTTCACTGGTTGCTTAGGCCAGATCATCAGGAAACTTCATCCATAACGTTTTAGAAAAACTAAAGATATTAAACCAAATAAAACTGTTAAGCGTATAAGACTTATAGCAACAGTTCTACTTGTAATAATATCAAAGCTTAAACAAAACACATCAACAATAAACAGTGGGTTTATCTCATCTTACATTCCCCACTACAATTAGTTGAAATTCTCTCAACATTAATTGTAGTTGTAAGTAGGTTAAGAAAAACAAAATAAAAATAACAACAACAACTTTACAAAAGATGTTGACAATTAAGTGTTTTTTTAGGCCGTGCACTGCCTGTTTATTATCAAAAAGTAATTTCAATTTTTGGGAATACAAAATTTTAATTTCAAAAGATTTTGTTATTCGTGCTTAATTCCCAGTTTTTATTACTGATAAAAACACTTGAAATTTATTGTTGATGGGATAAGCTATTCCTATGCGCATTTCACTGGTTGCTTAGGCCAGATCATCAGGAAACTTCATCCATAACGTTTTAGAAAAACTAAAGATATTAAACCAAATAAAACTGTTAAGCGTATAAGACTTATAGCAACAGTTCTACTTGTAATAATATCAAAGCTTAAACAAAACACATCAACAATAAACAGTGGGTTTATCTCATCTTACATTCCCCACTACAATTAGTTGAAATTCTCTCAACATTAATTGTAGTTGTAAGTAGGTTAAGAAAAACAAAATAAAAATAACAACAACAACTTTACAAAAGATGTTGACAATTAAGTGTTTTTTTAGGCCGTGCACTGCCTGTTTATTATCAAAAAGTAATTTCAATTTTTGGGAATACAAAATTTTAATTTCAAAAGATTTTGTTATTCGTGCTTAATTCCCAGTTTTTATTACTGATAAAAACACTTGAAATTTATTGTTGATGGGATAAGCTATTCCTATGCGCATTTCACTGGTTGCTTAGGCCAGATCATCAGGAAACTTCATCCATAACGTTTTAGAAAAACTAAAGATATTAAACCAAATAAAACTGTTAAGCGTATAAGACTTATAGCAACAGTTCTACTTGTAATAATATCAAAGCTTAAACAAAACACATCAACAATAAACAGTGGGTTTATCTCATCTTACATTCCCCACTACAATTAGTTGAAATTCTCTCAACATTAATTGTAGTTGTAAGTAGGTTAAGAAAAACAAAATAAAAATAACAACAACAACTTTACAAAAGATGTTGACAATTAAGTGTTTTTTTAGGCCGTGCACTGCCTGTTTATTATCAAAAAGTAATTTCAATTTTTGGGAATACAAAATTTTAATTTCAAAAGATTTTGTTATTCGTGCTTAATTCCCAGTTTTTATTACTGATAAAAACACTTGAAATTTATTGTTGATGGGATAAGCTATTCCTATGCGCATTTCACTGGTTGCTTAGGCCAGATCATCAGGAAACTTCATCCATAACGTTTTAGAAAAACTAAAGATATTAAACCAAATAAAACTGTTAAGCGTATAAGACTTATAGCAACAGTTCTACTTGTAATAATATCAAAGCTTAAACAAAACACATCAACAATAAACAGTGGGTTTATCTCATCTTACATTCCCCACTACAATTAGTTGAAATTCTCTCAACATTAATTGTAGTTGTAAGTAGGTTAAGAAAAACAAAATAAAAATAACAACAACAACTTTACAAAAGATGTTGACAATTAAGTGTTTTTTTAGGCCGTGCACTGCCTGTTTATTATCAAAAAGTAATTTCAATTTTTGGGAATACAAAATTTTAATTTCAAAAGATTTTGTTATTCGTGCTTAATTCCCAGTTTTTATTACTGATAAAAACACTTGAAATTTATTGTTGATGGGATAAGCTATTCCTATGCGCATTTCACTGGTTGCTTAGGCCAGATCATCAGGAAACTTCATCCATAACGTTTTAGAAAAACTAAAGATATTAAACCAAATAAAACTGTTAAGCGTATAAGACTTATAGCAACAGTTCTACTTGTAATAATATCAAAGCTTAAACAAAACACATCAACAATAAACAGTGGGTTTATCTCATCTTACATTCCCCACTACAATTAGTTGAAATTCTCTCAACATTAATTGTAGTTGTAAGTAGGTTAAGAAAAACAAAATAAAAATAACAACAACAACTTTACAAAAGATGTTGACAATTAAGTGTTTTTTTAGGCCGTGCACTGCCTGTTTATTATCAAAAAGTAATTTCAATTTTTGGGAATACAAAATTTTAATTTCAAAAGATTTTGTTATTCGTGCTTAATTCCCAGTTTTTATTACTGATAAAAACACTTGAAATTTATTGTTGATGGGATAAGCTATTCCTATGCGCATTTCACTGGTTGCTTAGGCCAGATCATCAGGAAACTTCATCCATAACGTTTTAGAAAAACTAAAGATATTAAACCAAATAAAACTGTTAAGCGTATAAGACTTATAGCAACAGTTCTACTTGTAATAATATCAAAGCTTAAACAAAACACATCAACAATAAACAGTGGGTTTATCTCATCTTACATTCCCCACTACAATTAGTTGAAATTCTCTCAACATTAATTGTAGTTGTAAGTAGGTTAAGAAAAACAAAATAAAAATAACAACAACAACTTTACAAAAGATGTTGACAATTAAGTGTTTTTTTAGGCCGTGCACTGCCTGTTTATTATCAAAAAGTAATTTCAATTTTTGGGAATACAAAATTTTAATTTCAAAAGATTTTGTTATTCGTGCTTAATTCCCAGTTTTTATTACTGATAAAAACACTTGAAATTTATTGTTGATGGGATAAGCTATTCCTATGCGCATTTCACTGGTTGCTTAGGCCAGATCATCAGGAAACTTCATCCATAACGTTTTAGAAAAACTAAAGATATTAAACCAAATAAAACTGTTAAGCGTATAAGACTTATAGCAACAGTTCTACTTGTAATAATATCAAAGCTTAAACAAAACACATCAACAATAAACAGTGGGTTTATCTCATCTTACATTCCCCACTACAATTAGTTGAAATTCTCTCAACATTAATTGTAGTTGTAAGTAGGTTAAGAAAAACAAAATAAAAATAACAACAACAACTTTACAAAAGATGTTGACAATTAAGTGTTTTTTTAGGCCGTGCACTGCCTGTTTATTATCAAAAAGTAATTTCAATTTTTGGGAATACAAAATTTTAATTTCAAAAGATTTTGTTATTCGTGCTTAATTCCCAGTTTTTATTACTGATAAAAACACTTGAAATTTATTGTTGATGGGATAAGCTATTCCTATGCGCATTTCACTGGTTGCTTAGGCCAGATCATCAGGAAACTTCATCCATAACGTTTTAGAAAAACTAAAGATATTAAACCAAATAAAACTGTTAAGCGTATAAGACTTATAGCAACAGTTCTACTTGTAATAATATCAAAGCTTAAACAAAACACATCAACAATAAACAGTGGGTTTATCTCATCTTACATTCCCCACTACAATTAGTTGAAATTCTCTCAACATTAATTGTAGTTGTAAGTAGGTTAAGAAAAACAAAATAAAAATAACAACAACAACTTTACAAAAGATGTTGACAATTAAGTGTTTTTTTAGGCCGTGCACTGCCTGTTTATTATCAAAAAGTAATTCTCAAACATTTTTTTTGTTTCAAATGTATTTGTGCGAAAGAAAGCGTTCTTTCGACATCGTGAATTTGGCAGCTGATATAACACTACTATGATGAGACTTTTTTAAACCGGTTTCGTTATAACAAGGCACGAATAAATCGTGTTATACAAGGATAGACTGTAGTAGTAGTTGTCTTAATGATAAATGATTGTTTATGCGAATATGAAAAGTTATTAATTTACTGTTTTTTTTTTTTAATAATTTAAGGTTTTTGAAAAAGAACTAAACTTATTTATCTGGCATCTTTTACAAACATTTAAAATATTATAACGAAATTTTTCTGTTTTATTTACGCAGTTTAACACGGCCTTCAATATTTACCAGTTTTTATGATTGATTGTTTTCTGGATATTAAAAAATTACTAAATTAACGGTTAGGAGAAAACAACATATTAGAAATAAAGAGTTGTTGAACAGGTCGTTAGTATTTTTTTGAACCTGTTTAACTTGTTGGAGTACCACAATAGCTTTAATGCCTGTTCATCTATTTCCGAACGCAGATTTCGTTCGCTTAACTTACATTTAAGACAAAAATAAATTATAACATATTGTTTTTGTTTTACATTTCAGTTAAGCAAACCAAGTCTTCGTTCAAATTCGATGAACAGGCCATCACTTTTAACATCGCCTAAAAGCTTTGGAATTTCTTCTGAGCTGCAACCATTTTTGAAAAACTAAGCTTGAGTTTAACGCCTTATTATTATTTTTTTCTTAAGTTCGTTTAAGGATCATGTAGCCTTAACAATTGGTTTCCATCTAGACCTATCTAAAGATAGCACTTTGAGCCGGTTCCAACGTTCGCCATGCGTGGCAGCTTCTATTTCGTCTTTTACCTTGTGGATTCAAATTAATTGCAGTTTTATTGATATCTCTATCAGACTTTCTTTGCATATGCCCAATCCACCTCCATTTTCTTCTCAGAATCTCATCCATTATCGGGGTTTGATGCGGCTGGCCAGAATATTTTAAATATTCTCCGCAGACAGCGCACAGTACTTTGTTCCATATACAAAAATAAGGTGAAACAATGTTGTTCCAATGTTTAAAAAAGTTACTGTACTGTATTCGTATCTAAATAAATTACATGTAGAAAGAACCTTTTTTATGTTAAATGCGTTTCGCCGCTGCTAGACGTCGCTAAACTTGTCCTAATTTTTATATGAAATTTTACAAGAAAAATTTAACTTAACTCATGCACTAGGAAAAAAATTATTACAAATTTATTTTAAAGAAGTACCTACCACAATTTTTAAGTTAGTATTTGGTAAAAAAGACATTCTTCTTTGATATGAGCCCACACTTTGTTTAAAGTATGTATGTGTTAGTAATGCTCCAGATGAATCTTAAAAAAGTGTTGCCGTTACTAAAACAAAAATAAAGTTAAAAAAAATTTCTGCCGTTTAATAAACCAAGTGTCCGCCATTAAGAATCAAAAGAGAAATTAACCACATTTTAGTTCTAACTTAAAGTTATATGATCTTTTTTAGAGGCCCAAAACGTATTTATTATTTTTTAGAATTTAGTTCTTAAGATTAAAAGCTATAAATATTTTTCTGTACGATGAAATTATCCTATTTTCTTGGTACTGTGTTTAAAAATTAACGTTCTAAAGAAATTAACTTCAAGAAAATCTCTACCGGTATTAGACATTATTATAAACCCGTAAAAAAATTCAGGTTGTTTTTGCAAAAAATATAAAAATCGTCAATATTTACTTTAAATTTAAAAAAAAAACTGAGTGCACTGTTTTTTCAGTTTTTCTTTTTAAAGAATATATGCTCCAAGGCGAATTCATGTAAACGGTGATGTCGATACTACAACAAGTAACAACACTTAAAACACAACAATTTTTTTTTTCCTTTGTTTGACCGATATGTCAAAAACACAAGCAACTTTTGACATTTCTCTCGCTAACTAAGAAAAAAAAAGTAGCACAGCTGTGCTTTCAACGCCACCTGAAAAATGAATTCGCCTTGATATGCTCCGTTGCCCTAAAGCTCGATTCACCCATGCGTTCCGAACAAAATTTTTGTCCGGACAAAATTTTTTTTATATTGAGTTTGACGTTTTACTTTTGAGAGAGAGAGCAAAGATTTTGTTCGGCACGTTTTTTCTTGAATTGGTTTAATTTTAATTCTTGTACCGAACTAAATGAACTGAGATGCCACTTTTTTTCAATTTGTACATAAGAGTTGAATTGAGCTGCCACATATTACATTTTTCGTTGGATGTTAAAGAAAATATTGCCCTGAAACTAAAATAATAAAATTAATTTTCTTCTTTCGTCCATTTTCTTTAACACACTTTTATAAAAAAAACTAATAGTATGCTAACTGTGCTGCCACTTTGTATAATCGTACCATATGGTAGCTTTGTTTGTCCGGACAAATTTTCCGAGATGGGTGAATCGTTCTGCAGAACACTCTCTGTAAAAAAATTATTGTCCGGTCAAAAATATTGTTCGGAACGCATGGGTGAATCGACCTTAACTATTGATGTAAAGAAAAAAAATTTACCACATTTTGAGTTTAAGTGTCATTTTTTGTGCTTTTGTTTGTGCTATTTTCATAAAAAATTAAGTAAATACATTAATTTTAACATTAGATTTGGTAATTTTCAACAAGTCAACATAAAAATAAAAAGAATTAAATTAAAAAAAAAAGATATATGGGAGGTACATGAATCCTTTGACGGAATTTTTCAAAACTTGAAATTTTGTTTATTATTATCATATGTATATGTATACCTCCATACAAAATATTATTAGTCTGGGTCAACTCCTTCTATTTTTGCACAATTTTGTTCTTCATCAAAGTATTGTGCAGCGGTTGGTAAATACTTGAACTGCATTTATGTCTTAGCTTTCTGCTTTTTCCACGTATGAGTTGAATATATTGACAGATATGTGTGAAGCTTTCCATATCGCGCTTAGTCTTCCAAATGATTGGTTTCCCTTTATTAATTTTATGTCTCGATCCACCAGATGAAGTTAATACATCTTCCAGATATTGATTGTTTAATAAGTATTACTTTTGTTTCGACCATGTTTATCTTTAGAAGAGTGTTGGTGACAGCACGCATCCTTGTGTCACCTCCGCTTTGATGTTTATTGGATCACTGACATGTTAGTCATGAAATATTTGGCATTTTGCGTTGGTGTAAAGATTATGTCTAATATAATTTATTTTCCTGCGTGTTCCTTTCCAAGTCAAATCGTCCCATATTGCAGAATGTTGAACGCCATTCCACAGACCCTTTTTGGCTATGTTGACAATTACGCCTTCTTAAAATTCATCGGGCAGCTCGTTGAAGTCTCAGAATTGTTTTATTAAATTGAAAAATTTTATAGCAATAAAGTCTGGTGATGTATTCAGTAATTCGCTTATCATGTTGTCCAGTCCTGGCGCCTTGCTATTGTTCAGAATACTGATGGCTTTAATTATTTCGGGAATTTCAGGTGGGCCTATAGGTATGTCCTCTCAGGCAAAATGGAATTCACAATTGCATTAATCTTGTTGTTCTTCTGCTTCGTTAGATAAGAACGAAAAGTACTGTTCCATCCATATCTCCATTTGTCCGTTCCTAGAGGTAGCTATTTCTCCATTGCGTGTTCGGAGCGGTTTGCTGCCCGTGAAATTTCTTCTTGTGAGCTGATTGGTGATATTGATTCAAATTTTAAGATTAATTGTATTTTATAATAAGTTTATCTTAATACGGTTTCCGGCTGAGGGCATAATTGTCAGACCATAACCTTCCTAAAAACTCAAAATAAAAGCTTAAAAATTTCTTTAACAGTTTTTCAATACAAACTTTAGTGGAGGGTATTTAAGAGTCAACGTAACTGTATTGCATACAAATACTAATTGTTTTTGCTTTCTTAACCTTCTTTATCTATGTGTGTACAAGAAGTATCTTGTTTGCTGCTGCGTTTCTGGTTTGATTTGTCAATGAAATAATAGTTAACTTTCTTTTTTTGCCTGCACACATTCATACGGATAAACACAACTACATATAAAGACACGTTTTTAGTGGTTTTGTGTAGAAATTTTGAAATTGAGAAAACAAACGTATAATTGTTTTAAGTTATGAAAATAAAATATTTATTTTTTATTGTTTAAAACTACAAGCTGAAACCAAAACGGAAAACAAATGTATGTTTTATAGAATTTGACAAATTTGCTTAGTTAATAACCAAAGCGAAATTTAAAATTTACCACCTAAGCAATTTAAATTCTTTAAATATTTAAAGCTAAACTTGCTTAAAAACGCGGGCGGGTCAAAAAGTTTGTGACATTTGAAATGGGACTCAGAAATGCCAGAGCCATTTTTTCAAGTTTGGAAACAGGAAATAGTCACTGCGGGCTGACAAGGGAGCAATTTGTAGCCAAATTAATGGATTTTTGCTTAATGAGCATACGAATTTCACTTTTATGCATTTTTTTCCTTAAATCACGAGGTCTGTCAATGGGTTTGAAGCTAAATGACGTGGCTTATTAAAATTTTGACAGGTGTTAACTGGATAATTCTTGCCCTTTCAGTTAAGGATTCATTCAATCTGACAGAATTCTGTCCGACATAAAAAAATGTATGCAAAAACTGTTGTCACACAGAAAAGATGCAAAAACTTATGACTTAGCCTGTAGAAAAAAATGCAACTCTGATTCCATAGAATTTGGCATTATATCGTAAGCGACAGTAATGCAAAACGTGGCACAATTGGGCCATTTTTGGCACTTTTGAACGTTTGATGGCCCTGTAGAAATCTATTTTGGCCCTTTCAGGTCCAAATTAATCTAGCTGGTAGTGAGCTAGTAGATCTGTGCCGGAGTCGCGTGTTCGATTCCCGCCATAGACTCTGGCCTCCCGCAGACAAACGTAGAGCTTCGCGGGATTAGTTAAGGAAATAAATCGGTTAATACATTTTTCAATGTTATTTTCTTACTTTTTCAACCAATACTTTTATTTACGAAATTGTTTTGTTTGTACAGGACCAAATAAACGACACAAGCGGTTGTTTGTATGAAAATCAAAAATTTTAAATATTCACAAAAACATCCTGTTGTTTTTGTCAAACCAATTCTTTTGTATACTTGGCCCTTTAAAGTAAGAACTGTTACTTTTAAAATGCTTCATACATAAATAAAATTTTGTATTGAAAAAAAAAAATTTTCATGTTACTTTTGAGCAATGGCATTTGTGAAACATAAAGTGTGTAATATTAAAGTAAAACAAAAATGGATAAAAACTTTGTTTTACTATTAATTTTATTTAAATACAAACATAGTAATCTCCTATGTATGTATATTAAAAAAATTGTTTGGCCCTTTTAAATCGACAAGTTGGCCAAAAACAAAAAAAAAAAAACTCAAAATGTATCACTGGCAAGCGACAAACGGCAAATTTCCTAGGAGAAGGGTTTTTATTATTTTCTTTTAAGCAGTGCAATACTTAATTTGGATTTAGATGGGGTTTTTCTCCGCAACGGTACAAATTATTTAAGAATTTGTTCGTCATTGTAGCAAGTACAAATAACCTATTTGCAAAAAATTGCGATAAATTGTCGCTTACGATATAAACGCAAATAGAGCGCGATATCGTTTTATGAACATTATTATAAAAATTTGCAAGTTGGGCAGACTTGTCAAAAATATCTGGGACTCAATTTCATTTTTAGGTCACATTATCACACTTTATGAGCACACCGGCCTTAAAGAATTAAAAAGTCACCTAATTTTTGACCCGCCCTCGTACATTTTATGATTATTGTTAACGCAAGCCTTTGGTTAAAAACAAATTAATATGTTAAAATATTTCAAAAGTAGATCTTAAGAACTTTTAATATCAAAATCTACGTTTATTTAGAAAATAAATCGAATCTTTATTATAAATTATTCACGCCAAAAAAAAAAATGTCATATCTTCAAATATGCCCCAAAATTGATACCAAATGAAACGTTAAAAAAAAAAACTATGATTTCCTCCACTTATGACAGCAGAAGCGTGTACTTTCTAATTTCTAAAGTTTTGCTTTGCTCTCTCTTAAAGACCTAAAGAAAAAATAAAACAAGTTCTTCATTTTGAAGCTAAAATTTTACATCAAAACAAACTGTTTATGTAGAACAATTTCTCAACAAAAACCGCTTTGTTTTATTTTATTATTTTTTCTTTTATGTTTTTATGTTTTTATACGTATATTTTTTTTTAATCTCACATTTTGCTTCGCTGATGTTTTTGCTATTGTCGTTAGTAGCAATCTTAGAGATTCAAAGATAAATTTATAAAGACATATCAAAATATATACATAAGTATATACGAGCGTATCAATAATAAACCCTGGTATAGAACAAAAACTATAACAAATTACAATAGCACTAACGGAAGCGTACACCTTTAACACTTCTTACAGTACGTTGTGTACCACATATACATGCATACATATATATTTAAAATGGTGGCATCAGTTATTTGTGTCGAATTAGATCATAAATAGAGACGGTATAGAGATACTTTAAAATATTGCTCGCTTTAATATCAATGATTTATGTATATAATTTCCGATTTATGTAATAGCAAAGAAAACGACTTATATTGAATAGCATAGTTTTTTTTAACGGCTATAGGAAAATTTCTCGTAGTTATAGCATAATGCATATTAAGTATTTACACATGTATTCCAACTTAAACGTTTTAGCAGCAAATACGCAATAACTTAAAGCAATTCTTAAGGGCGATGGTAATAGACCTATGAATAGTATTCATCCTTTATAATTTACATCTGATGTTAAGGATTTTAAACTAATTACCTTTAACAACTTGTGATTTCTATTTAAGGGCCATTATTACAACTTGCTAATAGTAAGATAGTTAGTAAGAATGTTTACGGACATTTTTCATTTTAGTTCCTAAGCGAATTCCAACTTTTGCTAACTTGAAGTTTGTAAATAGAATCTTTTCAAAACTTGACAATCCAACTCAGGGCTGCCAGAAAAAAATCTTAATTTCACCAAAAAAAAAATCTTATTTTGGAAAAAAAATCTTATTTTTGAAAAAAAAGAAGTTTTTTTTTTTATTAAAATAACCTTTAAAACATATCAATATGTATTTCCCTTGTTGCCAACTTTTGTTTGAAGATTTCCCGCCAAATCGGACTTCAAAACCGCTTAATATTCAATTTAGCGGGATTTTTCTTAAAACTACCTCTAAAATATAATCATTTTTAAAAGTTTATTTATATAAATCTAGATATTAGCTGCTTTTTCAAAGATATTTCGATGCTCTTAAAATTACCTTTTCGGATTAAACATTTTTCCATTAAATGTCTTTGCTATTATTTAATTTTTGCGAACCTTAGTCTGACTTGCAATATTTTCTGTTTTTGCAAAATAAAAAGCGCGCAAAGCTTACACCTGATTAATCACCCTTGAACGCCAAACAAAGGTTGCTTTTTAAATGCCCAACCATAATATGCATAGCGTTGCTTAACCTACTGTCAAATATTCTCTCAAATGTATTAAAAAAAAAACAAAAATAAAATCAACAAACATTTGATTCCGAACGGAATGTGCGATCAAATTCGCACCTTTCTTAAGCAAATGACAACTTCATAAAATTTAACAAAAAGTTTTCTTAAGTTCAATATGGCTAGCCTCATATGATTAACATTTATTCGCATATTTGCTTAAGCCAACTTAAGCACATTATGGTTGGGTCTTAAGTTTTTTTTTGTCCAGTAAACCGCAAGGTTGCATTATTAAGTTTAAAAATGTTCAAATGGGAACAAAGAAGGTTTTTTTTTAATTGAACCTAACCTTCGTCTAGACAAAACAAAAAATCTTGTTTTTGGGGAAAAATCTTAAAATCTTTTTTCGGTTAAAAAATTTAAAAAAAATAAGGTAAAATCTTACTTCTGGCAGCGCTGATCCAACTTTTTATTTTTTTTTTTGCATAACTTGAGACAATAGTTTTTACGAATGTAATTTTGAAATGGAATAATTCGCTTCTGACGAAATTATGCCTTTTATTCTTTTTTTGTTCTAATTAAAGTGTTTTGTCCAAATTTTATTTTCGCTCAGTTGGCATTTCAATGTTACCAAAAACAAAAGTTCTGTCAAACGTGGAATAGTCAAGTTTAAGAAAAGACCTTATCAAGTATCCTTATAATTAATCCCGCCATGCAAATAAACATTTTTGAAAAGACCTTTTTTTGCAACACATTCTATTTTTCATTCCAAATATGTTCAAGAACCTTAACATCATATGATCAGTTCGCAGCAAACACAGAAATATACCATATGGCTTGCCAATTGTATTGCCTGGTTGAAAAATATTATTGGGGCAATAGTCGATTTTGTATTGCGAAAGATACATCCTTCGGGAGGAAACCTGTCTCTGCTTGATGATATACTAGCAATATCGTCAGTTAACCACTCGTAGGAAAATAGATAAAAAGAAGAATGTGCAATTGGAAAAATATAAGCGCATATTTTTATTTTAATTCAAACTTTTCCAAGGTATTAATTGAGATAAATTTGGCTGTCTTTTGAAACCACTACAGAAAACTTATTTATTTAATAAAACCGCACAATAGAAATAAAAATGTAAAAAAAACCGCTCGATTCACCTATAAACAGCTAAATTGCCATTATTTATTAATAATAGCGGCCAACTTCACTATTAAACGCGCTGTCAAAATCGGACTTTCCAATTGCAAAGCGTTGACGCCGCGCTATTTAGAGATGCTTCATACAAATTGTATGGGCATGAGAATTTTTGACAGCTAGAAAACGCTTACCGCTCTTGTTTAGGAATGGCTATTCTGGTTGCCTTCGAACATGTGATGGTTAATAATAACTAAAATAAGGTTTAACAATTTTAATAGAATGGTTGTTTTTCAATCATACCATGTTGCTCTTGGAATATAAGAAAATACTATTGTTAGTTTAAAAAGAAATTATTGTCATATTTAATCATAGGATATTTAGAGGCAACCATAATATGGTTGTGGCTACTTGATCGAGGACAAATTTAACCATAATATAGTTGTCGCTGACAATAATTTGGCTAAATTAAACATAAAATCGCTATAACTTCCTTAAAAAATAGTTTTGTTGGTGGTGACCATATTGAAACATGAGTTTTCTCTGCGTGTATACAAAGGAACGTAAATGGACATATAGAACCTTCCGTAGTTACCTTTTTTATAGTGTTACAGCTTGGGCTGTGCTTTAGCTTGTTCCACTAGTCTGCTTCATACTTCTCCTCTTCGCCTAGAGCGGTCTGATGTCATCCATTTGCGAGACATACCTAGTCCATCTTAATCGCTAAGGCTTCTTCCTTCTTAAAGTTCAAGGAGTTCGAGAGTGCCCCATTCCCTAGATATATGCAATCAACTGTGGAAGTAAACTCATTATTTAAAGTTTTTTATTTTATTTTTTATACATTTATTTAAAGTTTTATTTTTGTAAATTTAATTTAATTTACTATATATAGTATTTTTCGAAACCTAAGCAACTTTTCGTGACATTATAATACAAGTTTTACATTTTATTTTTAAGTATATTTAATAAAAATAACACATTTAATTTTGATTATGTTATGCAACTTCTATCTAACAGTAACTACAAAAATTTAATTTTATTCCCTTGTAAGAAATAAACAAGTAAAAATTAAGTCAACTCTTTAAACAACTGTTCGAAACTTAAGCAACTTTCAGTACTTCGTATAATAGCCTTTCTTTCTTATGACTTCCGAACATCGTTTTGATATAGATTCAATAGGATTTGTTGATGACTTTGATTCCCACACTAATTTTAAGCAATCCAACAGCTCCTGCTTATTTTCGAGACGACAAGCTCCCACCGGCGCTTCAGAATGCCGAAAATGTTCTCTATGGGATTTTAGTTTGGTGATTGAGCTGGCCAATCCAAGACTCAAATCCTATTACCAGACAATTAATATTTGATTAGTTTTGGCTAGTATTTTTGGACATTGTCATATTGAAACACCCATCGAAGTGGCATTTCCTATTTGGCCCATTGAAAAACGTAGTTGGCTAACAATTCCCTAGAAAGGAAACTGTCCATTTTTGTATGTATTTAAACAAAAGTGCTAACTCCACTCTTAGAAAAACGGGATCACGCCATTACATTTCCACTTCCATGGTTTTTTTGTGCCTTTACAATAAGGTGGATGTTACCATTACATGTTTACCATTCCCTTTGGTTTTTGAGTGGTATACTCCATCTTAATTTAACAAGTTAAGTTTAGTCTTTTCGCTAAATAAATAGTTTTCCATTTTGCCACAGTCCAATTCGAGTCTACAATACTGTACATAAATCTAAATGATTGATCTCCTTGAAATGATTTTTTTCTGTTTTGTTTTTTTTTTTTGTTAAAATTCTTTTTAAAATAAAACGTTAATTTTATTTTCAGGTGTAATTTTATTTAAATTGGGTTATTTTGTTTATCTTAAGTGTAATTTAAAATTTTTGCTGATGGTAACACTGGTACTGATAGATATTTATTTAAAATAAACAACTTTTAACCCGAAAGCAGCATTAAAAAATCAAAAAGTACCAAAATATTCTTTAAAAAGGTAGTATATGCGCCTTAAACTTAACAATTGCTGCAAAAATACTGTTTTGACGAGAAAATTTAAAAATATGCTGCAAAGAGTAGAATATGCACTAACAAATCGATGCCAAAATTTATAAAAAGTTATTAATCGGATTAATATATTGTTTCTGCCTTCATTCGTCGCACAAGAAAAACACGCAATTGCATATTTTCTATTTTCCTGGTAAACACTATGTCAAAATTATACGGTAATTATGTGGTGTAATAGTTGATCTTTTTGACTATTTATTTTTGTAACCAGTTCTAAAATCTAGCATTTTGAAAGCATATATATTTCCGAAGTAATAAATTAGATCACCAGGGATATGAGAATTTTAAGCTTTAAACAATTTTGCCAATGCGGCCAATACGTCTGCACCTTGAACCTTCTAGACATAAACTTCAAGGAATAATCTGGCGACAAACCGTTTTTTCTCACAATAAAAAAGGTAGTCCTTAACCAATTCAATTTAAGACCCCTTTCGCGCAATTCAGTTTTACAACACAACACAGCCACCAAGTGATAATTTTTTAAATTATTTTATTAATTTACCCCAGTTCAAAGTTCGAACAGTTTACATAATTAAACATAATTTAAATTATTTTCTGTAGGTTTTAGCCACTTAATAATATCTTGTTAAAACCGTAATCGTAAAGCCTTTATAAGAAAAGTTCAAAGGTCAATAGGAAATTATGTAAACCTTTTATCTTAAAAACAGTATTTTTAAAATAAAAAAAAATATGTTGCAGCTAACAATCATCGCTTAACATATGTTAACTGATAACACACATTTAATCGGCATGACAAGTTTTTTTTTAAAAAAAAAACTAAAAATATTTAAACTAATAAAAAAACAGAAACATGCTTAAAAATTGTTTTTGCTTAAAAATTAATAGCTAAATTGCAATATATGCAACAAGAGAGAATTTTTTCAAAATTATTGTAAAATAAGCAAAAACTTATATTTTTAAGTGAAAAGCTTAAAAAACTTTTTCCGCTTATAAGTTTTAAACACTATTAAAAACGAGGTCACACAATTTTGAATTAAACATTTTCAAACTAAGCAACTCAAACTATTCAAACAATTTTGTAAAATTTTCCGCTATTTGCCAGAATTTAAAAAAAAGAATCGGTGATTTCCGGAAAATGTGTACCATATGCAACTCTGCTCAATAATTTAAAACTCTTTGATACATAAATATCAAGGTTGGCAACCGAAACGAATTTCTGTAAATGTACGCAAGTATTTCGGTATTTAAATTATATCGCTATCGTTATATCGGTACAGAAACTTTTATAACGGTATAGGTATATCGGTTTTAAACTAAATTATGTACTCAAACCAAACTGGAATCTTAAAAAACCTAGAAATGGTGTAAACGACTTATAAATGTAATACATTTAACTCGGGCAAACTTCGCATTGTACGACGAATTCGTCGGCAAGGATTCGTTGCGTAAATTCGTCAAATGAGAAACAATAAGTTCGTAAAGAACCTTGGCCGCCAGATTATATAAGCAATCGTTAATTCGTTAAATGAGAAACAATAAGTTCGTAAAGAACCTTGGCCGCCAGATTATATAAGCAATCGTTTATCTTAACTTCTTTTAAAATAATTTCACAGCTATCCATTTTCATCTTTCTAAAATAGCAACAGTTTCTTTGTAAATAAATTTTATTATTATTTTTTAAAGTCCAACCAAAAATAAGTAAATAAATTTAAGAACTAATACTTAAATTTATTTAAAGTTTTCTTTAAACAAAGCTGAGAAAAAGGCAAATAAATATTTCATCGTTTTATTTTAGTGTATTTGTTTAAAAATCTATTAAAAGCACGTTTCCTTTATTCAACACTAATAATTTGACAGCACTAAGATTGAATTGATACAGAAACCAGGGCCCATGTTCTGTAACTTTAGTGAGAACTTCTCGCATCGAAAAGATGTGAAACAAAATATTCCATCGTTTCTCGAAATGAAAGAAAAAAATTTGTCTGTAACTCATGTCGAAAACTAGCAAAAGAGCTTACGTCGTTACATTATAACTGTCAAACATTGCACTCGAAGCCGATTTGACATATCGTAAACGGCGACTAAAATTTACTAACATTGAAAACATTTTAACGACGGCGGCGAAAATATAACCGTCGGCTAAACCAAATAATGTAAAGTGCGACTTAAATGTTGGTTGTTTACAAAATAACTTTGAAAACATTCTTATATTTTATAAAAATGTTAAAAGCAAATGATTAAACAATGAAAAAATGGGCCAAGAACAAATTCTTTTCATTTTTTATATGTTTTTAGTGTTGAAATTTTTTCTCGCCCCATTTTTATTCGTGAGTTTATTTGACAGTTCAAAGCGGGAACTTTCTCACAGAAATTTTACAGACACACTTTTTCCGTAAACTGGCGAGTAATTTTCTTACGTGACAGCTATTACTCGCCAAAAATGTTACAGACACAGTTAAGTGAGAAAAAATGTTGTTTGTTTATTTTATGGCATTTTTGTTTCATTTCTCACATTTCAATCGAAAAGATTCATGACGCGAGAGTTACAGAACATGGGCACAGTATGAACACTTGTTTTCCCCTCTATGCTAAACACTTATAACACTGTGCTTGAATCGGACACTTTTTTATGTTTTTTTTCTCATTTTTTACCATTGATTAATCACCCCTATCGTGAATAATTTTTCCCTTATAGTTTTTCCCCTTTTCAAATATTTGTGATCATGAACAGCTCCCATGAAAAAAATGTAATTCAAAGGAGAATAATAACGTGAAAAAATGTTCACGGGAATAAATTCCCCTTATCGTGAAAAGTTTTTTCCCTCGTAATTTGTTCACATTTCCCTTAGATTTTCTCACTTTATTTTTGCTAGGGAATAGAACATGTATGTTAGTAGTTCCTCCTATAAATCGAATATTAAGGGCTAGATCCGTTAATAAGGCAACAAAATGCAAAACAACAGGTTGATTGCCACCGGATTTGTGAAAGACGTGGTGGCAGAATTTTGGAAAATATTTTACTACATAAAATTTAAAAGTGCAAAAAACTAACGCTGTAATCAACCTATCCCTCCAATACTAATTATTTAGATTTATTATTTTAACTTTTCTTTAAAATATATACGTGTATATTTTTAAACAAAAATTTCAATGATTTTTAAATTTTTCTAATTTTTCTTCTTTTTTACATTCACTGGAAATGATAGCATGAAAATTTTTTCACATGAGATTCACGATTGCTTTTTTCCCTTCGAGGGGAATAAAAATTTCATGGGAACAAAAATTCCACTTATTATTCACGATAGGGGTGAATTTTTATATCCGATATACATATGGATGGATGTCTATTGCGAAAGCATATAATTGATTAAAATGGATTCAGCGTGCTCCCCACTTGTTATATTTTTGAACAAGCATAGGGTTATTAAAAACGATTAACAGCTGACTCAAAACAAAAGCATAAAGAAATTTTTAGGTGCAAATATGTAGTGAGTTTATTTGCCTATATTTTTTGCTTTTAACAGGTTTTAACAATTGTGTTATTTTTATTAAAGATATACAGGCCTATCACAGAAATCAATTCCGATCGAAAGTGGAAGTTATTAAGTATCTTGCTTCACATACAACGAAATCACTTTCGATCGGAATTGATTTCTGTGACAGGCCCGAATACAAGAAAGTTTTTAATGGTCAACTAATGTTTTTTTAGTGAATGTCAAGAATTTAGCAAATTTGAATCTGGGAAGCCTAATTAGATGAAACATTTTTTACTTTGTGGCAATTATCAAAGGGAATTACAAAAATTATATTATCTGTGCAAAATTTGTATTTTTTTTTTCAACATAAATTTTGCAAAGCAGAAACAAATTAAAATTGTCCACACTTATGGTACACTTATGGTAATGGAAAATATGTTTGCTGGCAACCGAAACGAATTTCACTAACAATATCGGTTTTAAACTATTTGTTATTTCGGTATTGGTATTCAATTTAAAACGGTATTTAAGCAGTATCGGTATTTTAACGTTATATCTGTGGTTTTCATGGGCAACCGCGTATGTCTATTTTTTCCGATTTTGAGATATTGATGCCAAGTTTCCTACACAGAAAAAATTCTCCCACATTTTTCACCAATTAAAGCAATAATCAAAAATATAATCAGTTTTAATTAAAATTTTAATCAACTGAATTAAACATTTAATCAAGTGAATTAAACGTTTAATTAATACTATTAACTGGTTTAATTGATACTATTAATTTGTTTACTGGTGCAAATTTAATTAATTTTTTAATTAATATCACAAGTTTTTTAATTGAAATTAATTTTTATTTTTTTCTGTGTAATTTTAAACGCTCTTTACATGTTTCTAAAAATTTTTGAAAAAAGATGGATCAATACCGATTTTTTAACGTAATATCAAAGTTCAAAAAGTGCAATACCTAGCCCATAGTTTGATCTAGAATGTTTTTTCGGCTCTACTGAAAAATTTTATTTAAAGACATACGCGGTTGCCCATGAAAACCACAGATATAACGTTATCGGTTGCCAACCTTGTTTAATACATACTCAAATGTTTTTAATACAAAATCTTGTGGCCTAGTGTTGACTATTGTTACAAATCATGAGGGGAAAATTAAATGGTATTATATCAATTCTTCTTAAAACGGAAGAATTATTGGCGATTTTTTTTTGTAATTTATTGTTTGTAATTTCCGCCAATTAGAAAAAAGTAAATATTATATGATTATTATTAAGAAGTATCTATCTTAAAAGTGTTTTTGCGAGAACATGTATGTATATTGTATTCTAAAGGTATTATGAAAGAAAAAATGGATTTAGTTAAGTATTTCAAACTGTAAATTGTATTTTATAAATAATATTTAATCAGCTTTAATACTGATAACAATTAAGAAATGTTTTCTAAACTTCATTTATAAGTTTAGAAACGAATAAGTACATGTCGTTGGTCTCCTGTAGAAAGGCCCTAACTCGATTTTTGTCGAACTTTTTAGTGATTCCAATACATCTTATAAACAATTGTACGAGCAGTTTTAACTGTAAAGTTGCAATTATGTGAGTTAGCGCGTTTCTACATGAAACCTACGAAATGTTTATTAAACAAAGAAACATATTTGTAATAAGATACTATTTATTGCATCTTCTACGCATTATTATCTTTATTTTCTCTAACGTAATTTATTTGAAAATATTTTTAAAAAGCTATAAAACAAAAAAATAAAAAAAATTCATATAAAATGTCATATGATGGACGTTGAAATATAGTCATATTCTGAATGAGTGAGTGTGTATTTTATTTGAGAGATATAAAACTCCCACAAGCGCCGGAAATGTGACACTAAGTCTCTCCTCCTACACTCACTCACCCCAGTGGTACATTTACGTACACATGCCCCCCTTTAACAAAACTTGTATAGGTATGTACATTGATCAGTTTCCTTAATGCTCCATTAACTTGTTGTTTTGATCACATCAAATCTGTTTTGAAAATTGTATGCATCAAACGAAACTTTACAAAATCATTTGTTGTTGTTGTTGTTGTTTTTATATACGATTCAATACAAAAAAGTACAATACGTCACTCATATGTTCAGTCAGTGATTTAAACTAAAATACAAAATAAAAATCATAATACATTAAAGATAGAAAATTAAAAGGCCTTTGCAAAGGCCTCTACAGTTTATTTTAAAAGTTCGGATTGTGATATGTTTAGTTTATTTTTAAAGGAGTTGTGAAATAAAACGACATTTAAAAAGCCAGAAAATTATGTTCGATATGAACTTGAGAAAACAGTTTTAAATAAATTAAGCATTTAGTTAAACATTTAAAATGCCGCTTGGCAGGAAAAACGAAGGAATTATTTGCATCGTTGGGAAAAACTGATCCATGCCAGTAAAAAATTTTAAGGTTTCCGGAAGCAAGAAAATTGCTGGCAATTACAAAACTTAAAATCAGCAGAGAAGCGATAACGTTTTAAGTGAATTTAAGTTAGTAAGCAGGTGGTAAGAAAATAACTTAAATGATTATTTTAAAGGAAAAATTCACGAACAGTGTTCAACGTGCTTTCTATAGTTCCTTACATGGAAGCAGGTTGTATTGTAATGATTTTGAAATGTGTTTACGATTATTACGGAAATTTTACCAAGTACAAAAGAGTCTTGAAATTATGCAATCAGTCATCAAATTGATTTTGAACACAGAGGAAAAAAATGTGTTCTTCCTTGTGGGAGTTCGCCTTTTAAAAATCATGCCTCTTCTAAGCAGGTTTCTAAAGGGGAATTGTGTTTATCTCTCTTACAAAAATGCTTTTTACTGGCAAGCTCTATATAACGGTAAAATTGGTAAAAAACATCTTGAGGTTGACTAGGATATGTTTTGACATGTTGACAATACCCGTTATTGAGAACCTTTATCTACTGCGGATAAAGTTAAGTCGAGGACTCACATTTGACTATGATAGAAATTATATAGTTATCCTTCCTTGCGGTATCGGTCAAAGGCTTATCGAAACCCCTTAAGTGGCACTTAACTTCATAATTTTTTGTATTTTGCTTAAGTAAACATACTAAAATTTGGCTCGATTCCCGAGTGGCCCCAGAACTTATAGCGTTTATCTTATGGAGAATTTAAGGCTGCCTTCAAAATTAAATTATAAACGCCAGAGACTATTAATATTTTTCATGGAGCTGTAAGTGAGGTAGCATTATCATCTTATTCCAATGCCTAAAGTTTCTCTGGGGCTTTAAATTAATAGATCAGATATTGGTTGGAATCGATTATAGTCCAATCTGGTATCGCTAGAATCAGTAGCAGCCCAAACTTTAAGGACTTAAATATATACAGACTCATTTTTGGCGAGAACGTTTTTAAATCTTAACTATAGGTTTTTAATATTAAACCCGGTTTTTTAGATTCGACATTAAAATAGTAAAATTTTTAGGTAAGGGTTCCAGAGTTATTTCCAATTACCTTCTAGAAGCTCTTCACAAAGGTAAAACTCCGGTATAAAAATACCAAAATTTACCCCATCCGGTTATCAGTTAAAGTGAGCCAACTAAGTTTGTGTTCAATTTAATAACGGATGGTGTCGATATTTTTCAAACACCTCGTTTTCATTTTGTCTCATTCTGACATTATATTATCAACATAAGGTTGTCATTCCGACAGCATATATACAGTACATCGACAACATTCAGTTGTCAATCCGACAACGCATTGTTCTTAGTCTTTTAAATAATAACCCATTGTGAACCCAATCAATAAGAAACATTTATTGTGTATTTATTATTTTTAAAATAAAATTAAAATTCATGACAAAACAAAAATAATAAATTTAAGGTTTTAGTTACCTACATATTACATTTAATAGGAAATTGTGAAATAATTTCTGCTGTTAAACGTCAAAATTCGAAAGAGAAAGCACTATGTTGTTTGCAATGACGTCCTCAAAAATTTTATTATATTATATATAGATTTAGCCTTTCTTAAGGAAGGGGCTAAGGGCTTATCTTATGTTTAGTTTTTCTACTACAAAATGTCACATTAGCATCATAAATAGAAGAATTGTAATACGAATTGTGAAAGACAAATTTTCATTTTGCTTTATAAGGCCTTTTTAAAGGCTCCTTTACTTATATTTTACCTCTGAGAGTAAGTAACAAACATTCCTTGAACACAACACAGAATTACTTGTTGCATAAGTATTGGTATCGTTACCTTCATGGTTCGATCAAATGACAAATGATACAAGACGGTGTTGACTTTGTATGACAATCGTGATGAGGATGACGGTGATGATTCAGTTAAAACGATGTATAATAGTATAGCATTTCATGAATGAAACCCAAACAATTCATACACAAAAAAAAACAAGCAAATATACATTCTCATATAAAGAAATAAATGAAACTGAAATAAATTAAAAGAAAAAAAAAATTTTTGCTGTTTTTATAAATACCAACGAACCCAATCGTCAAACAAAAGAGACTCATGTTTCTGTTTCTTAAGCCTTTTAGGCGTTTTTTGCTTTATTTTGTGTGGTAAATTATAAAAGAATACATTATTTTCATTTATACATACATATGGTATATCTTTAACTTAAAATCGGACTTTGACTCGAAAATTCTTTAAACGACTTATAACGATTATAAACATTTGTTATTTTGTAGAGTTAAAACAAAATTATTTTTTATAAAAACAACATGCCAAAGAATATATCGGGTGTTTTTTTCAGTGGTATAGAACTTCGAATTGAAATAAAACACAAGAAAATCGTTTTAATGACCATCAATTTGGCTTTATTGGAAGGATAATTTTATACCATTAATGTTTAAATATGATATCAGGCATGTGGCCGCCGCGGCTGGCTCGAATAAAGCCAATTCTACAGGTCCAATTTTCAACCACTTTTTCGAGCATATGGGGCCGTATGTCGGCAATAACGCCACGAATGTTGGCTTCCAATTCCCCTAACGTTTCTGGTTTGTTGGCGTAGACGAGCGACTTCACATATCCCCAAAGAAAATAATCCAATGGTGTCAAATCACACGATCTTGGTGGCCAATTGACAGGTCCATTCCGCGAAATTATGCGCTCATCGAATGTTTCCTTCAATAAATCGATTGTGGCGTGCGCTGTGTGGCATGTAGCGCCGTCTTGTTGGAACCACAACTCATCCACATTCATGCCATCCAATTCGGGAACAAAATAGTCGGTTATCATGGCTCTATACCGGTCTCCATTAACGGTAACTGCCTCTCCAGCATTATTTCGGAAGAAGTATGGCCCAATGACTCCACCAGCCCATAGAGCACACCAAACAGTCAGTTTTTGTGGATGTAATGGCGTCTCAAGGGTCTCATGTGGATTCTCTTCACTCCAAATGCGGCAATTTTGCTTGTTGACGTAGCCATTCAACCAAAAATGAGCCTCACCACTGAACAAAATTTTGCGATGAAAATCAGCATCGAGATCAATCTCATTTTCGGCCCATACACCAAAATCACGACGCATTGCATGGTCTCGCGGCTTTAATTCTTGCACAAGCTGGATCTTGTAAGGTCGCAAGCCAAGATCTTTGCGCAAAATCTTCCATAAAGTTGATGGACAAAGCTCCAATTGCTGTGCACGGTGGCGAATCGATTCATTCGGGTCCTCTTCAACACTTTGCTCTACAGCGGCAATTGTTTCTTCGGTGCGCACTGTTCGACGTCTCTGCGGATGCGTATTATCACATAGAGTAAACGTAGTGCGAAAACGATCCATGGTTAACCGAATTAATTGCTCTGATGGACGATTATGTCGACCATAAAATGGACGGAGCTTGCGGTAAACTTCGCGAACTGAACCGTTATTTTCGAAATAAATTTGCACGATTTGCAAGCGTTGTTCTTTTGTCAACCTGTTCATGATGAAATGGCAAACCAAACTGAACATAAATGACATTAGAGTTGCCAGATTTGACCACAAAATGCCAGTTTTATCTCTATTCGAAAAAAAAACCTGTAAAAAAAACACCCTTTACTAACAAGCCTACAAATATTAATTTGCACGTGACATTTGGAAAAAAAGAAATAAATGGTTAAAATTTTGAAAAATGTTTTGGTCTACGCATATTTTTTGTCGAAAAAAAAATCTTGCTGAAAAAATGCTGAAAGACTTTAAAATATTTAAAACACACTTAGCCATGAGACCGGAACAAGCCCATAAATACAAACAAACAAAGAATCATTTGTCTTAGCTAAATAGGGAGAAAAATATAACAAACAATTAATCATTTACATAATACGATATAAGAATAAAACGTATTAAGAAAAAACACAACGATAAAAAAGTCTAAACCGGCAAATAGTTGTAAAAAACAAAATTATCTTCAACAAAATTGCGAAAACACCCAAGCACAACACACGTTAGAACAATCAAAATGGGAAAAATTTAATTAAGTCGACTAACGTTGTTACTACAGAGATTGTTAGAAGTTTTATAATCCAAACGAGTTAATAATAAAAACTGGTTTTAAAATTTTAAATTAATTCTGATCTAGAAACGAGGAACACAATTCTAAATCTTTGTTAAAAACATTTTTAATACATGGTTATATAAATATTTATTACGATTTTTGGATTAAAAAAATGTCGAATTCCGGTGTTCGAGCTCAACTGCGTCAATACCACATTTTCCATTAAAATTGGATATACAAATTTGTATTTGAAAGCAGTCGTGAAATAAACTCAATTTCATATTGAGAACGTTTTTTCTAATGCTTTCAAATATAAACACTTATTTTCCCAATTACTTTCAAAAAATTTCATACATTTTGTAAACAGAAAATGAAAAACAAAAGACAATTAAAAATGACCGTTTACTGTTAACAACTCAACACAGTTTTTTGTTTGTTTTCTTTTTGTAAAGGCACTGTTTCCATACCGTAGATTTATCTCTTTTGGCGAGTTTTTAAGTAGCTAAAAAACACAAAAATTCCTAGTTTCTATTTGTTAAAATTATTTCGTTAAATATATGAAATAATAAAGAAGGGTGATAACGAAAATCATATCGGGTATTATGCTAGTATATGTAAACAAATGCGAAGGGGGGGGAGAGGTGGGGAAGAAGAGACGACAACCGGATTTGAACTTCACTTTTCATAAGGACCCAGAATATATATATACTTTATAGGGTGTAGGACCTTCGGGGGAGGGTATAAAAAACAAACTTAATTATAAAAAAGTAATTTTTGGGATTTCAGTATTTTGGTCATAACTCTGCTATTTCTTAACCGATTTGACAGATTTATATACCGACGTGTTAAAGAAAAAATTTGCCAGTTATTTTTGTTATAAAACTTGGACTCGGGAAAGTCAACGTTCGCATAGAAAATTACATTTAAAACAAAAACAAAATTTTGTTAACGTTCGAAATCGATGAACAGGCTGTTAATGTTTTTACAAGTTTTGCAGCAAAAGGTGTGAACCTAACCTATTCGAAAACGACGACTGGGGGGGTTACTGCGTATTTCGATTCGAAAGAAAAAAAGTTACGAGTTCGAACAATTTGTACTGTGTATTACGATTTTCGCAATCGTTCAAAACGGTGACAGAGGTTGTATTTTTTAAAAAAAATTGGAAATATGA
Organism: Pollenia griseotomentosa; assembly: GCA_963931875.1. Taxonomy (NCBI): domain Eukaryota; kingdom Metazoa; phylum Arthropoda; class Insecta; order Diptera; family Polleniidae; genus Pollenia; species Pollenia griseotomentosa. The sequence continues at coordinate 19,414,964 of OZ007561.1, forward strand.
TGAAAACTTTTTGTTCGTAATAGAGAGTGGCTGTTAAGAAAGGGATTTTTTGTTTTCAATAAAGTATAAAAAACGTCCGTTTATTCGAAACAAATATTACGAAAAACCGTTACGAAAATTGTTCGAATCCGTAAATGATTTCTTTCGAATCGAAATACGCGGTAACCCCCCTTGTTTTATTCGAAATCGTTTTAATGGAAATCCACATATCTGAATTAATCCTATTTCCGTTGTTAAATTTTTTAGCGTGTTTAAAGAATCTTCTTTTAATAACGTTTTAAATTTTCATTCTTTATCTTATTATTACGCTTATTCGGTTTTGGATAATTTAATTTGATTTAAGGCCATGTTTACAACCTGGCGTTAGTTAAAGGTAGGATTTTTTCCCACGTTAAAGCTTTGCTTTAACCTAAAGTGAGCAATATGTCGAAGGCAAGCTCATTCTAACGGGTAGGTTAAAGTTAAGTTGAAATAATAAAATAACATTTAATGTGGTTTATCTTGCCCTTAAGTAAGCTTACGATGAAATAAAAAGGTGACATTCTACTCCAGCTGGCAATGTTTCGCTCTAGTCTTCTCTTAAAGTTTTGTTTGTGTTGACAAAATGTCCACGTTTTGTGTTGTGATTAGTTATTTTATTAAAGTTTTTAATTTTTCACTGATAGGACTTAATTTCTGAAGCAACAGCGATTTATTTCTAGTCTCAATATTCATATATGACAAAGTTAGCAAAATACGAAAAATACATTAAAGCAAAGTTTAAGTTTTCATTTACAAATGCAACAACTTATAAATTATACCTTATGAAAACTACAATCTTAAAATTAAATGGCAAAACCATTTTTAAATCTTCAACTACTGGTTTGCAAAATCGAAAGTTGCCACATACAAATAATACAATATAAGTACAAGTATAAGTATTCGTAAGTATAAGAGTATGTATGTATGTAAGTATGTATATGAAAATCTTAAGATAAATATGTAAATGATAATGTAATTTGATTATGTAGCAAATAAGTACATATACACAAATTTATTTATGTGAATAGTACTTTACGAAACGTGGATACAAAATTGAAGTTGATTTTATATTTACGAGTATGTACATATGTGTACGTACGTATGTATATATCTATATCTTTTTTTTTTAAATTTGCTTATACAAGTACTTTGTCGTTATAGAACCTATTGGTTTTTTTGCAAAATGGTACCTCAAGTAAAGCGCCCACGTTATTAAAAATGTTTAATTAAATATAGTTTTTTATTTATTTTTTTTTTTCGTATAAATGTAGATTGAAATGTAGTATTATTTTTTAAGCTTCTCGCCAACACTGTCTAGATAAAACAAATTTAAAATTTGCTTAATTGAAAGTAGCTAAATATTTATTTTAATAAAATGTATTGGTGGAGAGCAAACTTCAAAGAATATGTATCAAAAGCTAATTATGAATCTATTTATTTTTTTATTATTTTAATCAAGTAATTTTTTGATATTAAATTTAAAATTTAAATATTTGCTTTCTTTTGCAATTGTTTACCATGTAAGAAATTTTTATCGCATAAATACCCTTAACATAGTAAAATATCAAAAAAATATCTTTTTTTAACGGCATATTATACCTTTTAGTTATAAAATGATTTTTGTCTGAATATAATATTTGAAGGGGCTTGGTACGAAATTGATCATAGCTCCAATTCTGGAAAATCGGTTTAAATTTAATAAATATCTGCTTTTGGAACCTAATAAGACACAAGAAACTTTAATATTAAAAAATTTGTCTTCTCCATATTTAGACGGAACAATTTAATTGCGGGATTCACAAGGTGTCATAAAGTCACAAGTCTTAAAATAATAACATGAAAAATACGACTGTTGTGAACAACCCCTCATAATTTAGTGTGCTATTTTAAATTTAGATCAGCTGATTTAAAACAAATATAAAAAATAAGTATTTATCCAACATCAAAATATTTTTTAATTTTAATCCATGAGTTAATAAATTAAATAAGATTTTACCTGACTATTTTCCCTTTTTCGGACACATATCACAAATAAATTTTATTTTGTTTGTTTACCAAACATCAGAGGCCCAAGCCGATATAATTTGACGCCGCAAGTGTTTTGTTGCAAAAATTGCTAGCCGCAGGTTAAATTCGGATATTAGCCGGATAAAATTATACCATCAACGGTGACGGCTACAAAAACTAATGTGGCTCGGCTCAGCCGCTCAGCGCAGGTCCCTTCTGATTAATTACGACAGCACAATAAACATAGCAAGCAAAGTTCTATTTATTTAAAACACTTTTTGTTAACAAAGCAACAACAATATTTTTAAACCATTGTAAAATGTTAGAACATTATGACAATATAACATGATAGCACACCTTGTGAATTCCCCAAATATATTGTAGTAACTGCTATAATCTAAGTACACTTTTAGGCGGTAATACAGTTGTGTTGAAAATTATACATGACAATTTTAAGTTTCTAATATGACATAAAGCTATAACTTATAACTATAAATAACTCGTAGATAATTTAACTTTCGTAACAATATATTATTTGTTATAGTCTTCATATAAATAGAGACTATGTAACTTTTATTGTGAATATAATTGACTTTCAAAAGTTTTTCAGGCTACATTTATGTTTTTCAGTAGTTTTGCATATTAAAACCTTTTGCAAAAACCGTTTTAAGCCTAACAAATTTTTTACAAATGTATAATAAAAGAATTAATTTTAAAAATCGCTTTGTTTGATCCGCATTAAAATTTTAATATTTTTTTTAGGTAAGCTCTTGTTTTCCCGATATACTGTTATTTCGAAAATGGAGGAGGTTACACAACATATGTTCGCGTAACTCAAAAACTGTTTAGTATGTTGAATAAGGTAAAATAAACGAAATCCGAAATAGAAAACTAGAAAACAAAGTTCCAAACAAAACAAGCAATAACTGATTAAAACATGTCTACAACTTTAGATTTTATTCACAATAGATGAACAATTTCATAAAACGCCATATTTTTATAGGAGCCCCCTAAGGGATGGAGATAAAGGGCAAGTATGTTTAAGAAAATGTTGAGTTACGCGAATATATGGTGTGCAACCTCCTCCATTTTCAAAATAGTAGTATATCTCAAAAACAAGATCTAACCTAAAAAAGCGGCTAGCTTCACTGGATTTAGCGTACTCTAATTAGGTTTACCCGCCGGGTGCCCCACTTGACAGAAAAAAAGTGTAAAATTCAAGCACAGTGTAATTAAGAGCGGTTAACGAACGAAAAGAGAATAAAAAAACTATCGTATGAACTTTTTCAACCTTGAAGAAATAACAAAAAAAATGTATTAAATAAATTTTATATGATGAACAGCTGTTTATATGCTACATAGATTTTTCTGACGCAAAATAAAATGAACAAATTTTTTAAGAGCAAAAATCTTTAAACTTGTATTGTAAGAGGGGTTTAAACAGAAGAAACTGAGTGCACATCAGAGACCTGCGCCTTGGGATTTTATCGGCGGTGGCGGCTGACGCTAAAAACACTCGGCAGCGGCTCGAAGCCGGCTATTAGCCGATAGAATATATACAAATTTAATGAACATTTATGTGCACATATTTGTATTTGTTTATACTATAACACACAAACAGTTTAAGCCATTTTCGTACTCTAAATCTCTAATCTTAACACATTTCCGTATATGTCGTTATTTTAAAAATGTTGGTAAAGTTTTGGTGCTTAATAAACAAGAACTGAGAGTATTGGAAGACAGACATTCTTAGAGTTGCACCTTTTAAGGCTAGTCAACCAAAAAATAATGTGATAAAAATCCTTTACAAAGTAATCGGTGGCTAAGCTGGAGCCGACCTTTAGCTGAAGAATTGTCGGCGGCGGCGGCTACAAACATTTGTTTATCGGCGGCTGGCTTAGCCGGCTGTTAGCTGCATCGGCGCAGGTCTCTGGTGCACATTCGGAAAAGATCGTAATAGAAATTAAATGATTTGACATTTGAGCCTATACTTTTGCCTGGATATTGTTAACATAGTTTTAAATTATATGCTAAAACTATTAGCTTTATTTGTTTAATGCTTGTTTTCCTTTATGATTTACCTTAATTCTGTTTTTTTTTATTTATAAAGCTAGAATACTAAGAACAGTGCTTTAAGTGGAATAAATGATTCAAATTTAGCCCACAAATATTACGATAACATTTGTTATCGTTAATTCCTGTTTAAAACCATTTTTTCGATATCATTATACTGGCATTTAAGATTATTTACTGTCACATAAACTTAATTTAAGATTGGAGGATTGGAAAGGAATTCTCGAAATTTCCCGGCTTAAAGTAATTAATGATATTTTTTCCTATAGGAACCCTAATTTTGGCTTATAACCGCCCCATATTTTGAAATAAAACGTTGCTTGGCTCTCCTGATTCGCGCTATTACAAATAATTTTCAATAAAGCAAAATTAAATTTTTCGACTTGGTCACTTTTAACGTTGACGTGAAAAAATCTAAAAAAGATCTGTTCATTTAGCATCTTTTTTTTAACAGCTTCCCCTTTTACGGGTTATTCTGTGAAAGTTTATCAATTTGTTAGATTCGGTGTTTGTTGTAACCGGCAATTTAATCGATTTACTTTTCTATTTGTTAACCTTTAATCGTTGTGGAGCTATTGAAAGCAATCAATTATCTTATCAAGTTTTAATTCAAAACTCAATTAACGAAGAAGCCCTACACTGAACTCTGACTTTTAAATATTTTTCTGGCTTGTTGGTTATTCATGTTTCATTTTATAAATCCATAATTATTTATAATTATTTTAACTTATAAACCATACAAACCGGCATTGAAGATTGTTTAGGTTTTAAAGTATTTATTTGGTTTTTAAACTTAAAATGTTTAACCTTGAGCTTTGTAATAAATTGTTTTTATAATAATAACAAAAAAACGATCTTTAATGTACATACATTTAAGCTTTAAACATTTAATTTTTTTTAATTGACCTTTTTTTCAAATTATTTAATGATGGACCATTAAACTACTTAAAAGCAAAAAAAAAAAATATTTTTATTTAAAAACTAATGGAAACAAATTTAGTTTAAAAATTTAGTAAAAGAATAGAGTTTTGCTTACAGTGGTTACATTTTTAAAGAACTTTGTACTAAATATGCTTTTGAATTTTATTTTGCTTCCCTAGAAAAATTTTTTTTTAAAAGAGGATAGCAAACATAAATTATATAAATTAAATAAAAACCAAACTTGTGAAAAACACAATAAAGAGGGTGTTTTTTCAGCCCGAACTGAAAAAAATACCACAAAAAATTAAACTTAAATGAAAAAAATTTTATTGTTTCGTTAACATTTAAAAATGATTTTGTGTGTATTGGCACTGCGTTTTTTTCTGACGAAGAGCATTGCAAACGTTGGCCTCCAAGGCGTCAATTGTTGCTGGTTTATCAGCACCTTAGGAAATAATTCAGTGGTGTTAAATCGCACGACCTTGGAGGCCAACTGACAAGACCATTTAGCGAATTCAACTTATTTCAAAATTTTGATTTCAATAAGTCAATGGTTGCGCCATAGAGCTGCAAAACTTTCGATAGTCGGCCGATTTGAAAGAGCTGCAAAACTATCGGTAGTCGGCCTAATCGATAGTTTCGATAGTTAGCTTAGATACCATCGATACTGTCGATAGTATCGAAATTTCTTTTTGTGTCATTTCTGCCGACGTAGGTGGTAGTTTTAACACGTTGTCCACAGGAAATGCTAATGGCGTATGAATTCCAGCATACTCACTTCAAATTTCTGTGTCAGCTGTAGCTTATATTATTATATTATGGTTGTCAAATATTTTTTCACTTCGTCTTTTATCTTAAATCACCAAATTAAATTTTCTTAAGAAAAAATGACAAGCAAGCTTAAAAAATTGCCCTATTTAGAAAGAAATCGCCACGTTTAGTGAGAAATCGCCGAAAGTCCGCCAAAAATAAAACTATCGTTAGTACTCGATTGCGCTATCCTGTTGAAACCGCATCTCGCCCGGATCAATGTCATGTTTTATTTCAAATTAAAAATCATTGAACATGGCGCGGAAACGATTTCCATTGACCAAAATGCGAGCTCCGGCCTTTTTGCGAAGAAATAAGATTCGTTGATGCCACCAGCTTATAAACCGCATTAAACGGTATCTTTTCTGAATGTAAGGAAATCTGTAGCGTATATTGTGACTTGATCTGCTTCATTTGCGGAAAGTTTGTTTGTTAACAAACTCTTTCGAATGGAAGATTATGTGTGCATAAAACTCACAAAATTGTCTATAGGCTGCGCAAATCGATGACTGAATTTCAAAGTAAATTTGGATAATTTGGCAGCGCTGTTCAATTATGAATCTATTTATGATGATAATAAGCTGAGTGTGGCAGTTTGTTTGGCAGCTAACCCTTTCGTAAGTTATATATGACTTAAAAAATACCCTTTATGTATGTACGTATTTCCTTTTCAATTTGGAACACAAACATTTCTTATAGACTGTTATGTAAGTGTGTATGTCCATGTGAACATATGGAGAAATATAAATCAAATTGAATTATTCTTCTGCTTCCAAAACTGTGAGATCTTTAATATCGGTATCTTTACATTGTAAATACATACAACAAAACAAACAAAAAAAAAAAATCCCACTCAATAAGAACCCATGAATCAAAGAATTTCAGACATGTTCAAATATAAGTATCTACTTACATTCACACATTCAGTTAGGTATACAGTAGATATGTAACCTAAGTTTGCATCTGTATCTGAAAGAATGCTTAAGTTTGGGGTTTTATTTGTAATATTTTCTTTTTGTTTTTGACTTATGTGAACAAAATTTTTTGGGGTTTGTTTTTGTTTCTTCTCATTTCTTATAATAACTTTTTGTTCACATTTCCGTACAATTCTACAAGTCAGTTAGTTGTACATTGCGAATAATACACGAAACTGAATGAATGCCTTCAAGTCAAGCCGGGTAATCAATGTAGCATTACTGCTCATTAACCGTAACTCAGACACACGAAGTTATTTTTGGCGTTATTTCGATTCGATTTTTAAGTTTGTTTTTTTGTTCGTGTGTAATTTTTTTTCGTTGTTGTTTTATTTTCTTCTTAATTTTTTTTTTGGTTGGTATTTTGCAATTTGTGTGGCAGCACAGCTCGATCCCTTGACAGATTTAGATTTGTGTTTTGTGGCGATGATGACGATGTTGTTGTAACCAACAAACATTGTTAATTGTGTGATGATGACTTTCACATGGGCTTGGATTATTTTTTTTTATTATTTAAACAAAAGTTTATTTTACTCTTCTCTTCATTTGTGTCATTTTGGAATGGTGATGAAATTTGAGAACTTAAGGTGCTTTAGGTGTTGTACTTTTTCAGTTGTTTTAAGTTCGTCTGACCATACTTTTAAATAAAGTTGTGTTTAGAAATAATTCGGATGTGTCATGCCGGAGTTAAATTCTGTAATGGTTACAATAGTAGGGAGTGTTATAATAGTTGGTTCAATCTTATCATTGACAGAAAGAAACCCTTAAGATGGATTAACCCATATGTTTTAAAGTCCGCGCAAATTTTGTTTTAATATCGTCACCTAAAATACAAAATAACGTTACAACCCTTTTTATAAGTTTACAGGAGAAGCAAAAAACTTTACAAAATCAATAACAACAAGCTGTACATGGCGTTTGAATTTCTTTAATAAAGTCGCCATTGTAGCACATGTAGTTTAATAAAGGGAACAAAAATCAATCAAAAATTCGATTTCGAATTTTTTGATGATACGTTGTTTTGTATTTTAGGTGACGATATGTAGTTTGACTTATTTTTTGCGAAACAAATGGGTGAATACGTCTTATAACATTTCTTTAGGTTTGATAAACTGTACCCATATTCTGTAACTTTAGTGAGAACTTCTCGCATCGAAAAGATGTGAAACAAAATATTCCATCGTTTCTCGAAAAGTGAGAAAAAAGTGTGTCTGTAACTTATGTCGAAAACTATCAAAAGATATTACGTCGTTACGTTATAAAAGTCATAACATTGCACTCGAAGCCGATGTGACATTGCAGACGTTGAGGACGCCAGTCACACATATAATTAACGGCGACCAAAATTTACTAAAATTGAAAAATTTTCAACGACGGCGGCGAAAATACAACCGTCGGCCATGCTAAATAATGTAAAGTGCGACTTTAATGTTTGTTGTTTGTAAACGAGCTTTGAAAAAATTCGTATATTTTATAAAAATGGTAAAAGAAAATAATTAAACAATAAAAAAAGGGCCAAGAACATAATTTTATTATTATTATTCTTTGCAATTTGCATTTTTAGTTGTTTTTTAGTTATTTTTATTCGTGAGTTTTTTTGACAGTCCAAAGCGGGAACTTTTCTCACCAAAATGTTACAGACACACTTTTTCTGTAAATTGGCGAGTAATTTCCTTGCGTGACAGCTTGTACTCGCCAAAAAAAGTTACAGACACAGTTTAGTGAGAAAAACAGCTGTTTGTTTCAATATACGGCATTTTTGTTCTATTTCACACATTTCAATCGAAAAGTTTCTCGACACGAGAGTTACAGAACATGGGCACTGCATAAGTATCCTTCCATGAATATTCAACTGTTCTTGTGTAGAAAGTCCCCGAGATTTCGTTCTTTTTTAATTAGATTTCTACAAGACATTTATCCATTTTGCTTAATGTTGCCAGACATTTTTCAAAAAATACCTACACACTTAATAAAAATCTGATTTTTGCAAAAATTCACTACTAAAAATTAAAAAATGTATACATAAATATCTTCTTCTAATATATAAAAATGAATATTTATGTGTTTATATGTTATGCGCGGTCAAACCGCCGCTTACCCGATTGCGATAAAATTCGATCCACTTATTCTGTACACGTCCGGGAAGGGTATATATTTTTATATATTCATTTAATATATATATATATGCATATATTTTTTTTGGAATCTTAAGTGGGCGTGGCACCTCTCATACAAAGACAATATAGATTTCTGTATATCTGGAGCAGGGCAAGAGCTAAATTTTCCAAACTTAGAACAAATATCTTGCTGATCAATACGCAACATCTGACAAAATGTGAGCGGAATTTAAGATGCGGGCGTGGTACCAAATAGATTTTTTTTATATCAATGCCAAGGTAAGAAAATAATTGTCCAAACTTGGTACACAAAGCTGGGTTATCAATACACAACCTAAAAAATTCAATGGGATTGGAGAAGTGGGCGTGGCACTTTCCATCAAAAGATATTATAGATTTCTCTAAATCTGGAGAACGGCAAGAACCAAAGTTTGAAATTAGGTACAATCATCTTGGTTATCAATACAGAACATCCGACAAAATGTAAGCAGGGTTGGAGAAATGGGAGTGGCAAAGATCACTAAGAATTGCATGCGCCCAAAATTTTAATTCAAAGCTAGTAAACTTGTAATCCTTTTTCTTAGATCCCTACCTTAAATATTGTAACGTCCAAGTATATATCCTAGTACTGTACTAGTCGACAGAGTAAAATTCAAAGACGGTTTTAACAAATTTTACACGCACAATTTCTCTTTATATGAACAGAAAAAATTTTGGAAAAAATCATTTAAAACATGTTGAGCTTAAAACCTGTGTCGGATGTTAAAAGTACCATTTGATTTTTTAGTAACTCCCATTTGTGTTAAGGGTTAATACAATGTTAGACTAAAGTTGAATGAACCCTTTTCTTCTAGTTCAACTATTCTACCCAGCAAAAACTTTACTTACAATCCTACTTTTAATGACTTCAAGAATTCATTACTTTGTAGCTTTATTCGCCACTTTTTGGATTATTAGTTATATATTAAATAATAACTTTTTTATTATATCTTAAATATACAGAAAAATTTATATTTTCATTATGACAATAAAAATGTCATTATAGTCATAAAACATAGTTTTTTAATGCAAAAACTACACTGCCCCGGTAGACTAGCTGGTAGAGAGCTAGTCTATGAGCATCGAGGTTGCGGGATCAAATCCCGCCAGAGACAGAAAAAAAAATAAAAAATAAAATAAAGTAAAATAGAATAAGAAAAAATAAAAATAAAATAATTAAAAAAAAAACAAAAAAAAAAAAAATTAAAAAAAAATAAAAAATTTTTACTTTATTGACTTTGTGTAACTATATATTTTTATAAACATTTTAAGTATAAAAAAAACATATTATTTTTTAGATTATAATAGGCTAAATTATAAGGGATTACTTTTGGGACATCTCGAACAAAAATAAGTACTTCTTCTAGTAGAAAAATAAGTAGTCTGTTCGTCAAGTTCTCATTATTTTTCTGCTTATTTTGTAAGCAAAGTTTTTGCTGGGTATGTAGCTATTTTTAAAATGTTACTTAATTTACTTACTCAAAATTGAAAACCCCTGCAGCACTGCCTCTGTTTAAAACAACCAACAGATGGTTTTTTTTAAATGTTGTTAACGTATATTTATTGTTTCTTTATTTGTTGTTTATTTGCCTTTAATAATTTGCTTTACCTCCATTTTTTTATGTATAAATTTTCTTGTTCCATTTATGCATAAAGTTGAGGTTGAATTTCAATAAAAAGCCAAAAAAGGGCTTATTTGAAATCATGCTGTAGGTAGTTTGTTACAGTTTCTTGTGTTTTGTAGTATTTTGTACATATTTGGCCGAAAAGCTACTTACCTACCAAGAGTCTAATATTTTTTTTGTATAAAATAATACTCTCATGTTATAATGATTGTTATAATCTTATTTAACGCCGCCTTTTAGTATCTTAGATCAGGGATTCCCACCGTTTTTTGCTACATGGACCCCCTAAGAAATATTTTTTCGCGGACACCCCAATTTGGTTGCAAATGGTAATGGGATTAAAAAATAATTACTTCCGACCAAACCAAAATTTTTTTTTGGATTTTATTTTAAAATGGGGAGGGGAATATTTATTTGTTTTTTTAAGTATCTTGTAATCATAAAATATATTTTATTTAATAAGAGAAAAAAACCCAATATGCTCCCAATATAAAATTCATGTCTTCCGTAAGCGCAATCGTAAGCGAAACTTTTTTGTTTTCCCTTACAAACCTGCTTCGTTGGAAGCTCCATTTTTTATTGGGCTATAAATACAAAAATTGATTGACAACTTTTAGTAATAAGCTTAAAATTTCTTATAAAAAGTTTCCCATACTATAGTATCAAAAAATCCTACAAACAAAACTTTTAGTTCGAGAGTGCGCTTGTATAGAGGCTCATTCGCTCATAATATTTAATATGTCCTATTTCTTAGACAAACTTGGTATTTTTAGACAGGCGCTTTTTTTCCAAAATCATTCCGGGAAGAAAAAAAAGAGGGGTTTATGAATTATAAAGTTATGGTTATATTTAGGAGCAGTCCTTGCTTTTTGCTCATATCTCAGCCATTTATGGACCGATGAATTTAAATTTCAGCGGAATACTCCGGACAGCATATTCCGGACTATATGTGATGTAAATATATAGCAACAATAAATGGGATCTGAAAATCAATTTCAACGTATACTCATACAGAAAAAATAATGGACGGACAGGCGAATATTTAATCAACTCATAAGGATCCATATTAGATATATACTTTCTATTGCCTAAGGTCAATATTCTAGATAATACAAACGGAATGACAAACTTCACCTGTGGTTAAGGTTCCTCCTGGTAGTGTAGGGGTTATCTGAAGGATATTTCAGTTAATACCTGGGAATCGGCAAAAATTGAAAACTGACAGATATCAAGAGATCTTTACTGTTTCTTGCGACCGCCTCTGACCAGAGTTTATATTTGGTACCAGGGGATTCAGTAGCCCCCGGTGACATGTCACCTATTGATTGAGGCCGCAGTTAGTATTCTTCTTGCAGGAAATGCTTCCTGTTTTTCAGGGAGAATTTGCTTACAAAAGTTTCGCCTGTCCGCTAACAAGATATTTTTGGGGATCAAGTGGTAGTTTTTGTTTACTACATAAAGTTGCGGGAAGGTATACCCTGAAAGACCACGCACATGTGTGAGAGTTCGACCCAAGGTGCTGATGCTACTTAAAAGAAGCTGCTGGAATTTTTCCAAAAGCAGTGAAGGCTCGATAGCTTCAGCTCATTAACAAGGGGCGAATATTTAATTTTGCCGGATTAATTACTCAATTTGCTACCTAAGTGTGATGGTGCTCTTGCTTAACACATTGTTTGTCACCAATTTGGTTGAGATCCACCATAAGATTATGCCATATGGTAGGTGCTCATTGAAATCATTTCCAAAACTCTGGTGAAGGCTATCATAATACACTTTGTACTGAAGTCGGGATAATTAATCACTAATATAGAATAACTCATGTTTTATTGGTATAAGACAGTGTTGCCAATTAAGTGGATAAATCAAGCCGTTTTTTAAATTGTTTAGCCATGAAAAAAATTTATTTAGCCATTTTTGTTTAGCAAATTTCCTTCAAGTTATAGTAAATGCTGACGCCCTATGTTCTTCGTTAACAATTTATTTAAGTATTTTTATGTTACATCGCTGTATGTATCTATATTGTATTTAAATAAATAAAGAACATATATATATATATATATATATATATATATATATATATACAGGGCTGGGCAGTATTTGAAATACATGTATTTGAAATACGTATTTAAAATACAAATACGTATTTTGTATTTGTATTTTAAATACATGACGTGCAAGTATTTTGTATTTTGTATTTTAAATACATACAATAAGTATAAGTAGTTTGTATTTTGTATTTTAAATACATCAAAAAATGGGAGTATTTTGTATTTTAAAAACATAGTTTACAAAATATATTCTGTCAGTTTATTGATGAAACAATTGTTTTGTAAATTAGTTTTACCTAATGTATTTTTTGGTTTAAATAAAAATATTGTATTTCGTATTTTAAATATATGCATGTACATTAGGGATATAACTCTTTGCAATTTTTGCAAACAACAAAAATACCACCTCATGGCCGTGTGCGGCATAAAAAAATATAAAAAAATATGGTGTCACTTTTCATCTTTCGTGAAAAAAGTTTCCGCACCGAAAGCGTTGAAGTTTTGTTTTTATTTTATATTTTCATCATTAAATCAGTGGCTCTTGTCTTAAATAAGTTCGTTTTTGTTTAAATTCATATATAATCTTCAACATTAAACCATTTTTCATAAGTCTAATGCAAAATCAAAAGGGTTTCAATTTCCAAAAATAAAATTTACACATAATATGGAGTTTTAGGAATCGCTTACGGTGCGGAAACTTTTTTTACCGAATCAGCTTAAAAAACAGTTTTTTATTATCAGAACAAAATTCCCCACATGGCGCTGGAGTGGTATTTTGCACTCAAAAAAAAGTTATAACCTTAATGTATATGACGTGGAAGTATTTTGTATTTTGTATTTGAAATACGTACAATAAATGGAAGTATTTTGTATTTTGTATTTTAAATACATACAGGATGTGTAAGTATTTTGTATTTTGTATTTTAAATACATAACCTGAAAGTATTTTGTATTTTGTATTTTAAATACATGATAAGCAAGTATTTTGTATTTTGTATTTTAAATACCGCAAACCATGTATTTTGCCCAACACTGTATATATATATAGTAAATGCTGCATTAATTGTATTGAAACGTTGAACTTTTTATAATAAGTTAACGCAAATAACTTTTGCATTAAAAACCCAATTTAATCGATAATTTAAGTTTTCTGGCTTTTAAGCAAAAAATTTATCAATACATATTAAATAAGAATTTAAGGAATTTTATTGTCGAAATAAATTTTGTTACTGCCTTATAAATATTGATGCGTTTTGTAATAAAATCTTGTTTTGCTATTTTTAACTAAAATTTTATCCATTTTTGGTGGTGAGCAATTGGCAACGCTGCTTTTGGGTTTAAAATTATGTATGACTCGTGTCGAAACCTACAAAAAACATTATAAGGGAGAACACTTTTTCAATATAAAAGCTCTATAATTCAGATTTGTTTTAAATTCAAATTAAAATATTTCAACATTTTACACAAGGAAATTTTTTTTAGCAGATATCCTGAAAATCTCTAGGGACCCCTATGGGTTCACGTACCCTCATTTGGGAACCTGAGTGAATTTTTTTTAAAGTTTTTGGCAAATTTTCTTAAGAGCTGTACACTAACTTAAAGTGTCTTACTTAGTTATAATTCGAATCACTTTTGGTAATCACTTTTTTTTTCTTAAATTGTGGAACATTATAGTTTGTCAACCTAATTTTTATGGTTGGCTTTACTTGAGTAGAGTGTCACAAGTTTTACATGCAATCTGTATACTATTTCACTTTCTACTATTTTACGTTGGATTATACACATGTACATACATATTTTTATACATACCAACGATGACAATTTAATTACAATAAACTATGTTATAATAACTGGAGTTGTTGTATAAATTTAAAATTTTTACTTGTTCACAGTGTGGGACAAAACTTACTTTCCTAAATGATGTAAAAATTACAATTGTTTATGGTTTAAATTCAAAACTTATATTTTGAATGCACTAAATGGATAAGTATATAAACTTGTTGGGCTGAGAACTTAAGCATCTAAAATAATTTTCTCGACACATAAACTTAAGAATCTTTTAACGTCCATGAATATTATTTTTTTAAATTTTTGAAGAATTGTGTATGAAGAATAAGGTAAACCTTACACTATTTCGCCTTGTCTATTTTAACTCACACTGTGAATTTATGCATGCGTGTAGAAAAATTTTCATTATAAACAAATTTTGCAAACAATAAAGTTTTATTTTTAAGCAAATTGAAATTTGAGAAGAAAAATTAATAAACAAAAAAAAAAAAAAAAGAAAAAACTAATTACATAAACAAATATTTTGCAGATTCATTCTTTATTTTCAAAGCGATTGTACATATTGAACCACATCATAATGACCTTTAATAAGGAAGTACTTTAAGTTGGATTTTCATTTTTGGAAATTCTGAAAATTCATCAATAGCACTATTGCTTTAGGACATCGCAACTTTAAAGGGAAGACAAAGACAATGTCCGCGATAAGTAATACACATAAAATAAATGGAAATTTGATTGTTAGTGCGAATAACGCTACTACAAATACATCAAACGCCACAACAACAGGATCCACAACAGTGCAAAATAAAACGTTAGCACTTAACTCCCACCGTTACCAAACACATCACAATTATCATCACGAACAGGAGCAGCAATTGCAAAAGTCATATAACAGCGTACAGGCAGCACAACAACATTCCGGAAAATTATCAACAGTTACGACAACAAAATTGCAAGGCCTACAACAACATCAAAGGCGTTCATTAATACCTTCAGTAACGTCGCAGCAACAGCAACAGCAACAACAACATCAGCACCATCAACAGCCAACCATAACGATTTTAAATTCGGTAACGTCAACTGCTTCAGTTCCAACGCAAGCAAATCAATTGCAAACAATAGCAACAATTCACCAGCCATCTTCACTACTGGCACAACAACGTAACGCACAATTAACAGCGGAGACAAACAATTCAACACAAGTCACCTCCACGACAACAACGACAACTGGAGGTCTCACTGATAATACTAACACAAGGCGAAATTTTTATCATTTGCAAACTTTAAAAACTGCCGGAAATAGTCTAAAAGCTCCAGCACATTCTATTCCACCCCGCTATCAGCCACCGCCCCAACCCCAAAGTAACGCGAATCCAACAACAGGAATTTTAAAAAATTTAAACACACAAAGATTGGCAACTAGCACGAAGTCTGCATATCCAACATACTTCT
This sequence comes from Pollenia griseotomentosa, assembly GCA_963931875.1. Lineage (NCBI taxonomy): Eukaryota > Metazoa > Arthropoda > Insecta > Diptera > Polleniidae > Pollenia > Pollenia griseotomentosa. The sequence goes on from OZ007561.1 coordinate 19,430,839, forward strand.
CTTCCGAGGCAACAGGAAATCGTATAAATAATCTCAAATATCCTCCTGATATTCCACAACTTTCTAGTGTTTTTATACCAGACTCTTTGAAGAACCCGCCAAACTCTTCGCGTTATTTACAACAAAGACAACAAACAAATCATCAACCCCAACTGCAACAAAGATTGCATAGTGTCAACCAAACCACTTCGAACGGACATTCCTCGCAACAACTGCCATCAGCGGAACAACAACAACAACAGCACCAGGATATGTTAAAGTTTGTGCGCAAACCCGATCAAGACCATCCTTCACCAAATGCTTCTGTTACATCTAGTGGTACGGGCAATATACCACCGCCAACTGGTCGCTTAACTGCCGAGCAAAATCGCCAGTTGCAGTCTCTTATCAATGAGCTGCGTTCTCTCAAAGAACAAAATCAAAGATTAATGGATGACAATCAAGAACTGAGAGATCTATGTTGTTTTCTGGATGATGATCGTCAAAAGGGGAGAAAATTGGCCAGAGAATGGCAAAGGTTTGGCAGATATACAGCAAGTGTTATGAGACAAGAAGTAGCGGCATATCAGGTGAGCTTTAAGAAATAGGCTGCATAAATCACATTATAAATCTTGTCTTTATAAATTTATATTCCAGAACAAATTACGCCAACTAGATGATAAACAGCAAGAGCTTATAACCGATAATTTGGAATTAAAGGAACTGTGTTTATATCTGGACGAAGAACGTGCCCACATAGCTGCGAACTGTATTTGCGTTAATTGTGGAGCCAGTACGCGCAATAACTTAAGGGATGATGGTGATGGATCTAGTTCGAGCACGAACGCTGACGAAAATATGACAGCTTTAAGAAACTACGAAAGTCAATTACCGGTAACTATGACAACAATTCCTTTTAAAGATCTCAATCTAATTTTTTTGTTAACCTTTTATCTTTAAAGGATTTACATCTACGTTCAACTCTGCAAGATCAAACCTTACAATATGTTCGCTCTCTAGAAAGACGTATACAACAACTGGAGAAGGAACGTAATGATACCAATGTCACATCGGCCAACCCAACACCTACAGCTACAAATTTACTAAGTCCTATGCAACAACAGCGTCAAACACAACCACAGCCACCGTCACAACCAACAACCTGCATTCCAGCCTCTTCAAACCACAGCCAAAAATCTGCACCGCCAACATCGGCATTAAACGATGGCTTAGTTGATCCCATTTCTGGCCGCCCCGAAGCAGTAGTACGAGCTTTACAGGTCTTAGAAGTTCGGGAGCAATTGGAACGTGATAGATTAGGCAATTTAACGGGGCAAACTATAGATCAGATGGATGATGGTGAAAAGGCACTAGTAAGAGAAATGTGCAATGTTGTGTGGCGCAAGTTAGAAGGAAGTCCAAATGGACCATCTGCCTTGGAGACTCTTTAGGATTAGGACTAATATTTATTTAAATTACGCACATACTTCGCTCATTACTTTACTTTGGTAGGATTAAAACATTCCTTTTGAATGATTACATCGTTCTAATGTCTAAATGGAACTTATTTTTTTTCTTCTGGGGAAAAAAAGTGATGTTACAATTTCCTGTTCGTTTTATATTTTTGCCTGCAGTAGTTTTAGTAGCATTTGTACAAAATATTTTATTTCTCTCTACTGACTATAAAGCACTAACAAACACAATGGTAACTTAAAACAACCAACTAAAAATTTTTGGTCCCTACCGACTTTCAAAATGTTTATATAAAAAATTATTTAACGCTCTTTAAGTGCCAATAATAAATACAAATTACACTTTAGTACTATTCAATTTGGTAGAACTCAGAATTTTATACGTTCTGGGCCCGATTTCTCAACATATTACAAGTTTACATGTTACAAATTTACAAGTAAAATTACTTTAAAACAAAAATTGTAGAATGGTTCCTTTTTTAAACGCATTTCACTTGCTGATTTGTAACTTGTAGATTTGCAAAATGGGGCCCTGGTTAAAAGAAAAATTGGGGCCGGAAAATTCCAAATAAGAATATATTTAATACCCATTTGTGTTTCATGTAAGCTTTAACATTTTTATTGTTTCTAACACATACACATGTATTTATATAAGTTATTTACTAATACTCTACTCCATGTTTAAATGAAGACTTTAATCAATTACATATTTTGAAAAATATATAAATTTGATTTAACGTTTAACTAATGTACATTTATTTAGTTTTCCTAAGTATTTTCTTTTTTTATCTTTTCATATTTTTTATTAATTTATTATTTAAAACCCACTTTTTTAATAACCAACTGAAATAAAAATTACAAACAAAAAATTAGTTCAAATTCTTTTAATTTCATTATTTTGCTACAGATAAGCTTAGATTGAAAAGACACAATCATTTAAAGCTCTGTGACTGGTAGGTATAGACCGCTTCTTCTATTATGTACTTACTTTCGTAACAACAACACGAAGATTGAAAATTGAAAACAGAAAACCGATAACATTTCTTAAAGAATGAGTAAAAAACAATTGTATATTTTATATGACATATTGTGTATGGCATATTGAGTAATAATAAGCTCAATATTGTCGTGGGCACCTGATATTACGCCGTAATCTCATGAAACTCTTAAAACCGGGTAAAAAGATAATAAGACTTTATGTGTTAACGCACAAGCGCCATGTGAAGCAGATAATTATTCGGAACTATCTAAATAACAGCTACCACATAATTCAAAAACGGTGCTCACCAACTACCAACCCCAAAGGCCGGCTATGCAGAAAAGCTTTATGTAGCGATTCGGGATTTTGGAATTTGGGATTATCGAATTCAGGATGTTAATGAATAATAATATAAATATCGCTTACGGAAAATCGATATTTTTTACTATATCATTGAAGAATTCGTCGAAATTAGGAAACGAAAAATCGCGCAAAAAGTGTTTCTAAACTATGATCAAATTGGACTTTTACCCAAAAATAACAAAAAATGGCCCAAAATAGTGTAATATTGCTAATCCAAAATCACCTTTAATTTGTATGGAAAATGTTTGGGCAATTTTTCACACATTGATCTGGGCGATTTTTCTGAGAGCCATTTTGCAGGCATTCAGCATGTTGGATGCATCTATATTTCTCTAAGATTACGTTAAGAGCTAGATGTTATCACGCAAATGCTCTTCTTTTATTAAATATATATTGAAATATTGACTAACATTTCAAGTTACCTTTAAAATCTCATGATTATCTGACGATGCTAACGCAGAAGAGAAGGTCTCCGATAACAGCGAAGTATTAACATAGAAAATACGAATACTAATTTGAGTAAATTATTTTTGTGCAAATTCACGAATTTGATCAACTATTTATGCAACACGAATGTTAAGAAAACTCCTTTAAAATATGTATGAATGTTTTTGAAACACAAAACTTTCAATCAAGGAGGATTATATCGCAAAGTTCAATTATCTGTACATTAAGTGCTAAGGTAGACCTACCCATGTTATCTGGATACAATTTTTGTCGGGATACATCTTTTTGGAATATTTGAACAAATATATAAATCATTGAAAAATGTTCAAACATATACATACTACTGTATGAAGGTGTAGAAGTAAACAACAAATGCTTCCCTATAGTGGAAGTCAAATGAGCAAAGGGCATAAAAATTACTTTAAAAAATGAACAAGGGAATGAAAATACACGCAGCAATGAAAGTGGGAACAAAAAATACACAATTTTTTTTTTTAATGGCGAGTTGGGAATATGTGTATACGAAATATTTTGTGTATTAATTACAAAAACAATGCTTTGTATGCGCACTCCATTTACGACATACATGCAAACGTCAAAAATTTGCTGTCTGGGTCCGTTACACAAAGCACACAAGTAAACATTACATATTACCATAAAATTGCACGAAATAATTTTGAAATACTAAGAGTATGGGCGATAATTTTTAACTGTATTAAAAGGTTTTGAAAGAAACAAGTTCTTTCTGGGGTGTATTTCATTGAATTAATCCAACACTTGTGCGATAAACAAGAATGCAAAGAATTTTAAATTGTAGTTGTTTAAAAACGTTTTGTACACACATTTGATTTAAAAAAAAACATACATTTATGCAGGCCTTCAATATGTAGTTTGACGCCACTCTTTCTGAGATAGAGAAAATAGGTTAAATTTTTTCATAAAAGTTGAATTGGATTCTACATCATATAAAATTTGCATAGTCAGCTTGTCCAAAACAAGTGGTTTAATTCACCTTTAAAGAAAATGCGTATGAAATGTCATTCTGGTACAATAGTGCTACTAAGGAAAAGTAAAAACAACAACAATTACACTTTGCAATCAACTACAGTTTGGTACACTAAGGCTGGGCCTTGGAGATCTCAGTTAAACTAGGTTTAGTAAATCTAAAAACAGATTTGTGCCGCCATTACCAAGTTTGTATACAAAATTTCGACGTAACAACTTAGTTTTGCTTAAATATATTTTAATCAAATAATAATTGTGAAGGTCAAAATTATTGCTAATTGTGGCACACAATAAAAGTTGGGTCACGCACCTTCAAACCCGGAGTAACCGGAGGTTCCTTACATAATAAGAAAATCATAATTCGCCGGAAAAATCTGAGTTTCAGACTACTTTTAAACTTAATCTACATTTCAAAAACCCTGCCTAAGAGACAACAAATATCTGTTGATAACCTCGTTTTTTTTCTTATAAGAAACTTATTATTTACACTACGCCCAATTCACACGGTGAATAAAATCCAATGATTTTATTTACTTGCCCTTGAAAGTATCTTCTAAAAACCTCTTGCATTCATACCATAATGTTTAGTCATTGGTAAGTGTGTAGGGAAATAAAAAAAAAACATATTTTCTACCCTTCTTTCTTCTTTACCCCGCTTGGCCACTAAAAAAATTGTCATAATGTTAGTCATGATTAAAAATCACCGTGTGAATTGGGTGATACAAAGTATAAATTGTGAATTTGTCTCCATCATTCTGCGATTTACGGATTAAGCTTTAAAAGAACTTCTCTTATTTTTGATTGAAGTGAAAAATGTTTCTGTCATTGTTCTGCGTTAGTCGCAATAGAAGTTAGATATGGCAATAACCTAAAACTTTTTGTACGTTTTTATCAAAATAACTATATTCGAATATACCAAATCTTATATACCTTTCACCAAGGCGCGATAAGAACAGATATAAATGAATCTATTTTTTACCACGTCTACAATCTACTTCTACTACTTCTACAATCCCGCCCATAATTTATAAGATGTTGCAAGATGCTTATACCTTATTTGGATACTTTGGAAACTACATAAAAAACATAAAAAATAACAGCAAAAGGGGATTTATGGGTAAAATTAAAGGCAGTATTGGGTTTTTGCTCATATCTCAGCCATTTTGAACCGATCAGGCTGAATTTTAACAGCAAATAATTCCGGACCATATCTCTACATATGTAAAAATTACGTGTTTGTTCGTGATCGCTAAACTCAAAAGCTACTGGACCAATTTTGACTAAATTTTATATGCATGCTCTATGGGCCGTGAGTAGTGTTTCTGTGTAGTTTATCTTCTTATCTAATTAACCGGGTTTCTTAAAATTTGACATGCAGACACCGTAACTGCTAATCATTAAATTTGTGATTTGAAGGGAAATAGGGCAAAAGGGATAAAGGGGGTAAAAGCTCCTCATTCCTATATCTTCTTAACTAATCAACAGGGTTTCTTAAAATTTGACATGCAGATACTGTAACATCAGAAAGGAAATAAGTAATAGGGCGTGAAATAGGACAAACGGGGTAAAATCTCCCCCTCCTTATATCTTCTTAAATAATCAACAATTTTCTTGAAATTTGGCAGGCAAATAGTGTAACATCTGGAAGGAATTATAGCCTATATTTTTTATTATTTAGGGCCTCCCCCTCCCAATATCTTTTTAACTTATCAACCGGTTTTCTTTAAATTTGGCATGCAGACACTCTAACATCTGAAAGAAGTAAGTTATATAACAAAACAACGTTTGCCGGGCCAGCTAGTATGATATAAATATATAAGCACCTGGTCCCCATCATATTCGGAAAACCCATTTCAACAGATAGACGGACATCGTTAAATCAACTTCACTACTCATAAGGACCCAGAATATTTTTGCTTTACATTGTGTAAAATCATATAAATATAAAAATAAATTACAAACTTTAACAAGCCCTTTTAACTTCAGTGAAGAGAACAATAAAAAAAATGTTATCAAACTTTTTTGCTTTTTATTGAAGAGTATGGATGCTAAAGATTCTCAGTTTAAAGTTGGTATAGAATTTTTTTTAATAAGACTCAGTTTAAAATGATAAATTACAAAGTTATACAAATTTCCAAAAAAGTTTTGCGAACATTAACGATTGAAATTGTGAAGAATGCATAATTTTTTCAAACGAAAGAAAAAAGGTTGTTGTGGTACATCCAAATTCTTTGTCTAGTGGTTTTAGGAGGAAAGAGATATTTAGCATTCTTAGCAGAAAGTGCCACAAGAACATAAAATACCATCTAGATTAGCCATCACTATGATAAAACAACAAACAGTCTCTTATGCACATGAATTTGAGCAGTGAAGACGGCTGTTGTTGATGTTTGTTCTTGTAAAACTGCGTTGTTAAAACATTTGTTTGTGCAACGTTATTGTCGTGTCATACGTTTTACCCACACCAAAGAACATAAACACCTCTGCTTTGCTAATTCTGCCAAAGTTTTGTTCTTGTGCAGACAAAATAATGGATAGTCTGGATAGTGTGTAATTATTTTATTCATAAAATTACTATGAGCGGGTACCCAACTCGTGCTTCATTGTCATTTAAGGGCATTTACGCTTTCCATGTGTGTTTACCTTCGGGCGTTATAGTTTTTCGGAGTTCGTTATTTGTTTACAAAATTGAATTCTTGTTGAAGGCGGCTTAGACCTATATTAAATTATAGACCGACAATTAGAAAGTTTAATGCTTTTCTTTTTAGAAATTTAAACTAGCTTGAGAAAAATATCAAGATTCGTAACAATTTAAGCCGAACTTATATTTATATTTATATTTATATTTATATTTGAGCCATGATAAGTTATGAACCAATCATCCTAAAATTCTGCAAATTGATTTATGGTATTAAAAAACATAAATTTGAATAAATTTCAATACAGCGGTGAAATTAGTTTTAGCGTTTACAGTGAGTTTAAGAAGGCTGCTAAATATGGGATCTAAGGTAAATTATGGTTCACAAAATTGCATGGCATTTTTTTCTGGCCATATGAAGCTAAGTTGGAAGAAATTTAACCGCAATAAATATATCTGCTACGGTTTTAGGCGCATACATATATGGGGCAAATAGTAAATTGTGGACCGGTCATCACGAAATTTGCTAGTCCTATAAAACTATGACGTACCAAATTTTATTACAATTGTATTATTTATTACTGTTTGAAGCAAACTAAACTGTTTTCCGAGGGTAGGAATTATATAGGGCCTAGGGTAAATTATAGCCCAATTCTATAAAACTGTGACGAACCAAATTTAATTATGATAGCATTATTAATTACGGTTTTAGTGGTGGTGGAGGTTATAAAATAGAAAAATAATTTAAAGTTTTCACATAAAAATGAAGCAATAACAGCCCAGAATAATAAAATATGTTAAAAATATTTGTTTTATGTCTTTGTTGGAGTAAACTTTGGCTTGGGTTCCTACTTATCGCTAATACATCAGTGAATGTTTAAACGCTGGTTTAGTTGAACTTAACCTAAATATATTTGTAGTTTAAATTCAACACTTGTATTATATGTAGTTAAAAAAATAACGATTAATGTTGTCGAATTCATATAGTCTGTATTAGTAGTTAAAACGCACAGTGTTATGCGTTTAGTAATGGCTTATGTGTTAACTGACAGGGTTGTGGAGTCGGAGTTGAGGTTTTTGTACCGGAGTCGAAGTACCCACAAAGACTCGCGACTCCGACTCCAAAATTTTTCGGCATAAAAACTTTCTTAATATTTTTTAAGGTAAAAATTTTTTTGTTTTAAAAATTTTTAAGTCAGAAAATAAGTACTTTACATATGAAAAGGTGAGTTTCAAAAATTAAAAAAAAGAGATAACAATTGATTTTGAAAAAGTTTTTAACACTTTATGAGAATAAATATAAAGATTGTATCGAAGCATGTCCTTTTCTATGGTTTTTTTGTGTGCAGTTGGTAACAAAACTGGTTCGATCCACACACCAGACATTTGCAAAGCTACCTCTTCTGTAACAAAACTCGCTGGTTCACTGTTTTAACCTCTCGGTGTGAACTGCGCCAAGGTAATGTTGATGAAAAAGAGTCGAATTAGAGAATTTAAACATGCAAATTTTTGTTTTTCAACAATTGTTACATTTTTTAGAACTGCTTGCATTATTTTAATAAATTAATATAACTTTCAAAATATACTAAGGCTTAATGATAATTTTCCTGGTGGGCTATAGTGTGTTGCAAAACTAGTTCGATCCCATATGGGTTGTAGCAAAACTCGTTTCTTTCGAAAATTCGTAGCAAAACTCGTTCGTTCCAAAATTAAATCTATTTTATTTCTATATTTCAGTTGGGGTAAATTTAAATTTATTTATTATTAATCAAGAATGGTATAACACTTCAGAATGATAATAGTTCAACTAATTTCGTCCATTTAATCGGGCGCTATATGTTTTTTGCATTTTTCCAAAATTCGAATAAAGAGTAACGATCGATGTAAACAACTAGTTAAAGCTCAATGCGGCACGTGTTACAATTAAAATACCGAATTTAAACTGTAATCATCTTGCTATATTTAACCATTTAAAAGGAACTGCAATAAAAAAAAAAAATTTACAGTCAAAAAAGTCTCATATACACTGAGAATCAAGGTTAGAGTAGGAGTAGGAGTCGGAGTTGGAGTCGGAGTTAGAACTTTTTTTTGACGACTCCACAGCCCTGTTTACTGATTTATAGATTTTTTGGCTTAAACACATTTTAAACCAAAAAAAAAAGAGAGTTTAAATTGCTCTAAATTATTAGCCCTTAGTAGTAACAGGTATTGAATAATTTTATTTTTTATAAATTGCAAAACATGTAAGATGTTTTATATGCAAAAAAGCATATTTTTAAAATATCAAATTTCTATACAAAAATAATCATACAGCAAACTAACAATTGATTTTTAAATGTCAATGAAAATTGCAAATTTTTATTCCAAATTAACAACATTTCATGCTAATAAGTCGTAAGTCTCTATAGATCATGCATGCTTGTCTTTTCTTTTTCCCACTTTTCTTTTTTTTTTCTTCACTTCGAATAACATTTAATTACGTTGAAGTTTGTTTGTGCAGTAATCACACATCGAACGTCGTAATAATTGCTGGGTTATTTTCATCGCTTTTTATTTTCATTTCATTGTTACTGCAACAATTTGTTTGAATTTTTATAAGTTTTACTTTCATTGATTGCTTTTTCTTTGTTTAGCGATTATTTATTATTTTTGTTGCCTGTTGTTGTTGCTTTCTTCTTTCTTGCAGTTTTCTTATGAACTTTAATGCAGTAACGGATGTTCCCATCCCACCACATGCATATTATTCCTACAACAATGTAACTCCATTCAATTCAATAACAAAAGTTAAGTTTTGCATGTGTTGCGAGTGCATCACTGTTTGAAAGTGGCTGTGAATGAATGCCAGCCAGCCAAATGTTTTCTTTTTATTTTTGGCTTTAACCTGCAACAAATATTTTCATTCATTACAGCGGGCAACATCTCGTTATTTAGTTTTGTATGTACGATATTTTTAAATCATTTAAGTTTAGCATTTAAATAAACTCCTCTGCTCGTTCGAACGTGTAAATGTGTTTGTTATCTTTGTGTTCTCATTCTGTGTGTTTTATTGTTGATCGTTTTTTTTTCTCTGCTAAATTTTTGTCATTGCACATATAACAAGATGTCATGGCGCGGAAAATCAGGTTAAACAACTTGTTGTTATAACAAGACCACGGAATGAAAGTTTGTCTTGCATCGTACTCTGATGTATGGAGTAGATTTTGTGCGGTGCAGTTTGCTCTTGCTCGTTGCGAATGTGGTCAAGTTGACATAGATAAGTAATAGAAAATGGGTTTGTTTTTCCTTCTTTTTCTCCAGTCAACCATAATCACAATCATTGGTCTTAAATGTGGAACATAGTTGAGAGTTGTGTTTGAGAACGTCTCATTGATTGTTATAAAATTATTGATATTTTAAGAGATCTTGTTTTTGGCAAGTTATTTTTAGAAATGTTGGTTTATTTTACACTAAATACTAGAAATTCGAATAAAATTGTTGAAAATTAACTATTTTCATAAATAAAATGGTCTTAATTCAGAGCAATAAAGTTTGCAGCTTAAGTCTTTCGTTTTTAGGATGCTTCACGTTAGAGTTATGTGTCTTAAGTCTTTTTGTGTTTATTTTGGGGGTTGTTAATTTTAAAATTAAAACCTTTATGAAAATATTAATAAATTACATTTATTGCTGTTCATGGTAGATTAAAAACAAATAAATAATTGCAGGTTGATAAAAATATTGTCTTTGAATTTAATACTTTTTACGTATTTGCCATCTGATATGATAAGTTGGTTGATTCAATGATTTTGTTTTAAAATATAAGCAGCAACTAAGATTTTGGGAGAATATAGTCCAATTTAAGTCCTCTCTGTTATACACTGAAAGAATTTTCTTTACAGATCCAATGGATTTTAGCATTAATCCAATGAAAAATTACATTAAAATTCATTCTATGAAATGTTTCATTGTATTAATGAAGAATGTTACATTAGCCCCCCGTTAATGAAATATTTCATAAAATCGATATAAATTTTAATTTGTTTAATGACATAAATTCACTAAATTACTGATTAAATTTGGTAATTTTTATGACCATATACATATATATTTATGTTTATTTATTTCAGTCATTTCAGTGAGCGTTTTAAGTTGTTGTGAATTTTATTTTTTTTTTCCTGTTTCAAATCATCAAGTTATATTAATTTTATTTCGTTTATATATTTCTGTTACATCATGTTATGTTCTACTTGTATAAGCTCACCTCTTAGTAAATTGTATTTACAGTGCACTCGGGAAAACGTCAACGCTCGTTTACGTCAACATCCCAAAACGTCAACCCTCATTTTTTACATTGCCTACTCTAAAACGTCAACCCAACCGCAAAGCTCTAAAACGTCAACTCTGAATAAAACAAAATTTTGAACTTTGCAGCAGTTAAAATACACACATTTGTACACACACACTTATTTTATGAAATAATTTTAGAAATTGGGGATTCCCCTTATAAGTAGAGTAGAAAAGAACTAACAACTGTATGAATGTATTGTCCTTTAATTTATGTTCAGTTGCTTTTTTGTTCTCGTAAGTATCATATTACCAAAATGAGCTCAAAACAACCGAAAGTGTTTAAATTACAAGAAAAGGCAAATATTTTGGACTTATTAGTACAAGTACGGTAGCTTTTGCGAAGCAATATGGTGTAACAAAGTCAACAATTAGCAAGATACGATTTTTTAAATGCTTGTGTGTGCATGTAAAATTAAAAATATGATCTCATTTAAAATGTATTCTTTTGGTTCTAGTTGTCTTCTATGGTTCTAGTCAGGTTGAATGACTTTTTTTAGTTTATAATCAATAAAAACGTTAAAAAGCACATTATCCATATGTTTTTTACTTAAAAATTTTACATTCGAAAACGTCAACAATTTGTTAAACGTCAACGCCCGCGGTTTTAATTAGTTGACGTTTTCCCGAGTGCACTGTAATTCATTTTCCAGCCCGGGACGATCTTCATCTTGCTTCTTTCAATTTTGCTGGCTTGTACTACTACGTAAATTTTGTGTATTTAGCTTAACAATTAAAGAAAAAAGAATGTGAGAATTGTTTGCTCCTGTTTTATCCTTCTCGTTGTATGTTTTGGAACCTATTACTAACATTTAGCTAAATTCGCTATGAATTTTTTCATTGATGTTATGAAACATTGAAATTTACAATTTTTTTCATATATTTTCATGTCTATCGCTTAAAATGGAATTAAAAATACGTTTTTACAGCAGTTATAGGAAGGAAATATTTTCTAGTTATAAGTATGTATTTTGAAGTTAGAGAACTTTATCTTGTTTTCATTGATTGAGTGACATTTTTCTTGGAAAATATGAAGTTACACTTTTTTTCATTAACTAAAAATTATTTGAATACATTAATTAATAGTTCATTTTAATCTTAAAAAACCTATTGAAATAATGTATAACAATAAGTTGAATTTTTCTTTTAAAAGAGATATTAAGTTGTCATTAATTTAATGAAAAATTTTACTAAATTACGGAACTCAATTTTGTAGTGGTAATGAAATTGCTTCATTATTTCTGTAAAATTTCATGCCCGTAATGAAATTTTTCATTGAATTAAAGGAAAAAAATTTAATGAAATTGATTCATTAGATTTATGAAGCATAATTCTTTCAGTGTAATAAAACATCAAATATCAGAAAATTTGTAAAATAAAGCCGCCAATGAAATTTTGAAGACAAGAGCATTAAGAAAAGTCATAACTCCAAAATAAGGTGATAAAACCTATTTATAAAAAATTTTTTTCCTTACTGACTGAAACGCCTGAAGCTCTCTTGCTAAATCGAGTAACTAAGACGGGATTTTTGGAAACTTGAATGTTTAGGGGGTAAGAAAGGGCAAAACCGTATAAATTCGCTTGCCACATATCTCTCATTTGCTGCAACGTCGTCATAGCTTAAAAAATTAAGTTTTGGAGTTAGTGATGCAGAATGGTTCGCTAGTTTTTTTTTTGTATTGTGTATAAAATTCATGTTTATATCTTTTATACCTTCCCCGTTTGAAGAGAAAGTATCGTTATTTTTTCTATGTAGTGCGAGCAAATAAAAACTTTAAACACGCGTTTATTTCGAAACTTATTTTTTTGAGTTATGACCAAGTTGCAGCAACTGAGCGATATCTTTTTCATTAAAAGAAATACAAAAAAATTCGTTGCTCCATATATCGCATATGCTCCATATGTCTAAAAAATACAAATATGAATTCGAGTTTAAACGTTTAACCTTTAAAATTTTTTTTTTGCAAAATTTTGCATTTTTTGTTTTAAATATCTATCTGTATACACAACGTGTTGCTTCAATTTCGCCATCTTCATTTAATTTTCACTCGAACAATGTAAGACAAAGCAGGTTGTTACTGAAGATAAATGTTATTTGAAACTATCAAATATTATATATAAGCAAAAATTAAGGAAAAATCAATTATATATCTATGTATATATATATATATATATATATATATATATAGAAATCTGAGCAATCATTTAGTATACCGATCGACTCAGAATCACTTTTTAAAGTGATCTAACGATTTTCGTCCGTCCGTCTGGCTGGTTGTCTGTTCATGTTAACCTTGTGCGCAAAGTACAAGTTACGATCTTGTAGATAATTTGATTAAATTTGGTAAATACATTTTAATTGTAATTGTAATAAGGACGAAGTCTGTGTAACTTCTTTCCAAATTAGACTCTTTGTGTCCGTAAACTATCTAGTTATATTTGTATTTATATTAAATTCACCCCAAAAATATTTTACTGCCAATTAAATTATTTTCGAATCAATTTACATTTGCCTAAAGCTCCCATCCTTAAATAGTTTTAACTTCCTTTTAACTGTTAACATTAATAAAAAATTTAGTGAAAATCTCTTTAAAACAAAAGATCTTATATGGATGTTAATATCTCGATAATATTTGGAAAATAGGTTAAAATCTCGAAAATTATAATTTTGGGATTTCAAATTAGCAATTTTTTAATTTTTTTGGGCATATTTTTAACAATTTTTAGGGCATATTTTGAAGTTTTTACTGCATATTTAATGGGCATGAATCGCGTTTTTTAGAGCATATTTCTGGTTTCCCTGGTAATAACTTTAATGGCACAATTCTGATGTTAGGGCATCATCAATATGAAGATGCATATTTCTTTGAGTGCAGAAATCTTAATTATTGGAAATACACAAGTTCATTTTTTGATATTAAGTTGATATTTATTTAAGAATCTTTTTGACTTCATTAATAATTGTCGCGCTGCCTTTTACACTTTCTAGATAATAACAATCAAAACATCATTAACATTATGTTCACTAAGAGTGAAATTATTATTTTATATAAATAGAATTTGTCTATTATCCGAAAGAAATTTTTGCACATACATCCAAATTATTAAATGCTGCAACTCTCTCTTCGATTAAAGTCATTTTGCAACATTTTCAAAACTTGTCGAAGTCTAAACAAACCATATCACAGCATTGAAATTGTTATTATATCCAGCAAAGTCTTATTTAGTTTTTAACTTTGCGACAGAAAACACACAAATACGAGCGAAACTTTATTCTTACTCAAACACAACTATTGATACTTGTTTAGGCAAAACGTAAAATTTACTAAAAGGTTTTAAAACACAACTAATAAAAAAAAGGAAAATAAAAATGATTACATTTATTCAAAAATATATTTTAAGCCAAAGTGTAATGACCTGAAAACAACAGCAACAACAATAAAATCTTAGAAAAAGTAAAAAACTTAAAAAAAAAGATAAACCAAAATGATGATAACGAAAGTGTTCGTAAAACAAAAACGCCGTATAACTGGCCCTGTTAATGATCAAATAAATAATGTTCCTTTTAAAACCCATAAAACAGCGTTATGCATAATAGAAACCCTATTAAGTATGACGGTGCTGATAATGGCTACTGTAGTTAGAGCGGCGCCTCATGCTGTTAGTGATAATACGACGTCTGTAACACTAAATCAGGCCGTTTGGCCTCCAATGAAACATCATGATATTTGGAATGATGACAAACAGTATTTACGGAGCACAAATGAAGGACAGGTGATTAGCGAAGAAGGTAATGAAGGAATAGCCGAGTTTTCGAACAAAAATATTGAATTTAATTCGTTGCATTTTTTAAACAATCTGGCGGTAAATGATATTGAAAGCAGCGACAATATAGGTTCAGCTAATGAACCAAACAGACAGAGTAAAGGTATGATTTAAAGGCAATTTATTAAAAGTTAAATGCAATTGTTTGTAGTTATACATTTATTTCCGGTTCCTGTTGATGGTGAGTGCTTATCGGACGATGGTCGTCGTATCGGCTCCTGTTTTAATGCCTACGAGTGTCGTAATAAGGGTGGTGAGGCTAAAGGTGAATGCGCCTTGGGTTTTGGTGTTTGTTGTATATGTAAGTGAAATTCATTTTCCATGGTCATATCAATTAGTAAATTGTTAATTTATCTATTGCTTTCAGTCATCGCTAATTGCAATGAAACCATAAGCAACAACATAACTTATTTGGTGTCACCTAATTTTCCGAGCTTCATGCCGAACAATGTCACCAATTGCAGTTTAAAAATTAAACTAATGAATGATGATGTAAGTCAATTGCGTATTGATTTCTACCATTTCATTTTGGGGCAACCTAATCGTAGGACTGGCGTATGTGATGGCGATGTTTTTAGTGTTTCCGGTGGGCCAGGTGGCACTATTTCTTTGTGTGGCCAGAATAGTGGACAACATAGTAAGTAACTAATTTTTTTTTCCTTGTTATTTTGCAACAATTTTGCAATATGTAATTTATAGTGCAAGAATGGTTAATTTTTAAGTTATAAAATTGAACCAATTTGTGTGTCTTTATCTAATGTGAATTGGCTGTTTAAGGCTTATGCTAAAATTGGTTTTCCTTATAGAGTTATTGAAGTAAAACTGTACAATTAATGAATTTGAATTATGGACCCTTTTTCCGCTAATGCAGCCAATCTCTCCCAACGAAAACTTCTTTTACCAAGTAAAGTATATTGTAATGTGAAATTACTGTCTGTATTTGTCCATCTATTTTGTTAGTAGAAACATTTACATAAGAAAAATAAAACAACTTGGCAGAGACGTGATTTGCACACAGGCGGCCACGAACACCGTGTTAAGTCCCTGTTTCTCTTACGTAAACGTGTACGTTACGAAGGAGCCATGAGCAAATTGAATTTTTTCCGTTTTAACGTATCAAGCTGTTTAAAAATCTTTTGTTTGTTTATTTTAATTGATATAGCGAACATAACAACAAAAGCACAAATAACAAAAGCTAACATTTATTAGTTACTAGCATTTAACCCGCTACTTCGTTAGCGTCTCCTTTTTCTTCGTGGACTTACTTGTATGCCAAAGTTTATTTTTCCATGTTTTAACTTGTTTATTTTATGTTTCTGGATTCAAAACTAACGGAAATTCAAAAAGTACCAGTTAATACACAAAAAAGTACCAAAAACTTTCCTCCATTAGATTCTTATCCACTCAGGACATTGCATCTTGAATTTTATGTTTCTAGGTCTAATACTCACGAAAATTCAAAAAGTACTAGTTAAAGAACAAAAAAGTACCAAAAAGTTCACTCATAGATTCGTTTCCACTCAGGACATTGCATGTTGAATTTTATGTTTTAAGGTCAAATATTAACGATAATTAAAAACTACCAGTTGTAGAACCAAAAAGCTGAAGACAGATATTAAATTTCCCGTATTTCCCATTTTGGTACTATTTGTTCCCCCAATAAAGTATCAACAATTACAGTATTTTAGTGGGTGCCCATAATTTAGTACGAATATGTCAATGAATGAAGCAAAATGTTTTGTAAAAAAAGTACCAAAAATAGTTACAATTTTCACCCCTTAAACGTTCGAATTTCGAAAAAGTACCAAACTTGTATTCGTATTTTTTTAAAAGTTTCGAATGTGGTATAAACTTTATTTCTAGGTTTATTGGATCAAAAGCCAGATGGGCTGACAAAAACGTACCAAAATTCAGGTTTTACCCGTTTTCACCCTAAAAGAGCCGATTTTCAAAAAAGTACCACACACCAGTCCCCTTATTTTTCGAGAGAACACTGATATGTATTACAGTTTTTTTGTATCTCTTTTAGTTTTGGAGATAAAAGGTTTCCGAATTTACCCTTGTTTACCCCCTAAACATTCGAATTTCGAAAAATCCGGTCTTAGTAGATCGATTTGGTGAGTGACCAATCGCTAGTCCAAGTTTTAAGTTTCTAGGGTCAGCGGTTTGGGCTGGGCGATGATGAATGAGTCAGTCACTCACGCAACTCTTTTATATATATAAGTAGATAAACATTTTTGTTTTAATTTTAACATATTTCAACATGTTTACATATTTTAAGTAACTACCAGTTAGAGTTTTTCTTTTCCCGGACTTTTTCATTTCCCGGGAAAGCGAGATTTATTTTTCAATTTCCCGGGATCCCGGGAATTACCGCTCAATACAAATCGATGCAAAATTTTTTTTAATTTAATTTATTTGAACAAATATCATTTTCTGAGATCAATCAAAGATGTTTATAAATGCATTATTTCTGTGGCAAAAAGGAAAAAGTGGAATAATAAAAACTTCCGATCTGTGACATTAGGAGTGTTTAGGAATAAAAACTTAAAAAACTATAACCGCAGAGAACTGATGATTATATTAAATTCGGAGTAAATTTCCAAAAGCCACCTTTAAAGTTTTTATTTCTGTTGCATTCTAATAAAACAGCTTAAGTCAAATTTAAAAAGTTGAAAAAAACGTTGTTAAACAAATTTTCATTCAAAAACTATTTTTGTTGGTGTTTTTAAAATTTTGTATTATTAACTAAATTTTTCATTAATTTTGGTTTATTTTATTATTTAATAAAAATGATTTCTTCACCGAGCTTTTTTTAAAAACTTTTTTGCTATCTTATCTCGACTTAAGATGTTTTTTCAAAATGCCACAGAATTGCTCTTATATAAAACTAAACAAATAGACTTAAGCACTTATTGCCACAGAATTAATTCAAAGCCAACAGCATTTATATAAAACCAAAAAATTAAGTTATTCAAACAAATAATTACAAAATATTTCTGTTAAAATAGGATTTTAGTTTAGAATAAGCATTTACAGAATCATTTGAAAGCCTATCTCTATTTTGATCAAGAAGACTTCAATGAGAAAACACGTATTATTTCAACAGATGTTTGCCTTTATAGCCAAACAAACATTATATAATCTCTAGACGTTTTCAGTTTTCTAAGCACTTCCTTCAAAAATTGTAATTCTTTTAAAATAAAAATTATTTTCTACGAATCGAATAAGCGTTTTCTTTATTAATAATTTTTATCGTCATCTTTTACAGAATCTAATCCGAAAAATATTTTATGTAGATGCTCTGCATGTAAAATCATAAAATTTTTTGAAGCACGTGGGTGCAACGTATTTCGTTTTTATAAAATAAATCTGTGGGGTAATTCTGTAACTTTTTAACGACAAAAATTTTACGTTAAGTAGTAAATTTTTAAAATTTTTACTTGAAATTTTCTACTTAACGACAAATTTGTGTCGTTAAAAAGTTAAAGAATCGCCCTACTGTACATTTCTACTCTTCTTCTTTCAAAATTTCAGAGCATTAAACATTGCCCTACTTATCGGATATGAACTGACATCTTTTTGGCGTTTGGCAAAAATGTCTTAAGTCAGAAACTGTAGTTTTGCGTTATGTTAAATTGAAAAATATTCATTTGGTATATTTCAAAGACTTTTTTGCTAAGAGCAGATGATAAAGCTTAGAAACAGTTGTGCTAGACTAAAGTGATTTAAACCAAACAAAAGAGAGACAAAATCGAATTAAAGCCAATTAAAAACTTATTGCCTGTTTTTCAAAATAAAATAGAAATTTTCGCTTGGGAATTTATATTGAAACAACAATAAAAAAAATCAAATTTGTTTTTGTTTTCAATATAAATTTCGAAACGAAAATTTTTATTTAAGTTTGAAAAACAGGCAGTTAAACTGGGTTTTTTAGACATAAGACGTTTTTGCCTTACGGCTTTAATCTATTTCATGACACAACTAATTTACAATTATACATATCAACAGTAAAGTTGCCATAAATAAATAAAAAAAATCTCGGGATTTTTGTCCCGGGAAATCCCGTATAAAAACACTACTACCAATGTTCGAAAATAAACAGAAACGATATACACTTTTTTATTGTTTGTGCTTCAGTACACAACCCTTTATACCGTTCATAACTATTTTCACGAAAGTAATAAACTCCAAAAGATTTTGTTATTCGTGCTTAATTCCCAGTTTTTATTATTGATAAAAACACTTGAAATTTATTGTTGATGGGATAAGCTATTCCTATGCGCATTTCACAGGTTGCTTAGGCCAGATCATCAGGAAACTTCATCCATAAAGATTTTAGAAAAACTAAAGATATTAAACCAAATAAAACTGTTAAGCGTATAAGACTTATAGCAACAGTTCTACTTGTAATAATATCAAAGCTTAAACAAAACACATCAACAATAAACAGTGGGTTTATCTCATCTTACATTCCCCACTACAATTAGTTGAAATTCTCTCAACATTAACTGTAGTTGTAAGTAGGTTAAGAAAAACAAAATAAAAACAACAACAACTTTAGAAAAGATGTTGTCAATTAAGTGTTTTTTTAGGCCGTGCACATGCCTGTTTATTATCAAAAAGTAATTTCAATTTTTGGGAATACAAAATTTTAATTCCAAAAGATTTTGTTATTCGTGCTTAATTCCCAGTTTTTATTATTGATAAAAACACTTGAAATTTATTGTTGATGGGATAAGCTATTCCTATGCGCATTTCACTGGTTGCTTAGGCCAGATCATCAGGAAACTTCATCCATAAAGATTTTAGAAAAACTATAGATATTAAACCAAATAAAACTGTTAAGCGTATAAGACTTATAGCAACAGTTCTACTTGTAATAATATCAAAGCTTAAACAAAACACATCAACAATAAACAGTGGGTTTATCTCATCTTACATTCCCCACTACATTAAAATAAAAATTTTGTATTCCCAAAAATTGAAATTACTTTTTGATAAGAAAGTAATAAACATTATATAATGTTCTGTTTTTCTTTATAAACTAAAACCATTGTAATGTTTCTGTAAACATATGTACATTAATTATATTTTAATGTTCTCTAGTGTTTTTATATTAATTTATTAAAGAAGAAATGAGCAAACAAAAAATGTAAGCAGTATAGCCTGTGTGTATATTTTGAAAAAAATGTTTTGTTGACTGTTTGTTTTTTTTAATACCCTTCGCCGAAGGTAAAAGGGTTTGCCATTCCGTTAATTTCTATTTTGTTGATCTTAGACCTTGTAAAGTATATATATTCTGGGTCATTATTAGTAGCGAAGTAATTGGTTGTTATATATTTCATTTATGGCTGTGATATGAGCAAAAAAACACGACTGCCTCTAATTTCACCAATAAATCCCTTGCTGTTGTTTTTTTTATTCCCTTTTTTATTTATCTCGAGAACAGCAAGAGCCAAAGTTTCCAAAAAGGGTACAAGCAACTTGGGTATCAATACACAACATCCGACAAAATGTGGGCGGGATTGGAGAAGTTGATTTTGGCACAAAATAGATTTATTTATATATAAAGAACGGTATTTACATAACTTTCTGATTTTATCGCACTACTTTTTTCTTTTTATTATCTCATATTTCGATGTCACGTGCGACATTAAAACCAACATTTTCTATCAGTGCGTCCTCATCAAATATCGGGAACAAACAGAGATTTTTTATAAAATTTAAATAAAAGAAACCTTTTTAAAAAATAGAAGATTGTGATCTTGGTACTTATATAAAGTTTGTCTCGTGCGACATCGTAAGTGTGGGAATTAAAAATTGGAAAATTATGTGTTTTATATAGAGTCTAGACAAATATTTATTTATTAAGCTTGAGGTCTGTTATTTTTAAAAAAATTATTTATTTTATTATCAAAGTATTTGGGAAAACAAAATTTTGGTTTCTTAACCGACTTACAACTACAATTAATGTTGGGAGAATTCCAACCAATTGTAGTGGGTAATGTAAGAAAAGATAAGCACAATGTTTATTGTTGTTGTTTTTGTTAAAGTTTTGATATTGTTACAAGTAAAACTGGTGCTTATAATTCTTATTCGCTTAACAGTTTTATTTGTATAATATCTTCAGTTTTTCTTAAAGCTTTGGATGAAGTTTACTGATGATCTGGCGAAAGCAATCAGTGTTTTTATCAAGAATAAAATTTGCGAATTATTTCCGATTTTTATTTTATCCGATATTTTGTCACGCCTATATAAACAATATAAAATGTTTAATAATTTTTAATGAATTACAATTTTTTGTGATTTTATAGCGTTAGTTACGAAAAAAGGATATGTGTATGGAAAGCTATTTGTTATTTTTTCGTAAATGTAAGTAGCCTTAATTTGAACAAAGAATCACAACTACATATGTACATATAGACGTCATGGTATGTAGGTATCATAGATGGGGGTAGTGCACTCGTTTTGCAGTTTCAACTCACACTTAGTGATAGTGCAAAAATATTGCAATAATTTTGTTGATGTTGAGTGATGAATTGAAAGTTTGAAGCCTCACTAAACATGAGTGATAGTGATGTTAAACAATTTTGCACTCAAAAAAAAAAAAAAAATTTTTTTTGATTTAAAAAAAGCAATCATCAGTTAATTGCAACTTTTTTTTCTTCACTCATTTGAGTGCAACCAAAATTGTTGCACTAAGTTTAAAATCAAAAACTTGTCTTTTTTATGATTAACGCCAATAATTATACCGTTATTGACGAAATTTCATTTTGTTTAATGTTCTTTGCTTATGCACATCCTTCAAAAAAATAAAAAACCATGCACACACAAAGTTACATTTTTTAAATTTTAGTGAGACAATATTTGTATGCAGCTTTTTTAATGGCAAGTTCAAATTTTGCACTATTTGAATTGAGTGCAGATTTTTGCATTGAATCTGCGTTTAGTGATAGTGAAAACATTTGCAATATCACTAAAATTTTGTTAGTGGTAGTTAAAAAAAAAACAATCATCAGTAAAGCTGGTAAAAAAAGAGCGCAGACTAATTGCTTTGCAGTTTTATTTAGTGATAGTGCACTGCTGATTTAAATCAATATTTAGTGCACTACCCCCAACTATGGTAGGTATAAAGATTGCAGTAATACCCCTGACAGACATATAGTTTCAATACCATGGTATGCATACTACAGTAGTATATAAACCATCAATATACCACTTTGTTTCATGATTTAATTGTAGTTTGGGTTGACACACATGTAGTATACCATCATAGTATATTATAAAAATCCTATGTCTGTCAGGGGTATAACTTTCAAGTGGTCAAAATTTCGCCAACGGGCGAACCCAGTGAATTGAGTTCTTCTGTTCATTTTAAAAAATTTTAACTAAGCTCGTTTTTATATAATTTTGTAAAAAGAGAAACAGAAACAACATAAATATGAATAGCGATGGCAAAAAATTTCACATTCGACATGTCACATGCGGCAGTGATTAAAAGTTAAACTAAAGAAAAAAAAAGTATAAATCATTTATGGGTGAAATCAAAACCATTTATAAGAGACATTAGTGCATAACATTCTTAAGATTGTCGCATTAAAATATTGCCTCAGGTTTTGCTGAAATCGGCGTTTAAATTGGTGGCCGCGAAAAGCACTTCTGTTTTTTCCCTTTGGAATGCCTTGATTTTTTTGCAATTGTTTTTTAAACGTAAAAATTTATCAAAATAAACAAAAGCACTAATTATAGGGCTAATTAAGAGCTATTAGTTAAATTTATTGTCAAAACGAAGTCCGTTTTATTTGGACTTTTTTCACCTTATATGTGTACGGTGGTCACGTTCGACATGATGGAAATGCCCATATGTGCTTTGGTTTTGTGAAACAATGTTTGTTGTGTTTACCAGCTAAAAGGGCGCTGAACACAACTAAAACGAACGAACATTAATGTACCGAGCCGAACACAACGAAGTTTGTGGAAATGTTCACATCTTTATGTTCAGTGGGATTAGTACAGTATTTTTATTGTGTACAAAGATCATAAACAGAAAAACGTTTTTTTTAAGGTTTTGACTACTCAAACACTATTAGCGTTTGTATAAAATGTTTATTTGCGAACACTGATAACTACCAACTATTCAAGTCGACCGCAACGTTTACGAGTCTGCAACATTTACATATGAGTAAAGTGGCTTAGGTCTTGAATCTTATCCTCTACTCCTCGTACTAATAATTTTATATTTTCCAGTAGCCAAGTAATTTGTTTATACAATCACAATTCTTAAAATGTGTAAAAAATATACTGCCCCAGTTTTGATTTACCTTTGATCTTAAATTCTTTTTAGTTCTTGCGCTCTAGCCAACTGAAATACGTGGGTATGCGAATTACTGTATAAATCACGATTGTATTTTTTAAAGGTCAGAAGAGAATCGGACACTTTTTCGTTAATGTCAAAAATTTCAAACGACAACGACTCTCGTAATAAGGGCGAAACTCGTTAAATGTTAACTTTTTTGCAGTTCAAAAAATTAAGAAAAATATACTTTTACAATATGCATAATTATTCAATTCATGCTATAATTTAAACCAGAAATTTATTTTCCCTTTTAGTGTATTATGACGTTGGAGGTCGAATGTTACCCCGCCAAACCTTATACGGTACCCTAAAGCCATTGCGTTACGAGGATTTATACCCAGGCCGTAATAACACGAATGATACATCAATGGAAATCGAAATAAAGTTGAATTTTGCTCCCAGATTCCTGCCATCGAGATTGTGGGAAATACGTATCGCTCAAATTCCCTTCAGTCAAAGGGCACCAGCTGGATGTTTACAATATTTTACCGGAACAGAAGGTGTATTTCAAGTATGTTGATATAAACCTAGCACCTTATATCTAGATCTCTAAAAGTAAATATTTCATTTTGCAGACCTTCAACTTTGCCGATAATGGTCGCCATTTAGCAAATCAGGATTATCGTATATGCATGAGGCAGGAAATGGACATGTGTTCAATTGTCTACCAACCATGTGATGTAGAGTCATTTCGTATAGGGCCTAGTACAGATTCAGGAGTGTTTAGTAGTTCAAATGATCAATTTCAGGGTTCTAATGGTGTTCAAACTTTAAATGGTGCAACTTCAAATGGAAACGGAAATGGTATGCAACAAATGGACTCAGCTCAAATGCAAGTTTTGGCCGATGATCCAGTAAACACACAAGCAGGGATAACAACAACAATATTTCCAACAAGTAATATAGCACAGCAAGCTATGAGTGTAACAACAACACCAGCCACAACAATGACAACTACAGTGGCCACTAGTGTGGCGGAGAATACAAGTATACCATTTATATATATACTTAATTGTTATTAACCAATTAATTTTTAACACTAACTTTTAGCATTAGCATCAGATTTATCAACGGCATCATCACTAGCAGATGATCCTGCAGAAGTTGCGACATCATCAAATCCCACTTCAGCTGCACCACCTACAGAATCTACAACATCTTCCACTACATCAACACCTTTGAGTGACGATGTTGAGGGTTCTGGAGGAGGTATTGATGACAACACACGCTTTAGACCAACTGCATCGGTTGCTGGCGTATCCCGCAGACCACGACCTACAAGAGGAGGTTTTGATATATTAGGTTTCTTGAGAAGTGCCTTTGACTTTGGTTTCCGTACTTCTAGACAAATGAAACTAATAAGTGAAAGAGAAATGAGACAGTTTTATAGCAACTGTAGAGATCGCATTACAATGCCTTGTATTATAGAAGACTTTATTGGAACAGGCCTAGGTCCATTGCCAGGTTGCGAACCGGTACACTGCGGTATGCAATTCTGTTCTACCGGTATTTGGCCATGTCGCATTGAATCAACCGTTACTCCATTTTATGTGGGCATACATTTCGGAGATGGCAGTGGTAAGGGAAGTCCAGAAGATAATATTGGCGCGTGTTTACGCTATCAACAAGTACAATGTATGTGATTAAAGTGTATTAATAACATTTTAGCTAAGTATTTAAAAACAAATAAATCGGATGTTGTTTTTTACCGGACTGCGAAGGAAGGGTTATGTTTTTCGAGCGTATCTTGGGGATATGTATGTAAATTTTTTTATTACCTCGTATCTTTAAAACAGCTGATTGGATTTTGACATTAAAGGTATCGTTTAAGATAAAAGAATTGAACAAAATAATAGGTTCCGTCTCACAAGCTTAATGCGGGTACAGTAATTTTGACTTAGTTGCACAATCTCCTTTGCACGATTTTTTGTGCAGGTAAATCAAAAATGCAGCTATCTTAAATGTATTTAGCTGCTTTAATGTGTAGGTACGCAATTGTGGTTACCTGCATAAAAGTGCAGCTAAAGTTAAGTGTTTGAAAGAGGAGTAACAACGTTTTTATTAATAAATTGATAATAACAATGACGTTCAAAAAACCTGTAGTCATTTTTTTATGCATTTTTATAATGAACTTGATAGCCAAAATGGTAACAATAAAGTGTGGAACAGAAAAGTCGGTGTAGAACAACGTTAAGAAGAGCGCTGCAAGCAGTTAAAAGTTAAAAACGGCAGTTTCAAAGTAGTGTCAACAGAATACGTAGTTGTAGTAGTCGTTGCCGTTGAAGCGCAAAATTTGAAATTTTGAACTTTGTTGCGCTACAGAGCATTCGTCAGCTTCAAATACTACTACAACTACTTTATTCTTTTTTTCCAGACCTAAGATTTGCTATTCCTTTCATATAATCGTGGTAAAGTTGCTGTAACCAAAACCCATATGCATTAATGTAGGTTCATGCAAACAAAATAAATGAATTATAATGATGCCAATTTGACTTTTTTGCGATTTTTGTTTTTATACACAGCTAAAATTGGATATTTATGTGAAAAAGTGGCCACCATATTTTTTCATGTGTGCAGCTAACTTTGATGTTTTATATGAAAATATTTTAAAGCTGCCCAAAAATATAAGAATTTGTGCAGGTATACAAAACGCACATAAACAAGGATTTTGAGGAATAATTACAGAAAATATGTATTTTGGGCAGTTAAGTCAAAGTCATCCAATGAATAACATTCATAGATCGGCCTTAATCGGCCTTAACTTAAACTAACTTAACTTAAAGCTAACTTAAAGTATTGAGTTTATAGCTAGCTACAAAAAGTTAACTTAAAGTTAATTGAAAGTAATGCAGAGTCGGACAATCGACTACTTCCTAGGACATCGCAATGTTAAAATACATAGTTAGTTAATTCCATATAAAAGTAGTGCTAGTGTCAACCACCACTAGTTGAGAAATAGTTAGCTTTCAGTTAATTTAAAGTTAACTGAATGTCCGACAGGGAATAAGTTCAAATAAACTAGTTATTGTGTCCAATTTTATTTTGTGTTTACCCTGCAAATAATATTGGACCACCGGATTTTGATCAAATTGACTACTTATTGGACTAGTCCGATGTAATGCAAGCATGGACCATGTCATTTTTAAAAAGTGTTTGTAGTGAGACGACATGTCTTCGTTTTTTAACGACATGTGTTCATTTTTAAGCGACTTCAAAACTAATCCTCTTGAATATATCATGGAGTAGGTTTAATACTACTCCTTTGTAATCCAAAGCTGGGTTATATGGTCCTGCCCTAGGACATCGCAATGTTAAATAGACCATGTTTTTCCATACGTTTGGGTTACTTTTTGACTAGTCCTAGCCCCTTGTGGGCTTAATTTTACATGCGAGTTTGGACTAGTCCTATTATTTGCAGGGTAGTTCTTAAAAGCGAAACAAGCAACAATACTTTTTAAGAAATGATAAAAAATAAAAACAGTCTTCTTGTTTCTATGGAAATTGTTTGTTCCTCTGTGCGTTTAGTTTCATTTAAATTTTTTTCTTTCAATCAAGCATATGAAAAAACTTAAATACGTACTACATACAGAACAACTGCTGAATAGGCATCAGAGCAATGATTTTTGTGTATTTTTCTTTGTATGTGTTTTTTTGCCAAAGCAATAATTGACGAACGAAGCTAAACATGGTATGAATGGCAAAGACAATACGCTGTGCATGACTTGAATGAATTTTAAAACAACACCAATGTGTGTGGCTGAGAAAGTTTGATTGCATGGACAAAAATGAGTGTATTTGATGTTGTTCATTTAATGCGAATTTTTTGCAATCGCACAAAGCTGTTCTCTGGTAAGCAACAGCTGAAAACTAACCATGTGTCAAAATTATATGCTGTTACTTTTGTTGACATTTATATTTACATGTTTGTATGTTAGTGCACAGCTCAAGGTATATTTACACAAGGTAGACTCATTTGGGAAAAGGAACCATGTTGTCAAAATTGTCTTCATATAAAACAAAAACAATTTAACGCACACATGTACAAATTTTGGCTCATATACACGCAATTTGACGTTGTGGTTCCAACTATGGGTAAACAGCTGACAAACATATGGGCCAACGAGTTTACCTTGTGTAAATATACCTTGGCACAGCTAATTTGCTTACTGCAGTGTTGTACTATTTTGACACAACGTTAAAGTAGTTTACAGTGTTGTATCCGTTTTCAAAATAAGCCCTACAAGAAGAGAATAAAAGAGTTGTCACTTTTTTCACGTTGGTGTTAAGAAAATGATAGAAAGAAATGACAGAAAACTTGGTTTCGTGAAAAAAGTGACTACTCGCTCATTCACTTATTGTAGGGAGACCACCTTGCACAAAGTAAACAGAGATGTCACGAGACGGAAGATTTTGCGTTTTCTTCCGTCTCTTTCTTCTAAAGCTGCCCTTTTTGCTTTTCTCTTTGCATCAATTTTGTGGCGCAAACAATGAACACAAAGCAAAGGTTTTAAGGACCTAACACTTTAAAAAATTAACTTTTTTAATTAACACGAGTAAATAATATTTAAGTAAGTAAATAACATTATAAAACAAAACAAAAACAAAGCTTGTTGAACTAATGCATTTGTTTAACGTGATTTGTGTTTTGTTATTTTTGTTTTGATCACGCTATTTGTGTTGAATTGTCACTTCACTAGCAAAAAAGCTTTCTGTCTCTTTCTCACAGAATACCACAGAACTGTCACGAGACGGAAGATTTGGGGTTTTTTTGTCTCTTTTTAAGAAAGCTGCCCTTTTTCATTTCATTTTTCTTTGCATCATCTTTTATGCCGCAATACAATGAACACATATTTATTTAGTTGAGATTTATTTGCAAAGCTTTTGTAAAAATTAACTTTTAAGTTTACCACAACACAAGTAAATAATATTTAAGTAAATAAATAACATTATAAAAGAAAAAAATATTAATAAATACATTTTTTTGCACAAAACACAACGTTTATTGAACTAATGCATTTTTTTTACTCGGTCTGTGTTTTGCTATTTTTGTTTTGATCATGCCATTTGTGTTGTTTTTACACATTGCCACTTCACTACCAAAAAAAGCTTTCTGTCTTTTTCTTCGAAAGCTGCCCTCGCAACTGATTTGGGCCTTTTTCACACGTCACTTTTTTTCAGTTCTGTTGTATTCTGTGCTCTTTCTTCGAAAACTGCCCTCGCAACTGACTTGGGCCTTTTTCACACGTCACTTTTTTCATCTCTGTATACTTTGTGCCTTGTGCCACCTTGTATGAATTCGCCTTGCCACCAACAAATGTCATAAAAAGGTTTCTTACAACCCTGTCTTTATTTGCATTGTGCTCCAGTGATCCAAGCCGAACCTTATTTATCGTCGGCGGGGAATTGGTTTCGTTCGGCGGCGGCGTCTTCATCAACCGTGTATTTTTAAATAACTAGTTAAAAAAAAGAAAATTCAATGTCAATTTAGCAAATTTATTTCTCTATGTTTTGAAAGATATATTGAATTATTTTCTTACTCTTTTTATAAATCGTTTAAAAGTAAGAATATTTTTTTAGATTAATTTACGTTTTTGGACATTCTTACATAAGTCCAGAGAAAAAACTTAAAATTATAAAAAACATATTGAAACAATACGAAACATTAACGAAAGTCTAGTTATGTTAAAACTTTATAATTCAATTTGGAAAAATATTAATTTAAATTTGTATGTATTATTGATTTGTATGTCTTTAATATAATTTTTCTATTATATTTAAAATTATTGAAATAATATAGTGCGTTCTTATTTTTAAATTGCAGCTTTTCTCTGAGTGCACTTACAGCTAGTTATTTTACTGAATTATTAATAATTAATTTCAGTAAACTCTTTTGTAGTAATCATGTCAAAAGAGTTCTTTTTTACTATGGAAGGCTGTAGTCTGCTTCTTTTAACGTTTATACACTAAAAGGAGCTATCGAAGAGGCCGAAATAGCCGGATGCCAAATTAAAGAGCATATTCGGAAAATCGCAATAACGCTTAACATTTGCGATTCTGTCTTGAAATTGTATGGTATAAGTTCTGTAAATCGCAATCGCAAGAAGTTTTTCGACTTTAAATTGCAAAATTATGCTCAAGGGAATTAGAATATTTTGAGGAAACTCTGGAAGACCGCAGGTGAATCGTTATGGTGTCCAATGTCGTAGTGTTCGTAGTCATTATGGCACACCAGAAGTTGCCATAATGTCCATTTTAAAAGTCTTATGACACTTTTAAAATTATGAGAATTTTTGGGGTTATTTCTTTTCAAATGTGTGGCAAAGTCCACTTTTTAAAAAACAAAAAGAAAAAACGTTATTTTTAAATACATTTCTTACTTATTTGCTATCATAATTTTTTAAAACAGATGAAGCTAATTTTAAAATGATTGCTTGGCATCAGCAATACATTCCACGGTTCCGCAAGGCATAGGTCATTGCTACACGTTCAATATATATTGACAGCGATCCAGGGTATTTATTGAATAAGTAGCATGCATTATTAATGGATCGCGATTCAAATCGCAAAATAGCCTAATTATATCTGATCAACGATCTGGATAGCGGATTAAGGATTGAACGTTTGGCATACTTCGCAATACGTTAATAAGAAGGGAAACCCAAAACCAATAAGAAATTGAAACATTTTTGCATAGTTTGTGCTTTAACGAAAAAGCCAGCAGGATAGTTGAACAGGCTTTTTTAGGTTTTATCGCGGAATTTTTTTAACTTCGACCAAACCGCACAGCCTAAAAATGATGTAAATACATACTGATGCGATAAATATTGAATAAGTAGCATACGCTACTTATTAATGGATCACGATCCAAATATCACAATCGGCGGTATCTATTGTGCAAGGAATTGCCGTTAAGGAGTAAGTCGTTTTTTGTAAAAGATTAAACTAACACACAACCTTTGTTCTTTAATCTATTACAAAGAAGATTAAGCCACTAAAGACAACACCTTTCATAATAAGGCGAATACAAGTTGAACGTCTTAAGTTTAAATTGCTTTCCTGGGCATCCTGCATCTACTTATTAAAATGTTTTACTGAATTTAGAAGCTTTAGCTTTCAAAGCTGACGTTTTTTATACCATAGAGTAGAAAAGCTTTTCTCTTGGCCGAAAGCCTGCAATGGTAAGAAGCTTTAGTCAGTGAATCCGGTGTTTTTTTATAGAAGGAATTTCTGCTCTATAGTAAATATAACAAACACCAGCTTCGCCAGCTAAAGCTTCTTCTTAGCCGACCTTCGAACTCTGGTGGCGTATCGTAAGGTCCGTGGACATTATGAAACATTTTGATGTCATAACGTTCATTGACCTTATGACACACCACCAGATCGTAAACAAAAGCCACGAGTTTCAGATCACTATAAAATTAACCTGGCGATTCGTGCGATAGTCAGAAATATTAGCAAAATTGGAAAATTTTAGTAATAGAACAAATTTATATCTATATACATACATATGTATGACAAAAACATCCTCCTTTTCAGAATAAAATTTCAGCATCACTTTTAAAAATTCGGCGACTTGTATTATCAATTTAGCGGCTTTGTTTTAGCCGGCTTACATATTCATGCTTAAAATGGCTGCGGCTCGAGTAAAAGATTAAGTGACGGCTTGCCGTCTATTTTTGTTTTACGGCGTGGTACTTTGTTGTGCTCTCTTATTGACATGTAGTTTTTTTTAGATGCCGTGAGAAAGTGCCGCATCAAATATTGTGTGCCGTTTTTTTTTTTTCCAAAAAATAAATATTTTATGAAAAATATTAAAAAGCTAGTGTTTTTCTATATTTTTTTTGTAGTTATAAAGATAATTATTATTGTGGTGTTTCGGTATAAACGAGCTTTACAAAAAAACTTTTTGCTGGTATTGAGGTTATGATAAGCAAATAGCAACAAAATCTGTGAGAGAATTAAAATATTGAAAAAATTTTGTTCAAAAATTGTATCTTAAAAAAAAAGAAAAATGAATGTACCACCAACTGCTGCAGCCCCAGCAGTACCGCCCGCTATAGGTGGCTTGGGCTTTCCACCTGCTATAGTACCACAATTTAATATACCACCACCAGGATTTGGAGGTCCACCTCCTGCTGAATTGGCGGCAGCATTTGGTTCTGCACCACCCAATACTGAGTGGACTGAACACAAAGCTCCTGATGGTAGACCATATTTCTATAATAACATTACGAAACAAAGTTCTTGGGAAAAACCTGAAGCTTTAATGTCTCCTATTGAACGTTTGAAACATCAATGCTCTTGGAAGGAATATCGCTCTGATGCTGGTAAGGTGTACTACCACAATGTAACAACAAAAGAGTCAAGATGGGAACCGCCTCCAGAATTTCTAGAAATGCAAACAAAGGTTAAAGCAGAAGAGTAAGTTTTTTTTTTATACAAAATAATATAAAGATTATTGTTATGAAATTTTTTTTTAATAGAGCTGCCGCGGCTGCTAAGGCAGTAGCAGCAATGACCTCATCCAGTTTGGCTGGAATTGTTCCTCCTGCAGCTTTAGCGAATATACTGCCCGCCACATTGCCAACTGTTCCCAAGATTCATACTCCAGATATACATTCACCTTTAACACCGGGAAGTAATGAAAATTCCTCATCAGCTTTGGACCAAGCTATGGCTGCCACTCTAGCCTCCATCGAGATACCCTCTTCCAATAAGGATGATAAAGAAAGTAAGTTTAATTTACAAATCAAAAATACTTATTTTTTATCATTTTTAATTTTCAGGTAAAAAAGAAGTTATTGAGGAACCTAAATTGGTATTTAAGGACAAAAAAGAAGCTATAGAAGCTTTTAAAGATCTGTTACGCGAAAAGAACGTCCCTTCGAATTCCAATTGGGATCAATGTGTTAAGATTATTTCCAAAGATCCTCGATACAATTCATTTAAAAATCTAAACGAAAAGAAGCAAACATTTAATGCTTACAAAACACAAAAACTAAAAGATGAGAAGGAGGAGGCCCGCCTGAGGGCAAAAAAAGCTAAAGAAGATTTAGAAAAGTTTCTTATGACCACAGACAAAATGAATTCCATTTTGAAATACTACAAATGTGAAGAAATATTTGCAAACAACAAAATATGGACTTCTGTTCCTGAACAGGATCGTAGAGATATTTACGAAGATTGTATATTTAATTTAGCTAAACGAGAAAAGGAAGAGTCACGCTTGATGAAAAAACGGAATATGAAAGTTTTGGGGGAACTATTGGAATCTATGACAACAATATCATATTCCACAACTTGGGCAGAAGCTCAAGTTATGCTGCTAGAAAATTCTGCATTTAAAAATGATGTCAATCTTCTAGGTATGGATAAAGAAGATGCACTGATAGTCTTTGAAGAACATATTAGAACTTTAGAAAGGGAAGAAGAGGAAGAAAAGGAAAGAGAAAAGAAACGTTTAAAAAGACAACAGCGTAAGAATCGCGACAATTTCTTAACCCTGCTCGATTCCTTGCATGAAGAAGGCAAACTTACATCAATGTCTCTTTGGGTGGAATTATATCCCATTATATCCGCCGATATACGCTTCTCAGCCATGCTG
This sequence comes from Pollenia griseotomentosa, assembly GCA_963931875.1. NCBI lineage: Eukaryota > Metazoa > Arthropoda > Insecta > Diptera > Polleniidae > Pollenia > Pollenia griseotomentosa. The sequence goes on from OZ007561.1 coordinate 19,463,830, forward strand.
GGTCAAAATGGTTCCACTCCATTAGATCTTTTTAAATTCTATGTTGAAGATTTGAAAGCACGCTACCATGACGAGAAGAAAATCATACGAGAAATTCTCAAAGAAAAAGATTTTAGTGTTAAAGCCACCACCACATTTGAAGATTTTGCCACTGTCGTTTGTGAGGATAAACGTTCAGCAACTCTTGATGCTGGCAATGTTAAGTTAACCTATAATGCGTTTCTAGAAAAGGCAGAGGCCATTGAAAAGGAGCGTTTAAAAGAGGAAACTAAACGTTTGCGTAAATTGGAAAATGATGTAAAGGCGGCTTGGCTAGAGGCCAATGTTTCGCCCCATGAACCTTATGAATCGGCCAAAAAGTTAGTAGAGCATTTAGAATCGTATGCTATCTACGAAAAAGAATTAGGAGTGCACAAAATTTGGGAAGATTTTGTGAGAGAAAGTGAAGATGCTTGTACACATCATCATTCCAGATCGAAGAAATCCAAAAAGAATAAAAAACACAAAAAACGATTACGCTCAAGTTCGAGATCAGATATTGAAAACGATCCAATGGAGGTTGAGAGAAGTCGTAAAAAAAAATCAAGATCAAGATCGGTAAGTATTTCGAGTAAATGCATAAAAAATTTTGTTTGTGAGAATTCGTCAAGGGTCAAGTTAAGTTGTAAAATGTAAAAAAATATTTCCTGTAAAGTGGATTCTTGTGGAATCCTGCGACTAAACGAAACGATGTTCGTAAAACCTGTCCGTGTAGATATAACCAATTTGTGCAATCTACTTGACTAATAAATCACTTTATAAAAATAATTTACTTAAATATCCTATAAAATCTTAATAAAACCTAATATGGTTTGGGTTACTTCTTCTAAACACCAAATTTATTTAATTTTCAGCTCTCTGTTAGTTCGAGCATAAGCAAGGAAAGCGATCGCATTTCAAAAAAGAAAAAGAAGAGAAAGAACAAAAAATCCTCCAGAGATGTAAGTAACAAAAGTTGAACTCTTTACCAAAAGTTTTAATAATATAATTATATTCTTCGTTCCAGTCTTCCTGTGAAACTGAACGAGCCCAATCTCTAGAAGCTGGTTCACCTGCGGCAATGGCAATAGATGACTTTTGCTCGGTACCCAGCAAAAAGAAGAAAAAAGATAAAAAGAATAAAAAAGATAAAGAGCGCAAACATCATCATGATAAACAACGTTCTAACACACCCCTCAGCCCAATAGCAAGTAATCATTCAGATGCAGGACATTCTCCTTCCAATCCCCGTCACGATCCTGACGAACAAGCTTTAAGTGAGTCAGAACTCGAATCGAAACGGGCGGCATTATTGGCACAATTGAACGAACAAATGGAAGAATGATCTTAGAGTGATTGAATGAATACTGTATAAATCAAATTACTCTTTAGGTTTACAACTATTTAGGAATTTTATTATATTACTCTTTGATCTTTGATATGGACAGACAAGAAAACTGAACTAAACATGTACAGTATGTGTGCTTTGCAATAATTTATTGTGTTTTCAATTTAATTATCTTTTTTATTGTTTTTTTGCTCTATTAACTAAAGAAGCCACATACTTACTGATTTTTTTTTATTCTTTCTTATTGTAAGTTTTGTAATAATATTTTTGTTAATTATATTTTTACAAACTTTATAAGCTAGTAATTCAACAAATAAAAGTTTGTAGTTCAGTTCAATGAAAATGAAAAAAAAATGTATTTTATGCTAAATACATAGCACATACATACAAAACAAAACTTGTTCTTTTTTTGGAAATGTTATTGAAATTGGTCTTTTATTTAACTGTGTTTTCCGCTCACTATTACGATCTTCAGTTTTAATGAGACGGTTTTTCTTTATTAAAAATAAAATAAAGTTAATTTTAAAATTAAACTTACTGCCAAACTTTAATAGCTTCAAGTACAATCTAAAATTTGAATTCTTTATACTTTTTGGTAGTCTTGGCTGGATCGGCTTGTTGACGTTTACGTTTTGATTTTTGACGCGCCACATGTTCTGCCAACATGTCAGAAAGATCTTCCTTTTGTAAATGATTTTGTTGTTCACGCATTTGCTGTTCATAACGTTGGGCCATTGCTTCATTATCCATATCCAATTCTGAAGGATCTAAGGCCAATTCAACTGTACCTTCACGATCGGCAGTTACAGCTGTTCGTGTTGTTTGTTTAACACTACCCACATCGTAGACATGGGTGGAGCCCATCATAGAAGCGCCAATGCGATCAGTACGTTTCTCTGGTAGGACATGGTATAAAACGGGAGTTTCATTGCTGTGGATAGTAAAAAAAACAATTAGTCTTTGTTTAACATGTTTTTCAGTTAAAAACATACTCTTCCATTTCCTGTTCAATTTTCTTTTTACGCAATTCAATATTTTCGGGAGTTTCCATTCCTGCGGGCACACTTGTTAAGCCTGAGGGTGTAACCAACCCTTCAGCTGGTGTAACCAAACCGCTCTCATCTACAGGATTAGCCATATCTTCACCTTCCTCTTCCTCCTCATCTGAAGATTCTTCGGATTCTGATTCTAATTCGCCCCATTGATTTCTTTCAATGTCGCCTTCATCGATACCATTCTAGAAAAAGTGTTACATGTTATTTAAAGTACACAAAAAGGTAACTTTTTGCAATATTAATAAAACGTTTCTTTAGGGGTCTACAATCTATTGCGATATGAATTCAATTTCGTTACGAAAGCTAATCGCCAATTTGGTACCCTCTACCACCCGCAACTTTTTTTTAAGATGAAGCAATATTGGCAAAAAAAATTAAAAACGTTTAAAATTTAAAAAAAGAGTAAGTGCGGGAAATGTGGTATACCTATTTGAGTTTAGATTGCCAAATTCAGCATAATCGACAAATGAGTCCACAATTGGGAGAATTGTGCGCAAATTTCAGCAAACCGGGTCTGTAAGAAATGTGAAAACACCTGTGCATGCTCGCCCAGTTTTTTCAGGGCTGGCGGAATCGTCGGCCTGTACTTCTTTGAAAATGAGGTCGGCTAAGCAGTTACCGTGAATGGTGTAAGCTATTGCGATAATACGGACTTCTTGTGGCCAGAAATTGAGGGTATGGATCTGGACGATACGTGGTTCCGACAGGATGGTGCCACTTGCCACACAGCCAACAAAACAATGGCTCTTTTGCACGAGAAATTCAATGGCCGTTTTCTATTGGCCGCTACGATCATGTGATTTAACACTGTTGGACTTCTTTCTTTGGGGATATTTAAGAGAAATAGGAAAGAAAAATTCAATAGCTTCACCACCATTTTAACCAAATTAGCTGACTTTAGGTTTACCACAATAGGTGCACTTGGGCTAAATGCAGCTATTTATTTACTTATTTTAAAATATTTACTACAGGTGTAGAGCAATTGCATATATTATTCATTAATATGGTACTTACCAATTACATACTTTAATATTACTCTTTAGAATTTAAAATGCACCTTTAAAACTAAAACTCGAAAAAGTCGATTGCACAGCTACTGGAATTTTTTGCAACTGACACTAAGAATGACATTAAAAAATAAAACAGATTAAAATCTGTGTCAATTTTTTGAGAGTGTCAAACGAGTTATAAAAAAGTAACTGTACCACATTACCAGCCTATACCATATTACCCGCACGTAGACCCCTTTCAGACTCGGCAAGTTAGTTGCGCAAGTTACTTGCCGAGTACAACAAAGACTGTACCCCCCTTACCGCTGACGTCTACAAACCAAGAATTGCGCAAGTAACTTGCCGAATGTGAAAGGGCTCTTACTACAGTGGTGATTTGCGAAAAGAAAAAAATGCGAAAGACATATGCGCAATCGCATTAAAGAATTAATAACTAGATTTGGTATCATTTTCTTTCGCAATAGAGAGTAGCCAGTTTACGCCATTTAAAAATGGTTTTTGAAAAGTACTTACATCCATATCAATAATATTGGTACCAAAGACATCACCATACAAAGGTTTACCATTCTCATCAACTGGAGGTTTACCCCAACCACCAGCGTGATAACCGAATGAGCAGCCATCCGGTATAGGTGCGTTAAGTCCAGGAATTTTCAAATTTGGATACGATGGTGGAGGTCCATAACGTTGCTGAGCAATTAACCATGGTGGTGGAATCTTGTGGGCGTTTGGTCCTACAGGCATACCCAAAGCAATACGCAATTCTTCCGACAAATCACCGGGTTTCTTTTCTTTTAAGCGTGTCTCGAACTCCTTGCCCTCGTAATAGAGATCGCCATGAATGGTCATACGTGGTTTTGTTTGCCATTTGAAAAACGCATCATGTAACTTTTGATAATCTATGTCAATTTTACCCATTTTCGGTCGGACCCGTTCACGCATTTTTGATTTCAAAGATTTGGCATCATCTTTTTCCTGCAGAGACTCTCTCATTTCCATAATACCAGTCTTCTTAATAAATGCTGGCAAATCGAAAGGAGGTTTTTCTATGCCTCTTTTGCCTTGTAGATATTTACGTTTGAAACACCAATGCCGGGGCACTTGTACAGTATTTCTATAAGCTTTTAATTGTACTAACAATTTGGGATCTCGAGCGGTAACATCATGCATTTCCACAACATCTGGCCGTGATACTAATTGTTTTAATTCAGCCACACTAAGTCGAGTTAATTTCTTGAGCTTTCTTTTTGAGAGTTTTTCTTTGTCATCCTTATTTTCTTCATCCAGATCATCTTCTTCGCCTTCTTCCTGCAGTTGATTGGCTAAATTCTTTTGATTGGCTTTGCCTTCTAAAACTTCTGCAGCATTTTTATCTTTTTCTGAAACCTTAGGCTTATTTTCTAATTTAAATATTTCAAATACACGATAAAACTGTCTATACATTGGAGCTAAATCAGCAATGGTTATTTTCTCGGGAACATATCTGTAAAAGGACGATTATTTAATAATGAGTAAAATATATATGTATATTTATAAAGAGACTTACTCGATTGTTACATCTTTTTCAGCTCGTGCCGTTGATTCTTGCTCTGTGCTATTATTTATGGATTCATGTTTCTTTTCTTTTGTTGTAGTTTCTTTATCTCTACCGCCTTTTCCATTTACATCTTTTTGTTGAAAATCAACTGTAGCTTCATCATTATCATCCACCGCATCTTCCTCTTTGCTACGATCTTCCGCTCGAGTTTGTTCTTGTTGTTTTTTGAGTTTTTTATTTAATTTTTTGCGTCTTTTCTTCTTTTTGTTTTTCTCAACTTTACTAAGCTTTCCCGGTTTTGGTGTTATGCCACCATTTGTTTGATAGTCGCCCTCCTCTTCAGAATCGTCACCAGCATCGTAGTCATTTACCAACTGACCACTGGCATCATTATTTGTAAAATCATCCGAATTTACATTAAATTCTGCGGCTCGTTGGTCTTTTAAAGCTAAAACATCTTCCAGAGCTTTTGGTAATATAACTTCAGCTGGTTTTTTATCTTTGTTTTCCACCGACCCCACACCGTTTAAAGAATTTTCCGAATTTTCCCTGTTACCATTTGTGTTAACATCATTTGAGGCAAGTGGTTGTGTTGGCGGTGCTTTGTTTGCGTCACTCACCGGTTGCGAGTTATTCCATGGTTGACGTGGTGCAATTTGTGGATTAGGAAAATTATTGACCACATTAGGCATCATCACTGTCGGAGGTCTCATACCTGGTGGTGGGCCGGACATAATTGGTGGCGGTGCTATTCCGCTGGCACCAGGCGGCATATTTGGATGCATCTTAATCAAAAAAACAAGATACAAATAATTTTCAATATAAATTTATAGAAAACTTACATCTCCATAGGGATCAGCCATTGAGTTGTGTATTTAAATGAACAATTAACAAAATGAAATGTAAAATTAGAGTAATTTTCTGAAAAAAGTAAATTTCTTGCAAATGTTTCGTTGCCAGACAATTTCTTTTTTGACAACTGCGGAAAAAAACACATAAAGTGCTACCAATTTCATAATCTGTTTATTAATTTAAAAAAAAAAGTTAGTCTATTTTAAAAATTTCAATTGGACACGTTGATTTAATTATTAAAAATAAAGTAAAAAAAAACAGATGTATAGAAAATTGATTTAATTTAAAATTAAATGGTTTTCTTTTGTTTATATTAAAACAAATTATGTATTTTTTCTCGGTTTTTTGTTGACATTGTAATATATGTACAAATAATCTTTTATATATATCATGTGCACGTGGAAACATTTTAAAATTGGAACAAAACAAAGTTTTAAGTAATTGTTGCCTTTAGGAAACACCATATGTGATTTTAATAAGACTATGTTTAAATTTGATTTTCAAGTTGAAGAAATTGAAGAGGAGAGCCCTTTTGTGGATAAGAAAATTATAGAAAAAGAAAAAACGTAAGTATGAATAAGTTTTAAATAATTAAAATGTGTGGCTAATGAAATTTAACTTTTAGTTCGACGAGCGATTCATCAATTGATTGGTATGATTCTAAGGAGATTTTGCACTCAAAAGAAATAATTGAAAACCTAGATGTTTGTAAATTAAACTCCACAAAAAAAGTTATTAATGACATTCAGATTACTCACATGGTTTCGGGATTTTTGTTGGAGGATATAAAGGAACATGACACCAACGACTTGGATATTAAAAAGGCAGAGGATCAGCATTCTGACTTAATTCCTGGCGTGTATGAAGGCGGTGCAAAAATATGGGAATGTACAGATGATTTACTTAAATTTTTAGCAGTAAATTATACATCTGACAAATGGGAATCAAAACAAGTTTTGGACTTGGGATGTGGGTCAGGACTTTTGGGAATTTATGCTTTCCTTAATAAAGCAAAAGTTACCTTTCAAGATTATGTAAGTTGTAAATGTTTTAATTACTGCAGAATACAATTCTCAATTGCAAATAAATATTTTTAAGAACAAAGATGTCTTGGAAAAAATTACCATACCCAATGTTTTGCTTAACACTGCGACTCCTACTGAAAAAGAAGACGAAGAAGAGTTTTATGATGTTAACAAATTAAAAGGGAATGTACATTTTTACTCCGGCGATTGGAGTAAATGGGTCGAATTGACTAAAAATGAAGAAAATTTTGATATTATTTTAACTTCTGAAACAATTTACAACCCACAAAATCAACAAAAATTATTAAACTGTCTATACGACAAACTAAAGCCTGATGGAAAAGTTTTAGTGGCCGCAAAAACCTATTATTTTGGTGTTGGTGGAGGTTTAAGACAATTCGAACAATTAATTGAACAAGACAAACGTTTTAAGTACATCACAGTTTGGCTATCAAACGAAGGTGTAAATAGAGAAATTGTTGAGCTAATAAAAGCTGATTAGCATTTGCTACAAACACTTTGACTTAATAATTGAAGGGTTTATTGTTAAAACATCATAAGCCACGTGAATTGGAAAAATGGGCTTACGTGTTGTTCGTATTGATTAAATATAGGTAGGCTTGCCAGATATGAAATCCAAGAAGTACAATTTTTTTTATTTTATTAACTTAAAATTCGGTATATCAAAAACAATTTTGAGTTTTTTATTGCTGTTTCAATATAAATTCCCAAGCAAAAATTTTTATTTTATTTTGAAAAACGGGCAGTTAATGTAACTAAAAACAAAAAATATAAAATTCAATTCATAGCAATTTATAAAGAACACAAAATAAAAAATCTAAGTATTATATATACTTATGCAGTGAAATCTTTAAATTAGTGAGATATTTCAAATTAAATGTTTAAAACAATTTTGTAAAATAATAATATTAATTTTCAGTTTAAAATTACGTGTTAGTTAAACAATTTACTTATTCTAATTTTACAATTTAATTATTCTAATTTAAGAACTTAATTATTGTAAATTTAAAAATTACAAGTATTTATCACTTTTTTTGTACTTCGATAACATTTAAAAAATTGAAAAACTCAAAGTCTATTTAAAATAAGTTTTTATTATTTCACTTCGCTCTTTTTTTCAAAAAGAAATATTTTTTTAGTTGTTTGAATGAGGAAGTGAAAATACGAATATTTTTGAAATTGGAAATTGAAAATAGCTGAATTACTTAACAATGGAAAGTTTTTTAAATTTATTATGGTTTAGGCTGAAACGTTGTTTACAAAAACAATTATCCTGTTAATTATCTTACCTGTTGCAAATTTATTCGTTTGGCGATGAAACCATAACATTTTTGATTCTGTTGCTGTTTAAATTTTTGGCAAATTTGCTTTACTATCTGGAATGAATTTCAGGTTAACATTATACTCTAATTTTTTAAAAATCATAATATAGTATTTTCTCTGTTGTTTACAAAGCCAAAATGTTCATTTTCAAAAAATTGGCTTAAAACAGGTGAACAACAGTTTTGGAACAACAAGTAAGCTTTTACGGCTCGATAGTTTTTTTTTTTTAAATCTTTTAACTGCAGGCGCCATCGAGTTGGTACATGACGCAGCATTTCAAACCATTTCAAATCGCAAAACTCAAACATTTCTTTCAGATTTGTAGTCTTTTTAGTTCGAAAATTTTTTGAAAATTGGTTTGTTGCACTTTATATACAATATGCACAAAACGTGTTTTATTTTTTTTTCTTAATGGTTATGCAGAAAGCAGTACAAATGTTCAAAAAAAGGACACGTACTTCTGAATACAATACGTCTGGCAATCCTAAATATAGGGCATGGAATTTCAAGCAAATGCATGTTTTTCCTCAAAGGATTACGTATTAAGTTATTTATTGGAAACACAACTTTGCTGGAAATTCATCGATTTGTTAGTGCTTATTTTTTCGTTAATGCTTTTTTTTTGTAATATAATGCTTAAAAATGCATACAAATTCGTATATGTATATATTATGTTAGCTTATGCTGAAAAAAACATATTTTTTGTTTTTATTCAAATGATTTTTGGTCACAAACTAAAATTTAATAAATTATTTAAAATAATTGGGGACGTAATAACTTTATTAAAACTTAAAATTATGTTAAGGTGGATTCATCCATGCGTTCCGAACAATATTTTTGTCTGGATAATAATTTTTTTACTGAAAGTGTTCTGCAGAACGATTCACCCATGGTGAAATAATAAAGGTGGCAGCTACGCAGATGACGATTGTTTGCTCTTGTATTGTTTGTCTAATCTTATGTTAAAGTTTGTTTATCGGGTCCGTTCTGAAAATCACGTGCTTTTTTGTGATTTTGTGGTGTTTTGAAGGTCATACTGTTTTTGTGTTTCTCTGTGTTCTTTCGGCAATTGAAAATCACATTGAAACACAAAAAAAAAAATACGGAACACCAAAATATCAGACGTTTGATTTTAAAAGGCACATGTGATTTGAAATCATTTACTTAAGTAATAATGCTGTCTAAAATTTTCGAAAAAAATCCAGTATTTTTTTAAATTTCTGGATTTGGAATTATTCGATTAATTTTGAAATTTTATTCGCTTAATCAAATAAGTTAAAAATGCCAAATATCGATTAATCGTTTAATCGAACAAAAATAAAACCCGATTAATTGAACGCCCTAGTACCGAGGTTTCGTGTAACGAATTCGTTAACCCTGCCTTTACACATGCAAGTACCCAGCGGGAAAAAGAAGGAGTAGGGATAGAAGCGCGTAGAGGGGCAAATCCACATATGGTAGAGCTGCAAAACTATCGATAGTCGGCCCATCGATAGTTTCGATAGTTTGCTTAAAAACTATCGATACTATCGATAGTATCGAAAAGTTTCTATGTGCCACTTCTGTGGACACGGTAGTCAATGAAGGTGGTAAAAAATTAAAAAGTTTTAAAACTTCATTTACAGAAAACGTTTTTCAGGTATAAAGACCAGCATATCCACTTTCACTTTCAGTGTCATCTATGGTTTAAAATTAATATAAACTTTATATAGAAATAGAGATGGTTAATTGTCACCATGGTTGTTAGGTTTTTTCACCTTCGACGTCAAAATATTCAACTAAAGTCTAGAAATTTAAAAGGTTATTTCGTTTTACAAAATAATTCCATTAATTTTTTTAAGACTTTTCGTTAAGAAAAAAATGACAAACAGGTAAAAAAATAGCCACATTTAGTGAGAAAACACAACTTCTAAGAACCCTGGTTGCTATTTTTTTTTAAACTCAAAACTATTTTAGCTGAATAAACAACGTAACACTCTTTGAATTAATTTAGTTTATATAAGGTAGGTAAGATTAACATTATTTTAATATAATAATTTTAATATTAGTACACAATTCTGTGGCAATAACGAAAAAGTGCTTAAGTTAATTTTTTAAGAATTAAAGGTGATTTCTGAAAATTTACTCCTATTCTAATATAATCATAATTTATCTGCGGTTATATTTTTTTAAAGTTTTTATTCCTAAACAATCCTTATGTCACAGATCTGAAGTAAACTTAAGTTTTATTCCAAATATTATTACACATTGAAAAAAGATATGTACGCAAGGAGTCATTTTTCTATAACTTCCTGAAAAGTCGTACAAAATAATTGAAACTTTACCCATGCGTAACTTTGATTGTGAAGGTCTCAAGGGTGCCAGTGTTTCTAGTTGTTGTTGCATTTGTACTTTTGAATATGATGATCTAAAAAGAAACTCAAATTTGGGTTAATGCAACTTAATTACTTTTTTCATTTGCTTTTTCCCAAAGAACTAAAAAAGTTGATGTACTGCTCAAAACTTGCATCGAATGAGTTGTTAAAAATGTTTCATTGACTACATCTAATCAATTTTGCAGGTACTTTTAAAATTTTCCGATAGTATCGATAGTGATAAAAACTATCGGTAGTCCGCCAAAAATAAAACTATCGATACTATTGATTGTTTTGCAGCTCTAACATATGGGCCAAGGATTTGCCAAGGTAGTGGGAGGGCAGGCCAGGCAGCAAAACGTCAGCTGCCAGCCGAGGAAGTGATAGGTCGAGATGGTCAAGAATCAAATTATTGCAGGGAATTGGAAATATTTTAGGGGTTAGTTTTTTTTCTTCTTTTTGTTTGCAAATAGTTTTTACTTATTTACCTTTTGCTTTTTGTTAAAATTTCTTTTTGATTTTTGGTTTTGTTAATAGTTTCTTTTTATTAATAATTTTTGATTTAATATTTTTTAAATTGTACATTATTTTTTTTTTTTTTTGTACAATGGCTTGTGGATGATTAAGATGGCGAATTCAAGCCTCTACCGGCCTAGCGTGGCAAATTTAAGATCGTAGCGTTGCCATCCTAGTCATCCACCGGCCCAGACCAAAAGTCATTGATAAAAATGGCGCCCAACGTGGGGCCCGAACCCACGACATGCTTTACCGACTGACCTAGCCGGGCAAATTTAAGATCGTAGCGTTGCCATCCTAGTCATCCACCGGCTCAGACCAAAAGTCATTGACAGAAGCTATTCATTTTGAAAAAGTAAGCGAAGTTTTTACTGGGATACTTTTTTAAAATGAATAGCTTCTTTCACTCATTACTTAGTAGCTTTCTTCTATAAGCACTTATAGAACAACTTCCATAACTACTTTTTTCTGGATGTAATTATTTGGGTAAAAAAAATGACTTAATATTGAATTCGTTCATTTTGGGACATCCATTGGAAAATTCATTGGTTCTTGAAGCAGAATTGTAAGTTGTGCTTTTATTTTTTTCTGCGTAATTTTACTTAAAACACAAGGGGATTAATTGCAAATTTTTCTAAAATTAAGTTATATGAAATTAATAGGTGAAGTTCAGAGCAGTTCAGAGCACAAGAGGTGAATGTAGGATTAAAAGATATCTCAGGATGTCTTTTAATTAAAAAGCGATACAAGTTTTATTTAAAATTTATTTGTTTAAATATACGCATACCACTAAATTACAAAGGTTCCCTGAAGGAAACCTGGGTGTAAGTGTCTCCAAGTCCCCAGTCTTGTCAACTATTTTGGTGACTTTTTGGCGACATTGTCAACGAAATGTCTACACTTTTATGTTTGCCTTTAATTCGTAATTCGTAGTTGTAAAGAGGGTAGACTAAGTTTGTCATTTCGTTTGAAACTTTTTTATTATTCCTCTCAGACCCCATAAAGTATATATATTCTGGGTCCTTCAGTAATTCTAAGTCGATTTAGCCATGTCCGTCTGTTGAAAACACGCTCACTTTCGAAAAACTCAAAAGAAATAAACAAACTTAGTGTCAAATTGCTTGTAGTTATCCTAAGCAGTTTGGGATTTAAATTCAGCAAAATCGGTTCAGTAGGATCAGATCTATGAATCAAAATGTGGAACCACCACCTAAAAAAAATTTATAATTTTGTGACAAAAACTAACATAAATAATGGAAAAATGCACGGAATGATATAAGATTTTGCAAAAAGTCGTTTTATTTGACTAGGAATGACACTGTATAATATAATTTACCCTAGGCCTCATATAAACCCTACTCACAGTTTTATAGGGCTAGAAATAACACTGTGAAGTTTCGTGAAGATTTACCCTAGGCCCCATACAAACCCTACTCCCCAAAAACAGAATAGTACGCCTAAAACCGTAATAAATAATGCTATCATAATAGAATTTGGTACGTCACAGTTTTATAGGACTAAAAATGACACTAATAAATTTCGTGATGATCGGCCCGTAATTTACTATAGGCCCCATATAAAGCCCACTCAGGTAAATTCATTAAATACGCCTAAAACCGTAGCAGTTATATTTATTGTGGTAAAATTTCTTCTAACTTAGTTTGACATGGCCAGAAAAAATGTCATGCAATTTTGTGATATACGGTCCATAATTTACCTTAGATCCCATTTTTAGCAGCCTTCTGAAACTAATTTCACCGCTGTATTGATTTTAATGTTTTTTAATACCAGAAATCACTCTGCAGAATTTTGGGATGATTCATAACTCACCATGGCTCCAATATAAATCCCCTACCTTAAACTGTTACGAATCATAATATTTTACTTAAGCTAGTTAAAATTGCTCAAAAAAAGCATAAAACTTTCTGATTGTCGGTTAATAATTTAATATGGGTCTAAACCGCAACCAATTTTAATGCTTATGTCTGTTTTTATTAAGATAAACTATTATAAATAGATATCATGTAGATACCACTCCTGAAACATTCGAACTGTCGGTGGAGGGTATAAAAGATTCGGCACAGCCGAATATATCTAACTTGTTTTAATGATTTTGTTTGCTAAAAGTTACGTTTTATTAAAAAACAAGTAAGAGAACTTCATCCGGCTTGTTTTTATATATTATATATTTTTGTTTTACATGTAAGATAAGCTTCGGTCGAAATCGATGGACAGGCCATTCAATTTTTGGATTTTTTTTGTGTGTTTTCTACTAAAATCGTACCGTAAAATGTTAAGCTTGATGGTTCAAAAAGTCATGTTAAAGCCTCAAAATCTACTTTTAGTGTTTAAGCAATTTTGTGATATAAATTAAACTTTACATTAATTAAAGTTTTAAAAAAATTATTTTTTTGTTGCCGGTTTAACCGCGCAACAACTTTATTCTTTTAAAGTAAAAATACAACTAAAATTATTTATTAAAACTAGCTTAAGCTACCTTAACTGAAATGCACAGGTTTTGCACACGTCACCTTAATTGGCTCGCTCGTGTATTTTGTAGACGCTGTGTCAGCATGTGAACGTCAAAGAATGTGAATGTTGAAACCTCTGTATCAGCATGTGAACATTAAATGATGTGAGCAAAGCATAGTTGCAAGAAGGGTGTCGAATATCAGCACCTGCAACATAGCTTTGTGAACCGTGTGAATAAATTTATTTTATTTTGGAGTTTTGAATGTATTTTGTGTTAACTCCTCCCTCCTCAAATGCAAGCGTCCCTGTTGCTAAAATGTCTGTAGATTGTAAATACTTGGAGTCCTTCCTTCAGTTTTTTTTTCTCGCTTCCGGTACTTCTTCTGCTTGTTCAAGAGAATTTACTCGAATTTCCGACTTAAGTGTTCTGTTGGCTCGTTCCTGAGGATTTTCTTTGATTTCCCTCTTTCCTTTTCCCTTAGCCAATCTTCTTTTTACTGTTATCCCGATAGCGATGCAAATAGGGATAATTATAATTAATGAACTTGATGTTATCAACGCTTTGTTTTTGCTTTCCAGTACCTCCAGTCGTTCTATATTTTCAATATTGATTTTACTGAGTCTTTCTAGGGATAGGACTTCCTCTGTTTTAAAACCTATTGATTTGGGTTGCATAAAAGCTGGAAGGGGTTTATTTCCGCTTATCTCTTTCGAGTAAAATTCTTGATCATTAATCTTGACTGTTGTATTGTGATATTTAATAAGGTATGTTCCATTTAAATTTATTTCTTCTTCGTTCACTTTTAGCTTTCCGTTGTACTGATTCAATAGCAAAATATCACTTCCAATTTCCTCTATAGTGGGGATGTGCTCATTGTTTACCCGTGTGCAATTCCCTACTCTGTTCTTAATTAAATTAGTTATACAATGGTTATCTTTTAGTTCTACCAGCTTATCTTTATTACATATGGTCAAATCATTAAAGTTTTTACAATCATTTTTTATAGCGAAACAAATTTCATTACATTTTAGAATTTTATTGAATTCAATTTTGTCTATGGTATTGCCAATTTTAACTGGTCTTACAATAAGAATTTTACAAACATTTTCATGGGTGATTGGAATGCTTAAAATATACAAAATTTCTTTATTGTTTGTTACAATCTTTACATCGGCAAAAGATAATAATTCATCTACGTTAAATGTTGGGATATTATAGTTTTCCAAAATGTTATTTAAATTATCCATTTCGGTTTTTGACAAAATAAATGCATTTACTATATTTACCTTTGCCCAATGTATGGCATACTCAATATTTTGTAATTCTTTTTCTATAAAATCTAACTTATGTTGCACTATTTCACCTAGTTTATCATTCCAATCTTCCTTTTTTATTTTCGATATTTCATTTGTTAAATTAGAAATTTCTTGTATTCTACCAATGGTTAGGTCGTTAATAATCATCTGTCGGTTATTGTTTTCTAGGATATTTTTAACTTTCTGATCTAGGATTTCGAAATCATGGCTATCTGGGGTTCCTGCAACCCACTTCCATGCGCTACCTAAAAAGTCGATTGACCTTTTCCTTACATTGGGACTTAGACGTTTAAGAAGACCTTTTATATCAAGGATCTGTTGTGTTAAGAACGGACGGAGCGGATGTCCATATGTAATGTTAGTGTCCAAGACGGATCCAATATTGTTTAATAGAGTCTGGTATTGTTCGAGTTCTATTGAGTGTATAACTTTAAAAGTGCCATTCTGTCTTCTTGCCATGCCACTCTGAATAGTAATTAGCCTTGCGTTAGAGTAGTCAAGTATATTGAAGTCCGCCAACGCGGCTCCAAGGAATAGTCTGAAAAAAAAAAATAATAAAAAGATAAAAGACAATGAATCAATTTCTAATGTGGCTCTTGTGAATAACACGTCCACTTTCGGTGACAATTGTCGTACCGCGGTTTTCTTTAACGACTTCTTCTTTGAAACGGTTACTTAGCTTGGTTCCCAATCTTTTGTTCATTTTTACATAGATCACCTGTCCTGGTACATAGTCTTTAATCGGTTTTTTCTTCTTGTTATGGTAGGCTAAATCTTTCTCTTGCTTTCGCCTGAGCTTTTCGATGTTAGATAATCTTGTAGTCTCATAATCTTGCGGAGAAAACTCGACCGTACGTCCGAAGTATAAGTCTACAGGTCTTTTCCCAGTCACTGAATGAAATGTATGATTGCATTCATTCACTGATCTTTCTAATAACTCTTCGAAATTTCGAGAGGTTCCATCACTTTTCAAACATCTCATAATCTCCGCTAATGTAGAGTGGAAGCGTTCCACTTGACCATTTGCTTCGCTCCTATATGCCGGCGTTGTGAACACGTCGATTCCTAGGTCATCCTTCATCATGAATAGTATGGAGGCGGAGTTTAGAGACGGCTCATTGTCCATGATCACATTTTTTGGAACGCCGTAAGAAAACAAAAGTTCCCTAAGGGGTCTTCTAACATCCTCCACAGATCTTCCGTTTATTATCTTTACCTTCGCATATTTAGAAAATTTGTCTACGGACGTTAATACCATTTTCCTATCTGTCGAAAAAATATCGATATGAATAGTGTGTCCCGAGTATGTTGGTATAGGAGTTTCTTTAAGTTCCGGCTTATTTGGGTGTCTTTCATATTTTCCTTTCTTGCATGTGGCACATATTTTTATAATTCTTTTTATTTTACCTGACATGCCGGGAAAGTAGCACTTTTCCAGCATCTGCTTTTTGTTTTCCTTGTCATTCCGATGTGCCCTATTATGAATTTCTATTATCATATTCTCCTGATCGTTTTCGGAAATAATGTCCTCCACCACTAATTGTGTAAAACGACATTTATAGTTAGCAAAGTGGTTAGGGTATAATGTTTGGATTTTCCCCATTACCCATGTTAGGTTAGGTTAGGTTAGGTTCCTTGGGCAGCCATCAGAAGACGGCTCACTTGGGTCCTCAATTGGTCCCTTTGTGATACCCGGCGCCAATGCCCATCCATTGGAGCAGTTACTCAGATGGTGTCACTGCAAGTTCCAACCACTTCGTCTTCCTAGTGAAGAGAAGGAGCGATTTTAGTTCCATCCCAGACAGATCCCCCAAGCAGGAAAACACCGGTCTCCCCAGGTATTTTTCCCTTATGCCCCGCAGTCCAGGGCAGTGACAGAGGAAGTGAAGCACAGTCTCCTCTTCCTCCTCGTTCTGACAACTCCTACAATAGTCGTTGAATTCCAGACCCATTCTTCCAGCATGGGTCCCCACCGGCCAGTGTCCAGTCAAAACCGATATCACCAACCTAATTTGGTTCCTGCTGAACCCAAGTAGAGAGCCAGTTCTCCGTTTGTCATATCCAGGCCAGAGGATCCTGGATATCAAGCAGGTGGACTCACAGGTCCACCGCATCTGCGCTATTCTATAAGACTCGCGCTCGATGAGTAATTTACAGTGGGCTATTGGAAGACCAACAAATTGATCGATGAATACGTCATCCATGCGACCACCCTGTCTAGCCAGCCCATCTGCCACTAGATTGCCTGGGCACTCCGAGTGACCAGGTATCCATATAAGCGTTACCCTTGAATGTTTCGCAATCTCATTCAAAGACATCCGACATTCTGCAGTCAACCTAGATGTCGAGTAGACACCCGCCAAAGAAGCAAGGGCAGCCTTGCTGTCAGTAAATATACGTATATCTCCCGATATGCGATGATACCTCAGCCAGTTTGCCGCCCGCCTTATAGCCGAGATTTCCGCCTGCAGGACACTACATCCATCCGGCAGACGAAAGGAAACCTTCACATCCAGTTCCTCTATGAAGAAACCTCCGCCAGCCCTCTCACCTTTCCTCGAACCATCGGTATAGACCCCCAGGGTCGGTTCCCGGAAAGTATCCAAGAGCACGTTTCCGTGCGCCACTCGTGTAACAAACCCCGCACCAAAGAACGGTACCGGAGTGCAGTAGTCCACTCCATCAGGGACAATCGTACTTCTGATTATCCCGGCGTGTCCATAGTCACGGGTCGACCAGCCGCCAGCCGCGTGCAGCCGTGTCGCCGAGCAAAGAGCCAACTGTTTGGCCGCTATATCCACCGGAAGCCAGTTCAAAATCGTGAACAGCGCCTTCGTGGGAGTAGATCGCATAGATCCCGTGATCATCAACGCGACAAGTCTGTATACTTTCTCAAGCATCCCGCGGTGTATGCCCTTTTCCAGTGCAGTCCACCATACAACGACCCCATAGTACAGGGTCGGCTTTACCACTGCCTCAAAGATCCAATTGACACACCTCGGGCTCATACCCCAGTTTCTGCCTATTGCACCCCTGCACGCATATATGGCAACTATTGCCTTCTCCACTCTCATCCGGACATTTAGTCCCCATGACAGCCTGCTATCCAGAACCACGCCCAGATACTTGGCACTGCGAGATATCTGAAGCTCAGTTCCGTTTAACCTCGGAAGCTTAAAGTCCTCGGTCCTATACTTCCTCGTAAAGAGTACCAGTTCCGTCTTAGACGGATTTACACCCAGACCGCATGATGCACTCCAGGTGCTTAGTACCCTCAGGGCAGCCTCCATACACTGGGACATTACGCCCAAATGCTTCCCTGTTATAGCTACTGACACATCATCAGCATACGCCACTGCCTTTATCCTCATATTGTCCAACTTTGTCAACATGGTGTTCATAGTCAGGTTCCACAATAGTGGGGATAGAACTCCCCCCTGGGGAGTACCCCTGTTCACCAGCCTCTGAACACTGGTTTCACCTATTGTAGAGCAAATGACCCTATTCCTCAGTAGATTGTCAACAAATCTACATATGCCAACGTCGATCCCCAGATTCCCCATGGACGTCACAATAGAGTCCGGGTTGACGTTGTTGAAGGCCCCCTCAATATCGAGGAAGGCCACAAGTGTGTACTCCTTGAATTCGAGCGATCTCTCAATTGTTCCAACCAGAGAGTGAAGAGCCGTCTCAACAGACCTGCCCTTCGTATAGGCATGTTGAGAGGCAGAAAGTAAACCCCTTGGGATGGTCATCCTCAAGTGCACATCGATAACCCTCTCAAGAGTCTTAAGAAGAAAGGATGTAAGACTGATCGGTCTGTAGTCCTTCGGCTCGGTGTGAGAAGCTTTACCCCCCTTGGGTATAAAGACCACTCTACACAGGGTCCATTTCACAGGGAGATACGAGAATCTAGCGCATCCCCTATATATGGCCAGCAACCAGGGTATTATCAGGGTCGAATTCCTCTGCAGGTCCGCCGGAATTATTCCATCCATACCCGGAGATTTATATGGGCTAAAGCTATCGATGGCCCATTTAATCCTGTCATAGTCCAGTGGAATGGACATTGGAGTGGAAGTCGCCTCCCACGCTGGATCCCGTGTACCCCATTGGGAGTTTCCAGGAAAGTGAGTATCAATTAACACCTCCAGTGTTTCTTGACTATTCGTAGTCCAACTACCATCCGATTTCCGGACGTATGTCGGAACAACCGGGCTCGAAGCCATTACCTTACGTAAACGGTTCGTCTCAGAGGATCCTTCCACGCCGCTACAGAAGTTCCTCCAAGCAGACCTTTTCGCAGATCTAACCAAGTTTCTAAACCTATTCAATGATGACTTATAGTCCGCCCAGTTGCCTCGGCGCTTTGCCACATTGAACAATCTACGACAGTCAATTCTCGCCTGCGCAATGTCAGGATCCCACCATGGTGGCCGGTTCCTGCCCCTACGCACCCTTGGCCTACACGCCAGGGAAGTCGCCAACTGCAGTGAGTTCGAAAGCAGATCCACTGCTGCATCGATCCCTCCGATATCGTCAACCCCAGGAGGGTCAGGTAGAGACCGGACCAGAGAGGAGTATTGAATCCCCCAGTTCGTCCGTCTCCTGTTCAATATAGACATCGATCCTGAAGACCTAAGCCCTAGACTGAATTCCACATATCTGTGATCAGAGAGCGAACAGTCATTCGACACCATCCAGCTCTCGATCATATCGATGTGGTTTATACTAACTAGCGTGACATCAAGAACCTCACACCTATTTGCAACAACAAACGTAGGCTCACAGCCCCTATTTACTACTCCTAAATTATAGTTAATAATAAAGGAAAATAGTGACTCACCTCTTACATTCGTGTCCGTACTACCCCATATAGTGTGGTGCGCATTAGCATCGGCACAGATGATAACCGGAGTTCCAGTGCCCGCGGCCTTTATAACTGCATCACGGATGAGCCCATTGGGTGGGTCCTGCCCGTGGTCGTGCGCCATGTACGCTGAGACCATCCAGACTATACCGTCCGGTGTCTCAAGAGCAACAGTTGTAGTATCTTCATCACTGTAATCAGAAAGAATGAAAATATTCAACGAGTTTTTAGCTAAGACACAAGATCTTATGTTACCTGTACCTTTCGCAAATAATAGCTTATAGCCTTTGAGGTTGAGTCCGCAAACCCGATCCTTGTGAATCCAGGGTTCTTGGACCATCACGAGCTCCTCCCCTCTTTCCACTATACGGAGGAGCAATGCAGCAGATGCTGCTTTAGAGTGGTGGAGGTTTATCTGTAGCACCTTCACCATGATCCATTTTGGCGACTACAGTGATGTTGACGTCCTCCTGGTCAGACTCCAGCAGCACGTCCTCATCAACCGTGTCACCCAAGAGATCAAAGAAGTCACCCACCAATCCTGAGACAGACTGGGTGTCCTCTTTGTCGCTTGAGCCCACGGCATCGTCACAAGCCATTCTATCCTCAGATTGCTTGGCCTCACTTACTGACGGAGCCGGATTGCCCTTGTTGTCACTTCGGTAGACACGGAGCAAGATCGTACTAAAACCATAGTAGAGCTTGCCCTGTCTCTCCCTCAGTGGCTCCAAGGATTGCTGGTTGATAACCACAATCGCCGTCCTTGAGGACCCTTCAGTAGCTGAAACCTTCACTACTTTCCAGTCATGTGTGGGTAGTTGAGGGTTGCAGCACTGAATGATCTTCAAGATCTCCTCAGGTTCCGATGGTTCGGCAGGGATGGTGGCAATTGATCTCGGCCTCCGTGGTATCTCTCCAACAAGCACCACGTCAAGCCTAGCACCTTCCCAAACCTCTCCTAGCAGTTGGATGGCCCGCTTTAAAAGCAGCGCTGAGCGCTCATCCGCGCAAGCCATCAGCTTCACGTGACCCTGGTACCAACCAGCGTCATCGCATTGAGGGGGTGGCCCTGGATTCTCCCTGAGGATCGTCCAGAACACACCCATTAGTTTTTGTTTTACCAGATCCCACTTAGTATGAGAAATGGCACCATTATCGACACTTCTGTCGATGATAGCTCGTACCAGGTGACCTTTGGCCACCTCGCTGAAAGATTTGTTCATCGGTTTCGATGAAATTTTAGGACGTTTCGTCCCCGGTTGCTGTTTTACGGCTGCAGCTTCCTCCTCCGAACGTTGCCGTTTAGGCATTGTCACCTTTCCAGGGACTGGGGGAGTAGCGCTTGGCAGCCCAGCTAAGTGGGCTTTTGCCCATGCCAATGAAGCTTTTTGTTCATTGGTTAGATCTTCAGCTTTCTTGGAGCCGAGAAGATCGACGAAACGCAAGGCAGCACGCCTTGTGTTAGATGCCCTCTTTCTAGGAGGTTTTGTGCCAAGGGACTTTATGCGGTCGCCGAATTTGGCGGGGGGAGGTGCAGTTTTGGGATTGGATGTCTTCATCGCCATCCCTCCTTGCACAATGGGCACATGGGAAGCTGCATTGTTAGGCGACTTAGTCATACCCAACTTGGCAGCACCCGAAGCAGGGGTTTTATCCGTTCCAATGACGGAAAGGGCTTGTGCGACTTTGGAGGTACTTGGAGCGAAGTTCAGGGGTACCTCGTCGCAGTTTTTGTAGCAGCCGCCTTCTGGTCGGGCTGCCTTGGTCGCCTGGGCTGTTACAGCCCCTGGCTTTTTCGTCTCGCTGTCAATCGTTGTCATTGTTCTCGCCTGTCCGTCATCAGTTTTTGTCAATCGTTTTTGTTTTTGTTGTTGTGTTTGAGAGGAGTTCATTTTGCCAGTTGGTCCCACGAGTGTAGGGGAATTGAAAGGTCCACCACGTCATAGCCCCCATTAACGCGGTAAGGGCGTGGTCTATTTGCTGAGGAGCCCAGGTATCAGCAAAGCTCCGTGATAATACAGTCGGTAACCCCTGACTGCAAACCAACCGATAGGCACGGGTCGCATAACACCTCGGTTTAGGGGATGGATAACTTTTCGTCGCCAAGGCCTTTAAGTTCACTGCCTTCGCCTCGGGAGTCGTCAGTTGCTGGCGGAATACCCGGGCCAAGACACGAACCACAGCCAAGACTTAAGCCACCACATCGCTTCAAGATTGTTATCCATAATAGTGGTGGCCCCATTACCCATTCTGGAGCCTTTATTCCATTGATGACGGACGGATTTAGATATCTTTTTAATATATTCAGAAGGTTTTGTTCATCATACTGGGGTTCATTAATAAGATGACGATGTATTCCTGGGAAAACAATTTTAAATTGGTACGATGATGTACTTTCGACATTCAGAAACAGCTGATTTTTGAAGACATTTATTGGAGCCTCAACACTGGGTATTAGATTATCCGATGAACTCTCCGCACTATGCTGGGTTGGGGTCAGAGAATTAATTTGAGCATCTAAATAATTCAGATTTCTGGGAACCCTAGACAAAGCGTCTGCTACTACGTTTGTTCGTCCCGGTTTGTACTTCAACTCGTAGTTATATTCCTCTAAGATGCACTTCCATCTTTTCATTTTTGAGTTGCTGTTACTACTGCTCAGGGCGTATGTTAAAGGTTGGTGGTCAGTGTAAATTGTAACCTTCTTTGAGCCATATAGATAATTTCTTAATGAGTTTAGAGCCCATATAATGGCCAACATCTCCTTCTCGTTTGTAGCATAGTTCTCTTCCGTTTTATTTAGGGTTCTTGAAATAAAAGTTATAGGTCGTTCATCCTGGCTTAACACGGCTCCAATTGCAAAATTAGAGGCATCAGTGGTTAATTCGAAATCTTTGTCAAAATCAGGGTATGCCAGTAAAACTTCCCTTGAAGCCAATGCATTTTTTAGCATATCAAACGCGTTTCTCGCAGGTTCATCCAGATTTATTTTCATTTGACTTGAGGCGGATTTTGAAACTCGTCCTTCTTCTCCTCTTAAAAGTGATGTCAGTGGCTTCGCCATGTCGGCATAACCTCTAATAAACCTCCTGTAATACCCCGATAGTCCGAGAAAAGATCGAAGTTCTTTTAGGGTCTTAGGGTAAGAGAATTTCAATATTGAATCAACCTTTTTAGGATTAGTCATAATACCTTCCTTTGACACAACAAATCCTAAGAATTCTACCTCGCATTTAAAAAACTCGCACTTATCTAACTGGATTTTCATATTGGCTAATTCCAGTGTTCGGAATATTTTTTCCACATGTTCCAAGTGAGATTTTTCGTCTTTGCTGAATATGATAATATCGTCCACATACACGTAACATACCTTTCCAATAAATTCTCTCAAGATGTCGTCTAATGCCCTTTGAAATATTGATGGCGCGTTCTTGAGTCCAAACGGCAATCTAGTGTACTCAAATTTTCCGTTATTTACTGAGAAGGCAGTTTTCTCCATGTCCTCCGCTCTCAATGGGATTCGGTGAAACCCGCTCTTCAGGTCCAATACTGTAAAATATTGATTTCCACCTAGATTAGACAAAACATCATTAATTTCCGGAATAGGATATCTATCGGCCACGGTTACTGCATTTAGTCGTCTAAAGTCTACAACTAATCTGTACTTTCTCTGTCCAGATAGGTCTTCCTTTTTTGGCACCACCCATATGGGTGAATTATAGGGAGATCTGGATGGTCTTATAATTCCATCACGTAGGAGATGATCTATTTCCTTCTCTACGACCTCTTTTAAAGCCATTGGGTAGGGATAACTGCGAGAATATATCGGTGAACTGTTTTCCGTGCGTATTTCTCCTACTACTGTTGTAGTATAAGTCAATTTCTCTTCTGGATCTGCAAAGAGACGGCGATGCTTCCTTACAATATTGTTCAGCGATACTTTTTGATGTTCGGTTAAATGCTGGGTTCTTAATTCGAGGTTATTAACATTCTGTGCCGGACGTTGCTTAATATAGATTTTCTTTCCTCCCCTAACCGTGAGGTAATTCTCAGCCGTGTGGATGACGGCAGAGAGTTCTTTTAAGCTGTCGTTCCCCAAGATTCCGTCAAACGAAAGTAGGCCAGGCAAAAGGAAAAATTTTATTGGTAAGTCATTGATACCGCAAAGATTTAAGAATGTGTGATGGGTTATTTTTGTATCACCGGCAACAGATTTTGCTCCAAATATTTTCTCATTACGTCTAGGTTTACTTACTAAAGTGGGTTTAATATAATTCTTGTTGCTTCCGGTGTCCAATAGAAATGTCAGTATTTTTCCGTCCCCCGTTTTAGCCTCGAAATAAGGTAACGAGGAACAGTTTAATCTAAAAAATTAACGACGACCTGAACGTCATCAGGCTGGGCTTCCCTAGTTTCATTCATTACGAGATTTTCTGGAATTTGCTGAAAATATTCCTCATTATAGTCTGTCCCGTCATTTGCTACTCCCTCAGCTCCGCCTTCTTCTACTTGGTAATCGTCCCAAAAATATCCGTGA
The DNA here is from genome assembly GCA_963931875.1 of Pollenia griseotomentosa. Lineage (NCBI taxonomy): Eukaryota > Metazoa > Arthropoda > Insecta > Diptera > Polleniidae > Pollenia > Pollenia griseotomentosa. Next base: position 19,488,085 of record OZ007561.1, read on the forward strand.
TCTTCTGGCAACGTTTCTATATGGAAATTCCTTTGTATTTTATTGACTGGTCCCTGAAAAGAGGTCCCAGCAGGCCTTTTTGGGAATTGATTCATAGGTATTCGATTCATATAGTTAACACGCCCAGTTTGAATTGACCTGTCTACCTCCATAGGTTCCACTACGGATGGTTTTTGGCCGCTTTGCCATTGATTTGGATATTGAGTTTGATTATATCGAATTGGAGGCCTATTCTGAGTTTCTAAATTGAGCTGCGGTCTAGAATCCGAGTTTTGATGGATATTTGAACGCATATTTGGGTTGCGATAATTTGGGTTGTAAGTTGGATTGTAACTTGGGTTAAAGCTAGGTGTAGGTTTGTATCGGGGTGGTAGTGGTGGTCTGGTGGGCATTGCACCACCGATATGAGCCAGTTCGGGGTAGAATTTTCTTACATTCCCCGGTAGAGAGTTTGTTATACCGATTCTGTCCCTCTGCATATTTGCTTTTGGTACGTGTCCGTGGGCGTAGTTCATTCGAAAAGTCATATTATCTAACTTGAGGCAAATGTGTAATGCCTGAGGTAGTGAGCTTGGTTCGCGGACGCTTAATAGTCTCGGAAGATCACCATTGAGCCCTCTAACGAAAGTGTCTAATGCTTTTTCTCTATAAGTATTCGTCATTGTTTTGAGACTGTTCTCGTCCAATTCTAAGCAAGAAACTTTATCCAGAATTAATGAGAGATGCTGATAGACAGCTTGGTAGAACTCTGTTATGGTCCTGCTTCCTTGTCGAAGCACGGTCATTTGATATTCCAATGTCCCGATGTCCCTCTTATCAGAGTAATGCATCATGAGACATTTCTTTATGGAATTCCAATTTAATGGGGTTCTGTAGGATTCCAAGGCGGTATCCGCCTCGCCAGTGATCTTTGTACGAATTGTATGCAGGATAGCATAATAACGACCTGTTCCCTTTAATGGTTCGTATAATTCTAGCACCCTATCTACCGACTTTCTCCATGAATTAAATTCCCCAACGGTTCCGGAGAATTCTCTCAATGATCTGATCAAATCAGGTACCCTTTCTATTTCATTAAGCCCCGTTGTAACCGTACCCACGGGCTGATCGAAACTTTCATCAGAAAGAGAGTCTGAGGACTGTCGCAAATTTTCCCTGATCATTTGCATTATCTGATTTTTTTGTACTTCACTAAGTCCTTGTTCACTAGATGTCGATCCGCTTACTGTTAGTGTCCTACTAAGTCGATTAGTCAGTTGTTCTATAGTCTCGTCAGGCATGGTGTCGGTAATAGGTTCGGATGGTAGGATAATTATAAAATATCAGGACTCTTTTCCCTTTTTTATTTTTAAAAAAAGAAGCTTGGAATTAAAGTTAACGTTATTGTTAATTTCTCAAATTTCTACTCAACGAGATTCAAAGCTTAACTTAAATATAAATTTAAAGAAAATACTTAGAGATATGCTTACAAAAATATAATCTGGAACATGTAGATGTAGATGTAGATGGAACAGGAGCTTGGGTTGATGATAATTATTTTGTCGTCACCTCTTCTAGAGTTTTTAATTCTTTGCTCAGAAATATTTTCTTAAAAAATTTTTTTAAAAAAAAGAACGATTTTTTCTTCTTTTTTTTTATAACAGTCACTTCACTTTTTTATTTCTAGATTCTGATGGTGTTTTCTTTTTAAAAAAAATTTTTTTTTTTTTATTATTTTGAAGTCTAATTACTATTTTTATTCTTTAAAGTTTTAATTACTGTTTTATTTTTTAAGCTTGTATTAAAAAAAAAAATTTTCTTTTAACTTTTTTTTTTTTTAAAGTTTTAGACTTTTAGTTATCTTAAAATTTTGTTTAATGATTTTTTTTCTTCTTAATTTTAAGGTCACTTAACTTTTATTACTAACTTTATTTCAACTTTAAGTTTTAATTTAATTTCAGAGTCCTTTAACTTTATGTTAACTCAAATATTTGTTTAATGATTTTTTCTTTTTAATTTTTAAAGTCACTTAACTTTTATTTTTAATTTTGTTTCGACTTTAAGTTTTAATTTTATTTCAGAGTCACTTAACTTTATTTTAACTCAAATATTTGTTTAATGCTTTTTTTTTTTTTGATTTTTTAGGTCACTTAACTTTTATTTTTAATTTTCTTTCAACTTTAAGTTTTAATTTAACTTAAGAGTCACTTAACTTTATTTTAACTCAAAAATTTGTTTAATGATTTTTTTTTCTTTTTAATTTTTAAGGTCACTTTTTATTTTTAATTTTATTTCAACCTTAAGTTTAATTTAGCTTTAGAAATTTGCTTAATGATTTTTTTCTTTTTAATTTTTAAGGTCACTTAACGTTTATTTTTAATTTTATTTCAACTTTAAGTTTTAATTTAACTTAAGAGTCACTTAACTTTATTTTAACTTAAAAATAATTACGTCCGTGAAGCGGCTGGTGTAGTTTAACAACCGTCCCTTTTACTATGTAGGTATAGTTACTTGGGGGCCTCTTTCTTCACAAATTTCGCGAGTCGCGATGGACGTTGGCGACCAGTAGGATTTTTTTATTTTATACGGCGACCGTCACTTCCTTTGTATTTTTTTTTTCACTTACGTGGGGCTGTAGAAGGCCCACTGGATTTTATTTTCACAAAAGGATTTTTTTCACTTACGTGGGGCTGTAGAAGGCCCACTGGATTTTTTTTCACAAACGGATTTTTTTTCGCGTTTCACGGTGACTAGTCGAATCCTTATTTTTCGAAGGACTTTTCCGATAAACCTACTGGTCCCTGCTCGGGCGCCAATTAAACTTTACATTAATTAAAGTTTTAAAAAAATTATTTTTTTGTTGCCGGTTTAACCGCGCAACAACTTTATTCTTTTAAAGTAAAAATACAACTAAAATTATTTATTAAAACTAGCTTAAGCTACCCTAACTGAAATGCACAGGTTTTGCACACGTCACCTTAATTGGCTCGCTCGTGTATTTTGTAGACGCTGTGTCAGCATGTGAACGTCAAAGAATGTGAATGTTGAAACCTCTGTATCAGCATGTGAACATTAAATGATGTGAGCAAAGCATAGTTGCAAGAAGGGTGTCGAATATCAGCACCTGCAACATAGCTTTGTGAACCGTGTGAATAAATTTATTTTATTTTGGAGTTTTGAATGTATTTTGTGTTAACTTATACGGTCCATAATAAACCTTAGATCCCATTTTAGCAGTCTTCTGAAATTCACTGCAAACGCTTAAACTAATTTCACCGCTGTATTGAAACTTAAGTTTTTTAATACCAGAAATCACGCTGCAGAATTTTGGGATGATTGGTTCATAGCTTACCATGGCTCCAATATAAATTCCACTCCTAAAACTCATTTAATTTCGGCCTTAACTGTTACGAATCATGATATTTTACTCAAGGTATTTAAAATTGCTAAAAGAAGCATAAAACTTTCTGATTGTCGGTCAATAATTTAATAAAGCTCTTAGCCGCAACCAGTTTTAATGCAGATGTCTGTTTTATAAAGATAAATTAATAATATATAGACATCTCTATATATATATATATTACTCCTAAGACATTCAAACAGTCGGTGGAGGGTATCAGCCGAATATAGCACTCTAACTTGTATTTTAATAAAATAATTTCGGCATCTACTTTAAAAAAGTAACAAAAGTGTAGGCTAGATTTTCTTAAATGTACTATTGATTCTCTGGTTGCAATGTCTACATATGGTCCGAAGAGAATAACCTAGTCAATAGTATCGACGTCAGTAGTATATTTCCAATGACACGCACATGTTAAATGTCTATAGTAAATAACATTGTCTGGGGTATAATAAGTCACTAGAACTGGTGACTGTGTCAGTACTGAATCAGTACAGGTTCACTAGTGACATTTTCTACTGGGTTATTATGCGTTTGTGCTAATGTGTGTAACACAAAAAAATGTTGGTCCTAGTCGGACATTTTTACCGACTAAACGATGCCGTCCGTCTTGCTGGCTGGTTTTCTTGCAATTTTGAAGATAAAAATAGCATAGCTAGCATAGACTGTTTGTTCGACGATTATGTTTAATACATACTTATACAACTCCCAAAAGAATCGTCTAATGATTATCTGACGACTAACAAAAATCAAAATTTTTTTGTTTTATTACTTTTTATAAGTTTTTTGGCACGCTCGTCTTTTAATATTGGAATGAACCTTTTGCGACTCTTTGTAAGAGTCATATAACAATTACTGAGCTACCTAAATAAGAGCGTTTTTAAAATATTAAGATTCTATTGTCAATACAATTTCAATAAAACAAACCGACCTAAGGATCTGCAAATAGGATTTTCCGACAGGATAGTGTTGATTTCGCGACCTTAAGGTTTGTTTTATATAAATTGTATGAAAATTAGAAGTTTTAACATGATGCCCTTTTTTTGGTAGCTCAGTTATACGGCTGAGCATTTCAGGAGTTGTGAAATAATCCCTACATGAGTGTCATACGACTCTTGGCATTCTGAAAGACTTGTTAGATAATCTCTACATACATACATCATAAAAGATTCCCTTTACGATTAATATAAGCGCCTTTTGCTGCGTTTTAGAAGAATCTCTTATACGAATCAGCACGTGTAACAGTTTCTCCTGTGCGAGGAATCGTCTACAATTAAAAAATGAGCTCGTCGACGATTAAAAACACTCTTTGTGAGATTCTCAGTAGACCTCTAGACGATTGAAAATGCTAGCTGGGAACAAACAAGCAAATTCCATAAGAGGTGCGGCTCCTTATGCACAAATACAGTTTAAACTTCTGTATACCTGGAGAACGCTTATAGTAAAAGATATAAATTTTTTTAGTTATATCCAAGCGGGAAAACTCAGAAGACATTCTTACTTCAGGCCTTTTTAAAGGACCGCTATTCTTATCTTCAGTTATTTCCGCTTAATTGAGTTTCTAAAAATGAACGACTTTTGCCGCAATTAAACGGGAACTCAATTAACAGTACTCGGTTAATTGAATCGCCGACGCAATTAAAACGAAAACCGCTTAACTGAGCAAGATGTGCAATAAAGCGAAACTGCCATGTGTGGTAGAAAATAAAAGTAATTTCTTTATTTATTTTATATAACAGAAACATGAAACATGACTTTCTTGCCACAAAATAATTTTTTTTACGTTTGTGGAGCAAAAGCTCATTAAGTAGACGGAAATAATTAACCGAAACATTTGCTCTTGTTTTTCGTAATGCGGTCTTATTTTGCGAAATAATTAAGCAGGTGACGCAATTAAACGGAACTCAACTAAACGGGTATTTTTACATAGACAGTTATACTCTATGATTTCGTTCCATGATTTTTAGTGCATTAAAACGGAAACTCAATTAACCGAAAATAACTGTAACTGTCAAAGAATGCCTCATAGAACCCTCGACCAAGGCTGCCAGATAAATTTGTGAGGAAATCGTCAATTTCCTGAGAAAAACTAAAAAAATCGTTATTCACGTTTCGAAAAATCGTCAAAAAAAATCGGACAACTTAAAATTTGGTTTTTTTTTTTAGCAATTTTTGTTCGATTTTTATAAAAAAAAAAAAAAACATTAAAATAAAAACAATTACTTCATACCCAGCTAGCATTTTCAATCGTGTAGGAAATAATGGGAGTAACACGAGTGAGATTCTTCCATAGCACAGCGAAAGACGCTTCTTCAATCGTTGTGGGTATAGTTTAAGACGTGGGTAAAGATTATCTAACGAGTCTTTCATGTTAAAAACTCGCGATATGTTCGCCGTATAATTGTTGAAAATATGATTTATACAGAGAATCGTAAAAGGTTCATTCGATTATGGTTTGACGAAAGATAAACAAAGGGTAACATTGTTTTTTATTTTGTAATCTGACAATAATCATTTAAAGATTTACTTAAGACTTGCATATTACAGCCGTACATTAACAAATGTGGCACACGTTTTCTAGTTTTTGTATAGAGCGGCCTCAACGCTTTGCAATTCAAAAAAGCGATTTTGACAGCTAGTTAATAGTGAAGTTGGCCGCTATTGTTAATTAATAATGGCAATTTAGCTATTTTTTGGTCTAGCGTTTTTATCTCTATTTTTATTTATAATTTGTGGGTTTTATTAAACAAGAAAGCTATCACTACTGTTCGTGGCACAACGTTAACGCTCTTGCTTAGGTATGGTATATCAGCGTAAAAGCTAAGCGAAGGAAAACGTTCGGCCTTCTGCTCTTGTTAAGCTACGGTTGTTAAACATTCCAAGATTAAAAAACAAACCTGTCAGAAAATGTAATGTTTTATTCAGACTTTGGAGACTGAAAATAATAGTCACTTTTTAGAAAAAAATCAGCAAATCGACAGCTTGCTAATTTCGGAACAAAAAATCGTCAAAATGACGATAAATCGTCAAATCTGGCAGCCCTCGACTATTCCTTTGAACCTGCTAAAAAACCAGATCGGAAGGCCTTCTCCGTAATGACGACGTGAATAAAAAAGATATGAGCGAGCAGGCCTTGTATTTCCTTCTTTTTCCCGCTGCGATATTTAGTATTATAACGTTTTAATAGACTTTTTGTGAATTTTGAACAGTGTGTGATGAAAATTAATAATTTTTAAAATGATAATTTTTAGCAGGTGTGGTGAATAACGATCGACTTTAAAATCTATTTCTTAATTAAAGTCTTCATTTTTATTTAAAATATAGTTCAAATAACATATTATCAGGCCTGTCACAGAAATCAATTCCGGTCGAAAGTGGAAGTGATTTCGTAGCTTGCTTCACATAAAACGAAATCACTTTCAATCGGAATTGATTTCTGTGACAGGCCTGATAATATAAAATTTAAAAGAATATAAAAAGGTGTGCTGGAAATCGAAAACGTGAAACGCCAGAATCTTAAAAGTCGTTTTTAATAAGATTTCTGTAATAAAAGAATTTTATGACAAATATATAAATATTTCTCTATTCAACAAAATTATATAACAAAAATTATAAAAGTTATATTAAATGTGTATTAAAAACAACTTCCCAATTCTTGCGTTTTAGGTTTTCGGTTTCCCGAACACCCCTGATAGACAAGAAAAAAGAGGAAAATGTGTTAGAAATCCATCTTTAATGCTACTGAAAACGACATTATTGATATCAGATCGTTTTGTTTTCAAAATCGTTTTCCATCACATACCTAAATATGTATTTTAAAAGTGAATCGCAAAATTTAGATGCACAGCTGAAAGAAAATTTTTGGACAAATTTTTAAAAAATCAACCGAATTAAACCTGTTGCTTCAACTAGGGTTGTGGAGTCGTCCGAAAAAAGTACTAACTCCGACTCCGACTCCTAACGCTGAATTTTTTTAAGTGCGACTCCGACTCACGACTCTGACTCACGACTCCGACTCCGACTCCTACTATAATCTTGATGCTGAATGTATATCTATGAAACTCAGTGATGTTAACTTTTATTTTTTCATTACCGTACGGCCTTCCAAAATTAATGTTTTTGAGAAGAAATTACCGTACGCAAACATTAATGTGTTGTTTCCAAATGACAGGCGATGGATTATTTAGTACAATTTATATAAAAAGCACTCAGTCCATCGCCTGTCATTTGGAGACAGCACATATTCATAAACCATTTATTTAAATTTTAAATGTGTTTTAAGAAAAAATTTGATTAGAAATGTTTGTTTAAAATAAATTTTTAAGCAAAATTATTGTATTTTTATGAATATAGCAGTAACATAATTTTGAATAAAATAGGTACATACATACATATACGTATATTCATTCAACTCAAAATATTTTAATTTCCCTGTTGGCCAAACTGCCGTCGACGACATTGTCGTCAACGATTTATGCACGACATGTCCTCTATCACTTAGGATTTCTGCAAGACAATTTTGAGGAAAATGTCGTGGACGACAAAATACTCGACATTGTCGAGTGCACTATCTTTTAAAGAAGTTAATAAACGATGACATGACAGACATTGTCTTTCAAGTTGTCTTTTGTCAAAGCTTATCCACGACAACATGAGAGACATTTTCTTGAAAGGTATCCTCTATCAACAACCATACACGACAGTATGAGCGACAGTGTCTTGTAAGCTGTCCTGTATTAAAGTGTATGCACGACAACATGACCGACAGTGTCTTGTAAGGTGTCCTTTATCAACTTCTAAGCACGAAAATATGAGCGACATTGTCTTCTAAGCTGTCTTCTAAACAAACAAACATAATTTGTTCCCAATAAAAAATAAAAATAACTGTAACATAACGATAATACTAAAAAAACGACCAAAGCAAAGTGAGGAAAATCAGTCAGTAAAGTCTGAGAACTCAAAGACTAAGGTATGATTTCAAAAATATGTATGTCCTATTGTATATTTTTATTTTTTCGTTTATGTTTATAGGCGACTTTGTCGTGTAAGCTGTTACTCCTGTAACTTCATCGACATTGTCTTATACGCAGTCGTTGACGATAAAGTAGAATCCATTGTCGTCTATATAGTCATCAAAGACAGAATGAACGACAATGTCGTTCATATGGTCATCAACGACTAAATGGACGACAATGTCGTGCATGTGGTCATCAACGACAGGCTGAGCGACATTGTCTCTCTTTGTGTCGTGCACGATTTACGCGACACTTGTTTGAAAATGTCATCGACGATTTGCATTAGTTGTCCCTAACGTGTCGTGCAGGAATTAACATTGTCGTGCAAGAATCATCAATGATTCGTGCACGACATGGCCAACTGGGTTAATACGCTTAGATTGCATATGTATGTATATAATAAACATTAAAAAAATAATGTTTTGTTTAATTCATTTAAATATATAATTAAAAAAAGTTATGTACTATAATAATTTTTGAATGCTTACAGTCACAAGAAAAATCCACCCATCCGAACTTAACCAAGGCAAAGATGTGTCAATAGTACTGTAAGTACAGATTTTCTTAAATCAAGTACAGAATGCTTGATTTAAATACGGATTATTCAAGTGCCAAACACTTAACTCTAGCCCCATTTAATCCTTGATCCGTACTCAAAATAATCCGAAAACTATAGTAAAATTTATTAGCTCACGGCTATTTGATATGTACATAATAATGTTTAAATATTGTTGATTTTTAAACAAACAAAAAGTTTAATACAAAATTAATAATAACTATACAAGAGAAATTTCAGTTTTCTTAATTGGACTTATCGCTGCTAAGAAAACATTTGCAAAAACATTATGTTCTTAATTTTTTGTTATAAAATTGATCTATTTTTAAATTTAAATTTGCGGCCCAAAATTACCCTAAACAAGTAAGAGTGCTATATTCGGCTGTGCCGAATCTTATATACCCTTTACCATTGTGCGAGCAGAATACAGAGCAACTAAATAATTTTTACATATACATACATATTTACAATACTTAAAACTTCATTATAAATGAAATTTAAAAAGCGAAAACTGGTAAATATTTTTTTAAAATTGTTTTGGAACATAACAATATTAAAAAAATATTCTTTTTAAAAAACCAAGATTCGAACCAGGGAACTCACAGTTTCTAACTTAACACACCCCCTACCATGAAGGAACGCTGTTTAAATATCATTAAAATTAAATATAGACCGTTTACTGTTTACAACTCAACACAGTTTTTTGTTTGTTTTCTTTTTGTAAAGGCACTGTTGTCATTTTTTATCTCTTTTGGCGAGTTTTTAAGTAGCAAAAAAACACAAAAATTCCTAGTTTCTATTTGTTAAAATTATTTCGTTAAATAGATGAAATAATAAACGAAAATCATATTGGGCATTATGCTAGTATATGTAAACAAATGCGAAGGGGGGGGGAGAGATGAGACGACAACCGGATTTGAACTTCGCTTTTCATAAGGACCCAGAATATATATACTTTATAGGGTGCAGGACCTTCGGTGAAGGGTATAAAAAACAAACTTAATTACAAAACAAGTAAGAGTGCTATATTCGGCTGTGCCGAATCTTATATACCCTTCACCATTGTGCGAGCAGAATACAGAGCAACTAAATAATTTTTACATATACATACATATTTACAATACTTAAAACTTCATTATAAATGAAATTTAAAAAGCGAAAACTGGTAAATATTTTTTTAAAATTGTTTTGGAACATAACAATATTAAAAAAATATTCTTTTTAAAAAACCAAGATTCGAACCAGGGAACTCACAGTTTCTAACTTAACACACCCCCTACCATGAAGGAACGCTGTTTAAATATCATTAAAATTAAATATAGACCGTTTACTGTTTACAACTCAACACAGTTTTTTGTTTGTTTTCTTTTTGTAAAGGCACTGTTGTCATTTTTTATCTCTTTTGGCGAGTTTTTAAGTAGCAAAAAAACACAAAAATTCCTAGTTTCTATTTGTTAAAATTATTTCGTTAAATAGATGAAATAATAAACGAAAATTATATTGGGCATTATGCTAGTATATGTAAACAAATGCGAAGGGGGGGGAGAGATGAGACGACAACCGGATTTGAACTTCGCTTTTCATAAGGACCCAGAATATATATACTTTATAGGGTGCAGGACCTTCGGTGAAGGGTATAAAAAACAAACTTAATTACAAAAAAAAGTAATTTTTGGGATTTCAGTATATGGGTCATAACTCTGCTATTTCTGAACTGATTTGAAAGATTTATATACCGACGTGTTAAAGAAGAAATTTGCCATTTATTTTGGTTGTAAGACTTGGACTCGGGAAGATCTATGGTTCCCGAAAATGGGCATTTTCCAAAAAAAATTATTATTTTGGTCATAACTTTTTCGTATCTGAACCGATTTTCCCGAGTTTTTCAGAAAATATTTTTTATTAATTAAATTTCCGATCTTTTGATATATAAGGCGTAACCACAGGTCATATACCAGTCAAAAAATTCAGGTTTTTATACAATTTTTAATACTTTTTGTATGGAAGGTACCACGCCCACTTCTCCAATCCCGCCCACATTTTGTGGAATGGTGTGTTTTTATAACCTTAATGTTTGTACCAAATTTGAAAACTTTGGCTCAACAACCACAAGGGATTTTTTGGAAAAATTAGAGGCAGTCGTGGTTTTTTGGTCATATCTCAGCCATTGTTGGACCAATCTGGCTGAATTTCAATAGCAAGAAATGGTGGACTATATGTGACATAAATGTAAAACAACCTAGCCGCTATCATGTGTGGAGTCTCCGGAAAACACATATCAAACGTAAGACGGACAGACGGACGGAAGACGGACGGACAGACGGACGGATATCGTTAAATCAACTTCTCTCCTCATAAGGACCCAAAATATATATACTTTACAGGGCCTAAGATCAATATTGTAGAAATTACAAACGGTATGACAAACTTATAAATACCCTTTTCCACCTGTGGTGAAGGGTATAAAAAGGGTACTTGCCGTACGGAATGAGGGTATACTAAGTTTGTCATTCCATGTGAAACTTTTTTATTATGCATCTAATACCCCTGGATTCTTGAGTAATTCTATGTCGATTTAGCCATGTCTGTCTGTCCGTCTGTTCAAAATACGCTCACTTTCAAAAAACTTAAAACAAAAATTCAATCTTGGTGTCAAAATGCTTCTAGTTATCCTAAGCATTTTGGGAATGAAATCCAGCAAAATCCGATCAGTAGGATCATAGTTATCAATCAAAATGTGGAACCACCACCCTTAAAAATTGACAATTTTGTTACAAAACCTTACTTACGTAAAAGGTGCCATAATGTATTTCTAAAACCGTAATAAATATTGCTTTCATATTTAAATGTGCTTTTGTAAAGATTTGTCCATAAATTACCATAATTTATAATTAGGTACGTCACAGTTGAAGATCGGGCCTTAATTACCCTTGGCCCCATATAACGCATACCCTCGGAAAACAGTTTAGTTCGTTAAAAACGTAATAACTAATGCTATTTTAATGCAATTTGCCACTATCACGCTATAAAATTTCTAGAAGATCGGTCCATAATTTTTTATATAATGCTCACTCTAGGAAATTATGTAAATACACCTCAAACCGTAGCAGCTACACTGAAAGAAAAATGCTTCATATATTAAATGAATCGTTTTCATAAAAAAATTTCACTGGTTAAATGAAAATTTTCATTGTCCAAATGGAATTTCGTAGTTATAATGAAGTATTTTCGTTAAATTCGTTTCATTGGATTTCGTAATTACGTTAAAAATTTTCATTGGATATATGAAAACTACAGTTTGTCCAAGTTAAACAAAAAATTTTAATTGGGAACATAAAAAACAATATACAAACATAACTATATTCATAAATTAATACAAAATTATAGTTTCCTTAAAAATATGTTTAATTGTTAATTAAAAAATTTAAGATTTAATTATTTCATACATCTAATGTTATATGCCATTAATTAAAATTAAAAATTTTTTATAAAAGCAACATATTTCTATTATTGAAAAAAAAAAAAAATTATTTTTTACATTGAAATAACTCTATAGTCTCAATAATTAAAGGTATAAAAATATTTCGACAAAGCATGCCTTCATATATTTAAATTTTCATTATGACAATGAAAAATGTCATTATAGTAATGAAACAAAAACTTTCAATTTATAAATACGTATGTTTTTAGTTTTCTTTAATGTGTACATACCTAAATACATATAGTATGTACTAAGTAATGAACAAATAATGTTCTCCTTTAAAAAAAGACACTCTTATTTTAAACTGTTGTCAACCAAATAATGTATACGAAAAAGCTTGTTCTCTCTTTTGTTGGTCTATTTTTATTATGCGTTATCAAAAAAAATCAACGTTGTTTTTGTTGTTATGTTATGAAAATTTAATCTCATATTTACGCTCTTAATTGAGTAATTGCAAAAAAAAAGTTTTTTTATTCAAAAACTGCACTGCCCCAGTAGGCTAGCTGGTAGTGAGCTAGTCTATCAGCGCCGAGGTTGCGGGATCGATTCCAGCCTGCGACTCTGGTTAAAAAAAAAGTTGAATAAGAACAGAACAACTTTGATTATAAAAAATTAAAAAAAAAAAATAAAAAAAGTCTATCAGCGCCGAGGTTGCGGGATCGATTCCCGACACTCTGGTTAAAAAAAAAGTTAAATAAGAACAACTTTGGTTAAAAAAAAATAAAATAAAAAAATTTGTTTTTACTTTTTTGAAATTATTCATCCAATGAATAACATTCATAGATCTAATGTAATATTTCATTAAATACATTTTAATAAACCAGGTTTCATTGATCCAACGAAGCGCTGCATAGGTTCATTTTTAATGCAATTTTTCATGGGATTAGTGTCAAAATTCATTGGTATTCTGAAGAAAATTCTTTCAGTGTATAGATATTGTAAAATTTGGTTCAATTTTAGTTCATATGGCTAGAAATAATACCATGCAATTTATGATCATCGGTCCATATCTACTTAAGATCCCATATTAAGCAGCTTTCTGACAAGCACTTTAAGCGCTTAAACAAATTTCACTACTGTATTAAAATTTGTTCTATTTAGATTTTTAATAACGGAAATCACTATACAGGATTTCGTGATGATCAGTCCAAAATTTATTTTTCTAAAAAACCTCTTATTTCTGAAAAAAAAACTTTTTTTTACAAAAGTGCCAAAATTTTTAAAAGAAAAAACAAAAACATATTGTAAGGCTTTAAATATATTACTGTTAAATAATTAAATGAAAAAAAGGACATAGAATTCATTTTATTTAAAAATATATAAAAATTAAATCTAAAAATGTTTTTATTTTGAATACGCCCTCGCGTATGCTCTTTCTATTTATTATGTTCCTAAAAATTAAAGCTCAAGCTATTCATTATTAACTTCTTCAATATCACTTAAATAGACTAAATTTGCCACAATAGCACATAATTGAGAAATACTCAATTGGTTACCTCTGATTACATAAAAAGGTGCGAGATCTTTGACGTGTTTAAGAAAGTCGTTATCAAAAACGAAGTTTTTTAACAGACCATTAAAAAGTGCAACATAAAACTTTAAAGAATAAATTCCATGATCTATTACATTAAATTCAGACAACTTATATGAATCTTGTGCTAAAGATATTTCAGAATCTAAAAAAAAATTTGGATCTTTACGAAGAAGTTAACACAATTAAAATAATAAAGAACAGAGAAAATACAAGCCCATTAAATAACATGAAAACATCACTTAATATTTGTATCCAATGTACTGCAAATTTTAAATTATGCATCTAAAAAAACTTGCAAAAAAAGGGAAAACTTGATAAATGGCAAGGCTGCATGGGATAATATAAATGTCCGTCGTGAAAATCATTTTAGTTCGGCATAAGCTGTTACGAATCATGATATATTGTTCAAGTTAGTTAAAATTGCTAGGAAAGAAAGCATAAACTTTCTGATTGTCGTACAATTGGTTTGAACCGAAACCAATTTTTATACTGACGTCCTTTTTAAAAAGATTATTTAATAAATTATAGCTCTCATATATTCTAACTGTCGGTGAACGGTGTTAAAGATTCGGTACATCCGAATATAGCACTCTAACTTTTTTAATGCATTAGCATTTAAATGGTTAAATATAGCATAAAAAGGATTCTTAAAAATTTCAAATCGATATTTGAAATATTAAATCGTCAATTTCGAATAATTTTTATTTTGGAAATTTTTTTTTTAATTTTTTATGCCGAAAAACTTTAGGATCGGAGTCGCGAGATTTTGTGGGTACTACGACTCCTACTCCGGCACAAAAACCTCGACTCCGACGCCACAGCCCTGATAATGATTTTAAATTAAAACAAAAAAACTTGAAAATGAATTGAAAATCACTCTTTATTTTCAAATCTTTTCAAATACTTATTCAACCGATATAATTTTTGCAAACCCTCTGACATTGTCCCTGGCTGCGGAAGCGATTGGCATTTCCTTCACAACCGTAGTAGTTGAATAAAACACATTGGTTGGTAGCGGATTTGTAGGTCCAGTAATTTCTGGCAGTGCGAGGACCTTGACACCGTTGACCTCTATCGGAATCTGGCAAGTTACAAACGGCTTAGGATTGATGAAATATATTAAAACAAATTTTTATTGATGTAATAGTTTTCCACTAAACTTACCAACTGCTGAGGAAACCAAAGAAATGAAGGCGAATAATAAAACGAAAATTTTCATTTTTTTATCCATTTAATATTAATGAACTTGCAACTAACCATCTAGTTGTTGACTGTTTTCACAAATTAAATTATACAACACTTATATAAGAATAAAATGAATGATAAGATATTATTTTTAAAATTTTTTATTTATTTATTAAAAAAAGATAAACATTTAGCGTATTTGTATTTCTACTGATGAGGAATATGGTAGTTTGGATAACGGATAATTTTTAATCATAAGCCAATAAACCAAAAAACATGCTAGTATTGTTTGCAATTATGTCAATACAAGAAATTAGGTTTATGTACAGAGCGTCGTGTATCAAAAAATAACAAAAATATAATTTAAGCTGCTTTAAAAGTATAAACGCGCAAACATATTTGAGTGCGTTCTGTTAGCCAGCCAGTGCTGTCATATTTATTTATTCTAGAAAAAGTGATAATTTCCAAAAAAAAAAAAACGGTTTTTATGGAAAAAAAACTGCTCCCGAGAAAAAGTAAAAAACGTCTTTCTCGTTTTGAAATATCGGACAACTTAATATTTAACTTTTTTTTAAACAATTTTTTCGTTCGATTTTTGCTTGGCCGGCTCTTATAAAAAAACATTTAAACAAAAACATAATAACTTGATATCTTGCTAGCATTTTTAATCGTGAAAGAGCTACTGCGAGTCTCATGACGAGCGTTTTTGATCTTCGATGAGCGTATTTTTTAAAAATTTATTCATCATGTTCAGCGGCACGCTTTGATTTTTCTTTAAAGTATTTTTTGACGTCAACGGTGATATAATTTCCGTTTTTGTTATAATGTTGTATTTGTTGCCGTAACGATGCTACCTGCTTATTCCACCATGATTGAAAAGGCAGTTACGCAGGGCTGCCAGATAAATTTCTGAAAAAAACGTCAATTTCCTGAGAAAAAATAAAAAAAAGTCTTTCTCGTTTTGAAATATCGGACAACTTAAAATTAAACCATTTTTAAACAATTTTTTGTTCGATTTTTATTCTAACAAAAACATAATTACTTGATACCTTGCTAGCATTTTTAATCGTGTAAGAGCTACTGCGAGTCTCATGACGAGCGTTTTTGATCTTCGATGACTGTATTTTTTAATTGTAGAAGATTTCTCACACGGGAGAAACTGTAACACGATTGAGATTCTTGCATAACACAGCGAAAGGTGCTTACTTTAATCGTTGTGGGAATCGTTTGAGGTGTGGTTAAAGTGTCTTTCAACAAGCATGAATCGTATGAGACTCATGTAGATATCGTCTTACAACTCTTGAAACGCTAGCCGTATAATTGCTAAAAAATTCGAGAATCGCAAAAGATTCATTCGATGATGGATTGACGAAAAATAAATAAAATGTAACATTGTGGTTTTTGAACTATGGAAATAATCATTTAAAGATTTTTTAAGAGCTACATGTCACAGCCGTACCCAAACACGCGTTTTCTAGTTATCAAAAACTGTCATGCTCATACAATTTGCATGAAGCATCCCTAGAAGCGCGGCGTCAATGCTTTGCAATTGGAAAATCAGATTTTGACAGCGCGTTTAATATTGAAGTTGTAAACCCTCTGTAACATATAGTATAATACAGGCAACAATTTTCACAGTTATAGTTATTGGGTCCTATCAAGTAATTTAACCTGTAGCATACACACTATTCTTTACCTCAATTTTTTTTTTTTTTTTTGTGAGAATCTGCATATCTGTCCAGATATGAGTCATTACTCTAGTACTTTAAATAGTTTTGACTTATTTGCGTAAAACACGAAATGTAGTGTTTGTAGGCTACATTGAGCGAAAATGGGATTTATTTTGTACAGCCTCCAGCAAATTTATTATAGTGCTATTTTATATTTTTTGGTTGAGAATTACTATTAAGACGTAACAATGTCTAACTTTTATTTGATTTATAAGAGCGAATGCAAATAAATCAAGGTCCATTATGTTATCGAGAAACTTTCGCCTAGAAGTTAGCGAATCTCTATGTAGGATGAAAACTTAACCCACCCTTTCACGCCGACTTTAATAAGGTTAAATCCAAGCAAAAACGAATAGAAAACCTACTTTCTTTCTAGAGTTTTCACTCGTCTTATCTGATCTAATAACATAAATATGGAATGCTTTAAATTTTTACGTTAAGCTTATTCATAACTTTTTTACTTTTGCTTTCCCTTGTTGCTCGTTGTTGCATGTAGGACACACTCCGTTTTTATGAAATTACTCCTTTAAAAAAAAATGTTTATATATTAAAAAATACGTATTTTTTAATGTTAACCTCCATGTGAATTATGGAAAATTTGTAATTTTAAGATGTTGAGTTATAGAGGGTTAATAAATAATGGCAATTTAGCTAATTGTTGGTCAATCTAGCGTTTTTATCTTGATTTTTATTTATAATTTTGTAGATTTTATTAAACAAGAAAGTCATCACTTCTGTCCGTGACACAACGTTGATGCTCTTGTTTAGGAATGGCATATGAGCGGAAGAAAACGTTCAGCCTTTAAGAAACAAACGTGTCCGACGCCAACCGTTATCAGGCTGAATGTTTTATTAAATAGACGAGACTTAAAATTCTATCTATATTTTGGTAGAAAAGAAAAAAAAAATACATTAAAAAGTCACGCTTATAATGAATAAAAAGTAAACACTTTTTGTTTTAATATTTTGCTTTTCCCCATAAATTTTTTAGGGAAAAAAACCTAAAAAATTAAGCTGTTTTGTATAATTTTTTTTTCTGTGCTGCTTCATATCTAAACACATAAAAAAATTAAAAGTTTTTTTTTTGGAAACTGAATAAAATCATCCCTTTTTAGACAAAAATCAGCCTTGCAGTAACGTAACAAAATATTTGTAAATATTCGTCCTGTGATCATTTAGATTTTGTCCCAAAAATTAAAACGAAACATCTTAAATCGCTACATAATGATCAGGGCTGTGGAGTCGTCCGAAAAAAGTACTAACTCCGACTCCAAACGCTGAAATTTTTTTAATGCACCTCCGACTCCTACTATAATCTTGATGCTAAATGTATTTGAGACTCAGTGATGTAAACTTTTATTTTTTCATAACCGTACGGCCTTCTAAAAATTACCGTTTTTGAGAAGAAATTGTCGTAAAAAAACATTAATGTGCTGTTTCCAAATGACAGGCGATTGATTATGTAGTAAAATTTGAAATTGAAAATCACTCAGTCCATCGCCTGCCATTTGGAAACAGCACATAAGAGCAGTATTCATAAACCATTTATTTAAATTTTAAATGTGTTTTTAAAAACTCGATTAGAAATTTTTGTTTTAAATACATTTTTAAGCAAAATTATTGTATTTTTATGAATATGGCAGTTAAATATTTTGAATAAAATAGGTACATACCTAAATATATATATGTATATTCATTCAACTCAAAATATTTTTATTTAATACGCTTAGCGTGCATATTTATATGATAAACATTAAAAAAAATAATGTTTTGTTTAATTCATTTAATTATAAAATTAATAAAGTTATTTACTATTATACATTTTTGAATTGTTACAGTCACAAGAAAAATCAATCCATCCGTACTTAACCAAGGCAAAGTTGTGTCAATAGAACGGTAAGTACAGATTGTCTTAAATCAAGTACAGAATGCTTGATTCAAATACGGATTATTCAAGTGCCAACCACTTAACTTTAGTTCCATTTAATCCCTGATCCGTACTTAAAATAATCCGAAAACTATAGTAAAATTTATTAGCTCACGGCTATTTGATATGTACATAATGTTTAAATATTGTTGATTTTTAAACAAACAAAAAGCTTAATATAAAATTAATAATAACTATACAAGCATAATGCATTCAAGACATGGACGAAAATGCAGACAAAGAAAAGGATATAGCAAGAACTAAGCTGGCAAATAGTATAACTGGTTTTAAAAGAAAAATTAAAAATACTTCCAGGGAAAAATTTATTTCAACTGTTTTTGAAAAAACTGAACAATTTTTAAAAAAGCACCAAGATATGATCATAATAAAGGCAGATAAAGGAAACAAAACGGTAGCCATGTACAAAAATGATTATGAACAGAAAATGGAAAATCTTCTAGAAGACAGAGATACTTACAGAACATTAAGAACTGACCCGACTCAAAAACTTCAAAAACAAAATAACAACATCATATCAAACTTGGAAAAGAATGGATTCATTGATATGTGGCAAAAACGTAATCTTACTTGTCATGCGGCTGTTGCCCCAAGAATATACGGATTACCAAAAATCCATAAACCGGAAACCCCTCTTAGGCCAATTGTGTCATCAATACAAGTGCCATGTTACAATTTATCCAAATATGTGGGAAATATCCTTAAACATATTATATCTAGGGAATATAACATCAAAAATTCGTTGGAATTAAAAAATCATCTTTGTAATATAAAACTTGAGCCTCCAGATATATTAGTATCTTTTGACGTCATCTCACTTTCACAAATATTCCGGTACACACAGCCATTAAAAATATTATGAAAAAATGGCTAACAATAGAAAAATTTACAAACATTCCTAGATCGACATTTTTAGAAATGTTGAACTTCTGTCTAACGGACAATAATTACTTTGTTTATGGCAAAAAAGTATTTAATCAGATATTTGGTATGCCAATGGGCAACCCGCTCTCTCCTACAATAGCGGATATTGTTCTTGATAATTTGCTAGACGATGCAATAATAGAATTAAAAAATAAAAATATTAATATTAAATACATAGCAAAATATGTAGACGACATTTTCGCTATCATTAATAAGGACGACAAGGACGAAATTCTTAAAACTTTAAATTCTCACCATCAAAAAATTAAATTCACCATAGAAATAGAAAAAAATAATGAAATAGCATACCTCGACGCAAAACTACGGAAAAATAAGGATAACATTATTTTTAATTGGTACTCTAAGGAAACAGCTTCAGGCAGACTTATGAATTTTAATGCCACACAACCCAGAAGTCAGATTATAAATACAGCGAGAAATTTAATAGAGAGGGTACTGAAAATTAGTGACGAAATATTCCACAACAAAAATATAAACATAATACTAGAAATATTGATACAAAATAGTTTCCCTAAAAAATTAATAAATTCTTTAATAGACGACGTATTTAGACGATTAGATAAAAATAGGAAAATTGACAACACCGATGAAACGGAAAACAGAAAATTCTACAGTGTACCATACATCCCTGGCCTTACTGACAACAGAAACATGATAACAACACTAAAACAAAATAACATATGTTTTGCGTATAAGCCGAACAAAACAACAAATGCAATATTCACTAAAATAAAAGCGCCAGTAGAAAAACAACAACAAAATAACGTTGTTTATGAAATAAGATGAAAAGGAAATAACGAAGAACTCTGTGATCAGGTGTATATAGGAACAACAAAGAGAGCTTTATCAACAAGGATAGGAGAACACAAGATGGATATTACGCGGCAAAAAGAAACAACAGCACTAGCCATGCATATGATCAGTTCACACCATGCACCAGATTTTCAAAGTATTAGAATATTAGACAAGGAGGAAAATATGAGAAAGAGATTTACGAAGGAAAGCTTGAGAATTCAGCAAAACATAAAAAAGACAATGAATTTGAAGGAGGACACCAACAACATATGTGCAAGTTATAGAGTAGCCATCAAATAAACTTTGATACAATTTTTAAATATTATGTGTTTTAAAAATAATTCCATGTTTTATGGTTTTTGTATTATATATGTTAAATGTAAAATTTTTGGTTTTAAAGTTTGTTTTTTAATGTAATAATATATTAAAAAAAAAAAAAAAAAATGTAAGTTCTAAATGTTATTTGGTAAAAAATTGTTAATTAATGTAATGTTTTTATTAAATAGACAATCCCCAGAAGAAGTCGACAAAAAATCGACGAAACGTCGGGAAAAAATGTATTAAAATTGTGTTTTTAATTACATAAAAGATTATAGGCCGTATTAGCTTAACAAGGAATTATAAACAGATAAATAAAAATTGGCCAAATAAAAAACAACATATCAGTTTTCTTAATTGGACTTATCACTGTTGCGAAAACAGTTGCAAAAACATTATGTTCTTAATTTTTTGCTATAAAAATTATCTATTTTTAAATTTAAAATCACCTTTTAAACGTTAAAATTATTAAACATTCATACATATCGATGGTTTTCTTCCGCAACCACGTAACTCGATTTTTTCCGATTTTTTGTTTTAACCGGAAATATAATCAGTAAATACCGCTTTACAATTTTGCAATTTTTTTGTTTGGCGGCATATCGGAATTTTTCCTAATTCTTGGATTATAAAAGAATATATTGCAAAAAGTTTCAAATATTTGGTAAAAAAAAAGTATTTTGTCTCTCCTGAAAAGTAGTTGTTTTTGAGTTACGAGGTTGCGGAAGAAACCCATCGATATGTGAGCTTGTATATGTATACTAAAAATCAAAATTTTTTTAAATTACCGTTTTTTAAATAAAATTACAATGCTACCTTTTGCGGCCCAAAATTACCCTAAAAAAGGGTAATTACCGTACGGAATGAGGGTATAC
Source organism: Pollenia griseotomentosa (assembly GCA_963931875.1). NCBI lineage: Eukaryota > Metazoa > Arthropoda > Insecta > Diptera > Polleniidae > Pollenia > Pollenia griseotomentosa. The sequence goes on from OZ007561.1 coordinate 19,509,843, forward strand.
TAAGTTTGTCTTTCCATGTAAAACTTTTTTATTATGCATCTAATACCCCTGGTTTCTTGAGTAATCCAAGTCCATTTAGCCATGTCTGTCTGTCCGTCTGTTCAAAATACGCTCACTTTCGAAAAACTTAAAACAAAAATTCAATCTTGGTGTCAAATTGCTTTTAGTTATCCTAAGCATTTTGGGAATAAAATCCAGCAAAATCCGATGAGTAGGATCACAGTTATCAATCAAAATGTGGAACCACCACCCTTAAAAATTGACAATTTTGTTACAAAAACTTACGTAAAAGGTGCCATAATGTATTTCTAAAACCGTAATAAATATTGCTATCATATTTAAATGTGCTTTCGTAAAGATTGGTCCATAAATTACCATAATTTATAATTTGGTACGTCACAGTTTTATAAGACACTGCAAAATTTCGTGAAGATCGGGCCCCCATATAACGCATACCCTCGGAAAACAGTTTAGTTCGTTAAAAACGTAATAACTAATGCTATTGTAATGCAATTTGGCACTATCACTATCACTTGGCTATACAATTTCTAGAAGATCGGTCCATAATTTTCTATATAATGCCCCATATAATGCTCACTCTAGGAAATTATTTAAATACACCTTAAACCGTAGCAGCTATATTTATTGTACAATTTGGTCCAATTTTGGTTCATATGGCTAGAAATAATACCATTCAATTTTCTGATTATCGGTCTATATTTACCTTAGATCCCATATTAAGCAGCTTTCTTAAAAGCACTTTAAGCGCTAAAACAAATTTCACTACTGTATTAAAATTTGTTCCATTTAGATTTTTAATAACAAAAATCACTATACAGAATTTCGTGATGATCAGTCCAAAATTTATTTTTCTAAAAATCCCCTTATGTTTCGAATAAAAAAATTTTTTTTACAAAAGTGCCAACATTTTTAAAAGAAAAAACAAAAACATCTTGTAAGGCTTTAAATATATTACCGTTAAATAATTAAATGAAAAAAAGTACATAGAATTCATTTTATTTAAAAATATATAAAAATTAAATCTAAAAATGTTTTTATTTTGAAAACGCCCTAGCGTATGCTCTTTCTATTAATTATGTTCCTAAAAATACAAGCTCAAGCTATTCATTATTAACTTCTTCAATATCACTCAAATCGACTAAATTTGCCACAAAAGAACATAATTGAGAAATACCAATTGGTTACCTCTTATTACATAAAAAGGTGCAAGATCTTTAACGTGTTTAAGAAAGTCGTTATCAAAAACGAAGTTTTTTAACAGACCATTAAAAAGTGCAACATAAAACTTTAAAGAATAAACTCCAAGATCTATTACATTAACTTCCGACAACTTATATGAATCAAGTGCTAAAGATATTTCAGAATCTAAAAAAAAATTTGGATCTTTACGAAGAAGTTAACACAATTAAAATAATAAAGAACAGAGAAAATACAAGCCCATTAAATAACATGAAAACATCACTTAATATTTGTATCCAATGTACTGCAAATTTTAAATTATGCATTTCAAAAAACTTGCAAAAAAAGATAAAACTTGATAAATGGCAAGGCTGCCATGGGATACTATAAATGTCCCTCCTGAAAAATTTTAGTTCGGCATTAGCTGTTACGAATCATGATATATTATTCAAGTTAGTTCAAATTGCTAGAAATAAAAGCATAACACTTTCTAATTGTCGTACAATTGGTTTGAACCGGAACCAATTTTTATACTGACGTCCGTTTTATAAAGATTATTTGATAATTTATAGCTCCCATATATTCTAACTATCGGTGGAGGGTGGCAATGCATTACTTTTTTAATGCATTAGCTTTTAAATGGTTAAATATAGCATGAAAATAATTCTTAAAAATTTCAAATCGATATTTGCAATATTGCATCGTCAATTTCGAAAAATTTTTATTTTGGAAAATTTTTTTAAAATTTTTTATGCCGAAAAACTTTGGAGTCGGAGTCGCGAGTTTTTGTGGGTACTACGACTCCGACTCCGGCACAAAAACCTCAACTCCGACTCCTCAACTCCGACTCCACAGCCCTGGCTCCAACTGTTACTACCAACTAATCCAACATTGAATATGAGTGGACGTGTTTTTTTTGTTTCTTCCTAGATAAAAAATAAATTAAGAAATCGTATTTCATCAATTTATTAAAATTAGGGAGATAACGAATACCAACACTGATATATTGCCGATACTACAGGTTTTCCGATACATCGATATTGGCGATATTTTACTTTTTTAGAGTTAATGAATCAGAAGTAAAAGCAACAGTTTTTTTTTGGCCAATAACAAATGGAGAAGTGTGAGAAATGGCAGTTTTTCCACTTTGACTTTAAGCGCTGAAGTTTTTTAAACGCTGAAAATAAAATAAAGGGTGGCTAAATTTTAAGGGTCAATGTTGATTTTGAATAGAACCCAAATTATTTAGGAAATTATTGTCATTTCTTTTTATTATGATAATATTGGTATGGTTTAATCATGTATGGAACAAAATATTGGCCAAATGACCGCCGCGACCTCGTTGGCACACCTCCATCCGATGGTCCAAATTTTTGATGACGCTGAGGCATATTTGGGGTTCTTTTCCTTAAATGTTCCGAATTATCTCATCCTTTAGCTCTTGAATTGTTGCTGGCTTATCGACGTACACCTTTTCTTTCAAATAACCCTAAAGAAAGACTTCCACATCGCCACCACATGAGATAAGACGGCCACTGAATTTGTCGCGCAAAAGAGCCATTGTTTTGTTAGCTGTGTGGCAAGTGGCACCGTCCTGTTGAAACCACATATCATCCACATTCATATCTTCCAATTCGGGCCATAAAAAGTCCGTTATCATCTCAAGAAAGCGAACACACACACACAATAACTGGCTGACCGGCCTCATTTAGAAAAAAATACGGCCTGATGATGCCGCCAGCTTTTCGACAATCACTCTTGGATTATCATTCGCCCAAATGCGGCGATTCTGCTTATTTACGAATCCACTGAGGTGAAAATGTGCCTCATCACATCGGTATTGGTGAAGATGATTTTCTTCGAAAATTGATCATCCACTCTTGCCATTTCTTGCCACCATTCTGACCATTGACGACGTTTGGAATGGTCAAGAGGCTTTAGTTATTGAGTCAATTGCACCTTGTAAGCGTGGAAATGCAAATCTTTATGCATAATGTTCATCAACGACGAGAGAGGTGCAATTGTTGGGCACGACGACGAGTTGAGTTGGACGGCTCTAAAGCCATACTATCGCGAACAGCAACCATATTTTCTGCAGTACGAGCTGTACGAGGATGCACTGGGTTTTCACATCTCCTAGGGATGAAGAACAGCCACATGCCGTACAAGAGTAACCGATGCATCCCGAAAAAACGACAGTTTGGTGTGGTTTATGGGCTGGTGGAATCATCGGTCCATTTTTCTTCAAAGACGACCATGGAAGAAACGTAACCGTAAACTTCGAACGATATCGAGCCATACTACGCGACTTTTTTTGCCCCAATTGGCTGAGTTGGACTTGGTTGATATGTGGTTTCAACAAGACGGTGGCACATGCCACACAGCTTGTGAAACAATGGACATATTGAAGGATTAATTTGGTGAGCAGTTTATCTCTCGAAATGGCCCTGTGAGTTGGTCGCCAAGATCATGTGATTTGACGCCTCTTGACTATTTCTTGTGGGGTTATGTGAAGTCGTTGGTCTATGTGGATAATCCAAACACGATTGAAGCCTTAGGCCGAGTCCACGCAATGAGCGGCTAAGCGTCAAGCGTCTGAGCGATGAGCGTCAAAGCGTCAAGTTTGAGCGGCAAGTGGCTTATTACTGAGCGTCATTTTTGAGCGGTTAGTTGTTAAAATGCTATTGTAAAGATTGGATTGTTTAATGTTATTACGCGAAAATCGTATCCATATGAATTTAATGCGTTTATTAAGAAAAAAAAAAAACAATTTGCGGCCTGTTCGTCGATTTCGAGCGAAGACGTCGTTCGCTTAACTTACATTTAAAACAAAAACAAATTATAATATATATATATATATATATATATATATATTGCGTTGGAAAAAAAAAATATATATATATATATTAATCGAAATCGACGAACAGGCCTTGGTGTTCATCATTAACCATATATATACAAATCTACCCAAATGTGAAATCCATTGATTTGCTTTTGCAAGCAGTTAACACTAGATTGGCAAAACAAAAAAATAAATTTTCGGTTATATTTTTATTTTTAAAATTTGGTAATCTGTCTTGCCATAATAGCGGTCGGCTTTGTACAGATGAAATTCACTTTCACATTCACTTTTGCCATGTTTATTCTTTGACGCTCAGAAAACAACTAAAAATTTGAACAAGTTTTATTCCTGAGCGACGCCGTTTAGCCGCTCAAAAATTTCGCTCGCATGTCGCTCATTTCGTGGCCACTTCAATAGTATTTCATATGTTTTAATTTTTTGACGCTCATCGCTCAGACGCTTGACGCTTAGCCGCTCATTGCGTGGCCTCGGCCTTAGAGTATAACATAACACGTGTTATTCATGGAATATAGGCAGAAATTCTCGAAAAAGCGGAGCCGCGGGCAACATTTACATGAAGTTATTTTTAAAAAGTAAATGACAAGGACCAATTTATCGATTCCAATAAAAATTTTGAATATATGATGCAAATTTGAGTGTTTTATTAGATTTTTAAAAAAACTACGCTTAAAAAATCACCCATTATTTATGCTAAAAGAAATTGCAAATTATACATAATACTCGAACTTCATATAAAAAAACTTTATACATAACAGCCTGGAACAATGGCTAGCTATTTCAAAATTCTTTAAATTAAAAATAAGTACTAAGAAGAACAAATGTTTCTTTTTTAATAAAATTACCTGAATTGAAACAAATAAAAAAAGTGTATTACATACACAGAAAAAATTATTAGTAGTTTTTTATCAATTAAAAAAATTATTTAAAAAGTATTTTAATTTAATTAATGTGATAAATGAATCAATTATTTTTTTTTGTTGAAAGAAACTTACAAATATAATTTGATTTAATTAACATTTAAAATAAAATTTGAATCCAAATAATAATTAAATAAGAAAAAAATATTTCGTTAAAAAAAAAAATTATTTAAACTTGTGAAATTGTTGTTGGAAATTGTCATAAACAATCAACACATTGTTTGAAACGGCAAAGTTTTTTGATTATTTTTTTAATTAAAATTAAAAATATCAGTTTTTGAAAAAAAAAAAATATTCAAAATATTAAATTTTTACAATTTTTAGTAATCAATATAATCATGTTGGTAATAGGTGCAAAATCAACAAATGGGTTGCTTGATTCTATGAATTTGGTATAAATTTGGTGATTAGAGACAATTTTTAATTTTTTCTGTGTACAAAAAAAAAAACATATCGCACATAAAGAATATCGAATATTTTCAAAACCGAACCGAAGCCGACCGGTTTTAATCATTTTAAAACCGAAACCGCGGTTTCACATTTTTAGCAAACTCTAATATTAACATATCTTTTTTTCATTAATTTTGAAATTTTGTGTAATTTGTATGTTAATTAAGGGTATTTTACGAAGGACCTAAAACTGCTATCAAAATTTTAGGAATCGAAAAAATTTCCCTTGAGAATGTGGATATACATTAGCTGAATTACTGGCATTAACATAAATACAATACGCCCTTTCTAAAATAATCCACGCTGTGCCAGCCACACAAGCATCTGTAGAGGGCATTTTCTGTTCTGATGTATCTGATGAAAAATTAAGATCAGTTATGTTTGTGAAATTAAACCAAAGTTCATTAAATTAAAAGAAAACTTAGATTTAATAAAATAAACTTATGAATGAAAAAGCATAAAATTATGTGTAACAAATATGTAACAATATTTCGTCACTAATGGTTTGGCGCATATCATGGTAATTTCAAAATGATATGGGCCAAACCAATAATGAGCTGACGATTTCTTATATGATAATTGTTATGACCTAATTTTCTTTTATTTATTTTTAATCAATAACCAATACACAAAAACGAATAAAATATCTATTGAAATGTTATAATTATATATGTATATAAAATATTTTTTTTTTCGTTGTCAATAACTGTTACCGAACAAGGAAAATAATTAGATCAGGGAATTATTTTCGTCAAAATACGTAAGTCTGTGTGTAAAGATAGTGTCAAGTAGCCTTTAATAATACATAATAATTTAAACCTTTTTACACCACATTTCTTAAATTAATAAAAAAGTCTAAAATCCGGTTCTTTCAATAGAAAAGCGGAAAATAGAAATTTATAACAACATTTTTTTTCAAAACAAACCCAATATCCTACAAATTTCTTGGGTTGGCCCATCTATACTTCTCCCATTAGTGCTTTAAGTTATGAAACAAAAAATAAGCAAAAGCCAGACCGTCTTCCGTTGACTAAAACTGCAATAAACAAGAAATTAAAGCAAAAAAAAAAAAAGAAAAAAAAAACGAATTGTTAAAATAATTTTAAACAAAATGTAATTTAAAAGTGACATGAAGTGGCGCAGCATTAAGAAACCGTAACTATCTAAAGATGTTACGTATCAGTGCATTTGTAGGTACAACATAATATACATACATGTAAAGACATACAAAAATACATATGTAGATACAACCCAGAGAAACAGTTAAACTAAACACATTACAAAATATTTCTTAACTAAACATTAGACTTATCCAAACTTCAATTCTAATAAAATATAACTTTATTAAAGTAAACTAATTTTGGTCCTTCGGAAGAGAAAATAACTTTGAACGTTTGATTTTACTTAGTAAAATCTTACACAAGCGAACAAATTTGAACTTTTTTTGTGCGGTCTGGAATTTAATTGAAAGGTTTTACTAACTTGAGGTCGCAGATTTCAAATCTAATCTCCATTTTTCTCTATCAGCTCTTCTTTTTAAGGAACTTAAGGAACTTTCACTATGTATATTGGAATAGGTTTAAACAGTTGACCATATTCAGTTAACAAAAAAATCCGAAACTCGGCAACAGTATTATCTTTAAGCCGTGCTTACATTGTTTTTAAATTTGCCCTGTAGTTTTTAATCCAAGTTTTGATATTTTTAATTTGGCTAAAGTTTATCAAATTTAATTTCATTAAATTATTTTTATAAAGAAGGGAATTTTACAACATGAAATTAATTAAAATTTATTGATAATTTTTTATTCTTGACTGCCGCGGGGCAGTTTTGTTAAATTTTTGACAAAAAGTTTGAAAAAAAAACAAATTTTTTTTTAAATTTCATTAAAAATTAAAACGCGACAAAAATCACAGTTTTTGTCTAAACACATTTATCTTAACATTATTTCGAATGAAATGAGGTCTATTTCATTGTAATCGGTGCACAACTCAGTTCCATCGGTTTCAATACAAAAATAACATTTTAAATATGATTGTGTCATGAACGTTTTTTCCTTTTAGTATGGAAATCGATATCCTGTTATCTCAGTAAATTGTGAATATAATCAAAAGTTGTGCATCGATTACAATGAAATAAACCTCATTTCATTCGAAATTATGTAAAGTCTAACGTTCTTAGACCAAAACTGTGATTTTTGTCGCATTTTTATGAATTTTTAAATTTGTTTTTTTTTCAAAAATTTAACGATATCTCTGAAACTACAGGACAAATTTAAAAACAATGTAAGCACGGCTTAAAGATAATACTGTTGCCGAGTTTCGGATTTTTTTTAACTGAACATGGTGAACCGTTTTCAAGTTATTCCAATATATGTAGTGAAAGTGCCTTAATTTTGCACAAAACAGTATATCTTGAAAAGTGGAGCTGATAGCGAAAAATGGAGATTAGATTTTAAATCAGCGCCCTAAAGTTATCAAAAAGTTGCAATCAAATTCCAGACCGCAAAATGTCTGTTCGGCAGTGTTATGCTTTTAAGTAAAAAAAAAAATTAAAATCATTTATTTCATATGTATAACAATTTTTATTAAGATATATATATCATAAAAAATGTTGGCTCTTATTATCGTCGGTTGTCTCGCAAGACGTTACTCTAACGTATTCTTCAAACCTTAAATGTTAAATTGTTACGATTTTATCTCCCGAAACTCTCAAATTTGGCACTTTTAAGGACCTTATTAAAAATAAAAAAACCCAACAGAATCAAATTGAATCTTAGTTCTCAATTTGTCATGCTGACGTGGGTACTAAGAAAAGAACCGAACTTAAGGCTACTTTACATTATTATGCTTTGTATTGAAACATGTCAAAAACTCAAGGTTTATGTAAAAGTGTCACTATCACTATGCAATGTGTTATAAAAATTATAAGTATTACGAAAAAAAATTTTACATCCTATACGATTTCATAGTTTTTTTAAATTTTTTTCTAAACAATAATACTTTTCATTTGATAAAGGTTGCATTTAAACAAAACCATGTTCATTTGTGATAGTGTGAATACAAACTGTAATATTAAATTAGATTTTTGGACAGTCGCAATAAGACTCATTAGACTGCTATCTTACAAATTATTATGGAATACGTAAACCTTGTTGCTTCATAGGCTATCCATTTTCGGAGAACACCCCGCATAAACTTTAATGACGTTGATCCTTAAGGATATACCACACAAATACTAACGAATTAATAAAGAGCTGGGTGAAAACATTTAAGTGAAGCCAAACTGACTCAGTTTTGGCCGCTTTTGGAGATATCGTACTTTTAAAGACCCTTTAAAAATTGTATTCCTATGATTGAAATTTTATATTAAATTAAAAAAAATACTTGTAACATGAGTTTGTGAAAAATAAAATCAATATGTTAATTAGTTTAGATTACTTAATAACAATTTTAGGTTACTTAAGCAAAAGTGTTTCTTTATAACTTCTTTATTTGCAAAAAAAAAAAAAAAAAAATCAGAATTATATCTGAAACTGAAAAATATAGTTTACTTAATCTGTACATAAGGTTACATTTTAAAAACTTTAATCGCATTTTGCCAAGTATGATATTTTGTGAGATATGACTACGTTGCGATATGTCCCACATTATGTGAATACAAGAATTTTTTTAAAGCACAATTTTTTTTTTATTTTGGCCCTCCGAAACATTTGTTTTGCGAAAATACTTAAAAATAGTAATTAAAACAAATATGTATGTAGCTAATTTTAGAATGACGAATTATAGAATTGTGATTTTCAAAAATATTTGCTATTTAATGGCCCACCCTAATGTTCATACACATATTAATTTTAACGGTAAATGTGTGTATGAATATTAAAGTAATGCATACATACATACAAGCATGTAAAATGTATATTCTACTTTAAAGTATGTATGTTGTTTGCCATCTTAATTAATGTTAAAATAATTTGATTATAATTTCAATTGCGTAATAAATGTCAATAAGAATGAAGAAAATTATTTTTTAAAAATTGCTTGCATTTTTAAGATTATAAATGTGGTATATCTAGTGTTGCCAGTGGCTTTTGCGAAAAAATACCTACACATGCTAATAAAAATCCGATTTTTCCGTACACGTTGAAAAAATTTTCCCTACAAAAATCCCTACGCATTATTATCATTAAAATAGAAGAAAAAACATTTGTTATAAAAAATAAATTTTATTCGAATATGTATATTAAAGCTTTGACATAAAATAAGTACAAAACTAAAAAAAATAATACATGTGTATGTACCTTTAATTAAATTCAATTAAGTGTTTTAACCAGGGACCGGAAATAAGAGTTATGCATCCAACATATTGCATGATATTTAAATTTTTGATTTTTATTTTAACAATCAAAAATAAGAGTTATTTTTGATTTTTATTTTTTTAAATGAAAAATAAAAGTTTTTTTTTGATTTTTATATTTTTAAATGAAAAATAAAAGTTATTTATGATTTTTATATATTTAAATGAAAAATAAAAGTTATTTTTGATTTTTATATTTTTATATCAATAATAAAAATCAATTCAAAACTCTTATTTATTTGTTGATGCCGTATGTATTATAATATGCTGCTTCATTCAAATTTCTATATGAATATAATATATTATGTGACTTATCCATTATCAGCTATAAAAACATGAATGTATAGAAATAGCTTATAAACTTTGGCTGCCATTCAAGTCAGTGTTAAGAGGTCGTTTTCAGGTGTTCAGTTTTACCATCATAATTGATTTTAAATGTTCCTCAGATAAATTATATCTCAAATCTCCCAATGTTAATCTGAGTGCTGAAAATGACCTTTCTACACTGACTTGCGTGGCAGGTACAGAAGTACAGAATGAACAATTAAAGCTAATTTTCGAAGCCATGGAAACACAAATTTTTTGCTCTCCCAATATTCCAATACACTAGCAGAAGTATCGAATCGCTTTTCTTTGTAATTGTCTATTTAAAAATAAGCTTTGCGGACGCTGTCATTTATTGTCACGAATTTTGAATTGATTTTTATTATTGATATAAAAATATAAAAATCAAAAATAACTTTTATTATTGATATAAAAATATAAATATCGAAAATAACTTTCATTTTTCAATTAAAAATATAAAAATCAAAAATAACTTTTATTTTTCATTTAAAATAATAAATATCAAAAATAACTCTTATTTTCTATCTAAAAATATAAAAATCAAAAATAACTCTTATTTCTTGATTTTTTTGATAAAAGTCATAACAGTTACGGTCCCTGGTTTTAACATTAGGTGTGATCCCGTACTCAACGTTGGGAACCCGCGGGATCCCAATCTTACCGAAAACTGTTCCCGTTCTCAAAGTTTGGTAAGGTGGAGCTTTTAAGAGAAAAATATTCTTCTTCTTGCACGAAGTAGTCCGTACTTGTTTTTGAACAAATTTATAAAATTGTCAAACAACAGCTGATTGTTTAACAATTTTATAAAAAATAAATAAAAAAAACTGCAAGTAAGTTAACCAAAATAATTAATACAGCAATTGTGATTTAGTTGAGCCGTTAATTTTCAATTTCAAAATTTTAAGTTAGGCTTGAGTTCATCAAATTTAATTTGCATTAAATTATTTTTACCAAAGGAAGGAATTTTACAACAAGAAATTTTTATTATAATTAATTGATAATTTTCTTGGCTGAGCTGGGGCTCGAACCTGGGTTGTATTTACTTGTTTCAAGAATCACCACATTCTTTCATCAGAACCACCACCACTGGTTAAAGATTGATGTTTGACTGTTGGCTGGCAGGCACCGCAGTGCTGCAGAGGTGAGAACTTAAAGAATTCTGCTGAAAGAATGTGGTGATTCTTGAAACATGTAAATTCAACACAGGTTCGAGCCCCAGCTCAGCCAAGAAAATTATCAATTAGTTTTAATTAAAATTTCATGTTGTAAAATTCCTTCCTTTGGTTAAAATAATTTAATGAAAATTAAATTTCATGAACTTAAGCCCAACTAAAAATTTTGAAATTCAAAATAATTAATGTAAGAAATATTTATAAAATAAACAATAGAAAATGTTGAAATATGTAAGTAAAGGCTTGAATTTTAATTTTATGCACGTTAATGTGTCATTTATGTATTTATTTAATTATATTTCATATTAACGTTTTCTTTTGGGTTTTATTGTTCCCGTACTTTTGTACATTTATGTCTATTAGTGAGAAAAATTTTTGTTGACTCTCATTTTACCGAACTTTACCCAAAAATTATGAAAATTATGAAAAATCTGTCCGATTTTCCCTACGCTTCTATTTAAGTATCAAAAATACCTACATGTAGGGATTTTCCCCTACTTCTGGCAACACTGGGTATACCAACAACGTATTCATAATTTAAATTGAAGATAGTGCAAACTTAAATTATTGCACGTGCAAAGTTTGAGTATACATAGTTTGTATGCCAGTTGGCAACGTTTCAAGACATCTTGTACAACGTTGGATGCAGGACGACAGATATCTGGTCGTGTTCGTACCCAACAGTTATCTTTACACTATTTTGGTTGTTTCAACTTCAACGTCAATTTCGCCTACGTGAATTAACTATCGAAAATCGATTGTGTAAAATACACTACAGTTTAACCGAAGGTAAAGGCGCATATAGACGACATGTTTTTGTCATCTGACATGTCAAATTTTCAAGTCACATGTAATTGTGCATGTCTGTCAAAATCGCAGTTTTACATAAGCTTTATAATATTCGGTCACAAGCGTACATGTAATTTGCTTCTGACATTGTCTCTGTTTTTTTCGCATTGTTATTGCAGAAACCAAAGTAGTGCTCGGTTTCAAAATAACTTGCTGCCGCCATTAAAAGTTTTATTTGCGCCGTAAAATAGTTCAGCCATCTTAACATTTTTTTCTTTTAATTCAAAGATACCAATTTAGGATTTTATAATAAAACGGTTTTTATATATATATTCACATAAATTCTATTCAATGGTAAGATGATCAAACATATCTCGGTATTGTAAAAAATTAACTTCAGCCGGCTAATGATTCCGTCAATAGTGGACGCCGCACAGTGTGAGATTTAGTCAATCTAGCATCTCAAAATTAATTTTTATATGAAGTTTTAGAGATATCAACTTGAAATTTGGCACGATCGTTAAGGAGATTATAAGCTTCAATGTGGTGAAAGATAACTAGTTCCAAGTAGTTTCAAAGGGGACTAGTTCCGAACTATCCTCAAAAACACTAGTTGGGGACAATTTTTTACACATTTATATTCAAAATTTCTTCTTTTTTTCTCTTCTAACTTAAACTTGTCGATATATTGATATAAGTACCCTCATACAACCATTTCTATAAAATGATTCAAGTTTCGAACTGTAGTTTTCGATGATGCTTTGCAAATGAGAAAAATAAAAAGTTAATGTTGTTTCAATGTTAAATTTATTGATATCTAAAACATAATAAAGAGGAAAAACTAAAAAATTCAGCGAAAGTTCTTAAAAGAATGGAAAATATTCAAAATAAGATATTAATAAAATAAAATAAAGTAATTATATACAAATTATACAAAAGTAAAAAAGCGAAAAGTAGAAATAAAAAAAAATAAGAAATTTATACAAAAATAAAAATTCCAGAGAGCTGCAAGCAAAGTTTTTTATGCTAAATAATTAAATTCATCATTTAGTTGGGTGTCAGACAAAAGTGCAATGACCTCAGAAGGTAAAGTAGAACGCTTGGTTTTTGGAGGCAAACGTAAACTTGCAATCAAAGGGTCTGATAGCATTGTCATGCATAAATCTTGCTTTATCACGGTGAGATTTGCTCCATCGCGATTGAAATTGGAAGCAAAGCTTTTTTATACGATCTTTAATTTTGGTATCGTCAACATCTTTTCCAAAAATTGATATAACGTGCTTTTCGACCGCTTCTGTTTTTTCGCTTTTCACCTTGCTCAACCAAATCCAAAATAGCTCCTCTCGCGATATTTCACTCATACTAAAAAAAGGCAAAAAATGGGCAGGATTTTATTATTGAAATTTGTTTTGGGCACATTAACAAAGATTCTGCTGGCATTTCCATCACGGAACTCCGTGGGACTTGGAAGTTCTAGTCTATCAAAGATTTGAAAGCTTTAAAATTTGTCTTACCTTTTAGCTGGTTATAAAACAATTTTTTCAAAATACTTGAGTGCAAAAATAAATATTGTATAAAGCAAAAATTTTAAGTTTAAGTAATAACCTTCAATACAAAAAATATTTTAGGCCAATAAAAACCACTCACAACTTCGACCTGATCACTCAAACTTTTGTGATCAATGCAAGCTTCCAAATCAATTATTGCATGCTATGCAATTGCACGTGTTTAATAGCTGTTATCACGCCAATAACATTTTTTTATTCTCTTTTGTGTTTGTTTTCGTAACAATTGGGGTCTCTTCCAAGGCGAATTCATAAAGGTGACCGCATCATGAGATAGAGTTATGCTAGCTATCTCTTTTTTTGAAAAATACTATGTATTTTGTTTTTGTAAAAAGTTAGAGTGAATGTCAAAATTATTTGTTGAAAAATACAAAAAAGGAAATTTTTTTTTTGTTTATAAAATATACACAATTTCTTTAGAAAGTATGTAAATGTTTTTACTCTATTGAAAATTCATTGTGGCTCCACTTATTTCTTACGCATTTTTAATTCCTTGTGTTTATATTTTATGTTCATTTTTTTTGTTTTAAATAAGTTTTTTTCAAGTTTTTATATTTTTTTATTAAATTTGAATTAATTTTTTTACAAAATGTAAACAAAGCTTGACATTCAGTATACAAGACAAAAATATAAACAATAAACAGATGACTCAAAAATGTCACCTTTATGAATTCGCCTTGGTCTCTTCTCACGTAAAAAAAAATATGAGCGAGTTACGAAAACATTTTTTTTTTGAATTTCGAGATGCCAGATTGATTAAATCTCACACTGTGCGCCGCTGCCGGTTTCTTGCCGGCATAGCTTTCTGGTGTCAGATGGTTTGTCAGAAGAAAATAGAGCACGCTCTAATTGAAATTTTGTCAGATGACTTTGCGTCTGACTTTTACAGAAGCAAAATTAAAAAGGTAACACACGACATGTATGTGTTTTGCAGTGGAAAATTTGATATGTCAGATGACAAAAACATGTCGTGTACGGTCGCCTTAAGAAAAACGTTTTTAGATTATGAAAAGTACGTTACACCATAGATGTATATATACAACTAGATATCTATTTGTAAAAATTACGGGCATAAGTCGTAAAAGAAATACTAAGGATAGCTTAATACAAATCGTCGAAGAAATTTTTATACAAATGGTGGCGAAATCACACAAGGAGAAACAAGCGACAATGACGTTTTTGCAATGACATTTTTATTTTTAATAATTTCGTCGACGACTAAACAATATCTCCTATACTATGTATATAAAAGACAATATCTACTACTTTGTCGTCAAAGACGCCATACAAGACAATGTCGCTTATTTTGACGACCACGATAAAAATTATTATTGTGTATAGTTATTTAATTCAGACAATTTTTCCATGTGCTTTTATTATAGTTGCAATTTAATTTCGCTTGTTTTATTACTGTTACATGTTATATGAATAATCGTCCTTTATAAGCAATTCTTAAATTGACAGTGAAGCATCAACTACATGTAATCCAGGCTGCATACAAATTGATAGTAAATTTCACTTTAAAAATTCCCCCGACGAAGAAACATTTCAAAATGGTAGTTTTAAACAAAGTAATTTTGTATAAAATGAAAAGAAGTTTTAAAAGCACAATTTTTTTTTGTAAATTTAGTACATACATTAATTTTTTAAGAAATATATTTTTGAAAGGAAAAATAACTTGTGATCAGCTTTAAAAATTAAACATTAAATTTAGCAATATATCAAAATCGACTTTTCGCGAAAAACAACTTTTTTGTTCCTTGGGGCCTCGAAAACAATAGTTGTTCTACGACTTTTTCATATTTGGCCTATCCAAAAATTTACCGTTATTTTTCTGTTGTTGAAGAAAATCGTCAATTAGACCCTCCAAACCTCAAAATATGACTTAACAATGTTCAACAATTTTGTTTAGAACGGTTCTTTTTTAAACTTTTAAATAATGGAAAATTGGTATTGGTAGGTTTTACTTGTGAAAATCCGGTAAAATTTATGGAAACTAGAGGCATAAGTATATAAATAAGACCTAAAAATCCCATAATAAAAAAACACTAGCATTTAAATTTATTAGCATGTATGTAGGTATTTTTTTTATTTTAAAGAATTTCGTTTTTTTTATTATTAGATTTTTAGTTTATACCCGCTTTTGGTAGACTATACAATAGACTTAACAATAAAAAACTGTGGGTTTTGTTATAAATTGTGGCATAAAAATCATTTCATTGTGTCAGGATTTCATAAATTTCTTTGGAAAAGCAAAATGGCTTAAGTTTGCTCGTTTGTTTTTTAAATGGCACAAAAAAATTTGCTCGAAACTTTGCACACTGGTCAAAAACATCAATATCTAAAATTCCTCCGTGCCGATTAACGATAGAGGGCTTAAGCTACGGTCACACTAATTAAATATTTGATCAAATAAGCGTAACCCCTACTTTTGTTATTAGTTAGTGAGATTTAAAATGGTCTTAATATTACAAAATAAACTAATTATACTACTAGACATAGCAAAAAACAATTTTTTGTAAGATGTGGTATTTTAATCAAAATAAATATTGATATTAAGCGAAATGATTTTTTTGTTTGGTTGTTGGTCCCGTTTTTTTCGTCAAATATTTGATTAGTCTGACCGTAGCTTTAGTTTCTGAGATATACATAGCGAAATGTAACAAACTAACAGCCATATTCATAAAAAGTTCTTATTTTAAGCTTATAGTATGTAATAACTATTAAACGCTTTTTGTCTTATAAACCTCTTATAAAAATTTGTATTCATAAACGTACAATAACAGCTTTTTAACTATTAACTGTTTGCAGCGATTTTCTGTTTAAGTATGGCAACTTTCTTTATATTTGGCTGCCATTTTATTGTTAGTGATGCATGAAACTTCTATGATATTCTATATTTAAATTTTTTTTATAATTTTTTTTATAATTTTTTTTTAATTGTACCCCTTCAAAATTATTCTTATCAAATAAAACTACATATTATTTTAGTTTCTGAACAAAATGTTTCCGAAAAGTATCATAAAAACATTTGTTTGAACCTTTTTTAAATATACGATAAGAAAGTATTCGAATAAAAAGTTGTTTACTTTTTATTGACATCACTATTATTATGATTTGCTTATTTTATTTTTTTTTTATATTTTTGAACAATAATTTGTTGTTTTAAACAAAAGAAAAACAACTAGTTGCAATAATTTAATAAATAATTAAAGAGAATATCTGTTAAATTCAAATCAAAACTAAACTTGGCAATACTAAAGCGAAAAATAAATGTAAACATTAAACATTATTCATAAACAATATTCCATGCTTATAACAGTTTTATAAGACGAATTTTATAAGAAAATTTGTTTAATAAGTAAGTACAAGTTTTAATAAAACTGAAATATTTTTTATGAATAAGGGTGTAAAAATGGCGATTAAAGTTAAATGTTTACTTCGTGGTTAAATGTGTTTTACAAGTGAACGATTTATTTCTTGTGAAAAATAAAAATTATTTGTAAGTACCCTGCGGAAAATTTGTGTCAATAGGTCCAACAGACTAGTCCTGGGATTTGTGAAAATAGAACAAGTACAAATAGAAAGGACCAGTGAAAGAAGAACCATCCCTTAACTGGTTTATGAAGAACAAAAAAGTAGAAAAAGTAATGAATTTTAGTACAGTTTTCACCGGTGCCTGTGACTCAATTTTTGGTTTTAATTAAATATTTAATCAGGTTAATTAAACTTTTAATTAAGTGAATTAAAAATTGAAAATATTTCAATTCACTTAATTAAAAGTTTAATTCACCTGATTAAATATTTAATTAAAACAGATTTTATTTTTGATTAATTCTTTTACTGGCGCAAAAATTTTTTTCTGTGTATAAAGTGTTAGAACTACACAGAAAAAATTCTCCAAAATTTTTCACCAATTAAAGCATTAGTCAAAAACATAATCAGTTTTAATTAAAATTTTAATCAAGTGAATTAAACTTTTAATCAAGTGAATTAAACGTTTAATTAATACTATTTACTGGTTTAATTGATACTATTAATTTGTTTACTGGTGCAAATTTAATTAATTTTTTAATTAATATCACAAATTTTTTTATTGAAATCAATTTTTATTTTTTTCTGTGTAGAACCGGTCTCTACCACCAAAGACCTATCACGGGACTACTTCGGTATCAGTTTGCTTCCCTCTAGGGATTAAGAACACGAATAAAAAAATAAAATGGATAATTTTTTGGTATTTTCTTGTCAGATATCTGAATATTATGATTCCGTAATATAAGCCTGATATATACATTATTTGTTTGGACAGACACGCTCAAAGTTCACATATGTATGTTCGCTTGTTCAAAATGGCATGCAAATTTACAGTATATTTAATCTTTTGGTACAATCGCAGTAAACTTATCATTTGACTTTGTTGTATATTTGTGTAAATAACTATTGTCATAGATGAGATTTGCATTAAAAAAAGTGCCATATAAAAGATTTCGTAGAACAAAATATAAACAACATCAAAATTTCTATGTTCATCAACTTCAGTGGACTGCATCTTTTTAGCGCTGTGGAGCGCTGTTTAACGAAAGATGTCAAATTACAGCTTGAAGTCGCAGCTAAAAGTAAAAAAAAAATTCAGCTGCTCCTACCTGCTCCTTTCCAAAAAAACAGTAAAATCTATAAAATGATAAAATAACAAAACATGAATTTTCGTTCATGCTTGTTGTTGTTGCCATAATTCTTTACTGTTATATATTTCATTGTTGAAAAAAGCATAAGCTTTAATTGAATTTGAATTTATTTGTATCAGTTATGCTGTCCGAGGAAGTTCAGGAAGCGAGGAATAATGACTATAGAACCTATAGATTACATCATTCGCGAAGAATTGAAGACGTAATGCATAATATTTTATTGTCTTCAGATCCATTTATAAATAGATTTTGCTTAAAGCTGCAAATCAAAAAATTGTAGTATGATAATGATGTTAAAAAATTATTAAAAGACTACACACAGACAACAAATTGGTTGGAAAATGGTTCCAGTAATAAAATATTGATCAAGTTACATGACTTATTATTGCAACTATTAAAAATTTATAGTTCTAACTGATTTTTAATTCTCTCGATTATAAAAACGTTATTCTAACTGAAATATGATTCCTTCAATTCTTTTATTAGTTATGATAACTAATTTAATTTAGTTCTAAAAATTAGCACAAATGGTTAGAATCACAACCGAATTTAATACAGGGCAATACTGAATATTGGAAATTTTCTGTCAAAACATTTGATAGATTAAAATAATTTTTTATTTTATATTTAAAAAATATCTTTGCGGTCAAAAATGGAAAATGTGCAAAAACTTAATATATAGGGGTAAGTAATTTACGTATTCTTATAGGTATGAACATACACACGTACATATGTATGTATGTATTATTTTTTTTATACCCTGCAAATTATATTGGACCACTTGATCCATTTTGATCCTGGGCTGGTCCAATGTAATGCAAGTATGGACCATGTCATTATTATAAAGAGTTTGCTGTGAAACGACATGTCTTCTAATCCTCTGGAGTATACCATGGAGTAGTTTTAAAACTTCTCCTTTGTAATGCAAGCTGGGTTATATGGTCCTGCCCTAGGACATCGTACTGTAAAATAAGCCACTTTTTCCATTCATTGGGGTTTCCTTTGGACAAGTCCTTGCCCCTTATGGGCTACATTTGACCGGTTAAAAAAAATATATTGGTAACGACAATCAAATCTCTTGTTATGAACACCAATTATGTCTTAATTCAGTTGCAGCTATCATATATTCGGGTATAAGCACAATTTGGTTTCTAATAATCATACTAACAACTAACAATATTTGTTGTTATGACTGATAGTGTATTAAAATTTTCAGTAATTGTAATCGAACTGTGTGATAGTACATGCAACTGACAAAATTCGATTGGCGCCAAATTCGGTTGTGATCACGAATCTGTTTTGTCTGTGTATGCTTAAATTACTTATTCATGTTTTTCTATTTGTTTTATCTATGGGAGGTGGGCGTAAAAGTAGGCGGATCAGGTATATTTTTCAGGAGCCCATTCTACAATTATATTAAATTGATGCATTAAAAATCAAGGGAGTTATGCCACTTTTTCAATACAAGTTGTATTGGAAGTGGGCGGATATTTTTCAAAATTCACACAAATGATTATGAGTGTTTAAAAATGCTATGTGACAAAAAACAATGGCGTAGGTCAAAACTTAATTTTTACTTTGTATGGGAGGTGGGCGTAAAAGTGGGCGGATTATTTTGATTTTTTCTTGATTCAAACAAAAAATGCCTATGTGCCAAGTTTCATTATCCTTCGACAACTTCTTGTATTTTTTGCCGCTCGTTCTATGAACTTCAACCAAAGTGCGGTGCTACAATCCTCAAAATAAAAGGAAGCCAAGTATTTCTTCTTTCCAAGAATTTGAGGACGAAATAAACACTGTTTCATCTTTTAGCTATTGTGCTAAATGTTTAGCTTACAGTTAATTTAAATAAATAAGGAATTTAACTTAAAAAAATTTTTATTTATGTTTTACATTGTATTTAATTCCATTATTGAAAAACATTTGAAAATTACATTTAAAAGCAAGTTGAAAATAAAGGCATTTTTCAATTTGAAAATAATTTGCCCTTTTTGTTGTGAATGCTATCTATGATTTAAAAATTATTTTTAAATTAAAATACTTTTGTAGAACCACATTTTTTCAATTTAATTATTATACAGGCCTGTTCTGAAAATCACGTGATTTCAAATCACATGTGCCTTAAAAATCACACGTGTGATTTTGTGGTAATCTGTAAATCACACCGTTTTAGTGTTTTTCGTGTGATTTTCAATTGTCGAAAGTGCAAGAAAACCGATTTAACAATATTAAATTAGTTTTAGGGTTTGTTAAAAAAAATTAGTATTGTGGTTATTTTGTTGAACTATTTATGGTTTTTAATCCAAATTTTTAATATTTTTAATTATAAGATTAAAAATAACAATTTTAATTCATTTTCATGTTGTAAAATTCCTTTCTTCATAAAAATAATTTAATGAAAATTAAATTTAATGAACTTAAGCCTAATTAAAAATATTAAAAGTTTGTTAAAATTGTACAATTTTTTGCTAATTTTAGCCATGTTCGCGATATAAGCGATTTGTATCTGAAAGTTTTCTGTTTCTTAACAGCTTTAGCAATTTATAATTAAATAGTAGACTCTGCTATCATGCCGCTGTTAGCAATTTTTTGCAAATTTTTGCCATGCCTCATATTTTTAGGGACTTTTAATCAATTTTATGGCTTGTTTGAAATATTAAAAATTTTCGCCAATTTTCGCTATTTTGAAATTTTTTTTTTTTGTTTTCTGACATTTCGTTTTTTTTTAACCTATTAAGCGATTATAAATAAATTTTAGGGTTTGTTTACTAGTTTGCAATTATTCGTGAATTTTTAGGCATTTTCTTGATAGAAGCGATTTTTTCCTGTGATTCTTTACAGCTTTTATGATTTTTAACAATTTAATTTGATTATTCGTACTCGTATTCGCAAAACCTACATTCGCCGCACCACTACCATAAATATATTTTTATATAATATTTATATACCTACATAAACACTTTTTAATTTAACTAATTAGAAAACTTAAAAAAAATTTTGCTTTATATTTTGGCTCTAAATTTTCTTCTTTAGCTCTATTTTAAACATACTATTTTAAAATCTGGTCACACTGCTCATTAGGGACAGCCACAAGCCCGAATTGCCTAATTTTGTATGTGTGAGCCAAAATATGTTAAATTGTTTTTGTTTCATATGGAGACAATTTTTACAAGTCGGGTATTTTTGTAATGCTCTCCCAAATAAGTCTACCTTGTGTAAATGTACCTTGGATGGAGACAACTTAGAAGACAATGTCGCTCATTCTGTACTTCATAAAGTTTAATAGGGGACTTCAAACACGATGTTGTCATACACAACGATTTCCTGTTAATTGTCTTCTAGAAAATCTAAAGGATATGGAATAACTCGTGCAATTACATATGTCGTCAACGGAAATCTAGCCGACTAAGATATTAGCATGTGTGTATGCAAATGTATGTATGAAGTTTGTAGTATTTGTGAGTGCTTTCCCTGCAAATAATAGGACTAGTCCAAACACGCGTGTAATATGTAGCTCACAAGGGATTAGGACTAGTCCAGAAGTAAGCCAAACGTAAGGAAAAAACATGGTATATTTAACATTACGATGTCCTAGGGCAGGACCACATAACCCAGCGTTGGACTACAAAGGAGTAGTCTGAAAACTACTCCATGGTATACTCAAGAGGATTAGTTTTGAAGTCGTCGAAGACATGTCGTCTCACTACAAACACTTTTTAACAATGACATAGTCCATGCTTGCATTACATTGAACCAGTCCATGGAGTAGGCCATTTTATTAAAATGGATCAGGTAGTCCAATATTATTTGCAGGGATTGTTAAAAACTGTTTGTAGTGAGACGACATGTCTTCGTTTTTTAACATGTTTTCGTTTTTAAACGACGTTTAACGTTTAACACATTGGTTTAACTTGAAATAACTTTCATTCAACGTGATTCGGATTGTTATTTCAATATAAATGACATTTTGCTCTAACATTACTGCAATGTTAAATTAACATGAATTATAGTTATTTTATAAGAAAAAATAAAAAAATTGTAAAATCAGGTTGAATTAACATGAAAAACGTATGAAGCAAAATCACCACCGAAAAATTTTAAATAAACCTTGTTTTCTACGTTTTTAACTTGATTTTTTCTGTGTGTATTATTTGCAGGGTTATTGTGAAATTGATGCTTTATTTTTGTCTCCATTTCTAATGTTTTAAGATTTTTTTGTATGTATTGACTTATAAAATCATTTATTCATTAAAAAAAATATTCCTTCCTACAAGTAGCTGGTTCTGGTGCTGCTGTTTTAATAATATTTTGTAGAAAATGTTAAAAATCGATTAGTTGTCAAGAAAACAACGTTTTGAGTAGAAGAGCGTACTCGTATTGAATAATACTTTCTCGTCTTGTTATAGCTTAGATTTTCATTCCATCCTTATTTTTTTTGCAAAAAATTTTGCTCCCAGCATTAAATTACCACAATCTCATATAGAATTTATAAGAATGTTGATAGATTGAAAGCTTAGTCAAATGTTGCAAATTTTTTTTTTTTTTTGTTCAGTAGAGATTTTTCCAGTGGAACACACACGCTTTAAACAATGAGATGTTGCCGTCTCGTCACCACTTAATGTTGCAACAACAAAAAATGTTGCCGGGATATTTTGCATTTTGATTAATTTGTTGAGAGATAATTTTACATAAAGATTTATATAAGATGAATGTTTAGACCTTTTTTTAAAATAAATAAAAATCTTAAGTTAATTAAAAGCAACCAAATCCAAATGACTTAAAGAAGTTTTAATTTAAATAATTTTTTCTTATTTTACTTAGATATATTCAATAGAATTTCGTTTTCCTAAGGATAAGGATTTTGTCGAAATTAAACTTTTTTAACTGATCAAATTTCCTTTTTCTTAGCAGACAATTAAACTTATACAGACTTAAAAGTTACGAAAAATTTAATTTTAAAAGCAGATCTTAAACAATATTTTACAAATTTGATGTTGGTTATATCAAGGTGTGACTTAATCAATCGATGGAAAAAAGGAGCTCGGATTTTTTGAATATGTTTACTAAATACATAGTTATATTTTATTGAAGACAAAAACTCAGTTAGAGCCGAAAAGGTTTTTAAAACACTACACCACTTGCCATTATCATCGTGCACCACCCTTTAATATTTAGTATAAGACAGTAGTCACGTTGAAATGACTAAAGTACAAGCAAAGAAAGACATGATTGATGCAACCACAATCGCAAACCATCATTAATGTTTGTGGTTATGATTGCGTCAAACACGTCTTAAGTAACAATATATGTTCCGACATAATGTAAATAGCTTGTTATTGTCTCAAACAAATTATTATTATTAGAAGAAAAACGCAAACGATATTTTAAACCATGTTTCTATATTTCCTAACACCATGCAATGCAATATGTCTTTTTCAACATGTTATATGGTTTTCGCAATAAAACCAAATAAAATTTTATTTCAAAAAAGGTACATATTTTTTATTAATAAATTTATGTACATATTCTTGGTATAACCTACTAGCACTTGGAAGATTTTTTTTTATCAATAATCACCTAACTAAGTCTTCCTCGAGTACTTTTGACGATTACAAACTGATTATTCACTTGCGCGTTTGAAAAAAGACTCGAAAATGATTCGTTCTTATGCTTTAAAAGTAATTTATTAAAAATGCAATAACAAAACATACAGCAATTGAAAAGGGATCATATAGGTGTTTAAAATATATAAAAACTGTTTTGAAGTTATTTATGAATAATATTTTGCTCATCTAGATGATGAAAATTTGATTTTAACTTTGTTATTTTTATTTGTAAAAATAGCTAGCTTTGAAGCAAGCGTAAACTTGAAGTATTCCATTATAATTTTTAAAAGTTTAAATTGAATTTAATATGCTATATTAAAATCTTTTAAATATCTCGTGTATAGCCATAAGGACTAGACGTAAAACAATATGTGCCCAAACAAATTATAGAAAAACATCTTCATTTGAATTATCCCAAGTTTATGAAAAAGTACATGAATCTGATGAAGAATTGATAAGCTTAAACGAAAATAAAGAGGAAACTAAACAAGAATTGGAGTTATGTGAGGTCTTTGTTGATACGGATTTGGATAACTTTATAGTAAATTACGGCTATGAAGAAAAGGATAGTTAATTTGAAATATCATGCATAGCAAATCGTACACGCAGACGAAAGTCATTGAAATTGAAAGCCAACGAATGCAAAAAACTAGTGAAGATGACGATTGCAGCTCTTCTTCATCAAACTCATCAGCTTTTGATTATATAAATTTAAGAAAACGTTGCAATAGGCGTATATTATCTAGTTCCTCAGAGGAACTGTCAAAACCCTCCTCTTCACTTCCAAAAACTATTAAGCCTAAAACCATTTCACCCGCTTTACTGCTCGACAAATTGCCTCAACATAATTATGCTGCCTTTTAAAAACATAATTACTCCAAAAGATCCTCAAGTTCAAATCAAAATATAATATAAGAGTGACCTCAGTGCTACACCAATGCAACAATTGAAAAAAACTAGAATTGGGACGGTAAATGTCAAAATAGGCTAATTCGCTTTTATAAATAATGTAATCAAACAAAAGAAAAATTGACATCTTAAGTCCATCCACCCGGTATGCATATTTTACAATTCCTTTCTTATTTTAACTCATTTTAAGTTTTATATTAATTTTTTTTGACAAAAATAATTTATAAACTCACTATATATTTTCATATTTGTGTGTTTTTTAAACAAACGAATTGAAAACATTATTGTGTTTTTATTACCCACTATACAAAATCTACGACGAATTATGAATACCACTTATGATTTTTTTTTTTTTTTTTAAATTCAATCCCTTTTTTTACTAAACATTTTTATTTAATTATTTATTATATAATTTAATTTATAATAATAATTTTATTTATATAATTTTAATAAACTTTAATAATTAATAATTTAAATATAAAAATATTTCTTTTTGTAATCTATTACAAATATGACTGAAATAGTCAAAAAAGACTCATAAACTAACAGAAATACGACTAAAAAATGTCTCGAAAAAGACTCGCAAATCATTAGAAATATGAGTCATAAATGAGTCGTAGTTGATCAGAAAAGCGGGTAATAAACGGCTCTTCAAGAAGAGTCCCGGGTAGGGTACCATTTCCTCCCGAGAAAGCAATCATTTATGATCAGAAAATGAGCTCATATATGCCTATTTTAATCGCGCAGAGGAGTCATAAATGACTCGAATATGATTATTTTTTCATAAAATGCTTGTAGAGCTAAAATTAAATAAAATTAAATATATACAATGATATATATATATATATACATATATATATATGTATATATACCCAGTTGGTCAAATGGTCATAGATGCAAATGTCGTCAACGATGTCCTCAGGACATTCTAAAATTTGTCTTCCATATAAAATTGATGAAGACAACTTAAGTAATAAAACATGTATTTTGTCGTGTATAAATCGCATTTACGACTTTATATGAGACATTTTCTTAAATTTGTCTTCAACAAGGCTTTATTGAGGACAACGTAAGCGACCATTGCATGCAATATGTCGTGTTTCAAAACGCATTGGCGACAATATGCATGAAATTGTCGCTCATCTTGTCCTAAATAAGGTGATATTCAAAACAAATTTATGAAAATGTCTCATAAACATGGGACTAGTTGTCAATATTTTTTTTTATTACAAAATAAAATAAATCAAAATTAAATAAAAATTTCGTTAATAATACAAAATTTTAAAAACGTTAACAAAAATGTTTTTTGAATGAAAACTCGTATAAAAAAAAACAGTTCTTTCAACTTTTTAAATTTGACTTAAGATGTTTTGTCAAAATGCAACAGATACATATCTATCTATTTCTATACAAAACTCTACTGAAAAAGCGTATTGTCATTAACCTATCGGCGACTAAATTGTGGATAGTATCTGCAATACTGTCATAAACGACACTATTAAGGTTATGTCGCTCATAGAACATCAACGACGATATGAGAAAAAAGTCGTTTATGTAGTCGCCAATGACAACTTTCACCACATTGTCACCCATATGGTCGTTAACGACAATGTGCATGATGGTGCCGTTCAAATTTTCGTGTACGATTTTGGTGCCCTTTGTTCGAAAAAGTCGTCGACGATTTGCTCTGGCTGTCGCCAACATGTCGTCAGCGACTTACTATGGGTCTTGTACGCGTCGTCGACGTTGTCTCGAACACATGGCCAACTGGGTATATCTACATGTGTGTGTCTTAATTTAAAAATTTTATATTACGATTTTGTGGTACAAAAATATTTAATAAATTCAAAAATTCTTTGTTGCTTTACTTCGGAACGCAATCACACTTTTTAATATATTTTATTTCCTGCACTTACGACCGTATAATAACTTACATTGTTTGGAAGGCAGAATGGCCTTTTTCTCCCCGAAAAATATTTTAATTATTTTGTTCTCATTCATGCGACCCGATGAACTGACGCTCGCGGACGGAAAATTATTATGCACTGGTTAGTTGAAAATAAATATATTATAGTAGCAAACATTTTACATAATTTAATATGTTTAGCTAGACCAGAGTAACTTTGTAGGTGTAAAACACTATGTAATATTATTATAGCGAATTAAAAAATATTAAGGACCAAAATTATTTTTTGTAGTTATATTAGGACTATAATAAATTTTTTGGGGTAAACATATTGGGCAAATGTGAACAAAAATGGTCGTAGTGACCACCCACTAATCATATTTTTTTTCTGCGTGTAGAAACTCTCAAAATAAACACATTTCTAACTAAAAGGAAAAATAACCACACAAATTGCTTGGCAAACACAGACTTTGCTTCTGTTTTGTGTTTGCCAATAGACAACACACACATTAATTTATAATTTTTGTTTATTTTGCTATTTACATGAGTAGCATAAGATGGTGTTTAGTATAAAACGGTAGTCTTCAATATTAAATGGTAGGCATTAGTATACGATTATAGTACTCATTATAAGAATTATTCTTTGTAGCGGCATTTACGGTTTGCTATTATAGACCTTGTACATCTTGTAGGTCTTGTAAATATTCATTTAAAGCACGACAACAACAAAATGCATAGATTAAAAACTACGCCATCTATAATACTTAAAATTAAAATGTATGTACTTTGTTGTTGTCGTGTTTTAAATCAAGACTTACCAGACCTACAAGATTTACAAGGTCTGCAATAGCCAACCTTGAATTCAGGTTTTATAAACCAGTCATGAGAGTGAGTTGCCTAAACTTGTTTATGACAATATTTATGAAAAGACATTAGTGTTGAATATAGTCCTGAGTCTCTTCAGTAGAAGATAAAAGGTTGGAGTATAAGGTGTTATATTGCAACGTAAGATGGTAGAGTAACAAGCTTGTACTCTAAAGCTAATAAGGCTTTTATAATAAACCTTTAACCCGTAAGTTTCAAACAAAATTTGTTTGCGGAAATATACGAAAAAAATATTTATATGTAGGATGGCTGAATTCGCGTAAAAAACTATAGTTGTTCGTAAAGGGCGGTTGACAGTCTACACAAGTAAGTTGCAAAAGACTTGCTCTGAGTTTCGTGAAATATATCACAACATTTCAGCCCCTTGTTACACATTATCATGAGTATGCATGTAACAACATGTTGCCTGGAAGTTATCACAAAGTTAAACTCTTTCAAGTTAAAGTTCTGCTCAATTCTTAACATTTTGAGTGCCATCAACTAAACTGAGCATGACTAGTCGAAAATTAAGAATTGAAACAAAGTTGAACATTTTCACTTTGCATTGATTTGAGTTTATCGACTTCAGTTCGTTCGTTTCCGAATTTCATGAAAGGAAAATTGTACACTCATCTAACACTATCATGCGTAACAACATGTTGCCTGAGACTCATCACAAAGTAAAACTCTTTCTTGCAAGTTTAATTTCTGCTCTATTCTTTACATTTTGAGTGCCAGCCACTTAACTGAGCATGACTAGTCGAAAATTAAGAAATGAAACGAAGCAGAACGTTTCCACTTTACATTGCCTTGAGTCTATCGACTTTAGTTTGTTTCGATTTGCCGTGGCCGATGGTTGGGTGTTTTAAATTGTGCACAAATCTGGAGAACAAAGATTTTGTTTTAATATAGCTTAAAAAAATAAATAAAAAATATAAATTTGAAAAAATAATATCAAATAACAAAATTAGTATATTTGAATTAATGAAACATAACATAAATAAAAAAAAGAAAACACAATTTATCATGCATAAAAATTAGTTTGAAATATACTAAACAACAAATACTAAATAATATACATACATACATATCGAAAAGAAAAAATCAGGATACGGTCGAAAGAATTTCAAATCAGATTTAGTATAAATTAATTGAAATTGCGAAAAGAAGAAAATGTTTATCTATGAAACAGTGGGAAAAATATGTTAGTTAGTGCGTGTTCGTGTGTTAGCGAGTCTGTGTTTTTGAGTGTTTTACTATGATGAATATTGAAGAATATCGAAAAAAAGTGGTTGTATTCGTTTACCTTTACCAGGTCAATCAAAGGCGATATTACAATATAAAACAAAAACAAATAGCAACAACTAATAAATCATTTACGACAACAAGAATTCATGTTTAATTAACAAAAACACGCAAATTATCAAAGAAATTACATCATTTCAAATGAAATGAAAGTGAATTTAATGGAAAAAAAAACATAATAAAAAGCAAACAAAAAATAATAATAATAAATTTTAAATTTAATCAAGAAATTAATACTTTAAAATAAATCTGCTCAATTTAAGTAAAAAATAATAAGTTTTTAAAATATAATAATTAGAAAAAAGTTATTTAAAATGTATAACAAAATCTTCAGTGAACTAAATCACAATTTGCACACAACTTGTACAAATTAAGAAAAAAACAAAATTCTAAAGAAAAAGTTTTTCTTTTATTACCATCAAGAAATTCAAATACAAAAATAACTGAAAAAAATGACAAAAGTTCTTAAAATGACACTTTTAATTCATCTGCTAGTCTTGCATTTAACACCGACGGTTTTCTCTTCGTCACAATACGGTCGTGCCCAGAAAGTAAAACACTATGCTGGTGGCTCACAATACCACCATCCCACAGATGTAGTTGCAACCTCTCATCCCACCGATATAAATCAACATGCGGCAAGTGGCCGTCATCGTAAAGCCGAACATATGGATAATGTAAGCAGTAATGTTTATGCCATGATTGACAATCCCTCTATATCGGAGGAATATTTGGATCCCTTTAATGACCAACAACTGCAACAGTCAGCTGACAATACAGTGATAGTTAATCATCAGCAAATGAGTACATGTCAGACGGTGTGTGCCTGCAAATGGAAGGGCGGCAAGCAAACTGTGGAGTGTATAGATCAATTGCTGCAAAGAATTCCCGAGAATATAGATCCGTCTACCCAGGTATTGGATATGTCGGGTAACAGACTGCAGACTTTGCTCAATGAACAATTTGTACGAGTAAATCTCTTAAATCTGCAAAAATTGTATTTGCGCAACTGCCGTATAGAACATATAGAACCTCAGACATTTAAGGGCCTCACAAATCTGGTCGAATTGGACTTATCGCAAAATCTGTTAATGTCGGTTCCTTCAATGGCTTTAAGTTTTATTTCATCGCTAAGGGACTTGACTTTAGCCTCAAATCGCATACAAAAAGTGGAACCCAATGCCTTTGGGGATACACCGGCTTTGCACAAATTGGATCTATCACATTGCGATATACAACTAATAGCAGCCCAGGCATTTGAGGGTTTAGAAGGTCTCACTTTACTGCGTTTGAATGGCAATAAGCTCAGTGAACTAGTACCCAAGACCATTGAAACCCTAAGTCGTTTGCACGGCATAGAGTTACACGATAATCCTTGGATGTGTGACTGCAGACTGCGGGATGCCAAATTGTGGTTAATGCAAAAAAATATACCATATCCCGTTGCCCCAGTGTGCGCTGGTGGTCCCGAAAGAGTTCTGGATCAAAGTTTTGCTGATCTAAACATAGACGATTTTGCCTGCAAGCCCGAGATACTACCCTCTAACCATTATGTCGAAGCTACTATGGGAGAAAACGCCTCTATCTTGTGCCGGGGCAAAGCCATACCAGCTCCCTCCGTAAACTGGTATTGGAACGGCCGCTTGCTAACCAACAACACTGCATTTAGTTCCCACCAAAGACTGCATATTTTCGAACATGGTGGCTTTGAGAAGACTTCTCGTTTAGTACTTACCAATGCCCAGGAAATTGACTCAAGTGAATTCTTTTGTGTGGCCGAAAATCGGGCTGGATCTTCAGAGGCCAATTTCACTTTGCATGTTAAAATGAGAGCAGCAGGCATGGCTTCTTTGGGTAGTGGGCAAATTGTGGGTTTAAGTGCTGCCTTGGTTACTCTTATAATATTTGTTTTGTTGTTTGTTATGTTTCTGCTAATGAGACTTAAAAGAGAACCCTACAATGCCACTAAAACTCCCAGTCATATGGAAGTTATAACAAGCATTAATCAGCAGAATATGATTATAAATAAAACGCAAGCTAATGGCACAGTTAGTAACACGAATACCTCAACGGGAGAATCTAAAATGTTATCAGTTGAATCAGTTCACATAGATAATACAAGTACCGAAAATGCCAACCCATTGCAGAAACCTCCCCGTTTATTGGATATGGCTTATGCCACCAATAGTTATGATAAGACTGGTAGTGTTTTGGTAACAGCTCCCTGCTTTATATCACCCACAGCTTCAGCTGGCAATAACCCAGATTTGATTAACGATACCAAACGTTTTGAGGGAGAGGAGTTCTTGGATCTTAAAATACCCCCGATATTAACTAAAGCCTTGGCAACAGATTTGGCTAGTTTGACAACCAACGGCGAGTATAAACGTGCTGGGGGCTGTGATTCCCTTTACCCTTCCGGCTTATGGGAGGACATTACTTCAGTGACCTGTACATCCTCTGCAGATGATTTGTTCCTTCGTCGTTATTCCGATAAGACACCAATAATGGATAGCACGCAACTTTATGACATACACGATGGCAGCACCAGTAATGAAAATTTCAGTAAAACCTTTCCTCGCACTAGTTTCAACCATAACTTGCAATCCAATGAAGGCAGTTGTAATATTAATACTGAATCTACAGCTTCAACAACCACCACGAATTTGTCTAATTCTGGATCAGGCATAGTGGTAGGAGGCTATCCCAACGATTATGGCCTGCCCGTAGTGCCCGGGGCTGAACTGCAACTTAATCATCATATGCACATGAATTCTTTGCAAAAACAATTATTAGGAGGTACCTTGGGTCGCTCTAGTGCCAGTAATCCTTTAAGTAGAGCCACCCTAATGTCCAGTAATTCGGCTACAAGTAGTAGTCCACCTTTTACCAGTCGAACGCTGCCTAGGCAAAAACCCACAACCAGCTACGATGCCAATTCCAGTTCCAGAAGTTCACCATTACACAATAATGTCTTAATTAATCCAGCAGCTGTCAATGCAAAAACGATACGAGTGTGGCAAAAAGGTGGAGTACCCGTGCTACCTCCCGTTACCGCTATTAAAAGAGCCTTAATAAGCACGAGTCGAAACTCGCCGGATGAAGGTTATCAGGAGGGCTGCGGTACTGACGTGTAAACAATTTTAAAACTTAACTTTCCTACTGTACAACTTAAGAATAAAAAAAAGAAAAAATAGAAGAAAGAAAATTAATTCATGCTTTGTAAATGAACAAAAACAAAAGAAAGTAGATGTTTTCGCAGCATCTCATTTGCGCCTGACTGAATTTAGTTGCATCTACTACATCATCGATTACACGATACTTGTATAAGCAATAATCTCTAAACTTAAGAATCATTGTCATCCTCAACATCAACATCGTCATTATCATCATCATCATCATCATCAAGAACCATCATCTTCAATGTCATCACTAAAACAATGTCATAATTAAGGACTGACTAAAAAAAAATAATAGATAAAGTAAAGAATTAAAGAAAAGATACGCTTTTCGGTTGCGTGTCAAAAGGATTGTGATAGTGTATGAGTAATAGATAATAATTTTGTATAAGAAAATGGAAAATAAAAAAAAAGAAATAATTATCCCTTTAAACTAAAAACCAGATTAGGATAAAAACAACAAAAATATCTCCCAAATACAAACATGAGCCTCATAACTCCCTGACGTTTAAATGAAGATATTATCTAAACAAATTTATGCTGTATAAAGGTTAAAAACCATATTGCATACCTTTTTACCAACACTGTGTATGTACTTGTAAATTACTCCTTTTTTTAATTTATTAATTAAAATATTGTAGCTAATAACTGCACATCATTATAAATATGAAATATTTAATTAAAAATATAAGTTAATTGTAAATTATCTTCCAGTGCTAAACAAGACACAAAAACACAAACTAAAAGTTGTTTAAAAACTTTCGTTTTCCAAAAATGAAATTACACTAAACACACACAAAACATATCTCACACAAGGCAAACATATCACATGTAGGTATACTTTAAACATATAAATGACATACGAAATAAATTAGACATATCAGACCCAGTACTTGGTGTAACTAGTTTCGAATTAATGACATTTTGAGCCCTTTAGAACTAAAACTTTTATTACTTACCAGAGTAGTTACTGCACGTAGAAAAATATATGGTTGGAGATAACCATATTCTAAGAGCAACTTAAACAATGTTTATTTTTGCAGGTTACCAGATTATGTTCAAATATGATCATAGTATGGTTAAAATCAACAAAAATTTCCCGAAATCAACCATAATATGGTCAAATATAACCATATTTTGGTCAATATTAACCATAATAATGGTCAAAACTAATCAGGTTACCAGATTATGTTCAAATATGATCATAGTATGGTTAAAATCCACAAAATTTCCCGAAATCTACCATAAAATGGTTAAAATTAACCATATTTTGGTCAATATTAACGATGAAAATGGTAAAAACTAACCATATTATGTTCAAAATTAGCCAAAATATGGTCAATGTTAACCATATGGTTATTTATTTTATCCATTTTTTCAATTTGTTTATTAAATGTCAAATAATAATTTCATTTAATTTTTTTTCTGATAGGTGTTATGTTGCACTTTTATCACCTTTGATTCATATTCGACCCTGTGACGACCTTCATTACCATTTTTTCTGTTCTACAAGTTTATTCTACGCAAATTTATGTATTTTAATCAATAGTTAAAATAAAATGAATGGAAATTTTAAGCAAACCAAGCAAGTCTGTAATTGAAAAGCATTCAACTATTGTAAAATAAAACATGTTATTTTAAATTTTAAATTAAACATACAATGTTTTAAAATATTATAATTTCAAATATAGTATTGTTATAATTAACCATAACATGTTTGGAGACAACCATAATATGGTTAATCTTTTGGATGGATGAATTTAACCATGATTTGGTTGCGGCACAATAATATGTTTAAAGTAATCATAATATTTTTAAGTGTATGGTTGTAGCTTAATTTTCTTAAAACATTATATTGTTTAATTTAACCATATTTTCAGTTTCAAGGGAGGTAAGCACTTTATTGTTAAATAGAAACAAAATATTATCAATCCTGAAAAAAGTTTTATTAAAAGAACAAAAGTTTGTTTGTTGCCATTTCAGAGACCATAATATGTTTTTTTAACCATACTTCAACCATGTTTTTTCTCTGCGTGTGGCAATGCTCTAAAACTGAACTGGCAGAATAAAATAAAATAATTTGTTTTTAATTTTGTTTTTCTTTACCCACTTACAACTACATTTGGAGTTGACCGTAAGAAAAGATAAACTCACTGTTCATTGTTGTTGTTTTTGTTTAAGCTTTGATATTGTTACAAGTGAAACTGGGGATTATAATTATTATTCGCTTAGCAGCTTTATTTGTATAATATCTTTAGTTTTTCTAAAACGATCTCGCCTAAGACACCAGTGCAATGCGCATAGGAATAGCTTATTCCATCAGCAATAAATTTCAGTTTAACGATAGTATGAAATGGAAATTAATCACATTTGAACGAAACCTTGTTAATTAATTTTTTGAATCCCAAGAAAAGCTTTGAAAATTTGTTTTGTTAAATTCAAAATATTTTTAAGAATACGGCATTAACATTAGATCAAGTGCTACCTTTGCATGACTATTTACTAGGTATTTTATCTGTACAAAAGGTATTTAAAAGCCTGTTAATTCTTGTTCGTCAAAAATTTTATTAAAGATTCTTAATGAATTCTGAAACCATCAAATGTTTATAAACCTGTTGTACTCGAAATATCAAACGGAGGGAAAAATTTATTTTGATATAGTCTTCGCAGATTGGAACTTTCTTACACATGGGCATTTCCATGAAAATGTCAACCACGAATCAAAAATATGGACCCTTGGAACTTTTTCCAAATATGGTAGAATGGAAAAAATAGCTTATTACAATTTAAACTTTTATTTACAAGCAATTTTTTTTTATTTCAAAAAACATTTTGTATGAAAGTTGTAGCTTTATATAAAATAGTTTTTGCTATAAAATCGTAACGGCACCTTATATGACCCTGACATTTTAGGAGATGATGCAAGTGTTGCCAATAAAGCAATTTTTTAATAAAAACGCAAATTGAAAATGTTGTCGCTTAAGATTTTTTTGCGGTTATGACTCGATATGCAAAGCATTTACATAAGACCAAAATATTTAAATTATTTAAGCAAAATATTTCTTTAAAAAAATTATCTTAGTATAGAATAAGCATTTACAGAATCGTTTGGCAGACTTTTTCTAATTTTAATCAAGAAGAGTCCTATCAATGAGAAAACAACTTCCCTTCTACGGATGTTTGCCTTTAAAATCAAAAGAACATTATGTAATCTATGTACTGAAAGTTTTTTTTACCACATTCTTCAAAAACTTGTTATTCATTTTTAGAGAAAATTTTTTTCGATGAATCGAATCCGCGTTTTCCTTACAAATTGCTGCATTCGAATATTCTTTGTTGTCATCTTTTAGGGAAAAAGTATCTACATGCATTTTCAGAATCTAATCCAAAAAATCTTTCATGCAGCTTCTTTGCAGCAATTGGGGAAAAGTGGTTCGTTTTTATAAAATAAAAATCTGAGTCTATAAAAAATTTAAATTGTATACATGTTACTCCTCTTCTTTTACATTTATTTCTTGACTTAGCTTACTTACAATTATATCAGCAGCAAAGTTGCCATAATTAAATAAAATAAAAAAATCATGAGAATTCCCGCACAAATTTCCCGGGATTTATTTTCCCGGCATTATTGTCCCGGAAAGCCCATATGAAAAAAACTAGTAATATTGCAATTATACTTTAAATTTAAGTAACAACAACCTGTCTACAACAGACATGAAATGCTTTACATTAATACTAACATGATGTAAGTTTTAATTATAGACTCATCATGTTAGAGTTTTTTTTCTCATGTTTAAACAGCGTTTCTAAGCAATCTGTCTTGAAAGCTCTTTCATAACATCATTTGATCATTAGATGGGTAGTGAGGAAAGACCAAATATTTAGTTCGATAAGCGGTATATTTTTTGATTTGATTTGGATGCTATTCTAATGTCACGTAAGAGGTGCAAAAACTTCATTTGTCTACGTCATTTGTATTTGCTCAGTCGCAAGTGTTTCAAATTAAAAGTTCAAAGCAAGATATTTATCGCAAACCAATATTGATCGTATTTTTTTAAATTGGTGTAATAAAACTTTTATAAGCTTTTAAAAGTTGTCACGTACGATATTGTAAGTACTACAAATGCAACTAAATGTATCATCTTATTATGATGGTATTTAGAATAAATTTGGTTTAATTGCAATTTAAATCACCTTACAAAACTTTATTGTTCTCCCGAAAATAGCTTTAAATGTCATAACTTCCTTATAAAGGTTAGTATTGGCGACAATGACTTGTACGATAGCTACTATGTCATGACTAAATGTTGTGCCGGTGGGTCCAAAACTAACCAAAGGTGCCATGTAAACCTCCTTCCTAAAATCACTTAAAGGCAAACAAATTTCATATAGATAAATAATATTCGGCACAAATAACTTTTATATGATTCCTAACCTCATAATTTAATTTAATTTTGGCGGGTCTATGATTGGCCATGTGTCCCAATATAGAATATGTACAATCTCGAAAATTTGTTTTGTAATACTGTGGTGTAGGGTAACATATGGTCGGGCTTGACCGACTATACTTTCTTAATTGTTTCTTTAAAGTTGTTGTTTATATTTCCATATATTTATATAACCATTATTTCATATCTTATAAATACTATAAGAGAAAAATCTGTCACGTACGATATGTCACGAACGATTTTTATTATAAAACCATCAACATTTTTTTTTCTTAAATTACGGATAATAAAGGAAAAGTATTTGGTTTAATGTAAGAAATTAAAAAAAATTGCCTCCCAAAATTCACAGATTTTTGATGATGAAATTATTTTCCTATTTTTGCAAAACATATCGTCATCTGAAATGCAAAACAACGTTTCATCAAAAAATTCCAAGTTGACTTTTAGATTGATTTTTATTCGTTTTATTATACTACATGTTCACAAAAAATTTTTGATCCCTGCGATCAAAAATGACGACTTCCTTAAAGATATTCAAGCGCCAAGTACACCTTGTTTTTATTGATTTGATGTATTCTAATAGATGAATCTGTGGACCTAGAAAATACAAGCTCACAATTGAAATCCTTTGTAGAAACCTCTCCATTCAACATTAATGGCTTTTAATAAATACGATCATTATAAGGCTAATAGTATTTCATGTTTGTTTTAAAACCATATTTTGACCGATTGAATATATAAGTTTTGTACTCAATATTGGATTTAAATCCCGTTCAGTAGTAAAAATATATAATTTTTTTACATTCTTTTTTACAAGACAATAACTTAAATTCGGTAAATACTGGCTTAATGATGGGGCCAGAAAATTTGTCAGCAATAGCTATTTCTCAAGCTGCTTGGTGCATGTTACAAATACAAATACAAATTAAACCACATCCACTTAAAATTTATAAAATATACCAACATACAGAGTGCAATTACATCTAAAATGTTTGTGAAATACAATCTGTTGTATTCATCTTTATCCAAAAAATAAAGAAAAGATGAAATAAAAAATAGAAAACATAAATTCATACATATGTACATCCATTTAATCATTCATTTGTTCATCCATTCATAAACACATACAAAACAAAAGCAAACCTTATTTCATACCAACATCATGTTTTATCCATGCATAACATTGTACGACTAGTAAAAAAATTTTTTTTTTGTGGGTACTAAAATAAAAGTCTATTTGCGAAAAAAAACCTCTTACAATAAAGTTTAATGTTTTAAATCAAACGTTTGAAGTTTATCAAACCGTAAACACATTGTAACTGACTTTATTTGTAGCCCAGGGTATGGCACGTGAAAGTTTTTCATATTTACAATTTCGTTTGGGTTTTTATTTTGCTGTAGGTTTTTTATTCGATATGTCTTTTCCATTTTTGGACAATTTCTTTAACTAAGACTTTTTCAAGAGTACAATTTTTTTATGTTTTTTTATTTATTATCAAAAGTAATTTTTGGGAATACAAAATTTGAATTTAAAAGATTTGGTTATTCGTGCTTAATTCCCAGTTTTTATTCTTGATAAAAACCCTTGAAATTTATTGTTTATGGGATAAGCTATTCCTATGCGCATTTCACTGGTTGCTTAGGCCAGATCATCAGGAAACTTCATCCATAAAGATTTTAGAAAAACTAAAGATATTAAACCAAATAAAACTGTTAAGCGTATAAGAATCATAAGCAACAGCTCTTCTTGTAACAATATCAAAGTTTAAACAAAAACATCAACAATAAATAAACAGTGAGTTTATCTCTTCTTACATTCCCCACTTCAATTGATTGGAAGTCTTCCAACATTAATTGTAGTTGTAAGTAGGTTAAGAAAAAACAAAATGCAAAAAACAACTTGCAAAAGCATGTTGCCATGTAAGTTTTTATGTTAAACGGCAAAAGATCTCTGAGGAGATAGTGTGTTTACTATCTAAAGATGTCAGATCAACCTATCCGTGAACGTGAGTTCAATCCCGTGGTCTGTCAAGAATGAAAAGTTATCAATAAATTTTAATTCATTTCATGTTGTGACATTCCTTTCTTCATCTTTATATAAATCGGCATAGGCAAAACAGTTAAGAACACTTTCCTCCTCTGTGTGTCAACCGATTTTAACAAAATATACACAATTTGAAAGGTATTTACTTACAGAAGTGCACAATATATATTTTATTAAGATCTGTTTAATATTTTCAGTGTTATAAGCGTTCAAATTTGCTACTAACACATATGCAGAACACATAAATACAACATTTTTTTTTTCAATTTCAAATAATTAGTTGACAAAAATCACAGAACCAGTGTGAGAAAGAGAAGAAGTATAATGACAATGCATGTTTTATGTGAACATTACAGAACCAGTGTTGCCACATCAATATTTCTCTTTTAGTACAGTAGAAAAATATGAGAGAGTTCGGCTTGTGAGTGTCAATGTTTTCTCCAAATAATGTTGTGCATATCTGGAGCAAATTTTTGAAATTCATACATTTACCTAATTGTAAATAAATGATAAACGCGTGCATCGATTTTCATGATCTATGCCTTTTTTTGCTCATGAGTTATGTGACTTTACGCGAAAGTAATAAGTTTTGGCACTTTTTTCCATTTTGGATTTTTTATAAATTTAGAAAAAAAAAATATTTAAATTTTTAGGCAAAAAATACTTTTTTCCCTTCATAAATTCATTTTTAACTTCGAAAGTGTTGCACATATAGGAAAACGGTATAGAAACAGATTAGAGAAATTGTAATTCTTAATTTTTCTAAATTTGTTTCATCAAAATCGGACAAGTGGTTCTCGAGTTATGTTAAACTACATTTTTGCCAAAATGTTACAACTAAGCGAAAAAACATCAAGATAAGGAAAAAATTTAAAAGGTCATACAAAAAAACTGACACATACGAACGCCAAACTATTTGAGGGTTTTACTATACTGACCTAGTACCATCACCCTGACTTGGAATTTCTTACCCCCCAGACAATAATCCCAAAAATGTTCCATAGTGTAATAAAAAAATAGGGTGGCCGATTATTCGACATTTTTTAGAACCCGGTTTTCAAATATTTCGACTATATAAATACGGGAAATTAAATTTCTTTCTTTTGCTTTTGCGTGCTGCATGTGATAATTTTTGAATTTTCTATAATATTGAACTTAGAAACATAATATTATAGGTGCAGGGTCCTGAGTGAATGAAAACCTATAAGATAAAAAAATCTTGGTAGTTTTGTTTTTCATCTGGTCCTTTTTAAATTTTTGTTAATATTCGACCTACAAAGATAAAATTAAACATGCATGGTCCTGTGTAAAGAAGAATATGTAAGGGGAGCTTTTTGGTGCTTTTTCGTTCAACATCTGGTACTTCGATTAATTTTCGTATATACTAGACATAGAAAAATAAAATTAAAAATGCAATGTTCCGAGTGGATGACAATTTATAAAGGAGATTTTTTTAATACTTTTTTGTTTTTCAATTGATATTTTCTGATATTTTTATGTTGAACTTATAAAATTAACTCACGTAGAAGATAAAATATGAACCGGTGGTTGGTCCCTCGCCAAATCGATCCGCTATGACAGGGGAAAAATAATGCTCGAAACATGTAAATTCATATATACTTAGATGTGCTATGTTTTCTTCATACGTACATACAAATTAATGGACGAATTTTGACCATTAGGGCAACACTAGTTAAAATAATTTAATGAAAATTAAACGATTAAAATATAAACATTTTGATTAAAAAACATAAACAGTTCAATAAAATAACCACAAGACATACATTATTGTTTTTAATTTATAATATAGGTAAGAACTTATTGAGCATTTAGTAAAAAGAAAATGTGTAAAGGGCAAAACACAAACTGTTTACGTTTGCACGTGCTAAAGGGTCTTTTACACTACAATACTGGGTAATGTGATATAACAAAAACTTAATTAAATTCAAAGTGTATAAAAGTGTGCCAACAATTTGTTATGAAATGTCAAAAAATATCTAAAGAAATTTGACAGCCTCTTTACATTTTTTTGAAATTATCTTAGCAATAAGACCAAGGCGGGTTTATGAACACGGTGGCAGAAATGCTACAACAATTCAAAAACAACATGAACAATATAAATTTCGCTTTTCGCTGCCACCTGTAGTGAAATCGTCTTGGATAAGATTTTTTATTTTAGCAGAGTATATGTTGCCAGTTTACCAATATATATTTAAATGTAACAAATATAATGACAAATTATATTATCATTTAATTTACTGAGCAATATTAACGACGACCTTCAACAAGGTGTAGTGAGAAAGACCAGTCTCTGGGGGAAATTGATCCCGCAACCCATGCACGAATAAACTAGCTCACTAACCTAATAACTAATAATCCTTAATAATTATTCAAAAAATTTTCTTTTTTACAGTAACCAGTGCTGCCAGACACTTTTTGTTTTAAAGTTCCTACACAGTCAATGAAAAATTTTCATCCAATATTTTTCCACCCGCACAAAAATGTTCCCTCCAAAAATCTCTACAAGCTGAGTTCAAAGAAAGAAGTCCTTTTAAAAATTTTTCTCAGAAAAAAAAATGAAGAATCGAACCCTTCGGAGAATTAAATAAAACAGTGTTCGAAAATAATCATTATAGACTGTTCTTTAGTGTTCGGTACGGTAGAAATATGGAAAATACAAACGCTAATAGTGTTTGTGTAGTAAATACGTTAAAAAAAGGTTTCTCTGCTTGTGATCTTAGTACACAATAAAAATACTGTACTAATTCAACTCACATAAATATGAAAATATTTCGCTGCGTTTGGATTTTTGTAAAAAACTACAAACTTCGTTGTGTTCGGTTCAGCACATTAATGTTTGTTCGTTTTAGTTGTGCTCAGCACCATTTTCATTGGAAAACACAACATAGTTTTTTTTTTACAAAAACAAAACATGTATGTAAATCATACATACATAGGCTATTTGTGCTGCGGTCGTGCAAATTGCAAAGCAACAACAAAAATACCCGTGAGAAGCTTTGCTAAAATTTTTTGTTTGTTTTTTCCTTCATCAAAGTAAAAATTAAACACTAAAGAACATTAAAAATATAATTAATGTATGTCTTCAGAATCACAACAATTATTCTTTTTTATAAATTTTTCGAGTTTTTTTAGAACAAACTTTATGTATTCCTCAATCAAAGTGTTTTTTTTATAAGAAAACGAGAAAAAGGTTTAAATTTAAGCACCGTGGGCGTGGCAATTGGCCAAATGAAAATTTTGTGCATATTGTATCCACCTGGGCCTGTCCAGGCCCTGTCCTATTATATATGACTCTACTAAATAAAATCAAAACGAAACGTATCAAAAAGCATAAGCAACACATTCTCTCGTTATTTAATTTCGAAGAACTATTCTAGTTGACAACAAAATGTTCTTGCTATTGCCATAAAACTCCATACAAATAAAAGTAGTCCCAGCCAGACCCAGGTGGCAGTTTGTGCCACAGAAATTAGGTGTATACTTAAGAGATAATGAAAAACAGAACACTACATAGTGTTGTTGTTACTTTCGTGAAAATAGTTATGATCGGTATTAAGGGTTGTTTACTATCTAATGCAACAACATTAAAAAAATAGATATCGTTTCTGTGTGTGTGCCTTACGCTAAATAACGTTTGGTTTATTTTCGAACACTGACTTTAAATATTTGCAGGAACAATTAGGATGTTTTGCATGAAGTTGAAAGAAAGTGACATAATGTAGGGTTAATAAATGAAATTATTGTTTTTAATAAAATATCAATACGCAGTCACACACACAACACAGATAAAATCTGCCACATCAGGAGAGCAAATAGAAGAAGAATTAATTTGTATTTGTAATTAAAACAACTGAAAAATATTGTAGTTAAAATAGTTTTTCGATTTGATTTAACGTATTTAATTAAACAAATTTATGCAAATTAAAATGTATTTATATATTTTTTTCTTCGTAAAATTATTGTTATTGTTATTTAAAAATAATATCTGTGTTGTGTGTGTGTGTGTGGGAGTTTAGCATAATGCGTATGTTTTCACACATGAAAACTTATATATATAATGTGTGTATGCCTTGCATATGTTTCTATAGAGATAAATACAAGTTATGGGAAATCACTATTCGCAGAAACATTTTATGTCCTTTTGAAATGTTCAAACAAAATATTGTGTATTTAAACTGCATGAAGTTTATTTTATCTATAATTTAGAGCTTTATTTAAATTAATAAATATTTATGTATTCCATTTAATTTATTCTAAACGAGAGAGAGAGGAAAATAATTGCGTTATTTAATCCTAGTGGGAAAATGAGGAATTAATTACAAAAAAAACAAAAAAAAAAAAAAAAATGTATTATTTTTGAAAGAATTACAATGCATTCATTCATTGGAATCGAGATGGTAATTTTATTTTAATTTCATATTCCCACATTTGCAGAACAAGGAGTGTATTGTTTGTTCGTGACTATTATTCGTGTTGTTTTTTTAGATATTTTCTTAATAAAAATTCGTTATTTTTGCTGCCTTTGTTTCGTCTACAAATTTTTATTATTAACGTTGAATTATTAAATTCATTCGCAGGATACATTTAAGTAATTTATTACAATCCTAGGACATGTTCCGTGTTAAGAATAAAGAATTCTGGAGTCAAATTTTATACAATATATGTATTATATTGTCGATTCCTATTGATTACATGATGCTAACGCTGGGATGTTTGCAATTAATTAAAAATATAGAGAAATTGGTTTTAATAACAATAAGTGATAACAATTTTTTCAGAATCAGTTAATATTGTATACGCTTTAATAATAGACATAGTTCCTAGTTATATTAAAAATAGTGGTGGGCAAAACATATTAGGGTGGCCCAAAAATATCAAACTTGACCGTCGCACCCGGCGAACCCACTTTTATTCTTTATATTATTACTTTTGAGACCAACTTATGGTCCTCTGAAAACGTTCTTCTTTGGTACTTTTTAGAAATGGCAATTGAAGTACTTTCAAAAAATAAATTTTTCTTAAAATTTTTTTGATCCTTTTAACCAAAAAATTGTCTTGGACTTTTTTAAATAAAAAACTTTT
Source organism: Pollenia griseotomentosa (assembly GCA_963931875.1). Lineage (NCBI taxonomy): Eukaryota > Metazoa > Arthropoda > Insecta > Diptera > Polleniidae > Pollenia > Pollenia griseotomentosa. The sequence goes on from OZ007561.1 coordinate 19,553,547, forward strand.
TTGGTACTTTTTAAAAACGCTTCTCTTAGTACAGTTTTAAAAATTTATAGGTTTGCACTTAATTTTAAATTCTTAATTTATTTTCTTTTAATTTAGGAACTTTATATAACAAAAATACAAAATAATAAAAACAACTAAGACTTATTTATAGTTTGTATTAGAGAACTTTATTTAATAATAATGAAAACTTAATGAAATTTTGCAGTTTAAAAAAATACCAAATATAAATCTTAAATAAAAAAGTTTAATATTTGTTTTGAAAACTTTTTGAGATTTTCTAAAAGTGAGAGTTTTTAAATAAATATTCACATATGGGCATTTCCTGGGGTCCCGAACGTACGTTCGTACGCTTTTAATGTACAAATAATATAGAAAACAAAACTTTTCCTAGCTTTTTTTTTGCGATTCGATAGCTTTTGGGTAGCTGTATGTTTAGTGCAAAAGATGAGTTTCATCGAGTTTAAGTTTTCATAATAATAGTTATTAACATGTGGTCGCGAACGTACGCAAAATAGAAGTCAACTTTGGCTGACAGCAGTTAAATGTAAAAATCTGCGAAATGGAACGGAATATTCAAAAGTGATTAATTTATTTTAAAAGTGTATTTATGTAGGTCTCCATGCAGTATTTACAAAAAAAATATCTCTTTTGGTTTTTGTTTAATTGGCTTAAGTACCGGTCGCGAACGTACGGGTCGCGAACGTACGATTTTTCCATATGTTTTTTTATTATTATCACATTGCAGTTTCCCATTAATGTCTTCAAATTTCCTTAACAAACAACTAAATACTCAATTTACAATTGATTGTAATGAAAAGATTATGAAGAAAGAGTGTAACCATAACATATTTTTGCATGTAAAATAAGCATATAAAAATGTGTTTAGAAGTAGAAATTATAAAAAAATATAAAATTTTCCAGTTTCCAGTGCAATTTCCTCAAGTAAAACAGCTGAGACATACTATGAAACCATTCTTTTATAACAACATAGACATTTTTAATAATAATAAGCAATAAAAGACGATGATTATCAACATTCTATTTTTTCATCCTGGTAGACCATTCTGGGGAAATGCCCATATGTATATACTTTTAATATTTATAAACATTTTATTAAGATATTTGTGTAAGTAATTAAACAACAAAGTTTCTTCATCATGTTTTATACAACTTTTTTTGGAAGAGTGAGAAAAAACCTTTTTTAGGTCAAATTTTTTTTTTGCTTTTGTGCTTTCTTTTGCTCTGCAAATTTATTAGCCTTAAATACATTTTAATTGATTTTAAATGGTTTAATTTTTCTGCTAATATTTTAAAATATTGTTAAAAGCTTTTAAATACAAAATTCAATATTTTCTTTATTTAATTTCATTTTTCGAATTTTTAAAAAGACATTTATTAAATTTACCTTGGCATTAATTTGTACATAAAATATTCTCATTTACATTCAAAACAGATGAATATTGTTGGAAAACAAACATTTTCGTACACACTCGTATGGTATATACGACAAAACCTAAAAATCAACACATATTTAGAGGGTTGTTCAATAGGTACGAGGCATTTTGTGTTAGACATTTCGCAAAAAGTGGTGAAGGTGAACTTTCCAGTTTGAAATGTCGATCTATGTCATGGTTGAAAGAAGCAAATCGTATAAAACTTTTCCACTTCCGAATACAAAATTGAGCTTTAAGCGAAGTAGATTTGTAAGTAAGAAATTCAAAAGTTTCGGTTGCCATCCCGCTTACGGAAGCTATGAATTTTATATGGCAAGTTTCCACTTTGGAGCAATACATTTTTTACACAAAAAATGCTTAATTCAACGAACATAAAAACTTGTGTTATTCTTTAAAATCCGGCTTTGAAAACCTGCTTCTTATTAGAATATTATTTTTTGCTTACTGCTTTTCTTTATGTCTTATGCCGCATTTATGCGATGTCTTTTCAGACATGGCTGTTTTATTCATTCTCTTTTGAACATGCTACTAGAAACTTTTTGCGTTTTCACAATGTCCTTCTAAACATGCCTTTTTTCATGTCTAATTGTCTAAATTTATTTTTATACATATTCAGGTGTGTGATGAAAAACGATCGTTTTCAAAATGATCGTCTTTAGCAGGTGTGATGAATTTCGAACGATTTTAAAATCCATTTGTACAGTAAAGTCTTAATTTTTTGTTCAAAATACAGTTCAATTTATATATATAATAAAGAATTTAAAAGAATATATACAGGAAGACAGAGGAAAATGTATTAGTAATCAATTTTTAAAGGTACTGAAAACGATATTATCGTTTTCAAATCGTATTGTTTTCAAAATCGTTTTCCATCACATACCTGATTAAAAAACATGAAAAATCTTATAAACAAACATGAAAACTCATTTCGTTTTTGATTGGCAACCCCCTTTTCTTTTCTAATCCGATCGCCTACAAACAAAATAAACGTGTTTGTTAGACGTGTCTGAATAGACCTCGTGTAGATTTGGCCTTATTGCGTAGCGCATAAATGTGCGCTTTCTTTTTAAAATGTAACATTAGTGCTTCGCAAAATAAGAAAATTTGTTATTGTTTCTCTACCTCGACAATGTTACTTAAGGCCAGTTTACACGGTAATACAATGTATTACGACTTTGTAGAATCAAAATATTATGAAATTCTCTCCGTGTTTAAAAGAAAAAAATAAAAATCTTTTGTAAGTATAATTCATGTTTACACGGATGGTATAAGTAAAATCAAAAATAATAACAAAGAAACAGATGGTTGCAGTTTTAAATTTTTACAAAAACAACATGAAAATTTCCTGAGTTGATTTTAGTTGTTTTTGTAATTGTATAAAAATGCTACCACCTTCAATATACTCCGTTAAAATACACCTCTGGTGTGATGAGAATACATAAGTTTCTAAAATGGTTTAGAAAAAAAGCATTTACCGACCGCTTGTCAGATTTTGTATCCGTATTCTCTCTTACTCAATACATTTTGCTTTTACATGATAAGATTTTTCTCATTCTACATTATTATTCGACAAGTCGTAATACAAAATATTACCGTGTAAGCTGGCCTTTACGCTTTCACAACAAAATCACCCTTTTTAATGAAGCTCTCTTTTGGCTTAATTGTTTTGGCTGCAAGGAAAGTTAATGCATTTGGACGAGTTAGTAGCTTGAAGGAATGAACAAGCCATAATTTTTTTCCTACATAACTATTTGGCACTGATCATACCGACGCGTGATAGGGTGTTATTCTTTTTTCGATAAAAACAGCACGCAATCGCTGCAGGGCCATAATTTCGAAGTATTTTTTATGTAGTGCCCAGTATAGCACAATCCCACAGGTATAGCCCAATAGAATTTTTTAAGATTTTACCCAACACTGCTGGAGAATGACCGCCTCGTTTGTGCAGTTTAAACCGTTTAGGCATTCTTCTTTTGGGTGAAATTAAGTCACTCATCTATAACAAAACGACATTGAACACGAAATTTAAGGGTATTTTGGCCGATTTCTGTGAACGATTCATAGAAAATTGAATATCGTTTTGTCCTCTACTTATCTCTTTAAGCAAATACCTTCTAACTTAATATGCATTTGTTTAAAGCAACGCAATAAGTTAAATTCGTCTAATGAGAAATTGTCATAAAAGTATAAATCAGGGTTGATAAATGAGAAAACCAATATTGTACCAACGAACTTTTAAAATCGTACTTTTTCGGCCCCAATATTTAGTACTAAATCATTTTTTTTATACATTTTTTTTAATTTTATTTTTAAAAACAAAAATGTAATACAATAAAAACAAAAGGTACTTAAAATTCATTTGTACATTTAAAGTATAGATAGAAAAAAATACATGATCATAATTTATACATAATAATAGGGTGGGTAAACTTTTTTCGCGTCATTCTTGTTCTATAAGTCATTTCAAGAAACTTTGCCAAAGAAACCAAAATATTCAAGAATAGAGGCAAACAAATTGTATTTGGTCTAGCACGACCTGTATTATGATGCGATTTTTAGGGTCGAGAAATCCATTTATTTTTGATTTCCGCCAGCGAGCGTTTTCATACACTTTTAAGAATTTATCGCCTCTTTTGTGGAAAATTGACGAATATTTCTCAAAATGCAATCTCGAATTTTAAACGAAAATAAAATTTTTAAGCGTTCTAAAAATATGTGCATCTTCGGATTGCATTTCCAAATTTATTGCGTTTGTAATTTTCAATATGTACTGCAGAAACAGGAAAAGAGTAGAAAGTCCAAATATAATAAAATTTAATTTAGCGCTTGTAAAATCTCCTTCAAAATAATTCGGAGTAAAATAATAATAGAGTGGGCTCCCACTGTTCCAAAATTCTGTTGATTACTTCTTGCTATTTTGTATCAATTATAAATATGTAGGTTTGAAAAATTTGGAAATAGTATTAAATGAGTTACGGGGGTACCAGCGTACTTTTTAGTTTTAGATTGAACCAAAAAAGGACAATTGCACCAACTTTATCAACTCTGGTATAAATACAGAAAATTTTATTGTATAAACAAATTTTGTTTGCTAGGTAGTTCGCTTACTAACAGAACTTAATTTTTACCTTTGTCTGGGTCTACACTATGAATTTTTCTTTCAGAAAGTGTGAGTTTTTTGGTGTGAGGGTAGAAAACTCTCTCACCAATAAACTAGACTTTCTGAAATACAACTTTCATAGTGTGAGCCCAGACTTTGGCTGACTATAATTTCCAATAATAATTTTTTCCATAACTTACTCAAATGTCTTTCAATTGAAAAAATATGCATCATTTTTAATAAAAAACCCTTTACATAGACAAACACATACTTACAGACTTACCCATACATATATACAGACATTTAATGCATGTAAATAGTAAAAACTAAACAGAGAAGTATTATAATTATAAAACACAGCCCCTTAAACCCATTGAATTACACTCATTTTATGAATCAAATTACTAGCAATGTATACACAGCCACACACAAACATGAATGTAAACTTTTTGTGTATATTAGGGGACTTCAGTTGTATACAAAAATCTTCCTAAAAGTTTTAAAGATTAATTTGTGAACCAAATTATTTCAAAAGGTTTTGTTTAAATATACTGAAGATTTTACAGCATGATATTTTATACAAATAAAAGGATTTATTTTATCAGATCTTGAATAGTAGTAAAATACTTTTTAATCAAAAACTATGATCGATTTTTTACCAGTTGCTGCAAGCCTCCCTAAACACACACTCATAAACACATCTCAGATACACAAACTTTTACATACACACTCTCCCCAGGTTCAATGATATTTGACGATTTGAACTGAAAATTTTGTTACATTATTCAATAAGTTAATTATAAGTAATTAAAATTATACGTACTTACAAGTATTCTGTATTTAATTTAAGAAATAAATTAAAAAATTTAATTTATTAATGAAATAAAAAAAAAAAAAATTAATTAAAAAAAAAAACAAAAACACTGACTCTTAAGAAATGTAAATGTAAGTGTACAGGGTTGTAGAAGAAGAGTAGATTATAAATAAATACGTATACATAAGAAAATAATATACATTTGTATGCGTGTACTTACATATATACTATAAACATTGTATAAGTTAAGATTAAAGACTTTTTGTTATTCAATAAAAAAAAACATAAAAGAAAGAAAGAAAAAAATGAAACCTAAATGAAAAATAATAATAAATAAATGCATATATAAACTATAACAAAAATATATGAGCTTTGAAAAGAGATCATATCAAAATATTAAAAGTCATGAGTTTTTCTATAAATTATTAAAGATTTGAATGAGACGTAAGTAGAAACTAATGGCAAATATATGTTTAATTTTTTCTTAGAACTTGTTGCGTTTTTTTAAAATGCATTTTGCTTCCAAAGGTGTTTTGAAAGCAGTGAAGGGCAACACTTGAACAACGACGTTTGCGATTGTAAATGTAAAGTGGAGGAATATTGTATAACAATTCCAACAAAGCAAAAATTTTAGTTGGATATAGAGCAGAGGTAACAAGAATTATGCAACTTTCGCTACGATTATAATTATTCTTATCCCAAACTTTTTTATTTTCCGGGAAAGCAGGATTTGAAGTACCCACAAACTCCGATTATGTCAAAGGTCCTTGAAATGTATTGGCAAATAGTTGGCGCCATAAAACTAATAGTTCTATAGCAGGGCTGGGTGCTTTAATTGGCAGCCCCGTTACCGGAATCGCATGCAGTCGGCCAATTCCCGGTTCATCTTAAACCCCTTTTATTAATGAAGCCACAAGAAAGGAAAACACAAATTATCGAAATTCGTTGTCAACCTTTTGCTTTACGGACTTTTGGGACATGGAAAAAAATATAAATGAAGAATCTTATCCAAAAAATCTTTTATCATTAAATTTTTTAACAACTTTTTTCGTTTTTATAAAATAAATCTGGATCTTATTAAAATTCATTGATAATTTTCTTGACTGAGCTGGGGCTCGAACCTGGGTTGAATTTACATGTTTCAAGAATCACCACATTCTTTCTTCAGATTTCCTTTAGTTCTAACCTCTGCACCAACGCGGTGCCTGCCAGCCAACAGTCAAATGTCAATCTTTAACCAGTGGTACTGGTGGTTCGAACTTTGCTGTAGTTATCATTTTCAATTTTATATTACATGTTGCCTTCTTTCTTCTGTTTTTCTTCAAGCCTCAGGTTCGAGCCCCAGCTCAGCCAAGAAAATTATCAATGAATTTTTATAAAATTTTCATGTTGTAAAATTCCTTCCTTCAGTAAAAATAATTTAATGAAAATTGAATTTGATGAACTCAAGCCTAGCAAAAAAATATCAAAATAAAAAAATTAACAGTTCAACTAAAAATCACAATTGTTCATAAATCTGGATCTTTAAAAAAATTTAAAATCATATATATTTTTACTCCTCTGCTTTTACAAGTTCGAAATTTAAGATCATCAAACATTAACAGGCCTTTCACAGAAATCAATTCCGATCGAAAGTGATTTCGAATTAGAGAATTAGTTTCTGTTGCAGGCCTGTAAAAATTGCCTTACATAGCGGATTTCTATTTACAACTTTTTCCTGACATAACTTATTTACAATTATTTCAGCGGTAAAGTTGCCAATTAAATAAAAAAAAAAAAAATCCCGGGATTTACCTACGATTTAAAGTGTAATGTATTTTTCACAACCGATTTTAGTTAGTTAATTCACGTAGCGAAAATTAAAGTTGAAATTACCAAAATAGTGTTTCCAAATGGGTGAAGATTACCGTTATGTACGAACACGACCAGATATCTGTGTGCTGAATTTACGGACATAAGCCGACTACATTTAACAGTGTGGAACTAATTTTATTTAGATAAAAGTTCGCCAATAAACAAAAACCCTAAAGAGCAAAAAAGAGTTTATTTTTAGCGAATATCGCCAAATCGAGCATAAAGAAAGGAAAATACTTTCAAATATTTTTGGACATTTTTTTGATTTGCTTTTTCGTATATGCCTTAATTTTGCTAAATCATATTATTGGAATAATACAACAATAGAGTTTAAACTCTAGTATCACTTTTGAGATTTGACAGGACTGCGGTATTGCTAGCACAATCGATAGAAATTTTAAGATGGTCCCTGAACAGTTCTGATCTATTATCCATTTCTATTTTTCAATAATTCGTTTAGTTCGAATTGAGGAATAATTTTTCTATTCATATTTACTTAATATATTTATCTTAATATCTAAAAAGTTGTCTACCTTACTCTGCTAGACAAGGGCTTTCTTTGTTCTCCCAACTTCTTCCTTAAGACTCTCTTTTTAATCATGTCAATCAGCTACTTCGTATAATTACTACACTCACAATATTATTACAGTAATGGACTGTAGTTTATTTAAGAAATATTCCGTTCAGTCATTTTTAAATAAATAAACATTTAAAATTCCAAGCAAATTTATTTTTAACTGATTCTAACAGTTATTCAAAAAACTAAGTGCATATTAATACGGATTTTCAGTTGCAGTTAATATTGTCCGTTGATTGAGTTAAATTCTTCTTTATGTTAAAGTAAATAAAAATGTAATTTAAAGCAACGAATAGTTCATTTAATTTTTACTGTCAAAAATTCAACCGCTAATTCCGTAAAAATAAATCAATATTCACTTATCTTATATAAATTAATTGTCAAAAAATTAACTACATATTCCGTAAAAACAAATAAATATGCAGTTATTTTATAAAATTTTACTGTCAAAAATTCAACACCATATTCAGTAAAAACAATTAAATATTCAGTTATTTTATATAATTTTACTACCAAAAATTAATTTTTACATATCTATAAAAAATGAATTGCTTGTTTTGTGTAAGCAATTCCCATTTTCTATTTGTTAAAATAATTTAGTTAAATACATCAAATTTTAAAAGTTAAATAATTGCGAAGCCATATCGGTCATGCTGCTGGTGTCTTATAATTTAGAGTTCTTCTGTAAACAACGTGATCAGTACAACAAAAGTAAAACAAACGTGTGTAACTGGGTAAGTAAATAAAAATATTCTCCCTCTCTCGCTTATAAGAAAAACAAGCGGACAGGTGTCTGTCTGGTATTTTTTAGAAATTCGGCTCTTTTGTGGAGTAAACGAAAATTTAATAAAATAACTGAATATTTAATTGTTTTTACTGAATATGGGGTAAATTTTTTGACAGTAAAATTTTAATAAATAACTAAATATTTAATCGTTTTTACTGAATATGGTGTTGAATTTTTGACAGTAAAATTTTACAAAATAACTGAATATTTATTTGATTTTACGGAATATGTTGTTGAATTTTTGACAGTAAAAATTAAATGAACTTTTTGTTAAAAATAAATGAAAAATAGGTAGACCGGTTTTTAAATGAACTTTTATTTATTTTATATTATAATTTCAGTTAATTTTACGTACAGAATATTGTGAGTGTACACGTTGTTCGTATTTATTACTTTGGCCAATCACGTTGGATTTTATCAATGTTTATGTTTGCAGGTTACCATATAGTAATTACATATGACCGACTTATAATTAAATTTAACAAAAAATTTTCCCGAAATCATTATATAATATAATTTGATCAAAATTAACCATATTTTGGTCAATATGAACCATAATAATGATCAAAATTAATCATATTATGTTTAAAATTAACCAAAATACGGTCAAAAATTTCCAGAATTTGGACTAAAGTAACCATATTATGGCCAGAATTAACAATACTATAGTCAAAGTTAACCATAGTATGGTTATTTATTTCATCCATTTTTTCAATTTGTTTATTAAGTGTCAAGTTATAATAATATTTCGTTTTTCCCTGTTACGTGTTACGTTCCACTTTTATAAGTACCCATATTTAAAAAATTTTCCAGCCATTGACGACCTTCATTAGCACTCCTTCTTTCTTACTTCTTCATTTTACTACGTAAATGTATGAATTTTTATATCAAAACATCTAATAATATGAATAAGAATTTAGCTACTGTAGAGAGCAAACCGACCATAATGTTGTTGTTTTATGCATATAATGTTTTAAAATATTTTAATTTTAAGCATATTGTTGTTATTACATGTTAAACATAACATGTTTGGAGACAACCATATCAAAATTACGGCACTTTGTTCATTATGTTCATTCCTATTCCATTAAATTTGAAAGCGTCTTTTACAAATTTTTCAAACACGATTTGGCTTAGATGATTGTATTGACAGCTCTTGAATCATTTTGCGATATAATAATTTTGATTATTGACAAAAGATACTGCCAGTTTGTTAACTTAAAACCTTATTACATATGTTCATATGTATGTAAGTTTGTGTGCAAATTTTAGTTTACAAATTACACATATCAATAAGAATTGATCGGCTCGTTTAACAAAATACACATTTCAAGTTATATCTGTCAAATTTTTATTCACTAGGCATTCCTTGTCGATAATAAATGTTAACAATTGAATAGTCAGTCAGACAATGAAACCAACAGACAAATACGTGACAAACTCGTATTAGGGATACACTAGTATTTCAAAGAAAAAATAAATTCACTCGAACTTTGTGAGTACTCTTTGTATGTAAAATTTCGATTAGAAATGTAACCAATGTTTGTTAAATCAGTAACAAAAAAAATTAATCTAGAAAGAAAAGGAGGAAATATTTAACAAATAACTTGTTAGTAACATTTTTTCTAACTTATTATAACTTTTCTTGTTTAGACAAAATCGACATTATTAATGGTGTTGAGAAAATTTTCTATATAAGCGATTTGATTTTTATAAATTTTAATTTATAAAGCTTTCTTGCAATAGTTCTATTCCCTCAATATTTCATATACTTTTTTGCTTAAGCCATGCAACTATGTTAAATATTAGGGGAATAGAGCTATAGCAAGAAAGCTGTATAAATTTAAATTTGATTTATTGAACACATTAGAAAAATAAAAGGAAAATAATTCTCACATTCTATTTGTGAACATTTTTTTTATTTTATGGAAAGTTTTGAGCAAATTTCCTAGTTTAATAAGAAATTTTGAATTTTTATATAAAATTATTAGGGGTAATCACGATGGTCATTGTTCCAAATTGCTATTTTTAAATTTGCAATGCATATTATGATAGATCGTGAGCATACCAATAATATTTTTGGTGCAAATGTGTTATTTTTCTAAAAATTTATTCTGGCAACACCAAAAACTTCTGGCAGCACCGTTAAAAATCTGCATTTGTTTACAATTGTACGCAAGCATATTAAGTAAAATAAATTTTTTCTTTTTAAATTATTTCAATTTAATTCTCAATTTTATGTTAAAATCCACGAAAAGGTTCAATTTATAAGTTAAAACCGCCATATTAATATGCTTAATATGCCAAATGTTATTGTTTACATTTGTACACAACTGAGCAAATATGCACTTCTAATTTTGCTCATGGTTTATTTAGTGCAAACGAAGTAAAAAAGAGCAAATTGCAAATACGTACATTTTGTTGTTGTGTTGTGCACATTTATTTTTGCACGCATTTGAATCGTTTGCACACTTTACACTACCCATCGTGATTTCCCTCATTATTGAGTTAATGTTTATATTTAAAAAAAAATATTATATATTATACGAAATTAGTTTTTTCTATTAATAGTTTTTAATTTAATTTTTTTTTTTAAGAAAATTTTGCGCTAATGTACTTTTATTGCAAAAATTTTTTTATTTTAGGAAATTTTGCTTAAATTTTACTTTTTACTTTAACATTTTATACTAAAATTTGTTTGCTTTTTTTTTAAATTTTCGAATATTAACCAAAATTTGTTGTTTGTAGGAAATTTGCTGTTTATAGAAAATTAAATAGAAATTAGCTATTTATAGGAAGTTTTCTGGAAATTTGCTATTGTTAGAAAGTTTTTCGGATATTTGCAGTTCATAGGAAATTTTCTGAAATTTGATTCTTAGAGGAAATTATCTAGAAATTTGGTTATTAAAGGATATTTTGTGGAAATTTGCTGTTTATAGAAAATTTAATAGAGATGAGCTATTTATAGGAAGTTTTCTGGAATGGCTTGTTTAAAGAAAATTTTCTGCTGTTAGAAAATTTTCTGGAAATTGGCTCCTTATTTATTACAATATTTTTTTTATTTAGTATTGTGGTTATTTTGTTGAACTATTTATGGTTTTTAATCCAAATTTTTAATATTTTTAATTAGGCTTAAGTTCATTAAATTTAATTTTCATTAAATTATTTTTATGAAGAAAGGAATTTTACAACATGAAAATTAATTAAAATTGTTATTGATAATCTTTAATTCTTGACCGTGGCCGGGATTCGAACCGCGGCCGGCAGGTTACCATGACATGTTTCGATCGCAACCACTCGATCTTCTCGCAGCCATCGACGACTGCTGACGTCAATAGTCAAACATCAATCCTTAAACCAAATTGAATTTTAACCTTTGGTAGTTCGAAGTTTGCTTTTTTGAATGATTATCCATTTTAATTGATTTTACATGTTTATTTTTTTTATAAAACTTTTTATTGTAATTTTATAAATATTTTTCCTTTCATTAGTAAAAAAATAATTAGTCAAGGACATTAAAAGTCAACCTTTTGTTACATTACTGTATTTTCGAATTCAGTTTTCTTTTCGTTTTTGTTAAGAACTTAAGTTAAAGAAAAAAAATTATCAAAACATCTTTCATTAATTTTCGTTAAGGTAATTTTTAATTTCAAAAATGCTCTTAAATCTTTTATGTATTCAATTCAGTGAGGGGAAAATAAACTAAACTACTCATTCTAGCTTTAAATTAATCTCCAGGATCTTTTTTTTTTTGGTATTTACCCAGAAGAAATGACGATTTTGTTTTCCTTATGCTTTTGTAAAAAATGTATCATTATATAGTATACAAACCAAAAATATTGCAATTTACTTAAAAACTCTGCACCTGAACAATTTCCGTGCCAAAACCACCTCATCTTACACAAAGAGAAACAAATAAAGAGTCGAACTCCTACTTCTCTTCAGTTACTGCCACCACCTGGCCATGTCCTCTTTGAAACTTTGGATAGTATCTACCAACAAAATGATGAAATACCAGATGAAAAAGTTGTTAAAACCATTTCCAAACATTTACTCAAACACAGAGTCACAAACACACACACACACACACATACAGCAACAGTAAATGACAGTGACAAATGATTCAGGAACACAGGGTGAGGGACAAGAAGAGATTTGTAACTTTACAGAAGCACTTAATCATCGTGTTGTATCTTTAAATAGTAAGTAAAACATTGATATACAATATTAAATATGCTCTGTGTTATGGAATGCAAAAAAAAAAAATAATAAACAGAAGGAAAACATGAAATGAAATAAAACATTTTGTTTGAAGTTTTTTTTTGCCGTATTCTCGTCATTCACCTACAGCTCATCATAAACTCAGAGGCTTAAAACCTAAACAGGCATAAAGACAACCGGATGGGAGTTCCGGAGGCAGTTAAGAAGACAAACAACAGTCTGATAGACTTATTTTGCGCTTTCCAATTTCCGAAATGACGAATGACATAAACATTAAAGCAAAAGATGACTAATTCAATTACTCGTACACAGACGTAAAGTTTTGAGTCTTATTTTTTTTAATGTTATGGCGCGGTATCTTGTTACAAAATGTAAGTACTTTGTACGACAAAAGATACATTTGTACATGTGCATTTTTATAATTTGATGACTAGATACACATACATAAACTTCGTTATATCATGTTTTTGTCAGCTCCTATAAGTATGTTAATGTAAATTGATATAATTGAGGTTTCTTATCTTTGGCTGAGTACATCTTCCTAATGCTTAATTTAGAATTATGAACATTAAATCTGATATAATATTTGGCGCCAAGGGATATTAAAATCTGTATAAAATAAATAACAAAAAAAGAGAATATTTTTTTATTAAATAATACCAAGTTTTTTAAATATTCTTTTAAACAACTGTAAGGTTTAACTTAGCAGCCCTTGGGGAGAGTTCTAAGAATTAACCACTGTTTTAAACCTTTGCAAGTACGATGACATCTATAAATGCGTTTTTTTGTTGTAACATTTCACAACAAAATCATATTTTTTGCAAAATAATTTAAACAAAATTTTTTTGCGACATTCTAACACCAATTGTGATATAGTATTCAATTAACCCTAAAACGTTTTTTATCTTTAGCTTATTTCTGGCATTCAAAATGCATTTTGAGCTTAAGTATGTTCCGCTACTTATAATAGAATATTGTAAGAAATATTTTCATAAACAATTTTGGCCTATTTTTTTGGCATTTCTTCAAGAAGGGGACAAAAAAGACCCATACGTTGTAGAGTACGAAAGTTTAAGTTATTCATAAAAATGTGACTCTTAGGATTTTACATAAATCTTCTGAACGCTTCATATACCTCAAAAGTAAGAATAACATTTTTTTTATGACGGTTCACTATAAGAATGTTCCAAAATGAACCGATATAAATATTGCACTTGATCATAAAGGGGGTATTTCCTCAAAATTTAAAAATTTTCAGTAGAAGCAAAACAATTTTTCATTTAACATTAAAGGCATATGAAAAAGAATTTTTAACCCAACCGTTTCATACAAAATAGCACGATGTTTTTCCAGTAGGTAGATATGAGTATCTATTACGTTTCGATTTTTTCCAAAAAGTGAAAAAAAAAAAATTTTGTTTGAGTTAATACCCTCTTTATGATCAAGTGCAATTTAATTCTTTGGGTCCCCTCTATCAGAACCACTCATTAGAGCCTGTATCCATGTTCTGTTCTTTAGTGAGAACTTCTCGCATCAAAAAGATGTGAAACAAAATATTCCATCGTTTCTCGAAAAGTGAGAAAAAAGTGTATCTGTAACTCATGTCGAAAACTATCAAAAGAGATTACATCGTTACGTTATAAATGTCATAACATTGCACTCGCCGATGTCACATTGCAGATGTTGAGAACATTTCGTTTATGGCGTCCAAAATTTACTAAAATTTTAAACTTTTCAACGATGGCGGCGAAATTATAACCGTCGACTATATCAAATAATGTAAAGTGCGACTTACCCCAGGTCTACGCCAAAGATAAATATCTGAGCAAGTTGGCAATAACGTCGGCAGAATAACAGAGCAATATTGCTTATTGCTCAGTTTATGTCAAAGGCATTGGAAAACGTATCTATGTTAACTCATAATTTTAAAGAAATTAAGGAAGAAAGTGCAGTGTAAAAATGCCGCTATCTTGCAAAAATTATTTTATTAATATAAATTCTTTCTCGTTCGACTTTATTATTTAAATCAGGGTTCCCAGTTTAATTTATAGCCTTATCCCCAATTTGCGATTTTTCATCCCCAAAAATCCTCAAAATAGCTATTTTCTTATCCCAAAAAATCCCCACATATCTTAAAAATAAAATACATACTATTATGTCAAAGGACAAAAATGCACAATCGATTTATTTAAATAAATCCATTTGTGTAATATTATTAAAATTAATGTTATTTATTATTCTTTGAGTTCTACGTATGTATCTATGTACACATGTATAGTATGTAACAAGGGTAACGTAAAAACGCAAAAGAAATATAATAATGCGTCAATATTTATCATTTCAAAAACTAGGGAATCAAAATCGTCTGACTCATCAGCCAGTGCAATTTTGTTTTACATGTTGTTTGTTTAAAAAGTGCATTTGAGATGATTTGATAAATTTGTCACAGCAAGCTGCATTATTTTAAAGTGTTTATTTATTCTTATTAATTCTAATAACTTATATTGCATTCTGTTGCAAATATTGATTTTAGTTGTATTCATTACAGAAAAAGACTAGTTCAACAGAAGTAACGCTAGTTTGTACAAAAAGCATATTTAAAACTACCCTGCGGGAAATTTGTGTTAATTGTTCCAACATTTAACTAGTACAAAAAGAAAGAACTCATGACCAGTGAAAGGAGAACCAATCATTTTACAGGTATATGAAGAACCAAAAGGTAGAAAAAGTAATGAATTACAGTACAGAGATTTTCTAAAATTTGGTTCTTAAATTTAGTATGAGGACCTGTTTTATTGAAAAAATACTACATTGTATCGAAATAATACTACATTGTAGTAACTTACACTAAACACGTTCATTAAGAATAGATGTGTGACTGGTCAAATGGTGCCAATTGACCCCCTCCAATGACAACCCCACGTAAAAGTGATAGGTCCCATTCATATAAAGTGTTAGAACAAGAACCGGTCCCTACCACAAAAGACCTATCACGGCACTACTTTGGTGTTAGTCCGCTTCCCTCAAGGGTATTTCAAAAAGTTCTCGAAAAAGTTTTAAGCCCAAAAAAGACTCAAATTTGTACCCACATCTTGATCAAATCGCAAATCGGTCTTGCCATTGCATAAATGGAATTTATTATAATTTGGGGATAAATCCACAAAACTGGGAACACTGATTAAAATGTATATTCATTTGTTTAAGGTTAAGGTCTTGCTTTATATAAAAATATTAATTTTTATTAAATTTATTTTTTATTTGTTAAAATAAAATTTTATATTTTTTTATATAAAAAAGAACTCAAGATTGAACCAATAAATATAAATTTTAATAATAAAGATCGAATAAGAAAAAAATTATATTAATAAAAATTATTTTTGCAATTTTATTTAAGGGTTTATTTAATTCTTGCTACCATTTCACAAACTTAATTTCTTTAACACACAATTTGCTTCTATTTTTTTTTCTTTTTTGCTTCTTGTTTTCAATTGATAAACAAATTTGACGTTTTATGTTAGCAATAATTGTCAATTATTATTATTGCTACATAAATTGCCGGCAATAAAAATGTACAAAAAATTGCTGTCTACATTAAAGTTAACATAATTTTGACATTTACTGCAATATATGTCGCAATATTTATCTCTGGTATAGACGGGCAGTTAGTTATATGTTTGTTGTTTAAAAGCGATCTTTAAAAACATTTGTATATTTTGTAAAAATGTTAAAAGCAAAATAATTCAACAATGTAAAAATGTGTCAAGAACAAAATATTATTATTACTATTCTTTGCATTTTTAATATGTTTTTTAGTGTTAAAATTTTTTCTCGCTCCGTTTTTTTATTTGTGAGTTTATTTGACAGTTTAAAGCGGAAATTTTCTCACAGAAATTTTTCAGACACACTTTTTTGTAAATTGGCGAGTAATTTCCTTACGTGACATCTATTACTCGCCAAAAATGTTACAGACGCAGTTTAGTGAGATAAACAGTTGTTTGTTTCAATATATGGCATTTTTGTTTTATTTCTCACATTTCAATCGAAAGTTTTTTAGCCATATTTTTTTTATTAAAAAAATATTCTTATAGCTCCTACCAAAAATATGGTATCAAAATAAATTTTGGAAGCCTCAAACTGTCTTTTTGCAAATTTCTTGCGTTTAGAAATTGTTTGTAAAATTTTTTTTAGACTAAGTAATTTTTCTTAGTCCATCTGTTGAATGCTCGAGTTGGAGACGAGTAAAAAAGTAAGCGCTATATTCAACTATGCCGAATCTTATATACCCTTTACCATCTTGCATTAACAACAGATAATTATCTTGTACGGGAGTTACGACGCCCACTTTTCTAATCCCGCCAATTTTTTAGGGAGCTCGTGTATTAATAACCCAGCTATGTGTACCAAATTTGCACAATTTTTATTTTAGCGTTCTTTAGGTACAAATAAATATTTTTTGTGCCACGCCCACTTCTCCAATCCCACCCACATTTTGTCGGATGTTGTGTACAGTAGACTCGCGGTAACGTGAACTATTAAAACCTAAGCGTGTTCACGTTTGCGAAGTTGTTTATGTTTACGAAGGTGTAATTTTTTACATCTTAAAAATAAAATAGACATATATTTAACATTAATTCATATATTTTTTTTATTAATTCATATTCATTAATTCATATTCGTATTTGTTTTGTTAAGAAAAACAATTTACATTAAAATTATTTAAAAAAATGGGTTATCTTTTTTTGGATTTTCTTTTTTTGCAAAAAGCTGAACACCGCTAGTCACGCTTGATCTTTTTTTTTATTTTTTCTATTACATCCACTTTTTCCTTTAAAGTTAAAAAATTTTTTAGTTTTTGCGACATTTTTCACGACACACTTTATATCAAACTAAAAACAAACTAAGCAAATCAACAGAATATATTCATAAGCAATCATTTACGGGGATTCCCAGTTTTTAAAGAAGTAGTGATTGCTTAAAAATGTTCAAAAGAAAACAACTTTTTCTATGTTCCATGAATTTTACATTTGTTCACGTTATAGGGCTTTCTTACTGTGTTCACGCTACAGAGTAGTCAGTGTAAAAAAAATTATGTTCATGCTAGCCGGTGTTCACGTAAGGCGGTGTTTTTGTTATCGCGAGTCTACTGTATTGATAATGATGCTTGTACCTAATTTGAAACAAAACATAAAAAACCACAACAAGGGATTTATTGGTCAAATTATAAAAAAAATCATATCTCAGCCATTTGGCTGAATTTCAATAGCAAATAATTCCAAGCTATATGCGATATAAATATTTGTGGCATTTTGACAAAACATCTTAAGTCGAGATAAGATAGCAAAAAAAAAGTTGTAAAAAAACTCGGTGAAAAAATCCTTTTTATCAAATAATAAAATCAACCGAAATTAGGGAAAAATTTCGTTTAGTATACAAAATTTTAAAATCGTAAACCAAAATGTTTTTTGAAGGAAAATTCGTATAATTAGCAGCATTTTTTTCGACTTTTTATATTTGACTTAAGAAGTTTTGTCAAAAGGCCACAGGGCAATTCCATATGTGACTGACTCTACATTTGACACAATTTGCGTTTTGTTTTGTCTTATATTACGATTAGTAATATTTTTTTAGTATCAATTTAAACATGGATGGCTATTTAGCAGTTTCAACAATTATCCGACAGAGAAAAAATGGCAACCACTGATATTTCGAAATATCATTTACAAACGTGGCAAACTGCAAAATGAAGTCGTAATCCTTCCTTTTCGTGATAACTTTAATTTGTGCTTTTATCGAAAGTTCAAGAAACAAGCTATTATAAAATGCTGAAATAAAAGCGGTAAGCTCTTTAAACAAATATTTTTTAGTAAAATAAATTGTGACTGACACTACAGCCCAAAACGTGACCGACACTACACTCACTTTGTGAAGTATGAAAGTCAGTATTTTTACATGAAACGTTAGAATTGAAATCACAGCGCATAAAATTATTTGAAAGATACAAAATTGTAATTAATGAAATCGTTAAAATGCTATTTTTGAATATAAACACCACCTTAACGCAATCCCTAATAATAAGTTAGAAACCAACATTGAAACTAAAATAATTCAAAACAAACCCTTTTTAGAAATAAGAAATATAAATGTTTCAAAAACTTAAAAAAAAATTATTTTTTTTTAATTCTAATTTTTTAAAAAAAGTATGGAATTTTTTAAAAAAATATCAAAAAATTGTTGCCACTATAAAAACTTTAAAGTAACATCATGTTGCCACCATACTTAATTTTTTCCATTGATGGTAGACTAATGCGTGGAATTGCCCCACAGATAAATAACAGCCGAGTCTTTGTCATATCTGAGGTCTTCGGAAAACCAATTTTAATGGACACACGGACAGACGGAAATCATTAAATCAGAGGGTCTAAGATCAATATGATTCAACTTAAAAACGGTATGACAAGCTTACATACAGGGCTGTGGAGTCGGAGTCGGAGTTGAGGAGTCGGAGTTGAGGTTTTTGTACCGGAGTCGGAGTCGGAGTCGAAGTACCCACAAAAACTAGCGACTCCGACTCCGACTTTTTTGCATTAAAATTTTTCTAATATTTTTCAAAATAAAAAAATTTTAATGACCAATTACTCCAATTCTTTTTAAATATCAATTCATATTTATATATAATTTTTCTTATAATTTTATTTTTATTTGACATAAGAAAACAAATTTTAAACATAAATTGATATATTAATAAATTAGTGGAATTGGCCATAAGAGGGTCTGCTTTTCAGAAAATAAGGATCAGTATACTTTTCATATGAGTAGGTGAGTTTTAAAAATTAAAAAATTGAGATAACATCTTATTTTGACAATTTATAAGAATAGTTATATAGATTGTATCGAAGCATGTCCTTTTCTATGTTTTAATGTGACCTCAAATTTCTGTAACAAAAACCAGCGGGTTCACTATTTGAATTTCGCCAAGATATCGTTAATGAAATAGAGCCGAATTAAGGAATTTAAAAATTAAATTTGTAAAGATGTTGTTTTTTATTTATCGTATATTAACAAATATTTTTGTAGCCATGTTCATGAATATGACATGAAATCAGCTGTAGCTCCTGTGGTGAAAGCATTAAGTGAACTACATTTGAAGTTCCAACCTTCAAGATAAATTATAATAGAATAGAAGGAAAAGGAACTCGGAAAAATACATGACATTGTTCCAGACATAATTCTCATCAATGTGGGGGTTAACCCGAAAAATGATTTGAGAATACTTTTATCTGCTCACTTTAGGGAAAATTGGAGAGATAATAAAGACTTGCAATTTCAAATTTCGGTCTTGGACAATAATAATATTGAATTAGGAACGGAAAAATGCAATGGCGAGTACACTGAAGAAAAAGATTTAAATTTAGTTGTTTAAAAATTCACATAAAACTACATCAAGCCACATGTTGAAAACTTTACAGCAGACCGCGCAAACATGTTGATAATAGCAAATGATGTTTATGTTATAAAAATGTGCATTTGTACGAATATTTTATATGATCCTAACATATTTTTTTTATGTCGATGATATACTTAAAAAATTACGTAATAAAATGTTCGTTACCTTCTATGGTACTGTTCCATGCCTTGAGACAAACAGCACCAAGTCCAACAACAAAAGGGGTACTATTTCCCAAAAATAAAAGAAGGCTAACAACATTTTTTTACGTTACATTTCTCTTCAAAATGTGTTATATAAATTGTAGAACTAACAACTGAAGGCGCATCTGCATGTTTTAATAAACTATATTAAATTTTCCTGAGAATGATTTGACTTAATAAATAAAACAAGACCAAAATGGCAGTGTCTGAATTTATGTATGTTTATTAAAAACAAAAGACCTTACTTCACAATTTACAAAAAAGGACTGTCCTTTGCCTCTATTAATATTGTGGTAAACAACACAAAGTACACTTGATGCCTTAACGTCTAAGCCAATTGGACTTGGTGTTGTTTTCAACTTTTCTATCTCGAAAGCTACATTAGATAGGACTTATGGAAATTCACACATCTATAAATTCCAACAGTATAAAAAACGTTATTTGAAAAAGATGTGAATTGGTGTAGTTTATCTCTCCCCTACAGAACTATTTTTACATTTTTTAGCACTGTTTGCATAATTTTAATAAATTAATATAACCTTTAAAATATACTAAAGTTCAATGATCCCATACGGATTGAAGCAAAACTCGTTTCTTTCGAAAGTTCGTAACAAAACTCGTTCTGTTGAGTTATAAGTCAAGAATGTCATAACACTTTAGAATTAAAAAAGTTCAACTCATTTGGTCTATTGAATCGGGCGGTATTATGTTTTTTGCATTTTTTCCAAAATCCAAATAAAATATTTTGCAGCTTTCCTACTCATATAGTAGGTTAAAGTTCAATGCGCGGCACGTTAGAATTAAAATATCGATTTGAAATTTTTACAGAATCATTTTGTTGCTGTATTTAACCATTTAACAGGTACTAAATTAAAAAAGAGTTTAAACTTTAAAGTCAAATAAAAACTAGTCTCTTAAATAATGCTAAGTTAGAGTAGGAGTCGGAGTCGGAGTTGGAGTCGGAGTCGGAGTCGTACTTAAAAAATTTCACCAAAAGGAGTCGGAGTCGGAGTTATAACTTTTTCTTAACGACTCCACAGCCCTGCTTACATATAACCTTTAACCTTGGGTGAAGGGTATAAAAACGTACTTTATTCTTAAAATAGTTTTAAGGAATCCATAATATTAAAAAAAAAAAAAAAATAAAATAGAACATATTAAACAAAGTCCTTTTTCTTACTTCACATTAGGTCTACGCATATTTACATTTCCATTCCAATGTAAATGCTGTTTGAATACACTTTACATTCAAATCGTAAACATTTGATGATTGTAACATGATAATAATGTTGCATGGACAAGAGTATCAATTTTAATAAAGGAGGTTCTTTTTTGCTTTATAAAACTCTAACGCACGTGTAACTTTTTGAATGTAAATTTCTATGGCTTCATTACAGACTACAGCCCGGACAAATGGAATTCAAATAACAAGTGAATAAGTTTATTCCAAGACAAATCATATAAATGGTCGACTGTAAATTTATGTTTAAATTTGTTTTTAAGTTTAAATTTCTTTTATTAGAAAATTATTGTGGATTTAAATCCTGTCGGCGTTTATTTGGAAAATTCTTATTTGGATCAAATTTGTTTAACTGCTCTTTATTAAAATTTTATTATAAACAAATTGAAAAATTCCAAGTTTCCCTAAAAAACGAGTTTAATAATTATTTATATTCTTTTTTTGCTGTTCATTTTTTCCTTTTTACATTTCAGCATTATCCTTTTATTAAGGACATAATACTTTTTTTTTCGAAAGATTGCATGGTAGCAAGTAATATTAAAAATGAAGAAAAAGAAAGTGCCACAGAAATTGAATGAGTTTCCTTGCTGGGGGCTGCATTTAAAATATTTTGCGTTAATAATTGACATTAAAAAAATGTAATAATGTAATAAAATGAACAATGTTCTTTAACTCTTGGAATCTAATGCATATGAAAAGGGAAAATTAAAAAACATAAGAAACAATAACAAAGTCGGACCAAAAGGACCACAGGACAAACAAAAACATTAGTGGAATTTAAAGCACAAATCAAGGATAATACAATTTTATAGAACAAAAGAAGAAAATAAGAAGCAAATCAAAATAATGGTGTTGCAATTGCTATGCTGGAGGGCTATTTGGAGCAACACACAAATCAAACTTTACTTTTACCTCAATTTAAAAATGACTGTTTGAAGTAAAAAACTAAACGGAATTTAATGATTGTTACAATTCATCAAAAAGTATTGAACAAATTTGAAACTATCCCTTAAATTTGCGTTATATGGGAAATAAATTGTTTCCTCATATATCAAAACCGGGATACGTACAAATATTTTATTTTTTTTTTCCAGTGCTTTTTGCAAGTGGATCTCATTAAAAACCTTTTAATAATTGAGAACCGAAACTCACTTATGGCTAATAAATCACTGATGGCTTAAACGCTGGTTTAGTTGAACTAAACTTGAATTTATATGTAGTTTAAACTCAACAGCTATAAATTAATGTCCCATGTATTATATGTTGTTTAAAACTAACATGTGGCAGCACTACGCACTATCAAATTCATATGGTCTGGATTGGTAGTTTAAACGCCCAATTTTATGCGTTTAAAGATGGTTTAAATGTTTGGTGATTTATAGATTTGTTGGTTTAAACATATTTTAAACCAAAAAGAGAGTTTAACTTACTCTGATTTTTAGCGCTTAGAATTCTGTAATCCAATTTTTATTTACCAAACACTTGAGAGTTTGATCATGCTATTCAGCCTTCAGCCTTCAGTTCAGGGGTGTCACATAGTGGAAACTGAGTCTGGACATCCTTCAAAGTAAATTAATGGCCTTGGAATACAAGTGCTTGACTCCTCTAAGCAACCCCTTCCACCTAGGATCCGCGCTTGTAGTATGGGTGAAAACGGACCAAGCCACATGATAATGAATGCTAGAGTTTTATATACCTTAAGGATAATTTTGTGATTTATTTTCTATCCATGCCTTAACATCTGAAATAGACTTGAGGAAGTTTGATTGCCTTTTGGATTATGGTTTCATATGGGAGCATTTTAAATGAGTTGTATTGCAATTATTGTTCGAAAATAAACACTAAATATCGGTCCTAAGTGTTCGGTTCAGCTCATTAATAATCGTTCGTTTCGGTTTTGCTTAGCGCCTTTTGGCTGGTAAAAAAACCAAACATTTTTTAAAAAACAAAATACATTTACGAAAAAAACAAAAAGCCAGCAAAATAATTTTACATAAATAAAACATATACACAATAGACACACAAGCTGTTCGTGCTACGGTCGTTGCTAAAATCTTTTTGTTTTTAATCTAAATTTTTATATTTTTTAATTAGGCTTAAGTTCATTAAATTTAATTTTCATTAAATTATTTCTATGAAGAAAGGAATTTAACAACATGAAAATTAATTAAAATTGTTATTGATAATCTTTCATTCTTGACCGTGGCCGGGATTCGAACCGCGGCATGCAGGTTACCATGACATGTTTCGATCGCAACCACTCGATCTCCTCAGATGGATTTGCCGTTTTACACTCGCAGCCATCGACGACTGCTGACGTCAATAGTCAAACATCAATCCTTAAACCAAATTGTATTTTTTAAAATTTTTGGTAGATCGAAATTTGCTTTTTTTTCGAATGAATATCCATTTTTAATTGATTTTACATGTTTTTCTTTTACTTCTGTTCTGTTCTGTTCATTTGTCCTTCAAGTTGTGCTGAAAAAGTTCAACAAGAAAAAGAAAGACAAAAAGAAAAAACAAAAAATATACTTTGGACTTCAAGAAGAATTCTTGACAAAAGTACGAAAAAACAGAAGTAAAAGAAAAAACATGTTAAATCAATTAAAAATGAATAATCATTAAAAAAAAAGCAAATTTCGATCTACCAAAAAGTTAAAAAATACAATTTGGTTTAAGGATTGATGTTTGACTATTGACGTCAGCAGTCGTCGATGGCTGCGAGTGTAAAACGGCAAATCCATCTGAGGAGATCGAGTGGTTGCGATCGAAACATGTCATGGTAACCTGCCGGCCTGGGTTCGAGCCCCAGCCACGGTCAAGAATGAAAGATTATCAATAACAATTTTAATTAATTTTCATGTTGCAAAATTCCATTCTTCATAGAAATAATTTAATGAAAATTTAATTTAATGAACTTAAGCCTAATTAAAAATATTAAAAATTTGGATTAAAAACCATAAAAATAGTTCAACAAAATAACCACAATACTAATTTTACTAAATATTATAATTTTCACTTAAAATTGTAATTTTCACCAAAAATTATAATTTTCACTAAAAATTGTAATATTCATTAAACACTATAATTTTGAATAAAAATCTTAATTTAAACGAAAATTATAATTTTTACCGAAATTCGTAATTTTTATCAAAAATGATAATACTTACCAATTACCGTGTTTACGTCAAATTTAAGAATATTATTTTGTTTTAAATATAATTTTCTTTGCGAACGTTGACATTCGAAATCGTTAAACAGGCAGTAAGTATATTTTCTTTTTTGGAAAACAGCACAGGAAAGTGTTTTTATTTTTCTTAGAAGAAAGGGCTTCATTGGTGCCTTTTTGTATTTCTTTTCTTTTATAATATAACCCAATTGTATTAAGGATTTCCTACCAGCTATGAAAAAATTTACTTTTTGGACCATGATGGAATTTTATCATCCGTTCTTACTGTAATGGCACCACATAAGGCTTAACTTACCGGCTTGGCTCAGAATTTAGTTGATATTATTTCCTAGCCTGGTAGTTTCAAACTTTCTCTCCTAATTTTTTATGAATACCTTAATGAATGCGCTTTGACTGGAAAAGCTTAGAGAAACTAAATTTTTTGTTTCTGCACGAAAAAAAAAATATGGTTGGAGGTAATGTATGTTAAAATATGAGCATAGCATGGTTAAAATCAACAAAAATTTTCCCGGAATCAACCAAAATATGGTCAAAATTAACCATATTAGCCATAATAATGGTTAAAACTAGCCATATTATGCTCAAAATTAACCATCATTTGTTTAAAATTAACCATAATTTGGTCAAAATTTCCCAGAATTTTGAAAAAATAACCATATTATGGTCAGAATCAACAATAATATGGTCAATGGTAACCATATTATGGTTATTTATTTCATCCATTTTTCAATTTGTTTGTTAAGTGTCAAATTATAATTTTATTTATTTTTTTATTTCTGATGGGTGTTATGTTCCACTTTAATAAAAAATCACCTTTCATTCATATTCCAGCCTGTGACGACCTTCATTACCATTTTTTCTGTTCTACAAGCTTATTCTACGTCAATTTATGTATTTAAAATAAAAATTAAAATAAAATAAATGAGAATTTTAAGCAAACCAAGCAACTATTGTAAAATGCAAACGACCAGAATGTTTTTGCTTTTTAAACATATTAAAATTAAACATACAATGTTTAAAATATTATAATTTTAAACATATTATTGTTATTAAATATTGACCATAACATGTTTGGAGGCAACCATAATATGGTTATAGCTTTTGGATGGACGAATTTAACCATAATATGGTTGCCGTGATAATAATATGGTTAAGGTAAACATAATATGTGTATGTGTATAGTTGTAGCTTTATTTTATTAAAACATTATATTGTTAAATTCAACCATATTTGAAGTTTAATGGGAGGTAAACACTAAATTGTTAAATAAAAACAAAATATTATCAATCTTGAAAAAAGTTTTGTTAAAACCAACAAAAGTTTGTTTGTTGCCATTGCAGGGACCATAACCATACTTCAACCATGTTTTCTCTGCGTGTGTGGGCGCGACAATCTTTGTAAAACAATTTTTATTCAGACTTGTGCCATTAGGGCCTGGGTAGGCCCTTTACTATAATACATTAATATATAACCTCTTGTAAATAAAAACGAAGAAAAAAGAAACCGCAAAACATAAGAAAGAATTCTTTACTTTTATTTCGAGGAATATAATTGTCCCAGCCAGGCTCCCTGGAGTTCAATTGTGTGGGTACACTTTGATGTTTGCTTAAGGGTGAATCTTACTCTGGTTCTGCGTTCGGCACTAAATATAAGTTTTCCAATAATTTGTATTTTCATTTAAAGAAAAGCTAAGTTGGGGTTTCAAGAATTTATTCATTTCATTATTTAACACCACATAAAATTATAGTATTAAGATAAACAAACCTAAAAACAAAAAGCGGTAAATCGCTGAATTTGCCCATAAACCGCTGATTCAGCAACACTTTTAATATTTCAAGCTTGAAATGTAAATTTTAAGTTAAACAATTTTACATTTTTTTTGACATAACTTCATTTTTTATCGATAACTTTTTAAAAATTGTTGACAGTTTGCCATTTATCTTAATACAGCTGAACTCTTTGCACTTGGTAAATTTTTCTATTACATTATATTTGTACTGTTCACCAAAACTTGAACAATGCATTAAAAATGTAGTGTCATATGGGCTTTAGAAGGAAATAAGTCAAAAATTCATAGATAACAAAACAAAATTAATGTTGCCATTTAGCGAAACGTTAAGATTTTTAAATTGTGCCAAGTCCCCAACAAAGTCCAAAATCTACCAAAAATAAGTACGATTGTATCATGATTTCCATTCGTACTTGTCGGATATGCTTACTCCTAATCCCACATCCACCCCATACAGTCTGTGAATTTTGATTTTACCAAAAATTTTAATTTCTAATAAAAATTTTCAAACTTTAATGGAAATTTTTCTAATAAAATCTTAAAAACTAAATGGAAATCTTTATTTGTGATTTTTACTAAGACAAAAATTACCAAAAAATTTAAATTTAACTTTAATTTTTAATTTTATTAAAATTAATATTTTATTAAAAACAAAATTTTTGACAAAAAATTTTTAAATTTCACTAAAAACTTTCGATTTTATCAAAAGTTTAAAAATTAACTAAAAATGTTATTTTTCATTTAAAATTTATAATTTTCAGAAAAATGTTAAAACTTTTCATTGTACACGTTGTACACAAAAGCAAATTCCAGTTAAAATAATGGTTTTCTATGAATAATGAAGTGATTTTCTAAGAGAATAATTTTTGACGTATAAAATGGTTTTGGCTAGAAAGTCCTGTTCGCTAATTTAATTTACATTTACATGCACAGTTGCTAACTGTGGCTTAAATTAAATTAAATGAATTAAAATGATTTGATTTTAAATATTTAAGAGTTCTTTCAAAAACATCTTCAATTTACGTGCAAATACTTAAATTATAATTTCAAATGTTTTATTAAAACTTTAAAACACTTTTAAAACCATTAAGCCCCAGCTTCAGATTTATCGTCATCCAGCAGAATCACCTCTCTTTATTTAGATTGTATTTTATTTATGAATTGAGATAATCTTACCTTTGAGCATCCATTCATCTACTTACACATTTATATTGAAATTTTAGTCAATTTTACTTCTTTGGCTTTTCGGTCGTTTCTTTCTCTACCCCATTCTGTTTAATTTCCCTCTTGGCTTTAAGGTGAGCAGTAATAAATTTCCCAGCATTTACTTGTGTATGCGAGTAGTTTGTATGTCTGTTTGTTCGTTGGTAGTTTGTTTGTTTGTTTGCCTGTTGTAACATGCCAGTCACTAAGGGAATATGAACCTTTGACCTGAGTTGCTTAGTTTCTTAGTTGGTTGCTTGGTTCAGTTGTATGCCACATAACAACGCTGCATGCAGCAGAATTTTTTGTATTTCGATATGTTTAGAAAAGTTCCAACTATTGCTGTTGCTGCTGTCGGCAAAAGCGAGAAATAACACAACAATGTTGTTGATGAGGCAAAATAAAACAAAAGAATTTCACAGCAAAAGTATTAGAAAAAACTTATAACTAAAATATAAGAAGAAATTGCTAAAGAATATAAAAAAAGGAAGATGATGAGCAAAAAAAAAAAAAAAAAAGAAAAGCAAACTTTTCGTGTTTACAACAAGTTAAGAATCGAAAAAGTTTTTCTCTTCTCTCCATCGTCGTCGTCATAATTGGTAATTGTATTTTCTATACTCGATTCTTATTGCTGCTGCTGCTCCTGCTGCTTTCTTCATTTTTGTTGCGAAACTGCAGTGCGACAAGTGTTTAAAAAGTAGAAAAGGTTGCCTTCTTCTTGTTTATTTTTTGATTTTTATTTTTTCTTAACTTTTTGCTTGGCTGGTTGGTAGTTAGTTTCTTGGTTGGCTGCTGATTTGATCGTTCGTTTGTTCCAATTGTTATAAGGGATAGAGGCAGTGATTCTTTATTAAGAATACTGGCACAATAGATGTGTATGGACATAACGAGTGCAACTAATATGACATTAAAACTTGCTTCTACTTTACTCAAGATATTGTATTACAATTTACACCAAAAACTTGATGTTGTTTTTCCCAAGTGTTTCACTTGTAAAAGTTAAACTTTTCTTTCTTTTTTATTATTCTTTGATTTTTTAATATCTTCTTTTATTTTCTTATTTTTGTTTTTTTTGTGTAAATTAAGTTGTGTGTATTTTTATGTTTTGTTTTCTTTTCTTTTCTCATCTTTTGCAATTGACAATACTCATACGCAAAGTGGCACTTCACTTCCACTTACTAACAATAAGTTTTGAAAAGTACACAACAACAACTTTGTTGTTTGTTGTCGCTGCTGTGTTGTTCTGTGCTCTTGCTGTAGTTTTGTTTTTGTTCCAAAGAACTTATTTTCCGTTTTTATTATTTTCGAAATCAGAACGTTTCAAAAAAAAGTTTCTTAAGTATGTACATCAATGTGTTTTAGAGAATAAACTGAAATTGACAAGAACCTCGATGACAACAACAATGATATCAGAAACTAAATGCTAGTTATTTTTTTGGAAAAACTCTTGGCATATAATTTTTATTATCTTGAAACATTATATGAAATTATTTCATAAACGAAGCGGAATATTGTCTTAAACTGAAATGGCAGAAAATAAGCCAAGAACTGGGAATTCACAGCAACGAGCAAAATCAACAGAAGTTTAAAAATAATCATAAGCTAAATTTTTGAATACGAAAAGATAATTTGACAAAATTGCAGTAAAAACTGGCATTTTTCGGAATTTCGTTGAAAAATGGATTTTTCAGGAAACTTTATCTAAAGATTTTAGAAAAATTTAAGATATTAAACAAACAAAACCGTAAAGCGAATAAGAATTATAAAGCCACAACAGTTTTACTTGTAACTTTGATATTGTTATTAAACAAAAACAACAAGAATAAACAGTGCGTTTCCTTTTCTTACATTCCCCACTACAATTGGTTGGAATTCTTCCAACATTAATTGTAGTTGTAAGTAGGTTAAGAAAGAACAACATGAAAACAAAAACAACTGGCCTAAGCAACCAGTGAAATGCGCATGGAATAGCTTATCCCTTCAACATTAAATTTCAGTGTTTTTATCAAGAATAAAAATTGGGAATTAAGCACGACAAACAAAATCGTGTATATAAAAAATTTTGTATTCACACTAAAATTACTTTGATAATTTAATAAAAATTATTTTTTCACCGAGTTTTATTAAAAAACTTTTTTCCTATTTTATCTCGACGTAAGATGTTTTGTCAAATACATACATATATAAAGATTGTCAGTCAAGTTTTAATTGCAAAAGCGATTATCTAAGTGGTTTTCGGAGAAAATCAATATTTTGGTTCAAATTTATGATATTTAATCGAATAGTGGATTTCGATGAAAGTTAGGACTATCTAAAATTATTACATTTTTTCTTAATATAAATGTTGAAATTTTATATCCTTACAATACAGTAAAGACGGTTAAGCAAGGAGATGAAAGTATGGTATATTTTAGGGCTGCTCCATCGTAAAATTCTCCAAATATTAATATTAATTGATGTCTCTTGTCCAGATATACGAATTTTAGTATTTAATTCATATGGTTGGTACCACGTCGTCTATTTGTAGACTGTAGATCAGAGAACTGCAAAAGTCACTATTTTTCTTGATTTATTCATACGCTATAATTTACATTAACTCTATGCCTGCAAAACAAAGTTCGACGTTGGTAATTTTGACATCGTTTTGTACACATTTGATTTGTGCATGTGTGAGTTTTTTATTGGAAGTGCTTTGTTTGCATTTGTTGTTGCGCACGCAGTAACACAATTGCACAAAGTCAAAATACAGGCATTCTTATGCTTTTGCATTCAAGTAGTCATTGTCCACTCGATGAGGCAAAGACGAATGTAAATTGGTTTGAGTACGAGTCGCTTTGTTGGTATGATTGTTGTAGGCATAAGTTCAAATAAATTAGTTGTTGTGTCCAATTTGTTTTTGTGTTTACCCTGCAAATAATATTGGACCACCTGATTTTGATCAAATGGACTACTCATTGGACTAGTCCGATGTAATGCAAGCATGGACCATGTCATTGTTAAAAAGTGTTTGTAGTGAGACGACATGTCTTTGTTTTTTAACGACATGTGTTCGTTTTTAAACGACTTCAAAACTAATCCTCTTGAGTATACCATGGAGTAGTTTTAATCAGGGACCGTAACTGTTATGACTTTTATCGAAATAGTCAAGAAAAAAAAGTTATTTTTTAACTTTTATTTTTTAAGGCAAAAATTAAAAGTTATTTTCGACTTTTATTATTTTACTCAAAAAATAAAAGTTATTTTTTAACTTTTTATTTTTTAAGGCAAAAATAAAAGTCTTGAACAAGGTATTGCATAGTAATACGCTAGTTTTATTGCCTCCAATTTATCCCATTGCCCATTGAAATGGAAAACTAACACTATCTCCTATTATTTCTAATTCGCGATTGAACGTTATCATTTGTTATCAGTTCAACAATTCTATATTAAACTCACATTGAAAGAAATATACTGAAAGAATTAACATTAATGCAGTTATTACAACAATAATTATTAATAAACAAAATAAGAGAATTATGTATTGCAATGCTCTTGAAATGGTGATAACGGATGTTTTATCATTTATAGCATTGAGAGCAATAAAACTAGGGTATTACTATGCAATATTTAATTCATGACTTTTATTTTTGCCTTAAAATATTAAAAGTTAAAAAATAACTTTTATTTTTTAACTTTTAATAGCTTTTAGTTTTTGCCTTAAAAAATAAATGTCAAAATTAAAAGTTATATTTTGACTTTTTTCAAAAAGGCACAAATTTAAAAGTCATACAAAAATTTGCATGTACATCACCTATGTATCATAATGATAAGCAGTGTTGCCAATTTAGCCATTTAGTGGCTAGATTTAGCCATTTTTCACCCTGTTTAGCCATTAAAAAATGAGTTTAGCCATTAGCCATTTTTTTAGCCATTTTTCAACTTGTTTAGCCATAAAATTATTTTTTGCCGTTTTTCTTTTAAAAGAATAATTTTTATTTTATTATAAAAATTTATAAAAGTAAAATAAACATTTTTAATAATTAAAACGCCTTTAAATTAAATCACAACTTTTACAATGTTGAAAATCGCTATAAACTATAATTATGAAAAATCTTTCAAAAAAAAGGAAAACAATTCCAATATTAAATTTATAAAATGGACCAACACAAACGTCGGTCTTTCTTTCTGGTTGCAAGTATTTCAATTAAGAGATGCAGACGGCAACAAAAAATAAATAAAGTTGCTCGCACTTCAATGCAGAAGTAGAGAGGGTATTTAGTCAAGCAAACATCGTTAAAAGTAATTTGAGAAATAGGTTACAGTTAGCAACCGTTAATTCGATTTTATCAATTAGGTAAATATTTTTACCATAACAATAAAATATTTATAGCAACACCACAATATATTGGTCCTAAGCCCACCTTTTCGTATACCGATTGACTCAGAATCACTTTCTGAGTCGAATTAACGATGTTTGCCCGGCTGGCTGGCTGTCCATCTAAACCTTGTGCAAAAAGTACAGGTCGCAATTTTGGAGATTATTTGATAAAATTTGGTACAAAGATTTTAATTTGAATATGATACCCTACTTATAGTTGGGGTTGACCGACTATACTCTCTTACTTGTATTTTATTGTAGATCTGGACTCAAAAGGTAGGGTAAATATTGTCGTGATTATGATTTACGTTTAAATTATTTAATTCCTATGAGATGAACAATAACGAATTTATCGATGATTTAATTTTTTAAATATCTATCAAAATATTAATTTACGTTTATTCTTATTTATCAAGTTGATCTTAACTTACAATTTCATCGTAAACAACTTTAAATGAACTATTTCTGTTTTGTTATTGAATTTAATGTGTTTTATTTAAAAAAGCTTTTAGCCATTTTTTAGCCCATTTTTAGCCATTTTTTAGCCATTTTTTCCGTAAATTTAGCCATTTTTGGTCACCAAGTTTTGGCAACACTGATGATAAGAAACAAAATTTTCTACGATCATTTTTTATGTGTGCTTTTTTGATGTAATTTTTAAAAATAACAGTTATTTTCTGTCCCTGGTTTTAATACTACTCCTTTGTAATCCAAAGCTGGGTTATATGATCCTGCCCTAGGACAACGTAATGTTAAATAGACCATGTTTTTTCCATACGTTTGGGCTACTTTTGGACTAGTCCTATTCCCTTGTGGGCTACATTTTACACGCGTGTTTGGACTAGTCCTATTATTTGTAGTTTTTTAAAAGCGTAACAATAACATTATACATTGTACATACAGAACTACTGCACTTTTTAAGAAATGATAAAAAATAAAAACAGTCTTCTTGTTTCTATGTAAATTGTTTGTTCTTTCGAATCCAGCATATGAAAAAACTTTAATACTACTACATACAATGATTTTTGTGTATTTTTCTTTGTATGTGTTTTTTACCAAAGCAATAATCGACGAACGAAGCTAAACATGGTATGAATGGCAAAGCCAATACGCTGTGCATGACTTGAATGAATATTAAAACAACACCAATGTGTGTGGCTGAGAAAGTTTGAGTGCATTAACACAAATGAGTGTATTTTATGTTGTTCATTGAATGCCAATTTTTTGCAATCGCACAAAGCCGTTCTCTGCTGTAGATGTTGTAGTTTCCAAGATAAAAGAATTTTATTATTTACTTCATACATGAGGTGCTACGCCCACAATTTGTGATCCGCTTATTTTTGCCTTAACTATTCATATTTATATTAAAGTTACTCGTACAAAATTTGGTGGCACCATGCCCACTATCAGTCCACCCATTTTGGTCTAAAATATTTATTTTGACACTAAAGTTACTCCTACATAAATTCGAGATTCTAGCTGTAATAGTTTTTTTAATAGTTTTATTGTGGTATTAAAGTCATAAGGGAAGTGTCACGCCCATTTCTTCCCTAAATATTAATATAGAGGTCAAAGTTACCTGTGCAAAATTTGATGACATTAGCTGCTTTAATTTCGCATATATACGAATTTTAGTATTTATTTCATATGAATGGTGCCACGCCTACTATTGTTTATGCACCCATTTTTTATCAAAATGTTCATATGGATGTCAAAGTTTCTCTGGCAAAATTTGGGCACTCTAACTGCTATCGTTTTCCAGATCTACTCATTTTAGTATTTAATTCATCTGGGAATTTTCACGCCTACGATTTATTGCAAGTGCGACCATTTCTACCCAAATAAATGTTCGTGTGGTTGTCAAAGTTGTCCGTGCTTAATTTGAAGAATCTTGCTGTATTAGTTTCCGAGATGAACAATTTTTAAAACTTATTTTCAATTGGGCGTGGAACCTCGCAATTTCAAAACATACAACAAACATTAATTTTAATATACAGTAGTATTCCTGTTTAACGAACCTTCGATTCTGCGAACATCGCATTTAACGAACACACAAGTTTGCTCCATTGAGTACCTTATATAGCGAACAAAAAATATTTTTTTGTGCTCAATTAAGCGAATAAATAAGATTCATAATTTTAGTTTAAAAAAGCATAATGTAAAGTAATTTTTAACTTAAAACAAAGTGAGTACCAAAAAGTACCCCTATTTTAGGTTTTGTTTATGTAGCATTTTTGTTTGATTATGCTACAGATTATGCTGCAATGATCAGTAAAATGAGTACAAGAAATAGACTTTTTTTTAAAAGAAAAACTAAAAATTGTGGATGATTACCAAAATGGATTGCGAGTTGTGGATTTATGCAAAAAGTAACAAGAAGTGCAAACTTTGGATTTAAAAATAGGAAAGCCATGAAACAAGGTGAATTTCCAAGAACGAAGAAACAACTTTTTTCTTGATTTTTACGACAACGCCATTCATACATGCATTGTTCTAAAAAAAACAAACATCACTTGACAAATTTTTTATGTAAAATTTTCAAGGAAATTGAAAATGAATTTGAACTTATTTTTCATTAAAATTATTTTAGATTTTATGCTCCCAGAGTAATGAATTGTACCTTTTTTAATTTTTTCTAATATTTTATACAGATCTCCAAACATATTTAAAAAAAAACCACAAATAAAACAGTTCTAGTTATTTATTTATTCATAGCATGGGTACTAGACATAAGTATGGCATATAACGAACTTTTCAGTTTTACGAGCAGGCCTGACAAAGTACTGGTTCGTTAAACCGGAAAGCTAATGTAAATAGATAATAAGCATTATTTAAAAAAGTACTGGTGTGTCCTTAGTTTTGCTGGCTACTGTATGTAAACCTCATTTTAAAGAAAAAAATTATTATTTTTCCTTTCTTATCCTTTGCTGTTAAATAGTGTACTTAAAAAGGGGTTTATTATAATTTAATTCGTAAACTCTTTTCTTAAACATAAACACACTCACACACTCATAATTCCTAAATTATCTACCAAAAAACAAACAAAAGGGGAGGATAATGTTTGAACATAAAAACTTCATTAGAATTTTTATGATTCCTTACTTCCTCTATTTGTTTTAAAATTATGTGTTGTCGCAGTAGTAATAACCTTAAAATAAAACAAAAAAAAAAAAATAGCAAAAATTAAATCTAGAACAGCAAAAAAATAGTACTTAGAACTCTAAACACAAGTAGGAGAAAATAATGAAATGTTGAGTAAAGTGAGTTTATTATTTCCACCAGCATTATTAAAAATGATGGTCATAAAACAAAATAAACCAGAGCGAACTCAACTAGACCCAGAGTAAAAGGGAGAACAACTTGAACACCTTACAAAAAACTAAACTTTACAAAACTTAAGTAAACACAGAAAAGGATATTTTTTTCTTACTGATTTCTAAATGTTTGCTTGTTTTTGTATGTCATCTCCAAACAACATTAAAAAAGAAAACTTCACGTATTTAATATTATTATTATTGTTGTTTTATTCACGGATATTTTCGTATTCGGAAGGCAAACCCTTTGGCTTTTTGATATTTTGTTTTAAGTACTCTATAAATTTAAGTCTGCTGCTTTTCTTCTTTCTTATGAAATAAAAAAAGGATTATGATTGTATCAGTCACTAACTACAAGTATTGTACCATGGAACAAAAGCAAAATAAAAATACGGTAGTTTTGTGAGAAACGTTTTTTATTGATAAATTTACTTCTAAGCACGGTTGCCACTGAGTAAAAAAATTGTCTACCAAAATTTTCCGAAAATGTTACCAAAAAGTTACCAAAATTTTTTTTAATAAAAACAAAAATCTTTATTTTAATTATAATAAAAACAACAACTTTTATTAATAAAAAACATAACATAAAACGTTTTAATTCATTTAGAACATAAATAAATATTTCAATTCATTATACCTACGAATTCCGTATTTAATTTAAATAAAATATTTAATATTGCAGTCATTTAAAATAATCTTTTGCTGACCAAACATAATGCTGGTCATTACCTAAAGTCAATTCTTTAGCTAGCATCATGTTGTTTAAAGAATTGAATTCTAACCTGTTTCTCAATTTGGTTTTTATTAAACTTAGACTAAAAAACTTTCTTTCTGCAGCTGCTGAGCTATGTGGAAGGCACATTAAATTAAATATAAAATCAGTCAGTTCCTTAAAGCTATATTCATTAAGTCCATTTTTTATAGAACTTATGTTTTGCCAGAATGATAAAATATCATCTGCTTGATTGAGATCATTTTCTAATAGAGTAAGATGTCTCCATTGTGTAATTATTGTATCATTATTATAGTTATTTAAATATGAAAATTCATTTAAAAGTTGTAAAAAAGAGTCTTTGGTTTGATTGATAATGTTATTTGGTGTTATAATAGACAACGATTTTAAATCGGTTCTACTAAAATCGAATCTCTTCTTTAATTGATCGAGAAATTCTATATAAAACTTCCTACAGCATACCTTAATTTCTATTTGTTGAGATTCCAAAAAATTTTTGTCTTTTAAATACTTTTCCGCTTCACTACCAATAAATACTTCCAGTGGAGGTAAAAAGTTTTCGGAATTATTGGTTACAAAATTGTTTAAACATTCGATGCTTTTTATATAACTGCTTTTAATATAATTGAAAGCAACAAGCTTAAAATTAATATCTAGTTGCTGATACAAATAAGGCAAACGGACCGTTTCCGATTGAAATTCTTTATTTAGGTTGTTAATAATTTTCAATATGTATGACAAAAACATCATATAAACCCTTATTTCTTCATTTGCCAATAAATTTGAAATTTCAATTGGCTTACCTCCGTTTACCTCCAGTGCACATGATAGAAAATACAGCTGTAGGGGCTTCCACTGCTCAATTATTCTTGAAACGACCGCTTCTAACGCTAACCATCTAGTTACGGAAAGTCCCAGCATTTTGTGCGGCTCAGAGTGACAATACTCTTGAAATTCTTTAAGTTC
Organism: Pollenia griseotomentosa; assembly: GCA_963931875.1. Classification (NCBI taxonomy): domain Eukaryota; kingdom Metazoa; phylum Arthropoda; class Insecta; order Diptera; family Polleniidae; genus Pollenia; species Pollenia griseotomentosa. The sequence continues at coordinate 19,590,793 of OZ007561.1, forward strand.
ATGGATTCTTTTAGAACTATGCGCGAACAAATTGTAAACCTTTCTGCATAGATTTTCAACATCCAGTGGCAGTTTTTTGCACGCATAGCTTGAACACAAATGCAATGAATGGCATGTACACCTTATATAGAAGAAATCTGTGTCGCGTTTAAGTTTCGTTTTTAAGCCATTTAATTCTCCAGCCATTGTGCTCGCTCCATCCGTTGCCAAACCAATTAGGTTTTCTATGGGAATATTATTCTTATCAAAAAATGCTTTGATTGTTTCGTATATGGATTTGGCGTCAGCTTGAACCAATTCCAATAAAGATAAAAATCTGTCCTTGATTGATTTAGAAATTCTGTCGAAGTACCTCACGACCAATACCAAGCATTTACGATCTGATACGTCAGTTGTTTCATCAACAATAAGGGAAAACTTGGAGGACTGCATTGTTGATGTTATGTTTTCACGGGCTTTTCCTCCTAATGTGTCAGCTAATTGAGTAGCTTTAGTGCGACCACATTTAATCAATTTCGCAATGCGAGAATCTGGACAACATTCCCGTAGTAGAAAAGGCAAAAAATCCATTAAAAGGAAGGGTAGGTTGTGGCAAATGCAAAACATGACTAATGTCAATTCCGCCTGCATTACTTGTTTATCCAGAGATCTCTGTTCCTCAGTAAAAAACTGGTCAAGTTGAACTTGATTTTTCTTCTGTTCTAAGCGTTGGACATGTGCACTTTTTGTTGCGTGATTCTTTAAATGTGACAAATGATTAACTAATGTCTTTTCGCAGACTGAACAGTAACATTGACCTGCTTTTTCCAAAAGCCAAGGAAACTGTTGCTTCCACTCCGAACGAAACTTCCTGGTTCGCTTTGTAATTTCCTCTTCATTTCTGTAAGAAATATACAACTTGTCAAATATTTGGTTTTATGCATTGTGCATTCAATATTTATTTTACCGATTTTCTTTGGAAGTTCCATGTTCATCGTCGCTGCTCAAAATCGACACGTCCTCCGCCACCTTGCGCTTTTTGATGATAAATCTAAACGAAAAAACGAATAAATATTTCAATATATTTGTCATAAAACAGTAATGTTTATACTTACTTATCCATACAGAAAACAAGAAGAATATTTTTCCCAAATTTTTACACCTAACTCAAACTTATTACAAATAAACAAACATAACATCAAAGCCGATGAGAACAAAAGCATCTAACTATGACATTTGCATATTATGCCGTTGAACAATTTGGCGCACATTCACACAGTTGTTTTTTATGATTTTTTTTTTCTCAGTTTTGAGTAATGCGGACAAATGACAAAAGAAAATCAATAATTTGATAGTTTGTCAAGCCTTAATTAAATATTAAAAAAAGTTACCAAAACAAACACAAAGTTACCAAGTTACCAACCCTAAAAAAAATTACCAATTTTGGTAGAATGTTACCAACTATGGCAACTGTGCTTCTAAGTGAAAAGTGATTTTGTAGTGAAAAATGAAGTTTTAGTGAAAACGAGTAATTTTAGTGAAAAAATGACTTTTTTTTAGGGAAAAGGTGACTTTTTAGTGAAAAAGTGACTTTTTAGGGAAAAAGTAATTTATTAAGTAAGCCGGCATTTAAACGATGATTTTTTAAACATGTCTTTTTTCTAATTTTGTTTCAATGCTGCTACCAAAATCTATTTACATGATGACTTTTGCGAGATGACTTTTTTTATTTTTGTTTTAAGAAATCGAAAAACGAAAGAAACTAAAACAGCAAAATTCGGAAACACGAAGAACAGATAACATGTAATTTTTCTAACCCTCTTGTTTCTCTACTGAATTCGTCTACCAATAAAAAAACATGTCTTACAGATAGGCTTGCCAGGTCCGATTTTCGAAAAAGCTTGACATTGTGGAAAAAAATCTTGATTTCCAAAAAAAAATCTTGAGACTACCAAAAATAAAAACCGAATATTTTAAAAACAAAAATAAATTTATTTAAAATCCTGGTAAAAAAAATTTTATTTTTTTATATTAACTAAAAATTAATTATGTAATTGAAGGAGATACTTATTTAATAAATTTTATTCAGTTCACTAATTTCGAAATTTGTGTTTCTATTATATTTGCCCTTGGAGTGAAGAAATTTAAAATACTTTGGGACATCGCCTGTGAAGTCATCAATTGATTATGTCTTTTAGTTTGCGTATGTTTTAGCAATGCTCGGTTCATTCATATTTAACGACAATTTCTGTTTTACAAAATTTGCAAACTGCATAAAATTCATCCTTTTTTGTAATCCATTTGGAATAATCGGAGTTCGTAGTCCATCTATCACAAAATGTTGTGTTGTATTTAGGTTTTTTTTTTGATTTTGCATTTTTCTTAAAATTAAATTCAAATTTAATTTTGCAATTATTTTTGTTTGTTTTTTTTATCAGCTGGTCTGCTGCACTGCTGTCAAGTTACAGGTGATGGGTAAAAAATAATTTTGAGTGTAGGGGGAAAGTTACTACTAGTGATGATAGCTGTCATATGTGAAATTTATAAAAATTTAAATAATATGAATGAATTCGCAAATGACAAATTTTACAAAGTAATTGTTTTTAATGTGAGTTTATATAAAAAATTTAGAAAATTTCTTTTAGCTTGAGAAATACAATTTTATCTTGATTCTTGAGAAGCCCTTAAAAAATCTTGAGAATCAAGCTAAATCAAGCTCATCTGGCATGCCTACTTACAGACCGACACAAATCAGGACGTAAAGCGTTTTCTATTTGTTAAAAAGATTCATGCCCATACAAAATGTGTGAAGTTAACTCAAATGACGCGGAGTCAATGCATTGCAATTGGAAAATCCGATTTTGACAGCGTGTTAAGTTGGCTACTATTGTCAAAAAGCGGTTTTATCTGCATTTTTCTTTCTATTTTATGGATTTTAGTAAAGAATATAAGTTTTCATTACTGTTCATAACACAGCGTTGACGATCTATTTTAAGTTTGTCATTGCATCGTTATAGCTAGGCGCTAGAAAATCTTACGCCTTTCACGCTGATTCAAGTCGGTCTCTTAAAGACATGTCTTTAAAATCATAATGCCACCAAAAACTGACTTTTAGTGGAAAAATTACAATTAAGTTAAAATGTGACTTTTTTAGGTGAAAAAAATTTTCTTTAATAAAAATGTGCGGTTTCCAACATTAATTGAAAAAGTGAGTTTTTAAGTGAAAAAGAGACTATTTTGTGAAAAGCGACGAAAATAAATAATTTTTGTGTCTTAAAAATTACTTTTAAATTATTTAATGTCAATTTTTTCAAATTATGACATTTTGTTCATATTTTCAATTCCTTAGCCCCACTATGCATTGTGCTATTATGCTATTAAGTGGAAGTGGTATTATTATTTTCTAACACCAACACCAATAACTAAGCTGTACAATATTTAGGTTTATTACAAACATTTCCTGTCACTTAGCAGTACGAGTATGTTTTATGTATGACGTACTTACTCTGGTACTTTAGCTCCATATACCTTAAGTATTCGTAGCACTGATTTCCGTTGGCTTAAAGTGTTTGCTGGGCTTTTAGTGGTTTTTACTCTTTTTTGTTATTCGTTTTTGTTTTAATTTGCATTTACAATGAGTGACAAAGAAGATTTATGAACTGCATATTTTTTCTTAACTTCTTACTCAGCTCTTTTGTTTTTTGCCTCCATGTCCTTATTTAATGTATTCTCCAAGACAAAGAGCAAAAAAAAAAAAAAAACAAAAAAAAAACTGGAGGTAGTTGTGAAAGAAAAAAAGTGGAAATGCATGACGAAAAGGATGATTTAGTAAAAGTTGACAATTATTAATTAACTATAATGGCCTCTTAATTCAAAAAAAAAATACTACTTTTATTTACATTTATTGAGTTCGGAAATTTTGCATTTCGAAACTAGTTTGCAATAAATGAATACCCGAGTGTTGAATGAGTGGCAATTAACAAACAGTATGGTAATGTGCAGAAATTGTGGAGCGGAAGTGGGTATCAACAATATTGTGGGCAATACCATACAGAAATTTTTGTATTAAGTGTAATTATGGCTTAAGCTTTCATAAGGGTTTGGAGTTGTTTTTAAATAGAAAAACTTTTAGAAAGTTTGTGAAAGTACCCAAGTCGGGTACTTCATTTTAAAATATTTGATCGTTGGTTAAAAAGAAGTTTTCAAGCTTAAAAGAAATATATATTTTTTTGAAATTGCTCTTATATAAAACTAGCGGCACAGCGAAAAGAATGCTCTCATGGGAATCCTAGAGGAACATCGTCTTATTTTCTTAAATGATCCTATTCTTGCTATTATTACCTAACACGGGGTTTATTCTTCATTAAAACTCCTTATCTAAATCTGTAAAAAAATTCCTTTCAATGAAGAGCCCATTCCCGAAAATAAATTTAATTCGAATAAATGACATCGCCCAGGTTGCCATCGCGATGAATTAAGATTTTCCGAATCAAAAAGTTATTGTAGAAATACAAAATTTAGCCCTTGATTGGCCACAGATTTCATTTAAAGCCAGCTCTGAAAAATTCAATTCGAACACATCCCTGGTTATGTTGGCAATAAGATTAAAATTATGATCACATTAAATTATTAATTAAAAAAATTATTTAAAAAGTATTTCAGTTTGATTAATGTGAAAATTGAATCAATTATTTATTATTGTTTGATTAAATTAACATTTAAGTTGTTAAGAAATAAATTTTAAATAAAATAACAAGAAATCTTAATTGATTTTTTCGTTTAAGATAAAAAAATTTAAACTTGTAAAATTGTTGTTGGGAATTGTCACAAACGGAGCTATATTTAATTAAATCAATTGACACACTGTTTGAAACGGCAGAGTTTTTTGATAATTTTTAAGTTTTAAGCTTAGTACGCCTAAAAACGTAATTATTAATGCTATCATAACACGTCACAGTTCTATAGAACTAGAAATGACGCCGTAAAATTTCATTAAGATCGGTCCATAATTTACCCTAGGCCCCATATAAACCCTACTGCTGGAGAACAGTTTAACCTACATAAGGTCTTCGGGTCAAATTTGACCCATTTTGAAATAAAAGCTAAATTTTTTCTAAGAGTGAGTGACTTATATTTTTTATATTTTGTGACTTTTATTTAATTTTAAATGCCAACAACTACGTTAGGTTTTCAGAAAAAAATATTGGCGAAAAAAATATTTTTAAAATTTTTTGCACTTAAGGTCTTTGGGTCATATTTGACCGTTAGCAAAATTCTTGAATTTTCGTTAGCAATTTCCAGTTGTTATTTATTTTTTCTTCACCTCCTGTGACATGCGTTATTTTGAATTTTACAAATAACGCAGGTAAATGTGTATTTGGTATTGATTGGACTGAAGTGGCGACACCAAAATTATTGGTTCTCTAGTTATCTGAGATCAAATAATGAAAGTACAGACAGTTTGTGGGATGTTGTGGAAGGAAACCCTTTTTAGAGCAATCTTGCCGTTGAACAGAGTAAAAAACCTTTCGATTTGACAACAAGGATACTCGCAGTGAACTCCAAGTTTTAGAGAAGTTTGCGCCAATACGTGAGCTATGAAATCTATTGGTTGACAGTTGGTTTGATATGTCACAGTATGACTGCAGACGATTGTTTTACATCGTACTAATTCGGACAAAAATTGCTAGAGAATCAAATTTCTTTAGAAGGAACTATATGTGAAAACAAGATTGAATTGCCACGAGAGCTTTTGGCAACTAAAGGCTATCATTAACATCAGCTAAGCATGGCTATGACGAAAAATATTTTACCAAACTTCGACATTTCCTAGAAAATTTAGGTTTTCAATTTGCCGCGCAATATATCAAGCAGCCAAAAGCAATACCCAAAGACTAATTTTCACGAAAAATTGCAAAAATCTGCTGAGCAGGAACAGCACCCGTCATCTTCAACCAAAACTTAGGAAAAAATATGTTTACCAGTCAAAAATAAGTCGTTGCCAATTATGTCACAAAACAGATACAACCACTTTATGTTAAATGTACTTTTGTATTCGCAACAAATGTTAACAATAAAATATCAACTTTTAAAACATACTTAATTGAAAAAATATGAAATATGAAATATATTATATAAAATTTTTTATTTGGGTCAAATTTGACCCGAAGACCGTTAACGTCAGCAAATTTTAAGACCTTATGAAGGTTAATACGCCTTAAACCGTAATTAATAGCGCTTTCATAACAAAGGACGGCACGTCACAGTTTTTTAGGACTAGAAATGACGCTGTGAAATTTAATTAAGATCGGTCCATAATTTACCCTAGGCCCCATATAAGCCCTACTTCCGGGAAAGAGTTTAGTACGCCTAAATTCGTAATAAATAATACTATCATAATAGCATTTGTCGGTCAATAATTTAATATAGGTCTAAGCCGCAACCAATTTTAATGCTGATGTCTGTTTTTATAAAGATAAATTAATAATAAATAGACATTATATAGATATCACTCCTGAAATATTCAAATTGTCGGTGGAGGGTATCAAAGATTCGGCACAGCCGAATATAACACTCTAACTTGTTTTAATTAAAGCTAAAACTATCATTTATTAAAAAAAAAAAATATTCACAATTTTAAATTTTTACAATTTCTATATAGATCATTTTGGAAATAGGTGCAAAATCAATATATTATTTACTTTATTCTATGAATTTGTTGATTTGAGAAAATTTTTATTTGTTTTTCGTTGATCGAAAATGGGTTTTGTTCAGACAATAGGTTAACATTTGACAAAATCTGTTTATCAGGTATACAGAATTTATTTTGCAGGCTTTTAAATAATCTTCTTATAAGTATTTCAGATGGTTGGGTTTATATTGGGTCTAAGTCTCTATTTGAGGTCTTTCAGGTTCTACCGAGGTTCAAATACTTTATCTGAGAGTACAGTTCAACACATAATGTGCACTGCATTTTGACTATGCCAGAAAAACTTTAAGGGATTTTTGCTTGTTTTAATAAGTACTATCACAAACCTAAATCGAAATGAAGTGCGGATTTAGTGACTTTGAAAAAGTTACTTTGTGTAGTGAGAAGGGTTTAATGCAGTTACAAAGACCGACGTGTTGGTAATAACGGGGGTCAATAAAATATGTTGCTCTAATGTAAAAATGGCCGTGATTTTTTAATTCAATACTACCAGGTGTAACTCACAGCATTATTTAGAAGACAAAAATCTCATCAAATCTGTTAAAATTGTTGTTAAATATTATTATTTTAAACATTAAATTGTGGCATATAAACTTCTTCTTCTTCTTATAGCATTGCAACTTGGGATGGGCTTTAGCTTGTTCTATTATTCTCCTCCATTTTTTGTTCGTCATTATGTTCCCATAATTTATACACGCGTAGAAGATAAATATAATTGGAGGTAACAGTTTTCTAAGATCAACATACAATGGTTGGGTTAAACCAATGCCAATCTCTGTTTGTAACCATATTCAGGTTCTAAAGCGTGTTTTTTAAAGTTTCACAACTTTGAGTTGGCATCACTGCTTTATTTGAGCACCCATTTAACAGCTGATAGTTGCTTTTTGTTAAGTTTCCTTTGAAATTTCATTATAAATCGACATACAGCAAAGCAACGTGTGCAAATTGTTGAAATTTTTAATCAAAGTAATCGTTCTATTTGTCAAACTCATCGTGCACTTCTTTCATTTTATGGCATACATAATTGTCCTTCAGAGCGGCTAATTCAAAGAACAATAGATTGTTTTCGGACCACATTTACTGTTACTGATAATGTGCATCCCGTGAGACGCCGAACAGTACGCACTGAAGAAGCTGTAGCCGCTGTACAGGAAAGCATTGAAGATGATCCTAATCAATCAATTCTTCGCCGTTCTCAGCAACTGGGATTGTGTTCTTCCACTTTATGGAAGATTTTACGAAAGGATCATGGCTTAAAAGCTTTCAAGAATAAACTTGTGCAGGAATTAAAGCCAAACGACCATCGTATGCCACGCCAATTTGGCGAATGGGCTGAAGCACAAATTGATATTGATTTTGAACTCCCATTCAAAATTTTATTTTTCGATGAAGCCAATTTCTGGTTGAATGGGTACGTAAATAAGCAGAATTGTCGCATTTGGAGTGAGGAGAATCCACAAACTTTTGTTGAAACACCATTTCATTCACATATGTCTTCAAAAACGATGATGGTCAGAATGCGAAAAACGGTTGAAAATTGGTAGAAATCATATTTAAACATTAATTTCAAAAAATTTTGTTTCCAATAAACTTGTGTCACTCTATAAAAAACACCTGTCGTGGATTTACCATGATATGGGTTATGTTAAATATGGTTTGGTCAAAATGACCATATTATCAACAATATTATGGTTATTTTTTCACCCATTTTTTTAAGAAGTAACTCGTGAATTTATATATTTTAAACTTAAATTTTTAAAGAAACAGAATATTAAGAAACATAATGTTAAGAAAATCTTAAAGCAAGTGAAACAAGCGTTTTTGTGAAATTTAGTTATTACCTTTTTTAATTGTTTACATTCCCCCAGAAGATGGTTAGCGACGCTAACCGAAATATTGGAAATAAAAATTTTAAAACAAAAATCACGAGTTTTTAATTTTATTTATTTACTTGGACCTGCAGCCAAACAAAAACAACTAATAAAAAAACGGAATATTTAGAATGTAAAATTTTGAAATCTTAATTATGTGAAATATTATGCGATTACGCTTAAACGGTGCGATTTCGATTACGATTATAGTAATAGTGCAAACCCTACTACTTACTAACCCTTTCTAGATAGTGGTTCCATCAATCACAGTTCCTTTACAACTTAAGTAAACATATTTTAAAGCATTTCCAGGGTGGCCTATTAAAAAAGATAACAAGTTTTTTAACTTGGAATGACGCACAGGACATACGAATACTTTAAGTTTTTTGTTTATTTAATTTTTTGTTTTTATTTTTATGATTTAAATTTTTATAAAAATATGAACGTAAAAATATTTATGTGTGAAAAATGTATTCATAATATTTAGTTATTGTAATTAAAAAACAGCTAAGACGAAAGCTTTGCGCTCATATTATCATTAGTTTATTTGCGATTTGCGTGTCTAAGGGATATTAGAAGTTAAATGAGAATAGTTTTTATTTCTAACCAACATGCTTGACATGCTGCAAAAGAGGGCTTTTTTCCATAAAAACTAAATCAAATATTTTTTTTAAATTTTGAATTTCTTATCCTGCCAGTGATTTTAGTGAAAAGTTTTCATTTGCATGTAGACCATTGATTTTGTATTAATGCATGAGCGCAGACTGGGGTACTTAAAAATGGCATTAAAGTTGGAGGTTTGCAGATTTAGAAGTAAATAGTGGACTCAATATTCCACGACATTCTCCAGTCAAACCATCTTGCACAGTCAATAACTGTAATTCAGCAGAATTGTTGCTGTTAAACAGTTGCAGATTGCTTCAAGACAGCAGGGGAGATTTGATAGCTCCTGATCGTAAACAATAGGTAAGTGATAATTCTGCCGAACTATACACTCAAATTGCAACCTGTTAGTTTTGGTTGCGCTCATATATGGGGAAGGTTTGCTAGCTCTTTGTTTGTCATTCGGTGCTTAGACGACCGTGAATTTACTCCAACAAGCCAGGTACACACGTTAATCTTTTTAATCACTGTTTTAAATTTTCACCATTTCGGAGTTTTTTCGTTTTTTATTTAAAAAACATGTAAAACTTTTACTTGCTAGCTTCCTTTCTTTGCTTTAGGCAAAAACTTCCAGATTCTTTCTTTATTAATTTCCCATTGTGTTAAATGCTATGTCCATTTCATATTCATGTATGTGTATTTGTTTGTGTTGTTTTTATTTGGGGAATAATTTTTTTTATTTAAGGGTAAACAAAGTTTGTTATTCCGTTTGTAATATTGATAAAGTCCTTTTATTTCGCATATATATGTGTGGTTCCAATAAGGAACAAAGGGTGACTTTATATTATTTGTTGTGGTTTATATAATAGTTGGTGCTTAGAATGGTAGACTTAATAGGACTCCACATCTGATCCCAGTGTCCACAGCCCCTGGGCATGCCAGCCGCCATGCGGCTAATGTTGCAACGATAAGTTTTAGTTACACCTACTTTTCCAAGACGCAATGGTGTGAGCGTGCCATTCGAGTTTCTCAGAAAGTTGGAAAACCTGGGCGACACTACCAGGGAACACCGGAAGTAGTGAGCTGCTTGGAAAATTCGGTAAAAGAATCATTTCTGGCTATGCCCAACTGAATAGTAATCGGAGAGCTTTTTTCCTTTACGAAAGACCCCATTCCCCTTTTATTCGTATGGTTGTTGAAAAAGAGTTTTGGAAGACCCCAGATAAGATAGGTAATCAAGGGCACTATATATTTCTCCTGTTAATAGTTCTAAGAATTCTTCTATTGAAATCCTTAAATATTGGCTAATAAATAATAAATTAGATATGAGCAAATAAATCTACGATTGCACCAAATTTTTAGCCACAAAACTTAAGTTTTTCAAGTCCCTGTATAATTAAGGGACTCTAAGTAGTTTATTAGCAGGGCTGTACAGTCGTAAAGAAACAGTTCTAAGTCCGACTCTTACCGCTGAAATTTTTTTAGTGTGACTCCGACTACAAGTCTAACCTTGATGCTTAATGTATATATACGAGACTTGTCCTTTTTTGACTTTAAACTCTTTTTTTTTAATGCGGTACTTTCAATATAAATATAGTTAAATATAGCAAGAAAAGAGCTTTAATAAAGTAAAGTAAAGTAGACTGTTCGTGATTACACAGAAAAAATTATTCCTAAAATATTTTCAAACAAACGCTGGTTTCAAAAATTTTTTAATTTCTACAAATTTTTTTAACTGTTTCAATTAATATTTTTGCTTGATTTCTTATTGTATCTACAAAAATGTTGACAACTGTTAAAACATAAAATATACGCTTTATTGGTTTCAAGTTTTCATAATTTTGTATGAAATATTTAACGCTCTTTAATGTAGTCGTTTTTTTGCAATTTTTTATTTGATCGTAAGCCACACTACTTTATGAGAAATATAAGAATAACAACAAAAAACACATACAGTCTATTTTTGGACGCTTTCAAAAGGTAGAACAATAAGAAAGATGATAAAATAGCGTGGCGAGGTTTGTAGTAAAAAAAGAACAAAAACAATATTAGGTAAAAAAACGTTTCACTCTTTTTAAACAACAACAACATTAGAAGAAACAGAATAAATTTTTGGTTGGTTTCAAAGTTGATAAAAAAAAAAGGAAAAACAAAATCCCGTATTCAATTTTTTAAAAATGTTCAGTTAAATACCTACATCAAATGCAAAAATAAAATGATGACGAAAAACATGTCGAGTCGGTCTGCTGCTAAGGAAAGGATACAGTAACAGTGAGTGAAGAAGAAAAACATTGTGTATAAACAAGACTTTGTTCAAAAATTATTCCAACAAAAAAATGTGTCTCAAAGCCAGCCGCGCCGCTCTGCTCTGCTCTGCCATCATCTACTTCTACAGTGCTTGCTTGTGTGCGCGTCATTGCTTGTGCAAAAACTTTTTTGTTTGATTCAGCAAAATTATTTGTTTGAAATTTATGTGATTTTCAGTAAACTATTTGTTTGACTCAGCTAAATTATTTGTTTGAAAAAATCAGGGTTTTTTTTTCAATAAACGAAATGCAAAATAAATGGTTTGAATATGCAAATTTGTTTGTAGGTCCTGTTTTAAACAAAAAACGTTTTGATCCGGCAAATTTTTTGTTTGAATTGAAAAAATAATTTTTTCTGTGTATAGGACCTAAAAATTTTTAAAGCAGGGCCTCTTAATTTTTTGGAAAATATTAGAAAATTTTTTATGCCGAAAAATTTTGTAGTTGGAGTCACGAGTTTATGGGGGAACTTCGACTCCGACTCCGGTGTAAAAAACCCAACTCCGCCACCACAGCCCTGGTCATTAGTAGTAAAAATTTTCCGATAAAGGTTCAAAAATGGCCTAGTTATAGACAAATAACTCTTATTTTCTCCCGGAAGTACAAGCTAAAACAAAATTTGGTTTAAATATTTTTTGTGCTTATCGGCTTATTTAATCACAGGCCTTCTATACAAATTTAATCCTTAAAAAAACATTTTGGCACAAAAGCGTGGAAACGATGATAGCATGCGGCCTAAAATTTGTTTCTATGTACACAATATGTTTAAGTGATAATGCAGCAATAATGCATATTATTCATGTTCAAACTATATTAATAACTCATGATTGTGTTTTTATAATAATGCAAGTGGTACTAAAAAATAATGTACTTCCTCGATAAAAAAAAGTGTATTGCTTTAAATAATGCATTTAAAGTGTTAATGTAAGTGATAACACTGTACTACAAACTTTAGCTTTTGACCTCACCCATGATCAAATTGACCAGATTCTGAAAATATATCTTAAAAAAATTATACGTATCTTTCAGTTTTCCGAGAACAATTCGTTGCGGGTTTTTAAGAGCAATTAAATTTTTAATGTGAATCCTGCAAAGTATCACTTGGGGAAGTTTCCAACACCAGGTGACCGAGACGCCAGTTTTTTTCTAAGATACTTGGCATTGTTATTACGTGTAATGTTGAAAAAATTAGCACAATCGGTTCAAGGGTTCAAAGCTTATGACGTTGTATCTTAAATTTTTATACAATTTCATATGGTTTTGAGCATGTGACAAAATAGAACAACAATATATGAAATTGTATTAAAATTTAAGAGACATCGTCAAAAGCTTTGCACCCGTGAACCGATGTTGCTAATTTTTTGCACATAACAACTGATAACAATACCAAGTGATAGATTGCAGGATTTACATTAAAAATTTAATTGCTCTTAAAAACCCGCAACGAATTGTTCTCGAAAAACTGAAAGACACGCATAACTTTTATAAAGCTATATTTTCAGAATCTGGTCGGTTTGATCATGGATGTAAAATCGTGAAAAATGGAAAAAATGTGGAAAAAAATCGCCAATGCATTAGGTTATTTGAGGCTATTTAATGCATTGGGATAAATTTGATCCCAGGTCTGGCTAAATTTCCAATTTTTTATTTTTGATAAATACACTGAAATTTATTGTAGGGGGAACGCTAGATTTAGATTTGAATTGTATTTAAAAAAAAAATTTGTATGAAAATTTTGCCTTAAAACACATTTCAAACCTTTTTTTATTTTTTTTATGAATACGACAGTAAGTATTTAAGTAAATAAGAGTAGTTTTTGAAAACAAAGTAATCAAAAACCCAAAAATTTCCTTTAAATTATTACGGGAAAAGGAACATAAAATTCGGCAAACCCAAATATATCATTACTTTGTTAATAAATTTTTAAGTATTTCGAGTACTTTGCTTGTAGTTATGTAAGTAGTTGTTATCTAGTTGTTTAATTATTCATCGGTTTTCAATTTAAATATTTTTTATAACACTGTGTTTGTTAAGTAAATTATTTTGTTTCCTTTTAACTGTGATTTAATGTTTACAGCCATTGAAAATGTTTAATTATTTATACTTAAAAACTTTTATGAACACCCACCCAAAATTAAGCAGTTGATAAATAGTACTTATAAGTAATCACATAAAGAAACACAAAACTATATAAATACATATATACATAGTCTATGGTTCCTTATACTTGGCTACAACTGTAATTTTGTTTGTTGCAAACTTGATTCCATTGTTTTAAACAAATAGTCGCACTTACTTAAATACTAATGTGTACTCAAATGTATATACGTCACAAACATGTGTTGAAATATACACAGAAAAAAATAATAATTTATTTCAATTAAAAAATTTGTGATATTCAGCTATGTGTGGAAAGCAATTTTCAAAAAAAAAAAAAAACTAATTGGAATTACATAATGTCGTTTTCAGTATCATAAAAATTTATTTCTAATACATTTTCCTTTTTTTGCTATCTTTATGCTTTTAAATTTTACATTACATATATATTTTTATTAATTGAACGGTATTTTAAACACAAAATTAAGACTTTAATTCACAAATAGATTTTAAAATCGGTCGAAAGAAAAAATTGGCCAGAATTTTTTCTGTGTAAGTATGTATAAAAGGGTATCTCTGAGTGTGATTGTGCATAGACGACATGCTACTTGTTGTGGTTGAAATGCTAATTATCTTCAAATACTTGCATACATAAATTGTTTCGTGTTAAACTACCAGTATGTACCAATTTTTATTTAAAGTTGTGTTTTTTCTTTTTTTGCTTCTGTCGACCCAGATACGTGTGTGTTTTCATAGTGTGTTAGTATGTTGAAAGCCTACACAAACACAGGCAAAAGTAAGCGAGTGTAGAAATGCATATGCCAGGTATATTAAGGTGAACCTTAAAAAAAATGATGAAAAGTTATTCCCTTTGAAACTTAAAATTTAGTTGAATAAAAAGATTTTATTATCTAATTTGCTCCACTGACCTTGTGTTTTCGAAAGACAGTGTTTGTTGTAGAATTATAGAAAAAAAACTAAAGAATCGAATCGTTGAAAATGTTCGAAAATTTTTAAGGAATTGCTGTTAAAAATTGTTTTTTGACTTTGTAAATTTAGTAGGACAATTTCCACATAATCGTAAATTCTTTTTTAAAAACAACTATAAACAACAGTTTTATAAGGACAAAAAAAATAATACAAAGCTTAAAAAGTCTTTAATGATTTTTATAGTTTGCAAAAATTAAAGCATTAAACGGCAAAGTGTGGCTACTATCGAAACTTATCAGATCAACCTGTCCGTAAACGTGTGTTCAACTCCCCGGTCAGTCAAGAATTATCAATAAATTTTAATTCACTTTATGTTGTAAAATTCCTTTCTTCATAAAAATAATTTAATGAGAATTAAATTTAATGAACTTTAGCCTGATTAAAATATAAAAATTTGGATCAAAAACCCAAAACAGTTCAATTAAATAACCACAATACTAATTATTGTTTTACATACATCTCTAAAAATAGACATAATTTTCAAAACAATTATGAAAAATAAGTCTAGCTTATCTATTCAATGTGCTCCAGTAATCGACGACAAAGTAACAATCTAAAGACTTATACTTATCTGAATTTAAAAGTATTTAAAGTATTGCGATGGACAGGATACATTTCTATGAACCATTAATGAATAAAGGCTCAGCGAATGCCACATCCTTCTTTGGGTACTAAAACTGAGATACCGCGGGTGACCAACGTATAATCTGGGGGCAAATTACGGCATTCGATATCGGTACTTCAATACAATTTTAATTGAAATGTCAATCAATATCGAATGCCGTAATTTGCCCCTGATTCTAACGCTTAATAAAGGGTGTTTTTTATAGAGTGACACAAGCTTAAATCATAATAAAACAAGGAAATATATTTCGTTGATAACTATTCGAATTTTGATTTCGAGGTGTTCAATTATTTGTGGCTTATTAACATAATTAACATAAACCCAAAGAAAATAATCCAATGGGGTCAAGAAACACGATATTGGTGGCCAATTAATTGGGCCATTAGGTGAAATTTTTACATCAAGAGTTTCTTTAAGCAAATTAATTGTAGCGCCCGCTGTGCGGCATGTGGCTTCGTCTTGTTAGAACCACATATCAGCAAGATTAAGGCCACGTAATTGAGGTACAAAAAAATTTCGAATCATGTTCCTATACCGTTCACCATTGACAGTAACATTCTGACCATCATCGTTTTTGAAGATATATAGGCAAATGTGAATGAAATGGTGTTTCGACAAAAGCTTGTGGATTCTATCCATATGCGACAATTCTGCTTATTCAACCAGAAATGAGCTTCATCGGAAAATAAAATTTTGAATGGAAATTAAAAATCAATATCAGCTTGTGCTTCAGCCCATTCGCCGAGTTGGCGTGGCATACGATCGTCATTTGGCTTTAATTCCTGCACAAGTTTAATCTTGAAAGCTTTTAAGCCAAGATCCTTTCGTAAAATCTTCCATAAAGTAGAAGGACATAACCCCAGCTGCTGAGAACGGCGAAGAATTGATTGATTAGGATCATCTTCAATGCTTTCCTGTACAGCGGCTACAGCTTCTTTATTGCCCACTGTTTGGCGTCTCACGGGATGCACATTATCAGTAACAGTAAATGTGGTCCGAAAACGATCTGTTGTTCTTCACGATTATGTACGCCAAAAAATGGAAAAAGTGCACGATGAGTTTGCAGTGACACTCTAAAAAAACACGCTGTAGGTTCTGCGACTTAAGTTAAAGCAGTGATGAGATGCCTTAATAAAAGGTTACTTTTTAAGAGAACACTTTTTTTATATCGGGGTTAAACGGTTTTTTTTTGCATTCAAAATTACTGAAAAAATTACAATACTACTGAACTATTCATGCCTGATGTGGGCTTTTTAGGAATAACGAGATGGATGTTAGCAGGGTTTAAAAAACTGCCGACGAAATAAAAAACTGTTTTGAGTTGGTTTGACAGCTACTGTTTACATTTAATGAATCAGAAGTAAAATCAACAGTTTTTTTTGACATATGAAGAAGTGGAAGAAATTGCAGTTTTTCTACTTTGGCTGCAGTTTTTTAAATGCTGTAATTCATATATTTATTATGGAAAGTTTGACTTTAAAGACTTTCGTTAAGTGGTTGATTTCTGCATTTAAATTAAGAGGAGAGGGGTGGAATTATCTGTATACTGTTACTAGTAACTAAAGCTGAATTTTTCTGGATTTTACTAATTTCTAAAACTGGATTTAAGAACACAATACAGGCAGTCATACAAATTTTACAAATGTCTCCTGTGAGTTAGTGCCGGATACTTATGCTAAATACATAGTCAAGTTTTAATGAAAATTTTCATATCGATGTTAGAGATATATTTAAATTTAGGTTTATATTTTTCCCAAATGTTTAGTAAAGCGAACCAAGAAGGCTCAAAAGTGGGACATCGCCGATATATGAAAATTCGAAACGATTTAACTTGCTAAAGCCGGACCTATAAGTTTACAAAAGTCTTTAGAAGGGAGATCCTTAGTATAGATCATATTCACGGGAACCTTTTGGTGGTTAGATCAAATAGTCTTTGGTTTTTTTTTTCTTTAAAAACGGAGCCACCCTAATGTGCACATATTTTTATTTAAATTTCTAATAGAACATAGAAAAATATGAACATGCAGACTTTAATAGGTGGAACAGTCCATAAGTAACATATTGTATCTAACCAAGTGGTAAAAATAAAAGGATTTAGTGGCACTGAAGAGAAGCTTTACTTTCATGTTGATATCAAAATAAATAATTTTTCTCAATTATTTCTAACAAATATTGTAAGTTGCATTGATTTGTCTGATATATGGAACTAATTTGATATCCAAAATATTGCCAATCGGTTCAAAAATACAAACATATCTACTCGTATTAAGCCCGCTTGCCGAAATTATATTTCATTAACAAAATATATTTGGTTTACAAATGCAACTTTTAATTTCATCAAATGAGCGATATGTACATATATCAAAGATCGGCGTCAGTTTCGCAGCTCTATATTGTTACAACAAGTCCGACTAATTCTGTGTAAAAATTTTTTGTACATGTATATGTATATATTTTTAAACTAGAAGAGGAAATCCTTCATTCACTACAAGTAAATGCAATTAGCAGCACGCAAATTGAAACGAACAAAACATGTAATGGGAAAAATGTTTTGTGGTCATGTTTTCATATATTGATTTTTTTCCTGTTTTGGGTTCTGTTAAAGTTCTGCTCAAATTTCTCACACGCACACAATTGTGGTTTACTTAAGGATAAAAACATACACACGCACATACTAACAAACGAACATAATACCCTGTAGGAAATGTCAATGGTGAAACTCTACTGATACACTATTGACTTTGTCACTTGTCAAATTTTCGAATTCAGTATGACATTTATGTTGTAAACAAACATAAAAGAAGAGCAAAATTAGTGTTAAAAAAAATTTGTTCTTAAGAGCATGGAATTTGCTTGTTTTTTTTTTAATATAAAGAAATACATAAATTTATATAATTATACAATTATAAACAGACACAGCTAAAGATTTAAAAATGTTTAGGAGAAGCAGAATACTGCCTTCAAAATTATGGTGGCAATTTTTTAATCAAATTGAGTTTCACAAGTTTAAAAGAAGAAAAGTTAAAGAAAACAGTGACGTAAACGAACTTTTCGTGGTCGCTATACGATTTTGATAAATTTCGAGTTGTGCCTGTGATTTAGTGTGCAATATGTTTATAATTTTTAAAATGCAAAAAACAAAATAAAATTCAAAGTTGCATAGACCTTGTTATTGTGGTACCCTGGAGCCTACACGTGCAAGTTTGAAAAATTCTATATACATACTCGCACTTTTTCACTAACACACACACTTTTTGTGCTTTAAGGCAATCGGCTTTTTCGCTTTTCGTTGATATAAATATGTACACTACTTGCAAGAAACCACTTGCATGTGTAAACCAGAGGCAATACAAATTAATATTTCAATTTTTTTGGAAAAGTCAATCACCATTACTGGATAACTCAGAGTTGTATTCATAATCATAGAAGCAATGAATTGTTGCACAGATAATTTTCCACAAGTTTTGAAGCAAAAATAGTATTTGTTTGCGTTTTTCAAGCATGAAAAATGTGTGGGAAAACAAATAGCAAAACACTTGTTTTGCCGCAAAACTAGTTTTTTTTGGAAACTTTCTATAAGGTTTCTGCAGGGCACATATTAATTCTACTTCATACATAACTAAAATATTCAAGTTTAAAAATTCAAAATTCAATTAAAGTCAAAAGAATAAAAGAAAATAACAGAATTTTATAAATACACTCATGCCCTAAATTAAAGGAATGTTTTTCGATAAGAAAATTTAAATATTATTAAAGTATTAAAAAAATGAATATTTCTCTACTACTTTATAATATATAACATGTTGAAATCGACTTTTTGGCGAAAAAAAAATAAATTTTTATTGTTGAAAATGGTTAAAATGGTTGGCCTAACAAAAATGTACCGTTATTTTTCAGTTACTTAAGAAAATCGCATATTAGACCCTTCAAACCTGAAAAAATTACTTAACAGTTCTTCAATTATTAGCAATAATCAACAATAAATTTTAGTTTATCCATAGTATGAATTGGGAATTTAGCACATTCAAATAAAACCTTGTTAAGTTCTATAATTTTGTTTAGAACTGTTCTTTCTTTACTTTCTGTAAGCATATTAACCTCGAAAAATACAAATAATGCAAATTGATGTAAATAGTAAAATAATGCTTTATCAGCGCCATCTTGCGGCAACATTTTTACAACCTTTTCATGAAAGTCTGGTGAAAAAAATTTGGCAAATACACGCAGAGAAAAAACATGTTTAAATATGGTCACCTCCAACAGAAATATTTGTAAAGAAAATCTTAAACATATTATGATTCATTTAACAATATTATTGTCACCGACAACCATATTATGGTTGAATTTGTCCTCCATCAATAAGCCACAACCATATTACGGTTGCCTCTTAACATGTTATGGTTAAATATGACAATAATTTGTTTTAAAATTAACAATAGTATTTTTCTATTTTCCAAGAGCAACATGCTATGGTTGAAAACCAACCATGCTATTATAAGTGATAAACATGTTTTAGTTATTTTTGACCGTTACATGTTCGGAGGCAACCATAATATGGTTGTGGTTTCTTTATGGAGGACTAATTCATTCATAATATGGTTGTCCGTTATAATATTGTTAAATGAATCATAATCTTTTGAAATTAAAATTTTGTATTCCCAAAAATTGAAATTACTTTTTGATAATAAACAGGCAAGTGCACGGCATAAAAAACACTTAATTGACAACATCTTTTGTAAGTTGTTGTTGTTTTTATTTTGTTTTTCTTAACCTCTTACAACTACAATTAATGTTGAGAGAATTTCAACTAATTGTAGTGGGGAATGTAAGATGAGATAAACCCACTGTTTATTGTTGATGTGTTTTGTTTAAACTTTGATATTGTTACAAGTAGAACTGTTGCTATAAGTCTTATACGCTTAACAGTTTTATTTGGTTTAATATCTTTAGTTTTTCTAAAATCTTTATGGATGAAGTTTCCTGATGATCTGGCCTAAGCAAACAGTGAAATGCGCATAGGAATAGCTTATTCCATCAACAATAAATTTCAAGTGTTTTTATCAATAATAAAAACTGGGAATTAAGCACGAATAACAAAATCTTTTGAAAATGAATCATAATATGCTTAGGATTTTCTTTAAAAATATTTTTGTTGGAGGTGACCATATTTAAACATGTTTTTTCTTTGGGTGTAGACGAAAAACTATATACATAAACAGCGTTGCCGTTTTGGTTACTTTTAACCAAAATTGGTTACTTTTTTTCTCAATGTGTACTTGTGTACTTTTTTTCCATTTTGGTTACTTTTTTTCAATACAAAAATAACCAATTTTTTGTTTTAGAACAAGAACTACACGCTTTTTTGACCCTTAAAAATTGTGTGTGTTTTTGCATTTAAAACCAATGCTTTTTTTCATCTACTTAAAAATTGCTTTTTAGAAGCTTAAACTGTAATAGACTATCAAGTTAACCATATTAAGTATATACTTTGAAGTGTAGATGACCATTATCTACTACTCTTCATGCTTCATAGGGCTAACTGAAACACTTTTCTAAATAAACGATAAGGTCAAAGGCCTTCCGACCCCAACCCTTTTAATATGATTATATTTTACCGTAGTTTGAAAATTTAGCTCATATAGGTTTTAAAATTGACGAAAACAAGTGTAATCTTTGCATAGGTGGTGCCACTTGCAACGAAAATTTCGAAAAATTTTATAGCTTTTATAAAATTTTTAATTAAAAGAAATTATTTTTAGTAAAATACATGTGGGGTTTGTTTACATACGTAAAACAATGTCGCATACTTTGCAGGAATAAAAACGTAAAATTGTACAAACTCGCATGATAGGTAACATTGATACATGTCAAAATTTTCGTGTAAAATAATTAATGTTGCTAAACATTTTTTTTTTTTTAGACATATTTTTAAACTGAAGTGCAAATATAATAGTACTTTTGATACAAAATAATTTTGGTTACTTTTTTTCGCTTTTGGTTACTTTATTTTTACATTTTGGTTACAAATTTTTTTTGGTCGTGGCAACGCTGTACATAAATAAAACATTAAAATCCCATTATAAACGAAAACAATATTAAAGTGGAGTTCGGTTATAACGAACACCGTTTATAACGAATTATAGCGTATAACGAACAACTTCTCCGTTCCCAACAGTTTTGCATTAACATTTCATACACATTAGTAGTACACAAAAAAAAATAAAAATTGGCTTCAATAAAAAAATTTGTGATAATAATAAAAAAATTAATTAAATTTGCAAAAGTAAACAAATTAATAGTATCAGTTAAATATTTTTTGATATTAACAACATTTTCTGCAGTAATGTTGTTGATATAAGTACACGGTTAATTCGCTTGATTAAATTTTTAATTAAAACTGATTTTATTTTTGATTAATGGTTTAATTAAAAAAAAAAAATAACGAATAATTTTTTTAATTCCTATAAATACAACTGTATGGAAATTTATACGCTTATAACGAACAAATAAAAAAGCTTTAGTCGGGTATGTGATGAAAATCTATCGATTTGAAAACGATCGTTTTTAGCTGGTGTGATAAACTGCAAGCGATTTAAGAAACCATTTCGGAATTATAGTTATATTGAATATATCACCAATTCTATCAATTCAATTTAAATATATAAATATAGTTTTTCACATAATTTTTTTTTATTTATGAAAAAAGGGGTTTAAACATAAATTGTTGATATCAAGGCGAATTCATAAAGGTTACATTTTCGAGTAATCTGTTTTGTTTATTTTTTTGTGTGTATACTGAATGTCAAGCTTTGTTTACATTTTGTGAAAAATTAAATTCAAATTTAAAATTCAATAAAAATATAAAAACTTGAAAAAAACTTACTTAAAACAAAAAAAGTGAACATAAAATATAAACACAATGAATTAAAAATGCGTAAGAAATAAGTGGAGCCACAATGAATTTTCAATAGAGTAAAAAGATTTACTTTCTTAAGAAATTGTGTATATTTTATAAACAAAAATAAAATCCGTTTTTATTTTTTCAACAAATAATTTTCTCATTCACTCTTACTTTTTACAAAAACAAAATACATAGTATTATTAAAAAAAAAGAGAGCTAGCATAACTCTATCTCATGATGCGGTCACCTTTATGAATTCGCCTTGGTTGATATATAAACAGAAATGGGGAAATACGCTCTGAATTTTACATTTAAAATACAAAATTTTTATTTTTTCAATTTTTGGAAAAAATCGACAAGAAATATTGATTTATACGTGCTGGAAAAATGTCGGGATACTTAGTCCATTTTGGCAATGAAGCGGTTTGTTGAAAAATTCTTTTTCATATGCCTTTAATATAAAATTATATTTGGCCAAGATCAACCATATGATACACTACACGACAGTATATAAACACAATTTTTGCGAGTGTACCCTATTTGGCACCCATGGGCAATCATGGACCCGACTGAACAAAATTATATTATGAGGTCACAATTCAATTAATTTTGGACCAAATTTTGTCATGACATAGTAGCTATCGTACAAGTTATTATCGCCAATTTTTATGTAAATACTAGGGTATTCATTTAATCGACCTTTTGCTTTAATCGGTTAATCGCTCGATTAATTAACCGAGGTTTTGGTTTAATCGGTCAATAATCGGTTAATTTTGCTTTTGATCGGTTAACCGATTAATAAAGTTTTTTTCATAAATTAAATAATTGCAATATATAGAAATGCATTAATTTTTTATTATTTGGAGTTTATTAGTAAAAAAGCAATAACATACCAAACATTAAAATTCTTGAACTAAATCGAGCAAACAAAAAAACAATTCATAAATATGTAATATGCATTTTTCAGTTAATACATAATTGGGGACTTCACAAGATGTGCTATTAAGTCATATCGTCATAATGTCATAAATAATATTTTACAATTGCTTAAAATAAATATTGTTGTGTTTCAAACAAAATAAAAATTTTAATGCTGTGCTCATTGATTCGTCATAACTGCACAGTAGAAATATAAATTATAAGCGGTAGCCCACAACAGTCATATCGTCGGCTTAATATGCAAACCTGCTAACTTCCTTCAAACACATTTTACAGGAGAGACAAACAACTTTTTATCTTTTCTTTTTGCAGCTTGATAGAAAATTAAAAATACAATTAGTTTTACACACTTCAAGACTTAAATATAAAAAAAAACTACATGCTGGTCGACGAGGCGTATCTTTCTCTACCACACGGCATCAAATCTCAATTTACATAAAAAGTGGATTTAGTCGGTTTGCATATTAATCCTACGATATATACATCTAGTATTTATTTAAAGACATAAGGCTTTACAACTTTATGACTACCTTGTGAATCCCCCAAATATGTATTTATAAAAAAATAGACTGAGATAATTTTATTATTTATTTCAATAGTTAAAGGAGATCTTATAAAAACATCTTTAAAAAAGTAATTTGGTTTAAACGTGTAGGAGTTAAGCGATTCTTTTCTTTTGCTTTGACAAAACTTCTTTCACTAATCGTAGATGAATATCTAATTTCTCAGTCCTTTTTAAGGATTTCTCTAAACATATAATGGAATAATGCCCTTAGAGTCCTGTTTTAATTTGTAAAAATGTTTAACACTTCTAATTGTTTCGGTTAATTTTGTTAAAATACTGATATGAGAAGGTATGAGAAGAAACAAATAACTAAACACATACATATAAAAAGTACTTAAAACAAGAAAGAGGTGTTGGCAATCAAACATTTAACCCATTTTTCGCCACATTCCTGTTGATTGTACATTGAAATCGGTCGGAGAAAATGGGTTGAAATGAAGATCACTGAACACCTTTGTTTGTAAGAAAAAATATTTTCTAAACACATACCTTTTGTATATGAGGCGAAACAAATAATTAAAAATACAAAAAAATATGTTATAATACTACAAAAAATTAAAAATCTTATTACATCGGTTAATCGACTGATATTAACCGGTTTAATCGTTAATCGAAAAAAGCCAATTTGAAATTAACCGATCAGTTAATCGGGTAGTAATTAATCGGTTAACCGATTGACGGTTAACCGAATGAATACCCTAGTAAATACCAACATTTATTAGGAAGTTTTGGCATTTTTTCGGGAGTACTATTTGTATGGGAGCTATGGTCAAATATAGACAGATTCCAATGAAATTTGGTAAGATGATTTTGATTGCAATAAAATAAGTTTGGACCAAACTAAATTTTAATACCAACATAACAAGATGGTTTATGGGCTCACAGACCATATTCCGGAAAGAAGTTTGTATTGGAGCTATGTGAAATTATTGGGCTATTGGCCCTTTTCCAATAATCTTGGTCATAATACCTATTAGTATCTATTATTTTTTTATGCCCCATTCGGCCATGAGGTGGTATTTTTGATACTTTTTGATATTTGCAAACATTGCAAAAAGTTATATTCGTAGTATACAGGAGGGGAACTGGGTTTTTCACAGAGGCTTAAAGCTCTCTGTCTGCTATCCACTTGGGGATAGCAAGAAGCGATTCCTCTGTTTGAAATTCCCAAGCAGCTCACGACTTCCGGTCTCTGACCAAGTGTTCCCTGAAAATGTATTTTTGGCAACCGCTTGAATACAGCCAATGTGAGAAGGCGTACAGTATTGAGTAACCTGAATGGCATGCTAGCATAGATGCGTCTCAGGAAGTAGGTGAAAACTGATGACAACTAGTCACTGAAGCTCATCTGTATTAAGCCGTGTAGCGGTTCAACGGCCTAGAGGTGTGTTGGCAGTCCCAACACTAAGATCGGAAGCTTTGGCCCAATCAGTCAATCCTTCTAAACACAAAATGATTACAGAAAAGTTATATACATATATATATACAGATGTACCAAACATGTTTTATGCTAGGAATACAACTGGGCCGTACGTAGTAAGAACGTAGGACGTAACGCCGTAAATTTCTAAAAACACGCTCTGTTTTTCTTTAAAATTATTATACAGAAAATCCATATTTATTGAATTTGTTGTTTGATTTTTCTTTTTACATACATATCAAGGTATATTTACACAAGGTAAACTCGTTGGCCCATATGTTTGTCAGCTGTTTACCCATAATTGGAACCACAACGTCAAATTGCGTGTATATGAGCCAACATTTTTACATGTGTGCGTTAAATTGTTTTTGTTTTATATGAAGACAATTTTGACAACATGGTTCCTTTTATAGAGCAAATTGTCTACACTCCCAAATGAGTCTACCTTGTGTAAATATACCTTGATACATATTTATTTGCTTTCAAATATTCAATTTGAAAACAGAAAAATTATTTCATTTTATAGTTTTAATTTTTCTTTTTCTATGAAAATAGAAAAAGTTAACGTACGCCATAGATACGCTTTTATGTTTGGACCAACTTTTGTGGGCCTTTGTATTAAACATTACACGTTTTTATTTGACAATGTATCTACGTCATATGCTACTACGTTCATACGGTGCAATTGTGTTCCTACGGTTACAAAATTTTTAGAAAGAAAAGAATAAAAACAAACTTTTTTAAATAAGATTTTGCATGTGTTGCTTTTTAAATTTGTTTACTCTTATTTCTGGGAAAAAAGATTTATTCTAGTTACAAGGAACTTCGCCCATAACAAACAAAATTATCTAGTCCCACGAAGTTCGTTATAACCGAACTCTACTGTTTTTAAATTCCCAGTAAAAAAAATTTGAGCACTTAAGAGAACAAGCGCATAATCGAGCGCTTTAATAAGAGAGCTCTATTACAGCAGTAAATGATAAAGATTAAAATATACAAAAAAGCTGCTAAATATTTTAGTGCTGACAACCAAGAAGTTTTTAAAGCGAAAAAATAAAAAAATATTAAGGTTTGCAAAAATTATTAAAAATGGCATTTAAGCAAGTAAAAGCAAAACATTAATGAATATGTTTATATAGTTAACCCTTAAAAAAGCTCTTTAGGAGTGCTTTGTTTGCATGTTAAAAGAAACGGTTATTGTCAGCAGAAAATAGTCCTCGAAACCGGGAACACCCCATACAAAAATCATTCCCAGTAAAAAAAATTTGAGCACTTAAGAGAAAAAGCGCATAATCGAGCGCTTCAATAAGAGAGCTCTATTACAGCAGTAAATGATAAAGATTAAAATATACAAAAAAGCTGCTATTTTAGTGCTGACAACCAAGAAGTTTTTAAAGCGAAAAAATAAAAAAAATATTAAGGTTTGCAAAAATTATTAAAAATGGCATTTAAGCAAGTAAAATCAAAACATTAATGAATATGTTTATATAGTTAACCCTTAAAAAAGCTCTTTAGGAGTGCTTTGTTTGCATGTTAAAAGAAGCGATTATTGTCAGCAGAAAATAGTCCTCCAAACCGGGAACACCCCATACAAAAATCAGGCATCCCATCAGCAGGTTTGAAGCGATTTGAGGTATGAATTGATACATAAAGGCTCAGTTAGCCGGGAGTAACAGTGACGTTGCAAATCAGCTGATTCATTTTGTTGTATGTAAAGCAATTAGAACGATTATAGTTAGCAGTAAGATGTTACGTCTCAATCTGTAAGAAATAGATTAGTCTTATTTTTTTACGGTAAGGTTACTGTTACTGTTACTCCCGGCTAACTGAGCCTTAAACCCTGCTCCTTTTGGAGTTCATTTTTTACTGGGTTTACTAGCGTGAATGCCGTGTGTACATTTCTATTAAAGTGCGACAATGATTAAACATTAAGAATTTTAAAGAGTGATATTTTCGTTTTTTTTTTATTATAGGATTTTTAGTTTGTCCCAGTTTTGTTGAATTGTGGCTTTAAATATTTATGTGTGAAATTTCTCGGCAAAATGTGGAACCGTTTTTGTGCCATTTCAAATATAAAAAAAGAAAATGTTCATTCTTAGTGACCATATTTTATTTATAATAAAAAATAGCAAGCATATGGCACTTAAAGTAGGCCCAAATATGTCCTCAAAATAAAACTTTTTTGGCATATGCTAATACAATTATAATTTTTAAAAAATTTTCAGTTACTAAAACAATTTAGGCGAATTCACTTTCAGGTTCATATGAATTCGCCTTTGAAAGAATTAAAAAATAATGTCTGTATTTCTTTTAAATGATAATTACGTTTTTATATTTAAGATACCTGTTATTATTTATCAAATCATTTTTAAATTCTTATTAAATTCACATTTAAACAATTTTAATATTATACAATTTTAATTTCTTTTGCATGTCTCAGCAGATTTCAATTGTCGGCACTTCAGTTTTCGTAATTTAAAAGTTACAGGGCAAAAGAGAAAAAAGAAATGAATAAAACAATTCATTTTTTTTAAAGCAAAAGACGAAGGCTGATTATAGAGAATTAATAATTAAATTAAGTATTTAAAGATAAACGTACAGAAACGTTTACGTTCAGTATTAAACGCCTTCACTACTCCACCTTTAATGACGAAAATCCAACATAAAAGTACATCAGCTCGTATTTCGTGTGTGAGTATTAAAAACTAATTAGGAATTGTTTAAAGTGGCAAAAGGACAGTGGGATCTGAAGGGGAAAAAGTTTATGAATGTAAAAAACAATTTAATTGTTTTCTATATTATTGATAATATTTATGTCACAAAACTAGTGATTGAAAGTGTAGTAAAATTTATATAAAAAGCACTGTTTTCTTGAGTATTTTTCATAAAGATTTTAGTACACGTTCAATCACTTGGATTGTGACAAAAGGACCCTCATCCGTTTAACAACAGAATCACATAGAACGACTCCTCATCAAGAAGATCTTTGCTCCTCTTATCCCCTTGCCATACATCTTTATCTT
This sequence comes from Pollenia griseotomentosa, assembly GCA_963931875.1. Taxonomy (NCBI): domain Eukaryota; kingdom Metazoa; phylum Arthropoda; class Insecta; order Diptera; family Polleniidae; genus Pollenia; species Pollenia griseotomentosa. Next base: position 19,618,821 of record OZ007561.1, read on the forward strand.
TCTCCACGCGATTTGAGGCTTAATAATAACTTGTTTAGGGCTTAAAAAATTCCTAGGGATATAAGTTTTTGGACTGTCCACTGGTAGGCCTGTATCTATTACAAATCAGTTGTTTTAAACTAGAGGTGTTCACTTTGAAGAGTACAACCTTAAATAGTAGTTGACTTTCCAGCTCTATTCACCTAACTCACTGGGGAAAATAAGTCGCAACATAAAAAAGACTTGGAAATGTTTGCACTTGGCATGCGAAAATGTAACGTTAATATCTTGATGCCTTTACCTTCAACTTATCAAGGGATCTCTCACACACTCTTGGGGACTTTTATTTAAAGTGAAATAAACACAATTTTTTTTTAAACGGCGAACCCTACCTGTATCAAAAAATAGAAAACGATGCCTAATTAATTTTTCTGGAAGATATTCAATTTGTATAGTTGTCCGTTAGCCAAAATTTACTATGGAAGATATTTAAAATACGTTTGCCTTAAGGCCCACTGTGCAAAGAAAGCAGCTATCTCATACTATATCTAGAAATTATCTGTGAAAGAAATTCAATTAAAATGCTGGCTAACAACAAGTTTTTGTTGGTAATTCTTTATTTTTTCGCTCTTTTGTTGTTGCTGTTGCTGAAATCTGAAATTTTGCTTTGGAACATTTTGTTGTTTTTTTTTTGGTAAGGGATATGTTTAAGTATCCTTGCGGCTAGAGACAACGGCAATAAATTACACTTTGAGGTTGTTTGCAGTTAAGCTCACTAGAAATTAAAGTGGCTTTTTACTTAAAATAGCTGTTGAAGTGTCTATCAGTATTTGTGTGTGTGTGTTTCGGAGCAATTTTTATAGCAGCAAATGTTAGATTAGATAATAACAAACGCTAGAGGTGGTTAAAATTGGCATGATGTCGACTTGCCAAATTGGTTAAAGGGCCGGCTCTTACTCACACACACACACACACACACACACACACACATACACACACACACAAACTAACCCTCATCCCCTTGAATTCAATAGCATTAAATGCTAAATGAGAATTAAGCTAAATAAAATAACATAAAATAGATTTAGAAGTTCATTTAGTTTCGTTAAATGGCGATTTAATTGAAATGAAAACCAAAGATTCTTTTCTTATCCCCTTTACAGCAGCAACCAAAAGTATGTTTGTCTGTCTGTTTTAGTGCTTTCCTTTTCCTCTAAGTTTCAGTTAAAGAGTATGTGTGTGTTCACTGATTTACTCACACTACTTTTTATACTTCTATTTGTTTTACTAAAGATTTTTTGTCTGTGCTGTTTCATCGGGAAAAGGAAAAACTCATATTAAAATTACAAATTCTTGGCAAAACGGCAAAAGATTTTTTATTTTATGTTTTTGCAATGGATAAACACTTAAACTTGCTCCTCTATATTACTTAGAAAAATAGTTTTTATTGTTGTTTATTTGTTTAAAAAAAAAGAACAAACAAACAAAATTAGAATGATACTTTGTTAAGGAGGTACAAAGCTTTTCTAGATTTTTTGGAGTACCTGCCATTACCTAACCTAAGCTAAACACAGGGAACTCCTTACACCAAGTGAATACGCCTTGTGTATAGACATCTACACAAAGAAAAGCATTTCAAATCTATTTTAATTTTTTATGAATACGGCAGTAAGGCTGCAATGTGGAAATGATTAACATAAAAACCACCACTAGGTGGCAAATAATGCGTTTAGCAACCTCCCCGTGTATGCTCGGCAAAGACACACAGGTAGCAAATTGAGTGTATAAACCGACAAAAATTATACAATTCGACCCGAGTTCAAGTTGCGGTTCAGTCAAGAAGAACTATCAATAAATTTTAATTTATTTCATGTTGTAAAGTTATTTTAATAAAATTAAAAATAGATATTGTTACGTTACTGCCTTTCAATAACGTTTTGGTTTATTTCGGTTATAATAAACCGTTTCGAGTTCTTTATTGCAACTTTAATAAAATAAATAAAACACAACACTTTAAACACACAATTTACACAACTTTATTTAGTACTAAGTCACTTTAACAACCGTAATTTATAGCTTTTATTCACAATCAACTATAATTTTCCCAGCGTTATACGTTATTGACAAAGTCTGAACTAAGAATGATCTTAATATTTATACGGCCATTCGGCCATCTAGAACATTCGAAATGTTTTTCGAAGGTTTGAGGCTTAACTATTCACAACTCTATTTGATTTATGGCGGCACTTTATATAATTTCACGACTTATACTGAAGCTTTTTTAACGGTCATTTCGATTTTCAATAACAATGTAAACTAATAAAATTACTTATGAATACAAGACAACTAATAAATACAAGACAACTAATAAATACAAGATAACTTATAAATACAACTAATTCTTAACCAATAATTACAACAAATTCTTAACTAAAGTTACTTTCGTAACAATATTTAACAATATGAAATTTCAATCCACCTTTCTTCTACATTTAAAAAATTCTATGCAAATTGAATTTGATTAGCCTGATTTACAATAAAACAATAAAATTTGAATTAAAACCATAAAGAGTTCGATTAACCGCAAGAAACTTATTGATTAAAATAGCAATTAAAAAAACCTTCTATTTAACTTAAAAATAAAAAAAGTAATATAATTTAACAAATAGAAACTGGGAATTATTTCCTTTCGTAGGTTACTTTATATTATATTCAACATATTAAATTTTTCGAATTTATTCTATGAGCTAAATTTCAGTTATGTATTTTATAAAGCTTTTTTGTAATAGTTCTATTCCTTAAATTTTTAGGAATGACTTTTTATACACTACCAGACTATTATATTGTATTTTCTTGTTACATTGTACCTTAGCTATCCTTTGGATAGCAATGAAGTATATTGTATGTACAGAAAAATTTACAATTATTCCTAAAAATTTAAGGAATAGAACTATTACAAAAAAGCTTTTTAAAATACATAACTGAAATTTAGCTCATAGAATAAATTCGAAAAATTTAATATGTTGTTATATAATTTAATTAAGCTACAAAATGGCAGTTGCAAGGCATCTATCTCTCTTGTTTAAATGCATTCTGCAATGTAATTTACTGCAAAATTTTTTGATTTTCACTACAAAGTGTTATGATGTTTTGGAACTCAGCCATAGTTTCTTAAAATCAAGTTGCATTAATTAGAGCAACTATTAAAATTTAAATAATCGCAGTAAATAAATAAGAATTCATCTGAGGAGATCGAGTGGTTGCGATCGAAACATGTCATGGTAACCTACCGGCCAGCGTTCGAGCCCCGGCCACGGTCAAGAATGAAAGATTATCAATAACAATTTTAATTAATTTTCATGTTGTGAAATTCCTTTTTTTACAAAAATAATTTAATAAAAATTTAATTTTATGAACTTAAGCCTAATTAAAAAATATTAAAAATTTGGATTAAAAACCATAAATAGTTCAACAAAATAACCACAATACTAATTATTAAATAAGAAATCTTTAATTTTTAAAAAAAATTTCTTAAAATGATCTCAATACGAAAGCAAATTAAATACATAATTAAAATATGTAGCTTTTTATATAAAAAAAATTAATAAAAGTCTTATAATGTTTTTAACGGCTTAAAAAAAGGCTAAAATAAAGTTTAAGTTATTACAAACTTCATAATACATTTTTAAAATCTAATAAAATCGCATTAAAAAAATATTGCTGAAATAAGAAAAATCAAATTAAAAGAATGAATTGGCAAAATGTGAAAAAGTCGCTATAAAACACTGAAATTAAACAAAACCATTAATTTCTCTAATATTTCAACCAAAAACGTCTAAATAAAAAACGCCAAACTAAAAAATCGATATTTAGAAAAAGTGGCTAAAGTGTTCAATATTTAGGCTAGGTTTTTGAGATTAAGATTAAGTAAGTTTAAAATTAGTTTAACGTAGCATTTAGTTTTTTTAGTTTAGTTTTTCACGAACGACAAACATTCGGGTCGCTTTGAAAATTTTCTTTAAATGATTGCTTTTTATTTACATTAATTAACCTTAGGCCCTATTAGCTTAATTAAAAAACAAATCGATTCCAGATAAAATTTCTTTGAAAAACATGTTGGGATTGGAAATACTTCCCATGGATCATCAAGGAGTAATTTCCGTTTGAAAATTAAAAAGGTCCCCAGGGACCTTCTGGCCCATCGGAGGGTTAAGCAAAACTAAGCTTTTCCGTCAAAATGTTGTATACAATCTTGGTAATGGTGGCACAAATCTGTTTTCAGATTAACTAAGCCTAGTTTAAATGAGATCTCAAAAACCAAGCCTTATAGTTAGAATAAAGATAAATAAAAATAAATAAAATAAAAAAAAATCAGCGGTTTTAAAAAAAATTAAAATTGTTAAAAAGAAATAAATTTTAGTTTCATTGCTAAAATTATAAAAAAAATTTTTATTTTAAAAGGTTTCAGTTTATAATTGACATTAAAATCGCTTAAATTATATATCTTTTTTGATTTTAAAAATAATTTATTCCCGAACACATAAGACTTAATGAAGCCCCTTTGAAAGAACTTTCATAAATCTGGGCCAATGTTCTGTAACTCTCCCGTCGAGAAACTTTTTAATTGAAATGTGGGAAATAAAACAAAAATGCCATGTATTGAAACAAACAGCTGTTTTTCTCACTAAACTGTGTCTGTAACTTTTTTGGCGAGTACTAGCTGTCACGTAAGGAAATTACTCGCTAATTTACAGAAAAAGTGTGTCTGTAAAATTTCTGTGAGAAGTTCCCGCTTTGAACTGTCAAATAAAGTCACGAATAAAAATGGGGCGAGAAAAAATTTCAACAATTTATTTTTATTGTTTAATTATTTTGCTTTTAAGATGTTCATAAAATAATACGAATGTTTTCAAAGCTCGCATGCAAACAACAAATATTAAAGTCGCACTTTACATTATTTGGTATAGTCGACGGTTGTATTTTTGCCGCCGTCTTTGAAAATTGTTCAATTTTAGTAAATTTTGGTCGCCGTCAACGGTATGTGTGACTTGCGTTCTGAACGTTTGCAATGTCACATCGGCTTCGAGTGCAATGTTATGACTTTTTGAATGTAACGACGTAATTTGTTTTAATAGTTTTCGACGTGAGTTACAGACACACTTTTTTCTCGCTTTTCGAGAAACGCTGGAATATTTTATTTCACATATTTTCGACGCGAGAAGTTCTCACTAAAGTTACAAAACATGGATACTGGGGCCAAATTACGGCATTTAATATCGATCGAAATTACAATACAATTAAAAAGGAAATTTCGATCGATTGTCAACTGGACGTCAGCGGATGACCCTATTATGTTTATACAAATGTAGAAGTAGTAGTGAGCTCCTAACAAACTATAAAAATTGCAATCAGTCGACTTTATTTTATTTATTTTTGGGTTTTTGAATTGTATTTCTTGTTACTGTTGGTTCTTAAATTCGTTGGCTGAAGTAACTAAAAGTGTATTGTATGTCATTTGCAGGATATTTTATAAATAAGCCGCCTTAAACTATAAAAAAAAAGAAAACTACACAAGTATATTTTTTATTATAATTTAGCAAAGAAAGCAAAAGAAAAAAGCTTGTAAAATAAAAATTAAAAAAAAAAACAAGTGCTGTACTCGACTATGCCAAACCTTACATACCCTTCACCACGGTACGATAAAAAGTTTTCTAAGTATCGTGGGATATTGTTAATTGATGACCAAAATGCTTGTACCTTATTTCGCTACCTAGGCTCTTGGGATTTTTGAGTAAAATTAGAGGCAGTCGTGGCTTTTTGCTTATATCTCGGTCATTTATGGATCGATCTGGCTAAATTAAATTAGCGTACTTAAGGCGTATATGTGACATAAATAAATATAACAAATTAATCTATGGAAACCCGATTCGAACATACACACGGACAGACGCACAAATGGACAGACGGTCATCGTTAAATAAACTTCGCTACTCAAAAAACTCAGAATATACTTATATATGTACTTTATACGGTCTAACATCAATATTGTATAAGTCACAAACGGAATAACGAACTTATATGTACCCTGTTACCTTCAGTGAAGGTTATAAAAAAAACAATTCTAGTAGGGCTTGTGGTAAATATTGTTCACACAGACCTCTCTAGTAGCAGTTAAAATCTCGCTTTTAGCTAGACTTTATTTTTGTTCTTGTTGTTGTAGCTATTGAGACTAAACAACAACGAAATAACCTCCAAACAAACTGTAAAAGAAAATTCTCTACTACAAACGCCAGCCATCAAACCAACACAACGAAACGAAACAAACCGACTTGAACTAAAAGGAAAAAGTAGACTGGGCAACAAGCCACACACACCACTTGGCATCTATGCCATTTAAAAATGGTTTTTCCACTTTTTTATTTTCCATCATTTTACGTTAATTTTTTTTTTATTTTCATCTATTTTGTTTTTATAAAAAAACATTCTAACACGAATTGTAAACAACGTAACACAAAATAAAAACATCGTATAAACACAAGTGTCAGTTTTTATGACACTTGAGCAACAGCAGGCGACATTAAACAGGAAAAATACTGAAGACGAAAACTAGAGAAAGAAAAAAAAACCAGGCAAGGACATCACAGCTACTGCTACTAACACAACTACTACAAATATTGTTACCAGTGTTACTACTACTACGTTACACTTTAGCTGCTTTTAAAAAAAGTGCACAAAAACAAAAAAAAAAAAAAAAAATGAGAGCAAAAAATAACAATAGAATACTACCCTCTCGCTATGTTCTTTATAAACACGTCAAAATAGAAATAAAAAAGAATAACAACGACAACAAAAAAATTTATAAAGAAATAAAATACATACGCATTAAAATCACACCATGTAAAAATAAGAAAACAATAAAATACAAAATACTTTATGACAAATACTGCTAGAAGGAGGAATAACTAAATACACTTAACTTGAACACAACGTATCGCCAAACATTTTTATTAGACAAACCATTTATCTAATTCTTCTTCCTCTCCTCTTTTTTTATGCCTTAATTGAAGTCGCCAGTTGTGACTTCCTTGTCGACATGTCTAAACATTTACACCGCACTCAGTCATCCCAACAAGGGTTTCTATTCGGGAAAGAATTGCCTAAAATTAAATTTTTAAAACTTTTAGGAAGTTGTAAATGAAAATTTTTTGGAATTTCTTCTGAAGATACCAATGTAGTTATTAATATGAAACACCATATTTTTGTTAAGAAATTTAATGCAAAATTGTAAAATATAACGTATATGCACAAAAAAGCATTTATTCCACAAATCTGTACAAAACAAAGCACCCCAGATTCGATCCCTGGCAAAGGTCGAAAAATTTTTATAATGGTTTTCGAGTTTTTAAAACTATACGGCTTTAACACCCCTCCAAAAAATTCATCTAAGAAGCCCACCGACCACCTCTACCCATGAAAAAGAGGATAGCATCGTAGGAAAGCTCAGGTAGCCGCCACCCCTAAGAAAAAAAGGTCGGAATCAGAGATTAGCAAGGTTGCCTACCACTACATCAAATACAATGAGGGCGTTGTGCCTAGGCACTGACAGATGTCTGCCGCATTATCCTAGGACCTACTACAGCAGAGCAATCATATACTAACCTGGAACAACAACCGATTAACAAAACTGATAAAAGACAAAATAGCAATAGACTGCATCGATACTTCAAAAACTAGGTCAGGGCAATCTTGCATGGGACGACGCAAAAACAACTGCAACAAATCGTGTAAGATGGAGATGCTTTGTGGAAGCTAGATGCTCCCAAGGAGGGTAATGGAGAAAATAAAATGCAACAACATATTTAAAAAACTTGTCCTGTTAATTATATTTTTAACTTCAGAAAATACTCCTGAGAATTAACTGCTCTCTCGGGAAAGGAAAAAAGGCTGGCAAATTCAAAACCCTAATTTCAACACACTTATTCTCACCCACAAATTAAAAATTCTGTTAATTAATGTTTTTTGGATGTTTGCCTATTTACGGATTTATGTTGTACTCAAAAATCAGTTCGAGGTTAAATTTCCAATTTTTCTAACTGAAGACAAATTTATGAATTTAAAAGCATTTGTGTTTAAACATTTTCTATTCTATAAACGAAAAAGCAATAACGTTGAGAGATAATTAAAAAAACATAAATAAAATTGAAAATACCAAAGAAATTTAACTTTGGAAGAAATATTTTTAGAAAATTAAAATTTTCCTGAGAATGTTTCGAGAAATGCCAATGTTCATATTTTTTATTTTTGGAAAAAAAAAATCCGAAACAAATATCTCAAAGATACTCTTTTTTGCGGTTTAGAATAAAAAGCATAGAAGTAACACGACTCTTTTTTTAAATTTTATTCTCTCACATGTACATGTCCTGTGTGAATTCAACACACTTGAGAGAAACAAAAACAAAACAAATGTCACGAATTTTTGCGTCAAATATTTTGGAAAATTGGGATTGTTCCAGATTTTTATTATAACACATCTAATTATTTTAATTTTTTATAAATGTTTTTCACATTTAAACAGATAAAATCAGTTCTTATTGCACAAATAAAAAAAAAAAAAAAATTATAATTTTTGAGGTAAAATTTTTTTATGGTAGATTTTAAATTAGTTTATCAGAGTTGCTAATTTTAGTATTAATGTGTTGAAAAAAGCGATAAAAAACAAAAATTGACAAAGTTTACATAAACTTTTTAAATGCTTAAATTACATTGTTCCACACATAATTTCAAAAACAAAGTTATTTTAGATCGGAATTCTGTTGAAGTAAATCCTTTTTTTCTAATTCTAAAAGCTTAATTCTAATTTCTAATTCTTAACTATATGATAATATTTACTGCAGTTACAGTTACCATTATATATATATGAGTTAAGTTGTTATTAAATGGCATACATAATTTTTATAATGGAGGGGCACACAGATTACATTCAAGATTTTGGTCAGACTGCTTTTTTTTTAAATATCGATTTGAAAATATATTATACGAAAAGTGATTTGAGCAAGCGAATAGGTTTTTACCATCTCTAATGTTGAATAATTCGATCCAAGTAGCTCTTCTACGAAGAATTAGGTAAAAAATGCGTTATGTTTAATATGTTTTATAACAAAGTATCATTTTTATAATATAGAAAAATGAATTCTACAACTAGGAAATATCATATTAAAAAAAAGTAATAATATAATTGGATTATTAGCTTATTCAATGATAAAGTATTTAGATAAGTGAACATTTTGATAAAGACAAATTAACTGGCTGTTTTAAGAACACGAGCGCTTGACTCGTTGGTTTTCCTTAAATTTAAAACAAAAACAAGTTCTGAAATTTTGTATTTGTATGAAATGTAAGGTAAACGAACGAGTGAGGAACTCGTGTTCCAAAAACAGGCAGTAACTTATTTACAGCCAAATGTCCTGTGAATAACTGGCCAAAATCTATGTATTTTGAAAAAAATGCATAACAACGTAAACAACCTTTACAAGTTTCAATTTATACCTTAATTGGTCAGTTTCTTTGTTTAAAAAGTTAAATAACATTGTAAAATTTTTACAGTGGAGGACACGGATTCTTCCCATTTTTTTATTCGGTTTTCAGATTTTCTTTTTTTAATGTTTATTTTCTAGATATCTGTAAATTAAAATAAATTAAATTCTCAAATGAATAACATCTGCCGAGAAATATTTACGATATTACCCTATTGAATATTTGCAAAAATTTATGTATATATTTTAATTTTACAATTTTCAAGTTTTATTTTCTATTAATGATTTATTTTGGTTTCGGCATCGAGGTAAAAAAAAGGTGGAAAAATGTATTCTTAGTGATTATATAAACGGTAGCAAATTTTTTTTTACAGTACATTTTTTTTTAATAATATGAACTTTAAAACGATTTTTGTGTACATGAAACATTAAAATACAGTTTAGTGTACATATTTCAAACTTAAACAATGCGATTTGAAAATATTTTTGTAAAAAAAGTACTAAATAAAATAAATAAAACTTTAACATATTTAATGAAACCCTGTATGTCTGGTGAAAAATAAAAATGTACCAAAACATGTACATTTTTTTCACTCACACATATTTGAGTTATGTACTACTAGGTACCTGCTGAGAGGGATTGTCAAAGAGTCGTGTTACTTAATATACTTTGGTATTTATCAAATATGAAAAATTGGGAATTTAGCACGTCATACAGAAATCTTATAAAATAAAATAACTTTGATATTGCCACCATGTTTTCCTAAAGCACCCACAGTCCAGGACCTATTCCGTCCTTAATCCTTTGGTTTCCATTGCTTCGGTGCCCATCTACATCTGATGCTAAGAGGTAAACATTTAGATTTTTCGGGAAAAGTATTTCTGAGGAAATATAAAACAATAAAATTTATATCCTAATATAAATATTTCAGATATTTGGTTCAGGTCCACATCCAAATTCAAAATTGGTCTGTCTCGGTCTATTGAGGATCTACGAATTTCAAGAATCGGACAAGTGTAAGATTAATGCTGGTGCTCCTTGAAACTCATACCCTTAACCCCGTGTTAGACAAAAAAGGTAACACTGTCAGGTTAAAAGAGGGGAACTTGTTGTGAAAAATTAATTATTTATATGTGACCTTCTCCGAGAAAAGGGATCTAGTGTGTGAAAATGAAGTTTTGAGCAAAACGCATTTAAAGTTTCATCCTTTTTAATGTTTTTCTCATTTCTAACCGATTTTCTCAAGTTTTTTTTTGCACGGTTTTATGGGGTAAATAAATTTTTATCACAAATCTAGCTCATTTCATCTTATTCTACACCCTTTTAGGTACCAGAATCCACTTTTAAGTCCAAACCCGTTTTTTGACACACTAGGTCCCTTTTCTCTGAGAAGGTCACATATATGTATTTGTTCCCATCGTTCTAAATTGGAACATATGGCCACTACAAATTTATTCCATCAATTTTGTAATAGAGCTTTTATTTTTATTTCATTTCATAATTACCACTTTACCGCTTCTTCAGTATCCAATTGCCTTATCAACTTTTTGGCAGGTATTTCTTTTCCTCGGGTACCCTGGGGATTTCACTCAATGGCTGCCCGTTTTACGTAATCTTTCGGCTTACGTAGTGTGTAGCCAAGCCAATTTCACTTTTGTTTCAAAATTTTGATGTGCAAAGGAACGTGATTTGTGGCTGTCCACAGGTCATAAACGATATGAAATTCCTTTTTAGATTTTCTTTTTAGAAATAAGACTAACTGGTCAACTCGTGTAATCTTAGTAGGTATTTAATGTCATCACCAAAGGTAACAATTATTTGGTTCGTTTTCGTTAATATGCAGAATTAGTCATTGAACATTATGAACTTACATACAATTCGCTGAGGAATAATTGATTTTTTGTGAACTTCTATTGGGTGGTCTTCGGTTATTTATCTTGTTAACGCAACTTTTAATCAATGTCAAGTCGCAAAAGTTAATATAAAATGTTAAAATACTTTTTACAGGAAGGAACCAAAATATGCTTCAATGATTTATGAAAATATGTGAAATCTTGAGGGAATAGGACTATTGAAATTTGACTCATAGCAGTACATTGGAAAAAATTTCTAATATAATAATTAAATGTAAAAACAATAAGAAATTTTCAATTTGACATCTTCTTTAAAAAAAGTACCATCACTAAAGACCAGATTTACTAAAATGTACTAGTGATTCTCTGGTTCCTAGTCCCAAACGAACTACCTTGTCAATAGTAGGACGTCAGTAGTAGATTTGCAATGACACGCACATGTTAAATGTCTATATTAAATGAAATTTTCTGGGGTAGAATAAGTCACTAGTACCAGGGCTGTCAGATGTGGCGATTTTTCGCCAATCATGGCGATTTATAAACCTAATTGGCGATGCAATTTTGTGTTTGGCGACATGGCGATTTTTTTGGTGAAATTAAAAAAACTTGGCGATTATTTGGCGATTTCTAAAACACATTTTATCTGTTTTTCATATTTATATGAACAAATTTATAAGTACGGACTAAGTTTTTCTTTGAATTTTTAACAAATTTTAAAACCGCAATACGAATGCGATTGTTTTAAATGATAAATTGATAATATTGCCAGATAATTGAATTGAAACCATAAACGAATTTTTGCCATAGAAATTTGGAATGAAGCTTAAGCTTGCTTAGAGTTTCGCATATTTTCCTGATCAGAAGTTATCAATAATCGGAGCTTTACCAAAAAACTTATTTTGCAAAATAAATTTTAAAAACGCAATCGTTAGCGATTGCATATGAAATAGGTTTTGGGTAGTATGCAAAAATAGTTGAATTAATAGCGAAAGAAAATCAGAAAATTTTTTTAAAAAAAAGGTTGCATCGATATCGGATTCTATATAGCAGTATCAAGCGTATTTTTTCAATGTGGTGTGCAAAGCGAAAAAATGTGTAGTTTTTTTTACACATTTTGACTGTGTTTTTTAGAAAATAAAATCAAATATTTCTTTTAAACCTTAAAATATTTAAAAAAAAAATTAAATATTCACTTGAAATTTTTGAAAACCCTGATTTTATAAAGAATTGAAAACGAATCTGGGTTAGAAGGTAATTTTTAATTATCAAAAAGTAATTTCAATTTTTGGGATTACAAAATTTTTAATTTCAAAAGATTTTGTTATTCGTGCTTAATTCCCAGTTTTTATTATTGATAAAAACACTTGAAATTTATTGTTGATGGGATAAGCTATTCCTATGCGCATTTCACTGGTTGCTTAGGCCAGATCATCAGGAAACTTCATCCATAAAGATTTTAGAAAAACTAAAGATATTAAACCAAATAAAACTGTTAAGCGTATGAGACTCATAGCAACAGTTCTACTTGTAACAATATCAAAGTTTAAACAAAACACATCAACAATAAACAGTGGGTTTATCTCATCTTACATTCATTTAAAAATAATTTTTGTAATTTGTTTAGAAGATTGAGTTGACTTAAGGTATTTGAATACACCTTTTAAGATATTTATCCTTTGCTTCAAATAAATACAAAATTTTACCATATTCTGACTTATATTCACATAGAAAATCACGCTTATAAAAACTAATTTTTTTGCATCAAACTCTACTAATTTTGATAAAGTTAATGTTTTGCCACAATTCAGTTAACTGATCACACAAGTTCTAGGTTTTAAGATAATCAGCCTTCTAATGATTACAAAAATTCTAGTTTCCTTCAGCATACTTTTGCAATTTGAAGTTGCAAAACTTCTTGTGATTGCGATTTATGATTTACAGATTTCAAGTCTGGATCACAAATGTTAAGCGTTTGGCGATTGTCTACTATAATATAAACACACTGATAGAATACTGATAAATATTTAAAATTTATGTAAAGGTTCAATACACTTGTATACTCTTTTTATACCCTCCACCACAATTAGTTGTGAAGAGGGTATACTAAGTTTGTCATTCCGTGTGAAACTTTTTTATTATTCATCTCAGACCCCATAAAGTAATTGAGTAATTCTAAGTCGATTTAGCCATGTCCATCTGTCTGTCCGTCTGTCCGTCCGTCCGTCTGTCCGTCTGTCCGTCTGTTGAAAACACGCTCACTTTCGAAAAACTCAAAAGAAATAAACAAACTAGGTGTCAAATTGCTTGTTGTTATCCTAAGCAGTTTGGGATTGAATTTCAGCAAAATCGGTTCAGTAGGACCAGAGCTATGAATCAAAATGTGGAACCACCACCTTCAAAAACTTGATAATTTTGTTACAAAAACTAACATAAATGATGCAAAAATGCACGGAATCACATAAGATTTTGCACAAGTCCGTTTTATTCGACTAGAAATGACACTGTAAAATTTCGCGAAGGTCGGTCCATAATTTACCCTAAGCCCCATATAAACACTACTCCCGGAAAACAGTTTAGTACGCCTAAAACCGTAAAAAATAATGCAATCATAACAAATTTTGGCTCGTCACAATTTTATAGGACTATAAATGATACTGTGAAATTTCGTGAAGATCGGTACATAATTTACCCTAGGCCCCATATATGCCCTACTCCCGGAAAACAGTTTAATCTCCTAAAACCATAATTAATAACAAATCGTCACAGTTTAAGATAATAATAATAAAAAGACATCATACAGATATTACTCCTTAAACATTCGAACAGTCGGTGGAGGGTATCAAAGATTCGGCACAGCCGAATATAGCACTCTAACTTGTTTATATTAAACTTTTATTTGGCGATTTTTGGCGAATTTTTTTTACCAAATATCTAAAAAAATAAATTTTTGGCGACTTTTGGCGATTTTCGGTATACTATTTGGCGATGAAGGTCAAAAAAAATCTGACAACCCTGACTAGTACTGGTGACTGTGTCAATTGTGAACCACTATAGTGCCCTAGTAATATTTAACTTAGCAAGTTGTCTTGTAAATTCCTTCATCTTCTGGTGAAAAATTTCGCATACAAAAAGTTTAGTAGTTTTTCAAAACTTCTGTGAAAATATTTTTGAGTAAGGGGAATGGTTTAAATATAAAGAGAGTTAATTTCATCAAATTTTTCATATGTACTCCTAAATAATTTCAAACTTTTAATTTTTACTGTGTTCAGTATATTGGATTTCTTTTTCCTCTTAAAAACCATTAAAGCAAGTAGAAGGCATGCCTACCTAATTACTTTTACTTCAAATCCCATGCACGAAAATTCATTGATAAAATTTAATTAACACAAACATACAAATAAATCTTACATGCACTTAGACTAACGTCCACCCCATTAATCCACAAAAAAGAACATCTAAAGCACCAAACAACTTTGTGGCCAGGACATTAATTCCAACATTAAAAGATTAAATGAGAAATGAACAACGTCTAACCAGCGAACGATAACGAAATTTCAAATTTCAAAATTTTAAAGGGCCAAATACATTGTCAATTTAATTAGCAAGCGCTTTGGTAGTATTAGTGAAAATGTGTTTGTGTGTGCGACACCGAGGTTGATGGACGGAAAATAAAAAATTTTGATATTACGGCGAATATTACGTTTAGCACACGTACACGAGTAAATTCGCCTGCAATGTATTTGGCCCTTAAAGGTCCAATTAGACGTGACATAACCATAACAAAACTGTATTACCATAACTACTGTATTACCAAAACGACATAAACATACCATACAAACCAATTAATTAATAAAGGGTTCGAAATGTCAACCGTTTCTAGTAAAAACAAAACATACCCTTTTGAACTGGCAAAATCTGATGGTCTTTCTCCACCACAGGTAGTTGAATTCGCATTGCTTTCAATAAAGAGAAAAGAATATGAATGAGCAAGAAAAACTTATATAATTATATTTTTAATTAGGCTTAAGTTCATTAAATTTAATTTTCATTAAATTATTTTTATGAAGAAAGGAATTTTACAACATGAAAATTAATTAAAATTGTTATTGATAATCATTTATTCTTGACCGTGGCCGGGGCTCGAACCCAGGCCGGCAGGTTACCATGACATGTTTCGATCGCAACCACTCGATCTCCTCAGATGGATTTGCCGTTTTACACTCGCAGCCATCGACGACTGCTGACGTCAATAGTCAAACATCAATCCTTAAACCAAATTGTATTTTAACCTTTGGTAGATCGAAGTTTGCTTTTTTGAATGATTATCCATTTTAATTGATTTTACATGTTTTTTCTTACTTCTGTTTTTTCGTACTTTTGTCAAGAATTCTTCTTGAAGTCCAAAGTATATTTTTTGTTTTTTCTTTTTGTCTTTCTTTTTCTTGTTGACCTTTTTCAGCACAACTTGAAGGACAAATGAACATATAGAGCTCGTGCCTTAGCTTTAACAATAATTAGTATTGTGGTTATTTTAAAAATTTGGATTAAAAACAATAAATAGTTCAACAAAATAACCACAATACTAATTATTATATAATTATATTAATTAAGCTTTTTGTCGCAAAACTTATATCTAGTTTAGTCAATTCGCAAACGTTTTCACAGCTCCCTGCTCTGGGCAGGGAAAAAGGGAGATCGGCGAGCAGTTAAAGTAATTTCCTTCTTTCACATTCGAAGTACATCCAAGAGGTTGTAACGAAAAATGCCACCACATATTAGAAGTTGGCAAATGGCAGTAAAACCTAATTGAACACACACGCCAAGGCTCATGTTGGGCAAATAATTGAAGGAGTTACATTGAAATTGCTTGTTTGCACATAAAAGCAGTTGAAAGAACATACAAAACAATAAAAGGGAATTAGAAAACAGTTAGACTAAAATTAAAAAAAGCAAGCGACAAAATGAAAATAAAAAAACCAACCTAAACGGAATGAAATCTGAAAAAAGAATGAAAAAGAAAAGCACTGTGCACTTAATTAGGGCTTAACTTATCGTCGACTTTTATTGTGTCCAGTTGTAAAAATAAAAAAAAATAAACTAAATGACGGAAAACATACAGAATTAAGTAGTTGGGATTAAAAGTTGTTGCTATTGCTGGTGTTGTGTTGGTCAGTAAAGACTTAAACTCACTGTTTCACTAAAAAGCCAAAGTTTTTGATTTTAGAAAAAGTCACTTTTTTACTCAAAAAGTCAGGGGGCTTATTTTAGCAGTCTTGATTAAATACTTTTTCAATTCAAAAGCAAAAACTTAAATAAATGCTTTACAAACCTGAAAAAGTAATTTCGATTTGTTCAGTATCGACTCAATGGAACTAGAAATATAATTCCTTTCGAATCGGAAAAGTGTTCGATTACGACTGCCAGAATAGGCTCCAGCTCTTTGATTAATTACATAAAAATATAAATTAAATTTTCTTCCAACTTGCTGAAAATTTTTAATTATCTATATATTATCCGTTTCCTTAATATAAAAACGGCCTAACAATTTTTTTCCCTTCCTTTACAGGAAAAGGAAAAATTTTAATATGTATAATTAAATCTATATAGAAATCGGCAAATTATTTCAACCGGTTTGAACAAAATATACACCGTATGAAAGGTATTTACTCACAGAAGTGCATAATATATATTTTATTAAAATCTTTTCAATAATTTCAGAGTTATAAGCGCTATAATTTGCTACTAACACATATGTAGAACAAAAAAATTAGTTAGCAATGTTTCGTTTAAATGTGCTAAATTCCCATATCATACTATTGATAAACTGAAATTTATTGTCGAAAGGATAAGCTATTCCTATGCGCATTTCACTGGTTGCTTAGGCCAGATCGTCAGGAAACTTCATCCAAAGATTTTAGAAATACTAAAGATACTATACAAATAAAACTGCTAAGCGAATAAGAATTATAAGCCCCAGTTTTTTCAATTATCAAATAATAAAAAAATAGGGTGGTCGATTATTCGATTGAATTTTTCGACTATATCAATCTTATGTATAAATCGGCACAGGCAAACCAGTTAAGCACGCTTTCTGCCTTTGTTTGCCAACCGAATCTCTATGGGGAGAAAAAAGTATCAAAAAGGGGAAATACGGAAAATAAGGTGAAAGATGAAAAATGGTGGTACTTTTTGAATTTTTGTTAATATTCGAACTTCAATGTTAAAAATAAACATGCATGGTGCTGATTGAATAAGAATGTATTAAAGGGAGCTTTTTCGTACTACATCTGGTACTTTGATTAATTTTCGTTAATTTTAGACATAGAAACATGAAATTAAACATGAAATGTCCTGAGTGGAGGACAATCTATAGAGACTTTTTGATACTTTTTTGTTTTTCAATTGATATTTTCTGATATTTTTTATATTAAATTTACACAATTAAATAAGCTCACGTAGAAGATAAGATAGGAACCGGAGGTTGGTCCCTCGACAAATCGATCCACTAAGACGGAAAAAATGCTCGAAACATATAAATTCAGATATACTTGGATGAACAATGTTTCCCTCATATTTACATAAAAATTTATGGTCGAATATTGGCCATTAGGCGAACTAGTGTTTATATAATTTTGTTAAAAAACTAACATATACGACTAGAAATCGTATTATTTAATTACGTAAAGATCGGTCCATAATTTACCATAGACCCCATATAAAAAGCCTACTCTAGAAAAACAGTTTAGTACGACTAAAACAATAACAAATGATGCAATTGTAATAAAATTTGGTACGTCACATTTTTTAAGGACTAGAAATCACACTGTCAAATTTCGGGAATGTCGGTCCATAATTCACAATATTCGCCATACAATGCACACTCTGGAAAATGTTTTAAATACGCCTAAAACCGTAGCAGTAGAATTTGATCCAATTAGGCTTCATATGTCTGGAAAAAATTCCATTAAATTTTGTAATATTCGGTCCATAATTTCCCTTAGGTCTCATATTAAGCAGCCTTCTGAAAATAACAAATTTCACTCAATTTGTTCTAATTTAGGGTTTACCAGAAAACTCTCTACAGCATTTTATCATGATTGCTCCATAAATTACTATGGGTCAAATGTTCGGCTAAAACCATTACGAATCATAATATTTTACTCAAATTAAGGTTTATATGACTAGAAATAAAAGCATAAAGCTTTCTGATTGTCGGTCATTAATATATATGTAGATATAAACCGTTTTTATAAAGATCAATTATTAAATTATACCCCCCATACCTGAAATATTCTAACTGTCGATGGAATGTATCAAAGATTCGGCACGGTCAAAAACAGTACTCTTACTTGTTTAATATAAAGACAGGTACTTATTTAAATTTGTTTTTCCAAAAAGTCAATTTGTAACGAAATGACTTTAATAGTATCCACTTGTATGTCAATAGGGCGTATTAACTTCGTTTTAATAGTTACTACTTTTTCTTTTTTAATTTCAGCAGATTTTAGTCAACTTTCTAAATCTGCTTTGATGTGAATGTCTCTCTCATCTTTTATACTAGATTAGCAATACACTGAGCTGATTACCACTAAAAGCATTATGGGACATTTAAAAGATTTTCTACAGATTTCTCTTGTCTCTTTTTTAATTGGCTTAAATGTCTAGATGATTTACAATTTAGTAGATTTAGTATATCTATGTTACCAACTGTATAAATTTGTAATGGATATAAAATGTCAATTTTTTACATTATCAAAAAGATGGTAATAAATTTTTTATCAAATAAAATATGCAAGACAAAACTTTAAGCAAACACTCAATTATTTAACAATTTCAGGCTCAATTTTTATTTAAAAATAACTGACAGAGATATGTAGATAATTTTATGTTCTATAAATTATTGATACCAATCGCAAGTGTAACTGGAATTGAAAAAATGAAAATCTAAAGAGAAAAACTATTAAAAGAAACATCATACTGGGGCTCCTACAAAAGGAAAAGATATGTAACTGGAAGCCAGTAATGCCAGAAGATTTTTTTGAAAATACCTATGCATATGAAAGAAAATCGCTTTTTTCCTTCCAACCATGGTGAAATAATACAGGTGGCAGCACTAAGGTAACAAATACAACATTACAACAAAAATTAAAAATAAGTCTCTGTATACGTCAAAATTTAAATTAAAATCAAATTTTGCGATAAAAGAAATAAATTTTTTGGCAATTTTGATTTCACTATGGTTACTATCTTATTAAATTTTAATTCAAATAATCAAAAACTTTAATGCAATACAATAATCACAGCACAAAACATGTAAACAAAAACAAAACTTTGACATAAGGCATAGACAAACAATACTAGAGCAACAAATCATCATCTGGCGTAGTAATGCCACCTGTTTATTTCACCATGCTTCCAACCACTTTTTCCCCCCTAATTTTTTTTAACACTTGTTCGTACCTTTTTTCAGGTACATAAATTAAGGTTCAGTTCAAAATAATACAAAATTAACATAAAATCGAAAAAAAAACAGCATAACTTTTTTCCAAAAACGCTTTAACATTAAGTTTAGACAATATTTGATTTTCAAGTGCAGTTATATAAAATTGTACCAGATTTACGTTTTGTATAATTCTTCATTTTCACTGCCGAAGTAAACATCATGCTTATGTCACAATCACTCTTTAGTCATTCTTTTTTAATAAGTTTTGACCAAGTTTAAAAAAAAAAAAACTAAACAAGTCCTTAATTTTCATCTTTTTTTCCAAAAAATTGGCTTAAGCAAAACAATTAAGAACTTTTTCCTTCTCTGTTTGTCAACCGATTTGAGAAAAAAAAAAAAAAATTACAATTTGAAAGGTATTAAGTTAAAGAAGTGCACAATACATATTTAATTAAAAATTTAAAAATGCGATAATCTCAAAAACTAAAAGAGTTTTTCATTAGAAAAATAAGCGGGCAGGTGTCTGGTACTTTTTTTAAATTCGGTCTTTTTAGAGAGTAAACGGGTACAACCTGTATTTTGGAACTGCTTTGTCACCCCATCTATCATTTAAAACAATAAACATAGAAATAAAGATTATACCAAATTCTTAACTTATCTAAAATATACATATGGGGGATTTCATATTAAGTGACCCAATTTTTAAATCAATGTCTTCCGATTTGGATGAACCAAGGTTAGTCCTATTGGATAGTGGCTTAGACACAAATTTTCAACAAGATCGGCCAAAAAGTTTCTGAGTTAGATGGGGTCAAAGTTTGACATTTTGGCCATACAGGTGTTCTTTCTCATCCATGTAACTTATTAACTATTGGTGTTAGCAAAATTTGTCCCAATAAGCTTCGATAGCTATTTGATCAATCTTTTGAAAAATAAATTTATTAAATTTTTTTTTATTTAAATTTAAAACTTTTTTTTATCCGGAATGTTTTTTTTTTTTGCTCTGAAGAAAGCTTTTGTCTTTTCCTTTAAGGTAGTTTTGGTCGCTTTTTGGGATGCGAGTGGCTTATGTTTAAAAAAAATAATTTCTAACTCAGACGAGGGTTTTTTCAATTTTCATTTCCAGGGGTCATGAACGTACGTTCGTACGATTTTGATGTACAAAAATAATATTGAAAACAAAACTTTACCCAGCTTTTTTTTGCGAGTCAATAGCATTTGAGTAGCTCTATGTTTAGTGCAAAAGATGGATTTCATCGAGTTTAAGTTTTAATAATGATAGTTATAAACTGGTGGTCACGAACGTACGCAAAAAAGAAGTCAACTTTGGCTGACAGAAGTAAAATGTAAAAATCTGCGTAATGGAACGGAATATTCAAAAGTGATTAATTTATTTTAAAGGTGTATTAATGTAGATCTCCATCCAGTATTTACAAAATAAAATGTCTCTCTTGGTTTCTGTTTAATTGGCTTATGTACCGGTACGTACGATTTTTCCATATGTTTTTTATTATTATCACCATGCATTTTCCCATTAATATCTTCTTTTGCAATTGATTGCAATGGAGAGATTGTGAAGAAAGAGTGCAAACATAACTTATTTTTTGCTTGTAAAATAAGTACATAAAAATGTCTTTAGAAGTAGAAAATATAAAATTTTCCAATTTCGCAATTTCCTCAAGTAAAACAGTTGAGATATGCTATGAAACCATTTTTTTATAAAAACATAGACTTTTTTTTATAATAATAAACAATAAAAGACGATTATTATCAACATTTTATTTTTTCATCCTGGTAGACCATTCTGGGGAAAGGCCCATATGCAGTGTTCTTTTTCATCCATGTAACTTATTACTTATTGGTGTTAGCAAAATTTGTTCCAAGTAGCTTCGATAGCTATTTGATCAATCTTTTGAAACAAATTTTTTGTTTTTTTTTTAAACTTAAAAACTTTTTTTTAAGTTTTTTTTTTGTTCAAAAGAATTTATGTCTTTTCCTTAAAGTTAGTTCTGGTCTTTTAGAAAAATATTCAAAATAGTGCTCGTCATGAGCTAGAAATTATTTTTTTTATACACCAAAACTACCTAAAAGGAAAAGACATTAGCTTTATTTTGAACAAAAAAAAAAAAAAATAAATAAAAAAAAAGTTTTATATATAAAAAAAAAAAATTTTTAAAAAAAAAAAAAAAATTTTTTTTCAAAAGATTGATCAAATATATATCTAAGCTACTTGGGACAAATTTTGCTAACACCAAAAGGTAATAAGTTACATGGATGAAGAAGAACACTGCATATGCTAAAAATTTTAAAACCCTCGTCTTGAGTTAGAAATTATTTTTTTTATACATATCCCACTCGCATCCCAAAATGCGACCAAAACTACCTTAAAGGAAAAGACATAAGCTTTGTTTTGAGCAAGAAAACAAAAACATTCCGGATAAAAAAAAATAAAACAAAAGTTTTAAATTCAAAAAACAGACAAAAAAAGATTGATCAAATAGCTATCGAAGCTTATTGGGGCACATTTTGCTAACACCAATAGGTAATAAGTTACATGGATGAGAAGGAACACCTGTATGGCCAAAATGTCACACTTTAACCCCCTCTAACTCAGAAACTTTTTGACCGAACTACTATCCAATACTACTAACCTTGGTGCAAATGTCATCCAAATCGGAAGACATCGATTTAAAAACTGGGTCACTTGACATGAAATCCCCCATATACATATGTATATATATATCTGAGGCCTTTTGACAAAACATCTTAAGTCAAATTTAAAACGTAGAAAAAATGCTGTTAATTAAACGAATTTTCTTTCAAAAGACATTTTGGTTTACGATTTTAAAATTTTGTATTATAAACGAATTTTTTCTTTAATATCGGTTTATTTTATTATTTGATAAAAACGATACTTTTACCGAGTTTTTTTTAAACTTTTATTGCTATCTAATCTCGACTTAAGATGTTTTGTCAAAATTCTACAGATATATATTTCGAAATTCGAACGTTTAAGCTGTAAATATCGTACCTATTGCTATACTTTTTTTTAAAAAACATTTTTCACCATTCATTAACATAAAGGCCCAACTATTATATTCTTAAGTTGGCTTAAGCAATTGCGCGAATATATGTAATTCATATGTGTTAAACAATACTGAACTTAAGACAACTTTTTGGTTAATTTTATGAAACAGGCTTTTCCTTAAGCAAAGTGCGAAACAAATCGCACTTTCCGTACGGAATAAAATATGTTTTGATTTTATTTTTGTTTTTTTAAGCCTTTTTGTTAATTTTTGATAGAATCGTAAGCCAGCTAATGCATATAATAGTTGGGCCTTTCACGTATTAAATTATGGGTTCCCAACACAATATTTAAATATTAGATGGGGAGAACAAAGTATCAAAAAGGGGAAATACGGCAAAATAAATGTATTTTTATACTTTTCCGTGCTGCATGTGGTGGTTTTGGAATTTTTTATACTTTTGAACTTAGAAACATAAAATTAAATGTGAATAAAAGCCTATAAGATGAAAAATGTTCCTCTTTTTTGATCTTTAGTACCTTTAAAATTTTCGTTATTTGGTACTTTTTCATTCTAATATTGTTACTGTTTTAATTTTCGTTAATATTAGACCTTGACATAAAATTAAACTTGCAATTTCCTGAGTGTACTAGAATTTATAAGATAAAACTTTTTTGGTACTTTTTTGTTATTCAACTGGTACCTTTTGAATTTCCTTTAGAATTGGACCATTAAGCATAAAATTTAACATGCATATTCCTGAGTGAATAAGAATCTGTAAAAGGGAGCCTTTTAGTACTATTTAGTTTTCGTTATATTGGAACTTGAAACATAAAATTAAACCTAATTTATATAATAGGGAACTTTTTGGTACTTCTATGTTCTTCACCTGGTACTTATTGAATTTTCCCTATGTTGGACCTAGAAATATAAATTAAATAAGCGAACAATGTTGAGAATCTCAAAGAGGAAACTTTTGGTACTTTTTTGTTCTTCAACAGGTACTTTTTGAATTTCCGTTAGTATTGAATCTAGAAACATGAAATTTAACATGCCAGGTCCAGAGAGCACGAGAATTTGTAAGGGGGAAGTTTTTGGTACTTTTTCGTGCTTTAAATGGTACTTTTTGAATTTTTATCGATACAGAACCTAAAAACATTGAATTCAGAGTCCAGAGTGATTGAGAAACTATATAAGAAGACTTTTTTGTGCTTAATTGTTTTTTAATTGGTACCTTCTGATCTTGAACTTGCAAAATTAAATAAAACATTCACGGACTTGAGTGGAATATAACATATAGACCGGAGGATGCCCCTTGCCAAATCGATCCCGCTAAGACCAAAAAAACAAATCTCGAAACTTGCAAATTCACGTACACTTTCATGTTTGTTTTCTTTACATTCGCATAAATAATTCTGGTCGAATTTCGACCAGTGGACAAACATTTGTTCTTGTTAAAGATGCCACATATTGACTCTATTCATATTATAGAAGTGTTACCAGATTAATGAGTTTATAATTTACACTTAAAAAGTATATACATATTATGTTAAGCTAAGGTCACACTTGGCAAATATATGACAAAAAACAACGTGACCAAAAAATTAAAAAAGCTTTTTGCTATATCTACTGTCCACCAGTATAATCAGTCTTATTTTGTAATATTAACCCCATGTACAATCACACTTAATATATAAAAAAGTAGTGCCTACGCTTATTTGATCAAGTATTTAATAAGTGTGACCATAGCTTTAGTTTAAAGTTTTGCAATTGGAAATACCTACAATATAATAGAAGTAAACAAATTTCTCCCTTTTCCCTACATGTCAAATTTTTAAAATTTTTTAAAAAATCCTACAAATAAAGAAAAATCCCTACAGCTGGCATCACTACTCGACGCTGAAACTCTTTCGACTACAAAAGGATGTGTAGGGAAATGAGAATATAAATGTTGTCATGCATTTTATCATAAAATATTCAAGTAATCGAACGTTATTGAAATTATTTATGTAAGAGTAAAAAAGTTTTTTACAGAAAAGATTTTTGAAACACACACAATCATACTCACACTTGCACTTCGTCAAAAACATATTTCCATAAGAAATGTAGTTGTCCTTTTGTGTGCATTCATATAAGATTGTATGTTTCTTGGTAAGAATGTTTATGAGTATGAGAATATCGTTGTGTGGGTATGTACATATGTGTGTGTGTGTGAGTATTTGTATTTCATCTTCTACCCAGCGGGAAAACTCAGAAGACCTTCTTATTTCAGGCCTTTTTAAAAACCTGCAGTTACTTTACTTATCTAACTTTTTAAGAATGTCTCATAGAAGGCAGATAAGTTTCTAATTCTCTTCTATGAGAAGCAAGAAGGGAGAGAGTAACATTTTTTGTTTTGTTTTTTTGCCAAAAGAAAAGCAAAATAATAATTTTTTTTTAATTCCGTTACCGTTCTTATGTAACTTTTAAAGAAGCGAGAACGGAAGGCCTACTCCGCATTGACAACGTGTGTAAAAAGATATGAGTATGGTATAGCGCAAGCAGGCCTTGTATATCCAAAAGAAGGAGTACGGAGGCCTTTTAGAAGGCATACGTACTCCTTCTTTTTTCCTCTGGGTATTGTCTTGCTCTTTTGTTATCAATTGACTTGGTCCGTATAAAATGTATGTACATATGTTTAAACATTCATATGCATTCGTGTTTTTATACAAATGAGACAGGAGTATGTGTGAGTGCTTTTTTAGGTCGTTCATACACTGACAACAACATGTATATTGAATACCAATTAATACCAATGGCTGTAACTACATATTTAAAGAAAAAAACACAGATATGGATGCATGAATGAATGCATTCCATGCAAAAAAGGACACCCCCTCAACAAAAACATAAAAAAAGGATAGAACATACAAATGCCCATGTTGACTTTTTTAAGGAAATGAGTTAATTCAAGGCAAAATTACTTGTAGAATGACAATGTTTTTAAACGAACATGTTTGTAAGCATTTGCATGTTTTTGTATTGACATTTGTTTTTTTTTTTAGTTATTTTTTGAATAAAATTGTCTCTAAAAACTGCACAACAATTACAATTTGACCACAATTTATTTATTTTTGTTGTTGCTTGGTTTCAATTGGAAATTAAAACAACATTTCTTTATGAAACTCTCTAAATTAGAATCTTCCTTAAAAAAATTGGTTAGAATGCTTTTTTCGAAAAGCTTTTTAGAGGATTAGAAAAATTTTCTGCAAGGTTGTTGTTTTTTTTTTTTTTTTTTTTTGGTTTATTTTATTTAGATATTTCAGTTTAAAGGAGATTTTTGTTTGAGAATCTATTTGATGATGTTTGTAAATGACATCTTCATTATATGTTTTGCAAATGTAAATTTGCAGTATCCTTTAGAAAGGAAGAAAATTAAATTTTTTACTAAAAGCATGAAAAACTCAAAGCTAGGATTTTTATTCAATACCACTTTTTTGTTAACAAAATTAGAATTTCTGCAAAAACTACTCCTTCGCATAATAAGCCACTTTTCGTAATTACATATGTATATCACTTTTTGTACCCACGGCCACTAGAAGTGGATACTAAGGTTATACTTAGTTTGTCGTTGCGTCTGGAACTTTGGTTCTTGAGTAATTCTAAGTGGATTTAGACATGTCCGTCTGTCTGCCCGTTTTTTGAAATTAAACTAACTTCTGTACAACTCAAGACAAAAGAACAGTTTCAATGTTAAAATGTTTCTAGTTCTTTCGAAAATCTTTGTATAAATATCTAGAAGAATTGGTACAGTAGGAAAAGAGTTATAGGCTCAAAAAAGGAACAACCCTCCTACAAAATTTTCATTTATGTTACAAACATTAATACATTGATTATGGAATGTACCGATTGTCATTAAATGTTGTACACATTCGGTTTATATGACTAGAAATGACACTAAACAATTTTTTTAGATCAGTCCTTCATTTATCACATTCTCCATACAAAGGAAAATACTTTAGTGCGACTTTAAGCATAACGAATAACGCTTCTGTGGAAAACTTAAGGCAGTAACAGTTTAATAAGACTTTATAGAAATCACATCAACACTACTGCAAGGTTATGATATACATATAAAGATTGCTCCATAATTTATCATAGATCCCATACAAAACACACTCCTTTAATATGCTTACTCTTGTTGGTAGGGTATCAAAGCTTTGGCACTTTTACTTGTTTTTAATCAAAAAGTCTGTTTTTACGTATAATTTTCACAAACAAAAATTTGCTTTACAAAATAGGTTTAACCAAAAAGTTTATTATTCAACAAAAACTCACTATTCACTTCACAGTGGATGGATAAAACTTTTGTTTTAAAAAATAGGTACTTCCACGTGCCGCTGTTATTAACTGATTCCAGTGATGCCAATAGAAGGAAATTTTCCCTTTTTGTAGGGATTTTTTCGGAAAATTTCAAGCGTAGGGAAAAAAGGACAGATTTTTTATTTTAAGGAAAACGTGGGGAATTTTTAAAATATTATCTCATTTTTAATATATTGTCTTAAAATACGTAAATATTCGTCCTATTTTTATTTAAAAATAAAAATGTTTTATGTACAATAGCATTGGAGTAGAAATTCAGTATTTTTTAACAATTGCCAAAACCATGTACCCCAATATTCGTCGCCCACGTTCACATTTGCGAACTATTTTCTTATTTTTGATAATTGCATTCGCACTCACATTCTCTAAAATGTATGCGAATATTAAAAGCAAATATATAATGAATGACATTTCTACATAGAAATTAATTTGTAAAAAAACAATTGAATCGAAAACAGTTTCGAATTTTTAAAAAATCTTTAATGAAAACTCGAGCCTGATTATTTACTTAATTTATTTGAAAACTTTTAAGTATAAGGACGGATATATTTTTAAAGGAATTTTTTTTTATATTTTAGTTTAGGGGAACTTAAGAAAACATTTTTTTAAAATTTTACAAATTATCCGTTTAATTTGGTACAAAGTTTGCTAAAAAATATTAGATATTATATTATATTTAAAAAAATTATTTAAAATAAAAATTCTTGAAAAATATTAAAAGTTCTTTAAAAATGACAAAAGATAAGGAAATTAAAAATCAAAAAAGAAGTTTGACTATATTTTATCTCTAGATTAAAGGAAATATAGAGACGTTTCTGCAAAAAAGAAAAAAAAAATGAATTTGTCACACAGTGATATTTTTGAAATTCATTTTTATATTTGTCTGTATGGCATTTATACATTTATTTTGTTTTTTTTTCCTGTTGTTAATAAATGCTTTTATTATAATATTAACAAAATGTTAACAAAACATGTATTTGTTTGCCTGTGGCTAAAATACATTTTTAACGTAGGGAAAAGTGTAGGGACAACTTTTTGGTTGTAGGGGAAAAAAGGGATTTATTTTAGACACGTAGGGATTTTTTGAAATTTCTCCTGGCATCACTGACTTATTCTATATCCTCGAAGACAGGTTCGAAGTCTTTTGCGTTTACTGCTTAATTGCCTGGCTTCTTAATCAATTTTTAAACTTATTCATTGTGAAGAAGAATTTGCTGTATGAAAATTCATTATAAGCAGGGAAATATATTTTTATATTTATTTACTAATTGTTTTAAGATTTTAAATATTTTTCTTTCAATCAATTCAAGTTTTCTAAAATTTTATTGCGTTGCATTATGCTATCATTATGATAAATCTATCACATGATCAAGTTGGTTCTAGAGATGGAAATTATACCATGGTTCGTATACTAGCTAACCAGAAGGAGGGATTTAGAGTTTGTCATATCAATGCGCAAAGTTTATGTCCTAAGCTTGATGAATTTCGATATTTATTTGAAAATTCTGGAGTTGACGCTATATGTATATCCGAAACGTGGTTTTCTGATAAAATAGCAGACAACATGTACAATCTGAATGGGTACCGAATTTTTAGGTCTGACAGGAATAGTCACGCAGGAGGTGTTGCAATTTACATTAGGGACACTATACCATCCAAGCTTGTTTGTTCGTACAATGTGTCCGGTGATGTAGAATTTTTGTTTATTGATGTTAGCTATGGTGATGAGAAGATGCTCCTTGGGTGTGTCTACAGACCTGGCAAGAATATTAAAATGGACACTCTCATTGATAAGTTGGAACTTTTGTCTGTAGCCTACTCTGAAGTTGTTATTCGAGGCGATTTCAATAGCAACTTGCTTGAGAATATGACAAGTGTAACAAACGCAATGTCCCTGTTTAACTTAACTACTGTCAATACTACTAGGCCCACTCACTTTACAACCAATAATTGTACCTTACTGGATCTATTCTTTGTAAGTAATATGAGAAAAGTTTTGCTTTATGAACAATTGGCTGCGTCTGCTTTCTCGAAACATGACATGATTTTCATCACATTTAATTTTGCTATCGAAAGCGTACCAAAAAAAATTATTTATCGTGATTTTAATAATATCAACTTCATGGCCTTGGAAAGTGATCTTAATAACACTGTTTGGGACAATATTTTCTTTTTACCCACGGTTAATGAACAACTTACTTTTCTTAACACTCATATCCTTCGGATTTACAATGACCATGTCCCACTTAAGAATAAAACTATCGGAAATAGAACAAGGCCTTGGTTTAATAGTGAAATTAAATTGTTGATTGCACATCGTGACAACATGTACAATTTGTGGAAACGATATAAAATTTCAGAGTACAAACAGGCATATCGTAATGCTAGAAAAGCTGTTGTTTCTAAGATAAGGCATGACAAATCTATTTATTATTTTAACAAATTTAATACGGCAGTCGGCGGTAAAAAAACTTGGAAGCAAATTCGTGATATTGGCATTGGTAAGTCAACTGTCAAGACAGTGGTTGCTGACGTCGACTTGTTGAACGAAACCTTTGTAAATATTCCTCTGCCAAATGTTCAAACTGACTTCTATGAAAAACTCACCTTCCCCTACACTAGTATAAGTGAATTTAATTTCCGCTGCCTCGACCTGTTTGAAGTAGTTGAAGGTTTTTTTTCAGTTAAATCTAACGCTGTTGGCTTAGATGAAATTAACCCTAGATTTGTGCGTATAATCTTGCCTTGGATAGTCCGTTTTGTCACCCACTTATTTAATACAATTATTACAACTAGCACTTTTCCAATGGATTGGAAACATGCCAAAATAGTTCCCGTGCCTAAGGCTAACAATGAGTACCGACCTATTGCAATCCTTCCCTTTTTATCAAAAGTATTTGAACGCCTGTTACATAAGCAGATTTCTGAGTATGTTAACGAAAACAACCTATTAACTGATCGTCAGTCCGGTTTTAGGCCACAGCGTAGCTGTATTACTGTCTTATCAGATGTAATAGAGGAAATCCGGGGAAACTTGGATGAAAGTAAAATATCGTTTCTGGTCCTACTGGACCATTCCAAGGCATTTGATACAGTGCACCATTCAATTTTATGTCTTAAATTGTCGAAAATGTTTAACTTATCCACACTTGCTGTTAGGCTGATGTTGTCGTATCTTATAAACAGATCTCAATCTGTCACAAATGGTGAATCTATTTCAAATCCGTTACGGGTCACAAGAGGTGTTCCACAGGGTTCAATACTTGGACCCTTACTTTATTCGTTATATTCAAATGATCTTCCCCAACAAATCCGTTTCTGTAATGTTCAGATGTATGCTGACGACGTTCAGCTGTATCTGAGTAGTACCAGGGAGTTATTTTTGTCTAAGGTGCAGGAGCTGAATTATGATCTGAATAATATTTTCGTTTGGGCTTCGGCAAATGGCTTAAGGCTTAACCCGGGAAAATCTAAATGTTTAGTCATAAGCAAGAACATAGTGGGGATAGAGGATGAAGTAAATATTTTCTTGGGAGGGTCAAAAATCGACATTGTATGTAAAGCTAAGAATTTAGGTGTAACATTTAATAAGCGTTTAACTTGGTCGGATCATATTACACAAGCCTGTGGTAGAACCTACGGCATGCTGAGGAGCTTATGGGTAACCCAATACTTTACTCCGCTGAAAGTGAGATTATTACTTGCGAAAACGTATTTAATACCAACGCTTTTATATTCATCCGAAATATTTTCTGGTTGTAACTCAAGGGATACAAGGAAACTTAAAACAACTTTTAACAACATCGTAAGATATGTTTTCGGACTGAGGAAATTTGATCATGTGTCATTATTCTCCATTCGAATATTTAATACTACATTTGATAACTTCCTAATTTTCAAAAACATAATATTTCTTTATAAAATTATTATGACAAAGGAACCAAAATATCTCTTTAATCGCTTGCAATTTGCAAGATCACCAAGAGGTAAATTGTTGATTCAATTCAGATATCGTAGCCACGCTTCTGAATGTCAGTTTTTTATTCTCAGTATCCGTCTCTGGAATGAACTCCCTGATCATTTGCAGTCTACTAGCAGCGCAGTGAGGTTTAGAAAATTACTAAAGGAATATCTTTCGTAAATTTTATAATGTAATGCATTATTCTATTAAATTTTTTTTTTTAAATTTTGTTTCTTTTTCTATTTTTTTCATCTATAAATTTCAATCTAATTTAAGTAACCTTAGGTTTATTAATTTAATTTTTATCTATTTTTCATTATTTTATAATTATTATTTAATTTTAATTGAATCAATGTATGGTTAACTTTTCAGATTCTAATACTGTAATTTATAAGATAATAAGTCTTGTTGTGTTAGAAAAGCATATTTAATAAATACAAATACAAATACAAACCAGAAATATATATATTATATATTATATATTATATATTATATTTTATATATTATATATTATATATTATATATTATATATTATATATTATATATTATATATTATATATTATATATTATATATTATATATTATATATTATATATTATATATTATATATTATATATTATATATTATATATTATATATTATATATTATATATTATATATTATATATTATATATTATATATTATATATTATATATTATATATTATATATTATATATTATATATTATATATTATATATTATATATTATATATTATATATTATATATTATATATTATATATTATATATTATATATTATATATTATATATTATATATTATATATTATATATTATATATTATATATTATATATTATATATTATATATTATATATTATATATTATATATTATATATTATATATTATATATTATATATTATATATTATATATTATATATTATATATTATATATTATATATTATATATTATATATTATATATTATATATTATATATTATATATTATATATTATATATTATATATTATATATTATATATTATATATTATATATTATATATTATATATTATATATTATATATTATATATTATATATTATATATTATATATTATATATTATATATTATATATTATATATTATATATTATATATTATATATTATATATTATATATTATATATTATATATTATATATTATATATTATATATTATATATTATATATTATATATTATATATTATATATTATATATTATATATTATATATTATATATTATATATTATATATTATATATTATATATTATATATTATATATTATATATTATATATTATATATTATATATTATATATTATATATTATATATTATATATTATATATTATATATTATATATTATATATTATATATTATATATTATATATTATATATTATATATTATATATTATATATTATATATTATATATTATATATTATATATTATATATTATATATTATATATTATATATTATATATTATGTATTATATATTATATATTATATATTATATATTATATATTATATATTATATATTATATATTATATATTATATATTATATATTATATATTATATATTATATATTATATATTATATATTATATATTATATATTATATATTATATATTATATATTATATATTATATATTATATATTATATATTATATATTATATATTATATATTATATATTATATATTATATATTATATATTATATATTATATATTATATATTATATATCATATATTATATATTATATATTATATATTATATATTATATATTATATATTATATATTATATATTATATATTATATATTATATTATATTGGTCGATAATTATCTACGAAACAACAAACTTTATATGTGTTTTATGTTGTGGTCTTCGTGATAACAAAAAATATTTGTAATTGTTACGACCTTGGACAACGACTTTCGTATGAGATTTTTTGTCTTAAAAAGATTTTAAAGACGGTAGCTTAATTTTATATTAATATTAAAGTTTTGTTG
This sequence comes from Pollenia griseotomentosa, assembly GCA_963931875.1. Lineage (NCBI taxonomy): Eukaryota > Metazoa > Arthropoda > Insecta > Diptera > Polleniidae > Pollenia > Pollenia griseotomentosa. The sequence continues at coordinate 19,652,004 of OZ007561.1, forward strand.
TTGATTTTGAATGAATTCAAAATCAATTCAATTCAAATGAATCTGTAAAATTAATTGCAATTCACTTGAACAAATTCATTTGAATTGGATATAAATTGCAACTCAATCTACAAATTTATTTGAATTGGAAAACGAATTGAAATTCATTTCTACCTAATTTGTTTGAATTGATTCAAATTTCATTCAATTCTTTTTTGCTGTGAAAAGAATTAATTCAAAATTTAGCTAATTCGTAACGAATTAAAATCTAAACAGAAAGAATGATTCATTTAGAGCTTTGGAATGTAGTACGTACAATGGTGCAATTCAAGCAACACGTGGGGCTTACAGATAGTTATTTAAAGAAGAAAAGCCATCTGCTAACCAAAAACCCGTCTCTTAAGAAAAATTGTTTTTGTATTCGCTGCGAAAGCATTTTTAGGCATTCTAAGCCAAACCCTTTGAACTAAATTATGCAAAAACATGCTGCAAAGGGTAAAATATGCAAAAATAGGCACTCACAAATCGATGCCACAAATCATAAGAAGCTCTAAAACGTGTATACTGTTTCTGTCTTCATTGGTTGCATAAGGAAAAACATGCAATTGCATGTTTTTGGTTTCCTTGATTATAGGAAATGTGTTTTTGAAATCAATTCATAACTGGGGGAAGATATCACTGTAAAGAAGTTCACTATATAGAAGTTCAAATGTTTTTCTCAAAATGTCATATTTTTAAGCATATTTTAAACCTTTAAAAAACTAAAATTTCTAGAAATTTTAATTTGATCAAAATTCCTATTTTCTTTAGAAAAATATTTCCACTCCAATGGCCAAAACTTAAGCTTTTCATCAAAAAGTATTTTTTTTATCTTAAAGTGTTTTCTTTCACCAAAAAGTCATTTGAAAAAAAAAATAAATAAATCACATTTACAAACAATCCACAATTTTGTAAAATAGCACACGCTCACTAAAATGCGACTTTTACAAATTTAGAAAAAACCACTTCCTTAACAAGAAATTTTTATTCTAATAAAAGCGCTATTAAAACCCTTCACCGAAGGTAAAAGGATATTTATAACTTTGGTTTCCCTTAAATGTTTTTTTAAATAAAAAGTTTTTTCATAAAGTGTAGAATTTTTTTTTATATTTATCAAAACGTATTTTATCCAAATGTATTTTTATACCCTTCACCACAGGTGGTGAATAGGGTATATATAAGTTTGTCATTCCGTTTGTAATTTCTATAATATTGATGTCAGACCCTATAAAGTATATATATTCTGGGTCCTTATGAGGAGCGAAGTTGATTAAACGATGTCCGTCTGTCCGTTGAAATGGATTTTCCGAAGACCCCATATATGATGGGTGCCACGTTATTATACACCTATGTCACATATGGTCCGGAATTGTTTGCTATTGACATTCAGCAGGATCGGTCCACAAATGGCTGAGGTATGAGTAAAATACCACGACTGTCTCGAATTTTTTCCTCTAAAGGTCCAATTAGACGTGACATTACCATACCAACACTGCATTACCAAAACGACATAAACATACCATACAAACCAATTAAGTTTCTACGGTCATACAGTGGCTATGGTAATACAGTGTTGGTAATGTGCTTTTTTTGTTGTTTTGTTAAACCCTTCACTACAAGTGGTGGATTTTATTTGGAATGTGTTTAATTTTACGCATCCACCTACACATTAATGCACGTATATGATATGCCGCTCAAATAAAGAAACAAACTCATAGACTCAATACATTTTAATTTAACGCTTCTTCAGTAAAAGCATTCGTAGCCGAGTTGTTAAGTTCTCTCCTGAGACTGATGATATTGCCAGTTCGAATCCCAAAAAGAATTTTTTTCATTTTTTTTATTTAATTTTTTTATGTTCTTAAAAACGGTTTTAAGATTATAAAACGAATTTGAAACATCAACTTTGGCGAAAGAGGAAACGGGCTTAGGTACATAAATAAATTTTTTGTTTTTTTTATATTCTTCGGTATGGCGAAATGAAAAGTTGGCGTGGCTCAATTAATATTTATTTATACCTATCTAAAGAACGTTATTTATGTATGTAGGAGGGTCAGCCGTTGGTCTTCGCAGATCAACAAAAACAGGATAAATGGGAGAATAAAATGAAACAAGTAAGGGCATACTAGGGACTTGTCGTAGAATAAAAAGGGCAGTTGAAAACAATCAATGAGGAAGAACAGACCATTAAGTCGACACGGACAAAAATCATTATAATAAACTTTATCATTAATTAAATATAAGCTAGTATAGTTATCGTGAAATAAAATATATATTGAATTTTAATTGATTTAAATAATACCGTGTTTTATTAAAAATCAATCGCGAGATCATCAAATCGCACATGTATATAACTTTTTGTTCTTATCTTATCATGGTGCAGGGTATATAAGATTCGGCATAGCCGAATATAGCACTCTTACTTGTTTACCATCAAGTCCATTTTTACTGTTTTTTTTACCAAAAGTCTTACTATTTTCTCCAAAAAATCACTTTTTCACCCAAAATAACCATAAATCTTAAAAAGTTCTCTTTCTTGTTTTTATGTCCCAGATTGTTCTTCAAATCGATTTATGTATGTCCTAAAATCGTATAAATGTTGTCAAGCTTTATGCATTTTTTTTTATTAAAATCTCAGTTTTTGTTATTTTTATTTATAAATAAAAAATAACTTGTTTTTCCAAATATTTTGCAATATTTTAAGTATTTTATTTCTTTTTAAATGGTTAAGTATAAGATTTTAGAAAAAATGCATAAAAAATGTCAAGACAAAGTGCATCAACAATAAATCTCTCTTTCTATCGATTGCTCGCTCGATAGTTGTGTACAAAAATATAATAATACAAATACAAAATACAAATAAATAGAAAAATAACAACACATTCACATATAAAATATTGACTAAATAAAAGAATGAATTTCGTATTTTTAAGAAATGAGATTTTTTGTATGCTTGTGGTTGCAAAGAAAACCAGAAATATTCGATAAGTGGAAATGCATTTACCAGCTTTTTACCTGATACTTAACCACCACTTTGTTGCTTCACTTGAGCACATGAATTTGGCATGGAACGAAGAAAAGTCAAACACTTTGCTACAAAATAATAACAACGTGAATATTTTAATTGATTTCCTGTCGTGATCGATTAGCGTTTCGCATTATTTTCCCATTTCATTTGTAGAAAATGTAGTAAATATTGGACATAATCAGTTGTGCGAATGACTTTATTGGATTTATGCAAACGTTTTTAGCTCCTTTACTTTTATCTTTTGGAACTTCTATTGAAATTTCTTTTTGGCATTACAATTTAAATTTATGATATCATCTATAAATGTGTATATAATTATTTTGATCTTGTCAGAAACAAATCCAAAGTGTTGCATACTTAAATCATTTTTAGTAAAATCAATACGGGAATATGACTGCATGGAGTTTGTATATGTCAAATATATTCAGAGTACCAACAATAGGGTAGTTCTCACAATAATGTATTAGATTTTTAAATATTTTCTTAAATGAAAAATTGGACTGGTTAAAAAAAATTGAATTAAAAAAAATTTATTCGAGTGTCACTTTTTCATTAAAAAGTCAATTTTTCACTTACAAGTCACTTTTTCACAAAAAAGTCACTTATTCGCCAAAAAGTCACTTATTTGCCAAAGAGTCACTTTTTTCACCAAAAAGTCACTTTTTCATTAAAAAGTCACTTTTTCACTTACAAGTCACTTTTTCACAAAAAAGTCACTAACTCGCTAAAAAGTCACTTTTTTCACCAAAAAGTCACTTTTTCATTAAAAAGTCGCTTTTTCATTAAAAAGTCACTGTTTCACTAAAAAGTCACTTTTTCACTAAAAAGTCACTTTTTCACTAAAAAGTCACTTTTTCACTAAAAAGTCACTTTTTCACTAAAAAGTCACTTTTTCACTATAAAGTCACTTTTTCACTAAAAAGTCACTTTTTCACTAAATATTCACTTTTTCACTAAAAATTAAAAGTCACTTTTTCACTTTAAAGTCACTTTTTCGCTTACAAGTCACTTTTTCACTAAAAGTTACTTATTCAATAAAAAGTCACTTTTTTCACTAAAAAGTTACTTATTCAATAAAAAGTCACTTTTTTCACCAAAAAGTCACTTTTCATTAAAAAGCAACCGATACCAATGCCGTTAAAATTTAATACCTGTATTTATTTATTAATTTATATTTCTTTTGGATCCAAGTGGAAATATCATTTTTAAGGGTATTTCAAAAAGTCACTTTTCAATAAAATTTTTTGTTATACAAAATAATTGAATTATTCGCAAAAAGCCCCTTTTTCCATTTAATGGTATAAAAGTAAATTTTCCAGTCCCTTTTGCCCTAAAAAATTTCTTTCGACCAAAAATTAAAGTTCTTTAATTTTCATAAAAGAACTTTTATAAAATCAAGTCACATTTCTCTGACCCTTTGTAGTATAAAGTGTAGTCAGTTTGATTTTTTTTTTATAATTCAAGGAAACACCCTAATTTTTTTTCGCACTATCCCACCTGTATGGGTGCTACGAAACTCAACTGAAAAACATTTTGTAGATGTGCTTAAACTTTTATTTTTATATTCAACCATTCACTCATTCATTCCTCCATCCATCTAAACGTACACAAACAATTCCTGGTAGTTTCGTCAACATAGATTTTCTTTTTATGCTGGCATTTTGACATCGTTTAATGTTTATTGAAAAGTTGTACACAAATTCATTTCCTTTTTAAAAAGCAACTTATCTTACAAGGGGAATATATTTAATGCAAAAACTGTGTATAGTTCAGACAGCTTAAAGAGACGAAACACAACAAAAAAATATAAGAAAACATTTTGAAAAAAAATATTGACATTGTCGTAGTCATATTTTAAAAGATTTGGGAGTACGATACGATCTTGGCAGCAACAGCAGCAGCGGTAATAAAATTCCAATTTATATTTTTTTTTATCTAATTTTAATTTGATTTGTAGATCACAAACAAACGAGTGGGACTTAAAGTAAGAAATTTTCTTAGAATTGGAAAATATTATAAAGAAAAGAATTTTTGTACACACAAATTTAAATAAATATTTGCTTATCGCTGTTTATTTATTAGTTTTTATACGTTTTATTTATGTCTTTGGGTTTTCAATAAATTTCTTTTCTCCATATTTTCTTTGCTTGGCTTTTTAAGTTCCGTGTGCCATACAATTCATGGTTGAAGAAATAAAATTCTATTTCGCTTTATAACAACACCAGCAAAAGGATTTTTTTTAACGCATTTGTATGTGTTCGAGCATGTTTGTTTGTTGTAATACAATCGAAACATATTCCATGCTTATTTCGTGCTCAAGGTGCTCAAAAAGCAATTCATTCAAGCAGTATTGCACTTCTATCTTACATTGATATTTATGTGCAAAAATGTCTGCACTTACATTCTGCACACAAACAAACGAACAAGGTGGTTTATGCGAAATCTGTTATTTACACAGAAATAGTAAAAAATTGCTGGAAAATGAAAAAGTAAGCGGAATGCTTAGGACAACCTTTTTTTTGGGGGGGGGGGGGGGGTTTGAAAATGGGAAAAAAAGAAAAGCTTAAATAGTTACTAAAGCTTTTTAGTTCATATCAAATGATATATAAATCTATATATATAAAAATGAAAAATGTTTGTATGTTTGTTTGTTTGTTTGTTGGCTTATAGACTCCTAAACTACTGAACCGATTTTACTGAAATTTTTACAGTAGCATCACGTGAGCCCTTAAAATAAAAAAGACTACTTATTTTTTTCGATAGGGGCAGGGAAATTGGTACCCCCATAGGATGCCAATATTAAATATCGCATATCTTAAGAGCCGCTGCACGCATTTTGTTGAACTTTTGGTAGAAGGATCTTCTGAGCCCCAAAATTGAAATAAACTTGCAGCGGGGGAAGTGATACCTCCCATAGCACGTCAATGTTTAATATCGCATATCTTAAGAACTGTTATAGTGAGAATGTTCAAACTTTGTAGAAGTCACTCTTATGGTATACTATACTTTTGAAAGTAAAAATAAAGTGGGTAGGCGCAGGGGGGAAATACCTCCCATAGGATGCATATATTAAATATCCCTCAACTGAAGAACTATTTAAGGGAGAGCCTTCAAACATTGTTAAAGTACTATTATGGTAAACTATACATTTCAATATAAAAATAGGCAGGGTAGACAGAGGAGGAGCAGTACCCTTCATAGATAGAAATATTTATAAGAGCCGCTGCACCCATTTTGTTGAAGTTTTGGTAGTAGGATATTCTGAGCACCAAAATTGAAATAAAATAGCAGCGGGGGAAGTGGTAGCCCCCATAGGACGCCAATGTTTAATATCGCATATCTTAAGAACTGTTATAGTGAGAATGTTCAAACATTGCAGAAGTCACTCTTATGGTATACTACACTTTTGAAAGTAAAAATAAAGCGGGTAGGCGCAGGGGGGGAAATCTCTTAACTGAAAAACTATTAAAGGGAGAGTTTTCAAATGTGGTTAAAGCAGTGTAGCAAAGCGCACCGGATTAAGCTAGTATTATATAAAATTAAAGATTTTGCGTACTTATTATTTAAATTTTCCCTCACGCAAATACAACCCACTCGTTTTGAGTGCCTATTCTTAATTTGTATTAAAATAAATATTTTATTACTTAATTGGCTTGCTAAATAATGGTTAAGTTTTATATTCATCAAAGCTATTTTATATTAAAACATGAAGGTTTTTTCTAAGTAAAACGTGAGTTTTGAGTATCCTAATTGCTTTTCAAATTAGAAACTTATATTTATATTTCACTCCCATTTGATGCTTGGTAATATCTTTTGGCCTCTAAGAACTAAATGACTTTGCAGAGCTGCAAATAGAAAAAATATTAAAAAACTCATTAGCCAATGTTTCTTTCTTCAGCCGTATGATGTGGTAATAGTTCTTTTGAAATTATTACTTTTTGGTTAGAATGAATATATAGTGCGCTTATAAGCCGTTTGATAAATAGCTACTTTGAACAGGTTAGTTTTTAAAAGGCACAGTGGCACTTAACATAGCGAAAACTTAAACTCAGTCAGTATTGAGAACGTCTTCTTTTTTACTTAACCCATTTTTGGCAAAAATTCTGTTCAACGATGTTGAGGATAATAACGTAATAAAAATTTATTTAGTTCCTTAAAAATTAAACAAAGATAAACAGTAAAAGTGCTGTTAATTATTATCACCGGTCGGCTTATTTACTAAGAAGTCATGACTTTTCTTTGAACAGAATTCACTTTTTCAATTAGAAGTAAATTTTGCATTAAAAGGTCATATTTTCAACAAAAAGTCACTTTAAACTTCGCAGTCTTATATTTCTTAAAAGAAACTTTGTTACTAAAAGGTAAATTTTTCGGATAAAAAATTTAAGTCAACAAAATATCCTTCCTGTTGACTAAAAAGTCACTTTTTCACTTAAAAGAAGCCTTTTCCACTAAAAAACCTTTCATACAAAAGTGTCACCGTGTTGACAACCGTATGCTGTGATAGTATACAAATTCTAAAATAATATTATTGTAAAATTAAACTCACTACAGATCAAAATTCAGCTTAATAAGCATTCAATTGCAGCAAATTTTAATATTTTGGTGAAATAAGTTGGACAATAAGATTTACTAAAGCTTAAAAAAGTTTTTCTTAAAAAAAGAGGAAATTGGAAACAAAAGAAAGTCCAGGGAATTATCGGGACCGCAAATTTTGGGAACAAACTCTAGTTAGAATGCATACAAATTGCGTTTATAAGCCCTTTGGTAAATGGCTACTCTGAGCTGGTTAGCTTTATATGAGCTACAGTGGTGCAGAATATAGTTAAAATCAAATCTAAGCAAATATTTAAAAAAATATTAAAGTTTTTGTATTGATTCTATTTAATTTTTGCTACATTAAAACGTTAATGCTTCATTTGGTTGAAGCCAATGAATGGTACCTTGTAGGGAGCCGTAGACTTGGCTTTGTAGATCTACATATATTTACAATTTCTTTAAATAAATCCATTAGGTGTATATTTTTCTATAACTCTTGCTGAATTTAAAACGCAAACTTTATGTGATAAAAATATTTAGAATATATACACTTTAGAGGATATAAGATCAATATTGTAGATATTACAAATGGAATGACAAGCACACGAGTATATTAAGCCTTTCCACCCACCTGTGGTAAAAGGCGGAATTGAAAAACCCCTTGAATATTTGAAATTGGTACATTTTTCTAGATCCTTTGGCATAAATTAGAAAAGTGTTAAGAAATATACGACTTTGGTACAAAAAAATCCCACTATTTCCAAAAACTAATCCAAAAATTCCAAAAAAATTCATTCTTGATGTTTTTCTAAAGAGTTCTGATTTAAAATTTTTTGAAAGCTCTTTCAGCTTTTTATTTTTAGTAATTTATTGTATAAATAAAAATGTGTTTTAATATCAAAAGTTTTTATAAAATATTAAAAATTAAAAAAAAAACTGAATTTCAAGTTTTAATTTCAAAAAGCCCTTAAAAAGTTTTTTTAATTTATATTTAAAAAAAAGCTTTTATGAAAAAGTTATGATTTAAAAAAATATTAAAGGTAAATAGAAGGGTTTTTAATCAAATACGTTTTCCTTTTTACAAACTAAAAATTTAAAAGATTGTTTATAAAATCTTTCAATAAAGCTTAAATTTTAAAAAGCAGATTTAAAAAAAAAAGCTCTGTCAAATTAAGTTTTTTAGAAATTGTAATCCTTTCAGTTAAAAATTCGTTTTTGTATAGAACACTTAAACCAAAATACAAAAGACACATCAACCATATTTTCTTTTACAAAAAGTTCTTTTGCAATAAAAGTATTAAACCATTTTGCCACTGTAGACGTTAGTTAGTTAATTGGCAGACCTTTAAGGGATTATAAGTGCAGCGTAATTGTAGCGCTGTGAAAACTTGAACGTAAAATTAACGCAGCCACTATTGTTCAAACATTCGAACATTCAAACATTGAAGGAGAAAACTATTTAAAATTGCACTGGCCAAATTGACACACACATACACAGTTTTTGGTGAAATGAAAGCAAAAATAATAGAAGAATTTTAGTTTATGGGCGTGACAAAGAAGATTTATTGAAAATGAAAATAAAAAAAATTATAAAATCTCAATAATTTAGTTTAAAGACAAATATGTAGAAGTGGGGGATAGAAATAAATGGGATTGGGTGATTGAAAAAGCCCTAAAGGGTTATTACTATGAAGTTTGGTTGTACAACACGAAAGACGGCGGTAGACTTTAATGAAGGCGAAAAAAGCAGCAGCAATGGCCAAAGACTTACAATAGAACAGCTCAATACATGACAATTTAACGGAGTCGATTGAAATGGTAAAACTGTATGGGGATGTGTGTAGGTGTATTGTATTTTTGTGAATGAGTTTGTGTGTGAAACGCGAGGGTGTTTGTGTATTGTTATACAGAGTGGCGTATAAGTAACGTTATGATTTAATAAGTGAATAAATTTTTTGTTAAGGCTATTTGTTCTTTCAGAATTAACTTTCAAAAACATGAGGAATTTATGATGGGAAGACTCAGCAAAGAGCCAGGCCTGTGGAGTCTTCAAGAAAAAGTTCTAGCTCCGACTCCATTCGCTGGAATTTTTTGAGGAAGACTCCTACTCCGACTCCAACTCTTATTTTTACATTGATGCTAAATGTATATGAGACTGGTCCTTATTTGACTTTAGACTCTTTTTAATTTTAACACCTGCCTTATTATGTACTTATTTACATATGCAAAAAGTTTTAAAGCAGACCCTCTAAGAAATTTTTTATTTATAAATAGTTCATAATTAGTTCAACAAAATAGCCACAATACTAATTTTTGTATTGTGGTTGTGCTGAGAAAGGTCAACAAGAAAAAGAAAGACAAAAATGGAAAAACAAAAAAATGTACTTTGGACTTCAAGAAAAAATTCTTGACAAAAGTACGAAAAAAGCAGTAGTAAGGAAAACATGTAAAATCAATTAAAATGGATAATCAATCAAAAAAGCAAACTTCGATCTACCAAAGGTTAAAATACAATTTGTTTTAAGGATTGATGTTTGACTATTGACGTCAGCAGTCGTCGATGGCTGCGAGTGTAAAACGGCAAATCCATTTGAAAAGATCGAGTGGTTGCGATCGAAACATGTCATGGTAACCTGCCGGCCGCGGTTCGAATCCCGGCCACGGTCAAGAATGAAAGATTATCAATAACAATTTTAATTAATTTTCATGTTGTAAAATTCCTTTCTTCATAAAAATAATTTAATTAAAATTAAATTAAATGAACTTAAGCCTTATTAAAAATATTAAAAATTTGGATTAAAAACCATAAATAGTTCAACAAAATAACCACAATACTAATTATTTTGGAATATATTAAAACATTTTTTATGCCGAAAACTTATGGAGTCGGAGTCGAAGTACCCACAAAAACTCGCGACTCCGACTCCATAAGATTTCGGCATAAAAAATGTTTCAATATATTTAAAAATAAAAAATTTCTTAGAGGGTCTGCTTTAAAAATTTTTACATATGTAAATAAGTTCATAACAAGGTCGCGAGTTTTTGTGGGTACTTCGACTCCGACTCCGGTACAAAAACCTCCACTCCGACTACGACTACGCCTACACAGCCCTGCACAGAACAATAAATCAAAGTTCTTCAATTTCATTTGAAAAGTCAGCATTCAATTATTCAGACGCAAAGATCTTATCGAATAATAAGCCGTGAGGCCCATTTTAAGCTCAATGGTCACGTGAATAAACAAAATTGCAATCAGTGGGTCACTTAAAATCCATGCATGAGTGTTGAACATCGAATGCACCCACTTAGATGCACATATTTTTTTTGGCCATATTTGTTCGAAACTGACGAACAAGTTGCGGTTAATGTGGAATGGCTTTCAATGCTGGGCAATAATTGAACATTTTTAAGGCATAAGGTAGAGAACCATAGTTTAAAAAACTGCAACCGAAACCAAAAACTGTCGAACAAAAAACCAAAACTTGTGACAGCAACTATTTTCATTTAATGAATCAGAAGTATTTTTTGGCCAATGATAAATAAAGAAGTGGAGGACATGGCAGTTTTCTACTTTGACTGCAGTTTTTTAACGCTGTAGAGAACAATCCAGAATTGTGGCTTCAGCAAGATCAAATCTTAGGTCACACAGATTGTCCAACTATTGCTCTATTGCGCGAAATATTTGACGGTCGAATAATATCGCTTTTTCTGATTTTAACTGGCCACCGAAATTGCCTGATTTAACAGCACCTAATTTTTTTCTTTCGGGTTACCTAAAGGAAAGGTGTATGGCAATAAGCCAAGAGCCATCTATAAGCTTAATATCCGAATATCCGAAAATAAATGAAGGCGATGGTACGTAGACATCTAAGGTCGAAGCAAACAATGGGCACCATTTGAAAGACATTATGTTTAATACACATTGTGATAATATCAGCAAATTATAGTCAAAATTTGAATAAATGCCATCGTTAAAAAAAATCAGAAGGAAAAAAGTTATATAAATTATGACGTTACTTATGCGCCACCATGTTTGAAATCTAGCAACAGCAGTAACAACAGCAATAAAAATAAAAAACGGCAACAATGGCTACAAAAGTATTGAAACATTATTCAACACTGCTTGCTTGTTTTTATTACAACAGCAACAACAACAAAGCAGTAGCAACATCGATGACTATAACAACAATGAAATCAACGCAAATCAATCGATATTGAAACGTTGAAAACATTTGGCACACACAAACAGTCACACTAGCACTGATACAATAACAGAGAGATGGTGAAAAATAGAAAAAATGGAAAACAGAAAAAGGGAATACTCGTTCACTGGGCGAAAATGAATTTGCAGGGACAGAGAAGTTGGGAGAGGGGATGTAAGTGGGAGTGGAACTGATTGAAAAACGTTAAAGAAAGGAAATAATTAAAAAAGTTGCAATATTAAAACTCAGAGTTGGATGACGATTAAAACGTTGCCGACTTACCAACAGCGATTTGTATTTGGTCCTTGTACATATAAATGTTTATATTTAGCTGTGAATCTGAATGAACGTGAGTGTGTGTGTGTGTGTGTGTGTATCTGTGCGTGGGTGCTAATGTGCTAGCGTGTATATGTATTGATGCAGTAACTTTGTCATGATGTTTGCTGATGCTAAAGGCACTCTTCATTCCGGTATTGAGGCCAAAAGTGTCATTGTTGCTTTATTATTGCTATAGTTTTTTTTTGTTTGTTGGTTTATTTGTTTGTATGTAGTTATGTTGGTGAAGTTGGTCTCGAAATTGTTTATTGTAGGACTCGTTATATTTATTTGTATATATAAAATGTTTAAATGTTAATCTGTATGAGTGTTACGTGAATGCCAAATTTTAACTTATCAATAAACGTGTTGAAATGATAAAAAAATTTTTAAAAACGGAACTAAATATAAGTGTTAAAGTCAGTAAGCAGCGTCGGATTAGAGATGCTATTTAATTATACCCTTCACCACAGAAAGGGGCATATTTCAGTTTGTCATTCCTCTTGTAATTTCTACAATATTGATGAAAGGGTATATATTTTTGGTCCTTATAAATAGCGAAGTTGATTTTCCGTCTGTCTGTGTGTTTTTCTGTCTGTCCATAGAAATGTGTTTTCCGAAGGCCCCAGATATGATGGGGGCTAGGCTGTAACACAATAATGTCGCATACAGTCCGGAATTGTTTTCTATTGAAATTCAGCAAGATCAAACCACAAATTGCTGAGATATGAGCAAAAAACCTCGACTTCCTCTAATTTTTCAAAAAAATACCTTCTGTTGTTGTTGTTTTATTCTATTTTTATGTATATCTGGAAAACGACAGGAGCCAAGGTCTATAAATTAGATGCAAGCATCTTGGATATCAAAGCAAAATATCCGACAAAATATGGGTGAGATTGGACCAGTGAGCGTGGCACTCGCCATAGAAAGACAATATAGATTTCTGTATATCTGGAAAACGGCAAGAGCCAAAGTTTCCAAATTAGGTACAATCATCTTGGTTATTAATTCGCAACATCCGACAAAATGGGGTAGGATTGAACAAGTGGGGTGGCGGTATTTATATAACTTTCTGTTATTTTCGCACCATGGTGAAGGGTTTATAAGATTCGGCATATCCGATTATTTTATTTGGCATTTTTTGAACTTTTCTTAGTTTGATCTTCAATATAGAATAGCCTTTTGGAATATTTTGAAAATTGTAATTTCATTTGAAAAATGATTTTCAGTTTTTGTGATTTTTTTCAATTCTTGGCGTTCTTTTTTAAGTTTAGTTTTTATTTATTTCCAATTCTATACACAAGACTTTAACTCTTTTATTTTAGTATAGAACATTCTTTTAGCAGAAACATTAAAAATTGTAGTCCTTAAATGATAAAATTTTAAAACAAAAGAAAAAGAATTTACATGAGAAAAAAAAAAAATTACACTGAACCAAAAAGTGTTTATAATATTAAAGCACAAAAATTATTAAAATAGTTTTCGTTGGCCCATTGATTTATTCATTAATATAATGAAAAATAAAATTATCCAGGTAATGAAATTTAAGTACTGTTCATTGACACAATGAACTTGCATTTATAAAATATTTCATTTAAAATGTATGTTAAAGTAAATAAAATGTTCTTTGAGGTAACGAATCATATATTAAGTCTTGTTAGAACAAATGCCCATTAATTTTATAAACTCGAACGTTAGCATTAATGAAGTGTTCGTTGGGCTTTTATACCGAACTAGTACTTTAAAACTAATATAGTGTTCGTTCAGTTTACGAAACCTGAATAAAATGCTATCCCACGCATAAAATTTACATTTGATTTGTCGGCTTAACGAACTCGTTCGTTGGAGTCAAAAAAGTTTCATGGGGGTGACGTAACGTTTGTTAAATTGGTTTTTAAAACAGTGTTAGTTTATCATTTTTTTTGGAATTTCTTGTAATTTATCTATTCGAACTGGTTCTTCTTAAAATATTATTTAAATAAATAAAAATATTTTCGTGTCTGTAAAAACCACTATCTCAAATTAAACAAAAGAGAAAAGGGACATTTGTGAGTTAAGTTCGATTCAGAAAAATTATTTGCTATCTGTGTCAGTGTTGCAAAATTGAAATTTTGAAATGGTACTGAACTTTAACTAAAAGAGTACTTTTTCCAACAAATGGTACTTTTTGTTAAAAAATAAAATAATTTTTTATGAAAATAAAAGCAACAAAAAATATTTTATTGGAATTCATTTATCAATGTATTAAAGAGCAAACAGTATTTATATTAAAGATACATAATACTTTTGTTATACATAACATTAAGCTACGGTCACACTCATCAAATATTTGACCAAATACGTATTGACGGAATAACTAGCCGGTTGAAGTTAATATTGTTCAATACCGATATGTGTATGATCGTTTCACCATTTTATAGAAATTATGTTTATAGATAAAGAAAAACCGTTTAATTATATTATCCTAAAATGTTATCTTCGAATTTAAAGAAAGAAATGTTAAGATAGCTAAACTATTTTGAAACCGAGAAATACTTTGGTTTCTGCAATGTGAAAAAAACAGAGACAATGTCAGAAGCAAATTACATGTACGTTTGTGACCGAATATTATAAACCTTATGTAAAACAGCAATTTTGACAGACATGCACAATTACATGTGACTTTTTAGAGATCATAAGAAATATAATATGTAACTACAACAGCTGCAATCATTTGATTTTAATAGAAATTTAGTTTGAAACTTGACACAGTTTCTACGTGTAAACGATTTCTTGGTTGGCTTTTTTACATAATAATGCATTTAAAAATGTGCGTTCAAGTGATGCTGAGAAATGTGGTATCGATAAAATTCCAAAAGCAATCTGTGAAATGTCAGCAAACATTAGTTCATCCATTTCGCTCTTAATTAAATATTTTCAGGTCTGAAATGCTTTATTTCAGAGAGATCCGCTAGTACACGGAATTGAGAATAGTTTTCTTTCTCGCTTGTTAATAACATTAATAACAATGGTGTTATGCTATTGGTGTTCCCGAAAACAATATTTTCTGGAGTGAAGCTGCTTATAATTTAAAGTAAAAACAAATGTTTCTCCAAATCTCAGATAATATGTTTCTTCAATTTATAAACAATTTCGTTGTTAACTCTGCATGTTTCTATAAATATGTCAAATCGAGTTCCCTAAAAAGATACATTTAAAGGTTAATGGTTTGTTTTTAAATTTTCCAATAATATATTATCCAATGCATAATTTTTTATAAATTTTCTTGTGACTTGTAAGAGCAAATATCCCATTCTGTATAGCAAAGTATGAATCCTGGCGTCCTCGCCTTCATCTCAATATTAACGTTGTTAATTATATTTAATACACAACAATATAAATTTTGCAAAACACATGATTACCAAAGTCTGCTATTGAAATGATCTCATCACGGTTAAAAAGCGCAAAGGATAAAAAAGTACTAAAAACAACGCGGGGGTACTGCGGTATTTTTAATATGAAAAAGTACTGAAAAAAGTACTAAAGTACTGAATTTTTCAACTCTGATCTGTGTTAAATAAAATAAAGTGCGGTGGATAATTTAGTATTTTAGATAATTTAGATCAACTTCAAGTGGTTCATTGACGTCCAAATTAACAAAGGAGGCACTAAGTTCCATTGATAACTAAATGAGTTTATTATAAAATTTAATTTTTAAAGCACTTTGTAAAAATTATAAATAAACTAAATGTATGTATAAATCATCATATGCATATAAAATGTATATTATACATACATAAATATATGTACTAGAATAAATTTCAAACATTTTTGTAAAATAGGAAAAAATGTTAAATAAAATATGTATAAATAAACACATTTTTTCAATTATGAGTCTTTTTTATTTAAATTATGATAGGTCGGACAGGTGGTATAATAAATAGTTCAATTGTAAAACAAAATTGTTCGTTGATTTAATGTAAAGAATCACTAAGTTAAAGAAATAGATCATTGAATTAAAAATATTTTCATTAAATTATAATTATAAATGTATGATCATTTTTCGTTATATCAACGAACAGTTTATTAAATTATTAAAATAAAATCTTTTAAAAAACGGTTATTCTTTGTTACAACGAATAAATTCATGGGACGAAAATTAAAAAAAATTATCGTTTGCGGGACATAAATCCGATCAAAAATATAGGGACATTAATTCTAAAAAGACAGCATTAAGCCATCATTGTCATCAATCTAATCATTATCCAAATTTTGAAGAAGCATCGGTTTTAAACACTGAAACTAACTACAAACGCAGATATATATTGGAAATGTTACACATAATTAATACACCAACAGCACAGAGAATAAATTTTAAAGCAGACACAGAACATATAGCGAATAATTATAGGAATTTGGTTATTAGGAGATAGAAGATAAGATATATTAATATCACAGTCTTGGAACAAGAGAGTTCACTATGCAATTAAATTACATGAAAATTATGACCTTCTTGTCCTTAGGTCACGATACACATATTAGTTTGTAAGAATTAAAATAAGGATAATTAAAATGTTTTTATAAGTATGTAAGATAAGAATAAGTATAGTTTAAAAAAATTATAATTTAAAAGATTTGTTATTCGTGCTTAATTCTCAGTTTTTATTCTTGATAAAAACACTGAAATTTATTGTTGATGGGATAAGCTATTCCTATGCGCATTTCACTGGTTGCTTAGGCCAGATCATCAGGAAACTTCATCCATAAACATTTTGGAAAAACTAAAGATATTAAACCGAATAAAACTGTTAAGCGTATAAGAATCATAAGCAACAGCTCTACTTGTAACAATATCAAAGTTTAAACAAAAACATCAACAATAAACAGTGAGTTTATCTCTTCTTACATTCCCCACTACAATTGATTGGAATTCTTCCAACATTAATTGTAGTTGTAAGTAGGTTAGGAAAAAACAAAATGCAAAAAACAACTTGCAAAAGCATGTTGCCATGTATATTTTTTTAGGCCGTGCACTTGCCAGTTTATTATCAAAAGTTATTTTTGGGAATACAAAATTATAATTTAAAAGATTTGTTATTCGTGCTTAATTCTCAGTTTTTATTCTTGATAAAAACACTGAAATTTATTGTTGATGGGATAAGCTATTCCTATGCGCATTTCACTGGTTGCTTAGGCCAGATCATCAGGAAACTTCATCCATAAGCATTTTGGAAAAACTAAAGATATTAAACCGAATAAAACTGTTAAGCGTATAAGAATCATAAGCAACAGCTCTACTTGTAACAATATCAAAGTTTAAACAAAAACATCAACAATAAACAGTGAGTTTATCTCTTCTTACATTCCCCACTACAATTGATTGGAATTCTTCCAACATTAATTGTAGTTGTAAGTAGGTTAAGAAAAAACAAAATGCAAAAAACAACTTGCAAAAAAAAATTTTTTTCATAATTTTGTTATCGTTTTTTTGTTATTTTTATTCAAATTTGTTAATTTCCTGACGATGCTAACCAAAGGTTACCGAAATATTGAAGATATAAATAAATAAAATATTTTATAAATAAAAGGACCTCAAGCTTAAATAATTGAAAGTAATTATCGTTTGCTTAACGTACATTTTCTTTGTCTCCACGTACCTTTTTGGTTCAGTGTATTTAAATAATAAATTGAATTGAAAATCAGCAGAATGATAATATTTGAAATCATAAATTTTTTTTTGCAGATTTTTGCTTTTTTTTTTTTTTTTTTTTTTGTAAAATTGTGTGTTTTATTTTTTCCATTGTTCGCAATTTTCAAGCGATCCGCAATTGTTATAATAAAAGAGGGTTTTAAGTCGATTTTTTAAAGTTATTTAATTTTAAAGATTTTTTATATAAAATGTTTCGTTTATAAAGGTTGTAATTTTTAATTAATAAGATTTTGTTTGTCGTGCTTAATTCCCAATTTTTATTCTTGATAAAAACACTAAAATTTATCAAAGTTTTTCTTGGGATTCAAAAATTTAATTTACAAGGTTTCTTTAAAACGTGCTACATTCCCATTTCATGCTATTGGTAAACTGAAATTTATTGTTAAAGGGATAAGCTATTCATATGCGCATTTCACTGGTTGCTTAGGCCAGATCGTCAGGAAACTTCATCCAAAGATTTTAGAAAAACTAAAGATATTACACATATAAACTGTTAAGCGAATAAGAATTATAAGCCACAGTTTTACTTGTAACAATATAAAAGCTTAAACAAAAAGAACAACAATAAACAGTGAGTTTATCTTTTCTTAAAGTTTCGGCTACAATTGGTTGATTTTTTGTCAACTCTAAATGTAGTTGAAGGTGGGAAAAGAAAAAACAAAAACAAATTTATTACTGGGGGACAAGCTGGTTACTATTCGCATCACTGGTTGCTTAGACCAGATCATCAGGAAACATTTTTCCAAGCAATTTTAGAAAAGATATTTGCAAACAAAACTGCAGAGTTTGTAATTTTTTTATTCACCAATTTGTTTTTTTTTTAATTAACTTATTTTTTTTTTGTAAAAAACAAATGTTGCTTCTCAAAAGCGTTCCTTACGTTTAAAGCAAAATAAAAATCGTTTCGCCCTTAAAATATTTAAGGCCTTTCAGCTTGTTACAACAAGTCAGCTCTTACGCGAAGTATTTGCTTCATTCTTATTCAGTCCAATTGGAATACATATCACTCGATTGGCAATGGTGTACAATATTCTCTTAGAATTTGTTTGACTTTTATGTTTAAAGCAAATAAGAACTCTGTATGGGGCATGCATATATTGGTAAACAGACGGACGGATGGACAGACTGAGTGAGGCGAACAGTTAGATATACTTACAACAAACCATCGACTAAAAGTTGATTCTTATTCAGATGATGATGATGAGTAATATTTGCTTTCCAACCCATTTTTATTTGCTGCTTCCAATCGCTTTTAAATTTACAACATACTGATTTGTTTTTTTTTGATTTAAACACAAACTAACACACAAATACAAACACACACTTATACTCATATATGCAAACATTTTCTTTATTGCATTGTTAGCAGAAAATGATGGTGGCAAAAAAAGGTATTTATTGGTAGCGTATAAATGATGCTGCTGCTCTTTGCTTGGCCGGATGAGTGGATGGAATGGTATGTGGTGGTATTTTGTAATGCTGTGGAGGAAAGAAAGAAATAATTCGTAGAATTCATTGTGGGCGACTTTAGTTAGTGTTTGACTTTTTGGCCCTTGGCAACTCGTTTTTGCACGAGTTATAACATTCTCAGCCGCTTATACACTAAGTATAGTAAACACACACACACATTTACTTAGTTTCTCTAACCAAACATCCATAGATTCTTTAGTTTTGTATATGGAAGTAGTTAGCTTAGTATGAATGTGCTTTTGTGTCCAGCAGCAGCAGTAAATGGAACATTTATTATGAAAGTTCCAATTTTTATTTTGAGTTCAGTTTTTGGCTGTTTTTTTGAAGGATGAAAAAGAGAACAACATTCTTTATTTATTAATGTGGAAAAACTCTTTATATTTAGACAGTTCTTATATTCATACATTTGTTTGTATGGCTATGGGCAGTAATTTATTTATTAGTCTTTCTTAGGTTCCTATTGAAACAAGAGAACGAAAAGGGAGCATGTATTTGTTTATATAGATGTAGAAAGACTAACAGATAAATGATGGTCTTTTATTAGACTGCAGCAAGTTTGTAAACATAATCGAATAGTTTTTAGTCTATTCAATAGTGCTGTCTGTAGTTTTGTCTATACACTGAAAGACTTTTCTTCACAGATCCAATTGATTTTGTCATTTATATAATGAAAACTGACATTAAAATTTAACCGTTGTAACGCTTCAAAGGATTAATCAAGAATGTTTTATTAGCACCCAGGTAATGAAATGTTTGTAAAATTCTATGAAAATTTTGGATTTTTTTCAATTCAATTTATTTACATTTTATTTATATCCATCGAAATCTTATTTCTTATCCCACAAAGCCTTTTAGCTTGTCTGCAGCAACTCAATACAAGCAATTTGAATAAGGCAGTATATATGTGTCATTACATTAACAAAACATTTCATTAAAACAATGATGAAGAGTCAAACGTTTAAAGCTTTTCTTTTATTATTTTAATGAAAAGGTCATTGCATTTCAATGAAATTTTTTATTTGCTCAATGACATAAACTTATTAAAGCTTTATGCTTTTTTATTGTAAAATTTTAGGTATTTTTTTTAAACAGTACAAATTAGGCCCCATTAAATGATAATATAGGGTTAAATTTTCAAAAAAAAATTACATAAGATTTTTTTGTATAAAGCTCAGGAATACTTTACACTGTTTTGATTTAATAACCACTACTTCTGTGAAAAATAAAAATTTTTGCTACTTTACAATTTTCCTTTATTAAGCATTTTACATGAATTGCATGAACTTTTGGTCTTATAATACCCCTAGTGAAATTTATTCGTAGAACATTTTAACCCTCTAAAGTGCCGTTTTAGTTTACTTTTGTGTAGAAATTGGAATAAGGATAGCGAACCCTTGAAATGAGAGTTATAAGTTATAATAGAGCAATTCCATATGAAAACGATCAAAATTGGCAAATTTTTGGACGACCCCTCTCCGAAAAAAAACTTCTAAAGCGATCGCAACGAGTGATAGCTCGTTGGAAAGGTATTGAATCAGGCTTTAATTGAAAAATAAAATTTTCCTAATTTTTCTTAGAAATTTACCTTTAAATTTTCCCATGAAAATTAAATTTTCCGATTTTCCACAGAAGCTCCTAAATTTTCCGACAAATTTTTTTTTTTTGTATTCCTCATAATTTTTGCTTTAAGAATCAGCAATAAAAAAATGGGCTTCGACTCCTTGTTTGGACCTTGGTGCAGAGCACCTTGGTGCTCTTAAAAAAAAAATTGATTTTTCTTCATAAATGTATTTTTAACTGTAAAATAATTTTTAAAATGTATTTTTAACAAGGTGGTCTCTTAAATGCTCTTCTCCTGTCCAAACAAGGAGTTGGGGCCCATTTTTTTATTGCTGATTCTTAAAGCAAAAATTATGAGGAATCAAAAAAAAAAAAAATTAGCCGGAAAATTTAGGAGCTTCTGTGGAAAATCGGAAAATTTAATTTTCATGGGAAAATTTAAAGGTAAATTTCTAAGAAAAATTAGGAAAATTTTATTTTTCAATTAAAGCCTGATTCAATACCTTTCCAACGAGCTATCACTCGTTGCGATCGCTTTAGAAGTTTTTTAAAACAACTTTCAATGAGGTCCCTTATGAAGAATTCTTCAATTTTGTCACATGACAGTGGTGTACACCACCACTAAACCAGTCACTATAAAAAAAAAAAAAAAATGTAGGTACATTATTTTTTGCTGGGCAATCGATTGAGACTATTTATTTTAAAATCGGAGAGGGGTCGTCCAAAAGGTGATCGCTTTCATATATTGCTCAATATATTTTAAGAAAAGAATCGCCTTACAATTCTACTGCAAACATATAAAATTATTTTTTTTTAGCTCAGAAGCAGTGCTTAAAAATTTCAATAACTTTCATTTCTTTTGATTTGACTTCTGCTTGTGCTTCTGAAATCAATAACAGTTTCAGTCAAAGCAAAATAACATAACGAAAAGCAAACAGTTGAACGAAACTTTTGTCCACAGAATACCACAGAACTGTCACGAGACGGAAGATTTTGCGTTTTTTTTTGTCTCTTTTTAAGAAAGCTGCCCTTTTTAATTTCTCTTTGCATCATCTTTTATGCCGCAATACAATGAACACAAATTTATTTAGTTGAGATTTATTTGCAAAGCTTTTGTAAAAATTAACTTTTAAGTTTACCACAACACAAGTAAATAATATTTAAGTAAATAAATAACATTATAAAACAAAAAAATATTAATAAATACATTTTTTTTGCACAAAACACAACGTTTGTTGAACTAATGCATTTGTTTAACGTGGTTTGTTGTGTTTTGTATTTTTGTTTTGATCACGCCATTTGTGTTGATTGTTGCTGCCTGTTTTTACACATTGCCACTTCACTACCAAAAAAAGCTTTCTGTCTTTTTCTTCGAAAGCTGCCCTCGCAACTGATTTGGGCCTTTTTCACACGTCACTTTTTACAGTTCTGTGGTATTCTGTGCTTTTGTCAGCAGTTGTTTTAAAAATTGTGATTTTGATATTTCATTTGAGCAGTTTCGCAAGTAAAAGTACAATCAGTCTCTTTGCTTTTTTAATTCGCAAAAAAAAAACTTTCTGTATTTGCAAGTTATAACTTATAAGTAAGTGCAATTAGTTGATTTTGCTTCTCGTGTTTTACACAAATGCCCCAGGGGCCGAGCTTATTTCGTGATTTTCACTCACCCACACGAAATCACTTGAAATATTGTAAAAAATAATAAACATGTGTATGATTATGTATAAATGTAAAAAATGTACAGAAGAGAAAAGAGAATATTTTTCTGCTTAAAATTTACGAAACTAAATGACGCCAGCTTTTACGACTGTGACTTCTGAAAACTTTCAAAAGCAAAAACGCTGCTTGTGATTTTGTCTTTTTAACTTATCAAAAGCAGAAGAAAACTTAGCACACGACTGCCGCTTGTTTTCATAAGTTTTAACAGAATCATTGTTTGATTTTTAAAAGCAGAGAAAATTAAAAGCATTGGAAAATGAATATTTTGCAGCTTTTTTACTTAAGTTTTTTAAACACTGCTCAGAAGTACATTTAGTAAATTTCTTTTACTTGCACCAAAAAATGCCTTTTCAAAATATTCAAAAACTTAAGAGGTCGAAATTTCGGAAGACCGAACGTTTTCAAAACCCTTTGCAGATTTGCTCAACCAGTAGTTTAGTTTCATTTCGCATTGCAACTATTTAGGCTGTTTTTTTTTTTGTTGCACAGTGTTATTTACTCTCTTGTCTTTAGCCTAGTCTAATATATGATTGTGTCTATATTCTAGTTCATACTTAAGTACTGCCTATAGATTTGTCTACAGTGCTGTTTCGACTTTAGTCTTGTCTATAATCCTGCCCTATTCAAGTCTATAGACACACACACACACTATGTCTTGTTAATATTATCTTCCATATTTTAGACTATATTCTTGTATATAGCCTTGTTTTAGTCTTGTTGTCTTGTCTATTGTCTCTAAAAGAGGTCATACTAATGTTCATGCATAGGCATTCGTACATTTATGTATATCCAATATTTTTTTTTGTTTCTAGAAACTAAACTAATCCACTTTTCAGTTTATTTCTTGCATCGTTTTTAAAATGTATGTGTGAATATGTTTGTATAGATAAACATTAGTATGTGTATGCACATATACTACTTTTAGGACTCTACGGAACATCAATTATTGCTTTTAAAAGCTCTAACAATTTTTTTTTTCTTAAAAGGAACAAAAGTTTATATCGCTCGTTTGCTGAAACAAGATCGTAAGTCGAAAATCACAAATTCGGAGTTAATATCACTAATGCATAGTCACTCAGTCATATATTTCTTATGAATATGTTGTAAACTCAACTCTTAAGAGAAGTATAAAATTTCCTTTTTCCATTATGTTGTGTGAAAATTTAAAACTTTAAGGTCGCTTCATGTAAAAATAATATTTTTGAGTTATAACGATGTAGCAGCAAATGAGCAATATGTGGAAAAAGTTGTTGTTGTTAGTAAATTTTCCATTTGATTTTTGGTCGAAAAATTAAACTTCTCCTTTGCATAACTAATGCAAAAATTTAATTTCTTATGCAAACATAAAATTTTACTTTTTTTCAGTTTTCAATTTTGTGTATATTACATCAGAACACTCCTTCGGAGTCGACTTACAGGCAGAATGTATTGACGTCTCTACGAGTGTTTGAGTGCTTGAAAGGCTGAGTATTCAAGAAACTGTAAAAAGTAAAATAAAAGAAGAAAAAATAAAATCAGGTCAAACAAACCATAAAATCATTCATCATTTTATGTTTGTTTAAAAACATATGAAACTACTTGCTAACAAATGAACACACATACATTCGTCTATACATATAAATAAATTTTTAGTATAAATGAACACTTCTTCAAACAGAAATGCAGGACAGACATAAATTCAAAAAACGCGCATATAAAACTGCTGTTCTCTGTACATTGTTTCATAGAATATATGCATGATTTATGGATGTGTGTTCGTGTTTGTTTTTGTGTATGAGTGTGTTATGGACTTAACCAGGAAGCCTTTTGGCTTACCTTTTTTACTTTTTAGATTTAGTAGATCCTTTTTTAATGTAAATAATACTAAAACGTTGGGTACATAAACAATGCCAACACAAATACAAATATCGACATCAACACAAACACTAATACACCAGTGCAACCACAAATCAGACAATACCAATAAAAGCAACAAAACAAAATGTTCACATGTTAAAACAATGAATACTTCTTCTATGTTTTGGTCTTCTTCTCGACTATAAATCTAATACTACAAAGACCCTGCTTCATACCACTGTCCACACATATATTAACATTCCAAACAAAACCAGGATCACTGCTCATCCCTTTGCTTTCCATTCGAATTTCTACTATCTTCAGGTCTTTTGTTTTAAGGATAAATGTCAATTTTTTGACATATGGACGTAAAGGTGTGTAACTAATTCGAATGTCAAACGGACAGACATTTAAGTAAACTAATACAATGACAAGTTTACTTGTAAAGGGACCTGGGGAAGGGTCAACTTTATACGAGTATGTTAGTGTTAGTTTTTCATACATACAATAACTTATTATGCCTTATGTGGATTTTTTTTGTGATTTTTAAAAATTTATGCGTGCCTGTGTTTAAAAATTGTTTTTTACCCTTTTTTAAATCGATATTTTATGGATGTGTTGGTCATTGTATTGGGTTAGTGGATTTAAATCAAGTACATACTGATACTTAACAAGGATGAAGGAAATCTCGGAGTTACACTTTTAAGATTTTTAAAAAAGTCAAAAATATTTGTTTTAAAAAATGCGGAATATATTTTGCCAAAAAAAAAGTAAACTTAATCTGAAAAAAAAACCTTTTTATTAAAAATTCCCTAGAGGGAAGCGAACTGACACCAAAGTAGTCCCGTGATAGGTCTTTGGTGGTAGAGACCGGTTCTAGTTCTAACACTTTATATGAATAAGACCTATCACTTTTACATGGGGTTGTCATTGGAGGGGGTCAACTGACACCATATGACCAGTCCACATCTATTCTCAATGGACGTGTTTAGTGACAGTTACTACAATGTAGTATTATTTCAATAAAACAAGTCTTAGAATTAAATTCAAGAACCAAATTTTAGGAAGTTCCAAAAAATGTGTCACACCACCGGTGAAGACTGTACTGTAATTCATTACTTTTTCTACATTTTTGTTCTTCATAAACTAGTTACATGATTGGTTCTCCTTTCACTGATCATGAGTTCTTTCTTTTTGTACCTGTTATATTTTCACAACTCCCAGGACCAGTCCATTGGACGAATTGACACAAATTTCCCGCAGGGTTGTTTCTAATCACCAAACTCATGGCATCAAGCAAACAATTTGTTGATTTTGCACCCATAACCAAAATGATTATATTGATAACTAAAAATTATAAAAATGAAAAATTGTGGATTTGTTTTCAATAAATGATTTTTTTTGTTTTAATTTTTATTAAAAAAATGATCAAACAACTTTGACATTTCAAACACTGTGTTAATTGATTTAATTAAATTTAGCTCACTATCCAAGTTCTGTAACTTTGGTGAGAACGGCTCGCTTCGAGAAGAAGTGAGGCAACATATTTTATCGTTTCTCAAAAAGTGAGAAAAAAGTGTGTTTGTAACTCATTTAAGGTGTTATGATACTTGTTATTTTTTCTATATGGAAAAACAGTGCAAATATACTTGCATAGGAAAACTGGCTAAGTGTAAATAGTGTGATTATATCATAAAAATCTTGAAATGTAAAACAAATATACGTGTGTTGTCGACAAATAATCTAAGACTGTCAAAAAAAATATAAAAATTTTTAACTTAAAAGTGACATTTCCAGATTAAATGTTAGCATTTTTTTTTTAGTTTTGCATCGAAAGTAGCGGTTTTTAACTTTTTTTTTTTTAAATAACATTTAATGCAAATAATGAAAAATATTACAAATTACATCGGGGTATATTCTTTAATTGAAAATTTATGATTTGGAATATGAAGGGCACCTGCTTCATTACATTTATCAATAACAAAATATTTTCATCTGCCCAAGCTTTTACCAATTTTTTTTTTCAAAGAAAAAAATATACATGAGAAATGTCAATCAGAAAAAAGGGTTTGTTTACATATTGTATTTCTTGTTCTTTCTCGCATTTATTGTTACATTCAGTCAATCCTAAAAAAATTCAATAGAAAAAATTGCAAGTATCATAAGGGCTTTAGAAAACTATCAAAAGAGATTACGTCGTTACGTTATAAATGTAAAATTGCAGACATTGAGAATGCCAGTCGCACATATCGTAGACGGCGACAAAAATTTACTACAACTTTAAAGTTTTTAACTACCGTCGGCTATACCAAATAAATGTTTATTGTTAACAAAATGGCTTTGAAAACATTCGTATATTTTTCAAAAATGTTAAAAGCAAAACAATTAAACAATGAAAAATCTGGCAAGAACAAATTACTTACCTCTTCCGTGTTATTATTCATTGCCTTTTGCATTTTTAATTTTTTTTAAAGTGTTAAAACTTTTTCTCACCCCGGTTTTATTTGTGAGTTTATTTAACAGTTTAAAGCGGGAACTTTCTTACAAAAATTTTACAGACACACTTTTTCATTAAGTACGCGGCGGGTGATTTCCTTCCATGACAGCTGTAACTTGCAAAAAATGTTACAGACGCAATTAAGTGGGAGCAAAAGTTGCGGCATTTTTGTTTTATTTCTCACATTTAAGTCGAAAAGATTCTCGACGCGGAAGTTACAGAACATGGGCACAACTTTTGACAATGCCCGTCAACAATTCAACGAGTTTAAAATAATTTTTTTAATATTTTTTTTCAACTAAAAAAATAATTGATTCAATTTTCACATTAATTAAATTAAAATACTATTTAAACAATTTTTTTAATTGATAAAAACCAACTGAAAATTTTTTCTGTGTACCACAATATTGTACAGACAGTTTGTCGTTATATTGAGAAAATGGCCATAAGACTATTTTTTGTGGGGTTCTTTAAAATCGAAAGTGTACAGCAATAATCGCACAACAGTTCAAGTGCTTAAAAACAACATTAGCGAGCAGATATCATCCATTGACAACAGTTTATTGAAAAACGTGATTGAGAATTTTGGTATTATTTTGGGATGGCGGGGGAACCTATTTTTAAAAAACTGAAAAAATATATTTTAACCCTTTTTTTATTAAAATAAAAATTATACCTCAATGTTTGGACACTCTTTAGTTGTTCCTTTGTTTTTTCTTTATTCTAGCCTGTAATTTTGTTTGTGCTCTTGCGTACGTTCTTGTATATAACATTAGAGTTTTATCCCTACTCTTGCATTTTTTATAAAATGAAAAAAGTTCTTATTCGATTTTTCACTTTTTTGTTTTTAAATAGTTTAAAAAAAATATACAAGAGATTCCAATTTTGGTTTTCAGCGCCTTAAGGAGTTACACCAAACCTCTTAAACAGGTAGAAGTTCAAGTTATAATTGCAGGGCTCAGAGCTGTTTCGAAACAAGTCATAAAATAAAATAAATTTATCTGTGGCATTTTGACAAAACATCTTAAGTCGAGATATTTATTTATTTATTTATTTAATTTATTAGTCTATGGAATTCATCCTTACAGACTATTTATACAACACAAATGTTAATTACTCACATAAAATAAATAATTATGAATTAAAAAAAATTATTATTTTACTTTTAGTTACATTAGTATTTAAAGAAAAATCTATAAATCTATACAGTTCATTAAATTGAATACACATTCTCCTGAGAGGATCAGCGTTTGCATAATTAGCTCTAAAAAATTGAACGGATAATGGTGAGAAGTATCGTGTTGGTCGTTGAGGAATGTTGAACGAAATATTGTTGATCAGAAAACCAGAACAAACATCACCGTTAATAATATTCAATAGAAACGAGACATTTAACATAGATCGTCGGCTTTTTAAGGTTGGCAGCTTAACAAGGGCGAGCCTGCTGGTATATGATGGAAGACATAATGGGTTGAAATTTAAACTTCGAAGACAGAACAACAGGAATTGTTTTTGCACAGATTCAATCCTGTCGATATAAATTTGGTACATAGGGTCCCAAATAATGGAAGCATACTCCAAAATAGGTCTCACAAGTGATGTGTATAAAGTTAGAAAAAAAAGTTTTAAAAAAAAATTTCGGTGAAAAAATAATTTTTACCAAATAATAAAATAAAGCAAAATTAAAGAAAAATTTCGTTAATAATACAAAATTTTAAAAACGTAAAAAAACTTTTTAAAAACTTAAACTTTTTAAATTTGACTTAAGAAGTTTCGTCAAAATGACACAGATATATATTTCAAAGCTAGTTTGAAATTCGCCGCAAAGTTTAACTCTATTCAGTTCAGTAACGGACTAAATTAAAAAGTGTTTCGTACTTAAGATAACGGTAATAAGACCAAATCAATGGCTCTAAAAATTAAGTGCGGTTTACTAACTCAAACTTAAAATATTTTCGAATTTTCTCTTTTGACTTGGTTCGCTTCAGCGCTGAGCCCTCCAATTCTTTTGTCAATTTCGCACACTTTGAAATTTAGCCAACATACTCGTATGTGTTGATGACAAAGGTGAAAAACTTTTAACATAACAGCCGCTGTTTGGGCATTAGCAAACTTAAACTTTAATTAACAATTTAAAATTTTTCCCAAATTTAATGCCATTAAATTATGTGCTTTTCATAGGTTTTTGCTAAATTCAGGTCTTCAGTTTTAGTCCGCCTTGTGTAGTTCGATGTTAGTTTGGGTTGTTAAAAGAAGTCTAAAGTGAAGTATACCTTGATTTACACTTTTCATTTTTAATTTTGTGGCATGTTTAAATATGGGTTGGTTGTAGTTTTATACAAATGTATACAGTAATTTTGACTTAGCTGCACAATCTCCTTTGCACGATTTTTTGTGCAGGTAAATCAAAAACGCAGCTATCTTAAATGCATTTACCTGGCTTAATGTGCAGGTACACAATTGTGGATACCTGCACAAAAGTGCAGCTAGAGTAAAGTGTTTGATTTAAAAATGGAATTAAAAATCTTTTTATTAATTGAGTTACTAAAAACGCATGACTTTTAACGCAATTAAACGGGAACTCAATGAATGAAAATCGCTTAATTGAGCAAGATGTGCAATAAAGCGAAACACCCATGTGTAGATAGAAAATAAAACTTATTACTTTATTTATTAAGTTAAAAAATAATTTAAGTTTTTTAAAACAAAATAAAAATCAGGTCCGTCCATCGTACAATTTTTCTTGCCGCAAAATATTTTTGTTTTTCGCATTGCGGTCTTATTTTGCGAAATAATTAAGCGGGTGACATAATTCAACGGAACTCAACTAAACGGGTATTTTTACATTGACGGTTACACTGAATGATTTCGTTCCATGATTTTTAGTGCAATAAAACGGGAAACTCAATTAAGAGGGGCTCAGTTAACCGAAAACAACGTACATAAATTTATATTTTATTTCAAATAACAGATCATTTTATACATGTATGTATGTATGTATATTATAAAAGGAACATTAACAAAAACAATGAGAATTCACAAAGAACATAAAAATTTATGGAAAAAAAAAACAAAATAATCGCGATTTATATTTTTATAAACAGCTTAAAATGGATATTTATGTGAAAAACTGGCCACCATATTTTTTTCATGTGTGCAGCTAACTTTGATGTTTTGTATGAAAATATTTTAAAGCTGCACAAAAATATGCAGGTATACAAGATGCACGTAAACAAGGATTTTGAAGAATATTTCCAGAAAATATGTATTTTGGGCAGTTAAGTCAAAGTGCAGCTAATTTAAATTAATTGTATGAAAATAATTAAAAAATGCCAAAAATTTTGTGCATTTATCTTAAATGTGCAGGTATAGAAAGTACACTTAACCCATTAGAGGTCACACCAAACCCCAACTTGAGATTCATCTGCAAACATTGACCCAGACGTTACTCTAAATATCAAAGATCAACATAAAGATTGTATCTAGTAAAAAGCTATAAAAAACACCAACAAATGCTTAACAACACATGAAGCAAACGGATAAAAAGATTTTAAATGCGATTTTCCGGAGTACAAATCTAACTGGCAGCAAAAGCTTATAGCAATAGCCGCAACCCAGCTTGTGAAGCCGAATCGAACGGGCTTACCTCGAATGAATTGCTTTCCAGGATGGTATCCAGAATATTTAAGTATTGACTCGTCTTTAGGAATAATTTGGCCACCGCTAAGCATTTCATTAGAAGAAAGCCAGTTCGATTCGACTTCAACAATTGAAGGCTATAAGATCAAAGACATTGGGATTAAAGATTTTTTAAATATTTCTTCACATACACTATTTCATCTTTTACAAATTTCCGAGTTCTGCTGAGGGGTTGAGCTCTACGATATAAAGTATTTGCGCCAAATATGAATTATTTGCTTTGCAAAGTCTTGCCGAGTTTTCTTTGGTGCCAACTGTTCATTATCACTATCGTCACTGACGTCGTTGTCAATAATTTCAACATTTACGAAAACTTTAATAGTACCAGGTTTGTCTTTTGATAGGCTTGAAACCGTTATATTTTCCTAAACACCTAGGGATGCAACATCGCTCTGAAAAACATCGATGTTTGACGACATCGATTTTTCCGCGATAAGCATCGATGTTAAAAAACATCGGAAAAAAACACGATACATCGATGTTTAACATCGATGTTTAAAACTACTTTGCAATTATACTTACGGACTGCTTTAATTCTTCTTTGCTACTGATAATCTTAAGACCTAACTATAATATACACATGCTTGCGTAAGCTTTTGTCAAAAATTAACAAAAAGCCTGTAAAATACATTAAAAAACACAAAACAAATTGCAATCAGTTTCACATTTTGCTTATGCAAATGACAGATTCATAAAATTAAACAAAAAGTTTCCATAAGTGCAATATGGATTGACAAATATGATTTTTATGCATTCGCACTTAATACATACATATACATAGCTATGCAATGCACAGTATACATGCATGTACATACATATGTACGTACTTTGTATGGCTATCAAGGAAGTGCTGGAAAACGGAAACGTAAAACGCAAGAATTTGGAAGTCATTTTTAATACACTTTTAATAAAATATTTTTAATTTTTGTTTTAAAATTCTGTTTAATAGAGAGATATTTGTAAAATATTTGTGACAAAATTCTTATATTACAGAAATCTTATTAAAAACCGACATTTAAAATTCCTTCGTTTAACGTATGCTTTGAAAAACACTTTTTTATATTTTTAAATAAAAGGTTTAATTGAAAAATAAAAATTAAAATTTGGTAAAAATATTATAAAAAATATTAAATTATTGAAAATATTAAATGAACGATGTCGATGTTTTTTCGTCTTGACTACGATGTATCGCCGATGTATCGTAAATCAAAACATCGATGTTAACATCGATTTTTATGAACAATACATCGATGTTTTCTAAACATCGATGTATCGTTTGCATCCCTATAAACACCTCTTCACCACATGATATGCTATCAACAGCTTCTTGAAGGCTTTTGAATCACTTTTGGGATGTAAAATGTTATCCACTCATAGTTAAAATCTAACAAAAAAAACATTTTTTTTACCTATGCATGTTGGCAGTGTACTCAAACGAGTACAGTCAAATTTATACTGCTCTAAGTTTATTGTTTTTTTATGTAAGTAATTTTTTTTTGTCTGTGAGTTATTTTGATACGATTTTCATTATAATAATTCAAAATTACCAAAAAAAAATTCAATATTGTTTTCAATATTATTAAAATAGTGTTCATACCTTCACACTGCTTTTGTAATACAAATCAGACTTATTCTTTTGTACAGAAAAATTAAAAAGAAACACAAATTCTTTTTTAGCTGCTGTTGGTATTATTGTTGTGAACAGAAATAACGGTACATTGATTACAAATTCATTGTTGTTGCTCAGAAACTTGTAAAATGCCAGCTGTACTCATTTAAGTACAGAGACTTCTAATGGGTTAAAAAAGGAATTTGTATGGAATTATAAAGAATAATTACATAAATTATCAATTTTGTGCAGTTAAGTCAAAAGTGCACGTAAACAAAAGGCAGTTAAGTCAAAACTACTGTCTTTGAGTATGTACCCTTAAAAAAAAACCTCAACTATACAGCGAATTTAAAGTATGTCTCTGATGTGATTTTCTCGGGAGAAATTGTTGAAAAGTTTTTTTTTTATTTTTCATTTGCTTGTTATACAAATATTGTATTAAAACATATTTTGTATAAAATATTTGTAATTCTAATGTTTAACTCAATATTGGAAAAGAAAATGCTGACCAAGGACCTCTGGGATTAAAAATGACTTTTGGTTTTATTTTTTCTCTTCTGCTGCCCTTTTGGATTGGTGATGATTATAACACTGATTTACGATTTAAAACAAACATGAAAATGAAAACAATAAAAGCAAAAAAGAAAAATAAAATAAGATGATGATTTTAAGCCAGAAGGCATGGAAAAAGCCATAACAACAGCAGTAAAAGAAGAAAAGGTTTAAATTACAAATCATATACACAATAATGCCTTTTGGCCTTTTGCTAATGTAAAAGGCATATCGTAACTATCGTTGTGAATATATGTGTAAGTGTGTAAGAGATACTTGGATTTTTACATTTAAACCATTTTCCGAGCAGACTGGCTTAATGTTGGGAGTTGTTTTTGTTAGCTTTTTTTTATCGAATATTTTATTTAAATCGCAGTAAAGAAAAAAAAAAAAAAAATACACAAACGTTAATCTAAATTCACAGATACTGAATGAGTGAATGAACGTTTTGTAGAAAGTAAAAGTTGGGTGAGTGAGTGGATGAACGGATAAATGGCGAACTGACTTACATGAGTTGAACTGACTGAAGTGAATGAATTTGCATAATAAGATAATGGGTTAGTGAAGGTTTACACTAAATACTAGAGTCGGAAATACACTAAACCAAATAATTGAACATTGGTGAAGTAAAAAAGGAAAGATTTGCTAATTCATCTGTCTAAAAATCTACAAAAAGTTTAATTTGTATTTAACTCAATAAGAAATGTGTTTAAAACAATAAAAGATAAATAATACATAATATTAATATATCGCACTTTTTCGACAAAATATGTATTAACTTTAAATTTTTAATTTTTCACTTTTTGGAAAAACTAGACAAGTTATATTCATATCTACCCGCTGTAAAAATATCGTTATATTTTGCCTACTTTTTGGTAATGAAACGGTTGGTTTAAAAATTATCTTTCATGTGCCTTTAATTAAAATTATCAGCCTGTTCATCGATTTTGGACGTGAACGTTTGCATAGAAAATTATATGTAAAACAAAAACAATATTCTAAAATTTTGTATTTGTAATTTTTGATATTCTCTAATTAGGCTCGAGTTCATTAAATTTAATTTTCATTAAATTATTTTCACTGAGGGAAGGAATTTTACAACTTGGAATTTTTATTAAAATTTATTGATAATTTTTCTTGGCTGAGCTGGGATTTGAACGAAAAATTTGAACGAAAAAACAGGGGAAAAAGGAGGCAACATGTAATTTGAAATTTAGGTGATAATAACAGCAAATTTCGAACCACCAGTACTACTGGTTAAAGATTGATGTTTGACTGTTGGCTAACGGGCACCGCAGTGGTGCAGTGGGTAGAACACAAAGATCTTCTGACGATAGAAAGTGGTGTTTCTTGAAACATGTAAAGATCAACCCGGGTTCAAATCCCAGCTCAGCCAAGAAAAATTATCAATAAATTTTAATAAAAATTCCATTTTGTATTTGTTTTACATATAATAATCTATGCGAACGTTGACATTTGAAATTTAGGACGTTATTGCATTTTTACAAGTCTTATAGGTTGCTAACGCCTAAATATTTGGTTGATTTGTTTGAATTTGGTAGATCAAACAGAAATAAGCAGTTGATAATACCAAGATTAACATCAGTTTTCGACCGTTCATTTTCTGTAAGAGTGGCTCGGTTATATAATAAGTTGCCAGGATTTTTGAGGGTATTTAATGTTTCCCCTGACGTGTTTAAGATTAAGCTCTATCGTGAGTTTTCTGCATTGTCGGGTTAAAGTAAATGCTGTTCCTATCAGATTAATGGATATATAGTAGGACTTTTGTCTGACATTTTTATGAATATCCTTATGTTTTTTAGATTTTTTGGAATTGTTGGGTTTTGCTTTTAATTTTTGTGCAATTTGATTGACCTCTTAATTAAAACTTATTATTAAAATTCGAAATTCGCATGTTAAATAAATCGATATAGATCGGCGTTTTAAAATTAAAATTCCATTTAAAGTCATAATTAACTCATATGCAATTAAGAGCAATTCAAATTAATTGTCTGATTGGAGAAAATTTTGTCCTTAGTCTCGATTGGAAACTTCTTCTTTACAGCTCAATCTTAAAACCATTCTAGTTCTACGGTATTCAGTAATGGGGCACTGCTTCTGCCTCTAATATAGAAACAATTCAAAGACGCCAAAAAAATATTCGATAACACTGCCGAACAGTCATTTTGCGGTTGCAAATTTTTACTAATTTGAGGTCACTGATTTCAATTCTAATCTCCATTTTTCTCAATCAGCTCTGCTTTTTAAGATATACCGTTATGCCCAAAATTAAAGCCATTTCACTACATTTATTGGAATAACTTGAAAACGGTTGACCACATTCAGTTAAACAAAATCTAGAAACTCGGCAACAGTATTATCTTTAAGCCGTGCTTACATCGTTTTTAAATTTGCACTGTAGTTTCAGAGATATCGTTTTATTTTTGAAAAAAAAAAAACATAAAACAAATTTGTTGTCCTTTAAAATTCATAAAATATAAAAATGCGACAAAAATCACAGTTATGGTCTTAAAACATTTATCTTAACATAATTTCGAATGAAATTAGGTTTATTTCATTGTAATCACACACCTGGAAACGCCAAATCATAACCGAACTGTCCGAGCTACGACTACTGTGGAACGAAGTCAAACCTCGCGCTGATGATCGAGATCATTGGAATCAACTTGTTGCGGCCCTATGCTCCTCAGAGGAGTAAAAGGAACGAATATATATTGTAAATGGCGCACAACTTTTGATTTTATTCACAATTTACTGAGAAAACTAAATATCGATTTCCATAAAAAAACGTTTCTGACACACACATATTTAAAATGTTATTTGTGTATGGAAATCGATATGTAGTTTTCGTGGCCGAAAGCGATAAGGAGGACTCTGGTATTTGCTAAGTCAATTAAGATATTAAGGAAGATTATTTTATATACTTGAATACTAATTTTTTTAAATTTTTTATTAAATATTTTTAATTAAATAAATACACAAAATATAAAGAAATAAAAATAAAAATTTATAACC
This sequence comes from Pollenia griseotomentosa, assembly GCA_963931875.1. Taxonomy (NCBI): domain Eukaryota; kingdom Metazoa; phylum Arthropoda; class Insecta; order Diptera; family Polleniidae; genus Pollenia; species Pollenia griseotomentosa. Next base: position 19,687,770 of record OZ007561.1, read on the forward strand.
GACATAAATATCTTTAGCGGCATTACTTTGCACAATGTAAAGGAACCTAAATCTATATTTATTTAATGTCACGTGTTGTCACTAAATTCGAAAAAAACTTTCTCCTGTAAAATTCGTGTTTTTACGCTTTCGCAAAAATAGGTCGATATATTCTGGGTCCTTGAGTCATTCTCAGTCGATTTAGCCATGTTCGTTATTCTGGCACTTCCGAAAGATTCAATATTTAAGAAGAATTTTGGCATAAAATTGTTTCTAGTTATCCCAAGCAGTTTGGGATTGAAATTTAGCAAAAAAGGTAGGACAAGAGCTAAGAACCCTAATGTTAGAAGAAATTTGTAATTTAACTTTGCACAAATATATTTTATATGACTAGAAATCATAAATCATCCTAGCCCCAGTAGGCTAGCTGGTAGTGAGCTAGTCTATCAGCGCCGGGGTTGCGGGTTCGATTCCCGCCAGAGACTCTGGTTCCTGCAGACAAGCGTAGAGCTTCGCGGGATTAGATTAGGGAATTAAAAAACACTTAATTGACAACATCTTTTGTAAGTTGTTGTTTGTTTTTATTTTGTTTTTCTTAACCTACTTACAACTACAGTTAATGTTGAGAGAATTTCAACTAATTGTAGTGGGGAATGTAAGATGAGATAAACCCACTGTTTATTGTTGATGTGTTTTGTTTAAACTTTGATATTGTTACAAGTAGAACTGTTGCTTTAAGTCTCATACGCTTAACAGTTTTATTTGGTTTAATATCTTTAGTTTTTCCAAAATCTTTATGGATGAAGTTTCCTGATGATCTGGCCTAAGCAACCAGTGAAATGCGCATAGGAATAGCTTATCCCATCAACAATAAATTTCAAGTGTTTTTATCAATAATAAAAACTGGGAATTGAGCACGAATAACAAAATCTTTTGAAATTAAAATTTTGTATTCCCAAAAATTGAAATTACTTTTTGATAATAAACAGACAAGTGCACGGTCTAAAAAACACTTAATTGACAACATCTTTTGTAAGTTGTTGTTTGTTTTTATTTTGTTTTTCTTAACCTACTTACAACTACAGTTAATGTTGAGAGAATTTCAACTAATTGTAGTGGGGAATGTAAGATGAGATAAACCCACTGTTTATTGTTGATGTGTTTTGTTTAAACTTTGATATTGTTACAAGTAGAACTGTTGCTTTAAGTCTCATACGCTTAACAGTTTTATTTGGTTTAATATCTTTAGTTTTTCCAAAATCTTTATGGATGAAGTTTCCTGATGATCTGGCCTAAGCAACCAGTGAAATGCGCATAGGAATAGCTTATCCCATCAACAATAAATTTCAAGTGTTTTTATCAATAATAAAAACTGGGAATTGAGCACGAATAACAAAATCTTTTGAAATTAAAATTTTGTATTCCCAAAAATTGAAATTACTTTTTGGAATTAAAAAAAATAAAAAATTTTCGTAAAGATCGGTCCATAATTTACCAGAGACTCCGTATAAAGCCCAATCGTTTTAATACGCCTAACGACATTTCTGGCGGAGTGGTTTCTGATCATGTAAAACTATGACAGACTAAATTTTACTGCAATGTCATGATTCGTTGCAGTTTTAGGCGTAGTATAGTTTTTTTTCGAACGTGGGGCTGTATGAATCGATCATCACATTATTTACTAAAATAATGTACAGTTATATAAAACAAATTAGTGCAAACTTAAATGAGAATGGGTGCATTCTGTCACAAATTTATAATAATTTTTTTTAACAAAAAAACAACAAAAAAACATTTTAAGGGTGGTTGTTCCACATTTGGGTTCATAGCTCTTTTCCTACTGAATCCATTAGAGAACAAGAAAAAGTTTGACACAATTATTGCTATTTTTTGTTGAGTCTTTCGAAAGTGAGCCTGTTTTCAACTGAAGGACAGACCGATGGACATGGCTAAATCAACTTAAAGTAACTCAAGGACCCAGAAAAGGGGTCTTGGTTAATATTAAAAAGTTTCACACGGAATGACAAAACTTAGTATACACTCATACACCACTAGTGTTGGTGGAGGGTATAATATTTAATAGAGTATCCAATAATTTGACTTTTGGTTTTGTTCGAGTAAGAAATTGATCGATTTTTGAATTTTAAATTTGCTCGATTAATCGAGTAAGGTTTTAAATTGTCCGAATTACTCGAATAATTCAAATAATTCAAATTATTTTATCCAATGGGAAAAAAACATAAATCTCTACATGAATTGATAATTTTATTTTATTAATAAGCAGAAAAAAAGCTTTGTTCACAATCAGAGCAACAATTTCGTTTTTTCTTCTATCTTATTTCTTCCTAAAGTAATTCATATGTTTTCCTTTCATTTTAAAAACAATATGTAACTAAAGTTTTTTTTTAAAAAATTGTGTCAACTAGAACTTCAGCAACAATTTGTATGAAATTGTTTCTGACGTTAAAAATAATTTTATTTAGTTTTGAATAAAAATTTTAACATAATGTTGTAAAAAATAAATGCATAATATTGTTGTGGCTAAAGTTTGTAAACGGTTTCTTAATGCAAAATGTGTGTGGTTGCAAAAGAAATTGTTTCTCTTATATGAACACCAAGTGAAAATGTTTCTTTGATTGTGAACGAAGCTTAATACAAACATATAGTTTAACAATAAACAATAAACTAACAATTTTTATCGCTCCTTAATTGCAACATAGTCATATCTTAAAAAATCCGAAGTTATAACAAAATACAGTTCATTAAACCTGTATCTAAAGGTTCATTTTGAAAACTTTAATCGGTTTTTGCCAAGTTTGATTTTTTTTTTTTTTGCTATGTAGATAGTTTTAAAACTTTTAAATTAAATAATCAAAAAACCCGGCTGCAAAAAATACAGTTTTTATACATAAAAGACCGAAACAAGATTAAGGAAAGCAAAATTTTAATTTACACTAATTCGGTCTAAAGGGGTCGGTGTTTGTATGTGTCACACCAATGATGCTGGAAGGAAAAAATTTAGATATGACAGCAAATATTCCACACAAATGTGTATTTGGCCCTTAACAGACTATAAAATGATCTGAAAGCCAAAGCTTAGTACAGTTATGTTTATTAGCAGGCGGGCACCAATAATTTTTTTTGGTTTATAATTTGCAATTGGGTCCCGCCTGCTTAACTAAATACGGGTATTAAATATAGGCTTGAGCTCATATTTTTAAGACAATTTTTTATTTACTTCTTATATTTTTGTCTTTTTAGTTCCGGCATATTTTGTGAGTACTGCCAGTTAGTTATGAAAAATATTTAAAACCAAATTTGTTATACTCTTAAGTTTTTAAAATTACTTTGATTTCAATTTTACTGATAACTTATTAAATTTTTGTAATCTGTTTTAATTCACAGATTTTTTTTTACGATAAATGTTAAACTATATATGGGCATTTCCGTCAAAAGGTCCACCGTGACCGAAAATTTAAAAGTTATTAAAAGCTTATTATTTACGATATTGTTATAGAAAAATATTTAGATATTACTAATTTTATAAATTAATCCATAAATTTGTTCACTTAGATAAACAATCAGACTGCAAAGTTCTGCAAACGTAATTTCTTATTTGTGAGAATATTTTATTGCGTGTTTTCTTTAATATTATCTTCCTTAAAAGAGGTGATATTTGATGAAAATTATTCCAAAAGAATTTTCTTACATGGTCTGTAATCTAAGGAAGAGTTCGAAGAGAAATATGTTATTCGGATTAACGGTAAATTTTTATATGTTTTTAATCATTATTGAGTTAAATTATTATGGAAAAAATGTCACGTTCGAAATGTCACGTATCGAACCAGATTTTGGCTTAAACCAAAAAAAATATAGAAGATTTTGAAATCAAACCAAAGACATTTAAATGTTACATTGCTACGTAAAATTCTGAAAGTAGTTTGACTAAAAAATTGTGCCAGGTTTCGCTGAATTACGCCTTTTTATACATGGTCACAAAAACTACTTCTATTTTTTTCACGTTCGAACCGCTACTTCCTTTGCCATTATTTTTGACCTAGATTCGCGCCCCCCATAAACTTTAGCATAGATAATAGTGCTTTCTTGGTGCTATAATTTAAGGGTTAAAAGAACGTAAAAATATTTGTTGTTTAAAATGTTATTGCATTTTAGATGCGTACGACTGTCACGTTCAACACTTTGGAATTACCCATATGAAAAAATTTCTTTTAAAGTGCCAAATTTCTAACGTATGGAATTTGACGTTTATAATAATATACATAATTTGTCTCTCACACAAAAACATCTAAAAAGGTTCTGAAATATGCTCAAAAGTTTGTGTGATAAAAAAAAAAATGTAGAAGTTTAGAACATGTAATTTAGTTTTAAATTATATTAAACAGAAACCTGAAAACAAATATTTTTATTTAAAAAAAGTAGATTTTTTAAAGATATTAATCGATTAATTGACATAAATTGGTTGAGTTATTCGTTATTCGAAGTTGGCTTTTTTGATTATTAATGGCGGAAAAATTCTTCGATTAATCGAACAACGATTAATCGAGTGGATACTCTAATATTTAAGAAATAATGGTTGTGTAGTTTGTCCTGACCTTATCCCGTACGACTACCGTTTGTTTCAATCCATGCAGAATGCTTTTAATAAACTTTTGTTTAAATTACAAAGCTTCCTTTCATATTTCCTTTCAACATTTTTGTAAATTTTATTGAAAAAGTTTCTTAGATTTTTTTTTTAAACTAAATTAAGAAATATAATTTTTCTTAAAAAATATTTTCTTGTTTAAAATAAAAATTTGTTAATTCGAAAAAATTTAACACACAAAAATTCGTTATTAAAATTGTTCATTATGTAAAACAAACGAGTTTTGTTTCAGTGTAAATGATTTATTTTAATACATCTATAAGTATGTCTATACTATGTATAATTCAAGTGCCTTTAGAACTCCGGAATGCTCGTAAATCATTATTTAAATACAGAAAAAACAACAAAAAAAAAAAAAAAAAAAAAAAAAATCAAAGAAGAAAATCCAAATTTTATTACAACACTTCAATGTCTGTGTGTGTCTCTGCATACTGCTGACTTTTAGTACCCCCAGTTAAGTGGCAGGCAGTTGTATTTCTTTTATTCTTCAATTCATTACATTTGAGGCGTAAATACTTTAAAAAAACAACAACAATTCGTTTTATATTTCCTTTAGTTCTTTTGGCAACATTGTTTGTTGCGGGTACGAGTGACTGAACTGGAATTTAATTTTTGTATAAAGACATGCCGTGGTATGTAATGACATGCTGGCTGCTGCTGTGGCTTGAATTCATACTATTTTTTTCTTTTAGATGTTATTTTGAATGAAATTGAAGAAAAAAAGCCGATTAGCATAAAATTATTTGTTTATTTTTCTGAATACTACGATATGGGATTTTCGTGTTTAACTTGGTATCAATTCGCATTGAGCTGTTTTATTTTTATTGTATTTTGTATTTTGCAATTTTCATTTGATTTTATTTTTATTCCTTTCAAAAAAAAAAAAAAAAAAAAAAAAAAAAAAAAAAATGGGATGAATGTTTTACATTAAATCAGTGAAAAAAGTATGATGGATTTTTCTCGTATTCGACTTAACTTGATTTACTTTGTTTAATCCAGCTGAATAAAGTTGTAAGCTGTCTGTTTGAGTTTGATCATAACGACTGTGAATCGTATGTAAATGACTTTTTAGTGTTAAACAAGTAGAAAAAAATAGAAAAATTTTTCGAGTTTTTTTTAATTGCCTTAAATGCTTTAAACTTCTTTAAACATTTTTGTTAAACAGAGATACCGCCAAAAGCAGTCAAATGCGAAAACATTTTTTTTGCCTTTAGATTAGAAGTATACCGATGGAAACGTCGCAATCAAAACAAATGTTAATCTGACCGCCTAATAGTCCAGATTAGGCGGGAAGATTCTCCAACCACTATTTTTGTAAAAGATTTGATACTCTTCGATCGTTTAACCCGATTTCAGCAGGTCATAATTAAGCTGGCTGGCCGAGTATGACGTACATATACCTCTTTTAGGTTCTCCTGTGTCCTAATGGATTAATATTTCATCAGCAGTAATAATTTGATGTACACATTATTCAGTTTTATTATCTCTATGATTTTTTTTTTCTTTTAAAGTTACTTTGCAGCAGGGCTGTCAGACTTGTGGATTTATCCCCAAAGTTGGTGATTTTATGCGTGCAAAAGGACAAAGAAAGTTATTTGGGGATTGGGGTTTTTTTGGGGATTTAAGAAAAAAATTCGGGGACTTTTTGGGGATTTTACACTTTTCAATATACATATTTTCCCTTCTTTTATTATTTACGCTTATTGTACCCTCCACCACAATAAGTTGTGAAGAGGGTATACTAAGCTTGTCATAAAAAAATTTATAATTTTGTTACGAAAACTAGCATAAATGATTGAACAATACACGGAATGATATGAAATTTTGCAAGTGTAAATTCTATTTGACTGAAAATCACACTGTGAAATTTCATGAGGATCGGTACATAATTTACCCTAGGCCCCATATAAACCCTACTGCCGGAGAACAGTTTAATACGCCTAAAACCGTAATTAATAGCGCTTTCATAACAAAATTTGGCACGTCACTGTTTTTCAGGACTGGAAATGACACTGTGAAATTTCATTAAGATCGGTCATAATTTATCCCCCCATATAAACCCTACTCCCGGAAAACAGTTTAGAACGCCTAAAACCGTATTTAATAGTGCTATCATAACAAAAGATGACACGTAACAGTTTTATGGGACTAGAAATAATTCTGTAAAATTTCGTGCAGATCGGTCCATAATTTACCCTAGCCCCCAAAAAAACCCTACTACCGAAAAACAGCTTAGTACGCCTAATACCGTGTTCAGATATGCACCTTAATTGAGTTTTACGCAATCAATGACATTATTGAGCTCAATTATTCATAAAAAATATTGAGTAAAATTAAAATGCGACCCTGTTACAACTGTGTTTAGTGATCAAAACACAACTTACTAAACAAAGTGTTTTGACATTTGGCAACAAAATTTACAATAAAACTAAGGCCTATCCATTAGGTCTGCACAAAAGCCAAATGTTTATTCCTTAAAGATGTCAAAAGTTGTTTACATTCTGCTTATACATGTACATTTTTGTTTACGTTGAATGTTGTATGTAGTAGTAATATAAATTGAATTAGATTAATTGTGTATATGTAAACAGAAAAACAATTATGTCAATAAACCGAATATTGACTCAATAAAAAGGTATATCTGAACACAGTATAAAACCGTAATTTATAATGATATCAGAGTAAAATTGAATACTTCACAGTTTAAATGATTAAACAGAATTGAGTCTTCAACTTCAACAGGCAAAAATTCTAAAGCCCATAATTAAAACGTCGCACAGTGGCGCCATTTGAGTTTTTTCGTTGCAAAAATCATATCTTTTGAACCGAATAAGATAATTGAACAGTTTAAACAGCATATGATAGATAACTGTTCAGCCTATGAAATGAGCGTTTGGAAAGGGTGCTACGCTCTGTAGGGGCCTAATTATGGGTTATCAAAGTTAAAATTAGTAGAAAAATCAATTTTATGGTAACTAAAAAAAATTATTTTTACAGTTTTAGATTGTTTTTATTTTTTTTCTTTAGGGTTTTATGTTTAAAATTATTACCCAACAAATTATAAAAAAAATTATTTTATTTTTAAATTTATTTTTTCAATTTTCTGTAAAATATTCATCACAATTCGTAAAAGAAGGTATATCTAAAAGACTAACCATTTCTAAACTATAATTATTTTCTAACTCTATTCGTGACTTCACATGCCGCAGGGAAGTAGCTTCCGTAAAAAACTTTGGTGTGAATGACTTTCTAAATCGTTCAAATAATTTTAAATTGTTCAACGCCATGTTTTCAGTACTTAAATTGTTTAATGGTTTCAGTAATGGTTGCGCCAACTTTCAGTCGTAGACTAATCCAGGCATTATGCTTATTTTGCAATATATAGGCTTATGCTACCATGCCGAAAAATTTACCTGTTCCCTGCATACATATGGATTTAGGCTGAATAATGCATTTTGATATTATGCACGTGTCCAAATAAGATTTGTGCCTACCTGTAGGGAACATAAGTCAATATTGCTCTTGACCATTTGTACGCCAAAGTATTGTTTAAGTGAGGTACGTACCTGCTAATTTCAATGAGTAGTTTTTTTCAAACTATTAGATCAAACTACTGTCAGTCAAAACATATAAGGGATTGACGCCATACAATTTCTGCAACCATGTCTTTTTAACCTTTTTTTACCTCTAGAAGCCAAACGGGCACGTACGGGCAGATAAAATTTTTGAATTATGTAAAGAAATAATCAATGAACAGGTTTTGCAAATATGGCAAATATAGAAAAATATAGATTTTTTTTATTTTCCGTCAAAGTTGAAAAATAGTGAAAAAACGGATAGTTTTTAAATAGTGATTTACCAGGAGAAACACAAAGCAAACAGTTAATTTTTTTTTAACATTATACATTTAATAAATACATCAATCAAAACAAACAAAAAATAAGGCAATTCGTTACCTATTTTTCGTGATATTACACCTGAAATCGCAACAAATTGACTAAAAATTGTGTGTTTTTTTGAAAACCGAAAGTCGGTCAACTTTGAACGGCTATATTTTCTAAACTAAAAATGTGATATTATGAAGAGTGGCAGATTTAAAATCGTGGAAAAGTTTCCTATAACATGGGCTTATTCAAAACTTCGTCGCACAGTGGGAAATTTTACGAGAAGGCGGTCAAAATTCCATAACTTTTGACTGGATCTGTATTTTTTATGCGATTATTTTTGCTCGATAGGTGCGATGTTAGGCTTTAATTTGCGCTATAAAACGTAAAATTCGACTGATAGGACCAAAAGTTATGGGGAGTTCAAAATGCATTTTCATTTTTTTGTTGAGTTTCGGTGTAAAAGTTGAATATTTCAAATATGATTTTTTTATAATTTATCATTATTTCTCTTGTAATTTACAACTGATACTTATTTTTTATTGTCGAACAGAAAATGCCAATATTTGGCCCCTATTACTTTTTTAGTCCCAATATTCACAGGGGCCAAAGGTTGGCGTTTTTGGGAAAGACGAGTTGTTATAAGGATAAAACTGAAAAGGAATATTTTGAAAAATGCCCAAATAGCATTCTTGGCTATCGATAACATTTAAGGTAATTCAACTTTTATTTTTGGTTTGAGATGTATGTGTATTTTATTTTATTTTATTGGTTCGCTTTCGCTGTTCTGTATACTGATTTTTTGTCCGTTTTAAATCCAAAAATAGTGCAAATGCTTCTTCTGGAGTAAATTTCATTTCTTCAGTTGGTGTAGGCATACTTTTTTAAAATCCTCTTTGTGCGTTTAGGGCTCGCTTCCACTATTTTTTCAATTATTGCAATTTTTGTTTTCTTATTTTGCGTTGGTTGAATTTGATGCAGAAATGAATCCTTTATCATATTATGAGAAATTTCTTTATTGATATTTGCTAGCTTGCGTCTTCGTGATCTTTCACTGCAATTGTCAATTTGTTTTGCGGGCCGACCCACTTTTCCAGTTTCCTTAGCAGTTATTGACAGCTTCTTAAAAATCAGATCATTTGTTAGCCATTTTTCGTTGCGTAAGTAAAACGTTTTCTTGTTTCTAGAACATTTAAGGTACCGTTTTCTTAATGTTAATGAAAAATTTTTAATTTTTATCTTATGAAAGAATGGATTATTCATTATGTGTAACACAAAATCTTTTTTATCTTTCTGTTGAAAATATATATCTGCGAGAACTTTATAACTGAACTTAGCCATTGTTTAAACAATAATGAAGGTAAAATTATGAATGCATGCACTTTTATACTCTTGATAGAAGTTTTTTTAAATTATCTTTTGTTACTACTTCTTTAAAACATAAAAACCCTTTTTTAAATACAAATTTAATCTTTTATTAGCATTTCTTTGAAACATAAAACAACCCTGTTTTCACACTTTTTAAAAGGATAACATACCGGCAATAAATTAACAGGTAACATGTAGGTAATTTTCACGTAAAATATAACTGCGTGCTAGTTTTTTGACCATTTACCTGTTCTTCCATTTTTTTAAATTAATTTGCAATTTTCAGGTAATTAAACTATGTAGTTTATGTTGCGGCTATTTACTTATGTTTAACCTTTTAACTTACTCAGAAATCTAACGTGGTAGTCTATTTATGTCGCCTATTCGTTTTGCAGCATCCGTTCACCCACAATAAGTTCATAACAATGGCAATACCTTTACCTTCTCCAAATTAATTGATAACCTGACGTGCTAGATAATTTATGTGGCCTGAACTGCTTTATTTGTCGAAAATTCTTTAAGATTCACCTTCTTTAATTTCAGTAATTTTTCCTTGCAGGACTTATTTTTGAACCGAATATCTTACCTTGGGTCACAGAAATTGCTGTAGTTCGCAAGGCCGTATCCAGATGTGCGTACAATGGGGTATAGAAATGTAGGTTAGATTCTGGACTACAAGAGAGTATAGGTTTTTTTTTGACGCATTTTGACGCTCAGGACTTATGCTCTATAAAGTAGGAAATTTCCGGGAAATTTTGACATTAAAAAAAAAAAAAAATTAAATAGTTCTAGAAGTCGCAGAGTTTAATGCTTTAAACCACGTATAGCTAATAAAATAAACTAATACACAAAACTTATTCTGTCAAAAAATCTTAAAAAACAAAAAAGTTATGAGCATTTCAACTTCAAAAATTGACTCAGAAATTCAAAACTATAACCAAATATTGAGAAAGTCCATTTCGGACCACCCTGTTCTCAATGAAATAGTTGAAATAGGGTTTTAATTTTTTGGCTCCCGAGGTTCACTAGTATTTACTTTCACATGAATAAAAAAATTTTAAAATCGGAGAACAAAAAAAAAATTATTTTGGCCGCCTTCTCAAAATATGGACCAGTGTGCGTCGGCGCTCATGAAAATTTGGATTTTTGCAACCTCGTTGGCTCTACGGGCGCTACTGTGCGTCGGCAGTAACTTTAAAATCTCTCTCATTTCTTTCTTTTTCTTTTGTTCAGACTTTTCTTTGTTTACAAATTGTATGAAATTGAATGAAAGTATGGCAGCATTGTTAAGAGAATAAGCGTCTTTATGTGAGAGCATTAGCATCAGCCCCAGTTCTGTTTCATCATTTATAGTATGTATTTACTAGAAGCTGCACTAAAACATTTCGTGATGATCGGTCCATAATTTACTAAAGGCCCCATATAAAGACCATTCTGATAAATTAATTAAATACGCCTAAAATCGTAGCAGATGTATTTATTGTGGTTAAATTTCTTCCAAATTAGTTTCTGAAATTCACTGTAAACGCTAAAACTAATGTCACCACTGTATTGAATTTATGTTTTTTAATACCAGAAATGCCTCTGCGGAATTTTGGGATAATTGGTTCATAACTTACCATGTCTCCAATATAAATCCACCTCCTGAAAATCATTTAAGTTCGGGTTAAACTGTTACGAATCAAGATATTTTACTCAAGATTGTCGGTCAATAATTTAATAATTAATCTAAGCCGCAACCAATTTTAATACTGATGTCTGCTTTTATAAAGATATATTAATAATAAATAGACGTCATATAGATATCACTCCTGAAATATTCAAATTGTCAGTGGAGGGTATCAAAGATTCGACACAGCCAAATATAACACTCTAACTAGTTTTTCTTTGTTTCGTATATAAAATATGAAAAAAGCAGCATAACTTTTATCTTATGCGCCCCATACACGTTCCAATTCAATTGTCAACTAAGTCTTTCAACTGAATTGATGCTTGGCCACACACTTCATCAAAAGATAATTTTTTAAGTACTTAACTTTTTTTTGCAAAAGAAAACTACAAACATTAATTTTGACAGCTGATCAAGAGAGTCTATCAAGAACACAGTACAATCGAATTGAAAAACTTAGAAGTCAACTTGAAAAAATCAAAATCTTTTGATTTTTCTTCAACCAACTCGACAACCGTCAAACTTATCGATTGACAAACCCATACACGCTTTGATTTGGACAACAACCGACTCAGTGTATGGGCTGCTTAACTCTTATCAACTTTTACCGTGTGAAGGGTGTTTATAAAGATTACCATTTTTGTTAAGTGTGTAAAAGGTAAACTAATGTTATTTTTCTTGAGTGAGTGTTTAAAAAAAATGAATTTAAAAATAGAACGGTTTTGACAACACATAAAAGTTTTGATTTTTTAAAGAAAATTTTAAAGCAAATATGCAAGTCTTCCCCAAAAATAAGTAAATATGAAAGACAATATAATAAAGTTTGGGAAAAAGAATGCTGGGCTATTGGTTAGTAGTTATGATGCATCGAAGTATTAAATAAATGACGGATATATGTATTTTTATTGTTGATTTTAAGGATGGCTTAAACCGATTGAAAACCCTCCAAATTCTTATAAATTGACTCATTCGTCTTTAAAAACAGCATATTGTTTCGCTTGTAATTCCTAACTGGAATCGCATAAAAAGGAGTTAAAAAAAACATGCCGAAACCAGTCGCTACAAACAAAATAAAATACTTTTTTTACTATAAATTTTAATATGCGGATTTTTGGGGATTTCTTATTAAAATTTTTCTTACTATTTTTTAAAAAAAATTTAAAATTTGGTCAGAAAAACAAACAAAAAAAAGATATATTAACTTTTAAAGGTTTTGTTTTTTAGTTTGGGGATTTTTGGGGATATTTTTTTTTTTTGGGGACAAGGAAAAAAAGTACCTTTGCAGTCTACAAAATAATTTTCGGCTTCAGTGCATCTTCCAGTGCGTATGATGAATATTAATTTTTTGCTTTAAATAAAAACAATCATACGCCTCGAGTCGTTTAAAATTTCGTACGCCCTTATTGTGTAAACCGCAACGCCAAAAGTTACATTAAAAGCAAAAACAAAGTCAAAAATATTTTAAGATTTTGTTGTTGCTTTCTACAGAAATTCATAGTGAATTTTTAAGTTTCAAACGCTGCATATCTTAAGGCGTTGAAAAAATTTTAAAACGCAATATGAATTTCTGTAAAAAGCACTGTTGCCAATTTCACGGTTTTACCGCGATTCTAGCGGTTTTTATGTGTCCATTGCGGCAAAATTTCCGTTTTGACGGTTAGCGGGAAATCTAGCGGTTTTTTTAATATCAATAGAATATAAAATTTTTGTTCTAGGTAATTGAAAATTTAAATTTTTTTTCATAAAATAATTCATAAATTGAATTCGTTTCAGCTATAAAAACATTTTACAACTTTTTTTTGTTAATTTTTTGATTAGGTTTAATTGGAATTCTGTAAATTATGTTCAGCTAACAAAAATAATTCGTAGTTTCATATTTGATTAAAAACTGGTCGGAAAAATAAAAAAAGGCGAAAAAAAGAACCTTGTTATGTTATTTTAATTGACTTTAGCGTGCTGAATTCAAATCTGTTTACAGATTGATTCTATTACGTCTAGCCACCTTATTTCTTCCGAAATAAGGCGGCCATGCTTGAAATTGAATTTTATTCCAAGTCATCTGCTAGTAATTTAATCCAAATCGGACAAATCCGCCTTAATTCGGCCGAAATATTAGACATTTTCATAATATATTTCTTATTTTATTAGTAATATATCTGGCTTTTTATAAATGATAAAAATGTGAAACTTTCGTCTTTATAATTTTTTATACATTTTGAAAACCAAAAATAGTACTATTTTTTGTTTTGCATAAAAACCAAATTTATCATAGCTTACTTCTGAAAATTTTTAAAAAAGTCGTATACCTTTAAAAAGGCACCATATATCATGATTTGAATATACATTTTGGAAAAAATTGAGATTTTAACGATATTTTAAAACTTTTTACGCTAAATAAAAAATTTAGCGGCTTCTAGCTGTTTTTGATGTACGAATTGACGGTAAGTCTTCAAAAAAAGTTGGCAACAATGGTAAAAAGCAACAACAAAATTATAAACTATTTTTGACTTTGTTTTTGCTATCAATGTAATTTTTGGCGTTGCGTTTTACAAAATTAGGGCCCTAACTGAACTCAATACAATAATTCATAATATCTTTGAAACTAAATAAATGAATTTATTTGCTGGATTACAGAAATATGAATTTGTTAAAGATTATCTTATTCTAAAAATATTTTATTAGGGAATAAAATGCAATAACACTTAAAAAAAACAAAAAAAAAAAAAAAAAAAAAAAAAATATAAAAATTTATTCAAAATTTTTACAATTAGTCTTCAAAACCAGTGTTCGAAAATAAACAGAACATTATTTTGCGTTCGGCTAACACACCCAAGAACGATATCTATTTTTTTAGTGATTGTGTAGACGAACACAACCCTTAATACCGTTCGTAAGTATTTTCAAAAAAGTAACGAACATTATATATTGTTCCGTTCTTCGTTCAAAAACAGAACAATTTTAGCGATACTGTAAACAAACATTATTTTTTAATGTTCTATAATGTTTCCTTTTTTTACATTAATAAAGAAATAAACAAACAAAAAATATTGTGTAAAATTAATTTGCTGGCTTTTTGTTTTTTTCGTAAGTGTATTTTGTTTTTGTAAAAAATGTTTGGTTTTTTTTACCAGCCAAAAGGGACGAACATTTACGAGCATAATGAGCGAACACAATGAAGTTTGTGGATTTAAAAAAAAAACGAACGGAATTAACTGTTCTTTTGTTGAGTTTGATAAAAACAGTATAATTTTTGTGTTCGAAAGATGACTAACAGGCAAACGTTATTTTTTAAAGAATTTCTACACAAACACTATAAGCGTTTGTGTTTTCCACAAATCTGCCGAACCGAACACTAAGAACGATATTAAGTGTTTATTTTCGAACACATTTCAATTTCACAATTCGCCCTTCACTGCGTATGATTAATATTTTCTATTTTTCCCTTTAAATAACAGCAATTATACTCTCGTGCCAGCACTTAAATTCACATTTTCTTTTTCAAGTTACTACTGCAAAAAAGAATATTTAATTATTTCTTTTGAAACATCTAGACAACAATTATCAGTTAAAATAAACTGGTAGTAACAGAAAAAATTTGGAAACAATGAAATATATGTGTCTGTGTATAAAAACCATTTATCATCAACGGCTATTAATTACATTTGTGAACGTATTAAGAAGGTTGTATTTTTTATTTTTTGTACAATATGAAACACTGTTTTCTCTTTTATGAATATTAAATGTATGTATTTAAAACTACATTTTTTTATTTATTTTTATTAAAAAAACTACTAAAAATATAAATGTAAAAGTAATGTAATACAAATCTTTATTTACATTTCTGTTTAAACACTCTATTAAAGTGCTATAATTTATTTTAGAGACAGTCGTTTGTTTGTGTTTATCTACGCCCAATGGGTTCGTTGGATTCGTTTTGCTGACTTCAACAGAGTTGTATTTTTTATATCGAAAATGTTGTAATATTTTTCAAAGGGATATTATCGCCTTTTTATCACCTGGTAGAGTTTAATTTTTATAAATATCTACAATTTTACAACGTTTCTCTTTATTTTTGTGTTTTTGTTCAAAAGATTTAAATGTAAACAATTTTTGTTAATGATTTTTTTTAATGAATTTTACTGCGAAAGTGTAAAAATAAAATCGATCGGATCGGTATACTTAAAAAGGTCTATAAACAATATTTTTTTAGTGTTACACACATCAGCACATTACCTCAAACACAAGCTCCACTCCACAATAGTGGGTATAAAAGTATTGTAGTTTAATAATATCCCAAATATATGTTCTTAATTTTATTTTTTTTAAGCGGAATTATCCGCTTGAAAACGTAGGCTTAGTGACGTTTTTATTGGGAGTTTTATTTTATTTTTGCCATGGTTTCTTTTTTATACAAAGTAAACACAATTTTTTAAAAAATTTAGATTTTTTTTGATACACAAAACACAGGAGTAAATACATATCTGTGGCATTTTGACAAAACATTTTAAGTCGGATATAAATAGTTGAAAAAAAGTTGTTAAGTCCCAACCCATATTATGAAACATTTGCTGAGTTTGTTGATGAAAGGGAAAAGACGAATGGAAAAGTGTAATTTGTTTCATGTACAAGCAGTTTTTGTAAGTTTGTTATTGAAAGAAAGAGATAAGGCATAGAAAATGACTCAAAGCTGTTAAACTAAATTTTTATTCTATGGACGCGAATGCAGTTTCAAAAGAGAATTGAAGAAAGTTTTTGCAGCGAATGTTTCATAATATAGATAAGGACTAATCGTACTCATTTTCATTCAAAAAACATTTTTGTTTACATTTTTAAAATTGTGTATTATAAACAAAATTTTTCTTTTAGTTTGGTTTATTTTACAATTTGAAAAAAATAATTTTTTCAACAAGTTTTTTTTAAAAACTTTTTGCTATCTGATCTCGACTAAAGATGTTCTGTCAAAATGCCAAAAATATATCCCCAGCCAGCAAAATTGTCTGATGTTGTTTAAACCAGACATTTCTTGCAAATGTCTGAGCTTATTCTTAAAGACTTCGTACAGATTTCTGTCATAAATTGAATATTCGTGATGTCTTGTCGCTTCCTAGTCGATTTCATATGGATAGGAAGGACTTTATGTACCAAAATGTCGGATAGATTTCTGACTTTATTAATAGAGAGAATATTCCAAGAACAACAAGTTGCTCTTGGACGATCTCGTAAACAAAAATATCCTATGCAGAAATATAAATGGTAAAGGTCACAAGCGCAAAATATTTTTTAAATAACTCCAAGTTTATGTACTTTTATATTAAATAAATAAGACAAAAAAATCTATTTATAAAAAAAGTCTCACTGAATATTTCTGCAAGATTAGAAATTCTCTTCGATTTATAAAAGAAATCTGTGTGAGTAGTCGGTTAGAATTGCATTCGGCATTCTTTCAGCTATCTCTCAGAAACCTTTTAGAATGTCGGTAAACACATCAGAAATTCCCATGCCTTTTTCATCAGATTTCTGTCAAATATCTATTAGAAATGCCTGCGAAAAACCCAGAATTTCCAACGATATCAAGTTATTACCGCAAAAAAGATAAAGCGAAAAAAAAAATTTTTTAAAGGAGAAAGTTTTTTTATTTTATTTTAGAAAAATTTATCGCTTTAGATAAGATTGCTTTTGCTATGAATTTTAAAATGCCCACATTGACCACACTTGCATCGGCCGATAAAGTTGTTTATTTTAAAAAAGAAAATTGAAAATTATATCACTTAAGCTTTTTTTTGGGTCAGAAATCTGGCAGAATTCGTATACGATTATTATTTTTTGTCGACGTTTCTCTCAGACATTTTAGGGTCATTATTACAACTTGGCGTTAGCTGCTATCCGTCAGATAACAGATGCTTTTTGACAGATAACACTTTACTATCTGTCAACTTAATCCTAACTTTAGCTAACTTCAAGTTGTAATAATGACCCTTAAAGACATCGGACTATCTTGGTTGCTGGGTAAAAATTTTGCTGTTTCAGGGTGCCAGGTCATTTTTTCCTTGTCCCCAAAAAAATAAAAAAATTTTCCCAAAAATCCCCAAATTCACAAATCTCCAAAATAACAAAACCTTAAAAAGTTAATATATTTTTTGTGTTTTTTTTTGACTAAATTTTAAATTTTTTTTAAAAATAGTTAGAAAAATGTTAATAAGAAATCCCCAAAAATCCCCAAATAAAAATTTTAAGTCAAAAAAATCATTTTATTTTGTTTGTACCGACTGGTTTTGGCATGTTTTTTTTAAATTCTTTTTATGCGATTCCAGTGAGGAATAACAAGCAGAATAATATGCTATTATTGAAGACGAATGAGCCAATTATAAGAATTCGGAGCTTGTTCAATCGGTTTAAGCCATCCTTATAATCAACAATAAAAATATATATATCCGTCATTTATTTAATACTTCGATGCATCATAAAAATTTACCAATAGCCTAGAATTTTTTCCCAATTTTTATTATATTGTTTTTCATATTTACTTATTTTTGGGGAAGACATACATATTTGCCTTTAAAAATCAAAAATTTTTTGTATTGCCAACTGTTTAGATTTAGTTTTTGAATTCTTTTTATTTTTTTAACACTCACTTAAGAAAAATAACAAGTTTATAAAGTACCTTTTACACACTTAACAAAAATGGTTATCTTAATTAGGACCCTTTACACTATATAAGAGTATGATGAACGTTTTGCTACTTATTTCATATTTTATATACGAAACAAATACATAATAAAAAATTGTAAAATCCCCAAAAAGTCCCCCAAGTTTTTTTTTAAATCCCCAAAAAAATCCCCAATCCCCAAATGACTTTCTTTGTCCTTTTTACTCACATGAAATCCCCAACTTTGGGGATAAATCCCCAAGTCTGACAGCCCTGTGCTGTTTCTAAATAACAGGCAAGTGATTGTGTTGTCAAATTTATATGAAAAGCACTCAGTTTTTCTGAGTTTCTATAGTTTTATTTTGGTGTTTTTTTTTTTGTGTGAATAGTAAATGTGTGTTTTTTATTGATAATGTAATAGTTGTAGTACCAACAGCAGTTGCTGTTGTTAAAGCTGTCATTGCTTTTGTTGCTGCAGTTGGTGGTGGTGGTGTTTTTTGTTAATCAATTCTCACTGTGTGTGATGGTCAATAAATATAAATGCTCATGGCTTCATTATGATGATCATCACTCTTCGTGTATAGAGAAATTGTATCCCAACAATTTGTTGGACTACTTGTTGTTGTCATTGCTGACTGGTGCGGACACCTATTAAGCTCTTACTCTAGCTATAGTTATTGTATTTAATGTTTATTGCTGCTGTTGATGGATTTTGTTGGTAGTTCAAAGAGTGAGAACGAGAGAGAGTGTGTGTGTATGGCTGTATGTGTAATTTACATAGCGTTGTGTAATGCTTACATTTAATTACTAACAGCACAACATAACATTTGCATTTACAAGTAACCCCACTGTTACAATTGTTGTTTGCTTGATAGCCTCTGTCTGTCTGTTAGTGTATGTGTTTGTGAGTGTGTTCATGTGTTTCTGTATGCAAATTTCTGTATGATTGTATGAGTTACAAACAACATTCATGCAACTCAATTTAAATTGTCTACTTATACAGTACACAATTGTACTAACTAACTACTATTGTGCATATGAATGTTATTTCTGGAATTTTGTGTATGTTTGTTTGTTTTTTTTACTCGTTCTTTCTGTGTTTTAACACTAAAACAAATAAAAAACGGAAATAATAAAAAATGGTACAATGGAAAAAAAAAAATTTTATGGCAAAAAATAGAACAAAGTTAAAAAAAGTGAACGTAAAATTGTAGATGAGGCTTAAGAGTCTCTCCATTCTACAACACCCATTCAAAGATATTCAAATCAACATTTACCCCATGCAATCTACGAGGCAAACCAGAAAAAACTAGTCGGATAAAAACTAAACACATTCTTACAAATTTGTTTGCATATAAATGCAGCCAACCAACCACATCATATAATGGACTAATATATACAAGCACAAAGTTGTCGGATTGTAGCAAAAATACTACAACAACAATAGCACAAAAGTTCAAAACTGAACAAAATAAAACTGAAAGTATGAAAAAAAACAGACACGCTCATTGTATTTCAGATCCCTATATGTATATGTAAAGCAAACCGGATGTGGCATGCAATTTGAAACTTCCGTTTGCATTTTATGGTGCTTCGCGCAATTTTCACAGTTTTTAATTTGTACGTACTAGCAAACACACACTAACATATAAACCCAAGCTCATACAAACATCTACACATTTACTTTATTTAAAAAAGAAAAAAAGCTTACTCTCATGTGTATTTCTACAACTGCATGTGTGGGAGCTTGGGACACATTTATTTGTTGATTTCACTTCCAATTCATTTTTAGAGTGAAATAAGCGCAAAACGAAAAAAAAAAATTTTATAAAATTAAATTGGTTGCTTTTAGGGATGCCAGTTCGATCTCGTAAGTCCCGGGATTCAGAAATTTGTTTGCTTAATGTTTTTATTTAACCTTTTTTTTATTAAAACAAATTTATCATGGCTTTCCCCATGAGAAGACAAAATATTTATCTTTTATGTACACATGGGCATTTCCACAGAAATTTTAACCGCAGCCAAAAAATTCAAAGTCTATAAAAGTATGTTGTTTTAACATATTTTTATAGGGAATCTATCAACTTTCAATAATGTAAACAAATTTTTCATTTATTCATAACACACTTTGAAATATTCAAATGCAAAGTCGAACAAGTGAAAAAGTTCTGTTTTGAACATTTCTATTGCACGTTTTGTTTTGCTAAATGATCTTAATGAGAAACATTATGCATTGACAATTGCTTTTTAAATCTCTGTTTATATTCAAACAATATAAGAAAAATGTAAACGGAACGATGCGATTGCCAGTTACGGTAATTTTTTTCTTTGCTTTACCGTATATTTCGATGAAGCGTGCGACATTGTAAAAGAACATTTGTAATCAGTGCGTCGAGGGTATTTGTACAATGCGCATCAAATATTAGTAACAAACATATTTTTACAAATTTAATAAAAAAAATTTTGCTGGAAAATAATCAGTGCTTTTCTCTTGGTACTTATTTTACATTTGTAGCGTGCGACATCGCAAGTGTAAAATGCATAAATTCAAAAATTTTTTTTTCTAAAATATTTTTATTTGCGATGGCCAACAACTACAAGCAGCAAGGACAGCTTATTCCATTAAACAAACTTTATTTGAGACTAGCAATACAATTTTCAGTTAAGTTAGTTTTTGTTCTACATTTGTATTTTTCTTTATTGAAGATATTTTTTTAAGTTTATAATTTTTGTTCGGAAAATAAATATATTGAATGTATTTAAAATAATGTAGAATCATCTTACGCATGTCTTATTACATAAAAAGTAAAAACATAAACATTAAAGTATGATGGAACAAAATGTCGCATGCAACGTGTAGCGTGCGACAGTGATTAAAATTAAATTAAAAATAAAACTACACAATATTTTTGAATCAAATAAAAAGCATTATTGAGATACATCAATGCATAACATTTTAAAATTAGTCGCATTTAAATATTTAATCAGGTTGCGCTGAAATCAGTGTTTGAACTGTTTGCCTTAAAGGCGTCTTCTATTTTTGTCGCATGCAAATGCCTTTGTTTTTTTTTAATTAACTTGAAAACAAACAATTGCTCAAAGTCAATCTTAGTATAAATTAAAGTGCTAATCAAGAGCTATAACTTTCGCCTTTTGTCAAAAAATAATGTTTTGGTGTATGTTTTTTTTACTTTTAAGGCGTACGAATGTCGCATTCGACATTGGAGAAATGCCCATATGTATATTTAATTAACCCTGGTTATACTGTTATTGAAAACAAGAGAAAAAAAGCTAAACTTTGTTATTACACCCACACAACAATATCACAAACTTCAACACAAACGCATTGTACCATCTTTATGTGTTTGGGCTGATGTTTGTAACTTTAATGTAAATTAATCGACTCAGAATCATTTTCTGAGACGATCAAACGATGTCAATCCGTCCGGCTGGCCGGCTGGCTATCCATGTACTTTGATGAAATTTGGTACATATTATTATGACAAGGACATATCCTTTTGAAAATGGTGGAAATCGGTCCATAATTTCACATATTCCACATACAAGCTTCTTTCCGGAATATGGTCTTTGTCCCCAAAAAGCATTTTGTTATGTTGCTATTTAAATTAAATTTGGTTCAAACTTATTTGATTGCAATCTAAATCCTCCTACCATACAAATACTACTACCGAATATAGCCTTTAATGCCATAACTTCTTTAAAAATGCTGGTATTGACAAAAAAATTAAAGACTTTTTTTTTAAATAAAGCATTTATTTTTTATTTTGAAAAACCTCGAATCCCGAGAAAATTCGATGTCCCGAAAAATCATGGTATCCCGTAAAATTTCAATATCCCGACAAATAGCGGAATTCCGGGATTACATTCTTTGAAATTACGAATTCCGGGATTCACAAAATCAGTCCCGGTTGGCATCCATAGTTGATTGATATTGCACTTTTTCCTATTATTATCATTTTATTTTGCTTTTTGTTTAATATAATTATTGAAAACAAACAAAATTTAATTTGAAAAAATTTTTTAATATTTTCCATTAAATTTGTTTTCCGTTATTTTCTCATTTCAATTAATTTCATTTCTAATAGAAAAAATCTCATTTCCCTATCTGACCGCTGTGAGTTTTAAGCTTGAAGTAAAAAATAAAAATACGAGAGATCCAATTTTGGAAATCATTGTGGAAATACGAAAATATTTATGCAGGAAACCAAATAATTATGGGAAAATTATTTGTGTAGTTTTAAAAATGTGGAAATATTTGCGATTTTAGAACAAAAGC
This sequence comes from Pollenia griseotomentosa, assembly GCA_963931875.1. NCBI lineage: Eukaryota > Metazoa > Arthropoda > Insecta > Diptera > Polleniidae > Pollenia > Pollenia griseotomentosa. The sequence goes on from OZ007561.1 coordinate 19,710,276, forward strand.
AAACGAACGGTAAGCTAATTACCAAAACTAATGAAAATAATTTTTATATTGGGCTTGTTCAAAAATTAACGCAAGATATTCATATGAGGGATTTCATGTTAAGTGACCCAATTTTATCAATCATTTGAAAAAATTTTTTTTTTGTTTTTTAAAAAATTGAAAAATTTTTTGATATTCTTTAATTAGGCTTGAGTTCATCAAATTTAATTTTCATTAAATTATTTTCACTGAGGAAGGAAATTTACAACTTGGAATTTTTATTAAAATTTATTGATGATTTTTCTTGGCAGAGCTGGGATTTGAACCCGGGTTGATTTTTACATGTTTCAAGAATCACCACATTCTATCTTCAGAAAATCTTTGAGTTCTAACCACTGCACCACTGCGGTGCCTACCAGCCAACAGTCAAACATCAATCTTTTAACCAGTAGTACTGGTGGTTCAAAATTTGCTGTTATTATCATTTTTAAATTTCAAATTACATGTTGCCTCCTTTCCCCTGTTTTTTCGTATTCTTTCTGTCAAGACTTTGTCTTGAAAACCTGAATACATTTGTTAATTATGTTGTTTTTGTCCAATTTCGTCGACATTTTATTTGTACAAATTAAAGTACAAATGTTAACATAAGACCTTGTGCCATAGCTATTTTTTTAGAACAATTTTGATTTTTAGTTGAACTGTTAATTTTTAATTTTTTGATATTCTTTAATTAGGCTTGAGTTCATCAAATTATTTTCAATGAGGAAGGAATTTTACAACTTGGAATTTTTATTAAAATTTATTGATGATTTTTCTTGGCTGAGCTGGGACTTGAACCCGGGTTGATTTTTACATGTTTAAAAATTTTTTTTTCTTTATATATCTCTAGTTCAGATTTCACTATCGATATATCGATATTACTATCGACTGAATGTTTATACCACAGAATACGAACAGAACTGTCACGAGACAGCAAATTTTGATTTTTTTTGTCTCTTTCTAAGAAAGCTTCCCTTTTTGCATTTCTCTTTGCATCATCTTTTATGCCGCAATACAATGAACACAAATTTATTTAGTTGAGATTTATTTGCAAAGCTGTTGTAAAAATTAACTTTTAAGTTTACTACAACACGAGTAAATCATATTTAAGAAAATAAATAACATTATAAAACAAAAAATATTAATAAATAAATTTTTTTGCACAAAACACAACGTTATTAAAAACGTGCCACTATGATAAAAACGAATAAATAGCCAAGTGAGTTAAAAACGAACTAAACAAATTTATTAAAATATTAAAAGTCAGCCATAAAGACATATACAAATATTTAGCATTAATTTAAAGACTTGAAGTATTTTGCAACAACTTCAATCAAATAAAGTTCAAAGCAGTTGTTCAAAAATTAAACTTAATCGTGTAAGTGCCTTAAGTAAAGTATAGAAGAAAAAGGTTTCCCTGAAATACGATACAACAACTTTATTTAAGCGCACAGTGTCGTCATTTCATATAACGAGTGGTCATTAATAGACAGATTTTTGAACAAAGACAAAATTTTACAAACTTTTTTATATGTAAAAAAAAAACACTAAGAATTTGCAGCATGACGAGGAAGGATTCCCATATACCTTGAAACTAAAATGTTGTACACTGAAAAGAAAAATTAATCAAGCCAAAGCGGTGTCAATGGTACGGTTAGTACGAATTTCCATAAATCAAGTACAGAATGCTTCATTCAAGTACGGATTATTTAAGTGTACCGTACTTAAAATAATCCAAAAACGGGATTGACTTAAGTAAATGTGAGATAAAAATGTATCTCAAACCTTAATGCCAACCCGGAAGTGAATTGCTTATAAGCCTAACTAGAGAGAGATAATATTATTATTTTTTTACTTACCCACCAGTTCGTTACACATGTCTATTTCACCTTCTTCGTACTCCCCCCTTTGTTAACAGAGGAACTCTCAACTACAAGATGCCAGCAGAATGCCCGAAATAGTTTTTGTAATCATTCTAATTTTAAAATTTTATTGCTGCATTCACAAAACCCCTTGTATAGTTGTATCAATTGTATGTTGATTTAAAAAACAAAGTTTATTAACTATTATTCTTTATACAACGTACAATCGATACAACGATACAAACGGGTTCTGTGAAATGGGCAGATGTGTTTGACTGAATAATTATAACAAATAGCATTCGGGAATTTTTGTTTCTTATTTTACTTTTCAAACATGAAAATAAAGTATGTTTTTCTCCTTTTAGGTTTGTTGTTGTTTCTTAAGCAAATATTTACAAACACAAGTGTATGGACGCATATTATATATAAAGTGGCACGACCAGCGAATAGTTAAAGCTTTTATTTACTTGATTTAAGAATTTTTAAAAGCTTTCGTACTTAAATATTTAAGTACTACCTCGTACTCAAAGCGGAAAAAACTTAAATTTTGTAGGAATTTGAAATTTTTTGCATGCATTAAGTATAATAAACCTTATATCACTTCTAAATTTTGCTAAATTTGGCCTTTTGCAAACAAGTAAAAATGCATAACATAACAAGAAACTTCAATATACAAACAAAATGGAAATATGTGGACGACTTCTTGCGAAATTGGTAATCTACAAACATGCAAGAAAGACTTGTTGATGATAAAAAATTACACCAATAAAACAAAATCTCTACTTTTTTGAGTAACTGCATTGCAAATTTATTACAAACAACAAAAGATATTATCATGATTTTGTGTATCTATACAAACAATATACAGGGATATAAAATCATATTTAAATAATATTACATTATTGAACAAATTATATTAAGTATATACATAGTACTGCCAAAAACACATTTATTTGAAACATTTTAAGAAGAACAAGTATAGAATTCAAAGAGCTCTATTTTCTAATCTATTAGGAATTTCTAAAAATATTTTAGTCATGCATTGTCTAGGATGTTTTCTTAAAAATGCGCTCATTAGTTGTCCTATTTCCACACTTTTAGTTTAACCATTTTTAGCCACCCTCACAATACTGTGCAACGTAAAATGGCCCATATTTTATTAACTCGACTATTGACAATTTATTTTTTATTGTACTCTTTATTTTTGGTTGATTTTTATTTGGATTTAGTATTTGTTAGGAAAATCGACCTCAACTTGTGTGTCCACAACAACACCCAGATATATCTATATTGACACTTGCTCCAATTACTCAAGTGTTCATGGTGGGAATAAAGAAATGCATATAATAAAACAAAAAATGGCAAATACGAGACATAAGACAAGGGGATGGCAAAGAGTAAAAGTAAAACGAAAAAAGGGAAAAACAATTTTAGAAAGAATAAAAAAACTTAAAAACAAACAAAACAAAAAAAAAATCATTTAAAACAACAATAATCAAATTGAGTTTGAAAAATTTTCAAAGCATTCAAGCGAGAAATAACTTTTTTTTATTGTTGCTGCTGATGATGTTGTTGTTATTATTGTGCAGTGTTTGAGTGTTTTGTTTTCATTTGCAAATAACCGTTTTTCCGTAAAGTTCATTTAGTGAAAGACCATACACCCACAAACACATACTCTGCTTAATGTTTCGGTAAAAACCCCACTCCACCCGCTCTTTCTCACTATTTTTTATGTTGTATTTATCTACTTTTTTACCATTTTATTTTTTTATTTGTAATGTTTTCTAGCCATTGATTTTTGTTTTGCTGTGTTGTTTTTTCTCTTTCTCTAAAATAACTCCATCAAAATGTTAAACAACTGTTTGTCTATGACTGTTTATTATGTGTTTGAGAGAGTGTATATGTACATGTATGTGGGAACGTGTACAGTCCCAGTTGGCCAGATTGCGTAGACGATATTGTCATGTATGTTAACGACAAAGTAGGCGATATTTTCATCTACGTTATCTTTCGATCGAATGAACGACAAGTATAACGACATTATCTTTCTTTGTGTCGTGCACGATTTTTGCGACAGTTGTTTGAAAATGTCGTTGACGATATGTTCGCGCTGTCCCTCACATGTCGTGCAGGAATAACCATTGTCGTGCATCCGTCTTCGATGATGTCTTAAAGGCGTGGCCAACTGGAGTATAAACTGATTTAAGAATTTAAACGGAGGGAAATGTAGGTGGTAGGTTTGCATAAGAGGGTGTTTGTGAGGGTGTAAGAAATACACGGCGGCCAATTTATTGCTTGGGCCATACAAAATCATAATAAAATTTAATGGTAATATGGGTATTTGATTTTATATCTACACTCGTAGATATATTTGTGCATCTGTATGTATTACTCTGTGTTACAATAATTTCAAATGTTTTCTTTTTAAGTCTTCCAATTTCTGTTCAAGTTCTACTTTTTTGTATTATTAATTGTCTGCTTTTTTCATCGTTGGTAAAAATTTCTAATAAATCAAATAAAGATGAATTTGTCTCGGCAAATGAAGAAATGTACTGTTCGTAAGATAAAATAAAGTGAAATACAACAACAGCAGAAAATGTAAAAAAATCAATAAAAGTAGAAAAATATTCTACGCCAACGTTTACATTATGTTCTGCAGTGCCCTCGTTAAGCTTTCAAATATTTGGACAATAATGTTTTCGTTTTCCAGTTTAAAAAATTTTTATTCTTGTGCTTCAAAAAAATGGTTTTTTTCTTTGCCGTTCACTTGTTTCTATTATGTAAGCATGTCTCAGGAAATATTTTCTTGTACCAGACAAAATTGTATACCCTATAACAAGGATGAAAAGTTTTCACTGAATTTGTACTGTCCATAAAAAATTTCCTTTAAAATATAAACTTGTTAAAAAATTTTTAGTAAAATGTAATTTTAATAAAATCTGTTAAAAACAAACATTTTTGTCTAACATACGGAAAATATGAAATTTTTGTAAAAGTTATTATTAGGGCTGCGATTTCCATGCAAATGCATGTTTTTTGTCGATAGTCTTAGATCGATGTTGACCAATTATCTTTCCGAATCATTAAATTTGAGTTAAAATGGCATCGATTTGTTTTTGCATATTGTTGCATATTTTGGTTTTAAACGCATGTTTTTGCATATTTAAACATTTCGAGTGATATTTAATTTTATTTTTAAGTTTATTTTTCATGTACAAACGTTTTTTGCGTTCGTTTACTTTTGATAATATGTATTAAAAGTATTATGCAAACAAACGTTTGAATTAGTAATTTAAATTAAGTTTTAAAAAATATTGCACCTTTTAAATAAAATTAAAAAAAAACGATTTTTTTTAAAAAGATTTAGGTCTTAAGGTCATATTTTTTATTTTTTAATGCCTATTTTGGAGTTTTTATTGCATATTTTATGCGCATGTTTTTGATTTTTCAGTGCATGAAAATCTCATCCCTACTTATTATAAAAGCACATTTTTAGAAAGTTTATTACCTATATTATCTATGAATAGCCAATTTTCATTAAATTTACTAAAAATATAAAATTTTTATAATGTTTACTAATAATAGCAAAATTTTATAAAATTTACTAAAATTAGCAGAATTTTGTTAAATTTACTTAAATAAAAAATTTTGTAATTACTTTAAAAAGCAGAAATTTGTAAAATTAACTATAAAAAGCAGAACTTTGGAAATTTTATGATAAAAAGCATGATTTTGTAAAACTTACTATAAAAAGCAGAATTTTGTTAGATTTAAGAATTTTGTAATATTTACTATAATGAGCAAATATTTGTAAAATTTACTATAGAGAGCAAATTTTTGTAAAATTTACTATAAAGAGCAAATTTTTTTAAAATTTACTATAAAGAGCAAATGTTTGTAAAATTTACTAAAAAGAGCAAATTTTTTTAAAATTTACTACAAAGGGAAAATTTTTGTAATATTTACTATAAAGAGCAAATTTTTGTAACATAACTATAAATAGCAAATTTTTGGTAAAATTTATTATAAATAGCAAATTTTTTCTAAAATTTACTATAAATAGCAAATATTTGTAAAATTTACTATAAATAGTGAATTTACTATAAATAGCAATTTTTTGTAAAATTTACTATAAATAGCAAATTTATGTAAAATTTACTAACTATAAATAGCAAATTTTTATAAAATTTACTATAAATAGCAATTGTTTGTAAAATTTACTATAAATAGCAATTTTTTGTAAAATTTACTATAAAAAGAAAATTTTTGTAAAATCTACTATAAATAGCAAATTTTTGTAAAATTTACTATAAATACCAAATTTTTGTAAAATCTACTATAAATAGCAATTTTTTGTAAAATTTACTATAAATAGCAAATTTTTGTAAAATCTACTATAAATAGCAAATTTTTGTAAAATTTACTATAAATACCAAATTTTTGTAAACTTTACTATAAATAACAAATTTATGTAAAGTTTACTATAAATAGCAAATTTTTGTAAAATTTACTATAAATAGCAATTTTTTGTAAAATTTACTATAAATAGCAACTCTATGTAAAATTTACTATAAATAGCAAATTTATGTAAAATTTACTATAAATAGCAATTTTTTTTTTAAATTTACTATAAATAGCAATTTTTTGTTAAATTTACTATAAATAGCAATTTTTTGTAAAATTTACTATAAATAGCAAATTTTTGTAAAATTTACTATAAATACCAAATTTTTGTAAAATCTACTATAAATAGCCATTTTTTGTAAAATTTACTATAAATATCAAATTTTTGTAAAATCTACTATAAATAGCAAATTTTTGTAAAATTTACTATAAATACCAAATTTTTGTAAACTTTACTATAAATAACAAATTTATGTAAAATTTACTATAAATAGCAAATTTTTGTAAAGTTTACTATAAATAGCAATTTTTTGTAAAATTTACTATAAATAGCAACTCTATGTAAAATTTACTATAAATAGCAAATTTATGTAAAATTTACTATAAATAGGAATTTTTTTTTTTTAAATTTACTATAAATAGCAATTTTTTGTTAAATTTACTATAAATAGCAATATTTTGTAAAATTTACTATAAATAGCAAATTTTTGTAAAATTTACTATAAATAGCAAATTTTTGTAAAATTTACTATAAATAGCAAATTTTTGTAAAATTTACTATAAATAACAATTGTTTGTAAAATTTACTATAAATAGCAATTTTTTGTAAAATTTACTATAAATACCAAATTTTTGTAAACTTTACTATAAATAGCAAATTTATGTAATATTTACTCAAAATAGCAAATTTTTGTAAAGTTTACTATAAATAGCAAATTTATGTTAAATTTACTATAAATAGCAATTTTTTGTAAAATTTACTATAAAAAGAAAATTTTTGTAACACTTACTTTAAATAGCAAATTTTTGTAAAATCTACTATAAATAGCAAATTTTTGTAAAATTTACTATAAATACCAAATTTTTGTAAACTTTACTATAAATAACAAATTTATGTAAAATTTACTATAAATAGCAAATTTTTGTAAAGTTTACTATAAATTGCAATTTTTTGTAAAATTTACTATAAATAACAATTTTTTTTAAAATTTACTATAAATAGCAATTTTTTATAAAATTTACTATAAATAGCAATTTTTTATAAAATTTAATATAAATACCAATTTTTTGTAAAATTTACTATAAAACACAAATTTATGTAAAATTTACTATAAATAGCAAATTTTTGTAGTATTAACTTTAAATAGCAAATTATAGTAACATTTATTATATTTAGCAAATTTTAAAATAGGATATTTATAATTCCCTATTTCGGTATCTTTTTGTCTTCTCGCTAGTAGTAAATATTTTTGTAAAGCATTTGTTGTCCTTTCTGCAACTTTTTATAGTTGCCTTCAATTTTTTGACACTTTGCACGCTTTGGTCGTTTAACATTGTATGGCAAATATTCAGGGTCCTTTAGACGCTCTAGCTGATTTAGCAAGGTGTGTTTTTCTTTCCCTCTCGTCCTGCAATCTCTACCAACTGATAGGGTAAATATGCATTGGCCACAATGTTCGTTTAAAGTGCTATTTATGGCATATTAACAACTTTTTTTTTGGGTTTTCTAACATTTTTAGTTCTCTTTGTTACTATTTCTTTGGAGCTGCTACTGTTTTATAAAAAAATATATGAAAATATGTTTGTTTATACTCTTAAACATGGTAGCCAGTCAATTGGCATGCTATTGTCGTCTTCCCCATAAGTCGTTATGTAGGCCAACCATCGTTGTATGATGTTTTAGAAGAACTGAGATATTTTCTGGTCGAGTTACAGTAGTCTGCCTGGAAAATCAGCCAAGCAAACGCTACTTGTCATAAATTAAGTTTTAAGAACAAAATAATAATATATTTTATTTTTTTTTGTTTTGAAAAGAATCATTGGGGAATAGTAAAAATTGTTTGGGGATCCTTAATTCGCTACTGGTTTAAATTGGTTAAAGGAAGAAAACAATCGATTGCTTAAATCTTTTTTTTTTTCTTGACTTGCAGAACCCACTGTTTCTGTTTAACATCTTCAATCGTTTTGTTTTTTTTTTTTCTTTAAATTTTTCTCCTCCTTCTGTGCCTTTTTTGTGAGGAATAGGCAGCTGTTATTTGGTTGTCGTTTATCTTCTTTTTTATATTTTTGGCAAATAGCAATCATTTCTTGGTTTTCATTTTGACTAACATTTTTTTCTTGTCCATTGTTTATTTATTTCCTGGCTATTTTGTTGTTGTTGTTTTTGTTTATACATAAATTTTTTTGTACCTTTAAAAAATATGAGGGCCACTATCTTTAAAAATTTATGATTGCTTAATTAAATACCAATTACATATTTTGTCATTTTTTGTTGTTGTTTTGTTAGTGCTGTTGTCCCGTTACCGAAATAATTGCGTTTATTTTCACAAAATATAAATTGTCAAAATGTCAAACATATTAGACTGATGCCAGGTTTTAAGGGAAATAAAGTTTTGGAAAATATTCTTTACCGAATTTTTTACTGTCTCTTTTTTTATCTATTAATAGTAAACTATCGGGGGTTTTTTTAGCTGCAGGAGAAATTTCGATATCGATAACTTTAGTTTCACAGCTGAGAATGTCAAACTGCGTTGACATTTTTGTTCATTAAGGTTCGGTTAGTGATTCTGAATCGTTTATCGCTAACAAACTCTTTCAAATTTTGGAAATTTACTTTAAAAAAAAAATAAATCTTCTCGCGAAGCTCATAGTTCGTCTATTTAACTATAAATAGCAAATTTTCACAAAAAATTTACTATAAATAACAAATTTACACAAAAAATTTACTATAAAGTAAGGAAGTACATGTAAATCAATTAAAGTAGATAATCATATAATGCAAAATTTCGATCTACCAGCGTTATATACCATTTAGCTTAAAGATTGATGTTTGACTATAGACTACTGACTGTAATGTAACATGTCCGTGAAAACCTTGGTTCGGTTTCCAGCAAATTTTCACAAAAAATTGTCTTTAAATAGAAAATTTTCACAAAAAATTTACTTTAAATAGCAAATTATTATATAACAAATTTTCACAAAAAATTTACTAAAAATAACAAATTTTCACAAAAAAATTACTATAATTAGCCAATTTTCACAAAAAATTTACTGTCAATAGCAAATTTTCACAAAATAATTCTTTGAAGTAGCAAATTTTTTTCAAAATTTCTAATTGAAATTCAACTTTTAACAAATTTTGCTAAATTAAGCCAATATTCGTTAATTTATTTCCAAATAGCAATTTTCCGTTAAATTTACTATAAAAACAGAATATTATGAGAAATTTAGGAATTTGCCATGCCGCTGCACAGTGGATAAGGTGTATGCATCACATAATTGATTTTTGCAAATGTTTGAAATTAACCATAAAACAAATTCTGTGTAAAGCTAAGATGTCAAGCAATAATTATTTGTAGGAATAATTATTATTATGTCAACAGAAGTATTCGAAAATGGCAACAGAACACACTTTTTTCGACTTTAAAGATTTAGGGAGATAAAATTATAACATATTCAAGGGCGTATTTTTAATATTTATAATTTTTTTTTTTTTAGGATTGTTATACCTTGTTGGAATATACTGCTAGTTTTAATATAAAATTAAAGCTTAACTTATTATGTAAAAGATATATCAAAACCAGTTGCCTTTTCGTTCCTTTAAGCAATTTTCATGCAAAAATGTTCGAGCAACGTCGAAACTAAAAAATAAAGTTTTTGGCAGTTTTGCGTTTCTTGTTCAACAACAAACTATTTTACGTGACTTGTCAAGCAAAATCTCTTTAAAATCGGCTTAAACTTTTTGTTTGTCACAAAAAACAACAGATGTAAAAATCAATAATTTTTGTGCTCAATGCGCGCATTAATGCTTGCAAGTGGTAAGAATTTGTTAAGTGTTACAAAGTTTTTATCAAAAAACTACCAGTTTGCAGAAGCATACATACAACAAATATTAAAAAAATTTTAAAAATCGGTAATACCAGAGCTTAAAATTCGTTGGCAGCAGGCGAACAGAACTTTTTAAGAGTTAGTTGAAAGAAATTAAAATTGGTAAAATACAGAATTTTTTGTTTTGACGTGACCATAACGCCGGCAGAGCAACGGTATTAATTTGTTCACGTTCTTGTATGTGGCGAATACGTGTTGATGTTCATGTTCTGTAGCTCGTTTCTGTATTTCTCGCATCCTAAAATTTCTTACATGAAGTGTGAAACAAAAAATTCCATCGTTTCTCGAATTATGAGATAAAAGTGTTTCTGTATTTGAATGCGAAAACAGACACAACAAATTCTGTTTATACTGGAATATTTCCAGTACTTAAGTGTCAAATAAAAGCGAAACGTCAACAAAAGAAATAAATATAATAAAAACAGGGCTGCCAGATTTGACGAGTTATCGTTATCTTGACGATTTTTTGTTCCGATATTAACAAAGTGACGTTTTGATGATTTTTTCTAAAAAAGTGACGAAAGCAAAAACAAAATCAAAAATATTTTATAATTTTGTTGTTACTTTCTATAGAAATTCATCTTGAATTTTAAAATTTCAAACACTTCTATTTTGTGGCGTTGAAAATTGAAAAAAAAAAAAATGATATGAATATCTGTAGAAAGCAACAACAAATTTATAAAATATTTTTGATTTAATTTTTGCTTTTAGTCTTCGAAATAAGTGATTGTAAATATTTTTATGTGTTTGTTTATTAGAAAAAAAGATATCTTTAGAAACAAGGCTGCTTAAATTTTTATATATCCCTATTGTGAAAATTGTCCTCGAAATTGTTTGTTTTTTCCCTAAAAAATGTATCGGCAAAAGCAAAATTTCGAGGGAAAGTAATGGACCGACTTGGCTTATTTTGAACATTTAATACTTCTTATATACATATACAAAATATGATTGATATTTGATATTCTTATCTTATATGTACACTTTTGTGCCAAAACCATTATTCCGGCAAGAAAGAAATTTGTTTGTCTCCCAGTAAAAACTTTTTCAAAATGGATAGCTTCTTTCACTCGTTATTAAGTAGCTTTCTTCCATAAGAACTTCGATAACTACTTTTTTCTGGATGTATTAAGATAAAAAAAAAATGACTTACTTTTGAATTTGTTCTTTTTGGCACAACCCTTGTAAAATTCATTAGTTTTTCAGTAGAATTGTATGTAGTGCTTTTAAGTGTTTCTGATTACTTAACATATTATTTTGTAGGCGAAGATTTTACTGGGTCTTTAACCCGTTTATTTATGAACCGATTTTTTTAATTTTAACTACAAGGTATTCTACTAAGTCTATTTCAGGTAAAAAAGAAAAAGATTATAGGAATAGGTAAATTAAAGATTTATATCTCAATTATTAAATAATAATTATTAAATACCCATGAACTTTAACTATGTTTTTGTTTGATTATTTTTTAACAAAAGTCGAAACAAATTGGTTTAAAATTGATTTTAAATTGCACGATTTTTAAAACAAAAAAAAACGATCTTTTTTATTTTTTTCTCAGGAAATTGACGATTTTGACACAAATGTATCTGGCAGCACTGAATAAAATCAAAACAAGAAAAGGCCAAGGTATATTTACACAAGGTAAGCTCGTTGGCCCATATGTTTGTCAGCTGTTTACCCATAGTTGGAACCACAACGTCAAATTGCGTGTATATGAGCCAAAATTTGTACATGTGTGCGTTAAATTGTTTTTGTTTTATATGAAGACAATTTTGACAACATGGTTCCTTTTATAGAGCAAATTGTCTACACTCCCAAATGAGTCTACCTTGTGTAAATATACCTTGGAAAAGGCTAACAAAAATTTAAACTAACAAAATATAACAATTGTTTTTTGTTTATTTTCATCATATCAATTATGCATTTATCATGGAGCTTGAAGGTCTACGAGGCCAATGTTGTCAATTTCAAAAAAATTGGCTAAAAAGGTATTAACATATGTTAGTTGTTAATGCAATTAAAACTAGTGAAAAAATATACATTAAAACTCATTTTTTACTTGTCTTAACATATAACTTTTATACAAAAACTCCAACAAAATATAAAATGTATTTTTAACCGCTCATAATTTTTTTTGTTTTTTTTTTTAAAATGGAAACAAATACAAATTAAAGCCTAAAGTCCCACCTATTCAACAAAAAAAAAAAATAATCTTACGAAAATACTCATCCATTCAAAAGTGATCCGAAAATCACCAACATTTTCCACTGTTCGCTGTCTAATTTCTATTGTATTGTCGAATACATGATAACAGGTTTTCCAAACAGTTTTTTTCTTGTTATTGTGTGAATTGTTTTGTTTGTGTGCATGTTCGGCTGTGTGTATACGTTTTTGTAATTCCCAGGACAACACTTAAAAATAATTTCTCAGTTATTGTTTTTTTTTTTTTTTTGGAGATACTTATTGTTTAGACTAACATTTTTACGGACGAATGAATTACAGTGTTGATTGGCTGGTCGACTGGCTGGCTGGTTGATTGTTTGTTTGTAATTCAGGTGTGTCACAGAAATTAAATTCGTACGAAAGCGTTTTTTATCTTTTCGAGAAAATGTAAAATGCAAATATGTGGTCGGGACTGTAAGAAACGATAAACTCACTGTTTAGTGTTGGTGTTTTAGCTTAAGCTTTGATATTGTTACAAGTAAAACTGTTGCTTATAATACTTATTCGCTTAACAGTTTTATTTGTTTAATATCTTTAGTTCTTCTAAAATCTTTGGATGAAATTTCGTAACGATCTGGCCTAAGCAACCAGTGAAATGCGCATAGAAATTGCTTATCCCATCAACAATGAATTTCAGTTTATCAATAGTATGAAATGGGAATTTAGCACATTTAAACGAAACCTTGTTAGCACATATTTTTCGTTTTTATGTCGTTTCAAAACAGTGAGGTGTAATTAATAAGTTGCGAGCACTTTTATAAAAGAAACGTTCAAAAAATATTTCAATCGAAAGCGAATACGGTTGTTTCTTAAGTTGTGTCTTGAAAAATAGGCAAAACCAGTTAAGATAACAAATTAAATATACTTCTTACGACAAACTTCATCAAGTTAAATAAAAATTAACTATCAGTGATAACTGTCAAATCATATTGTTAACTGGAAGGTAAATTAGTAATCTATATATAATTATCGGCAAAGGCAAAAGAGTTAAGAACACTTTTCTCCTCAACCGATTTGAACAAAATGTACACCATTTGAAAGATATTTACGTACAGAAGTGCACAATATATATTTTATTACAATCTGTTCAATATTTTCGGAGTAATAAGCGTTCAAATTTGATACTGACACATATGTTAATACAAAATTTGTTTTTTTCAATTATCAAATAATAAACAAAATAGGATTATTCGACATTTTTTAGAAACCGGTTTTCGGATGTTTCAACTATATAAATACGGGAAATTAAATTATTAAATTATTAAATTTTCTATAATATTTAACTTTGTTAATATTCGAGCTATAAAGATAAAATTATACATTAAACTGGGTGAATAAGAACATGAAAGGGTAACATTTTGGTACTTTTTCGTTCAACATCTGGTACTTTTATTAATTTTCGTTAATATTAGACAATCTATAAAGGCGATTTTTGACACTATTTGGTTTTTTAATTGATATTTTCTGATATTTTTTATATTGGACAAAATTAAAGGTTGTTCCCTTGCCAAATCGATTCACTAAGATGAAAACATAAATGATCGAAACATGTAAATTCATATATACCTAGATGTACTATGTTTTCTTCATATGTTCATAAAATTTCATGGGCGAATTTTGACCATTAGGCGAACACTAGTTAGTTTTAAATCAAAAAAAAAAAAAGACCGCAATTATTGATGCAACGGGAATATTGATATTTAGCAATTTTCAAGGATTAAATTTAGTTTAGAACAAGTTTTTTTTTTTTTTATTTTCGAAGTACCAAGATTTTTTATTTTTATTTTTTTGGGGTTTACAAAGCAGTTGTTTAATAATGCTTTTATATTCAATAACAAAAAAAAAAAAAAACAATGGTTTAATTTTTTTTTCGTATGAAATCTGAAAAATGAAACCAAAAACGGCACGAATTGAAAAAATTTGTAAATTTTCACGTACACTCACTCGTACAGATTCTGTGACATACCTGATTGTTGTTGTTTGATTGCGTACAGATTTTAGTTTTGTTGTGCAAAATGTTGTGTGTAAATAAATACACGCAAATAAAAATAAATTCGGATATCCACCCAGCAGCGAAAAGAAGTAGTAAGTAGGCCTTCTAGAAGCCCTTAGATCCATGTTCATCAATTTTTTCCACACGATGCCAGCCAAGGGCTTCTGCGTTCCCTTCTTTAACAAGCCTAATTAGAGGCATTATTAATAGAATTTAAGCAAAACTGTTTTAAGTTTACTTCTTTTTTTCTTTTTACTTTTTACATTTTTTCGTATTTGTTGTTGTGTCTTTGGAATGTGAATTGTTTTTTGTAACGGTTCATCAGTTTTGTTGCTTCAAACAAAGTGTGCGTGACCAAAATTTTTGTGAACATCCTATCTAGAAGGAAGTAGGTAGGCCTTCCATGAGGCGAGCAAGTAGTCTTCTAAAAAGGTCTAGAAAGGCCTCCTAATGAAGGCCTGATTCCCGCTGGGCGTAACCACTTACACAGACTTACAAATTAATCCGCTTTCAATTGTTTTGTTTTTTTGTTTTTTTGGTTCAAGTTATTATAAGTGAATTATTAATAATATTTTAATATTTCAGTTGTTTTTTGTTGGACTATAAGTTTTATTATTTTTTTTTTGTTAATGTACCTACGTTAGTTTTTTGTTTTTTCTTCTGTTACTTAAATAATATTTTGTTTCATTGAAGTATGTACAGTATTTGTTAAATTTTGTTGTTGTCGTTGGTCGGTTCTTTTTGTATTTCGGTAACAAGTTTTTATAAAATTTAGTTTTATGTAAATTTTTATTTGTAATTCCATTTGCAACCATTATTACGAACGACCGTTACAACAGTTACCGCCAACCAACTGGCTGACCTTCCTACCCACACACAGTCACATACACATTTAACCATACCCTGCAAACAATTTTCATCGCCGAATCATCGCCCGCGAATCGCCGGCAAGTTGTCTTACATCGCTGCGATGCATCGCGTAGAAGCTAAATGCGATCCTCTGGCGAATCGCGAAAACGTTCGCATGTGTCAACCACGCGATTCGCGTGAACATCGTGCACCGCGATTGAAACCAAATATTTATTTTCCCGTTACCTTAACAAAACAACAAGACGAAAAAAATTTTATCGAAAGTTATAATAAAACACTGATGATTGCCGCTACTTGTGTGCGCTCGCATATTCATCGCCTAGTTGTAAGGCGTAGGCGATGGTTAGCGATTCGTATTCCCTGAGAAGGATCGCGTAGTCATCGCCAAACAAGCAATCGCCCAAAAATTTAAAAAATGTTTGTAGGGTATATTTAGAACATTTCATATTTAATATAGTGGGTGTAGTTTGTGCGAGATTGGCATGAAGTTTATCCTTCATTTTAATATTTTGTTTTCGTTACTTTTTCTGTGTTTTTTTTTTTATTAATTTGTTTTTCATTCTTTTTGTTATTTCTATTTAAATGATATTCTAAAAGCATTAGTGTGTATGTGTGTGTGTGTGTGTGTGTGTTTGGCACGCTAATTTCCAACATGGTTTAACGTGATGATGGCGTGAAAAGTGCCACAAGCTAGTATTTTAATTAGTGCTGAATTCTGTATATTTTTCGTTTATTTTGGTTTTTTATTTTATTTTTATGTGGTACGAGTAATCATTTGCTCGTGAATTGGGTTACATTTTCAATATGTTTATTACGTTAACGAGTAAATGAAAAAAATAAAAAATTTATGTACATATGTAATACATACTATGTATGTATGTATATATAGAAACAAATTTTTTAACCTGCCATAAAGTCAAGCAGTAAATAACATTTTTATACTATTTCAGGTCGTTTTAAAATGGCAAACAGAATTTTATTACATTGCTTAAACGTTGGCAAAATGAAATATACCTAGGTAGAAGAACTTATAGTAAATAAATGCAGGGCTTATAGGTATTGTGTATGCATAGAAAAATAAAATATTAATTTACGTATATATATTATATATGGGGCAATCCAAGTCAAATCGGACAGTTTGGAGAAAAATATTTTTTGATTTCCTTTATTTTTTACTGTGTTGATGCTCCTTCTCAGCAGCACATTTCAGCAAAATTTTAGATTTTTTTGGCTTATGGTTACATAGATATCGAATACTACAAAAATCGCGTTATAAGAAAACTATGTTCAAATAAATATTCATAACTTTTTTAATATTAGTCCAAATGATTTTTTTTTTTAATTTTTTTGTCTACTATCCAATAAAAAAAATTTCGCACAGTGGGCTTGGATGCAATTTTCGGGATTTAATATTTTAAATAAATTTTTCACAGTTTGTATTACTCTTTGATTTTCTTGAATTTTTATTGTATTAAACTATGATTTTTTTCCACAAATTTTAAGACCCATTTGGTTGTGGGATTTAAAAAAACTACTATTTTTTCTGATTTCTTGAAATTTGTTAATAAATATTTTTTTGTTTATTAAAAAAACAATGATTATTATTTTTTTATATTATTAAGTATTTTTTTTTTAAATTTTAAAGAAGTAATTAATTAAGTTGAGGTAGGTAAAGGTGTTTGTTTTTATAAAAACATATTTCGTTTTTCGCTTCAAAAAATCGAGTAGCATCATCAGGGTTAAAGCTACAAAAATGTAAAAACAAATGAATACAAAACATCAATAGCAATCAAACTAATAAGAAAATTACGCACAAAACCAAATGTATTAACAACAAAAAACACTTAATGCAACAAAAACCATTCTTAGATATAATTTAAAAAAATTCAAAAACAAAACGTTTAAAAAGTTGTTATCAATAATGCTATGTTTATACGACGATATAAACCACTCGTTTCGCTCTCTGAAACTAGTTTGCCAAACATGATGTTCATACGATTCATTCTTGTTTCATTTTGACACTTTTTTTTGTGTTGTTAGTGTGATTTTTTTTTAATAGATAAAAAAGTAAATAAAACTTAAAAATATATTATTTAATACTCTTATTAATATTATTATATTATAATTATCACTTTATTTTATTAAACATCAAATTTACTTTGTTTTTTTTCTTTGTTTTGATTTTTTTTGAGAGCTAGTTCAGATAAACTAACGATAAATGTTATTAAAATTGTATGGGAAAACAAGTCGTTTCAATCATGTTTGGGGCGCGAAACAGGAATAAGAGAGCGAAACTCGAATATTGCTGTCCGTGTGAACATGGTATAAGAATGATAGAAATATAGATTACGAAATGAGGCAGATATAAAAAGGTTGTGACGTCACACAACCTTCGTTCTCATTGGCTAATAATTTTTAGCTTTCAAACTGTAATGTTTATGTGTAAACATGACAGTGGGACACTTTTTTATTTTTTTATTTAAATTATTTTAAAACTGAAATTTTTTATTAGAAGTTACTTTTTTCTTCATAATTTTATTTTTGACTTACATAAATATATATTATCGATATGTAAGCTATAGTCAAAAATATAGACATTTAATTTAAAGCCCTCAACACGTTAGTTTTTCGCACAATTTCCCTCTTTGTGTTTTTGCGGTTAATTTGTTGGCATTTGCCCACTGCACACTTTATGTTTGTTTTCTTTTCTCCTCTCTTCTATTATTATTAATTTTTTATTTTTTTTTATTTCACTACTTTAAACACAGGTTTGAGCACTTTTAAAAGTTTTATTTATTGTAATAATATTTTTAATAACTATAAAATATTAAGAGAAACTCAAAAGAAATAAATACTCAAGCTCGAGGTCATATGACGATGGTAGTAAACACTACATAGCTAATAAGAATTTTTGTGTAATTTTTTATTTTTTATTACAAGTTTAACTATCCCTGATGATGATATTCAAGGAATATCGAAATATTGGAGTTATTAAAATTAATAAAATAAAAAACATTTATTAAAAAACCTATGACCTCGAGCTAGAGTATTTATTTCTTTTGAGATTCCATTAAGAAAAGGTCGAATAAAAAAAAAACCCATCTTTTATTATTAAGAGAAACTCTTAATTTTTTGACAATTGATATAATATTTTTTATTTGAACTCTCTGAGTAAACTAGTTGTATGGTTGCCAACTTATACGTAATACATACATTTTTTGTAAGAAATTACGATTTTCACATATAAAAGAGACTTGGTAATCTTTACAAGGGAACTACTACGTCATCAAACGGTAAAACATCTTTATTTCTATCATTCTTGGTTATCACTACTTCTTCTGATTATAAACTATATATTGCACCCTGTACATACCTTGGACCTCGAGCTTTATTTATTACTTCTTTTAAATTTTAAAAAAATAGTTTTATCTCTGTAACCATAAGCCAAAAAAAAATCTGAAAATTGGCTGAAATATGCTATCGAGAAGGAACATCAACACTTAAAAAAATAATGCAAATAAAAAAAAAAAAATTGTACTTCAAACTGTCCGATTTGACTTGGATTGCCCCATATATACATATTAGTGTGTCCCATCAGTTTGGAGCTCAAGCCCCATAACTTTGTCGTGGTTTTTGACAAAGTTATGAAGAAAACTTAAAAAAAGGGCGGCAGGCGACCTCTACACCTCTTCCGAAAAATCTGAAGAAAATCTCAAAAATACTTTACCCTATAAGCTTTTAAATTATGCTTGAGCACCCATGGAAATAAAAAAAATATTTTTTTTGGACACACTAATACTAATATGTACAAATATCGCACACTAAGTCATAAACAGGCACAACTCAAAATTAATCGAACTAATCGAATTAATCGAACACGAAAATTTCGTTTGAGACACTGTCTTCTTAAACATATTTCTTTAACAATTATGAAATTTAATTTTATTAAAATATTGCAACCATGATATTTAGCCAGTTTTCTGCCTCTTCTTAACTTTGTGAATGCTTAAACGCTTTACAACCTGCATCAGTTGATGGTTTTTTAATAAGTGATTTGTACATTTCAAAAATAAATCATTTAAGTCTTAGTTAACTTTACATAAAACATTTAGCATAACTTTGAATGTTATTTTCTACTCATTCACAATAGCGATATTCGTTACTACATGCTTTTTTAAACATTTTCTTTTAAATTATCAAATTTTAATTCAGTTAAAAAAGGTATATAAAATAAACAAAAATTATTTTATGTATGCACAAGAAGCTGCTTTTAAAAGATAAATTTTATTAAAGTGGAGTATGGGGCACAAAACAATATTTTTCGCATTCATTTAAATAATAATAACTTCTAGCTTTATTCATGAAAGCTTACAAAAAATTAGTTTTTCTTCAAAACATATGCCAGAAGCAGTGTTGAAAATACAAAAAAAAATTCTATCGGGTATGTCTTAAGAAGACTTCATGTAAGCCCTCCATGTCGTTTTTCTTCACTTAGACTTTTTGGCATATGCTCCACACCAATAATATATAGATATTTCAATGTTTCTTAATAGATTTATAGATTTGTCAGTTTTTTAAAGACATGTGAACTAATGCCTTGATTACGCTGAACAAAAGCAAAATAAGAAAAGACTTTAAAACACGGGTATTTGTAAGAAATTCTGCTACCGCTTAAAATTTTATAATAATTTATTTTGCTGGAATTTGTTCGCTCGATTCAATATAAAATATGCTTCTGCATTGTATACACTTCATTTATTGTCTTTTGAATTGAATTGTTAAGAAAAGCTACGGGTAATCGATGTTTGATTATTTTCATACATACACACACACATACAACACCCCAGTGGGAAAAAGAAGGAGTACGGATGCCATCTAGAAGGCCTCTGTACCCCTTCTTTTGGATGTATAAGGCCTGCTCGCTCCATTCCATACTTCCGCTCTCGCTTCTTTAGCAGTTATTTTGCTTTTGCTTGTGCAAAAAATCAAAAAATGTTACTCCTTCTCTACTTCCTTCTCATAGAAGCGTATGTGAAATATGTATTTTATCTTTTTTTTTTTTCAAAAGATTTTGTTATTCGTGCTTAATTCCCAGTTTTTATTATTGATAAAAACACTTGAAATTTATTGTTGATGGGATAAGCTATTCCTATGCGCATTTCACTGGTTGCTTAGGCCAGATCATCAGGAAACTTCATCCATAACGTTTTAGAAAAACTAAAGATATTAAACCAAATAAAACTGTTAAGCGTATAAGACTTATAGCAACAGTTCTACTTGTTACAATATCAAAGCTTAAACAATAAATTTCAAGTGTTTTTATCAATAATAAAAACTGGGAATTAAGCACGAATAACAAAATCTTTTGAAATTAAAATTTTGTATTCCCAAAAATTGAAATTACTTTTTGATATGTATTTTATCTTTTGTACTAAAGAGACGAGGAGTTCTACGAGGCATTCTTCTACACATTTATACAGGAATAGTAATTGAATTAAAAAATATTTTAAAAAGGCCTTTAAAAAGGCCAGAAGTAGGAAGGTCTTCTGAATTTTCTCACTGGGACTGAGCGTCAACTCTAATGAGAACACACATACAAATATAAAAAATTTCTCAAAAACACATATACATTTACACACACATACACTCTTGAAAACGAACTGAATTAAAAAGTGACGGGATCTGAAATAACTGGAAAAGTTATATGTATTTTTGATTTATACGTTTGCATTTTATGGGCAATGTTAACATGAACGCAATACATGTGTTAAACACAATACATGGACACGCTATTACACACAAACAAAAACACAGACACCAACAAACAATCAATTCAAAGTAATCCGACATTCATTCATCAGGTAAAAAAATAGCAGCAGAGCCAAGTGGATGCCACTGGATATAGTATGTACTTATTTATGTATTTAGTCAGACCAACTAACAAACAGACTGACTAACTGTATAACTGGCTTAATGGCCACTGAGTGACTGATGACAGAATCAATTGATTTAACACTGGAACACTTGGTTGAACTTTTAAAAGTAATTTTAAATTGTATAAAATTGATTGATTATTAAGAAGGTCAAGTACAAAATGTATTTTGTATATCGAAAAATTATAAACTATAACTTTTGCATTGTATGGAAGGCAAAAGTATGCTTTATACTTCTGCTTTTAACAATTTGTAACTTTAACCAATGAAATATCTGTGCAAGTGTAAGTTTGCCATTACGCGGTAAATGTGTATATGTTTGTGTTTTCTTTTTTTTTATATAAATTGGTAACAAACGTCAGTACATTCATTTTGCATAAAATGCTCAATGCTTAATTTAAAATCTTTTTTGTTGCTCTTGTTGCCTTTTGCCTCTTCTTTTCTTTTTTCGAGATTCATAAATAAACAGCACAAAAGTCTGTGAACCGTAAAGCCACAAGAAAACATAAGGAACACAAAAAAAAAAAAAAAAAACGAAAATAAATTCAAGAAAATTACTCACAGAACAGACTTTCAATCAAACTTACACACCCCCACTTCACTTCTGCCCACATATGCATATTCACTTGCACAAATGCGTGTGTATATCATGTAGAACTGCAAAGCACCGTGGGGAAATATTGAAGAAACGGGTAATTAAATATCCTTTGAAAAATCAGAATATTAATTTGATAGACTGAAATATTGGTTTCTTACAGTATAATTTCGATAAGTTATGCTATACTTTAAGAATGTTATCACTAGGGATGAGATTTTCATGTACTAAAAAATCGAAAATATGCACTAAGAACTCCAAAATATACATTAAAAAAATTTTAAATATGCACTAAAAACTTGTACATTATAAATAAAAAAGCGTTTTTTTTTAATTTTATTTAAACCGATAGCACAGAATACTAACAGAACTGTCACGAGACGGAAGATTTTGCGTTTTTTTTTTGTCTCTTTCTAAGAAAGCTGCCCTTTTTGCATTTCCCTTTTCATCATCTTTTATGCCGCAATACAATGAACACAAGCTGTTGTAAAAATTAACTTTAAAGTTTACCACAACACGAGTAAATAATATTTAAGTAGATAAATAACATTATAAAACAAAAAAATATTAATAAATAATTTTTTTTTTTGCACAAAACACAATGTTTGTTGAACTAATGCATTTGTTTAACGTGATTTGTGTTTTGTTATTTTTGTTTTGATCACGCCATTTGTGTTGATTGTTGCTGCCTGTTTTTACACATTGCCACTTCACCACCAAAAAAAGCTTTCTGTCTTTTTCTTCGAAAGCTGCCCTCGCAACTGATTTTGGCCATTTTCACACGTCACTTTTTACAGTTCTGTTAGTATTCTGTGCCGATAGTATAATAAGTACTAGGTATGTTCATTAGGGAGAGTTTTCATTATTTGCCCATTTAATGTCAATTTAATTTATTTGATGTTTGCCGTTTGTTTTAATTTTCTTCCATATTTTCTTTTGTTTGACGCCATATGGGTTTTGAAATTGAGAACAAAATTTCTATTGACTATACCTTGTACTAATTCTACCATGATTTAAACAAAAAAAAAAAAAAAAAAAAAAAAAAAAAAAAAAAAAAAAAAATCAGTCAATTGTTATTCAAAGGTACAATATTTTTTAAAACTTTATTTAAATTTATAATTTAAACGTGCTTGCAACGTCAACCTAAGCTATAGGAGCATCTTGAGAGATGCCAATTCATTTGAAGAATATATATTTTCTAATTCAGATCCAACATTTGATTCCAGATCTAAAATCATTGTAATTTGTTTTATTTTTTGAAAACCTAGGGCCAAATTACGGCATTCGATATCGATCGAAATTCCCATTTTAATTGTATTGAAATTTCGATCGATTTCGATTGCCGTAATTTGGCCCCTATATTTTTTTTTTGCAAAACGTTTTGGATATTTGTTGCGCTATTCTTCCTTCCACATTGTTAATATTACTTTCTGCAATATCAATTAATTTGAGCCGATTTTTAATTGAACTTAATCCATCCAATTTAGTTATTGTTTCCGTAGTTAGAAAATACAAATGCTAATTAATCTTTTACTTTTTTAATTGCATAAGCATCGGTAGCAACACGTTCTTGAATAACATTCTTAAATTGCTCAACGTTTTTTGAATAGAATTCTACAGCATCTAGCCAGGTCCCCCATCTTTTTAATACTGGCTGCGGTGGTAAGGGTATCAAAAGATATTTTTCATTAAAAATTGCAACTCGTGAATGAGCCTTTAAAAAAATTTTTTCCCGTATGAAATCAATATAATCGAATTATATTCAAATTTCCTCTGCAACTCGGTGTAACTAAAGTGCCAAGCAAGTAACATGTAACGGTTTTGAATAAAATATTGTAAGCCCATTGGAAGCCTTAGCCATGTAAGGTGCTGCATTGGTTAAAATTAGAAGGATCTTTTGTCAAAATCTTGAAAACCTTGTAGCTCTGCTTTATTTATTTATTAATTTACAAATTTTTTTGTTTGTTTATCTACATTGAAATTTTTTGAAGAACTTTTTTTATAATATGTAAATTATGTAAAATATGCATTTAATACCAAAATATGCAAAAATATGCATTTTACCCAAAATATGCAACAATATGCAAAAACAAATCGATGCCATTTTAACTCAAATTTAATGATTCGGAAAGATAATTGGTCGACATCGATATTAGACTATCGACAAAAAACATGCACTAGCATGAAAATCGCATCCCTAGTTATCACATAATTTGTATCGAAATTCATTATAAAACTTAACAGTTTTGTATTAATTTTTCAAAAATATTTAAAATGAAACCTATGGAAAGCATTATTAATCCGGCTCCTATGCTACTTAACAATTTTATACCCACACCACAATAGTGAAGAAGGTATAATGCATTGGTGCTGATGATTGTAACACCTTAAAATATTGGTTCTAGACAGTGTTGCCAAAACTTGGAGACCAAAAATGGCTAAATTTACGGAAAAAAATGGCTAAAAAATGGCTAAAAGCTTTTTTAAATAAAACACATTAAAATTCAATAACAAAACAGAAATAATTCATTTAAAGTTGTTTACGATGAAATTGTAAGTTAAGATCAACTTGATAAATAAGAATAAACGTAAATTAATATTTTGATAGATATTTAAAAATTAAATCATCGATAAATTCGTTATTGTTCATCTCATAGGAATTAAATAATTTAAACGTAAATCATAATCACGACAATATTTACCCTACCTTTTGAGTCCAGATCTACAATAAAATACAAGTAAGAAAGTATAGTCGGTCAACCCCAACTATAAGTAGGGTATCATATTCAAATTAGAGCCTTTGTACCAAATTTTATCAAATAATCTCCAAAATTGCGACCTGTACTTTTTGCACAAGGTTTACATGGACAGCCAGCCAGCCGGACAAACATCGTTAATTCGACTCAGAAAGTGATTCTGAGTCAATCGGTATACGAAAAGGTGGGCTTAGGACCAATATTTTAAGGTGTTGCAAACATCAACAGAAGCGCATAGTACCATCTCTACTATTGTGGTGTTGCTATAAATATTTTATTGTTATGGTAAAAATATTTACCTAATTGATAAAATCGAATTAACGGTTGCTAAATGTAACCTATTTCTCAAACTACTTTTAACAATATTTACTTGGCTAAATACCCTCTCTACTTAAGCATTAGACCATGGAAATGAGAGCAACTTTATAGTCAATTCTGAAATTTCTAAAAAAATTTGGTTGCCGCCTGCATCTGTTTATTGAAATACTTGCAACCAGAAAGAAACACCGACGTTTGTGTTGATCCATTTTATAAATTTAATATTGGAATAGTTTTCCTTTTTTTTTGAAAGATTTTTCATAATCATAGTTTATAGCGATTTTCAACATTGTAAAAGTTGTGATTTAATTTAAAGGCGTTTTAATTGTTAAAAATGTTTATTTTACTTTTATAAATTTTTATAATAAAAAAAAAATATTCTTTTAAAAGAAAAACGGCAAAAAAAAATTTTATGGCTAAACAAGTTGAAAAATGGCTAAAAAAATG
Source organism: Pollenia griseotomentosa (assembly GCA_963931875.1). Taxonomy (NCBI): domain Eukaryota; kingdom Metazoa; phylum Arthropoda; class Insecta; order Diptera; family Polleniidae; genus Pollenia; species Pollenia griseotomentosa. The sequence goes on from OZ007561.1 coordinate 19,735,799, forward strand.
CTAATGGCTAAACTCATTTTTTAATGGCTAAACAGGGTGAAAAATGGCTAAATCTAGCCACTAAATGGATAAATTGGCAACACTGGTTCTAGACCCACCTTTAAGTACATATACCGTTCGATTTAGAATCACTTTTTGGATCAAATTAACGATGTCCGTCCGAATGGCTGGCTGGCTGACTGGCTGTCCATGTAACCTTGTGCGCAAAGTACAAGTCGCAATTTTGGACATAATTTGATGAAATTTGGTATATAGGCTCTAATTGGCACAAGGACCAAGTCTGGTGAAAATGGTCTGTAATTGCACATAGTCCCCATACAAGCTTCTTTCCGGAATAGGGTCTTTGTGGCCACAAAGCATCTATTATGTTGGTATTAAGATTAAATGTTATCTAAACTAATTTTATTGCAAATAAAACTATCTTACCAAATTTTATTGGAATGGGCTCCCATACAAATACTTCTCCCGAAAATATTGTCTAATGTCATAACATTCTTCTAAATGTTAGTATTTACTAGGGTATTCATTCGGTTAACCGTCAACCAGTTAAGATTTAATTGGAAAAGAAGACATGGCACCTCCCATACAAAGATATATCAAATTTCTGTTTATCTGTAGTAAAAATTGCTTCCTTATCAGTCAGTATTTATAAACAAATTAAATTGTATCTTTGTTTGTTCCTATAGACTCTTAAACTACGAAACCAATTTTCCTGAAATGTTCACAGTGTTTTTATGAAAAGCAGTATCTGAATTCTTGAGACTTTTTTGAACATCAGCGAAAGTGATTTGGATTTCAACACTCTAAAAGCAGCTTTATCCTAGATAGATACTTAGAGTAAAGAGATCAAGGAAGGTAATTTTTTCGGAAAAAATATAAATTCTTTAGAGGGTGATTGGGGTGAAAATGTTACGACAGAAGATGATTTAATTCATTATTTTTTGAAAATAATTGATAAGAAATTAGTTTTGGTGTCTCCTAATCGAGCATTGGATAATTTTCCTATATAAATATATATAGAAATATAAAATTGGTGTCGGTATAAATTTTTAATGCACATATCTATACGTATTAAGAGTTTACTGCTTTGTGAAATCTTATATAAGTAAAATAAAACAATTTTAATGACATAAAGACCCCGGGTTCACAATGCCTTAAAAAAACTAATACCAAAAGTCTATTATAACAAACAAATTTCAAAACGTTAACATGATCTAAAATTTTTAAAAGGAATATTTTTTTTATATGAAATAACAATTAATTATTATTCTAGCTTTTTCCCCAAAATCACCCACTGTGCAAATACGATATATCTATATGTATACTTAAACAATAAAGTAAACTGAAGAATGACTTTATTTAATGAAATACGGCAACTGGAGTTGGGCAAACGAAAAAAGAAAAATATATAAGATTGTAAATTAATTGGCAGTGGGAAGGGTGTTGAAAGTGACAGTGGTTCTCGAGTGGTAGTGGAGGTAAGCTGATCGTAAAAGCAAAATAAGAGTGAGTTAATGCTCAGTGTTTTATTTCTTGACATTTAGTTTTCCGTTTTGGTATTGCAGGTAAAGCGGTTGTACATACTGACGTACTTCAGTAACTTAAAGAATTATAAGAGCTGTGTTGCCTGACGGAATGACTGGCTGACAATGACTTATAAGTACCGCATTCAATTGATATAAAGTCATAACTCAACATCAGTTTTAGCTGCAAGGCCATTGAAATTTTCTTCACCTTTAAATAACAACACGGTAAAAACGAAAACCTTTTCGTTTGCCTTCAATGCAACAAACACAAACGGAAATAATGGCAGTCGTGAGTGAGTAGGAACCCAGCAAACATAAACTCAAACGATATTTAAATTACAAGTTTGATATCAAATCCTTTCTATACTTGTTGTTGTGAATGAATCCTTATCAAATTTGTATTTAAAGGTTTGGTGTGTTTGCTGGGTTTTGCAAGTACATTTTTATTCGCATAAGTCTGTGTGTTAGTTTTGGTATTTGCTATTTTTCAATCTGCAATGTGTGTTGTTTTTTGTTGTTGTAGTCGTAGTGCTTTTAGTATTTCAGCTAAAAGAAATTTCATTTGAGCTTGACTCCGCTTAACTTCTTTCATTATTTCATTGCGGCTGCCATATTACTAAGCTTCAAGATTTGGTGTTATCGACCGGCAATCATTCTTTCAACTTTACTCTTCTTGCATATTAATTTTTTTCTTATTTCGTATTATATTTTACATCTTTAAATTTTCTCCGTTTAGCATTTCTGTTGCGTTAGAGGAGTTCAGAGCAGTTGAAAATATTTATAAATCAGCTATTTTTGTGGATATAGAGGCAAACACACATTGATTACATACGTAAGTATAAAGTTTTTCGTAAATTTTTACAAAGATTGAGAAAATAATAGCATCAGCTTTTAATAAATGAAAAAGGTCTTATTCATTTTTTCAAATACTACCCGTTCCGAGTAGAGGTTAAAACAACACTCCTAAAAACTGAAATCATTTTAAAGTTTTCAAAATTGAGAGAAGTTTATTTTCTAATTTTCCATGGGAGTTGTATCAACAATTCCCATGCAGAATAAATTCTTTTAAAAAAGTTAAAAATAATGGAGTAAAATTATATAATATATTGGCGGATTCTCTTATAATTTCTATAGTATTAGTACATTTAATAAAAGCTTACACACTAGGGTTTCTTCCCATATATATATATATATATAAAATGTTCTCTTCTTTGTAGAAAAACGGAACAATTGTAGTGATACTGTAGACAAACATTATATTTAAATGTTCTATAATGTTTCTTTTTTACAGTGAAAAAGAAATGAACAAACAAAAAATTTTCAAAATGCATTGGCATTCTTCAAGTACAGGGCAAAGTTTTACTCTTAATAAAACAGTACTATTTATTTAAACAAATAAAAATTTAAATAAGTAATTTAAGTTTTTTAAAGATATTTTTTCTTTGTTTTTAGTAAAATTAAAAAACGATTTTTTATGGAAATTTTTTAACTTTTTATGGACATTTTTTAACTTTTTAGTGCATTTTACAACATGAAAATAATTTAATGAAAATTAAATTTAATGAACTTAAGCCTAATTAAAAATACTAAAAATTTGGATTAAAAACCATAAATAGTTCAACAAAATAACCACAATACTAATTATTTTAGTGCATTATTTATTTTTTTAAGTGCATATTTCTGTGGTTTTCACGAACAATCGCGTAAGTCGGTTTTTACCGAAATTGAGATAATGATGTCAAAGTGCTACATTTTGCATTAGGTTTTTATAAGTATTAAGCTTTTTAGAATATAATGTAGTATTATTAATTTTTTTCTGCTAAAAACAACTTAAGTTAAATGTTTAATAAAATATTTTGCTATTATAACGATTTATGTCGACATACATCGCCAAAAATTGTAAAATTGCTGAATATGTTTCTAAATAAAAAGCATATGTGATGTTATGTTGTTATTCGTGCAAAAAATATGAAAGTATTTTTTTGAAAATTTTTCTATTAATAACAACTTATATGTACATGTGCGTTTATTGTTGACTTCTTTAGTTGCAACAACAGCAGATGAGCGGTTGTTTGTAATTTTAAGTCCATACGTTGTGCTATAAGTATCAAAAACTCTGAATATGTCGCCAACTTGTGTGCTAAAAATAACAACGTAAGTCGTCATGTGTGATTAAAATGATAACATTTATTTTCACAAAAAAGAACTTATGTGGAGATATGATGTTATATTGCACACACTTAATGAGTCAATCAAACATATGCATTTTTAATCCTTTTACAGATTGTGATCCTGTGAGGATTTTTTCATGAAAACTATGTATAATACGTAGAAAGTCACTGTTAAGAGGATAGTAAAGAAAAAAAAAGTTTAAAAAAGCATCTACAGAAGCCGCAATTGAAAAAATAATTGTTTTTGCTCTCCTGAAAAGTTTGGTTTTATAACTTACGCGATTATTCGTGAAAACCACAGATTTAAGCTTTTTGGTGGATATTTTAAGCGCATATTTTCGATCAAAAATGTCGAAAAGTGAGGGCAGTATGACAGTTAACTAAGCTTTTCGTTAATTTTATTGGTCTTAAAAAACACCCTTAATTAAATCTAGTGTTCATGGAAGACAATACTTGTTTTGCGATGGGGCTGTTAAAAATACATAAAATGTGCGTACAAATGTACATGTATTGTATGTCGTATTTTAAATACACAACTTTAATGCTCTTTAAGTATCGTCCGAACCTTCCATTATTCTTGCACCGCTCTTTTATTCTGACGTTCGTTGAAAAGTTGTAGAGAATATAAGCAGCTTGCTGGCTGCAGCCAGAGATCGTTGTGGAGGAAGAAAATTCCCCTACATCTTTAATATGTACTACATGTTAAAGTTTTATGTTACATGTTTATTTATTAAAAAAAAGAGATGTGTAAGAAAGAATTTAGTTAATAAACATTTAATTGCCAAAAAGGTTATGTTATTGGTTCTTTGAGAAAACACTGAGATTTTGGAGTTCGAAGCATTAGGAATATGTTATATTTACTTATTAAACAAAAAAATATAAGGAAAGCATTTGAATTGTGGTCTTCAGAGTGTTTTGCCAACATAAGTTTATCATTTGTATTGTTGGCAGATCACTGCAAAAATAGAACTTGATATATTCTTCCAACGTTTCCAAACATACGAAAACAGAAGCAAAATGTATCGTCACTATAGCTATACGACTTAGGGCATTGACAAATTATACGGTGCGATCGTGCCTGGTCGCTCGGTGTAGGAATGCTCTTAGGGAACTCATGGAGGCATTCAAAGTAAGGCTGTGTTGGGTACCTGCATGGTTGATGGAAATAAGGTGGTAGACAAACTCGCGAGAGGGGGTTCGAATCTGGACTAAGTGGTAAGGGACAAGAGAGTAAAACACCCCCCCCCCCCCCCAATGTTACTACTATGGGTTGATATGGAAAAAAATTAAGTGATGACGTTAACCGATCCTGTGTAAACAGAACGGATTGCAGGGTGTCTAGGGCACTATGGCTCAGATTGGACGAGGGTGCAACCAGGGTTATACTGGGATTGGACTTGGGTGGTCTTAGAATACTTAAAGGGTTCTCAACGGGTCATTGTCCTTTTACGGGCAAATGGGACAACACCATACTGGACTTCTGCAGATTATGCGATGATTCTGAAGAGCTGGAGACGATCGAGAATGTACTGTGCCACTGTCCTGGGATGCAGGATCCCAGACGGAAGTGGCTAGGAGATAGAATTCACGAACTGGGGTGCATTGCTGGATGTAATTTGGCTGATTTACCTGGGTTTGTCAGGGAAATAGTGCGGTTTTTTCTGTTGAGGGGACCGTAGAGAGGGTAATAGTTCTACTAACTTTCTAACTTTCTTAATTCAATCCAACTCATACTTCTTTTCTGTAGTTTTCTCTTTCTATTTTCATTGAAGGGATTCACAATGGACCGCATTGGTCTCCGAGTGGAAGTGTGACCTTGGGCACATAACCCTTCTTAACCTAACCTAACCTAACCTAACCTAACCTATAGCTATACGATGGCTAATAGTACGTATTTTGCATGATTCTATAATTTTTTCTGTCAATGTCAGTCTGTGTACAACTTTAAGCAGCATTTATTGTGTGTGCAGGCCCTCGTTGCTTTTTTAGGTTTTGAGCATAAAAAAAAATCAGCAAAAGTTTTAATGGTGGGTTAATTGAAGATTCTGTGATTAAAAATTGCATGTTTTATGAATTGAGTAAATTATACAATTTATGTATTACACAGGACCAGACCTAGGACAAATGCATGAGATATGCTAATGCATTCATATACATATTTTATACATTAAGTCAAATCAATGGTAATGCAGGTTTTTTTGCATTAGTTGTGACATTTTGAGGAGTAATACAATTTGTTAAGAAGATTTTGAAATAAATATGTTTGGTCCGAATTAAATCTAAATATAAATGCAATCAGATGGCTATTGATCACTGTTTCGGAAAGAAGTTTGCATCGACTTTCACCATTTTCAACAGTCTTCGTCCTTATGAAAATTAAAACGTATGTTCATACTAAACACAGAAAAAAATTATTAGTAGTTGTTTATCAATTAAAAAAATGATTTAAAAAGTTTTTAAATTTAATTAATGTGATAATTGAATCAATTATTTTTTTTGTTGAAAGAAAATTAAAAATATAATTTTGATTTAATAAACATTTTAGTTGTTTTGAAATAAATTTTGAATTAAATTAATTATTAAATAACAAAAAATTATTTCGTTTAAAATTAAATAATTTAAACATATGAAATTGTTGTTGGAAATTGTCAAAATCAATCAACACATTGTTTGAAACGGCAAAGTTTTTTGATTATTTGTTTAATTAAAATTAAAAATATAATTTATTAGAAAAAAAATATTCGAAATATAAAATTTTTACAGTTTTTAGTTATCAATATAATCATTTTGGTAATAGGTGCAAAATCGACAAATGTGTTGCTTGATTCTATGAATTTGGAATAAATATGTTGATTAGAGACAATTTTAAATTTTTTCTGTGAATAAAATTTCAAATTATCGTCAAAATTGCTACCTACCCTTTGCACACAAATTTTTAACGGACAGACAACTAGCTGTCAGAAATGGATACTGAGACAATCGCTAATATTGCCCGCTAGAGTAAAGCTCTACATTATGAACTTAGGCAATGTCTAGCTACAACAGGAGGGCTTAATGTGCCATATTTCATATAACACAATTATATTATTCAGAACCAAGATAATATTAAAACCAAAAGTTGAACAGGAATGGCGAGAACCTTTTCTACCTTTTATCACTTTTGGACAAAAATACTCATATATGTAGATGTAGATGTGTAGACAATATTTGGCACAAAAAGTCTTATATGAGTCTTTATCTCGTAACTGGCGGTATGTTAGGCTACTGGGAACTGGAAGTTATTTTTATTAGAGTGATATTTTACATCATCTACAACATCTAGGATCATCTTAAGGACATTTCACCGTTAAATGTTACGTCCTCCTTCGAAATCAGGTGCAGTCAATACCTGGGACTTAGCAAGAATCCAAAATTTACAGATCTCTTGCTATCGCGGTTAACCAGAGTAACTATCTAGCACCACGAAAGTCACTTGTCCCCAGTGGAGCGGCACCGGACCGATTTTTGATTGAGGCCTCGCCATTTTTGTGTTTAATTAAAGCATTAATCAAAAATAAAATCAGTTTTAAATAAAAATTTAATAAAGTAAATTAAAGGTTTACTCATATTAATAACATAACGGCAGAAAATAAAGGGAGATCCTAAAAATCCCACTAAAGCGCTAATTTTAAAACATTTGTGGGAGAGTTTAATTTAAGGGAGAATCATCCCTGGGTGCTGTTCCAACAGATGCTGCTACTCCTAAACAAGGGGCGAGTGTATAATCTTGTCGGATTATCAACTTAAATTGTTACCTGGGTGTGCTGGTTGCTCTCACACTAGGGGTCGGTTGTTGAAAGCATTGCTTGTCACTTAGTGGTTAAGAAATATCATGGAGAAGGCCTTAGGGCAGGTATCCATGTAAATCTTTTTAATATCTGTAACTTCCACTGTTTCTTTATTCGGAATTCATTGCATTTCTTTTTCTACTTTTTTTTCTCAAGGAGTCACAATGATACCATTCTGGTATCTGGGTTAGGGTATGAAGAATTGATTTCACACCAGCCTTTCTACATAACCTTACCCCATAGCTTTAGTTTGTTTTGGCCATGGGTCTCAAATATTGCACACTTTTTAAAATATTTCTCAAAATACTATGATATAGGGCAGCATATGGTCGGGCTTGACCGACAGTTCTTTCTTACTTACACTGATTTAAATGGTACAATACTTGAAAAGAGATATAAATATATAATTTCGCGTTTTAATAGTTATCGCATAAATTTTCGTGAGTTTACAATTACGATGAAACAGAGCGATAACGATTGAAGTCGAATTGCAAACCTTACTTAAAACAATTTTTGCTTTATTTTGTATCTATTTTATGTTTTGGAACTATTATAACTTAAGAGGTCCGAAACTCTTTAAATACTCCTTATCAATTGAGCCACGTTTTTTCCATCATCTTTTTGAACTTTTCTCAACTTATTTCGACAAACACTTTCAGCAAACACATACACATACTTTACACTTGGAATTGATTTTTCTTGTATGTAGTTGCAGTTTTTGTTGTTGATTTTATTATTGTAGTTGCACACATATTTATATTTATAAACATAAGAACATATATATTCTTTTGGGCAAGTTGGTTTTCTCGGTTTAAAAACAAACTTTTTACTATGGCAATATTACAACTAAAAAGAAAATGTGGAATTCTTTTTTTTTTTTTTGTCTTAAGTGCATTTAAATGTGCTTTGCTCTTACAACTACTAGCTGCCATGCCATGCGGCTGCTGGTGTTGCTGTTGCTGTTGCAGCAGCTGCAGTTTTTCCTTTTTGCTTTTTTTTTGAAACATGAAGCAACCATGTCGCAGCAGAAGAGTTGAATGTAAGAAATGATTTTAAAATGAAAATGGTTTTTGAAATAAATATGTTTGGTTTTTCTATATTTTTGTGATATTTCACATGTGTAGTATAAAATGTGAATATCAGCTTAAGAGTTTCTTTGAGTGGGTATGTGTGTGTTTGAACGTGCGTTTATGTTTGAATCTGTGAATAAGTGGCGTGTAGAAACCAGCAAAAAGCAAAAAAAAATAAAGTCGTAACATTTTGTTGCGAATTTAACATTACAATACATGTGAAAAAGAGGATTTTGTAGCAAACGTCTTTTCGTTTTTATTTTACAGTTTTTATATATATTATTTGTTGTTATTTCTTTTTCGTTGCATGTGTTGTATTTTCTCTTTTTTATGTGTATATTTTGTATAATGAAATGTTTATTGTATTTATTTACTACAAAAAAAAAGCGAACAACATATAAATGTTTGAATTAAAGTTTATGTAAGTATTTGTGAGAGTGTATGTATGTGTATATGTGTGGCTCTATTACATTTTATAACCATTTTTTCCTCCATTTATAAGAAGAAATTGAAATCGCAACTAGCAAATGTATCCGTGTTGAAGCTGGTTTGTTGTTCACGATGCAGGACACTAAAAATTTTAAGGCTTCTGATAACAACTACAAGGAAAGCTTAACAATTGTTATTTTGGTTGTTGAAATGAACTATTTAAAGTAAATGCGAGTAAATGGTGGCATTTAAAATAGAAATTTGTTATTTTGTAGGAAACCCGTAAAAAATTGTGGATGGAAAATAAAACAGAAAAGGGGGTTTCCTCTAAAGAGCGTTGAAAATCTCTCTTTATGTGTTTAAACCTGAGCTGATTGATTTTAAAATTGAATTCTTTAAATAATTTAACTTTAAAAAGGTTTCAAAATAAATATTTTTCTTATAATTCAAATTGTGATTCAATCCAAGCAATTTGTAAAGCAGTTGTCTTAAAATAATAAAATCCAAATATTCAAAAACTCTCTAGGGGCTTTTTTTTCTTTTATCCCGTTAATCCTAAAAGCCATTACATTTTTAGAATTCAAAATCCTGGCAACAATATTTTATACAAAAGAGTTTTTTTTTATTAATAAAGCAAAAAAAAGGCGTAAATAGTAACTTTGTAAAAATTTAGAATTTCAGTTTGAAATACAGATTTAGCTTGAGGGTACACAGAAAAAAAATAACAAACGTTATTAAGTTATTAAAGAAAATTTGTTAAATCTTTTTTATATTTTTTAACAATTTTTTTAATTAACGTGTTTGTAAGTTGTCATATTAACAATTTGTTTTTTTTTTTTTTTTTTTTTGTAGAAAATTAATAAGTATATCATCATAGAAAAAATATTTTGTGTCAAAAAGTTAAAAACATAAAATAAAAAAATTCTGTGTTTTCAGTTTTAAATTTTTAAAAGAATGAACGAAGTGGCGATTTTTCTAAATTCTAGTTTTCCAAAAAATACTATTAATGATGGCAAGATTCCGTTTTGTGTTGATGGCATGCAGGTCTATATTTGTTCCTTAATCAGTTAAAATGTTTTTGTGATGTAATTATTAATAAAGTTTACTAAAAAGTTAATAAAAAAAACTTTTAAATGCATCTTTAATTTCAATTTAGTTAGTAACAAAATATTTTGTTAATATGACAATTTAGTAATAAGAATTTAAATTTAATTGTTAACAAATATATTATTCAATATTACAAACTCATTGTTAAAAATATTTGTTGAATTTTAACAATTTTCATTAACAAAATAGTTTTTTGAAAGTATGTTTGTTATTTTTTTTGGCCAAGTTGTTTAGATATTATATATAAGTTTTTGTTAAGCTAATTGGGCCTAATGTATTAATGTAAATAAAAAACCTTTTTTACATGTTTCTCCCAACGTTTCGTCAATTATTTGTTGACATCTTCAGGGGTTGTAATTACTAAGTAGTTTTCCACATTAAATTATACATTGAATGTTACACAGCTTACATAAAACATTTTACATATAATTAAATTAAACACGCAACTTAAATTAATATCACAGCTTATCTATTCTATTTTATTGCAACTCTGTAGCTAAAACTTATATTATTCATGACTTCCTTTAAATTCATTGTTCTGTCAATATTTTTGTTTTTTGTATTTACAAATTCAGTTTTTGGTGCCTTTTCAATTAAAAAGTTAATTGTATTGACGAATATGGTATTCAGTATGACAATTGATTTGTCGTAATTTTTTTCTGTGTACTTTGCACTATCACACAAGTCTAACGTATTCTGAGGAGAATTCAAGCCTCTAATGATAAGTTGTAATTGTTTTTTGAAAATTTTTAAAGAGTAATTAGATCAGGGAAGAGTTTTTGTTAAAATACTTATGTCCTGTGAGATAGCGCAAAATAGCCTTTAGTAATACAATCAAAAGAAATTTTACAGTTTCATATGTAGGAAATTTGTCCATAAAATTTGTAGATAGGTATCAAACAAAAACCACACCACAAAGGTATTATGAGCTTGTGCTTATGCTTGCAACACCTTAAGAAATTGGCCCTAGACCCACCTTCTTTAGTAAATCGATCGACTAAAAATCACGTTTTGAATCGATCAAACCATGTTTATCCTTCCGGCTGGCTTGCTGCCCATGTAAAAATTGTGCGCAACGGACAGGTTGCGGTTTTGATTATAATTTAATTAAAGGAACAAGCCTATTGAAAATTGTGAGAGTCGGTCCGTAATTTCACAAAGCCCCCACAAAAGATACTTTCCAGAAAAAAGGCTTTATGCCTATAAACCATTTAATTATATTGGTATTTAGATTAAATATGGTCAAAACTTGTTTGATTATCCTACATTGGATTCGGCCGATATTTGACCAGAGCCCCCATACAAAAACTACTTCAGAAATGATTTTTAATGCCCTATCTTCCGTATAAATGTTATCATAACATTAAAATTCCGAACGAGAACGAGGTTCTGAGTCTATCGACCACTATTTTAAGGCGTTACAAACATCATCACAAATGCATAATACCCTCTGCACTATTGTGTGGGTATAAATATAAAGATGTGTATATCGATTGAACTAAAACAATTAAATGATCGATTAATGTTAAATCAATACAAATAGAAAAAAAAAGAGAAAAAAAGAAAAAATTATAAACACCCCTGCAAATAATAGGACTAGTCCAAACACGCGTGTATAATGTAGCCCACAAGGGACTAGTCCAAAAGTAACCCAAACGTTTGGAAAAAATATGGTCTATTTAACATAACGATGCCCTATGGCAGGACCATATAACACAGCTTTGAATTACAAAGGAGTGGACTTAAAACTACTCAAGAGCATTAGTTTTGAAGTCGTTTAAAAACGTAAAATGTAGCCCATAAGGCGCGTTTAGACTAGTCCTTTTATTTGCAGGGAAGTTATGCAGGCACATAATTACACCTTCACGTTAATGAATAATGCATATGTGTATGTGTATATGTTTTTTCTGTAAAGTTTTCGTGTAACGAATATAGGAAACAAACAAGACAAAAGTAAAGAACACAAAAAAACTAAAGACATTTGGATAAGAAAATAAAAACCACAAATGGAAAAATTTTCTCTGCCTTTCGAGTGGGAAACACGACAGTTGTTACTAAATTTGGGAAAAGAAAAAATTTCAACTTAAAGTCATGAGATTTGTTATCGATTAGTAAAACTTTTTTGGTGATTTATGGCATTAAGTTTTTTTCAAATATTGTTAATTAATTTTTTTAATAAAATCTGCCATAGAAACAGTGAGTAGAATATTGTCAAATATCTACGGTGTTCAGTCGAGTAATTCTTGTTGGATAAATCGAACGATTTTAGACGATTAATTGTTAAAATAATTTTGATCTTCAAGAATTTACAATTTTTGTTCTTTTTGGCAAGAGCTTCAACTTTGTCTCAGAGGGTAAATAAACATTCCGAACGGCTTGCAAGATATGAGCCTGAGAAAATGATCACTTTTTTGCCCCCAAATCTTTAAGGGCCCTTAAAAAAAAGTGCATGACTTTGGGCAAAACTTGGACACACGGGTCTTTTTTTTGGTCCTTTATGGTTATTTATTGTCCGTATATGGTTATTTTTTTTCGTGTTGCATTGTGTAAACAAACCAAATGTTTGTGTCCGTCGACATTAAGTGAAATTGAAATCGAACGATAATTTTAATTCAATTACTATTTACTAGAGTATCCAATTATTCGACTTTTGGTTTTATTCGGATAAGGTATTAATCGATTTTTGAATTTTAAAATTGCTCGATTAATTGAATAAAGGTTTAACATTGTTCGAATTACTCGAACAACTCGAAGAATTCAAATAATTTTATCCAATGGGAAAAAAACAAACATCTCTATTTGAACTCATATTTTAATGTTATGAATAAACAGAAAAAGAGAGGTGCCAATCAGTTATGAAAAACATTTTGAGCCAAATTATTATTTCCTAGAATCGAGTGTAATTGAAATCGATGGAGATTCCCGCAGTTTTTCCTGATTTTAAGAGAAATTCTGTTAAAGATAAGAATTCAATATTTAATGTATAAAAAGAATTTTTTTTATAATCTTTTAAAACAGGATCTTTGTTTTTAAATCCCGTTGTAATTTCCTTTATTTTAAAACTCTACTCCATTGGTTTGGTTAATTTATTTTATTAGCGTATTACTATTTCACGACAAAAACCAGAAACTTCGTTTTCAAACAAGGACACTTAGGGCCATTATTACAACTTACAAATAGTTATTTTTAGGATACTATCTGACAGATAAATAGTTTTTGGTTATTACAAGTTAACATTAACCTAAAAAGTGACTGATAAGCTAACATCAGGTTTGTCCTCATGGTAACTTTACAAGTAAACTTTAAGAACTTGAAGATGCCATATTTTCTGCTGAAGATATGGTAACTTCAATGATAGTCTTAAATTACTCAACTTTTTCAAAAAACACAATTTAACACAAAAAACAAAACAATTTACCATTAAAACCAAAAATAAAGCAAAACAGTTTACTTTTGTTTTTATTTAATAAATAAAACAAAACTAAGTCGTTGCCACTACGTATTTTAAACAACCAAAAGTAGTCGGTATATACTGCAATGTTGCCACAGTATATAAATTACATTTTTTATTTTATCGGACAGTTGTAATAATGGAAAAAACTTATTGGTCACTTTATCGTTCAAGATAGCTATTGTTCACGTTAACTATCAGCAACTTTGTCATTAGGTTGTAATAATGGCCCTTAGGATTTTAAGACAAAAGTAATGACATCTCAAATGTCACTTTCAGCAGATTAGAAGATAAAAAAATTACAGTAGGTTAATAACAGGTAACCCATTATTTGACAGTACATGGCTTAGAAATTATTAACTGCTGATGAATTTTTTTTACGAATTTGACGTTTATAGACAGCGTTTAAAAAACTGCAGTCAAAGTAGGAAAACTGCTATTTTTTCCAATTCTTCATTTCTCATTGGTCAAAAAAACTTTTGCTTTTACTTCTGATTTATTAAATGAAAACAGTCGCTATCAAACCCACTCAAAACGCAAAAAGTTGTATACAAATGTTCGTTTTTTGTTCGACAGTTTTTGGTTTCGACTGCCGATTTTAAAACCCTGTTAATAGTGATTTACGTAATACGTCACACACGCTCAAATCTAAAAATGGACTAAAAAATGTTTTAAAGTATGAGTAATGAAAATAGATGCAAAAGGTAACAACCATGTAATTTAGTTTTAAGGTTAGAAACTTAAACAAATTATTTTTTCATTAAAAAAGTAGAAGTTTTTAAGAAATTAATTTACAGCCTGTTTTTAGAAAATGAAAATATTTGTTCGTTCGTAAAAAAAACGAACGAAATCAGATTTAGGTTTTCATAAAATTAAAAAAACATTTTATGTGAGTGACAAAAAAAGCTTTAATTTTTTTCTATTTGGTTCATATAAAATGAACATCTTCGTAATAAATGAAAACAAAAGTGAAAAGTAGACGATAAGTAAAAGGCATTCGTTTAAAAACAAATCACCACAAAATGGAAAATAACTGCGATATTTTAAAAAAGGAAACCTAACAAACTAATACTATTATAAAATATTCTATAAAGGTTCACTTATAATTACATAAATATGTATTTACAGGTTCAAAAAATTTTAGAAACAATGGAACTACATACGCTCAAAAAAATAGAACATATGTATGTACATTAGAGCGGGTCGACCTCCTTACAAAAAAAGTTTGTGCCAGTCACCGCTTTGAATGAAAGGTATGTCAATGATGTTTCTAAAACGGTTAAATTTTTATAGCCACATCTTCATATGCAGCCCATTTAGTTTTTAAATATAGCGCTGCCATTTAAAAACCGATCACATCATGTCGCGTACCGTTGTTCATGGCATAGTACGTACTCCATCTAAAATTGGAGCTTAAGAATAACTCTGGATTTCTGATCGATATTTTTTGGAATTTGCAAGGCATCGACACACTGTCAAAATCAATCGACAAAAAGTTTGGGTTAATTTCCGCTAATTATACTTGACCACTTTTAAGTTAATCTGAAAGCACAGATAATTTACGTACGATGCCAAATAGAAAATTGTCCTTTTTAAAATAAGAAGATTTAAAGGAAAAATAATATACGGAAAGTGACACAAGCTAAACTTGCAAGCAAATTCTTAAAGACTGCAGTAATTTTAGAAAAAATATTACTGTTTTGTTAAAATAGGTAAGAAAACAAAGGACATTTGTAATGAAATACGTGCATATATTTTTAACAAAAGGAACGTTGCGAATTCCTTGAGTTCAAATTTTAAAATTTTTACATTACATTACATAGACGCGTACTAAGAAAAAACAAACATTAATTGGGAATATAAACAGATAAAAGCGGCTCGACTTCGCACCTAAGTATGCAAACAAATCAATAGTCTTAAATTTAATAATGAAAAAATATTTGCTTTCATTTAAAAATTTTTGATTTATTTATTATTTTAAATATCTCTAATTTTTGGAAAGTTAAAGAATTGTTAAGGCGTACGTACTATTATCTGTGTGACTGTACATACACTGTAGTGTAAAATACCACCGTTCTTTCGAATGTTCCAAAAAATTATATCTTCTACATATCTATATGTTGCTGTGCAGCAAAAGATCTTCTATATGTATTTCTTTTATTTATTGCTATTATTGTTAACATTTTCATTCAACACTTTTATTTTTACTAATTTAGTAACACTTTTTATAAAATATTTTATTTTTGAAATTTAATTTTAATTTTTGTAAACAAAAGCCAGGGTTATCCACAAACACAAAACCTTTATATGAAAAAATAATAGAAATGTACGAATATTAATGCATTGGCAATAATGTTGATTCACGAAAGAAAAAAGCTATATTTATGTCAACTATGAATAGACGAAAGCTTTTAAATGTTTTTTAAAAACCAAATTTTAAACATAAACGTATTAATACGAAAACTTCAAGTGAGAAGACTTATGTTTTACAAAAACAGGCTGTTAATCGATTAATTGCCATAAATTGTTCGAGTTATTCGTTATTCGAAATTGGCTATTTTAATTTTTCGATCAATTAAAGGCGGAAAAATTTTTCGATTAATCGAACAACGATTCGCTCTACTATTTACAACATGACCGTAGTTTTTCGTGGTTGTAAGTGTTGTTCTTGCAAAAATAATAAATAGTTAAAGAATGAACTAGATAAAATGGAATATTTTTATGAACTTTAATTACAGGGTCGTTTTTAAAATTTGCTCGATTTTGAATCCATTTCATTTCGATTTCTTGAACACGCCCGTTTTTTTTTAACAAGCTAGTTAATGCGTTTCTCTCTTTAGAATGAGTTTGGTTTAAAAATATTGTACGAAGTATATATCTCATACTGCTTAATGTAACGGGTGTCCAAAAATATGGATAAAAAACTGTTACCGGTTGTGTTATATTAATTTTTTATTTCTTATTAAATAATCAGTTCATATATTTTTGCTTCTGCTTAAAATTCCACGTGAAATAAGTGCAGCTTACATTATTTCGCAGTTGTAAAAAAATGTTGCCAGAAACATTTCGGAACTTTTTCACAAAATGAACAGAGTACAACTCTATCAACATTATTTCATAGATATTCCGCACAAGTTTTTTCATATGCGTTTTGACAGCATTTCACGTGAAATGTTGAACAAAGTACCAGGCTTTAAGCGACAACCTTCATACAAAATTTTTTGACATAAAATAAAAAACCTTTCCTGAAAAATTTTAGCTCTTTTGCGGTAATGACTAGATATAGACATATTTTTAAAAGGAAAAACGAAAAATAATTTGTGATCAGCTGTTAAATTGCCAAGCAAATGGAAAAGTAAAATTAAAAGCAATCTCGTGGTCAATTTCAAAAATGTTAAGCCCGTTGTCACAAATTATCGATAGCTAAAGGTAAGATTTTATCTTTATCAATCCATCCGTATTCAAATCAATCCGAAGCGGTAGTAATAGTACGGTGAATACGGATTTTCTTGAATCCAGTACAGAAATATTGATTCAAGTACGGATTTTCAATCGTGAAATACTCAACTTATCTATAGTTATCCGAATTTGTACTTGAAATAATCCGAAATTGAGATTGATTTAAGTAAGATTGAACCAATCTGAAAATGCGCTTGATTTAAGTATTATAAAGTTGATTCAATCCCGTATTCATAATTGAAATAAGCCAAAAGTTAAACTAGAAGGAGAATTTTATTATGATTGATTTACTTACCCGTTTAACAAATTACAGAATTTCAGTTATAAAACACCAGCGTCGTTCCCGATTTGGTTTTAACCTTAAAAACCTAATGTACTGAAAATATAAACTAAATGATAAGCAAGAGTTTTCAGTTTTACTTTTTTAACATGGAAATAATGTGTTTTCGTCTTGTACTGTTGTTTTTGTTGTTTCTACACACAACAAGCAAATCGTTTTTTAACTACTTGTGTGGTGTTGTTGTAGTTTCTGAAATTAACTTTGATAAGTTAAATGAGATTAAAACGCTCACTTTGTCATTTTACTCTCAGAGTGGCACTACCAACAAAAAGTTCAATCTTTTTTAACTTTGTTTAAGGCCTTATGAGACTACATTTTCAATGCATTGTTCAAGTTTTGGTGAACAGTGCAAATGTAATGTAATAGAAAACTTTACCAGGTGCAAACAGTTCAGCTGTATTAAAATAAATAGCAAACTGTCAAACATTTTAAAAAAGTTATCGGTAAAAAATGATGTTATGTCAAAAAAAATTGTAAAATTGTTTAACTCTGCGGCCACACGATTAAGTTGTTCTTGATAGTCTTTTACATATACTGCTTGTCAAAATTTATATAAATTGAAAGCAATGGCTGCATGCAATTTGTAAGCAATATACTTTCAAGATTTCATCACGAAAACAATATATAAAGACAAACATGTAATCAGCTGTGAAATTGAAAGTTAAATTTCCAAACAAATGGAAAGGTGAAATTGAAAGCCATCTCGTGGTCAATTTAAAAAATGAGAGTGTATTGCAAATTGAATGGAATTGAAAGGCAAAACTTGATCGTGTGGCCACCAAGTAACTTAGAATTGACATTTCAAGCTTGGAATATTAAAAGTGTTGCTGAATCAGCGGTTTAGCGGAAATTTACCACCTTAAGTTTGTTTTGTTTTAATGTTTTTTAATAAACAAAAAGTTGACAACATTAAATAAAAAAAAACAAAAACAAAATCAAAACAAAAGAAAACATTTTTGTTTACATTTTTTATAGTTTGCTCTTTCTAACATTTACTGTTTCTTTTTATCAATTCTATATCAATTCAATGATTAAAAAATGTAGTGTCATAAGGGCTTTAACAATTTTGTACTTGTTTTAAGAAATTCCGTGATTGATTTTCGATTGTTTTAAGAAATTTTTATCGCCCATTTCACCAATTTATTTATAAATCAATTTTTGTTTAAAATTCGGTTTTCATGTAAAATAAATATTAAATTATATTGAAAACTATATTTAAATATAAAATTATATTTAAATAGAATTGTTAAAATTGGCCATTAGTGTAATTCGTACTTAAGTTTTTAAGAACGACTCGTACTTAAAGTAAGTATAAAAAACTTAATTTATCCAGAGTGTATTTCTTTCTGTGTAGGATGTAATAATGGGGGTTAGTGTGTTGGTTAAAAAAGTGAGAGTGTATTGCAAATTGAAAGGAATTGAAAGGCAAAACTTGATCGTGTGTCCTCCAAGTTAGTGCAGAGCTTATCATCAAAACTTGAGATCTTAGAAAAGAATGGGTAAAGTGAATGAAAATGAGAAGATTTTTTGATCATACTCCTCAACTTTATGTTAAAATTCTGTTTTCGTATTTGTTTCCTACATGAGTTTTAATAAAGAAAAATAATAATTCACGCAAAGCAAATAATATCTAATCAGCTAAATCTGATGCGAGTGAATCAGCAGTAACAAACAGTACCTAATCCCCTCTTTGCGAGAGACTTGAAGCAACATTTAGACACTTTTGATTTGGAGAAATATTTTGTTTGAAACAAAAAATGGATTTTGTTTAACTTGTCTTTGATTTGTTGTTCCTTCGTTGTTTTGTTTTTTTTTTTGTATAATTTTTAAAGGTATGTTTACACAGAAACAGCTTCATACACGACCAATCAACTCAGTGTTGTCAGATAAGGGAATACATTCACAATTTGATTGTGTTAAGTGGGGAATAAAGATACAATATTTGATTAAGAATTTGTTGGAAATTTTTGTGGCAAATTTGTTAAGTCTTTTCATTTAACATGTTTTATTTTCTTGTTTTATATAAATTTAATTGTAATATCAGTTGCTTTTACTGTTTAATTGAACGACAATAAGGAAAACTTTACTTATGTAGATAAATTTGTTTCATATCAAACAAGGCGAATCAAATTTTTAGGTGCTGCATTCTTACTTGGAGAGAAAAAAATTCAAAAGTTGCTTGTTCTTCTTGCAGTATTGCCATCGTAAATATGAATTCACTTTGATATCAAATTTCTGTGGTTTTCACGAATAATCGCGTAAGTCGGTTTTTACCGAAATTGAGATAATGATGTCAAAGTGCTACATTTTGCATTAGGTTTTTATAAGTATTAAGCTTTTTAGAATATAATGTAGTATTATTAATTTTTTTCTGCTAAAAACAACTTAAATTAACTGTTAAATAAAATATTTTGCTATTATAACGATTTATGTTGACATACATCGCCAAAAATTGTAAAATTGCTGAATATGTTTCTAAATAAAAAGCATATGTGATGTTATGCTGTTATTCGTGCAAAAAATATGAAAGTATTTTTTTTAAAAATTTTTCTATTAATAACAACTTATATGTACATGTGCGTTTATTGTTGACTTCTTTAGTTGCAACAACAGCAGATGAGCGGTTGTTTGTAATTTTAAATCCATACGTTGTGCTGTAAGTATCAAAAACTCTGAATATGTCGCCAACTTGTGTGCTAAAAATAACAACGTAAGTCGTCATGTGTGATTAAAATGATAACATTTATTTTCAAAAAAAAGAACTTATGTGGAGATATGATGTTATATTGCACACACTTAATGAGTCAATCAAACATATGCATTTTTAATCCTTTTACAGATTGTGATCCTGTGAGGATTTTTTCATGAAAACGATGTATAATACGTAGAAAGTCCCTGTTCAGAGGATAGTAAAGAAAAAAGTTTAAAAAAGCATCTACAGAAGCCGCAATTGAAAAAAGTAATTGTTTTTGCTCTCCTGAAAAGTTTGGTTTTATAACTTACGCGATTATTCGTGAAAACCACAGATTTATGATACACTTGATCTTTTTGCATAAACAAAGAAATGTTCATTAGCATGTTTAACAAATTTGATTTGGACAATAATGTGAAAGATTTGGAGTATAATAATATGTATTTTAGTGAATAATAAATATTGTTTGGTAGAAAAGTATTAAATGAATTATGAAATTCAGCGTTTAAAAAACTGCAGTCCAATTAGAAAAAGTGCCATTTCTTCCACTTCTTCATTTGTCATTGGTCAAAAAAAAAGTGTTGCTTTAACTTCTGATTCATTAAATGTAAGCAGTGGCTATCAAACCAACTCAAAAAAAAGAAAAGTTATACACAAATTTTTGTTTTATGTTCGACAGTCTTTGGTTTCGATTGCAGCTTTTTAAACCCTGATAAAATAAGCTAAATTATTTTTAAGTGAAATTTGCAACCTAAACTCTTGGAAAACATATAATCTGCTTTTTATAAATTTTGGTAATGAATACTTTCAAATTGTAGCTTCGACACAAAAAACATTTACGAAACCTAGTAGCTCTTGAATGTGGTCAATATTCCCCAGAAAATTCCACTTATAAAATGAATTGTCACATAAATTTATATATGACATATGAATGTGTACATATTAATTCATCCTTGAGCATAAGGAAGTATTTTTGTATAAAAGCAAAAAGCATTTTATTTACTTAACACGCACACACACATACACACTCACACATTTTCACTTTGTATTTGTCACTTTTTTGTCGAGTCAAGTTTGAAGACGTTCTACGTGATGGCATTTATAAATGGCCAACTGTGTACAGATTGACAAAGTGATTAATCATTATTTAAGATACTGTTGACATGATTCAATTCAATTCGATCCTGTATAAATGAATCGGAATGTATTAAAATTTGATTTATTACCTAGAGTTCGAAGTGAAAGAACAAGAAACAACAAAAAGAATAAAAAGAAGTCCTTTATAAAATTTCTTGTTAAAACAATTTCTGATTGCGAAGTTGTCAAACAAAAAGCTTCTTTAATATTTCTATAATTTTTTCTTTTCCACTTTTGATTTTTTTTTTCTATTCTTCTTTGGTCATGGTACGACTTTGACCAATCGCTTGGTAAATATTTGTATTTGTCAATTCAATTATTGAACAAATTTATCTGTATCTATATTCTCCAAAGTATACTATAGTGTCGCAGAATTCGATAAGACGAATTAGAAAAAAAACAGTGTAAGAAGGAACATTGGCAACTATTGTACTTTTATTTTATGGAGTTTAAGCCAATCCATTTAAAGTGTGTATAATCAATGTGGTGGTATATTTATTTGAAAATCTAAAACAGTTACAATTGATGACAATGTTGCTAATACAAATTTGTTTTTTTTTTTTTGAAATCACATTTATTTTACAACCACTTCCCCTCCTTTAGCTTCAGTCGGTTTCTAGCTTCTGCTTCCCTATTTCTTTAGTTTGTTATGGTTTGCTGCCTCTAGTGTTAGTGAACACGCCAACTTTGTCACACCACAATTCATACAATTCCAATATATTTTGTCACTTTGCTTTGAGTACGTGTTCCTCATTCAGAAAACATAAAAAACGACATTATTTAAATAAATATAGATTTTTTTTCATCATCTTCATCTTATTTTGAAACAGAAGGCGGATACTGAATATTTGCTCTGGGAAATACTTCATTATCTTTAAAGTTCCATACCAAGTATCAATAATGAACAGTGGGGGAAAGTTTTAAAAAATAGACAAAAACGATTTTCAAGACATTTATTAAAAATAATTTTTTTAAATTTGACGATTTTTCCATTAATATTTTGGATTTGGGTTTAAAATTTTATCTGATAATTTAAAAGATTTTGTTATTCGTTCTTAATTCCCAAGTTTTATTCTTGATAAAAACACAGAAATTTATTGTTGATGGGATAAGCTATTCAATTATTTTATTTCCCTTTTTCCCGGGATTTTTCTTGCGGGATCCCGGGAAATAAAAAATTCCTTATAATTTCAGAAAACAGCTATTTATACTTTGAAATTTAGTTTTCTATTCTCTAAAAATTAGCACCTGTGGATGGGTTGTGAATTAGATCAATTACAAGATGTGAGTACATATTTACATCAATGTGCAACAGTTGATAATTATTACATTTAGTGAAGTGAAGAGTTAATAAAGTACATTATTTCCAAATAAGATGCAGAAAGTAAAGTTTCATTGTCCATGGACAAGTCTTAAAAATAGGAGAAACCTAAAATATCGCTCCTTTATTGCAACTAGGGTTTTTTCCCGGGATTTCCCGTCCCGGGAATTTCCATTATTTTATTTCCCGTTTTCCCGGGATTTTTCTTGCGGGATCCCGGGAAATAAAAAATTCCTCATAATTTCAGAAAATAGCTATTTATACTTTGAAATTTAGTTTTCTTTTCTCTAAAAAATAGCATCTGTGGATGGCTTGTGGATAAGATCAATTGCAAGAAGTGAGTTTGTACATGTATTTAAATCAATGTCTCCTGATGCAATAAATCTACTAAAAGCAGAATGGGCAGTGCAACAGTTGATGATTATTACATTTAGTGAAGTAAAGAGTTAATAAAGATCATTAATTTAAAATAAGATGCAGGCAGTAAAGTTTCATTGTCCATGAAAAAGTCTTAAAAATAGGAGATACCTAAACATATCGCTCCTTTGTTGCAACATAGTTATATCTACAAAAACAAACGATCTTGGCAAAAAGCAATTAAAGTTTTCCAAATGTACCGATTTAAAGATATATTTTGCTATAACTTCGGTTCAGTTTGAGATATAGTACGAGAAGGTATGAAGGAAAACTTTGCTAAAGTTACTTAAAATTTTGAGATATGACTATGATGCAATGAAGGAGCGATATGTTTATTAGGTGATAAACACAAATTTTCAATTTCAATTTGTGTTGGTTTATATACCCGTGAAGTGCGGGGAAACCGAAATAAAATAACATTTTGGAAACTCGTGTAAGATACTACAACATACAACTTGAAAAACACATTATCCTAAAGATTACGAATGAACCTATTGAAATGAAAAGGTTTGTAAGAAGCAGTCCCGTTGATGCTATTTTTGCATCAACCTTGACATACATTTGAGTGATATAGACGCTGTTTATAATAAAGAAAAAATTGCTTCTGATTGTGAATCCGATATCAAAAATCCAGTTCAGTGTTCATATTCTTCTTGGTCCGTACAACATGCAGGCTAATGTTCCTCTTTCTAGGTCATTGGGGGTCTTCCAAATAAATAAAAACTTAAAAAATAAAATTTTGCCACACCCCTTTTACCTCTTAATAATCAACAACAATATCATATGCTTGGCAATGCTTAGTTTTATTGGTCTGTAGTGGACTCAATAATCGCGACGACTACAGGCTATGCTCTATTGCTAGCACTATGTTTCCAATGTTATTAAATAAAATCTTAAACAAAATTTAATTTTGCCACGCCCCTTTTCCCTCTTAATTCTCCGCCTACAGGCAAAAATCTGGCTACGTTAGGATTAAGCCTAGGTGTTTTACTATATGCATTCCAACTTTCAGCTTTCTAGGCCATCAGCGAGCTTCAAAAAGCCCTGGATAGACAAAAATAAAAGAACACACAAATAAGGAAATTATATGTGTATATAGATAAATAGATAAATAATTATCATAAATTTAGTATTAATCTAAAATTTGGACACTGCATTTTTATTTTCCCATTTTGCTTAAGACTACCCCACTGTGTAATGTTACTTGTTCGTTGACTGTTTGGTACTCGTATTTGCAATGAAGGATTTTAAGGCGACAAAATGTTTTGCTAACATGCTGTCTTTGGCTTTAGATTTACACTGGAAAAATTTAAGTTTTCAAATCAGGCGGATAAGCATTTGAAGAGTAAAATGAGAAAATGAAATGAAAACTAATATTGGCTTGTTTGTATGTGTGTTAGCATGAAAGAGGAACAGCAGAAATAAATTTAACACAATAATCTCAATTGTCAATTTGATAAGAAACGAAATAAAAGTAAACATCCGTCGATTTATTTTGCGAATTCTCATCATCATAGCATCAGCTTCATTTGCGTCTCCTCAACAATTGTCTTGGCCATCATCACTAGTAAAAATCAAACAGTGCTGCCAGTATTGAAAACGTTTAAGGTTAAATTCAAGCGAGACGCCTTTTCCGCCAAATTCCCAAAAACGCTTTTGCACACACAGAAATACTTTAAAATGCAATGGATACAACACACAATTGAATGAATGAATACATTCATTTATATGTATTTGCATTTGTATTTTAACATCACCGAACTCTTGAACATCATTATTGTTATCCCCATGAAATTTTAAACAACAATCACAAGAACACAAGTTCATTCTGGAAGTTTGAGTTGTGTTCTGCCTTCAATTTTTTTTTTGGCGCCACAAATACACCAAAATTTAAAACACAGACGAGTTAAAAGATAAATTGTATAAAACTTAAAAAAAAAAAAAAAAAATTCGTGGCTTGGCAGACTGGTTGGTTGACTTTGAGTGGATTTAGTGCAACTGAAATTGCCGGCATTAAGAATAAATGGATGTTTTATTATGTTGCTGCTTTGTTTTATGTCGCTTAATGTCACTTCATTTTATAAGTTTCTGTTTTTAGTATCTTTTTTCGCTAGAATTTGCATAACGTATTTTCGTTTAAAATACATAAATCCATACGCATACATCTACAGATAAACAAAATATATACATAAGTAGATTTATATATTTATATGTACATTCATACAAACACAAGGGTGATATGTTTATGTTCACAATCACACTCGTGCCTATTTAGATATTTACATTAAGTTGCGTGAACGGGTATGAGTTTTTCATACAATGCTCTTTGTGTATAATACAAGTCTATTAAAACTGGAAAACTGAGTATTAGCAGGGACTAGGATATCAAAAATCAGAAAATTTTTACAAAATATAAATAAATTTTAAGAATTTATATTTATGGTATAAAAGTTAAAGAATGCCAAAATTTAAGGAAATTTTATGATTCGAAATTTATTTCGAATAGTTGAAATAAAGAAATCATTTAAAACATGCTACTAATACAACTTAATAAATTAACCCATTTAGCTAGTTTGTTTAAAATTTCGAAATTTTTTAAATGTTTTAATCTGTTAAATTTTAAATAGTGAAATACCACTTAAATCTATATAAGTATTTTTACTTATATAGATTTAAGTGGTATTTCACTATTTGTTGTTCCGAAAATTTCTTAAGTAATAAAGTTAGGGTATACTTTCTTTGAAACTGCTTTCAAAATTTAAATAAGGTACGTTCACAATAGCAGCAACATTTTCATTTTTTCTTTGATCTTATTTCTTTCCAAAGTATTTCATATATTTCCCTTTAATTTTTCAAACAAAAATGTAACTAAAGTTTTTTTTTTAAAAGTTGATTCTACTTCTACTTCAGTAACAATTTGTATGAAATTATAAATGACGTTAAAAATAACGAGGCATTACCACACAAAATGCTTAAGGGACATCATTTTCAATATTTGTTTTTTTTTTAATAAATGATTTTATTGGCAGCACTTGCATTATCTCCTTAAATGTCATGGTCACATAACGAGCCCTAAACGCGAAAATAACGTAAGCGATAAAAACAAAATTTTACAGGAGAGGGTTTTTTTTATTTTATTTTATTTCATATAAATTTTGTATGAAATTTTTCGCTTATGATAAAATTGTTCTTGTTATAAAATCGTCACGGTACCTGATGTGACCATGACATTTCAGGAGATGATGCAAGTGTTGCCAATAAAGTCATTTATTAAAAAAGAATTGAAATTGAAAATGATTCGCTTACGTTACGCTTCGTACCGTAACTTTTTTGTAGCAAAAACAATTTTTTAATAAGCGACAACCTTCATACAAAATTTATATAATATAATCCGCCTTATATTGGTTGCCTCGTAAACTACTACAAAAAACGACACAGTCGTATACGACAACGAAACCCACAATTAGGCTGAATATAAAAAAAACCTTCTCCTGTAATGTCGCTTAAGCTTTTTTCGCGATAATGACTCGGTAATTTTATTTAGTTTTGAATGAAAATTTTAACAAAATGTTTTAAAAAATATGAATATATACGTGATATTGTTGTGGGCAAAATTTGCAAACGTTTCCTAAATTGAAAATGTGTGTGGTTGCGAAAAAAGTTGTTGGTGGTATTGTGAACACCGAGAGAAAATTTTGCTGCAATTGTGAACGAAGTTTTAATCTGAAACAATTTTATTTTTACCTTTTAAAAGACAAGTTCCAAATTAGATTAAAAGTTCCGAAATTATGAACAGATTTAAAAATAAACTCGGTGATAAAATCATTTTTATCAAATATTAAAATAAACCAAAATTAAAAAAAAAAATCATTTATAATACAAAATTTTAAAAGCGTAAACTAAAATGTTTCTTGAAGGAAAATTCGTAAATTTAACAGCATTTTTTTCAACCTTTTAAATTTGACTTAAGATGTTTTGTCAAAAAAACTTGAAACATTTGAAATTAAAAAATACTGATGTTATAAGAAAAATAATAAAATTATTACATATTTCAAAGTTAATTATACATTTTTAAAGTTTTTAAGATGAAGAATTTTTTAAGAAAGCCGTATGGATTTCTTTTATATCTTTTTTCATTATGTATTTGAAAAAAATGTTTAAGTATTTTATAGAGATAGAAGTTTATTTCAAATTTTTAAAATGTTTTAATTTCAAAAACATTATTAATAAAAACAATTTTTTTATTTACTTTTTCCTAAATTTTTTTAAACGTTTAAAAAATATTTCGATATTTCAAAAGTTTAAGGCTTGGGATGAAATTGAAGTAGTTACATTATTTAAAATTATTATATTTAAGTTTTTCTCCGTCAAATAGTTTCGAAATCCTCTTATTTCAATACAGATGAAAAAGTTTTGTATTTCAAAAATTTTAAATCAAAGTCGAATTAAAACTCGAATATTCGAAACTGCCTAAACATGTTTGTAAAGATTTCTCTTTCTTATGATGTTTCAAGAGTTTGAGGAACCTATAGTAACTATTAAATTGTAATTACTCCAAAGGATAACAACACTTCAAAAATTCATCGATGTCTCTGAAACTACAGGGCAAATTTCAAAACAATGTAAGCTTAAAGATAATACTGTTGCCGATATAACGGTATATCTTGAAAAGTAGAGCTGATAGAGACAAATGTAGATTAGATTTTAAATAAGCGACTATAAATTAGTTAAAAATTGCAATCAAATTCCAGACTACACCAAAAAAGTTTCAAATTGTTGTGCAGTATTGTAATTGGGGAAGAAAAGACAGAAACAAAGGGTTAGAAAATATTTCTTTTTAGTTTAAGAGAGTAAGAGATAACTAATGCTCTTGTTTTCAGGGAACACAGAAAAAATTATCCAAAATTTTTCGCCAATTAAAGCATTAATCAAAAATATAATCAATTTTAATTAAAAATTTAATCAAGTGAATTAAACGTTTAATCAAGTGAATTAAACGTTTAATTAATACTATTAACTGGTTTAATTTATACTATTAATTTGTTTACTGGTGCAAATTTAATTAATTTTTTAATTAATATCACAAATTTTTTAATTGAAATCAACTTTTATTTTTTTCTGTGAACCTAAGACACGACAACTACGTATCTTTTGTAATGATTTCAGCCAAGTTTATTTTACTCTAGGAAAGTGTTTAACTATCATATCAGAAATGGTAAGTACATTTTAGGTTTATTAGGTAAGTATTTAGTTTAACGTTCAATAATAAAATGTTATATACAAATTTACAACTGGTAAGTTAAAGACACAAAAGGTAATTAAATAATACATAGAGTTTCTAAAATGAAGCAACCTCGGATTTTAGTAAAACCGAAGGTTGGATAAATCTGACAACTAATTAATACTAATCAAAATTAATAAATTCATAATAAAAATATTTAATAACTTATGTGTACCAACATAGCTTAGTTAGTACAATGTTTAATATCCTTTATTTTAAATGTACATAGTTGTACGAAACAACGAATTCTTTTGCACATCGGAAATAGACAGTAAAATCTTTTAATACAGTTGTTTTGACTTAACTGCCTTTTGTTAAAGTCCAATTTTGGCTTTACTGCACAAAATAACATTTTTTGTCATTATTGTTTAAAATCCACTTTCTACACATGCACATTTAGGCAAATGCACAAAATTTTTGGCATTTTAAAATTATTTTCATACATATTTTCTGTAATTATTCTCCAAAATTCATGCTTGCGTGTAATTTGTATACCTGCATATTCATCATATTTTTGGGCAGCTTTAAAATATTTTCATATAAAACATCAAAGTTAGCCGCACACATAAAAAAATATAGTGGCCACTTTTTCATATACATAAATATTAAATTTTATTAAAATATCAATTTATTAATAAAACCGATTTTTATTCTTCTTTTAAACAATTCACTTTAGCTGCACTTTTATGCAGGTATCCACAATTGTGTACCTGTACATTAAGGTAGTTGTTTAAGTGCAAATGTCGATAAGTGCTTTTATGCAAATATTGTTAAGTGTTAAATGAGAATAGTTTAAGAACAGCTTTTATTTGTAACTTGTAGCTTTGAGTTGTAACCTTTGATACTTTCTTGTAACTACAAGACACACAAAATTGTTAAAAGTTAGTTCTCATCAGTACGCATAAACAAAAGGTTAGTACAACCGGAAAATAAAACTCATTATATTTTACCTCAACTAATACCCCGTCTTTTCCTTCCATTGGTTCTGGCCGGATTCTTTGCGCTTTACACCCCATCAGCAGTTAAATGCATTTAAGATAAGAGCACTTTTGAATTATCTGCACAAAAAATCGTGCAAAGGAGATTGTGCAGCTGAGTCAAAATTACTGTAGAAATATTCCAATAACAAAAAAAAAAATATCAACAAAATAAAAGAAATTTGTGTGTTAAATAAGAAAGTAATGGAAATCGATACCTACTCGTCATTGCCAGAATCCACATTTCATACAAAAGCACTTTTAAAACACATAAAAATAATTATTAACAGAAAAAAATCTCTTTGTTTAATAAAGCCTTCAATCTGACACCTTCTAGTATTGATATAGCACAAACTTTAATCGCTTCTATCTTCGCTTCAAGCGGCCTGTGTGACATTAGCCTAATTTTTTTTTTTAAAGTTGTATTATCATCAATGTTCGAAAATAAATTGAACATTATTTAGCGTTCGGCTCACACACCTAGGAACGATATCTATTTTTTTAGTGCTTGTGAAGACGAACACAACCCTTAATACCGTTCGTAACTATTTTCAAGAAAGAGCCGAACATAATATAGTGTTCTGTTCTTCGTTTTTTTTCGTATAACTATTTTGCTTTTGTAAAAAATTTTTTATTTTTTTTTAACCAGCCAAAAGGGCGCTAAGCACAACTGAAACAAATGAACAATAATGAGCTGAACCGAACACAATGAAGCTTGTGGTTTTTTAAAAAAACCGAACAGAATGTTTTCATCTTTTTTTTTGAGTTGGATAAGAACAGTATTATTTTTGTGTTGGAAGATGACAAACAGGGAAACGTTATTTTTTTTAATGATTTGCTACACAAACACTATTAGCTTTTTCCACAAATCTACCGAACCGAACACTAAGGAGCGATATTTAATGTTAATTTTCGAACACATTTTAATTCGAACCCCTCTACTGTTTATAGTGCACATGAATGTGTAAAACTTGCACTTGTGTTTGTTTATAACTCAACAACAATTTGATGTCATTGCCATTAGTACTATTATGACTACAGCTACAAGTTCTGCTTCTGTCACTTCTGCTGTTTGTCTATATAAAGCATTAAACACTCACATACACTTAAACCTTATCCTTAATACATGTTTGCTTGTTAGTTTGTATGTTTGTAAATATTTCCTTCTAAAACAACTACTGCACAATGGTCCGTAATGAAATAATGTTATTGATTCCAGTTTAAATGATAATAAGTATTCCCTTTGCATACACAAACTAAAATTGACACACACCAATAAACACACGCACGCACACGCACACACATGCACAAATGCATGAAGACTTGTAATTAATAGCCATTAAATGATGGGAATAATGATGTTACTTCCTTTTGGTTGCAGAAGGAAACTTAAGCGGAGATTATTTGTTACCCATCATAAAATTCTACAAATTTTTATTGAACAATTTTTGAATAATTTAACTCGATTCAAGCTAATATAAATATAAAATTTTAGCTGAGAACTTTTTGGTTTATTTGAAATTATAATTTTGTTTATATTCTTTTTTTTAATATTCAGCAAGCGCTTTTATGTTTATAGCCAACTAAACGTTTATGAACATTTTGTGTTAAAAATATTAATTTTAATTAAGAATTAATATATGCAGATACTAAGTGCAGGAAGTAGTATGTCATTAAATTGTTCTAGTTCAGGTTCCTGATGTTTAATTATAGATATTTATATATTTTGCTGATACTATAAGAGATGGAGAGAGAAAGAGGGCGGCCTTTAATTGACATTATTTGTAATGGCATAACGTTTTTGAGTGCATGTTGATGAAGTCATTATATGTGATTTAAGTGTTTAGGTGATTTAGTAGTTTATGTTTGAAGAAAATTATGTATTTAGAGAGAAATTATATACCTAAGGCATATAAACACATAGTTTGTACGTAAATATATTTAATTAGTTCAGCAGTGTATATTTAGAAACTAACAGAAAGTAAAGTATCCAAAAAATATTTTTATAAGTTATGTAAAGTGAGAAGCGTATTTGTCATACTTCAAGTTAGGGCAAGTGTGTAACGGCAGCAAAGTGTTATGGTAAAACATATTTTTCTGCGGGGAAACATTTTTATGTTTC
This sequence comes from Pollenia griseotomentosa, assembly GCA_963931875.1. NCBI lineage: Eukaryota > Metazoa > Arthropoda > Insecta > Diptera > Polleniidae > Pollenia > Pollenia griseotomentosa. The sequence goes on from OZ007561.1 coordinate 19,767,126, forward strand.
CGCTGTGCGAAATTATAAATTTTTGACTATATAAAATTTTGACGTTTGTGATAGATAATTAAAAAAATATTTATAAAATAATGAACAATTTAGGGAAGTGTACATATGTATACCACAACCAGTGATGCCAGGAGAAATTTAAAAATATCCCTACGTGTCTAAATCAAAACTTATTTTTTTTCGCTACAACCGAAAAAATGTTCCCAACACTTTTCCCTACGTTAAAAATTTATTATTTTTAGCCAAAGACCAACAAATACGTATTTTGTTAATATTTTGTAAATATCTTAAGAAAAGCATTTATTTTTTACAAGAAAAATAACCAAAATAAATATGTAAATGCCATACATACGCATATATAAATTAAATTTGAAAAATAATACTGTGTGACAATTAAAATTTTTTCTTTTTGGCAGAAACGCGCCTATATATCCTTTGATCTAGATCTCGTGTCCATTTTAAAGAGTTTAATATGTTTCAAGAATACTTATTTAAAAAAAAAAATTTTTTAATTTCATGTTGTAAAATTCCCTTCTTCATAAAAATAATTTTATGAACTTAAGCCTAATTAAAATATCAAAATTTGGATAAAAAAAATCGAAACTGGGAATTATCTCCTTTTGTAGGTTAATTTATATTATATTCAACATTTTTTATTTTTCAAATTTATTCTATGAGTTACATTTCAGTTATGTATTTCATAAAGCTTTTTTTTTTTTTTTTTTTTTTTTTTTGTAATAGTTCTATTCCTTAAATTCTACCTTTGGCCGTAGTGGGCCAGAAAATGCATTGCATTCTGCTGGTGTCTAATAATTGTAAATTTTTCTGTACATACAATATACTTCATTGCTATCCAAAGGATAGCTAATGTAGAATGTAACAAGAAAATACAATATAATAGTCTGGCAGTGTATAAAAGTGTACAAAAAAAAAAAAAGCTTTATAAAATACATAACTGAAATGTAACTCATAGAATAAATTTGAAAATTAAAAAATGTTGAAGAATAAAAAAAATCATAAACAGTTCAACCAAATAACCACAATACTATTGTTAAAAAATTTTTTTTTATAAGTATCTAATAATTTTTAACGAGCTTGTACCGAATAAAATGGAAAAAAGGCTCTGTAAAATTTAAAACAAATATTTTCTTCAGTTCCCCTGAAATAAAATATAAAAAAAAATTTCTTTTAAAAATCCTTCCAAACAAATATTTTCTTCAGTTCCCCTGAAATAAAATATAAAAAAAAATTTCTTTTAAAAATCCTTCCTTATCCTTAAAAATTTTCAATAAAAATTTTAAAAAAATTCAAAATTGTATGATTCTATTTCTCTTAGTTTAGAAGGTGGGTACAAAATTAATTACCTAGAAATTAAAATTAATTTCTCTATATAGCAAAAATTAGAGAATAGTTCGCAAATGCGAATATACATCGACGAATATCCGGGTACTTGGTTTTGGCAATTGTTGAAGATTGCCAGGCTGTTTGGTTTCATAGTATAGAGTTTTAGTTAAAAGCGCTACATTTGTACTTAATGCTATTGCATATCGTTACCTTAATATAAAAAGGCCCCAACTCATCAAAAACACTTTTTACAGGAGAAGGAAAAAACTTAATAAAAGCTGAAATAATATAGCTACACAAACATTGTCAAAAAACATCTTTATTAAAATTAAACGAGGAATTCAGATTGAAATACATATGTATGAGTATGTATGAGTCAGTGTTTTTTTCTTTCGAAAAATTGTGTGTATGAGTTAGGGCTTTTTTTCTTTAGAAAAATTGTGTGTATGAGTTAGGGCTTTTTATGTTCTGCTTATAACTTCTTTATTTTTAATCTAATTTGCTTGAAATTTTAATAGAATGTGTATTAGCAACCATTCTACAAGAATCAATAAAAAAACGGATTTCCAAAAATAATGAGTTGGGGCCTTTTTATATTAAGGTAACGATATAAAAAATTTTGATTTTTAAATGAAAATAAGACGAATACTGACGTATTTTTATGTAATATATTACAAATGAGATATTATTTTGAAAATTCCCTATATTTGCCTCAATATAAAATATCTGTCCTTTTTCCCTACGCTTAAAATTTTCCAAAAAAATCCCAACAAATAGGGAAAACCCCCCATTATTGGCATAACTGACCATAATTTAATTTTTTTGCAGCTGATGAATTAATTTTTTTTTTTATTTTGAATTCATAAAATTTTTTATTTTACTTTTTCAATTTTAGCTTCCAATTTGCTGCTTGTCGGAAATTTTGTTGGCTGTGTCAAAAATTCTACTAGTGAAATTAAATTCAACTTAGAAGTGTAAAAACTTTACTTACAACAGTACTTTGCTACCGTTTCACACACGCCCATAATATTTATTTGAATCTCCAATAGATCATTTCGTTAGCTCGCTATGTTTAGTGTATTCGTGCTCCTTATGAAGACTTTTCGACAAAAATATTTTTTTTTTTTAATACTCTCAACCTTATGCTATTGATTTTGTTGACGGCGGCATCAGTTCTTTCTAGAACAGAACTTAAATGAACTAGAGCAGAGCTAGAATTTAAACCTGAACTTAAATTCTACTTTAAAGTAGAATTTGAAGCAAATTATACCATAGAAGAATCTTAACGCTTCTTTGCATGATTTTTTCTTTTTCTTGTGAAATTAATCACAGAGATGTAATTCAAGCCTTAGATTAAGGAAAAAATTAAAAAAAAAAATTTTATTTTAAATAAATAGTATAAAATAGGTAAAAAAAACGGTATGATGGAAATTTCAAATTCGCTTGTCAAGCTCACAACTAAATAAATGAAAATCAAAATTATTGCGCAGATAATTACTTATACACTTAAAACAATCCTTTTTTCCACTTATACCCACTTTTATTTTACAAAAAAGTTTCAAATCAGCTTTTAAAAAAATACCACGAATTATGCAAGTTTCCTCTAACTTAACAAACAGCGGAGTAACGAGACATAACCAATAAATTTTAGTGTTATGCTTCTTCTTTTTTTTACCGCTATGATCCAATGTATAGAATGGTCATGAGAAATGATGTTAACAGCAACCAATTTACTGTACACCAGTTTGTGTGCGTGTTCTTCATCAATAAAAGTTATGATGGAAATTTCCATCACCATGCAAAGAAGGGTTTAGAACTAATCTAGAGCTCAAGTAGAACTAAAGTAGAAATGAACTAAATCTGAAGTAGAAAAAAACTAGAAATGAACTAGAACTAAACTGAAATTGAATTAGAAGTGAGCCAGAACTAAACTTTAACTGAAGTAGATGTGAACTAGAACTCAACTACAACTGAACTGGAGCTAGAACTAATCTAGTACTGAGCTAAAACTGAATAAGAATTAAACAAGTACTGAACTAGAATAGTACTGAGCTAGAACTGAATAAGAATTGAACAATAACTGAACTAGAACTGAACTTGAATTGAACTAGACCCAATAAATATGGAGCTTCAAACGAAGCAGGTTTGTAAGGGTAGAAAGGCATGCATTTTAAAGAAATACATTGTTGCCACAAAAAGCGTTTTATTCAACGCATATAAAAACTAATGAGTGTAGCTATCAGCTCTACACAATGAACTTTTGTTACAGATATTTTATAGTATTCTTCCTTACAAACCTGCTTCATAGTAAGCGAATGGCGTGGCACTTGAAATGTTTTTTTTTTTATAAAACTTTTTAAGAGTTCGTTCACTTCACTGCATCTCTGTATGTCTAGTTGCATAGCACATTAATGTGCGCCTTCATATTAAAATGTCCCATTAGTGCTTTGCAAAATGATAAAGATTGTTATTGGGATTTGAATTAAAATTGAACTAAAATTAGACTTGATCTAGAACTTGGCTTGAACATTTTTTAAAATAAGAAATCTAGGCCAATTGTTTGAAGTGAATACTAGAATACAAACATGCACTTCTTGAATTACAGAATCGAAATTTCTATCGGTTAAAACATTCGAATTAAACTGGTTCCACTAGCGTTTTTTTAAGTGTTCTACATTAAATGGTAAAAAGGTAAGGAGAAATGGAAAAAAGTTCTTGAAAAAATAAGCTTGTAAGGACATTTCGTTTCATGTGGATATGAAAAATTTCTTTGCCTTGGCTTTCCACATAATAATGCTGGCATTATATAAAGATTTTAAACTAATGTGCTGTCAAGGCCTAATAGTTGTTTTTGTTCTGTTCTGTTCAGTTTTTTTTTTTTTTTTAATTTCCAAAGAGCAATTCTGTCATACACACATGGTGCTTTACCTTTGTCATCAGTCTTATAGCAAAACTTACACACACAAAAATACACTTGCATAATAAAAACGGATAAAGAAATTCTACAAAAATCATTTAATATTTGTGACCCCATTCGCATTCACAAATAATTGCCTTATATATTTTTCGATTGTACTTAACATATTTCTACCATTCGTTTCCTATTCTGTAAAGTTCTATTCTGTTAAATTCTGTTGTGTTATATTTTATAAAGGTTTTGTTTTATTTTAAACCATAATCCTAATCAGATAAAGACACCGATTCAGAAACAGCATCTGACATACACAGTTTTATTGTTATTGCAAGTCTTTTGTAAAGAGTACAATGTATTATTTGTGTAATACTCAGAAAAGTATGCTTAAAATTGACCAAATTAATACAAACAATTTCACAGGTCTTTATTAAATACTCATACAACAAACATTCTGCTTTTTTTCTTAAAAAAAGAAAGAAAAACTGTCGGATTTTTATACGTGTCAAATGCATGCATCCAATACAATTACCCAGGAATTTGATTGCCTGTGAAGATATATGCATCTGGTAGGGTAAAACTCAATGTTCTAAATATTTACAGTGAATGTTTCCTCTTTCGTACTTAGAGGTATATGACCAACACACCTACAAAAGACAACACTCAGCAGCAGGGTTGCCAATTAAGTCATTTTTCGGCTATACTTGGCGGTTGTTTTTCATGTAGGCATTTTTTTTATCTAGGTGGATAATTTCATTTCTTATTTTAATTTTTTTAATAATTTTGTATGACAGTTTTTTTATTATGTGTTGGTATATTATGAATTTTATTTAATATAAAACAATGTCATTTACATTAAATAAGTTTTAGCAGCCTTGTTTCTTTACTTTTTGGCAGTTTTGCAAACTTGAAACTTGAACGTAAACTAAAAGAGTACTTTTCCCATCAAATGGTACTTTTGTTAAAAAAAATTTATAAAAATAAAAGGAACCAAAAATATTTTATTGGAATTCATTTATCTATGTATGTGTTTGAGAACATGCAGTATTTAAAGGTACACATGTGAATAATATTTCTGTTATAAAAAAACGTAAGTTACGTTTTTCAGTATTTTCTAAAGAAAATTATTTAAAATAGTTCATTATTTTATAAGTAAATAAATTAAAAATTTGATTTTTATACACATACATTTTCACTGGTAGACTATTTATATATTAACTTTTGAAAAGTTATATTATTCAGAATTTTAGTTTACATACTTAAAACTTAGTTTTTAAATGAAGTTTACAACATTTATATTCAAAATTAAAAGCTTTTAGTTCAGTGAAATAAAGAAAATTTACTAGGATTTTGCATTGAAAATGTGCGTTCCAAAGCAATACGTGAAATGTCAGGAAACATTAGTTCATCCATTTCGTTATTAATTTTGGCTACATTTTTCTAAAAAATTTAAGAATTTTCAGTTCTGAACTGCTTTCTGTCTTGAAGATCCGCTAGTGCACGGAATTGGAAATAAATATTTTCATAACAATATTTTCTGGAGTGAAGCTGCTTATAATTTTTAAGGTTTTATTTTTTTCAAAACAAAATTGAATTCTTAATGATTTGCAAATCTCAATTAAATTGATTTTACTGTTTCTCTCAATTTATAAACGATTTCCTTATAAAATTTGCATGTTTCTATAAATATATCAAATCCAGTTTCACAAAAAATTTTTTTTAAAAGTAAATGTTTTTCATTTAAATTTTCCACTGACCTTTTAGCCAATTTTTATAAAATTTATTTGTAAAAACAAATATTCCATTCTTGATAACAAAATATGACTCCTGGCGTCCTCGCTTTGCTTTGCTGTATTGACGTCGTTAATTATTTTTAATATACCACAACATGAACTTTGCAACAAACACATGATTACCAAAGTCTTCTATCGAAGTGATTACATCACACAGTCTAAGTTTAGCGCCGAGTTGGGAATGTTGTTTATATATTAAAAGATAAAGAGCGCAAAAGAATAAAAAAGTTCTAAAAACAAATGGGGGGTACAGCGGTATTTTCAATATAAACAAGTAAGAAAGTATAGTCGGTCAAGCCCGACCATATGATACCCAGCACCACAGTACTTAAAAACACATCATGCTTATGTGTCCATATAAATATGGATCTCTCTATGTTTAAAAACTTCATTAAAATCGGTTTGAAAGTTTGTGAGAGGCAGAAATTGCCCCCTACATCCCCTTGTGGTCCTATTTTTGAAAAACTGTATAGCTTATGTGTCCATATAGATATGGATCTACCTATGTTTTAAATTTCATTAAAATCGGTTTGATAGCTTCTGAGAGGAAGAAGTTTCCCCCTATCTTCCCTCGTGGTCCTACGATTTGGCCCATTTTCAATAGGCTTGGTCCTTGTGCCAATAAGAACCTATGACCCAAATTTTAGCAAGTTATCTCCTAGTTGCGACCTGTACTTTGCGCACAAGGTTACATGGACAGCCAGCCAGCCAGCCTGCCAGCCAGCCGGACGGACATCGTTAGTTCGACTCAGAAAGTGATTCTGAGTAGATCGGTATACTTTAAGGTGGGTCTAGGACCACTATTTTAAGGCGTTACACACATCAGCACAAATGCATAATACCCTCTCCACTATTGTGGTGTGGGTATAAAAAGTACTGAAAAATGTCCTAAGGTACAAATGAGAGCAAGTATAAATTTCTCTCATAATGAGACAAAAAAAAAAAACACAATTTAAAGCACAAAATAAAAATTCAGTCTTTAAAACACAAAAACAATTTGCGCCACTTTTGAAAAATTTTATGTTTGCTGTAGAAATAAACTACTTTTACCAAAAATAAACCAAAACAAACACTTTTACAATAATTAACATTATTTATCCCTAATATTTCAGTACAAAACTTTCTATTTAAGTACATCATTTTATATTTTATATCCACAACACTTTTTCCAGAATTTGGATCATGAACTTTTATTCTCTGCTCCTTTTTTGTTTTGTTTATGTTTTACAGCGGCTTGACAATTTACACAATTTGTTCGAAGAAAAAGTCTGGGCGGTTTCGTGCAAGAAGAAGAAGAATTTTATTCTCTCAAACCTGCTCTTATTTACATAAATTTAAAGTACGGGAACGCTTTTCGTGCAAATTGGGATCCCGAGTGATCCCAAAGTTGAGTAAAGAAACAGAGCTATTAATTGTACTTGGAAACATATTCGTGTGTGAAATAAGTTGAAATTAAAAATTAAAATATAAGTTGTTCTTATTAAGTATATTATTAATGTCTATTATGTTATATATTTAAAATATATACCTTACTATTGTTTAAATTCCTATTTGTCTAGTATAACCTAACTGATTCTAATACTGTAATTCATAAGATAACATATTTTGTTGTATTAGAAAGTCAATTTCATTGTGATAAATAAAAAAATAAAATAAGTGCACTTATCCAATTAATGAGCCAATTTAGACTAGACTAATTGTTCTGGCAGAAAACGACAGTTTGTAGGCGAAAGAGGTGAAGAGAGTCGTTTTTGGTTGGCATAATTTTTAATCCAGCTTCAACCCCGCATTAGCAGAACAAAACCAATACATACACACTTATGAAAAAACAGGTTCAGTGTTTTCTTTTTTGCAGAGCGATTTTAATCGTTAGTTGTTCGCCGTCGTGTAAACATGAATATAAAAACAGAGGGTGGTTGGTCACGCCAACAAACTTTAAAATTAATAAAGGAATTAAGACCGCGCGTGATACTAACACATACAAAGCTGCGTGTACGTATACAATTTTATGCGAGAATAATTAATCCAGTGTAGTTTGGAAGGAACAAAAGTTAATTCGACTAAAAATTAGTCTAGTCTAAATTGGCTCAATGCCTAGTACGTAGGGATCTAGTATATAAGGTGCGAGAGTTCCGGGTTTGATTCCCGCTAGAGACTTTAGTCTGTGTCACTACAAAGGGCCTTAGGTGCAAGTTTTAGAATATAAAGATTCATCTGGCAACAACCGCGTAAGGGAAATTCCAAACTTCCCTATTCAGCTTTTAACATTTCTATGGTCGAACGCAGATATCAGAAGAATTATGTGAAAACGAAATACAGAAACCTAATCCATAGCAACACTGTTAATACAATTTTGCACGTTCGGTATGTATTAAAAAAAAAAATTATTAACGAGGCAAATATAACAAAAATTGAACAAATGCTTAAAAGTTGAACTGGTTAGAGATTGATGGATTTATATATCATTTTTATAAAATAATAAAATTCAATATTTAATTGGAGTTTTTAATAATTTAAAAAATCTAGGCATTTTTTGTTTCAAATCTAGCCATTTTTTTAACAGTCGAGTTGGCAACATTGCTCCTCACTAAAGCGACACACACACATATGCTTGTGTATATATACTACAAGTATGATAAAAATTTAATAGTTTTTATGCAACATGTATAAAAAAGAATGTTAAGAATTCTTTTTTTTAACTTATGCTATTTTCTACCAGAAATAGTTACATAATGATTCTATACAACAAGTATCATGCAGATGCAGACATATATGCAATGTTTTTAGTGTATGAGCGAAATGCAAAAGATTTTACTTTTGCATGTATGTTCGTATAAATAGATACGAAAACACTAATGCTTATACAAACAGGGATATATGACCGCACACTTTTACATATGTATGCCGGAGTTGCTGGTTATGTGCGCTGCTCTTATTCTCACAAATTAATTATCTGAATACGAAACAAGGACCTTTCATTAGTAGCTTAATTTATGGAGTGCTTAGAAGAGTGGAATTCCATGCCAGCCATTTAACTTAACATCAAGTCCAATTGTAATGAGCGAAGCGATAAAAGAACCTAGAGAAGAAGCAAGAGTAGCAGATTCATAACATTTCAGACTAATAAACTTAACGTAATATTTAGGAGGATGACGCTGATTCGTATCAAGAAATATAAGTACAAGGGCGGGGAGGTTGCACAGTCATACGTTTAATAAACAAATAAAACTTGGAAACCTAAACTAGTTGATAGAGTAATTGTTTGTAAGCAAACTATTTTGAAATAAGGAAGAGTGCTTTATTTAGAAACTAAATTTCATAGTGTTAATGAGAAGAGAAATAATTTAATGAAATTGATTCATTAGATTTTTTAAGCACAACTCTTTCGGTGTGCGAAAAAATCAACTCACTGTGAAAAGGTCATTGCTCTTCCTTTCACCGAAGAACATGGTCGCTCGGTTTTTGTTCTTATCTGTTTCATTTAAGTTCGTAGCCCAAGATGTTTTCATAATTATTTTTTATAAATTGGAATGGCGAATCGACTCCTTTGAGCCCTCCTCAATATTATGCTCCACAGAAGTATTTGTGCTAATTCTTTACGGATACGAGGCTTTTTAAATTTCTTAATCGGATGGTTTCGAAAGTAAAATGGGCTTAGCGCATAATAACATTTTCGAACTAAACCACGAGTTTTGAAATAAATTTGCACGATATGATTATAAAGTTGTTAGAATTGGCAGCCCTTTGACAATTTTATTCTCGTCGGAAATTAGAATTAGACAATATCAACTATTAAAATTAAAAATTACAGAAATTCAATTTAAACTGCTAAAATATTTTCCCAGAAACGTAACACTGTTAGAAATTAAAGTCGATGGGGTTTTTAAAAACTAAACCGCTACAACGAACGGATAAATTAAGCACTGAGCGGAAATGTGTTTTGCAATTAAAAATGTTAATTTATATATTTACATGTATGTTGTGTACGCATATGTGTGGGTGTAAGTTTACTTATAAATACTTATAACATGGCTGATCATATTCATTATAAGCACGTGTGTTTGTTCTATTTACTAATAAATGCAGATGCGTTTATAGCAGGGAGAGCAACATAAATATTTTTAATGCAAATAAATTACAAAAGCATGAATTTAAGATGAGCAAATTAGCACTTCTTCCTACCCGACTACTTGTGTGCAGGTATCCTGTTAACCAAGCACACGAAATAAATGAAAGAGAAAAAAGTCACAAGGTAGTCTTATAGGATATAATGTTCTTTTTCTATTATATAAATCTGTGGCATTTTGACAAAACATCTTAAGTCAGGATAAGATACCAAAAAAGTTTCTAAAAAAAACTCGAACAAAGTACTTTTAATCAAAAATGTAATAAAATAAATTAAAATTAAAGAAAAAAATTAGAAAAAATGTGTTTTGCATGATAATTCGTATAATTAACAATATTTTTTTTTCAACTTTTTAAATTTGACTTAATATGTTTTGTCCAAATGCCACAGATTTTAATATTTATATATTTATTTTATTTTTTTAGTTGAGTTTTTACTAGAAGTAAGGAAATTTTAATAACTTAGTCAACTTTTTTATTTTTGACTGAAAAGAGAAAGAAATTTGCATCTTGTTTTAAATTTAACTAAAAAAAAAAACGATTTTTACATCAAACTAGCTTAACCCGGTGCGCTTCAATGCCACCGTGGAAGTAATATTAATAATATTTTTTTTTTTAACAGATCTCGAAGACTTTGTACAAAGTTCAGACAAATTTATTGGAGGCCGCAAGATCAAGTTTTGCCTTTCAACTCCTTTCAATTTGCAATACACAGGCACTTTTTTACTAAAACACTTACAATTTTTAGATTCACCGCAAGAATGCCCCAGTAGGCTTTGCTGGTAGTGAGCTAGTCTATCAGCACCGGTTGCGGGTTCGAATCCCGCCAGAGACGCTAGTTTCTTTCCTGCAGACAAACGTAGAGCTTCGCGGGATTACCTTAGGGAATTAAAAATAAAAAATAATAAAAACATTTTACCTTCCCATTTGTTTGGCAAGTTTGTCTTTATAAATTGTTTTCTTGAAGACATCTTGAAAGTAAAATTGCTTTAAAATTGCGTGCAGCCTACGTCACAGCTTAAAATTTTTTGCAAATTTTGAAAAACAGTTTATGTAAAAGACTACCAAAAAAAAACTTGTTCGTGTGGCTGTAGGCAGGGTTTAAAAAACTGCAGTCGAAATCGAAAACTGACGAACAAAAAATAAAAATTTGAGTACAACTTTTCGCTTTTTGAGTGGGTTTGACATCGACTGTTTACATTAAATCAATCAGAAATAAAAGCAACAGTTTTTTATTGGCCATTGACAAGTGAAGAAGTGGAAGAAATGGCAGTTTTTCTATTTTGACTCTGGCTATCTATATTGTATTAAAAATAAAGCTGCCAGAGATACTTCTCCAATCCAGCCCACATTTTCATAGATTTATTTGTTTAGAAAACCTAACTATTTATTCCAAATCTTAAGACTCTTACTGTAACCGTTCTCCAAATTAATATAAATTTATGTTGCCTTTGCATGAGTGGTGCCATGCCCATTTTTTCACAGATGTAGTGTATTGACAACAAATCCATTTGTACCAAATGTGTAAACCTGTCGTTTTTCAGATACACATAATGCTATTTTGAACCACTTTGTGACACCAAATTTGAAAACTGTAGCGGTTGCAATTTCAAGTGTGTGCCACGCCCACTTCTCCAACCCCGTTATTTTGTGTGTTGATAACCCAGCTATGTGCAAGAAATTTGGACAATTTTTTTGCTTCCGTTCTCCAGAGATAAAGAAACATATATTGTGCCATAACCACGTCACTTTAGTCGAATTTAGTCAGATAATGTGTATTGAGAACCAAGATATTTTTAAAAATTTTAGCTCTTGAAGTTCCCTAGATATACAGAAAAATATATTGCCTTTGTATTGGATTTGCCACGCCCACTTACCCAATTCACCCCATTTCTGGAAGAGGTAGTGTATTGATAGACAAGCTATTTGCTTTAAATTTGAAAACTTTTGATGTAGCCGGTTACCAGATATAAGGTAATACATATTTTCTTTATAATGGGTGATTGTTTAAGCGTAGTTTTTTTAAAAATCTAATAAAACACTTAAATTTGCATCATGTATTCAAAATTTTTATTGGAATCGATAAATTGGGGTTTGCCATTTACTTTTTAAAAATAACTTCATGTAAATGTTGCCCGCGACTCCGACTCAAATGGTCCATTCGTAAGGTCCAATTTTGCACCACTTTTTCGAGCATTTCGGCTTGTATTCCATGAATAACACATGTTATGTTATACTCTAAGGCTTCAATAGTGTTTGGCTTGTCCACATAGACCAACGAGAGAGAGATACACTGCTCACCAAATTCATCCTTTAGTATGTCCATTGTTTCACGAGCAGTGTGGCATGTGGCACCGTCTTGTTGAAACCACATACCAGCCAAGTCCAACTCAGCCAATTGGAGCAAAAAAAAGTCGCGTATCATGGCTCGATATCGTTCGCCGTTGACGGTAACGTTTCTTCCACGGTCGGCTTTGAAGAAAAATGGACAGATGATGCCACCAGACCAAAAACCACACCAAACTGTCGTTTTTTCGGGATGCATCGGTAACTCTTGCACGGCATGTGGCTGTTCTTCACCCCAGATGCGGCAGTTTTGCTTGTTTAAGTATCCATTTTGCCAGAAATGAGCCTCATCGCTGAACACAAGTTGAAGTTTCTCCATGATGAAATGGCAGAGTATACTGAGCACTTTTCACTTTCACAGATGTAGCTTGGACACAATTACCAACCAGTGCTGCCAGCCCGAAAAACTTAATTCATAAAAAATCACCCTTAACTTGAAAATTTACAAATATTTATAGCGTATGCTAAGAGCCGGGTAATCACAAAATTAGTGTGAACATTTGTGTATAACTTTACGCTTTTTGAGTTTGACAGCGACTGTTAACATTTAATGAATCAGAAGTAAAAGCAACAGCTTTTTTTTGTCCAATGACAGATGAAGAAGTGGAAGAAATGGCAGTTTTTCTACTTTGACTGCAGCTTTTTAAACGCTGATTAAAACTGCCTCCAATTTGTTCGCTGGCTTGCTACAATTGCTGTATACGACATACATAAATGTGTATATTTCTCTGTCGGGTGTTATACATAAAAAGGTTTTGTTTTATGTATGAAAAATTTTATGGAATTATGGTAATTTAATAATGTTTTTATTATATATATAAATATTTAAAAACACTCACACTTATCGTTAATATAAGGTTCATATGCATAAATGTACAGCTACACAGGGTTACCACTGGTCAAATTTTTGTGAGACTTTTTTAACTCATCTAATTTTGCGAGGTTTTTAATTTTGCGGCAACCTTTTCTCCTTGTTAAGAAAACAATCGTCAAAATTACATACAGTCATCTAGTCTGGCATCGCCATCATAGAAGTAAAAGCAACCAACAAATCGAGCCCTAATTGCGATTATATCGTAAGCGACAATTTATCATAATTTAATTTTTTTCTTGCCAATAAGTAATAAGTACTCTTTACAATGAGCAACAAACTCATAGACTTTGAATTTGTACCGCTGCAACGCGTTGCGGAGAAAAAGACCAACTTTATCCAAAGAAAAAAAAAAAAAATAATAAAAACCCTTGCTTGTCCTGTGAAATTTTCCTTTTGCCGCCTATGATGTAATTGCAAATAGGGCTCGATATTATTCTTCGTTTGCATAGTTCGGGGTAGTGCACTAAATTTGAATTTAAATCAGCATTGATTGCTTTAAATGCAAAAAAATTAGCTTGCGCTTTTTTTTTTAACAGATGTAGTGATCGTGGGGATTTTTTTTCACTAGAATTAAAAAAATTTAGTGGTATTAAATTTAGTGGTCTGAATTGGAAAAATAATACTCATTCTGCACCACCCTTGAAGGTTCAAATGTTCATTGCTTTTTAATTAAATAAAATTCCTGCAGTGGTTTTAGATGAAAGGCTGTTTCTCAACTGTAAAATGTGCCTAATATTCTCTCAAGTATTTGAAAATGGCAAATTAATATAATTACTTTTTGTAGTTATTGAAACATATCTTATATAACTGTGGTATTTTTTTTAGTTTGAATACCCTTCTCCTAAAAACTTTGGGTTTAATCGCTGTAAAGCTCAACTTTATCGAAATCTAAGAGTACATGGTGGCGTCATTCATTATTAGGCCTTTGGAAATCTATATTCAACGATGGACATTAAATAAAGAAAAACAAATTACACCTAATCTACACTTTTAAAGAAATGATCAAGCTCTACCCACGACAGCAAAAATTACACCTAATTCGGGTAATTCCCCACACAGTGGCAACACTGACATTTAATGTGACAGTAATGCTTGGGTTTTTAAACGCGTTTAAGCAATATGTTGATTAAGTTAAGCAAAGCCGTTCACATTACATTTGAGTTAAAATTAAGACAGTTAATTAATAAAGAAAATACAACAAACAAATTGATATTTCTTAAAGTATTGAAAATGAATAAAAATGCTTTAATAAAGTTATCACAAGAATTTTTTAAACATATTAATGATGAAGTTGTGAAAATTTATGAATTATTTAAGGACAAAATAAAAACATTTAGAAAAAATCGTGATCGGTTGTACACGTGATGGGTACGTTCGGGGTGGCCGATTCTACATTATACTCAGTTTGAGGTATGCTCAGAGGTTTCTGTGTGATTAATGAAGTGAATTAGTTGTTATCATGTCAATTTAAAGTGATGCACAAATTACTTCAATGTTTGGTTAATCATCTCGATTTTGATGTGATTAGAGCTTAATCACGTTCGAGCTGCTGAAACGCGTTTAAGAACCCAAGTAGCATAAAGAAGCAAGTGAATAAGGCATAAATACACATGTAAATGTTGTTTTTTCATTTCGATCAAAATAGAAAGCATGATCATTTTACGGATGTTTGATACGGTCAATACTAGTTATATAGTAACAGCAATAAAATTGTCATATATCTGTCCACATGGGTACATATAAAACATACACATGAATTTTTATCAACAAATAAATAAATATCACTCTAAATTTTAAACAGGTGCAATCGAAATTTATCACTATTGTACTTTTTTCTCATAAACCAGTACACAAAATTAAATTTGATGAACTTTGGTCAAATTAAAATATCAAAATTTGAAGTCCAAACACAATGTTTGCGGTGCGGTGCGATTTCTCGCTGCTGGAGAGTAAAATAAACATAATACAACGGAAGACGGCGACGGAAATAGTTGTCATTTTTTGTTTAAATTTTTATTAATTTATTTGTGCATACATTTTTATCATGTTGTTTGTTTTCAATAATGTTGTGAACATAGCCAATGATTCAAAAACAATGGCAACATCAGAAAGAGAACTAGTATCAAAAATTGAGAGACAAGGCGAATTTAATTCGACTTGTTGAGAGAGAAAGAAAGACCGCAATGAAAATAAAATAGATTTTGATTTTATGCCGTTCCGCACTGCGGTTTTTTACTTCAAAATCGTATGAAAAATCGCACCGCAATAAATTATCGTTACATTGTGTTTGGACTCTTAGATAAAAAGATATAAAAAATGGAAACTGGGAATTATTTCCTTTCGTAGGTTACTTTATATTATATTCAACATTTTTTATTTTTCGAATTTATTCTATGAGTTAAATTTCAGTTATGTATTTTATAAAGCTTTTTTGTAATAGTCTTATTCCTTCAATTTTTCAGGAATGACTTTATACACTACCAGACTATTAGAAATATAAAATTTATAAAATACATAACTGAAATTTAACTCATAGAATAAATTCGAAAAATAAAAAATGTTGAATATGATATAAAAAATGTTTATTATCTTAATTAAAAATACTCTTTTTTTTTAATTAAAGTTAAAATGATACCTCAATTTTGGACACCCTTTATATTCAATGTCTGACAGAAATCTGAACGAAGTCTCTAAGAATAAAGTCAGACACTGGCAAGAAATTTCGGGTTGACTATAAAATTTGGATGTACATTAGAACTAAGTTATTCGCCCAGCAGGCGAATTCACTCCTGTGCGTGTGTTGGACGTAATATTTGCCGTCATATCAAAATTTTTTGATTTTCCATCCAGCATCGTCGGTGTGACACATAAAAACACATTTTCACTAATACTACCATAATGCTTGATGAGTATTTTGATCGGTGTATTTGGCCCTTTAATATTATCTGATTTGAATTTGATATAACAATTTATTTTCCTATATTTTCCGTATTAAGGTTTGTAAGGCAAACAATATATAATTGAAGCACAGCCGCGATAACAGCCACTTTTTGAAAAAAAAAACAGGTTTTTTGTAGATAACCGTTAATAGTACTCTCTTACACTGTTTAAACCTTAGATCACCCAAAATTATGGATCATAACGCCTTCAAAATTACATTCAAAGAGTCAACTAGTGGAAGAACGTTGTAAGTTACTTACAAAATGGTACAAAGTAAATGGTTTTTAAACGTGGAATAACGTTTTAAATGACATTGCGGTTGTGGATATGAAACGTTTTTCCACGTTTTTCCACTAAAAAAATTTATAAGCAGTAAATTTGCATGTAATAAAAATTTAAATTTCTTGATATTTTGCATACAAGTTTTTATAATCATTATTTTTTATAGTCTAAAGAAAAAAAAATAAAAAATTAATAATCTTGCCTGTTAAGAACGTTTTTTTGCTCTACTGTAAAAAAATTATTTTGTAACTCAAAACGTTATTCGCGGCTTTGCTTCAATTATTGTATGTAACTCCCTTAACCGGAACTTTTTAAAGCGGACTCCTCCTTTCGACATACACTGTTGCATAATCCCGCCAGCGTTCTATAAGGAAAGCATTTATTTTTTTTAACAGAACATCTCTACCCCTTTGTACGTTCAAAATAATTTATTTAGTGTCAGGTCATTGGAGATTTCATTGAATTTGCGTATATTTTATATGCCACATTCTTTAAAAGCAAACACACCTACATTCTTCACACAAAACTGCTTTTGTATATGTGCATGGGTAAAAGGTTTTAGCAGTAGTTAAGGACATTGAATGGATTTTCGGGCAACATGTTTTGCCAGTCAAAGCAATTACACGCTTTGTTGCACACCTGCTGTTGTTGTATCCATCCTATTTCTTATGCTTAAAATAAGAGCAGACATATTGTTGTTGGGAAATTAGAATATAACACATCATTGTCTTTAAATTAATCTACGCTTAAGAGGCTTTAACGATGAGATTCTGTTTTGTATTTTAATTTTTAAATCAAATCTATCCACATTCTAACAATAGTGGTTTTAACATGTTTTTCCTCATACTGTTTTAGATTTGAGTTTTTTGGAAGCATCCGGCTTGGAAGATCCGGTTGTATTGTAAGGTTGAGGTTAGTAAGGATTTTGCATATCGTTGTCTTCCCTCGTAAAGGATCTAAGTCCATATTTTTTGAAAATTCAGTATTTTATACAGTTCAATAGAGTACACAAAAATACATAGTTGGCAGAAAAAAGTACTAAAGAGTAAAATCCTATTGGAGGTCTGAATGTCCCCAAAAAGTTGCACATTTTATAACCGACGTGTGACCGAGTGAACTTCGACCCCACAGCAATGTTATCCCTTATCAATATGAACTTTTAATTTCTATATCCCAAAGATGGTGGTCAACGCAACTGTGACCCTTATAATCAAGTCATCAGTAAAAATAGCAAATACTAGGGTTTTCATTCGGGTAACCGTCAATCGGTTAACCGATTAATTACTACCCGACTAACTGATCGGTTAATTTCAAATTGGCTTTTTTCGATTAACGATTAAATCGATTAATTTCAGTCGATTAACCGATTAACCGATGTAATAAAATTTTTAATTTTTTGTAGTATTATAACATATTTTTTTGAGTTTTCAATTATTTGTTACAACTCATATACAAAAGTTACGTGTTTAGAAAATATTTTTTCATACAAACAAAGGTGATCTGTGATCTTCATTTCGACCCATTTTCCGCCGACTGATTTCAATGTTCAATCAACAGGAATGTGGCGAAAAATGGGTTAAATGTTTGATTGCCACCTTTTTCTTGTTTCACGTACTTTTTATATGTATGTGTTTAGTTATTTGTTGCTTCTCATACCTTCTCATATAAGTCTTTTAACAAAATTAACCGAAACAACTAGAAGTTTTAACCATTTTTAAAAATTAAAACAGGACTCTAAGGGCATCATGGAAAATTTTATATGTTTAAAGAAATCCTGAAAAAGGAAAATAAGATATTGATCTACGATAAGTGAAAGAATTTTTTCTAAGTCAAGTTTTGTCAAAATAAAAGAAAAGAATCGCTTTACTCCAAAACATTTAAACCAAATTACTTTTCTAAAAGACTATTTTATAAGATCTCCTTTAATTATTGAAATAACTAATAAAATTATCTCAGTCTATTTTTTTATAAATACATACTTAGGGTATTCACAAGGTAGTCATAAAGTCTTATGTCTTTAAATAATTACTAGAAATATATATCGTAGGATTAATATGCAAACCGACTAAATCCACTTTTTATGTAAATTGAGATTTTGATGCCGTGTGGTAGAGAAAGATACGCCTCGTCGACCAGCATGTAGTTTTTCTTCTATTTCAGTATTGAAGTGTGTAAAACTAATTGTATTTAAATTTTCCATCAAGCTGCAAATAGAAAAAATAAAAAGTTTTTGGTCTCTCCTGTGAAATGTGCTGAAAGGAAGTTAGCAGGTTTGCATATGAAGCCTTTAATCCCTTTAAGAAAAATATCTCCTATATTTGGTGTATCAAGATAATATTCAGCACAAATAACACTTATGGGCTCACCAGAATAAAGTTTATTTTAATGCAAATATTAAATTGTGGAATATTTTGCTTTTAAATAAGCCATATTTTATTTTTTGGCAAATTTTTTATGTAAACTTGGTTGCATTACTTGCTGGGTTGTTGTCACTCAGGCAATTAAACGAATGAAATTTAAGTGATATTTTGTTTTGGGAATTTAATTTTTAAGGCAATTACCCGAATTGGGTAATTAAGCGCAGTTAAACTTTAAAACTCAAGGTAAATAAGTGTGAAAGGCATTTAAGCGTGGGGTAATTAACCGGGTTATACTGTAATTGAAAAATGCATATTACATATTTATGAATTGTTTTTTTGTTTGCGCGTTTTAGTTCAAGAATTTTAATGTTTGATATGTTATTGTTTTTTTTACTAATAAACTCCAAATAATAAATAATTAATGCATTTCTATATATTGAAATTACTTAATTTATGAAAAAAACTTTATTGATCGGTTAACCGATCAAAAACAAAATTAACCGATTATTAAACCAAAACCTCGGTTAATTAATCGAGTGATTAACTGATTAAAGCAAAAGGTCGATTAAATGAATACCCTAGCAAATACCTTATTTAATCTACACTTAACTAACCAGCTCTCCCTTGATGGTAATCCCATTCTCGGCAAATGTCCACTATCGAACCTAGTTTCCACACAATCCGTGGACCCAGGCGGGCCAGGCAATAACCACCATTCAAGATCCACAAATGACCTATTTCAAAAATTCCTAATAGTCCCAGTTTCCTTTGGTAAGGTTAGGTTAGGCTAGGTTGAAGGGCTGGTATTTAGTTAACTTCACACTATTATGGTTTATTGTGATGCCTTAGTCCGATAAAAGAGACAGCGAAGTAGAGTGAAATAAAGGTGCAAGAAGAAAGTTGAGAGAGATAAAAGATCAGGTTAAAAAGAAAAACAACCCTACGAAACAAAAACCATCCTCCTGTTGCGCAGCCAGGTCATTCCCGTTACGAATTTCGTAAGATTCTCGAGCCCGCAACCCGAGACATCCCTCAATTCTCCTGAGAATCTATTACCTAGCCACCTCATCCTACTGTTCTTAGGCCTAGGACAGTGACAAAGAATGTCAAAGAGTGTCCAGCTCCTCCGGGTCTTCACACAACCTGCCAAATCTCCGATATTTTAGACCCCAACCTCAGTTCCCTTCCATTAGTCTTAAAAGACTTTTTTAGAAAATAAAAAATAACATCCAAGGCTGCTTTAGAAGTACTTCTCATGGCCAACGTCATGCCGAACAAAGCACACATCTGTCCATGTCTTGCATGTCAAAAAAAGGGTCGACAATAAAATTAAGCTACATTTACAGATCAAAAAAATATTGAGAACTAAAGATTTTAGCAACTTTTCCCTCTCCTGTAAAATTTATTAAATTGGACTTTGCTCCTTTACATGTGAAGGTAACGATATACATATGACTGTATACAAGCATATTAAGGATGTATGGTTGGCTAGATAAACCTGTATATTTTTAATTGCCATAAAGTTTCATTTTCCAATGAACAACAATGGCAGTAGCCAGCATCTAATGTTTTGGGCTTATGTGTTTTAATGAAATAAAATTTTTAATTAATGTATTAAAATCGCATTAAAATTAAATACATATTGTGTTTAATGAAAGTCTGCATTTGTTTACCCAAACACAGATGCTCGAATACACATACCCATACACGTAAACAATATGCTTGTTTTGATATTAAAGATTAAATTACTAAACAGTCACAAGAGGATAGAACATTAAGATATTTAATATAAACATCCCAGTTGGCCAGATTGCCGTAAATGATTTTTGCACGACTTGTCCCCTATCGTTTAGGGTTTCTAGAAGACAATTTTGAGGAAATCGTAGTGTATGATAGTATGAGCGACATTGCCTTATAAGTGGTCGGTCTTTAATCAAATTCTATGTGGGACAGTATAAGCGATACTGACTTTTAACAAGCGACATTGTCTTATAAGTTGTCTTGTATAAAAAGTGATACTGACTTTTATCAAGCGACATTGTCTTGTTTAAAAAGCTATAAACGACAATACAAACGTCTTCTTCTGCCGTAGTTTAATAAATTATCATATTCTTTTTTTTTAATTGCTGATTTAAAAAACCCACATACAATTTACGAATTGCAACCGAAAACACGCTGACTGTCAGTTTCAGAACTGCTTATAAATAAGCGGTCGAACATACAACATGTAACAGAAATAAAACAAGTGAAATAAAATTTCATCATTACTAAAAAAGCACATAGAAGAATTTTCTTAAACAAATAACCATATAACATTGTCATGCATGGAGATATTGTCTTGTATAGATTCGTCGACGAAATTATTAAAGAAAATGTCATTGCATAAATGTCAACGTTAAGATGTGCGACATTGTCGTCCATCTCGTCTCGTAAAAATTTCGTGGACGATTTGTTTCGAGTTGGCCTTAGTATATCTTCTACGACTTACTGTTGTATTGTCATTAAAGATGTCTTATAGACGTGGCTAACTGGGATATGTTCATTTACACAAAAGCCTAAGTATTTACATATGTAGATCTAAGGTTTAGCTGGGAAGCTACCCACTAACAGGGTCATTTGGAGTGAATGTTGTTCTCATACAAAAGTTTATAATTGAAACAACCTTTAGGAAAAGCTACAGAAAGTTGAAATAAAAATTTGGAAAACTATTTACAGGGTGGCGCAAAAGTGGTTTAATTTCCTTATAACTTTTTTATTTTTTATTTTTCCTTTGTTTTTTTTCAGTATTTTGTGAAGAAGACTTAAGGAATTAAGTAGGAATAACTTGCAATCGAACAAATATAACTACACTCTAAATTTAAAAGAGCAAGTATACGTGAAGCAGAAAGTGGACACCTCTTGCGAGATATAATTTGTATACCTTCCACAACGACGAGGGTATACTTAGTTTGTCATTCCTTGTGAAACTTTTTTACTATTCATCTCAGACCCCATAAAGTAACCCTAAGTCGATTTAGCCATGTCCGTCTGTCTGTATGTTGAAAACACGGCCTCTTTCGAAAAACTCAAAAGAAATGAACAAACTTGGCGTCAAATTGCTTGTAGTTATCCAAGCAGTTTAGGATTGAAATCCAGAATAATCGGTTCAGTAGGATCAGAGATATGAATCAAAATGTAGAACCACCACTTTAAAAAATTTATAATTTTGTTACAAAAACTAACATAAATGGTGGAAAAATGCACGGAATGAAATAAGATTTTGCAAATGTTCGACAGGAAATCACACTGTGAAATTTCAGGAAGATCGGTCCATAATTTACCCTAGGCCCCATATAAACCCTACTTCCGAGAAACAGTTTAATACGCCTAAAACCGTAATAAATAATGCTATCAGAATAAAATTAAAAACTTCACAGTTTCATAGGACTAGAAATAACACTTATAAATTTTGTGATGATCGGTCCATAATTTACTATAGGCCCCATATAAAGACCACTCTGGTAAATTTATTAAATACGCCTAAAACCGTAGCAGATATATTTATTGTGGTAAAATTTCTTTTAACTTAGTTGCATATGGCCAGAAAAAATGTTATGCAATTTTGTGATATACGGTCCATAATTTACCTAAGATCCCATATTTAGCAGCCTTCTGTAATTCACTGTAAACGCAAAAACTAATTTCATCGCTGTTTTGAAATTTATTGAAAATTAATAAGGGTATTCACGTCACAAGTTGCACCCTTGCAGAAAAGCAAAAGTGCAAAAACATAACAACAACCACAGAGACAATTATTTTCTCACAACTAATTGTCTGTGTGGTTGTTGTTATAATTTTGCACTTTTGCTTTTCCGCAAGGGTGCAACTTGTGACGTGAATACCCCTAATGTTTTTTAGTACCAGAAATCACTCTGTAGAATTTTGGGACAATTGGTACATAGCATGCAATGGCTTCAATTTAAATTCTCCTCCTGAAAAAAAGATCATAAACCTTTCTGACTGTCGGTCAATAACTTAATATATGTATGTCTAAGCCGCAATTTTAATGCAGATGTCTGTTTTTATAAAGATAAATTAACAATAAATAGATATCACTCCTAAAAACTGTCGGTGGTGGGTATCAAAGATTCAGCACAGCCGAATATATCACTCTAACTGGTTTATAATTAAATTTAAAATATTTTGCATTAATATACTGTATTAAAAAAATATTTGATTATTATGTCTTAAATAAAAAGTTGTAATGAACCTAATTCTCTTCCGACATTTTGGGACACCCTGTAGTAGAAAGCATTTTTTTTTAGCATGATTTACTTTAAACAAGCAGTCACTTGCTTTAAAATAAGTTACAGTTTTCCTTTAAAGACAATTTAAACTTAAAGCCTAATGTTATTTTAAAAAATCTCACAGACTTTTTGCACAAGTATTGGCTTTTAACACAAACGCTGAGTTTTGTCATATAAAACTGTCTTTTACACAAAAACTTAATTTTTGTAACAAAAACGGATTTACAGAAATAATTTACTTTCAGCAAGAAAACTGACTTTTTACGCCGAGACTGATTTTTTACACAAAGACACAAAAGCAAAATTTTTACCCAAAAAAAAAAAAAAAAAAAAACAAACTAATACACAAAAAGTAGTAACACAAAAAGCGGCTTGTTACACAAAAAGTCGCTGGTTTCATAAAAATCCACTTTTTACATAAAAATTCACTTTTTACATAAAATTAATTTTTAAACAAAAATTCACTTTTACATAAAAATTCACTTTTTACAAAAAAATTTACTTTTTGTACAAAAAGTCACTTATTACTAGGGATGCGATTTCCATGCATATGCATGTTTTTTGTCGATAGTCTAAAATCGATGTCGACCAATTATCTTTCCGAGTCATTCAATTTTCGTTAAAATGGCATCGATTTGTTTTTGCATATTGTTGCATATTTTGGTGAAAATGCATATTTTTTCATATTTTGGTTTCAAATGCATATTTTTGTATATTTTAACATTTTTGAGTGATACATTTTTTTTAAATTGTCCTATTTTAAAAAAAAAATGCTTAAAAAAATTTCCAAATTGTATTCAATTGTATTGTATCTTCAAAAAAAAATTTTTACAATCAATTAATAATTTTTTTTTGAACCCTGCTTAAAATAAAGTGTGGTTAAATTTCAAGGGCCGATGTTGATTTTGAATAAAACACAAACTATTTAGGAAATTATTGTAATTTTATTTTATTATGATATATTGGTATTACTCAATTATGTATGGAACAAAATATCGGCCAAATGGGCGCCGCGACCACGGCGGCACACCTCCATCCGATGGTCCAAATTTTCGATTACCCTGAGGCATAATGGAGGTTCTATGCCGTTAATGTGCCGAATTATCTCATCCTTTAGCTCTTGAATTGTTGCTGGCTTATCGACGTACACCTTTTCTTTCAAATAACCCCAAAGAAAAAAGTCCAACGGTGTCAAATCACATGATCTTGGCGGCCAATTGACATCGCCATTACGTGAGATAACACGGCCATTGAATTTGATGCGCAAAAGAGCCATTGTTTCGTTAGCTGTGTGGCTAGTGGCACCGTCCTGCTGAAACCACATATCGTCCACATCCATATCTTCCAATTCGGGCCATAAAAAGTTCGTTGTCATCTCACGATAGCGAACACCATGCACAGTAACTGCCTGACCGGCCTCATTTTGGAAAAAATACGGCCCGATGATGCCGCCAGCCCATAAACCGCACCAAACAGTCACTCTTTGTGGGTGCATTGATTTTTCGGCAATCACTCTTGGATTATTATTCGCCCAAATGCGGAAATTCTGCTTATCGACAAATCTACTGAGGTGAAAATGTGCCTCATCACTGAAGATGATTTTCTTCGAAATTTATCATCCATTTTCATTATAAGTCTGGATAACTTTAACACGTTGTTGGATTGTGTATCTCTCCATGGTTCAAATTGAGTAAGTCTGAAATAGAGAAATGTCAAATAAAATTCGGAAAAAAACTTGGCGTTTAGGTGTGGTTCACATTCAACATCGGCCCTTACAATTTAACCACCCTTTACAAGATTTCGACAAAAGATCCTTCCTTCAGAACTTTACATGGTTAAGGCTCCCAATTGTCCTCAAATAATTTGTTAAAAACTGTTACATGTTACTTGCTTGCCACATGGGTTGCACCGAGTTGCAGAGGAAATTAGAAGCCAATTCCTTCACAAGTAAAATAAATATTAAATTTAAATAGCATCAAAATTCAGTTAGCATTTGTATTTTCAAACTTTGGATATATTGGTGAATCAATAACTAAATTGGAAGAATCTAATTCACTTAATAGTCAACTCAAATTAATTGATATGGCAGAAAGTAAAATTATGTGGAAGGAAAAATAGCCCGACAATTAAAAAAAAAATCCAGGACTTCAAAAAATAAAAAAAATTTCAACTATTTTTGATCTGGAATCAAATGTGGAATCTGAATTAGAAAATTAATATTCTCCAAATAAATTGGCAACCTTCAAGTATGCCTGAACTTCGGTTGACGTTGGGAGATCATTTTCCATGTACAAAAGCTTTTTAACAGACAAGGGCTTACTTTTGATAATATAAGAATGTATTTATTTGATTATGCAAACAAAAATTTATATTATGTAGTTATTTAAATTAAGTTTTAAAAATATTATACCTTTGAAGACCAATAAAATAACAACAATAGAATTTAATTTTGTTTTTGGTTTTTATTTTATGCGCATATTTTCGATTTTTTAGTGCATTAAAATCTCATCCCTACTTATTACAGGTAAAAATCCAGGTTATAAACTTTCTTTTTTGCAAGTTTTTAATCAAAATTTATCAAAATTTTAGCCTTCATATAAATATTTTGTACGTAAAGTACTTGCAAACTTAAGATACATTTGATTCCACTTTGAATTTTAGAGAACTACTAAAAAGTTTTTCATTCTTTAGAGGATTATATGAGCATGTTCTTTTTTTTTGCCTTCTAAGTAACTTGAAAGCACTTTCTGATCACATATAGAAACACATTTATCGAATGATATTTACAAACCTATAAACAAAAACTTTTATGTAGTGTTGTGACCATAAACAGTCAATAAGAAACACATGGCTGCTTTATTACAGTCATAAACAGTTCGTGCCATAATATTGGGTTTAATGGAAAATTGGTTTTAGAAATCACAGGTTCAACAAGAAATAGAGAGAAAAGTGCTTTCTCTGTTGTTGTTTTTGTGTATTTTGAGTTCAATTGAGTAAAACTATTTGTTTCGAATTAAAAGCAGTTGTTAAAAAGTATGTTTTTGTTTATCTCTAAAGCCGTTTGACGAGAAGTTTCAAGAGCTTAAGTATTAATTGGAAATTGCTAAAAAGAGTTTATAGTTTTTAAATAAAATATTTGCTGCAGAATGTATGGACATATTTCTCATCTGCAGATTAAACTTTTGTTAACAAGCACCCAAAAGTATTTTATTGTATTGTGTTATGTTAAACGATACAAAACGATGAATGAAATAATAAATAAAAAAACCTTAAAATATTTGCAATATCGACTAACAAATGCACTTCCAAAGTTACTCCAGACTTAAGAAACAGAATTCAAGGAAAAGTATATTAAGAGCTTGAAGAAACACTACAATCTGAATAAATCTTAAAAGACCAGTAATTTCTAAGCCCCCTTGCCGAACTCGAGTGGTACAACATTCACCATTTTGCTCATATCTCAGCCAGTTTTCGACCGAACAGGCTGAATTTCAATACCCAACAATTCCAGACTATATGTGACATAAATGTATAACTACCTAGCCCCATCATATTTGGGGTCCTCGGAAATCTCATTTCAACGGACACATGGACAGACGAACATTGTGATTACAAGTTATTTTGTCACAAAGATCCAGAACTTATGTACTTTATAGGCTTTGCGATCAATAATGTAGAAATTACAAACGGAATGACAAAGTTATATGTACCTTTTACTTTCGGTGAAGGGTATTAAAAGGAAAAGTAGAGTTGCTTCCTGTTGTTTCTGGAATAGCTCTACCACTAAGACTTAAGATAAGGGATATTGTAAATGCTTTAATTATTTAAACCTCAAAGACCACCTGGCATTGATAAATAAGTAGCAAGGTATGCGGGATAGCTCCCCGCATAGGCAAAAAATTCAAATTTGTAATGTTTTTTTACTGTTCTTCAAGATATTGGATGGCCCTGGGGGCAAATTACGGCATTCGGTATCGATCGAAGTTTCCGTTTAAATTTAATTTGCTCCCTGTATGAAAACAGATGTATAACAAAACGTCAAATTGGATTCAGGAAAACACACATAACAATCTAACAAACACAAAGACAAGTAAACATTATTTGAAAAACCTTAAAAAATATTGTTTTGCGCTTTTCATTGGTGTTTCTCGAGCTTCTATAAGGTGAGCCATAAAGGCTTAATACAGAAAACAAATTCTTCAAAATGTTTCACCAATTGAAGCATTAATCAAAAATAAAGTCAGTTTTAATTAAAAAATTTAATCAAGTGAATTAAACCTTTAATTGAGGAGCGACAGAACATAACGTACTTTTTCACACATTTAAAATTTTTGGGAAATTAAGGTTTATTTATTTCGACCCCTTAAAAAACTGTATGAACCTGGAAATGGAAACAAGTTTCTTGTTTACCAAAGGATGAATCAAACTGCCGTAAGTCAACACATTAAATGTCAAGGATGTTTTATATCAACCCAATTTTATATCGAAAAAAGTACGTTTTGTTAAAAAAAAAATCAAAAAAGTACGCTTTGTTTAAAAAAAATATTTAAATTTTCTACAGAGTCTTGTAATTCTTTCATGTTTTAATTATACTATTGTATTAATTATTTTTTTCATAACACTCATTCACCAAACAATAGTTCAATTATTATATATTGATGGCTATTCTTGAAAACTCGTCGAACAAATACAAATTTACATTAAAACAAAAGCAAAGTTTAAAAAATAGTTTTTGTTTATCATAACTTTCTAAAATTAAATAAACGTGAGAATTTTGACGCGTTTCTCTCTCTTTAAAAAACGGTAAATTGTATGATAAACACAAAAACAATTTCTTAAACTTTGTTTTTGTTTTAATGAACATTTTCACTTTTTCGACGCGTTTTCAAGAATAGTCACCATTATTTAACAGTTAATTTTAACCCAAATTTTTAATATTTTTAATTAGGCTTAAGTTCATTAAATTTAATTTTCATTAAATTATTTTTATGAAGAAAGGAATTTTACAACATGAAAATTAATTAAAATTGTTATTGATAATCTTTCATTCTTGACCGTGGCCGGGGTTAGAACCGCGGCCGGCAGGTTACCATGACATGTTTCGATCGCAACCACTCGATCTTCTTAAGGGAAACTTAAAGTAAGTCAAATAAATGGAATTTCTGCCCTTCGTCTGGATTTAACTTTACAGCTCTATCTTAAAGCCAATCTAGTGCTGCGGTATTCAGTTATGGGGCACTGCCTAGGCTTTGAATATAGAAAAAATCCAAAGGCATCATATTGTTAGTTAATATTTCAGTAAATGTAGATTTAATAAATAAATTACAAAAAAAAAAAAATTCTTAAACGATGTTTACTTATCACATTGGCACTAGGGGTTTTTCCCGGGATTTGCCGTCCCGGGAATTCCCGGGAATTTCAATTATTTTATTTCCCGCAAGAAAAATCCCGGGAAATAAAAAATTACTCATAATTTCAGAAAATAGCTATTTATACTTTGAAATTTAGTTTTCTATTCTCTAAAAATTAGCATCTGTGGATGGGTTGTGGATTAGATCAATTGCAAGAAGTGAGTACATGTATTTAAATCAATGTCTCCTGATGCAATAAATCTACTCAAAGCAGAATGGGCAGTTCAACAGTTAATAATTATTACATTTAACGAAGTGAAGAGTTAATAAAGTACATTAATTCAAAATAAGATGCAGGCAGTAAAGTTTCATTGTTCATGAACAAGTCATAAAAATAGGAGAAACTTATACCCGTGAAGAGCGGGGAAACCGAAATAAAATAACATTTTGGAAACTCGTGTAAGATACTACAACATACAACTTGAAAAAGACATTGTCCTAAAGATTACAAATGGACCTATTGAAATGAAAAGGTTTGTAAGAAGCAGTCCGTTTGATGTTATTTTTTCATCAACCTTGACATACATTTGACTGACATAGACGTTGTTTATAAAAAAGAAAAAATTTCTTCTGATTGTGTATCCGAAGCATTCTACAACGGTGCACTTTTAACTATTTGTCCAACCTTGGTCAAAAATGAACGAAATTTTTCGGAAACATGATAATTAGTAAATAAAATCAGGAATATACTTTTTGACGATTTACTAAGCGCTTTGAGTGTGTCAGAAAGTTATTTCCTAACCCGTTAAAAAATTTTATATATTTCTTTAAAATATTTTATCTATTTTATTAATTAACTTTTTGATTTCATATCTTGAGTATCTTAATTTTTATTTTGTTTTTATTATTGCTTTATGAATTAAATTGTTATGTTTATGTTATCTTTTTATCTTGTATCCAGAGCATAATAATACTGAATAAAAGCATAATAATAGGGAATAAAGGCGTGAGGTGATAATAATTCAAGTTCCTATTTCAATCTTCAATTAATTTTTTAGTATTGAACCATTTCTTTTACTTTCTTTGTAAACAAGTTCCCTTACGTTATTTTATAAATTTTTTTTTATTAATTAATAACAAAGTTTACTTTGTATTATTTATATGGAGCGGGATCCCGGGAAATTTAAAAAATTTCTCGCTTTCCCGGGAATCGAAAAAGTCCGGGAAAAAAAAACTCTAATTGGCACACATTTAAAAACTTTTTTAACAATTCTGGATAATATATAATTATTGAATAAGAGAATAACAACACTCTTAATTATTATTGGAAATCCAAGTACTTAAAATACCAACCAAAAGAGCAACCTAGTTTACTTGTTATCCTCTACAATAGAACCCATATAGAGAACTTAAAAGTACAAGAAATATTTTTCAAGTTTGTTCTTTGACGCTCATAATAAGCCAACAAAATTCTAGTCAGTTGGAAGAACATGGCATCGATGGCAAGAAGCCAGACCAACAGTCACTTAAGGCTTACTGAAAGTCTTTTTACTCTTACCTTTACAAAAACAGACATCAATACATGCATTTTACAACCATTTTATTTTTATTATTTCCTTATTTATTTCCAAACACATACACACACACATACACAAAGACATTTACTTATATACACATAAAACTGTTTTGCTAAGAATTTCTTTATCCAGTTCATACGTTGACTTATAAAACCATAAAATGGAGGCAGTAGTGGTTTGGCATTTGCCGTGATTTATTGGTCCTTTTCATTGCAAAGGCATTCACACAAGAAAATGCCCACAAAAGGACAATAGAAATAGAATGTTGTTTTTTTTAAATTCACTTTTTTCTAATTTTTTCCTTCATTTTCGTTTGGCCCTCTGGTGTGGTGGGAGCTGTAAAAGAATAAAAACATTTATTTAACTTTTTGGAAAGTAACATATCTTTGAAAATATTAAGTATTTACAGTGTGGCCATTTAAGAACAAATCAAGATTGTTTTATTAAAATGCATTATTCATCAAAAAAGTGTGGTTAAAAGTCAAAGGAGTCAGGGAAAAAATATTATTTTAAGCCTGTACGATATATATGTATGTATTTGTTGTAAGGACTTGTTGTGGTATAAGCAGCATATCAAGGGGGAGGGGAAAGAAATCCCCCAAAATGTTAAAAATATTGTTACGTTACTGCCTCTCAATAACGTTTTGGTTTATTTCCATTATAATAAATGTTTCGAGTTCGTTGATTGCAATTCAAGTAAAACAAAATAAACACAACACTTTAATGTATAACACTTAATTATTAAGAACTTAGTCACTTTAACAACCGTAATTTACAGCTTTTATTCAACATACTTCAATGTTTAAAATTTTCTCCGCGTGATGCCTATCAACTTGACAAGGCCTGAACTTAGAATCATCGTATGCCATCTCTTGCGATTCTATTTAAACTCTAGCCCAGACGGGCAAATGACCATAGAACCTTAGGAGCTCAAGCGTCTAGATGGCACTAGAAAACTTAAAAAACTTTAACTTATGCAACTATAGTTATTAACATTGTGCATTAACTATATGGCTGAATAAAATTAAGTTATTAGGCGTCATAAACTAAGGCATACTTTTAGGTATTACAATAAATTATGATAAAAAAATGACAGAAAACTTGATTTCGGTCATTTTATTCTATCATTTTCTTAACACCAACGTGAAAAAAGCTACAACTCGCTCATTCTCTTCTTGTAGGGTTAATAACGAACATTCTACTATTTACAGTGGGGTTGAAGTACAATTATGCACAACAGTTTAAACATTACATCTGTACATTGATTTTTACACTAGAAGTGTGCATAGCTAATACCATAACAATTTAAACTAATAAAATAACTAACAAATACTAAATACCTAACCAATACAAGATAATTAATAAATACTACTAATTCTTAATTAATAATTACAACTAATTCTTAACTAAAGTAACTTTCGTAACAATATGTCTCCTTTATTGCGCTTATAAATGATTTGCCAATATTATAATTTTTATAATATTAAAATTTTTTTTTTTTAAATAATTAGTAGTTATTTTGTTGAACTATTTATGGACTTCAAGAAGAATTCTTGACAAAAGTACGAAAAAACAAAAGTGGGGAAAAACATGTAAAATAAATTAAAATGGATAATCATTCGAAAAAGCAAACTTCGATCTACCAAAGGTTAAAATACAATTTGGTTTAAGGATTGATGTTTGGCTATTGACGTCAGCAGTCGTCGATGGCTGCGAGTATAAAACGGCAAATCCATCTGAGGAGATCGAGTGGCTGCGATCGAAACATGTCATGGTAATCTGCCGGCCGCGGTTCGAGCCCCGGCCACGGTCAAAAATGAAAGATTAGCAATAACAATTTTAATTAATTTTCATGTTGTAAAATTCTTTTCTTCATAAAAATAATTTAATGAAAATTTAATTTAATGAACTTAAGCCTAATTAAAAATATAAAATTTTTTTTTTATACAAACATTTTTTGCAAACGTTTGACTTGAATGTGCGTGTGGTTGAATAAATTATTGCAAATGTACTTTTTTTTATAAAAAAAACACAAAACCAGTTTTTTAATTCAGTAGGCGCTTCAATTGTTATTTGCTATTTTTTTCTTTTTTGGCAGAAATTATAGTTAATATCACAGTAATTTTTGGGAATACAAAATTTTTAATTAACAAGATTTTGCTTGTCGTGCTTAATTTCCAATTTTTATTCTTGAGAAAAACACTGAAACTTATTGTTGGTGGGATAAGCTATTTCTATGCGCATTTTACTGGTTTCACTTAGCCTAGATCATCAGAAAACTTCATCCAAAGGATATTAAACAAATAAAACTGTTAAGTGAATAAGAATTATAAGCAACAGTTTTACTTGTAACAATATCAAAGCTTAAACAAAAACACCAACAATAAACAGTGAGCTTATCTTTTCTTACATTCCCCACTAGAATTGGTTGGAATTCTTCCAACATTAATTGTAGTTGTAAGTTGGTGAAGAAAAAACAAAATAAAAAAAAACTTATCCCATCAACAATAAATTTCAGTGTTTTTATCAAGAATAAAAATTGGGAATTAAGCACTACTAACAAAATCGTGTTAATTGTCATTATTAATTTTTTTTTTTGCGTAAACCTCCTGAAATTCACTTTTGACATTCTGACCTCATTAAATAAGTAGTTTACTAAAACTTTAAAGATAAAAGGGGATGTGATATAAAAATTAAAGATACAGGCCTGTCACAGAAATCAATTCCGATCGAAAGTGGAAGTGGTTTCGTATCTTGCTTCGCATAAAACGAAATCACTTTCGATCGGAATTGATTTCTGTGACAGGCCTAATAAAGTTGGACTTATCCATGCGTTCCAAACAATTTTTTGTCGGGAGAGTAATTATTTTGATGAGTTTGTTCTGCAGAACGATTCACCCATTTCGGAAAATTTTTCCGGAATAACAAAACTAGGATATGGTTTACAGATGTAAACAATTATACAAAATGGCACTTATTTTGAATTGTTTGCTAAAAGTGTGTTAAAAAAAAATGGACGAAAAAAAGGAAAGTGATTTTATTATTTTTAATAATAATATTTTTTTTATTTCATTATTCAACAAAAAAACAATCATTTCAACTTTTGCACAAAAATTAAGGCCGAACAATAATATTCATAAATTAACAAAAAGCCTCTCAAAAGCATTTAAAAAAACAAAAATAAAATCAAAAATATTTTATTCCATACGGAAGGTGCACTCTGTTTCGCACACAGAAAAAAATAAAAATTGATTTCAATTAAAAAATTTGTGATATTAATTAAAAAATTAATTAAATTTGCACCAGTAAACAAATTAATAGTATCAATTAAACCAGTTAATAGTATTAATTAAACGTTTAATTCACTTGATTAAAAGTTTAATTCACTTGATTAAATTTTTAATTAAAACTGATTATATTTTTGATTAATGCTTTAATTGGTGAAAAATTTTGGAGATTGTTTTCTGTGCACTTTACTTAAGCAAATGCCAGTTTCATAAAATTAACAAAATAGTTTTCTTAAGTTCAATGTGGTTTGACACATATGAATCACATGTATTCGCACAATTACTTAAAGTAACTTTAGCATATTATAGTTGGACATTTAAAACTATACCAATTTAAGAAAAAACTTGCCGAGCAAAATAACTCAATATAAAATTAATAATTAATAAAGCCAGTGAAAAATTTTCTCAATATGTCACCGCTAACAAAACTTTTTTTAACGAAAATTGTTTAACATATTATGGTTAGCTAATAATATTATTGTCACCGGCAACACCTGCCATGTAACCTTATTTTACGGTGGCTCCTAACCACTTGGTGAGTGTATGAATTCTTTCTTACACACAGGTGGCAACCAGCGTTGCCGTTAGTGCTACTAATGTAGCAATTTGCCACTTTTTCGACAGCTTGGATACTATTTTGCTTCTTTTACA
Source organism: Pollenia griseotomentosa (assembly GCA_963931875.1). Taxonomy (NCBI): domain Eukaryota; kingdom Metazoa; phylum Arthropoda; class Insecta; order Diptera; family Polleniidae; genus Pollenia; species Pollenia griseotomentosa. The sequence continues at coordinate 19,801,253 of OZ007561.1, forward strand.
AAATGCACCCAAATGTGATACTTTTTGCAATTCTTGCCACTTTTTTGATACTTTTACTAAATGTAGAGAAAAGTTTTTTTACTTTCTGTTTTATAAAAATCCCAGCCTTAATGAAAGTTACATACAATATGTGTAAGCAAGCTTACATGAAATCTTTTTTCTAGTAATGCATGGTAAGCTTATGTATTTATTGAGAATAAATTATGTAAACATGAGCATATTTGCAGGCAAGTGCACTTGGAAAGTGCCACTTTTTTTTAATGTGTATACTATCTCTGTTTTAAACAGAATTGTTAGATTTTTTTTCTTCGTTGCCAACTATACACCAAAAATTGGCAAAATTCGCCAAATTTAGTTTTCTTAAGATTTTTGTTAAGAAAAATGCGCAGTAAAATTTGATTTTTTATGTAACACTGCATTTACACTACTTCCATGAAATTTCTGTATACGTATTGTAAATAAAAATTTTAATGAATTCTGAATAGAATAACTTTTTATTTATTATATAGCTAGCTTTCCAATAAATTATATACATTTATGTATGTAAAATTTGTGTTCCTATAATTTTTTTTCTGAATTTTTTAAAACAAAAATAGCATTAATTTTGCTTTTAAAAAATTTACCTCTACTATATTCTAATAGATGGGATTCTACCGGGTATTAACCTGAAGTCTGGGTAAATACCGGGTAAATAAAAGGTATATTCCTTTTTTGGGTATTTTTTAAACGCAAATTCATATGGCAATAATAATATTAGTTTAGTTTTAAATTACTTTTCGTTTTTTAAAAACGTCATTAACTGCCTGCTTTTAGAAAACGTAAACTAGTGAGTGAGTGAGAAATTATATAGAAAAAAAACAAATGTTCATTTTTTATTGTTGTTTTCAATGTTATTTCTCACTCACTCACTTGCTTACGTTTTCTAAAAACAGACAGTAAATATCAAAAAGCTTCTTAAATTGTACTAAAACTACAATAAACCGGAGAATATTGATTAAAAATTGTTAAGAAGGTATGTATGTGTTTATTAGTGAAGCTAATATTGATTTAATTAAGCAATACATTTTTATCAAATTTTGTACAAAACCCATTTCTTACCCAATTTTCCCTATTAACCTGGTAATTACCAATTGGGTACTTACCCATTTTTCATCTTTATGTTTATATTCTGAATATTTCCGAAGCTGTTTAAAATATGAAAAACTATTGTTAAGATGGCTTAAAGAGAATTTAATTCCATATCATTCGCTGATAACTGTATCCAATCGAACAAATATCTTCAAGTCATGATTACACAGAAAAAAATAAAAATTGATTTCAATTAAAAAATTTGTGATGATAATAAAAAAAAAATTAATTAAATTTGCACCAGTAAACAAATTAATAGTATCAATTAAACCAGTAAATAGTATTAATTAAACGTTTAATTCACTTGATTAAAAGTTAAATTCAATTGATTAAATTTTTAATTAAAACTGATTATGTTTTTGATTAATGCTTTAATTGGTGAACAATTTTTGAGAATTTTTTTTGTGTACATAATCGACTTATTTCGGGCGAAATATAAGTCATGCCCATAATATACATAAAATTAACATGTGTCCTACGATTTTCATAATATATGCCATGCCGTATTTTATTCGTAATATACGTGGCTTTCAGAAAAATTTAAAATTTCTATATGTATCATTTTTGTATTAATTTTTGAAAACAAAAATAATACTAATATTGCAAAAAATGTATCGCTTCTTATTTTTGAATAATTTCGAAACAGTTGAAAATATTAAATAAGTGTATTTAGCTCAAAGTAAATTTTATTGATAAACATCTGAAATTGTTTTGACGAAATCGGTCAGATCGATCTCAAGTTATAATAAAATGTATTATCATAACCACCTTTTTTCGGGTGAAATATTGCTCTAGCCCATGAATTTTTTTTTACCATATCGCTCATTTGCTGCAAGACCGGCATAAATAGTGATGCAGAATTGTTCGCTTTGTTTTTCTTTATATTGTGTATAAAATTCATCTTTATATTCTTTATACTTTCCCCATTTGAAGAGATTTTTATTTTTTCTAAGTGATTAGAGCAAATCAAAAACTTTAAACGCGTTTATCTCGAAATGGATTTTTTTGAGTTATGCCGGTCTTGTAGCAAATGAGCGATATATAAAATTTTATTTGAAATTTTAAATAAATTGAACAAAGTAAGTGGAAAAACATTACTTGGTGTACTTATTCTGATTTTAAAACAAGTGCCCCTTTTTTTTGTGCCACTTTTTTGTTAATATCCCTTTTTTTAGTACTTTTTGAAAATATCCAACGCTAACGCTGGTAGCAACTTCGAAAGTATTTACGCGCCTAAGCATATACACTCTCCCCTTGCTTGAGAGCCGGAACTACCTAACCACCGCCGGCTTTTCATGCTGGCAGCACCCAGGAACTCTTCAGAGTTCGTAGGCTTCCCCCGAAGGAGAAAACTCGATCTCTACAATGAAGAACTCCTACCCGGGAATTCGGGACAAAACCACAGCCACTACATGTTCTCCCTAATACTATTACTCCACCGGAGGGCACGGCTTCCGCAAAGACAATCGTCATGGAAAACAGGATGTCTATCTCGCATGAAGCATACTAAGCGGAGACCTCACCATCAGTCTGTCCAGCTTGCGACGGGGGCTTGCTGACGCCTCTGAGGAATAAGCTGAGAACCAAAAAGAACCCTCTTTTGATATTTTAAAGGCGCTATCAAGAAGCATTCACTTAGTTTGGTGTATGAGATTCCGAAGAATTCCAGTACACCCGTCCCAAGGATTTAAGGGATTAAGAAGGATGTTTATATTTTTTAAACACTTGTTGTGATATAAATGTGCTCTACTATTAATGTAAACAATAAATGATTTGATTTATATGCCAGCTAGTTTTTAAATTCTTTAGAAAACAAATTTCATTTTAATAAAACTTTAATTTTAACTTTTTGTTTTAAACGTAATAAGTTTTTTTAAAAAGAGACCTCAAGCTTAACTCAAAAAAAAATTTTAATAAAAATTTGTAAAGGTCGAATAAGAGTAAATTTATGTACATATGTATGTATATAAAATGAGAAGCACATCTACAATCAATTACAATTTATTTTACAGGATTCAAGATGTAAGAAGAAACATCAATAGATATAAAACTGTTAGGGATAAACTTATCAAAATTAAAGCAAAAAAAAAAAACTTTCTTTATTCGCTGTTGTAATGTAGGTATCATTCCTAAATTTATTAAAAATTCTACTAAAAACATTTTAAATATTTTCATGAGAATTAACGTTTACAATCATTTCATCAAACAATCTCTAAGTATCTACAAGATCTTCAACATTAACTTCTGAATTTGAGGATAAATCAACAACATCAATTAATAAGGGAAGTTCAAAAGAAATATGGAATGACCACAGAGAATTTACAAAGATATTTTAATAAAGAAGAATACACAAAATTTTTGGATTTTGAAGATAAGGTAGCAAGGAATTTCAATGAAAAGGGTAAGAATAGACACAAGAGGAAGTTTAAAAATCTGGTAAATTTACAGAAAAAAATAATAAGATTTAAAATTTAACAATAAATGGCTTATAAATAAATCTAAAGACACAAACACATTTTACCAACAGAAAAAAAACATTTTCCAATTTAAAAAGTTATACCTGAAGGGAAATATTTGGTTCAAACACTGAAAAATAAGAAAGAAAAGGCTATAGCTAGGACAAAACTAATTAAGGATTAATAATAATATAAGGGAGAACGCAGTTTATAAGAAACTGGGTAAAGTTCCGACTAATAGATAGGATAAATAATGACTTTGTTCAGGAACTTTTTAGGAGGAATATAATAACAGTTACGGAAAATAATAAACAGAATCTGGGAATTTATTTCCTATGGTGAGTAAAGGATAGCTAAAGTAAGCCTCGTAACAGAAATTTACAAACGAAAATTCTTACTGCCTATTTCCGATGTGCGAAAGAATTCATTCTTTCGTACAAATACATGAGAAACAAAAACAACATTTTTAGAATTTGTTTTTGTTTTAAAAGTAATTATTCGAAAGAAAGAATTCTTTCGCACGTCGGAAATAGGCTATTAAAGTGCATAGAAAGTATTCCTGGAAAATATTAAACGAATAAGACTATACAGAAAAAAATATTGCACCAGTAAAACATTAATCAAAAATAAAATCAGTTTTAATCAAAAATGTAATTAAGTGAATCAAACGTTTAATCAATTCAATTAATCTTTTAATCAAGTGCATTAAACGTTTAATTGACAATATTAATTTGCACTAGTAAACAAATTAATAATATCAATTAAATGTTTAATTTTATTGATTAAACGTTTAATTCACTTGATTAAACGTTTAATTCACTTGATTAAATGTTTAATTAAAACTGATTTTATTTTGGATTAATGAAAGTAATTTTCCATTAAGACCAAAATATATTATAGAATATTTTATAGAAAGATTAATTAAAAATAAGAGATTCTTGTTTCCATATGAATAATAAGCAGAAAATTTCTAGAGTATTTAGAGAAAATAGTTTTCCAAAGGAAATTATATCTAATTTATTGATACAATATAATAACTAGCGATGAGATTTTCATGCACTAAAAAATCGAAAATATGCGCTTAAAATATGCACTACAACAACCAAAATATGCACTACAAAAATTAGAAACATGCACTAAACACTTAAAAAATTTTCATAAGAAATCGTTTTTAATTTTCTACTGTTATTCAAATATCCTTAAAAACTTAATTAACTAGTTTAAATTTGTGTTTGTTTAAATACAGAAATAAGAACTGTTTTATTAAAAGTAAAACTTTGCCTTGTACTTGAAGAATGCCAATGCATTTTTGGATTCCAGTTCAGATCAAAAGTATTTGAAATTCATTTTATTTTTTGAAATCCTTAATTCTTTTAGCAAACGTTTTGATTTTTTTTTTAAATTCTCGTGCTATTCTTCCTTCCACATTGTTAATTTTACTTTCTGCAATATCAATTAATTTGACTTGAGTATTAAGTGAACTAAACCCCTCCTTATTAGTTATGGTTTCACAAATATATCCGTAATTGGATAATACAAAAGCTAATGGACTTCTGATGTTATTTAAATTGAATATTTCTTTTCCTTTTTTAATTGCATAATAATAGGTACCAACAAGCTCCTGTAACATTCTTTAATTACTTAAAGTTTTTTGAATACAATTCTAAAGCAAATAGCCAGGCCGCCATCTTGTAAATACTGGCTGCAGTTTAAGGGAAATCAAGGGATACATTTAATTAAAAATTGCAATAAAATGTTATTTATTGTTATAAGTATGTACACGAATTACAAAATAAGATTTGTACCACTTAAACAAAAACACAAAATACTGAAGCTTTTTCAAAGAGATTTGGAGATGGTGATTAGAAATTTACAAAGATGTTTAACGGAAGAGGAAATTAGACAATTTCCAAAATTTGAAGAGAGAGTCGAGGCTTCTTTAAATGAAAAGGTAAGAAGTATTCATAGAAAAAAATACGACAAACTGAGGGAATTAAAGAATAAAGAATTAGGAATTAGAATAAATAATAAATTTTTTGTAAATTAAACTCGGGAGGATATTCCAAGGGATGTTTGACACTGACAAATATAAGGTAGCATATAAAGCTAATAACACATTGAACAGCTTATTTAGCAAGACAAAAGATAGAACTAGTAAATGGGATATGTCAAACATTATTTACAAAATTCCTTGTAAGGGAGATTATAATGAAAGATGCAACCAGGTTTACATAGGTACAACGAAGAACAAATTAAGGACTAGAATTGCGGGATATAAATCCGATCAAAAATATAGGGACATTAATTCTAAAAAGATAGCATTAAGTCATCATTGTCATCAATCTAATCACTATCCAAATTTTGAAGAAGCATCGGTTTTAAACACTGAAACTAACTACAAACGCAGATATATTTTGGAAATGTTACACATAATTAATACACCAACGGCACAGAGAATAAATTTTAAAGCAGACACAGAACATGAAGCGAGTAATTATAGGAATTTAATTATTAAGAGATAGAAGATTAGATATAATAATATAAATATACCTATCGCAGTCTTGGAACAAGAGGGTTCAATTTATACCTAAATTAAATGAAAATTAGGACCTTCTTGTCCTTAGGTCACGATATACATATTAGTTTGTAAGAATAAAAATAAGTTTAATTATGTATGTAAGATAATATAAAAATAAGTTCAGTTTTAAAATTGTTTATGTTATAGGAATTTTCATTAGCCAAAATATTTTTTTTATTATTGGTTTTTATATATGGTTTTTGTTATTAGGTTTATAGATATGAAATTTTTTCAGTTTATATGAATTGTTATACTTTAGTTACATATATTTTATTTTTTGTTATTATGGTTTTTGAAAAAATTTTTATGACAAATAGTTTTTTGAATTTAATTTTTTTGACAAAAGTTTTTTAATAATTTTGTTATCGTTTCTTGTATTAAAATTTCTAAATTTAGTTTCCTGATGATGATAACCAAAGGTTAGCGAAATATTGAGTTAAATAAATAGATTATTTTATAAATAAAAAGACCTCAAGCTTAAATAATTAAAAATAATTAATTGCAATAAAATCTAATTGGCTTCTTATTTCTCTGCAACGCGGTTTTGGATAAAATATTTTAAGCCCATTGGAAGCCTTAACCATGTAAGGTGCTGCGTCGTTTTAAAATAGAAGAATATTTTGTCGAAATCTTGAAAATCTTGTATTTAAAGCAAAGCTCCAAAAAAATTTATTTATTAATTTTCAAATTTTTCGAAGGTTTTTTGTGCATTTAAAAATTTTTTTTAGAACTTTTTTATAATATGAAAATTAAAAAAAAAATCACTCAAAAATTTCAAAATATGCATTAAAAACCTAAATATGGGTAATTCCAAAGTGTTGAACGTGATAGTCGTACGCATCAAAAATGCAATAACATTTTAAACAACAAATATTTTTACGTTTTTTTAACCCTTAGTTTATAGCACTAAGAAAGCACTATTATCTATGCGAAAGTTTATGGAGGGCGCGATTATAGGTCAAAGATAATGGCAAAAAAAGTAGCGGTTCGAACGTGAAAAAATAGAAGTAGTTTTTGTGGCCATGTATAAAAAGGCGTAATTCAGCGAAACCAGGCACAATTTCTAGTCAAACTACGTTCAGAATTTTTCGTAGCAATGTAACAGTTAAATGTCTTTGGTTTGATTCATAAAATTTTCTGTATTTTTTTTTGTTTAAGCCAAAATCTGGTTTGATACGTGACATTTCGAACGTGACATTTTTTCCATAATAATTTAACTGAATAATGATAAAAAAAAAAATAAAAATTTACCGTTAATCCGAATAACATATTTCTCTCCGAACTCTTCCTTAGATTTCAGACCATGTTAGAAAATTTTTTTGGAAAAATTTTCATCAAATATCACCTCTTTTAAGGAAGATAATATTAAAGAAAAGATGCAATAAAACATTCTCACAAATAAGAAATTACGTTTGCACAACTTTGCAGTCTGATTGTTTATCTAAGTGAACAAATTTATGGTTAAATTTATAAAATTAGTAAAATCTAAATATTTCTCTATAACAATATCGTAAAATAATAAGCTTTTAATAACTTTTAAATTTTCGGTCACGGTGGACCTTTTGACGGAAATGCCCATATGCAAAAATATGCATTTTCACCAAAATATGCAAAAACAAACCGATGCCATTTTAACGCAAATTTAATGATTCGGAAAACTAATTGGTCGACATCGTTCTTAGACTATCGACAAAAAACATGCATTTGCATGGAAATCGCATCCCTAATAATAACTATAGAATAAATAACTCCAACAGTAGTACAAAAATAAAAATTCTAAAATTCTAACTCATGTACCAAATTTTCAGAGAGATTAGAAAAATCGAATATTAATGTGTGAAATAAAAATGCTTTTTTTTCTGGCTTCGAGTTTGATATAAAAGCATTTTTTATACGTATAAGAAAAGGTCGAATAAAAACAACTTGAATTAAATCTAATATTTATGATACGAAAATTTATAAAATAGGTAAATTATTGGCCTTTATGAAATATAAAATAAATAAGTTGGAAATGTCGAATGTAGTTTAAAAAATACCTTCCTAGCAAACATTTTTTAAGATTTGGAAGCAATAAACACGTATACTGCATCCCAACCGCTTCCTTTATAAATGCGCTGCTAAATACTAAAAGAGAATCGATGTTTATACGTTTGTTTAAGATTACATTTTTTACTGCTTTATTGAAGCAGTGAAATCATTCTTTTGATAAAAAGTAAAAAATTTTAACTTAATTTTACAAAAATCATACATAATTATTATAAAACCCTTTTATTCCAAAAAATATTTAAGAGTTATAATAAAATTTTAAAGCTTAATGCTTAATTTTTTTCAAAGCGTGAAATAAGCGTTTCTCAGATCTCTACAGCAGAGCTTCTACGCGAGGAACTCCAAGCAAAAATCAATAATATTTCATAGAAGTGTAAGCGCTTCACTCCACATTCTCCCTTACATAACTGCTTCCGAGGAAGCATCAGTTTTTGCTGGGTTGTATGTGAAATGTTAATGGACAATGCGGTAAAGTGTGAGTTGGTACAACAAAAAATTAACTGAAAACTAGGTAAGCAGGACATAAGGTAGATCAAAAATATAGAAATATTTTATTACAAAAAACAACTTTATCAACTTATCGTGCTAATCTTAACCTTTATCCTGATTTTGAAAATATGTATTATGGAATACGTAAGACTTGTAGATAGTGAAAACTAGCCTTAAGTTTCAAAACAATTAAAATATGCTTAACAGTATTCAGTTAAAAATCTTAAAAAGTGTAATAGTTGCTAATTGTTATGGAACTCCTCAGTTAATTGTACTGTATTTTGTAAAAAGAAAATTGACTTTAATTCAGAAATTGAATTTAAAATCGCTTGAAATGTATCACCCCTTTCAAAAACGATCATTTGGCAATCGATCGAGTTTCATCACAAATTAAAAAAACATTTTTTTCCCAAAAACAAACAAACAAATCAAGAATTTTAAAAGCACTGCTCAGGAGAACTAGAAACAATTTGACACTAATATTGTTGTCTTCTTTTAAGTCGTTCGAAAGTTAGCTGGGCTTCAACAGACAGGCGGACAAGGCTTAAATGACTTAGAACTTCACAAGAAGTCAGAATATATATAACCTTTAACTCTGGAGGTGAAACTTTGGGGCATACCTTAGGAAGTGGTGGTAAATTTTACCCCTCTAAATTTTACTAAAAAAAAATTTGTAAAAAATATTTTTTGATAATTTTTTGTTTTTGAAAAATTAACTACTACATTTTTAATTATAAAAAATAAAGAAACCAAAAATTATTTTTTTTTGTTTAAACAAAAAAAGTACTTAACTTCACACTCCTTTTTTTTAATATAAAAAAAAGATACATCAAAAACTTATCAAAAAAATTTGAATATAAATAAAACAAAAACTTAAAGGGCATTTTTGCACAGCTAAACATATACATTTAAAGTTATAAAAGAGATCATGAAAAAAAATAATTATGTGTAGAAACTATAGGTCAACAACTTTGGAAGTTTCTTACTCATCAAAACCTGCATCCCATACACATTGGCCTACTACATTGCAGACAAATCGGCAAGAACTAAAGTTTCCAACTTTGGTCGATATATAGATATTTGTGTATCTGAAGAATGTGTATCTGAAGAATGCCAAGAGTCAAAGTTTCGAAATAAGGTACAAGAATCTTGGTTAGCAATACACATCCCACCAAATGTTGGTGGGATTAGAGAATTGGGCGTGGCACAAAATACATTTTTAATTTCTAATGAACGGTAAGAGAAATTTGGTACTTCACTGCAAAAATGGCCGGGATTGGAGAAGTGGGCGTGGCATAAAGCACATTAGTTTATATCTAAAGAACGGCAAGAGAAAGTTATAAGATTGCCCAAGCGGTAACAGCTTAAGTTTTGGAACAAATAGCTTTGCTACCAATATGCAACATCAGTCAAAAAGTGGGTGGGATTAGATAAGTGGGCATGGCACAAAATACAATTCTGTATATCTAAATAATGATAAGTGTAAAATTTTCCAAATTTGGTACAAATAGAATGGTTAATAATACCCATCATCTGTCAAAAAGAACAAGAAAACGGACGAGTGGTAAAAATAATTCCATGAAAATATTACGTTTATTTTGATGTGGGGTAAATTCAACTTACGCTAACGCTGACGTGGTGGTAAAATATTTTCAAAGAAAAAATTACATAAATGATGACGGGTGGTAATTTTTACACCAGCATGTGCGTAGCTCCGCTCGTGCTAAGTCGAGCTCAGCCCAAACACAAGTGAATAACAAGGATCACGATATAAGAAGATACTAAGAGAATTAAATTGATTGAGCGCAACGGAAGAGAGTATGTTAGAAAAATATAAAGAGAGGGTAAAATTTACCACCACCTCCACAGTTAAAGGATAAAGTTAATGGGTTCTTAGATAAATATTAAAAAAATTTTACACCAAATGACAAACTTATTGTACCCTTATTCACCGTTAGTGGGTGAGAGTATAAAAATCCGCAATACTGAGCCCAAAATTTATTGTGGGTGCTTCATCTTAAGCGGCCCATACACTTGCAATATTATTGTATATGATATTTGCCATACTATTTCCATTTTGTTCTTTATTATGCAATAAAGGCGGAATTAGTCTTTACTTTCTGTTCTGTTACGAATCAGCTGATTTGTTTTTGTTATTAAAAAACTTGCGAAATTGATCAGTTTTTCTGTTCTGTTGCGGTCCAATTTGTTAAAATCAAAAAATTGTTAAGAAATTGTAAGTGACAGCAAAATAAAAAATACAAATGTATATTGAAATAAACTGTTTTTTGATTTTAATAATTCATAAAATTTAATTTCTTCAAATTTATGTGCACTAAAGTTATTAGAACAAAACAATGGACGGTGCAAAACTAATAACTTTGTCAAAAATAGCTGATAAGGTACTACAGAAAAATTAGCTATTAAAATTTCGGAACAGAACGGCACGGAACACAACAGAAAAAGAAAGTAGAGACTAATTCTGCTTAAGTCGCACAATGTTTTCAATTAAAATATGGCTTAACTTTCATTCAAGAAAAAGGTAAACATAACCTTTAGAAAAAACATAAACAACATTGTACAATGTCGTCAACATATTTTACATTCTTTTCGTTGCGCAATAAAAATCAAAAGTCTTTTGATTGTTGCCAATACAGTAGTTTTGACTTAAATGCCTTTTGTTTGCGTGCACTTTTGGCTTAAATGCACAAAATTGATAATTTTTGGAATTATTCTTTTTAATTCCATACAAATTCCTTTTTTAAGTGCACTTTCTATACCTGCACATTTAAGATAAATGCACAAAATTTTTGGCATTTTTTAATTATTTTCATACAATTAATTTAAATTAGCTGCACTTTGACTTAACTGCCCAAAATACATATTTTCTGGAATTATTCTTCAAAATCCTTGTTTACGTGCATTTTGTATAGCTGCATATTTTTCATATTTTTGGGCAGCTTTAAAATATTTTCATACAAAACATCAAAGTTAGCTGCACACATGAAAAAAATATGGTGGCCACTTTTTCACATACATATCCAATTTAAGATGTTTATAAAAATATAAATCGCGATTATTTTGTTTTTTTTTTCCATAAATTTTTATGTTCTTTGTAAATTCTCATTGTTTTTGTTAATGATCCTTCTATATTAAATATACATACATACATGTATAAAATGATCTGTTATTTGAAATAAAATTTTAATAAAATATATATTTATGTACGTTGTTTTCGGTTCATTGTGCCCCGCTTAATTAGGTTTCCCGATTTATTGCACTAAAAATTATGGAACGAAATCATTCAGTATAACTGTCAATGTAAAAATACCCGTTTGGTTGAGTTCCGTTGAATCGCGTCACCTGCTTAATTATTTCGCAAAATAAGACCGCATTGCGAAAAACATAAGCAAATGTTTGGATGGACGTACCTGATTTTTATTTTGTTTTAAAAAACCTAAACCATTTTTTAACTTAATAAAAAAAGAAATAAGTTTTTTTTTCTATCTACACATGGGTGTTTCGCTTTATTGCACATCTTGCTCAATTAATTAATCGATTTTTGTTTTAATTGCGTCGGCGATTCATTGAGTTCCCGTCCCGTTTAATTGCAATAAAAGTCGTGCATTTTTAGAAACTAAATTAAGCGGGAATAACTTTATATATTAATAAAAAGATTTTTTATTTCACTTTTAAATCAAACACTTTACTTTAGCTGCACTTTTGTGCAGGTACCCTCAATTGTGTACCTCCACATTAAGGCAGCTAAATTCATTTAAGATAGCTGCATTTTTGATTTACCTGCACAAAAAATCGTGCAAAGGAGATTGTGCAGCTAAGTCAAAATTACTGTATATTGTGCCAGCTTCGAATATCACAATACGTAAAATTGAACAATTTTATTGCAAGTGTATGAGCCGCTTTATGGATGTTTTGGCAATTTCAGTGTTTAAATTGTATAATTGCCTCTACAACGATATCATGTTGCTCTTAAAAAAAAAAGAAAAAAATGTTAAACAAATAGTGTATGCGCTTTGTCCATTACATGATTGTGGTATACATCTGAGAGGCTGGTGCAATCAGTAGCAACAGCAGCAAATAAATTAGCAAAACAACATTTTTGAATTTTCTGCTGTCATACGCATGTGGTTACATTTAAGGCGAATTCAGACAAGGTGGTCTTATTTTGAAAACAGATACAACACTGTAAAATACTTTAACGTTGTGTCAAAATAATACAATACTGAAGTAAACAAATTAGCTGTGCTCCAACATACAAACATTTAAATATTATTGAAAAAAAGTAACAGCATAACGTTTTGACATATGGTTATTTAACAGCTGTTGCTTACGTAGCAAGCCAAGACCACCTTGTATGAATTCGCCTTGGTTACATCAAATCACAATTTTTCTCTCGGTGTAAGTATTGAAAATTTAATATTGTCGCTTTCGCTCCAATTCTTTCATCTTTCCCAAATCTCTTTCGATTCCGTAGTTACATTGTTCTGTTGTGCATTAACAAAGAAAAACTGTTCCAACTAACTAGTCGTGTCAATAAAATGCATTATGCCAAAAAATAAGAAAAGTTTAACTTTGAAATATACAAATAGTATCAAGAATTTTTAAAAAAAGACAATAAAAATTTAAAGTTTCCAAAAGGGATTTGGGCAAATCTTTCAAATTTGATTTTAAGTTCTACGCCGGATGTGACGTCGAACACAGAGCAGCAGCAAAAGCAACAACAGCAGCCACTTCACAAGTAGCAAATAAATAAATGTGTGGTACCGTCTGCCAATAAATGGGGTGCAAAAGAGAAAAGAAAACTTTTTTGTAAGTATGTTAGAATTTAAAACGAAATTTGGTTTTCACTATTTTCATTTGCAGTCACATTCCAGCATCTTTGGATTATCGGAGCAAAATACACAGTTTTCACTTGAAAAAAGTTTTATGTTAAACTTTGCTTTTTCTTTAAGTTTAATGTGTTTTTAAACTTTTGCGATGCAAATGTTTTCTTTTTTGGTCGTTTGTTTAAGTCAAAAAATATTCACATCATCATTTATAAACTTTTACATGCATTCATTATTTCCTTGATTCATTTGTTCTTTTATTGCAAGTATATCTCGTTCTCTGTTTGGTGGAGGACAAACATATAAGCAAGCAAACCAGCTTGTATGTATGATGGAATTTAAACTGAAACGAACTTAACTGAATTAAACGTACGTTGAGTAGCATTCACATGTCACACAAAACGTGTTGTGACAACAAGGGACACCACAGCTCAGGTCTGAGTTATATCCCGAAGGATATTGGTCTGCTGCTATTACTTCTTCTTCTTCTTTATTTATTTGCATGATTGTGCACTGAGCTTATTCAAAACTTATTATTGTTTGCCGTCGTGTTCTCAATTTTTTTGTTGTCAGTTGAATGAAATGCATGTTTAGAGTTTTAAATGTAAGTGAACGTGTTAAATTGAAATGGAAGTTTCTTTTTCTATATTCTTTTCGATGTTTCTTTTGGCATTTTCGTTGTGGCTTTAAAAGTCTTTCTTTCTTATTTTCTTTTTCTTCGGTATACAAATGATAAATGTTTCAATAGTTTAGAGACTTGGTTGGTATCAATTGTGTTTCTGGCTAGATGGGGTTTGACCATAAACTAAACAAGTAAGAGTGCTACTTTTGGCTATGCCGAATCTTTTATACCCTTTACCATGGTGCGATAAATACAGAAAGTTTTGTAAATACACGCAGATAAAAAACATGATTATTGGGTGGTCACTACGACCATTTTTGTTCATATTTGCCTAATATGTTCATCCCAAAAAATGTATTATAGTCCTAATATAACTACAAAAAATATTTTTTGTTCTTAACATTTCTTAATTCCCTATAATAATATTATATGGTGTTTTACATCTAAAAAGTTACTCTGGTCAAGCTTAACATATTAAATTATGTGAAATGTTTGCTACTGTAATATATTTCTTTTCAACTTTAGCAGTCAAATTATAATTTTCCGTCCGCGAGCGTAAGTTCATCGGGTCGCATGAATGAGAACACAATAATTAAATTGTTTTTCGGGGAGAAAAGGCTTTTGTGCCTTCCAAACGATATAAGTTATTATATGTTCTTAAGTGCACGGAAAAAAATATATTAAAAGGTGTGATTGCGTACCGAAGTAAAGCAACAAAGAATTTTTAAAAAGAAGTCATCAAGGCAAGCATATTAAATATATTTGTACCACAAAAACGTAATGTAAAATTTTTAAATTAAAACATACACACATGTAGATATATATATTATTGTATATACCCTGAAGGAAACCTGTAGCCCGTTTCTGTATTTCTCGTATCGTAAAATTTTCCGAATGAAATCAGTGAATCGGGACAGAAACAGTGAAAAATGAAACAGAAAATGGTTTTTCTCACACAAGTGTTTCTGTATCTTTCCTTTGCGAGAAGTATCTGTCATTTAAATAATTTTCCAGCAATTATTGGAAGGATGTGAGATAAAGTGTTTCTGTAACAATATTTTGTAACAATATTCAGACAAGAACTGTCAAAATAAGTCACATTTAAAATTGGTGCGAGAAAAACAAAATATAGATATTTTAAATTTAAAAAATGTTTATTTGTTGCTGTTTTTTTAATATAAATAAAAAATAGAAAGAATTTAAATGATGAATTCATAATTTAAATGATGAAAATAAATAAATCACCATTGTTATATTTTGTTAATTAAAATTTTTTTAGCCTTTTCTTGTTTTGGTTTTATTCAGGGCTGCCAGACAAATTTGTGTAAAAATCGTCAATTTCCTGAGAAAAAATAAAAAGTTCGTCTTTTTTGTTTTAAAAAATCGGACAATTTAAAACTAATTTTAAACAATTTTTGTTCGATTAAACATAATCTTGATTGATTGATCGATAAAACATAATCAATCAAAAACATAGTTAAAGTTCATGGGTATTTTATACATAATTTTTTAAATTTAAATTTATTTTATTAAGCTTTTTTATAAAATTGTTTATTTTTTTAATCCGACATCAATTTAAAATTGTTATTTTTCCCTGAAGAAGTCACACAAAGGCGTGACAAAATATCATATTAAAAATAAATATTAACAAAAAAAAAAAAAAAAAAAATTTTATAAAACCAAAAAGAAGTCAAGCTTAATAAAATAAACATACATACCTTTTAAAAATAGATAAGTATATACAAATACCAAGAAATCAAAAATTTTCAAAATTTTTCTTGGGTTTAAAAAAATTAATTAAACAGGTTTCGTTTAAATGTGCAAAATTTCCATTTCATTCTATTGAATTATTAAATTAAATCAGCTTTGATAACAGTATTATAAATATTTAAATATTTAGGGTTTTTATTTGTGCGAAAAACCTAGAATTGATAGTGACGACGTTGTTTTATATTTATACCGTATGTAGTCCGAAATAGGATATTATTGAAATTTAACCAAGTCGGTTCTCAAATGGCTGAGATAAGAGTAAAAAACACATTTGCCTCTAATTTTTACCCATAAATCTATAATTTACCTATTCTTAAAGCTATTAACTTTATTTTTTCACTTGAAATAGACTTAGTAGAATACCTGGTAGTTAAAATTGAAAAAATCGGTTCATAAATAAACAGGTTATAGACAAACAACTTTTTTTCTTGCCGAAATAATGGTTTGGCACAAAAGTGTCCATATAAGCTAAGAAGATCAAATATCAAATATATAAATTTGTTGTTGCTTTCTACATAAATACAAATTGATTTTTTAAATTTTCAACGCCACAAAATATGAAATGTTTGAAATTTAAAAACTCAATATGAATTTTTATAGAAAGCTACAACAAAATTATAAATATTTTTGATTTTGTTTTTGCTTTCGTCACTTTTTTAGAAAAGATCAGCAAATCGGCACTTTGCTTATTTCGGAGCCAAAATCGCCAAAATGAAAATAAATCGTCAAATCTGGCAGCCCTGTTTTTATTATATTTATTTCTTTTGTTGACGCTGCATTTGCATTTGACATTTGATGACTGGAAATATTCCAGTATTCACAGAATTTGTGGTGCCTGTTTTCGCATTCAAATACAGAAACACTTTTATCTCACAAATCGAGAAACGATGGAATTTTTTGTTTCACCATTCATGTGAGAAATTTTAGTTTGCGAGAAATACAGAAACGAGGTACTGGGTGCAAGTGTATCCAAGTCACCAGTTTCGTCGACTATTTTGGTGACATTGTCAACATTTGCCACTATATTTGGCTTAAATACGAAAAATTTTTTATCAATAACAACTGAGAAGTACAATTCCTATAAAAGTTAAAGAAATATTAAAAAAATATTGTTATGATTTCGTGTTCGTACCAAAAGTTGAAATAGACATGTTACATGGTGTTAGGAAATATAGAAACATGGTTTAAAAGATTGTTTCTGTTTTTCTTCCAAACATGATAATATGTTTGAGACAATAACAAGCTATTTACATTATGTCTGAACGTACATTGTTACTTAAGACGTATTTGACGCAATCATAACCACAAACATTAATGATAGTTTGCGATTGTGGCTGCATTAACCATGTTTTTTCTGTGCGTGTACCGATCTTCAGATATAAAAAAAAATCTTTTTTGTGCCTCGCTTACATAGAGTTTTATAATATAATACTTATTATTAAGATGCTTGTACCTAATTTGAATATTTTCTCTCTTTTTGTTCTCCAGATATACAGACGGACATCGTTGAATCAACTTCGCTGTACATGTATTGTTGAAGCCACATAAACCACTTGTTTAAAATATACTTGTCTTACGAAAATGAAACAATTCATAATTGTAAAATTTTATATTATATGTATATCATATGTACTTTTGGTTTTTGGTCATATTGTTTTAATTAATAAAAAAAATTGTTTGGAAAAACTGAAAACGGAAAGAATTTACATGTATGTATCTGCTATGCGTAAAAAACGCCAAAGGGCATTCAAATAAAAAACGACTTATAAGAGGGCATCAAAAAAAAAAAACAACCTGTGATTTTGTGGAAAAAATTAGATTCAGTCGTAGTTTTTTGCTTATCCATTTGAACATTTTGAAAATCTGGCGGCTAAATACCATATCCAACAAACTTCTTCTTGGGAAATGCAGGCAAATTGCAATACAAATTGAAATTAAAAAGAGACGATGGAATTCGATGGGTCACAACCTACGGAAATCATCAACAGAAATATGCGGACAAGCTCTCGAATGGAACCCGAAAGGTAGTAGGAAAAGAGGAAAGCCAAATTATACATGGAGACGATCTATTGAAATAATATGAAATAGAATAGCGAAGTAACGTTGAGGCCCTATGCTCCACTATGAGCTAGAGGAGATAAGAAGCAGAAGAGGATTATTTGTGGATAAGGAGAAGATGTAACAAAAATATATAACAACCAAGTCCCTAGCATATCTGGCGTCGTCGGAAAACCCATTTCCATAGACCACAGACAGACGGACATCTTTAAATAAACTTCGCTACTCATAAGGACCCAGAATATATCTGTGGCTTGGTGCTAAAAGAGCCAATGTCAAAATATTTACTTTTGAGAAAATTGAAATTTAAGTTTTTTTATAGAAGAGTTCTTAGTGAAATTGGCTAGCAAAGCTGTTCTGGGTTAAATTAGAACTTGACTGTTTAAGCAAAATAAAAGCGAGTAGTAAAAGACACCTTATGCAGCGATTAACTCAAAACAACATAATATTGACATTGGACCATTTAGCACCAAGCCACAGATATATACTCAATAGGGTCTACTACCAACGGTATAACAAACATGTATATTTTCTTTTCCACCTGTGGTGGAGGCAATTTAAATTTATAGGTCACTGAACATTGTATTTTTCATAAAATTTTTTTTATTTTTCAGTATGAGAAATAACGTTTGGGAGATGCAGTGGAACGAACCAAATTGTTGAGTTTTATTTTGCTTATCCAAATCCAATAATTTAAATCTAACGAAAGTTTCGACATTTTTTAACACCAGAAATGAAGCGTCACAATATCAAGTGCGCAATCTGGTCGATCTTCTTGGTGATCTGGATCATCTGGTGACTTATCTCGGATTGAGCCAAGTTAATATAGAAAAAGTTTGGGAAAGCGTTAATAAAAACCCTGAAACATCGACTGTTAAATGTGGCACTCAGCTTCCAATATCCAGTGCCCATGTTCTGTCACTCTCGCGTCGAGAAACTTTTCGACTGAAATACGAGAAATGAAACAAAAATGCCATAAATTGAAACAAACAACTGCTTTTCTTACTTAACTGCATCTGTAACATTTTTGGCGAGTAATAGCTGTCATGTAAGAAGATTACTCGCCAATTTACAGTCAAAGTCTGTCTGTAAAATTTCTGGAGAAAGTTCCCGCTTTGAAATGTCAAATAAAATCTCGAATAAAAACGGGGCGAGAAAAAAATTATAACACTAAAAATATATTACAAATGTAATAAAAATGAAAAAAATGCAACAATGAAGTCGCACTAAACATAACTTGGTATTGCCGAAGGTTGTATTTTCGCCGCCGTCGTTAAAATTTTTTGATTTTAGTAAATTTTGGTCGCCGTAAAAGATATGTGTGACTGGCGTTCTCAACGTCTGCAATGTCACATCGGCTTCACATCTTTTGATAGTTTTCGACATGAGTTACAGACACACTTTTTTCTCACTTTTCGAGAAACGATGGAATATTTGGTTTCACATCTTTTCGGTGCGAGCAGTTCTCACTAAATTTACAGAACATGGGTACAGAATTATACTATGGAGAAAAATAAAAAAAAAAAATATTGCTGTATCCGTACAAATTATAAATGTTACATTTAATTGGCCGCAAGACTGTGCATCCCGTTTAAGATTTTGAAATTTTTTAAAAAAATTGTTAAAAAATGTTCAGTGAAATGAATTCAAAATAATTATGCAAGAAAATGCAGCATTTTTAAAAGCATCTCCAAAATCTCCTAAGCATGTTTAATAGTTAATTTAGCTGTTCATCTTACCCTCCTTCTAAAAAATTAATTAGAAACAGATTTTTATATTTTAAATGGTCCGCTTTTGATGTTTCAAAATTTTCAATTTCTAAAACATTCAACAGTATCTTTAGAAGAGTATTAAAAGGTAATTCAATGCCTTTGAATAGCTGTTTTTAATTTTTTTTCCAATTTTTCTTGCATTTATTTCAATTTTAGCATTCAGTACATTCAATTTCAGCCATATTATAGAGTTTTTTTTATACACATACTTTTTCTGTGTTTTTTTGTTCTCTTTTTATATTCATTGAAAAAGAGTTTCAAATTAATGGGCTGGTTCTTGTGTCTGTTTCAATTCGTATTTCTTTCTTCTGTTATTTGTTATTGTTCGTTATTCTTTTGGTTCATGCAAATGGGTTTTTATCCGAAAAAAAAATATATATAGAAAGGATCATAATTTATGTTTTCATAAATGTATTTTACAAGGAAGTGTTTTAAATGTACATACATAAATGTTTGTCTCCGTCTGCAATTCTTGTCAAAGTCTATGAGCATGTGTAAGTGTAAGGATATTTTGCATTTTTTTTTTTTTTTGGGAAACACATGTCTATCTTTTTGTGTGCTAAAGGGTTTCTAATTTGGCAGGAATTTATGGGAAAAAATTTTCTATAAAGTTTTCATTGTGTTTCAATAGTCTGTTATTAAAAATCATCTTACGTCATTGGTCAGAACTTTAATTCTTAAAGATTTTTTTGTACTAGAGTTTGGTACAAATAATGAGCCGATTAAATATTTAAGATTTACGAGGGTAATTGTCGCACTGCCCAACTTTAGGTTGCTCCTAACTCTAAGTGAAAAAATCTATTGCTTAGAAACAAGAGTTATTTACTGCAAATCAGTTTTAAGCTATAGCAACAGTACACCGCCAAAAGTCCTAAACTAGCAAAATTTTTAAAATCCCCCACGTTTTGGGTTTTTACCACAGCCACCACGTAATCCCCTATTAGGCTCCGCCAATAGCCGGTCCAGGACCTATAAGGTTCTATCCGTTCTACCAGATAGAAGTCTGGTCAGCATCGATCTTGTAAGATCTGCGTACTCGGAACTAATGACGTGCTTAGGCTTTACCCTTTTTTCTCTCTGGAAAGCAACACTAACAGGGGCAAGGGGTAATGTAATAAATAATTAACCGTTATGGTCTTCATTCAATTTCAAACAGCTTCTTTACTTTATTTCTTTTTATCGCACATAGATTATTAATTTAATCATCATCTGATTTGGATCTCTGTTGCTGCCATCTTATAAATTCCATTATTAAGAATTAAAACTGTATTAGGGCAAAGTGAATAATAAAAAAAAGTTTTATATTAAAAAAAAAGTTTAAAAATTTGTAGATAAACCAAAAATTTTGTCTTTAGAAGATTGATCAAATAGCTATCGAAGCTACTTGGGACAAATTTTGCTAACACCAATAGGTAATAAGTTAAATGGATGAGAAAGAACACCTGTATGGCCGAAATGTCAAACTTTGATCCCCTCTAACTCAGAAACTTTTTAACTTAATTTAATTTAATTTGTGTCTAAACTACTATCCAATAGGTGCAAATTTCATCCAGGAAGACAGCGAAGCGTTAAGATTGTTGAAGCCTTTTACAAAAATCGGGGTTCAAATCGTGACTTTTTTGGTCAGCATAATCGAGTAAGCGTATTCAAAATCGGGAGAACTGTGAGAAAATTGCAGCAAACTAGAACTGAAGGAAATGTGAGAACACCTGTGCATGCTCGCTTAGTTCGGTCTGGCTGGCGGCATCATCGGATTTTGATAATAAGGTCGGCCAAGCAGAGTTACCGTGAATGGTGTTTTCTATCGCAAGATGAAAACGGACTTTTTGTGGCCAGAAATTGAGGATATGGAAACAATGGCTTTTGTGCGAGAAATTTAATAGCCGTGTATCTCACGTCGTGGCAATGCTAATTGGCCATCACGATCATGTGATCTGATACCGTTGGACTTCTTTAAAAGATTTTAAAGAAAAAGTGTACGACAATAAGCCGAGAACAACTCAAGAGCTTAAGGATGAGGTACGCCCACGAAGCCGTGGCGAGCATTTGACCGATATTTTGTTTCCACATAATTGCCAAAGAAACTTCTATAATAATAAAAAATATTAAGATAATTCTCTGTAAACTGTTTATTTACAATAAACATAGTGCGTTTTGGTTGGACCACCCTTTATATACAAGCAATGTTTTTTTTTTTTAAACTATATTAAAAGTGTTGTCCACTTTAAGCTTTGAAGATGAAACCGGTAGATGGGGCCTAAGAGGTTCTAAAGTAGGATACTTCGGCCGAACGCAAATACATTACAGATTTGGTCTGACAAAAAAATTAAATCTGCTAGTCAAGAAATATTTGTCTTTAAGTGAAAATGGCTCCGATTTCAAGATTTACAATAAAAAAAGAAGCCATACTAAATTTGAGATATTAAACATTTAGAGCAAATCAAAATAGAAGTTACAGATTTTTGGAGGTGTGATATCTATATCTGTGATACAAGCAGTCGTTTCACAAGCCATTTATAAAATAAAAAACTGCCATTATGAGTAGTTTCTAAATAAGGAATTCTGAACCCTCCTCCACACAGAAAAAAATCAAGTTAAAAACGTAGAAAACACGGTTGATTTAAAATTTTTTAGTGCTGATTTTGCTTCAAACGTTTTTTTGTTAATTCGACCTGATTTTACAATAATTTGCGAACAACATTTATTTCTTTTAAAATAACTATAATTCATGTTAATTTAGCAAAATCTTATTTATATTGAAATAACGATCCGAATCACGTTGAATGAAAGTTATTTCAAGTTGAAACAACGTGAATTTCATGTAGAATCAAATCGGGTTGAGTGAGATGAGTGTGGAGAAGCTTCAGAGACAACATATGCATTTATTTAAGAATAATTCAAAACACTTACCCCTGTAGCCCATGTTTCACTTATTTTGTATTCTCCTTTGTTAACAGCAGCATCAGCAGCAGAATGACCAGACATGGTTTCTGTCATCATTCTACTTTGAAAACTTGACGTACTATTCAACTAACTAATTTTAATTAAAAGAATACGGGAATGGTCCTTTTATAACATATTTTAAAAATGAAAATAAAAAAATGTACATACTTAAGTATGTATGCATGTTAATTTAACAAGATAAACTTTTGATTTTAATATAAAAAAGGTTTTTATGGATTCAGTATTAAATCCATATTTATTTATATTTAAGTATTTTTTTATTTTTTATTTTAACAGTGAATAATTTTAAATAAACGTGATTTAAGGTTATTTTATTTAAAATGAATATGAAATAATGATAAATTTAAATAAAGGGCATACTTTTGCAAAAATTTACTATGATTCTCAATCAACATTATTTCCATGTTAATTTTACATTGGTATTTTTTTCTGTGTGTCCCTAGTTTTCTAACGTGCTTTATTTACAGTTCACTTCTGACATTCCGTTCATTGAAAAAAGGCTACTACTACCCCCAATGATCCATTGTACATAAAACTGTACTTTATTTATTAACTGTATATACACGCAGAAACAAATCAAGGTAAAATCGTCGAAAACAAGGTTGATTTTACCTTTTTCGGTGGTGATTTTGCTTCATAGTTACTTCATGTTAATTTAACATGATTTTACAATAACTTGCGAACAATATTTTTTTCTTTTCAAATAACTACAATTCATGTTAATTTAACATTGCAGTAAAGCTAGAGCAAAATGTCATTTATATTAAAATAACAATCCGAATCACGTTGAATGAAAGTTATTTCAAGTTAAAATAACGTGAATTTCATGTAGAATCAAATCGGGTTGAGTGAGATGAGTGTGAAGAAGGTTCAGAGACAACATATAGATTTATTTAAGAATAATTCAAAACACTTACCCCTGTAGCACATGTTTCACTTATTTTGTATTCTCCTTTGTTAACAGCAGCATCAGTAGAATGGCCCGATATGGTTTTCGTCATCATTCTACTTTGAAAACTTGATTTTCTATTTAACTAGCTAATTTTAATTAAAGGAATACGGGAATTGTATTCTCTTTATAACATATTTTAAACATGAAAATAAAAAAAATTATATTTTTCTTTTTAAATGGTGTTGTTTTTTTTCGATACAAAACAAGTAAAACTGGTTTTTATGGATTGAATATTGAACAACGTTATTTTAACAGTGAATAATATTAAGTAAAAGTGATTTAAGGTTATTTTAATATTTTTTATTTAAAATTAATATAAAATAATGATAAATTTAAATAAAGGGCATGCTTTTGCAGAAATTTACTGTTATTTTAACTGTTAATTTAACATTGGTATTTTTTTCTGTGTGTATTAAAAGTTTAATTGCTTGCCCTTTCCAAATTAATTTCTTTTATTTTTGAATTTATAAATTTTTTTATTTATTTATCTTTTAACCAGTCCAAGGCGAATTTACAACAGGTGAACTTATCTTGCTACGTAAGCAACAGCTGATAACTAACCTTGTGGCAAAATGGTATACCGTTCTAGTGGTTCTGGGGAATCTTTTCTAAATTCTGTAATTTTCGCTTAAAATAATGAAATTTAAAACTTTTTTAAGTTATTACATTTCAAAACACACAATTTAAAATTGAAAACAAAATGAAATATTTGCTTGAACTTTTGACACAACGTTAAAATATTTTACAGTGTTGTAAAACGTTTTCAAAATAAGACCACCTTGTATGAATTCGCCTTGAACCAGTCTATTGATTTTTCTGCATTTAAAGTAAAACTTTTAAGTACTTATTTAAATTGCGTGCTAAATAAAACAATTTCTCACACTTTGTTCTCTTGAAATGTTTCTTAGAAAATTTATAAACTTTTGTTTTTTAACTTTATTAAATAAAGACATTTTAATGCGAATTAAATGACTCATTAATATTTTATGTTTAATAATTGATAGACCGAACTTAGGCCTACTCTAAACCATCAACTTAAGTAATAAGTAGAGGGTGGATTTTTATGCATTATATTTTGTTTAAATATGCGCTTTAAAATCTTTAAAGTCTCGTTAAAATTTTTTAATTATGGAACTATTAAATTAAATATAAAAAAATTATTAAAAGAATAAACATAAAAAAAATTTATATGTTGGGTGGCGTATAATTAACGCTATGATTTCTTAAATAAAAATTTTTTATTTTATTTAAGGTTGTCATTTTCGGATATAAATAGAAAAAAATTCTTTCGAATAGTGCCTCATAGTGCCTGAATTGCAATTTCCGAAACACTTTTCATTACTTTTTTAAAAATACTTTCAAATGTTAATAATTCTTGACAAAAAGAAAACGCAGAATTGCGTGACCACTAGTTTGATTTAAATTTAAATTTCTAATAGTTTTTAAAGATTAACAACACTTTATTTCTTAAGCAAAACGTATTAGAATAGTTTCCATAAACTATAAAATGCTTTTAAATTCGAAAAAATAGCTGATAAAAAAGTGGTTATGTGTGAAAAATCCAATATTTGTTAAGTGTGACCACATTTGTAGCTTTAGAATTTCCAGTCACAGTGCCCCCACTTCTTTTCAAATATTAGTTTAACCTGTTTGATAGTTCTTCGCTTACAAGCTCCAAAGAAAAAAAAAAATAGAAAGCCATTAAATCCGAAAAACGTGAAAGTATTCAAGTATTCGCTTATAAGAGCCATTGTTGGACGTGCTGCGTGGTTCTATCTTTTTTAAATCACAATTCCGGATAATTCTCTACCAAAGGCTTCAAGAAAAGGTTCACTCATTGTGTTGAATTTCACAAACAATTACAAAAGTTTGTTCGTTGTTAAAAAAAAAAAATTTTCACTGATCCCCTTTGATGTTTTTCTAACAATTATTCTTAGATTTTGGGTGTCCCTTAATCTCCAACTTTATTCATTCACGTGACAAATGGTTAAAATGTACCATAATAAGCGATTATTATGAGTTTATGATTTAACTTTAATTCTGCGCTTAAATAAAAATTTAACACTTTTGTTCTGTGCTTTCTTAAGGCCCAACGATAATGTGCTTAAGTTGACTTAAGCAAATGTACGAATACATGTTAATCATATGATGCAGACCATAATGAGCTTAAGGAAACTTTTTGTTAAATTTTATGAAACTGTCTTTTGCTTAAGCTAAGTGCGAACCTGATCGCATATTCCGAACCTGATCGCATATAAATTCATTTGAGAGACTTTTTGTTAGTTTTTGACAGCAGGTTAGCATGCATGGCTATGCATATTATGGTTGGGCCTTTAGTCTTTTCAGCAAAAGTTTCCCAAGTAAATAAAAATGTATTTACTAAAGCCCTTATGACACTACATTTTTAACGCATTGTTCAAGTTTTGGTGAACAGTACAAATATAATGTAATACAAAAATTTACCAAGTGCAAAGAGTTCAGCTGTATTAAGATAAATAGCAAACCGTCAAAAGTTTTACTAAAGTTATCGATAAAAAATTAAGTTATGTCAAAAAGAAATGTAAAATTGTTTAAATTAAAATTGACATTTCAAGCTTGAAATATTAAAAGTGTTGCTGAATCAGCGGTTTATAAGCAAATTCAGCGATTTACCGCTTTTTGTTTTTATGTTTCTCATAAACAAAAAGTTGGCAACATTTAATAAAATAAACAAAACAGGGATGGCTAAGTTGTTTCAATTGTACTTTTTTGTTGATACTTTTTAAACAAATATTTATAATACCTTTTTGTGGTGTTTTTTATGTACATAAATAAAATTAATTTCAACTAAAAAAAATCTTTTAGTACAATTAGGGTAAAAAAGTACAATTTTTAAAGGTTGTTGGTACAATTTTAAAAATTCTCAGCGCCATCCCTGAAACAAAACCATAACAAGAGAAAAAAAAACTAAAAACTTTATTTACATTTTTTATAGTTCGCTCTTTCTAACATTTACTGTTTCTTTCTATCAATTCTATATCAATTAATGAATAAAAAATGTAGTGTCATAAGGGCTTTATGAAATTATGTATAATATTACTTATACGCCACCATGTACAAAATATTTGTCCAATTCGCAAGCACGCATTATCTTCGTATTCATTGTCTAATTAAACAATGTTGCATTTTTGTTGTTGGAACTTTTTATAAAAAAGTGTGGTATAATTATACGATTGCTTTTTACATGTTTTGTAAAATGTTGTATTTACATCAGCGCCTTGTTTCTCAAAACTACAAGTTAAAAATCTACAAATAAATTCATTTGAAACAAAAACAACAATTGTAAAATGGTTGATTTTTTAATTTATTTTACTTGTAGATTTGCAATTTGTAGTTTTGAGAAGCCAGGTCCAGGCCTGGAAATGTTCGATTTGTTCGGTGAATTTGCAAAAATTATTTAAGAATGTGATACCTTACAGCACAAATTTAATTCTTCTTGATCATCAATATGTATATGTTTAATCATTTCAATTAATTTTTTGACTATTTAAATTAAAATGTCTTATAAATTAATCACCCTTATTCTATTTTGCGTCGTCAACAGTAAACAACGCCGTTTTTTATGTTTTGTTTCAATTTTGTATTCCCGTTAGCAATATTGCCATATTTCGATGACGGTGAACATATGTTTGGTGTTTTTAAAGAAAAATTGGCATTGGTGTTGCCTTTAATTGCCTTTGATTTGCGTTTTTAGTGTTTTCTTGTGCTGCCTTGTGTTGTGTTTTAAAATTTTAAAAAAGTTTTCGTTATGGTTGGCTGCAATTTTGATTTCTTCGACGGTTTTGATATTTTTCTACATTTTTGTTGTGTTTTAATATATTTTTTGTGGTAATAATTGAAAAAATTAAAATAACAACTATGTGCCATTTCGAGTGGAAGAGCTTGTAAAACATCCATCACTAGCCAAAGGATTTTGCAGGGTCTCTATTCCTAATAAATTAAATATCCCTTGCGAATAAAGTAGAGATGCTGGTCTTGTTTTTTTTGTAGCTAAAATATTGATGTGGTTCAGTCTACACAGCCAATTACACCTGGAAACGGTGCTTTTCAAAGAAATGCAACTTAGTCTCATTCTAATCAGCATCCGACTTGTCGAAGTTTATCCATGGTGGACAAAGTTGTCTCTCCATTACTCCTAGAGTCTCGGACAAAATTTTTGAAACTAGTGGCTGGGACAGTCCAAAGTTGAAATAATTTCCAACGCTGAGCTCGTACGATCCCTAGGCCAAAAAAACGCAATGTTGCTGCAAATAATATTGTGTTTTGAACAAACGTTCCATTTTTTAAATGAGGCTTTATTATTTCCAACACATGTTTAAAAGAAGGTGTATTCAGCCGAAAAAAACTTTCAAATCTTAAAAAGGTTAAAAAATCCATTAGGCAATTGGGAAAATTTAAAATGTATGTATGTCACTTACTTTTTATTGGCAGGCTTCTTTCTACTATTAAATTTTTTTATTTCCTTCGTCACTGGAATCAGAAAAAAATGGTTTTTTTACAGGGATGCTTACCAGTTAGAGGGTTAAACATTATTTTTTTTACAAACAAATTTTTATTTAACTTAAAATTTTCCACAAACATCACAGAATTTGTTTTCTTATCAAAAAAAAGTAAACAAAATAAATCAACTGATTCTTACATTAGAGATGTGTGCTGTATTTTATTAACATTATTGATAAATAGTCAACGGCGTCATAATACTCTTACAAAATACCAATTTACCATAGAATTGATGTTGTTTTTGATAAGAATTGCTGTTGCCTTAAAATTGCCATTGTTATTGCCGACGCCAAATAGAATAAGGTTGAATATTTATTACATTTCACCCCATATTAAAACATCTGTACCTGGGTAAAATTCATGGTATCAAATATTGTGAGTGGCACTTATTAAAGAAGAAGAAATAAGAAAAAACCAAGAGTGAAGCCAGAAATGATTACTGAAGTGGATTAACTTCCTTTTTATTTTTTTTTGTTCATGTATTTTTTATTAGTTTAAAAAAAAAGAAAAAAATTCAATAATTCACTCAAAGTAAATTGACAATGTTCATTGAATTGAGAATTTCTATTTATGACATTTGGCAATATGTACAATAAAATAACGATACAACAAATTTGCCTCTTCACAACTGCATAAACAAAAATCGTATTTTTATAAGCGATAAGCCATACGACAGAGCTTGCGAACCGGACTATTGTGTTTGTTTTTCTCTAGAGTTTTGCAGATAAAATGGCTCGATTACAGATGCCAACTGAACTGAAGTTAAATTGTCAGCAGCAAAATGGTAAAATAAAAAAAAAAAAATAAAAAATTTGTGTATTTCAACGTAATCGATAAATCGATAAATCTATTATTGGTAAAGTTTGTGACAAGCATGTTTATTTTTTGAAAGTGGTTAAAGAAAGAGAGCATGAGATTTCCTTATTTTAAGGCTTAAAACGAATCAAGTCATTTTTATATACCCTGTTCTTTAGTCAAGCGTATTCCAGTGAAAGCTTTCTGCATCGATTAAAACAAATGGTGGTCGGACAGTGGCAAGATATTGACTATAAGGCGGGTATAACACTAATTCCCGAACACTTTGTTGTAAAAAGATTCATAAGTGATCTGACAACATCTGACCAAACGTTGTCTTAACAGTATATCACTACTTCATGTCTGGTGGCATACTCGGGGTATTTAATGGTCGTTTCAAACAAATTTACTGTGTTCGGTCTGCATTACTCGTTCGTCCTGATTCAAGCAGCTCTTTAAAGATGGCAGCCTTTTCGTTCTACCAATAATAGAACATTACCTTTGCGACATTAATATTCAGACTTACCGCTAAATATATAGATAGATAGATCGGGCTTTATATACAATTTATTGCGATTAGAAATCTCGCAATAAATAATTTTTTTGACACATGTAATAATAATGTTCCAAAATTATTTCATTTTATGGCGCTTAAGCAGCCTTTCTTACAGGCTTTCACCGTTTCTCGGCTACAGGTTGAATTCTGGTGCTTACAAACGTTTTGAAATTGCTGCTTCAGAGGTTCCCAATGATCAGCAGTTTTTAAGCGTTAAGCTTTTAAACCATTATCTTTTTACTTTTTTTGCTGACCGGCGCGATCCTTTCCTTCCGTTTTCTTATTGTGATTCTGCAGTATATATCTGAATAAAACTTAAGAAAATATTTTTTCTCAAGTTTTTGATTTAAAATTATTACTAACAGAACAGATGAAATGTATTAAAAATATTAGTTAAATGCCTTTGTTGGAGCAAAACCTTTAAAAATTTGTTTTTGTTTTAAATAAAAGTTAAACGAGTCACTTTTGTGCTCGCGTTCTCCAAACAGTCAGCTAGTTCCAAAAAATATATAACCCTGAGTTTGTTGCAAAATTCTTGTTAAATTAAAAAATTTGCAACAAAAATTTAAAGTTGTTATTGTTCGACCTTGAAAATTTTAAATAAATAAGAATTGTAAATTACATTGTGCAATTTCAGATGTCGCTTTGTACACAACATAGTTTTAAGTTTTTGTGTTTATAAAAATTCACTGATAAAAATCCCTGATGATGACTTTCTAAGATGATCGAAATTTTGTAGGGAAATAAAAATAAATATTTATTTACAAAAATTTTTATTTATTTGTATTTATTTGTAAAAAACAAAATTTTCTTTTTAAAAAACTTGCCCTCAATATAAAAAGAAAATGCACAAAGAAATCGATTGCTTTTTTTTCTCAGCAACAGCTGGTTTTGGATAAAGAACTGTTTTATCTAGTTTAAAAGTGCTTTTAACAAGCATTGGCATAAAGATCCGGCCCTTTTTCGCAGTTATGAGTGCAGTCATTTTGCAGTAATGGCTCTCATTACTTTCAGTATTTGAGGGGTATTTTAAATTTCTTTTGGTTGTTTACAGTTTGGCTTTCAAATCGAAACCCTTTTTATGCTAAATGTGCATTTAAATAAATTTTTTGGCTTAGTTTGGTTACGTTTGAGAGTACAAATCCGATACTGTATGTTCATTTCTTTCTATTATACGAATATTTAAAAAAGAATAAATACATTCCCCCATAAACTTGTACAAATATGATCTATAGCCATTATTACTGAGCCAAAGGAGTGAAAGAAAAAAATCGTTTTTCTTTTTATTTTGTGCAAATTGTATGGTTTTATTTCTGAAGTTTTTTTTTTTGTTCTGTGGTCTAATTTATGGACAAATATGATATATGATACATATGCTTTGAATACAAATTTTACAAGTAAATAATTTTCAGAACGACTGTTAATGTACGGGGTGTTTGGAACATTGGAAAAGAAGTAGAAAAGAAAATGTTAAATTTTCTAAAACTTTAAATATTTTAAAGTTTTTTAACATCTCATATTACAGAGCAACTTCATTTGAGTCATTTTCAGCTTCACTGATTTCTAATAAGGCTTAAATTTGTTTATAAAAATATCCTTGTGTTTTTCACTTCATTACCTGTGGCCTTAAAAGTGAGTTTCAATTACCTTGTCTGGATTTCTGATTACAAAATATTTCTCCCCTAATAAGTATTTATTTAAGTTCAACTTAATCCTCATCTTCATTAAATTACAATAGTTTGGTTTTTGCTGTTTGTTTTTGTGTTGTTTTACATGTTTAAATTTCCTTTAGGATTTTGTTATTTTTTATTCTTTAATTTAACTTTTTTGTTGTTTTTCGTTCAATAATTAAAATAAACACACACCATTTACTGCAAAATAATTTTTCTCAATTACCCGCAATGTAACAAAATAAAATACTTTTCTTACTTTACAATGTACGAGTTACAACGAATGTTTGTTGGTGTAAAGTTGTTAAAATGTAAATGTGTACGTATGTATGTTTTAAGTATTATGAGAATTATTTATTAATTATGAAATTCAAAGTTATGAATAAATAAATTGTTATTATTGTTATTAATGCCTGGCACAGAACCTCCCAGTAGCCCGCACCATTTTTTTTAATGTTCTTTGGTTGGTTTTGTGCTGACAGGACGGAAAATGTCAGCTATCCAGCCGGCCTGGCAGTCCGGCAGTCTGTCAGCTAACCAGCCTACAATGAATAACACAATAATTGAATAAATGAATGGGGGAAAATGAATGAAACACTTTTGACACAACATGACCAATATTAAGTAAAAGTTACAAATGCGTGGCACTGTAGGAGATTTTGGGAAAAAATCTAATACTTATTTTATTTATTCCTTGAGGGAACAGAGGGCTTCAACAAGATATTTTCAACTTAATCTATTTGTGGCAATAACATTCTCTTTTTCTCATGATCTAACAATTACTGGAAGCTCTTTTCTCAAAGTGCTGTGCCAAGTGTTTTTGGATCTTCCTCGTCGTCTACTGCCTTGTGGGCTCCATTAAAAGAACATCCTGGTAAGGCTTTCTCAACATATATTCTTTCTACCTTCACTGCATTATATTTGTATGTGAATGTGTTCCTTACTGTTCAGACTACAGAGGTTTTCGTTGGTTATGATGTTAGGCCAGAATGTTCCACATATTATGCGCCGGCTTTTGTTTATAATAGTATGAAATCATTGCCTGGTCGCTTTGCTATTCAGCCATGTTCATTTCCATATAAACGTATTGGTTTGACGCAAGCATTGAAAATGAGGATTTTGGTAGCGTTCGTAATTTTTGTGCGCGACATATATATTTGAGTCTGCCGAATGCACTTTTAGCTTTATTGAACATGTTTGCGACGTCCTCCTTTATTTCTACGTTAATCGACATCGTACTTTCTAAGTAGCAGAAACTGTTTACAGATTCAAATCGGTGGTTGCCTTTTTGTATTAATTGCTAAGCCGAATTTTTGGGGTGACTTCACAAGATCGTTTTTTCTTGCATGGAGGCAAATATTGTCAAAATAATCCAAGTCTTTAATGCGTCGTTGGAAATTCTACGATATGCCCCTTTTTTTGTGCATTATTATTTTTAAGAGTTTAAAAGGTGGGATTCTTAATTCTAAAATACGTTGTTTTTTTTTAAGCCTAGCCTGCCCTGGTAGGGTAGTTGCGATCGAGCTTGCTTATCGGCTTAAGGATTATGGGTTCGATTTCCTACAGGAACTCTGGTCGGCTTGACTATAACAAGCAAAGGACGAACGTTACTATTGCTCGCTAAACTAAGTAATAAATAAATTTGTTTGGGTTTTGTCAATAAGTTTTTTTAAACAGACCATAAAACATCTGTTACACAGAAAAAAATAAAAATTGATATCAATTAAAAAATTTGTGATATTAATTAAAAAATTAATTAAATTGGCACCAGTAAACAAATTAATAGTATCAATTAAACCAGTTAATAGTATTAATTAAACGTTTAATTCACTTGATTAAAAGTTTAATTCACTTGATTAAATTTTTAATTAAAACTGATTATATTTTTGATTAATGCTTTAATTGGTGAACAATTTTGGAGAATTTTTTCTGTGTAGATTTCGTAACGATTTTCTTCTTTAGCCCTCTAGAACTTATGCTGGGTTTTTGAGATCTCAGTTGAACTACGTAAAGTTCGTAACAAAAATTTTGATGGAACAGCGTAGTTACCATCCATATTCGTAAATGGCAAATGTTTCACTATATAAATGATACTTCAGCTATGAAATCATTCACCGACATATTTCATTTCTAGTACTGTCAATTCTCTACAGGTCGCCTTTGTGTGGAACGATACCTTTATTATTTAACACCGAAATCTAAGCCAAAAGCTAAATCTAACTCAATTTCAAAGTCCAATATCGAAAATATCTACTTCTTTTCAATAATTTATATTTCTGAACTGATTAAAAATTAGAAAAAGGAGTTGTTTTTAATTTAAAATATAATTGAACTTAATTTAAACATTCTTCCTTTTCATTTAAATTCCCCACTGTAGATTTCTAAATTTAATTTGTAACGTAAATACGTATAAACAAATATTCACCTACTTTTAACTTCCTCTATAACTTAACTTTCGCATGAAACAGGTTTCCTATACACACACACACACACTAGACGCATACATATACAAATCTCTGACATTAAAATGGGATATCTTATTGAAAAAGTTTATTTGCTGTTTCATTTTTTTGTCGTTTTTCTTATGTTTTTTTTTTATATAAGTTACTGCCTTTTTTGAAATTATATCAGGTTTTCCAGTTGGTACATCGAACTCAAAATTCGTGATGTTTGTTTAATATGTTATCCTTTAGACTATGAGAAAACAAGAAGAGTCTTGGGGGTGAATATATTTCAAAAGGATTATACTTTTCGCCAAAAGCATGATTTTATATCAGTGTGGCAAATTCTACGTTTCACATTATAGAAGAACAAGCCATCTTTGTCATCCTAGAGTTGGCACGATTGTGCCATCTCTTTCCAGCTTTAAAATTCATGTACTTAAAAATTCTACTTCAACAGATATCGCGGTGGAAAAATCTTATGCCGGACCTGCCCTATCTAGTCTGCCTGTCATTACCATTATGGTTTCTGTGCACTAGAATCCAGACAAGGGTGATGTCTAACAAATGACGTATTTTGTAGATTTCAGTGCTACACTAGCCAACTATAAGAGATGTGTCGTGGAGAAAGCGAAGTCATAGGATCGTGTATATTCTAATGCCGTAATTTACCGTTAGGTTTCCCCTGCTCCATTCGCAACTGGATAAGATTAAAACTTTAAAAACCCTTACAAACGGGTGACATGGTAAACACTCCTGATATTTTGGCCGAATTTTGTGCTCAAGTTAAGTGTGAATTCAGTACAGCATATTAGTTCTTGCTAGCGCTTCCTCGACGCACATTTCAACGACGTCTTGTTCCATGAAAAGTGACATAGTTTGTACTTATAATTCCATAACTAAGCTACAAGTCTTAGGCCGAGGCCACGCAATGAGCGGCTAAGCGTCAAGCGTCTGAGCGATGAGCGTCAAAGCGTCAAGTTTGAGCGGCAAGTGGCTTATTACTGAGCGTAATTTTTGAGCGGTTAGTTGTTAAAATGCTATTGTAAAGAGTGGATTGTTTAATGTTATTACGCGAAAATCGTATTCATATGAATTTAATGCGTTAATTAAGAAAAAAAAAACAATTTGCGGCCTGGCCTGTTCGTCGATTTCGAGCGAAGACTTCGTTCGCTTAACTTACATTTAAAACAAAAACAAATTATAAAATATATATATATTAATCGAAATCGACGAACAGGCCTTGGTGTTCATCATCAACCATATATATACAAATCTACCCAAATGTGAAATCCATTGATTTGCTGACTAGATTGACAAAACAAAAAAATAAATTTTCGGTTATATTTTTATTTTTAAAATTTGGTAATCTGTCTTGCCATAATAGCGGTCGGCTTTGTACAGATGAAATTGTAAGCTCCACATTCACTTTTGCCATGTTTATTCTTTGACGCTCAGAAAACAACTAAAAATTAGAACAAGTTTTATTCCTGAGCGACGCCGCTTAGCCGCTCAAAAAATTCGCTCGCATGCCGCTCATTTCGTGGCCACTTCAATAGTATTTCATATGTTTTAATTTTTTGACGCTGATCGCTCCGCCGCTTGACGCTTAGCCGCTCATTGCGTGGCTTCGGCCTTATAAGTTAAAAAAACACGCCGCTCTTAATTAAAAACCCTTTACACGCTCACACACTTTTCCACACAAACCAAAACAACAAACAACTTTTTGCCAAAATCACACAATTCTCCCCATATACAAATTGAATAGCACCTAATTAAAATTAAAACGTAAAACTCTACCAACACTCTTCAAAATTAAATTTGGTGGCAAAGTAAAAAAAATTTGGAAAATGTAGAGAAAATGTAGAACGTACGTCACAGTTAAAAGAAGAGTGAAAAGTGTAAGAAGAAAAAGGAAACCTTTAATTTCTTATGGTAAGTTAAATAAATTACGGAACGTGCTAATGAGGGCTTCAACTTTGAAAATGAGTAGGAGGAGTAGAGTTGGCAACAATTCTTCCAACAACTCGGCTATCGAAGAAATATATATGTTTGGCAAATTGACTTTAGTTTGTGTATGTGTGCGTTAGGTTTTTAAACAAACAGTAAAATCTAAAAAAATTACGCGTCTACAATAAAAAATTATAAATTTTTTAGGCATTTTTATGTAAAACTAATTTTTAGAATAAACTTTTTATTGCAAAAAGATTTTAATTTTTGAACAAAAAAGCCTTCTTTATTTTGAAGAAAATGCTCTCTTGGCAAAAAAGCTGCTTAAATAGCTTACATATATACATTTTTAACTTAAAGCATATTTGTAAATGTTTTTTTGTTGTAATAAAAAATATTTTTGTGTGTAAAATTTTGTTGTAAAAAATTCTCCCAAATCAGGGAGAGAAAGTAAGTGTAAAATAGAATTGTAAATTCGAGGCGGTGCCATAACCCAAACAATTGACATGAACAGGCAGGCTGTTTACAGTAGTGCTATTTAGCCTAAAATAATACTTTAGTGCTTAACACTTTAGAACACTTTGTGAATTGGCTTAATATTATTTTAATTTTGTGTCTTTTTTTAAGAAAATAAAAAAAAGCTAAAAAGCGTTTATACCAAATAAAGCTTTATAAAAACAGTTTACCGGAAGATTTAAAATAAAAACTATTTTCAAACACAAATTTGGTGTAGTTCACATCTTCATCGTCTTTTGAGTTGCTTCCAATTATTAAAAAACAATATTGATTGGGCACAAAACTCTGCTTAAACCACCGTTGAAGTTTATTTATTTATTTATTTATTTGTCTACTCTCAAAATATTATGTAGTAAAATTCAAACGAATATTAATTTTAAGCAGCCTCAATTTCATTTAAAAAACGGGCCATTTACATTTCATTTAAATTAAATAAATTTTACATTAATTTTAATAGTCTTTACTTTTAAAAAATATATTTTAACCCACAAAAAATCAAACTACATAACAAAATAAGTACGAAAAAACATTACTTTTTGGTAGTTTGTTTTTTGAATAACAAATATTAGTATGGAAAACGAATTTAACAACTCACAATTAGTTTCTGTCATAATTTTATAAGTGTATGGTATATAATCCTTACAGACTTCTAAATTAAATACAAATAAATTTTACAAAATATATACAAAGGAGAAACAAAAAATTAAAATTAATATCAGTAGGACTGGAATAATAGTCATTTAATTTATAAAACTTGTTGAACTCAATACACATCCTTTTTAACAGGTCACGATTAGCATAATTAACTCTTAAAAATTGAATTGATAGCGGAACCAAATGACGTATTGGGCGTTGAGGAACATTAATTGTTAAATTGTTGATTAAGCATCCAGAGCATACGTCGCCAGCAATTATGTTAAAAATAAACGAGATGTTCAGCACAGTTCTACGGTTTTTAAGAGTTGGTAGCTTGATAAGGGCTAGTCTTGCAGAATAAAGCGGCAGATTCCATTGGTTAAAGTCAGAAACTGTTTTGGACTGATTCAATTTGGTAGGAATATTAATTATATATAGCGTATATATAGCCCATCGTTTTACAAAACCGATTATACCTCTGCCTTTATTAGCTGTCATTGTTGTATGGGCAAAGCATTTTAGTTTCGAGTTAAGCAGAATTCCAAGATCAAAGAAATTATTTACCGACTCCAACTGATAGCTTTCAAAAAACTAGCATGCAAGAATTGGAATCTTTCTAACAAAACGCATGTATTTCCATTTTTTAGATTAAGTTGCATAAGATTTACATTGCACCACGTGTAAAAGAATTTCAGTCATTTTGAAGAAGTTGTTGCTCAGATATTGGACGATAGCTAAGATAAACTTTTAGGTCTTCCGCATACATCAGAATATTGGTAGTTCATTAATAAACAATGTAAATAGAAGTGGCCTAAGGTGGCTTCCCAGAGGTACACCAGACAGAACATTTATGCTTCTAGCAATTGTGTTATTAAAGCAAATTGTTGTGTTCTTAGGTATGAATATTTCCAATTTATACTTATATCAGAAAAACCGAGTAAATGAAGTTGAACTTTCAAAAGTCTATGGTTAACTTTATCAAAGGTCTTGGTAAAATCAGTGTATATCACATCAGTTTGTAGTTGTTGTATAAATCCTCGATATATGATAGTTGTAAGATGAAGGAGATTATTTGTAGTAGAACATCTTTTCTGGAGCCCATGCTGGGAAGGTGATATCAATTTAGATACTTGGTAACAAAGGATTTCGGCGATAATTTTTTCGAATAGTTTAGGCAGTGTTGCCGTTAGGATACGAAAGATACATTTTTCGTATCTTTTGACTACTTCAGGTATCATGTATAATCCTGACATTTTTCGCATCTTTTGAATCTGTACGCAAAATGACAGAAACAAAACATTCGAAAATTTTTAGCCAAAACTTATTAAGACTGATCATCGTAACCGTCTCAATACTAATACAATAGCAGCCAAGGCGCATTGACTAAAAGGTGGTTCAACTCTACAACTACACTGCTTCTGTGGTCGGTTTATCAAAAATATTGCTAGTAAAAAAGGTTAGTTTACATAAAAAATTAGTTTGCATACACACTTTGAACGTTGAACGTTGATATAATCGCCTTAGTAATTATAAACGCCTTAACTCGTATATTAATTTTTACAAAAATGTTTGTGTTGATAACATTCAAAGGTAGTTACATATAATTAATTTTAAGGTTTGCGTACTGTATTTTTAAAAATTACATATGTAACTAATATTTATGACTTAAATAAATATAATAATGAATTTATACGAAATCATTTTCTTTACAATATTCATTTATATATGAAATAAAAATGTTATGTTAATAAATATTAAACGTTAAAAATGGATTTTCAAATTGTTTTCAAAACGTATCTTTTTGGGAAAAAGTGTATCTTTTTGGAAACTAAAATGTATCTTTCTCGAAATTTCACTGGCAACACTGAGTTTAGGTATAATACTCAATTGTGTTAAACCACGGATATTTTTAACATCAGATTTATGTCCCGATTTAAACAGAGATATAATAAACGAGTTTTTCCATAGATGCGGAAAGTGACCATGCTTGATGTTTACATTAAATAAAATTGCAAGAGGGATAGCAATACTGTCAAGTTAATTAAAATGTTACTTAGAATGTCATCAGGGCCAGAATCGAATGAGAATTTAAGACTTTTTAATTGCTTAGCGATTTTTGCGATAGCAATAAATGGAATGTGCACAGAAAAAATTATCCAAAATTTTTCACTAATTAAAGCATTAATCAAAAATATAATCAGTTTTAATTAAAAATTCAATCAAGTGAATTAAAAGTTTAATCAAGTTTAATACTATTAACTGGTTTAATTGATACTATAAATTTGTTTACTGGTGCAAATTTAATTAATTTTTTGATTAATATCACAAATTTTTTAATTGAAATCAATTTTTATTTTTTTCTGTGTGAGTTGTTTGGTTTGCATTTATCTTGAAGGGATAGTTAACTGATTCGTCATAAAAAGCATTCGAATAAGTTGTAGAGAAAAAATCAGCAAACCAATTACTTATTACTTAGGGGAGCCAGCTGTATTCTTCTTAGAGTTCAGGGTTGTCAAATTTTTTTGAGCACCATCGCCAAACCGGATGTCAGAAATCGCCAAACGTCAATTTTGTTCAGTTTTCGTTAAATTGAATTGCATTTTGTTTTTAAATTAAATTTTGCATACAAAAGAAGCTAGTATAATATTTTAGCAAAAAATCGCCAAAAACTGAGAAAAAGTACAAAAAAAGTTGCCGAATGTAAATTTTGTTTAGTTTCTGTTATTTTTTTTTTAATATCATAAATGGAGATCAATTAAACTAAAATTAAGTACACAAGTCTATAAGATCGTACACTTCAGCCTCAACGATTTTATTACTAGAGATTTGACCTGCATACATACTATTATAATTAAATAGTGACTGAATATAGAATCCACTAAAAATGATAACAAAACAAGCATCATGTGAAAAAAAGTTCCCAGGTTTTTTTTTTTAATTAGTAATAATAACAACAAATGACAAACTGTTAAAAAAAAAACGCTGAAATAATATAAATGGTAAAACCAACCAAGTGAATCACCAGTTATATCAAAAATCGCCTGTCGCCAAATGGAAAATCACACCG
The DNA here is from genome assembly GCA_963931875.1 of Pollenia griseotomentosa. Classification (NCBI taxonomy): domain Eukaryota; kingdom Metazoa; phylum Arthropoda; class Insecta; order Diptera; family Polleniidae; genus Pollenia; species Pollenia griseotomentosa. The sequence goes on from OZ007561.1 coordinate 19,841,105, forward strand.
CCAAACACGTTTCAAAATCGCCACGTTTGGCAAGAAATCGCCATATCTGACAGCCCTGTTAGAGTTAACAAATTTAAAAATCGATTTCAGATTACGCCTGAAATTATATTTCATTGAATTTAAATAATTTTCGTAACACGATTTATCTTTTATAATCCACGGATGATCCGGATTGCTTGAATTTACTGTAGTAGGGTAGGAGGGGGACCATTCGCCACTTTTTTTCTAAATTGCTCTCTTCTCAAAACTGCAAATGATATTTGGAAACTTGTTTTGTTTTTAAAGCCTTACATATGTTGACTTTAATTTGAGTCCTTTTTGTCCTCTTATATGTATTTTTCAGCAATTTCGGAAGTGACCAAAAACGGCGATGCCACCCCACCTATGGGATGAATTCGCCATGGGGGTGGGGCAGAAACGACAGAAATAAAATAAACCGAAAATTTGTCGTTATACGACTGCTTTTTTTTTATTGTTTTACGGTAATTCAGGAAACAAACAAAAAATAAGGCAAATAAATTTAGTTCTACGTAAAGTAAATAAAAAATTTGTTAAAATACTTGAGACCAAAGGCAGTCACTTTACACAAAATTAAAAATTTTTTTTTTTCAAATTTAATAACACTACAAAGTTACTTTACATTGTACTGCGACATATCAACATCAAATAAATATTTTGTTACAGATCGGGAAGTTCCTGGAGGATGAGTTGAGTCCGGTAATCGTAAACCAATATCAGTTTTAAGAACGCAGCAAATGTCAGGAATATCGGGTTTGATGAAAGTCCACAAAATAATTTTTTTTCTCAGAAAATCGACCTTTACCGGAGTTGGACTTTTTTATATTATTTTGCCAACATAAAACTTATCTGTTTCTCCAGAAAATCGAACTACTTAGTACGAAGTTTCCTTCCATATAGCTATCATCTACAGCAAAAGAGCCAACAGATTTATCCTTGAACCCAGTCAATTCCTGCTGTTTGGTTATCTACCCAAGTAGAAGGCATTTTGATATAATTTATTGTGGCATATTCAAATACATATTTTCGTGCCATGGTATAAGAACAACCGTGCTGAAGGATAAAACATGTTTTAAAGTATTCACATATGTCTCTCTCTTGATTTTTCGTCAAAACTTGATTCAATGTGAATTTCGACATATACTGTTGTTCATCTTCGGAGTATTGCCCTGAGTCATCCATTGCATTAAGCTAAGACTTGTGTAACTTCTTCATGCGGTCTTTAGCAGCTCTACTAATATTATATTTTCCTGAGACTACATCTCTTAAAGCAAAAATATTTAAAATATAAAGAACAATTTTATTTTACTTTAAAGCTTATCAGGTGCATTCACGGGTGGTTAATCTACCCCTGGGGGTACATTCCACACGCTAATCGACCCCTAGGGGGTACATTTGCCACTGGCTAAGCTACCCCAGGGGGGACATTCGCCGGCGAAATAACCCCACCAGAGGTCTGGCACAAATGTTTATTTTTGTCACACTTTTAATGAATTTATTGAAAGAACAGTTTTCAATTATTTTTCACTAATGTCAAGTTTATAACACTAAACAATATCTCTATTCATTCGCAAATTTTATGAATTTTGTCACAAAAATACTCACATCAAATTCATCATTTTTTTCGCGGGTTTCAAAAAAACAAATAATCACGTCTGTGTCGATCGTAAGTTAACTGATACTGTCAATGTTTCGATGATGAGAAATCATCGATAAAGGAAAAGAATAACGATTAAAGTAACAAAAACGATAACTTCGTTTTTAAGATAATCGTTGATGGCGGATGTGCCCCTATGGCGAATGGTCCCCCTTCTACCCTATTTATTTTTTTTTTTTGTTTTTAGCACGATCCCCTTGTTTATTATTCCAAGGTGGACCAGTTATTTCCTTATATACTGGTTTTGGAATAGCCAAATCCAAGTTTACTATAAATGTATCCTACTTCACTCTATATTTCTGACTAAAATTGCATAAAGCTTCAACTTGGTTTAAATTTTTTTTTGTTTTCTTGTTTTTTCTACAAAGCGTTTTAAGCAAATAGTTTAATGCCTTATGCATGCATACAAGTTTGACTTAAATTCTTTTTTTATACAGATCGACTGGTGCTTTTGTTTACTAAAAATATATTCTAAAAGTGTAAAAACTAAATGCAAAATATGTACACCTCAAGAAAATTATCTGGAAAAACTTGATCTCTGTTTAAACCATTTAATATTAAATCTTAAGCAAATTCCTTAAATAATTACTTTTACCTTTAAACAAACTCTAAGAGCACACGGATTATAAACTGATTATAAATATCATTAAAACTCTACTTTTATTTACACTCACTTTTTGTTAATTTTTTAATAACTTAAACAATTTTTAACATTTTTGTGTTCAAAGTTAAAATAAGTTTTGTCTTCTTTCGAAAACTTTTCAAATTACTTTAACGTTAATTTTTAAATTAGATTAAAAGCAATTTTAATATATTTTTAAATAACTTGCTTCTCCTTACGCGTTCTTTGCATTAGAGCGAAAATGCCAGTTACAAATATTAATAAAGTAAGAAAATCAATTTGCTTTTAAACAAACTTTTTACGATTTTCTATTTAAGGACGAAATAAACGAGCGTCAGACGGTGTGTCCCTATAATTTCAAACATTTGCTAAATAATTTTCTTTACATTTCAAAAGTTTTTTTACTTTCTGCTTTTTATATTGACACCCTTTGACCCCCCTTTTTTTGGGAATTTAATAGGGTCTACATATGTTTGCGTGAGAGTAAGCAAGTGTGCGTTGCATGGGTATGTATTTGTTTCTTTAACAACGATAATGGTGACGGCAACGACGAAGGCGATAAGTTAATATTGCCTTTATGGAAAAATAATTCCGTAGTTCATGTTGATGTTGAATTTTCTTTGGAATTTGTAGAAAATTGTTTTTCTATTTCTTGTTCGAGCGATTTTGTTTGTAAATATTTGGAATGTGGTGTAAACTCGTTGCTGCCATTGCCACTGTTGGTTATTTAGGTTATATTATGGTGCTGTTTATCGTAGAATTTCGTTTTCACCGGCTTTATCCATATACACACACACATATATATAAGTATACAAAAATGAAAATGTGTTTGTTTGTTCCTTCCCAACAAACCAAAACGATTTAGAAATAACTTGTAGCAAGCTTACTAACATAATCCTTATGCTTAGAAAAGTGTTGTGATTACTATTATAAAAGGCTCATTAACAATTATTTACTTGTGTATAATATATGTAATTATGTATAGAATAAACTTACATAAAAATGCTTTCTTAACAAACACTTTGTTTGAATTTACATGGCATATTTACAAACAGTTTTTACTAATATATTTAATATTTTATTACTTTTTTTAAATTGGTCACTGATTAAAATACATTAAAACACTTCCCTCTTCGAACAAAACACAAAGACTGAAAACTTTAAAAAATAATACAAAATCTATGCGTGCGTCAAATAACAACACATCGTTCTTACAACACTTATAAAACTATAGCGAGAATAAGTCATTTACTATCATATTATTCTACAACTCATTAACATTTTGCTCTGTTGGGTTATATTCTTCTCAACTACTAAAATCGTTTTCACAATAGTTTCCTGATTATAAGGCGCATCGCATAGGCTGTAAATATTTATAGAATTTTAGATGGTCGTGGTTCCTCCCAAATAAATATATTATAAATGTCTATATATCTTGGGAACAGTAACAGTAGGCGTATTCCAGTTTGGCAAAAATAGCGTGGATATTAATAAACAGCATTTGTTAATTATCTTCAAGTGAGCTTGGCGCCTCTTATACCAGGACTGTGGAGTCGGAGTTGAAGGGTTTTGTTTTACTTTCTGCTTTTTATATTAACACCCTTTGAATTTTTGGAATTTAATAGGGGCTGCATATGTTTGGGTTAAGGTTTTTGTGCCGGAGTCGGAGTCGAGGTGCCCACAGAAACTCGCGACTCCGACTCCAAAATTTTTCGGCACAAAAAATTTTTAAGAAGGTCCGCTTTAAAAATTTTGAAGTCAGAAAATAATGACCAGTCTACTTTACGTATGGGTAGGTAAGTTGCAAAACTCGTTCGTTTCGAAAATTAAAAATTAAATCCAAAATTAACAATTGATTTTGACAGATCTTTTAGCATTTTATGGGAATAAATATATAGATTTTATCAAAGCATGTTCTTTTCTTTGTTTTAATGTGACCTAAAATTGCAGTTGGTAACACAACTGGTTTGTTCCACTCACTTGAAATTTTCAAAACATACTCTGCATTTTCTGTAGCAAAACTCTTAGTTTTAAGCTTCCTGTGTGAAGTTCGACAAGATATCGTTGATCAAATAAAGTCGAATTAGGGAAATTGAAAATGCAAATTTGTAAACAAGTTCGCTTTTACATTTTTGTTTTTTATAAATCGAATATTGAAAAATATTTTTCTAGTGATATTCATACATATATGTATATGACTGGAAATCAGCTGTAGCTCATTTGGTTAAAACCTGAGTGAACTACAATTTAAAAATGCTAATAGAAAAAAAGGAAAAGGAATTCGAAAACATGCATGATTCTTATCTACTCACTTTGGGTTAAATTGGAGAGAATATAAAGACTTGCAATTTTATATTTCAGTCTTGGACAATAATAATATTAATTATGGAATGGAAAAAACAATAGCGGGTACACTGGAAAAAAAGATTTAAATTTATTTGTTTAAAAATTCATACTACACCAAACCACATCTGTTGAAAATCACAAATGCTTTTATTTCTGTATTTAAAATTTTCCTTTCTTCGAATATTTTATATGACTCTCATATGTTTTTTTTATGTCGATGTAATCCATAATAAGATTAAGTCATTCTGATTCCAACACTATAAAAACGTTTCGTTTAAATGTGCTACATTCCCATTTCATACTATTGATAAACTGAAATTTATTGTTGAAGGGATTGGTTGCTTAGGCCAGATCGTCAGCAAACTTCATCCAAAGATTTTAGAAAAACTAGAAAAACACAAAAAAAAACTGTTAAGCGAATAAGAATTATAAGCCACAGTTTTACTTGTAACAATATCAAAGCTTAAACAAAAACAACAACAATAAACATTGAATTTATCTGTTCTTACAGTCCCGGCTACTATTGGTTGATTTTTTGTCAACTCTTAAAACCTGCTAAAACTAGATTGGTACCAGAAACCTGCTTCGTCGGGTAGATTAATAAATTTCTATTCGAAACATCCAAAACGAATTATTATAAATACGGCAACCAATTTCATCAACAGGGTTTTGGATATAAGTGACATTCAGTTTCACAGGAAAAACTTATACAAAATAAAGGAAACTTTAAGAATGAATGACTTCCCTAAAAAAACAATTGACGACTTGATAAAACGTGTAAGAAATAAATGTCCCATAGCCAACACTAGAGAATCAGACGATAAAATCTTTAAATCAGTCAGTTATATACCGAATTTTTCTGAAAGAATGAAAAATTCTAATATATATAATAAATACAAGTTCCATTTAGCCTTTAAATGTAACAATACTGTTGGCAAATTATTCAGTAAAACAAAATCAAAATTGAAAACTGAGGAAAAGCCAAACGTAGTGTATAAAATCAATTGTAAGGGTGACAATACCAACATATGTCAGAAGGCATATGTAGGCACAACTAAAACAAAGCTAAAAACCAGACTCGCATCACATAAGTCAGATTTAAAAGCAACTTACAAACCACTGGAACAAAAAACAGCACTCGCGGCCCACTGTGCAATTACTGGACATACACCAAATTTCGTTGACGTTAAAATATTAGTAGAGGAGAACAATTATGCTAGGAGATTTACTTTGGAGATGCTACACATACTTGATTTAGACACAAATGAGAGATTAAACTACAAACTGGATACAGAAAACATCTCAGCTCACACATACAAACACACGATACACAAAAACAGAAAAACACCAAAATAGAATGTAATAAACATTAGTTGACAAAAGCTTACGGTTCCAACAAGTTATTTTTGTTTACATTTTTAATTTTTTGTTTTCGTTTATTTATATTTTTAAATGTAATTATACTATTTGTTTTTGGAAATGTTTTGTGTAATTTTGATAATAATTTTTTCAATATATTTTTTGGTAGATGGTCAACAAAGTTGACCGAAATATTGGGAAATAAATAAAATATAATTTTTAAACAAAATATGTTCATATTTTTTATTTAAAAAAAATTGTTTTAACACATGACCTAATGCCGAACAAAATTAAAAAACAACAAAACTAAAGGTCAACAATTCACAACTTTAAACAAATATGCTAAAATTTAATGATTAATTTTCCTAATGACAGCACCAAAGAATAACACGCAATAATCAATACGTCAAACACAAATTGTGCCCCACTGTAAGATCATTTATTTAGAAAACTGTTAAGCATTTGTTGACAACCGAAATGAGTCTCTAAATTTCTTACAAATTGCTTTGTTACCAAAACTCGAGATCTGTTTAAAATAAATTTAACTAGTTTTGTTTCAATGGGGTTAGCAAAGCGCACCGGGTTAAGGCAGTGATATATAAAACAGAAGTATAACTATTTTATCGTATGTACGAATATATTCTACAGACCCAACGAAAAAGATGCCCAAACTAAAAGTAAATATTTATTAAAAGAATCTTGCTTTTAATTGAGTGAATAAAAAAACTTGCTGCGCTCTAAATATTCGTACATTCAGAAATAAAGTGCTTATTGATAACTGGGTTGAATATTCAATATTCTTTCTTTTTCCTTTTTTTGCTTTTATTTAAACTTTTTGGCACAAAGAAGACCCAAAATCTAAACAAAAGATTTATATGCTTAATTTAAATATTTATTAATCGCAGTGATGTAGCAGAATGAAATAAATTGTTTTAGCTGTTCTCTACTAATTTCAAGTCGAAAAAATTTCAATTTTAACCTGAATTTATAGAAAGAATTTTTCATTTAAAGCTCGGCACCAACGTTTGTGATGGAATGCCATTGGTAAAGGATGGTATAGTTGGTATTTAGCTTATTGTTGAAAATCATAGTCGTGTTTTTCTTTTTTTTATACAAAAATTCTAAAATTCCTTAAAGTTTTTGGTTGTTGTCTAAGAAGCGAAAAAGGACGATGTTGTATTGCATAATTTTTATATTTAGTTTAAATGAGGAACTTCTATTGCCAACTCAAAGTAAATGCTTTACACCATAAAAAAGATAAGAAATATAAAACTTTAATTTAAATATGAAAAGAAGAGGGATTTTAAACTATTTTGTACAGCAAGTTGTTAAAAATTAGCATAACAATAAAATTTTTGTATTAAAATACATTTTTTACAACCTTCACATCAGTCGGGGAGAAAGTATACCAAGTTTGTCATGCCGTGTAAAACTTTTTTAATATTCATGTATGACTCCCTACACAGCAAGAAAAACACTCGGGATAAATCAATTCAAGAAATAATCAGACTAAAACGTACTCAAAACAATCCTTAATCGGATTACTTTCAAAAATCAATCCCGGAATTTCTTGAAATAAGTATAAAACTCATCATTTTCCTATTGCTACTTATAAACTTTAATAGGTCCTTAGTAGTTCTATGAGTACTAATAAAGTAAAATTCTTTTTATTTAATTTATTTATTTGTTGTCCCATACACAAGACTTATAGTCTTATATTACAGTATAGGACTGAGAAAATGTTGTACTATATAATGTGAAATAAATTAAAAATGAAAAAATAAAAATTAATTAAACATAAATCACAATAATATAAAAAAAAAGAATAAATTAATATATACTAAAATTAAAAATATACTGAAATTATCCACGTGAAAAAATATCCAAAAAAAAAAAAAAAAAACAATATTAATTATGAACTTTGACTAGCAAAATACAAAATGATGTCTTTTTTAAACAATTGTGCGTTACTAATAACTTGAGATCTATGAGGAATTAAGTTCCAAAGACGGGTTGCATAGATAAAGAATTGCCATTCAGAAATGAGGCTGTGGTGACGAAATAATATTAATCTTCGTCCTCTGGTTGATCCTGAGAAAACCAATCGTTCGTAAAGATGTTTGGGTTAACGAGTATATATAACCTTATGCAAAAAGATAAGAGCTCTTGTTTTTATTAAGTCATCAAAACAAATGCCATATAGCCGTTTCACAAAAGCTGCGGTGCTGTCATATCGTTTTAGACCAAAAAAAAAGACCGTATAATGTTTTTAAATACGATTTTCAGTTTTCTCTTACTGTGATCATCACAATTTCCAAAAAGTTCACATCCATACAGTAATATGGGTATGAGATACGTTTTAGCTAGAAGTGCTCTTATATTAATGGGTATACAGTATTGAGATTGCCAAAGCGTTCTCAGCATAGAAAATGTACACCCACAGGCATAATTTATATGGTCTGACCATGTGAGGGAACTGTTAAAATATACTCCAAGATTTTTTGCAGAGTTAACAATTTCTATTTGTTGATTATTGATCTCTATAATTGGTGTAATTTGTATTTTCGATATTCGCTTTTGAATAATGATACATTTGGATTATTTTGGATTTATACCCAGCTCGTTAGCTGCATACATTCTAACCTTACATTGTTCAACAGTAAGCGGTAGATCGTTAGAGTACAATGAAAACAAAAGAGGGCCTATAATTGATCCCTGAGGAACGCCTCTAATCTTCTTATTATTTGATTCAACATACTGGCATCTATTCGTTAGATAGGAAGCTATAAGACGTGTGGCAATTTGATGCAAATTTAAACGTACTCTCCAATTTGTAACATAAAATATCGGGATCCACAGTATCAAATGTTTTGGAATGATCCAATAGAACTAAAAAAGAAATCTTTTTGTTATCCACCTGTTTTCTGATATCCTCCGCAACATCTATTAGGGCTGTAATGCAGCTGTGATTTCTACGAAAGCCAGATTGCCTATCATTGAGTAGCCTATTGTTATCCAAAACTAGTGTAACTTGATTATGGATAATGCGTTCAAATGCTTTAAAGAGAAATGGCAAAGTTGCTATCGGTCTGTAATCAGATGTTGACTTAAGTAAAGGTATAATTTTAGTCTTTTTCCATTTAGCAGGATAATAACTACATGCTAAAATCTTGTTAAAAATAAATGTAATTTGTGATAGTAGTTGTGGTAATAAAATCCGGAAGAATTTAGTATGTATTACATCTGAGCCAACGGCCTTTGACTTTATTGACAAACAACTAGACAAAACGTCGTTTTGAGTTATGCCACTGAAGGAAAATTTTCCATTTTCAGAATCATCTAGAATGTCATAGTAAGTGCGATCAGGATCCATCATTGGCACATCAACAATCCGAATTTTTGTTTTCTTATTTTCCCCAGTATTCTAAATAAAAATTCATCAATGTTTATGCAATATTATAAAATTTATTTTGCCAGTTTTATTTGTTGTAGTATGTATGTAGTCAATTCAAGTTTTGTTTAAATAAACAGACCTTTTCATGTCCCCACCAATAACAGCCAGTTTATTTGTATGTGCATTAAAGTTTGTGTTACAAATTTCTGCACATATCAATTTACTTTATGATACTGAAAAAGTTGAGAATGTTGTTGAAGATTTCACTTGGTAAACCGCTTACTTTGGTACAAATATACAGATACTTTGTAGTATAAATAATAATAGATACACATACATACATATAAAATAATTACATAGAAGTGAGTACATCTTATAATTGCCATACTTGTGGCTGAAGCTTTGAAAATACCCGCGCTTAAACATTTTGTTACAATTTGTTACACAGACACACACACACTCACCCATATAAAAATTACTAAACTTGCAAGACTAGTTTTGTAAGTTAAAGGGAAGATAGATACAACTACAGAAGTACAAAGCGGGAAAATTTGCAATCGCTTTTAATTTATCAGGCCTTTTAAAGAAGCTCAACATACGTATTCGAAATGATTTTTTATTCACTAAACTCTTCCTTCTTTGAAAAGGTATTTTAAACCGTATTTAAAAAAATATCTTACAAATTAAAGTTTGCATTCTAAAATAAGTATTTATAGTATTAGCAAGAACATTTTGCCAAGATAAGACTTTATTTCGGCTGACGTTCACTTCTAAAAACCTTTAAAATACCCAGCAAAAATTCTAATTATCTAGTAAGCCAGCAAAAATGTTAAACAAATACTATCAAATTCTTGTTCTTTAGGTGAGAAGCTTCTCAAATGTGTGTACACAAAGTTTTTGTTTAACCACAATTACAAATACTATGCGTTACTGTTTGTCGCACATTTTAAATAGTGTTCTGAGGGTACAAGACAAGAAATATACTCCAGACAATACCTGCTTCTTTTAAAAGCTTTTAATGAATTAAGATATTTTTTCTTATACTCCTAAGGCCTTATTCTTAAAGAATATTTTAGGTTTATAAGACGAATTTTATTTGAAAATTTGTTTAATAAAGCTTTTTTAAAACAGAAATATTTTTTATGAATAAGAGGGCGGTTATGTGAAAGTTACTTCGTCCAGTCTGACAGAATTTGTGCTTTTTAGTTGTAACGTACACTTACAAAGAATTGTTTTTGCAAAGAATTTTTGTTGCAGTGTTATCGAAGAACTTGTTGTAGTGTTTGGTATGTTGTTCGCAGATCGTGTTGCTTAAAGTTTTTTAAGCAGTTGATTTTGTGTTTTTTAAAGTTTATTGAGTATGATGAACTGCGATTCGACTTAAGAACACATATCCTGGGTCTCCAGTGTTACACTTTGTAACTTATGAATAAAATTAAAATGCAGCTGGTAGGCCATTTATCTGAAAAAAAAAATACTTTTAAAAGGCCTCTTAACAACTTCTTTTTCCCGCGTGTTAGATGCGTATTTTTATGTGTTTGTATATATTTCTTTGTATATTAAACTATTTGTGCTTATTATGTTGTATAATTTAACCAAACGAAACTAAATTGTGTTCAAAGTACACTATGAAAAATAAAAACAACAAAACCTACAAGTTTACTAAAATATTTTTGAACATTTTGCTGATTTATTAAGTTGTTAAATTAAAATCTTGTTTACTAGAAAATTTAAATTAAATAAACAATTTTAAGTTGTTTAGGTTTTAGAAACAATAAAAAAAAAAAAAAACTGCAATAACAAAAATTAAAAATATAATTATTTATTTCAATAAAGATTCGATAATTGAAAACTGAAGTTACACCAAAACTCTTTAAATAGTGTTTAAGAGGCAACTAATTTCTAAACGGTATTTTCCGAGTATTGTGGCTGAAACTATCGCACGCTTGTCGACCAGATATCAGAGTAGTTCTAAACTCAGGATGATTCCAATTGGGACATGCGGCGTAAACGTCGTCAGCAGAATCGGCCCAGTGAAGGGGAGCTCCACCTTGTGCTCCGGTGTAACACAAGGAGTCGTTGAAGCCATGAACGACTCGCTTGATAACGGAGTCGAAGGCCATAGTAGCTAGCACTCCCTACTTATATTCACCCCTATCGTAAATAACATGTAGAATTTTTTTCCAATGAAATTCGAAGGGAAAAAAGCAATCGTGAATAACATGTGAAAAATTGTTCACGTTATCAGTTCCAGTGAATGTAAAAAAGAAGAAAGATTAAAAAAAATAAAAATCAATAAAATTTTTGTTTAAAAATATACACGTATATATTTTAAAGAAAAGTTAAAATAATTAATCAAAATGTTTAGTATTGGAGGAATAGTTTGATTACAACGTTCGTTTTTTGCCCTTTTTAAATTTTATGTAGTAAAATATTTTTCAAAATTCTGCCTTCGAAAACTTCACAAATCCACAGTTAATCGACCTGTTGTTTTAAATTTTGTTGACCAATATATCGGTTTGTGTCTTATTAACGGAAGTAGCCCTTAATATTCGATTTAAAGGAGGAACTACTTACATACATGTTCTGTTCCCTAGCAAAAATAAAGTGAAAAAATCTAAGGGAAATGTGAACAAATTACAAGGGAAAAATCTTTTCACGATAAGGGGAATTTTTTCCCGTGAACAATTATCACGTTATTATTCTCATTTGAATTACCTTTTTTTCATGATCGCAAATATGTGAAAAGGGGAATAATTACGAGGGAAAAATTATTCACGATAGGGGTGATTATATAGTGTCATTTATTGTATCATATAATATTAATAATAAAAAAAAAAAAAAAAAAAAAAATTCTGAACGAAACACAAATTTAGGAAACTACAATTTTTGAAATAAATTATCTTCGAAAATGGCAAATAACCTGCAAGATGTACAAGGTCTATCATAGCAAGCCGTGAATTTCGCCAGTATTTTCCGGAAGTTTTGCTTTGTATTTAGTTGGACTAGAGGGGCCCGGATCTACATAGTTTAAGCTGCTGAAATCGGGCCATATACAGGACCTCGTGATCGAATACAATAGATTCGTTTGAAGCGATATTCGCCCTAAAATTACCGTAATACGCAAACAGACAAAAAGCCGTAAATTCCATCATGATACTTCTCCGCTACATGGTAAAAGTTACTAGTTATAAAAACTCGCAATTTTCCAAAACATCTTTACATGATTTTACAAAACAATCAGTTGTTTTCTCAAAAACTCGGTTATTTTTTCTAAAACTCAATTATTTTTTTACAAAAACTCGATTTTTTCACAGAAAAATTGTTTTCATCAGAAAAACTCGACTTCTTGACAAAAACACCACATTTTAATAGAAAGTCGACTTGCTCACGAAATTTCGGTTTTTGTAAGCTTTTAAATGTAAACTCATATATGTCATAAATTCTTGGCTTTTTTACAAAATCTTCGTTTTTTGAAATTCCCTTATTTTGGCGGATTTAAAACCGCTTAAATTTCTTGTATTATATAAAAAGAAATCAAATTTTTTAAAAAACCCAAATTTTATTTGCTATGAAGTCATTAATGTTCAAGTAAAATGTTATTTAATTAACATATCGCCTAATTAATCATAAACTGGCACCACTCAAAATTCAAAAGTGTTTAGAAGAGGTCAAAAGCTGGTCTCAAAGAAAAGTGAGGCAAAAGAAATTTTCGGTTTTGCTATACAAAGAAAAAATGTTCGCCAATTTTTTTATTCAATTTAGACATTAATCAAAAATAAGATCAGTTTTAATTAAAAATTTAATTAAGTCAATTAAACGTTTACTTACATAAACAACATTAGTGCAGAAAATGTTGGCAAAATCATGGCGAAATAAGTACAATTTAGGCTCTTTAGGAAGTGTTGTCACTATTTACCCATGAAATGTCAAATAAATTTATTCGATTTTTGACGCTTGGTAAATTTTCTTTATTTATTTTATTTTGTTTGACGTTATATAGGTTTTAAAATAGAGAACAAAATTTGTAATGTGCTTATTCTACCATGGTTAATAACAAGAAATATTTAATTGATACTATTAATTTTTTTAGTAATGCAAATTTAATTATTTTTTTAATTAATATCACAAATTTTTTAATTGAAATCAATTTTTATTTTTTTCTGTGTAGATTTGATTTTTAGGTTGTGTCTGTTTATGACTTAGTGTGCGATATATATCGCCCAAAATTAATATATGAATCATTGTTTATCATTTATTTCAATACTATTTTTTTGGAATTACGAATGTCATTACACATTTGTGTAACCAAATATTTAATTATTCAATAAATATTTAAAACTGTATGTAAATGATTTAGTTAATTTTTATTCGGTAAATTTGTTTGCAGAGTTTAGCAAATCATTTTTGTGTTTTTATTTGACAAATAAATTATTTGCAAATTATTTCCGCAGCATTTATTACATTTACCGATTTAAGGCAAATAATAAAACAACTTTGAATATGACAGTTTGTAGTCAAATTGAATATAAATACTTTGGTTACCTTTTCAACTTTACATAAGCACTACTAGGGAATCTGCTAATGGCCAAAATTTGTAGTGTGTATAAAAAAGATTTCCAAAAATGTTGACCTTGTATGGCGTTTATTAATTTTTTGTTCATAAATCTACAACATTCCGTTGTTTATTAGATAACGTATGACATTTTTTACTTCTTCTTTCTCAATTTGACAACATTTCGTTCATGATTTGACAACGTGCGGTAATTTTTAATTTGTCAAGACTTCAGTGATGAAATTTGACAACATTTCGTTCGCGATTTGATAACCTTGCAATATATGTATTTTTTCCTTTTTGTTCTTAGTTTTACAACATAAGGTTCTTGATATCGTACTTTATCGTTCTCAATTTGACAATATTTCGTTCACGATTCCACAACGTTAAAATATTAACTTTTTTATTCTCGATTTGAAAATGTTTTGCTTTCAATCTCAAAACGGATTTTATTGAAAATATTAATGCAATGCACCGCTGTCGTCTTGATTTTTTAGAGACTTATTTCGTTCTGTGTAAGAGTAAAAGTTTATTTTCATGTAAATACTGTTAAAAGCATGCAAGTGTATGTATGAGTCTTTTTAGGAGCCATAAATAAATAAACTAATTGGTTACACTAGTTGTAGTAGTCAAGTTTTAAAATATTTTTGTACGACTGTTAGAAAATGAACCACTACGCATTTATTTCCCTTATGTTGCTCTCTAAGTTCTAACAACAAAAATGTACTTATATTTACACAAACAAATACATACAATTAACCTAACAGTACATATGAGTGGATCAGTGTTACCACCAGCAACATTTAAATTTGCATTTAAGATGAAGCAAAATAACACGATTTAAATGATATTTACGTGTTTGTTCAATACTTCATCAGGGTTTAGCAATCTAAGATGCAATCTAAGATTCAAGCCTCTGCTACACGTGCGGCCAAGCGTTCTTACAAATTAATATCAACAAAACTAAATCAATGCGCATAAATTCTTCATGCAACGCAAACTTCCAGCATTCGGGCCAACCCATTGACGAAGTTGAATTTTTTTTTTTGTTTTTTTTGTTACCTGGGGAGTATAATTTCAAAAACAGGGGGCAGAAGAATGGACTGTGTAAGACAAAGCAAGCGTATGGCACGCTTAATAAATTCTAATAAAAATATCTCCACTCACACCAAAATCAAGGTTTTTAATAGCAACGTGAAATCGTTGCTTCTGTATGGCTGTGAAATCTGGAATATTTCTAGTCGTGCAATGAGTTGTATGCAAGCTTTTGTAAACCGCTGCCTCAGGCGTATAAAAATTCTTGCCTGCCACGATATCAAATCTGAATTTGTGGAATTTAACCAATCAAATTCCTTTAAGTATGAATATTCGATTGCGTAAATTTGGTTGGCTAGGAAACACAATGAGAAAGCTAGCAAATGATTTAACTCGACAGTCCACGGAATAAAACCCAAGGGATCCAGGAGACTTGGTAGACCTGCGAATACTTGGAGACGCTAAGTTAAGAACGAGCTGCATGAGCATGTCGTGTCCTGGAATGAGATAAAAACGATGTCTACTGATAGAATACAATGGAGAACATTTGTTGCGGTGGAACATAAGCCACAGGGAATTAAAGGATTACATATACAGACCTGATAAAAAAATAAATATTTTACAAAAAAGAAAAACACAAAAAATTAATTTGAATGCGATCAATAATAGTCATGTTATTTAGATTCTTAGGGAGCATCTACACGATGTCATTCCAAACATGTCTGTTTAATAGTCTAGTATACATAAACATACAAATAAAAAACATGAAAATTCTTATACACAAACATAAAAACTTACTTCGTGACTGTTTGGCAACCCCTCTTTCTTCACTACTCTTATTCTCTTCTTCTAATTTAAAATAAGTCACCAAAAATTAATAAAACATACAAAAAACACTTAAAACAATAAGTTTCACACTTGGTCTAGGCCAATACACATATAACAAGGTATATGCACTAGAGGAGCCTATGCTGGTACAGCCAGACAGACAACTTTCTTTTGTATGCAGTTTGGATGCTGATGGCGTCATCGGAAATTTTTTTTTAAAGGTGAAGCCGACAGGTTGATTTCGAAAAAAAACTTGTTATTACCCTCCAAAGCCTTGCGATTTCCTGTGGGGCTACGGGAAGTCAAGGACTAAGGATGGTAAACCAGTAACAATTTACGCCTTGTAGGCCAAAACTGTTCGTGTTATTGCAAATAAACGGCAAACAATGCTCGAAAAAGTGGGCCAAATTAGCCGTATAGAATGCGTTTCGTCAAGGACGGACACGGTGTCTATATGCTCGAAATAAGTTTCAAGTGTTAATGACGGGCTTTTGAAGCTTTTGAAAATCTGGAGTATACGATGAAAATCTCTTCTCAAAAATAAACTGTGACATTGTTTGTGCACTTTTTGAATCAACAATTTTTTATATGGTATACATTTTGTACTGAAATCTAATCTTTTTATTATTTCTTTTAAAACAAAGGAATTCCTGATCTTCCCTTTGCCTACAGGAAATTAGCCAGGCTCTACAAACGAAAGTTAAAATTGCACCCTATTCGGTTAATTACTAGAGTTTTTTTCCCGGACTTTTTCGATTCCCGGGATCCCGCTCCATATAAATAATACAAAGTAAATTTTGTTATTAATTCATGAAAAAAACTTTTATAAAAAAACGTAAGAAAAATTGTTTACAAAGAAAGTAAAAGAAATGGTTCAAAATTAATTGAAGATTGAAATAGGAACTTGAATTATTATCATCTCACGCCTTTATTCCCTATTATTATGCTTTTATTCAGTATCATTATGCTTCCGAACAATTGTAGCATGCTTCGGATTCACAATCAGAAGCAATTTTTTCTTTTTTATAAACAACGTCTATATCAGTCAAATGTATGTCAAGGTTGATGCAAAAATAGCACCATCCGTACTGCTTCTTACAAACCTTTTCAATTCAATAGGTCCATTTGTAATCTTTAGGACAATGTGTTTTTCAAGTTATATGTTGTAGCATCTTACACGAGTTTCCAAAATGTTATTTTATTTCGGTTTCCCCGCACTTCACGGGTATATAAACTAACACAAATTTGAAATTGAAAATTTGTGTTTATCAGCTAATAAACATATAGCTTCTTCATTGCATCATAGTCATATCTCAAAATTTTAAGTAACTTTAGCAAAGTTTTCCTTCATACCTACGAGTATGAAGTACCAAACTGAACCGAAATTATAGCAAAATTTATCTTTAAATCGGTACATTTTGAAAACTTTAATCGCATTTTGCCAAGATCGTTTGTTTTTATAGATATGGCAATAAAGGAGCGATATGTTTGGTATCTTCTATTTTTAAGACTTGTTCATGGACAATGAAACTTTACTGCCTGCATCTTATTTTGAATTAATGTACTTTATTAACTCTTCACTTCATTAAATGTAATAATAATCAACTGTTGCACTGCCCATTCTGCCTTTAGTAGATTTATTGCATCAGAAGACATTGATTTAAATACATGTACTCACTTCTTGTAATTGATCTAATCCACAACCCATCCTAATTTGCTAATTTTTAGAGAAAAGAAAACTAAATTTCAAAGCATAAATAGCTATTTTTTGAAATTATGAAGAATTTTGTATTTCCCGGGATCCCGCAATAAAAATCCCGGGAAAACGGGAAATAAGATGATTGAAACCCTAGTAACTACCTATAAAGCGGCAACACTGGTGTAGACGTATAAATAGTCTTTTTGTGCTAAAGAATATGTTGTTATCTTTATGCCAGCTTGGAATGTAATGATGCTGCAATTTAGAAACTATAATTGGAAATAGTTTCGCATTTCCTTAATTGTCATTACTAACTTAAGATGAACTTAAGGCATCCCCAAGAAAATCAGCTCCGGTGGAAGGGGAAACAATCAAATGAGGAGAAAATAAAAAATGAGCTCTTTTAACGTAAACTAAAGAGAAATTTGTGGTTTCCATGCACGAAATTGGATTTATTTTATAAATTTTCCAACACCAAGTGAAAGAACTTCTGCGTTTATATCTGTGTGTATAAACAGAAGTTAAATTAAGTTGTTTACGAATATATTTCAATTTTTATAATGTTGTTGTTTGCACTTAAAGTCATTTTAATTTTTCATCAACTCTTTAAATACTATTATTCCAAAATGTATCGAAAAACATTCTCACAAATACTCATATATGGGGTGTTTTTTTAGCCATAATTTATATAGTGCATTGGAGAAATTTCGATATCGATCACTATGATTTGACATCAGAGAATGCCACTCTGTGTTAACATTTCTTTCTTTAAGATATGGCAAGTCATCACGAATCCTTTAACGCTAGAACAACGCTTCCAAAATGTGAAAATGTCCTTATAAAAAAATAAATTTATCTGCGATGCTTATAGAGCACTTCGTCCGTTTAACGAAGCTCATTTCTGGTTAAATGGCCGCGTCAATAAGCAATATTGCCGAATTTAGAGCCAGACAATCTTTAAGCCGTAAACTAATCACCATTTTATTCATTTAAACTAATTTTTGGGGTCGATTTACATGCTCTTTCGAAATGAGCAAGAAGATACTTTTACGGTGAAGGGCTTGCCCTATAGAGCCATACTCACTGAAATTTTCAGAAATTCCAACAAAATGGCGCAACTTGCCATACACAGAAACAATGTTGCACCAGTAAAAGCATTTATCAAAAATTAAATCAGTCTTAATTAAAAATTTAATCACGTGAATTAAACGTTTAATCAAGTGAATTAAACTTGTAATCAAGTGTACTAAACGCTTAATTGACAATATTAATTTGCAAAATATCAATTAAACTTTAAATTAATTGATTAAACGTTTTATTTACTTGATTAAACGTTTAATTCACTTGATTAAATTTTTAATTAAGACTGATTTTATTCTTGAATTATGCTTTTACTGGTGCAAAATTGTTTTCTTTTTTGGTGACAACTTTATTTCTAGAAGTGGTCCTGTTCACTGGTCGCCTCGCTTTAGCGATTTGACACCTCTGGATTACTTTTAATGGGGTTATGTTAAGTCGTTGGCTTAGCCGACAAGCCGGCAACTCTTAAAGCATTGTAAGATATGGCCAGATTTATTTGGAAAAATTTGGTCTAAAATTGCACTGAAAGAATGGACCATGTAAAATTTCAAAAGTAAATGCCACCAAAATTATCCACCACCAGATAAAAATATTCCTTCCAACAATATTTCTTACTTGTATTATCATTTTAGTTCTCATGCAGCTTAAAAAAAACCCCTGTTTATTTGTTTTTACAATTGCACATTCGCAAGTTTAAGGTTGGTGTGTATGAATGTGTTACTGTATTACACCGCAAAGTAATTTGTCAAGTTTTATTACATCGAAACGACACACAGAAATATATATTTACACATCCACACACACACATCTATAAAAATATATATATACCGAACACAATCACACCTGTATATTGCCCATGTACAGGTATTTACTGCAATCCAATAAGCATCATTTATTGGCAAATGCATGTGTTCTTATGTTGTGTGAGATTGTATTGGTGCGATTGTGTGTAAAGGTGTTTTGGGGTGGCATCGTTGGTTGTTGAAAATCAATGGATAAATAAAACAACAGACATCGTATAAAACAAACAGGTAAATAAAACATTCATACACGAACTGAAAAGTTTTTGGTGTTACTTCATCTTTTACCTTTACAAGGCCTGAATCGTTTCATTTTACTCAAGTTATATTATTTAAAAATAAATGTTAAGTTTTACTCAAAGTGTGCAATTTCACACAATGTATTTCTCCTATTTAACACAAAATATAGGTTTTTATATAAAACTTTGTTTTTACACAAATGTCATTTTTTTACACAAAAATTTAAATTTTACACAAAAGCTTTTTTAAAAAAAATTCACTTTTTGCCAAAAAAAATTACTATATTTAAAAAATTTACACTTTTTACAGAAAAGTTCCCATTTTTTGCGCAAAAAATTGCAATTTTTTACAAAAAAAGTTACTCTTTATAAAAAAAGTCGCTTTTTACACAAAAAAACTTTTTACACAAAGAGTAACATTTAACAATGGCACATTTTACACTAAAAGTACCTTTTTGCATAAAAAGTCCTGAGTTTCATTGTTGTATAATTTTTTGAGCTTGAGGTTTTCCCTTTTTATACCCTCCACCACAATTAGTTGTGAAGAGGGTATACTAAGTTTGTCATTCCGTGTGAAACTTTTTTATTATTCATCTCAGACCCCATAAAGTATATATATTCTGGCTGCTTGAGTAATTCTAAGTCGATTTAGCCATGCCCGTCTGTCCGTCTGTTGAAAACACGCTCACTTTCGAAAAACTCAAAAGAAATAAACAAACTAGGTGTCAAATTGCTTGTAGTTATCCTAAGCTGTTTGGGATTGAATTTCAGCAAAATCGGTTCAGTAGGACCAGAGCTATGAATCAAAATGTGGAACCACCACCTTCAAAAACTTGATAATTTTGTTACAAAAACTAACATAAATGATGCAAAAATGCACGGAATGACATAAGATTTTGCACAAGTCCGTTTTATTCGACTAGAAATGACACTGTAAAATTTCGCGAAGGTCGGTCCATAATTTACCCTAAGCCCCACATAAACACTACTCCCACTCTACACTACTACAGTTTAGTACGCCTAAAACCGTAAAAAATAATGCAATCATAACAAATTTTGGCTCGTCACAATTTTATAGGACTATAAATGATACTGTGAAATTTCGTGAAGATCGGTACATAATTTACCCTAGGCCCCATATATGCCCTACTCCCGGCATATATGGGACCATAATTAATAACAAATCGTCACAGTTTAAGATAATAATAATAAAAAGACATCATACAGATATTACTCCTTAAACATTCGAACTGTCGGTGGAGGGTATCAAAGATTCGGCACAGCCGAATATAGCACTCTAGCTTGTTATATTTAAAGTTTTTAATATTATAAAAACACTGAAATTTATTGTTGAAGAAATAAGCTATTACTATGAGCATTTCACTGGTTGCTTAGGCCAGATCATCAGGAAACTTTACCATAAAAATTTTAGAAAAACTTAAGATATTAAACCAAATAAAACTGTTAAGCGAATCAGAATTATAAACAAAAGTCTTATTTGTAACCATATTAAAGCTTTAACAAAAACAACAATAAACAGGGAGTTTATCTTTTCTTACATTCCCTACTACAATTGGTTAGAGTTCTTTCAACATTAATTGTAGTTGTAAGTTTTTAATATTTATTAAAAAAAAAATTAAATTTAGTCCTAAATTCTACAAAAAAAATTTTTTTTTAAATAAACAGCCACATGTTTTACACTTAATGTTGCACTTTTTGCACAATAGATTTTACATTTTTTAGAAAAAGCCACACATTTTATATAGAAAGGCATACTTTTTATACAAAATGTCACAGCTTTTACATAAAACGTCTGTCATGCTAGAAAAAGTCATGGTCTTACAATAAAAGGCACAGTTTTTATTCAAAAAGTTTCACTTTCTACCTTTTTTTTTGCCTTTTTTTGGCTAAAGCTTATTTTAAAATTTATGCTTTTAATGGTGCCCAATGACTTTCGAGTCCCAGTTTGATCTTGTATGCAGTCACATATATTTATTGTTTATATATGTATATAACTATGTATGCAGACATTTGGCAACATCAGGAACAGGTTAAGAAGTGTGAGGTTTTATATGAGAAAAATATAAAAGAGTTAAAAAATCATCAGTTCAGTTGAATTAAGTTGAGTTCAGTTCAATACGATTCCATGGGATACGATTGCGGATAGAAGACATATAGCGTTGACAGTTTCATTAAAATTTTGCTTTCCCGCTAGCAATTTATTTGCATTACACACAAGTGACATTAAAGTACAGAATTGAATCGACAGCTTCTGAAATTACCAATAAAATAAAAAGAAAATTACGAAATAAAACACTCACACAAGCATACCTGGCATCAAATATATCAGAAACATACCCGTACATCAGACAGTGCATACTTACATACATTTTTACAGAATTACAAATTTTTTTTTTGTAC
This sequence comes from Pollenia griseotomentosa, assembly GCA_963931875.1. Classification (NCBI taxonomy): domain Eukaryota; kingdom Metazoa; phylum Arthropoda; class Insecta; order Diptera; family Polleniidae; genus Pollenia; species Pollenia griseotomentosa. The sequence goes on from OZ007561.1 coordinate 19,863,158, forward strand.
ACGCAGAGAAAAAATCATTTTTAAATAAAGTCACCTCCAACAAAACAATTTTTATTTATTGACCCATTAAAAAATTGTATCATTTTCACAATTATACACAATTATACGCTACGCAATAAGACATACAGAAAAACAGTTAAGTAAGTGAAAAAACTCTCAACAACTTTTATAAAAAAATAAAATTTCAAGTGCCACGGCATTCCCTGACTACGAAGCAGGTTTGTAAGGGAGAATACTAAAAAATAACTGTATCAAAACATTCAGTGTGTATAGCTGATCGTTACATCCAACAATTTTTATATGCGCTGAATAATGCGCTTTATGTGTCAAAAATGTATTGCTTCAAAGTGGGAACTTGCCATATAAAATCCATGTCTTCCGTAAGCGCAATGGTAAGCGAAACTTTTATGTTTTTCCCTTACAAACCTGCTTCGTTGGGAGCTCCATTTTTTATTGGGTATTTTTATTTATAGTGTTTTCCTATGGTTAAAAAAGCCATGCTATTATAAGTGTTAAATATATTTTTGTTATTATTAATCAAAATATGGTTGTGGCTTTTAGACGGAAGACTAGTTTAATCATAATATGGTTGCCGGCTATATACAAATGGTTAAATTACCCATAATATGTTTAAGAATTTTCGTTTAAGAGATCTTTTTTCTTTGGGTGTAGTTGTGTGTGGTATGGATTTATAGTTTTAAATATACCCAGAGGGAAAATTCAGAAGACCTTCTTACGGAAGGCCTACTCCGCAATGGCAACGTACGTAAAAAATATATGAGTATCGAATGGAGCGAGCAGGCCTTGTACATGCCGCTGGGTACACTTGCAATCACACACACTTACACTTTTCGTAGTTTTTTATAGGGTAATTTTTATTTCAATGACAAACTAAATGTCAGCTATTTAAATAATGACTACATTAGTTTAGCTTTAGTTTTTTTCTTTTATTATTTTATCTATATAGAATAAATCGACTGTTTAAAATTTAATTGGGGGAAATTTAAAAAACACTTTCACGTTAAACCCTATTTTTTAAAATTTTTAAAATAAGTGTGCAATGTGTGTTCGTGCTTAAATAAAAATATATAGTTACAAATCACCTGGGATTGAAATGTTATTGGTTTATTTTAATAATTCCAGCAGTTTTTTGTTGCTGTTTTTAATATGACAGCTCTAGGATAACTAACTGTTATTTGCAGAAGGTGTCGTATACCTGTCTATCTGTTTCTCTATGTGTGTGTGTGTGTATGTGTTAGTGATAAGGATATGTTTTCCCTCCATTGTTAATGATATCAAGGGAAATACATATACATCGGTACATGCATACACACTTATTGATTAAAATTCTATGCAGCATTCGATTTCGGAAAAAAATAAATTTTTTGTTTTATATCTTATGAATGTCATCATTAATAAATATTTAAATTTTCGGTTTTATGCAAGGCGAATTCATTACAGGTGGTCTTCAAAGCCCTGCTGATAACTTTTTTTTAGCTTTATCATTGTTGGATGTCGAAATTTTGTTTATTATCATTGTTTCTTTTTTGTTTTATTTCTGCTTTTGACATTGTACAATGATTTTACAAAAACTAATTGTTTGTGGTTTTTGTACGAGTTGTACTTGCTGTTGTACCGAGATTACACGGAATGAAAAACATCTGTTTTTGGATTTCTAAATTTGAAAAAGAAAAAATATTAAAAACAGCGTTTAAAAAACTGCAGTCAAAGTAGAAAAACTGCATTTCTTCTACCTCCTTATTTGTCATTGGCCAAATTAAAACTTTTGCTTGTACTTTTGATTCATTTAATGTAAACAGTCGCAGTCAAACCAACTCAAAAAGCGAAAAGTATTACACACATTTTAATTTTTTGTTCGACAGTTTTTGGTTTGGACTGCAGTTTTTTTGAACGCTGTTAAAAAATCACTTTCCCCTTCGGTTAAAAGTGTAAACAAATTATGCAATACTGAGTTTATGTGATTTGCTTGTTAACTCTTAAAGCGACTATGGTCAAAGTTTTTAGGTTAAGCAATCGTTAGCAAACTATAGGAAGTATTCGAGATTTCTAATTGAAGCAGATCAAACATTTGACCTGTATTTCATAAGAGATAAACTTGACCAACATTTATACAAGAATTTTAAGAGATAAATATGTAACCTAGGGGCTTTAATTATATCATTCAGCACAGATGGAAAGGTAAACATAAGCTTGTCTTTCCGTATGTAGTTTTTACAATATTGATCTTAGAGCCTATGAGTAGCAAAGTTGAAGAAACCATGTCCAACTGAACGTCTGTCCGTATGTATGGGGCTTTCGATTTTATAGGGGCTAGGTTGTTACACCACGTATAGTCCGGAGTAGAGTGGTGTTCAAATTCAGCCAAATCGGTTCACAAATGGCTGGGATAAAAGCAAATATCTACGACTGCCTTAATTTGTATACCCTCCACCTCCACAATACACTGAGTTTATCACTGTGTGTTAATCTTTTTTATTATTCATCTCAGAACTAAAGTAAAGACATAAAGTATATATATTCTGGGTCCTTGAGTAATTCTAAGTCCATTTATATATGTTCGTTTGTCTGTCTATCTGTCTGTCTGTTTTGGTATACAAATTTGCATAATTAGATTCTAGATATGCTAATTTAGATCCTAACCCTATAAAGATGTTCTGAATTCAACCATTTGAATACGCATATCCTATGGGCATTTGACTGGTTGCTTAGGCCAGATCATCAGGAAACTGCATCCAAAGAATTTAGAAAAACTAAAGATATTATACAAATAAAACTGTAAGGCGAATAAGAATTATAAACACTAGTTTTACTTGTAACAATATCAAAGCTTTAACAAAAACAACAACAATAAACAGTTTTCCTACAGTCACGACTACAATTGGTTGATTTGTTGTCAACTTTAACTGTAGTTGTAAGTGGATAAAGAAAAAAACAAAAATAAAAACAAATTATTTTATTTTGTTTTGCCAGTTCAGTTTAATTACATTGGTTATTAAAGTTTATAATGGGAGTCAAAAATTCATTAACAAGGTTTCGTTTAAATGTGCTAAATTCCCAATTCATCTTTATTTGTTCGAATATTCGAATAAAATTTTAAATTATTTGGCTCTTTAAACCAGTGTTCAAAAATAAACACTTAATATCGCTTCTTAGTGTTCGGCTCGGAAGACTTGTGGAAAATACAAATGCTATTAGTGTTTGTGTAGAAAATCATTAAGAAAACAACGTTTTCCTGTTTATCATCTTTCGAACACAAAAATAATACTGTTTTTTTTCCAACTCAACAAGAGATGAGAACATTTAATTCCGTTCGGTTTTCTTTTTTGTTAACACAAACTTCATTGTGTTCGGTTCGGCTCATTAATGTTCGTCGCTTTTGGCTGGTAAAAAAACCAAACATTTTTTACAAAAATAAATTACACATTCGGAAAACAAACAAAAGGCCAGCAAAATAATCTTACACAAACAAAACGTATACACAATACTTACACAAGCTATTCGTGCTGCGGTCGTTGCTAAAATTTTTTGTTTATTCATCTCTTTATCAATGTAAAAAAAGAACATTATAGAACATTCAAATATAATGTTTGTCTACAGTATCACTACAACTGTTCTGTTTTTTAACGAAGAAGAGAACATTATATAATGTTCGACTCTTTCTTGAAAATAGTTGCGAACGTTATTAAGGGTTGTGTTTAGCGTTCCCAGAATGAAGATTTTACCTTATTTTTGAAGATTTTTTGACTAAAATAAGATTTGAAGATCTTTTTTCTCAAATTAAGATTTTTTTAGAAATAATATATTTAGAAATAAAAATTCTTAACTTTAAGTTTGTACAACTTACATAATTTTTTGCAGTTTTTTAAACAGTCAGTTTTCAAAACAATGAGGTTTTGTATTATCTTGTTGTCTATTGGATATGCATACTTTTGTACCCATTGTCTAGCATACACAAAAATTAGCGGTTGTTCATTTTGGGAATATTGATGAAAAAAAATTATTTGAAAAAAGAAAACCCGTTTTTTTATAAAGTTAAATATATTAAAGAACAAAAAATTTCATGTATTTAGTACCAAAAGGTAAAACTAATGGAACTTAACCCTAGGATTACCGTCTTTGTTTGGCCAGACTAGATTTGTGTTTTGCAATTTTTCGAATATAACAAAAAAAAAAAAAAAAAAAAACATGGGCGTCTATAAATGATGTGTGCTGAATCGAATGAAACTAATTTGGATTTGATTGGAGCAAGATTAGTGGGGTGAAATTCTATTTTTTTGTAAAAGTCTATGAAATTACCCTCTGGGACGGACCAAATTTTTTTTTTTTTGCAATATTTTTCATATAGAACAATATATCAAAAAAACAGAAAGGTAAATTCTATAAATGATATGTTATGAATTGAATGAATCAAGTTCGAATTAAATCAGAAAACTACGGCCGTTATGAGCTGAGTATAATTTAACTAAAAAAACCAAGCGGAAAACTCGTTTCACTCAGTTGCGAAAAAGCAATGTGCAAAATAAGGGACTACATATTCGATGACTTGCATGTTAAATAAAATTATATAAAAAATTTGTAAACAGGGGTGTCCTCTAAATCGAAAAGGCAAACATTTTAAACGTCGTTTTTTAATACGATTTCTGTGATAAATGAATTTTATGACAAATATTTTAAAAATATTTCTCTATTAAACAGAATTTAATAACAAACATTATAAAAATTTGATTAAAAGTGTATTAAAAACAACTTCCAAATTCTTGTGTTTTCGATTTCCAGAACACCCTTGCTTATCTAAAATAATAATTTAATAAAAAAAATATTTATTTACTTTTTATTTAATTGGGGTTTTTTAGCTGTTCTAATTGGGGTCAGGCCTGACCAAGAGGAGACCTAAGTGGTAAAAAGTTACCTAGGGTTAAGAAGCTTTTGGTGTGAAAATTCCACATTCCATGTTTTTGATAATTATTTAATAAAGTGTATATACATTAGTGCTTTACAATGTCTTTTCAAAGGTGTACATTATTTTAATAACAATTCCATTAGGATTATATTTAGGGAAATCCATATAATCCATATATTTTCAAATGTCTTCGATACAACAACGGTATAAAATATATTACTAAATTGAGAACCCTTAAAACTTCATAGGATGCATGATCTTCTTGCCCAAAATTTATATACATATCTCTAATTTTAGAATTTAATTACTTCCAAAGAAACTTCTTTATTTATATGAACTTTTTTACGTTCTTATTTATTAGAAAACAAATGGATATAAAGTATATTTTTAGAAAGAATTTTATGGGAAATATAACTAAAAACACAATTTAAGCCTACAATATAATTTTGTATAAATACCGCAATTATTTATTTCAATTTAAATAGTTTCCATAATAAGAAGTATTTCCTTTTTAAAAATTAATAATTTTTACTACTTTGCCCTTGTTATGAAAAATTTTAAGATTTTCCTCTTCAAAATAAGATTTTTTTTGGCTATATGAAGATTTTCCTTCCAAATCTTCTGGCAACGCGGGTTGTGTTCGTCTACACAACCGCTAAAAAATAGATATCGTTCTTGGGTGTGTGAGTCGAACGCTAAATAATGTACTGTTTATTTTCGAACACTAGTTCAAACAAGAAAAAAATTATGAATTTTTTTCTCGAATAATTGACAATACGATATTAATATTAATTCCCCTGATATTTTATAATATCCCCCACTGGCAAATTTAAAAAAAAGTACAAAGCAATTTAAGTTCACATAACAAGCATAAATTCATATCTTCATTAGCTTTCCCAATACACGAGTACATAACAATTAATTGACTTGTAGTGAACCTGTCAATTTAATTCATATTTGATTGGTCACACGAAATCCAACACGTTTTTTAATTAAATATGTCGTAGTAGTGAAAATGGTCTAAGACTTAAAAGCACATTAGACAAAGCATACAGTTATTAAATTAAAGTGGACTTGTTTAATCATACATGTTTTAATATTGGTATTAATTAATACTTAAGTATCCATGTAAACTTTGCAATTGGATAACAGATTTTGAAGATATCCCAATGGAAGGACTTTGATATGTAAGAGCAAATAGTTCATTAGAGACGAAAAGGCATTAAGAGGTTGGTTAAAAAAGTAAATTGACATGAATATTTAATTATTGTATGAAAAGTGTACAAATAGTGTTTTATTTAAACTCGTCGGCAGCTTTAAAGAGGCTTCTACTGTAAAGTGATTTTGTTTTAAGTTATTATTTTGGTTGAAGAATGTAATTTTTATTGGGTAAAAACTTCTTAAAACAGCACTTTTTGTAAAAAACAGTTACTTACTTTAAAAAGCAACTATTTGTAAAAACTTAACTTTTTGCTAAAAAAATATTTTTTTAAAAAGGTACTTTTATGTAAAAAGGTCCTTGTTGCAAAATAGTAGTTTTTGTAAAAAGGTTTCTTTTGTGAAAATATATTGCATACATATACAATTTATTTGCTTAAAATAATGAACTGTTTATAAAAGATACTTTTTGTGGGACTTTTTGTGCACTTTTTATAAAAACGACCTTTTTGTTTAAAAAGTAATTTTTCTAAAAAGTTTTTTTTTAAAAGTTCCTTGTCTGGTATTCTCCATAAGATTCCAAGTTACATTAAAAATATGCACTTATGTATAGGCAAAAAATCTTGCGAAATAAGCAATAGTCTATTATTCAAGCAAAAAGCTTAAAAAACTTGACCTAGTATTTGTGCAAACAGCGTTGATGGTCATTACAAGTGATTTAATTAGATTTATTTTTTATGTTTTGCCAGTTCTTTATATTTATTTTTTATTATCCATATTATTCCTTATTGTGGTTAATAAAGTAAAAAAGACAGCCATTTTTTATTATATGTGTGTGTGAAATTGCGTAAAATATCCCAGTTTTTCATTTGTTTTTGCATCCTGTTTATGAGGATTGATTTACGAGTGCTACTACAGGGTCTGTTTAAGTGCGTAAGTCTTATTAAAGTTTGTGTGTACTTGTACTTGTGTGCACTTATGTTTGTTTTTATAATACTGAAAATAAAAGAAGAAAAAATTCATTTGATTCAGCACACACTACCAGGCTGCATTTAAAGCTATACTCTCTCTGTTACGTTTGTACTTGTATGTGTACGAGTGTAAGCGGAAAAAAGTCATGTATGAATAAAAAAAAAATTATGATTATATCTTGCAATTTTAACTGTAATTAAATGATGCTGGTATTTTTATTTTCTGTCTTTTACTCTTTCGAACACGAACATGGTGTTAAATTTGTTTTTTTTTTTGTCGGATTTTCTACAAATAAAAGTGATGGACTCTTGCTGAGGTAATGGAGTAATAAACACATGCAAGCTGAGTATTTACAGAAATATAAATGAATTTATACGTTAAAAAGCATAATTTTTAAAAGCTTTTATGTATTTAACTTACAATGTTTCTATGTATGTTTGTTCGGTTGAAATCTTGCAAATAAATTTTGAGGCAGTTATCTTCAACCGATTGAGCTGAAGTTTTGTATACACGTTCAGTTTGGATGACAATGCATGGAAAACTGTGTGACGTCATTCTAAATCCAATATGGCGGCGACGCACAACATGGCGGACTATTTATTTTTAATGCACTTTTACAATATGGGTATCAAATGGAAGGGCTTGCTAAGAACAACTTGAAAAATAAAGTGGGCACTATAAATCCAATATGGCGGGCACACACAATATGGCGGACTAGTTATTTTTAATCAACTTTTACATTATGGATATCAAATGAAGGGCTAGCTAAGAATAACTCGAAAAATAAAGGAACACTCTAAATAAAACATGTTGGACACACGCAACATGGCGGATTAGTTATTTGTAATGCACTTCTACAAAATGGATATTAAATAAGAATATCTCGAAAAATAAAATAGTGAGTCTAAATCCAATATGGCAGCACAAAGAAGATGGCGGACTTGTTATTTTTAATGCATTTCTACAACATGCGTATCAACTGAAAGGGCTTGCTAAAAATAACTCGTAAAATAAAGTGACGTCACTCTAGATACAATATGGCTGACTTTGTTTTAAGTGCTTGCTAAGAATAAGAATGCGAGTTTTAAAAAAATTAAAAGTAAAAATTCTTTATTAAAAAGAAGCTATTACTTAAATGCGCTTTAAAATAAAAAATAAATTTTAAGTAAAAAACCTTTTTAAAAACCAAGCTTTTATTTGAATGCTCTAAATAGAAAAAAAAATTTTTTTGCTTTAAAAGTCATTACACAATTTATATGATATAAAAACTTGTCGCGAGATTTACTTGTGCAGAAAAACAAGTAACTTAATAACTCGATTTTAACTATTAAAATTTTTAAACTAAGTAAATACAAGTACTTAAATCTCGCGACAAACTTTTATAACATATAAATTGTGTAATGACGTTATAAGTTGATAGTAAAAGTTTTAAAGCAAAACATTATTATACCCTCTACCACAATTAGTTGTGAAGAGGGTATACATATTAAGTTTGTCATTCCGTGGAAACCTTTTTTATTATTCATCTCAGAACTCATAAAGTATATATATTCTGGCTCCTTGAGTAATTTTAAGTCGACTTAGCCATGTCCGTCTGTCTGTCCGTCTGTTGAAAACACGCTCACTTTCAAAAAACTCAAAAGAAATTAACAAACTTGGTGATAAATTGCTTGTTGTTATCCTAAGCAGTTTGAGACTGAAATCCAGCAAAATCGGGTCAGTATGATCAGATCTATGAATCAAAATGTGGAACCACCACCTAAAAAAATTGATAATTTTGTTACAAAAACTAACATAAATAGTGGAAAAATCCACGAAATTATATAAGATTTTGCAAAAGTTCGTTTTGTTTAATTGGAAACTACACTGTAAAATTTCGCGAAGATCGGTCCATAATTTATTTTAAACCTTATAAAAACCCTACTCCGTACGCCTAAAACCATAATCAATAATAAGATCATAACAAAATTTGGACGTCACAGTTTTATAGGACTAGAAATGACACAATGAAATTTCGTGATGATCGGTTCATAATTGACCCTAGGAATAATATAAACCCTACTCCCGGAAAACAGTTTAGTACGTCTAAGACCGTAATAAATATTGCTATCATAATAGCATTTGGTACATCACAGTTTCATAAGACTAGTAATGACACGGTGAAATTTCGTGAAGATTGGTCTATAATTTACCCTAGAGCCGATATAAACCCTTCACCCGGAAAACAGTTTAGTACGCCTAAAACCGTAATAAATAATGCTATCAGAATAAAATTAAATACTTAACAGTTTTATAGGACTAGAAATAGCACTAATAAATTTCGAAATTATCGGTCCATAATTTACTAAAAGCCCCATGTGTAAATTATAAAGCCCACTCTTGTAAATAAATTAAATATATTTATTGTGGTAAAATTTCTTTCAAGTTAGTTTTATATGGCCAGACAAAATGTTATAGATTTTGTGATATACGGTCCATAATTTACCTTAGATCCCATATTAAGCAGCCCTCTGAAATTCACTGGAAACGCTAAAAATAATTTTACCGCTGTTATTAAATTTATTGAAATTTATGTTTTTAATACCAGAAATCACACTGCTGAATTTTAGGATGATTGGTTCATACACTCAAAAGAAAAATCAATCCATCCGTACTCAAATCAATCCGAAGCGGTATTAATAGTACAGTGAGTAAGGATTTTCTTAAATCAAGTACAGAAAGATTGATTCCAGTACGGATTTTCAATCGCAAAATACTTAAATCATCCATATTCAATCTCGTTTCGTACTTGAAATATTCCGAAAATGAGATTCAGTTAAGTAAAACTAAGATTGAATAAATCTCAAAATGCGCTTGATTAAAGGCAGAGTTAGCCGAACGTTCACGTCCCCTTACGGAACGTCTGGTTCGTTTTGTTATTTGCAAACAATGTAAATGCTTACTGAATTTAAATGTTTTTATGCCGTTGTTACGTGACAGTTGTAAAGCAGTGATGGGCTGCTTGCATGTTTAATTGAATGTGGGTATTTTTGCTCTTTTTTTTGGAACTTTTTTTAGTAAAGCTATGGAATTGAGACAAAACAACTTAAAATACAACATATTTCCATATAAACAAATATATTTATGTTTAGATGTAAAAAATAAAAAAAATTTAAATACACATACAATGGAAATGTGAAACAAGTAAAAGGCTTTAAATAGTATCAAAACCTCGTTTGGTGCGTACACCACAATACAATATATGTATGCTAAAAATATATATGCTAAAATACAAATTTGTTTATTGTAAATCTTTAATATAAATATAAATTATTAAGGCCCAACCATAATTTGCATTAGTTGGCTTAAGCAAATGTGCGAATACATGTTAATTATATGAGGCAAACCATATTGAACTTAACACCCAGTCTCCACCTAACTTGAAATGCAGTTAAAACATAAAGTTAAGACTTGCTGTTAAAATGGTTATATGTTTATGGTGGCGTACACGTAGTGAAGTTAGAGTTAAAACTTTTCATTATTTTCAGTTCGTTGACGCGTCAAGTATGTAGCTACCGTGTGTTTGTGGAAAATAATTAAAGTTATTTTATACTTAAATGTTTGTTTGTATTATATTTTTCACAAAAAGCAAAGTTCATTATGTGTAGTTTACAACCCTTTTAACAAATTAAATAAAGATGTCGAAAAACAACTACAAAATAGCGTACTGTCAAACTTAAGCGTCAATTTATGTTATAAAAGAACTTTCAAAAGAAATGTTATAACAATCAAGTTAAAACTTAACTGGAGCAGTCTCCACTTAACACTAACTTGCAGTTAGTGTTAAAGTTAGTCATTTTATGTTAGGTGGACACCCCGGGTAATGAAACTTCTTGCTTAGTTTAATGAAACTGTCATTTGCTTAAGCAAGCTGCGAATCTAATCGCACATTCCGTACGGAATCAAATTTTTTTTTTGTTTTGTTTTTGTTTTTTTAAATACATTTGAGAGACTTTTTGTTAATTTTTGACAGTAGGTTAAGCAAGGCTATGCATATTATGGTTAGGCCTTTAATGTTTTTTACATACACAAAATACTGTTTTAATACCACTTGGTACTTTTTCTGCACAACGGTAACCATTTAAACATTTTTGATTCCCATCACTGTGTGTTTTGTTTTATGTATACTATTGCTTTTTGTTTATGTATGGGAAACACATATGACACATTTTTAAATGTTCTATAAGTGCACAAACGTGCTTACAGTACGGTGCGGTACATTACGGGTACAGCAACGTTCGCCTAACTGGGCCTTAAGAATTATAAAATTGGTTTAATCCGCATTCGTACTTAAAATAATCCAAAATTAAGATTGATTTATGTAAAACTAAGATTGAATCAATCTCAAAATGCGATTGATTCAAGTATTATATAGTGGATTTTATCAAGAAATTAGAAAGAAAAAGTTATAATGACTGATTTACTTACCCGTATTATACCTTACAGAATGACGAAATACCAATATTATGCCCGATATGGTTTTTATTTTAAAAATCTTATGTACATATTTAACTCAAAATATAAACTAAATGAGAATCAAGAGTTCAAATTTACTTTTTAACCCTTAGTGGTGCACATGAGTCTGCCCAGATCTTTTTTCAATGTGTATAGAAAATTAAAACATGCGTAGACCGGAGGGTTAAACACAACAAAAAGTAAAATTTTTATTTTACTTGATTTAAGAATTTCATACTTATTTCAAGAAATTCCGGGATTGATTTTCGAAAGTAATCCTATTAAGTATTGTTTTGAGTACGTTTAAGTGTTATTCGTACTTAAATTTTTGAGTACGACTCGTACTTAAAGTAATCATGTTGTAAAATTCCTTTCTTCATAAAATTAATTTAATGAAAATTAAATTTAATTAACTTAAGCCTAATTAAAAATATAAAAAATTTGGATTAAAAACCATAAATAGTCAACAAAATAACCACAATACTAATTATTGTTAAAGCTAAGGCACGAGCTCTATGTGTTCATTTGACCTTCAAAATGTGCTGAAAAAAGTCAACAAGAAAAAGAAAGACAAAAATGAAAAAACAAAAAATGTACTTTAGACTTCAAGAAAAATTCTTGACGAAAGTACGAAAAAACAGAAGTAAGAAAAAGCATGTAAAATCAATTAAAATGGATAATCATTCAAAAAAGCAAACTTCGATCTACCAAAGGTTAAAATACAATTCGGTTTAAGGATTGATTTTTGACTATTGACGTCAGCAGTCGTCGATGGTTGCGAGTGTAAAACGGCAAATCCATCTGAGGAGATCGAGTGGTTGCGATCGAAACATGTCATGGTAACCTGCCGGCCGCGGTTCGAATCCCGGCCACGGTCAAGAATGAAAGATTATCAATAACATTTTTAATTAACTTTCATGTTGTAAACTTCCTTTCTTCATAAAAATAATTTAATGAAAATTAACAGCCAGGCCCACGATGTCACACGTTAACGTTCGCATAGAAAATTACACTTAAAACAAAAACAATTTCTAAAATTTGTTTTTGTTTTACATGTAATTTTCTGTGCGAACGTTAACGTGTGACATCGTGGGCCTGGCAGTAAATTTAATGAACTTAAGCCTAACTAAAAATATTAAAAATTTGGATTAAAAACCATAAATAGTTCAACAAAATAACCACAATACTAATCATAAAAAACTTGATTTATCCCGAGTGTGTTTCTTTCTGTGTAAGTTATCATGGCTCCAATATAAATTCCCCTCTTGAAAATCATTTAAGTCCGGCTTAAACTGTTACGAATCATGATATTTTACTCAAGCTAGTTAAAATTGCTAAAAAAAAGCATAAAACTTTCTGATTGTCTGCCAGTAATTTAATATATATATGTTTGTTTTTAAAAAGATGAATTAATATAAGTTTATATCATGTAGATATCACTGCTGAATTAATTGAAATATCGGTGGAGGGTATCAAAGATTCGGAGTGGTATATCTAACTTGTTTTTTTCTTATTAGCGCATTCAAATTCTAGAGAGTAACATTTGGTAGTTTTACAGGAGGCTTAATTAATATACTAAATTATTTGCACACTTTTTTCACTTTTTAAATTATTTTGTCATCATTAATATTCATTTTATTTGTAAAACAAGTATTTTTTTGACCTTAATCTCTAGATTTAAATTAAATATATTTCAAAAGTTTCTCACAATTTCGTATCATGTATTTAACCAGATTGCAATTGAATTCATTCTTTAAAGTATTGGCAGTATGTATTTTAACAAATGATCGCTGATATTTTTCCAGAGTATTTATTAAGTGCATGTACATATATACATAAGTAGAAGTATTGTTTGTTATTAATTATTTTTTACTTGTTTGCTAGCATTTATGTGTTTTTTTAGGATACGAATATAGGTATGTTAAGCACAGCGCTTAACATACCTATTTTTGTATAAACAAATATGCTTTTATACGTTTATGAACATATATTAACACTACAACATTATTATTTATGAAAATTTTTATAGAAATGCAACAACACATAAACTATTTTATACTCAACAATAATTAACATAAAATATATTTCTTAAAAAACAATTGCAAATAGATAAAAAAAAAAAAATTATGAAATTTTTTGAATTGTAAAATTTCTAAGCCCGGTAAAACTTAGGAAAGGGCTTACTGTAAAACAGACTGTCATACTGCGCTCATTTTTAGACATTTATGATCACTACACTCTGACAAATCGTCATGCACAGATTTACACTTAAACAAAATTACCAAATTAGCCAAATTAACTTTAAAAGTCATATATTTATGGAACATAACTTTTCACAAAATTTCGGGTTTAATTATTTTTGTTTGATTGTATAGCTGTTTATATTAAATTTTCCAATTCTTCATCACTAAATGCTTACAAATGCGCCGCCCTTGTATATTGTTACGTTTTTATATCTCCACCAGCACTAGTGGTTAAGTTTGTCATTCCGTGTGAAACTTTTTGATTATTCATTTCAGACCCAATAAAGTGTATATATTCTGGCTCCTTGAGTAATTCTAAATTGATTTAGCCATGTCCTTCTGTCTGTTCGTCTGTACATCTGTCCGTGTGTGGAAAACACGCTTCCTTTTGAAAAACTCTACAGAAAAGGAGAAACATGGTCTCAAATTGCTTGTAGCTATCCTAAGCAGTTTGGGATTGAAATCCATAAAAAAACGGGTAAGAAGGATCAGATGTGGGACCACCACCCTAAAAAATTGATATTTTTATTAAAAAAACTAACGTAATTAATGGAATAAAGCACGGAATGATATACGATTTTGCAGAAATTCATATTATTAAAACCGTAATAAATAATGCTATCAAAATATAATTTGGTACGTCACAGTTTTATAGGACTAGAAATCAAACTAATAAATTTCGTGATGATCGGTCCACATAAAGCCCACTCTTGTAAATTAATTAAATACGCCTAAAACCGTAGCAGATAAAGATATTGCGGTAAAATTTGTATCATCTTAGCTTCATATGGCCAGAAAAAATGTCCTGCAGTTTTGTGATATACGATCCATAATTTACCTTAGATCCCATATCAAGCAGCCTTCTGAAATTCACTGTAAAGGCTAAAACTAAATTCACTGCTGTATTGAAATTTATTAAAGTTTATGTTCTATAATACAAGAAATCCCTTTACAGAATTTTGGGATATATATACATATATTCCCCTCCTGAAAATTATTTAAGTTTTGCTAAAACTGTTACGAATCATCATTATTTTGCCCAAGCTTGTTAAAATTTCTAAAAAGAAAGGGATACAACTTTCTGACTGTCGTTATATAATTTAATATAAGACTAAACAGCAACAATTCTAACGCTGACGTCCGTTTTTAGAAAGATAAATCAATAATATGTATAAAGATATCATATAGAGCCCACAACTAAATATTTTGACCTGTTGGTGGAAGTTATCAAAGATTTGGCACATCCGAATATAAAGGGTGGTTAAATTGTAAGGGCCGATGTTGAATGTGAACCACACCTAAACGCCAAGTTTTTTTCCGAATTTTATTTGACATTTCTCTATTTCAGACTTACTCAATTTGTACCATGGAGAGATACACAATCCAACAACGTGTTAAAGTTATCCAGACTTATTATGAAAATGGATGATAAATTTCGAAGAAAATCATCTTCAGTGATGAGGCACATTTTCACCTCAGTGGATTTGTCGATAAGCAGAATTTCCGCATTTGGGCGAACAATAATCCAAGAGTGATTGTCGAAAAACCAATGCACCCACAAAGAGTGACTGTTTGGTGCGGTTTACGGGCTGGCGGCATCATCGGGCCGTATTTTTTCCAAAATAAGGCCGGTCAGGCAGTTACTGTGAATGGTGTTCGCTATCGTGAGATGATAACGAACTTTTTATGGCCCGAATTGGAAGATATGGATGTGGACGATATGTGGTTTCAGCAGGACGGTGCCACTTGCCACACAGCTAACGAAACAATGGCTCTTTTGCGCAACAAATTCAATGGCCGCGTTATCTCACGTAATGGCGATGTCAATTGGTCGCCAAGATCATGTGATTTGACACCGTTGGACTTTTTTCTTTGGGGTTATTTGAAAGAAAAGGTGTACGTCGATAAGCCAGCAACAATTCAAGAGCTAAAGGATGAGATAATTCGGCACATTAACGGCATAGAACCTCCATTATGCCTCAGGGTCATCGAAAATTTGGGCCATCGGATGGAGGTGTGCCGCCGTGGTCGCGGCGCCCATTTGGCCGATATTTTGTTCCATACATAATTGAGTAATACCAATATATCATAATAAAATAAAATTACAATAATTTCCTAAATAGTTTGTGTTTTATTCAAAATCAACATCGGCCCTTGAATCCCCTTTATCACTCTAACTTGTCTTCTTTTAAAAACGATCTTAATTCGAAAGATCTGTAACATTTAAAAATTCTATTCTTGACGAAGCGCATACACAGAAAGAAAAACACTCGGGATAAATCAAGTTTTTTATGATTACTTTAGTAACGAGTCGTACTCAAAAATTCAAGTACGAAAAACACTAAATCCTTGAATTTCTTGAAATAAGTATGAAATTCTTAAATCAAGTAAAATAAAGATTAAACTTTTTGTTGTGTTTAACCCTCCGGCCTACGCATGTTTTAATTTTCTATACACATTGAAAAAAGATCTGGCCAGACTCATGTGCACCACTAAGGGTAAAAAAGTAAATTTGAACTCTTGATTCTCATTTAGTTTATATTTTTAGTTTAATATGTACATAAAATTTCTAAAATTAAAACCATATCGGGCATGATATTGGTGTTTTATCATTCTGTAAGGTGTAATACGGGTAAGTAAATCAATCATTATAACTTTTTCTTTCTAGTTTCTGGTTTCTTGATAAAATCAACCTTATAAGAGTCCAAACACAATGTAACGATAATTTATTGCGGTGCGATTTTTCATACGATTTTGAAGTAAAAAACCGCAGTGCGGAACGGCATAAAATTAAATTCTATTTTATTTTCATTGCGGACTTTCTTTCTCTCTCAACAAGGCGAATTTAATTCTCCGTCTTCCGTTGTATTATGTTTATTTTTCTCTCCCGCAACAAGAAATCGCACCGCACCGCAAACATTGTGTTTAAACTCTAATACTGGAATCAATCGCATTTTGAGATTGAATCAAATCTTAGTTTTACATAAATTAATCCAATTTTCGGAAGTTGAGCTTATCGAAGGATTTCAATATGTGCTTTTACACTAAAATAGATTTGAAGGTGCAGTCTGAAATAAATTTGTTGGTCTTAGTGGAGTGGAAGATCCGCCCTTCGGACCCGACTTTGGCATCATTTTTAAGATGCCCCCCTTTCTTTAAATTATAGATTTTTTTATATATACAATTATATATAATTTCGGATTTCAGCGATTTTTATGGATTTCAACTAGTTTTCAAGCTTTTTTTAGTTTAAAAAAATTGTTTGAGCATATGTGGGTATTTGTTTTTGCAATTTAAAAAACAAAAAATTTATTCACCTTTTATCAGCACATAGTAAAAAATTTAGAGTAAAAATTTCTTTTTAATAAAGGTTTTCTTTAATTCAGGTGTACTTCTGTTCATCGTTTTAAGATTTACCTTTTTTTTTAATTCTAACATTAATTATAACTAAAATTTTGAATCAGGTTGAAAATGTAAAAGAATATTTAAAATTTTAGAAGTTGCTTATTAATTTAATTTTTTACCAAGCTAGTAGATATTTTTCGACGTGTTCTTTCTATTTGTCTCGTCTAGATTAATTAATGGTCCAATTTCAGAGATTTTCAATAGTAAAATTAATATAAAATCTTGTAGAAGGTCAATTAAATATGAAATTAAGCCATTTAAGATTTAAGTGCCCCGGTAGACTAGCTGGCAGTGAGCTAATCTATCAGCGCCGGGGTGCGGGCTCGATTCCCGCCAGAGACTCTGGTTTCTTTCCTGCAGACAAGCGCAGAGCTTCTCGGGGTTTAGCTTAGGAAATTAAAAAAAAAAAATTATATTTGATTTGTGAGTGTAAACAATGCAAAATATATTTTTAATTTTTTTAAATCAAATTTTTATTTCTTTTAAATCAGACTAAAAATATGATTGAGGTTTAATTTTTAATTTAGCCCTTCCTCCGTAACCCAGATAACGAGAATCACCAAATTCAAAACCTTAGCTTACCAATACTTTTGCGAAGGATATATAAAATTGTTTCAAAATCCACACCCTCCGTTTGTAAGCAGTAGATTAAATTTTCCCATTAAAATATTCCCCACTGTCCACCTTTACATTTGTAAAATTAAGTACGATGAGCGTATGAGTAATGTAAATGCACTAAAAATAAAAATTACTCATACGTAACATGACTTATGATGAAGATTTTAATCAAGGACCCTAAACTATTATTATGATCATTTTTCAGGTACAAAAAAATTGACCACTTTTAAGAAAAATTCTAGAAAAATTACTATTATAATTCTTAAAAGTTCACGTTTTATTCATCTTCAATTCTTAGATTAATTAAAAACTACAAGTAGAAAAATATAAAATAGTATGTAATAGAATGCCAGAATCAGAATAACGTCAAATATGTTGCCATCCAACATCTCCCCTTTTAAGGCGGCTATCCAGGAATAAACCTAGCAACTGGTTTTCGTTCTCGTCGAGATCGTCTTAGCGTTGGCGTATCCGAGTTATTATTTATATCGTTTTGACGTTCAAATTGTTCTAGATGATTATTACGATTGTTTGACAAATCATATAATCCAAGTGCATCATTCCAGTTTTTTTGAGTACCAAAAATTTCGTGATTATTATAATTTTTCTTCATTTGGTTGGCATGAACGCGTATTAATTTCCCATTCCTATGCAGTACGTTATATAGTACACTTCCAATACGTTCAATAACCTCTCCAGGTTCCCAGCAAGAATTGTTGATATTTTTATATACTCTAGCATACACGTTATCTCCAGTTGAAAAATTACCTTCCTTGGTACCGTGCTTTTTATTAAACTGGGCTTCCATAACATCATTGGGTTTGTAAATACGATCTTTGGGGCATGGTTTAATGAGGTCCAAAGTTAGCCGAATTTTTCTGCCAAATGACACTTCAGAGGGTGATACATTTCCTGCAGAATTTGGACTCGGAGTCAATCTGTAATTGAGTAAAAATGTTTGTAGATTTTGACTAAAGGTCCCCTCTCCGTTTAATTTCCTAAGTGCACGTTTAAATGTATCGACAAATCTCTCGGCTTGTCCGTTGGATAATAAGGGCTAGAGGACAAATGTTCAATACCATATCGATTCACAAAATCCCTAAAATAGTCGCTTTTGAACTGCATGCCGTTATCTGACACGAGTGTTTTTGGTAAGCCGGAACGTGCAAATATTTCTTCTAGAATCTGCACAGTTTGTTGGGCAGTAATGGATTTTGTCATTACTACTTCCGGCCATTTAGAAAGAGCATCGACTAGCACAAAAAAATAATGCCCATCAATTGGACCAGCATAGTCGCTGTGTAATCGTTCCCATGGTTCTGAAGGTGTGTGCCATGATTTTAAGGTAGTTTTAATAGGCATTTTTGAAGCTGTAGAACAGTAATTACAACCCTGTACCATCATCTTAACGTGTTCATCAATATTTGGCCAATAAACGTAACTTCTCGCTAAAGCTTTCGTGCGCTCTATACCAGGACGGCCATGAGTTTTAAAATTCGCTTCCGAAAAATACTTGGCACGACTACCCTTTCACCAAACATAATAACGCCATCAACTATAGACAAGCTATCTCTTCGATTATAAAAAACTTTGATTTCGTCACTTTTTATATTTGTTGGCCAACCGTTTTCTAGGTACTGCAACAACAACTTTAGGATTTCATCTTTTGATGATTCATATTTTATCATCTTGTTAGTTAGTGGCAGGTTTTGTAAACTATTTTGTAATATGGTTTTAATTTCACCTTCGAACTTTACTGCGGCTTTAACATACTCTTCAGCTACACTGCTGGTTTTGTCTATGAGTCGTGAAAGTACATCTGCGTACCCGAAACTTGCTGTTGATATGAAGCTTATATTAAAGTCATATGCCCAAAGTTTGACAGTCCATCGCTGCAGGCGATTCAATTGGTGAACTGCGACTCCAGATTTTCTTCCGAATATAGCTAGCAATGGCTTATGGTCAGTTAAATTTTAAATTTTCTGCCGTAAATCATTTTTGGAATTTCGTCACAGCAAATATTATAGCTTATCCTTCTTTTTCGATCTGACTATAGGACTTTTCTGCGGGTGTAAGCGATCTGGAAGCATGGCATATTGCTTTCATTGATCCGTCTGGGTATTCATGCAAAATGCATGCACCTAAACCACACTGAGAGGCGTCAGCAGCGACTATTATGTCCTTGGTGGGATCATTATGAGTCAGCAATAATTTGGAGGATAGATTTTTTTTTTATTTGTGTGAAACTACAATGCGGGCTTTGGTCCAATTCCATTTGACGTTTGATTTTAATAAATTATCAAGTGGATCTCGTAGCTGTCGCATATTATTAATAAGCTAGCCAGAGAAATTTACTGCACCAAGAAAAGACCGTAATTCTGAGATATTTGTTGGCTGTGGCATTTGAGTAATTCCAAAAATACGTTCGGGGTCTGGCTGTTGCCCTTCTGCAATAATTACATATTTTACCTGTTCGGCGAAAAATTTACATTTCGAAAATTTTACTTTTAGACCAGTATCTTGAATTCGGCGTAAAACACCTTCAGGAATTTTGTTGTGCTCTTCTTCGTCTTTACGGGAAACAAAAATGTCATTAATGTATGCCACAACATTTTTCATTCCCGCCAGCATTTTATCCATTATTTGCTGGAATATAGCTGGGAACGTTTTAACACCGAAAACCATACGGTTGTAACGGTATAACCCCATATGTGTTGTTATGGTTAAAAGATGTTTTGATTCGTAATCAACCTCGATTTGTGATGAAGTACCTACAGTTTGCCAGTTTAAAAAAAAATGTCTTCAGGGAGCGGCAATGGGTATTGATGAGTTTCGAGGGCGTCATTGAGACCCGTCGAAGAATCCGCACAAATTCTAACACTGCCATTTCGGAGTAGTCTACAGGAGAAATAACATCCATATCCTGTAACCTCTTTAACTCTTCTTCGACAAGATGTTGGACAGCATAAGCCACTGGTCGTTTTGAACGAAAAATTGGTTGTATATTGGGGTTTGTTTCTAAATGAGCTTTTGTTTTAGTACATAAACCAAGTTTGTCATCAAAAATATCTGGAAAAGATAATTTTAAACGATTAATGTTTTCATCAATTGAACACGGACGACTTCCCCTCGTTTCTGTGACAACATTGTTGCAAATTGTGTTGATTGACATTTCTTCTAATTGAAGGGATTTGATGCAATCTAGACCCAGCAAATTTAAATTTTGTAATTTTGTGACATAGCATGTAACGCTTGCTTGCCTGCCCTTAAATTTAACAGTGGAATCAAACTGTAGAGACAGTGGAAGCTTTCCTGTAGCACTTCTGGCTGCTTGTTGAACCTCTATTGCATTTTCAACGTGTAACTTTTGGAATGTATCTTCCGATATAAGAGTTATGTCCGAAGCTGTATCAAATTGTAATTCGACCTTCTAAACATTAATTTCCAATGTGTCCAATGTGATTGAGCTTCCTTTATTGTCAATTTTATTTAACAGTTTAGTACGAATTTCAAAATCTGATGACGATTTTAAGCCCATAACAAAAATCAAGCATTTGAATTGATCAAGAGATAAATCGCCTAATTTGCAACCTTTGTGATTTGTAAACAGTTGTACCTGATGTTGAATTTGGAGGTTTGCATACCGAACAACTCTGTTAGCTTAGCTACAGTTTCCTTGAAATTCAAGTCTCTTGCATGCTTTGGTAAAATAATGCTTGTATACTTATTGTGGACAACCGTGCTTAGTTTTCTTAGCAACAGGCGTACTTTGGCTGCATCGTCTAGCTTAGCGGCATCGACTGCAAACAGGTCTTCATATCTAGAAAACCACATTTCAAATGTGAGGATATGTTCGTCGAAATTGAACTCTGTGATATTATAATTATTACTATTATAATTCTTAAAACTACAAGTACAAAAATATGAAATTATATATAATAGAATGCCAGAATCAGCAAAACGTCAAATATGTATATCTATATATACACAGAAAAAATGAAAAACCAACTTCAATTAACGTATTTGTTAGAAATTTTTAATATTAATTAAATTCTTTACTGATTTTCCGCCTGTAAACAAATTAATCATATTAATTAACGCATTTGTAAGTTTGAGCTTTTCTTGCTGTTCAGTTTCAATCAATAGGTGTAATTGAAATTTGACCACCAGTAAAAGAGGCTATATAAAACGTAAACACAAATCAAAAAATTTTTTTCAATCAACACAGTTTATTGAAACAATTAAAAAATTGTTTGAGAATTTAAAATATTTTGAAGTTTGTGTGTATGTTTTCATATTTGCAAATAAACACACAAACATTATAATTTTTGTTTTCAATTAAGGCAAATTAATTGGAACAATTAAAAAAATTGTTTAAAACAGCATTATAGAATTAATTGAAAAAATTTTATTGAAATTTTTTTTCTGTGTATATAAGAGTTGCCATCCAACAGTTTTCATCATTTATCTTATTTTTAAATTAATATTTATTTATTAAGCTTGTAGTCTTTTATTTTTTATAAAATTATTTATTTTAATTTTTTTAATTAAGCTAAAGGTCATTAAATTTAATTTTCATTAAATTATTTTTATGAAGAAAGGAATTTTACAACATGAAATTTATTAAAATTGTTTGATAATTTTTTATTCTTCACGGACAGGTTACCCTTACAACCTGTGAGTGTTAAACAGCAACGCTCTGAAGAGATTGAGTGGTTACAATTGAAACATGTAAGGGTAACCTGTTTGTGAAGGCCTGGTTTCGAGCCCCGCGGCAGTCAAGAATGAAAAATTATCAATAAATCTTAATAAATTTTATGTTGTAAAATTCCTTTCTTCATAAAAATAATTTAATGGAAAATAAATTTGATGAACTTAAGCCTAATAAAAAATATCAAAATTTTGATTAAAAACCATAAACAGTTCAACAAAAAAACCACAATACTAATTATTCTTTATTTTATTTTACCCGATATTTCTTCACGCCTTTGTGTGACTTCGTCAGGGAAAATTAAAAATATAAAATTTTTAGTAATTTTTTATGAATAAAAGGACATATGTACATGGTAAGCCATTTGTTAATATTTCTTAAATTTTAGTAGCCCTAATTTAAAGATAGAATCAAAAACACATATGGACATAACGTATGTATATATAGTATGTAGGTACAAAGATTTATTTTTGCAGTAACTGTAAAGTGGTCCAAATTCGACCACCGGGCGAACCTAGTACATTAAGTACTTGCCGTTCATTTAAAAAAAATTTAGCTAAGCTCGTTTATATATAATTTTGTTAAAAGAGGAACAGAAACTACATAAATTTAATGATGGCAAAAAATGTCACGTGCGACATGTAACCGACAGTTATTAAAAGTAAATTAAAAAAAATCAAAACCATTTTTAAGAGACATTAGTGCATAACATTCTAAAGTTTGTGGCATTAAAATATTGCCGCCGGTTTTGCAGAAATCGGCGTTTGAATTGGTGGCCGCGAAAACAGTTCTGTTTTTTTCAATTGCGAAAGCCTTGACATTTTGCAATTGTCTTGAAAACAAAAAAAAAAAAATAAAAAATTGTCAAAATGAACAATAGCGCTAAGTAAAGGGCTGAATAAGAGCTATAAGTTAAATCTATTGTCAAAATAAAAATCCGTTTTATTTGAAATTTTTTTTCACTTAAAATGTGTATGACGGTCACGTTCGACATGATAAAAAGGGCAGAATAAAAAGTATACAAAGCATATATTTTCCATGGAAAATAAAAATGATCGATGGCTCTTCCATAGAATAAACAAGTTATAGATAACTTTTCTGTAAAATATAAAAGTTATCGATAAGCTATCTACGTAATCAAACAGTTTAGTTTTGAGAAATTTATTTTTATTAACTTTTAAAAAAGTACTACATATTTTAAAAAGATGTCTTCTTGCAAAAATATAGTTTTAACAAAATTTTTATTTTATAAATGTTTTTTTTTTTCGCAAAAATACCTTTTTTTAGAAAAATACCAAAGTGCATTTACAAAAAAAAAAAAAAAAAACAAAAATCAGGCTTTTTGAAAACATTTACTTTTTGTAAATAAACACTTTTTCGAACAAAATTACTTTAAGAATAAATATACATTTAGTAAATACCTTTTGCTCTCTCCTCTGGTGTTGCTACAATGATGTTGCACCGTTGTTTGTATCCAAAGCATCGTTAAGCTATGGTCACACTTAACAAATATTTAACGCACCACACGTTACCACTTTTTTTATTATATAGTTTTTCGATTTCACATAAAGTTTGCTGAATTACACAACCTTAAACTGCTTATTAATTGCAATCTACTCGATATTGTTTTAAATAGAAATAACAAAATTTAGCCAGTCAAAAAAAAAAAAAAAATGGTGAAAAAAGAAATCTTGATTGTTCATCAGTTTAGTGGTCACGTTTTTTTTTTTTCATCAAATATCTGTATGTGTAAACACACCTTTACTCATATGCCTTGCGCTGTTATTCGAGCCTTTTTCACTTGAACTTGTTTATAGTCCAACTGGTTGCTGTGTCAGATGGGCATCGTGTTAATTAAAAATCAATTATACTCAATATGGTTTTTTATTAAGTTTTGTAAATGTACATTTTCGTTGTTCATATACATAATTATAATTATTTTTTAAATGAATTTCAAAGATTCTTTTTTAATGTCATTGTTTGGATATCCAGCGACTTTTTAAATAGTTTTGTGTTATGTGGAGTTTGTTTTTAATTTCAGGTTTTTATAGTTTTGCAAAAATTTCATAAAAACTATAGGATCCTTTTTGTATTCTGGCAAAAACTTTTTTGCCTTTCGAATATAGTAAACGGCACATCTAAAAACCAAAACTTCAAGTTTTTCTTTGTATCCCATAAAAAATTTATTTTTAATCCCCAAAATTTAACTCCCTATTTTTGTTGGGCAGCCTATAGTTACGTTCATTAATTCACTCACTTTTATGCACATGAATAATTTTTAACACACTCAAACACACCTTTAAATCGCGCAATTATTTACAGGACATGAATATAAAAAAGAAAAAGAGAAGAATGGAGGAAATTTATATATGTACACTGTTAATAAATTTAAAGTATGCGTATGTCCATGTATGCATGAAAATGTATTCATGTAAGAAGTCGTGCGTTAATAAAATACTTGAGGGCATCCTTATCATCATCGTCATCATGATCACAATCATCATCGTCATCAACATCCTCATCGATTGTATTTAACGCACGAATAATATTTGCGGTCATTTCACCATTTAGACTTTAAATATGTGTTTATTTGCCATCAGAATTACAATTCAATGCTTGCACTACACTCGACTACAATGTGCGAATTTTTATCGCTGGGAGAAGAGTTTAAATTCTTCTTTGCAATAAAAATTAAAATCCAATTACACTAACAAGTTTTAATTGCTATTAATTGACATACTTGAAAAAATTTATCGACAAAAACTCACAAAATAAACTCGATTTAAATATTTTTTTTTTGTTCTTGCTTTTTATTTTAAATTTATTATTTTCTTTATGAAAATTATTAAATTTTGTTGTATTATTTGCAGTTTTCGTTACTTCTCTTTCCCCTGTAACACCACTTGTGTTCTTTTTATGAAATATAAACAAATTATGTTGCAAAAACTTTATAAATTGGCATATTTATGTTAAATTGCTTTTGTAAAAAATTTTTTAATATAAAACTTAATGCAAAACTATTTATTCGGTCATATTTTTAGGTGCATATAATTTCATTTCAATTTCCATTTCAATTATAAGTGTAGGTTTGAGTATCACAATGATTGCAATTTTTTTTTTAAATTGTTGCTTTTCAATTGTTTTTATTGCTTTTATTATGGTCAACTGAATATCAATTGCGTTTTATTTAACTGGAGGCCATTTGTTGTGTAAGTCAAATAAAAACAGGACACATCTCTTATTTTCTAAAGAACTCTTATTTTCTAAAGAAAAATTATGAATATCCTATAGAAAAGTAAACGATAACATTATTATGCTATAAAAAGTTTTTAATAATTTTCACGTTCCATTGAAATATATCGATAACTTTAATATTTTAAAGAAAAGTTATGAATATCCTATATAAAAGTTATCGATATGTTTTATATTCAATAAGGCCTTTGACGATAACTTTTATGTTTTAAAGAAAAGTATCACTTACATTTATCTGCTATCGAAAAATAATGATAACATTTAAACTCTATAGAAAAGTTCTCGCTAGGCTTAATATTCTATAAATTAGCTATTTATATTCTACAGACAAGTTATCTATAAATTGTATACTCTAAAGAAAAGTTATCGATAGTTTTTATACTCTAAAGAAAAGTTATCGATAGTTTTTTACTCTAAAGAAAAGTTATCGATAGTTTTTATACTCTGTAGAAAATTTATCGATAGTTTTTATTACGTAGAGAATTGTTATAGATAATTTTTATAATCCTTAGAATTGTTATCGATAGTTATTATATTCTATAGAAAAGTTATTAATATTTATTAGTTATTGATAGCTTTTTTATTCTATTTAAAATTATTAATAACTTTTATATTCTACAGAATCGATTACTGTTCTGTAGAATATAAAAGTGATTGATAATTTTTCTATTTAGTTTGAGAGTAAAGGATAATTTTTAAATAGAATAAAATTTTATATATATTCCAGAAAAATATTGAAGGAATAAGACTGTTAAAGTATAAAAGCTTTTGAGGATTGTAATTTGACTTAGAATACACATTCGAATAATATAAAAATTTATATATTATACTTTAGATGAAAATCGAAAATTACTACTACTATTCTATTTAAAAATAACTGATTACTTTAATATTGTATGAAAAAATAACCGATAACTTTTAAAATCTATAAAAAAGTAACTGAAAACTTTGATAGTTTATAAAAATATTACTAAAAACTTTGATATTTTATAGAAAAGTTGTCGATAACTTTTTTTAGTCTAGAGAAAATCTGTCATCAACTATAGTTATCAATCGATAACTTTAATATATCATAAAAAAGTTATTAATAATCTATAGAAATTATCGATATGGGTATCTTAAATATGTTTAAGGAAAGTAATCGATAAATTGGCTATCAATACACGTAAAGAACTATTTACTAAATATTTCATGATTCTTGTTCAAGCCAAAAATTCCTTCATTTTAACTTATTTTGTTCTTATTTAGTAAAATTTTCTTAAATAAAGAAACATTTAGATTAAGTCAAGCCACTCATATATTTAGAATAAGTGATTTTTGGCTTGGACGAGAATCGTGCAAAATTTTCTTAGTTCAAGCGATATTTAGAAAATAATTCTTTCCATGTAGAACAACCGGATAAATGAAAGAAATATTGCTTATTTTCTAAAAAAGCTATTGTTTTGTTAGATTTCATTATTAAGAACAACGCTACCGATAACTTAGAAAATCTATCAGATATTCATCGATATTTTTAACATAAGGTAAAATAATAAAAATTGCCGATCTCTTGGATATTATATAGAAAAGTTAACTTTAATGCTTTATTAAAAAGTATCAATTACTTGCATAATACGAAAAAAAGTTTCCGATGATTATGATATTCTATAATAATGTTATCGACACCAAGTAACATTTCATTCAAATTATTCAAATTAACTTTAAAAATCAAAATTGTGCCCAGTGACTCATTTTTGGACCTACGGGTTTGTAAATAAACAAACTATCGCATATGGAGTGAGACCAATCCATTAAAACCATTTTGATTCCATTACAGCTAGAAAAACTCGTTTTTAGTGCGGTACACATACTGGTGGCATTATCGGACAATAAAGCTGGAGCTCGCGTTACGGTTAAACGAGTTCATTGCCGCACCATGATCAAAATTTTTTGTAGAAAATATTAATTACATTGATCCAGAAGGTGGTTGCAACAGGACCGCCACCATGAACTTATTTAAATCAAAATATTGGCGATATGTTTACTTCGAAAAATGGACCTGTTAATTGGCCTCCAAGGTTGTATTGATAAATTTAGATTATTTTTCTTTTTGCTTTAACTAGGAACACAAACTTCATTAATATCCAAAATATATTTATTAAAAGTGTTTTTATTTTTTTAATTTGTTTTAATTTTATTCTAAATAAATAGATGTTTTTTTTCGCCATATTTAACAAAATTATGTATAATCAAAGTAAATTCTGTTGTTGACTTTTAATCTTAAATTTTTTGTCGGATATAATAAATTTTATATTCATTTTGTTTTATAACTTATTTTTTATAATAAAGTAAAACAGTTAAAACAACAACATTTTGAACTGCATTTACAAGTTGTTCGCACATTTTGAGCGAAAAATTTTTGCACATGCACATCAACCAACAATTAACACATTAAAAATATTTTAAATAAATAACTTTTCCAACATTATTATGTATTTGTTGAATGTTAAAATGCTTTTAATTTAAATTTTGTTAATCCAAATCAAAAGCGTAAAAACTCCCCCTTTTACACAGTTACGAGTGGTCAGCGGAAATGAAGCGTAAAAACGTTTTTACAGTGCAACAAGAAGGGGAGTTTCTTTTGTTTAAATCCTTTTATATGAAAAATAGTATTTTTAAAAAAGTTAATTTTTTGTGTAATTTTTCTTGTACTTAGTTACTAACATCAGAATGAAGCAGATAATGATAGATGGCTTAAAAAAACAATGAGTATAAAATATGACAAAAAAAAAGAAAGGAAAAAGGAAAAAGAAATTAAAAGCGAATCAAAGTCGAATTCCTGTAAATGTGTTTCGGCCATTCATGGCGGTTTGGAAGTTGAATATGTCATTACAATTCTAGGCAATAACAATGTTAACCGAAAATAACCTTAATAAGAAGTTTAAGTAAGATTTGCTATGATCACAGATCAGAGCTTTTATTTAAATATAATGTGTAATTCGTAGGGCACAAAAATCTTACTGCTCGACAGGAAGACAAATTGTTTAACGCTTAAAATCAGCAACAATTAAGAGTGTTATTTTTATTATTTTTTCGTGCTCTATTTTCGCTCTTAACAAAGAATTTATTTTTTAGCAGTCTACTCTGCACACGATTGGGTATGCGTATGTTTGCATAGTAAATTTACTTAAATTTTAGGGGAATAAGAGTTAATATTAGCGATGGACGGGTGAAGCAGTTAGTAGGGCAGTAAGTAGGGATGTTTAATAATCGAATATAGATTTTTTTTAATTTAAAATTGTTGTTCATAGCATTCTTAAAAATAATTGATAGTTGCTCTAAAGACTAGAGTATGTATCGATAACTCTTTTACAAAACAGACCGCTAACTGACTTGCTGCGTAATTAAGATTTTATTGAAAACCTTTTATAAAATCGATTTTTTTTCTATGGAATAAAAGAGTTATCTATAACTTTTCTTACAGATCTAAAATCATTCTTTATTTATTTATTAAGAGTTTCAAATACAATTACTTATTATATTCTTACTTAAATAACCCAGCATAAGTAACATAGTCTGTTATAGTGAAGGTACCAGAGTCTCTTGCGGGAATCGAACCTTTAAGCCTACCGCACGCAATTAGAATCTAAAAGTTATTAAAACTTTTCTAAAAAAATCCCAAAATTTATCGATAAATGTTTAAAAGAACAAAAGTAAACAAAAAAGTTATCGATTAACAGTTTTGTTAATAAGCTTTCTATTGAAGCTTAAAGTTTTGAATAATTTTCTTATAGAATCCTTAAGTAATCAACTAATTTTCTGTAGAATCTAAAAGTTATCAAAAACTTTTTGTATCGAATCTTAAGGTTATCAAATATAATTCTTTAATTTTTGATAACTCTTTTGTCAAATCCAAACGTTATCAATGACTATTTTATGAAATCAATAAGCTTTTGTTAACTTTTACATGAAACCTAAAAGTTAACGATAAATTTCCTGTAGAAATTAAAAGCTATCGATAACTTTTCTTCATAAACTAAAAATAGTCGATAACAGCTCTATAAAATTAAAAAGATCTCGATAAATTTTTTATAACATAATATTTAAAATTATCACTACTCTTCTATACAAATTAAAGGATAACGATCATTTCTCTATAGATAAACTAAAGTAATCAATAATTTTTTTTTTTTTTAAATTTTTAAGCAAATCCCGCGAAGCTCAACGCTTGTTGGAGTCGAACCCGCAACCCCACCTCTATTGGACTAGCTCACTACCAGCTAGCCGACCCAGGAAATTATAATCGACAATATTTATAGTTATTTTAAAAATCAATATCTGTAATTTTTCTAAGCCATATTAAATTTATTAATAGCTTTTCTATTAAAAATAGAAGTAATCGAAAAATATTCCATTAAATTAAAATTTAATCCTTAATAATATATTCCTTTATCATATAAAATTCAAAAGTAATTGAACATAGGTTAGGTTAGGTTCAATGGGCAGCCGTCACGACGGCGGCTTACTTGGGTCCTTGAAGCGGTCCGTTTGTGATACCCTTAGCCAGTGACAAGAGTCAGTCAGTGTCAGCCAGACTATTCCCCAGATTTCACTGCAGCCTCGAACCACCCCGACTCCCTGCAGAACAGAGAGATCGACTTCAGTCCCACATTTGACACATCGTCCAGACATGGCAATTCCGGTCTCCCAAAATGCCTAAACCTAATGTCCACCAGACCGGGGCATTGGCAGAGAAATTGAAGCACTGTCTCCTCCTGCTCCTCATCATGACAACTTCTGCAGTAGTCATTGTAATCAAGACCCATCCTCCTAGCATGAGTTCCCATAACCCAGTGACCCGTAATAACCGATATCACTGTCCTCATCTGGTCCCTACCGAGACCAAGTAGCACGCCCGTTGTCGCCGCTTCATAGCCAGGCCATAGAGTCCTGGCCAACAAACAGGTATGCTCCCCCTGCCATCTCCCCTGAGCCCTTCTGCACGACTCTCTTCTGAAATGCCAATCAGGCCGTCGACAAACATGTCGTCAAAGAGACAGCCCCGTTTGGCCAGACCGTATGCAGTTTGGTTACCCAGGCATCCACTGTGCCCTGGTACCCATGTCAGCGTTACCCTGGAATGTTCTGCGATCTCATTTAGAGACATCCAGCATTCCACTGTTGACATAGATGTCGTGAGGACACCAGCCAGAGCTGCAATGGCAGCCTTGCTGTCCGTAAATAAACATATATCTCTCGATATACGATAGAACCTCAGCCAGTTTGCCGCGCGCCTTATGGCAGAAATTTCCCCCTGCAGCACACTACTACAATCTGGCCATCTTGCCATGATGAACTGTGAATAAAGCACCGAAAAAGGGTTCCGGAGTGCAATAGTCTAGCCCCGCCGGGTCATATGACCCTGACATGACCATAATTCCGCGTAGACCATAGGCCCACCGTCCCCAGTCTAATAGCGGAAGTAAGGGCCTGTTGTTCGGCCATTATGTCAACCGGCAGCCAGTTCAGCATAGTAAACAGCGCCTTCGCCGGTGTCGGGCGCAGTGATCCCGTGATCATCAGCGAAATTACCCTACATACCTTCTCAAGCATCCTGCAGTTACGCCCCCTTCTCATGGCAGGCCACCACACTATGACCCCATAGAAGAGGATCGGTTTTACCGCCACCTCAAAGATCCATTCAACGCTTCTGGGTCTAAGGCCCCAGTTTCTGCCCACAGATCTCTTGCAGGTGTATATGGCCACAGTGGCCCTGTCAACCCTCGAACGAACGTTTAGTTCGCAGGATATCTTGCTATCGAGAATTACGCCCAAATACTTGGCACTGTTCTAGATCGTCAGCTCCGTGCCATTTAGTGTAGGAAACCTTAAGTTGCCAACCTTGTACTTCCTGGTAAAGAGAACCAACTCAGTTTTCTGTGGATTGACACCAAGTCCACAGGAGATGCTCCAAGAGCTTAGAATCCGTAATGCAAATTCCATACAATGGGACAATGTGCCCAGGGGTTTACCCGTGACCACTACCGCCAAGTCATCCGCATACGCGACGGTTTTTATCCCTAATCTGTCGAATTGACCCAACAAAGTGTTCACCGTCAAGTTCCATAGTTGAGGGGACAGAACCCCCTCAAACTATCGAGTAGATTACTAATAAATCTACAAATTACATCGTCAAAGCCATACATGTTAAGTAATGATTAGCTAATGCTAATGATTGCTAATTAACATTCTTTTGTGAAATTCTCTAATTGATCAAACAATTAGAATTTGTTCAACTAATTCCCATTAGCTAATTAAAATTTTTATTCTAATGGAAAACTAATTGCAATTAGTTGCCATTAGCAAAAAAAATTGGTTAACCTTTACAATTAGAAATCTAATTGACTTCTGATAATGCAATTAGATATTCAATTATTAAATTCAATTGATTCTAATTCGAGCTAATTGAATATCTAATTGCATTATCAGAAGTCAATTAGATTTCTAATTGTAAAGGTTAACCAATTTTTTTTTGCTAATGGCAACTAATTGCAATTAGTTTTCCATTAGAATAAAAATTTTAATTAGCTAATGGGAATTAGTTGAACTTATTCTAATTGTTTAATCAATTAGAAAATATAAACTAATTGCATCAATTGCTAATTCTAATTGGAATTTAACATGTATGGTCAAAACCCAACTCCCTCATCGACTCCAAAATGGAGTTGGATCTGACATTATTGAAAGCTCCCTCAATGTCCAGAAAGGCCACAAACGCGTATTCCCGAAATTCAAGGGATTTCTAAATGTAGCCGACCAGTGAGTGAAGCGCTGTCTCTACAGACTTGCTTCTGGTGTAGGCATGCTGCGATGCAGAGAGCAAATGTCTGGGAATAGACATCCTCAGATGAATATCAGTGACCCTCTCAAGGGTCCTGAGAAGGAATGACGACAGGCTGATTGGTCAAGTTTTTTTTTGCCAAATTCTCAATATAAAATTAAAGTTATCGATAAAACTTCTCATTAAGTAGAAACCAATTTATTTTCCTAAATGTAATCCAAATATTTTTAAAGAAATTTATTTTGTTATTTGTAGGATTTCAGTTCTGAGTACTTCAGCAAAGTGATATATTAAAAAATAATGTCACTCTATTATCCCTGTACAATATGTCCTTGCAAAAATGTTCGCCATGATATATCCTTCTTATTGTATGTTTTACTTTATTTTGCGAGTAATTGTAATGCTGTTTTTTCTCTACTGCTTTTCAGCATGGTCTCGTACGGAAATTTGGCTTGAAACATCATTTGTCTTTTATGTGCTTTCTAATTTCATTTTTTAAATTCGTTAAATTGTTTGTATTGTTGTTGCAGCTACTAACTATTGTAGATGTGATAATAACACTAAAATTGCCACTGCTACACTTCTACTTCGGTTGTAGTAGTTGTAGTTGTCCGTTTTAGCATTTCAATCGTGTTTTGCTTAGTGGATGTTGCGGTCTTACTTAGTCCTTTGTAATATTCAGTGTCTGTGTGTGTGTGTATTTTAAGTGTTTAATTTTTTTTTTGTCTATCCATTTCTGACAGATTTTGTGAAACTGAGCTTTTTAGCTAGTCAACCACGTTTAAAACGGAACATGTTGAAGCCAACAAATACACTTTTCTACGTCCTTTTATGTGTATGTGTGTAGAGTAGCACAAAATAACAGTTAAATAGAATTCAAGTAGAGGGGAAAAACACTCAAGTGAACAGTTTGAAATGACAACATTTTTCATGTCCGACAACTAAATAAAAAAAAAAAAACAATTCACTTGTCACTATAAAGTAGAGTTTTTCTTTTAACTGATTCATTTCTTCACTTTTCATTTACTCGCAAGTTGCTGGCTGCATAAAGACTGACCATTTTCCATAAAATACACACAGACACATACAGATACTAATGGCAGTATTCGCATGTTTTTGTTAATGTGTTAAAGAAAAATAATGTTCATATTAATTCTTAAAACTCGCTCACTCACACGCAACGTACGGAAACTTTTTATAAAAAGAATAAAAATTCAATTTAAAAGCACTAAAATTAATTTAACATGTTAATGAAAAAAAAAAAAAAAATTTGAAAAATTTTAAACAAAACTTTTATTTTGTAGCAAAAATTTATATTATTTAAGAAGAAGTTGGAATTGTTCTTCTAAAAGGCATAAACAATTTTAATTCAAATAAAGCGAAATTTTCATATTTTGATTTTCTGTGAAAAGAAAATTTTAAACCATCCGATAAAGCTTAGTCTGTGTTCATACGGCTCATGTCTTATTGATATGATTGCTACTTTATAGACGAGAGGGACGAGGGGAAAAGAAACGAGTACACAGATGCATGTACTGTCTTTACGTTTTGCTTTTTCATTCGTTGTTTAATTTTGTTATTGTTTTCAATATCAAAAAAGCACACATGCACACGCACGACTATACAAAATAAAAAACATGTCGTCAACATGACATGAATCATTTCAACGCCAATTCATGTTCAAAGAAGAAAAAGGAAGAATCTTGTCAATAAGACATGAGCCGTATGAACTCAGGCTTAGAGCCAATTTCACCAATTCTATTCAAATTCCAAATCATATTTAAATATAGTTTTTTATATAATTTTATTTTTAACCTGACATAAAAAACGAATTTAAGACATAAATTGATATATAAATAATTTGGTTGGCCTATTTCACCAATTTATTTATATATCAATTTATGTCTTAAATTCGTTTTTAATGTCAGGTTAAAAATAAAATTATATAAAAAACTATATTTAGATATGATTCAGAATTTGAATAGAATTGGTGAAATTGGCTCTAAGCCTGAGTTCATACGGCTCATGTCTTATTGACAAGATTCTTCCTTTTTCTTCTTTGAACATGAATTGGCGTTGAAATGATTCATGTCACGAAATAGGCCAACCAATTTATTTATATATCAATTAATGTCTTAGGTTCGCAAATATGCATTTGTAATATGTATCGCTGTTTACTTTAGTTTATCAATAATCCTTTTCATTAAATGTTTCATGAAATTTAACAAAATGTACCTGCCACAAATGTAAATTAATTTGTTCTTCTTTTATGCTTTAAGATATTTTCGTAAAGAGATAATACAACCGTAGGTTTTATATTCAATCCGAAAATGCACATTGGGGTTAATCGAACTATTGTATATAACAGAGATCAGCAATGAGTCGTTTTTCGCTACTCATACTCACGAGGGCAATAAATATGAGTGCGACGTCGACATCATGACAATCTCAAGAAGAGCTTATTAAATCACAGAAAACCAGTTAAGAAGGTTATTTAAAACTTTGTTGTTATGTTAAAAATAATTTAATGAAAATTAAATTTAATGAACTTAAGCCTAATTAAAAATATTAAAAATTTGGATTAAAAACCATAAATAGCTCAACAAAATAACAACAATACTAATTATTGTTAAAGCTAAGGCAGGAGCTCTATGTGTTCATTTGTCCTTCAAGTTGTGCTGAAAAAGGTCAACAAGAAAAAGAAAGACAAAAAATGAAAAAACAAAAAATATATTTTGGACTTCAAGAAAAATTCTTGACAAAAGTACGAAAAAACAGAAGTAATGAAAAAAATGTAAAATCAATTGAAATGGATAATCATTCAAAAAAGCAAACTGCGATCTACCAAAGGATAAAATACAATTTGGTTTCAGGATTGATGTTTGACTATTGACGTCAGCAGTCGTCGATGGCTGCGAGTGTAAAACGGCAAATCCATTTGAAAAGATCGAGTGGTTGCGATCGAAACATGTCATGGTAACCTGCCGGCCGCGGTTCGAATTATGATATGCTCCAAAGCACTTCGGGCGCACTGGTACGTCTCATTTCTCGCATTTGTAAATTGTTTGGCTGCTACATTGCCGACGTCTCAAACGTCTTTCTTGGCGAATAATTTTATGATCGACTTGATCAGTTCGAATCACAGAGTTAGTGCCACTACTGTTTGAAGCTATTATTCTCTCACAATTTTCAGTCAGCAAAAGAGATTCAACAACAAATATTCTAAATTCTAGTTGACGCATTGGAGCCTGTTTTCTCAATAGGCAATGTAATTTCCACGAGTTTACTAAAGCTGCATCCAGAGCAGTAGTAAAAAGTAATACGGTAATTGTTCATAGCGTTGTCAAATAAATCAACGCCACCCCTAGTTTTTTTGTATTCATATATGGCATTAGGCATAGAAATCGTTTTTTTAATCGTATTTTTGCGGTCGTATCGCTTACCTTGTTGCAATGGCTCTTAAGAAACAAAATTTGACAAGATAAAGACTACAGAGTTGTCATTCCAACGTATGCACTTATCGCATTTTTCGGGTCATAACAGTAGTCATAACTTCCACGTTCTTTTTTATTTAATATCTTGGGTGATGATAATTTCGCATTACTTGTGCGGTTTTCTCTTGCTGTACTTTTTGAAGTAAATAATACACTTTGAGCATAAGAGAAATAAAAACATTGACATATATTATTTACCTACAGCATTTGTTTGATATAATTCTAAACTTTCTTGCATCAAGAAACAAATGCTTGGAATTTCATTTAATTTTCAGAAAATGCTCAAGAAAAATTGGTCTGATTCAATTAATTTTTATTGAAATCGACATGTTAAGCAAATCAGTGAAAAGTTTCTTATTTTCATATTAAGTTTTCTTAAACTAACGAATGTTAGACGTTTTTATGTAAAAAATCAGGCTTTTCTTTGTATTTTGTAAGTTATTAATGGCCGATTTCACCAAATTATTCAGATATTGATTTATGTTTGAAATTTGTTTTTCAGATCAAATAAAAATAAAATAATATAATAGCCAATTTACCCCACAACGAAATCTAGTACTTACGAGATTTCGAGCCAAATCTAGTGGTTTTTGACTAGATTTCCCATACAAAACAAAATCTACTTTGTGACTAGATTTCCACGAAATCTACTCAAAATCTAGTAGTACTTCGTGATACAACTATGGTTTTTATCAAATAAAACTAAAAAATACTTCCCTGCATAACAAAAATATGACATTTTAATTAAAAACAAAACAAAAACTGTTGAAAAAAATAAAAAAAAAAATTGAGAATTTGTAAAAATAAAAAAAGGACAAATAATTGGTAAAAAAGTGATGTTGATTATAAACTAAAGATATTGCAAATTTTTTAATGTCTATTTCTTTTTGTGTTTGTATGTGTTACACAAAAATATTTTAGTCATTGATTTGTTATAAAAACAAAATCCGCTAATGTCAAATCGGTTTAATGTAAACGCACTAGATTTTGAGGAAGATTTCAAATGAAATCTACTAGATTTCGTTGTAATGTAAATGGCCTATAAAAAACTATATTATCAAAAGTAATTTTTAGGAATACAAAATTTTAATTTAAAAGATTTTGTTATTCGTGCTTAATTCCCAGTTTTTATTCTTGTTAAAAACACTAGAAATTTATTGTTGATGGGATAAGCTATTCCTATGCGCATTTCACTGGCTGCTTAGGCCAGATCATCAGGAAACTTCATCCATAAAGATTTTGGAAAAACTAAAGATATTAAACCAAATAAAACTGTTAAGCGTATAAGAATCATAAGCAACAGCTCTACTTGTAACAATATCAAAGTTTAAACAAAAACATCAACAATAAATAAACAGTGACTTTATCTCTTCTTACATTCTCCACCACAATTGATTGGAATTCTTTCAACATTAATTGTAGTTGTAAGTATGTTAAAAAAAAACAAAATGCAAAAAACAAACTTGCCTGGTAGTTTTTTTAGGCCGTCCACTTGCCAGTTTATTATCAAAAGTAATTTTTGGGAATACAAAATTTTAATTTAAAAGATTTTGTTATTCGTGCTTAATTCCCAGTTTTTATTCTTGTTAAAAACACTTGCTTAGGCCTGATGATCTGGCCTAAACAACCAGTGAAATGCGCATAGGAATAGCTTATCCCATCAACAATAAATTTCAAGTGTTTTTAACAAGAATAAAAACTGGGAATTAAGCACGAATAACAAAATCTTTTAAAATAAAAAACTATATTTAAATATCTATGGCAGCTTGACAAAACATCTGAAGTCGAGATAAAATAACAAAAAAAGTTTTAAAAAAACTCGGTGAAAAAATCACTTTTATCAAATAATAAAATAAACCGACATTTTCTAGGTTAAAGCTATATTTTCTGGTGATTAAGTAAAGAATTCTTTCCGTGTGCCTATCCTTCGATATTAACTTACATTTAAAACAAAAACAATATTTTATAATTTGTTTTATATGTAAGTTAAGCGAATAAAATTATCGTTTGAAATCGTGGGACAGGCTCTAAATCATGAATGTTTACAAACAAACACATTTCGTAAGTGTAAATGAAACAGCCAAGTATTTTAAAGCAGCGCAATTTATCCAAAATCTGAGATACAGAGATAAAGGACAATTTTGCATGTCAGTTATAATGGCTAAGATCATTAAGTCGATATCTTAAATGAAATTTGTATTCAAAAAATTAAATAATAACTCTAATGACTCTTTGCATTTTGTTTTACTTTTCGTCCCAATGTGTAACCAAGAAACCAACTTTAATGTTACTTTAAATACAACCAAATCCTAGTTGTATTAGGTGGAAAGACAAGCCACGCAAAAAGGTTATCATTGTGGAACAAAATTAAGTCGAAATATATAACTTTTGCTTACCTTTAGCGTTGCTGTTTTCAACTTTTGCTTAAGAATTTCCGAAAAATATACACAAGAAAACCAATAACAAATGGCAACTAACATAAACAAAACTTTTTTAAAGTTTCTTTATGTGTGTGTATTTTATTTTTTTTAGAATTGTATTTGTTATTTTTCATTTTTTTCGCCTTAAAAGGTTCTTTTAAGGGGATTTTAAGGTCCGACCTTGTTTTAATGTTTGTTGGGGTTTTTGTTTAAAATTATCCAACACATACACTCTTAGCGGAGATAGTGTTGTGACAGAAACTAACTAAAGTCAGAAAAGTTACAAACATTTTTCTATCTTTTGGAAAAAAAAAATACAGGACTGAGTTTTAGTTTGTTAAAAAAAGTGACAAAACGTACTTGCTACAAATTTTTATGTTCAAATGTGAAACAAGCAAAAAACTGAAAAAAGAGTAAAACAAAAATCACGGCTTAAAATGACATCAGGCACGAGAAATCTTATTATCGCAGTTAGGTAAATTGTAAAAGTTTTTTCCTTACTCATGTTTTCTTTATGCTTTTTGCTATTTTTCGACAACTTTTTCTCTAAACTTTGTCGTTATGTTGTGTGATACAAATACACATTTTAGCATGAATGTGTGCAAATGAACACATTTCATAAGTGTTAATGAAACCCAGACACATCTATTTGGGCTCACATACATGTGAGTCAGGCCATAGAAACATCCCTGCAAACAATTTCCATCGCCGAATCATCGCCCGCGAATCGCCGGCAAGTTGTCTAACATCGCCGCGATGCATCGCGTGGAAGCTTAATGCGAATCGCGAAAACGTTCGCATGTGTCAACCGCGCGAATCGCGTATCGCGATTCGCTTAAACATCGCGTAGCGCGATTCGCGTAAACATCGCGTACCGCGATTCACGTGGTTGACACATGCGAACGTTTTGCCGATTCGCCAGAGGATCGCACTTAGCTTCCACGCGATGCATCGCTGCGATGTTAGACAATTTGCCGGCGATTCGCGGGCGATGATTCGGCGATGAAAATTGCTTTCAGAGATATATTAAATAACACACCCTTCACAAATCACTTGCTCAACTGGAATGACAATTTTGCTAATTGCCCTTGAAACCAAATATTTATTTTCCCGTTACCTTAAAAAAACAACAAGAGAAAAAAAATTCTTTCGAAAGTTATAAAAAAACACTGATGATTGCCGCTACTTGTGTGCTCTCGCATATTCATCGCCATAGGCGATGGTTAGCGATTCGTATTCCCTGAGAAGGATCGCGGAATCATCGCCAAACAAGCAATCGCCAAAAAATTTCAAAAATGTCTGAAGGGATGTCTTATGCATAAACATAAATACTCATACATACATACTCATGCCCGCACATGCAGAAGACATTCAGTCATTTCCTTAATAAATTCTCTTTTGCCTTTAACTTCAATTGCTTCCATTATGTGAACGAACTCATGATTGCTATTTAGTTTGCAGAGAGCATAGAAAATGTTAAACGTTTTTCATAAATACCAATAAAAATTGTTTGCAAAGTCTTTTAAACTTTTCCTTCGTTTACTTCTGAACGAACAATCATTTTGTTCATGTTTGAAATTCCTTAAGCCGAAAAAGTTTTGTGGCTACAATCGTGGCTAGATTTGGTATTTGAACTGCAAAATAATCCCTTCGCTCATGGTTAATATTTTTTTTTTTTGTTGGCAAAAAGATTTGTTGCATACAATTGGTATTTGGTTTCGTTAGGATTGCGTATTTCTTTTAAAAAGTTATATTCTGGTTTTTAGCAACAAAAAAAAAAAAAAAAAAAGAGCAAGCGGAAACGTTTTTTTCGAATAGTTTAAAAATTTCAACATTCCAAAAAAACAAAAATTAAAACTTTGTGAAATATGTGAAAATACTAGAATTTTAATTTTGAGATATGAATATTTAAAAAATTTTGGAAAATTAACATAATTTTTCTGAAATCAGCTTTAAAATTTAAAAATTGTTTATCTAAATCAAAACATTTTGAAAAATAAAAAGTTCTTTAATGCAAATTGTTTTTAATTAATTCAAGAACAAGAGAAGAATCTACGTAAAGCAGACAACGCGACCACCTCAGCTACGTTATCCTCATCTCAGTAATTCGTCATGCAAACTCTTCGCTAGCTGAAGCATTTGTACTGCATTGTATAGTCGAAATTTCTCAAACTAAAAAATACCGGGGTATCCATTTTGCGGTTTCAAAAGTAAACGTAAATAAAACACATATAAAATATTTTTTTTCATGATATTTCTTTTTTATTATAAAGTTTGAACGTTGACATTATGTGTGAAATACTATATCATTAAAATGACCACCACGCGAAGCGTTGCAAGCATTGATTCTTTTGAGGTGATTTTGGACCACCTTTTGACACATATTGGGCGGTATCTTAGCCATAACTTGACGAATGTTGGTTTTTAAGTGCTCAAGAGTTAAAGGTTTATCTGCATAAACACGGTCTTTCGCGTAGCTCCACAAAAAAAGTCTAATGCTGTCAAATCGCTTGATCTTGGTGGGCAGTTGATGTCGCCACGACGAGAAATTACACTGCCAGGAAATGCCTCTTGCAATAAAGCCATATTCGCTCGAGTTGTGTGGCATGTGGCACCGTCTTGTTGAAACCACTTATTCTCCAAGTCGTATTCTTCAATAGCAGGCAAAAAGAAGTCGGTTATCATACGACCATAGTCCTAATTTCTGAGAACGAAGAGGAATCGACACATTCGGGTCTTCGGCAACACTTTCACTTACAGCAGCGATATTTTCAGCGGAACGAGCGAAACGATGATGCACTGGCCTTACAATATCTGTAACCGCTTCAATCTCTTAAAATTTCTTCACAATTTTGCCAATTGCTTGCGTAGCTGGGCGATTATGTAAACCATAATCTCCTCTTAACCCATTTACACCCGCTGTGCCAATTTGGGATCACTTAATTTTTTGCAACTTACGACAAAGTTTTTGACACTATTCAATATATATTTACCTTATTGATAAACTAAACTTTCAGAAATTTCTATATCAAAAAAATATTTTTAAAAATTTTTTTTTTTTTAAAGTGACCATGTGCACCTTGGGTAGATACACCTCTTTATTTCCAAAAAAAAAAATTTTTTTTGTTTTTTATTTATATGTAATGAATTAAATAATAAAATAAACAAAAACAAACAAAAAATGGGTTAAAGCACGATATGTGGCTGTGCCAGAATCACCATTTTTGTGGTATGCTTGCAACAACACTTCGCGTGCTGGTCATTTAAATGATATAGTGTTTCACACATAATGTCAACGTTCAAACTTTATAATAAAAAAGAAATATCATGAAAAAAATTTTTTATATGTGTTTTATTTACGTTTATTTTTGAAACCGCAAAATGGATAACTCTTTACATCAGACTAAAAACCGACTTCTTAAAATTGTGTTTTGTAATCAAGAATATTACAAATATGACTCTAGTCCAATTTTAAATAACAAGCAGATACCAATTAAACAAACCACATATACACCAGATGTGCAAATACCGGCCAAAACAATATCAGTATTCACCAAATTTCGCAAAATAACTCAACAAACTACAATCCACCTTGTGTTGAGAGTCACCCTCGTATATAATGTTGAGAGTCACCCTCGTATATAATAAGTAATAAGTAATCACAAAATAGGCTGACTCAATTATACGAGTCAGCACCTTAGACACTTGCTGACTTTAGTACAGTCAGCATTTTAATTATAAGAACTAAGTATAAATAGCGGGTAAGAATAATTTTAAGTTGAGTTGTAATTAGCAAGCAAATAAAAATATACCTGCGATCTCCACGGAGCACTCCAGGTTAA
Organism: Pollenia griseotomentosa; assembly: GCA_963931875.1. NCBI lineage: Eukaryota > Metazoa > Arthropoda > Insecta > Diptera > Polleniidae > Pollenia > Pollenia griseotomentosa. Next base: position 19,905,508 of record OZ007561.1, read on the forward strand.
GAAAAATATAAAAGATCTTCTAATTTCAACTACAACAATTGGCGCAGCCGGTAATTAAATAAAGATCCTGCGATTCCCAAGGGACCCTCCAGGAATAAAATTTATTTATTACACGACATTTTTTTCGAATTTAGATCCCTCCCTGGTATGGCGACTGGTTTCGAGAGCATCGAAAGTAAAAGAAACCAGTAAGCACGGAAACAAAGTGCTAAAGGTCTTAAGCAGCCACATTCTGGTACGCCTTTAGTATCTTCGAAGAAGTGCGAATTGGTGGAATTGCGAGTAAGTTGCCGCGGACTTTTCACCACATTAGGAGGCGATTTATTTCGGTTTGTTTTTCCTTAAAACTTAACTAAATCGGTTAGGACAGTGGCAAGGAAAACGTTAAGGAAACCACTGAGTGTAGAAGCAAAGTGCTGAAGGTCTTAAGCAGCCACATTCTGGTACGCCTTAAGTATCTGCGTGAAAATACAAAGTGGTGGATGTACAAGTAGTTGCCACTGACACCAGCTGTATTGGGGAAGTTTGGAGGAAGGACCAGTACAACGCGACATTGTTGGTAACGCGTAAAAAGTTTTTTTTTGTTTTTCCAAAAAATTTAAGGATGGCACAAATAGTTTGGATGCTGGTAAGTATTATTTTTCAATTTTCGTGAGTATAAATGGACAACCCTCAGTCAAAAAAAGACGAATTGCTAGCCAAACTTAATAAATATAACTATTCAGTGGACAGTCTACAGGTGCTCGCGTGGACAGAATTGAACGGGTTAAGACTAGGTAAAGAATTTACGGAACAACATAGGGAGATTATAAGGCACCAGAGATTGACCAAGTTAGAAGAGGTTGGTTATGTTTTACAATTGTTAGGTGACTTAAACAAGGGCCAATCCGCGGACTTAATCAACAGGATAGAAGACTTAGAGGAAACAAAAAAACTGTTAGAAAAGCAAAGTCGCAAGCTAAGGGAACAAATCAAATATACGGACAGTTTGCTGGAACAGGTAGTGCAGGAAAACGCGGCGTTGGGCGAAAAATTAAGAGAAAAGGGGTATAGTGAGAAAGAATTAGAGAAACAACTAAAAAAACAACAGCAAATAGACGTACAAGACGACACCGTACAAAGACTTCAAACAGCCTTGGAAAACGCGCATCGTAAACTAGACATTACATACAAAAGTAGGTCACCCACTCCTTCCCTAAGTGAAGAACTGGCAAAGGAAGGCTTCAGAGCTCCAAGAATAGTAATAGAACAAGCGGACGGCGACCATACAGCCTCGGGCGGACAGACAGCGGACAATTTGACCGAGGAATTCCAAATAGATGAGGAAGCGGCAGCTTTTGATTTGATAGCCAAAACACAGAGTATCAAAATTAACGCAAGAAAGGCGGGTAGCAGGGGATATACTGTAGAAACGATAAACAGAAAGTTAGCGGATTTATCGCAATACGAGAGGGAATTCGTACAGCTTAAACTCAAATCGCCCCACATTAAAGCAGATTTCGAGAGCGTTATAGAGGAATCCCGGAGAACCCTCCAGAGGCTGATATCAACCCCCATTTCAAGCAACTCAGTATTTAGAAGACAAAACATGGCGTCAATCTCAACAATTACAAAACTTGTCAACAACATAGTCCCTACGTTTTTTGGCACCGAGGGACCGGATTTGACTTCGGAAGTTTTCCGTTTTATTCAAGGATGTAAGTTGGCAGAGCGAGAACTGATTACTGACGATAGCAGAGCCATAACTCCAGAAGTCATAGAGTGCCTCAAGTTACGGTTAATGGGTTCTGCTTACGTGCGAATAGCACCCCATTCCTTCGGTACAGTGGATGCTCTCTGTAACGCGATAAAAAAGACAAAAACGCTAGACCAGATCAGGGAACTTGTTATCTCATGCAGGCAAGGAACAAAAGAACCTGCGAGCCGTTTCGGCAGCCGAATAGAAGCATTACTTAATGAAGCGGAAGGCATCGCAGTGAATGAATGGAGCGATGTCAACAGTAGACAAATCATATTAAAAGATTTTAAGAGATTGGCGGTAAAAAGTTTCATTAAAGGGCTCCGAGATCAAGCTCTAAGAACAAGGTTTGTAGGCGAGGAAAATGAGGATTTAGAAAAATTAGTGCAGATAGTGGAAAATGCAGAACACCTTTTTGGCGATGGTCAGGTTGGGATAAACACTGTGACCATAACGACAACGTGTAGTTTCTGTAACCAGGAAGGCCACAATAGGACAAATTGCGAACAGAGATTAAACACTCCATATTGCGTAAAATGTGGCATGTATGGACATGAGATAGGTCCCTCATGTAGGGGTAACGCAGAAGAAAAAGTAGAACAATGCAATTTCTGTCACCGTAGGGGTCACAACCAAGTAGAGTGCTTTAAAAGGTTACGCACGTTGACCTGCAGGATATGTAGAACAAATGGCCACACAGAGAACAAGTTCTGCCAGCAACCACAGCAGAGGTACTCCGACAACCAAGTGCGCGGCCAGAATACACAGCCGAGTACCGATTGGCAAGAGGCTAATAATTTCGGCTCCAGAGGGAGTAATAATATGTCAAGAGAACGGCAGTGTAATCAGCAAAGGGGACAACAGGCCGCACTATGCTTTGTCCCATAGACAAAAATCAAAAAAAATTTTTTGTCTCAAATTGTTTTTAAATACAGATTTTTTGAAAGATAATAAGGTATCTCAAATAAATGTTAACAAAAAAAAATTTTCTGATTGCTTTTGCCACCACGAGAGGGCGTTAAAAGCAGATAATTTCTTTCAAAAATTACTTAACAGAAAAATGAGTTTTAGTTGTTTCACAAAAATAATTCTGAAAAATTCATTTTTTTAAAAAGTCGCTCGAAATTTGGTATTCAAGTACTTTGATATATTTGCAGTTAAATTAAAATTTATAATTTTTTTTATATTTACAAAATAACTTTTTTTATTGCTCTGAAAAACACATTTTTTTTGTTGAAAATTCAAAAATTACTTAACTTTGATGGAGTATAAAAAAAAATTATATAAAATTAGATATTTTTTTTTTCTGTTTTTGTATGTTTATACTCTTAGCTAACAGGGTATTCAAAAATTAGTTACTATTTTTTACCACAACTTAAAAAAAAATGCGTTTTTTGAAATGCCTAATTTTATGATTTTTACTCAAATATCAGGCATTTAAGAGTGTTTAATATCATTGCGCAACACGATTTTATATTTTGAATGTTAAAAAATAAAAAAATTTAATTATATCATTAGTAGACCAAAACCACAGAAGTATTTTCAAAATTTAGCTCGAGTTCTTTTTTTATGGCCCACTGAAGTTTTTAATTTTTTTTTAAAGGCGTTTTGAGTAAGTCAAAAAAAATGTACTAAATCTAATTCTGAGCTAAATAAGGTTAATAGATGATTTTAATAAAATTTAATGACGGTTCTTTTCATAGAACTAATTAACCCTCTATCTGCCATTTTTAGGGGTGATTTCGGCCCCTCCTCATAGAACACCACTAACACGTTTAACATTTAAGATAAACTCGGAGACCCAAAATTTGTTGCACAGTGTATGCAACTGTAGCTTTAAGTTATGTAATATATCTCATTAATAATTAGTTAGATCCAATTTAACTATAAATTAGATTCTGTTTTATATTTAAATTACTATTTTAAAGTGTAAGTTGCGATTGACTTCGATTTTGAAGTTTTTTTTTGGTTTCATATTTTTGTTTTGCTTTATCATATTATTTGCCGTTATTTATATTTTTCATATTAGAGATGATAGCGTGACACATTTGTTTTTAAGTTACAATACACGCGTGTGATAGTAACTATATTCCAGCAGCGCTAGTACGACCATATATTAAATTTTCGGAAATGCGAGAGAAATTTTTATTTTCTATAAAAGTTTCAATTGTATAAAAACCGTAAGTGTTACAAATTGAATTGCCTTTAACATAAGTGATCGTGAGTGCTAGTGGATGAAAATATTAACGGGTCCATCTCTATTTGTAATGTAAACAAGGTTTAAAAAATAAATTTATAAATTAATGTAACTAATCTGTGGTGATGGCAAATATTTTAAAAAATTCCGATATAATTGATTGTTGAATAGCAGCATCCTCAAACAATAAAATATCAGAGGTGTATAAATATGTAAAACATAAGATAGGCGATTCATATTTTAACAAAAAAAACTTAATACAAAGTATTCAGTTTTTTAATAGTAAAGTGTCCGACAGAGATGAACAACATAAACCTTTCAAAAACTCCAAATGTAGACAATTACAAATATGGACTTTCTACGCTTCATTGTTGGATAAGATTTTTTGAATGTTTACTGCATATTGCTTACCGGATCCCCATTAAAATTTGGCGGGTAGATAAAGAAAACAACAAACAGTTTTTGGAAAACAAAAAAAGAATTCAAAATGAATTCAAAAAAAGAACAGGATTAATAATAGACCAAGTTAAGTCTGGATTTGGCAATACAAACGACGGAAATACTTCTCGCCGATTTTTTTCGAACAGTGAAGTAGCGGCCGAAATTACAGGAATTGATAAGCGGCTTATTGATAATTTTGCCATTATATTGAGAGTGCTATCTTGTGGATCGCCAATTAATGTACAAACCTTCAAGGAGCTACTTATAATGTTGGGGCTAGTATCGATTCTAGCCTCTTATTATTTTTATAAAATTAAAAACACGGTTGGTTTTTAATATACTAAACAAAAGGGGTTTTATTAAAGCTTCTTGCTTTGTTGAAGTTAAAGATTATACTTAAAAACTAAATTACAAAAAGGTTTGTAGTAAGAACAAAGTATATACATATATACATATATGTATAACGAAATAAATGAAATTTAAGAGAATTGCAAAATTCCAAAGAGTGCTCTACACCTAGAGAAAAAATACAAATTTAATTAAATTAAAAATTAAATAATATGAAAATTTTTAACAAATCAAAATTCAAAATTAAAATTTAAGAAAACAAAATTTAATATAAATAATAAAGAAAATTGAAAATTAGAGAAAATTAACAAAATAAAAGAAAATTAACAAAATGTAAGAAAATTGAAAAAATAAAATAAAATAAGACTGAAGTCGCTTCAACATGCTCCCCCCGGAGAGTGGCGAGAGCACCCCCTTCACGCCATAAATACGATCCAGCCAAAGGTAGATATTTGGGCTACTAATACGTCAAGGTCCGGCTGCGTCAAGAGCACTCTTTTTACAGCCCATAGGGGATGCTTGCTTGTAGGCACTGCGGGATTCTTCAAGATGAAGTTTCTTGGCCACGGCTGCCAATTGGGTGCCATCTAGTTGACATATTGTGGCTTGTAGTGTTGCCATTGCATTTGTTGGTGGAACGGCCAGCTAACACGGGTCCCTCGCGCTAAGGTTCAGCGAGGACATCTCTGAACTTGCGGGTGTAGCAGAGTGTGGGGAAAGGCATTACAGGCCACCCAGTTGACCAAACTGCATATCCTCTGGTTGAGGTACAATGGTCTCGAAAATGATTGTAGGCCAGGCCATTGAGTTGAGTGGTTGAGTTGGCAAACATGGCATCGTGGTCGCTTCTTCATCTGTATTGGAGCAAAAGAAAAGAAAGAAGTATATACAGTGTTAAAAAATACCTAATGCGACTGAGTTTTCTAATTTTCTATTTTTTGTTGAGGAATTTGGTAGACTATTTGGTAGGTTGTGGTTGGGGTTGACTCATAGTATTGTTTGTCGGTAGCAAACATAGTTTTACTACTGGGCGTAAAATTGTACCCTTTTTGGTGATTACTTCAGCAACTCTTACTTTGCTGTCTCGACCATAGACTACGTTACTAACGCGACCAAGGAGCCACTCGGTAGGTGGGAGTAAGTCTTCTTTGACTATAACAATATCATTTGGTTTTAAGTTGTCGCGTTCTTTCTGCCACTTAAAACGACGCTGAAGCTCGGTGATATATTCAGATTTCCACCGTCGAGCAAAAATATGTTGTAGCGCTTTTAACCTTTCCCAACGTTTCAGAAACGGCACGTCTTCGAGCGGAGGTTCAGCAGGTGCTTCTGGTAGTGCGGTAATTGGAGCCCCTCTGAGTAAGTGTCCTGGGGTCAGTGGTAGAACTTCACCCGGGTTTTCTGTTAGAGGCGATAGAGGGCGCGAATTTAGAATGGCTTCAATGCGAACTAGAAGCGTGCTGAATTCTTCGAACGTGAAAGACAGGTTGCTGGTAATTTTCTTCAGGTGAGACTTCATGCTCTTGACTGCGGCCTCCCAGAGGCCACCCATATGAGGTGCATATGGCGGTATAAAAGACCAGGTAACGCCCAAGGTTGAGTACTTTTCGACTAAAGTCTTTTCAATAGATTTCAAAAACTCGTGGTGGCCTTTAAGTAGAGCATAGCTTGCGCCAACGAAATTGCGACCATTGTCGGAAAACATGGTTTTGGGGAGTCCTCTGCGCCCGGTAAAGCGGTGAAAGCAGGCTAAAAAGGCATCGGCTGAGAGGTCTGAACAGACCTCTAAATGGACGGCTCTGGTAGAAAAACAGACGAACACAGCAGCGTAACCTTTGAGAATCTTCGCATTTCTCAACGTCGAGGACTTAATATTAAAGGGACCAGCGAAATCGACTCCGGTATATGTGAAGGGCAGGGAAAAGTTCACACGTTCTGGGGGGAGTGCGGCCATGATTTGGTGCTGGACCTTATGCTTGTAAATCGTACAGGCCTTGCATTCTCTGATGCATTTTCGAACAAGATTTTTCAATCGTGGGATGTAGAACCCCTGGCGAATCGCACGTAACATTATATGGTGCTCAGAGTGGAGCATAATACGATGCGTGAAACTAACTAAAAGCCTCGCGAAATGAGACCCTTCTGGCACAATAACTGGATGACGTTCCTCGTAGCTTAAACCTGCATTACTAAGCCTGCCACCAACTCGTAACAGGTCGTCCTTATCAATAAAAGGATTCAAGTTAAGCAATCTGCTTTTGCGGCTTAACGGTCTCTTTTCCTTCAGACAATCGTATTCACGGTAAAAATATCTCTTTTGAGCGAGCGAGAGGAGTCGAGTCTTCATTGAGCTAATTTCGTGAGCGGTAATAAACTTTTCGGTGGAGAATGGTTTCTTGAGAACCCGGTTGACAAATCTAAGTCGATAGCAAAGAATTCGCAACGCCCTTGGAAAAGATGAAAATTCTTCAAGTATATCTGTGCAATTTACGTCAAGATGAAAGTTGATGATAGACTTTTTGGTCTCTAAGTCGACTGGGTCAAAGGTACGAGGTACTGGCCACAAGGGTGTGGGAAGTTGTAGCCAGGTGGGGCCATGCCACCAGAGTTGATTGTCTGCAAGCTCCTGCGGGGAGCAGCCTCGAGTGCCCATATCTGCAGGATTTTCTTCAGTTTTGACGTGTTTCCAGTGTTGAGTGCTGGCGATGCTGATGATCTGAGTCACACGATTTGCGACAAAAGTTTTCAACGTGTAGGGAGGTTTTTGCAACCAACCCAGTACTATGGACGAGTCTGTCCACACAAATAGTTCATAGGGGAACTGACAATCCGTGACTACGCTACGGATGAGCTTAGCCAACAATAAAGCTCCACACAATTCGAGTTTCGGAACGGTAGTCCGCTTGATCGGAGCAACTTTCGTTTTTGCTACCAGCAAATGGCTATTTATTTGGCCTTCTGAGTTTTCTGTTCGAATGTATACCGAACCACAATATGCCTTCTCTGAGGCATCACAGAAGCCATGTATTTGGATCTTATATCCTGGGGAGAAATCTACCCATCTAGGTATCTTAATGGTCGAAATAAATGGCAAGTTTTTCAGAAATGAGTTCCATTTTACATGTATGTGTGGAGGTACCCCTTCGTCCCAATCAGACTTTTCTTCCCACACTTCCTGCATCAAAGTCTTAGCATTAATAACGACTGGGCCTAACCAACCTAGAGGGTCAAATAATCTTGCAATTACCGACAAGATTTTTCGTTTTGTAGCGGATGGGGTAATTTCAATCGGCTCTACAGCATAGTAAAATATATCCGCCAACGCATTCCAGCGAATTCCCAATGTTTTTAAAGAGCTGGAGTCATCAAACTTTAAGAAATCTTCGTCTAGAAGATCCTCCCGGGGCAAACTTTCGAGTAGAAACTGATGATTTGCTGTCATCTTTTTAAGGGGAAAGCCACCAGATTTCAAAGCTGTAATGAGCTCCACTTGCTTCTGGTTGGCCTCTTCAAGCGTGTGTCCCCCGGACAATATGTCATCAACGTAGACCTCGTTCTTCAGAATAACAGATGCTTTAGGGTACAGGTGTCTGCAATCATGACCTAACTCAAGTAGAGTCCTAATCGCCAAAAAGGGGGCGCAATTTACGCCGAACGTAACAATCTTAAGTTGAAATGAATTCACGTATCCCTCCGTGTTGTTGCGAAATAAAATTTGTTGATAGGGGCGATCTGCCTCATGCATCAAAATCTGCCTATACATCTTCTGGATGTCTCCAGTGAATACGTACTTATAATTTCGCCAACGTAAGACAAGTTGCATCAAATCCGTCTGAAGCGTTGGGCCCTGGTAAAGCACATCATTTAATGAAAACCCGCTTCCGGTTTTCTTTGAGGCGTTAAAGACCACTCGAACTTTTGTGGTTTTACTTTCGGGCTTGATTACCGCGTGGTGGGGTAGAAAAAATGAAGAAACTTTTTCTGCTTTAGGTTCAAAATGTACAACTGGTTCCATGTGATCCAAGTCCAAGTATTCTTGGAGAACTTCAGCGTACTGCGCTTTCAAATCTGGGGTCTTATCGAGCATTTTCTCCATTCTATGGTACTGCGCAAGAGCCATATTACGGGAGGGGCCTAAAAAAATCTCTTTCGGAAATTGTTCTTTGAACGGCAGTCGAACTACGTAACGTCCATCAGACTGTCGAATTGTGGTACGTTTGAAATAATTTTCACAGTAAATGTCACTTTCAGCTTGAAAATCGGTTTTTTCAGCCTCTTCTATTTCCCAAAACTTTTTTAATTGCTCATGAAGGGCCACATCGCCGCAGGGCGAGACAAAAGTATGGAATGATTGAACTCTAGTTTCTGGCTCAGGGCCTAGCAAATACCAGCCAAAGTGAGACTCTCGGGCTTCAAGATTATTTCCGATATTCATTTTTACGCCGCTCAAATTTATAAAAGGCAGGTAATCACTACCAATAATCATTTCAATTGCAGCAGGTTTGTAGAAATAGGGATCTGCAAGCTCCAAACCTTTTATATCGTTTACCGTTTGTATTGGGATCGGCCGTGAAGGCATAAAATGTGCCAATGTTGGTACCACAATCGCTCGGATTTTAATTTTAAAATCGGATATTCGAGACTTAACTGTGACATAACACCTTCCCTTCGAACTTCCTACCACCGTATCACCGAACCCTGATATTTCGCTATGATGGCGTTCTAAGGGGATCGCTAAATTCTGTTGAACACGCTTTAGGATAAAACTCCTAGTCGACCCTGTATCAATTAATGCGCGAACAGTGAATTTTTCGCCTAAATGCTCTACATGAACCAAAGCTGTAGGTAAAATTGTAGTTCCGCTGTGTTGAGATAAATTAACCTGTATTGACTCCATCGCATTTGCGCCCGAGTTGGCAGATCGTTCCGATTGAGAACTGGATGGCCTTGTGTTGTTCTGAGTGCCCGACCCTGATGGCCTTTCATCTCCTTGAGACTGCTGATGAGTTGACGCCCTTTGAGTGGGGACCTTTCTCGCTTTATCTTCTTCAATATGTAACATGGTGTGATGCCTTTGATTGCATCTGTTGCAGCTACTGGTGCTCTGACATTTCGTCTTGAAATGAGTGGGTGAAAAACAATTCGCACAAAATTTGTTCGCGTAAACATATTTGATTCTATCATGGACGGACAAACCCTTAAAATATTTGCAGAATCGTAATGGATGATTCTGTCGGCATTTCTTGCAGCTTAAGTTACCCTTATCGGTTTCAGTATTAGAATAAAAAACCTGAGATTTGGAGGTATTGTTGTCTCGGCTGGGCGGTTTCCTCAAATTCGTAAAAGTTTCTAAAGTTTCAATTCTCTCAGACAGAAATTTGTTAAGTTGTTGCCAGGTAGGCAATTCCTTATGGTTAGTCAGAGAATCTTCCCACGCACGCGAAGTTTCTTCAGGGAGTTTTGAAGTGCAAATATGCATAAGAAAGGGGTCATTATCAGCTACTTCAACTTGAAACGAACTAATAATCGACAAACCATCGCTGACCGTATTTTGAAGTTGCCTTAAAAATTTCAAAGTTTCATTCTGAGGGGCCTGGATGCCATAAATTTTCCTAATTTGATTGTTAATTAAAATTCGCTTATTTTCGTAGCGATTTGTCAAAGCCTGCCAAGCTAGCTCAAAATTAGCATCTACCAAATCATAATCTTTTATGAGCTGGTAGGCCTCCCCCCTCGTCTTGCCAAGTAAATAATAAAGTTTATGCGCCGGTGCAACAGAAGGTTCGTTTCCAACCACTGCCCTAAACATATCCCTAAATGCCGGCCATTTGTCGAAACCTCCTTCAAACGTTTGAATTTCGACCGCAGGTAACTTAAGAGATGACTGACGTATTGTTGTTTCTGCTGCTTTTTGTTGCGGAGCCTTAGCCTTCAATAAGTCCATTATTTTAGCCTTTAGCATCTGGTATTGTTCACAGGCATCCTCATATTTCAGAGTAATTTCATCCGGAAAATCTTCTTCTTCCTTCACTCTTTCATAGCCTTTGATGAATTCTTCAACTGTTGCTATCATCTTCAGCCATCTTCTTTCAAGTTCAGACTGTTTTACCTCTAGAAGTGAAATCGTCAAACATTCTGAAGAAATCTTTTCAAAAGTAGAGCAGAAATTCACTACTTGTCGAATTTCGTATTTACATGCTCTTTCCGATACCATTTTTATAAAATTTTTGCTCAAAGCCTTAAAATATTTTACCCCTCAACGATTCCTCAAAATGAAACGGAAAAAAAAATTTGCAAAAAATGATCGTGAAGAAATTCAACCTTATACAAAGGTATATTAAAATTATTCGCGACGAATGAAAGCGATGCAGAATGTTTAAAAAACAGCTTTAAATTTCACCAAAAAATTTTCAAAAATATTCGCCTCAAAACTGCCAAAAAAATTTCCCAAGCTGTTTATATTTCAACGTAAAATCAAATTAATTTTCTTAAAACTTTTATTTGTTAAATTTTTTTCTCTACCACCATAAAATTATTTTCAATATTCAGCCACAAATCAATTTTACTCAGATTTCGTAAAATTTATTAAAAAATCTACTCATCAAAATTCCCAATATAATTATTATAATTGTGCTTTAAGTTAAATTTTTCAAAAATTACGCACTCTTTTCTCCATACAATTTTTCAAAAATAATCGAACACACTTCATAACAAATTTAGAACGGGTTGTTCATAAGCATTCAGCTTTTTAATTAAATAATGCTTTAAATATGTATCACTTGTAGGGTCACCTTGTAAATTTTTTATTTAAATTTACCTCTTTTCGGTTCACCCTTTTTATTTCAAAATTAAGTAAACTTGATGCATTTTTGCATCCAATATTAATGCTCTTTTCAAAGATTTGTGTACCACTTGCCGGGCCACACTGTAAATTTTTCTTAAAATATCAGCACCTTTCGAATCACCCTTTTAGTTTCAAACTTTATTAAACTCGATGTTACTGTGCATTCAATTGTAATAATGCTTCAAAAAAAAAAATTTTGTGTACCACTTGAACGGTCACCGTGTAAAAAATTTTCATAAAAAAAATACTTCTCTATTATTTTTTAAATGACTATGCCAAACACTGTTTTCCTTCTGATTTTAATATCCCCGTACCAAATTCTTCATCAAAAAATATAAGATTAGCTGAATTCCACAAACTCACCGTTTGCCCGCACAAACCGCACAAACTCACCGGAACCCTCGTTTATTTGCTGTAGCTTTGAGACAGCCTCTTCTTGTTGTGTTGTTGTTGTGGTGCTTTATGTTGTCTTGTTATGCTTCTGTGTTTTTTTTCACTTTTAAACCACTTTAATTTTATTGTTAAAATTATTTTCTCTGAAGAAATTCAGTGCTTTTTTATTTATAATTTTTCTTTAGTTGTTACTATTCAATTGCACCTTCTGAATATCTTCTTCTTTTTTTTCCTTTTGTCTTATATTTTTTTCCAAATATTCTTTTTTAAACACTATAACTTTTTCCTGCAGAAATTCGGTGTTTTTTCTATTGTTTTCGTTTTTCATACACTCGTTTCCTTTTTTTTCAATAACACTTGTTTCAATTTATTCTTATTTAAATGCGTTTATTTATTTTTTATTAAAATCTTTTTTATTTAAATTTTTTCCACACAATTTACTATTTTTCTCTTAGCTTTTCTAGCGAGTTGAACAACGACTATCAAATTGTTCGTTAAGAATTAGTTGTACATGAAAGTTGTGGAAACTGACGGAATTGAAACAATTAGTAATAAGTGTGACGAGTATGGCATTTATGTTTAACAGCAAAGCGCATGTAAATAAAAAAAACTCCGTTGCTTTTCCTTATTTACCAGTGTTGGTATTTTTTTTAAAAGTGTTGGCACGTTAGGGATTTTCTGTATCAGTGATGGCACTTTTTTTAAATTTTAAGGTTATGTTCGATTACTTGTTGGATTTGATTATGCAGTAATTTTAATTAATTTTTTTGCACTTTTTTTAATAAAAATCACACAATCGCACTAAATATAATTAAAACACTGCACTTACCCAATCTAATCCTTTTGTTGATAATCAATGTTTACCTTTCTGATTTTCCCTCTCGAAAATCACTCGTCTGGTAGACTCTTCTTCCTTCTTGGAATGTTTAGCGCAATTGGGAACTTTTTTTCCTTTTGATGGAACCAAATGTACGGGATACACCTCAGATTTATTTTAGTAGCCCTCTTGACTACTGTTGATGTCGTAGTTGTTGCGGTAGAACAACTTTTGACGACTTTGATGAAATTTGCCGCAGTTGTTACGGTAGAACAACTGTTGTTGGCATTCAGTGGACAGGTTTGCCACTGGTAATTCCAATCCTAGCTCCTCTAGGATTTATCGAAGGACCAAATGTTGGGGCTAGTATCGATTCTAGCCTCTTATTATTTTTATAAAATTAAAAACACGGTTGGTTTTTAATATACTAAACAAAAGGGGTTTTATTAAAGCTTCTTGCTTTGTTGAAGTTAAAGATTATACTTAAAAACTAAATTACAAAAAGGTTTGTAGTAAGAACAAAGTATATACATATATACATATATGTATAACGAAATAAATGAAATTTAAGAGAATTGCAAAATTCCAAAGAGTGCTCTACACCTAGAGAAAAAATACAAATTTAATTAAATTAAAAATTAAATAATATGAAAATTTTTAACAAATCAAAATTCAAAATTAAAATTTAAGAAAACAAAATTTAATATAAATAATAAAGAAAATTGAAAATTAGAGAAAATTAACAAAATAAAAGAAAATTAACAAAATGTAAGAAAATTGAAAAAATAAAATAAAATAAGACTGAAGTCGCTTCAACAACTAGAAATATGTATTTAATACACTATGGATGGTATTATATGCCTAGCACAGTTCATAAGGTTTTAGTTCATGGTTGTGATGTTATCGAGTTTTTCAATTTACCAATTGGTATTTACACATTTTATTTTAGCGACAAAAAATTAAATAAAAAACTAATTAGCTTTTTTCATTCAAGGATGTTTGTCTGAAGAAGCATTGGAAGCCAACCATAAAAATGTAAGGAAAGTGCGATTGTCTCACACTAGAAAAACGTCTCGAGAAAACACAAATAAAGATTTAATGACATATTTGTTGTTGTCTTCAGATCCCGTATTATCATCAAAGAGAAACATTAAGATTAAAAATAAAATAATAGATGCTGAAATTGGGAAATATATTCTTGGAGAAAATGTTGAAATCGAAGATGAGATAACAGAAGACGAGATGAGTTTTTCGTTAAGCGAAAATTGGTTTTGGGAAGAATTAAGTAGCGATGATTCTTTGTTATAAGTTTGTCTTAATATGTTTTTTTTAACGTTTTTTTTAACAGTGATAAAATATAATTATTTAGTTAAACTATTATAATTTTTGTTTAAAAATCCAAAATTTTAATTTTTTTATCAAAATACATATATCGCACTTAATCAACAGGAGGGTATTAACTCAAAATGTTCAGTAGAAGCAAAACAATTTTAAATTTAATATTAAAGGCACATGAAAAAGAATTTTTAAACCAACCATTTCATTATAAAAAAGTAGGCAAAATAGCACGATATTTTTACAGCGGATATGAATACTACTCGTCGATTTTTTTCTAAGAGTGGAAAAATAAAAATTTTGATGGATCAAGTGCGATATGATTTTTTCATAATTTTTTAATGACGTTTACATTGCTAGTTTTCCTCTTTAATTTTTTCATTTATGTTATCTTTCAAATATCCTTATAGTTTTATTTTTGCAAGAGCATTTTAACCGGTTTATCCTATTTTTCAATAAATGATGTTTTTGTATTTTCCACATTGATAATCCGATTTTACCTAAATTTAGCACAAATATATATCTTGCAAATATCAATTTACATACCAAAATTTATTACGATCGGACAATTTTTGTAGGAGTGATAGCGTTTTTAAGAAAGAGGATATATGGCAGGACCTTGAGTCCTTAGCCCGATTAAAAAAAAAAATTACACACACATTGCAAGTTGCATTTGTATCAGCATGACCACATTTTGTAATTTTGTGGGCATTATTGAAGCTAAAATTACATTTTTCAATTTCAGGACACATGGGAAGTAGGCGTGTCCTTGGGCCGATTTTTCCAAAAATTCTAATTTTTCTTAACTAAGCTTTTTTATGCTAGTGTACCAAATTTCAAAAATATCTGACAACTCCTTCTATTTTTGTCCCTTCGTTATATGGGAACGAAGCATAGTGGGCCGTGGCTTCCCCAGATAATGAGCCCAATACGGATAATTTTGTTCATGGAAGAATGAGGGATGAACCAATTAGATGCTTCGGTTGTAATAGAGTGGGACATATAAGGATTAATTGCCCATTGAGAAATCCGGGAAACTCCAGGCGGCCCAGCCAAAACTAAATGGCTGGGATGCCGGAAAAATTCAGTTACCCTTAGAAACCCCTTGTGATGAAACCTCTGGTAGTAGTGTCAAGAACAAAAACAAAAGAGTACGCTTGAGGGAAAATATATGCACATACATTCCGGAGGCCAACGGAAATTTTTTTTACAAATCGGGGTCACAAAATAAGCAAAAACTACGTATGGAAAGCCAAGAAATTATAGGAGGAAATGACGCCTTCATACAATTCCCATGTGATGAGGCGCTTAATAAAAAATTGTGCTTGCTCATAGATACGGGAGCGGACACCACTTTAGTAAAAGCAGAAGCTTTAGCACCACACATTCAAATAAATGCGAACGAGCAAAAAAGTCTGTCGGGAGCTTTTGGGGGAAGAATTACATCCGTGGGCACAATAACCGCTCGGCATGCAAGTATAAGCAATTTATCACTACAAATGCATGTAGTACCTGAGGGAAGTCGACTTCCGGCAGATGGCCTGCTAGGCAGAGATATGATGTGGAACAGAACTGTTACTGATGCCATTAGTAAAAACATAAAATTTTTTGATAACCAGCAACAAATAGCCTCCCTGCCTCTCACATCGGAGCAAAAACAACCGCACCTATACATACCAGGTTACATGTTTATTAAAGGACGCTCCCACGTGATCTTGCCAGCAACAGTAGCATCGGTCAAAGGAGATATCATTGTGAATAAATCAGAAATATTCCCAGGAGTTTTCGTGGGGGAAACCCTTACATCAGTGAAAGCTGGAAAGGCATTTGTCCCTATCCTCAACACTAACGACTTTGCTGTACGACTAGGTAAAAAAGTAAACCTGAATTTTGAAAGCTACAAAAATTTCAGGGGAGAAGCCACCGCAGCAATAAATGCGATTAGTTCGGTGGAAAAATCCAGAAGGGAAAAATTACTTTTAGAAACAATACAGCTTAGCGAGGATTTGAATCCAGAGGAAAAGGCCTCGATAGCGGGCATCCTGAAAACATACGATGATATCTTCCAACTACCAGGAGATGGCCTAACCCATACGGATGTCCTAATGCATCAGAAACCCACACAGCCCGGTCAACCTTCCATAAATACAAGGCAGTTCAGACTACCCGAAGTCCATCGGAACGAAATCAATAGACAAGTAAGCCAAATGCTAAATGATGGAATCATATCACCCAGAAACTCCCCTTGGAACTCCCCGATCCTGTTAATTCCCAAAAAAACGGGACGAAATGGCGAGAAAAGATGGCGTCTAGTGGTAGATTTCAGAAAGCTAAATGATGCCACAATAAAACAGGTGTTTCCTATACCAAGAATTGATGAAATCCTAGACCAGCTGGGATGCAGTCGATACTTCACTACTCTTGATCTAGCGAGTGGATACCACCAAGTTTTAATGGACCCTAAGGATAAACAAAAAACAGCATTCAGCACCAATTTAGGACATTTTGAATTCAACCGCATGCCCTTCGGATTGACAGGTGCACCAGCCACTTTTCAGAGAATAATGAACTCAATATTAACCGGGCTGCAGGGAATCGACTGTTTTGTCTATTTGGACGATATAGTTATCTATGGCAGAAATTTAACGGACCATAATTCACGTTTGATGAAAGTCCTGGACGTCTTGCGCAAATACAACCTCAAATTGCACCCCGAGAAATGTAATTTTCTGCAAAGGGAAATAATTTATCTAGGCCACCAGTGCTCAGAAAGAGGAGTGTTGCCAGACCCGAATAAGACTAGGGCAGTGAGGGATATACCACCCCCTAAAAATATCAAGGAGCTGCAAGCGTTTTTGTGGCTAATGAATTATTACAGAAAGTTCATACCAAACTCGGCACAAATCTCTTTACCACTGAATCGAATGCTGAGAAGGGACGCTAAATTGGAATGGACACAAGAGTGTCAGGAAGCAATGGACAAGTTAAAGGAAGCTGTTACCAATCCCCCTCTACTCCAATACCCCGACTTTAACCAACCTTTCATCTTAACAACAGATGCTAGTAATGGCGCTCTGGGAGCAATCCTCTCCCAAGGAGAACCTGGAAGTGACCTACCAATCTATTTCGCTAGCAGAGTGTTAAGCGACACGGAGAAACGATACTCCACCATCGAGAGGGAGTTGCTAGCCATTGTATGGGCAACCAAAACGTTTAGATCATATCTTTTCGGCAGACATTTCGTAGTATTTACTGACCATAAACCATTGAAGGGAATAGCCAATCTAAGGGATCAGGAAGGTCGATTGGGACGCCTAAGGCTAAAACTATTGGAATATGATTTCGAGATACGTTACAAACCTGGCAAGACAAATCAGAACGCGGACCCTCTCAGCCGCCTGCCAACTGAGGAAGTGAACATAGGGGCGATAACTAGGTCGGGAGCCAAGAGGATAGAAAACCAGAATAGGCAACCAAGAGGAGTGCGGGATGAATCGGAGACCGATAGAAACAATAAGCAAGAGGATAATACGACATACTTAACGGACGAAAGGGATATACATAATGTGATTAAAACATTTCACGACACCCCGGTGGGAGGACACCAAGGCGCACTTAAAACATATTTCCGCATAAGGTCACAATATAAATGGGCCGGTATGCAGGGCCAAATTAAGAAGTATGTTGCCTCCTGCAAGCTTTGTCAACAAAATAAAAGTTCAAGAATAGATAAGATGCCAATGACCCTGACCACAACCCCTAATTTGCCTTTTGAGAGAATTTTCATGGATATTGTGGGACCTTTACCCGAATCTTCAAGCGGCAACAAATATATAGTAACCTTCTTAGACGATTTTTCTAAATACCTTGCCTGCGCAGCTATCCCTGACATGGAGGCGACAACAGTGGCAAGAGAGTTCTTCAGGGAAATAATTGCACGATTCTTCATCCCCAAGATCCTGGTGACGGATAACGGAAGTAATTTAACTTCGAAACTATTCAAAGAAGTTTGTAAAATGCTTGGAGTAAAAAACATTTATACAACACCGTATCATCCCCAATCCAATGGATCTTTGGAAAGGACGCATAGACCCCTGGCAGAATATTTAAGGAGTTTTGTGAAGCTTGACGGAACTAACTGGGATGAATGGCTGCATCATGCTATGCATGTGCACAACAATACCCGACATTCGTCCACTAAGCAAACGCCGAATAGGGTCCTGTACGGATTCGAATTTGAAATACCTGTGAGGCTCAAAAAACAGCCAGCGCCTCTCTATAACATAGACGATTACAGCAAGATCCTCAGGTATCAGATTCAACGAAGTTATGAAGTCGTGAGACAAAACCAGGTTCGAGCAAAGGAAAAATCAAAACAATATTATGATAAGGGCACGAGAACTAGACATTTTAGGACAGGACAAATGGTTTGGCTAAAGAATCAGGCGCGAAAAAATAAATTCTCACCTATATGGTTGGGTCCCTACGAGGTTACGGGAGTACCAGCACCGGTCAATGTAAGAATAAGACACAAGAACTCGGAGAAGGTTTATCACAACAATTTGATAAAGCTAGCGAAATAAGTATTGACAAAAGTGGTAGCGTGCAAGGGGATAGATTTTGATACGTTCAATAAAAAAGGGTAGTTTCCGTTTTTTTTCTCCCTTCTCCCCGAATGGTATATTTAGTTTTAGTATAGAGTATGAGTTACTCCATTTTCGTTCCCAGTTACTCTGGCTCGAAACCAAAGGTACGGGACAAAGGTATAATACAAGGAGGATACTCAGCAAACACTGATTAGGTTCCTATGCTGCACCACCATGGGTAGCTTGCCTACAACAGGGGAAATTAGTGCGAAAGTTTGATACGATTTCAGCTGACGGCAAACGCTATGGGGGGTGTGAAGGAAAAGTTTGGGGTAAACATAAAAAAGGGATCAAAAGGAAAGTATCAAGTAGATAATAAAATAAGGTGGCAGCACCAATAATAGTAAGCTGAATAGCAATAGGCGGTATAATATAAGGGAAGTTTCAGTCAAACCATTCTCCCATCCTAGTTATTTTGGCTCGAAACCAAAGATACGAGATTAAGAGAGAATGTAAGGGCGATACTCGAGAAAAATAACAGAAAAGGTGGGTAAAAATAAGGTGATAAACCAAGGGAAAAACAAAAGGGGGGAATATGACCAAACGGATCATTAAGAAATAAAGACATTAACCAGAAGGAATGTTAGAAATAAAGACAGGACCAGGACGGTCACGAAATGAAAAAAAAGCACAGTTTAAAGTAAAACTAAAATACATAAACAGGGGGAAAGGACCAGAAGGGTCATATAACGAAGATGAAACGCAAGGTAGAAATCTAAATAAACTCTCCATTTTAAACGCACTCTTCACTAAAGCATTTAACAGGAGCTTCTTGGCTCATATGTAGTAAAATTACAGATGTACATATATTTCTATTTTCGAATTTGTGGACTTACCCACAAATTTCAACCAATCCAACATTAGCATTGACAGAAACTCCTTTCCGCAACGGCGGGTCTACCTAAAATAAAAACCGGACTTTAGTATAGGTTACTCTATAGTTCATAACAAATTAAAATATAACTCGCAGTTCACACAGGGATGGTCCTGCAGTAAAAAGGGCAACAGTCACAGATGGCTGGAAGAAGAAAAGGAATTAGTATAAATTCAATAGGAAAATTCAATTGAAACAAAACGTACCGTCTAGGATCCATTCGGCCTGGTGTGGGTCGAAGGGTCCATCCTCTAGTCCTAACGGGGCACCATTTGTTTAACCGTGGCTAACATTTAACTTTGGGTAGTCTTCAGTAACTCACTCACTCACTCACTTACACACAGTACAATTCACAATTTCGGTTTAATTTTAATTCAAATTGTTTACAAAATTTATAAGCATGTAAATCGCAATAGGTACCTTTACGTTTCCTAAATGAGTAGATAGATTTTCATTCAACTTTAAAACAATGTTACTTTTCTTTTTTTTCCACATGGATATCTTTTAACACATAAAAAAACAACAGAAGTTCTATTAAAATATTTTTTTATCGTTAAAACAAAATATTGGCATCGATCATAAAATCTTTTCTTTATCTCTCCCTTAACCAACACCGGATAAGTGCCAGTCTGTATTTTTTAAAATTAAGGTTTTTTTTTCATTCGCTTGCGTTTTTTTTTTATTTATTTAAACTTTTTGTAATCCACGTGCGCGCCTCAACGTTAATCGGTTAAATACTGAAATAATACATATTTACAACGCCCAGTGCAATATACATTTAAGAATGTGCATACCTAAGCACTATAGCACAGACGTTGAATGTTTTATATTTCTTTCATTTAATTTTCTGTGTAGATCCCAGCAAGCATTCTGTATGGAACTATTATAAGACAACTTTTGGCTGGACAAAAGAAATATAATCATAACCATAAATACTTGTTTCAACTCAGTGATACAATTATTCACTGGGAGGAACAGATGTACCAATGACAATAATTATTGTCACCCTGGGCATAAAATATTTGCAAAGAGTCAAAACTCTTTATACATATTTACAACGCCCAGCGCAATTCAACAGTGCAATACACATTTTAGAATGTGCATACCTAAGAACTATAACACACACGTTAGTGTTTAAATTTTTTTTTTATTCCATTTTTGTGTAGATCCCAGTAAGCATTCCATTTAAAATCATGATCGTTTGGTTAAGCAAACATTTGAGTAATCAGCGAACCATTAAATAAGAATGGCTGGACAAAAGAAATATAAAACATAAATACTTGTTGCAACTCAGTGATAAAATTATTCACTGGGGGGAACAAATGTATCAATGACAAGAATTATTGTCACTCTAAGCATAAAATATTTGCAGAGTCAAGACTCTTTATACATATTTACAATGCCCAGTACAATACATTAGTGCAATAAACACTTTAGAATGTGCAAACCTAAACACTTTAGCACAGACGTTGAATGTTTTATATTTCTTTTATTTCTTTTTGCATAGATCCCAGCAAGCATTTTGTTTACAACCGCGATCATTTGCCTTTTGCTTAATTAAATAAATATTTGAGTCAAAAAATATAAATATAAAAAAAAAAAGTAATTGATTTTTTATATATTTTTTTAATATTTTTTTTAATATTTTTACTTTAAAGCCAGACCAACATAACATTTTTGGCCTCTATTTAAAAAAAAAAAAAAAAAATACACAAAAGAGGAACATATAAAAACATTCTTATAGTAATAAATTAATCATTGAATGATTTCATTGAAATAAGTTAATTAAAAATCATAATATTAATGATTTAATTTTGAAAATATGGATTTTATTATTGTATCTATTGTAATTCTTTTATTTGATAATTTTTACCATAGCTATTAAGAAATATACATCTTTTCCCTAACTGATTTGTTGATATTTAAAAATTGTAGCTTAAACTTTTTAGTTTTCTAAATTTATTATTATTATTACTATTATATTATGACATGAAGAAGTTATTAAGATAACTGAGAAATGAATGAAGTCTTAAAAAAAAAAAAAAAAAAAAAAAAAAAATAAAAAAAAAGTAATTGATTTTTTATATTTTTTTTAAGAAGAACATAAAAAATATTTTTATAGTTATAAATCATACATGTTAAGTAATGATTAGCTAATGCTAATGATTGCTAATTAACATTGTTTTGTGAAATTCTCTAATTGATCAAACAATTAGAATTAGTTCAACTAATTCCCATTAGCTAATTGAAATTTTTATTCTAATGGAAAACTAATTGCAATTAGTTGCCATTAGCAAAAAAAAATTGGTTAACCTTTACAATTAGAAATCTAATTGACTTCTGATAATGCAATTAGATATTCAATTATTAAATTCAATTGATTCTAATTCGAACTAATTGAATATCTAATTGCATTATCAGAAGTCAATTAGATTTCTAATTGTAAAGGTTAACCAATTTTTTTTTGCTAATGGCAACTAATTGCAATTAGTTTTCCATTAGAATAAAAATTTTAATTAGCTAATGGGAATTAGTTGAACTTATTCTAATTGTTTAATCAATTAGAAAATATAAACTAATTGCATCAATTACTAATTCTAATTGGAATTTAACATGTATGTTATAAATTAATCATTGAATGATTTCATTGAAATGAGTTAATTAAAAATCATAATATTAATGATTTAATTTCTAAAATATGGATTTTATTATTGTATCTACTGTAATTCTTTTATTTGATAACTTTTACCATAGCTATTAAGAAATATACATCTTTCCCTAACTGATTTGTTGATATCAAAAAATTGTAGCTTAAACTTTTTAGTTTTTTAAATTTATTATTATTATTACTATTATATTTTGACATGAAGAAGTTATTAAGTACCCTGCCTTTATTCGCTCAACAACCGATGGGATAACCGCGCATGATGTCTCCACACATGCCAAATGAAAATGGTGATTCTCGTTCGGATGTCTTGGATTGTGTTAATTCTGATGTATATGATATGAAGGATAGTATAGCTTTGCAAAACGATAACTCTGATTGAATACATGTCCAAAGAACTTTAAGATCATAGGACGGAAAAATGTGATGATAAAAAGGTAAAAATCTGAATTATATAAAAGTTCTTGTTTCAGTTCGATAACCAGCAACAAGATGGTCAAGCTCAGCGCAGCTAATACAATTGTATCGGGGTGGCAAAGAATACTAATAATAATTTGGCCATTACTCTGAACCCCATATAGACTTTAATTTCGTATAAAACAAGGAAAAGAAATCCCAGTCTATCTGTTAAAAAAAAAAAAAAAAAAAGTCTAGATGTCAACCTAACAGGATCTTACAACCAAAATGAAGAAACGTAATGTGCACGACATGAACCAATTACTGGATGGCAGTGGCAAAATTGCCTTGGCTCCTTTAAAGAATATTTTACTACACCACTGTTTGCCAAATGTAGACCAGAAGGTTCTGAATGCGTGGCTTATCCAAAATCACCGGAACACAAATCCACAGAATCCGATACGAGAAACCATATCTCAGAATCACCACTACTTGAAAATAGCTCAGATGGATCGCAGCAACAACAACATATTGAGAAATTTGTTCACAACGTCAATAAACATCAAAGCGCATCAACACCAGACGAAGGACCGCACTTTTTCATAAAGGGCGGAGGGATGTTGAGAGTCACCCTCGTATATAATGTTGAGAGTCACCCTCGTATATAATAAGTAATAAGTAATCACAAAATAGGCTGACTCAATTATACGAGTCAGCACCTTAGACACTTGCTGACTTTAGTACAGTCAGCATTTTAATTATAAGAACTAAGTATAAATAGCGGGTAAGAATAATTTTAAGTTGAGTTGTAATTAGCAAGCAAATAAAAATATACCTGCGATCTCCACGGAGCACTCCAGGTTAAGAAAAATATAAAAGATCTTCTAATTTCAACTACAACACTTGAAGCAACGTACAAATAAATCATAGCAACAACAACATGCAATTAAACAGCCTACAATATCAGTTCAATGTATTT
Source organism: Pollenia griseotomentosa (assembly GCA_963931875.1). Taxonomy (NCBI): domain Eukaryota; kingdom Metazoa; phylum Arthropoda; class Insecta; order Diptera; family Polleniidae; genus Pollenia; species Pollenia griseotomentosa. Next base: position 19,929,181 of record OZ007561.1, read on the forward strand.
AATGTTAAAAATTTATATCGCCTAACGGTGTTGACTGACCTGAACGATGTGCGGATTCTACAAGCAATCACCCACTAGACTTCGTATTCACATAGCCAAAAAATTTAATTATTAAAATTTTCATTACATTCAGGTATGTTCTAGGTTTCGACTCGAATTGAAAACGAAAAAATTTTTGAATCCGCATAATTCATAAATTGGTGTTCTCAAATCCGCATATATTTGTGTATTCGAAGTTTTTGTTCGAAAAAACCTTTGTTGAACTAAAAATCGCTAATTTGCTAACCTCAGCATGATAGCAATGTTCAAAATAGCGAACATGGCTAAAATTCGCGAAAAATTTCAAACAATTACTAAAATTTATTTGAAATCGCTAAATGGGTTAAAAAGACAAAATGTCGGAAAATAACAAAAAAAAAAAAAAAATATTCCAAAAATAGCGAAAATTCGCGAAAATTTTTAATATTTCAAACCAGCCATAAAATTTATTAAAAGTCCCTAAAACTATAAGGAATGGAACAAATTTGGTAAAAATTGCTAAATTTGCGGAATTTCGCAAAAATTTGCCAACAGCGGAATGATAGCAAAGTCTTCTATTTATTATAAATCGTTAAAACTGTAAAGAATCCAAAAACTAACAGGAACAAATCGCTTTTATCGCAAACATGGCCAAAATTCGCGAAAAAATACAAAATTTTAAACAAACCCAAAAACTAAATTGAGATCACTAAATCGAAAATTGTCTGAAAATAACATAAAAATCGTTAAAGAAATGTGCTTAATTTACATCAAAATCAATGAAATATCAATTTTAAATTTAGGGTTAGTAAGGGCCTTTCCCGTTTTAGATAGCAATATAGTTTTGATTAAATTGGATAAAGAAGATTTCAAGCTAAAAACAAAATTAATTTTTTTTGAGAATAAAAGTCGATTCGTTTTACTTTCACCAACCCATTACTACTCTAATTGGAAACGAGTAAAAACATGTGGATGTGAAATGCAGAACACCAAAAATGATACAGTAATCCACTTTCGAGTGGATTCCGATTCTTGAACACACGCGATTAAAAATTGTTCTTTATTTATTTTTTTTTTTATAGTTTAAATAATAAAGATGATAGAAACAATAAATGGAATCTTCCCTAATGTGATTATTGTGTAAATAAGGGATATTTCAAAATAGTTTTTAAAAATCGAAAAATATTGTATATGCAAGTGACAGTGTAAATAAAACTGAACTGGCACAATAAATTTAAGTAATTTTATTTTATTTTTGTTTTTTCTTTATGCACTTACTACAAGTACAGTTAGAGTTGACAAAAAATCAACCAATTGCAGTCTGGACTGTAAGAAAAGATAAGCTCACTGTTTATTGTTGTTGTTTTTGTTATAGCTTTGATATTGTTACAAGTAAATCTGGTGCTTATAATTCTTATTCGACAGTTTTATTGAAGAATATCTTTAGCTTTTCTAACATCTTTGGATGAAGTTTGCTGATGATCTGGCCTAAGCAACCAGTGAAATGCGCATAGGAATAGCTTATCCCATCAACAATAAATTTCAAGTGTTTTTATAAATAATAAAAACTGGGAATTAGGCACGAATAACAAAATCTTTTAAATTAAAATTTTGTATTCCCAAAAATTACTTTTGATAATAAACTGGCAAGTGCACGGCCTAAAAAAACTACCTGCCAACATGCTTTTGCAAGTTGTTTTTTTTGCATTTTATTTTTTCTTAACCTACTTACAACTACAATTAATGTTGGAAGAATTCCAATCAATTGTAGTCGGGACTGTAAGAAAAGATAAACTCACTGTTTATTGTTTTTGTTTTTGTTATAGCTTTGATATTGTAACAAGTAAAACTGGTGCTAATAATTTTTATTCGACAGTTTTATTGAATAATATCTTTAGCTTTTCTAACATCTTTGGATGAATTTTTCTGATGATCTGGCCTAAGCAACCGATGAAATGCGCATATGAATAGCTTATCCCATTAACAATAAATTTCAGTTTATCAATAATATAAAATGGGAATTTATTACATTTAAACGAAACCTTGTTAATTAATTTTTTGACTACCAAGAAAAATTTTGATAGATATTTTTTTGATTTTTATAAAATATATGTGATAAAAAATTATTTTGAAAACAAAACGATATATTTAAAAATTGATTTTCCTGTAGTCTTTTAAGTTTTTATTAAATATATTAATTTAACTATATTTTGAACAAAATAAGACTTTACTTCAGAAATGGATTTCAAAATCGGTCGAAAATCATCACACCTGCTAAAAACGATCGTTTTTCATTTAATTTTTTTTTTCTTTGACAGAAAGTTTAATCTTTCTTTTGATGTGGGGAACACGTATGACACAATTTCTTATACAGGGTGGGCCACAAGTCACTCCTGCGTGTAAAAAAATGCAAAATTTAACGACCGAGCAACGAACCAAAGTGATAGAATTTTACTTTTCCAATTTAAATTTAGATCGCACAAAGCTAATTTTATATTAAAGAAAAACAATAATAAACAAAAAAGTTATTCAATTTATACACGCAGGCGCGATTTTTGGTCCACCCTGTATAAAGAGCATCATTAAAATCAAAATCGATCTTATTTATATGTCCATACTTTTATTAATATTAAACAGCATTGTCAGACAAAACAAATGTTTGGACAACACTGTTTGCACATGATCAAAACATCCACAAGTGCAGTCTTGACGTAAGAAATTTATCTTTGCACAGGAAATTGTTACACAAACATAGCGATGACTCGCGAAGACGAGGTGTAAAATATTTTTGAAATTTTTAATTATTCCCTATTGTAAATTTCCTACAAAATCAAAATTTCTATCACAAGAACATTTTTGTTAAAGAAAAAAATTTGAAAATTATGGCAGATTTCTTTAAAGCAAAAATTAAGTTTGGCTACGAAACGAAAAAAAGTGACAAAAGAATATAAGATAAAAGCTGGTCTTCCGCAAGGACGTCTATTCAATAAGCATCTCCGATTGCCGATTTGCCACAAAGTGACTATTACAAAAATTTTTCTTTTATTTATTCATTACTGAATAAAATTTCCTTGAAAGAACATTTTTTATTAAAGTTAACTTACTTTGTTGTTTAAATAATATAATATTAAAATTTGTCTGTAATGGATACTATCGAAAAATATGGAAATTTAAAATGGTTTAGAATTCCTATAAACAAAAATTCTAGGATTTTCTCAAAATAAATTCCTACAAAGTTTTGTAAAAAATATAAATTTTTCTCAAAGAGAAATTTTCTAAAATATATAAAAAGGAATTTCTGAAAAAAATATATGTATTTTTTTATTGAATTTTTATTTACAGCACTTTCCTACAAAATTTTAAGTCAAGTTAAAGAAAAGAAAAATTCAAAATTTTTTATTTACAGAAATCTTAAATAATCACCATTAAAATTAAATTCCATTTCCTTATAAAAGATTTATCATAAATAAAAACTTAATAGTAAAAAACCTTCCTCACCATCAACAACAGTAAAAAATATGCAGCGTAATGCCACGCAATGTTAAATTGTGGAAATCCAAGAATCATTTAGTTGCAACACGCACTTGTCACAAACTTAAGGGATTTTGTGGTATGAGTTTTAAATGGTGGATGGCAGGTTTAGTGATGCAATAAATATTCACATACACGCATTCATACACTCTTGACACACTCTAATAAATTCTCTTACAAACAAACAGACAACATATGCGTTCTTTTGTTTTTCCTATTATTTGTGTTTTTGCTTACAACAGTCAACCGTTGTTTGTGACAATTTCAATAACAAAAAGTTTCTAGTATTTCCCATTCAACGGAACACGGTGGAAAGCACGCACAAAACACCCAGGATGGGTTTTTGAGATGTGGATTAAGTTTATACTTAGTTTAACGTTTATGAATGTTATTTTTGTCAATGCCTAAATTTTACAATGTAAAAAAAAAATTAATATTTTAATTGCAATATTTTGTTCCAGACGTTTCGGCGATTGTTTGTCTACTTTTTCAAGGATTGTCTATTTAGAAATTTTAAAACAATAAAGTACTTTTCGCTAATAGTCCACTAATATAGTTGCACAGCTTTTGTGGACTATAAATGAATTTGGAATATAACCGATTTTCTTTATAAGCCATTTTATGGATAATAAGTGAAACCGAGTATAAACCACATTTTGGACTATATAAAAATCATTTTCTTCAATAAAACCACTCTTTTTAAGCAAAAGAAAAGTTTATTTAAAACATGTCCAAACATTGATTTAATTTAAATAAATAGTTAAATTCAACATTTTTTTTTTTTTTATTTTTCAAATTTATTCTATGAGCTAAATTTCAGTTATGTATTTTAAAAAGCTTTTTTTTTAATAGTTCTATTCCTTAAATTTTTAGGAATGATTTAAATACACTACCAGACTATTATATTGTATTTTCTTGTTACATTTTACCTTAGCTATCCTTTGGATAGCAATGAAGTATGTATAGAAAAATTTACAATTATTAGACACCAGCAGAATGTAATGTATTTTCTGGCCAGCTACGGCCTTCGTCAGCATTCTTTGTGTCACACTGGATAGTAATACTATATAAATTGAATGTATTTAACTCAACTATTTTTAACAAAAAGAAACTGGGAATTATCTCCCATTTTTTGAAAAAAAATAAAAAAAAAATGTTGAATATAATATAAAGTAACCTACGAAAGGAGATAATTCCCAGTTTATATTTGTTATAAAAAGTTAAAACATAAAAAAAAATCTTTTTATCAAAAGTAATTTTTGGGAATACATAATTTTAGTTTAAAAGATTTTGTTATTCGTGCTTAATTCCCAGTTTTTATTCTTGATAAAAACACTTGAAATTTATTGTTGATGAGATAAGCTATTCCTATGCGCATTTCACTGGTTGCTTAGGCCAGATCATCAGGAAACTTAATCCATAAAGATTTTGGAAAAACTAAAGATATTAAAGCAAATAAAACTGTAAAGCGTATAAGAATTATAAGCAACAGCTCTACTTGTAACAATATCAAAGTTTAAACAAAAACATTACAAAACAAATCAAATCAGAAACATTTTTATAAAACTTTCTGACAAAATTAAAATTATGTGGGTGCCTTCTCATGTTGGCATACCAGGAAATGAATATGCGGATTCACAGGCCGCAGAAGCAAAGCAAAGACCACTAATAAAATTCCCATCATATGAAACTCGAGATATTTTAAGTTCAGTCAAACCCCATTTAGAATCGATTACCGAAGACAAATGGCGTTTATATCAGCATAACTACAAAAAAAAAAAAATAATCCCACCGGTTCGAAACCTATTTATCTAAAAACCTGCTCTAGAAGGGAAACCAATATAATAGAACGACAAAGGATAGGACACTGCAAACTATCTCACAAATATCTACTTGAAAAAACTACACATCCAATATGTGAATCTTGCAATAGAGAACTTAATATCGTCCACATCATTGATGAGTGCCCCACATACCATTCTTCCAAAATCAACATATTTGGCACCAGTTCTCCATCTGATTTCTTAAAAGTTGTCAACGAACAAAACATTAAATTAATTTGTAAATATGTTTTAGAAAAGAACCTACAAAATCGTATTTAATTTTTTCTTTTTAACAATCAGAGTCGAAAGCCACTGCAGCTAGAACTCTTAGCTTAAGTTAGTTACAATAATTATATTAGTGAAATTAATAAATAAATAAAATAAATAATCCAAATTATTAATATAGGCTTAAGTTTATTAAATTTAATTTTCATTAAATTATTTTTATGAAGAAAGGAATTTTACAACATGAAAATTAATTAAAATTGTTATTGATAATCTTTCATTCTTGACCGTGGCCGGGATTCGAACCGCGGCCGGCAGGTTACCACGACATGTTTCGATCGCAACCACTCGATCTCCTCAGATGGATTTGCCGTTTTACACTCGCAACCATCGACGACTGCTGACGTCAATAGTCAAACATCAATCCTTAAACCAATTTGTATTTTTACTTTTGGTAGACCGAAATTTGCTTTTTTGAATGATTATCCATTTTAATTGATTTTACATGTTTTTTTCTTACTTTTGTCAAGAATTTTTCTTGAAGTCTAAGTACATTTTTTATTTTTTCATTTTTGTCTTTCTTTTTCCTGTTGACCTTTTTCAGCATAACTTGAAGGACAAATGAGCACATAGAGCTCGTGCCTTAGCTTTAACAATAATTAGTATTGTGGTTATTTGGTTGAACTATTTGTGGTTTTTAATCCAAATTTTTATTATTTTAATTTTTAATCCAAAATTTAATATAATGAACTTAAGCCTAATTAAAAAATATTGAAAATTTGGATTAAAAACCACAAGTAGTTCAACAAAATAACCACAACACTAATTACATAATTTTAATATTAATATATTAATTTAAACTTTAAATATATCACAGCTTAAGTGATGGCAACAATATAACTCGCATTTATGTTGGTCATATCTTCCTTCTTAATTTGTTGTTGTATTCTTTCAATCATGGTGAAATAAACAGGTTGCAGCACTACGCCAGATGACGATTTTTTGCTCTTGCATTGTTTGTCTAGTTTTATGTCAAAGTTTTGTTTATGTTTACAAAAAATCCACGTTTTGTGCTGTGATTATTGTATTTTATTAAAGTTTTTGATAATATTAAATTCAAATAAATAAGATATTGACCATAATTAAATAAAAATTGGCTAAAAATTTATTTATTTCATCACGTCCAGCGGCACGCTTTGATTTTTGTTTAAAGTATTTTTTGACGTAAACGGTGATGTAATTTCCATTTTTGTTGTAATGTTGTATTTGCTGCCGTAACAATGCCACCTGCTTATTCCACCATGCTTTCAATTGTGTGTATCTTCCTTTCTTTGTTTTCTATATCTAGAATACTATCATCATTGAACTCAATGTGTGACCAGTATGTAGGATGTGTTGTGATAGTGCTGTTGTCTCTTTTATCCTCATTATGTTCATCTTGTGTTCTCCGATTCTTGTCTCCAGCGTAAGTTTTGTTGTTCCTATATGAATTAGCTCGCATCTCTGTGTGTTATTTCCCTCACATTGTAATTCGTATACTATGTTACTTTTTTTGTTGTTTCTTGATTCTAGAAAAAATCGTGCTTAATTTTAAATTGGGTTTGTATGCAAAACAGATGTTTTTTGCTTTTATTGACGACCGCAAGTTATTATTATCGGTTAACCCAGGAATGTGTTTTACACTGTAAAATTTGTTCTATTCTTTTCCTGTGTTTGTAAATTTGTTATGGTTATTTCTATCCTTATCCAATCGTTAAATTTTATTATCTATCAATGTAGATGTGAGTTTTTAAATTTTAGTTATAATGTGTTTGTGTTCAGTGTGAAATTGTGTATCACCTATGTTGAATACTCTAGAAATGAAATTTTTGCTGTGTTTATTTTGATTTTTGGGTTGTATAGCTTGTTAATTCGTTACCTTTCCAGGAGATGTTTCTTTAGTGTATCAATCAAACCGAATCATATTATTTTTGCGTATAATTGTTAAATTTATGTACGCAATTTCTCCATTTTTTAAATCTCGATAATAAATTGTATCTTAGGGTGTTGTTTGTTAAAAGTTGTTTGAAACTTGGATTTTTCCGGCGAAATATGATTTTTTTTTTATTTCTTAAAGACCGACATTTTAAGCAAAACTAAGCTGTTCCATCAAAATTTTGTGTACAAACTTGGTAATGGCGATACAAATCTGTTTTTAGATTAACTATACCTAGTTTAAGTGAGATCTTAAACACTTACAGTCTAATTCATAAACGCATCATTGCAGCTTTATATGTCATTAAAGCTCGAAAAAAGAGTATTTATAAATGTTTAATAGCCTATTAAACGTTTAATGAACCTTTAATAAATTTGAGATATTTATTGTAGCCTCTACCCTACTATAAGCGTTTGATAAAGTGAAATTTCAATGTTTGTTTACAAAACATTTTAATAAATGCGAGAAAAAGCAACATTTTTTATTTACTTTAATAAAATCGTTTTATATGTATAAAAAAAAACTATCAAAAATAACAACGTAAAAAGTAAATTTGATTAACAGAATTTAAATTTCAAATTGAATTTAAAATTAACCTTAAAAAACAAAAACGAAATTCATTTAAAATTTGATTTAAAAAAAAGCAAGTCATAATAAAATTGATTTAAAATTAACAAACAAAACAACGGTTCAACCACGGCAAATATAAAAACATTATTATATTGGTCGTGGCTGTATATGCAATTAGCGACCAGTTCCTTGCTCTTTTTGGGTATTAAATCTTCTTTTTTGACTTTCTAAGCAAGAAACATCCAAAATAACACTTTTTTGCTTGTTTATTTGTAGGCAAAATATATCAAAATTATATAAAAGAAAATAGTGATGCAAAATCAACTACATTAAAGTTGGTATTTGACTACCTGTTGCGGTCGGCGGGAAAAACCGTGTTTAAACACAATATTTTACAACATCTGTAATTTTTTTAATTTTGTATAGTAAATAAAAGAGTTTAAACTATTTTTCTATTTATTTTAAAATAAGGTTACACACAATAATTAAATTTTTTTAGCTTTGAACAGACTACCTAGATAACCGTTTGTTTTTTGTATGCATCACTAGACAAAAATGACAACTTAAATAACATGTTGTTGCCAACATAAAAATACAAAAGTAAAAAAAACGTTTAATTGTTAATCTACTCATATTAAGCGTTAATATATTAGACTTGTTATTAAAGGTTTATAAAACAAAAAGTGTTTGATAACTATTGTAAAGATTAGAGCTGAAATAAGAAGTTTTTATGAATTGGACCGTTAGCCTAATACCCCTGACAGCCATAGGATTTGTATACTATACTAGCATCATATACTACATGTGTGTCAACCTAAACTACAATTAAACCATGAAACAACTCGGTATATTCCCGGTTAATATACTACGAAAATGTACGTAGTATAAATGTGGTATCTTACGTACTACAAGTCTGCCAATATAAAATAGTATATAAACCGTAGTATACATACCATGGTATGTAAACTATTTGTCTGTCAGGGGTATTAGAGACATTAAAGCAAGCTTAGACTGCAAAAGGTTGGAAAACGATCAGAAGAAACAAACTTTGCAGTGTAGTCAAAAATTATTATGTACGATTATTAACCATAACGTGGCCCTTTGTTCCTTTAAGGAACCACAAGGCATAATAATAATAATAATAAATAAAAATTTACCATAAGCCTGTTGAAGTTCGGCGAAATCACCAGATAATAGCAACAATTGTAGTTGTTACAGTTGCTCGTTACAATTAGAAACAATTCTCGTTAGTTTTTATTAAATTAAGCCGTTAATCAACAATTAAATAAGTTTTTATTAAAAATTTATTAAATGAATTTAAAGATTACTTATATCAACAACATTACTACAAAAAATGTAGTTAATATCAAACAAATATTTAATTGATACTATTAATTGGTTAACTCGTGCAAATTTAATTAATATTTTAATTAATATCACAAATTTTTAATTGAAAACATTTTTACTACATATTTTCTGTGCAATTGCATTTAAAAAATATTTACACTTTTAAGATAACAACGATGACATTTTTAAAATTTGGTACTACAGCTTATGAGTACTGTAAATGTACCATAAATATATATTACTCATACGCCATGTGACTTATGATAAAGCTTTTGATCATAACTCTTCGGTTTAAGTTTTTTGCAAACATTTTACAAGAACAACTTATTTTACATGCCCGGCAGCTTAATTCGCATCAAGTTAGGTTTAGGACCAGCTTATCAATAGATGTTACGAGGTTTGTTACAAAAATATTATTTTTAAACGGGTCGAATTAATACAACATTCAATTAAGATGATAACATTTCGACTACAAAGCTTAATACGTGCCGATTCATTTTTATATTGTAGATCAAAATTTTCTAGATATTTAGGCTTCTTCATGTATTCAATTTTTCTTCATGTATATTTAAATACTTAAGAACATATTTTACTTAATGTTGTCATGTAAACTATTATTTTTCAATTTTCATAACAAATGTTTGTTTGTTTGTTTTTAAATTACCTGTTATTATTTTTGTAAAACACTGTATTATTATACCCTCCGCCATTAATGGTGAATGAGGGTGTGCTAAGTTTGTCATTCCGTATGAAACTTGTTTAATATTCAACTGGGATCCCAGAAAGTAAATATATTCTGGGCCCTTGAGTAACTCTTAGTCGATTAAGATATGTCCGTCTGTCTGTCCGTCTGTTTAAATTATGGTCACTTTTAAACGAGTCAAAAGAAAAGAACCATATTAGTTTCAAATAGTTGTTAGTTCTCCTAAGAAGTTTGGAATTGAAATCCAGCAATTAAGTAGAATAAAAATTATAAGCCCAAATGTGGACGAATTCCCTAAAAACTTGTTCATTTTATTACAAACCTAATATTTATTATAAACCTTATATAATAAGTGGCGGACTGGTATAAAATTTTTCACAAATTCCTTTTCTATGACTAGAAATCATACTACATACTAAATTTTGTCAACATCGGTCCATAACTAACTACAGGCTCCATACAGTTTAGTACGCCTAAAACTGTAACGAATAACAGTTCTAAAGACCAGAAATCACTTCGCTGAATTTCGTAAAAATCGGTCCATTATTAACCATATGCCCCATATACACAGAACAAATTATCAGTAGTTTATCAATTAAAAAAAATGTTTTAAAAGTATTTCAAATTAATAATGATAATGATAATTGAATCAATTATTGTTTTTATTGAAAGAAAATTAAAAATAAGAAAATTAAAAATAAATAGAATATTGATTTAATTAACATTTTAGTTATTTTAAAATAAATGTTAAATTTAAATAATAATTAAATAACCAAAAATCTTTATTGATTTTTTCGTTTAATGTAAAATAATTGAAACTTGTAGAATTGTTGTTGGGAAATGTCAAAACCTGAGCTATATTTAATTAAAACAATTAACACATTGTTTAAAACGGCAAAGTTTTTTGATAATTTTTTTGATGACAATTAAAAATATTATTTATTGAAAAAAATATTTTTAAAATTTTAAATATTTAATCAATATAATCATTTTGGTTATAGGTGCAAAATCAACAAATTTTTTTTTTTTTTTTGATTCTTTGAATTTGGTGATTAGTGACTATTTTCTGTGTAGTACGCCCAACGGATTAATATTATGCAATTATGCCATTGTCGTTAAATTTGGTCTGTTGGAGTTTTATCAGACTGTCATTTCGTTAAAATCGGTCTATAATTTACCATACGCCCCATATAAAACCCATTCTTCCAAAACACTTTAGTTCGTTTAAGTCCGTAACGAATAATTATATTGTAGTAAAATTGGGTCTGCTATAGATTATAAAAAAAAGATAAAACACTTACAACTTTCGTAAAGATCGGTCCATTATTTAAAATAAGTCCTATGTAAAGCTCACCCTGGGAAATCATTTAAATGCTCCTAAAACCGTAGCAAATATAGATATTGTCTCCAGAAACAACACCATGCCATTTTTTCAGTTTTTATAAAGATTGATAAATAACTTGAATGTATATCCCACAAAGAGCCTACTCCTGAAGTATTCTAACTGTCGGTGAAGGGTATCAAATATTCGGTACAGCCGAATATTGCACTCTCACTAGTTTTTATTTGAAATCTATGTGCTTACTTATATGCGTAGTCAACATATTTGTGTTCGTTGTAAAAATAAACTGTTCAAAGTATTCAGAGGCACGTAAAAATATGAACGAACGCCCTTCACCTGCATTTAAAATATGAGAAGAGAAGCTAAAAACAATATTCAAATCTACAATGGTGCCTGTAGAATTCCAAAAGAAATGTGCAACACGAAATAATTTATAAAACTGAATAAGCGAGCGAGACAAATGAATGTGTAGCCAACACAACTCAGAACAACTTCGCTGTGTCTGTTGCGAATATTTAAGCAAAGGGAAAAGCACATTGCTTCCATAAATATTATGGAAGATTATTAGATTAGTTAAATTACACACAATTAAGCAAATATTTAAAAAAAATATGTATTTTTAAAGATTTTATCAAAATTAAATAACAGATTTGCAAGTATTTAGGGATACTTTTTTTAAAATGGTACTTTTTTGCTTAAAACCTTGTTTTTGGAGAAATATTTTTTTTTTGTTTAGAGAGTTCTTTTTGGTTAAAATGTTTTTTTAGACGGTACTTTTTTAAAAGTAGTTTTTTTTTCGTAAAATAACTCAATTTTAATAGTTTTTTAATTATATTTTTCGACTGCAGGCCATCGTCAATAGCGGTGAGTGTTAAACGGCAAAGATCTTTGGAGAGGTAGCGTGCTCACTATCGAAAACAGGCCAGATCAAACTGTCCGTAAACGTGGGTTTGATTCCCCGGTCAAGCAAGAATGAAAAATTATCAATAAAATTTAATTATTTTTCTTTCTTGATAAAAATGATTTAATAAAAATTAAATTTAATGTACTTTAGCCTGATTAAAATATAAAAAATTGGACTTAGGCCCGTTATAACTACTTAGCGATAACTAAAGGTAGGATTTTATCGGCTGCATAAAAAGTGTTCCATTATTACAACTTTACTTTAACCTACCAAGTAAGATGAACCTTAATTTACTTAATTGCTCACTTTAGGTTAAAGTAAAGTTTTAATAATGTAGTAAAATTGCAAGTTGTTTTGTCTCATGTAAAATTTTAGGGCCATTCCTCATTTTCTCTTTGAAGACATATTTCCTCGGGTCATTTTGCACACCGCTTTATTTTTTACGGGCTTAAAAGTATTTTATTTATATTTTTATATCCTGTGTTTGAAAAGAAACTTATAATAATCTTATACTCTTTTCTTAAACCGAAGTGAAAATCTCAAATAAAATTATTTCATCCTAAGTTTTTAACAAGAAATGTTGTCTTGAAATGTTCTTTTCTGAAATTGAATATAATAATTATATTAAATTAAAATTAAATATAATTTTTAACTAAATATGTTTTTAATTTCAAAAGATTTTGTTATTCGTGCTTAATTCCCAGTTTTTATTATTGATAAAAACACTTGAAATTTATTGTTGATGGGATAAGCTATTCCTATGCGCATTTCACTGGTTGCTTAGGCCAGATCATCAGGAAACTTCATCCATAAAGATTTTGGAAAAACTAAAGATATTAAACCAAATAAAACTGTTAAGCGTATAAGACTTATAGCAACAGTTCTACTTGTAACAATATCAAAGTTTAAACAAAACACATCAACAATAAACAGTGGGTTTATCTCATCTTACATTCCCCACTACAATTAGTTGAAATTCTCTCAACATAAACTGTAGTTGTAAGCAGGTTAAGAAAAACAAAATAAAAAACAAACAACAACTTACAAAAGATGTTGTCAATTAAGTGTTTTTTTAGGCGGTGCACTTGCCTGTTTATTATCAAAAAGTAATTTCAATTTTTTGGGAATACAAAATTTTTAATTTCAAAAGATTTTGTTATTTGTGCTTAATTCCCAGTTTTTATTATTGATAAAAACACTTGAAATTTATTGTTGATGGGATAAGCTATTCCTATGCGCATTTCACTGGTTGCTTAGGCCAGATCATCAGGAAACTTCATCCATAAAGATTTTGGAAAAACTAAAGATATTAAACCAAATAAAACTGTTAAGCGTATAAGACTTATAGCAACAGTTCTACTTGTAACAATATCAAAGTTTAAACAAAACACATCAACAATAAACAGTGGGTTTATCTCATCTTACATTCCCCACTACAATTAGTTGAAATTCTCTCAACATTAACTGTAGTTGTAAGTAGGTTAAGAAAAACAAAATAAAAAACAAACAACAACTTACAAAAGATGTTGTCAATTAAGTGTTTTTTTAGGCGGTGCACTTGCCTGTTTATTATCAAAAAGTAATTTCAATTTTTTGGGAATACAAAATTTTTAATTTCAAAAGATTTTGTTATTTGTGCTTAATTCCCAGTTTTTATTATTGATAAAAACACTTGAAATTTATTGTTGATGGGATAAGCTATTCCTATGCGCATTTCACTGGTTGCTTAGGCCAGATCATCAGGAAACTTCATCCATAAAGATTTTGGAAAAACTAAAGATAGTAAACCAAATAAAACTGTTAAGCGTATAAGACTTATAGCAACAGTTCTACTTGTAATAATATCAAAGCTTTAACAAAACACATCAACAATAAACAGTGGGTTTATCTCATCTTACATTCCCCACTACAATTAGTTGAAATTCTCTCAACATAAACTGTAGTTGTAAGCAGGTTAAGAAAAACAAAATAAAAAACAAACAACAACTTACAAAAGATGTTGTCAATTAAGTGTTTTTTTAGGCGGTGCACTTGCCTGTTTATTATCAAAAAGTAATTTCAATTTTTTGGGAATACAAAATTTTTAATTTCAAAAGATTTTGTTATTCGTGCTTAATTCCCAGTTTTAAATATGTTTTTGTTTCAGCATTTTAAATAGTGGCCCTATATTCCACCTAGGAACTTGGATGAAATAATAAAATAATAAAAAAGTTTTAATAATGGAACACTTTTTTATTAGGCCGGTTAAAATCTACTTTAAGCTTTAAGCTCCGTCGTTCAACATTTACAATGAAACCATTGCACAAACAAATAATCTCTGCTACTTAAAAAAGCAACAAATCGACCGACCTTATTAAAATAAAGTTATCTACCACTTAGCTGGGATATGTTGTCTTTAATATAAGGTATGGTTCATCATTCCCGGTCCTCCGGTTGCTCCGCAATGGTAGAAAAAAACACCTAAACATCATACAACCAAAAAATGCATTCAAAAATCTACCTAAAATGCTTTAAAAATGCAACAAATCGACCGATCTTATTTAACTAAAGTTATCTACCACTTAGCTGGGATAGTTGTCTTTAAAATAAGGTATGGTTCATCATTCCCGGTCCTATGGGTGGGTTATCCAGACTTTTCTTGTATTCATACAGTTTTTATGTATCCACAGTTTTCTTGAATTTCCAATTTTGTTTTAATGGTGGCACCCATGAGGATATCCAATAAATATCGCTTAAAACAAAACTGAAAATTTTCAACTCAAATGTAAAGTCAGTCCTTTTATATGGATTCGAGTCCTGAGCTCTAACGGCACTGTTTATAAAAAGACTTTAAACCTTCACAAACCGCTGTTTGAGGAAAATTATGAAAATATGGTGTACCCAAATAATATCCAACCAACAACTACTGACCGCAACAAGTGATATCGCGATTGACCTTGAAATCAAACGGCGTAAATGGCGATGGATAGGTCATATCCTCAGGAAAGATGTGAAGATATGGTGGAATCCTCAAGGGACTAGAAGTCAGGGAAGACCTAGAACAACATGGCGACTCAATACCAACTAAAAAATCACCCAGATGAATAAATCCTGGAATGAACTAAAACAATTATCAAGAAATAGAAACAACTATCGATCTTTAGTTATGGCCCTACGCTCCACCCGGAGTTAAAGGAAATTATATATAAGTTGTGAAAATGGGCTTAAGAACCATAAACAGTTCAATAAAATAACCACAATACTTATTATTGCTAAATTATAATATTTCGAAAAAATGATTTTGACAATTCCAGAAAAAGTACTATCCTTTAGAAAAAAATATTTAAATCATTGAACATTTTTCAAACTCTATACTGCAGTGTCGCTGTCACAAACAACTGCTGTGTGGAAGCAAAAAACAACTGCTTCACTATAGTGAAAGACAATTGAGAAGCTGGTGTGGAAATTAACAAGGGAATGTAAAATAAACAAAGCGATGAGAAAGGAAATAAGAAATTATTTTTTTTCATCTCCATCTTACACGATTTGTTGCAGTTCTTTTCTAATCGGTTGTTGCTCCAGCAAATACGATGATTGGACTGCTCTAGCAGGTAAGATTGTCAGATTGCACTATCCTAGTTCTTGGAGTTTTTTGCTTTGTATCAGTTTCGTTAAGCGGTTTTTGTTCCAGCTAAGTATATGATTGGTCTGCTGTAGCAGGTCCTAGGATAATGGCGCTGATATCTGTCGTTGCCTAGAAACAACGCAGTGTATTCGTGTTTTTGGTGTAGTGATGGGGAACTTTGCTAATCATTGATTCCCACCTTTTTCGAAGGGGGTGGCGGCTACCAGACCTTTGCCATGATGTTATCCGCGTATTCCAGGGTTGAAGCAACTTAAATTTTTTTAGACTCGAAAACCATGATGAAAATTTTTCATCATATTATTTTTTCTTAATGTGACTTTAAGGTATGTAAATACGTGAAGTGCTAGTATCATCGGCGTCAACGCGGCTAAAGCCCTTATGACACTACATTTTTTATTCATTAATTCATATAGAATTAAATGTAAGAAAGAGCAAACTAGTTTTTTTCCTCTTGTTTTGGTTTTGTTTCAGGGATGGCGTTGAGAATTTTTAAAATTGTACCAACAATCTTTAAAAATTGAACTTTTTTACACTAATTGTACTAAAAGATTTTTTTAGTTGAAATTATAATTTTATTTATGTTCATAAAAAACCACAAAAAGGTATTATAAATTTTAGTTTAAAAAGTATCAACAAAAAAGTACAATTGAAACAACTTATCCATCCCTGTTTTGTTTATTTTATTAAATGTTGCCAAACTTTTGTTTATGAGAAACCTAAAAACAAAAAGCATTAAGCCGCTGAATTTGCCCATAAACCGCTGATTCAGGAACACTTTTAATATTTCAAGCTTGAAATGTCAATTTTAAGTTAAACAATTTTACATTTTTTTTGACATAACTTAATTTTTTATCGATAACATTAGTAAATTTTTTGACAGTTTGCCATTTATCTTAATACAGCTTAACTCTGCACTTGGTAAACTTTTCTATTATATTATATTTGTACTGTTCACCAAAACTTGAACAATGCATTAAAAATGTAGTGTCATAAGGGCTTAACTTCACCAAACTGTAACCTCAAAACTCAATACAGTAATCCACAAGAAGGTACAAAAAGAAAGGCAATACCAGGATAGTATGTTGATTATTCAAAATTTATACTTTTTATTACTTTAAACAATTCAGGATTTCAATGTAAAACTAAACGCGTCAATTCTTTTAAAAAGAGAATTAACAATAGATATAGAAAAATTTAATGGTAGCCCGATGTACTCTTAAGAAAAAAAAGGTTAAAGAAGATAGGTTCGAATAACTGCAATGCACCCTGAACGTCAAATTCATCTATGGCGACTTAGCATCACACACCCCGTGTCAGGGATGGGTAACCATTCTTGTTTTGGCGTGAACAGTATGTGTGTACGAAATATTTTGTATTTATGTTTATTTCTATGAACTCTTTGCAAAAATAATTCTTCAAATGCCAACGCCACATACGACACACAAATAAACAACATACTTTCTCGCAGACTGCACGAGATATTTTTTTAAATACTAGGAGTAAAGGCAAAACTTTTTGGTTGTATTAAAAAGGTTTTGAAAGCAACACGTATGGACAAGAAGGAGTGTAATTTTTGTACACTTACAACACTTTTTAAATTTGCGACAAACGCATATTATTTGTCATTGTTGTTGTTCGACAACATTTTGAATAACCATTTGATTTTTGTTTCAAATATATTAATGCAGACTTCTTGTGAGGGGTACTTTTATTCAAAATCTACTTTTTGTACTTTTGGTGAAAAAGTTATTTATTGTTAAAAAGTTTCTTTTTGGAAAAATTAACTTTTTCTGGTAAATGGATTTTTTTTTGAAAAAGAGAAATTTTTTTGCTAAATAATATTTTTGGGAAAAATGTATTTGTTTTATAAGAAAAACATTTTTTTAACGTACATATAATGCAATGACACCTTTCTTAGAAAGGTGTTTTTATAATTATTAGATAGGTAAAATCATAATCGTATTTTAGCCACGTATATAAATTCTACAATATAAAACAAATTTGATATTTAAAAAATAATGCTGTTGATATTTCCATACTATTAGATCTCTTATGAGTAGGGATGAGATTTTCATGCACTAAAAAATCGAAAATATGCGCAAAAAATATGCACTAAAAACTCCAAAATATGCATTAAAAAAATAAAAAATATGCACTAAAAACTATTTAAAACAAAAAAAAAATTGAAAAATTCTTTTGTTGTTTTTATTTATTGTTATTCATATATGAATAATAAAACTTAATTTAAATAACTAACCTTCAGAAGATTAAGAGTTAATTGTCTAAATGCCACTAGTACAATTACTAGAACAAGAAGTACTAGTGCTAACGCGGCTAGAGTTTTTATATAAAACCCCTAGTGCATATGAGTACCAGTACTTGATGTAGACTGATAGAATTTTTTATAACAAAACTAAAATTCCAGTACATATTTCTATTTTGATACAGCTTCTTAAGTTTGATTTCAAATCATTTATTAATGGCATTTTATTATAAAAAAATGTTAAAATGCAAATGCTAATGAAAAAAGAACCCAATGTGGTCCAAGTGTACTAGTACACGTCTAGAACCAATTGTACTACTAATGTTCCAAGCACACTCAATGCTAATTTAAGCATTAAGATGGTATAGATAAGTTTACAGTTGAGAACTAGTACTGGTTATTTTTGTACTAGTTTGAAACTATTTAGGTACTAGTTCAATCCCCTGCAGGGTATTTATATCATAAAAAGTAAACCTTTGTCTGTTAAAAAGCTTTTGTACATGGAAAATGATCTCTTAAAGTTAACCGAAGTTGAAGCATACTTGAAGGGTGCCAATTCATTTAGAGAATTTTAATTTTCTAGTTCAGATCCCACATTTGATTCTAGATCAAAAATAGTTGAAATTGGTTTTATTGTTTGAAATCCCATATTTTTTGCAAAACGTTTTGGATTTTTTTTAATTTGTTGGGCAATTCTTCCTTCCACATTGTTTCCCGTATGAAATCGATACATCAATATTATCGAATTGGCTTCTAATTTCCTCTGCAACTCGATGTAACCCATGTGCCTAGCAAGTAACATGTAACATTTTTGGATAAATTATGTTAGTCCAATTAGCAGATTTAACCATGTGCATCGGTAAAAAATTGAAGGATCTTTTGTCTAAATCTTGTATTTTAAGCAGAGCTCCAAAAAAATCATTTGTTGATTTAAAAATTTTCTTATTTTTTTATAAAATTTTTGAAGAACTTTTTTTACAATATGGAAATTTAAAAAATATGTCACTCAAAAATTTTAAGATATGCAAAAATATGCATTTAAAACCAAAATATGCAAAAATATGAATTTTCACCAAAATATACAACAATATGCAAAAACAAATCGATGCCCATTTAACGAAAATTTAATGATTCGGAAAGATAATTGGTAGATATCGATCTTAGACTATCGGCAAAAAACATGCATTTGCATGGAAATCCCATCTTATGAGTATCAAACATTTTTTACTCTAAGGGATTTATATCTACGAAGAGAAGTGAAACTATAAGATAAATTGGTCTATCCTTAATATAAAAAAAAATAAACGCAACCTTTAGTATATTTCTGTCAAGTTTCAGGAAAAAAGTTGTAAATTCTTCTGAAATTTACTCGTTTTATTTCTTTACTACTTCCACTTACTTATCCATGCTTTTGAATGCACTTAATGTGCTCTTGTAATTTTTGGCCCATTAAGTTTGAATATAATTTTCAAAATAATAAATTTCAGTTGTAGCAGCAATGACTCATATCATAAATTGCTGGGCCTTTTATTATATTCTTTCTTCAAGTTATCTTCACGAATTAGTTAAGGAATGCAAGCAAATAACTTTAACGTCTTTTTTGGTGTTATTTAAAACGTTTTTTAGTACAAGTTTGTGTCAAGACTAGTTACATGCCAAAGGAATACAAACTTCCTTTCGCACACACAAACAAACTCGCAAAAAATAAGTTGCCTTTTACTACAACACATATGCATTTGTACGTAAGAAATGACGGGCTGACAGACATACAGACAGGCATTAGAACACAATGCTGTTGTCGTATGTAAATGTCTAATTTTCTTACAACTCGACGGTTATGTGCTTGACTATGTAGAATATTGTGCTGCCGTTATAAACTCACATACGCAGATTCATTTACCCTGCAAGTGTTTGCTTTAACGAAAGTTCAGAAAAAAAAGTCGCCGGTCCAATAAAATGATCGTCCAACAAAGGTGCCCGGTATGAATTTAATGCGATTTTGGACCGTAGTCGAAATGGCAGATCAAACTGATTTTCGTTTGGTATTATGACCCACATTCAATAAAAATTAATTCACAAAAATACTATTTACAAATTTCATATTTAAATCAGATTTCATATTTAAATCAGACGATGTTTTTCTGTAAACTGGCCAGAAACAGGAAAGGTCCTGGGATATGGGAAAACATATGGGAAAGGAAGACTTTGTAAGTTAATCCTAACCGTATTAAAATTGGAAACAGTTGTGTGCTCCAGGAACTGATCCTACTAACTCATCCTTAGAAATAAAAATAGGCTTGGATTTTTACGGTTTCTGTCAAAAGTTTTGGAAAATTGTTTTGGCCAACAATGAATCAAATACAATTTACCAATGGCAAGAAAAAAATTTTAATGGGTGATCCTAAGCAATTCTTCTTCTGCGGAATTTCATTGCACTATTTTACAGCCTTAACTTTTAATAACTTACTTTTGCTAATAAAGGATTTTGTTTTATGAGAAAAACGAGCTTTTCCAAGGGCTATTTATGAACTTAGACCTGCATAAAAACAACAATAACAACTAAGAAAGTGGTATTGGTCAACCTCAACAAAAGAAATTTCAAATACTTACATTTTCAACAAGTTTTATAGTGTATTTGCAGTGTCGAAAGTAAAATTATTTTCGGTAAAAAATTCGACGTACAACGAAATATTTGACAGTGCTGTCAACTCATTATACAAATTTTATATACGATAGTGGGTTGATGTTCGATAGCCAGCGAAAATCGTTTGTCGAATGCCACTCATTATTGGGGCCATAAAATTCCAACTCATGCTCGGATAATTAAATGGCATTAAAAATGTGTTTGGTTCCTGCACTTAAAATACGTGCTCTCTTCAAAACAATTTATGTGCTTCATTTATTTTTTTTTTTTGCCTATTTAAAAATACGCAAGAAATGACGAAGAAGTCTAAATCAGATGATAAATGTACGACATAAATTTATTTGTTTTTTTTTTTTTTTGCATAATGTCTAAAATCTTCTTTCAACCCTCCAAAAGTGTAAAAGAAATACCACGGGGTCGCTTCCAAGAATTTTGCAGGGTTCGTACATATACAAAAACAGTTGTCTACATTTTTGTATATTCTACAAAATTTACATAATTTCTTCGTAACAAATATTTCAGAGATACTATTTGAATGCACAACAAACAAATTAAACCAAAATATTATTAAAAAAATTAAAAAAAACAAAACATTTACGTTCATACAAATATGCACAGTACTCGTACATAAACATTATAAAATGTTGTTTAGTGTTCGGTACGGTAACGCTAATAGTGTTTGTGTAGTAAGTAACTTTTTCAAGAGAGTTTCTCTGGTTGTGATCTCCGTCCACAATAAAAGTACTGCACTAATCCAACTCAACATAAAGATGAGAACATGGCGTTCGGTTGTTCGTTGTTCCTTTATTTTAGTTGTGCTCAGTACACTTTTAGCTAGTAAACACCACACAAAATTTTTTACAAAAACAAAAAACATATGTATGCAGTGTTCAAAAATATACATTATATTTTAATGTTCTTTAATGTTTCTTTTTTTTAGATTGATACAGAAATGAAAAAACAAAAAATTTTAGAAACGATAGCACCACGAACAGCTTGTGTGTGTATTGTGTATATGTTTTGTTTGTGTAAAATTATTTTGCTGGCTTTTTGTTTTTAGTTTCGTATGTGTATTTTGTTTTTGTTCAAAATGTTGGTTTTTTACCAGACAAAAGGGACGAACATTAATGATCCGAACCAAACACAATGAAGTTTGTGGATTTTAAAAAAAAAACCAAACGGAATTAAAGGTTCTCATCTTTTGTTGAGTTAGAAAAAACAATATTCGAAAGATGACTAACAGGGAAACGTTATTTTTTTTAATGACTTTCTACATAAACACTATTAGCGTTTGTGTTTTCCACAAATCTACCGAACCGAGCACTAAGGAGCGATATTAAGTGTTTATTTTTGAACACTGTATATATGTGCGTTTGACAAACAAAAAAAAAACCCCATCAAAAATTTTTTACAAACACCAAACAAGTACAGTAGACGCTCACAAATTAGAGCTTTCAGTTTCGAACGTCCAGAAATTAGAATCAGTGTTTGCAATACATAAAACGCTTTAAAATTCTAATTTCAGAGCGTTTTTTTTTTTGTTATTTGAACACAAGAAATCCGCAATTTATTTTTATTCTGTTTGAACATGTAAAACTAAAAAGGGGAATTACCAAATTTTAGATGTGTTTCTTTATTTGTTGTTTTTTTGTCGCATTTATATATATTTGTGAAATTCGAAACATGTGTACATATTTTGGAAGTCTCTATTAAAAAGTGAAAGTGTATCATTCGGAATGTCAAATAAACGTAAAAAAAACACTATCATTGGAAACGAAGGTCAAAATATTAGAAAAGCTTGACAAAGAGTTTGAAGGGAATATTAATGTTACGACATCTTCAATCAGCTATATCAAATCACATAGACGGCAATATTAAATGCTGTTTTCAACATATATCAGGAAGCAAGCAATAAATCTTTGCACAGCGCTGAATACCCAAATATGGTAAGTCATCTGTATGAGTGGTTTTTAAATCAACGAGAAAAAAGTGTACAGTGACTATGCCCATACTTAAAGAGAAAGCTAAAAAAATATTTAGAGAGGAATATCCCTATAAAGATGAAAATAAATTCCGTGGAAGCAATGGATAGTTTTCCAAATATAAGAAACGACACGGTATTTTTAATTTTAAAAAATACATTTAATGTATTGGAGTGAATTACGTTTTGTTTTCTTGTTTTTATCAAACAAAACTGAACTAAAAAAAATTTAAGTAATTTTAATTTTTTATTCGAAATAAAAACGTCCAGAAATTAGAATAATTCAGAAATTAGAATTACCTCAAAAACAAAGCGGTTCTAATTTGCGAGCGTCTACTGTATATACTTTTCGTGCTGTGGTCGTGAAAATTGCCAAGCAACAACAGCAATACTAGTGAAAAGCGTTGCTAAATTTATTGTTTGCTTTTTCCTTCATCAATTAAAAAATAACACAAAAGAACACTAAAATATAATGTACATATCGCACTGGTGCCTTTGAAGGGAGTCAACTCCAAATTTTTAAATTCCCTTTGTCGCGACATACGTACTTCGTATGTTTTGCCGAAAACCAATGCATAGAATTGAATTATATTTTTACTAAAGTTTGAACATTGTCTTCATATTGAAGATTGTCTTCATGTGTTTGAAAGTTAAAGATAAAGAAAATGTACATATCACGTTTTGAGCTCGTGCTATGTTCTTAAGATAAAAGTGGGCGAGTTCCTACATAAATACCATATGCAGTCGTTAATTGAACTTAATACGATCGTTGCCATTACATATAAAAATATTAAGATGTATTAAACTACACGAAGAAGATGAATATTACAACTAATTTACTCTTCAAATTTGTTGGTTTGATACTACGAGTAAATGTTCATGCCTTGCCACTACACGTGTTCTTCTATATATTTATGCAGACCCCTT
Organism: Pollenia griseotomentosa; assembly: GCA_963931875.1. Lineage (NCBI taxonomy): Eukaryota > Metazoa > Arthropoda > Insecta > Diptera > Polleniidae > Pollenia > Pollenia griseotomentosa. The sequence continues at coordinate 19,953,059 of OZ007561.1, forward strand.
ATTTGATCTTCTCTTCTCATAAGCATACGGAATACATATATGTACTTTACATAGTCAAGGATCAATATTGTGGAAATTACAAACGGTGTGACAAAGTTTGGTGAAGGGTATAAAAATAAAGAGAATGCTTAAAACATTGTTTCTGTTGTTACTACTGCTGCTGCTTCTGATGTTGCTGTTGATAATGTTGTTGTCATTTGTCGTGTTTTTTTTTATCATAAACTGACTATTCTCTTCTCCCGTTATTTTGTGTCTTTTGTGATTTTCATTTTATTGTTGCTATTTCTTGTTGTACTTATTTTTAGTCTTGCAAATGTTTTTTGTTGTTTTTTTTTTCTTGCTTGAAAGGCTGCCGCAGGATATGGAAATTTTTGTGAGCAAGTTGTAGGAATTGTTGCACATTTTACAGTTATAAAGTATATATGTATGTATAAGTATATAATAACATCCAATGCACAATGTACTTGTATATATTTTTGTATGTATAATAAAGTAAATTATGTTTATTTATCTATGAGTGAATGCGAAAGTAAAACTGCAATAATAACAAAAATATGCTTAACACTTATAATAGCATGGCTATTTTTCAACCATAGCATGTTTGGTGCTGAAAAATACGAAATTACTATTGTCTATTTAATACCGATCAATTATTTTTTATTATATAAGTGGTGAACAAATTATTGCCATATTCAATCATAACATATTCAAAGACAACCATAATATGGTTGCAGTTTTATAATAATCGGTACATAAGTTACCTTGGGTCTCATATTAAGCAGCCTTCTGAAAACCATTTTAAAACTATGCAACGCTTTAACAAATTTCACTTATATAACGAAATTTGTTCTAATTTAGATTTTTTAATAACAGAAAACACTGTACAGAATATTATTGTGATTGGTCCATAATTTACCCTCTCGGAAATAATTAAAGTTTGGCTAAAACTCTTGCAAATCATTATATTTTATAAATTTTTTTTTTAAATTAAGTTTTATATGAATAGAAATAAAAGCACTTTCTGATTGTCGGTCAATAAATTAACATATGCAACCGATTTTAATACTGATGTCAGTTTTTATATAGATTATTTTATAATTTATAGATCCCATATAGGGCCCACGCCGGAAATATTCTTACTGTCGGTGGAGGCTGTCAAAGATGCAGTACAGCGGATTATAGCACTCTTACTTGTTTTTTAAAAATTTCTACAAATGCTTTTCCAAATTTGAAAATTTCGTGAAGAATTGGCTTTTTATAGGAAATTTTCAAAAAAAAAAAAAAAAATGTTTTTATAGGAATTCTTTTTTTTTAAATTTGCTCTTTTAGAAAATAAAAAAAAAAGAAATTAGTATTACATGTAAATAACTTTTTTTTCACGCAATCATGGTGAAATTACCACAAGGTGGCATCACTACGGCATCTGGTAATTTTTTGCTTAACTGTGGTGAAAACCCAAAGATGTAATTTTTTTTTTTGTTTATGTTTACATTCTTGAAAAAATATTTAAAAAAAATAATTTTTGTGCGGTTTTTAAATGAAAATTGTGCATAACAATTAAAATATTTGCAAAAAACAAATCGTATGTGGTTTTTATATGTGCGTCTTTAGTTGGGCTAACAGTTTTTTTTTTATTAATAAATAAAAACAGAAATAATTGTGTATGTGACCACGTCACACGGTGCTTTGTCCCATAGACAAAAATCAAAAAAAATTTTAGTCTCAAAATGTGATAAAAGATATATTGATCGATAGATAACAACACAACTCATAAAAATTTTTTGGAATTGATTTCGTGTGACTCTCCTAGACTCCGCCAGAGGTCGCTAAATTCAGTCAAATTTAAGAAAGAATTAATGAATAAAAAAAAATGAATTGAATTGCTTCAAGAAAATAACTCTCAAAAATTCATTTTTTTAAAAAAGAGTTTAATGTTATTTTTTTTGTGATCCTTGGTATGTTCAAAATTTGGCAATAATACAGTTTTTATTAAAAATATTAACTTAAGTTAGTTTTTATCGCTCAAAAAAAAATATATTTTTTTCAAAAAAATCCAAAAATTACAAAACTTTTTTTGAACTTTAAAAAAAATCATATAAAATCAGACATTTTTTTATTTCGTTTTTTCTTAGCAAATAGTGTTCTTAAAAGGACCGTAAAAAGATTAGTGCCGGTTTTTGACCGCAACTTAACAAAAAATGCACTTTAAATAGGTCTAATTTCACAAATTTTTTTTAAGTTTTTTTATTATAGAGCTAAAATGTTTAAGTAAAGTTACAAGCTATATGAAAAAACATTAAAAAAAGAAATACTGAGAAAATATTAAAGTCAAATTGTGCACCATACCCCTTAATCAGAGTGCGCTACAATTATGTAATTTTCAGCAGGATAAAGTAATACGTTATATGCACACCTATTTTTGTGGTAGATCAATCCCAATAATTGTTTAAGTTTATAAACAAACAAAAATTGTAAAAAATTACAAATATTTCTTTTTTTTTAAACTTAGGGCCTATTTCACCAACAATATTTATATATCAATTTATGTTTAAAATTTGTTTTTCATGTAAAAAAAAAAAAATTATATGAAAATATTTATTTTAATATTAATTGATATTTAAATAAATTGGTGAAATTGGGCATAAGTATCTATTAATAAATTAGTTTATTATTAAGAAAAAAATAAAATGGGGTAGTTGAGCAGGACGAGTTAAGTTCCTCGTTGTGCGAAATTTGGTCTTCGGAAGACTCTAGTAGTTATGATGATACATAATTAAAATGTGTAAAAACTAAATTTAACAACATCTGTTATTGTGTAACTAAAATTGAAAAAAAAATAAAAATATCGCATTTTTTCACATTTATTTAACCTACATAAGCATATTATTTGAGTATTATTTGGTTTTATTTATTTTTATTAAAAGAAAAATCCACCACTTATTGACGATAAAAGGTTTATAAATAAAGCCAAATAATGGCACTAATATATGTTTTCATATTTTACAATTTAGTGCTTTACGGGAAAACGCATACAATTTTTATTTTCATTTTAATTTTTTTTTTTTCTTATTACATCGGCAAGATTAAATTTAGTCCAAACCAAACTAATTTTATTGCAATCAAAATCAGCTCATCAAATTGTATTGGAATCTTTTTATTTTAGAACGTAGCTCCCATACAAATCATTCTCCCGAAAAAGCTTTTAATGCCAGCTTCCTTAAAAATATAAGTATTTACATACAAATTGGCGACAGTGATTTTTACGATAGCTACTAAGTCATGACAAAATGTTGTACAGATAGGTCTAAAATAAACTATAGGTTCCATATAAACCCTCATCCAAAAAACTCATATACGGAGCTTAAGATATCTAAACAATATTCGGGAGAAAGAACTTTTAAACGAATCTTAACCTCATAACATAATTTTGTTCTGGCGGGTCCATGATTGCCCATGGGTCCCAAATAGATTACACTCTAGGAAATTTGTTTTTAAATACTATACTATAGGATATCACATGGTCGGGTTTGACTGATTATACTTTCTTACTTGTTATTTTTGCAAGAGCATTTGAAGCGTTTTTAACTCATTTTTCATTTAATGATGTTTTTGTATTTTTCACATTAATAATCCGATTCTACCAAAATTCGGCACACATATATCTCTAACAAATATCAATTTCCATACCAAATTTTATTACGATTGGATAATTTTTGTAGGTACTATAGCATTTTTAAGAAAAAGGATATATGGCAGGACCTTGAGTCCTTGTTCAGATTTAAGTGAAAATTTGCACACACGTTGCTAGTTGTGTGTGTATTAGCATGCCCATTTTTTTGTAGTTTTGTGGGCATTATTGAAGCTAAAATTACATTTTTCCATTTCAGGACACATGGGAGGTAGGCGTGTCCTTGGACCGATTTGTCCAAAAATTCATATTTTTCTTAACTAAGCTATTTTATGCTAGTGTACCAAATTTCAAAAATTTCTGACAACTCCTTCTATTTATGTCCCTTCGTTATATGGGGACAAAGCACTGTGCGTCGCCCACAAAACTACAAAAAAATGGGCATGCTAATACACACACAACTAGCAACGTGTGTGCAAATTTTCACTTAAATCTGAACAAGGACTCAAGGTCCTGCCATATATCCTTTTTCTTAAAAATGCTATAGTACCTACAAAAATTATCTAATCGTAATAAAATTTGGTATGGAAATTGATATTTGTTAGAGATATATGTGTGCCGAATTTTGGTAGAATCGGATTATTAATGTGAAAAATACAAAAACATCATTAAATGAAAAATGAGTTAAAAACGCTTCAAATGCTCTTGCAAAAATAACAAGTAAGAAAGTATAATCAGTCAAACCCGACCATGTGATATCCTATAGTATAGTATTTAAAAACAAATTTCCTAGAGTGTAATCTATTTGGGACCCATGGGCAATCATGGACCCGCCAGAACAAAATTATGTTATGAGGTTAAGATTCGTTTAAAAGTTCTTTCTCCCGAATATTGTTTAGATATCTTAAGCTCCGTATATGAGTTTTTTGGATGAGGGTTTATATGGAACCTATAGTTTATTTTAGACCTATCTGTACAACATTTTGTCATGACTTAGTAGCTATCGTAAAAATCACTGTCGCCAATTTGTATGTAAATACTTATATTTTTAAGGAAGCTGGCATTAAAAGCTTTTTCGGGAGAATGATTTGTATGGGAGCTACGTTCTAAAATAAAAAGATTCCAATACAATTTGATGAGCTGATTTTGATTGCAATAAAATTAGTTTGGTTTGGACTAAATTTAATCTTGCCGATGTAATAAGAAAAAAAAAAAATTAAAATGAAAATAAAAATTGTATGCGTTTTCCCGTAAAGCACTAAATTGTAAAATATGAAAACATATATTAGTGCCATTATTTGGCTTTATTTATAAACCTTTTATCGTCAATAAGTGGTGGATTTTTCTTTTAATAAAAATAAATAAAACCAAATAATACTCAAATAATATGCTTATGTAGGTTAAATAAATGTGAAAAAATGCGATATTTTTATTTTTTTTTCAATTTTAGTTACACAATAACAGATGTTGTTAAATTTAGTTTTTACACATTTTAATTATGTATCATCATAACTACTAGAGTCTTCCGAAGACCAAATTTCGCACAACGAGGAACTTAACTCGTCCTGCTCAACTACCCCATTTTATTTTTTTCTTAATAATAAACTAATTTATTAATAGATACTTATGCCCAATTTCACCAATTTATTTAAATATCAATTAATATTAAAATAAATATTTTCATATAATTTTTTTTTTTTTACATGAAAAACAAATTTTAAACATAAATTGATATATAAATATTGTTGGTGAAATAGGCCCTAAGTTTAAAAAAAAAGAAATATTTGTAATTTTTTACAATTTTTGTTTGTTTATAAACTTAAACAATTATTGGGATTGATCTACCACAAAAATAGGTGTGCATATAACGTATTACTTTATCCTGCTGAAAATTACATAATTGTAGCGCACTCTGATTAAGGGGTATGGTGCACAATTTGACTTTAATATTTTCTCAGTATTTCTTTTTTTAATGTTTTTTCATATAGCTTGTAACTTTACTTAAACATTTTAGCTCTATAATAAAAAAACTTTAAAAAAATTTGTGAAATTAGACCTATTTAAAGTGCATTTTTTGTTAAGTTGCGGTCAAAAACCGGCACTAATCTTTTTACGGTCCTTTTAAGAACACTATTTGCTAAGAAAAAACGAAATAAAAAAATGTCTGATTTTATATGATTTTTTTTAAAGTTCAAAAAAAGTTTTGTAATTTTTGGATTTTTTTGAAAAAAATATATTTTTTTTGAGCGATAAAAACTAACTTAAGTTAATATTTTTAATAAAAACTGTATTATTGCCAAATTTTGAACATACCAAGGATCACAAAAAAAATAACATTAAACTCTTTTTTAAAAAAATGAATTTTTGAGAGTTATTTTCTTGAAGCAATTCAATTCATTTTTTTTTATTCATTAATTCTTTCTTAAATTTGACTGAATTTAGCGACCTCTGGCGGAGTCTAGGAGAGTCACACGAAATCAATTCCAAAAAATTTTTATAAGTTGTGTTGTTATCTATCGATCAATATATTTTTTATCACATTTTGAGACTAAATTTTTTTTTTGATTTTTGTCTATGGGACAAAGCACCGTGCGTCGTGTGTTCGTTTGAAAAATGCGTATATTTTTGATATGCGCTTGTGCGCCACTTTCTTTAAACCTCCAAAGGACTTGTAGTGAAAAAAAGTGGAAAAACAATTGTTTTTAATTCAAAAAACATTAAAATTTTAAGTATGAATCTTTTAGTAATTTTTTCATAATATTTTTCGTTTTATTTGTTGCAGATCAGCGTTGCCACTGAAAATTTTCTATTCGGCCAAACTTATTAACCAAAATCCTTTGGTCTCGACCAGTTTTCTATTTCTGATACATTTAAGCAAGTTTAGTTATAAGTAACTACCAGTTATAGCTGTTAGTTTAAAACTTATTTTTTTTATACCTTTAATATAAAATTAAAATTTGTTTTGCTTCTACTGAAAATTTTTAAAATTTAAGTTAACATGGAGCGGTAGGTAAATTATGGACCGACCTTCACCATATTTGGTGTCATGAAAAGGTTTTTGTTGAAATTTAATGACAATCAGTGCATTCCGCTACAAATTCATGTTAGTTTTTAGGGAGGTAGTTTCACATTTGGGAGCATAACTCTTTTTCTAATAAAAACATCTTTGAAGAACTAGAAAACATTTGTAACCCAAACGGCTAAATCGACTTAGAAGACCCAGAATATATATTCTTTATGGGATCTTCGATGAATATTGAAAAAAAAAAATAAAATTCACATAGAATGATAAACGTAGTAATATGATAAATTAAATTTCTCTTTAATGCACAATTTGTTTAATAACGAAATTGTTTCAGAATTCCTACTTCTTAATGTTTAGCTTTCTGTTTCTATTCGCCCTTCCAGAAATAGCATTCCACTTAGACTGCAATATTTTCATTCTCATTATGCAATGTTTATACGTATATTGATTTCTATGATCCTTTAGCATTTAAAATGACCATTTTAATATCTTAAAATAGCTTTAGTCTTAAGTTTTTTCGATTTTGTTATATATGTATTTAAACGTGTAACATTGCCCTAAGGTTTAGCCTACCATCCTACCAAGCGAAAATTATCCGACCAAATGTTGCCGGAAAAGACAAACAATGGCAACATTGTTGCACATAATTTTTGACAGCACGGAGTTTATTACAAAAACAAATTTGCCTGTTTTTGTTGTATTGTTGTACAACAACACCTAGTGCTGCCACCTTGTAGTAATTTCACCATGCACGCAATTTTTCGATGATTTGAAATGTTTAAAAAAGTTTTTTTAAATTTTCCTTGTGTTACGGAGTATCGAAAATTATCTATTTTTGGTATACATTTTGTTATTAATAGTTGTCTTGTAGTGACCAAAATATAAATAAATACCTTTTCTATAATTTTCCCATCAATAGATTTTTTAAATGTTGCCTTTTGAGATTTTCCTTAATATGCTGGTTATTGAATTTTCATTTGAAGCACATCGCAAAAGAAACACTTTGAAAAAGTTTGAAAGAAAAAGAATATCATTCTCATGTGCGAATAAAACGTTCTCAAGTGAGTTCGTTTATTGAATGTCAGAACAATCGCACAAATCAAACAACTTATGAAAAAAAAGTAAAGAAATCAAGACATTTCTAATGAAATTCTAGCGAAAAGAAAACAGATACACAACAAATAAATCGTCGTGCTGTGTTTCCAGCAAAGAATGAGAATATTAATATTGGTACATTTGTGTAAGTATCTACATATGTATATGTATATGTATAAAGGTTTTTGTCTCTCCATCTGTATGCATACAAGCTTTCAAATAGAGAATGTATTTTTCTAGAACACGATATTAATATTAACATAAATTAATATTATGGTTTAAGTAAACAGTGTGGGATAAACCAAGCCACAAATTAAATAAGTTAAATTTCTAAACAACAAAAATCTTACTACAAATAAAAAAATTCCTTTTCATTTAAGCATTTCGAAACAAAATCTTTTCACTTTTTTGCAATAGAAAAACGACTCTTTTAGAAAAACTGTTCTTTGAATAGGCATTAGCCAAACTTTTACATTTGCCACTGTTTTGGAACGCAATAAAATCTATGCTTTTATTTGAGTTTGTGTACGTATGTTTATTACACTTAAACATATGTATAATTCACGAGCAATATAATCCCCTAGCAGCAGTTAAATGAAACCCTGCTAAAAACCCATCAAAAACCAACTTCTTTCTCTTACCATTTACACATGTAGACAGACAGACAGACACACAATCATATACAATTTTTCCAATTTCCTAATTGAGAGTCAAGTTACATACTCTTTAAGCGATAATACTTTCTACTATCACTCTTATTGTTGCTGCCGCCACAGTTGGAAATGGTATATATAAGTTTGTCATTTCGTTTGTAATTTCTACAATATTGAGCTTAGACCCTTCAAAGTATATTTATTCTGGGTCTTTATAAGTAGTGAAGTATCCTCCTATTCGTCTGTCCGGGCGTATGTAGAAATGTTTTTTTCAAAGACCCCAGAAATTATGGGGATAAGGTACTTCCCTTATAATACGTCAAAGTTTGCTATTTTAATCCAGCCAGATCGGTCTATAAGTGGCTGATATATGATCAAAAAACTTCGAATTACTCTAATCTTCAAATTTCATGTGTCGATTTTTTTTTTGCATTTTTAACACATATCCAACACACACATAACTAGCCGCTTAAATAGAGAAATGCGTATAGAACGAACAACGATACTTAAACCTGGGTTCACGCTATGAAAGTTTTTTTTTCAGAAAGTCTGAGTTTATTGGTGCAAGTGGAAAGAATCAAAGCATGTTCTCTTCCCCTCTCACCAATAAACTCAGACTCTCTGAAAGAAAACTTTCATAGTGGGAATACAGACTATTGCAATGTGCGTTAAATTATTTTATTAATTTAACGTTCTGTTCTTATCACGCCAAGACGCAGGATATTTAACATTCGGCTTAGCCGAATATAACACTCTTACTTGTTTCAGATGTTTCTGTTCTGTGGTTTGTGAACAATTTGCACTAAACGTTGCTATTATGAAAATCGTGTTTGGTGTATCAGATTGTGTTTTTCTCTTTTTCTGTGTGATTCTCGTTGTCGTTTTTAAATGACTGTTTCAACACTACCAACGGCAGCAAATACAAACACAATACCATACACAACGATAATGTTTGCAACAAGACCAAGTTTAAACGTCGTCATCATACAGAAAATAAAAACTCATACACACTCTCATCCAAGGATTCAAACATTTATACATCAATTGACAGCTTGTATCGATATTGTTTCATGAATTTCATTGTTACAACTGCCAACATTTTACAGTTGTTGAACGTGAGACCAATATGAAATTGGAAATGAAATTCCAACTGAATTTAGCTCAACGAACGTACCGCACTAAAAAAATATTTGTATAAAAATAAGTACGTGGAGGTATGACAAGATGAAATGTTTAAAAAGAAAAAATGAAGAAGTGGCGTCGAAGAAATGGCAAATAAATGGAAATATGAGTTTTGGTTTTTTCTTGCCCAAATAGACAAACTTTTATTTTAGGGGCGAAAAACCTCAAGAAGAAAATGTATAAATATCATTTATAGTAAAATAAATGACATTTGCTTTAAGCACATACAATTTCTAACTCAATTTTACCCTGCAAAAACTTTCAATGACGAAAATCTCTGAAAGCGAAAAATACTGTTTTAAGAAAAATTTTGTCTTCTCTGAAAATTTACACAAATTTGTCCAAAAATTTTTTATTCATAGTAAATTTTACAAAAATTTGCTATTTATATTAAATTTTACAAACATTTGCTATTTATAGTAAATTTTACAAAAATTTGCTATTTATAGTAGATTTTACAAAAATTTGCTATTCAAAGTAAATTTTACAAAAATTTGCTATTTATATTAAATTTTACAAAAATTTGGTATTTATAGTAAATTTTACAAAAATTTGCTATTTATAGTAAATTTTACAAAAATTTGCTTTTTATAGTAAATTTTACAAAAAATATGCTATTTATATAAAATTTTACAAACATTTGCTATTTATAGTAAATTTTACAAAAATTTGCTATTTATAGTAGATTTTACAAAAATTTGCTATTCAAAGTAAATTTTACAAAAATTTGCTATTTATATTAAATTTTACAAAAATTTGGTATTTATAGTAAATTTTACAAAAATTTGCTATTTATAGTAAATTTTACAAAAATTTGCTTTTTATAGTAAATTTTACAAAAAATATGCTATTTATATAAAATTTTACAAACATTTGCTATTTATAGTAAATTTTACAAAAATTTGCTATTTATAGTAGATTTTACAAAAATTTGCTTTATAGTAAATTTTACAAAAATATGCTTTTTATAGTAAATTTTACAAAAATTTGCTATTTATAGTAAATTTTACAAAAATTTGCTTTTTATAGTAAATTTTACAAAAAATATGCTATTTATATAAAATTTTACAAACATTTGCTATTTATAGTAAATTTTACAAAAATTTGCTATTTATAGTAGATTTTACAAAAATTTGCTATTCAAAGTAAATTTTACAAAAATTTGCTATTTATATTAAATTTTACAAAAATTTGGTATTTATAGTAAATTTTACAAAAATTTGCTATTTATAGTAAATTTTACAAAAATTTGCTTTTTATAGTAAATTTTACAAAAAATATGCTATTTATATAAAATTTTACAAACATTTGCTATTTATATTAAATTTTACAAACATTTGCTATTTATAGTAAATTTTACAAAAATTTGCTATTTATAGTAAATTTTACAAAAATTTGCTATTTATAGTAGATTTTACAAAAATTTGCTTTATAGTAAATTTTACAAAAATATGCTTTTTATAGTAAATTTTACAAAAATTTGCTATTTATAGTAAATTTTACAAAAATTTGCTATTTATAGTAAATTTTACAAAAATTTGCTTTTTATAGTAAATTTTACAAAAAATATGCTATTTATATAAAATTTTACAAACATTTGCTATTTATATTAAATTTTACAAACATTTGCTATTTATAGTAAATTTTACAAAAATTTGCTATTTATAGTAAATTTTACAAAAATTTGCTATTTATAGTAGATTTTACAAAAATTTGCTTTATAGTAAATTTTACAAAAATATGCTTTTTATAGTAAATTTTACAAAAATTTGCTATTTATAGTAAATTTTACAAAAATTTGCTTTTTATAGTAAATTTTACAAAAATTTGCTTTTTTTAGTAAATTTTACAAAAAATTTGCTATTTATATTAAATTTTACAAACATTTGCTATTTATAGTAAATTTTACAAAAATTTGCTATTTATAGTAAATTTTACAAAAATTTGCTATTTATAGTAGATTATACAAAAATTTGCTATTTATAGTAAATTTTACAAAAATTTGCTATTTATAGTAAATTTTACAAAAATTTGCTATTTATAGTAAATTTTACAAAAATTTGCTTTTATAGTAAATTTTACAAAAATTTGCTATTTATAGTAGATTATACAAAAATTTGCTATTTATAGTAAATTTTACAAAAATTTGCAATTTATAGTAAATTTTACAAAAATTTGCAATTTATAGTAAATTTTACAAAAATTTGCTTTTATAGTAAATTTTACAAAAATATGCTTTTTGTAGTAAATTTTACCAAAATTTGCTTTTTATAGTAAGTTTTACAAAAAATTTGCTTTTTTTAGTAAATTTTACAAAAAATTTGCTATTTATATTAAATTTTACAAACATTTGCTATTTATAGTAAATTTTACAAAAATTTGCTTTTTTTAGTAAATTTTACAAACATTTGCTATTTATAGTAAATTTTACAAAAATTTGCTTTTTTTAGTAAATTTTACAAAAAATTTGCTATTTATATTAAATTTTACAAACATTTGCTATTTATAGTAAATTTTACAAAAATTTGCTATTTATAGTAAATTTTACAAAAATTTGCTATTTATAGTAGATTATACAAAAATTTGCTATTTATAGTAAATTTTACAAAAATTTGCAATTTATAGTAAATTTTACAAAAATTTGCAATTTATAGTAAATTTTACAAAAATTTGCTTTTATAGTAAATTTTACAAAAATATGCTTTTTGTAGTAAATTTTACCAAAATTTGCTTTTTATAGTAAGTTTTACAAAAAATTTGCTATTTATATTAAATTTTACAAACATTTGCTATTTATAGTAAATTTTACAAAAATTTGCTATTTATAGTAGATTTTACAAAAATTTGCTTTATAGTAAATTTTACAAAAATTTGCTTTTTATAGTAAATTTTACAAAAATTTGCTTTTTATAGTAAATTTTAAAAAAATTTGCTTTTTATAGTAAATTTTACAAAAATTTGCTTTTTATAGTAAATTTTACAAAAATTTGCTTTTTATAGTTAATATTACAAAAATTTGCTTTTTATAGTAAATTTTACAAAAATTTGCTTTTTATAGTAAATTTTACAAAAATTTGCTTTTTATAGTAAATTTTACAAAAATTTGCTATTTATAGTAAATTTTACAAAAATTTACTATTTACAGTAAATTTTACAAAAATTTGCTATTTATAGTAAATTTTACAAAAATATGCTTTTTATAGTATATTTAACAAAAATTTACTTTTTATAGTAAACTTCTTGGCAGTTTTGTTAGTCTATAAAGGCAACTTTATATATTTTCAAAGGTATGCTACATTAAAGTGGTTATCTGAATGCATTTCTTTACCTTCCTAGTTCTTAGTTATATGAGGGGAAAAACGGTAATATGACTTTGCAATTTTTCCACCTGAGCAAGTGTTAATATTCGCCTGAATGAAGCGATTGTTGTATTTTGTTGTTGTTGTTAGAATAGTAGGTAAGTAGAATCTGTAAAGTCCTACAAACGAACATAAACTATATGGAAGCCTCATACACACACTTACAAAGCTAAAAAAAGGATGTTACAGAAAAAAATAAAGGTCACTTGGGACTAAAGTGTATAACGAGGATTATAGCAAAATCAACTCAACTGAACTAAACTATAACACTGTGTTACCCTCTTTTTGATGAGTTTAAGTTATTTTAAGATTTTTTCTATCTTTTTTTATCATTTATTTTGTGATTTTCTTGCTTTTACCGTAAGGAATGTAAGTAAATTTAAACGAAGAGTGAATTATTGGCCAAGAATAAAGAGAAAAGTGAAATTAAACTAAACTAAAAGAAAAAAATTTCTAGTGGAAATTGAAATAGAGAGCATATTTTTTAAAATCAGTTCACAATATGCCTTTAGTTTTATTGTTTTTGAAGAATTTATATAATATTTTTTTAATGATCATTAAACGCTTTCTTTCTTACAAAATTTAAATTAAAATAACAAAAAATGTTATTTAACACGATGTTGTATTTTTAACAAAACAAACCACTTAAAAATCTAAACCACTTTTTTGAGGGAAAAATCATAAATAAATTTCTTTTTTCGCTTTTCATAATTTAAACAACAACGTTCTATCTTCATAAAACAATCTCAGATATCCAATTTGTTTCAAGGCAAATTGCACAATTTTATGACATAAATAATAAATAATAAGCACACATTCACACAAACTCAGTCATACATGCAGTCACTCACTCGCTGTTTTACGCAGTGACGAGGCAAACTGTCTTACTGTCTGCCTTACTACACTTTTAACCGTATGATGAGTCTTTTGCCATTTTAGGTTAGAGAACAGTGTTTTACATTACAGAAAATTTCATTATAAGTGTTTTTGGCACTTGAAAGGGCTCCAGGTAATCTAGACATAAAACATTTGTTGGTTTGCCTCTTGCAGTTCATCACAATAGAAAATCGGGTTATTTAAAAATTTCAATTTATTTCATAAGATATATGGGCCCGGCAAAAGGCCGGCAAGGATTTCCTACTCTACGGTATAACAAACACCAGCGTCGCTAACTAAAGTTTCTTAATTCGGAAAAACATTTACAAAAGTAGACAGAAGATGTTAAAGAAGGCAATTTAAGCTTAAGACAGACTGCAGATGTCCTAAAATGCTCTATATGCCTTGTGGCACCGAGTTATAATTTACTGATGCCATGCAAACATAAACAAATTTGCACCACCTATTTTAAGAATTTTAATATCAAATCAAAAAGTTTAACGGCCAATTTCACCAATTTCAGTTATAATTAACTACCAGTTATATCTGTCAAAACGTTTTGCTAACTGAAAGTTAAAGTTATACATAGTTAGTTTTAACTGAACTTGGTGAAATTGGCCGTAAAATATATAGACGCATAAAAATATAACGTTATTTAGGCCAAAATAATGGCCATCTGCATAGCCGCGAGGCACATTCGTGGTATGTGGCAGGGATATTAACATTATTACTGATAGTAAAGGTGCTATAAGATTCCTAAAGAATGTGTTTATCACATCAAGAATTGTCCCAGAATAACGGATGGCGCAGAAGGAGATAACGAGACATTTAATGGTTACCTTTAAATGGGTCCCAGAAGACTGTATGGCTGACGCCTGCAGGCACCAACTGGAATAATAATTTGGATCAGAATGTTTTATTTGCTAAAAATTAAAGTAGTTTCTTTAGTTATTTGGAACACTGAGCGCGAATGTTCTCTCCGTTTTTTTTATCAGCTTTGGTTTTGCGATATTGCGTTATATGCAAAATCCGAAATAAGACGAAAAAATTATCTTTAGGTTATGCAAATATTGTTTCTTAATTTGCAAAATAATAAAAAATTAAAAAAAAAAAATTAAGGTTTTTGTTTTTAAGAATTTATAATATATATAAATACGACAACGAGCCAGTTTTTGCCCAGATACATGTAGCTAAATATATTGCCAAGGACCTGAGTCCTTTTTCATTGAAATTTGTGCAAAACTTTTGATATGATTTACAATTTAGTGAGAGACCAGATAAAAAAAAAAAAATTAATCAATAGAATACTGCAAAACTTTTGAATTTGTGTTTGTTCGGTTGCCGAGTAAAACAAATTTGGGTTTTTTGAAGCACTTAAGAGAAAAAGCGCATACACACAGAATAAAATATCAATGTTAAATTAACAATGCGCAATGTTTGTTAAAGATCATACTAAATTTCTGCAAAAGTGTGGACGTTATTTAAAATTATCATTGTTCTTATTTAAAAGATTTTGTTATTCCTGCTTAATTCCCAATTTTTATTCTTGATAAAAACACTGAAATTTATTGTTGATGGGATAAGCTATTCCTATGCGCATTTCACTGGTTGCTTATACAGAAAAAATGAAAACCCAACTTCAATTAACGTATTTGTTATAAATTTGTACTATTAATTAAATTCTTTACTGATTTTCCGCCTGCAAATAAATTGATCATATCAATTAACGCATTTGTAAGTTTGAGCTTTTCTTGCTGTTCAGTTTCAATCAATAGGTTTAATTGAAATTTGACCACCAGTAAAAGAGGCTATATAAAACGTAAACAGAAATCAAAATATTTTTTTCAATCAACACAGTTAATTGAAACAATTAAAAAATTGTTTGAGAATTTCAAATATTTTGAAGTTTGTGTGTATGTTTTCATAATTGCAAATATACACACAAACATTATAATTTTTGTTTTCAATTGAGGCAAATCAATTGAAACAATTAAAAAAATTGTTTAAAACAGCATTATTGAATTAATTGAAAAAATTTTGTTGAACATTTTTTCTGTGTAGGCCAGATCATCAGGAAACTTTATCCATAAAGATTTTAGAAAAACTAAATATATTAAATATGTTAAACCAAATAAAACTGTTAAGCGTATAAGAATTATAAGCAACAGTTCTACTTGTAATAATATCAAAGTTTAAACAAAACACATCAACAATAAACAGTGGGTTTATCTCATCTTACAACTGGGAATTAAGCACGAATAACAAAATCTTTTGAAATTAAAATTTTGTATTCCCAAAAAGAGTGCAAATATTGTTTCTTAATTTGCTTAGTAGTTTCAGAGACATCATTAAAAATTGACCCAAAATAATAAAAAATTAAAAAAAAAAATTTAGGTTTTCGTTTTAAAGAATTCACAAAATATATAAATACGACAACGAGCCCGTTTTTGCCCAGATACATGTAGCTAAATATATTGCCAAGGACCTGAGTCCTTTTTCATTGAAATTTGTGCAAAACTTTTGATATGATTTACAACTTAGTGAGAGACCAGATAAAAAAAAAAATTAATCAATAGAATACTGCAAAACTTTTGAATTTGTGTTTGTTCAGTTGCGGAGTAAAACAAATTTGGGTTTTTTGAAGCACTTAAGAGAAAAAGCGCATACACACAGAATAAAATATCAATGTTTAATTAACAATGCGCAATGTTTGTTAAAGATCATAGTAAATTTCTGCAAAAGTGTGGACGTTATTTAAAATTATCATTGTTTTTATTTAAAAGATTTTGTTATTCGTGCTTAATTCCCAATTTTTATTCTTGATAAAAACACTGAAATTTATTGTTGATGAGATAAGCGGTTCCAATGCGCATTTCACTGGCTGCTTAGGCCAGATCGTCAGGAAACTTTATCCAATAAGATTTTAGAAAACCTAAATATGTTAAACCAAATAAAACTGTTAAGCGTATAAGAATTATAAGCAACAGTTCTACTTGTAACAATATCAAAAAAACATCAACAATAAACTGTGAGTTTATCATTGTTTCATATTAATTTTAAACGAAAAATGCTAAAATAACATTGTTCAATATTGAATCCATAAAATCCTGTTTTATTTGTTTTGTATAGAAACAATAACAACACAATAAAAAGAGAACATAATTTTTTTATTTTTATTCTTAAAATAATTTACAAAAAGAAAAAAATTCCCGTACTCTTTTTGTTAAAATTATTTAGTACATACAAATACATATACATCATCAAATGTTTAAAGGAGAATGATGACGAAAACCATATTGGGCCATTCTGCTAGTTAGTGTCTTTTAATTGTGAGTGTTCTGTAAACAAATAGGAAAACAAAAAAGTGAAACAAGTGTTACAGGAAAATAAATAATTATATTCACTCTCTCTGGTTGAGAATGTTTCTTAAATTAACGCATATGTTGTCCCTGAAGCTTTATCTCACTGTTATTTCAAACTCAAACCAATTCGATTGTACAAGAAATTCACGTTGTTGCAACATGAAATAACTTTCATTCAACGTGGTTCGGAATGTTATTTCAATATGAATGCCAGTTTGCTCTAACTTTACAAGAATGTTAAATAAACCTTCGTTCTCAGAGTATCTACCGAAGTAAAGGGTGGTTAAATTTCAAGGGCCGATGTTGACTTTGAATAAAACACAAACTATTTAGGAAATTATTGTAATTTTATTTTATTATGATATATTGGTATTACTCAATTATGTATGGAACAAAATATCGGCCAAATGGGCGCCGCGACCACGGCGGCACACCTCCATCCGATGGTCCAAATTTTCGATGACCCTGAGGCATAATGGAGGTTCTATGCCGTTAATGTGCCGAATTATTCCATCCTGTAGCTCTGGAATTGTTGCTGGCTTATCGACGTACACCTTTTCTTTCAAATAACCCCAAAGAAAAAAGTCCAACGGTGTCAAATCACATGATCTTGGCGGCCAATTGACATCGCCATTACGTGAGATAACACGGCCATTGAATTTGTTGCGCAAAAGAGCCATTGTTTCGTTAGCTGTGTGGCAAGTGGCACCGTCCTGCTGAAACCACATATCGTCTACATCCATATCTTCCAATTCGGGCCATAAAAAATAAAAATTGTTGGGTACTACGACGAGTTGAGGTGGACGGCTCTTCAGCCACACTATCGCGAACAGCAGCAATATTTTCTGCAGTACGAGCTGTACGAGCATGCACTGGTGTTCCCACATCTTCTACAGACCCGGTTTGCTCGAATTTTTCCACGATTTTTGCGATTGTACGCACATTTGGACGATCAAATTAACCAAAAAAATCACGAAGTGCACGATATGCATTTTGATTTGAACGCCCATTTTCATAATAAGTCTGGATAACTTTAACACGTTGTTCAAATTGAGTAAGTCTGAAATAGAGAAATGTCAAATAAAATTCGGAAAAAACTTGGCGTTTAGGTGTGGTTCACATTCAACATCGGCCCTTACAATTTAACCACCCTTTAGATATTTTGATCTTCATTTGTTCAAAACTAACACAGTTTTCATTAACTTTAAAATTACTTTCGGCTCAGTTATTAAAATTTGGCGAATTTTTAGGAAATAAACAACAACAAAAATTTTAAAGCAAGATTGGGAAAGTTTTTTTATGTTTTGTGTTTTTGTATATCTTGATAAAAAAACTTGCTAACTAACGTCTGGTTTGCCGATCTAGATTTTATTTGCGATACTTTAAGATTTCTACCCAAGGAGTTCAAGAATAATATACGTCGAGAGTTTTAACTGTAATTTATGTGTTATTTTTGGCATATATGTATTAAGCTGCAAGGGCTGAAATGTCCAATAAATTAGAAAACCATCACCAAAGGCTAACGTCTTGTTGCTCGTTTGGTTGAACATTAAGACAACATTTTGTCCATTGTGTCCACTCCTTTTCAAAGTATTCTTATAAAATTAGATTTTTTGATAAAAAAAATGTTGTACATACATGAAATGCCTTAAACAAATTGAATGGATTGAGGCATTATCTACCCAGGTAGATATCATGTGTTTACATACAAAAGTGTCTTCATAAGAGCGAAGCTTAACATGAATAATGTTGTTCGCAAGTTTTTCTAAAATCATGTTAAATTAACACGAAGTTACTATGAAGCAAAATCATTACCGAAACATGTAAAATCAACCTTGTTTTCGGGGATTTTACATTGATTTTTTTGTATGCTTCAATAAGAAAGCTCCTATAAAGCAGTATATGATAAAGAATGAAAGAATGTCAGCAGAAAAGAGTCCTCCAAACCGGGAACAATCCATACAAAAATCAGGGATCCCATCAACAGGTTTAAAGCAATTTGAGGTATGAATTCACACATAAAACCTGCTACTTTTGGAGCACATTTTTTACTGGGTACTGTTGTATGAAAAACTAAATTTTTTTAATTATTTTAATAGTTTATAATATAAATGAAAATTCTAACAACTCACGAAAATAGTTTGGGGAAAAAATTCATGTTCGATTTATACCATTTATTTAAAATTTGTGCATTTTCAGAACGAAAAGAGTTTTGTTAAAAAAGCTTATTGGATAAATGTTTGCCTAGTTTTCAGACCATTGTACAGGTTTACTTCCATCGTTTTATCTAAACTTGATTTTTAATAGCATTTCACATTTCACGGTTGTTCTGCCCCACTGTGGCACGCAAATCAGTTTAAATAACACCTGTCTTTTATGATACTTTTTCACATACATATGTACGTACTGTTACCATCTATATCCGTACAAAGACAGGATCTAACTTAAATGTGCAAACAAGTATGATTGAAAGACAATTTACATCTTCTCTTAATGTATGTGAAGAAACAATCCGATTTTCACTTTTTTTCACTAACTCTGTACAATTCTTTACACATACAGCAAAGACTTAGAAAAGAAGTCAGCTTTTCTTATAAATACAGAAAAATACTTATACATACAAACATGTATGTATATAAATGCATTTGCTACCACAAATATTCATGCTAGAGATGTTACGAATATCAAATTTTTGTATTCACGAATACGAATATTTGCGCCAATATCCGCCGAAAACGAATATTAAATCAGAACTTTAGCGTCACTCGTTATTTCAAATTTAATTGACAAAAATCTCCCGCCTGCGTTGATAACAACTAATTGAAAAAAAAAAAAAAAAAAAAACTGTAACACTACTAAATGTATTTAATATTATTATGACATTTCGATGATGGATTTTTATATGTGAAGGCCAAAAGCACCGCGACCCGAAGGATGCAGATTGGGGTTACAAATTAAGCCAATTGTTCTACACGGTAAGAGATTGTATATAAAAATTTCGAGCGTATTGTGTGACAGACTTAAATCTAAAGCTGGAGAGATAATTGGGCCATATCAATGCGGCTTTAGAACTGGCAAATCCACCGTCGACCAGATATTCACACTACGCCAAATCCTGGAAAAGACTCAAGAGAAAGAAATCGACACCCTTCCGCCTTCGACAGCCCCATACGATCAAAAGTGTTCCAGACCATGTCTGAGTTTGGTATCCCGGCAAAACTTATACGACTTTACAGAATGAGTCTTACTGATACGCGATCTTCAGTCAAAATAGGAAAAAACCTCTCCGGGCCATTCAGTACCAAGCGAGGTTTCAGACAAGGAGATAGTCTCTCGTGTGACCTCTTTAATATCCTGCTGGAAAAGGTTATACGAGACGCAGATGTGAATAGAACTGGCACACTATACACAAAACAACACATACTACTTGCATATGCTGACGATATTGACATCATGGGTCGAACACTGCGAGCAGTGACTGCCACATTTGAAAAAGTCGAAAAAGAATCTGCTAAAGTGGGTCTGGTGGTAAACGCAGATAAAACAAAGTTGATGGTATCAACGCACAGGACGTCCAGTAGACTCGGGCCAACAGTGAAAGTTGAAAACTATAACTTTGAAATAGTCAACGATTTTATCTACCGCGGCACCGCCATAAACAAAACGAACAACATCAGTTTTGAAATTAAAAGAAGAACTATACTGGCTAATGGATGCTACTTTGGACTAAGTAGGCAATTTAAGAGCAAAGCCATCTCTCGACAGACAAAAATCACATTCTACAAGTCACTGATACTACCCGTGCTGTTGTATGGCTCTGAAGCATGGGTACTTGCGAAAGCAGACGAGGCAGTACTTGGAGTATTCGAGAGAAAAATTCTTCGTAAAATTTATGGACCCATCTGCGTTGACGGAGAATATCGGTGTCGTATGAACCATGAGCTGTATGCCGACATTGACATTGTGAAACGTATAAAACTACACCGATTGCGTTGGCTAAGTCATGTTGTGCGAATGGAAGAAAATGCTCCAGCTAAAAAGGCATTCGAATACGCGCCTGGTGATGGTTCACGCAGAAGAGGAAGACCAAAACTCCGATGGAAAGATCAGGAGGAG
This sequence comes from Pollenia griseotomentosa, assembly GCA_963931875.1. NCBI lineage: Eukaryota > Metazoa > Arthropoda > Insecta > Diptera > Polleniidae > Pollenia > Pollenia griseotomentosa. Next base: position 19,974,355 of record OZ007561.1, read on the forward strand.
GAAGACATTTCAAAGCTTGGTGTAATAAATTGGAGAAGGAGCGCGGAAGATCGAGGCGCATGGAAGAATACTCCTTGTTCGGCTACAGGAACAAACGTTCTGTAATGGCCATTTAAGTAAGTAAGTAAGAGATTGTATACTTCATAAAGATAAATTGAAGAAACTTCGTGCCGCTTTTGTTTAAGTATGGGAGTTAGTAGTAAGTGAGTTTTCTTTTCTAAAGAATAATAATGCTTTATAGTTGTGTAATATATTTATCAGGTTACACGCACCCTTACAAAGTGATAAATTTTTCTAAATTACATATTTTTATTTATTTTATCTTATTTATTTATTTATTTATTTAATCAATACATTACAACAAGAACTAGTCTTATCTAATAGTACTGGGAAGATAGTGGCACAATATGATTTTTGCTGGTAAAAAAATAAAATCACTTAATTGAACTGAAAAATATTAAATGATATTTTAAAATTATGATGTTTAAATTAAATAAGAAGAAAGCAAATAATATTACTTACATTAAATAAACATACATATGTTAAAACATTATGTATCTAAAAGCTATATAGTTTTTGGTTAAACAATTTTTGTTATCCTAAACGATTAAATATGTATTGCAATTTTGAAATGCTTTGCATTGCTAATGGTTTGAATATTAGGGGCCAATTTCGCCAAAGATTGTTAGCAGTGAAGAAAAAATGTCTTTTCGATATATCTTTTCTATACTGTGAGATTCTGCTTCGCCTTCTGCGGCCAAACACATATCTGGCAATATTATTGTACGTTACATTACGCCTTTTCATACTTAATGTATCACAGTTAGCGAATAGTTCACAACCATACAAGTTAATATTTTTTGTCTCATATTTTTATTTATACCCTCCATCACAATAAGTTGTGAAGAGGGTATACTAAGTTTGTCATTCCGTGTGAAACTTTTTTATTATTCATCTCAGAACTCATAAAGTATATATATTCTGGCTCCTTAAGTAATTCTTAGTCAATTTAGCCATATCCGTCTATCTGTCCGTCTGTTGAAAACACGCTTACTTTCGAAAAACTCAAAAGAAATGAACAAACTTGGTATCAAATTGCTTTTAGTTATCCTAAGTAATTTTTGATTAAAATCCAGAAAAATCGGTTTAGTAGGATCAGAGCTATGAATCAAAATGTAGAACCACAACCCTAAAAAATTGATAATTTTGTTACAAAAACTAGCATAAATGGTGGAACAATGCACGGAATGATACAAGAATTTGCAAAAATTCGTTTTATTCGACTATATAGGACTAGAAATCATACTGTTAAATTTCCTGAAGATTGGTTTATAATTTACCCTAGGCCCCATATAAAACCTAATCCCAGAAAATAGTTTATTACGCCTACAACCGAAATATATAATGCTATCAGAAAAAAAATTAATACTTCACAGTTTTAAGGGACTAAAAATCAGACTAATAAACTTCGTGATGATCGGTACTTAATTTACCATAGGCCATATATATAACCCTTTCTGGTAAATTAATTAAATACGCCCTAAGCCGTAGCAGATATAGAGATCGCAGTAAATAAGGTTCTTCGTAGCTTCATATGACCAGAAAAAATGTCATGCAATTTTGTTATATACGGTCCATAATTTACCTCAGATCCCATATTTAGAAGCCTTCTGAAATTCACTGTAAACACTAAAACTAATTTCACCGCTTTATTGAAATTTATGTTTTCTAATATCAGTAATCACTTAACAGAATTTTGAGATGATTGGTCTATAATTTTCAATGAGTCCAATATAAATTCCCCTTCTGAAAGTCATTTTAGTTCGGCTTAAACTGTTACGAATCATGATATTTAACTCAAACTAGTTCAAGTTTCAAAAATATTCGAGCTGTGGGTAGAGGGTATCAAATATTAGGCACAGACGAATATAGAACTCTAACTTGTTTTTTTTTTCTTTTTTTGCTGAATACGAATGTCATAAAATAGCCGAATAATCGGCATTTCGAATACGAATATTCATAACATTACTAATTCGTATATTTGTACGTATATTTAAATGAAACATTTACATATTGATATGTTTGTTACCTCATATTGCCTTCATGCTGCTGCACCATCATCATTTTTTCCAGAATTCTAAAACTTGTTTGTATGTCTGTAATTTGCATTCAGGTAACCAACTAACAAACAAGCTAAAATAAAAAAAAAAAAAAAGAAAAAACTTACAAATGAAATTCATCAAAATTTTATTAGGGACATCTTCTGGCATTTTTCTTAGCTTTTTTTTGGTACTTTGGTTTGTTGGTCTGTTAATTCAATCTCCCTCTCTCATTCACTCGTTGCATATCTTGTATTCTTTGGGTGACTAAACATTTGTTGTACGTTATTTTGTTCAGCGTATTGTTGTTGTTGAATTATTAAAAAATGTCGGGACAGTAAACAAGTGATATTTAGTGCAGCATTATGAAAATCCAAGAATGAATACACATGTAAAACAATTGAAGTGAAACCACAAAGTATACAACTCTTCTCTCTTCTGCAATCCCTCTTTCACAGCTCTGTTTTTTGAGAAATGCTTTAGCTACACATTCATGAAAACTCAGAAGATATACATATGAATATGTGTGTATATGTTTGAGGCAGAAAAGAATGTTTATTTACAAGAAACCTCAAGGGAATTTTGCTATGCATGTTGAACAAATTGTCTTATAATACAATGTTGCAATAAATAAGAAGAAGGATCCGATTTTAAAGACATCCTTGCACTCTTACACTATTTTACACACACATACGAAAAAACCAAGTTATCTTTAATGTATTTGTTCAGTTTATTTTATATTATCTTTCTTTTTTAGTTGGCATTTGTTTTTTCTTCACAAAACTAGCATGTTCTTTCATGCATGTACATAAATTAAAAACACTTACACTTGTTTAGATAAACAAATATAGCCCTGTAGTTCATGAGAGGTAAAGGAGTCTAGTTGCTTAACTGGCGATTGAATTAAAAAATTCAATCATTAGCTAATGAGGTTTTAAGAAAAAGCGGTACAACCATGCTTGTTTAAAAAATATGTGCAGTGCTTAAAGAGCCAAACTTCAGTTCTCTTTCTGGCTCTTTTTTTACATCCCAAGAAATCGGAAAACAATTTTAAATTTCTTGGAATTCCGAAAATTTCTGCTTTAAAGAAAAATATGATATTGATGTGATACAATTTTAAAAACTTTATCGGTTTTAAAAGTATAGGAGATATCAGAAGGTGCAAAGCGTTTTGTTTTTCCCGAAAATGAGACTGAAGCTTGCTTCGCAGTTCTTTTACAGATTGAACACAAGTCGATGCGATTTAATCATGGAGAGATAAACGCCTAATAAAGAATTATACTTGAACATTGCGATACGTATATGTATAAAACAAGCTTCGAATATCAAACTTTTGCTCTGCATTTGTGATCAAAAGTTAAGAAGTTATATTGGTTTGCAAATGTCTAGATGCATATTAAAAAAATTACATTTTCTCAGACTTTCTTTAAGTTTAATTTGCTTGTTTTCAAAATATTTCTCCTGTGTACTTCTATCCCCCAGGGGTTTGTAGGGATCTTTAGAAGGACATTTTACCTTTTGGTGTTTTATCCTCCGGGGAAATCTTAAGATACCTTCACAACCTCTTACGATCGCGGCTGAGATTCTGCCTGGTTGCTATTGGTCAAGGCTTTAGTAGGTATACTTCTAGCGGGACTATAACCTTCCCGGCTTATGTACTCAAACTACTACCTGTGTATGTTGGTTGCGCTCCACACTTGTGCACTACTATATCGCAAACTAAATCATAAATAGGCACAATTCAAAATTCAAAAATGCTTAGGAGAGGCAGAAAACTAACTTGAAAAACTCGGTTGCAGTTTTTCAATTAAATTGAGTTTCATAGATGCACAGAAAAAATTATTGCTGAATTATTTTCAAACAAACGCTTGTTTGAAAATTTTTTTAATTTCTACAAATTTTTTTACTGATTCAATTAATATTTTTGTTTGATTTTTATTTTAACCAACAAAAATGTTGACAACTATTCAAAAATATAATATACGCGTTATTGGTTTCAAGTTTTCATAATTTTGTATGAAATATTTAACGCCATTTAATGTTGTCGTTTCTTTTTTGCATTTTTTTTATTTGATCGTAAGCAACACTTCTTTATGTGAAATATTAGAGCAACGACACAAACACATACAGTCTATTTTTGGACGCTTTAAAAAAGGACAAAAATAAGAAAGATGGTAAAATAGCGTGGCGGGGTTTGTAGTTAAAGAAAAACAAAAACAATAGCAGGTAAAAGAAAAAACTTTTCACTCTTTTTAAACAACAGAAACAACAACAACATTTTAAGAAACAAAATAAATTTTTGGTAGGTTTCAAAGTTGGTAAAAAAGAATGAAAAACAAAATCCCGTATTAAATTTTTTAAAACTGTTTAGTTAAATACATACATCAAATACAAAAATAAAATGATGACGAAAAACATGTCGAGTCGGTCTGCTGCCAAGGAAAGGATACAGCAACAGCGAGTGAAGAAGAAAAACATTGTGTGTATAAACAAGACTTAGTTCAAAAATTATTCAAAAAAAAAATGTGTCTCAAAGCCAGCCGCCGCTCTGCTCTCTCCTCTCCTCAGTATTCATCATCTCCTAGAGTGCTTGCTTGTGTGCGCGTCATTGCTTGTGCAAAAACTTTTTTGTTTGATTCAGCAAAATTATTTGCTAGAAATTTATATGAATTTCAGTAAACTTTTTGTTTGATTCAGTAAATTATTTGTTTGAAAAAATCAGTGTTTTTTTTCAATAAACGAAATGCAAATAAATTGTTTGAATATGCGAATTTGTTTGTAGGACCGATTTCAGACAAAAAATGTTTTGATTCTACAAATATTTTGTTTGAATTGGAAAAATAATTTTTTCTGTGTGTGAAAGAAGAAAAATTAAAGAAGACAATGACGCAACCGTTCGTGGTCGCTATAAATTGGATTTTTGAATTGGTTTAAGAAAATTTAAACGATTTTGATAAATTTTCAGTTGTGCCTGCTTACATTTATTGTATGTCATATCTAGAGTTTTTTTTTCCCGGACTTTTTCGTTTCCCGGGAAAGCGGGAAATTTTTTGGAATTTCCCGGGATCCCGCTCCATATAAATAATACAAAGTAAATTTTGTTATTAATAAATGAAAAAACTTTTATTAAAAAAACGTATGGGAACTTCTTTACAAAGAAACTAAAATAAATGGTTCAATACTAAAAACACAGAAAAAAATTCGCTTACTTTTTCAAAATGAATAGCTTCTTTAACCCATTATTTAGCAGCTTTCTTCTATAACTACATCTATAACAGCTTCTATAACTACTTTTTTCTGAATGTATTAAAATAAAAAAATAATGACTTGCTTTTGAATGCGTTCATTTTGGGACATCCCTTGTAAAATTCATTGGTTCTTTCAGTAGAATTGTAAGAAGTGTTCTTATGTTTTTCTGATTACTCAACACATTATTTTGTAGGCGAAGTTTTTACTGGGAAATTAATTGAAGATTGAAATAGGAACTTGAATTATTATTATCTCACGCCTTTATTCCCTATTATTATGCTTTTTTCAGTATAATTATGCTCTGGATAAGATAAGATAAAAAGATAACATAAACATAACAATTTAATTCATAAAACAATTAAAAAAATTAAGGTACTCAAGATATAAGATCAAAAAGTTAATTAATAAAATAGATAAAATACTTTAAAGAAATATATAACATTTTTTAATGGCTTAGGAAATAACTTTCTGACACACTCAATGCGCTTTGTAAGTCGTCAAAAAGTATATTCTTGATTTTATTTACTAAAACCATGTTTCCGAAAAATTTCGTTCATTTTTTACCGAGGTTGGACAAATAGTTAAAAGTGCACCGTTGTAGCATGCTTCGGATTCACAATCAGAAGAAATTTTTTCTTTTTTATAAACAACGTCTATATCAGTCAAATGTATGTCAAGTTTGATGCAAAAATAGCATCAACCGGACTGCTTCTTCCAAACCTTTTCATTTCAATAGGTCCATTTGTAATCTTTAGGACAATGTGTTTTTCAAGTTGTATGTTGTAGTATCCTACACGAGTTTCCAAAATGTTTTTTTATTTCGGTTTCCCCGCACTTCACGGGTATATAAACCAACACAAATTGAAATTTAAAATTTGTGTTTATCACCTAACAAACATATCGCTCCTTCATTGCATCATAGTTATATCTCAAAATTTTAAGTAACTTTAGCAAAGTTTTCCTTCATACCTTCTCGAATTTTATCTCAAACTGAAACGAAGTTATAGCAAAATATATCTTTAAATCGGTACATTTTTAAAACTTTAATCGCATTTTGCCAAGATCGTTTGTTTTTGTAGATATGACTATGTTGCAATAAAGGAGCGATATGTTTAGGCATCTCCTATTTTTAAGACTTGTTCATGGACAATGAAACTTTACTGCCTGCATCTTATTTTGAATTAATGGACTTTTTTAACTCTTCACTTCACTAAATGTAATAATTATCAACTGTTGCACTGCCCATTCTGCTTGTAGTAGATTTATTGCATCAGGAGATATTGATTTAAATACATGTACTCACTTCTTGTAATTGATCTTGTCCACAACCCATCCACAGATGCTAATTTTTAGAGAATAGAAAACTAAATTTCAAAGTATAAATAGCTATTTTCTGAAATTATGAGGAATTTTTTATTTCCCGGGAAAACGGGAAATAAAATAAATTGAAACCCTACTCATATCGCATAAACTACAGTAGGGTCCATACTAGAATTTTCAATTATTCGCATTTCAACTTTGTTCGAATAATCGAATAATTGTTTTTGTTCGTTCGATCAAACGATTAAATCTATAAAATTATTCGATTAATCGGTGAGAATAGCGAATAAAAAAAATAATTTTTACAATAAAATAACGTATTTTTAATAAGTTACATTCGTTCACTCATCTACAACTATAGAAAATCTTCCATTTTCTTCTTTATTTTTACAAAAAATCTGCTATGAACTCTTCTTTTTTTTAAACGCAAAAATTGTCATCTTAACTCCATATGACTGTATTACTTAAAGGCATTGTAAAACAATTAATTCCGTAATAATCCGATATTACTTTGGCGTTGGCAGACCTGCCATCTTCAGCTAAACTTTAGAATACAATTGTGAAACTTAAGCAAATGGTAAAAATATATATATGTAATTGAAAAAAAGGATAATACAATAACAACATTTTCTACTTTCATGATATGATTTATATATGTGACGCGCAAAATAGACCGGTTTTGTTCAGGAGAGTCATTTTAAAGATTTAAATACGTGTATCTTTGGTGTACCATCAGATCATAAAACGCGCATATCTCTGGGAGGGAACACTTTTGGGGCATGGGATCGGTCTCATTCGATGCTCAGATGTTGTCCACATCAAAAAAAAAAAAAAAAGTGATTTTTTTTACCCTTAGTTCCCTTTCTCTATGCGCTGTCACAGATGTAAATAAATTTTTTATTTTTAAAGCTTTATTTTTATTTCTAAGTTTTTCATCAAAAATTTAAAAACCCCTTTCTTGAATTTTTGTTTAACGTTTGATTTAAAAAGAAAACATTTGACACAATTTTTTGTCAAAGATTTGTTCAATAAGAACATAAAATACATTTTTGAAATACTATGCGTCAATAATAATTCAGAAGGCTTGAATTGTAATATAGATTAGTAAATAGTTATTTAAGCTTCAGTTGTAATTCAGATTTGACAATTGTAATTCAGAAAGCGTTGATTGTAATTCTGACTGAATTACAAGTAGAAAATATTAATTTTAAAAACTAATTTGTTGGACAATTTTAAAAAAAGTTTTAGGTTGGACCGATTTTATTCAAGCAATCGCTTGGGAATCCTATAAAAAGTTGCTCTTTTTTCTCTTATATAAACACAGAAAATTTCGTTTGGCACAAGTTTTATTAGGAAGTGTCCCCAATATCAATAACTAATATATCATCGGCTTATAATTTTACAGGAGAGACAAAAAACTTCTGATATGTCATATTTGCAGCTTGAGAGGAGAACTAAAAATTAAACTGATTTAACACATTTCAAGACTCAAATTGAAGAAAAACTGCACTCTTGTCGATGAGGCGTATCTTTCTCTACCAAACGGATTCAAAATCTAAATTTACTTTTAAGTGGATTTAGCTGGTTTGCATATAAAGCCGACGATATGTTAAAAGATATTAGACATATTTCATCGAAGGATCAAAAGTTTCTCAGATATTTCTTCACTTAAGTCTGGGAGCTGTAAAATTAGTTCTTAACTGCTTGACTCGCTTCCCTCAAAAATAAACCGTTTTCTGATTTTCAGTTGTGTTAAAGCAACTTAAAACAAGTAGGAAATTTTTTATACATTTAATTTAATTATTAAAAGGAAACTTCATTTTTTTTAAGACATACCTTATCGCTCCATCCTAATGCATATATAAATAGTAGGGTATTCAATTAATCGATGTTTTGTTATAATCGATTAATCGTGCGAGTAATAATTCGAGGTAAAAATTAAATCGAATAATAATCGAACAATTTAATATTATTCGGTTAATCGAATAATTTAACTTTTGGCTAGTTTAGAAGCTTAAAAACAAGACCTAAAATAATATTTTTTAACATAAAAATTTTATTAAAAAAGTGACAACAATTTTACAAAAGGTACTTCATGTATTAAAGGGGAAAACTTTTTAAATAAAAAATATATTAAATGTGAATTAGTATTGTGCTTATTTTGTTAAACGGTTAATGGTTTTTAATCCAAATTTTGATATTTTAATTAGGCTAAAGTTCATCAAATTTAATTTTCATTAAATTATTTTTATGAAGAAAGGAATTTTGCAACATGAAATTTAATAAAATTTATTGATAATTTTTTATTCTTGACTGCCGCTGGGCTCGAACCCAGGCTTTCACGGACAGGTTACCCTTACATGTTTCAGTTGCAACCACTAAACCTCTTCAGAGGATTTTGCCGTAACATCAATCTTTAAACCAAATTGTATTTAACCTTTGGTAAATCAAAATTTGCTTTGAATGATTATCTATTTTAATAGATTTACATGTTCTTCAAGAAGTCAGGAATGTTGTAAAATTCCTCTCTTCATAAAAATAATTTAAAGAAAATTAAATTTAATGAACTTTAGCCTTATTAAAATTTCAAAGTTTGGATTAAAAATATATTTAATGTTTATGTTTCAAACGATTTCTTCCTTTTGTTTTTATGTAAAGCGCTATAAATCATATCCAATTTCCCTGTTCTTTTTCTTGTCTTTTCTAAAAATTAGTAGTCTTCCATCATACCACTCAAATCTTTTTTTTGATTTTTTTTTAACAATTTTAATACTTTTAATAGTCTTGTTAAGGTCTGGTAGAAAGTTGTTTTCATTCGTCTCAAAAAACTCATCTTCTCAGCTGAGTCAATGTGTTAAAAGTCTGTACTAAACATTCCAAAAAAAAATTATTCCCAAACTCTTTGGTTTCTTTTTTTTACTATACTGTATTTTAAAAAATTGTTACTCGAAGGAAATATTACTGAGTTAAGAAACAATAAAGGGGTATTTAATAGAGTTGTCAATTATTCGCCTTTCAGCTTTGTTCGAATAATTCAAATAATTGTTTTTGTTCGTTCGATCAAACGATTAAATCTGTAAAATTATTCGATTAATCGAAGAGAATAACGAATAAAAAAAATTATTTTAAAAAAATACATATTTTAAATAAGATACCTACATCCGTCCATTAATTTACAACTATGAAAAATCTTCCATTTTCTTCTTTATTTTTTTTCAAATCCACTTTGACTTCTTCTTTTTGGATGCGTACAACTTTTCATCTTAGCTCCATATCGTTGTATTACTTAAAGGAATCGTAAAATCCCTACTTCTTAAATAATCCGATACAACTTTGGATTTTTGAAAGGCGTTTGCAGACCTTCCATCTTCAGCCAACTTCTGCGTACAATTTCTTCTATAGAACAACCGCTGTCTTATTTTATGTATTTTTCCATTGGAACTAGTTCGGCATTTATGTATGTCGTTGGATTATCTTCTGCTACATCGTTTTTAATGGTAATATTGTGACACTTATACTATGTTCACATTTGGGTTCTTTAAGCAACTCGAACGTGATCACATCAAAATCAAAACCATATATTGAAGTGATTTCTAAATCACTCACGTACCCATCACGTGTACAACCAACCACGATTTCTTAATGTTTTTATTTTTCCTCATATAATTCATACATTTTCACAACTCCATTATTAATATGTTTTAAATAATTTTCTGATGATTTTATTAAACATTTTTATACATTTTTAATACTTTAGATAAATATAAATTTGTTTGTTGTGTTTTGTTTTCTTAATCAACTGTCACCTTAATCATCTTAAATATAATGTGAACGGCTCTGATTAACTTAATCAAAATTTTGCTTAAACGCGTTTAAAACCCCAAGAGTGAACATAGCAGTGTGGAGTAAACGAAAATTACTGAATTAAATAAAATAACTGAATAATCCTTTGTTTTTACGGAATATGAAGTAAATTATTTGATAGTTAATTTATATAAAATAACTGAAAATACATTTGTTTTAACGGAATATGGGGTTTAATTTTTGGCAGTAAAAATTAAATGAACTTTTCGTTGAAAATAAATGAAAAATAAGTAGACCGGTTTTTAACTAAATTTTCATTTAACATTACAATTTCAGTTAATTTTACGTACAGAATATTGTGAGTGTATTAATACTCAACACGGTTTTTGCTTACTAAACATTGAGATTAATAACAGTCAGGCCTATAGCTACAATATTTTTTCCTTTCCTACATTTTGTATAAAATAGATAAAAACATACGAAAAAAAAAAAAAAAAAAAAAATTGTTCGACTAGTCGACATAATTTAATCGATTTATTCGTTATTCGAAAATCGCCATTTTAAAATTATTCGAACAAGAGTTTGTTTTTGTTTGATCGATTAATCGATTGCCAACTTTAGTATTTAAAATAAAGATGCTTATTTTTTTTAACATTAAAGAAACAACTAATACTGTCAAAAAAAATTTTTTCGATTAATCGATTTATCGACATAAATTATTCGTTTATAATTCAAATTGTTAATTGCCCAAAATTAATCGATTAATCGAACAACGGTTAATCGTTTGCAGACCCTAATAGAAAGCCAGGATTCAGCAAATCAAATTTGTGAACATAATTCTAAAAGGGCGAGAATTAATTAAACTGGACATAAATACTACACATAATTGATAACTTGGTACAAATCAAGTGGCTGGGTAGGTTTTATTCTTTTTTTTCAATAAGATTATAATATAGATAGAAAAATTTATAAGCCCAAAAATAAACAAAATACAATTAAATGCCCTTAAACATCCACTAAAATGATTTTGGATTCAATCTCCTTAAAACAACTTTGCTTCAAATGAACTATTGGGTTTATAAAGAGTACAAGTGAGTACAAGAGTAAATATTTACTTTTGGGGACAATAAAAACACCAAAAAAAAAAAGATATATGCAACAAAAAGAAAGAAAAAAACAAAAGAGAAAGCAACGGAGGTACATATAGAACCATTAATGGCCTTATAATACAAAATCTTTAGCCTTTTATATACTTCAGCTAAACACAAACAAACAAACATGAAATATATCTCAGAAGAACACACAGTGAGATTAAAGAAGTGTCTTATGCAAATTATGATGGTAAACAACGATAAATGTCTTGATTACTTCCTGAATACTGCATGAAGCATTTATTGTGTTTACCCAAAAACAAAAGGACATACACATTTTCAAATATTCACTTACACAGACACACATACAGGTTTGCACACCAACTGCCAAACAAATTCAAATAAACTAAAGCCATGTGAAAACATTTGCCAACCAAACATACGCCCAACCAACCAACTAAACGAGCCAACCAAACCAGCCTTTCATCCAAAGGCCATTTAACATTTAGAGTCTTTTCAATATATTTTATTATTTTTTTAATCTAGTTGAGTTTTAGTTTTAGTCTGCTTTTATTATTTTTTCTAAAACAAACATTCGCCTGAATAAGAAAATGTTTAAGAAAAGTTTAAGTAAAGAGTTTTACCTTTTTATTCTTTTATTCTTCTTAGCAAGATGAATTGTTCTCTAAGGAAATTAGTTTCTATCGAAGTGATCTAGTTGATAAAGTGCATCAGCTATGCAAGAACTTTTTCATACTCGTTTTTTTTTTTTTGCAATTTCCATTCATCTTCATCTTCTTTAAGCACAGCATCTTAAACGTGGATGCAATTAAATACAAGTACAGAAGAATAAAGATTATTTTCAAAATCTAAATGTTGACTTTGTATACCAAACAAACACAAACAAACATACACACATGCAAGTGTGTGTATGCAAGAGTGTCTTTATAGCTGCAATTTTTATAAATGACTGTTGACGAACATCTTCTATAAAACACCTACTTTGGAATATTCTTCCTCTTGTATATATAAAAATGAATGTATGTTTGTTTTTTCATTATAGCCACCTAAACCGATCTTTATGAAACTTTTACAGTATAAATTCTTATGGAATTTTAAGTATGCATGGCCACTCCCCTACAAAAACAATATAAATTTCTGTATATACAAAAGGCAAAATTTTCGAATAAGGTACAAGCATCTTGGTTAGCAACACACAACATCCGACAAAATCCGGGTGGGGTTGGAGAAGTGGGCGAGGCACAAACTCTGATTCTGTATATCTAAAGAACGCCAACAGATTCAATTTAAAGAATTTGGTACAAATCGATAAGTTATCAATACACAACATCTATCATAAAGTGAGTAAAATTGGATAAGTGGGCATGGCACCTCCCATACAAAGACAATATAGATTTCTGTATAACTCCAGAGCGGTTAGAGTAAAAGTTTTAAAAAAAATTGTTTGGTTTTCTATACAAAAGATCTGTAAAAAAATTTAAGTTGTCACGGTACCTTTCATTTTAAGCAATGTATATCTAGTTCTCAATACGCGGATCTGTTAAAATAAAAATTTTACTAATTTCATTTCAACAAGGGAAGCAAAGCGCACCGGGTTAAGCTACTATTTTATATTAATTCTTTTCACACCTTGAATGTTTATTTTGCATTTGTTTAAATTAGAATTGAATAAAAGAAAGAAATTGAAAATAAACCTTTCAAGATAGATTGAAGATTTAAACAAAAGATAGCTGCATTATATTATTAACAAGATGTCTTTTATTCTTATCCAGCACTGGCAATACGAACATATCAAATCTAAAAATTTCCTTTAGCAAAATATTTTGTGGGATTTAAAATAGTCTTTTTTAATGTAAATTAAGCTAAATTTTTTGAATATTTACGCCAACTATTGTAAATTTTATCATTTTGTTTGTTAGACCTCAAAATTATAGTCAAATATTGTTTATAAAATACCATGTAAGGGTAATGTTAGTGGACAGTGTAATAAGGTATATATAGGTACAACAAAAAATAAACTGAATACTAAGATAGCAGGACATAAATCAGATCAAAAATATAGAAATATATTACAAAAAACAGCTTTTTCAACTCATTGTGCTAATCTAAATCATTATCCAGATTTGAAAACACAACTGTTTTAAACACAGAAAATAATTATAAACGTAGATTTATGTTAGAAATGTTACAAATTATAAAGGTTCCGACAATTTCAAGAATTAATTTTAAGTCAGACACTGAAAATGTAGCACAAAATTAAAGACACTTAATTTATAAAAATAGAAACGGAAGTTAAAATTTATTTATACTGTAAAAGATCAAGTTTGATTTGAAAAATATTTATACCCACAACACAATAGTGGGAAGGGTATTATGCATTTGTTCTGATGTGTGTAACGCCTTAAAATATTGGTCCTAGACCCACCTTAAAGTATACCGATCGACTCAGAATCACTTTCTGAGTCGAACTAACGATGTCCGTCCGGCTGGCTGGCTGGCTGGCAGGCAGGCTGGCTGGCTGGTTGTCCATGTAACTTTGTGCGCAAAGTACAGGTCGCAATTTTGGAGGTAATTTGATAAAATTTGGGACATAGGTTCTTATTGGTACAAGGACCAAGCCTATTGAAAATGGGCCTTATCGTAGGACGACGATAGAAGATAGGGGGAAATTTCTTCCTCACAGAAACTATCAAACCGATTTTAATGAAATTTAAAACTTAGATAGAACCATATCCATATGGACACACAAGGTATGTATCTTTTAAAAAATAGGACCACAAGGGGAGATAGGGGCAATTTATGCCTCTCAAACCGATTTTAATGAAATTTAAAACATAGATAGATCCATATCTATATGGACGCATAATCTATACAGTTTTTCAAAAATAGGACCACAAGGGGAAGCAGGGGGCAATTTCTGCCTCTCACAAGCTTTCAAACCGATTTTAATGAAGTTTATAAACATAGATAAATCCATATTCATATGGACACATAAACATGATGTGTTTTTAAATACTGTGGTGTAGGGTATCATATGGTCGGCCTTGACCGACTATACTTTCTTACTTGTTTTTTTTGTTTTAAATTAAAATTTTTTAATTTGTCAGTTATTGTTAAATTTGTTAAAAGCTTATAAATTAAGAAAGAAAAAAACCCTAAAGAAGGCACTCAAGGAAGTGCCAAAGTATTGGTTTTTTAAATAAACGTTAAAAGTTTTTTATAACAAAAAGACCTTCAGCTCGGAAATTTAGTAATATTTGAAATATTAGAGGTCGAACAAAATACATATTATATACGTAATAAGTTATAATTATTATTACTACTAACTAGGGCAACAACAACAAAAAAAAACAGTTTTAAGCTCTTAAAAAAAGCGTCTAAAATTATGAAAATAAGCTATTAAAATTAAAAAAAAGCAATTTAAATTTATTGTTTATTTTCCACTTTATTCGCTGAATACGTTGTTACAGTAAATTATTAATTAAAGCAATATAAGAAAACTATGTCTTTTTAGAGTCAGCAAGTTCTTGTACATAAAATGGGGTTTCTACTTCCACAGATGTTGAGGGAGCATATTTAAAATTGAGTATTTGCTCTGAAGTATATTTTATACGATTGGACTCACAATTTCGCTTGCCTTCCAATATCTTTAAGTATTGAAAATTCTTAATTTTTAATAAAACTGCAACACCAGACATTTTTCTTACGGTGAAAGATTTTGTTCTTCAAATTTGGTTACAACTTCGTGTAAAAACTCAAAACTTGCAGAAATTAATAACATTTGGTTTCGCCAGTCAATTTTATTCAATTATATATACAGAGAAACTCTTAATAGCTAAAATTATATTAAAAAAGAAAAAAAAAACGTAACAATACCAAAAACAGAGAGAAGGGGAACTAACAGACGTTATTTTATACAAAAACTATATTTTAAAAGAAATAAGACGTTACAAACTACGATGGTAAAAAGACGTTACAGAAAGATTATTATTGTATGAAGTGACTGCGCGACTGAGGAATTTGATCGTTAGAATACAGCTATGGAAAAGAAAAGAACAAACAAGCAAATAATAAAATACGTTGGTAAAAAGGCTTAATACTAAAAACTACAACGCATAAAAAATATATACAACAATAAAAAAGTATATAGTAATGATTCCGAATGAAACAACTAGATCACTTCATTGTTAATTCTGAATTCAAATCTTTATTTTTATAAATTTTAGCTTAACCATCCGACGAGCGGTAACTTTTTAGTCGGTCGTTGAGCGGTAAGGTCCGTAGGGACCATATATAAAAATGCATGGAATTTTGCTAAAATTTGTATTTATTTTAATTCATTTTGATGAAAATATGTTAAAATATTACTTTGTTATTATTTTGAACATGCTTTAAACATTTGTTTTAAAAAATTTAGTAAATTTTTTAGTCATTCATATGAAAATTCATACAAGGTTCCTACGGACCTTACTGCTCAACGGCGTACTAAAAGTCTTTAAAATAAAAAATAAAATACTCTGCAAATAAGAAATCTCCTGGAATTAGTATTAAAACACTAATAACACTCCAATAATAGAAGTCATGAAATATGTGGCCATTCTCCCCATCCGTTTTTAAATGGCACTTGTTTAAGAATGTAAAAAGTCCACAGGGACCTTACCGCGCGTCGGAGGGTTAAAGCTTAAAAGTAAAATTAAGTCTCAACTAAATGTAAATGTATTTTGCCTACGATGCAGATTCACACGCTTAAACAAAAGTGTTTTATTCTTGTAGTTGTACGACTTTTGTTATGTTGAATCTGCATCGTTGGCTGGAGTATTCAGGTTACAATCTTATTATGGATTTTATTAGGGAGATTCATAATTAGGGAGATTTCTTCCATATAACTATATACAACAATATAAAAAGTACCGCTAAGAAAAAGTAACATAAAAATCAGGTAAGAACGTACGTAGCCTGACCCAACACCACAGTATTTAAAAACAAATTTTCGAAGGTATATGGCTATATGAATAGGGATCTATCTATGTTTTAAATTTCATGAAAATCGGCTTGATATTTTCTGATAGGCAGAAATTTCCCCTATCTCCCCTCGTGTTCCTATTATTTAAAAAATGCATACCTTTCGTGTCCATATAAATATGGATCTATCTACATATGTTTTAAATTTCATTAAAATTGGTTTAATAGTGAGCACAAAGACCCTATTCCGGAAAGCAGGCTATATGAAATATTGACCCTTGTGCCAATTAGAACCTATGGACCAAATATCATTAAATTGTCTTTAAAATTGCGACCTGTACTTTGCGCACATGGTTACATGGACAGCAAGCCAGCCCGCCAGCCGGACGGACATAGTTAGATCGCCT
Source organism: Pollenia griseotomentosa (assembly GCA_963931875.1). Taxonomy (NCBI): domain Eukaryota; kingdom Metazoa; phylum Arthropoda; class Insecta; order Diptera; family Polleniidae; genus Pollenia; species Pollenia griseotomentosa. The sequence goes on from OZ007561.1 coordinate 19,991,308, forward strand.
CAGAAAGTGATTCTGAGTCGATCGGTATACTTTACGACCAATATTTTAAGGTGTTACACACATCAGCACACCCACTCCACTCTTATGGTGTGGGTATAAAACATAGAGATATAAAATAGGTTGTTGGGATAATATTGTACAAGGGACACACAAAATATTACTTTAACGTTCAACGATTTTTTTTTAACCAGAGTTGTTACAACACAAAAAGGGGTGGATTTTTTTTTTTGTATTTATAAAAAAAAAGTTGCACATCAAAAAAAATAAAAACGATTTTTGCAAAAATTTATTAAATAAGGTTTTTTTTCGTATAAAAAACAAACTATCTTAACATGGCAAAATAAGCAAAAAAAGCCGATTTTGCAAATATAACTAAAAAAAGCCGATATTGTCAAAATAAGCAAAAAGAAAAAGCTCTAACATATATAGCTAATTTGTCTTGTTTTTTTATGATAGGCATTTGTTTTCAATCAAAAACATTCTATCTTGTAAACCAAAAAAAGCATTTGCTTTCTTTTGGTTAGTCTATTAATAACAGCCGTTAAGAAAGATCCCAATAAAAATGGAGCTTCCTACGAAGCAGGTTTGTAAGGGAGAAATATAAAAGTTTCGCTTACCATTGCGCTTACGGAAGACATGAATTTTATATGGCGAGTTCCCACTTTGAAGCAATATATTTTTGACACATAAAGCGCATTATTCACTGAATGTTTTAAAACAGTTATTTTTTAGTATTCTCCCTTACAAACCTGCTTTGTAGTAAGGAAATGACGTAGCACTTGAAATGTTATTTTTTTTAAGTTGTTGAGAGTTCTTTCACTTACTTTACTGCATTTATGTATGTCTTATTGCGTACCGCATAATTTTGCGCTTATTTTTTTAAATGTGCATCGCAAAATGATAAAATCTTTCGTTGGGATAAGTGGCGTATGATTAATATTAAATATAAATATCAAGTGTAAGTAAGTTGACAGGAGCAATGGGTATAAAGAAGCACACGATACACATTAGCCGAACCCAATACAAAAGTAAAAAAAAATCGCATCAGGTACGTTCTAGAATAAAGGTATATCAACTAAGGTTCTTGAACTGTAAAACTTTTTTGACGGAAACGCCACAAAATACTGCACTTTATTGTTTTTTATATACATGTACAGGCATTTTCAGCATATGTTTTAAGCAACTGTAGTTCTTTCACAATTATTGAAATAAGTAGAAAAACCCAGCAAGTCCGTAAGATTATTTTTAGATTTATAAGCTGAAATCTCATATTAGAAGAACAATAAGTAAAATTTAATAATTAGGTACTTATTTCGTTTTTTTAAATATTTTCACTATTTTTTTTTAATTTATTAAACCATTAAATTAGAGCTTTAATTAAAATAATCAGTAATTAAATAAAAAAAGGTCAAACAAAAAGTTATATAGGTTTTTTTTTTTTTTTTTTTTTTTTTTTTTTTTTTATTAAATCATTTAATTAAAAAAGTAAAATAAATTAATTAAAAACTACATTATACTTACCAAAATTTCCCATTTCAACAAAAAATTATCCCAAAAACTAAATAAAACGACTGTTTTTTATTGGACATAAACAGAATTCTTCACGTGTGAACCAATGCAGCGGATTTTACATCCCTGGTTTCTGTTTTGATCATCAAGTATTATATTTTAAATTTTTCTTTGATTTTAACTTGTACATGCTCTAAGTGGAATCGTTGTTTTGAAAGCCATACTGGACGGTTGTATTTTTTTTTTTGCTCTTTGAAACTTCATAAAAAATAAAATTGCGATAAAAGTCACAGTTTTGGTCTAAAAACATTTAGCTCAACATCATTTTGAATTAAATGAGGTTTAATTCATTGTAATCGCGGCACAACTTTTGATTTTATTTCCAATAACTGAGAAAACTGAATATTGAAAGTAGAGCTGATAGAGAAAAATGGAGATTAGATTTAAAATCAGCGACCTCAAATTAGTAAATATTTGCAATCAAATTCCAGACCGCACAAAAAAAGTTAAAATTTGTTTCCTTGTGTTATTAGACACGTCGAAAATTCCGTTACATTTTAAGCTTCGTTCACAATCAAAAAAACATTTTCACTTGGTGTTCATAATAGACCAACAAATAGAGTTTTTTTTCCGGACTTTTTCGATTCCCGGGAAAGCGGGAAATTTTTTTAAATTTCCCGGGATCCCGGGATCCCGCTCCATATAAATAATACAAAGTTAACTTTGTTATTAATTAATGAAAAAAACGTAAGGGAACTTGTTAACAAAGAAAGTAAAAGAAATGGTTCAATACTAAAAAATTTATTGAAGATTGAAATAGCAACTTGAGTTATTATTACCTCACGCCTTTATTCCCTATTATTATGCTTTTATTCAGTATTATTATGTTCTGGATACAAGATAAAAAGATAACATAACAATTAAATTCATAAAACTATAATAAGAACAAAATAAAAATTAAGGTACTCAAGATATGAAATCAAAAAGTTAATTAATAAAATAGATAAAATATTTTACAGAAATATATAAAATTTTTTAACGGGTTAGGAAATAACTTTCTGAGACACTCAAAGCGCTTAGTAAGTCGTCAAAAAGTATATTCCTGATTTTATTTACTAATTATCATGTTTCCTAAAAATTTCGTTCATTTTTTACCGAGGTTGGACAAATAGTTAAAAGTGCACCGTTGTAGCATGCTTCGGATTCACAATCAGAAGCAATTTTTTCTTTTTTATAAACAACGTCTATATCAGTCAAATGTATGTCAAGGTTGATGCAAAAAAAGCATCAACCGGACTGCTTCTTCCAAACCTTTTCATTTGAATAGGTCCATTTGTAATCTTTAGGACAATGTGTTTTTCAAGTGGTATCTTACTCGAGTTTACAAAATGTTATTTTATTTCGGTTTCCCCGCACTTCACGGGTATATAAACCAACACAAATTGAAATTGAAATTTGTGTTTATCACCTAATAAACATATCGCTCCTTCATTGCATCCCTAGAGGCAAGCGAACTGACACCAAAGTATTCCCGTGATAGGTCTTTGGTGGTAGGGACCGGTTCTAGTTCTAACACTTTATATGAATAAGAAATATCACTTTTACATAGGGTTGTCATTGGAGGGGGTCAATTGACACCATTTGACCAGTCACAGATCTATTCTCAATAAACGTGCTTAATGTCAATTACTAAAATGTAGTATTATTTCAATAAAACAAGCCTAGAATTAAATTCTAGAACCAAATTTAAGAAAGTACCAAAAAATGTGTCACAGCACTGGTGAAGACTGTACTGTAATTCATTACTTTTTCTACCTTTTTGTTCTTCATAAACCAGTTAAGGGATTGGTTCTTCTTTCACTGGTCATGAGTCCTTTCTTTTTGTACTTGTTCTGTTTTCACAAATCCCAGGACCAGTCTGTTGGACCAATTGACACAAATTTCCCGCAGGGATCATAGTCATATCTCAAACTGAACTGAAGTTATAGCAAAATATGTCTGTAAGTCGGTACATTTTGAAAACTTTAATCGCATTTTGCCAAGATAGTTTGTTTTTGTAGATACGACTATGTTGCAATAAAGAAGCGATATGTTTAGGTATCTCCTATTTTTAAGACTTGTTCATGGACAATGAAACTTTACTACCTGCATCTTATTTTGAATAAATGTACTTTATTAACTCTTCACTTCACTAAATGTAATAATTATCAACTGTTGCACTGCCCATTCTGCTTTTAGTAGATTTATTGCATCAGGAGACATTAATTTACGTATGTACTCACTTCTTGTAATTGATCTAATCCACAACCCATCCACAGATGCTAATTTTTAGAGAATAAAAAACTAAATTTCAAAGTATAAATAGCTATTTTCTGAAATTATGAGGAATTTTTTATTTCCCGGGATCCCGCAAGAAAAATCCCGGGAAAACGGGAATTCCCGGGAAAAAACCCTAGTCAGAAACAATTTCATACAAATTGTTGCTAAAGTTCTAGTTGACTCAACTTTAGTTACATTTTTAAAAACATTTTAGTTACATTTTTGTTCTAAAAATGAAAAGAAAATATATGAAATACTTTGGGAAGAAAAAAGATAGAAGAAAAAACGAAATTGTTTCTCTGATAGTGAACGAAGCTTAACTCTATTTATTTTAAAAGTAATTAATTTTAATTTGCCTTTACATACTTTTTTGCACCTACGCTCAGTAACACATGTGCAACCAATTATCAAAAAATTATTCATTACAGTCTTAAGAGTTATTTAATATATACACGGTGGCAGAAAAGTTATGTCATAATGGGGTACTATTTTTGCAGATAGCTCTAAATGTCATTGTGGTCTGACATTTATGTTATAAGATTATTTATAAATAATTGCGACCTACGACAAACAGATTACAATGAGTAACAATTATGTAATAATCGTAACAACGATATTATGATACACTATGATTACTGTAACCAAATTTTGAATCATAATATGATTCTTTCAGACTATAATATGATTACTTTTAACCATGCCATAATCTCTTTGTATCATAATATGATTACTTCTTATTATGATTAAAATGATCAGCGAGTGATAACATTTAATTATAATCGGATGTCATAAAAACATATTATGATTATGGGAAAAATATTATAATGTAATATTACGAATAAATTTGGTAATTATATGATATTTAATGATTCTAATAATAATCTTAATATGTTGACTACAATCTTGAATCCTATCATAATATCGCCTATTTGCTGCAAGACCGGCATAACTCAAAAAAATCAATTTCGAGATAAGCGCATTTAAAGTTTTTGATTTGCTCTAACTACTTAGAAAAAAAGAAGACACATTCTCTTCAAACTGGGAAAGTATAAAGATGAATTTAATACACAATATAAAGAAAAACAAAGCGAACAATTCTGCATCTCTAAATCCAAAATTTCATTTTTTGAGTTATGCTGGTCTTGCAGCAAATGAGCGATATGTTGCTCTTAGAATATGTTTACCACAACCATCCTTCTTCTTTGGGTGTAATGACCCTCTTTTCATTAAATAATAGTTTAAATAAGTTTACGTTTGTACTACTATAACATTAACAGAGGCTTATAATTTTAAGAAAAACTCTGCTTCATAAAGTTAATTGATTTACGGGATATTAAGTTTTTGTGTCTCCTGTATTTTTGTACCTGAACTCTCTTTTTAATACATGATTCAATTATTTGCGGAAAATTATTGATAACATATCTTTAAGAAACAGCTTATCTACCGTAGTAAATACTAGGGTATTCAAACGATTAACCGTTGTTCGATTTATCGATTAATTTTGGGTGATTAGCTGTTCGAATAATTTAAAATTGCTTATTTTCAATTAACGAATAATTAGAATAATTTAGTGCGATTAATCGATTAATCGAAAAATTGTTTATCACAGTATTTACTGTTTTCTTTAACGTAAAAAAGGCCAATACGTTTTAAAACACTTTTATTCTTTTTTAACTCAGGAACAATTCCTTCGAGTAACAATTTTTTAAAATATAGTATGTATAGTAAAAAGAATGAAACTTCCTTATTCTTATTTTTAAACTTCTAAACTAGACGAAATCGTTTGATTAAATTTTTACCCCGCGATTAAACGATTAATACAAAACATCGATTTATTAAATACCCTAGTAAATACCAATAAAAAGTGGTCATAGTTAACTTTTCTTACCACAGCAATTCATCATTTCCGGTTGTCAATTATTATTATTTTTTTTTTAATAATTCCCAACTTATTCTGTTGAAAATTTTGTGATGTTATGTTGTGTTAATTTTTTCCGGAAAAATGTGTCGAACAACATATCCTTAAAAAAATACAATTTAAATAAATGTTATTCTTCTTGTGTAATGTAAAAAGAAAAAATAAATATATATTTTTCTTGTATAAAATATTACAACATTAGTAAAAATTTATGTAGTTACAAATGAGCCAGTGTAATTCAATATATTTTTGTATATGAGAGTATGTATGAATTCTTGCAACAAAAAACTACTATTAAGGGAAAACTCGGTGAAAATAAATTAGTTGCTGTTTTTCTTTTATTTTTTGTAAAATTTTAATGGTTTTTGGCTGACTGTGTCAACACCTTTACTTTTTGGTGAGCAATGAATTAAAAAAAAAAAAATAAAATACACCAAACCGACAGTTAAAAAGTGTCGCATTCATAGTTAGTTTTGTAAACGAATGACAAATTTTATGCTGAAATATATATGAACTTGTATTTAAGAATAAATATCTGCAGCTGCGAATGGGAACTGAAATAAGAGGTGATACTCTTTTTAAGGAAAAGTCTAGTTTCATAGAGATACTAGTAGTCAATTATTAAATGTTACATATTTTATCCATGAATTAGTTTTTGTTAAAATCGAGTCTTTATTATACCCTTCACCACAGGTGGAAAAGGGTATATATAAGTTGGTCATTCCGTGTGTAATTTCTATAATATTGATCTTAGACCCTATAAAGTATATATATTCTGGGTCCTTATGAGGAGAGATGTTGATTTAACGATGTCCGTCTGTCCGTCCGTCTGTCCGTCTTACGTTTGATATGTGTTTTCCGGATACTCCAGACATGATAGCGACAAGGTTGTTTTACATTTATGTCACATATAGTCTACCATTTCTTGCTATTGCAATTCAGCAAGATTGGTCCACAAATGGCTGAGATATGACCAAAAAACCACGACTGCCTCTGATTTTGCCCAAAAATCCCTTGTTGTTGTTGTATTTATTTATTTCTGTATATCTTGAGAACGGCAAGAGCCAAAGTTTCCAAATTAGGTACACACATTAACGTTATCAATACACAGCATCCCACAAAATGTGGGCGGGATTGAACAAGTGGGCGTGGTACCTCCCGTACAAAAACTATCAACAATTGTATTAAAACCTGATTTTTTGGACTGTCATATGACCTATGGTTACGCCTTATATATGAAACAATCGGAAATTTTTTAATAGAAAATATTTTCTGAAAAATTTGGGAAAATCGGTTCAGATACGAAAAAGTTATAACCAAAATATTAATTTTTTTTTGAAAAATACCCATTTTCGGGAACCATAGATCTTCCCGAGTCCAAGTTTTATAATCAAAATAACTGGCAAATTTCTCCTTTAACACGTCGGTATATAAATCTGTCAAATCGGTTTAGAAATAGCAGAGTTATGACCAAAATACTGAAATCCCAAAAATTACTCTTTTTATTATAATTAAGATTGTTTTTTATACCCTTCACCGAAGGTCATATACCCTATAAAGTATTCTGGGTCCTTATGAAAAGCGAAGTTCAAATCCAGTTGTCCGTTTACCAGTTTTAACTTTTTAAATTTAATTTATAATGAAGTTTTATGTATTGTATATATGTATGTTTATGTAGAAATTATTTAGGTTTTGTCTAGTTGCTCTGTATTCTGCTCGCACAATGGTGAAGGGTATATAAGATTCGGCACAGCCGAATATAGCACTCTTACTTGTTTTTTTCTAAAGTTGCATTGTTTGACCTTTCACTGTATTTTAATATGGAAAAATAGTTTGGAGTGGTCCCCATTACAAGAAATATCATCATTATTTTCGCCATCTACACTATTCTCTTCTCTATTACGAAAATCATCACCAATTCCGACTTCATCACACAGTCATCATTATCATCATCAACAAAATAAACATTACAAGGACTAACCACGAATCCATTATGTGCGCCAGCCTGTTTGTCAACCAACCAGCCAGTCAGTTACACAGTCATTCCGCCGACCAAACCAAACCAGCCATTTGTGTGGATGTTAAAAATAAAAATAAAAAAAATGAATTAAAAATAACATACTTATAAACACATATTTTTTTTACATTTATATAGCCCAGCAAACCTTGTTATTTGATTTCCCATCTAGAATAATTTTAAGCCAGACATTAAAGCAAATGTGCAAATGGTTGAAAAGGATAAAGGAAAATAACTCCTATGAAAAAAGGGGAGACAAGCTAATTAGCAAATTTCTTGGAGTCGGTTTGTTTGTTGGAAAGTCCTACAGAAATAGATGCTGCCAACGAAACCCTACGTAAAGTGGCAGTACGTTTATATTCTAACGATGATGATATTCGCTATAATTGTGCTAATGAAATTGATCCATGTCGTTCATCAGATAAAAATGTGAATTAAATTTTAGAAAAAAATTATTGTGTTCACAGAAAATATTATCAGCAGTTTTTTATCAATTTAAAAAATTGTTTAAAATGTATATCAATTTAATTAATGTGATAATTGAAACAACAAGCGATGGTAGTTTTATTAATGCCAGTCTACTAGCATAGGAAGGAAATTTTGTCGAGTAACTCCAATGAAGATCACGTAAACAGAATAATAAAAACTGTTTTTGGACAGATTCAATACGAGAATTATGAATGTTGTAATATGGATCCCAAATGATTGACCCATATTCTCAGATAGGTCTAACGAGTGACACGTACAGTTGCTTCGTTATGTAGGGATCAGTGAATTCTTTAGCCCAGCGCTTAATAAAGCCAAGAACACCACGAGCTTTATTTACAGTTAATGTAATATGAAAAACAAAGTTTAATTTAGGATCCAGTAAGACTCCAAGATCAAGGAACGAATCAACCATATCCAGTTGATGAACACCCAAACCATAAT